>CM073321.1:9060000-14190000 GCA_037043015.1 Bryum argenteum
ATATATTCTAAGTCCCCAAGACTGAGGACCCTTATTTTGACCCGAGAGCTCGAGTCCTTCGGGGCTCGAGCACGAGTTGAATCTAAAACTTAACTTAGAACAACTCTCAGCAACGGATATCTTGGCTCTTACAACCATGAAGAACGAAGCGAAATGCGATACGTAGTGTGAATTGCAGAATTCCGCGAATCATCGAGTTTTTGAACGCAAGTTGCGCCCGAGGCTTGTCCGAGGGCATTTCCGCTAGAGCGTCACCCGCCGAGTTTGAGTATATCACTAAGCAGAGGTCTTAATTGAGAACGCTGCTAATCATATGCCGTACAAGATCAAGATGCTAGGTACTGATGTGAAAGTGGTTTCTCACTCATCGCTGTCGTCTTTGAGACAAAAAGATAGTTTTCTACATATCAATCTCATTAACGAGAGGTTGAGCTTGAAATTCATCGCCGAAAGCACTCTTAGCAAGATCAAGAGAACAACATTCTCTAAGTACTCTAAGAAAGCGCACGATGTGCTACTTGTGATAGACTTGAGTCCATCATCAAATCTATTGTACCGGAGTTAACCGAAGAGTATATGTGGATTAAGAAGGTGAAACTCCACTTGGATGATCGGCAAATGCATCGGGAGTATTAAGCATTACACAAACCGTTTGTTGTCTATCTAGAGGCCTAAAGGTGTTCTATGCATCATTCATGACAAGATGGACCATGGGAAGAGTGTTTGCCCATTGTTTTTGCATAAAACAAAAACAAACGATGCGTTGATGAAACTTCCGATTGCCATGACTGGGATGATTGTCCATGGGCAAAGCAATGTCCGGTACGTTCATTACGGACTCGACATCTATCCTAGTGATTGCAATCACACCGTTGGTTCTACACTAAAGCTTCTACAAGATCTTGAAGGCGTTCTGATTTCGCATTCTAAGACATTGTTTGTTGGATCAGGAATGCATCCATTCTTTGAAGCCTTGCTTACCAGAGAAGATGCTTGTTTAAACCCTCTTCTACCTTAAAGTGAGACAATTAGGATTGCGGAGTCCTTACCTCCTGTCTTGTATGTTCAACTTAAAAACAAGGCTTTTGATAACAAAAACCAGTTTATGTTTTGCTTCTGGTCTCTTCTGGGAGACATAGGCGTGTTTTGTGAAGTTTATATGAGTTTCCTTTTGGTTGGACAAACTCATGAAGATATTGACGCTCTCTTCGGATGTTGAACTATGATTCTAAAAGAAAATGACTATCTAACGAGTCCTCTTTTGATGAAGTCATTTATGTATGTAGAAGCACTTCCTGTGATTCCACATTTGAATGACGAGATTCCTGACTTTAAGGAATATATGAAGGATTTTATTGCTTCTAAAGATAAAATTCTTGTTAGTCATTCAGAAGGCCAACAATTTAAGTTTTTTCAAAAATAACAATGGATGGCCCATAATGAAGTACAAGATGTTATGTTCTGACAATGAGTGGCTTCCGTCTACCAGTGAAGGTATCAAATTGTGGAAGGAAGATGCAAATACAGAGTTGCCTTTAATGCCTACAGGTGAAATGAAACCTTCAGCGCCAATTCCCATAAAGAAGTTGGATGAAATTGGAAAGGGCATATCAAGTTTACTTAAGTTGTGAGAGACTTCATATACCCAAGACTTATCCAAAGAATACCGACGGCGACACGATTCTATTTTACGCTATTGGCCAGCTGTTAATCTTGCATTGGTGGAGCCTTTGGAGGTTTCTTTATCCTTGAAGAATGGTTGTTGATATTTGGCTCCGGTTCTTTTGACTCAAGAATTCCTGAATACAGGCAAAAACGCGAGGAATATGGGCACAATCCGCATTTTATTGGCCGCTTGTGTAATAGACCAAGAGGGTCATATCATATTAGTCGAGATGTTTTAGCTCGATTATTTCTTGCTTTTCATTCTACAAATGGAGATGCTCGACCTTTTTGAATTGAGAGGGCTTTGATCGATTTTGATGTTGATCGCAACAACTCGGGATGTATTCAAATCCAAATAATCAAATCTTTTAGCAAGCGCCCTGTCGTTGAAGATACCTATGTTAGTTGGAATATGTAAAAAAAATTCAAATGGGTTTTTGATGACAGCCAAGACCTAGTGTGGCTTCATGCACGTGCTATTTTAACGTCATAGAAATCTAGTGCAAAAGCTGGCTCTCAACGTCCAACAATCTCAATATCAGAGCAATAAGTTGATATCATTATACAAAGTATTGTGCAATTTGAGGCGGACGAGGATCAAGACGACAATTTGAGATCATTTGAGGCATTGCAATTTAGCTATAGTTGAGCTTATTGGTCAGTCACGGTTTTAGGCTTTCAAGTTGGTTGGCGCACTTTATTTGTCATCAAAATCTGCTGTACAAACTTAGTATCTGTATACTACAAGCTCAGTATCTGTGTACTACAATCTCATTTCTTATATTTCAAAGTTTTAACTTTCTTAGTTTGCACTTTAGCTCTACATGAAGTCCTTTTTGCTCGATTTAGGTTTGTGATAATACAACTATTCCAACTACAAGGAAATAACTTTTTTGATGACAATTAAAATATTCCTACTATAAAAAATTACATGTTTATTCCATGTTGTCATCGTGGTTGTCTTCACTAGAACAGAACAACGTCAACTCTTGTGTTAAAATGCGTTATCAAAAACGTAAATTTAGACTATACGGAACTAGTGTGGAAATGTGATCCGATAAATATAGTGCAAGTTCAACCTTTTAATGTGCACGGGTTACGTTTGAGGTTTTGTTAACAACTTGTGTGAAAGGAGACACATTTGAATTTTTGAGGAACGGTTGAGCTTTAAAAATAATATCATCGCATCAACTTAAACATAAGTGACATTTGAAAAAGTAACTTTTAGACTTCGTTTTTTACTCTACAGTAGATTTTTAATGGCTAATTATAGTAAGATCTCACATAAGCACGTTTAATTTGACATAGGGTGTATTCATCGTGACACGTTCCACATTTGAATGTGTTACCAAAAATGTGATAGCAAATCCTACGTGGAATGCCTTATTGACTTGGAAGGGATCTGTGGAGGATAAGGCTGACGTTGAAAGTAGGGTTTAGGGTTTAGGGGGTGTCAATAGTGACGCTCGTGTTTCAAGTGACATGAATTGCGTTAGTTTGTGTTTCAAATAACGTATGCACATAGTTGATGTGTCAAGTAGTTTAGAGGCCAAGGCTGAGGCAAGGTTGTCTTCTTCGACACATTTGTGGCAATATCTGTCAAGTTGTCGTGTTCGTCGTGTTCGTTAGGTGTCTAGTACGTTAAACAATTTGGATGAAATATGCTCGAATATCCAAGAATATGTGGGCATATTCTAGAATATTCTAAGTATACTCTATGAATAAGGTATATTCTCAAAGAGAGGGTCTATTGTCTAACATGTCGTGTTCGACGTTGTGCCGAGTTTGTTGCACAAGACAACCCTAGGCTCAAGTGGCGGCTAGGGTTTGGCCTGGTCAACATCCTATGGGTGTCAATAGTGACGTGCGTGTTTTAAGTAACATAAATTGCTTAAAACTGTGTTTTAAAAAACGCATTGGCATAGCTCACGTAGAACCTGTACGTGGCAACTATGGCTGACATGGATTGTAAGAGTTTCACCTAGTCAACTTGTTGGGAGGTGTCAATAGTGACACTCGCAATTTCATTGACATATGCTGCGTTTATTTGTGTTTCAGATGACATAATGAGCGTTAAATTGTCTTTCAAGAAACACACTAATATAGCTCACCAGGAGGCTATCGTTGACGTCAATTCTAGGGTATCATCTGGTCAACATCATAGGGTGGTGTCAACTGAAACTCGCGCGTTTCTAGTGAAAGAATGTGCTCTAAAATATTTTTTAAGTAACCTAATAATGTATCTGACATAGAAAGTGTCGAAATTGACTTTCATCAGTTTGTTTTGAAGTTTAGAGGCCTGTCAAGAATGACGCGCGCGTTAACTTAAACATGAAGTGCGTGTAACAGTGTCATAAAAAAAGCTTCTCCTTAGATGATTCTCGAGTATCTGAGAAACTGCCAAGGAAGTGGTTTGATTCCTCATTGTCAAGGTCTGTTGTTAGCTGCTTCACGTGTCCTTCTACAATAGACCTATTTATTATGAAGTCTTTTGCTTGTGAAGGTTCTGTTCCATGCGCGTTCATGTTATTGGCACGTGATCAAACTAGGCTGAAGATTTGTGCATCCGCATCGTCATGTTCATCAGCGGAGGCGCAACTAGCACGGCTGCCTCGAACTTCAACCTTGCAGACCACTTTCCACGCGCCCTCGTCGGCCACAAAATTCACTTGCTGCACGTGAATGGAGAAAGCGAACGACTGGGGACCCAAAGATACTTTGTAGTGATCTGCAAAATTCACGGAAAGAAACCCATGTTCATCCTGCTTCATTGTTGCTGCAGCACCTCCTTTTCTTTCTTTAACCTAGGAACTTACTAGAACAACAACACACGTACGTCTGTCTTCTAATTCAAGTATTTCTTCGATCCAACCCACATACTCTTCCGTCTCTGCCCTTGCATCATTAGTGAAAATTGCGTACACTCCACTGTTCATAATACTGCTTGAAGCTTCAACTGAATGGCCTCGGAAGTGCATGCCACAAGCCTTCATTGAGGGATAAGCACTTGTCCAAAGCAAAGGAGGCCTAGACAAATCATATGTGGTTCCATCAATGTGTCTCGAGCCAGTAGCATGGTCGGTGTCATAAGAATGTCAACTAATCCAAAAATGGTTGCATCTATGAAGGCATGGCTAAGGGCTTACGTCTCCTTTGCCCACATCTTGCACGATTTTGCTAACAACGTAGTCTGCTCCTTGACTTCAACTCCATTTCGTACGCCCAGGAGTGGGCAATTCGCATTAGTAGTGTCTGCAAGCATGAACAAAGTTGTAGAGGGTTTGCGTAAGACTAGAGGAAAACAATGTACACAGTGAGGCATTCTAACGCTTATTAACATAGACTTTGGTATCACGCACATCAATTAATGTTCTTCTATGATAACCCACGTTTTTTGACATTAACACATACATTAATAATTCAAGTGCGCATATAAGATATGACATGGCACCTTCTATAGTGCTAAAGTGTAGCGGTGTTTGTGACTACAAAGTTGTAAATCCAGTCACGAAGAGTGCGGGACATGACTTGCTTTATTCCATTGCCTTCCACCATTTCATTGTGCATTGGCTGCTGTTCGTTTGCATCCGCACTCTCCAAGATGTAGCACCGTAACGTTCCATATACATTGTGCGGAATTCAAGTGTTTCTTCCATAGAATATGCCTCGACCATGCAACCCTCTAGCCTAGCATACAAATGTACATAATCATTAAGGGTCTTTATGTATCGTTCCATTGGATACATCGAGCGGCTCTGAACCGGACGGCATAGAAAGAGCTCCTCCATGAGATGCACAAGAAGGTGCGTCACGCTCACTATGAATCCTAGAGGGAACTCGCATTCAATCATACAAAGCGTCACTAAAGCGTCTTCAACATACTCTTTTTCTTTGAACACATTGACAGTGCAATTGCACAAGCGTTCAAATACTCTACTCACCCTCATAATGCACATCCAAACATTTGCATTGATTTCAACATTTCCAGTGTCAAGGATAGTATCTCTGTGTAAAAGAGCATTAGTACCATTTTGCAGCAGTATAGAATTTATATTTGAATGAACGCTTTGATAATGACCTAACATTTTCAGTCTCAGAGTTGAACATCCGCTCTGTAAATCTATATATAGCATACACACATTCAATAATTTGAAGATAGCAAAGTTTGCAAAGTAAACGTAAATTTCCAATACCTATTGCATAAAGACGTGAAAGTCATGAGAGCTAAGAAATTTCAGTCTTCCGTCAAAAACCCTCATAAATTGCTCCAGCATAATTTGTTGACACCTTCGTTCATCCTATTACGCCAAGCATCTTCGTCTTTGCTAGCTGATGGATGACATAAGGAGCATGTGGCATGAATAGCCGCCTGTTCATACCTTATCTCAACCATAGGTCAGACCTGACCCCATATCCTTGAAGTCCAAGCGTCCTCGTGGAAAATTAGTCTCCCCGAACAAAGTCTCTATAATGTTCTCACAAAGGTTTTTCTCGCAATGCATGACGTTCAGTGTGTGTCTGGTGAGCAAATTCTGCACCACATTGAAGACCATGGTGGAAAGCTTTAATTTGTATATATCCTAAGTAGTGTCATAACTATCCTTCATAAACAAGTTTTAATTTTCAGCGTTCTTTTGCTTACGTTTTAACACAGTATTATGTTACATTGCGTTTTCTCGGACGCTGGTTAACACGGTTTGACGTTTCAGTGTATTCAATGTGACGCAAGGTAACACAATTTTACGTGCGTGTACTTAAACGCTTGGTAACAGAGTTTGATGTTTCAATGTGTTCACCTTGACGCTTGGTAACGTGATTTACACTCAACGCTTTTGTAGATGTAAATACCTGCATAGATGCATATAAAAAGTAAGACGTCAAGCATGTAAGTGAGCTATAAGTAAGGGCACTCACCTTCCAATATGGAAGAGAGAAGAGCAGTGAAAGTTGCTTCACTCCGTGCGTCCTCATTGGATCCTTTGGGCCCTCCGCCCTTCCTCTCGCTGCGCTGTATGATTCCCTTTCTTGTGCAAGCCGCACAAGTCTTCGCCACTCATCCTCAAATTGGTTCTATTCGCGCGCGTTGAACCGCACATCGTTACGAAACACATGGTCCTCTGGTAGACGTTGGCTTGCACCTACATACACTACCTTGTCTTTCTTGGAGCTCTAGGCGCTCCTAGAAACAATGTTAGGACCGCAAATGGGGCACGCTTTGTATCCCTTAGTTTGTTGTTCTAAAATCAGGTCATAAGCAAAAAAATCACAAATTGTCTATAAATGGATGCCACGAAGAGTAAATCTCCTATCTGGGCCATCTGCTGAAGCGTCTATGGCTGGTAAGCCTTTTCATAGCGCCTTTAATTCTGACACCAAAGGCGCTGTATATACATCTATGTTTTTATTAGTTGGCAATTTCTTGCCCAAAATTAAAATGTTGATCATGATGAAACATTGTTTTATAAGCAGCCATGGTGGGAGGTTGTAGATAAGCATGAGAACAGGCCACATTGAATGTGAGGAGCTCCAAATTGAGAAAGGGTTTAAGCCATCAAGTGACAGTGCCATTGGCACGTTGCGCTTTTTCGCCGCAAACGTGGGGTCTATGACGTTGATGTGTTTCCAAGGGGGACTGTCGATGACGGTCTCCATTCTCATTTCTCCATTGTCGTTCATGCGCACCTTTCGCTCTGAATGCCATTTCAAAAGCTTTGCAATTTTAGGAGAGCCATACATGCGTTTGAACCTTGGAATGAGAGTGAAGTATCGGACAACCTTCATCAGCATTGTCTTCGTTCCTTCTCGATATCTTTTTCTTCCGCACTGGGGACATGATTTGAGGTCCTTGTGCTCACCCCAAAATAGAACACATCCTGACGGACATGCATGTATAATATTGTATGTTAGTCCAAGTGCCTCCAACATCTTTTCCGCAATGAAATGCTTCTCACGCAAGACATTTCCTTTTGGTAGCACCTCCCCTGACAGATACCGGAGTAGTTTATTTAAAAATGCGTTGGTCACCCCATGCGTGCTGCACAATGTCATATAGACAAGGACTGCAAAAATCTGGCTCACAGAGCTACCTGGATAGACTAGATGTGATGCCTACGAGTATAGTAACTCCTAAGCCTTCATTGTGTTATCTACAAACTGTGTCTCATTGAGGTCCTCCTTTGCCATGTACTCAAAGTCTTCGCTGATGTTTTGCAACTCTTCACTTGTTCGCACTGCGTCTTCAAACTGTTTTTGGATGTTGTAGTAGCCATGGGGATCACAGTTTGCGTCTGCAGGTACAAGAGTCTCAAAATCCTCGCCGTTGCGCTGTTGGGTGTTAATCATCCATTCCTCGTAGTTGTTGTACCATGCTCCATACTTAGGGTACCCCCCTAGAGGATCTCTTCCAATCAAGGAGAGGTTTAGGAATTGGTCGAGTCCATAAGATTTGAGATGCCTTGTTATTGCGAGCACATGTAAACATCGGCCTCCATGGCAATACGTCATGGGCATGACCAACGAGTTATAGGGGCTTCAAAACTTACAGAAAATTGAAGTCATGATGTTGAATTATTTTCTCAGCTGATCTCCATTTACGTTTTGTACTGGAAATCACCATTTCTGCACAAAAGGCAGACAAAGGTTGGGAACTTGCCTTTACTATTTATTGATGTACATACGCATGTGTAGATGACGTTAAACACCATTTGAAATGACGCTAGAAATTGCATTTCACATGACACAAAATTATTGATGTACATACGCATGTGTAGATCACGTTAAGCACTGTATGAAATGATGCTACAGATTAATTTATATTTCGATTCTTAAGACGTTATACAATGTTACATCGCATTTTAGTTGACACGGTTATTTTTAAAAGACGTTACTTCACATTAAATCGGGTTTTAGATGACGCAAAATAACGTTTTATAATTCCTTCCATTTTGTTACACCACATTTCAGATGACGCATATTACCTAGATCCACTTCAAGGCTAAATTCTAGGATAAGTGCAAAGCTTTACACCAAGATAACTATATGCATCAGGAACAGAAACCACATGATGTGAGATCACAACGTAATGCCTTAGTCCACACTCAAACATGTTGAACATAATTTGTCCACTAAATCAAGCAATATGCTATGAGTTTAGGAATGACAAGAGCTTTTGATACTTCTCTCACATAAGAAATTAAGTAGTCATGCTAGCCAGGAAACCACAGTTCTTCCAACCTGACTAAAGACATCAAAAGCGTTCAAAGACAAATGAAGAAGCCGTGAACATGTTCTAGTAGGGAATGTTTCATGCATGCCAGTAAAGGTGATAAATCCGCGAAGATAGGAGTAGCTTGTAGGGAGGTATCTGTAACCGCCGAGTGATGTAAGTGGCGCACACCTATAAAGTCAGCTACTCATTCGCATTAATAGCAGCCGGATTTTATTATATCATAAGGATCCCCGAAGATATGGAGGCGGATGATGACACACCTACCTACGAGCTACTTTGTGATGCAATTTTTGAGAGAAATCAGAAAGAGTTGGCTGCACATTTGAGAGAGGCACGCTTCAATTCTAAATTCGCGGAGAAGTTGTTGCCGCATCGCAGGAGTTCTTCAACTCAGTCATGCGCCGCTCCAGCCGCTGAGACAATTGGAGACGAGAGACGATAGCCATCTTCGGACTTCCAACCCCGCAGAAGCACACGGCACAGTCGTCAAGCTTGCCCGAGTGCCAAATACGCACAAAAAGCGCCAGTCAACACTGTTGGCAAATAGGTAAGTCTTCCGAAAACTTAAACTGCAATATGCACTTTGAATTTCAAAAGTGGGCCGCATAGCATTCTAGGTTTTTGTGGAGGAGTGATTGAGGCAGGTCCACTTACAACCGTGCAGCCGCCTTAGGTAGCTCTTCACAAACTAGCTAGAGTTCATTGGACGAGGCATATAATCTTCATTTTTTGAAGTGAATGGCTTATGGACCTCTAAGGATTCGTGATTCTACAAGCTTTCAGTTCCCAGCCGTTATCACTAACATTAAGATGGACAGCTTTTCAGCTCTCTATAACACAAACGCAATGAGAGTAAGGAGGTTTTTGAGGAGTAGAGGCAGCGAGCACGGTTGTTGGTGCTACGAAGGAACCGGCTATCGGTAAGCGCGGTCTTACAGCAGTGCGTTGAAAAGCCCCTCGAGAAATTGTAATGGAGGGTTGGGAGGAGGATGGTCCCAACTTTAGAATACAGAGCATGCGCCGCATAGAAACACCATAGATGGGGCGTGAGGCAAGCTGAAGTCCTCCAAAACAAGTCCACCCAACGCATAAAAAACCAGCAAGGGTGCTAAGCGCTTTTGGCCACCACCGAGACGACCCACGCAAGATAGGTCAAACCTAACTCTGCCATGGCGCGTCCCTGCTCATACTGACACCTCAACACCACTAGGGCGCTAAATAGCTCCAAGGCATAGTTGCAACAGAGAGGACAGCCATGCCTACCTCCGGATTTACCTCTACTACAACGCATCGCGAACCTACCAATTCTAAAGAGGCAGAGAAAGCCGCTGACGAAGAGTTTGACGATGAAGAAATGGGGGAAGAAGAAGAGATAGAGGAAGGCAAGGATGAAGATGACGATGAGCAGACAAAGTCGTTGCGCATCAAGCTCGATTGTCATTACGTGCCGCACGGATCCCACAAGCCCCTGTTGAACAAGGAGCAGCATAAGTTTGCATAAGAGTCAGATCCAACCATGCGTCCAGGTTGTCACAGACATTCAAAGGTCGCAAAGAGGGCGCTCATGAAACAAGTGGGGATGGAGTTCAATTTATACGGTGAAACAATAAAACTCAGTCAGGCTAGGTTCACCAAACGGATGTTGAAGTGCGTGTTGCCGGTAAAATACCAAATCAATAAGCTTATCAAGCTCATGCGCTGAGTATAAAATTAAGACAAAGGACAACAGATGCATACGTTGCTCTGGACAATGAGGTGAACGGAATAAGAAGACCGCTTGACAACTTGGAAACAAAAGCCTCAAGTTGATGAGATTGCGAGGATGGACAAGCTTGAAGCGTTGTGTGCGGCCCAAGACGAGAGGCCGAAGAAGGTGGAAGAAATGTTGACGGAGTTACATGTCAATATGGAAAGGGGTGTACATCCAACAGTCATTGAGCCATCAACACCAAAGTAGAAGGGTGGCTAAAAATCTAGAGGGAGAACGCAGCCTAATCGAGGCACCACCAAAATGCTTCTAGAGCTTGACTTGACTGAGGCTAAGGATGTAGCTACCCTCTCTAAGGCAGAAAGAAAAGGTGCAACGGAGAGAGAGAAATCCTCGGACAAATGCATGCCAATGGAGGACGTCCCAAACCGACAAGAGGCGCCCAAACAGAAGGACACTAAGAAGTTTGGAGGGAGAGTGCAGCCTAAGGGATGCAGTACTACGAGAAATCATTCGACGACGATAGAGTATCCATAAGCCCATATACAATTCTTAAGCCTAGCTTTGGAAAACACCTTCACACGCAAGAATTATCCCCGACACGGGGATAATTCTATCAGTTGGCTATAATCTCTTAGAAGAGTAGGACAAATTATCCCTGAACCGGGAATATATCTCAGGCCTAGCCCTACTTGTAAGCTCAAATTGTAAGAATTATCCCCGTACCGGGGATAATTCCGTCGATTTGACACATGCTCCACAATAACGGACAGACAGATAAGATCGAACACTACGGTATAGTCTGAGTGACTTCAGAGAATAAACATACAATTTCCGCCGTGAACGATATTTTTATTAAGAGGCAGCAAAATAATACAAACATATTAGCGTCCCAGGGACGTCATATTAACTATTTATCTGAATCTTTGGTCTTGGCTCGAAATTATCCTCGGCTCGAGGATAATTTTGGAAAGCGTAATTTGCTACAACCCTAATGGAGAAGCTAGCTACGCCTACTTTGAGTATCATTCAAGAATTTTATGTTCCGTGTCTGTCAAGACCGTCAACACAAGTAGAAATGAATCATCTGTCAACAAAAGTCAGTCACACACGTCAGATGCTTTAGAGCATAGAGAAGTAAGCGAACACTTGATCACCCCTACTTAAGTAATCGGGACACAACAGATAGGACTAGTCGTCAAAACAGCCTAATGCTCACGCTGAAATTATCCTTGGTCCGGCGATACTATGGCTCATTCAATGAATCATCAGACATCTCTATATACAGAAGTGTCACCATAATCTCTAACCTCCTTTCCTGAGTCAAAACAATCACTTTGTATATTTATCCCCCCTTCGAGGATAGTCTTATGTTTCAATTGATCTGCTCTACAGATTGTTGCGGAATTTTCAAATTTTGACAGTGTCATTTACGTCTGTAGACAATACAATGGCACTTAGTGCTACCAATCCCCTCGACATGTCTTGGACATGGTCAAACACCCTCTCGGGATCAACCTGTCTTGCGCAATAATGGTGACAAAAGCCTTGATCTGTGGATCTTCAAAGAAGTGGTGGTCAGCTGGACATTGAAAATCGTCAAAAATTATGTCCTCGTCATGATGGTCTACACGGACCCTTACCTTCCCTGACATTAGAATGTAAGGGTAACAGCATCCGAGGCACACAAACTGAAGTACATGTTGCCGCGTTGTGTGCTTCTGCAAGAACACGAGGGTAGGGAGCTTTACCACTTCGGAATAGTGGTAGAGGTAAGAGTAGATTGTGGAGCATAGTTCAACCCGCGGGGTTTTCTTCTAGAACCGCTCAACGCTCGATATGGCTTCTTTAAATTTTGAGAGGACAACATTAGCAACTAGGAGAACATCAACCAAGAAGATATAGTTTTTAATCGTACGATTCTGTTGTGTAGACTCTCGCAATTGTATGAAAGATTAAGCAGTACAATGGCAACGAAGAAGAAGGCACCCGTCGCTTGTGCATCACCTCGGCTATCAAGCGCTACTCTGCCAGCTCGTCCTCGAGTGCAAGCCAAGGTTGTCATATTGGGCGTGTTGAGGTAAACAAGCGGGCAAAACGGGCGTACAAGTTGTCCCGAACGGACGGGCGTGTCCGCCCACCTTGATTGTAGGGGGTGTGTAATTTTTCGTGGCTAACAAACTTTGCAATAATAAAGCGTGTGTGGCATTCCACGCGGCCCGAGCGCGGTAGCCAAGTGGCTTAGTTTTCACTTAAACCCTTGCCACGTCGTTGTTTTTTTACCTAAACTAAAAGTCAACAACCGTTTGACCCTATCGGGCGAGCCACAACTCAATTGGACGGACAAGGCGGACGGACGGGCGGGCGGCGTGCCCGCCCGGTATGACAACCTTGGTGCCAGCTAAGAGGCTCATGAGTGATGCAATTGTTGCGGCCGCTGCCGCCTCCAAGAAAAAGAGGTAGCGTACAGCTCCACCTATGAGCACAAGTCAAGGATCTACTGTGGCTTCTACAATAAAAGTTCCCCTCAGGCAGAAGAAGGAAAAATCCAAATCTTCTAATGAGGAGGGAGATTATGTAAAGTTTGCTGATGAGCAGACGAACTTCAACGCTAGTTACAAAGACTCCTTCCTGTTCAAGAAAGAACAGAAGTTGGTGCCCATTTCCCAACTAGAAAGGGAAAGCAGACTTTGATTGTATGAAGTCTAGAGAGGGACATAATCAACAACATCAAGATTTACCTCGCAAGGCTAGGAAATATTAATTAGAGGAAGACAATTGTCATCACCCCATTGACGCTGACGGAAATTTCCTCCCAAGGCGGCCGACAACATGGGAGTCCATTAAGGATGGAAAATTTGCCATCATTGATGGCCAGCACTCCGTGGAAGTCTCGAGAGAGCTTCAGCACAAGCCAATGACAGAGGAGAAGAAAAAAGAACTTCTCTTGAGGTATGCATACATTTTATGTGATACAAAATAAAAGCGCCTAACAACGGTTTTGACATTTTACAATATCGCAAACCCTCTTAAGCACGCCTAGCCGACGTGGGAGAACCAAATTAAACTTAGGAGGTCAATTTGGAACAACTGTAGCCATCATGTCTCTAGTGTCAACAAGAACTGGAGACGGAATAACAACTCCGTCTACAATCCTGTACATTACAAGGTAATACAAATTCCTTCTCCCTTGAAATATCTCCGGATCGAGGATAATCCGCCTGCATATTTATTTCAATATCCACTCGATTGCATCCGTTTTTATCCCTGGCTCAAAGATAATTTCCCTTAATTTGTTAAGCACTTCTTACATTTCTTCAGATTAGTGACTAATATATGACTCTACTATAACTTCATGCCATCATTAGGAAGTCTTGAACATTTATCCCTCACCCTGGAATAACTGGACTACAGTATGCAGCAATGCGCACTGAGAACTATCTATATGTCCTCAATACGTAACAATTTCATCTTGTGTTCCTCATCTAATACTTTCACTCTTTGTACCCTCATCAATTTATGGATCTCCTCATCATTCAGTTTTGCAACATCGACCCGAACAATGCAGGAAAGACCATTTTTACTACATCTGATCTCCAACACGAGATTCAGTTCATCACATTTTCGGACTCTATGTATGCTAAGTCCGAGGAGTTCCTTGAGCTTCATTCGCTTGGAAATCTGATTGACCCCAACACGTGTGCATCGTATCAAATGAACAGATCCTATTTCAATCACAACAGGCATCCTGTGAGCCGAGAGTTCTTCAAGAGGGTTGGAAAGCTATCCAACGATGACATTGACAAAATGATCACTTTTCTCGTCCATGTTGAAACTGCCGCTAAAGCGATTAAGTATCCGAGGTTGTCCTTCTACAAGAGTAAGCAATATCATCGGTCGAATCACGCGGCTGAAGATTGGTGCATTCATCACAAGTTCAAAAAAGTCTCTTGGACAGAGATGAAGGCCAGTAGGCCAAATCTACCATTTTCCTTCCCAACGACGGAGCTCTCTGCCCTAAAAAATTGAAAGCATGGAAGTCAAAGAAGGGCTTCTCCATAGCATCGTGGAACATGTTTCTCAGCTACGTCGAGGCAAAATTCTACTCGACGCGACTGCAAAATCAGGGCAAGTGTAAGACGACTAAGGAGCTGAAGGCCATGTTCCCGAATGTCAAGGACCACTTCAAGAACTTTCTCTGCTTGAAGTCCAAACATCGGCAGTCCAGTAAGGGGTTCAAACTTTGAATCTTCGACTCAAAGACCATGTGTCTCGGCAGCCGATGGTCAACGAGGGTGCCTGCAAGGACGGTTTTGCTAGGGTTGCTCGACTTGCGAGACACAGCCTTTGCGCCATGCAGAGACAATGATTCTGCAAAGGAGTTCTTTAAATCCTTGATATTGAAGGTTGCGGTCATATCGTGCCCAATATACGCAGACCCTACTCTTCGGGTCTCTATTGCAAAGAGTCTGGATAAGCTAAAGGCAATGATTCAGCTCAGCTATCAGAACTATACAATGAGCACTTTGAAATATCAGATAGCAAAAGCAGAGAAGATCTTTAATATTTTGCATCCAAAGAAATCTGCAAACGACGTGCAGATTGTCTTCTTGTTCAAGAAGAACGCAGAAAAGAATGCCTTTATTCAGAGCAACCCATTGGAGTTCAAAGCCCCACATGTGCCGTATTACACAGATAGTAGGCATTACAACAAAGCCAAGTGGAGTGCAAAGGATTCAGAACTACGAACCGAGTTTTACATTGGCCTCATCCAAAAGTACCGCAAGAAAGGTGATTCTACTCTCGGAATCTTCTACGGTTCGAAATTCATGGTCGCCTCTCTGGTAAGCATAAAATCCACGCTCTCTCATGATTTGTAGTAGTGACATTATTCTTGCCCCTGAGATAATTAGTCCCCAGGGCTTGTATTATTGGAACTGTATTCTAGCAATAGGATATTCAGCCGTATCATCTAGTAAGATTTTCTTGTGTTGATGTATCCGTGTTGTATTTCTTCTTGCTTATCTCCGGCTTTCAAGTTGTATCATTTATCCCCAAACCGGGGATAACTGTACCAAGTCCAAAGTCGCTCATTGTTGCATCAGTGCTCCTCCAATTTCTGAAACATGGCTTTTATGGCTTGATTGACAACACTTCCACAGGGGTTTCCTGCTTTCTGCCAGTAAAAGGGCCAGGGTTGACTATAGGGACTTCATTCACCACAAGTGTCCCTACAACCCAAAGAAGGGCTCGTCGTCTAATGAAATGGTTGACATCAGCCTTATTACGAGAGCTTCATTTGATGGGAGCCAACTATCAACTTCTGCAGTCGATCCACTCGTGGACCTAGGAGCAAAGAGTATGCGCTCGCCTCACACTAAGGCTCCAGTTACTCTTCCTAGAGTATCTAGAGCCTCAGAAGAAAACAAAAGCGACAATTCTTCCAGCGACACTGATTCTGACGACTTGGTTGAGTGTTCGGTTGATTAGGCTACAAGGGATTCCCCGGTCATGAGATGTCCGTCGCCCACAACACCATCAAAGGAGGCAATGAAGACATCTCCTCCTAGTTCGACTCCGATGAGTAACAAGAGCTAGGCTCAGGAGCTTGATATGCAATCTCGTCGTTATAGTAAGGAACCTATGCCAGTGATTCCGTCGACGCTCGTCACGACATCGACAATGCCATTTCAATCATCTGTGGATGTTGTCGTCGGGTCATCGGACAACCCGGAGCCGCTTGTTGATTTGCAGAGGCCATTGAAGCATTGCTGGATCTTGAGGCTTAGAATGTAACTTCGAGTCAACTGCTGGATGGGGCATCTTGCGCCATGCCCACGCCTACAGTTGCAGCTGCAGTGGACACAACTCCTTAGAGCAAAGGCCTCAACAGAAGAGGAACACTGATCTATGCATTCATGGCGCCCGACCAAGCTAGTGAAGCAAGAGAAGGTTGTTGTTGTTTGCAACCCCTCTACGGACCGGCTGGAGAATGTAGCGGGAGCTGCGCCTCCCCTCGATGCTCCAGGTGTGAAGTCTGAAGAAAACTTCAGGAAATAAAAGGCGGAGGAGGCCAGCCAGGCAGAAGAGGCGGCCAAAAAGGCAGCGGGGGACGCAAGGAAGCTTGAAGAACGTAATTTGTTGATCAAGTCGATGAGAACCGGAAAGGAGCAACCGATGCCAGCCCACATTGCAGCAATCTTTGCAAGGAACGAGGTGACCTTGCAGCCTTCGACCGGGAACGCCCCAAATACGGAGCCTTCTGCAGTTTATTCCTGGGTCGGGGATAATATTGTCACGTCCACCTCCGCTGCACCTAACGGCGAGATGCAGTCCGTGTCGCTGTCATTGGGCACGGCCGACCAGGATTATCCATGGCCCGGAGATGATCTTGGGGCTATTGGCTCTGTCTCCTAGGAACAACCAAATACGGCTTAAAAGGAACCTGAGCAAATCCACGATGATTGGTGGAAATGATGGATCCGGAGAATCGTCATTCTATGCAACGGTGATTCTCAGGCAGTTGGCGACAAGCCCGATACGGTTGGAGATTATCTCCAACCAGGAAATAATCCGGACACTGCCTTTGAGGTGTCCCCGGCCACCGACCAACTTGTCGTGGATCCTAATATATCAATTGTGGTGTGAGCTCCTCTGGAGGTGGAGTCTGCTCTTCCACTCGACACTGGTCTAAAACTCACTCAGTACAACCAGATGGTGGATTATGCCCGACCCGGGGATAATGCACATCCAAGCATCCAAGGAGGTTACCGTAGAAGCTCATGGTGTTGAAGAGGCGAGCGCGAAGGACATTCCTATTTACGCAGGATTTCTGTAGTCCGATGATCAGGAGTTGGCAGCCACTCCGGCAAGGAATCAAGTCGGTGACGATGACCAGGAGTTGGTCGACTACTCGTTAAGCTTGACGGACGCGAATCAACCGCAGGAGCCACATGATAACAAAAGTACACCCTCCCAACGAATGCATAACTTGTCGTCGTTACAACTCTCATGATATTGCTTGTGTTGGACTGAACGCTCGCGATTCGCTTGCTTGAACTTGGCTTTATTGTCTATTTTCTCCTACAGCAGATAGACAACCCTTACTTGTTATGATAAATCTCGAGTTGTTAACGTTTGTTGTAACGCGTCATGTATTATAGATTTTAGATAGTATTAGTTCCCAGCCTTGTGTTTGGGTCAAAGTTGACAAACACATCGCCTGTACATGATTGTTGTAAATAAATTTATTTTTGAAATCAATAGTTTTTCTCTCAAATTTGAGTGTCATTTGATTTTCATTGTCTTTTTAAGTTTACCTTTGTGGGATACATTCTGCGCCCAGGGGCCGTGAGATTGCATCAGAATGCGATCGATCTAGCCCCAATGCCTCGGATGCAATTCATGTCGTCATTGTGGATTTTCTCAGATTGTAGTGTCTCTGCTCTCAATCAAGTATCCTCAACATTATTGTTTCCTTTGATTGCCAATTAGAATTTATTTCTCAATTCGAGTGTATCCCGCGCCCGAGTCAAGGTTGTCAAACCGGGCAGGCATGCGGCCCGCCCGCCTGATTGAGCTCTCACCCATCCGATATGGTCAAACGCATGTTAACTTTTAGTTGAGGTAAATAAACGACAACGTGGCAAAGGTTTAGATGAAAACTAAGCTACTTGGCCGCTACGTACGCGCCACGTGGGACCGCTGACAAGGCAAGTAAATTAATGTAAGATCAGGTGAAATCCTGTCAAGGCGCGTGATAATTATCTTTTTTTCTTTTTCCTTTCTACTAATCAATTAAAGGGCGGGTGAAAAAAGTAATAGGGCTGTGAAAGGGGGTAGGGCGGGTGAAAAAAGTAATAGGGATGTGAAAGGGGGTAGGGCGGGTGAAAAAAGTAATAGGGCTGTGAAAGGGGGTAGGGCGGGTGAAAGAGGGGTCGAGAGGGTGACCAAAAGGGTAGGGCAGGTGACCAAAGGGGTAGGGCGTTTGACCAAAGGGGTAGAGGGGGTGACCAAAGGGATAGGGCGGGTGACATTTGGGCGGGCCGGGTGAATTTTTATTTTAATTTTTGAATTTTTTTTCCCCTTCTTCTTAAGATCAGTTCAAAAGCGGGTGAACAAAGTAGTAGGGCGGGTGCAAAAGGGCTAGGGGGGTGACATTCGGGCGGGGCGGGTGAACAAAGTGGTAGGGGTGGTACAAAAGGAGTAGAGCGGGTGACCAAAATGGTAGGGCGGGTGACATTTGGGCGAGGCGGTTGAATGTTTGTTTTTTTTTTTCTCTTGAAAGGGTGGGTGAGGGAGGAGGAGGGCGGGTGAGGGGGGAGGGGGGCGGGTGAGGGGGGAGGGGGGCGGGTGAGGTGGGAGGAGGGACGAGAGGAGAGGGAAGGGAAGGGGAGTGAAGGGAGGAGAGGGGAGGGGGCAGGTTAGGTGGGGGGAGGGAAGGGAGGAGAGGAAAGAAGAGTGAAGGGAGGAGAGGGGAGGGGAGGGGAGAGAAGGGGAGAGAAAGGGTGGAGAGGTCAATCCAAACATAGCGAATCCAAACATTCTCCCACAATATATGAGAGCGTCGGGTTTTTATACTTAGTAAAAAAATATATAAAAATTAGGATTTTATTATTTTTTACAAATATTCTTGAGAATATTCGAATATTCGAATATTCTTCACTTATTACCGTGGTTTTTTGAGCCTAAACCCGTGGGAATGGAAGATAGGATTCTGAAATTATGCATGTTGGATATGCATATAGGGACATTTGTGAACCCAACCTAGGGCGTATAAGATTTAATGTGCATCATAACTACTTACAAGCAAGTAGTCTGTTAAAGAGGAGCAGAGCTTTTGAGACATGTATAATCATATATATATATATATATATATATATATATATTTATTTTCACTAAATTGTGAAATCAAACTACATAGGATAAGAACGACACAACTTTAGAGTATAACATTTAGAGTAAGTGTAGGGTGTTATCTACGTCCTTTAGTCTGTTGCATGGTCTAGCACTCCGCTCTCTAGAATTTTTTTCACCTCGTTGAAAGTGAAGGTAGGCGCGTGGATATAAAAGTCTCTATCGGCCTGAAATTTACAGACCATAATATAGACATAGTATAGGTGCTTACAGGGCCTGTATGGACATCCTTTCTTACCCAGTTTAGCAATCTTGTCCTTCATCATTGGGCAAGTAAAATTAGGTAATGCACTTATTGAGACTTTATAAACTGACCCTGAATCTGACTTCAAATCAACAATAAAACCAAAACCAAGCTGCGGTATCATGTTCACCTTCAGTATGCTGGCTTGCAAAGCTCAAGTTGAATCAACTTCCTTCATATGTTTTGGTGTTGCAGAAGTCATTCGACGAAGACTATTGGATTTTCTTGATTTGGGGAAGACGTTCACATCGTCCGGGATCGGGATGTGTGACAAGTTTTGTGGGAGGACAACATTATTGAATGTGCGGTCAAGAGGAAGGCGTTCCTTCTGTGGAAGTTGGAATCTTGCATTCTCTAATGCCTCGATTTTGCTCTGAGTCAGATTAGTCTCCATTTTCACAGGCCATACTGAAGGAATAGGTGGTCGATCTTGGGTCCGAGAGAACTGATCGATCGATCTCCGACGAGTACCCTTTACACACCTCTCAATATCGTCTGCATAGAAAAATAATTCTTCTTCAACTTTGCGGCTGCGCTGAGGAGGCTGCCATATTCCAGTGTAAGTAGGAGTTGGAGTAGCCTTTCTGTTCTGGACTATGCGTGATTCACATTTCTTCTTAGTCACAGCCATATTTGCCCAACACGCCTTTGATGATGTCTCTTTTAGTCAGGAAATGTGCCACAACCTCTCCTTCACTTTAGTCTCTTGAACCGCGGTCACACGTTGGATACTGGGTCCAAGAGAAGTAGATGGTTCATCATGGCATTCTTGAACTTCGTCTTCCTCGTAGATAGTACTCAAACTCTCTGCACAAGCTCGGGTAACCCTTCTTCCAATTTGAGGACGTCAGAAGCTCACGGTGTCCGGATGATGTGTTTCTTCTTCTGCTCCAATTGGAACGTTAGCCTTCTTTTTCTTCGTACCAAAGACCTCAGCTCCCTCCAAGTGGGCGTCACGAGTACAGAAAACTTGAACTTCAGAAAAATTCAGTACCACCTTGTTGATATCTTTCGGATCTCCTATTTGATTAGCTTTGCGTTGGGCGCTGCGAAGAGCTTTGCGTCGGGCAACGCGAAGTTGAAGTTCTTCTGTAGATGGGCCAAAACCAGTTTTGCCACCCTTGTTGAATACATGATAAGCCACTACTTGGAGGAATGCTCAAAAGTAATCATCAACGGTCGCCACATAAAGGTCCCCTTCCTTATTGACAGATGCTTGTAACCAATTGTTGTGTACCGTCTCAGCAAGGTTACAAGACGGCATCTCCGCTAACTCTTTTGCAGAATACTTTTTTTCCTGCATTGTACCAAATAATATAACTTGAATACATGATTGTACATTGTTTTTTCTTTTTTAGTGTACAGTGGAGTAGATATGCAGCACAAGAGTTGTAATCTATAATTGTTTATTTAAGATTTAAGACAAATCTTACATGTTCCAAAATGTATAAAAAGAATAAAAAACATTTACCTAAAATATAAAATAAAATTATGACGAGAGCATTAAAAAGTAGTAATAAATATTAGAAAGAGAAGTCACTAATTTCATAAATCCACCTTACTGTTGGTAGCGGAAATGCCAGTACGCCAGCCAGTGGCCCAGGTGTTGTAGTCCACTTTCGGAAGTGGTGTTAGATGACGACCACCACGCTCCTATGGCCGAGTACCGAATCTCAGCCTCTTCCTTCGTAAAGCCATCTTTGTACTACTTACAGAGTACCTTGTGTTGATCTTGCATTTCATGTACGATGTACTGTTAAGTGTGTTTCTCAAGGGACTGCTTCCAATGGAATAAACACATTTGTTCACGACCTTCCATGGGAACTGTAGGTTTCTAGACCCATAAATAATGCGTACTGCATTCTAGTTGGCCTGGGCACTATCAGCCATGAAACCTTGAAACTCGGGCTTCGATACACCGTGCCTAGCCATAACATGGTTCAGATTCTTCCAAAACATGAGTTGAGCTTTTCTATCTTCAGACTGAAAATCACAGCACGCAATAGTTAGAATGCGTTGGTATCGAGAATCATATACGTGGCAAGCCATCGTGGTCCAATTTTTGACTCGTTTGACGTGGTCGAACATCATCCACGTGTGGGAGAGGTTTCCACCAGGCTGCATTCCGCGGACAAGGTCAACACCGCTATCAGGGCCGACCTCGGACATCTTGAAAATGAAGACTTTGTCGGAGTCGTCTCCTTGGCCCGGGAACATGTTACGTTGTATGTAGGCCCAGTTGCTAAGCGCTCTGAGCTTGGTGATTCCATCGAGAACTCCATACCGGCGCAAATATTTGAAAGTGTACACACGGTGCCTTATGGTGGACGAGTTTAACTCTTTACATTGTTCAAAAACTGGCTCTAACTCCTGAAGAGAAAGTTGCGAGGTTATAGAATCACCCTCATCACGAAGAAGAATATTTTCCAATAGGTCTTTGCTAGTTTCCATTACGATTTTTGAAATCGTTGCTTGGGGGTTACGGTCTACATGCTCTTCTTATAACTCATCTATCTTCTTCTTTGTGCATCTATATACTCCAACCTTGACAGGGTGTTCGTGGGTACCAATATGAATGCATGCACGCTTCTGACTATCTTCTTCAAAGACACAGAAGATCCTAGCAGAGCACTGAGCAACACAAGCTGGAGATTCTTTGCAAATCTTACAGACTATGGTAGAGGACGGCGGAGGCACTTCGCCTACTGCAAATGGCTCTTTGGTAACGCCTTCAAACTCGACCTCGTTCACTCCTGCAGCCCGATCTGGTCGTTGCAAGAAGTCGCAATTCTGATTGTGGCATTGTAAATGACCCACACAACTGGAATAGCGGAAGGACAATCTGAGTGTGTTGGTAATGTTTTTAGGTGTCGTTCTTGTCCACATGTGGCCATCAAAGCGCTTATCCATTCCTTCCATGGACTTCGCATTTTTGAGAATAGATGAGGGGGTGGCGGGTGGGAGGATGTACAGTACATCTGCATTGAAAGAGGGAGGAAGCAAAGGTGTACAGGCAGTACGAATGGATTCGAAGTTGATTTTCTTCAGGACGTTTTTGCTACCGGACATAGAGCCAAGTTTCTGAAGAGACGGTAGTATTCTTTTAGGTTTTCAAGATTGTGAAGATGGGAAAGGAGAAGGACTTAATTCGAGATTGCTGTTTGAAGTAGTATTGGGAGAAGGAAACTTTGACGAAGACTTACGAACATGAACGGGAGAGTTTTTCTCATCACTAGAGGAATCTGATAAATCAATACTAATGCGGTGGCTTGGTTCAATTATGACACGAGCAAGGAGGGGAGCGACAGTTGATATAGTAGAGGAACTACGAGGAGTTTAGAGAACGGTACTTGCGTTCATGACGTACTCTGTAATTCCGTAGAGGCGATACTTGCCTACTCTAAGCTTCCAAATGGTAGTGTTTTCATCGAGAAGCAGAGGTGCTTCTAGCATAGAGTACTCGACAAGAAGAGAAATTGGATCTAGGACCTCACGCTCTAACCATAGAGGCAATTCATTGTACCCAAATCGAATACCAAGCCATTGCAGTGTGATTTCAGCCACACCATCTAGACCCGGGAGAATGCATATAGGAGCAAACGAAGAACATGAACTAATATCTATGACGTTCGGAACGGGAAGATGGGAAGCTGAGGAACCCATTGTGCTCGCTTTCCAAGCGACAATGGGCGTGTGGTGTGAAGGTGAGAGAAATTGAAACAAATGATTTTAAAGACTTTATAATAGATTAGTGTGGAGAGTAGGAGTTTGTATTTAGTGTGATAGGTCAGCTACATTAGTACTAAGAGTTTGACGGGTATAGCAAATGCTCTTCATATGTTTCTCGTTAATTTCAATAATAGTATTGTTGTAAAAATGTATTAGTTAAACTGCTAGTTTAGACGATATCATTAATTCGCATGTGTTAGACATAGTGAATTTAGGAAAAGTGGAGGCTACTATCCGTGTCAGAGTAATTGTATTGAGATTAGCAAATTATGGGTAGGTGACGGCGGCCGTCACTGTCAGGTGAAGCGTATTTAAATTTGAAAATAGATTAGCATACATTGTCAGAGACGTTCATATTTGGCAGTCTGTGCGCCGTCATCCAGGTTGTGACAATTAATTAAGAAAAAGAGAAGCAAGTGTTTAAGTAGGAAGATGACAACTATATCGCTCTTTTCATTGTTAGTTGTGCTTATGTGAGTTTGAACGCATTGATGTAGTAAGCATGGGATCGGCAAAACCCAATGACAGTATGCCCAAGAGGAAGAAGAGGAGGGGTGGTACATGTTTTAGTAATACCAAGGCGCTAAAGCGAAGCGCTATGCAAAAGTCTGGAGCGTCGCGATCAAGTCGAGACAAGCGCGGTCCTGTTAAATTTGACGGAGACGATGAAGTTGGCGGGCCAGATTTTAGGCGTAATGTGAAGATGCGGTCTATCAATCTCGACACTGTCGTAGAGATTACAGAGAGTGAAAAATGTAATGAAAAAGAGGAGTGGAGGAGATTCGGCGAAGAGCAGGAGAATGGCAGGCAAAGTTCGACGTCAAGCGATTCCCTAAGTTATTACATTGGAAGCGATGTTGGAGGCGATGTTGGAGGCAATGTTGGAGGCGAAGATGGAGGCGAAGGCGTTGTAGTGGATTCACAGAGAGAGGTACGCTAGACTGAAGGTATTAGTCAGTGAATGTTTGTAGCTACTTTCTAATGATTGTATTTGTTTGAAATTAGGGTGATGCATGTCGAGCTTATAAAGATGACGGAGTCGAAGATATAAGTGTTGGCGGTGAGGAGAAGGATGATATGATATATTTCCTGAGTATTATGAATGAGGCCGAAGATATATTAGCATTCTCTTCCGTAGTTTAGAGCTATGTTTATGTTGTCATGGTATTAAACCGCGGTAGTAAAAGTAAAGCCAACGATCACGGAGTATCCAAAAACTGATAGACTATTTGATAAACAATGTACTCAACACCAATTTTGGAATCTGGGACCAAGTCAGATGATATTGGAGTTTGTAAATACAATCTCAAACATACGTGCATTTTGTGCTCACCACAAATAATTTTCTTCATTTAGTATTTGTCAATAACTACAGACAAAAAGTAATGATGGGTATAAATAATCTTTCGAGTATTGTAAGTAAACATATTCGCAGGCAGCCTTCAGGAAAGGGCAGTCTACGTTTAAGAAGGAGTAGACTACGTACTGCGGTGTCAAAGGTGGGTCCTCCTTTGGACGGGATGGTAAGCTAGCGGAAGTCATCTTCGTCATCGTGCTGTCCCCGATCGCTGTGCGCAGCAGCCCTCAACGGGCGAGACCTGAAAGCGCGATTTTGGCCGGCGCAGCTTTTGTTTGAATTTAAAGATAGTTTATCGGTTTAGGGTGAGCTAGTAACCCAATTTGAGCGTAGATCAAAGTTGGCGCTGCAGCTTCGTCTGGCAGAGAGGGCTCGGCAAATGCTTTTTTTTGGAAGAAGTCAGATGAAGGCTCTAACGGAAGAGATGGCGATGGCTGACAAGATTAAGAATAGAATGGACAAATTCGTTCTAGTTGGTAGAGATTGTCTTGTAGCCCCCCTCCGAAATACATAAGCTATGTGCACTTCATTTGTGTCTATTCAAATTTGTAGGCAAGTGTTGCGAGAACAGAGGAGGAAGCTATGGCAAATACAGTCATCGAAGAGGACCGGCTCAATCTCGAAGGTGGAAACAACTCCGACATGGATTCACACAATATGAGTACGGAATCACCAGATTCAAGTTTTTTTGCCGAATTTTACAAATGCCACCGCTATGCACCAGAGGAAGCAATCAAGACGCGCGCCGAGTTGGAGAATTTCTACTCAGAGGACTTCAAGGTGAGTCTCAATCCACAGAAATTTAGGCCGACGTTTGCACTCGCGAGATTCATGTTATCAAAAAGGGGTTCACATATTTTAGGGTTAGAGCATCGTGTAGCACTTCAGAGTGTGTCACTCATGTCCTACTCGTCAACTGCCTGTCCATGTGGAAATCTGATCAGCAACTGGATGATCCGCTTGCTTATAGAGGGTGGTAGCTCCGGGCCATTGAGACTCCTAGCAGACAAGTTCTGAGTAGCGCTCTTGATGTTGTTTGTCGGCCTGCATTCGTGTGTAAGGCTGGTGAGGCCCCCTCCGGTGCTTCGGCCCTCTTCTACAATTTGCAGTTGTGTTTCTTTTTTGAAGCCTGACGGTATGAATTTGAGGTTGGTGTAACTATCCCAGAGCTGCGTCCACGTAGCTCTAACGTGAGCTCAAATAGCAGCTGTTGAGGCCTCAAATGCAAGGTTGGTGAGGCCGAGTCTAGTGCTTCGGTCCTCTTTTGCTCTTTGCAGTTGCGTTTTTCTTTTTCAAGCCCGATGGTATGATTTTGAAGTTGATAAAACTATCTTCAGAGCGGTGTCCACATAGCTCTAATGTGAGCTTGAATCAGATGCTTTTGAGGCCTCCAATGGGATGATGTTCGGGCGTTGTCCGTGCTTGAACTCATTCCAGTTGTGTGTTTTTTTTTGAAGCCCGACGGTATGAATTCGAGGTCGCTGAAACTGTCCCAGAGCTGCATCCACGTGAATCTAACGCAAGCTCGAATGAGATGCTTTTGAGGCCCCAAATGGGATGATATTGGGGCCACGTCTGGTGCTAGAAGTCTTTCTAGTTGTGTTTTTTTTTGAAGCCCGACAGTATGAATTCAAGGTCGATGTTACTGTCCCTGAGCTGCGTCCACGTAGCTCTAACGTGAGCTCAAATGAGATGCTGTTGAGGCCTCAAATGGGATGCTGATAGGGCCCCGTCTGGTGCTTGAAGTCCTTCTAGTTGTGTCTTCTGTTTTGAAGCCCGACGGTATGAAATGGAGGTCAATGTAATTGTCCCTGAGCTGCATCGACGTAGCTCTAACATGAGCTCAAATGAGATGATGTTGAGGCCTCAAATGGGATGCTCTTCGGGCCCCCTCTGGTGCTTGAAGTTCTTTGAGTTTTGTTTTTTTTTTGAAGTCCGACGGTATGAATTTGAGGTCGATGTAACTTTCCTAGAGCTGCGTCCACGTAGCTGTAACGTGAGCTCGAAGAACAACTCTTGAGGCCTCGAATGTAAGGCTGGTGAGGACCAGTCTGGTGCTTCGGTCCTCTTCTGCAACTTGCAGTTGCGCTTTTTTTTTAAGCCTGATGGTATGATTTCGTAGTCAATGAAACTAACCTGAGAGCTACGTCCACGTAGTTCTAAAGTGAGCTCAAATGAGATGCTGTTGAGGCCTCAAATGGGATGCAATTGGCACGCAATCTGGTGCTTGAAGTCCTTCCAGTCGTGTGTTTTTCTTTTAAAACCCGACTGCATGAATTCAAGGTCCATGTAACTGTCCTACAGCTGCGTCCACATTGCTCTAATGTGAGCTCGAAAGAGCACCTCTTGAGGCCTTGAATGTAACGCAGGTAAGGCCTCGTCTGGTGCTTTGGTCCTTTTCTGCAGTTCGCAGTTGCGCTATTTTTTTAAGCCTGATGGTATGATTTTGTAGTCAATGAAACTAACTTGAGAGCTACGTCCACGTAGCTCTAACGTGAGCTCAAATGAGATGCTATTGAGGCCTGGAATGGGATGCAATTGGCGTGCAATCTGTGCTTGAAGTTCTTCGAGTTGTGTTTTTTTTTTAAAGTCCAACGGTATGAATTCGAGGTCGATGTAACCGTCCTAGATCTGCATCCACGTAGCTGTAAGGCGAGCTCAAAGAGCAACTCTTGAGGCCTCGAATGTAAGGCTGGTGAGAACCAATCTAGTGCTTCGGTCCTCTTCTGCAATTCGCACTTGCGCTTTTTTTTTAACCCGATGGTAGGAATTCAAGGTCGATGTAACTGTCCTTGAGTTACGTCCATGTAGCTCTAACTTGAGCTCAGATGAGATTCTGTTGAGGCCTCGAATGGGATGTTCTTGGGGCCCGCTCTGGTGCTTGAAGTCCTTCCAGTTGTGTGTTTTTTTTTTAAGCTCGACCATATGAATTCGAGGTGGATGTAACTTTCCCAGAGCTATGTCCACGTAGCTCTAACGTGAGCTCAAAGAGGAGCTCTTGAGGCCTCGAATGTAAGGTTGGTGAGGCCGCGTTTGGAACTTCGGTCCTCTTCTGCTCTTCGCAGTTGCGTTTTTATTTGAAGCCCGACGGTATGAATTTGAGGCTGATGTAAGTGTTCTAGAGCTGCATCCACGTAGCTCTAACGTGAGCTCAAAGAGGGGCTCTTGAGGCCTTGAATCAGTTGAATGTAAGGCTGGTGAGGCCGCGTCTGGTGCTTCGGTCCTCTTCTGCTGTTCGCAGTTGCGTTTTTTTCTTTAAGCCCGTCGGTATGAATTCGAGGTTCATGTAACTGTCCTAGAGCTGCGTCCACGTTGCTCGAACGTGAGCTTGAAAGAGCAGCTGTTGAGGCCTCAAATGGGATGTTGTTGGCAGCTTTGCGAGTAGTGAGCGGAAACCAATGAGCTGTGAGTAGACCTTTATGCTCATTGAGCAGACTTTTATTAACAATTTTGACATTTGGAAGTCATGAAAGTGTATCCAAATTTTGAAAAAAAAGATAAAGAAGTGGTGTGCAATTCCGTGGGAAGTCCTAAATCCGTGGTAATGGAGGTCAAAATCATCTTCATAATAGAGTGTTGTACACAGAATGTTAGTACCTCGTGGCACCTACTAGTAGTTTAGGTCATTAGGAAATTGTATTGGAGGGACCAAATTAGGGCTAACGTCATCAATCAGTCGAGATTCTCAGTTTTAGGTCTAGGGGTTGCGAGGCGGGCTTTCTTGTATTGGCCCCGCTGCCGGAGGTGTATCTTGGACGTTGCCTGCTACTTTGTGCCATCAATACGCTGACTGAGGGCATATATTCTTGGACAGTACCTCAGACTCAAATACCAACACGCTGACAATCAAGAGTCTTTGTTTTGCCGTGTTTAGCACTTGGTATCTAGTGTTGGATCTGATAGAATGTAACGATCATCACGAACAGTGAGGGCGTGGGTTGTAGCGTAAGAGTGGGAATGTGTGAACTTTATATGGAGTTCAGGGATGAGGCGATTTGGACAAAGGTAAGTGAAATAATTATAACATTTGTGAATGTTCTTTTGAAGTCGGAGTTTTTAGTTTTTTTGAGAATTTTGTGCTGTGGACAGGTCCGCAATGGATGCAAGTTATGGAGCCTGTATTGTGGGCTTACAACAAGTCGGCTTATTCCATGTAAGCAATCACAGGCAAATAAAAATAGCTTAAATGTTGAGAAGATGCATTGTCACCTCACAATCAATTGAAATTTCATTCAGTATTGTTTGGGGGAGATTAATCTAAAAATAGTGGCAAAAATCTGATGTACATGCATGATATGTGAAGATCGATGTAAGGAATTATTTATGGTGATCAAGAATAAATGCTATGGTAACGTAGTCGTCAGCCACATTGCTGTCAGTCACCCTCGAAGCATGCACCGAGGTGACAGCCTCCTCTACTATGCTCATCTCCGACATGTCAATCTCGCACATTCGGCGTACCATAGGCTATGGTCAATAGCATGTGTCGGCTTTTCGTTTCGTTGTGCGGTTGTGGCGGCTCTCACTGTTTGGTTAAGGCTGAAAACTTGACTCTGGATTACACTAAACACGCTTTGGGCGACTCATCGGTTTGCGTTGTTCATGTTGGTAATCCAACATTACTGCTTGTGCTTGAATTTGAATTGGACTTCTTCACATTCTTCGTGTAATTAGTTGGTCAAAATTTGGGAGAGGATCAAGGCGCAACCGTAGTTGCTGCTCCACATAGAATCTGTTAGAACTGTAGCGAGCGCAGTAAGGATCATGTGATGATGGTCGATAGTCTAAATAGGTCGTAGAACCTTTTTACTTGCACTTGAGATATTGGATGGTTGATTGTCGATGTGCAAGTACCAGTCCCGTTTACTTAGAAGCTCCATTGAAAGTTTGTGCTTGCAGATACTTATTTTGACAATGGCGGAGAGGACACTCACATGCACAGCTTGCGGGAAAGAAATAGAAAGTTTGGACGACCTGGATTTTTATGCGGAACTCGACGTTGTAATGTGTGTAGTATGCGTGGCATTTTAGGAGCATCGGATCGAGAGGAGCATTGACGTTCAGAAGCATGTAAGTACGTCCTGTAGTTTACGTAAAAAGGTGGTGAGGTTCGAGTTCAGTTAATTGTGAGCTGCTTATGATTTGGAAGTAGTTATGTGTAGGCGGTGGATGTCGATACGTGCTATTGGTGTGGAAAGACAGACGAGCTCATCGACTGCAGTTGTTGCAACTTATGTTGCTGCGCGACGTGCATCACTCGTAAATATGGTGACGACATCATCAAAGAAGCGATAGAGGCTCAAGACATCTGCTGGACTTGTTTCGTATGCTTTTCCAAACATATGGATGGTCTTCAAGTCGGAGGAGGGGGCGGGGTTGGGCCCACCCTCCTTTTACTTTTCCATACTCCAAGTGCTCCACTCCCCTCCTCTATAAAAGCCAAGTTGATTCATTATTCACCTCACTCCGCTAGGTGCCAAGCACTACTTCTTCATTGAGTTAGTGTGGGCACTTGGCGGGGTGTTTTTTCAGCACGAGGGAGGAGTTTTTGCCGTTTTTTTCTTAGATTCGAAATGGAGGGTGAAGGGAGCCAAGGTTCGAGTATGCGACACGGAAATCATGATTTGGAAACCCCCCTTAACCGTCCTGAGGAAACAGAGGAAATTTCAAAGGAGATAGAATCTACAAACCCTTCTTCCTCGGGATCACGGAAAAGAAAGCGAAAAAAGAAAAAAAGTAAGGGGTCAAAAAAGAACAATCGATCTTGCCACAGGAGGAAGAGACACCACTTATGCCAACCGAGGAGTATCTCGAATTTGCTCGACGGAGTGGTATACATTTCTATGAGATACGAACTATGCCATATTTCCATAGGTCTTACCTTGGGGCGAGTGAAGAAGGATACCACAATTTGTGTCACGATCTTCACCAATACCTGGAGCGTTGTTTTGAAAACAATTAGGAACTTTGTAATTGGACCAACTTCTACGACCATGGTGCATGGTTGGACCTCAGAGTGGTAGAGTTGACTACCAACACCGTAGACGCCTGGACGTATATTTTGGGGAAGAAATTGAGAGACAAGAGCAAATGGACAATTGAAGATGAGGAACTAGTTTCAAAGCAAGATTTAGTGAAAAGTTTTAGTCAATCCTCCTCAAAAGCTCGTGGGAAGAGGAATGAGAGATAGAAATTAAAAGCCGAGGATGTTGTTATGGCTCATTGCAACAGTGGAACTTTCAAGTGGCTAGAATCAACCGTTACCGTGGTATCTATGCCAGGACAACGTATCCAAGGTGGATATGGGAAGGTTACTAAGGTGGTGCTTACAAAACTTCAACATATTCCTAGTTGGATTCCAATCGCGCGTAAACAATTGACGAACTTGAAGAACGAGAGGGAGAAGCGCATGGCAATCGTAAATGAGGCGGGTGGATGTCCAGTGAAGCACCCTGGAATCATCAGACTATCGTACTTGCATTCTAAAACAATGGATGAATTTTCGCTATGGTGGAACGGAGGTAGCTTCAAAGATTTTGACGTCCATATCAATCAGAAAATCCCAGGGCACTTGGAATACGACGACATTCCAAGAGAGCGGAACTCAGGGCTATCCGATATTCAACTACGTTGGGTTGCAACATTCCGTAAACGACGACTTGACTTGGCATTGTCGTTGCTTGTCATTGTGGAAAAGTGTCATGAACACAATTATCTACACAACAACATTACTCCAACCAATGTTCTATTGCATTTCGATGATTGGAAACCAGATAAGGTTTACATCGGGCTTTGTGATTGGGGGATTTCAAGTCGAGTGGTGGAACAAGCGCCATCCAAGTATGGATTTGCGAAGCTAGAGGAGTTGAATGAAGAACGCAAACGGCAAAAATTTGTGGCACCGGAATTATGGTTTTTGTATGGTGCACGCGGTTCTGATAATCCCCTTGAGGTTATGGAATGTAAACACATATATTCCAAGGCAACCGATGCATTCTCCGCCGGGTGGTTAGCACAACGCATTTGGCAAGAAGAGTACGATATGAAGTACTTTATGCCACACCGCACAGACCGCGCCATGAATCACGAGCACCTTAGTTTCAAATTAAAAGCCCTCCAGGATCCGGACGTGTCCAAAAGGTTGACCGTGTCCGATGTTAAAGAGGCCTTGGAAAAGTATCCATTTAATTGGACCATGCCCATGTGTTGTTTCCGTAATTCAGCTATTTAGTTTAGCGGTCTTCGAAGTCAGCGTGTGCCTATTGTATGTAGAAGGATTGCATGGATAATTACAATACTATATGTACTCCCCATTTGTGCACATACATATAATATACGCAGCAACTTCTCTTATTCGATGCATTTGTACATCTTCGTATGACATATTTAATTGCATTGTTTTGAGTTGGGTGCACATATTTATTGGTTCCATACCTTGCCAAATACCACTCAACCTATGCATGAATCGCTTTGTAAATACCACGAAAAAAACAAATTTAAAAAAAATTAAACAAAAAGTAAAAAATAAATAAAATAAATAAAGAACGCCGCTACCCCCCTTACCCCCCCTATCCCTTAATCCCTCTCCTAACCCCTCTACCCCGCCCCAACCCGTCTACTCTCGCCCCTTACCTCCCCCCCCCTCCCTCGCCCCTAGAAAAAATTCTAAAAACTTTTTTTAAAAAAAATTTAAAAATTTTTAAATTTTTTTAAAAAGATTAAAAAAAAAGTAAAAAAAAATAAAAATATATACCAACCCCCCCTTATCCTCCTACCCCCCCTACCCCCTCTAACCCCCCTACCCCCTTCCCATGGTCAATCCAATCATTGGAAATCCAAACATCCCCCCACTATATCCGGGATACTTTAAATCCCGGCTTTAATGAGGGAATGTTTGGATTTGCTTATCCCATTAATGATGCTTGTTTGCAAAACATAAGATTGGTGAGAGAAATGAGAAAAACCTTTGCAAAAATTTCAAAAAACTACGTGGGGTGGATAAGATGGCGAGGGGCGGTTACGAGGGGGAGGGGCGGGTAACATGGGAGGGTAGGACGGGTATCGGGGGTAGGGTGGGTAAGGGAGGGGGAGGTAGGGCGGGTACCGGGGTAGGGCGTGTTACGGCGGGGTAAAGCGGATTACGGCGGGGGTAGGGCGGATTACGGCGGGGGGGGCGGCTTACGGCGGGGTAGGGGGCATGTAACAGGGGAGGTAGAGCGGGTAATGGGGAGGTAGGGGCGGGTGCCGGGGTAGGGCGGGTACCGGGGTAGGGCGGGTACTAGGGGTAGGGCGGGTACCGGGGGTAGGGCGAGTCTTGGGGGGTAGGGCGGGTGCCGGGGGTAGGGCGGGTAACGGGGGGGAAGGGCGGGTGCTGGGGGTAGGACGGGTGCCGGGGAGTAGGGCGGAGGAGGTAAGGTGGAGTGAGAGGAGTGAGGATGAGGGTGGAGTGAGGGGAGGTGAGAGGCGGGGGTGAGGGTGAAAGGGGGTGTGAGGGTGAGAGGGGAGGGTGAGGGTGAGATGGGGGGGGTGAGGGTGAGATGGGGGGGTGAGGGTGAGATGGGGGTGAGGGTGAGAGGGGGTGAGGTGAGAGGAGAGGGTGAGGGTGAGAGGGGCGGGTTGAGGTGAGAGGGCGGGTTGAGGTGAGGTGAGGAGGGTAGGGCGGAACAAGGGAGGTAGGGCGGGTAACGAGGGGGTAGGGTGAGTACGGGGGTAGAGTAGGTACCGGGGGTAGGGCGGGTGCCGGGGTAGGGCGGATAACAAGGGAGGTAGGGGCGGGTAATAAGGGGGTAGGGTGAGTACCGGGGGGTAGGGTGGGACGGGTAGTGCGGGGAGTAGGGCGGAGGAGGTAAGGTGGAGTGAGAGGAGTGAGGATGAGGTGGAGTGAGGGGAGGTGAGGTGAGAGGGCGGGTTGAGGTGAGGGTGAGGGGGTAGGGCGGGTAACAAGGGAGGTAGGGCGGGTAACGAGGGGGTAGGGTGAGTACGGGGGTAGAGTAGGTACCGGGGGTAGGGGCGGTGCCGGGGGTAGGGGCGGGTAACAAGGGAGGTAGGGCGGGTAATAAAGGGGTAGGGTGAGTACCGGGGGGTAGGGTGAGTCCGGGGGTAGGGTGAGTACGGGGGTAAGGTAGGTACCGGGGGGTAGGGCGGGTACCGAGGGTAGGGCGGGTGCCGGGGGTAGGGCGGGTACCGGGGGTAGGGCGGGTAACGGGGGGGAAGGGCGGGTGCTGGGGGGGTAGGACGGGTGCAAGGGAGTAGAGCGGAGGAGGTAAGGTGGAGTGAGAGGAGTGAGGATGAGGGTGGAGTGAGGGGAGGTGAGGTGAGAGGCGGGTTGAGGTGAGGTGAGGGGGGGGTAGGGCGGGTAACAACGGAGGTAGGGCGGGTAACGAGGGGGTAGGGTGAGTACGGGGGTAGAGTAGGTACCGGGGGTAGGGGCGGGTCTGCAGGGGTAGGGCGGGTAACAAGGGAGGTAGGGGCGGGTAATAAGGGGGTAGGGTGAGTACCGGGGGTAGGGTGAGTACGGGGGTAAGGTAGGTACCGGGGGGTAGGGGCGGGTCTGGGGTAGGGGTGGGCGGGCAGGGGTAGGGGCGGGTAACAGGAGGGGGGAAGGGGCGGGTGCTGGGGGTAGGGACGAGTACCGGGGAGTAGGGCGGAGGAGGTAAGGTGGAGTGAGAGGAGTGAGGATGAGGTGGAGTGAGGGGGAGGTTGAGGTGAGAGGCGGGGTGAGGGTGAAAGGGGGTGTGGGTGAGAGGGGAGGGTGAGGTGAAATGGGGGGTGAGGGTGAGAGGGGGGTGAGAGTGAGAGGGGAGGGTGAGGGTGAGAGGGCGGGTTGAGGTGAGGTGAGGGGGGGGTAGGGCGGGTAACAAAGGAGGTAGGGCGGGTAACAAAGGAGGTAGGGCGGGTAACGAGGGGTAGGGTGAGTACGGGGGTAGGGTAGGTACCGGGGGTAGGGGCGGGTGCCGGGGGTAGGACGGGTAACAAGGAGGTAGGGCGGGTAATAAGGGGGTAGGGTGAGTATCGGGGGTAGGGTAGGTACCGGGGGTAGGGCGGGTCCGGGGTAGGGGCGGGTCTGCCGGGGGTAGGGCGGGATCTTGGGGGGAGGGGGCGGGTGCAGGGAGTAGGGTGGAGGAGGTAAGGTGGAGTAAGAGGAGTGAAGATGGGGGTGGAGTGAGGGAGAAGGTGAGGTGAGAGGGCGGGGTGAGGGTGAAAGGGGGTGAGGGTGAGAGGGGAGGGTGAGAGGGGAGATGGGGGGGTGAGGGTGAGAGGGGGTGAGGGTGAGAGGGAGGTGTGAGGTGAGGTGAGAGGGCGGGTTGAGGTGAGGTGAGGGGAGTAGGACGGGTAACAAGGAAGGTAGGGCGGGTAACAAGGGGGTAGGGTGAGTACGGGGGGTAGGGTAGGTACCGGGGTGTAGGGGCGGGTGCCGGGGGTAGGGCGGGTAACAAGGAGGTCCGGCGGGTAACAAGGGAGGTAGGGCGGGTAACGAGGGGGTAGGGTGAGTACCGGGGGGGTAGGGTAGGTACCGGGGGGTAGGGCGGGTACAGGGGGGGTAGGGCGGAGGAGGTAAGGTGGAGTGAGAGGAGTGAGGATGAGGGGATGAGGAAGGTGAGGATAAGGGTGGGGTGAGGGGGTGAGGGGGGTGAAGTGGGTGAGGATGAGGGTGGGTGAGGGGGGGGTGAGGATGAGAGGGGGGGTGAGGATGAGGGGGGGGTAAGGATGAGGGGGGGGTAAGGATGAGGGGGGGGTAAGGATGAGGGGGCGGGTGAGGGGGGAGGAGAAGGAAAAAAAGGGAGGAGTGGGGAGAGAATGGGAGGGAAGAGGAGAGAAGGGGAAGAAGTGGAAGAGGAGTGGATGGTCAATGCAATCATTGGAATTCCAAACATTCCCCCACTATATCCGGGATACTCCAAATTCCGGCTTTAATGAGGGAATGTTTGGACTTCATTACCTTTAAAATACCCGGTACGTGGAAGAAGGAGCCAAGGGGGGATCCAAGAAAAGAGAGAATTGAAGTTTCCATACTTCCCCTTCTTATTCAAATTTGCCCCACTACAAACCAATTTCCCCCTCTATTTCAAAGTCTAGCTACCACATCCCCAAAAAAATGATCTTCTTAAAATGTGTGCTATTTCTCTCCAATCCCACCTTCTATTATGTTTATTACAAATAAATCTATCATCCTAATGGTTTAACCATATATTTGATTTTACGCTTACTATTTATACTAAGACTAAAGAATATAGTGGTGGGTAGTATTATGTTTATTTCATTCTTCTTCCCAATACTATATCACAAATAAATCTATCCTTCTAATGGTTTAACCATATATTTGATGTTACGCTTACTATTTAAATTAAGACTAAAGAATATAGTGTTGGGTAGTGTTATGTTTATTTCATTCTTCTTCAAATAACATTTTATTTTAAAAAAAATTTAAAATTTTAAAAAACGTAGCAACCCTCTTTACCCCCTCTTACCCCCTCTCGTATCCCACCTCCCTCACCCTTATCCCTCTCCCTATCCCCCCCCCTTATCCATCCCCCTACCTCCCCTTTATCCCTCCCTCTACCCCCCCCCCCCCCCCTTCCCCCCCCCCCCCCCCCCCCCCCCGCCTCCCCCCCCTCCGCCCCCCCCCTCTTGCCTCCTCCCCCCCTTCCCCCTTCCCCATTTCCCGCCCCTTCCCCTTCCCCATTCCCCGCCCCTTCCCCGTTCCCCGCCCCACGTTCCCCGTTCCCCTTCCCCACCCCCTCCCCTTCCCCCCCCTCCCCCCCCCCCCCCCCCCCCCCCCCCCCCCCCCCCCCCCCCCCCCCCCCCCCCCCCCCCCCCCCCCCCCCCCCCCCCCCCCCCCCCCCCCCCCCCCCCCCCCCCCCCCCCCCCCCCCCCCCCCCCCCCCCCTTCCACCTTCCTCCGTCCCCCCACCCCCCCCCCCCCCCCCTTCATCCCTTCCCCCCCCCCCTCCCCCGCCCCCCTTCCACCTTCCTCCGTTCCCCACCCCCCCCCCCTCCCCCCATCCCTTCCCCACCCCCTCCCCTTCACCGCCCCGCCTCCCGCCTCTTTGCCCCCCTCCTCCGCCCCCCCCCACCCTACCCTCCTCGCCCGCCCCCTTCTCCCACCCCGCCCCGCTCCCCCCCCCCCCCCGCCCCCCCTCCCCCCCTTCCCCTTCCCTTCCCCCCCTTTCCCCCCTACCGACCCTTCTCCCGCCCCCTGCGCCTCCTCACCCGCCCCGCCACCAAAGTTCACCCGCCTCCTCCAAAGTTCACCCGCCCCCTCTAAAGTTCACCCGTCCCCTAAAAAGTTCACCCGCCCTAACAAAAGTTCACCCGCCATGGTACAATTTCATCCGCCCCGACGCTACGATGGACTTACACGTCACATCCTACGTGGCTTTTTACTGCAAAGTTTCTTACCCATAAAAAAATTACACGCTTCCTACTATCAAGGTGGGCGGGCACGCCCATCCATCCGGGACAACTCGTACGTCCGTTTTGTCCGCCCGATTGCCTCAACACGCCCGATATGACAACCTTGTCTGGACCCCAAACTCGACCCCAAACAGGTCTCCAAACTAGTCTCCAAACTGGTCCCACAAACTCGTCTGGACCCCAAACTGGTCCCACAAACTGGTCTCCAAACAGGTCCCACAAACTGGTCTGGACCCCAAACTCGACCCCAAACTGGTCCTTGTTGAAACAAGAAATTGTCCTAGACTCAATAGTGATTCTATCTAAGACTCCAAACAGGTTCTGGTCTGAACCTCAAAATTGTCCTGGCCTGGACCCCCAAACTGGTCTTGGCCTGGACTCCAAACTTGTCATGTTCTGGTCCCAAATCTGGTTCTGGCCTGGTCCCAAAACTCGTCCTGGTCTGGACCCCACACAAGTCCTAGCTTCAACCCCAAACTGGTCCTGGCCTGGACTCTAAACTGGTCCTCGTCTAGACTTGGAACTGGACTATAATCAAAGCTGGTCCTGCCTTGGATCACAAACTCCTCTTGACCTATTCTTAATTCTATCTTAGATTCAAAATTGGTCTTGCCCTAGATTCTAGACTTATCTTGAACCGGACTAGAAACTGGCCTGGACCTTAACTGATCCTTCCCTAGCCTTCAAACTGATCCTGAACTGACCTTGAAACTGGACGTGAACCAACTTTGAAACTGGCTTGGACACTACCCATACAAGCACTAGACAGTACCACAATGGTACTACAATTTTAACAATACTACTTATCAACCCCACCTTGTAACCCTATTCCTCAGATACTCTAGAGTGGAAAACTTAGAATCACGTTCCAACACATTTACACACAAATCTAGACATACTTCATTGAAAACTCATGATAGTACAGATAACTTCTGCCCGTGGCAGTCCACTCTCTGGTCCCTCCAAATATATGTCTAAAGCAATAGTTATCTCCTCTATTCAACACACACACACGCTCACAAACACACTCATACACACACCTCCTAGCTCCAGCTCCAACTTCCTGAGAGAGAGAGAGAGAGAGAGAAAGAGAGAGCCCTCGCTCTCCAAAACCCTTCGAAACTCTAGCCGCCACACTCGTCTCCAAACCTTCACTGATATCATCCATCTACAAAATTTCATCCATCTATCAGATTTCATCCAAAATTTGACTTAGGGTAACCCAGAAAGTCCAGACTACTGGTCCAGTAACTAAAGGATTACTCGCTAGGTAATTACCCGATTAACATTATCCCCGTTTTAGTTTACATCTGACCTTAGATGTTCCTCGTTGGGGTTAAATGTTAGCGAAACCGGTAAATCGACAACAACTCGCCGCCCACTCACAAACAAGCCGCAATTATACTCAAATATTTATTGTAAACACTAAGTCTACTATGTAGGTCTTGACTGTATCAATGTCCTCATAGACCTGGTGATGTTGCTCCCTCCGTTACCAGCTCTGGTCTTGGCGTTACTGTATCTGGCCCGGGTGGGATGGCAGGAATACTCTCTGCTGCTAAACTCCGTGTTGCTCTCGCATGAGCATGTTTGCCAGATGACTACCCTACACTGCTCAAGTAAGGATAAATGTCTCTTCTGCCATCCCCACTGGGTGGTCTCCATACTGGTGCCGCCTCAGATTAGGGGTAGGTGCCCTGTCTGGTTGCTCTGGTCTCTCCATGCCTTAGTCATGTGGATATTGTAGCTGATACTGCTCATCCCGTCAGCTCTCCTGTATTTGCTCCTCCAGTGCAATCTCTCCCTACTCTTGTAACAATAGCAACTGTTCTGATTGGGACTATTGTTCCTACAAAACTCGTACGTTTGGAGCAATCTCACCTTGTTCAGGTGATTGGTAAACATCTTGAAGCAGTACAAACTGCTGTTCTTGCGATAGGTCATGTGACTCAGGCACTGGATCTGGGTGATTCACCTGCTCCTCCACATGGCTTCTCTGCTCTAGATGTAGACAAATGGGCTTGATTCGGTTGCTGATCGGGTTGTCATCCAATTGATGTAGATTCTCAGAGCTGCTAGTCAATTGAATCGTACATGTAGCCCGCGTAGGATTCTGCTTCATGTGTTCTTTGCCCTTCTTCTGTACCTGCAGAGTCAACGACGTGATCTTGTCTTCATCCTCCGAGTTTGTTGTATTTGTTGTGCTATCTCGATACCTTGGCCTGTTTCCCCGCTCCCGTAGTCGTTTATTTGTGTGTCCTACCTCTAGGGAGACATGGGAGAGAAATCTAACCGTTTTGCTCCTCTTCTCTGATACACCAAGTTCTCTCGTGGTGACAAAGATTCGTGTCCTTTTCCCGTCTTGTCTTCCTGGGTGGGCAGTGAGCCTGTGAATGGTCTCATCGGACCTTCTCCACTGAATGCATCTAGTGGTGGATCTGCTCTTGATCACGTTAGTGACTTCTCTGGTGATCTCTCACTGCCGTCCCTAGTATCCTCTGAACTATCCTCCTGAGCAAATGAGTCTGGTTCCACATAATCCTCATCATCTGGAAACCATAGCCTTAGTACGGCATCTATCAACTGAGCCCCTTTGATGTTCCTCGTATTGCTTGTATGAACCTGAATGAGAACTCGCCTAAAACTCAACAACAGAAGTGGGGCCTTGTTCACATCCCCTTCCTCGATCCCCTGGAACATATACTCGAGCAACAATTTGCTAGCATACTCCGATTTTACTTTCAAACACATGATCTCTACTAGGGCCCTAACCCTATCTTGGTATACATGTGTGAATGCATTGATTTTAGCTCCATCAGAGCTAAAATCAGTAGGCTGCACTCCAAACTCCTCCACATACCTTGGATCAAAGTCTTTCGTGCCCCTATTTAGTACCTTCTTGCCTTCGATACCCAAGGCGTGTTGAACCGTCTAGGCAGTAAATTCCACCGCTTTTCCTCAAACTGTAGCTCTTACTGCAACGTTGAGGCCATCTCCAGTATCGGTCTTGTCTCCTTTGATGTAGTGAAAATTCTCAACAAAATCCGCCACCAACTCTATACATAGTTCAGGCTAGGTAAATTCGTAAAAGCTCCCCAAACCAACTTCTTCTGCCCAGACATCATCTTTCAATTCTCTCTAGTTCTTCCAATGCTGCATGCAAAGGAATGTGAGCTGAATAGCTATGCCCATTTTCCTTCAACGAGCAGCGACCCCGGGACACGCTTCAGTGGATTTGTAGACTTCCTCCTCGTAGTGGGTTCCACCTCTGTTATTGGTCTAGACTCCCTAATAGACCGAGGCAACTCCTACTCTACGTTACTTGGAACCTCCATTCTTGACTTGCCGCCCTGGCTTGGCCTGCCTCCTCCGCCTGGCCTGCCTACCACCCCCACCTGGCCTGCCTACCACCCCCACCCGGCCTGCCTACCACCATGGCCTGGCCTACCTCTCTGGTCTGGCCTGGCCTACCTGCCTCTCTGGCCTCGCCCACTTGCTTGGCCTAGTCTACCTCCCTTGCCTCGCCTGACTTCTTGGCCTGGCCTAACGCCCTGATCTGGCCTGCCTACCTCCCTGGCCCAACTGCTTGGCCTACTCTAGCCAACCTCTTAGGCCTGGCCTAATTCCTTGGCATGGCCTGGCCTGCCTCCCTGGCCTGGCTTAACTCCTTGGCCTTGTCTCTAATCTTGCCTTGCCTACGTCTCTGGTTGGTTTGGTCCCTTGGCCTAAGTTGGTCTACCTAAGTAAGCCCAGCATGGTCTACTATTTGTAAGTAATCTCCGCCTAGACCTTGATAGCTGACTTTTCTTGATGCCTCCTCCCCGCTGGCCTCAGTGGCCACCTCCACCGCTCTGGGTTCCTCCTTCTCCTCCTTTACCACTAGGGCAGTGCAAGCAGTAGTGGCTTCTTCCTCTTTGACTATTGGTGCACTCTCCCTTCAGCTTGGGCAGTGTGAACTCCCTGGTCGCAACCTCTGCCTCAGCTGGGGCCTCTTCCTAGGGTGCAGTCACCTCCTTTTCTACAGCTGAAACACCCTCCTCCTCAACCAACACAGACGAAGATTTCAGTTCCATAGAATCTTCAACCAGCTCTAATACTCTTGATTCAAAAGTTTTATTTTTTTAGGACCGCTTCCTCTTCAACGGTTACTTGATCAGCTGCCGAATCTTTATTAGCAGCGCCATTGGCGAAAGGCGCTCTCTCTGCAGCACTATGACGAGGGGACGCATTCCTTACTGTGTGAGGTAACAAAGCGGGATCATCAGTAGTGTTCACTCTCTAAAACCTCGTATTCGTTATATTGGGAAATATGCAGGATTTTGGGAGATTGAAAGGGATTTATGAGGCCTAAAAGCTGTACGATTGGCGCGTAAATTGAACAATTTAAATGACTTGATAACCTAAATATGATAGGGAGATGCTATAAACGTGGGTTTCGCACATGTATTGAGTGCGAGGTGTTGTTGAAAAGTGCTGATCGACACAAAAGCCATAGTATAAGAGGAGAGTTTGAGAATATTATTGAAATTTCCAAACTTTATATATGATAAATTACTCAAAGAGTAATTAATACAAAGTTTATTCATTGTATTCAACAGTAATCCAGCTATCACTACCTAAGGCGTTCCACCATATGCGATGATACGAGACTTTATGAACGCACGTTGACGCTGACGTGTCCATCCGTAATCATTATCTTGCATCATAGGGCTATCCAGCAGTCGTTGCAACCGTCGTCTTCGATTATCCTCGATGCTTGATTTAGGAAGCGAGTGGCGGCGCGTTTCGGAAAGACTCCTAGTCGCTTCTTTTACATCAGTCGAGAAACCAAGAGGGGACTGGGGCTCTGAAGGTCCCTCCTGCACATAATGAATTCAACTCCGTCTTAGAGATCAATTTCGCAAATTAAAGAAATTACAAGCGCGTAACATACCTATTCATGTATCTTGGGCGGGCATCAAAGTTAGCTCGACTCGAGCTAAAATAAGCTCTCGTTATGAAAGCATTGTACTTCATACTTTGGGAACCTAAAACCATTTTCATAGCACAGATTACAGCGAAATCGGAAACAGTAAGTCAACTCCGTTGTAGCACCATCAACCACCCGACAAGTTTCACTAGATCCAACGCTAGTGTCCCCAAAAGAGAACAAGCGCCGGAGTGCTTCTCAAACCACCAGAGGCTCAACTACATTCAGCAGCGTTGCAGGTTCGTTTGTTGCTACTGACACAGTCGCCCATCCAGCTACCGCCGCTGCGGGTTCCTCCTCCTCCTGTACCGTTGTCGTCGTAGCGACCACCACCCCCACTGTGCTCACCGCAGCCGTCATAGCGACCAGCATTTCCACCGCCGCCTCCGCGAGTTTGACTTCTGCTCTTGTCGCCGCTGCTCTACCTTCTCTGCTGCAATAATCACCGTCCTCCTCCGCCTTATCAATATCAAATAAATTTGGACTGTTTTCCTCAGCAACTCCAGTTACTGCAGTCACAGTTACTGCTGCAGTCGCAGATTTTGCTGCAGTTGCAGGGTTTCATCCAACCTTCATCCAAGAGTTTCATCTAACCTTCATCCAAGAGTTTCATCCAACCTTCATTCCAGGGTTTCATCCAACCTTCATCCAATAATACTTTTACTTTCTCATCCAATTTTTTTTCCTTTTTTTTTTTTTTTTTTTTCCTTTTTTCATTCTAATTCCAAGTATTATTCATAATTCAATTGGAGACCTTCGCGGTGGCCTCCTTGGTGTGAACCTTTACCCCCCACATGTTTCTCCTGGCCTCCAGGATGTCGGAACTGGAGAGTTGAGTACCTTTCATGGCCTCCTAGGTGTTTTTCCAAACTTCCCGAGCGTTCGTTCCGGCCCTCCAAGAAGTCTTCCTCACTTCTTAGGTGTTTTTCATGATCTCCCAGAGTCCCGGGTGTTGCTCCCTGCCTCCCAAGTGTTCCTCCCGGCTTTTGAGGTGTTTTCGTTGCCCTCCTAGATGCTTGTCCTGGCCTCCTGTATCTTTGAGCATACCCTCCTGGTGATCCTCCTCGCCTTCCAGGCGGTCCATCTGGCCTTGCACATGTTCTGCATGGCCTCCTTGGTACTTCTTCTGACCTCCTAGATATTCACCCTGGTCTCCAGGCTCTTTCTCCTGGCCTCGTGGGTGCTTCTCCTCGCCTCTCGGGTACTTCTCCTGGCCTCCTCGGTGTTTACTCTGGCCTCCTCGGTGCTTCTTTTGGCCTACTGAGTGCTTCTCCTCGCCTCCTGGGTACTTCTCTTGGCTTACTGGGTGGTTACCTTGGTCCTCCAAGTGTCTCTCCTAGTCTTTCAAGTGTTTTTCGTGGCCTCCTGGCTTGCACGTCGGCTCCTCAAATTTCTTTTTCCAATCGTCCCAGTACTTCTCTGCCACATCAGAATTATTAATTATGTCTTCTGGTTCTTCGCTCTAGCCTTCACTGCTACCTTCCTGGCCTGGGAACCGCTATCCCCGTTTTGATGCTCGACCAAACCCTTCGTTAGATGGTTTGGAGTGACTGTAACCAATTGATCATTGTCATAGAAGTTGACTGGTTTAACTTGTTGATCTTGACGATGACTGGATTAGGCTCGTAGTGCTCCATTGTAACCAACAGGGCAGTGTTGTTCGGCAGTCGGTACTGAATCCTATATGGGTCAAACCACCTGCTCTTGAATTTGCAAACATGGTCCTTGTGTCCCTTTGGATACCAAAGAACATAATTGCCAAGCTGGAAATCTTTTTGACGGCAGTGTTGTTGACTCCATAATGACCGGATCCATTGTTTAGTCCCTGCCACTATCTGCGCATCGTGTCTGAATGTATCCATCTCCTCTAGATCAGCTATTCTTGCCGTCAATACCCGAGTTGGGGTATATTCAATATCCAAATATGTTCGCTTCGTTGAAATTTAAAATTCTGTAGGCATCAAGGGATGTAGTCCATAGACTAGCTGAAAAGGGGTATACCATGTGGTGACCTTGAAGGCAATCCTGTATGAGAATAACACAGTAGGTAAGTGTTCATCCCAGTCTGTCCTCTTGTTATTAACCCGTTTCGTAAGCATCTGGCCTATGACGTTGTTTGCTGATTCGGCTTGTCCATTACCCTGGAGGTAATATGTGGTCAAAGTGCGATGCTGCAGCAGAAAATGTTGAATCAAGTACTCGATTGCCTCATTAATGAAATAAGAGCCTTGATCACTAATCAGTGTCAATGGACACCCGTAACGTGTAAGTACTTGCTCATACAAACCTTAAGCAGTCACCGCTGCGGTATTTGTCCTCAAAGCCCTGGCCTCCACCCACTTGGTTGCATAGTCCGTTGCGACCAGGATGTATCGGTTACCGGTTTTTGCTGCGATAGGCTTAAAACACGTAATTCATTATAATGGGAATATTCAAATTATCATCAAATGACATATTTCGTTAAAGTGAGAATATTTCCATTATCATCGACCTAAATCCCACAAAAAGGACTTCAAGTCGACCTAAAGTGCAAAACAAGAAACTGAAAACTCTCTAATATAAGCAAAACATCCCATTAAAACAAGAAACTCAAGTATATTGAGAATATATATTTGGAATGGTCAAAACACATTCCATATCTAATCTAAAAAGAATAGCACATCAAAACGGAAAACACATTAAAATGAGAAATCATAACAATGTCAAATATTACATATAGTCCTAAAACATACGATTCTATCTAAAATATCAGTTACAATACAGTTCTACTACAAAAAAATTACACCAATCTACTTATCTCGATTACGCCTAGAACGAAAAACTCTATATAACTTCAACGTTATTAAGCTTAAATCCGATTCGAGAAAAAATTATAAACGAACTCCTGCCCACTTTGTCCTCCATACTAGCTAAAGCCGCGATTGACTATTTAGGTCGACGTGACCTAAATACCAATGTCTTGAGTGATCAAAAATCTTATTCCTCCTCGCCCTCAAAACGCAGAATACTTTGTTTGATGATAGTAACCTGTTGCTCAGATATTGAGATTGTTGGACGTTGAGAACCGACTTTGGCACTCGATTTCCATCTTTGTAAAAATAGCACTGCATATATAGCCGGACCGGGTCATGGTCATCATCAAAGACCCATTTAAAGTTCTTCTGTGTGTCCCAACCAACATAGGTATCTTGAACAAGAGCACGCTTGCTAAAAGGTTTAAAAAATTGAATTTGAATACATCCCGGATTGTTGCGATCTACATCGAAATCAGTCAAAGCCCTCGCAATCCAAAAAGGTCGAGCATCTCCATCTGCAGGACGTAAAGCCAAAAAGTAGCCGGCAAATACATCTCGACCAACGCGAAATGACTCTCTTGGTTTATCACACAAGCGGCCAATAAAATGGGGGTCTTGCCCATATTCCTCGCGTAATTCGCCTGTGTGCAGATATTCTCGAATCAACGGTACTCGAGACAAAGGCCAACATCCATTCTTCAAAGTAGAAGAAACCTCCATGGGCGCCAACAATAAATCATTTACTGCACGCCAATATCGTAAAACAGAATCATGTCGTCGACGAAACTCTCCTGACAAGTCTTGGGCACATGAGGTTTCCCACAACTTAATGAAACCTGCTATACCTTTCACAATTTCATCAAGATTCTTTATAGGAATTGACGCTAGAGGTTTCATTTCTCCCGTAGGCAATAGAGGCATACCAGTAATAGAATTCTCTTTCCACAATTTTATTCCTTCACTAGTCGATGGAAGCCACTCATTGTCAGAACATAACATCTTGTACTTCATCATGGGCCACCCGTTGTCATGTTTGAAAAATTGAAATTGTTGCCCTTCAGAATGACCAACAAGAACTTCGTCTTTAGAAGCAATGAAATCCTTGATATATCCTTTCAAATCGGGAATCTCCTCAATCAAATGCGGAATAACTGGGAGTGCCTCAACATCCATGAACAATTTCATCAAAAGAGGAATCGTCAAATAGTCATTCTCCTTTAAAATCATACTCCAACGTCCAAACAGAGCGTCAATATCTTCATGAGTATATCCAACTAAAAGAAAATTAACGTAAATTTCACGGAAAACGCCCATATGTACCAGAAGGGACCAAAAGCAAAACATGAATCGATTCTTGTTATCGGAGGCGGCGTTGTCAAGTTGCACATGTAAAACTGGAGGAAGGGATTCCGTAGCACCTGATGACTCACTCTCAGGCAAAAGAGAGTTCAAACAAGCATCTTTACCGATAAGCAATGCCTCAAACAAAGGATGCGTTCCAGATCCAGCAAACAATGACTTGGAATGTGATATCGGAACTCCTTCTAAATCTCGGAGAAGCTACAAAATAGATCCAACAGTGTGATTGCAATCACTCGGATAAATGTCAAGTCCATACTGAGCATAACGAACATCGCAATGCCCGTGAGCAATCATTCCCGTCACAGCAATAGGGAGCTTCATAAGCGCATCATTTGTTTTTGTTTTGTGAGAAAACAAAGGACAAGCCGTTTTTGCATGATCCATTTTGTCGTGAATAATGCAAAGAACATCTTTGGGCCTTTGAATAGATAAAGAGCCGTTTGTATAATAATACTCACGATGTGTTCGCTGATGGTCCAAGTGCAGTTTAAGCTTTTTGATCCACATGTTCTCTTCACTTGAATCTGGCACCATGGACTTGATCATGGTCTCAAGTTCATCACACGTTGCACATCGCGCAAAATTGTCTCCGGGTGCTTCCTTCGAATACTCGGAGAATATTGTTCGCCTAATCTTGCTGAGAGTACTTTGCGCGATGAATTTCAGCCCCAACCTCTCGTTGATGAGATTGATATCAGGGATCGTATCTTTCCATTTGAAGGAGGAAGGCAATGACCGTGATACTACTTTGAGACCATTACTCAGCATCTTCGCTTTGTGCGGCATATGATCAGCTGCGTTGTCGATTAACACTTTCAGCGTTGCAGCAGCTTGCTTCACATGAAGTCGTGGTTTCTTCGAGCCAACATTCCCGTGATGTCGAGCCCGTAAGCCAGCAGCCGCCTCTGCTTTCTTCCTGTAAAACGTTGCAGGAGGAACTCCAGTAATATTCTGCCAAGCTCAAGCACAACTATCAATACCTTCCGTTGTAACCATCATACTTCCGTCAGCAGTTTTATGAAATCAATGATGTACATCAATCTTAAAGTGCGCCTTGAACTTAAAATCTGAAGACTCGTACATCTGCTTTCTCAAGGTCAAAATCTTTTGGCGAGGGAATGGCTGACAACAATTTTTACTGCAACACTTCATACTTGCAACCAAATTGACAGACTCTACGGTCAATAGTTGCTCTTCCCTCCTAGTTCTCTGAATCTTTGGATGTCTTTCTCCCAAAGTATACGGATGAACTCCTTTCCTCTTCGGTTGATCACGAGCATAAACCGCAATATTGTATTGCTCCCGATGCAAATGATCAAGTAAAGACCAACCGTCATGAATGGCGTGGCTAAGATCCCATTTTAATGACTGAAATATTGTATCAGAAGGCAGAAACTCTAAATCCAAGCACTTTACGATCTGAACAACGACTTGATCATGTCGCAAAGGCTCGTCATCAGAACCCAGTACACAATCAGACCCCACACTTTGACAAATACCCTCTGCAACAACGGCCCCTCCAGGATTCAATAGTGTCACAAATTTGGTTATCCATTTGCATCTCGGGAGTCCAGGACAATCCTTCAATCGATCCGGCAGAACGAGCTCAACATCTTCCAAATCCTAATAACCAAAAAACAATTAAGTTAAACAAAGAACCACCTTAGACGTTGATGGAAACAAAGCCGTGAAGATTATAATACCTGTGAAGAAAGACCTCGATTGTCTCAGTCGTCATCGGACGCACTACTCGCCATGTAGAGCGGTCACACCCTGATTATAGCTCCGAGAATAAGCTATACAACATGACAAAAGATACAAATAACCATTAGTAAAAGTGAACACGCAAACATGAAACCTCAGATTATGCTGAGAAAAACCTATGGAAGTAGTATTAAGCTCGACTGGACTTAATTTCCTACCTAATATACTAGTTTATAAAATATCATTTGACATCAGCTGTGGATATAGCTCGAAACAATAACTTAAACAAATACCGTATATTTAGAAGGCATCGACCTAAACAGATTGCGTTTACAAGACAGCGATGTAAACACTCTCGATTAGGAGACAGCGATCTAACCACTGCGTCTATTAAGGATCGACCTAAACACTGCGTTTACTATACAACGACCTAACCACTGCCTCAAGTTGGGTTCGACCTGAAAATTCCCTGTTTAGCAGGCAGCGACCTAAACACTATGCGTTTAACACAAAGGCGACCAAATACTGCGTGCAGATCAGAGGTACTTACAACTGTGCGTTTAGGAGGCAGCAACCTAAACACTGCGTTAAACAAGCAGAGACCAACTAAGTGCGCTTAGCAGGCAGGGACCTAGTCACTCATTGAATAGCAGGGAGCGACCTTAACACTCTAAGTTCAACGCCATACACACCGTGTATTTACCAGGCACCGACCTAATATCTGTGCGTTAAGCAGGTAGCGACCTAATCATATTGCATTTAGCAGACATTGACCTTACAATGTGCGTTTAGCAGACAGTGACCTAAACAATGTGCGTTTAGCAGACAGCGACCTAAACAATGTGCGTTTAGCAGACAGCGACCTAAACAATGTGCGTTTAGCAGACAACGACCTAAACACACTGGGTTAAAAAGACATCGACCTATACGGTGTCGTTTACCAGGCAAATGACACAACACAATGTGTTTAGCTGACATTGACCTACACAATGTGCGTTTAGCAGACAACTCGAGCTAACACTGCATTAAGATGGGAGAGTCGAAACCACTGCGTTTATGAAGTAGCGACCTAACACCACCGTTAAACGAGCATCGACGTATAGACCGTGCGTTCGGTGGTAGCGACCTTAAATCATGTGCGATTAGCGGCAAAGAACCTAAAGCTCTGCGTTTAGCGGTGCGACCTAAATAGTCATGCGTTTAGCAGTCACGACCTAAAATCTGTGCGTTTAGCAGGCTGCGACCTAAAATCTGTGACTTTGGCGGTCATGACCAAACATCTGCTCATTTGGTCACGACCTAAAAGGCATGCGGTTAGCGGTCGGGACCTAACAACAAGTTTAGCGGTCGCGACCTAAAAGTCGTCGTCTAGCAGCGTCATGACCTAAAAGTCATGCGTTTAGCTCGTGAAATAGGAAATACCTGATTTTGGGACCTAAATGCACACCCATCGACCTAAATGCACACTGTGATTCTAGTATTTCTAGGAAGGTAAAATGAATCCCGCGGGGAAGTCGCAAAGAGCAAGATAAAATAACAAATCAATTGCGCATGGAATTGCAATTGCGTATGGAAATGGCGAACCTGATACACAGCACCAAGAAACCCTAGCTTACTGACGAACACCGTGGAACACAGACCGAATGCAAGAGCAAACGCAAGCGCGAGCTGCGCAAAGTGGTTTGAGCAAAGAAATCGATGAGAGATGGTGCGCATCGACGAGAGCGGAGCGGGGCAGGACGCAGCTACAACAAGAGCTAGTAGCGTAGCGAAGCAACGACGAGGAGCGGAGTGCCGGAGCGCTTTCTCGCTGTGAGCGCGAGCGACCGGCTCTTGCTGCGAGAGCGAGCGGCCGCCGGAGCGCTGGCCGGGCGGGCCGGGCAAGGCGAGGCGGGAGCCGTTGACCGGGCGGGAAGCTCCATGTAACGGCGCAGGGGCGCTAAGTGCCTTCATGGCGCCACGCCGGCCGCCCGGCGACGTGGCGGCGTGGGGCTGCTGCCCGGGAAGCCCAAGGGTGCCCAGGGGTGCCCACGGGTGCCCGGGATGCCCGAAGTTGCCCGAATTGCCTGCTACCCCAGATAATTTAATTACGATATATATTATAATTAGAAAATTAAGACATAATTTTGTATTGCAATTAACTTATTTGTTTCAAAATCATTGATAAAAATCTTAATTCTACATAGGCTAATAAATAATTTATTACTCTTTCTATCACAAATTCTAACGTTGTGCTAAATTATTCACTTTAGATCAATCTCAAAATAGATGAATAAAAATAATTCATACCGAATTATACAATAACACATTCTAAATAACTAAATTATTCCATACCTAGAATAGTATATATACTTTACGAGTTACTAAACTTCGAATATTGATCATCAAATAACTCATTTCAAATCTTAGAATATTTCTCTTACAATATCTAGATTTGTATCGTAATAAACCAATTTTTAATGAAATTCTTATATATTATAGCTATCATATCAAACTTCATTTACGTAATATTTATTTTAGTATACCACAGCAAATCTAGTAAATAAATATATTAACAAGACAAAACATAATGTACGTAGGTAATAAAATTTGAATATTGCAATTACAACAATTTTAATCCTAGAATACCTCTATTAGAAATTATTAGTACTAATATATGTAGGTTACTGAACCGTTACGTTATTTTCCATGTACTTAGATTAGAATATTTTTATCACTTAAAATAAATAAACACAGGAATTAGAGTTGTACTACTTATAAAATGTTTGAAATCTAATTATTCTTATATTACGTCACCGAATTTAGTAAGAATTATGTTAATATAAGTTTCTACTTATTTACTAAATACTAACTTAAGTATACTTCACTCTAAATTTGATCAGACTATTATCTATATAGGAAAAGCAAATAATTTAATATTATTTTCATACCATAAATGATGTAACAAATATTATATCTAAACTTATTAGATTATAACGATTATTAAGGCTTTTAATAAAGTATAACTATTTATTTTTATAACTTTTTGTAAACTAAATCATTCCTATAAATTTTTAGAAAAATTTAATATTTTTCAGATAATAAATTCATCTAATGTTGTTAACTTTAAGTCTTGAGCTTATTACGTATCATTTGATATAAATTTTTTATAGATGTTCTATGTTATATTTATCAAAAACGTATTTATTCACAAAGATAATACCTATGATTCAATGTATAATATAAATACATGAACCAGTTATTAATCATCAAATTGAGCATATATTTCTCTATAAAATCATTAAAATCAAACAAAAAAAACAGAAATAAAAAAACTAAACAATCAGAGTATTTTAATGTACATAAATTTAAGAACAAATTAGAATATATTTTAAAAGAGTAAAGTTATTCTTAAATTTTATAGAATTTTATAATACTCAAATGTAAATGATAAATCAAATTTCCATAAATAAATAATAAAAAAAATACGTAAACACGATTTTCAACATAAATATTTATTTTATATTAAGTTAGATATACATGACATTCGTATTATACGGTCAACTTATATTACGGTATAATAATATGTTAATATATACTTATCTACCTGCGTCGGTTTTACCGTAGCAGTAACAATAACTTTTTTACGACAACTTTAATATCCATACGAATACATCCACATTAAAATTTGTGACAAACATACACCTGATTTTACTAAGTTATATTATAACTCGGATCTGTTGTTTGAATGAAATTTGCGCTAAAGAACCTCCACATAAAATTAGTATAATTTCGTTCAACTTATACTCTCGGTATTTCAAATGTTAGCTAGTGTATAAGCGCGACATATGCAAACACCATTTTGCAATGCAATCACTCTTTCATCTACAACGTTTGAATAAGCAATTTGATCCTTTCAAATGAAAACATATATTTCCGAAAAGAAAATATATTATCAAAGATCGCTAAGTTGTATTGTAACTAAAAGTAAAGGTACATTAACACAAACTGAATACAAATTTATAATTCTACAAGAGACAAAAATTAATCTACTGTGACAATTTTTAATTAATTAACCATTTTTGGTATTACTTATTTTACAACGTTATATGGTGTTATAAGTTTCATTTCCGAAGATTCAATAACTAAATAAACACTAAAATATTAAATAAATTCTAAGTGTGAGAAATTAAAACTATTACATGCTTATGTCTTAGATTATTTGATCTTGTGTAATCATAGGAATAAGATTTATGAAAAGTAATTAAAGAAATGTAATTTTTTAGTACTGAACGTTCTTAAACTTAAACTTAAGATTAAAACACGTAATTCGTTATAATAGGAATATTGATATTATGAAATTGATGAAAATTGAGCTACGTTAGAGCCAAATATATTGTGAGAATACATCTAGTTCGACCCAGATTAAACCCACATTTATGCAGTATTTAACTAAAATTACTTTTGATCTATTTATGGTTTAGGGTTTAGAGTTTAGGGTTCAGGGTTTAGGGTTTAGGCTAATTATAGAACGCACATTCTTCATATTTAGTCAAAACACGTAATTCGTTATAATGAGAATATTAAGATTATCAAATTGAGCTTGGGTTGAGCCAAATGTACTGTGTGGGTATATTTAGCTCGACTCCACCTAAACTCCCATTTCTCAAAAGCAGTGATAATACCATTATAACGAATTAAGTGTTTCAAATATGTAATATTTTTCAATCAGTGAATAATAATATGATATTGAATTACAACACTTCTTACAGTAAATAATATCTATATATTCAATGACAATTTTTCTCATTGTTCGCCTTAGAGAAGGTGTATCCAGCGGTTGTTTCTGTCGTCCTTCCGAACAATCGACTCACCTTCCGACCGGCACTCTTCTACGCGCTAACTACCTCATCAGCTATTCAGCTCACGATCTTTCATTATGTTGTTTGGACGAAGTGATGAACTCTTCTGAAGATCACTCCAATAAATTCCCAAGCAGCAACAATGTACATACATTTAAAGGATTCAATACAACAATTCCTATAGTGAGCGGCATTACTACAAGTTCTTACTTTGTCATTAATGATGAACAATCGAGCTGTAAAAATCCGACTATTGAGAGTGCGAACCGAGAGATTGAGTCTGATCACTGAGGTGCAGAGTACAACTTACCAGCACCGATGGGCATTAACGATGTGAAAAGCATGAAGTTCAAAATTTCTGATGAAAAACTCGAAGTGCTTCCTATGTTGCAGAAGAGCTTATACTTTAAGAAGACTAACGCACGGGCATGGACGACAAATTCAGCCTTACATACTGAGGCGCTAAGCGATGCAATTATAAACGCTGATTGATAACTAATTATTGCCTAAGTACTCAGAAACTCAACACTCTATTGCCATATCCACCTGCTTTTGAATGTTTCTTACAAAGTAGAAATGAATCAGCATTATTGAGACCTTTTCAACATCGGCAATGCATTCAATACGTAGTATGTTCAGCGTTTTAGGCGCATGGCTGCCTACAACGACGAATTCGCTTGATGTCGAGTGGGTTCTAACTCTTTTCGAATTGTGTAGCAATGTTATCAAGTTTCTTAAGTTTTAAATCTGGGCAAGCAACGTCCTACGCGGAATCGATTGTACTACCGTTTACGAATACATAAATCAATGGATTGATTATTAAAATCGAAACGAATGAAACTATTCGATCATAAATAATCTATTTGATGTTTCATCAATATGGATAATTTTACCTGCTGGCGTGCACTTTAATACTTCCTTACATTTCTTTGAGGAAGTGAGAGACGACATTCGACTTGTGTTGAGTTTCAATTTAATGCGAAAAGATTGCAATATGTCTTATATATTTTGCATTCTTCTATGTTGAGGAATGTTACATTGCTACAGATATGATAAAAGATTGTGGAATCGAGAAATACAAAGTTCTTTCCTAGCAAGTTTGCAATTGTGTTTCTGATAGAACGAATGCGCATAAACGAATATCAGTTTTGATACATACGAAGAATGAAGAATTATGAATATTTATTTATTTTAACTTGTGAACTTTCATTAGTTATACAATGTTTTTGTTTTATATACACTGTTGCTCATTGGAAATACACTGTTACTTATTTGATATATACCGTTACAAATATGATATACACCGTTTCTTGTTTGATATATAACGACGTTTATAAAAACGAAAAAAAACCAAGAAATCATGTTTAGAAAAAGAAGAAATGTAATTTAACGGAATTATTTTCATTTAAAATCTACTTTAATTGTAAATGCTTGCGAATATATACCATATAAATTAAATGTTGATCAAGTTTGCAATTAAATTTAACTGACTAATATCTTAGACATTTGTAAATTTGAAATATTCATACTTTTATGAAACAAATAAACTATTTTACTCTATTTATCGAGGAATTATACTAATTGTTATAAATTTTAAAAAAAGAAGTAAAATAGCAAATTAAGAACTAAGAAAAATTATTAATTTTGATTAAACTGAAAATTAGCGTGTATAAATTATAAAATGTAATATACAGAGTTATATCAGTATTACATCTATACGGTGTTTACTAATTAATAATGTACAGAATGAATAAAATATTAAAAAATGATGAAAATATAGATTAATGAAACAAAGAGAAAAATTTCATTATTTGACTAGATAAGTATCATTTTATGATTATTATTAAAAATAAATAAAAAAATAGTGGAAATAGAAAGAAATATTATTAACATAATCGCATCTAGATGTAATGTTAGGATTGCAATTTATATAACTAACAATATTTAATAAGTAAGGAATGAAAAAGTAGAATGTAAATGTAATAACAGTTTAAACATTCAAAATATATTAGAAAAATCAAATGAAGGTGTTATTTTTGTATTTTTTTTTTGAAGTTTAAGTTTCTGTAACTCGATTTATAGCAAACAATTAAAGTATTAAGAATACAACTACAGTAGACGTGTAGTTACAAATATATTAATAACAAGTAAAAGAGTTGAATTTGAGCTAATAATGACTATATAGAAATGATACAATTTTGACAAAAACAAACGTATAAAGCAAGTAGTGTATTAATTTATATGAATTGACGAGATTTGAAATTCTTAAAACTCGAGAAGTTAAAAGAAGAACTTAGATGTTTTATACATTATGAACATATTTATCATGAAGCATCGTCTTAAAAACTGTATAATAATCGTAAATTTTGAATTGTATGTATTCGAACAATGTTTGTAAATTATGTATCATTTGTTTTATAGTTAATTAGGTTATATATAATCTTTAAAATTTTAGTTAGTACTTGTAAATAGTTATGATTAACTAAAATAAGTCATTATATGATTAAATCGAAATAAACTAAAAGTACTTAATGAGGAAAAATAATATTTACGTAAAATAGAAGAAATTATTATAATAATAAAACTTTGTTGTGCTTATGATTGGAAGGTGATTCAAATTATTTATCAATTAAATTGAGAACTGTAAATTGATATTTTCAACGTAATCTTCAAACGGTCGGGGCTATTTTTAGCAAAATAGCACATTTTCATAGAAATCGTTTGAGCTAAAAATCATTGGAAGCTTTTGTAAGTTAAATCGTACAAACTTGTAATACTCTTATCGAAGATCCTGTCGACCAATATTTGGGATCTTATAAATTGGAAGATCATAACATATTAATATCAAAAATAAACTGCAAAATTTTATTATTTATATTTTGAGGTAAAATTGCTACTTATAAACATATTGCAATGAAATTATAACCAACGGGATTTAGTTGTTCGCATTTATTTTTATGAGTTTTTTATTCAAGTAAAATACACCAAATAAAATTCTTGGCTGAAATAAAAGTCATGCAATGGTAAAACTACTGAACATTTCAAATTATTGGAACATAATTTTCTTAGTTAGTAATTGGAAACAGTTAGCTTTGACTACAATAACATATTGTATGAAAAAATGGTAATAAAGTAGAAATAAATAATGAGAACTTAAAATATTTACGTCCAATTCTTACAATAAGAAAACTTTGACGTGTTTGTGATTGAAGGCTTATTCAGAACAATGTACCAAATCGAATACAATCCTATGAATTGAATGGCGTTTATAACTTAACAAATTTGGAATATGTTACAAAATGAATAAAACAGTAACTTTCATAATTTGCTGATTGTCCTTCAAAATTGGGGTTGGATCATTATCCGCTTGATTTAACTCATTGGGGTTAAATAAATCTCAAAAAGTGTAGTAAAGTGGTTTAGAGAATATTCTATGAATTAGAAAATTAATAAGTGTAGACATTTTGTAAGTAATGAAGTGCTAAAATAAACATACAAAAATAGATATTCATTTGTGGATTAGAGTGTTTGAATTTAACAACGTGTAGCAATTTAAGCCGTAAAGGCCCGAGGGGTTTGAAGAAAAACTTAGATGAGTTATAAAATATGAATTCGGTAACCCTTATGAAGTAGCGCTTCAAAGATAGTATAAAGACCTTAATCCCTAAATTAGATCTATATGGTTAAATTTTCCTAAAATAAGTAAGATTTCTTTAATAATTAAATAAAGAGAGTAAAACTTTGAAAATCAATATAAAATATAATTTCTATTATTAGTATTTGGAAATTGCTATGATTGGCTAAAATCACATATTATATGATAAAATAGAGAGAGGCCACAAGTAAGCTATGAGAAACCTTATTAGTTTCCCAAAATAGTAAATTTTCTTACACTAAGAAAACTTTGCATTGTTTGTGTTTGAAGGCTTATGGTGAACAATATATGAAATGAAATAGGGTTCTGTAAATTGGGTGTGGTTCCCAACTTACCAAACTTCTGGAATGTTAAAAGAAATTCCAAAAAAATTCTTTTTTTATCCAAGTACAGCCTCCCAAAGATCGGGAACGACCATAAAATGGACTTTTGGGCTCTCAGGGGTTAAGTACTCAAATATTACGTTGTTTGGGCAGCGGGCATCAAGAGGCTAGGGGACACCTTGGCGCGTGCCCCATCACGACGACGGCGTGATGGCAGCCAGGGCACCACTGGCGTGCACGCCCCCATCACCTGAGGGTGGCGGGAGAGGGGCAGCCCCGGCCGGGCCGGCAGCGCCTTGCGCTGCGCGCCGATAGCCCGTGGGGCAGCCCGCGCAGTCGCCACGCGTCGGGGTTCTTGGGCAGCCGGCGGGGTCGCCGACATCTCCCGCGCAGGCGCCCCGCCGACACTCTCCTCTTGCTTGTCGCCTTGCGCTCGTCTTCCTCGCTCGCACTTGCGCTCGTCTCGTCGCTCGCTATTGCTGTTCTTCGCTGTTTGTTGTGTGCAGCGCCCCGCCGTTTGCTGCTCCCCGCTCTTGCGGTCGTCTTCCTCGGTCGTTATCACATATCCTCGCCGTTTGTTGTCTGCAGCGCCCCGCCGTTTGCTGCTCCCCGCCCTATTGCGTCGATCGTCGCCGTCTTCGTGCTGCATTTTGTCGGCGCGGTGCTGTGCTTTTGATCGCGTCGCGGTCCTCTCCTCTCGCGGTTTTTGCAGCTCCTCGTCGCGGTCCTCTCTGACTCATTTGCTCACCTTTTTTGCAACGCCGCTGCTCGTGCTTCCGCTGGTCCTGCTCGATCGACTCGCCTTTTCCGCGCTTCTGCACGTGTGTGTTTTTTTAGCTTCGCATTTTCGGTTGAGCTGGGGTTTACGAATGTGGCTTTGATTAGGTCGTGCTTTCATTAGTTCGTGCAATTTCCACACAGCATTGCAATTTGTTACGCAGTTGCATTTGCATTTGATGTTGCATTTTGCAACCTCTCCGCTCGATTGATTGCCATAACTAGAATAACATTGTGCATTTAGGTCGATGGGTGTGCATTTAGGTGGAAAAATGTGGTATTTCCCATTTCAGGAGCTAAACGCACATCTTTTAGGTGGACAAATGTGGTATTTCCCATTTCAGGAGCTAAACGCACAGCTTTTAGGTAGCTGCCACCTAAATGCACACTTTTTAGGTAGCTGCCTCCTAAACTCACACTTTTTAGGTAGCTGCCTCCTAATTGCACACTTTTTAGGTAGCTGCCTCCTAAACTCACACTTTTTAGGTAGCTGCCTCCTAATTGCACACTTTTTAGGTAGCTGCCTCCTGAACGCACAGCTTTCACATAGCTGCTTGCTTAATCCACTGCTTTTAGGTAGCTGCTTTCTAAACGCACAGTTGTAAGGTAGCTGATTGCTAAAAGTCACCTTATATGTACCTGCTTTCTAAACGAACAGCTTTTAGGTAGCACCCTGCTAAATGCACATTTTTTAGGTAGCTGCCTCTTTAACGCACATCTTTTAGGTAGGTGCTTGCTAAACGGACAATATTTAGGTAGATCCCTGCTAAATGCACTGAATGCACTTTTGGTAGCTGCCCCCTTATTTTAACGTCTTTCGTAGCTGCCTCCTTAACACACTGCTGTTAGGTAGCGTACAGATGTTCAGTAGATGCCTTCGTAATGCACATCTTTTACGTAGGTTCCTGCTAAACACCGGTTTTAGGTAGCTGCCTGGTAAACGAACATATTTTAGGTAGCTGCCTGCTAAACACACATCATTCAGGTAGAGGCCTGCAAAACGCACAACTCTTAGGTTTATGCCTGATATCGCTTAGCTTTTAGGTGGCTTTCTGCTAAACGCACGCTTATTATTGCTTTGATTGCGAGACATGGCTCGCACTGCAAGCATCGCTACAATTGTTCCCGCTCCCGCAGAGATGGACATCCGTTCTGGGAGTCAGGATGAACATCATGACAATCAGGTATGACTTGTTTCTTGTACTTTATTGGTTTGTTATTAAATTCTAATGGTTTGTTTTAAGTTCATAATTATTAGATGTTAGGTAGATGACATCATAGCGCACATCGTTTAGGTAGGTGCCTGCTAAACGCACATCTTCTAGGTAGATGCCTGCTAGACGCACATCTCGTTGCTTCTTCAAAATCAGGTACCGTTTGACCTTAGTACCATTGAAGGATACCTGGAGCCCCTTGTTGTCGAGGCTACAGATGTACTTGCCTCTGCTGTCGCAGACGTCGAGAATTACGGCATGTTGTGGACTTCTAAGCCAAATTCCATTGTGTCGTGGTCCTTGTACCCGAAGGAGAAAGGAATTTTCCACCTGTTTCAACAGTCTGGATCTAATCCTGCCCATCTCCCATTCTGCAACGACACTTTCATTTACGTGGTGAATTATGAGGAGTCACACCTTTTCATCACTGTCGTAACGTGCTTTCCCGATTCGTGCCCGGATAACCCTTTTTCACGGTAAAAGAGGTTTCCTAAACAAGAACCCGAGTATTCGTTCCACGGAGATCCTGTGAAGTGCAAACGCAACATTTCCACCGATTAGCTAACCCGGTTTGTGCTATCCGGGTTCTATCCTATCCCCTCTCATGCCCTATATCCTCGTCCCGGGAAGAGCCGCCCCGGACGGAGAGAGAGAGAGGGTGTTTAGTCTTTGTGGTTTAATTTAGCCTCTGTATTCACCTCGGAGGGATTTTCCCGGACTTAGATAAGTGGGGGATTAGGCCACTTCTCCCGTTGATTAACGTGACCGGAAAGGTCACCGAGACTCTCTCTCTCTTACCCTGTTAGGAACTTCCCTTATACCTCCTCTACGCCCGGACTCTAAATCCACACGCATGTCACAAAGGTTGGTATCCGGTTCTCCTATGGTCCGGTTATCACAACTTACTACCCGGGTTAGTAGATCCCGGGTTCTTGGATCGGGGATGGTGCGACCGCCCGGAGTTCACCGCTATCACCTACTGACACACCGCCTACCCGGACTTCAAGAATCTAGGGGACTCAACCGATGGTGTTCTCGGGAGTCGGTTGAGCGGCCGAATCCCTTCCTGGCCGCCGTAATCCCGAGACGCTACACGGACAGACCGGACCGAACCCTAAGTGGCAAGTGCCGTTCGCTAGCCGCACTCCTCCCCGTCGCCTTCTCTACCTCCCGTACTACTCTCCGTTCAAGGACGGAACCACTCTCTCTCTTGCCCGGATAGCAAGGGTCCTCTGACTCTCGCAAACACCCCGACCAAAGAGACAAGACAGGAAAAGGAGAAGGACACACAATCGTACACACACGCACACACACGAGGGAGATGAGAAAGAGGCGTGCTTGCACTGGATTAGGTATTGCGAGAATCACAAAAAGACCCCGAGGAGTATCCTCCCCTCGGCTAAGTAGCGGATCCTCCCTGGCATCCCAGAGAGGACAAAACCCTGTGCCAGGGAATCTTTCTAAATCTAGCCTCTGACACTCTAGCGCCGTCATTCTCCTACTGCCATAAAGGCACTAAAATCTAACCCTATCCTCGGCCAGTGCACCCGCCATCAATCAACTCGGCCCTAGTCCTTCCCCGTCGCATCTCATCCTACTTCGCAGCCTCGCGCGATCTCGCGATCTCGGCGGTCTCAACCTTCTCGCGCTCCAAACCCGGGTTGGGAGGTGACCTCCTCCTCCTCGTTCCCCGTCTTCTGGAGCGCTGGAGCAGTATCCTCACTCCCAAGGATCTCAGTGTCTCCAGAAGGCATCGGGGCTGAGGTGTCCGGGAGGGCCTCCCCGATCTCCGGGACCTCGATCAAGTCCTCGTGGATGAGGGGGATGATCTCCGCGGGCAGTGCCTTCTCGGGGAGGGCCCCGAGATCAGATGGCTCCAATGGGACGACCGGATCCGGGCAGGGGGGTGCTGCAGCATCTCTCTATGCCCGATCCGGGTTGCCGGGTGCCGGCTTCCCCTTTCGTCTGGTTGGATCGTGGCCTCCGCAGACAAGGTTAGGACTCATGGCCGGGGGTCCACGGTCCGTCCGGGAAATGGGAGAGAGATTTCTTACCCTGTATCCTCCTCTCATTGCTCGAGAGACCTCCTCCCCGCCCGGGAATCGCCTCGACTACCCGGGTTGCCTCTGCCTCGACTACCCGGAAAGCTCGCCTCGACTACCCGGGAGCCTCTATCTCGACTACCCGGGAGCCTCTACCTCGGTGCTCTCCGTAAGTCAGTCTTTGAGGATGTGAAGTCCCCTGTCTCCTTCGGGGTCTTCTCCGGCCGAGGCTCGTGGGCGGAACCGGTTCCTCCATTACCGCGGGTGCGGTGGGCTCCTCCTCCTCGGCCCCGACATCCTCGATCACTTCGGGTCGCCCGGATGGGATTATCCTCGGGAGGAGTGGCGGTCGCGCGCTTGCCCCGGCGGAACCTTCTCGGCTGCGGACGGGGGGAGGAATGGGCTCCTCCATAGGCGCGGGGTCGGCACCTCTTTCCTCTCGCTCGGACAGCTTCCACAGACTCGGATGCCCCCGGTAGGAGGGTTTTCAAGCGCCTCCGGTGGGGTGCTTCTCCGGGAAAAGCCTTAGCCATTTCCCCAATGAGGGTCCTCATCTCCTGGAGGGCTCCCTCCATCCTCTCTGCGGCCTTCTTCATGTACGCCGCCGCCAGGGTTGTCCCCGCCCGACCCGTTCGTGGCTACCGACCCGGCCGCTGCCTTCCCGGTTGAGGTATACCCGGTTGAGGCGACCCTTTCCCGGTAGGAGTCAACCCGCGAAGAGCCGCTACGCGCGTTATCCGGGTCCGCAGCGGGCCGACCTGATACGACTAGGCGGGATCCTGGCTCGAGAACAGGAGATACAAAGCAAAAGAAAATTCAAAAAGGTAGTGCTACCCTACCCCCCCCCACTAAGCCTAAGGATGCTCCCGGGTGGGGCGGGTTCCTGGCCGAGCTAACCTTACCCGGTCATTACCCGGGTAGGCCAGGATATGGGCGTTTATTTCTCCTAATTAGCTATGACTAACCGCTATCCGGACTTACGTGGGGCAAAAACGAAAAAATGAGGTTTGACAATCACGCTGAAGGTGACCTACATTCGTGGATTCGTCTTCACCATCGTCTTTCCCTCGAATGAAGTGCGATACTCGCACGACACCATCAAGTCTTACATGGTCGGGAAGATGGAGGCGGGGCTCCTTGACCACATCGTGGGTGGCATTCTGAATGTGAGCTCTCCGAAGAAGTTTGTGCAGACCTACCAGCTGTATTGCATGCATATCTGGAGTGCTCTGAACGACTTTGAGAGAAGCAAGGCGAAAGGCAAAGCACCCGCAAGGAAGGCACTGATGCCTGCTTTTGAGGAGGGTATCGGGTCAGGAACAACGCGGTCTGGTATGGCCTCCATTGAGGTAACTCCTACGCCTTCGCGGAAACGCCACAACTCGAACCCCTCGCAAGTGAAGCAGCCCAAGAGAATCAAGAGTAATTTGGCAGGCAGTACAATTACGTATATGAATCCTTCAATCAAGCATGCCACAACCGAGAAGGACATCGACTACGATGCTGCAAGCAAGACTCTTAAGGACTTCTGGGAAAAGTGCGAGCCTTGTTACGTTTTTGGAAAGGACTCGGCTCCTGTCAATGTGGACATCGATCTCCTCCAGAAAGCTGATGCGCGGTTCATCGTCCGAAAGCTTGAGCCTGCTGGAGTTGTCCATTACAAGAATATCCTGACGAATTCGATCGATTTGAATTCAAGGTAGACCATCATCATCATGCCCATCATCAGTGTGGCTCCTCCGACTTGGGACTGGAATGCACTACTCGAGTCAAAGTGCAACTTCCAAGTGATCGATGGGCAGCATCACGTCGAAGCTGTGAAGGAGCTTATCAAGGAGGCTAGAATCTCCGAGGATAAGATTACCGCCTTGAAGACCTGGCGGGCTCATGTTGTTTGGCATTCAGACGCGAAGATGGTCATGGACGTGTCCATCATGGCGAACAAGACCAACAACGCGGGAACATTCACACCATCGTGGGCCACAAACATATTGGCCGCGAGAAGTGTTTGGATAGAATACGGGTCGCCTGCGAAGTGTGGTGCAAAGCCCAAGTCTGGTTGAGAGACAATCGAGCAAGCTATCGCTCGAAAGAACTATGAGGTAAGTCTTGCATTTTTTTATAATTTTCTCTGCTTGATTTGTGGCGTTTAGGTCGACGCCACCTAAGTTTCAGGTGTTTACGTCGATGCGAGCTAAATTCTGTGCATTTAAGTAGACTCGACCTAAATTTCGTGCGTTTAGCTGGACTCGAGCTAAATGATCATCCCGTCATGTTCTTGAATTGATGTCGATTTTTCTTTTTCAGGATTTTGAAGAGGCCATGGTGAAACGCTTCATGAGTATAAACACAAAATCCCTCGACAAGCTCTTGAAGCCAGCGGACCTCCTCAACGAATTAGAAATCATCACCGCTTCTGAGGAGGTGTATCAGCTGTGGTCGGAAGTTATCATTGCAGTCGGGATGGGAGAGTTGATAGACCCCGACACTTGCGAGCCTTTCAACCGGAATCTTGACTGGGAGACCAAATCCAAGGAAATCGTTTTGACTCGAGATACCTTCAGGCAAATGTCTGGATTTGAGGAGCACGACTTCAAGACACTAGCGCTTCATCTTCCGAATAGGACTCCGGACCGGGACCTTCCGTATCCCAAAGTGTCCTTGAAGAAACCGAAGCTGAACTACTGGGAGTGCGTTGCAATAAAGGTTTGGCTGGAGAAGCGCAAGAGGAAGAAATGCGTTGCAAGAGAGTTCCACAACATCAAGCCATCACTGGGATTATTCGACAGTGCTGACAAGTTTGTGGTTGAAAAGTGGAAGCTTTTCAAGTTTGAATACAACGTAAATCGGCAGACCATGTCGATGCTTCTTTCCGTGCCTGGGGACGTGTTCTTCAGCGACTACCGGCAGAAGAGGACGAAGAACAAGAGTTCTGAAGAGATCTCCGAGTACGCTGCGGAGTTCTTCAAGAAGTTCTTGGAAGTGAAAGGGGATTTTTCGCTGCCAACCCCGGAACTTCATACAAGAATGTTTGATGCTGAGGCGTTTCAGTTCGCTGGCTGGGATAATGGGTATGCTTGGGACGATGGAAGGTGCGCGTTGGGCATTATCGACCTGAGATGCGTCCCGGACCATAGTAGCAGGGTGGATGACATTTCGAATGTGTACTTCAAGGACTTCCTAAATGCTTGGAAGGATTCTGTGTATGACCCCTCCATCAAGAATCCTGACGTCTGGCTTATCATAACGGAGACTACCGATCGTCATTGCCAGGCCGTTGTATATTTCAACGTTTTCAAGGATATGTACAAGTCGAAGGCAGTTCACTACGCACCCGCGAACAACGAGCGTCTCAACGGTATCTTGGAGGGGAAGGTCGTGGACAAACACCGCATTCCGCTCTTGTTTCTCCTCAAGAGAACCTCCCATGTATCGGAGGTATTCGATGAAATTCCGGAGGTATTCTATGCCCCGGAGTTGCCCCTGTATCAGAAACCAGGAGCTTACAGGGAGTTCGATTTCTGCATCAACGACAACGAGTTGCGCTTGGAATTTTACATTCGCGTACTACGAATGTTTACAGTTCCAGGAAACAGATTTTTGTCGATCATGGGTGGATCTAAGCCCATGCTTGCATGAATTGTAAGTTTGTAATTCCTTTGGGCGTTTGGGTCGATGCCACCTAAATGTCTGTTTTTGTCAAGTTAACATCGTCTCTTCCGTTTTACTTGTCAATTTAATTCGTCTCTATCTAAAGTACACTTGATTTACTTGGCGTTCGTCAGACTTGACACTGATTTGGGCGTTTAGGTCGATGCCACCTAAATTTCTGTTTATTCAAGTTCCCATCTGCTCTTCTGTTCTTCTTAGTGGACTAACTTTGTGTTTTCATTTCGCAGATGCTTAATCTTCAAACTCATTTTGTCTACGAGGACAAAGATGAGTTAGAGAAGTACGAAGCCGTCCGTGACAGTAGTTTCAATCTGGATCCGAACGACTTCTGTGTGGACGCCTATGTAAATCCAGATTGGGTTCATGGTCCGAAGCCTGGGTCCTCGCCTCAGGCTGGGGTTACCGGAACTGCTCGTCGTGGTCGTGGCGAGGCATCGGCATCTGGTGGTCATGCTCGTCGTGGTAAGGCATCCTCTCATGTTGTGGCTCCTGATGGCGAACCATCGTCTGGTGGTGGTGGGAATCCTTCGTCTGCTGGTGGTGGCGATCCGTCCTCTGCTGTTGGTGGCGATCCGTCGTCTGCTGGTGTTGCTCGTGGTGGTCGTTCTTCGTCTGGTGGCCGTGCTCGTGGTAGTAATCGGTCGTCTGGTGGCCGTGCTCGTGGTAGTAATCCGTCGTCTGGTGGCGCTCCTTCATCCGGTGCTCGTGGTGGGCGTGGTCGTGGTCGTGGTCGCGGTCGGGCATCTACTGGGCCTTCTGGCGTGCGGGCTTTGAGTATTGAGCCCATACAGAGCATCGATCCTGTTTACAGGAACCTACTCATAGATATTGGCCCCGATGACGACGTTGATGAAGCTCTTCCATTGGTCGAGCGGCGCGGCTCCTTGGCCCGTGGTGGGGGTTTAGGTCGCGTCGACCTAAATCCCCCTTCACTCCTCGAGGAGACACTCGCCTCCACCGGCCTCCCCGAAACTCTTAGCGACGATGACAATGAAGAAGACAACTCAGATCATCGTCGAGAGACCTGCACCAAGGCTGCAAATGATGTTTTCGGGTCTGATTCGGAGGAGGACGTGGTTCTCGGGCAAGAGAGGTTGCCCAGAGATGCGCCTACTTCGGATAGTTCTGACGGAGAGAACGCCGAAGAGGGTGCCGAGGAGGGTACTGCAGGGTCTGACGAGGATAACAATATCGATCCCTCTCCTATGAATTTGGGAGATGATGTCGTGTCCTCCCCGGCTCCTATGCAATCCGGTTCGTCGGATCCAGCAGTTGCAAGAGAGCCATCCCCGCCTGCGCCACCTACAAGACAATCATCCCCGCCTCCGCCGTCTCTTGTGCTCGCATTGCCTGCTCCTGCCCCTGTTCGCGGACGGTACCTCCCTTTCATGAAGAAGGGGGTTTGAAATAATTACGCCGAAGACCCTGCTGAGAAGGTGGAGACTACATTTTTCGATTTCTCAGCTGAGCCGGATTCCCCCACGCTAGCGAAGGAGGCTGACGATCCTCTTATCAATCTTGGTCTCGTTCCGCAAGAGAAGGGTGAGCCTTCACAACCGCGAGTCATGATTGAGGCGAACATTCCCGTTCCACTCTCGAAGGATGCCAAGCGTGCCCTGCGTGAGAAGGAAAAGGAATAGAGAAGGGCAGCAAAACGAGCTGAAGAAGAAGCTGCGAACGCAAGACGGGAGGCGCAAAGACTTGCAGATCTTGCGAGGTTGGAAGAGCAACGGCGAGAGAATCAACAGCGCGTCGAATCAAAGTTTGCGAATTTGGAGAACTCAAATTCCAGAGTTCTTGGCGATTTGAGTGATTTGAGGGTCTTGTTGACGCAGATAGCACAGGTGGCTCTTCCCCTTGCCTCCTACAACCCCGTCAATCAGCCTACTTTGGCTATCTGTGGGCCTTCAACCTCCACCAGCCAAACGCAACCCCAACTCGCAGCACCTCCGAATCCGGCAATTCCAGCCTGCATTCTTCCTGCTCCGTCTACGCCAGTACCCGACGTTGTTGTTGAGGAGATCATCAGTGACGCATCTCGTTCGGAAGCTGATATCGCCAAGCAGGATGAGAACGATGGCGTTCATCCGCTCGAGACGCCAGACCAGCGAAACGACGACATGGACTACGAGGCAAGCGACCACGGACGAGCAGATGAAGATCTTCGTGATGGTGCTTCCTCACTCTTGGTGTCCTCCGTTTCGGTTGATGCAACCTCCATGCATGAGGTTCCCCAGGGTAGTCATGCCTTGCAGGAAGATGCAGAAATAGCGGTACAAGGTACCCCAATCTCCGATGTCTCTGCGATCAACGAACTGGACTCAGTACCTGCGACTAATCCCACGGTAAGCTTCTTATCAATGGTTGCAAATGTTATTTAGGTCGGGTTGACCTAAATTTCTGTTTATCTTGTTGAAGAGCATCTGCTCAAGTTATTTCTCTGCTTGTATCATTTTTCATATTGTAATAATTTTTTAAGCCGGCGCTCCTTGTTTTACAGGAGTCCGGCATTGAAGACGGCGAGTAGGTCTTGCGAGTTAGTCTTCGAATTATTGGATGGTGTGCCACGATTGTAGATATTACCATGTAGTGACTCCCCATTCAATAAAATGAAGACTTTTTATTTTATCACTTGCGTCTGCACTGCATCCGCGTCGGTCTCCTTCATTCTTGGCGCTAAATATCGTCATTCTTCTATCAGGCCGCGCCTCTGAGTACCTTATTCCGTCCGCTTGCCACGAGATCCCCCACCAACCACCTTGACCTGTGCGTCGGTGCGGTGGTCCGGTCCTCAATCACTCCGAGCAGTCATTTGCATGCTTCCGCATTTCACAAGGTAACACTCTTGTTTTAATATCATCCACTATTGTCATTGGTCGTGCTGCAGGCTAAATTGCCCAAATCTTCAAGCAAGACTTTTCCTACAACCCTCAGTCAACCCCTACCGCGTGTGCCATCAGTTAATGGACACCGTTCCATGCCCAAGTGGTTGAACGTGGTGTTGGAGTTGAACGGCGTCCTTTGTTCTACTACCCCTATGTCTCAAGCCCCATCCCAGTACCTTATTTTTCCTCATCCCAAACACCCTCCTGTTCTTTCCTCAACTATCCCCACCGTAGTTGCTGACACGGTAGTATATTGTCGTCCTGGACTTACTCCATTCCTCAATGTGTTAGACCGTTTCTGCCACATCCACGTTTGGAGTACCCTTCAACCTGAAGTAGTCGACGGTCTCTGCACCTTCCTTTTCTCTAGAACTGTTGCCGTTCCGCAAATCATACTTGCTTCAAACTCCTGCGATGGTCTCTTGCTGAAGAATTACACGACGGCCATGTACCCTGGCACGACTAATCCTATCTTACTTAAATATCCACGTCGACGTCTCTTCACTAGAAGGGATGCTAATTTCAACGTCCAGAACTTTATTATGGTCGATAGCAATCCTGCCGCTTGTATGGTTGTTCCTCCACTAAACACTCTCTTTCCTGATCCTTGGGTCCACCCTCTGACTCTTATCCACTGAAATTAATCCACGAGTTTTGTTTTGCCGTACATTTGAGAGGTCCGCAGAACTTCTGTCAAGTTATGACTAGTAGACCCTCTCACAATGACTTTTCCAAGGACTCGGTGTTGTACGGCATTATGTCTCGGAATTTGCCCTATGTGTGGAACCAGCTCCTACTAAATGGAAGAACCATGTCGTGATTACTTTCATTTACGGTATTGGTTAAAATTTGTTTTTTTGCTTTTTCCTTGACTCACTGTTCTAATGTCTGGTCAGATCATCACCATTTCGTAGTCATGGATTTGCGAATTGTCACTTTCGATTGTTCTTGTGAGTCTACCATTAGAATGCCTTTTAAAGATTTAGTGTTTGTTTATATTATATTCAGGTTTTCAGCGATGGACAACAAAGTGCCTCCCTGGATGATATTCTCCCAATGGGTCCCTCTACGATGTCAGATCCCTCTTACAATAGTGAGGGGTCGAGGACACTCACGGAGTTGGAGCGAGGGCTGTACATTTATCTTGCTCGAGATGACGCATCTGCTGTGGACTACACCAAAGACGTCATGGATGATGATGATGATGTTGTTGATAGTTACGTCACTGTACCGAGTCGAATTGTGGCGGCTTCTCGTGAGAACATCCCGGCTACGGCGACAGGCACCATGGCACGGATTACTGATACCTCTAGTCATTCTACGGCCCTTGGTGTACCCTGCGATTTAGCTCCCGTCAACCTAAATCATCCTTTGCGAACTACAATGGCCCGTGTGGGACTATCCTTTGAAGGAGACTATCCCCGAGTCGTTGGGAAGCGTGACAGAAATGAGGCTTTTGGTGATGCACGTCCACGTAGTACTATGTAGATTTTTCTGGGCTTTACTTTAGGAGGTCTACAATTACACCAATATTTTGTTTTCTGGATTTTTCAATCAATAAACCTTTCTCCTTTAGTAAATTTGTGTTAATCATTGATTGTATTTTGAATGAATTCTTCTTTTTGATTAAGTATAGTTTGTATATTCATTTCTATGTCTTTTTATTTTGAGAATATTCTGCTATATTGATAAAACGTGCTGTTTATTTTGAGAATACTTCTCTCTATATTGATAAACTTACATTATTTGGTAATGTATTTGGCTTGGTGCAGTCTAAGTTCGATTGTATTATCGTAAATCGTATTTACCATTTTGTGTATATATTCCCATTATAATGAATTACGTGTTTTAATAGGTCCAATGTAATCCAACCCCCATTTCATGAATGGTTCCGCTGGCATACTGGTCACTAGTTGCGCCAGGCCAGTATTTGCCATACCAACCACCCTCTGACACCTGTCACAGCCCTTGCAGTACTCAGCAACATTTTTATGTATAGCCGGCCACCATCAGCCAAAGTCCAATATCTTCCTGGTGGTGATTTCTTGTGATAAATGACCACCCGCCACTCCATTATGCATTTGCTACATCACTATCTTCGCTTGGGCTGGGTCCAGTACCCTCCGTAGTACCAGATCGTGGCCCTTCTTGTAAAGCATGCTGTTGTTGAGTGTATATGGTAAGGCCTTCAAACTAGTCTCCTCTGCTCCTCTTTTGATAACGTTTGTCGAACAACTCCTGTTTGTAGATAGGAAACTATATCCTCCAGCTACTCTGGTTTGACATAAAACAACCTTGCGTCCTTGGTTTGGCCCTCCACGCCTGTCGCTCGTTCCCCATTTGGCAATCTTGATAGCGCATCCACCACACCATGAGACTTCCCTGGTTTGTAAACCACTGTAAACTCATATTCTTGGAACAACCACAACCATCTTGCAATTCTGCGCGGTACCCGGGGTTTGTTCACAAGGTACACCAGGGCCATGTGATCAACAAAAAATACAAACTTGTTGCCCAACAATTAGTGCCTATACTTGTTCAACGCATAAACCATTGCAAGAGCTTCTCGTTCCGTCGTGCTATAGTTCTTTTCAGCAGAATTTAAAAGTGTCAAAGCATAAGCAATTGGTTGGTCACACTTCCTTGTTGGGTTTTGGGCCAACATTACACCAACTGCTATATTAGACGCATCAATATGCACATGGAATCCAAGTCCTATCTTGGTGCAATCAGGATTGGCGCATTCTGATACTTCTCCTTAATTTGCTTCCACGCCTGCTCACACTCGTCTGTCCAGGTAAAGTCCTTGGACTTCCTCATGAGTTTTGTAATAGGTTCCATAATATGTGCATATGACTTGATGTAGCACCTGTTAAACTGGGCAAAACCGTTAAAGACCTGCACATCAAGTGGCTTCTTTGGTCTAGGCATGTTTTCTATGACCTCAAGCTTCTTAGGGTCTGGGAATTTACCTTCCTTTGATACGACATGACCTAGAATGATTCCTGAATACACCAGTACAAAACATTTTTCCGGGTTTAAGCTTATGCCATAGTCTCGACATTTTTCAAAACATAGCCGCAATTTGACCAAATGACTAGTGATGCCGCTATGGACACTAAAATCATCCAGAAACAATTTCATGAAATCTCCAATGTAATCGCGAAAGGCTCGATTTACTGCCCTTTGGTATGTTGGTGGTGATTTTTTCAATCCAAATGGCATGACCACCCATATGAACGCTCCCCAAACGGTCACAAAAGCGGTCTTATACCTGTTCTATCCGAATCTGATGATACCCTGAGTACCTGTCCAGAAATGAATACATTTCATGTCCTGCCACAGAATTCAACACTTCCTCAGTGAATGGTAACGAATAGGGATCCTTTTTAGTAGCAGCATTTAACTTCCTAAAATCAATACAAATTCTTAATTTTCCATTCTTTTTTGGCAAAATAACAATGTGTGAAAGCCAAGTGGTATCCTCCACTGGTGCAATGAATCTTGCTTGGAGTAATTTGTCCAAGTCTTGTTTCACTATGCTGGCGTAATTCGGATTCATTCGGTATCAAGCCTGATGTGATGGTGGAATATCGTCCTCCAGCTCGATTCGGTGTTGCACAATAGAAGGAGGTATGTCCTTCAAGTCTTTGTAAGTTCAGGCAAACACATCTTTGTACTCTCAAAAAAGTATCTCCGCCTCGTTGGCCTGCTCCAAATTGATGTCTGCATTTATTTGTAGAAACTGGAGATCTTCGTCTGAGCCCAAGTATACTTTTCGTAACTACTCGGATTCCGGTAGAGTCCAAGCAGCAATCTTCAAATTCTTCACCTTCTCTCGGGCAGGGATTTCATCCACTTCAATCTGGCCCTCCTCAAACGTATAGTAATGTTCTGGATACGATCGTACTTTGACCTCCAGCAAGCTCTTTTCTCTCGTGTGGTGTTTGCTACTGGCCTCGTCTTGGTCTCTGAGCTGCTCTTTGGGCTGGTCCTAAGTTTTGTTTTTGTTTATTTGAGGTAGTGTTACTGTTCCAATGACCAGTACATCTTGCTCGGTAGCCAGTCACCGTGCCTCCTCTTCGTCTGTAAGACCTTCTACAAAATTGTAACAGACCAACACTTCCGGTAATTTTGGTCTCGGCCCCTTCCTTTGACTTACCGATACAGTTTTGACCGTCCCATTGCCCAAAATAATGACCATATTGTTGCTCCAATCATGATTAACTTTAGCATCAATTAACCAAGGACGACCTAACAACATACTATAGGCTGCATTAACTTCCTTATTTTTAATTACAGTCAAAGTAATAAGGTAAGGAATACGATGAATGTGAATTCTCACATTGCGTATCAAGCCCTCTAAGTCGACCATAGTCTGGTCTGCCATTCTCACTCTGAACGGGGCAGGTTGCGGGTCCTTCAATCCCAGGCGCTTCCGCTCTTCGTCACTTATGAGATTGACGCCAGATCCTCCGTCTAGAAGTACATTCTCTAGAACACTATTGCCAATCTGCACTGCTAGCACCGACAATTCCCTGTCTACATCAATAGCAAGACTAGTTATCAGATCTTTCTTACCTCTTTCACCAATGATCGGCTTGATTGCTGGTGTTTGAGCAGAACTAGAATCCTCCTTATGGCCCAGTTGAGAAAATACATGGTCTTTGACAAACTCAGTTATGTTTGGTGCCATTAGCAGCAGTTGGCCTAAAGACAATGTGATTGGGCTGGCTAATATTTGTTTGCCCACCACTGTCGCAAAATGCTCCTCCTTGTCTTGTCTGATACTGTTTTCCGGGAGTATGCTTGGAGCTGACCCCGCAGTCTTCATTGTATAATGTAGAGCATCTGAATCTGGAAATCATGCCCATTCATTTTCCAGCAACTTTTCTGAAACGACCTCATTGGCCTGAGACTGAAGGGCCTCTCTCCCCTGTTCTTCGACTCTTTCGTCTTCCTCCTTAAAATCAATTTCCTTCAATGTATCAAACATGAGGTTTCTGATCCGCTCTTCCTCCTTCCAATCTTCCTTAGTTCTGGCCTTCCGAGGTTCGGGTGCGCTAGATCCCTCCTAAATTGGAGGCAGTCCAGCCTTTTGGCGTTGAGCCTTGGTCATACTGGTCACGTCCACTAGTTCCTCCTGGTTGTCTAGCAACTCAATTTCCACGTTGCTCACATGGTGGTCTGGTTGTTTAGCCCTCAGATCTTTGTCTGCTAAAAACTGATCCCATTGGGCCTTTTGGGGGCAGTTCCAACTCCTGTGTCCATCTTCGCGGCATAAATAACACAGATCTGGTTTATCGCCCAAACCTGCCTGTTGACTGGTACTTGGTTTTGAAGTGGATGGTCTCTAGTACCCCGGGTTGTAGTTACCTTGGTAAGTTGTTGTTGACTCTTGTATTGACACTTCATTCACCCCCACTGGTTCGTCGCCATCCTTCTTGGCCCCTTATCCCCTTTGGTTTGTTGGGTTGAACCAGCAGTTCTTGTCATCATGTCCAAACTTTTTACATAACCCACATTGTATCCTGGCAGCTTCTGATACTAGCACTTTTCTAGCCACATTGACTGGTTTACTCGTTGATTCCATCCTCCTCACTTCAAACTTAGTAGGCTTGCCACTTGAATCAGTACAGTTTTCTTCACACCTTAGAGCAGCATCAAGCGGTTTTGCATACAGATTGCGTACAGGTGCTACACTTGTTGGGATCTTGATGTACTCCAGTAAGCCAGCTCGAAAGTTGGTGATTCTGAAACCTTCTCCTGGGACTGACTGTAGACACTTGTTCAACGTCAGGAACCGATCATTATAATCGTGCACCTTCTCCTTGTCTTTTGTTTGATGGATTTCAGCTCTCTGAATACAGCCTCATTTGTGTTCTAGTCTCGGTACCTTCTTCTAAAAGTTGCCTTCACCTCCTCCCAAGAACAGTAGAGATGGTTCTCCAGGAAGTTCTCATACTAGGCTCCTACTTTGTCTAACATAGTAGTACCCAGTAAGTTGATAATTACTTGTTCATCTCCTTCTCCATTATGCCATAGCGTTCATTCAAACTGCCAAATATAAGCATCAGGATTTTTGTACTCCTTGAACTTTGTGTATGGCAAAGGTTTCCTTTGAGCCATGCCGAGCGTTGTCAAAACTGGTGATACTTCTAAGCCTGATGTTGATCGAATACTAGATCCTTATACTGGTGGTATGGCGGGTCCCACACCTGGTGGTACGGCGGACTCCACCTTGGGTAATACGGCAGAACCCACCACTTGTGGTACGCTACGTCTCACTATAGATAATGCGGCGCGTCCCACCTCTGGTGGTTATCGGGCAATGTTTTTTCGATTGAGTGCTCAATATGTTTAAATGCGCATCAAGAATAAGTATAGTGTCTAGAATCCGACCTAAGTATGTGATAGGCCGTATACTATAGGGCAAATAAGCTTAAACATTTATACGTTAACCTTAGAATGTAGTTTTCAATAAGAAGGATAGGTTCACGAACCCGTACTCCGCACTCGAACGGCGAGGACGTACTGTCACAAGCCGAACAGGGTTTAAATACGCGGATGAAGGCCGGAGTGGGTAGAAGGACAATATGATGCGGAGTGCCAAAGACGGCTCCGTACGAGGACGGTCGTGATGGCGCACGGACAAGTTATGATGGCCGCATACCAATTTGACCCTCCCTATAAAACGCGACTTGTTCACTCTTGTCGTTACCTGCCTTCTCGCTTTCCTGCTTTCTCGCCTTCTTGCGATCCTGCTTCCTGCCTTCTCGCTTTCCGTCCTACTATTCCGATCCAGCCCCCTGGCCGATCTCAGCCCAGCCACTCGTTACTTTCTGTCCAATGGCAGGATCGGCGTCTGCTTCCGCTCCGGCGCATGAGGAGGTAAAGATATCAATCAAGTTGGTGCTTCCGACCATTCCGGCCGAGCAAGAAGGGAAGAAGACGTTGATCGAAGACCTCAATCAAATGGGCCTGTCCGGCATGCTGGACACCCCGTAGAGATTGCGCGATGCGGGGATGGTGCCCGAGATAAAGACCGGCGAGCTAAACTTGTTTGAGGGGACGGTCAAAGGCAAACCACCGACCTAGACTGCCAATCATTGGAGGGCGGTTTACGGCCTAATCGGAAACAAAGGAGTAGGGTTATGCGGCCGGAAAAACAAGTGGGCAAAGACAGCCTTTTACAGGAAGCCACACAAGAACAACGGCTACGCGGTGGAGGATTGCAAGGATCCAAGGGAGCGCGCGGTGATCATGTTCTTGGCTCATTCACGCGGGAAAGCCGCATCGAATCACCGTCCGGCTTGCCAACACCGTTCTAGGGTCGGTACGTGGAGAGTGCGAAGTGGACTAGGGCATTGTCATCCGCGACTATGTCGCCCGGCTCGTGGAGAATGTGGGTAAGAACTGGCCAAGCCCTATCACCCCATTTCTTTACCACTTGTATCACAAAAAGGAGATTTGGACAGAGGACGAGGAGTCGGTGTACGAGTTGTCGTTGGCGACTCAAAACAACGGCGTCTTCAAATCCGAGGAGGACGTAGGCAGCAAGGCCGACTACTTGGACAAGGAAGACGAGGCCGGATCCGAGGACGAGGAGGTGCAGCCGGAAGCGCTCGAAGAACCGGCTCGGAAGGTGACCTCGACACGAGCGGTACCAGAGGTAATCATCCTTCCGACCCCGTTCCCCGCTGAGAGCCAGACCTCGGTCGGAGTCCAAATCGACTGTCGCCAGACTTCTACAGCGAGAGAGGATTACGAGGTCACAGCGGATTAGACAACTCGGATCCAGCCCAACCACAACCACTCCGTCCGGCCATATCCTCCCAGACCATCCGGACTCGATGATGAGGGCATGGCACCATTTTACGGAGGCCCCCACCACGTACTTACACTATCAAGAGCTGATTGCCATGATGTGTAAGGATTTTGGAGTGCATAATTTGGTGGAGGTGAAGAAGAAGTGGGACTCTAAGCCGACCAAGGAGCAGCATCAGCAATTGGAGAGACAGATCACGAAGTTTACACTCGACGATAGACGCTTGAGGGAGACGGTCAAGCAAAGAGAGGAAGAGCTCGTGATAAGCCGGCAAGCGCTGCAATTTGTTCACGAGCAGGTGGTGAAACTCGTAGAGGTTTGTAAAGTTCCGGTAGGAGTCCTCCAAAAGGCGAACCTGTTCGAGGCCGGAATCCTGCAGTTGGAAGTCTTCAAGGCAGAGACTTTCTGTAAGTTTCTGCTCGCAGCAAAGACCTACTTGACTAAGATCGAGAAGAGCAACAGCGAAGTAAAGGTAATTCTCAATTCTGTCCGTGAGCGGATTGCAAAGATGCCTCCGATTTCGGCCTATGCAGCCATGCAAGCGCAAACAGCGGTTAAGCCGGCCGAAGCTCGGAGGACGGATGCAGTACCTTCAAGTCCGCCCAAGGGAAAAGTGAAGATAGAGGAAAGCAAAGCCGGCCTAGCTGGTTCTCCGGCCAAGACTATCCGCTCCGTAGCGAGGCGGCTAACGAACTAAGAATGGGAGAAATCCCCAGCCGCTCACAAGTTCCATGAGATCGGTATCAACCTCTCAGAAGAAGAGGAGTTGAAAAGCGATGGTGATACGGACGAGGACGAGAGCGACAAGAAGTTTGTAACCGACACGGGCAAGAGAGTCAAGGTGGGCCGGATTGCAGCAACACCCCTGAAACGGCCAAAGCATGGAGTGAGCTCAAAGCGGAAGAAGTAGGACGGATTCAGATTCCGTAAGTCAGAATCCGGCCCAAGGTTAGGAAGTCGGATCAATAGATAGGATCTTTTTTGGAAAGCGGGTCGCTTTTTGCGAAGTAGGCCGTGTAGATTGGCGCCGCAATCTAGTTAGGTTTCTAAGTCGTTGACTTACAAGTACTTATAGGTGAATGTTTGATCACCTAAGACATTCCTTATTTGTTAATCAACAACCTCTTATGCGCATATTCAGTGTGATCCTTGCTCTGTCTCCCTTTTGAGGTCGAGTGCTTAGAAGTCGTATCTAGTGTTTCTGAGTTGTAAGTTGGAGGTTAGGAATCCGGATTCCTTGCTAGATCGTATCCTTAGAGTTGAGGTCGGGTTGGGCGTATTAGCGAGTGCCTTGTGTCTTGAACTGGTCTGCGTGTCTGAGAGAAGGAAACTACTGTGGTAAAACACCTTACCGTCTGGAAGGGTCTGAGAGTAGAGTGTGCGAGGCCGGATTACATTCCGACCTCCAATTGCTACAGAACTTGGGTTCCTCTGTAGTCTCAGGGGACAGATCAAGAATAGTACGTGACCGGAATACGTGTAGACGTCCTCTAATCGGATTTGGATCTCTTGGAGTTTGTCATTGTAGTAAGTGTGATAGGGCAATGAGGACGGCCTGCGTGACCTGCTAATTCGGACGGCTAGGACGGATTAGTTATGCTTGCCTATATGTGGGTGTTTGTGTGAGTAGAGTCTAAGTGTGGACGTTTCCGCCTTGATAAACATAAGAGAAAGAGTCTTTGTGCATCCCTCTTGCAAAGGGATACCCTTGCCAAACAAGGTTAAACATAAGTTGGGAAATAGTACGGTTGGTTGTTGGTTGACGTAGCACTATTTGGTCTTGGTCACTTTACAGAATCCTTGGAACGATACACGAGTCACGTCAATACGAGTATTACACTAATAAACGTGTTAGGGAAGACAACGTAGATACATGGCATCCAACAGTGGTACACCAAAGGGAAACACTAGTGGTATTGTTCGTATGTCTAGTCATGTTCCGGTGTCTAGTGACATCCCAGGCCTATAATGCCCACTACCAGCTAATGGAGCTCCTACTCCCCCACTTGGCCAGTGCACTGACTTTGATGCCGCTGGTAAATATTCATCACCAGTTAAGTGATCTTTATACATCATTGGATTTCCTCCTTTCCCCAACGGACCAGTATGTGACCTTTGAGTATGAACATGGGTACCTTCTGTCTTCTTTTGAACAGCGGCAGGGGGTATTGGAACTCCCAATACTTCTCCACCACTCCTTTGGGAAAATCTCCAATCCTATATTTCTGGTGATCTAGGCCAAACCCACTGGGAGGCCATTTGTTGAGCCTCCTGTTCGGCTTCTTGTTTTTGCAGCACTTCTTGCCAGTGAAGTATGCTAGCCTCTTGTTGAGCTTTTAGCCTTTCAGTCTGCCTTTGTTGCTCTTCCAGTCTCTGAGCCTCCTGCCATAAGCGCAGGGCCTCCTGGCGTAGAGTCTCCTGATGTGTGGCTTCTAGTCTTTCTGCTTCTTTCTTCTCCTCTTCCCTTCTTTGAGCCTCCTGCCAATATCTAAATTTGGTTGCTTGCTCTAACTCTTCCATTTGATTGGTGTACTGGTCCGTTTTGACCTGCTCGATTCTTCTGTGTTTTTTCGCTTCTCTCTTCTCCTTCTGTCTCGCCTTAAATTCCTCCACCTGTCTTCTGTCTTCTTCATCTTCATCCCTTACTACTTCCTGAAGCTTGTCTTGTGCAAAGTGCACCGTCTGCCTCCTTGGAATAGGTGGCTCGGGTCTGATACTTTCAGAAGCTAAGAATGCTGCTCGAGATGCCTTATCTTCTGCTCTGATTTGGTCCAACTTCTTCTTCAATGTTTCAATTAACTCTGCCAATTCTTCAGGATTCTGGCTTCCTCGAATTGGTGTATGTGGTCTACTATCGCCTCTCCTAGCTTCCTCTTGGTGTCTAATGACTGAACTTACTGGTCCTACATTAGAATGCCAGAATTGTTGCGCTTTTTTAGTTCTTGATCTCGGTAGTTCTCTTATATTGGTCCTTCATGTGAGGACCGGACCCTCATATCTCCTAATCTCCTCTTCCTCCTGCCAATTCTTGAAACTAGCTCTAGGATCTGGTCTTCTTGGTATTGTCTTCCTGCTTACTCCTATCACCGTGTCTTAGCTGGAGTTTTCTCCCACCAGGTCCATGTTGATTAGGTCCCTGATGCTTCCTTTGGCAATGCTCTCCTCCGAGCCAATCTGCCCTCCCATGTTCTTCCTTGTTTCGACTGCTGCCCACTACTCTCCTAGCTCGAATCTGGCCAGCCTCTCTTCTGCTTGTCTCCTTGCTATGTCCTCCTTGCCGCCTTCTTGGTAGCCTCTATTCATCATAGGATAGTTGTGTAGTCACTGCTTCTTCGAACTCCTGGTTCTTGGCAGTACGTCCCTCTGCCACCCCAATCTGGTCCTTGTTGTGTTCGTCAGTAGCTACTGCTTCTACTTAGATTTGTACTTCCCACTAGGTTTTTAAGGTTGTAATTAGTCTAGGAGTTTTGCAAGATCTAAGTACAATTCAATCTTACAAGTGTCTCTAGGTGCATTCCTATGCTTCCCTAGTTCTTACTATCAATGTTGGTGGTTAGTTCACTGGTGTTTTTAGCCCTAATTCTTCCAACTCTAAAATTTGCATTTTTATTTTTTTATGTTCTTTCCTTATATTCCTTTAAACTTTTTCTACTCCTGCTTAGCATGACACTCAAAATCAATGAGTGAGAGATGAAAGCTTACCAAAGGAATAGGCAACCATTCTCCTTTCTGTTGCAGAGCTGTCCTCATTTGTTCGTGTAGATCGCCACGTCTAGTATCAACTTCTAGGTCTTCGATTGCCTAAACTTAGTAGACAGGTTTCCGATTTCTCAAGTCCTCCTAGCCGCTCCCGATATGGTCACTATGCCTATCACCGCTTCAATACAATTACCGTCGTAGAGTTTTGGCATCAGCAGCAAGAGCCACATGGTCCAAATTTAAGCATGGTCGCTAATGTGAAAGTGGTATTCTTCCTATCCCTTCAATTATCTTATCCACTGACCTCCCTTTAGTCCCAAAACTGGTCTCCAAACTAGTCCCCCAACTGGTTTCCAAACTAGTCCCCGAACAGGTCCCACAAACTGGTCTCGACCCCAAACGCGACCCCAAACAGGACCCAAACTGGTCCCCAAACTGGTCTCCAAACAAGTCCCCAGAATGGTCCCACAAACTCGTCTAGACCCCAAACTCGACCCCAAACTGGTCCCCAAACTGGTCCCACAAACTCGTCTGGACCCCAAAGTGATCCCACAAACTGGTCCCACAAACTGGACTCCAAACAGATCGTAATTGAAACTCGAAATTGTCCTAGACTCGAAACTGGTTCTAGTCTGAACCTCAAACTGGTCCTGGCTTGGACCCCAAAGTGGTCCTGGTTTGGACCCCAAACTGGTCCTGGCCTGGACTCCAAAACTGGTCATGGTCTGGTCCCAAAACTGGTTCTGGCCTTGTCCCAAAACTGGTCCTGGTCTGGACCCCACACCATGGATGTCAATTCGGACGTCTTTTGAGATTTTTTGGTCGGACGGACGTCCGTCTGGGGGGTAAATCGGAATAACTATGACAATAGTAAATCTTTTAACCGTCAAATCGTATTTGAGATTGCATCTTAGCCGTTGAAATTGTGTTGTGAGTTTAGGTGATTACCATTCGATTGTATTGGGCGGCCCAGGACCGTCCAATCGGCCACGGCCAATCGACGGGTTGACGGCATTGGATCGGTCGCAGCGGACGGATCGATCGTCTAATCGGTCGCAGGCCGTCCGATTGGTCGCGGTCTCGGTCGGCCGTCGGATGGGGCGCGGTCGGCGTCGGCCTTCCGATCGGTCGCGGTCTCCATCGGCCGTCCGATTGGTCGCGGTCTCCGCCGGCCGTCCGATCGATCGGGCCGGTCGGCTAGCGACCGTCGGATCTAGGTCGGCCGGTCGGCCATGCGACCGCGTCCTACACCAGGCCGACCGGTCCTCCACCCTCCTCACTTCTTTCCTTCCTTTTCAGGGTGCGGAGTGGTTGTGGGTTGGAAATTCTTTTAATTTTCATCCATTGGCTCCTTATCCTGGGGAGGAAAGCAGTCTTTCTGTTTGTAAGGGGGGAGGTTTTGTTTTTTTTTTTTTCAAAAAGATGCCAAAACATGGGGTTGGGGGCAGTGGGGGGAATCGAGGCCGGAGACCGGGGGCGTTTACACAACTTGAGGGGTGGGAGCATCCATCGAATAAGTGCAAGAACTTTCTTCGGGAGAATGTAATCGTGCGATTTTATGAGGGCAACAGTCTTTCACGTTTGTTCAGCAAATACGTGAGATACAAAGAGGAAGCTCCTGCCAAATTCAAAGAGGACATGATGGACCTCATGATGGAAGCGCTCCAAGATGTGGTGTGGAGACCGGAGACCGATAAGCGTGGAGTTACAAATTGGATGGAGGATAGATTAATCGATGCTCTCTGGAACGTTGTCGACATATTGAAGAGGTACCAGAGAACGAATCGAGCGGGTGATGAGGAATATAGAGATGTGATATTGAGGGCGGAGGCTTTTCAACAAGCGATGAGGCCGTATTCCAATAATCAAAACCGGCGCGGCTCCATAGGATGGTGGCACACGGATGAAGGAAGGTTAATCGAGTACGGTCGCATGAATAATTTGATAGTAATTCATGTCACGGCCCGTATCATCGAACTTGAGAAGAAGACTCTAAGAGGAGGTTACGGCACAAATTCCAAAGTTCACATAAGAGGGGTTTCGGCCATTGAAGAGTACTGGGAATTTGCTGCAAAGACTCCCAACCATGCTGTGACACGACCAGACTTGGCCAAGGTGGAGCATCAGAATGAGGCGTTTGCCGTGAGGATACAACACCTAGGTGTTATTCGTTTTATAGCCATTCATGCAAATAAGTTCCAAGGCTATACGTATTGGTAGAATGGCGGCACAATTCGATCGATGTTGGCCCTTGATGCAAACTATAGAGATGATGTTAATGGAGAGATCGGACTCACACCTCATTCCGATGATGAGCGTATTCGAGCTTGGTAGTTGGTACGGTTTCGCAAAAAACGAACAGAGCTTGCTTGGGCTCTAGGGTATATCATATGTGAAGTCCACTGGTTGAACTACCTCCACAACGATGTGTCTCCAGACAACATACTTCTTCACTTCCCTCAAGATGAATCACGAGTGTATATTGGAGTATGCGATTGGGGGCTAAGCACGAGCATGGATGATAAAATGAGGTCCTTCTACACGTTCACAAAACCCCAAGAGAGAATTGATACTCTACAAGCACAATATTGGGTGGATCCTCGGGTGGCGTACTTGTACAAACGGAGTGATGACATTGACGTTATTTTCTTTTTTTATTGCGCTTTGGAGGAGTTTGCTACGATACGGATAGCACAACAAATCCTCAAGAAGAGCATGCCGAGGGCGTACGAGAATTTCCAAAGTATAACGGGGCCTGAACGGTGGTCTAATCAAGACACGGCAAATGCTTTTGACCAATACTTGGAGATGGTGGCTGATGCAAAGTATACGCTGACCCACGTTGTCAACCGCTTCATGGAATCATTCCATTGGCCGATGCCAAATGATCATTTTCGCACCAAGTATGATTAGTGAATTATTTCTGCGCATCTGTTTTAGTTCTTGCGGCTTTATTAGCATTTTAGATTCTTCATTGAAGTCCTCATGTAGATGTAGGCAAATTTTTTGTAGTCAAATGTATTACATGCCTTCTATTTGTAGCTACTTCAAGTACATTCTTGTTTTTATATACCTTGCAATGATTCCAATGAATGATTTCTTCGCCATTGTTTGTTATTTTTGTTTACAGATTAACATTTGATTTTACTACTTAATAAACACGTAATTCGTTATAATGGGAATATATACTGATTTTGGTAATTAAGGAGACTTCCATTTAGATCGATTCTGACCTGATTAGTTACCAAATCACCAGGTTTTTACTGATAATGATGAATTTTCTCAATATAAAAGACAATCATAGAAAAGAATTCATAATGCAAGCTAAGAAATATGCTCCCCCAAGAGAAAATTTTATTGATATGAAAGCACAAATACAATTTATTGGTGTAATTGTAGACCTCCAACAGGTAGGCATTCTATTATCTACTAATTACGACGTGGCGGAGAGGAGGTATCACCACAAGAATCTTTCTTAGTGAATACACGATCCATCTCCATAAGCCCACCACTTCTACGACGCTTCGGTGCACGTCTCCGTAATAGACGGTGAGTCTCAGACGAAAATCGTGTTGGATGAACGCGAGTGTTTGCCCCAAGACATAAGGAGCAATGAGCCACAGTATTTGGCAAGTAACTATTTAGCCCGAATCGAGTTAAATAGGCACGGCCATCAACGACGGGGTTGCGTAATACAGCTTCAACTTGGGGTGCCGCTGCAATCAAGGTCATCACACCGATTCGATCATGGCAGGTTGCAATAATTGGTTGAATCTGAATAGGGGGACCGTCTACTACACCGTCATCGTCATTATCCATGTCCTCCTTTGTGTAATCTACAGCCGACGCGTCGTCCGGAGCATAGTAGATCAGTCGTCCTCGCATTCGTTCCGAGAAAGTTCTGGAGTCCTTACTTGTAATGGAAGCATCCGACACCGTTGAAGGACCAATTACAAGATTTGCTTGCAAAGCACATGATGGACGTGGAGAGAGCTGACGTTCAACAGCAGCAACCTGGTTCATAAACACACCCATTTTAGAAAGTGAGTCCATGACACTAAGTGCAATGAAAAAGGTTTACAATATAACAACGCATTTAATCATGTATGTCGAGGGGGAGATTCACCAATCGATCTACGATATATCTTCATCTAAGCAACCGATAAACATAAGCTTTCTAGGATAAAAATCAGAATAATACCACTGATAAAAGTATTCAAGGCAAATTCTTCCCACTGATTCGGTCCTGATTCCACAAATATGGAAGATTACGGCTCAAGAGCATATACAACTCTGAGTCCTTCGACAGTTCATTATGCGTGGGTCTACGATGGCGCATAGTCTCGTGAAAATTCTCAGTACCGTTCAAATGCACGGAAAGACATATCTTGCCTATCCTCTTTAATAAGTCGGACTTTGGCTCCTCCGAACAGGAATGGTTCCACGGAACAGTGAAAAGTGTGTTCTTTGTGGGAACCGCAATGCAAGTCTCAGGCTTGGAATCGACAATGAGCAAGTTATCGTCATTGAAATTGGCACCCTTCCTAGGATACAACCCTCGTCGAGGATATGTTAAGAGGATGGGATTTGTCGTGCCAGGGTACTTGGCGAATGTGTAATTCTTCAACAACAGATTATCGCATTGGTTGGAAGCCAAGACAAGTCCATAGGCAGCGTCTGACTTCAAGAACAAAAAGGAGCAGAGTCCATGGACAACCTTAGGCTCTAGGGTACTCCAAACGTGGATGTGGCAAAAAAAATTTAGTAAGCAAAGGAACCCAGTCAACCCGGGACGACAGTAGACGACCCTGCCGGCAACTAAGGTTGGGACGGTGGAGGAAAACACCAGAGGATTATTGGGATCCGGAAAAGACAGACACTCTGCAGGCGTTGGGGTAGACACAGAGGCCAAAGGACCCCGTCCAACTCCAACATCACATTCAACCTCTTGGGCTTGGATCGTAAAAGACTGCGCGAGATATGCGTAATGGGTAGCTCGGGCGAGATACGCTTTTTGGGATGTTTGGACGGTCCTGCCTGCAGTGAGGGAACAGTAACAATAGCAAATGGTATTAAAACAAGAGGGTGTGTACCTTGCAAAATGCTAAAGTATGCAAAGAACTGCCAGCACTGATTGGGTATTGAACCGCAACACCCAGAGGTAACATGAGGTGGTTGGTGGGGGATTTTGAAGCAATCGGACGGAACAAGGTATTCAGAAGGGGGGCCTGGTAGAAAAGGACGATGTTTAGGGCCTTGTAATGAGAAGGACGCAGACTCACTGAAGACAAAAAGTCATGTGAAATAAAAGAGTCTCAATTTTATTGAATGATGTTTCAATAAGTACAACGATTATAAGTGTACTATGTACAAAAAGCGAAATAGCATCCAATAATTCAGAGACTACTCGTCGACCTACTCTCTGCCATCGGTGTCGGACTCCTATGAAACAAGGAGCGCCGGCTTTGAGATTACTAAATGCGAAAACTTCAAGACATGAGGGAATAGCAGAGTAACTGCCATAACCAGCAACGATCACAAAGACAAAGAGAAGGAAAGGATAGTAACTAACCTCTGGATTTACCGGTGAAGTTATAGCCGTCTCGGTAGCAGCCACGGGAGAGTCAGGGGAAGGAGCAACCTCTGCATGCTCCCCCAATGCGACAGCAGAGGTTTGATGGGTCGGCGTCGGCGCTGCCTCAGTCAGGACATCATCCCCGTTAGCCGGCTTATCCGAAATCTCGAGGGGTATGGGGCGCGATGCGATCTCCGCTTCGGCAACATGAGGAGGTTGTGGAGGCGCGACGATGGGTGTTGGACTCGCGTCACAGATGCTGAGGCGAGGTTGATCGGGGTTGATGGAGGCAATGGGGACAGGAATATTAGGCAGTTGGGATAAGATATTTCCGAATGATTGAAATATATGCTCCATCTTGCCCAGTGCCATGCGGGTTTCAGACTGAGAGCTCAGGAATGTGGACTCCAATCTGTCCACTTTCACAAAGCATTTGTCGTACTTACCCTTCTCAATCTGCCTCCGGGGTGCGCTCTGCAGACATTGGGGAGCAGGCACCAAAGTAGTCTCCTCCTGGAATAGATCAGGAGCCACCTCGTTGACTAAGGTCATGGCCGCGTGGTCAGCATTATCAGCACGGTCATCGTCGTCGTCGTCGTCTCTCGCACCCTCAACATCGTCATTGTCTGACGAGTCAGAGCTGTCGGATGTTGGTGCATCCCGTGGCAGTCGCTCTTGCCCAGGTACTACATCGTCTTCGCTAAAGAGATCCCGGTAGATGTGATCGTTTAAGTTCTTTGAACGAATCTCCCTTCGAACACCCGAGGGTGGAACCCTGTGTTGAACCGGAGTCCCAGCGGCCTCAAGATCGACGACCCTAGAAGACTGCTAGTTTAGCTCGACTCGAGCTAAATCCTCCTCCGATGGACGAACACGACGCAGGCGCCGGAGGGGGGGGGGCTCTGAATGTCCCCGACGACATTGCAGGCACCATAGTTGGCTTCGAGCGCCCTCTCTGCTTGAGGCACAGAAGCACTTCTTGACCAAGAAGCCTCTCCAGCTCGCGCCTCAGAAGAAGAGCGCTTTGCAGATTCGCGCGGGGAGGCCCGTGCTGTACCGCGGCCATGAGACGCTAAAGACCGAGCTCGACCGCTTCCACGACCCTGAGGGGGAGCACGAGCAATACCACGACCACGAGGGGGAGCACGAGCAGTACAGGACGGAATTGCCACCGCAGCCCAGTCGATTGCGGGAGGAGACACCAGAGGAACAGTTGAATCCATGGGGGAATTCATCCCCGCCGGAGAAGAAGCACCACCTTCATCTTCACGCTCGTGCTGTGAAGCTGAAGAGTCGTCGCTTAGAGGCCGGGTGGACTTCTTCTTCGACTTCCTCTTCTTTCCCTTCTCCAACCCTTCAGTAGAAGGCTTCGGAATGCGATTAGCTTCCGGATTTACGTATGCTGCGACGTTGATATCGTTGTAGTCCAGATGTTGGTAGTCCGCCGCAGCATTCTTATAAGCATCCGCCTTGTTCTCGCCGACAACAACATATGTCTCAACCTGGCACATTTGTTTTAGAAGGAGACAGAAACTTATAAGACGACGAAGACGAAATAGCTCGACTCGAGCTAAAAGGCCATGGACAAAATACAAAGAATGAAAAAATTTAAGCATGAGACTGTTTAGCTCGACTCGAGCTAAACGAGCATGAGACCGTTTAGCTCGAGTCGAGCTAAACGAGCATGATACCGTTTAGCTCGAGTCGAGCTAAACGAGCATGAGACCGTTTAGCTCGAGTCGAGCTAAACGAGCATGAGACCGTTTAGCTCGACTCGAGCTAAACAAGCAGATGCAGTTTGCAATTAAAGGAATGGTGCGAGGTACTTACAAATCCAGCCAACATTGGCTTTGTGCCACCCATTATCGATAAGAACTTCCCTCCCGGAGATGAAAACATCTTCAACACTCGACAGTAGAACTCCAATCGCAGCTCCGCGTGACTGAGACCAAGGTCGTGTTCTCTGTACGCGCCGGACTTCAAGTAGAGGGGCAACTTTGGCGCGTAGAATACAGAGGGTATTGTATCCAACACACTCTGAGCATGGCTGCTCCTCTTGACAAGGAAGAGGAGGGGGAGCAAGTGCTTCTCTGAAGCTTTTCTCTCTCCTATGCCATTGAAACGCTCGTTGCTGCAAGGCATGTAGTTGGCTGCCTTGCGAGCGTACTCGTCCTTCAACTTCTTGTCAACGTAAACCACTGCCTGGCAGTGATGGTCGACATTGGACGTGATGAACATCCAGACCTCGGGATTTTTGATGTGAGGCTCGGTCACAGTGTCTGCCCACACATCAAGGAATTCTTGGAAGTATGGACTCTCCATGTCGTCCACTCTACTTCCACTACCAGGGACAGATCGCAAATCTATCAAGCCGATATCACACTTGCTAGATTGGTTCCAGGCGAAGTCCTTGTTCCAAATCCCGAATCTGAACTCGGAAGAGTAAAAGAGCCGCGTGTAAACAATCGGTGCAGGAGGTTCAAACGTCCCTTTGACATCCACGAACTTCTTGAAGAACTCGGTTGCATATTCCAAAATCTCTGCTGCACTCCTATTCTTCGTCTGCTTTTGGCGGTAGAGGGTGAAGAACGAGTCGTCCGGGACCGAAAGAAGCATGGACATAGTCTGACGAGTCAGATTGTAGTCCCTCTTAAATTTCTCCTAGTTGTCGACGTCGAATTGCCAATCGGAGTCGAAAAAACCCAGCGAGGGCTTGAGGTTGTGCAATTCCCTCGCGGCAGTGTTCTTCCTCTTCCGATTCTCGACCCACTGCTTCGCACTCATACACTGGAAGTATTTCTTCGCAGGCTTCCTCACGGCCACCTTCGGGTAGGGCAATGTCCAATCCGGAGTCTCGTTTAGCAAGTGCTGCGCCAAGACCTCGAGGTCCTCTGCGTCTAACTGCCCCATTCCCTTGAAGAACTCCCTGCTCAAGCTGAACTTCTTTGCAGCAGTTTCCCAATCCTTTGCCTGATTGAATGGGAGCTCGGTGTCGGGGTCGATTAGCTCTCAAAGTCCGTAGTCGGTGATGAACCTCTTCCACAACTCGTAGACGTCGTCCGGAGATGTGATGATCAGGAGCTCGTTGCGAAGGTCGGACGGTCTGACGATCCTATCCTTCGCGTTTGTGTTGATGCTTATGAACCTCTTTACCATAGCAGCCGCGAATGCCTGCACCAAAGCCAAACGATTAAGGAACAAGCTATGTTGTTTTAGCTCGAGTCGAGCTTAAATGACGTCCCCAAAAACGTCGACAGACAATACAAACTACGCCAACCAGAAGCAGAAAAGAACAAGTAATCTCATACTTCATAACGCTTACGGTTATCTACTTCAACCCGTGTTTAGTGTTTACTAGATAATTGCATTACAAGAACATCTTGATGAATTCCCTCGATGTTACTTCTAGGCAAACCATCATCATTATGCCGAAGATTAATGATGAGCCTGAGATGTGGGATTGGGAAGATCTAGTCCAATCTTGTCGGTTCCAAATTATCGACGGGCAGCACCACGTTGAGGCTGCGAAACAGTTGATTCGTGACAAGAAGGTCGACGAAGCAAAGATCCTTGCCCTTAAAATATGGAAAGCCCATGTTGTGTGGCATATGGACATAGGCAATAGAATTATCTACTTCAATTCCGGTCGGTTCTAGAGATCGCACGATAAACCTTGGTTCTGCAGGGTCGAGCAGGTCGATCGACACGTCAAGCGGATTGTCGCGACTGAAGACATAACACTCTGCACAGTTGTTCCAATAGTCCTTCAGAGACTTCGTCGCTTCCTCATACTTGATCTCCTTCTCCGAGACAGCCACGTTCATTGTAGGGTTCATGAACGTAAGTGCGCTGCCGGAGGATTTGCTCCTTTTGGAGCCAGAACTGGATGAGATCAGGTTTGGCCGCTTCGATCTCTGCCCGCCTAGACTTCCCTTTGGAGTGCCTAGACCCGACGGAGCATTCTCGGATGGAGCCTGCAACAGTAGACTCCCGGACCGTTTTATCGGAGCCTTGCCTCTCTTCTTCGCAGTTTTGAAATCAGACAGAGCCTTCCAAATCTGTGCAGTGTATGGAATGTACGATCTCACGAAGGCTTTTGGCGAAGAAACATTGGGCTGCAATCTCGTGTCGATATGATGAAGCTGAGTGAACCCCATATTCGTTATATTGGGAAATATGCAGGACTTTGGGAGATTTAAGAATAGAGAATCATCTAAAATATCGATCAATGTTAAGCATAAAGTACTAGATCTATATCAAACATGATATGCGTATATGTAAAAAGAGACATCGCCCTGAACAAACAATAGAAAACGGATGGGAATAAAAGAATATTCCATTTATTCGCTTGTAAATATCAATCATGATTCATAGAATATGTCATACAAGAGTGATGACTATCAAATCTGTACATAATTACTTCGGTAACTAATAAATGTAACTACTACGGAGTTCCACCATAAGCGACAATACAAGATTGGATGAATGCTCGTTGACGCCGACGAGTCCAGCTAGAATCATTGTCTTGCATCAATGGACTATCAAGAAGGCTTTGCAGTCTTTCGCGACGCCGGTCCTCAATGCTTGACTTAGGTAGCTAGTGGCGGCGGGTTTCTGACGAAGGCTTGATTGCTCCCCGTTCCATAGACTTCGAAGGACATGCTTTTTGACTCTCCAAAACACGATCCTGAACAAAATAAAACAACGGCATTTCTTTTAAGTTAACGAGCGAATAGATACATACATGCAATAGGTAGCATATGAGTACAATGTCTAAGAATTCTCTAACGTATTAGAGTGTATAGCAGTAGATCTACAAATAGTTATTCGTTCTTGCAAACACTCAACTCAAAGCATTAAATGCACACTCTGATACAAACCTTCACGAAAGCTTCTTCAGAAATATCCAGGTCAATGTTGTATAACATACGCTTCGTAGGCGTAAATGTATTTTGAAGAGGAGAACCATTTTGGTTAAATGTTCGAGGCGACACAGGGGAGGCGGATTGCAACACCTTTGGAAGTGATGACTTAGTGACAGGGCTGTTAACTACTCCATCTTCTACTGCCATTGTCGAAAAATCCATGGTAGATTGAGCCATTTCAGCAGACAGCAATAAACGTCCTCTACTCCGAAGTGAAGGCCTGAAATCCGCAGCATTCATCAAAGAATCCACAGAAGCACGACAATCACCCTGCGTAATCTATTTCCACAATTTTCCAAACAAATCATCAATTATCTAGAGTACATAAAGTTCATGCAAGAGAGACTTTGTATTCAGAAACTGAAAATTCTAAAACCTATAAAAAGTCCTACAAATCTACTACGGGAGCTTCACATTCTAAGATACAAATTCAAATAAAATCAAAGGGTCGAAATTTGTCGACAATAGAATATAAAATAATTTTTCATTCTATTGATGCCTTTTGTATATCATTATACAGATCTAATGATGCATGATCATCATATATCATGGCACGTCCAAATGGAAAGGATGACCGAAACTTGCTAAGGGGACCGTCAAACTCATGGAGCTCTAACAGATACGGCAAAACCTCATCTAACAAAATAGAATCCTCGTGTGCCCTATTGTCCTTGTGAGACCAAGATGGTAGTAAAAGAACATTTTCCCGCTGATTAAGCACATGCTTAACCGGACTATCATCTATGATGAGCGTATCAGCCTCTGTATAAAACCCATCAAAGCTATTGAAGAAATGAGCTGACAAGGTCTTAAGGAAGATAGACTTTTGAGTTCCCGGTTCCTTCATGAACAAAGGTCGGCTCCCACCAGATTTCAAGGGAATCATATCACAATCTTCTTGACCAAGAACTCGTAGTAGCCTTATAGGGTTTATAGGACCGAAGAGAAAATCACAAATGGCTCTTGTGGTTGTTCTCATCATCCAACTCCAAACCGTAATGGTAGCAAACGATGCCACCCGAGAGAGGAAGTCCTTACAGTTTGGCCTCACCCATACAAGCTTCTTCCCCACCTCGGTTGGCAACGTGGCCGAGTGAACAAGGAAGTCACGGTTTCTGTATCCTTTAGCTTCCCAAAATCGGGTACAACTGCAGAGGATACCATTAAGGTCGAGAACAACATTTAACCAAGTACCGGAGGATTTCTTTGGAACCGGACCTATGTCTTCTCTAGATATTAAATCATTGACCGATGCTTCGTTGACCTGAAATGAAAACGACGCACCACGACAAAATTACTGGGGAGCTTTCGTCACTGGTGTGATGAATTCAAGGTCAGAAACATAAAATACATCGCAACGATGGCATGGGTGAGCAGTGTTTCTGGAACAGAAAATAACTGATTATCACAATTGCTCTCCTCTAAGTCAACATAGACACCCATTGACCCGAGTGACTGCTCAGTGCAATCTATCTCATCACGGACAACAACAATATTCTCTGTATGTGAGACATCATGCATTTTAAGTGTGTCCTCCAGCGATGGAACCCGCTCATGGTGATAACATTCAAGCGTGACATCATCCATGACTGGAACATCGATTGCTTCGTCCTCCAAATTAACATCTGGCAGCGCAATACAAATTCATGGAATCAGGAAACAATAAGATGGAGGAAATAGAATATGGGAGCCAATAAGAAGCAGATAGGAAAAAGGGCAACAGTTTAGCTTGAGTCGAGCTAAACTGCAAAATAGTAAAGGCCTGTATTAATTACAAAAAAAATGTCTGAGTTTGATACAAAATTTCACATGTATATGTGTTTTCCGGAATATACAGCTTAAATACTATACACTCGATCCAAAATCTAAGATGAAGGAGGACCTGTAGATTCTTCTGCGCCACCCTTAGGTTATAACTCAGACGTAGGAGATGAAGGCGTAGGCACGGAAGGCTCTGTAGTTGGAGGCGGCAGAGACGTGAGTGGTTGCAGAGAAGTAGGATCAGCATGTATAGCAGTAGTGATTGCCATTGTCTGCACCGAAGTTAATGCGTTGCCGGCAGTAAAACTCTGCATCATCTCCATCATCCTGTCATGGCGTTTCTGGTCCCTCTTATCGCGTTCCTGCTGCGCAATTTTCTGCTGCGTAAGGAGCTCTTCCAACTTCCTCCGGTGTGTCGTCTCCTCCTCAAACTTGCGCTGTAGTGCTGCCAACTCGTTACTCTCCTCAGCCTTGAACCTACTTGAGGGAGAGTCCTTTGACAGGGGATTACGTTTCCGTATTGCACTCCCCCTGCCGCCTCCTCGCCCAGGAGCCGTACGCGACTCCTGCGGTGTCCGAGGGGTCGTGTCCAACTCCATGTCTTGCTCTTCGCCTGGAGCGGGGTCATCTCCTCCGGAACCAAGGCTGTAAGTGCTGCCTCCGCCGTGAAGTTGCTTTCCGCTTGACCCAGAGTCCTCCCGGTCGGGGACATCCGCCTCGTCGTCAAGGGCCTCGTCATCCAAAGACGCAACAGCTTTGCGCTTACCCTTCAAGAGCATGGCCCCAACCTCCAAAAACTGGACTTTGTCGACGAAATAGCCGTTCACGGAGAATCAGTGGAATCAAGAGTAAGCCCATCGCTGTACGCTTGGTCGATGTCCTCTTTATCTTCGAGATCGAATATGGCGTAGGCATCGAGAGACAACATCTACAAAAAAAACACTGCAGCTTAGCTAAAGCGAACATGGTTGGAGAACAAGCATGACAGTTTAGCTCGACTCGAGCTAAAATGTATTGCATTTTAACTCGAGTCCAGCTAAACTGCCACACAGCCATACAGTTTAGCTCGACTCGAGCTAAACTGTAGGGAATCATTTAAGCGTAAATAGAGTAAGTCAGCTTACCACGCTTGCGCAGACTGCTTTTCCGCCGGCTGTCTAGACAAAAGATAACATTCTCCTGCTCCTGGCAAGAAAGCTGGATGACCTGCAAATAAAAATCCATCCTCAACTCGATCGGGTACATGTGATACCGAGACTCGTTGTACTTCCGCGGCTTCTCGTAAAGCGCGTGCTTAGGAGCGCGGTACTCGGTCTCTGGCAATCTCGCAAGTTTTATGTCTTCCCTGATCATGAAGAGAAGACGCACGGGCTGCGAGGCTTGCTTGGCTTTCGCATTGAATCCAGCGATCCGTTCGTGCGGGGATGGAAAGTACATCGATGGAATCAGCTTATAATTTGCCCCTTGGAAGTAGGCAGGATTTTTTGCAAACGCCTCGACTTGCAGGTAATCATTGTCATCCCCTCAAATGAAGAACCAACAAGGTACATCTTTAAGAGCTGGCTTGTTCTGAGACGAGAAGATCGCCATGAACACTTTGATGAATGGGTGTTCAGGCGAGGAATCTGCGGAGGTGCTACCACTACCCGGAATCAATTTGAAGTCAATGATTCCAACGTTCATCTCAGGAGCAACCTCCGGCCATGAGTTCTCAGGCCAGTCTCCGAGCCTCTGTGGTGTTCTGCGGTGGAAGGAATGGAATATAACACTACCAACAGGGCCTACGAACTTCTCGCGCTTTTCCAAGAAAACCTCGAAGAATCTCTTTGGGTAGGGAAAGGGATCCTCGCAGCTGGTATTCCTGTGCTTGGTCTGCCTCTGATCCGCATAATATTTGTCAAGGATTCCCCATTCCAAAAGAGCGGGCTTGGAGGCCTTCGTGACGTGGTAGTCTTTCTTGAACTTCTTCCACGCATCCACGTCGAACTCATTATTCTTGAAGATCCCAAGTTCGGGGCGGATCTTGTGGATCTGAAGCTGGGCGGTCGCCTTCCGCTTCAACCGCTCAACGTACTCCTTCACGGAGTAGCAATCATCAAGAAGAGTTACTGGCTGTTTGAGGGTAACCTTCGGGTATTCCAGTTTCCGCGACGGACCTGACTTATTGAGCATATGGGTACAGAGTTTCCTGTGGTCCAACTCTGAAAGGTTACGGAGGTTTTTGAAAAATTCCCTCGACAGGGTTTGGTCGTTATCTGGTTTGAACCTTGGCTTGTCACACAGCTGCCTCAAGGAGTAGGGGTCGATAAGGGTCCCCTGCGCGACACTTCCGATCAACTCTGCCCATAGGTGCCAGAGATCATCAGGGAAGGTGATGATCTTTCGCTCATTCGTTAGGGACAAGACCTTGTTGTTCACCTCTACTTGGGCCTTGGCAACATCAATCATGGCGAACCTATGCCGTATAGAGTCAACGAATTTCTCCAACGGCACAGAAGTAATGTCAGACTTCAGACTATAAGAGAGCTTATGTGTGAATCCGAAATTAAGAAGCTTGTTGAAACTGCGGTGACAGTTTAGCTTGACTCGAGCTAAACTTCAATGACAGTTTAACTCGACTCGAGCTGAACTGTCATTGCAGTTTAGCTGACTCGAGCTAAACTGTCGTTGCAAATGATTGCAGTTAGAGAAGGTAGAGTTGCGATGCGGCATGAGGTAATACTTACGTCAAAATTTGCGAATTGTGACAAAACTCGCTTCGCTTGAACTCGTTTGTCCGCCACCCCAGCTGCTGCATGTCTGTTGGCTGGGCGCCCATAGTTCTCCCACACGGTGCGGGCGGCAAGGATATTTGATGCCTATGTTGGCTTAAACGGAGTGAAATGGTTCACTCTGTTATAAAACGCCGATATTTTGCGTAGCTTGGCTTCATCCTTCATCCAAACTACGAATGCAGACCACACCCGAAAGTCCTTACGAATTGTTTCTTTGAACTCAAACATGTGCTTGGAGGCGGCAACATCGTGCTGGCCGTTGATTATCCAGAACTCGCAGTCCTGCATATGTTCAATTCCGTTCAGCTTGACCTCCAATTTTGGCATCACGCAGAGCGTTTGCTTCTGCGACCTGTCGGGCATATTGATGAGGAAATTCATCAAGTCCATCTTGCCCCTCTTCTCGAATGCTCGAATTGTCCATTGTAGAGGGGACTCGATCATCTTCATTGTGTCTATCTCCATCTTCGTGTCAGGTTTAGGAAAGACGAAACAGTCCTGACAATCCGTGAAGAACTTCTGATAGATGAGGTTGACGTTCTCGAAGTCAATTTCCTCCACGGTATTAACGTTCTTTGGAATGCATTGAATAGCATCGTTCAAAGCCGTTAAAGCATCCTCTTCCGGGATGAGCATGCTCTTCTTCTTTTTTGCCTCGGTCGACTTCTTTACAGGAGCTTCTCTCCTCAATACCGGCGAGTCAGTCGTCGTGCTGATTGGAGGGGCAGGCCTTGTAGCACGTTGGGGGCGTGTTTGGGTCCTGCTCTGTACGCCGCTCCCCGTTGCTGTCAGCCCAGATCCCTCGAGTGGAGCTTTCCCTTTGAGGTGTATATTTTTCGCCATTATGTCAGCGTGCGTCAGAGCAGAGACTACAGATCGCAATTTGATCGCGAGCTGCTTGGCCTTGAGAGCTCCCCCCTGTTTGATTTGCCATGCTTTAGTAAGCATATCATGTTTCAGTGTTGATTTGATATCATCAAAACTGGACGCCTCTAAGCTCTCCACCAACTGCTTCAAGTCGAAACGAGTCTGCTTGATATCGATCAGTATGGCGTAGTTGTTGCCACACTCCTTGTCATTCTCCTTGAAGGTTGTGCACGTCGCTATGACTTCCTTCTCTGTTTCGTGGTCGAAGTCAGTGAGCTTGGAATCGATGCCAACGCACATGGGGTCTTCTACATCTCTTTCATATGTGATGACAAGGGTGAGGAATGCTGTGTATGGGATCTATCTCGCAGACCACGAAACCACTTTTGATGGGTCTTTGAATTCCCAGCAGTCTAATTGCTTCGTGTCGTCTCCATCGTCATCGTCAGCGTCCAGCGGCTTGAGTTTGAAGAAGTGCTGGAGCGCCTCTTGAACTCGTGCCTTCTCTTGACTGTTCATGTAAAGGTTGTGTTAGTTGATAGTGTCGGTTTCGATACACATAAAGCGTAATTCATACATCCTAGTACTTGCAGTTTAGCTCAACTCGAGCTAAACTGTTGTTGGCACAAGCCCCTACAGTTTAGCTGGACTCGAGCTAAACTGTAGAGGCCTGTTTTATCAACAATTTAGCTCGAGTCGGGCTAAACTGTAGGGACATTGGTCACCTACAGTTTAGCTCGACTCGAGCTAAACTATTAATGAAACCGGCCTCTACGGTTTAGCTCGGATCGAGCTACACTGTAGTTGACTCAAACCCCTACAGTTTAGCTCGACTCGAGCTAAACTGTAGGGAGTACCTATCTATTTATTAGCTAAATTTTCATCAGAATGCAGGTGATGATCGTTACATGTCTGCCATTATCGTTTTTGTAGTCGATAATGCGCTTGTTTGCTGCGCTTGTCCTTGGCTTGACCTGCACAAGAATGTATTTAGTCATGATATGGGAAGGATGTGATTAACTTCGTTTGCATGTTAGCAGTTGTGATGAGTTACAGATCTTGTATAAAAAAAATTGGTTGGAGAGTTAGATTGGGAGTTTAATGGTAGTGTAGGTGAAGGACAAAGTCTAATTTCTCCATTCATAAGCCGACCCATTTCATCAGAACATGCTGCATCTATTGTTTTTTTGAATGCTTAAAATGAAATTCACACATATACACGATTCAACATCAATGCAGTCAGAAAAAAAGTGCTATTGTGAAGAACAGAAATCAAATACTGCTGGGCACATTCGAAGTCAAAATTAGTACATTAGTGCTGGGCACATTCAAAGACAAAATGAACAATGAAACTGTACTGTATGTTACAGAAAAGAACATGACAAGCAATGCACAACAGTGGAAGCAAGAATCAAATCATGCATACAAACACAACCCTACTAGTGAACCGCTCACTGAAATTGCGCAAATACTTCACGTCGAGCTAAATCTCAAACTAAGAATTGCAAAATCTCATAAGAGATTGAAAATTTCAACTCAAATCCAGTTCCTACCTGCAATAAATCGGAAAATGCGTGGATGTATGTTTCTCAAATGGGATGCAAGCAAAGTAAATTAAATTGGGACTGAGGACTTACGAGGAAGAAGACTTCACCAAATTCTATCGCCGCTAATCACTTTCAAAAAGCAGAAGTCGCCGCCAATCACTCCCCCGTACTCCGCAAGCAGCAGTCTCCAGCAATCCTCGGCGCAAACGAACAGGAACACCAACTCCCTCTAATAAACATGAACACCGAAATTCCCTAACTAAGAAACTCTAAATTTCTCTAACGAGCAGAAATTGCAGATTTCTCTCATGCAGCTGGAGCAATCGCTTAGAGACGCAAACTCTAAAAGCAAAAGTGGTGGCCTAGCTTACCTAAGATATTTGTAACCGCACCAGTGAACGCGCAGCAGCAGCTTTTCCTCTGGAAGCACAACCTCCGACAACCAGCGATGCAGAACCGGAAGAAGAACCCCAAAAAGCAGAAACTTCGGGCTCCGGCAAGCAGCTGCACCTCCGGCAGACTAAACCCCCGGAATAGCCGCACCTCCGCGAAGGAGCACCTTCGAACCCCCGCAAGCTGCACAGCTCCGGCGAGCAGCACCTTCGAACTCGAACTCCCGCAAGCAGCACAGCTACAGCTCTGGCGAGCAGCACCTTCGAACTCCCGCAAGCAGCTGCACCTCCGAACAACGTCACCTGCGGAAAAACAAACCTCCGCCTCAACGACATAGCTCGACCAACCTCCGCCAAGCACTCAACTACAAATCCAAACCCTAAACCTCTGCCACGCGCTGAACTACAGAGCTTCAAGAAATACCTCCACCAAGCACTCAACTGAAAAGCCTCGCAGCCTCACCTCGGCACAAACCCCTACACCACTCAAGTACAGAGTCTGAAGCAAAATGGCGCAAAACGAAATAAGCGCAAAACGACAAAACGAGTGGCACGACTACTGCGCCGCAGAGGAGATAGATTAACGACAAAACCCTAATGCACGAGTCTAACAGCGCAAAGGAGAGAGAGGGAATGCAGGAAAATAATGAGCCTGGATGGAGTGGGGTGTCGGGGGGATGGACAGTGCGTTGGCGGCGGTGGTGGGACGTGGAGGTTCCATCATGAAAAAGTTTTCCATGCCCATGATCATGTGCATGGGCATGGTCATGCACATGGTCATACACACATACATGGCCATGTGCATGACCATGCCCATGCACATGAACATGGGCAGGGAAAACTTTTTTACTTTAGTGATTTTTAGTTTACTAATATTTACTAATGTTTACTAATTTTTACTAATGCTTAAAAAATTTTTACTTATGTTTACTAATTTATACTAATGTTTACTAGTTTACTAATGTTTACTAATTTTTTCACTAATTCTTGGCTAAGTTTTGACTAGGATTTGACTATGTTTATGTCCAATTTTTGCCCAAAATTTGACTAAATACATGTTTAGGTTTTTAATGAAAGTTTGTGACTAAATTTAGTATTGTAAAGTACTCTAAATTCTTAGTTTTAACTCGTAAATTTAGAGAGTACATTGTTCCCTATCTACTGTAATAAAGGGCTGCCATGTTTTGTTTTTATCACCTATAGTATACATAGGTAAAAACCATTTTAGAATAAAAATAATTCTATATAAGGCTCTTCACCTTGTAATTGATTTGTAATTTTTTTATCATCCAAGTAAAACAAATATACTGAATTTCTGTTAGAAAAATTGTCTTATACAAATTAATTTCTTCTACTTCTGTAGTATGTACTATTTTCAGATGATGGGTATTGACAAGTACAAATAATATTTTGTTAGTATAAATATATATAACCATAAGTTTTTAGAAAGGTGAATTTTCGTTTTGTACTCTAGTTTCATTGGAGTTTACTTAAGTATGAAAAGATATATGCGATTACATTGAAATGCAAAAGTTTAAAAAGAAAAAATTGATGTCATTTCTAAAAAAATCAGGAATCAAAATGATCACTCTCTATCATAATAGCTCTTCTATATTTAGGAAAAATAAAAATATAATTAAATAAATAAATAAGTAAGAATCTAACTTTTTGTAAAATAAGTTATTTTTGTATTACTCGTTAATAAATAATATCTTTAATGGATTATTTTTTGGATAACATAAGTCTTAATGAAGAGATTATTTAATACACATTTAATTTGTCAATCAGTAGAGACTTTATAGACTTTTCAGGAATATGTTAATGTACAGAAATAAATAAATATACAATCATATAATAAATTGATCAGCAAAAGATACAATATCTTATAAATATAGTACTTTGAAAAATAACTAACAATAAACAAGTTATTGAATACACATTGAAATAAGGGATTATTGATTCGACTATTTATTAAACATATTAATATAACTAAATATATATATATAATTTAAGGAACTAATACGCTAATATATATATGATGTTAAGAATTTGGTATTTGAAAATAGTAGGTCAATAAATCAATTATTTGTAAAGTTCAATTAAGAGTTTTATTGACTTTAATAGACTAATAAATTGGTTATCCAATAAATATAGTATTTTATAGATATGTTATTTAGGTATAAGAAATTAATAAATACACTCTTTCATACAAGAATAATTTAGAGAAGGTTAGGAATAGATTATTACCACATATGAAATACACTTGTTTTTTGAGAATGAGCTGATATTGCATAAAGTTATTGTTGAATATAAAAGTTTATATATAGATAATTAAAAAATATAATATGATATTTTTTTAATTTTTGATACTTCTATAAGTAGTGTCTTTGACAAAATTAGTTAATAACTGAATTATTAATTCGAACATTATTTTAGAATTCAAAATTTGAGGACAAGAGATTCATAAATATAATTAAGTAGGACAGTGAGTGTTAGCACAAATGCAAATTTGGATTTTTTTGATGTCGAATATAGGTTAATGATATTAAGTGCTCTGAAACTATAAAATCATGCTATTGCCTAGAGGGTTTCAATAAAATTCATAGCTTAGAAGCTATAAATATTGCCTATTATGTAGAATTTTACCAGCTATATAAATGAAAAAAGACATATTTTAGATAGTATAATGACTATGATTACATTCTAAAAATATGAAAACATGTATTAGTGTACATTGTTGGCCACATTTTTATTTACATTGTACAACGATCATTTCTGTACATTTATTCTTATTGCATGTTCATTTAAAACCATTTTTGTTCTTGAGTATGCGTTTAAATATATTTATAAAGTAGTAGAATAAATTATTAATGAAAAGTCACGTTCAAAACATAAATACGTCGATGAAGTTCATCACTCTCTAAGGTTGTTCAAACGACCATTTGTTCTCAGGCCAATCTTTTAGCCTCTGTGGTGTTTTGCGCTCGAAGGAACGTAATATAAAACTACCAACAGGGCCAATAAATTTCTTGCTCTTTTCAAGAAACTCGATACCATTGCTACAGAATTTGAAGAGAATCAGCACCCACTCTATATCAAGCCAATTCGTCGCTGTAGGCAGCTCTGCGTCTAAAGCGCTGAACATTCTACGTTTTGAAGGCATTGCTAACGATGGAAGGCTCACAATGAGGCTGAGTCTTTTTTACTTTGCAAGCGGCATTCAAAATCAAGTGGATTAGACAATAGAGTGTTGAGTACATGGGCAATAATGTGTTATCAGTCAGGATATATTATCGAGTACTCTAAGATAGTCTTAAAGCGAAGCTTATTCATTTAAAAGTATAGTTTCTACAAATAATTTCAAAAATATAATTTCAATAAACGTAAATAATTTTTACAATCCTTAATTTGAAGTATGAAAATCTTTTTTTAAAAAAAAATGTCCAAGATTAACTACAATACTTAAAATAAATATAAATTATACTATATTGCGTGGAATAGATCATAATAGGGCGTAAAGAGTTGCATATGTTTATGACTCCTTATAATAATTACAACGAAAACAATATAATTATGATGAAATAAACTCGATTCGGTTAAAACACGTAATTTTTTATAATGGTATTCTTCACTGATTTTGAGAAAATTAATGTGGGTTTAGCTTGGGTCGAGGTAAATGTACCCACACAGTACATTTGGCTCAACTCAAGCTCAATTTTCATCAATTTGATAATCTGAATATTTTCAATATAACGAATTACGTGTTTTAAGCTTACGTTTAAGCTTAAGAAGGTCCTGTACTGAAAAATTTCATTTCTTGAATTGATTTTCATAAATCTTATTCTTATGATTTCACAAGGTCAAATAATTTAAGACATAAGCATAGAATAGGTTCAATTTCTCACACATAGACTTTCTTAAATACTCAGATGTTTATTTAGTTATTTAATCCTCAAGAATGAAAGTATAAATCTAATATAACGTCACAAAATAAGTAATACTAACGATAAGAATAAAATGGTTGCCTTGCTTTCTCCAACATGGACGCAGTGAAATTGAACTCTCCGTGAAGATGCGAAGTACCAACGGCTAAACAGTAAGACCCCGTGCACCTTTACTATAGCTTTGCAGTGACAACCTTGATTGAATGTGTAAGATAGGTGGGAGTTGGTGACGTGCAACGTCACCTCCAATCTTGGAATATCACTCTTTCGTCTAAGGATGTCTAAGTGCCAAAACAGAGGCGGAACACTGCATGTTGGTTAGTTTATCTGGGGCGGATGCCTTTAAGGAAGGTGCGCTTGGATGGAAACATCTCAGGCTAATCTGGCTATATGCTGAAATCTCCATTTCTTGGACGATCAGCAGGGATTTAATTAAAGATAGTTACTGAAATTTGCAGGATAAAATTTCAACTTTAAAGATCAATGGATGTATAGATTGTATTTGATAAATGCATATTTCAAACAAAAAGATGTCTATATTTGCAACTAATTTTGAACATTTCAATACAACATCCAATTGTAAGGTTAAGCATCTACAAATGAAATTAAAACGTTCAAATGTAATCTTATTTTGGTAAGCTTTATGTTAAAGAAAATTAAATGACATATATACCATTGAGCATCTATACAATGAAATTAAGTTTAAATATAAAATTTTATGTATATTAAAACTTCTTTAATTAAATCTTTAATTAAATCTTCCAAAGTGTATTTAACAAGATTTACAAACTTACTTATGAAATAGTATAAATTTTTTATCGTTCATAACCTTGAAAATTTCATTTAAAATTTAAAGTTAAAATATTTGATTTCATCAGTACAGTTTATAGCTCAATCAATTTGATACTCTACATAATATACTAAGATTATATTTACATTTTATGAATTTACAATTTGAAAGATATATTTTTTATTTATAGATAAATAGTATATAATATAATATGTAATAAATATCATTTACTATATTAAATTATATATAATTATCAAATGTATTACGTATATACGAAGAAGTAAATAGAATTTAATAAAAATTATGTTTACTCGTACAATTTTTAACAAGATATTGCATATGATAGAATTAATTTGAAGTGTATAATAATCAACATTCAATTAAAAATTGTTAGCAAGTGCATACACACAAAAACGTTAATAGTAATAAACTTATAGATAAGATATTAAGAACCTAATACTTAATAAGACTTATGCATCATTTAATTAAATATGGAGTTTGGGCTTATTATGGACGTTAAAACATGGGGAGATCCCTCCATCCATAACCTTAAAATATACGTATTTGAAGAGTATCCTCATGGAATCTATATTATAGAAATCATTTTGCAACTATTGTTCCTAATTGTAGATCGTGGACTGTCCATATTTAATTAAATATGTCATACTTCACCTTAAGGTAAATATAACATCAAATTTATTGAATACGAACTTTATTAAGAAAGAAAGGTTTGAGCTTAAGAATACTCAATTCACAAAAATATGAAATTGAAAGTTGTATCCATTGTATTGCTTCCAAGTAATTATACTAAAATTTTATTGTGTCATTGAGTATTTGCTAACATAGTATTCCTCACTGTAGGTGTATAAAGATTAACATTTTTTTGACCAATTACAATTATCACACACCTATAATAGAAACCCTAAACCTTAAACCCTATAACCCCAATCCCGCCAATTTTCAAATGGCGGCTCGTTTCTTTCCGCCCATTATTAACTGTTGACACTTCATCTGTCGAGACTTCACTTCCCGCCAATTTTCAATTTTCTAAAAGTCAATTCCCTCCCATTTCCTATTTATGGGTTAGCGCGAAAACGGCATTGCGCTACGCAATGACCTTCGAAATCCACGACGAAATGATTCTTTTTTCAATCTCTCAGTTTGCTGAACTCCCTCGACGTATTTCGGTTCTCCGCGCTTCCTTCAACTCGCCCTCTACCTTCGTGTACGTGTTTCCCGATTGCATTTATGCATGATTGTTTGTAGTTCAATTCGCTTTGCACAGCTTCTCGCATTGTTAGATTCATCATTCTTCGTAGTTTTCTCCTTATCTTCAGTGGTAGTAGTTGATAATTTTAGTTCAATGGTTGTATTCTAATGGCTTGTATTTCAGCATGGTGCATTCGGAGTCGTTGTTGTTGACATATTATTTTCATTTGACGATTACGTTGGTACAGGAGTATATTTTGATTCCTGCGTGTGACGACAAAATGGGAGAGCGCTGGTTGTAACAGAATTTTGAATTGTATTCACATCCCGTGAAATCCGCCGGAAGTTTCGGGACTAGTATGGTACTTTGCCATGCAGTTTAGCTCGACTCGATATAGATGTATAGATGTATAGATGTATACATCAGCAGTTTAGTTCGAGTCGAGCTAAACTGTATGCGTGCAAATATCTGCAGTTTAGCTCGAGTCGAGCTAAACTGTCTTGCATGCATGTTCTTGCAGTTTAGCTCGACTCGAGCTAAACTGTATGCGTCCATGTTCCTGCAGTTTAGCTCGATTCGAGCTAAACTGCAGAATGAATGAGTATTGCAGTTTAGCTCGACTCGAGCTAAACTGCAGTAACGTGCCCGCTTACAGTTTAGTTCGAGTCGAGCTAAACTGTATTGCATGCATGTTCCTGCTGTTTAGCTCGACTCGAGCTAAACTACAATATTCCTTCGTATCTGTAGTTTAGCTCGAGTCGAGCTAAACTGCTGTATGCATCTTGTCGGACAATTTAGCTCGAGTCGAGCTAAACTGTAGCATATATCTCGTGAAATTGTTTAGCTGGTGTTGAACTAATCAATAGCGCGGGACAGTATTCCCCCTTGTGCTCGAGTCAGGCTTTACTGCTAGGGGTTTAGGTTAATCATTTTAAATCGCGTCGAGTTAAACTGATTGATCGAATACATAATGCAGTTTAGCTCGACTCGAGCTAAACCGTAGAATGTATTCTCTTAGTAAGTTTATCTCGAGTCAAGCTAAGCTGCACTTGTTCGTTTCTCATACAGTCTTGGAGTTGTGACCATGTTTTTTTCTAATTAATTTCTAACCTTGTGAGGCCATATTGCAGGATGGATTTCTCTTCAGACGATGACACTTTTGGCGATGCACCTATAAATCCTGGTTTACTTGCTGCTCAAGTTGTTCCTCCACGGCTCTAGACAGGGAGGACTGTTGCAATGCTTGATTCCGATGGACTCAGAATCGCTGAGGGTTTACTTCGAAACCTACGATCCGGCGCTGTACCGGATTGTCACGGCCTACTCGGTGATTCCCGAGTTGTGGTGCAAGTTTCAACTTTGTTTGTTGAGGTCGAGGATCCAGACGACTGGATATACTCCTTCAAGTCGTGGCCCATCCAACAAGTCCTCCTAGACGGTGTTACTCTTTTTGACCATAGTCAGCAAGATGTTTACAACAGATGGGTCCGGGAACGTAGTCGGCGGCAGGGGTCATCTCGAACTCGATTGTATGATAATTCTTCAAGGAATGAGTCTACCCCAGTTTCGCGCAAAGCACAGTATCTGATGACAGCAGAGTCAATCAATGCGGTCGCATGTAATACCTGCTGTAAGCACAACTGTGTTCAACTATACCCAAGGGAGAAAATTAAGGTTCTCAGGTGTCGCATGTACGACAAGACAACTGTGCAGTTCAAGAATCACGTCAAACTCGATGTCCATAGGCAGTTTCATAGAAACGCTGAAAAGCGAAATGTAGTCACTTTAGAGGGTATTGATGTTTGTCCGATTGCGTGACTGAAGATCATGGGCGTGAGCAACGGTACGTTTTATCGCAACGCCCAGAGTGCAGCTGATGGGCATGAGGCCCAGTTACACGGGAACATGGGCTTGCGAAAGCCTAGGAGGCATATGATTGTTGCTTTTGCCGTCTTAGGGGCAATACTTGATAGACATGCCGATCACATGCCTCACAAGTCCCGGAGCCTTCCATCAGGGGAGAAGGTCGTTGCCAAGGTACTTCCTTCAAGTTTTAAGTGGAAGGACCAAATTCATCTTCTTGATCATCACCTTCAAGAGTGTGGGCTTCTGCCGGTGTCAACTTCAAACCTTAGTAAGATATGCCGCGTCAATTACCCAGAATACTATGCCAAAAGATCGGGGGACAATTTCGCGCGTTGTTCCAAGTGTGATGAGTTACAATCCATGATGAAGCTCACTCTTCCCGGGACACAATCATCGCTTATATGGTCAAGAAGTTGAATGTACACTTAGATTCCGCATATGCGCACAGAGACTTGTACTACCTCAACCGTTTTTAGGTCGAAGGAGTCGCCTCAAGATGTTTTGACCATTATGCATGACAAGATGGACCACTCAAAAACAGCATCACCTGCCTTGTCTCATAAGGTGAAGAACTTAGACGGACTCATGAAGTTACCTCTTGCAGCTACAGGAATTCTTGCTCATGGTCATGTAGACCAGCGATACGCTCATTATGGACTAGATGTTTACTCACATGATGCCAATTATACGGATGGCTCATTTGCAAAACTTCTGCGGGATCTCGAAGCTGCACCTAAATCCTCATCTAGACATCTCCTTACAAATCCCCCATCGCATCCTCTGTATACTGCTCTTTTACAAGGTTCAGAGGTGTGTATGGATCCACTAGGCCCGATTCCTGACATCCTAGTTCCAGCAAAGTCTCTGCCTCCGATTTTGAATGTCCAAATGGATAATGCTGTAAGTGATAACAAGAATAGATTTGTTTTTAGTTTCTGATCTCTTTTGGAAGCGAAGCGAGTATTCCGAGAGATATATGTAAATTTTATGCTCGTTGGTCATACTCATGATGACATAGATGCGTTATTTGGGCGTTGGAGCATGGCGTTGCAAAAGGAGGATTATCCTACCATCCCTCTTCTCATGAAATCTTTTATGAGGATAGAGAAACTTCCTGTTATTCCACACCTCGTTCAAGAAGTTCCGGACTTCAAGAAATTCATTGAAGAGTGGATGTTAGTTGGCGATGAAGCATTGGTAGGGCATACGAAAGCGCATCAATTCAAGTTTTACATGGATCCAATTGGATGCCCCGTAATGAAGTTTAAGATTTTCTGTCACGACGAGGAATGGCTTCCTAGAGGTGATCATGCTGGTATTAAATTGTGGAAGGAGGATTCTCAAGGCAGATCATTATGGCCACGTGGTGAACCGGATGCAATGCGTCCAAACGAGATGAGCCATTTGCCTGAGGTGGTGAAAGGGATTTCAGGCTTTGTTGATCATTGGGAACGATTATCACGTGAGTCAATTGAATCGCGGAGATTGTACGAGCCACTTTCATATTACTGGAGCGGCGTTAAAAATGCTCTTTGTATATCCATGGATGTACTTGCATCGTCGCAAAATGGGATTCCGTCAAGTTTGGAGGAACCATTACCGTTACAACATGGTTTTTTGCCGTCAACTCGACTTGCACATGCTATGGAAGATGAGTTTACTTTAGAAGGGAATGTACGCGAAGAGTACGACGACGATGATCATTTTGTTGGCAGAGACGTGATTGTCCTGCTCCGTCATTTTGAGTTGGACGTGACCTTTATAAGGGCTATTTTGTTGCACTACGTCCATGCGGCACCGATGGTCAACCTTTCTGGCTCGGGCGAGCAATGTCTGATCCAAATTCAAACCCAGACCTACCCAATACGGTTGACATCCAGTTCTTCCGTCCAATGTCACGCTCCAAAGAAATTCTGAAGTATTACACAGATTGGGATACAAATAGAAAGCTTCGATGGACAATTGAAAAAGGTGTAGATGTATGTTCGCAACCTACAGATGCTATTTTCACTGCTTGGAAATCAAGAATTACGCATTCTGACGAGGAAAGCAGTGAAGGTATAGACGCAATTATTACGATACCCAAGAAGCAGGTCGAAATCATCAAGGCTTCTTTACGGGAGCTTGCTTCATCTTCTCAAGAGTAGTCGTCTAGTATATAGTATTTATTATGGAAGTAGGTGTGATAGTACTTAAACTTGGTATTGACATATATATTACATTGATATTTAGTATATAGAGTATTATATTTTTGTACTATTTACTATCCATATTCAATATATTTATTTTGTATGAGTAGATTGTTTAAGTTGACTCCATCATTATTATCAATTGAAAGAAAATTATTTTTTGTTGGTATGTTAATCTTGACATGTACCGTATCAAATATATGTATGGTTGGAAACGTTTTTTAAGATAAACATATTTTCTAAGATGCAAGAGGTCTCATATCATCTCCAAATATAATGGAAACTAGTAAATTCCGAGTACATATGCATTCGGTGACACCCCTCTAAATGTTGGTTTTTGCTTCATCCGTTGTCTTGTTTTAATTTGGGAGATAAAAATGTTCCAAATATAACCAATATGGGGTTATTGAAATCTGATATAGTATTGTTTGGGGGAGAGTAATCTAAAAAATAATAGCAGAAATCTAATGTACATGCATGAGATGTGAGGATCGTTGTAAGGAATTATTTATGGTAATCAAGAATAAATGCTATGGTAAGGTAGCCGTCAGCCACATTGCTGTCAGTCGCCCTCATAGCATGCATCGAGGTGACAGCCACCTCTCCCATGCTCATCTCCGACATGTCATCTCGCACATTCGGCGTACTATAGGCTGGTCAATAGCATGTGTCGGCTTTCAGTTTCGTGGAGCGGTTGTCGCGGCTCTCGTTGACTCGTCAAGGCTATAAACATGACTCTGGATTACAGTCAACACGATTTGGGGGACTCATCGGTTTGCATTGTTTATGTTGGTAATCCAGCATTACTAGTTGTGCTCGAATTTGAACTAGACTTCTTCATATTCTTCACATGTCTCGGACCTCGTTTTGAGGTCAAGCCCGTTTAGCTCGAGTCGAGCTAAATGAGCTTGGACTAGAGCCAAGTAGAGAGCCCATTTAGCTCGACTCAAGCTAAATGGGCTCACTACTTGGCTGTAGTCCAAGCCCATTTAGCTCGAGTCGAGCTAAATGGGCAGGACCTGAACCTTAGTATTGAGTCCATTTAGCTCGAGTCGAGCTAAATGGGCTTGCCTTGAAACGAGGTTCGAGCCCATTTAGCTCAACTCGAGCTAATTGGGCTTGGGTTGTCCTAGAGAATGATAATTATTATTCCAATTAATTGGGCATCGAGCTAAATGAGGAACGAGCTAAATGGGCATCGAGCTAAATGGGCATCGAGCTAAATGAGCTGAAAGTTGAAATGAGCGCATTTGAGCAGAGAAACACAAATTTCGAAGCGAAGAATACAAATTGGAAGACCTCCATTACTCTGCGAGCAACATTTCATAACATTGTGCCTTGCAATGTACTAAAAATGCTATGAAAATGCCAACTCAATCCAAAACCTAAAAAGCGAGAATCAGCAACTTACAATGAAGGTGGACAAAAAATGCGCTCAAGATGCAGCAACGATGCTTGCGTCGTAATGCAGGCAAGAGATGGACGAGCCGCAGCAACAAAGTGAAAATTCGGAAGAGGAAGAAAAGCGCAGAGAACGTGCAGCAGAAAATCGCTCAGGGCGCGGCTGAATGAACACAAGAAAGAGGAAGAAGGCGGAGCATGCGCAAACACGGAGGAGGCGGAAACACGGAGAGCATTCGCAAACACGGAGGAGGCGGAAGCACGGAGCAGGCAGAAGAAACGCAGCAAAACGATGAGCAACAACGAGCCATGAACTGGCGCGGGAGCTGTGCGGGGGGAGGAAGGCGCAATGAGCTGTCGTGAGGCCGCTCCCGCCCTGTCCCCAGCCCGGGCTGCCCGGGCTGCCCGGGCTGCCCGAGCTACTATGACCTGCTTGGGCTGCCCAGCTGCCCGGGTTCGTCGTTATCTCTTTTTTTTTAAAAATTTATATATTTTTTTGTTTTTTTTCGTTTTCGTCTTGTTAGTTAAATTTATTCTATGGTAAAAACTTTGATTAATTGGTAGGAAAGCAAATTAAGGTGAGGAAACATATTTTTAAATCTTAAAAAGGAAACCTATAAATATGATTGTGATATTTATAACTTGTATAACTTGTGTACAAAACGAATCTACATGCTACGGGTTTTTTGGAAAAGTTTTATTACTTTCAAACTTTGAATAATAAGTCAAATGTAAATAAATAAAATACGAGAATTAGATTGTTGTACTTTTATTACTTTATAAGAACCTTAAAAATATGAAAGAATCCTACACATAAATTATAGGGGTAACAAGTCTGCATGTCATCATCTACATTAACCCTCTTAAGTTTGTATAAAGAAGTGATTATCATTTCTAAACTACCTAAAGAAAACCATATTTTTGTAGTGAACGTGTTAAAAATATTATATGCTAAAAGAAACTATTTGTAGAAAGAAATGAGGATGGGGTACCTTATCTGTCTGCCCTCGGCGTGGGCAATTCGCTGCATCGCATATGATTCATACTGAAAATTTCGTGCCCGTCTTTTCGCCATTGCTTTCCTTTCTTTGGTGGCTGGACTCCTAGGGCGTCTATGACCTTGCTGCATGTAAAGGGCTTCCTGGGGTGTCGGTGCTTCGTGGTGATTCATTGAAGGTGGTGCCGTGTGAGCTGGGCGTGGAGCAATATGAGGTCGCCGTCGTTGGAACAGAGAGGATCCTTGGTATCGTGGCGGGAAAGTCTGTGGATTGCTTCGCATATCACGGCTGGGTTGCTGTGAGAGTTCCGGAGGCCATCCAAAGGAGGCTGCATCTTGTTGCGATCCTTGCTGCAAACCCTGCTGGAACCCTTGCTGTGACCCATGTCTTGGAGCTGCCCGACCCAAGCCAATCTGCGGTTAAATATTACAAAGACACATTAGACCCAGGTAGTCTCTGTACTTCTATCACAGACGTTTAGCATGCTACAATGTGCCCTAGAAAAAGGGTCCCAAATGACAATACAAGTTTCAACACGGCTCATGCGTAAATAATCATAGCATTTCAAAAATGCAGCATAACAGAGTGACACGATGCATAGAATGCAAACGAATCCGACAATTTTCCACTATCGAACTAAGTAGTTTATGGAATAGATGTGATAGTTTAGTGTTTATAAAAATTCAAAATCTGCAAGATTTTCAATCTGAAACTCCCAAAGACTTATCCTTCACAATAATCTAAATTACCAAATAGTGGAAATTGAAGGTGGAATGGAAAGGTTTAGGGTTGTACATGGGTGGTCGTAACAAAAGTCGATCGTGAAGGGGCAGACGCCATGACGGAGTTCCATAACAATGCTGGATTTGGAGGGAGGGTTATGGAAAGTCATGCGATTGAATTTAGCTAAGCTAACAAGTAGCAGTGCAAAAGCCAACTTCGGAGGGTGGTAGCATTACTAGAAAAATCGGGTTCTAATCAACTACACTAAAAATTATATTTAGTGTTAGATGACAATTGGTGTAGTTATCACCATCATGCTCCTACAGTATTAGTCAATTTGTGGACAATTAGTGTAATTTGGGGCCACCATTTCTTAATGACAGCCTCCCTTTTATGAACAGCTTTTGGACAATTAGTGTTTCGGGGGCCACCATATCTTAATAGAAGCCTCCCTTTTAGTTGTCAAAGTTGCAAGTTAGCTGACACTAAATCAAAATCTAACACTAAATGTCAACTTCTTCATTTTTCAATTCTTTAATTCTTACTATTATTCACAATTGGTGTTGGAATTGACAATTACAGTTGCTACAATTCCACCTTTGTTGACAGTTGGTGTTGTTATTCGTAAGTGGTGTTCTTATTCGTAATTGGTGTTGTTATTCGTAATTAGTGTTGTTAATACCAACTATAATTTTTAGTGTAGCGAGCAAGAGAATTGTCTTGGGGCCCCAGCTAGAGTACTTGGGGTCCCCAACTGCTCTAGTTGGGGCCCCAGCTAGAATAGTTGGGGCCCCCAGCTGCACTAGTTGGGGCCCCAGCTGGAATATTTGGGGTCCCCAGCTGAACTAGTTGGGGCCCCAATTGCATCAGTTGGGGCCCTTGCTGGAATAGTTGGGGCCCCACCGCATCGATTGGGGCCCTTCTTTGGAATAGTTGGGGCCCCACCGCATCGATTGGGGCCCTTCTTTGGAATAGTTGGGGCCCCATTGCATCGATTGGGGCCCTTCTTTGGAATAGTTGGGGCCCCCAGCTGCATCAGTTGGGGCCCCCAGCTGCACTAGTTGGGCCCCAATTGGAATAGTTGGGGCCCCCAGCTGCATCACTTGGGGCCCCAGCTGCATCAGTTGGGGCCCCAACTGGAGTAGTTGAAGCCCGAGGTATAGTTTTAATTTATACTTTTACATTTTTAAAACTTATTTTAGAATTTTAGATTTTTAAAACTTATTATAGACCATTACATTTTTAAAACTTATTATAGATTTTTACATTTTTAAAACTTACTATAGACTTTTACATTTTTTATTTTTAAATTGAAAAGCACATTAAAAGCTTGTTTAAGTAACTATATAATGTTAAAACTGTATATTATATTTATTATAATATATTTGGATATTTTGTGTGTTAAACTTTATTGCTTTATATTTCATTAGTCTATAATTATCCACTTTATTGAAAAGATGGATGAGCTTGTAGTACATGAGGCAAAAAAACCTAGAATTGCACAAGTGACTGCCCTTAACTTCATAGAATCGCAAAATGTTTTAGAGTTAATATATGATTCTAAAACGAGAGGTTGTAAAGCTCCACAACACTCTCAAAAATTGTTCGATTGTTTGTATGTTCTTTCATGCAAAAAAAGTTTAAAGTGCGAGTATTTCTATAAAATATTTATGGACCCAGTATCTAGAGTAGAATTGCCTATTCTTGCGAAACAACAATATTATGTTCATTATTGCCACAAAATTTGTGGTGCTTGCCTTGAAAAGACATCACGTTGTCCCATATGTGAAGATTTGTTAAACATTGATTTCCAAAAGCACACAAAATATATCTTTGATACATCGATCACTAAAGATATTGAAATAACTTCTTTACAAGATTTTCATGATACTTTTGAACGATTACAAATCTTTTTACAAAAAAGGAGTGAAGAAAACAAAAAGAAGATGCCGCTTCCAAACAAGATACTTCAATGTGCATTGATGCAAAAAGGATATCTTGAATTATTTATTCTCAAGAAATTTGATATAAAAACTGACATGAGAATTGTTATTAGCTACACAAGCATTCCAGCAGATAAAAGTAAAAAAGAAACACCATATTGGGAGAATATCAAATTTGAAAATGCATGGCAAGAAGTTTATGAAGACAATTATCTTATACCAACAACATCTATTGCTTCATTATTATTAGATGGTAATAAAATAATAAATGATAAAATATTAAATCCAAGCGATTTATCACTAAATCATGTTTTATTCATTTATTTACCTGAAATATGGAATAATGATTTGGTTGCATATCAAAGCACATTAGCTGAAGCAGATATATATTATGAAACTGGTCCCGGCGTCGGCGAGTTGGACCACATTTCTCGCACACCCGCAGACCTCTCTACAGTCAGTAACGTCGATGATCAGCAACATTAGCTGAGACAAGTGCCTCTTGCACGTGTTAACGAGCTAGATGCAAATCTCACACGAGAATCTCACAAATCTCATCTCGCATTATGATGATAACGAGTACGAAGATGAAACAAATCTCGACTTTCCTTCGATTTAATGGTGTGATTAAAACAAATAGTGAGTGATGTATACTTGGATGCATCTTCTGAAATTGTTCCAATTCGTAACAGGCTTAGACAGAGAGTGTTTAGTTGTCGTTTATAGAACCACTTCGCTGCTTTGGTAGGACAGCACAGATGTTTGCTTTCTGAGAATTGAAACTACTTTATCTACATTGTAACAAGTCGTTTCTCTAAAATCGTTTAAAATTGTTTTTCATTCTAACAACAGAATCTGCATGGAGACCTGCTAATACGTAAACATTAACCAGTTCAGGAATAGTACCATGCCATATTTACTTTACAACGACATATGTATGCAGAATGGACACTACAAGAGTTTTGGTGACCTAATTGACAAAAATGTGACTGGATTTTGTTAATTTGGGTGTCATATAGGGTACCTTGATTCCGTCAAGCAATTAACAGACTTCTGTCAACTTCCTAGTCAATTCGGTTGAAAATACACGTAGACTTAATTTGCTCATGCCCCCTGGTCCATTCTGGATTCACTCACATTTATTTCTTTTACCCATGCTGAGAATTTGGTGTTGTTACGGCGTTGGCATCATTAATTGCAGTCCATAAAGTCATTTACCACTTGGTGAATATTTTTCACCCTCGGTTAAATTTAGACAAAATCACCGTTATGTAAAAGATATTTTTTATTACTTTGAATGAGGATTTTCGGAAATTTCTTTGTAGGTTCGTCCACCAATATAGAGTATGTAAATTTTAAACCTGGAAATGGGCATTTTACTTGTGAAATTTTACTATTGCGCCAGAAATGTTACTGGCTATTCCTTATTGGTTTAGGGTGAACGCTTTTGGAGGTTCCAAGTCGATCGATTTAACCGGTTCCTGTTGAATCACAATTAAAACAATTGGAAATAATAAAAAAAGTTGCACGTATGGATTTGCATCCAATTTGCATACACATGGCAAAAAATTTTAATTGTGCTAAATGATTTGCGTGTTGTCCGCTACGAGGAAGAGTAAACATTCCTGAACCCCTCTGTAATTTGCACAGGAAAAGCATTACAGATATGGCCAGATCCAAACTGAGAAGACGGCCGAATTTTTACCCCTACTTAATCCACTACTATCAACTGCACCTCCTACACATAAGATTGATGTGCTCAAATTCAATCTATGTATACTGAAGTGACATGGGTTATGGTATTTTGTTTAAAAGCCGGACATAATGGCCATACCAATGGTTGAACTAAAATCGCTTCACCCGTTTCCTCATGGCGCGTGATTTTTTCGAGGTAGGGCTGCTCCCATCTCCCGTTGTGTCAATGGCGACCTGCACAACCATCAATTCTCCCAATCGTAATTTTACATCGATCTCATGTAATAAGGTACAGATACCTATAACACAGAACTGAATCATTTCCAAGCTATCACAACTTGGGTTATTGATACATAGATAATTTTCGTTTGTTGGGAAGTAAGGTTCATGAATAGTGATCGTTTGTTGGAAAGTAAGGTTCATGAATAGTGACCATTTTCCTTGATCTATCTCCCAATATTGTTCACTTCTATCCTGGCTAAGAATGTCTCACCTTCTTCGCGTTTCCTGGACCGTCAGTCAACTGTCGTTCCTGTGCCACCCCCTTCAATGCATGTTAGTTACATATGTAGGGAATATTACACATTTCTCCAATTATACAAAAGTTCATGGTTGAACCACAGACATCTGGTCACACAAAGGTTTCATGCACTAATGTTTTTCACCTCTGAATGTTCAACGTCCCACTTTTCATTCCCTGCATCTCCTACCTGTGTTGCCTGTGCTTGAATCTAATAATCATACAAAATGACAGAAAATTTATCAATTTAAGCTCAAAATTTCTTCCCTGCCCATACCATGTTTAGGGTACATCAACTACATACATCCAGAACTTTAGAACCTACTTTCAGATTAAGGGAATAATGATTGAACTACGATTTCTATTCTCACTCACGGATATCTTACCTCAGCTCTCTCCTTGTCTGTGTGTCAATACTGTGATGCTAGCCTCTCCTGCCATTTGCTCTGCCCCTGTGTCGTTGAAGCTTACTCCTCCTGTAGTTCTGTCATCCTCAGATTCCGTGATACTTCTTCTATTACACGCGCTCAAAGTTGTTACTTCCGCTGATTTCTGTTTTAATGCGTTCTCCAAGGCTGCGAGTCGATCCATCAGGTTTACCACAAAAGGTTTATCAGCAATCTGTAAGTTCATGACACTGTGCAGTTGTGGTGATGAACTATACTCTGCGGCAGTTGATTTTAGGCCTTCTACTGGTTCTAGCGGCTCTCCTGACAGTGGCGATCTTATTGAAGCAGCCACCATTTCTTCCTCATCGTCGAGGTTTTCGCTGTCCACAGCGACTGCCGTCCCAGCTGCTTCCACCAAAGCGGGTACTGCTCGGGACTTGGCCTGCCCTGTGGAGGACTTCATGTTCTGCCGTTTGGAGTGTCCAGCATAGCCCTTGTCGCGCGACATTTCGAATTGAATTTCTTTTGGGTCAGAGGATCGCCGAAATTGTCTCCTCAGTCTTTCTCTAATACCTACCTCCCCAGAAGGACCCGTACGACCGAAGTTGATCCTGCTAGCATTTGCTTTGCTGCACATGAGGGACTTCCGTTGTGTTGCTCGGTTGTCTAGCTCTTTCTTCAACGAAATCCACGCCTTGTCTGACACATCTTCTGGTTTTGGCTCGCCGATTCGAATCTTCTTCCATAATTCTGAACGCCTGAGAGACACACCACGAGCTACTATATCCCGTACAACCTCAAATCTCATGGGATTGCTATATTCCCAAGATTCACTGATCCACTCTGCTATTTCTTTAACAGCATCTAACGGTTGTCTGTTGATTTGACCTATAGACGGGTCTAATTTTTTGGAAAGTAATTTTATCTCCTTGTGCCAATCACCAACACCTGCACCATAAGGTATACTTGTAAATTGATCTACTAGTAAGTAGTTCCGTGCTTTACCTTCTTTTTTCCGCCTATCCCCTTCCCTTTCCCTTGCTTTCTTTGCAATCCTTCTCTCTTTACGCTTCAGTGCTTCCGTAATACAATATTCATCTTCTGGAACTAAGTCTGTTTCCTCCGTAGGTACTTCTTCTCCTTCTTGTTCCAATTCTTCTTCGTAATTCTTAGAGCTGTCATCGCTGCTCGCAGTCCCATCGTTATCAGATTTGTAAAATGTGTATGTTTGTTGCTGCAGTGGTTCTGTCGTTTTTGACTGCCGCCTTCTAGTCGCTGTCGACACTTCCCGATATCTTTGACGTCCCTGTGGAATGTGAGATGGGATTTTCAGAACATAAGTTGCAATTGACAATGGCAAATCCTCTTCGTATCCAAATAAAACTAAATCAATACACTTGAGTTTCCAAACCCAATCTACCATTGGTACTTGCATTCTCCTTTCTGAATGACTTCAGCAATCAACATTCATCTTTGGTTGATATTCAAGGGGGGGAAGTTCATACCTCGTTAACTCCGTCTGAATTTGCATGCGCTGGAGGTGCGCCTCTCGCACCCACATCATTATGCTGTATTGTAGCTCTGACAGATGTCCGACCGCGGTCTGAAGTTGTTTGTGTTCCAGGAATTGCCAATTGGTGCCCATGCCTGGTACTTGGAGAGGTTGTTGGGACTGTTTTTTCTCTAGCAGCCTCCCTCCATAGAAGATTTGCCGTTCCAGTTGTGGATCCCATTAATATTTAGAGATATGAAATACATTTACTACCTCCCATTCTAATTATTCTCCACTAATGAATGACATCAAAACAGTTCATTATTACCGTAATCGCTTCTGTTCTCTTACCTCGGTTATCCCCCCTTCGATGTTGTCTCGATGTACCACCATTTCCTTCTTCGTCCGATTCGCATTCTTCAGCCTCTGGATGTTGCGGAAGGCACGTTGCTCCATCCCGTGGAGTTCCTCCTGCACTTCCCGACGAGTTTCGATTATTCGGGGTCCATCGAGGCGGTCTGAACTTCGGTGGTGGAGGTGTACTCATAACCGCTGAAGGACTGAGGGAAGACATCACCATCCGTGTGTCCCTTGCAATGATGTTCGAACTACGTCTGCGGCATGTGTTATCAACGTCCTCTTCTGCGACTGAAGAAAAGTCGGTAGATTTTTTCCTTCTTGGAGAACTCCCAGGTGTGTTCAGAGTTGGCGCATGGACCGGCAGGGAGGACTTGTTGACCCCCCTATTCTCCAGTACAGGAGCAGATCTTTGTTCATGTGCTTTTTTTCCATAGCTCGCTGATGGAAGTGATGATTTGTGCAAACTAGGATTCCCTATGGTATTTTTTTTCTTCCCAAAAAATGTAGAACCCTGGCCGATGAGGTTGGAAATGTCGATGTCGTCCGTCATACAATCGTTCCATGGGACAAATCTTTCGCCCCCTCGCTCTGAATGAGATGATCGGGCCATTTTTTGGGAGACAATAACATAGCACACACTTATTGCAAATCAAAACTGCAAACAATGATGCACATCAACATTCTTTCTTTCATTCATGCCCACATGTATGGGTCCCAGTTCCGTAACAATTTGGTAAAAAAAAGAAGTTACACCAAATCGAAGACACTTTACTCGACCACTGTATCGGACATTCTGAAGTCAAAGCAAAGAAGTGTACGCTATTTTTCATACACTGAAATATATCTCCTATGTTACAGTAACTATGTATCCGTATATCGTACGAGGAGGGTCTGTACCAGCCAAGTTCCTCAACCGATTTGTGTGCATCTGGAGCAATGGCTTCATAGTATAGCATGCCAAAACACTATCTACGATACAACGCTTCCTCTTCCATTACTGTGGTAAAGTTCTTCGATGGCTATCCCATATATATTGAACAAATATACCAATATAACTACAAAAAATTTCTCACAGAATCTTAGAGGAGTCTGTTAACTTTGTACATGATATGAAATTTACATATGAGTATAATCTGGGGTTCAGGATAGAATTTACAATTTCGAATACATGTCATCCCTTAAACAAGGAGTTCATGCGATAGAATTTCTAAGATTACGTTCTAGGAGTTCAGTTGAAGAAAACATAATGTAAGAAGGCATCTAGTTAACTTGTTGTAGACAAGAGAAACCGGTTATGTTTCTTCCACGTCCCTGCTGCCTTACATACCTTCATGGGACTTTGACAGGATATGTAAGGCATTTGAGTGGCAGTATATACAAATCTATACACTGTTTTGAAAGAAGTGCCATCACAGCTGAGTTGCCTATGGCTTACTGTAAGGCTTTGTTGCTGAACAGATGGAGTCGATGCTCTTGTCCTCGATATCCGACGAGAAGTCCGCGTTGAAGTAGTTGAATTCACACTTCTGCCAATTCAATTTTTTTTTTAGTGAACAGATCAAGAAAACCACAAAGAACATCATAAACTTATGCTATGATACTTACTTATCACTCTCTCTTGTCTATGGATACGACAGTTGAAATGAGAATCGTGTCCATGTTATACTGAAGTACTAAATTTTTTTTATTACGTGGACTTGTAATAGAAAATATGAAGAGTGCTAGATACTGACAATACTTCTTTAGCCAATTACACACAGTACCTAGAACCTCCTTTAATTTTTCTGGTTCATTGATCACCCTGTGAAGGAATTCGTATTTGTCTAAGTATGAGGATATCTAATACATACAACTTCTTCAATAAAAACTTAGCTCATACCCACATAACCGGAACATTAATATACTGATTATGTGAAAGATTACAAATATGAATCAAGAATTTCTGCAAGGAATTCAGCCTGGGAGAAGTGGAGAACAAAAATGAAGCTGGAATCAGAAATTGAAACACACACAACAACAATATCTATAGTTTTAGCGTACCTGAGACTCTGAGATCCTAATATGCCAAACTCACCGTCATACGGCTCCTTCTCAAAATAGGAGAAGAGCCGAAAATAAAAGCCAGCTAGAAAAAAAAAAAAAAAATCTGCAGAAACGGCTTTAATCGTTTTTTCGGCGTGTACTCCTACATTCTCTCTTTTCTTTGGTCTTCTTTTTTGTTCTACCGACTCATTTTGCAGCCTCGCCAATAATTTTCCTTATTTTCAAGTTATGGATTACACATTCAGTATTGTATCCGAATCTTGCAGAAGAGCTGAGATTTATATTTCTAAATACCTCTCTTAAGTTAAAACTCAGAGCAATCCCTGAACTGACCAATACAAAAAAATCAAACCACTACTTCATTTATTTGAATTCTTGTTTCTGCTTAATCGTCCATCCTTCGTAATGATGATGAGTGTGCCACTTCTGGGAGGTGGAAAGTACCAATTCATTGAAATTTCCAAACAAGTGAAGTATACACACTTCAGTTTAGAAGTTCAGAATTCACTACGAATTCCTCGATTCATCATCCCGTCACTAATGGAATACATGAGGTGGAGTACAGAATGGTTACACAAACTGATACGCCCATGGATGGCTTGAATTGCCAACTTCGAGGCTGCTGCCTTTCAGTTTACACTCACCTAAAATAATTGCGAATTCTATGTTCAACTTCTGACCGCAAAATTAAGGTATGCTAAGAAAATAATTTTCGGTCCTCTGTATATGTACATGTATTTGTCTCCTTATACTTTAAGAAAAAGTTTCTGTTCATTTTCGGGAGGCTATACAGTTTAGGATATGCAGGGTTCACCCTTCCACTAATTTTGAGGTAACTCTAACCATACTGTAATCTACTTCTGAGCTGGAGTACTCACATTATTGCCCACGCAGTGTTCACAGAGTACTGCATCACTGAGCATGCAATATGTTGTACTAACTATATGTTCAGCTCCGAATTCTTTAGACATCTAGATCATACACGCAAAAAAGGTCGTTCACATGCATTACGTTCTGTTTTCATGTTGCTCTCGCAGGTCCCATGCAACACTTCACCTTATTCGTGAATCTAAAACCTACACTACCTTACAGCTTAAGCGATACAGCGCTCAACAACTCGGTTTAAGGACGTCTTCCTGAACATATATGTGAAGCTACAAACCCTGTAATCACCTCGCACATTCAAAATCAGATGGGAGTACTACTAACCCGCGCCGCCGGCTGAAAGAAGCTTCGATTTCTTTTTATCCCATGTGTCCTCCTCACTGCGCTTTCTCGCAGCTTTCTCATTCGATACCTCAGAAGAAGGGTTGTTTTCCGCACTTCCGCAAGCGAAGAATCTGTTTAAGAAAACGCCAGTGGGTTTCTGTGGCACTCTGCAGTTCAAGGAAACACAATTGATGAGAGTAGTGACGCTCCGCAGTTACTTCTTCATGAACTCTCAAAGAAAGACCCAGCAGCATAGAAAACAAGAGTACACTCATTGACTCACCTCAGACCCAACGCGAAGCGATAATTGTTGGCTGTGTCGTCAGTTTCTCCCTCCGGACCCTTCTCGAAACCCTTCCACTTACTGAAGAAAGCAAATCGCCGGTGCGATGCCCCCCCCGCGGACCATAAACAATGAGGACATCGGATCACGTAAACACGGCAGGTAGAAGCAGAAATTGACAAAGGCCATGCACACCACGACAGAATGAAAATGACCCAGCAAATGGACGTGGAGGTGCGTGGAAGTTAGTGCCTTGACTCACTCACTTTTCATCCATGAGAACCCTAAAAGTACGCCTTAACGACGACGACGACATTTCTTCATCTCCGATTTTCCTCTCAAATTTTTTTGACGCTGCATGGGAGTTGCTGCGTATGCACTTCATAATTTCTGGAGTCAGTACATGGGAGGCGCAGGCGACCACAGCTATTTGCAGCGTCTCTTTTCGCATCCTCGAGATATTGGACTTCATTACTGCAATCTAAATCTGGACCTCCACCGTATTACTATTGCAGAGTCTGTAATATCTTCATCCAAGTTTCATTTGATCATTTGCTGCTCTACAAGGGAGGCTAATCTTTTGCGACTGCCACGAAGTGTACAAGATGAATATCAACAACTACGTAATCGGAAGCGTAAGACTCTCACGCCAGATTTATAGCCGCTTTTGCTTTGATTTCCATCTCATCGTTTTTGACTGTTTTTTTGTTATCTCCCAATTGTTTCGGTGGTGAATTCATGGCGCTTTTTGTACGCTGTGGCAGACCTCTCCTGTACTGTGTGGCGCTCTCCGGTTGCCTGCAATCAAAGCATACAAAATTACATCAACCGCTACTCTCATTTCACTCAGCAGGACAGGTATCGGGTGAACTGGAGCGACCGAGAAAGAGGGGAAGCCAATCGGAACCGAAAGATAAGTTTCTACTTGCATCTCAGAGATTTTTCCCACTCCTTTTCGATGTTATCTCCCCCTCAGCGTAGCTGTTGTAGTTCTATTTGATTGCAGCCCAGGTCTTTCTTCTAACGCAGGTTTGAGAGAGAACATACGACTGAGCTTCAGAAACAACTTTGTATGACTGTAACCTACACTTCCTTTGCAGAAATTCGTGTTGTAGAACTCAATGCTTCAAAGCTGTATGAGGAGGGTGACAGGGTGTGTTTCTTATACTTAAACAACTAGAATGAGAACTCACAAGTGACATCTCTTACCTTGCAGACCAAGCAGTGAGCATGTAATTTAAAAATTAGATTGAAGACCTAGTGGTTACAGTCGAAACGTGAAAGAAGCAACAATCCGATGCTGCGGTTTAGGAGCACAGCGCGTACAAGCTTCAGTAACACGAACAAATTTGAGGAGTTTTCATAATCATTCAAGGTGAGTTCAAACATCTTGTCATTTGTGAGTGTGTGTAGTGTCCAACCGTGCCACTAACAGTCTATGCTGCTCAGCTGTATCCAACCGTAGATCTAAGAGTACCTGCTCAACAATTTGCTTGCTTCCAGGCCGTGCAAGACCCTGCTTCAGCACCTGCAAGGATGGAATTACACATTCAAGAAAGATAATAACTTGCAGAAACACAGGTCGAACACCAGCTCTTCTGCAACTTCCACTACAGAATACAGACGACCTTGAATGGTTGGTGGTTTTGATCAGCAATTGGCTTGTTGCCTTTATATATAGAGCTTTCTTTGTGCTTCCCATGGGGGATAATTATTGTATGTATTGGCTTGGGTGTCAAGGACACTCGACACATGAGCTTTAACTGAGGATGGGGTAGGTTTGAGCTCAAAATTTAGAACAGCTTGTCATTATTTTTGGGGACGGTGTAGATTTCAGCTTACAATATATAACTGCGAGCGAGCCTTTGTGCAAATCATTTTTTGAAGTTCGTACTATGAAAGTGAAAATGTTATACAGCAAAAGCTTAAATGTCAAAGTTAATGGTTAAATGTCTATTTTCTTATGCAACAACACTTTGTTTGGCTATCATTGTGATACTCGAATTTTTTTGACCCTTAAATTCCAGAAATGTCAGGAAATGAAATCTGATAATTTCGTAGGTAATATCGATCCAAACGTATCCTAGTTAGTACTGCAGGCTATGAAAGACGACAGTTATGAGTTAATGCTGCATTCGCTTGTCCCATTTCGTATTCTTCTTGTGCCACTTCCTTTGCTTTAAAGAATTTGGGTCTTTCTGTTCTAACATGCTAAAAAATGCAGTACGGGAGCGGTTTCTTATGGGAACTATGTGTCTTCTTGATGGGTGCAGCATCCAGCCTAGATCCATATTGATGTGCTCTGTTGAAGACAACACCATATTCGTGCGGAACAACAAACATCCAAAGGTTAGCTTTACGTTTTCGTACAAACTGGAGCCAGTTTTTAGCCTTTTTCCATTCAATCTCCTAAATGGCAAACGGGATACTTGCTTACTCAAAATATCAATTGAATGCAGGTAGAAAGAAATGAGGCCAACTCGCCTTGGAGAGGCGTACCACATTGAGAGAGCAATAGCTGCGAGGCAAGGGATCACACGATACCCATGTGGCTGTGAAACATGCCATGGTTTTAAGTCACAGTCAGCTCACAGAGTAGAAGTTCACCATCGGAAATAAGGGCGGGACCAGAGACTTATCGAGCCCCTTCTTGTAAGTTCTGAACTACCATAGAAATATAAATGTTTCCACTTAGACTTAAATCTAACAGATTACGACTGCCCTCTGTATCGCTCCTAGAACAAGTCCTCCACACCCTCCGATGCAAAGGGGATAATCTGATATCCAAAAACATTGTGTTCTGTTATATAACCATGTTTGCGCTACTTTGGATTGTCACGTACAGCAAGCTTTTTGGACCTCAGATGACTTGTATGATGCGTAATATTTGGCTAATCCAACAGTTTTTCCACCTGAGGTATGCCCAAGTGTACAGCAGATTGATGAATCTTATTTAACAGACTGCATGGGGTTTTGCAGAGGTTACCGTATGAATGGAATAATAACAGACATGAGGACTCTGACGAAAGTACGCACGTATTAGGAGAGGGAGAAAACAACAGACAAGAAGCAGAAATGCCTTCAGAAGCAGAGGATTTTGAGGTGTTCGAAGCAGCCCCTCCGAACACAGCAGTGAACTTCGAGGCACTAGCTGAAAACTACTTCGCAAGAGTAGACGAGATTCACAATGAATTCAGAGAAGTGGAGGACGAGCAATTGGATTTTGATGACTTGTCATCAGACGAAGAAGAACCAGACGAGACACCTGTAATGGAGGATATTCTTTGGGAGTCGATGGAATCACTGTTTCCAGGTTCTAAGATAAGCAAACTCCAATTCAGCATTATTCTTATGTCATTATGCACCCTCTTTTCCATCAGTCACCACTGCTTGGATGAGATTTTGACATTTCTGAAACACGATGTGTTGCCTGAGGACAATAATTGTCCTAAGTCTTCCTACGAAATGAAGTCTCTACTGAAAAAACTAGGGTTGTCACATGAGATGATACATTGCTGCGACTGTGGGAGGACTCTATACTGGAAAGATAAGGCAGACTTAGTGCAGTGTCCGTATTGCCAAAAATCTAGGTATATCCCAGGGTCGAACACAGTCCCAGTGAGAGTGCTTAGATATTTCTCGCTCATTAGGAGATTGCGAAGAATGTTTCGCTGTCTAGAGCTAGCAAGACATATGCGGTGGCACAGCCGTAATCATTCAACAGATAGCAAAATGCGATCGGTAGTTGACAGTGAGCAATGGAAGTTTATAGGAGATAATTTCCCTCAGTTTAGCAATGAAGATAGGAATGTCAGGATGGGTCTGGCTCTAGACGGGGTTAATCCTCATAGCTTACAGTCGTCCAGACATTCAGTGTGGCCGGTTATGATAGTATTGTATAACCTACCGGCATATCTGTTGACTAAGCGATTCTTCATATGTCTAAGTATGATAATTCCCGGACCTTGTTCACCATCTGAACATACAATCGACGTGTATCTACAACCTCTTCTGAACGAGTTAAAGAAATTGTGGAAGGGCGTCCAAGCGGTAGACATGTCGGAGCCACCGGGAGGAAATCGTAGGTTTATATTGCGAGCCATGCTTCTGTGGACTATAAATGATTATCCTGCATATACGTTAATCTCGGGACAAAGTGGCAAAGGATATGCAGGATGCCCGGTTTGCGGAGAGCATACGGTTGCTGATCATTCAAGGGAGGCCCATAAGACCGTGTTTTTGGGAAACAGGAGGTGGCTTCCGGAGAACCACCGCTGGCGAGGAGCATGCACAGCGTTCAGTGGACAACCGAACTTTGATCCACCACCACCTCGGCAATCTGGAGTCACAGTTCAACTTCGAGGCGCATGGCGTGACTCGTTCTTACAGCTGGGAGGCCGACCAAATTCGCGCTACGACCCAGTTAAGCTAACAGGAGTGAAAAGAGTGAGCATTTTGTATGAACTTCCTTATTGGGAGGTACGTTTATTCATTACCTCCTTAGGCAGACTTAGTAACGATTGCAAAAATTCTAACATTACAGAGTTACCAATTTTGTAATAGTAAAGCCCAATTGTGATCCACAACTCGGTCAGAAATTATACCACAATCATAGCATAATCATCACTGAACATATTGAGCACGCTACATGTAGTACTTGCGGTTTTCAAAGTTTGAAGATTTGAAGGCAGGTTACTTATTGCAATTTAATCCTTTCGTTATCCTTAGTGTCTTGTGAGCTTACTGACAGGGTTGTAGGTTACAATATTCTGTAAGGTCCACCATACATAAATGACAGCAGACTTTACAAATTCCTACGGAATCAAATGTTTAAACGACGAGCTAAAATCACGCTTCACAGTATATTTCCGGCTTGGAGGCGATGTGAGTGAGGCCTCCACCAAACCACACCAAACTAATTTGTATAATTAAGAAAGAATGAAAGAAATGTTTATTCTTTGTTCATAGAAGTTGTGGTGTGTGTTCCATGTGTATCTGTCCAAAGCAGAAAAACATATTGATTCATTCCTATGCTTTATGAAGAGAAACTTCCGGCACGACACACTCTTGACGCAATGCATTGTGAGAAAAATGTTTGCGAAAATTTACTTAGAACTTTCTTTGGCGAGACAGACGATGCGAAATCAAGGGAGGACATGCGGGCTAGGGGAATCCAGCAGCATCTGCACTTGCGTTAGAATCCCGACGGACGGACCTACTTCAAGCCGGATGCGCCCTATGTGTTGAACAAGGAAGAACGGCTGCAATTTCTTAACACATTAAGGGAAGTTAAGTTTCCCTCAAACTATGTCAGTCCTTTACGGCAGCGAATTTCTGATGGTAAACTAAGGGGACTTAAAACCCACGACTTCCACATTCTATTGCACCAGGTGATCCCTTTATGTTTGAGAGATGTAGGTAATTCCAATGTAGTAGGAGCTGTAATGCGTGTCAGCAGGTTATTTCGGAAAATTTGTGCCAAAGTAGTAATGCCAGTGAGAAAGATGTGCTACTAGAAGATGTAGCAGAGACTATCTGTTCTTTAGAGAAAGAACTTCCACCTTCAGTGTTCGTAATAATGATGCATTTACCAATTCATTTAGTGCAGGAGTTGTTTATTTGTAGGCCAGTCCATACTAGATGGATGTATCCGTTAAAGCGTTACATGAAGGGATTGAAAGGATTTGTAAAGAACAAGGCGAAGCCGGAGGGTAGTATGGCATACGGTTACTTAAGAGAGGAATCGATAGGATTCATAAATGAGTATCTATCCGAGTATACACCTACTACTAAACGGGCGTGGGATGATAAGGAGGAGACTGCCATGTTCGACGAGATCTTGGAGGGAGCTAAAAAGGATCGGCCAATGACAGCGGAGTTCATGACATTGATACACGGATTCGTACTCAACAACACAGAGCACATGGTCCGTTTCATAAGGTATGGCTTGTATGAGTCTTTTATCAGATTTCCGAGTTTATATGCTGGAATGGAATTTTTGTAATCCTGTAAAACAGACAAATATTCAGTACTCTTCAAAAATTCCCGAAGGCAGCATCTACTGAATACAGAGGGAGGCACAGAAATTAAGTCGAGTCACCTCTCTACAGCAGTAGCTGTTTTTCTACGATTTGCTTGGAACAGTAGTGTTACAAGTCACAGTAGTCACAGGTGGGCAATTCGACTATACAAGTGAGCAATGAAAAGTAATGACCCCCCTCTGTTTGTCTAGTATATGTTTCAGCGTCGTCCTCATTTAATCATTTAAAATTGTTAAGTTCTTGCAGGATAAGGTAGATGATTGCTTTATCGGTAGGGGCGATCCTACAGCAGTTCGTATTTTAGAGTACGATGTCTTGAAAAATCCAGGGTCTTCAAGTATTTCTACGGATTAAAGGATTAAGAGTTTTGCTCGCATTTTTGAAATTAGGCCATCTGAAGCTTTGTACTTACTGTTGCTGACTCCGTGGCTCGCTGCTTTTAAGCCGGAGGCTTATAAATACTTATATCCAATGTCTGTGCAATTTCAGAAAATGGGTTTTACATGCCTATGCTCGTCATAACATACTGAGAGTAGTAATTAGTATTTGTAAGGAATCTAAAATCCATCATACATGTACACACGGAGGTTTGCTTGTTATTATTCGTAGGAAATAGGTATCAACTGATTACAGGAATCCACTTGGCTTCTAATTCGGTTGAGGGTCCTTAGAGCATAATTGATAGATGGCATTACAGTATCGTATCATTCTCCTAGTAATGCATTGCATATTGGTTCATAGTGCGACCATTTCTTGTGAGAGAAGACGTGAATGTGGCCCGTGTTACATCATTTATTGGTTGATTTTGTGGTACAGGAAATATGAAGAAGACATACGTTCACGGGAGCAAGAAAGAGAACGATGCAGGAGGGAACAACGACGTGGCGGAAGAAGGACACGCTTCGCTTTTCCCAAACAACTACAACCACTACCACCGCTAGCTGAATGGGTGGAAGAGGAGGTACGACGGGAACAACAAGAAGGTATTGCTGTGGATTCTATGGTTGTGGACACAGCGAGAGGTCCATTGAATGTGGCTGCTGCATACAAGTCTATGTATGCCTTCGGTAATCATTTTAGAGTTCTAAGTTCAGAAAGATCTCGGAAGACATGTGATAGCGGTGTAGCAGCAACCTTCTCACAGGTTTGCAGGAATAGAGAACATGATGGAAACCAGGTGAATGCAGATGTCGAGTACGTTGGGCACATAGGAGAAATTATAGAACTAAACTACAGAGGCCACTGCTTAGTCGTGTTGGTTTGTGATTTTGTGAATGCCAATTATAGGGGAGAGAATGCGACAATTAAGAAAGATAAATGGGGTTTCACTTTAGCAAATTACGATAGAAGGTTTGGTAGAATTTGCAGGGACAGTTTTGCATTTCCAAGGCACTGTGAGCAAGTTTTCTATTCGACTGCTAGGGAGAGCCCAGGTTGGAGAGTGGTGTTGAGGAAAGAAGTTCGAGGGAGACGCGTATTACCGAACACATATGATGAGGAGGGGATTCTATTTCGAATGGGTCGAGATGATGAATTTGAAGGCTTACGGCCAGATCAGGATGTAGGGGAGCACGAGGTGGCTCCAGCCAAAACATGGGTGAATGTGGTTATTCAACAGGTCATTCGAGCGAATAATGCGAGGCCAGGACGTCGGGCGGCAGGTAACCACGAAGGACCAGGCGAGAGGCGTGGTAGGCGTGGTGGCCGTGGAGGTCGGGAAGCACAGGAGCTGTTACACCGTCAGGGAAATATCATAGCTGAAGACGTTGACGAAGACGGAATTCAGCCAGAGAATCATGAGATCGAAGAACGAGGCCGTAGAAGACCTGGGTCACGTAGACAGCATGGCGGAAACAGGAATGTCCGTCAAAGGTCGGTAGTAGAAGAGGAATCTCTAAGCAACGGTGATACCACCGCCCAAAGTGAATCTCCACGTTCAGAAACCGCATCATCAGCTTCTTTGTCTTCTGAAGCCGAGAATAGCAACGATGAGCAGGTGAGGTGGTTACAGAATTAGTCACATGTTCGAAAACTTGAAAACATCCCGTAGTTTGTAAGTTTTCCGTATCATTGATTTTTAATTGAGTGTACACAAACGTTTACTTCATTATGCAGGGTTCTGATTGATAGAAGAGTAACGGGTCATCAGATTACAAAAAACAGGAGTGGGGAGTGAGGCAGTAAGAAGGGTGATAGCGGAAGAGACGTCCCGGGTGGAACGGGAGATGTCGACTGCTGAGGCGATCCAATATCAGAGCTGTGAGGAGGAGAAGTCCATGGTGACGGAACATTGTTAAAATCAGATGTATTGCAGGTATCTGCTGCGATCAATCGTACCAAGAACGCTCCTTCGGAAATTACTCTTTTTTTTTTGGATTTTTTGATATCTTGTGAGCGTATTCTAATAAGTAGGATTGAAGATGCTCACACTGACACCCTAATTGCAACAGTTCAGTAATTCAGTCTCATGTTTAGGTTTGAGTTCAATTTAGTTGCCAAGTTATGGCATCATCTAATGGGGTCAATGGTACGCTCGAGTTCCTCAAGGTTCATGAACACCTGATAATGTTTTTAATTCAAAACGTTTACTTTCTATGGGTTTTGTAGAGAACAAATATTGAAGCGGATCCCCATGTCGGTAAAGATCCAAGTATTCAGGCAGCCGGAATACTTGCAAGTGACATGCGAGAATCAGAAGTTAAAGGTAATGATTTTCCCTTTGAGTGGTTCCATGAGTTTCTATTACAATTCCAGCTCATTCCACATGGCATCATAAATTATATTCATGATGTACTTGAACCCTTGCAATCCACAGTAACTTTTCTTCAAAGAAACCATCAATCAGGTGACGTTGGTAGCGTCGTATGTGTTTATAGCAGTAGTTTATAGATCAGTCAACCTCCACACTAGTTTCATTTGCTTCTAATTGAATGTTTAAGTAATTTTTTTTGTTTATTGGATCATCTACAGGTATTAGCGGAATTGTGAAACCGCCATCCTTTAATTGTTGTAACCAGGAAACCGGTGGACTTTAACATCAACCCCCACCTTAGGTCCAGGTTTGCGATCCAGCTTGCAAACGCGAATCACATCCTTGACGAAGGAGAATTCAACAGACAGCCATTGAATGTTGATGGGGTACCTTTGATGGGTGAAAATGCGAGGTGGCAAAGATTCGATGCCGACAAGGGAGCACAGTCTGAGGAGAGAGGCAATAAGAAGGGTGATAGCGGAAGAGACGTCCAGGTGAGAGTATCTTCGACGTGTACTATGCGAGTGGGGGTGTGCTGCAGTTTGGTGGTGTCGGCGCGAGTAGTCATGTAGCGCAGCTGGGGAGCGGAAGGCGTCAGGCCGTGCATGAGGAAAGAAGCGAGGAGTTTACAGGTACAGAAGATTGGTGCTCGAAGCATGTCCTAGAGGAGCTCGTCGTTAAACCTGGTGAACAGCGACGGTGGAAATTTGCGTGAGTTGAGGTCCCGTGGGAAGCAGGAGAAAGAAGAGGAGACTGAAGACGTGATATTGGAATACTACAACAACCCGTGGGAAAGAAAGAAGCGGCGGGGCGTGGAACGGGATATGTCGACCGCTGATGCGATATAATATCAGAGCCGTGAGAAGGAGAAGTCCATGGTAATTAAGAACAGCAGCATTGGTGATGGCGATTGTCATCGGCAGAAAGAGGCGGAGATGTGTGGTATGACAGGATTCAATGGGTTTTCGTTCCCTTCTCTAACGATGTAGTTGTGATGGCGGTTGCAGGAGCATTTGTTCATCGACCGTGAGCTACTTCGAACAAATTTGTACAAGTTCCATGAAAACAACAGAGAATCAGGGGGCCAAGTGTATTTTACGATGCCCTGGCTTTAGGTGTGTTTCTGATTCTTCACCAGACTGTCAGTCTAAGCAATTAACATGCAATTACGTTTATATGTCGTTATTCTAGGAAGTTCATGGCGTTTGACAAATTGCGGGTACCTGTCGTGGGTAGATTTGCTGCAATACAAAGAGTTTATATTTTGGTCATTGCAGTATATTGGCTTCAGTGAGGGTGTGCTTGGCTGTGGCCTCGGTGTTGAGATTTCTAGAGTTCCGAGTGATGCATGTAGATGATGTCGGGGATGTTTGGTTTGAGTTGCAGGTTGTATGTAGGTTGAGTTCTGAGATGATGAAAGAGTGGTTGGAAGTGAGGGCAAAGAGGTAGTGTTGTCTAACCTGTGGGTGGCGTTATGTTGTACAGTCGATAGCACGTCGATGTCTGGAGTCTCTGGAGTTCAATCACGGGCTAGTGCTGATTGACTGAGATGTTAAGCCGAGGAGCAATCTGGTGAAAAACTATAGCCGATGCGAGATCAATGTGATCGACTTCAGGAGCAGCTGTTCCCAAACATACCATATGTGCTCGTACGTGCAATGACGGTCGTATCAAGCTCCGGAAGTGATTCTGGGCATGTCTTACGACGACAACATTGATATCTGGTCGCTCAACTCTCATCCTCGAAGAACTGTGCTCATGCAACGTGAGTAAATTTGTGGCATGCTTGATTAGCTTGTGGATCGTCGGATCAAAGTAGACGATGGATGCATATTATGAATTTGGTGGCCATCAGTCTAGCTAGTTGGGCATCTTTATGAAGAGAGTAGCAGGCGACTGTAATGCCGGTCTTGCTCCGATAGACCTGGATGTAGGGATACCCTATTGGAATCCGCTATTTGGACATTATCCATTTTTTTGTGATATAAATCAATAATATGGAAACAACAATTTGTACTGATCTAAAAATGTAAATATCCTATTAGTAAGAGCTTCAAGGAGGCTATTCTCTAAGGCCACTTAAATTACAAAAGTCTGTTAAAGTAAAAATTCTGAATAGACGTGTAGTTACATATGGTATGAGAATATTACTCAGTGGGTAAAAAGTTAAAAGAGTAGGAAGTAAAATAACTCGTGGATGTCCTTGAATTCTAATTACTGCAAACTTCAGGACATCACAAGTAAAATATTATGAAGTAAAAATACCCATAGTTAATATATTTTATACGATGCAGCAAGAACAAGATGAGGGCGATCCATGTGAAAGAAGCTGAAAAGGAGGACTAAATAAAACAAGGAGCTGCCACGGTGGATTTTTGGTCACGCTGGTGTCACAAAATTGACAGCCAATTTTCCCAGTGACCGAATTGACAAAATCTCACCCATTTCATCCCAGTTTGTCAAAAAGGACATCCCAGTGTCATTTTTGCGTCAATTATACACCATATTCCTTGTAGTCGGATGACTTAGAAAATCCACTCAAATTTCCACAAAACCATCCAGCACGACGAAGTTACCGAACGAGGAACTAACTTGGCCAAAAAATGTATAAGGAAATCCCTATCCCCGTCACACGCCACAGTCGTTCATGAATATAGCGCTTCAGTAACGAGAAACCGCAACAAGTAACGAATTCTGTCGATGACCTTTTATCGTGAATAATGCAGGAACGGAGCAATGAACCGGGCAGCTTGTTTCACGGGTCCCAGGCAGATTTAAACCTGCGACACAGAAAAAGCGGATCCACCCGGCCCTGAATTCATGGAAAATTGTATAGGTTCCAGTGGTCGAAGCCACCCATTGGTCCGAAGTTTTGATTGGCCGGATCGTAATCCCCACACGGATGGGTTCACGAACTTCGCCGCCCCCAAGTCGTTGAGGACAACTTTCTACTAGTGAAGCGATGCAAACAAGCGCAAGAAAGAGAATGAGCGGGAGGATTAGCTAAAGTAGCATGAGCGAGGAGTAGGAGCAGAAGACAACGGCGGAATAGCGAAAAGAGATGTGCGCGGGGAAAGTGGAGAGTGCGTTACAAGATTGAATGCGTTGCGAGAGTCCTCAATTAGAGTATAGAATTTAAGAATTAAGGTTTTTTGGTTAATGTGTTAAAGGTTCCGGATTAAAGGTTAATTATTTTTGAAGTTAAAGAGTAAGGATTGAAAAGTAAACATAGATGTTAGATATGAACTTTATAAAAGTAAGCGTAAATGCGGATACATTCTAAACTTTTGAAAATAACTTTAGAATACTATAATATAAAAAGCATCTTAGCATAAGAATTGAAGTAAATCAAAATATATTTATGTTTGAATATCACACATAGATTACTAAACTTCTAAAATACATATAGTCACTGAATGTTAACAACACTGAATTTTAAAGCAATAATATTATACTTCAAATATATTATACTTTAAGTATTACACTTTAAATATAATATGTGGAAATAACAGACTTGAAAAATACGTAATAAACTTATAATTTCTCAACTTGTTCACTGTCTAGATACTTATATGATATTATATCACATAAATATCTTGAATATTATGTTTATAATGGCCATTTGTAGAATATCACATTCAACATAATTGAACATTATATGTAATACACCACACCTAATTAAGTAGAAACTAATCTTATAGAATCACATTTAAATAAATTGAATATAATATTTACTATAACTGTTTCAACATGTAAAGTATTAATCTTTTAATATTACACGTGATTTAGTAAATACAAATCTTACAATACTTCACAACACCTGACGATTTTAATCACTTCAACATAAACGGTAGGCTTAAAGGCTTAGCAAATGATGATAGCGTTCACCATTTCACATGTTAATTCACCTAAATAAACAATTGTTAGGATGAAAATATGGAAGTAAAAGAAATAGATTCACATAATTAGTCTATTAATAATTCTACTCCCATTTGAATACTGTACCACAACTTTATGAACTTTTCGAAGTTTTGCGTACTTAATTTAGTATAAAGTAAAACTATATCATTCAAAACTACCTAAGGTTCAAATAACAAATGACTCTATCTCTTTAACAAATAGATTAAAAGTTTATTTTTCTCGTTGTATAGACGGATGAATTGTGGTAAAGAATGTTTGCAACAATGGTAAAAGTTTTATTATTATAATTATTGGTTTTAAAAATATCAAAAGTTAAGTTAGTTATGGTCTAGGGTGTAGAGTTTTTCATTACGTTTTATGGTTTCATGTAAACTTGACTAATTTCTTTACTAATAATACATTAACTCGCCATACATTAACTCGCCACAAAAATTAGTTTCTCAAAATTCTTGGCTCAAATAAAAGCCATGTAAATGAATGCCTTGATAAAAACTTCCGTAAACTTTACAAAGGATAAATAGTCGAAAACTAGAACCTTCGCATTAAATTTCATGCCTTATCTTCAAAACATCTTTAAGTTAGATCTAGTTAAGGATCTTATCACTTAGACTTGACTGTAATTATAGGCCATCCCAGAAAATTAAGTTGAAATCCAACGGAGGATGACGGAGATATAGCTCCTCAAATATCATCCATTTTGTTACTTTTTATGTTGACGAAACATCATTGCAAATTGAATAGCAAAATCATTATGATCAGTAAACTTGTCACTATGAAGTTGTTAAGAATCACCTTAAGATCATGATGATGAAAAAGCAAATCATGAAAAGCTATTTTTAATTTCACATAATTGGCTTGCAATGTTAATACATGCCCCATGCTTGGAGTTCCAATAAAATAGAAGAGCTGTCTTCACTAAAGTGCATTCCATTAATTCATACTTTATTGCAAAGTTTAGAATACAATCTAGACTTGATTTGGAGCAAAACCCAAGTGATTTCATCCAAAACGGACCTCGGATGAAGAAGATATGGCTATTCAAAGTTCTGCCTTCTATCCAAAATGTCGTTTTTTGACATTCGGCGCAGTTAGGGGTTAACATTTTAGTGCCCAATATGAGATTATTTTGTTAATTTGAGTTTGGGTTATCCATTTTCCTCGCGAATCCGGTTTTTTTTATTACAATTTTGTAATTTCTATTTTTAGAAATATTCCGGAATTCCTCGGTGACTTAACTTCAAATGATTTTTACTGGCCCAAGATGTCCTCGTTCCTCCCAAAGTTCCCAAGATGTCCCCGTTCCTCGTGAAGTTCCCCGTTCCTCCCGAAGTTCCCAACCACATCGCTTTTACTCAAAATTCTCTCACCGTTACTGGCCTTTTTTGGCGCCCTTTCTCTGTTGAGTTCGTGCTCTTTTTTGGCGCCGTATCTCTTCCAGCTTGGTCTTGCTCTGTCATCATTTGCGCACTATCCCGCTTTCCACTCCTCTACAGCTCCGCTCCTGTGCTCTTACACTCCTCCGCACCTTCGTACTTTCACACATTTGCCCTTCGTCTCACCTCCGCACCTTCGCATCTCTGCCCTTCGTCTCACTACAATACGTTTTGCCTATACTCCCTTTTCCATTTGTGCTTCCGGTTTAGTAAATTCTGATTAGGGTTTGGGACTCTTAGTAGCTCTGGAGTTGATGCGCGTGCTGCTTTTGAGGATGCCCAGGGCCTTCGTTGAAGTATTGCAGCTGTCAAGCATGGCGTGAGGGTGAGTTCGACCAATAACCTCAATTTCAATGTATAACAAGAATGTGTTGTTGATTGGTCATATCTTGCATTCATCGTGGTGCATTCCTGATGGCAATGTGGATTTAGTCGGAGTAGGTGTGCACGGAAATTGAAACAAATATACTATATACTTGTGCACAGTTCCCAAGAACGATTCTCACTCATTACTGTGCACGAATATCGAGGCAGTTTCATATAACAAATGCATGACATATGGACAAGCTCATTTAGCTCGACTCAAGCTAAACGGGCATCCACATCCAAATACTCCGAGTTCAGGAAGTCTTGTAATTGAATGATTTATTGAAAGTCCATTTAGCTCAACTCGAGCTAAATGGGCATCCACATCAAAACCCTCATGAAGTCTTGTACTTAATGATTCATTGGAAGACCATTTAGCTCGAGTCGAGCTAAATGGGTTAAGCCTATTTAGCTCGACTCAAGCTAAATGAGCCTGACCTCGTTCTAGGTCCGTGATCATTTAGCTCGAGTCGAGCTAAATGGACTTGACCTGCTACAGGGCAGTAAGCCCATTTAGCTCGACTCGAGCTAAATGGTCATCTAGCTTTAACTGCGTCGCGGTGAGTGGTGAACAGTTATCTTGAAGACCATTTAGCTCGAGTCGAGTTAGATGGTCATTAAGATATTTGTTCATCACGCTGACCTTGAAGCTCTTGAAGCTTGATGACCATTTAGCTCGAGTCGAGCTAAATGGTCTTCCTCTTCAACATGATTCGGGGTAAGCGTCATGTATTAAGATCTTCAAGACCATTTAGCTCGAGTCGAGCTAAATGGTCATCGATGTAACCGTCCATCACTCACCTCGACGCTGTTGAAGTTGGATGACTATTTAGCTCGACTCGAGCTAAATGGTCCTCGTTATTTACGTGCATTGGGGTGAGTGATGGTCAGTTAACTTGAAGCCCATTTAGCTCGAGTCGAGCTAAATGGTCATACTTTCTCAATAGTCATAGACATTTCTGACTGCAGGTATTCTAAGTAAACTGTGAGTTCTCATGATTGTGTTTTTATTGCTGGCATTTAGGTAATCATGGAATTGAGTGAATCCGATGGCGACGGAGATTTTCAGCGTCTTTTTTCTGAGGTATTGGACTTACTAATTCTGCTTAATATATTTTTGTCTTGAGTTTATCCATTCGTACTAATTCGTCTATGTATGTGGTCTTATAGGACTTGGATGGTCCTTCCGAGCTTGTTCTTCCGGACCATTTAAAAGATTGCCCCGGACTGCCCAAAAGTAAATGGGTTACGAAATTTGAGACACTTTTCAACGATAGTGGGGTCGTTGTTGGTGAAGGCATTTGTCACACTCTGGACGCTGAAAGAATGTTAGAGAGTAATGACGAGCCCGTTTGTGAAGATCATGTAGTTGTGCAAATCGTGAAGTGCTTGAATTTGGAATTCATACATGCTGAGTCCATTTATGGAACTAGGAGTTGGAAGCTCAGCCATGCTATCCATGAGGGTTGGTCACTACTTGATCATTTACGAGTTGATCAGTTCAACGTCGCTCTTTATGCCCGCGATCATCCAAAGAAGAAGGGGGTGCGACCGTATGATTTGAGAGAACAAAACCAACGATTCTTAAGGTCCAAGAGGGAAGAGGAGCTCCTGACGTTAGATTCAGTCAACTTGGTTGCAAGCAAGATTGCAGCAAGAACTGTTGCCAACCTTTCCCTCGAGAGAAAATTATAGCTCTTCGAAAGCAGATGCACAAGGCGTCGGGTTTTTAATTTAAGTCACATTTCAAGATCGATTTTCGTAATCGTTTTCATCAGGCACCGGACGGCACGATGATGGTAACGACTGAAGGCATTGACGTTTGTGCGCGTGCATGGCAACACATTGGTGGAGTTCCGATTTCAACATTCTACAGGAAGAAGGCAGAAGCTGCAGCTGGACTACGTGCTCGCCACCATGGGAATGTTGGTCAGAAAAAAACCACGATTGCATGTAAAGCAAGTTTTTGCTACTCTGAAGACATTCATTGACAATGCTGCTGATCATATGCCTCACCGGTCGAAGATGTTGACATCTGGTGAGAAAGTTGTCTCTCGATCCTTGCTGTCGTCTTTCAGATGGAAGGATGCCATACCCGGGATCAATGACATCAATGAGAGGTTGGGCTTGAAGTCTATTTCTCAGAGCACACCGAGCAGAATTAGGAGGTCAAAATTTTCTGAGTATTCAAAGAAGGCGCCAAGGGACAACTTTGCTCGTTGCTGAACTTGTGACAGGATGGAGACAATGATCAAGTCTATGGTACCTGATTCATGTGAAGAGATCATGTGGATTAAGAAGCTAGAGGAGCATTTGCATCATCAAGAAACGCATGGTGAGTATTATTATTCAAATCGTTCTCTTTCTATTCAGAGGCCGAGAGATGTCCTTTGTATAATACATGACAAAATGGATCATGCAAAGACTGCGTGCCCTGTATTTTCACATAAAACAAAGGCAAATGATGCATTGATGAAGCTTCCAATTGCTGTGACTGGCATGATTGCGCACGAGCATAGCGATTTCCGGTATGCTCATTATGGGCTCGATATTTATCCAAGTGATTGCAATCACACTGTTGGATCAATATTAAAGCTTTTACGAGATCTAGAAGGTGTTCCGATCTCGTATTCAAAATCATTATTCGGAAATTCGGGGTCGTTGTCTGTATTTGAAGCTGTATTGTTTGGAAAAGAAGGGTGTTTAAACTCTCTTTTACCTGAAAGTGAAGTTTCTGGGGTGGCGGAGCCTCTACCTCCTGTCTTGCATGTGCAACTGGACAACGCAGCTTCTGACAACAAGAATAGATTTATGTTTTGCTTTTGGTCTCTTCTGGTACACATGGATGTGTTTCGTGAAGTATATGTCAATTTCTTATTAGTTGGACATACCCACGAAGATATTGATGCCCTATTCGGACGTTGGAGCATGATCTCAAAGAGAATGACTTTCTCACACTTCCTCAGTTGATGAAGTCATTTATGGACGCAGAGTCTTTGCCGGTCATTCCTCATTTGATAGAGGAAATACCTGACTTCAAGGGTTATATCAAAGACTACATTGGTTCTAGAGATGAAATTCTAGTTGGGCATTCGGAGGGTCAGCAATTCAAGTTTTACAAGCATGACAATGGATGGCCCATGATGCAGTATAAGATGTTATGCACAGACAATGAGTGGTTACCTTCTACTGATGGAGGTATAAAATTGTGGAAAGAGGACCGAAGTAGGGGAAACCATTGTTACCTACAGGTGATATGTAACCTTTGGTGCCCATTCCCATGAAGAACCGTGATGACATTGTAAAAGGCATTGGAGGGTTTATTAAGATGTGGAAGACTTCAAGTGCGGAGGACATATCTGGAGAATTTGGTCGGCGTCATGAATTTGTTATTCGCTATTGGCGAGCTGTGAAGCTTGCATTGGTTGAGCCTATAGAAGTGTCTTCATTTTTGAAGAACGGGTGTTGGCCTTTAACTCGAGTACCTGCAACACGAGAATTCTTAAATACTGGCGAATTGCGAGAGGAATATGGGCGTGATCCGCACTTTATCGGACGGTTGTGTGATAGACCAAGGGAGTCGTTTCGGGTTGGTCGAGATGTTTTTGCTGGATATTTTGTAGCTCTACGTCTAGCCGATGGGGATGCTCGTCTTTTCCGGATTGCTAGGGCTTTAACTGATTTTGATGTTGATCACAACTATCCAGGCTGTATTCAAATGCAATATTTTCAACCTGCATCAAAAAATAGTGTTGTTCAGGAAACCTAGGCTGGTTGGGATACAAATAAGACTTTCAAATGGAAAGTTGAAGACACTCACATTCCGGAATGGCTTCATGCTGATGCTATTTTTACGTCATGGAAATCAAGTGCAAAACTTGGCTCTCGGCGTCCCATTATTTCATTATCGGAGAGTCAAATCGACATCATCAAACAAAGTATTGAGCGGTTCGACGGTGGAGAGGAGTAGCCTGACATCCCTAGTTCATTTGGGCATGCCAATTTAGCTCTAGTCGAGCTAAATGACCTCGATGCAATTTGAGCTATCAATTTATCGTGTCGTGACTTTTTGCCAATAGATTCATCTTAGAAATGCACGTAGAAGTCCTACTTCTTATCCGTAATTAAGCATTGGTACAGTTGTTATGCCTTAAAGTCAACAATTCAGGTGTTTTTAAGTTTTCGGAGTTGATTGTCGATTCCCAGTTTAATTGAGTTTATCGTTTTATTGTGCTCTTTTTGCAAATTGCTGTCAGGATGCATTTTGCGTTTGCTACTTTCATCATCTTTTGTATTCAGTTTAGCTCTACAACACGCGCGTTTAGCTCAATATATATGCTGGAATTTAGGTCGATTGGTTTTTGAGAGTTTGAATATTCTCATTATAACAAATTACGTGTTAATACCTTCAATAGAAATATCTCCAAACCTTCATGAACAATATTTGAGAATATATAATGAATTATAAAACTTCTTCATTATATCAACCTTGCGTAGTTGCATTATGAATGGTTCGTTCAAAGTCAAGTTAAGCACAATATGACTTTTCTTACATATGCCTTTTTTTGTCTGAATTGATGAACATATCATATGTTATGTGAGAGTGTGAGACCGTGAAAAGAGGCTTAAAGCCAAACAAAAGAAATTATTACCACCAAGTGAACTCATAGTAAAAATACAAGACATCGCGATAAAATGCCTTGAAATAACAAATTGCATAAGACATTAATATATGATATAGTCATATATTCGGATAATCCATTCATAAACAAAATATGGATTTCAGGATCCTGAAAATTGGCCCCTAGCAAGGCGATAATGATGTAGACATTATCCGTTGCAAAAAACTACATAACCTTTACTATAATGACACTATGCATGATGATTTTGTCATTCTTAATCCGAGTCTTCATCATCCTGTTTACGACTTGGCGCACCGCCGTAAGTAGGTGGTCCTCGAGAAGATTCTCCAAACAAGTAAGTTTGCATAAACTTTCTTTGACCTTGTAGCTGTTCAATGTATTCCTGCAGACTTAGTAGTGTGGCTTGTTGCAGATCTTGTTGGTACCTCGCCTCTTCGTCCTCAAGAGATAGCAAAGGTGCTAAAGGTATGTCCTTACTTCCGTATGCATTCTAACCATATCCCTAATTTGTGTAGCCAACAATGTCAGATCTTCTATCATATTGACCTCCATACTCGTATGTTTCATTCGGGTGTGATGGCCTACGGTACTCGGGACTTCCGAATGTTGTATTGTATTGGTCCTCACGATCATATGGGTTTATAGGATGAGTTGGGCTTGAGTTGCCTTGAGCATTGGATCCGCTACCCTGCTCACCTTCTAAACCATGTGTACCTCTTGTATACATTGGAGATGGGTGGTTCGAACTAGATCCACCTCTACCCTATTCACGTTCGACTCTGTACGTGTTTTGCTCATGAGGTGGCATATAACTCACATGACCGCCGAATTGGTGGTTACCATGGTAATACCCCTCACTTCCTATGCCAAAGGATATTAGTGCTTGACGCTTGTCATGGTTTGAATCTTGGTTAGTGCCCCCATATGCCCTTGAGTTCCATGTTGTTGAAGTTGGGCATCCATATCAACTGAAAGTTCCGAATAAGTAGTATAACAATCGCTTGGTCCCATCCAATTTGTTGGAATGAATTGGTTGCTGCGATCCAATAAATGCACGTTCAAACCTATTACAGTGGTCCAATCAATATCCTTGTGAAGAACTATTTCAGCCCAAACCATGGCCATGGTAGAATACAGCATCAATTCTGGCCTTGTGTTCTTGATTCCAACCGCAATTGTGACTTCATGATATCTGTGCGCAAAATGGTCGCTCTTGCAACCCTTCACTGAGCCTTCACGACGAGTACCATATTTCTCTGCTTCGTGATGCGGCCATAACTTCATTACGTGATACATCTTCACGTACTTTCTGCACATGGTGCAATTCCAAATGTCTGCCCTCTCTTCTCGCCAACCCGGCTCTGCAACGCAGTTTGGGTCACTCCATGCTTCCCAATCCATTTTTGGAGGGTCGCCCTTTGGTCGTGGAGACTTGGCCTCGCCCCTCAAACGTGAAAACATTGGCGCCATTCCCAGCAGCGACAAGTAGGCGCAGCGTGGGCGACAGTGACCCACGAGGACCCTGAGCAAGGCAGTTGATGCACCTTTAAAATAAGCCACAACGTACAACTCTTTTACCAGAGTGAGGGAGAATGAGCCCCTCCCCTCTTATTTAGGCCGACCGGGGATCGGACACCATTGGCCAGCTGGCACGGGCCGTCCGATCCCGAACGGCAGCGGTCAAATCGCCGATCGAGCGGCCTCGATCGATGGTACGACCCATCGGGGTTGCACGACCGATTGGCCAATCTTGGCCGCTCGATGGCGCGGTCGATCGGTCGATCGGGGCCGCCAAATCGAGCGACCGGGGACCGGTCTGCCGATCGTCCCGGCGACCGGCCTGGCGACTGACCCGGCGACCGGTCGGTCGGTCGTTCCCCGTACCTCCTTCCCCCTCCTCTTCTTCTCTCTTCCCAAGACTCCCCGTTTGCACAACTTCGATGACATCCCTGCATTACATATTTGCATTTTCAATGGTACTATTTTTAGCCTGTATAGTCCACGTGGCGTCTAAATATGGACATGGAATGTTCTGACAAGGGAATGTCGGGAATATCTTTTTGTCAGAAATAAGAATTTTTTATGATAAAGATACTCTCGGCTTTGCATAAATTTATAATAAGGGACTCTTTACAAGGGGAGTGAAGGCGAGCAAATCTCCAAGCCAATTCACTCACTTTTTGAGTTATTATGCCCAATTGGCTTGAATTGGAGTAGACATTTAGCAATCAATATAGGGGGGCCAATTTTCCCATTTGTGAAGTCCTTGGGAGTTGATGCCCATCTCTAGAAGGAGAGCCAAGGCCATGAGGCCAATTCTTATTATTAGCTAGAGTCCATGTTTTTGATCTGTATACATTAATTATTATATTGATTGTTTTAAAATATTCTTTCTTAACCCCTTAACAATTACGGCCACCAATTCGGCTTTTACCGTCACGGCCAAAAAAGTCAACTTCAAATGTTATGATCTCACATCTAGTGATGATCCAACGGTTAAAAATTTCACACTACTACCGATGGTAGTCTATTCAAGATCCTACGGTTGAAATCATAAAAAATCTCCAAAAATATTGGACATAGCCCCTTTAGTTTATAGTGGTGAGTGCTAGTATTTCAAGCTCGTATAGATTGACATTCATTTCTTCTATCTCCCAACTTTTGTCAAAAGTTTATCCATTCTCACAAGGAGATTTTGCCATGTATTGGCCCCCATTCATGGCTTGGCCCCTAGTGTGTACCCTGAGGTGGGTTTAAATCCTCTCATATTACATTCCATAAATTTTAACTATTCCTTAATGAGAGTATACTGATGTCTAACATTGGAGAGATCTAAGTATATATGAAATGTAGGTGAGCATGTGTGAGCATTTAGTTTCATAACTTTGGTATTACTGTGTTTGTCAATATTTAGACTTTCTATTTGGGCCATAACTTCTCCACATTTTATGGTCTATATTATTTGATGAACATTTGGAAATCACTCCATCGTTGTGTATCTATTTTAGTAGCACTTATTATAAAAAAACATTGTGCTTAAACAACTAATTCTATTATTGGCTATTTTTTGTCTGACACCCTTCAACTAACCTAGGAGTATATTTATAATCTAGTACATATAATTGTAACTAATTTGCACATATTCTTTTTAAAAAATTAATTGTAGAATTTTTCATATTGTATGTATTTGAATAATTATTTATTTCCCTCTTACAAAGGAAATAGAAATACGTTTCTATTGTTACTATTTTGCGATCATAAAATAAGAGAAATAAACAGGGAGACAAATAAATTTATGAAAATATCCCACCCTATAAGTTATTAACATATGGCAATAATGCCATCAACTTATAAAGTTTTAATCATGTTAGATCTTGTACACGTATAGTACATTAGTAATAAGATTTAATGTTAAATAAAATTGATTATTCGTATACTATGATTGATTGATTTGGGAATAAAATATTTTGAAGAGCCATCACTTCTTCATTTACAGTATCTAATGGATAAAATCACTTGTGGATAGGATTTAAGTTTCTGGTTTAAGATGTATGAATTACTATCTAGGCCTCTAGGGTTTAGGGTTTAGGGTTTAGGGTTTAGGGTTTAGGGTCTTGAGGATTTGGGATAGATTTCATTTTGATTCTAGTTTTTGTGTTGCAAAGCTTTGCAAACACAATTGTGTGTGGATGGAAAATAATGGATTTGTGTATGTATGGTGTAGTTCTCAATTATATTTTACATGGATAACAATCGCACTTCTCTACATTGCATAGTTATTATGTGCAGAATAATCTATTTTGTATTTATCATTTTTGATTGAAGATGTTATTGACATGGAATAAATCAAGGGTTTATTGCAAGGAATATATTGGTACAATATTCAACATTCAACATACAATTTAAGATTCTAGAATCTTCAGTCTTATAGCCTATTTTTAAGCAAATGACGCGGTTCCAAAATAAGGGTGCTATATTAAAATGAAGATACTCAATTGGCATCCTCAAGCATGCAATACTGTAATAGACTTACAGTTGTAGATCATGTCGCTCAAAGTTTGATTTATAGTGCCTCATAGATCGCTAGATCATAATGTATGAGTACTCAAGTAGTATTTGTACGAAACATCTTTGAATTCGTGAAAATTTATACTTTATGGAGTAGACTTCAAATGGTTTTGAACTCAAAATTTAAAGTGAAGATGTATCCGTGACTAAAGAATATATAGCATTTCAGAAATCAACATAGGATTCCTTTTTTCATTGTGTAATAATCACACAGAATTGAATAACAGAAATCTTTGAGGAATAAAAAAGGATCGTATGCAATTTTGTAAGATTTTAATATGATATTTTAAAAAATAAATTTAAGAAAATATTAAAAAAAAAAAAAACCCCGCAGCGGCCGCCCAGATCGGTCGGCCGTCATCGGTCGAAGCGATCGGCGACCGGTCTGCCAACCGACCAGGCGTCGGACGACTGGCCTGGCGACCAACCGGGTCCCTCGGGCGACCGGTCGGTCGGTCGTCAAGCGTACCTCATTCCCCTCCTCTTTTTGCCTCACCCCAGAACTCCCCGTTTGGATAACTTCGATCACTTCCTTGCATTACATATTTGCATTTTCAAAATAACTATATTTAGCCTGTATGGTCCACGTGGCGTCTAAATATGGACAGGGAATGTTGTGACAAGGGAATGTCGGGAATATCTCTTTGTCAGAAACGAGAATGTTTTATGACAAAGATACTCTCGGCCTTAAATAAATCTATAATAAGGGACTCTCTACAAGGGGAGTGAAGGCGAGCAAATCTCCAAGCCAATTCACTCACTTTTTGAGTTGTTATGCCCAATCGGCTTGAATTGGAGTAGACATTTAACAATCAATATAGTGAGGCCAATTTTCCCATTTTCGAAGCCCTTGGGAGTTGATGCCCATGTCTATGAGGAAAGCGAAGGCCATGGGGCCAATTCTTATTATAAGCTAGAGAAGATTTTTTTGATTGTACACATTATTTTTATTTTTGTTAAAATATTCTTTCTTAACCCCTAAAGATCCATAGCCACCAAAGTGGAGGTTTCTTATTTCGAGCAGCCTAGATGAAGAGGTCAAAAGTAATAATTTTTTCTAAAATTTTTACTGGGTGCTCCTTACACCGCAAAGTGCATGTGGTAAAATTTGCAAATCCGAATTCCAAACGTACAACCTACATCTAGAAATTTGAGGTTTGAAGTCCATAAAGGGCTGTTTAAATTTAGTCTTTGTTTGAAATTCTTTTTTGGAAATATGTTAATGAACAATTTATTACTTGAGTTCCAAAGTGACCCAAGTCAAAAAGTTTGTCAAATTCACAAGGGTAGCCCTGGGAGATTACAAAAGCAATCTTCACAATTTCTAGTAATATCTGAATTAACTCTTACTTTGATTGATTGTTTTGAGAATAGAATATTTTAAAGAGGCATCACTCCTTCATTTACAGTATCTCGTGGATAAAATCACTTGAGGATAGGATTTAAGGTTTATGGTTTAGGATGTATGAATTACTCTTTAGGCCTCTAGGGTATAGGGTTTAGGGTTTAGAGTTTAGGGTCTTGGGGATTTGGGATAGATTTCATTTTAATTCTAGTTTTTGTGTTGCAAAGCTTTGCAAACACAATTGTGTGTGGAAGGAAAATAATGGATTCGTGTATGTATGTTGTAGTTCTCAATTATATTTTACATGGATAACAAATGCACTTCTCTACATCGCATAGTTATTATGTGCAGAATAATCTATTTTGTGATTATCATTTTTGATGAAGATGTTATTGACATGGAATAAATCATACGTTTATTGCAAAGAATATATTGGTTCAATATTCCACATTCAACATTCAACATAGGATGTAAGATTCTAGAATCTTCAATCTCATAGCCTATTTTTAACCGAATGACGCGTTTACAGAATAAGGTTGCTATATTAAAATGAGGATAATCCAATTGACATTCTCAACCATTCAATATTGGAATAGAGATATTGTTGTAGGTCATGTGGCTCAAAGTTTGATTCATAAAGCCAATGGCCAATTAATTTACAAAAAGAAAATAGAGAGGAAAGAAACTGTCTGGACCTAAATGTATGCCTCATGTATGAAACATCTTTGAATTTGTGAAGATTTATACTTTATAGAGTAGACTCGAAATGGTTTTGATCTCAAAATTTAAAGTAAAAATGTATCCGTGAATAAAGAATATATAGCATTTCAGAAATCAACATAGGATTCCTTTTTTCATTGTATAATAATCACTGAGAATCGAATAACAGAAATTTTTGAGGAATCAAAAAGGATCCTATCCAATTTTGTGAAATTTTAGTAATTTTTTTTTTAATATTAAAAAAAAGAATTAAAAAAAAATTTAAAAAAAACCCGCAGCGGCCGCCCAGATCGGTCGGCCGCCATCGTTCGGCCGGCATCGGTCGGCCGTCATCGAGCGGCCAGGATCGGTCGGCCGCCATCGGTCGGCGAGAACGACCGGCCACATCGGTCGACCGGATCGTCCGGCCAGGATCCGTCGGCCGGACCGGCCGGCCAGCATCAGTCGTGGCCGTGATTGGCCAAGCGACCGGTCTCTAGGATTGGAAAAATAAGGGAATAAAAGGCCCTTGGGCCTCATTTCCGCTCACTTCTTCTCGTATCCATCCACCTCAACTGGGCTGCAACCGTGGGCATTAGCTTCTCGTGTGCTGCATTTGTAGTGGCGGGGGGAAGTCAGCGCGATACTTGCGGCTGCTGCATCGAAATTTTGCATACTTGGGATATCTTTGGAGTATTTTAAATACTCCGTATTCTTCATGGCGACGGATACCGATAACACAAACATGGAGGCTGATTCTGAAGAGACCTTGAGGTTACCTGCGACAGAAAACACAAACGCAGGATTGGTGGGGACTGAGTTGGTTTTACAGGAGACACCGTCAAAGAGAGTGAAACCAAAAGGAACGAGACATGAGTTGCATTACGAGATCTTGGATACTGAGGCCATCAAAGCTGAGAGCGGTTGGGCTAATGAAACGGAGGAATACTAGAGATTGGCGAAGTGCAAGAATTATGTGAAGATGTATAACATTGGGAAACTTTGGCCTTGAGAATGTCACAAAGTTAGTACCAATAATTTTACTTGCAACCCACAAACATGCAAGGATGATCACTTTCTTCATTGTGCTGAAGAAGTTTGGGTAGCATAGTTTAGAAGTCGTCCCAAGAGCAAAGGTTACTTTTCCTATACGCTTTTGTGCATGGTTTATGCTGAGCTAATATTGAAGCGGAAGGTGAACTGGAGCACATTCACGGCGAGTAGTGCATTTCCTCTTCGAATCGGGAGAAATCAGAAGGATATCCCAGATATGTTTGATCCAAAATCAAACTCTACAAAGGCCTTATTGCAGCACTTGAGGAGGAAAACTCATGAGACGGCGGTGAAGGATTCTCCTCCAACAACCACGACACAGCGGGAGGATGGAAGGAATATGGTTGCCACGGATGCCCCAATTGTAGAACCAACTATAACTGATAGGCTCAAAGATGCAAACGTAGTTGAAGAACCTCATGTAACCCCGGTACCAACATCAGAGGAGGGAGGGCCAAGTGAACCATGGGAAACCAGATCACCAACGGATGCCATGGATGACATGGATCCCGACTCAGGTGTGGTGGGAAATTTCAAGGAGTATCTACGTATGGTACCAAACAATCAGAAATTGGAGGAGTGGCTGAAAACTGCACAAGGATTGGCAGATTGGTGCAATGAGGTAGATAAAGAGCAAGGTTTGCTAGGGAATGACTGGGGAGTTACTTCGGCTAAAGAGATAGCTGCTGTAGGGATCAACTTGAAGCTGGGGTCGAAATACTTGCTCGTATGGCTCCTCGTTTTGTGCAGATGGGTCACACTTTTGCAGGTATCGTGCCCAACGTTCTACAGGCTGCCCTAAATTATGAGGCAATCAGAGATCAGTATTGTCCTCTACTGAACGATCGAGTGAAAGATTATAAGGTCATTGTGAAACTGCAGCAACAAATCCATATTATGCAATGTCTCCTTGACAAGTTTTACAGGGAATTGCGGTTGTTTGGCCAACGTCCTTCTAGCAAGTATCTAGCACAGTATAAAGAAGTAATTTGCCAATGGCATGCGTTAGAAAATTCAGAAGAAGGTGACAAGTTTGTTCCATCACGGAATGACACTCAGGGGGCTCCATCTAGTCTTTTTGTTCCAGAATGTGATGCGGGAGGTAAAGAGGAAGGGAAAGAGGATGGTGAAGAGGATGGTAAAAACGAAAAGGAGAAGACCATTATCGGGACTTCTGATAGTCTTTTTCTTTCACAATTTGATGCGGGAGGTAAAGAGGATGGTGGAGAGGATGGTAAAGAAGATAAGCGAACGACCATTATCGAAATAGACGATGATGAAAGTCCGTGGGCAATGAAGTCGGAGAAATCACAAAAGGAGAGAGATGATGCACACGCACGTGCACGAGCATGGGCGATGAAGTTCGAGGCTGCGAATAAAGAGAGAGATGTTGCAGTTGCAAAATTGGAGGAGGAAGTAAAAGCATGGTCAATGAAAGAGGCTACAAGTAAAGAGAGAGATGAGGCAGTCGCTGAATTGGAGGCATTACGGAAAACCTTCAAAACGGTAGATTCTGCAGAGGCAATCCAACTACGCATGCTACCATGGTTGGGATGGGTTCATCGACTTCAAGATAGGTGGAGCTTAGTTTCGAGGGCAAAAGACGATCTCAAATCGATTGCAGCTAAATCAAAAGATTCACGTGAAGCTGTAGTTGCTTCATTGGAGAAGTTCTTTACGAACAGATCGAAAAAACGATATGACTCTGTAGAGGTCACTTTTTGGGGGGATATTGAAGAAATGATGGAGCGTACAAACTACTCTAAGATGGGGCGAAGCAATGATGTTGATTGGACTTTGGAGATAGAGGAAGGATACGCGCCGTATAGTAGATTCTCATCGCACCTACAAGAGTCAGCTCGCATTGTAATCAACACATGCAACCCTCCTCCCGCAATACTTAAGGACAAATGTGCGGTGTGCCTACATCATTTTGGTCCAGAGGGCGCATACACGTTGGGCCAATGTGGCCATATCTTCCATGTTACTTGCATATGCCGATATGCGATAACAAAATCGGTATGTCCGGTATGTTGCTCCCCATTTAGCACGAGATTTTACGAGATGATGGGCATACGAGATCTTATGCCACCAGGGCACGAGTTCAACCGATGGAATCTTCCACTGGATCAATACCCAAAGAAATTTCTAAACTACTCTGATTGGGGGAATGCACTTAACTGGAGTACATCCGAATCAAAACACCAACTAGCCATTCAATATGGTCGGGATCATGATCGGTTATTTTGGATGACACAAGATTACGAAATAGAGATAAGGGCGAGGAATATTGAAGGTGAAGAGCAACGAGAGTTGTTTTGTTGTAATTTTAGAGGGCATTGCAGCGTCGAACACAACCGTTTCTTTCGATTTCCTCCAAAGAGAGTAGAAAAGGGAGAAGATGGTTCGTGGCACGAAGTAACCAATTCAACCGGCTTTGGTGAGGAGTACAAGAAGTACGATCATACTCCAATTGGAAGAGCTATGGTCCTTGCAAAATTGGAAGAATCAGGGATATACCGGACTTCGATAGCAGAAAATTCTTTTCAAGATGTGGAGGTCTCTTATTGGGATGCGGTGAAGAAGATTGATATGCGTATCGATGACGTCATTTCGTTTTGGAGAGAATGTCTTTTAAACCCAAAAGACACACAACTTCTATTATTGGATGAGTTCGAAGGTGTAGTACAGGATGTCGTTGCACAGATCGAGAAGGCCATGGAAATCTTACGTAACAAACAAGTGGATTCAGCAAAAAGCGGAAGAGGCAATCGGGCGAAGATGGGGTGGATAGTTAGCAGGCAGAGATGAGAGGCGAAATTGCAGCCGTGGATCGAGAATATGAAGAGGGCGGTCGAATTGTCTGTCCAAGTCAAAGACCGCGTACTCGTAGTATAGCTCAGATCGATCAATCGGATGGATCTTCAGTTTGAAGTTAGAACGGATGTTGGACCTTAAGTTTGCATGTATATATATATATATATATATATATATATATATATATATATATATATATATATATATATATATATATATATATATATATATATATATATGCTTTTTCTAGGTTGTATGGATGTTGTTTTAAAAATGATGAAACTGCCACCATTGATCCATGGGGCCTCATTTTTGAAGTAAAGGGTTGCAATCTTTTTGATTTAATGTGCATTTCTTCTCTATGCTTGAGAGTAAAGACCATCGTGCGACAAGTATGTAAAGATATATGTAATTTTATTCAACACATTAAATGTAGTCATGTAGACAATAGAATCTCCAAATGCATTTGGAGTATAACAATAAAGTACTACAATAAACTATCGCTACAATTTCTATAATAAGTATACGTTCTATGAACCTATACTACATAAAGATGCAAGATTCAACTACTCATCAGGACCAGAGGATTGCTCATAATCGCTATCTCCCTTCACATCGGCTCCACTAGACCCCGTAGGATCATATTCATAATCGCTTGAAACCTCTTCTTTGATCTTGGGTTTATTCTCTGGACATTGTATATTCCCATACTTATGCCAAGTATCAAATTCGGGGAGTTTAACAGGCATCTTTGGTTTTTTAGGCGGAACAATTGGAACCGTTGCAGATTTTTGTTTATGCGACTTGGAAGTGCCAAGCATGTGCTGTAACCCCGTGGCAATACGAGGAACATTGGCATTTTTTGAATACTTGCCCAAAGGTACATCAGAGTCACTAGAGATGCTCCCATATTTGGCTCTTGAAAGGGATACTAAACGCATAGAGGATTTCTCCAAGGTTGTCGTAACCCTTGCAGTATAGGGTTGAAATAAAGCGCGGGGAGTAGCACATTGTAAAGATACTTGATCCTTACTACCGGATGCGATATTCTCCGCGACCGGATCAGAGCTCATAGTGCCCGCAGTAGTATTGCACGCAGTGGTCTTCACATCTATGGCCTCCTTTTCCAACCGTAAACCACTAGCGAGTACATGTAGGATGTTATTTGATTTGTCCATGCCGCCTTGTATCATTAACCGTGCTAACGGCTTCTAATCCTTTAGATCATCCGCCGAAACACCAAGAGCGATAAAATCACCATTAGCATCCTGAACCTTTGGAGCATCTTCATCATTTGAAGCGAGGAAGAAAGTCATATCATCGTCTTCATCACCAAATTCAAAACTATCATTGTCATCGAACTCAATTTTGTCCTCGACAGGTTCCTCATCGTTTTCATGTACTTGGTCTTCCTCTAAATCCAAGTTCTCTCTATACCACCGCCCATCGTCACTCAACTTATCATTCGCAAGCAATTTCGAGTTGGAATATATGTAGACCAAGTCATCAGCTCTCCCCGGTAGTAACCGATTCCGTTTCTTGTCGTGAACATAAGAGTAGCTACTCCAGTTGCGTTCGCAAGCCGACGAGGACACGGTCTGTGCTAGTATTCGCTTTGCAATTGGAGAGAGGAGCTTAGCACAAGCACCCTCAAACTCCCACCATGCATGTGGAGCTAGTTTTTGAGTATTAGGCTCCAACATGTCATGGAATGGTGGACCCCTTACTCAAAACGCAAGAAATTCACTCACCACGTCTGCATAATCCTCCGCGGGACATAGTTTTTGTAAAACACGCTTGCAAGCTGTTGTAAAATCGGGATTGTCAGCTAATGTCGGACCCCGTTTTTTCGATTTTTGGCCATTAAGTTCTAATGCGCATTAAGAATAAGTATAGTGTCTAGAATCCAACCTATGTATTTGCTAAGCCGTATATTATAAGGCAATTACGTTTCTACAAATAAATGAATTAGTTAAAATCTAGTTTGTGTTAAGTAGGACGGATTTGCCAATCCGTACTTTGTCCCCGTACGGCTAGGACGTGCTGTCAGAGGACGGATTAGGAGTTATGATGGTAGGTGAAGGACGGAGTGGCGAAGAAATTAATAATGGTGAGAAATCTAGAAGGCGACTCCGTACGGAGAGGACAATAATGGCGGCGGACCATGTCATGATGGTCGGACTTAACTCCGGCCCCCTCGATAAAAGGCCACCCGTCCGCCCTTGTCGTCACCTGCCTCCTCGCTTTCTGCGCTCCTTGTCGTTTTGCGCCTCGCCTTCCGTCTTCTCCTTTCCGTCCCTTAGCTCCGATCCGGCCAACTGGCCGATCTGAGCCCGGCGACCTTGTATTTCTTGTCCCACTACTTTCCGATGGCAGGAACGGCGTCCACTTCCGCTCAGGAGCAGGAGGAGCTGAAGATCTCCATCAAACTCGTGTCGCCGTGTATCCCGATCGAGGAGGACGAGAAGAAATCCTTGACGGAAGACCTCGAGAGGATGGGCTTAGCCGGCCTGCTGGACACGCCCTGGGGTTTGCGCGACGCGGAGATGGTGCGCGAGATCAAGGTCGGCGCGCCAAACGAGTTCGAGGGGACGGTTAGAGGGAAGCCGGCTTCCTGGGCGGCCGACCATTGGAGAGCTGTTTACGGCCTGACCGTAAACAACGGAGTAGGGTTGTGCGGCCGGAAACAAAAGTGGGCGAAGAAGGCGTTCCACGGGGATCCACACAAGATTGCAAGAATCCGAGGGAGCGCGCCATCATCAAATTCTTGGCGCCGATCATCGACGGAGAGAAGCCGCACCGCATCACCGTACGGCTGGCGAACACCGTCCTGGGGTCCTTGCGCGGCGAACGGGAGGTAGACTGGGGGATGATCATCCGCGACTTGGTCGCCCGGCTTGCGGCGAATGTAGGTAAAACCCGTCCTAGCCCTATTACTCTTTTTCTTTACCACCGTATGAAGAAGGAGGAGGTCTTGTGAGAGGAGGAGGAGGAGTCGAACTATGAGATCGCTACTGTCGTCGCAAAAAACAACGGCGTGTTCGAGTCGGAGGAGAGCGGATAGCAAGGCCGTGTACTCGGACGAGGAGGAGGACGAGGTCGGATCGAGGCGACGGGGGCGCCCCACCGGACGCGCCCGGAAAGAGCCAGCTCGGGAGGCAACCCCACCGCGGGACGGGTCCAGTAATCATCCTTCCGTCCCCGTCCCCTCCCGAAACCCGACCGAGGCCGGACGCAGATCGAGGAGGAGCGGCCTTCGAGGCCGGTGGATGAAGGGGAAGTTACGGCCGATTGGGAGAACCCCATGAATCCAAATGACCCCGACTTCCCCCACTCTCGGTCCGTCCGCCAATCACCCGATCCCATGAGGCGAGCATGGCACCACTTCACGGAAGCCATGTGCCGGTATTTCTTTACCAAGGACTGCAAAAAACTATGCCAAGAATTTGGAGTGAAGACGTTCTTTGGAGGTCAAAAAGAAGTGGGAATCCAAGCCGGACGCGGAGCAGTTTCGACAGATGGAGAAGCAAGTGACCAAGCTGATCCTGGAGAATAGACGTCTTCGCGAGACGGTCAGAAGAAGGGAGGAGGAACTCTTGGTCGGAAGGCAGGTCGTAATCACGGCAAACGAGCAGGTCGTAAAGCTCGTCGAAATCTGCGAGGTTCCGGCCGATGTACTGCAGAAGGCGAACCTGTTCGAGGCCGGAATCCTGGAGTCGAAAGTATTCAATGCGGAGACCTTCAAGAAGTTCCTCTTGGCGGCGAAGACGTACGCCACGAAGGTTGAGAAGAGCAACGCCGAGGTCAAGGTGCTGCTCGACGCCATCCGGGAGCAGATGAAGGAGGTAGTCATGCCGGCCTTCACTTCTACTCGGCCAAGACCCCGGCGGATCCAACGAGGAGGATGCTTGGGCCCTCGATCCGACCGACACGAAGGGCAAGGCGAAGGTGAAGACGGAGACGGACGCACCCGCCCCAGCAGATTCTCCGGCCAAGAACACTCGCACCGCGAAGAAGAAGCTCACGGCCGAGGAATACGAGAAGTCTCCCGGGCCCAGAAGCTTCACGACATCGGCCTCGAGCACTCCGAAGAGGAAGAGTTGAAGAGCGGGGATGAGACCAATTCCAGCGAGGACGAGTACGTGATAACGGATACAGGCAAGAGAGTGAAGGCGGGGCGTATCGCAGCGACGCCATCAAGCGGCGAAGCACGGTGTTAGTTTGCGAAGGAAGAGGTAGGACGTCTTAGAGGCCGCGCGATCGAGAGGGACGGCCGGGGGTTAGGAGGTCGGATTGGAATCCGTCCTAGGCCGATATAGTGTTTTCTTTTTGGAAATGCGTGCCGCTTTTTGAGGAGTAGGCACAGTAGGCGGCGCCGCAATCCAATTAGGAATCTAAGTCGTTGACTTAGAAGTACTTATAGGTGGGAGTTTTGGCCACCTAAACATTCCTTGCTTGAGTGTTAATCGAACCTTCTTATGCGCATATTCGGTGTGATCATTTCCTGTCTCCTTTTTCGATTGAGTGCTTGGAAAGCGGATCTACCTTGTGTGTTGTGAGTTGGGAGTTAGGAATCCGGATTCTTTGTTAGATTGTTTCTGTGGAGTTGAAGTTGGGTTGGGCGTATTCTTGAGTGCCTTGTGTCTTGAACTGGTCTAGGTGTCTGAGAGAGGGAAACTGCTGTGGTAAACACTTACGGTCTAGGAGGGTCTGGGAGTATAGTGTGTGAGGACGGATTCCAATCCGACCTCCAGCTGCCACAGACTTGGGTTCCTCTGTAGTCTCAGAGGACGGATCAAGCACAGTATGTGACCAGAATACGTGTAGACGTCTTCTAGCCGGATTCGGAGCTCTTGGAGTCTGTCATTGTAGTAAGGGTGATAGGGTACCCAGGACGGCCTGCGTGACCTGCTAGTTCGGACGGATAGGACGGATTAGTTGTGAGGACGTAATGTGTGCCTAAGTGTGTGTGTGTGTGAGTAGAGTCTAAGTGTGGAAGTTTCCGCCACAGTAAACATAAGGGAAAGAGTCTTTGTGCATCCCCTCTTGCAAAGGGATACCCTTGCCCTGCAAGGCTAAAACATCAGTTGGGACTAGAAACGTTTGTGGGTTCGGTTGTTTTAGCACTACTTGTCTTGGTCACTTCACAGAATCCCTGGAACGATACACGAGCCACCTGAACACGGGTTTTACACCAATAAACGTGTAAGGGAAGATAAAGTGAATACATGGCATCCGACAGCTAACTCTTGGTCATGTAGTAAATAAGGATTTAAAAGTGCAGCCGCGCCATGTAAATCAGTTGTCATGAGCCGTTTCCGATGGTAAAACTGCTCTTTTGCGGTGGCCACCTCAAGTGGTTCCAATGAGATTGGCGGTGCATGCAAAGTATAGACATGTCTCTCAAGATCACGCATGATATGCCAAGCCTTGCCCGTACTAGGAGCCTTGCCGTCAAATTCTCACAGAGCGTAGACTACGGAGGCCACCATAACCCGTAATCTTTACCATTGCTCCCAAAAGTCATCGCTCAACACCACCTTTTTGACCTTACGGGAGAATATGAGCTTATCTCTAGCAGATATCGTCTTCTTCGAGGCATAGGCTGTGAACATAGGGTCGACAACAACTTGCTCCAATGATTCCTTGATCTCCAACAAGCGATCTATCATTATGAATTGACGAGCAAATCTTGTTTTCCCTGGCATCAGTAGGTTGAATTTCGCCTCGTGTTTACGAAACACAGCTAGGGGCATTTGTCGCCTCTTCATAAACTTGACCATTCTCTTCGCCATGACCAAAGTATTCGCCATCCATCCAGCCTTTCCGTAATCCTCCAACAACAAGTCCATTGCATGTGTCGCACACCCTTGCATGAAAATGTGCGGATATTTCTCAAGTTCTATTCTTGAGGCATTCAGCATTAGAGAAGCATTGTTTGTGCATACTTGAACAATGTTCTCTGGTCCAACTTGTTCTATGTACTTCAACATGAGAGTTGACATATACACCGCTGTTTTTCTATGCCAGTAGTATCCACAGCACCAAGAAAAAGCTCTCCAGCTTGAGTCACGAGCATCGCATTCACCAAAGGGCGACTAGTCACAGATGACCATCCATCCATGGTTAAAGTTCCTCCAAACTTCCGAAGGCTCTCCGAGAGTCTACTATCTAGTTTCTTTTGTAACTCCGTCTTTACTTCTCCTAACAACCTTGTCCGAATGTCATGGTAAGATGGTGGAGCATAGGATTTTCGAAATCCAGCAGTCTTCATCACGACAGCTTTGAGCGCATAATTTCGGGCTACAGAAAATGGTATATTTGCTTCGTAGAAAAATCTCGCCCAGAGTTTATTCAACTCCCGCCTATCCGCTTCTACAAAAGTAGCTTCAATTGAAGATTGCTTGGTTTGCTTCATAGATCCAAACATCGGGCGAGTATCCTTAATTCCCCTCATAAGCATGGAAGAAGCAGGGGTTGACCCAACCAAAAGATTTGCTGAATTCATGGGGGTGCCTAGGGAGGACCCTTCACAAGAGTCACTCCTAGGGGTTTCTGGAATGTCATGTTTTGAGGCACCCGGAACGTCCGCAGATGGAGTAAGAGAACATTCACCAAGAAATACGTCCAATTCTCCGTTATATGGAGGGAACTCCCCGCCACATCTTAAAAATAACTGCCTAATTTCCCTAGAAAGCTTTGGGCAAAGGGTAGAACTCAAATGCCTATGTCCAGGAATCTTCTTGTACCCATAATTACTCATATTCCGACTCTTCTTCTTAGAAACTATTACATGACATAGGGAGCACTATATGAAGGACCCGGACGCTTTGCCTTCCTTCTTGATGTCTCTAAACCAAGGCTCATATGGAGCAGGGCCCATTTTGATAAATAGGACGCCTCAAAGTTATAAACAGTGGTGGGACCGGGACGTGAAAAAAAATGGCAAGAGTTCCTTACAGAAATCCTCACTTCCGAACTCAATACCTACAAAGCAATGTACACATAAATGATTTATGCAACTCAAAGCCCTTGGAAAGTGTTCAAAATTCGGAAGTGAAATGAGACTCTATGCCTCTCGTCTTATATACCATCCAACTTTGAAAATGACCGTTGCAATTTGAAAATAACCGTTGGATGCTGAAGCGGGCTATCTAGCCACATGCGGTCACTCCAGGCAAAGGCCGGTCGCCGAGGCCGACGGCCGGTCGCCGAGCCTGACGGCCGCTCGGCGAGCCCTACGGCCGGTCGCCCGGGCCGACGGTCGGACCGAAGGCCGGTCGCCTGGGCAAACGGCCGGACCGAATACCAGTCGCCTGGGCCAACGGCGAGCTTGAGGACCGGTCGACGGGGTGCGCCAGCCAATGAATGCACCTCGATGGTCGTTTACCCTTGGTAAAAGGACGAGAATTTCTAAGTCACGGACGGTCCTCGGACCCCTGGCGGACGTCCGGACAGCCAGACGCTTTGACATCCCTGCCCCACACTGGTCCTAGCTTCAACCCCAAACTGGTCCTGGCCTAGATCCTGAACCGGTCCTCGTCTAGACTTAGAACTGGACTACAATCAAAGGTGGTCCTGCCTTGTACTACAAACTCCTCTTGACCTATTCTTAAAACTGTCTTAGATTCAAAACTGGTCTTGCCCTAGATTCCAGACTTATCTTGAACCGGACTAGAAACTGGCCTGGACCTTAACTGATCCTTCCCTTGACTTCAAACTGATCCTGAACTGACCTTGAAACTGGTCGTGAACCAACTTTGAAACTGGCTTGGACACTACCCGTACAAGTCCTAGACAGTACCACAATGGTACTACAATTTTACCAATACTACTTATCAACCCTACCTTCTAACCCTATTCCTCCGATACTCTAGAGTGGAAAACTTAGAATCACGTTCCAACACATTTACACACAAATCCAGACATACTTCATTGATAACTCATGATAGTACAGATAACTTCTGCCCGTGGCAGTCCACTCTCTGGTCCCTCCAAATATATGCCCTCAAAATTACCGCCTCCAATTTCTTCTTCAGTCTCCCTTTGCCCGTGCTAAGATTCTTCAAGTAGTTGTGCTCTAGGAATTGAGCCTCCGTTTCCTCATACCAATCCAAGCATGCTTATTTTGCAGACCTAGTATAATCTGATGTTGGGAATCCGAGAGCTACTTCTTTTGGGTGTCTCCTCTTCCTCCTATGGCCTCCACTTCCACTAGGTTGTTGCATACCAAGGTCTGGTGCAAATGTTTTGGGGGCATCAAGATCCCATGTTTGTTGTCCCTCCTGATGCTTTTTGGATTTACTCATCGTTGAACTTCTTGAAAAAACCGGCAAAAAATCTCCCCCCTGCTATCAATGTGCACCAAACCCCAAAAACTCCTCAGACGACCCGGCAGTGCGCATCATTAAGACGAGCAAGGACACAGGGCGGAGGAGAGTTCGGTAGCGGTTTGGAGAAAAGTAATATCAAACCCGCGCGTTGGGGTTTATATATCCCTACAGTCGCCCACCGTCGGTCGCCCCACGTCCCGCTGTCGCGACAGCTGCATCGGCGGCCGCCCTACCTCCCGCTGTCGCAAACAGCTGCACCGCCGGTCGCCCTACCTCCCGCTGTCGCGAACAGCTGCACCGGCGGTCGCTCTACCTCTCGCTGTCGCGAACAGCTGCACCGCCGGTCGCCCCACCTCCTGCGTCGCGACAGCTGTACCTGCGGTCACGCCCTCACTGGACCGCCGGTCGCTACGCAACGTCGTACCTCTATCTGGACCGCCGGTCGCCTTGATTTTGTGCTTGCCCTGGCGCGAGGTTGCCCTATATATTCCCCCATCGTATCTGAACTTCTTATTTGGGTTTACTGGCCTGGCGCGTTGTCTTACATCTATTAAATTGACTGCATGCTCGTTCCGGGTAGGTAATAACTATTCGCCATTTTGGCTATTTCATCCATGGCTACTCTCGGGCAACTTCGGAAGGAAGCGAACGACAAGAAGAGGAAGAGGAAGGGCGCTCCACAACGGAAAAGATTACACGTGCTTCAAAATCCAAATAAGCTTGCCTTCAGAGGTTGGGAAGATGACCCGGATATGTGGACGATGGCCACTTGCGAATCGTTCATTGAATGGTGTCACATTGACAAGAAATTCCCTCTGTCTCGTCACCATTTTCATCGGCGCACCAACAAGGCAAATCTTAAGTTTTGCGAATGCCCAAACTTCAAACAACGATGCATTGAGGTTTACCAAGTCATGTATGGCATGCCATGTGTGGAGCGCAATGAGGTTCCATTGTTTCTTGCTCGTGGAGTATACGCCGAGGTTGCTCTTGGTAAACGAGTGGATTGGACCAAGTAAATGGCCGGGTTAAAACTTGAGAGCAAGGGTATTTTAGCCTTGCTCCCAAGCTTGTTTATCATCTCTTTGTAATGACCCACTCAATCTAGTTAGAGTACGAGAAGGAAGGCCATGGGCCTCCTTCTCCTTCATCTTGTTTGTCTCATATCTTGTTTGTCTACCTCTTCTTCTTTGTAATGTTTAGTTAGAGTAGGAGTAGGGAGGCAGGTGGACCTCCCTCTCAATTTTGTTTCTTTTGTGATAGGTAACTTGTGAGTAGAGCTTTCCAATGGTAGTAAGCATGCTCAAATCCGAGTTGTAGAGAGGGAGAAATTTGCTCCCAAAGTCGGGGTGTCGAAAACAATTTTCCCCCGGCAGTGAATAAATCAGTTGTGTTCAAACAGTGATCAGTCCTAGAGTTTTCTTGCTATGCTGTTGAGATTTCTAGAGTGGAGAGAGCTCCAAGAGAGCTTTCCAGGGGTATATGGCATGCCCCGATCCGATCTTTCAAAAAGGAGAAATTGGCTCCCAAAGTCGGGGCGTTGGAAAAGTTTTCCCCCCCGGCAGTGGCAAAAACTGCCACAGTCAACGTGGAATCAGTCCTAGGATTTTCACTCTTTGCTCTTGAGATTTTGAGGGTAGGTGGGAAATCAAGTAAGCTTTCTGAAAAGCTATGACACGCTTGATTCCGAGCTAGGATGACGACTTGGTGGCCCAAAAACCAAGGGGCACTTTCAAGGTCATCTGGCGGGGGAGTTTTCTCCTCATTTACCTTCTTGTCTCCTCATCTTCTTTGTTCCCTCTTCTTGTGATTTCCTTCAATTCACCACTTGTGACCAAAGGCCACCTACATGGTGGTTTTTAAGGCTCACACATAGGGTAGGAATTTCGGATCGTGGGTCCCATAATTCCCATTTTATGATCATTCAATTCATAAGAAATGGACAAGAGATGTCGAGATGGATAATAATGAATGGGAGGAAGGATGGGGTGAGAGTTCCTCGTCCTCTTTGTAGGCATGAATGGTATATATTATTTTGTATGATGTATATTTTAAGAAGTCATATTGTGCCTAATCATTTATAATAATTGATAAAATGTGAATTCATTTATAGAGCATCAGCCTCTTCAATGCATGAAAACACTTTAATGCATCTAACGATTCAATACCTACAATCTAAAAATGTAATCCAAGGTAGTCAATTTCTAGCATCTAGATAAGATACCATTTTTGCACCAAAACTGCACCTCATATTCTAACATCACATTCAAGAACAATTTCTAGTTTCTTTTTATATCAGTGGAGCCTTTAATAAATTATAAGATCTCCGTATACAATATCCGACTGATAGATTATCCTTGCAATGAGTTTATGGGCTCATAACATTATGAAATTGGTTAAATTGAGAGGGGGGAGGATTTTGAAAATTTTGGCAAGTCAAATAATAAGGCCTTGAAATACAATTAAGTGTAAGGGATTATTGCATATACCCTAGTAAGCACTGAGAGAAATAGTTGCTTACCAAATTAAAAGGTGATATATCATGACATATTATATGTTTGGAGAAAAAATGAGTGACCACCATATGAAGGTAAATATTTGAAGTCAAGAAGACTAATGATTTGCGGACATTCTAATCAACCCATTACTGAGGGTACTTTTGGAACCAATATTTGATGAGTATTTTATATTGAGAATTTTGAGAATGTTGGAAATTATAATTTTGTAAATTGTGATTAAACTTGTATCGATCTAAATCCATATTGCACCACAAGAGTATCCAATGAGCATAAAATACATTTTTCATGTATCATGGTCACCGCTCTTGGCAAAATGCCCATGACCATGAGAATCATTTTCATTTGGGAATGAGAAATAGGCAGAACAGAGTGGGAATGAGAGAGAATGAGGGGGGATGAGGGGGATTGAAGGGGGGAATGAGAGAGATGCTTGAATCGGTTAATTCAAAATTTGAATATTGCATAAAGAGGACTCAAGAAAAAGAGCGGGAGCTCTCGCGATGTCGCCCCTGCAGAGTGCTGGTCGCCCCGAAGCGCTCCGCTGAGGCTGGATCGAAACTCTTCTGAAGCTGCACCGTCGGTCGCCCCGGAGGTCTGCTGCAGCTGGACCGGCGGTCGCCCTCGAGCAAGTCTTGCAAGAAACACTGGACCGGCGGTCGCTCTAACAATGTCGCCGTGACACCGTCGGTCGCCCTGCCACAGGAGGTTAAATACAATCGTTATTGGCCGTAGTCGTCACTTTTCAGTCCACGTGCCGTGGTGTTGCACATTGTCTGGTGTCGACTCAAGATTGCCACTTGCTTGCTCGATTGGTTGGCCAATGTGGACTGCACTATTTTTGGTGTTTTGTATCTAACATCACATCATAGCCGCATTTCCGTGATTGGAGGTAACAATGACTACAATTGCGGAACGTAAAATAGTACTCGGTGAACGACGCAAGAAGAGAGGAAAAACACAGAAGAGGAATCACCGTATTCTCCAAGATGCCACTCAACGCGCTTTTCCGGGGTGGGAGACCGAAGAGGGTGTGTGGAGTCAGACAACAGTGAAGAATTACATCGCCTAGTGCCACATCAACAAGTTGTTTCCACACTTTCGACATGAGACGCACTTGAAATCAAATGCTGCAAATCTGCACTATTTTAAGCATGACGAATTTGTACAACGATGTATTGAAGTGTGGAGGTTCCTTTATAAAGGCAAGAATGTCACCAAGAACGAGGTTTCGTATCATATTGCTCAAATGGTGTATGCAGAGGTAATATTGGAGAAAGTGGTGGATTGGAGCTCAATGAAAAAATCGCCTCAATTCTTCCTTCCAACCAAGCAAGACATTCCAAGAGCTCCATTGACAGAAAACCCACGAGAAGGACTTACGGCAGCAAGGCATCGGAAAGATGGGGATGCTGATGATGTGTATGTTTGGGAAAATCCTAATTCTGATGAAGAAGAAATTTAAGAAAGAGGGAGCATCATACTCCTCTTGTAGAAGGTTCTATTGGTGGCGTTGAACACTTTCATGTGGGTGAAACAAGCGTGCAAGATTTGGATGTGATTGATGCACCTGTGAAGCACGTCGAAGACCTACGAACAGAAGGAGAAGCGGATGTCATTGAATACATGGAGGTTGAAGGAATGTTTGGTGCTTGTACTTTGGGTCCACCCGAAGTTATAGTTTGGCCTGCTATGAGCGCCTCTCCTCAAACAAATGTTAGCGTAGAGGATGGGACTCTAGAATATCCAACGGAAACGACTGAACAGCCAGAAAGAGAAGGAGATGAAGAAGTACAACTGGAGAAGGAAGTTCAAGTAGTCTTCTAAGCAAAACGCCCGAATGAAATTGATGATTCGTGGATGAAGGAGATGAAGAGGGCTTATGAGGATTATGAATATTTGTTACATGCTTTGTCATACGAACTGGCAAAGTCTGTTGAACTCCAACATGATATACACGTAATCAAGGATGCAAAAAAGAAGATCCAAGACGTGGCGACGAATGTTTTTCCAGCTCTGGATGCATCGGATCAGGTCGATTATGAGAAAGAGCTTATAAAGCAGATGAAACATTTCGAGGATGTGCAAAGGAGATACAATCACGTCGACGAATGGTTTGTGGTCAATGATTGGGGTCGCGAGAAGAATATTATAGTTGAAGGAGCCAAGGACCAAGGTCATTCTGAGAAGGAGCTAAAGGTATTCATTTCGGCATGCGATGCCTTGAAAGCTGAGATCGAAAGGGTGAACCTAGCATCAAGAAGATTGAAGGAGAACAAGGAAAAGTTAGTACTTAATAGAATAGATGGAACCGTGGATATTGCAGAAGAGGGTCAAAGTTCACAGCGCAATGAAACAACTGAGGAGTTGGTCAAAAAGCTACTTGTGTTCGCAGAAGAGGAGAGGTTCTTAAAAGCAAGGATCGAAGATCTATGTATTGCAAATAAGACAAAGGAGAAATGTCGGAGCTGGTACCATTGATAAAAAATCGAAAGTACAATGGAAGAAGATTAGAGTAAGCGGAATCAAATTTTAGAAAGACGTTCGTATGTTGGTTATATCCATTTACTTTATTTTATTTGTGAACTGAAAGTTGGGAGATAAGTGCTAGGCTGGATGTTATACAATGTATCTTTTTGATTATATGATATGTTTTTACTAGTAAGATACCCGTTGAACGATGTTATGTTTATTATTTGTATATATGCGCACGGTGTTATTCTAATCATCTTGTTTATTCTATTTATTTTTTTATTTTTTATTTTAAATGCATGATTTAGAAATATGTAAAAAAAGGTTCTTAGAATGGTATGTAGGTTGGTAATTATTTAAGTTGGTAGGTTTGTATGTTGGTAGGTTGGTGGATACTTTGGACAGTGGTATTTTAGAAAATTACGTCGTCTATACCATTCCATATGTATATATAATGATATTGAATTTTGGAAAGCTTTGATTAGTATTAATCCACGATGAAGTAATGATAAATAATTTGTAAAAATTTGGAATCGTAACTAGGTTGTTGAAGTTAAGTATAAATATATGGTGGGATTTAGTTGCAAGTATTTAGAGTCGATGAATATTTTGACAAACCCTCCAAAACATCTAAAGGTAATGATTCAGTATAATTGTACATGATTTCAAATATGCAGAAAAAGATTTGTAGCAAAAGGGGGGGAAGATATTCGCGCCCATCACGTAGACCGCCGGTCGCCCTCTCAGCGTCGTTTGCCCATTGGCTGGATCGGCGGTCGCCCTAGCGACCGACGTTCGCCCATCCGCTGTATCGGCGGTCGCCCCATCAGGAGGGGTGCGCCGAGGCTCGCGGGCACTTTCTCCTTGGGTCCTTGCCCATCACGTAGACCGCCGGTCGCCTTGTCAGCGTCGTTCGCCCATCAGCTCGATCGGCGGTCGCCCTAGCGATCGACGTTTGCCCAAGCGACCGACATTTGCCCATCAGCTGGATCGGCAGTCGCCCCATCAAGAGGGGTGCGCGGAGGCTCGCGGACACTTTCACCTTGGGTCCTTGCCCACCACGTAGACCGCCGGTCGCCCTGTCAGCGTCGTTCGCCCATCGACTGGATCGGCGGTCGCCCTAGCGACCGACGTTCGCCCATGCGCTGTATTGGCGGTCGCGCGATCTGGAGGTTTTGAATCAAGTTAACACCAAGTATCCTATACCATGCCAGGGTTGAATCAAATTAACACCAAGTATTTCCTTCCATGTAAATCCAAGTTCCATGCAGCTTCTTTCATTATTTAATATATTTAATACGGTTAGAGAAAATAATAAAACCACCTCCTCCCCCCTTTAGTATAACTTCCTCTATTACTCAGCATCCTACAAAGTCAAAGTAAATCATAACATGTAGATACGTTTCTCTTACGGGAAATTTTATTCTTCCATAATTTTTATAAGGTCTTTTTTAGTCACCACAAGTTTTAAAATCGTTATCTTTTTCCACAAATCTATTTTCCGTGTATCATTCAATATTCTACTCATTCAAATGACTTACAAGTAAATGATGACCTATGGATGAGATATCCCCACGATTTTCTAAATAACACCATCATTTCCATAGGGTCATCATTAGGTAGTCTAAGGGTTTAAATTGTCCCTTTACCCCCTTTATCTATTTTTTATTATTTTTTGAAGTTTTGGTGTTTCTAAGTGCTTGCAACCGAAATCCACCCTATAGATTCTTTACTCCAACGATTTTTTTTTACAGCTCCATCATGTTCATAAGGTAGTTATTAAATAGTCCAATTCTTTTTAAAATATTTTTTCTCTCCATTTAACTATTTTTTATCTATTATTTAAAGCTCTACTTACTTCCAAATTCTAGATTAATTTGGGAAAAATAGTACAGGTTGTCCTATAATATTTTTGATGGTTCCATCCTTTTTATATGATCCATATTACCTACACTAAATAGGTAGATTAGTATTAGATACACTAATTTACATAAATAGGCTATAAGTTTTTACTATTAGTCAATATTTGTACCCTCTACAATGGTGAAGATGGGGATCCTTACATAGTATTGGAATCAATACTCTTGGTAAATTTTTTATATCAAAAGTAAAAACTTGTAGCATTTTCAAATCTTACAAAAATCTAATACTAATGTACCTAGTTAGTGTAGTCCAAATGTTCAAATTACATTCCCCACTTTGTTTTCGTATGCATGTGCGCACACCGCCTACTTTCACATGACTATTTAATTTTTAGAAATTCGGGAAAAATACTTTCGTTCCTCCCGTGGCCCTAAGATTTATACCATATTTTTTACACTATATGAATCACCTAGGAAAGTTATCAACACCCCTTCCACTCCCTTTTTGCTTATATATTTACATATGCCCCCGTGCTTCAAACCCCGCAATTCAAATATCCCCATATAAATTCAACCACATAGTTCGCATTCTCCTATGCTTTTATGAATACTTCCATTACATTCATGAGGCCCTTATTACCTAATTCAAGTGTTCGTATCACCTGCTCTACCCTTTTATTCTCTTTTCCCTTATAATTCGAAGTTGTGGTGGGTACATCTAAATTATGACATATGGATGCGATTTCCCTATGGTTTTTTTTATGATTCGATCATTCTCATAGAGTCATTATTAGGAAGTCCAAGTATTAAAATCACATTATTGCCCCATTTATCTATTTTATCTCTTTTTCTTTATAGTTTTGATGGTTCCAAATACTTGCCACCAAAAGCCATTATATAAATTCGTTACAGTGAACAAGAAAACAACTACGGACACGGAATTGCGCAATTTGGCGAGTGAGGTTGAGTGTGAAGTACGCAATAAGACAAAGGATGAAGACGAGGATGGCGACCAAAGCACTGATGACTCTCTAGGTGAAACCGATCCAAACGCAGATGAAGTATCAAGCGACGATACGTATACATTGAAGGATACCTAAAGACAAGTTATTAGACTTTTGTTGTTTTGGATTGGAAGCACGAAGTTCATTGTTAGTACTCAGTACAATACTACAATGTACTGCAAGTAGGGCAACTATTAGCTTACAATACTTTGGTATTCAAGTATGTTTCGGAGTATAATATATATAGTTTGGTATATGTAATAGTTACATCATATATATGAATACTATGATTATAGACATGGACAAATTTGTACTATGAAATGCACCATTGACCTTGTTTCCGATAAAAAGGTATTCATAAACATGCTTTGAAGCTCATTTTGTACCAATATGAATTTATCTTTCTTGTTTCATATTCAACCATAGTGCTGGTCACCACACACGCGGTGGCCCAAGGCGACCAGAGATCGCCACATGGGCGCTACCCCCAGGGCGACCGCCGATCGCTATAAGCGACCAACGATTGCCCTGGGTGATCGTCGGTCACTCAGTACTGGACCGGCGGTTGCCTAGTAGCGGTTGCCAGGGCAACCGCCGGTCTCCATACTGGACCGCCGGTCGCCTACGCGCGGCAGCGAGGGCGATCGGCGATCGCAGCAGGCGACCGACGTTCGCCCCTGTGCGACCGTCGGTCGCCTAGCGAAGATGCCCACCCGCGGTCGCCCACTATGACGTGTATTTTGATTTTCCACGGCATTATCAACCCTACGCCACATAGGAAAATAGCTTTTTACCTCAAGGTAAATCTCAACAAGTTTTTTACTATGTAATTTTTGGTACGGTCGACATTTTCGTCGATCGGACGTCTAACAGACATGTCCAATACGACAAATCAGACAGACATTCCGAAAATTGTGTCTAATAAGACAACCCTGCCTTGGAGGAGGCCTCGGCTGTAGAGGAGGCACCACATGTGTTAGTTGAGGAGGAGGGCGTTCCAGGTGTGAAGTTGGTGACTGCACCTTAGGAGGAGGCACCGGCTGTGCTGGTTGAGAAGGAGGTGACTGCACCCTAGGAGGAGGCCCCGGCTGAGGTAGAAGTTGCCACTAGGGAGTTCACACTGCTCGAGCTCAAAGAAGAGACCCCTCCTACCTGCACTGCCTAGTGGTAAAGGAGGAGAAGGAGGAACCCGCAACGGTGGAGGTGGCCACTGAGGCTGCCCTAGCACTGGGGGCGGCATTGGCTGTACCCGTTGAGGAGAAGGCAGCTATCAAGGTCTAGGAGGATATCACTTACGAAAAGTAGACCACGCAGGGCTCCTTAGGTAGACTAACTTAGGTCAAGGGACCAGACCAACCAGAGAGGTAGGCAAGGCAAGATTAGAAGGCATGCGAGGTCAGAGAGGTTAGGGAGGCAGGTAGGCCAGGGCAGACTAGGAAGTCAGGCGTGACCAGGCAAGTGGGCGAGGCCAGGGAGGCATGCCAGACTAGGGGGTTGGGCCAGGCTAGGGAGTTGGGTCAGGGTACGGAGGCAAACCAGGCCAGGGAGGCGGGCCAGACTAGGGAGACAGGTCAGACCAAGGAGGCCAGGACCAGCTAGGCAGGCCAGGCCACGGAGGAAGGCTAGGCCAGCGAGGTTGGCCAGACTAATCCAAGGAGTTAAGTTAGGCCATGGAGGTAGGCTGACCACGCGAGGCCAGGGAGGTTGGCCAGACTAAGCCAAGGAGGTAGGCCAGGCCAAGGAGGCACGCCAAGGAGGCAAGCCAAGGAGGGAGGCCAAGGAGGCAGGCCAGAGAGGCAAGTAGTGCAGGCTACGCCAGGGAGGCAGGCCACGCTAAGGAGGCAGGCCAAGCTAGGGAGGCTAGGCTAGGGAGGCAGGCAAGGCCAAGGAGGTAGGCCAGGTGAGGGTGGTAGGCAGGCCAGGCCAAGGTGGCAAATTAGGAATGGAGGTTCCAAGGAACGTAGAGTAAGAGACGCCTCACTCTATTAGGGAGTGTAGACCACGAGCAGAAGCGGAACCCAGCACAAGGAGGAAGTCTACAAATCCACTAAAGCGTGTCCCGGAGACGCTGCTCGTTGAAAGGAAAATGGACAGAGCTATTCAACTCACATTCCTTTGTATGCAGCACTGGAAGAACTGGAGAGAATTAAAAGATGATGTCTGGGCAGAAAAAGTTGGTTTGGAGAGCTTTTACGAATTTACCTGGCCTGAACCACACATAGATTTGGTGGCGAATTTTGTTGAAGGTTTTCACTACATCAAAGGAGACAAGACCAATAGTGGAGACGGCCCCAACGTTGCAGTAAGAGCTATAGTTCAAGGAAAAGTGGTGGAATTTCCTGCTTCGAAGGTGCAACAGGCCTTGGGTATCGAAGGCAAGAAGGTACTAATGAGGGGCAAGAAAGACTTCAATCCAAGGTATGTAGAGGAGTTTGGAGTGAAGCCTACTGATTTTAGCTCTGATGGAGCTAAAATCAATGCATTCACACCTCTATACCAAGATAGGGTCAGGGCCCTAGTAGAGATCATGTGTTTGAAAGTAAAATTGGAGTATGCTAGCAAATTGTTGCTCTAGTATATGTTCCAGGGGATCGAGGGAGGAGATGTGAACTGGGCCCCACTTCTGTTGTCCAGTTCAAGGCGAGTTCTCATTCAGGTTCATACAAGCAATACAAGGAACATCAAAGGGGCTGAGTTGATAGATGCCCTACTAAGGCTATGGTTTCTAGATGATAAGGAGTATGTAAAACCAGACTCATTTGCTTAGGAGGAGAGTTCAGAGGATATCAGAGACGGCAGTGAGAGATCGCCAATGAGGTCACTAACGCGATCAAGAGCAGATCCACCACTAGATGCATTCAGTGGAGAAGGTCCGATGAGACCATTCACAGGCTCACTGCCCACCCAAGAAGACAAGACGGGAAAAGGACACGAATCTTTGTCACCACGAGAGAACTTGGTGTATCAGAGAAGAGGAGCAAAACGGTTAGATTTCTCTCCCATGTCTCCCTAGAGGTAGGACACACAAATAAACGACTACGGGAGCGGGGAAACAGGCCAAGGTATCGAGATAGCACAACAAATACAACAAACTCGGAGGATGAAGACAAGATCACGTCGTTGACTCTGCAGGTACAGAAGAAGGGCAAAGAACACATGAAGCAGAATCCTACGCGGGCTACATGTACGATTCAATTGACTAGCAGCTCTGAGAATCTACATCAATTGGATGACAACCCGATCAGCAACCGAATCAAGCCCATTTGTCTACATCTAGAGCAGAGAAGCCATGTGGAGGAGCAAGTGAATCACTCGGATCCAGTGCCTGAATCACATGACCCATTTGAAGAACAGCAGTTTGTATTGTCCCAAGATGTTCACCGATCACCTGAACAAGGTGAGATTGCTCCACAGCTACGGATTCTACAGGAGCAACAGTCCCAATCAGATCAATCACCATTGTTACAAGAGCAGGGAGAGATTGCACTAGAGAAGCCAATATAGGAGAGCCGACAGAATGAGCAGTATCAGCTACAGCATCCACATGAGCAAGTCACGGAGGGACCAGAGCAACCACACAGGGCACCTACCCTTGATCTGCCACGGATCAGGACACCTACTCATCGTAGTACTATAGCAGACAGACTCAATGATTTGGTATACCAACTACACACAGTATTGACAGATGAGGCAAGGGTGCGAGAGCTTCAGGAGGTGGAGGACAGGTCAGGAGATGGATATAGGAGGTTGGTCACAACCAACTTAGATCTACAAGGACAAATACATGAACTGAGTCCCCAGCTTCAACTTGCACGGCGAAAATATGCTCTAAGGAAGGACGTGTGGACATATACAACAAAGCAGTTGAGGATTCTACATGATGAGCAGTTCAGAGCACCCCAGGTAGAGGCGGTACGGCAACGACGTTTAGAGTTGGAGGCCAGTCTGAGTGCCAGAATCCGAGATTATGGCAGACTGGCACAAGAGCACTGACACTTGCAGCTTTGGTTGGAGTTGGCAGAGGCCAGATCGACTGAAACATTCCGAGACTTAAGCAGACATCTTCTGACGACTGCAAATAAACAAGTTTTGCAGGAGATCCAAGCCTATACCATGGACCAAGAGAGAGCCAACAGATACTTGATAACGTTTGCAGAAGCCTACCCCGCCTTTGTTTATTGGTCAGATGATGAGGAGGAGAACGAGGAGGAACCAATTGTGCCAACTATGACACAGCCATTGGAGGGCGTAGGAGTGTCAAGCCGTGCCTTAGGGAGTACTTCAGCTAATGAGTTAGAAATTCGTGGAGGACAAGTGGAGGCGGCACCAGTATGGAGACTACCCAGTGGAGATGGCAGAGGAGACATTTATCCCTACTTGAGCAGTGTAGAACAGTCATTTGGCCAACATGCTCATGCTAGAGCAACATGGAGTTTACTAGGAGAGAGTATTCTTGCCATCCCACCCGGGCCAGATACAGTAACGCCAAGACTGGAGGAGGTAACGGAGGGAGCGACATCACCACGACTATAAGGACATTAATACAGTCAAGACCTATATAGTAGACTTAGTGTTTACAATAAATATTTGAGTGAAATTGCAGCTAGTTTGTGGGTGTGCGGCGAGTTGTTGTGAATTTTACCGGTTTCGCTAACATTTAACCCTAGCCAGGAACATCTGAGGACAGATGTAAACTAAAAGGGGGATAATGTTAACCGGGTAATTACCTAGCCAGTAATCTTGTAGTTACTGGACCAATAGTCTGGACTTTCTGGGTTACCCTAAGTCAGATTTTGGATGAAATATGATGGATGGATGCAATCCTATAGATGGATGAAATTAGTTAGGGTGTGGAGACCAGTGTGGCTGCTAGGGTTTGGAAGGGGTTTGGAGAGCGAGGGCTCTCTCTCTCTCTCTCTCTCTCTCACGAAGTTGGAGCTCGAGCTAGAAGGTGTGTGTGTGAGTGTGTTTGTGTTGGATAGAGGAGAAAACTACTGCTTTAGACATATATCTTGAGGGACCAGAAAGTGGACTCCGACGGGCAGAAGTTATCTGTACTATCATGAGTTTTCAATGAAGTATGTCTGGATTTGTGTGTAAAACTGTTGGATCGTGATTCTAAGTTTTCCATTCTGAAGTATTGGAGGAATAAGATTAGAAGGTGGGGTTGATAAGTAGTATTGTTGGAATTGTAGTACCATTGTGGTACTGTTTAGGGCTTGTTCGGGTACTGTCCAAGCCAATTTCAAAGTTGGTTCAGGGCCAATTTCAAGGTTAGTTCAGAACCAGTTAAAGTCCAGGGTAGGATCAATCAAGGTTCAGGCCAGTTTCTAGTCCAGTTCAAGATAAGTCTCGAATCTAGGGCAAGACCAGTTTTGAATCTAAGACAGTGTTAGGAATAGGTCAGGACGAGTTTGTGATCTAAGGCAAGACCAGCTTTGAGTCTAGTCCAGTCCCAAGTCTAGACCAGAACCAGTTTGGAACTCAGACACAAGTGCAAAATTAATACTTTTGCCTGATAGTTACATACCTAATGATAATGAAAGAGCAACTCATATATATATATATATATATATATATATATATATATATATATATATATATATATATATATATAAAGAGGACGGGAAAATGAGTTACGCCCAACCTGTTACTAATGTATGAATTGATTTCAAAGAGCAAATCAAAATTCTCAATTGGTAACAACCAGGGCCAGAGCAACAAAACAAATTCCAATATGTAGCCAACCCATTGTGAGTGAAGACAAGACCCCATGATCAAGAACTGGTGATGAAAACCCAATTGGAGGACATGCATAATCAAGTGTTGATTTGTTAATCCAATTGGGATCCACTGTTATACAAAATGGTAATAATGAGAGGATGGGTAGAGAGGATGTACCAATAGGTACGACTCCTTTGCAGAAATCACAATTGGAGTTACCGACGGTAGTTCCAATTGAACTGAATCGGAAATTTTTTAACCCAATAAATAATGGAGAGTTCAATGATTATCAACCACGCCCAAATATTCATAATCATCCCCCAATGGAGTTAAGCTAAATTAATGAGAAACAATCAAATAGAGAAATACCAATTGATGAGGATCTGGAGATACTACTAGAGCATTTCAAGTGGAGAATACATATAATGCCAATTATGAATCAACAGATACCTGTTAAATCCAAATGGTTTGGAAAAATAAAAAAATCTAAACCAATTGGAATTATGCAAGGTTTACCCTTTTATATTATTTTGGAAGACTTGGGTCATCTAAAAGCTGACATCACAATAAAACAAGTGTTAGGAGTAGCTCTACTTTGTCGGAATACTTTACAATCCAATTTAATTAGAAAAAGAAGAAAACATGTAGTACATGAAATCTCAATTAGTCTAGACCTCGGTAGTCCTATGATTGATGTTATGATTGATGGTATAATAACTGTTGGAGTGCACATAGATGGAGGCTCGAGTGTAAACTTAATGAACTGAAAAACCATGATTAGCTTACAATTATTGGGTTTACAAGATACCAAAATATTTTTGCTCATGGCTGATCAAAGTCGGGTAATACCAAAGGGTATATAATAAAAAGGAAAAACTATACTATCTGAACTTGTCTTCTTTATAAATTATATCGTATTCCAACAAACTAATTTTTTTCATCCTACACTATTCTATTGGGCAGACCTTAACTTTATCAAGCAAAAGCTAAAGACGATTTGGGGTAAGGGGTTAATAACAATTGGGTTAGGGGCATCAAAGGTTAAATTAAAAATGTACTCAAAGAAATATCATGGAGAAACACAATGGGAATCACCTGAATATTCAAGTGATTTTGATTACGATACCGATGTTGAATCTGATAAACATACTAGCAAAGTTCAATTACATAAACTAGTAAAACAAAATATAGTACCGACGCCAAGAGTTTTTAAATAAATAGGTACGAGAGAATATAAATTCTCTTACTCAGAGAATATAAATTCCGTTAGGGTTCTTGAATCGTGGATGCAGACATACTAGTATATGGAGTCATGGCAATCCATTCGGAATTAGAACCAAATTTTGAATCTGAGAATTTATGGCATTATTCTTCTGAACCTACCCCAATTGAAAATCATGCTCCTAAAGATTTGTGTCAAGATGTAAATATTGGTAGTAGAAAGAATCCAAAGATAATTCAATTATGTAGACATTTAAAATTGGACAAACTTGATAAATGGTTAAGTTTTTTTGAATCACATTTGGACACCTTTGTTTTTTCTTATAAAGATTTGAAAGGTGTACCACCCGAGGTGTGTGAACACCACATCAACTTAGAAGAAGATGCTAAACCGGTACGCCAAAAACAACACCGGCTTAATCCAAAATACTCCCTATTAGTAAACGAGGAGATAGATAAACTCCTAGAAATAGGATTCATCTATCTAGTACCCTTTAGCAAATGGGTTAGTCCAATTGTAATAGTATCTAAAAAAATGGTAAAATCCGTATTTGTCAAGACTATAGACAGTTAAATGCAGCTACAAAAAAAGATTACTTTCCATTACCTTTTACAGATAGTGTACTAGACTCCGTAGCTGGCCATGAGATGTGTTTGTTTTTAGACGGTTTTTCTGGCTACGACCAGATTAAAATAGCGTTAAAAGACCAATTGTTGACTACTTTCACTACCAATTGGGGGACCTATGCTTATAATAGGATGCCATTTGGAGTTTGTAATGGGCCTGCGACCTTCCAAATAATTTTTACCGTAGCATTTGATGAATATCTCCGTAAATTTAAAAAGATATTTCTAGATGATTTTTGAGTGTTTGTTACTAAGGAAGACCATCCTACCCATTTGGCACTTTATTTTGCTCAATGTAATCAGGTTGAATTTCCCTTAATGCAGCTAAATGTCAATTTGTTGTACCTTATGGTGAATTGCTATGACACATTGTTAGTAAGAAAGGTATCAGTACTGATTCAGATAAAATTGCTTTAATTGTTAGTACTCCCCGACCTGAGACAATAACTGAAGTGAGAAGTTTTGTAAGTTTAGGAAGTTATTATAGAAGAGCGGTCAAGGATTATGCTACACATGCTGCTCCATTAACAAATTTATTAAAAAAATCGGAGAAGAGAGTAAATCCTATTTGGACTTCCGAGTGTACTAAGGCCTTTCCTACCTTAAAAGAATGCTTGAGTAGTGCACCTGTGTTAATTCCTCCCAATTGGGAAAAACCATTCCACATATATGTGGACGCTTCTAATGTTGCATTGGGTTGTGTTTTGAGTCAAAAAGATGAAAAGAAAATGAACTATCCTATTTATTTCGCTAGTTGCCAATTGATAGTTGCAGAGAAAAATTATACCACTACGAAACGTGAGGCTTTAGGTATGATCTTTGCTGTATAAAAATTCATGCACTAATTATCGGGGTATCCATTCACTATTTACGTTGACCACGATGCATTGAAATATTTAATTAATAAACCCAATTTAAGTGGTCGTTTAGCTTGATGGGTATTATTCCTAAAAGAATTTAATTTTTCAATTGTAGTTAGGTCTGGTAAGACTCATGCCAATGCTGACCACTTATCCCGATTGGAACCTACAGAGGAATCTAATACTGTTCCAATCGATGATGAGTTACCAGATGGTCAATTGTTTGTAGTAGAAGTAATCCAATCCGAGTATAAAGATACTTTAGAATACTTAAGCACTAATACTCTAACAAACCAATTGAATGATAAACAAATTAAACACTTTTTGCATAAATGTGCTCCCTATTATTTACTAAATGATATTTTATACAAAAAGGTAAAGACGGATTATTACGCCATTGTATCTTTACAAATGAAATTCCTTTGATTTTAGAGGGGTGTCATACCGATCGATGCGGGGATCATTTTGCAGGTCACACAACAGCTCGAAATATGTTAAACTGCGGCTATTGGTGGCCAAGTCTCTTCAAAGATGCCCATCATTATGCTAAAACGTGTGATCCTTGTCAGAGGGTATGACGCCCTACACATAAATCAGCTATGCCTTTACAACCCCTGTTGGCATCAGCACCCTTCGAAAAGTGGGGGATCGGCTTTGTTGGTCCAAAAGAACCTCCAACTAGATATGGTAGAAAACAGTATATTCTAGTTGCAACAGATTACGCTACTGAATGGGCGGAAGCCCTAGCCACTAGAAATGATGACGCTCAAATTGTAGCTAAGTTTTTATATAAAAACATAATTTCTAGATTTCGCTGTCCAATCGAATTAATAAGCGACAAGGGCACCCATTTTTTGAATGAAACAATTGAATTATTAACAACTAAGTTTCTTATTAAGCATCGAAAAACCAGCCATTACCATCCTAGAGCCAATGGGCAAATAGAAAAAATCAATGGCTTGTTATGCAATATTTTAACTAAAACAATTGGAGGATCTGGTACTGATGGGGATGAGAAATTATGTGCAGCTCTTTGGGCTTACAGAAGTATAAGGTAACTACCAAATTTACACCATTCCAATTGGTCTATGGGGAGGAAGCTATTCTTCTAATAGAATTTGAATTATGTTCCTTGAAAATAGATTCACAAATAGCAATGACAAATAGATTGAGTGATGTTCAGAGTTTAGAAACTAGACTTTGCCAATTGGAGAAATTAGATGAATATAGGAGAGAAGCTTTATACAATACCTACGTAGCTCAACAGAGACAAAAATCTTTTTATGATAGTAAATTGCATAAGAAAGAATTCAAAGAAGGTGCTTTAGTCTTACTTTATGATAGCCGGTTTCTTAAATTTCCCGGGAAACTTAAAACTCATTGGCTAGGTCCTTATATTATTAGGAATATGAATCCCAAATTCCCAATGGTTCAGCCCAATTGCAAGATTTTTGAAGGTAAACTTATTCCTACTCGTATTAATGGCTATCGGTTAAGACTGTATCACAATGCAGCCGAGGTCGGCTTCAAGGATGAAGAGGAGGAGGTCTAAAATGATTGGCAATTGAAGGGAGTATAATGCAATTAAAAAAAAAAAAAAAGAAAAAAAAAAAAAGAAAAAAAAAAATAGAAAAAAGAAACATGTATATAAAAAAAAAGAAAAAAAAAGAAAAAAAAACAAACATGATAAATGATATAATAAATATTTTAATTAATTCTTATTCCTAGTCAAGAGAGAGAGAAAATGAGTGGAGTGAAATTGGAAAAATGAATTAATGGAGAGGATGAAGATAAATGGGGATGAAGAAAAAAAACATATAAAATGAAACATAATAACTATAGTTATCAGTATAAGGGACAATAAATACAACATGGTAAAAAATATAAGATAATGAGCGATTGAAAAAGTAAAATGAAAATAAAAATAAAAATAATGAGAGTGACCAATTAGATACTGGGCGGAAGTGATCATGAGAAGGAAGGGCAATCAAGAAAATCAAAAGAAATGACCGTTTCGAAGAAATGATCCCCTTCCAAAACTGAAAATGTTGGCGAGACAGTGAAAGGCGGCGGAACTGAGACATATAGTAACCAATTCGAAAGGAGGGAGTGCATGAAGACCCAATTGGAGAATTTTGCAAGTATCGATTGGCGAGCGAGGAATTGAGGGGAGAGTGCAAGGTTCGAGCAGTCTATGTTGAAGAATCGATTGGAGTGAAGAGCATGAGCGGCGATTGGAGGAAGAATTGGATGATGAGATCATGTTCGTAAAGGAGATACCAGCAAAGGATGACGATCTTGTGGAGTTCCTCCGATTGCTGAAGATACCAAAGCCCGAGGGTGTTGCACCTGCAGCAAAAAGTTCAGAACCAATATGCGTAGCGCGAGCTCTCATCAAAATAGCGCCATGGCCAGCGGTGATCGACCAATCGAAGAGTTTGAGCGACCTAGAGGTACTCAAGATCTTGAATTCAAGCAAGCTATTGAGATTTCTCAAAAATTGCCTGATTGTCATTACAATTCGAGAGGAGAAGACAGTAGAGTTCGTGGACAACTACCAATCGGCAGTGCGAGGGAGGACAGTGCACGGGAAACAATTGGAATTGATGGAAGAAGTGGTGAGGAAAGCGTTAAAGCTACCAAATTCAGGGATTCCGTGCGCGAGCTTGAGGGAAGAGGAGTATCCAATTGGCGATTGCTTTTTGCCAATAATCGAAGCACTACCGAGGGTACAGCAGCTCGTATTGCCTTTTAGGGTTCAAAAACTGCAGCTGAAGACCGATTGGAGGGAGAGTGTGGATTTTGTGCAGAAGTGGTTGTTTTTGGACGCAGATTTAGCATTGGTGGAAAGGGAGGTGATTGTGGCAACAATAGCGACATTCAAGCATGGAGTTGCGATCAATTGGTCGAAGCTGATAGCGAGGAGGCTTCACCAATCGATGGTTGAAGTGAAGGCCAACCCAATTGACTCAGAGAAAACATTCAATGGTAGGTTTTACACCACAAAATTGTTGGATGCAGCTGACTTAGTTTTAGTAGCAGTAAAGCCAGAACCAATTGAGGAAGTAGCCCAATTGGCACCTGCATCAGAGCCGTTACAGGGACCTGAGTATTATCAGAAGGTGGCGAATGAGGCAAAACAATTGGAGATGCTAGCTGCTTATCCAACCATTTTCGAAGACTATCAGCGATTGGAAGTCTAGTACAAAGAACTCCAAAATCGACACCAATTGTTGGAAATCTAGGAAGACCAATCAAAAACAGCGGAACCAAGGCCAATTTGTGAGGATATACAGGCCAAAGCATTCAAAAACCAATTGTTGGAGTTGAATGTACAATTGGAAACTTCACAGGGGGAGTTGCAGGTGCAAAAGGAGGTTCATGCCAAACTACATGCGAGCCATGACCATTTGCGTGCTGAGAAGCATCCCCAAGACAAGAATCTTGTAGATTTTACCAATTGGATTCAAGCTTTGGAGCAGAAGAACGATAAATTGAAGGTGGAGATCACCGATTGGAAAGGCAAGGCAATAGTTCAGTCTGACCCAATGGAAGAAGAAGAACCGAGACAGGAGGGCAAAATCAGCATTGCAGACCTATCGGAACTTGCAGAATACATTCTACCTGCTCACAATCTGGAGCGAGCTTACACCTACGATCCGTAGGTGTTCTTTCTTATTGCAGGTCTGACAATTGGAGATACTTTATCGAAAGTAGTATTTGAACAATTGTGGGAGAACGCAGAGGAGTCGAGGCAAGAAAACTTGTTTACAGAAATTATTATTCGTAGCGATCTCCCATTAGAAACTATGCAGCTGCTTATTGGACGATTGGCAATCTTGGTGCAAGGCTGCTTAGATACTACGCACAATTAGAGGAGGCACAAGCTTATTGACACCAATTGGAGGATTACTATTTGGAGCAGGTTTGACGGCCACAGTGCAACGATTGGGGATTCAACGTGACAGAGATGCTTGCCACCAATTGGACGCAATGCCCAATCAATGACTGGAAGACAACAGTGGAGCGTATTTTATAAGATTACCAATCGAAATGGTGGCTGCTGCAGATGGTGAAGGACAACCAAGCTCGATCAGTGAGGACCAGATTTTCAGATGTGCATCCTAGCGAGTACTTCTATACCTATCAAGATATCAAGATCCCATTGGAGCGAATACTGCAAGCAAGGACTTTTTCTCAATTGCTGCCATTCGAGGTTGATTCTCAGGCTGTGTTCAGAAACAAATTCAATCGGAAGGTAACGCTAGTATCGATGGTAGGATTACCTGCACATTTGGATAGTTGGAGTTTCACTACAATTGGAAGCATCACCGATGGGTAGTTTCTCGGCAAGTGGGAAAGTCTGTTTTCCACTATCAAAGATCGATCAGATGTGCTGCTATGGGAGACATTTCTCTGAATTGGCAAAGATTATAATCACCAACAACTACCATTGAGCAAACCAATCGAGGCGTTGAATACAACAGAGGTGAATCTTCGATTGGATTTGAGTGAGGCGCCAGAAAAGGTGCGAGAGAACCCTGATTGGTGTCCAGTGGAGCGGCGCTACTAATGGAGAATTGACGCCCAATTGGACACAGTTTGGTATAATTGGCCGGTACTTACAGGGAAGTGGATTACGTGGTCTGATTGCGTGAATTCCTACACCAAGTTTTGGCGGGGGCACACGACCCATCGGGATCCAATTTGTTTCCGATCGGCGATCTTCTGTGAAGCGTTAGTAGAGTGATGTCAGTTCTTCAAGGTTATCATCGATCCACAATTGGGAGGCAACATGTTGCAAAATGGCGAACTCTACGTTCGATTGAACTACAACTGTTGCAGAAAGATGCGCCTATTGGAGTTAAAGTTCATGATGCAGTTTTTGCAGGGTGCACACTACAACATGATTGGTGACAAAGGAGCCAATTGGCGCGGAGTGATGGAGTCATTTCTCAATCTGGACAGAGATGGCAGCTGGAAGAAAGAACGAGTCAATTGAAGAATCATATCGAATGAATGTGACGAAGCCAATTCGGAGGCCATACGGAAAGGAGCAAATCAATTGGTGTATCAGATGCCGCTAGAGTGGCAGCCCGGGTGTACGAACTTCACAATTTTGTATGGAGTTTCTTCCAAGAGTGCAAGAAAAGTTAAGATCGCGGTGATTCCAGCGATTGTAAGCAAGACCAAGAAATGATGTTTGCGGGGACGCGAACAATTGAGAAGGGGGCCATGCAGTCAATTTATTTTCTAGTTTGATCTCAATTGGGTTTTGATAATATAAATGCAGTAGATAGCCAATTGAGTTCATACATCTATTGTTTTCACCATTAGTTTATCGATCGGTATGAGTTTTATAATAGTAACTGATAATATGAGTTTTACCGATAGAGATCTGTAATTGCCGATGGGAAGCAAAATATAAGGCAGGAGAACCGATCGGGAGAGTAGTTTTCCTTATGCACAGGAACTCCTTCCAATTGCCGGAAGTAAAGCAACATTGACGATTGAAATTCTGTGTGTTTACTTTTGTGAATGAAAAGCAATTGTATTTTTCATTAAGTACTGTATTTGTGTGTTTGGAATGTTATGTACAATTGGAGTTTGTAATCTATATGGAGAATTATGAGCAAATTATTTATCTCCAATCTTCCCAATCTTCCCAATCTGATTGGAGATAAATAAACAGCTTAAATATTGATTGCATTGAAAATTGGAATCAGGAGGAAGTAAAACCAATTGGAGAAAAGTGCAAAATGGAGAAAGCAGAGAAGAGAGAGATTAAAGTAGTCCAATGATCAGAAATCCGTCGAAAGCATTGCCAATAGGAGAAGGACAGAAAGTAATTGGAGAAAAATTAAGAAGCAGAAAAAGAAAATGAAAGAAGAAAGAGAACCTGATACTTGAAGAATAAAGAATTCATATCCGGAGAAACTTAGAAGATTCCAACAACCCCTTGTGATAAGTGGTCCTATTGACCTTGCCTATTGATACAAGTAATAGAACAATTTACATTTTAAAACCATTGCAATTGGGCAACTTGGATTTTGTAGTACTCTCGATTGAAACTGATCTATCTCCTAGTGTTCAAACCCTACCTATAGGTTATTCTTTGTAGTAGAATATAAAACCCGACTACACAACCCCAACTTCCAATATCTTCCCAAACTTTGGCTTTGTAATTTCGGGTTGAAATTTTAGCAAATTACTCAAGATTATATCATGAAAGCTTTTTTGTTTCTAAAAAGTGAATACAATTATCTTTTTTAGAACTAAATATGAATCTAGTAATATCCTTCCATTGACATGTGGCATACTTAATTACCATAAAGGTCAATTTAAATGCAAAAAACTTCTTCTTAAATATGAGATGTCATCTGTTTTAGAATATGAGCCTTGAAAGAAGTTTGAAGTTGAAAGTATACACAATCGTGAGTGCTGGCATGGAGGGTAATTTAATTATACAAATATTCTATAATTTATGTGAGGATTAATTTGTCTGGGATAATGTACATAATTTGTTCTTAAAATATTCTTTGACTAGACTTTGTCAAATTGTAAATATTGTGAATGTTAGAACATATGTACCAAATCGTGTACAAAACATTATTCGATGGACACGAGATTCTCTTGACCTTAATTTCACTGTAAACATGTGAAAGCAAGTTAATACGAAGAAATAGACCACAAAATGAAAAATAAAATGTGATTATTAGCCAATTTGGCAGAGGAGAATTTACATTCACAAAGTATAAGGAAGTTGATTATAGTGACCTTCACATTCACTATGCAGCAACATTAATTGATTAGTCTAGGGCCTCTTTTTGCTACATGAACACCCTTGAGGGGATACCACATGGATCCCACGAGTGATATTACATAATACTATCGTTTTCTTCCATAGGTGAGCCTTCAGCCCCAGCCCTCATGTACTTTTTCATAGAAAGAAGCAGTTACAAACCATATGGAATAAATCTCCTCCCCCTAGATCTCCGCCTCAATACCCTGCCCAAGACCCCTGCCCTAAGACCCCTGCTCCAAGACCCCCGCCCCAAGACCCCCGCCCAAGACCCCCGCCCCAAGACCCCTGCCCCAAAACCCCCGCCCAAGACCCTCGCCCCAAGACCCCTGCCCCAAAACCCCCGCCCCAGACCCCCGCCCCAAGACCCCCTGCTGGACCCTCTTCTCCTCTGCATGTTCCGGCGCGAAATGCAGCCCGCATTACAGGAGCATAAGGTGAGATTTTGGGAGATAGTATAATTGCTAGTGAGAAAGACATTGTATAATTCATATCATATTCGGCCTCTACATTATTATAATTTTATGATGATACCTTATTTAACAATGTTTGATCAGTTTTCTATTTACTATATGAATTAGATATCTTTAGTTTTGAATATGAATGATTGAAATTTATAAAAACACTTTAAAGCTACAAAGACGAGACTTGTAATTACATAGTGTGTATCTATTAAAACCAAACATATCCTACTCTCTCTGTTCATAAATGTCAGGTCCAAGTGTGCTTTCCATTTTGTCCTAAAATGTTTGATTCATTTCAAACAAGTACAAACACAACATTTTATTGAGCAGTATAATGACCACATCATATCCTACTGAGCCCATTAATCACCTCATGGTACTACTTCACACATTCTATGCCCATGCATGATCTACTTACAATACCAACCGGTAACATATATGACATGAACATGCCCAACCACTACTAAACCCTTTAAAGCACCAAATATTTATGAATACTAATGCAAATGTTATGAAATCCTATATCACTACAAAGTTCTTGAGAGCTATCTACTCATTATCATTGCACCTCTCATTATCTTCAAGTGCGCTTGCGGTGGGTGATTCTTTGGCAAATTTGCCCTTTACTTGATAATCTAAGCAAGTATTATCAAATCATACATCTCTACAAAGCTCTTAGTGAGAGCTTTTTACTCACTGTCATCACACCTCTCATCATCATCAATTGAGCTTAGGGCAGGTGATTTTATATTGCCCAACCTTGTGAGTGCCGAAGTTTTATGGTTACTTAGGCAAATTTATTGAACCATATGTCACTACAAAGCTCTTGGTGAGACCTATCTATGCAACTAGAATGAAGCTTTTAATTATAAAAATTGACCTTCGTCCCAAGAAGTTTACAATATCGACAAAGGGAGTATATATACATACAATCAAATTCTAAAAATCATCACATACATTTCTCAATTACTTTTCTGTGAAATTCTAAGAACAAAATAAAATAATTCACCAATAATAGACTTTTCATTTTTTGACACTAATTTTTAGACACTTTTACAACTTGATATGAATTTGTGAAGGTACTCTCAATAAATAAGTTAGTGCTCCATTATCGGTACCGCTCTAGGTAGCACTCTCCATTGGTGCCCTCTTCGAGGGCATGGGACCGATAGCGTTGGCGGGCATGCACTTCACATGTCTCATAAAAGAGAAAAGGTTAGAGTAGAATGAGAAGCACACGAGGGGCAGGAAGACGCAAAGAATGGCGCAGGCGACAGGAGGAAGGCTAAACCACACTAAGGAATATACAATCTAGTGAGCAGCAACATTAAAGAGATAGGAGCTCAACTAATGAGTGTCCATAATGTCCCTCACCAGCTCAAGGACACGATAACTCAATGCAAACTATGAATGACCAGTTTCAGGGGTGGCTAGATCAGTATGTAAAGTTGAAATACAGATGACTCTAAACCAAAGTCTAGATGCACATGAACATTAGGAAACGAAAATCTAGGACCAGAAACACAAGGTTCCGACCACCGACCCAGATTGCGGTTCAGGGAAAGATAGGAACAGCCACCCAGAATGTAATCCGAGCGCTAGATATGCAACTCTGCTGCGTGTCTGTCTCTTATATCAACAATAGTTCAGCAGTGACGCTAACATGTTGAACATGGCCCAACGTGGAGGATGCAATCAACTGGCAGACGCTAGTCAGGAACACCATAAAACAGAGTACACTTTCAATAACTCTTTACTAATATATATGGTGCTATGTCACACCAAAAAAGTTCGTCAAGCTCTCAAATGCAGAGGATTCACAGATTTAACCACATGTGACGAACTTGACTTCTTCTTTTTCCTGAAAATAGTGGACAACCGTGTTCCGAAGCTTGGCTTCTTAATCCACTCTTGCTCACCTGTTACTTCTTGATCGGCCAGCTCCGCCATAAACGCTAATACGGCCTGCACGTCCGATTCAGACTTTGTGACGGCAGATGATTTCGCTCTGAAATGTTAAAATGTAGAGAGGAAACATGTACTGGAAGACTGATCAAATCAGAAGGTTAACATAGATGTGTACCTCTTGTCCTCTTTTGACAACATCCAGAGGCGGAAGCACCCAAGGATTCGGTTCCAACTCAAGCTTCTCAAGCCCAGTCAATCGCGCAAAAGATCCTGGTAGAATTGAAATAGCATTGTTGCTGATATACAATTCCCGTATACTAGGCATTTGGCCTATAGCTTTAGGAAGCTCTCGTAGTTCAGTAAAGTTGGAGGAAACATCAAGTTTTGTCAGTTTAGGAAGGTAACAAACGGTATCCGGTATCCGTTCTAACCGATTGAAGTGCACATCCAATTCCACCAAGTTCTTGAGATTTGGAAGTGTCGTAGGCAACCGCTGCACGTGATTCATGTAAATGCTCAATTTCTGAAGTAAGGTAAGGTTGCCTGTTGCTTCGGGCAATACTTTCAAATTATTGAAATCCGCTTGCAGTTCCAGAAGTTGTGTACAGAGACCGAGTGTCACAGGCAACTCCTCAACTTTATTCATTTGCAAATTCAGAATTCTCAGATTGCTGAGACATCCAATAGTCTCCGGCAGAGAAGTAAGCTGATTCGATTGAACAATCAATGATGTCAGCTTACTTAATTCGCCAATGGACTCGGGCAACGCGCGAAGGCGGTTTCCTGCGCAGCATGGATCGAGTTGATAATATCAAGACCAAAGAATCATCTTAAAGTTGTGTGTTAAGTTTCATAAGTTGATCGTGGTCAATGTCACAGAATGAGACAGTGAGGTTTACTTGGTAGCAATTTCATGAATAAATCTGAATGAAGAGCAGATCATAAACTCCACCTCCTGCCAACATTGAAAGAGACACACGCAACATACGATGATCTAACAATCGTTATGCTTTCTGAACGTAACTAGGTCCTGTAGTCCTTAATCTATGGAATAGAACAGATGATTAAGACGTCCACTTATCGTGCAGGAGGATCTACCAAATACAAAAATTAGCAACTGACAACAAAGAAAATTAGCCCAGGTTTCCTCTGCCCCATGTGATGAAGAAGTGAATCCTAAAAAAATATTGAGGACGGTTGTAGCTTCTTAGGCTGAGGACAAGGCATCACAAAAATTACAGAAATAAGAGTGCTGACAAACACAAAAGCTGCTGGCATTTCTAGCAAACAAAAAACCTGATCGGAAGATGTTCTTGCTAATATTCCAGCCATTCAGAAAATGCCTTCTGATTCGACAGAATTTGCCAGATCAGTGGAATATTACTGACTCGTGTACCTGTTAGGTCAAGCGCCGTTAAGTTCGTCAGCTCCCCCACCATTTCGGGAACCCATGTTAGTTCCATGTTTGTAAGTATTAGCTCCGCCAACCTATGAGATTTAGCATTTCTCATAGCGTCCGACACCTTCGAAGCGTATTGTGTAACTCCGTCCTCGTTGTCCTCATGGTCTAACTGTGAACCTGATATCACACAGACGGTGAATGAAATCCATCGCTGCATCTACCGAAGTAAAATAGACAGATTAGAGAGGCAACTCACCTACAAGTATATACAAGTATATAATCTAAATGTAATTCGTAAGACCAGCTGCAATGGGCAGGCGAAGCTCTACCGCTCGAAAAGAATCTTGGGAGATCCACTACTATATTCGAGAAAGAAACTATTACGAGCATCGAGCATTGATGTGAAAATGCAAACGATGGGACGCAGAGCGAATGAAGTATGTGTCTAAATCAATGGGTACATGACATATACAACTAATTAATGTGAAGTATGTGTCTAAATCGATGGGTACATGACATATACAACCAATTAATGTAAACGTTTTACAAACAAGTGAAGTTGGAGGAGACTTGAGGAGTAGTGCAACCTTAATAAACTAAAAGAAGGTTAACAAGATTTTAACCATTTAACACAAGTCTTGTGCAAATTGTGTTTGGTGTTTGAACCTACATACACTACATATTGTAATTGAATCAACAAAGCCAATAAAAGGTTGATCCAATATTATGGTTATCAATTAATTGTTGTTATGTTACAATAATAGTGTTGAGGTAACCTTGATTGCATGTCTACCAATGGTTAATCAATTTCAAGAACAAGAACATAAGGACAAGAGCATCCTATTTGACATACACTAACATTCACTCTAATCCAATTCAAAACAAAAGAAAACTATTTATGCCATTAACTCTACCTCAACTTAAACCAAAAATACAAAACAACATACTAGAGAAGCCATCAAAAGGATGGAGTCCTCACACAATTGGCTACTAATGTTGATAATCTCTACCAAATAGACATCTTAAATCATGGTTTAAAAGGTCTACTTAAGATAAATCATTGTTAAAATTTTAGAGCTTTTGAAAATATCCTCATAATTGATGATGGGTACCAGAATCAACTATGGCACTTCGATGGCGTCTAAAATTGTGTACACACATCGTGAACGGGTGGTTCTGGCCGCATCAAGGAGCTGAAGAGAAGTTTGCTATGGCACGGATGTCTTCATGCCGGGGCTTAAGCAACTTAGGGGGCAATTAGGAGGGACAATTTCAATCTTTCTGTCGTCATCTATCTACATTGTCATTCTAATGAGGTTACATTGGCGATAAAATGAATTTCACTGGGTCACTCGATCACGAAAATTTTCTCAAAGCCTGACGATCAATCCAAAAAAAATATCTACTGCACACATCAACAAAAGAATTCCAGATAAGTATTATCTATTGAAAAGAGGCCAAATTCAACAGAAGGAAAATCAGGATCTTCTATGTCAGCGAAGTACTTTCTCAGGACTGCTGCCGTAAAATTCCTCCGCATTTTCTTCTTCGCTGAAGTTCGGCGAGGAGATAGGTGGCTACCGGAAACTACGCAATTTACTGCGCAATCTATCTTCAGAACATGCTACATACACTGATCACACCTGATATCAAGGACTCACAGGGTAAAGATAAAGGAATGCAGTACCTGAAGTAGGCGCTTGCGGAAGTGTATTGAGATTCAGGTTGTTGGCTGAAGTATCGGACTTCCAAGCAGATGTTGAACCTACAAATGAACGGCTTCCCAAATGACCGATTAACAGGCTGCTGGAAAGTGGCTCTGAGTAACCAGTGTCCTCAGGAACAGTCGAAAGATTGCTTTGCTTGGATCCATCAGGCGCCGTCGCTACTGGCAACCTGTAGTCATGGGCTGAACCTTCTTGCATAGCGTTTTTGGCCAGAGCATGCACTGCAGCACTTTGAGCTTTCTGAATCAAAGCATCGAACCGTTGGTGCCTTTCCTCTAGCTCTATGACAGCCTCAGATTTCTTCTTCTCAACCTGGGCCTAACAACATACAAAGTTGATGTTAAAATTTCGTAACAACCTGAATGCACCTTCACACATACACTCCAGATGATGTGTGAACCCAAATACGACGAATTACAAGTGATTTCAGTAAGATCCTGATCCAGGGCCCGGAAAATGTGTCAACAAATACCTCATTGCGCATCAGATCTTCACACATTAGTAGATAAGCGCGAAAAACAAAGTGCGGGATTCGTGAAGGTTTAGGCTGCTGAGAAAGCTGGTCCAGCCGAGTGGTCAAAGTCGATTCTACTCTTTCAATCATCTGGGTAGCGAAATTTACAGCTTCCAGGCTGGGGCGGGGTGGCAACTCAGCTTTCAGCCTCCTCATCTCTTCAACTGCATCCTCAGTCGACTCCATCGTCTTCCCCATCTTGCTCTAAATATTCCGCCACCAAATCAGCAATAGAAGTCCATGGAATTGGATGTGTTCGTTTGACAGTAAAAAGTTCACTATTAGTTCTCTGGATCTCACGTAAGCAGATTGGATATTCAAAAATCTCCTATGACAAGCAGCCACCCGAAACAAGAGGTTGGAGAAACTAGGCTCAGCCTAGTGTGTCGCCCATCTGCACCTCCATTTCCACACGAGCAAATCTCAAAAAATCCGCAGCCAGTCAAACTCAGAAACTTTAAAGAAAACAGATAGGATCTACGACTTCCCAACCACGAAAATGTACAAGAACAGCACCACCTATCCCAACCGAATTGTTTCGAAGAACCACTTGCACAACAACAACAGGAACGCTCTCTCAGAGATTCATCCCAACCATAGATCAAAAGAAACGCCAACCAATCGCCGTAGTGTAGTTTCCAACCTCCTTGCCAAGATTCACCGATGATTCAGCCTAAGGCGAAACACACGTCCAATGACAAGGAAGGGGCTGTCTCAGACACAGCTCTCTGTTCAAGTTCTTATGTCTCCAAGCACAATCCACGAAGTGCCTCATCAAGCGCCAGGAAACTCAGACACGCCGCGAAGGAGTGGGGAAATCAGCGAAGGGAAAAGAAGAATCTATCGGTTGACATGCAGGACGAAGATGATGCTAGCTTCCAACATCGCAACAGCAGCAGAACGCGAAGAATCAAATTTCACCCTCTCACCACGCACAAGGCGTAAGGTTAAGCATGCAGAAACTCCAACCCATTTACAAGCCGATTTGGCAGGACATCCCCACGCTGGTACTTACCAGCGTGCTTGCCTTCCTGCCCCACAACCTTGCCTGGCCAAATAAAAATTTGGGGGTAAATTTGTCCCCTATTTTTGAATGGTAAATGTCACCCATCATGCCACGAGGGTGCCACGAGGGTGCCACGACGGTGCCTCGAGGGTGCCACGAGGGTGTAGTGAAGTCTTAGATCCCACATCCAAACTCAGAATTTCGAAAAAGTAATTGGACTTCTCAAAAAATGAAAAAAATAAAAATGACCGTTTTTTGACCAGGTAGGGAGTATGGGCGGGCAGCCATGCTGGTAAGTATTAGAGTGGGGATGTCCTGTCGACGCCTTTACAAGCTGGCATAGATAGAGTGTTCGTTCGACCTATCCTCGAATGTATGACCAGAGGTCATCACATCAGTGGTGAGACTACTAACCCCTCTCAGAGTGAATATTATGCTAATTCCTACCTAGCCACTAGTGCCTTAGAGATACCCGTCATGATATTCTCCAATGAGGGGGTCGTGCATTCCAAAGGGCTTTGAGATACCCGTCATAATATTCTTCCAAAGGGCTCTGAGATACCCATACAACCAGGTCCACGAATAGCGCACTATAGTTAAGTAAACTATGATGGAGCACCACGTCTACATGGAGAATAGAATGCACGACCCCCTCATTGGAGGCCATGAGCTCTAACCACCAAACTAAGGCTTGTGGTGTTATAGTTAAGCGTCTACACAACACAAAGAACACCGTAGAAGTGAAATTGATGGCCTCGTAAGCTTTCCACACCCCCGCAAAATAGTTTGACTCATTTGTAGCAAAAAGATTACATTTTCAAAAAAGGTATCATAAATGGAAACAAAGAGAAGGCATTGAGAGTTCAACACGATAACTTTGTTATAAACTTGTTGTAGGTCATGTGGACCAAATATTGAGTCATGAGGCATCAAAGATTAAGAGAGTGTCAGATATTAAAGCTCAAAGAACATCATAGAATCTCAACATTTTCACTTTGAAGTGAAAATGCTACCAATAGACTTAATGCAATGAAAAAATCACCAACTACGGTGGTCACCTTTATCTCAATAGTACCCTTAGACAAAAAAAAAGCATTAGAAAAAATCGATTTGCACAAATAATAGCCTCGCAATACTCAAATTGCCCCAAACTGTAAGGCTTCGATTGTAAAAACTAACATATACGGCGATTATATTATATAAAGAAAATATTCAAATTGAGATTACTAATGATAGGGATCAATGACTTTATATACTATCCATCTGAATTACTTTCCGTCTTCTAACTCACTGTTGCTTTCACTTTAATCACTTTAACTTTCCTTCTTTCAACAACCGAGCTAACTATCAAGCCTTGGTCCATTACATATGTCTCCTTCCTCCGTTCTTATGGCACTAATCATTCCAAGGCACCTCAGAGCTAGCATCTTGTAACAGACGCTCATAATCGCCAACTACGACCTTTAGAACAATGTTGCAATATCCAATCAGCTGCATACCCACCCTCAATAGTCATTGCCAAAATAGAAATATCTCCAGAAGTATCTAAAATCATACCAAGTTCATTGTCAATGGTCACTAGGGAAGGCAATGGATCCTCCCCGGCCCTTTTGCGCTCACATGAAAAACTAGATGAATGTGCGGCGGCGTATGAAGGCAACCTGCATGGGTACCAATATAAACAAGCACTTGATAAAGAAGGGCAATCCAATCCGATTTCTTGATTGGACGCGTGGTCTTGACATGCTTCAACCTCACGCAATCTCTTAGATGAAATTCATTTCCAACGAAACGCCGTGCAATTGAGTGATGCTCTTCAGTCTCCTGTGCAATGGCCATGGCTGCCTTTGCAAAATCATTACTATCACGCCATTTGTTAACTAGCACACGTCTTGTTTCTGTGAAATACAGAGAAGAACCTTGCTCTAGAGACATAGCAAAATCCATAACAAATTGATGGAAACCATGTGTCATGAAGAATGGTGACAAATGAGTGGATTGGAACACGCAATTGTTAAGCGCCATCATTGCTATTGGGAGTTGAAAAGCCCAATCTTTGTGTTCAAATGTAGTGACAATGCGAGAGTACGTTTCCAGCTCCTAGTTTGGACGCTCTATTGCACCATCTCTCTCATGATGAAAAATCGTCAACAATCCTTATGCAATCTTCACAAAACAACACACCTCTATCCACAACATGCTCAAAAATTGGGTGCCTCAATCTAACACTATGGCCGCTAGTAATCCATAATGTTCAAAAATATGTTCCAAAAGTTTTTAAGCCACGTCCAGTGCACGAGTCTCCTTCATCGGCATAGCAATAATTGACTTCGACAATCAATATGTAACGACCATAATACTTGTACAATCCTTACTGGGAGCTAATCCTGTGTTAAAATCATGAGGAAATTTGGTTCAAATTTGTTTAAAAATAAGAGGAAATTTCAATAATTCATGTTTTTGTTTGCGCCAAACTTTGGATTTGCCGCAAGTGTTGCTATTGCATACAAATCTACCAACATCTTGAGTCAAACCAAGCCATGTATACTCTTGCGCAAGCAAATCTCTTGTACCTTCACGACTTGGGTGTCCGCTCAACGGTGAATCATGAATTATTAGGGTCAATCACGTTGATATGGTTCATATGTTCGTATGTTGGAATCCATATTCGACCGCGTCAACGTAACCAATGTATTGCATCTATAGAACATACACTAATCATAATAAGTAAGCTCCAATCCTTTGGAAGTCTTTGTTCGCCATCAATAACTGCCTTCTAGATCTTCCAATATGGGGGATTTGCTTGAAGTGTTGCATTCCATAGTGTAACCATTACTGACTCTACAAATGGGCATGCGGGACGCAGTGTCATCATTGATAAGGTAGCCATCAGTTTATTAGGTGGTTCTGCATCGCCATCACAAACCCAAGCTGGTTTAGAAAAACCTTCAGAGTTGTAGTGTCTTTGTCCAAAAGCTCGTGATATCGATTTGCAATTTGGTCATCATCAACATCACAAAAAATATCTTATTCACTATGAGAGTGTGCATTCGACTGAACTTCTTCTTTGCTAGGTTTATAAATCATTTCAAAGCTAAAATCATTCAACTTGTCGGATGCCATGTATTAACATTGTCCTCCTTTACACGTTTATTAGTGTAAAACCCGTGCTTAGGTGACTCGTGTATCGTTCCAGGGATTCTGTGAAGTAACCAAGACAAAGTAGTGCTAAGACAACTAACCACAATCCTTTCTATCTTCAAACTTATGTTTTAACCTTACTTGACAAGGGTATCCCTTTGCAAGAGGGGATGCACAAAGACTCTTTCCCTTATGTTTTGAGTGGCAAAACTTCCATGTATAAACTCTACTCACACAAACACACACACCTAGACTTAGGTATACAATACGTCCTCACAACTAATCCGATCCGGCCGGATTAGCAGGTCACGCAGGACGTCCTGGTTGCCCTATCGCACTTACTACAATGACAAACTCCAAGAGATCCGAATCCGGCTAGAGGACGGCTACACGTATTCCGGTTACGTACTATTCCTACTCCGTCCTCTGAGACTACGAAGGAACCCGAGTCTGCAGCAGTTGGAGGTCGGCTGGCAATCCGGCCTCGCCCACTTTACTCCTAGACCTCCTAGACCGTAAAGTGTTTACTACAGTAGTTTCCCTCTCTCAGACACTTTAGACCGACCCAAGACACAAGGCACTCGCTAATACGCCCAAGACAACCGGAATTCCACAGATACAATCTTGCTCGAAATCAGGATTCCTAATCCCTAGCTAACTTATAACCCAGAAATAGTAGATACGACTTCTAAGCACTTGACCTCAAAAGGGAGACAAAACAAGGATCACACTGAATATGCGCATAAGAGGTTGTTGATTAAGAAGTAAGGAATGTTGCAGGTGACAAAACTTTCATCTATAAGTACTCAAAGTCAACGACTTTGAAACCTAATAACTTGCGGCGGCTGACCTACATGGCCTACTCTATGAAAAGCGACTTGCTTTCCCAAAAAGATCCTACCTACTATCCTAGGCCGACTTCCTAACCCTCAGTCGGAATCATACTAGAGACTCTAAATCCGTCCTACTTCCTCCTATCCCTTACACTTACACCATGCTTAGGCCGTTTCAAGGGTGTTGCCGAAATCCGGCCTGCCCGGACTCTCTTCCCTTGTGCGGTCGTGAACTCCTTGTTGCTCTCGTACTTCGTGTCGGCCTCGCTCTTTAGCTCCTCTTTGTCCGATATGTTGCTGTCGATATCGTGAAGCTTCTGAGCCGTTGGGGATTTCTCCCACTCCTCGATCGTAAGTTATCTAGCCACAGAACGAGTGTTCTTGGCTGGAGAATCAGCTGGGACGGGTGCGCCTTCTTCCATCTTTGCCTTGCCTTTGGGAGTGGTCGAATTTGAGGATCCTACATCCGACCTCTGAACTTCGACCGGAGTGGGGCGCTCGACTAGAGTCTGCGCTGGCGTATGTGTGAACGTCGGAACCGCAGTCATGGCTCCAATCTGCTCACGGACGGAGTCCAACACCACTTTCACCTCCTTGTTGCTCGTCTCGATCTTCGTCCCGTACGTCTTGGTCGCTAACAGGAACTTGTGGAAGGTGTCCGCCTTGAACACTTCCGACTCGAGGATTCCGGCCTCGAACAAAATCGCCTTTTGAAGTACTTCGGCCGAAATCTCACAAACTTGTACAAGTTTGGCTACCTAATTGTGAGCCATCTCCAGCGCTTGTTGTCGCACGGCCAGCGCGTCATCTCTTATCCGGATTTGTTCTTGGAGGCGAGCGTTCTCTACAGTCAGCCTCGTAATCTTCTGCTCTAGCTTCTAGACTTGGTCGTGGGACGGTCTGGCGTCTGCAAATGCCTTGACTGTGGCCAATGTCTCAACGCCAAAATCTTTGCACATATTCCTTATGATATTCTAGAAAGCAAAGTATGAAGTGCAAGCGTCCGTGAAATGGTACCATGCCCTCATCATTGCATCCGGATGATCTAGGGATTCTATCGCGGGACAAAGTCGGAGGTCGTCCGGCCAGATTGGTGCAGATTGTTCTCTACCAGCCGCGGAAGTCTCACCTTGGCCGGATCAAACTCCTTCTGGAGCCGGACGCTCAGTGGGGGACGGGGACGGGAGGATAATAACCTCCGGCTCTGTTTGTGAGGTCGGCTCCAATACTGGTTCCTGGGGTGCCTCCGGCTCCACCTTGTCGTCTTCTGAACCAGCCTCCTCTTCCTCATCCAAAAAGAGGACCTTGCTCTCCACGTCCTCCTCGGATTCAAAAACTCCTTGGAGTTGCGCTGCTAACGCCAGCTCGTACGTGGTTTCTTCCTCGTCCGTCAAAACCTCCTACTTGTGATACAAGTGATAAAGGAACGGGAGATGGAGCTAGGACGGCTCTTACCCACAATGTCGGTCAGCCGGGAAACTAGGTCCCCAACGACAATCCTCCAATCCACCTCACGTTCTCCACGAGAAGAGCCGAGGACGGTGTTGGCAAGGCGGACGGTGATCCGATGCGGCTTTTCTGCATGGATGATCGGCGCTCAGAACATTGTTACCGAGCGCTCCCTCGGGTCCTTGCAATCCTCCACCGCGTAACCGTTGTGCTTGTGCGGCTTTCAATTGATAGGCGTCTTTGCCCACTTAGACTTCCGGCCGCATAACCCCACGCCGTTGTTTCCTGAGAAGCTGTGAACCGCCTTCCAGTGATCGGGTGTCCACGTGAGCGGCTTCCCTCTGACCGTCCCTTTGAACCAGTTCGGCGCGCCTTTCTTGATTTTGCGCACCATCTCCGCATTGCGAATGCCCCACGGCGCATCCAACAACCTTTAAAGGCCTATTCGATCAAGGTCCTCCTCAAACATCTTCTTTTCTACGTCTTCGGTCGGAATGACCGGTAGCACTAACTTAATGGAAATCTTCAGCTTCTCGTACGCCGGAGCGGAAGCAGATGCTGATCCTGCCATTGGGAAGTAGAACGACAAAAAGTAACAAGTATCTGGGCTGAGATCAGCAAGGGAGCCGAATCGGAAACAGTAGGACGGAAAGTAGAAGGGCGGAAAGCAGAAAAGCGGAAGGCAGGATCGCAAGAAGGCGAGAATGCAGGAAAGCGAGAAGGTAGGTGACGACAACGGCGGACGGGTCGTGTTTTATAGGAAGGGCCGGATGCAAATCCGGCCATCATAACCTGTCTGTATGCCATTATGACCGTCCTCTTACCGAGCCGTCTTTGGCCACTCCCGTCATTATTGTCCTCCCGACCATTCCGTCTTTCAGCCGCCGTCTTTCAAACCCCTGTCCGTCTTCTAACAGTACGTATGTACAAGAGTACGGGTTCTTGTACCCAACCTTTTTATTCAAAACTCAATTCTAATCATAGCACTTATTTGTTCAAACTTATTTGCCTTATAATATACGGCCTACAACATACTTAGGTTGGATTCTAGACACTATACTTATTCTTATCGGCATCAAACATATGAAATACCCAATTGAAAAAACAGGGTCCGATACAACTCGTCAACCCAACACATTTGTCTCTCTCCCAAATGTTGCTTCTAACAAAAATAAGTCAAATTGCAATCGTCCAACTATACTACTAAATGTTGGCCAATAAGTAGCAGTAGCTACTTATGGACACAAGAAGGACCAGAGTGGGGTGGCAGATGGATGTAGTGGCCAGGAACCAGGAGTTCAAAGGACTAGCACGCAGGTGAGCCGAGGAGGGCTAGGAGAGATATCCATAGCACCTGCCGACAAAATCTCTTGGAGGGGCAGACTCTACTTACTAAAGAAGTCACTATGATCTGATTACCATCACTAGAGAGTTCTTGAAGAAAAGAAGTAGTCACTACACAAATATCCTATGATAAATAGAGGCTACCAAGAAGGCGGCAAGGAGGACATAGCCAAGAGACAAGCAGAAGAGAGGTTGGCCAGATTCAAGCTAAGAGAGCAGTGGGCAACAGTCAAAATAAGGAAGAATATGGAAGAGTAGACTGGCTCGGAGGAGAGCAGTAGGGGTGAATGAAGTGTCAATACAGAAGTCAACAACAACTTACCAACAACGTAACTACAACCCCGGGTACCAAAGACCATCCACTTTGAAACCAAGTACTAGTCAACAGGCAAGGCTGGGCAATAAACCAGATCTATGTTATTTATGCCGCAAGCATGGACACAGGAGTTGGAATTGCCCCCTAAAGGCCCAATTGGATCAGTTTTTAGTAGATAAGGATCAGAAGGCTAAAGAACCGGACCACCATGTGAGCAACGTGGAGATCGAGTTGCTAGACAACCAGGAGGACCTGGTGGACGTGACTAGTATGACCAAGGCTCAACGCCAAAAGGCTAGATTATCTCCAATTTACGAGAAATGTAGCGCAGCAGAACCTTCGATGGCTAAAACTAAGGAGGATTGGAAGGAAGAAGTGCGGATCAAAAACCTCACGTTTGATACATTGAAGAAAATTGAGCTTAAGGAGGAGGAGGAGGAGGAGGAGGAGAAGAGAGTTGCAGAATAGGCGAGAGAGGCCCTTCAGTCTCAGGCCAATGGGGACGTTTTAGAAGATTTGGTGGACAATGAATGGGCAAGATTTTCTGATTCAGATGCTCTATATTATACGATGAAGACTGGGAAGTGAGCCCCAAGCATACTCTTGGAGAAGAATATCAAACAAGACAAGGAGGAGCATTTTGCGGCGATGGTGGGCAAACAAATATTAGCCAGCCCAATCACATTGTCTTTAGGTCAATTACTGCAGATAGCTCCAAACATAACTGAGTTTGGCAAAGACCATGTGTTTTCTCGATTGGGCTAGCACGAGGATCCTAGTTCTGCTCAAACATGAGCACTCAAGTCGATCACCGGTGAAAGAGGTAAGAAAGATTTGATAACTAGTCTGGCTATTGATGTGGATAGCAAATTTCCGGTGCTAGCAGTACAGATTGGCAACGGTGTTCTCGATAATGTACTTGTACACGGAGGATCTGGCGTCAATCTCATAATTGATGAAGAGCGGAAGCGCCTAGGATTGAAGGACTCGCAACCCGCCCCGTACAGACTGAGAATGGCAGACGAGATTGTGGTCGACCTAGAGGGCTTGATACGCAATGTAAGAATTCACATTCATAGTATTCCTCACCTTATTACTTTGACTGTGATTAAAAATATAAAAGTTAATGCAGCCTATAGTATGCTGTTAGGTCGTCCTTGGTTAATTGATGTAAAAGTTAATGATGATTGGGGCAACAATTGGTCACTATGTGGGGCAACATGACGGTCCAAATAACATCGGTAAGTCAAAGAAAGGGGCCGAGACCAAAATTACCGGAAGTATTGGTTTGCTACCAATTCGCAGAAGGTCTTATAGACGAAGAGGAGGCACGGTGGCTAGCTACCGAGCAAGATGTACTGGTCTTTGGAACAATAACACTTCCTTGAATAAATAAAAACGAAGCTTATGACTAGCCCAGAGACCGAGATGAGGCTGAATGTTAAGAGCAGCTCAAAGACTCAAACGAAGCCGACAACAAACACCAGAGTAGGGATAAGGGCTTGCTAGAGGGACCCGAACGAGCTTACCTACAACATTACTATACATTTGAGAAGGGCGAGATTGAAGTAGATCAAAGACCTGCCTCGGAGAAGGTGCAGAATCTAAAATTTGTTGTTTGAACGGTACCGGAATCCAAGCACTTACGGAAAGTAAACTTGGGTACAGACTAAGATTCCCAGTTCTTGCGAATAAATGAAATACTTTCCTAGGAATACAAGGACGTGTTTTTCTGGACGTACAAGGATTTGAAGGGCATACCTCCTACTATTGCGCAATACCGAATTGAGCTCAAAAAGGATATCCCACCGTCACATCAGGCCTGATACCGAATGAATTCGAACTACGCTAGCATAGTGAAACAAGACTTGGACAAATTGCCCTAATCTGGATTCATTGCACCAATGGAGGATGCCACGTGGCTTTCACCCATTGTTATTGTGCCAAAAAAGAATGGAAAATTAAGAATTTGTATTGATTTTAGGAAGTTAAATGCTGCCACTAAAAAGGATCCCTATCCGTTACCATTCACTGAGGAAGTGTTGGATTCTGTGGCAGGCCATGAAATTTATTCATTTGTGGTTGGGTATTTATTGTATCATCACATCCAGATAGTACCAGAAGACAGATATAAGACGGCTTTTGTAGTTGATTGGGGAACATTCGTATGGGTGGTCATCCCATTTGGATTGAAAAATGCACCACCAACATACCAAAGGGCAGTAAATCGAGCCTTTCGGGATTACATTGGGGACAAGGTTGTCATATCGGGCGTGTTGAGGTAATCGGGCGAACAAAACGGACTTACGAGTTGTCCCGTACGGACGGGCGTGCCCACCCACCTTGATTGTAGAGGCTGTGTAATTTTTTATGGGTAACAAACTTTGCAGTAAAAAGCCTCGTAGGATGTGACGTGTAAGTCCATCTTGGCGTCGGGGCGGGTGAAATTGTACGCGGGCGGATAAACTTTTGTTAGGGCGGGTGAACTTTAGAGGGGGTGTCGGGCCCTGTTTTTTACGACTTAGTGCTCAATATGTTTAAAATGCGCATTAAGAATAAGTATAGTGTCTAGAATCCGACCTAAGTATGTGATAGGCCGTATCTATAAGGAAAATAAGTTTAAACATTTATATATTAACCTTAGAATGTAGTTTTGAATTAGAAGGACGGGTTCATGAACCCGTACTCTGCACTCGAATAGGCGAGGACGACTGTCAGAAGCCGAACAGGGCGGCTGAAGGCCGGAGTGGGTGGAAGGACAATTATGACGCGGAGTGCCAAAGACTTCTCCGTACAAGGTCATGATGGCGGATGGACAGGTTATGATGGCCGGATACCAATCCGACCCTCCCTATAAAACGCGACCCGTCCGCTCTTGTCGTTACCTGCCTTCTCGCTTTCCTGCTTTCTCGCCCTCTCGCGCTCTTGCTTTCCGTCCTTCCGTTCCGATCCGGCCCCCTGGCCGATCTCAGCCCGATCACTCGTTACTTTTTGTCTTTCTTCTTTCCGATGGCAGGATCGGCGTTTGCTTCCGCTCCGGCGCAGGAGGAGCACAAGATCTTGATCAAGTTGGTGCTTCCGACCATTTCGGCCGAGGAAGAAGAGAAGAAGATGTTGATGGAGGACCTCGATCGGATGGGCCTGTCTAGCATGCTAGACACCCCGTGGGGACTACGCGATGCGGGAATGGTGCGCGAAATAAAGACGGGCGCGCCAAACCAGTTTGAAGGGATGATTAGAGAGAAGCCGACGTCCTGGATGGCCGATCATTGGAAGGCAGTTTACGGCCTGATCGGAAACAGCCGGGTAGGGTTGTGCAGCCGGAAACATAAATGGGCGAAGATGGTCTTCCAAGAGAAGCCGCACAAGAACAATGGCTACGCAATAGAGGACTGCAAGGAGCCGAGGGAGCGTGCGGTGATCATGTTCCTAGCGCCGATCATTCACGCGGAAAAGCCGCATCGAATCACCGTCTGGCTTGCCAACACCATCCTGGGGTCGGTGCGAGGAGAGCGGGAAGTCGACTAGGGTCTCATCATCCGCGACTATGTCGCCCAGCTCGCGGAGAACGTGGGTAAGAGCCAGCCGAGCCCTATCACCCCTTTCCTCTACTATTTGTATTACAAGGAGGAAGTCCTGACGGAGGACGAGGAGACGGCCTACGAGATGACGTTGGCGGCCCTGAACAACGGAGTGTTCAAGTCTAAGGAGGATGTAGACAGCAAGGCTGTCTACTCGGACGAGGAGGACGAGGCCGGATCCGAGGAGGAGCAAACGCAGCCAGATGCGCCTCAAGAGCCGTCTCGCAAGGCAACCCCACTACGAACGGAACCGGAGGTAATCATTCTTCCGTCCCCGTCCCCTCCTAAGAAGCCGACCCCGATCGGAGTCCTGACCGAGCGCGGCCAAGCTTCTACGGCCGCGGACGATTACTAGGTTATGGCCGACTAGGAGAATCCGATGCAGCCTAACGGACCCGGCTTCCTCCACCTAGCACTCCGTCTGCAAACCATCCGGATCCGATGAGGAGGGCATGGTATCACTTCACAGAGGCTCGTGCTACGTATTTCTTTTATCAAGGGCTAATCGCGCAGATGTGTAAGGAGTTTGGAGTGCAGACCTTGCTCGAGGTGAAGCAGAAGTGGGACTCCAAGCCGACCGAGGAGCAGTACCATCAGTTGGAGAGGCAATCACTATAAGAAAACCCTGTTTTTTGTGATGTCTTGTGTAATGTCTAATGTATTTGTGATGTCTTGCTGTCTTAAAAGATGTCTTCGAAGACGGGAGGATGTCTGTACGTCTAACGGGCACATTTTGGATTGGAGGGGCATGAAGACATCACCAAACAAAAAGATGTTGGTGAAGACATGGATGTCTTTGAAGACATCTCAATAGACATCAAACTGCCACGTTGGCAAGGGATTTTGGACCAGCAAGGTAAAAACAACCAAAATTTACTGGTGGACAGGGTAAAAAGCATTTCTGATGTTAAAAGAGTAGGTGAATGGGCAGCGGTTTTCAAAAGTAGAAAAAAAACATCACACTTAAGTTTTTTTTTTTTTTTTTTTTTTTTTTTTTTTTTTTTTAATGCTAAATCATTATGTGACGTGGCAATACTGAAAATACTAATTTCAGGCTATTCTCACTATTTTTTCATTGGTCTATTTTTAAAAAAATAAATGATAATATACAATTATATTTCAAAAAAAAAAATATTTTGTAAATTTTTATTATATTCAAAAAAATTAGAATATTTTAATTCTGTAATTTTTTATGATTTAAAAATATTTAAATATTTAAAAAATATTATATATAAAATATAATATCTATAAGATAACAATGGTGCCAAAAAAAAAGTAAAAGTAATTTCGTGGATATTTAATCCTCAAAAAACACGTGGACATAGATCAAAAAAGTTATTTATAGCGCTTTATCTACATGGCAACAAAAACTCCACGTCGGACCAGATGACAAGTCATTCAAAATCTAGTCGGATGTTTAACACAATGTCCAACTTACCATAACTACAGTCAGGCATGAATATCCGCATAGACATTGTCGAACCCTGTTCTGGTACTACGGATGGCAGACCAATCTCGAGTAGTTCCGGTCGGCCTTCTCTCTTAGATTCCGTCCCGTGTAGGAAAGCAGACCTATTTGCTGAACTACGTGGTGATCCGGGTGGACGAGGGAAGACCATTCCGAATGCTGCTTGGACGACCATGGCTCTATCTGGCCAAGGTAGTGGTAGACTGGGGAGAGAAGGAATTCCGGGTTGGGAGACCCCCTGTCCGAATTCCTTGGAAATACGTCGCTCACGAAGGAGAGACCCGGTCTGAATCGAGGATTACACCTCGGATCGGTCGAGTCGAACCGGAGTCCCGGCGTGTTATCCGGTCGATGAGTTTACCGGATTGGTGGAGAAGGATTTCAATTCCCGCAGCAGTCCCGGGAGAGGCACCTCTCCTGCAATCGGACCCACTCGGGGAAGGAAGGCCGACGTGGAGGATCGTTCCTTGGCGAATCATGTACCGCACTCACGGAGAAATGGGTACGCCAACAACTGACTAACCCGGATACCCAACCTGTACGAATGGGAGGGGGGAGTCACTTGTCATGGGGGGCGTTGGATCCGGATCCAGAGGAGAAGGGACCTGAGAGGATCAAGAACGTAGTCTCGCCCAAGGATTACGAGGAGATGGAAGTCCGGGCAGGACGGAAGTTCTACGTGGGGAAGACGTTAACCGCGGAAGAAAAGGAGGAATGCCGCCAACTGCTGGCGGAGTATTCCGACGTGTTTGCCTGGACTCCGAGCGACCTGAGGGAGATTCCTTCTCACCTGGGGGAACATGAAATCGATTTGATCGATGGAGCCGTTCCGGTCAGACAATGCCAGTACCGGCTGAATCCGAAGTACTCGCTGATGGTGAAGGACGAGATAGATCGGTTGCTGGATGCAGGGTTCATCTACCCGGTCAACAACTCGGAATGGGTTTCTCCGATAGTGGTTGTTCCGAATAAAACCGGAGCAGATGGGAAAGTGAAAATCCGTGTCTGCCAGGATTTCCGGAAACTCAATGCAGCCACCAAAAAGGACTACTACCCCTTACCCTTCACCGATGTCATCCTCGATCATGTAGCCGATCGAATCAGATAGCTTCCTCGACGGATTCTCGGGTTACAACCAGGTATCTATCCGGGCTAGCGATCACCAAGACCACCTTCACGACGGAATGGGGACCTACGCGTTCAACCGGATGCCCTTCGGACTTTGTAACGCCCGGCACCTTCCGAGGTTGATGATTGACATCTTTAAAGATTTCTGCGACATTTCCTGAAGTCTTCATCGATGACTTCAGCGGTGTTTGGAGAACGGAATAGCCACCTCTCCCACCTTCGCCAAACTTTCCAAATACTGCTGAGAGAGACGGACCTCAAACCGCATCCGGGTAAATGCTTCTTCGGCATGGAAACCGGGTTGCTTTGTTAGGACACGTCGTTAGTCGGCAAGGGTTGCAAGTGGACACGAGATAAGGTCAAGGTAATCCTGACCCTATCTCCACCCCGGACGGTGCGGGAAGTTCGAGGGTTCCTTGGCTATGTCGGGTACTACCGGAGATTTATCGACAGCTATGCACGGAGGGCGTCCCCTCTGACGGAGTTGCTGAAGAACAACGAGCCGTTCATGTGGACATCCGAACGGCAGGCTGCGTTCGAGGATCTGAAGAAGCAGTTGGTCAGTGCTCCAATCCTCTCCCCACCGGATTGGAAGAAGGAGTTCAATGTGACCATTGACGCGTCCGGATGGTGCCTAGGGGCCATCTTGTGGCAAGCGGACGACCAGGGGCGGGAGAACCCGATTTACTACGCTAGCGAGCGAGATGAGCTCCGCGGGCGCAATTACACCACCACAGAGAGAGAGCGTTAGCGGTGGTGTACTCCTCGCAAGAAGTTCCGGCATTACCTCCTCGGTTACAAAGTCGTGTTCCACACGGACCATGACTCACAAGTACCTTGTCAACAAGGTGACCATCCGGAAGGATTGCCCGGTGGATCCTACTCCTCCGGGAATTCGATTACGAGGTGAAGGTCAAATCGGGGAAAGCCAATTCCAATGCAGAGTACCTCTCCCGAGGATGCGCGGGGACAAAGCTTTTGAGGATGTGCCGAGCCTTTTTCCGGACGAGTTTTCGGAAGGGAACCCGGTTCCCTCCACAGAGTGTTTCACATTGAACAGGCACCCATATCGGACTATCGTGGACATCGTGGATTTTCGAGCGGGGAGTATCCGGAAGGTATGTCAAGGGACCGAGAAAAGCGTGTTCCAAAGACAAAATGGCACCGTATACCCTCCTATCCGGGATCCTTTTCCGGATGGGACTGATGATATCATCCGACGCGCTTGGAGCCTGATGAACGCAAACCGTAATGGAAGCACTTCACGCAGCGATTCGGGAGGACACCTCGCAATGGCGATGAGCACGGTGAACCGGATCAAGAGTACTGGTTATTGGTGGCCCTACATCATCCGTGACGTGAAGAAGTATGTTCGGAGTTGCGACCAGTGCCAGCGAACCGGTGCCCCGCAGACTAAGCACCACTGGCCACTGACCCCCATCATCCCCTTAGCCCCTTTTGTCAAATGGGGATTGACTTCATCGGTCCATCAATCCGGCCAGCGATGATCGGAAGAGGTACATAATCCTCGCCACGGATTATGCCACCAAATGGGTAGAGGCCCGGGCTACAAGAGGAAACGACGCCCGTGTAGCGCCCGGTTCCTTTTCGAAGAGATCATGATGCGTTTTGGGTACCCACAGAGTTGGTGAGTGACCGGGAAAGCACTTCATCAACGACATTGTGGAGGATCGACCAAGAGGTATGCCATCAAACACCGGAAGACGACTCCGTATAACCCGAAGGCTAATGGCCTTACGGAGCGGTCCAACGGAATCGTTGGCAAAATCCTCGAAGAAGATGGTGTCGGCACACAAGACGGATTGGGATCGCAAGCCGCCATCCGCCATACATGCCTACAACACCTCGGAGAAGACCACAACAGGAAGACCCCGTTCTTCATGGTGTTCGGACAAGAATGCATCCACGGCATTGAGCTCAACATCGAGTCTCACCGAGAATGGCAATCCGGATGGGGAAAAGAGTAGAGGATGACACCCCGGTGATGGCCATTGACAATTTGGAGGAGCCGAGGAGGAGGCCATTGAGAAAAACCGGGTGGAGCAAGAGAACCGTAAGGTAATCTCGACCGACGCCTTCCCGGGATCACGGAATCCGAACCGAGACGCCGGTCCTATCTTGTCGACGGCAATGTTCATGGACTTCCCGGAAAACTCCACACCGGTGGATCGGACCTTACAAGGTCACGGAGGTCTTCGCCAATGGGTCATTGCGGTTGGAGGATTTGCAAGGTAACCCCTACCAACCCGAACGAACGGATCTCGAGTAAAAGGTACTACCCGGAATCAATTTCGAGGCGAAACCGTTCGAACCGGAGGATGCCTCGGTGATGATTCGATTAAAGACAATCATGTTGTGAGGACGAATGTGTTCGCGGGGACGCTCACATTTAAGAAAGGGGTAATGTCGAACCCTGTTCTCCAATATTTTTGTTTTTAGCAATTAATTAGGAGTAAAAGGGTAATTTTAGCAAGTGGAAATAAAAATCGGTCCGCTTAAACCGGTTTGTAGGTAGTAATTTTGTGTTAGGATTCCTCGGCTAACCTTAGGGGATTTTAGAGCCTACCGGATACCCGTATTGATATCCGGGCCGATACCCGAGATGCCCGGATGGGCCGGTTCTCCTACCGGATTGATGACCGGGGCGCCGGGTCGACCCGAGAAAGGGCCGAAAAACTCGCGCGGGCGCCCGCGGCTGAACCACCGGCTCAATGATGACCGGGGTAATTCCCGGTGTACGTCTCGAAAAGGGGGTGATGATGTCTCGGAAGGAGAACTCCGGTTTGTTGTTATTAGGAGCCGCCGCCTCCATTCTCGCCCATTCCATCCGCGCGTTTTGAGAGATCGAGCAATCTTGAGCGCTCAGCAATCCGCGAGAGTTGGAAAAGCGAAGTTCTGTGAGGTTAGGGTTTCGGGAAGTAGGGTTTCTACCGGAGTCAGTCCGGGAAGGCAGGGAGAGAGTATTTCCGGGCAAACTGCGGGAGAGTAGAACCGAGCAATGCCGAAGAGGAGGGAAGTCGTCCCATGGCGACCCGGGATGCCGATCCCCTCAAGTCGGTGAAGCCGCAGTGCCGAACTTTCCGCACCACTGGCGGAGCCGAGGAGGACCTCCTCCGGATGGGGTGCGCCGGGCTGTACGATGCCCCGTGGGATTTGGCGGATCAGGCCATCATCGAGGAGACCGTCACCCACCGCTTCCCCGAGATGTACGTGTCGCACCCCCAAAGGTGCCCACGGAGGGGCCGGTGCCCATGAAGGTCGAGGAAGTGTCCCTGCCCGTTTCGGAAGAGCAGGGGATCCCAGTTGATGGTGGCGTTCCGGAGGACAGAGAGGAAGACCGAGATGTAACTCCCCCTCGGGGAGGTGACATCCCGAGTGAAGTAGGGCTACCTGGTCCCTCCGAGGTGGAAGAGGCGGTAGAAGGAGAGGTTAACCCCTCTCAACAACCGGATGAGAATCCGGTGGACGGTGTCACGGGAGAAGAGGCATGACTCCCCGAGCAGGTTGAGGAGGTAGTACCTCACCCGGAGGCCCAAGTCAACGAGGTGGGAGATCCGGGCGAACAGGACCAGCGAGAATGAACCCGTGGCCCCTCGGGGAAATGCAAGAGGAGCCCGTGGTCCCTCGGGAAGAAGTGGAAGCCCAACCCGTGCCCCCTCCATCGAAGTTGAAGGCACTCCGGGACAGGTGGAAGAGCCGGAGGACACAGTAAAACCCGAGGTTTTACATCGACACTCGGGTCGATCAAAGAGGCAGGTTCCCCTCCCCGCGAGTGGAAAGGCACTCCCAGGGGGAATACCCCCGCCGCCAGACCCCTCGAGCCGCCCCACGCCGCCGGAAGAAGATATTAATTAATAAATTAGTTAGGTTAGAGGTAGCTAGAAATAGTAGATGCCCTTTTGGCCACTCACCCGGGAATCTCGGAGGCCCGGGAATTCCGGATCTGATAGGGTTTCCGGAAAATCCGAACCCTCTCAGACTTACCAAGACTCGCGGAGTCCTTCGGGTCTTTTCTGCGATCCACCTCTGTGAGTAAAGGTTCAATTTGCATCTGAAACCTTGCGTCCTTGCTGTGCATGTGTGAGTGATTTGCTTGGTATTTTGTGTAAAGTGAGGATTGAAAACCGGTTGTGGGTACAAGAAGTCCCTTGTTGGTCTGGTAGTTCCGAGTCTGAGATATCCGAGGAGGGGATAGCCGGAGGAGTAACGCCGTCGATGAAGAGGTCCCGATGAGAGGAGTCCGAGCGTCCCGGAGGTGTTTAGCGAGTGCCAAGGGGGTTGTGATTCCAACCGGATCGGGACGAGAGGAGTTGGGATTGGCGAGTAAAGTCACCCCGCATAACCACCCCGGATGGGATATTCGGGTGAGGAAAGTCCACGACGGGAGTTGCACGTAACCCCGGTGCCGCCTAACCCCGATATACGTTAGTAGAAATCTCGTGGGCGGGGTAGTGAGATGCTACTCACTGCGACCGGATCACAAGTTGTGTCGCCTGAGAGAGAAGGAGAGAACCGGACAATGCCGGTGTGACCTACCGTCTAAACAAATCACCCGACGGTAGCGGCAGATTGTAAGGAGGAACCCCGGGTAGAGAGAGAGAGCGGGATACGAGTATAGGTGAAACTCCAGTCACCCTAATCAACCGGAGGAGAGTGCCCATTCCGTGCTCTGTTAAAAACTTACAGGGAGAACCCCTCCGAGGACTTACGGAGGTTAAATTAAATCATCACTCACTAACATGCCCTAACCGGTCAAAGTAATAGTTTAGTTGGGGAGAGCAACCGGATCAGAATCAACCGGTCACCCTGGGGTTTTGGGTTAAGGAACCAGTCAGGTCTAAACTCTTGCGTTCCCTGATCCGGTACACTAGAACGTGTTGGTCGTTGTAGCGTCAACCCGGTGATCAATCCGGATTTCGTCTTGTCTTCACACTTCACAGAATCTCCGTGGAACGTTACCCGGAAGGTGGACCATCTTGCTAGGTTGTAAGGGTAAATTGAGTTAATTTTGGTCTCCTCGGTTCGGTAACTCACGACAGACATCTACTCGGATGTCTATGAAGATGTTTTGCACGACATCCTCCTAAACATCATTTACTAAAAAGCGGCAGTACTTAAGGGTCTTTTTAGATTAATATCAACTTTTTCTCTTACTGCTTGCCCTCCATTGGCACAGGTCTCTGATTGAGGGTAATCCTCAAATACTTAAAGAAAATATAAAAAGAAAATAAAAACAATAAACAATGTTTTTTGGCTTACTTCAAGAAGGAATTAAATATTATTTATTACTTATAGATTAGATTATTATAGTCTAATGGCAAGACTATACATTACTCTATCATCATCAACCAATATTATACAAATTAAAGCAAATTTACAAGAAATATGAATTTATGAAAGTAGCTATTTAATACAGTTTAGGAGACAATTCTAGAATAGAATGAGTATTAAGAAAGTTAGTTGGAAAGTTAGTTAGGGTAGAAATAAAAGGTAGTTAAGAGTTTAAAAGAGAGCCTATCACCATGGAAGACTATAAATAGTCTCATGATTGTAATTCCACACTTTTTCTATCAATAAAGATTATTTGATTTGCTGTGGAAGAAACTCTAAGACTTACAATACGTGCTTTGTTGTGGAAAGAACTTTAAAGCATCCGGTATTTGATTTATTGTGAGGGAAAACAAAAACCTTTTATAGTTAATATGTTGTGATTGAAACCACAAGATGTCATCGATGTTTATGATAATGTTTGCGAGGATGTCTAAGATAACGTTCATGAAAAATGTCTAACATGATGTCTATGAAGATGTCGAAAATGATATCTCTGACAAAGATCCGAAACCATCTACAGGGATGATTTTCATTGACTTCAATGGATGAACAGAGGCGGCTAGGGTTTGTTGCCGCCGCCATAGTTAGGTCATGAGACCTTTAAGTGGAATTAGAGGCCGCACGAAGCTCATTTTTGCCTTCATTATTTCAATGAGTTAGTGTTTGGAGTGTAGAGGCTAAGGTTTTCTTCTTCATGTGGCTAGGGTTTGTTGCCGCTGCCATAGTTAGGTCATGAGATCTTCAAATGGAATTACAAAGCTCATTTTTGCCTTAGTTTTTCCAAAGAGTTTGTGTTTTAAGTATGGACGATTTTGAAATGATTTCCATTCAGTTTCAGAATGATTGTTAACTACAATAAGAGAATAGTATTTGTAGAAATCCAATAGCTCTCAAGAGTAGGTTTCCTTCTTCATGTGGCTAAGATTTGCTACTTAAGAGGTACTGGATTTCAAAAGCATCTTGTACAAGAAACCCTAAGACTTGAAGTATTTGATTTGTTGTGAAGGAAACCCTAGTACTTGTAGTATTTGATTTGTTGTAGAAGATGTCTATGATGATGTCTGCAAGATGTCTTAGAGCATGTCTATGAAGATGTCTAAATGTGTTGATGGAATTCTGTTTTGGAAGGTCGGACATAAGGGGTCGGGCCAGCGAACACGATCCGAGGCCACGAAGCGACATGCGTGCTTGTAGGTGAGTGGAACAGATGTATGCATAGATGTCTATAACGTTGTTTTTAATGATGTCTAGAAGGATGTCCGAAGAAATGTCTAAGCAGATGTTTGCAAGAATATCTAACTGTGTCGATATCTTGAGGTTAGGAAGTAAACCATCTCAACCTGGGGTAGTGCAATTAAATGGAATTAAATCAAAAAATTTTTACCTTTACAAACCCTTCTTTAAATGCAATTTGATATTGGCTTATTGAATATGTGTAGCGGCGGGACATGTACATGACCATACACGGGTATCGACAAAGAAGCGATGGAAGTGGAGGGACTTACGGAGTTCAAATTGTGGGTGCGTAGTATATCGTAGTTGTTGACAAAGCGTATTAGTAAATACTCTAGTTTGTGTTATCCGAGGTTTTAATGACCTAAGCAATATATGTTTGACTCATACTTTTTGATGTGACAAAGTTTACGATTGATGTTATGTGAGACGTCCGTGGATTACGATCGATGACTATATAAACATCTAAAAATGTTATCCTAAATGTCCTTTCATATGCCCAAAAACATCAATAGTAATATTGTTGCAAACATCATGTTTAACACAAAACGTTGACATCGATGTCCTAGGGGATGTCGCTACAAACATCCGAGCAAACATCACAAACTTAATAAGGACATCAACGTAAACATCATTCTACGCACTGGAAACATCTTATAAGACATAAAAATGGCTTCTAAGATATTTTGTAAGACATTGCATACGTCTTGCAAGACATCTTGTACAACATCTAAGTTGTCTTGCAAGACATTTAAGTCGTCTAAACTTATGTCTAAAACTATCATGATAGGAGCACAAAACCTCCGCAATATGTTGACGTGGCATGCCATGTCATTTTTCCAAGTCCATGTCAACTTTTCCCGCGTGCCACGTCGGATATTCCCGGGTGCCACGTCGGATTTTCCCGGGTGCCACGTCAGATTTTCCCGGGTGCCACGTCATATTTTCCCGGGTGCCACGTCATATTTTCCCGGGTGCCACGTCCGATTTTCTCGGGTCCACGTGGGATTCTGGCGCCGCCATGTCATCTTTCGTGGGACCATGTAAAATTCCACATCATGATGAATTTCATCCCCATGTGGCACTGCCCGTCCACTTCAAGCTGATGTGTCATCTACGTGGCACCCACGTGGCACACTTTTTACCCTTCCAAAATTATCTTAAGACATCTTCGATCTTAAGACATTTTCTTGTCTTTACAGACGTGTGCTTAGACAACTGTCATGTCTAGGATGTCTTATCGTCTATAAGACATCTGAATTAATGACTACACTGTCTTTTTAGACATCATTTACAACATCACTAAAAACGCAGGTTTCTTATAGTGTCATGATAGAAGTGCTTCAGCATCCGATGTGGGTAGCAGAGACAGAGAAACGGGGGTTCATGTGGTGGATGGATAATAGGGTGAAGGATGCACTCTGGAATCCCAAGGTTGTAATAGCCAAATATGGAAAGATGTTTCGGGAGGGTGATGAGGATTTTGTTGACGTGGTGAATAGGGCTGATTGTTTTTCTGCCCATATGAGGGCATTTTCAAAGAATTCACACCGTCGAGGCTCTGGAACATGGTGGCAATCCATTGAGGGACGACAAACTCAAACCATGCGATTGACTCATTTGGTTACCATTCCGGATACAACCCAAATCATACGAGTTGACAACACGAGGTTGAAGGGGCGGTATGGTACTATTATCAAAGTTCGCTTTGAAGGTGTTGCAGGCATTGAACCATTTCGGGAATTTGCTGCAAAAACTTCCATTCACTTGTTGACACGACCGGAGTTGGCAAAATTGGAGCATATGAATGAGTCTATGGCGATAAGGATTAGACACCCTGGTGTGATCCGCTTTGTGGCCATTCATCCAGTGAAGAATCATGGCTATGCGTTCTGGTGGAATGGCGGGACTATTCGAGAGATGCTGAACCGCGATATGGATTATGGTGACGATGTCTTTGTACATTTGAACTTTGGGAATTACCCTGATGACGAGGTTATTCGGGCTCATCAACTGATTCGATTCCGTAAAAAACGGATAGAGCTTGCTTGGGCGTTGTTGCATATCATGAACGAGGTCCACAAGAGCCACCACCTCCATAACGATATATGTCCAGATAATATCCTTCTCCACTTCCCTGCTGATGAATCACAAGTGTATATCGGAGTATGCGATTGGGGCTTTTCCACAACGGTTCAGGAACCAATGCAATCCCTTTATACATTCACAAAATGTGAGGACATGGTGGAGACCCTGCGAAAACGTTATTGGGTAGATCCACGAGTGGCGTTCTTGTACAAAGCGGGTGAGGATTTACAGGTTATTCCAAAATACTCGATTGCTTCGGAGGAGTTTGCCACGGCCCGCATAGCACAAAGAATTAATGGGATGACCATGTCTACGGCGTACGAGAGCTTGCAATGTGAAAACCGAAATACTTCGGTATTCTCCAATGAAGACCTTGCACAAGCTTTCCATCTTTACATGGATAGAGTATGCAACGAGAGTCGTGACGGCGCTGGAGGGTTGTCCCATATCATCTCACGCTTTAGCGAAATGTTTCATTGGCCTACGCCTCATGAGCATTTTCGGACGAATTACGAATAGGAAAACGTAGAATTTGTTTTACTCATATCAGTTTTATTATAGTTTATGAATTAGTATGCATGTTCTATTTTTACTCCAACAATACTCTTTGTTTCAAATGCATTGCATGCCTTTCAAATTTTGGCCCACCAAGTACACTTATGTTTATTATTATATTTTGCCCCTTTGCACCATTTGGATGAGGCCTTTAGGGTAAAGCCCAAAAAAACCTAGTGATTCAATTTTTAAGTGTTGGTTGGGTAATTCAAAATTAGCGATTTATCTTCTATTTTTCTTCTAATATGTTTATAAGCCAATCACTACTGAAATTCCAAAAATATTTAAGTCATAATATTTACCAATTTTACAGTGGCAGCCTCCAGAAATTACCAACACAAGCTCAAAATGTATTAGTAAATTATGAATTATATATTTCAAAATTTGTCAAAACTTTAGATTATAGAAGACTTTTAGAAATAAGTTACCTCAAAAATCACAAACTCCTACACTCACATAACCCACTTTAAGTTCTTTATAATACGAAATATACGTAACGACGTGCATGTTTTACTATAGTATTGTTTTCGGACCTGCTTTTAGAAAATAACTTGCATGAATGTCAATCAAGAGGAATGAGGCTTCCAAATTTTGCATGAATTTACTACACTTGATTACATACATGGGAAAAAATATGACCAAAATTTTGTTGGTAACAATCTCCAACTCCCCCTTTGCACCGTGGAAACACTGCCTCCGGAGCAAAGCCCAAATAAAGTTTTGAACAAAATTTGGATGTTAGGATCTCGCAAATGATAAACATCCTAAGGTCACTTTTTAAAATAGTAACTTAAAATAGGCTTCGGTTCACGATCTTACGGTTGAATGTGTTAAATAGATAAAAATAATTCGTACATACTTCGAGAGTACATAGACGTAGGAAATCGTAGTTTTGAGCAGGAGGTTTCAACTTTCAAGCTTCCAAAAACACTAAAATTCTTAGTGGTTAATAAATGGAATCATAACATATTTACTCAAATAAATGTGTAATATAGGTCATGGTCCTACATTCCTTATATCATTCATATGATGTCCGTTTACCAACAAAACATGGTTAAGAAGGTCTTAAAAAATGACCTCTACCATATGGAGAATAGAGTTCTCATCCAAATACTACATCTACGTACAGTACATTACAACATGCCTATATGTAAATGTATAACTACTTTGCATCCTAGTCCTTATCATCTTGTGTTCCCCTTGGCCCTGCTTGGTTGGAGAACCGCCCTCGCGAATAAGCATCATACAAGCGCTGCTCGTCGTAAATACGATCATTTTCAAGCTTGCGGATGTACTCCGCTTGACTTTGAATTGTTGCCTCTCGTAGTTGTCTTTCAAACTCTGCATCTTCTTCTTCACGAGTTCGGAATGGTGGCGGGGGAGTGTCCTTACTCCCATATGCATATTGGCCATACCCAGGATATGGATACTGAGTGATATGCTCTTCATGATCCTTGTTCCGGTAATTCCAACTGAGCTCGTATTCATCTCTTGCTTGACTTGGAGTACGGTACTCGGGATTGGTAATAGCTCTACCGTACTCGCCGTGATGATCATGCGTATCTCTTGGATACGTTGGTCTAAAGCTATCTGGAACCTCAGGTCTTCTATCGTATTGGTTGTGAGCATCGTATGATCCAGTAGGATACGTTGTGGGGTACCTTTCTCGAATGTTAGGTCCTCTCCTATACTGGCCTCGAGACTCGTATGTGTCCCTTGGATGTGTTGGGATATGGTACTCTGGACTACTGGTACCTCTACCATATTGGCCGGGAACATCGTTAGATTCCCGAGGATATGTCGGCGTATAGCTCTCCGGAGCACTCATTCCACCGTATCGGCCTCCTGACTCGTATGTATCCCGAGGATATGTTGGCATATATCTTCCTCCAGCATTCGGACTTGTATCGTTTTGGCCTCTGGATTGGTACGTATCCCTTGGATGCTCTGCCCTATATCTCTCAGGAGTAGTGGTTCCCGGACCGTATATATTGCTATCGGGATAATACCCACCACTTCCTATGCCAAAAGATATTGGTGTCATACCCCTGTTATTGCTGCGATTATAATTATCTGTTGTGTGACCCCCATATCCCCTTGGAGGTGTATGTTGTTGATGTTCAATTTGACGCTCGTATCCCCTCGGAGGTGTATCTTGTTGATGTTCTGTTTGACCCTCGTATCCCCTCGGAGGTGTATCTTGAGAAATTCGTGTTTGACCTCCATATCTCCTTGGAGGTGTACTTTCTTCATCTTGAACTTCCGACATCTCCGTATATGTCCGATTCGACCAAAGGGGCATACAATCACTGGGTCCAAGCCAACTAGTTGGTATGAAATCATTGCTCCGATCCAATTCGGCAACATTCAAACCTGTTACGGTGCTCCAATTCACGTTCTTATGTAGAACGATTTCTGCCCAAACCATAGCCATGTTGGAATATAACATGATTTCCGGCCTAGTATTCCATACGCCAACGGCAATGGTCACTTCATGATATCAAAGCGTGAAATGTTGACTTGTGCAACTGCTGGCTAGACCTTCGCGTCGTGGCCCCGATATAATCGCTTGATTTCTTGGCCATAACTTCATGAGGTGTTTCATCTTCACATATTGTATGCACATGGTGCAATTCCAAATTCTCGCCGGTTCATCTTCCCATCCACCTTTGGCGACACAATTTGGATCATCAGTTGCTTCCCAGTCCATCTCCGGGGCCTTAGCCCTTGGGTGCACTAGTACGTCGTTCCCTCGGCATATTGTTCAGCCACAAGAAAAAAAACTGCAAAAAAAGGGGTCAGTTATCAAGAGGGGACTCCGAGGAGCGCAGTCGACATGGAAAACCACAAACGACCAGGGCGCACACCACGAGTGAAGGGAAATGAGCCCCGGTCGGCTATTTATGCCGATCGGGGCGGTCGGCCGATTCGTCCGTTTGCCCGGCCGTCCGATCTCGGTCGGCGTGATCGGGGCCGATTCCGCCATCGGTCGGCTGAATCGGTCGGCCAATCCGATGCCCGCAATGGCGACCGATCGAGCCGCCCGACGGCCGACAGATCCGTCGCGGCCGCCGGATCCGGCCGGTCCATCGCGTCGACCGATTCCATCATGCGGCCGACGGATCCGACGGCGGCCGTCCGACGGGTCGCGAGGGCGGTCGCTCGCCGTCCGATCTGGTCGCCGGCCTCAAAGGCGGTCGGCCGTCCCCGCCCTCGCCGGCAGTCTTGTTTTTTTTTTTTTTCTTTTTTTTTTTTTTTTTTTTTTTTTTGACAAAATGGTGGATTTCCATTGCAAGAAAGAAAATGAACACCGATGCAGAACCAGGTCTTGTTTTTTTATTTTTTCAAACATGGGGCATGCTTTCCCATGGCCCACGAAAAAAGGAATTATTTTTTAATAGTTTAGGTCTTGGATTATTTTGCAATGATGTTCTATCTTGGAAAAATTAAAATAATACATGGTTTTTCAGCAGAAGTTTCTCATTCATCCATCGTTGGATTTCAATTTTGTTAGTTCGGTTGTATTTGAATTTGGAACTTGTTTTTCTACCGGGAACCTTACTTCCATCCAAGATGCGACGAAGATATGCCATTCACTTTTGAGCAAAGGACCTACTTTTCAATCCACGCCAATACCTATAATAATTGCATTCTCACTTCAAGGTGAATATGATGAAATTTTATGATCTTTGTTGAGTAATAATATGTTATGATCTCGCAATCTACGGGGCTTCATGAGTCCAAATTTCCTCCACATGACCAAAACCAAGTCTTCTACAATGTTGTACGGTTGAGATCTAGATTGCTAACCTTCATTTTCATCTCTCGCACTTTGCAAAACGTGTGTTTCTAGGCTCTAGAGTCTACACCCCCCTTGGGCATTTGAGGTTAAGGGTTACAAACTTACAATGAACATGTATTAGCAAAAAAATAAATTTTATCATGAACTATAATAGAAGGCTATTGGCATTCATGAAAATATGTGTAGGTATAAAACATATAACATATAAATTCCATTATACATACATGCATCCCAAATTTAGAACCAAGGATGATAGAATCTAGTGTATCCTAATTTGTGTCTTCCATGTGAATGTGAGGTTTAAAATATTATATTTCTATAAGACTCTTATGGATATAAATTAACTTATGTAGAGGTAATGTTTAAGCATAGAGAATGCATATAAATAATATAAAATGCGTGTGATCATTACTCCTAACTCCTACATGATAATGAATCTTTCTCACATTCATGCTTTGTATTCTTTTGGCTTCCTGTATGAATTATATGTACTTATTGGATTTCATTCTAGCATTTCGTATTCTTACAATAGTATTGAGTTCAAACGTTCATTATATGTATACTGAGAATATTAAACTCTACAACCTACATACTATATTTAGAAAATTATTTAATTCTAAAAGCAAAATTTCATCATTTACTTTCATCATATACTCTTTAATTTTATTATCATATATGTTTCTTTCAAATTTGTTGAGTCTAACCCACTTGAATTTTATGTAAATGGACGTGGTTTTATTTATACCGTATATAATAATTACTCATATTTTCTAATATCATTCTTATTCACATTATAATTAGAATACTTCAAAATGACTTATAGAAACAAAATAAGTTTTTTTTTTGCAATAGGATCTAAGATTATATACTCCCCAAACGTAGTGCCTATTTTTAACCAAATGACGCATTTCCAAAATAAGGGTCCTATATTAAAATGAAGATGCACAATTTACATTCTCAACCATGTAATATTGTAATAGAGTTATAGAGCATGTGTGACCATTTAGTTTCATAACTTTGGTATTACCGTGTTAGGCCTTAAGTTGACCGCATTTAGACATAAGAATACTCTTAACTTAAAAAACATTGTGCTTAAACAACTCATTCTATTATTGGCTATTTTTGTTTGACACCCTTGAACTAAGCTAGGAGTATATTTATATTGTAGTACATATAATTGTACTTAATTTGCACATATTCTTTTTACATAATTATTAGTAGCATTTTTATTATTGTATTTATTTGAATAATTATTTATTTACCTCTTACAAAGGTAATAGAAACACGATTCTATTGTTTTCTATTTTGCGATCACAAATAAAGAGAAGTAAAAAGGGAGACAAATAAATTTTTGAAAATATCCCACTCTATAAGTTTTTAACATATGACATCAACTTATAAAGATTGGTGTTGGAAATATTTGGAAACTCAATTGTGTGTGGAATGAAAATAATGGATTCGTGTATGTATGGTGTAGTATTGAATTATATTTTTAATCGATTACAATGCCACTTTTCTCCATCGCATTGTTATTATTTGCAAAATAATCTATTTTTTATTTATTTTTGTTTGAAGAGGTTATTGACATGGAATGAATCACGAGTTTATTGCAAGGAATATATTGGTAGTATTTTCAACATTCAACATAGGGGATCTAAGATTATAGACTCCCCAAACTTAGTGCCCATTTTTAACCAAATGTCGCATTTCAAAAATAAGGGTCCTATATTAAAATGAGGATGCTCAATCTACATTCTCAACCATGCAATATTGTAATAGAGTTATAGTTGTAGGTCATGTGGCCCAAAGTTGAGTCATATAGCCTCATAGATTACGAGATCATAATATGTTAGTACACAAGAGAATTTACGAAATTTCATCATTTCCAGATTGAAGTGAAAATTCATATAACAAAGCTACTGCAATTATGAAATCTCCAAGTAAACCATAAACCTAAATCCTAAACCCTAAACCCTAAACCACTGAACCCCATCCGTGAATAAAGAATATATAGCATTTCACAAATCAACATAGGATTCCTTTTTTCATTGTGTAATAATCACTAAGAATCTAATAACAGAAATCTGAGAGGGATTAAAATTTAAAAAGGATCCTATGAAATTTTGAAAGATTTCAGTAATACATTGGAAACTAAGAATTAAAATAAAAGAAAAAAAAAACCCAAAGCGCCCGGCTCGATGGCGATGTACGATCGGTCAATCTGGGCCGCTCGTGCCCGGCCGACCAATCTGAGGGACCGCATGACCGGCCTACCGACCGACCAGGCGACCGGGGACCGGCCCGGAGACCGACCGGGCAGCCTGTGGTCGGCCTGGCGACCGACCGGTCGACTATCCGTCGGTCGGCCCGCGTACCTCCCTCCCCCTCCTCTTCTTGCCTCTCCCCAGAAGGCCAGAACTCCCTGTTTCCTCAACTTCTCTCACTTCCCTGCATTGCATATTTGCATTTCTATATTTAGCGTCTCGCGTCCACGTGGCGTCTAAATCGGGGTAGGGAATGTTCTGACAAGGGAATGTCGGGAAGATCTCTTTGTCAGAAACAAGAATGTTTTATGACAAAGATACTCTAGGCTCTAAATAATTCTATAATAAGGGACTCTTTACAAGAGGAGTCAAGGCCAACATATCTCCCATGCCGATTCCCCCATTTGTGAAGGTGTTGGGAGTTGGTGCCCATTTCTAGAAGGAAAACGAAGGTTATGGGACCAATTCTTATTATTAGCTAGAGTCCATGTTTTAGATTTGTTCTCATTGATTTTATTTCTTACAAATATTCTTTCTTAATTTGAATCAAGAAAACGCTTTTAGGCCATGAATTGACATTCATTTCTTGAATGTCCCAACTTTTGTCAAAAATTGATCCATTCTCACAACGAGATGTTCTCATGTATTGGCCCCATTAATGGCTTGGCCCCTATTGTGCACTTTGAGGTGGCCCTAAATCCTCTCATATCACGTTCGAGACTTTTTAGCTATTCCTTGATGAGAGTATACTTATGTCTAACATTGGAGAGATCTAAGTATATATTAAATGTAGGTGAGCATGTGTGAGTAATTTGTTTTCATAACTTTGGTATTACTGTATTAGTCAATATTTAAACTTCCTATTTAGCCCTTAAGTTGTCCACATTTTATGGTCTATATTATTTGATGTGCATTTAGAAATAACTCCATCGTTGTGTATTTATTTGAGTAATTATTTATTTACCACTTATAAAGGTAATAGAAATACAGTTCTATTGTTTTCTATTTTGTGATCATAAATTAAGAGAAGTAAAAAGCGTTACAAATAAATTTATGAAAATATCGCACCCTATAAGTTTTTAACACATGGCAATAATGGCATCAACTTATAAAGTTATAATCATATTTGATCTTGTACACGTATAGTACTTCTATTTTATGTTAAAAGAAGTTGATTATTCTTATATTAGAAACTTCGATTGATTGATTAGGGAATAGAATATTTTGAATAGCCATCGCTTTTTCATTTAGAGTATATTGTGGATAAAATCACTTGTGGATAGGATTTAAGATTTATGGTCTAGGATTTATTAATTTTTCCTGGCTAATATTTTTATTTTTCCATATCCAATACATTATTTTATAAACCTTTGTAGGCTAATTCCTTTATTATATATTGGACATGTTATAGTCTCATCCCGGATGTTGGTTTTGAACTCGGGTCCCCTCTGAAATGAAAAGAATTAACTAAATAATATATATACATTATACGGTAAAGATAGAGCGGTTTTTGCTAAAAACATATTTAGAGTTAAAGTCACTCTACATAAATAGCGGTTTTTGCTAAAAACATATTTAGAGGTAAAGTCACTCTACATAAATAGCGGTTTTCGCTAAAAACATAGTTAGAGGTAAAGTCACTCTACATAAATAGCGATTTAAGGCTAAAAATTTACTTAGAGGTAAACTAGTTCTATATAAATAGTGGTTCTCTTTAAATACATATTTAGAGGTAAAGCAAATCAATTCTACTTTGTGTGCTAGAACTATAAATCAAAAAGTAAATACATAAATATACATACTATACATGTATATAGTAAATATTATATTTATTATATATTCAACCATAATACAATACAATTATAATATATATTATATATAATAAATACCTTCATATACATATTCCACTTTGAAAATAGAAAGTACATACATAAATATACATATTCTAATTTATTAATACATAGTATATACATAAATATACACATCCTACTTTAAATGTAAATAGTTTAAATACATGAAGAGTTAGATTTCTCTAATTGATCTATTGATAAGATTTGTTTTTAGAAATAGGAATGTAAAAGACTATAGAAAGACTTTTAGGTGGATATATAAACTCGTGGGTAAGAAGGTAGAGACTATTTTTTGTTGTGAGTTCTTTGGTTATATTTATATACAATTGTTATATTCGATATGAAAATTGGAGTTCTTATCTATCTATCTTGTTGAAGAACAATAATTACCAGTTTATAATTATCCTATTAGTATAAGAAATTCGTTCCAAGGGAGACGGTTAAGTAGGAACTTTTAAGCAACTAGGTCTAATTTTTTAAAAAAACCTAAAACAAACCTAAAAAAACAACTTCAAATTGGTAGAGAAAGTTTGCACAATTTGGGAAGAAAGTTTTATCCCCATATCTTTTTTCTTGAGATCTATCTCACGTTTATTTACATGCGCTTCTAACGTTGGTAATTGTATCTTCTAATTCAAAATCACTCAAAAGATAGAATTTGGTACAGAGGGCGTTTATTTAGTGTCCATTAAGGATGCCCTAATACACATACTGTTGTAAGTCATGTGGATAAAAGTTTGATTCATAGAGCATCATAGATTGCGAGATGATAATGTATTAGTACACAAGAGAATTTACGAAATTTCATCATTTTCAGATTGAAGTGAAATTCATAACAAGTTGGTTTTGAGGGGTTTTGGCACTTTTTACGGCCACTTTATATTAGAGGCCATTTGAAGTTGGGCCCATTTGGAGTTGAGCCCACTTGGACTTAAAGTGGGCCTTAACTTTAGCTGTACTTTACAAAGTGGGTCATAGAGTGGATCTTGCAATATAAAGTCCTAATGCCCACTTCGAGGGCCCAAATTTAAAATTTTAGAGAGAGTTAGATTCTCATTGGTTGATGCCTAGGGTTTGTAAACGGGCCCAAGAAATTTTTGGGTTAGGGTTTAGAGCGGGCGGCGGCGGCAATCCGCCAGAGCCCGCGTCGCGAAGGTTCGGTGGTCAGGGTCGGTCGGCCAGGCCCGGGCGGTCCGGACGATCAGTCGGCCGGTCCGGGGGATCGGTCGGCAGGTCCGGGGGATCGGTCGGCAGGTCCGGGGGATCGGTCGGCAGGTCCGAGGGATCGGTCGGCAGGTCCGGGGGACCGGTCGGCCGGTCTAGCGATCGGTCGGCCGGTCCGGGGCTTCCGACGGCCGGGCCCGGTCGGCGGTTCGGTCGGCCGGTCCGGCATGAGGGCACTATAAAGGGCCGTCCGGCTTCATTTTGCACCACTTTCTCTCCTCATGGTAACCCAATTCGAATGTTCTCCAGTTCCTAAGGCGCCTGCTGCATTCTAGTTGGAGAGGAGAAGGGGGTCGGTTTTTTTTCACATTTGTTGCGGCTACTTCGTCCCGTGGATCCTTCGGTGATACTTGCACGATGACGTCGACTGAGAACGTGAACACGAGTATGGAGGTGGAGAATTTGATGATATCAGCAGAGCCGCCTAAGAAGAGGAATAAACAAAAAGGTGCAACTCATGGGCTAAATTGGGAGATTTTAGAGAATGAAGACATTAAAGCGGAACGTGGTTAGGAACTGGAGGTGACGGAGTATTGGACCGCTCAAATTTGCAAGAAACATGTGAAGATGTTTCACATTGGCAAACTTTGGCCTAAAGAATGTCATAGAGTTCATACCAGGAACTTTTCTTGCAACCCGGCAACATGCAAGGATGATCACTTTATCCACCGTGCACAAGTATGGCGGGCCTTGTTCGGGGATCGTGCCAAAACAAAAGGGTACTTTTGTTACCAATTGTTGGCAATGGTGTATGCTGAGTTGATACTGCAGTGGAAGATAAATTGGAGCACGTACCAAACTAATACTCAACATCCGCTTCGAATTGAGAGGAAGCAGAAGCATATCCCAGATTGCTTTGATCCACAATCTGCCTTGACAAAGCATATTTTGGAGCTTTTGAGGAAAAAAAAAAAACAAAGGCTGGGGAGGATACAACGGATGATGAGAATGTCGTTACAAAGGATAAAGACATTCCTCTTGCCACGGATGGTCTATCAAACAAACAATCTTCAGTTGATAGGCTCCCTGATGTAAAAGCAGTTGGAGAACAGTCACTGGAAGAGGCGAATGCAGTGCAAGATCAGGTGGGGGACTTAGAGAATGTAGTGGAAGAGGTACTCTCCCCTCTCATTCTAGATAACCCTATTATTCCCAATGGCCTAAATTTGACCTTCTCGAATCCAAAATCAAATGAGGCAGGGCCAAGTAAACCAATGGAAACAACATCCATGCCAGATTCCATTACTCCGCAGATGGAGAAGGATTGGATGTCAAATTTCGAAGAGATACATGAAGGAGTACCAAGCAACAAGAAACTGAGAGAGTTTCTCACTTATTGTGAAGAAATGGCGAAGATCTTATACGAGGGTTCGGCTCCGGATGGTGTGACGAAGTTGAAGTGGGAAGAGACCAAAAAAACCTCAATATTGGAAGCTGGGGCCGATATGAAAATCGGGACTGCAGTTCTTACTGCTATGGCTCCACAGTTTTTAGAAATGTCTAAAACTTTTGCCCTTATGATGCCTCGAATGCTAGACGCAGCTATAGACTACGAGAAGATATCAGAGAAATTTCTCCCGTTTATGAAATCAAACATAAATAATTTGGAGGATCTTTCTAGTCTTGAGGCGAAGTATTCCGTAGCGATTGCCGTGATTGAAAAGGTGGTTTATGATTTCAAACTTAATGGATATCAGCGCAGAAAATCCCTGTACTACTGCAAACTCATGGAGGAAGCGATGAACATTTTGAATCCTGCCGAAGAAGGTGATGTGGAAGATCTTCCCCTAAACCCAAAAGATATTTCTCCAATTTCAAAAATTGAAGAAAGGATCGAAAGGGAAGGTGATCTTATCCCATCTAATTATGATGGGAATATTAAGAGTGATGGCCCGGAGATGAAAGGTACTCCATCACGCGAGCCTGGGCCTACTGAGACAGCAGAGGACATTCATGAGAAGGAAGTACGGTTCAATACGCAGGATAAAGGAAAACAAATCATCAATTTGGAAGATGATACGGAATCGGAGGACAATGGAAGGAGAGGCGTGCGTGTAGAGGATGATACACATTCGAAGGGAAAAGCTTGCCTACATAATCAATGTCCTAAAGAAACATTGGAAATGCAATTGGAGGCAATGATGAAGCAGAGAGATGAGGCACGAGCTGAACTAGAATCCATACGAATGGCATTAAGAAATGTGGATTATACACCACGCGAAGAGAACATATTGCCTTGGTTGGCTTGGGTTCACCGACTTCAAGATAGGGAGGCCATGGTTTCAAAGGCACAACATCATCTGAAGAAGATCGCCGCCAAATCATATGGTTTGAGTGAACATGTGAATACATCATTGGAGGAATTTAAAAAATACAAAAGATTATGAGAACACGAACCTACTAAGGTCACTATTTGGGGTGATGTGGAGGAGATGATGGAGCGAACAAATTTCAATCGGATGGGAAAAGATGATGATATTGATTGGAGTTTGGAAGTGGCAGAAGGATGGGTGCTATACAACTCATTCTCATCGCATTTTGTGGAATCAAATCGAAATATAGTTTACACATGCGACCCCCCCCGGCAATACTGAAGGAAAAATGTGGCATGTGCTGATATCATTTCGGTCCAGAAGGAGCGTACACACTGGGCCAATGTGGCCATAACTTTCATGTTACTTGCATGGCAAGCGCTGCCCGGGGAAAATCATCATGTCCTATATGTCGTTCTCCAATTAGCACGAGATTCTACGAAGTGATGGGGATGCGCGATGTCATGCCACCTGGGCACGAGTTCAACCGATGGAATCTCCCTTTGGATCAACTTCCAAAGAAACTTCACAACTTTCGTGAGTGGGGAAAGCACTTGAATGGGATAGTTCAACATCAAAACACCAGCTCGTCAAGCAGTATGTAGGCGAGACAGATCCATTGCTTTGGATGTCACGTGACTACGAGGTGGAGATTAGGGCGCGAGATATTGAAGAAAGCGAGCAACGAGAGATGTTTTGCCGCAACTTTGGAGGACATTGGAGTACTGAACACAATCGTTTCTTCCGATTCCCTCCAAAGAGAGTGGAGAAGGGAGAAGATGGTTTGTGGCATGAGGTAACAAGTGACATTGAGTTTGGAGAGGAGTACAAGAAGTACGATGATAGCCCGATTGGAAGGGTTTTAGTCCTAGCGAAATTGGAAGAGGCCGCACACTTACAGATTTCAACGAAGGAGGAATCTTTCAAAGACGCAGACTGTACTTTCTGGGAGGCGGTAGAGAAATTTGAGTGGCGCATTAAGAACATCATTACTCATTGGACGACAATGATCAAGGACCCCAAGCCGGAGTTATTGGTGTCTATCACGTGAGAGACTCCTTTGTGAAGGATGTGGTGGGACGAATCGAGGAGGCCATGAAAATCTTCCGTTCCAAAAATGCTAACCCACCCAAGAAACGAAAAAGGGATGATGGCAATGAGAGCGACGAGAGTTGGATGTCGGGCAACAACAGAGAAATTGCTGCAGTGGATCAAGAATACGATGAGGGTGGTAGAATTGCTAGACCAAGCCAAAGACCCCGGACTCGTAGTATAGCACATATGATTGATACAGAAGAGCATTCAGTTGCGATGTAATAGAAATCCAATAGAAGCGTAGACGGTTTAGAAGGGTTATAGTTCCCGGAATAGAGCCGCATACCATTTTGGATTTGTAATGCATGGTTTTTGTAATGAAGTTTTTTATTTCTTATGATGTAATAGTCTTTTGTTGACTATTGACCAACATTTTCAGACAAAATAAAGTACGAACACATCAACTGTTTGGTAATAAAGTTTCACGAGCTATACTACCCGAAACATACACGAAGTATGCTAGACCTCTACTACGTGTCTGAGCATGTAATTAATTTCTATTCATCCACATCGGTGGGAATTGCGTAATCGCTGTCTCCTTTGACTTCAGCTCCGCTAGATCCCGTAGGGTCATCTTCGAAATCGGTACTAACTTCTTGTTTGATTCTTTGTTTGTGACTTCCCGGATGAATGATCTTGAATTTTCCCGCATTCTCAATGGCATCAAGGGGATTCTTTGGTTTATCATGAAGAAACGGAAGCATTGCAGCTTTACGTTTCGTCATAACTCTTGGAGGCTCCTTCTTCCGTAGCCTTGAACCTCCTGGAAGGTTTTTGTATCCCAATTGAAGAAGCGGTACATCAGAGTCACTAGAGATTCCGCCGGAATTGGTACGTAGTGTTCGGGGTCGCACTTGATTTGAAAGTGACACCAAACGTTTGGAAGATTTCTCCATCACTGTAGGGACCTCTACAGCACATTTTTGAAATAGAGACCGAGAGGCAACAGCAGGCAACGCAGGTTCGTCCGTAGTGGCGGACGTCATATTTCTCGTTATTGGATCAAACGTTACTGTACGGCCATGAGTATCATCCCCCACGATTTTCACATTCAGAACCACATTCTCGTCCGTATTTGGAGTTAGTCCGGTACGAGGGGTATTATCACAAGTGACTTTGTCGGTATCCTTTTGAAACCGTGGTAAATGAGCTAGGGGCAACAATTCATCTGGATCATCCGCCTCAGCATCATCGTCAACAAAGTCATACGTGGTGTTCGGGACGTTCAAAGCATCTTGCAAGCTCATAGCGGGGATGCTATTGAGGTCATCTTCTAGGCCCTCTAAAACGTGATCCGCAAAGCCTTCACCAATTGAGTTATGGGGGGTTTCTTCATCCTCGGAGCACGTACGTCACGATCCTCTACATCCAAGTTCTCCGAGTACCACCTCTTCTCATCCGTTGACTTTGCGTTTGCAAGTAACTTTGAGTTGGTGTATACAAAGACCAAGGCATCAGCCCTTTCCGGTAGCAACCGATTCCGCTTCCTATCGTGAACGAAAGAGTAACTGCTCCAATTGCGTTCGCACGCCGACGATGACACTGTTTGTGCTAGGATTCGCTTTGCAATCGGAGCAAGGAGTTTTCCAACAGACCCTTCAATTTCCCACCAAACAAAGGGAGAACATTTCGACTCAATAGGATCCAACATCTCATGAAATGGTGCACTCCTCATTCGAAATGCCATATATTCATTCGCCACATCATGATAAGTGCCCGGAGCACATAGAGTTTTTAGAACACGCCTGCACCCATGCCAGACCTCAGTATCATCTGCTAACTCTTTGTCATGTAGTAAATAAGGATTCAAAAGTGCACCAGCACAATGCAGATCTGTTGTCATCATCTTTTTCCTTGCGTAAAAGTTCTCCTTCGCAATGTCCGCTAAATCCGTCGGGAGAGAAAATGGTTCTGTAGATAGCGTCAGTACATGCTTCTCGAGCTGACGAACGATATGCAAAGCCTTGCCCGTACAAGGCTCCTTGCCGTCGAATTCCCGAAGAGCAGACACTATTGGGGCCACCATATCTCGGAAGTTTGTACAACGCTTCCAGAAACCGTCATCCAAAACCACTTTTCTTACGTTGCGGGACTCCAGTAATTTATCCCTAGCTGATAGAGACTTCTTTGAGGCATATGACAACCACTGGGGATCTACAACAGTTTGCTCCAAAGATTCCCGAACCTGCAATAAGGGATCTATCATTATAAAATTGCACGCAAATCTTATTTTCCTAGGCATCAATAGGCTAAACCTTGTCTCGTGTTTACGAAACACGGCTAAAGGCATTTGACGATTTTTAATGAACTTGACCAAGCCCTTGGCCTTTTCCAAAGTTTCTTTCACCCATGACGCCTTTCCCCAATCTTCCAACAACAAATCCATCGCATGTGTGGCGCATCCCTGAATGAATATATGGGGATAATCCTCAACGACTAATCAAGAGGCATTAATCATTACAGAAGCGTTGTCCGTGCAGACTTGGACAACGTTCTCGGGGCCAACTTGTTTGATGAACTTGACCATGATAGAGGCCATATACATTGCGGTCTTTTCTTTGCCAGTAGTATCGACGGCGCCAAGAAAAAGCTCTCCAGCAGGAGTCACTAGCATTGCATTCACAAGAGGGCGACAACTCACAGATGACCATCCATTCATGGCTAAAGTTCCCCCGAACTTCCGAAGGCTCTCCTTGAGTCTACTATCTAGTTTTCCTTCTAGATCACTTTTTACTTGTCCCAACAACTTTGTCCAAATGTCATGGTAAGAAGGAGGGACATATGGTTTTCGGAAAGACGCAATTTTCATTACAGCTTCCTTGAAGGCCGGATTCAGTGCTACAGCAAACGGTACGTTTGCTTCATAGAAAAACTTTGCCCAAAGTATGTCTAGTTCCTGCCTATCCGCTTCAGCAAAACCATCTTCAATCACAGATTGTTTAATCGCCCTACTGATATGCCCACCAACCCTCACTTGTCCCGCGAAGTTAGGAACGGTGGAGATTGATCCAACTAAAGGTGTTGATGGAATCGAAGGGGTAGCTTGAGAGGATCCCACGCAAGAGTCTCCACCAGTAGACCTTGGCGTGCCAACATTCGGAACTTCTGATGACGATGTGATTGAATGTGCACCGCTCATTTCTCCATTATGTGGAGGGAACCGCCCGTCACATCTTCGAAATAAATCCATCACTCGGATGTTCAATTTTGGACAAAGCGTTACTGTATTAAGGCGGACCCCACGCTTGCCTTCATAGCCAAGGTGACTGAGCTGCCGTTCTAGCCTCTTGCTCATAACCTTATGACAAAGATTGCATTGGACCGTTGGGGTCGTGGTAGGTTGGCTTTGTACTTCATGAACATCAGTGAACCAAGGTGAGGATGATTTGTTGGCCATTCTGATAGGTAAGACACCTCAAAATGAACAACCGTGGTAGTAGATATGTAGAAAAAAATGTCAAGAGTTCGTAAACGAACTCTGCACTTCCGAACTCAATACGTACCAAGCAACGGACACAAAACATAAAGTTATGCAGCTCAGAGACGTTGGGTCGCATTCACAATTCGGAAGTGAAATGAGGCCTAGTGTCTCTTCTCTTATATACCTTCAACCTTGAATTTGACCGTTGAAATTTGAATTTTTACCGTTGAAATTTGACCGGTCGGGCCTTCGTAGCCGGCCGACCTCGCCGGTCGTCACCCCGGTCGGCGGCCGACCTCGACGGTAGTCACCCCGGTCGGCGGCCGACCTCGCCGGTCCGCTAACCGGTCGGCGGCCGACCTCGCCGCCGTCACCGCGGGCGGCGGCCGACCGACGCCGTCGTCGCCCCGGTCGGCGGCCGACCTCGCCGGTCGTCACCCCCGGCCGGCGGCCGACCTCGCGCGGCCGTCACCCCCGCGGCGGCCGGCCGACCTCGCCGGTCCGCACACCGGCCGGCCTAGGAACGCCGTCCCGCCACCGGCGGCCGCGGTCGAAGCGTCGGACGGGTGCGGTCGGCCGGTCAAACGGTCGGACGGGTGTGGTCGTGGTGGGTCAAAGGATCGGACGGTGCGGTCGGCCATCGGTCGGACGGTAATTTACCCCAGGTAAATTAAAAAAAACCCGTTATGTCACCGACAGGTCCTAGGGGCTGAGGACGTCCGGACCATGGTCGACCGGTCGCCCCTTGGTCCGGTCGTCCTGACAACCCTGTGTTAATCACGTTTTTTTAGCAGTTGTAGAAAAGTAGTGTACTCAATATGAAACACTAAGTGCAATTGCCATTTTGTATGCAAAAACGTTGAATGTGAATATGAAGTTTTTGATTTTCTTCAATTTAAATATTCTTGGTGAATGAAATCTCACTATTGCATTTGGTATAAGCATAAGGGAAAAACCTTCAATGTCCAAGGTACCTTCATTGATATATGGCAATTTTTATCATTCTTAATTATTTAGGGAATGTGGATTGAGCTATATTGATCACTTTATTTTTTGGATTTGGAGCAAGAGAAGTTAAAACTCTATTTTCTAATATGAGTCCTTATTGTTCTCTCTCTTGCCTTCCCATGTTCCCTTTTCTTGTTTGTTTTATAAAAAAAAGAAAAGAAAAGCACAATTGTCAATCAAACATTTTTGAGCCGTATGGTCTCCGAGTTGTAGTTCAGGGTCGCTGTACTGCATGGACCATGGATATTGACCATGGCCCCCTACAAATTTGTGGTTGGGGAGTAAAGTGCTCTTCGTGAAAAAAATCTGTGATGGCTAGGGCGACCGGCGGTCGAGCTAGCGCGATGAAGTCAAGGCCAGGGCGACCGGCGGTTCATATGGCGCAACAGCGTTGTTGTTAGGGCGACCGCCGATCTGGCTGTGGCAACCTAGCCGAACCGCCAGTCGCCTTCTATGCGCATTTGCATTCTGACTTACAGAAGTATGGAGTATATAAGGATTCGTTCACGGGCTTGAAGCCACTTTCTTTTGTGCTTTGCCCGTTGTCTTGGGTCTCCCCACTAGAAACCCCCCGCTCGGTCTATATGTGCAAAGAGTAACTTGAGTCCTTATAGTGTGCGTTGCCGTCACCGATTTCATTGCACCGGCGGGGGTGCGATTCCGGAACATGGAGCATTCTTTCCAATCCAACGGGGTAGTAGATAATAGAAGAGAAACTCGCAAATGGGACGATTGGCTACAAGTATCCACGGAACGGAACGACAAGCCAAATACTCGCGTGTGCGTATTCTGTGGGAAAAGCACAGTCTTTGTAAGGCAACGAGCATTTGCTCATTTTGGATATCCTCAGAATTTCCTATTACCCCGATGTACGAGGTTACCCCGTGGAGTTCTTGAGCTATTCCGTGAGTGTGAAGGGATGGTTCCAAAGAAGGACATTCCTTATGCGGATGTTGTTCCTAAGTCAGGAGTGGATGCAGGCATACCGTATGTGGCAAGGGAAACTATAGAGAACACAGATTCCTCTTGCATCAAGTCTATACAAGTGCCATCCCCCAACCTAAGGTCTATTCAGGTGCCATCCTCTAACAAGGGGAGTTATGGCAGCAATGGACAAAGGATCTCTACACTCTCTAGCGGAGGGCGACATGGGCAAAGGAGTATGGAGGATAGTATCGATCTTGCCACTAGGCAAAATTTGGATGCAAAGTGGGCTTCATTTTTCTATGAGGCAAACATTGCATTCAATGTCGTACGACATCCAGCATTCATACGTGTTGTTCAAGAGACAGCAAAGGCCGGTATTGGTGGATATCAACCACCCTTGTATCTTGCTATTAGGACTATGATGCTCGATGCGAAGAAGGCAGCTGTACAAAGGTCGGTTGAAGATCGAACAAAACTTTCTATCGAGAAGTACGGAGGAACAATATGTTTGGATGGGTGGTGAGATGTCACAAGTAGACCACTCATTAACATGATGCTCGTTTGCCCAGTAGGGGAGGTGTTTCTGGGATTAGTGGGTACTACAGAGAAGAAGAAGGACATCGCTTTTGTGGCAAATGAAGTGGCGAAGTACATAGAGGAGGTTGGACCAGAAAACATTGTTCAAATATGCATAGACAATGCAAGCTCCATGTTAGGGGCGATCAAGAAGTTGCAGATAGACTATCCTCACTTATATGGACAAGGTTGTGCGGCACATATTCTAGACCTCCTTCTAGAAGATTGGGGGAAAGAGGCATGGGTTTAAGATTTGGTGGAGCAAGCTAAGAGAATGTGCACATTTATTAAAGGGTCGCACGTCCCACTTGCTCTATTCAGGAAGTACTTGCCGAAGCTCCAGTTGGAGGTACCACCTCAAACTCGATTTGCAACAAACTACTTGATGATAGAGCGTTTGTTAAAGTTACAACAACCTCTGAACAACATGGTGATCGATGCGGAGTGGCATGTGTTTTTCCAAACATTGTTGAACAGGCAAAACAGTCACCATTTACAGACAAAGGCAAGGAATGTGCGGAATAGCATTAGGAGCGATGAGTTCTGGGAGAATTGTACGAAGTTTGTGAAAGTAGTTGAACCAGTACTCATAGCTCTTTGGGAGTTTGACGGGGAAGTACCGGCCATGGCTAGGGCATATGTGATCATGTCGGTCCTTAAAGAACACGTGTTTCCTTTGCGTGAACCTCCATTCGAACTATCCCCCGACATTGCTACAAAATACGAGGATGCATTTCAAAAACGATGGGAGATGATGCTCACAGACCTCCACTATGCAGGAGCTTTGTTGAACCCTTATTTGACAAATATGGGAGCAATTCAAAACAATGGAGAAGCAAAAAAGAGCTTTAAACCGGGTCATAAGGAAGCTTAGCGCCCCAATGGTAGTAGTCTATGAAGAAGTGGTGCGGGAACTCATACAATATGAGGAGAGGACGGGTCCATTTAATACCAATTCAGAGGCCCCTGATTCCGCTCAATGTAACTTGTTACCACATCAATGGTGGCATCAAGTCGGGGGGAATGCCTTGCCAAACATTGCAAAGAGGATTTTGGCATTGACATGTTCAGCTTCATCATGTGAGAGGAATTGGAGCATGTACTCTTTTGTGCACAACAAAGTGAGGAATCGGTTGTTAACTTCCAAAGCAGAGGACCTTGTGTACATTTATGCAAACGCCAAACTCGAGCGCGAGAAACGTACGAAATTGCTAAGAACGTGGTATGAAAATTATTTAGAAGAAGAGGACTTTGATGAAGAAGAGTATATACTGGACAATGAATGGGATGATGGTGTATTCATGGATAACCCATAGGCGGATGACGACAATTATGTCAATAACGGTAGCGAACACGAGGACCTAGAGAATTGGAACGACAACGAAGAAAACATGACTATTCATGTCAAGGACCCATTTGAGTTTGATGACGACCAGGATGTTCCACAACAGCCTCGCCAGTTTGCGGTATTCGCCAATAACACAGAAAGAGAAGGAGTGGCAAATTTACAGCTCCAAGAGAGTACCTGCCTAGCAAAACAAGACTTGGTAAATCAGATGGATGATGAGAACATTGGTCCACTTAAAGGCAGCCCACACTGTAACAACGACAATAAACTTGAGAGTGTGAAGTGCACGGTTACCACGACAAGAGTTGAAATGGGCCAAATTAAAGTGGAACCTGACAATGTATCCAATTCAGGTTGCATGGAAGTTTCAACCATTCGATCAAGAAGTGCAACTCATAAGGGAGATGACTCCGATGTACCTCTACAACAGTTGATCCCAAGGGTAACCTAACCTTAAGGGCCCCATACAAGTGATACATCTCGTATGGTATTGCCAAAGACGGAGGTCGAATTAGAAGCAACAAGTCCAACATGCACCCGAGCATTGTCAGTGTCACGAGACGTCGGGCCATCTTCACAACCACGCAATTGTATTACACGAGGCTAGAAACGTTTGAGGAAGGCACACGACCGACATTGTCGGAAAGGAGCACGCGTACATGAAGAAGTCCATGCAGATATTGCTTCCTCCAATAATCCGAATACATGTACAATGCGACATCTACCATTGAAGACAAACGGGATCACTAATGCTTTACGGCCCTTGAAGCGCCTCATTATAGTGAAAAAGAAAACAACTACGGACACGGAATTGCGCAATTTGGCGAGTGAGGTTGAGTGTGAAGTACGCAATGAGACAGAGGATAAAGACGAGGATGGCGACCAAAACACTGATGAGTCTCTAGGTGAAACCGATCCAAACGCAGATGAAGTATCAAGCGATGATACGTATACATTGAAGGATACCTAAAAACGTGTTATTAGAAATTTGTTATTTTGGATTGGAAGCACGACGTTCGTTGTTAGTACTCAGTACAATACTACAATATACTGCAAGTAGGGCAACTATTAGCTTACAATATTTTGGTATCCTAGTATGTTTCGGAGTATAATATATATAGTTCCGTATATGTAGTAGTTACATCATATATATGAATACTATGATTATAGACATGGACAAATTTGTACTCTGAAATGCACCATTGATCTTGTTTCCGATAAAAAGGTATTCATAAACATGCATTGAAGCTCATTTTGTACCAATATAAAATTATCTTGCTTGTTTCATATTGTACCATGGTGCTGGTCGCCACACATGCGGTGGCCCAAGGCGACCAGCGATCGCCACATGCGCGCTACCCCCAGGGCGACCGGCGATCCCTATAAGCGACCGTCGATCGCCCTGGGCGATTGTCGGTAGCTCACTAAGGATCGGCGGTCGCCTAGAAGCGGTTGGGAGGGCGACCGCCAGTCTTCCTAATAGACCGCCGGTTGCCTACGCGCGGCAGCGCAGGGCGATTGGCGATCGCCAATCGCGACCGTCGATCGCAGATGCCTACCGTCGGTCGCCTACCCGAGCTCGCTCGCCCGCGGTCGCCCACTGTGACGTGTATTTTTATTTTCCACGTCATTATCGACCCTACGCCACGTATGAAAATAGCTTTTTACCTCAATGTCAATCTCAACAAGTTTTTACTATGCAATTTTTGGTACGGTCGACATTCCCGTCAAATCGGACGTCTAATAGACATGTCCAATACGACAATTCAAACAGACATTTTGAAAAGTGTGTCTAATAAGACAACCCTGTTCCTAGGTGGTTACCCTAGTTGTCCAAGTGCTTCTCCTCGTCTTCCAAGTGTTTCTCCTGGCCTCTTAGCTTGCCCCTGTGATCCTCAGATTTCTTGGTCTGGTCGTCTCTGTACTTCTCCACTACATCATGACTATTGATTACGTCTTCTGGTTCTTTGCTCTGGTCTCCACTTCTATCTTTCCAGCGTCGGGAACTGCTATCGCCCTTTTGCTGCTCGACCGAACCCTTTGTTGGATGGTTTGGAGTGACTGTAACCAATTAATCTTTGTTATAGAAGTTGTATGGTTTTAACTTGTTGATGTTGGCAATTACTAGGTTGGGCTTGTGGTACTCCAATGTAACCAACAAAGCAGTGTTGTTCAGGAGCCGGTACTGAATCCTATATGGGCCAAATCACCTACTCTTGAATTTGCCAACATGGTCCTTGTCTCCCTTTAACTACCAAAGGACGTAATCGCCAAGCTCCAAATCTTTTTGATGGTAGTGTTGTTAACTCCATAATGACCAATTCTACTGTCTAGTCCCTGCCACTGCCTGCACATCGTGTCTAAAGGTATCCATGTGCTCTAGATCAGCTATTCTTGCTATCAATACCCGAGTTGATGTATATTCGATATTCAAAGTTGTTCCCTTAGTTGGAATTAAAAATTTCATGGGCATCAGAGGACGTAGCCCATAGACTAGCTGAAACGGAGTATAACCTGTTGTGACCTTAAAGGCAGTCCTATATGAGAATAACAGTGTAGGCAAGTGTTGATCCCAGTCTGTCCTCTTGTCATTGACTAATTTGGTAAACATCTAGCCAATGACCTTGTTTGTTGAGTCACCCTGCCCATTAACTTGGGGGTAATATGTGGTCGATGTGCGATGTTGTGAGTTACCAAACCAAGTAGGACCAAAAACAACCCAATTTACCTCTAAAACCCAGCAAAAAGGTCCACCTTCCAAATAACGTTCCATGCAGACTCTGTGAAGTGTGAAAACAAGGCGTAACTCGGTTGGGCTACCGATTCTACGCTACAACGACCTACTACAATCCAGTTTACGGAACCGGTGGCTCGTGCAGGCGAATCCGGTCAGACTCAACCCAAAACCCCAAGGTAACCGGAGAGTTCCTGATCCGGTTTCCCCTCTTGAGGTAGGTGGTCTATTGACCGGGTGTTACTTAGTAACCAATGGTGATTTAGTTAAACCTCCATAAATCCTCGGGACGATCCTTCCTGTTGTTTGGAGGAGTGGTCACTCTCTACCGGTTGATTAAGGTGATCGGAGTTTCACGGGTTTGCATTACTAGTACTCCCTCTCTCTCTCTCTCTGTCTCCCGGAGTTCTTCCCTTACAACTACTGCTACCATCCGGTTTACCTCCCAAACAGTAGGTCACACCAGCAGTCATCCGGTTCTCTTCCTCTCCCTAGTCCAATGGTACTTGCGATCCGGATTGCAGTGAACAGTATCCCACCGCTCAATCCGCGATATTTCGACTAACGATACTTGAGGCCTGACTGGTGTCCGAGTTTGCACACAACCCCTAATGTCGACTTCCCTCAATCGGATATCCCGTCCAGAAGATTGGAAATCAGAGAGGTTTCACTCACCGGCCTAACACATGTGTCCAAACCGGTTGATACGACAAATTCCTTAACCAATAGACACAACAGGGACGCTCGGACTCTCCCACTCGGACCTCTTACTTACAACGCAACCACTCTAGCAATCACAACCTGGGTACTAGAATCGAAGCCACCGAATCTGCAAGGGACTCCCTGTCACTGCAACTGGATCCACACAGAGTTTGCACAAAAAAACATAGAATCAGACAACAAGAAGCAGGGACACGAGGTTTTTGGATGCAAGCTAAACGGACGTAGCCGAGGTGTGAGCGGTGAGGGCAGAAATTCTGATTTTAGAGCAGTGATTTTGTATTTTAATTTTTTAATTTTTTAAAAGAATATACCTGGGAATACTTGAATATTCTTGACTTATTACCGTGGATTTTGGACCCTAAACCCGCAGAATTGAGAGACAGAATTTTACAATTATGCATGCTTGAGATGCACATAGAGACATTTTTTACCTCAAACGATAAGATTACATGTGCATGATACCTACTTACAAGCATAAAATCTGTTAAATAGGAACATATGGTTTTGGAACATGTATAATTATATATATTGATTTTCACTAAATTGTGCAATCATAGTACATAAGATAGGAAAGACACAATATTATAGTAGAACATATAGAGTATGTGTAGGGTGTCCTTTAGTCTCTGGCATGGTCTAGGACCCCACACTCTAGAATCCTTTTCACCTCATTGAAACTGAAGGTAGGCGCGTGGATAAAAAGGTCGCTATCAGCATCAAAATTACAGACCCTAACAAAGATATAGTAAAGGTGCTTACACGGTCTATATGGACATTCTTTTCTACCGAACTTAGGAATTGTGTCCTTCATCATTGGGCAAGTACAATTAGGCAATGCTCTTATTGAAACTTGATAAACTGACCCCGAATCCGACTCCAAGTCGACAATACAACCAAAACTACGCTGCGGTATCATGGTCACCTTGAGTATGCTGGCTTGCAAAGCCCGAGCCAAATCAACTCCCTTCATCAACTTTGGTGTTGTAGAAGTGACTCGACGAAGATTCTTCGATTTTCTTGATATGGGGAAAACGTTCGCATCGTCCAGCACCAGGATGCGTGACAAGTCCTGTGGAGGGATAATGTTATTAAATGTCCGGTTTATAGGAAGGGGCTCCTTCTGTGGGAGTTAGAATCCTGCATTCTCCAACGCCTCGATTTGGCTACGTGTCGAATTTGTCCCTATTTTGACAGGCCGTACTGAAGGGATAGGTGGTCGATCTTGGGTCCGAGAGAAGTGCTCATACCATCTCCAACGATAACCCTTTACACATCTCTCAATATCGTCTGCACAGAAAAAGAACTGTTCTTCAACTTTGCGACGCTGTGGAGGCTTCTAGATTCCAGTGTAAGTTGGAGCCGGAGTAGCCTTCCCGTTCTGAACTATGCGTGATGTACATTTCTTCTTTGTCACTACCATATTTGCTTAACAAGCCTTGGAAGATGTGCCGTTGAGTCGAGAAATGTGCCACAACCTCTCGTTCACCTTAGTCTCTTGAACCGCGGTCACGCGTTGGATACTCGGTCCCGGAGAAGTAGATGGTTCCTGAGGGCATTCTTGAACTTCTTCTTCCTTGTACATAGTACCCAAACTCACAGCACAAGCTCGGATAACCCTTCTTCCGATTTGAGGACGTGAAAAGCTCACGGTGTCAAGACGGTGTGTTTCTTCTTCCGCTCCAACTGGAACATTTGCCTTCCGTTTCTTTGTACCAAAGACCTCAGCTCCTTCCAAGTGGGCGTCACAAGTACAGAAAACTCGAGCTTTAGGAAAATTTGGTACTGCCTTGTTGATATCAAATGGATCTCCTGTTCGATGAGCTTTGCGTTGAGCGTGTGTGAACCCAAAAACCACCATGAGGTGGCATTTGGTCACAAGGGGTTTTAAAGAGCAAGATTAGATGAGAAAAGAAGAGGGGAAAAAGGAAGACAAGAAGTAGACAAGGAAATAGGGAAGAAGAAGAAGAGAATCACCGGGCGGATGGCTTGGAAGTGGTCTCTACTCTTTTGATTGCCATTCCTTCGTCTTAGGTCCAAATGGGGCGTGCCATAGCTTTTTGGAAAGCTAAGCTCAATGTACACCCGCCCCTAAAATCTCAAAGGCAGAAGATCAACGAGCTAAGACTGATTGCTGTTTGACTGTGGCGGTTTTTGCCACTGCCGGGGGGAAAACTTTTTCAACACCCCGACTTTGGAAGCTCATATCTCCCTCTCTACAACTCGGAATTGAGCATGCTTTATACCATTGGAAAGCTCTACTGGAGCTCTATCTAGTGTAGAAATCTCAGAGGAGTTGAAGAAAAATCGAGTGAGTTATGGGGGAAACAATCTGGCTGGCTTTCATAGGGCAAGAATAAGCTCTTATCTTAATAACACAGGAACTCAATAAGGAGGAGGAAGATGAGTGAGGCAAGACAAGCATTTTGAGAAGGGCTCTCCTTCTCCTAACTACTAACACTTCAACAACAAGATCATTTTGAGAAGGGCTCTCCTTCTCCTAACTACTAACACTTCAAAAGCAAGATCATTTTGAGAAGGGCTCTCCTTCTCCTAACTACTAACAATTCAAGAAAGATGATCAAGGTGAACAAAGAGGAAAAGGAGGCCCATGGCCTTCCTCCTCCTAACTACATAGATGGATAGGTAGGTGAACAAAATGGAGGAGAAGGAGGCCCAAGGCCTTCCTTCTCCTACTCTAACCTAAACTAAGAGGAAATGGAAGAGATGAAAATAGCTTGGAAACAAGCTATTAAGTACCAAATGGGAGCCGCCAAAGAGGCGGCTCACCATAACCCTAACTAAGGCCTAAGCCCTAACTAAGGCATGGATGAATGACCGCCACCCACCCACGCTCCCGTCCTTGAAGCCTCCATCCTATCAACGACTTCATCAATGGATGTAGCTCCCACATGCTACCACAAGGTTAGATGAATGAATCTCTCAACAACCAAATTTCAAACACAACAAGGACATCAAAGACTACTTGTACAAGGCCCATGGTAAATTTCTAACCCAACTCCAAGTCCCTAATTCTTACGCTAATCAAACCAAGGATCCACTAGGGGGCTTTTTACCTCCTCTAGTCCTTCCTTATCGAACTAAGGATCCACTAGGGGGCTTTTTACCTCCTCTAGTCCTTCCTTATCGAACCAAGGATCCACTAGGGGGCTTTTTACCTCCTCTAGTCCTTCCTTATCGAACCAATCACTCCTAATCTAAACTAAGCTCAAAATTGATGCTAAATAATCTACCAAAGGCCTTGCGACAACTAATCTTTAATATACCTATTGCATTCAAAACTCAATTATCATAAATTCATCAAATTACCTCAAGATGTCATGGTTTGCAAACAATTCATTAATAAAAATCCATTATTAGTAACACTTAAGCAAAAGAGAGCTTACACGCTCTCACAGCGTGCGAAGAGCTTTGCGTCGAGCTGCGCGAAGTTGAAGTTCCTTTGTAGATGGGCCACAACCACCTTCGCCACCCTTGTTGAATTGATGATAAGCCACTACTTGGAGGAATGCGCGAACATAATCGTCAACAGCAGCGACGTAGAGGTCCCTTCCCTTATTGCCAGAGGCCTGTAACTATTTGTTGAATACCGTCTCAGCAAGGTTACAAGACGGCATCTCCGCTAACTCTTCTGGAGAGTATTTTTTTTCCTGCATTGTATTTCCCATCACAGTTTAATACATGCTTCAACATTTATTTTTTCCTGACTCTATGATGGGTACATCTGTGGCAGAACAGTTCTAACTTATAGATTGTTTCTTTCAAAATGATAATTTTTTAAATCCAGAATAAAGAAATAGAATCATTTACCTATGTATTGAAAATAATACATTACGATATCAAAAATTAGGAATAAAAAGTATAGGTAAGGAAACTCACTAATTCCATAAATCCACCCCATTGTCTGTAGCGGAAATGCCAGTAGGCAAGCCAATGGCCTAAGTGTTGGAGCCCACTTTCGGAAGTAGCGTCTGATGACAACCATCACGCTCTGATGGCCTAGTAGCGAGTCTCAGCCTCTTCCATGGTGCGGGCGTCTTTGTACTGCTTACAAAGAACCTTGTGTTGATCTTGTAGTTCGTGAACGATGTATTGTTTGGTGTGTTTCTCAAGGGACTGCGTCCAATGGAAATAACACGTTCGTTCTCGGCCTTCCATGGGGACCGGAGGGTTCCCCGAACCATACATAATGCGCACAACATTGCAATTGGCTTGAGCACTGTTAGCCATAAATCCTTGGAACTCTGGCTTTGGTAATTTGTGCCTAGCCATAACATGGTTTAGGTTCTTCCAAAATACGAGTTGAGCTTCTCTATCCTCGGACTAGAAAGCACAACACGCAATAGTTAGAATGTGTTGGTATCGGGAGTCGTACACATGGCACGCCATCTTGGTCCAGTTCTTGACTCGTTTGACGTGGTCGAGCATCATCGAAGCGTGGGAGAGGTTGTCGCCAAGTTGCATTCAGCGGACAAGGTCAACACCGCTAGCAGGGCCGACCTCTGACATCTTGAAAATGAAGACTTTGTCGGAGTCGTCTCCTTGGCCTGGGAACATGTTTTGTTGCACGAAGGCCAAGTTGCTAAGGCCCGTGAGTTTGGTGATCCCATCCAGAACTCCATACCTACGCAGACATCTGAAAGTGTAGACACGGTGTCGTATGGTAGGAGAGTTCAATTCTCTACATTGTTCGAAAACTGGCTCTAACTCTTGGAGAGAAAGCAGCGAGGTTATAGGATCACCTTCATCACGGAGTAGGATATTTCCTAAGAGATCTTTGCTAGTTTCCATGACGCTTTTGGAAACTATTGCTTGTGGATTTCGGTCGACATGCTCCTCTAATAGCTCATCTATCTTCTTCTTTGTGCATCTATACACTCCGACCTTGACATGGTGTTCGTGGGTACCGAGATGAAAACAAGCACGCTCTTGATCATCATTCCCGAAGACATAGAAGATTCTAGCAGAGCACTGAGCAACACAGACTGGAGGTTCTTTGCAAATCTTACAGACAATGGTGGAGGATGGTGGATGTACTTTGCCAACCGCAAATGGATCTTTGGTAATGCCTTCGAACTCCACCTCGTTTACTCGTGCAGTCCGATCTGGTCGTTCCAAGAAATTGCAATTTTGATTGTGGCACTGCAAATGACCCACACAACTTGAATAGCAAAAGGATAAGCCAAGGGTGTTGCTGATGTTTGTTGTCATCGTTCTCGTCCACACATACTTAGACATCGAAGCGCTTGTCCATACCCTCCATAGACTTGGCATTCTAGTGAACAGATGAGGGGGTGACGGGAGGTAGAATGTATAGAACATCTCCATTGAAGGACGGAGGAAGTGACGGGGTGCAGACCGTACAAATGGTTTCGAAGTTGATTTTCTTCAAGATAGTTTTGCTACCTGACATGGAACTCAGTTTTAGAAGATAATGAAGAATTCTTTTGGGTTTTCTAGCTTGTGACAATGTTAAGGGCGAAGGACTTAAATCGATAGAGGGGATCGAAACAGAACTCGGTGAAGGGAGCTTTGCCGCAGGGCGACGGGTTTGAACGGGAGATGTTTTTTCGTCACTAGAGGATTCTGACAAATCTATACTAACGAGACGGCGTGGTTTGATTTTGACATGAGATAAGAGCGGAGCTGCAATTGAGCTAGTAGAAGAAGTACGCGGAGTTAAGAGAACAGTACTTGCGTTCATGACGGACTCCATAATACCATAGAGGCGGTATTTACCTGCTCTAAGCTTCCAAATACTGCTGTTGTTATCGTAAAGCAGAGGTGGTTCAAACTCGGAGTACTGAACAAGAAGAGTAACTGGGTCTAGTACCTCGCGTTCCTACGATAAGAAAATCTCATCGTATCCAAATCGAAGGGCAAGCCATTGAGGAGTGACAACAGCCACGCCATCAGGCCCAGGTGGAATGCGTATAGGAGCGGACGAAATGCTGGAACTAATCTCTACAACGTTGAGAATGGAATCCATTGTGATAGATCGCAAGCGCCAGGAGATGTGTTTTGTGAAGGTGAGAGAAACTGAAACCATATGTTGGAATGATTCTACAATATAAAGAAGAGGCTACTGAGAGTATTTATTTGGTAGAATATGACGGTAGTGTTAGTAAGTAATAATTGACTGGTACATGAAGTGAATTAAATTACCTAGTTGGTTTGTTTCATGAAGTTAGATGATGTCAGTGAATGGGCAAGATTAAACAGGATCATTAAATTGTGCAGTCTTTAATTTCAAAAAAGTGATGGCGGCCGTCTTTGTCAGAGTAGCTGGATGTATATTTAAGAATCGGATTAGCATCATCAGTCAAATACTGTCATATATGGCGCTCCGTGAGCCGTCATTGCAGTTGCTATAATTAATTATCAAATAAAGATACTAGGTCCGTCGCATGGTAGTGGGAAGTGTTTAAATAGAGGGAGGACGACGATATCGACCTTTTCTTTGTCTGTTGTGTTTTGGTGATTCAGCATTTGAGTCCATTCCAGTTGTGTGTGATTCTACAAGGACTAGAGGTCATGGATGCTGTGAGCAACGGATCTGAGAGATCGAATGAGAGTATGCCTAAGAGAAAGAAAAGGAGGGGTGGGACAAGGTTTATTAATACAGAAGCGCTGAAGCGAAGCGCTTTGCGTAAGGGGGGAGTGTCTCGACCAAGTGGGGAAGAGCGTGGTCCAGCTGATTTTGACGGAGACGATGAAGAGGTTGGACCACAGTTTAGGCGGAGTTTCAAAATGCAGTGTATCAATCTTGACACGGTTGTGGAGATTGCCGATACCGTAATCCCGGAAGATGAAAATGTGACTAAGAGCTTCTTCAACGAGCTGGAGCGTGGACGAAGTACATCAACTTCAAGTGATTCCCTAAGTTATTACATTGGAGGCAAGGATAGAGGCGATGGTGTTGGTGTGGATTCCGGAAGAATGGTACGGTGATAAAGAATGGTTTTGTCAAAGCATGTTTATAATTATGTGTCTACTGATTCTGTGGTTGAACCGTAGGATGATGCACACTCGAGTTCAAAGTTGATGGAGTTGAAGATGAAAGTGATGCAGACGAGAATGCTAATGATGACGATGCAAACCGAGAGCAAATAGGTACTCCAAAGATATTGAACGCTGTTGAAGATACTGAGGGGAGCAATGATCAAAGACTAGATGGAGAGGTAAATGAGATGACCTTTTTCTTGAGTATCATGAATGAGGCCGGGCATATATTAGCATTTACTTCTGGAGTATAAATATGCTTTTATGTCTTGATCGTATACAAGAGCACTATTAGAGGAAGTGACCTTGGCGTAAGAATTTTTTTTCATGAATAAGTGATTCTGCAATTAATACCTTAATATTGAATATATGAATATGTGATTAATACTTGAGTTATAAATTAGAGTCCGACTTAGGGCTGGAGGGAGGGAACTTCGCCGGAGGGGGGGGGGGCTTTGGGGGAGGGGGGGACTTTGCTGTAGTAGGGGCTTTGCGGGAGGGGGGGGGCTTCGGGGGAGGAAGGGAATTTGCTGGAGGGCGGGGCTTAGCGGGAGGGGGGCTGTGCTGGTTGAGCATCCGTTCGATGACGTCGGCCATTGCAGGAAGGCCCTTCGTCGGCCGATGCAGGCAGTTCATCCTTGCTAGTCGATGCAGGCCCGGCTCCATCGCTCGCTCATGCACGTCCGGCTCTATTGCTGGTCGTTGCAGGCCCTTCTCCCTCCACTTCCGCTGCTCCTTCCGTAAACCGACCGAATCTGCCCACCGCTTGCCGATTCAGCTTGGCGCGCGGATAGTGTTCCTTGAGCCGCCCGAGTTTACGCTAGCCAAGATAGACTTTGAAATGGCTGCGCCGGCCTTTGCGTCGCTAGAAACTTACTTTGGTGAATTGTAATAGTAGAGCTCGGCAGCTCTAGGGTTTGTAACAAGTCAGGATTAGCATAGTTTGAGAATTGAGATTAGAATGACGAGTTTAGATAAAGCTGATAGGGATTGTGTGGTAGAGCTCTTTGATTCATTACGGTGTAAACCACAACTTGTATGGAGGATCTGGTTTCTGCAAGGAGAAAGAAGCGATGGCGGAAGAACATGTGACAATTGTGGAAGGAAACGTAGAAGGAGACAACGTCGACAAATTGGAAAATGTGAGTTCGGGTTTCAGAAATGTGAAGTCGGGTTCCACAGAATCCAGTTTGTTTGCAGAGTGTCAGCCTTGCGTCCACGCAAGGCTGACCTCGGAGGGATGAATTTTACTGTTTTCTTTAAACATTTTTTCTTGGACCATTCTTTTTGATGAATTCCATGTTCAAGATGATGTTGTTTTTGCCGATGAAGCCGCTCGATGAAGATACCCAGCCGGTGGAGAGGCCAACATCTGGTCTTCGTTTGTTGTTGTAGCTGCTCAGTGTGTAGGGCTTACTGCTGGAGCGTGCCAACCTTTGTCGTCGTTTTTTTTTAGCTCCTGATGCCACTACTTGCTGGTGCAGCGGTTTGAACCTGCTGCTGGTCGTCGGTTTTTGATGACCTCGTGTATGTGTTATTTGGTCGGTTGTTGAGCATCTGGTCCTCGTTCTCCGAGGAGTGTCAGCCTTGCGTCCACGCAAGGCTGACCTTGGAGGGATGAATTTTACTTTTTCTTTTAAACATTTTTTTTTAACCATTCTTTTTGATGAATCCCACGTTTAAGATGGTTGATGTAACTGCTCAACTAGTTCTCGTTTTTTGATGTAGCTGGTGTGTGTAGATTCGGTGCTCGTGGATCCTGTATTGTGTTGGTGTTATTGGATGTTTTAGTATATTTGTTGGTGTTTGCTTTACTAAGTTTTGGTACGTGCAGATGCAGGATTGTGACAACGTTTTGAGGAGATTTCCCGTTGTGGAGGAAGAACAATCTGTCCCGGATAGCGACTTATTAGAAATTAGATCTTATGTCCAGAAAGTAGTTGAGTCTCGTCGTTTAGCAGTACCTTTGTCCTCGGTTCCAGTAACGCCCCCTCCTGCTTCTTCTGTCCGTCACACTTCAAGTGATGATGTTGATCGGGTCGCACGAGCAAGTTACATGCGTAACTATTACGCACAAGGATAAGCACGTCGTCTCGCAGCTAAGGCATTGGCCAGACTTGCTCCCCGACTTTCAACTTGACTCGCAGCAAAGTCCAAGTCTGAATAGATTATTGACCTCATTACATGTTACTTATTTATTGACTTTATCATATATCAAGTTTATGATTTTATTCATCTTTCATTTCCTTTTTGACATATTCTTATATTCTAGGTGCGTTGTTATACTTGGTTGTTTTTCCTGCCAGATGATATTATCACCAGCCTCTCCGCAAGGCGAAGAAGAGGATGTCCTACCTCCTCTTACCGACCAAAATGATAACATCATTGGTGATGACGGAATTGTTCCTCAACAACAAATATTAGAAGGCTCGAGGAATGCGGTTCCCCGCTAAAGTCCGTTGGAAACTGCCCAACTCCTTCAAACATTCGATGCTAATGATGGACAGGATTCTCTTTCCGATGATGAGGAACCTGCATTGCCGGGAGGTGTCAACGTCGAGATTGTTTACATGCCCCCTCATCTCCAAAAGAAAGATCTAGACTGGAGTGCAAACAAGAGTAATTCAATCGCGATCATCAACAGGTTGCGTTTCAAACCTGTTAAGAAATCTCGCATGATGATTCCTTTGTGTCGCCTTGTTTGCTATCCCAAGGTTCGACCAATATCGGAGCAAGACGTCAGAAAATTGGAGAATGAGTTTAACAAAGGCTATCGCGAGGGCGACCGGGTCATGTACGTTTCTCCCTTCGATCGGAAACAGAGAGAAAAAATTGTGGATGCCGAAGATGATGTGTTTGAGGATACGCTTTGGAGAGAGGCAAATGACGAGTTCGACAAGACGTTGCGCTCGGATCCGGATCTCCATCATCTCATCGGCAAGTACTTTTATGTTTAGAAAGGTAACCATTGTGTTACGGCGTGGATGCGGCACATCGAAAGGTACCATAAGCTGGATGCTTCGTGGCATATTTCGGTCGATTGTATCATCCTTGATGCTCGTGGGGAGAGCAGTTTGCTCCTCGATGTTATGAATGACATGAACTAGAAAGAGGAAATCTCATTCTTTAACTTAAATTTGTTCTATATTTTACATCCCTCCAATGTTACTAATTTGTGATTCTGATTTATAGGTCTACTGAACATGACCATGTCCAAGATAGCCTTTGTGCTAAAATTCAACGCATGAGGAAATTTGGTAAGCTGAAACTACATGATTTCAAAGATCTCAGAAGTCCAGAGGACTACAGAATCTGCAAGAACGCCAAGGCGAGAAAAGAAACTTGGTATCCAGTCACTTTTGACGTTTATGTCAAGTTTTTATATTCGGTAAGTTTTCGTTACACGTGATTGTCTGTTGCACATAATTATTTAATTTTCCACATTTTCTTAATATTGGATTGTCCTTTGTAGAGAGGAGGTTAGCCAAAGCAACGGACAATGCCGAGACTGCTTACTATGTCACTGTCCCGAAAGAGAAGCAATCGGGGCCGGGAGTGAGGAGTGCCATGGATAATGCGATCAAAAGAGAAATAAAAGCAGTCCGTGGCAAAAATTTCGACAAGATGGTCGCAGTGGCGAATTACAATCTTGGGAGAGAATTCCTGAAAGACGTCTGTATGTCAATTTTTTAAGGTTCCTTTTGCGCCTATATATGATTGCTTTTTAATACTAAATTCTGTATTCCAATCCGTATTGTGTGTAGATTTATGCACACTACAGCAAAAACCTCAAACCGGATATGACAATCGATCGCTTGCACATGGTAGCAACTAGCAATGTTCACTTCGATTTCAAGGCAAAGTGGTTGCAATGGTGGAACTCACCAAACGATGTTTCTCGATCAGTCCACTTCTCGGAGGACCTCCCTATGAAGGATAAAAGTTTGATTACATTTCTTCATCGTGCTTCTGTATGGGCACAAATAATTTGGTCCCTACTTCTCTGTTTACCTTACTATTGCCATTTGAGTAATACATTTTTCAACGTGTTCTATATATGTGCAGTTGGAGAAATCTCTTGAAAGTGAGTTGGAGAAGCTTATCGAAAAAGAGAATCTCAACATGCAGTGGTCTGACGTCGTCCTCAAGCCATCCGCATATGTCGAGAAGTGGAGGTTACTACACTGGGAGAAGGCATTCGCCAACTACCTTGCTCCAAATGCCAGCCCAAAATTCATCAAAGGCACAAATATTTATAAGATTGGAGGTGGCAAAGTCACCATCAAACGATTATTCCGGTATGCCGACCACTAGTAAGCTTGTTATCTACTAACAAATACTGTTTTACATATTTGATTCTGTTGTTCTAATTTGCTCTTCTGTTTGTAGGTACTTGAAGCAAGAGTTTGTTGCAAAGGGAGCTTTGGCTTCATGGTCTATTCCTTTGGAGTTGGAAGACGTTGCAGTCACAAACGATCTCTTGAGCATCTTCTCCAAATCCCAACAGTGACAATTTACTAACGCAGAAGTCCCATTCTGGAACCGGCGTGATAAAAAATATTTTGAGAACCTTTTTATCTTTGCCGCATACCACTTGACAGACGTTGGAGCCATTCTTCTGATGCATCCCAAATGTCGTAGAATGGAGCGTACTCTCGATTCCGAATCTCATACATATGGTTTTCGTGTTGTTCGAGACTGGTGGGGATATAATTTACTCCCAATTGCCTCTACCGTACCGCACCCGAAATAGGTACGGAGCAGTTTGTGGTTTCCATTCTCACAATTTATGATTAGTGCCTTCTATGCTTGTATGTAAATATATCTACACTTGTGTTTTGCAGACTCAGTGCTTCCATATCAAAGTTTATGTTCGTTAAGAGTATCTTTCGAAGTTCCAAACTCGGCAAGTGGCACACGCATACGCGAGTGTGGCAATCATACCTGATAAGGAAGAGCACCTCTTTAACTTTGCAGACAAAGAGACATTGCGTACTCGACATTAGGTGAATGTTTTTTCGATTTTGTGCCAATATGTTTTAATGCGCATTAAGAATAAGTATAGTGTCAAGAATCCGACCTAAGTATGTGCTAGGCCGTATACTAAAAGGCAAATACGTTTTTACAAATAAATATTATAGTTAGAATGTAGTTTGTAGTAATAAGGATGAGTTCGCAAACCCGTACTCCGCACTCGAACTTCGAGGACGTGCTGTCAGAAGCCGGAAGGGGAGTAAATACGGCGGCTGGAGGACGGAGTGGCGGGAAGATTAAAAATGATGACCAATCCAGAAGGCAGCTTCGTACGGAGACGGCAATGATGGCGGCAGGACAGGTCCCGATGGTCGGATTTGAATCCGACTCACTCTATAAAAAGCGATTCGTCCGCCCTTGTCGTCACCTGCCTTCTTGCTTTCCTGCCCTCTCGTCTTCTTGCGCCCCTCGCTTCCGTCTTTTTGTTTTCCGTCCCTTAGTTTCCGATCCGGCCCACTGGCCGATCTCAGCCTGGCTACTTGTTACTTTTTGTCGCATTTCTTTCCGATGGCAGGATCAGCTTCCGCTTCCACTCAGGCGCAAGAGGAGTTCAAGATATCGATCAAGCTGGTACTCCCGTTCATTCTGGCCGATGAAGTGGAGAAGAAGTTTTTAGCCGAGGACCTCAACAAGATGGGACTCTCCGGCCTGCTGGACACACCCTGGGGAATTCACGACGCGGAGATGGTGTGCGAGATCAAGGTCGGCGCGCCGAACCAGTTCGAGGGGACAGTCAGAGGGAAGCCAACTTTTTAGACGGCCGATCACTGGAGGGCAGTTTACGGCCTAGTCGTGAATAGCCGAGTAGGGTTGTGCGGTCAGAAACACAAGTGGGCGAAGACGGCTTTCCACGGGAATCCGCACAAGAATAATGGCTATTCGGTGGACGACTGTAAGGAGCCAAGGGAGCGTGCGGTGATCAAATTTCTAGCGCCTATCATCCACGCGGACAAGCCGCATCGGATCACTGTCTGGCTCGCCAACACCGTCCTGGGGTCCGTACGAGCAGAGCGGGAAGTAGACAGGGGCATCATCATCCGAGACCTAGTCGCCCGGCTTGTGGAGAACGTGGGTAAGACCCGACCTAGTCCGATCACTCCCTTCCTTTACCATTTATACAATAAGGAGGAAGTCCTGACGGAGGAAGAGGAGGCCAACTACGAGATAGCGCTGTCATCCCAAAACAACGGCGTGTTCGAATCGGAGGAGGACGCGGACAGCAAGGCCGTCTACTCCGATGACGAAGAGGACGAGGTCGGATCAGACGATGGGGACGTCCAACCGGATGCGCCACAGGAGCCGGCTCGCGAGGCAACTCCACCACGGACGGGACCGGAGGTAATCATTCTTCCGTCCCCGTCTCTTCCTGGGAACCCGATTGAGGCCGGAACCCAAACCGAGCACGGACAGGCTTCGAGGGCCGTGGAAGATAACGAGGTTACGGCCGATTGGGTGAACCCCATGAATCCGAACGACCCCAGACTTCCTCCACCCCTCAGTCCGTCCGCCAACCATCCGGACCTGATGAGGCGAACATGGCACCACTTTACGGAAGCCCGGTGTCAGTATTTCTTTTACCAACGTCTAATTGCGCAGATGTGCAAAGAGTTTGGAGTGCAGACCATGATGGAGGTAAAGCAGAAGTGGGACTCCAAGCCGACCGAGGAGCAGTCCCGGCAGATAGAGAAGCAAGTGACGAAGCTCACACTTGACAACAGGCGTCTACGGGAGACGGTAAGAAGAAGGGAGGAAGAACTCCTGATCGGCCGGCAAGCCGTGATGACGGCTAACGAGCAGGTCGTAAAACTCGTGGAGATTTGCGAGACTCCGGCCGAGGTGCTTCAAAAGGCCAACTTGTACGAGGCCGGAATCTTGCAGTCGGAAGTCTTCAAGGCGGAGACTTTCCGGAAGTTCCTCTTCGCAGCGAAGACGTACGCCACCAAGATTGAAAAGAGCAATGCCGAGGTCAAGGTGATGCTAGACTCCATCCGAGAGCGGATGAAGGAGATGGTAACTCCGGCCTTCACGTCTACTTCTGTGAAGACTCCGAGGCCAGATCCAGTTAATGTGGAGAGGACGGATGCTGGACCCTCCAGTCCGACCGACACAAAAGGCAAGACCAAGGTGAAGATGCAGGAAGGCGCATCCGTCCCAGCGGATTCTCCGACCAAGAACACCCGTACCGCGAAGAGGAAGCTCACGTCCGAGGAATACGAGAAGTCTCCTGGAGCCCAGAAACTTCACAACATCGGCCTCCAGCATTCAGATGAAGAAGAATGGAAGAGCGTGGACGACACGGACGAGGACGCAAGCAAGGACGAATATATGATAACAGATACGGGCAAGAGGGTCAAGGCAGGACGGATCGCAGCCTCGCCACTAAAGCGGCCGAAGCACGGAGTTAGTTTGCGGAAGAAGAGGTAGGTCGGCAGTTAGAGGTCGGCAGTTAGAGGTCGGCAGTTAGAGGACGGCCAGGGTTAGGAAGCCGGATTGGAATCCGGCCTAGGACAGTTAGAATATCTTTTTGAAGATGCGTGCCGCTTTTTGAACAGTAGGCCTTGTAGGCCGGCGCCGCAATCCAGTTAGGTTACTAAGTCGTTGACTTAGAAGTACTTATAGGTGGAAGTTCTGTCACCTAAAGCATTCCTTGCTTAAGTGTTAATCAAACCTTCTTATGCGCATATTCGCTGCGACCATTTCTCTGTCTCCTTTTTGGTTGAGTGCTTGGAAAGTCGTATCTAACGTGTCTGGGTCGTGAGTTGAGAGTTAGAAATTTGGATAATTTGTTAGATCGTTTCTGTGGAGTTGAGGTCGGGTTGGGCGTATTCTTGAGTGCCTTGTATTTTGAACTGGTCTAGGTGTCTGAGAGAGGGAAACTGTCGTGGTAAACACTTTACGGTTTGGGAGGGTCTGGGAGTAGAGTGTGTGAGGCCGGATTCCAATCCGACCTCCAGCTGCCACGGATCTCGGTTCCTCTGTAGTCTCAGAGGACGGATCAAGCACGGTACATGACCGAATACGTGTCGATGTCCTCTAGCCGGATTCGGAGCTCTTGGAGTCTGTCATTGTAGTAAGTGTGATAGGGTAACCAGGACAGCCTACGTGACCTGCTAATTTGGACGGCTAGGACGGTTAGTTGTGAGGACGTAATGTGTGCCTAAGTGGGTGTTTGTATGAAAAGAGTCTAAGTGTGGAAGTTTCCGCCACGGTAAACATAAGGAAAAGAGTCTTTGTGCATCCCATCTTGCAAAGGGATAACCTTGCCATGCAAGGCTAAAACATAAGTTGGGACTAGAAACGTCCGGTGGTTGGGTGTTTTAGCACTACTTGTCTTAGTCACTTCGCAGAATCCTTGGAACGATACACGAGTCACCTAAACACGGGTATTACACCAATAAACGTGTAAGGGAAGATAAAGTGAATACGTGGCATCCGACACATGGCAAGGGTATCCCTCTGCAAGAGGGGATGCACAAAGACTCTTTCCCTTATATTTATTATGGCGGAAACGTCCACACTTCGACTCTATTACATAAACACCCCACTTAGACAAGCAATACGTCCTCACAACTAATCCGTCCTAGCCGTCCGAATTAGCAGGTCACGCAGGCCGTGCTGGTTGCCCTATCACACTTACTACAATGACAAACTCCAAGAGATCCGAATCCGGCTAGAGGACGTCTACACGTATTCCGGTCACGTACTGTTCTTGATCCGTCCTTTGAGACTACAGAAAAACCCAAGTCTGTAGCAGCTAGAGGTCGGATTGGAATCCGGCCTTACTCACTCTACTCCCAGACCCTCCTTGACCGCAAAGTGTTTACCACAGTAGTTTCCCTCTCTAAGACACCTAGACCAGTTCAAGACACAAGGCACTTAAGAATACGCCCAACCCGACCTCAACTCCACAGATACGATCTAGCAAGGAATCCGGATTCCTAACACTCAACTTACAACCCAGAAACAGTAGATACGACTTCTAAGCACTCGACCTCAAAAGGGAGACAGAGCAAGGATCACACTGAATATGCGCATAAGAGGTTTGTTGATTAACAAGTAAGGAAGGTTTTAGGAGATCAACCATAGACCTGTAAGTACTTCTAAGTCAACGACTTAGAACCCTAACTAGATTGCGGCACCGACCTACACGGCCAAATCCGCAAAAAGCGACTCGCTTCCCAAGAAAGATCCTGCTAAATGTCCTAGGTCGGATTCTAATCCGGCTTCCTAACCCTGGCCAACTTCTAACTTCCGGCCTCTGAATCCATCCTACCTCTTCTATCTTGAGCTTACCCCATGCTTTGGCCGTTTCAGTGGCGAGGCTGCAATCCGACCTGTCTTGACCCTCATGCCCGCGTCCGTGATCATATACTCGTCATTGCTTGTTGTTGACCGGGGTAAGGAGGAATGGAATGCTTTACGAGCTCATACACCGAAGATAGCTTTTTCGGTAATGTTTAGACGGCTGTTAAGTGGGCTGAGAAGCGCCCAGTCTGAATTAGGAGCAGAGGGTTGACTTCGGTGACACTGGCTGAGATTTGAGGGAGAACGAGATCCTTACGTAGAACCACGGTCAACACTGATACCGAGGTGGTGGAGTGCAGATAAAGCTGTACAGTGCTCCGCAGTCGGGTGCATAAGTCCCGAAGCTCGGGATTGCTGGACTTTACCGAGGCTGTATCCCTGGCCCGGTGATCCGCCAGTGCTAACTTGGAAACCGCGGAGACCCAGCAAGGCCGGAGACACAGAGGACGTACAATCAAGAAAAGGGAGGTTAGGGTTCTATCCAAGGTTAACCATTGCAATCCTCGGTAAGTAGACAGAGTGAGAGAGAGAGAGGAATTCAGAATGCAGACATGGGAGAGGAAGACTTTGGCCCTTGGCCTTCATATTCAAAACATCATATCGGAATACATGTGAGTGTGTGTGCTCAGTGTATGGCGAACCTATGCTTCTCCGGTGACTACCAAAAAACAAGTCCTCTCTCCTATTTTCTACTGCTTCTTATACTACGGCTGCCGCGGATGTCCTCGAAACCGGGCAGTGCCCTCATCGACTGTCGAGGCATCTGAAGTTAACTACTGTTGCCTCCGCCGAAAGTGTCGCGCTATCCCTGTTGCCGCTGCTGCTCCCGCTTTGGCCGCCGTGGTTACCCGATGACGTCAGTCGGGTAACATTTTGCCCTCCCTGTGAGAGCGCAATCCGACCTCGGATTGCTTAGTGCTTGGTACGTCGATCTGCGGGACGCCGGTCGGGACGAGTCTGCTCCCGTGGCCATTGTTGTTGTCGGCGTGGTGGGGGCTGATCGTCGTACAACGATCGGATGGCCGCGGCAATGCCCCTCTGAAGCAAGCGTCGATTGCAGATTATGTTGGCGTGTTCATGGACATCGTGGATGGTTTTGCCCAGCATTTTGTTACAACCGGGACACTGAACGTCGCTAGCTGTATGATCCGCGAAACGTTGGGCCAAATCCGGGTGCTTGTTGAAGTATTTTTGAACTTCATCGTGCGCATTCTTGTACTCCTCATCGGCATCGCTGTCATTCTCAGGTTCCACATGCCATGTGTTATCATCCGATAACTGTATCAAAGCCTGTTGATGAGTTGCAAACGACATTTTAGGGGTTACCGGGGTTGATGGTTGAGCCCTGGATGTCGTTGAGGATGTCGGTGGGTGTGCTGGTGACTGATTCTTCTCCTCTGCTGCCCTTGGTGATGCCTGGGGTGTCTGCTCGGTGTCGGTAAGGTGTTCCGGGATGTGCAAGCGATCCTGTAACTGCTCCTCCGGTATGTCCATACCTTGATCTTCCTGACCTTCCAGCTCGGTGCCTGTGGTGTCCTCCTGGGCCACTATTTCGGGGAAGTCTGGTGCCTCAGTAACCTGTTGTGGTGACTGATGGTGCTCGGTGACCGTGGTATCCGTGGGTAGATTGGTGTCGTCGTGGCTGGACTCTTGCCAATTCTCCCTCGTAGTCCGCGTTTAACTGCAATTTTGTAAGCGTTTCTTCGATGCAGGCGGCCACCATGTTGACTGCGATGCCGTCCGTCTGTGGAGGATCCCATTGGATTGCCCTAAATAATATCTCCCCCAATACTGCTGCGGCATCGTGGACCCAAGCCTGTTTGTTGGCTTCGAAGTTTTTTTCTTCGATAACCAAGGCTCTGCACCGCTCCTCCAGACTCTGTGCCTCAGGATTTGATGGATTGGTGTCAATCAAATTCCGGCACTGCTGCCGCAGTTCCTCGTTCTGCGCTATCAGGGATATCAACTGCTCCTTTGCACCGTCCCTTTCCTTAGTGACTCCGTCTAGCTTGGATGTCACCGATTGTATGACGATCTGCTTCGCCGCGAGCTGGCTTTGTAAAGTCTGGGCAGCACGGTTAGCTTCCTCCACCTTTTGAATGGCCTGATCTAATTCCTCCTCCTTCCTGCGCAATCGTGTGTGCAGGTCTTGCGTGGTCTTGGAGTATTGGTCCTTCTCCTCCTGCAGCTGCCGCTGTTGTCCTTCGGTACCTTGCAAGTGCCGTAGTACTTTGTCTACACATGCTGCCATAGCTGACGCCTGTGTATCAAGTTGGTCCGCGAGTGTGTGACCTGCGTTGGTGGAGGGTCCCTCGTCATCAGTCCGTTGTCTCTTGTTTGTGCTTGGTGCCGCGGTGTCCCTGATAGGTTTCATCTGTGACGGTAGCTTCCGGCGTTGAATCTCCACGAAAGTTGACATTCGCGGCAATTTGCCGTTCACCTTGTGATACTGTAGATATCGCATGATGTAGGTGGACAGAAATGGCCCGATGGGGCTGGAGTAGTCGGCGAACCTTTTATGGTTCTGTAACTCAAGACGCAGGTGATCCTCAAAAAGCATCCTCCAGTTCACCTTAGCTCCTGCATCTGCAAGAAAAAGCAGCTCTAACTGTGCGGGCAACACGTAATTGCAGTTGCACCGACAGTAGATCTGACTGATGATGCCGCGGATGCGTGAAAACCACGGCTCCTTCAGCATTGCTCCAACTGCGTAGGTATCGTAGCCCTTCTCTCTTGGTTCCAACCCCGGTATCCTCTGCGCAATGTCTGGCTTTTGAAAACCGCAGTCTTTTGTCCATTGTGTGATGCCGGTGCCGTCCCACCCATATTGGTGGTATAGGTTTGCTGCAGAGAAATGCACCTTCACGCCATCCACGGTGCCGGTGGGGTAAGTCCCTCCGCAGCTCTGCGGCTTCATGGTATCCACGAATTGCCTGCAGTGGTTAACATTGAGCTTCCAGGTCTTCATATCTTCCCAAAACTGGTGAAATCATGTGTTTTGCGTCCACACACCGTCGATCCTGCTGCGGCAATCGAGGAGGTGCCTCGGCATGAAGAAGGGTGCTTCTAGCTTCGGTTTCTGCGGAGTCAAATTGCGAGAAGCCATGGATACCGTGGAAAAGCACCGAGCGGTGGGATTGTGTAGCTCAATCTGCAAGGAAGAAGGCGGTAGAGGGCAAAGGCGGCGCGGCAAGGAAGCATGAGCTGTGAGACAGTGAAGCACTGTGTGAGGCCGCAAATGAGGGCAGTGAGTCTTCAACGGCCTTTTGTTGTCCTCGGTTTCTGCGGTAGTGGGAGTAAAAGGCGGCTGAGTGGGAGTTATGACTGTCAGTGGCAATCGACCAAAGGCCATTTCGGCGGCGGTTGAAGGCCTGTGATGGTATCTGTTGGCTAGTGTAGGCCACTCGAGGGGGTCTCTTGCTTGGGCAATATTATCCTTGGTGTCCATGTGATGATTGCAGCATGAATTCTTTTGGGTGTCAAAAAAGACCACTTGGACGTGATTTAAATAAATGAGGGGCAAACTTGCCCCTTGGGTAATTGTGTTATCTGCGGCATCCTTGGTCTCCCCGGGGTCTGTTGAGTCGATAATATCCTGCTGCGATTTTTGCCCTTTGGCTTCCGTGGACAGCAAATTTTGTAGTTGACCTAGACTAACAGTTGCCTGTTGGTCTGGAGTGTTGGAATGGTATTGTTTTAATTTTGCTGTGTTAACAATAGTTGCCTGGCTATCGTAGTTGTCGTTGTTGACCAAGAGAACTGTATTATTTGGCAAAACTAATTGCACCCTGTAAGATCCGTGCCAAATTGTCCCTAATTTGGATTTTCTAATTTTTGGATCTCTTGGACACCATAGTACCAGATCCCCTTTTTGGAATACCCGAGGAGGCTTAGTACCTTGGAAATACTTGGCACTAAGTTCTTGTCTTCGTAGGATGTTGAGTCTGGCATCTCCACGGAATTCTTTGAGTCTGTGTAGGTCCTGTACGGGCTGCCAAGATGCGGTGAGGCTGATAGTCCCGAGATTGTATGGACTAGAATGTTGGTACAATGTATTCTATCGGTAACAGTTGCTGCACTCCATAAACTAACTCGAATGGGCTGTGGTGGGTGGCTGCTTTACTAGCCACTCTGTAGGCCCATAGAGCTGCGGGTAGACAATCATCCCAGTCGCCTTGGTTAGCCATTACAAATTTGCGCAGCATGGTTAAAATGGTCTTGTTGGTGGACTCTGCTTGTCCATTTCCTTGAGGATAATAAACTGTACTAGTCCTCTGTTTGATGAGATGGTTGTCGATGAAATCTTCGATGACTGCGTTGACGAAATGGGTGCCTTGATCTGAGACAAATTCTAAGGGGCACCCGAAGCGGGTAGAGAAAAATAGCCGTTACCATCGCACTACTGTTGCGTAACGGTTTTGCCTCTACCCATTTGGTAGTGTAATCCGTGGCCACCAAAATATACTTGTATCCCTGCTTTGTGGCTGGTTTAATTGGACCGACAAAATCAAGTCCCCATTGCTGAAATGGTTCCAACGGTGGTATCGATTTGAGTAGTACTTTTCCTTGATGCTGAAAATTGGTGGTTTTTGTTTGGCATACGTGGCAATTTTTAATGTATGCGTTGACATCCTTGTGTAACGTGGGCCACCAATATTTGGCAGCAAGTATTTTCTGAACTGTAGTATCCGGGCCTTGATGTCCGCCAGCGGGGCCAGCGTGGAGACTATCTATGATTTGATGCTGCTCCCCGGTGGGTACACAGAGCCTGATCTCCAGATCTGCACCTTTTCGGTACAGTCTATCGTCAACCACCGTGTAGGGTAACGTAGTTCGCACAAAGCTGACTTTTTGGGTGCATGTTAGCCCATTGGGAATCAGTCCTTGACTTAAGTAAGCCATGATATCCTGTCTATAGTCAGTCGGAGCTTCCGTGGTATCCATGGAGGCCTGTATTGAGACAGCTTGTATATATGGCTCATTAAATGAATCATCTATGCCTTCTTCGGTAGCATTGGTGTCGCGGGAAAGGTAGTCTGCGACGATGTGACGTTTTCCTGGCACAAAGACTACTTCGAAGTCATATTCCATGAGGATCATGATCCACCGAGCGACTCTTCCGGTGATCAAAGGTTGGTTCACTAAATAAGATAAACTATGATGATCCACCATGAATCTAAACTTGTTTTCTAACAGGTAATGTCGAAATTTCTTGACCGCGTAGACCATTGCTAGCGCTTCTCTCTCCGTGGTTGAATAATTTCGTTCTGCTTGGTTCAACAACCTACTAGCATATGCCACCGGTTGATGTTAACCGAATATTCTCTGAATATTCCCTTGTTTAACTTTGGCTAGGTCGATACCCGGACGATAGTTGATACTAGGCTAGTATCCGGGATAGAATCAACCATACTTACAGTGGATACCCGGCCTAGGCAGCCGACCAGTCAGCCGACACTGCAGGTCGACTGACAGGGTCGACCCGACTGGATCGGGTTGATCACGTCTGACTACTATGTCAGATCTAGAGCTATATGTACTCCTTCCCCAAGGGGAAGAGGATTGCTTTTTGGATTATAACATATACCTTATGGTTCTCTCCCAAGTATCCGCCTCTAATCTTTCTTTGTGTTATCTTTGTGAACTAACTCGACCTGTCTACACCGTCTGGTCTGGTTGATTATTGTTGTGATCTGAGGTTAGGAGAGTAGTGCGAGCAGATCAGAGTAGAGTCGATCTAGTGACTCCTTGTTGATCTTTTTTGCTTCTCTTGTACTTTTGAGGTGTTACGATGTTCCAATCCAGGGAGTAATCCGGTCAACCTACTGTCGACCTCCTGGAGTGCTTCCTGTCGAACCAAGTTCTAAGTGAAAATGGTTAGGTTCTGTCCTTAGAAACAGTCCTTAACATTTGGCGACCATGCTTAAGTCCTACTTCAGTTTCCGTGTCGATCGATCTACCTTGGTATCGTGCACCTAACTCCGTGGTGCTCGCTCAAGCTAAATCGTACGACAGTCTTGCACGCGGACGGTCTGTCTACAATACTCCCGGCGGTAGCACGGCTACACGCCAGGCACACGCGGCCCTAACCGCCCGTCATTGCCTGTTGATGTTCACAAACACCGTGTCCTACACGCCGCCGGGGTACTCACACTAGTCCTCAAACGCTAACCAGCCATCTTGTTGCCAGCTCGGTCGACGCAGCGAACGTGAGCCCTGCACACAAACACCGTCCGTGGAAAGAGGTTTTGCCCTGCTCAAAGTGCAAATAGCGAACCCCCACACAGAAACGGTTTATGGCAGCCTTTCCGCTTACGTTCCGAAACATCCCGTTCATTACATTTTCGATTCAGATCTAGATCTACGGTCCTCTGCTAGATCCAGATCCCGATCGACAGATCCAGATCCCGATCGACAGATCCAGATCCCGATCGCCAGATCCAGATCTAGATCTAGATCTGAGAACCGTGGCCAGACTATGTCGGGTAGGCGCACACGAGCAAGTGGCACCCCCGATCCCCTGGAAATTACCGCTGACCAACTTCGTAATCCGCAAACCTTACGAGAACTCCGAAATCTGCAACCCGCAACGACTTCTACGCCGGTCGTAATCGTCCGACCCGACAACCCAACACCAACCGGAGGACGTCACAACACCACCATGGAACACTCAACCCCTATTGCAGATGTCGACCCCCCACGACCGACCTCCTCGCCGTCACCTACATCGGCGTCCAGACCGCACAGCCGTGGCGGAGAACCAACGTCTCGCCGACCGTCCCCTGGTGATCCATTTCCCCCGGAACCCATTCTCCCCCCACGCCCGTCGAGCGCACACGCCAGGTACGCACCTCGCGACACCTCGATGGACACATTATATGACCAACAAGCCGAAATTATGCGTTTACAAAATCAGCAGGCATTTTTAGCTTTTCGCCTAGCCCGCCTCATGGCTAGCGGCCCAATGTCCCGCCCGGACACATCGAGGACCGCGGAACAACCTTTGCCGAGTCGACCGCTGGTCGACACTTATCAGTCGACCAGCAGCCGACAGCAAACAACATTTCCGGCCATCCCTGTCGACCGGGATCTTGCTACTCAACCCAGCTTAGTCGACCCGATACGAGATCCTGCTCAATCAGGCCGCACAACACACTCGCCTGATATCCTCAACCTCGAAAATCGCCCACCGACCCCAGCTGGACCACTTACCTCTCGTGCCCCCCTGATGCTGCCTCGTACTCTCTCAACTCTCCCTTTCCAGGGACGTGCTCTTCCGCTCCCCCGACCGGCGAGTATCCCGAGCGCAGTCCCGACCTCGACACCTCCAAGGTCGACCCCGACAGGTGTCCCAAGATCTGGATCGACACCGCCCGTGGCTGGCCCCTAACTTCCATCCACGTCGGCACCCACAGGTAATTCAGGGCTTACCTCTACAACAGTCCCTCCTGTTAGTATACGCTCGTGTTTCGTGTGCGGATCGTACCGTCACACCATTGACGAATGTCCGAAGTATGCGCCGGGTCTCCCGGCGTGGCCGACAGCGCCCGCCATTCCGCGACCCCCGGTCGACCCCCTCCATCGCCAAACAGCTCGGAAACCAGTCAGCATGCCGACTTACCATGAAGGCAAATGCGCCATGACCCATGTGCATAGATTTACAAACGCACTTACCTTAAATGGAGAAACTGACCCGACTATTACCATAGCTTTGTTTGGAAACTCGTTAGTAGACGCCAGTAACTATAATTGGTTTACAACCCAGCGCAACACCTACCCAAATCAAACCCTCCCAGCCCTACTCGAAGCCTTCAAACATCGTTACCAGGAAATCGACAATGATGATCAGGCGTATCTTCGATTTAGATCTCTTAAACAAGAATCCAAGGAGTCGGTAGACGATTACTATGAACGGATGATGAAATTAGCCAGTCAATTTGCTACTATGCCAAGTGATGAATTTTTACTAAGCAACTTTCGAGCTGGCTTGTTGAAGTATCTGCAGGTCGCTACAGTCGGGCTACCACGCTCGACCCTGGCTACAGCCAAAAACTCGGCAAAACTTGCCGAGAGCGGTCTACCCAGGGAACCCGACCCAAGCCCGACATCGACCCGGGTCGACACCAAACCTGCCACATGTGGCCTCTACAAAAAACAAGGGCATCTGGACAAGGATTGTTATCTCAATCCCTTGAGTGAATACGGTAAACGCCGTGCCGCTCGTGCGGCTCCCGCCACCGTCGCATCGACCACCCCGGCCCCAACATCACCAGGCACCAATTATCGACCACGGCGCCACTACCCCTGCGCTCTCTGCAAATCGCTTGAACATCCCACTCACCTGTGTCCCTTATTGCAGGACCCCAAGATCACCCGCTTAGTGACACAACTCCGCAGTGACCCGCCAGTGTCCACATCGACAGTGGTGATTGAAGAGCAGAAACCGGATAGCGTCAGCATCAACACAGTCGCAGCGATCACCCGCAGCAAAGCTACATCGACACCAACCCCCGACGAAGCGTCCACGGAGCAACCCAACTGGACTGCCCAAGAGGAACTCCGAGACGACATGATGCACCACGTTCAAGCACTACAGGAAGAACTGGAACCCCGCGCGGATCCATCCTCCGCCTGGGATGCAAGCGCCCTACCTCAGCAACCTCTCTCGCCTCGACAGTCGACGACCGCTAGTTTTTCAACTGACACCGGTGTCCCTGCTCACCTCCTCCAACAAGTCGAAAACTGCAAAATTCAGGTATCATTGCGGGATTTACTGCGCCTCTCCCCGTCATTACAATCGGCTCTCCGCGCCCGGCTCGATACCGACAGCGAGAGAGCACTGCCGGAACCTCCCGGTCCCCACCACGACCACAACATCACCTTAGCGACTTCGTCGGTCGTCGACCGACACCTGCCCGTAATCTCGGTGTCCGTCGGCAAGAACGTAGTAGATGACGTACTCATCGACGGCGGATCCGGCGTAAATGTTGTTACCGAGGACGAATGTCGACGCCTTGGTTTACCCAAACCTTCCCCCGCACCATTCAACCTCAAGATGGCGAATGGCAATCTGGCTAAACCCAAGGGCCTTATCTGGGATGTGAAAATCCACATCCACAGTATTCCGTATACGGTCACCTTAATTGTCCTCGACCGTTCAACTGTCAAATCCGACTACCGACTCTTACTGGGTAGACCCTGGCTCCGCCATGCCAAGGTGATCCACGACTGGGGCAACAACGAAGTCCAAATCATGGGCAATGGCACTATAAAAACGGTGAAAATAAATTGCCAATTAGGTATCGAAGCCGTTACGCCTCATGCGCTCATCTGCTACAACTTCATCGAGGGCATCACGGACGAGGAAGAAGAAGTCTTGCTCGCCTCCGACCCGACATTATACACCCTCGGAACGATCGACTGCCATGCGCTCACAACACTTCCCCTCGACCCGACTGCCCCGGTTGACCCGCCGGCACCCAACGGCCACGACAAACGACACAGAATCCGACATTACCCAGGGTCGATGCCCGTCGATGACGCCCCAATCCAGGACAAACTCCAAACCATGGACATAGCCCATTGGAGCCATAACGAAGCTTATCGCCTCGACCTCGTCAATGTCGGCACCTCGGCCGACCCTAAGCTCCTCAAGCTCAACACCAACATCCGACCCGAACTCAAGACGGCGGCGACGGCCTTGTTTAAGGAATTCATCGACGTGTTTGCTTTCTCCTACAACGACCTCCGGGGCATCCCAGAGCATGTCGCGACGCACCGTATCGAGCTCGACCCGACAATCTCCCCCAGCCACCAAGCCCGCTACCGCATGAATCCCAACTATGCCAAAGCGGTCAAGGACGACCTCAAACGCCTCCTCGCCGCTGGATTCATCGCTCCTGTCGACCAGGCGTCCTGGCTGTCCCCCATTGTAGTAGTGCCCAAGAAAAACGGCAAACTCCGCATTTGCGTCGATTTTCGTCGACTCAATGTTGCTACCAAGAAGGACCCTTACCCCTTACCTTTTACAGACGAGGTCCTCGACGCGGTAATCGGGTACGAGGCGTATTCTTTTATCGACTGCTTTTCGGGCTATCATCAAGTCCGCATCCACCCGACAGATCGCCCAAAAACAGCATTTATCACGGAATGGGGCGCCTATGTGTGGGTAGTGATGCCTTTCGGATTAAAAAACGCACCCCCAACCTACCAACGGATCGTCAATCAGGTGTTTCGAGAGTACCTCGGTGACTTTATGAAACTATTTCTCGATGATTTCAGTGTCTACAGTGATATCGACTCTCACCTGCCAAAGCTCCGACTAGTGTTCGAGCGTTGTCGACAGTACGCGGTTAGTCTGAACCCAGAAAAGTGTCTTTTTTATGTCTCCTCCGGAGTCATACTTGGATACATTGTTGGCAAAGAAGGCAAGTTCCCAGACCCCAAGAAAATCCAAGCCTTGGTCGACATGCCGGCCCCAAAAGACGTCAAGGCTATACAAACATTCAACGGATTAGCACAATTCAACCGGTGCTTTATCAAGAACTACGCCGCCATCATGGAGCCGATTACTCGCCTCACCCGGAAAAACGAACCCTTCGCATGGACGACCGAGTGCGAGGAGGCTTTCAATACAATTAAGGAGCGCTACAGGACTGCCCCGATTCTCATCGGTGTCAAGTGGTCGCTCGACTTCCACATACACACCGACGCCTCCGACATTGCGGTTGGCGCCCTCATGGCTCAGAACCTGACCGGCAAAATCGACCAGCCCATCGCCTACGCCTCCCGACTCCTCAGCAAAGCCGAGAAGAACTATACGACTACTGAAAAGGAGGCACTTGCCATGGTATATGCGGTAAATAAATTCCGACATTACCTACTTGGCAATCGATTCGTGTTTTTTGTTGACCATATTGCTCTTCAATATTTAATCAACAAACCACAAGTGTCGGGTCGACTTGCTCGCTGGCTGTTGCTGTTTCTTGAGTTCGATTTTACAGTAGTCTACAAGCCAAGCAAGACCCACGGAATTGCTGACGCACTGTCCCGAAACGAGGGAGCGGAGCCCGCTATCGGCATACCCGACCAAACGACGGACGCTCAGCTGTTCTCAGTCGACCCCGACTGGTCCCAGCCGATCAGTGCCTATTTGCGGCACGGTACGTTTCCACCATCGATGCCAAAGGAAGAACGCAAACGCTTGGCCCATAAAGCCATCCCGTACCAACTCATCAACAACCGACTTCACCGACTCGGCAAGGACAACCGACTCCGCCTGGTGTTAAACGTCGAGCAGAGTCGGGAAATCCTCCAGGAGTTACACAAAGGCAACGCGGGCGGCCATTTTTCCCACGACATCACGGTTCGCAAGATCCTTGACGCCGGATACTGGTGGCCGACCCTGTTTCGCGACACCATCGACTACTGTCGCAGCTGCCATCAGTGCCAACTCTCGGGGGGCCTCCCAAAGACAGTCACTTCCAAACTCATCACTCAGCTCCCAACCGAACCCTTCATGAAGTCGAGACTCGACTTTGTCGGACCCGTCAAAAAAACCCGACATACAGCCTGTCGGTACATCCTTGTGGCAACAGACTACGCCACTAAATGGGTGGAAGCCAGAGCCCTCCGCGGCAATACAGCCAAGGAAACCGCTCAGTTTCTTTACGAAACTATTCTCACACGCTTTGGGTGCCCCCTACACCTCGTCAGCGACCAGGGCTCGCATTTCATCAATTCGACAATTCAGGCGCTGACTGAACATTTCCTACTTCGACACACCACGTCTACCACATATTACCCTCAAGGCAACGGCCAAGCGGAATCGACCAACAAAGTCATTGTACGGATGCTTCAAAAGCTCGTCAATGACAACCGCAATGATTGGGATGTCCAACTCCACACCGTGCTATTCGCCTACCGAACCGCTTATAAGGTCGTCACAGGACATACACCCTTCCAGTTGGTGTACGGCCTCACCCCCCTCATGCCAACCGAATACATTGTGCCGACCAGTAGGTCGATTGACCCAGCCGACTTCACAACAAGGCGGGTACTGGCAGCTCGAACCCTCGACCTCGAACGCCTAGACGAAACTCGCCTTCACGCGGCTACGCAACATGGTACCCGACAATGGAACCACGCCCAATGGGCCAGCACCCACAAACCGTCGCACCAATATCACTTGGGTGATTACGTCGTATGGCACCCTAAAGGTGCAAACGTTCATACGGGAAAACTCCGCAACAAATGGTTCGGCCCCTATCGAGTCCAATACGTCCTCCCCAACAACACGGTTCTCCTGGTCAGCCTCCAACATTTCGACCCCGACCCCGTTGTTGTCAATATCAATAAACTCAAGCCGTATCGACTTCCCCACGACTTCCCAGTGGGTACCCTTCCAACTCCTGCCCTCAGTAAATCCGAAATCCAAGCGTGGACACCGACAAACGAAGACGACTCGACACTCACAGCCTCGATCCTCGTCAGTCGACTCGACGGGTCAAACCGACCAGCTGGTCAACGACCGCCGCCAAATTTATAGCCAGCGCGCCTGAATGTCACATCAAGGCGCCAACCCGAATTCGAAATTCGGGTACTTACATCCATGGCGGCCCACACTCCTCCTCTCCTCCCACTGCGCACGCCTTTCGCATTCGATCCTGCTGCCGACGCCATAGCCGCGTCAATCCTTCACGAACTGCGCTTCGCGCAACCTCGCGGAGGGAGAGAGAATAGCCTCGAGAGTGAGAGCCGTGAAGCGCAAAAGTTTGCGCGAGCGTTTTGCCAGGGTCGCCCTTGCGGGAGTCAACCGCGTAGTCTCGGCCATAATCCGTTTCGTCTCGGCAGAAGTTCAGTAAAATTTCTACATAAGAGAGAGCGCGGACGCAGTCAGCCACAAGAGATTCCACGAGTGTACAGCAGACCAATAGGGTTTCGAGTGATCCGAAAGCGAATTCGTTCAGCTGTAGGTTGTCGAGCTTCTCGGAAAGTCGGTGTTGGGGTTTGCTGGGCGCGGGTTTCACACACGCGAATGCCATTGACGAAGCAGACCGACCCCCTGAGGAGGCACATGGCGGCCTGGGCGAGCGCCAAACCGGTGCCGATACGGATGTGGTCGGGCCGATACAAGACCCTGTCGAATCAGCCGATGAAGTTGATGGATGCCTGGTACAAATTCGCGCTAGCAAACCCGACGGAGCTGGCGTTTATGCGTAGCATTGGCGTCGAAGAGTTTGCCACACTCCAGTGGAATCACCCCGACCGTGCCCCCCGCATGACTCTCATCAAAGAGTTCATCAACGCGGCAGTTTTTCTCGGCAACACTATTCAGGCCCAGGTCCGTGATCAGTTCGTCGAGATCACGGCCGCGACAATCCACGAGCAACTGAAGTTGCCATTTGGGTCGATCCGGACTTACCTCCCGCAGGAGGAATGGCGAGAAGGTCTCTGGGATAACTTTTCCATGGCAGGACCTGGCAGTGAAGGCTACACGATCAGCAAGGTGGCCCGCAGGGACCTCCACCCGCGACTATACGCCTTCATCAACGCCTCACTTACATCAGCAAGGAGACACTGGCGCTCATGTGCACGGTCGAGACCTTAGCCGAGCGAGAAGAGCGCTGGGATTGGGCGACGTGGATGTTCTTAGCCGTCCGCACCGACGTCGAGTGGCTTCAGCAAACCAACTCGTCCAGCTGCCCATCTGCAGAGGTACTGGACTACCTCTTAGATCATTGGTTTCCAGCCACCACGGTCGGATACGAGCACCTCTCGGTCGCTTCACAGCAGACGGCCGACCGCCGTCGCGCCACGGAGAACAGCGCGAATGGCTTCAGCGGCCCCAACTACATCAAATACCACGGGGGATTAGGTTGCAGGAAAGGCGACATTGCAGCACCGACGCGCTCGTCAATGCTCGAACTCGGCTATACCCCAGGCCTCCCCTTCCGACACTTACCACTTGGGAGTTCGACACCTTCCGCGGGATCTCCCGACCCTCAGCAGGGCACGGCCTCCCCTTCCGACACTTACCACTTGGGAGTTCGACACCTTCCGCGGGATCTCCCGACCCTCAGCAGGGCACGGCCTCCCCATCGACGCCTTCCCGGAAGCGGGCACCCCCTGAGTCGTCGACCCAGGCACGCACCTGGGCAACGCCTTTTGGCGCGACGCGAGCCCCGCACCCGACATTACTGACATCACCGACCCGACACCCGCCACGGTCGACCCGACCCGCTCAACTCTCATCACTCCCCTTCGCCGGTCGGGCCGCCTCGAACAGATCGGGCGTGCAGCAGCTGGTCCCAGCAACACCACTCGCCCGATCCTTCTCGACTCCCCGGACGCAGTCCACTCGACGGACACGGAGTCGACACTGCCCCCCGTAGACCCTGTCGACTCGGCAGCAATCCTACCAGCTCCAGTGAACCGGCCGTTGTTCCGACAACCCCCGCCAATTCAGGTGCCGGCCCCTACGGGCTCTCCTCTGCAACCTCCGCTCGCTTCTCCCCGCACTCCTCAGGTTCCCGACTCCCCCTAAGCCCGTGTGGTTGGCGCGTCGAACGCCATCGTAGTCGTGAAGGACTAGCTGACATACATCGAGGAAATCAACAAGACGAATGGCCAGGAAGTTCTCGACTACCACGAACGTCGAGCCGCCTTCCAAACCCAACTCGACCAAGTCAATCAAGAGAAATCCCTCCTGACGCAGGAGGTCCCCTAGTACAAGAAGGCGGTCCAGACACACCTGGACACCATCCAAAGCCTTCAGACGTCGCTCGCCAACTCGAGCACCCACCTCGAATCCCTGAAGAAGCTGCGAGATGAGCTTGTTCGCGAAGTCAACCAACGCAACGTCGACCTCACGACTCTCGAGCACGATCCAAGCAGAAGATGACCAACTCGAGGACTACAGTGCTCGTAGTCGACACGCAGAAATGCAGGCGATTCGAGACTTACAAGCGGCGGCCGACCCCGACAAACCATTGTCGACCAGAAGGCCGCGGTCGAGCCGACGCAGACGTCCGCGTTGCACAACTTACGAAGGAGCACTCGGAACTATCGGCCGTCGCCGCGACACGGGCCACCCAGCTCAATACACTCCACCGACGGAAGTTTAAAATCCGCATGGCCGCTCGCCAACGTATTGAAGATTTGAAGGCCCGGCTTGACAAGACCGAAGCCGATCTTTGCGTTATCGAAGCAACTCGACCTCTTACAGTCGAACACAACATGGCGATTCCCGAGCCGGAGGAAGACGAAGATGAACTCGAAGTCGACCCCAATGATGCCGACCCCACGACTTGGGAAAATCAACGCACCAGTGACGATGAATACGAGGATGCGTCTGACAGTAGCGAGGAGGCCAACCCCACGTTTCACAGGACCACACCAAAAAAGCCCGGACCCCGCGACGAGGATACCGAGGACGAGGAGGACGATCCCGACACTGGAGGACCAGCCACGTCGCCACGCTCTGACGATCCAAGAGGCCCTGGCGGCCCCGGCGGATCCGCAGGCGGAGGAAGTACCGGAGGAACAGGCAGTGCGGGTGGCCACACCGGCACAGGTGCACTACAAAAAATCATAGGTAAATGTGACTGCAAGATATGACTTACACTGTGTCATTTAGGGAAAAAGTGACTTCTGGGTGACTGGGGTCCCTGGAGTCATTGTGGACAAGTTTTAGATCATGACTTCAATTTTATTATCACCATCCACTTCAACGTTGGATGAATTGAAAATGTCAAAGGGCTGTAGGGCAGCAAAGTTTAGAGGGGAATTTTTTGGGTGCATTTCGGGCAGGGTCTCTCATTCCGCTCTACCCGGATGACGTGGCATGCCAGCTCGTCTAATTGTAAAGTCATTCTTTAGTGAAAGTTTAGTGAGATTTATAGTGACGTGGACTGCCCAGTTACCTTCATAGTCAGTCACAGAGAAGTCATGAGCTAGTTATGCAATTAAACACGTGGCATTTGCTGGAAAATGAGTTTGAAGTCCGCAGATAGTCACTTGTATGTCGTTCATTATCACTTCCTCAAGTGGACAAAGTGACGATTTAGTTACAGGTACGTCACGTTTGAGTCATGTACTAGGATGGTTCCTTCATCTAAAGAATCACAGCGTAGTCACAAACTGCAAAGGTGCAATACAAATAACATGGGTATTTTTCGGACGACACTCCAATCAATATACTCATGCACCAATCCTGTAACACGGCCATGAAATACAACTTTGCTGGAATCCATCCGGAGCATAACATGGCAACTTAAACAGAGGTAAAAAGGTTTAGTCAGGAGTTTCGGGTAGTTGTCCATGAAAATTCTAGTGTTAATGGTCCTCAAGGCCAGCGCTAATAGATACAACTTATTATTTCTCATAGAAAAGTCACTGTAAGAGATGCAACACACTAACCCTATGCACCCACTCACACAAAGTTTTTAAGGTACTTCTGGTCCCATACAGTAGCTGTCCCTTTCACATCCTCAATCTTCTCCTGGTCATCGTCAGGATTGGGAAACATGAGCTTCACCCCTGGCATCAAAATTTCATGTATATCTATCTTGAACCAATTTTCGGGGATGTCCTTGAAGTGAAACTTGTGTTTTCCTCATATCCCACTGATCTTGCCGACTGCAGCTTTCTGGCGGATGGCGCGTAGGTTCATAAGGAAGACTTCATCTCCGATCCGATACTGTACAAAACGAGCCCAGTTAGCTATCTATGTTTTAGAACTTTCAGGCACGGAGAAGACATTCATGAAGGGTTGAAGAACATGGTACCTGCTTTGTCGAGGGTACAGAAGTTTTTTTCTCTGCGGTACGTATGGACTTTGGTTTAGGTTCTTTCTTATGCGCCTTTACCTGCACACGAGCGATAAAATACACTTGCATACTTAGAATCAACAGATGAAACACGTAAATGTGACTGCAAGAGATGAAGGGAAGGTGATGGGGCGCTGTCCAGGCCGACGTTTATGTTTGGTAGATTACCTGCTTCGGTGACTTCGGTGGTTTCCTGCATCTCTTTTGCAATGGAGATCCCGGGGCGTCTGTTGCTTCTGGAAGCTTTTCTACGAAAGTCGGTGGCGGCGCATGGGAGACGACTTTCGTGCCCGCAGACACCTCGCTATTCACTTCCTCTTGCGCTGTTGGGCCTCCGTCCTCAGAATTGCTGTGCAGTGAAGCTGCTGGGCCTCCGTCCTCAGAATTGCTGTGCAGTGAAGCTGTTGGGCCTCCGTCCTCAGAATTGCTGTGCAGTGAAGGTCCTCCGCTATCGGGTGTTAGGGGCGTGTCAACAACACCTTCTAGGGCTACAACCTCCACGTTCTCCTCGGTTTGCGAAGGAGGCAAGTCCTGATCGATCGTATGAGACAAAGGAATGTCCATCTCAGTCGTGGATGTTGGTAACTCCACCGTTGGGTCCGCCACGTCCGCTTCACTGGGCCCTTGCTTTGGCTGTTCTTGGGAGTCGTGCACTACATTCAGAACCGATCTTGCCCTCTCTCCGGCTTCTGCCGTCAAGTCCATGTCAGGGTCAGTCACTAAGGGGATGTCGTCATTGGAATGATCCACGCTCGCAAGCTTCCGTGTAGTTCGACCACCGTTTTTCTTACCCGTTGTGCCCACAACTTGATGCTTCTCCTTTCCAGCACTCTTCCTTGGTTTAATGAAAAAATGTTGTTGGTTCTCCAATGCTGATCCTATCATGGAGGGGCTGCCTTCGTCCAACAACTTGTCCTTCCCTACAATGGTCTTGACCATGGAGCGCAATTCACCCATATGCGATAAGAATTGGTCAAACTTGAGGTCCACCTCCTTCTTCCAAGATTCCAGGGAGTCCAATCGAGCCGATTCACCTTCTCCCTTACTCTGATCACCCAAAAGCGCATCAGATAAGTCCCAAAGTCATGAGAGCAGTAGGACGTTGTCACCACATATGACTCTGTCATCACTAGCACGCACACCCAACTTAATAGTCACGTTTCAGCAACTTGGCAATAACTACAAAGACACTGAATTTCGACTTCACTAATGCGGATAAAGTAGCCACTGCCACTCTCAGAGGAGTTGAGCGAAGGCTCCACAACATGCATGCAGAACTCTGTGTTTAGATGTCCGGTGTCTCACTCTTACCTTGTTTTGGCCGCCACGCGAGGAACTTGCTATCCTTGTTTCCGCCACGTCTGTGATTCCCGGGCTAGATTCACGCCCCTCCCTCTGCCAACATGTAAACACATAGCTATTAGCACAAACGAGTTGCCTGCAGCACTAAATTACAGTGAGCCTGAAGCGGATGAATAGACTCTCACCAGCCGTGCTTCCCGAGCAGCCCTGCCTCTCCTCCCTACGAGACCATCACTGCGAACGCTTTGTCTAGCGATGGTCATCTTCTGAGCTTTAATCTTCTGCGCATCTGTGCTCCAATATGCCTTTAAGCTGGCCCACTCTGCATTGCTGACGTGAAGAGGAGGTGCAGAGTCTTTGTCTTTAAGCCACGCATGTTTAAGTCGAGCTCTCTCTGCCTTCAAGTACTTCATCACTGCCAGCCGGAAGCCGTGAAGACTCAAAGGATTCCCCAAGTACTCGAACTCATTATCGAGGGCAGCTCTAAGACGTTGCAGCGTGTGATCCTCATGCTTGGACCACGAAACAACTGACATGTCCAGGCATTTCGGCACCAATTCTCGTATGGCTTCATCCCATGCGTTCTTCCCCTCGCAGGTCACATCCACTTCTCCTCCTGGTAGAACGAAGACGCGATTTGGTTTCCTCCCGGATGTAGCCCGTTGTCGGCTCTCCAAATCGTACTCAGCTTTCCTCTTTCGCCTGGAAAATCGGTCCGAACTGTCTGGGGCTAGATCAACAACAGTTGGCTTTGTTGGTACCCACTCGCCGCACCAGAAGATTCAAACAATGGTGGCGGCACTCCCGCCCAAGGGTTTGTGGCTGTTGCAGCACTAGGAACGTAGTGGCCTGGGATCCAAGTGAGATTGGGCTGCCCGTATGATTCCGATGGAGTTAGTCGAGGAGGAGGCCGCGGTGCTACTTTCGGTGGGGGCAAAACGGGAAAGGTGTTCTTTTTCTTTGGTGCCCGGCGATTCGGTAGGGGTTCAGTGTCGGAGAGGTTCGCGTCCTCCTCGGATGAATGCATGCAGCCGGGCGCGCCGATGTTTGCGGGAAGAATTATCAACGTGGGATGTAAGTATTAGAATGGATTCCATTACGGTTGATATAATTGCTAGACAGAACCCAAACCCTAAACGGAAGACCACAGGAGCAGAGTGGTTTTGTACCTGCAACTCTATTGAACGTGTTGGATTGCCGCTCAGCATGAGAACAAGCAATGGCGAGGTGCATCATACCTGTGGCTATGTCCTCATCATTAGTATTCGTCGCCTCCGATGAAGAACCGCGCGCGCTAGACAGTGGGAGCGTGTTCTGCTCACCTCGCTTCTGAGTCTGATCTCTCCCGGGAGCCTTCATTACCTCTTTCCCTCCTAGACAGAGCCGTCTGGCACTTCGCCGTGGCGGCCTATCTTCGTTCCCGACAGCAGCGTTTTCCACGAATCGAACCTTCTTCTGCAGCGCTTTTGAGGCCTCCCTGCGCCACCCCCAAAATGCTAAACGAGACGGTCTTCCACACGCATAGCTCAAACGCGCAGTGCATAAGGAGAGAGGCACCAAAGATTGCTAACTCTACTTAGTCTGAAGAAAATAGCACGCACAAGCAGCTGATGGTATGGAGAAGAAGACCAGCATTGCCTAGGGTTTGGCGAGACTCTCACGTGGCGGCAAGAGATAGCGTTTGTGACCGTGATTGGTCACCCACTTCCCCCTGACTACTTCGTAACTTATGAGACACTAGGACGTTACTATATTTTAGTCACGTTCAAGTTGAGAGTCATATCATGTTACTTCACTGTATCTGAAGGCGAACTGCTGCAAAGCCTGAAGGAGAAAAGGACTCACATACACCGCAAAGTTCCATCAAACCTTAGACTTGCGCCGCCATGACACCCGTGGACGGAGAACTCACCACTCCTGCATAGCTGCTACAACTGGAGCCATTTTCTTCTGTACCTCTGCTACGTTGCGGTCGCGTGCAAGCTCATATTCGCCCTTTTCTGGCGGCGTGCCTTCCAACTCCGAATCCATGATTAAGAGGTAAGTACGACCTGCACACTCATTCGTTAAAAATTCAGGGCTTAGGAGGACGTGGTTGCATGAGCTGAGTTTGTCACCGTAACAAGCCTGAGACTCTGGCACTCCGCAGATCGTAAGAAACCAGAAATGCACCAATTCCGCAGAAGTTCTCTCTCTTTCGCAAAGATGTAGACCTAAAGATGTTCTTACTCTCTACTATGAATGACACACACTCTTGCTAATGCACGGTGCTTGATCCTTCAATAGGCTCAGAGAATTGATGGCGGCTCCCAATTGTCCATCAATTTCCTGCGAGGAGGTCGGCCGTTTCTGCTGTCATCGTCAGAATTAGGTGCGTCTCTTAATCCCTGCTTCCAACGCCTTTTAGTGCAAGGAAACTCTTAGAGTACTTGAAAAACACCAATCCTTAAACCTAATTACAGGCTTTACCGGTTTAGGGTCAAAACATAAGCTCTTATGGTAATCCCTGAAAGCGCAGTGAATTTTTGTAGTCACGCTGAAGTCGGAGTTGTCAATAATGACTTCGAGCAGTCACAGTGAAGTCAATGTAGTAGTAATTGTAGTCAGTTTTTAGTCACTCAAAAGTCATAGAAGAAGCATGATTAAGTCATTCTTATGTGCAAGAAAGAAGTGAAGAGCAGTCTTCGAGTCGAATCATGAGTACATTTAACTCATGAGCATCTCATTAGTACTTTTAACGATCCCGAGATCAGATTCAAATCCATGAGTGCTATCTAGATCAGATCCCGAGTATGATTGTTATCTAGATCAGATCCCGAGTATGAGTGCTATCTAGACTAGATTTCATGTATAAGTAACTGGCTGGTCATAATAACGTTGATTTAATTTCCACTTCATTCCACTTCAAGTGCTTCCTTTTGATAATTGATCCGAAAATATAATTACTAGACATTATTTGGGTGAGCCTCCCAGCTCTTGAACTTTGTCTAGCCCTGGTAGAGTAAATTATAATCTTCCTTTTGAGTGTTAAGGAACACCATCCTTTTCAGAGAATGTAATACAAGGTGTGGGGATTGCACAATGAAAGTGAGAGAAACTCCTGATAATCAAAAATGACTTCCAGTAGTCATAGGGTAGTCACTATCACCGAATTTGTAGTCAGGTTCGAATCACTAAGAAGTCATTGAAGAAGCATGTTTCAGTCATTTTTTTTTTGCAAGAAACAAATGAAGAGCCGCCTTGTACATTCAGGGAAGAAATCTTAGTGCAAGTGAATCAGATGTTATGGAAGAGGCATTGGTTAGTCACGTTCCCGGAATATAAGTGAATCAGAGCCACTGTGAACAATGTGTTGTGGCCATGAAGCATTCCGTCTCTTGTTTTTCCAAGGCTAACGAGACTTTGTTGACATTGATTCTAGACGGAAGAGATGACATCAAACAAATTACCATTGTCTGACAGTGGAAGGCAGCGACTACGAGATGACAGACTCTGGGCCAGGGAGTTACAGCGAGCCAGGGAGAGCAATGTTCAGAGGATGCATTGCCCTTGCAGAAATTATAGGGGGCGTAAGAAACTCTTCATACGGAACGTGCGGGAGCATCTCATCCAAAACGGTTGACATCCTGAATCGAGGATTTGGAGAGGCCCTGGTGCAAGAGATTCTTCTGACGAAGAGTGGGAACATCAATTTTGGGGACCCATTCAACCTCTCACTGATGGAGCACATGCTGTTGGTGATACAAGTGTTTCAATTGTGCAAGAAACGAATAGGCTGGATGCCACCGTGGACACTCGTGGCATGGTCGAGCAGGCACTACCAACATTGGCCGTTCAGACATGTTCATCAGAGAGGCTTGACAAGGAAGTCAGGGATGCCTTCGGCATTGCTGATGCTGTTCATGAGGAATTCATGGATGCGGAGTTCGGTAACGAAGTAGAGGAAGAGGAGTGTCGTGATGAAGAACCGATCGCTGATGCTGACATTGACAAGGGAGACAGTGACCCCTACCTTGACGATAGGTCCCTACAAGAATCGTTAGAGCCCTTATACGACGGGTCTCGTTGCAGCAAGCTTGCGGCTACAGTATTATTGATGAATTTGTGCACTGTGCACGGCGTGAGCAATCAGTGCGCGAACGAGCTCTTTAGCATTTTGCATTTGCACGTGTTGCCGGAGAACAACACATTACCGCGAACACATCATGCGGCAAAGTCCCTTACCGCAAAGTTGGGTTTGACATACAGCACCATCCATGCATGTGAGCATGGGTGTGTACTATTCCGGGGCCCCCATGAGGATGCACTTCGTTGTCCTAAATGTGGAGGCCGAAGATTCCGAGATGAGGAGCGACGTTGTTATCCCCTGAAGGTGCTTCGTCACTTTCCCATCGTTCCACAGCTGTTGCGCATGTACATGAGTCCGAGCATCTCGAAGCTGATGGTATGGCATGCAGAGAACCGGAGCAACAAAGACGGAGGGGATGGCTTGGTTAGACACCCTTGTGACTCCAAGGCATGGCGGCATTTTGAAGACCAAGTCGACCCAAGCTTCGCACTTGATCCTCGAAACGTCCATTTTGCTTTGGCAGCCGACGGGGTGAACCCTTACAAGCAAAATCGATCGACATGGTCAACGTGGCCCGTTCTATTGCTGAATTACAACTTGCCTCCATGGCTGAGCACCAAAAAGTTTTTTATGATGTTGTCACTTTTGATTCCAGGAAAGGAATCCGTGACATCTGATGTGTTCGACGTGTACTTAGAGCCTCTCGTGGATGAGTTGCTGGAGTTATGGGCTGGAGTGCTTGCTCACAATGTATCAACAGATGCGGGCTCAAAGACTTTCAAATTACGTGCCATGTTGCTATGGACAATCCATGACTTCCCGGGCTACGGCACCGTTGGCGGATTTGCTCATCAGGGCTACGCAGCATGTCCTTGTTGTGGAGAGGATTTAGGCGCAGAGCATTCAACTGAACTTGGTAAGCAAACGTATGGTGGTACTCGACGTTGGCTGCCTGATGATCACCCATACAGGTCAGCTGAAATGAAGGACCACTTCAACGGAGAGATTGAACATCGACCAAAACCAAGGGAAGTGACAGTGGAAGACCAGATTCGTTACGCTCTGGAGTGCGAAGCTTGGAAGGCCGATGGCAATAGGTGGGGTGCTGCTGGAGATCCTTCCAAAATTCATGGTGTGAAACGTCTCAGCATTCTCTTCCGATTGCCGTATTGGAAGGTTAGTAACTTGATTCCCACTCAGACCTCCTACAATGGAACTTAAAAATTACTTTTATGTAACTACATGGGATACCATAGAAAGTGCTCCGTCAGTCACAGCGTAGTCACTTTGTCACTCTGTAGTGAACTTTATTTATTCCTTGCACATCTAAAGATGTCGTACCAGAGGGGCTGTAGGACATGCGTTTTCACGTGAATGACGTGCATTGTCACTGTATGTAATGCTCAGAATCTTCTCATTCGGAACACGCTGGACGTCATGCACTGTGAGCTGAACCTAGCGAAAAACTTCCTAAAGACCATCACAGGGAAGAAGGACACCGTGAAAGTTAGAAGAGACTTACGAAGGAGGAACATTCGACCACACCTGTGGCTAATTCCAAATCCACGAAAAGCAGGGAAGATGATGAAACCACGCGCTTCTTATGTTCTGTCTGATGCAGAATTTGAGAAGTTTGTGAGGTGCATTGAGTCCTTAAATATGCCTAGTGGTTACTCATCTGATCTTGGCAAATGTCTCCGAAAGAAGAACTTTGGGGGATTAAAGTCCCACGATTACCACATTCTGATGCAGCAAGTAATGCCACTGGCTCTGCGTGGACTAATGGAACCCGGGCCTCGCACAGCTATCATGAGAATGTGTCGGGTATTTCGCTGGCTATGCACAAAAGTGTACAATCCAGCAGATTTTCCCTCACTTGAAGCGGATGTAACAGAGAGTATGGCGTTATTGGAGATACAATTTCCACCTTCGTTTTTTGACATCATGACGCACCTCCCATACCACTTGGCAAAAGAATTGGACTTGTGTGGCCCAGTTAGTGCCCGTTGGATGTATCCCGTCGAACGTTATATGAAAGTGTTGAAGAACCATGTCAGAAACATGGCACGTCCAGAGGCTTGCATGGCAGAGGGTTACTTGAAAGATGAATGTATCGGCTTCATTACCGAGTACCTCCACCGATTTGAAGGATCTCAAAGGCGTGTATGGGATGAAGATGAAGAATACGGAGATGCTGAGGAGGTATTGCAAGGGGCACGTAAACCGTACCTTATGAGTCCAGAGATGAGAGCTGTAGCCCACCATTACGTGCTATCAGATGTCTCGACTATGCAGGATTTGTACAGGTAATTTGTTCTTGACCTTAAGTGGTGTTGCACATGCATGAAGTGAAGCTAGATTCATTGTGATGGCAAGTACTCATTGGGAATGCCATGCTTACTGAACCATTGCCTGTCCAAAATTCAATCATATGCTGAGACACTCATTCAATTGTTTTTTCGAGAGTGGAGACAATCCATGAGATGGGAATCGGGAAATCTTGTTCTAGCAGATGGATCGAACACAAAGTGCAGGCATCGATTTGGATTTGCGTAAGCTCAAGACATGGACCGGTTTCTCCCGAGTAAGAGGCCATCACAAAGAGCGACTAGGTATGGCGAAATCTTCAAGCGTTTGGCAACCGTTTTCGAGTGGACGACGACAACACTGGACACTTGCTCACCTACAACTCCGGGGTAGCGTCAGTGTTTCAGGAAGTGACTCCTAATTCCCAAGAATCTTCTGTGAATTATGTGGGAGTATTGAAAGACATACTAGAGCTGGATTACGGAGCATTGACTACGAAGATCATTCTTATGCGATGTGAGTGGATTAAAACCCAAGATAATCGAGGCAACCCCACGTACATCCGCAACGATGCAGGATTCCTTATAGTGAACACTCGCCACAAATTCCCTCGTCTGGCAGAGCCTTTCATCTTTCCGAGCCAAGCAACACAAGTGTTCTTCTCAGATGTTAGTGAAAGACTTGGGTGGAAAGTTGTGTTACGGAAGGAGGCACGAGCCAGACGGGAAGTGGTGGAGGCTGCAGACGCATTTATTTCCACGTCAAATGTGAGTACCGGTTTGAGAGCTCCGCATAGATTACCCGTTCCTGCAGGTTCGGTAAATCTAGTTGGTGCAATCGAATTGTCCGAGGAAGACAATCTGCTAGCAAATGCAAGGTATTAGGTATTTCTACTAGTTACTAGCTACGGCTGTTCTATTAAAGTTGAATGACAATTGGAAGTATTTGTGGCATGTACATTCTTTTGAGCAAAGAATTCACATATTTGTGCAAGTAACGAACATATTCATCCACAAATAAATCCTCATTGTCATCACAGAAACAAGGAAACTTCCACCTCCCGAAGGAGACTTGTCAATGCCATCCGAAAATCATAGCATCTTTTTGGGCAGAGCAAACTACCCGTAGAAAATTCGTGAGCTGACCTAATATTATCACTCTAAACCATAAAGTCATTAAGTAGTTACATGGCAGACTCTCAGTCACGCATCGTAAGTCACCGTAGTAGACTTATATGACTGCATGACTTCGGCTGACATCCGTCATCTCCATCTAGCCTCATCCCAATCGGTTCAATGAAAAAATGCGGATGAACGTGACAAGTCGCAGCAATTTCATCTTCAGTTATAATCCATGACTATGTTGTGACTCGAAGACCACGGCCAGACCCCGAGTGTTGCCAATCGTGAATCTATAGTCATTCAGGAGTAACTTCGGACATGAAGTCATTTCTTGTAGTCACATTTACCCCCAATTTTTAGTAGTGGTGGCCAGGACGCAGCTCACGACACAGCCGCCTCCAGCAGCGCAGGGGGGACTGGCCATTCGGTCGGCGCCACGACCTCGGCGACAACAGGCTGCCCGCCATGAGGTCAGCACCCCTTACGGCAACCAGTGGACCCATTTTTGCACCCTCGTCGACAGCAACATCCACATACTCCGGACCCCTGTCACCACTTCCAACACGGCCATTCTTTCCCCTGTCTCCCGAACATTCTCTCCTCTCTGACCGACAGGATGACTACCCGACAATGGAGGATTTGATGGAGCTCCAGGACGACTTCCCGTCCTTCAAGATTACGACCCTTCGACAGGAGACACCGCGGACGCACTCGACAGATATGATCGAGTTGTCTCCCCACTCCCACGATCAGGTCCACCCGAAGCTTGCCAGTACGATCTATACCCTGTCACCCCCAAAACGACAGCGTATTACACCTCGACCGGAGGACGAGGACCCCCGCCCCCGGACGACATCCCGAGTGCTTCACCCGACCATGGTCGACTTCCCCCTTCAGGAGACGACAAACCGTCGTGCCATCCGACCATCCACCCCTTCCACGGGGAAGCTGAAAGCACCCCCGTCGTCCCCTTCGGCCGATCCCCAGACCACCAGTTCCGACTCGCCCCCTCCGACCCGCGATTTCGCCGACTTCCCGAATCGACCGATCACATGGCTGCCATCTGCTCGGTCCCATCGTGAAGGTTCTTAGTTTTGTCCACAGGTGTGTACTCGGCTTAGTGGGAGGGCAATGTTAACCGAATATTCTCCGAATATTCCCTTGGTTAACTTTGGCTAGGTCGATACCCGGACGATAGTTGATACTAGGCTAGTATCCGGGATAGAATCAGCCATACTTACAGTGGATACCCGGCCTAGGCAGCCGACCAGTCAGCCGACACTGCAGGTCGACTGACAGGGTCGACCCGACTGGATCGGGTTGATCACGTCTGACAACTATGTCAGATCTAGGGCTATATGTACTCCTTCCCCAAGGGGAAGAGGATTGCTTTTTGGATTATAACATATACCTTATGGTTCTCTCCCAAGTATCCGCCTCTAATCTTTCTTTGTGTTATCTTTGTGAACTAACTCGACCTGTCTACACCGTCTGGTCTGGTTGATTATTGTTGTGATCTGAGGTTAGGAGAGTAGTGCGAGCAGATCAGAGTAGAGTCGATCTAGTGACTCCTTGTTGATCTTTTTTGCTTCTCTTGTACTTTTGAGGTGTTACGATGTTCCAATCCAGGGAGTAATCCGGTCAACCTACTGTCGACCTCCTGGAGTGCTTCCTGTCGAACCAAGTTCTAAGTGAAAATGGTTAGGTTCTGTCCTTAGAAACAGTCCTTAACAGTTGATCATGCTTGCCGTTGACATTTTGTGCTAACATCACTCCCACGGCGATCTTGGAGGCATCTGTGTGGACGTGGAAGGGCTTGGCCCAGTTAGGTGCCAGCAGTATCGGTGCCTGTGAATATGCTTGTTTGATTTTATCTAACGATGTCTATGCTGTCGGGGTCCAATCTCGGGGGTAGGAATACTCGGCATGATTTAAGGCAGCTATCGGTGCCGTCAGATGCGCTAGCTTTTCGATGTACATTCTGTTGAACTGTGATATACCAAGCAATCTTTGTACGCCTTTTTGATCTTTAGGTGGAGTTATGTCTAGGATGTCTTGGATCTTGGATGGGTCAGGGAGTTTGCCATATTTGCAAACAATATAACCTAGGATGACTCTTGCGAAGAAAAGGAACATGCATTTGTCGGCATTTAGGCTTACCTCGTTTTCTCTGCAGGCCTGAAAAATTTGTCTTAGCTGGCTAACATGGTCTTGCATTCGTCCGTACACTGTGCCATCGTCTAGGTAGATACGGAAGAATTTCTTTAAGTAGGGGCGAAAAACCAATTCCATGACACGTTGAAATGTCATGGGTGCGTTTTTTGCCCCAAACGGTATTCTTTCAAATTGATATGGACCCCACTCCGTGGAAAACGCGGTCTTGTTCTTGTCTTGCTCTGCCATGGCGACTTGATAATAGCCGGAAAAACAATCCAGAAATGAGTACATCTCATGTCTAGCTACTTCGTCAATGATTTCCTCCATGTATGGTAAAGGATAGTGATCCTTCATGGTTGTTGCATTAAGTTTACAAAAATCCACACAGATTCGTAAGGCGCCATTCTTTTTGGGAATGATGACCATTGGAGACAGCCAGGGTGCCGAGTCTACCGGGGATATAAATTTGGCACAGAGCAGTTTGTCTAGCTCTGCTTTGACTCTGGCAGCATAGTTCGGATTCATTCGGTATCTGCGTTGCTGCACTGGGTGAGCATTTGGTACCATATCTATGGTGTGTTCAGCTATAGTCCTCGGTATCCCTTTTAAGTCTTCATGCGTCCAGGCAAAAATATCATGGTATTCTTTGAAGAGAGCTATGGTAACTTGTTTGATATCTTCAGGCGCGTCGGCGTTGATCTTGACATTCTTTGGTTCGTTTTCGGTGCCGAGGTTGACGAACTGTACTTGTTCCTTGGAGCCATGTGTCCACCCGGTTACTACTTGTTTGCTCAAAGCTTTGGTTGTCGGAGTTTTATCAATGATGACCCCTTCGGAAACCTCGGTGGTGAACCTGGGTGGGATATCGAGGGTATCTTCTTCTGAAACTACGCTGGCCAAGTGAATCTCCGCCAGCGGGATCAGATCGGGGTCGGCGTGGAATACCAAGGCTTCTTGCTCGTGCGTGAGACCTTTCCCCCAGGCCTTGCCAGCCTGATTCCTTATCTGTTTGACTCTTTCTCGAGTGATGCAGCTGTCCACGGGAATTATCATGGTTTTCCCGCATCTCCGAATTCTGATCTGATTCCTAGCCCAGTCATGAATTGCATTCATGTCTCTTAACCACGGTCGGCCCAAAATCATAGGGAAATTACTGCTATCTGGCATGTCGATGACAACAAAGATTGCCTTTGTAGAGATACCGTGAGTGGTGATGGCCACGGTAGAAAGTATACCCAATGGAGTTATCGGGGCATCATTCGCCATTTGTAAGACGAATTGAGCTGTTGCTAGATGTGGTAGTCCTAGCTGTTGTTGCAGGTGATTGCTGATAACGTTGACTCCGGAACCCCCATCAACTAATATATTGGCCAATTGGTGTTGTCCTAATCGGACATGTATGACGGCTGCATCGGTGTCTATGGTTGTCGCATTAATTTCCACGGTTGTTGTGGCCGCCGTTGGGAGTTTGTGCATATTTTGTAGGTATGTTTGCAGTTCCGGGCTAATTTTCAACAGATCGGCTAATATGATGCGTACATCGGTTTTTTCTAATACCTGTTGTAGGTTCGGGACTACCGCAGTTTCCAGGTCGGTTTGAATTTGTGTCCGCAAATTGTGTAATCGTTCCCAATGTTGTTCCGCGAAAGGCTTGCGGTGTTCTATCACATGTTTATCCATAGTGGCTTAGATCTTGTGGTTACCGCAGCGGTGCTTATGGTAGCCACGTTGGTGCCGTGGACTTCTATAAGTGTAACTCCCCCCCTTCTATTGCTTGCGTTAGCTTCGGAGCTGCTGGGGTGTGGCTTGGTGTCCATGGTAGCACGGGTGTTTGTCCAGCGCTGCCTCAACACCGGGCATTGGCCTCGTCTGTGGTGCGGTGATCCGCATTCCCGACACCCATCGTTTCTGCCAGGTTGGAATGCATCCAAATCGATTTCTTCTGGATACATCGATGCTGCCTTAGTTCGCGTGGGCCGAGTATCCTTGGTTCTTGCGGGTGCATTCGAAAACCAACATCGTCCTGCGTGTAATTTGCCACAAGTGGTGCATGGTGTTGTCGCTGGCCGGATGGACACTCTTGGTGTCGGTAGCGGAAGCAACGGTGTCTGCGTTTTGTCAATGACACTGAATTCCCGGCTAATGTCATTGGCAGCAGTGAGTATGTCCTGCAGTGTTTTTACACCGCGGATGATGATGCCCTGTTGTATCCACGGTAGCAAGCCCTTTTTGAACCATTCGCATAGGTAGTCTTCTTCTGGCCGTTGACTGAGTTTGTTTGCCAGTTGCTTGAATCTGTCGTAAAACATGTCAACAGGTTTGTTTCTTTCTTGCTGTATGTTTCCTAAAGCTCGAAGTATTTCCGAGCTTGGTTTCAGCTTTCGGAATTTCTGCAAGAAACTACGCTCCATTTCTTCCCATGTTGGTAACAAATGCTCGGCCTCGAAATCAATGTACCAATTGATGTGGTTGCCTTGGAGCGTGGTCCCGAAAATGTTTTTCTGTAAGTCTTAGGTGCTGGTGACACTGTTGGTTCGCGCTATTTCTTTAAACTTGCGTACGTGCCAATCAGGGTCACGGGAGTCATCAAATACTGGGTAAGGTATCTTCGGCAACTTGATGAGCCACTCTCTTTCTCTAGATGCCATAGAAGCGGCTATGGCTGGATCAATAGGTGGTAGCTGTAATGGTCCGGCCATGGTAACGATGGGCGGAACAGTTGTCGATGTTCCTACCCCTTGGAGATAGTGCGAATTTAATAATTCAATCTAAGGCATTGGTGGCGTCGTTTTTCGCCGCCAAATCTGTCATTTGTTGTTTCATCCACTGGAGCAGTTCTCTCGTGGTATCTTGGTCATCTTGGGGTATGGCCTCCTCAAGATTCCGTGGTTTTCTCTATTGCTTTTCATGGAGGCATTGTGTCCTGTTTGATGTTTTTCTTTCCTGTTCTTCGAGATGACTCAACATTCCATCCCCAGCATGGTTGCCAAAATGTTGACCGGGGTAACGAGGAATGGAATGCTTTACGAGCTCATACACCGAAGATAGTTTTTTCGGTAATGTTTAGACGGCTGTTAAGTGGGCTGAGAAGCGCCCAGTCTGAACTAGGAGCAGAGGGTTGACTTCGGTGACACTGGCTGAGATTTGAGGGAGAACGAGATCCTTACGTAGAACCACGGTCAACACTGATACCGAGGTGGTGGGGTGCAGATAAAGCTGTACAGTGCTCCGCAGTCGGGTGCATAAGTCCCGAAGCTCGGGACTGCTGGACTTTACCGAGGCTGTATCCGTAGCCCGGTGATCCGCCAGTGCTAACTTGGAAACCGCGGAGACCCAGCAAGGCCGGAGACACAGAGGACGTACAATCAAGAAAAGGGAGGTTAGGGTTCTATCCAAGGTTAACCATTGCAATCCTCGGTAAGTAGACAGAGTGAGAGAGAGAGAGGAATTCAGAATGCAGACATGGGAGAGGAAGACTTCGGCCCTTGGCCTTCATATTCAAAACATCATATCGGAATACATGTGAGTGTGTGTGCTCAGTGTATGGCGAACCTATGCTTCTCCGGTGACTACCAAAAAACGAGTCCTCTCTCCTATTTTCTACTGCTTCTTATACTACGGCTGCCGCGGATGTCCTCGAAACCGGGCGGTGCCCTCATCGACTGTCGAGGCATCTGAAGTTAACTACTGTTGCCTCCGCCGAAAGTGTCGCGCTATCCCTGTTGCCGCTGCTGCTCCCGCTTTGGCCGCTGTGGTTACTCGATGACGTCAGTTGGGTAACACTTGCGCCCTTCGTCCGTGTCGTCTCCGCTCTTCAGCTCCTCTTCCTTTGAGTTTTCGAGGCCGATCTCGTAAAGCTTCCGGGCGCCTGGGGACTTCTCGTACTCCTCGGTCGTAAGCTTCCTTTTCGTTGTGCGGGTATTCTTGGCCGGAGAATCCGCCGGGCCGGCTGCGCCTTCCTCCGTCTTCACCTTACTCTTGCCCTTGGTATCGGCCGGACTCGAGGGTCCAGCATCGGTCCTCTCGTCGTGGGCCGGGTTTCGCCTCGGGGTCTGTGCTGGGGTAGCTGCAAAGGCCAGAATCGATGCCATCTCCGTAATCCGCTCACGGACGGAGTCCCGCACCACCCTCACTTTGGCGTTGCTCTTCTTGATCTTCGTCAAGTACGTCTTCGCTGCAAGCAAGAATTTGTGGAAGGTCTCCGCCTTGAAGACTTCTGACAACAGGACTCCGGCCTTGTACAAATTAGCCTTCTGAAGTACCTCGGCCGGAGTCTCGTAGATCTCTACGAGCTTCACCACTTGCTCGTGAGCGGTTAGGACGGCTTGCTGGTCGATCACAAGCTCCTCCTCTCTTCGCTTGATTGTATCTCTTAACCGCCTGTTATCAAGTGCAAGTTTTGTCAATTCACTATAAGAAATCTGCGTTTTTAGTGATGTTGTAAATGATGTCTAAAAAGACAGTGTAGTCATTAATTCAGAGGTCTTATAGACGATAAGACATCCTAGACATGACAGTTGTCTAAGCAGACGTCTGTAAAGACAAGAAAATGTCTTAAGATCGAAGATGTCTTAAGATAATTTTGGAAGGGTAAAAAGTGTGCCATGTGGGTGCCACGTAGATGACACATCAGCTTGAAGTGGACGGGCAGTGCCACATGGGGATGAAATTCATCATGATGTGGAATTTTACATGGTCCCACGAAAGATGACATGGCGGCGCCAGAATCCCACGTGGACCCGAGAAAATCTGACGTGGCACCCGGGAAAATATGACGTGGCACCTGGGAAAATATGACGTGGCACCCGGGAAAATATGACGTGGCACCCGGGAAAATCTGACGTGGCACCCGGGAAAATCCGACGTGGCACCCGGGAATATCCGACGTGGCACGCGGGAAAAGTTGACATGGACTTGGAAAAATGACATGGCATGCCACGTCAACATATTGCGGAGGTTTTGTGCTCCTATCATGATAGTTTTAGACATAAGTTTAGACGACTTAAATGTCTTGCAAGACAACTTAGATGTTGTACAAGATGTCTTGCAAGACGTATGCAATGTCTTACAAAATATCTTAGAAGCCATTTTTATGTCTTATAAGATGTTTCCAGTGCGTAGAATGATGTTTACGTTGATGTCCTTATTAAGTTTGTGATGTTTGCTCAGATGTTTGTAGCGACATCCCCTAGGACATCGATGTCAACGTTTTGTGTTAAACATGATGTTTGCAACAATATTACTATTGATGTTTTTTGGGCATATGAAAGGACATTTAGGATAACATTTTTAGATGTTTATATAGTCATCAGATCTGTAATCCACAGACGTCTCACATAACATCAACTGTAAACACTGTCACATCAAAAAGTATGAGTCAAACATATATTGCTTAGGTCATTAAAACCTCAGATAACACAAACTAGAGTATTTACTAATACGCCTGTCAACAACTACGATATACTACGCACCCACAATTTGAACTCCGTAAGTCCCTCCACTTCCATCGCTTGCTGTCGATACCCGTATGGTCATGTACATGTCCCGCCGCTACACATATTCAATAAGCCAATATCAACTGCATTTAAAGAAGGGTTTGTAAAGGTAAAAATTTTTTGATTTAATTCCATTTAATTGCACTACCCAGGTTGAGATGGTTTACTTCCTAACCTCAAGATATCGACACAGTTAGATATTCTTGCAAACATCTGCTTAGACATTTCTTCAGACATCCTTCTAGACATCATTAAAAACAACGTTATAGACATCTATGCATACATCTGTTCCACTCACCTACAAGCACGCATGTCGCTTCGTGGCCTCGGATCGTGTTCGCTGCCCCGACCCCTTATGTCCGACCTTCCAAAACAGAATTCCATCAACACATTTAGACATCTTCATAGACATGCTCTAAGACATCTTGCAGACATCATCATAGACATCTTCTACAACAAATCAAATACTACAAGTACTAGGGTTTCCTTCACAACAAATCAAATACTTCAAGTCTTAGGGTTTCTTGTACAAGATGCTTTTGAAATCCAGTACCTCTTAAGTAGCAAATCTTAGCCACATGAAGAAGGAAACCTACTCTTGAGAGCTATTGGATTTCTACAAATACTATTCTCTTATTGTAGTTAACAATCATTCTGAAACTGAATGGAAATCATTTCAAAATCGTCCATACTTAAAACACAAACTCTTTGGAAAAACTAAGGCAAAAATGAGCTTTGTAATTCCATTTGAAGATCTCATGACCTAACTATGGCAGCGGCAACAAACCCTAGCCACATGAAGAAGCAAACCTTAGCCTCTACACTCCAAACACTAACTCATTGAAATAATGAAGGCAAAAATGAGCTTCGTGCGGCCTCTAATTCCACTTAAAGGTCTCATGACCTAACTATGGCGGCGGCAACAAACCCTAGCCGCCTCTGTTCATCCATTGAAGTCAATGAAAATCATCCCTGTAGATGGTTCTGGATGCTGTCGTAGATATCATTTTCGACATCTTCATAGACATCATGTTAGACATTTTCATGAACGTTATCTTAGACATCCCTGCAAACATTATCATAAACATCTGATGACATCTTCAGGGTTTCAATCACAACATATTAACTATAAAAGGTTTTTTGTTTTCCCTCACAATAAATCAAATACCAGATGCTTTAAAGTTCTTTCCACAACAAAGCACGTATTGTAAGTCTTAGAGTTTCTTCCACAGCAAATCAAATAATCTTTATTGATAGAAAAAGTGTGGAATTACAATCATGAGACTATTTATAGTCTTCCATGGTGATAGGCTCTCTTTTAAACTCTTAACTACCTTTTATTTCTACCCTAACTAACTTTCCAACTAACTTTCTTAATACTCATTCTATTCTAGAATTGTCTCCTAAACTGTATTAAATAGCTACTTTCATAAATTCATATTTCTTGTAAATTTGCTTTAATTTGTATAATATTGGTTGATGATGATAGAGTAATGTATAGTCTTGCCATTAGACTATAATAATCTAATCTATAAGTAATAAATAATATTTAATTCCTTCTTGAAGTAAGCCAAAAAACATTGTTTATTGTTTTTATTTTCTTTTTATATTTTCTTTAAGTATTTGAGGATTACCCTCAATCAGAGACCTGTGCCAATGGAGGGCAAGCAGTAAGAGAAAAAGTTGATATTAATCTAAAAAGACCCTTAAGTACTGCCGCTTTTTAGTAAATGACGTTTAGGAGGATGTCGTGCAAAACATCTTCATAGACATCCGAGTAGATGTCTATGCGGATATTCATGCCTGACTGTAGTTATGGTAAGTTGGACATTGTGTTAAACATCCGACTAGATGTTGAATGACTTGTCATCTGGTCCGACGTGGAGTTTTTGTTGCCATGTGGATAAAGCGCTATAAATAACTTTTTTGATCTATGTCCACGTGTTTTTTGAGGATTAAATATCCACGAAATTACTTTTACTTTTTTTTTGGCACCATTGTTATCTTATAGATATTATATTTTATATATAATATTTTTTAAATATTTAAATATTTTTAAATCATAAAAAATTACAGAATTATAATATTCTAATTTTTTTGAATATAATAAAAATTTACAAAATATTTTTTTTATTGAAATATAATTGTATATTATAATTTTTTTTTTAAAAATAGACCAATGAAAAAATAGTGAGAATAGCCTGAAATTAGTATTTTCAGTATTGCCACGTCACATAATGATTTAGCATTAAAAAAAAAAAAAAAAAAAAAACTTAAGTGTGATGTTTTTTTTCTACATTTGAAAACCGCTGCCCATTCACCTACTCTTTTAACATCAGAAATGCTTTTTACCCTGTCCACTAGTAAATTTTGGTTGTTTTTACCTTGCTGGTCCAAAATCCCTTGCCAACGTGGCAGTTTGATGTCTATCGAGATGTCCTCAAAGACATCCATGTCTTCACCAACATCTTTTTGTTTGGTGATGTCTTCATGCCCCTCCAATCCAAAATGTGCCCGTTAGACGTACAGACATGCTCCCGTCTTCGAAGACATCTTTTAAGACAGCAAGACATCACAAAATACAGTAGACATTACACAAGACATCACAAAAAACAGGGTTTTCTTATAGTGTGAGTTCTCTAATTTCGAGCTTGAACTTCTCGATTCCCTCCTCCTGATATCTCACATATTTGCTTTTCAATGCTCAAAGATCATTGGCCTCATAGAATTTGACGGTAAATTCTATCAAGAATACCTTACAAGCGTCACCCGGGACCTCATGAGCCTCGAACTTCTCAAACAAGATGCACCACCCTTCCTCCTTCTTCTCTTTTGGCATCTTGCTCCCAAAAAAGGAAATATGTAAAGAAAGTGTAGGGCAATGGTAAGCTTGGGGTATCACTTTTTGGACACACTAATTAGGTTATTTTTATTGAAAACCTCCAAAGTTTGTCTAATTTAGTCATTTTAATCAAGTAAAAAGACCCTAAAATAGAAAATAAAATATCATGCACCTCACTAAAGTATATATGCCTATAGATTTTCTTTTAGATTTTTTATTTTTTTTGGATCCATTCATAGATGAGGGAAAAAGTGTTGAATTTGGGGATTTGCAGGCATTATAGTGCACAATGAATTAATTTTTTTATTATTAAATAAATTATTTTGTATTCTATACAAGAAGATGTAGGTCATATTCAAAAATTATATTAAAATAAAAATGGTTGATATTCCATTTGCTTGATTCTATGGATTTTAGGTTATTGGGACATGACTTTCTTTTTCAACTAAAAAATCAAATAAAATTACTTCCAAATATTTTTTTTAATTTTTAATTTTTTTTCTTGATACATTATAAGTATAGACAACTAAAACCACATCTAATGTAGTCTTATTGTATTACAGTTTAAAAATGGATATGTTTGTCACACCAGCATAGAGTGCAATTGTTCATGAGACAACCTTTTTGGGTACCCCAACCAGAAAATCACCCTGTAGTAAGTTTTTACAAAAACTTTTCAAAAAAAGAACAACAAAAACTCCCCCTGTATAACGAGTCACTTCCTTCCTCCAAAAGACAAGGAGCCAGTGGACAGGAATTACAAGAATTCCCAGCCAGAGACACTCCGCATCCTCTCTTCGTGAGAAATGGAGGAAAGAAGTGGAGGAAAAGGAGGCCGGTCGGCCTTTTATAGCGGCGGACGGCCGGCCCTGGATCCGACGGCCGATCCGTCGCCTGGCCGACCGATCGGACGGCCCACTCGGATGGCCGACCGATCCGACCGATCGGACGGCTCGCAAGGATGGCCGACCGATCCGACCGATCGGACGGCCCGACCGCCCGCCTGGCCGACCGCCCGCCTGGCCGATCGACCGCCAGCTGGCCGTCGACCGCCCGCTGGCCGACCGCCCGCTGGCCGACCGCCCGCTGGCCCGACCGCCCGCTGGCCGACCGCCCGCTGGCCGACCCGCGCTGGCCGACCGACCGCTTGCGCTGGCCGACCGATCGACCGTCGGACGGCCGACCGCTTCCCGGCCGACCGATGGGTCGGCCGCGCTCGGATCCGATGGCCGTCAGGCATGCGGACGGCGGGCCTATCCAACGGCCCGCAAGCGCTTACAAATGATCCGACGGCCAGGATTTGCTGCGGTCGGCCGCCGTCCGATCTTGACGGAGCGACCGGAGGTCGGTCGGCCAGACCAGGGATCAAATTTTAACGGCTGAGATGTAGCCAGGTGGATGATCCAACGGCCCCAGAAATTACCAGGGACCGGGGTAACTCCCATTTACCCCCCCGGACCATGTTCCGGACTATGGTCCCGGTCGACATAGTCCAGACTACGTCCGCGGACTAGGTTTACAACGAATGTCGACCAATTTGACAACCCTGGATTAACATACTATCGGTCAATCTTCGCTTGGGCCCCCTTCATTATAAACTTGGCTTGGCCCCCCTTCATTACAAACTTAGCTTGGCCCCCCTTCATTACAAACTTGGCTTGGCCCCCCTTCATCCAAATGTGCTTCATCTTCCTCCATGGTTTGGTTCGGCTTCCCTTCATCCACTTCGCACCTTTGGTCGTTTCTTCTGTATTTGACCAAACTATGTCCTCATCAGGGATTCCTCCCTTATAACCCCTAGGCGTTGTCAGACCTTCTCGTGGGTTCTCCGCTGGATAAGGAGCTCGCGGAGTATGGGGTTCTGTTGGCTTAATTGTTTGAGGCGATCTTTTTAACGTCCTCCAATCCACTTCCTTCTCCAAAATTATCTCCGCGTACACCATTTGTGCTATGTTGTACAAAACCTCGTTGCTCACCACATGCACAGCGGCGTAGAGGAACTTCCACACTTCAATGCATCGTTGCAGAAATTCATCGTGATTGCAATAGTGCAAATTTGCGCTATTCAAGCGGCAATGAAACTCGTGACGATAGTGTGGAAACAAATGGCCGATGTGGCACCAAGCAATGTACCACTTGCAAGTCTTAAGGGTCCACGGTCCCTCTACTTGCGCCCACCCCGGAAAAGTATGTTGCGTGGGATCTATGAGAATCTTGTGAAATCTCCTTTGCTTCTTTTCTTTCCTCTTGCGGTCCTTGTCTCTCGCTATCTTTTGCTCGTGGCTAGGCGTCATCGTCACCCAAATGCTAACCAAGGAACAAAATTTTTAAAATAACTCAAAACAAAGTTATATCTATTCCGTGGACTAACACAGAATTTGAAAAACTCAAAAATCGAGCAGCACATATGTGTAAAGTGTATACTTGTGGCACATGTGTGCCGATCACCGCACGCTCTAGCACTCGAACAAGCAGACGGCAACCAGAGGTTGACACCAGACAATGCGCAAGGCCCGACACGTGGAGGTGAAAAATGGCGACCGCCTGTGTCCGCGCGCCTATTCGTACCTCTCGTGTTGGGGCGACTGCCGATCCGGCGGATGGGCGAACGTCGGTCACAGGGGCGACCGCCGATCCAGCCGATGGACAAATGTCGGTCACCGGGCGGCCGCCGATCCAGGCGATGGGCGACCGCCTATCCACCTGGTGGGCGAAAGTCGGTCAGAGGGCGCAACCTCCAGATCAAAGGGCACGACGTAAGTCTCAGGGTGCGACCTCCAGATCACGTGACCGCCGATACAACGGACAAATGAACGTCGATCACTGGGGCGACTCCTGATCCAACTGGTCGGCGAACGTAGGTCAGAGGGCCCGACCTCCAGATCAGAGGGCGCGACGTAAGTCAGAGGGCGCGACCTCTAGATCGCGCGACCGCCGATACAACGGACGGGCAAACGTCGGTCACTCGGGCGACCGCCGATCCAGCTGGTGGGCGAACGTAGGTCAGAGGGCGACCGGCGGTATAGATGATGGGCAAGGACTAACCTTCCTCCCAGCGTATTTGTATGCCTCCAGATCGCGCGACCGCCAATACAATGGACGGGCCAACATCGGTCACTAGGTCAAAAAATTTGGAACCATAAAAAAAAAAATTAAAAAAAATGGAGCTATTTGTCATGAATTAGTTTAGATTGGTCGAAGTCACCAGAACTTTGAAAAATAGAGGGAAAATAGTAAAGAGGCGAGGAAAAATAATTTTAAATCTTGGATTAGCTAATAAGTACCTTACGAACATGATGGAGCAATAAAAATTATGAAAGGAGTAACGAATTCATATGATGGATTTTGGTTGCAAGTATTTGGAACCATCAAAACTATGAAAAAAAAGAGATAAAATAGATAAAGGGGGGAATATTGTGATTTTAATACTTGGACATCCTAATAATGACCCTATGAAAATGATGGAATCATAAAAAAAACCATAGGGAAATCGCATCCATATGTCATAATTTAGATGCACCCACCAAAACTTCGAATGATAAGGGAAAAGAGAATAAAAGGGTAGAGGAGGTGATACTAACACTTGACTTAGGTAATAAGGGCCTTATGAGTGTAATGGAAGTGTTCATAAAACCATAGGAGAATGCGAACTATGTGCTTGAATTTATATGGGGATATTTGAATCGGCAGGGTTTGAAGTAAGGAGGCATATGTAAATATATAAGCAAAAAGGGAGTGGAAGGGGTGTTGATAATTTTCCTAGGTGAGTCATATAGTATAAAAACTATGGTAAAAATCTTAGGGCCACGGGAGGAACGGAAGTATTTTTCCCAAATTTCTAAAAATTAAATAGTCAGGTGAAAGTAGGGGGTGTGCGCAGATGCATATGAAAACAAAGTGGGGAATGTAATTTGAACATTTGGACTAGCTAATATGGATCATATAAAAATGATGGAACCATCAAAAAGATTATAGGAAAACCTGAACTATTTTTCCTAAAATTGCTACATGATTTTAGAGTAGAAAGTTGTCCATGTCTACTAATATAGTATTCATATATATGATGTAACTATTACATATATCCAACATTATATATTATACTTTAAAACATACTAAATTACCAAAATATTATAAACTAATAGGAACCCAACTTACACTACTTTGTTCTAACTTCCAATCCAAATAAAAAATTTCTAACAACACGTCTTTAAGAATCCCTCAATGTATATGTATCGTCGCTTGATACTTCATCTGCGTTTGGATAGATTCTAAGATACTACCTTGGATTACAATCTAAGATTGTAGCTATTAAATCGTTAGATGCATTAAAGTGTTTCATGCATTGAAGAGGTTGATGCTCTATAAATGAATTCACATTTTATCGCGTATTGTAAATGGTTAGGCACAACATGACTTGTTAAAACATACATCATACAAAATAATATATACCATTGATGCCTACGAAGAGGACGAGAAACTCTCACCCCATCCTTCCTGCCATTCATTATTATCCATTTAGACCTCTCTTGTCCATTTCTTATGAATTGAATGATCATAAAATGGGAATTATGGGACCCACGATCCGAAATTACTACCCTATGCGTACCTTCTTAATTTTTAAACTAATACATTATAAACTATAGGGCTCTTTTACCCCTCCTCCATCCAATATTCATCCTCATCTCATCCTCGTAGGAGCTGCTACGAAACCTCATGCCCTCACATTCAACATAAACTGGGAAATTCCCGATTGCAAATAGGGCGAGCGCCGATACACCCGATGGGCGAACGTCGGTCAGAGGGCGACCGGCGGTCCTGCTCATGGGCAAACGTCGCTGAGAGGGGCGATCGGCGGTCCAGCCGATGAGCAAATGTCGGTCATAGGGCGACCGCCAGTATAGCTGATGGGCAAACGTCGCTGAGAGGGGCGACCGACGGGGAAGATAAGGCGATCGGCAGTACAGATAGGGCGATAGCTGGACCGACGGGTGACCGTCGGTGCAGATTCTATAGACCGCCGGTCGCCTCATTACTGTGCTTAAGAAGGCGACCGGCAGTCCATTTTCACACTTTGCGAGTCCCTCCTTTTTGCGCATTGACTTGTATCGACTTCAATGTTGCTGCTTGCTTGCTCATAGAGGGACTTTGCGTTTCTACGGAATTTTTTGATGGAGGCACTACCCGTTGTAGCGACTACATCCATGGTGCGACATGACCGAGGTCGGATTGAGAAGAAGCGCATAGGCATCTTGAAGAATCCAAAGATATTAGCGTTTAGAGGATGGGAGGAAGAGACGGAGCTATGGTCTTTTGCCATATGTGTGAGATATGTGGAGTCGTGCCACATCAACAAGCTCTTTCCTCTACATCGGCACAATATTCATCGGCAGAAGAATGAAGCAAACCTCCGAGGGTGCCATAATGACCTATTTAAAGAAAGATGCATATATGCTTGGCATTTGATATACAGTAACAACCATATTTTTAAATATGAGGTTCCCTACTTTTTGGCAAAAATGGCATATGCGGAAATGATTCTCGGGAAGCAGATGAATTGGTCGACGCGTCCACGTTTGCCTATACAAGAGAAGACCGAACCAATAGAGGTTGGAGAGACATCAAAGACTATTGAAGGAGATGGAATTGGAGCTATACCTATGAGTCCTAAGGCCAATGCGGAACTTTACACAGCAGGGTCACCTTCCAAATCCTCGGATGATGAACACATACACGAATACGAGCTCAGTGAACTGATTGAACCAATTGGTCCTCCAATAAATTGGAGGATGGGGATTCCTTATGATGCAAATCCATTGCGAACAGTGGGTGGAAGATTATCCAGATTCATGGATGATTTTATCATGCAGCACAACATCAATGTAATGAAATGCTTGCAATTGGAGGAAGTAATGCAGTATAGAAAGGAATTGGAAGCCCTCAAAGAAAGAGTTCTTTCTGTCACTGAACCATTCGATTTACAAGAAGACTCTCGGGAGACTTTGGAAAAAGTTCTAGACTGCATAGCTTATATGGAGACCATACTTGTGCTACAAAAAGAGGCTCGTGAGAAGTTTTTTGAGAAGAAACAATCAAACAACCTTTCCATAGAAGACTACGTAGAGTTGTGGACAACGAAACAGACTTACCTGGAAGGGCTCCTAGCTGAGGAGAGGAATCGGTTGACGGATATTGAAGAATCTATTGCTCCAGAGGTAGATAAAGAGATGCTACGCATTCGTGATTTGGCATTTGCGGGTAAGTATGGCAAGAGTCCAGAGGAAGTTGACAAATTAAAGAGGCTAGTGAAATGGACTGAAGACCAGAATGTAAAACTCGCGAAGCAACTACGAGTAGCTCAGGAGAATGCTCGATTCGAGGACGCATGGGCAGAGCGGGCTCATCGTAAAAATAACGCAAAAGTTGACATCAACATAAACGCAATCGACGCTGATTTGGAACCGCAACGATCACATTTTTCAAAGGGCCCAAGGAAAAAATTGAAGATTCTTAACGTAGAGACGATGGACTTACACCTCCAACATTCGCCGAAACGATATTTGATTTATGTTAATTAGGTGTAGGGAAAGTGTACGTAATTTCTTCTTTGTACTTATTCGCATACACTTTACATATGGAAGTTTGTTTTTACCTTTCATCATGCGTGAGTACGTGTCTGTGTATTGGTACAAGGAGTTGGGCGGGTTATATGGACTATGGAGATGAAGGATACAATGAAAGCAATGGAGTCAACCAAATATATACCATTGATTTAATCGGTCCAAAAAGTAGTACAATAGGAAATGAGATACATTGTTGCAAAAAGCTACCATTTAATAATACTATATTCAAATGTAGTCCTATATAGCTAAAACCATACGCTATGCTAGAGTGTATGGATTCACGATATCGTAATTATCATTCCCTAGACTGAGGGTTGGAGCATTCTCCAACAAGAAGTTTACGCTTTGCATGAGTTCGATTGAATGGACCATCTGCGTTTAAGATCAGATCTAAGACTCTAGAGTCTTTCAAGTCCTGCAAAGTCTTTCTTGTCAGGGGACTATGTACATCCAGTAAATAGTCCAGCTGTGAGAGCGTGAGAGCGTTCTCTTGTTTAAATGTTGTTAATAATGACTTTTATTAATGAAGTGTTTGCAAACCATGACATCTTGAGGTAAATTGATGAATATACAATAATTTAGTTTTGAATGCAATTTGTATATTAGGGGTTAGTTGTTGCAAGGCCTTTGATGGGATGTTTAAGACTAATTTCAGCATTAGGGTGTGGAAGGACTAGAGGAGGAAAAATTCCCCCTAGTGGATCCAGTTGATGATGGAGAAGAACTAGAGGAGGAAAAATTCTCCCTAGTGAATCCTAAATTAGAAATAGGGTTAGTTGCTTAAATTAGAATTGAGCGTTTTACCATGGGCTTTGTACAACTAGTCTTTGATGTCCATGTTGTGTTTGAAATTTGATTGTTTTAAGTCTCATCCATCTAACCTTGTAGTAGAATGTGAGGCTACATCCATTGATGAAGTGGTTGATGGAATGGAGGCTTCAAGGACGGAGCGCGTGGAGTGGCGATTATTCATCCATGGAGGCTTTAGTTAGGGCTTAGGCCTTAGTTAGGCTTTAGGGTGAGCCGCCTCTTTGGCAGCTCTCATTTTGTACTTAATAGCTTGTTTCTAAGCTATCATAATCCACTCAATCTAGTTAGAGTAGGAGAAGGAAGGCCATGGGCCTCCTTCTCCTCCATCTTGTTTGTCTCATATCTTGTTTGTCTACCTCTTCCATCTCCTCTTAGTTTAGGTTAGAGTAGGAGAAGGAAGGCCTTAGGCCTCCTTCTCCTCCATTTTGTTCACCTACCTATCCATCTATGTAATTAGGAGGAGGAAGGATATGGGCTTCCTTCTCCTCTTTGTTCACCTCGATCATCTCTTTAGAATTGTTAGTAGTTAGGAAAAGGAGAGCCCTTCTCAAAATGATCTTGTTTTTGAAGTGTTAGTAGTTAGGAGAAGGAGAGCCCTTCTCAAAATGCTTGTCTTGCCTCACTCATCTTCCTCCTTATTGAGTTCCTTTGTTAAGATAGGAGGTTGTTATTGCCCCATGAAAGCTAGCCAAATTGTTTCTCCCATAACTCACTCAATTCTACTTCAACTTCTTTGCAATTTTTAAGGTAGATAGAGCTCTAGTAGAGCTTTCCAACGGTAGTAAGCATGCTCAAATCCGAGTTGTAGAGAAGGAGAAATTTGCTCGCAAAGTCGGGGTGTCGAAAACGGTTTCCCCACGGCAGTGATCAAACCAGCTGTGTTCAAACAGCAATCAGTCACGGAGTTTTTACTCTATGCTATTGAGATTTCTAGGGTAGGTAGAGCTCCAAAAGAGCTTTCCAGGGGTATATGGCATGCTCCGATCCGATCTTTGAAGAGGGAGAAACACCCCTCTTAAGTTGGGGGTGTTGAAGGGTTTTCCCGCCGGCGGTTAAAAGAAGTAAGCCCCAGTATTTTGGCCATCAGTCCTCGGGTTTTGATCCTATGCTTCTGAGATTTTGGGGGTGAGTGCGAAATTGACTTGGCTTTCCAAAAAGCTATGGCACGCCCAAATCGAAGCTAAGATGAAGCAATGGCGTGCCAAAAATCGGAAGAGGGTTAAAAGGAGGCCGGCGGGGGTTTTCTTCTTCACTTCCCCTTGTTCCTTCTTTATTTTTTCTCGTCTTCTCTTCTCCCTTGTTCCTTCTTTATTTTTTCCCGTCTTCTCTTCTCCCTTGTTCCTCTCTTCATGTGTTGTTCTTGTCAATCCCCTTGTGACCAAAGGCCACTCCATAGTGGTTTTTTGGCTCAAACTAGCGCTTGGGACTGGTATCGTGGCCCTCAAGTAGATTCAGCATATTGACACTCTTCCAAATCTTGCATGGAGGCACGACCTTCACCATCGGTTACTCTCTTCCCATATTGATTCCATCAATGTCCCATGGGGTGGAGCCCCCACTTGGATGTATTAGAGCTCACATCAAAATAGCCTCCAAGGCATTAGAAGAAGAACATCCGATTATCCTCATGCTGTGGACCTTGTCCGGCAAGTATTGGTGCAACTCTTAGAATCTCGTGTGGGTCATTCTCCCAATTCAACTGGCAGCTAGGAATACTTTTCTTGAGATCATGTTCACCTCTACGCCAACTCCAAATAAGGTCTTTACTCCAAAATCAAACCTTGTCAGCAGTCTCAGCATTGTGTTCCCAAGAAGGCGGCATATAATTTCTTAGATTGAAAATCTCGTAAAAACCGCTCGAGAAAAGGCGCTTTGCATATAGCACAGCGACTTTGAGTCAAACAATGAACTAAGAGACACTGCGGATGATACATATGGACACATGAGCCTAAAGCCCATCCACCCTCAGGTCCAAATGGATTTAGGCATATGGGACACGTAGAGTGACCCAATACAAACTGCTGAGGGTTGGGCCACAATAATGTCCTGGATGCTACATCAACATGTGCCGACATGTGGTGTTTGAAATTCCACCCGGCCTTGCTCCAATCTACAACCTCTGTAGAAATGTCATCTTGCATCTTAATGTCCATCATAGGAAGATTATCAAACAATGTATCCACACTCGGCCACGAGGTCATACGGAACGTTCGTCGACCAGCTCCACTAGTAAAATTCTTATCGATCTTCTCCAGCTCCGCTGCAACTTGTCTCCCTCTGTCCACCAAAAGTATACATGCCACCTTCCAATGGTAGTAAGTGGCTGACAACTGCTCCAAAGAAGCTTGCAGTTGTTGCTTTTCCTTTAGTAAGGAGTTGTATCCATCAGAGGACATGAAAGGGGGATTACGAATAGGGGGGAACAAGGTAAAGATAAAGAATCTTGGGAATCACTTCGTACATCTTCTTCTCGTTCCAAGCCACACATATTAATAACACATGGTTGAGCTTTCACATGACGGCGCAATATAGGGCGTTGCGGTGACATTTCTCCAAAAGCCAAGTACTCCGTAAGGTTGAAGACAACTCTATCAACATCCGCCATGTCCAATTTCTCTATTTCTCCACGAATGTTACGTGGGTGAGATAGTTCTTGCATCTTCTAGCACATGCGTACATATTCCACAGTAAGCTGGTCCCCTTCTTTCACCTTCTCCTCATACATTGCTCGTGTTTTTTCGAGATCCGATTGCAATCTAACTATGACGTCGTCTTTGCTCTTCAAAAGAGCTTTGAGATAAGAAGATGTGTCAAGTTCTTCCAATGGTAAGATGCAAGTACCATGGGGCTCTACTACGGGTGGATGATTACTTGCTATTGGAGGGCGAGAGCCACCTATTTGAGGAACGCGGCCACGTAAATTACGAGGATGATCCGCATCAATCACAACGCTGGAGGGAGGAAGAGGTTGTTGTACTTGACGCACCGCCTTACGAGGACGCGAACCATTTGAGTCATCGCCCTCTTCCGATGTAGCACTATGATAGGAAGCCTCTTCTATAGCCTTGGTAATAGACCTCGTCACTCCCATGCCACCATTAGGAGCGTCAGGGAATCTTAGAATGCCTGTCGGAATGTCACTCGTTGAAGGTCGTGTTACATGCTTCCCCTCTTTGACAGTTGTCCAATCCACTCGTTTACCAAGAGCAACCTCGGCGTATACTCCACGAGCAAGAAACAATGGAACCTCGTTGCGCTCCACACATGGCATGCCATACAGGACTTGATAAACCTCAAAACACCGTTGTTTGAAGTTTGGGCAATCTCAAAACTTAAGATTTGTCTTGTTGGTGCGCCGATGAAAATGGTGACGAGACAGAGGGAATTTTTCGTCAATGTGACACCATTCAATACACGATTCGCAAGTCGCCATCGTCCACATATCTGGTTCATCTTCCCAACCTCTCAAGGCAAGCTTATTTGGATTTTGAAGCACGTGTAATCTTTTCCGTTGTGGAGCGCCCTTCCTCTTCCTCTTCTTGTCGTTCTCTTCCTTCCGAAGTTGCCCGAGAGTAGCCATGGATGAAATAGCCAAAATGGCGAATAGTTATTACCTACCCGGAACGAGCATGCAGCCAATTTAATGGATGTAAGACAACGTGCCAGGCCAATAAACCCAAATAAGAAGTTCAGATACGATGGGGGAATATATAGGGCAACCTCGCGTCGAGGCGACCACAAAATCAAGGCAAACGGCGGTCCAGATAGAGGTACGACGTTGCGTGGCGACCGGCGGTTCAGTGAGGGCGCGACCGCAGGTACAGCTTTTGCGACGCAGGAGGTGGGGCAACCGCCGGTGCAGCTGTTCACGACAGCGAGAGGTAGGGCGACCGCCGGTGCAGCTGTCGCGTCAGCAGGAGGTAGGGCGACCGCCGGTGCAGCTGTCGCAACAGCGGGACCTGGGGTGACCGGCGGTGGGCGATTGTAGGGCGACCGCCGGTCTCCAGGGATATATAAACCCCAACGTGCGGGTTTGATATTACTTTTCCCCAAACCGCTACCGAACTCTCCTCCGCCCTGTGTCCTTGCTCGTCTTAATGATGCGCACTACCGGGTCGTCTGAGGAGTTTTTGGGGTTTGGTGCACATTGATAGCATGGGGGAGATTTTTTGCCGGTTTTTTCAAGAAATTCAGCGATGAGTAAATCCAAAAAGCATCAGGAGGGACATCGAACATGGGATCTTGATGCCCCCAAAACATTTGCACCAGACCTTGGTATGCAACAACCTAGTGGAAGTGGAGGCCATAGGAGGAAGAGGAGACACCCAAAAGAAGTAGCTCCCGGATTCCCAACATCAGATTATACTAGGTTTGCGGAAAAAGCATGCTTGGATTGGTATGAGGAAATGGAGGCTCAATTCCTAGAGCACAACTACTTGAAGAATGTTAGCACGGGCAATGGGAGACTGAAGAAGAAATTGGAGGCGGTAATTTTGAAGGCCATGGCGGAATCGGATGAATTCCAAGATGTGGATTATCATTTGCAGTACCAGTTGTGGATGGATAATACAATTGAACAATGCATCTTCAATGTAAAGAAGTTGTGGAAGAAGCGATTTGGACAGAGGCGTCTAACACAAGAGGAGGACCAGTTTAAACGCAAGATGGATTGGTGGCAACTCTATGTCGAAAAGCTTAGCAAAAATAAAACCCGAGGGATGTCATGGGAAAAAACCGCTTTGCGCGCCACATTTGAACGAGACACAGGGTCGGGGGTGGTGTGAATTCCTCAAGTCGCTACGATAGAAGCTCTATCAGCCCGCGATATGGAGGGAGGCCATGGACTGGTGCGGAAGGTGAAGATTGTTGGAGTAGACCACGTTCCAGGTAATATCGAGTTTGCAGCAAAGCTTTCCAAGAATATGAATATTCAGAAGAGGAGGATAGAGACTGCTGCAGAAGCTCTTGTATGCCCTTTGAATCATCCAAGAATTATCAAGTTTTGGGCGTTGCATACAAGGACATTCGAAGCTTACTCATATTGGTGGAATGGGGGATCACTACACGAGATGTTGAAGTTGGATGAGAAGGTCGGCGACAAACATCTTCACTGGTCAAAAGTGAAGGAAGTTCCGAGTCTCACTCAAGAGGAGGCTTTAAGAATTAGCCTTTTCCGTCAGTACAGGATGAAGTTAGCTTGGGGTCTAGTGTACATCATGAATCTGGTGCATAAGACAGGAGTACTTCACAACGACCTATCCCCCTCGAACATACTATTGCATTTCCCAACTCTCGGAGAAGGCAAGATTTGTATTGGAGTGTGTGACTGGGGGATGGCATCTCGTATAGTAGAACAACAGCCTTCACGTTACGGATACCAGACGACGAAGAAAAAAGAAGAAGATATGGCACGTCGATGGTGGGTGGCGCCCGAGGTGTTCTATACTTATGGACCTGAAAGTTCTGATACAAATTTGAACGTCCAGGAACTTCGACATCAAACCACAGTAGCATCAGATTCGTATGCGATTGGCAAGCTCATCCAGCTGATTGATGTGCATAATGAATTCGACGAAGAGTTATTACCGAATTCGACGGTGCGAGATTCATTCCTATCAAAAGTGTTTTCACTGACCAGGCATGAATCGAAAGAGAGAATGACCTGTGGGGAGGTGGTGAAACACTTGATGGCGAAACCATATCATATGCTTCCACCGGAGCTTGTATTTAGAGAGGACAGTTATGAGTTTATAATATCAGTATTTCTTCTTGCAATTCATAGACTCCTATGGATGACCATCTTACGTCATTGAGTGCTCATTTAGCCATGTAATTCACAAATTATACTTGCAATATATACAATCTACTTTTTGACATATTGTTCCAGTTTTAATAGATTTTTGCAACTCTTATAATTATGTTCCCTTTTTACACTAGTCACATATGTATGTCACCACATTTTTTGTTACATGAATTTCAAACTCCATGGTTGATGTTAGCCTTTTCTTCACCGGTTCGTGGATTGTTGTAATTTGTTTCATCTTAAATTCTTAATGCTTCATCTACGTTTGGATAACGCGAACGGAAGAATTTTGGGTAGTGTTAGATAGCAAAATAACTTATTCTACTCGGGGGAAGCCTCCAATGTAAGGAGACCCTAGGCGACCACCGGCTTATTTTTGAAGTAAAAGGTTGCAATCTTTTTGATTTAATGTGCATTTCTTCTCTATGCTTGAGAGTGAAGACCATTGTACAGAAAAGTATGTAAAAATATATGTAATATTTTTCAACACATGAAATGTAGTCATGTAGACAATAGAATCTCAAAATGCATTTGGAGTATAACAATAAAGTACTACAATAAACTATAGCTACAATTTCTATAATAAGTATACGTTCTATGAACCTATACTACATAAAGATGCCAAATCCAACTACTCATCAGAACCAGAGGATTGCTCATAATCGCTATCTCCCTTCACTTCAGCTCCACTAGACCCCGTAGGATCATATTCATAATCGCTTGGAACCTCTTCTTTGATCTTGGGTTTATTTTCTGGACATTGTATATTACCATACTTATGCCAAGTATCAAATACGGGGAGATTAACAGGGATCTTTGGTTTTTTTGGCGGAACAATTGGAACCGTTGTAGATTTCCGTTTATGCAACTTGGAAGTGCCAAGCATGTGCTGGAACCCCGTCGCAGTACGAGGAACATTGGCATTTTTTACATACCTGCCCAAAGGTACATCAGAGTCACTAGAGATGCTGCCAAATTTGGCTCTTAAAAGGGATACCAAACCCATAGAGGATTTCTCCAAGGTTGTCGTAACACTTGCAGTAGAGGGTTGAAATAAAGCGCGGGGAGTAGCACATTGCAAAGGTAGTTGATCCTTACTACCGGATGGATATTCTCCGCGGCCGGATCAGAGCCCATAGTGCCCGCAGTAGTATTGCACGCAGTGGTCTTCACATCTATCGCCTCCTTTTCCAACCGTAAACCACTAGCAATAACAGGTAGGATGTTATTCAATTTGTCCATGCCGCCTTGTCGCGACCCTAATTACTCCAACTCATTTTTTTTTCTTAGTGAGCCTTACTTGGTAGCGGAATCCCGGCTTAGTTGGTATCAACCGGCCACGACTTTGCTAACACTTGCATGTGCCCACACACACAATGTTAGCACCATTCTAAGTCAAGGTGTCCAACCCACCTTGACTCCATAACTCATTACCGGATACTCATTACCTGGAACTCCCACCAACACATGGACATGCCAACCCGGAACTCCCACCAACACATGGCATGCCACTTGGTGGCACGGGACGGCCTTCCACACATGTCCAAGCTCCCAAGGTGCTACTAATCACCCCCGGAGCTAACCGCCCTTATCCATTGTCCGACTTCCCACTAGTCCCCTTCCACTCTTGTTTCTCACTTCATTCGGGACTTTGCCGGAAATCCTCCCGGAATCCGGCACTAGTTTTCTCGGGGACTAGTTTGGAGCGGGACTCTTTCCAACCCAATGTTGCGGGATGCTCAAGAGCATCCCACAATGCCCAATGTGTGCGAATGAGGCTTCATTTCCATGCCTCACCCTTTTGAGCCATTCCCGGTTACTCCCGGGAACCGGCACTACTTATCACGGGGACTAACTTGAAGAGGCACACTTCCCAAACCCATGCTTAGAAATGCTCCAAAACACTCTCCACTTTCCACAAGGTGCGGGAGTGAGGACCCATCCCAAGCCTCACCCCTTAGAGCCACCCCGGCTCCTCAAGGCACCATGTGCAAGTGAGGAGGGAGACCACCCCTCCTCATAGTACTCTCTGGAGTCTTCGGTAGGCCCCCCTCCTCTTGTATTGAGGGGCCTTCCGTGACACACTTTTGTTTTGGAAGACCACCCGTTTTTGCCTTAACCTCAAAAACAGGCCGTAACTTCTCCTCGGGCTAGCTCCTAGCTCAGGTATCCAAATGGGACGTGCAAGCCCACTTTCGACATGTACTCAAAGAGTAGATATCGATGGACTACCTACTTGGCTCAATCGGGTCTGTCCCAAGGGAGATATGCCCCTCTGAACATTCGGTGTCTCGGGAGGCAACATTCCCGACTCTCGAAGTCCTGACCACTTTGAGGAGCCATATCTCCTAGACTATTGCTTTACTCATCATGAGCCTTAGCAATCTAGAAAGCCCTTGTCATTAGCTTTCCAGCAATATGCAACATGCCGCTCTTTACAAAGGTCGACACATTGAGTCCCGAAAGGCAACACTCCCAAGTCCCGGAGTGTCCCGGAACGCGCTTCAACTTTGGAGAGCCATATCTCATGACTCACAACTCCAAATTGCGCGTTCTTTGGACCCATGGGTGCGTTCTTGAACAAGGTTTGCAATCATGTAAGGCACCCCACCAAGTTTGTCCCAAGCACGACTCTATTGCGTGCTGTTTGCTCGGGACTCTCCTTGGTCACCTCACCTTGTCTCTTGCCAAGCCCGGGGCGTCACTCCCGGGGTCCTCTTGGCTCACCACGGTGTTCGGGCATCCTTTGGAAAGGGATGTGACACGCCTTGTGTCATTAACCGTGTTAACGGCTGCTCATCTTGTAGATCATCCGCCGAAACACCATCAGCGATAAAATCACCATTAGCATCCTGAACATATGGAGCATCTTCATCATTTGAAGCGGGGAAGAAAGTCATATCATCGTCTTCATCACCAAATTCAAAAATATCATTGTCATCAGACTCTGATTCGTCCTCGACAGCTTCCTCATCGTTTTCATGTACTTGGTCTTCCTCTAAATCCAAGTTCTTACTGTACCACCTGCCATCGTCTCTCAACTTATCATTCGCAAGCAATTTCAAGTTGGAACATATGTAGACCAACTCATCAGCTCTCCCCTGTAGTAACCGATTTCGTTTCTTGTCGTGAACATAAGAGTAGCTACTCCAGTTGCGTTCGCAAGCCGACAAGGACACGGTCTGTGCTAGTATTCGCTTTGCAATTGGAGAGAGGAGCTTAGCACAAACATCCTCAAACTCCCGCCATGCATGTGGAGCTGGTTTTTGAGTATTAGGCTCCAACATGTCATGGAATGGTGGACCCCTTACTTGGAACGCAAGTAATTCACTCACCACGTCTACATAATCCTCCGCGGGACATAGTTTTTGTAAAACACGCTTGCAAGCTATTGTAAGATCGGGATCGTCAGCGAACTCTTGGTCATGTAGTAAATAAGGATTTAAAAGTGCAGCCGTGCCATGTAAATCAGTTGTCATGAGCCATTTCCGATGGTAATACTCCTCTTTTGCGGTGGCCACCTCAAGTGCTTCCAATGAGATTGGCGGTGCATGCAAAGTATGGACATGTCTCTCAAGATCACGCATGATATACCAAGCCTTGCTCGTACTAGGAGCCTTGCCGTCGAATTCTCTCAAAGCGTAGACTACAGGGGCCACCATATCTCGTAATATTTTGCATTGCTCCCAAAAGTCATCGCTGAACACCACCTTCTTAATTGTACGGGAGAATATAAGCTTATCTCTAGCTGATATCGTCTTCTTCGAGGCATAGGCTGTGAACATAGGATCGACAACAACTTGCTCCAATGATTCCTTGACCTCCAACAAGCGATCTATCATTATGAATTGACTAGCAAATCTTATTTTCCTAGGCATCAGTAGGCTGAATTTCGCCTTGTGTTTACGAAACATAGCTAGGGGCATTTGTCGCCTCTTGATAAACTTGACCATTTTCTTCGTCATGACCAAAGTATTTGCCATCCATCCAGCCTTTCCCCAATCCTCCAACAACAAGTCCATTGCATGTGTCGCACACCCTTGTATGAAAATGTGCGGATATTTCTCAAGGACTACTCTTGAGGCATTAAACATTACAGAAGCATTGTCTGTGCATACTTGGACAATGTTCTCTGGTCCAACTTGTTCTATGTACTTCAACATGAGAGTTGACATGTACACCGCTGATTTTTCTATGCCAGTAGTATCCACAGCACCAAGAAAAAGCTCTCTAGCTTCAGTCACGAGCATTGCATTCACCAAAGGGCGAGTCGTGACAGATGACCATCCATACATGGTCAAAGTTCCTCCAAACTTCCGAAGGCTCTCCGAGAGTCTACTATCTAGTTTCTTTTGTAACTCCGTCTTTACTTCTCCTAACAACCTTGTCCGAATGTCATGGTAAGATGGTGGAGCATAGGATTTTCGAAATCCAGCAGTCTTCATCACGACAGCTTTGAACGCATAATTTCGGGCTACAGAAAATGGTATATTTGTTTCGTAGAAAAATTTCGCCCAAAGTTTATCCAACTCCCGCCTATCCGCTTCTGCAAAAGTAGCTTCAAATGAAGATTGTTTGGTTTGCTTCATAGATCCAAACATCGGGCGAGTATCCTTAATTCCCCTCATAAGCATGGAAGAAGCAGAGGTTGACCCTACCAAAAGATTTGCTGAATTCATGGGGGTGCCTAGCGAGGACCCTACACAAGAGTCACTCCTAGGGGTTTCTGGAATGTCATGTTTTGAAGCACCTGGAACGTCCGTGGATGGAGTGAGAGAACATTCACCAAGAAATCCGTCAATTCTCCGTTATATGAAGGGAACTCCCTGCCACATCTTAAAAATAACTGCCTAATTTCCTTAGGCAGCTCTGGGCAAAGGGCAGAACTCGAATCCCGATGTCCAGGAATCTTCTCGTACCCATAATAACTCAGATTCCGACTCTTCTTCTTGGAAACTATTATGTGACATAGAGAGCACTGTATTAAGGACCCGGTCGCTTTGCCTTCCTTCTCCGTGTCTCTAAACCAAGGCTCATATGCAGCACGACCCATTTAGATAAATAGGACACCTCAAAGCCAGAGGAATGGTGGAACCGGGAAGTGAAAGAAAATGGCAAGAGTTCCTTACGGAAATCCTCACTTCCGAACTCAACACCTACCAAACAATGTACACATAAAATGAATTATGCAGCTCAAAGCCCTTGGAAAGTGTTCAAAATTCGGAAGTGAAATGAGACTCTATGTCTCTCGTCTTATATACCATCCAACTCTGAAAATGACCGTTGCAATTTGAAAATTACCGTTGGATGCTGAAGTGGGCCATCCGGCCACATGCGGTCTTCCGAGGCGAGGGCCAGTCGCCCGGGCCAACGGCCGGACGGAAGGCCGGTTGCTCGGGCCGACGGCCGGACCAAAGGCCGGTCGCCCGGGTAGACGGCCGGACCGAATGTTGGTCGCCCGGGCCGACGGCAAGCTGGAGGACCGGTCGACGCGGTGCGTGAGCCAATGAATGCACCCCGATGGTCATTTACCCTTAGTAAAAAGACCAGAATCTCTAAGTCACGGACGGTTCCCCGGACCCCTGGCGGATGTCCGACGGACATCCAGACGTCCAGACGCTGTGACATCCTTGTTATCGACGTCCTCCTCTGATTCGAAAACGCCGTTGTTTTTGGATGACAACGCGATCTTGTAATTGGATTCCTCCTCTTCCTTTAGGACCTCCTCTTTTATATACAAATGATAAAGAAAAAGATGAATCGGGCTTGGTCGGGTCTTACCCACATTCTCCACGAGCTCGGCGACTAAGTCGCGGATGATGATGCCCCAGTGGACTTCTCGCTCTCCTCGCACGGACCCCACGACGGTGTTGGCAAGTCGGACGGTGATTCGATGCGGCTTATCTGCGTGAATAATGGGCGCTAGAAACATGATCACCGCGCGCTCTCTCGGCTCCTTGCACTCCTCCACTGTGTAACCGTTGTGCTTGTGCGGCTTCCCGTGGAAGGCCGTCTTTGCCCATTTGTGTTTCCGGCCGCACAACCCTACCCCGCTGTTTCCGATTAGGCCGTAAACTGTCCTCCAATGATCGGCCGTCCAGGACGCCGGCTTCCCTCTAACCGTCCCTTTAAACTGATTTGGCGCGCAGGTCTTTATTTCCCGCACCATTCCCGCATCACGTAGTCCCCACGGGGTCTCGAGCATGCCGGACATGCCCATCCAATCGAGGTCCTCCATCAACATCTTCTTCTCTTCTTCATCGGCCGAAATGATAGGGAGCACCAACTTGATCGAGAACTTGTGCTCCTCCTGCGCCGGAGCGGAAGCGGAAGCGGAAGCCGATCCTGCCATCGGGAAGAAAATCGACAAAAAGTAACGAGTAGCCGGGCTGAGATCGACCAGGGGGAGGATCGGGAAAGAAGGACGAAAAGCAAGAAGGCAGAAAGCGCAAGAGGGCAAGAAAGCAGGAAAGCGAGAAGGCAGGTAACGACAAGAGCGGACGGGTTGCGTTTCATAGGGAGGGTCGGAACTGTATCCGGCCATCATAACCTGTCCGTCCGTCATCATGACCTCGTACGGAGCCGTCTTTGGCACTCCGCGTCATAATTGTCCCTCCACCCACTCCGGCCTTCACCAGCCCTGTCCGGCTTCTGACAATACGTCCTCGCCTTTTCGAGTGCAGAGTACAGGTTAACGAACCCGTCCTTTTTATTAAAAACTACATTTTACAGATAACAAGTATTTGTTTGAACTTATTTGCCTTATAGTATACGGCCTATCACATACATAGGTCGGATTCTAGACACTATACGTATTCTTAATGCGCATTTGAACATATTGGCACACAATAAAAAAAAACAGGGTCCGACATTACCCCCTTTTCAATTGTGAAGCGTCCTCCCGAACACTTAGCCGTACTCCGAGCTGTCTTTTGAAATTTCTTTGGGATTGTACTTCTTTACTCTCGATCCGTTTACCCTTACATCCATCTGATTTCCGGTCAGATCCTCCAATTGTAAAGATCCGTTTGCGTACACTTCTTGTACTCTATACGGCCCCATTCATCTCGTATGAAGCTTGCCCAGAAACCCCTTGTGGCGGTTGTCGTATAATAAGACGAGGCGTTTTGGTCGGATTTTGTGGTCCTTTGGAATGCGTCCGTCATGCTCCTCCTTTCATTTTGCCTGCACTTTCTTTATCTGGTGCAAGGCCTCCCGTCTTGTTCCTTCGAGGTTCTCAATTGCCAGCAGCCTTGTTTCCGGATTCTGAACACGGGGGCCGGATCGTGTTGCTAGCACACGATACGTCTCCACTTCCAGTTCGATCCTGTGCAGCACTTCCTGTTCAAAAACGAGGAAATATGGCAACTTACCCGTCGTCTTTTTCTCGACCGTACTGTATGCGTGGACGGCCGAAGGCAGCTTCTGGTCCCAATCCATCTTGTGAGCAGAAACCATTCTGTTCAACATTTTGCCGACTATTCCGTTTGCGCGTTCAGTTAGGCCGTTCGCTCTTGGATTGTACGGGGTCGTCTTCTGATGATTGATGTAGTATTTATTCGTGATGTCCTTAATCACATCGTTGAGAAAGTGAAGTCCTCGATCACTTACAAGCTCAAGTGGTGCTCCAAAGCGCATTATAATGTTTCAAAAAGGAACTGAGCAGCCGTCCTTGCATCATTCCGTCCTGTCGCCTTTGCCTCTATTCAATTTGTCGTGAGGTACCAGACCAAGTAGGACCGAAAACAACCCAATTTACCTCTAAACCCTAGCAAAATGGTCCACCTTCCGGGTAACGTTCCACGGAGATACTGTGAAGTGCAAAGACAAGATGAAGTCCGGGTTGACTACCGGTGCTACGCTACAACGACCTACTGCAATCTTAGTACACTGGAATAGTGGGTCGTCTGGTTAGACCTAATTGCGTTCCAACCAAACCCTCGGGTGACCGGGTGATCTCTGATCCGGGTGCCCTTCTCTGAGCGTTTAGTCTCTCGACCGGGTAGGACTTAGTGGCAGATAGTGATTTATTTTAGCCTCCGTAAATCCTCAGAGGGATCCTTCCTATTAGTTTGGAAGAGTGCGGGATAGTCACTCTCTACCGAGTGATTAAGGTGATCGGAGTTTCACCGCTTTGCTTTACTAGTACCCTTTCCTCTCCTGGAGTTCTTCCCTTACCACTACTGCTACTATCCAGTTTACCTCCCGAATAGTGGGTCACACAGCAGCGGTCCGGTTTCCTCTCTCTTCCTAGTCAAAGGGGTTACTTGCGGTCCGGATTGCAGTGAGTGGCATCCCACCACTCGATCCGCGAGATTTCTACTAACAAAACCTGAGAAGGGGCTAATCAGTATCCGGGTTGTACGCAGTTCCGAAGGGGGACTTCTCTCAACCGAACTTCCCGTTCGGGAGGTCGACAGTTAGGGCGGTTTTACTCACCAGCCTTAACGCCTCTATCGAATCCGGATGACGTGACAACTTCCCAAACCAACAAAACACACCCAGGGTTGCTCGGACTCTCCCACTCGGACCTCTTACTGACCACGTTACTCGTCTAGAAATCCCTCCACGGGTACTAGAGTTGTAACCACCGAATCAACAAGGGACTCTCTGCATCCACCCCCGGACTCAGATCTCACTTACATACACACAATCCCGGAATCATTGACATGCACAACTCAAGGACACGAGTTCTCAGATGCAAGTTTAACCTTTACTCACAAAGGCGGGATTACAGAAAAGACGGGAAGCACTCCGCAGAGGCCTCGCTAAGTACTTAGGATCCCGGCTTTCCCGGAAACCCTATGAGATCCAAAATTCCCGGAATCCGAGATTCCCGGGGTGAATGTCAGTAAGACATCTGCTATTTCTATCTAAATCTCACCGAACTAATTCTTAATACTAACTCTTGCTGGCGGCGTTCGGGCCGCTCGAGGTAAATGGCGGTGGTGTCTTCCTCCTGAGAATGTTGTTTATTTGCAAAAAGGGGAACCACTTGGCCTTATCCGGGGTGGTGGGGTGAAAGAGGGGCTTCGCAGGATTTACTGAGCCCTCTTGCTCTTCCACCTATTCCGGAGCGCTTGAAGCTTCGATGGAGGTGGAACGGGGTGGGCCTCCAGTTCTTATTGAGGAACCATGGGCTCCTCCGGTTGTACCGGTCCATCGTGACCTTCCACTCCCTCGACTTGAGGCTCCGGTTGCGGGTCTGTTACCTCGGAGTGTCTGGTGGATGCCGACTCTCCCTCTTCTGTACTTGTAATCGGGTTCTCACCTGGTTGTTGGGGGGAACTGGCCTCCACTGGTGTTGCTTCCTCCTCTTCTATTACTCCGGACGCTCCCACTTCATCCGTGGCCTCCACTCCCTGAGGTTGTGTCGCGTTTCCTTCCTCTGTCTTCTCTTCTTGTACTTCACCATTCCCTGGGATCTCTCAGCCCTCCGGAATGGGTACCAGCACCTCCTCGACTTCCATCGGAGTCGGTTCCTCAGCGGGTACTCCTGGAGGTATGAATATCTTCTCCTCCTCCGGAATGGCCGCTTCCCTTGGATCTACGCGGGGCAGAGCTCCTAGCAATCTGCCCGTGAGAGTCCGGAATTCCTTGAGGCATTGATTAATTCCTACCAAATGCCTCCGGAGTAACTCCGTTGATTGGAGTGACTCGTCAATCCCAATCCGGGCGTCGTAGAAGGTTGTCTTGGTTTGGGCCTCCGCATCCGGTTGCAGCACCTTCAGAATGGAGTACTGTCTTGTCGATACTCTGCAATTTGCGGAGGGTGGACTCCTGCTCCTGCACGGTCCTCTTGAGAGCTTCCACCTCCGGATGTGTCTGCGTGTGTGAGGGCTCCGGTTCGCATTGGACTCCCACGGAGGCCTTCACCTTCGGTTGGGCTCTCAACACCAGCTCCAACTTCTCCTTTCCCAACTTCGTCGCCTCTCGTCGCCATTCCTCTGCCAATTCTGGAAACCGCTCCACGTTAGGCGTCTGGAAGACCTGCTCGAGTCGCGCCAGCGAGGTGAACAGTTGCTCATTCTCCTGCTCCACCTCCTCCATGGCAAGCCGGATGGGTTTGAGGATACTCTCACTGGGTATCCGGTAGTAGGGACGGAGGAGCACAGGGGTTGTGTTCCCTGTCCCAGGAGTCACCACTCCCCTATGAGACGACTCCAAGGCCACCTCTACTACCGGGGTTGCAGGAGTTGGGTTGGGCTTCTGCTCGGTTAGCTCCAATCGGGAGGGGGTAGCCCTCTCCGGGGTGTCGTTTTCCTCTGCTCAGAGTAGCCTTCTCTTCACTTTGGGTTGGCTCCCCGGATTTGGCTCTTCCATTGGAGTAGGATCCCGCTCGTGCATGGGCGTAGGGTCCGGTCTTAGGGCCTGTTCCTCCTCGGTGGCCCTCGGGTTTGCCTCTGGACTGGCCGACCTCCTCCTCTTCCTAGTCTTGCACTTGAGGTTGGGCAGCCTTCCTCCTGGGGGTCCCGCGCCGAGTGGTGACACTACCATCTCCGGTCCGGATGTCGCCACGAGTTGAGTTCCCGAGTTGGAAGTTCCCTATATTACCGGAGGAGGGAGCCGGATAGGAGAACGTCTCCTCTCAAAACCTGTCGTGTCTTTTCTCCTCACCCTTCGGGATGATCCTGTACGCCGGGGTGGGGTTTCTTCCTCTTCGTCTTCTTCTTCTTGATCATCCTCCTCTTTGGATTGATCACCGCCAACCTCGGCCACTTCCTCGGCCCGTCTCTTTTGGGCTCTGGTCCTCCGGATGAGGGGGGTGCATTCCTCTTCCTCCTCTTCTGCGTTCGGCATGAACATGGAGGGCACCGTACTGCGTGTCTGGGTAGTGTTTACCGGATTTGCCTCCCTACCCTAGGCAGCCACCCGGGGTACAATGCTGGGCCCGGCCTGATTGGGTCCCAACGGCCTGTTCTGTCCGGGGGCTGGCTCCGGTGACCCCTCCAAGTCGGTAGCCCGCACTGCTTCTACTTCGTCCTCGGACGAGGACGAGGAGAGTCCCTGGGGTTCTCCGGATGGGAGGTCTTGCTTCTCGTGCCAGTAGAAGATCTCCCGGTCGGTGAGGATGCCATGCCGCTGGTAGAGGTAGAAAAGGTAGGGGGCCAGTGGGCACCCCTTCCGGTTACCAATTTTGATAACCTCCCGCTGCACCACATCGTGAATGATGTGATGCCATTCGATCTGCATCTTCCCGTCATAGCTCGCCATGATCGCCTTTATGAGTTTGATGGTGCAGGTTGTTGGCTTGTCCGGGCTCGAAATCGAGAGGAGGAACCGGAGTAGTCGCATTTCCCGGGGGTTCCTGCAATCCTCAGGCTTGAATCCGTCCTTCTCCGTTGGTTCCTTACTGAACCGGTTCTTCAGTCCGTCATCGCCCTTCTTCTTTATATACCCGATTGAGGACTCCGGAAACTTATAGGTCGCCCTCCAATGGCGCGCTCTCCAATTATCCGTCTTCCCCCTCAGCGGATGCGTCACGTACATTTCGGGGAAGCGGTGGCTGACAGTCTCCTCGATGATGAGCTGGTCTGTCAAGTCCCACGGGACATCGTAAAGTCCGGCGCACCCCATCCGGAGGAGGTCTTCCTTCAATTCTGCCTCGTGCTGCGGCGTGTGAGGAACCTGCAGCTTCACCGCCTTGAGGGGGATCGGCATCCCTATTCGCCAGGGAATCACGTCCTTCTTCTTCGTCATCGCGCCGGGGTCACTCTCCTACCGATGTCCGGAGTTTCTCGCCAAACTCTGCTTTTCCGGACCCTCTCCGGTAGGAACCCTACTCCCAGTAACCCTAACCTCGCTCCTTGCTTCTCTCTCTCTCGGATTGCTGAGCGTGCAGCAATGTACGATCTCTAAGAATGCACGGGTTAGAATGACTGAGAATGGTTGCAGCAGCGTCTAATAACCATAATCCGGAACCCTCCTCCCGAGACATCATCACCTCGTCCTCGAGAGGTACACCGGTAATTATCCCGATCATGATTGAGCCGCTAGTGGTTCTATCGGGCGCTCGCAAAGTTTCCGGCCGTTTCTTCGGGTTGACCGGCAGCCTCGGAAGTCAGTCCGGTGAGGTGACCGGACCATCCGGTATTCACAGGGCATGACCGGGTAGCCAAAGCGGTTTCCCCGGTAAGCTTTAGAATCCCTTAAGGCTAACTGGTTGAGCCAGAAACAAAAATACTATCTACGGATCGATCTAAGCAGTCCGATCTTTATTTCCAAATGCTAAAATGACTATTTTAACTCTAATTATATGTTGAAAACAAAAATATTGGATAACAGGGTTCGACACATTTTGTTGCATAATCTGTTGCCAGAATTATGTATCTTTCCTTTCAAATGGTCACCGGACTTATCGGGGCGATGAAGTCGATGCCCCACTTCTTAAACGGTGCTAGCGGAATGATCGGGGTGAGCAACCAGTGATGTTTGAATGAAGAATCACCCGTACGCTGGCACTGGTCGGAGGTTGATACAAAATTCTTCACGTCCCAGACTAACCTCGGCCTCCAGTATCTGGCTTTACGAATCCGGCCTATTGTTCAGACAGCCGCTAGATGTCCTCCTGCCGTGCCGGAATGTAGCTCCCGGATTACCTTCTTCCTGTCCTTACTTTCCATGCATCTCCTGAGCACTTCATCGGCACCCATTTTAAACAACACCCCTTCTATTATCGTGTATGGTGCCATTTGATGTATGAACACCCTCTTCTCTTCTCTTCTCATTCCGTCCGGGTACTTTTGTTGTGTGAGGAAGTCAATTGTCTGTTGAAATTCAGACGTCTCTTCTTCATCTATCTTGTTGACATTTACCAGTCCGTCCTCCTCCAAGAACTCGTCCGGGAATTCCGCTCTGAGGTCGGATACGGCTTCCTTGCCTTGCTGTTTGGAGAGGAAGTCGGCATTAACATCGGTCTTGCCGGCTTTCACCTTCACCTCGTAGTCGAACTCTTGAAGTAGTGGAACCCATCTTACAATCCGTCCTGACAAATCCGGCTTGTTCACCAAGTACTTTAACGAATCATGATCAGTATGGAAAATTACATGGTATCCAAGTAGGTAATGCCTGAACTTCTTGCAAGCATACACTACTGCCAAAGCTTCACGCTCTGTAGTAGTATACTTACTGTCATGGGCCAAGGCCTCGTTGATAAGCTCGGATGTTCACTCGCTATTAATTTTATAAATAGAACTTTGGCAGTAGAGCTAAAGTATAGCCTCGGCAGTAGAGCTAAAGTATAGCCTCGGCAGTAGAGCTAAAGTATAGCCTCGGCAGTAGAGCTAAAGTATAGCCTCGGCAGTTGAGCCAAGAGATTAGTATATAAGGGACTCTTATTCATTGTAAACCTAAGTCTTGGATCAATATATTTCTTTTGTAGTTTTTGCTTGTTTTGACAGCTAGACTCTTACATAATCCAAGACTTCTCTTGATTTTCTGAAGGGCTTCATCCTCCCTTCTTTTTTTCAAACGACAAAAGTAGGACATTGATTAGATTGAGGAACTTATCCACCCTCGTGGTAGTGATTGAAGATAGCCACAGAACCGGGACGCATTTGAAGGCTTTGCGAAGCCTGAAGAGTTGATTGAGAGGTGTTGCTTTTTGAGATGGAGAACGCCCAGATGATCGATGATGAGATCTTGCAGCAGCAGCAGCAGGCGCAAGGAGAAATTACGGCGGAAGACTATCAACAGGAGATCGTGAGGTTGCGCACACAACTTCAAGCTTCTCAGCAAGCTGAGAAGTTGGCTATCGAGCAGTTGGTTGCACAACAGTCGCAGGTGGCTCCAGCGGCTGGACAATTCACGAGTTTAGGAGGTCCGTCTTCATCGCAGATGATGCCGCAATCGATGCAGCAACAATATGGAGGAACTGCCGTCGCATTGCGCAAGCGATTGCCAGATATTTCAAAGTTTGACGGGAGTCGCAAGGGCTACCCGATATGGAAGGTCAAAGCAGATAACAAGCTTCGAATTGATGGAACTGTACTTGGTACACCTCAAGATCAAGCCGCATACTTGTTTTCGAGGATGGACGCGAAGGCGCAGATGATGGTAGTATCTTTCTACCAAAATCAACGTGGTTGCAATGCGGCGACTTTTATTCAACATCTTGACAGCGTTTACATCGACCCGAATGCAGCAGCGCGGGCATTGAATCGGCTTCAAGCAATGAAGCAGGGTAGGGAGTCATTCGCAACATTCTTGCCCAAGTTTGAGAAGGAGCTTGGTGAGAGTCAACTTACCATGGTTCCGGATATGGTGAAGATAGGATATCTTCGCGGTGCTCTCAACTCAGAGATGCAACGCGCGATGATTGGACCTGTGACGTACATCGATTATGGTATGTTTGTCCAAGCTTTGTTGGCGGTCGGCTCTCAACTTGATTGCTTGCAATATCAGAAGGGTCGTGCAGCTCCGATCGCGACATCAAATCGCGTATGGCCAGATGGAGATGAGATGGATTGGATGCCTACAGTCCAAATAAGAAAGCTTCGGAGACGTCTGACTTTGGAGGAACAACAACGGTGTCGCCAAGAGGGACGCTGTTTTTTATATTTGAAGCGAGGCCACCGTGCAAATGACTGTTCATCCAAGCAAGGTGAAGGCAATGAGAAGAAGAAGAAAGAGAGCGCGGACAAAACTTCGATAGTGCGCGCAGTGAGAAAGAAGAGCAATGTCAAGACAGAGGAGGTCAAAGAGATGGAGAGTTGTGACTCTGATGTAGAGTCGGAAAACGAGCAGCTTCCGGCATAAGACTCGATCGGAGAGGCGTGGAGCGAGTTGTCAAAGTTGAAGAATCTAGGAGACAGCTTAGACACGGGTGGTATGTATGTTGATGTTTTAATAAACTCAATTATACCTACTCGTGCTTTGTGTGATTCTGGATGCCAATGCTTTGCAACTGTGTCTGAGCAATTTGTTCGACGGAGAGGGTTGGATGCGTCATCTATTCAACCTAGATCTTTGGAGCAAGTTACGACAATGAAGAAGCGGCCTATGATTTGCCAAATTGCAAATTTTATGGCCGATATTGATGGTATGGAGGAGAAGATTGTTGCCTATGTTATTCCAGGACAGATAGATGATATAATCTTGGGAAAAGGTTAGATGGAGCGACATGATGCAAGTGTTCGACCTGCTAAAGAAGAGGTTTGCATTCGAAAACCTTTCAAGATGATTGTGAAGACTCGACCGATTACGTTGGAGCCAATGCAAGAGATACGCGCATCAGTGATTCAAACTTTGCAGAGAAGCGGTGAACCGGTAGAGGTTTTTAGTGCCAGCTTGGTTGACATCCAGAAGGCACTACAACAGAAGGTGTATAGGGACCCGGCACAACATGCTTCTGACTGGCTCATGTCAGTTATTGACGCTTTTAATCGACAAGATGCAAAGTCGTTGCCCCCGCATAGGAAGGGTTGATCACGAGATCAATCTTATTGAAGGGAAGATTAATGATGACATCCCTGCCATGCCGCTGTATCAGATGTCCAAGGATCAATTATTAGTTTTGCGCAAGACCCTTACGGAGTTGTTGGATAATGGATTTATTCGCGTAAGTAATTCACCTGCAGCAGCTCCGGTCATATTTGTGAAGAAACATGACGGAGGATTGCGATTCTGTGTTGACTATCGGCGATTGAACGAGATGAGTCGGAAGGACAGCTATCCGATTCCGCGCATTGATGAGACGTTAAGATCCATTGCTGCAGCCAAATATATCTCCAAGGTTGATGTAATCTCTGCGTTTCATCGGATACGTGTGAAAGAAGGTGACGAGTGGAAGACGGCGTTCAAAACACGCTTTGGCTTATATGAGTGGTTGGTCACACCGTTTGGACTGACGGGCGCACCTGCAACTTTTCAGCGATATATCAATTGGATACTTCGCGACGAATTGGATATATGCTGCTCCGCATATATTGATGACGTGGTGATCGATAGTGATACTCAAAAAGAACATCGTGATGCAGTTCTTAGGATCATCCGTAAGCTTGCTAACGCAGGCTTCAACTTGATTTTGATAAGAGCGAGTTTGAAGCGTATACTATTAAGTATCTTGGATATTTGGTGAAGACTGGTTGGGGTTTGCAGTGATCCAAAGAAAACTTGAGGCAATTCGTCAATGGGAGCCGCCAACAAAAGTGAAAGGAGTTCGTGGATTTTTAGGTTTTACGCAATTATTATCGACAATTCATAGATGGATATTCTAACATTGCGTAACCTCTTACTCGACTAACGCGAAAGATCAACCTTTCCATTGGACATCGAAATGTCAACATGCCTTTGATCGATTGAAGGAGGCATTAATTCATGCGCCGGTGCTCGTTAAATGGACTCCAGGTTTGGAAACAACCATTGAATGTGATTCCTCTGGTTATGCTGTTGGTGGCACCTTAATGCAAAAGGTGGACGGACTTTGGCATGCGGTTGCTTATTTCTCGAAGAAACACAGCCCAGCGGAGTCCAATTATCCGATTCATGACAAGGAAATGCTAGCAGTTGTACATTGCATCCGCGAGTGGCGTACATTACTTGTTGGCCAACATTTTGAAGTAAGTTCAGATCATCGCAATTTGGCTTATTTTCAGAAGAAGCAACATTTGAGCGAGAGGCAAATGCGTTGGGCCTACGAGTTGAATGATTTTGACTTTGAGATCGTGCACAAGCCTGGCAAGGATCAAGTTCAATCGGATGCACTTTCTTGTCGGGAACAGGATCTTCCCCAACACGCAGATGATGATCGAATCATGAATCGATATCATCAGCTTTTGGACGGAGATGATGGCGCTTTGAAGGTTGTCGCTAAATCCGCATGGATCACAGATGGTGATGCAGATTCAGAGAAAGAGACTCCTGCTACAGAGTCGATAATGACCCGCGTCCCATATGTCCATTTATTGACGCAGAGATGATTGCATTATGGGATGTTGCCCTGCAAACAAATCATCGTTATTGGAAGATGCGAAAGGCGGTTATGGATGGTGAGCGCCGACTACCTAAAGAATGGGGCTTACCTATCACGATTAGTGAGTGTTCTGTAGATTCAGGTCATCGATTGCGTTGGCGTGGACGAATATGGATTCCGGCGCACGAACCTCTTCGGACGCGTTTGATCCAATCTACTCATGATTCACCACTAACAGGACATCCAGGTCGTGAGGGTACGCGTGACTTGATTGTACGTGAATATACGTGGCCTGGGTTGACACAAGATGTTCGGAGATTTGTACGGAACTGCAACGTGTGGAAAATCGAAGATTTGGCGGGAGCAGAAGCAAGGGTTGCTAAAACCTTTGCCAATTCCGCACGGATTTGGTGAAGCTCTCCATTGATTTTATTACCGGATTGGCACCAAGCGGCCGATCGTACAAATATCATGGTTGTGACAGCACCGTTTGTCCAAATCTATCATTCTTTGTGCCTATGAAGACAATTCGTGCACTTGATGTGGCTCACAAACTTTTAGAGCAAGTTTTTCAAGATCACGGATTGCTGCGGCAATTGTGTCGGATCGTGGTAGTCAATTTGTTAGTCCGCTTTGGGCCGAAGTATGCAGATTGATGAAGATTACGCGTCGGTTGTCGGCGACTTTCCATCCGGAGACAGATGGTGCAACAGAGAGGGCGAATCAAGAGCTTGAAAAATATCTTCGTATTTTCACGACATTTGAGCAAGAAGATTGGGCTTTTCGATTTGCGATCGCGATGATGGCGTTGAATAATCGTGTGTCGCAGATCTATAGGTATGTCTCGCATTTTTATGACTCACGGTTATCATCATTCGGTCATGAATATTACTATACCCGAGGAGGCGGGTTCTTCGTTGTCACCGGGCGGAAAAAGGACGCAAGCTTGTTGAGCAAGATCGGCGTAATTCAAGTGAATCGCAACAACGGCAATGGCCATTGCGCAAGAGACTCAAGAACGCCGAGTCAAATACACGACGCTCGGTGGCCGAGGATTTTCGTCCGGGTGATCGTGTGTGGTTGAAGTTGAAGAACATCAACACGTCCCGGCCAATCAAGAAGCTTGATTGGATTGCTCTTCCTTATCGTGTATTGGAGTGCGTAGGTACACGTGCGGTTCGTTTGAATACACCGTCAGGTATTCATCCTGTTTTTCATGTGAGTTTAGTGAAGAAGGCAGCTGAGGATCCGTTGCCTTCCCAACTACCTCATGATAATGAGCCCGGTGTTGTTTTGAGCAATCCCGCTTTCGAGGCATCCACTAGCGAGGACGAGTATGCTGTTGAAAGAGTGTTGCAACATCGACGTCGTGGGCGCGGTTGGCAACTACTTGTAAAGTGGACAGGATGGCCGGAGCCTACTTGGGAACCTGTTTGCCAATTACAAAATGTCATGGCCTTAGACGATTACGAGCGCTTGTTGCGCGCGTCTGGTACTGATATTCCTTGGGCACATTCTCTTGTATGACACTTGTTAATTCATCAGCACATGAGGAGGAGGAGGAGGAGGCATTTGTCATGGGCCAAGGCCTCCTTGATAAGCTCGGATGTTCACTCGCTATTAATTTTATAAATAGAACTTCGACAGTAGAGCTAAAGTATAGCCTCGGCAGTAGAGCTAAAGTATAGCCTCGGCAGTAGAGCTAAAGTATAGCCTCGGCAGTTGAGCCAAGAGATTAGTATATAAGGGACTCTTATTCATTGTAAACCTAAGTCTTGGATCAATATATTTCTTTTGTAGTTTTTGCTTGTTTTGACAGCTAGACTCTTACACTTACGCTCGGCCAGACTCATCAGTCGGCTAGCATAGTAGATCGAATACTCCTTCTTGTCGTCTCCGTCATGCCATAGGATTGCGCCTACACACCAGCCGGATGCATCGAGTGTGACATGGAATGGTTTGTTCCAATCCGGCGTTGATAGGACGGGTGCTGATGTAAGCTTGAGCTTGAGCTTTTCGAAAGCCTCCTGCCGCTGATCCGTCCAAATGAACTCCGTCTCCTTCTTCAGCAGCTGTGTGAGAGGCGTGGCCAGTTGTACGTAGCTATGTTTGAAACGCTTACAGTAGCCCACGCATCCCAAGAATCCGCGTACCTCTTTCACGTTTGTAGGTGCGACCAGAGCAAGAATTGCTCTGACCTTGTCAATGTCGACCTGGATTCCATCCTGGCTCACCACATGTCCCAGTAGTAGGCCGGATAGCCTAGGAAAAAAACACTTACCCGGATGCAGCTTCAGTCCGGTTTCTCTACATCTCTGGAACGTCCTTCGCAGGTAGTTGAGGTGATCCGTCCTCCCACTGAAAACGGCGAAGTTGTCTATAAATACTTCGAGAAAGTGGCGGAGGAAGTCCCTGAAGATGTCCATCATTAGGCGCTGAAACGTCCCCGGTGCATTACATAGCCCAAACGGCATGCGATTGAATGCAAGCGTCCCCCATTCTGTTGTAAACGTTGTCTTCAGCTGATCTTCCTTCCGGATCACAACCTGGATGTATCCTAAGAATCCGTCCAGGAAGCTGTAGTACTTCCGCCGGCTACATGATCCGAAATGATATCCGTGAACGGAACTGGGAAGTGGTCCTTCTTAGTTGCTGCGTTTGACTTGCAGAAGTCTTGGCACACCCGGATTTTGACCTTTCCGTCCGCTCCGACCTTCTTTGGTACCACAACAATTGGAGATACCCACTCGGAGTTGTTGACCGGATATATGAAGCCGGCTTCAAGGAGTTTGTCGATCTCGTCTTTCACCATGAGTGAGTACTTCGGATTCAGCCGGTGCTGCCTTTACCTAACTGGAGTGGCGCCGTCCTCGAGATCTATTCTGTGTTCCCCGAGCCAGGACAGAATACCCCTGAGGTCAGTTGGCGCCCAACCGAACACGTCTTGGTATTTTTTCAAAGCCCCAACGTATGCAACTTTCTCCTTTTCCGTCATTGATTTGCCCAAAAAGAAGAACTTCCCTTCTATCACCTCCGTCTTCTCATAGTCATTCGGGTTAACAATGGACTTTACCTTATCCACCGCCGCTTCTTCGGGATATAGAAGGAGGTCAGACCATTTCCGTTGTATCTTCCCTGTGCTTAATCCAACCAGTGGGAGCAGGCCGTCCATAATTTGCTGCCGCACCCATTTTGCTGTTAACTCCACGCTTGTTTCTCTTAGGGTTCTGTCCTCCGTTGGTTGGTATACCGCTTCTCCCGTGTTCACTTCATCCTCGTTCACGACAAGGTATGGAAACTTGAGGTCGTCTTCTGTCAGCCTGTCAATGGCGCTGACAAAATAACTGAATACATCATCGTCCTCCTCTGGCCCGGACCACTTTGTTGTGTATCCGTCCGAACTGGCCGTCTCTCCCATTTTGGAAACCGTCTCCCAGGGCAATTTTACGGACGGCTTGCCTATGACGAACTCGCGTGCTTTCCAGTCGACAAGTGCTTTGGACAAGTACAGCCACGGTCGTCCCAACAACATAGATAATGATTGTCCAGTGCCGACTCTGATGATGACAAAGTTGAGCAAGTACGTAAACTTGCTGATTCGGATGGGTACAAGGGATAGCCGTCCTACTGGAATGGCTCTTGACTGGTCGGCCATTCTGAGTACCTGCTTGGTCAGCTTGAAGTTCGTGAATCCGAGTTTGTGTGATGTCTCTTCCAGCATGATGTTAACTCCCGAACGTCCATCGGCTAGCACCTTCTTGATCATGCACCCCTCCACTTCGACCTCAATTTTTACACCCATGATCTTCCGTCCCCGTGTAGTTTACGGTTGCCACGGCCGTTAGCTTGATTCTGCGCTAACGTTTCTTTGTCCATGCGTCTTTGAGCAGCTTCTAATAATTGATATTATCAAGCAGCAATTGCCCAAATGTTACATTCGCCATCTGATTTTTAATGTCCTGGACTATGTCGTATTTGTCCACCTTCAAGCCAGGACTAATCACGATGGGGGCGTCATTGAACTTAATTGTCCGGCCTAAAGATTCCGTCTTCGTAGTGCCGTCCTTCTCCTCTAAATCGGCCATGTGTCCTACCAACTGTCTAATTTCTGCACTAATATCTACTTCTAACGTACTTGGTCCGACCCCCTTTTCAAAGGTGGCCGTCTCTTCGGCTACTACTGGTATGGCCGGATTATCAAAATCTGTTCCTTGGCTACTACCTCTACTGGACCTCCTCCTACCCCTCCTATTTTTCCTACGATTATGACGTGACTCTTTTTGTGTGGAGCAACGGGTTGCTACTCTGAATACGTCCTCTCCGTCCGCCAGCTCCACATCCAAACATCATTTATCCGGCCTTTCTGTCCCGGCCGTATGGGCGTAGTTAAGGCCGGTCTGCTCTTTTGGTAAGATTTGCACGTGTTTGACTGGCGCTTTTTGCACTTCAGGTTCCGGACAGTCCTTGGCTACGTGTCCGTACTTCCCACAATTCTGACAAGGTAGCAGCAATTGTGCACCTCCTCCCATTTCCTTTCTCCATGGGCAATTGTTTGCATAATGCTTTTCACTTCCCCAAAGGAAGCAGAATCCGACCTGCGTCTGTGGTCCTATATACGTACTCGGGGTTGCTTGACCGGCAGCCGTCCTTTGCGCTGTAGCCGGCCTTGCCTGAGGTTTGCCTCTACCGTACGATTGCTGAATCTGGAAAACCATTTCGTCCATCTCAGCTGACTCTTCGTCTTGCCACACCTCCTCCTCAGTTAGAAACCGGACGTTCTTCACACGGCTTCGGCACTCTGTTGCAAAATGTCCTTTCTTACCACAGAGTACACAATAGACATTGGCCATGGAGACCGGAATCATCTGCCGTGGCTTTTGCTCTTCTGCTAGGTTAACTCGGATGGCTTCGAGAGTCTGCTGGATGCCTTTTAATGCCTTCTTGGATTCGTCTTCCTCTTTGACTTTCGATGCAAGCCGTGTACTACGATCTCTCACCAGCCTTAGATCCTTGCACTTGTGTGACCGAGTTTGACGGATCTACAATCCCATTCTTCCGACAATCTGGCCACATACAAGCAATCTCGATTTCTGGGGCGACGTTGTCCGTCACCTTCTGTATCTACGCAAAAAACTTCTCACAAGTAGGCGGGATTTTGGAATACGTCCTATCCAAATCCGTCTTTCCATACTAACACTACCACTTGGTCAGCAATTAGAATCCCCCACGCTGTCGAGGTTGCCCTATCACACTTACTACAATGACAAACTCCAAGAGATCCGCATCCGGCTAGAGGACGTCTACACGTATTCCGGTCACGTACTGTACTTCATCCGTCCTCTGAGACTACAGAGGAACCCAAGTCTGTAGCAGTTGGAGGTCGGATTGGAATCCGGCCTCCCACACTCTACTCCCAGACCCCTCCGGACCGTAAAGTGTTTACCACAGTAGTTTCACTCTCTTAGACACCTAGACCAGCTCAAGACACAAGACACTAAAGAATACGCCCAACCCGACCTCAACTCCACAAAAACAATGAAGCAAGGAATCCAGACTCCTAACTTCTCACTTACGACCTAGATACAGTAGATACGACTTCTAAGCACTCAACCTCAAAGGGAGATAGATTCAAGATCACAGAGAATATGCGCATAAGATGGTTTTGATTAACAAGTAAAGAAGCAATGTCATAGGTGATCAAACATTCACCTATAAGTACTTCTAAGTCAACGACTTAGAACCCTAACTAGATTGCGGCGCCGACCTACACGGCCTACTCCACAAAAAGCGACTCGCCTCCCAAGAAAGATCCTACTAGCTGTCCTAGGTCGGATTCTAATCCGGCTTCCTAACCCTGGCCAACTTCTAACTTCTGGCCCTTGAATCGGCCCTACCTCTTCTTCCTTGAGCTTACCCCATGCTTTGGCCGTTTCTGAGGCGAGGCTGCAATCCGACCTGTCTTGACCCTCTTGCCCGCGTCCGTGATCATGTACTCGTCGTCGCTTGCACCCTCGTCCGTGTTGTCTCCGCTGTTCAGCTCCTCCTCCTCTGAGTGTACGAGGCCGATATTGTGAAGCTTCTAGGCGCCTACGAACTTTTCGTACTCCTCGCTAGTAAGCTTCTTTTTTGCTGTGCGGGTGTTCTTGGCCGGAGAATCTGCTGGGCCGTCTGCGCCTTCCTCCATCTTTACCTTGCTCTTTTCCTTGGTATCGGCTGGACTCAAGGGTCCAGCATCCGTCCTCTCAACGTCGATTGGGTTTTGCCTTGGGGTCGGGGTCTGGGCAAGGGTAGCCTTAAAGGCCGGAATCGATGCCATCTCTGCAATCCGTTCACGGATGGAGTCTAGCACTACCTTTACTTCGGCATTGCTCTTCTCGATCTTTGTCGAGTAACTCTTTGCCGCAAGTAGAAATTTGCCGAAGGTCTCCGCCTTGAAAACTTCCGACTGCAGGATTCCGGCCTCGTACAAATTAGCCTTCTGAAGTACCTCGGCTGGAGTCTCGCAGACCTCTACGAATTTCACCACTTGCTCGTGAGCGGTCTGGACGGCTTGTCGGCTGATCAAGAGCTCTTCCTCCATTCGCCTGACTGTCTCCCTCAAGCGTCGATTATCCATCGTGAGCTTCGTAATCTGTCGCTCCACCTGATGGTACTCCTCCTCGGTGGGCTTGGAGTTCCACTTCTGCTTCACCTCAAGCAAGGTGTGCACTTTAAACTCCTTATAACATAATCTAGAAATTAGTCCCTGGTAATGGAAATACGTGGTACGAGCCTCTGTAAAGTGGTACCACGCCCTCCTCACTGGATTTGGATGGTTTGCGGACGGACTGCTGGGTGGAGGAAGTCGGAGGTCGTTGGGCTGCATCAGATTCTCCTAGTCGCCTGTAACCTCGTCATTGTCGGCGGCTGTAGAAGCTTGGCCGTGCTCGGTCTGAACTCTGGCCAAAGCCGACTTCTCAGGAGGGGTCAATGACGAAAGTATGATTACCTCGGGTGCGGCTCGCGGCGGGGTTACCTCGCAAGCCGGATCTTGAGGCGCATCCGGCTTTGTTTCCTCCTCATCGGATCCGGCCTCGTCCTCTTTATCATCCGAGTAGACGGCCTTGCTATCCACGTCCTCCTCTGATTCGAAAATGCCGTTGTTTTTGGATGACAACGCGATCTTGTAATTGGATTCCTCCTCTTCCGTCAGGACCTCCTCCTTTTTATTTAAATGATAAAGGAAAAGATTCATCGGGCTCGGTCGTGTCTTACCTACATTCTCCGCGAGCCGGGCGACTAAGTCGCGGATGATGATGCTCCAGTCGACTTCTCGCTCTCCTCGCACGGACCCCAGGACGGTGTTGGCAAGTCGGACGGTGATTCGATGCGGCTTCTCCGCGTGAATAATGAACGCTAGAAACATGATCACCGCGCGCTCTTTCGACTCCTTGCAGTCCTCTACTGCGTAGCAGTTGTGCTTGTGCGGCTTTCTTTAGAAGGCCGTCTATGCCCATTTGTATTTCCGGCTGCACAACCCTACCCCGATGTTTCCGATCAGGCTATAGACTGTCCTCCAATGATCGGCCGTCCAGGACGCTGGCTTCCCTCTAACCGTCCCTTCAAAGTGATTTGGCGCGCTGGTCTTTATTTCCCGCACCATTCCCGCATCACGTAGTCCCCACGGGGTCTCGAGCATGCCGGACATGCCCATCCAATCGAGGTCCTCCATCAACATCTTCTTCTCTTCTTCATCGGCCGGAATGATAGGGAGCACCAACTTGATCGAGATCTTGTGCTCCTCCTGCGCCGGAGCGGAAGCGGAAGCCGATCCTGCCATCGGGAAGAAAAGCGACAAAAAGTAACGAGTAGCCGGGCTGAGATCGACCAGGGGGCCGGATCGGGAAAGAAGGACGGAAAGCAAGAAGGCAGAAAGTGCGAGAGGGCGAGAAAGCAGGAAAGCGAGAAGGCAGGTAACGAGAAGAGCGGACAGGTCGTGTTTTATAGGAAGGGTCGGATTGGTATCCGGCAATCATAACCTGTCCGTCCGCCATCATGACCTCATACGGAGCCGTCTTTGGCACTCCGCGTCATAATTGTCCTTCCACCCACTCCGGCCTTCAACCGCAGTCTTTAACCCATTTCCGGCTTATAACAGTAGGTCCTCGCCATTTGAGTGCGGAGTAGGGATTAATGAACCCGTCCTTTTTATTAAAAACTACATTTTAAAGATAACATGTATTTGTTTGAACTTATTTGCCTTATAGTATACGGCCTATCACATACATAGGTCGGATTCTAGACACTATACGTATTCTTAATGCGCATTTGAACATATTGGCACACAATAAAAAAAAACAAGGTGAGACAATTGTCTCTAGGAGTATAGGTGGCATGGATTCTCCTTCCGCACGTTCAGTATTTTCCAGGGTGTAACTTTGAGATTGCGTGTAACTTTGAGATTGCGTCGCATCGAGGTCGTGCACTGGGGATTCAATGGCAACACAATCGTCTTTCCGTGGAGGCTGGGCTAAACTTGCAGGAACAGATGGAAGAAATGGGTCTTCGTCACCACAACTGACATTCTCATCCGCCGACGTGTGCTTTGAGGACATACTCATTGATGGTCTCTTGTTTTGGCCCGAGTACTCTTTGTCACGCTGCATCTCCTGTATAGCTTTTTTGGGTTCTGGTGATCTTCTAAGCTGAATGCGTAGTCTTTCCGTGATGCCAACCTCTCCAAGGGGTCCAGTCCGGCCCTTGGTACCTCTACAAGACTTGGCGAATTTCATTTGCTCAGATATTTGACAAAATTTCTCCGACCCCTCTAATTTAACCAATTTTGTCCAGATAGTCTCATTGATCCATTTTGGGCGCTCGTGCTCTAGTTGGATCATACGTATGAGCTCATGTCTATATGTTGACAAAGCGTTTCCAATGCGCTGACGTAGCCACGCAGGATTTAGAGGTTCTATATAGTCAAAATCTTCACTCAAGCGCGTCATGAGAATGTCCATCGAGTGAAAGGGTTGTTGTCTCACATCAATGTAAGGTGGGTCTAAACCACGTACCAATTTTGCAAGGTTGTCATTCCACATAGTAATGCCAAGTCCATACAGCTTACCTTCTGAGCTTACATTTATGTAGTGAGGCTTCTTGCCCAAGCTTCCTCTTGCCACAGCCGCCTCCTCCCGCTTCGCTTCCCTTTTCGTCTCTCTTGACGCTTTGTACTCTCCGATTTGATAGTGAAGCTGGACAGAAGTCGGCAATGGCGTGTACCCACAATTAACTGCTCTCTGTGGGCGCTAGAAGATCCATCTTTCTTGTTGACGTCATATGTCGGTGGGCTTCTTGCACAGTCTGAGGATCTGAGTGAGTCATGGCGTCTAACGAGAGAACACGTATTTCATTATAATGGAAATATATACACAAAATGGTAAATACAAATTAGAGTAATACAATCGCACTTAGACTGCACCAAGCCAAATGCATTACCATATAATGAAAGTTTATCAATATAGAGAGAAGTATTCTCAAAATAAAAAGCAGGTTTTATCAATATAACAAAATATTCTCAAAACAAAAAGACACAGTAATGAATATACAAAACTATACGAAAACAAAAAGAAGAATTCATTCAAAATACAAACACTGATTAAAACAAATTTACTAAAGGAGAAAGGTTTATTGATTGAAAAATCCAGAAAACATATTATTGGTGTAATTGTAGACCTCCTAAAGTAAAGCCCAGTAAAATCTAAATAGTACTACGTGGACGTGCATCACTTAAAGCCTCATTTCTGTCACGCTTCCCAACAACTCGGGGATAGTCTCCATCAAAGGAGAGTCCCACACGGGCGATTGTAGTTCGCAAAGGATCATTTAGCTTCACGGGAGCTAAATCGCAAGGTACATCTAGGTCCGCGGAATAAATTGGGGTGTCAATAATCGGTGCCACGGTGCCTGTTGTCGTAACCGGGATGTTATCACGTGAAGCCGCTACAATTCGATTTGGTACATTGACGTAACTATCAACGACACCATCATCATCATCATCCATGACGTCTTTGGTGTAGTCCACAACATATGCGTCATCTCGAGCAGGATATATGTACCGCCCTCGCTGCAACTTCGAGAGTGTCCTCAAGCCCTCACTATTGTAAGAGGGATCTGACATCGTAAAGAGACCCATTGGGGGAATATCATCCAGGGAGGCACTTTGTTGTCGATTGTTGGAAACCTGAATATCATAAAAAGAAACACTAAGTCTTTAAAAGGCATTCTAATGGTAGACTCACCGGAACTATTGAAAGTGTTCTAATGTCTGGTCAGATCATCACCATTTCCTAGTCATGGATTTGAGAATTGCCACAAAGTCAAGCAAGAAGCAAAAAAATCAAATTTAAACCAATACCGTGAATGAAAGTAATCACGACATAGTTTTTCTATTTGGTAGGAGCTGGTTCCACACGTAGGGCAAATTCCGGGACATAATGCAATACAACTCAGAGTCCTTGGACAAGTCATTGTGAGACGGTCTACTAGTCATAACTTGACGGAAGTTTTGCGGACCTCTCAAATGTACGACAAAACAAAACTTGTGGATTAATATCAGTGGAGAAAAGTCTGAGAGTGGACCCAGATGTGAATGGACCCAAGGATCAGGAAAGAGAGTGTTCAGTGGAGGAACAGCCATATAAGCCGTAGGATTGCTATCGACCATAACAAAGTTTTGGGCGTTGAAATTAGCATCCTGTCGCATGCCATGTATTCACTTTGTCTTCCCTGACACGTTCATCAGTGTAATATACGTGTTTAGGTGACTCGTGTATGGTTCCAGGGATCTGTGAAGTGACCAAGACAAAGTAGTGCTAAAACACCCAGCCACCAAACGTTCTAGTCCCAACTTATGTTTTAGCGTTGCATGGCAAGGGTATCCCTTTGCAAGAGGGGATGCACAAAGACTCTTTCCCATATGTTTACCGTGGCGGAAACTTCCACACTTAGACTCTTCTCATACAAACACACACACACCCACTTAGGCAAGCATTACGTCCTCACAACTAATCCGTCCTGGTCGTACCGGATTAGCACGTCACGCAGGCCGTTGTGATTGCCCTATCACACTTACTACAATAACAGACTCCAAGAGCTCCGAATCCGGCTAGAGGACGTCTACACGTATTCCGGTCACGTACTGTACTTGATCCGTCCTCTGAGACTACAGAGGAACCCAAGTTCTTGGAGTCTGTCATTGTAGTAAGTCCGACCTCCAACTGGATTGAAATCCGGCCTTGCACACTCTACTCCCAGACCCTCCCAGACCGTAAGGTGTTTACCGCAGGAGTTTCCCTCTCTCAGACACCTTGACCAGTTCAAGACACAAGGCACTCAAGAATACGCCCCACCCAACATCAACTCCACAAAAATGATCTAACAAAGAATCCGGATTCCTCACTCCCAACTTACGACCTAGACACAATAGATACGACTTCTAAGCGCTCAACCTAAAAGGGAGACAGAGAAAGGATCACACTGAATATGCGCATAAGAAGGTTTTGATTAACACTTAAGCAAGGAATGTTTTAGGTGACGAAACTTTCACCTATAAGTACTTCTAAGTCAACGACTTAGAAACCTAATTGGATTGCGGCGTCGGCCTACAGGGCCTACTTCTCAAAAAGCGGCTCGCATCCCCAAAAGATATTTCTAACTTTCCTAGGCCGGATTCCAATCCAGCTTCCTAACCCTGGCCGACTTCTAACCTTCGGCCTCTACGTACGTCCTACCTCTTCTTCCTCGAACTAACTCCATGCTTCGGCCGTTTCAGTAGCGATGCTGCAATCCGACCTGTCTTGACCCTCTTGCCCGCATCTGTCATCATGTACTCGTCATCGCTTGCGTCCTCGTCCGTGTCGTCCCCGCTCTTCAATTCTTCCTCCTCCGAATGTTGGAGGCCGATGTCGTGAAGCTTCTGGGCTCCAGGGGACTTCTCGTATTCCTCGGACGTGAGCTTCCTCTTCGCGGTACGGTTGTTCTTGGCCGGAGAGTCCGTTGGGCCGGATGCACCTTCCTTCGTCTTCACCTTGCTTTTCCTGTTCGTGTCGGTTGGACTCGAGGGTCCAGCATCCGTCCTCTCAACATTAACCGGATCCAGCCTCGGAGTCTGCGCAAGAGTAGACGTGAAGGCCGGAATTACCATCTCGGCCATCCGCTCTCGGAAGAAGTCTAGGAGCACCTTGACTTCGGCATTGCTCTTCTCGATCTTGGTGGCGTACGTCTTTGTTGCCAAGAGAAACTTCCGGAAGGTCTCGGCCTTGAAGACCTCCGATTGCAAGATTTCGGCCTCGTAGAGGTTGGCATTTTGAAGTACCTCGGCCAGAGTCTCGCAAATCTCCACGAGCTTTACGACTTGCTTATTAGCCGTCATCACGGCTTGCCGGCCAATCAGGAGTTCTTCCTCCCTTCGCCTGACCGTATCCCGTAGACGCCTGTTGTCAAGTGTGAGCTTCGTCACCTGCCTCTCCATCTGCTGGTACTGCTCCTCGGTCGGCTTGGAGTCCCACTTCTGCTTCACCTCGATCAAGGTCTGCACTCCAAAATCTTTGCACATCTGCGCGATTAGCCCTTGGTAAAAGAAGTATTGACATCGGGCTTCCGTAACGTGGTGCCATGCTCGCCTCATTGGGTCCGGATGGTTGGCGGACGGACTGAGGGGTGGAGGAAGTCGGGGGTCGTTGGGCTGCATGGGATTCACCCAGTCGGCCGTAACCTCGTCATCTTCCACGACCCTCAAAGCTTGGCCGTGCTCGATCTGGGTTCCGGCCTCGGTCGGATTCCTAGGAGGGGACAGAGACGGAATAACAATTACCTCCGGTTTTGCTCGTGGCGGGGTTGCCTCGCGAGCCGGCTCCTGGGGCGCATCCGACTGTACGTCCTCCTCCTCCAATCCGACCTTGTCCTCTTTGTCATCAGAGTAGACGGCCTTGCTGTTCGCGTCCTCCTCGGATTCAAACACGCCGTTGTTTTGAGACGACAGCGCGATCTCGTAATTCGACTCCTCCTCCTCCGTCAGGACCTCCTCCTTCTTATACAAGTGATAAAGAAAAGGGGTGATCGGGCTCGATTGGGTCTTACCAACGTTTTCTACGAGCCGGACGACTAAGTCTCGGATAATGATGTCCCAGTCGACCTCCCGCTCTCCTCGTACCGACCCTAGGACGGTATTGGCAAGCCGGACGGTGATACGATGCGGCTTGTCCGCGTGGATGATCGGAGCTAGAAACTTGATCACCGCGCGCTCCCTTGGGTCCTTACAATCCTCCACCGAGTAACCGTTATTCTTGTGCGGCTTCCTATGGAAGGCCGTCTTTGCCCAGTTGTATTTCCGGCCGCACAACCCTACTCCGTTGTTTACGACCAAGCCGTATACTGCCCTCCAGTGATCGGCCGTCCAGGAAGTCGGCATCCCTCTGACCGTCCCCTCGAACTGGTTCGGCGCGCCGACCTTGATCTTACGCACCATCTCCGAGTCGCGTAGCCCCTAGGGTGTGTATAGCAGGCCGGAGAGCCCCATCTCGTCGAGGTCATTGGCTAAAAACTTCTTCTCCTCTTCATCGTCTGGAATGAACGGAAGTACCAACTTGATCGATATCTTGAGCTCCTCCTGCGCCGGAGCGGAAGCGGAAGCTGATCCTGCCATCGGAAAGAAAACTGACAGAAAGTAGCGAGTGGACGGGCTGAGATCGGCCAGGGGGTCGGATCGGAAACTAAAGGACGGGAAGCGAAAAGATGGAAGGCAGGGGCGCAAGAAAGCGAGAAGGCAGGAAAGCGAGAAGGTAGGTGATGATAAGGGCGGACGGGTCGTGTTTTATAGAGAGGGTCGGATTTGAATCCGACCATCATGACCTATCCGTCCGCCATCATTACGGTCTCCGTACCGAGCCGTCTTTGGCACCCTTTGTCATCATTATTCTTCCAACCAATCCATCCTCCAGCCGCCATCTTTAACCCCCTTCCGACTTCTGACAGTACGTCCTCGCCGTTCGAGTGCGGAGTACGGGTTCGCAAACCCGTCCTTTTTATTACAAACTACATTCTAGATATAATACTTATTTGTAAAAACGTATTTGCCTTATAGTATATGGCTTATCACATAGTTAAGTCGGATTCTAGACACTTTACTTATTCTTAATGCGCATTAAGACATATTGGCACACAATCAAAAAAATAGGGTCCGACACATCCCTTCTTGTGAAGAGATGTCGACGCGGATATTTCAATAAGATAGGATTAGTCGTGCCAGGGTACATGGCCTTCGTGTAATTCTTCAGCAAGAGTCCATCGCAGGAATTTGAGGCTAATATAACTTGCGGATCGGCAACACTTCTAGAGGAAAGGAATGTGCAGAGACCGTCGACAACTTCAGGTTGAAGGGTACTCTAAACGTGGATGTGGCAGAAACGGTCTAACACATTAAGGAAGGGGGTAAGTCCAGGACGACAGTATACTACCGTGTCAGCAACTACGGTGGGGATAGTGGAGGAAAGAACAGGAGGGTGTATGGGATCGGGAAAAATAAGGTATTGAGATGGGGCCTGAGACATAGTGGTAGTGGAACAAAGGACGCCGTTCAACTCCAACACCACATTCATCCACTTGGGCATGGGCCGGTGTCCATTGAGTGATGGCACAGGCGATAGGGGTTGACCAAGGGATGTAGGGAAAGTCTTGCTTGAAGATTTGGACAATCTAGCCTGCAGCACAACAAGTGACAATTGCGGACGATATTAAAACAAGAGTATTACCTTGTGAAATGCTGAAGCATGCAAATGACTGCTCGGAGTGATTGAGGACCGGACCACCACACCGACGCACAGCACAAGGTGGTCAGTGGGGGTTCTGGTGGCAAGCGCACGGAATAAGGTACTCAGAGGCGCGGCCTGATAGAGAAATGACGATTTTTAGCGCCAAGAATGAGGAGAATGACGCGGACGCAATGCAAACGCAACTGATAAAATAAAAAGTCTTCATTTTATTGAATGATGTCACAACATGGTACTATCTACAAACATGGCACACCATCCAATAATTCAAAGACTAACTCGCCAGAACTACTCGCCGTCTTCAATGCCGGACTCCTGTAAAACAAGGAGGGCAGGCTTTAAGATTATTACATAGATTAAACATCATATAAGCAGAGCAATAATATGAGCAGATGCCCAACAACCAGTCAAGGAGAAATTTAGGTCGACCCGAGCTAAATGAGTTTTGCTACAATTGAGTTTGGGTGGTGGAAGTCGAAGGCCCAGAGATAACCAAAGGAGGCTGATTGATGGAGTTGTAGGAGGCTAGGGGAAGAGCCACATGCGCTATCGGGGTCAACAGGACCCTCAAATCGCTCAAATCGCCCAGAACTCTAGAATTTGAGGTCTCCAAACTCGACAACTTCGATTCGACTTTCAGTTGATCTTCCCGACGTTGCTCCTCCAACCTAGCAAGATCTGCAAGTCTTTGCGCCTCCCGTCTTGCATTTACGGCTTCTTCTTCAGCTCGTTTAGCGGCCCTTCTCTCTTCCTTTTCTTTCTGACGCTGTGCACGCTTGGCATCCTTCAAGAGTGGAACGAGAATGTTTGACTCAATCTTCACTTGCGGTTGTGAAGGTTCACCCTCCTCTTGCGGACCCAGACCAAGATTTATGAGCGGATCGACAGCCCTCTTTGCTGGCTTGGGGGAATCCGGCTCACCCGAGAAATCAAAATATGTAGTCTCCACCTTCTCATCAGGGTCTTCAGCGTGAGTATTCCAAACACCCTTCTTCAACAAAGGAAGGTACCGTTCGCTTACAGGGGCAGGAGCAGGTAATGGATGCACAACAGACGGCAGCAAAGGGGGCTGTCGATCCGCTCATGCAAACCGTGTAGGACGGGAATGACTCTCTTGCAAGTGGCGGAGGCGGGGATGACTCTGTTGCAAGTGGCGGAGGCGGCGATGGCTCTCTTGCAAGTGGCGGAGGCGGCGATGGCTCTCTTGCAAGTGGCGGAGGCGGCGTTAATTCCCTTTCAACTGCTGCTTCCAGTGATGGAGCCGGCATGGAGCCGGGGAGGGAACGACATCATCACCCAAATTCATGGGAGAGGGATCAATAATGTTATCCTCGTCAGACCCTTTAGTACCCTCTTCGGCACCCTCTTCGATGTTCTCCTCGTCAGAATTATTAGAAGTAGCCGCATCTCTGGGCATTCTCTCTTGCTCGAGAACGACCTCCTCATCCGACTCAGACCCGGAAACATCGTTTGTAGCCTTCGTGCGGGTCTCTCAACAATGATCAGAGTTCTCTTCTTCATTATCATCATCTTTGCTAAGAGTAACGGGAAGGCCGGTAGAGGCGAGTGTCTCCTCAAGGAGTGTAGGGGGATTTAGCTTGAGTCGTGCTAAATCCCCACCGCAGGCCATGGAGCGTTGACGGTCGACCACTTAATCAACTTCATCAACGTCGTCATCGGCGGATAGATTTATCAGCAGGTTCCTCTGAACACGATCGATGTTTTATATAGGCTCAATGCTTAAAGCCCGCACGCTAGAAGTCCCACTAGATGCTTGAGCACAACCACGAGCACGCCCACGACGACCACGACCACCGGATGAACGAGTGCCACCACGACCGGGAACAGCGGATGCAGGACCGCCTTCACGGCCACCAGACAATGGATTACTACCACGAGCACGGCCACCAGACGATGGATTACTACCAAGAGCACGGCCACCAGACGATAGACAACCACTACGAGCAAGACCAGCAGACAACCGATCGCCACCACCAGCAGACGATGGTTCACCACCACGAGCCACAATAGCAGAGGATGCCTCACCGCGACGAGCACGACCACCAGACGATGATGCCTCACCACGACCACGACGAGCAGATCCGGTAAACCCAGGCTTCGAACCATGAACACAAAGTTAGTCAAGTAAGAAGAACGCCAAGTAAAGTTTTAGATTGAGCAGAGCGAAATTGACAAGTAGAGCAGAAGAGCAGATGGGAACTTGATAAGAAGACATTTAGGTGGCATCGACCTAAACGCCCAAATGAATGTCAAACTTACAATTCCTGCAAGCATGGGCTTTGTTCCTGCCATAATCCCTCCAAGATACCGTTGAAACGCTCATTGTTCGCAGGAGCGTAGTGGATAGTCTTCGACTTGTACTCATCCTTGAATGCGTTGAAATAAACGGCGGCCTGGCAATGCCGATCGGTAGTCTCCGTAATAATAAGCCAGACATCAAGATTCTTTATGGAGGGGTCAAACACCGAATCCTTCCAAGCATTCAAGAAGTCATTGAAGTAGACATTCGAAGTATTGTCCACTCTACTACTATGGCCCGGGACGCATCTGAGGTCAATAATGCCCAACGCGCACCTTCCATCGTCCCAAGTATACCCATTATCCCAGCTAGCGAATTGAAACGTCTCAGCATCAAACATTCGTGTGCGAAGAGCCAGAGTTGGCAGCGAAAAATCCCCTTTCACTTCCAAAAATTTCTTGAAACACTCTGCAGCGTACTCAGAGATCTCCTTTGAACTCTTGTTCTTGGTCCTCTTCTGGCGGTAGTCGCTGAAGAAAGTGTCTTCAGGCAGAGGAAGGAGCATCGACATGGTCTGTCGATTGACGTTGTATTCGTACTTGAAAAGTTTCCACTTTTCAACCACAAACTTATCGGCACTGTCGAATAACCCCAGTGTTGGCTTGTTGTTGTGGAGCTCTCTTGCAACACATTTCTTCCTCTTGCGCTTCTCCAGCCACATCTTTATCGAAACGCACTCCGAGTAGTTGAGTTTCGGTTTCTTCAAAGACACCTTGGGATACGGTAGGTCCCGATTCGGAGTTTTATTCAGAAGATGTAGGGCTAGTGTCTTAAAGTCATGCTCCTCCAATCCTGACATACACCTGAAGGCATCGTGAGTCAAGACGGCGTCCTTGGATTTTGACTCCCAGTCATGAGCCCGGTTGAAAGGCTCGTAAGTGTTGAGGTCGATCAATTCTCCCAGCCCGTTTGTAATGATCACGTTAGACCATAGCTGATATACTTACTCTGAAGCGGTGATGATTTCCAATTCATTGAGGAGGTCCGCTGGCTTCAAGAGCTTGTCGAGAGATTTTGTGTTGATACTCATGAAGCGTTTCACCATGACCTCTTCAAAATCCTGAAGAAGAAAGAGCGACTTGATTCAAGAATATGACGGGATGATCATTTAGATCGAGTCGAGCTAAACGCACGGAATTTAGCTCGCATCGAGCTAAACACCTGAAATTTTGGTCGCGTCAACCTAAACGCCATAAATCAAGCTATAAGAGAAATTGCGTTGCAAAAAAAATAACAGAAAATGCAAGACTTACCTCATAGTTCGTCGAGCAATAGCTTGTTCGATTGATTGACGACCGGACTTGGGCTTTGCACCACACTTCGCGGGCGACCCGTATTCTATCCAAACACTCCCCGCGGCCAAGATGTTTGTGGCCCACGATGGTGTAAAAGTTCTTGCGTTGTTGGTCTTGTTTGCCATGATAGAGACGTCCATGATCATCTTCGCGTCTGAATGCCAAACAATATGCGCCCGCCAGGTCTTCAAGGCGGTAATCTTATCCGCTGAGATTCTAGCCTCTTAAATAAGCTCCTTCGCAGCTCCAACGTGATGCTGCCCATTGATGACACGGAAGTTGCACTTTGTAGCGAGTAGTGCATCCTAGTCCCATGTCGCAGGTGCCTCAGAGATGATGGGCATGATGATGATGGTCTACCTTGAGTTTAAATCGATCGAATTCGTCAGGATATTCTTGTAATGCACAACTCCAGCGGCTCAAGCTTCCGGACGATGAACCGCGCACCAGCTTTCTGGAGTAGATCGATAGACACGTTGACAAGAGCCGAGTCTTTGCCAAAAACGTAACAGGGCTCCCACTTTTCCCAAAAGTCCTTCAGAGTCTTGCTTGCTGCTTCGTAGACGATGTCCTTCTTGGTTGTGGCATGCTTGATTGAAGGATTCATGTAAGTAAGCGTACTGCCTGCCAAATTACTCTTGGATCTTGCCCTGCTTAACTGGAGACGGGTTCGAGTTGCGGCGTTTTCGCGAAGGCGAAGGAATTGCCTCAATGGAGGCCATACCCAACCGCGCTGTTCCTGACCCGGTACCCTCCTCAAAAGCAGGCACGAGTGCCTTCCGTGCGACAGCTTCGCCTTTGGCCTTGCTTCTTTTGTGCTCGTCCAAGGCACTCCAAATATTCATGCAATACTGCTGGTAGGTCTGAACGAATTTCTTTGGAGAGCTAACATTCAGTATGCCTGTGACGATGTGGTCTACGAGCCCTGCTTCCGTCTTCCCGACCATGTAAGCTTTAATAGTGTCGTGCGAGTATCGCACTTCATTTGGAGGAAAAACGATAGTGAACACGAATCCACGAACGTAGGTCACCTGAAGCGTGATCAGAAGGTGTGACTCCTCATAGTTGACAGAGTATATGAATGTGTTGTTGCAGATGGGGAGATGAGCAGGATTAGTTCCAGACTGTTGAAATAGGTGGAAAATTCCCTTCTCTTTCGAGTATAAGGACCACGACGCAATCGAATTCGGCTTAGGAGCCCACAACATGCCGTATTGTTCGACGTCCGCGGCAGCAGAGGCAAGGACATCTGAGGGCTCGACAACTAGGGGCTCCATGTATCCTTCAATAGTACTTAAGTCTAACGGTACCTGATTTAAAAGTAGCAACGAGAATTATCTCGAAATGCATGTACTGGATGTAAATTTAGAATTGAAAACAAACCATTAAAGTACAAGAGATATTCATACCTGATTGTCAAGAGGTTCATCCTGACTCCCAGAACGGATGTTCCTCTCTAAGGGAGCGGAAGCAATTGTAGTAGTCATCTTGGTGCGAGCCATTTCTGCAATTTAGCGCAATAACTGTAAGTGTCATTGTTGACTAAAGAATCGTGGGCCGTTACTAAGATCGGGACGAGCTAAGAGATCTATTTAAGTGCTGTGCGTTTAGCAAGCAGCGACCTAAAAGCTGTGCGTTAAGCAGGAAGCTACCTAAAAATTGTGCATTTAGCAGGCAGCTACCTATAAGATGTGCGTTTAGCTGGCACCTACCTAAAAGCTGTGCGTTTAGAAGGCATCTACCTAAAAGCTGTGCGTTTAGAAGGCAGCTACCTAAAAGCTCTGCGTTTAGAAAGCAGCTACCTAAAAGCAGTGCGTTAAGGAGGCAACTACGTAAGAGCTGTGCGTTAAGGAGGCAGCTACGTAAGAGCTGTGCGTTAAGGAGGCAACTACTGGAAAAGTGTGCATTTAGCAGGCAGCTACCTCAAAGATGTGCGTTTATCAGGCAACTACATATAAGATGTGCGTTTAGCAGACAGCTACCTTAAAGCTGTGCGTTTAGAAGGCATCTACCTAACAGCTGTACGTTTAGGAGGTAGCTACCCAAAAGTTGTGCGATTAGAAGGCTGAGACCTAAGAGCTGTGCGTTTAGAAAGCAGCCACCTAAAAGCAATGCATTAAGGAGGCAGCTACCTAAAAAGTATGCGCTTAGCAGGCACCTACCTAAAAGCTGTTCTTTTAGAATGCAGCTATCTAAAAGCTCTGCTTTTAGGAGGCAGCTACCTAAAAGCTGTGTGTTTAGCTCGTGAAATTGGAAATACCTGTTTTTGCGACCTAAATGCACAGGCATCGACCTAAATGCACACAATAATTCTAGTAATTCTAGTGATGTAAAATGAATCGCGGGGAGAGGTCGCAGAATGCAAGATCAAAAAAAAAAAATGTAAATTAATATAGTCCAAAACTAGACCCCTTGCACTCAAATTATACCTTATCTACAATATATCTTCGAATGGATCGAGGTTTCTATCACCAATACAACACTGTAATTGGAATCCATTCTAAAAACTAAATTCAAAATCTAACGATGGTTGAAGGAGATCTATCTCTTCGAAAATCACCCACTTTTTCACTTTTTTCATCGTAGAAATATCATTGCAAAGCCAATACTAAAATTATCTGGATCAAAATATTTCCAACTACAAAGATTGTTGGATGCATCTAAAGATCACACTTGTGCAAAACAAATCATGCAAAAACATTTTTGATGTCACATGATAGGCTTGCAATGGTAAAACTTGCCAAATGTTTAAAAACCCAAAAAACAAATACTCCCTTCACTAAAATGCATGCCATTTTTTTATACTTTATTGTGTGAGTCTGCAATTTTTACCACATAAACTAGACCAAATTTGGGACCCAACCCAAGTGATTTCGTCAAAAACAGAGTTCAAATGAAAAAGTTATGGCTCTTCAAAGTTCATGTCCTTCGTTCAAAGAGGGTAGACCGCCGGTCGCCCTCTGAGCTATGTTCGGCCATCAGCTGGATCGGCGGTCGCCCCACTGAGCGACGTTCGTCCATTGGCTGTATTCGCGGTCGTTCCAACATGAGGGGTACAGATAGGCTCGCGGACACTTTGTCCTTGCCCATCAGGTAGACCGTCGGTCGCCCTCTCAGCTACGTTTGCCCATCAGCTGGATTGGCCCTTTTTGCAATCGGGAATTCTCCCACCTATGTTGCATGCGAGTCCATAAGTGTTCGTATCAGCTCTTAGGAGGATGAGATTAGGATCACTACTAGAAAATCATGACCAATTTAACAAAAAATCAACACATTTACGTTGCTCGGGACACTGGATTGACCGTTTCAACAGATTTTTGTAATTGTTAGGATCGCTGAAAAAATAGTTGAAAACTAATAAAGAAATCTTTTAAACATAAAAAAAGCACTCTAAAATTTGAAAATAGCACTTGAAAACCCCAAAAAATACTTCGAAATATGAAATCAACACTTGGAAAAGCCAAAAAAACACTTCAAAACATGAAATCAGCACTTGGAAAATCCAAAAAACACTTCAAAATTTGGAAATAGAAACTTGTGAATGTCGGTAAAGCACTTCAAAACTTCAGAATTTGGTGATTTCAACCCCTAATGTGGAATCGGGTCGTTTGGGGTTTGGTCAGCCTCTGATTTACTATATTTAGCTCGCATGAAGTTAGAACCTTTCGCAGGTTGTAGAGTTTTTCAATACCTTTCGGAAAAGTCATTTCATGCTACGAAACTCCTTATACTTTAGGAGATAATCACGATCAAAGTTTGAAAACACTATTTGAAATCTGCCAAAAAATTCCCAGACTGCGGTATATGCTCATTTATTCTCAAATTCTGCCCAAAATAAATTAAAACGCATTAACTTTGAAAATTCACCAAAAACCGAGATTTTTTTTTTTTTTTCAAGTTTTGATTTTCGTACATGTAAAGATGGTTTGAAGGCATGATCTTACCGTTCGGATCTTCAATCCAATCATTCGTCACATGCCATTTTTATTATCAAAGAGGGGCCTTTGTATTTGAATTTCAGCATACCTCTATGTGAAAATTCAAGCATTTCTTTAGGTTTTATAGGTCGCATGAGGATAAACATTGCATAGACATGTTCCTAACTCACCTAGGAACAAGAATGTGAAGAGCCTCAATTCAAATTTACTCTAAAAATTGGTTTTTTGGGCTCACAAAAAACTCACAAAAAACTTCAAACCCACTTTGCAACAAGAGAAAAAAACGTTTTTTTCAACTTTGAACATTATGATCTCACAATTGGTAAGGAATTTGATTGTAAGATTTGGTACACATATAGATATTCAAGTTAAGTACTAGATCTTACGGTTACATACTTGAAAAAACGTCAAAGTTTGAAATTGTTTGCCTTGCATCGAAAGAGGGCAGTTTTGGCAGTTTTGGGGCCTTCCCACTTTAGGGGTTAAACTTCTGCAGACTTTAGGGGCCGTTTAGGCATAGTAAACTAATTTTGTTGAAAACATTTTGAAATAAGAAAAGTTTCTCAATGGAGTTAAGTTTCATCCCCAAAAAATCGTTTGACATTTCAATCCTCGAATAAAAAGTTATGGACAAAAATCAGAGAGGGGTTCAAGTGGACATTTAAAAAAATTAATTCGAACACCCTCTCTGATTTTTGTTCATAACTTTTGATTGGAGAATCGAAATGTCAATCCGTTTTTTGGGATAAAACTTAACTTCATTTAGAAACTTTTCTTAGTTCAAAGACTTTTCAAAAAAGTTAATTTACTATGCCTAAACGGCCCCTAAAGTCTGCTGAAGTTTATATCACCGATTTGTAAGCTTATAAGTTAAACACAATTCCCATTCTTGACATGTGCATGAGATGGTGGCTTGATGGTAAGCGGCTCGGTCGTCAAGTGGGGGGTCGGGGGTTAGAGCCTCTAGGGCGACGGCAAGGGGAGTGAATGGCTGTCCGGAATTCCCGGCCCGTGAACATGTGGCAACTGAAGTTTTCTTTCCCAATCCGAAATTTTCAGGGAAATTTTTGTTTTTTTCTTTTTTCTTTTTTCTTTTTTCTTTCTTTTTTCTTTTTTTTTTTTTTTTTTTTTTTTTCTTTTTTTTATTTCAAAAAAAAATTTGTCCAAATCAACAGAAAATTTCACCATATTTTTGTTGATTAATGTCCAGATCAACGCGTCCAAAACAACAGAGAAAATCAACGATTCTGTGTTGATTTGGACGCTGATTTTTCTAGTAGTGGATGAACATTGGATGGGGGAGGGGTAAAAGAGCCTTGTAGTTTTAAATGTATTGGTTAAATTAACAAGTAGGCACATGCTAGTAATTTGAGATCATTGGTCCCACACTTCCCATTTCATGATCTTTCTGTTCATAAAAAATAGACATGAGAGGTCTAAATCTCTACATTGGAAATAATGAATGGGAGAGAGGATGGGGTGACACTTTCTCATCCTCTTGGTAGGCATGACATGTGAGCCTAATTCCCGATGGCCGGGTTTCAAGCCACAAGTTTGGGCCGTGGGGGTGGAGTGCAATAACAATTAGCCTTCCAAGCAATGTCCTTTTGACTTCTATCTTAGAAATTTCAGCGCATCTTTCAACTAGATCTAACTAGATACCTAGATCTTACCTAGATCTAACTTGTATTAACATCCCTTCTTCTTGATCCCCATACAACCCATTACCATATGAAGGATAACAAGTCCTTAAACATGCAACTCTTAGTTGAACACAAATTAGGGTTGGGTGGAAATTTTCGGGCAGCGCTTCTGCGCTGATTACAATTTCCCAACTTTTTAACCTAAATATATGAATTCAGCCTAAATTTGGGCAGCGCTTCCACACTACCCTTACACGTGGTGCATATTAACTACCCAAAACAGTAATTCAGCAGGGCGTATTCATTCAACGAAACAACATCACGTCATTATGAAGCAACACAAATAAGGGACAAAACAATCAATTTTTTCGGCAAATAAATTGCCGTTTCTCAAGATAAAGTTCACAGATTCTACCTTGTTCAATCCACACCATCTAGCAAAGAAGGATAATGCATGGAGAGTGAAGAATCGGGTAAGAGGGCTCCCTCCGTAATTTCACCCTGTCCTCCTTCCGTATTATCATGGAGGAAGGGAACATGGCATCGTAGTCGTATCTTGCCTCAAATTCCCAACCACGAGCTTGCCTTCAAACTCCAAGCTGATTGTCGGAGGCTGGGTTGAACTGCTGATCGATCAGCTCGTGAGCTGGCGCTACTGCCGATGCATCGTCGGTGATGCTGGCTGGCCTCCGAGGTCGCTTGTGCTGGCCGTTCCAATGCCGACAACGATACCGATCGGCGCTGTATCACCGTAAATGGAGGCTGCTCCGGTACCGAAGTCGGCTGCTTCCGATCGTTATCGCTGTTACCGTGGCGGTGGTCGTCGTCGATCTTGCTCCATGGCCGGCGTGATCTGCTCCGTCGCTGATGCTTCCTTTCCGTGCTTCGGAGATGCTCCCTCGAACTCCGGCTGGTACCTCGCGATCGCCGTTACCGTTGTCGCTGTGCGACGCGGTTGAATTGCCGGCACTCGTGCTGGTCTCTGCCGGTTGCAGCTCCGTCACAGCTCCGGCCCTTGCTGCCGATCGGTCTGCCACATCGCCGACGTTCTGCTGCCCTAATTGCTGACTCCGACCGCAGCTCCGATGCTAGCTCGTCCCCCTCGTCGTCGTCGCCTGCTCAGGTCGGTGGTTGCCGCTCGATCTGGCTGGTACTTACGCCGATCGCCGTGTTGTTGGCGGTGGTGCCGGACCGGCTGCTGCCTTAGTCCACGGTTCTGCAACCCAAACCCTCGCACTCTTCTTCTACTGCCATACATCGACTTCTACAAAAATACCTACCAAAAACGTGACTCCACAGACAGTTCTAGATCTCAACCAGATCTATCGTCACACACAATTCAACACCAATCCCTAGATCCACACGCAAAATTATGAAAAAAAAACCAAGCAACACCAAAAAACTAGCCTAACGGCTCCCCTTCCGACTAACTCCCTCCCTGGCTGATCCAGGGAGATTGAAGCAAAAAGCTTCATCCGTCCAATTGGACGGACTTCCATCCATAGCTTTTCCTAAACAATTAGGCAAGATAAGGGCACCAAACCTCATACTAGGGGTTTTGTAGAAGGTAAGGGCAAAATGGGGCACCCCAACCCCTACTTAGAAATACGTAATCGCTAGACCACACTAAAAACTCGCCATTTAATATATTGGCGTTCAACAAAAATACCAATTTGGTATAAATTAGAGCAAGGCCGGGCCGCTTGTGCCAAAACCCCCTTCGAGACCACGGTTATTTCGTGAATCTACGAAATGAGCTAAAAAGCCTAATTAAACCCTGGAAACACAACAATTACGCACTAACCCTTTCGGGAGTGCATTCCCGCTAGAGTGAACCGTTTCGCGAGTACACAAGTGTTGACCATCTGCGGGGCATTTTTGCCTAAAAATGCAACGGACTCAGGGTCTCGAAGCTCGTAGGAAAATGCTCCCATTGGGCTCGCACGGTCACATGTGGTACAACTTACACCGCTCGGCATTTGTGCGAGCGGGAAAAGGTGCGCCATCTAATGTCTCGAGTTGGACGGTGTTGTTTGGACGGACATTCCATACTTCAAATGGGCCTAGCCATATGGCATCGAATTTGATCGAGAATTCCATCCTTGTGGCATCTTGGAGCATGACTAAGTCTCGTGGAGCTAAAACCCGCTTTTTATGAAGCTTGTCAAAAGCCAACTTGCGGCGCCGAGCCATTGTCTCAATATGCTGAGCGCTAAGGCGCCGGGTCTCACTCAACCCTTCAAGCATGTGGACTCGAACGTGGATAGAGTCCGAAATAGGGAGTCTAGCCTCGATTGCTATGCGCAAGGAGGGGATCTCGATTTCGATGGGTAAAACCGCCTCTATCCCATAAACTAGGGCAAACGGGGTTTGCTTTGTGGTGACCTTGAACGTGGTCCTATATGCCTACAAAGCGGCATTGAGTTTGGTATCCCAATCCCGTTTGTTGTCATGGATAGTCTTCCTCAAAATCCTCACGATGGTTTGATTACATCGTTCGGCTAGGCCGTTGGTTTGAGGATGGTAAGGGGTGGTTTTACGGTGATCGATCCCGTAAGTCGTGGTAAGTTCCTCAATGAGGTCATTGAGGAAAGGGGTGCCCCGGTCGCTAACCAAAATCTGTGGGACCCCGAAACGAGAAAAAACACTCTCAAACAAAAAGAGTGCCGTGGTTTTCTTATTTGCAACTTTGACCGCCTTGGTCTCTACCCATGTGGTCAAATAATTGACTGCGAGAATGATGTACGCCATTTGGCGCGATGAAGTGGGGTGCACGGGGCCCACATAGTCTATTCCTCACTTCTCAAAAGGAAGCAAGGGTAGCGAGGGTATTAAAGGGAACGCCATGTGGAGGTCATTCCGAGCAAACCGTTGGCATGCGTCACACTTGGTGGCGTGCCGGTGGGCATCCGCGAACATGGTGGGCCAAAAGTACTCGGCTCTCAGGATTTTTTGGGCCGTGTGATGACCCGAAAAATGCCCGCCGCAAATTTCATCGTGGAATGCTACAATTATACGTGATGCCTCGGGCTCACTAACACACCGGTGTAGGACCCCGTTAATGCCACGCCGGTACAACCGGTTTGCTATAATAGCATAGTGGCGGCTATTGACCCGGATTTTGCGCCGCTCATTGGCATCTAGGTGATTGGAGTGTTTTTGCGTACTCAAAAACTCCGAAATATAGGTGTCCCACGTGGGGGTCACGGTAATGGAGAAAAGGTTGGCATCGGGAAGCTCATCCTCGATGTCAACCATGCCCATTGACTCGGACAAACGTGAGAGGTGTTCCGCTTGAAGATGCAAGCGGCCGGGTTTATACTCCACGGTATAATCTAGCTCCTTTAGGAGCAAAACCCATCGGGCCACCCGACCGCTAAGGTCGGGTTTGTTAACCATGTAGCGTAACGCTAAATGGTCGACAAAAAAAACCATGGGATTCATGAGTAAGTAATGCCTAAATTTCTTGGCACTAAACACCATGGCCAAACATTCCCTCTCCGTGGTGGAATAATTCCTTTCCGCGGCGGTTAATTAGCGGCTAGCAAATGCCACGGGGCGGTCCTTGCCATTAGGTCCATGTGGTTGACACAAGGTAGACCCTACGGCTACCGCCGATGCATCACAATACACATGAAAAGGGATGTCCCAATTGGGGGGCACGAGGCATGGATAGGAGGTCAACTTGGTTTTGAGGGCATCAAAACCCTCTTGACACTCATGGATCCATAGAAATTTGACCTCCTTCCTTGTGAGGTTGGTCAAGGGTATGGCGGCCGTGGCATAATCGGCCATGATGTCCCGATACCACCCAAAACGGCCAAGAGCACGTTGTACGCCCTTGACCAAAGTTGGGGGTTCAAGGTTGAGGATTACTTCAACCTTTTCGGGGTCCGGTTCCTTGCCGGCCTTGGAAATCACGTAGCCCAACAATACCCCTTTTTGTACCCCTAGGTACACCTTGGCGGGATTTAAGGAGAGTCGGTTTCGACGGCACCGTACAAAACACTCACGCAACATTGCGTAGTGTTCTAATGCACTTGTCTGGGTGCTAAAATCATCAATGAAAATCGACAAAGACTTATGGAGGAGGTCAAAAAATATAGAAGTCATGACTCTTTGGAACGGCGAGGGTGCGTTGCACAACTCGAAGGGCATGACCACATAGATGAATGTCCCCTAAAGGGTTGTGAAAGCGGTTTTGTGATAATCATCGGGATGGATGGATACTTGGTTATATCCCGAGTATCCATCTAGGAAGGTGTAGAGCTCATGCCCCGCCACCTCATCCAAGATTTGGTTCACAAATGGAAGAGGAAAATGATCCTTTTGGGTGGCTTTGTTTAAACGACAATAGTTGATGCACACCCTTAACTTCCTATTTTTCTTCTTTACGAGTACCATAGAGGACACCCAATCCGTGATTTCCACCGGTTTAATGAAACCCGCCCCTAAGAGTTTTTCCAACTCGGATTTGACCACGAGTTGGAGGCGGGGGTTCATCCGGTGTTCCTTTTGCCGGAACGGTATGGACCCCAGAAGTAAGGGGATTGTGTGTTGGGCAATCTCCGGTGGGATGCCCTTGAGGTCTTTATAGGACCAAGTAAAAATGTCCCGGAATTCGAGGACAAGACCTTTGAACGTCTCAATTTCTTCCGGGGATAATTGAGCCCCCATTTTGATGGGGCGGGGCTCTTTGCCATTTAGAGACACGTCCACATCTACGCAATTGTTGATTGGAACCGTGACCGGGTTGGTGGGGCCGTGATACCAATCACTGGGCACCGCGGGGTAAATAGGTAACTCGAAACCCACCTCCAAGTTAGTGGAGGTGTTCTGGAAATGAAGGGGAGGAGGGAGTATTTCCTCTTCTTGTAACCTAGGGGGTTCAAGGTCCTCGAAATGATCCCGAAGCCATGTGGCAAACTCACCGTCATCCTCCCAATCATAAAGTCCTGGCCCAAGGTTTCTAATCGAGCTTAAATCAATGGGATTCATTCCCGGGACCAACGTAGGGTGTATAAGGTCCACGTGTTCAACATTGGTGGATGGCGTTGTTTTAGGCACTTCTCCAAGTGTTCCTAACAAGGTGGGTACCTGACACCCGATGGTCCCCATCGATCAATTTTCCAGCGGACCAAATTGCAAAGTTGATTGATTGATGGACCAACGCTCGTCGGCGTTGGCCCTCCTCAACCAATCTCTCCCTAAAAGAACGAGATAAGCGGCCTTACTAGTCTCAAGCTTCAATACATGGAAAGTCAATGGGTAGACCTCCCCCCGCTTCCATGTGGCAATTGGCAATTTTGCCAAGTGGAGATATTGGTCGTTGGTCCGCCACCTTGACAATGTAAGGGGAAGGGCCGATAATATCCAAACCTAGCTTAGCCATCGTGATGGAGGACATGACGTTGATGCCACTACCGTTGTCAACAACGGCGCCCGGGATGATTCTATCCAAAATAGAGACATCAATCTCGAAGGCACCGTCATCTACCAACGGGCTAGTGTACATTTTAGCGGTCATTACCACCTTCCGAGGTCTCCGGGGCATTGTCGCCCCTTTCTTGAACTCCTTCCTCAAGGAGGGAGCTACCCGGATAAGTTGGGCTATGGATATGTTAGCCCTAATGGTGCAAAGATCCGTCCAAAGGTCATAATCCGCCGCCGGGTTGAACACCCGAGTACCCCGAGCCGCTGGCCCTAGGGGATCCTGGTGTTCGGACTCCGCCGTGTCTACAAACCGATAGAGGTTCTCTACCTCATCATAAAGAGGTTCTAATTGGATGCCCTCCATTGAGGGTTGGTCCAGTAGTGGGTCCGGGGGGAACTCATTCAATTGACCCCTCAAGAATTCCTTCACGGCCGGGATATCCGGTTCCTCTTTCGAGTCACTACCCTCTCGAGATATTGTATCAAGAGGTGGGTTAGTGGCCCGTTGTTGCCGTGTCATAACCGCCACATGGTGTTCAACCGGTTTCCCAATTACCGTCTCCTCATGTATGATTAAATGCATACTTTGATGTATAGGGGGGTGGGCCGTGGTTGGAATGACCCCCGTGGTCGGAGGACCACCGGAAGGTGCAACGGTATTCCGGGTGTCTTGGGAGACCATTGGGTTGGCGTATACCGCCGGCGGTTGAGCACTAGGGGGGACCGGTTGCATCCCCATGTAATATTGAATTGGGGGGGCACTCGGTCCCGCAAATTGGCTTTGCTCCGACGGTGGTGGGGCATAACTAGTAGGCGCCATTGGATACCATGGAGTCGGGTATGTTTGGAGAAGGTACCCTTGTGCCGGCTTGTCATAGACGAAGCCTTGGGCGGGGGTTGAGGTATTTGAATCCCCCGGAACGGTTTCCGGCTTTGCCTTTTTTTGGCGGAAACACCGCTCGGTGGGGTGGTTGTCCCCACAATTGTCACACACCACACCGGTCTCCACCCAACACTTTCCCGGACCAATGGGGTGTGATCGCCCACATGTAGGACACGGTGTCCCCTTTGGTAATGGTGGGTTACTGTGAGCCAAAAAACCACCATGGAGTGGCCTTTGGTCACAAGGGGATTGACAAGAACAACACATGAAGAGAGGAACAAGGGAGAAGAGAAGACGAGAAAAAATAAAGAAGGAACAAGGGGAAGTGAAGAAGAAAACCCCCGCCGGCCTCCTTTTAACCCTCTTCCGATTTTTGGCACGCCATTGCTTCATCTTAGCTTCGATTTGGGCGTGCCATAGCTTTTTGGAAAGCCAAGTCAATTTCGCACTCACCCCCAAAATCTCAGAAGCATAGGATCAAAACCCGAGGACTGATGGCCAAAATACTGGGGCTTACTTCTTTTAACCGCCGGCGGGAAAACCCTTCAACACCCCCAACTTAAGAGGGGTGTTTCTCCCTCTTCAAAGATCGGATCGGAACATGCCATATACCCCTAGAAAGCTCTTTTGGAGCTCTACCTACCCTAGAAATCTCAATAGCATAGAGTAAAAACTCCGTGACTGATTGCTGTTTGAACACAGCTGGTTTGATCACTGCCGTGGGGAAACCGTTTTCGACACCCCGACTTTGCGAGCAAATTTCTCCTTCTCTACAACTCGGATTTGAGCATGCTTACTACCGTTGGAAAGCTCTACTAGAGCTCTATCTACCTTAAAAATTGCAAAGAAGTTGAAGTAGAATTGAGTGAGTTATGGGAGAAACAATTTGGCTAGCTTTCATGGGGCAATAACAACCTCCTATCTTAACAAAGGAACTCAATAAGGAGGAAGATGAGTGAGGCAAGACAAGCATTTTGAGAAGGGCTCTCCTTCTCCTAACTACTAACACTTCAAAAACAAGATCATTTTGAGAAGGGCTCTCCTTTTCCTAACTACTAACAATTCTAAAGAGATGATCGAGGTGAACAAAGAGGAGAAGGAAGCCCATATCCTTCCTCCTCCTAATTACATAGATGGATAGGTAGGTGAACAAAATGGAGGAGAAGGAGGCCTAAGGCCTTCCTTCTCCTACTCTAACCTAAACTAAGAGGAGATGGAAGAGGTAGACAAACAAGATATGAGACAAACAAGATGGAGGAGAAGGAGGCCCATGGCCTTCCTTCTCCTACTCTAACTAGATTGAGTGGATTATGATAGCTTGGAAACAAGCTATTAAGTACAAAATGAGAGCTGCCAAAGAGGCGGCTCACCCTAAAGCCTAACTAAGGCCTAAGCCCTAACTAAAGCCTCCATGGATGAATAATCGCCACTCCACGCGCTCCGTCCTTGAAGCCTCCATTCCATCAACCACTTCATCAATGGATGTAGCCTCACATTCTACTACAAGGTTAGATGGATGAGACTTACAACAATCAAATTTCAAACACAACATGGACATCAAAGACTAGTTGTACAAAGCCCATGGTAAAACGCTCAATTCTAATTTAAGCAACTAACCCTATTTCTAATTTAGGATTCACTAGGGAGAATTTTTCCTCCTCTAGTTCTTCTCCATCATCAACTGGATCCACTAGGGGGAATTTTTCCTCCTCTAGTCCTTCCACACCCTAATGCTGAAATTAGTCTTAAACATCCCATCAAAGGCCTTGCAACAACTAACCCCTAATATACAAATTGCATTCAAAACTAAATTATTGTATATTCATCAATTTACCTCAAGATGTCATGGTTTGCAAACACTTCATTAATAAAAGTCATTATTAACAACATTTAAACAAGAGAGCGCTCTTACGCTCTCGCAATTACCCCAGTTGGTTTGGGCGGTGTAGGCCGGCTATGTGGTGGGACATAAGGGCTTGGATTAGGTGGACTTGGGCAAAATCGGGGAGTATGACTAAATTGGCGGCAATTTGTGCACCAAAGGTTAGACGGGTGTACCCCGGTTTCACTTACAGGTGGTGGTGCATTCATGCTTTTAGCATTAATGGCCATGGTCAATTGGTCCCCTAGAGACTTGATGGTGTTCATCATATCCACCTTAAGATCATCATTGGCCTTTTTAAACCGTTCCTCCAATTCCGCCAACCGGTCCACCTTAGCAGGTTCCGGTTGAGGGTGCCATTGAAGTTGAGGAGCCGGTGGCCTTGAATCAAGGGGGTTGGATTGAACATAACCGGAGGTATATGGTGCCATAGGCCTAGATGGCTACCCCGGGGTTTGACCCTCCCTATGAGGAGGTTCATAGTGAGTGGGGATAAATGAAGGATTCGGGGCCACCGATCCGGCCCACATTCGGTTATTCTCCTTCTCTATGCTCTCAACTCGGCGGACAGCGGTTTGGGCATCACCCACCGTTCGGGGCATGAAGTTCAACACATCCCGGATTGTGGATTGTTTGTTGAATCGTTGGATGAAGTAATACCGGATGATGTCATCGGTCAAGTGGTTGCCCACGAACCTTGTTACCACCGTATTAAACCGGCGTATATACTCCGTGATTCCCTCGGTGGGTCCTTGCCTTATCTCCGTGAGAGCTACCGGTCTCGGGCCTAAATTGCCTCAAAAAGGCCGTTTGTATGGTCGGCCAATCCACAAACGTTCCGGGGGCGTGTGAGCGGTACCACTCATATGCCACCCCTTCTAAGGTGGTGGAAAACCAAACCAACCAATAGCCTTCTTCGGGAATGACATTAGTCACGAGGGTTTCAATATACTTCTCAATATGATTGGAGAGGTCCTCGTGAGCCATCCCGGAGAACTTCGGAAGGTGCACGGGCATCAATATTGGAAGCCCTCGTGGGGCCATCATTGCATCCGCCGGGTCAACCGGGGGTACCGGGGCGCCTGGGTTGAACGGTTGCGCCATGAGAATAGGACCAACTCGGACCACCAGAACCGAGGAGTTTTCTACCTCTGAAGTCCCACCTTCCAAATCCTTGGGTTGGACTTCTTCTAATTGACTAAATCTACTTTGGGCACCAATTAACCGGTATGGATTACGAAGCCTAAAAACACCAAGAAGTTATTAAGCTAGATTCGAACCTAAATCAAGCAACCGGAACCTCTAAGGACCCTAAAATGACCAATGAAAAAACCGGACAGCATAAGAGAACCCTCAATTAGGTTTGGTGAATTAATTTTTAACACAAGTTTTTTAAACCCAAGTGAGCACAAATGGCCGTCCGCCCCTTATCGTGATGGTGCACGTCTTGGGAGTGGTAACCACTCAAGAACCTCGTGCCGGTTCTATGATGGGCGGCTTCACCCGACCCACTTCCCAGTTTCCCAATTGGACTTCCGGACCAGGGATGTCAATCCGGACGTCTTTTGGGTTTTTTTGGTCGGACGGACGTCCGTCCGTCCGGACTTCCGTCCGGGGGGTAAATCGGAATTACTATGAATGTAGTAAATTTATTAACCGTCAGATCGTATTGAAAATCGCATCGTAGCCGTTCAAATAGTGTTGTGAGTGTAGGTGATTACCGTTGGATTGAATCGGGCGGCCCAGGACCGTCCGATTGGCCTTGCCGACCGACCGGTCGACGCCGTCGGATCGGTCGCGGCCGGCGGATCGATCGGTCGATTGGCGGCCGCCGTTCGATCGATCGGTCGCGGGTTCGCCGCCGCCGTCGGATGGGCCCCGGTCGGCGTCGGCCGTCCGATCGGTTGCGGTCGGCGTCGGCCGACCGATCGGTCGCGGTCTCCGTCGGCCGTCCAATCGGCCGCGACCGGCCGGTCGGCAGCGGCCGTCCTATCGGTCGGCTGATCGGTGGGGTCGGCCGCCGGTGATCGGTCGGGTCGGCCGGGCCGATCGGTCGGGCCGGTCGGCGCCGGCCGTCCGATCGGTCGGCCGATCGGTCGGTCGGCCGCGGCTATTCGGTTGCGCCGGTCGGCGCCGGCCGTCAGATCGGTCGGGCCGGTCGGCCATCGGCCGTCCGATCTAGGTCGCCGGTCGGCCATCGGCCGTCCGATCTAGGTCGCCGGTCGGCCATCGGCCGTCCGATCTAGGTCGCCGGTCGGCCATGCGACCGCGGCCTATATAAGGCCGACCGGCCTCCACTCTCCTCACTTCTTTCCTTCGTTATCAGGGTGCGGAGTAGCTGTAGGTTGGAAATTTTTTTAATTTTCATCCAGTGGCTCCTTATCCTACGGAGGAAAGAAGTCTTTTCATTTGTAAGGGGGGAGATTTTGCTTTTTTTTTTCACAAAGATGCCTAAACATGGGGCTGGCGGTAGTGGGGGGAATCGAGGCCGGAGACCAAGGGTTCATAGACATTTGGAGAAGTGGGACACCCATCCAATAAGTGCAAGAACTTTCTTCGGGGGAATGTAATCGTGCGGTTTTATGAGGCTAACAGTCTTCCACGTTTGTTTAGCAAATACGTGAGATACAAAGAGGAAGCTGTGGCCAAATTCAAGGACGACATGATGGACCTCATGATGGAAGCGCTCCAAGATCCGGTGTGGAGAACGGAGACCGATAAGCGTGGTTTCTGGATTTGGATGGAGGATAGATTAATTGATGCTCTCGGAATGTCATCGACATATTGAAGAGGTATGAGAGAACCACTCGAGCGGGTGATGAGGAGTTCAGGGATGTGGTATTGAGGGCAGAAGCTTTTCAAGAAGCGATGAGGCTGTATTCCAATAATGCAAACCGGGTTGGTTCCATAGGATGGTGGCGCACGGAACAAGGAAGGTTAATGGAGCTGGTTCGTACGAAAAATTTGGTAGTAATTCCTATGACGGCCCGTATCATTGAGCTTGAGAAGAGGACTCTAAGGGGAGGATACGACACAATTTCCAAAGTTCACATAAGAGGGGTTGTGGGTATTGAAGAGTTTTGGGAATTTCTTTGCAAGACTCCCATCCATCTTTGTGACACGACCGGACTTGGCCAAGGTGGAGCATCGAATGAGGAGCTTCTTTGTGAGGATACAACATCCAGGTGTTATTCGTTTTATAGCCATTCATGCAAATAAATTCCAAGGCTATACGTATTGGTGGAATGGCGGCACGATTCGATCAATGTTGGCCCTCGATGCAAGATATGGAGATGATGTTCATGGAGAGATCGGACTCTCACCTCATTCTGATGATGAGCTTATTCGAGCTTGGCAGTTGGTCCGGTTCCGCAAAAAACGAACAGAGCTTGCTTGGGCTTTAGTGCATATCATGTGTGAAGTCCACCGGTTGAACTACCTCCACAACGATGTGTCTTCAGACAACATACTTCTTCACTTCCCTCAAGATGAATCACGGGTGTATATTGGAGTATGTGATTGGGGGCTAAGTACGAGCATGGATGATAAAATGAGGTCCTTGTATACGTTCACAAAACCCCAAGAGCGAATTGATACTCTACAAGCACGATATTGGGTAGATCCTCGGGTGGCGTACTTGTACAAACGGAGTGATGACATTCACATTATTCCGCTTCTTGATTGCGCTTCGGAGGAGTTTGCTACGGCACGAATAGCACAACGCATCCTCAAGAAGAGCATGTCGAAGGCCTACGAGAATTGCCAAAGTACAACGGGGCCTGACCGGTGGTGCAATCAAGACTTGGCAAATGCTTTTGACCAATACTTGGAGATGGTAGCTGATGCAAAGTATACGTTGACCCACGTTGTCAACTGCTTCATGGAATCATTCCATTGGCCGGTGCCAAATGATCATTATCGCACCAAGTATGATTAGCAAATTAGTTATGCGCATTTCTTTTAGTTCTTGCGGCTTTATTAGATTTTTAGATTCTGCATTGAAGTTCTGATGTAAATGTAGGCAAATTTTTGTAGTAAAATGTATTACATGCCTACTATATGTATCGGCTTCAAGTACATTCTTGTTTATATATACCTTACACTGATTCTAATGAATGACTTCTTCTCCATTGTTTGTTATTTTATTTTATTACTTCTCACCTTCAATAGAAATATCTCCAAATCTTCATGAACAATATTTGAGAATGTATAATGAATTGTGGAACTTCTTCATTATATCAACCTTGCGTAGTTGCGATATTAATGGTTTGTCCGAAGTCAGCTCAAGCATAATATGACTTTTCTTACATATGCTTTTTTTTTAATGAATTGATGAACATATTATATGTTAGGTGAGAGTGTGAGACTGTAAAAAAAGGCTTAAAGCCAAACAGAAGAAATTATTACCACCAAGTGAACTTATAGTATAGAATACAAAGACATCGCCATAAAATCCTTGAAATAACAAATTACATAGTATATTAATATACAACAATATAGTCCGATATTGGATAATCCATTCATAAACAAAATATGGATTTCAGGATCCTCAAAATTGGCCCCTAGCAAGGCGATAATGGTGTAGACATTATCCGTTGCCAAAAACTACATAACCTTCACTACAATGACACTATGTATGATGATTTGTCATTCTTAATCCGATTCTTCATCATCGTGTTTACGACTTCGCGCAGCGCCGTAAGAAGGTGGTCCTCGAGAAGATTCTCCAAACAAGTACGTTTGCCTAAAGTTTCTTTCGGCTTCGAGCTGTTCAATGTATTCCTGCTGACTTAGAAGTGTGGCTTGTTGCAGATCTTGTTGGTACCTCGCCTCTTCGTCCTCCGGAGATAGATAAGGTGCTGAAGGCAGGTCGTTACTTCCGTATGCATTCTGACCATATCCATAATTTGTGTAGCCAACAATGTCTGATCTTCTATCATATTGACCTCCATACTCGTATGTTTCCTTCGGGTGTGATGGCCTACGGTACTCGGGACTTCCGAATGTTGTACCGTATTGGTTCCCACGATTGTATGGGTTTATAGGATGAGTTGGGCTTGAGTTGCATTGAGCATTGGATCCGCTACCCTGCTCACCTCCTAAACCATGTGTACCTCCTGTATACATTGGAGATGGGTAGTTCGAACTAGATCCACCTCTATTGTACTCGCGTTCGGCTCCGTACGTGTTTTGCTGATGAGGTGGCATATAACTCACCGGAGTACTGAATTGGTGGTTTCCATGGTAATACCCCTCACTTCCTTCGCCACGAGATCTTTGGTGCTTGATGATCGTCATGGTTTGAGTCTTCTTTGAGTGCCCCCATATGCCCTTGGAGTTCCATGTTGTTGAAGTTGGGCATCCATATCAGCTGAACGTTCTGAATACGTAGTATAACAATCGCTTGGTCCCATCCAATTTGTCGGAATGAATCGGTTGCTGCGATCCAATAAATGCACGTTCAAACCTATCACAGTGGTCCAGTCAATGTCCATGTGCAGGACTATTTCAGCCCACACCATGGCCATGGTAGAATACAACATCAATTCTGGCCTTGTGTTCTTGATTCCAACTGCAATTGTGACTTCGTGATATCTGTGCTCAAAATGGTCGCTCTTGCAACTCTTCACTGGGCCTTCACGACGAGGACCATATTTCTCTGCTTCGTGCCGCGGCCATAACTTCATGATGTGGTACATCTTCACGTACTTCTTGCACATGGTGCAATTCCAAATGTCCGCCCACTCCTCTCGCCAACCCGGCTCTGCAACACAGTTTGGGTCACTCCATGCTTCCCAATCCATTTTTGGAGGGTCGCCCTTTGGTCGTGGAGACTTGGCCTCCCCTCTCGAACGTGAAAACTTGGGCGCCATTTCCAGCAGCGACAAGTATGCACAGTGTGGGCGTGGGTGACCCACGCGGACTCTGAGTAACGCAGTCGATGCAGCTTTAAAAAAAGCCGCAACGCACAGCTCGTTCACCAGAGTGAGGGACAATGAGCCCCTCCCCTCCTATTTATGCCGACCGGGATCGGACGCCATTGGCCAGCTGGCATTGGCCGTCCGATCTCGGCCGGCAGCCGTCAAATCCATGATGCGGCGGCCGGCGACCGGCCGGTACGACCGATCGGGGTCGCACGTCCGATAGATCGATCGGGGCCGTCCGATGGCGCGGCCGATCGGTCGATCGGGGCCGCCGATCCCGGCCGACCGATCCGGCCGACCGGCGACCGGTCTGGCGACCGGCATCCGGCCACCCGACCGGGCCGGCGACCGGCGACCGGGCCGGCGACCGGCGACCGGGCCGGAGACCGACGACCGGGCCGGCGACCGACCCCGTCCCCCGGGCGACCGGTCGGTTGATCCTTCCGCGTCTCCCCTTCCCCCTCTTCCTCTTCCCTCACCCAAAAACTCCTCGTTTGCACAACTTCGAACACTTCCTCTCCTTGCATACCTGCATTTTCAAAAGTTCTATATTTAGCCTCTTTGGTCCACGTGGCGTCTAAATAAAGACAGGGAATGTTCTGACAAGGGAATGTCGGGAATGTATTTTCGTCATAAACGGGAACGTTTTATGACAAAGATACTATCGGCTTTAAATAAACCTATAATAAGGGACTCTTTGCAAGAGGAGGGAAGGCCAACAAATCTCCAAGCCAATTCATGCACTTTTTGAGTTATGTTGCCCAATTAGCTTTAATTGAACAATACATTTAACAACCAATTTAGTGGGGCCAATTTTCCGAGTCATGAAGTCCTTTCGAGTTGAAGCCCATGTCTAGAAGGAGAGCCAAGGCCATGGGGCCAATTCTTATTATTAACTAAAGTCCTTGTTTTTTTTTGGTACACATTTATTTTTTATTTTTTGTTTTTTGGAATTAATCTTCCTTAACACCTTAACAATCATGGCCACCATTTCGTCTTTTATCGTCACGGCCAAAAAATGTTTCATATTCAATTTCAAATGTAATGATCTCGCATCTAGTGATGATCCAACGGTTGAAGATTTCACACTACTACATATGGTACTTTACTCAAGATCCTATGGTTGAAATTATAAAGTATATCCAAAAATATTGGACATAGCCCCTTTGTAGTGAAACCACCTATTCTCGTACACTTAAGGAAAATTGAGGGAATCTATATACTTGGTGTGAGAAAGGAGTGGGTTACTATTTTTCACGGATAGGAAATAGAAAAATTTATCCATTCTCACTAGGAGAATTTGTCATGTCTTGGCCCCCATTCATGACTTGCCCCGTACTGTGTACCCTGAGGTGGCCCTAAGTCCCCTCTAATTACATTCCAAAAATTTTACCTAGTCCTTGGTGAGAATATATTGATGTCTCACATTGGAGAGATCCAAGTATATATGAAATGTAGGTGATCATGTGTGAGCATTTACTTTTCATAACTTTGGTCTTACTGAGTTTGTCAATATTTAGACTTTCTATTTGGGCCTTAAAATTTCCACATTGTATGGTCTTGTTTAATTGATGGGTATTTGGAAATTACTCCGTCGTTGTGTATTCTAATTAGTAATACTTATTATAAAAAATATGGTGCATAAACAATTAATTCTATTATTCGCTATTTTTTGTTTGACAACCTTCAACTAACCTAGGAGAATATATATAATCTAGTACGTATGATTAATTGTAGCATTATTCTTATTGAATGGATTTGAATAGTTACTCATTTCCCTCTTACAAAGGTAACTGAAATAAGTTTTCATTGTTACTATTTTTGCAATCATAAAATAAGAGAAATAAATAGGGAGACAAATAAATTTTAAAAAATATCCCACCCTATAAGTGTTTAACATATGGCAATAATGGCATCAACTTCTAAATTTTTAAGCATATTTGATATTGTACACGTATAGTACATTAGTACTAGGATTAGATGTTATATCAAATTGATTATTCGTATACTATGATTGATTGATTTGGGAATAGAATATTTTGAAGAGCCATCACTTCTTCATTTACTGTATGTAATGGATACATTCTCTTGTGGATAAACTTTAAGTTCTTGGTTAAAGATGTATGAATTACTATGTAGGCCTCTAGGGTATAGGGTTTAGGGTATAGGGTTTAGGGTTTAGGGTTTAGGGTTTAGGGTCTTGAGGATTTGGGGTGGATTTCATTTTAATCCTAGTTTCTGTGTTGCAAAGCTTTGTAAACACAATTGTGTGTGGATGTAAAATAATGGATTACTCTATGTATGGTGTAGTTCTCAATTATATTTTACATGGATACAAGTTGCACTTCTCTACATCGCATAGTTAATGTGTGCAAAATAATCTATTTTGTATTTATCATTTTTGATTGAAGATGTTATTGACATGGAATAAATCACACATTTATTGCAAAGAATATAGAGGTACAATATTAAACATCAACATACGAATTATGATTCCAGAGTCTTCAATCTCATAGCCTATTTTAAACCAATATTGGAATAGAGTTACTATTGTATGTCATGTGCCTCAAAGTTTAATTCATAGAGCCTCATAGATCATAACGTATGAGTACTGAAGTAGTGTTTGTACGAAACATCTTTGCATTCGTGAAGATCTATACTTTTATGGAGTTCACTCGAAATGGTTATGAACTTAAAATTTAAAGTTCAAATGTATCCGTGAAAAAAGAATACTTAGCATTTCAGAAATCAACATAGGATTCCTTTTTAATTGTGTAGTAATTACTGAAATCTTTGAGAAATAAAAAAAGGATCCTATGCAATTTTATCTTATTTTAGTTATATATTTAAGGAAAAAAATTTTAAAAAAAAATTAGAAAAAAAAAAAACTGTACTGCGGCCCCCATTTCGGTTGGCCGCCATCGGGCGGGAGTGCGACCGGCCCGGCGTCCGGCGACCGGCCCGGCGACCGGCGACCGTCCTGGCGTCCGGCGACCGGCCCGGCGACCGCCCTGGCGACCGGCCAGGCGACCGCCGACCGGCCTGGGGACCGACCACGTCCCCCGGGCGACCGGTCGGTCGCTCCTTCCGCGTCCCCCCTTCCCCCTCCTCCTCTTGCCTCTCCCCACACTCCCCGTTTGCACAACTTCGATCACTTCCTCGCCTTGCATACCTGCATTTTCAGAAGTACTATATTTAGACTTTATGATCCACGTGGCGTCTAAATATGGATAGGGAATTTTCTGACAAGAGAATGTCGGGAATATCTCTTTGTCCCACGCGAGAATGTTTTATGACAAAGATACTCTTGGCTTTAAATATATCCATAGTAATGGACTTTCTTCAAGGGGAGTTAAGGCGAGCAAATCTCCACGCCAATACACTCACTTTTTGAGTTGTTGTGCCCAATTGGCTCGAATTGAAGTAAACATTTAACAATCAATATAGTGTGGTCAATTTTCTCATTTGTGAAGGCATTGAGAGTTGATGCCCTTGTTTATAAGGAAAGCAAAGGCAATGGGGCCAATTCTTATTATAAGTTAAAGACCATGCTTTTGATTGTACACACTAATTTATTACTGTTAAAATATTCCTTCTTAACCCCTAAAGATCCATGGACACCAAAGTGGAGGTTTCCTATTTCGGGCAGCTTATATGAAGAGGTCAAAAGTAATAATTTTTTATTAAATTTTTTCTAGGTGGTCCTTACACCGCAAAGTGCATGTGCTAAAATTTGCATATCCAAATTCCAAATTTACAACCTACATCTATAATATTTACGTTTGAAGTCCACTAAGGGCAGTTAAATTTAGTCTTTGTTTGAAATTATGTTTTGGAAATATGTTCATGAACAATTTACTACTTCAGTTCCAAAGTGACCCAAGTCAAAATGTTTGTCTATTTCACAAGGGTACCCTTGAGAGATTACAAAAATAATCTTCACAATTTCTAGTAATTTCCGATATAAGTCATATAACTCTTTCTTCGATTGATTGTTTTGAAAATATAAAATTATAAATAGGCATCTCTACTTCATTTAGAGTATCTAGTGGATAAAATCACTCGTGGATAGGATTTGTGGTTTATGGTTTAGGATGTATGAATAACTCTTTAGGATGAGTTCCAAAATAAGTGTCCTACATTAAGATTTGGATACTCCAATTGACATTCTCAACCATGCAATATTGGAATAGAGTTACTGTTGTAGGTCATGTGGTTAAAAGTTTGATTCATGAAGCCAATGGTCAATTAAATTACAAAAGGAAAATAGAGAAGAAAGATATTGATTCGAAACCAAATGAATGCCTTATGTTTGAAACATCTATTAATTTGTGAAGATTTACACTTTAAAGAGTCCACTCAAAATGGTTATGAACTTAAAATTTAGAGTTAACCCCTAAACGACCACGGCCACCGATTCGGCGTTTACAGTGAAGGAAAAAATAATTTACAGTCAACTTCAAACGTTATGATCTCACATCTAGTAATGATCCAACGGTTAAAAATATTCACAGTACTACCAATGGTAGTCTACTTCAAGATCCTACGGATGAAATTATCAATAATTTCCAAAAATATTGGACGTACCCCCATTAGTACATAGTGGTCTGTGTTGGGATTTCAAGCTCCCGAAACATTGTGGATTTTTAGGGGTTAAGATGTATCCGTGAGAAATAATATATTGCATTTCAGAAATCAACATAGGATTCCTCATTTCAGTTTGTAATAATCACTGAGAATCAAATAACAAAAAACTTTGCGAAATAAAAAAGGATCCTATGCTATGTAAGATCTCTGAATTTTAAAAATATATATATATATATATATATATAATTTTTTAATTTTTATTTTTAAAAAAAATTGAAAAAAAAATTTTAAAAAAAACCGCAGCGGCCGCCCACATCGGTCGGCCGCGTTGGTTGACCGGCATCGGTCGGCCGGCATCGAGCGGCCACGATCGGCCGGCCACATCGGTCGGCAGCCCCCGGTCGGCAACGACCGGCCGGCCCGAACGACCGGCCACGGTCGGCCGGCCCCGATCGGTCGATCGGATCGACCGGCCACGATCAGTCGGCCGGACCGGCCGGCCAAGACGGTCGCGGCCGTGATTGGCCGGCGGCCACCGTCCGGCCGGCCGGTCTCTAGGGTTGGGAGGGAGGGGGGATAAAAGGCCTTTGGGGCCTCATTTCCCCTCACTTCTCCTTGTATTCATCCATCTCAACTGAGCTGCAACCGTGGGCATTAGCTTCTCGTGTGCTGCATTTGTGGTGGCGGGGGGAAGTCAGCGTGATACTTGCGGCTGCTGCATCGAATTTTTGCATACTTGGGATATCTTCGGGGTATTTTAAATACTCCCTATTCTTCATGGCGACGGATATTGATAACACGAACATGGAGGCTGGTTCTGAACAGACCTTGAGGTCACTGCGACGAAAACCACAAACGCAGGATTGGTGGGGGACCGAGTTGGTTTTACATGAGACACCGTCAAAGAGAGTGAAACCAAAAGGAGTGAGACATGAGTTGCACTACGATATCTTGGATAATGAGGCCATCAAAGCCGAGAGCGGTTGGGCCAATGAACCGGAGGAATCTTTGGAGAATGGCGACGTGCAAGAAATATGTGAAGATGTATCGCATTGGGAAACTTTGGCCTCGAGAATGTCACAAAGTTAATACCAATAATTTTACTTGCAACCCTCAAACATGCAAGGATGATCACTTCCTTCATCGTCTTTGAAGAAGTTTGGGTGGCATTGTTTGGAACTCGTCCCAAGAGCAAGGGTTATTTTTCATATACGCTCTTGAGCATGGTGTATCTTGAGCTCATATTGAAGTGCAAGGTGAACTGAGCACATTCACGGCGAGTAGTGCATATCCTCTTGAATCGGGAGAAATCAAAAAGATATCCCGATAGGTTTGATCCGAATCAAATTCTACAAAGGCCTTATTGCGATTTTCTGAGGAGGAAAACTCATGATACGGCGGAGAAGGAATCTCCTCCAACAACCACGACACATCAGGAGGATGGAAGGAATATGGTTGCTACGGATGCCCCAATCGTAGAACCAACTATAACTGATAGGCTCGAAGGTGCAAACGTAGTTGAAGAACTGTCATGGACATACACAAGAAGTTTCTAGAAGGTTCTTCTAAAATATTCTCTGAAGATTCCCTAAAAGATTCCTCGAAGATTCCTTGAAGATTCCCAGTGTCACGGCCACGTACTAGGTAGACAACTTAGGAAGGTTCTAGAAGGTTCTAGAAGCTTCCGGAAACTTCTGGAAGTTCCTGGAAGTCTCTGGAAGTTTTTGGAAGGTCCTTGAAGTTTCCGGAAGGCCCTGGAAGCTTCTGGAAGGTCTTGGAAGTTCTTGGAAGGTCCTAGAAGGTCCTAGGTTGAGGAAGGTTCTGGAGAACCTTCTTCTTAGCTAGTATATATAGGAGTCGAGGCTGAGGGCAACCTCAGTCTCGACAACGCATCTCTTGGAGCTCTAGCTCATCTCTCTTGTTGTTGTTCGTGTACTCTTCTTGTTAATTCAAGCTCCTGTCAGTTCTTGTTAGTTTCCACATATTCTTATCATCTCATTTCCGTGTCACACGACGGTTTGTCGAGACTACCTTCTCACAAATATCAGAGTTAGTCCCTTCTTGTTAGAGAGTGGATTACCCCTCTTCTCGAAGGTGTGCTAGTGTTTTAGAGGTTGCGGATTACCCTCCTCTAAACCAATATTGTTCTCTTGTCAAATTTTTCTTTTCTTTCGTAGATTTAGTCAAAGATCAAGACGTTAGTATGGCTGAAAATTTGGAATCCAAATTGGACGCCATCATGAGTGCTCTTCTTTGCATTATCACATAGACAAGCGGAGGTAGAAGGAGCCATGGCAAGACTTCACAATGACGGAGCATCCGGGTAACATCATCCAGGATTCACCGTCTCAAGCAACTACACCGGAGGAGGAGGCGACTACACCTTTGGTTCAACAAAACCCAATGATTCAACAACGGAAGGAGCCTAGAGTTAGTCTTCCTGACAAGTTCGACGGAACGCGTTCCAAGTTTCGAGGTTTTGTCAACCAAATCAAGTTGATAACAGTTTTACAGCCTGAACGATATCCGACGGAGGAGGCGCGTGTTGGACTTGTTGGAACTCTGCTTACAGGGCAAGCTTTGTCGTGGTTTGCCTCCTTGTTCGAGAAACGATCGCCAATTCTGAGCAACTTTGAGACGTTCTTGGAGGCATTTGCAGAAGCATTTGGCGAACATGACAAGGTCCGATGGGCTACAATCACTACGACAAGGAATGCGCTCTGCATCAGTCTACGCATCGGATTTTAGACAACTGGCTAGTGACATCAACTGGGGCGAAGAAGTATTGGTGATTCAGTTTTATTGGGGTTTGAGGGATGATGTGAAGGACCTACTTTTATCTCTTCCTGATCCGCAAACGCTCAACGAAGCCATTAGCCAAGCTATAAAGTGCGACAACCGTTTATTCCAGCGTCGTCAAGACCAGCGCCCAAAATACCAAACGAGTCGCTACACCACGAGTATGTTGGCAAACAATTTGAGTTCTCATTCGGAGGCAGAAGCCATGCAAGACGAAGCGGCACGTGTCAGAGCGCTTACTCCAGAAGAGAAGAAACGGCGTATGGAAGAAGGACTCTGTTTGTACTGCGGAGAAGAAGGCCGCAAGGTTGGAAATTGCCCCAAGAAGCAGAACCGGCGCATTGTTAAGACTAGGAGTGCGGTGATCCCGGAAAACGACGACGCCCAGCTACAGTAGGAACCATGCGGCTGGACGATTCAATGCCACAACAACAATCAGGTTCCTCTTTCTCTGTCCAACCTGCCCGTTGTTTTACAATTCCCTTGTCTCTTGGTCCTCAAAAACACAAAACTTTAGCTCTATTAGATTCGGGAGCATCTACTTGTTTTTTAGATGAAGAATTTGCTAAGCGCCACAAGATTCGTCTAGTACAGAAGTCCAAACCTGTTTATGTAGAGGTGATAGATGGACGACCTTTATTGTCTGGCAGTGTCACCCATGAATCAGTACCTATAGAGGTGGCGTTTAAGGACCATAGTAGTTACGTCGTTTTTAATGTCATTAGAACCCCGTCAAACCCTGTCATCCTAGGTCTCTCTTGGTTAGAACAACATAACCCTACCATAGATTGGAACTTGCGGAAAATGACTTTTTCCAAAGAACATTCCAAGAGCCAACCTAGTAGACATCCCAAGATAGGGAAACCATTGTTTATTGGAGCAAGGGCGTTCGTACGATCATCCAAAGAAGCAGCACCCTTTGTCATCTATGCAGTCCCAACTAGCACGGAGAAGAGTTCGACGGCAAGCATACCAGAGCAATACAAGGATTTTGAGGACGTGTTTGAAGAAGAACGCGACATACTACCGAGCATCGGCCATACGACCGCCCATAGACCTGCAAAGAAGGAGCACAGCCGCCTTTTGGCCCAATCTACAATCTCTCCCAAACGGAGTTAGCGGAGCTGCGAAAGTGCATTGACGAGAATCTAGCGAAGAACTTCATTCGTCATTCAAAGTCGCCAGCTGGGGCACCGATCTTGTTTGTAAAGAAGAAGGATGGCTCCTTACGAATGTGCGTGGACTATCGAGGCCTCAACAAGGTAACTAAGAAAAATCGTTACCCGTTACCCTTGATTTCTGGTCTCTTGGAGCAGCTCGGGCGTGCAAAGATCTTTACAAAAATTGATCTGAGGGGAGCTTACAACCTCGTACGGATCAAGGAAGGAGACGAGTGGAAGACAGCGTTCCGTACAAGGTATGGCCATTTTGAATATAATGTCATGCCTTTTGGCCTTACCAATGCTCCGGCTGTTTTCCAACACATGATGAATGACATCTTTCGGGAGCACCTTGACGACTTTGTTGTCATCTATCTGGATGACATCCTGATATTTTCCAAAAACGAAGAAGAGCACGAGAAGCACGTTCGTTTGGTCCTCGAGAAACTACGAGAACGAGGACTCTACGCCAAGTTGGAGAAGTGCCTATTCCACCAAACCGAGATGGAGTTTTTAGGGTTCATTGCAACTACAGACGGCTTGAAGATGGACCCTAAGAAGGTGGAAGCAATTGTATCATGGGAGGTTCCGAAGACGGTTAGAGACGTACAATGTTTTCTTGGATTTGCTAACTTCTATCGAATCTTCATCAAGAATTATTCTCGAGTCGCTGCTCCACTCACTCGGTTGACTTGTAAGGACAAGCTCGAATGGGGACCTCAAGCAGAAAAGGCATTCCAAGACCTCAAGATGGCATTTATCACAGCTCCAATCTTGGTACATCCTGACTTTACAAAGGCCTTCTATTTGGAGACCGATGCTTCTGATTTTGCTTTGGGAGCCGTACTTTCACAGATGGACGTGGACGGGAAGCTTCATCCAGTGGCGTTCTATTCTCGAAAGTTTTATCAAATAAATCAATTATGAAATCCACGATAAGGAACTTCTTGCCATAGTAGATTCCTTCCAAGAGTGGCGACACTTTCTCGAAGGCGCTGCACATCCAGTGACCGTATACACGGATCACAAGAATTTGGAGTACTTTATGTCGGCTCGAGTCTTGAATCGACGTCAAGCTCGGTGGAATATGTCGTTGTCACGATTTGACTTTGTTATTACCTATCGGCCTGGGAAGCAACAAGGACTATCCGATGCCTTATCGAGGAGATCGTATCTGGCGCCTAAGGCTGGAGAAGCAGCGTTTGATCAACAATGCACCACATTGCTGAAACCGGAGCATTTTAGAATTTGCGCTACTGTCATGCCAATTGATACGGACTTCCTTAACCAGATACGTACTGCGACAATTGAAGATTCTGTAGCTCTCGAGATCAAGAAGCGTGCTGATAATGACAAGTTCAAGGTGGAGGGAGATCTTTTGTACTTTGAAGAGCGACTGTATATTCCTAAGGGACGAACACGACTTCGAGTCCTCCAATCACGCCATGACTTTCCAGCTGCAGGACATTTTGGATACAACAAGACATTGGAGCTTATTTCGCGAGACTTCTGGTGGCCCCAAATGTGGAAGGATGTGAAGGAGTTTGTTCTCTCTTGTGATATTTGTTCAAGGTCGAAGAACCCTCGGCATCGCCCCTATGGACTTTTGCAGCCATTGCCTATCCCGCATCGACCATGGTCTTCAGTTTCCATGGATTTCATTACGGACCTGCCGCCTTCAAACTCGTTTGACAGCATCTTTGTTGTGGTAGATCGGCTGACGAAGATGGCGCATTTTGTTCCTTGCAAGAAGACATCGTCGAGCGAAGATACAGCAAGACTCTTTCTTGATAATGTATATCGTTATCACGGCTTGCCAGATGATATTGTGTCGGATCGCGGAACCCAGTTCGTCTCAAGTTATGGAAATCTCTATTTGAGATATTGAAGGTGGATATCAAGCTTTCTTGACATTTCATCCTCAAACCGACGGACGAGGCGGAACGGGTGAATCAAGTATTGGAGCGAGATCTCGTTGCACCATCAACTATCAGCAAGACGATTGGATCGAGTATCTACCGCTTGCCGAGTTCGCCTACAACAACACTATTCATGCGTCGACCCAACAAACACCATTCTTTGCCAACTACGGATACCACCCGAAGCTTGATATGGAATTCAGTGGCCAATAACAACCCAAAGAAATAAGATTTTGCGGCGCGACTATCGGAACTTCAAGCAACGCTGAGACTTCAATTGCAAACTGCCCAAGAGTTGTACAAGGCGTCCGCAGATAAATTTCGGAATGAGGCACCTACTTTCAAGATCGGAGATAAAGTAGGGCTGCTTCGACGGAATATCAAGACCAAGCGGCCGTGTGATAAGTTGGACTATCGAAGATTGGGACCATTTGCCATCCAGAAACAAATCAATCCAGGGGCGTATCGGTTGGAGTTACCGCTACTACTATGAAGGTACATCCAGTCTTCCACGTGTCTTTATTGGAACCTTATCGAGAGTTGACTTTTCCGGGAAGAGTGCGAGGGCCGCCACCTAGTATCGAAATTGAGAACCACGAGGAATATGAGGTGGATAAGGTACTGGATTCACGGCGCAGAAGGGGAAACTTGGAGTATTTTGTGCATTGGAGCGGATACGACATCAATGAAAGAACGTGGGAACATGCCGAAAATCTTGTAAATGCGCCGGAAAAGGTCACAGAATTTCATCAACGATATCCTCATAAACCTAAGCCTTTCCGACGATAACTTCTCTCCGACGCGCTTGCCCACTCGGGAGAGAATAAAAGGGGAGAGTGAACACAACCTTGATTCACATTTGATTTACATATTTTGTTCTAGATAGAATTTCTCTATAGTCATAGTTTGGTTTTTAGTCATGGATAGTCAAGAGATAGATAGCATACCGGTTATGCCATCTCAACCAACCAACTCTCGAAGGCGACCCGGAGATGAAGAACCGCCTACGCCACGACGCCGACGGAGGATTCCGAGCAATCGATCGCCGTGATTGTATTTGAGGTCGTCGAGCCCGCTTTCAATGGTCTCGCGAAGGTGTGTTTGCGGGACAATTCCATAACGAAGACATACGTAAGTTCACGCTTGGTCGAGGAAGTGGAAGGCGTCGGCCACTATCGTTGGCTTCAAGGACCGATGAACCACTTGCCTCGTGAACAACAATTGGAGTTTATTGCGGATGTCATGCGGCAGATTTTCATTTTCCTGCTACTTATTATTGACTAACAACAACGTTGCTTCTCGGAGACCTCGAAGCTAGAAGGGGAGGTGATGTCACGGACATACACAAGAAGTTTCTAGAAGGTTCTTCTAAAATATTCTCTGAAGATTCCCTAAAAGATTCCTCGAAGATTCCTTGAAGATTCCCTGTGTCACGGCCACGTACTAGGTAGACAACTTAGGAAGGTTCTAGAAGGTTCTAGAAGCTTCCGAAACTTCGGAAGTTCCCGGAAGTCTCTCGGAAGTTTTTGGAAGGTCCTTGAAGTTTCCGGAAGGCCCCGGAAGCTTCGGAAGGTCTTGGAAGTTCTTGGAAGGTCCTAGAAGGTCCTAGGTTGAGGAAGGTTCTGGAGAACCTTCTTCTTAGCTAGTATATATAGGAGTCGAGGCTGAGGGCAACCTCAGTCTCGACAACGCATCTCTTGGAGCTCTAGCTCATCTCTCTTGTTGTTGTTCGTGTACTCTTCTTGTTAATTCAAGCTCCTGTCAGTTCTTGTTAGTTTCCACATATTCTTATCATCTGTTTCCGTGTCCCTGACAAGAACCTCGTGAAACCCCGGTACCAACACCAGAGGAGGCAGGGCCAAGTGAACCACGGGAAACCTGAGCACCAACTTCTCCCATGGATGACATGGATCTCGATTCGGGTGCGGCGCCAAAGTTCGAGAGGTATATGCGTTATCAAGTACCGGATAACACATTGGATGAGTGGATGAAAAAAGCAAAAAGTTTGGCAGATTGGTGCAATGAGGTAGATAAAGAGGAAGGTTTGGAAGGGAATCATTGGCCTGAGACTACGGGTGAACAGATAACTAATCTAGGGTACAACTTGAAGATGGGGTCAAAAATACTTGCGGATATGGCTCCAAACTTGTGGAGATGGCTCATAGTTTTGCAGGTGTCATGCCCAACGTTCTACTAGCTGCCAACAATTTTGAGGCACTCGTAGATCGGTTTGAACCTCTACTGAAGGACCGAGTGAAGACTGAGCTAATCATTGAGAAACAGGAGAAACAACAGCAAATTACGCAACGTCTCCTTGACGAGTTCTACAGGGAATTGCGGTTGTTTGGCCAAGGTCCTGCTAGCAAGTATGAGGCAAAGTACCAAGAAGCAATCCGCCAAAAGGATGCGGTAGAAGCATGGGCGGATGACCAATTCGCCTATGTTCCATCACAGAATGACACTCAGGGGGCTTCATGTAGTCATGTTGTTCCAGAATGTGATGCGGGTGGTAAAGACGATGGTAAAGAGGATGGTGAAAAGGATGGTAATAAAGATAAGGGGAAGACCATTATAGGGACTTCTGATAGTCTTTTTCTTTCACAAATTGATAGGGGTGGTAAAGAGGATGGTGAAGAAGAGAAGAGAAAGACGTATATCAGGGATTTATCTCCTCTCAAAGAGGTTAGTGAAGAGGATGGTAAAGAAGATAAGGGAAAAACCATTATCGAAATAGACGATGATGACGATGATGAAATTCGGGGGGAATTGAAGTTAATATCACAAAAGGAGATAGATGATGCACAGATTGAGCGACAACGAGCATGGGCGATGGAGTTCGCAGCACTGAAGAAGGAGAGAGATGTTACAGTTGCAAAATTGGAGGAGGAAGCAAAAGCATGCTCAATGAAGTTGGAGGCTACAAGTAAAGAGAGAGATGAGGCAGTCGCTGAATTGGAGGAATTACGGAAAACCTTCAAAACGATAGATTCTACAGAGGCAGCAATCCACCTTCACCTACGCATACTACCATGGTTGGGATGGGTTCATCGACTTCAAGATAAGAGGAGCTTGGTTTCAAGAGCAAAAGAAGATCTGAAATCGATTGCATCTACATCAAAGGAATCACGTGAAGTTGTAGATGCTTCATTGGAGAAGTTCGTTAAGAACGGATCGAAAAAACGATATGACCCCATAGAGGTCACTTTTTGGGGGGATATTGAAGAGATGATGGAGCGTACAAACTACTCAAAGATGGGACGAAACAATGATGTTGATTGGACTATGGAGATAGAGGAAGGATGGGCGCCGTATAGTAGATTCTCATCGCACCTACAAGAGTCAGCTCGCATTGTAATCAACACATGCGACCCTCCTCCCGCAATACTTAAAGACAAATGTGCGGTGTGCCTACATAATTTTGGTCCGGAGGGCGCATACACGTTAGGCCAATGTGGCCATAACTTTCATGTTACTTGCATATGCCGATATGCGATGACTAAATCGGTATGTCCAGTATGTCGCTCCCCATTTAGCACGAGATTTTACGAGATGATGGGCATACGAGATCTTATGCCACCAGGGCACGAGTTCAACCGATGGAATCTTCCACTGGATCAATACTCAAAGAAATTTCTAAACTACTCTGATTGGGGAAATGCACTTGACTGGAGTACGTCCGAATTAAAACACCAACTAGCCATTCAATATGGTCGGGATCATGATCGGTTATTTTGGATGACACAAGATTACGAAATAGAGATAAGGGCGAGGAATATTGAAGGTGAAGAGCAACTAGAGTTGTTTTGTTGTAATTTTAGAGGGCATTGCAGCGTCGAACACAACCGTTTCTTTCGATTTCCTCCAAAGAAAGTGGAAAAGGGAGAAGATGGTTCGTGGCACGAAATAACCGATTCAACAGGCTTTGGTGAGGAGTACAAGAAGTACGATCATACTCCAATTGGAAGAGCTCTGGTACTCGCGAAATTGGAGGAGGCCGCAATATTCCGGATTTCATCACCGGAAAATTCTTTCGAAGATGTGGAGGTCTCTTATTGGGATACGGTGAAGAAGTTTGATACGCGTATCGATGACGCCATTACATTTTGGAGAGAATGTCTTTTAAACCCAAAAGACACACAACTTCTATTATTGGATGAGTTCGAAGGTGTTGTACAGGATGTCATTGCAAAGATCGAGAAGGCCATGGAAATCTTACGTAACAAACAAGTAGATCCGAGCAAAAAGCGGAAGAGGCAATCGGGCGACGATGGGGAGGATAGTTGGCAGACAGGTATGAGAGGCGAAATCGCAGCGGTGGATCGAGAGTATGAAGAGGGCGGTCGAATTGCCCGTCCAAGTCAAAGACCGCGAACTCGTAGTGTATCTCAGATTGGCCAATCGGATGGATCTTCAGTTTGAAGTTAGAACGGATGTTGGACCTTAAGTTCCTCATATATAACTATACATATTTATATATGCTTTTTTTAGATTGTATGGTTGTTGTTTTAAAAATTATGCAAATGCCACCATTGATCCATGGGGCCTTATTTTTGAAGTAAAGGGTTACAATCTTTTTTGATTTAATGTGCATTTCTTTTGTATGCTTGAGAGTGAAGACTATCGTACGACAAGTATGTAAAAATATATGTAATATTTTTCAAAACATTAAATGTAGTCATGTAGACAATAGAATCTCCAAATGCATTTGGAGTATAACAATAAAGTACTACAGTAAACTATAACTACAGTTTCTATAATAAGTATAAGTCCTATGAACCTATACTACATAAAGATGCCAAATTCAACTACTCATCAGGACCAGAGGATTGCTCATAATCGCTATCTCCCTTCACTTCAGCTCCACTAGATCCCGTAGGATCATATTCATAATCGCTTGGAACCTCCTCTTTGACCTTGGGTTTATTCTCTGAACATTGTATATTCCCATACTTATGCCAAGTATCAAATTCGGGGAGATTAACAGGGATCTTCGGTTTTTTAGGCGGAACAATTGGAACCGTTGCAGATTTCCGTTTATGCGACTTGGAAGTGCCAAAGCTGTTGCTGTAACCCCGTGGCAGTACGAAGAACATTGGCGTTCTTTTTATACCTGCCCAACGGTACATCAGAGTCACTAGAGATGCTCCCATATTTGGCTCTTGAAAGGGATACTAAACCCTTAGACGATTTCTCCAAGGTTGTCGTAACCCTTGTAGTAGAGGTTGAAATAAAGCGCGGGAGTAGCACATTGATCGAGATACACCGATCCTTACTACCGGATGCAATATTCTCCGCGACCGGATCGAGCTCATAGTGCCCGCGGTGGTGTTTGCACGCAGGGTCTTCGCATCTATCCCCTCCTTTTCCAACCGTAAACCAAGAGCGATAATAACGGTAGGACGTTATTTGATTTGTCCATGCCACCTTGTGTCATTAACCGGGCTAACGGCTGCTCATCATCTAGATCATCCGCTGAAAGACCATGAGCGATAAAATCACCATTACCATCATGAACATTTGGAGCATCTTCATCATTTGAAGCGGGGAAGAAAGTCATATCATCATCTTCATCGCCAAATTCAAAAACATCATTGTCATCAGACTCTGATTTGTCCTCGACAACTTCCTCATCATTCTCATGTACTTGGTCTTCCTCTAAATCCAAGTTCTCTCTATACCACCGCCCATCATTACTCAACTTATCATTCGCGACCAATTTCGAGTTGGAATATATGTAGACCAAGTCATTAGCTCTGCCCGGTAGTAACCGATTCCGTTTTTTGTCGTGAACATAGGAGTAGCTACTCCAGTTGCGTTCGCAAGCTGACGAGGACACGGTCTGTCCTAGTATTCGCTTTGCAATTGGAGAGAGGAGCTTAGCACAAGCACCTTCAAACTCCCACCATGCATGTGGAGCTAGTTTTTGAGTATTAGGCTCCAACATGTCATGGAATGGTGGACCCCTTACTCGAAACGCAAGAAATTCACTCACCACGTCTGCGTAATCCTCCGCGGGACATAATTTTTGTAAAACACGCTTGCAAGCGATTGTAAGATCGGGATCGTCAGCTAACTCTTGGTCGTGTAGTAAATAAGGATTTAAAAGTGCAGCCGCGCCATGTAAATCCGTTGTCATGAGCCGTTTCCGATGGTAAAACTCCTCTTTTGCGGTGGCCACCTCAAGTGGTTCCAATGAGATGGGCGGTGCGTGCAAAGTATGGACATGTCTCTCAAGATCACGCATAATATGCCATGCCTTGCCCGTACTAGGAGCCTTGCCGTCGAATTCTCTCAGAGCGTACACCACGGGGGCAACCATATCTCGTAGTCTTTTGCATTGCTTCCAAAACTCATCGCTCAACACCACCTTCTTGACCTTACGTGAGAATATAAGCTTATCTCTAGCAGATACCATCTTCTTCGAGGCATAGGCTGTGAACATACGGTCGACAACAACTTGCTCCAATGATTCCTTGACCTCCAACAAGCGATCTATCATTATGAATTGACTAGCAAATCTTGTTTTCCCGGGCATTAGTAGGCTGAATTTCGCCTCGAGTTTACGAAACACAGCTAGGGGCATTTGTCGCCTCTTCATAAACTTGACCATTTTCTTCGCCATGACCAAAGTATTCGCCATCCATCCAGCCCTTCCCCAATCCTCCAACAACAAGTCCATTGCATGTGTCGCACACCCTTGCATGAAAATGTGCGGATATTTCTCAAGGACTATTCTTGAGGCATTGAGCATTACAGAAGCATTGTCTGTGCATACTTGAACAATGTTCTCTGGTCCAACTTGTTCTATGTACGTCAACATGAGAGTTGACATGTACACCGCAGTTTTTTCTTGGCCAGTAGTATCGACAGCACCAAGAAAAAGCTCTCCGGCTTGAGTCACGAGCATCGCATTCACCAAAGGGCGACTAGTCACGGATGACCATCCATCCATAGTCAAAGTTCCTCCAAACTTCCGAAGGCTCTGAGAGAGTCTACTATCTAGTTTCTTTTGTAACTCCGTCTTTACTTCTCCGAACAACCTTGTCCGAATGTCATGGTAAGATGGTGGAGCATAGGATTTTCGAAATCCCGCAGTCTTCATCACGGCAGCTTTGAACGCATCATTGCGGGCCACTGAGAATGGTATATTTGCTTCGTAAAAAAATTTCGCCCAGAGTTTATCCAACTCCCGCCTATCCGCTCAAAAAGTAGCTTCAATTGAAGATTGCTTCGTTTGCTTCATAGATCCAAACATCGGGCGAGTATCCCTTATTCCCCTCATATGCATGGAAGAAGCAGAGGTTGACCCTACCAAAAGATTTGTTGAATTCATGGGGGTGCCTAGCGAGGACCCTACACAAGAGTCACTCCTAGGGGTTTCAGGAATGTCATGTTTTGAAGCACCTGGAACGTCCGTGGATGGAGTGAGAGAACATTCACCGAGAAATAGTTCCAATTCTCCGTTATATGGAGGGAACTCCCTACCACATCTTAAAAATAACTGCCTAATTTCCCTAGGCAGCTTTGGGCAAAGGGCAGAACTCGAATCCCTATGTCCAGGAATCTTCTCGTACCCATAATGACTCAAATTCCGTCTCTTCTTCTTCGAAACAATTACACGACATAGTGAGCACTGTAGGAAGGACCCAGACGCTTTGTCTTATTTCTCGATGTCTCTAAACCAAGGCTCATGTGGAGCAGGGCCCATTTTGATAAATAGGACGCCTCAAAGTCTTAAACAATGGTGGGACCGTGACGGGGAAAAAAATGGCAAGAGTTCCTTACGGAAATCCTCACTTCCGAACTCAATACCTACCAAGCAATGTACACATAAAATGAATTATGTGGCTCATAGCTCTTGGAAAGTGTTCAAAATTCGGAAGTGAAATGAGACTCAATGTGTCTTCTCTTATATACCATCCAACTCCGAATATGACCGTTGCAATTTGAAGTTGAAATGCTCCTAAACCGTTGGATGCTCAAAAGGGCCATCTGGCCGTTGGCGGTCGCAGGATGCGAGGGCCGGTCGCAGTGGCCGACGGCCGGTCGCCTTGGCAGACGGCCGGACCGACGGCCGGTCGTCCGGGCCGACGGCCGGACCCAAGGCCGGTCACCCGCGGCCGACGGCCGGTCGCCCTGGCCAGCCGACCGGTCGGTCGGGCCGACGGAGAGGTCGGGGACCGGTCGACGGGGAGGTTCGACCAATGAACGCACCCCGTTGGTCATTTACCCTTGGTAAAACGACCAGATTTTCTAAGTCACGGACGGTCCCCGGACCCCTCCCGGACGTCCGCGGGACGTCCAGACGCTGTGACATCCCTGTTCCGGACCCACGAGAGGTTTACAAATGGTTTAAACAAATGATTAAGTGGAAAATAAAGAGTGGACCACAAAAGTCTCGATGGACAGGATTATAGGCAACCTGTGTGTTCAACCTGCAAACACAACCTCTCAAGACCATTGGGGCATCACTGCCAACGGTCTCGATTACAAACGATAAAAATGGCCACGCCGGTGATTAAGCCGACCTCACCATATACAAAAACCTATAGAAAAGAAATAGCTACTACACACGAATAGAAGTCACCCAACAACGGTAAACTTCTACTTTCGGTTGGAAAATTGTCAACCTAAACACAAGTAAATCCTTTCCCAAATGGTGAGAACAATTCACTTTTGCCCCCGAGGGGGCTACGCCGGTGTCCCTTCCTACTAGGGTTGGGCACGAAGGATTAAAAACACTCACCGAGCGCCTTGTGAGAGATGGCAGATTACTATAAATAGTAATCTCCCTTCAATCTCCCAAGACTACAATAGGCAAGGGGGAGACCCCCCTTGACGCTCAATATTTGAGCGGTAACACAAGCCAACCCCGAAAACCCCCTTGGTACAAAAATTTCAAAAATACCCACAATTTACAACATAAGTGAGTTAGGCCAAATGGCCAAGAACCCCACTTCGTGTCCGGATCAGCCGGCTCACTAAGTTACCCACCCCCAACAAAATTCAACAACATAAAATTACAAAAACCTCGTCCGGTCTTGGCTACACAAACAAACCACCGTCACTTGCATATAATCCACACACATACATGCAAGAAGTAAGGCAAATGGGACTCAGTTTTAAAGAAAACCGTTGTTTTGTCTTTTAAGTACTCAAGACTACAGATTACTATATATAATAATATGCTCCTCTTTTCTCAAAGACTGCACCTACGCAATGCACCAAATCAATTAATTCACGAAGCAATGAACTTCAATGCTCTAAGTGACCACAAGGCAATGAAGCAAAAATCAAATCAAATCAAAATTCAATCATGAATTGAACATTCATCAAGCAAGTTCTCCTTGTATGACTCCTCAAGCTCCAAGTCCTCTTCCTTCACACCACACAAGGCTTGACAAGAAGGTTAGAACCACAAGCGCCTACCTACCACAAAACCACTTCAATGCAATTCCATTCAATAAAAATCAATTCAATATGTTTGGATTCAAATTAATGCAATTTGCAATCACTCAAGTGGACGAAGTCCAAAAATTAATTAAAAATTCAAAGCAAGTTTCTTCAACCTAATTACTCAATCAAATTAAACACCATTAAGTCCAAGCAACCAACCATTGAGGAAAAGACCCAAACCACACCAACCACTAAGCAAAAACCAAAACAATCAAACTTGGATTTGAGCAAGAAATCACAGCTTACTATTTATAGTAAGCTGGTCTTTTTTCTTTAATTCAAATACCTAAAAAGGAGACAAACAATAGCAACAAAATTTAGAGCAGATGCATCCAACCCTCCCGGCAGACGCACCAATTATGTGAGCCTAATTCCCGGTGGCCGGGTTTCAAGCCACAAGTTTGGGCCGTGGGGGTGGAGTGCAATAACAATTAGCCTTCCAAGCAATGTCCTTTTGACTTCTATCTTAGAAATTTCAGCGCATCTTTCAACTAGATCTAACTAGATACCTAGATCTTACCTAGATCTAACTTGTATTAACATCCCTTCTTCTTGATCCCCATACAACCCATTACCATATGAAGGATAACAAGTCCTTAAACATGCAACTCTTAGTTGAACACAAATTAGGGTTGGGTGGAAATTTTCGGGCAGCGCTTCTGCGCTGATTACAATTTCCCAACTTTTTAACCTAAATATATGAATTCAGCCTAAATTTGGGCAGCGCTTCCACACTACCCTTACACGTGGTGCATATTAACTACCCAAAACAGTAATTCAGCAGGGCGTATTCATTCAACGAAACAACATCACGTCATTATGAAGCAACACAAATAAGGGACAAAACAATCAATTTTTTCGGCAAATAAATTGCCGTTTCTCAAGATAAAGTTCACAGATTCTACCTTGTTCAATCCACACCATCTAGCAAAGAAGGATAATGCATGGAGAGTGAAGAATCGGGTAAGAGGGCTCCCTCCGTAATTTCACCCTGTCCTCCTTCCGTATTATCATGGAGGAAGGGAACATGGCATCGTAGTCGTATCTTGCCTCAAATTCCCAACCACGAGCTTGCCTTCAAACTCCAAGCTGATTGTCGGAGGCTGGGTTGAACTGCTGATCGATCAGCTCGTGAGCTGGCGCTACTGCCGATGCATCGTCGGTGATGCTGGCTGGCCTCCGAGGTCGCTTGTGCTGGCCGTTCCAATGCCGACAACGATACCGATCGGCGCTGTATCACCGTAAATGGAGGCTGCTCCGGTACCGAAGTCGGCTGCTTCCGATCGTTATCGCTGTTACCGTGGCGGTGGTCGTCGTCGATCTTGCTCCATGGCCGGCGTGATCTGCTCCGTCGCTGATGCTTCCTTTCCGTGCTTCGGAGATGCTCCCTCGAACTCCGGCTGGTACCTCGCGATCGCCGTTACCGTTGTCGCTGTGCGACGCGGTTGAATTGCCGGCACTCGTGCTGGTCTCTGCCGGTTGCAGCTCCGTCACAGCTCCGGCCCTTGCTGCCGATCGGTCTGCCACATCGCCGACGTTCTGCTGCCCTAATTGCTGACTCCGACCGCAGCTCCGATGCTAGCTCGTCCCCCTCGTCGTCGTCGCCTGCTCAGGTCGGTGGTTGCCGCTCGATCTGGCTGGTACTTACGCCGATCGCCGTGTTGTTGGCGGTGGTGCCGGACCGGCTGCTGCCTTAGTCCACGGTTCTGCAACCCAAACCCTCGCACTCTTCTTCTACTGCCATACATCGACTTCTACAAAAATACCTACCAAAAACGTGACTCCACAGACAGTTCTAGATCTCAACCAGATCTATCGTCACACACAATTCAACACCAATCCCTAGATCCACACGCAAAATTATGAAAAAAAAACCAAGCAACACCAAAAAACTAGCCTAACGGCTCCCCTTCCGACTAACTCCCTCCCTGGCTGATCCAGGGAGATTGAAGCAAAAAGCTTCATCCGTCCAATTGGACGGACTTCCATCCATAGCTTTTCCTAAACAATTAGGCAAGATAAGGGCACCAAACCTCATACTAGGGGTTTTGTAGAAGGTAAGGGCAAAATGGGGCACCCCAACCCCTACTTAGAAATACGTAATCGCTAGACCACACTAAAAACTCGCCATTTAATATATTGGCGTTCAACAAAAATACCAATTTGGTATAAATTAGAGCAAGGCCGGGCCGCTTGTGCCAAAACCCCCTTCGAGACCACGGTTATTTCGTGAATCTACGAAATGAGCTAAAAAGCCTAATTAAACCCTGGAAACACACCAATTACGCACTAACCCTTGCGGGAGTGCATTCCCGCTAGAGTGAACCGTTTTGCGAGTCCACATGACATGATATATATTTTATTATATGGTGTATATCTTAGCAAGTCATTTTGTGCCTAACTATTTAAAGTAATTGATAAAATGTGTATTGAGTTACAGAGTCTTAGCCTCTTTAATGCATCAAACACTTTAATATCTACGAATTTAGAATTTAATCATGTCAATCAATTTCTAGCATTTAGATATGATACTATCTTTGCAGCAAAATTTCACCATATATTCGAACATCACATTCAAGAACAAATTTTAGTTTCTTGTAAGATCAGTGGAGTCTTTAATAACTTTTAACTTCTCCATGTACAATATCCGAGTATATATATGCTAATAGATTATCCTTGCAATTAGTTTACGGCCCCATAACATTATAATATTGGTTAAAATGATTGAGGGGAGGCATTTGAAAATTTTGGCGGGTTAAGTATTAACGCCTTCTAATACAATTAAGAGAAAGGGGTTCGTGCATATAGCCTAGTAACAAGTGAGGGAAAAAGTTGCTTGTCAAATTAAAGGGTGATATATAACATATTATAGATTTGGCAAAAAATTGAGTGACCACCATATGAAGGTAAATATTATAAGTCGACAACAATAACCATTTACAAACATTCTAATGAACCAATTACTCATAGTAATATTTAACCCATTATTTGTGAATGACGTGCAAGTATTTGATATCCCTTGCCCATCTTATGATGAATAAATCAAACTTAAATATCATGATAGTCAAGATATTTTCAACACTTGTATTCACTACTAAGACTTTATAGGAACTTGAAATAAGCGTACCTTTACTCTACTTGTCTTAGGCTCACTTTACATTGTGGACCCTCAAGATTGACCATTTGGCTTTACAATACCTTGATGAAAGGAGAATGATCCCTAACTTCAAAGTCCCCAAAGTATGCTAATTTATCCATAATGGATAATGATTTTATGGTCTCCTTGATTGTAGTTGAGTGGAAGTAAATGCCTCAACTCAACTACTATCAAGGAGACCATGAGGCTCAAAAATCATTGATTGGCTAGAGTACAATCATTTAAAAGGAAAGGAGGAAAAAGGGGAGGGTAAAAGAGAGAATGATGAGAATTTTATTTTAAAATTGAGATTAAACTTGTATGGGTCTAAATCCATCTTGCACCAGAAGAGTGTCCAAGGCACTCAAAAATTCATTTATCATTTATCATGGTCACAAGTCTTGGCTAAAAGCCATGACCATGACAATCATTTTCATTTCATTATAGAAATGTGAAGAAGCGGAGAATATGAAATTTGAAGAAGATGGGGAATGAAAAATGAAGGGAGATTTAAGGGAAATAAGGGGGAACGGGGAAGATGCTTGTAGCGGTGAATTCGAAATTTTAATATGAGGGATTGAGGGATTGCGTAAAAGAGGATCCAAGAGCAAGAGCGGGAGCTCTTGTGCACTCGCCCCTCCAGACTGCCGGTCGCCCCAAACCGCACTTGCAGCGGACCGGCGATCGCCCATGCAGGACCCGCGGTCGCGCATGCGGGACCCGCGATCGCCCATGAACATTCTGTAATTGGAATCTATTCTAAAAAATAAATTCAAAATCTAACGATGGTTGAAGGAGATCTATCTCTTCGAAAATCACCCACTATTTCACTTTTTTCATCGTAGAAATATCATTGCAAAGCCAATACTAAAATTATCTGGATCAAGATACTTCCAACTACAAAGATTGTGGGATGCATCTAAAGATCACACTTGTGCAAAACAAATCATGCAAAAACATTTTTGATGTCACATAATAGGCTTGCAATGGTAAAACATGCCAAATGTATAAAAACCCAAAGAACAAATACTCCCTTTATTAAAATGCATGCCATTTTTTTATACTTAATTGTATGGGTCTGAAATTTTTACCACATAAACTAGACTTAATTTGGAACCCAGCCTAAGTGATTTTGTCAGAAACAGAGTCCAAATGAAAAAGTTATGGCTCTTCAAAGTTCATGTCCTTCGTTCAAAGAGGGTAGAGTGCCAGTCGCCCTTTGAGCTACGTTCGCCCATCGACTGTATCTGCGGTCGCCCCATTGAGCGACGTTTGCCCATCGAATGTATCAGCGGTCGCCCCTACGTACAGGAGGGGTACATATAGGCTCGCGGACACTTTGTCCTTGCCCATCAGGTAGACCGCCGGTCGCCCTCTCAGCTACGTTCGCCCATCAGCTGGATCGGCGGTCGCCCCACTGAGCGACGTTTGCCCATCGGCTGTATCGGCGGTCGCCCCAACAGGAGGGGTACAAATAGGCTCGCGGACACTTTGTCCTTGCCCATCAGGTCGCGTAGAAGCGGTTGCCACGGCGACCGCCGGTCCCCCTACTGGACCGCTGGTCGCCTACGCGCGGCAGCCCAGGACGATCTACAATCGCCGCAGGCGACCGACGTTCGCCCCTATGCTACTGTCGGTCGCCTAGCGAGGTCGCCTACCCGCGGTCGCCGACTATGACGTGTATTTTTATTTTCCACGTTATTATCGACCCTACGCCACGTAGGAAAATAGCTTTTTACCTCAATGTCACTGTCAACAAGTTTTTTTCTATGCAATTTTTGGTACGGTCGACATTTCCGTCGATCGGACGTCTAACAAACATGTCCAATACGACAATTCAGACAGACATTTCGAAAAGTGTGTCTAATAAGACAACCCTGCCTATGGCTGGCGATGCGAGCTGGCGGGAAGCCGGCAGGGAGCCGGCTGAGAGAGGCCATTCAAAAATGGGCCGGAAGCTGGCGCCAACGGGCGGCGAGCTGCCCTGCGCCTTGATGGCGGCGTGGGGCTGCTGCCCGGCCTGCCCTGCGCGACGTGGCAGCGTCGGGCCGCTGCCCGGGCTGCCCCCGGGGTGCTCGCTGCCCAAATGTATGGAGCCCTACTACCTAGGGTGCGCCATTGGTTCATTGAGAAAATTAAAGTGTGATTATTAATTTTCCTATTCTTTTATTCTTTATTTGTTTATTTTTAAAACTTATAATCAGTGCGTGTAAAACATGATTGACTTATTAATGAAATTTTCGTAGAATTATCTTTGTGTTTCAACAAATTCCATGGACTAATAATTACTTATCTCGGGAATTAAAATCAATCATATTATCCTAAAGTCTATCTATATTTCCACTATTTTTCAATTTCATAATAAATTTGAAAACTATAAATCCAATGATTAAAATAAATTACGTCTGAAATATATTTTAATTAAGAAATTAAGAAATAATTGCGTAATGCAACTAACTTATTTGTTTCAAAATCATTTATTAAAATTTTAATTATACATAGGCTAATAAATAATTTATTACTCTTTCTATCACACTTTCTAACGATGAGCTAAATAATTCACTATAGATTAATCTAAGTAATAATTCAAATCAAATCTTAGAATAACACATACAAAATAAGTGAATACTATAACTACAATAATAAATATATTTTACGAGATACTAGTCTTTGAAGATTTGACATCAAATAAACCAATAATGATCTTAGAAAAATTTCGCTTGAAATATCTTAATTCTAATCTTAAGGAACAAACTTTTAATGAAATTCTTGAACATTATAGGTACTATACCAAACTTCATTTACCTAATATTTATTTTAATATACCACAACAAATTCAATAAATAAATAAGTTAACGAGCGACAAAACATATTTACCACTAAAAAAATAAACTAGGAATATTGCAGTTACAACAATTTTAATCCTAGAACACCTCTGTTAAGAATTATTAGTAGTATACGTAAGATTATTGAACGTAATTTTCCAAATACTTATGTTAGAATAAATGTACAGAAAAATAAAATTAGGATACTACTTTTAGAATGTTTTAGTCCTATTCTTATACTACCACATCAAATTTAGTAAATAATTTTGTTATAAGCCCTTACTTATTTACTAAATATGAACCTTAGTATACTTTAGTTTAAATATAATGCAACTAATATCTACGATTAAAAATCAACTATTTTAATAATTCTTTCATACCGGAAACAATGTAGCAAATATTATATGTAATGTTATTAGCGTAGTACGATTATTATGGCTATGAATAGGGTATAAATATTTATTCTTATAATTTTATACAAAGCTAAATCATTTATATAAATTTAAATTAAACAATAATATTTTTGTAAAGTGAATTCATCTAATATTTTTTATTTTAATGTAGATTTTACTTTATTGCGTATCAATTGATATAAATTTTACATAAATTTAACATTTTACACATTAAATTTATAAAAAAACTTATTTATTCACATGAGACAATAGTTATAATTCAATATACAGTATATTTCAAATACATAAACCATTTATAAATCATGTAGCTGGGCATGTACTTTTCTCTAATATCATTCTAATCATACAAAAAAAAAAAAAAAAAAAAAAAATACAAAGTATTTTAATTTAAATAAATTTAGAAATTATAATAGATCCCGACAGACTAAAATATATCTAAAATTATATGGTTTAATAATAGTCTTATATAAATGACAAATCAAATTTGTATAGATGAATAATAAACAATCTACAAAAACCTCATCGAAATAAACAATTTTGATCAACATTTCATAAATATTTATTTAATATTAAGTTAGATATACATCTCATTCGTATTATACGATTGACTTATTTTACGAGTAATTTTATGTTAATATATACTTACCTAGCTGCGTCAAATATACCGCAGCATTAACGATAATCTTCTTTGCGGCAACTTTAGTATCCATACAAACGAATTCATCCTGATTAAAATTTGTAAGAAAAGCAGATATACATTCTCTAATAAAACTCGTTCTATTTTTTTCTAAGTCTTATTTGAACTCGAATATGTTGTTTGCATGGAATCCACTCTGAACAACTTCTCTATATACTTAGTATAACCCCATTCGACTATTCTAAAGGTTAGCTATTGGGAAAGGTCGACATTTGCAAACTCTATTTTGCAACGCAATCTGCCATCACCTTCACAACGACATAATAGGTAGAATAAGGCAGTTACATGCTTACAAAGCAAAGCATACAATGACGAAAAGCAAAAGTATTATCCAAAACCTGTAAGTTGCATTGTAACGAAAAGCAGCGGTACGTTAACACAAATTGAATTCAAATTCTCAATTTTACTAGAGACAAAAAATAATCTTGTGCGTCACTTTTAAATTAGTTATCTATTTAATTCATATCATAAGTATTACTTATTTTACAAAGTTATTTTTGATTTTAACTTTCATGCTTTAGGATTAAATAATGAAATAAACATTGTCTTGAATATTTAAGTAAGTCCCTTTGTAAGAAATTGAACCCATACTATTCTTATGTATAAAGGCACCACAAGCCTTGGCTTGGTGGTTGGGGCTCATGGCCCCCAATGAGGAGGTCTTGGTTCCATTCCCCATGTCGGAGTGGTGCTCACCACTATAGTCCACCCAACTATTGTATGGGTACCTCAAAGTCCTTTGGGGGGATACTATGTCAAGTATCCTCAAGGCACTAGTAACTAGGCTAGAAACTAGCGTAGTTATAGTGTCCATCCTCGAGAGGGGGAAGTAGTATTGTTCCAGTTTCCCCTTGTCCGGTGGCCATCGGGATATTAGCATTACGAACGGACACTTCATTCACGCCAGCCCCTTAGAAAGGGACCGGAGTTTCTATCTATCTATGTATAAAATAATTTGACCTAATGAAATCATAAGAATAAGATTTATGAAAACCAATTTAAGATATGAAATTTTAAGGCACTGAACTTTCTTAAGCTTAAGCGTAAGCTTAATCGAATCGAATCAACTTTATACTATATTGTTCTTGTAATAGTTATTGTGAGTCATAAATATATGAAACTCTTTACGCCTTATTATGTTATATTCCATGCAAATATAATATATAATATAATTTATATTTATTTTAAGTATTCTTCTTAAAATCAAACATTTTTATTTTTAAAAAACGTTCATACTACAAAATTTAAAAGTCCTACTTCATTTGACATTTTAATATTAGTCAATACGGAAATCCTAATAATAATATTATATATAGATTTTGTAAGTTAAACACAATTAAAGTTAAATGTATTTACAAAGTACAATTAACTTTACTCAAGTTCTATTCTCATCTATTTGTTAAATTAAGAATGTGGCTCCAAAATGCTCTTCATGCTCAATGTTACTCTTGTTTTCTTTCAAAGAACTTGAAATCACATGATCGCAGACGTTGATTGCTAAGACATTAAGGATTGTAAAGCTTAGTTAGATTTTAAATAAAGAACATCTATTGAAATTATACTTTTAAATGTATAAGCTTCTTTGAAAGACTATCTTACTGTACTTTACAATATATCATTATGCATTAACGACGTCACACTGCATTGTGAATTTATATTTACTTATACATTATAAGCCTACATTTTCTAGAAAATCAGCATTAAGTAAAATTTATTTATAATTTTAGATTAAAGCTAAAGAGGTACTACAAATAAAATTTGTGAAGAACAATGCCTGAAATGATTTATTTTTATCGTCTAAAAATTAGTCAAACATATTCATTTGCATCATGTGTATATTAGATTACATATTTTTAAAATGTTCAATATCTAACTTAAATAAACACGAAAATTATCTAAAGGATGTTTTGTATTAGAGTAAAACTATACTCTTATATTACTTCAAATTTAGAAATAACTTCATAACAGAATGTTAAATAAATATTTGCGTTGACGTTAAAATATTTTAGTTAATGATTACTTTATATAATCAATTACAAGATAATGTTAAAGTTTGATCTGCGATATAACCGAACATATTGCGCAATGAAGTCAAGTCCACAGATGTTTCATTACCCTAAGACTTATGGTATACATTTATCATCAACATATCCTAATTGTTTACAACAAGAACAAGATAGATGTCGAACATTGGGAGTTATGTAAAATTAATAATTTGTTTTTTGCTTTGCTTGTATTGAGCAGAAAAACCTTTATGCTCGCTTGTTTGAACATCGCATATTATCGCATTGCGAGATGAAGTGTAAATGATTAACAAAAACCAACAAGAAAAGTTTCATTGTATGAAAGTATACATTGTGAACATCTGTGTATAAGAGTACGTGACTTATATATTTGTAGAATAGCTGCTTAATTTGTCACATGTATTGAATGTACTGATGTTGTATACGCCTAAAAATACACAAAATTATGTAAAAAAAAATGATACCTGTTGATAGATGTTTAGAAAAAGTTTAATGTAAATACTTGTACTAATAGATTAAAAAATAATTATAAATAATAAGAATTATTGATTACAATATCGTCAAAATATATGTTAACATAATAATGTTGTGAAGTTCATTTGCAAATGTACTTTTATATTTACTCCTTTAATTTGAATTTATTGAAATGTATATTATTGTTTTTGAACAGCCTTGCTATATACACTGTTGTGTTAACGAAGAAGCTTGTCATCCAATTTCCTTTCAGCGATTAGAATTACGCAATATACAAAATGTTGTCAGTAACTAAGGTCGTGCTTGTTTCGTATATTTTTTAATTCGCTAGTATTTAGAATGTTTTTGAGCCTGTTAAGTTTCTAAGAATTGGTCATTTGTGTTATTGAGATCAAATTATTTTTATTAAAATCGTCAGGAATAATTTCGTTATTCTACATAGCAACAACATGCAAAAATATTGCAATGCTCGAATATATGATTTTGATTGAAACATTCCTGACATTTATGCAAGCAAGAAACGATGATATATCCGAATATTTTGCGGATGAATCGATTATGACTGAATTATAATACGCATGTCTAGCTGCAAGGAATTTAGTATGGCTCGTCGAATCTTGTAGCGTGCACTTTTGATACTTGCTTACATTTATTGAAGGAAGTGAGACATGACATTCAACTTGTATTGAGTTTCAACTTGGTGCTAAAAGATTGCAATTACTTACGAATATTTTGCATTCTTCTATGGTAAGGAATATTGAAACACTGCTACGGCTATGATAAGAGGCTGTAGAATCGACAAATACAGAGTTCTATCCTATCAAGTTTGCGATTCTGTTTCTGTCATAACAAATACATACAGACAAATTTCAATTTTGAATGATTAGAAGATAGAGAATTAAGATTTTTTTTCCTTTATTCAAAATTTTCGATTGTCATTAGCTAAACAAGGTTTTCGTTTGATATACACCGTTGTTTATTTAATTGTTATTTAATTTAGGATTTTGATTGGAACATTAATGAGATGTATGCAAGCAAGAAATGATGATATTTCCGAATACTTTGCGATTCAATCGATTATGACTGAATTACAATACGCATATGAAGCTGCAAAGAATTTAGCAAGACTCATAGACATAGTGGTACTTAACCGTCACTACCACGAATACTTACAATTTCTTTTCCAAGCTAGTATTTTTCAACACAGTGAAGGAAATGGGAGCAGATTGCTAGGACCCATCTCAATTAGATTCTGAACCTAGCACGCACAGACACACAAGAACTCAAGAAGCTCCTAGCTCTCATAAGATGGAAGAGACTAATCAATTTAATCATCATGAAAGAGCGTAACTGGAGATGTTGAAAGACATGATTATGTACACTGAATTTCCATGTAGACAGAAATTGTAAAATTGTAGCTTGTTTCTTATGCGGTACTTTCTGTATAGGAATAGATAGCTTGAAGCTCGTGAGAAAATTACTTGGTGGATAGGCGGCAAGAGGAGCTCGTTGCAGAGAGGACATCCAATCGTCTCGTCATTGAACTTATACTTTTTCTTCTTGTTGAGAAACCACGAATCAAAAAGTGGGCATTTCTAAGGATTAAGATCACTATTCCACAATAAGGTTGAAGGGGTGGAGCACCTCGAAAACGAGGCGAGTCATTTTTCAATCTGCCAATAGAACCTCACGATGTCCGGCGTGCTCCACCTCCGCACTGCCAAGTTAAGTTTCTTCAATTCGCTATGCAATAGATCAAACTGTAGCTTGTGTCGGAGTCATTAAGTGAGACATCATTTGCAGACACTCTTGTGTATCATAGTTTTTTCTTCTCTCACGCAAGTGAAGCTTCGTGAATACATGATTAGCTAGACATTTAATAACCGTCAGTGCTCTAACCATTTATCTCTAATTACTTACGAATAATATAAATTAATTCAACTTTCAAAATAGAAGAAAATATAGCAAAGTAGGATTTAAGAAAAAGTATTTTTTCGCTCTAAACTAAAAATTAGCGTGTATAAATTATAGAATTTAATATATAAAAACAAACAATTATTGGATATATACGGTAGATTTTGATTAATAGTTTACAAAATGAACGAAATATTAAAAAATAATGTAGGAATGGATAGATGGAATGATAATAAAAATATCATTATTGGATTAGGTAAGTAACATATTATGAATCTTATAGAAAACAAAATAAAATTGTAGGAACATAAAAAATATTGTTGTGAGAATTGCATCTATATGTAATGATTTAAAAGAAATTATTATAATTTAGAAAAATAAATAAATAAGAAATGAAAGAGTACAATGTGGTTATGTTAACACTTAAAACATTTAAAATAAACTAAAGAAATGTGATTTATGTGTTTTGTTTGTTTTTTCAAAAACTAAATTTATATATCTTATTGTATTCAAAACTTTTAAATCATTTAGAATACAACTAAAGTTATAATTGCAAATATAATAATAACAAGGGAGTGAGTCAGGTTGTAGCTAATAATGACTGTATAGAAATTATAGAATTTTTTAAAAAATAGACGATTAACGCAACCATATGTCATAATTTATATGCAATGACGAGAGTTTAAACTCTAAAGGCTCAAGAGGTTGGAAGAAAAACTTAGATGTTTTATCCAATATGAGTAACGTACTTATCCTAAAGTACTGTCTCAAAGACGGTATAAGAAACGTATATTCTGAATCGTATTTATTCGGCTATATTTTCTAAAATAATTAAGATATGTTTTATAAATAAGTAAGGAGTGTATAATTTTGAAAAATTAATCAAAAATGTAATTTTCTTAGTTAGTAATTGGAAACAGTTATCATTAGGTAAAATCACATATTATATGATAAAATAGAATAAACTAGAAGTAAATAATGGGAAACCATAATATTTTCGTCAAATATTCTTACAATAAGAAAACTTTGTCGTGTTTGTGATTGAAGGCTAATTTGGAACAATCTATCAAATCAAATAGAGTTCTGTTAGTTGAATGGCGTTTATAACTTAACAAACTTCGAATATGTTAAAAAATAAATAAAAAAGTAACTTTTATAATTTGCTTATTGCTCTTCAAAATTGAGGTTCGACCATAATCTCCTTGATTGGACTCTTTGGGGTTAAATAAGTCACAAAAAGTGCAGTAAAGTGGTCTAGAGAAGATTCTAAGACTTAGTAAATTAATAAGTCTGGACGTTATGTGAGCAATGAAAGTGCAAAAAAAACATACAAAAATAGATATTGTGAATTAGAGTGTTTGAATTTAACAAACTTTAGCCAAATAATAAAAAAAACATTCATTAGCAAAAAAAAACATTCACAATCCAGGGGCAGCGGGGGCACACCGGGCAGCGGTGCCCCATCACGTAAGGGCAGCGGGCACCCCTGGGCAGCCAGGGCACTCCGGGCAGCGGTGCCCCATCACGCACGGGCAGCGGGCACCTAGGGGCGGCCGGGGCAGCGGCGTAGCACCGCCTAATGCCCGTGGGGCAGCCCGCGCAGCCGCCATGCGGCCATGTGCCAGGGCAGCCGGCGAGGTCACCGACATCTCCCGCAAGCGCCCCGCCCACACTTCCTCGCTTTTCAATTTCTGCTCCGCCGCTGCTCCTCCGCCGTTTGCGTTGTCGCAACTCCTCCCTCTTTTGTGTCGCCCACCTTCGCGTCGATTGTGGCCGTCTTCTTGCTGCAGTTAATCGTCGCCCTCCTCCTGCGTCCGCGCTCTTGCTCGTCGCGCTCCTACTTGTCCGCGGTCCTGCTCGTCACGCTCCTGCTCGATCGACGCCCTCCTCCTCGTTGGCGCGCTACTGCTGCTGATCATCGCCTTCATCGTGTGTCCTTGTCGCGTGCCCTCGTCGTTGGGCGGCCTCTCCTGCTGCTGATCGTCGTCGCTCGCGCTTGCATTTGCCCTGGGTCGCTTTGCGTTTGGTGTGTGTTTCAGCGTGTTCGTCGCTAGGGTTTGTTCGAGCTCTCTTTCAGGTACGCCATTTCCATACGCATTTGCAATTCCATGCGCAATTGCATTGTTATTTCATCTTGTTCTTTGCACCTCACCTCGCAATTCATTTTACATCACTAGAAAAACTAGAATCACAGTGTGCATTTAGGTAGATGCCTGTGCATTTAGGTCGCAAAAATAGGTATTTCCAATTTCACGACCTAAACGCACAGCTTTCAGGTAGCTGCCTCCTAAACGCACACCTTTAGGTAGCTCCCTGCTAAATGCACATCTTTTAGGTAGCTGCCTGCTAAACGCACATATTTTAGGTTGTTGCCTGCTAAACGCACTGCTTATAGGTAGCACTCTGCTAAACGCACAGCTTTTAGGTAGCTGCCTGCTAAACGCACAGCTTTAGGTAGCTGCCTGCTAAATGCACATCTTTTAGGTAGCTGCCTGCTAAATGCACATCTATTAGGTAGCTGCCTGCTAAATGCACATCTTTTAGGTAGCTTCCTGCTAAATGCACAACTTTTAGGTAGCTGCCTGCTTAGCGTCTGCTTTTAGGTACACTACAAGGATATATGTGACCTAATTGACAAGACATTGACGTAATTCAGTCAACTGTCCCGTCAATTAGGAGACCCTGATTCGGTCACTTATTAACAAAAACATGTCGATTCGGCTGTCAAATCGGACAAGAATACACGTCAGCAAGTTCTTACGGTGAGAGGAAAAAAAAAAAAAAAAGCTTTTTTTCCGCTGCCCGAAATTTTCGGGCAATAGTTACTTTTAAAAAGCTTTTTACTAATCGACAAATTCGGAAGAGCTGATCCATACCGGTATCGAACTCGGGACCTCGTGAGTCCAAACTTGTTACCTTACCAACCCGCCCTCCATTCAACTCGATGATAAGGTGTAATTTGTTTTATTTATATAGAATTGTTGTTTCCAAACTCAGCAGACTTTGGCGGCCATTTTGACATAGTAAAACAACTTTTTTCAAAAACCTTTAGACTAAGAAAAGCTGGTAAATCAAGTTAAGTTTCATCTCCAAAATTCTGTTTGTCATTTAAAGCCTCCATTCAAAAGTTATAGACAAAATTCAAAGAGGGTGTTTGAAAATATCAAAAAAGAAAATTCCTTACTACCCGTCTTTGAATTTTGTCTATAACTTTTGATTGGAGGCTTTAAATGACAAACGAACTTTTGGAGATGAAACTTTACTTGGTTTACTAGCTTTTTTTATCCCAAAAATTTTTGAAAAAAACTATTCTACTATGACAAAATTCTTGCTAAAGTCTGCTGATTTTGTTTAAATCCCTAAATGACCTTCACGCCCCCATGCAGCTTCTAGAAGTAGAAAGTGAGAAAATTATGGTTCTTGGGCTGTGAATTACAGGATGACATGTAAATGTTGGGTATTTTTCAAGTTTTCTTAACCCCAAACCGTCCGTGTGTGTTTTTGGGAGCTTAAAACCTTGAAACTTCGATTTTCTACCTCTATGCATTCCCAAGGCTGTAAACGAAAGTTATTTCTTTTTTTGAAACTTCCAACCGTAACATCTTGTACTTAAGACTATTTTTAGTTAATGTTCAAAAAATGAACCGTTGGATGTTTACCATTTGCGAGATCATAACATCCAAAGTTTGTCTCCCAAGCTTTTTTGGGCATTGTCAAGATTGTTTTGGAAACTTTGGAGGCTGCCCTTGTAAAATTGGTAAACTTTTTGACCAAGAGCCCTTAGGAACTTAAGTAGTACTTTGGTTATGAACGTAATTCCAATTCTTTTTTGAAAACCTAAATTTAAATTGCCCGATCTTGGCTCGCACATCGAGAATTGCCCTAGAAGATTCAAAAATTGAAATTCCACTTTGCAAATTTTACCACACCCACTTTGCAGTATAAGGAGCGCCAAGTAAAAATATTACGCAGAAAATATTACCTTCAACACCTTTATCTAGGTTGCCCGAAATTGCAAAAACCCATTTCGGGCTTCAAAGACGGTTAGGGGTTAAGTGCCCCCGTTTTAGCAATTCCACGCTGGTCAAAAATAAAAAAGTTGACAAGAAGTTGACAAGGAGTTGACAAAAACATTTATAATTTCCAAAGTGACAGAAGTTGGGCTGCGAGCCTGCGACTTCGTCATTTTGGACATTTTTTTGTCAACTATTGGTCATATCGGGCCCTATTTCCTTGTAGTGGTAGCTGCGTGCTAAACGTCTACTTTTAGGTAGCTGCCTGCTAAACGCCTGCTTTTAGGTGCTTGCCAGCTAAACGCACTGCTTTTAGTTTAACGCAAAGATTTTAGGTAGCTGCCTGATAAGATCTGCAGCGGAGGCCGTTCCTCTTGGTCACTGCCTGCTATAAGCACAGCACTTAGGTCGATGCTTGCTAAACGCACGACATTTAGGTTGTTGCCTGCTAAACGCAGAGCACTTAGGTCGTTCCCTGCTGAACGCATAGCACTGAAGTCGATGCCTGCTCAACGCACAGCACTTAGGTCGCAGCCTGCTAAACGCACATATTTTAGGTCGTTGCCTGCTAAACGCACAGCACTGAGGTCGCAGCCTGCTAAACGCACATATTTTAGGTCGTTGCCCGCTAAACGCACAACACTTAGGTCGTTGCCTGCTAAACGCACAGCACTGAGGTCGATGCCTGCTCAACGCACAGCACTTAGGTCGTTGCCTACTAAACGCACAGCACTGAGGTCGATGCCTACTCAACGCACAACACTTAGGTCGCAGCCTACTAAAGGTACATATTTTAGGTCGATGCCTGCTAAACGCACAGCACAGCAATTAAATAGATCTCTTAGCTCGTCACGTTGGCAATTACAATTATAGCTTGTTCCGTTGACACTTACAGTTATTGCGCTGAATTGCAGATATGGCTCGCACCACGATGACTGCTACAATTGTTCCCGCTCCCTCAGAGAGGGACATCCGTTCTGGGAGTCATGATGAACCTCTTGACAATCAGGTTTATATATCCCTCGTACTTTAATGGTTTGTTTTTGAATTCTGAATTTATATCCAGTATATGCATTTCGAGCTAATTCTTGTTGCTTCTTTTAAATCACGTTACGTACCGTTTGACTTAAGTAATATTGAAGGATACTTGGAGCCCCCTAGTTGTCGAGCCCACAGATGTCCTTGCCTCTGCTGTCGCGGACGTCAAACAATACGGCATGTTGTGGACTCCTAAGCCGAATTCGATTGTGTCGTGGTCCTTATACCCAAAGGAGAAAGGAATTTTCCACCTATTTCAGCAGTCTGGGACTAATCCTGCCCAACTCCCCATCTGCAACGACACATTCATATACTCTGTCAACTATGAGGAGTCACACCTTTTAATCACGCTTCAGGTGACCTACGTTCATGGATTCGTGTTCACTATCGTTTTTCCTGCAAATGAAGTGCGATACTCGCACGACACTATTAAAGCTTACATGGTCGGGAAGACGGAGGCGGGGCTCGTAGACCACATCGTCACATGCATACTGAATGTTAGCTCTCCGAAGAAATTCGTTCAGGCCTACCAGCAGTATTGCATGAATATCAGAAATGCCTTGAACGATTACGAGAGAAGCAAGGCAAAAGGCAAAGCTCCCGCACGGAAGGCACTCGTGCTTGCTTCTGAGGAGGGTACCGGGTCAAAAACAGCGCGGTCGGGTATGGCCTCCATTGAGGCAACTCCTTCGCCGTCGCGGAAACGCCGCAACTTGAAACCCTCGCGAGTTAAGCAGGGCAAGTGTCACATCCCTTTCCAAACGAATCCCAAACACCGTGGTAAGCCAAGAGGACCCCGGGAGTGACGCCCCGGGCTTGGCAAGAGACAAGGTGAGGTGACTATGGAGAGTCCCGAGCAGATAGTACGCAATCGCGTCGTTCTCGGAACGAACTTGGTAGTGTGCCTTACATGGTTGCAAACCTTGTTCAAGCACGCACCCATAGGTCCAAAGAACGCGCGATTTGGAGTTGTGAGTCATGAGATATGACTCTCCAAAGTTGGAGCGCGTTCCGGGACACTCCGGGACTCGGGAGTGTTGCCTTTCGGGACTCAATGTGTCGACCTTCGTGGAGGGCGGCATGTTGCATGTTGCTGAAAAGCTAATGACAAGGGCTTTCTAGGATGCTAAGGCTCATGTTGAGCAAAGCAATAGTCTAGGAGATATGGCTCCTCAAAGTGGTCGAGACTTCGGGACTCGGGAATGTTGCCTCCCGGGACACCAAATGTTCAGAGGGGCATATCTCCCTTGGGACAGATCCGATTAAGGTAAGTGGGTAGTCTATCGATATTGATTGAAAGAGTAGATGTCGAAATGGGCTCGCACATCCCATTTGGATACCTGAGCTAGGCGCTAGCCCGAGGAGAAGTTACGGCCCGTTTTTGAGGCTAAGGCAAAAACGTGTGGTCTTCCAGAAAAAAAGTGTGTCACGGAAGGCCCCTCAACACAAGAGGGGGGGCCTACCAAAGACTCCAGAGAGTACTATGAGGAGGGGTGGTCTCCCTCCTCACTTGCACATGGTGCCATGAGGAGTCGGGGTGGCTCCAAGGGGTGAGGCTTGGGATGGGTCCTCACTCCCGCACCTTGTGGAAAATGGAGAGAGTTTTGGAGCATCTCTAAACATGGAGAGGGACACTTCCGCAACATTGGGTTGGGAAGAGTTCCCGCTCCAAACTAGTCCCCGGAAAACCTAGTGCCGGATTCCGGGACGGTTTCCGGCAAAGTCCTGAATGGAGTGAGAAACAAGAGTGGAAGGGGACTAGTGGGAAGTTGGACAATGCATAAGGGCGGTTAGCTTCGGGGGTGATTAGTAGCATCCTTGGGAGCTTGGACATTTGTGGAAGGCCGCCCCGTGCCACCAAGTGGCATGCCCATGTGTTGGTGGGAGTTACGGGTAATGAGTATCCGGTAATGAGTTACGGAGTCAAGGTGGGTTGGACACCTTGACTTAGAATGGTGCTAACATTGTGTGTGTGGGCATATGCAAGTGTTAGCAAAGTCGTGGCGGGTTGCTACCAACTAAGTGAGCTGGGATTCCACTACCAAGTAAGGCTCACTAAGAAAAAAAAAATGAGTTGGAGTAATTAGGGTCGCGACACTAATGAGTAGGTGGAGACTACATTTTTTGATTTCTCGGGTGAGCCGAATTTCCCCACGCTAGCAAAGGAGGCTGTCGATCCGCTCATTAATCTTGGTCTGGGTCCGCAAGAGGCGGGTGAACCTTCACAACCGCGAGTGAAGATTGAGTCGAACATTCCCGTTCCACTCTCGAAAGATGCCAAGCGTGCACAACGTCAAAAGGAAAAGGAAGAGAGAAGGGTCGCCAAACAAGCTGAAGGAGAAGCCGCAAATGCAAGACGGGAGGCGCAAAGACTTGCAGATCTTGCTAGGTTGGAGGAGCAACGGCGAGTAGATCAACTCAAAGTCGAATCCAAGTTGTCGAGTTTGGAGACTTCAGATTCCAGATTTCTGTGCGACTTGAGCGATTTGAGGATCTTGATGACTCAGATAGCACAAGTGGCTCTTCCCCTAGCCTCCTACAACCCCGTCAATCAGCCTACTTTGGCTATCTGCGGGCCTTCGACTTCCACCACCCAAACTCCACCTGAACGCTCAGCACCTCCAATTCCTTCAGTTCCTACCTGCATTCTTCCTGCTCCGTCTACCTCAGTTCCCATCGCTGTTATTGAGGAGATTATTTGTGGGGGATCTCCTTCGGAAGTTGATATCGCCAATCAAGGAGCATCAGACCATCGAAACGACAATGTGGACTACAAAGCCAGCGACCACGGACAAGCACATGAAGATGTTCTTGACGGTGCTTCCTCACTCTTGGTGACCCCTGAAGATGCAGAGACAACAATTCAGGGTGTCCCAATTTCCCTTCACCCTGCGAACGACATACCTGACTCAGTACCTGCGACCAATCCCACGGTGAGCTTCTTATCAAATGTAGCAAAACTTATTTAGCTCGGGTCGACCTAAATTTCTGTTTGACGAGTTGATGAGCATCTGCTCATATTATTGCTCTGCTTGTATGATGTTTAATTTTGTAATAATCTAAAAGCCGGCGATCCTTGTTTTACACGAGTCCGGTATTGAAGACGGCGAGTAGTTCTTGCGAGTTAGTCTTCGAATTATTGGATGGTGTGCCACGTTTGTAGATAGTACCATGTAGTGACATCATTCAATAAAATGAAGACTTTTATTTTATCAGTTGCGTATGCACTGCGTCCGCGTCATTCTCCCTCATTCTTGGCGCTAAATATCGTCATTTCTTTATCAGGACCCGCCTCTGAGTACCTTATTCCGTCCGCTTGCTACCAGAACCCCCACCGACCACCTTTTGCTGTGCGTCGATGTAGTGGTCCGGTCTTCAATCACTCCGAGCAGTCATTTGCATGCTTCAGCATTTCACAAGGTAACACTCTTGTTTTAATATCGTCCGCAATTGTCACTTGTTGTGCTGCAGGCTAGATTGCCTAAATCTTCAAGCAGGACGTTCCCTACATCCCTCGGTCAACCCTCACCGCCTGTGCCATCACTCAATAGACACCGGCCCATGCCCAAGTGGTTGAACGTGGTGTTGGAGTTGAACGGCGTTCTTTGTTCCACTACCCCTATGTCTCAGGTCCATCTCAGTACCTTATTTTTCCCGATCCCATACACCCTCCTGTTCTTTCCTCCACTATCCCCACCGTAGTTGCTGACACGATAGTATACTGTCGTCTTGGATTGACCCCCTTTCTTAATGTGTTAGATCGTTTCTGCCACATCCACGTGTGAAGTACCCTTCAACCTGAAGTTGTCGACGGTCTCTGCACCTTCCTTTTCTCTGAAACTGTTGCCGTTCCGCAAACTATATTGGCCTTAAACTCGTGCGATGGACTCTTGCTGAAGAATTACACGAAGGCCATGTACCATGGCACGACTAATCCTATCTTACTGAAATATCCACGTTGACGTCTCTTGACTAGAAGGGATGCTAATTTCAACGCCCAGAACTTTATTATGGTCGATAGCAATCATGCGGCTCGTATGGCTGTTCCCCACTGAACACTCTCTTTCCCGATCCTTGGGTCCATTCACATCTGGGTCCACCCTCAGACTCTTATCCACTGAAATTAATCCACAAGTTTTGTTTTGCCGTACATTTGAGAGGTCCGCAGAACTTTCGTCAAGTTATGACTAGTAGACCCTCTCACAATGACTTGTCCAAGGACTCCGAGTTGTACGGCATTATGTCTCGGAATTTGCCCTATGTGTGGAACCAGCTCCTACTAAATGGAAAAACTATGTTGTGATTACTTTTATTTACGGTATTGGTTTAAATTTGTTTTTTTTGCTTTTTGCTTCACTTAGTGTTCTAATGCCTCGTCAGATTATCACCATTTCGTAGTCATGGATTTGCAAATTGCCACTTTCGATTGTTCCGGTGAGTCTACCATTAGAATGCCTTTTAAAGACTTAGTGTTTTTTTTTATGATATTGAGGTTTTCAACAATCGACAACAAAGTGCTTCCCTGGATGATATTCCCCCAATGGGTCCCTCTACGATGTCAGATCCCTCTTTCAATAGTGAGGGGTCGAGGACACTATCGGAATTGCAACGAGGGCTGTACATATATTCTGCCCGAGATGACGCATCTGCTGTGGATTACACCAAAGACGTCATGGATGATGATGATGATGATGGTGTCGTTGATAGTTATGTCAATGTACCAAATCGAATTGTGGCGGCTTCACACGATAAAATCCCGGCTACGACAACAGGCACCGTGGCACGGATTACTGACACCCTAATTCATTCTACGGACCTAGGTGTACCTTGCGATTTAGCTCCCGTGAAGCTAAATGATCCTTTGCAAACAACTATCGCCCATGTGGGACTCTCCTTTGAAGGAGACTATCCCCGAGTTGTTGGAAGCGTGACAGAAATGAGGCTTTTGGTGATGCACGTCCACGTAGTACTATATAGATTATACTGGGCTTTACTTTAGGAGGTCTACAATTACACCAATAATATGTTTTCTGGATTTTCCAATCAATAAATTTTTCTGCTTTAGTAAATTTGTTTTAAGCATTGTTTGTATTTTGAATGAATTCTTCTTTTTGTTTCAGTATAGTTTGTATATTCATTACTGCGTCTTTTTTATTTTGAGAATATTTTGTTATATTGATAAAACGTGCTTTTTAGTTTGAGAATACTTCTCTCTACATTGATAAACTTTAATTATCTGGTAATGCATTTGGTTTAGTGCAGTCTAAGTGCGATTGTATTACTCTAATTCGTATTTACCATTTTGTGTATATATTCCCATTATAATGAATTACGTGTTGTATTTGCCGATTCTACAGCCTTGTATCATAGCCGTAGCAGTGTTTCAACAATCCTCAACATAGAAGAATGCAAAATTTTCGAAAGTAATCGCAATCTTTTTGCACCAAGTTGAAACTCAATACAAGTCGAGTGTTGTGTCTCACTTCTTTCAAGAAATGTAAGCAAGTATTAAAAGTGCACGCCACAAGTTAAAATATTCCTAATTGATGAAACACTTATAAATGTTTTTTAAGTTCGCTCGCTCAGTATCTTGATCTTTTTGACAGTGCTATAATATAATGAATGTGATTATAGAATATTCGATTGAATTCTATAACAAATCGACGAGCCTTGCTAAATTCCTTGCAGCTTGACATGCGTATTGAAACTCGGTCATAATCGATTGATCCACAAAGTCTTTGCAAATAACATCATTTCTTGCTTGCATACATCTGAAGAATGTTCCAATCCAAATCATGAAATCGAGCATTGCAATATTTTTCCATGTTGTTGCTTTGTAGAATAACAAAATCTTTGGTAACTATTTTAATAAAAATAATTCAGTCTCAATAACACATATGGCTAATTCTTAGAAACTTAACAGGCCCAAAAACATTCTAAACAGTGGCAAATTAAACAATATAGGTATCCAGCAGGACATTAGTTACTGACAACATTCTGTACATTGCGTAATTCTAATCGCTGAACGAAAATTGAATGACAAGCTTCTTCTTTAGCACAACAGTGTATATGAATAGCTGTTCAAAAACAATAATATACACTTCAATAAATACAAATTAAAGGAGTAAATATAAAAAACATTTGCAAATGATTCTCAAACACGTAATTTGTTATAATGGGAATATATACTAATAATTAAGGAGACTTCCATTTAGATCGATTCTGACCTAATTAGTTGCCAAATCACAAGATTTTTACTGATAATGATGAATTTTCTCAATATAAAAGACAATCATAGAAAGGAATCTATAATGCAAGCTAAGAAATATGCTCCCCTAAGAGAAAATTTTATTGATATGAAAGCACAAATACAATTTATTGGTGTAATTGTAGACCTCAAATAGATAGGCATTATATTATCTACCAATTACGACGTGGCGGAGAAGAGTTATCACCACAAGAATCTTACTTAGTGAATATAGGGTCCTCACTACGTGTGTATTTAGAAAAGGCAGGTTCGTCCATCTCCATAAGCGCACCACTTCTACGACGCTTCGATGCGCGTCTCCGTAATAGACGGTGAGTCTCAGACGAAAATCGTGTTGGATGAACGCGAGTGTTTGCCCCAAGAGATAAGGAGCAATGAGCCACAATATTTGGCAAGGAACTATTTAGCTCGAATCGAGCTAAATAGGCACGGCCATCAACGACGGGGTTGCGTAATACAGCTTCACCTTGGGGTGACGCTGCAATCAAGGTCATCACACCGATTCGATCATGGCAGGTTGCAATACTTGGTTGAGTCTGAATAGGGGGACTGTTTACTACACCGTCATCGTCATTATCCATGTCCTCCTTCGTGTAATCTACAGCCGATGCGTCGTCTGGAGCACAGAAGATCAACCGTCCCCGCATTCGTTCCGAGAAAGTTCTCGAGTCCTCACTTGTAATGGAAGCATCGGACACCGTTGAAGGACCAATTACAAGATTTTCTTGCAAAGCACATGATGGACGTGGAGAGAGCAGACGTCCAACGGCAGCAAGTTGGTTTATAACCACACCCATTTTAGAAAGTGAGTCCATGGCACTAAGTGCAATGAAAAAGGTACACAATATAACAACGCATTTAATCATGTATGTCGAGGGGGGATTCACCAATCGATCTACAATAAATCTCCATCTAAGCAACCAATAAACATAAGGTTTCTAGGGTAAAAATCAGAATAATACCACTGATAAAAGTATTTAAGGCAAATTCTTCCCACTGATTCGGTCCTGATTCCACAAATATGGAAGATTACGGTTCAAGAGCATATACAACTCTGAGTCCTTCGACAATTCATTATGCGTGGGACTACGATGGCGCATAGTCTCGTGAAAATTCTCAGGACCGTTCAAATGCACGGCAAGACAAATCTCGCCTATCCTTTTTAATAACTCGGACTTTGGCTCCTCTAGACAGGAATGGTTCCACGGAACAGTGAAAAGTGTGTTCTTTGTGGGAACCGCAATGCAAGTCTCAGGCTTGGAATCGACAATGAGCAAGTTATCGTCATTGAAATTGGCACCCTTTCTAGGATACAACCGCCGTCGAGGATATTTTAAGGGGATGGGATTTGTCGTGCCAGGGTACTTGGCGAATGCGTAATTCTTCAACAACAGATTATCGCATTGGTTGGAAGCCAAGACAAGTCCAAGGGTAGCGTCTGACTTTGAGAACAAAAAGGAGCAGAGTCCATGGACAACCTTAGGCTCTAGGGTACTCCAGACGTGGATGTGACAAAAAACACTTAATAAGCGAAGGAACCCGGTCAACCCGGGACAACCGTAGACAATCCTCCTAGCAACTAAGGTTGGGACGGTGGAGGAAAACACCGGAGTATTATTGGGATCCGGAAAAGACAGGCACTCTGCAGGCGTTGGGGTCGACACAGAGGCCATCGAACATAGAACACCGTCCAACTCTAACATCACATTCAACCACTTGGGCTTGGATTGTAAAAGACTGCGGGAGATATGGGTAATGGGTAGCTCGGGCGAGATACGGTGTATGGGATGTTTGGACGGTCCTGCCTGCAATGTGGGAACACGTAACAACGGCAAATGGTATTGAAACAAGAGGGGGTGTACCTTGCAAAATGCTGAAGTATGCAAAGAACTGCCAGCACTAATTGGGTATTCAACCGCAACACCCAGAGGTAACATGAGGTGGTTGGTGGGGGATTTTGAAGCAATCAGTCGGAACAAAGTATTCAGAAGGGGGGCGTGGTAGAAAAGTACGATGTTTAGGGCCTTGTAATATGAAGGACGCACACTCACTGAAGACGAAAAGTGATGTGAAAAGAAAAGAGTCTCAATTTTATTGAATGATGTTTCAATAAGTACAACGATTATAAGTGTACTATCTACAAATTGCGAAACAGCATCCAATAATTTGGAGACTACTCGTCGACCTACTCGCCACCATCGGTGCCGGACTCCTGTCAAACGAGGAGCGCCGGCTTTAAGATTACTAAATGCAAAAACTTCAAGACATGAGGGAATAGCAGAGCAACTGCCATCACCAGCAACAAACACAAAGACAAAGAGAAGGAATGGATAGTAACTAACCTTTGGATTTACCGATGAAGTTTTAGCCGTCTGGGTAGCAGCCACGGGAGAGTCATGGAAAGGGGCAACCTCTGCATGCTCCCCCACATCCAATGCTACAGCAGAGGTGTGATGCGTCGGCGTTGGCGTTGCCTCAGTCGGGACATCATCCCCTTGAGCAGGCCTATCCAAAATCTCAAGGGGTATGGGGCGGGGTGCGATCTCCGGTTCAGCAACATGAGGAGGTTGTGGAGGCGCGACGATGGCTGGTGGACTCGCGTCACAGATGCTGAGGCGAGGTTGATCAGCGTTGATGGAGGCAATGGGGACATGATTATTAGGCAGTTGAGATAAGATATTTCCGAATGAAAGAAACATCTCCTCCATCTTGCCCACTGCCATGCGGGTTTCAGACTGAAAGCTCAGGATTGTGGACTCCAATCTGTCAACTCGTGCATCTGCGGCTGCAATGTCTGCTAACCTTTGCTTCTCTCTCTCCACTTCTTCCTTTGCCTTGCGAGCCTTCTGCGCCTCCTTCTCTTGCCGCTTCTGTGCTCGCTTCTGATCCTTCGTGAGCTTAGGGGCGACAATTTCCAGCTTCACTAGTGGTTGTGAAGGCTCTCCTTCTTCCCTGAGCAGAGGCACGACAGGGAGAAGAGGATCATCCTCAGCGCTCTTAGGCTTTGGAGAACTAGTCTCCTCCAAGAAGTCGCAATACCGGATTTCTATGTTATCCTCCGCCTCATCCTCGAGTTTCCAGACACCTTTCACGAACCATTTGTCATACTTCCCCTTCTCAATCTGCCTCTTGAGTGCAATTTGCGAGCATTGGGGAGCAGGCGCCAAAGTAGTCTCTTCCTGGGATGGATCAGGAGCCACCTCGTCGCCTAAGGTCATGGCTGCGGGGTCAGCATCATCAGCGCGGTCATCGTCGTCATCAATGCCGTCGCTCGAACCCTCAACATTGTCATTGTCTGACGAGTCAGAGCTATCGGATGTTGGTGCATCCCGTGGCAGTCGCTCTTGCCCAGGTACTACATCGTCTTCGCCAAAGAGCTCCCGGTGGATGTGATCATTCGAGTTCTTTGAACGAATCTCCCTTCGAAAACCCGAGGGTGGAACCCGGTGTTGAACCTGAGTCCCAACAGCCCCAAGATCGACAACCCCAGGAGACTACTGGTTTAGCTCGACTCGAGCTAAATCCTCATCTGATGGACGAACACGACGCAGGCGCTGGAGAGGGGGGGGCTCTCAATATCCCCGACGAGATCGCAGGCGCCATGGTTGGCATCGAGCGCCCTCTGTGCTTCAGGCACAGTTGCGCTTCTTGACCGAGAAGCCTCTCCAGCTCGCGCCTCAGAAGAAGAACGCTTAGCGGTCGCGCGGGGGCGCGTCTTTGTAGCGGGCCATGAGACGCTGAAGACCGAGCTCGACCGCTTCCAGGACCCTAAGGGGGAGCACGAGCAATACCACGACCACGAGGGGGAGCACGAGCAGTACTGGACGGAATTGCCACCACAGCCCAGTCAATTGCGGGAGGTGACAGGAGACGAACAGTTGAATCCATGGGGGAATTTATCCCCGCCGGAGAAGGACCACCTTCATCTTCACGCTCGTGATCCAAAGCTGAAGAATCGTCGCTTAGAGGCCGCGTGGACTTCTTCTTCGAATTTCTCTTCTTTCCCTTCCCCGACCCTTCAGCAGAAGGCTTCGGACCGGAATTAGCTTCCGGATTTACGTATGCTGCGACGTTGATATCGTTGTAGTCTAGATGTTGGTAGTCCGCCGCAGCATTGTTATAAGCCTCCGCCTCGTTCTTGCTGATAACAACATATGTCTCAGCCTGACACATCTGTTTTAGAAGGAGACAGAAACTTATAAGAAGACTAAGACGAAATAGCTCGACTAGAGCTAAAAGGCCATGGACAAAATACAAAGAATGAAAAGATTTAAGCATGAGACCGTTTAGCTCGACTCGAGCTAAACGAGCGGATGGAGGAGAAGTGGCGCGAGGTACTGACAATTCCAGCCAACATTGGCTTTGTGCCAGCCATTATCGATAAGAACTTCCCTCCCGGAGATGAAAACATCTTCAACTCCCGACAGTAGAACTCCAATCGCAGCTCCGAGTGGCTGAGACCTAGGTCGTGTTCTCTACACGCGCTGGGCTTCGAGTAGAGGGGCAACTCTGGCGCGTGGAATACAGAGGGTATTGTATTCAACACACTCTGAGCATGGCTGCTTCTCTTGACAAGGAAGAGCAAGGGGAGCAAGTGCTTCTCTGAAGCTTTTCCCTCTCCTATGCCATTGAAACGCTCGTTGCTGGAAGACATGTAGTTGGCTGCCTTGCGAGCGTATTCGTCCTTCAACTTCTTGTCGATGTAAACCAACGCCTGGCAGTGACGGTTGACGTTGGAGGTGATGAACATCCAGACCTCGGGATTCTTGATGTGAAGATCAGTCACGATGTCTGCCCACACATCAAGGAATTTTTGGAAGTATGGACTCTCCATGTCGTCCACTCTACTTCCACTCCCAAGGACAGATCACAAATCAATCAAGCCGATATCACACTTGCTATATTGGTTCCAGGCGTAGTCCTTGTCCCAAATCCCGAATCTAAATTTGGAAGAGTAAAAGAGCCGCGTGTAAACAATCGGTGCAGGAGGTTCAAACGTCCCTTTGACATCCAGGAACTTCTTGAAGAACTCGGCTGCATATTCCGATATCTTTTCTGCACTCTTATTCTTGGTCTGCTTTTGGCGGTAGAGGGTGAAGAACGAGTCGCCCGGGACCGAGAGAAGCATGGACATAGTCTGACGAGTCAAATTGTAGTCCATCTTAGAAATCTTCCAGTTGGCGATGTCGAATTGCCACTCGGAGTCGAACAAACCCAGCGAGGGCTTAAGGTTGTGCCATTCCCTTGCGACAGTGTTCTTCCTCTTCCGATTCTCGACCCACTGCTTTGCACTCATACACTGGAAGTACTTCTTCGCAGGCTTCTTCACGGCCACCTTGGGGAAGGGCAATGTCCGATCCGGAGTCTCGTTCAACAAGTATTGCGCCAACACCTCGTGGTCCTCTGCGTCTAACTGCCCCATTCCCTTGAAGAACTCCCTGCTCAAGGTGAACTTCTTTGCGGCGGTTTCCCAATCCTTCGCCTGATTGAATGGGAGCTCGGTGTCGGGGTTGATCAGCTCTCCAAGTTTGTAGTCGGTGATGAACCTCGACCACAACTTGTAGAAGTCGTCCGGAGATGTGATGATCAGGAGCTCGTTGCGAAGGTTGGACGGTCTAACGATCTTGTCCTTCGCGTTTGTGTTGATGCTCATGAACCTCTTCACCATAGCAGCCGCGAATGCCTGCACTAAAGCCAAACGAATAAGGAACAAGCTATGCTGTTTTAGCTCGAATCGAGCTGAAACGACGTCCCGAGAAACGTCGACAAACAATGCGAACTAAGCCAACCAGAAACCTAAAAGAACAAGTAATCTCATACCTCATAACGCTCACGGTTATTTACTTCAACCGGTGTTTCACGTCGGTGTAGCTTCTTCAGTTTTACCGGGCGGCCATAGTCTTCCCAAACCTTTCTTGCGCCCTTGATGTTCGTTGCCCACGAAGGAATGAACGTGCCAGCATTGTTCGTCTTGTTCGCCATGGCCGACACGTCCAGAATCTTGCCAGTGTCGGAATGCCACACAACATGGGCTTTTCATGTCTGCAGGGCAAGGATCTTTGCGTCGTCGACCTTCTTGTCACGAATCAACTGTTTCGCAGCCTCAACGTGGTCCTGCCTGTCGATAATCGGGAACCGACAAGTTTGGACCAGATCTTCCCAATCCCAAATCTCAGGCTCATCTTTAATCGTCGGCATAATGATGATGGTTTGCCTGGAAGTAACAATGAGGGAAGTCATCAAGATGTTCTTGTAACGCGCAATTTTGGTCGGTTCCAAAGATCGCACGATAAACCTTGGTTCTGCAGGGTCGAGCAGGTCAATCGACACGTCAAGCGGATTGTCGCGTCCTCAGCAATAGCTGCAAGCGGATCGTCTGCTGCTTCGAGTTCTACTGGTTCAAGGAATCCCTCCAGTGCGTGCATGTTATAAGTGACCTGTGGATAACAAATTTATAGAGGGCGAATTAGCTCAATTCAACCTGAATGGACATATCAGATGGGAATTTGCATATGAAGTGGAGTATTACCTCAGGAACAGACTCTTGCTCCTCCGCTTCCATATTGACTTCGACTTCAGGCTCGGCAAGTGCATTCGCAGCCATCTAAACAATTCTGGCAGTTTGTTTGGTTCTCGGCATAACTGTCATTCAACGAAAGAAAATCAGATGTAAGATTTACAAGGGCAGTAGAACATCGTAATAATCTTGACGATCAAATCCGGGAAGGACTTTTACATGTCTTGATTAAGTGGCGAGATCAATTAGCTGGACTCGAGCTAAATGGGCTTGATCTCAAAACGAGGATCGAGACCATGTAGCTCGAGTCGAGCTTAATGTGCATGACCCTGAACCTAATAGTAAGTCCATTTAGCTCGACTCGAGCTAAATGGGATTGACCTCTAATACAATTAAATGGTCTCGACGAGTAAAATGGGCAAGATGAGATGAAGAAGCTAAACGGGCTAAACGAGTTAACAGGCTTATTAGGCCTTGACCTGCAACATGGTAGTTAGTCCATTTAGCTCGACTCGAGCTAAATGGTCCTGACCTCATACGAGGTCCCTGACCATTTAGCTTGACTCGAGCTAACTGGACTTACTGCTCTGTTACAGGGCAAGCCCATTTAGCTCGACTCGAGCTTAATGGCCACGGACCTCGTTTGATTCCAGGCCCATTTAGCTCGAGTCGAGCTAAATGGGCATACTGCTCTGTTTCAGGGCATGCAACATGGTCTTAAGTCCTCAAACAGGGTCCGTGACCATTTAGCTCGACTCGAGCTAAATGGGCTTACTGAACTGCTTGAGCCTGACCTCGTTTTAGGTCCGTGACCATTTAGCTCGAGTCGAGCTAAATGGGCTTGACCTGTTACAGGGCAGTAAGCCCATTTAGCTCGACTCGAGCTAAATGGGCTTACTGCTCTGATTCAGTGCAAGCCCATTTAGCTCGACTCGAGCTAAATGGGCATGACCTTGTTTAAGGTCCGTGACCATTTAGCTCGAGTTGAGCTGAATGGGCTTGGGTGGTCTTGGAGAATTAAATAATTTAATGAAGTTAAATGGGCATCGAGCTAAATGGGCATCGAGCTAAATGGGCATCGAGCTAAATGAGCACCGAGCTAAATGAGCTGAAAGTTGAAAATGAGTGCATTTCAGCAGAAAAACACAAATTTCGATGCGAAAAACACATATCGGAAGACCTCCATTACTGTGCGAGCATCATTTCATAGCATTGTGCCTTGAAATGTACTGAAAATGCCATGAAAATGGAACTGAATCAAAAACCTAAAAGTCAAGAATTAGCAACTTACAATGAAGCTTGTCAGAAAATGCGATGTAGATGCAGCAATGATGCGCGTCGAAATGCGGGCGAGAAAAGGAGGAGCCACAAGCGTCCGCAGCGTAGCAACAAAGTCAAAAAACCGCCCTAAATTCTGAAAACAAGGAGGAGCAAGCTCGAAAAAGCAGGAAGGAAGAGCTCGATACGCAGGAACAAAGAGAACTAAAAATGAGGAAAGGCGCAGCAGTGGCGTAGCGTTTCGTCGCAAGAGAAGGAGCTCGAAAAAACCACAGAAGCAATCTCGAAGCAACGCAGTATAAAGCGCGGGAGCAGAGCAAAAAGAAGGAGGCGGGAGCACAGCAAGGGCGGAGAGGAAGCAGGATCGCGAAGGCGGAGCACAGCGAAAGGCGGAGAGTAGGCTCGCGATCGAAGCTGTCGGCGGGAGCACAGCAAGGGCGGAGAGGAAGCAGGATCACGAAGGTGGAGCACAGCGAAAGGCGGAGAGCAGGCTTGTGATCGAAGCTATCGGCGGGGAAGAGTGGCCCGCTCCCGCCCTAGCAGCCTGTCGGGGAAGATTGGCCCGTCGCCATGCGAAGGCTGCCCGCGCTGCCCAGGCTTAGCCGACTCCTTGGGTTGCCTGGGCTGCCCGAGTATGTCGGTTCTTTTTTCAAATTTTTTTTAATTTTTTTAATTTTTTTTTGTTTTATGTTTATTTTATTTGTTTTTGTTTTCACGCATTGAATTAGATTAGTTCATTTCTATGGTCAAAACTTAAATTCATACGTACGGAATGAAAATAAGGTGAGAAATGATATTATTAATTCCTAGAGTAAGTATCCTATAAAAATGATAGTGATATTCATAACATTTATAACTTCTGAAAAATGAATCTACACGCTATGAGTTTTTTGCAAACATTTTAATACATATAAACTTTGAATAATAAGTGAAATTTAAATCAATATAATACAAGAATAGGATTGTTGTACTTGCATTACCCTATACCGTTCTTAGTTACAAAAATGAAATAATTTGAAAAATATCATTATGGAAGTAACGAATCTACATGTCAACATTTACAGAAACCCTTCAAAGTTTGAATAGGTTTATGATTATCATTGCTAAAATTCCTAAATAAGACCATATATTTGTGAAACACGTGTTAAAAATATTATATGCTAGAAAAAACTATGTGTAGAAAGAAAATGAGAATTAAATAATTTGACAGAATTTGAAGTAAGTAAAAACAACAAATGTAGCCGCAAAAAGGGAATGTAAGTGGTTTTTATAATTTTAATAGAAAATAAATTTTTAATTATGTATTCGTATGAATTACTATACTTAAGTTGTATTTATAAAATTGAATAAAATCGATTCATCTTGAATAGAATATATATATATATATATATATATATATATATATATATATATATATATATATATATATATATACAAGTATGAAAGATTTCTACTTGACTTTCTTATAGATCATGAAAGCATGATGTATAAAGGTGAAAAATAAATTTTTTTTCTGTTCTTGCATAATGATTTTGGTATATTTCGTGAATCCAAAAAATCATTTTCAAAAGATTTCTGAAGTAGAGTTTTTTCCATTTCTTATTTATATTGAGTTTGCAACGCCCTCTTAGAAAATAACTTTAACCCTGTGATATTATGATCTCTAAAAAACATTGCTGTTTTACATAGAAATATGGGAAAATTGAATTAAAATTTGAAAAAACTAAATTAACAGTTTTCTATAAGTTTCAGCACTTTTTCTAAAAGAGATAATTTTAGACAGACTTTGAATTTAATTTAGCATATATTGCAGTTTTGTGCAATATTCACGATCAATGTTTTAAAAGAGCCTCAAACCTTAACTCCTAATGAATGGTGAATTGTGAAACATGTATGCCTTCCTTAGATTTGTTAGCCAATTCTTAGGCTCCCTTTTCAGCATAAAATTTGTTGTATTGTCGGTTATTGTTCAATTGAATGTATGAACAAGTAGTAATCACTTGTAAATTGCAAAACAATAATTACCATTAATTTTAAATTACCTGTTAATAATTCATGAAATTCATATTTATTTATTCAATTATGTTTTTTAGATCTTTGTAGATGTTCCTAGTTTTGTACATGTTGTTTAATCTTTAACTTATTTAAATATGAGAAATGAAAGCATTTTAATTTAATTAGAAGCAAAGATGTCAGTTATCCTTAAAGCAGCAAGGTAGACTCGAAATATCGCATGTTTCGATTTGTCACTATAAAAGTTATAAACAATATCAAATACAAATATTTGCCTACCTGTTCTAGTAAGTTACCAATGGTAAAGATATTGGATATATTATAGATTGATAACCATACTATGTACATGTTTAAGCCTGTGTCCTGTTTTCAAATGCACTTTAGGTACACCCAAGAACTGAATATGAATCCCAACTGATTCTAGAAATCTAATTATATATTTTATTTAAGTTAGTGCATAGAACTAAAGTCCCATTAAATTTACATAGAATCCGCTTATTTATGTTTAAATATTAAATTCAAAAGACAGATCCCAACCGAATCTAATTTCATGATTTTATCAAAATTAGTGAATAGAACCAAAGTTTAAACAATTAAGATCTTATTATTTATATTTTCATTAGTGACGATCATAATTCAGGAGGAAAACTTTATGCTCAATGTAACGGGCGAGATTGCAAGATTTGAATCATACAAGAAGCACTTGCGCTTCTACTACATCGCTTTCTATTCCGGTTGCTTACATTCCTTAAAAGAAATATGAGGGACGACACGGAACTTGTCTTAAGTTTCAATTTGGTGCGTAAAGTTTGAAGCAAACTCTCGAACGTTTTGCATTCTACCATGTTCAAGAAAATCGACGCTGCTTTCTCATTGCTTAGGAGCTGTTAGATCCACAAAAGTACAACGCTTTTTCTTACAAAGTTTGCGATTTCGCTGCTGTCACAACAAATACACAAAGGCAAACCTAAGTTTCACAAGATTGTAAGGTACAAAATTACGGAAAAACATTTCTGATTGTTCATACACAGCTTTCATTAGTAAAACATGCTCGATGTTTGATATACACCGTTGCTGATGTAATGATTTTATAATTTACCTTTATTACATTATTATCTTCTATTATAACAAAATTTTATAAGATCCTAAATCTATTGTAAATGTTATAATATTGTAATTTATTGTTGATAGATTGTTGTCCACGATTGTATGGACCGAACATGATTTAGGTATATTTAATATATTATGGTTTAATATAATATAACTTAACATGATATGATATAATAATATTTATTTTAATATAATTTAATATAGTAAAATAGTATATATAAGCATTTTCCGTAATAGTTAATATACATTTATAAGAAATATATTTTCAAATAGTATAATATAGTAAAATAAACATATTAGTTTATTGAATAAAAATTAATATAGTTTAATATAATATAATAAGTAATTTTATTTAATATAGTTTTAAAAACTATAAAACTATAAAACTATAAAACTTTGTGTAATGTAAACCGGCCATTTGAAAAATTCATAGTATTCATATTCACTACTGCGAAAGTAAAGGGTTTCCAATGTTACAAACATAGCTTACTTGGACATTCAATGTTTCATTGTATCATTGCAAACCCCCCTCTTTCCGAGTAGTGATTGCAACACTGAAACATTAAATCTGATTAATCAAAGATTGTTGTAAATTTGAGAAAATTCTCGCATTCTTTCCTATACCACAACTCGTAACATACTTCTTAATCATGATACAAGTTTAATGCCCCGCCGCACCGTTCCTTAGTTTAAGTGGCCATATATATACGTGTTGCAACCTTACGTATAATGTGACGTGTTTAGTATTAGTTGTAAGAAAAAGAACTATGTTCAGAAATAGTATATAACTTCAAACATTAGGATCAATTGCTAAACGCCTAACATTATAATAATTTTAACGTAGTTTAATAAGTGATAAATTTTTATTTGAATCTGGTTTAATTATTTTTTTTACATTTGGTTTTCATTCTTTATTCTATAAAACAATTTAATCTTGAGATTCTAAAAAAATTTATGTAATACTAATAAATACCTTTAACTAGTTTTCCTCAAAAATTATATAGTGTTCGACGGAAGTATTCTAAAATTTGTGTTTTTCGATATTTTTCCATTGATATGGATTGGAGTTCAAAGTAACTACCAGGCAAGTTTATAATATTTTATAGTGTAGTAGTTATGATTCAAAGTTAAGTGTTTAGGGTTAAGGGTTTAATGTAGGATTTAGTGTATAGAATTTAGGGTTTAGAGTTTACGAATTAAGATTTTGGTTATAGTGTAAAGGGTTGAGGATTAAAGGTTAATAAATTTGAAAGATAATGATTTAAGATTGAAATGTAAAGAGAAGCTAGATAGCAACTTTGTGGAAGAAAGCGTAGATGCGGATACATTTTAAAGTTTTGAAAACAGGTTTAGAATACCATACTATAAAAATCATCTTAGCATAAGAATTGAAGTAAAACTAAATATTATTATGTTTGAATATCACACATAGAATACTAAACCTGTAAAATATATTTACTCACTGAATGTCAACAAGACTTAATTCTAAACCAATAATTATATATTTTAAATATCATATATGGTAATAATACACTTGAAAAAGCTAAGTATTAAACCTATAATTCCTCAACTTATTCACTGTCTAAATACTTATATAATAGTATCTCACATAAATATATTGAATATTATGTTTACAATATGCATTTGTAAAATACCACATTCAACCTATTGAATATCATACTTAATATAGCATACCTAATTAAGTAGAAACTAATCTTATAGAATCACATTTTAAAAAACTCAATATTATATTTACTATAACCGTTGTAAAGTGCGAAGTATTAGTCTTTTAATATAACACGTATTTTAGTAAGTACGAATCTTACAATACCTCACATCACCTGTCGGTTTTTATAAATTGAGCATAAGCGCTAGACATAAACGCTTAGCGAATGTTAATAGCGTCCATCATTTCACATGCTAATTCACCAAAATAAACCCAACAATTGTTAGAGTTGAGATATGGAAGTAATGCAAATAGATTCACATAATTACACTATAATTCTACTCTCCATTTGATACTTTATTACAACTCTATGAACTCAAACTCTTCAAAGTCGTGCGTACTTAATTTAGTATGAAATAAAACTAAATCATTCAAGACTACATCAATCCAAGGTACACGACGAGAACAATTTGTGTTCCCTTTAAACATTTAATAAGTTAGTATAAGTTTCATGTAATTTAATCATTTTCTATTTTTCTCCCTATACTCTATTTAAGGTAATCGTGTAAACTATGGTTCAAATAACAAATGACACTATCTCTTTAACAACTAGATTGAAGTTTCTTTTTCTCGTTGTGTAGTCGGATGAATTGTGGTAAAAAAAATTGAAAAATGGTAAAAGTATTATTATTAAAGTTATTGATTTATAAAATATCAAACGTTAAGTTAGTTATGGTCTAGGGACTAGAGTTTTTCATAACGGTTTTATGGTTTGATTTAAACTTGACTAATTTCCAATAAAATAGAAGAGGTGTCTTCACTAAAGTGCATTCCATTAATTCATACTTTAATGCAAATTTTACAATACAAACTAGACTTGATTTGGAGCAAAACCCAAGTGATTTCATCCAAAACGGACCTCGGATGAAGAAGATATGGCTATTCAAAATTTTGCCTTCTATCCAAAATGTCGTTTTTTGACATTCACCGCATTTAGGGGTTAACATTCTAGTGCCCAATATGAGATTATTTTGTTGATTTGAGTTTGGGTTATCCATTTTCCTTGCGAATCCGGTTTTTTTTATTACAATTATGTAATTCCTATTTTTAGAAATATTTCGGATTTCTCGGTGACTTAACTTCAAATGATTTTTACTGGCCCAAGATGTCCTCGTTCCTCCCGAAGTTTCCAAGATGTCCCCGTTCCTCATGAAGTTCCCCGTTCCTCGTGAAGTTCTCTGTTCCTCCCGAAGTTTCCAACCACATTGCTTTTATTCAAAATTCTCTGACCGTTACAGGCCTTTTTTGGCGCCCTTTCTCTGTTCACTTCGTGCTCTTTTTTGGCGCCATTTCTCTTCCCGCTCGGTCTTGCTCTCTCCTCATTTGTGCACTATCCCGCTTTCTGCTCCTCTGCTGCTCCGCTCTTGTGCTCTTCCGCTCCTCCGCACCTTCGTACTTTCACACATTTGCCCTTCGCCTCACCTCCGCACCTCCGCATCTCTGCCCTTCGTCTCACTATACTACGTTTCGCCTATATTCTGTTTTCCATTTGTGCTTCCGGTTTAGTAAATTTTGATTAGGGTTTGGGACTCTTAGTAGCTCTGGAGTTGATGCGCGTGCTGCTTTTGAGGATGCCCAGGGCCTTCGTTGAAGTATTGCAGCTGTCAAGCACGGCGTGAGGGTGAGTTCGATCAATAACCTCAATTTCAATGTAAAACAAGAATTTGTTGTTTATTGGTCATATGTTGCCTTCATCGTGGTGCATTCCTGATGGCAAAGTGGATTTCGTCGAAGTTGGTGTGCACAGAAATCGAGGCAAATATACTATTTTACTTGTGCACAGTTCCCAAGAATGAATCTCACTAATCACTGTCCACGAATATCGAGGCAGTTTCTTATAAGAAATGTATGAAATATGCACAAGCTCATTTAGCTCGACTCGAGCTAAATGGGCATCCACATCCAAATGCTTCGAGTTCACAAAGTCTTGTACTAGAATGGTTTATTGGAAGACCATTTAGCTCGAATCGAGCTAAATGGGCGTCCACATCAAAATGCTTCGACTTCACGAAGTCCTGTATTTGATGATTCATAGGAAGACCATTTAGCTCGACTCGAGCTAAATGGTCATCCAACTAAGTTTTATTGTTTATTTTGGGAGACGAATGTTTGAGGACCATTTAGCTCGAGTCGATACATGATGCACGTGTATAACAGTTTTATTTCGGCACGCTCACGATGCACGTGTATAATGAAGACCATTTAGCTCGACTCGAGCTAAATGGGCTTCAAGATAACTGTCCATCACTCACTCACGATGCACGTGTATAATGGAGACCATTGAGCTCGAATCGAGCTAAATGGTCATCCAGCTTTAATTGCGTCGCGGTGAGTGGTGAACAGTTATCTTGAAGACCATTTAGCTCGAGTCGAGCTAAATGGTCATTAATATATTTGTTCATCACGCTTACCTCGAAGCTGTTGAAGCTGGATGACCATTTAGCTGGACTCGAGCTAAATGGTCTTCCTTTTCGACATGCTTCGGGGTTAGCATGATGTATTAAGATCTTCAAGACCATTTAGCTCGAGTCCAGCTAAATGGTCATCAATATAACCGTCCATCATTCACCTCGACGCTGTTGAAGTTGGATGACCATTTAGCTTGACTCGAGCTAAATGGTCCTCATTATTTACGTGCATTGGGGTGAGTAATGGTCAGTTAACTTGAAGCCCATTTAGCTCGAGTCCAGCTAAATGGTCATACATTCTCCATGGTCATAGACATTTCTGACTGCAGGTATATTAACTTACCAGTGATTTCTCATGATTGTGTGTTTATTGCTGGCATTCAGGTAATCATGGAATTGAGTGAGTCCGATGGCGACGGTGATTTTCAGCGTCTTTTTTCTGAGGTATTGGACTTACTTATTTTGCTTAATATATTTTGTTTTGAGTTTATCCATTCGTACTAATTCGTCTGTGTATGTGGTCATTTAGGACTTGGATGGTCCTTCCGAGCTTGTTCTTCCGGACCATTTAAAAGATTGCCCCGGACTGCCCAGAAGTAAATGGGTTACGAAATCTGTGACACTTCTCAACGATAGTGGGGACGTTGTTGGTGAAGGCATTTGTCAGACTCTTGACGCTGAAAGAATGTTAGAGAGTAATGACGAGCCCGTATGTGAAGATCAGGTAGTTGTGCAGATCGTGAAGTGCTTGAATTTGGACTTCGTACCTGCTGAGACCATTTATGGAACTAGGAGCTGGAAGTTTAGCCATGCTATCCATGAGGGTTGGTCACTACTTGATCATTTACGAGTTGATCAGTTCAACGTCGCTGTTAATGCCCGCGATCATCCAAAGAAGAAGGGGGTGCGATCGTATGAGTTGGGACAACGAAACCAACGATTCTTAAGGACCAAGAGAGAAGAGGAGCTCTTGACGTTAAATTCAGTCAACTTGGTTGCAAGCAAGATTTGCTGCAACAAGAACTATTGCCAAGCTTTCCCTCGAGAGAATATTATGGGTCTCCGAAAGCAGATGTACGAGGCGTCGGGTTTTAAATTTAAGTCACATTTCAAGATAGATGTTCATATTCGTTTTCATCAGGCACCGGACGGCACAATGATGGTAACGACTGAAGGCATTGACGTTTGCGCGCGTGCATGGCAACATATAAGTGGAGTTCTGATTTCAACATACTACAGGAGGAAGGCAGAAGTTGCAGCTGGACTACGTGCTCGCCACCATGGCAATGTTGGTCAGAAGAAACCACGATTGCATGTAAAGCAAGCTGTAGCTACTCTGAAGACATGCATTGACAATGCTGCTGATCATATGCCTCACCGGACGAAGATGTTGACATCTGGTGAGAAGGTTGTCTCTCGGCCCTTGCCGTCGTCCTTCAGATGGAAGGATGCCATACCGGGGATCAATGACATCAATGAGAGGTTGGGCTTGAAGTCCATTTTTTAGAGCACACTTAGCAGGATTAGGAGGTCAAAATTTTCTGAGTATTCAAAGAAGGCGCCGGGAGACAACTTTGCTCGTTGCTCAACCTGTGACAGGATGGAGACAATGATCAAGTCTATGGTACCTGATTCATGTGAAGAGAATATGTGGATCAAGAAGCTAGAGGAGCATTTGCATCATCAAGAAACGCATCGTGAGTATCATTATACAAATCGTTCTCTTTCTATTCAGAGGCCGAGAGATGTCCTTTGTATAATACATGACAAAATGGATCATGCAAAGATTGTGTGCCTTATATTTTCACATAAAACAAAGATCCTCAATTCCGTTAAAATGGCATTATGCCGCTAAAATGGCACACCTCAACTTTCTGAACTACGGTCCAAAAACCATGTGATATAACAGAATTTGAAGGTGATAGTATAGAAAATGAGTGACAAAGTATGTAAAGGAGTGATATTATTAAAAAAATGTGATATTACAGAATGCACCATTCCATGTGAGCACATGTGTAAGATTTGGTGTGACAAAATGGCACATGGCATAGTGCCATTTTAACGGAATTGAGGTTAAAGGCAAATGATGCATTGATGAAGCTTCCAATTGCTGTGACTGGCATGATTGCACACGGGCATAGCGATGTCCGGTATGCTCATTATGGGCTCGATATTTATCCAAGTGATTGCAATCACACTGTTGGATCAATATTAAAGCTTTTACGAGATCTAGAAGGTGTTCCGATCTCGTATCCGAAATCATTATTCGCAAATTCGGGGTCGCTGCCTCTATTTGAAGTTGTATTGTTTGGAAAAGAAGGGTGTTTAAACTCTCTTCTTCCTGAAAGTGAAGTTCCTGGGGTGGCGGAGCCTCTACCTCCTGTCCAGCATGTGCAACTGGACAACGCAGCTTCTGACAACAAGAATAGATTCATGTTTTGCTTTTGGTCTCTTCTGGTACACATGGGTGTGTTCCATGAAGTATATGTCAATTTCTTGTTAGTTGGACATACCCACAAAGATATTGACGCCCTCTTCGGACGTTGGAGCATGAATCTCAAAGAGAATGACTTTCTCACACTTCCTCAGTTGATGAAGTCATTTACGACGCAGAGTCTTTGCCAGTCATTCCTCATTTGATAGAGGAAATACCTGACTTCAAGGCTTATATTGAAGACTACATTGGTTCTAGAGATGAAATTCTAGTTGGGCATTCGGAGGGTCAACAATTCAAGTTTTACAAGCATGACAATGGATGGCCCATGATGCAGTATAAGATGTTATGCACAGACAATGAGTGGTTACCTTCTACTAATGGAGGTATAAAATTGTAGAAAGAGGACCGAAGTACAAGAAAACTATTGTTACCTACAGGTGACATGAAACCTTTGGCGCCCATTTCCATGAAGAACCGTGATGACATTGTAAAAGGCATTGGAGGGTTTATTAAGATGTGGGAGACTTCATGTGCGGAGGACATATTTGGAGAATTTGGTCGGCGTCATGAACTTGTTATTCGCTATTGGCGAGCTGTGAAGCTTGCATTGGTTGAGCCTATAGAAGTGTCTTCATTTTTGAAGAACGGGTGTTGGCCTTTAACTCGAGTACCTGCGACACGAGAATTCTTAAATACTGGCGAATTGCGAGAGGAATATGGGCGTGATCCGCACTTTATCGGACGGTTGTGTAATAGACCAAGGGAGTCGTTTTGGGTTGGTCGAGATATTTTTGCTGGATATTTTGTAGCTCTACGTCCAGCCGATAGGGATGCTCGTCCTTTCTGGATTGCTAGAGCTTTAACTGATTTTGATGTTGATCACAACTATCCAAGCTGTATTCAAATGCAATATTTTCAACCTGCATCAAAAAATAGTGTTGTTCAGAAAACCTATGCTGGTTGGGATACAATGAAGACTTTCAAATGGAAAGTTGAAGACACTCACATTCCGGAATGGCTTCAAGCTGATGCTATTTTTACGTCATGGAAATCAAGTGCAAAACTTGGCTCTCGGCGTCCGATTATTTCATTATCGGAGCGTCAAATCAACATCATCAAATAAAGTATTGAGCGGTTCAACGGTGGAGAGGAGTAGCCTGACATCTTTAGTTTATTTGGGCATGCCAATTTAGCTCTAGTCGAGCTAAATGACCTCAGTGCAATTTGAGCTATCAATTTATCGTTTTTGCCAATAGATTCATCTTAGAAATGCACGTAGAAGTCCTTCCTCTTATCTTTGCTAGCAGTTGATATCCGTAGTTAAGTATTGGTACAGTTATTATGCCTTAAAGTCAACAATTCAAGTGTTTGTAATTTTTCGGAGTTAATTGTCGATTTCCAGTTTAATTGAGTTTATCATTTTATTGTGCTCTTTTTGCAAATTGCTATCAGGATGCATTTTGCGTTTGCTACTTTCATCATCTTTTGTATTCAGTTTAGCTCTACATCACGCGCGTTTAGTTCGATACATATGTTGGAATTTAGGTCGATTGGTTTTTGAGAGTTTGAGTATTCCCATTATAACGAATTATGTGTTTTCATAACATTATTATGTTAACATATATCTTGCCGATATTGTAATCAATAATTATTGTTGTTTATAATCAATTTTTAGTCTATTGATATTTAACGATAAAACTTATTCTAAACATCTATCAATCAGTATCAGTTTTTTTTTTACATAATTTTGTGTATTTTTAGGCGTATGCGACTTCAGTACATTCAACACATGAGCCAAATTAAGCAGCTATACTACCAATATATAACTCACGTACACTGATACACAAATTTAAATAGCAGATGTTCACAATCTAATTCTCTTACAATGAAACTTTTGTTGTTGGCTTTTTTAATCATTCACACTTCATCTTGCAATGCAATAGTATGAGATGTTCAATCGCGCGGGCATAAAAGTCTTTCCGCTCAATACAAGCGAAGCAAAAAACAAGTTATTAATGTCACATTTCACTTCAATGTTCGACATCTATCTTGTTTTTATTGTAAACATCAATGATCCGTCGATGATAAACATATACCATAACTCTTATTATAATGAAACAGCTGTGGACTTGTCTTATCGAGCAATACGTTCAGTTATATCGCAGACCAAACTTTAACATTATCTTGTAATTGATTATATAAAGTAATCATTAACTTAAATATTATATCGTAAGCACACAAATTTATTTAACATTCTGTTATGAAGTCATTCCTAAATATAAAATAATATAAGATTATGGTTTTATTCTATTACAGAACACCCTTTAAATAATTCTGAAGTTTAAAGAAGTTGGATATGAAACAATTTAAAAATAAGTAACCTAATATACACATGATGCAAATGAATATGTTTGAGTAATTTCTAGACGATAAAAATGAATAATTTCAGACATTGTTCTTTATAAATTTTATTTGTGATACCTTTTTAGTTTGACTCTAAAATTATAAATAAATTTTACTTAATGTTGTTTTTCTATAAATTATATGCTTATAAAGTATAGGTAAATATAAATCTACAATGTAGTGTGCCGTTGTTAATGCATAATGATATATTGTGGAGTACTGTAAGATAGTCTTACAGAGAACCTTATTCATTTGAAAGTATAGTTTCAATAGATGTTTTCTATCAAAAGCGTAAGTAATCTTTACAATCATTAATGTCTTAGCAATCAGCGCCTGCGATCATGTGATTTCAAGTTCTTCGAAAGGCAACAACCATAACATTGAGCATGAAGAGCACTTTGGAGTCACTTTCTCAAATTAACAAATAGATGACAATTGAGCTTGAGTACAGTCAATTGTACTGTGTAAATAAATTTAAATCTAATTGTGTTTAACTTACAAATTTGTATATAATATTATTATTATGATTTATATATTGACTAATATTAAAATGTCAAATGAAGTATGACTTTTGGAATTTGTAGTATGAACGTCTTTTAAAAAAAGAAATGTCCAATTTTAAGAAGAATACTTAAAATAAATATAAATTATATTATTTTGCATGGAATATAACCTAATATGGCGTAAAGAGTTTCATATATTTATGACTCATCACAACGAAAACAATATATGATGAAATAAATTCGATTCAATTAAGCTTACGCTTAAGCTTAAGAATGTTCAGTACCAAAATTTCATTTCTTCAATTGGTTTTCATAAATCTTATTCATATGATTTCACAAGGTCAAATTATTTTATACATAAGAATAGTATGGGTTCAATTTTCTACATATAGATTTTCTTAAATATTCAAGTGTATATTTAATTATTTAATCCTAAAGCATGAAAGTTGAAATCTTATATAACTTCGTAAAATAACAAATACTAATGATAAGAATTATATGGATTTCTAATTTAAGAGTGACGCACAAGATTAATTTTTGTTTCTAGTATAATTGAGAATTTGAATTCAATTTGTGTTGAGGTACCACTGGTTTTTGTTACAATACAACTTAGAGGTCTTGGGTGATACTTTTGCTATTTGTCATTGTATGCTTTTATTTGTAAGCATGTAACTGCTTTATCTACTTATTCTGACGTTGTGAAGGTGATGACAGTTTGCATTGCAAAATAGAGTTTGCAAATGTCGACCTTTCACAATAACTAACATTAAGAATAATCGAATGGGGTTATACTAAGTATATAAAGAAGTTGTTCAGAGAGGATTCCATGCAAACAACAGACTCGAGTTCAAATATGATCTAGAAAAAGCAGAACGAGTTATATTAGTGAATGTATCTCTGCTTTTGTCACAAATTTTAATCAGAATGTTTTCGTTTGTATGGTTACTCAAGTTGCCGCAAAGAAGTTTACCGTTGCTGCTGCGGTATATTCGACGCAGATAGTTAAGTATATATTAACATAATATTATCTCGTAAAATAATTCGATCGTATAATACGAATGAGATGTATATCTAACTTAATATTAAATAAATATTTATAAAATGTTGATGAAAATTGTTTATTTCAAATTATGTTTACGTATTTTGTTTATTCTTTATCTATACAAATTTGATTCGTCATTTTATATAAGAATATTATAAAATTATATGATTTAAGAATAATATTAAGTTCTCAAGATATATCATAATTTCTTCTTAAATTTATTTAAATTAAAATACTTTGTAATTTATTTCTTTTTTTCGTTTGATTTTAGTGATATTATAGAAAAATTTATGCTCAGTTTCATAATTTATAAATGGTTTATGTATTTGAAATATACATTTAATTACAACTATTATCTTATGAGAATAAATAAGTTTTTTATAAATTTAGCATGTAAAATGTTACATCTATGTAAAGTTTATATCAATTGATACGTAATAAGCTAAATTATATATTGTAACATACAATATTAGATAAATTCACTTTCCAAAAAAATTATTGTTTATTTCAAAGTTTTATAAATGATTAAGTTTTCATAAAATTATAAGAATAAATAAGTTTTTTCATAAATCTAACATGTAAAATGTTAAATCTATATAAAATTTATATCAATTCATACGTCATAAGCTAAAATCTATATTAAAAAACAAAATAGTAGATGAGATCACTTACCAACAATATTATTGTTTATTTTAAAGTTATATAAATGATTTAGTTTTGATAAAATTATAAGAATAAATATTTAAACCCTATTTATAGCCTTAATAATCGTAATACGCTAATAACATTAGATATAATATCTGTTAGATCGTTTTTGGTCTGAAAATATTATTAAAATAGTTGATTTTTGATTATAGATATTAGTTGCATTATATTTAGAGTAGAGTATACCAAGATTAGTATTTTGTAAATAAGTAAGACTTATAACAGAATTATTTAGTAAATTTATTATAAAATTGAAAAATAGCGAAAAATATAGATAGACGCAAGGATAATATAATTACTTTTAGTTCCTGAAATAAGTAATTATCAGTTTATGGAGTTTTTTGAAACACAAAGATAATTCTAGGAAATTTTCATTAATACGTCAATCATGTTTTACACGCAGTGATTATAAGTTTTAAATAAAGAATCAAAAAAATAGAAAATTTCATAATCACACGTAAATTAGCTCAATGAACCAATGGGGCACCCTAGGTTGTGGAACCCCATACATCTGGGGCAGCGGGCACCCCCGGGGCAGCCCGGGCAGCGGCTCGACGCCGCCACGTCGCGCAGGGCAGGCCGGGCAGCGGCCTCACGTCGCCTTCAAGGCGGAGAATAGCCCGCCGCCCGTTGGCGCCAGCTTCTTGCCCAGTTTGAACGTCTTCTCGCCGGCTCCCAACCAGCTCGCATCTCCAGCCAGGGGCCCCAGTCGGCTCGCACCGCCAGCCAGCCCCCAGCCAGCTCGCTCCGCCAGCGTTCTGCTCCGCCAGCGTTTCGCTCCGCCAGCTTTCCGCTTGGTGTTCTTCTCCCTGGCGCAGCTTCCCGCTCCGGCCAACCTCATGCCGTTCCTCCCCCCCTACTCCCGTGTCGCCATCCTCCTCCACGCCGTTCTGCTCCTATTTCGTGTGGTTGTATTTCGAACTTCTTCCCGCATTAGCTACAACAGCTCACATTTGCCATTCAGTTGTTGTTACTTCAATTTGTTTCTCAGCTTGTTTGCTCGACTACGGTAGGGTTTGTTCGTGATCTCCGAGGCAATCATTCGCATCAAGTACGCCATTACCATACGTATTTGCATTTGCATTTGAACTTGCATTTTGGGACCGCTCCGCGTGATTTGTTTTTCGTAACTGAGTTAACAATGTGCATTTAGGTCGATGCCTGTGCATTTAGGTCGCAAAAACAGGAATTTCCAATTTCACGAGCTAAACGCACAGAATTTAGGTCGCTGCCTCCTAAACGCACGATGTAGGTCGCTGCGTGCTAAAAACACAGTTTTTAGGTCGCTGCCTGCTTAATGCACTGTGTAGGTTGCTGCGTGCTAAACGCACAGTTTTTAGGTCACTACCTGCTAAACGCACAGTTTGTACTTCGCTGCCAACTAAACGTAGTGGTTAGGTCGCTGCGTGCTAAACGCATAATGTCTAAGTCGCTGCCTGCTAAACGCACAGTGTTCAGGCCGCTCCGAACCAAATGCAGTATTCGGGTTGCTGCCCTTAAACGGTCAGTGTTCAGGTCACTGCCTGCTAAACAATCAGTGTTTAGGTCGCTGCCTTCAAAACGCACAGTATGTAGGTCGTTGCCTGCTAAATGCTCAGTGCTTAGGACTCTCCCAACTGAACGCAATGTTAGGACGCTGTCTGCTAAACGCACAGTGTTGAGGTCGCTGTCTGCTAAACGCACTGTGTTTAGGTCAGTGCCTGCCAAACGCACAGCATTCAGGTCGCTCCCAACTTAACGCAGTGGTAAGGCTGCCTGCTAAACGGTCAGTGTTCATGTCGCAGCCTGCTAAACGGTCAGTGTTCATGTCGTAGCCTGCTAAACACAGTGTGTAGGTTGCTGCCTGTTAAATGCACAGCATTTAGGTCGCTCCTTGCTAAACGCACAGTGTTGAAGTCGCTCCCAACTGAACGCAGTGGTTACGTCGCTGTCTCGTAAACGCACAGTGTTTAGATCGCTCCCAGCTAGACGCAGTGGTTAGGTCGCTGCCTGCTAAACGCATAGTGTTTAGATTGCTGCCTGCTTAACGCGGAGTGTTTAGGTCAATGCCTCCTAAACGCACAGCACTTAGTACGTTACGAAATGAAGCTAGACGTTCAGCAGTCCGCTTGGGAAATTAGCTCGAGTCCTGCTAAGTCTACAGCAGTGTCATAATCTTCGTAGGGATTTAGCTCGACTCGAGCTAAATGCACGACAGCTTCTTTACCATACGCACGGATTTAGCTGGGGTCGAGCTATGTCCACAGTTAGTTTAGGAATTTTCTCTGGGGGTTTAGATCGTTCCTATAACATCCATGTTATATTGATGTCAAATGATTAATTATAAACTAGTATAATAGGTAGGAAATTAGGTCCAGTCGAGCTAAATACTACTTCCATATTGTTTAGGAATGACTGAGCTTGTTCTGAGGTTTCATGTTTGCGTCTTCTTTTCCACTAATGGTTATTAGAATCTTTTGTAATGTTGTGTAGCATTTCACAGAGCTTATAATCAGTTTTAATCAGGGTGTGACCGCTCTACATGGCGACTAGTGCGTCCGATGATGACTTGGACAATCAAAGTATTTCTTCAAAGGTATTATAAAGTTCACGGTTTTGTTATTCGACGTTTATGTTGGTTCCGTTTATAACATAATTGTTTTTTGGTTATTAGGATTTGGAAGATGTTGAGCTCGTTCTGCCGGATCGTTTGAAGGATTGTCCTGGACTCCCGAGATGCAAATGGATAATGAAATTTGTGACACTATTGAATTCTCGAGGGGTCATTGTTGCAAAGGGCATTTGTCAAAGTGTGGAGTCTGATTGTGTACTAGGCTCCGATGACGAGCCTTTGCGAGATGATCAAGTAGTTGTTTAGATCGTTAAGTGCTTGGATTTAGAGTTTCTGCCTTCTGATACTATATTCTAGTCATAAACATGGGATCGCAGTCACGCCATTCATGACGGTTGGTCTTTACTTGATCATTTGCATCACGAGCAATACAATATTGCGGTTTATGCTTGTGATCAACCGAAGACGAAAGGAGTTTGTCCGTATACTTTGGAAGAAAGACATCCTCAGATCTTGAGAACTAGGAGGGAGGAGGGACTTTTAACTGTGGAGTCTTTCAATTTGGTTGCAAGTATGAAGTGTTGCAATAAGAATTGCTGTCAACCGTTCCCCCGCCAAAAGATTCTGGCCTTGCGAAAGCAGATGTACGAGTCTTCAAATTTTAAGTTCAAGGCGCACTTTAAGATTGATGTACATCATCAATTTCATCAAATTGCTGACGGGAGTATGATGGTTACAATCGAAGGTATTGATATTTGTGCTCGAGCTTGGTAGAATATTACTGGAGTTCCTCCTGCTACGTTCTACAGGAAGTAAGCGAAGGCGGCTATTGGTTTACGTGCTCAACATCACGGGAATGTCGGATCCAAGAAACCACGACTTCATGTGAAGCAAGCTGCTGCAACGCTTAAGGTGTTAATCGACAACGCAGTTGATCATATGCCGCACAAAGCCAAGATGCTTGGTAATGGGCTGAAAGTGGTTTCACGGTCATTGCCTTCCTCCTTTAAATGGAAGGATACAATCTCAGATATCAATCTCATCAACGAGAGGTTGGGGCTGAAATTCATCGCCCAAAGCACTCTCAGCAAGATTAGGCGAACAATATTCCCTGAGTATTCGAAGAAAGCACCCAGAGACAATTTTGCGCGATGCGCAACGTGTGATAAACTTGAGACCATGATCAAGTCTATGGTGCCAGATTCAAGTGAAGAGAATATGTGGATTAAGAAGCTTAAACTCCACTTGGACCATAAGCAAACACATCGTGAGTATTATTACAAGAATCGCTCTTTATCTATTCAAAGGCCCAAAGATGTTCTCTGCATTATCCACGACAAAATGGATCATGTGAAAACGGCTTGTCCTTTGTTCTCTCACAAAACAAAAACAAATGATGCGCTGATGAAACTTCCTATTGCTGTGACGGGAATGATTGCTGACGGGCATTGCGATGTTCGTTATGCTCATCACGGATTGGGCATTTATCCGAGTGATTGCAATTACACTGTTGGATCTATTTTGAAGCTTCTTCGAGATTTAGAAGGGGTTCCGATATCACATTCCAAGTCATTGTTTGTTGGATTTGGAACGCATCCCTTGTTTGAGGCATTGCTTATCGGAAAAGATTCTTGTTGGAACTCTCTTTTACCTGAGAGTGAGTCATCAGGAGCTACGGAATCTCTTCCTCCAGTTTTACATGTACAACTTGACAACGCCACCTCCGATAACAAAAATCGGTTCATGTTTTGCTTTTGGTCCCTTCTGGTACATATAGGCGTTTTCCGTGAAATCTATGTCAATTTTCTTTTAGTTGGACATACTCATGAAGATATTGACGCTCTCTTCGGACGTTGGAGTATGATTCTAAAAGAGAATGACTATCTGACGATTCCACTTTTGATAAAATCCTTCATGGACGCTGAGGCACTCCCAGTTATTCCGCATTTGATTGAGGAGATTCCTAATTTTAAGGGCTATATCAAGGATTTCATTGCTTCTAAAGACAAAATTCTTGTTGGGCATTCTGAAGGGCAACAATTTAAATGTTTCAAACATAACAATGGGTGGCCCATGATGAAATACAAGATGTTATGTTCTGACAATGAGTGGCTTCCATCGACCAGTGAAGGAATAAAATTGTGGAAAGAGAATTCAAGTACCGGTTTGCCTTTATTGCCGACGGGAGAAATGAAGCCTTTAGCGTCAATTCCTATGAAGAAACTTGATGAAATTGTCAAAGGTATGTTAAATTTCATTAAGTTGTGGGAAACTTCATGTGCCCAAGACTTGTCAGGAGAGTATCGTCGACGACACGATTTTGTTTTACGTTATTGGCGTGCAGTCAATGTTTCATTGTTGGCGCCCAGGGGGGTTCTTCTTCTTTGAAGAATGGAAGTTGGCCTTTGACTCGAGTACCTTTGACTCGAGAATATCTTAACACTGGCGAATTACGCGAGGAATATGCGCACGATCCCCATTTTATTGGCCGATTGTGTGATAAACAAAGAGAGTCATTTTGCGTTGGTCAAGATGTATTTGCTCGCTACTTTTTGGCTTTACGTCTTGCAGATGGAGATGCTTGACCCTTTTGGATTGCGAGGGCTTTGACCGATTTTGATGTGGATCGCAACAATCCGGGATGTATTCAAATTCAATTTTTTAAACCTTTTAGCAAGCGTGCTCTTGTTCAAGATACTTATGTTGGCTGGGACACACAGAAGAACTTTAAATGGGTTTTTGATGACACCCAGGACCCGGTCTAGCTTTATGCGGGTGCTATTTTTACGTCATGGAAATCGAGTGCCAAAGCTGGTTCTCAACGTCCAACAATCTCAATATCTGAGCAACAGGTTACTATCATCAAACAAAGTATTCTGCGTTTTGAGGCCGAGGAAGAATAAAAATTTGAGATCACTCATGACATTGGTACTTAGCTCGCGTCGACCTAAATTGTCAATCGCGGCTTTAGCTGTTATGGAGGACAAAATGGACAAGACCTCTTTCATAATTTTTTCTCGGATTGGATTTGAGCTCATTTATATTGAAGTTGTTTACAGTTTTCTCGTGTTAGGCACGATTAGATTAGTAGATTGATGTAATTTTTTGAAGCAGCACCGTATTGTAACGGGTACTTTAAATAGCATCGTATCTTTAAAACTATATTTAATATTGGACATTGTGATATTTTCTCATTTTAATGTGTTTTCCGTTTTGATGTGCTATTTTTTTAAGATTAGATGTTGAATGTGTTTTGACCATTCCAAATATATGTTCTCAATATAGTTGAGTTTCTTGTTATAATGGGATGTTTTGCTTATCTTACAGAGTTTTGAGTTTCTTGGTTTGCACGTTAGGTTAGATGAAGTCCTTTTTGCCGGATTTAGGTCGATGATAATAGAAATTTTTTCACTTTAACAAAATATGCTATTTGATGATAATTTGAATATTCCCATTATAATGAATTACGTGTTAGAGGCTAGGATTTAATTCTTCATATAGTTAGGGTTTGCTGCTGCCGCCATAGTTAGATCATAAAACCTTTAAGTGAATGTAGAGGTTGGACAAAGCTCATTTATTTCTCCCTTAGTTTTTCTAAGGAATTAGTGTTTGAAGTGTAGAGGATTTCAAAATTGTTTCCATTCAGTTTAAATTTATTGTTAAGTATAATAAGAGAATAGAGTAGTTATAGAGAGAGCCATGAAACTTGAGAGCTACTAGATTTCAAAAGCATAATGTAGAAGAAACTCTAGAACTTGTAGTATTTGATTTATTGTGGAAGAAACCCTAAAACTTCTTATGGAAGAAACTCTATAACCTACAATATCTGCTTTGTTGTAGAAAGAACTTTGAAGCTTGATTAGTTGTGGTTGATAATCTGAAAATGTCATCAGATGTCTATGATGATGTATGCAGGGATGTCTTAGAGCATGATTATGAAGATGTCTAAAAGGATGTCTAATTGTGTTGATTGAATTTTGTTTTGTGGGTCGAACATCAGTGGTCGAGGTCCATGTTACCTGCCACAACACTGTGGGTATCATCACCGAAGACCAGCAGCCACGGGGAGACCAAGAATTAACAGCCACCACGGGGCTCGAGGCCGAGGACACAGTAACCAGAGGACCACGAGGATCGCGACCGCGGACGTAGGCAGTTAAGGCAAAAGGGCAGCGCAAGGAATTAGGTTTTATTATAAATAGAGATGTAGTGATAGCTGTGAGCGCATTGTCGCAAGCTTTGTAGCCCTTCGGCATTCACCAATTCAATGCAAACACATGACTCAATCCAATTCTTATCTACCCGGTCTCTATCTGCTTTCTACTTCCTTTACGCTAACCCACTACTGTCTGTGAAAACCGTGGCACCGTGATAGTCTCTAAGTCAAAGCAGTTGTGTCTCAACATACGCAACGTGGTTGTGAAGCTGCCATCTCAAACCACCGTCGCCCCGAGGATCCGCCCCCTCTCGAGCAAACACCTTGGCCGTGGAAGTAATACAAGGAAGGAACGCCACAGGGGACTGTAAGTCTGGACCTCGGCTCTCTTCGAGCATACCCTCCGGTCTCACAGGATTGACCACCCCGACCAAACTAATCACTTAGTGATTACGGCCCCGGTCAACGGATGTCGTGACCTACACAGACCCTGGGGTTAACCGTGGTCGACGCCTCCAAGCCCTGGTTCACTCACCGCCTCCTGTCCTTACCTCCCCTTCCCTTGTACCTCGGGCATCTCCATACCCGTACCCCGGCTAACAGTCCCCGTAAGGTGGTAAGGAAACCTTAAAGAACACATAAACATAGAAGAAGTATGCCGAAGTAAGTGAGTTGTTGTTTTTTGACAACTTCAGCAAGGCTGCAAAACACGATCTGAGGCCGCAAACAAATGTCTCCATGGATGTTTATGACGTTGTCTTCAAGGATGTCTTCAAGAATGTCTGTGTCACATCCTTTTCCAAAGGATGCCCGAACACCGTGGTGAGCCAAGAGGACCCCGGGAGTGACGCCCCAGGCTTGGCAAGAGACAAGGTGAGGTGACCAAGGAGAGTCCCGAGCAGACAGCACGCAATCGCGTCGTTCTCGGAACGAACTTGGTAGTGTGCCTTACATGGTTGCAAACCTTGTTCAAGCACGCACCCATGGGTCCAAAGAATGCGCGATTTGGAGTTGTGAGTCATGAGATATGGCTCTCCAAAGTTGGAGCGCGTTCCGGGACACTCCGGGACTCGGGAGTGTTGCCTTTCGGGACTCAAGGTGTCGACCTCCGTGGAGGGCGGCATGTTGCATATTGTTGGAAAGCTAATGACAAGGGCTTTCTAGAATGCTAAGGCTCATGATGAGCAAAGCAATAGTCTAGGAGAGGACGTAGCTACGGTGTGAGCGGTGAGCGGTGAGCGTTGAGCCATCAAGTTTCAGGAATTTGAGCGCTGAATTGGTATTTTAAGTAAAAAAAATTCTAAAAAAAAATTTACTATTTTTTCAGGAATATTCTCAAGAATATTCGAATATTCTTGACTTATTACCGTGGTTTAGTGTTCCTAAACCCGTGGAGGTAAGGCTAAAATTTCTGAAATCTGGTAGACTTAAACCACGTTCTTCAAACGTTAAGAGACATTTACAAATTTTACAGAGTAGGCTAGTATATCATAACTTTGAAATCGGAAGTCGAAGTTGTATAGCAATTCATACATTTTTGTAAATAGGGATACATTTATTGACTTTTGTAAAACGCTGAAATCAAAATAAATAACGTGTGAAACACACGATTACAGGGATAACATGTAGAATGGGTAGATGTGGATGTCGGTTTACGTAATGTGACATTGAGGTAGTCTACTCTCTAACTTGGTCTAGGATTCCCCGCTCTAGAATGGTTTTCACCTCGTTGAAACTAAGGGTGGGCGCGTGGATGAAGAGGTCTCTATCAATATCAAATTTGCATACCAATACCAACACAAAGTATAAGTGCTTACAATGTCTATACGGTTCGCCTTTTCGTCCTAACTTAGTCATGGTTTTTTTGAACACTGGGCAAGAACTTATAGATACACTCTAAATCCGACTCCAAAGCAACAATACATCCAAAACCAGGTTGTGGTATCATGGTCACCTCGAGTATTTTTGCCTCCATGGCACGAGCTGAGTCACAGCTGTGCTTTGGAGTCACAGCTGTGCTTTGGAGTCACAGCCTTGATGCGTCGAAGAACTTTAGACTTGCGTGATTTGGGGTACAGATCAGCCTTGTCCGGCACTGGAATATTTGACAAGTCTCTCGGTGGCGCAGAAGTATTGAATGTGCGGTTGAGAGGAAGGCATTCCTTCTGTGGGAGCCGAAAACCCGCATTCTCCAACGCCTCTATTTCGTCAACTGTCAAATTAGTCCCAATCTTCACGGGCCAAATAGAGGGAATAGGCGGTCGACCTTGTTTCCGAGAGAACGGCTCAATCCATTTACGACGACTGCCCTTCACACAACGCTCAATGTCGTCTGGACAAAAGAAAAACTGATCAGTTTTCTTTGGACCTTCTTGAGGACGTTGCCATACGCCGGTGTAAGTTGGAGCTGCGGTCGCCTTTCCGTTTTGGACAATGCGGGATTCGCATTTCTTCCTGGTCTTGGCCATAATGCCCCAACAAGCCTTGGATGAGGATTCTTTCAAACGAGCAATGTGCCATAAACGCTCATTCACTCTCGTCTCTTGGATAGTAATGACGCGCTGAGTACTGGGTCTTGGAGAAGCGAGGGGTTCCACCGATTGCTCCTGAACTTCATCTTCGTCGTGTATAGGACTGAGATTCTCAGCAAGAGGTCGTGTGACTCTTCTCCCTATTCGAGGACGTGAGTAACTCACGATGTCAAGTCGATGAGTTTCATCTTCGGCACCAATGGGAACATCAGCCTTACGTTTCCTGGAACCGAAAATCTCTGCCCCCTCCAAGTGGGCGTCACGCGTACAGTAAGCTTCAGCTTTAGGGAAGTCCATAACTGCCTTGTTAAGGCAAGATGGATTGCCGGATCGATTAGCCCGACGTTGAGCGGTATAAAGACGCTGACGAAGTTCTTCTACGGATGGTCCAGAACCACTTGCTCCGCCTTTATTGAATTGATGGTAGCCGACGACTTGGAGGAAGGCTCGAACGTAGTCGTCAACGGCTGCGACGTAGAGATCCCTACCCTTATTGCCAGACGCTTGCAGCCACTTGTTATGGATTGACTCCGCAAGATTACAAGAAGGCATCTCTGCGAGTTCTTCTGCCGAATATTTTTTTCCTGTGATTTACAAACGTATTAGGCCTTTATTCATAACTTAAAATTGTACTTAATTCATATTCAGAGTATATAAATCCACATAAAAATTAACTAATACTATATAAAAAAGAACTGCTAATCTCTTTGGTACTGTCATAACATTACAAAAGCTACTATAGAGTATGAAATCACCAAAAATATCGCAAAGAAATTGTACACTCACTAGTTCCATAAATCCACCCCATTGTTTGTATCTGAAGTGCCAGTACGCAAGCCAATGACCTAAGTGTTCTAACCCAACTTCGGAGGTGGCCTTTGAGGATGCCCACCATGCTCTTATAGCCCAATATCGGGTCTCAGCCTCTTCCATGGTGCGCGCATCCTTGTACTGCTTACAGAGAATCCGGTGTTGGCCTTGCAATTCGGGCACAATGTATTGTTTCGTATGTTTCTCAAGAGACTGTGTCCAATGGAAATAATATGTGCGCTCGCGGCCTTCTATGGGGACAGAAGGGTTTCCAGATCCGTAGATGATTCACACTGCGTTCCAGTTGGCTTGAGCACTATCAGCCATAAATCCTTGGAACTGCAGCTTGGGTACTCCGTTCCTCACCATCACATGATTAAGGTTCTTCCAGAAGACGAGTTGAGCATCTTTGTCCTCTGACTGGAAATCACAGAATGCAATGGTTAGAATGCGTTGGTAACGTGAGTCGTACACGTGGCAGGCCATGGTGGTCCAATCCGTAACGCGTTTGACATGGTCGAACATCATCCATGCGTGGGCGAGATTTCCTCCAGGCTGCATACGGCGAACGAGATCAACACCGCTACCGGGGCCAACCTCGGACATTTTGAAGATGAAGACTTTCTCCGATTCGTCGCCTTGGCCAGGGAACATGTTGTGTTGCACATATGCCCAGTGCTGAGACCTCTGAGCTTTGTGATCCCATCGAGAATGCCATACCTACGCAAGTACTTGAAAGTGTAGATACGATTGCGCATGCTGGAAGAGTTTAACTCTTTGCATTGTTCAAAGACAGGTTCGAGCTGCTGAAGAGAAAGATTGCCGGTTTCGGGGTCACCTTCGTCACGGAGAAGTAAGTTACCTAACAAGTCTTTACTGGTTTCCATAACTATTTTGGAAACGGTTGCTTGAGGGTTACGGTCAACATGCTCTTCTAGTAACTCATCAATTTTTTTCCGTACACATCTATAATCTCCGACTTTGACAGGATGTTCGTGTGTTCCTATATGAACACATGCACGCTCTTGACAATCTTCTCCGAGTACGTAAAAGATTTTCGTAGAACAAGGCGCAACACAAACAGGAGGTTGTTTGCAAAGCTTACAGACCAACGTCGAGGTGGGCGAGGGAGATCCGCCTACAAGAAAGGGGTCTTTCGTAATGCCTTCAAACTCAACATCGTTCACTCCAGCGACTCGATCAGGTCGTTGCAAGAAGTCGCAGTTCGGGTTGTGGCACTGTAGATGTCCTACACAGTTCGAGTATCGGAAAGACAAGCCTTGCGTATTGCTGATGTTGGTAGTCATCGTCCTCGTCCACACATGGCCGTCGTACCGTTTATCCATCCCCTCCATGGACTTCGCGACCTTGTGAGTTGCAGACGGAAGAGTGGGCGGAAAGATGAAGAGTACATCGCCATTGAATGACGGAGGCAAGAAAGATACATTGACAGTGCGGATGGTTTTGAAATCAATTTTTTTGAGAAGAGTCCTGCTACTGGGCATTCTAGCGAGATTGGAGAGGGATGGAAGAATTTTTTTGGGTTTAACAATTTGCGATGAAATTAAAGAAGTAGGGGTGGCTCTTACATAGTTATCCCTAACAGGAGGTGGCAATGGAATATCAGAGGACAGACGACATGGTTGCGGAGAAGACTTCTTCTCGTCATCTGATGAATCCGAAATGTCAATGGTGACTTCCAGACCTGGTTCAACTTTGACACAAGCAAGAGTTGGAGCAGCCGTGGAGATAGTAGAAGAACTACGTGGGGTCAGGAGAACTGTTGAGGCGTTCATGACGGACTCCGTCAAGCCGTAGAGGCGATACTTTCCAGGTCTAAGCTTCCAGGTTGTAGTATTATTCTCTATGATGTCAGGATCTACAACCATGGAGTACTGAACATGATTAGTATTGGGTTCTAGAAGTTCTCTCTCTAACCACACTGAAGATGCATCGTAGCCGAATCGAATTCCAAGCCAGGATGCTGTAATCTCTACGACACCTTCAAGCCCTACAGACATGCAAATGGGAACAAGTGCTCCCTATGACACAATCTCGACAATGTTTGCAGCAGTGGGTTCAGAGGAGGAGGAAGCCATGATGTGCGAGAGGACCAACGAGCATCGATAGTGGATGTGAAAATAGGATACTGACTAGGTATGATGCAGATATAAAAGACAATTGGTATTTGGAACTCGTAGTGAAGTAAATAAGATTTGGAGATTGAATAAATCAGAAAATGATGAAGGGTAAATATTGAATTCCATTAGGCAATTGTAATTAGTATCATTAATGTGCAAGTGATGACAGTCTCAAAATTGGAAAAGTGACGGCGGCCGTCACTGTCAGAGTATTTGTATGCAAATTCAAAAAATAGATTAGCATCTCATGTCAGAGACTGTCACATTTGGCAGAGCATGAGCCGTCATAGTTGTTGCGGTAATTTATGATGAACTGCGCAAATTAGGTTAGGGGGCGGCTTGTAAACTTTGTATAAATAGGACTAGGACGATGAGATGGTCCTTTCCTTTGCTGGTTTAGTTGGTGTTGATAAGGTATCGTGACGGTACGATCTGTGTGCTTTTGTTTAGAGTCTAGACGTAATGGACGCGGTAAGCTTGGGGTCGGAGAGATCCAATGAGAGTGTGCCTAAGAAGAAGAAGAAGAGAGGGGGTATTCGTTTTAGTAATACAAAAGCACGCAAACGAAGTGCATTGCAAAAGGTGGCTGCGTCTAGGTCGAGTGGAGATGAGGGAGGCTCTGCTGATTATGATCTGGACGATGATGAAGTCGGGCCCCAGTATAGGCGGAATCTCAAAATGCGGTCGATTAATCTTGACACAGTGATCGAGATTAACGAGAAAGACACTGTTGAAGATGGGAACGATAGCGAGAGATTTATCGAAGAGCGGGAGCGTGGAAGAGGTGGATCGACATCCATCGAATCTCTATGTTATTACATAGGGGGTGATGAGGTTGCACAGGATTCCGAGTGGCAGGTAAGGTAGTATTCTTGATTTTTTGCTATTAAATTATTACAGCTTGAGTTTAATGAGTATAATGTTTGTCTACTAGGGTGATGCCGATGAAGGTCTCAAGGACGATGAAATAGAGGATTTAAGTTTAGACGGTGTGATGAAAGATTTCAAAGACAGTTCTGAGAACGAGGAGCGGATGGACCAAAAGAAGAAGTTAGTAGATGTTGAAAAAGATGAAGATACCAGAGTCCGTGGTGTAGAGGAGGAGGTAAATGACATGACGTTTTTCTTAAGTGTCATGAAGGAATCCGGGCACATTTTAGCATTCACGTCCACAGATTAAATATGTGATTATGTTTGCACATCACGCCAATGTAGATATCCATGAAGTATTTCTTCAGTAAGATAACGCTGCCGTTATATTGAATAAATGTTTGATTTGTTTTGATAAGTATAAATCATGTCAGTTTTGAATGCGGTACAAGTGTAAACTTCCTTGAATAAAAGAGGCTCAGAATGATGATATAAAGGACTGAAGGGTATAACTCCTAGTAGGTACGGGTTAACGTAGAGACATCCATGGTATTGAGGTATCAAGGTATTGGGTACAAGAGGGTATTAGGTACCGGCCAAGTAAAACCAGGGTATAAACCCGATGTATGAACCCCCGGCCATGGTATAATCACCCGGCCAGGGCAGAGCAGGGTATATACCCTCGGCCTGGGTATACACCCCCGGCCCCGGCAGTCCTCGACCAGGGTAAAAACCCCCGGCCCCGGCAGCTGCGCCGAAGGGTATCGGGGTATAATGCCCCGGCCCAGGCAGCAGCGCCGTTGGGTACCGGGGTCTGGACCCCCGGCCCCGGCATCAAAGCCTTAAAGGGCTTTCGGGGCATGAAGCCCTGCCCTGCCCTGCCTTGATGGTCGAATGCCGGTGATGCCCTGCCGTTGCCGGGTATTGCGTCAGCGTCCGCGCCGATGATGCCCGGCCCTACAGTCGTTGAGACCCTGCCGTACCCGCCGTCATCGAGCAGCCCGCCGGATCATCTGCTCCGCGCCTTTACTCCGTCCGCATTCCTCCCTGTCTGCACAGCTCCCCCATCGTCGCGTAGCTTGAATTAACCAGGTGCCGACAACTCCGGCAAGTGATCATGGGAAATTGCGTAAGCGGGAGGTCCTCCTTTGTGTGCCGAATTAAAATCCCGGATTAGAAGCCGCCGATGAGGCTAGATCCGGCTCATATTAGCTTGGTAGAGGACAGTTTTGAAAAGTTGTTAGAAGAGATGTCTGACAGACAGAGTGACAATTTGGATTGTAGCTACCAGAATAGAAAGGATGCAATTAGTGAAGATGCTGACGATGAACCAATATGGCCTATCTGTTCCTATCAACAATTCCTTTCTTGTCAATGTGCAGTTTGGTTTGAAGGAAGGAGCTACAATGGCGAACTTGGGCGTTGAGGAGGAGATCACAATGCGCCAAGAAGATTTGATCACAATGCGGCACGAAGGAGAGGACGTGGAGAAGGAGTTGGAGAATGTGAGTACTGATTCCTCATCAAGCCTTTTTTCTGAGTTTTACAGGGAATACGCTCTTCAATACGCTCCTGGAGTAAAATTCAAGACTCGTGCAGAAAAAGAGGCGTGGTTTGCGAGGGGCTTCAAGGTAAGAATCAACTCATAATCATGTACTTGATGTCAATCAGCTAGTCTTCTTTTAATTCTATCTACAAGTCGGTGGGAGAGATTTGAATTTTAGGAGTAGGACACATTGATAGCGGCGTGGGTGTTTTCTCACGACCGAGGTAGGACCGAACGCTGTGAACGCAGCAGTCCTCAAAGTGGCCGATGAGGTCCGTGCCAGAGGCATTCTTCATGATCTTGATTGGGGGACCGGGGTACTGTTTTTTGTTGGAATGCTTCCCTTTCTTTCCAGAATTTCGTCCATGCAGCTGTGGCATTTGCCGTTAAGGGCGTAGCTCGAGGTCCGAATTCGTGAATTCGAGCGTTCTTGTTGTCTTGATGTCAGCATTGATTTGAGGGCCGGGTTCTGGATTTTTATGGAATGCTTCGCTTACTTTCGAGACTATCGTCCGCTAAGCTTTGGCTTTGCCGGTGACGTCGCTGCCCGAGGCAGGCAGCGAAAGCTTGAGCATTCCGCTTGTCGGATGTCAACGTTGATTGGGGGGACGGGGTCCTGGGTTTTTTTTTGAAATGCATCACTTACCTTTCAGAGTTTCGTCCACGAAGCTCAAGCATTTGCCGGCGGAAGCCAAGCCCGAGGCTGAATTCGTGAGCTCGAGCATTCTACTTGTCCTGATTCAAGCGTGGATTTGGGGATGGGGTCCTGTTTTATCTTGAATGTTTCACTTACCAACGAGAGTTTCGTCCACGAAGCTCTGGCATTTGCCGATGAGGTCGTTGCCCGAGGCAAGCTGCGTAAGTTTGAGCATTCCTCTTGTCTGATGTCAACGTTGATTCGAGGGACGTGGTCTTGGGTATTTTGTTTTGAAATGCTTGACTTACCTTTCAAAATATCGTCCACGAAGCTGTGGCAATTGCCGGGGAGGGCCTAGCCCGAGGCTGAAATCCTGAGCTCGAGCATGAATATTGTCGTGATCTCAGCGTTTAATCTGGGATGCGGTCCTCTTCTGTTTTGGATTGCTTTTCTTACCATCCAGGCTGTCGCTCATGAAGCTCTAACATATGTCGGTGAGGTCCCTGCCGATGGCAACATTGGGCAGCGTTCCTTAGCTCGAGCATTCCTCGTGTCGGGATGTCAGCGTTGATTTGTGGGACGGATTTATAGTTTAATTTGGAATGCTTCACTTACCTTCGAGACTTTCGTCCACGAAGCTCTCAGACTGGCGTTTGCCGGAGAGGTTGTTGCCGGAGGCAAGCTGCGTAAGTTTGAGCATTCCCTTTGTGTAATGTCAACGTTGATTCGAGGGACTGGGTCCTCGGTTTATTATTATGAAATGCTTCACTTACCTATCAGATTATCGTCCACGAAAGTGTGGCAATTGTCGGAGAGGGCCTAGCCCGAGGCTGAAATCGTGAGCTCGAGAATGAATATCGTCTTGAGCTCAGCGTTGAATCTGGGATGGGGTCCTGTTGTGTTTTGGATTGCTTTTCTTACCATCCAGACTGTCGCTCATGAAGATCTAACATGTGCCGGTGAGGTCCCTGCCGAACGCAGTGATCATAAGTTCGAGCATTCCTCGTGTCGGGATGTCAGCGTTGATTTGTGGGACGGGGTTCTAGTTTTATTTGAAATGCTTCACTTACCGTCGAGACTTTTGACCTCGATGCTTTTGCGTTTGCCGGTGAGGGCCTAACCCGAGGCTGAATTCGTGAGCTCGAGCATTCTACTTGTCCTAATCTAAGCATTGATTTGGGGATGGGGTCTTGTTTTATCTTGAATGCTTCACTTACCTTCGAGACTTTCGTCCACGAAGCTTTTGCGTATGCGGTTGAGGGCCAAGCCCGAGGCAGCCTTCTTCAGCTCGAGCATTACTCTTGTCGTGATGTCAGCGTCGATTTGGGGGACGGAGTCCTGGTTTTCTCTTGAATGCTTCACTTTCCTACCAGACTTTCGTCCACGAAGCTCTAGCATATGCCGGTGAGGTCCCTGCCCGAGGCTGGCTTTGAATGCGGGAGCATTACTCTTGTCGTGATGTCAGCGTTGAATTGGGGATCGGGGTCCTGGACTTTCGTCCACGATGCTCTGGCGTTTGCCGGTGAGGGCCTAGCCCGAGGCTGAATTCGTGAGCTCGAGCATTCTACTTGTCCTAATCTAAGCATTGATTTGGGGATGGGGTCTTGTTTTATCTTGAATGCTTCACTTACCTTCGAGACTTTCGTCCACGAAGCTTTTGCGTATGCGGTTGAGGGCCAAGCCCGAGGCAGCCTTCTTCAGCTCGAGCATTACTCTTGTCGTGATGTCAGCGTCGATTTGGGGGACGGAGTCCTGGTTTTCTCTTGAATGCTTCACTTTCCTACCAGACTTTCGTCCACGAAGCTCTGGCATATGCCGGTGAGGTCCCTGCCCGAGGCTGGCTTTGAATGCGGGAGCATTACTCTTGTCGTGATGTCAGCGTTGAATTGGGGATCGGGGTCCTGGACTTTCGTCCACGATGCTCTGGCGTTTGCCGGTGAGGGCCTAGCCCGAGGCTGAATTCGTGAGCTTGAGCATTCTTGCTGTCATGATCTCAGCATTGATTTGAGGGTCGAGGTCCTGGATTTATCTGGAATGCTTGACTTACCTTCCAGACTTTCGTCCACGAAGCTCTGGCATTTGCCGGTGAGGTCGCTGCCCGAGACAAGCTGCGTAACTTCAAGCGTTCCACTTGTCTGATTGGGGTCCTTGTTTTTCTTGAATGATTGTCCACGTACCTTCCAGACTTCGTCCACGAAGCTCTGGCGTTTGCTGGTGAGGTTGCTGCCTGAGGCAAGCTGCGAAAGTTCGAGCATTCCTCTTGTCTGGTCTCAGCGTTGATTCTGGGATGGGGTCTTGTTTTTTTTCGGATTGCTTTTCTTACCTTCGAGACTTTTGTCCACGAAGCTCTAGCGTTTGCCGTTGAGGTCTTAGCCCGAGGCTGAAATCGTGAGCTCAAGCATTCTTGTTGTCCTGATCTTAGCATTGATTTGGGGATGGTGTTCTATTTTTTTTCGGATTGCATTCCTTCCTTCCTGACATTCGTCCACGAAGCTCTGGCATATGCCGCTGAGGTCCATGCCCGAGGCAGCCGTTGTATATTACTCATGTCGTGATGTCAACGTTGATTTGGGGATGGGGTCCTGGTTTTTCTTAAATGCTTCACTTTCCTTCCAGACTTTCGTCCACGAAGCTCTGGCGTTTGCAATTGAGGGCCTAGCCCGAGGCTGTATTCGTCAGATCGCCAGGATGTTTGTGGCAATTCTCGTGAACCTGATGGTGTGCTGTTTAGGAGCCGAGCCTTGTTGGGGTGCACGGAGTTCTTTTTTAAAAGCCTCATGGGATTTAGGCTTGGGATGTGTCTTCATGTGCGATTGCAATAGATTTGTTTTAATATTTATTATGTTCGTGATTTTTTTTGGCTTTGTATAGCATCTGATATTTCCCATATTGGTGGTCTTGACTTGTATTGCAGAAACCGTTAAAGCCACTTGCAGTTCAACTACAAGAGGAGTCCGATGCAGATAGCGACATCTCCTTTTTGAGAGACGAAGTGTTAGCTTATGTGGAATCCCGTCGTTTAGTAATACCAATGTCTTCGGTTCCTGAAACTCCGCCATCTCTCACCCCTGTCCGTCACACTTCCCGTGCTGACTTTGATCGGTTTGCGATTAATAAGCGAAATCAGAAGAATGAGGCCAAAGTTCGTCGTTTCCAAGAGAAAGAATTAGCTAGACTTGCACCCAGTTGTTCTCCGCGACTTGCCGCAAAGTTGCAATCTCTTTAATTGTATCCATTGATCATGTGATATGTTTATTATATATTTCTTATTAAAAAAACAGTTTAAGATTACTTTCTTTATCTCTTAGTTACTTTGATATCTTCTTATTCCTTTTGTGCTATGTGGTATTCTGGTTTTTGCATTGTCAGATGAACATAGCTCAAGTCCATTCCGTTCAAGAGGAGGAAGTGTCATGGACATGCCATACAGGGTATTATCCACACCCCATGAGTTTACCGTGATCAGCCCTACTTCTCAAAGATTTCCTAGTTTCCGTATATTTTGCAAGTTCAAGTTTTCTGGAAGGTTCTAGAACCTTCCACTAGTTTCCGAAAGCTTCCTCAAGCTTCCGTATAGCTCTAGTAGTTTCCGGAAGCTTCCACAAGCTTCCAGATAGTTCTAGTAGTTTCCGGAAGCTCCTCTAAGCTTCCGGAAGGTTCCATAAGGATCCAATTGTTTCCGGAAGGTTCCATAAACTTCCGGAAGGTTCCGCTTGACCTTCCTAGATTCCGGAAGCTCCCACGAGTCTCCGGAAGGTTCCATAGGAGCTTCTAGGACCTTACTCCGGAAGTTTCTTCTAGCCTAGTATATATAGAGAGTTGAAGGTCGTTGTTCTTCACTCTCTTCAACACCAGTTGTATCTATTCCTCCTCTTATCAATATTACTTCTTCTTGTCTTCCTTCCAGTATCATCTTGAGTCTTCTGCGAGGAATCCCCTCACTTCTAGTCTTTCTTGGTCCCCATTTGAGGTCTCCCCTCAATTCTCTGTCGAGTCTTGTCTTTGAGTTGCCGTCCGCAACAGTTTGAAGAGAGTGACTAACCACGTTCTTGTCCGTGAGATTCTACGTTTAGTATTTCCTAGAGAAATTCTGTCTTAGAGTTTTCATGAGAGTTTTTGCATGGACTTGAATCGACTTCCTTTATCCCCAAGTCCTGTTGTTCTAGAAGTGCGTTTTCTCTTTAGATCAAAGAGTGAACTAAGAGATGTTCTTATCCGACAGAGGAGTGAAGAATTCTATTTGAACCTCTTGAGATCACCTCTTCCGGTCATTATCCCTAGAGTACACAGCGGAAATCTCTGTTACTTTATCTACTTGTGAATCTCCAGACTTTTCTAATCCAAGATGGGCGACGTTTCAAATCTCGAGGTGCACGACATGGTCGCCTTGATACGACAACTACAGCAAGAGAATGCCAACATACGACATGCCATGGAACAACACCAAGCGACTCTCGCTCAAGTCCACGTGGCAGCCCCTGTTGCAAGTCAATTGTCACATCCACAAGCACCTAAGGAGCCTCGAGTGAGCTTGCCAGACAAGTTTGATGGAGATCGCACGAAGCTTCGAGATTTTGTGAATCAAATTCGGCTCGTCTTCCGTCTCCAACCTCAAAGATACTCAACGGAAGAAATACAAGTCGGATTCATCGGGACCTTGCTCACTGGAACCGCGTTATCATGGTTCTCATCTCTGCTGGAGAAAAACTCTCCACTCTTGACAAGCCGTGACCAGTTTTTGGAAGAACTAGGCAGAACGTTTGGAGAAAGAGATCGAGCCCTGGTAGCGACTGCAAAACTCCGTTCCCTACAACAACGTTCACGTCCAGCTTCAGCCTACGTTGCAGAGTTTCAACAAATTTCTTGTGACCTTGATTGGAACGATACGGCTCTCATCACTATGTTTCGATGGGGACTTCGTGACGATATCAAAACCTTGTTGCTGAACTTGCCCAAGCCAACCACGTTATCGGAGGCTATTACTCAAGCGATCGACTGCGACAACCGATTGTTTGAACAGCGACAAGAGCGACGATTGCTCTTTGGATCGTGACGAGCGGACTACACACTCCATCTCGCCGGACACCACTCAACACTTCGACGGTAGAACCCATGCAAATCGACTCTTCAAAGGTCAAGAAGTTATCCGAAGAAGAGAAAGAACGACGTCGTAGAGAACATCTATGCTTGTACTGTGGAGAAAAAGACCACGGCTGGAGGAACTGCCCTGTTAGACTCCAGAGATCGAAGCCGCACAAATTTCGTGGTACTATAAGTGCTTGTGAGCAGAACCACGAGGAGTTCATGTCGGAAAACGACAACGGCCAGCCACAGTAGGGACCGTGCGGCTGACAAGTGTTTCTACGTCATCAGGTCCTATCTTATCCTCTGAACCCTCTCGATGTTTTAATATCCCGCTTATAATAGATTTCCATCCGCATAGTATAAAGGTTAAAGCTTTGTTAGATTCGGGAGCTTCCGCTTGTTTTATTGATAGAGACCTTGTCAAACGTCATAACCTGCCTACAGTTCCTAAGAAATATGCCGTAGCAGTAGAGGTCATTGACGGTAGGCCGCTGATTTCAGGAGATGTTACCCACGAAACTAAACCTTTGAGTATTATCTTAGAAGGACACCAAAGTACTGTTGTATTTAATATTATTAGCTCTCCCTCTAATCCTCTTATCTTAGGTCTCTCTTGGTTAGAAATGGTCAATCCAAGTATAGATTGGAAGACACGAAAACTTACATATCAAACTATAGCTCCCTATTTCCCTTCACAACATCCTAAGAATAACCTACAGTCTTGCCTTTCCCAAGCCCAAAGTCCTGAGGTCAAAACTCCGCTCATGGTCGGTGCCCGAGCCTTTATGAGGGCTGCCAAGGACGGGAATATGTTTGCAATTTATGCAATTCCGTCATCACAACATATCCAAGGACCAGCCAAACTACCAGCTGAGTATGAAGAATTTTCAGACGTATTCGAGAAGAAGAATGCTGACATACTTCCTCAACACCGACCCTATGATTGTGGCATCGAGCTTCAAGAAGGTGCACAACCACCATTTGGCCCGATCTACGCCTTTTCGCGAAACGAGCTTGCTGCATTGCGAGATTACCTTGATGAAAATCTTGCAAAGAATTTCATCCGACATTCCAAGTCACCTGCCGGAGCTCCTATTCTATTCGTCAAGAAGAAGGACGGTTCCCTTCGGATGTGCGTGGACTACCGCGGCCTGAATAAGGTTACGATCAAGAATCGGTATCCATTACCACTCATCTCGGGACTCCTTGACCAACTCGGTCAAGCAAAGATCTATACCAAGATCGATCTTCGTAGAGCGTACAACCTGGTACGTATCAAGGAAGGTGACGAGTGGAAGACTGCATTCCGAACGAGGTATGGAAATTTCAAATACAATGTCATGCCTTTTGGTCTTACCAACGCACCTGCCATCTTCCAACACTTAATGAACGACGTGTTCCGAGAGTTCCTAGACAACTTTGTTGTTTGCTACCTCGACGACATATTGGTGTTCTCCAAAAATGAAGAAGATCACACCAACCATGTCCGATTGGTATTGAAGAAGCTACGCGCTGCCGGGTTATACTCCAAGTTGGAAAAGTGCGTCTTCCATCAACCTCAAGTCGAACTCCTAGGCTACATCATTTCTGGAGAGGGTCTATCCATGGACCCAGAGAAGATTCAAACAATGTTGATTGGCGTAAACCAACTACCGTTCGAGACGTACAATGTTTCCTTGGTTTTGCCAACTTCTACCGAATCTTTATTCGAAATTACTCTAAGATTGTCATCTCCGTTGACCCGATTGACTTGCAAGGACAAGCTCGAGTGGACTACGTAAGCATTTAAGCTTTCGAGGTTTTGAAGAAGGCGTTTACGACAGCGCCTATTCTCACACATCCTGATTTCCAGAAGCCGTTCTTCCTAGAAACGGATGCTTCTGATTTTGCCCTTGGAGCGGTCCTTTCACAATCCGACGACGACGGACGCCTCCATCCTGTCGCGTTCCACTCGCGAAAATTTACTGCTGCTGAGATCAATTACGAGATTCACGACAAGGAGCTTTTAGCTATCGTCGACTCTTTCCAAGAATGGCGTCACTTCCTTGAAGGTGCTCAGTATCCCGTCACAGTTCATACCGATCACAAGAACCTTGAGTATTTCATGTCTGCCAAGGTGCTGAATCGTCGACAAGCCCGTTGGAGTATATCGTTGTCGCGATTCAACTTTGTAATCACGTACCGCCCCGGCTCTCAACAAATTCGTTCCGATGCACTTTCTAGGCGAACATACCTTGCGCCTAAAGAAGGCGATGCAGCATACGACCAACAGAGGACTACCCTCATCAAGCCTGAGCAACTTCAGCTCAAGACCGTGCGCACCACAATTTCAGTGGATGCATCTTTTCTCGAAGATATCCGAGTAAGTTTACAATCTGATCCTTTGGCCTCGAAAGTCAAGAGCAATCCTAGCGTCTCCAATGTTGAAGAATCTCCATGTCGGGACTCTCAAGTCTCAGATTCAGAGGTTATAGATTCGGAATCCCCGAATCAACCTGCTTCCAGTTCACAAGCTTCCACGTCGCGTGAAACTCCCCAAGATGATGCAGATCCAAGATTCCAGTTTCGAGATGGCCTACTATATTATCAGGGACTACTCTATGTCCCTGAAGGCCCATGCCGACTCCGAGTGCTCCAGTCTCGACACGACTTTCCATCGGCGGGACACTTTGGTTACAACAAGACCATGGAGCTGTTATCCAGAGACTTTTGGTGGCCTCAAATGTGGAAAACCGTGAAGGACTATGTCACAACGTGTGACATCTGTTCTAGATCCAAGATCCCTCGTCATCGGCCGTACGGGTTGCTTCAGCCGTTGCCGATCCCAGAAACCCCATGGACATCCATATCCATGGACTTTATTGTGGACCTTCCAATGTCCAACACCTTTGATTCCATCTTCGTTGTTGTGGACCGGCTGACCAAGATGGTTCACTTCATTCCGTGCCACAAGACAGTTACCGGAGAAAAGACAGCAAGACTCTTTGTAGACAATGTCTACAGACTCCACGGCCTTCCCAACGACATCATTTCCGATCGTGGAACACAATTCACATCAAAGTTCTGGCAGTCTTTGTTCAAGATTCTGGGCGTGGAGATCAAGCTATCTTCAGCATACCATCCTCAGACTGACGGACAAACCGAGCGCGTCAATCAAGTGTTGGAGCAGTACTTGCGGTGCACCATCAACTACCATCAAGACAATTGGGTGGCATTGTTGCCGCTCGCCGAGTTTGCCTACAACAACACGTTGCAGGGGTCTACTCAATGCCCTTTCTTTTTGCAAACTACGGTCATCATCCCGAGATTGATCAATTCAATCTAAAGATTTCGAGAAATCCACCGCCACGATCTTGCTACTCGATTGTCCGATATCCGAGAAGCGATGAAGCGAGCCTCCTCCTCGAAGCCCAAGAGCACCAGAAGACAAACGCTGACAGGTCTCGTAAGGAACATCCAGCCATCTCTATTGGTGACAAGGTATGGCTACTGCGTCGAAATTTGAGGACTCGCCGGCCATCTGACAAACTCGACTACCGTCGCCTTGGACCATTCAAAGTGGTCAAACAAATCAACAAGGTGGCTTACCGGTTGGAGTTACCGGCTTCTATGAAGATTCATCCAGTTTTCCATGTATCTCTCCTTGAACCGTACAAAGAATCTACGTTACCGGGCAGGATTCAAGAACCTCCTCCACCGATCGAGATGAAAGGCGATGAAGAATTTGAAGTCTCGGAGGTTCTAGACTCTCGCATCCACCGTCGACAACTCGAATATCTTGTGCATTGGCAGGGCTACGACGTCAGCGAAAGAACCTGGGAGCCTGCCTCAAACCTCAAGAACTCTCCTGAGTTAATTCAAGAGTTCCATCGCCGATACCCTCGAAAACCTAAAAGCGTTTAGGTTCAATGCATCTGAATCGCCACCGGCACCAAGTCTGTAAGTTTCCTCTTGGTGCAGGTGCAGATGCAGAGACTTTGAACCAAAACGGTGGGGGTATCGACGAGGCGACGACGCACTTGTCTAGCTCAGTTTTACAGGGGCAGGCCTTCGAACTCACGTCGGCCGAAAATTTGGTAAGGCCGCGAGCGCCACCTCGCCGATGTCTCAAGTCGCCAACCACATGGTTTTATACCGGTCCGTCGCTTTGCGTTCTACCACGTATCTGTAAACAACTCACGACTTTCCGCCGCCAGCACCGACATTCGATTCTCACGGTATTCGTATCCCGTATATTTACTCTTTTTGTCTAGTCCACGTGAAACCCACGTGAACATTCTCGTTTTATGTTTTATTGGTTCGTGTGGGAACTCGAGGAACTCGTGGAACTCGTGGAACTCGTGGAACTCGTTCCTTGAAGGGGGGGTGATGTCATGGACATGCCATACAGGGTATTATCCACACCCCATGAGTTTACCGTGATCAGCCCTACTTCTCAAAGATTTCCTAGTTTCCGTATATTTTGCAAGTTCAAGTTTTCTGGAAGGTTCTAGAACCTTCCACTAGTTTCCGAAAGCTTCCTCAAGCTTCCGTATAGCTCTAGTAGTTTCCGGAAGCTTCCACAAGCTTCCAGATAGTTCTAGTAGTTTCCGGAAGCTCCTCTAAGCTTCCGGAAGGTTCCATAAGGATCCAATTGTTTCCGGAAGGTTCCATAAACTTCCGGAAGGTTCCGTTTGACCTTCCTAGATTCCGGAAGCTCCCACGAGTCTCCGGAAGGTTCCATAGGAGCTTCTAGGACCTTACTCCGGAAGTTTCTTCTAGCCTAGTATATATAGAGAGTTGAAGGTCGTTGTTCTTCACTCTCTTCAACACCAGTTGTATCTATTCCTCCTCTTATCAATATTACTTCTTCTTGTCTTCCTTCCAGTATCATCTTGAGTCTTCTGCGAGGAATCCCCTCACTTCTAGTCTTTCTTGGTCCCCATTTGAGGTCTCCCCTCAATTCTCTGTCGAGTCTTGTCTTTGAGTTGCCGTCCGCAACAGGAAGCCACACCAACTCCGCTTCATTCTCCACCATCTCGATCTCTAGATGAGAATGAACTTTTACATGACAGTGGCAGAAGTGCTCAAGACGTAAGCCACGGAGTCCTGGAGGATATTCCAGTGGAAACTGACTCACAACCTCAACCCATGCACGATCACGATGGAGACGTCTCTCATTCTGAAGCTGAAGACCCTCCACTTCCGGGAAGTGTGAACGTCGGGATTGTCCACATGCCCCCTCATCTCCAAAACAAAGATCCCGACTGGAGTGCAAATGAAATGCGAATGATTCACAAGAGTGACTCAATCGCCATTATCAACAGGTTGCGATACAAACCTGTGAAAAAGTCTCGCATGCTAATTCCATTGTGTTGTCTTGTTTGCTATCCTAAGGTTCGGCCTATCTTCGAACAAGACGTACGAAAGTTGGAGAATGAGTTCAACAAAGGCTATCGCAAAGGCGACCGAGTCATGTACGTTTCTCCCTTCGACAGGAAAGGGAGAGAGAAGATGATTGACGACGGAGATGCAGTGTGGTCGGATCCACTTTGGAAATCTGCAAATGAAGAGTTTGAGAAGGTGTTGCTATCCGATCCGGATCTTCAACACCTGAATAATAAGTACTTTTACGTCTACGAAGGTAACCACCGTCTTACGGCGTGGATGCGTCACATTGAGAGGTACCACAAGATGGAACCTGCGTGGCACATCTCCGTGGATTGTATCGTACTTGATGCACGAGGAGAGAACAACCTCCTGCTTGACGCTATGAACGACATAAACTGGTGAGTCACTCTCATACTTTCCAGTAACCACTTATAAGTATTCTATATAACTTCAATATCTCTCATGTTTCATCGTACTGTACAGGTCTACAGAACATGACCATGTCGAAGACGGTTTGTGTGCGAAATTGCAGCGCATGAGGAAGTTCGGAAAATTGAAACTCGAGGATTTCAAAGATCTGATATCTCCTGAGGATTACCGAATTTGCAAAAACGCTAAGGCAAAAAAAGATACTTGGTATCCTGTAACAGTTGACGTTTTTGTAAAATTCTTATACGCGGTAAGTTGGGATTAATGTGTCTTACATTTGATTCTTTCTGATTGGTTGTTTACACTTTATTAATCATTTTTATATGTTAAACAGCGGAGATTAGCAAAAGCATCAGATGATGCTGAAACAAATTACTACGCCACCGTCCCCAAGGAGAAACAATCAGGACCGGGAGTATGGAGTGCCATGGATAATGCAATAAAGGGAGAAATCAAGTCGATCCGTGGCAAAAACTTTGACAAGATGGTCGCCGTGGCCAACAACAAACTTGGGAAAGTATTTGCGAAGGAGGTATTGGAAGCACCCCTTTCATATTTCAATTGACTCTATTTGTAATCATGTTTTATTACTTCATTCTTACTAATGAATCTCATGTGCAGATTTATTCCCATTACAGCAAGAACCTGAAACCCGATATGACAATAGATCGTTTACAAATGGTAGCCACTACCAATGTTCATTGCGATTTCAAGGGAAAGTGGCTCCAATGGTGGAACTCATCAGACGAAATTCGACGATCTTTTCGCTTCCCGGAGGAACGTCCAATGAAAGATAAAGCTCTGGTGACATTTCTCCATCGCGCATCTCTTTGGGCACAGGTATCTTAAATTATCGTTACGTGTTGTTATTGTTAGAGTTCTTATGGTATTTTCATCACTAACTTGTTTTTTTTTCACAGCTCGAGCATTCACTACAAAGTAAATTGCAAAACCTGATTGACAACGAAAACCTCAACATTGAGTGGTCTAGTGTTGTCCTAAAGCCATCTGAGTATGTGGAGAAGTCGAGGTTGCTCTTATGGGACAAGGCATTCAACAACTACCTTGGTCCTAATGCAAGCCCAAAGTTCATCAAAGGCTCAGATCTTCAAAAGATTACCGGGCGTTAAGTTACAATAAAGCGGCTTTTATTCCGGTATGTTTCTAATTTACTCTTCCATATTATTAAAATTGGTACATCTTGTTCGATTTTCACATGAATCTGATTTGATCACATAATTTTTTATAGGTACTTAAAACAAGAGCTCGTTGCGAAGGGAGCATTAGCTTCGTTCTCCATTCCAATGGAGTTCGAGGACATTTCGGTCACGAATGATCCCCGCAGTTTTTTCTCAACAGCCCAACAAGAGCGGTTTACTAACTCCCAATTGACGACCGGTGGATGGTTTTTGGAGTGCGACGACAACTACGTGCACAAGGAGGAGAAGCATCTACTTCGGAACCTAGCTTCTGACCCAGCTGACTCTGCACCGATGGACATTGACGACGATGACGATGACGACCTCTCCATCTTACCAGTCGCACCCGATCCAATGTCTTCTCCTTCTTCACCAGTTGCAGTGCCCAAGTCCCGTGCTAACAGGAAGCGACGCAACGCGGTTGGGGGACCTGTTATAGATCCTGAGCAAGAATCCGAAGAAAATGCTCTCCTCTCCGAAGACATTGCAGGGCCAGAAGATGCTAATCTTACTCAGGCTTCAGCGGGAGCGGCTAGCAATACAATTCGACGCGGTACAAGATTGACTCAGCTTTCTACAGGTGGTCTTACGAATGCTGGGTCCCCTCCTCAATCATTCACCGTTGACCACACCTCGCAGCAGTCGCCACGTCGCCTCAGCCAGCCAATATTCGCCACACGCCCTCTTCCGAAACCCAATCACATTGGTAGCAGCTCCTGGTCGAACATATCAGTCACTCTGCAAATGTATCTGGAGAAGGGGAACATTGGAGATTTGGTTCACCAGTCATAGAAAACTGCAAAATAGGATGCGCAAATCCTAGATATCGTCGAGCACATTAAGAAGGTATTTTTTCTTATATATGTCATTCATAATCTCCCTCATTACGTTTTATACTTGCAAATCTATTTGCCACTATCTAATTTTTGACTTGTATCTCAGATTGGAAAAGACCGTAAGTACCCGTGTTCGGCGATGGAGTATGAACCCAAGCATCCAGGGATTGATCTCATTTTTGCAGATGCTCCCGAGAACTTGCCTGTACTGGGGGTGTCTCCAACAAAAATTCCAACTTGGAACCGGCGTGACAAAACCTACTTTGAGAGCCACTTCGTGTTTGCCGCGTATCATTTGATAGACATTGGAGCCATTCTTCTGATGCATCCAAAATGTCGTAGAATCGAGCGTACTCTCGATGTCGAGTCCCATGCATATAGTTTTCGTCTTGTTCGAGACTGGTGGGGATATAATCCCCTTCCTATGGCATCTACCGTACCTAAACCGAAAGAGGTACGAATCAAAATCTAATTTTCAATTTCGCAATTCATGGTAATTGCCTTCTTTGCATCTATATTAATGTATCTATACTTGTGTTTTGCAGACTCACTGCTTCCATATCAAAGTGTATGTTCGCAAAGAGTTTGTTTCGAAGTTCCAAACTCGGCAAGTCGCACACGCATATGCGGGTGTGTCAATTGTACCTGATGAGGAAGACCACCTCTGTAACTTTGCAAAGAAAGAAACCTTGCGTTATCGTCCGGACGGCACGCCCTGGCGAGGTTCGCGAGAGAAGGACCCTTCCTTCATTCAATGTTTCGTCGATTGTCTCACGGACGAGGGGGGTATAGTCTTCAACTGGAGCGCAAGTACAGGTAATGTTTCCGTAGACTCTACATTAGAATCCGTTTCTACATTTCGCATTTTAAACGTGGGCTTCCGATTTCATAGGTGCATCTGTGATTGCTTGCGCACGCTCCAACCGACACCTCATCGCTATGGAACCTGACGAAGAGATCTTTGATGGTGTACTTGCGGATTACAAGAATGGTCCTCCCGGTGATGAGGAAAGTGGAGAATCAGCCCCTCCCGCAAACTATGACTCTGACGAACCGGTCGTGAAGAAGCCACGAAAATTCATTGGTGCGTAACACCATCTTGTATTCACTTTTTCGATTATAACTTAAGCACTTACAAATCGGTTGGACTGACTTTCTTTGCAATTTTAGGATCGCAGGTCTGAAAGAGCGATTGACTCGCAACGCTCATCTCTACAAGAGCCCTCCATCAAAATTCACCTTACCATCGTACGCTGAGCGTCTTGCTCAAGAGTTTGTTCAAGCCCTCCATCTCCCATTCTCTCTGATACTCCACGTCGACGTTATAGCAATAGTGTGCTTAAGTTTATAGACTTTGAGGCTGATCAGTGTGATCAGCACTTTAATGGTACTACACCGCATTCGTAGTGTGTGATTTGTTTTCCAATAGGTACTGGACATGGTAGCGTCATACATTCGTAGTTTACCATGATCTATTACTTATATACTACTTGTATGTGTTTTTCAATATATACGGTTTTGTATTCTCATAAAACGGTAATTTGTATTCAAAATATTTCAGCACATTCAAGCCAACTCTCAATCCAAGTGTGAGTCGTGGCCATACAACTACTATAACTAGCAATGAACTAGTCGTAGTTGGAATCACTCCCAGAATCACTGCCGCTGCGATCACCAGCTTCTGAAGTGAATTCCACGAAATCCTCCCAAATCGTCTGCAGAGGCACTATCTCATACTTGTTGCAACTGAAGCACCCCCAATTCTTGCCCGTCATGTCCTTCAGGTAGTCGTCTCCCTTGTTCCGTGCGATACACGCTGCACACCACGCCTTGTTACAATAATCACACGGGATCACAAACTGAATTCCCCTACACCAATTGCATTGCTCATCATCGTACTGGGCGTTCTTCGTGAATACAACGTCGTCCAACACAAGTTTGCACAAAATGCATATGCCAACACCGAAACGAGGATGCTCCAACAAACAAGCACGGATTTTTTTCTCTCTACAGGCAGTGCAGGAATACAAGTACAAAGGATCGAAATCGCTCGAATGCCCCGCCATTTGATCCACAACAGTGCAAGAGTGAGAAGTTTCTAAAGAAGATGGCCAACGAATTGCTTTGAGATGCTGTAAACCGGCTCCTCCGTTCTTGTATATAAGGAGAGAACTCTGGATTTCCCATCCAACCTCACCAACCCAATTTTGCAGCACCGGCAGTGCAGTCAGTATCGGCACACCAGCAGCGCCGTCAGAATCAGCACCGACAAGGCAGCTTTTCTGAACTCTACACCGGCACCGACATTCCAACGAATTAAAAATCGACACAGCACTTCCCTTACACTCTCATGACAATGGCAAGAGTTCTCAGGGACACCATTATTGTACTTCGTCCCTCCTGCTAGTTTGTCGGTCCCTCCGGCTAGTTTGTCGGTGCCATGTTAATCAGCTGCTGGATCTTGATGCCCACAGGGCCGGTTCTTTCCTCTCCCTCGTTCCATGGCAGTTGTGATTTATTCATTTTGTTACCACCGCAGTGCTCGTTTGAAGGTCCTCGAGAACGATTTTGGTCACTCCCTCCTTGTACATCGAGCCGATGTTATTGTCATCACCTGCACATGGGCCCGGTGCCAGGTGCTGTACTTCGGCTCATGGAGCTAATTTCGAACTTGTACTGTAATCTGTTATTGTAATAGAAGGGCCGTTTTGCTCACCGGACAATGGACGTGAGTTCTCAAGGACACCATCATTGCACTTTTCTTACATTCTCGTGAGTAATCGAATCACTATTGCATCCTTTTCTCCCATCTCTACTAGCACATCACAATGAGCACCGACACTGCACAGCTTCATAGAATGTATTCACCCCTAAACCGACACTCCTTATGACACAACCCATCCAATGTCATGAAGTCCAACATCACAATGCATGAGCACCGACATTGAGCATGAGCATGAGCATGAGCATGAGCATGAGCACCGACATTTGAAGGTCAAAATTCATCAAATAGTGTGATATTATGGAATTTTTGATGATATTACAGAAACTTGTTGATATTATGGAAGATCTGGATGATATTAATAAACGTGCCATTTTGCAAGCATAAATCTTTAAGATTTTGAGTTCAAAAATATGCCGGTAAAATGGCACGTTTCGTAAACGCGACCAACTTGGCACAACATGGCTTTGGCAATATGGCAAGAAGAATTGTGCCATTTTAACAATTTTGGTTTATTCTAAGTATCTCAATACAGTGTAATGTAAGCCATGCATGCCTTTAACGGTGACGTCAGCCCTAATTTTGATGTAACTTCTTCAACTCCAATATCAATGCATCGATGTATGTAAATGTTTAAGTACTAAACTCATTGTACACTAAAAGTTTTTTTTTCAGGTGGAGTGATTGAAGCTTGCCAATGTCGCTAGGGGCTATAGTCCAAAGATTTGTATAGCTCAGAATAGTTGCTTTAAGACGCGGTGCAACGCTCAAACGAGGCCGAGGAGAATCGAACTCGGACCACTACAATGCCACGTGAATGTCTTTCTATACACCTTATAAGGAGACACGGAAAGACGACTTGAAGTTATAAACTTCAGATTATATATACGGAAGCATTCACACTACCTTTTTTATGAGTGTAATAGGAAATTGATGACGTCAGCCCTAATTAGTCTCTTAATCTTAATATTGATAAATTAAACTTATTGATTACCTAAAGGGCCATCCCAAATTATGGAATATATTTTGTATATGATTTGAATTGTATTGGTTACACATGATGATGCCAGCTCTTAATTTAATTAACTTTTATTTAAACTTGCAAATGTGGATAATTTATGAAATATTGTATAACCTCAATACCATAAAAATAAATAAATAAGGGACCCATACCCACGGTGTTGGGTTCTTTTTTTGCCTAAAAACGACCATTTCAAAAATTCAGTACCACCCATTTCATGGTAATAGGGCTATTAACTTTTAATATTTTTTTGCAATAAGTGGTAATAGGGTCTTAATCTTTCATGAAAAAATAAATAAATCTGCCGATCACCGCTCACCGCTCACCGCTCTCCGCTCACACCCGTGCATTCCCCGTCTAGGAGATATGGCTCCTCAAAGTGGTCGAGACTTCGGGACTCGGGAATGTTGCCTCCCGGGACACCAAATGTTCAGAGGGGCATATCTCCCTTGGGACAGATCCGATTGAGGTAAGTGGGTAGTCTATCGATATTGATTGAAAGAGTAGATGTCGAAATGGGCTCGCACATCCCATTTGGATACCTGAGCTAGGCGCTAGCCCGAGGAGAAGTTACGGCCCGTTTTTGAGGCAAAGGCAAAAACGGGTGGTCTTCCAGAAAGAAAGTGTGTCACGGAAGGCCCCTCAACACAAGAGGGGGGGGGGCCTACCAAAGACTCCAGAGAGTACTATGAGGAGGGGTGGTCTCCCCCCTCACTTGCACATGGTGCCATGAGGAGTCGGGGTGGCTCCAAGGGGTAAGGCTTGGGATGGGGCCTCACTCCCGCACCTTGTGGAAAATGGAGAGTTTTGGAGCATCTCTAAACATGGGGTTGGGAAGTGTCCCTCTCCAAGTTAGTCCCCGTGATAAGTAGTGCCGGTTCCTGGGAGTAACCGGGAATGGCTCAAAAGGGTGAGGCATGGAAATGAAGCCTCACTCGCACACCTTGGGCATTGTGGGATGCTTTGGAGCATTCCGCAACATTGGGTTGGAAAGAGTCCCGCTCCAAACTAGTCCCCCGAAAACCTAGTGCCGGATTCCAGGACGGTTTCCGGCAAAGTCCCGAATGGAGTGAGAAACAAGAGTAGAAGGGGACTAGTGGGAAGTTGGACAATGGATAAGGGCGGTTAGCTTCGGAGGTGATTAGTATCACCCTTAGGAGCTTGGACATTTGTGGAAGGCCGCCCCGTGCCACCAAGTGACATGCCTATGTGTTGGTGGGAGTTCTGGGTTGGCATGTCCATGTGTTGGTGGGAGTTACGGGTAATGAGTATCCGGTAATGAGTTACGGAGTCAAGGTGGTTTGGACACCTTGAATTAGAATGGTACTAACATTGTGTGTGTGGGCACATGCAAGTGTTAGCAAAGTCGTGCCTGGCCGGTTGCTACGAACTAAGTGAGCCGGGATCCCGTTACCAAGTAAGGCTCACTGAGAAAAAAAATGAGTTGGAGTAATTAGGGTCGCGACAACATGCCAATCGGGTTCGTCCGGTAGGATCTGGCCGGTAGTGTCTCGTCCTGTAGTGTCTTGCACCGAGGTATGGCGGCTACTGTCATGACTCGTACTGAAGTCGATGGTGCTTCTTTTATGATCACTTTCGAGGTGCTTGGTTTCGTCTCGTTCGTCTGTTGTCTCAAAAACTTGACTATCCTCTAATCCTTTAGCATGGGACACATGTGTGTCGGGTGATCCATAAGCTTACACACGGAACAAGGGAAGAGGCGCTTTGGGCCTGTATCCCGCGGGGGTCGACCCCTTAGTCATGTTGTCGATTGGGTAGGAGTCGGAGCTGCAACTGCTATTGTCGATGCTGCTGCTGCTTGTCGTTTTGGGAAGTCGCTCTCCGGATTCCTCCAGCAGTCGCTCTCTCCATGTCCCGATCTTTTGCACAATTCGCATACAACTCGTTTTGTCCGATCGACTCGATCTAGTCGGGTGGCAGCAAGGGTCGGGTCGGGGTCCTTCGGAAGTTCGCTTTCAGCGAGCTTGGCCGACTGCTTCGCCTGTGCCAAGGTCGACCTGGGTAATCCAACTGTCGCTACTTGCAAATATTTCAACAAGCCACCTTGAAAATTGCTTAGTAGGAAATTTTCGGCTTGAGATACCTTGAAATAACCGTCGAGTTTCATCATACGCTAATAATAGTCATCCACCAACTCCTTAGTGTCCTGTTTGAGACTACGGAATATGAGGTAGGCTTGGTCATCATCGTCAATATCCTGATACCGGTATTTAAAGGCCTCCATTAGACCCTGCAAGTCCTGATAGGGTAGAGTCGACCGTTGGTTGGTGAACCAATTATAATTATTTGCATTGACTAAGGAATTACTAAACAGGGCAATGCATATATTCAGGTCGGTTTCTTTGTTTAGCATCAACGCATTGACAAAACGGTTGACATGGGTCATGGCACACTTACCTTCTTTATAGGTCGGCATGACCACTGGTTTCCTGGCAGTCGTGCGTGGCTGCACAGGCGGTGCTAGGTAGGTCGGTATCGAGGGTCCAGGTTGTGCCGACATCGGATAACCGGTTGACCGTGCGCGTACAAAATATGGGCAAAAGTCTGTGGAGTAGACGTATGCACCGCAGGCGGCACAGAGGGTCGGTATTCGTTGGATTGAGGCGTTAGAGGCTATGGACAGGGTAGTGGCAAGGACACTGACAGTCGGGTGGGTCAGCATTGGTATCACCGTTGGCTGATTGACCACGTACTGGGGTACCGACCGTGCGAGTGTCTGGGTCCCTGCAAGTTGGTGGGTCGGCTAGATCGGAAAGCTAAGTGCCTGTTGAGATACGTGTTTACCCAACCGACCAAAACCATCCGGGTGCGGGACCAAGGCAGTGGTCGATTGGGTGACTTGTGGTTGCTCCAAGTTCAGAACATTCGGTTCATGCAAATGTATCCGAACATGGGGCAAGCTAGTATGGGTAAAAACGGGGTCAAATCCTTGAGATGTATTGAACGCATCCCGGATCTGATTTTAAGTGCAGCGGGTGTAATCTTCCCTACCCAACAGTGTGTGGCCTTGGCCATAAGGAGTGTCTGGGCGACTGGGTTGTCGGTCCAGAGCACCTGGTTCCGTGTTAAATATTGAAGAATTTTGTGGTCAACCCAGGTCGCTATCCGGTAGATTTGGGTCGGATACTTGACTTGGGTAAACATAAGTTGTGTCAGTCGAGATTCTAGTTCGTCTTGACTGCGACGCAATCTAATAATTTCAGATTGCCAATTTTGAAGTTCAGAGGGTGGGTCGGGTTCATACTTGGTAGGACGCTGCGATGCGCTGGATGGTCGGCTAGCCGGCTGGTTTCGGTTGTTAGGTTGGTAACGTGGCCTTGGCGGGATTGAAGGTGCCTGAGTCGCTTCGTGGGGGCGACCTTGTTGGTCCGGCATATTCGTTATTGGATTAGAACTGACGATGGAGTGTGTATACATACCTTGACTTATCGGTACTATAGTTTCGTAGGAGACGGAACCTTCCGGGGTATCCATCTGGCCTTGTGTGCTCCCCATGTAGTAGGAGAGGGTCAGGTCAGTAGAGGTCAACGGAATCACTGGCCGTCTGTTTTTGTACATTTGGCCTGAGTCGACTTCAGCCGACAGATCCCGGTCAATTTGTGTCGGGTTGCTTGTTGTCTGCAGGTTGCACCATTCCCTGTTTACACGGGGATTGTTAAGTTGGTCGGTAGTGGGTTCAAAGGGCCTAGGAGAGCAAGCGGCACGTGTACGAGGACCCGACATTCATGCTGACGTGGCGACTTTCCAGATCTAGATCTGAATCTGCATCTAGATTCGGATCTGGATCTCGATCCGGAGATCTGGATCTGGTAGGGGTCGATTCTGAGGGCTGCTTGGGCTAGTCTAGTGGGGGTTGCTGGATTGCTCTTTTGGCACCGCAAAACCTCTTCCGCACGCCGCTTGTTGCAGGTCAGTCAGAAACGTAGCCGACAACCCCAATTCTGTTAAAATGGCACTATGCCATGTCCCATTTTGTCACACTAGATCTTACATTTGTGCTCGTATAAAATGGTATATTCTGTAATATCACAATTTTTTTGTAATATCACTTCTTCATACACATTGTCAATCATTTTTCCTAATATCACCTTAAAATTCTGTTATATCACATGGTTTTTGAACTACAGCTCAGAAAGTTGAGGTGTGCCATTTTACCGGGATAATGCCATTTTAACGAAATTGGGGTTCGACCCTTTCTACCATGTCGTCTTGGCACGCACTAATGGCCGTTCTAATACGTTTATGCTTGGCTACCGATCTCTACCTATACGCTTGAACTTGCTTCCACTTATGAGCTCTACGTGTCAACGTTTAGACTGTTGTAGACAACGTCAACCTAGATCACGATCCTAGTCTGAACTGTGCATGGTCGCCAAATGTTGAGGGGGTTTTGGTAGTCTCCCCTAACGAGTCTAAATTAGTTTCTCTACTAGACGCAAAGACGTTGGTTTGTCAGAACTATGTCTGAGAGAGAAAGGAGAAGTTCTGTTAGTGCTGGTCAAGAAGTGTCTGTACACTACCGGTGCTCTAAGGTCAGCACTGCTAACAACACGAGTCTATACATGCCGGGTATATACATGCCGGGTCTATACATGCCGGGTATAGACTAGACCGAAACTAGCCTAGAGAATATACTACAAATATTTGGTTAACAGAGGGAACATGATTGCCTTGGATGGGCTACTTCTAGAACCAACTGTAATTGATAATCTTGAGGATACAAAATTAGTTGACGAATCCTTTGAGAAAGTAGTCGATAGAGTACATGACCAAAATGGACACCTCGAGGATGTCGTGCCGAAATTAGTGTCCACTCACATTACTGAAAACCATGTTGTTTCCAACAAACCAACATCAATAAACCTGGAACCAACATCACAGGATGTGGGGCTAAGTGACCCAGTGGAAACAAAATCAGTAGCAAATTGCATTGACGCAGCTTTCTATATGTGTATGATGTGAAATTTGGAGGAGGTATTGCGTACAATACCAAGCAATAATAAATTGAAGGAGTTTTTTACCACTATACACTTAATGGCAGAATACTGCAACAAGGTAGATAAAGAGAGGGGTGTGCTGAAGGGCAAAATCTACGTTAGCCAGCGTGAAGACATATGTGGTATTGCCTTCGATATGAAAGTAAGGTCAAAATTCTTGCAACTATGGCTCCTCATTTAGTAGGAATGAGTCACACTATAGCAAATATCATGCCTAAAGTTCTAGAGGCAGCTATGGATTTTGAGAGAATCTTAGACTGATATGATGATCTATTGAAGCATAGAGTACATAATAATGAGTATATTCCAAAATTAAAGGCCGAAAACAAAAATATAAAGAAACTAATTGGACAGTTTTACAATGAATTGAGATCACTTTGGATTATCGACAAAAGTTCTATCGACCATGATACAAGGATGGAAAAAGCACTTCACAATGTACTTCCGGTCACTAGAGTAGAGGCAGAAAAGTGTGCTCCATCACAGAACGACACTCAAGGGGCTTCAAGTACTCTTATTCTTTCACAATATGATGAGGGTGATAAAGAGGATGGCCAAACTAGGAAAGGCATTGGAAAATGTAAGCCTAGGGATAGAGAGGCACCGGAGTTTGGGTGGAGGCGAGTAAAGTTGAAAACAGAAGATAAATGAAAGGCAATTGTGAAATTGGATGATGATGAAAGAGCATGGGCAATGAAGTTGGAGGTAGCCAATAAGGAGAGAGATAATGCACTCGCGGAATTTGAGGATGGCGAAAGAGCATGGGCGATGAAGTTGGAGGCCGCGAATAAGGTGAGAGATCATGCAGTTGCAAAATTGGAGGATGATGCAAAAGCATGGTCGATGATGCTAGAGGCAACAAATAAAGAGAGAGATGAGGCACTCACTAAATCGGAGGCAATATATAACACATTGAAAACGGTAGATTTTACACCACCCAAGGAAAGCACAATGCCATGGTTGTGATGGGTTCATCAACTTCCAGATAGGGAGAGCTTAATTTTGAAGGCACAACATGATGTCCCGGGGGATGCACTAGCTAAGTTTTTGTTGGCAACATGCAATAAAAATTAGGGGTATTTTAATGAATTTGGACCAAAATTTTGAAAAGACTTTAAAGTAAAATAGCCCATATACAATATATATTATTTCATTATAAGTAAAGATGGGTATGAGGAAATTGGTTGCTTTTGATTAATTTTTTATTAAAATAAGCATGTTGTATAAGCCTAGGGCGTTTTATCCATACACATAATAAAATGTAAAACTGGAATTTTCCTTTCCCCAAGGCCAATCACATCGCTCCAAATACCCCTCCCCAAGAGAAAAAGCCAAAATTAATCAAAAAGTGTAAATAAAAGGCACCCAAAAAGCCCGAGCCAAAAAGCTAACGGGCCAAGCTTAAAATAATAAGACGTAATAGAATAAAAGGAGGTGAGAGGACAAGGTAGGTGAATTCACCATTCAAGTGTTCATGTATGAATTTACTTTTAGATTTTCACGATTCTATACATTCAAATAGATAGACAGATAGATAGATAGATAGATAGATAGATAGATAGATAGATAGATAGATAGATAGATAGATAGAAAAGGGGCCGGCGTGAATGTAGTGTCCGTTCATAAATGCTAATGATCCGATGCCCATCGGTACAAGGGGAAATCCATACATTCAAATGAAGATAGGGTGGAGAAAATTAGTTCATACTAAGTCTTATAAGCAGTGGTACGATAATCATAAACACAAATATTTAGAAATTTAGGTAAAGATAGGGCTATTTTAAACCCTACATGCTTAGAAATAGCCTTCATATAATTAGGGGTTGAACGCACGTGATCAATGTGCATAACATAGAGTGCATCCCCTGAGCATGATGTCGAAATCATTGCAGCTAAATCAAGAGATTCACAGGAAGTTGTAGATACTTCATTAGAGAGGTTAAATAAGCTCAGTACGAAACGAGGATATGACCCCATAGAGGTCACTATTTGAGGCAATGCAAAAGAGATGATGGAATGTACAAATTACTCTAAGATGGGAAGAAACAATGATGTTGATTGGACTTTGGAGATAGAGGAAGGATGGGCCCTGTGCAATAGATTCTCGTCGCACCTACAAGAGTGAGCTCGCATTCTAATCAACACATGCGACCCTCCTCCGGCAATACTTAAGGTGAAATGTGCGGTGTGCCTACATCATTTTGGTCGAAAGGGAGCGTACACGTTGGGCCAATGTGGCCATAACTTTCATGTTACTTGCATATGTTGATATGCCATGACAAAATCGGTATGTCCGGTAGATCGCTTCCATTTAGCATGAGATTCTACAAAATGATGGGCATACAAGATCTTATGCCAGCTAGGCAGGAGTTGAACCGATGGAATTCCATTGGATGAACTCCCAAAACAATTCCTATACTACTCTGATAGTAGAAATGCACTTGAGTGAAGTACGTCTCAATCAAATCACCAACTAAGCATTCAATTAAGAGTTGTCTTGTACAACAAACTCGACACGGCGTCGAACACGACATGTCAAACAGGCAACAAACCCTTTGTTTGAGAATATACCATATTTCTAGAATATACATAGAATATTCTAGAATGTGCTCACATATTCCTGGATATTCGAGCATATTTCATTGAAATTGTCTAACGTACGAGATACCTGACAAACACGACAACTCGACAAACATTGCCGAAAATGTGTCAAAGAAGACAATCCCTGATTCAATATGGGGGGGAATGTGATCCCTTATTTTGGGTGACACGAGACTACGAGGTAAAAATAAGGGCGAGGAATATTATAGATGATGAGCAACGAGAGTTAAACCCTAGTAATCTTTGTATTTTCCCTTTTGATGTGTTGAACAACACTATGCAGTATATGGTAAGTAATTTCTTGTAGACCTTCAAAATAAGATAATGCAATTTTTTTCAAAATCTAGACTAATTGATTTAAGTATGGATTCAATCCTTGACAAAATAGGGAGACCTCAATCTCCAAGGATCCTTTGAGCGTAATCGCCTAAAGTTTCCAACAACACTCTCTTCTACTTCATGCCTAAAAACCTCCGATCCAAGCATTGTTTAAAAGATCCAACCGCAGGATCTTAGAGTTGACTGCATCTTTTAGTCATCTATATCATTTAAACCGTTGATTATTCTCCATTTGTAATTTTGTCATTGCTCAAAGTTGGTTGAATTATGTACAAGCGAGAACCCCAAATAGTGTAATCACGTTCAAACTTGAAAGGAACTTTTGAGGGGAGTACGTAGGAAATTCAAAATAGTTGTAAAAAATGTTAGATTTTTTTTTAAAAAAATTTAAAAAACATTAGGGTTAGGGTTTCGTGCGGCAGCGTTCGCTGGCCGGTCGGCCAACCGGCAATTAATGTAGCCAGATGCGGTCCACCATCGCATCAGCCAATCGGTCGGATTCAACGGCCTAGCGAGGTTGAATTGGTCGGATCGGTCGACTAGTTGGTGTGGTCGGCCTGGTCAATCGGCTCAGTCAGCGCGTTCAGTTAAAGTGGCCTCGACGGTGCATTATTGGCCATTGGGTTGACCGAACGAGTCGGACGTTTAGGTCTGGAAAATCATGCGTTATAAAGTGTCGATCGGGTTCATTTTTTATTACATTCTCTCCAAGGTATCCCAACTCAAATGAGCTCTAGTTGCTACGACACTTGTTGTTTTCTACTTGGTGAGGAGAAGGGGGTCATTTTTTACACTTGTTGCAGCTTCTTCACTTAATTTTTTATGGTTGCTGGATTCTAGGAGTAGTATGAAGAAGGTCTACGATGTAGACAGAGAAGGTGAACAAAGATTTAGAGGTGAAAGAAGATGAGATATTTGGATCAACTGATCAGCATCTAAAAAGCGGAGCAAACCAAAATGTTTAGGTTATGAGCTTAAATGGGATATTGTTGATAATGAAGACATTAAAGCGGAAAGTGGTTGAGAACTTGAAGCGCTAGAGTATTGGACGTTTCATACTTGCAAGAAATATGTGAAGATGTTTATCATTGATAAACTTTGGCTTAGACAACATCACAAAGTTCATATGAAGGTCTTTGCTTGCAATCGAGCAACATGCAAGGATGACCACTTTATTCATTGTGCAGAGTAGGTTTGGATCGCTTTGTTTGGAGATTGATTGAAAGTCAAAGGGTTATAGTCTGATGGCAATGGTGTATGTAGTGTTGATTCTAAAATGAGCGATAGATTGGACCACATACCCAAATATTTGTAAGTATCTATTACAAATTAAGCGGGATGAGAAATATATTCCAGATTCATTTGATCTAGAAGCGGCCTTGACAATGGATATGTTGGACAAATTGAGGAAAAAAACTTATAGGGTGGTTGTGGTAAATACACCATCCACTGAAAATGTAATCACAGAGGACGAAGGCAATCGTATTGCCACCAATAGTGTAACCAAAGAACCATCTTTAGTTGACATGCTTAGGGATATAAGATTGGTTGGCGAACATGTAGTGGAAGAGGTCAATGCAGTGCAAGACCAAGGGGTGGACTTAGGCAATGTTGTGGACAAAGTAGTGTCCACTACCATTCCAAAGGACTCTTGTGTATCCAATCAAATGCCATCGGTAGACCATGAACAAAAACCAGAGTATGTGGAGCCAAGCAAACCAGTGGAAACATCTATAGACAATTCCATTGACTCGACATCCAACGATCTGGTGCGCTTCTTTCAAAGAAATGTCAAACTGAGAGAGCTTCTTGAGGCGTTGCAAGACTTCACAAACTACTGCAACTAAGTAGATACTAGTAAAAATGGTGTACCGATGGAAGAGTTTGGGATGCGAGGACCCAATGAAATATATGGTATTGGGGCTTCTCTGAAAATTGGGTGTGATATTCTTGCACGTATGGTTCATAATCTTGTAGACATCACTCACAAAGTTGCATAAACCATACCTTCAGTACTAAACGGTGCTATAGGTTGTGATTCAATCATAGAAAGATATATCCCTTTCTTAAAAAAAAGTATAGTTAATGCAAAGTTTATCAAGCAATTGAATGGAAATGACTTCAAACACTTGAAAGTAATTAGAGACCTTATTGATGAATTGCAACAATTTTGACGGACAGACAAAACATCATTAAATTATGGGTGGAAGATGAAAGCAGTGGATGCCATTGTAAATTGGGAACTCATCGAATGTATGGGAGATTTGCCTCCAATTGCAAACGACACTCAAACCTCAAATGATCAATTTCTATCAAAGTATGATGGGCGTGATTAAGAGGATGGCGGACCAATAAAAGGCTCTCGATCAACCCAACCCACGTGTAGTGAGGTAGCACCAGACATTGGCAACAATCCGACGTTATTTGGAAGTGAGCGAGAGCGTAGAGCGGAGAGCATAGAGCAAGGTTGTCATACCGGGCGGGCACGATGCCCACTTGTCCGTCCCCCTTGTCCGTCTGATTGAGTTGTGGCTCGCCCGATAGGGTGAAACGGCTGTTGACTTTTAGACATGGCAAGGGTTTAAGTGAAAACTAAGCCACTTGGCCAATAAAAACAACGACATGGCAAGGGTTTAAGTGAAAACTAAGCCACTTGGCCGCCGCGTACGAGCCGCGTGGAACGCCACACACGCTTTTTATCGCAAAGTTTGTTACCAACGAAAAATTACACACCTCTTACAATCAAGGTGGGCGGGCACGCTCGTCCGTCCGGGACAACTCGTACGCCCGTTCTGCCCGCCCGATTACCTCAACACGCCCGATATGACAACCTTGGCATAGAGCGGAGAAATTCAGATTGGAGAGCGGTGGTGAGAACATTTTTTGACAAGATTTACTAAAAATATAAAAATTCTAAATTTATACAGAATATTTCTCAAGAATATTCGAATATTCCGTCCTTATTACCGTAGATTCGGGACCCAACCCGTGGAAATGAGGGAAAAAAATCCAAAATTTGGCAAACTTCAACAACATTAGAAAGACATGGAGACACTTATGATGTGACATGAGTCAAACAATTTTGTGGACATAGATACTAACATTTTTTTTTGGTAATGCAATATTGCAAAATATTGTCACACAACGTGTTAACTACCTAGTCTAGGTTTAGGGTGAATATGAAGTTTAGTGTGGAAAACTATGACATCTAAACTGTGGAGTGCTCAAGAATGCCTCTCTCCATGATCATCTTCACCTCGTTGAAATTTAGGGTAGGTGCATGGATGAAGAGGTCTACATCTGGTTCAAACTTGCATACCAACACAAAGACATAGTATAGGTGCTTGCAAGGTCTATATGGTTCTCCTCTCCGCCCCAGTTTTGCAATTGTGCTTGTAATTACCGGACAAGTGCAATCTGGTAATGTACCTATTGATAGTTGATAAATTGCTTGCGAATCTGACTCCATAGATATAATGCATCCAATCCCTGGCGACGGGACCATAGTGACCTTTAGTATCTTTGTCTGCATCGCACGGGCGGAATCAATATTCGGTGTGTGCTTGGGAGTTACGTTGGAGATGCACCGGAGGTTCTTTGACTTCCTTGATTTTGGGAAGACATCCGCATTCTCCGGCACAGGAATATGTGACAAGTCCCGTCGCGCAGATGCAGTGTTGAAAGTGCGGTTGAGTGGAAGTCGGAAACCAACATTCTCTAACACCTCCATCTCCGACCGTGTCAGATTTGTCCCTATCTTCACGGGCCAGATTGTTGGAATTGGGGGTTGATCTTGAGTTCGAGAGAACGGCTCCACCCACTTCTGACGAGTGTCCTTTGCACACCTCTCAATATTGTCGGGGCAAAAATCAAACTTTTCCACTTTCTTGCGGTGACCATTTTGAGGAGGCATCCATATTCCGGTGTAAGTTGGTGCAGGCGTGGACTTCCCATTCCGCACAATGCGAGACTTGCATTTCTTCTTGGTCAATGCATGCTGTGCTTAACAGGTTTTGGCTGGAGACTCCTTCAATCGAGCAATATGCCATAACTTCTCATTCACTTTTGTTTCTTGTACAGCTGTCACACGATCAATAGAGACACCACTGGATGTAGAAGGTCCGATTGGGAGTTCTTCGTCTTTGTCGTCCTCGTTGATAGTTGTCACACTCTCACCACGACCCGGGGTAACCCTTGTGCCGATTTGAGACCGCTAGAAATTCATAGTATCAGGCCTATGGGTTTCCTCCTCTACTCCAATTGGAACATCACGCTTACGTTTTTTCAAACCAAAAATCTCGGCGCCCTCCAGTAAGCGTCGCGAGTACAAAATATTCCAGCTTCCGGGAACTCTATTACTGCCTTATTGAGAGCCGATGGATCGCCAGTACTATGAGCCTTACGATAGGCAGTGCGAAGTCGGAGTTCCTCCTTCGACGAACCATGTCCACCGCTCCACCTTTGGTATATTGATAGTAACCCACAACTTGAAGGAAAGCACAAAGATAATCATCAACAGCTGCTATATAGAGATCACCACTCTTATTTCCTGATGCTTGCAACCATTTGTTATGGATGGATTCTGCAAGGTTGCAGGATGGCATCTCAGCTAGCTTAGCTGGAGATAACTTTTGTTCCTGCGATGTACATAACTATTGATGTCAAGCTCGAGGTGTAGTAAGAGGCACTTTTGTTGACGAAACTACCTCCTAGAAATAGGTTTTTTTTTAAAATTTAATTTTCATCACTGGAAACAATGAATTTACTTTTTACCCAAATTAAAGTAACTATAACTTGAAAATTACTATAGTAAGCATGTCCTTACCAGTTCCATGAATCCACCAAATTGTCCGTAGCGGAGATGCCAGTACGAAAGCCATAGGCCTAGGTGGTAGAGGCCATCTCGGAGATGGCGTTTGAGGATGATCACCATGCTCTGATTGCCAAATACCAGGTCTCAGCTTCATTGAACGAACGAGCATCCTTGTAATGCTTACAGAGGACCCTATGTTGATCCCGCAATTCCTGGACAATGTACTTCTTGTTGTGAGTCTCTAGTGATTGCGTCCAATGAAAGTAACAAGTAAGTTCTTGGTCTTCGAAGGGAATTGAAGGATTCCCAGAGCCGTAAACGATGCGCACTGCGTTCCAATTGGCTTGAGCACTGTCAGCCATAAATCCTTGGAACTTAGGCTTGGGTACTATGTGCCTAGCCATGACGTGGTTGAGATTCCTCCAGAAGACGAGTTGAGCTTTAGTATCTCCAGTTTAAAAATCAGAACATGCAATAGTTAGAATGCGCTGGTTTTTGGGGTCGTACACATGGCACGCCATAGTAGTCCATGGCTTGACCCGTTTGACATGGTCAAACATCATCCACGCATTGGAGAGGTTGCCTCCAGGCTGCATCCTATGGGCGAGGTCAACACCACTACCGAGTCTAGCTACTGACATCTTAAATATGAAGACTTTGTCAGAATTGTCTCCTTAGCCCGGGAACATGTTGCGTTGCACATAAGCCCAGTTGCTAAGTCCTCTGAGCTTTGTGATGCCATCAAGGATGCCAAATCTGCGCATGTACTTGAAAGAGTAGATACGATTTCGCAAGCTTGGAGAGTTCAAGAGTTTACATTGATCAAAGACTGGCTCAAGTTCTTCAAGAGTTAGGTGGCCGGATTTAGGGTCATCTTCGTCACGTAGAAGAATGTTACCTACTACGTCCTTGCTCGTCTTCAATACAATTTTGGAGATTGTTGCTTGGGGGTTGCGGTCAACATGCTGTTTGATTAACCCATCTATCATTTGACGTGCGCATTTATAGTCTCCGACTTTGACAGGGTGCTCGTAGTTACCGATATGCACACAAGCACGCTCTTGAATGTCATCTCCAAAGACGTAGAAGATTTGGGCAGGACACAGATCAACGCTGACTGGAGGTTCTTTGCGAATCTTACAGACTAGGGTGGACGATGAGGGAGGCGCATTGCTTACTGAGAAAGGTTCTTTGGTGATACCTTCAAACTCCACGTCATTGACTCCCGTCGCACAATCCGGGCGTTCTAAGAAATGACACTTGTCATTGTGGCATTGGAGATGACCTACGCAATTTGAATACCGAAATGACAAGCCGAGGGTGTTGCTGATGTTAGTTGTCATCGTCCTAGTCTAGACATGTCCGTCATACCGTTTGTCCATTCCTTCCATTGACCTTGCATTCTTGAGTACAACCAAAGGAAGTGTCGGGGGGAGGACATATAGGGCATCTCCGTTGAAAGATGGAGGCAGAAAAGATACTGTGTGAGTAGGGATGGAATTGAAGTCTAGTTTCTTGACTATATTCTTGCTACCAAGTCTGCGTAGATATGGGAGAATGTTTTGTGTTTTAGTGTTTGAGAAGATGGTGAGGGAGAGGGTAAGGAATCGGGCGTTGACTGAAAAGAGTTTTGAGAAATAGAGGAGATGGAAGGAAGCTTCGCAGAAGATCGACAGGGTGGAATGGATGACTTTCGTTCGTCATCGGATTAATCTGATATATCGATACTGACACACTTGTCTGGTTCAATCTTGACACGAGCAAAGAGGGGACCAACGGTAGAGATCACAAAGGAGCTACGAGGTGTCAGAAGTTGAGTGGAGGCGTTCATAACTGACACTGTCAAACCATATTGGCGATACTTTCTTGACTTCAGCTTCTACACGGTAGCATTATTATTTGAAACGAGAGGTTCTACAACCATGGAGTATATGGATCAAGAACGTCGGTTTCCAACCACGATGTAGAGACATTATAACCAAAGCGGATTGCAAGCCAGGAAGGGGTGACTTCAGCCACAACATCAGGGCCAGGAGGAAGGCAGACTAGGACATCAGCGGCAACTGAGTTAATCTTGATCAAATCCGGACAAAGAGGAACAGAGGAGGAAGCCATGATGGAAACTAGTGCAAGAGATTGGAAATACGAGTGGTACAAAAGAGATAACGAGTTCCTGTGGCGATGTTTACATACTCAAAAAATGTACTAATGTAATTAGTAAAGGTAAAAAAGAGTTGCAACTAGTTTTAGTTGAAGATATTGAAACAGGGTGACTGTTGGGGTGAACTTGAAAGTATAATGTTCTAGATGTATACGTACGTAAAATGTATAATGTAACCGCATTGTTTAAATCTTGAACAAGTGCATTTAATAAGCACAAATTTGAAGATGGGGTCACTAATTAAGGAATTGAGATTTGAATTTGTGACGGCGGCCGCCTCTTTCATAGAATTTGAGGGCAAAAATGGCTACTTGAAAATAGATTAGAATTTATTGTCGGACACGGAATCATAGTAATCAATTTTGTACCAACAGGGGATTCTGAAGTGGCTACAAGTATTTTTTAGATTTGTGTTTTGAATAGTTAGGGTTTTAAGAACGGCGCATGCAAATAGTATAAAGTAAACGGGTCAGAAGAAATAATCCTCTTTGTTTTTACAGACGTTAGTCTCTTAAGTGTATGTTGTTTGATCTCGTTATATTCTCACAGTCACGCATTCTAGAATATTGTGTCTTAAGCGGTAGCAGTTTGTAATTGATCACAATGGAGGGTGACATTAGTCAACTAGAGAGAGGGAAGGATAGAGAACGAGGGAAGAAGAAGAGAAGAGGTGGCACAAAGTTTTCAGGATTGAAAGCTTTGCGACGGAGTGCGATGCAGAAGAAAGATGCGCCCGATGTGTCTGATGACGATCATCTGTAAGATATAGAAGAAACGATTAATGAGTTCCTCTAAGGGGGGTTTAGAAAGACTGTAAAGATACAAACGTTGATCTTGGACGCCATTACTGAGAATGGTGGGGGTAAAGACGTAGGAGAACGGGATGATTGGAGTGAAGGAGGGGAGGAGCAAAAGTCTAGAAAGCAATCGGTGAGCAGGAGTGGATCTGAAGAATTTGAACGTGAGAGCGCGGACAAAGATATCAAAAAAGTGGTACGTTTAAACGCGAGTCTGGGGTTGCATTAAGTGTTATACTTGATGCGATATACAAACTTAAATGTTTTGATGGGTTTGTTCAGTAGGTTGAAATGGAGACATTTGTTGATGAGATCTTTGGTGTTCAACCTCAGCGATATGAAGCAGAAGCACATGGAGCAACTCAAGATCCTGAAGTGGAAGAACGGAATGCAATGGATGGCAATCAAGAAAATGACGAAGTGGAATTAGAACCGGAACGTTCACCAGTACTAATCCCAAACCTTGAGCAGGACGTAGATCCAGGATATTGTCCTCAGTTTATGATTTATAAACACCCTAATGGCTTCATTCAATGTTGTTTGGTAGAAAATAATGAGTTCTCATGGGCTGACTGTGAGGACGTGGACAAAGCAGCCGCTGATAGTTAACGTGCTACACATGTAGAGACCACTTGAAGCCTTTTTTTCTACGTCTATTGAATAAAAATTGGAATATACTATAAGAAATGTCCAAATTAATGTAAGATGGTTGCCCGGAATTGACTTGTGTTATTGGGGAGATGTGTTTGTGGCGGCGCGATTGTCTAAGGTGTAAAGGAAAATTTAATTTTTTTGTTTCATTGCAGTCTTAAATTTATGTTTGTTATCCTGTTGTTTTTAGGATGGTGATGAGTCAATGTCGCATGTGAGTAAATGAAGGGTTTAGGAAACTACACTCAAGTAGTCCTCAAGTGCAGTGACAATGAAAGGATGTATCCACAAGGAATGTCTGATATCAAATCCAGTAAGTAGCAATCATGGTTGGACAAAAAACAACAATAGTAGATCTGTCCTATTAGGTGTCCACCCATACCATTCAGTTGGGAATTCTAGGATAACTCCAAAGACACATGGGATCATCATATTCTTTAAATGCTATAGATAAAGCAACATCTTCATTGAATTGGGCACAAGGAAATGCTCTGAATGCATGAAAATAAGAGTTCTTTCTCAATGTGAGGGTTTGTTCTTGTGCACAACTTTTATGATAATCTTATTGAGTAATTTACACCATACTCAATTAGTTTATTCAAAATGCTCAGTACTCATTTTAAGTGAATTATTTCTATAGCCTAGAGGAAATTTTTTTATGCTTAAATGCATTAATATCTAGTGAAAAGTAATGGATCTAGTAGATATAAATATAAATCTAATTTCAAGCATTTATTTAATGGTGACCAATGGTCCCATTAGCACGGGCTCCTATAGCCGAGGGAATGACCGATGGTATTGCTGTGAAGACTGATGATTTGTCGGCGTTGATGTCAAGGAAGGACTTTCGCTGCACAGATCTGGCCATCAAAATTACCGTGTACCGAGGAGAGAAATCTCTTTGGTAGCACGGCGCGAATGCGTGTTCTTTCCACCGGAATGTGGAGAACCCTACTGAATTCTCGGAATTGTTGATAGCTATGAGCTGTAGTTTTCAATTTAGAGGAACGGTGGTTCTAAACCTAAACCCGATCTGAGGTCTAGGGGGACAAAAAAAGGCTTGGCTCTGACGTTTGTGGTGATTTGGGTGGGAGAGAAAGCTTCTGAAAATGGCAACACTAAGAGGACGAGAGTCTTTTTCCAATTATTGTTTCTTCCTGTTGCAGAGAGCATCTGATATTGCGAGTCGTGGAGAGGAGATGATGATTTTGCGGGAGTCAAGCTACATCGACGATGTAAGCATTGCCTCTATTCCCTCCACCTTCCTGATCTCTGGGTGGAGATAACAGCAATGAAAATGTAAAAGGAAGATGGAGGTGACCAAAGAAGAGAGAAGTCGATCGAAAATTGCTTGGAATGACTCTCGCATTCCTCAGCAGGTACGATTACAAACTGATGTTCTCTTCTCACTATGTTGTTTTTTTACCGCCTGCGCTTGCATCCTTGCACATTTCAGAAGCTAATGCTTACAGCAAGCTATGCACCTCCGGCCTCTAGAGTTATAGAGCTGAGTCAAGTCTTCAGATCCTGTAACCTCTCCGAAATAAAGCACCTTTATGACGTTGAGTCGTTGACATCCTCTGCACTTGGGGGAGCCCACATGAATTATTTACTTAATGACACGTTTGGTTTGATCGAATTCATGATCATCATTTTGTGTTGGTACCCTGTCTGGAAGTTTGTGTAGAATTCAAACGCATGTGGGACCCTACGCAGCACATCTAGCAAGAGCTTGTCCAACTCATCGGCGTAGACATTCCATTATTGAAAGTATGTCGTTGAATTGCTTGAGCTTGTTTCGGCTTGCTTCGGCTTGTTTTGGCTTGCTTCGGCTTGTTTTGTTGACGAGACTACCGTTTTGTTTCGGCTTTGCACCTGGAGGGAGCCATGATAATTCACATCTTGATCACATGCTCGGGGAGCCCTCTAGATGCACTTATCGAGGTGTTTCATTGACAAGACTGCCATTTCTCGGGCCCTGAGTGGCGCCATTGGTTTGATCGAATTCATGATCATCATTTTTTGTTGGTACCCTGTGTGGCAGTTTGTGTAGAATTGGAACACTTGTGCGACCCTACGCAGCACATCTGGCAAGAGCTTGTCAAACTATTTGGCGTAGAAATTCCATTTTTGAGAGTAGGTCATTGAATTGCTTGAGCTTGTTTTAGCTTGCTTCGGCTTCCTTCGGCTTGTTTCATTGACGAGACATCCGGATTGTTTTGGCTCTGCACTTGGGGGGAGCCCTGTTGATTTGCATCTCGATCACATGCTCTCGACTCGGGGAGGCCTCCAGATGCACTTATCGAGGTGCTTTGTTGATGAGACTGCCGTTTCTCGGGCCCTGAGTAGCGCCATTGGTTTGATCGAATTCATGATCATCATTTTTTGTTGGTACCGTGCCTGGTAGTTTGTGTAGAATCTAAACGCATGTGGGACCCTACACATAGTTCATGTGATTTTCTTTTATATTTATCTGACAACTTCACTTCTATATAATTTATCATTGTTGATTACTAAATTTCTTTAATACTTCTAAGCAGACCCTACTATCGATCGCTCCGCTGTCATCTCAAAGCACTCCTAACTACATGGCAACAACTCAAGGACATGATAGTGGAAAGCTCTCAGGTCCGCTATCGACTACCGCTCAGTCTCATATCGCACAACGCCTACAACTTACCTTACAATCTCTCATTGACGAAGATGAAGATGACAATATTCAAGAGATCATTCTGGATAAACAGCCTTCGCGCAATGATGACGATGTTGCCAAAGAGAATACATCCTTGGTGGCAGCGAATCGTGTTGTTAGAGCTGCCGGGGAACCTCCTTCAAACTCAGATATTGTGGAGATTGGGGCCATTGAAATGCCAAGTCATTTGGCTGAGATGGATCCCATGTGGAGCGCCGACGAGTTACGAGCTCAATAAAAGGTAACTCTATCAACACCATATCTAGATTGAGAATAAAACCTGTCAAGAAATCTCGTCTTTATATTCCTCTCTCTCGCCTCTCCTGTTACCCAAAGGTCCGTCCCATTTTAGGAACGAGATGTTTGCAAGTTGGCAAACAAGTTTGTCAAAGGTTACCGAGAGGGCAATCGTGTTCTATATGTTGCTCCTTTCAGCAAGAACGAGAAGCAGCGGCTGGTGAAGGATGATAATGCGGTTTGGAATAACCCTCATTGGAAAGCGGCAAACAATCGGTTTGAAAACTCATTGCAAGCCAATCTGGACCTTTGCCAATTCAGTGGCAAATACTTCTACGTCTACAAGGGGAATCATCGCGTCAGTGCTTGGATGCGATATATTGAGCAGATGCGTAGAGATGATCCGGATTGGTATTTTTTTGTCGACTGCATTGTCCTTGACGGACGTGCAGAATACAAAGTACTAATCGACGCTATGATTGACATCAACAAGTGAGCTTGATTTCTTATAATATACTTGGACTGTAGTGTATTAAAAATACACAATATATACTTATGAACTCGCTTCATGAACAGGTCCATAGAGCATGATCATGTCGAAGATAGCCTGCCATCGAGATTGCAACACATGCGCAAGTTTGGCAAGATGCCAATTGAAGAATGGAAACCCCTAATCTCTGCTGAGGACTAGAAGTACTGTTACTTTGCAAAAGAGAAGCTGAGGCAATCTTGGTACTTTGTGACTAAAGACGTCTTCATCAAGTTCCTCTACGTGGTGCGTCATTATTCATATCTTTTGTATAAATTCATTTTCAACTAGTCTTTTTACTTTGTCTAACATGCGTTTCTTGTTCGTCCAGAGGCAATTTGCTAAGGCTGCCGACAAAGCCCAAGCCCAGTACTACGAGGACACTCCCGTAAACAAGAGGACAACGCAAGGAGTATTGACGGCCATGGACGAGGCTCTCAAGGCTGAGATTAAAAAAATCAGTCAAAAGGATTTTGACAAAATGCTTGCAATTGATAATCCAAAGTTAAGGAAAGAATTCGAGCAAGAGGTATGTGTTCTGTCGACCAAACTTAGTGTTTTCTCTCGCTCGTTTGTTCACACCCCTCTATGTAATTTTTCCATCTTTGTCTCGTATTTGGATGAAGATCAACCTTCATCATAGCCGTCATAAGGATCCCGAGATGTCACAAGAGCGCTTCCAGAAGGTCGCTACCACCAACGTTTTGAAAGAAGTAAAAACCATGTGGCTTCGTTGGTGTAACAACACTCCGGCATTCCGACGTAGTGTTCGCTTTCCGGATCTAGTCGAGATGAAGGACAGGGTGTTGGACGCATGGCTTGCTTGTGCAGCACTGTGGTCGCAGGTACTTATGCTCTACTCAATCACATTTGGTACACATCATGTCCATAACAGTATATACTGCTTTTTTCTAACTTCAATCGTTGACCACAGTTAGCTACGTATCTTAAGGAGGAGGTGGACAAGTTCTTCAAACAAAAGGATACCCACATCCTGAATTTTGACGCGGTTTTGATGCCCGAAGAGTACGTCAACAAATGGCGTCTTCTTTTATGAAATAAGGCTTTTGATGCTTATGTAGGATCCAAAGCCAGCCCTAAGTTCATTAAAGGCTCCCACATCGACAAGATTGGCGGGGGTCCTCAAACCAACAAGCAATTGATGTTCAAGGTTGACCACGCCGTTTCGTATTGTCTTTCTTGTTAACATCAAAGTTTTTCAAGTGTTTCTAAGTGATTTTACTCTTTGTAGATCTCTCAAACAAGAGCTCGTTGCTAAGGGTGGTCTCGCTACACTGGGCATTCCATCTGAGTTCCAAGTCCCAAACTTGAAGAAGTAACCGTTGTTGATTTTTTCCAATGATCAGAGGCAGCGGTTCAAGATGGCTTTATTGTTGACTGGTGGTTGGTTTCTAGAGTCTCAAACCGACCATGTTCACAAGGAAGAGAAGCATCTCGTGCAGATAGCAGAATCGGTCGATGTCGCTCGTGTGGCACTACAAGATGATGATGACGACGACTTCTACATGCTTCCAGGCGCTCCACCCCCCCCCCCGCATCAAAAGGTAGAGGTAATGTAGGTGGTAGCCGCAAACGTCACAAAAATGAGCCTACCCCTATGCCAGAGGAGGAGGAGCAAGAAGAGGAGCTGGAGGAGCACGAAGAGAATGCCGAAGACGAGGAGGGAGAGCATGGACATGTTCCCATTCCCAATGAGTTTGCAGGTGATGCAGATTGAAATGTATATAAGTTACGTTTTCCCCGTGTACTTTGTTATTTATCTAACATGTACGCTTGTGTATACATTTCGGTTCGAAGAGAAGTTGATATGACACAAGCTTCCCAAGGGACTATTGTCAATAATGGTGGGCGTGGTGTAAGAGGTCCAGCTGCCTCAAAGAGGCAGACTGTGTGCCAAAAAGGCATGCACGGGGGTTGACACAAGCATCTAAGGGTGGGGTTTTGAATGTGGGATCTACTCCTCCATCGTCGTTAGCCCGTCGTGAATCCCCTCAGTCACATCGACCGACGCACTCTAATAGACCTATACGTCCCATAGTCATTTCCAAAAATGTGGGTAGTACTTCCTCTTCTCCTACCACCGTGATGCTTCCTATCTTCCTTGAGAAATGAGACACGGCCGCCTTGGTTGAGCAGTCTACAAAGGGTGCAAGCTAGGTAGACGCTATTTAGGCTATGGTTCAACTCATCAAAAAGGTAAATCCCTCTTCAACTATGGATTGTTTTCTTACTGAAGTTACTCTATCATGTTTTTTGGTTCCTAATTACTTCGTGTCTAATCCACAGATTGGAAAGGGTAGGGACTACCCTTGCGAGAAGATGGAGTAGAAGCCCAAACACCCCGGGATTGACCTTTTCTTTGCAGACGTTCCCAAGAACTTGCCCGTGCTTGGTGTCTCGCTGGACGCAGTTCCTGTCTGGAACAAAGGTGCTTCGTATTACTTCGAGTCTGTATTTGTCTACGCCTCATACCATTTCACTGACCTTGGGACTATCCTTATTATGCACCCCAATGACGTCAAAATGGACCGCATCCTGCACGATTGTGCTAGTCTTACAATTTCCGGATTGTGCGAGAGTAGTGGGCCTATAACCCCCTTCCTATGGTTAAACTTGGCGCTACCGCAAGAGCGGTATACTTTGAATATTGCACTTGATTTATTCTTTATCTCATTTCAAAATTACGTTTTCTTAATTCGAAACGCTTATTGCAGACCTATAACTTTACCATCAAGGTCTATGCTCGTAAGGACTTCGTGAAGCTGTTCAATATACGACAGGTGGCGCAAGCATACGCAAGAGTCGTCATCATTCCTGACGAGGATGACATGGTCAGTAACTTTTCTGACGTGGGTTCCATTACCTACCGCACTAACGGGAAGCCGTGGCGCGGCTCACGTGAAAAGGATCCATCGTTTTTGCAGTGCTTCATGGATTGCCTCACGGACAATGGGGGAATCGTGTTTGGCTTCAGCGCTAGTACAGGTAAACCTTCAAGTTCCCAATTATAAATATTTTGCAAATTTATATTTTCAATACTCATGTGGATTTTTAAATGCGTAGGTGCTGGAGTCATTGCATATGCGCGCTCCAATCGTCACCTCATTGCTTTTGAGGCAGATGAGGAGATTTTTGAGGGACTCCTGGCCACCTTCAAACACCCTAAACCGTTGGAAGAAGAAAGTGGAGAATCAGCCTCTGGTGACGATTACGACTCGGATGAACCGTATCTAAAGAAGCCACACACTTATATTGGTATGTAGTCAATTCAATTCAATGAATTTTTGTGAATTCAAAGTCCATACTACATTCAGAGCATTGACTGCTTATGAATTTTTAGATATGCAAGCATCTCAAGACATTTGACCCGAAACACTCATCTCTTCAATAGCCCACCTCCCACACTTGTTCTACCCTCATATGCGGAGCATGTTGCTTGGGCCTTTGTCGCGGCTCCAACTCCTCATGTACCAAATTCGTCACGCCGACGCTTTAGAGCTGGTGTGCTTAGACACATTGAATTAGAGGCAGATCAGTGTGACTATCATTTTAATGGTGCTTCACCTTCATCGTAGTGTGTGTTTTTTTTTTACTATGGTCGAGTTGACTATATAGGGCCAATTCTCATGAGTTGCCTTACCCTACCAATTGTTACTTTGATATGATTTACGTTTTCATATATGTTTGTTTGCTAGTATCAAAACCTTCAACCGTGTTGAACAATTTCAATGTCCAATTCTGCACTCGATCTATATGTTGGGTTAACTTGTCACACCCCACTATTTCAAATGACATTTAAAATTTTAAAAGTTATACAAGTTCTTATAGGTCATCGCTATTCTATACTTGTCAATGTTTGTAGGGGCTTTTATTTATTCCCTGTTAGCTCAAGATAGTTGCCTTGTGCGCAACGCAATGCTCAAACGAGTCCGATGGGGATCGAACTTGGACCTCCGCTATGCCATCGTTATGTCCGAACTGTCCACATCATTAGATGAAACGATGAGACAGTTTCTACTACTGAAAATTAAATTATATAACCTTTTATCATTTATCATTTATTTTTTCCTTTATCATTATTGTTTCACAACATGGGTAGTATTCAATAATTTGAAATTGAGTTGTTCACGAATTGTAATCATGAGCTACGCCCTCAAAGCCTCAAGAAGAAGTGCAGAGTGAAGTACACGCGGCGAAATTGACAAATCCTAGAAGTCAACATTGCATGTAATCACACTAGGTGGATGGGAAGACACTATGTTTGCATAGCGAAGGTGCGGGTTTGACCCTTGTAGGGCTCGTGTAAGCAGCGCGTTACATAAGAGGTAGCGTCTGAGGATGTAGTATGGATCTCTAGGGTTCTTTGCTTCAGTTGAATTTTTGTTGTATTTTCATGATGACGTCAGCCCAATATATCCTTGAACTTTAAACCCAAAAACATTTTTTCGAATTACCTAAAATAGTCAAAATAGTCAAAATGGTCCCGTCACCGCTCTACGCTCACCGCTCACTGCTCTTCTGCTCTACGCTCTACGCTCGCGCCTCTACGTTTCCCGGCAACAACCAAGTACAGTTGAAAACGTGAGAAAAAGAAAAGGCGATTGTGCAGTTGGAGGATGAAGTGCAATCATTGACAATGAAGTTGGGGGCATCAAATAAGGAGAGAGATGAGGCACGCGTGGAACTAGAGGCTTTGGAAGTTGAAGAAGGATGGGTGTCGTACAATAAATTCTCGACGCATGTAGAGGAATCAGATCAAATTGTGCTTCACATGCAGCCTTGTGCGAGCAATACCGAGAGACACATGCATCGTGTACCAACATCATTTTGGTCCGGAAGGAGCATACACGTTGTGCCAATGTGGCCATATCTTTCATGTTATTTGCATATGCAAATATGCCATGACAAGCTTAGCATGTTCAATATGTCGCTTCCTTTTTAGCACTCAATCTAACAAAGTGATGGAGATACGGAATCTTATGTCACTAGGGCACAAGTTCAAAAGAGGTTTGAGAACTATAGTGATTGGGAAAACCCGCTAGATTGGATTAGTTCTTCTTCCAAACACCACCTAAACCGGAAGTATTAGGCGAGAAAAGATCCATTGTCTTGGATGACCCAAGACTACGAGGTGGAGATAAGCGCGCGTCTAAATGGGAATGGCAAGCAACGGGAGTTTTTTGCCTTAACTTTGGGGGGCACTGGAGTTGTAAACACAATCGTTGCTTCTTATTTTCTCCAAAGATAGTCAATAAGAGAGAAGATGGTTCATAGCATGAATAGCAAATATCATTGAGTTTCCAATGATAACAACTAGCAAGATAGACTACTTTCCAAATAACGTTCCACAAAGATTCTATGAAGTAAAGACAAGTCTCTTCCGGTTTCTGACACCGGATTCCCTCTAAAACAACCAGACTATGCACAACTGCTACAACCTATTTCTTCTCCAGCTCAGCCTCTAACTACGATGTCTTACAGTGCTAACTCGGTTACCTGACTACACCCATAGTGATTGGGACAACCCCTAAAATGATTTCCCCATACAAGTCTGCAAGTACAACCGAACGCGTCGCACTAAGCACTAAGTTTGTCATTTATTTTTGCCTCTGTGATTCATTAGAGGGATCTTTCCTATTCATTTGTAGAGTGCCAAATTACTTCCTACTGGATAATTATGATGATCGGAGTTTCACCTTTTACAGTTCTTCTCTCTACACTTCTTACTATCCAGAGTCCTTCTCTTACAACTGCTTCTACTATTTGATTTCTACCACAACAACAGGTCACTAAACGGCTATCCAATTCTCTCCCTAACTCACTGTTATAACAACTCGCTCTTTGGATGACAATTAGAGGATTTGCATCCCTTAGTCCGCAAGATTCTACGGTGTCACGTTGTTGTCCTATCCGTTTTTTAGTACCAGCAGATTATTCTAGTTAGGGATCCCCAACCAGACATCCCATCCAAGAGGTAGAAATTTGGCGTGACTTTACTCACCAAGCGGATTCTTCTCCGCAACCGTGAATCAGCACCAGTTCCTACAACCTATGAATGAATAATTAAGTAATTTAGGGTGTATGTACACTAATCGAGGTACAGCTTCGGCACGTACATTTAGTATATTTACTACAAAAAATACTTGGTTTTTCCCTTAATTTTGAACTTGTATGACTTTAGGTGGACATATGGGAGCCGAACACGTGACCTGTACAGTGCTACATTAAGTACATCAAGCGGCGATTTATTCGGCCGATTAGCTTGGCGAAAAGACGCAAATGTAGGGTTTCTCCGCTCAGAATCGACAGAGTTTTTAATGCACTCTTGAAATTTTTGGCTTGCAGACACTTGTGTTTCACGATTCAGTCAAGCTCCTGGAGTTTTTGCTTTTCTATGATTGCTTGAGCTGCTCAGCTCCGAATTATTTGGTGCTCAGCTTTGCGGAGGTGAGCAGAGTGTTGGAGGCTTGCTCATGTTACAGAGTTGTGCGAAGGTGACGGAGTTGTGCGGAGGTGACGGAGCTCTGCAGAGTGTTTGCAGGCGTGCGAAGGTGACAAAGTTGTGGGAGAGTGCTTCAAACTGAGTTCAAACAAGTTTTTAGACAAGGGTGTGCGGAGTGTTGAAGGCGGGCAGAGGTAACGGAGCTCTGCAGAGTGTCTGAGGCTGTTTGGAGGTGAAGGAGCTGTTGAGCTCCCGAAGATTGCGATGTCGCTTAGCTTTGCAGAGGTGTGCAATTGTTTAAGGTTTAATTTATAGCAGTGTATAGAGGTGGCAAAGCTGTCGCAATGCCTTTGGAGCGGAGATGCGCGAAGTTTTAGAATTGTGCTAATTCTGGAGGTTTGCAAGGCTTGGGTGAGTCCCTCAACCAATTTCAGGACGTTCAGGCTTTAGGTTTTAAATTGAGTGATGAGCTGAATGTGAGAGGCTTTTTTTCTAGGTTTGTTTGCAGGGATCAACAATGTGGGGATTTTCTTGATTGTATGCGGTTTTGTGCTCCAATCAGGGTGCCGGTAGTGTCTCGAAACTTCGGCGTGGAAGGGCAGGGATTGCTTCACCATGGGCAAGCAATCTCTGAAGACAACCGCTTCAACCGTGAAGACGAGATGGAATCTGGAGTGTCCTTAGAGGATATAAAAGACAGAATTGCAGTTCTTAGAAAGGGTAAGCCTCCTCCGACATACAGCGAGGAGAATTTCCGTGATAAGTTTGGTTTACCATCCACCGGCTTCAACCCTCACAAAAGCAAACATTGCAAACCAAACGTCGAAAGTGACCTTGTAGCTGTTTTTGGACGCTAGAGAGGTAAGAGTGGGTTTTTTTTGGAGATTGCAAAGATGAAGGCTGTAATTCACAAAAACTACTCTTTAGTTTATCAGTATGAGGTTGCTCCAGAAGCAAACTGATTGGCAAAGCATTTGCCATTGGAGTAGTCGCGGACGATGTGAACAAGTTAGATGTGAGTTGGGCTGCGTTTGCTTGTTCCACCAACCAAAACGAGCAGAGCGCATGAAAGAAGAAGATGACCATTGCCCTACAAGTTAAGGAAACGATGCTGAACTAAAGTTTTGAAGAGGTTGCTGCCGAAGAGGGTCTAGAGAGTCTGCTGCAGGGGCTCCTAGTTGTGACGATCAACGCAGGTGGCAGTGTGAGTGATTTGGTTGTTGCAGGGGTCGGCTTAAGTACTTGTTGCATTGCCCAGAAGAGATCTGAAATCTCTGAGTTACTCGGTGTGATTGGGCTACATATGCAATGCAAAAAGAAAGAAGTTAAAGAAGGTTACAAAGATAAAGAATCTATGAATATTGACCACTGTTCTAAGTATGAAAATGGCGCTCGAATCCATGCAAGCGACTTGCAAAGAATGACGGTCTGAGTTATTTGAAAAAGGTGGACCAGAAGATTCAAAACTGGAGATGAAATTGGAGTTTTACGCGGAGACGTTGGAGAAGACTCAACCTGACTTTGAGGGTATTTTTGAGGAGAACTTTAGAAGGTGAACAAGCATGCCACTTTAGTGAAGAGGAGAGAGTTTTTAGAGTATAAGTTAGCTTCTTTGACCGCCCATTTGGAAGCCTTGAAGAGAGGTCAGTCTAGAGCCGCCCTTCATCCTCATCCTATGATAGTGTCCAATTCGGCTCGTCACAAAGACGTTGGCTTTATTAGGGTCACAAATTGTGTTTTGTGTGACCTTCCTTTTCCTTTTAGTCACATTGTAGTTTGTAGCTGTAGACAACTGTACCATCCATGGTGTACAATCACGTGGTTTAGAACATCTTCTAAATGTGTAGAAATTTTTTTTTACTCTGTAGTCCACCTGAATTGGTACAACAGTTTTGAGTATGGTGAGCCGCAGACTGCTCTGAAAGAGAAGGCAGAGGAACTAGATTGTGAGCAGAGGAACAAATGGTCATCTCTAAGAGAACCACGAATGCAAAGAAAATACTTGTTGATATTGGTGAGATTCTAAATTCCTCAAGACATTCCATGTTTGTTGTTATTGCCTTCAGTTCTGCAATGTGATAAGCCTTTTTTTTGTGTTTTGTTTGTGTACAAAATTGCATTGTTCAATAATTCATATTGGTAGTATTCATTTGATTTTAGGGAGGATTCCGGTAGAGTGTATTGGAAGTCTTAGGTATTAGCATACACTGTAGACACTGTATACAATTTGTGCATTTGCATGTATCATAGTTATGTTGTCTTTTGTGTAGTATGTCAAGAATCTAAATGGCACACTTTTGTACTTAGGTATATACTTCTAAAGTGTCATAGGTGCGTGGGGGTATAGTGCTTGCATGGGTTGAATTTGGTTTTGTACTCTCTAGGATGTCAATACCAGACTTTGAATGTACTTTCTATTTTCTGAATCTTGCCGAGGCATATTACAAACTATACTTAATTTTTTTGTTGTATATCAAAGTATGGGTATATACCATAATATAGTAAGCTGTAGTACGCTCTTTTGTAATATGAGTATGTATATATATTAGAATCAGTGATTATAGTGTAATTAGGTTGCTACACTTGTAGTCTATAATATCATGTTGTAAATTTTGTACTTCAATCGTATTGTGTTTACATACCAATTGTAGTATGTTTTGTCTTGTCGAGTATTCTAGATATCATTCTCGAGTACTATCTAAGTGGTTTGTAGTCTTGCATATTAGTCATTGACATTCTTTGTTTTGTTCAGCAGGTTCATCCTAGCCCCTGCCTACGGGCCCGGTTTCACTGTGTACAAGTGTCTGGAGTATTAGACAGACTAGCCAAGCTCAAAACCGAAGATTAAAGCTGACAAATGAGGATTCCCATAGTCTTCAGGTTGACGTGCACGATGCAAAAAATACGCCCTCCTCTGAAAATGTGAAGAGAAATGACTGACAGCCGATGCAGATAATACGCCCTCCTCGGAAAATGTAAAGAGGTATGATTCAAGACAGTTGGGCAAGATTTTCAATCGGAGAGTCCTCTAAGAAATTCAGCTTCTAGAGCATTGCACACTGACCTAGAATTAGGCCGCAGCGTGGATGTGGCGCCAGTAATGAGTGCAGGAACTAAGAAAGGGGGAATGCACGGGTGTGAGTGGAGAGAGGTGAGCGGTGAGCGGTGATTGGCAGAATTTTTTTTTTCATGAAAGATTAGGACCCTATTACCACTCATTGCAAAAAAAATTTAAAAGTTAAAAGCCCTATTACCATGAAATGGGTGGTTTTGAATTTTTTAAATGGTCGTTTTTAGGCAAAAAAGTACCCAAAACCGTGACTATAGGTCCCTTATCCATTTATTTTCATGGTATTGAGGTTATACAATATTTCATAAATTATCCACATTTGCAAGTTTAAATAAAAGTTAATTTAATTATGGGCAAGCATCATCATGTGTAACCAATACAATTAAAATCATATACAAAATATAAACCATAATTTGGGATGGCCATTTAGGTAATCAATAAGTTTAATTTATCGATTTTAAGATTAAGAGACTAATTAGGGCTGACGTCATCAATTTCCTATTACACTTGTCAGAATTATATGTAAATGCTTCGATTTATATAATCTGAAATTTATCACTACAGGTCGTCTTTCCGTCTCTAATTGAAAGGTGTGTAGAAAGACATTTACGTGGCATTGTGGTGGTCCGAGTTCAATTCTCCTCGGCCTCGTTTGAGCGTTGCACTGCGTCTTAATGCAGATATCCTGAGCTATACAAATACTGGACTAGAGCCCCTACCATCATTGGCAAGATTCAATTACTCCAATGGAAAATAAAAATACCTTCTGAAACTTTTAGTCTACATTGAGTGTAAAACTTAAACATTTACATACACCGATGCATTGAAATTGGAGTTAAAGATGTCACATCAAAATTAGGGCTGACGTCACCATTAGAGGCAAGCATGGCTTCGAATACATTGTATTGACATACATAGAGTATTACTTGAAGCACTTAGTATAGCTTAAGCTATAAACAATAATCACGATAAATAAAAATATAAAACCGTATATATTGAAAAACACATATAGATAGTATATAAGTAATAGATCATGGTAAACTATGAATGTATGGCGCTAGCATATCCAGTACCTATCGGAAAACAAATCACACACTAGGTTAAAGGTGTAGAACCATTAAAGTGCTGATCACACTGATCAGCCTCAAAGTCTATAAACTTAAGCACACTATTGCTATAACGTAAACGTGGAGTGTCAGACAAAATAGGAGATGGAGCTTGAACAAACTCTTGAGCAAGACGCTCAGCGTAGGATGGTAGGGTGAATTTTGATGAAGGGATCTTGTAGAGATGAGCGTTGCGAGTCAATCGCTCTTTCAGACCTGCGATCCTAAAATTGCAAAGAAAGTCAGTACTACCGATTTGTAAGTGTGTAAGTTATAATCGAGCAAGAGAATACAAGATGGTATTACGCACCAATGAACTTTCGTGGCTTCTTCACGACCGGTTCGTCAGAGTCATAGTTTGCGGGAGGGGCTGATTCTCCACTTTCCTCATCACCGGGAGGACCATTCTTGTAATCCGCGAGTACACCATCAAAGATTTCTTCGTCAGGTTCCATAGCGATGAGGTGTCGGTTGGAGCGCGCGCAAGCAATCACAGATGCACCTAAAAAATCAGAAGTCCACGTTAAAAATGCGAAATGTAGAAACAAATTCTAATGTAGAGTCTACGGAAACATTACCTGTACTTGCGCTCCAGTCGAAGACTATACCCCCCTCGTCCGTGAGACAATCGACGAAACATTGAATGAAGGAGGGGTCCTTCTCTCGTGAGCCTCGCCACGGCATACCCTCCGGATGATAACGCAAGGTTTCTTTCTCTGGAAAGTTACAGAGGTGGTCTTCCTCATCAGGTACAATTGCCACACCCGCGTATGCGTGTGCCACTTGCCGAGTTTGGAACTTCGAAACAAACTCTTTGCGAACATACACTTTGATATGGAAGCAGTGAGTCTGCAAAACACAAGTATAGATACATCAACAAAGAAGCATAGAATGCAATAATCATGAATTGTGAAATTGGAAACTAGAATCCGCTCCGTACGTCTTTTGGTTTAGGTACGGTAGAGGCCATAGGGAGGGAATTATATCCCCACCAGTCTCGAACAAGACGAAAACTATATGTATGGGACTTAGAATCAAGAGTCCGCTCGATTCTACGACATTTTGGATGCATCAGAAGAATGGCTCCAACGTCCGTCAAATGATACGCGGCAAAAAACAGAGAGGCTCTCAAAGTAGGTTTTGTCACGTCGGTTCCAGGATGGAATTTCTGTTGGAGACACACCCGGTACAAGCAAGTTCTCGGGAGCATCTGCAAAAATGAGATCAGTCCCTAGATGCTTGGGTTCATACTCCATCGCCGAACACGGGTACTTACGGTCTTTTCCCATCTGAGATACAAGTCAAAAATTAAATAGTGGCTAATAGATTTAGGAGTACAAAATGTAATAAGGGAGATTATGAATGACAAATTGTAAAGCATTTTTCAATGGGTTAAAAGAAACTTAAGGAATGTAGATAGGGGAGTTCTCTGTCGGGAGAGTCTAATTCGGTCAAAGTTATGCAATTATGGTCACGAACAGAAGATAAATCAACAATGATTTAGAAATAATTACAAGAACTTATTCAATATTCACTAACACTTTCTTTCAACTCAATGTATAGTTCCGGTTCCAAGTATTCATGTGTTCTATTTAATTATTCAAAGTTCATTGTCTTCACAATTTATGTACTCAAAACAACCCAAAGTCTACACACAAGTATACTTCCAATTTCAATACAAACAATCGGTTTGCAATTCCTTATTACTCTCAACAATGTTTACAATTTCCGAACTTGTTCTCCAATTCATTCAACATTCATGGTTCCAATTTTACGCTTTTATTATTCATTGATTATTCATAAAGGATTATTTATATATTTCATACTTTGTTATAAAAACAACAATTTGTTTTACAAACTATTTCACAACTCTAAACTCAATCTTCACAATTCACAAATTCACACTTCTTCTGAGTGCGGGATACACACTTCACTCTTATGTGTTCAAAGGAAAAAAGAGTCTTCTCTCCCTACTTGTATCTCTCAAATTTAGATTCACAACCTTTCATTTACTTATGCCTTTTCATTACCTACCTTTTGGCTTTGTTCCCATTCTAATCTTATTCGTACTCCAATTCACACATAGAAAAGGAAATGGAAGGTAAAATAGGCTTTTAAACATATGAAAAGTCAAAAGTTATACTCAAAAGAGAAAAGATGTATACGACATAGCCCTCTCCTCTATGTGTTTGCATCCCTGCAAACATGAACACATAGAAAGCTAAAAAGTCTAACGCCTAGGGCCATCTCTAGAAGTAGATCTAGTCCTATCCATGCGATCCAACGCTCCACTCATAGCTGAATCCGTGGCCACAAGCTGGGGGTTGTTGCGACGCTGCTGCTGTAGAAACCGCTGAATGGGCCGCATCCTGAGGTTGCCAAACTCATTTATCATGGTGAGATGTGCACCAATGATAAAGTGTGTCAGACACATGGCCTCCAACACTCGGTTAACTCGAGTACATTGGTACTGGAGCTTGAGAGTGAGCCAGAACTCCAGATGATCAACCATGTGGGCAGTAACTCCATCGTTGCGGATGTCAACATCGAGCCATACTCCAAACTCTAAACACCATTTTGCAAGAATCTTGCAAAATATAGCAGCCCTGTGACAAACCGGGTCCATGCAATTGCGATGCTTGGCCCAGAAGGTCATATAGGAATTACAACACTGCTGCGGAGTGTTCTTCGTTCCTGGTATCAGTGGCCAATTATATTCCACTGAGTCAAGTGTAGCCGCCGGGTCCCATCGATTCCTTCTTGGAAGGGGATATTCGTTATTTTGAGACAAAATGGACATATTGAGATGTTGAAAAACACACACGCAAGGGGGATAAGGAAAAAGTTGTTGAAGTATTTCAAAGATATCAAATTTAAATTAACATGCTAATCAAAAAGAAAGAGTTGAAGGGTCCAATCACAAAGCAATAGATTTGAAAATGAGATCTTACTATAAATAGAAGGAAGTAGAGATCGATTTGGCAATTTAATATTTCTAAAAATAGACATTGAACAAAACATAGTAAAGAATCACATAGGAAGCATGTTCACATTAATTCCCATGAGAAGTCACAATTGATTCAAATGAGATCATAGTTGGAAGACATGGTAAAGGCTGTATTGAAATATGAAGAATACGTACAATTGTACAAGTGTACACTATATTTTGACATTGGTATATATCGTGAAAGAATGAAATAAGAGAATGAATGTAGAGGCATTAAATGTTATGCCTTTAATAATACTAAAGAAAGAGTAATTAGAAGAATGTTTGTAGAATATACGAGGAATATACGCGGAATATACTAATCACAGAAGAGCTATAAATGCATAGTCACGGAAGGGGATAATCCTCAAGTAAGCACAACTAGCTAAGCCGTGATATCTTAGATGTACTAGGTTCCACTAAACTGCGAAACAATATATGTTGAATATATCCCGCTGCTGAAGGATATCAGACCGGAGGAGGAAGAACAGAAAGGGGGAACATTAAGACTAGGTCTCTTTAGATTTAGAGCCATTCTGCTTGGTTGAATTCTCCAACAACTTGGCTTCGGCCTCGTGCTGCTTCATAAGCGCGCAAATAAGATCATTGCGACGAGAGTTTGGCAAGCAATTAGTACCCAAAGTCTCACTTCGACGGGCAAACCAGGTGTCAAAACATTCCCCATCACGCCTACGAAGGGAGTCAAGAGAACGCGAAGGACGAGAGGATGAAGGAGCTGTCGATTCCCCATGCGCAGGATACGGCCGGGGTGTGTAAGAAGCTCGCCTTGATGGTGGGGGTCGCGATGCTAGTGGCTTTGCAAGAGGCAAGAAATCCCCCTTTGAACGAAGTTGTCGCGAGGCACCGCCGAGGGATCTTGTTGTCCTGCTACTGTTGTAATTTTTGACTTGGATCACGTGTTGTGATGTATTGGACGTCCCACCCACATTGATGGTGGAAGGAGGAACAATTGAATCTCGCAAAGGAACGTCCGTAGCACCCACACCGGAGTAGAGCTGCTTCTGAGGTGTTTTCGAATTTAGAGCATCGGGCGACATTGAGCGCCTCCGCGATGGTGATGTACGAAGCCGCTTCAGGGGAGACGGAGAGCAAACCGGAGTCCTAACAGGACCACGACTCGGCGGGCTATCAACAACATTGTCATCAACACTATCTCTTGTAAAATCCATCGTTGCGGATGCTGCGTCCGTAGCCGTGAACATATCAAAATGCCTCGACGCGAGAGAGGCAAAGAACACTTGGCGAGAGTGAAATGAACATTCCGGGACGGAGGTCCAGTTGGAGACATCATCCTCTTCACCGGACTCATCGAGGTGGAAGGCGCCTTGACCGTAGAACAAACCCGAAATGCAAGGAGTCGGTCAGGAAAGATGGACGCAAGAAACATGGAAGAGTTATCCACGAAGTGGGGATAACTCAAGCCGGGGAGAACTGACGTCATGTTCACAAGCAAAAAGCATACAAGAACATAAGAAGAAAACAACCAGTGAAATCAAATTCGACATAAAGAGAACAGAAGACTGAATGCATACAAGCTGATACCTCCAAAGATTATCCCCGGGCCGGGCATAAATGACGACCTAACTGACAACGAAGAAAGAGTCATACAACAGAAACAATCATCACCATCAATCCTAAGTGAACAAGCATCCACAAATGACGTAATAGAAATTGATCACATTGCGATGTGGTACATAAAGGATGATAAAATAATCGGCTTTTTTATTTAAACCAACCTTATTCATACAATAGCAACCCATTTACATATTTATCTACGGGGTCCTGAAAAAGGAATACATAGCGCCCTAACCGTCATCTAGACAATGACTTAGGAAATGAAGGAGTTTTGTAAGTACACCCTAAGTTCCTATGCGACTGCGCCATACCATCTAAAATAAACCTCCCTAAATTGCTATACTTATTGAGAGGCGGAATACCAATCCTATGATTGTCTACATAGGACCGAAGATTCTCAGGCCTGCAAGTGGCGAGAAGAGCGAGTAGCCATGGAGTAAGTACGGCAGATAGAGTATTGTCCTCCCGGCTAGATTTTGTCCAAGGCTGGAGGAAAATGGCGTTTCCGGTGTGGTTGCAAATACTCTTCTCAGGACTGTCGTCAATGAGGAGAGTGTTATCCAACCCAAACACAACAGCACCGTTACTAAGCGGGAACACCGCAGAGGACAATGTTTTCAAAAATATCCTCTTTTGAGCATTGGTTGGGTACGACAAATAAACACCTCTGCTAACCTCAACCAATCCACAAGACTCTTGTCCGAGGATCTCAAAAGGCTTAGGAAGTCCACTGAAGAGGTAGTCGATGACGGCCTCAACAGTGGACTTCTTCATCGAACTCCATATCACAACCCTCGCAACATGGGCGGACATGGTCTCCAAGAAATTTCTCACTCTCGGGCGGCAGAAGACCGCCTTTGAGGGCACCTTCGCTGGGATGTCCGGCACGTAGAGCCGGTCCCCAGGAGAGCACATGGGAGAATTCCTCCCGAGCGATGGCAGATGCACACACTGACAAAGTATCCCGTTGATGTCGAGGACGACATTCAACCATCGAGGCGGCGCCGTCTGCCCGAGTGCAGACCTCGGCCGCGGGACACACTCAAATTGGGAAATCAATTCTACCTGGCATCAAAGCAAACAATAATGTTGAGGATACCTGATTGAAAGCAGAGACACTGCGATCTGAGCAAATCCACAATGACGGCATGCATTGCATCCGTGGCATTGGGGCCAGATCGATCGGATTCTGATGCAATCTCACGGCCCGTGGGCGCAGAATGAATCCCACAGAGGTGAACTGAGAAAGACATTGAGGAAAATCAAATGACACTCCAACTTCAAGGCAAAAATATTGATATCAAAAATAAACTTATTTACATCAATCATGTACAAGGGATGTGTTTGTCAACTTTGACCGAAACACTACACTGGGAACTAATACTATCGAAAATCTATAATACATGACTCGCCACAGTAAACGTTGACAACTCCAGAAAAATCATAACGAGTAAGGGTCGTCGATCTCGTGCAGGAGAAAATAGACGAATAAGCAAAGTTTAGGCAAGCAAATCAGTTTGAGTTAAGGCCAAGACAAAAAAAATCATGACGGTTGTGACAACGACGAGTTATTGCAGTCGTGGGGGGGGGGAGGGTGAAAGTACTTACGTTGTCATGTGGCTCTTGCGGTTGAATCGCGTTGGTCAGGCTAGACGAGTAGTCCACCAACTGCTCGTCATCCGCATCGTCCAGAGTCCTCGCCGGAGTGCTCGCAAACTCTTGCTGATCGGACGCCGGCGCTGAGATGGGCTCAGGAATGGTGTCCTCTACTTCGACTCTTGGCTCCGCATTATCCCCGGCCCGGGGATAACTTACCAGCTGGTCGTACTGAGAAAGTTCTAGACCAGAATCGGGTGGATGAGCAGACTCAACCACTGGAGCAGCGGGTGCCACACTCGATGAATCAGGACCCAAAGCAGGATCTTTGGCGGGAGGGGACACCTCAACAGAAGAGTCTGCATTATCCCCGGGCCGGGGATAATCTCCAGAATCATGAAGCTGATTGGCAGGAACCTAAGAATCAGCAATGACATCGGGCTGATCGGAAACAACAAGAGGTTCAGAAACGACTTGTTCAGGTTCCCTCTCAGAGGGAATAGGCTGCGCCTGGGCGTCGGAGCCAGTCGCAGCAAGATTATCCCCGACCCGGGGATAATCTGGTGTGGCTGTGCTCGAGGACAGCGGCAAAGGCTCCACCTCGCTGCTAGGTACAGACGCGGTTGTGGTGGCAGTATTATCCCCGGCCCGGGGATAATCTGCATCAGGCTCAGAACTCGGGGCGCCCGAGGTGGAAGGAAGATCCGGATGCTCGCCTGCAATTATTGCAGCAACGTGGGCTGGCATTGGCTTGCCACTTCTCAGCCATTCCATGACGACGTTATGCTCTGCGAGCTTCCTTGCGTCCTCTGCCTCCTTTTGGGCCTTCTCCTTGTTCAGTCTGGCCTCTTCGGCTAGCCTCCGATTATTCGCCAGGAAGTGTTCTTCAACCTTCACACCCCGAGCACCTGGAGGAGGCGCAACTCCTGCTGCATTCGCCATTGGGTCAGTAGAGGGGTTGCACACCACGACAGGTTTCTCCTTCTTCACAGGCGTGCCATCATCAAGAGCTGCCTGGTCTGAATCATCAACGGGCCGGTTACGACGACGGGAGCTCGAAGGTGTTGACGTCGGGAGCTCGATGGCTTCGCCTTCAGGAGCTGGGACATGGACGACATAGTACTCATCCGCCAGATCAGTGCCTTCCTCGTCACTGAGATCTATGAATACGTGGGTGGGCGCCACAAGTGCATAGAGTGGCCTCCCCCGTCTGTTAGGAACTTTACTCTGAGGGGTTGTGTCCACCGCAAGCGCCACAGTAGAAGAGGGCATGGCGCAAGACGCCCCATCCAATGGTTGACTCATAGCCGTGGTCTCAGCTGCGAGATTGAGCCGGCGTTTCAATGGCCTACGCGACTCGGGGTTGCCCGATGATCCGACGACAACATCCGCAGATGATTGAACAGGCATGGTCGTCGACGTAACGAGCCTCGACAGGATCACTGGCATAGGCTCCTTACCAGGGCGTCGGGTCTCGGCATCAGGCCCCTGGCCCTGCTGCTCGTCACCCATCGGAGTGGAGCTAGGAGGAGATGACTCCATTGCCTCCGTCGATGGTGCTGCTGGTGATGCATCCGTTGACGGTACTGCTGGTGATGCCTCAGCTGATGGTGCTGTGGGCGATGCAAGCGGAGATTGCATGACCTGCTCGCCCGCCGCCTGATAACCCGAACGACAGTCCGAGTCATTCGGGTCGTCACCGTCGGAGTCGCTAGAAGGGTCATCACCTTCCTTCTTTTTCGAAGAGTCTGAAGAAGTATCTGGGGCCTGAGTTTGAGGCGATCTCGTACTTTCAGCTCCCAGGTCGGACTGCGGCTCGGCTGCAGAAGAAGAAGGTTGGCTTCCCTCGAATGAAGCCCTTGTTACGAGGCTGAGGTCCGCCATTTCATCTGACGATGAGTTCTTCTTGGTGTCGTAGGGACAGTCATCGTGCATGAAGTCTCTATAGTCAACCCTGGCCCTTTTATCCGCAGAGAGCAGGTAACCCCCGTAGTAGTGCTTGTCAACCAAGCCGTAGAAGGAATGTTTCAGGATCTGCAAGGGAAGAGAAGAAACGATCAGTCACGATGGGCCGACTAAAGTTATCCCTGGCCCGGAGATAACTGATAGAACTTGAAACCGTCATGCACGAATACATCTGAATAAGAAATCTTTTTTGTATACAGGGCCAAATATCAAGAATGAAATACAGTGAAAGTTAGCAAAATACGGCAGCTAATTTATCCCCGGGGCGGTAATAATGGTAGAAAGTCATTGCAAGAGAGGACGGTGGATGTCGAGCTTACCAGGGAGGCGTCCATGAATTTGGAGCCGGAGAAGATCCCGAGTGTTGAGTCACCCTTCTTGCACTACCGGCGGATGAGACCAATGTAAAATTCCATCCGTAGCTCCGAGAACTTGGCACACCACTTGGCCTCGTTGTAGTGCCCACTATCGCTGTAATATGGCACAAGTGGGGCTTTGAATTCCGTGGGGTTGGTCCCGATGAAGGCTTGCCCTTCAGGTGTCTTCTTGAACAAGAAGATTATGTACACGTTGTTGGCAGATCTCTCAATCGCTGGCGCGTTGAAGATCCTCTCAGCTTTCGCCACCACGTACTTGGACGTGCTCATCGTGTAGGTGGGGTGGCTGAGCTGAATCATCGCCTTCAGCTTATGAAGCTTGTTCGCATTGCCGCCGTTCACGATCTAGACCCATAGAGTAGGGTCTGTGTAAGCTGGACTTGATATCGCAACGAACTTTGCTACCAAAGCTTTGAAGAACTCCTTCGTGGCATTGGAGTCCTTACACAGGGAGAAGACAGTGTCTCGCAAGTCAAACAGCCCCAGCGAAACTGATCCTGCCGGTGCCTCGGTGGACCATTGGCCACTGAGAGTCATGGCCTTCGAGTCGTAGGTCTAAAGATCAAATGTCTTGGTGGACTCCCGATACTTGGTCTTCTCCCGGAGGAAGCACTTGAAGAAGTTCTCGGTATTGGGGAACATGGACTTCATCTCCCCGGCCGTCTTGCACTTCCCCTGATTCTGCAGTCGAGTCGAGTAGAATTTTGCCTCGACGTGGCTGAGCAGCATGTTCCACGACGCCGTCGAGAAGCCCTTCCTTGACTTCCATATCTTCCATTTCTCAGGGCATACTGCTCCGTCGTTGGGAAGGAAAAATGGAAGAGTTGGTCTAACCGCCCTGAACTCCTGGTATACTACAGCCTTGCACTTCTGGCGGTTAATCCAATCTCCACAACCGTGGCTCAAGCGATGAAAGTATTTGGTTTTGTGAAAGGACAACCTTGGATACTTCATCGCTCCGTCCGCGGTTTCAACATGGACGAGGAATGTGCTAACCCTGTCAATGTCATCATCAGAAAGATTCCCGAACTTCCTGAAGAACTCACGGCTCACATGATGCTTATCGCCCGTAAAGTATGTTGGGTTCATGCGATAAGGTGCACCTGTATCGGGGTTGATCAAATTCCCAAGCGAATGGAGATCTAGGAACTCCGCGAACCTATCGTACATGCTGTCGGGAAAGGTGATGATTTGGATCTCGTACTTGAGGTCCGATGTAGTCAGAATCGTCTTCTTGACCTTGTTGGGATCGATGTTCCGAAACCGGATGTTGAGAAGATCCGTGAATTTCTGAGAGTCCATTAGAATGAACTGTTGAATGCGAAGACTGAAGTACTAGAAGCCTACAGGAAGCATGTCTGGGCACTAGAGCCTAGTTATCCCCGGGTCGGGGATAACTGTATCAGACATCTTGCCAGTGGCAAGAAGTACAAGAGAAGAATTACATAAACCATGACAAAAAACAAATTCCCAAGAAATTGACAGACGTAATCTACATGATAGTTGTAATCTAAGGCAGTGGGCTATCACTGAAACAGACGGTGAATTATCCCCGGCCCGGGGATAATCTATAGTGAGTGTCCATAGTCTTACCTTGAAATTGGTGGGATTGTAGACGGAGTCGTTGTTCCGCGTTTGGTTCTTGTTTACGTTTGCGGACGGATGCCCACAGACGATCCAAATAGACCTCCCAGGTTTTATCTGGTTTCCCCAGGTTGGCTCGGCATGCTTAAGTGGGTTCGTGGTGTTGTAGAATGCCGAGATCGAAGTGAGGCGCTTCGGGTCGGTCTCGTATAGAATGTATGCATACCACGAAAGAAGTTCCTTCTTCCTTTCCCCTGTCAATGGCTCGTTCTGAAGCTCCCTCGAGGCTTCCACGGAGTGCTAGCCGTCAATGATGGCAAATTTCCCATCTTTGATCTCCTCCCATGTCGTTGGCCGCCTAGGAAGCAAATTTCCATTGGCGTCAATGGGAGTGATGATGATCGTCTGCCTCCGGGTGATATCTCCCATCCTTGCGAGGTATTGCTTTGTGTTGGTTACGATGTCCCTTTCGAGACTTCGCACAACCCACGCGTCCTTTCCCCTCTCAAGCTGGGAAATGGGCACCAGCTTCTGTTCTTTCTTGAACAAGAAAGAATCCTTGAAGCTGGCGCTGAAGACTGTCTGCTCAGAGGCAAACCTCACGTAGTCTGCCACTTCAGCAGAAGGTTTGGATGAATCCTTCTTCTGTCAAGCGGGCACTTCGACTACGGAAGTTAATGCAGATCCATGACTTGCGGCTGCTGGGGGAGCGGTACGCTGTCTCTTCTTCTTGGGGGCGGCACTGCCCGCCACGATCGCATCATTCATCAGCCTCTTCGCAGGCACTCGCGGACGAGCAGGTAGAACACCACTAGATTGCGGAGCTGAAGCTTCAGGATGCACGACAATTGCAGACGCGGCAGGTGCCTTCTTCGTCTTGGCCGCTTTACTGCTTGATCCTTCATTCGACTGGGACAGTCGTGATAGCATGGTCGTCAGCTTCCGAACCGTATCTTCCTGGTTAATGTTCTCCCAGCTCTTGATGTTGTCCTCCCAGAACGTGAGAAAGCCATGCCGAGTCTTGTGCAGTTTCTCAAGAAAGCCGTGCGGGTCGAACTCTGCTCCGCAGTCTACTCCCACCTCTACCACAATTCCGAAGTGGTAAGGTTCCCTATCCTCGTCCTGTTGTAGAAGGACGCACCTGAGCAACATGTACTTCTGCCTATGTGCCTCGAATGCTATTACCCTTACATTCTGGTGTAAGGAAATGTAAGGGTCCGTGTAGACCATCTTGGTCATGACGAGGACATGGTTCTTCACGATCTTGAGAGTCTAGCTGACCACCACATCCTTGAAGAGCCAGAGATCAAGGCTTTCGTCATCGTTATCGCGCAGAAATGGGTTGAACCCGAAGGGGTGCTGGACCTTGTCCAAGGACATGTCGAGGGGATTTGTGTCGCTGAGTGCCATCGTCCTCTCTGCAATCATAATTAACAACTCATAAATACTACTGCCATAATAAATCCTTTATCCCCGGGGCGGGGATAATTTTGTTTTAAGTTATGGTATTATCCCCGGCCCGAGGATAATCTGCTGTTGTCATTTGTTCAACTATAGACTTTGCAGTTGTGAATGGGGAGAAGTTATCCCCGGCCCGGAGATAATATAGTATAATTCGGCCTAATAGCATGGCTGGAATACAATGTTATCCCCGGGCCGGGCATAACTTCTTATTGCATAAGACACCTACCAGTTCTGTGCAGAAATTATTCCCGGGCCGGGGATAACTTTTGCATGCACAGGTCACATAGCTGACTTGTGCAGAAGTTATCTCCGGGCCGGGTATAAGTTCTGCATGTAGAGGTCATATAGCTGCTTTGCACAAAAATTATCCCCGGCCCGTGGATAATGTACTGTGGTATTTTGTGAAAGTGTTGCGGAACTAAACAGTTATCCCCGGGGCGGGGATAATATGTTGTTCTTCATTTATAAAAACATGGCTATTTTCAAATTTATCCCCGGCCCGGGGATAATTTTTACAGTTTCTTACGCATTCTAGTTTTTCTCAAGAATTCTCTGGTGCGTTATTATTTTATGTTAGGCAGTATTATCTAGGGCAGTATTATTTTGTTGCCATTTTATGTTGGTAAGACATTTCAACTATCAATGTTATCCCCGGGCCGGGGATAAATTTTGTTGTTTTTTTGCCCTATCGTTTGCGTTTTTAAGAAATTATCCCCGGGCCGGGGATAAATGTTGTTGTTTTTTTGCCCTATCGTTTGCGTTTTTAAGAAATTATCCCCGGCCCAAGGATAATTAGTTCTTTTTTTAAAAAAAATACATGGAAAATTACTATTTTATCCCCGGCTCGGGGATAATTGTTTCAGTTTTTACTTAATTTATTTCCTTTATTCATTAAATATCCCCGGCCCGGGGATAATTAGATCTTTTTTTAAAACAAATACATGGAAAATGTCTATTTTATCCTCGGCCCGGGGATAATTGTTTGAATTTTTACTCAAATTAGTTTTTTTTTTCATTAATTATCCCCGGCTCGGGGATAATTAGTTTTTTCTTTTAAAAAAATACATGGAAAATTACTATTTTATCCCCGGCCCGGGGATAATTGTTTGAATTTTTACTCAAATTAGTTTTTTTTTTCATTAATTATCCCCGGCCCGGGGATAATTAGTTCGTTCTTTTAAAAAAATACATGGAAAATCACTATTTTATCCCCGGCCCGGGGATAATTGTTTCAATTTTTACTCAATTTATTTCCTTTTCATTAATTATCCCCGGCCCGGGGATAATTAGTGCTAATTAGTGATAATTAGTGGAAATTTAATATCAAACATCCGCATCCTGAGAAACTTGTGAGACGAATCTAATATCTACATACGACGTAGATTTCAGCATTCCACAGCAGTTTTAGTCAATGGGAATGAGTTAATCAATCCCGGCAAAACAAATAGAATTGGGAGCTCACATGATAAAAAAGCTTAGTGAATGCTGGATGTGTCACAGCAAATGAAAACCCAATTCGACGCTAAGTATAGTTATATACTGCAATTCCAAGTGCAAATTCAAAACACAATTCCAAAACACAATGCCAAACACAAATCCAATCACAATTCCAAAACACAATTGCAAGCATCAGGGTGATGAGTTCAGCTCAACCCTACTGAACCTGAATGCAATCCTACTGAACCTGCTGCAAGGAGCTACGAGACTGAAGCGAAGATGGAATTCGGAATTTAAACCGAAAGATGCTAACTAAAAGCATCAAATTGAGAGCATAAACCCAAAAACTCAGGTCTTAGCTCACCTGTTCTGCCCTGGCGACCCCACGCAGTGCAAATTCATGCACGATTCACGTCCTGGCGCAGCAGAACCCTCGAGCAGCTCCGCAGCAGAATTCAAACAAGACGAGAAGAAAAAAAAACCCTCGCAGCTCTGGAGCAGAACGCAAACAGAACGCCACAGTAACTGACAATCGAAACCCTCGAGCAGCTCCGCAACCAAAACGCAAAAGCAGCTCGGCAACAAACAGCTACAAAACGAGCGAGAAAATGACGGCGAGCGAGCGAGGAAACGACGGCGAGCGAGCGAGGAAACGACGGCGAGCGGCGCAAACGGCGGAGAGAGGAGTGTCTGAGTGAGAATGAACAGTGCGAGGGGAATGACGGCGGAGGGGTCTTCATGACCTTTGCCATCATTACTGCACATGAGCATGGTCATGCGGATGGCCATTCGCATGTACATGGCCATGCGCATGACCGTGCTTATATGCATAATAATGGCCTACCAATTTATTTGCTTTAAATTTTAAAAAAACTTTGTGAAGCTTAAATACTCAATTTGTATATTCTAAATTGAATTCTAAATCTTGCATTCTAAATTTGAATTAGTGTTTTCTTAATTTGTATTCTAAAATTAAACTCAAGTATTCTAAAACTAAACTCAAGTATTCTGAAATTGTATTCTAAGTTTAAATTCTTGACTGTATTGAGAAAGTGAATTTTAATTTGTATTAGAATAATCACCAATTTTTGTCTTAGTTTGCTACGGTTAAAATTGTCTACGTATTTGTACGTTCTAAAGTTGTATTATAAATTTAAATTCATGTATTCTTAGATTGTATTCTAAAATTAGTACTTCTTGTATTTGAAATGGAAAATCACTATTTGAAATGGAAAATCACTTGAAATATTTTAGAACATTTGATCAAAGTTTTGGATGCCTATTCATTCTCAATTTTTTTTGTAGATATTTTCACTTAGTTTTGTACGCAAAAGTAGTCATCTTTCCTTAGTATATTATGTCTTAATTTAGAATACTAATCTATTCATGGTCATGGCAATGAAAGGAAAAAAAAAAAAAAACATTGCTTACTTTTTTTTCCTACTTTTTTTACTTCAATACTTGGTTTTTTAAATAAATTTGGTATGCAAAGAGTTTTGAAAAACTTTTCAATTCTTGATCCAAGTTTAGAATTCGTAGTCATTCTTTGTTGTTTTTTTTTAGAGAATTTGACTTGGTGTTCTATTCAAATGAACTTTTGTTTCCTTGGAAGATCATGTATAACCCCTGACTTTCCTTAAAACCCGAAACGAGTTCTGGAGGTTCTCGAAGGAGAAAAAACTCAGCCAACTTTGACCATTATAATCTCACAAATGGGGAAGAATGAACGGTTTAAATTTAATCTGTGGAGGAATGCCAAGTCAAATCTGAGATCTTATGGTTGAATCTTTCAAATAATACTTAGATTGAGATTTTTTGAATTTAATCTAAAAGAAAGTGACATTTTGTGAGTTAGACCGTCTTGCAACAAGGTAATTTAGGGGTTAAGTTCTGAATACAAGACTATTTTAGGTCTGATCTATAAAGTATTTTCCAAATTAAGTACGTGAAAGACCTTTGTCTTAAAAATAGATGCTACTATACAAAATGCAAATTCTTTGTTGTTTTCCAAAATGATTTTTCAGAAGGTTTAGTATTAAATTACATATGTTTTTGTTTGTATATATATTCCTAATTAAGTTGAAGATAAAATTTCAAAAAGTCTATGTATTCAAGATAGAAACATTGACAATTATGATCCTATGATTAGGTAGATTAGAATTTTATGTATTATATGCTAAGTTAAGAAGCTTCTGAAACATTCTAAGTTTTAATATCAGTGTAATTTTTGATAGGAATTTCGTAAAATTGCCATGTTAGGTAACAAAATCGATGTCAAATAAGTTTGTACAGTTATGTCAATGAAATTTCTTAATCTAATTTCATTTCAAATCTAAGGTTGTATTTTAAAACCTTAGCTATGTGAGTATTGATTGTACAGTTAGAACATGTTATACTATTGCCATGTAATTATGTAACTCAAACTTTGGTCTATTTCATCTATGGTAGGTAAACATTGATGCAATACACATATTGTAAATAAGGTATGGAATAATTTATTACCAAATAGATGAAATTTCATCCAATTTATGTATGACAAATACACATTAATACTAATCTCCATTTGCTCTTTTAGTAGAGAATAAATCATAAGGAATCAAAGAAATAAGAAAATTCCCCAAAGATCTACTATACCATGTTGACACCAAGTATTAAAATAAATTTTTAGGTATCATAGATCTTTCAAAGGAAAGTAACATTTATGTATTGTGTTTAATATTATTCAACAATAAAACCATAGAGTTCATGTACTTAATTAAAAGAAAAATAAACAACAAAGTATAATAGATTATTCAAGAGAAGTAACCTACATTTATAGTTATCCATTTTCTTCTATGGTATGAGCATATGCGTTAATGTACCTATTTACTTCAAAAAAAACCTACCAATACTATTATACCATTATAAGTACTTTTTCATTATCCAACGACTCTATTTGAACAAATATTTTTGGATTAAACAGTAACTATGTTATATATTTGTAAGACTATAGGGCTTGATTTATTAATCAACAATATTCTTTTTTTAAGTATATAATTGTGTACTGATGTTTTGAATTAGATTAAAATATCTTGTAATAAAACATAGGACCTTCCTATCATAGATTCTGTAAGATTCAAGAATGCAATTGTAACGACTAACTCAAACGGTTCTAGCCAAGAACGGTTTTTTTTTTTTTTTTCTTAATCTAATTTTATATACCTATCAATTGAAAATAATAAACTTACGTACTGAAAGAGCCGTTTATTTTGTTTCTATGCTGTGGGCGATGCATGCGGAGATTGCATGACTTGCTTGCCCTCTGCCTGATAAGCAGCACGATACTCCGAGTTGTTCGAATCGTCATCGTCGGAGGCGCTGGAAGCGTCATCACCTTTCTTCTCCTTTGATATCATCATAAGATTTTTTTGAACTAAATCTAAATAGCATTTCTAATGTGTGAGTCATTCAATCCAAGCCTTCAAAGGCGTAATTTTAATTCTCTCAAGCTAGTTGTCATTGCTATTATGAAAAAAGAGTTTAGGTACATATAATGAATTATAATATAATATGACATAAATTAACATATTAAGATATAATATTATAGAGTATAATATTATACAATATAGTACAATAGAATATAATAGTATTTATTAAATCTTACTTAATATCCTTTAATATAAGATAATAAACTATAGTATACTATATTATAGTATACCAAACTTCTTTCTTTTTTTATATTTTGGAGTTAAAGGGGATCGGACTAAATATCAAGTTAGAAATGATTGCAAATTAAAAAAGGAATAACTTTTAAAATCTTCCAATATGAATTGACAAATTATTTACATATAGTACAATAATTATAATCATATAGTGTAATAATTATAATCTAACATAACATACCTGAACATAATGGTATACAATTTAATATTGCATAATATATTGTAACGTAATATAATGTACTAAAATATAGTATAACATAGTATATTTTATTATAATATAATATAAAAAGATAATATAAATATGTTTAAAAACATAATAACATATAATTATCATATAATATTACATAACATAAATAATGTAATTCATCTTCATATAGGAAAATATATCATACTAGAATATAATATAATATAAAATAACAATTTCTGTATTTTATAAAATATTAAAAACTTTATGATACAATATAATACAATATAACATAGGAAAATATTGGAAATTATAGGAAATTGAAGTAAATAATAGTATGATATAGTCTAATAAAGTATAGTATCATATTTTTTAGTATACCACAGTACAATATAGTATAATATAGTATAATAATACAAAATAATAATTATTTATTTCACATAAATTTAAATTATATAGGACAATATAATCTATTATAACATAACTTAACACAATGGTATACAAGTAACCCCATATTCGTTATATTGGGAAATATGCATGACTTTGGGAGATTTAAGAGTAGAAAATCATCTAAAATATCAATCAATGTTAAGCATAAAGTACTGGATCTTGCCTCAAACATGAGGTGATTATATGCAAATAGAGACATCGCTCTCACCAAACCATAGAAAAAGGATGGGAATAAAAGAATATTCCATTTATTCGCTTGTGAATATCAATCATGATTCACAGAATATGTCATACAAGAGTGATGACTATCAGATCTGTACATAATTACTTCTGTAGCTAATAGATTTAACTACTACGGGGTTCCACCATAAGCTACAATACGAGATTGGATGAATGCTCGTTGACGTCGACGCGTGTCGGCTAGAATCACCGTCTTGCATCAATGGATCATCGAGAGAAGGCGTTGCGATCTTCGCGACGCCGATCCTCAATGCTTGACTTAGGTAGCGAGTGGCGGCGGTTTTCCGACATAGGCATCATTGCTCCCTGCTCGTGGACTTGAAGGACATGCTTTTGGACTCCCAAAACACGATCCTGAACAAAATAAAACAACAGCATATTCTATAAGTGAACGAGCGAATATACATACGAGCAATAGTTAGCACATGAGTCCAATGTATAAGAATTGATTTATGTACAAAGAGATCTACAAATAATTACTCGTTCTTGCAAACACTTAACTCAAAGCATACAATGGACACTCTGTAGTAACTTCTCAAGGATGAAGAAACAAACCTTGACAAAAACTTCTTCGAAAATATCGACGTCAATGTCGTATAACATACGCTTCGTAGGCGTACATGTAATTTGAAGAGGAGGACCATTATGATTTACCGTTGGAGGCGACACGGGGGAAGCGGATTGCACTTTCGGAGGTGAAGCCTTAGTAGCCAGGGTCGTTAACTACTCCATCTTCTACCGCCATTGTCGAAAAATCCATGGTAGATTGAGCCGTTTCAAAGAGATCGCAATAATCGTCCTCTACTCCGAAGTGAAGGCCCGTAATCCCCACCATTCATCAAAGAATCCACAGAAGCACAACAATCACCCTGCGTAATCTATTTCAACAATATGCGAAACAAATCATCAAATATCCAGAGTACATTAAGTTCATGCAAGACATTACTTTAAGCAAAACTAAAAATCACATTATCTTCATATTCACAAAATGAAAATTCAGAAACATATGAAACGTCAAGAGCTTCACAATGAAATCTACTACAAGAGCTTCACAATGAAAGTTACGATTAAAATTTACCCAAAGGGCCCAAAACTACCCGAGAATAGAAAACGAATTATTTTTTCGTTCTACAAAGGCCTTTTGTATTTCATTATACACATCTAATGATGCACGATCATCATATAACATGGTACGTCCATATTGAAACGATGCCCGAAACTTGCTAAGGGGACCGTCAAACTCATGGAGATCTAACAGATACGGCAAAACATCATCTAACAAAACAGAGTCCTCGTGTGCCCTATTGTCCTTGTGAGACCAAGATGGCAGTAAAAGAACATTTTTCCGCTGATTAAGCACGTGCTTAACCGGACTATCATCTATGATGAGCGTATTAGCCTCTGTATAAAAACCATCAAAGCTATTAAAGATATGAGCTGACAAGGTCTTAAGGAAGATGGACTTCTGAGTTCCCGGTTCCTTCATGAATAATGGTCGGCTCCCACCAGATTTCAAGGGAATCATGTCACAGTCTTCTTGACCAAGAATTCGTAGTGGCCTTATAGGGTTTATAGGACCAAGGAGAAACTCACAAATGGCTTCTGTAGTTGTTCTCATCATCGAACTCCAAACCGGGATGGTAGCAAACGATGCCACCCGAGAGAGGAAGTCCTTACAGTTGGCCTCACCCATACAAGCTTCTTCCCCACCTCGGTTGGCAACGTGGCCGAGTGAACACGGAAGTCACGATTTCTGTATCCTTTAGCTTCCCAAAATGGGGAACAAGTGCAGAGGATACCATTGAGGTCGAGAACAACATTTAACCAAGTACCCGAGGACTTCCTTGGAACCCGACCTATCACTACAAGGAAATAGGGCCCGATATGACCAATAGTTGACAAAAAAATGTCCAAAATGACGAAGTCGCAGGCTCGCAGCCCAACTTCTGTCACTTTGGAAATTATAAATGTTTTTGTCAACTCCTTGTCAACTTCTTGTCAACTTTTTTATTTTTGACCAGCGTGGAATTGCTAAAATGGGGGCACTTAACCCCTAACCGTCCTTGAAGTCCGAAATGGGTTTTTGCAATTTCGGGCAACCTAGATAAAGGTGTTGAAGGTAATATTTTCTGTCTAATATTTTTACTTGGCGCTCCTTATACTGCAAAGTGGGTGTGGTAAAATTTGCAAATTGGAATTTCAATTTTTGAATCTTCTAGGGCAATTCTCGATGTGCGAGCCAAGATCAGGCAGTTTAAATTTAGGTTTTCAAAAAAGAATTGGAATTATGTTCATAACCAAAGTACTACTTAAGTTCCTAAGGGCTCTTGGTCAAAAATTTTACCAATTTTACAAGGGCAGCCTCCAAAGTTTCCAAACCAATCTTGACAATGCTCAAAAAAGCTTGGGAGACAAACTTTGGATGTTATGATCTCGCAAATGGTAAACATCCAACGGTTCATTTTTTGAACAGTAACTAAAAATAGTCTTAAGTACAAGATCTTACGGTTGGAAGTTTCAAAAAAAGAAATAACTTTGGTTTACAACCTTGGGAATGCATAGAGGTAGAAAATCGTAGTTTCAAGGTTTTGAGCTCCCAAAAACACACACGGACAGTTTGGGGTTAACAAAACTTGAAAAATACCCAACATTTACATGCCATCCTATAATTCACAGCCCAAGAACCATAATTTTCTCACTTTCTACTTCTAGAAGCCGCATGGGGGCGTGAAGGTCATTTAGGGGTTTAAAAAAAATCAGCAGACTTTAGCAAGAATTTTGTCATAGTAGAATAGTTTTTTTCAAAAATTCTTAGGATAAAAAAAGCTAGTAAACCTAGTAAAGTTTCATCTCCAAAAATTCGTTTGTCATTTAAAGCCTCCAATCAAAAGTTATAGACAAAATTCAAAGAGGGAGAGCAAGGAATTTTCTTTTTTGATATTTTCAAACACCCTCTTTGAATTTTGTCTATAACTTTTGAATGGAGGCTTTAAATGACAAAAGGATTTTTGGAGATGAAACGTAACTTGATTTACCAGCTTTTCTTAGTCTAAAGGTTTTTGAAAAAAGTTGTTTTACTATGTCAAAATGGCCGCCAAAGTCTGCTGAGTTTGAAAACAACAAGTCTATATAGTTGAAACAAAGTCCTCAGAAGTTATCGAGTTGAATGGAGGGCGGGTTGGTAAGGAAGTGGTTCGGATGTACGAGGTCCTGAGTTCGATTCCGGCGAGGTGCGGGACTTCAGCAGTAATCGGCCTGGAATTGCTGGAGAGCTTTTTGAAAGTAACTATTGCGGTATTGCCCGAAAAATTCGGGCAGCGGATTTTTTTTTTTTTTTTTTTTTTCCCTCTCACCATAAGAACTTGCTGACGTGTAGTCTTGTCCGATTTGACAGCCGAATCGACATGTTTTTGTTAATAAGTGACCGAATCAGGGTCTCCTAATTGACGGGACAGTTGACCGAATTACGTCAATGTTTTGTCAATCAGGTCACATATATCCTTGTAGTGTATGTCTTCTCTAGATATTAAATCATTGACCGATGCCTCGTTGACCTGAAATGAAAACGACGCACCAAGACAAAATTACTGGGGAGCTTTCGTCACTGGTGCGATGAATTCAAGGTCAGCAACATAAAATTCATCGCAACGATAGCATGGGTGAGAGAAGTGTTTGTGGAACAGAAAATACCTGATTATCATAATTGCTCTCCTCTAAGTCAACTTGGACACCCATTGACCCGAGTGACTGCTCAGTGCAATCTATCTCATCACGGACAGCAACAACATTCTCAGTATGTGAGACATCATGCATTTTAAGTGAGTCCTCCACCGGTGGTACCCGCTCATGGCGATAACATTCAAGCGTAACATCATCCATGACTGGAACATCGATTGCTTCGTCATCCAAATTAACATCTGGCAGCGCAATACATACTTATGGAATCAGGAAACAGAAATAGGAGGAAGTAGAATATGGGAGCGAGCAAGAAGCAGATATGAAAAAGGGCAACAGTTTAGCTCGAGTCGAGCTAAACTGCAAAATAGTAAAGGCCTGTATTAATTACAAAAAAATGTCTGTTTGATACAAAATTTCACATGTATATGTGTTTTCCGGCATTTACAGCTTAAATACTTAAATACAGCCTAAACACTCGATCCAAAATCTAAGTTGAAGGAGGACCTGGAGATTCTTCATCCTCATCACCCACAGCTCGTATCTCAGGCATAGGAGCGGAAGGCGCAGGCGCGGGAGGCTCGGTAGTTGGAGGCGGCAGGGACATGAGTGGTTGCGAGAGAAGTGGGTATAGCCTCGCAGATGCGAGAGTGGTTGCCATTGGCCGCACCGGGTTAATGCGTGGCCGCGCAGTTAAACTCTCCATCATCTCGCATCACCCCCGTCATGGCGTTCCTGTTCCTCTTTTCACGTTCCCACGCTCAAGGTTCTCACATTTTTAAGGAGCTCTTCCAACTTTTTCCGGTGTGCCATCTCCTCCTCAACCTTGCGCCAGTAGTGCCGCCAATTCAAGACTCTCCTCGGCCTTGAACCTACTTGAGGTGAGTCCTCGACAGGGGGGATTACGTTTCCGTTTTTTACACTCCCCCTGCCGCCTCCTCGCCCAGGAGCGGTACGCGACTCCTGCGGTGTCCGAGGGGTCGTGTCTATCTCCATGTCTTGCTCTTCGAGTGGAGAGGAGTCATCTCCTCCGGAACCAAGACTATAAGTGCTGCCTTCACCTTGAGGTGGCCTCCCGCTTGACTCAGAACCCTCCTGGTCAGGGACGTCCTCTTCCAGGGCTTCGTCATCAAGAGACGAAACAGCTTTGCGCTTGCCTTTCAAAAGCATGCCTCCGACCTCCGGAAACTCCCCTTTGTCGACAAAATAACCGTTGACGGAGAAGTCAGTGGGATCAAGTGTAAGGCCTTCCTCGTACGCTTGGTCGATGTCCTCCCTGTCTTCGGCGTCGAACATGCAGTAGGCATCGAGGGACAACATCTACAAAAAACAAAGCAACTTAGGCAACGGACTTGGTCTGAAGCTCGGGCGGTGAAGTTTACAGAAAAAGGCATGACAGTTTAGCTCGAGTCGAGCTAAACTGTCGATATATTTTAGCTCGACTCGAGCTAAACCGACTGACAGCTTTAGCTTTCGACTCGAGCTAAATCAGATCGACAGTTTAGCTCGAGTCGAGCTAAACTGTAGACAATTTAGTTCGACTCGACGTAACCCGTATGGCATCCTATTGGCACAAACTGAGTGACAGTTTAGCTCGACTCGAGCTAAACTGTAGGGGCATCCTATGGGCACAAAATGTGTGAAAGTTTAGCTCGAGTCGAGCTAAACTGTATGGAGCTTACCACGCTTGCGCAGATTGCTTTGCCACCGGCGTAGACAAGCAAAATATTCTCTTGCTCCTGTCAAAATAGCTGGATGACCTGCAAATAGAAGTCCATCCTCAACTCGATAGTGTACATGTGATACCGAGACTCATTGTACTTCCGCGGCTTGTCGTAGAGAGCGTGCTTTGGAGCGCGGTACTCGGTCTCGGGCAATCTCGCGAGTCTGATGTCTTTCCTAATCATGAAAAGAAGTCGCACGGGCTCGGAGGATTGCTTTGCTTTTGCTGAGAATCCAGCGATTCGTTCGTGCGGGGACGGATAGTACAAAGACGGTATCAACGTATAATTTGACCCTGGGAAGTAGGCTGGATTATTTGCGAACGCCTTGACTTGCAGGTAATCATGGTCATCCCCGCAAATAAATAACCAACAGGGTACATCCGTGAGAGCTGGCTTGTTCTGGGACGATAAGATCGTCATGAACATTTCGAAGAACGGGTGGTCAGGAGATCAATCGGAGTTATTAGTACCACTACCCGGAACCAATCTAAAGTCGATGATTCCAACGTTCATCGCCGGTGCAACTTCCGGCCATTTGTTCTCCGGCCAATCTCTCAGCCTCTGTGGTGTCTTGCGCTCGAAGGATCGGAATATTAGACTACCAACAGGGCCTACGAACTTCTGACGCTTCTCCAGGAACACCTTAAAGAACCTCTTTGCGTAGGGTGAGAGATCCTCGCAGCTGGTATTCCTGTGCTGGGTTTGTCTTTGATCCGCGTAATACTTGTCCGGAATACCCCATTCCAAAAGTGCCTTCTTCGAGGCCTTTGTCACGTGGAAGTCCCTCTTGAACTTCTTCCACGCATCCACGTCGAACTCTTTGTTCTTGAAGATTCCGAGTTCGGATCGGATCTTGTGGATCTGATCTGGGCGGTTGCCTTGCGCTTCAACCGTTCGACGTACTCCTTGACGGAGTAGCAATCTTCAAGAAGGGTGGCTAATTGCTTGAGGGTAACCTTTGGGTATTCCAATTTCCGAGACGGACATGATCTATTGAGCATATGTGCACAGAGTTTCCTATGATCCGACTCTGATAGGTTACCAAGGTTCTTAAAAAATTCCCTCGTCAGGGTTTGGTCGTTGTCTGGTTTGAACCCTGGTTTGTCGCAGAGCTGCCTCAAGGAGTAGGGGTCGATTAGGGTCCCCTGAGCGACACTTCCAATCAATTCTGACCAGAGGTCGCAGAGATCATCAGGGAAGGTGATGATCTTAAGCTCATTAGTCAGGGATAAGACCTTGTTCTTCGCCTCTACTTGGGCCTTGGCAACATCAATCATTGCGAATCTATGTCGAATAGATTCCACAAATTTCTGCAATGCAACAGAACAAGAGTGTAAGATTGCGGTGTATAAGAGGGTGAACACTTTAGCTCGAGTCGAGCTAAAGTGTTTGTGCAACATACAGAAGGCGAGCTATGAGTTGTTTTCTGGTTTGAACACGAAGTATTAGCGACAGTTTAGCTCGAGTCGAGCTAAACTGGCATCAGTTTAGCTCGACTCGAGCTAAACTGGCACGGGAAATTATTGAAAGGGATGAGAGTGTATGTGCTACTTGAAATAAATCTTACGTCAAAATTCGCGTATTGTGACAGGACACGCTTTGCCTGCACGCGTTTGTCAGCCACCCCAACTGCTGCATGTCTATTTGCTGGCCGTCCGTAGTTTATCCATACCGTGCGGGTGGCTAGGATGTTCGACGCCCACGTTGGCTTGAACGGAGTGAAATGGTTCACCCTGTTATAGAATGTTGATATTTTACGAAGCTTGGCCTCATCCTTTGTCCAAACTACGAAAGCTGATCACACTCGGAAGTCTTTTCGAATTGTCTCCGGGACTTTGGATTGCAGCGTTTCCTTGGAAGCAGCAACGCTGTGTTGCCCGTTGATTATCCAAAAGTCGCAGTCCTGCATATCCTCCAGGCCTTTCGGCTTCACGTCTAATTTCGGCATTACGCACAGCGTTTGCTTCTGCAATCTATCAGGCATATTGATTAGGAAATTCAGCAAGTCCGTCTTGCCCTTCTTCTCAAATGCCCTAATTGTCCATTCTGGAGGAGACTCGAACATCCTCATTGTGTCGACATCGATCTTCGTGTCAGGTTTCGGAAAGACGAAACAATCCTGACAGTCTGTGAAGAACTTCTGATAAATCAGGTTGACGTTGTCGAAGTCGATCTCCTCCAATGTATTCACGTTCTTCGGTATATTCTGAATTGCGTCGTTCAAAGCTGTAAAAGCATCCTCTTCGGGGATGAGCATGCTTTTTTTCTTCTTGGCCTCCGCCGATTTTTTTACCGGAGCTTCTTTCCTCCTCGCACGGTGATTCGAGGCGCTTGTGGTCAGAGCGGCGCTTTCTTGTAGCACGTTGCGTGCGTGATGGGGTCCTACTCTGTACGCCGCTCCCCGTTGCCGTGATCCCAGATCCCTCCATTGGAGCCTTTCCTTTGATGTGGAGAGTCTTCGCGACTATGTCAGCGTGTGTCAATGTCGAGATTACAGATCGCAATTTGATAGCGAGCTGCTTGGCCTTGAGATCTCCCCCCTGTTTTGTTTGCCATGCTTTAGTAAGCATATCCTGTTCAATGTGGTTTTCACGTCATCGAAATCGACGCGCCTCTAAACTCTCCACTAATCGTTCCCAAGTCAAAGCGCGTTTGCTTGATGTCAATCAGGATCGTGTAGTTGTAGGCTGACTCCTTGTCTTTTGCATTGATGGTTGTGCACGTAGCAATGACTTCTTTCTCGGCTTCGTGGTCGAAGTCTGTGAGCTTTGATTCCATGTCGATGGTCATGGGATCAGTGACTTCTCCTTCGTAGGTCACGGCCAGGGTGAAGAATGCTGTCCAGGGAATCCATCTCGCAGACCAGGATACTACTTTCGAAGGGTCTTTGAATTCCCAGCAGTCCAGCTGCTTCGTGTCGTCGCCATCGTCCTCGTCTATATCCGTTGGCTTAAGTCTGAAGAAGTGCTTAAGCGCCTCATGTACTCTTGCCTTCTCCGCACTGTGAAAATGCAGTATTAGTTGGAATTGCATAATCAAACACATGAAGCTTGTTCAATCTTTCCTAGTAGTACCTGCAGTTTAGCTCGACTCGAGCTAAACCGCATGACCTTGTACGTGACCCACCACTTTGGCTTCAGTCGAGATAAACCATTCTGATGTATGACTATTTAGTTTAGCTCGACTAGAGCTAAACTGCATGTGACCTAGCGTGACCCTAGCGTTACCCTAAGATCGAAACAATTTAAGATCGAACTGAGCTTTATTGTAGCCTATTTTAGGAATGCGTTGTTGCTGGGTATCCGCCTGTCTTGACCTCTACAGTTTAGCTCGACTCGAGCTAAACTGCACGGGCATGTGCCGGATACATTTTAGCTCAAGTCGAGCTAAACTGTATAGGCATTGTCACTTACAGTTTAGCTCGAGTCGAGCTAAATCAGATCTGCACATGCCCTGCAGCTTTAGCTCGAGTCGAGCTAAATCAGAGAGCATTAATTCTCTGTTTAGCTCGACTCGAGCTAAAATCATTGGGATGACCCATCTAAGTTTTGGACCATTCTATTTATTTGACCCATCTATTTACTGTAAAGAGGACCTGTCTATGTTGGTGATGATCCTCACCTGTCTGCCATGTTTCTTCACTCAGCAATGCAGTTGTGTGATGCGCTTGTTTTTTTGGTCAACTCGCACATGAATTTGATAGGTCATGATATGGGAATTTTGTGAGGAATTTTGTTTGCTTGTGAGCATCTTTAATGTTACAGATCTTGGAGTTAGAATTGTTTGGGTGGTTCAATTGAATGTTTTATGATAGTGTAGCTCAATGAGCCTTATTTCTCCTTTCATAAGCCGCCCATCCCAAATGAAATATCTTTGCATTTATCAAGCTTTCGAGAGTGTTTGAAACGAAAATCAAACATGAAGAAGAGTCAACAAGAATGAATGTTGAAAAGAGGTGGTACTGTGGAGAATAGAAATAAAATACCGCTGGGCACATTCAAAGATGAAATGAACAAAGTAATGGATACTATGGTGCTGGGCGCATTCAATTACGAAATGAACAAAGAAATTGGTACTGTATGATACAAAAAAGAACATGACAAGCATTACACAACAATGAAAGCAAGATTCAACTCAAGAATACTAAGGCAACCCTGCTAATGACCGGATCATTCAAAGTGCACAAATTCATCAATGTGGAGCTAAATCTCAAACTAACTGGAAAATCTTGTTACAGGAATATAAATCTAGGGTCGAACGCGTTCTTACCTAAGATTACGAACGACAGCCGCGACAATTATCAACGCTGCACTCCTTCGCTGGAGATTGATTCTTCTAGTTCTCAAACACAAAAAAAAGGATAATTCAGCACTCATGAAGCAACCCTAGGCTCCTGTTATTCCCGAACCTTACAAGCTTCGTCGAAACGCACATCATCCAATTTGAAAAACTATCGTATGGCAAACCTATAACAAAGTTACACAGCTGAACACGAAGCCGGAAACAAAGAAAAAAAAGCTTAGCAGGGACACGCAACGAACCAGAGGATTGCCTCCGGACAGAAAGTGAGTTAGGGTTTCTCAATGGAGCGTACCACAACGCGCCGACGAAGCTCGGCAGATCGCAGCACCCGAGCGCCGACGAAGCTCGGCGGAGCGCAGCACTTGAGCGCCAACAACACAGAAAACCGCGCGGCGCCGACGAAACCCCTGGAACGCAGCACCTGAGCGCCGTATACACCCGCGCGCGACAATCGAACCTACACGCTGGACCTTCCGACGAGGAGAAAACCCGCGCGGCGAATTGCGGAGCAGGGGGGAAAGAAATGCTCGCGACTCCGTGCGAGCTCAGAGCTGCAGACCGTGCAAGCTCCTCCGCCGCCAACGCAAAACCGCTGCAGTCCGTGCAAGCTCCTCCGCCTCGAGCAAAATGGCGCCAAAGCAGAAACACAGTCACAAAGTTCGCTCAAAACGACAAAACCCTGCTCCACAAATTCCAGCGCTACACGACAACACTCACAACTACAACAAGCGGAAGACCCGCGCGACAAAGCAGGCGCGAACTCCGAGGATAAGAGGACTGGTGGAAAAGCACGACCGTGGCAGCGCGGGGAAAATATGAGAGAAGCAGAAACTGCGGGGGGGGGGGAAGCAAGCGCAAACTCCGAGGGATGCAGAAGAAAGACTGGCAGCGTGGAGGAAATGTAAGAGAGAATGCTGAATTGGGGGAGATGGACACTGTGTGAAATGGCGGCGGTGGTCGGACGTGGGGATCCCATCACCAAAAAGTACGCCATGCCCATGATCATGTGCATGGGCATGGTCATGCACATGGTCATACATACATACATGGCCATGTACATGACCATGCCCATGCACATGATCATGGGCATGGCATACTTTTTTACTAATTTTCTGTACTTTTTAATACTTTTTTACTAACTTTTTTACTACTTTTTTACTAATTTGCTGTACTTTAAGTACTTTTTTACTAACTTTTTTACTACTTTTTATACTAATTTTTTCACAATTTTTTTCACTAATGTTATACTAAGTTTTGACAACGATTTGACTAAGTTTATGTCCATTTTTTGTCCAAATGTTGACTAAATATAAGTTTAGGTTTTTAATGGAAGTTTGTGACTAAATGTAGTACTCTAAAGTACTCTAAATTTTTTGTGTTAAACTTGTAATTTAGAGAGTACATTGTTCCCTATCTAGTGTAATAAAAGGTCTGTCATGTTTAGTTTTTATCCCCTGCTGTATACATGCATGAAAAACCATTTTAGAGTAAAAATATTTCTATATGAGGCTATTCACTATCTAATTGATGTGTATTTTTTTGATCATAATGAGTAAAATAAATATATTGTATTTGTACCACAAATTGTCTTACACATATTAATTTCTTCTATTTCTAAAGTATGTACTATTTTCAGATGATAAGTATTTACAAGTTCAAATAATAGTTTGTTAATATAAATAGATATAACCATAAGTACATACGCTAAGTTTATCAAATCGAGAATATTCATCTTGTACTCTAGTAACATTGGGGTAAAGTATGAAAAAATTTATGCGATTACATAGAAAGGCTAAAGTTACTAGAAGAAATTGATGTGATTTTTAAAAAAATTAAAAATCAAAATGACCACTCTCTATTATAATACCTCTTCTCTATGTCCAAAACACAAAAATAAGTAAATAATTCAATAAATAATAAAAAAGTACGAATCTAAGTTTTTGAGAAACAAATGATTTTGGTATTAGTCGTTAAAAAAAAATGTCTTTAATGAATACTTTTTGGATAATATAAGTATTAATGAAGAGATTATTTAATACACATGTCTGAATCAGTGGTTATTTTATAGACTTCAAAATTTTGTAAATTTATATAAATAAATAAATATACATAAAATAAATTGATCAATAGAAGATACAATATCTTATAAATACAGTATTCTAAAAAATAATTGTTAATAAACAAATTATTGAGTAAACATAGAAATAAGGGATTATTGATTAGACTATTTATCAAATATATCTATATAAATATTTTTATATATAATTTAGTGAACTGATACGCTAATAAATACAAGATCTTATGTATATAGCATTTGAAAATAGTAGGTCAATAAATATATTATTTAGAAAATTCAATGACATTAAAAGAATAATAAATATTCGAATTTAGAATATTCGAATTGACATTAAAAGAGTAATAAATATGGAATCCAATAAATATAGTATTTTATAGATATGTTATTTAGATATATAACATTAATGAATACAATATTTTTTAATATATTATATGACAGAAGGTTACATATGACAGATAGATTACATATGCATTTGTAATGCACTTGATATTTGGGAATTAGCTGATATTGAATACAATTATTGTTGAATATTTTACGTTATATATAGATTATTAAAAGTATGATATTCGTTTATTTTTTATACTTTTATAAATAGTGTTTAACAACTAAAAGTTAATAACTAAATTATTAATACAAATATTATTTTAAAATTCAAATTTTGGGCAAAAGAGATATAAAAATATAATTAAGTAGAAGAGTGACAGTTTGCAGAAGTGCAAATTTGATATTTTTTGATGTTTGAAACTTTCAGAACATGCTCTTGCCTACAGGATTTCAATGAAATTCTGAAATTATAACCTATAAGTCTTGGCTATCATGTAGAATTTTACAAGCTACATATATTAGATACATATCTTACTTAGATAGTATAATGCCTATAGTTACAAGCTAAAAATATGCATGTATTAGTTTTTATTGTTGCTTACATTGTACAACGATAATTGTGTACATTTATTCTTATTACATGTTCATTATTGTTCAATCTTTAGGATGTGTTTAAATTTATTGATAATGTAGTAGAATAAATTATTAGAGAAAAATTACGTCTAAAACATAAATACGTCAATGAATTTCATCAGTCTCAAAGGTTGTTCAAAAATCAAAAGTAATAATAATTTCAATACTTATATTTGAGAAACTGAATAATGTGAATTACGTAAAATATCTGCTCAAAAAAGAATTTGTAATTGGCCCAAAAAATATTGTTGTTCTTTGTTTTCTAATAGTCACAGTGCTCATATGTTTTAATAAACGCAAAATTAATGTATATTCAAAGTACATAATCAATACCAACACCAAACTTTCCTCTGTTAGCAATGTTTATAATTCCCTGTATAGATGTACATGACGATATATACAAACAACATCTACAAAAAAAACAGTTTATTTCAAACACAAAATCTGTTCCTTCAATAAACAAACATTCAGCTCTTCTGCAAGCTAAGTATACAATCATTTGGTTTGTTTGACATCGTCAAAATGCTTTTTACTAAGATTTAATACAAACCACTAAATACCGTTCGCGTTTGAAGAATTAAAGCTTATAATAGTTCTTTCAGTATACTCAATGCTTAAAGACATTGAAATGCATTTGGAAAGGATAGTTAATAGTTAATTTAAAAGTTACTAAAATTTGCAAAATAGAATTTCAACATTTAAGATCAATGAATGTATTCATTGTATTTGATAAATGCATATTTGAAATGAAGAGATGTCCATATTTGCAATTGATTTTAAACATTTCAATAATACATCCAATTGTACGGTTAAACATCTAAAAATCTAATTAAAACACTCAAAAGTAATCTTACTTTGGTACCTTTATGTTAAATAAAATTAAATTACATATATACCATTGAGCAGGTTTACATTGACATAAAGTTTAAATATAGGATTTTATGTACATCAAAAGTTCTCTATTAAATATTTTAGAGTGAATTGAACAGGGATTACAAATTTATTTATCTATTTGAATAAGATAATCATCGTAAATTACTTGGAAGATTTCTTTTACAATTTAAAGTTAAAATATTTGATTTCATCACTACTTTTTATAGCTGAACCAATTTGATACTCTAAATAATATACTATGATTATATTTACATTGTATAAACTAACAATTTGAATAATGTATTTTTATATTTAGATAAATAGTATATATTATAATATGTATTAAATATCATATACTATATTAAAATATATATAATTGTCATATATATTACGTATATACGAATAAGCAAACACAATTTAATAAATTTTATGTTGACACTTACTATTTTTAACGACATATTGCGCGTGATATAATTAATTTAAAGTGTATAATAATCAACATTCAATTATGAATCGTTACCAAGTGCATACACACAAAAAACTTATTATTAAACTTATAAATTAGATAATAGCTTAATACTTAATAAGACTCGCCTTAAGGTAAATATTGCATTGAATTTATTGTGAAGAAACTTTTTTTCAAAAGAAAGGTTTGATGTTAACGTCACTCGGTTCACACAAATATGAAATTAGAAGTTGTATCTATTGTAATGCTTCCAAGTAATCTAACTAATGTTTTCTTTTGTGAGTATGTGGTCGCTATCATAGTATTCTCACAAACTTATAATAGAAACTCTAAACCCTAAACCCTAAACCCTAAACCCCAAACCCTAAACCCTAAACCCTATAACCCCAATCCCGCCAATTTTCAAATTTTCAATTTTCCCGCCCATTAGTAACTGTTGACACTTCACTTCGCGCCCATATTCATCTCTCGAGACTTCAGTTCCCGCCAATTCTCTATTATCCAAACGTCATTTCCCTCCTATTTTCTTATTTTGGAGTACCGCGAAAACGGCATTTCCCTACGCAATGACCTTCGAAATCGAGGACAGAATGATTATTTTCTTCTCAATCATTGAGGGTGCTGAACTCTGGCGACGTATTTGAGTACTTTGCGCTTTCTTTAGCTCGCGTTACCTTCGCGTACGTGTTTCCCGATTGCATCTATGCATGATTTTCTGTCGTTCAATTTGCTTTGCAAAGCTTCGCTCTTAATTCTTCAAAGTTTTATCCTTATCGTGAGTAGTTCTAGTTGAAAATTCCTATTCAATGGTTGTAATTTAATGACTTATAGTGAACCTTGGTGCACTTGAAGCCGTTGTTGATGACATAGTCTTTTGATTAGACAATTACGTGGGTACAGGACTACAAGAGTAGATCTTGATTCCTGCGTGTGACGATAGAATGGGAGAGCTCTGTTTGTCACCGAATTTTGAATTCTACTTGAATCCCGTAAAACCCGCCGGAAATTTCGCGTCAACTGTTGTATCTTGTCAGTACAGTTTAGCTCGAGTCGAGCTAAATTGTAAGTCAGTTTAGCTCGACTCGAGCTAAACTGTCTGACGGTTTAATTTTACGGTCTGTCATTTTTGCTATGCAGTTTAGCTCGAGTCGAGCTATACTGTCTGACAGTTTAACTCGACAGTTTAGCTCTAGTCGAGCTAAACTGTATGATAGCTTAGCTGTGCAGTTTAGCTCGATTCGAGCTAAACTGATTTACAAGCATATATCTGCAGTTTAGCTCGAGTCGAGCTAAACTGTAGAAGTTATTCTCGAAGGCAGTTTAGCTCGACTCGAGCTAAACTGCGTGCAATCCTTTCTCTTACTGTCCTGGAATTTGACCATGTTTTTGTCCAAACAAGTTTTGACCTTCTGAAGATTTGTCGCATGATGGATTTCTCTTCAGAGGATGACACGTTTGTCGATGCACCTATGAATCCTGGTTTACTTGCTGCTCAAGTTGTTCCTCCACGACTCTGGACAGGAGGAAGGACTGTTGCAATGCTTGATTCCGATGGACTCAGATTCGCTGAGGGTTTACTTCGAAACCTACGATCTGGCGCTGTACCTGATTGTAATGGCCTGCTCGGTGATTCTCGAGTTGTGGTGCAAGTTTCAACTCTGTTTGTTGAGGTCGAGGATCCAGACGACTGGATATACTCCTTTAAGTCGTGGCCCATCCAACAAGTGCTCCTAGACGGAATTAGTCTTTTTGACCATAGTCAGCAAGATGTTTACAACAGATGGGTTCGGGAACGTAGTCGGCGGCAGGGGTCATCTCGAACTCGATCGTATGATAATTCTTCAAGGAATGAGTCTACTCCAGTCTCGCGCAAAGCACAGTTCCTGATGACAGCGGAGTCAATCAATGCGGTTGCATGTAATACCTGCTGTAGGCACAACTGTGTTCAACTATACCCAAGGGAGAAGATTAAGGTTCTCAGGTGTCGCATGTACGACAAGACAACTGTGCAGTTCAAGAATCACGTCAAACTCGATGTACATAGGAGTTCCACAGAAATGCAGAAAGGCGAAATGTAGTCACTCTAGAGGGTATTGATGTTTGTCAAATTGCGTGGATGAAAATCATGGGCGTGAGCAACGGTACGTTCTATCGCAACGCCCAGAATGCAGCTGATGGTCATGAGGCTCAGTTACACGGCAACACGGGCTTGCGAAAGCCTAGGAGGCATACGATTGTTGCGTCTGCAGTCTTAGGGGCAATACTTGATAGACATGCCGATCACATGCCTCACTAGTCCCGGTGCCTTCCATCAGGGGAGAAGGTCGTTGCCAAGGTACTTCCTTCAAGTTTTAAGTGGAAGGACCAAATTCCTCTTCTTGATCATCACCTTGAAGAGTGTGGACTCCCGCCAGTGTCTACTTCAAACCTTAGTAAGATTCGCCGCCTCAGCTATCCAGAATATTATGCCAAGAGATCGGGGGACAATTTCGCGCGTTGTTCCAAGTGTGATGAGTTACAATCATTGATGAAACTCACTCTTCCCGGGACACAATCATCTCTTATATGGTCGAGGAAGTTGAATGTGCACTTAGATTCCGCATATGCGCACAGGGACTTATACTATCTCAACCGCTTCAGGTCAAAGGAGTCGCCTCAAGATGTTTTGACCATTATGCATGACAAGATGGACCACTCTAAGACAGCATCACCTGCCTTGTCTCACAAGGTAAAGAACTTAGACGGACTCATGAAGTTACCTCTTGCAGTTACGGGAATTCTTGCTCATGGTCATATAGACCAGCGATACGCTCATTATGGACTAGATGTTTACTCACATGATGCCAATTATACTGTTGGCTCGTTTGCAAAACTTCATGGGATCTCGGCCGCACCTAAATCCTCATCTAGACAGCTCTTTACAGAGCCTCCATCGCATCCACCGTATAACGCTCTTTACGAGGTTCGGTGGTGTATGGATCCATTAGGCCCGATTCCCGACACCCTAGTTCCCGCAAAGCCTTTGCCTCCAATTTTGAATGTCCAAATGGATAATGTTTGTGAGTGATAACAAAAATAGATTCGTCTTGCTTTTGGTCTCTTTTGGTAGCAAAACGAGTATTCCGAGAGATATATGTAAATTTTATGCTCGTCGATCACACGCATGATGACATAGATGCGTTATTTGGGCGTTGGAGCATGGCCTTGCGAAAGGAGGATTATCCTACCATTCCTCTTCTCATGAAATCATTTATGAGGATTGAGAAAATACCTGTTATTCCACACCTCGTTCAAGAGGTTCCGGACTTCAAGAAATTTATCGAAGAGTGGATGTTAGTCGGCGATGAAGCATTGGTGGGGCATACGAAAGCGCATCAATTTAAGTTTTACATGGACCCAAGTGGATGCCCCGTAATGAAGTACAAGATTTTCTGTCACGACGAGGAATGGCTTACTAGAGGTGATCATGCTGGTATTAAATTGTGGAAGGAGGATTCTCAAGGCAGATCATTATGGCCACGTGGTGACCCGGATGCAATGCGTCCAAATGAGATGCGTCATTTGCCTAAGGTGGTGAAAGGGATTTCTGGCTTTGTCGATCATTGGGAACGATTATCACGTGAGTCAATTGAATCGCGGAGATTGTACGAGCCTCTCTCATATTACTGGAGCGGCGTTAAAGATGCCCTTTGTATACCCATGGATGTACTTGCATCGTCGCAAAATGGGATTCCGTCAAGTTCGGAGGAACCATTACCGTTACAACATGGTTTTTGGCCGACAACTCGACTTGCACATGCTATGGAAGATGAGTTTACTTTAGAAGGGAATGTGCGCGGAGAGTACAATGACGATGATCATTTTGTTGGCCAGAGACGTGATCGTCCTGCTCCTTCATTTCGAGTTGGGCGTGACCTTTATAAGGGTTATTTTGTTGCACCTCGTCCATGCGGCACCGATGGCCGGCCTTTCTGGCTCGGGCGAGCAATTCTGATCCAAATTCCAACCCAGACTTACCCAATACAGTCGACATCCAGTTCTTCCGTCCAATGTCACGCTCCAAAGAAATCCTGAAGTATTACACAGATTGGAATACAAATAGAAAGCTTCGTTGGACTGTTGAGAAAAGGTGTAGATGTATCTTCGCAACCTACAGATGCTATTTTCATTGCTTGGAAATCAAGAATTACGCATTCTGACAAAGAAAGCAGTGGCGGTTTAGATGCTATTATTACTATACCCAAGAAGCAGGTTGAAATCATCAAGGCATCTTTGCGGGAGCTTGCTTCATCTTCGCTGGAGTAGTCTTCTAGTATATAGTATTTATCATTGAAGTAGTTTTGTTATTACTTAAACTTGGTATTGATATATATATATATATATATATATATATATATATATATATATATATATATATATATATATATATATATATATATATATATATATATATATTTTCTTCAATATTTAGTGTATACAGTATTTGATTTTTGTACTATTTACTATCCATATTGAATATATTTATTTTGTTTAAGAAGATTGATTAAGTTGACTCAATCATTATTATCAAATGAAAGAAGACTATCCTTTGGTGGTATGTTTATCTTTACATTTATCGTATCAAATTTACGTATGGTTGAAATGTTTATGAGATAAACGTACTTTCTAAGATTCAAAGGGTCCCATATCATCTCCAAATATAATGGAAATTAGTAAATTCAAAGTACATATGCCTACAGTGAAACCACTCTAAATGTTGATTTTCGCTTCATCCATTGTCTTGTTTTAATTTGGGAGATAAAAATGTTCCAAATATAACGAATATGGGGTTAAGTTAATATAGTTTAATATTGTATCACATAGTATTATATAGTAATATATTCTATCGAATAACTAGTGTAATATAGTATAATATAGTATAATATATTATAATGTAATATAATCTAGAATAATCAAATACAGTCCAATATAATAGAATATAGAATAATAAAAGAATATCATATAGAAAATTTACTATAGGATAATAATATATATATATTGTTTTGAAGATGTAAAATTATATAACATAAAATCATATAATATAATATAATATAATCTAATATAATATAATATAATATAATATAATATAATATAACATAATATAATATAACATAATATAATATAACATAATATAATATAATATAATATAATATAATACAATAGAATAGAATATAATATAATATAATATAATATAATATAATATAATATAATATAATATAATATAATAATATAATATAATATAATATAATATAATATAATATAATATAATATAATATAATATAATATAATATAATATAATATAATATAATATAATATAATATAATATAATATAATATAATATAATATAATATAATATAATATAATATAATCTAATGTAATCTAATATAATATAATATAATATAATATAATATAATATAATATAATATAATATAATATAATATAATATAATATAATATAATATAATATAATATAATATAATATAATATAATATAATATAATATAATATAATATAATATAATATAATAAATATAATATAATATAATATAATATAATATAATATAATATGATATAATATAATATAATATAATATAATATAATATAATATACTATAATATAATATAATATAATGTAATATAATATAATATAATATGATATAATATAATATAATATAATATAATATAGTATAATATTATATAGTATAATATAATATAGTATATTATAATATAGGATAATATAATATAATTTAATATGATATAATACAACATACTATTATATACTATAGTATAATATACTAAATATAATATATGTTACTCTAATTTTGTAGTTATTATAGTTTATTCAATAAATTCATTAATACAAATTTGTATTTTGTTTTCCACTTCTCATAGTTATGTATAGATTGTTCAATTTTATAGAGAAAAATATAAGACAATATTGTTTGTAAAAAATAAAAATTGATAATTAGAAATGGGTTTTCCTCCAAAATCAGTTTCCCGCCGAAATTCCTTTGCCGCCTAATACTTTCAAAATTCTGTTTTAAAAAGTGAAATCGTATTTAGAATCCTAATAAAGACAAAATCCATATTGTGACAAAATTTGTCGGCTTTTTGCACGATTTCGGGCGTCGAGATACTCTCACGATGTAGCCGTTGAGGTCAGGCTCGGGTTGCATACTCTGTCTCTCAGGTGTCCTTTCATTTTCTTCTCTCTCTCGTTCTTGCTCTCAAGGTGCGCTCCATTTCATATTTCGTTCCGGTGTGTAGGTTCAAGGTTGCGTGTGTGTAGAAGAAGTTTCAGTTGGTGCTTAGTGCGTCTGATGTAGTTTCGCATTTAGAGGTTTCAGTATTGTTGCATTAGTTTGATAATGATTCAAGTTGAGACTATTGCTCGTCATGTATTTTTCGACTTCTGTATTCGGTACTAATTTTTGTGCTTGGTTTTTTCAGTTGCGAGCCCTTCTTTTCCTTTCGAATTCTGCAATTCGCAGGTGAGCAATGTTCGCAAATTGAGTGCAAGGAATGAATGACAGTGTTTCAGCACTTTCTATTAATAGAATGCAAGTTATCCTCGGGCCGGGGATAACTTCTACTGTCTGTGGGGATTATTCCTGGAATCTATGCTCCGATGATTATCCACGCCCCGGGGATAACCTTGCATCCACCCAAGAAGACCATTATCCTCAGGCCGGGGATAACTATGTTACCGCCAAAATAATTTTATCCCCGGGCCGGGGATAATATTTTTTGGTAGGCAGTTGCATGGTTATCCCTGGGCCGGGGACAACTATGTAACCGCCCACAAAAAACAGTTATCCCCGGCCCGGGGATAATTTTTTTTTTCTTGGGCCGATGCAAGGTTATCCCCGGCCCGGGGATAATTTTTTTTTTTCTTGGGCCGATGCAAGGTTATCCCCGGCCCGGGGATAACTATGTAACCGCCAAAAAAATATTATCCCTGGCCCGGGGATAATATTTTTTTGGCGGTAACATAGTTATCCCTGGGCCGGGGATAACCTTGCATCCTCCCACAAAATATTATCCCCAGCTCGGGGATAATATTTTTTTGGCGGTTACATAGTTATCCCCGGGCCGGGGATAACCATGCATCGGCCCAAGAAAAAATATTATCCCCGGGTCAGGGATAATTTACATTGACATTTAGGGTTCATTTTTATCCCCGGTTCGTGGATAATATCCAACTATAGTCTGTTATCTAGGGGCCGGGGATAACTGTGGCGGAACCTTTGCCTCGGTTCTCATATTTGATCTTCTCCTATGCTATTAAACAAGCACTAAGTTATCTTTTCAATCTTCCTCTTTTTTGTAGGATGGAGACTTTCGTTGTCAACGGTGTCGATTTCCGTCCACCAGTTCTACAAAATGGAGTTGCACAGTGCGAGGGTTTTAACCGTTCATCATGGGTGTCGAAACGAGTCACTCTTCTGAATGACGCCGGTGTCGACGTTGCAAAAGCTGTCAGTCAATCGGTTGACTCAAGCGTCGTCCCAGAGACAGGTGGTCGGCCTCTTGGATCCGACTTTGTCTGCGTGAAGATAGCAGAGTCGTTAGTAGAAGCAGAGGTTCCTTTCAGTTAGATCTACTCTTTGCGTGCATGGCCAATCACGCATGTCCTTCTCAACGGAGCAAGCCTCTACGACCACAACCAACGCGCCATCTTCAATGCGGCTTGCAAGGTTTTTGGTCGGCCACCACGAGTTGGTCTTCCTTCACAGCTGAAGGTGGGCTTCGTGACCAATGGTAATAAGCTCGCTTGTACACCACGTCGGCTGGTGTGTCCTCCACCTTGGACTGACCATAGTCTTTTAAAAGCCAGGCAATGGCTCCCCAAGAGATAATGGGCTGATCATTAGCATGATTGAACAATGCCTCATAATTACCCTGATATTGTGGAGTTGGTGAAGTTGAAATTGACGCCGGTAGTCGTTCGAATATGGCCATGGTATCTTCTATTTCCTTTTGCAGTTGCTCGATGGTGTACTGACTGTCAGAAAATCGAACTTGGGCTTGGGCTGACTCCTGCTTTGCTCCCAACAACTCGGCCTCCAACCTGTCTATGGTCTTTTTCTGGACCTGCATGCGCGCCAACTGCCGTTGAGCCTCATCCAGCTTGCCTTCCAACTTCCCTACTAACTCGGGAAGCTTCCTCTTCTCTTCCTTGGCTCGAGCAAGTTCCTCGTTCTGAGTATTTCCAACTCGTTCGCTAACTGCCAGCTTGGTTCGAAGACACTCAGCTTCTTGAAGCGCCACAACTAGATCTCGGTGTAAAATGTCTAGAGTTTGTTTTGGAATTGCTTCACGACCTTGGTACGCTTCTACGAGGTCCACCCTCTGCTGGTCCATCGTCTTTTGAAGAGCTGAGAGTTTTGTTAACTCTGAGCTTTCGCGAGCTCCTCTTGTAACCGGGCTATGGTGTCATCCTTCCTGCCGATTTCATCGACCTTCTTACCCTCCGTTTGCCGTGCTTCTGCATTTACGAGCTCCTCTCTCAAATTCCTCAACTAAACTTCAAGCTCGGCTATGGTCTTGAGATCTTCTTGCCTCATTGCTACTTGTCCTTGCTCATTTTTCATCTTCTCCTTCTGGTACTCACGTCGGACTTGCTGGAGCTCCAAGTTGAGACTTACTGCAACTTTTCGACTTTCAGCCAAGTCCTTCTGCAAGTCGACTATGGTCCTAGTCTGCTCCTATGCGACCTTCAAACCCTCGCGTGTTTCACCAAGCTCCTTCCTCAACAGATCTATAGTCTTTTCGTGATTTTGGCACTCTTTGGTGTCTCATGCTAGCCGAGCTTGTTTTACGGCCACGAGTATTTCATTCACAGTTTTTAGCTCTGCTTCTAGATTGACTATAGTCATATTCAATTCCTCAATGGTGGTCGCAGTTTGGTGGCGGGCCGTAGTCAGCATGTCATCCTTCCTCTTGGCTGCAGCGGTCATTGCTTTCCGAACACTATCTCCTCGTTCTAGGGTTTTGTTCAGATCTGTGATGGTTGCTTCTTTCTCCCTAATGATATTCGCCTGCTCAGCTGCTTGGTTGAAGAGGTCACGAACTCGGTCTTCGAGCTTGGTGACTCGGGATGCCTCGATGGCCAAACGGGCTTCTAACTCCTCTCGCAATGCCACTATAGACTTATCTTCTTCTGATCGGTCCTGATGCGTGCATACCTCGGTAGCTGGGCGCGCTCGCCTCATCGCCTCTAGTTCATCACGTTGGGCATGCAACTCCTCTTGTTGATGGGTGATGGTAAGATTGAGTTCTTCAATAGTTGTGGCGGTGCCGTGGCGAGCTGCTGACAGTAGGTCGTCCTTTCTTTTCGTTGCCGCAGTCATGGCTTTTCTCATCGTTTCTCTCCGCTCGATACTCTGATTCAGGGTGGCAATCACAGCCTCCTTCTCTCGAATTAGGTCAGCTTGCTCCTCTGCTTGAGCGAGTAGATCCCGCACCCTATCTTCCATCTCAGTCACTCGTGATGCTTCTGTTGCTAACCGGGACTCCAACTCTTCTCGATCTGCGTCTTCCATCAGCGGTGGTGTCGGCACCTGTTGTTGTTTCTTTGATGCTGGTCTCTCTGGTGTCCGGGTTTGTGTAGGGGCCCTCATCCTCTTCGCCACAGATCTGACCGAACTAACAACTGCTGTCTCAGGAGAGGGGCTGCGAGGTACCGGTCATGTCAAGGCGTCCAGGCAGAGCATGCTGAGGTAAGTCCTCGGCTCTTTGTTTTCTGGCAACTTGTTTGGATGATCCCACAGAACGCGTCTCATGTGGATATCCAACACTCGTGCCCAATCTAGTCTCTCTCCTCTCCAAGCCAATACTGCCATGACCAGCATCTCGTAGTTGAGAGCCATGGGGGATTGTTCAAACACGAACATGCTGTTGATGAATATGAACCACTCTCTCCAAGGTTGGCTTGCCTTATCGATTTGCCAGTAGTTGCCGTCTTGCACCGTCATTCCTCGTCCGAAAATGGTGGTTACTTCTTCAACAGACAGTTTTCGGTAGGTGCTGGGGTGCATCCCATCGGTCCTCCTGGGATTTTGCAAGACCCTACTGATATCTGCATTAGTGATCAGCACAACTCGGTTGTTGATCTTCCCCTTCAGTACTTCTCTGTCCTCCATAGTTTTGAAGAAGGGTAAAATTGTCTGCTCTTCCGGCCATGGTCTGCTGGAGTTGTCTTGCGCGAAGGCCCATAATCCTGCTTTCTTCAGTGCTTCCTCATTCTCCCGCCATAATGTGGTTCTCTTCTTCTCTTGCGGTAGTTCAAGCGCCTTTCCCTTCCCCTGCTCAGATGTGGTGGTGGTCGCTGCTGGAGTGTGCCGGATTACCACACCCCTTTCTCGTGCTGGTGGTGTTGGTTTCTCCTCTATTTTCTTGGACTTGACCATCGCTTTTCACGTTACTTTGGACTATAATCTGCTGTTACGACTCGGCTTGCTTCAAAGTTGCCCGCCACTCTGAAGTTGCTGAAGTTTTCCCTTTCCTCTGACTATAGCCCTCAACCTCCTAAACTGCTTTTGCACGTGATCACAGTGGTCATCAGTATGGGTAGGTTGAACGAAAATCACATCATCAATCCTCTACATCGCTTGTCTATAGTCTTTCATTGATATCTTGTACGGTTCATTTCTTAATCACCCGTTCCTTTATCATTGCATTTGGTTTTTGCTCAATGTGTTTTGAAAGAGAGAGTTAAAAATCAATTATGCTCCATACTCACACACCTTTCCGATCGATGTGTGGCTGCAGGGTCTCGTGTTTGCTCCCAACTATGGTCTTGCTTCTCTCCTCTTGTGGTTCCTTCCATTGCTGTTGATGGTGGTGTTTTCTTATTTCTCGCAGTTTTGCTGACCCTCCTTCTCCACGTCCTTCAATACTGGTTTCCACCTCGATCCAGCAGCGTCCTTCTCAACTTCTGCAATCTTCCCCACCGTCTCCCATATATCCACTGCTCGCGACTATGGTCTTTTCTGATATTGCTCTCTGCTTATCATTGCTCCAAGACTATAGGCTCATTTACGAAGGCGAATTGGTTTGCAAAGAATTGAAGGAAAGAGAATTGAGAACGGAAAAGGAGGCCCAAATGTGGGAGCCAGGGAGCATTGATTGATTGTAACTGCTTTGTAACCACTTTTCAAAGTGGGTTTTCACACGCTGTCTACTCAAATCACGTCGATAGTCTTTGAATGCGGTCCATGCCACCTCATGATGGTATATGGGATTTTCTTTTCCTATGGTGCCCTTCACTTCGTATTTTAAGACTATAGTCTGGTTAAACAAGGCTTCCATTAACCAATATTCTATTTGTATGATTTCCAGCTGTATTAAATTACCATTTTCGAGCCTTTCCAAAAATTAGGATTAGGCCTTTTCAGTCTTTCTAATCTTGTTTTTGTGATAGGCTATAGTATAGAATACTGGAATTTAGTATTGGTATCCTTGTAATTTTGATTTAGAATTTAATGTAAGCCTTGCAAAAAGGTAAAAAGTTCACTGTTTTTATCAATTTCTCTAGTGTTTTCAATCATATCTTTCAGCTTTCCTTTTAAAATCTAGATTTAAGATTTTCTGCTTCCACTTGTATTTTCATGGATTTATAAAGTAATTTGAATATTGTATGATACTTGTTCCACTAATCAAATTGAATTATATATTCACCTTTGAAAGTGCTATATTATCCCCTTTTACACATAGTCTTTTCATTGTCTTTCCATATTTGATCTCATAATATTTGATTTGGTGGAAGTTTTGCGTCTTAATACTATAATACGTTTCTCGTACTTGGATGAAGTAAGTAGATGTTTAGATAAGTGGAATCATCGTTTTGATTACTTTTCAAGCTTCTCCAAGTTTTATATTTTCTGCTTCTTGTCATAAGTTCCTTATAAGTTGGTTATATTTATTTGCAATTTATAATGCTATATACTATTTTCGTATATACTTCTTTAATCCATTAATTATTTTTATATTAAAAATTGCATGCCTCCCCTCTCTTTAGCATAAAACTTGTCCTCAAGCTTGATATAACTTAAGCCGATTCCCGTTATATCGTGTTGGATGGATGTTGCCTTCAAAATCTTTTAATTCCATAGAGCCATTTTCGTAAGTTTTGAATATTTTGTTTGGGCCAAACCATCGCATTATGAATTTCCCTGGGAATTTCTGGAAACGGCTATCGTATAATAGAACTAAATCATCAATTTTTATGTTCTTGGGTTTAAGTTTGTTGTCGTAAAAGCTTTTGCGTCGATTTTAAATGGCCTTCATGTGTAAATAAGCTTGGGCTCGTTTTTTGTCCAATTGTTCTAACTCATAGCATCTTTATTTCAAGGAGTCCAAATTATCCAGTTTATTGTCGATTGCAATGCGTAATGATTGAATTTCAAATTCAATCGGCAAAATGGCCTCTTGGCCATAAACAAGTTGAAATGGAGTGTGTTTTGTGGTTACCTTGTATGCCGTACGATAAGCCCATAGGGCGTCTCAAACCCTTTCATCCCAATCCACATTGGATCCTTGAACAGTTTTGGTAATTATCTTACACAAAATACCGCTGGTCTTCTCGGTTTGTCCATTGGCTCTTGGATGATATGGTGTAGATTTTCTATGTTTTATAAAATATTTATTTAATAATTTCTCAATTGTTTTGTTAACAAAGTGAGTGCCTCTATCACTTACAAGTTCTTTAGGGCATCCAAAGCGAATAATTATATTTTCGTAGAGAAATTTAGCAACCGTGTCCGCATCGTCCGTTTTCGTTGGCATTGCTTCCGCCCATTTTGTTACATATTCCGTGGCAATCAATATGTATCGACATCTTCCTCGCCTACTTGGAGGTTTGATTGGTCCCACAAAATCAATTCCCCATTTTTCAAATGGAATTTGAGCCAATATTGGTTGTAAAGGCATTGCCGAACTTGTAATTGGTTTGCCAACTCTTTGGCATGGGTCACATTTTTTGACATATTCCGCCGCATCTTTGAATAAGGTTGGCCACCAATAGCCCGAATTTAAGGCTTTTGTTGCGGTCACAAATCCTGCAAAATGGCCTCCACAAATTGAATCATGGCATGCTTCCAAGATTGATGAAACTTCACTTGGATTTATGCATCGCCTTAAAATGCCATCTTTTCCTTTTTTGTACAGCACTTCTCCTATCATGGTATAAGGAGCCGCTTTGTAAATTAATCTATCTCTTTGTTTAGAAGTATATTCCATTGGAATACTTCCATTTTGCAAATAATGAATGATTTCGGCATATTTAAAAGGGATCATATCTACTTCGAAGAGTTGTGCGTATGGTAAATCATCGTTTATTGGTTCCGGATTTAGTTCATTGGACATACGTGATAAATGATCGGCATTTAAGTGGCATTTGCCACGTCTTACTTGAATGACAAAATTAAATTCTTGCAATAAGAGTACCCATCTTGCAATTCGACCACTAAGTTGTGGTTTATTTATCATGTATTTAAGCGCATCATGATCAACATGAAAGGTAAATTTGTAACCCAATAAATAATGTCTATATTTTTGTACGGAAAGGATCATGCCTAATGCTTCTCTTTCCGTGACCGAATAATTTCGTTCGGCGGCATTTAATTGCCGACTTGCGAAGTATATTGGGTGGTCTCTTCCCTTTTCGTCCTTTTGACTTAATATACTTCCAATAGCCATGTTGGAAGCATCCACGTACACTTCAAAGTCTTTGTCCCAATTTGGGGAGCCTAAAATTGGTGCACTTATTAATTATTTTTTTAATGTGTTAAATGCTTTTACGCAAGTTGGCGTCTATACCGGAGTAGTTTCACTTTTTCTCAATAGATGTGTCAAAGGTAGTGCAATGTCGGCATACTTGGAAATATATTGTCTATAATAGCCAACATGGCCTAAAAATCCTTTAACTTCTGAAACGGTGTTTGGTGGTGCTAAATTAGCATTAATTGCTACCTTGTCCGGATCGGTAGCCATTCCTTGCTTAGATACAATATGACCAAGTAATTTCCCAAATGGTACAATAAATTGCGATTTTGCCGCATTTATTGATATGCCATATTTATTACATTGATGAAAGCATTTTGATAACCGGTCTGCATAATCTTCTTTTGTGCTAAATACACAAAAAACATCAAGGAAAATTTCCATGAATTTCCGTAAATATTTTTGAAAGGCTGTATCCATAGCCCTCTGAAATGTGGCTGGTGCATTGCATAAGCCAAATGGCATTTTATTATATGCAAATGTACCCCAATCCGTCGTAAAGGTTGTAAGTGGTCTATGTTCCTCAGCAATTTGCACTTGATTGTAGCCTGAGAAGCCATCAAGGAAGGAATATGTCTCGTGCCCGGCCACACTATCCAATAATGTGTCCGTAAATGGTAAAGGGAAATGATCCTTCTTTGTTGCAGCATTTAATTTTTGGAAATCTTGGCAAATTCGAAGTTTCCCATTTTTCTTTGGTACCACGACTATCGGTGAAACCCATTCACTATATGGAACCAGATATATAAATCCACATTCCAATAATTTGTCTATCTCTTCTTTGACCATGGGTGAATATTTTGGATTCATACGATATTGCCTTTGTTGAATTGGCTTCGTATTTTCTTCTAAAATTATTCTATGCTCACAAATATTTGGTGGAATACCTCTAAGATCTTTGTATGTCCATGCAAAGCTCTTTTTGTTTGCTTTGAAGAATTTGTGCCAAGTTGTAAATTCGTGTGAAGTTAATTCTTCATATACTTTTATTACTTGGGGTTCTTCCTCGGTTCCTAACTCATATCTTGGCAATTTAATTTCAAAGTGCCAAGTTGAGTAGGATTTTGAGTGGACTCCATTAAGAATTCCTCAATTTCTTGAGAGTCGGAAGTGAATTCTGGTTCCTCCATAGATTCAACTTGCGTTTCTATATTGATTACGGGTGAATTTTCTCATGATAATATAGCCTTATCAGAATCATCGGAGTCTTGCAATGGAGTGAAATATTGACCCATTCCTATGTTTTCATATGATTTATTTTTCTTTGAGATTGTTGAGATTGGTGCATCGATCTCATATCCCGAAGAGGCTTCGAAGTAAATTCACTTTCATTTGTTTGAGTTTCTCCTCTATAAATAATAGGATACATAAGCAAAGTAATTTTTTGTTTGTCTTTGCCAATTGTAATGGTATCTTTTCCCCAATCATCTTGTGCCTTTGCCAAATATAGCCAAGGTCTTCCCAATAATATTGGGTAAGATGAAATTGTATTGGTTATTTTAAATATGATGTAGTCGATTTTAAACGACATGATGCCAATAATAGTCCAAATTTTTTTTTAAAACTCCCAAGGGTTTTACTCGACTTTGGTCGGCCATACGCAATATAATAGGAGTTGGTACCATAGTTGTTAACCCAATTTTGTCCATAGTCTCTTTGCTCATGAGGTTAACACTAGATCCTCCATCAATTTGTACATTTTCAATAAATGATCCATCGATCATTACTTCTATACTTGGTGCTCCCGGATCTAAAGAAATATCATGCACTTCCACTTCTGTGATACGTTTGTGAATTAAGGAATGACTTAATTCGCTCCAGCACTTAGGAGATATGGCCAATAATTGGCGCAATGTGATGTCTGATTGTATTTTGTCCAAATTCTTTAAGAGGCTATAAGGTTCCAAACCTATAGCTAATCTCATTGTGCGGTTTCGCTTTTGCCTATTCGTCCTTAAGTATTTTGCATTTGTCTTAGCAAAAGTCACTTTAGAAGGTGGTAAATTAATGGGTAACGTTTGAGGAAGTTCCATTGGCAATTGAATTTGATTTGGTATGTCTGTTGCTAAAGGAAGAGGTATTGGGTTTGGTGCCTCAACACTTGGTGGTATTTGTCCTTATTCCTCGTCCGAATTTTCGGATTTTGTTTCCAAATGATTAGTTTCTGGAAGCTTCTTCGTGCTTCTTGTATTTACGCGATTAACACAAATTTCTTGTGTTATATGGTTGACCTCCTTAGGTGTCTCTTGAATCTCGGTAAGTTTCACCGTACTTCCTTTTACATAATCCCTTTCAGAAGGTACAAATACTGGTACTGGTGCCATGCATTCTTCTGCTCGGTGGCCCGGTTGTCGACATCTTCCGCATTGAGGAACATAACCTTCTTCTTTCTTTGCATTTGAAAATTCATTGGCGTAATGGCCAAATTCACCACAACGAAAACATATTAAATGTTTGCCTTTTTGCGGTGGTCCATATCTATGTGTTTGTGGATTGGAGGGTGGTCCATTCCAAACCGGTGGTTGATTATAGGTGTCATTCCACCTTGGTCTATTATCATTTGGTTTATACGGCGGTCCCACATTTGGTCGTGTGAATGGTCTTTTATTTGGATTATTGATCCATGGTCTATTGTCATTTACTTGATTTACATTCTTCCCATGAAGATGCCAACATTGGTCAATGGAATGTCTTCCTCCACAATGACCACATCTTAGTACTTGGTTCAACGGTGAAGGGCATTCGTCTTTCCTATGCCCATAACCTTTACAATTCGTACACCAAACATTGGATCTTACATCCGTCGGAATCGTCTTCTTATTTTTATTTGAAGCCATATTCACTTTCAACTCTGTGAATTGTTTAGCTAAGTCCATTACTATTTCTTCAGTTCTATTCATAGGTGGCGCATTGGCTACCGAGGTAGTTGTTTTCACCGCAATTGATTCAACCGATGGCCTTGTGCCATATTGAGCGATTGCCGGTGTTATTCTTGGTTGCGGTTTGATGGTGGGAATTAAAGGCGTATCTACATATGGTAGGTAATCTTCATCTACTCTTGCTTCTTCCCATGACTTAGCCGTATTATAAGATGTTGTTAAATTCGCTGGTCTTCTTTCCTTCACAAACATTTTCAATTCCGGTGGATATAATCCTCCAACAAATATACTTGTTAGAAATGTATCTGGCATGTTATGATTGGTCCACCTTGTCAAAAGGTCGTCCATTCTTCCATGAAAAGAATCCACGCTTTCTCCAAGTCCCATTTTAATATTCTTCAATCGTTCTCTCAAACTTTTTGTGAAACCCAATGGCCTGTATTGATTTACGAAAGCGTCTCGTAAAGCTTCCCATGTATCCAGATCTGCTTGTCGTCCATACCAAGCAAATGCTGCTCTATCCAATGATATGGGAAAAGTAGTCACGTAATCTTCTTCGGGCAATTTATTAGCCACGCATACGGCTAAAAACCTTGCAACATGTAAATCGGGATCTAATCCCGGTCTTCCATTGAAAAGTGGAAATTGTGCAATATTCAATGGTCTTGGATTTGCCATTGTATCGTTCTTAATTTCTTTTTGCTTGGTTGTACTAATTAACTCTTCAACTTCGAGTTCTTCTTCTTCTTCTTCTGCTTAGTTTGATGAAGTTTCGATTTGATCCTCGTTGAAAATAGGAAAGAATTGGCCGGTAGAAATTTCTATGTGTAGTGGAGCAATAGCATTCTCCAAATAAAAATCCCCTGCTTTTAACAATTGTTCCAATCTTTCACGAACGGTTTGGCTTTGTTGACTCCAATTCTCCTCTAAGTATTCTACAACCGGATTTCCAAAATCAATTTCCTTGGGTTGCGAAAATAGATATTCAATTGGTGATGTATTTGTCAAGGAACTGCTCGAAGCTTGCCCTTGTTCAAAAGTTACTTCAGGTTAGGATACGTCTTCGCTTTCTTCACGTACTGCGCTTGGTTTATTAATTTCAATTGATTTTTTCTTTGATCTTGATTCTTGATCAAACGGTTGTAATTCCGTCAAGGTTCCAAGTTCGGGACTAGAAGGTCTTGCAATCCCCGATAGTCTTGGAGTGTTTGGTATTGTCTTTCGATTTCTAAATTTCACTCGCTCTTCCCTTTGGATTTTCTGCACTGCCCGTGTTAATATGGCTTCATTACTATCTTGCGACATTAAATTTGTTTCTTGAATTCATTATTGATTTTGTCTTCAAATTTCTTGTATTTTTATAATTTCTTTTTAAGGACATACTAGTCCAAATGATATACACATAGGGTGTTCTTCATCTCTGCATTCAAAGTCGGGAATAAGAGGTGTTGCTCTTGGATCAATTTGATCGTATGTAAATGCATACAACTTCCTCGCAATTTGAGTTCCGTGCCAACCTCCGTAATATATAGGAAGACTTTGATCTGTTACAATTTTAAATTTGCCGTATTGACTGAGCAAATATAATAAAGGTAATTCCACCAACAAGTCTTCACCTTATGCAAAGAATGTCTTGTAATATTTTCCTCCTTCCCAAACTTTGCTCAAAATAACTCTTTTGATGTCAATGGGCAATTGCTCAATCCTTCTTTTAATTCTTGATAAACTTTATTATTTCCAGTTATTTGGAAACCTTTTCCAAAGTATGCGTTTCGATATAATATATGTAATGCTAAAAATAAATATGGTCCGGAAAAATTATCTTCAATTACTTCTGGAGTTTCCCATGGAAACACACACTTTATAGTTTCTCATTCAAAATTACTTTTGATAATTTGAAGTCAAAATTGAATAATTTTAATTACTCAAACTTTGGAATAATTTAATTCTCATTATTTCTTCTTCTATTTCATAATCACCTTCAACCAAGACTCTCCCCGGCAGCGGCGCCAAAATGTAAAGCGTTTTCCAATGGGTGAGAAGAAACCCAAGGAATGTAGATAGGGGAGTTCTTTGTCAGGAGAGTCTAAGTCGGTCAAAGTTATGCAATTATGGTCACGAATAGAAGATAAATCAACAATGATTTAGAAATAATTACAAGAACTCATTCTATATTCACTAACACTTTCTTTCAACTCAATGTATAGTTCCGGTTCCAAGTGTTCTATTTAATTATTCAAAGTTCATTGTCTTCACAATTTATGTACTCAAAACAACCCAAAGTCTACACACAAGTATACTTCCAATTTCAATACAAACAATCGGTTTGCAATTCCTTATTACTCTCAACAATGTTTACAATTTCCGAACTTGTTCTCCAATTCATTCAACATTCATGGTTCCAATTTTACACTTTAATATTGATTGATTATTCATAAAGGATTATTTATATATTTTATACTTTGTTATTAAATCAACAATTTGTTTTACAAACTATTTCACAACTCTAAACTCAATCTTCACAATTCACAAATTCACACTTCTTCTGAGTGCGGGATACACACTTCACTCTTATGTGTTCAAAGGATAAAAGAGTCTTCTCTCCCTATCTGTATCTCTCAAATTTAGATTCACAACCTTTCATTTACTTATGCCTTTTCATTACCTACCTTTTGGCTTCGTTCCCATTCTAATCTTATTCGTACTCCAATTCACACTTAGAAAAGGAAATGGAAGGTAAAATAGGCTTTTAAACATATGAAAAGTCAAAAGTTATACTCAAAAGAGAAAAGATGTATACGACACAAATGTATGAAATAATACCTTCTTGATGTGCTCGACGACATCTAGGATTTGCGAATCCCATTTTGCAGTCTTTGATGACTGGTGAACCAAATCTCCAATGTTCCCCTTCTCCAGTTACATTGGCAGAGTGACTGATATTTTCGACAACGAGCTGCTACCAATGTGATTGGGTTTCGGAAGAGGGTGTTTGGCGAATATTGGCTAGCAGAGGCGACGTGGGGACTGCTGCGAGTTGTGGTCAACGGTGAATGATTGAGGTGGGGACCCAGCATTCGTAAGTCCACCTGTAGAAAGTTGAGTCAATCTTACACCGCGTCGAATTGTATTGTTTGCGGCCCCCGCTGAAGCCTGAGTTAGATCAGCATCTTCAGGCCCTGCAATGTCTTCTGAGAGGGGAGCATTTTCTTCGGATTCTTGCTCAAGATCTACAACAGGCTCTGCAACAGCCTTGCGTCGCTTCCTGTTTGCACAGGACTTGGGCACTGCAACTGGTGAAGAAGGAGATGAGATTGAATCAGGTGCGACTGGTAAAATGGAGAGGTCGTCATCGTCATCGTCGTCAATGTCCATCGGTGCAGAGTCAGCTGGGTCAGAAGAGAGGTTCCGAAGAAGATGCTTCTCCTCCTTGTGCACGTAGTTGTCGTCGCACTCGAGTAACCATCCACCGGTCGTCAATTGGGAGTTAGTAAACCGCTCTTGTTGGGCTGTGGAGAAAAAGCTACGGGGATCATTCGTGACTGAAATGTCCTCGAACTCCATTGGAATGGAGAACGAAGCTAATGCTCCCTTCGCAAAGAGCTCTTGTTTTAAGTACCTACAAAAATGTGAACGAATCAGATAGTGAAAATTGAACAAGTTATACCAATTTTATTAATATTGAAGAGTAAATTAGAAACATACCGGAATAGAAGCCGCTTCATTGTAACTTCTCCCCCGGTAATCTTTTGAAGATCTGAGCCTTTGATGAACTTTGGGCTTGCATTAGGACCAAGATAGTTGTTGAATGCCTTCTCCCATAAGAGCAACCTCCACTTCTCCACATACTCAGATGACTTTAGGACAATGGTGAGGTTTTCGTTGTCAATTAGGTTTTGCAATTCACTTTGAAGTGAATGCTCGAGCTCTGAAAAAAAAAACATGTTAATGATGAAAATACCATGTGAACTCTAACTTTAACAACACGAAACGATAATTTAAGATACCTGTGCCCAAAGAGAAGCGCGATGTAGGAATGCAATCAAAGTTCTATCTTTCATTGGACGTTCATCTGGGAAGCAAAATGATCGTCGAACTTCGTCTAATGAGTTCCACCATTGGAGCCACTTGCCCTTGAAATCGAAGTGAACATTGGTAGTGGCTACCATTTGTAAGCGATCGATTGTCATATCCGGTTTCAGGTTCTTGCTGTAATGAGAATAAATCTGCACATGAAATTCATAAGTAAGAATCAAGTTATAGAACATGATTACGAATAGAGTCATATCAAACATGGAAGGGTTGCTTTTTGTACCTCATTTGCAAATACTTTTCCAAGTTTATTGTTGGCTTCAGCGACCATCTTGTCGAAGTTTTTGCCGCGAATGGCTTTAATTTCTGATTTGATCGCATTATCCATGACACTCCGTACTCCAGGTCCTGTTTGTTTCTCCTTTGGGACGGTGGCGTAGTAATTTGTTTCAGCGTCATCTGATACCTTTGTCAATCTCCTCTGTACGAAATATAAAAAGAATTTATACGGAAGAAATAACCAAATACAAAGAATCACATTCCAAACACATTCCACCCAACTTACCGCATATAAGTACTTTACAAAAACGTCAAGTGTTACAGGATACCAATTTTCTTTTTTTGCTTTGGCGTTCTTGCATATTCTGTGATTCTCGAGAGATATCAGATCCTTGAAGTCCTCAAGCTTCAATTTACCGAACTTCCTCATGCGCTGCAGTTTTGAACACAACCCGTCTTTGACATGGTCATGTTCGGTAGACCTGCCAAGCGAAATCAAATATGAGCAACATTGAATTTAAACAAAATCTGAATAAATAAATTTGGAAAATTATGAAAATTACACACCAATTTATGTCGTTCATAGCGTCAAGAAGGAGGTTGCTCTCTCCTCGAGCATCAAGAACGATACAGTCCACAGATATGTACCATGAGGGTTCCATCTTATGGTACCGCTCTATATGTCGCATCCACGCCGTAAGACGGTGGTTATCTTCGTACACGTAGAAGTACTTGTCACTGAGGTGTTGAAGATCCGGATCAGACTGCAGCGTCTTCTCAAACTCTTCATTAGCAAATTTCCATAGAGGATTTGTCCACACTGCATCTTCAGCATCAACCATTTCCTCTCTCCCTTTCCTATCGAAGGGAGAAACGTACATGATCCGGTCGCCCTCGCGATAGCCTTTGTTGAACTCATTCTCCAATTTTCTGACGTCTTGTTTGGAGATAGGTCGAACCTTAGGATAACAAACAAGGCAACACAATGGAATTATCATGCGAAATTTCTTAACTGTTTTGAAACGCAACCTGTTGATGATCGCGATTGAATCACTCTTGTGAATCATTCGCATCTCATTTGCACTCCAGTCTGGGTCTTTGTTTTGGAGGTGAGGGGGCATGTGAACAATTCCGACGTTGACACCTCCCGCCAATGGAATGTCATCATCTTTAGAATGGGAGACGTCTCTATCGTGATCGTGCGTGGGTTGAGGTGGACGGTGAGTTTCCAGTGGACTTTCCTCCAAAACTCCTTTGCCCAAGTCTTGAGCACTTCTGCCACTGTCATGTAAGAGTTCATTTTCATCCAGAGATCAAGTTAGTGGAGAATGAAGCGGAGGTGGTGTGGCTTCCTCATCTTGGTCGGATTGGACTTGAGCTATGTTCATCTGACAATCCAAAAACCAAAATACAACAGAGCACATAAAGAATAAGATGACATCAAAATGACAATGAGATAAAGAAAATACTTTAAAACCTTTTTATAATTAAGTATATGATAAACATAATTATCATATAATTGATAGATACAATTATAGATACATATATTCCATTGCCACCTCCTGTTAGGGATAACTATCTAAGAGCCACCCCTCCTTTACTTTCATCGCAAATTGTAAAACCCAAAAAAATTCTTCCATCCCTCTGCAATCTCGCTAGAATGCCCAGTAGCAAGACTCTCCTCAAAAAAATCGATTTCAAAACCATCCGCACTGTCAACGTATCTTTCTTGCCTCCGTCATTCAATGGCGATGTTCTCTTCATCTTCCCGCCAAGTCTTCCGTCTGCATCTCACAAGGTCGCGAAGTCCATGGAGGGGATGGATAAACGGTGCGACGGTCATGTGTGGACTTAGACGATAACCACCAACATCAGCAATACGCAAGGGTTGTCTTTCCGATACTCGAACTGTGTAGGACATCTACAGTGCCACAACCCAAACTGCGACTTCTTGCAACGACCTGATCGAGTCGCTGGAGTGAACGATGTGGAGTTTGAAGGCATCACCAAAGACCCCTTTCCAGTAGGCGGATCGCCCCCGCCCACCTCGACGTTGGACTGTAAGCTTTGCAAACAACCTCCTGTTTGTGTTGCGCCCTGTTGTGCGAAAATCTTTTACGTACTTAGAGAAGATTGTCAAGAGCGTGCATGTGTCCATAGAGGAACACACGAACATCCTGTCAAAGTCGAAGATTATAGATGTGTACGGAAAAAAATAGATGAGTTATTAGAAGAGCATGTTGACCGTAACCCTCAAGCAACTGTTTCCAAAATAGTTATGGAAACCAGTAAAGACTTGTTAGGTAACTTACTTCTCCGTGACGAAGGTGACCCCGAAACCGGCAATCTTTCTCTTCAGCAGCTCGAACCTGTCTTTGAACAATGCAAAGAGTTAAACTCTCCCAGCATGCGGAATCGTATCTACACTTTCAAGTACTTGCGTAGATATGGCATTCTCGATGGGATCACAAAGCTCAGAGGTCTCAGCAACTGGGCATATGTGCAACGCAACATGTTCCCTGGCTAAGGCGACGAATCGGAGAAAGTCTTCATCTTCAAGATGTCCAAGGTTGGCCCCGGTAGCGGTGTTGATCTGGTTCGCCGTATGCAGCCTGAAGGAAATCTCTCCCATGCATAGACGATGTTTGACCATATCAAACGCGTTACAGATTGGACCACCATGGCCTGCCACGTGTACGACTCACGTTACTAACGCATTCTAACCATTGCATGCTGTGATTTTCAGTCAGAGGACAAAGATGCTCAACTCGTCTTCTGGAAGAACCTTAATCATGTGATGGCAAAGAACGGAGTACCCATGCCGCAGTTCCAAGGATTTATGGCTGGTAGTGCTCAAGCCAACTGGAACGTTGTGCGCATCATCTACGGCTCTGCAAACCCTGTTGTCCCCATGAAAGGCCGCGAACGCACATATTATTTCCATTGGACACAGTCTCTTGAGAAACATACGAAACAATACATTGTGCCCGAATTGCAAGGCCAACACTGGATTCTTTGTAAGCAGTACAAGGATGCGCGCACCATGGAAGAGGCTGAGACCCGATATTGGACTATAAGAGCGTGGTGGGCATCCTCGAAGGCCACCTCCGAAGTTGGTTTAGAACACTTAGGTCATTGGCTTGCGTACTGGCACTTCAGATACAGACAATGGAGTGGATTTATGGAACTAGTAAGTATTCAATTTTTGTGGTGTCTTTGCTTATGACATGCTCTACGGCAGCTTCTCGAATGTTATGACAGTACCAAAGAAATTGACAATTAATGTTTTAATAATATATATTATTAGTTGATTTTTTAAGTGGATTTATAGACAATGAATCTGTGTTAAGTACAAATCTAAATTCTGAATAAAGTCTTAATACGTTTGTACATTGCAGGACAAAAAATTATTCGGCAGAAGAACTCGCAGAGATGCCTTCTTGTAATCTTGCGGAGTCAATCCATAACAAGTGGCTGGAAGCGTCTGACAATAAGGGTAGGGATCTCTACGTCGCAGCCGTTGATGACTACGTTCGGGCCTTCCTCGAAGTGGTTGGCTACCATCAATTCAACAAAGGCGGTGCAAGTGGTTCTGGACCATCCGTAGAAGAACTTCGTCAGCGTCTTTATACCGCTCAACGTCGGGCTAATCGATCCGGCAATCCATCTTGCCTCAACAAGGCAGTTATGGACTTCCCTGAAGCTGAAGCTTACTGTACGCGTGACGCCCACTTGGAGGGGGCAGAGATTTTTGGTTCCAGGAAACGAAAGGTTGATGTTCCCATTGGTGCTGAAGATGAAACTCACCAACCTGACACCGTGAGTTACTCACGTCCTCGAATAGGGAGAAGAGTCACACGAGCTCTTGCTGAGAATCTCAGTCCTATCCACGAAGAAGATGAAGTTCAAGAGCAACCGCTGGAACCCCCCGCTTCTCCTGGACCCAGTATTCAACGCGTCATTGCTATCCAAGAGACAAGTGTGAATGAGCGTCTATGGCACATTGCTTGTTTGAAGGAATCCTCATCCAAGGCTTGTTGGGGTATTATGGCTAAGACCAGGAAGAAACGCGAATCCTGCATTGTCCAAAACGGAAAGGCGACCGCAACTCCAACTTACACCGGAGTATGGCAACGTCCTCAAGAGGGTCCAAAAAAAAATTGATCAGTTTTTCTTTTGTCCAGACAACATTGAGCGTTGTGTGAAAGGCAGTCGTCGTAAATGGATTGAGCCGTTCTCTCGGAAACAAGGTCGACCGCCTATTCCCTCGATTTGGCCCGTGAAGATTGGGACTAATCTGACACTAGACGAAATAGAGGCGTTGGAGAATGCGGGTTTTCGGCTCCCACCAAAGAAACGCCTTCCTCTCAACCGCACATTCAATACTTTTGCGCCACCAAGAGACTTGTCAAATATTCCTGTGCCGGATAAGGCTGATCTGTACCCCAAATCACGCAAGTCTAAAGTTCTTCGACGCATCAAGGCTGTGACTCCGAAGTACATGAAGAACATTGATTCAGCTCGTGCCATGGAGGCAAAGATACTCGAGGTGACCATGATACCACAACCTGGTTTTGGATGTATTGTTGCTTTGGAGTCGGATTCAGAGTGTATCTATAAACTATCTCTAAGTGAGAACCCTGAGTGTTCTTGCCCAGTGTTCAAAAAAACCATGACTAAGTTAGGACGAAAAGGCGAACCGTATAGACATTGTAAGCACTTATACTTCGTGTTGGTATTGGTATGCAAATTTGATATTGATAGAGACCTCTTCATCCACGCGCCCACCCTTAGTTTCAACGAGGTGAAAACCATTCTAGAGCGGGGAATCCTACATCAAGTTAGAGAGTAGACTACCTCAAGGTCACATTACGTAAACCAACATCCACATCTACCCATTCTACATATAATCCCTGTAATCTTGTGTTTCACACGTTATTTATTTTGATTTCAGCGTTTTTCAAAAGTCAATAAATGTATCCCTATTTACAAATATTTATGAATTGCTATACAACTTCGACTTCCGATTTCAAAGTTATGATATACTAGCCTACTCTGTAAAATTTGTAAATGTCTCTTAACGTTTGAAGAACGTGGTTTAAGTCTACCAGATTTCAGAGATTTTAGCCTTATCTACACAGGTTTAGGAACACAAAACCACGGTAATAAGTCAAGAATATTCGAATATTCTTGAGAATATTCCAGAAAATAGTAAAATGTTATTTTTAGAAATTTTTTTACTAAAAATACCAATTCACCGCTCAAATTCCTAAAACTTGATGGCTCATCGCTCACCGCTCACCGCTCTCCGCTCACACCGTAGCTACGTCCCTAAGAAAGAGGAGCCATCGTTGGAACTACACGCAATGGTCAAGGAGGTGGACCTGGAGAACACCAAGGAGGACAACGCGAAGCCGGCGTTGGAACCACACACAGTGGTCAGCGAGGTAGACATGCCGTACACCAAGGAGGACAACGTGAATGAGGATCGTGAGGGACGTGGAGAATCACAAGGTGGAGGTGATATCGCGCATGAACAAATTAAAGGGGTTGTTGTTGCGGACCCTGCCTAAAAACTGGATGAGTCTGAGAAGGAACAAATTGTGGAAGAGTTAATGTCGAGAATTGCAGCCTTGAAGGAGATGACTCCCTCTCCATGAACAATGAAGGGGCATACAACTACCAGCGAAGGTAAAATGCACAAGGAAGTAGTAGGGGCCATTGTCTAACCCTTGCTCTATGTTGTTAGGACCTGTTGCATGTTGTATGGACTTGCAATAGATAAGCTTTCTGTAGTATCTATGTCCATAGTATATTGACGCCTAGCTTTCAGAGTAATTGGACGATCTGATTTAGATGGAAGACACAACATGTATGGATTGATTAGAGCCATCTGAATTAGATGACTCTCTGATTAGACTTAGTTTTGTATTGCTGGTCTTCTTTTACATATGACATGTTATTTGAAGACCTTTGGATTAGTGCATGCAGGAAGAAATATGGAAGAGAATTTCCTTTGATCTTTTTGAGGGAGTTGAAAATTCTCCCATTGACATATTCAGCAGAGAAGACACCCAACAGGGACCACCTAACTTTGTTATGTGAAAGTTTAGCGCCCGTCATAAATTTGCGAGGTAAGTTTAACGGGGGTGAGTTTTGCTATCAGATGTGTGGAAGCGGTTGTGGATCAAAGAAGAGTTGGTGCGATTGTGCATCAAGTGTAGGAGGACTACCTCCATACAACGCAGATGGGCTTCTTCACCCACATCACATTGAGATGGTATCATGCAAAAACCATATAAATTTGATGGCACATGCTTCGATATTTTCTTCAATACTCTTTCTATTTTGTGTTTTTTTTATGTTTAGGCAACAAGAGAACTTTATGGAGGAGTGAAGGATGTGTATGAGTACTGCGAATTATCCAATTGTGCAAATCTGGAGAATGGAATGTGCAGTGGCCATATAAATCGGACTTTCTTGAGGGTATGCAATGTTGCATGTGGTTGCCGCCCCATTTTCCCAAACCGGTTGGTGCAGCAAGGTGTGACAAGGAGACTACAGGTCTGCAGCTTCACCATTGGATTTAGCAGAAAATTGGACTAGTTTAACCTTAGCAAAGACATTTGTTCATGTAAATTGTTTTTCATAAGTGTGTTGTGTTCAAATGTGCCAAATTTGTTTGTTTCTATATTCTTTTATTTCAGATCTTCTCGAAAAATTCATTGAAAGAGTGGGGTATAAGGACTTTGGAAGAGCTTCCTACGGGAGCCTTTGTATTTGAATATGGGGGGAGATTGTTGGTAAGGAGGAGATGTCAACTCGGCCATTCTTGAAAACGTATGCCATAGATCTAGATGCAGATTGGAGGTCTAAACAACAGCTTATTAACGATGAGGCATTGTGTCTAGATGCTACAGAATGTGGAATGTGTCTTAGTTTCCATAGGTCAAGTACTCAACTTCTGACATATGCTCGTGTGTAAAATACTAGGACTTAAGCAACCTAGTTTCATGCAGAGGAGGCATTGGCTTCACGTGTGCCGTTCTCAACAACAATTCAACTTTGTTTGCCTCAATGTTGTTGAAGTCTACACCAAAGGCCACATTATATTCCAAATAATAGGATTGTGTGGACAAAAGAAGGTTAGTCCCACTGTATTGCTTCTCAATTCAAGTTGTCCTCCTCATCAAATTCCTTGACTTTCTTGTGCAACTCTTTGTCTTGTTCTCTCTCGAGCTTTAGAGCTTTAGCTTACCACTCTCGTATCGCCCGCTCTCGACCCATGTGAACACATGCCTTCTGTACTAAATCTCTCCATATGGGCTGACGTTGGGCCCATAATAGGGTTGCCTCATGCATGAGAGGCATGCAAGGGCATAGTTACTTCTCGAGAAATAGACTACATATGAATGTCCTACCGATTGCGAGTATGAATTGTTGTTGCCTCCTTCTAGTATTGACTGCTGACTACTCCAAACCTATAAGGTTCTCTTTAGACGACACCTCTCTCTCACCGATACCTTTGACTGTACAATGAGTGAGGAGGTTCCATGATAGAGACTTATCCAATCTATCCAGACAATCGTCACTTGCCACATGTATCTCCTACCTTACAAGTATATTAGAAATTAATTCCTTAACAATGTCTTAATATTCAAATTCCAATTGCTCGCTTCATTTGGATTTCAGTATAGAGCGCTCAACGATATCTCCAACTTCTCTATGGACCTTTGCTTCTTGTTGACACCACTTATTTGTGTATAAGTCATTTTCGATGTGGACAATCTAATCAATGAAGTGCGACTCTTAGTTGTACGCCGGATGTGGGAATTTAGCTCTTGTTCTCATATCTTCTAGCTTTTGCATATTCTCGCATGGTTTTACCATTCAAAACGCCTGATGAACATGCACCAAATACTGGATCAACTCAAATCAAAATAATCTAAACTAATCTTTTGGCTCGATAATCAAACCTTCTTCATTGATTTTAATGTGCCTTTTATATAGAGCATTCAGATCATATGTAGAAGTACACACACCACACACCACCCATAGTCGACCAACACGAATGCCATATATAATTCAAAAGTAATAGTGATTGTGGCGGACTTTGATCATCGCACACGACTCAATATACCAACTTCTTAATAGAAATCACAAGCTCAACATACTTAACTTGAATTTTAATAGAGATGAAGAACGACAATTAGTTCTTGGAAATTGAGCTCGCAAATATATAGCGCATTGGATAATTGGCAACGTGTAGTAGCAAGTTTACACAAGAAAATCGAAGAGCTTGATCATGCCGACTTTTCTAGCTCCACATTAAATCCTACTATTTTAGACAATGAGGGCGTCTACAATTATAAGCACCTACGTTGTGCCGCCTTTCCTGCCTACATGTCGCCATTTCCATCTTGCACAATCATCTCCATTTGTATGCATCATTGTCAAGCTAGTATACCTCCCAACTTCCTTATCATATTGCATGTAGGGTCAAGTCGATACCCCTCCTACAACACAACCACTGTTGTCCTTGAATCTCTTTTGACCTAAAATTATCCAAATCGGATTCTGTCCTATTGCAATTAATATTAGCCAATATATTTGATATGCATAGAATGAGAAGATGTAGATGAGATTTGGATGGACGTGAAGTCGAATGAAACCAATAATCTGGAGTGCGATAAGATGCCGTTGAGAAGCTACGGATTGGATTTCAAGGGCGCGAGGTTGGATGAGCCCAAATCTGTAGTTCCTACAGGGGCGCTTTTTGACGTATTCCTAAACAGGGACGCATTCTGACATGGTTCCTACAGGGACGCTTTTTGACGTGGTTCCTACACAGGGACACATTTTAACATGGTTCCTTCTGGGACGCTTTTTGGCGTGGTTATCGAATTCGTGGCCTAGAAAGACTTATGGATATATAGGGATTGTGGTCGATAACATCGGCGTGTACATAGGTATTGAACGCCATCAAGTAGGCGGGTCCATAAGCTCAAGAGCCGTAGGGATGAAAAGACGAGCGATTAAAAGGAGATAGAAGGTTGCGAGGAAGGGCATTAGAAAGAAGGGTCAAAGGCAACTTGACATCTCAAACCCGAATTGAACCTAGTGATTGGCGTCTATACTAAACGCCAATCAAATTAGCATAACAGCGACCACCTCCCATTGCGAGATGTAATGCAAACATCTCATATTGTTATTGACTCTTACTGTTTTAGGAAGTTCACCGTAACCAAATCCTCTATGCATTACTAGTTCACCATTTTTGCAGTTGGTGCCTATTTTCATGCTAATTTCAAGCCCAAAGTCAAAATAAAGGAGCTGCTCATACTGTTTCAGCCTCCTTTCTATAGCCTTTTTTATATATATATTTCACATTCTATTCATCACAAACACCTAAAAAATGGTAGACTTCATTTATATCATCCTATCTATAAGACCCTACCTCTAGATTTTCAACTAGTTACTCTCATTTGAGTTTACAAGCCTTTGCAAGATTTCTTTTTTTTCACCACTTTCTTGCCAATTTTATCCCAAGGACGTATAGTGGTAAAAGATTTGATTACGGACTTTTCGATACTCCATATGACTCTTTATACAATATCATATAGCATGACAAAGACCATAAGCTATGAACTCAAACAAGGATTATATTTTTGTATAAGACACAAAAAACAATAGTAAAATTAAACCCTTCAAACCTTGATGAATGGGAAGAAGTTACAACTTTCATTGTGTAATATTGATTCTATAAATAATTCTAGTGTCCTCCATAAGATGTAGGTTTTTTTGAAAATAATAGTCATGGTATAGCATATAACATAGAGGCATAAAAAACAATGACTTTTATTGATGTGCCTATTTCCTACAATTAGACCAGTCAGATTTTCTTATTTTGCTATAGAGAGCAAGAGATTAGTGCACCAAAGAACATGTTATTTTGATAATATATGCAAAATAATTATGATTTAATATGTCTTATTTAAGGAAATTTCGAAAATTCTCATTTATGAAGCCACTTGATATTTTGATAGTCTTTTGGTTGCCTTTGTTTTTGATGTTTTGCCCCATTACTCAATACATAATTCAAATATCATATATATATATATATATATATATATATATATATATATATATAAACGAAAGGTCTTATTCACAACTGGACTAAAAACCAAAGTAGATATACCACCAAATTAGGAACCTCTACCTTGATGCTACTCTTTAACAATGGATAGTTTAATGTATGCTTAATGGATAGCTATAATGCATAGATACAAGGGCAAATGTCATACTCTATTTGCAATAATATCTCCATTCTTCTTCTTACAAGTGCAAATTGTCTCATTTTGCAAATAAATAAGTTGATATTACAAGGAGAGTGATATCACAGAGAAGCAATGATGCTTTGTAGTAGGATGGGAGGTATTCTTGTAGAAGCATAAACAAATATGGCACCAAAATGACATTTTGGAACGACATGGTAGACGTGGTTGTCAAAAATGGCGCTTTACATCTTACGATTGAATTTCTCCCATTATGAACATCTTGGCTTATTTATTGATCTCATCATTGTTGGTAAAATTTGACAATCCAATCATTCTAATTATTCAGTACGAAATCAGCTATATGCAATTCAGCCTATCATGCACCGAGCTCAAACTAATTGACTCGGATATTGCATAAATTACGGCCCTACAGTTTCACAAAATACCAATTACTATGGCAGAGGTGACCGTGAAATTCCATGCATGTGTTGCATTAAGAATCCAAAGAGTTTTTAAAAGCATTCAGATGAGAAGCAAACAAGCTTTATTACAATTCTAAATTGAAAACACAATTATAATAAAGTCAATTATCGAGCAAGTTGAACCTGTCAGTGCTGGAAACTAAGGGTGTGATGATGCTTCTTTAACCCCTAAAGTCGAAAGCCCCAGAAAATGTCAAAACTATCCGGAATCACCCTCTTTCAATGCAAGATGAAAATTTTCAACTTTTGACCTAATCTCAAGTATGTAATTGTAAGATCTTCTACGTAACTCGTCCACATATGTATGTACCAAGACTTAGTTTCAAATTCCTTACCAATTGTGAGATCATAACAATCAAATTTGAAAAATAAGCATTTTTTTCTTGTTGCAAAATGAGTTCAAATTTTTCTGAGAGCCCAAAAAATCAATTTCAAGACTTAAATTGAACTAAAGCTCTTCAAATTCTTGTTCCTATGGAATTTTTACTCTCATGCGACCTATAAAACCTAAAGAAATGCTCGAATTTTCACATGGAGGTATGCTGAAATACACCTTCAAAGGCCCCTCTTTGATAATAAAAATGGCATGTGAAGAATAATTGGACGAGCTAATTTCAGTAGATATAGGCTGTCCCGACCCCCAAACGACCCAATTTGACCTCTTTTTGACATTAGGGGTTAAGAAAGTTTGATATACTTTTTAAATAGTTCGTTGTACACAATCTATCTGAATAAGAATAATCCATAATCCTCAAAACAACAATAATTGAGCAATTTCAATAAAGAAGTTAACCTTTAAACGCCTATGGGGTCTAAAACGGGCAGCCCAAAATTGGATCACAGCATCTTTTGGACTTGGGCATCATGAACAGTGCACTTTTTGAACTTGGGCATCATGTATGAACCAATCAATGATGAGCTTGCAACCTCCTACAAGGTTATGTACAACCCCAACCTACCTACCACAATCCTTACAAAGCACAAAATCACTCATATAAATTGTGATTTGAATTGTTAAATTTCACGTTTGAATGCATCGTAAGAAGGTGACCAGTTTGACCATCAAAATATAAGTGAAAAGTTGTGTACAGTGAGAGCTATGGAGGAGATTCTGTTGGAATCAAGCCCCTCGGGCTTGCTTGGGCGTTTAAGGGTTAAGGTACCTTGCACTCTAAATTAGGTCTTAAGAGTGGGAGGATTGGTAAAGGCGACAAATCCTGTATAATTCTCTTTGAAATCACAAAGTTCCTTATTAATTGTAAAGTTTCAATAACTCCTTAAGGAACAAGTGTGCTTTTGAGCTTTCAAGACTGAAAGTTGAAATGAAATGTTTTAATCACTTTGTGTAAGCTGAGGTATAATTCTTTGTTTCTTTTGTATTTCCAACCTCAAAATCTCCAAAATAACAATTTCACTAACACCATGCCACATTTAAATCGTTAGATATTCACCATTTCCAAGATCCTAACTTTCAAGTTCTATGTATCAAGTATTTTTGCATCTTTTAAGCTTCCTCTTATAAATTTTGAAGGCTGCCCTTATAAAACTTATAAGAACTTGATCTTGGAATTTTAAGTATTCATATGATGTTTTTAAAAATGAAAAGAATATCAAACTTTCTAAAAAATAAAAAGTTCAAAAAAACACTATGAAAGATTCAAAAAATGCTACCCTATATGGACATAGGCACTAAGAATATGCATAAAAAGTTTCTTAGTTTGAAAATAGACATTACTAATTTTTACTCACACCGTATATTATAAGGAGCACCTATTATAAAACTTAGGCAAAAACAATACTTTTGATTCTTTCATCTAGGCAGCTCAAAATTGCAAAAACCACTTTTGTCATTCATACTCCTGTAGAGATGAAAGCCCCTCAATTGCAAACTCTCAATCATGATTGTTTTTTTCAATACACATTTCAGTGTTTATGAAGTATCAATTCGCATTTGATTGTTAACTATCAAAGAAAGAGTGTAGACAGGTCGCTTATACACGTTTGCCACATGCATGCCTCGAGGAGTACATGTTACATGTTTGCCAATAACGCAACTGTCATCAATGGTTTAGCCCCACTACCCTCAATTTCATACATGCAACATGGAATAAATCCAAGGTAACTCTTATAAAAGTCAAACATCTTGTTGACCCTCTAGTCAGAATACTTATCTCACATATCCTATTCAACTTTGTGTAAAGCTTACAGCACAAGGAAACCATATCATCATCAATATACTTAAGCTCTAGAAGAATTAAGAAATAGAAACAAGCCCTTGAGGGAAAAGATACAACATGAAGTTTGAAGAGGCGAACCATGAGAAGATGAAGCATGAAGAGGTTGTATTGATTATGCAACTTGTAAGTGGCACCTAAAAAGGAAGTTGCCATTAAGTAGTGGTCCCAATACGTCAATTGTGCACAAGGAAACTAATAGTATCAAGGGCATGGAAGACACCAACTATCATCCAACTAAACATATAAATATTAGTGCAATACACCTGTACGGCTTCGTTGCACCCACATAAATACTTAAAGCATGTCGTTTTTATAATCATTTCCATCCCATGTCCTAAAGAGGCAAGCATGTAGACTTGGACATCCATTTTGTGTTTTTAGAAATTTTCAAAGGCTTCAAACAGCTTGATTCTTAAAAAATTGGGTTTCCCTAGTTCTATTGCTTGATCTAGAATTAGGAAATTTTTATTATTAATGTTTGTTGGTAATATCCGAGACCACAAATACTTTGGAATTCTTTACATCCACAATCCAACCATTGAGATCTACTAAACTGATCCACAATCCAACCATTGCCTCCTCCCTCTCTTATAAAACCCACTTCCAACAACCATTGCCTCCCCTTCTCTTGTAAAACCCACTTCCACAACCCAATCCACAATTCAACCATTGACACCCCCTCGCCATCGTTCTCATCCTGCTTGGCGATATCAGCTTCCGAACGAGATGCGTCACTAATAATCTCCTCAACAACAACGTCGGGTACTGGCGAAGCTGGGGCAGGAAGAATGCAGGCTGGAACTGCAGGATTCGGAGGTGCTGCGAGTTCGGGTGGATTTTGGCTGGTGGAAGTCGACGGCCCACAAATAGCCAAAGTAGGCTGATTGACGGGGTTGTAGGAGGCAAGGGGAAGAGCCACCTGTGCTATCTGCGTCAACAAGACCCTCAAATCACTCAAATCGCCAAGAACTCTGGAATTTAAGTTCTCCAAATTCGCAAACTTCGAATCGACTTTGAGTCGATCCTCTCGCCGTTGCTCGTCCAACCTCGCAAGATCTGCAAGTCTTTGCGCCTCCCGTCCTGCATTTGCGGCTTCTTCTTCAGCTCGTTTGGCAGCCCTTCTCTCTTCCTTTTCCTTCTCATGCAGGGCACGCTTGGCATCCTTCGAGAGTGGAACGGAAATGTTCGACTCAATCTTGACTCGCGGTTGTGAAGGTTCACCCTTCTCTTGCGGACCGAGACCAAGATTTATTAGCGGATCGTCAGCCTCCTTTGCTGGCGTGGGGGAATCCGGCTCACCTGAGAAATCGAAAAATGTAGTCTCCACCTTCTCAGCAGGGTCGTCAGCGCGAGTATTCCAAACACCCTTCTTCAACAAAGGGAGGTACCGTCCCCGCGTACAGGGGCAGGAGCAGGTAATGCGAGCTCAAGAGACGGCGGAGGCGGAGATGATTCTCTTGTAGGTGGCGCAAGCGGGGATGGCTCTCTTGCAAGTGTCGAAGGCGGCGTTGATCCCATTTGTACTGCTGGATCCGACGATGCGGCTTGCATAGGAGCCGGGGAGGATACGACATCATCTCCCAAATTCATAGGAGAGGGATCGATATTGTTATCCTCGTCAGACCCTGCAGTACCCTCCTCGGCACCCTCTTCGGCGTTCTCTCCGTCAGAACTATCGGAAGTAGGCGCATCTCTGGGCAACCTCTCTTGCCCGTGAACCAGGTCCTCCTCCAAATCAGACCCGAAAACATCATTTGCAGCCTTGGTGCGGGTCTCTCGTCGATGATCAGAGTTGTCTTCTTCATTATCATCGTCGCTGAGAGTTTGGGGGAGGCCCGTGGAGGCGAGTGTCTCCTCAAGGAGTGTAGGGGGATTTAGGTAGACGCAACCTAAACCCCCACCGCGGGCCAAGGAGCCGCGACGCTCGACCAATGGAAGAACTTCATCAACGTCGTCATCGGGGCCAATATTTATCAGCAGGTTCCTGTAAACAGGATCGATGCTCTGGATGGGCTCAATGCTTAGAGCCCGCACGCCAGGAGGCCCACTAGATGCGTGACCACGACCACGACCACGCCCACCACGACCACCGGATGAACGAGCGCCACCAGACGACGGATTACTACGACGAGTACGGCCACCAGACGATGAACGACACCACGAGCAACAGCAGCAGACGACGGATCGCCACCAGTAGCAGACGACGGATCCCCACCACCAGAAGACGATGGTTTGCCATCAGGAGCCACAGCAGGAGAGGATGCCTTACCACGACAAGCACGACCACCAGATACCGATGCCTCCCCGCGACCACAACGAGCGGATCCAGTAACCCCTACCTAAGGCGAGGACCCAAGCTTCGGACCATGAACCCAATCAAGATTCACATAGGCGTCCACACAGAAGTCGTTCGGATCGAGATTAAAACTACTGTCACGGACGGCTATGTACTTATCCAACTCATCTTTGTCCTCGTAGACAATATGAGTCTGAAGATTAAGCATCTGCGAAATGAAAACACAAAGTTAGTCCACGAAGAAGAACAGAAGAGCAGATGGGAACTTGAAAAAACAGACATTTAGGTGGCATCAACCTAAACGCCGAAAGGAATGACAAACTTACAATTCTTGCAAGCATGGGCTTAGTTCCACCCATGATCGACAGAAATCTGTTTCCTGGAACTGTAAACATTCGCAGTACGCGAATGTAAAACCCCAAGCGCAACGCGTTGTAGTTGATGCAGAAATCGAACTCCCTGTAAGCTCCTGGTTTGTGATACAGGGGCAACTCCGGGGCATAGAATACCTCCGATACCTGGTGGGTTTTCTTCAGAAGAAACAAGAGTGGAATGCGGTGTTTGTCCACGACCTTCCCCTCCAAGATACCGTTGAGACGCTCATTGTTCGCGGGAGCGTAGTGAACTGCCTTTGACTTGTACAAATCCTTGAAAGCGTTGAAATATACGACGGCCTGGCAATGACGATCGGTAGTCTCCGTAATAATAAGCCAGACGTCAGGATTCTTGATGGAGGGGTCATACACAAAATTCTTCCAAGCATTTAGGAAGTCCTTGAAGTAGACATTCGAAATATCATCCACTCTGCGACTATGGCCCAGGACGCATCCGAGGTCGATAATGCCCAACGCGCATCTTCCATCGTCCCAAGAATACCCATTATCCCAGCCAGCGAACTGAAACGCCTCAGCATCAAACATTCTTGTGTGAAGTTCCGTAACTTGGCAGCGAAAAATCCCCTTTCACTTCCAAAAACTTCTTGAAGAACTCCGCAGCGTACTCGGAGATCTCTTCAGAACTCTTGTTCTTCGTCCTCTTCTGGCGGTAGTCGCTGAAGAACACGTCCCCGGGCACGGAAAGGAGCATCGACATGGTCTACCGATTGACGTTGTATTCGAACTTGAAAAGCTTCCACTTTTCAACCACAAACTTGTCAGCACTGTCGTATAACCCCAGTGCTGGCTTGATGTTGTGGAACTCTCTTGCAACACATTTCTTCCTCTTGCGCTTCTCCAGCCACACCTTTATCGAAACGCACTCCTAGTAGTTCAGCTTCGGTTTCTTCAAGGACACCTTGGAATACGGTAGGTCCCGGTGCGGAGTCCTATTCAGAAGATGAAGCGCTAGTGTCATAAAGTCGTGCTCCTCAAATCCAGAAATTTTCCTGAAGGTATCGCGAGTCAAGACGATGTCCTTATGTTTTGACTCCCAGTCAAGAGCCCGGTTGAAAGGCTCGCAAGTGTCGGGGTCGATCAACTCCCATCCCGACTACAATAATAACTTCGGACCACAGCTGGTACACCTCCTCAGAAGCGGTGATGATTTCTAATTCGTTGAGGAGGTCCGCTGGCTTTAAGAGCTTGTCGAGGGATTTTGTGTTACTACTCATGAAGCGTTTCACCATGGCCTCTTCAAAATCCTGAAGAAGAAAGAGCGACATCAATTCAAGAACATGACGTGATGATCATTTAGCTCGAGTCTAGCTAAACGCACAGAATTTAGCTCGCATCGACCTAAACACCTGAAATTTAGGTCGCGTCGACCTAAACGCCACAAATCAAGCAGATAAAATTATAAGAAAATGCAAGACTTACCTCATAGTTCTTTCGAGCAATAGCTTGTTCGATTGTTTCCCGACCAGACTTGGGCTTTGCACCACACTTCGCGGGCGACCCGTATTCTATTCAAACGCTTCTCGCGGCCAATATGTTTGTGGCCCACGATGGTGTGAATGTTCCCGCGTTGTTGATCTTGTTCGCCATGATAGACACGTCCATAATCATCTTCGCGTCTGAATGCCAAACAATATGAGTCCGCCAGGTCTTCAAGGCGGTTATCTTATCCGCGGAGATTCTAGCCTCCTTGATAAGCTCCTTCGCAGCTTCGACGTGATGCTGCCCATCGATCACACGGAAGTTGCACTTTGACTCGAGTAGTGCATCAGTCCCAAGTCGCAGGAGCCACAATGATAATTGGCATGATGATGATGGTCTGCCTTGAATTCAAATCGATCGAATTCGTCAGGATATTCTTGTAATGTACAACTCCAGCACGCTCAAGCTTTCGGACGATGAAGCGCGCATCAGCTTTCTCGAGGAGATCGATGTCCACATAGACAGGAGCCGAGTCCTTGCCAAAAACGTAACAAGGCTCGCACTTTTCCCAGAAGTCCTTCAGAGTCTTACTTGTAGCTTCGTAGTCGATGTCCTTCTCGGTTGTGGCATGCTTGATTGAAGGATTCATGTACGTAATTGTACTGCATGCCAAATTACTCTTGATTCTCTTGGCCTGCTTAACTCCTCGGGGTAACTGTTCCTGACCCGGTACCCTCCTCAAAAGCAGGCATGAGTGCCTTCCTTGCGGGTGCTTTGCCTTTTGCCTTGCTTCTCTTGAAGTCGTTCAGAGCACTCCAGATATGCATGCAATACTGCTGGTAGGTCTGCACAAATTTCTTCGGAGAGCTCACATTCAGTATGCCACCCACGATGTGGTCTACGAGCCCCGCCTCCGTCTTCCCGATCATGTAACTCTTGATAGTGTCGTGCGAGTATCGCACTTCATTCGAGGGAAAGACGATGGTGAAGACGAATCCACGAACGTAGGTCACCTTGAGCGTGATTAAAAGGTGTGACTCCTCATAGTTCACCGCGTATATGAAAGTGTCGTTGCAGAATGGGAGATGGGCAGGATTAGTTCCAGATTGTTGAAACAGGTGGAAAATTCTTTTCTCCTTCGGGTACAAGGACCATGACACAATGGAATTCGGCTTAGGAGTCCACAACATGCCGTATTGCTCGACGTCCGCGACAGCAGAGGCAAGTACATCTGTAGGCTCGACAACAAGGGGCTCCAGGTATCCTTCAATAGTACTAAGGTCAAACGGTACTTGAGTTTAAAGAAGCAACGAGATGTGCGTTTAGCAGGCATCTACCTAAAAGTGGTGTGTTTAGCAGGCACCTACCTAAAAGATGTGCGCTATGATGTCATCTACCTAACATCTATTAGATATGAATTTAAAAACAAACCATCAAAATTTTAAAAAAAACCATTAAAGTACAAGATAAATTCATACCTGATTGTCATGAGGTTCATCTTGACTCCCAGAACGGATGTCCCTCTCTGCGGGAGCGGGAACAATTGTAGCGGTGTGCTTGGTGCGAGCCATGTCTGCAATTCAGCGCAATAACTGTGCGTTTAGCAGGCAGCTACCTAAAAGCTAAGCGGAATCAGGCATCTACCTAACAGCTGTGCGTTTTGGAGGCATCTACCTAACAGCTGTGCGTTTAGCAGGCAGCTACCTAAAAAATGTGAGTTTAGCAGGCAGCTACCTAAAAATGGTGTTTAGCAAGCACCTACCTAAAAGATATGCGTTATGAAGGCATCTACTTAACATCTGTGCGCGTCAAATGCAGCTACCAAACAGCAGTGTGTTAAGGCGGCAACTACGTATGAGGTGTGCAATAAGGGGGGAGCTAACTAAAAGTGTGCATTTAGCAGACAGCTACCTAAAAGTGTGCATTTAGAAGGGAGCTACCTAAAAGCTGTGTGTTTAGCAAGGAGATACCTATAAGATGTGCAATTAGCAAGCAGCTACCTAAAAGATATGCGTTAAAAAGAAAAGTACCTAGAAGATATGCGTTGAAAAGGAATGTACCTAACATTTGTGCTTTAAGGAGGAAGCTACGTACGGGCTGTGCGTTAGGGAGGCAGCTACCTAAAAATTGTGCATTTAGCGGGGTGCTACCTAAAAGCTGTGCGTTTAGAAAGCAAATACATCAAAGTTGTGCGTTTAGCAAGTGGCTACCTAAAAGCTGTGCGTTTAGAAAGCAACTACCTTAAAAAAGTAAGTTAAGCAGGCAACTACGTGAGTGCTGTGCGTTAAGGAGACGGCTACCTAAAAAGTGTGCGTTTAGCAGGCAGCTACCTAAATGCTGTGCGTTTAGCTCGTGAAATTGGAGAGACCAGTTTTTGCGACCTAAAAGATGTGTGTTTAGCTCGTGAAATAGGAAATACCTGATTTTGCGACCTAAATGCACACCCATCGACCTAAATGCATAATGTTATTCTAGTTCTGTAAAATCAATCGAACGGAGAGGTCGCAAAATTATACATCAAATTGAAATGCAACTGCGTAACAATCAAATAGAAATGCAACTGCGTAACAATCAAATTGAAATGCAACTGTGTAACAACCAAATTGAAAGGCAACTGCGTCGCAAAATGCAACATCAAAAAACAAAATGAAATGCAAAATGCAAATTGAAATGCAATCGCGAATGCAAATTGCGTACCTGAATAGAATAGATTAGAAACAAGCGCTAGGGCAGTCCGGAAGCGCAGAGACCCTAGCCGATGATCGCAAGCACGACCTAATCGAAAAAAAGAGCTGTACGATAAACGGAAACACGGCAATAGCGAAGCAGTAGAAAGTTGCAATAGCGGCGGTAGGAACCCTCACAGCTCGGAGGCGCAGCCGGCGCGCGGAGCGACAGCAGCCAGCAAGAATCAAGGAAAACGAAGGCGACGATCGCACGGAGCGGAGGAGCGGCGAGGAAACGGAGCGCAAAAAGCAATGCAGAGGAGCGATAAACGGAGCGCGAAAAAACAATGCGGAGGAGAAGGGCTGTCGGCAGGGTTTTCGCGCGGGAGCAGTCGGCGACCTCGCCGGCTGCCCTGAACCGCGTGGCGGCTGTGGGGGCTGCCTCGCGGGTTTTTGGCGGCCCGTGCTCGCTGCCCCGGCTGCCCCTGGGTGCCCGCTGCCTGTGCGTAATGGGGCAGCGCTGCCCGGGGTGCCCAGGCTGCCCTGTGGTGCCCTCTGCCCTTACTGGATGGAGCACCGCTGCCCAGTGTGCCCCGAATGCCCCAGGTTGCCCGCTGCCGTAATATTGAGAATGTTTTTTTTTTATATTGCTATAGTTTGTTAAATTCAAGCACTCTAATTCACAATATCTAGTTTTGTATGTTTTTTTTTTGCACTTTCATTACTAACAAAATGTCCACACTTATTAATTTTCTAATTCTTAGAATATTCTCTAGACCACTTTACTACACTTTTTGAGATTTATTTAACCCCAAAGAGTCCAATCAAGCGGATTATGATCAAACCGCAATTTTGAAGGACAATCAGCAAATTATAAAAGTTACTTTTTTATTAATTTTGTAACATATTCCAAGTTTGTTAAGTTATAAACGCCATTCAATTCATAGGACTCTAATTGATTTGCTACATTGTTCTGAATAAGCCTTCAATCACAAACACGACAAAGTTTTCTTATTGTAAGAATTCGACGTAAATATTATAGGTTCCCATTATTTATTTTTACTTTATTACGATTTTATCATACAATATGTTATTTTAGTCAAAGATAACTGTTTCCAATTACTAACTAGAAAAATTATGTTCCAATGTTTTGAAATGTTCAGTAGTTTTTACGATTGCATGACTTTTATTTCAGCCAAGAATTTTTTTGATGTATTTTACTTGAATAAAAAACTCATAAAGATAAATGCGAACAACTTAATCGCGTTGGTTATAATTTCATTGCAATCTGTATATTAGTAGCAATTTTACCTCAAAGTCTAAATAATAAAATTTTGCAGTTTATTTTTGATATTAATATGTTATGATCTTCCAATTTATAAGACCTCAAATATTGGTCCACAGGATCTTCGATAAGTCTATTACAAGTTTGTACGATTTAACTTCTAATAGCTTCCAATGGTTTTTATCTAAAACGATTTCTATGAAAATGTGCTATTTTGCTAAAAATAGCCCCAATCGTTTAGAAGTTAAGTCCAAAATATCAATTTACAGTTCTCTATTTGATTTGCTAAATTGTTCGAATTACCTTTCAATCACAAACACAACAAAGTTTTATTATTATAATAATTTGTTCTATTTTACGTAAATATTAATGTTCCTCATTAAGTACTTCTAGTCTATTTCGATTTAATCATATAATGACTGATTTTAGCCAATAATAACTATTTACAAGTACTAACTAAAACAATAACATTTTAGATTAATTTTAGAGATTATACACATCCTAATTAACTATAAAACAAATGATACTTAATTTACAAACATTGTTCGAATACATACAATTCAAAATTTACGATTATAATACAGTTTTTAAGACGGTGCTTCATGATAATTATATTGTTCATATTGTATAAAACATCTAAGTTTTTCTTCTAACTTCTTGAGTTTCAAGCATTTAAAATCTCGTCATTTCATATAAATTATTACATATAATTGCTTTATTCGTTTGTTTTTGTCAAAATTGTATCATTTTTATATAGTCATTATTAGCTGGAATTCAACTCTTTTAACTGTTATTAATATATTTGTAACTACAGGTCTACTGTAGTTGTATCCTTGATATTTTAATCGTTTGCTATAAAATGAGTTACATAAATTAAACTGTAAAAAAAATACAAAAATAACACTTTCATTTGATTTTTTTAATATATTTTGAATGTTTAAACTGTTATTACATTTACATTCTACTTTTCCATTCCTTACTTATTTATTATTGTTAGTTATATAAATTGCATTCATAACATTACATATAGATGCAATTATGTCATTAATATTTCTTTGCATTTCTACAATTTTTTTTATTTTTTTTTAATAATAATCATAACATGATACTTACCTAGTCAAAGAATGGAATTTTTCTCATCGTTTCATTAATCTATGTTTTCATTATTTTTAAATATTTTGTTCATTTTGAACAATATTAATCAGAATGAACCGTATAGATGTAATACTGATATAATTTTAGATATTACATTTTATAATTTATACACGCTAATTTTTAGTTTAATCAAAATTTATAATTTTTCTTAGTTTTTAATTTGCTATTTTACTTCTTTTTTAAAAATTTGTATCAATTTATATTATTCTTAGATAAATAGAGTAAAATAGTTTATTTGTTTCATAAAAGTATGGATATTTCAATTTTACAATTCTCTAAGATACTAGTTAGTTGAATTTAATTGCAAAATTGATCAACATTCAATTTATATAGAATATATTCGCAAGCATTTACAATTAAAGTAAGTTTTGAATGATAAACATTCCGGTAAATTACATTTCTTCTTTTTCTGAACATGATTTCTTGATTTTATAAACGACGGTGTATATCAAACAAGAAACGGTGTATATCATATTTGTAACGGTATATATCAAATAAGCAACAGTATATATCAAATGAGCAATAGTGTATATCAAACAAAAACATTGTTTAAGTAATGACAGTTCACAATTTAAAATCAAAGAAAGAAACATAATTCTTAATCTTTCTTACGTATCAAAACTGAAATTCGCCTATACGCATTCGTTGTATCAGAAACACAACGGCAAACTTGGTAAGAAAGAACTTTGTATTTGCCGATTCTACAACCTTTTATCATAGCTGTAGCAATGTTTCAACACTCCTCAACATAGAAGAATGCAAAATATATAAGACTTATTGCAATCTTTTCGCACCAAATTGAAACTCAACACAAGTCGAGTGTCGTCTCTCACTATCTCAAAGAAACGTAAGGAAGTATTAAAGTGCACGCCAGAAGAGAAAATTATCCATATTGATGAAACATTAAATAAATTATTTATGATCGAATAGTTTCATTCGTTTCGATTTTAATAATCAATTCATCAATTTATGTATTCGTAATCGGTAGTACAATGGATACCGCGAGGGAGGTTGCTTGCCCACATTTAAAACTCAAGAAACTCGATACTATTGCTACACAATTCGAAAAGAGTTAGCACCCACTCAACATCAAGCGAATTCGTCGTTGTAGGCAGCCATGCGCCTAAATCGCTGAACACACTACGTTCTGAATGCATTGCTAAGGATGAAAAGCTTTCAATGATGCTGGGTCATTTCTACTTTGCAAGAAGCATTCAAAAGCAGGTGGATATTGCAATAGAGTGTTGAGTTCCTGGGTAGATTGGCAATAATTAGTTATCAGTCAGCGAAGATAATTGCATCGCTTAGCGCTCCAGTACGTAAGGCTGAATTCGTCGTCCATGCCCATGTGAAAGTCTTCTTAAAGTATAAGCTCTTCTGCAACACGAGAAGCACTTCGAGTTTTTCATCAGAAATTCTGAACCACATGCTTTGCACATCGTTAGTGCCATCGGCTCCGGTGAGCTGTACTCTGCACCTCAGTGATCAGACTAAATCTCTCGGCTCGCACTCTCAATAGTCCGATTTTTGCAGCTCGATTGTTCATCATAAACGAGAAAGTAGCAACTTGTACTAATGCCGCTCACTGTGAGAAGTGTTGTATCGGATCCTCTAGATGTATGTACATTGTTGCTGCTTGGGAGTTTATTGGAGTGATTTTCTGAAGAGTTCGTCACTTCGTCCGGACAACATGATGAAAGATCCTGAGCCAGATAGCTGATGAGGTAAATAAGCGAATGGGAGGGTGCCGGTCCGAAGTCGAGTGAATTGTTCGAAAGGACGTCGGAAACGACCGTTGGATACACCTTCTCCAAGGCCAACAAAGAGAAGTGTTGTAATTCAATATATTGATATTATTCACTATGAGAAGTGTTTTAATTCAATATAATGGTATTATTCACTGATTGAAAAATATTACATATTTGATTAAATATGAACAATGCGCGTTCTATAATTAAGAACAATAGTTGCAAATTGATTTCTACAATCTAGATTTTATGAAGATATTCTTTTAATATGTAGATTTTAAGATCATAGATGGAGGGATCTCCCCTGTTCTAAAGACCATTAATAAGCCGAAAGTCCATATTTAGTTAAATGATGCATAAATGTGGGTTTAACTTGAGTCGAACTAGATGTACCCACACAATACATTTGGCTCAACTGAAGCTCAATTTTCATCAATTTGATAATCTGAATATTCCCATTATAACGAATTACGTGTTTTTAGCTTACGTTTAAGCTTAAGAAGGTTCAGTACTAAAAAATTTCATTTCTTTACTTACTTTTCATAAATCGTAATCCTATGATTACACAAGGTCAAATAATCTAAGACGTAAGCATGGAATAGTTTCAATTTCTCACACATAGATTTTCTTAAATATTCAAGTGTTTATTTAGTTATTTAATCCTCAGTAATGAAAGTTAAAATCCAATATAACGTCGTAAAATAAGTAATACTAAAGATAAGAATAAAATGGTTATTTAATTAAAAATTGTCACAGTATATTAATTTTTGTCTCTTGTATAACTATGAATTTGTATTCAGTTTATGTTAATGTACCTTAACTTTTAGTTACAATACAACTTAGAGATCTTCGATAATATTTTTACTTTTCGAAAACGTTTGTTTTCATTTGTAAGCATGAAACTGCTTTATTCTACTTATTCAAACGTTGTAGATGAAAGAGTGATTGCATTGCGAAATGGGGTTTGCATATGTCGCGCTTTTACAATAGCTAACATTTGAAATACCGAGAGTATAAGTCGAACGGAATTATAATAATTTTATATAGAAGTTGTTTAGCGGAAATTTCATTCAAACAACAGATCCGAGTTTCAATATAACTTAGAAAAATCAGGTGTATGTTTGATTTTAATCAAGATGTATTCGTATGGATATTAAAATTGTCGTAAAAAAGTTACCGTTACTGCTACGGTAGAACCGACGCAGGTGGATAAGTATATATTAGCATAATATTTAGCCCATAAAATAAGTCGATCGTATAATACGAATGACATGTATATCTAACTTAAAATAAAATAAATATTTATGTTGAAAATTGTTTTTACGTATTTTGTTTATAATTTATTTATGGAAAGTTGATTTATCATTTATATTTGAATATTATAAAATTATATAAAATTTAAGAATAATTTTACTCTATTAAAATATATTATAATTTGTTCTTAAATTTATTTAAATTAAAATTCCCTGATTGTTTTATTTTATTACTTCTGTTTTTTTGTTTGATTTTAATGATTTTATAGAAAAATTTATGCTCAGTTTGATGATTTATAACTGGTTTATGTATTTATAATATACATTGAATTATAAGTATTATCTTTGTGAATAAATATGTTTTTGATTAAATATAACATGCAAAATGTTACACCCATAAAAAATTTATATCGATTGATACGTAATAAGCTAAAGACTATATTAAAGTTTACAATATTAGATGAATTTATTTTCTGAAAATATTAATTTTTTCTAAAAAGTTATATGAATGATTTAGTTTTCAAAAAGTTATAAAAATAAATAGTTATACTTTATTTAAAGCCTTAATAATCGTTATATCCTAATAACTTTAGATATAATATTTGTTACATCATTTTTGGTATGAAAATAATATTAAATTATTTGCTTTTCGAGTATAGATAATAGTTTGATTAAATTTAGAGTAAAGTATACTTAAGTTAGTATTTAGTAAATAAGTATGAACTTATATTAGCATAATTCTTAAATTCAGTGATGTAATATAAGAATAATTAGGATTCAAACATTTTATAAGTAGTATTCTAATTTTTGTGTTTATTTATTTTAAGCGTTAAAATATTCTAATCTAAGTACTTGGAAAATAACGTTCAGTAACCTACATATATTAGTACTAATAATTTCTAGTAGAGGTATTCTAGGATTAAAATTGTTGTAAGTGCAATATTCAAAGTTTATGACCTACAATATGTTGTGTCTTGTTAATTTATTTATTTACTAGATTTGCTTTGGTATACTAAAATAAATATTACGTAAAATGAAGTTTGATATGATAGCTATAATATATAAGAATTTCATTAAAAGTTGGTTTATTAAGATTCGAATCTAGATATTTTAAGGGAAATATTCTAAGATTTTAATTGAGTTATTTGATGATCAATATTCGAAGTTTAGTAACTCGTAAAGTATATGTACTATTCTAGGTATGGAATAATTTAGTTATTTTGAATGTGTTATTGTATGATTCGATTTGAATGATTTTTATTCATTTATTTTGATATTGATCTAAAGTGAGTACTTTAGCACAACGTTAGAAAGTGTGATAGAAAGAGTAATAAATAATTTATTAGCCTATGTATAATTAAAATCTTAATCAATGATTTTGAAACAAATAAGTTAGTTGCATTACGGAATTATGTCTTAATTCTTTAATTAAAATATATTTCGTAATTAATTTATTTTAATCATTGGATTTATCTGGGGCAGCGGGCACCCGGGCACCCCCGGGCACCCCTGGGCACCCTAGGGCTTTCCGGGCAGCAGTCCCACGCCGCCACGTCGCGCAGGGCAGGCCGGGCAGCGGGCGCCATCAAGGCGTTGGGCAGCCCGCCGCCCGTTGGCGCGAGCTTCCCGCCCGATTTCGAATGGGCTTCCTGCCTCGCATTGCCAGCCAGGGCCCCAGCCGGCTCGCTCCGCCAGCCAGCGCTCCGCCAGCCTTCGGCAACGCCCAAGCATGCCAGCGCTCCGCTCACGAGCAAGCCAGCGCTCCGCTCACGAGCAAGCCAGCGCTCCGCTCACGAGCAAGCCAACGCTCCGGTCCTTCTACCCAGCACTCCGCTCCTTCTAGCCAGCTCTCTTTCTAGCGAGCGCTCCGTCATGCCAGCGCTCCGCTCTTCGTCGTTGCGTGCCCTCTCCTGATCGTTTTGCTGCTCCCACCACTTCGCACAGCTCGCGCTTGCATTTGCTCTAGGTCGCGCTTGCATTTGGTGTGTGTTCCACGGTGTTCGTCAGTAAGCTAGGGTTTGTTCGTGCTGTGTATCAGGTACGCCATTTCCATACGCAATTGCAATTCCATGCGCAATTGCATTGTTATTTCATCTTGCTCTTTGCGACCTCCCCGCGCGATTCATTTTACCTTACTGGTAATACTAGAATCACAGTGTGCATTTAGGTCAATGCCTGTGCATTTAGGTCCCAAAATAAGGTATTTGCTATTTCACGAGCTAAACGCACAGCTTTTAGGTCGAAGCCTGCTAAACGCACAACTTTTAGGTCGCAGCCTGCTAAACGCACAGCTTTAGGTAGCTGCCTGCTAAACGCACAGATTTTAGGTCGCTACCCGCTATACGCACGGTGTATACGTCGATGCCTGTTTAACACAGTGTTTAGGTCGCTACTTGATAAACGCACAGTGGTTAGGACTCTCCCATGTTAACGCAGTGTTAACTCGCTGTCTGCTAAACGCACATTGTATAGGTCAATGTCTGCTAAACACAATGTGTTTAGGTCGTTGTCTGCTAAACGCACATTGTATAGGTCAATGTCTGCTAAACACAATGTGTTAAGGTCGCTGTCTGCTAAACGCACATTGTTTAGGTCGCTGTCTGCGAAACGCAAATTGTATAGGTCAATGTTTGCTAAATGCAGTGTGTTTAGGTCGCTACCTGCTTAACGCACAAATATTAGGTCGGTGCCTGGTAAATACACGGTGTGTATGTCGATGCCTGTTTAACTTAGAGTGTTAAGGTCGCTGCGTGGTAAGCACGCGGTGTGTAGGTCGATGCCTGTTTAGCTTTGAGTGTTTAGGTCGCTGCCTGCTAAGCGCACTATTCATGTCACCTCCAACCGAACGCAGTGTTCAGGTCGCTCCCTTATAACGATCAGTGTTCAGGTCACTGCCTGCTATTCAATCAGTGACTAGGTCCCTGCCTGCTAAGCGCACTGTGTTGGTCTCTGCGTGTTTAACGCAGTGTTTAGGTCGCTGCCTCCTAAACGCACAGCTGTAAGTACTCTCAGATCTGAACGCAGTGTTAGGTCGCTTTTTGCTAAACGCACAGTGTTTAGGTCGCTGCCTGCTAAACAGGAAATTTTCAGGTCAATCCCAACTAGAGGCAGTGGTTAGGTCGCTGTCTGATAAACGCAGTGTTTAGGTCGATCCCAAATAGATGCAGTGGTCGTCGTCATGCCTAAATGCCGAGTGTTTAGATTGTCGCTCAAACGCGATCTGTTTAGGTCGATGCCTCCTAAACGCACGGTATTTGTTTAAGTTATTGTTTCGAGCTATATCCACAGTCTGATGGCTTAGATCGTTCCTATTTGATGTCAAATGATTATTTATAAACTAGTATATAAGGTAGGAAATTAAGTCCAGTCGAGCTAAATACTACTTCTATAGGTTTTTCTCAGCATGTTCTGAGGTTTCATGTTTGCGTGTTCATTTCTCTAATGGTTATTTGAATCTTTTGTAATGTTGTATAGCATATTCACGGAGCTATAATCAGGGTGTGACCGCTCTACATGGCGAGTAGTGCGTTCGATGACGACTGGGACAATCGAGGTCTATCTTCAGAGGTATTATAATCTTCAGGGCTTTGTTTCCATCGACGTCTATGGTGGTTCCTTGTTTAACATAATTGTTTTTTGGTTATTAGAATTTGGAAGATGTTGAGCTCGTTCTGCCGGATCGTTTGAAGGATTGCCTGGACTCCCGAGATGCAAATGGATAACCAAATTTGTGACACTACTGCATCCTAGAGGGACCATTGTTGCAGAGGGTATTTGTCAAAGTGTGGGGTCTGATTGTGTACTGGGCTCCGATGACGAGCCTTTGCGAGATGATCAAGTAGTTGTTTAGATCGTAAAGTGCTTGGATTTAGAGTTTCTGCCTTCTGATACAATATTTCAGTCATTAAAATGGGATCTCAGCCACGCCATTCATGACGGTTGGTCTTTACTTGATCTTTTGCATCGCGAGCAATACAATATTGCGGTTTATGCTCGTGATCAACCGAAGAGGAAAGGAGTTCGTCCGTATACTTTGGGAGAAAGACATCCTAAGATCCACAGAACTAGGAGGGAAGAGCAACTATTGACCGTAGAGTCTGTCAATTTGGTTGCAAGTATGAAGTGTTGCAGTAAAAATTGTTGTCAGCCATTCCCTTGCCAAAAGATTTTGACCTTGAGAAAGCAGATGTACGAGTCCTCAGATTTTAAGTTCAAGGCGCACTTTAAGATTGATGTACATCATCGATTTCATAAAACTGCTGACGGGAGTATGATGGTTACAACGGAAGGTATTGATATTTGTGCTCGAGCTTGGCAGAATATTACTGGAGTTCGTCCGACAACGTTTTACAGGAAGAAAGCAGAGGCCGTTGCTGGTCTACGGGCTCGACATCACGGGAATGTTGGCTCTAAGAAACCACGACTTCATGTGAAGCAAGCTGCTGCAACGCTTAAAGTGTTAATCGACAACGCAGTTGATCATATGCCGCACAAAGCGAAGATGCTGAGTAATGGACTCAACGTAGTATCACCGTCATTGCCTTCCTCCTTCAAATGGAAAGATACGATCCCAGATATCAATCTCATCAACGAGAGGTTGGGGCTGAAATTCATCGCGCAAAGTACTCTCAGCAAGATTAGGCGAACAATATTCTCCAAGTATTCGAAGAAAGCACCCGGAGACAATTTTGCGCGATGTGCAACGTGTGATAAACTTGAGACCATGATCAAGTCCATGGTGCCAGATTCAACTGAAGAGAACATGTGGATCAAAAAGCTTAAACTGCACTTGGACCATCAGCGAACTCATCGTGAGTATTATTATACAAACCGCTCTTTATCTATTCAAAGGGCCAAAGATGTTCTCTGCATTATCCACGACAAAATGGATCATGCGAAAACGGCTTGTCCTTTGTTCTCTCACAAAACAAAAACAAATGATGCGCTTATGAAACTTCCTATTGCTGTGACTGGAATGATTGCTCACGGGCATTGCGATGTTCGTTATGCTCACTATGGACTTGACATTTATCCGAGTGATTGCAATCACACTATTGGATCTATTTTGAAGTTTCTCCGAGATTTAGAAGGAGTTCCGATATCACATTCCAAGTCATTGTTTGCTGGATCTGGAACGCATCCTTTGTTTGAGGCATTGCTTGTCGGAAAAGATGCTTGTTTGAACTCTCTTTTGCCTGAGAGTGAGTCATCAGGTGCTACGGAATCCCTTCCTCCACTTTTACATGTGCAACTTGACAACGCCGCCTCCGATAAGAAGAATCGATTCATGTTTTGCTTTTGGTTCCTTCTGGTACATATGGGCGTTTTCAGTGAAATTTACGTCAATTTTCTTTTAGTTGGACATACTCATGAAGATATTGACGCTCTGTTTGGACGTTGGAGTATGATTTTAAAGGAGAACGACTATTTGACGATTCCTCTTCTGATGAAATCCTTCATGAACGCTGTGGCACTCCCAGTTATTCCGCATCTGATTGAGGAGATTCCCGATTTCAAAGGATATATCAAGGATTTCATTGCTTCTAAAGACGAAGTTCTTGTTCGTCATTCGGAAGGCAACAATTTAAATTTTTCAAACATGACAACGGGTGGCCCATGATGAAGTACAAGATGTTATGTTCTGACAATGAGTGGCTTCCATCGACTAGTGAAGGAATAATATTGTGGAAAGAGAATTCTATTACTAGTATGCCTCTATTGCCTACGGGAGAAATGAAGCCTCTAGCGTCAATTCCTATAAAGAATCTCGATGAAATCGTGAAAGGTATATCAGGTTTCATTGAGTTGTGGGAAACTTCATGTGCCCAAGACTTGTCAGAAGAGTTTCGTCGACGACATGATTCTGTTTTACGATATTGGCGTGCAGTCAATGATTTATTGTTGGCGCCCATGGAGGTTTCTTCTACTTCGAAGAATGGATGTTGGCCTTTGTCTCGAGTACCGTTGATTCGAGAATATCTGAACACTTGCAAATTGCGCGAGGAATATGGGCAAGACCCCCATTTTATTGGCCGCTTGTGTGATAAACCAAGAGAGTCATTTTACGTTGGTCGAGATGTATTTGCCGGCTACTTTTTGGCTTTACGTCCTGCAGATGGAGATGCTCGACCCTTTTGGATTGCGCGGGCTTTAACTGACTTCGATGTAGATCGCAACAATCCGGGATGTATTCAAATTCAATTTTTTAAACCTTTTAGCAAGCGTGCTCTTGTTCAAGATACCTATGTTGGCTGGGACACACAGAAGAACTTTAAATGGGTCTTTGATGACAGCCATGACCCGGTCTGGCTTTATGCAGGTGCTATTTTTACAGCATGGAAATCGAGTGCCAAAGCTGGTTCTCAACGTCCAACAATCTCAATATCTGAGCAACAGGTTACTATCATCAAACAAAGTATTCTGCATTTTGAGGGCGAGGAGGAGTAAGATTTTTGATCACTCAAGACATTGGTATTTAGGTCACGTCGACCTAAATAGTCAATCGCGGCTTTAGCTATTTTGAAGGACAAAGTGGATAAGAGCAACAAAGTATTCTGGGTTTTGAGGCGGAGGAGGAATAAACATTTCGATCATTGAAGGCATTGGTATTTAGCTCACGTCAACCTAAATAGTCAATCGTGGCTTTAGCTAGTATGGAGGACAAAGTGGGCAAGAGCTCGTCCATAATTTTTTCTCGCATTGGATTTAAGCTCAATAACGTTGAAGTTGATTAGAGTTTTCTCGTTCTAGGCAGAATCAGATAAGTAGATTGGTGTAATTTTTTTGTGGTAGAACTGTGTAACTGATATTTTAGATAGAATCGTATGTTTAGAACTATATGTAATATTTGACATTGTTATGATTACTCATTTTAATGTGTTTTCCTTCCTGATGTGCTATTCTTTTTAGATTAGATATGGAATGTGATTTGACCATTCCAAATATATGTTCTCAATATAGTTGAGTTTCTTGTTTTAATGGGATGTTTTGCTTATATTAGAGAGTTTTGAGTTTCTTGTTTTGCACTTTAGGTCGACCTGAAGTCCTTTTTGTGGGATTTAGGTCGATGATAATAGAAATATTCTCACTTTAACGAAATATGTTATTTGATGATAATTTGAATATTCCCATTATAATGAATTACGTGTTTTGAACAGTTGTTTTGATTCTGAGTTAGTAAAAAACACATCACATAACAAATTAATTCAATAACAAACTATAACAAATAGTAATATTTGGATAAGTTATATAAATAGTTGATAGGGGATAAAATCATGGAGACTATATGCTTCTGAAATTGCTTATGTAGATTTGAAGTTCAGTTTGTACACATGATTCTAGATCGACAACTTCTACACTAAATTGAATAAGCCAAAAACCAGGGTAATGGTCTTTTACTCTGATTATACCCTATTTTCATACAATAACTAATGTATAATAAGATTGTGTTATTTTTCTCTTTTCCCTTATCATTCGCAGTTGTGAAGTATACACCTAAATCATAACATATAGATGCGAGTCCCGTATGTTTTTTTTTTTGTTAAATTCCATCATTTTCATAGGGTCATTATTAGCTAATCTAAGTATTAAAATCATATGATCCCCGCCTTTATCTACTTTTTCTCTATTTTTCAAAGTTCTGATGGTTTCGAATACTTGCAACCAAAATTCATCATATGGATCCTTTAATACATTGATTTTTTTATTGCTCCATCATATTCATAAGGTACTTATTAGCTAATCTAATACTTAAACTTATATTTCCTTCCCTCTTAACTATTTTCCCTCTATTTTTCAAAGTTCTCATCACTTCAACCATTCTAAACTAATTCGAGATAAATAGCTCCGATTTGTTTATAAATTTTTTGATAGTTCCAACAATTTAAGGGTCCTAATTAGCTTATCCTAATGCTAAAACCACCTTCCTCCATGCTTTATCTTATATATTTGCACGCACTCTCAATTTCATCAGGTCCAATTAACTTTAGGTAATTCGGGAAAAATACTTCTATTCCTCCCGTGGATCTAAATTTTTACCATATTTTTCATACTGTGTAAGTCTCTATTCTAAATTTCTCAAGACCCATTGCACTCCCTATCTGCTTATATATCTTCATTCACCCCGTTGCTTCAAATCTTGCCGATTTAAATACTTCCAACTCAAGCACATAGATTCTATTCTCTTATAATTTTATTAGCACTTCCATCACATTCATAGGGTCCTTATTAGCTACTTCAAATGTTAAAATCACCTCATCACCCGTTTTATGCTCTATTCCCTTGTTATTCAAAGTTCTCGTGAGTGCATGTAAATCATGACATATAGATGCGATTCTCCTATGGTTTTTTTTCATGATTCCATCATTTTTATTAGGTTATTATTACCTTGTCCAAGTCTTAAAATCTTCCCCTCCCTCCTTTTACCTATTTTTCTCATATTTTTCAAACTTCCGGTGATTCTAGATACTTTCAACCAAAATCCACCATATGGATCCGTCACTCGTATGATTTTTTTTTATTGTTACATCATGTTTGTAAGGTACTTATTAGCTAATTCAAGATTTAAATTTATATTTTCTCCCCTCAAAGCCATTTTCTCTCTATTTTTTAAAGTTCTAATCGCTTCGACTATTCTAAACTAATTCGGAAAAATAGCTCCGACTTTTTTAGAATTTTTTAATATTTCCAACATTTTAGTAGGGTCCAAATTAGCTTCTTTAAACTCCAAAACCACCTTCCTCTATGCTTTTTCTCATAAATTTGCACACACCCCTAATTCAAACAAGTCTAATTAATGTTAGGTAATTCGGAAAAAATACTTCCCTCTGTCCCGTGGCTCTAAGATTTTTATCATATTTTTTATTCTATATGAATCACCTAGAAAAAGATATTAAGACCCCTTGTACTCCCTTTTGCTTTTATATTTGCATACACCCCCTTGCTTCAAATTTCACCGATAAAATGTTCCCATGTAAGCTCAAGCACATAGTTCTCATCTTCATATGATTTTCTCAACACTTCCATCACATTCATAGGATCCTTATTAGCTACTTCAAGTGTTATTATCACCTCGTCTACGCTTTCATTCTTTATTTCTTTATTATTCAAAGTTCTCGTGGTTGCATATAAATCCTATAAGCTAGTCAAAGATTTTAAATTATTTTTTCCCTCATTTTAACTATTTTTTGTCTATTATTTAAAGTTCTAGTCACTTCGAACTATTTATTTATAGATTAATTTGAAAGAAATAGCTCCGGTTTTCCTTCAATGTTACTTTGGTTCCATCATTTTTATATGATCCATATTGAGTATTCCAAATGTTAACATTACCTTCCCCACTTTGTTTTCATATGCATCTGCGCACACCCCCTACTTTCAAAAGACTATTTATTTTAGAAAATTTGGAAAATATAATTCCTCCTTCCCGTAGCCCTAAGATTTTACCCATATTTTTTACACTATATGAATCATGTGTGAAAAGTATTAAAGCCCCTTTCAGTTTCTTTTTGCTTATATATTAGCATACGCACCCTTAGTTTAAATCTTGCCGATTCAAATATTTCTATATAAGCCCAAGCACATAGTCCCCATTCTCCTAAGATTTTAGAAACACTTCCATCACATTCAATGGTTGGGTCCTTATTAGCTAAATCAAGTGTTAGTATCACCTCCTCTACCCTTTTATTCTTTCTTCCCTTTTCATTTGAAGTTCTTGTGGGTGCATGTAAATCATGACATACAGATGCGATTCCCTTATGGTTATTTTTTATGATTCCATCATTTTCATAGGGTCATTATGAGCTAGTGAGAGTCCAAAAATCATCTCTTCCCTCCTTTATCTAGTTATTCCCTATGTTTTAAAGTCTCACTGGTTCCAAATACTTGCAACCAAAATTTTCACTATAGATCCGTAACTCTTATGATTTCTTATGATTTGTTTTATTGCTTCATCATGTTCGTAAAGTACGTATTTTCCCCCCCTGTTAAGTATTTTCGCTCTTTTTTTCAAAGTTCTGGTCACCTCTACCATTTTGAACTAATTCCGGAAAAATAGCTCCAAATTTTTTATAGTTCTTTTTATGGTTCCAACATTTTTGTAGGTTCCTAATTAACTTATCCAAACACTAAAAGCACCTTCCACCATGCTTTACCTGATATATCTGCACAGACCCTCAATTTGAACATGTGTGATTAACTTCAGTAAGGTAATTCGGAAAAAATACATTCGTTTCTTTAGTGGCTCTAAGATTTTGACCATATTTTTTGTACTATATGATTCACTTAAGAAAATTATCACGACCCCTTTCACTCCTTTTTTGCTTATATATTTGCATTCACCCCCTTGCTTCAAATCCTGTCGGTTCAAATATTTCCACGTTTCGACTCAATATTTTGGCTCAAGCATTTCATCCCCTATTCTTCTATGATTATTACAACATTTTAACCACATTCATAAGGTCCTCATAAGCTAATTCAAGTGTAATTATCATGTCTTTTAGCCTTTTCTTCTTTACTTCCTTATTCTTCAAAGTTCTAGTAGGTGCACCTAAAGTATGACAATCACACAAGCCTTGGCTTGGTGGTTAGGGCTTAGGCCCCCAATGAGGAGGTTGTGGGTTCTATTCCCCATGCCGGCGTGGTGCTCACCACTATAGTCCACCCAACTATTGTGGGGGGTCTTTGGACCTTGTTGTATGGGTACCTCAAAGCCCTTTGGGGGGATACTATGTCAAGTATCTTCAAGGCAATTGTAACTAGGCTAGAAACTAGCGTAGTTATAGTGTCCACCCTCGAGAGGGGGAAGTAGTATTGTTCCAATTTCCCCTTGTCCGGTGGCCATCGGGATATTAGCATTACGAACGGACACTTCATTCACGTCGGCCCCTTAGAAAGGGACCGGAGTTTCTATCTATGACAATCATAAACATACAATTCTTGTATGGTTTTTTTATGATTCCCTTTTATCACTCAAAATTTCTGAAGAATTTTTGTTGATTAAAAAAAAATTCCAAAAAAAAAATTCAAAAAAATTTTGAAAAATTTTTTGAAAATTTTTTGGAAAATTTTTTGGAAAATTTATGGAAAAGTTTATGGAAAATTTTTTGGAAAAAAGAATGGAAAAACATTTCGAAAAAAATTTCAATTTGAGCCCGGGCTCCATGCAATGGGCATTGAGCTGGGAGCGGGGCAGCTTTGTCGCAGGTTTGTCGGGGCTTTGTCGAGAGGGAGGCTCTCCTCGCGGGCCATTCATGGAGGAGGTCTCCCTCCTCCCGCCCCTTTTCTTCCTTCTCATTGGCGATTCCACTTTTCCTCCTGCTCGTTTTTGCTCAGTTTCTGCCCTTTGCGATTCTCACGCCTCTGTGTTGTTTCCTCCCGCACGATCCTGCTTCACGTTGGTTCGTGCCTTCGCATTGAATCTTCTTGCTATCATGCGTATTTAAAGTACTATGAGGGGGCAACACTCTTTCATGTTTTAGGAGTTTGTTCTCCCTCGATTTCTTGTATCTTGCGCACTCAGTTATGGTTGTGTATGTTAATCTCTTTTGTTTCGAGGCAAATAATACAACATTTTTATGGCACAATTATCAAGAAGTATCTATAGTTAGGGCACGGATACTGATGTATTGTGGCACTGTGACGACAAGTTAATTTAGCTCAAGTGGAGCTAAACCAGATCGTCGTAGACATTGAGGTTGCAATACAATATTCTGGTATCAGCTTATTTAGCTCTAGTTGAGCTACATGGACCATCGGAATCCTGGACATCGAACTAGGATAACTTAGAATTTGGATCGAGGCATTTAGATCGAGTTGAGCTAAATGATTAGAGAGAGACTTTGACCAGAAAGTTGATAAACATTAGTTTGTATAACCGCATTTAGCTTGAATCGAGCTAAATAGAACGTAGAAATCTTTGACGTCAGTATTGGAACATACTTGATTTGGTTCACAAAATTTAGTTTGATTTGAGCTAAATTATCCGTGACTATCCTCGACAAGAGAGCCGAGGGACATTATAATTGAAGAAGTGTATTAAGCTTAAGTCGAGCTAAATGAATCGTCTCGAAACTCGACGATAAAGCAATACAATATGAAACTGCTCACTGCATTTAGCTCGGTTTGAGCTAAATAACTTAAGAATAGTCGGACGTCTTAGCTCCTATTTGATTTGTACTTACTACGTTTAGCTCGACTCGAGCTAAATGAACCGGATTGACTACTGACATAAAAGCTAGATCATATAATTCGAGTACTCCATTTAGCTCGACTCAAGCTAAATTTTTAATTATCAGTTTGTCGTCGTATCTTTACTATACTAATTGGTCAGTACGTTTAGCTCGAGTCGAGCTTAATATTCAGTTTGCAAGATCTTTGGAAGTTTCAAAGCTTTCATTTGTAATGAGTTAGTTTAGTTCCAGTCGAACAGATGTTGTCCTGATTTACAGAAGAGTAGTTTGATTTTTGGTAAGGAATTTAAGTAATTTTTCTCTTTTTAAATACTTAAGGCATCGACGCCTGCACTTCTACATGGCATTATATTAGTGGAGTTCCCCTTTCAACGTTCTACCAGAGGAAGGCAGGAGCTGAGGCCAGACTACGTGCTCACCAACATAGCAACGTCGGGATGAAAAACCTTGACTACATGTTGGGCAAGCTGTTGCTACTTTGAAGACATTCATCGAAAGTGCTTCTGATCATATGCCTTATAAAGCGAAGATGTTGGCTAGTAGTGTCAAGGTGGTGGTGTGGACCTTACCGGCATCTTTCAAATGGAAGGATGCTATTCGTGGAATTAATATTGTCAATGAGAATTTGGGCATGAAGTCTATTTCCCAAAGCACCCTTAGCAAGATTAGGAAGACAAGATTCTTGGAGTATTCGAAGAAAGCGCTCGGGGACAATTTTGCTCTTTGCATTGTATGTGACGAGTCGGAGAAAATGATCGGATCATTGGTACCAGGGTCATTCCAACACCCTCATGAGATCAACGACTTACAAGAGCATTTGTGTCAGCAGCAAAGTCACCGCGAATATTATTACACTGTCCGTTCTCTTTCCTTTCAGAAACCAAAGGAAGTAATTTGTATAATACACGACAAGATGGATCATGCAAAGACTTTGTGCTATTTGTTCTCACATAAGACAAAAGCCAATCATAATTGATGAAACTCCCAATCCCTGTCAATGACATGATTGAGCACGGACATAGCGATGTTTGGTATGCACATTATGGGCTCAATATCACTCTAAGTGATTGTAATCACACAGATGGATTGATATTGAAGCTTCTACGAGATTTTGACGGAGTTTTGATTTCTTCTTCAAAATCCTCATTTGCAAATTCAGGGACGCAACCAATATTTGAAGCGGTGTTATCTGGAAAAGAACGGTGTTTGATCTCTCTTCTTACTGGTAGTGAGGAACCAGAGATGGCGGTGCCTCTACCTCCTGTCCTGTAGGTGCAACTCGACAATGCACCTTTGGACAACAAGAATCGATACATGTTTTGCTTTTGGTCTCTTTTAGTACACATGGGTGTCTTTCGTGAGATCTACGTCAACTTTTTGTTGGTGGGTCACACACATGAAGATATCGACACTCTTTTTGGTCGTTGAAGTATGATATTAAAGATAAACAACTTTCTGATATTGCTACTATTAACGAAATCACTTATGGATACTGAGGCAATACCTGTCATTCCTCATTTGATTGAGGAAATTTTTGACTTCAAAGACTATATTGGAGATTATATTGGTCTCCATGATATAGCTCTCACGGGTCATACGAAAGGTCAGCAATTGAAGTTTTTCAAGCATGATAATAGATGGCCTATGATGAAATATAAGATGTTATGCACACATGAAATCTGGCTACCGTCTAATACTGGAGGTATAAAATTGTCGAGGGAAGACCCTCGTACGGGGAAACCGTTACTACCTTTAGGTGAGATGAAACCTTTGGCAACCAATCCAATGCCTTACAGCGATGAAATTGTAAAAGGCATAGGTGGGTTTATTAAGATGTGGGAGACTTCATGTGCAGGAGAATTTTGTTGACGGCATGATTCTGTTATCCGCTATTGGCGAGCTGTGAAGCATGCATTGGTTGAGTCTATGGAAGTGTCTCTAGTCTTAGAAAATGGGTATTGGCCTATAACTCCAGTTCTTGTAATACAAGAATTCCTAAACACGGGGAATTGCGAGAGAAATATGGGCGTGATCCACATTTTATCGGCCGCATGTGTGACAAACCAAGACCGTCGTTTCGAGTTGGTCGTGATGTCTTCGCCGAGTAATTTGTAGCCCTACGTCCTACAGATGGGGATGCTCGTACTTTTTGGGTTGCAAGGGCTCTTTGTGACTTTGATGTTGATCCAAACAATCCAGGCTGTATTCAAATCCAATATTTTCAACCTACAGCAAAAAACCATGTTCTTCAAGAAACCTATGCCCGTTGGGATACGAAGAAATCATTCTAGTCGAAAGTTGATGACTCTCACAACCCCAAATGGCTTAATGTTGGTGCTATTTTTACATCCGGGAAATCAAATGCAAATCCCATCTCTACACGACCCATTATTTCCATTTCATACGTTCAGATCGAGATCATCAAGTTAGGTATTTTGCGGTTTGGAACTGTAGAGGAGTAGCGTGACGGTCCTACTTTGATTTGGCATGCCAAATTTAGCTCGAGTGTAGTTAAATGAGTTGAGTACAGTTTCACCTTTCCAGGAATAGTACCTTGTGTGGTTCAGCTGTGAAATTGTCTTAGTGCATGTAGGATTTTTTTGTTCTTTCTTTAATACTAGATGATTTTAGCAATTAGGTCTCCATTCAATTGTAATGTTTTTAATACATATCTACAAAATGGATTGGGATTATTCAATGTCTCCAAATGATTCTCTTTTCAATTCACATTGTCGTTTTAGATGTCGTTTTTGCAAACTTCGATTGTGACTGTATTTTTATGGTTGCAACAACACCTTTTGTAAGCACTTAAGCTCTATTGCATGCGTTTATTGCTCAATTCACATGTTGGACTTCAGGTGGGTGTAGTTTTTGAGAATCGGGATATTCCCATTTTAACAAAATGTCTGTTGGGGGGTATTCGGAGAAAGATAACTAATCTTGGGTATCACTTTGTGCATCTTCTTCCCGTTCCAAGCCATGCATATTAACAACGGAATATGGCTGAGCTTTCACACAGTGGCGCAATTGAACGCCTTGCAGCGACATTTCTCCAAAAGCCATGTCCTCCGTAAGGTTGAAGACAACTCTATCAACATCCGCAATGTCCGATCTCTCTATTTCTCCAAGAATGTTACGTGGGTGAGATAGTTCTTGCATCTTCTCGCGCATGCGTGCATATTCCATAGAAAGGTGGTCCCCTTCTTTCACCTTCTTCTCATACATTGCTCGTGTTTTTTTGAGATTTGCTTGCAATCTTGCTATGACATTGTCTTTGCTCTTCAGAAGAGTTTTGAGATCAGAATACGTGTCAAGTTCGTCCAATGGGAAGATGCTAGTACCATGGGGCTCTACTACGATTGAATGATTATTTGCTATTAGAGAGCGAGAGCCACCTATTTGAGGAAGGCCGCCAGGTAAATTACAACAATGATCCGCATCAATCACAACGTTGGAGGGAGAGATACCACACCGTACTTGACACACCGCTTGACGATGCCGTGAACCATCGGAGTTAAAATCCTCTTCCTCTGTAGCACTATGATTTGAAGCATCTTCCATAGCATTGGTAATAGACCTCGTCACTCCCATGCCACCATTAGGAGCATCAAGGAATCTTAGAATGCCTCTCAAAATGTCACTCGTTGAAGGTTGTGTTGCATGCTTTCCCTCTTTGACAATTGTCCAATCCACACGTTTACCAAGAACAACCTCAGCGTATACTCCACGAGCAAGAAACAAGAGAACCTCATTGCACTCCACATATGGCGTGTCATACAAGACTTCTTAAACCTCAATGCATCGTTGTTTGAAGTTTGTGCAATCGCAATACTTAAGATTTGCCTTGTTGGTGTGCTCATGGAAATGGTGATGCGACAGAGGGAATTTCTTGTCAATGTGACACCATTCAATGAACGATTTGCAAGTTGCCATTGTCCACATATCTGGTTCATCTTTCCAACCTTTGAATGCAAGCTTATTCAGATTTTGAAGCACGTGCAATCTTTTCTATTAGGTGTTGCCCCTTTTCTTCCTCTTCTTGTCGTTTACTGGCTTCCTAAGTTGCGCAGGAGTAGCCATCGATGGTAAGAATTAGCCAAAACTAATACAATAGAATAGTCTTAATCCACCTTGAACATGCAGCCAAATTAATGGATGCAAGTCTATGTGCCAAGCTGGTAATCCAAATAATGAGGTCATGAACGATGGAGGAATATGTAGGCAACCTCGGGTTGGGGCGACCGCTCATACAGCAAAAGGGTGGTCGAGATAGTGCTACAACATTGTATGGGCGACCACTTGTACAACAAAAAGCCGACCGACGGTCGAAATAGTGCTACAACGTTGAATCGGCGACCGCTGGTCCAAGGGCAACCGGCGGTCCAGCGAAGGGCGACCACGGGTACAGCTGTTGCGACGGCGAGATGAAGGGCGACCGGTGCTACAACTGTCGCGTCCGCGGAACGTGGGGCGACCGCGGGTACAGCTTTTGCGAGTGCGAAATGTAGGGCGACCATCGGTGCGCGAGTGGAGGTGGGGCGACCGGCGGTCTACAGGGATATGTAATCCTTAACCTGCGGTTTGAAAATTATTTTTTGCCCAACTGCTCCCTCCTCCACCCTCGGTCTTTGCTTGTTGAAACGCGCACTACCAGGTCAAAAGGGGTTTTGGGGATTGGTGCACATTGATAGCAGCACCCCGGATTTTTGCTGTCTTCCACAACAAGTTCCAACAATGAGTAGACCCAAAAAGAACCAAGAGGGAGTGCCAACATGGAATCTTCATGCCCTTGTATATTTTGCTGCAGACATTGCTATGCAAGAACCTACGGGAAGCAGAGGCCATAAGACAAAAGAAGAAAAACAAAAAAGAAGCAGTTTCGAGACTCCTAACATTAGAATATAGCATGTATGCAGAGAAAGCGTGTTTGGATTGGTATGAGGAAACGGAGGCTCAAATCCTAGAGCACAACTACTTGAGGAATGTTAACACGGGTGGAGAGAGACTAAAGGAGAAATTGGAGTCAATAATTATTAAGGCCATGGCGACATCAAAAGAATTCAAAGTTGTTGATTATCATTCGGAATACCCAACCCGGCTAGCGAATACAATTCAACCATGCGGCTTCAATGTCAAAGAGTTGTGGAAGAGGCGATTTGGACAAAGGCCTCTAACTGAAGAGGAGGAGCAATTTAGATAGAAGATGGAATGGTGGCAATGCTCAATCACAAAGCTTGACAAACATAAAAGCCGAAGGATGGTATGGCAAAGAGACGCTTTACTGGCCACATTTGAAAGAGACACCGTGTCAAGAGTGGTGTGGATTCCTGAAGGCGCTACAATAGAACCTCTATCAGCCCATACCATGCAACGAGGCCATGCATTGGTGCAAATTCTATTAATATATTTGTTGATCATTAATATTCATTATTTTGAGATGTAAAGTATATTGAGGCTACTTCACATCTCATTACTCGAGTCATAGATTGCAAGCTTCAAGGACCAAAAAAGTATTTTGCATAAAGAATATCATTACTTCAAAGAAAAATATATACAAGAAGTAATCCGACGGAAGGACATAATATCTATAGATAAATAAAATTATCACAACACCAATGGAAGGAAATAATTGGTGAAGATTATGGTGGACGGAAATACATTGAAATGGATATACCATCTTACTATAAGTAGATAAATCATGTTTAAAAGTAGTGTCATACTACTCTAATTTGCGTAGGCTACATTGCAATGAGAAAGGGTGTACTATTGAAAGTACTACAATCTAATATAACTATATAACATGAAAAGTACTCATCAAACTCGATAATTGAGTCCTTAATAATTGAAAGTTGTAGCTCCGGTATGCACATCTTGGGATTAACGGTTTTAAGACAAAATCTTGGCTTCCAAACTCCCATGATTGATGTTGTAGCCACCCAAGTTGGATCATAATCCATATCTTTACACCAAGAGTTACCTCTTCTTGTATCCCACCCTTGGTAAGTGTCAGGATTGACATGTTTAGAAGATACTGGCTTCCAATACTCAATGTGGATTTCTTGAGGATGCTCTACACTAGCATTTGGGTTGCTCAAAGCACGAGCTATCCAAAAATTTCTTGAGATCTCCATCTGCCGGACGTAGCACAAGTAAGTATCCCTAATAAACATCCACTCCAACTCTGAATGATGCTTGTGGACGATCTCGTATTTGTCCTACGAACGGAGGATCAACAACAAATTCCTTGCGCAATTCTCCGTTATCTTCAAATCGATCCTCTTCACTTGGAGAGTATCTAGAAGTAGGCCAAAATCCATCCCTAAACGTTGATGGAGTAGTGACGAGTAAATCTAAAGCCTCATGAACTGCTTTCCAATAGTAAATGAATTGTTCATGATGTCTACGATAGTCGCCTGTTGGATCAGCATCCGCCAAAGACTCCCACAAGCTCACAAAACCACTAATTCCCTTTTGAATATCTTCTATATTCTTCATTTCGTTTGGAACTAGTAACATAGGATCCCCAAGAGGAACCTGAGGTTGACTATTTGGAATAACTTTCCACAACCTAACCCCTGCACTATCTTGAGGAAGCCACTCGCTATCCGTACACAGAATTTTGTACTGCATCAAAGGCCAGCCGGAAGCATCTCTAAAAAACCTAAATTGTTGGGCACTAGTATGCCCAGATAACGCCTCGTTGCCATCACAAAGGTAACCTTTGATGAACGTCTTGAAATCCGGAACTTCCTCAATTAAGTGAGGAATTACTGGCTTATCCTCTGTGTCCATGAAGGATCTCATGAGAAGGGGAACAATAGAGTAGTTGTTGGTCTTGAGCTTATTCTTCCATCGCCCAAAAAGAACATCAATATCTTCATGAGTGTGACCCACGATAAGGAAGTTCAAGTAAATCTCTCTAAAAACGCCCTTGTAAATGAGTAGTGAAAAGAATGCAAAAACAAATCGATTCTTATTATCCCCGCAAGCATTATCAAGCCGCATGTGAAGCACCGGAGGAAGAGTCTTTTCCGGGATTGGAGCCTCTGGCAGAAGACCAAGCGAATCCAAGCACATGTCCGCCCCATCCAAAACAGCCTTAGAGAGAGAGCTACTTCTACCACCAGCAAACAACTGCCTGGAAGAGCACTTCGGAGGAGTTTCCAAATCTCTTAGCAGTTGAGCGAATGAACCGATAGTATGATCAGAATCCGTCGGATATATATGGAGGCCGTAATGTGCGTAACGTACATCTCCGTGTCCATGAGCAATCATGCCTGTGATGGAAACCGGCAATTTCATGAAGGAATCGGTTGATTTACTCTTGTGTGAGATTTGCGGAGAGGTTGTCTTGGAATGATCCATTTTGTCATGAATAATGCACAAAGACGATTCGGGCCGTGCCTTAGACTCTGAATGGTTACTATAATAGAGCAACCTATGCGCCATTTGAGAAGTATTATGACGTTTGAATTTGGCATCATGAAGAGCCCATGCGCGACTGCCTCGAGTACTTGATGCTCGTAGTTGTTTGATTTTGTCACATTCACCACAACGAGCAAATGTGTCACCCTTTTGCTTGGAATAGTATTCTTGGAATGATTCTTGCCGGATCCTACTTAGAGCAGAATTTGATACAGGAGGAAGACCGTGGACGGCATCGATGGCATTCACCTCTGGTAAATTGTCTCTCCAACATAAAGAAGAGGGCAAGCATTTGGACACTACATTCTCGCCTGTATGAATAGTCTTCGTTCGATGAGGCATGAGCAATGGCTTGAAGGGGATCTGTGGCTTGCAATGTCTGGATACGAGGTTTCTTTGAACCACAGTTTCCATTGTCCTCTCCTTGTTGTCCGTCTTGATAGGCATACCACCACCGAAAAAAATGTGGCACGTGACACACCCATAATCAGGTACCACGCCACGCAACACACCTCAATACCCTCCGACATGATCATGTTATTTCTGTCCGCCGCTTCGTGGACTTGACCATGCACACTAAGAAGACAATGTTTTCTGAAGTAAACATCGCCGCGAACATAAAACTGGAACCTCAAATCTTTAATTTTGCCTCGAGGATAGGGCTGCACACAGTTCTTTGGACAACAATACGTTGTGGCAACGAAGTTGATGGACTCCGGTGTAAGAAACTACTCCTTCTTTGGAGGTGAATCCCGAAGACGCCTTTGACGTTTGCTCTCGTACTGGCAAAGACCAACTCGTGGTGGCCGACCAAAAACCTTGCAAGCAGCATTGAAGATGGCGCGTTGGTCGTGGTCGTAGAGGCTTGCTCCGTTGAGAAGGACATGCTTGATCGGCCATGCACGCAAAGAGTAGATCCAACCAAAAGGAACCTTTGCTTCAACTAATGACTCTGCTATCTGGACGCAGACAAATTCAGATCCGAGAGGCCGACCACCAGTCTCCGGGACAATGCTAGAGTCAACCGACTGACAGACAGCTTTTGCAACGTCGACACCGGCGTCATTTAATAGAGTGACTCGTTTCGACACCCATGATGAACGGTTAAAACCCTGGCACAGTGCAACTCCTTCAGGCAGAGTTGGTAGACGGAAATCGACACCGTTCACAACGAAAGTCTCCATCCTACAAAAAAGAAGAGGATTGAAAAGAGAAATTAGTGCTCGGTTAATAGTATAGGAGATGATCAAAGTAGACGGCTAAGGCAAAAGTTGCGCCAGAGTTATCCCCGGCCCGCGAATAATAGTTGCGCCACAGTAAAAAACAAAATCTATCCCCCGCCCCCTGATAATTTTTCCCATGACGGTGCAGACAATTTTTTTATTTGGCTTGGGGTGACGTTTAGTATAATAAAGTAGGATATTATCCCCGGCCCAAGGATAATTTTTCTCATGACGGTGCAGAAAATTTCTTTTATTCGGATTGCGGTGAATTTTAGTATAAAGTAGGATATTATCCTCGGCCCGGGCATACCTATTAAACTGCTGATGCCGGAACAAATATTCCCATACTCAAATTAAAAACTAAAGCCCTGTACAGAGATTTATCCCCAAACCGGAGATAAATGATCCCATGACGGTGCAGACAAATTTTATCTTTGGCCCGCAATGACGTTTAGTATAAAATAGTAGGATATTATCCACGCCCTGGGGATAATAACGAGCCCTATACGTCAGTGTATATTATCCCCGAGTCGGGGATAATTCATGTGATCGAGGGCGGTCGGATAGTTATCTCTAGACCGGGAATAACTATGCAACCGCCCACGAAAAAACTATTATTCCTGACACGAGGATAACATACAGTGACGGTTAGGATTCGTTATTATCCATAGGGCGTGGATAATTATCGGAGCACAGATTCTAGGACATAATACCCATAGCTACTAAAATTTATCCCCGGCCCGGGGATAACGTGCATGCTATTAATAGTAAGTGCTGAAACTAAGAGGAATCATGCCTTGCACTCAATTTGCGAATACGCTCACGTGCGAATTGCAGAATTCGAAAGGAAAACTAGGGCTCCCAACTGAAAAAACCACGCACAAGAATCAGTAGCTAATACAGAAGACGAAAAATACATCACGAGCAACTGTCATAACTTGAAACATTATCAAACTAATACGTCATGGGCCACTTCTACAATACTCAAAGCTCTAAATGCAAAGCTACAGCAGACGCAGTCAATACCAACGCAAACTCCTTCTACACACACACGCAACCTTGAACCTACACACCGGAACGAAATATGAAACGAAGCGCACCTCGAGAGCACGGACGAGAGTAAGAGGAAATGAAAGAAAAGATTGAGAGACTGAACTAGCAACCCCAGCTCGACCTCAACGGCTACATCGTGAGAGTATCCTCGACGCCCGATATCGTGCAAAAAGCTCACATTTTGTCGCAACATGAATTTTGTCTTGATTAGGCTTCTAATTAGGATTAGCGTGCAGTTGCTGAGCGCGGTGCGTGGGTCCTTGAGCTTAGGTTCTGGTTCGGGAGCGCTGCGAAGGTTGCTTTTGCGCTTTTGATTGAGTTGCGGACTGTGGGTTCTGTTGGAGTTGCGGAGAGCGGTGTCTGCATTCAGACTGCTTCAGGCTGCCTGTCGACGTTGCCAGGGCCTAAACGGTGAGCTCCGCCCTTAATTCTGTGGATTTCATCAATGCGAGTATGCTGAAATCTTTATGCTTTCATTTCGATGCTCAGTCTTAGTTAGCATGTTTTGAATTGAAAGTTTGAATTGCATCTTGGCTTCAATCCAATATCAATATGCAGCATTTATTTCATGGATTGCAACTCTGGTTCTTTCTTCTTTACGCTCTCTGCATCTTGTCTTTGAAGAATTCAATTCAGATTCAGTACTGTATTTGTTGAACTTAGTTGCCTTTCTTCTGCTTTAGTTTTCTCGTTTGCTCATTCTTCTGCATTGCAACGAAAAGTACAGTGAGGCTCGCTTTCTACTTCTGAGAATCACAACTCTGTATGAATTGATGCTAGGGTTTTGGCTGATTCACTTTCATTTGCTTTTTATGATGAAGGTTTCTGGTTCAGAGGCGCTGCAAGTCCATCAAATTGGGTTTTACTCAAATTGGGTTTTACATCGAATTCGGTTTCTTTTCCTATAGCACATCAAGTCTTCAATTTGCATTCATTCAGGTGAGCTCCCAGCTGTTTCTGCTTTGTTAACTCATTTGAATGAATTTACATTCCTGTTGAATTCAAAAATCTATGTCGTATGTAGATATCAACTTTGTTTTACATGATTCTATGCATTACAATGCGTGATATACTGATATATCATCTCCTGCTACTAATGTTATCCCCGGGCGGGGGATAAATTTTGCGCATAACCGAGTATGTGTCTTGAATACGAAGGAATTATCCCCGACCCGGGGATAATATGACAATTACGCCACGCTTGCACAGAAAAGACAAAATCATCCCCGGGCCGGGGATAATTCCTAATTTAAGCAGTACATAAAGATATAAAAAGCTATGACTATCCCCGGCCCGGGGATAAATTTGTTAATTTTCATTACGATTTGTAATGTAGCATCAGCAAATTATCCACGAACCGGGGATAAACCCCGAACATACCCGTACTTCAAGTAGAAAAGTAGAAGTCATCTCCGGCTCGAGGTAAATTCTGTCATCACGCCATGTTATAACACGAAAATATGTTAAATTATTGACGATCCAGGGATAAATCTGCCGTTTTGCCTCACTTGTAAAAAAAACGTCAGAAGATTATCTCCATGCCGGGGATAAATTCCAAACCTAGACGTAGACATCAGCTCCTGAAGTTTTCATAGAACAACAGACGGTTATCCCCGCGCCGGGGATAATTCCTAAACCTCGACGTAGACATCAGCTCCTCAAGTGTCCATAGAACGACAGAAGGTTATGCCCGCGCCGGAGATAACTTCTTAATCTAGGCGTAGACATTAGCTCCGCAAGTTCTCATAGAACAACATACGGTTATCCCCGCGCCGGGGATAACTCCTTAATCTAGGCGTAGACATTAGCTCCTCAAGTTCTCATAGAACGACAAAAGGTTACCGTAGATATCCTGATGCCCTCCACGACATCACCACAGTCAATTCAGATCCTTCGCATAATTATCCCCGAGGCGGGGATAATTTCAAATGTCTATTCATCTATATTTTTGTTTATTTCAAACATTTCAAATCCTAACTCTGTCATTTACAATTGCAAACACAACGATGGCTCTCAGCGCCACAAATCCCCTTGACATGACCTTGGACAAGGTCCAGCACCCATTCGAGCTTAACCCATTCCTGCGCGATAACGATGACGAAAGCCTTGATCTCTGGCTCTTCAAGAATGGGGTCGTGAGCTGGTCACTGAAGATCGTCAAGAACCATGTCCTCGTCATGACCAAGTTGGTCATGACGGACCCTTTCCTTTCCTTACACCAGAATGTATGGGTAACAGCATTCGAGGCATACAGGCAGAAGTATATGTTGCTCAGGTGTGTCCTTCTACAGCAGGACGAGGGTAGGGAACCTCACCATTTCGGAATTGTTGTAGAGGTCGGTGTAGACCGCGGAGCACAGTTCGACCCGCATGGCTTCCTTGTGGAACTGCGCAAGACTCGGCATGGCTTTTTCAAGTTCTAGGAGGACAACATCAACAGCCGGGATAACATCAACCAAGAAGATACAGTTCGTAAGCTGACGACAATGCTGTCAAGACTATCACAGACGCATGAAGGATCAAGCAGTAAAGCGGCAAAGAAGAAGAAGGCACCCGCCGTGTCTGCAATTGTCCTGCATACTGAAGCTTCAGCTCCGCTATCTAGTGGTGCTCTACCGGCTCCTCCACGAGTGCCTGCGAAGAGGCTGATGAATGATGCGATTGTGGCAGGCGGCGCCGCCTCCAAAAAGAAGAGACAGCGTACCGCTCCCCCTGCAACTGCAAGTCAAGGATCTGCCTTAACTTCTATAGTCGAAGTGCCCGCTCGACAGAAGAAGGATTCATCCAAACCTTCGGCTGAAGTGGCAGACTATGTGAGGTTTGCTTCTGAGCAGACAGTCTTCAACGCCAGCTTCAAAGACTCATTCTTGTTCAAGAAAGAACAGAAGCTGGTGCCCATTTCCCAGCTTGAGAAGGGAAAGCACACGTGGGTTGTGCAGAGTCTCAAAAGGGACATCGTAACGAACACCAAGCAATACTTCGCAAGGATGGGAGATATTACCCGGAGGCAGACTATTATCATCACTCTCATTGACGCCAATGGAAATTTGCTCTCTAGGCGGCCGACAACATGGGAGGAGATCAAGGATGGAAGATTTGCCATCATTGATGGCCAGCACTTCGTGGAAGCCTCGAGGGAGCTTCAGAACGAGCCTAGTAGGAGTTTTTCGTCTACTCCCCGGTAGGAGTTAGGTGGACAAGAACTAGGAGGGCATGGTTCAGTCTGGCCAGCTAAAACGTGGATACGATTGTGCATGGGAATGGTTGTTCTTGGATATAGTTTGCTCTGGATATGGTCACGCCCGAGTACGGACGAGGCCGGGTACGGGCCAGGTCAGGTCCGGGTGGCGGCGCCGCCAGACCCGGATCTAAAACGTACGTCATAATGGCACGCCGCCAAATGATTACCCGTAACTTCTCTCCGCTTTTCTCCCCACCGCGGACATGGCTAGTTTTATCTCTCAATTTTCATCCTCCTTATTTTTTGCACTCACTGATTGATTGCTCTCTGCGCCTTTGTTACATTTTTTCTTACCCAATCGCGAGTTTGTCTTCATCTATGCGCATGTCAGGAGCGCCTTAACCAAGAGAAGGAGCACTCGAAGAAGCAGACCTCATCAACATGGTGCGCGGACAGACAATCAGCCGCAAGCTCATCAAGCCAAAAATACTGAAGAGCGTCGCTGCCCGGGTATAGGGGAGAGAACGAGCAGCACTACTCCTTGTACCCAATCCCTTGGACGATGTTGTGGCCAACCGGGAAGAGAGCAATGCTCTCTGTTGTCTGATTTTCCTTAGCGGGAACCCGCTCCTACAACTAATCTAGTACCAAAGCTCTCTTTGGTTATTCCGCAGGAGATGGTGGACATCGCGGATCTCGAAGGGATTCGGCAGGAAGTGGAGGTGTAGGTGCTCTCTAAAGAGATAGTAATCCTGGAGGAAAGGGCTGGACCACCGACCGGGAGACCAGGGAGCGACAAGGAGGTTTCCTCCTGTCACTGTTTAAAGGAGAGTGACCCGAGCAATCCGGATACTCTTGGGGGCTCAAGACCCTCGAAGAGGATGCGGCACGGGTAGTACGGAGTAAGAATTAGTATGACATAGGAGATAAGTAGAGTAGAATGTTAGATAGGATAGTAGCTATTCAATACGGGTAGAAGAATGACAGCGCATATCTAACAGGGTTAGAGTATTAGGCAATCTGGAATCTGCAATCCCAAATTTGTCCTCTTCCGAGGATGTCCGGGAAGGACACAATACTTAGCCGGAGGAGCTCAACTCCCTCCGGGTCTTTTTGTGAATCTATCTACCCTAATTTAGTATTGCAAGTACGTTCCTCCTCAAAACTTTTTAGTGTTCGTGTTCTTATTTCTTGTCTTGTATGTTGGGTTGGAGTGAGGTGGATAGCGCAAGAGTCCCTTGTTGGGCTGGCAAGTTGTTACAGGCTCCGTGTCTGAGCAAAGAAGGAAATGACAAGAGAAGATAATCCAGTCGAGGGGAGTGTGGCTAGTGAACGGCACCACACGTTTGAGAGGACCCTGAACCCTACCCCAAATATCTAGATGGGACGGCAACGGCTGGAGAGGGATCCCCGCCGCCTGAGCAACTCCTGGACTGAATCCAGTTGAGTTTCTCCGGACTGTTACCGGAGCCAACGTTGACAAGAGGGGGCGCGACCAAGCCGAGGGGATAGGGCCACCGATCGGCAGCAGAAGACTGCAGAGGTATCAGAGGTACTTAAGAGCGTAGCAGACACAGAGTAGGGACCTTCTTGTTAGTACATTGAGACGTGAGATTAGGGGTTGCAAATCTTGTACTCTTATTCCATTATCAATACAAGGCAAAAGGCCAGTCTTTCCTCTATCTATTTGTCTCTACGTTCTGCTCCTCTGATTTCTAACTGTTGCCTTCTAGCTAAAACCGGCACTTGCTTTCTTTCTTGGCTAACTATGCTACTCTGACATCAATGCCTGCCTTGAGCGATTCTTTGAGGAAACCACTTCCCCTTTGCTGCCTGTTCAATCGACGCCCTAAAGCAATTGTGGTTGTCTAACCAGCCTCACTACTCATACTTCTCTCATGTCTTCACCGGCTAAGAGGCCGAACTTCGTTTTCCCTTGCTACTACAAAGTCAACGTTGATACCAATGGCGCCCACTGTTGAGGCTTGCGAAAGCACCCTAGGCCACCATTGAGTAAACCATGTGTTCACTCAATGTAAACCTTCCTGTCAACGCTAACCAGGGCGGTTCCCGTACTGTTCCCCGGAACACTTTTTTTCTTTAAGTTTGTACCTCTTTCCTCTCCTGCTACATCAAGGCATCATACGTTGCTTGAGAAATACGTATATCAGTCGACTTGAATAGTCTCACAAAGCACTTCCATATTCACTCGGCTAACACAGACAAATCATAGTAAGGGTTGTGAGAGGGAATTTGTAAGGCGCCGGTGGTGAACCCCGGACTAGATGCACTAGCTCTGCATTTGGTTACCCTGTACTCGTTATCGTTGAATAGCAAGTCATTGTAATACAGGAGGTAGGTGAACCGGACACCCCCTTAGTGACCTGCGGACATGCCTGATAGTTTGGAAGTAGAGGGTAAGTGCAAGGAAAGAACCTAACCAGGAGAAGATAGAGAAAGGAGACCTCGATGACATTTCTGGTCACGATATATCAAAAAAAAAAAGATGGTCTAATTCCACACCTAATTAAATCAAGGAATACCACTCTAAGGTGTATACAGAGGTTAACTTAATTCAACTCCCTTTTTTTATACCGGGATACTCTATCTAGGTATAGCTGTCTTGGACATGATAAGAAAGTAGAGCTTAGGACCAAGTGGTTCAGGGGAGAATAGTTGCAGTTTGCTAACCAAGTGGGATTGGTCACTCCTTGCACTTTACAAGATCTCCGTTGAATGACTAACTGGGTTGTTATCCAGGAAGCCCTTGTTTCTCCGTGAGAAAGGATTATCCAGGTGAAACCAGGATGACACGTTACGACATTCGCCCACGATCCTTAAAGTTACAACCAAAGTTGGGAAGATAAGAAGTTGAGAGGAAGGTTTGCTACGCCCCCGAGGAGGAAAGACGGATATCGAATAGCTGACTACCTCGACCGCAGAGAAGGACAAGTGCTTTGTTTCCTCACTTTCATCCTCAGCCCAGAGAAACTAAACATTTGTACAGTAAAGCTTGCAAAGGCGGTCTTAGGAGCCCACATTATGAGAAGGGAATGCGGGTGGGGGCTTATTCTAAAAGATGTGTGGTAATTTAGTACATCTTTTAAAATAATCTCTTATCTTTTACATACGCAAAATTTGAGAATTTGATAGAGTTAGAGAGAAGCAAGTACAAGAAGAAGCTAAAAGAGGAGTTGAATATCCTCACAACCTTCTCAGCAACCTAAAGCCGGATAGTGACAAAATCTAAGAGGTACCATCCCCAACTAAAGGAGCAAGCCCTTCTTGGAGAAGAGTTCCACTCCAAGTACCTTAGGAAGAAGTGTTGGTCAACTTACCGGGACCCGAACAAGGAGCAGTGCAAGAGCCTAGATTAGAAGTAAGGAAACTACTCGAGGAAGGGGTGGAGCAAGCCGAGCGAGAGGTTATTCCAGGTCTGAGGAGGTGGATGCCTTCTCAAACAAATTAGAAGGAAGGAAATAACACCAACATCTAAAGAAAGCGGACTATACCCGAAGGCATGAGTAAATGGAATCATAGGCTGGGAGAAATGGAGGAGAAGTACGGCTACGACTTCAAAGCTCTGTTGTAGAAGGAGGAGAGAAACACAAAGAAAAGAAAGTAGCGAGCCAAGATGAAAAAGGTTCTCCATGACGTTCCAGACGCCAATCTTGGAAGCGTACTCAGGTGGAAGACGAGCAAACTTGGGGGAGGAGGAACCAGACTCGGATAGAGACTTGCACATGTCTAATCTACCCAAGGAGGAAGAAGGATAGATGATAGAACTAGAGGAGCCAAGAATGGATTCCTTGCGAGCGGTGAGGCGTGCCCAAATATTACCTCTAGAAATAGAAGCGGAGAGGAAGGCAACCTAGGTGAGCCAGAAGACAAATGGAAAGGAGGTGGATTTGGGGTAAGAAGACATACGAGAGGCCGGTCTCTGAGGGAAGCATCACCTCTAACAAGGAACAATGTAGATTTGGGGTGGATTCAAACTTTGATCTAATCGCGGAGGCTATGAAGAAAGAGGGGGCGAATCTCAATCCGGTTTGAGAAGTGATCTAGACTCTGCGCACTCTTTTCTAGACTCAAGGTATGATATTATACCCTACTTTGGTAAAGGAATGCAAGAGGAGATAGCAGCTTTTTGGGTTGAGAAGTTGTAGGTGGCTACTCAATATCACGAGACAATTTTGTCAATGATGGAAGCTAAGAACAAGGTAAAGTAGAAGCGGACAACTATCCTAGAGCTGTCACGCCTAAACCAAGATAAGCTTCGGGACTTAAAGAAGCTCTTAGAGTCAAAAGGAGAAGTCCAAATCAAAGTTCAACTTAAAGAGGGCTCAATGAATGAGCAACTAAGGAGAGTATCTACCCGTGTAGCGCAGATGATACGAGGGTTTTTGGCTAATCTCAAATCCGCGATCAGCAGCTACGATACACATACAAGCAACATCGTCAGTATTTTTATGTACATTTGCAAACAAAGAATTGAGAGCGAACTGAGTAAAGAGGCTGATAATCTGGAAGACTCAAATAACGACTCCGAGGACAAACGCAGAGTCGGGGCTTGTAAGCAAGAATATGGCCAATTGATGTGAGAAGGAGGAGTACCACGAGCATGAGTATATGATTGCCGAGCTCCACCGGGCAATCGTGAGGAAATACCAAAAGTAGGAAATGATACTTACGTTGGTGCTCAATCAGTTCAAATTAAAGGTAACTCAGATACAGGTGCTAACAAACAAGGATATCCATCCGAGAAAAATCAAGGATGTGTTAAAGATTAGAATACTAGTAGTGGATTAGAGCACACTAAGGTTACTAGTAGATAAAATGATTAAGGTATAAGGTGAATAAGTGTGATGAACATGTATGGTCGATAGAAAGATAAGTATGGTGTGTATGTATGGCCAATAGATTGTGGTGGATATGTATGGTAGATGGAGTATGGTGCATATGAATGGTGGATTGGTGGATACGTGTAGAGGATATGAGTGGTAGATAGGTGATTAAGTGTGGTAGAAATGAATGGTGAATGAGAGCCATGTAGGTAATATAAGTAAAAGGTTTTGAAAGAAGGGATTATGGCATTCAAGCATCCACAGCCCTACTTATTTGTAAGCTTTAAGTGTCTTCTATTCTCTATTCCTCTATAAAATCTCAATAGGATGGAACTAGCAAGTGAGAAGGCAACAATTCCGGATGGAGAAGGAATAGTTGGAGAGGAGACGGATGAGGAGGAATGAGAGCAAGCTAAGGCCAACCGGTGGAAAAACAAGAAGGATTCCCAAGTAAATTCTAAAGCAGTAAAGGAGGATTTAATGACTAAAAAGAAGTCAGACGAGTCAGTTTTAGACAAACTTGAAAGCATACCGGTGAAAAGCTATCTATGGGCCCACCCAGTCCTAAGTCTCATCTTAAGCGCTGCCTTAGAAGAAGTCTAAATTGTGAAGTAGGTCCCTCATAGATTGTAACCAAATCTAGGATCGCAAAGAGTATAGGAGGAATCCTGAGTATTCCAACCAACTCTTGCTAGCCCACGAGGTCAAGTTCTTCTGGTCATTTGGTGTCCAAGAAGTGGGTAGAAAGATCAGTGGTAGAACAGTGAACTCTGGATTAGCTCGACATGCTGTAAACCATGATACCCTTCATCACTCTAACTGTCTAGTGAGTTGTTGTAATACAAAAAGTGGTTGAACTGGGTAACCTTCTAGTAATCTACTATAGGGCTGACATGTCTGGAAAGTAGAAGGTAGTTTAGGGGAAGAATTCAACTGAGGAAGAGAAGAGAGAAAGATAGTCGACGACAATTCCGGTCACAATAATAAAATGATACAATGCCATAATCCAGCAATTTGTTAAATATTGGAAGATTCCTTTGGGAAGTAGACAGAGGCTAAATTAAATGACCATCCATCACGAAGAATGGACCGGGGTAGTAATTTTTATAAAAGCAATTTTGATCCATGGGGGCTAGAACCAAATCTCGCCTAAGCCTGATCTAATTAACTAGGTACAGGAGAGGACAACAAAATCCGTTACTTGCTAGAGGAGAGTGCACTTATTGTTAACATGTTGGGTTGAATACATCCTATAACAAAAGTCTCCCTTTTGGCTACCAGAAGGCTTACGCGCAAGTTTTGGAATAGAATGACTCACTCTTGGCTCCCACAATGGCTTACAAATGGGTTTTGGAATTGGATAACTTACTCTTGGCTCTCCCGCTAACTTTTGAAGGAGATAGACGACATCATATGGTTTTAGAGGATTCTACCTAGTGTTGCAATTGGAAATATAAGACGAATTATAAATTTGCAAGCGACAGCAATGGTCTTTATTTTGACAATTCTGAAAGAAAAGATTTTGTGAGTATAGCATTTTGTCTTGAGAATCTTAGATCTTACTTCTACTAAACACGCGTACTACATCTAGCCTTATGCATCTTCTCTAGATCTATTTTTGTGTATCACTTGAAAGACATACTAGTTTCAAGATACACTGGCAACAAGAAGGTTGAATCACACAACACCTATCTATCACCATTTTGAAGTGCATTTTTTGCAAGGGCAATCAATTTTTGCAAGTAGTGCATTCTAAGCTTTGTGGTTAAATACAGTTGTTACGTGTGTGAACTTCTTTGTCACCCTTCTTTTATTGAGAGGGATCACTGACTTATCTAGCATGTCATAGGTAGGATAACCTGGCATAGTTTGAGAGGGAAGGAGATGTAGGAGATATACAACTTTTTAGAAATGGATTCCAAAGGTGGAAGACTTTTACAATGTTTTAGGAGTGCAATTATGTATGATTGGTGAGAATAAAAAATATCTAGTGTTTTAAAATTGATGCATGATATGTATACAAGCGGAACATAATTTGTGATAGATAGTGCAATATTGTGCTTTTAAATATCGAGAAGTGTAGCATGTTGTTGGAGCAATCTAAGTAGAATAAAGGCTCAATTAGGCAAGGATATGGTTAAAGGGGCATGGTGAAGATATACAAATTACGATGGAATTACTAAGGAGAGCAATAAAGTTGCTATACATTGCTCATATTGAAGTACATCCTTTGCCTACTTTCCAAAATCAAACATAATTTTCTTATTTTTCATGCAAGTTGTGCCAAAATCGCTTTTTTTTTTTTTTTTTTTTTTTCATATTCACCCCCTATTTCCATTTCACATTTTTTTCCTCTTGATTTTTTCATTTTTCCACCCAAAAGGTGGCATTTTACCATACAAACGCCATTTTACCATAATTCTAATAGAATTGAGATTACCTCTAGATGCAATGTTGACATAATGAGCTTCGATATTAACCTTAAATTATGAGCTTCAATATTAACCTTGAATCATTTGAATCAGCTGAACTGATAGGATACAATAAATGCAATGTTGCCCCAAAAAAACTATATATTGAATTACATACGGTTCTAATTTACTTATGCAATGTTGCATTAGAAAACTCTATATTGAATCACATATGATTCTAATTCACTTATACTTATATGAAATGTTTATATTATAGCGTATAGTCATATTTTCATAATTGGTTTCTTATGTATTGTTGTTATCCATAGTGGTGGTTACGTTAAATTTTTGACCCATTTTGCGAAGTCCAATTTTGCAATCTTGTTAAAATCCAAACCCTTCTTGTATATTTGGCCACCCTAAACCCGATAAACCCTTATTAACTCTTCTCGTCTATTTGGCCACCTTAAACTTGATAAACCTAGTTATTTTGTTTGTAGACAAAAGTGATAAACCTAGTTATTTTGTTCGTAGGCAAAAGTGGTAAGAATGATAATCACTATACCAAGTATACCAAGCAATAGAAGCCTAAGCCTAAATAATACGAGTATCTACAAGAATGTGGATAATCTTAACTTTTGAATTTCTATTCAAGCCTAAACTAGTTATAAGTTAAACTAGTTATAAGTTTATAACCTATAATCTAAACCCCAGCCCCTTCTCATATATTTGGGTGCCTAAACAAAAGTGGTAGTAAAATTGATAATCACTTTAACGATCAATAGAAGCCTAATTTATCTAGTTATATGTTCATAGGCAAAAGTGGTAAGAATGATAATCACTAAGCAAAAGCATTAAGAATGATAATCACTATAACAAGTAAGGCAAAAGTGGTAAGAATGATAATCACTTTAATAAGTAATAGAAGCCTAATTTATGTAATACTTGTCTTTACTGCTAAACTCCATATGCTAAATACCAATTCAAATTTGCTTGGATTCTTAGCCAAAAGCTAAAGTTTACATTCTGTTATACAACCTTGAACTAAACATAGCAACCTAAACTAAACTTGTTTTAGTTAGTTGTGATCACAAAGGACAACAATCATTAATCACACACGATAAGTGATTGTTTAATTATTTAATGACAAGATTCTATAGAATAGTATATGAGTAAGAGGTTGCCTATGTGCATGCGGCATGCAATTTGCTCAGCAGAGGCGGCATGTGGTAGTATCGGTAAGAAAATACGTTCAGATTTCATATGCAGAACCGTGGGCAGAGCTGCCGCACCTTAGTCATCACCGCAGACAGGTCGACACCTTAGCCTTTACCGCAGGCAGGTCGACGCGATCAGCTCGCTGCGGCGGACGGGCGAACGAGACAGGGATCGGACTTGGCCTGCTTGCCCGGCCTTGAGGAGACGGGCTGCCCGTGGGACAGCATCGGGCCCCGTTCGTAACCGCTATTTTGAGAGATCCAGTGACCAGGCAGCTAGCTTTGCACGTGATTAGGGGCGCATGAATCCTGTTAATCTCATCGCTCCTCTACTCGGGTGCCCTTACGATCCTAATTGCAGCTCCAATTGTAAAGCTCCAGGTGGAGGGTTTCGTGATAGAGGGAGATTGCCGCGATGAGCTCATTATGGTAGTGGGGGACCCGGTCATGGAGAATGATAGTTTGTAAACCGGAACTCTGCAGACGCCAGGGTTTGTTGCTCGCCATGTCTTGCTTTGAATAGCACACTTTTTGTAGGGTTTGTCGGAGCGGAAGTGATTTAGGTTATGGTTGAGGTGATTAGACAATGTAATTGTGTGTATAGGGTTCAGATGGGGGGTTATCGAGAGCGCACGTGATCTACATGTGTGCTTATGAGTTGGGAATGGATCAAGAATCGGAGACGCACATCAGCGACTTGCCGAGCGTGATATTATCTAAAATAATCAGTAAGATTTTGAGCCCGCGTGTGCGAAATTGTTTATCGTTGACATGTCGGGACTGGTATTTTCTCGAGAGGCAGACGCGGGCGGAGCTTTCGCTGCGAGGTAACATTTGGGTGATGCATGAGCTTCCGTCTTGTTTCCAGCAGGTAACGGTGCTGGATCTTTCCCAATGCTCGCCATGGGGCTCGTCGCTGTTTCAATCGACTGCGAATGGGGAAGAGATTGGCAACTGCCTACGAACCGGGTTTCCCTATGTAGTCGACCTTACAGTGTACGTGCGTGATGCGCTGGATATTAGAATGGTGGTGTGGATATGGCCGGATCTTGAGTTCATAAAACTGGTGCGGTGGAATCAACGGCCAATGGACACAGAGGGGCCGGACTTGGGTGATGAACTTGAGGGCTTACTTAGCGGTTCCAAGAGATTGAAATCCTTGAATCTGTCGAAATTTTACTGTTGGACGGAAGATATACCGCCGGCGTTGCAATCTGGCGCCTCCACCGCTATGAACTTCAAAGTATTAAATCTGTTAAAACTTGCGCCGAACGGATTCAAAGCGCTGGAAGTTAGCGCCATCACAAGCTTGTGCCCCAATCTGGAGGAGTTGTACATGGTTTGCGAGTTCGACCATCGGTTGATCGACTGTGTCGGTGACGAGGCCCTGCTTCTGATTGGTACCAATTGCACGCGCTTGCGAGTGCTGCACCTCGTGGACTTCAGTGAGTGGGGCGCTTCAGACATGGATGACACAAATGGCGATGGCTTCGCAGGGGAAGACGCGGGGGTCTCTCGACAGGGTTTGGAGGCTATGTTCAAAGCTCTACCGTATCTGGAAGATTTAGTCTTTTATCTCTCACAAAATATGCGCGATGCCGGTCCTCTTTTCGAGGTTTGTGCTTCCAGTTGCCCGGCGCTCAGGACGTTGAAGCTTAGCCATTTTCATGGAGTGTGCGGGGGACCGCATCCGGATGGGATCGCACGCTGCTCTAACCTCGTGAATCTAACTTTAGAAAACTGTGGAGACTTGGCCGACGACGCCTTAAGGGCTTTCTCAATTGGATGTCCGAAGCTTGCGAAGTTAGGGTTACGCAACTGCCAGTTGATCACCAAGGAAGGGCTTCGTGCGTGCGTCTCAAATCTCTCACGCTCACTTAAAAATGTCGAAATTTCCTTCTGTAAGTTGTTGCCTACCGCCGTCACATTGAAAGCACTGGAGCCAATTCAAGCCACTGTGAAGTGCCTGTATCTAGACTGCGTTTGGGACCAGCAAATTCTTGATCAAGCATCAATACGAGCCTCACCGACTTGCGAATCATCAAGCTTCGAACCGCCCGGCGACACTGGGATTGCTCAGAGAAGATTGCGAAGCGCGGGGTTTCTCGACGCGGATGGGATGGACGAAATGATCGGCGCCAGAACTGATAGTTTCCTAACCCCGCACAGGTTAGTGTCTTCCAAGCGTCGCCGGCCCAACATGGCATCCAGCGGATGGCATGTGGCCACCATATTGCAGACTTCAATCCCCTTACAGTCGTCATCGACATCGTCGTCGAGGCTGCTGAGAATCAACGATGGAATCAGCAGCAGCAACTCGGAAGGAAATCAACAGCCGTGGAAATCACTGGAAGTTCTGTCGCTTTGGATTCCGCTAGGGGAAGTGATCTCACCGCTGGCAGCCATGGGACTCGAGCTTTGCCCGGTCTTACACGAGCTTACAATTAAAGTGGAAGGCAACGGGACGCTGCTGCGGAAACCGAAAGTGCGAGCATGGGGTATAGAGTCTTTGAATCGGTACCCGAAGCTGGAGAAGCTGGAGTTGGACTTAAGCGAAGTGACGGGATTTGCGTTTAGTGCGCCCATGAATTACACGGATCTCAGTTTGTGGGAGCGTCATTATCTGGTGGGAATTGACAACTTGCAGCTGACGGAGCTGGACTACTGGCCGCCGTCGGAGAAAGAGGGTAACAGACGTAGTTTATCGCTGCCTGCTGTCGGGTTGTTGTCACAGTGTGCGAGAGTGCGGAAGCTGTTCGTGCACGGCACTGCGCACGAGCACTTTCTTACCATGCTCAACCGATGCCCTTGTCTCCGCGATGTGCAGCTGCGAGGAGACTACTATCCTGCTCCCGAAACGATTTCATGCCAGCGCTTTGAAGCTGCCGTCGCCAAACGTGGTTTTCCTGATTAAAGTGAAAAGCTTGTGAAGCGTCACTTCTTTTCTGTGACTTGTGAGGACTGTATATACCATGCATGCTGATTTTATTCACCTTCATTGAACCAATAAACCGTGTGCGTACTATGAAGGGACTGTCGATGGTCCCGATCGATCTCTTGGAGCATTTTGAGTATACTTGATGAATAATGTAAGAGAACATTATTCCACCCCTTTCATTCGAGCTAGAATAGAATCAGTGATTAGAATGGTTACATGGACGTGTGATTCAGATTACAACTATGCGATGCTCAGAGGGTTGGGTTGGAATTCACATGAGCTCCTGTACTTTTTTAGCCGGTCGATCGATTGTTACCTAATTCAGGTGGAGAAGTGAAGCATAGGCAGCCGGCCATCCATTTTAGCTACTAATTTGCAGTGACAATAAAGCATGATTTGCCACTCATGTACGCACAAAAATCACCATGCATGGGCAATATTTGCACCTACCAAGGATTGCGGGATGGACATGACATGATAGAATTTTGGCCATAAGCCTCCTCTTTGTGGAGATGTGCTCTAAACATTAGCAGATGAGTATTGCAATGGCTAGGAGTCCGAGGCTCTTCGAGGCTCTTAATTTTGTACATACATGGGAGAGATGGATGAGTGTGAAGGAGAAGATTTCAAAGAGTGTAGTTTATCTTGTAGAATGTGATTTTATCACATGCTTGTGTTTGTAACAAAGTATTGTTTTTGTTATTTAGAATTCAAAATAATACAGACAGATCTGTATTTTAACCATGCGTATTCTTTACTCTTGCATTACATATAGTTTTTCAACAAAATTCAAATTTTCAACATGATAATGTGCGCTTTGAAGGGTAATTCTTGAATTAACCCCTTCCTCCATAAGAAGAAGTTTCAAGATATCCTTCATGAAATATGAGCAACCCTTCAGATTTATTCACTAGTGATGCTTATCTTGGTCAATCCGGTGTTTGAGTAAGCACTCATACGTTGGATTTGCATAGTAGAAGTTGTATTACTCATGGGGAGAAATTTTTCTCGTATAAGGAAATAAGGTTTAGGTAGAATGCACATTTTTCCAGATTTTTTTTCTCAAAATTGAAATTACTACAAATTAAAAAGGTGAACAATTGATCCGGACTAGTTACCATTATGTAGCTTCACTTGTAACCGATAACTAATTCCCGTGATGGAAACTGATATAATTAAGCTAACCACATAACTAATAGTTAATTCTACATAACTAATAGTTGATTCTGTCGTTCTGGAAAAAAGCCGGTATTGGGGGGTGTGGATAGTGTGTGGCCCTGGACCTCATCCCAGGGTCACCATGCTCAGTTACAGGCCGCATGGTAGTCACTGCTTACCAATATCAGGTGCAGCCATTCTAAACTGCTAAATACCAAGAAGCCTCCCTGCACAATCACATAAAGTTCCCTGCACAATCACATAAAGTTGCCATGATTTTCACTGTTTGCCAAAACCAAATGTCGACAATTGGGACCATATCGACTATGGGTTCCTCTACCTTATGTCCATTCACAAAACACTAAGGATGGTGTTCACAAAGTACACTGAAGATGGTAAGCGAATTTACAAATGAGCGCATTTACAAACTTACTAAAGATGATGGTAAGGATGGTATTCACAAAGTTCACTGAAGATGGTGAGCGATTTCACAAATGAGCGCATTTACAAACTTACTAAAGATGATGGTAAGGGGCATTTACAAACTACAGCAGGGGCGGTAAGGGCTTTAACTATATGACAAATATTCACAAAAATTTAATTGTAATTCTCAAAAACTTCAAACTAAAATGTACCGAAGTCCCATGAACCATACTACAGTAATCGCCATTGTGCGGATCTCTATAAAATGTTACAGCTTTCATATTCCATCATTACAGATGGAGTAAGTACTCTGCAAACCTCACGTTGCTTGCTTCGGAAGCCTAAGCAAGCAACTACTATCCAGTTTGCTTTGCAAAAATCTTTGCAGAAAAGATTTTTAACCCCTCAAAATCATCGTCACTTGAACTGAATGCATAGCTGAAGCAATCAAAGCTTGTATATTGAAACTGGCTGACGGGAGGACATAAATTTGGAGCAGTCGGTGTCTGAAAAAGCATTGAAAATGTCCAGGTAAATGGCATCAAAAAGCCAAGATATAATAGGCCAGGTCGTGCCTCGCTTACAGTGCACCACCGGCACAATCTCTAGTCCCGCCTTGAGCCTTTTGTATGCAGCCTCACAAAATGCTGTTATGAATAGTGAGGAGGACAGCTATTGCCATCAAACGGAATGCATACCACCTAAGAATTGACATTTCACCACTCAATAAATAGCCTTACCCTGAGACAAATTATTGTTGAACTTTAAGAATAAAAATAAACTGTCATTAAGAAATGAAGTGTCATATTGCTTCTCCAAACAAAGATTGAAGATCCAGTATTTGCCTTGTCACTCATTCAAAACAGTAAGATTCCGACCCTCACTCTTAACTCAGTATTTGGTCACCAATTCGCACAAGTAGCTATGTAGAAGAGGATATTCTACTTTCATTTTTTAAATTGGTGGCCATTATTGAGTTTTGAAGAAGCCACAAAGGTTTTTTTCTAATATTGGTAGCCACATTCTAATCTAGACGAAGCCATAGCTCAAAAGTATCCCAAATTTGAGCAATTTGAGAAAGCAAAAGACAAATAATACAGAAACTGGACCAGAAGTGTACCGGATGCTGCATCTTGCATATGTGACGAGCTCCTCAATACTATCTCTGTAATTTCCCAAATGAGATGTTCACTAGCCATAAATTGTGAGCTTGAGGACAAGAAGTAAAAATCGGTTTGCAATGACTATACATAAGCTTCCAAGAATACCAACCCCCTTGAACCCGACAATGTCAGGGCCACTGTTGTTGTCCGGGAACCCCATGGCGATAATATTCTCGGTTATGCACACTGTATCCAACTGGAACACCTCACCCTGCAGGCCAATGAATCAATGACTCCGCAAATGACTCAAAAGACAGACTTCGACAACCTCAATGCATGTCCATACCTGAAATCAATTATTGACAAAAGGGCGAAATTTGTCTTTAAATGTGCCAAGAACGTGAAGTCCATGCGCTTGCCAAGAACGTGAAATCCAGGTACACCGATTTTAGGGTATAGGATCACAGAGATGGACAATGCCAGATCACAAAACACAATGATGGCAATGAGCACAAACCTAATACTAGATAACCCACTTGAGATTCTGGAGACCCTATGAACCTTGAAGATGTAGAGTTATATGACATCCAAGCGCGAGGGCGACTTGTCATTATCCACCTTCTCCTTCACAGCCTCCGGCACCATCGATCATAGCTTGTCCACAATCACAATAGGGCAGTGGATGTAGCGCATACCGACCTTTTAGAAGTAACCTGGATGGTACTTGTCGAAGTGGATCCGGTGGTGGTGTATACCTTCGGCACTACAGCGACCTCCTGGATGCTTGCGATCCTTTTCTTGCGGTTTTTATTGAGAGGGGTCGTTCGTTGCTACCTGAAAATTGCAAGCGCTTCAACGACAAAGAGAAAGAAAGAGTGTGTAGCTGCTGGCTTTACCGAATGCCCTATTTTTGGATGAAACACCTCGATTATCATCTATGATTCCATCTGGAGAGGTAAATGGAATAGACCTACTCCGTCCCTCCTCCTTACTCCAGAGTTAGCGACGTCACCCCATCACAAACCCCTTCTCATTCCTAGTAGTGATCGTCGACAATTCATTCACTTCTAAAGCATTCAAAGGCGAATTGGCAAGAATTTTCTGGACCAACAGTTGCCCTGCGCACATGAAGCAAACGCTTCCGTTTGAAACCGTATATGCGGCTCCGAACTCTTCGGGTTTGATCAAACCCAGGCAGACGGGAGAGTCCGCATTTCACGTGCGACTCCGTGCCACTCCCGTTTGTTTACCTCTTACCCGAATCGCTCAACCAATCGCAGTGCGGAGACTCTCTGAAACTTCCAGTGGGAGAGAAAAGAGGATTCCAGGAGCCCCAAGGTTTAACCTCAGGTAAAAGGAAAGTGGCTCTCAAGACTGCCACTTGCCCCCATTTCATTGGGAGGTGGGGGCCCGCCAGCCCACAAGCCCAAGCAAATTGCCTGGGCCATATGGCTCATGTGCCCACAGTAAGTACGACCACTTCAACAACATATGACGCGATTGGAGGGCTTAACGTTCTCCTCAAAAGCAGACTCTCCACCATGACGTCCTCAGCAGATACAGCGGATGCAACGAGCGACGGAAGAGCGTAGCAAGAAGCAAGGCTTGAGCGCTCAAATATGAACACACAGAGTTGGCACTAGAGTTGTCATATTGACCTACATACACAAGATATGTTTAAAAACAATTCCTGGAACAGCAGTTAAGTGGAGCATGAAGGTAATCGCCTAACTTTCTACAGTATTCACACTTGCACTTGCGGATGTCACCGTACCACCATAGCATGTTACCGTATCACCATAGAATAATAAATAAATAATTCCATTTTAAGAAAACGTAAAAAAATAGAAATTACAAGCCAAGAGGAACGAAAATATATACAAATTATATTTGTATGATTTAAGGGCTACACTTAGTTGGGCAAGAGGCTCTCATCTCATTACAACTACTGTCGAAAAAACCAAAGAACAAATTTCAAAAGAATCTATTTGTGGCAAACGAACCTTATTTTTTCAAAAAAATAAACATTTATTTGTTGAAGACCAAACTTGCTATGGTGGTATGGAAGTCGATCCTACGAAGCTAAGGACGTGGCTGAGGATAATATTGTTTCAAGCGCCAACCCGTATTCTACCACTTTGAAGCTCCGCAATCTCAAGCGGCCATTTAGAAACACGACAAATCACAAAATGAAGACCTCATGAATTCAATGGTTGTGTTGTGTTAGGCGACCTTTTTATAGCACATTAGGTTAGATTGTGTTGTTAACATTGCACCTTTTTATATGTAATCAACCAACAAAAACTTCCAAAAATCTCAAAATTGCAGCAGCAACTTAAACTTGTAATGAATCTTATTGTGAATCTTAAGCTGCAAAGAGGCAATTTACGGCTTTTTGTTACTGCTTGCAAATTTTTCTTCCTAATAGTGTTTGTTTCTGCAATTGTATGCCTTTCGGACTATCAGGCCTACGTTACTACTTCCTTCTCGTGTATGATGCGGCTATACTCGGACAAGGTAGCTTGGTGCTATTCGAAAGTGCTTTAAGTTAACCTTTGTATACTCCTCAGAGGGGTTTTCCCTGGTTTGGTTAGGTGTGAGATTCGACCACATTTCCCTTTGATTATCGTCATCGGAAATGTCATCAATGTCTCCTCTCTCTTCTCTCCTGGTTAGCTTCTTTCTATACACTTACCCTCTACTTCTAGACTACTAGGTCTGTTCATAGGTCACTAAAGGGCTGTTCGGTTCACCTACTTCCTGTATTACAACGACTCACTATCCATGATAACTAGTACAAGGTAACCGGGTGCGGAGGTGGTGCAACCAGTTCGTGGTTCACCATGGACGCTTACGAGTTCCCTTCCAACGACTCTTACTACCCTTACCCGGGGAAACTCGACCACACTCAGTCCAGGAGTTGTTCTGATGGCGGAAAGCCCTCTCTAGCCGCTATCGTCCCGAGAAGATAGATTGCACAAGATTTGAGACCCTATCCGCCGGAAGGTGCCGTTCACTAGCTACACTCCTCTCCACCAGATGTTCTTCTCTTGTCGTTTCTTTCTGAGTTCAGTCACGGAACCTGTAACTACTTACTTGGACAGCAAGGGACTCTTGCGCTACCTGCCTCACTCCGACCCAACATACAAGATAGGAAACAATGGCACAAACACTAAGAGATTTTGGGGAGGAACGTACTTGCATTACTAAATTAAGGTAGATAGATTCACAAATAGACCCGGAGAGATTCGAGCTCCTCCGACTAAGTAGTGTGTCCTTCTTAGGCATTCCCGGAAGAGGTTAAATCCAGAAATCCTAGATTACCTAACATTCTGGTTCTATCAGATCTGCGCCTGGGCTACGGGTCCCTCCGGCGGTAGTGTTGCCACATCCTGTACATTCTCCTTGGGAGCATCTCCTCCTACCCCAACCGGATTCGTGATTACTAGCTCTCCTTGAGGAACATGAAGTGACTCCCTGACCTCTCCTATGTTGCCCTCCTCTCCCAAGTCTCTCTCTACATCCGGCTTCAAGGACCCGAAAATGGGTTCATCCGACCTTAGACTTAGGGCCTCACTAGAGATACCACCTCTATTGGAACCGGGTACGCTACTGCTTCGTCTTCCCGAGTTGCCTCCACTGCTTTCATGTATGTCATGGGAGGGGGAGGTGCAAAGTTGGCCCAAGCATACCCATGTTCTTTAGATAGCTCAGCCTTCATGCAGTTTAACTCCTTGTCTTGCTCTTGAATGATGTGGCTCCCATTTTTGTCGAAATCCTAGAGTCGTGCTGCACTAGGGCTTAGACCATTTCTAGGTGTTGCTCCACTATATTTGTTCTGAGAACTACTCCTACCATGCGCAAAGACTTCTACATCACCATCTGCTTGTGGGCGCACATGTGTAGGGCGAGTGCGATAGGCTGCAGCGGATCCTCCTCGGTAATTTGGAATGGAGGTCAAGGTTGTGAGCCAGCCCCTCTCGGGACGTGAATTCCTCTTGTCTTCGAGCCAAGGGGGTCGTAGAAGGAGTGGCGAAATCGTGTCGCTAGGTTGGTGGCCCCGAGGAAGGTCTCGGAGCCTCCTCAAACTCCAAACCGGAGGAGTCCTCCATGACTTTATTTCATTCCTATGAGTTGTCTCCCCTTTGGATGATGCGGTACGGTGCTCGCTCAACTAAGGTCTCTCTGGCCTGTCAAGGAAATCTCCCAGACCGTAGACTCAGGTTGAGCGGATAAGCCGGACACTCGGACCCGGGTCAGCTGCCTCTTCGTCATCGGCCGCTATAGGTTTAGACTCCCGGACCCGTGCTCGCCCTTTATCTTCCTAGGCTTTGGAGCATGAAGCGGTTCCCTCCAAAAGTCATCTGTTGGGTCTGCCTCCCGGTCTGGGAGAGCTTCAGGTGTTGCGACTGTTGAATCTTCCTGTTTAGGAGGTTCCCCGGCTACAACATCCTCCGGCTGGGGCACGTCTGCTTCAACATGGCTCTTATATTGAAGAAGATCCCTTGCTCCCTCAAATAGGAGCGCACTGGCACGGAATCGCGTCTTCCTGAACAGGGTGAGACCATCTTTCCTCTCAGTGTCGTTGCCCTGTATTGGAACGAGAGGAGGAAGAGGTGAAGGAGGAGTAGACATCGGGAATGGGGAATTCTCCTCCACCGGTGGCTGCGCTAGCCTCTTGGAGGACGATCCTTGCAATGGCGTATTTTGGGTCGCCATTATATGGGTGGAAGGTCTGGTGCTCTTGGTCCTGGCCTCTAAAGTCCAGGCCCTCCTTCCCTTAAGCCTCCTGGTCCTAATGGTGGTGGCGGTGGTGGAGCGCTTGCTTCTAGTGCGGATGCTGCCTAGAGTATCTGGGCACCTGCAGGGACTCCCACGGCATAGATTGGATCCTCTAGGAAGCAATCTCTTTGCACCTCCATAGCCATGCACAGTTAAGTTGTCTCTGCTGAATTGAAACAATCATACTGCGCGTAGAAGTGGTACAGAAAAGGTGGTAGGAGACAACCTTTCTTGTTGTACACTTTCTTCGCGGCCTTAGCGACTATGTCCTCGACAATGTGACCCCATCCAATCCTCCGGTTGCCACAAAAGAACTCCATGATCGCCTTCACGAGTTGGTAGGTGACAAATGCAGGCTTCTCCGAGTTCAGTATGGGCGCCAAAAACCTTAGCAAACGTCGCTCTCTACCGTTAATGATGTGTTCCACCCGGAACCCATCGTGCTCGTGCGCCGGTTTGTGGAACCGGGCGCCCAGGGAGGAGTTGTCCTTACCTTGATGTATTCCGTTGCTGAGTCTGAGAATCCATACGTTTTCCACCAGCAGCTCTCCTCCCAGAAGTCAGACTTCCTTCAAACCGGACTGTCATTAAAGTGCGCATGTGTGCGCTCGAGGAAAGCTTCCTCTACAATTCCCTTGTCGTCCACGTCCCAGGTTAGCCAATACAGGCCCACACAGCCCATGCGCGCAACATCCCGTACCATCTCTGCCCGGGCGGCCACGTTCTTCGGTATCTCCAGTTTGATTAGCTTGCGGCTTATCGTCATTCCTTGCACCATGTTGATGACATCTACTCCCATGGTGCTCCTTCTCCTAATTGAGGCGCTTCTAACAAACGCGTGGATGAAGACATGCTCGCAATTGGGTAAGAACAAAAGTGTTACCCAAGTGACGTCACAAGACAACCACGGGGACCATGGCGGGAGCAATAAAGGCAACAGGGCAACCACGGCACACTTGACGGAGGCCATAGCCACCGAACAGGGCACCATGGCGACCAAAGCGGAGGCGATAGCTGATGACCATGGACACCACGACACTTGGGATAAGGGCACCGCCCAATTTCTCAGGACCTCTACGGTACGACGTAGGATATAAGTAGTAGAAAACATGAGAAGAGGTACTCGTAGTAGTCACAATAGAAGTACACTTTCAGATTAGTTCAATCAGTCCTCCAATGTACTCAGATTTCGTGGCATGAATATAAAGGCCAAGAGCCAATCTACTTCTCTCTCCCACACTTGATCTCTTTCTCTCTTTCTTTGCCTGATGACTATGTTTGCTCAGATTGCCATGGCCCGAAACCTAACTCTCCGTTCTCTAATCCGTGTCGTCGTTTCCTCAATGTTCTCCGCGGTATGAGAGTAATTGCACCTTAAAATCCAAGCGTCTACACCCTACCTCGACAACATTCTTCGCACAAAAGTCACAGAACCACAACCGACGCCTTCTAGCACAGCGTAGCCTTTCCTACCATCATCCTTGATATCTATATTCTACCAAAGATTCTACAGATAGAAAGCAAAAACTTCTCTTTCCCGACTCTAACGATACCGTAGTTTTAGCCGAAGCCCTCCTCTCTAGACCTGAGCTGCCCTCAGTCTCATTCCTTCCCTATTGCCCTAAGAAACTATTCCGCTGCTCTAGATGAACTCCTAGACACTATCCGGACCCAAGTTATTAGATTGTAGGAAAACAAGGTTTGACAATTGAATACGGATTAAACCGGAGACGAGTGGAGCGGCGGAGGGCAATGCCACGAGAACGAAGTTTGACACGTGCAGCATTAATACACAGCCGCCATTACGCCCATATTGTCTCCCTCCTTTTGACCCCACCTTGAGGCGCTATTGTGTACGCACTCTTTTTCATCCTTACCTTCTTTGCACGCACTGACTGACGTCCCCGCGTGATCGTAGAGCATACAACCCCTGAGAAGGAGTATAAATTGTACAATTGCTGACATTGTGCCAACAAAATGGTGAACTCGCTAGGAATGATGATCACCTAGAAGGTTGTCCGCCCGGTGATACTTGCGGACCGTGCAACCCGGAGGTATCTGCAAACCATGCAGCCCGGAGGTAGCTGCTGAAAGACCTCGAACGCATGGGCTGCGCCGACTTCTTCTACGTCCCTTGGGAGATCCATGCCTTGGAGCTCATTTCGGAGTTCCACATTATAAAGCTCTTTTGACTATTCAACGAGAACCCAATCCAAAGAAAGGCGAATTACTAGGAGGAGGGATGCTAGCGGATGACCTACATGTCGCGACCCTAATTACTCCAACTCTTTTTTCTTCTTTAGTGAACCTTACTTGGTAGCGGAATTCTGGCTCACTTAGTTGGTAGCAATCGGTTACGACTTAGCTAACACTTGCATGTGCCCCACACACACAATGTTAGCACCATTCTAAGTCAAGGTGTTCAACCCACCTTGACTCCATAACTCATTACCCGATATTCATTACCCGGAACTCCAACCAAAACATGGGCATGCCAACCCGGAACTCCCACCAACACATGGGCATGCCACTTGGTGGCACGGGGCGGCCTTCCACAAATGTCCAACGAACCAAGGGTGACACTAATCACCCCCGGAGCTAACCGCCCTTATCCAATGTCCAACTTCCCAATAATCCCCTTCCACTCTTGTCTCTTACTCCATTCGGGACATTGCCAGAAACCCTCCCGGAATCCGGCACTAGTTTTCCCGGGACAAGTTTGTAGCGAGACTCTTTCCAACTCAATGTTGCGGGATGCTCAAGAGCATCCCACAATGCCCAAGGTGTGAGAGTGAGGCTTCCTTTCCATGGCTTACCTTCTTGAGCCATTCCCGGTCACTCCCGGGAACCGGCTCTACTTATCTCGAGGACTAACTTGGAGAGGGACACTTCCCAACCCCATGTTTAGAGATGCTCCATAGCACTCTCCATTTTCCACAAGGTGCGGGAGTGAGGCCCATCAAGCCTCACGCCTTGGAGCCACCCCGGCTCCTCATAGCACCATGTGCAAGTGAGGAGGGAGACCACCCCTCCTTGTATTACTCTGTGAAGTCTCGGTAGCCCCCCCCCTCTTGTGTTGAGGGGCCTTCCGTGACACACTTTCTTTTTGGAAGACCACCCGTTTTTGCCTTAGTCTCAAAAACGGGCCGTAACTTCTCCTCGGGCTAGCTCCTAGCTCAGGTATCCAAATGAGACGTGCAAGCCCATTTTCAACATTTACTCTTTGAGTAGATATTGATGGACTACCTACTTGCCCCAATTAAAGCTGTCCCAAGGGAGATATGCCCCTATGAACATTTTGTGTCCCGGGAGGCAACATTCACGAGTCCCGAAGTCCCGACCACTTTGAGGAGCCATATCTCCTAAAGTATTGCTTTGCTCATCATAAGCTTTAGCATTCTAGAAAGCCCTTGTCATTAGCTTTCCAGCAACATGCAACATGCCGCCCTCCACGAAGGTCGACACCTTGAGTCCCGAAAGGCAACACTCCGGAGTACCGGAGTGTCCCGGAACGCGCTCCAACTTTGGAGAGCCATATCTCATGACTCTCAACTCCAAATTGGGCGTTGTTTGGACCCATGGGTGCGTGCTTGAACAAGGTTTCCAACCATGTAAAGCACACCACCAAGTTCGTCCCGAGCACAACGCTATTGCGTGCTGTTTGCTCGGGACTCTCCTTGGTCACTTCACCTTGTCTCTTGCCGAGCCCGGGGCGTCACTCCCGGGGTCCTCTTTGCTCACCACGGTGTTCGGGCATCCTTTGGAAAGGGATGTGACATACACATCCTCGGCATCGTCGATTGGATTCATCCAGGTCCGGAGCGACCTGACCTTAGCGGCAAGGTTCGACCACCCCGCACACAAGCACGACGCCTTCAAGTTGGAGCATTGTATCAACACCATGGAACAAGGGCTGTTTACATTCCGGATACTGTCCCTGAACTTGGAGAAGTCGGCAACCATCACCAAGTAGCACTTTAAGGCCATTCTGGAGACTTAGTAGGGCAACTAGGTAATAAGATGGAGCCTCATTCTAGACGTTGTGATTGCAAAGGCCCTGAACAAGGTGAGCAAGAAGAATGGTTGCTCCCTTGCGCCCTTCCTCTACCACTTTTACGCGCAATATGGTATCTCAATCCGAAGGAGATTACCGCGCTGCGCCTTTTGCTAGAAAACAGGAGAGACTTATACTCTGCGGTACCCATATCCGCAGAGGAAGTCCTTGCAGCTGCTTGGATGATACAAGAGGCTGCAGTAGTAGGGGGAGCTGTCCCAGCAACAAGAAGAACAACACGAGCACCATGAAGTGGGAGTTTGACCCAGGCAGCCCAAGTAAGAAGTCTAGCAGCATCAGAACAAAAAGAGACAACTCCTACGAGGCCTACACCAACTCACGAAATGGCAACGAAGGGCACACCCTCCAGGAGGCATCATCATAGAACCCAACGCCACCTGAATTGGAGGTCGACTCTCTAATTCCGAGGCCTTTATCACCCTCAGATACGATTGACCTCTGTACCCCCCCCCGAGAAGAGTCCGCTGCCCCTTTTAATTCTAGCCCGGGGGAGTGAGGGAAAAGAGGAAGGTGGCACCTTCTTTGAGGAGACACGAAATTAGACGAGGGCCAATCAACCAAAGACGACCAAGGACCCACCCGGGGCCTGTAGAAAGGGAGAGAAAGGCGCCCGCCCCACTACACTAGACAACCACCAAAAGAAGAAGGGACTTCAACCACCTCCGAGACTAATATTTCCTTATTAGACGACATAGAAGGAGAGCGTGAGCCGCGGAGGAAGAGACCCACTTGGAGAAGGCCAAGGCAAAATCTTGTCTTCCACGACCAAGACGAATGTAGGAACCTTGATGCTTAGGAACGAAACAAAGACAAAAATTGGGACATGGGCTCCTCTAATCTAGCTCCACGCCGAATGTCGAGCAGGAGAAAGTTGACCAGCACTGTCCGGGACTCAACTTCCCCACACCACCCGTACATACAATAGTAGAAGAGGCTCTTGGACGTGCAGAGAGGGCAACACCCATCGATAAGCAGCGCGCGTCAGCCACTGAATGGGCAGTCGCGAAGAGGAAGGGGAAGAAGCCAATTGACAGGACGTCTAACTTAGAGATGGAGGATGCTCCAATGGCTTCTCTGGGTTTTCACATTCAACTTCAGGGCTTTACCACCCTGGAGTGGGTCCTGCATCCTGTAGGGAGGCCTCACCATCCTCAGACATGACAAGGAGATCGAAGAGATGAAGGCCAAAGTGCCAAAACAACAAGGCTATGCTCAGGCCAACTTGGTCTCTAGAAGGCCCTACTCACTCCAAAGGAGGCCGAGTTGAAGGCTGAGATGTTCAACGTCCACTTCTACAAGGCATGGTTAGATGCGCCCTCCTAGATGGCTGCCTTCTTCAAGAAGTAAACATGAGAGATAGAGGGAGCTGTGAAGGAGATGCGCAAGTTACCGCGGGAGATGGAGCCGGCCTATCCCGAGGAAGTCCCTTAGGAGGAGGTTGTAGCTGTGACACCAACTGAGAGAAAGGAATTAGCAGCCTTGCTAACCTCCCGCCTTAACGAAGAGGAAGACAAGGCCATTGGCGCGGTTATTGGAGACAGACAGTGGGAGAGTGCAGACAAGGAAGTAGTGAAACAACCGCCTTCTGCCAACCAGGGAGGCAAGCACCCTGAGCCCTAGAAGGAGCGTAAGGAGGACCCTCTCCATTGGAGGACACATCGGCTGCCTTGATGCCACTCTTAGAAGGTTCATTCTCTTGAAGATAGGTGGATAAAGAGGTGATACCACCCCCCAGGATGAACCTACCGGATGGACAAGTGCTTGACTAACGTGGAGGCAGTGGCTCCACTCCTGAGGCGACAATCCAAAGAGAACTAGGTGAGGAATTTGGAACGGCTAACTCTGGACAACCTGACTACGATCCGGCCAAGGAAGGAGGAGGAGGAGAATAAGCTATTGTACTCCCCAACTCTCTCGAGGTAGATCCAACTCTTAGAGAAACCGAGCTGCTGCAAGGATTATCATCATCCTAGAGGAGATAGTTGACATGCTAGACGTGGTCTAGGTCTGGCAAGCTTTGGAGATGCCAATCCTTTTAGGTGGCACAAATGTGGTGGAGGAAGGGGCCGAGCTTCGGCAATCGTAAAAGAAGATCATCAAGGAAGAGGAGGTCTTGTTCTACGAGTGCACTAGGGGGTGGGCCCGAGTAACCCAAAGAATTTTGGCGGCTCCAGACCGTTCAAGAGACCCCGACATGAGTAGAATTCAAGTGTAGAAAGGCATGTAGGTAGTAGACCTTAGATAGAACGATTTTGCAATGGTAGATAGATTATCTAGAATATTTCTAGAGGGAAGAAACGCGAGAATGACGGCTCAACTTAGGCATTATCACATAGTTAGATAACTAGAAAAGCCTGGGCTTGTCCTTTTTCCGGGAATGCCCGGAAAGGATGCACTACTTAGCTAGAGGAGAATTTTTAACCTAGTATTTACCTAGCAAATAACCAAATGGTCAAAAATCTAGGTGATCCCACTTCCAAGCAACCTATATTTGATACATTGTCATGTTCCACTTTGATCTGGCCCATTTCAACTCCTGCCAACATAGTCGTACACTTCACACGATCAAGTTTACCGTCGCTATTAGATTGTGGGCTGCCTTTAAGGTGACCATCGTTCTCTACATCTATCCGGTTTACCCAGTCTTGTTTTGCTAGGCAATTTCTCTCTTGGAGCTGTAAATTTGCCACTCCTCCCTCTGTGTTGATGCTTGCAACCGCAAACTGGCGAAGCCGTTGTGGAACATCTTTGTTGTTATTGAACTCAAATAGGACGTTGACAGAAATAGGCATGTTTCCATGTTGAAACAATGGACATTTGTCGTAGTTCCATTTCTCTAGGTTCTTGTGTTCGCTACCGTCATTGAGATTGTTGTTGTCATCCTCTTCTCGGATGTCCCCCATTACACTATCATCCCATTCATTGTTTAGTATATCCTCTTTTTGGTCAGAGTCCTCTTCTTCTAAATAATTTTCATACCAAGTTCTCGGCGTTTGTCTATGTCTTACGCACTTAAGTTTGGTGTTTTCGTAAATGTACACAAGGGCCTCTACTTTGGAAGTAGACAACCAATTCCTCACTTTGTTGTGCACGAAAGAGTACATGCTCCAATGCCTCTGACATGATGAAGCTGAACATGTCAACGTCAAAATCTTCTTAGCAATTTTGGCAAGGCATTCCCTCCGACTTGATGCCACCATTGATGTGGTAACAAGTCAACTTGAGCAGGATCAAGGGCCTCTAAATTGGTGTTAAATGGACCCGTCCTCTCCTCATATTGTATGCATTCCCGCACCACTTCTTTATAGAATACTCCCATATGGGCACAAAGCTTCCTTACGACTCGATTTAAAGCGCTTTTCGCATCTCCATTGTTTTGAATTGCTCCCATATTTGTCAAATAAGGGTTCAACAAAGGTGCTGCATAGTGGAGGTCCGGGAGCATCAATTCTCATTGTAGCTATGTTGGGTGATAGTTCGAATGGACGTTCACGCAAAGAGAACACATGTTCTTTAAGGTCCGACATGATCACATATACCCTGGATATGGCTGATACTTTCCCGTCAAACTCCCAAAGAGCTATGAGTACTGGTTCAACTACTTTCACAAACTTCGTACAATTCTCCCAGAACTCATTGCTCCTCATGCTTTCCCTCACATTCCTTGCCTTTGTCTGCAACTGGTGACTGTTTTGCCTGTTCTATAGTGTCTAGACAAACTCATGCCACTCGGCATCAATCACCATGTTGTTTAGAGGTTGTTGTAGCTTTAACAACCGCTCTATCATCAAGTAGTTTTTTGCAAATAAAGTTTGAGGTGGTACTTTCAGCTGCAGCTTCGGGGAGTACTTCCTGAATAAAGCAAGTGGCACGTGCAACCCTTTAATAAATGTGCACATTCTTTTAGCTTGTTCTACAAAATCTTTAACCCATGCCTCTCTCTCACAATCTTCTAGAAGGAGGTCTAGAATATGTGCCGCACAACATTGTCCATATAAGTGAGGATATTCAATCTGCAACTTCTTGACAGCCCCTAACATGGAGCTTGCATTGTCTGTGCATATCTGAACAATGTTTTTTGGTCCAACCTCCTCTATGTACTTCGCCATTTTATTTGCGACATAGGCAATATCCTTCTTCTTCCTTGAAATATCCACGGATCCCAACAAGACCTTCTCGATAGACAAACTAGCATCATGTTTATTAGTCGTCTACTTGTGACACCCCACCACTCACCCGAGCATACTGTTCCTCCGTACTTCTCAATAGATAGTTTTGTTCGATCTTCAATTGACTTTTGCACAACTGCCTTCTTTCCATTAAGCATAATAGTCCTAATAGCATGATACGAGGGTGGTTGATATCCAACAATACCGGCCTTTGCTGTATCTTGAACGACACTCATGAATGCTAGATGTCGTACGACATTGAATGCAATGTTTGTTTCATAGAAAAATGAGGCCCATTTTGCATTCAAATTTTGCCTTATAGCAAGATTAAACCTATTCTCTATACTCCTTTGCCCATGTTGGCGCCCTATAGAGAGCATAGATGGCCGTTGTCTTGTGGTGCCATGGCTCGTCATGTTAGGGGATGGCATTTGAACAGACCTTAAGTTAGGAGATGACATTTGTAGTGACTTGATGCTAGGGGATGGCATTTGTGTAGACTTTGTGCTTTTGGAATCTATGTTCTCTATAGTTCCCTTTCCACATTCGTATGCCTTCATCCACTCTTGTCTTAGGAACAACATTGGTATAAGGAATATTCTTCTTTGGAACAATCCCTCTGCAGTTACAGTATAATTCGATAACACCATGGGGTAATTTGTGACACGGGTGTAATGCGGAATTGTGAGAATATCCGAAATGCGCAGATGCTCTGCTCTTAATAAAGACTGTGCGTTTTCCACACAATACACACACGCGAGTATTTGTCTTGTCATTCGGTTCCCTAGATAGTTGTAGCCAATCGTCCCATTTGCGAGTTTCTCTTCAATTATCTCCTGCACGGTTAGATTGCAAAGTATGGTCTACATACCGGAAATGCACACTTGCCATGCAGTAAAATTGGTGAAGGTAGCAGAGAGCCCTAGTACTCAAATTACTCTTTGCACATAAAAACCGAGCAAGAGGCTTATCATCACAGACCCAAGACTACGGTCAAAGCACAAAGTGAAGTAGTGTTAAGTTTTTGAACGACTCCATGTAGACCCAAAATTTGAAAGTCAGGGGGGAATGCGTATAGAAGGCAACCAGCAGTTTGACAAAGTCGCTACGGCCAAACCGCCGGTCGCCCTAGTCCAACGCTGTCGCGCCATTTGGACCGCCCGTCGCCCTTGCCCTAATGCTGTCGCGCCAGTTGGACCGCCGATCGCCCTAGCCATGACGGATTTTTTAGCGTCATGGTCTCTTTCATTGTAGTTGAGTACAAGTATTTGCTGCGACTCAACTATAATCAAGGAGACCATGAAAACATCATCCACAATGCAAACTTTAGCATACTTTGGGGATCCCAAAGTTAGTGGTCATTCTCCTTTTTTTAAGGTAGTGTAAAGCCAAATGGGACAAAGAGCACTTTACTCTCCAACCACAAATTTTAGTTGGCCATGGTCAATCTGCATGGTCTATAGTGTAAAGTGACCCTCAACTAAAAACCTGGAGACCATGAGGCTCAAAAATGATTGATTGGCTAGTGTTTAGAAAGAAAGGATAGAAAAGGGGAGGGTAAGAGAGAATAATGAGGATTCATATTAGAAAATTGAGCTTAACCCCTAAACGTCCCTAGTGTCGAAAAACGACATTTTGGATGAAGGGCAGAAACTTTGAAGAGCCATAACTTCTTCATCTAAACTCTGTTTTTGACGAAATTACTTGGGTTAGGTCAAAAATCAATTCTAGTTTATGTGGTAAAATTTTCAGACTCATAAAATAAAGTTTGAATAAATGGCATGGATTTTAGTGAAGGCAGCTTTTGTTTTTGGGTTTTCAAACATTTGGCATGTTTTACCATTGCAAGCCAATTATGTGAAATCTAAACTAGTTTTTCATGAATTTTTTTTCATGGGCTTGATATTTGGATGCATCCCAACAACTTTGTAGTTGGAAGTTTTTTGATCTAGATGACTTTGGTATTGGCTTTGCAATGATGTTTCTACGATGAAAGTAGTGAAAAAATGGATGATTTTTGAAGAGCTAGATCTCCTACATCCACCGTTAGATTTTGACTTTATATTTTGGGATGGATTCCAATTATAGTCTATTTTTAGTGGTAGAAACCTTGACCCAATCGAGGATATATTGAAGAAAAGGCATGGATTTGAGTGCGAGGGGTCTAGTTTTGGACTATTTTTCCTTTGTAAAATTTTCGGCAATTTTCACGACTACAAGGCTACTATTTGAGCCAAGATTTTGTTTTGATGAATTTTTTTGGTACAAGAGTGTCTTTGAGTTGAAGATGAACAACATTTTAGTTGCTGATTTTTTGATTGCAAATTTCATGTTGGTAGTATTTTCACTTCAAAGTGAAAATGTTGGTATTTTGTAGCTTGTTTTGCGCACTAATATGTTATGATCTCGCAATCTATGAGATCCCATGAGTCAAGTTTTGGTCCACATGATCCACTACAAGTCTATTACAAGTTTGTACGGTTGAGATCTGAATAGCTTATCTTTATTTTCATCTATATCACTTTTTTTGAAAATGAGTTTTTGGCTAAAAATACCCCAAGGACGTTTAGGGGTTAAACTTCTCCCGCTCCAAATCCACTTTACACTACAAGAGTAAGCAAGCCACTCAAAAATCTATTCATGATTTATCATGGTTTAGGCTCTTCGCCAAGAGCCATGACCATGAAAATGATTTCAGTTTTCCTAGCCATGGCTCTTGGGCCATATTGTAAAGGGACCCTTAATTTAGAAAAAAATAACGACATGAATGTTTGTCAATTCACTTTCTCTAAATAATTAAGAATGATTAAAAATTCCATATATGCATTATTTAAGTATATATAGACTTTGACGTGATTTATGGATTGAGAATGGTGTGTAGGGATTGGGGGTTATCTCTATCATCAACACAGAAGATGACAAAAGAATTAATTGCACACGAAACAAACATGAAAATTACAAAATACACCAAGAAAAACGAAATGTCATGGTCTACATATTGATTTTGTTTACAGCATCCTCTGATGATAATTTTGTAATAGTAGTATACAATCTAATGCAATGTTCATTGAATGAGATGAGCAAAGCCTGTGAAAGAATAGACAATCAGAGGGAATTCAAGAAGAGTGATAACCTCAATAGACCCGGGCGAGTAATTTTCAATTGGAACATTGAACGATTGTGTGAATTCATCCCTGTATGGAATTGAAGGCCAATGATCAATACATGTTCTGAACATTTTCAAATACATCCATGTAATGGAAGAAGTAACAATGGGGGGATCCACCCTTTCAACCCTCGACAACAATGTGGTCGTAAAAGAATTGCGAAGATCTTCAATTCTATCTACTCCTGTATACTATAATTGCTGTCTAAGCTCGCAAAAGCCGGCGACAAAACTTTCCATCCATCTCAGACTTGGCGAGAAATTGACTAACACTTTGATAAGAACAAAGAGGCAATATAGAGGGCAACAACACAGTGGAGATATTAGGGATGATGTTCCGTGAATTAGGAAAGTCCATCTCCCCCTTCCAAGACTTCGGGAAGCAACAACACAAATCACCATTCCGCCTATTCCTCCATTCGCAGTCATCAACCATTAGTTTACGATCGAGACGGCAAACTCTCCAAGTCGGTTGATCTTTCGTTAAGGGGAGCATAAGTTTCTGGCAGTAAGGGTACCAATCCTGATTGTGGCACTTATTCCTTCCATAGAGGAATAATAGCTTTGTTTAAATGTCGTAGGGAAGTAAATACTCAATAACAAGATGTAGTCGTCCTATAGGCATAAAGGGCCAAATGCCAACATGAAAGTACTTAAGGAGAATCCAAAAGAAAGAATGCAGCCCGAGCCGTTGATGGATTCTCTTTAAGTCGAAGTGAGTTGGGTTACTTCCTCCGTAATCTTCAAAGCAAAGGACACCATTAACTGAGAACACAATCACATTGTGCATAAATACAACACATTGAGAAAATGTTAGCAAAGGAGATTAGGATAACAAATAGAGGAGGAATATCGGGGGATTCCCTCATGCTTTAAGCACATACACTCCCTTATAATCAATGGCCGTTAAAATTAACGCATAACAACAAAAGAAAGACAATATTTTTGAATGGATAAGAAAAGGGTAGAGTTGAACAAAGTAAAACCTTTTGTATGATGTTTGTAGGTGCTAAGTAAACATACATCGATATGGATAACCAAGTGGCATACGAGATGAATAACCAAGTGTAACAAAGAAACTTACTCTTAATGCCAATTTCAAGCATTAGCGTCAAATGATATTGTCCAAGCTACTCATCGAGGGGTCACTACATATAAAAATGCAGCTGCTACTTATTAGGGAATCGCCCCATATAAAAATGCGGTTGCTACTCATCGCGAAATCGCCCCATATAAAAATGCGGCTGCTAATTTGAACTGAGGATGAGCGTACGTAGGAATAAGAATGAAAACAATAAAAGGTATGGGGTGGTCGCCCCATGGATGTCCCAATACTGGTCACTTAGAACTACTCAAGCACGAAATAGAAATTGTACAAGAGACATGTGCGAAGTTCGAAACCTAAAGAGTTAATTTAAGTTAAAGTGTTGATGACTTTTCGAGCATGCTCCTCAGACGCTGGCGGAAGACCACCCTCAAGCGGGTTGTTCACGGCAAACTCCTAAACTAAGAGATCCAAATAAAAAAGTCTTTGTAGTCTTTGTGGCTTCAAGACGGAAAGTAAGAAGATATCCGGACTTCCTGTCCGAGAAGGAGGGTGTATCGCCGAGTGATTGTCATTCAAAATGCACTTCAGCGGAGTGTTGTCAATTAAAAGAATACAATCACTGGAATTTAAAGAAAGACAGCGCTGGACGACACGAAAATCCTTAAGCAAGAGGGGCGTATTAGGTGACACCAAGAATCCCGAAGGCGTGCAGTCCTCTTTAGACAGCAGCAAAATCGCATCTGGTCGGAACAAACAACCTTTTGTGACTTTGTTGACCATGTCTTTTATATTCTTCATGGTGGCGGAACTCCAAATGACCATAGATGCATTCGTATAAACGAAATTCAGAAGCTCTGTACAGCCCGGCCTCCCTGTCTTTTTAACATATTCGCCCCTCCAATAGAGCAACCCCTCTAGGTTAAACACAACCACATGTTGCGGTGGTAGTATTTTGGCTTTTTCTTCCAATATTTTGGGCTTTTTGAGCGCGGTTGAGAGACTCCCTGCAATAAATCATCTAATAAGTTAGAGGAAGAAATGTAGTGTGGCTTATCACGAATATAACGACGGTAGGACATAATACAATTTAAAGCATGTTTAGAGTAAAAAAAGATATTTAACTTGAATGGAGGTAAGCAAAAATAACCTAATAACCCTTATTATCATGACACACTTTAACTTGCTCCACAGGACTAACCACACTTGGTCCAGCGCATGATATCGGGCGATCAAGCGAGAGCACATTTACATCAGGTCCTTGCTCGACCTGGTAACGAGTATTAGTTAATTGCAGAAGCAAATGTTCAAAAGCCTTAGGAAATACAATGCATTTCGAGACATCATGTTCTGAATAGCAAAACAAAAAGGGACGCTTCAACAGCGCGTGCAAATTAATTGGCTTTGGACATCAATTACCTCTTGAATAACCTGTCTTGTAGACTTTTGCATGATATTTGATGCCACCGATTCCGTAGATAGGTTCTTCGTAGGACATCTCTGCTTCTTAGTAGCTTCATCTTCCATATCCAATTCAATCATCGTTTCTCTCGTTAAGTCCACGCTCAATTGTTTCGTAGAACAGGCGACCATCGAAAGAATCTTTAACGAATCCTTATCAAGCCCATAGTATGGTTTCTGGGCAGGTGGTACAACTGTGATTGAGGCATGGGGCTCCGGTACACCAAGATCTGTACTCGAGGATTCGACGAGTACCAAAGACTCAGTATCGATATCCGGTTGAAGGACAACAGGGGACACTTGTGCTTGAGGTCGAGATTCTAAACATTGAACCTCCTCCAACGGATTCATTGGGCGACCCCCGATGATAAATCTAAACTCCCTGAGGCGACAACGTCCGCAGTTCCAAAATCATTGGTGCAACTCACCTCGACGACACAGTCCGCCACGGTTGCCTCATCACGGCCCACGTATTCATGAAGTCTACCTCCATCCGAACACAAAGGAGACGGGTTGCGGCAGCGACTCATCTGAACCAGGTCAACTAAAGAGTCTTTCATGCATGGGTCCAAAGCCAGTTCTCTCTCGATCGCAGCATCGTCGCATAGTATGATATCTTCACTTTCTGACTCAGGTATCAGAGGAGCTTCGATCGGGCAATCCATCTATGGGTCTTCTGATCTTGGAACTTTAGTATCGAGTGCACCTGATTCCACTCGGTCTGAAATATCTACGTCTGCTCTGAGTAGAACATTCTCCGAGATCATATCCTCAGCATCCTCTTCATAGAGATGTGTAGTAGCCAATGAAGCGTTTACGAGTAGAGGCTGGTCGGGAGAACTTGCTGATAGAATTCGGTCAGAAGTGTGGACACAAGCAACGACTGAACGAGGAGCAGAGTAACCTCTAGAAATTTCCATAGACTTCCACTTCCTTGAGTGGATATTGACCTGTATTGAAGCTGGATAAGCTAGCTCGTCAACCATTGAATGAAAACGTTGCACATCATATGCAAGATTTTTTTCCCGTATCTTTGTACACCGACTCTGCCCCGCATATTTACTAGCTAAAGATACAGTATCCGAATACCCGGAGCTTGGCAAGTGAGCCTAAGAGAAGGCATCAATGAGATCAACATCATACTCAAGGAAATCCCCGACATACACATTCTCATACACGATCTCTTCCTGCACCACAAGATTATTTATTTGAAATTAGGGTAACTATGTAATCAATGAGAAATCTGAATTCATTCGTTTAGGCACGTCATGTCATCTCTAATAGCGAAGTAGTTCTTAGTCATACCGTGTTTGATTCCCACTGAGAACCACCAACTTCGTGATGAGCACTTGAATCAAATTCCACAGTCCTTGCCGCTGAAGGCCTGCCAGAAGTTGACCCATCTATCGGTGCGGTCTCTTCTTCCGCAACTTCGTCTTCAACGAGAAGTGTCTCTTCCTGAAGCTGGCCTTCGTTTTCATGTTTGCCCTCCTCATTGTCACTATTGTCGTTGCCTTCTTCGTCGCGGTCGACACCCTCATCGTTGCTGTCGTCACTGTCACCCTTACTAGGATCACTACCGCCATCGTTTCGGCCAACTGTAGTACCAATGGATTGCACCTGAGGTCTGCAGGTCTTTGCGCTTGCCTCTTTGACGATGACATCATACATGGATCTTGCAAGACGACTGGCCTCACCAATCATTGCGGGCTGGTCCACCAACTCCAATACAGTTGCACTGTTGCTCTGAGAAAGATGAAGAACGGATCATCGGTCGATTGAGCCATACTATGACAATCAAAGTCAAGGGAGAAATAACAAAAGAAGCAAATCAGTGTAGCCAGGAATGGGATTTACATACTTACCAATGCAATATTTGTGATGTTGGGACCACCATGCACGTCCACAACACTGTATGGTGGTCCCAACATCACAAATGTCGCCACTCTCGGTCCAGAGCATCCTTCATCTAGTTACTCGCTAGATATGTTGGGAACAAAGAAGACCATAAAGCACGTTTCTTTGTCATCATCCAGTTGGCGAAGCTGGAGCGTCTTAGCAATCCGGGGTTCTTGGCAAAAAGAATACAACGTATGCACAATAAGATTGTCCGATGCTGCTCGGGGGGAAATCATCATCTGGTTTCGGAATGTAGTGAACTACGTGGTAGTCCCAAGGTTGCAAACTAAGTCTTGCTGAACGCGATTGAACCTTGTTCACGACTTCCACCATCCCGTCAAGGTCCGTTACAATGATTCTCGCTCTTACACAAATGATGCGCTTCTTCTCGTTGAACTCTTTGCAGGCATCAAAAATGCCAATAAGTCTTTTACACTCCATTAGTCTAGCCTTACTTTTGCCTTCAACTTTGGTGAAGCAGAATTTGAAAATCATTAGCTTCAGATCTCTGTCATCTATCCAAGATCTGGTAATTTCTAATTGGATAGAGGAATTAAGATCTCCCGTGAACCATTCAAAACTATGGCACTTGTATGTTCGGCTGAAGAAATCTTCTAGACTCAGTTCTACAAGAGCCGCTTTGATTGCAGCATAAGACAAAATGAGGGTCTTGATGTTCGCAAGAAGGTCACTGTCTTTGGGATTCTTTACCAAGTTATTAGTGCGAAGTTTAAGAAAATCCTCTCCCCCTGGTGATGACTGAACTTTGTCAAGTAAAGACATCATGAGACTGCGATTGATATTCTTCTTACGCTCAAAGTTGTCCCAATCCTTAGCATCGTAAGGAATGTACTCCGGCTTCTTGCTTGGTAGAGGTTTGCTCTCTACCAGAAATAGGAGTTCATTCTTGAGGACTTGTAACCTCTTCTCCGTGTTGCAGAAGTCAACTATAGACATCATTGTCGCAGGTTCAGACTTGGAGTTCGTGCTCTTTACGCAAATTTTCTTGTTTTGGATAAATTGCGCCACTGTAGAAACATCTTCATTCCGCATCTCATAAAGTATTTCCGAGTCTTTTTCGACGAACAGCTTCCTTGGATGAACAACTACCACTTCATGTGGAGCTGGTTCCCTACCCCATTGATCATGAAGCCTCCCTACCAACCACTCTTTCTCAATCTGTACCCAAACCTGGAAGTCGGGCTCCTGAAGATACAGCAGTAGAACTCTTCCATTGCGTGCATTCTTTCGTTGAGTACCTTTATCCGCAAATATGGCTTTCAGTTGAGGAATAAATTGAGTCTGCAATTATAATTCCATCAATTAAAAGTGAGCTACGCATGGGAGATTTCCCTGACCTTAAACTTGTCGGAGTAAACGCGCCTACAGAGAGCAAGAGGAGGACTGCCACAATTCTTCCATGCAACACAAGCGTTAGATAGTTGCTAAATATATGTTTGTTTAGTCCTCTCTCCTGCAACGTCTTGATTCAGGACTCAGGAAAGATACAACAACTTCTTATGGTTGAATTCATGGCACCACACAGGTATAATAGCAAAGTTCGATAGAAGACTCTTCTTGAGGTCCGAAATATATTTCGGACCAAACACGACTTTCTTATGAGCTTCAACGGTGTGTTGGCTCCCAATAATAAAGAAGTACATATCCGCACTAATCTCGTTCTCCTCTGGTGCATGCTCGAAGTAAGTCGGAATACCATGTTGATTCATGGACGTAATCGGTAAGGCAACCACTTAAGCTCTTACCAGACTAATATCAGGGACAATGTCTAGTGCCATCACCAATTGATGAAGCCTATCCGGTACAAGCCCACGGTACACCGTCTTCCCCGGTTCCGCAAGGTGCAACTTTGAATAATGTACCAGGAGATCACATCTTGGAGGTCTCTGAAATGCTCCAGTCCCCACCCCAAGTGCCTGACGATTAATATACAGGCGGCTGAAAACCTTGACGTAGAGCACCCTGATTTCTTGTCATCTTTCAGGTGTTAGGAGTTTCTTATCCTTATCTGTATACGGCCTCTTCAATTGTGAATTCCTTCTTAGAGTCCGCTTTTGTCTTCTTCCCTGATGGGGGCTTGCTTCTATTCGTTTTCAGCTTTACTGGCGACTTTCTTTTCTTGGTAGGCGTCACAACATTTGGAGGAGGGTCATCGCCAGCAATTGCAGATTTGTGGTGGGACTCGAGCATAAGTGTCCACGATAAATTCAGGGAAGAATGAGTTACTTTAGGATCCTCGTCAATATCTAACCCGTCCCTTGACAAGTGAACAAAAGTGCGACATCTAACTTTGAGACGTCAAGGCGCAACCCATATAATCAGTCTTTCGGATATCCCCGGGGTGGATCTTCGTGAACGACCATGAAAAAGTAAGGCCATGTCTTCCTCGGTACATCTAAGTACAATACCTCCATGCCGATGCTCGGAGTTTGAGAATTTGCATTTACACTGGTAATTACTAGAACTATTTTTGCCCTATCGTTTCCAAGTTTTTTCCAGACAAACCCCCAGCCTCCAATTGACGGCACCACACAAAATACTGCTGGAACTTGACATTTATCAGGCATGGTCAGGTTGACGTCACGAAACCAGAACTCGAGAAAGCGAGCGGTCCGGATCGGATGCATGTGCTCCGGGGCTTCTTGAAAAGTAGGATGCCTGGAAGTAACAAACCAGAGAATTAGGAACAACTGTGGGACAAGGTAAGACACACCCACTTCATCTATAATTGTATGAAAGGCTCATTGTTGATAGATGATTGATTCAAAACCTCCATTGATCGGTAGACAAAAACATGATTGTTTTGCATGGGGCAATCAACCGATGCTGACGACCCTCAACCTTACACCCATAATCGAGGGCGACCCATTCGGTTCAATGAGGTTGAGATATTAAAGACCATGTTCCTTTCTATTGTACCATTTCATCGGTCGACCGCCCCAGTGATCAAACACGATCACAACAAATCATTAATACGATATTTAGTAGCACTGCTGGTCTTGCATCGCGCAATCAACCGATGTATCAGACTGCTACTCCTAACGTATCATGATTATAGGATGGACATACTCGTGGACAATTACCTGCTCGCGAGACCAAGATACAACTCAGTGATCCATTACATCGATCGACCGCCCTATGTCCAATGTTGACTAGACTGGAATGCAACATAAACTAATACTGAAGTTGGAGTGGTTGTCTTACATCGAGCGATCAACCAATGTATGAGACTGCTGTTTCAAATGCTACCTGATTCTAGAGGATACAAACTCGTGAATTTTTACCTGATTGCGAGTCTTAGTTTTAACTCAGTGATCCATTACATCGGTCGATCGCTCCATGTCCAGTGTGAATTCCTATACCAATACAACATAAACTGATAATAGAGATGGACTTGTTGTCTTGCATCAGGCAATCAACCGATGTATACGACTGGTTAACAGTGCTTTCATGTTTAATGAGTGTTCCACAGATAACGTATTCTAGAATAGCACATTCAAGTTCCAATACAGTTGTTCAGTACATCGGTCAACCGCCCCATACACAGTCCAAAATGATGCCAAAAACAACATGAGCGAGTACAACTACGTTCTTCATCTCCGACGAGTACGCAGGCAGTGGTTCAACAACTGTTGCGTGGTTCAATCAAACACGCAATCAGAAGCACGTGGCGGAAACAATATGAGAAACAATATAACATAGCAAGAAACAGAAAACGAGAGCCAGAGCGCGCTCACCGCTCACAAAAGCAAGCGCGGGAAATGAGTGTGTGACGTGATGCCGCCAAATCCACTCATCACGCCGCCACCTTCACTCATCATGACCCTGCACAATCATATTCTTACTGTCCTCTTTCACTTCGTTGCCGCCAATATTCTCCACTCCCATGCGGACATGTGGACGCCCTCGCTTCAACATTTTCGCTAATATTTATACAAAATAGAAGTATTTCCTTCTTGTAGCGCATTCAATAAAATACGTATTCATTAGGAATACATATCTAAATGAAATACTTGTTATTTGCACTCGGTAATCTAATAAATCTATAATCAATTGACATACATATATTTTTGATTTTCGTATAAATTCATTTTCAATACATAATTTTTATGATATTCATGTGAAAAACCACGTATTGGACATATGTATTTGTATTTAAGTAAGTATTATCCATATATTGCACTAAAAAATTTAATACAAATGGAGTATATAAACTATGTTAATAACAAATTATTGAAATGAAATTCAAATTTACGTGCTAAACTTCTTAATACTAGATTACATATCTGAGCCTTCTAATTTAGACGTTCATATGTTGTTGTGAATAAGAAGTTGCAATGATTACCTTCACCTCCAAATGCCACTTGCAATATTTTGCCAAAACTCTAAACCCTAAACCCTATGCCATAATTCATGCAAATAATATAGATAGTTACGAACTAATACTAATGACAGAAATGAGATTAATTTATACATAGATATGACCAGTTAATGAACTTAAATAGTTCTATGACTATGCACATTTAATATATTAGAATATATATTCCTCGTACATAAGTACGATACTTACCATGTTCATGATTGTGTATAAATATATGGCATAATAAACTTATTCGTATACGACGATACTCTTATTTTTTCTATGTCGATTCCAAGCATTTTGGGCAAATTTGTTCAAAGGCAACAACATGATCGTATGGTGCAAGCTATTTGCAACTTGTAGAATCAATATTTACCTAGTAACCCATAATCATGCAGTATTACCTTATGAAAACATTATGCCATGAGTCATGTAATATAGATACAAAGTAATATTAGTGACAGAATTATAATTAGTTTTTACATAATTAAGACAAGGTAATCACCTTCAATAGTTATATAGGTATACAGATTTGATATATTGGAATAGATATTCCTAGTACATGAGTACGAAACTAATCATGTTCATACTCGTGTATTAATATATGACATAATGGTCTTATTTGTGTACGACGATACTCTTATATTTTCTATGCCGATTTCAAGCGTTTCGGGCAAATTTGCTCAAAGGCAACAACATGATCGTATGGTGCAAGCTATTTGCACCTTGTAGAATCAATATTTAGCTAGTAACCCATAATCATGCAGTGTTACTCAAATGAATGAAAACATTTTGCCATGATTCATGATGATATTCTTATATTTTCTATCCGTTTTCCAAGTGTTGTGGGCAAATTTGCTTAAGGCAACAACATGATCGTATGGTGCAAGCTATTTGCAACTTGTAGATACAATATTTAGCTTGTTAGCCATATTCATGCAGTGTTATCTAAATCATTATGCCATGATACTTGTCAATAATATAGCAAATTACTAATAGTAAGGACAGAATTATGATTAGATTATATATAATTATAACAAGATAATGAACCTAAATTAGTTGAATAGTTATATAAGTATGCTCATTTGATATTCCTACATGAGTATGATGATATTAACCCGAATAACCCCAAAACGGCCTCAATGTCGTATTTCTATATTTTGGATTGAAGGCAGAAACTTTGAAGAGCTAAACGCCTTCATCTAAAGTCCGTTTGGATGAAATCACTTGTCATGGGTTGGGTTTGGGTTTTCAGATATTAGGCATGTTTTATCATTACAAGCCAATTATGTGAAACCAAAAATAGTATTTGTTAAAAAAAATTACATAAACATGATCTTTAGATGAACTCTAACACTTTCCTACTTGGAAGATTTTTGATCCAGATACTTTTGGTATAATATTTTCAATGATGTTTCACCAATGAAAAAAGTGAAAAAATGGATGATTTTCAAACAACTATATCTTTTTCATCCACCGTTAGATTTCAACTTTATATTTTTTGATGGATTCTAATTAGAGTCTACTCTCAGTGGTACAAATCTTGACCAAATCAAAGTTGTTTTGTAGATAAGGCATAGAGTTGAGTGCATATTAGGGACTAGTTTTGGACTATTTTCCCTTTGTAAATTATTGGGTAGTTTTCACCATTGCAAGGGTATTTTTTGAGCCAAGTTGATATTTCAATGATTTTTGTTTACCGAGGGGTACTATTAAGATGAAGATGAACAACTTTCTAATTGGAGATTCTTTCATTGGAGTAGCTTTGTTGGTAGATTTTCCACTCTAAAGTGAAAATGGTGAAATTTTGTAGGGTGTTTTGCGCTCTAATATGTTATGGTCTTGCAATCTATAAAGCCTCATGACTCAAATTTTGGTCGACATGACCTACAACAAGTCTGTTAGAAGTTTGTACGGTTGAGATCTAAATAACTTATATTCATTTTCATCTATGACATTCTTTTTGAAAATGTGATTTTTGGATAAAAATAGATTGGAACATTTAGGGGTTAAGAGATGTATAATTATGTATCTTGTTTATATCTGATGAGGTTAGCAATTTGCTTCATACTATATTTAATTATTGAATCAATAATATTTCAAGCTAATTTACACTTCTCTAATTATCATATCCAATTGATTTTGTTTCAAAATGTGTATGTACTATTAATAAATAAATATGGTTTTGAATATGAAAGTTATAAATCCAAAGGGGACTCCGAGACTTTGGCGTGGCATTGAATCGACAGAAATAAACGTGGAAGGGTTAATGCAATGACATTCCAAGTACAAGTCTATTCAACAACATCTCACACAATTGTTCTGGACAAGTACGATGTTATGGATATGTTGTTTTGTGATGTTTGATTTACAATGTCCAAATGGAAAGAAGTATAAGATTTAGGGTTGTGAGATTCACTGCAGACGTTACAGGCCTCAAAGTTCTGATTTCATTTTATATTCCAAAACTAGATCTGTAGTTGTTCAACAGTTTCATGCTTAATTCTACAAAATGTAATAATGTGCAGTAAATTGAAAGACTAGTTGTTACACAGGACTATGCAATCACTAACGGTTGTAAGCGTACAGGACAATCATAATGTAAACCGAAGTGCGGCTAACACCGACTCCCACGTCTCTTACAAATTCCTTTTTATTCTATTTCATTGTTCTCGCCACTAACATCTTCGTCCACTTAGATCTCCCTCTATTTTCAAGAAACCGGTAATGAATATTTTATTCACGGTCTTTCTCGTTATTTCTCACGCTAGGACCCATCATATAAATATGTGTTCCACATTCTCTTTTGATTCCGACTGACTTACAATAGTAGCACACGCCCATGCGTTTTTCTGCAGAACATTACATATTTTGATTTCATTGTGTCACGATGTGTTTGTGTGACCGGAGTTGATGCTGGAGTTAGGGTCCTTCTAGTTGGTGGAGAAATTCTTTTGTATTGGCAGCAAAGTGTCCGCGGTTCAATGTGAAGTTGTTGGCTACTTGCTACTCACCCTCAAAATTTAGTTGGACGAGTTTGGAACTTGCAATTTCGGCATCAGACTTCTACTGCACAAGACGATCTCGCCGTTGAGTGAGGTACTTTGCTCAATATCCAGTAGCAATCTTGAAGTTCTCATTAGAACAGTTAGTAGATTTAGTATTCCTATCTTGTTACTAGACTGCGTTATATGCCAGAGGAAGTGATCACAATCCTCTTAGTCATTCTTTGTGAAACGATGTAGTTGAGATGTAAATGTTCTGAAAGATCAGTAAGCATTCTTAGTTCAAACTACGACAGATCTTGTATAGAATCTGTAAGAACCATGAACTTGGCATGCTTAAGAACATAATGGTTTTCGGAACCCATGTGGTAGAATTCATTTTACACCCTGATAGGATCAGTGTATGCCAGCGAGTATCTGCATTAAGTCACCATCTTGTATTAATGGGCCTTTGAAGATTTCATTTGCCTCAATCTCTACTGTACTTACGGCCATTTCTGTATAGGTTTCTTAGTTGTAATAGCTCATGAATTCTCAGGAAGTGGTTCTAAAGCTGGAGTAATAACACTACTACTGTTGACCTGTTATGACAAAGAACTGTACGGATGGTTACCAAGACTTAGCAATATTCATGGAGTCATCGGAGGTAGGATACGTCTTACTGAATTAACATTGCATTCCCCGAATACACTTTTTGCAGGCTGAGCATCAGGGGCTATTGGATCATCTCAAAACACTCGATTTGAGTCAACTGCTCATTTGACATTAAGACATCCTTATCTAGCTGCGCGTAACTCAGTGTCGATGCTGCCTTGACTATTACCTAACCTTTGGTATCAGGCAATCTCCCAATACACCCGACGAGGTTGTAGTGAAAGCCATCATCGGGAGATCCCCCGATTTACCAAAGAGTTTGTCGCGGCTGCCAACACCGGGCGACACCCTCATATAGCCTACGAATCTGTACTAGAGGCTATTATTAGTCGATCCCCCGATACACTGGCGAGGATGTAGTGATAGAAATCATTGGCAGAATCCTAGATACTGGTGGAGAATAGCCGTGGGAGATAGCATCCGGCGGTCCCCGATACAGAAAAGGGATTATACTGAGGGCCAGCATTGAGAGATTCCCCAATAAGATCCCAGTGATTGCCAATAGTGGCAGTTCTATCGATACTACCCTAAACCCTAAACCCTAAAACCCAGCAATATGCCCTATGTGGCTAGGTCGGGCAGTGTCCGCTGTTTCTAGGGACGAGGGTGTTGCTGAGTACGAGAAGTTTCTTATCCAGTACTGGGAGCCCCAGAACGCAGCGCGAGACATGGCAATGAAGTACGAGAAATTGTTGGTCTGCTAAGTGGGTTGTGGAGGACCGTCGTCCTGAGTGGATCGACATTGGCGCTGTGTTGTATTAGTTATTCTCTAAGATTAGTGACTCAAAGTCTTGTACTATTTGCAAGAAAGATAAAGCTCGTGCCTTGGACAACTTAACAAGAGCCAACGTTGTTGACCCGTAATGTAGTCAAATCTTTGTGGGACTCAGTGAAGTGCATCATCGGGCAATCCTCCGATGACACATATACTTATATTTACTTCACTGCCTTTGTCTTCATCTGCCATATGTTGTGATTCTTCTGATCAACTGACGAGGTTCGGCTATATTTTTATTCCAAATTAGATTGTCATAAGTACGCGTTTCGAATCCAATATTGACATATCAATCTGTGAGGAACATCATTTTTTGGACTTGTGTTCCGTAATCGACTTTATAAAGATTATACTTTTAATCATAACTCAATAAATGATTCTTATCTATATGTAGCTCATTTTCATAACATATTCTTATGAGAGTCTAGCTAAATTACAATGTTACGTACAACATGTTGTACATTGTCAAATTGATTGAAAGTTCACCTTGCTTCTTCGCATATTGTCTCCCGGTAGTTCTCACCCTTACCTCTTTCACTTATGGGAGCCTTTTTATTAACCGTGTCTTTTTCTTTCCTAATTCTATTGAGGACAAAGTTATTAGCTTACTTCTCTTTGCTTGTTTGCTTTAATTTCTATACTCACTAGTCTATCCGTCAGTATTTTAGGCTTCATTCATTCATGCGTGTCGATCTTATCAAGCACGATAAGTTTCAACTATTTCTTTTTGTTTTACTTTATATATTTGTTATAGTCTTTGGGGGCAACAATTGTTCATATCATACGAATGATATGATCTGGGGCCGGATTTGTTTATGTCCTTTTTATGATCGCAAATGATGATTAGCTAAGTTAGTGTTGCTTTCCGTTCCTAATGTATTGGTAGTGCTTTATTAAATATGTATTTCTCTCTTCAAGGACTTGTCTAGTATTGCCCTTCGTGGCGTCCACCGATCACTTCTTACAATATGGAATTGCATTATTTTATGACCAATTAACAATGGCTGCGCCTAATAATCCATTGTTTAGGCATTGTCCTCTTTAATTACATGAACACTCATCATGAGCAATCTTCTCCTTAAGTACTTCAGTCCTTATGATGGCTCCCATGATTACGCGTGCCGCTTGCCGCTGTCTTCGGACCTGGAGTGGTCCTCATACTGCCTGATGTTGGAGTCGACCTTTTGTATATTTGGAGCTTCTCTTCTTCAAATGCATGCTGCTATTTAGGAATGCTTTATTGTGATTTTCCTCACTCCTCTACAGTCCGTCTAGAATTCTACTGTTCGGAGGCAGTTCACTTTCTAGTTTTGTTGTTCATTCATTTGAGAGGAGACGACCAAACTCGCACCGAAGAGATTGCAACTTGCTAGACTACCTTATTCTCGAAGCATGTCTTCGTCGTTTTCCACTCTTGCAAATCAGGGCAAAAGTTTAGAATTTCAGGTGCTTTTCTTACTTCTGCTCTTGTTTTCTAGTTTTCATATTCTATTTTCTGTATTGCTTGCAAATGCACTCTCGCTGTCTTAAGATCCGATTGATGACCGTCAACTTCTCTGATTGATTTGTTTGAGTGTTTGTAGATGGATCCAACCTTCGTCGCTACATTTGCAGATTTCATTCTGCATTCTATCCATACAGACCGTGTGTGGGATCCGGAGTTTAAGTTCGACCTAGACTTTGAGTCCTTGCAACTCATCGTTAACCTCGCTAGAACATTCTCACTTTCGAGGACGTACCTTCACACCCGTGTGGAGTATTTTGCTCTGAGATTAGCCGTTTATTATGCAGCAATATCGGAGGTTCCATATTGGGTTTCGCCAGCTCAACAAGTCGTCTTCCAGGTGCGGACGATATGGTCTGACTTCAAGAAGTTGCAGTGTGGTCCTCAAGCTGCTTTCTACCGAAGTGTTTACATTCACAAGCCATTAGCAGAAGTGAGCCCTGAAGAGCTCATGTCTCTCCATGAAGAGTTACAGCGATCAGTGTAATGAATTTCATTTCTGTTTGTAAAGATAGCCTATAAGTAGCCATCAAACTTTGTTATTCGTCCAATGTGCAAACTGTTTCATGGATATTGCTTTGTGTAATACTCATATGCATAGGTCCGCTCTATCCATTCGTATAACGTATTCAAGTGAAATACACCATATTTTAGTACAATGAATGACGATAAATTCATACTCTGAAGTCTCACTTATATATAAGAGGATCCACCCATACGTAATGTACACTTCTTGTTTGGTTCCTATGAATTCATTAACTGTTCCTAAATCTATTATACTACAGTGCATCGGTGGATCCCCCCATGTCAACTGTAGACTACGTTTGCTTTTGTAACCGCATTTGCTTCCTGTCAAACGACGCGACTTGATCAAGGCAATTTGATGGCTCTAATATTAAAATATGATAATGACGCTTGCCATGAGGCGATATTGATGTACCACAACTTTGTATTCGTTTGTCTTTCGCACTGGTTATCTTTCGCCTAGAAGATGTCATTTTCTTTGTACCCTACTTAAGCAGTTGATGTATTATGGTTGTCTTTGACCTCCTACTTTTGTTTATTTTGCCGCATTTTGTGAATAGATAATGATGCCAATTTCCTTATCTGTATCGGGGGATCGACCCATGTGTAACAGGTGTAATGGTCATTTTTTGTTGTCCTTTTCAGATTGCCATTCTTTTCTTTTATTGTGCGTTTAATTTTGTGCAGAAGATCGGTGTTTCTTGCGACGCAAAATGAGTACTCGTAGTTGTGTAACTTTTCGATGTTTCACTCATAGTTCTCAGAAGCGAGCGCTGCTGTGGATTTGGTTCGTTACTCTTTCGTCTTGATAATGTCGTAACTTTATTTTTCCCACTTTCCTATGTTCAGAAGACAAGTCCACATTTTTCTAGTCTTCTTGTTAATTATGACTCTCCACTACTGTAATACACTCTTCCAAGCACAATTATAGATCAGTCAATATCTCGATCTATCACATGACTTTTTCTTTGTATTCTTAAGCAAACCAATTCCTCACTGAATTACTTCTTAAATTAACAAGCTCAGTGCCTCAGGCTTCCTCACTACCATTGCATCGGGTGATCCATCTATTCATGCCACTTTTGGTGCTAGTTAAATATGGACTGTGGATTGCCCATATTTAGTTAAACAACGCATATATAATAACAAAGGTACATTGTACATTGAAGGTTTTTCCTTTTTGCTTATACTAATTGCAAGATTGACGGTTTATTCACCAAGAATATTTAAACTAAGCAAAAGCAAAACTTCATACTTATATTCAATATTTTTGCATACTTACAACAAACGATCGCGCTTAGTGTTTGATATTGCGTACACTACAGTTCAACAAGTGCACTTCCACGTGTTGCACATATTATTAGTAATTGTAGCAAGTAAAACCTTCTTGGCTTGGGCCCCCTTCATTATAAACTTGGCTTGGCTCCTCTTCATTCAAGCGTGCTTCATCTTCATCTATTGCTTGGTTCGGCTCCTCTTCATTCACTTCGCGCCTTTCGCTCCTTTTGCTCCTTTCTTTGTCCGATTCTGACCAAACTATGTCCTCATCAGGGATTCCTCCTCTGTAACTCCTAGGCGTTGTAAGACCTTCTTGTCGATTCCGAGATGGAAAAGTTGCTCGTAGAATGTCAGGTTCTGTTGGCTTTGTTACTTGAGGTGTTCTTTTCATCGTCTTCCAATCCACCTCGTTCTCCAAAATTATCTGCGCCTACACCATTTGTAGTATGTTGTAAGAAACATCGTTGCTCACCACATGCTTGCGGTTGTAGAGGAACCTCACACTTCAATACATCGTTGCTCAAATTCATCGTAATTGCAATAGAACAAATTTGCGCAATTTAAACGACACTAATACTCGTGACGATAGTGTGGAAACAAATGGCCGTTGTGGCACCTAGCAATATAATAGTTGGCAGTCATCAGGTCCGACGGTCCCTCTATTGTCCCCCACCTAGGAAAAGCATGTTGTGTGGCATCAAAGAGAATCTTTGAATATCTGTTTTGCCTCTTTCCTTTCCTCTTGCGGTTCTTGTCTTTTTCTATCTTCCACTCCCGGGCGGTCGTCATTGTTACCCGAATGCTAACTAACTAAAAATCTATAAACAAAACTCTTAACAAAGCTTTATATATTCTATGGAAAAAAACACAATTTGAAAAACTAATTGTTCAATCTATTGCGTCTGCGGGTGGCACGTCTGTGTAATTTTGTGGCACATGTGTGTGAATCACCGCGCATTTGAGCACTCGTGCAAGTAGGTGGCAACTATTAGTCGACACCAGACGATGTGCAAATGCACGACACGTAGAGGTGAGAAGTGGCAACTGCCAGTGTGGGCGAGCGCTTATGTACCCCTTCTGCTGGGGCAACCGGCGGTCTACACGATGGTCACAATCGTAAGAGGGCGACCGGCGGTCCACCTGATAGGCGCGATCATAAGAAGGCAACCGTCGGTTTGTTTTTCACGGCGATAAGCGGTCGCCTCGACGGGGCAACCATCGGGACAATTTCCAAGGACTTGGGGACGAATGTTTCGACGCCCGGTCGCCCCTTGGGCCACACCCCTCTTCCGCTTCGCAAATATTTGCTTCCCCCTCTTTTTCCAATAGATTCTTGTGTTTAGATTTGAATTTATGTAGGATTCTATTGAATCATAACACATAGATGTTTTGCGGGTTTGTCCAAATTTGTATTGACTCTAAATACTTGCAAGTAAATTCCACCATATTGGTACGTAACTCCAAAAACTTTGTTACGATTCCAAATGTTTATTAATTACTAATCATTACCTCTACAATTAAAACCAATTGGAGCATTTCAAAAATCAAAATACAAACAAATCATATAATCATGAAGGTACATTGTATAACATCCAGCCTATAACATATCTTGCAACTTTTAATTCTAAAAGAAAAATGGAAATAACCTACTCTCAAGCGTCTATCTATAATTTTGACCCCTTTACTCTAATCTTCTTCCATTGTACTTCCACTTTTGGGAGCCGCTTCATTTAAGTCCTCTCAACTATCATTCACACAACACTCTCTCTAGTCAGGCTTGCTTTGTTCTCCTTGGTACCATTTGCAAATTTTCTCCTTTGTCTTACTTGCAATACATAGATCTTCAATGCTTGCCTTTATTAACCTCTCTTCATCTGTGCATATTAGTAGCTTTTTGACCAACTCCTCAGTTGTTTCACTGCCTTGGGAACTTTGACCCTCTTCTGCAATTTCAATGCAATTTAGTGGATTGAGTACTAGCTTTTCTTCCTTCTCCCTCAATCTTCCTGATACTTGACTACTAGCTAATTTCACCCATTCAATCTTAGTGCTCAACGCATCGCATGCCCCAAAGAATCCCCTTAGCTTCTTTTTACTTAAACCTTGGTATTTGGTCCCTCCAACCATAATCTCCTCCGAGTGACTCCCATCATTGATCAAAAACCATTCGTCGACCTTCATATATCTCCCTCTCACTTCTTTAAAACCTTTTGTCTGCTCCATGAGTTTTAAATAGTGATCGACCTAATCCTCGGCATCAGGAGCTGGAAGGACATTCGTCTTGGCATCTCTACTCTTAAGCTTTGCATCATTGAGTTTGTGAATGTCGTGGTTGAGTTCAACACACTTTCTATCTACGAATGCCAAAGCATCAAACAAGTCATGTACTTCCTCCTAAGCCATCATGTTCTGCTCGTTGAAGTTATCTCCAGCTTCCTCAATGAGGTTATCATTGATGACTAATTGGACTTCCTTCTGGTGTTCCACTTCTTCATTCCCTCCACTTTCAGTCCCTTCAGTTGTTTCCATTGGATATTCTTCAGTCCCCTCCTATAAACTAAAATTTGTTTGAGGAGGGGCGCTCATACTAGGTCCAAATATAACTTGGGTGGGACCCAAGCCTTGTGCACCAAGCATTCCTTCAACCTCCATGTGTTCATTGAGATCCGCTTCTCCTTCAATTCGTGGGTCTTTGACGTTCTTTACACTTGCTTCATTTTCCTTCAAATCCCGCACGCTTGGTTTACCCAAAAGAAAGTGTTCTAAATCACCAATAGAACCTTCTAAAAAAGGAGTATGATGCTCCCGCTCTTGAACCTCTTCTTTATCAAAATTTGGATTTTCTCAAATATACACTTCATCTGCATCTCCATCTTTCCGATTCTTTGCCGCTGAAAGACCTTCTCGTGGGTTTTCCAACAATGGTCCTCTTAGAATGTCTCGCTTGGTTGGAAGGAACATTTGTGGCATTTTATTCAATGAGCTCCAATCCATCACTTTTTCCAATATTACCTTCGCATACACCAATATTGAACGAAACCTCGTTCTTGGTGACATTCTTACCTTTATAACGGAACCTCCACACTTCAATACATCGTTTTACAATTTTGTCATGCTAACAATAGTGAAGATTTGCAGCATTTACTTTGATGTGCATCTCATGTCAATAGTGTAGAAACAACTTGCCAATGTGACATCAAGCGATGTAATTCTTGACAATTTTCTGATTCCAAACACCCTCTTCGGTCTTCCACCCGGGAAATGCGCGTTGAGTGGCATCTTGTAGAATACGGGGATTCCTCTTTTGCTTCTTTCCTATCATGTTGCGTCGTTGGTCGAGTATTCTTTTACGTTCCGGAACTATACTCATTGTTACCTTCGTGCTAACTAATTAGAAAACCATATATAGAACTATATACAAAACTCTTACCTAAGCACTATATTGCCTTGCCTATGAGTAGGCACTGATTACATTTACAATTACAAACATAATTCTCAACATATTCTTACAAAAGTATCTTCGATCTACGGAAATGCGGCTATGATGTTTGACGCATAACACCAAAAATAGTGAAGTCACGTTCCTCGAGCAATCGTGCAAGCAGGTGGCAACTTTGAGTTGATACCCAACAATGCGCAAGAGTACGGCACGTGGAGTGAAAAGAAGCGACTACGGCTAAGGGCGACTGCATATTACCTCCTTTGGCAGGGCAATCGCGAGTGGAACAGCGACAACATTAGTACGACCGACAATCCTGCAATTCCAGCAGGAGTGCGCAAATCCCAAAGAACAGGAAAGCTAGTTGCTCCAGGGCGATCGGCAGTCCAGCAGCAGCAGCGGTCCGGCGCGACCAGCACTCTGGAGAGGCGAGTGCGTAACAACTCCTGCTCTTGTTCTTGGATCCTCTTTTACGCAAAATTTTTGGTCACCTTCATTTATTCAAAATTCAAATTCCCCGCTTCAAGCATCTTCTCCATTCCCCCTCATTCCCCGTTCAATCTCCCTTCATTTCTCGTTCCCCCTCTTCTTTAAATGTCATATTCCCCCCTTCTTCCTATTTCTCATTTCCAAATCAAAAATATTCCCATGGTCATGGCTTTTGGCCAAGAGCTGTGACCAAGATAAATAAAAAATAAATTTTCGAGTGCCTTGGATACTCTTGTGGTGTAATATGAATTTAGACACGTACAAGTTCAATCTCAATTTTAGACTAATATTCACATCATTCTCTCTTTTACCCTCCTCTTTTTCCTCCTTTCCTTTTAGATAATTTTACTCTAGCCAATCAATGATTTTAAAGCCTTATGGTCTCCTTGATAGTAGTTGAGTTGAGGCATTCACTTCCACTCGACTACAATTGAGGGGACCATAAAATCATTATCCATTATGGATAAATTAGCGATCATTAGTGATCTTTGAAGTTAGCGATCATTCTCCTTTCATCAAGGTATTGTAAAGCCAAATGGACAATCCTGAGGGTCCATAGTGTACAGTGAACCAACACCATATTCAATATTTTGAGAGTATCTCGCAATAATGAGAGTATTGCTGAGTCCCAGAAGAAATGATAAAAATATAGGCCGTTAAAAATGGTCTAAAGTGGATATAGATGGATGAATAATTGTATCCCAGAATGGGATATACATGAATGTATGTTTATTTATAGACATTGTATACACCAACTGACCCCGTCATAGGAGATATGCTCATCCAGATATAAATGTGAGCTCTAGTTACATATGAATGATTTGAATGTACGATGGTAAATACGATATTTCTATACCAATAGAACCATACAATATCGTGTTGGACGTGGGCTATCCATGAAGAACTCCGTCGATGTCTTCTAAATCATATAAAGACTGTTTGTATCAAAAGTGCGAACGGCTTGGAATTCTTGCTAGTGCCTTCAACACTTCTGGGCCACGACTGTAGCTTGTATACAATGACGACAATTAACTTGATTTTGCCCGTGCTTGAAGCTTCAAAATCCGTTCCTCCCATGCATCACGAACTGGAGGACAAGTAACTCTGAGTTGAAATCCGTCGTGAGATTGAGTCAGGCAATGACCCTCGTGTAATGGCCGGCGCATAGTACTAAAGGGCAAATGGGAAGAATCATCAGCATGGGCAACAAAAGGATTAGGTGGCCCCATTGATTCCGTCGTGCAGTCTCCAAGTTCTGTTGCCGGCCCCAAAGACTTCAATGGGCAAGACCTAGAGAGAGGATGTGATGTCGCACCACGAGATTTTTTCGCCGTTGATGCCTTATGAGGTGAAACACAAACAGCCGAGGACTCAAATATGACAGGTATGGGCAAGGCTGCAGCAACGGTCTCCTAAGTCCATGAAAAGAAATAGAAAAATGTAAGTAAATCACATTACAATTGGAGTTAAGAACCACAAAAAAATTCATAGATGAACTGCTTCACTTATTACATACTTGTACCGAAAGTAGATCCTCAACTAACTCAAAATCATCATGAAGCTTTCTTTGCGGAGCGGCACCTCGACTAGATTCGTTCATCATGGTACGGTTCTTCAACGGTGGAAGGAGAACATGCAGAGTGTGGTCGTTTACCACCACAAGGAGAACTATCCACAATACCATCATCGATCACCATCATTGAGTAGTCCATAGTTGATTGTGCAGTAGTTGCTGACTACATTATATGGCCCATTCTACTTTGCGAAATTGTGTATTGTCCGTAGTTTAAAATGGAATCAGCAGAAGCAGCGCAACGGAAATAAAAATCATTGTCTGAAACCGCAACGGAATAGGACACCTGAATACGAATTCATTTTAGGGGAATCATCAACAAGGATAATATGCAATATGATATAGCCAAATCAGCTCGACTCGAGTTAAATCAATCCTAAGAGAACTAGCACCATGAAACACTACGATAAGATAAAATGTCGTACCGAAGGACGCTTTGAAACGAAACCAGTCGAAGACAAAAAAATATTATTGAAATCATTTATTATAATCTACACAGTAGACATGTCAAATTTTATTCTTGTCTGCTCAGAGCAGGCAAGGGTGACTAGCTCAATCATGCACTAGCTTCCTAGAAGTCTCTACGGCGCTACTAAGCTTTTCGTATTCCAAAGTATCGAGACCTTTAGAGAGCATTCTACGCCCGATGTTGTCTTCCCTACGAAAAGACAACAAGCCCTGACCGCGACTTTAATCCAAGGGAGGAGCTCGTCAACAAAGAATCTGTCAGAGACATCATGCTCTGACCACAAGACTAGGAGAACGACATTCTTGGGTTCATTCACGACGTGCTTCTCACGACTATCATCCATGATGATTGTGTCATGCTCATGAAACTTTGAGTTTAGAGAACTAAAAAGCATATCCAGTGGTTTGAGAAAGAGATCCTTATTAGTCCCCTTCACCTTGAAGTTGGACAACTTATTCAGTGGTCCATGAACCTTAACAACCTCACATAAGTTCTGCCCCCAAATAAAGTACATCGATGGCACACCCCGGAACAAGTAGGGTTGTCTTATTAGACACACTTTTCGGAATGTCTGTCTGAATTGTCGTATTGGATATGTCTGTTTGACTTCCGATTCGACGGGAATGTCGACCGTACCAAAAATTGCATAGTAAAAAACTTGTTGAGATTGACATTGAGGTTAAAAGCTATTTTCATACGTGGCGAAGGGTCGATAATGACGTGGAAAATAAAAATACACGTCACAGTGGGCAACCGCGGGTAGGCGAGCTCGGGTAGGCGACCGATAGTAGGCATGTGCGATCGACGGTCGCGATCGGCGATCGCCGATCACGCTGCGCTGCCGCGCATAGGCGACCGGCGGTCCATTAGGGAGAGCGGCGGTCGCCCTGCCAATCGCTTCTAGGCGACCGCCGGTCCTCAGTGAGCTACCGACGATCGCCTAGGGCGATCAACGGCCGCTTATAGCGATCGCCGGTCGCCCTGGGGGTAGCGCGCCTGTGGCGATCGGTGGTCGCCTTGGGCCACCTCGTGTGTGGCAACCAGCACCATGGTACAATATGAAACAAGCAAGATAATTTTTTATTGGTACAAAATGAGCACCAATACAATTTATGAATACCTTTTTATGCGAAACAAGATCAATGGTGCATTTCAGAGTACAAATTTGTCCATGTCTATAATTGTAGTATTCATATATATGATGTAACTATTACATATATTGAACTATATATATTATACTCCGAAGCATACCAAATTACCAAAATATTGTAAGCTAATAGTTGCTCTACTTGCAGTACATTGTAGTATTGTACTAAGTATTAACTACTACCTTCGTACTTCCAATCCAAAATAACAAAATTCTAATAACACGTCTTTAGGTATCCTTTAATGTATACGTAGCGTCGCTTGATACTTCATCTTCGTTTGGATCACTTTTGTCTAGAGACTCATAAGTGCTTTAGTCGCCATCCTTGTCCTCATCCTGTGTCTTATTGCGTACTTCACACTCAACCTCACTTGCCAAATTGTGCAATTTTGTGTCCGTAGTTGTTTTCTTGTTCATTGTAATAAGGCGCTTCAAGGGCCGTGAAGCATTAGTAATCCCGTTTGCGTTCAGTGGTAGATGTCGCATTGTACGTGTATTCGGAATATTGGAGGAAGCAATATCTGCATGGACTTCTTCATGTACGCGTGCTCCTTTCCAACAATGTCGGTCGTGTGCCTTCCTCAAACGCTTCTGGCCTCGTGTAATACAGTTGCGTGGTTGTGAAAATGGCCCGACGTCTCGTGACACTGCCAATGCTCGGGTGCATGTTGTACTTGTTGCTTCTATTTTGACCTCCGTCTTTGGCAATACCATACGAGTTGTATGAGGCCTTTTAGGTTGGGTAACCCTTGGGAACAACTGTTGTAGAGGTACATCGGAGTCATCTCCGTTATGAGTTGCACTTCTTGATCTAATGGTTGAAACTCTAGGTGACCCCACTTTCATGCAACCTGAATTGGATACATTGTGAGGTTCTACTTTAATTTGGCCCATTTCAACTCCTGCCGTGGTAACCGTGCACTTCACACTCTCAAGTTTATCATCGTTGTTAGAGTGTGGGCTGCCTTTAAGTGGACCAATGTTCTCTTCATCCATTCGATTTACCAAGTCTTGTTTCGCTAGGCACGTACTCTCTTGGAGCTGTAAATTTGCCACTCATTCTCCTTCTGTGTCATTGGCGAATACCGCAAACTGGCGAGGCAGTTGTGGAACATCCTGGTCGTCATCGAACTCAAATGGGTCCTTGACATGAATAGTCATGTTTCCTTCGTTGTCGTTCCAATTCTCTAGGTCGTCGTGTTTGCTACCGTCATTGAGATAAATGTCGTCATCCGCCTCCGGATTATCCATGAATACACCATCATCCCATTCATTGTCCGGTACATAGTCTTCTTCGTCAGAGTCCTCTTCTTCTAAATAATTTTCGTACCACGTTCTCGGCGATTTGGTACGTTTCGGGCGCTCGAGTTTGGCGTTCACATAGATGTACACAAGGTCCTCTGCTTTGGAAGTTGACAGCCGATTCCTCACTTTGTTGTGCACGAAAGAGTACATGCTCCAATTCCTCTCACATGATGAAGCTGAACATGTCAATGCCAAAATCCTCTTCGCAATTTTTGGCAAGGCATTCCCCCCGACTTGATGCCACCATTGATGTGGTAACAAGTCACACTGAGCTGGATCAGGGGCCTCTGAATTGGTGTTAAATGGACCCGTCCTCTCCTCATATTGTATGAGTTCCCGCACCACTTCTTCATAGACTACTCCCATTGGGGCGCTAAGCTTCCTTATGACAAGGTTTAAAGCTCTTTTTGCTTCTCCATTGTTTTGAATTGCTCCCATATTTGTCAAATAATATGGTTGCTGCATAATGGAGGTCTGTGAGCATCATTTCCCATCGTTTTTGAAATGCATCCTTGTATTTAGTAGCTACGTCGGGGGATAGTTTGAATGGAGGTTCACGCAAAGAGAGCACATGTTCTTTAAGGTCCGACATGATCACATATGCCCTAGGCATGGCCGGTACTTCCCCGTCAAACTCCCAAAGAGCTATGAGTACTGGTTCAACTACTTTCACAAACTTCGTACAATCCTCCCAGAACTCATTGCTCCTCATGCTTTCCCTCGCATTCCTTGCCTTTGTCTACAACTGGTGACTGTTTTGCCTGTTCTATAGTGTCTAGACAAACTCATGCCACTCGGCATCAATCACCATGTTGTTTAGAGGTTGTTGTAGCTTTAATAACCGCTCTATCATCAAGTAGTTTTTTGCAAATAAAGTTTGAGGTGGTACCTTCAGCTGCAGCTTCGGGGAGTACTTTCTGAATAAAGCAAGTGGCACGTGCAACCCTTTAATAAATGTGCACATTCTTTAAGCTTGTTCCACAAAATCTTTAACCCATGCCTCTCTCTCACAATCTTCTAGAAGGAGGTCTAGAATATGTGCCGCACAACACTGTCCATATAAGTGAGGATATTCAATCTGCAACTTCTTGACAGCCCCTAACATGGAGCTTGCATTGTCTGTGCATATCTGAACAATGTTTTTTGGTCCAACCTCCTCTATGTACTTCACCATTTCATTTGCCACATAAGCGATGTCTTTCTTCTTCCCTGTAGTATCCACTGATCCCAGAAACACCTCCCCACTGGGCAAACGAGCATCATGTTAATGAGTGGTCTACTTGTGACATCTGACCACCCATCCGAGCATATTGTTCCTCCGTACTTCTCGATAGAAAGTTTTGTTCAATCCTCTACCGACCTTTGGACAGCCGCCTTCTTCGCCTCGAGCATCATAGTCCTAATAGCATGATACGAGGGTGGTTGATATCCACCAATACCGGCCTTTGGTGTCTCTTGAACGACACTTATGAATGTTGGATGTTGTACGACATTGAATGCAATGTTTGCCTCATAGAAAAATGAAGCCCACTTTGCATCCAAATTTTGTCCGGTGGCAAGATTAAAACTATCCTCCATACTCCTCTGCCCATGTCGCCGTCCGCTAGAGAGTATAGAGGTCCTTTGTCCATTGCTGCCATGACTACCCTTGTTAGAGGATGGAACCTGAATAGACCTTAGGTTAGGGGATGGCACTTGTACAAACTTGATGCGAGCGGAATTTGTGCTCTCTATAGTTTCCCTTGCCACATACGGTATGCCTGCATCCACTCCTGACTCAGGAACAACATCCGCATAATGAATGTTGTTCTTTGGAACCATCCCTCCACAGTCACGGAATAGCTCGAAAACTCCACGGGGTAACCTCGTACACCGGGGAAATGGGGAAGTTTGAGGAGATCCGAAATGAGCAAATGCTCTTCGCCCTACAAAGACTGTGCCTTTCCCACAGAATACGCACACGCGAGTATTTGGCTTGTCGTTTTGTTCCTTGGATAATTGTAGCCAATCGTCCCATTTGCGAGTTTCTCGTCTATTATCTGCTACCCCGTTGGATTGGGAAGAATGCTCCATGTTCCGGAATCGCACCCCCGGCGGTGCAATGAAATTGGTGACGGCAACACATACTACAAGGACTCAAGTTACTCTTTGCACATATAGATCGAGCAGGGGGCTTCTCATGGGGAGACCCAAGACAACGGGCAAAGCACAAACAAAAGTGGCTTCAAGCCCGTGAACGACTCCTTATATACTCCATACTTCAATAAGTCGGGGGCGAATGCGCATAGAAGGCGACCGGCGGTTCGGCTAGGTCGCCACAGCCAAATCGGCGGTCGCCCTAACAACAACGCTGTCGCGCCATATAAACCCTAGTCGGTCGCCCTAGCCCTGACCCAGTTGGACCGCCAGTCGCCCTAGCGATGACAAATTTTTTCGACGAAGAGCACTTTACTCCTCAACCACAAATTTGTAGGGGGCCATGGTCAATATCAATGGTCCATGCAGTACAGCGACCCTGAACTACAGTCCCGGAGACCATGCGGCTCAAAAATGTTTGATTGGCAGTTCTGCTTTTATTTTTATTTTTTTTTAAAAAAACAAAAAAAGGGAACATGGGAAGGCAAGAGCGAGAACAATAAGGACTCATATTAGAAAATAGAGTTTTAACTTCTCTTGCTCCAAATCCAAAAAATAAAGGGATCAATATTGCTCAATCCACATTCCCTAAATAATTAAGAATGATAAAAATTGCCTTGTATCAATGAAGGTACCTTAGGCATTGAAGGTTTTTTCCTTATGCTTATACCAAATGCAATAGTGAGATTTCATTCACCAAGAATATTTAAATTGAAGAAAAACAAAAACTTCATATTCACATTCACCGTTTTTGCATACAAAATGGCAATCGCACTTAGTGTTTGATATTGCGTACACTACTTTTCAACAACTGCATCTAAAAGTGATTAACATACTACCGGTCATTCTTTGCTTGAGCCCCCTTCATTATAAAGTTGGCTTGGCCCCCCTTCATTACAAACTTGGCTTGGCCCCCCTTCATCCAAATGTGCTTCATCTTCCTCCATGGTTTGGTTCGGCTCCCCCTCATCCTCTTCGCGCCTTTCGCTCCTTTCTTCTTCTTCTTCTGACCAAACTATGTCCTCATCAGGGACTCCTCCTCTGTAACCCCTAGGCGTTGTAAGACCTTCTCGTGGGTTCTCCGCTGGATAAGGAGCTCGCGGAATATGGGGTTCTATTGGCTTAATTGTTTGAGGGGATTTTTTTAACGTCCTCCAATCCACCTCCCTCTGCAAAATTATCTCCGCTTACACCATTTGTGCTATGTTGTACGAAACCTCATTGCTCACCACATGCACACCGGCGTAGAGGAACTTCCACACTTCAATGCATCGTTGCACAAATTCATCGTGATTGCAATAGTGCAAATTTGCGCTATTTAAGCGGCAATGAAACTTGTGACGATAGTGTGGAAAAAAATGGCCGATGTGGCACCAAGCAATGTACCACTTGCAAGTCTTAAGGGTCCACGGTCCCTCTACTGTCGCCCACCCGGAAAAAGCATGTTGCGTGGGATCTACGAGAATCTTGTGAAATCTCCTTTGCTTCTTTCCTTTCCTCTTGCAGTTCTTGTCTCGCGCTATCTTCCGCTCCTCGCTAGGCGTCATCGACACCCAAATGCAACCAACGAAGAAACTATAAAAAAAACTCAAAACAAGTTATACCTATTCCGTGGACTAACACAGAATTTGAAAAACTCCAAAAACGGGCGGCACGTATGTGTAAAGTGTATACGTGTGGCACGTGTGTGCCAACCACCGCACGCTCTAGCACTCGAACAAGCAGGCGGCAACCAGAGGTCGACACCAGACAATGCGCAAGGCCCGACACGTGGGAGTGAAAAATGGCGACTGCCGATGTCTGCGCGCCTATTTGTACCCCTCATGCTGGGGCGACCGCCGATCCAGCGGATGGGCGAACGTCGGTCACTGGGGCGACCGCCGATCCACCTGGTGGGCGAACGTCGGTGAGAGGGCGTGACCTTCAGATCAGAGGGCGCGACGTAAGTCTTGGGGCGGGACCTCCAGATCGCGCGACGGCCGATACAGCGGACGGACGAACGTCGGTCACTGGTGCGACCGCCAATCCAGCTGGTGGGCGAACGTAGGTCAGAGGGCGACCGGCGGTATAGATAATGGACAAGGACTAACCTTCTTCCTAGCGTATTTGTACGCCTCTAGATCGCCTGACCGCCGATACAATGGACGGGCAAGCGTCAGTCACTGGGTCAAAAAATTTGGAACCATAAAAAAAAAATTTAAAAAAAACGGAGCTATTTGTCCCAAATTAGTTTAGATTGGTCGAAGTGACCAGAACTTTGAAAAGTAGAGGGAAAATAGTAAAGAGGGGAGGAAAATTAATTTTAAATCTTGAATTAGCTAATGAGTACCTTACAAACATGATGGAGCAATAAATATTATCAAACGAGTAACGAATTTATATGATGGATTTTGGTTACAAGTATTTGGAACCATCAAAACTATGAAAAAAAGAGATAAAATAGACAAAGGGGCGAATAATGTGATTTTAATACTTGGACTTGCTAATAATGACCCTATGAAAATGATGGAATCATAAAAAAAACCATAGGGAAATCGCATCCATATGTCATAATTTAGGTGCACCCACCAGAACTTCGAATGATAAGGGAAAAGAGAATAAAAGGGTAGAGGAGGTGATACTAACACTTGAATCAGGTAATAAGGGCCTTATGAATGTAATGGAAGTGTTCATAAAACCATAGGAGAATGGGAACTATGTGTTTGAGTTTATATGGGAATTGGCAGGGTTTGAAGTAAGGGGGCATATGTAAATATATAAGCAAAAAGGAAGTGGAAGGGGTGTTGATAATTTTCCTAGGTGATTCATATAGTATAAAAAATATGGTTAAAATCTTAAAGCCACGGGAGGAGCGGAAGTATTTTATCCAAATTTCAAAAAATCAAATAGTCAGGTGAAAGAAGGGGGTGTGCGCAGATGCATACAAAAAAAAAGTGGGAAATGTAATTTGAACATTTGGACTAGCTAATATGGATCATATAAAAATGATGGAACCATCAAAAAGATTATATTAAAACCTGAACTATTTTTCCCAAATTAATCTAGAATGTCCGAAAGAACTAGAGCTTTAAATAATAGACAAAAAATAGTTAAATGGAGAGAAAAAATAATTCTAAATCTTAGACTAGTTAATAAGTACCTTACGAACATGATGGAGCTATAAATTGTAGGAGTAAAGGATCTATAGGGTGGATTTTGTTTGCAAGTACTTAGAAATTACCTTAACTTTAAAAAATAAGAAAAAATAGATAAAGGGGGTAAGGGGACAATTTAAACACTTAGACTAGCTAATTATGACCCTATGGAAATGATGGTGTTATTTAAAAAATCGTGGGGATAACGCATCTATAGGTCATCATTTACTTGCAAGTCTTTTGAATCAGCAGAATACTGAATAATATAGGGAAAATAGATTTGTGGAAAGGGATAATGATTTTAAAACTGGTGTTGACTAAAAAAGACCTTATAAAAATTATGGAAGAATAAAATTTCCTGTAAGAGAAACGTATCTACATGTCATGATTTACTTTGACTTTGTAGGATGCTGAGTAATAGAGGAAGTTATACTAAAGGGGGGAGGAGGTGGTTTTATTATTTTCTCTAATCCTATTAAATATATTGAATCATGAAAGAAGCCACATGGAACTTGGATTTACATGGAAGGAAATACTTGGTGTTAATTTGAATCAACCCTGGCACGGTATAGGATACTTGGTGTTAATTTGATTCAACCCTGTAGATCGTGCGACCGTCGATACAGCGGACGGGCGAACGTCGGTCACTGGGGCGAACGCCGATCTAGATGATGGGCGAGCGTCGCTGAGAGGGCGACCGGCGGTCTACGTGATGAGCAAGGAGAAAGTGTCCGCAAGCCTCTTCGTATCCTCCTGTTCGGGCGACCGCCGATACAACTGATGGGCGATCGTCGGTCACTGGGGCGACCGCCGATCCAGATGATGGGCGAGCGTCGCTCAGAGGGCGAGCGGCAGTCTACGTGATGGGCGCAAATATCTGCTTCCCCCTCTTTTCCTATATAATCTTTTTCTTTATACTTGAATTCATATACGATTATACTGAATCATGACCTTTATATGTTTTGGGGGGTTTGTCAAAATATTTATTGACTCTAAATACTTGCAAGTAAATTCCACCATATATTGATATGTAACTTCAACAACTTAGTTACGATTTCAAATTTTTACAAATTATTTATCATTACTTAATCGTGGATTAAGGCTAATCAAAGCTTTCCAAAATTCAATATCATTATATATAAATATGGAATGGTATAGACGACATACTTTTTTAAAATACCACCATCCAAAGTATCCACCAACCTACCAACATACAAACCTACCAACTTACATAATTACCAATCTACCTACCATTCTACCAACCTTTTTTTACATATTTCTAAATCATGCATTTAAAATAAAAAATCAAAAAATAAATAGAATAAACACGATGATAAAACTAACACCGTGGGCATATATACAAATATTAAACATAACATTGTTGAACGGGTATCTTACTAGTACAAACATATCATATAATCAAAAAGGTACATTGTATAACATCCAGCCTTACACATATGTCCCAACTTTCAATTCAAAAATAAAATAAAGTAAATGGATATAACCAACACACAAACGTCTTTCTAAAATTTGATTCCGCTTACTCTAATCTTCTTCCATTGTACTTTCAATTTTTTATCAATGGTACCAGCTCCGACATTTCTCCTTTGTCTTATTTGCAATACATAGATCTTTGATCCTTGCTTTTAAGAACCTCTCCTCTTCTGCGAACACAAGTAGCTTTTTAACCAACTCCTTAGTTGTTTCATTGCGCTGTGAACTTTGACCCTCTTTTGCAATATCCACGGTTCCATCTATTCTATTGAGTACTAGCTTTTCCTTGTTCTCCTTCAATCTTCTTGATGCTAGGTTCACCCTTTCGATCTCAGCTCTCAAGGCATTGCATGCTGAAATGAATTCCTTCAGCTTCTTTACACAATGACCTTGGTCCTTGGCTCCTTCAACCATAATATCCTTCTCGCGACCCCAATCATTGACCACAAACCATTCGTCGACGTGATTATATCTCCTTCGCACATCCTTGAAATGTTTTTCCTGCTTTATGAGCTCTTTCTTATAATCGACCTGATCCGATGCATTCAGAGCTAGAAAAACATTCGTCGGCACCTCTTGGATCTTACATTTTGCATCATTGATTTCCTGAATGTCATGTTGGAGTTCAACACACTTTATCCATTCCAATGACAAAGCATGAAACAAATATTCATAACCCTCATAAGCCCTCTTCATCTCCTCCATCCACGAATCTTTGACTTCCTTCGGGCGTTTCTCTTTGAAGACTACTTGAACTTCCTTCTCCGGCTCTACTTCTTCATTTCCTTCTCTTTCTGGCCGTTCAGCCGTTTCCATTGGATATTCTTGAGTCCCCTCCTCTACGCTAACATTTGTTTGAGGAGGGGCGCTCATAGTGGACCCAACTATAACTTCGGGTGGACCCAAAGTACAAGCACCAAACATTCCTTCAATCTCCATGTGAACAATGACATCGGCTTCTCCTTTTGTTCGTAGGTCCTTAACGTGCTTCAGAGGTGCATTAATCACATCCGAATCCCGCACGCTTGTTTCACCCACATTGTTCTACGTCACCAATAGAAGCTTCTAAAAGAGGAGTATGATGCTCCCTCTCTTGAACCTCTTCTTCATCAATATTAGGATTTTCCCAAACATACACATCATCGGCATCCCCATCTTTCCGATGCGTTGCTGCCGTAAGACCTTCTCGTGGGTTTTCTGACAATGGAGCTCTTGGAATGTCTTGCTTGGTTGGAAGGAAGATTTGAGGCGTTTTATTCAATGAGCTCCAATCCACCACTTTCTCCAATATTACCTCTGCATACACCATTTGAGCAATATAATACAAAACCTTGTTCTTGGTAACATTCTTGCCTTTATAAAGGAACCTCTACACTTCAATACATCGTTGTACAAATTCGTCATGCTTACAATAGTGCAGATTTGCAGAATTTACTTTCATGTGCGTCTCATGTCGAAAGTGTGGAAACAACTTGCTGATGTGGCACCAGGCCATGTAATTCTTCACCTTTTTCTGACTCTACACACCCTCTTCGGTCTCCCACCCCGGAAAAGCGCGTTGAGTGGCATCTTGGAGGATACGGTGATTCCTCATGTGTTTATTTTCTCTCCTATTGCGTCATTCGCCGAGTACTATTTTACGTTCCGCAATTGTAGTCATTGTTACCTCCGATCACGGAAATGCGACTATGATGTGATGTTTGATGCAAAACACCAAAAATAGTGCAGTCCACGTTGGCCAACCAATCGAGCAAGTAAGTGACAACTTTGAGTCGACACGAGATAATGCGCAACACCACGGCATGTGGACTGAAAAGTGAGGACTACGGCCAATAACGATTGTATTTAACCTCCTGTGGCAGGGCGACCGGCGGTGTTAGGGCAACATCGTTAGAGCGACCTCCGGTCCAGTGTTTCTTTCAAGTCTCGCTCCGGGGCGACCGGCGGTCCAGCTGCAGCAGACCTCCGGGGCGACCGGCGGTGCACCTTCAGAAGAGTTTCGCTCCAGCCTCAACAGAGCGGTTCGGGGCGACCGGCACTCTGCAAGGGCGACATCGCGAGAGCTCCCGCTCTTGTTCTTGGATCCTCTTTATGCAATATTCAAATTTTAAATTAACCGCTTCAAGCATCTCCCCCATTCCCCCTTTAATCCCCCTCATCCCCCCTCATTCCCTCTCATTCCCACTCGGTTCTTCCTATTCCTCATTTCCAAATGAAAATGATTCCCATGGTCATGGTCATTTTGCCAAGAGCCCTGACCATGATAGATGAAAAATGTAATTTTAAGCTCAGTGGATACTCTTGTGGTCTAATATGGATTTAGATCGATACAAGTTTAACCACATTTTTAAAATATAATTTTCAACATTCTCAAAATTCTCAACATAAAATTCTCATCAAATATTGGTTCCAAAAGTACCCTCAGTAATGGGTTGATTAGAATGTCCGCAAATCATTAGTCTTTTTGACTTAAAATATTTACCTTCACATGGAGGTCACTCATTTTTTCTCCAAACATATAATATGTCATGATATATGACCTTTTAATTTGGTAAGCAACTATTTCTCTCAGCGCTTACTGGGCTACATGCACTAGTCCCTTACACTTAATTGTATTTCAAGGCGTTATTATTTGACTTGCCAAAATTTTCAAAATCCTCCCCCCTCTCAATTTAACCAATGTTATAATGTTATGAGGCAATGAACTTATTGCAAGGATAATCTATTAGCATACATATAATCGGATATTGTATACGGAGAACTTATAATTTATTAAAGGCTCCACTGATATAAAAAGAAACTAGAAATTGTTCTTGAATGTGATGTTAGAATATGAGGTGCAGTTTTGGTGCAAAAATGGTATCTTATCTAGATGCTAGAAATTGACTAGCTGGATTAAACTCCAAGGTTGTAGCTATTAAATCGTTAGATGCATTAAAGTGTTTCATGCATTGAAGAGGCTGATGCTCTATAAATGAATTCACATTTTATCGCTTATTATAAATGGTTAGGCACAACATGACTTGTTAAAATATACATCATACAAAATAATATATACCATTGATGCCTACGAAGAGGACGAGGAACTCTCACCCCATCCTTCCTACCATTCATTATTATCCATTTAGACCTCTCTTGTCCAATTCTTATGAATTGAATGATCATAAAATGGGAATTATGGGACCCACGATCCGAAATTTCTACCCTATGCGTACCTTCTTAATTTTTAAACTAATACATTATAAACTATAGGGCTCTTTTACCCCTCCCCCATCCAATATTCATCCTCATCTCATCCTCGTAGAAGCTGCTACGAAACCTCATGCCCTCGCATTCAACATAACCAGGGGAATTCCCAATTGCAAATAGGGCGACCTCCAATACAAACGATGGGCGATCGTCGGTCAGAGGGCGACCGGCGGTCCAGCTCATGGGCAAACGTCGCTGAGAGGGGCGATCGGCGGTCCAGCCGATGAGCGAACGTCGGTCATAGGGCGACCGCCGGTATAGCTGATGGGCGAACGTTGTTGAGAGGGGCGACCGACGTGGAAGATAAGGCGATCGGCAGTACAAATAGGGCGATAGCTGGACCGGCGGGCGACCGGCGGTGCAGATTCTGTAGACTGCCGGTCGCCTTCGTACTGTGCTTAAGAATGCGACCGGTAGTCCATGTTCACACTTTGCGAGTCCCTCCTTTTCGCACAGTGACTAGTATCGACTTCAATATTGCTGCTTGATTGCTCGTAGAGGGACTTTGCGTTTCTACGGAATTTTTTGATGGAGGTACTAGCCGTTGTAGCGGGTACATCCATGGTGCCACATGACCGAGGTCGGATTGAGAAGAAGCGCATAGACATCTTGAAGAATCCGAAGATATTAGCATTTAGAGGATGGGAGGAAGAGACGGAGCCGTGGTCTTTTCCCATATGTGTGAGATATGTGGAGTGGTGCCACATCAACAAGCTCTTTCCTCTACATCGGCACAATATTCATCGGCACAAGAATGAAGCAAACCTCCGAGAGTGCCATGATGACCTACTTAAAGAAAGATGCATATATGCTTGGCATTTCATATACGGTAACAACCATATTTTTAAATATGAGGTTCCCTACTTTTTGGCAAGAATGGCATATGCGGAAATGATTCTCGAGAAGCAAGTGGATTGGTCGACGCGTGCAGGTTTGCCTATACAAGAGAAGACTGAACCAATAGAGGTTGGAGAGAAATTAAAGACTATTGAAGGAGATGGAATCGGAGCTATGCCTATGAGTCCTAAGGCCAACGCGAAATATTACACAGCAGGGTCTTCTTCCGAATCCTCGGAGGATGAACACACACACAAATACGAGCTCAGTGAACTGATTGAACCAACTGGTCCTCCAATAAATTGGACAATGGGGATTCCTTATGAGGCAAATCCATTGCAAACATGGGTGGAAGATTATCCAGATTCATGGATTAGTTTATCATGCAGCACAATTTCAGTGTAATGAAATGCTTGCAATAGAAGGAAGTAATGCACTATAGAAAGGAATTGGAAGCCCTCAAAGAAAGAGCCCTTTCTGTCACTGAACCATACGATTTACAAGAAGACTCTTGGGAGACTTTGGAAAAAGTTCTAGATTGCAAAGCTTATATGGAGACCATACTTGTGCTACGAAAAGAGGCTCGTGAGAAGTTTTTTGAGAAGAACAAATCAAACAACCATTCCATAGAAGACTACGTAGAGTTGTGGACAACGAAAAAGACTTACCTGGAAGGGAACCTAGCTGAGGAGAGGAATTGGTTGACGGATATTGAAGAATCTATTGCACTAGAAGTAGATAAAGAGATGCTATGCATTTGTGATTTGGCATTTGCGGGTAAGTATGGCAAGACTCTAGAGAAAGTTGACAAATTAAAGAGGCTGCTAAAATGGAGTGAAGACCATAATGTAAAACTCGCGAAGCAACTACGTGTAGCTGAGGAGGATGCTCGATTCGAGGACGCATGGTCAGAGTGGGCTTATCGTAAAAATAACGCAAAAGTTGACATCAACATAAACGCAATCAACGCTGATTTGGAACCGCGACGATCACTTTTTTCAAAGGGCAAGGAAAAAGTTGAAGATTCTTAACGTAGAGACAATGGACTTACACTCCCAACATTCACCAAACGATATTTGATTTACGTTAATTAGGTGTAGGGAAAGTGTATGTAATTTCTTCTATGTACTTATTCGCATACACTTTATATATGGAAGTTTGTTTTTACCTTTCATCATGCGTGAGTACGTGTCTGTGTATTGGTACAAGGGGTTGGGCGGGTTATATGGACAATGGAGATGAAGGATACAATAAAAGCTGACAAAGTACAATCGATAGACCACAAGCAAAGGAGTCCACCAAATATATACCATTGCTTTAATCGGTGCAAAAAGTAGTACAATAGGAAATGAGATACATTGTTGCAAAAAGCTGCCACTCAATAATACTATAATCAAATATAGTCCTATATAGCTAAAACCTTAAGCTATGCTGGAGTATATGGATTCACAATATCGTAATTATCATTCACTAGATTGAGGGTTGGAGCATTCTCCAACAAGAAGTTTACGCTTTAACACGTAATTCGTTATAATGGTATTATTCACTGGTTTTGAGAAATGTGGGTTTAGCTCGAGTCGACCTAAATGTACCTCCATAGTACATTTGGCTCAACTCAAGCTCAATTTGATAATCTGAATATTCCCATTATAACGAAATAGGTGTTCTTTGCACGAGTTCGATTGAATGAACCATCTGCATTTAGGATCAAATCTATGACTCTAGAGTCTTTCAAGTCCTGCAAAGTCTTTCTTGTGAGGGGACTATGTACATCTAGTAAATAGTCCAGAGCTTGGGACTGGTATCGTGGCCCCCAAGTAGATTCAGCATATTGACACTCTTCCAAATCTTCCATGGAGGCATGACCTTCACCGTCGGTTACTCTCTTCCCATATTGATTCCATCGATATCCCATTGGGTGGGCTCCCACTTGAATGTATTAGAGCTCACATCAAAATAGCCTCCAAGGCACTGGAAGAAGAACATCCGATTACCCTCATGCTGTGGACCTTGTCCGGCAAGTATTGGTGCAACTCTTAGAATCTCGTTTGGGTCAGTCTCCCAATTCAATTGGGAGCTAGGAGTACTCTTCTCGAGATCATGTTCACCCCTACGCCAACTCCAAATAAGGTCTTTACCCCAGAATCGAACCTCGTCAGTAGTCTCAGCATTGTGTTCCCAAGAAGGCGGCATATAAGTTCTTAGATTGAACATCTCGTAAAACTGCTCGTGAAAAGGCGCTTTGCATATAGCACAACGACTTTGAATCAAACAATGAACTAAAAGACACTGCGGATGATACATATGGACACATGAGCCTAAAGCCCATCCACCCTCAGGTCCAAATGGATTTAGGCATATGGGACACGTAGAGTGATCCAATACAAACAGCGGAGGGTTGGACCACAATAATGTCCTCGATGCTACACCAACATGTGCCGACATGTGGTGTTTGAAATTCCACCCGGCCATACTCCAATCTACAACCTCTGTAGAAGTGTCATCTTGCATCTTGATGTCCATCATAAGAAGATTATCAAACAATGTATCCACACTCGGCCACGAGGTCATACCGAACGTTCGTCGACCAGCTCCGCTAGTAAAATTCTTATCGATCTTCTCCAGCTCCGCTGCAACTTGTCTGCCTCTGTCCACCAAAAGTATACATGCCACCTTCCAATGGTAGTAAGTGGCTGGCAACTGCTCCAAACGAGCTTGCAGTTGTTGCTTTTCCTTTAGTAAGGAATTGTATCCGTCAAAGGAAATGAAAGGGGGATTACGAATAGGGGGGAACAGAGGTAAAGATAATGAATCCTGGGAATCACTTTGAACATCTTTTTATTGTTCCAAGCCACACATATTAACAACACATGGCTGAGCTTTCATAGGACGGCGCAATTGAGGGCATTGCGGTGACATTTCTCCAAAAGCCAAGTCTTCTATAAGGTTGAAGACAAGTAACTCTCTCAACATCCGCCATGTCCGATTTCTCTATATCTCCACAAATGTTACGTGGGTGAGATAGTTCTTGCATCTTCTCGCGCATGCGTGCATATTCCACGGAAAGCTGGTCCCCTTCTTTCACCTTCTCCTTATACATTGCTCGTGTTTTTTTGAGATCTGCTTCCAATCTTGCTATGAAATCGTTTTTTGCTCTTCAGAAGAGCTTTGAGATCAGAAGATGTGTCAAGTTCTTCCAATGGTAAGATGCTAGTACCATGGGGCTCTACTATGGGTGAATGATTACTTGCTATTGGAGGGCGAGAGCCACCTATATGAGGAACGCGGCCAGATAAATTACGACGATGATCCGCATCAATCACAACGCTGGAGGGAGGAATAGCACACTGTACTTGACGCACTGCCTTACGAGGGTGCGAACCATCTAAGTCATCGTCCTCTTCCGATGTAGCACTATGATAGGAAGCCTCTTCCAAAGCCTTGGTAATAGACCTTGTGACTTCCATGCCACCATTAGGAGCATCAGGGAATCTTAGAATGCCTGTCGGAATGTCACTCGTTGAAGGTCGTGTTACATGCGTCCCGTCTTTAACAGTTCTCCAATCCACTCGATTACCAAGAGCATCCTCAGCGTATACTCCACGAGCAAGAAACAAGGGAACCTCGTTGCGCTCACACATGGCGTGCCATACAAGACTTGGTAAACCTCAATGCATCGTTGTTTGAAGTTTGGGCAATCGCAAAACTTAAGATTTGCCTTGTTGGTGCGCCGATGAAATTCGTGACGTGATAGAGGGAATTTCTTGTCAATGTGACATTATTCAATGAACGATTCGCAAATGGCCATCGTCCACATATCAGGTTCATCTTCCCAACCTCTAAAGGCAAGCTTATTTGGATTTTGAAGCACGTGTAATCTTTTTCGTTGTGGGTTGTCCCTCCTCTTCCTCTTCTTGTCGTTCTCTGCCTTCCTAAGTTGCCCGGGAGTAGCCATGGATGAAATAAGCCAAAATGGCGAATAGTTATTACCTACCCGGAACGAGCATGCAGCCAATTTAATGGATGTAAGATAGCGCGCCACGCCAGTAAACCCAAATAAGAAGTTCAGATACGATGGGAGAATTTATAGGAAACCTTGCTTTGGGACAACTGCTGTTACAGAATCAAGGCGACCGGCGGTCCCAATAGTGCTAGGACGTTGCGTGGGCGACCGGCGGTTCTCTGAAAGCGCCACCGTGGATACAGCTGTCGCGACAGCAGGACGTTGGGCGACCGCCGGTGCAGCTGTCGCGACAGCGGGAGGTGGGGCAACCGCCGGTTCAACATTTCGCGACAGCGAGAGGTGGGCCGACCACCGGTCCAACTGCCGCGACAGCGGGACGTGGGGCGACCGGCGGTGGGCGACTGTGGGGCGACCGTCGGTCTCCAAGGATATATAAACCCGAACACGCAGGTTTCATATTACTTTTCCCCAAACCGCGACCGAACTCTCCTCCGCTGGGAGAGCGTGAGAGCGCTCTCTTGTTTAAATGTTGTTAATAATGACTTTTATTGATGAAGTGTTTGCAAACCATGACATCTTGAGATAAATTGATAAATATACAATAATTTAGTTTTGAATGCAATTTGTATATTAGGGGTTAGTTGTTGCAAGGCCTTTGATAGGATGTTTAAGACTAATTTAAGCTTTAGGGTGTGGAAGGACTAGAGGAGGAAAAATTCCCCCTAGTGAATCCAATTGATGATGGAGAAGAACTAGAGGAGGAAAAATTCCCCCTAGTGAATCCTAAATTAGAAATAGGGTTAGTTGCTTAAATTAGAATTGAGCATTTTACCATGGGCTTTGTACAACTAGTCTTTGATGTCCATGTTGTGTTTGAAATTTGATTGTTGTAAGTCTCATTCATCTAACCTTGTGGTAGCATGTGAGCCTACATTCATTGATGAAGTGGTTGATGGAATGGAGGCTTCAAGGACGGAGCGCGTGGAGTGGCGGTTATTCATCCATGGAGGCTTTAGTTAGGGCTTAGGCCTTAGTTAGGCTTTAGGGTGAGCCGCCTCTTTGGCGGCTCTCATTTTGTACTTAATAGCTTGTTTCCAAGCTATCATGACCCACTCAATCTAGTTAGAGTAGGAGAAGGAAGGCCATGGGCCTCCTTCTCTTCCATTTTGTTCACCTACCTATCCATCTATTTAGTTAGGAGGAGGAAGGTTATGGGCCACCTTCTCCTCTTTGTTCACCTTGATCATCTCTTTTGAATTGTTAGTAGTTAGGAGAAGGAGAGCCCTTCTCAAAATGATCTTGCTTTTGAATTGTTAGTAGTTAGGAGAAGGAGAGCCCTTCTGAAGACGATCTTGCTTTTGAAGTCTTAATAGTTAGAAGAAGGAGAGTCCTTCTCAAAATGATCTTGCTTTTGAAGTGTTAGTAGTTAGGGGAAGGAGAGCCCTTCTCAAAATGATCTTGCTTTTGAAGTCTTAATAGTTAGAAGAAGGAGAGTCCTTCTCAAAATGATCTTGCTTTTGAAGTGTTAGTAGTTAGGAGAAGAAGAGCCCTTCTCAAAATGCTTGTCTTGCCTCACTCATCTTCCTCCTTATTGAGTTCCTTTGTTAAGATAGGAGCTTGTTCTTGCCCCATGAAAGCAAGCCAGATTGTTTCCCCCACAGCTCACTCAGTTCTACTTCAACTCCTTTGCAATTTTTACAGTAGATAGAGCTCTAGTAGAGCTTTCCAACGGTAGTAAGCATGCTCAAATCCGAGCTGTAGAGAAGGAGAAATTTGCTCGCAAAGTCGGGGTGTTGAAAATGGTTGCCCCCCGGCAGTGAACAAATCAGCAATGTTCAAACAGCAATCAGTCACGGAGTTTTTTTTCTATGCTTTTGAAAATTCTAGGGTAGGTAGTGCTCCAAAAGAGCTTTCTAGGGGTATATAGCATGCCCCAATCCAATCTTTAGAGAGGGAGTAACACCCCTCCAAAGTTGGGGGTGTTGAAGGGTAACCGCTGCCGGCTGTAGGAAGAACAGCCCCAATTATTTGGTAATCAGTCCTAGGTTTCTGGTCCTATGATTCTGAGATTTTTGAGGGTGAGTGCAAAATTGACTTAGCTTTCTAAAAAGCTAAGGCACGCCCCAATCGGAGCTAGAATGGAGAAATGGCAAGCCAAAAACCGAGGAAGGCTCATAGGGAGGCCGGCGGCGGTTTTCATCTCCTTCTCTCCCTTGCTACTTGTCTTCTCATTGCCTCCTCTTGTCTCTTCCTCTTTCCTTCATGTGTTGTTCTTGTTAATCTCCTTGTGACCAAAGGCCACCTCCATGGTGGATTTTTGGCTCACATCCGCCATATATCCTTGCTCGTGTAAATGCGCACTGTCGGGTTGTGAGAGGGATTTTTGGGGTTTGGTGCACATTGATAGCAGGGGGAGATTTTTAGCCGCTTTTCACAACAAGTTCAACCATGAGTAAATCCAAAAAGCACTAGAAGGGAGAGCGAACATGGGATCTTGATGCCTCCAAAGCATTTGCACGAGACCTTGCTATGCAACAACCTGGTGGAAGCGCAGGCCATAGGAGAAAGAAGAGACACCAAAAAGAAGTAGCTCCGGGATTCCCAACATTAGGTTATACTAGGTTTGCAAAAAAAGCGTGTTTGGATTGGTATGAGGAAACGGAGGCTCAATTCCTGGAACACAACTACTTGAAGAATGTGATTACGGGTGAAGACAAAATGAAGGAAAAATTGGAGGCAGTAATTATGAAGGCCATGGCGGAATCGGAAGAATTCCAAGATGTGGTTTATCATTTGCAGTACCAGTTGTGGATGGAGAATACAATTGAACAATGCATCTTCAATGTGAAAGAGTTGTGGAAGAAGCGATTTGGACAGAGGCGTCTAACACAAGAAGAGGACCAGTTTAAACGCAAGATGGATTGGAGGCAACACTCAATCCAAAAGCTTAGCAAAAATAAAAGCTGAGGGATGGCATGGGAAAAAACCGCTTTGCTAGCCTCATTTGAACGAGACACATGGTCATGAGTGGTGTGGATTCCTCAAGACACTAGGATAGAAGCTCTATCAGCCGGCGACATGGAGGGAGGCCATGGACTGGTGCGGAAGGTGTGGATTGTTGGAGTAGACCATGTTCCAGGTCATATCGATTTTGCAGCAAAGCTTTCCAAGAATATGAATATTCACAAAAGGAGGATAGAGACTGCAGCAGAAGCTCTTATATGTCTTTTGAATCATCCAGGTATTATCAAGTTTTGGGCGTTGCATACAAGGACATTCGAGGCTTACACATATTGGTGGAATAGAGGATCACTTTACGAAATGCTGAAGTTGGATGAGAAGGTGGGCGACAAAAATCTTCACTAGTCGAAAGTAAACCAAATTTCGAGTCTCACTACACGGGAGGCTGTCCAAATTAGCCATTTCCGTCTTCATAGGATGAAGTTAGCTTGGGGTTTAGTGAACATCATGAATCTGGTGCATAAGAGAGGACCTATCTCCCTCAAACATACTATTGCATTTCCCAACTGTCGCAGAAGACAAGATTTGTATTGGAGTGTGTGACTGGGGGATGGCATCTCGTATAGTAGAACAACAGCCTTCACGTTATGGATACCAGTCGGAGAAGAAAAAGGATGATGATATGGCACTTCAATGGTGGGTGGCGCTCGAGATGTTCTATACTTATGGACCAGAAAGTTCTGATACAAATTTGCACGTCCAGGATCTCCGACATCCAACCACAGTAGCATCAGATTCGTATGCGGTTGGCAAGCTCATCCAGCTGATTAATGTACAAAACAAATTCGACAAAGAATTATTCCCAAATTCGACGGTGTGAGATTCATTCCTATCGAAAGTGTTATCACTGACCAGGCATATATCGGAGAAGAGAATGACCTGTGGGGAGGTGGTGAACCGCTTGATGGGAAAACCATATCATATGCTGCCACCAAAGTCTGTATTTAGAGAGGACAGTCATTAGTTTACAATATCGATATTTCTTCTTGCAATTCATAGGCTCCTAGGGATGATCATCTCACATCATGGAGTGCTCATTTAGCCATGTAATTCACAAATTATACTTGCAATACATACAATCTGCTTTCTGACATATTGTTCCAATTTTAATAGATTTTTGCAACTCTTGTAATTATGTTCGCTTTTTACACTAGTCACATATGTATGTCACCACATTTTTTGTGACATGAGTTTCAAACCTCATGGTTGATGTTAGCCTTTTCTTCAGGAGTTCGTCGATTGTTTCAATTTGTTTCATCTTAAATTCTTAATGCTTCATCTACGTTTGGATAATGTGAACGGAAGAATTTTGGGTAATGTTGGATAGCAAAATGACTTATTCTACTCGGGGGAAGCCTCCAATGTAAGGCGACCCTAGGCGACCGCCGGTCCAGCGAGACCGCCGGTCGCCTAGGGGCGAACGTCAGTAGCATAGGGGCGAGCGTCGATTGCTCAGGGGCGAACGTCGGTAGCTCAAGGGCGACCGACGTCCGCCTCGACTCGCGGTGGACAAGGCGACCGCCGGTCTAGACGAGGCGACCGCCAGTCCAGTCCTACGTGGCGCAGTCGCGCATCGTATTGCTGAGTTGTACAGGCCGCGTGGTACCACGTAGGATTCAAGGTGGACGGGGTAAATCAAGGGTAACTTTTCTGTAAAAAACGCTTCTGTAGATTCTATTAGACATTCTGAGGCTCAATGTCTGTCTGACATGTCGTGTCTGTCTGCTGTTCGACAGTGTCTAATAAGACAACCCTGGGAATAAGTAGTCACATATGGACTTTGTGGTCGCATGAACCATTGAACTTCATATGGAGACGTATGCAACTTCATTCAATTCACGAAGGAAATCAAGGCAGAAGGGCCGAACGAAAACGGCCTTGGGACCAATTGGGGCGGGTAGGATAGAGGAACGTGCACTGAAGACCATGTTGTAGGCTTGGTCCTTTGGCATAAATCTCTTCTTCTTGCAGATACAGAGAATACCGTTCAAGTCCAGGATGAATAGCCACTTGCATGGCACTGTTGAAGGAATAGAGCGAGGGACATCCTCCACGGTTGCAACTACCGGAGTGTGCAAATGACTCATCCCCTGTTCAGAAGGGGGGCAGACAAATGTGTAGACAGTTAAGTACTGCACTGCCACATTTTGAGACTGACCAACGCTATATTACTCAGCAATCCGATATCGAAACAATGCGATTACACGGAAATTATAAAGAAAGGATTCAACGAAAATGAGATTTTGGTACGGGAAGAACTTATCGGCGCCTTTTATTGAGTTTCAGCCGTTTTTACATCTCGTACAGCGGTCGAGGATGGGAGAGGAATGGGAACCTCGAGCAAGATGGAATCCGGAATGTAACCTTCATTGTGATCATCTTGCGCCGTGTTACTTGGCTCACTATGATAAGGACTCAATGGACTAGTGTCTTGCATAAGGGAGACCTCATGAGATAGCACACATTCGGAACACTTCGGAAAGCAACAGAGTCTGCGTAAAATCAAAGGGAGAAAATTTGTAAGAAAATATGATTGTGTTCCAAACTCTGCGTTGAAAATGAGCGTCATTTACAAAAAGTATTTATACGATGAAAGTTAAGTCCAATCTAACAAAGTTGTCCTTGGGAGATATACGCTAGGCTAACAACAACTCTCGAAGGCTTTTGCAGGCGATCTGCCATTAGTCGTAGGAGCATTTAAATTCAAGTCGAGTTAAATGAAAGACATGATCATGGAGTTCAACATGATTCGATAACGTTTGTATCGAGAGTCTCATCCTCTGTTCCTATCTGCTCCTCTTGATCAATCGACTTCATTTCCACATCAACTGGGTCTATAGGAATGGAGCGACTTGCGGGGACTTGACCTCCACAATCTACCTGATCGATATTGCCCGCAAGTGCTGGAGTTGCAGTCGACTCAAATGGCATGCCTTCGAGGGAACGTCGAGGAGATGCCTGTTGAGTTGCACGGCTGTCGGAAGACTGAGTGGCCCCGTGGGTCAGAAGCAGAGGTTCACTATGACTTGGGTCAAGCGTGAAGAGCGGCTTTGCATGGAGGTTTGAAAGCGCTTGGACTACTATCCCATGTATTCTCTCGAAGGCCTCAGATATCATTATGCTCCATCGTTTATCATCCTCTAGTCTTTGAGCTTTGCATTCCTCGCGCTCTCGAGCAAGCATTGCTTCAACCTCGTTCCTATGTCGAGCCCGCGCCTCCTCCTGCATTCTAACTAACTTCTCCATTAGAGTGTCAATGGATGCCGTCTCCCTTCGCTTCTTCAGAGGCGAAGGGGTGGAAGCCGGAAGAGAGCTATCAGAGAAGCGGTGTTTTTGAGGCTGAGGAAGATGGGAAGTTGAGCCTCGCCCAGTTTGGGGCGTTATCAGAAAATGGGACCCGTAGGCCTCAACTTTGTCGTCAGAGTTGTCATCGTCGTCACTTGACCCGATTACTATGGGTCTAGGGACATTCAAGTCAAGTAGTAACTCTACTCCCCTGACCTTCTTCTTCACCTTTCCCTTCTCGGCCTTCATGGGGGGTGGTGGTAGTTCCAGTTTCTCCCTGGACCCGGAATCCTCACCGATAGGGTACCCACTTTCAAAATCTTGGCGATCTTAGTTTAAGACCGCCATCGAAAGTTGGACGATAACCTCCTGCTCGTCGCTGGAGGTGATCAAATAACTCATCAGCGAACACATCTGCGAGTAGACACAACAAGACATGAACACGTCAATAACTTGTACGTTTAACTCGATTCAAGTTAAAACAGAGCTGGTGTCTGAGAGTACTACAATACTACTCTGATGTGCGCATTCAACTCGACTCGAGTTGAATACCAAATATGAACTACTAAGCGCCAACATTGAATACATTCAACTTGAGTCGAGTTTAATTTAAGACCGCATGAGAAAAATAAACTCAACTAGTCTATAGTGCGCGTTCAACTCGACTCGAGTTAAAATTATGACATAAGCTTCCCAAGGGACGGTTGTCAACAACGGTGGGCGTGGTGTAAGAGGTCCAGCTGCCTTAGAGAGGCAGGCAGTTCTGCCACAAAGGCATGCTCGAAGGTGGACACAAGCATCTGAGGGTGGGGTTTCGAATGTGGGATCTACTCCTCCATCGTCGTCAGCCCCTCGTGAATCCCCTCTGTCACCTGGACCGACGCAATCTAATGGACCCATGCGTCCCATGGTTATTCCCAAAAATTTGGGTAGTACTTCATCTTCTCCTACAACTGTGACGCTCCCTATGTTCCTAGAGAAAAAGAGACACGACCGCCTTGGTTGAGCAGTCTACAAAGGGTGCAGGCTGGGTAGAAGCTATTCAGGCTATGGTTCAACACATTAAGAAGGTATATCCCTCTCTAACAATGGATTGCTTTCTTAGAGAAGTTACTCTGTCATGTTTATTGGATTCTAAATACTTTGTGTCTAATCCACAGATTGGAAAGGGTAGGGACTACCCTTGCGAGAAGATGGAGTACAAGCCCAAACACCCCAAGATTGACCTTATCTATGCACAGGTTCCCGAGAACTTGCCCGTGCTTGGTGTCTCGCCGGACGCAGTTCTCGTCTGGAACAAAAGTGCTTTGTATTACTTCGAGTCTGTGTTTGTCTTCGCCTCATACCATTTGACTGACCTTGGGACTATCCTTATTATGTACCCCAAGGACGTCAAAATTGACCGCATCCTACACGATCGTGCTAGTACTTACAATTTCCGGCTTGTGCGAGAGTGGTGGGCCTATAACCTCCTTCCTTTGGTTAAACCTGGCGCTACCACAAGAGAGGTATACTTCGAATATTGCACTTGATTTAATCTCTCATTTCAACATTACGTTTTCTTATTTCAAATTGCTTATTGCAGATCCATAACTTTACCATCAAGGTCTATGTTCCTAAGGACTTCGTGAAGATGTTCAATATACGACAGGTGGCGCAAGCATATGCAGGAGTCGCGATCATACCTGACAAGGATGACATGGTCAGTAACTTTGCTGACGCAAGTTCCATTACCTACCGCACTAACGGGAAGCCGTGGCGCGGCGCACGTGAGAAGGATCCATCGTTTCTGCAGTGCTTTGTGGATTGCCTCACGTACGATGGGGGAATCGTGTTTGACTTCAGCGCTAGTACCGGTAAAACTTCAAGTTCCCATTTATAAGCAGTTTTCAAATGTCAAGTTCGGTACTCATGTGGATTTCCAAATGTGCAGGTGCTTCAAGCATCGCATGTGCACGCTTCAATCGTCACCTCATTGACTTATGTGTGTTTGCCTGTATCGAAACCTTCAACCGTATTGAACAATTTCAATGTCCAATTCTGTACTCGATCTATATGTTGAGATCACTTCTCACACCCTACTATTTTAAATGACATTTAAAGTTCTAAAACGTATACAAGTTCTTATAGGTCATTGCTACTCTATATTTGTCAATGTCTATAGGAGCTTCTGTTTTTTCTTTATTAGCTTGGGATAGTTGCTATGTGCACAACGCGATGCTCAAACAAGCCCGATGGGGATCGAACCTGGACCTCCGCTATGCCATCATTATGTCTAAACCGTCCACTACATTAGATTAAACGATGAGACAGTTTCTATTACTGAAAATTGAATTATATATCTTATTGCCATTTAAATTTTTTTCTTTATCAGTATTGTTTCACAACATGCGCAGTATTCCTCGCCGGGCTCGTGTGAGCAGCGCGTTACATAAGAGGCAGCTATCCAAGGATGTAGTATAGATCTCTAGAGTTCTTTGCTTTCATTAAATTTTTGTTGTATTTCATGATGACGTCAGCCCTAATTTATCCCTAAACCCTAAATCAAAAAACAATATTTAGATTTACCTAAAATATATGTTCAATTTAACCTTTAAATAGTCATGCCTCCAATTCACACGTATATCAATATGATGACATCAGCCCTACTTTCAATATATTCACATAAAATCTTCAAGACAATACAAATGAAATATTCATGCAAGGTGGGACCCACATTTAAAGAAGACCCAACACCACGGAATTATGGACCCTAAATCCTAAAAATAGACATTTAAAAATAGTACAGTACAAAATTAAGTGGTAAGAGGGTACTTTACTTTGAAAAAAAATTGTTATAAAATAGTCAAAATTGTCCCATCACCGCTCTACGCTCAGCGCTCACCGCTCTACACTCACGCCTCTACGTTCCTGGGCCGGGGGAGCCTGTAGGGCCGGGGCAGCCTGTAGGGCCGGGGCATCCTACAGGGCTGGTGCAGCCTGCAGGGCCGGGGCAGCCTACAGGGCCGCTCAACCACCTTGCCTCCACCCTGCCAGCCTGCAGCGCCGCCCAGCGCAAGTTGCCGTTGGAGCGCAGTGCTCCCTCTCGCCTCCCGCCTCCCGCCTCCTCCGCAGTTGCGTCCTGCCTCCCAAGCTCCTCCGCTCCCGCCTCCCCGCCTCCCTCGCTGTTGTTCCTCCGTAGAAACCCACACTCCAGCTCACGCCTGCATTTGCCTCGCGTTTGTTCTTGAGGAAGTTTCGCCATTTGCTCCCATATTTGCTATTAGATTTGGCATTTCAGCTCGTTGTGATTGGGATTTTTGGCAAGGTTTTCAGCTTGTGTTGCTCGATTGCGGCGTAGGGTTTTATTGTGATCTTACATTCGCATCAGGTGCGCCATCTCATTTGCAGTTGGACTTGAATTTTGCGACGTCCTTCGCGCACTATATTTTTCGAGATTAGGTTTGCGATGTGCATTTAGGTCGCAAAAACAGGTTTCTTCAGTTTTACAAGCTAAACGTACAGAATCTAGCTTGATGCAAGCTAAACTAGCTTATAGTTCAGCAGTACGCTTGGCATTTAGCTCGAGTCGAGCTAAATCCCCAGCTGTGACAAAAAGTCATCGTAGGTATTTAGCTCGAGTCGAGCTAAGTGCACGGCTGCTTCACGACCATACGCAGGGATTTTTCTCGAGTCGAGCTAAGCCCACAATTAGTTCGTTATTCTACTCTGGAGGTTTAACTAAATATAGTACTGAATCAACGCAATTCCTCTGTTGTTTTTTTTTAATGTTCCAGAACTCAATGGGGCAATTAGCTTGACTTGAGCTAAATCCTCAGTTGTGTCATAATTGGCTTAGGTACTTAGCTCGACTCAAGCTAATTGCACGGTTGATTCATGACCGTACGTAGGGATTTAGCTCAATTCTAGCTAAGTCCACAGCTTGTTCACTATTCTACGCTGGGTGTTAAGCACGAGTCGAGCGAAATATTCTACTCAATCTGCGCAGTTCCTTCGTTATTAGCTCTTCATGTTCCAAAACTCTATGACACAATTAGCTCGAGTCAAGGTAAATAAAATACTCGGTCTAGCCCGACTTAGCTCGTTGCGAGCTAAATTATAGTAACATCCATATAGTAAAATCTACATAGTTATAGTAATGCGAGATGATTTCGAACGTTAATTTAGCTTCAGTCGACCTAAATAGTGGGGAACAGTAACATCCGTTGAGTCGTATGCTTTCAAGATGATTTTGAACGTTAGTTTAGCTCAAGTCAAGCTAAATGTCCCTGTGTAGTAGCATCCACATCGTTGATTTATACCTGATGATTTTGATTTATAATTTATTCTAAAACTGTTTTGCGATCATAGATGTTCAATTCTTTTCTTTTGTTGTGTAGGATATATACGGAGCTACTCTACATGGTGACTAGTGCGTCCGATGACGATTGGGACAATTAAAGTATTTCTTCCGAGGTAATATAATTCTTACGACTTTGTTTCTTTCGATGTTTATGGTGGTTCCGTCTTTAACATAATTGTTTTCTAATCATTAGGATTTGGAAGTTGTTGAGCTCGTTCTGCTAAATCGTTTGAAGGATTGTCCTGGACTTCGGAGATGCAAATAGATAACCAATTTGTGACACTATAGAATCCTCGAGGGGCCATTGTTGCGGAAGGTATTTGTCAAAGTGTGGGGTCTGATTGTGTACTCGTCTCCGATGACGAGCCTTTGAGAAATGATCAAGTAGTTGTTCAGATTGTAAAGTGCTTGGATTTAGGGTTTGTGCCTTCTGATACTATATTCCAGTCATTGAAATGGGATCTCAGCCACGCCATTCACGATGGTTGGTCTTTAGTTGATCATTTCAACGCGAGCAATAGTATATTGCGGTTTATGCTCGTAATCGACCGAAGAGGAAAAGAGTTCGTCTGTATACTTTCAGACAAAGACATCCTCAGAATTTGAGAACTAGAAAGAAAGAGCGTTTATTAACAGTGGAGTCTGTCAATATGGTTGCAAGTATGAAGTGTTGCAATAAGAATTGCTGTCAGCCATTTTTCCGCCAAAAGATTCTGGCTTTGCGAAAAAAGATGTACGAGTCTTCGGATTTTATGTTCAAGGCGCACTTTAAGATAGATGTACATCATCGATTTCATAAAACTGCTGACGGAAGTATGATGGGTACAACCGAAGGTATTGATATTTGTGCTTAAGCTTAGCAGAATATTACGTGAGTTCCTCCTGCTACGTTCTACAGGAAGAAAGCGGAGGCGGCTGCTGGTTTACGTGTTTGACATCACAAGAATGTAGGATCCAAGAAACCAGGACTTCATGTAAAGCAAGCTGCTGCAACGCTTAAGGTGTTAATCGACAACGCAGTTGATCATATGCCGCACAAAGCCAAGATGCTCAGTAATGGGCTCAAAGTAGTTTCACGGTCATTGTCTTTGTCTTTCAAATGGAAAGATACGATCCCAGATATCAATCTCATCAATGAGAGGTTGGAGCTGAAATTCATCGCCCAAAGCACTCTCAGCAAGATCAGGCCAACGCTATTCTCTGAGTATTCCAAGAAAGCACCCGGAGATAATTTTGCACGATGCGCAACGTGTGATAAACTTGAGACTATGATCAAGTCTATGGTGCCAGATTCAACTGAAGAGAATATGTGAATCAAGAACCTTAAACTCCACTTGGACCATCAACAAACACATCGTGAGTATTATTATACGAACCGCTCTTTATCTATTCAAAGGCCCAAAGATGTTCTTTGCATTATTCACGACAAAATGGATCATGCGAAGACTGCTTGTCAATTGTTTTCTCATAAAACAAAAACTAATGATGCGCTGATGAAACTTTCCATTGCTGTGACTGGAATGATTGGTTATGGGCATAGCGATGTTTGTTACGCTCATTATGGGCTTGACATTTAGCGAGTGATTGCAATCACACTACTGGTTCTATTTTGAAGCTTCTGCGAGATCTAGAGCAAGTTCCGATATCGCATTCCAAGTCATTGTTTGCTGGATCTGGAACGCATCCATTGTTTGAGGCATTGTTTACCAGAAAAGATGCTTGTTTGAACTCTCTTTTACCTGAAAGTCAGCCAACAAGAGCTACGGAATTCTTACCTCTGGTTTTCCATGTTCAACTTGACAACGCGGCGTCTGATAACAAAATTGGTTCATGTTTTGCTTTTGGTTCCTTCTGGTACATATAGGCGTTTTCCATATAATTTATGTCAATTTTCTTTTAGTTGGACATACTCATGAAGATATTGACGCTCTTTTTGGATGTTGGAGTATGATATTAAAAGAGAATGATTATTTGACGATTCCTCTTTTGATGAAGTCATTTATGGACGCTGAGGCACTTCCAGTTATTCCTCATTTGATTGAAGAGATTCCTGATTTCAAGCAATATATCAAGGATTTCATTGCGTCTAAAGACGAAGTTCTTGTTGGGCATTCCGAAGGGCAAGAATTTAAGGTCTTCAAACATGATAATGGTTGGCCTATGATGAAGTACAAGATGTTATGTTCTGATAATGAGTGGCTTCCAACGACCAGTGAAGGAATAAAATTGTGGAAAGAAAATGCAATTACTCGTATGCCTATAATGTCTTCGAGAGAAATGAAGCCTTTAGCGTCAATTCCTATGAAGAATCTGGATGAAATTGTAAAAGGCATATCAAGTTTCATAAAGTTGTGGGAAACTTCATGTGCGCAAGACTTGTCTGGAGAATATCATCGACGTCACGATTCTGTTTTAAGCTATTGGCGTGCAGTCAATGTCTCATTGGTGGCGCCCATGGAGGTTTCTTCTTCTTTGAAGAATGGATGTTGGCCTTTGACCCGGGTACCTTTGCCTCGAAAATTTCTTAACACGCGCGAATTACGCGAGGAATATGGACAAGATCCCCATTTTACTGGCCGCTTGTGTGAGAAACCAAGAGAGTCATTTCGCGTTGGTCGAGATGTTTTTGCTGGCTACTTTTTGGCTTTACGTCATGCAGATGGAGATGCTCGACGCTTTTGGACTGCGAGGGCTTTGACCGATTTTGATGTTGATCGCAACAATCCGGAATGCATTCAAATCCAATTTTTTAAACCTTTTACCAAGCGTGCCGTTGTTCAAGATATCTATATCGGTTGGGACACGCACAAGAATTTCAAATGGATTTTTGATGACAGCGAGGACCCGGTTCGGCTTTGTGCAGGTACTATTTTTACGTCATGGAAATCTAGTGCCAAAGCTGGTTCTCAACGTTCAACAATCTCAATATCTAAAGAACAGGTAACTATCATCAAACAAAGTATTTCGCGTTTTGAGGCGGAGGAGGAATAAAATTTGAGATCATTCAAGACATTGCTATTTAGCTCACATCAAGCTAAATAGTCTATCGCGGCTTTAGCTGTTATGGAGGACAAAGTAGACAAGAGCTCTTCCAGATCTTTTCTCGCATTGGACTTTAGCTCGGTTAGCTCGTTTAGAGCTCATTTAGAACTTTTGATGTAATTTTTTTTAAAGTAGCACCCTATTGTAACTGTTATTTTAAATAGAATTGTATGTTTAAAATTATATTTAGTATTTGACATTGTAATAGTTTTTCATTTAATGTGGTTACCGTTTTAATGTGCTGTTCTTTTTGGATTGGAAACCGAATGTGCTTTGACCGTTCCAAAAAATTGGTTCTCAATATAGTTGAGTTTCTTATTTTAATGAGATGTTTTTATTATATTCCAGAGTTTTGACTTTCTTGGTTTGAACTTTAGCTCTACATGAAGTCCTCTTTGCCGGATTTAGGTCGATGATGATAGAAATATTCTCACTTTAACGAAATATGTTATATGATGATAATTATAATATTCCCATTATAATGAATTACGTGTTAATCCATAAGACATATACATCCCCAAATGGAACAAGAAGACACATTTAATTTAACCCCGACCCGTGGATATCTTATTTCATTCAGACTATAAAAGCAAAAGTTCAATGTGAGTATAATCCGCTCATTGGATCCAACAGATATATAGTACCCGATAGAAAGATTATCTCCAAACCGATGATAATCACCAAACTCTGACATTAAGTATTGTTATCCACGTCCAAGGAATAATGACCAAAAAAAAGGCATGTGCACAAGAATGCGAAACAGGAATCAAATCGGCCAAAAGTCCTTTACACGCGTACACATTGTCAGCAACTAAACTGATGATAAAATACGAGCGCCAGACATGCAACCATGATCAAACTAGAAATCTAAGGCAATAATTGCGCTACAGGTATCCCCGGTTCGGGGATAACATACCATCCTTAGAGTAGGAGAGATGATTCCTTGTCCGGCAACAACAATGTAAACGGTAGGTTGTAGACAGGGGATAAATATTCTCATGCCGGTGCAGACAAATTATATCTTCGGCCCTGGGATGACGTTCAGTAAATTAGAGTACGATATTATCCCCGGCTAGGGCATGATTATTAAACTGCCGCTTAAAACACTGATATCGCCATACTCAGGATTAATAATCAGTAAGCCCTGTATAGGGATTTATCCTCGGACCGGGGATAACTATGCAACTCCCCACAAAAACATGTATTATCCCTGACCCGGGGATAATATACAATGACGTTTAAGGTGCAAAATTATCCGTGAGGCGTAGATACTCATCCAATGAATGAGCACATATTCCATGACATATTCCCCAAAGACACAGGATAGTTATCCCCGACGTGGGGATCACGTGCAGGCTATTAATAGTAAGTGTTGAAATACTGAGGAATTGTGCCGTGCCTTCAATTTGCGAACCATGCTCACTTGCGTATTGTAGATTTCGAAAAGAAAAGTAGGGCTCGCAACTGAAGAAACCACGCACAACAATCAATAGCTAATACAGAAGTCGAAAAATACATGACGAGCAACTGTCATAACTTGAAACATAATCCAACTAATACATCATGCGCCTCTTCTATAATACTGGAACCTCTAAATGAGAAACTACATCGGACGCAGTCAGCACCAAATCAAACTCTTTCTACACAAACACGCAACCTTCAATACACACACCTGAACCAAATAGCAAACTAAGCGCACCTTGAGAGCACAGACGAGAGTGAGAGAAAATGAAAGGATAGATTGAGAGACTAAGTTAGCAATCCCAACCCGACTTCAACGGCTACATCGTAAGAGTATTTTCAATGCCCGATATCGTGCAAATAGTCGACGCATTTTGTCGCAACATGAATCTTGTCTTCAATAGGCTCCTAAATAGGATTCTACTTTTTAAAACTGAATTTTGAAAATATTCGGCGGCAAAGATGTTTCGGCGGGAAACCCAATTTGGAGGGAAACTCATTCATAGATATGGATTTTTTATTTTTTATAAACAAGTGTCTTAAATTTTTCTCCATAGAATTAAACATTTCATACATAACTATGACTAGTGGAAAAAAAAATACAAATTCGTATTCATATATTTATTGAATAAAATATAATAAAAGGCGGCGATAACAGGATGCACTAAGAGACGGCTCAACAAGCAGAGCAATAGTGATGTCTCGAATACCGATAAGAAGGACGGCTACGACGAATTTCATCATCATTTGATTTTTTAAGCATTTTTATCACATTCAAGATTCTCATTTTCATGTGAATTTTTGAACAATTTCGTCAGATTCATGGAGTCTTTTTTAGCTATTAACCTCAATTTTGATAAAATGGCGCTTCTTTGAAATGTTTAAAATAAGAAAAAAAAAAGTTTGGTTTTTGTCGAGTTTTGACATGAAAGGTTAATATTTCTGTATAGTCGTTCAAATACAACAATGATTGTGAAGCGCCGTTCCAAAACAACAATGTTTTTGAACGGTCGTTCAAAAATGACAATGTTTTTGTTTAGGTGGAGTAGCTGTAGCCAAAGATTACATAGCCCGACATGGTTCGTGCGGCGCTGCTAAATTCTTTCATATCCAATTAAATGATTTTGTAGGCACAAGTCACTGCTCGAACGGACGAGCCTCTTGAATTCTTTGCAGCTTGACATGCGTAATGTGATATAGTCATAATCGTTTGCTCTGCAGCGTCTTTGCAAATCGCACCATCTTCTGCGTGCATACATCCCAAAAATATTCGGATCAGAACCATAAATTTGAGTATAGCATTATCCATGCATGTTGTTGCTATGATCAGTAATGCGGAGCTTTGTGTCGATATTCGACGGAATAATACAATTTCTATACCAAGAATGTGAAATTCCTATAAACTTGAAAGTTCTAAAAACTTTATCAATAGTGGCCAATTGAGAAACTTACGACATTGACACTACATTGGGCTCCCACAACATCCTGTACATTGCGTAATTCCAGTCGCTAAACGAAACTTGGTTGAAATCCTTCTTCTTTCACACAACAATGTTTTTGAATGATCGATCTAAAATAACAATATTTCTGCACGACTGTTCAAAACCTCCAATGTTCCTAAACGAACGTTTAAAAACAACAAGATTGCGTGGTCATGGCCTTTTCTTCCGTATGTATAACCACAGATAGAATCAGAAGAGACAATACTTTGTCGTGCATGCACTAACTTACATAATATGATTGCAATTTTTAAGAACTTGCTTATCGCATGAGATGGATTGCCGCAAACAGTGTGTGCTCTTAGCAATGTAGTCATGCGCGGCAGAAGGCAATGCTTCAGTTCCGTGCGCTGGTAGCCGTAGAGGAAGCCGCAAATTGAATAACCCCGTATCCATGCTTATTTTTCATGATTGTGTAATAAACATATGATCATTTTTACATGTCTCAACATTAAAATTATTTAAAAATGGAATAAATCAACGTTTGCGTGCTAAACACGCATCGAGCTAATTATACATCATAAATCTAAACAGCGAAAATTGTTGCGCACGAAGCATGAATTTGCAATTGTCAACTCTAAATATACTATGCAATAGCAAATACAATGCCGTACACTGCAACTATTAATACAAAAACAAGCGAAGCAAAGAACAAGTTATGAATTTTGCATATCACTAAAATGTTTGACACTATCTTGTTTTTGCTGTAAACAACTATGATTGCTCGATGATAACCATACTCCATAGCTCCTAGGTTAATAAAACAGCAGTGGACTTAACTTTATCTTGGAATTCGTCCGAATACGCCGCAGACCAAATCTTAACTTCTTGTTGTAATTGCTAATATTGTTCAATCATTATCTAAAATATTTCAGTGGAAGGTTTCAAATTTGTCTTAACATTCTGTTATGAAATTATTTGTAAAATTAAAATAATAAAAGGTTATAGTTTTATTCTAATAAAAATCATCTTTTAAGTAGTCTTGGAGTTTAAATAAGTTGAATATAAAACATTTTTTAAATAAATAAATATATATATAAATGATGGTTTGCATATAAATATTTTTGTGTAATTCATAGTCAATAACAATAAATAATTTCAGGCATTGTTGTTTACAAATTTTATTAGTCATATCTACTTAGCTACAAACTAAAATTATAAATAAATTTTATTTAATGTTTCTTTTCTATACATTATATGCTTATAAAGTATAGGTAAATATAAATATAAGGTCCGGTGTCGCGTCTTTAATGTATCGTACGATATATTGTAGAGTACTGTAACGTTAGTCTTATATAGAACCTTATTCATTTAAAATTATAGTTTGAATAACTGTTTTGTCTCTAGAACGTAAGCGATCTTCACAATCTTCAAGACCATACCAATTAGCGCTTGCGACCATATCATATCAAGTTGCTCAAAGGCAACCTTCGTAACCTTGAGCATGAAGAGCATTTTTGATTTGTTCATCTAGTTATCAAATAGATGACAATTGAGCTTGGGTAGAGCCAAGTGTACCGTGTGGGAACTATTAGCTTCACTTGAGTTAAACTCACAAAATTTGTGAATAATACTATTATAACGATGCACATGTTGACAAGTATTAAAACGTCGAATAATGTATGAATTTTAAAATCAATTTATTAATGTTTTTCAAAAACAAAACTGTTAATTTAAATCTAAGAAATAATATTAAACTTAAATATATAAATGCTATTAATAATTATAAATCTAAAAAATATTATTTTTCGTGAAATATAACATAATAATGCGTAAACTGCTTCATATATTAATGACTCACAATAACTATTACAATTGAAACAATTGCACAAATATGATAAAATAATTATAATTTGATTAAGTTTTCGCAATTCAGTTTTTGAAATTAGTTTACAATTGCTTTATTTACATAAATGAAATTGAAAATGTACACCGTTGTAAAGAATGTTGAGTCTTAATAAATTTAATACCTTTCATTTGTTTTTCACAAATTTCATTCTTATGGTTTCATAGGATCAAATTATTTTATACAAAAGAATGGTATAGGTTTGGTGTTTCACATATACACACTTTCTTACTTATTTAAGTATCTATTTAGTTATTTATTCTTAAAGCATAAAAGTTAAAACTCAATATAACTTCAAAAAATAAGTAAATCTAATGATAAGAATTATATTCTTATCAAAGATATCTTAAAGCAGCTAATTAAAAAGAGTCGCACAAGATTAATCTTTATCTCAAGTATAATTGACAATTTGAATTGAATTTGTGCTAAAGTACTCCTCCTTTTCGTTAAAATCCTGCTAAGAGATCATGGATTATACCCTTGTTTTTCGTCATGGTATGCGATCATTTCTTATTGAAGATTGCAATCTGATAGTTTTTTAATCATGTAACCGCTTTCTTCTACTTAATCTGACGTTGTGAAATGGAGTATGCAAATGTCGATCTTGCATAATTGCTAATAATAAGACAACCGAATGTAAAGGTGGACTAGAGTTATTCCCAATATATAGTGAAGATGGTGCAGGGTGGATCCCATGAAAACAACACACACGCGGCCAATGCTGGCTCAGTGAAAGCACATCGAGCAAATGTACTAGCGAATTTATCTCTAGTTTTAATCACAAAGTTTTAATCTGGGAGTATTTGCTATTATGAATCTTGAAATTGCCGCAAAGAAGTTTCCAGATAATGTTGCAGAATATTCGTCGCAACTTGCTTCTACTATCCAAATCTGGGACATGATCAAGTTTATGGGGCAGAAATATAATGAAATAGTTTCAATTCGATAAGGTTTTTAATTATTGAATCTTAAAGCATGTAAGTTTAGAGCTTATTATTATCTAGTAAAATAAGTTGGTCTTATAATACGAATTAAATATATATCTAATTTAAAATTAAATAACTATTAATGAAATATGAAGACTGCGTACGAATTTAGTCTCAAGAGATATATTATAATTTCTTCTTAAATTTACTTAAATTACAATATTTTCTAAATAGTATATAATATGTAGATTTTATTTTTTATTATCAGTAAATAGTCTATGTATTTGAAATATCTATCAATTATAACTTTTATTTTACGTGAATAAACAAGTTTCTTCATAAATTTAACATGTCGAATGTTACCTCAATGTCATATTTATATCTATAGATACGTAACAATAGATATAAATATATTATTAAAATTAATTTTGTATTAAAGTAAACTGCTCTGAAATCAATTCCCTTTTAGAAATATTATTGGTTATTTTAAAGATATAAATGGTTTAGTCTTTATAAAACTATAAATATCAATATTTAAAGTCTACTTATAACCTCAATAACTTTAATAACGCTAATAACATTTGATGTAGTATTTGCTATATCGTTCGAGAATGAAAATATTATATAAATAGTTGATTTTTAAACAAAGATATCAATTGCATTGTATTTTGAGTAAAGTATACTAAGTTTAGTATTTAATAAATAAGATGAGGTCTCAGAACTGGATTAGTTACTAAATTTGGTGTAGTATTATCAGAATAGTACTCAAACATTCTAAAAGTAATATTCTAATTTTACAATTGAGTTATTTTAAGCAAAATATTCTAACATAAGTATTTGGTAAATTACGTCTAGTATTCTGAGTATAGTATTAACAAATTCCAAATGTGGTATTTTAGGATTAAAATTTTGTTATTTCAACTGAAATATTCTAAGTTAAGTATCTTATTACGAAATAAGTTGATTATTTACTAAATTTGGTGTGGTATTCTAACTATAGTACTGAAATATTCTGAAAGTTCTATTCGAAGGTTAAAATTGAGTTATTTTAAGCGAAAAAACCAAATATAAGTATTTAGCAAATTAGGTTTAGTATTCTAAGTATAGTATTCAAAAATTCTATAAGTAGTTAGTATACTAAGATTAGAATTGAGATATTTTAAGCAAAATATTCTAAGATAATACTTGTGTTATTTGATGTGAAATATTCTAAGATTAGTATATGGTAAATTAAATTTACTATATATTAGGTATAGTATTGAGTTATTTTGAATGTGTTATTCTAAGATTCAAATAAAGTTTATTTATGTGAGCTATTTTAAGATTAGTACTTTGTGAATTATGTGTGATATTCTTAAATTTTTATCTAGTAAATTAAGTTTGTAATCATAAATATAATATTCTGTTAATTTAAGTGGAGTATAGTAAGATTGATATTTGGTAAATTAGTTGTAAACATGGACTTCAATTATTCTCAATGTGGTATTTGAGGATTTAAATTGAGTTATTTTAATTGATGTATTTTAAGATTGGTCTATAATCAATTATTTAGGTGATGGCTACAAACCGTTATAAAGAGTAACACATTATTTATCATCTTATATATAATTAAAATCTAAATGAATGATTTTGGAACAAAGAAGTTAGTTGTATACGGAATTAGTTTTTAATTCTTTGATTAAATTAATTGTCATTTGTATTTTATTTTGATCATTGGATTTATAAATTTCAAAATCATCAGAATATTGAAAATCAGTGGAAATATAGATAAACAAAAGAATAATATGATTTAAATTCTTGCGCTAGGTAATTATCACTTTATGGGAATTCTGGAAATATCAAAAAAAAAAAATTAGAAAATTTCATTTATACGTCAATCATAATTTACAAGCAATGATTATAATTTTGAATAATAGAGAAATAAATAATGAAAGAATAGAAGAATTGATAATAACACTTAAATTAACTTAAACGAACTAAAGATATGAGTTAAAGTGTTCAAAAACCTATATGAGAATTAAAACTATGTATTTTTATCTGATTTAGAATCATTTAAAAGAATAAGAATACAAGTAAGGATGTAATTGCAAATATATAAGTAAATGAAGACTCATACGCGACCTAACTTATAATGACCATATAAAAACGATAGAATTTTAAAAATATGGATACGAGTATCGCGTCTATATGTTATGATTTATATGCGATCACGAGAACTTTGAATAGGACAAGAATTGAGCACAAAACGGGTGTTTAGGAGATTTAATACTCGGGGTAGCTGATGAGGACGCGATGAATGTAATGTAAGTGCAAAGAAAAGAATATGAGAATATAATCTATGTGCTTGGGTATTTAGTAAAACACAAAACTTAGATGTATGAAAAAAATATGACAAGGCCACGCGGGCACTTCGGCACCCTGGGCACACCGGGCAGCGGCGCCCCATGCATACGGGGCAGCCCGAGCAGCCCGAGCAGCCCGGGAGCGGCCACACGCCGCCATTAAGGCGTAGGGCAGCCCGAGCAGCGGCCACACGCCGCCATTAAGGCGCAGGGCAGCCCGCCACCCGTTAGCGCCACCTCCCGCCTCCCCTGCTCCAGCGAGCTTCCCGCCTCCCCGTTCCGGCCAGCCTCCCCCGCTCTGGCCAGCCTCCCTGCTCCGGCTAGCCTCCCCTGCCGTTTCTCCTACGTTACTCCCGCCTCCCCTGCTCACCTCCGCTCACGCTGTTTGTCGCTCCTGCATTTGTGTACTTCTTCTCGCATTTGCCTCGCAATCGCCCGGCGTTTGCCCTCACAATTCCACTTACATTTGCAATTTCAGCTCCTTGTTATTGGAGGTTTTGGCAAGGTTTTCAACACTATTTGCTCAATTGCGGCTTAGGGTTTTGCATCAGGTACGCCATTTGCAATCTGATTTGAAGTTGAAATTTGTGAACCCCTTCGCGCGATACATTAATTTGTAAATAGGTTTACACTCTCCATTTAGCTCGATGCTTGTGCATTTAGGTCGCAAAAATAGGTTTTTTCAATTTGTCGCGCTAAACGCACAATATTTAGGTCGATGCGAGCTAAACTAGCTTGTAGTTCAGCAGTACGCTTGGGCATTTCGAATGAGTCGACCTAAGTCCCCAGCACTATAATAAATTGCGTAAGAAAATAGCTCGAGTCGAGCTAAGTCCACGGCTGCTCCATAACCATACGCAGGGATTTAGCTTGACTCAAGCTAAATCCATAGCTACTTCATTATTCTACAATGGGATTTAGCTCGAGTCGGGCTAAATATCCTACTGGATCTGCGGCAATCCTTTGTATTTGGCCTTAGATGTTCCAGAATTGTATGGGACAATTAGCTCGAGTCAAGCTAAATAAAATACTCGGTCTAGCCCCACTTAGCTCGATGCGAGCTAAATTGTCCTGTCTAGTAACATCCATAGTGTTATAGGAAAAGCCAGATGATTTCGAACGTCACTTTAGCTCAAGTCGAGATATAGACTGAGTAGAGTAATGTCCCTTGACTTGTATGCTTACAACATGATTCTGAATGTTAATTTAGCTCAAGTCGAGCTAAATTTTTCTGTGTAGTAGCATCCACATAGTCGTTTAATACCATTTGTATTTTGACTTGCAATTTAGCTCGAATCAAGCTAAATGTAAATTCGAGGATCCATTTAGTTAGAATTATTACGAACGTTTAACAGACCTTCCGTTCGATGGTATATATAGCTCGATCCGAGCTAAAAGGTATTATAGCTTCATATAGGTCGATTTGCTTTAGGAGAGTTATCCTGTAGCATCGTCTTGTAAGGTACTTCAAAGCGACTCAAGCTAAGTAGTAGTCTTGCTATATTGTTATCTTGAGATAGTTGAATTCTAGTGTATTATTGAAATTTAGGCATTACTTACTCATGAATCCCGTGGTATTTTTTGTAGACCACTTAGCGTTACGCTACATGGTTAACAAACCCGACCTTAGCAGTCGGGTGGCCCGATGGGTTTTGCTCCTAGAGGAGCTAGATTATACCGTGGAGTACAAACCCGGCCGCTTGCATCTTCAAGCGGACCACCTCTCACGGTTGTCCGAATCAATGGGCATGGTTGACATCGAGAATGAGCTTCCCGATGCCAATGTTTTCTCCATCACCATGACCCCCATGTGGGACACCTATATCTTAGAGTTTTTGAGCACGCAAAAACTTCCCGATCACCTAGACGCTAATGAGCGGCGCAAAATCCGGGTCAATAGCCTCCACTATGCTATTATAGCAAACCGGTTGTACCGGCGTGGCATTGACGGGGTCCTCCGCCGGTGCGTTAGTGAGCCCGAGGCATCACGCATAATTGTAGCATGCCACGATGACATTTGTGGCGGGCATTTTTCGGGCCGTCTCACGGCCCAAAAAATCCTTAGAGCCGGGTACTTTTGGCCCACCATGTTCGCCGATGCCCACCGGCACGCCACCAAGTGTGACGCATGCCAACGGTTTGCTCGGAATGACCTCCACATGGCGTTCCCTTTAATACCCTCGCTACCCTTGCTTCCCTTTGAGAAGTGGGGAATAGACTATGTGGGCCCCGTGCACCCCACTTCATCACGCCAAATGGCGTACATCATTCTCGCGGTCGATTATTTGACCAAATGGATAGAGGCCAAGGCGGTCAAAGTGGCAAATAAGAAAACCACGACACTCTTTTTGTTTGAAAATGTTTTTTCTTGATTTGGGGTCCCACGGGTTTTGGTTAGCAACCGGGGCACCCATTTCCTCAATGACCTCATTGAGGAACTTACCACGACTTACGGGATTGATCACCGTAAAACCACCCCTTACCATCCTCAAACCAACGGCCTAGCCGAACGATGTAATCAAACCATCGTGAGGATTTTGAGGAAGACTATCCATGACAACAAACGGGATTGGGATACCAAACTCAATGCCGCTTTGTGGGCATATAGGACCACGTTCAAGGTCACCACAAAGCAAACCCCGTTTGCCCTAGTTTATGGGATAGAGGCGGTTTTATCCATCGAAATCGAGATCCCCTCCTTGCGCATAGCAATCGAGGCTAGACTCCCATTTCGGACTCTATCCACGATCGAGTCCTCATGCTTGAAGGGTTGAGCGAGACACGGCGCCTTAGCGCTCAACATATCGAGACAATGGCCCGGCGTCGCAAGTTGGCTATTGACAAGCTTCATAAAAAGCGGGTTTTAGCTCCAGTAGACTTCGTCATGCTCCAAGATGCAACAAGGATGGAATTTCTAGGCAAATTCGATGCCATATGGCTAGGCCCATTCGAAGTATGGGATGTCTGCCCAAACAACACCGTTCAACTCGCGACATTAGATGCCACACCTTTTCACGCTCGTACAAATGCCGAGCGGTGTAAGTTGTACCACATGTGACCGTGCGAGCCCAATGGGAGCATTTGCCCACGAGCTTCGAGACCCTGCTTCCCGTTGCAATTTTGGGCAAAAATGCTCCGCAGATGGCCGACACCTATGAACCGTCGAAACGGTTCACGCTTGTACGAAACTTTATCTACAAGCATTAGTCTAATATTTTTATGTTCAAAATCCCCAATTGGGACATTTAGGCTAATTCCTTCGGTTTCCAGAAATTTTATGATAATTGGAGGGGTCTTGCCTAAATGGTCCGGTAATGTTTAGTTTATACTAAATTAGCAATATTAAATTGTGTCAAAGTAGTATGACATGTTTTTTATTATGTTTTATGAATTTTTCATTATTCATAATTACCTAGAATCATCCTAATGAATAAGCAGAATAAATGTAATTAGTTAAATGCTGCGGATGAAATGCTGGATGAACAAAGTTTCATCCAGTAAAACCGGATGAAACTCTACCACATCCAAATATCCAACTAGGGAGAGAGAGAGGAATTAGGGTTCTAGTTTTTTGAGGGATGTGTGAGGAGTGGATTGTGTGCGTGCTAGATGGAGATGTTTTTTGGATGTGTGTGTGTGTTTTGTGGAAAAAACCTTCGGTAGTTTTGGCAAGATTTTTGAGATCTAAGTATTTGGGTGTGTTTTTGGGGAGAGGCCATTAGTGTGTGTGTGGAGGTGCGTGTAGGTGGAAGGGACGAAGGGAGAGGAGTTTGGTAGCCGCCGAATCGGAGCAGCAGAACTTTTAAGGGCAATAGCGCACGATCTACAGCGATTCAGGAGCTGAGCTTTGAGGACGACCTACATCAGGTTGTCCTCTCTCCGAGGACACCTTGCACGCCCAATTTGAAGCAACGAGCTAGGATTTACAGCCGTTGGAAGAAAGAAGAGTTTGGTAGCCGCCGAATCGAAGCAGCAAAACTTTCAAGGGCGATAGCGCACAATCTGCAGCGATTCATGAGCTGAGCCTTAGGGACAACATAGATCAAGTCTCCCTCTTTCCAACGACACCTCACACGTTCGATTTGGAGCAACGAGCTAGGAGCTAGAGCCGTTGGAAGGAGGAGGAGTGATGCGGCAGCGTGGGATCACGGAAGACCTAATCGATCTAGACTCCTTACCACCGCTAGGGAGTTCTTTCCCTCATCCTTGTCAATTTCGTGAGTTAGCTTGTTAGGATTGAATTGCTGAAGCGTGTTTGTTGTGTGAAAGAAAGGCATAGTTAATTGCCGTAAAATTCTATGGTGCATGAATTGGTTGAAAGTGTGTGAATAGTTGAATGTTAGTATGACTGCTGATTGGAGCCTCTTGTTGGCACGAGGCAAGGACTAAGCGCGGAAGCGCTGCCCAAATTGCCCCGGCCACTATGGTTGTTTAATTTGCATGTTTGGTTAGGAATTTAGGGTTTTCAGCGGGACGCGGAAGCGCTGCTGAATTTTTCCCTAGGAAGCCCTTATAAACTTATCAAAACTTTGATTTGAGTTTGCAATATCATAGGATTGTGTATGTTGATCTTGTTTAAGTTTATTACATGAATTGTGGGATTCAATGCATGGAATTGGAATGTGAGCATGTTGCATGGTATTGAATTTTGTATTCACCCCAAGGAAGAGCTTGGTGAGAATTAGAATTGGTAAAAGTCCATTGCTTGGAAGAATTTATTTCTTCACCATTTTCCGGCCCAATTATGCAATACTACACAACAAGAGGTATTTGGTGTCACATAATTAGTGCGTCTGCCGGGAGGGTGGTGTTCTTTCACCTCTTGTTGATTGTGTGATTTTGGGTCTTGCTTAGAAGTGATTTTGAGAGACAATGTCCAGCTTACTATTTATAATAAGCTGAAGTCTTTAAGATAGGGGAGAATTGAGCTTTTGCAATCGCGTAGGTGGATTGGTCATTGATTGAGTGGTCTTAGTGATAGGGTCTTTTCTTGCTTATGATTGATTGGTTTGTCTCCTATGGTTTGTCTCCTTTTTAGGTATTTACATTGAAGAAAAAAGACCAGCTTACTATAAATAGGAAGTTGTGATTTCTTGCTCAAATTCAAGTTTGATTGTTTTGGTCTTTTGCTTAGTGGTTGGTGTGGTTTGGTTCATTTCCTCATTGGTTCGTTGTTTGGACTTAATGGTGTTTAATTTGATTGAGTAATTAGGTTGAAGAAGCTTGCTTTGAATTTTTTATTAATTTTTGGACTTGGTTCACTTGAGTGAATGCAAATTGTATTAATTTGAATGTGTTAGAGAGGCGCTTGTGGTTCTAACCTTCTTGTCAAGCCTTGTGTGGTGTGAAGGAAGAAGACTTGGAGCTTGATGAGTCATACAAGGAGGACTTGTTTGATGAAGGTGCACTCTTTGAAAAGGGAGGAGCAGATTACTATATATAGTAATCTGTAGTCTTGGTACTTCAAAGACAAAACAACGGTTTTCTTTAAAACCAAGTCCCATTTGCCTTACTTCTTGCATGTATGTGTGTAGATTATATGCAAGTTACCGTGGTTTGTTTGTGTAGCCAAGACCGGACAAGGTTTTTGTAGTTTTATGTTGTTGAATTTTGTGGGGGCGGGTAACCTAGTGAGCCGGCTGATCCGGACACGAAGTGGGGTTGTTGGCCATTTGGCCTAACCCACTTGTGTTGTAAATTGTGGGTGTTTTTGAAATTTTTGTACCAAGGGAGTTTTGGGGTTGGCTTGTGTTACCGCTCAATTATTGAGCGTCAAGGGGGGTTTCCCCCTTGTCTATTGTAGTCTTGGGAGATTGAGGGTAGATTACTATTTATAGTAATCTGCCATCTCTCACAAGGCGCTCGGTGAGTGTTTTTAACACTTCGTGCCCAACCCTAGTAGAAAGAGACACCGGCGTAGCCCCCTCGGGGGCGAAAGTGAATTGTTCTCACCATTTGAGTGAGGATTTACTTGTGTTTAGGTTGGCAATTTTCCAACCGAAAGTAGAAGTTCACTGTTATTGGGTGACTTCTATTCGTGTGTAGTAGCTATTTCTTTTCTATAGGCTTTTGTAAATGGTGAGGTCGGGTTAATCACCGGCGTGGCCATTTTTATCGTTTGAAATCGAAACCGTTGGTAGTGATGTCCCAACGGTGTTGAGAGGTTGTGTTTGCGGGTTGAACACACAGGTTGCCCATAATCCCGTCCATCGAGACTTTTGTGGTCCACCCTTTATTTTCCACTTAATCATTTGTTTAAACCATTTGTAAAGCTCTCGTGGGTCCGGAAGCCCAATCGGAAAATTGGAAAGTGGGTCGGGTGAAGCCGCCCATTCTAGAACCGGCACGGGGTTCTTGAGTGGTTACCACTCCCAAGACGTGCACCATCATGGTAAGGGGCAGAGGGTCATTTGTCTTCACTTGGGTTAAAAAACTTGTGTTAAAAATTAATTCACCAAGCCTAATTGAGGGTTTTCTTATGCTGTTCGGTTTTTTCATTGGTCATTTTAGGGTCTTTAGAGGTTCCGGTTGCTTGATTTAGGTTAGAATCTAGCTTAATAACTTCTTGGTGTTTTTAGGCCTCGTAATCCATACCGGTTAATCAAAGGGCAAAGGAATTTAGGGGCTTGGTAAATGTCTAACCGGTAAAAATACTTGTGACCTTGAATGGTAAAACCACATTGATCCGGGACCAATACTTCTCGCCCATGGGTGAAGTATGAGTGAGGGGATATGATAGTACTGAGGCATACTCAATATTGGGAGCACAACCCGATATCTTGATCATTATATCCCTCCGTGCTTATCAACCACTAAAGCACCGTGGGCTAAAGGCTCCGGCCCTCCCCCGCTATATGCAGTTTGTGCACGGTGATTAGAGGGAATTCGGTAAAAGGCCGGGTAGGGGTGCAAGGCTACCGTTTCCCCCCCTTAGTGTTTGGGTACTCTTGGAGGAGGGTTTTTGCGGGCCCCACGGATGATTGAGGTTTTTACCATGCAAATTATTAGTTAACTTCACCATGTGATTATATTTGCTCAAGCGGGATGAGAGTTCACACTTAGAGGTTGTCTTCACGGTCCATTAGGGGGACCTATCGATTAGCTTAGTCCAAAAGGGGCGGGTTTTCCACCTACTAGTTAGTAGTGTGGTTTGTTTCCCCAAGCTTCCCATTTACCTTGGTTGAAATTTCCATTGATGGAGTGACATTGGCATTAAATCCTCCTGCAGTCAAAATTCAATGACGACCAAAGGAGCAATCACCAATGGTAACACTCCGATCGGGAAGATCGTACCGTGACTTACCACGGCATAGGGGTGCCCAAAGTAGATTTAGTCAATTAGAAGAAGTCCAACTCAAGGATTTGGAGGGTGGGACTTCAGAGGTAGAAAACTCCTCGGTTCCGGTGGTCCCAGTTGGTCCTATTCTCATAGCGCAACCGTTCAACCCAGGCGCCACGGTACCCCCGGTTGCGCCAGACCTGGCGGATGCAATGATGGCCCCACGAGGGCTTCCAATAGTGATGCCTGTGGGGTTAGCGCCACAGGGTATGCCCATGCACCTTCCGAAGTTCTCCGGGATGGCTCACGAGGACCCCTCCAATCATATTGAGAGGTATATTGAAACCCTCGTGACCAATGTCATTCCCGAATAAGACTATTGGTTGGTTTGGTTTTCCACCACCTTAGAGGGGGCGGCATATGAGTAGTACCGCTCACACGCCCCCGGAACGTTTGTGGATTGGTCGACCATACAAATGGCCTTTTTGAGGCAATTTAGGCCCAAGACCAGGCAACAAAATGCCTTGGTAGCTCTCACGGAGATAAGGCAAGGGCCCACCAAGCGAATGACGGAGTATATACGCCGGTTTAATGCGGTCGTAACAAGGTTCGTGGGCAACCACTTGACCGATGACACCATCCGGTATTACTTCATCCAAGGATTCAACAAACAATCCACAATCCGGGATGTGTTGAACTCCATGCCCCGAACGGTGGGTGATGCTCAAACCGCTGCCCGCCGAGTTGAGAGCATAGAGAAGGAGAATAACCGAATGTGGGCCCGATCGGTGGCCCCGGTTCCTTCATTAATCCCCACTCACTACGAACCCCCTCATAGGGAGGGTCAAACCCCGGGGGAGCCATCTAGGCCTATGGCACCATATACCTCCGGTTATGTTCAACCCAAGCCCCTTGATTTAAGGCCACCGGCTCCTCAACTTCAATAGCACCCTCAACCGGAACCTGCCAAGGTGGACCGGTTGGCGGAATTGGAGGAACGGTTTAAAAAGGCCAATGATGATCTTAAGGTGGCTATGATGAACACCATCAAGTCTCTAGGGGACCAATTGACCATGGCCATTAATGCTAAAAGCATGAATGCACCGCCACATGTAAGTGAAACCGGGGTACACCCATCTAACCTTTGGTGCACAAATTGCCGGCAATTTGGTCATACTCCCCGATTTTGCCCAAGTCCACCTAATCCAAGCCCGTATGTCCCACCACATAGCCGGCCTACACCGTCCAAACCAATCGGGGGTAACCCACCATTACCGAAGGGGACACCGTGCCCTACATGTGGGCGATTTCACCCCATTCGTCCGGGAAAGTGTTGGGTGGAGACCGGCGTCGTGTGTGACAATTGTGGGGACAACCACCCCACCGAGCGGTGTTTCCACCAAAAAAAGGCAAAGCCGGAAACCGTTCCGGAGGTTCCAAGTACCTCAACCCCCACCCAAGGCTTCTTCTATGATAAGCCAGCACAAGGGTACCTTTTACAAACATACCCGACTCCATGGTATCCAATGGCTCCTACTAGTTATGTTCCACCACCGTCGGACCAAGGCCAAGGTGCGGGACCAAGTAATCCCCCGGTCCAATATTACATGGGGATGCAACCGGTCCCCCCTAGTGCTCAACCGCCGGCGGTATACGCCAACCCAACGGTCTCCCAAGACGTCCGGAATAGCGTTGTACCTCCCGGTGGTCCTTCGACCACGGGGGTCATCCCAAACGCGGCCCACCCCCCTATACATCAAAGTATGCATTTAATCATACATGAGGAGGTGGACACCGTGGTTGCTATGGTTATGGGGAAACCGGTTGAACACCATGTGGCGGTCATGACACGGCAAGAACGGGCCAATAACCCACCTCTTGATACAATATCCCGAGATGGTAGTGACTCGGAAGAGGAACCGGATATCCCGGCCGTGAAGGAGTTTTTGAGGGGTCAATTGAATGAGTTTCCCCCGGACCCACCTTTGGACCAACCCTCAATGGAGGGTATCCAATTAGAACCTCTTGATGATGAGGTAGAGGACCTCTATCGGTTTGTAGACACGGTGGAGTCCAGACACCGGGATCCCCTAGGGCCAGCGGCTCGGGGTGCTCGGGTGTTCAACCCGGCGGCGGATTATGACCTTTGGACGGATCTTTGCACCATTAGGGCTAATATATCTATAGCCCAACTTATTCGGGTAGCACTCTCCTTGAGGAAGGAGTTCAAAGAAGGGGCGACAATGCCCCGGAGACCTCGGAAGGTGGTAATGGCCGCTAAAATGTACACTAGCCCGTTGGTAGATGACGGTGCCTTCGAGATTGATGTCTCTATTTTGGATAGAATCATCCCGGGCGCCATTGTTGACAACGGTAGTGGCATCAACGTCATGTCCTCCATCACGATGTAAGCTAGGCTTGGATATTACCGGCCCTTCCCCTTACATTGTCAAGGTGGCGGACCAACGTCCAATTACTCCACTTGGCGAAATCGCCAATTGCCACATGGAAGCGGGGGGGGGGGGGAGGTCTACCCATTGACATTCCATGTATTGAATCTTGAGACTAGTAAGGCCGCTTATCCCGACCTTTTGGGGAGAGATTGGTTGAAAAGGGCCAACGCCGACGAGCGTTGGTCCGTCAATCAATCAACATTGCAATTTGGTCCGCCGGAAAATTGATCAATGATGACCATCGGGTGTCGGGTACCCACCTCGTTAGGAACACTTGGAGAAGTGCCTAAGACAACACCATCCACCGATGGTGAACACGTAGACCTTATACACCTTGCGTTGGTCCCGGGAATCAATCCCATTGATTTAGGCCCGATTAGAAACCTTGGGCCGGGACTTTATGATTGGGAGGATAACGGTGAATTTGCCACATGGCTTCGGGATCATCTTGAGGACCTTGAACCCCCTAGGGTACATGTACATGGGCATGAGCATACATGTAAGGATGGTGGGCAGGGTTGTCTTATGTGACACACTTTTCGGAATTTCTGTCTGGATTGTCCATATTCGACATGTCTGTTTGACGTCTAATTCGACAGGAATGTCGACCATACTAGAAATTGAATAGTAAAACTAGTTGAGGGTTTTGGAGATTGACATTGAGGTAAAAAGCTATTTTCATACGTCGCGAATGGTCGATAATGACGTGGAAAATAAAATATTAGTCACAGTAGGCGACCGCGGGCAGGCGAGCTTCGGTAGGCGACCGACGGTAGCCCCATGCGATCGACGGTCGCCTATGGCGATCGCCGATCGCCTTGAGCTATCGCACGTAGGCGACCGGCGGTTCCTCCAGGGAGATCGGCGGTCGCCCTGCCAACCCTGCATAGGCGACCGCTGGTCTCCTAGAGCGACCGACGATCGCCTAGGACGATCGACGGTCGCTTATAGCGATCGCCGGTCGCCCTGGGCACAGCGCGCTTGTGGGCGATCGGCGGTCACCCTAGGCCCCCGCGTGTGTAGCGGCCGGCACCGTGGTTGAATACAAAACATCCAAGATAACTTTATATTGGTACAAAACGAGCACCAATGCAATTTATAAATACCTTTTTATGCAAAACAAGATCAATGTTGCTTTTCTGAGTAGAAAGTTGTCCACGTCTATAATCATAGTATTCATATATATAATGTAACTACTACATATACCAAACTATATGTATTATACTCCGAAACATACTAAATTACCAAATAGTTGTCCTACTTGCAGTACATTGTAGTATTGAACTAACAACTAACTTCCTGCTTTCAATCCAAAATAAAAAAATTCTAATAACACGTCTTTAGATATCCTTCAATGTATACGTATCGTTGCTTGATACTTCATCTGAGTTTAGATCGGTTTCATCTAGAGACTCATCAATGCTTTGGTCGCTATCCTCTACGTCATCCTCTGTCTTATTGCGTACTTCACACTCAACCACACTCGCCAAATTGGGCACTTCCGTGTCAGTAGTTGTTTTCTTGTTCATTGGAACAAGGCGCTTCAAGGGCCGGTAAGCATTAGTAATCTTGTTTGCGTTGATTGGTAGATGTTGCATTCTACGTGTATTCGGATGATTGGAGGAAGCAATACCTGCATGGACTTCTTCATGTAACCGTGCTCCTTTCCGAGTTTGTCGGACGTGTGCCTTCCTCAAACGCTTCTGGCCGCGTGTAATACGATTGCGAGGTTGTGAAGATGGCTTAATGTCTCGTAACACTGCCAATGCTCGGTTGCATGTTGGACTTGTTGCTTCTATTTTGACCTCCGTCTTCGGCAATATCATACGAGTCGTAGGGGCCCCTTTAGGTTGGGTAACCCTTGGGAACAACTGTTGTAGTAGTACATCGGACTCATCCGTTATGAGTTGCACTTCTTGATCGAATGGTTGAAACTCTAGGTGACCCCACTTCCATGCGACCTGAATTAGATACATTGTCAGGTTCCACTTTAATTTGGCCCATTTCAACTCCTGCTGAGATAGCCGTACACTTCACATTGTCAAGTTTATCATCGTTGTTAGAGTGTGGGCTGCCTTTAAGTCGACCAATATTCTCTTCATCAATCCGGTTTACCAAATCTTCTTTCGCTAGGCAAGTACTCTCTTGGTGCAGAACATTTGCCACTCCTTCTCTCTCTGTGTCATTGGCAAAAACCGCAAACTGGCGAGGCTGTTGTGAAACATCTTCGTCGTCGTTGAACTCAAATGGGTCCTTGACATGAATAGTCATGTTTCCTTCGTCGTCGTTCCATTTCTCTAGGTCGTCGTGTTTGCTACCGTCATTGAGATAGTTTTCGTCATCCGCCTTGTCAATGCCAAAAACCTCTTAGCAATTTTGGCAAGCATTCTCTCTGACTTGATATCACCATTGATGTGGTAACAACTCACATTGAGCGAGATCAGAGGCCTCTGAATTGGTGTTAAATGGATCCGTCCTCTCCTCATACTCTATGAGTTCCCGCACTACTTCTTCATAGAATACTCCCATAGGCGCACTAGGCTTTCTTATGACCCGATTTAAAGCTCTTTTTGTTTCCTATTGTTTTGAATTGCTCCTATATTTGTCAAATAAGGGTTCAACAAAGCTGCTACATAGTGGAGGTCTGTAAGCATTATTTTCCATCGTTTTTGAAATGCATCCTCGTATTTTGTAGCTATCTCGGGGGATAGTTCGAATGGAGGTTCACGCAAAGGGAACACGTGTTCTTTAAGGTCCGACATGATCACATATGCCCGGTGCATGGCTAGTACTTCCCCGTCAAACTCTAGAAGAACTATCAGTACTGATTCAACTACTTTCACAAACTTCGTACAATTCTCCCAGAACTCATCGCTCTTAATGCTTATCGACCTAACTTCTTTTATGTTTTTTGGATTGAATAAATTAAAATGATTCAAATTGAAATTATATTTTTTTTTAAAAAGACACGGGCATTTATAACTTTAATATGGAATGGTATACATGAGATACTTTTTTATAATACCACCATCGTTCGTATCCACTAACCTACCAACATACAAAGCTACCAACTTACGAAATTACCAACCTACCTAACAACCTTTTTTTTACGTTTTTTTGAATCATGCATTAAAAAAATAAAATAAATAAATAAATATATAAATAAATAAATAAATAAATATATATATATATATATATACATATATATAACAAAAACCATGGGCATATAAAAATAATTAATATAACACCGTTCAAGGCAATCGTAGACACTTGATACTTTTTTGAAAGTACCATACAAAGAGCTTCCAAGTCGAGACAACGGGTATCTTACTAGTACAAACATATCATATAATCAAGAAGTTGCACTGTATACCATGCAGCCTTACACATATCTCCCAACTTTCAATTCAAAAAAAATAAAATAAATGGAAATAACCAACACACGAGCGTCTATCTAAAATTAAGTCCCCCTTACCCTAATCTTCTTCCATTGTACTTCCACTTTTTTCTTCTTGGTACCATCTCCGATATTTCTCCTTTGTCTTATTTGCAATACATAGATCTTCGATCCTTGCCTTAAAGAACCTCTCCTCTTCTGCGCACACTAGTAGCTTTTTGACCAACTCCTCAGTTGTTTCACTGCCTTCCGAACTTTGACCCTCTTCTACAATTTCCTTGCAATATACTGGATTGAGTATTAGCTTTTCTTCCTTCTCCCTCAATCTTCTTGATGCTTGACTACTAGATAATTTCACCCTTTCGATCTTAGAGCTCAAGACATCGCAGGCCCTAATGAATCCCTTTAGCTCCTTTTTACATTGACCTTGGTCCTTGGCTCCTGCAACCATAATCTCCTTCTCGCGACCCCAATCATTGTCCAGATACCATTCGTGGACCTCGTAATATCTCCTTTTCACTTCATCAAAACGTTTTGCCTGCTCCATGAGTTTTAACCCGTAATCGACCTGATCTGATGCATCGGGAGCCGGAACAACATTCGTTGGCACCTCTTGGCTCTTAAGTTTGCCATCCTTGAGTTCCTCAATGTCATGCAGGAGTTCAACACACTTTCTCTCTTCCAATGCCAAAGTATGAAACAAATAATGATATTCCTCATAAGCCATCTTGATCTCCTCGATGTAGATATCTTCGGCTTCCTCCGTGAGGTTAAAATTGATGACTAATTGAACTTCCTTCTCTAGTTCTACTTCTTCATTCTCTTCTCTTTCTAGCCCCTCAGTGTTTTCCATTGGATGTTTTTGAGTCTCTACTTCTACACTAACATTTGTTTGAGGAAGGTCACTCATAATGGGCCCAAATATAACTTCAGGTGGATCCAAACCATGTGCACCAAAAATTCCTTCAACCTCCCTGTGTTCAATGAGATCCGCTTCTCCTTCTGTACATAGGTCCTCGACGTGCTTCACATGTATGTTAGTCACCTTCAAATCCCGCACGCTGGTTTTACACACAGGAAAGTGTTCATGTCACCAATAGAACCTTCTAAAAGAGGAGTATGATGCTACCTCTCTTGAACCTCTTCTTCATCAGAATTAGGATTTTTCCAAACATACACTCCATCTGCATTCCCATCTTTCCAATTCCTTGCTGCTGTAAGACCTTCTCGTGGGTTTTCTGACAATGGAGCTCTTGGAATGACTCGCTTGGTTGGAAGGGAGATTTGTGGCGTTTTATTCAATGAGCTCCAATCCACCACTTTCTCCAATATTACCTCCGCATACACCATTTGAGCAATATAATACAAAACCTCGTTCTTGGTGACATTCTTGCCTTTATAAAGGAACCTCTAGACTTCTATACATTGTTGTACAAATTTATTATGCTTACAATAGTGCAGATTTGCAGCATTTACTTTGATGTGTGTCTCATGTCGAAAGTGTGGAAACAACTTGCCGATGTGGCACTAGGCGATGTAATTCTTGATTGTTTTCTGATTCCAAACACCCTCTTCATTCTCCTACTCGAGAAAAGCGCGTTGAGTGGCATCTTATAGAATATGGTGATTCCTCTTTTGTTTCTTTCCTTTTCTATTGCGTCGTTGGCCGAGTACTATTTTACGTTTTGCAATTGTACTCATTGTTACCTTTGAATACGGAAATGCGGTTATGATGTGATGTTTGATGCAAAACACCAAAAATACTGCAAGGGCGACTGCGCGTGAGCTCCCGCTCTTGTTCTTGGATCCTCTTTCTTCAATATTCAAATTTTAAATTAATCGCTTCAAGCATCTTCCCCATTGCCTCTTCAATCCCCCTCATCCCCCCTTATTCCCCCTCATTCCCCCTTGGTTCTTCCTATTTCTCATTCCGTAATGAAAATGATTCTCATAGTCATGGCTTTGTGCTAAGAGTCGTGACCATGATAAATGAAAAATGAAATTTTAAGCGCATTGGATACTCTTGTCGTGTAATATGGATTTAGACCGCTACAAGTTTAATCACAATTTTAAAACGAAATTCTCAACATTCTCGCTTTTACCTTCTTCTTTTTCTTCCATTCCTTTCAAATGATTTTACACTAGCCAATCAATGATTTTGGAGCCTCACGTTCTCCTTCATAGAGTGAATACAATAGATGAAGTAATTTTGACTTTTGTGATATCTAGGTTTGATATATTCCATAATAAGAGCAAGGGATTTCAAATGCTTTCACGGAATTCACAAATAATGGTTTAAATAGTACCCTGATTAATTGGTTGACTAGAATGTCCGTAAATGATTATTGTTGGTGACTTAAAATATTTACCTTCATATACCGTCACTCATTTTTTCTCCAAATATATAATATGTTATATATCACCCTGTAATTTGGTAAGCAACTATCTCTCAGTGCTTACTAGGCTATATGCACTAATCCCTTACTCTTAATTGTATTAGAAGGCTTTATTATTTGACCCGCCAAAATTTTCAAAATCCTCTCCCCTCTCATTTTAACCAATGTTATAATGTTATGGCGCGATAAACTAATTGCAAGGATAATCTTTAGCATACATATACTCGGATATTGTATGTGGAGAAGTTATAATTTATTAAAGGCTCGAGTGATATAAATAGAAACTACAAATCGTTCTTGAATGTGATGTTAGAACATGAAGTGAAGTTTTGGTGCAAAGATGGTATCTTATCTAGATGCTAGAAATTGACTGACTGGATTTAAATCTAAAATTGTAGCTATTAAATCGTTAGATGTATTTAAGTATTCATGCTGAGACTGAGACTGAGACTCAGAAGAGGCTGACACTCTATAAATGAATACACATTTTATTGATTATTTCAAATAGTTAGGCACGATATGACTTGTTAAAATATTCATCATACAAAAAATATATACCATGTGATGCCTACCAAGAGGATGAGAAAGTGTCACCCCATCCTCCCTCCCATTCATTTCCATTTCTTGTGAATTGAATGATCATGAAATGGGAATTATGGGACCAACGATCCCAAATTACTACCCTATGCGTAACCTTGTTAATTTAGACTAATACATTATAAACAAATACATTATAAACTTTTACCCCTCCCCCATCCAATATTCATCCTCATGACATCCTCCTAGGAACTACTACGAACCCTCATGGACTCGCATGTAACATAAACTCGGAGAATTCTCGATTGCGAATAGGGCGACCGACAGTGCAGATAGAGCGACCGATGGTGCTGAAGGGCGACCGGCGGTGCAGTAAGGGCGACCAGCGGTGCAGATAGATCGACCTCCTGTAGCAGGGCGACCGGCGGTTCAGAAGGGCGACCGACGGTGCTGATAGGGCAATCGGCGATACAGATAGGGCAATCGCTGGTGGATCAGGCGACCGGCGGTGCAGATTCTGTAGACCGCCGGTCGCCATATTACTATGCTTAAGAAGACTACCGACAGTCTATTTTCACACTTTGCTCGTCCCTCCTTTCGCGCATTGACTAGTATCAACTTCAATGTTGCTACTTGCTTGCACGTAGAGGGAATTCGCGTTTCTACGGATTTTTTTGATAGAGGCACTACCCGTTGTAGCCGCTACATCCATGGTGCCACAAAACCAAGGTCGGAAGATAAAGAAGAGGATTGAGAAGAAGCGCATAGAGATTTTGAAGAATTCGTAGATATTAGCGTTTAGAGAATGGGAGGAAGAGACGGAGTTGTGGTCTTTTGCCATGTGTGTTAGATATGTAGAGTGGTGCCACATCAACAAGCTCTTTCCTCTCCATCGGCACACCATTCATTGGTCTTACAATGAAGCAAACCTCCGAGAGTGCCATAATGACAAATTTATAGTCAAATTCATATACGCTTAGCATAAGATATACAGTAACAACCATATTCTTAAATATGAGGTTCCCTACTTCTTGGCAAGAATGGTATATGCGGAAACAATTCTCGAGATGCGGGTGGATTGGTCGAAGCGTCCACGTTTGCCTATACAAGATAATACTGAACCTATAGAGGTTGGAGAGACATCAACTACTATTGAAGGAGAAGGAATTGGAGCTGTACCTATGAGTCCTAAGGCCAACGCCAAAAATTACGTAATATGGTCTTCTGAATCCTTGGAGGATAAACACACACACAAATACCAGCTTAGTGAACCTACTGGTAACATAACAAATATGACAAAGGAGAATACTTTTGAGGCAATTCCAATGCGAACAGGAGGTGGAAGATTATCCGACTACATGGAGATGCTTAATATAATGCACAATTTCATTATAATGAAATCCATTCAATTGGAGGAAGCAATGCAACGAGCAGAAGAATTGGAAGACCTCAAAGAAAGAGCCTTTTTTGCCACTGAACCATACGATTTCCAAGATGACTGTCGGAATACTTTGGAAAAAGTTCTAGACAGCATAGCTTATATAGAGACCATACTTGTGCTACGAAGAGAGGCTTGTGAGACGTTTCTTGAGAAGAAACAATCAAACAACCTTATTATAGAAGACTACGTTGAGATATGGACAGCGAAACACACTTACCTGAAAGAGGTCCTTGCTTGGGAGATCGATCGGTTGAAGGATATAGAAGAATCTAATGATCTAGAGGTAGAGAAAGAGATGCCACACATTCATGATTTGGCATTTGCGGGTAAGTATGACAAGACTCCACAAGAAGTTGATAAATTAAAGAGGGTTGTGAAATGGAGTGAAGACCAGAATGTAAAACTCGCGAAGCAACTACGTCTAACTGAAGAGGATGCTCGGTTTGAGGACGCATGGGCAGAGTGGGCTCATCGTAAAAAGAACGCAAAATTTGAGATCAACATAAACGCAATCGACGCTGATTTGGAACCGCAACGATCACATTTTTCAAAGGGCAAGGACAAAGCTGAAGATTCATAAGGTAGAGACAATGGACTTACACCTCCAACATTTATTGAAACAATATTTGATTTAAGTGTAGGTAATAACTACTATGTACTTATTCGCATATACTATATACATGGAAGTTTGTTTTTACCTTATATCATGCGTCTGTATGTGTATGTGTATTGGTACAAGGGGTTGAGCGGGTTATATAGACTATGGAGATGAAGGATACAATAAAAGCTTACAATGTACAATCGATAGACCACAAGCAAAGGAGTCAACCAAATATATACCGTTGTTTTAATCGGTGCAAAAAGTAGTACAATAGGAAGTGAGAAACCTTGCTGCAAAAAGCTACCATTCGATAATACTAAAATCAAACATAATCCTATATAGCTGAAACCATATGCTATGCTAGAGTGTATGGAATGACAATATCGTAATAATCATTTAGTAGACTGAGGGTTGGAGCATTCCCCAACAATGAATTTACGCTTTGCACGAGTTCGATTGAATGGTCTATGTGCGTTTAAGATCAGATCTATGACTCTAGAGTCTTTCAAGTTCTGCAAAGTCTTTCTTGTTAGGGGACTATGTTCATCCAGTAAATAGTCCAGCGCTTGGCACTGGTATCGTGGCCCCCAAGTAGATTCAGCATATTGACACTCTTCCAAATCTTGCATGGAGGCATGGCCTTCACCATCGGTTACTCTCTTCCCATATTGATTCCATCCACGTCCGATGGGGTGGGGCCTCCACTTGAATGTATTGGAGCTCACATCAAAATTGCCCCCAAGGCATTAAAAGAAGAACATCTGATGACCCTCATGCAATGGACCTTGTCCGGCAAGTATTGGTGCAGCTCTTAGAATCTCATCTTGGTTAGTTTCCCAGTTCAATTGAGAGCTAGGAGTACTCTTCTTGAGATCATGTTCACCTCTACGCCAACTCCAAATAAGGTCTTTACCCCAAAATTGAACCTCGTCAGTAGTCTCAGCATTGTGTTCCCAAGAAGGCGGCATATAAGTTCTTAGATTGAACATTTCGTAAAACCGCTCGTGAAAAGGCGGTTTGCATATAGCACAGCGACTATCAGTCAAATAATGAACTAAGAGACACTGCGGATGATACATATGGATACAGGAGCCTAAAGCCCATCCACCTTCAGTTCCAAATGGATTTAGGCATATGGGACACGTAGAGTGATCCAATACAAACTGCGGAGGGTTGGGCCACAATAATGTCCTCGATGCTACATCAACATGTGCCAACATGTGGTGTTTGAAATTCCACCCGGCCTTGCTCAAATCTACAACCTCTGTAGAAGTGTCATCTTGCATTTTGATGTCCATCATAGGAAGATTATCAAACAATGTATCCACAATCGGCCACTAGGTCATACCAAACGTTTGTCGACCAGCTCCACTAGGAAAATTCTTATCGATCTTCTCCAGCTCTGCTGCAACTTGTCTACATTTGTCTACCGAAAGTATACATGCCACCTTCCAATGGTAGTAAGTGGCAGACAACTGCGACAAACGAGCTTGCAATTGTTGCTTTTCTTTTAGTACGGAGTTGTGCCCCTCATAAGACATGAAACGGGGATTACAAAAAGGGGGGATTCCGGTTAAAGATAAGGAATCTTGGATATCACTTCGTACATCTTCTTTCCGTTCCAAGCCAAACATATTAACAACACATGGTTGAGCTTTCACAGGATGGCGCAATTTAGGGCGTTGCGGTGACATTTCTCCAAAAGCCAAGTCCTCCGTAAGGTTGAAGACAACTCTATCAACATCCGCCATGTCCAATTTCTGTATTTCTCCAAGAATGTTACGTGGGTGAGATATTTCTTGCATCTTCTTGCGCATGCGTGCATATTCCACAGTAAGCTGGTCCCCTTCTTTCACCTTCTCCTCATACATTGCCCGTGTTTTTTTGAGATCCGCTTGCAATCTTGCTATGACGTCGTCTTTACTCTTCAGAAGAGCTTTGAGATCGGAAGATGTGTCAAGTTCTTCCAATGGTAAGATGCAAGTACCATGGGGCTCTACTACGGTTGAATGATTACTTGCTATTGGACGGCCAGAGCCACCTGTTTGAGGAACGCGGCCAGGCAAATTACAACGATGATCCGCATCAATCTCAAAGCTGGGGGGAGGAATAGCACACTGTACTCGAGGCACTGCTTTACGATGCCGTGTACCATCTGAGTCGTCTTCCTCTTTAGATGTAGCACTATGATAGGAAGCATCTTCTATAGCATTGGTAATAGACCTTGTCACTCCCATGCCACCATTAGGAGCATCAGGGAATCTTAGAATGCCTGTCGGAATGTCACTCGTTAAAGGTCGTGTTACATGCTTCTCTTCTTTGACAGTTGTCCAATCCACTTGTTTACCAAGAGCAACCTCAGCGTATACTCCACGAGCAAGAAACAAGGGAACCTCGTTGCGCTCTCTACATGGTGTGTCATACAAGACTAGGTAAACCTGAATGCATCGTTGTTTGAAGATTTGCCTTGTTGGTGTGCCAATGGAAATGGTGACGCGAGAGAGGGAATTTTCTTGTCAATGTGACACCATTCAATGAACGATTTGCAAGTTGCCATCGTCCACATATCTAGTTCATCTTCACAACCTTTAAAGGCAAGCTTATTTGGATATTGAAGCACGTGCAATCTTTTCCGTTGTGGGTTGCCTCTCCTCTTCCTCTTCTTGTCGTTTTCTGCCTTCCTAAGTTGCCCGAGAGTAGCCATGGATGAAATAGCCAAAATCGAGAATAGTCTTTACGTACCCGGAACGAGCATGATGCCAATTTAATGGATGTAAGTCTACGCGCCAGGCTCGTAAACCAAATAATCAGTTCACGATGGGGAATATATAGGGCAACCTCGCGTTGGGGCGACCATTGGTACAAAATCAAGGCGACTGGCGGTCCAGATAGTGCTAGGACGTTGCATGGGCGACCGGCGGTTCACTGTGAGGCGACCGCGGGTACAGCTGTCGCGACAGCGAGATGTGGAGCGACCGCCGGTACAGCTCTTGCGACAGGGGGATGTGGGGCGACCGGCGGTGCGTGACTAGAGGTGGGGCGACCGGCGGTGCGCGACTGGAGGTGGAGCAACCGGCGGTTCACAAGGATATATAAACCCTAACCCGCGGCTTTGTAAATTACTTTTTGCCAAACCGCTCCCTCCTCCGCCCTCTGTTCGTGCTCTTGGAAATCCACACTGCCAGGTCAGAGGGGTTTTTTGAGTTTGGGGCACATAAATAGCACCACCACGATTTTTTGCCGGCTCCCACAACAAGTTCAACGATGAGTAGATCCGGGAAGAACCAGGAGGGAGTGCCAGCATGGGATCTTGATGCCTCGGAATCATTTGCAGTAGATATTGCTATGCAACAACCCAGTGGAAGCGCAGGCCATAGGAGGAAGAAGAAGAGACACCAAAGAGAAGCAGCTCTGGGATTCCCAACATTAGAGTATAGCTGGTATGCAAAAAAAGTGTGTTTAGATTGGTACGAGGAAACGGAGGTCCAATTCATGGAGCACAACTACTTGAAGAATGTTAGCACGGGTGGAGAGAGAGTCAATAATTATTAAGGCCATGGCGGAATTAGAAGGATTCGAAGATGTTGATTATTATTCGCAATACCAATTGTAGCTTGAGAATCCAATTGCACAATGTAGCTTCAATGTGAAGGAGTTGTGGAAGAGGCGATTTGAACAGAGGCCTCTAATTCAAGAGGAGGAGCAATTTAAACGCAAGATGGATCGGTGGCAACACTCAGTCCAAGGACTTAGCAAAATTAAAAGCGGAGGGATTGCATGGCAAAAAGACGCTTTGCTAGCGACATTTGAACGAGACATTGGGTCAGGAGTGGTGTGGATTCCTTAAGACGCTACGATAGAAGCTCTATCGGCCCGCGATATGCAGGGAGGCCATGGACTGGTGCGGAAGGTGCGGATTGTTGGAGTAGACCACGTTCCAAATTGGATCCATTTTGCAGCAAAACTTTCCAAAAATTTGAATATGGAGAAGAGAAGGATAGAGAGTTCAGCAGAAGTTCTTATATGTCCATTGAATCATCCAGGTATTATCAAGTTTTGGGCGTTGCATACAAGAACATTCGAGGCTTACATATATTGGTGGAACGGAGGATCACTACACCAAATGTTGAAGTTAGATGAGAAGATCGGCGACAAAAATCTTCACTGGTCAAAAGTAAAGGACATTCCGGGTCTCATTGAAGAAGAGGCTGTCAGAATTAGCCTTTTCCGTCGTTATAGGATGAAGCTAGCTTGGGGTTTAGTGTACAGTGGGGTACAGTTTGCTTACGAATTCCTCCTAGTGGGAGTATTTGTGAATAGTTTGACAATTCATTGTGAGCTCAAAAAAGATCGGAATTGAAATCCGTAAAGTGGGTTGAAATCACATCAGAGTGCACTAAAATATTATGATAAAATATCAATTTTCCTTGTAATGTCATTTACCATATTACAATTACTTCATACATCATCTACCATAGACTTCTCCTACTTTTTGTTTTATTAAAATGCACAATTTAATTGCAATTAGAAATTAGCTTCAGAAGTTGTTCTTGAGGTAATTAGGCACATATTTTTGGTGTCATTGATATACCTCTTATTTGATATTCACTTAGAGAAATTTCTTAGTAAGTCCTACTAACTAGTAAACTTTACCCAAAACATGTGAAAGCCTTTTACATAGTTACATATGTTTCTGGAAGACCAACAAATATCCTTGGAGGATGGTTAGAGGCTATTAGAGTAATAACTCTCATGCCTAGCTTACATTCTTGTATTACTCTTGCCAAGTTCAAAGGAAGATTCAATTTCCATTTTGAGTTTTTATTACAGACTTATAAGAAACCGCTTCATCACCAAAAAAAGTCAAGAGAGGATATTCTTTTTAATATTTAAGTATGTGCCTAAGTACCTTAAGAACAACTTCCAAAGCTAATTTCAAACTTGCCATTGAAATGTATATCAAAGAAATAACAAAAAGTAGAAGCAGTCAATGGTGGATGGTGTATAAAGTAATTGTAATATGATAAATTGCATTACAAAGAAGTATTGGTATTTTATCATAGTATTGTAGTACACTTTGATGTGATTCCAACCCACACTACAAATTTCAATTCTGATCATTTTTGAGCTCACAATCAATTTTCAAACTTTTCACAAATACTCCCACTCAGAAGGAATTCGTAAGCAAAGTATATCCCACTGTACATCATGAATCTGGTGCAGAAGACTGGTGTACTCCACAACGACCTATTCCCCTCAAACATACTATTGCATTTCCCAAATCTCCCAAAAGACAAGATTTGTATTGGATTATGTGACTGGGGGAAGGCATCTCGTATAGTAGAACAACAACCTTCACGTTGTGGATAAAAGCCAAAGGAGAAAATGGATCTAAAGATGAAACTTCGATGGTGGACGGCGCCCAAGATGTTCTATACTTTTGGACCACAAAGTTCTGATACAAATTTGCACATTCAAGAACTCCTACATCCAACCGCAGTTGCAACAGATTCGTATAAAGTTGGCAAACTCATCCAGCTTATTAATGTACAAAACAAATTCAACAAAGAGTTATTCCCAAATTCGACGGTGCGAGAATCATTCCTATCAAAGTGTTATTACTGACCAGGCATGAACCGGAGAAGAGAATGACCTGTGGGGAGGTGATGAACCGCTTGATGGAAAAACCATATTATATGGTTCGACAAGAGTCTGTATTTAGAGAGGACAGTAATTAATATACAATAACGGTATTTCTTCATGCAAGTCATAGGCTCCTGGGAATGACCATCTCACATCATTGAGTGCTCATTTAGCCATGTAATTCACAAATTATACTTGCAATACATACAATCTGCTTTCTGACATATTGTTCCACTTTTGATAGATTTATGCAACTCTTTTGATTATGTTCGCTTTTCACACTAGTCGCATATGTATGTCACCACATTTCTTGTTACATGAGTTTAGGATCTCATGGTTGATGTTAGCCTTTTCTTCTGGAGATTTGTGGATTGGTGTAATTTGTTTCATCTTAATACTTGATTAACGTTTGGATAACGTGAACGAAAGAATTCTTGGGTAATGTTGGAATGCAAAATGACTTATTCTAATCGGGGGAAGCCCCCAACGTAAGGCGACCCTAGGCGACCGCCGGTCCTAAACGACTGCCGGTCCAAGGCGACCACCGGTTTAGGGCGAGCGCAGGTCTTGGCGACCGTCAGTCCAGCGAGACCGTCGGTCGCCCAGTGGCGACTGTCGGACGCATAGGGGCGACAGTCGATTGCATAAGGGCGACAGTCGGTCGCTAATAGTCGACTGGCGATCGCCCACGTTTGCGGTGGACGAGGCGACCGACGATTTTCGATGAGTTCCAGTTCTACGTGGCGCAGTTGCTCAAGTACAGTCATCATATTGCTCAGTTGTACAGTCCATGTGTCAGCCACACAGGATTCTACGTGGACAGGAGAAATCTCATGTGCACATATGTATCGTCGCCTTGACGATATATTTTTTCTCTATTGAGTATGCAATTTTAGAATGAACCCTGGTCAACAACGCAGTTATCGTCGGCTTGACGATAATTCACAATATTTTAAAAATAGAGTTAGAACAGGATTTGAAGAATTATGACCAAGAATTTTAAAATATGTGAGTCAGTTTCTATTTTTATTGTCGACACAACGATACTGGTCGTAGTTTGTGCTGTCTCACGAAAATGTGAGACAACTTTAATAGAGCTATTTAGACGATTGTAGTACTTAACGACGGGTCGATATTAAGGAACATTCCGTAGGTCTAAAGGATTAAATCGGAAGGTATGACATGATAAATCTTTGAATGCTTACAGCAATGGCGAGGACAAAAAGCACCGCTAGAATTGTCCGGATCAAAAACATGGAAGTTGATCACTTGTCGGATGAGACATCACATGACACGGAGGTACGACTTCTTTAGAATACGTTTCTGAAATCCACGCGCATCATTATAGCCGATTAGAAGGTCTTTGACAAATTCTCTAATTCTTTGATCAGTCTGCTAAAGAGGGTATGTTCGCATGATGTCGTTTTATCAAACTGATCAATAATGTCTAAATGGACCGATACTAGATCATGTACATACAAACAGCGAGGCATCATAGCCACCATTTTTCCTTGTTATTTTGTGTCTCTGAAATAGTCGTAAAACACGTAATTCATTAAAATGGGAATATTCAAATTATCATCAAATAACATATTTTGTTAAAGTGAATATATTTCTATTATCATCGACCTAAATCCCACAAAAAGGACTTCAGCTCGACCTAAAGTGCAAAATAAGAAACTCAAAACTCTCTAATATAAGAAAAACATCCCATTAAAACAAGAAACTCAACTATATTGAGAACATATATTTGGAATGGTCAAATCACATTCCATATCTAATCTAAAAAGAATAGCACATCAGAAAGGAAAACACATTAAAATGAGTAATCATCAAAATATCAAATATTACATATAATTCTAAAGATACGATTCTATTTAAAATATCAGTTACAATACAGTGCTACTACAAAAAAAATACACCAATCTACTTATCTGATTCTGCCTAGAACGAGTAAGCTCTAAACAACTTCAACGTTATTGAGCATAAATCCAATTCGTGAAGAAATTATGGACGAGCTCTTGCCCACTTTGTCCTTCATAATAGCTAAAGCCGCGATTGACTATTTAGGTCGACGTGACCTAAATACCAATGTCTTCAGTGATCAAAATGCTTAATCCTCCTCCACCTCAAAACCCAGAATACTTTGTTGCTCTTATCCACTCTATCCTCCATTATAGCTAAAGCCGCAATTGACTATTTAGGTCGACGTGACCTAAATACCAATGTCTTCAGTGATCAAAATGCTAATTCCTCCACCTCAAAACCTAGAAAACTTTGTTGCTCTTATCTGCTCTATCCTCCATAATAGCTAAAGCCTCGACGTGACCTAAGTACCAATGTCTTGAGTGATCAAACAATTTTATTCATCCTCGACCTTAAAACGCACAATACTTTGTTTGATGATAGTTACCTGTTGCTCAGATATTGAGATTGTTGGACGTTGAGATCCAGCTTTGGCACTCGATTTCCATGCTGTAAAAATAGCACCAGCATAAAGCCAGACCGGGTCATGGCTGTCATCAAAGACCCATTTAAAATTCTTTTGTGTGTCCCAGCCGACATAGGTATCTTGAACAATAGCGCGCTCGCTAAAAGGTTTAAAAAATTGAATTTGAATACATCCTGGATTGTTGCGATCTACATCGAAATCAGTCAAAGCCCGCGCAATCCAATAGGGTCGAGCATCTCCATCAGCAGGACGTAAAGCCAAGAAGTAGCCAGCATAAACATCTCGACCAACGCGAAATGACTCTCTTGGTTTATCACACAATCGGCCAATAAAATGGGGGTCTTGCCCATATTCCTCGCGTAATTCGCCAGTGTTGAGATATTCTCGAATCAACGGTACTCGAGACAAAGGCCAACATCCATTCTTCAAAGTAGAAGAAACCTCTATAGGCGCCAACAATAAATCATTGACTGCACGCCAATATAGTAAAACGGAATTATGTCGTCGACGAAACTCTCCTGACAAGTCTTGGGCACATAAAGTTTCCCACAACTTAATGAAACCTGATATACCTTTTACAATTTCATCGATATTCTTCATAGGAATTGACGCTAGAGGCTTCATTTCTCCCGTAGGCAATAGAGGCATACCAGTAATAGAATTCTCTTTCCACAATTTTATTCCTTCACTAGTCGATGGAAGCCACTCATTGTCAGAACATAACATCTTGTACTTCATCATGGGCCACCCGTTGTCATGTTTGAAAAATTTAAATTGTTGCCGTTCCGAATGACCAACAAGAACTTCGTCTTTAGAAGCGATGAAATCCTTGATATATCCTTTAAAATCCGGAATCTCCTCAATCAAATGCGGAATAACTAGGAGTGCCTCAGCATCCATGAACGATTTCATCAAAAGAGGAATCGTCAAGTAGTCATTCTCCTTCAAAATCATACTCCAACGTCCAAACAAAGCGTCAATATCTTCATGAGTATGTCCAACTAAAAGAAAATTGACGTAAATTTCACGGAAAACGCCCATATGTACCAGAAGGGACCAAAAGCAAAACATCAACCGATTTTTGTTATCGGAGGCGGCGTTGTCAAGTTGCACATGTAAAACTGGAGGAAGGGATTCCGTAGCACCTGATGACTCACTCTCAGGCAAAAGAGAGTTCAAACAAGCATCTTTTCCGACAAGCAATGCCTCAAATAAGGGATGCGTTCCAGACCCAGCAAATAATGACTTGGAATGTGATATCGGAACTCCTTCTAAATCCCGCAGAAGCTTCAAAATAGATCCAACAGTGTGATTGCAATCACTCGGATAAATGTCAAGTCCATAGTGAGCATAACGAACATCGCAATGCTCGTGAGCAATCATTCCCGTCACAGCAATAGGAAGTTTCATAAGTGCATCATTTGTTTTTGTTTTGTGTGAGAACAAAGGACAAGCCGTTTCTGCATGATCCATTTTGTCGTGGATAATGCAAAGAACATCTTTGGGTCTCTGAATAGATAAAGAGCGGTTTGTATAATAATACTTACGATGTGTTCGCTGATGGTCCAAGTGCAGTTTAAGCTTTTTGATCCACATGTTCTCTTCACTTGAATCTGGCACCATGGACTTGATCATGGTCTCGAGTTTATCACACGTTGCACATCGCGCAAAATTGTCTCCGGGTGCTTTCTTCGAATACTCGGAGAATATTTTTCGCTTAATCTTGCTCGTAGCACTTTGCGCGATAAATTTCAGCCCCAACCTCTCATTGATGAGATTGATATCTGGGATCGTATCTTTCCATTTGAAGGAGGAAGGCAATGACCGTGAAACTATTTTGAGTCCATTACTCAGCATCTTGGCTTTGTGCGGCATATGATCAGCTGCGTTGTCGATTAACACTTTCAGCGTTGCAGCAGCTTGCTTCACATGAAGTCGTGGTTTCTTGGTGCCAACATTCCCGTGATGTCGAGCCCGTAGACCAGTAGCCGCCTCTGCTTTCTTCCTGTAAAACGTTGCAGGAGGAACTCCAGTAATATTCTGCCAAGCTCGAGTACAAATATCAATACCTTCCGTTGTAACCATCATACTCCCGTCAGCAGTTTTATGAAATCGATGATGTACATCAATCTTAAAGTGCGCCTTGAACTTAAAATCTGAGGACTCGTACATGTGCTTTCTCAAGGTCAGAATCTTTTGGCGAGGAAATGGCTGACAGCAATTTTTACTGCAACACTTCATACTTGCAACCAAATTGACAGACTCTACGGTTGCTCTTCTCTCCTAGTTCCGTGGATCTTTGGATGTCTTTCTACCAAAGTATACGGACAAACTCCTTTCCTCTTCGGTTGATCACGAGCATAAACCGCAATATTGTATTGCTCCCGATGCAAATGATCAACTAAAGACCAACCGTCGTGAATGGCGTGGCTGAGATCCCATTTTAATGACTAAAATATAGTATCAGGAGGCAGAAACTCTAAATCCAAGCACTTTACGATCTGAACAACGACTTGATCATCTCGCAAAGGCTTGTCATCGGAGCCCAATACACAATCAGACCCCACACTTTGACAAATACCCTCTGCAACAATGGCCCCTCCAGAATTCAATAGTGTCACAAATTTGGTTATCCATTTGCATCTCGGGAGTCCAGGACAATCCTTCAATCGATCCGGCAGAACGAGCTCAACATCTTCCAAATCCTAATAACCAAAAAACAATTATGTTAAACAAGGAACCACCATAGACGTTGATGGAAACAAAGTCGTGAAGATTATTATACCTCTGAAGAAAGACCTCGATTGTCCCAGTCGTCATCAGACGCACTACTCGCCATGTACAGCGATCACACCCTGATTATAGCTCCGTGAATAAGCTATACAACATTACAAACGATTCAAATAACCATTAGTGGAAATGAACACGCAAACATGGAACCTCAGAACATGCTGAGAAAAACCTATAGAAATAGTATTAAGCTCGACTGGACTAAAATTTCTACCTAATATACTAGTTTATAAATTAACATTTGACATCAAATAGGAACAATCTAAACCTTCAGACTGTGGACATAGCTCGAAACAATAACTTAAACAAATACTGTGCGTTTAGGAGGCATCGACCTAAACAGATCGCGTTTCCCAGGCAGCGATCTAAACACTGCATTACGCAGACAGCGACCTAACTATTGCATCTATTTGGGATCGACCTAAACACTGAGTTAAGCAGACAGCGACCTAACCACTGCCTGTAGATGGGATCGACCTGAAAATGCATGTTTAGCAGGCAGCGACCGAAACACTATGCCTTTAGCAAACAGCGACCTAACACTACATTCAGTTCCGAGAGTTCTTACAACTGTGCGTTTAGGAAGCAGCGACCTAAACATCGTGATAAACAGGCAGAGACCCACACAGTGAGCTTAGCAGGCAGGGACCTAATCACAGATTAAATAGCAGATAGAGACCAAAGCACTGATCGTTAAAAGGGAGCGACCTGAAGACTGCGTTCGGTTGGAGGTGACATGAATCGTGCGTTTAGCAGGCAGCGACCTAAACACTCTAAGATACACAATCTAAGTTTAACAGGCATCGATATACACACAAAGTGCTTACTGCGCAGACCTTAACACTAAGTTAAACAGGCATCGAAGTACACACCGTGAATTTACAAGGCACCGGCCTAATATCTGTGCATTAAGCAGGTAGCGACCTAAACACACTGTGCGTTTAGCAGACATTGACCAAGACTGTGCGATTAGCAGAGAACGACCTGAACATTGTGCGTTTAGTAGACAGCGACCTAAACAATGTGCGTTTAGCAGACAGCGACCTAAACAATGTGCGTTTAGCAGACAGCGACCTAAACAATGTGCGTTTAGCAGACAGCGACCTAAACAATGTGCGTTTAGCAGACAACGACCTAAACAATGTGCGTTTAGCACACAGCGACCTAAACAATGTGCGTTTAGTAGACTGCGACCTAAACATTGTGCATTTAGCAGACAGCAACCTACACAATGTGCGTTTAGCAGACAACGACCTAAACACTGCGATAAGCAGACATCGACCTAAACAATGTGCGTTTAGCAGACGGCGACCTAAACACACTGCGTTTAGCAGACATTGACCTAAAACTGATTTAAGATGGGGGAACCTAACCATTGTCCGGTTATCAAGTAGCGACTCAAACACTGCGTTAAACAGGCATCGACGTATACACCGTGCGCTTAGCGGGTAGCGACCTAAAAATTGTGCGTTTTACAGGCAGCTACATAAAGCTGTGCGTTTAGCAGGCTGCTACCTAAATCTGTGCGTTTAGCAGGCTGCTACCTAAAGCTGTGCGTTTAGCAGGCTGCTACCTTAAAGCTGTGCGTTTAGCAGACTGCGACCTAAAAAAGTCGCGTTTAGCTCGTGAAATAGGAAATACCTGTTTTTGCGACCTAAATGCACACGCATCGACCTAAATCACAGGCATCGACCTAAATGCACACTGTGATTCAAGTATTTGTAGTGATGTAAAATGAATCGCGCGGAGAGGTCGCAAATAGCAAGATGAAATAACAATGCAATTGCGCATGAAGTGGTCGCAAATAGCAAGATGAAATAACGATGCAGTTGCGCAATGGCGTACCTGATAGAGCGCACAAACACACCCTAGCGCACTGACGCGATAAGTGGCAGCAGCAACGACGCGGAGAAGTGGCAGAAGTGGCGCAGTGACGCAAGAAGTGGTAGTGGCCTCGCGAGCAACGCTGGCCGCATGCGGAGCGGAGCGCCGAAGGCGAGCGAAGCGCCGCGGGGAGCGAGCGCCGCGGGCGAGCGAGCGAGCGCGCGAGAGCGGAGTCAAGCGAGCAGGCGCGCTGCGAAGAGCGGAGCAGCTGCTTGGGCGCTAACGGAGCGCCGGGCCGGGGCCGGCCGGGCGAGAGGAGCTGCTAGGACCCCGGCCGGGGAAATCACAATCAAAATGGGCGGAAGTCGCACCAACGGGCGGCGGGCGCCTTTACGCTGATGATGGAGTGGGGCGCCGCCCGCCCGCCTCCGCGACGTGGCGGCGTGGGGCCGCTGCCCGGGGTGCCCGCTGCCCCAATTAAATGCAATGATAAAAAAAAAATTAAGTCTCAAATTTACTTTAATTACAAAATTAAGACATAATTCCAGTGATTAAAATAAATTACTTATAAAATCAAATTTAAATAAAAAATCAAAAAACAAATCCGTAGTGCAACTAACTTATTTATTTCAAAATCATGCATTAAGTTCTGAATTATACATAGGCTCATAAGTAATTTATTACTCTTTCTATTACATTTTCTAACGATGTGCTAAATAATTCACTTTGGATCAATCCCAAAATAGATGAATTAAAATAATTCAAAATAACACAATCTACTAATTCGAATCTTCGAATAACACATTTAAAATAACTAAATTATTCCTATATTAGTACATATACTTTACGAGTTACTAATCTTTAGGGTTTACGGTTTAAGGTTTTCTAAACCCTAAACCCTAAACCCTAAACTCTAAAGTCAACAATTTTAATCCTAGAATACCTTTGTTAGAAAGTAGTAGTACTAATATTTGTAGGTTCTTGAACGTAATTTTTCAAACACTTGGATTAGAATAATTTGCTTAAAATACATGTACACAAAAATTAGAATACTACTTTTAAAATGTTTGAATCCTAATTAATCTTATACTACTTGACCAAATTTAATAAGAATTTTGTTATAAGTTCATACTTATTTACTAAATACTAACTTTAGTATACCTTACTTTAAATATAATAAAACTAATATCTACAATTGAAAAGCGAATTATTTAGTATTATTTTGATACCAAAAATGATGTAACAAATATTATATCTAAGGATACTTAGAACGATTTTTAAGGCTTTAAATGAAGTATAAAGGCTTAAAATATATATTTTTATAACTTTTTGAAAACTAAATCATTCATATAAATTTTAAATAAATAAAAAAATAAGAAATAGAATTCATCTAATATTGTTAATTTTAAAATACGGTTTAGCTTATTACATATCAATTCATATAAGTTTTTTATAGATGTAACATTTACATGTTTTATTTATAAAATTCTTATTTATTCACAAAAGATAATAATAATAATTCAATGTATATTTTAAATACATCAACCATTTATAAATTATCAAAGTGATTCTAAATTCTTCTATAAAATCATTAAAACTAAATGTAAAAACAACTATAAATTTTTTTTAAAAAAAAGTAATTTACTCTAATTAAATTTAAGAACAAACTATAATATATTTTAACAAACTAAAATTATTCTTAAATTTTAGATAAATTTATATTATTCATTTACTAATGACAGAATAACTTTTCATTTGTGAATAATAAACAAACTAAGTAAACATAATTTGAAACAACCAATTTTTGAGATAAATATATATTTTGTATTAAACTAGATATACATGTCATTCGTATTGTACGATCGACTTATTATACGGGTTAATATTATGTTAATATATACTTATCTAATTGCAGTTCACTACCACCCACATATTTTACATATCTTGCTTATGTCTTAAATTATTTGATCTTATGAAATCATAAGAATAAGATTTCTGAAAACTAATTAAGAAAATGAAATTTTTTAGTACTGAAGTTCTTTAAGCTAAAACTTAAAACACGTAATTTGTTATGATGGGAATATTCAGATTATGTAATTGATGAAAATTGACCTTGAGTTGAGCGAAATGTACCGTTTGAATACATTAAGTTTGACCCAAGCTTAACCTTCATTTATGCATCATTTAACTAAATATGAACTTTCAGCTTATTTGGCGATTTTAAAATATAGAGAGATTTCTCTATCCATGACCTTAAAATTTACATTTTTAAAGAATATCTTCATAGAACTTATCTTCTAGAAATATTTTGCAACTCTTGTTTTTAATTGTAAATTGTGGACTGTTCATATTTAGTCAAATATGTAATATTTCTCAAATTTAAAAATATTTAAGTATTTGTATATACTCGTCTAAGCCCATCTGTGAAAGCACCGCTCCCAAAGCCAAATCTGAAGCATCGGTCTCTAAATAGAAGGCTTTTGCAAAGTCAAGATGTACCAAATTTAGAGCCGTAGTAAATTCGGCCTTAAGATCTTGAAATGCTTTTTCCGCTTGAGGTCCCTATTCGAGCTTGTGCTTACATGTCAATCGAGTGAAGGGAGCAGCAACGTGGGAGTAATTTTTGATGAAGATCCTATAAAAGTTAGCAAAGCTGAGGAAGCATTGTACATCACGAGCTGTCTTTGAAACTTCCCAAGACGATTGCCGCCACCTTCTTAGAATCCATCTTTAATCCTTCTTTCGTCGCAATAAGTCCCAAAAATTCCATCTCAGTCTGGTGGAATAGGCATTTCTCCAATTTGGCGTAGAGCCCTCGTTCGCGTAGTTTCACCAGGACCAAACGAACGTGTTTCTCATGTTTCTCCTCGTTCTTTGAAAATATAAAATGTCATCTAAGTAGATGACAATGAAGTCGTCAAGGTGCTTTCGAAAGATGTCACTTATCACGTGTTGGAAGACGGCAGGAGCATTGGTAAGGCCAAAAGGCATGACATTGTACTCAAAATGGCCATACCTTGTAAGGAAAGTTGTCTTCCATTCGTCTCCTTCCTTGATACGCACAAGATTGTAAGCGCCTCTTAGATAAATTTTTGTGAAGATCCACGCATGTCCAAGTTGTTCTAATAGACCGAATATCAACGCTAACGGATAACGATTCTTCTAAGTCACTTTGTTGAGGCCTCCATAATCTACGCACATCCGCAACGAACCATCCTTCTTGTTCACAAATAAGATTGGTGCTCCCATCGGCAACTTAGAATGACGAATGAAATTCTTGGCCATTCTCATCGATGTACTTCCGCAACTCCGCCAACTCCGTTTGGGACAGATTGTAGATTGGGCCAAACGGTGATTGTGCTCGTTCTCGTAAATCGACGGCGCAATCGTATGGCCGGTGCTCTGGTAGCATGTCAATTTTCTTTTATTGAAATATATCTTAGAAATCCTTTTATTGCTCCGTTATGCTTGCTGATGAAATAGTTTGTGTGCTAGTTGGGGCTGCGTAAATAACAAATGGTGTGCCTTCCCTAGATGTCCTTGCAAACGCTCTTGCTCCAATAAACAGGGGTATTCTGATTTGAGGTCTCTTATCAAGCTTATTTTTGGGGTATACTCTAGGGAATGTTATCCTCTGCAACCTCCAATCTATAGACGAGTTATGTTGTTCTCACCAAGAAAGGCCGAGAACAACAGGGTTCGACGGGGTTCTAATAATGTTGAAAATATTATAGCTACTATGGTCTTCAAAGGTTACTTCCATAGGTTCTGACTCATAGATAACACTACCGGTTAATAGAGGTCGTCCATCTATTACTTCTACGTATATTGGTTTGGATTTGTGTACTAGAGGAATCTTAGTATGCTTGGCAATTCCTCATCTAAGAAAGACACAGATGCTCCTGAATCTAAAAACGCTTTTGAATCTATTAATCAGGTTTTTAGTTTTTTAGGGCCTAAAGACAAACGAATTGTAAAACAGTGGGCGGGTTGTGCAGAACAGGAGGAACCTGATTGTCGTTGAGGTATCGAATTGTCCAGCCACATGGTCTCTACTGTAGTTAGGCACCTTCGTTTTCCTGAATCACAACGCTTTTGGTCTTGACAATGCGTCTGTTTCGCTTCTTAGGACAGTTCCCAACCTTATGGCCTTCTTCACGCAGTACAAACATAATCCTTTTTCCATACGTCGTTTCTTTTCTTCTGGAGTTATAGACTTTACACGTACCGCATCAATTTGCCTATCTTCCGCCTCGAATCGTGAATTTAGACCGCTTGCTGGCATAGTTGCACTGTAACGAGTTGTGTATTGTCTTGGGCGTTGATCTTGGCGACGCTCGAATAAGCGGTTATCACACTTCACAGCTTGGCTAATAGCCTCGTTCAGTGTTTGTGGATCAAGAAGAGATAATAAGAAGTCCTTCACATCGTTCCTCAGACCGCAGTAAAATTGGCTCATCAATGCTTCTTCGCCCCAATTGATGTCGCACGCCAATTGCCGGAAATGTGAAGCATACGTCGATGCAAAGCGTGTAACTTGTCGTAGCAACCGAATCTTTGTTGTGGCCCATCGAGCTTTGTCATGTTCGCCAAATGCTTCCACAAACGCCTCTAAGAAAGTCTCAAAGTTGCTCAGAATTGATGATCGTTTCTCGAGTAAAGGAGCAAACCACGATAACGCTTGTCCCGTGAGCAGAGTCTCGACCAATCCAACACGTGACTCCTTTGTCGGGTAGCGTTTGGGCTGTAGAACTGTTATCAACCTAATTTGGTTGACAAAACCTCGGAACTTCGAACCCGTACCACCGAATTTGTCCGGAAGGCTGACTCGGGGTTCTTTTTGTGGTTGAATCAACGGTTCCTGTCGATTTAGAGGCAAAGTTGTTTCTTCAGGAGCTGAAGCTTGGGGCTGGTGAGTCTTGTGTTGTGCTATTCTGGAGGCTCCATCGTCGTGTAAAATTGCCATGACTCCTTCAATCTCCGCGGTTCTCTGAGACAACAAAGCTAGAGCATTTATGATAGCGTCTAGTTTGGACTCGCAATTTTCAGCCATGTGGATGTCTTGACTTTTAGCCATACTAAGTAGGAGAAGAAAAAGATGAGTCTACTGAAGACAATATTGGTTTAGAGGAGGGTACTCCACAACCTCTAAAACGCGTGAAGACTTCAAGAAGAGGGGTAATCCACTCTCTCCAAGAAGGACAAGACTCCAATATTGTAATTTGGGATATGTCAGTATAGAGAGGGTAATCTGCAACCTCTAACGCGCTAGTCCGTCTTCGAGTAGGAGGTAATCTATACTCTGACAAAAATGAACTAGCTCTAATATCAAGGATGTGAATAATCTCCACAAACTGTCAAGGACACAGAAAGACACAAGGATATTCTAACACAGAAACTAACAAGAAGTTGGATTAACAGAACGAGAATACAAACAACACCAAGAAAGTGAAGTTAGAACTTTAAGGAATGTGTTGTCGAGATTGAAGAACCGTTCAGCCTCGATTCCTATATATACTACCGGATAGGAAGTTTCTCAAGCGACTTCCGAGAGGCTTCGAGACGCTTCTCAATCTTCTAGAAGTTTCTAATGTATGTCCGTGAGACATTCCATTAGATTGAGATTTTCAAGATAACTTTTCCAAGGTAAATTTTCAGTTAATATAATATGTTATATATTTCCATATTGGATGCAAGAAGTAAATGCAAAGTCTACTTTGCCCAATCTACTATCTAAACTACTATCAAGGGAAGTATTCTGTCTATTTCCTACTACGTGATTTCAATGCCCCTTTACACACTGGCACACTCTACAATGTGAAACTTCTACATGTAAAGCCTACATCTCTTGGCATTAATTCCAGTGGTCCGGTTTTAAAGCCACAAGTTGGGCCGTGGAGATGAGGTGCAATACTCACTAGAGGAAAACAGTGATTTGTCCAGCTTTATTTCGCGTCAAAAGTAACGTTTACCCATACTAGTCAAAATTAGTGTGGGTAACTTGACCACAGTGACTTTCTGCATGTTAATCGGTTTAACATACTTCCGTCACTATTGACTATGGTTTAACAGCAAGTGTCATAGTAACACTCATGGATTTTGGAGGAACGGAACCGCGTTAAAACGAACTGAACCACGTCAACGTTGGCATATACGCCCCTGGGGGGGGATAACTTTAGCACTTCATTTCTTACCCTCTAGTAATATTTAAATGATTAAATATATTCATGATCCACGTCAGCACGTTTCTTTTAACATTGATGACGTTTAAAGTGACATGGGCGACGTTCAGTGTGTTACCTTTTGACATATTCATAAATCCTACGTGGAATGCCTTGGTGATGTGGAACGCTTATGTGGAGGATAGGGGTGACTAGGACAAGTTGGTGTTTGTCCCACGTGGATGTCAATAGTGACGTTGGTGTTTATTTTGACGCACAATTGTGTCACTGTGTGTTGAAGGAAACGTAATGACATAGCTGACGTGCCAAGTGCATTTATAGTAGGGTGACGTGGCTGTTAGGGTTTGACTTGGTCAATGATCCTAGAGAGTGTCAATGGTGACGTGAATGTCAAAAGTAACATATATTATTTTAAATTGTGTTTTAGGATTAGGGTTTAACATGCACCGGCTAGGGTTTGACCTACGTCAAAATTGACGCACGTGTCTAAAAAGTCATAGGATGTGTTAAACACTGATCCTAAAGATGTCATCATTCATGCGTTTCTATTGACGCATGGTTAACGCCAGCGAGTCATTACTGACGTCGTGTTACTTGTATAACGTGAACGTTGTCACTTTTGACATTATCACATCAACACAAGCATGTGAAGAAATACGTCTACTATAACCTCTAGAATAACGTGCTTTAGTCCATTGAGAGGGACGACTTTCATCGGGGTGGATGAACAGAGGCGGCTAGGGTTAGCCGCCATAGTAAGGTCATGGTACTTTTGGGAAAGATATAAGCTAGATCTCACTCTTGCTTTCATTTCTACACATTTTGAGTTAGAGTTCTACAGTTTTAGAGATTAACATGTTAGATTGTTAAAGTATGAGTTGCAAAGGTGTTGGAGTTTTACAAGTTTTTCTTCTAACACGTAATTCGTTATAATGGGAATATATACTGATTTTGGTAATTAGGGAGACTTCCATTTAGATCGATTCTCACCTGATTATTTACCAAATCATCAGGTTATTACTGATAATATTGAATTTTCTCAATATAAAAGACAATAAGAGAAACGAAATCATAATGCAAGATAAGAAATATGTTCCCCGAAGAGAAAATTTTATTGATATGAAAGCACAAATACACTTTATTGGTGTAATTGTAGACCTCCAACAGGTAGGCATTATATTATCTACCAATCACGATGTGGCGGAGAGGAGGTATCACTACTAGAATCTTTTTTAGTCAATACATGTTCCTCACTACGTATGTATTTAGAGAATGCATGCTCGTCCATCTCGATAAGCGCACCACTTCTACGACGCTTCAATTCACGTCTCCGTAATAGACGGTGAATCGCGGACGATAATACTGCAGGATGAACGCGAGTGTTTGCCCCAAGAGACAAGGAGCAATGAGCAACAGGATTCGGCAAGGAACTATTTAGATCAAATCGAGCTAAATAGGCACGGCCATCTATAACCGAGTTGCGAAACACAGCTTCATCTTGGGGTGCCGCTGCAACTGACGTCATCACACCGATTTGATCATGGCGGGTTGCAATACTTGGTTGATTCTGAATAGGGGGACTGTCTACTACACCGTCCTCGTCATTATCCATGTCCTCCTTCGTGTAATCTACAGCCGACGCGTCGTCCGCAGCACAGTAGATCAACCGTCCCCCCCTTCGTTCCGAGATAGTTCTTGAGTCCTCACTTGTAAAGGAAGGATCTGACACCGTTGAAGGACCAATTACAAGATTTGCTTGCAAAGCACATGATGGAAGTGGAGAGAGCTAACGTTCAACGGCAGCAACCTGGTTTATAAACACACCTATTTTAGAAAGTGAGTCCATGACACTAAGTGCGATGAAAAAGGTACACAATATAACAACGCATTTAATCACGTATGTCCAGGGGATACACCAATCGATCCACAATATATCTCCATCTAAGCAACCGGTAAACATAAGGTTCCTAGGATAAAAATTAGAATAATACCAATGATGAAAGTATTCAAGGCAAATTCTTCCCAGTGCTTCGGTCCTGATTCCACAAATATGGAAGATTACGGCTCAGGAGCTTATACAACTCTGAGTCCTTCGACAGTTCATTAGGCGTCGGTCTACGATAGCGCATAGTCTCATGCAAATTCTCAGGACCGTTCAAATGCACAACAAGACATATCTCGCCTATTCTTTTTAATAACTCGGACTTTGGCTCCTCCGGACAAGAATGGTTCCACGGAACAGTGAAAAGTGTGTTCTTTGTGGGCACCACAATGCAAGTCTCAGGCTTGGAATTGACAATGAGCAAGTTATCGACATTGAAATTGGCACCCTTCCTAGGATACAACCGCCGCCGAGGTTTTTTTAAGAGGATGGGATTTGTCGTGCCAGGGTACTTGGCGAATGCGAAATTCTTCAATAACACATTATCGCATTGGTTGGAAGCTAAGACAACTCCAGGGGCAGCGTCTGACTTCGAAAACAAAAAGGAGCAGAGTCCATAGACAACCTTAGGATCTAGGGTACTCCAGACGTGGATATGGCAAAACAAATCTAACAAGCGAAGGAACCCAGTCAACCCGGGACGACAGTAGATGACCTTGCCGGCAACTAAGGTTGGGACGGTGGAGGATAACACCGGAGGATTATTGGGATCCGGAATAGACAAGCCTGCACTCAGCAGGCGTTGGGATAGACAGAGAGGCCATCGAACATAGAACCCCGTCCAACTTCAACACCACATTCAACCACTTAGGCTTGGACCGTGAAAGACTCTGCAAGATATGCGTAATGGGTAGCATTCTTGCTGCAGCAAATCTTGCTTGCAACCAAGTTGACTGAATTTAACATCAGGAGCTCCTCTTCTCTCTTGGTCCTCAAGAATCGAGAGTTTTGTTGTCCCAACTCACACGGTCGCACCCCCTTTCTCTTTGGAAGATTGCGGGCATAAACAACGACGTTAAATTGATCAACTCGTAAATGATCAAGTAGTGACCAACCCTCCTGGATAGCATGGCTAAGCCTCCAACTCCTAGTTGCAAATATGGTATCAGCAGGTACGAAGTCAAAATTCAAGCACTTCACAATCTGCACAACTACTTGATCTTCACATACAGGCTCGTCATTACTCTGAAACATTCTTTCAGCGTCCAGAGTCTGACAAATGCCTTCACCTACAACATCCCCTCTATCGTTGAGAAGGGTCACAAATTTTGTAAACCATTTGCTTATTGGCAGTCCGGGGCAATCTTTTAAATGGTCCGAAAGAACAAGCTCGGAAGGGACATCCAAGTCCTATGAGACCACAAACAAAGACGTATTAGTACCAATGGATAAACTCTAGACAAAAATATATTAAGCAAAATTAGTAAATCCACTACCTCAGAAAAAAGACGCTGAAAATCTCCGTCGCCATTGGATTCACTCAATTTCATGATTACCTGAATGCTAGCAATAAACAAACAATCATGAGTAATCAATGCTAAATTAATATACCGCAATCCGAAATGTGTATGACCATTAAGGAAATAGTATGGCCATTTAGCTCGAGCCGAGCTAAATGGTCATCAAGAAAACAATCACGCTAACCTCGGCGATTGTATGTCGATGACTATTAAGCTCGAGTCGAGCTAAATGGTCATCTAACTACAAATGCTTTGGGGTTTGTTGATAAACAGTTAACTTGATGACCATTTAGCTCGAGTCGAGCTAAATGGTCATCAAGATAACTCTTCACGCTCACCTCGAAGCAGTTGCATCTAGATGACCATTTAGCTCGACTCAAGCTAAATGGTCTTCCTTTTACAAATGCTTCGAGGTTTGTTGATGAACAGTTTTCTTGAAGACCATTTAGCTCGACTCGAGCTAAATGTTCTTCAAGATAACCGTTCATGCTCACCTCGAAGCAGTTGCATCTAGATGACCATTTAGCTCGACTCGAGCTAAATGGTCTTCATTTTACAAATGCTTTGGGGTTTGTTGATGAACAATTTTCTTAAAGTCCATTTAGCTCGAGTCGAGCTAAATGGTCTTTAAGAAAACTCTTCGTCACGCTAACCTCAAAGCATTTGTAAAAAAGAAGACCATTTAGCTCGAGTCGAGTTAAATGATTCTTCAACAATTTTCTCCCAAGACAAACTCAAATTATATATTCGTGGATGACCATTTAGCTTGAGTCGAGCTAAATGGTCTTTGTATAAAAAATTCAACTAGACGAATTCGTGAACTCGAATCATTTGTATGTGGATGCCCATTTAGCTCGACTCGAGCTAAATGAGCTTGTCCATATTACATGCATTCGTGATAAGAAATTGCCTTGATATTCGTGCACAATGATTTTTAAGAATGATTCTTGGGGACTGTGCATAAGTAGAACTGTATATTTGCCTCGATTTCCGTGCACTCAACCTTCGACAAAATCCACTTTGTCATCAGGAATGCACCTCGATGAAGGCAACATATGACCAATTAATAACAAATTCTGACTTGTTACACATTGAAATTGAGGTTATTGATCGAATCCACCCTCACGCCATGCCCGACAGCTGCAATAATTTAACGAAGGCCCTGGGCATCGTCAAAAGCAGCATGCGCATCAATACTAGAGCTACTAAGAGACCCAAACCCTAATCAAAATTGACTAAACTGGAAGCACAAATGGGAAACGAAGTATGGGCGAAACGGAGTATAGTGAGACGAAGGGCAAAGGTGCGGAAGTGCGGAGGTGAGGCCAAGGGCAAAGGTGTTAAGGGGCGGAGGAGCGGAAGAGCAGAGGAACGGAGCAGCGGAGCAGAGAAGCGGAATTGTTGTGCAATGAGAAAGAAGTGCGAGCAACTCCAAGCGGGAAGAAAAATGGTGCCAAAAAAGAGCACCAACTCGTCAGAGGAAGGGGGCCAAAAAAGGCCACTAAAGGTCGAGCTAAATGGTCTTCAAAAAAATTGTTCATCAACAAACCCCGAAACATCTGTAAAAAAAAGACCATTTAGCTCGAGTCCAGCTAAATGGTCATCTAGATACAACTGCTTCGAGGTGAGCATGAACGGTTATCTTGAAGACCATTTAGCTCGAGTCGAGCTAAGTGGTCTTCAAGAAAACTGTTCATCAACAAACCTCGAAGCATTTGTAAAAGGAAGACCATTTAGCTTGAGTCGAGCTAAATGGTCATCTAGATGCAACTGCTTCGAGGTGAGCGTGAAGAGTTATCTTGATGACCATTTAGCTCGACTCGAGCTAAATGGTCATCAAGTTAACTGTTTATCAACAAACCCCAAAGCATTTGTAGTTAGATGACCATTTAGCTCGACTCGAGCTTAATAGTCATCGACATACAACTGCTTCGAGGTTAGCGTGATGAACTGTTTTCTTGATGACCATTTAGCTCGGCTCGAGCTAAATGGCCATACTATTTCCTTAATGGTCATACACATTTCGGATTGCAGGTATATTAATTTAGCATTGATTACTCATGATTGTTTGTTTATTGCTAGCATTCAGGTAATCATGAAATTGAGTGAATCCAATGGCGACGGAGATTTTCAGCGTCTTTTTTCTGAGGTAGTGGATTTACTAATTTTGCTTAATATATTTTTGTCTAGAGTTTATCCATTGGTACTAATACGTCTTTGTTTGTGGTCTCATAGGACTTGGATGTCCCTTCCGAGCTTGTTCTTTCGGACCATTTAAAAGATTGCCCCGGACTGCCAATAAGCAAATGGTTTACAAAATTTGTGACCCTTCTCAACGATAGAGGGGATGTTGTAGGTGAAGGCATTTGTCAGACTCTGGACGCTGAAAGAATGTTTCAGAGTAATGACGAGCCTGTATGTGAAGATCAAGTAGTTGTGCAGATTGTGAAGTGCTTGAATTTTGACTTCGTACCTGCTGATACCATATTTGCAACTAGGAGTTGGAGGCTTAGCCATGCTATCCAGGAGGGTTGGTCACTACTTGATCATTTACGAGTTGATCAATTTAACGTCGTTGTTTATGCCCGCAATCTTCCAAACAGAAAGGGGGTGCGACCGTGTGAGTTGGGACAACAAAACTCTCGATTCTTGAGGACCAAGAGAGAAGAGGAGCTCCTGATGTTAAATTCAGTCAACTTGGTTGCAAGCAAGATTTGGTCAAATCGACATCATCAAACAAAGTATTGAGCGGTTCGACGGTGGAGAGGAGTAGCCTGACATCCCTAGTTTATTTGGGCATGCTTATTTAGCTCTAGTCGAGCTAAATGACCTCAGTGCAATTTGAGCTATCAATTTATCGTGCCGTGACTTTTTGCCAATAGATTCATCTTAGAAATGCACGTAAAAGTCCTACCTTTTATCTTTGCTAGCGGTTTATATCCGTAGTTAAGTATTGGTACAGTTGTTATGCCTTAAAGGTCAACGATTCAAGTGTTTGTAATTTTTCGGAGTTGATTGTCGATTCCCAGTTTAATTGAGTTTATCGTTTTATTGTGCTCTTTTTGCAAATTGCTGTCGGGATGCATTTTGCATTTGCTACTTTCATCATCTTTTGTATTCAGTTTAGCTCTACAACACGCTCGTTTAGCTCTACAACACGCGCGTTCAGCTCTACAACACGCGCGTTCAGCTCTACAACACGCACGTTTAGCTCAATACATATGTTGGAATTTAGGTCGACTGGTTTTTGAGAGTTTGAATATTCCCATTATAACGAATAACGTGTTTTCTTTCTTTGCAATTTCACTTCTTCACATTCTGTGTTAGAGTTCTACAGTTTTGGAGATTAACATGTTAGATTGTTAAAGTATGAGTTGTAGACGTGTTGGAGTTTTACAAGTTTGTCTTCTTTTTTTGCAATTCTTAAGTTGTTTAAGAGTTGCATCGTGATGATCTCCATCCCAGTTTAATTGCATGACGTGCCTTATTAAACTCAGCGTGTCCGTGGTAATGTGTGTTGTGCAGATCAAAAAAAATCGAGCATAAGGAAACCCAGAAAGTCACTCTACGGCGGCTAGGGTTTCTGCATCAAAAGTGACACGCCCGTCAAAAGTGACATAGGTTGTGCTAAACATTGTTTTTAGAGACGTCATCATATAGAGTACTTGAATGCGTCACTAGTGACGCAGGTTTAACGCTAGCGCGTGACTTTTGACGTAGTGTAACGCAATAAGTACCCTAGCACATAGCACATATATGTAGCCTTTATGTTTTATGCTACTCAATACTAGCGACTTTGTATTAGTGGCTAAGTTTCCATCTAATACAACGAAAGCACTGACCAGCTTTATGTTGCACTCTATTTCGTGTATGATTCTGTCAGAGTGTGTTGTGTTTGACGTTGCATTTATGTTATCGAATGTGTCATGTAACGTCACCTTTAACGTTTTTATTTCCGTCATATTGTGTCATGTTGTGTTTCTTTTGACACACGTCTGCTATCGAATTGCGTCAAATGGATTACGTGGCGAACGTCATCCTACATCTTGTTTCTTTACTCGAAACACGCTAAAACATGTGACATTCGTGTTTAAGTGCGTCAACTTTGACACGAGGCCCTGTTTCTTTTCACACATAACTTCATAACGTGAATGTCACCCTACGTCTAAAGACAAATCCAAAACGTGTTAAAACAAACGACATTTGTGTTTAACAACATTAAACAACGCCCAAGGATGTTTTGGAAATCGCGTTGAAACAGAGGACACAAGTGTTCCTCAACGTCAATGTGGACACTATCTCCTGTTTCTTTGGACACAAACTCTGAACTTCTTTCACATTCCAGGATGTGGCCACTTGTCACGATCTCAGCCACCAAAATTCAAATGCCACGTCAGATTTCCGATGCCACATCACATCAGATTTCATCCATCACAAGGATGAAAACTTGTCCCACGTGGCATGTACAAACGCGGGAAAAGCTGAGGTGGAAAGTAATTTACTTACCAAGTTACTGACCCTCGGTAACTTCTCCAACTTGAAAAATGTCATTTTAGCACTGCATCATAAATCATTTGTCCCTGTTAACATTTTTTAACACTACACGTTAAACTCAAAAGACGTCCGTGACATTTTTGATTTATTTGCGTCACTTTTTCTGTCCGCGTTAAACCACGTTAAACCGCGTTAAAAACAGCGTTAAAAACAGTGTCCGAGGACCCTGTTTTCCTCTAGTGACTAACTAGCCTTCCAAGCAATGTTTTTTAAAATTTTTCTTTACAATTTCAGCGCATTGTTTTGTATGAACAAACGCCTTTCCGCCCTTTTTGATTTAGTGCTCTGAGAGCCTCTTTGTTCTTATGAGTGTGCTCATGGTTGGAGAGACTCACGCCATCTAGCAAAACATGTTTCGTGTCCCATGTGTGAAATGACCGCATCTATCTGAACGGAAAATGCACCTCAGATAGGCTCTTCGCTATCTGAATCATAACTTGATTTTCACCAAGCATCAAGCCTTCTTTCTCATCATCCACAACCGTATCCAAGTTCTGGCACAATGCTTTGGCCATGTCCGGACCTTCATTGTTGCGAAGAGTCACTACTTTTAAGATCCATTCGGGCTGTGGAATCCTATTGCAAATAGCGACACCAGGAGCCAAAGAGGCACTGTCCTTGCAAACTCTTCAAGGCGATGCATATCTATCCTGCAAGATTTTCAAAAAAAAGAAATACTCAAATTTAAATGAGATGGACAAGTGAGATAATCTTAGAATTTCCTGCGGAACGTTGACAAATCAACCACCGATGTATGTGGCATTGAAGTCTCGTAAATTTTAGAAAAGAGGAGAAGATGAGCGCTGTAAGGACATACTAATCGTCATATCGACGATACCTCACAAACCAAGGTGAATTTATATGTGCTCAAAGGGATTCCGTGTGGTCATCATTTCCGTCAAAAGTAGACCTTCAAAATAGTATGTGATCATAATCTCCGTCTAAATCATCCTTGAGACAATAAAAGACAACTTTTGAAGGATGGTTACAAATAAATTGAGTTATCGTCGACCCGACGATACTTCAATCGATTAACACTTGCAGGATGAGCAATCGATATCGTCGATTTAACGATGTTGATCTAAAATGAACAAAGAGTTACCAAAAATCATTTCCTGCACACAGAGAAAGCCTTTCTGAAAGTAATCATGTACGAGTTCTACATAAGAGTCATCGTCGACCCGACGATAACTTGCCATGGTACCATATATTTTGAAGATTACACGCCCCCCCGTGGTCAACCTAAGGGTTATCGGCGACTCGACGATAACACAAGTAATCCCAATTTTGTTCCGGTTTTATCGGCATGAATATTGCAGTGTACGCTATTAGTCAAACGTTGTTTGGTAACAGAAGTTCTTATGGATACTGCAACAATCGACTATGATGAATAGTTGATTTCTAGATGAAATACTAAAATCAAATCAATGTTATGCGTAGAGAAGAACAATAAATAAAAACCAAGCCGATCAGCTCGACATCTATCGGCGGATAATGCATTCGATATTATTGCAAAACAAAGTGAGATGGATTTGCGGTAGCAAACCTTCGGCGGATGCTAGAAGAATGCAACACCGTGAAGTTGCGCCCAACAATAGATAGAAGAGGAAGAAGAGGAAAAGGTAGCAGTAGTTTTCACAAAGAAGAGGAGGCAAAACATTAGAAAATGAAGCAAAGGCAGCGCATGATTGCACCAACAAGTCGAAGTCTAACCGTAAGCTTGTACTAAGAAGATGAGCCTCGCAAGATTGAGGAAAGAAGAATGCTGAAATGTGACGAAGCATATTGCCGCACGAAGAATGAACTTCAAATAAATATGAGCGCAAAGAAAGAGCGGGAAAAAATTTGCGCGCAAAAAAATATATTCAAACGGATAGAAATCCCGGATTCTTTGTATACGAAAGATACAAGATATGATTCGGCTCTTAAAATAGGTACCAAAACTTTTGGGACATATTTGCTTTTGCTTAATATAGTATCAAAATGCACGTCGCTATGTGCATGCTCCATGGGATTCCGTTCTTTGGTACGGATATAGAAAATAAAGGCTATAAGCTATAGGTTTAAGAGGTAGGTTTTGTTCTGTACGAATAACAGTTAAGGGTGAATATGAGTAAAATTATGTGTTTAATGTTTGCAAATTTGGAATCTTTTGCCCATTTAGATTTATAATATATAATATGTGAATTTCAAAATTTGGTATTACAATAACGGATGTGAATACTTAACGTTGCATAATGAAGATTGAATATCAAACTTAAAATACAATATTAGTAAAATGCATATCATGAAAAGTAACCTTACTTAATATTCGAGACTATTTAATTAAACTTTAAATAAAACTGTTAGCAACTCAACAACAAAGGATATACTAATTGAGTTTCATTTAGAATTTCAATTTTAATTACTTAAATGGAATTGGATTATTGAGAAAAGTGCATATTTATGTAGCTCTATATTACAACTTCTTCTATTGTGGTGAAACATAGTGAGATTTCGTATTGTTTAGAGCTTTCAAAATCTTCTCGCATAAATACATAATAGCTCCACCATGATAGAAAACTATGAACCTACATGAAACGTGATTGGGTGTCTCTTATGTACATGCACGATTATTGAAGTAAATGGATCGCTTTTTCACAATTTTTCTTACTAATTTCTAAGAGTTCTAAAAAGACAATCAAATTGGCTCTAATTTTCTATTATATTATAGATAATAACATAAAGTCTGACCAATAGAAGACTGCTGGTAATGTGCTCTCTAATATTTGTAGTACCTTCTCTTTATATAATATCGTTATAGTCTCACACACATTATAGTTTATATAATGAAATTTATTATAAATCTTGGCAAATATTGACAATCGTTATACGTATATCTTATATATAGTTTTATCTAATTTATGCAAATCTTATTATGTATATTAAATACCAAAATGATTCTTGGTATAATTTTGTTTGGATTCTCTTAATATTTTAAAGTTTAATGGATTCTTTGCAAAGAAATCATAACATATGGATTCTTGCTTTTTATTTTTTTGCAATTTAATAAACTAGTATATAGTTATGTATGCAGCAACCTCTTATTTGAATATGGTTAAATCTTTAAAATAAAAAAGCCATGTATGCTTCAATGCTACATCACAATCACATAAATGTTTACCCTATCATGCTAGATCTAAACAATACAAAATGAAAATAAAAATACGACAACAATGTAATATACGCAAGTTACGTAATTAGACTAGAATATCTGTTGGTTGAAAAAAGAATTCATATTTCACTTTAACTTATAAACACCCTGAACTTGATTTAGCAGAAAAACACAATTTAAAAAGAAAAAATATATTTGGAAATGAGGGTTACTAAGCTCTATACATTGGAACAAAACAAACTTATTATATACTTACAGGAAGGGGGAAGTCTCTAGGGTATCTCTATTCTAAAACTTACTTTGGTAACACAAACATCAGGGTGCTTTAAGTGGTTGGCACTTCTAAGAAATATAGGGGAGTGCTCAAAACTAGGGTTGTACCAATTATGGAAATATAGACTGTTTGACCCTAATGTAACCAATAGCTTTCTTACAAATCTCTAGCATATTTCAGAACAAACATTTAAGGGCTTAAAATAAGGGCATTATTAAGAAACACTAACGGAATGGCCTCCAAAAGTTCATAGATAAGTGTAGAAGAGTATAAGCAAATTAATGTACTATGGCTCTTACTGTATCCACTTATTTTTGACATGCATGAAAATAACCTTAATTGTAACCATCTCTAGAAATTGGGAAATTTATAATTGCAGGTTATATTTTGAGCATCATTTGTTTGATAGTGAGGACAAAAACTAAAATCAAGTTACGTGGACAAAACCTAGAATGAAATCACGATAACAAATATGCTTCACATTTTATCTTATACTACCTTTTCAGCAAATAAATCCATCACAAATATTTTTTGGTTCATTGGAACATTAAAGAACTGCCAAGAACTGCCAAATTTAGAAAACAACTAAGAATATCTACAAGTTGATAAATTAGTACCAACGAACACTCAAAAAACTGAATGTAGAATACAAAACTTAGTGCAAAAGCCATTAGTTTTCTAGAATGTTTCAAAACTTAGAATACAGTAGAGGAAAACAGTGTCTTGTCTACTGTTATTGTCCGTAGAAAGTGACGTATGCCTAGACTAGTCGAAATTTGTGTCGAAAATTTGTCCACAATGACTTTGTGCATGTTAATCGGTTTAACATACTTCCGTCACTATTGACGTTAGTTTATCAGCAAGTGTCAATAGTGACACGTTTAGATTTTGGAAGAACGTTTTTGCGTTAAAAATAACAGAACCACGTCAATGTTAACATGTACGTCCCTTGAGGTGGGTAACTTTGGCACTTTGTTTTTTACCCTCTAGTAATATTTTAATGATTAAATATAGTCATGATCCATGCCAACACGTTTCTTTTAACGTATATGACGTTTAAAGTGACATGGGCGACGTTCAAGTGTGATACTTTTGATATATTGACAAATCCTACTTGGAATGCCATGGTGACGTGGAAAGGTTATGTGGAGGATAGGGGTGTCGAGGACAAGTTGATGTCTGGTCATGGGGGATGTCAATAGTGACATTGGCGTTTTTTTTGACGCAAAATTGTGTCAACTTGTGTTTAAGGAAACGTAATGACATAGTTGACGTGTCAAGTGCATTTATGATAAGGGTGACGTGGCTGTTAGAGTTCGACTTGGTCAATGATCCTAGAGAGTGTCAATAGTCACGTGCATGTCAAAAGTTACATAGATTATGTTAAATGGTGTTTTAAGAAAATCGTTACAAGAAAGTGCATGGTGCTTTAGAGTTAGGCGGTTTAGGGTTTGACCTGCGTCAAAAGTGACGCGTACGTTAAAAAAGACATATGTTGTGTTAAACAGTGTGCTTAGAGACATTATCATGAATGCGTCACTATTGACGCATGTTAAAGGCCAGCACGTCATTTTTGACGTTGTATTACTTGTATTAACGTGAATGCGTCGCTAGTGACCCTTTAACGTGAACGCGTCAGTGTTGACAATGTTTAAACGTGAAGTGTTGGGCTTGTAACTACTGACGTAGTTTTAACATGGATTTGTTCGTATTGACATTGCATTAACGTCCTTATTGACATTGCATTAACGTGATCACGCCACCATTGACATTGTTGAAACATGAAGTCCTAAACGCGTCAGTATTGACGCTGGTTTAACATCAACGTGTCACGTCTAATGCAGTTTTAACGCAAAATCGTCACCGTTATCTTCGCAACTACGTGAACACGTGACAATTGACAATGTTTAAACGTGAAGTGTTGGGCTTGTCACTATTGACGTAGTTTTAACATGGATTTGTTTGTATTGACGTAGTTTCGACGTGAACGTCTCAATCTTGATGTTGCTCTAGCGTGAACGCATCACTATTGACGTAGTCTAAACGTGAATGCGTCAATGTTGACAATGTTTTAATGCGTTCCCCTCACTATTGACGTATTGTTAACGTGGACGCGTCACTACTGACCTAACTTAACCGTTAACACGTCACAATAGACGTTGGTTTAACGTCAAGGCGTTAGTATGACATTCTGTAAACAAACATTGCATTTATCAGTGTCACCCTAAACCCTAAACCCTTAACCCAAACTGATGACAATCATCTATTTTATGGATGACTAGAGCTCCGCCACGTATTATGGAGCAGGTGACTCGTCAACCGTATTTTTGAAGAAGAAAGGTCACAGCAATCACCACGCCAATCTTGCTCACGCTTCCTCCCCTTCGATTCTTGCACCCACAAACCTCAATTTCATAGCCGGGGGCTTAGGTAGGCAATTTTTGACCACTTTCCCATCCTCTTCTTCCGTTCTTGCACCTACAAACTTCAAATCAAGGCAGGGGTTTCAGTCCCTTCTACATGATCCCCGCTACTGTTTCTTAGGTTCACTCAATTGGGTTTTGTATATTTCTACAAGTTTGAGAGTAACCCACAAATATCCGTTATCAATTTCTCACTACGGTTTGGATCATAGGTGGAGTTTCAACCTTGTGATTCTGTACTTCTCAGTATGCAATTCCTACCATTGTTACTTGGGTTTTGTTTATTCATTAGGCCTAAGAAGAACTCACAATGAAGTTTGTGGTCAATTTTTTAGTTGGTGAGTGGTGCTTGGATTTAGGGTTGCGATTATCATGAGTGAGATATTCGATGGCTACAAGAGGCAATATTGCGAGCTGTCAGTGAACCTTTCTCGAAAGTGCACTTCCGTTCCTGCCCTACATGGCCGTAAGAAAAGGCTCAGTTCTTCAGAGAATCAGGGTTTTCTGTGGGTGTGTGTGAGGAGAATTGACGTTTTTGTTCTTGTTTCTGATTGTAGAGGAAAAGAAACACAAGCTTATGGAGCTTAAGACTGGACTCGATGAAGCAGATTCACTCGTATGATCTTCTGCATCACCATCTTTGAGGTGATGCTACTGATGTGTATACAGCGTTGTTTGAACATACAGTTAAGAATACACACTTACTAGAATCCGTTAGCTTTACTAGAATGGCAATCGCTCGATTTGAAAACCGGGAGCAGGGATTTAGGAAGTTTATATGATCATTCATCTATTATCTTGGAAGCATTCGGTCCCCTCAGGTATTTCGACGTGATTTTTGGGTGATGCGCAATGTTATACTTGGTTATCTTTAGGTTTGAATCGTTAAAAGAAAACTAGACTTGAATGCCAATCACATGTGTATGCAATATGGAGCTGCTTGATACTTACAGCTATTATTGCAACAGTTTTTAGGATTGAGTAGGTTCACTATAACGACAATCTTCTCAATTGTTAACTAGACTAGAGTTTCTGTGATCATTTTGCTATAATTTTCACTTTGATATGTTTATTCGGCACTGATACTCACATGGTGCTCAGTCCAAATTAATCGGTACTTATCTATATGTTACCTAGGTGTTAACTCATGTGATCTGTAGATTGTTAATTAGAAATTGACTTAATCTTTAAAGAGAATGCGAGCTGATGTACACTGGCATGCCGGATCATTGACTGGGACTAGAGATTGTTGATGTGCAGATTCGTCGCATGGATCTAGAGGCCAAGAGCTTGCCTCAAACAAAGAAGCCTTGTTAGTAGCCAAGTTGAGAGAGCACTTGACGAACTTGAAGCGAGATGTGAAGAAATCAGTCTCAATGGATGCCACAACTCTTCGCTTTCATTAGCACAAATTTTGTCTGAGGTGACATAAGAAAGCGTTTTTACTAACATCAAATACCGTGTCATTGTTCAGAAATTCACATTTCGCATGACATAACTTGTGTTTCAAGTGTTCCAGTGCATGATACTAAGATTACTTGTTTGGGTTCGTGCATGTAAATTGCAGGTATTGTTAGGTAGATTCTCAAAAGGGATGTCCGTCCACTTGCTCAGTGCCCCCCATGACGACCTCTTGGCGGACATAGTTGGCACCGGAGTGTTGCATGGCATGTCTGGTCACTCCTTCCAATGCAAGACGCTTGAAGAGGACGAATACTCCGTATAAGTACAGACTAGCTTGAAAGACGACCACGAGCTTCAGTGCCCACTAGAGGAGGACGACGTCCTCACTATGAAGTAGGATGTTGGCTATTTCATTCGGTGGCCCGCCTGTAACTTAAGACGTGCTGAACAAGATTCTAGAGCAACGCCTACGGGGGCCGGTGAAAAAAGCCCGCCCGGAATTCAGCACTAGGGTGGTGCAGCGCGCGTCACCATAGGTTTACATGCGTTTACGTAAACACGTTAAAATTTGTAACACATGTGTTAAATGGCGTTAAAATTAATAAAACATTGTGTCCTTTTGAATACAAAATCCATAATTTCTACATTCACTACAGACATGCCTAACGTCCAAGGACGTTTCAAAAATCGCTTTAAAACATAGGACACAAGTGTTAATCAGCGTCAATGTGGACACTATCTTCTGTTTCTTTTTACACAAACTCTAGACACGGAGGTGCATTCCAGGATGTAGCCATGTGTCATAATCTCAACCATCAGAATTCAAATGCCACGTCAGATTTCCGTGCTACATCAGAACAGATTTCATCCATCACAACGACAAAAACTTGTTCCACATGGAATATACAAACGGGGGAAGAGTTAACGTGGAAAGGAATTTAATTAACAAGTTACTGACCCTAGGTAACTTCACCCAATTTGAATGACATCTTTTAACATAGCACGTTCAATTATGTTAACTTGTTTAACACGTTTTAAGAGGCCACATTAAACTAAAAAGATGACCGTGACATTTTTAATTTATTTGCGTCAACAATTCTGTCTCCATTAAACCACGTTAAAAAGCGCGTTTAAAATGGTGATAAAAACTGTCACTGTTTTTTTCTAGTGATAGAAATAAACGCGAGCAAAACCAAAAGCATAATTTTGAGATCTAAATTTAATTTAGAACAACAATGTGAGTCTATTTTTAAAACTCTGTAAGTTTTTTTAAATTTATTTTTAGAAATTATCATGTGCATAGGCATGATGACTCTCCCTCCGCCGCCTTTCCTTTTTACTTTTGACCTTTCTCTCGTTGTTGCAGCTCCCCCTTCTCCTCAATCGTCGTGTTTTTGTGTTCGTGTGCTGCTCTGTTTGTGTGCTCGGGCTTTGTGCCTTGTCTCCTGCGCTTTGTCTCTTTGTAGCGCTACTCTTAGCCGGGCAGAATAAGGAAGTGCTTTAAGAGCCTAATCAATTCGACCAATGTCTGTTTTCTTTAAGGCGGCAAGGAACTTCTAAGGAAAGAGAGGTTTAGACTGGTAACACTAGTCGTGTATGTCCCTTGACAAGCTAGGTAACTCATTGGTTGTCGTCATAGTCGACGTAATGGCCGTCGGGGTTTGGTCAGCCAATTTAAGCCTAAGGTGACCTTGGGCATTGAAGTGCCTATCTGTTGAAGACGACGATGGCGCCTTAGGAGGCTCCTTGGGGATTTCTGAAGGCAAGTGAGAGAAATTGTCAACACGTTAGGTGGTCGCAGCAAGGAATATCCTTGCAGCCGGTCACTAAGGGTAACCCAACGAAACCACCGGTAAGCTAATGACGGCAACACTTGGACGTATATTTTCCAAAAACAGATTGACGGACATGAGCAATTGGACATTTGAAGATAAAGAACTAGATATAAAGCTACATACGGTGAAAAATTTTGGTCAAGTCTTCTTGAAAGGTCGAGGCAAGAGGAATCAGACATGAAAATTAAAAGCTGAGGATGCTGTTATGACTCACTACAACAATGGAACTTTCAAGTGGCCAGAATCAATCGTTAGCATTGTATCTATGTCAGGACATTTTTTTTAATTTGAAAAAAATAGAAAAAATAATAAAATAATAAAAGCCATGTTGTCCCCACTCTCACCTGCCTCGACCCCCTTTAAATGCCCCGGACCCCATCACACCCGCCCCGGACGGCCTCTCACTTGCCCCGGACGGCCTCTCACTTGCCCCGGACCTCCCTCACCTGCACCAGACCCCCCTTCACCCGCCCCGGAACTACTGTCTCACCCGCCGAAGACTCTTCCTATCGGCCCCGCACCCCCCTCATCCGCCACGACCCGCTCCTCACCCGCCCCGCAGCCCTGTCACCCGCCCCGCACCCTCCTCATTCGCCCTTGCCTCCTCTTCACTCGCCTATACATAAGTTTACCTGCCTTGAGAAAAATTCACCCGCCTTGTCATCGGTCCCACCTTGCGCGTACGTGGCAACCAAGTGGCTTAGTTTTCACCTAAACTCTTGCCACATCCTCATTTTTTTACCTTAACTAAAAGACAATAGCCATATGACCATATCGGGTCAACGAGAGCTCAATCATGCGGGCAAGTCAAACAGGCGGGCGGGCGGCATCCCTGCGCGGTTTGACAACCTTGTTGAGGGGGTAATGACCCTATTGTTGGGTGGAAAATACTAGGATACATAAGGTAAATAATGCAAAGACATGACCTAATTAACCACTCAAGCCCTCCATTCAATGAAAATAGATACAAAGTTATCGTCGAGCGGACGATACAGTTATTATACAAGAGTCTAGTAAATAGATATATTTAGGATAAAACAATGTTATCGTCACTACACCGATAACCCCCACTATTGGTTAGGTCTTGTGTAAATAAGACAAAAGTATAGTATTGTCAGCCCAACAAAAACTTTATGCTACAAGTGATATAATATGACGAGCACTATATCTAAGAGGAAAATTGAATAAAAAATCAATTTAACAAAACAATAGGATCAATAACCCAAATCAACGAGTCGACAAAAATTACCCAAAGAATCAATTAACGTTGTGATTTAATGACATTTTCGTCAAGTCAACAATAGCAAGCTTAGAATATAGAAACAAAATTATAGTACGTCCTTGTTATCACCATAAAATCTATCAGGAATAGATTCAAGTCAAATCATCTCTTCCATTATGGCCGAAACATATGGAAATTTCTAGCAGTTCAGACCACACATTTAACCCCTAAAAATCCAGGAAAACCGATTCGGTTCTCTGAGATTTCGGGCAGCTCATTTTAAGCATTTAAATTGATATTTTTGCCTAAGATTTTTATTGGGTGCTCCCCATACAGTAATGTGTATGTGGTAAAATTTTCAAAGTCAAATTTTAGTTTTATAACCTTCACCTAGAAATTTTAGGTTTCAAGTCCTAAACGGGCAGTTTAAAATAATTTTTTTTAATTTTAATGTTTTTAGAAATATGTTCATTACCAAATTACTATTCAAATTCCAAAGTATCCGAAGTCAAAAAGTTTACCAATTCTACAAGGGCAGCCTCCAAAACTTTCAAAAACAATCTTCACAATTTCTAGTAATTTTACAATTTTTTCTTTCAAAAATTGCCAAAATTCGAGATTTTGGATTTTTGGATTTTTCCAAGATTTTTTTTTTCAAAATTCACATTATCATAAATGCACCTTCTCACCGTCGAGATTTTTTTCAAACTAAATATATCATACGTAGTGCTTGTTTTACTATATGGTTGTTTTTAGACCTTCTTTCATAAAATATTTTACGTTAAGGTCAAAAAGTGGAATTGGTCTCTAAAATTTTGCATGAGCATACCCAACTTGATTACATACATGAAAAAAAATGAGGGAAAAATATTTGGAATAACAATCATCAAGTTGCCCTTGGCACCATTTAGACAATGCCTCTCACGCAGCGGCAAAAAAAAGTGTTGGTCAAACTTTGATTGTTATAATCTCACAAATGACAAACATCCAACGGTTGAAATTTTGACCAGTCCTTTGTATACAAGTTAGGTACAAGATCTTACGGTTCAAAGTCTAAAACCGGAAAAAAAAGTTTCTCCATTTCCCCATTTCCCAACGAAGGTGAAAAATGGCAGTTTTTGGTTCTGGAGGTCGAGGAAACCCCTGGATTTTTAGGGGTTAAACATGGACTTTTGGAGTCATTTGTTTGAAGAATTTTGTGTACATTCGCTACAAGGCAAACGAATCAAATACATATATTCCTTGGAATCTCAACAAGAAAGTAACCATCATCGAGTGCCACAAAGACAACTACATCGTCATCGTGCTCCGTGCAGTTGATAACAATAGAATCGAGCAGGATCACTGCCACTCTATTATCTTAGATACAACAAAGGAGCATGGAAGATTTGACATTCAAGACTTCATGACGTACTTTGAGGGGTTTAACATGACATTCTTGAATACCAAATTCACCAAGTTGGAATATGTACACGGATCGAGTGACTATGGAAAGTCGAACGCAGATAATATCGAATTGTTGCTCTAATGATGAGATTGTAGTACGTAGTTACTGAGTTTGTACACTAGATTTCAATGACAAAAAAAGTGCGCCAACCAACTTGAAGGCCTAAAACCACGATTGACTAATAAGCTCAACCAGAGCTAAATTGCAATGCCTCGAATGATCTCAAACTGTCCTCTTCGTCCTCGTCCGCCTCTAACCGCTCGATACTTTGTTTAATGATATTAACCTGTTGCTATGATATTGAGATTGTTGGATGTTGAGAGCCAGCTTTTGCACTAGATTTTCATGACCTAAAAATAGCACCTACATGAAGCTACATTGGATCCTGGTTGTCATCACAAACCAATTTGAGATGTTTTGAGATTGCTAAGCAACATAGGTATCTCGAACGACAGGGCGTTTGCTAAAAGGTTTGAAAAATTGGATTTGAATACATCTCGAATTGATGCAATCAACATCAAAATCGGTCAAAGCCCTCCCAATCGAAAAAAGCCAGAAAGTATTCAACAATACATCTCGACCAACACAAAATGACCAAGGTTGTCATACCGAGCGGGCACGCCGCCCACCCGTCCGTCTGCCTTGTCCGTCCGATTGAGTTGTGGCTCGCCCGATAGGGTCAAACGGCTGTTGACTTTTAGTTTAGGTAAAAAAACGACGACGTGGCAAGGGTTTAGGAGAAAACTAAGCTACTTGGCCGCCACGTACGGGCTGCGTGGAACGCCAAACACGCTTATTACTACAAAGTTTGTTACCCACGAAAAATTACACACCCCCTACAATCAAGGTGAGCGGGCACGCCCGTCCGTCCGCAACAACTCGTACGCCCGTTTGGCCCGCCTGATTACCTCAACACACCCGATATGACAACCTTGGAAATGACTCTCCTAGTCTATCACACAAGCATCCAATATAATGCAAATTGTGTCCATATTCCTCACATAATTTGCCTGTATTTAGGAATTTTTGAGTCACAGGTACTCAAGTCAAAGGTCAAATATCATTATCAACTGGCCATATAGAATGTTTTGACTATTGTAAGCTATGAGGATTAACGCCATCTAATGCAAGTCCCATTCAAATGTTTCTTTCTTCACTGCTAAAGACAGGATATTGTTCATGTATAAAACGCCACTGCTCTCTATCTACAACAGACCTCATTTTTCCATCCTGCAAATCATTCGGAATGTGCCATCGCATATGCATCGCGAGTTCGGGACAACGGAAGATCCTTCTCAACCTCTTAATGATTGAGAAATATTGTAACACACGATTAGCGATATAATTAGATCCCACTATATATCTAGACTTATCGCACTTTGAACAATGGTTTAAGTTAGCATTCTCTTTCCAATTAAGGTTCTACCACACTCACAACAAAGTATTGTCTCGTATAACAAGCCAAATTTTAGCAGCAATCGCTTCATCTCATACAAAAATTTAGAGCAAGTGTACTCCATAAGTAAGACATCATACATAAAAAAGGTCAGAACGTTGTCGAAGCAATTATGGCTTACTGAATACAAGGTGCACAATCACATGAGTATGATGCTGAATTGCAATCTGCTACTTTGTAATCCAGAAGACAAAGGCTATGCAGCTTCTCGAAGTAACTCTTCTATCAAATGCATATTATCTAGTGGTGTCATCTTCACTCAATAAGTCTTTAAAATGTTGTACTAAATTATCCTTCCTTGTTACTTGTTGGTAAATCTCGTCTGCTCATGCAAAATTATTCTCTGCCATCTCATCGAAGTTTATATGTATTTGGAAGAGCTGCTTGATTATTGTTTAAGTCTTCAGTGTCAAAGAAGACATCCTCCTCCTTCACATGTCTAGCTCCTTTTGTAAGAAGTTCACCGTTATCAGCTAGTAGTTGATCATCGACTTCACCGTGCTCTTGTACATGTTGGTTAGGAATTCTATGCATGAAGAGTGTTGCGTCAATTTTTTTTAATGAAAATCTAGTTAATAACAGTTACAAATTGAAACTAAAGATGGACAAGAAGCATTCTAGTTAAATTGACAAGAAATTTTTTTCACTCATTACTATGAGTGAAATCATTATGCGTACGACAAAACTGTGTCAAAGATATGCTAATTATGACTTATAAATGAATGTGACCGAATATTGCTGAAAGGTGAAGCGTTGAAGTGGTACAACGATGTACCCGCGGATGTGAAGGCCAACTGGGATCAGCTGAGGATAGCCTTCCTTCATGCTTTCCGAGAAGCCGGAGGAGAAGCACGGGCAACTCGGAGAAATGATGCCAGGACAGCAGCATCGTTCCTGTTTGAGGAGATCATGATGAGGTTCGGCCATCCCCTGGAACTGGTCAGTGACCGGGGAGCGCACTTCATCAACGATATCGTTGAGGACATCACCACCAAGTATGCCATCCGGCACCGCAAAACAACCCCATACAATCCCAAGGCCAACGGTCAGACAGAGCGGTCAAATGGCACCATCGGCAAGATGCTAAACAAGATGGTGTCCGCCCATAAGACCGATTGGGACAGGAAGCTTGCCTCCGCAGTTCATGCGTACAACACGGCGGAGAAATCAACCACCGGGAAGACCCCGTACTTCATGGTCTTCGGTCAGGAGGCCATTCACGGAGTTGAGCTTGCGGTGGAAACTCACAGGGTCATGGCTACGCGGCTCGGAGAGGAGGGAGACGGCAAGCCTGAGCGATTACAAGCCATCGACGCCTTGGAAGAGGGCCGAGCAGAAGGAATGAGTCGAAACCGGGCAGTGCAGGAAGATCGGAAGGGGAAGTATGATGCGAGACTTCCAGGGGACCATGGAATCCGAGATGGTGGGCTAGTGCTCCTGTACGACAGCCGCCATCAGAACTTTCCGGGTAAGCTACACACCCGCTGGATGGGCCCTTACCGGGTAGCCCAAGTGTTTCCCAACGGATCCCTCCAGTTGGAGGATTTACAGGGTAACCGCATGGATACGCGCGTGAATGGGTCGAGGGTGAAACAGTACCACCCGGAGGAGTTAACAGATGAGGAGGTTCCGTCAGAGGAGGACGAACCCCCACAGCACGAGTCCGAGTAACCGGAGTTATAGGGGCGGAGTGTTCGCGAGGACGCTCACAGATGAAAAAGGGGTAATGTCAAACCTCATTTTCTCGTTTTTTGCCCAAGTGAGTCCGAATAGCGGTTAGTAATAGCTAATTAGGAGAAATAAACGCCCATATCCTGGCCTACCCGGGTAATGACCGGGTAAGGTTAGCTCGGCCAGGAACCTGCCCACCCAGGAGCATCCTTAGGCTTAGTGGACATGGTAGGGTAGCACTACCTTTTTGAATTTTCTTTTGCTTTGTATCTCCTGTTCTCGAGCCAGGATCCTGCCTAGTCGTATCCAGTCGGCCCGCTGCGGACCCGGATAACGCGTAGCGGCTCTTCGCGGGTTGACTCCTACCCGGAAAAAGTCGCTCAACCGGGTATACCTCAACCGGTGCGGCCACCGGGTATGGCTCGACCGGTTGAGGCCCGGCGGTTGTCGAAGACCGGGAAAAGCGGCCGGGTCGGTAGCCACGAACGGGTCGGGCGGGGACAACCACGGCGGCGGCGTACATGAAGAAGGCTGCGAAAGGATGGAAGGAGCTCTCCGGGAGATGAGAGGCCTCATCGGGAGATGGCCCGGACTTTTCCCGGGAGGCACCTCCCCTTGCGGTTGTAGAGATACCCGCACCTGGGGCAACCCCGAAGCGACCGAGGATGCCAGGGCCGAGGAGGAAGAGCCCACCGACCCCGCGGCAATGGAGGAGCCGGTCCTTCCCACGAACCTGAGCCCGGAGAAGACCTCGAGGGAGACAGGGACTTTGCACCCCCTCGCAGAGGACATACCGGAGAGTCTTGAGGCAAGCCTGAAGGGCATACCCCGATCGAGGAGGAGGTTCCCGGATAGTCGAAGAGGAGGTTTCCCGGGTAGCGGAGGAGGATACCCGGGTAAGGAATCCCTCCCCCATTCCACCGGACCGGACTGTGGACCCCGCGGATAGGAGTCCTATTCCTGCCCTAGAGGCCACGATCCAACCAGGACAGGAGGGGGAGGCCGATACCCGGCCACCCGGACTGGTAACCGAGGAGCCACAGATGCCTCGCTGTCCGGGTTTAACCAATCCGTCGGAGCCCTCTGACGGCGAGGCCCTCCCAGAGAAGGTGCTGACCGCGGAGGTTGCCCCCCTCATCCCCGAGGACTTGATCAATGTCCCGGAGATCGGAGAGGCACTTCCGGACACCTCAGCCCCGATGCCTTCCGGGGATACTGAGATTCTAGGGAGCGGAGGGACCGCTCCAGTGCTCCAAGAGACAGGGAACGAAGAGGAGGAGGTCACCTCCCAACCCGGGCCGAGGGCGCAGGAAGACGGCGCTTCCGAGACTGCCGAGGCGATGTGACCGTCAGGATGGAGGAGGACGATCAGGGCTGAGATAACGGTGGGCGGATATCCCGGATCGAGATTAGGTTAGAAGTAGTACTTTTATTTGCAGATAGGAGAATGACGGCGCTAGGCTGACAGAGGGATAGATTTAGAAAGATTCCCTGGCAAGGAATTTTTGTCCTCTTCTGGGATGCCAGGGAGGATCTGCTACTTAGCCGAGGGGAGGATACCTCGTCGGGGTCTTTTTGTGATTCTGCAATACCCTAATCCAGTGCAAGCACGCCTCTTTCTCATCTCCCTCGTGTGTGTGCGTGTGTGTCTGATTGTGTGTCCTTCTCCTTTTCCTGTCTTGTCTGCTGGGTCGGGGTGTTTGCAGAGTTCAGACGACCCTTGCTATCCGGGCAAGAGAGAGAGCGGTTCCGTCCTTGAACGGAGAGTAGTACGCGGGAGGTAGAGAAGGCGACGGGGGGAGGAGTGCGGCTAGCGAACGGCACTTGCCACTTATGGTGCAGTCCGGTCTGTCCGTGTAGCGTCTGGGATTACAGCGGCTCGGAAGGGATTCCGGTCGCTTAACCGACTCCCGAGAACACCATCGGTTGAGTCCCCCTGGATCTGCTGAAGTCCGGATAGGCAGAATTGGCCGTAGGTGATAGCGGTGAACTCCGGGCCAGTCGCACCACCCCCAGTCCAGTAACCCGGGATCTACTAACCCGGGTAGTGAGTTGTGATAACCGGACCATAGGAGAACCGGATACCAACCTTTGTGACATGCGCGTGGGTGTAGAGTCCGGGCGTAGAGGGAGGTATAAGGGAAGTTCCTAACAGGGTAAGGAGAGAGAGAGAGTCTCGGTGACCTTTCCGGTCACGTTAATCAACGGGAAAAGTGGTCTAATCCCCCTACTTATCTAAACGCGGGAAAACCCCTCTGAGGTGAATACAGAGGCTAAACTAAACCACAAAGACTAAACCCCCCTCTCTTCTCCTGTCCGGGCAGCTTTTTCCAGGACAGGATACAGGGTATAGGGGTGATAGGACAGTACCCGGATAGCACAAACCCGGGTTTGCTAACTGGTGAAAATTGTTGACCTTGCACTTCACAGGATCTCCGTGGACGAATACTCGGGTTCTTGTTTGGGAAACCTCTTTTACCACGAAAAAGGGTTATCCGGGCACGAATCGGGAAAGCACGTTACGACAGGCGTGCCCGCCCACCTTGATTGTAGGAGGTGTGTAATTTTTCATGGGTAACAGACCTTGCAGTAAAAAGCCACGTAGGATGTGACGTGTAAGTCCATCGTGGCATTGGGGCAAGTGAAATTGTGCCAGGGCGGGTGAACTTTTGTTAGGGCAGGTGAACTTTTGAGGGGACGGGTGAACTTTAGAGGGGGCAGGTGAACTTTTGGGGAGGCGGGTGACATTGGTGGTGGGGCGGGTGAGGGGGGGGGGAGGGAGGCGGGTGACTGAGGTACGGGGTGGGTGAGGGGTGGAAGGGGCGGGGGAGGGGGGGTTAGGGGCGGGGGAGGTGCGGTTAGGGGCGGGGGAGGGGAGGTTAGGGGCAGGGGGGGGCCGTTAGGAGGAGGGGCGGTTAGAGGTGGAAGAAGGGGCCAAGGGAGGATCCAAGGAAAAAGAGAATTGAAGTTTCCGTTCTTCCCCCTCTTATTCAAATTTGCCCCACCACAAATCTAATTTTATCCTCTATTTCAAATTCGAGCTACCACATCCCAGAAGAATGACCTTAAAATGTGTGTTATTTCTCTCCAATCCCACCTTGTATTATGTTTATGAAATAGAGGGGGGAATTGGTGTGTGGTGAGGCAAATTTGAATAAGAGGGGGAAGTACGAAAACTTGAATTCTCTCTTCTCTTGGATCCCCCCTTCTTCCAAACATCGGGTATTTTTAAGGTAATGAAGTTCAAACATTTCTGACTAAAGCCGGGATTTGGACTTTCCTGAATAGTGGGGGAATGTTTGACTTTTCTATAATTGGATTGACTATGCCTTCCCTTCCCTCCTCTTTTCTCCCCACTCCTTTCTTTCTTCTCTTCTTCTCCCCTCTCCACCCCTTCCTCACCCCCCCTCACCCTCACCTCCCCTCACCCTCACCCCCCCCTCACCCTCACCCCCCCTCACCCTCACCCCTCCTCACCCCCCCTCACCCTCACCCCTCCTCACCCCCCTTCACCCTCACCCCTCCTCACCCTCACCTCCGCCCTCACCCCTCCTCACCCTCACCTCTGCCCTTACCCCTCCTCACCCTCACCTCTGCCCTCACCCTCACCCTTACCCTCACCTCACCCCCCTTACCTTCACCTCCCCCTTACCCTCACCCCCCCCCCACCCCACCCTCACCTTCCCCCCCACCCCCCCTTACCCTCACTCCCGCTCACCCCACCCTCACCCCCCACCCCCACCTCTCCTACTCCACCTCCCCCTCCCTCACTCCTCCTCACCCCCCCCACCCTCACTCCTCCTCACCCCCCTCACCCTCACCCCTCCCACCCACCCACACCCCCCCTCTCCTCACCCCCAATTCACCCCCCTCACCCTCACTCGCCTCATTCTCCCCTCACCCTCACTCGCCTCATTCTCCCCTCACTCTCTCTCACTCCTTACCCCCCACGATGCCCTCCCGGTACCCGCCCCTACCCCCCGTCGTACCCGCCCCTACCCCCCTCCCTCCCCGACCCCCAATACCTCGCCCCTCCGCCCCGTAACCCGCCCCTTCCCCCCCCCCCCCGTAACCCGCCCCTTCCCCCCCAGTAACCCGCCCCTCCCCCCTCACCCACCCCACCTAGATTTGTAAAAAAGTTTGCGAAGGTTTTTCTCATCTCTCATACTAATCTTATGTTTTGCAAAGAAGCGTTGTTTATAGAATAAACAAATCCAAACATTCCCTCACTAAAGCCGGGATTTGGACTATCCCGGATATCGTGGGGGAATGTTTGGATTCGCTATAAGTGGATTGACCATCCTTCCGCTTCTCTTCCCCTTTCTCCCCTTCTCTCCTCTTCCCACCCCCCTACTCCCCTCACTCCTCCCTTTCTTTTCTTCTCCTCCCTTCTCCACCCCCCCCCTTAACCCGCCTCCTCACCCTCACCCCACCTTCTCCCTGACCCCTTCACCCTAACCCCTTCACCCTGACCATCACCCACCTCTCACCATGACCCCCCCCCGTCACCCTCACCCCCCCCCCCTCACCCTCACCTCCTCGACCCCCCTGACCCCCCACTGACCCCACTGACCCTCACCTCCCTCACTCCCCCTTACTCCCTCCACCCTGCCCCCCCGGTACCCGCCCATACCCCCCGTGGTACCCGCCCCTACCCCCCGTGATACCCGCCTCTCTCCCCCGTGGTACCGCCTCTATCCTCGACCCCCACCTCTCCCCCCCATAACCTGTCCCACCCCCTCCGTAACCCGCCTCTCACCCCGTAATCCGCCTCTCATCCCAGTAACCCGCCTCTCACCCCGAACCCGCCCCCCCCCCTCCCCCCCCCCCCCCCCCCTCCCGTATCACGCCCCCTTATATCGCCCCCCCCCCCCCCCCTTACCCTCTCTCCTCCGCCCCGCCTGCCCCGTACCCGCCCCCTTACGCTGCCATGTACCCCTCTCACCCGCCCCGGCATCTCCTGACCCGCCTCGGCCCCCCTTCACCCGCCCCTAACGCCTTCCACCCGCCCTGTCCTCAGTCCTAAGTAGTGCTTACGTCGCGGCCAAGTGGCTTAGTTTTTACCTAAACCCTTGCCACGTGCTCGTTTTTTTACCTAAACTAAAAGTCTACAGAGGTTTGACCATATCGGGCGAGCAAGAGCTCAATCAGATGGACAAGGCGGACGGACAGGCAGGCGGCGTGCCCGCCGAGTATGACAACCTTGATTAAGAACCAGTTTACAAATCAGGTTACAAATTAGAGGATCGAGATCAGATTCCCATGCAAAATAAAAACTACCAAAAAAGGAATGTGAACATTGACAATCTCCCAAACACAAATCTTGAGCAGCGATGGCAGATTCTTGGCACCTCTACGAGCAGCAGATGATGAATTCAATTTAGCAAAGGCAACTTTACTGGCCATCGCAAGCTTAACAATTAACAATCAGCAATTGAGAGTTGTGAATGAATTTACGGCTGAATCTATGAGAGTCAGAGAGATGAAGAGGTTGAGGTGGCAGCAAAGGGTTTCAAAGCAATATAAACACTATGTCTTTGTTGAAACCGTCAACTTTCAAGATTGAATCCAATCCATTATTGAGACCATGAATTTTCACGACTGAATCTGTAAGAGTGAGAGAGATGAAGAGGTCAAGGTCGCAACAATGGATTTCACAACTATCTAAACACTATATCTTTCCACGATTAAAAATGAAGGATGATAACATCAAATTCAGGTTTCTAAACCACATCACCTCAAAAATTGACATTGACATGTGTAATGATATTTTTGTGGATTTTGTACGATATACACCAAATCATAAGAACAGTTGCGGATTTTCTCATTATGGCTACTTTTTTCAGGATTTGACGTCCTTTTTGTCTTAGTGTTAAGTAACTTGCATCTAGATGGCAGCTAGGTCTCACTTTAGCAATCAAAGGAGACAAGTATATTTGTACTCGTAACACTAGTCATCAACTTCACAGTATGGAGAGATCATTCAAGGTAAGTATCCAATCTTACATTGCAACGTTGAAGTAAATCAATTTGTTTTGTGGTCGCGCAGATTTGTAAGAGAATTGTATGAGGTCTGGTTCGGCGGGATGAATTAGTGGACTCCCGACTTCTTTGTCACTATAATATAAATTGCGAGTTTAGGGCTGCTCGCGAACTCCGTACTTCCTCCACACCGCGATACTACTTGTATGATTTTGCAGCTGAGTGTTGCTATGAGCGCATTGATCGTGAAACTCCATACTGACAGTGAAGAGTTGATGAGGGTTACAACTATAGCTTTGTTACAAAAAATCTTCACTTTGTGGGCTCGCTTCCAATGTAAACGGTCTCTCTGAAGTTGAGAAAATGTGCAGGTCTTTGCGTTCTCCTCAAGGATTGAGTTCACTGTCACCATGAAGGTTTCTCACTTTGAACTCTAGCGAGAGAGGACAATGGTAGCACTATAAGAAAACCATCGAATTTTAGATGTCTTAAGATTCAGGAAGATCACTTTTAAGATGTCTTGCTGTCTTGCAAAATGTCTTGTAAGATGAGAAGATATCTTGTCGTTTTAAAGATGTCTTCATCTAAGAGTGCTGGATGACTTGAAGACATCCAAAGACATGTAGATGTTTTATAAGATGTCTATAAACACATCGTATTAGACATAAAACTGCCACGTTGGCAAGGAACTCTGAAAGTTACCGTTACGGGGGTAGAAAGTGGTCCGGTTGTAAAAAAAACATGATAATGGGCAGCGATTTGCATGAGGATTTGTATATATGTATATTTGAGAATATTTTAATGATAAATAATAAAATAGTTTAATAAAACCAGAAAATTATAAAATATTTATTGTGAAATATTAAATTATTATTCTATTATTATTTAATTATTATTTAATTAGTAAAATACCTTAGTTAGCAAAAATAGTTATTTCAATATATACGGCAATTTTTGCATATTTATGAATAAAATTATACGTGGATATTTCAATAATTTCATAATTTACAACTCTTTATCCACGTGGTAAACAACAATCCACGTCGGACAAGAGTACATGTCATACAATGTCTATGGCACTGTCTTTGTAGACATTTAAACACATGTCTTATAAAACCTCTTAGAAGACATTGTGTTAGACGTCTAGTATTGCAACTTCTACATTGAAAAACTTGTCTTTGAAAACATCTTCAAAGACATCCATCCAGACGTCTACTACTGCAAGCCGTTACTGTAAAAAGATAAATATCAGTAATGAGAAGCTCATATATCAGTACTCCTCTTCGATTTCAATATAATTGATTGTGTTTGATGCGGCTGCAACATAGAATCCTCCTGTAGCAGATGCTCTTCAAATTGCCTCTGTCTCCAAAAACTACGGTTGTAAGCCTAGGAAGTCCGCGTCCTCACCGATTGCGATTCCAGTCGGCACTAACAGTCGATGTTGTAGTGTTGTGCGCCCACCGCGGACATCAGTTCGGCACTCAACCTTCCATCCGCGTCTCGTGGGGTCATCGAAGAAAACTACCTACTGACAATGCAACGGGAATGCAAATGAATCTCGATACACTGAACTGTCCATGTGGTTGAAGTTCGCCACGCTGAAACCGTACATATTACGCTCAATACTGGGCATTCGCACATCCCGTGAGGGTCGTACCCATTTCCATAGCAAGACCGTCGTGCAGTGGATACAATTATCCAACTCTAGTATTTCCTAGATGTATCCTACATGCTCCGCGGTATGGTCAATCGGCTTTCCATTTTGAATCCCCCAACGTAACTATTGCGTGTAGGTTGCGGCTACACATGAGACTCGTGTAACAAGGCTGCCCTTGGAAGTTCGAACACGCAAATGCATCCCGAATGCATTCATATGCCAACGTGAGATTGCAAATCGCTCCAGAGGACATGAGTATTGTACCATGTCTTCTTCTAGACGCTGACCGGCATGTCCTGGCTCCACGACGCGTGCCTTCAGCCAATCTGCAAACCATGGAAAATCTCAAAGTTCGACAGGGTACATAACAACTGTAGAAGGTCGATGCTGCCTTGACTGTACTCGATATGCCTCTCGCTCCTCCCACCAGCATCCCTTTGCAATAATATATTCTCTATACAACACCCCCCACTCTATTGTTAGATACTACAAATTCATGCTTCATACTTAGAGGGTTAGAGCACGTCTATTTATCGCGGATTTGTCTTCTTAGACGTCTACAAAGACAAAATACTGTCTATTTTAATACAATATAAGACATCTGCAAATACTTCAGCAAGACATGTATGAAAATTTTTGAATGTCTAAAAGTATATCTTTACAGACATGTTCTTAGTTATTCCACATCCACGTTTTAGCAAAGTTAATTGAATCATTGATAGGAACTTGGCATGCTACTACAACTACATACTGAAGGCATGATACCCCCATGGTTATATATTGGTATCAGAACTCACTCTCGCCATAGTTCGAAGCACGGTGCGTTGTCGATGAAAAATGCATGTGCGTATTGTCGTACGTCATCAGACATACGGCATTTCGTGGATGCATTTTTCCGCAATATCTTGTCATTCATGTTGGCTTCTTCATTCGCGTCCCATACGCAAGAAGCTGTTGCTTGATGTTGTTTCATGTACTTTGTACAAAACCCGAGTGTTTCGTCCAAACGATACCCTTCCGCAATGCTCCCTTCAGGATGTGCGTACGTTCGCATGTAATCTTTAAGCGTCTTCAAGTATCTCTCAATTGGATACATCCATCTGCAGTGGATTGGTCCACATATAAAAAGTTGCCCAACAAGGTGTATCAGAAGATGTGCCATCACGTTTAAGAACGTCAGAGGAAACTTCTTCTCGAAGACACAGGATGCCATTACCACATCCCGCATCACAATATCGCGCGTGTCTTCTCGTACTTCTTTCTCACATGTGCACTGGAAAACTCTGCACATTTAATTATAGCAACCCGCACCTCTTAATCTAGGAAGCTTTAAATGGCCACCGGAAGTATCTACATCCACCAATACAATCATTATCTTTACATGCATGCCCAACTAAAATAACCTTGGCTTTGGAATAAGCATGCCCTCCATACTCGACCATGTCTTAGATAATGTTTTTTCAAACATCTCTAAATGGTGCAGGATGTCTTTTACCTCTAACGACGTCTACAAGAACATCAATATTGTTTTGATAATTACCACAATGTCTTTGTCGACGTTAACGTTTTTTACAACAATCAATTCCCTTCTTTGGCATTTGAGAACTCTTATTCCTACTTCACTTTATGAGTATTTCATTCCAGAATGTACTGCTTATGTTGCATGAGGACATGGTAGTCATGCGTCTTCATGTACAGCAGTTTACCATCTTGCAGCCGCTTGTGAATTGCCCCCACGTACTTCGTTGGAGTGCGTATATTAGAAACTATGTGAACAAATTCTTCTTTCTTCTGTGGCTTGAAAATATACAAGGCCCGCGGTATGCAGTACTCGTCCCCTTGGTGTCGTGGGGGTGCAACCAGATCTCCTCCCATATATTCAAGTCCTGCAAATCTTGATGACTTCCTGGGCTATTGTTCATTCCGAACATAGTCTTCAAAATATTTTTGCAAATATTTTTCTCAGAGTGCATGATGTCCAATACGTGTTGAATCTTGAGATGCTGTTACAATGTACGACTTGAATTTATTAAAGTTATTTTGCTAATTCTAATTACGACACAATTCTGTCATTCCTTGCAGGCAATGATTACCTTTATTTAGTTTTGTATGCATAAACATCTACAAAGAATTTTTACATGTCTAACCAAACATCGTCGAACAATTTTGTACTCTATTCAATGTCTGCAAAGACGTTTTAAAAGTGCAAATTTAATCAATAACAAGAGCACATAGAATATTTTTTTTACTTGCCAGTACGGTAGTTCAAAGAATGCACTGAGACGTTTCACTCCTGTGCTATGAACAGGGTCACTTGGAGCCCCTTCTCGGCCACCAAGGTCAAGGAATGATTGTCGCCTTGCAGCGTATTAGATGACATCCACTCTAGAGACGGTTGTTGGTGCCTTTCAACTCTCACGCTTGCCATTAAACCGTGTGTATCTACAATATGGATGGTGGCGACCAAGGTATCGACGTACTCCCCTATATACAATCTTTGAACCCCTCGCCGTATGGTCTGCACGTAGATCCCATGTCTTTGCCATACGAGCATCCGTCTCTGGGCCACAACAAGGACAACATTTATATTACTTGCATGATAGGCCAGACATCAGTCCGTACGTTGGAAAATCTGATATAGTCTACATGAGCAACTTGCGTAGCGTGAATTGTTGAGACCCTACAAGTTGGCTGAAATCTTGTGTTGGTACACCTTTCCAAAGTGTATGTAGCTCATTCATAAGTGGGCGCAAATATACATCAATATTTGTCTCACTCGGTGACCTCATCCCGATATCAATATGGACAAAGTTATGAAATACTTCTTTGTCACAAACCAGGGCTTCAAATTATATATCAATATTAGCAGTGGCCACATTGACCAATTTGTGTTGCTCAACTTGAATGGATTCACACCATCCAGTGCTAATGAATGCCGCATGTTTCTGCCGTCACGTCCGAAGCTGTCAAAAGCAATGTCTGTGTTGAATTGTTGATGTGTGTCCAAGCAAGGTTGTCAACCACAGACCACATTATGGCGTCATCACTATCATGCTTCGTATGACCTGTCAGCATGCTGGCAATTTCTAGCGATCTCCACATCCGTTTCAGTCGGGGAATCAAAGGGAAGTGATGGATCACCTTGGCTCAGATGGATGTCGTGCTTCCAACCATCGCGACTTCAAACACATCGGGCATGTTTCCAACTCCGCATAATCATCCTTGTACAATACACATCCATCTAGACAGGATGAATGTTGTTGTATTCCAACCCTAATCTCCGGATGCTCTTTGCTGCAGCATAATGACTTTTGGGCAACTTGTTTCTCTCCGGTAATAAGTCCTCCGCCATGTACCGCAATAATTTGGTTTTGAAAGTGTTGCTCCCAAACACAACACACATGTTCATAAGAACAATCGTAGCAGATACAACGCTTGTTTTAGATCCCGGATACAACGGTGTCTTAGCTTCTTCATACCAGTGCTATAGGCCATCCACCGTGTCGCTGTCAAAGTCATCGTTGTCAACCCCACTGGGTTCTCCGCCGACATCCATATGGAGTGCATCACCGCGATCCAAAGCATCCATGACCTGCCGCTGGACGTTGTGATACTCATCTAGTGGAGTTGCAACATCAGAAACATCATCATGTTCAGGAATGTCTTCAACGACATCAGCAGTTGCAGCATTCGGAACATCTTCTAAGACATTGTTGTTGTACGCAATATCCTCCACCATATACCGCCAGGCGGATATCTTTGTGGCGGGTCACCACCCAGGATTGACTTCGTCAAATATAGATCTCTTTTGGGGGACGCGTGGTGCTGTCATATGTCGCTAATTTTCTGTCGTCGGCCTCCACTACAGTTGAAGCACGGACAGTAGTATGCTGTTAAGTTCTGGGTAGTCGCCACTCGGAGCTCTATTTGGAGGATAAGGTCAGCCACTAGGATGTGTCGCATTGTCCGTCCATCGGCATTGATTTGTATTTTTGCGCGGCATTGAACCCTGTGCAAATTCATTGCACCAACTATGCTGCAAACACTCACAACATGTAATATTCAATATCAGAAACTGTGATTGTTTTGAAGAGTTGAAAAGAAAAAGTATTTAAAGGATTCAAAATTTCATGTAAATGTTATATGAGTTACTCACGTGTACGTTAGAAAATTTTTAAATGCATGTAGCAAAGACATTTAAAACGACATCCGTGAAGACATCGCCACAGACATCGGTGAAGACATCTTTACAAACCTTCATCATACCCATAACTGTACACATTTTCACAAACTCAAGTAACAAATCAACATGCAGTCATGCATGTCTCCATCTCATATAACCATGTCTTAATGTTCAAATAAATAAACACGTTACATTTGAATCACAATCTTCATTGTATGTACAAATTGTATTGACATTCTCATACCTAGCTAAATGCTTTTAAGGAGTACGGTTTAAATACTCTACTACGATCACTCTGCATTCAAAGTGATGTTGCAAAGTATTCAGAAACCATTGCCAGATTGACTTGGTCATACAACCACTGATCATAGTTGTCCTCCCATGTGTCAAATGGATAATCACCCTCATAGAACCATAAAATGGTGAACATGTTATTGCTATAAGCATCGTCCACAGTCTTTGGTACAAAATCCTTCGTGTTCAACAAACCATGCTCAAACAAATCCATATGCTCAGCATGTAGAATTGTTAGCCTCTACAAGTATTCTGCAAGGCGTACATCATATTCTTCAAATGGATACTTTCCGTATGGGTGATTACACACTCTCACAGATTCCATAGCACACATTGCTTTCCCATTGAATGCCATGTGGATGTCCCAGAGACTACTAAAACTACTAAGAAACAACTATTATGAGTCTTGTTGAACAAGCGGAGTTATCCAATATGTGAATTTTTTTTAAAATTCCTACTTCGCATCTATCGTACAATGTCTATATAGATGTTTAAATGGATGTCTTTGTAGATGTCTACGATAATGTCTAGAGATATCTTCTTGGATGTCTTAAAAATTATCAACAAAGTTTTTTTTTTTTTTTTTTCCACTTAGAAGAATCTCTAATTCACGTGGCACACAAAGCTCTTGTAACAGTAGGTACAGTACACACTTAGTACTCCAACTTTTTTGTTGGGGTTTCTCCAAAATCCTATCATATTGTTTGTCATTGCATTCAAAGATAGGAGTCATTACACAATTTCTTGATCACGATACAATACGAGGATCTGGATACACTTTACGAGAGGAAGTGCGAGGATCGGAGGTTACTGATGCAGCTCTCTACGTTTTCAGCAACTTTCTTGAAGAAATTGCCAGAGTCACTCCACGTTCTGCAACAATGGAGGAGAAAACAACATCTTCCACCACTGAATTGCAGCGCAGCGCACGGTTCATAGACAGAAGAGACTCACTTCGTCAAGCTCAAATCTCTACTCCTCCACCAATCTTCACTACAGTTCCTAGGAAATCGAATGCTCAGAAGGTATGAACTCTGAACGTATCACTGCCAGCCTAAAATTTCTCACTTGCTATAGATTAGATTGAAATTTCACTCCATGTCTATACTCCCTATTTAGAGGCCATCTCTATAATCCGTACTAGAAGGCAAAATGTTTGTGAAACGAACAATTTTGCAAATTGCGCTGTTGTTTCCGGTGCCTCACAAGAGCAATACAGGGAAGCAGATTGATCGGGGGGGGGGGGGCGCGGCAGTGGGTGCCGGCAATCGAAGAGGCGTAGCAGAAGGTGCTAGCGGGGGGTGTGCGGGAGTAGGTTCCATGGGAGGCAGCAATATTTGCCATGGATGGCCAGTGAGAGCCATCGGGGGGGGCATTAACTGCCATCGAGGCCAGCCACTAAGAGCCATAGGGAGGAAGGGAATTAAGTGCTATCGTGGCCAGCCAATGAGAGTATGGAGGGGGAGTGGTTGCCACCTGGGGGAGGGCGGCCCAATGGCTGTCCACTGCCTGCCAGTGGGTGCCTCGGCGATGGGTGCCCTTCGGGGTGTCTGGCTGCGGTTGTAGGTCCTTCTTACGGGCATGGGGCCACGTCCGCCCTCCGCATATAACCTCTGCCATTACTACCAGTGCGGCGGTATTTTGCAATCTCCTTCTTCTATCACTTTTGTAATCTTCTAAGATGTCTTCTTGCAATTTGATTCTACAACTTCTTCTGTTGATAGTAGTTGTGTTGATAATAGTTGTTGTACGAGCATACTTATCTACTCGTTGCAAATGGACCAAAATTATCTCCATCGAATGTTTTTAGGTGTTATTTATCGTTAAGTTCTTGAAACAAGTGAGTTTGCTCTTCTTTGAGAGGTGAAGGTGCTAGAGTTTTTATGTGAAGCTAGGACATTCATGTTTGATAAGTTAGATGTCTGAAAAGATGTCTACATTGCGAGCTGTCGAAACAGCTCAATTAATCAAGTTACTTAATTTTCTCAATGTATTGTAAGTTTGATGATAAAATTAAGCCATTTTCATAGCTTGTAGCCTAATTAGCAATTATTATTGCAAAATACAGCCTTATCTAAGTTTAGAAGCTCTTAATTTTGTCACTAAGGCCATTTAAGAGAGACATACTAATTTATGTACGTAGTACTTGGAATAAGCCATTTATTAGTCATCTACTAATTTCCAACATGTAGTAGATAGACATTCTGATTCCTACTTGCAAAATTTAGTAGGAAGCCATGCTAGATTGTAATTGCAATATTTAATTCCTAACTTACACTAATTTCTAATTGCAAAAGCTAGTAGATAGCGTATACTAATTCTTAATTGCAAAATTGAGTAGATAGTCATGCTAATTTTTAATCGCAGCATTTAGTAGATAGTTCAATTATTCTGGCCACACTATCTTCTGGCCGCACTATTTAGTAGCCGCCCACACTACACGGGCCGGAGGTTACACTAATTTACTTCCGCCAATACTATATGCTAACTGGTTACACTATTTAGCATCCGCCCACACTATACGGGCCGGAGGTTACACTATAAACCTCCGCCCACACTATATGCGGCGGCGACTGCACTAATTTCCTTAATTCTTAATTCTGCAATAATTCTGCCGGCCACCCTCATTGATTAAGGTGACCGGGTCTCCAATTTTGAAGATATAAGGAAGACAATTCTTCCCCTCTTACCATGTTAGTTTCAAGTATGGTATTCAATTTAGTAGTTCCTCTCTTTTTAGTAGAAGTTTCAAGGAGCTGAAAGTTTCAGGGAGTCGACGCAGCATGCCGATCGGTGTGTTTTCTTCAGAGACGAGTTACACCGTGCAGTGTGTTGCTCAGCTTAAGGACAACGTGGTGAGCAAGGGTATGATCAAGTTCGTAACGAAATTGAACAAGGAGAACATCGTCGATGTAGAAGGTGTTGTGGTTGTGCTGGCCAAGCTTGTAGAGACGTCGCAGAAGGTAGAGATTCATGTTACAAAGGTCTACTGCATCAACAACGCTGCGGTTCAGCTGCCTATCAACCTCGAGGATGCTGCCAGAAGTGAAACCGACTTCCAGAAAGGCGAGCAGGAAGGTACATAGCATCAATAGTGGGTGCGATTTCAGTGGCAGTTGTGTTCGAATTCCTTCTGTTCGGGGGTCTCGTTGCAACGAGCATCGTTGTCATCAAGTGAAGGAGAGCAAAGAACACTCCTCCGCCGATTCCTGAGATTCCACCGCCGGGAGGCCCATAATGAAGACTTTGCAAGTGGCCGATTAGCAATCCTGACGAGGTGTTCCTCTTAGAGTTTTAGATTACGGTAGCCGGATGAACTTCATAAGTTTATAGTAGGGTTTAGGGCTTTAGGTTTTTGCCCAGTGCAGCATACAACTCATACATTTACACAGATTAGTACTTCTTAGACATTGAAAGGGGTGCCTTTTTGGGCTCACATACATAGATGTTGAATTTATGTTAGTTCAAAATTGTGATAGAATTTGTCTTCCTTTAGGATCAAAGTTTAGCTTCATCGATGGCTAGTGCTCAGTTATCGGTGGTATCTATTGGTTGTCATGTTGCAGCAGGTGTTCTTCAAATGCATTAATCCCACTGATTTTGTAAGAAATGGATAGATTTTATTCCTTGGTAATGTCACCTACATGTTTTAGTAGACATCTAATTAGATTTCTAAGGCAAGGTCTAACTAAATGTCTAAGTAGATGTCTAAGTAGATGTCTAAGTAGATGTATAAGTAGATGTTTAAGTAGATGTATAAGTAAATATTTAAGTAGACGTCTAAGTAAATGTCTTAATAGATGTGGCACTCAATTTCCAAGTTTATATCTCAGTAGATGTCTTCGTGAATGTCTAAGTAGATGTGTAAAGTTATAGCTAAGTAGATTTCTAAATTAATGTCTAAGTACATATCTTAGTAGGTGTCTCAATAGATGTAGAAGTTTATGTCTAGATATTCAATATGCACCAATTATTTGTACTACAATTTGCATGAATAGTTGTCAAGACTGTACATGCTACGTTATGGGCGTTGAGATGATATATTGTTGCATGCAATTATAGGTTCATATATTCCCTTACATTGAGGTCATAACTATTCATGTACATTTTGTGAATTGCAAATGTAATAATTATTTTTATTTCCACTTGGTTGCATCTTTTGTACATAGTTTATATGGCAATTTGCATGGATGTGAATGTAGCTGTGTAATTTGGTTTTTGTAAATGTGCCAGAAACATTTAGAGGCATTCGTGGAGTGGCCAGCTCGTTGCGTAAGGATGACAAAAAATAGCGGAAGCAAGACGCAAAGGCCGCCCCGTAGGGTACAAGATATGAGTGATGGTGATGACGGTAGTGCGTGGCAAGTTCGTGAGCGCCACACCAAACACAGACAAGACTTGCTGCCTATTATCAGTGGCAAGGGGAAACAAAAGGTGCAAGATGTGCGACCCACATCGACAGAGCGTACGAAAAAGCTGCAAATGCAGCAAGACTTCCCGTGAGTTTGTTGTTTATAGTTGAAGTAATGAACAAGTACAATTTGTGAAATGATCGTGTGGTTCCAATTGTCGCTAAAAAATGTTTAAACGATGTCTCGTAAAACATCTGAAAATGTCTTCTCTAATGTTTTTGGAGACATCTTTTAAAATCTTCTGTAATGTCTTGCAAAACATCTTTTACTCTCTTATGTAATGTCTTTAAAGACATCTGCTAAGGTCTATTGTAATATCTTCTCAAACATCTTTTTTTGTATTTTTCATTGTCTTGTAAGACATCTTCAAATGTCTAATGTAATATTTTCTAATACATCTTCAAATATTTAAAAACACTCCTACAGAGACATGGTTAAATCTGTGCTATAATATTTGGCCAAACATTATTACATGTTTATAAGAACGTTTGTTGAACAATTCTTGGATGTAACATGTATGTAAGATTTCGAGCAGGGAATCTTTATTTTTTTTGCACATTCTGGTATGCTCTGTGATATGGATTAGTTTTAGAAGCTTTCAGGCTTATTGTGGAGTTACATATTTTGTGCTATTGACGTTTCAATAGGCGAGGTTCTTTATTGTACAGTCGAGGATATGTAACACCGGAGGAGGATGCGGAGGAAGATGAGGAGCAAGAAGATGCGGACACCGATAATGCAGACGAGTCTGAAGAAGAGGCACCAATACAAACGCTAGCTAAACTCTAGGGGATTCGGCTCCGCTTGAAGAAGCCCCTCGAAGTGAATGAGGACAGCACATAATACGGGCCTTTGAGAAGTTCGAGGCATTTGAGGCAGATGTAAGACTACTCACAAAATCCTTGGATCCCAGCCCAAACTTTTAGGAGCAGAAAGAGGAGGCGAGGGACATGTATGAGAACCGACTTTTTAAAGGTATGTATCCCTTAGAGGTCTGTACAAGTTTAAAAAGACATCTACACACGTGAAATGCTATTAATAAAGACATTTAACTATGTTGTTCATTGATGATTATGTTTTATGTATCTTATGTATAGGAGGTCATACAAATAACGCTTACATAATAAATTGGTTTTGGCTGGGTGTCAAGTGACGGGGGTACACTCCAATAAACAGGGAGAAGTGGACGGGGTTGGATTGCGATGACGGTGAACAAGTCTCTCACAAACCAACGGTTTCGGTTTAACAAGATGATCGACAATGGGAAGTCCAAACCTTCACACATTTCTGACCAGCACTGAAACAAGATGGTGAAGTATAGGAAAATGCGAGAAGTCATGCTACGGAAGGGAGACAAGGCAGCGGTGATGGCAACGCTGCGAGAGGGTGCGCTAGTGAAGCTGGTACAATCAAAGTCTGCATTTCTAGTTGTTAGCCAAATATATTTAGATGTTTGCCAATGTCTTTTAAGAAGTCTTCACATGTCTTATGTAAACTTTAACAAAACATACATAATTGTCTAAAGTAATGTCATAGAAGTTGTTTGAATGTATATAAAAAATGTCTTTCAAGACATCTTAGAATGTTTGCGGTAATGTCTATGACATTGTCTTCCTAATATCTTCAAATGTTTTAAGTAATGTTTAAGATCTTGAGATTATGATGAAATCAACAACTGAGCAACTACAAGGGAAGATCGACCCATCATATAACCGGTTGGAGGCTATGTTGCGTGAGATGCTAGACATAAAGGCCTCCCACACGGACTCAAGAGTGCGAGATGCGATGGATGCGGGCGTGACTGCAACACCAATGGTACTCCAAGTCATTCAGACGCCTACAACTAATATATAGAAGGCAAAGGCGCTGTCTGCAACCTATGGTGCATCGGACTTCTCTGATGGGAGCAATGAAGACAAAGGTAATATAGAACCTCAGAAGAAGCAGGAAAGAAGCGTCTCGACGGAGGAGGTAGAAAGAAAAGGTGAAGAGGAGGGAAAGGCATCTCCAGTGAATGCAACAATTGATGAGGTTGAAAAGGAGGTTCCTGATGTGGAAACGCCGGCGACTATAGTACTGATTATTGAAGCAGTGGACGCGGAGCAAGTAAACTTGCAATAGCTCTCGTTTGATCAAAATTTAAGTGTGACAATGTTGTGCATGTCGTCTGCAATCATCTAAAGATTTCCGCAAAGACATCTGCAAATTTATCTACAAATGTCCACAAAGACATCTACAAATGTTTGCAAAAACATATAAAGATGACTGTGAAAACATCTAAAAATATCTGAATAAACGTTTGCAAAGACATCTACAAATGTCCATAAAAATGTTTGATGACACATTTACAGATGTTTTAATAGACGTCGGCTAAGACATCTATAATTTGCACACAGAGTCTTAGGAACAAACTCGTGTCTAAGGGGACATCAAACATATATTTGTGTAGACATGAATATGTTTGAGGCATTTCTGTATTTGCAAATCAGACATGTTAAATTTAATAAAAGTATTTGCTTTCGTTATATGTGCAATGTTTTCTTATAGTCAACCTTTGTTCTATGTATCATTGTACTAGAATGTGTATTTTGCTTGCAAAGAATGAAAATTGCATATGTAGTGAATTACTGAATGTGCAGGAGGTGTAGGACACCCGGGTCGAGGCCACGGCATGCGTGAATAATATTACAAACACAGTAACCGTAACACACGCAACGTCCAAGGCACCAAAGCCTACAGGATTGTCAAAGCCTGCGAGGAAAGACACATTGAAGGCAATAGGCACTCTAAAAGCGACCACTGTGGAGGCAACGAAGGACGTAGCAAAGCCAAAATCAACGAAGGTCGATCCGAAGGTTGTGCAGAAACAAACCTCCACAAGAGCAGAGGCATCTAAGACCAAATGAAGAATAGGGCGTTGCAACAGGTCTGTGTATATACTCTTTAGCATGTGAAAGCTAGAAAGTAAACCATATATATGGAGTACATGAAATGAGGTCAATTTTGATTTTTTCTTGAAAACCTTGTATAACAAGAGTCATTGTTGGCTTGAAAACCATGTGGAGAATCTGACATGTGTGCTACTGTACAAGAGTACAAACAACGTGAGGTGATAGTGGAGCGACACACAGTTGTGGATGCGTAGGACATCACTGTTGTGTGATGAAGTAGATTTTGAATGACTCATGTAGTTTGGTTTTTGAGGTTATACGCTATATGAGTATGAACGTTGAAATTTATATGTGATAGTGTGTGAATGATATGGACTGGAAGTACCTTCTCGTATGAGTATGTTCGACGTTTCTGACAATGTGGAATTTCACGTTTTAATGCGTATTCAGCGATGTTGAAAGGCATGTACGAGTGGTTTGTGCTCTCAGACATTCTGGAAAGCTTTGTATAAAACATCTACTTAAACATTGATAAAAACATTCATATAGATGTTTGAGGAGATATTTTGTAAAACATCGTGCAATTCTGTGAACCGCCAAAACGGTTCACGCTTGGGGAATTGCTTATTGTAAGCTTTGATTTAGTTTATTCATATTCAAATTCCCTAATTGGGACATTTAGGCCAATTCTTCCAGTTCCCGAGAAATCCATGATCTTGGGTGGAGTTTTGCCTAGATGCCCTGGCGTTGATTTAGTTTATTCTAATTTGGTAATATTGATTGGTGTCAATGTATTTTGGCATGTTTTCGGGTATTTTCTAGGCTTTCACCATTATTCATATGTTGGCACATTTGCGTTGTGACTGTAATCTCGTTTTAATTATTATTGTCTTTCAAATATTTACACTTTCTAATTTGCTTCACTTCTTTTCTATTTCTCTTTTCCTTCAATTTATCATTTCTTTCTGTCTCCTTTATGTATCTCTTCTTATTTGTCTTTGTATCCTCTTTTCTTTATATCAATTGATCATACTTTATTATTTCTTCCTTAACTTCTTTTATTCATACTTGTGAGTTTTCTTGCAATTCTTTTTCTCAGTATATTTTTTTTCTTTCGATTACCAGGGGAAGGCCACCGGCGAGACTAGGAGGGAAGGAGGAACGGTACTAGGTCGTCTCGAAGGCGAGCAGCCCGAACGAGGCCAGGAAGTCGGAGAGTAGTTCGGAGAGATTAGGAAGTTGGCGGAGCGATCAAGAAGACCGACATGACGAGGGGGAGATCGGACTGCCGAGCAGATCCAGCAGCGGCAGGTCGACCAGCACGTGATCGGGGCAGCTCCACCGACGGAGCCAGAGCAGCACGGGAAGAGCACGAGATGGAGGCCAGCAACGGCAGTTTGGAGCGACGCGCCGAAGGTCACCGGCGGTTAGCAGCACGGGGACGAGTACGACCGGAAGCCGGCACGTTGACCAGCACGTGATCGGGGCAACGCCACCGACGGAGCCAAAGTAGCACGAAAAGAGCGGCGCCAGCAGTGGAGCCTAGTACCGACGCCGGATAGCACCAGTGACCGTGAGAAGCGACGATGACAATATAGGGAGCCATCAGCTCCGGAGGAGCATCGACACGGCGTTGGAGTCGACGCCGGCAAAACAGCAGCGGATCGCTGGACGACGACAACGACGGAAGGACGATCGAGCACTAGGAGCCCATCATCGAGGCACTTAAGAGCGGCAGCTGCTCCTGCAGCAGCTTACAAGCTGAAGTCGGCGCCGGCTCGAAGGCCAGCATCGACACGGCGACGGCGGTCACTAGCGCCGGCCTCGACGAGCATCGGAGCAGGACGGAGTCGGTGAAGCGCCGGCCAGAAGCTACGAAACGAGAGCAAAGAGGGAAGTCGGCGCTGTTAGCAGCAGCCGCGGATGCCTTGTCCCCTCCTCGTGATAATACAGAGGGTGCACATGGTGACATTAGAGAGGGAGCTCCTCTCTCCCTCTTTTTCTTTTATTTATTCATGGTTGTTTTGTTAGATTGCTTGTGTTGAAGAAAATTCGGGGAATTGGGATCGAACGCGGAAGCGCTGCCCAAATCACTCCAGAATTTCCTCGCTTATATTGGAATGATTTGAATGCATTGCTATATTGTGCACTAGAGTATGTAGGTGCTGTGGTTTGCATTTGTGGAAGGAAGAAGGATTATAGTTGATTTTTTCATCACTTGCAACTCATGTGTTTGTGCTGACATCATTAGACTTAGTGGATTTTGAAGGTCTTGTGGTGGTTTTTTGCCCATTTGGTCTCCCTAATTGAGCCCTAGGCCCTTGGTGGTCATTTGGAAGCTTTTCGAGCCTCCTAAGGTGGATTTTGGAACTTGGGTTAATGCTAAAATTACTTGCTTACATGAAGATTGGAGTCCTTGCATATTTATGTCTTTTACTTGAACTTGTCTTGAATTGCATGTTTGTATTTGAAAGTGGTGTCTATTGCTTGGAAGGCTAATTAGTTTTGTACTCCATCCCCACGGCCCAACTTTTGGCTTAAAAACCGGATCACCAAAATTTAGGCTCACAAAGACCTCTCAAAAAAGGTCTAAAAGATTTTCCTAAACATCAAAACAAACAGCTTATAAGACAGAGTATCAAACATCTTCTAAACGTCTTTGAAGACATCCTATAAATCATTTTTTTAAACATCACAAAAAACACCTTCATAAACAACCTCGCAGACATCTTGAAAACATCATGTAAGACATTTTATAAAACATCTTGTAAGATTATAGAAAACATCATATACACATCTTGCAAGGCATCCCTTAAGACATCTTGCAATATTCAAAGTAATCACTACGATGTCTAAGTAGATGACTCTGACGATGCGCTTAGACTAACAAACATATTACCATAGACATTAGCCAATACATTGTGAGATGTCTCTTAAGACGTTGTAAAATGTAACATTAGACATCCTTAAATGTCCCGTAAGACATCCTCAGATGTTTCAAAAGACATCCTCAAATGTCTTCCAATGTCTTTTATGACCATTATTTCAATATAAAAGCAGTCAAAACTATGCTGATGTGGCATGCCACGTCGGGTTTTTCCGGGTGCCACGTCAAATTTTCCCGGTTCCATGTTGGATTTTGGAGCTGCCACGTCACGATTTGATTGACCACAGAAAACTCCACATCAAGATCAAATTCATTGTTATGTAGCACTGCCCGTCCACATGGCGCTGATCTGTCTTCTACGTGACCCACTTCTTACCCTCCCAAGTTTACCTTGACACGTCATATTTTCGAAGACATCTTCCTGTGTTTCAAATGTCTACTTGATGGCTTTTTAGATATTAACCCAACTTTTAGTCTAAAAGTCAATTTTAAGACGTCTAATCGACATTATATGTCTTATTTAAGACATCCAAAATTTGATGGTTTTCTTATAGTGTGGGGAATGAGGCACTCTTAGAAGAGAGAACGGGCGTTTAAAACTCCTTGTAAATTTTTGTAGAGAACTTTACGCCTTTAGGAGGTAAACAGTTGGTAAGCGCGTCCAACTCCTTTTTGTCTGCAGTGTATTACTACATACTGACTGTCGTGAGTTACCAAACCAAGTAGGACAAAAAACAACCCAATTCACCACTAATACCTAACCAAAGGGTCCACCTTCCGGGTAACGTTCCTCGGAGACTATGAAGTACGAAACAAGACTCAATTTAGTCAGGACTACCGGTTTTATGCTACAACGACCTACTCCCATCCGGTTGACAGAACCGGTGACTCAGACAATCGGATCCGGTCATCTTCAAACCGAAACCCCAGGGTAACCGAGTGATTTCTGATCCGGTTTCCCTTCTCCGGTGAATACTCTATCGACCGGATACCGTTAAGTAACGAATGTTGATTTAGTTTTACCTCTGTAAATCCTCGAAGGGATCCTTCCTGTTACTTTAAAGGGTACGGAATTCGGTCACTCTCTACCGGTTGATTTAGGTGATTGGAGTTTCACCGGTTTGTTACTTAGTATTCTCTCTATCTTTCCAAGAGTTCTTCCCTTACGACCGCTTCTGCCACCCGGTTTTACCTTCCGAACAGTAGGTCACTCATGCAGTTATCCAGTTCTCTCCCTTTCCCTAGCCAATGATACTTGTCATTCCGATTGTAGTGAACAGTATCCCACTGTTCAATCCGCAAGATTTCGACTAAGGTTACTTGGAACCACAATGGTTTCCGAATTTGCATGCCAATTCCAGTAAGGACTCCCTCAACCAGATATAAAATCGCCAATAAATGACTGGGCTAAATGACTCTGTTTACAGTCATATGTACCAAAATCGGTCGTACGGTGACTAGGGACGCTTGATCAAGCCTGTGTCATATAAAGTGAGTAATATTGACCATTTGGTCGAAATGACTTGGGCTTCATCCGTCCGCTGTCATCCGCCTTTGTAGCCGACGTGGCTGCTGACATGGCCGATTTTTTGAAGAAGTCCACCTCAGCCAAAATGGCTGGACCTACGTTGTGACGTGGACGTTGACTAGATTTCGGGCAGGGAGGTAGGTTGACTGGAAATCCTACGTGGAAGCGCGGGATTTGACGTGGCGAAGTTTTTTCAACCTTCCTATGTGAGTGATATATGACTCCAGTGAGTTTTTTAGCACAAGACGTGTCTAATGGTGGTTGGTCCACGTGTCTACACTACTTTTAGAACGTAATATATTCGTAGCGGGTCAAATTTATTATCATATCAGAGTCATTTCTTAGTCGTTTCATAGTATTATGCAAGATTTACGTGTACATTTTTCGTTATGATGGTTTAGGCCTTGTCATTTCAGAGTCATTTTTTAGTATCATTAATTTTTTATAGTGTTTTTATCACTGAACGGCCACTACGCGTGTAATTCTGATGTCTGAACCCAGTCATTGTCCAGTCATATTACAACATGCGAGAAAATTGCATGTCATACATTTGTGAGCATTTGGCGGGCTGGTTACCAAAGATAACAAAAGCCGTTAGAATACAGTCATTGCGTGCTTAAAAGATGTCATAAAATTGACATGATGAGTCATATTGTACAAACATATACTCGAAATCCTGTCATACATGTAATTTACAAGGGACATAGAACAGTTAATATTGTGACCAAAGAGACAGAAGTTCGTAATATGTTTTCACACATATTAAACGTTTCTGTGCGCGCACTGATTGTCATTGACATAAAAAGTCCTCAAAAAAAGCGTATGAACATGAACTTCTTGCCTCTACGACAACGACCATGTATACATTCATTTCTACATATGATGAATAGGATGCTTGTATTATATATGAATCAAGAAATATATATGGACAAAAAATATCACTACATGTGGATAAATATGTCACCAATTTCCTCCCAGATCGAGTCCTTGTCTAATAACGGAACAAGTACACGCTTAGGTACATGCTTTCTTTTATCACATGCATACTACAAAATTGTCCAAAACAGTTGGATTAACTTACTACATTTACTCGTGATTGCCACGCACTATAACTTGTTCAGTCGGACGCACTTCTCCTCCCACAATGTATTGCTGCCCAAAACGTCCTTCACCTTCCACTGATCTGCGGCTGGGAGGGGCACCATCAGAGAAATATCAGGGGCCATGATGTGGGTGATATCCACCCTTACATATCCTCTGGGTATTGGCTTCCCGTGCGATACTTCCGTTCCTCGACCTATGGCAGTTACCTTCCCACTTGCCACCTTCTGCCGCATGTTCTTGTTATTCATCAAATTCACCTCTTGGTCGACCTGGAATTTGGACTTCGAACTCCCCTACATGAAGACGCTCCAACAACGTCACTCAATAGAATGTATGGTCTGCTATATATATCTTCCATCCGTGGTATATATATATATATATATATATATATATAGATATATATATATATATATATATATATATATATATATATATTCATGCTTTGAATATTACATAACCATTGCATCAGCTTCTTCGTCTTCACTTCGAGAGACTGAGACCGGTCCATCTATTGACATTACATAACAATTGAATTGATTAGATTAACTTGTTTGCGGTACTGGAGACGTTTTGCCTTTGAGACCTTCCCAGATAAAATTTGAATCTACATTGACCGTTTGACTAAAACCAATTCTCATGTTTGTGCATTGAGAGCCTAGGACTGCCTTTGCTTATGACTTATGAACATTTTATTACATTTTCATTATGACCCAAACATGCTTGCATATGGGCAGTCAACGTCAACGATGGAGGATTCATTGGGATGTCAAGTGATGTAAAATGCATGCTACTCAAGCTACATGCATATATATATTCAATTCAATTCCAAAAATAAAATCCTACTGCGACATGAACAGGTCCTTCGAAAAAACAGAAATTAGAAGTTTCATAAACTCACCTTTGTGCTATTTACTACAGAAAGGAGTAACAAAAACCACTCTATTACCTCTCTTCCTATTGCCAAAGGGTAGTCATACAAGTCTCAAAGGGTAGTGAGCCTTTGAGTTTTGTCGTGTTGACAAACAATTCACCAACATGAAAAATTCGCACCACAATATAATAAATTATATGCATTATTTCCAATACCTACTGAGGCTGTTCAATATTACCTTGGGCTTTGAAGTACCTCCTCCAGACTTCTTGCTCTTGTTTTTGACTTCTTGAGACTCGGTTGGAGAACTCGGGCCGCCCTCTACTCCTTCTCCGATCTCTAAATTGTTGATCTATTTCAATCGATTGAAGTTGTTAATTACATTTCAATTTTCCAGGTACGTGTTTGCCACTCAGGTAGTGTACGTACTAACATTATATGTAAGTAGAACTTGAATAACCTTGATGAGTTCAACATGTTCAGTACCATTCAAATATTGATTCATTGATATCGGTACACTTACCTTGTCCCTCAAGGAATCGTCTCCATGTGGTTGGAAAAACGATTCTGTCGGAGTAGTCGGAGTCTGTGGAATCGTTGTCGCTTCCTAACACCACAAGACAATATAAAAAAGTTGAATCAGTAATATCATGACAATTTTCTGATGAGGGGATCACTTCGTTTTTGCACTCCGCTACATATGAATTGTCCCCTCACCTCTCATCGTCCCTTGTGTGATACCATATGATGTAGAACTGCTATCCGAACTCTTTGTGTCAAGGTCACTTTCAACAACAGCAACTGGTTGGATTGTAGAGCACTCCGCACGCGATGTATGAGCTTCGGGAGGCATTTGGGCTGGGTTTGAAACGCGAAACTCATAGACATTTGAAGAATGAAAAAAAGACTCCAACAAGGGCCACAAACTTGTTAGCAAACATGCATTGTCATCAGACAACCTCTCAAACTTTGTCACGTAGAATGGATGTGCCACTATGACATTGGCTGGCGGATTTGCCGCAAGAACTCTGTCCCTGTTGTTGTCTATAACAAGAGAGCTCTCTAAGTTCCACTGAGGAAATGTAGAATAAACGCGAGATAGACGTTTCCCCTCTAATAGAACCTCTCTATCTATGGGGTCTACTCGTATTGGGTTGTGTTGTAGAACAGACCACACAAACTCCGGTGCAGCTCCGTCAACCTTTAGCTCTGCCATCAGTACTTCTACCATGTCCTCCATGAATTTGGGTGGTTTCGCTCCCCAGTAAGCAACATGGAAATGTAAGAAACAAGCATAAATGAACTGCCTTAACCCTGGCCTGAAATATATCCGTTTGCCTTTGGCGTTCAAAGTCAACCTAATCTGAAGATTTGGATTCGCCATCGTCAAATTCGTACAATCCAGTAGCGTACCTAGGATATTAAATATTAGAAGCTTCTTCTGTGAATGAGATTGACATGCTGGGACAATATGGACGACTCTCTTAGGAGTTAGGAGGCCTCACCTCGGCTGGCATTGTCCATTCGTTGTACAGATCGCGTTTCGATGGTGCTGGAGGCTTCTTTGTCGGAGTCTTAGCCTGTACCACATGCTTCGGAACCTTGAATTTGGCCGTTGACATCGGAGCAGTTGCGTCAATAGGTGATGGCGCTGTAGGCATCTTTGGCCCTACGACTGGAGCTCTTGTCTGCGGGGCTGAAGCACCTAAGGTCTGTACTGCTTTTGCGGCCTTTGACGTAGGAGCTCTTGACTTCTTTAAAGTTCTAGACGCTTTGGATTTTGTTGTCTTCGCACCTGTTGCTAGTGAAGAAGTGTTTGCCGTTGGTGAATTGGTTCCCTTCAAAGTGGCATCAGCGGCAGACAACACTTCGACCTCGGTTGTAGCAATCTCAGGCGTATCAACCTCAATGTCCGTGACTTTGTCTGGCCTTTCAGTATTCTTTTGTCTTCCATCGTCAACGTCTTCAATCGAAGGAGTTCTACTATCATTCTTGGTTGGATTTCCACAGGCCAAATCGGGTGGACTGTTGGTCATGAAAGACGTCTCTAAATTGCGCCTCAGGCCATGCGAGGAGTTGTCGTTTTCTGAATTGTGTTCAACAACTTCCAATTCCACATTCTGTGTTTGACCCGCTTCCTAAAAGACTTCTTTCTTAGATTTCTTTCGTGATACATTTGATTTTACTCTAGGGCTTGATATTGGATGTACGCGCTTCGAGCCTTTTTCCTTAGCTGTTGCCTTAGTAAGTTCCTTCTCATCTTCCACAGTAGTCGTCATCGCTACTTCTGGTTCCTTTGCCACTGCGTCATCCTCCTTGTCCTTGATCAATGGCGACGAGTTCATTTCCGGATCCTCATCCAGTCTTGAGTTTCCACCAGTCTCTGTGGTCTTCTTCTTCATAATAGGAATCACACGGCCACGTTTGTGAGGTGCCTTTGGAGGCGTTTGCAGAGGCCTCGGAATGGCATGCACAGTACGTACTGCAGGTCTGTCTCGCTTCTTCTTTGTCTTCAGGGGTTTGGATTTGTTCTTCTCTTCATCTTCATGATCCTCCTCCTTATTTGCTTCATCTGCCACATCCGCTGCAGCTTCAACTATGTCCCTGTCCTCTTTAACAAGATTATGGTCCTCCTCTGACTCATGTGCTTCATCTCGAACGGCCTCTGTGTCAGCTTCAAAAGCATTTTCAATCTCATCTCCAACATCCCCTTCTTCTTCAGCATGCTCCGTTTTGTCTTGAAGGTGGTTGTGGATATTCTCTGGAACGTCAGCTTCGTGTTCAACAGTGTCGTCTTCAGGAAGGTGCTGGTACTCCTATTCATCCTGCTATGTCTCCAGTGGAATCACTAAGTCATTTCATATACCATGTACATTACTCACCTATTTTCATTCATTGTAAGAAGAGACTCACAAATTTCCAAGTATGGACCATGAATTTGCTATGAAGATGCATAGAACTATGCACAACTACACCCTGCTCAAACATCACTACTATATGACTGATCCTCACTAACATATGACTGAACCGTCAACACTACGAACCGACATGACTGAACTGTATAATACGAAAAACTTCAGAAATATCATGCTACGACGACTGTCCGGATGTGTGGCGTCCACCCACATGAACGCCGACATGCTCTTCTTCAGAGTGGCTATCCTCTGAAAGGCTTTTTCCGGAGTTGGAGTGTTCCTTTGTCTCTATCACTGTTTTCTTCTTCAATTCAGCTTTACCATCCGTCTACGCTCCGTGGACACTCGCATAAGCTTTTTTCGATCTCGTCGTCATTCGTGTAGCAGGTTCACTAGAGCCTGGAACATCGATTTTTCCATGAATCGCCACGGTTGGACGTTCTGTTTATCTTTTGCACCAACCGACGGACCCGGGCTACTGTCATTCCGTAAAGTAGTCATTCCAGCAATGAAATTACGCATAAGTTTCTGTAAATCCTCCACCGCCCTCGTATTAGCGAATGTGCTGTCCAATATTTCACCTACCGTCTTCTCCAATGCACCTTGACGTTCGATTATGCCCTTCAGCTTTTTGAATCCCTACATTAAAGATGTTGTGCTTTCAGGATCAGCCACATTCTGCTTCGATATTAACCTCCTTGTCCATCTTATCAAACTTAATGTTTTATGGACATTGATGCATCCAATCAAACTTAATGTTTTATGGACCTTGATGCATCCAATCAAACTTAATGTTTTATGGACCTTGATGCATCCAATCAAACTTAATGTTTTATGGACCTTGATGCATCCAATCAAACTTAATGTTTTATGGACCTTGATGCATCCAATCAAACTTAATGTTTTATGGACCTTGATGCATCCAATCAAACTTAATGTTTTATGGACCTTGATGCATCCAATCAAACTTAATGTTTTATGGACCTTGATGCATCCAATCAAACTTAATGTTTTATGGACCTTGATGCATCCAATCAAGATATGAAAATTATAGCAATGTATACAATATCTATCAAACAAAGTAAGAATGTCAATCAACTCTAGTGCAAATAAAATAGCGTAATGCTTCAAACAATGTCAATACATATTGAGGATTTCTATAGAATATTGAAACTTTGAAAATCATATACATTGTTCTAACTTTTAACAAATTAATGACTATTGTCATATGACATCAACTTTGAGAACACAAAGACACAATGACTTTGACATGAACGTGACATTGACGCTTTCTACGCTACAGATCGTACCTCTTGTTCTAAGCTAGCATTCAACTCTTCACCAACATCCGCAATTTCTGTATTGCCGGCTGCAGTCTTTCTCTGCATGCATTGCCACGTTTCATGTTAGCAAATTTGTACACAGAAACAAATGGATTTGAGATTCTAAAATGCAATTGTGTTTGCAATGACATCCATATTATACGCACGGCTTTAGATGCTTTTCCGTCCTTGCCCCGCCTGCCCACAAATGCCGTATGTTTTACTTCCTGCCGTGCAGACGTCATAGCGTCCGCCTTCGCCTGCGTGGACTTCTTCTCCCAGTACACTTTCAACTTGGACCACTGCTCCTCTTCGATGTGAGCAGGGCAGTCACTGTTGCCAGTCTTCCATCTGGCCTTCAGTCGAAATCTCTCGGACCGTAGAGAATTTCTGATAGCCCTCTTAAACGTTCGAGACGATAGTGTGCATGGAGAATACGCAAATTCTTCATCAAGCTTATCCCGAATCATCTTCAGTGCATGAGCACTCTGCTTGTCAAATGACAAGATGCTCATATCAAGAAATCGAATTATAAGTGAATGTACCGCCTCGTCCCACGCTGGTTTTCCTGGACAAGAGGCATCAATGCTATCGTCCTCCTTAATTATCAACTTGTGGGGTTTCATACCCTTTTCCACCCGCTTGAACTTCTCCTCCTCGTATTCATGTTTGTCCTTGCGTCGAGTGTTCCTCCTTTTCTCCTCCTTCACCATCGATGTGGGCGGCAACATTGCAGTCTGGTTCCAAAACGTAGCCGACTGGGGATGCTGCTGGGACATCAGCCACATGTTGTACATTCCTTGCTGCTTAAACGGCATAAGTGGCGCTGCTTGTGGCTTGGAAGGAGGCCATCCTTGAGATGATCCAGGCCATCCCTGAGACGCCATGAACTGTGCCGCAAGACTCGGATCCATCTGGCTTGCGGATGCAGATCTCAACTGCTTCCTCTTCATCTTCTCAGGAATTAATTCCCTCATGTCATCGGAATCGGACCTAGTCATCTCGTCTGGCCGGGTATGGAGTGTCAAAAGCAAGGCTGGAGAAAGCAACAAGTGGTAACTTTACAGATAACGAGTCTAATCAAAAGTCGCCATTCTTCCCTTTTATTTTAGGTACATTGCTTGTACACAGGAATTTTGTTATCTTCGCAAGATACGAAGTGTTACAGGTGAATAGAATTTCGACTTAGCTTATAGTACTACTAAAACAAATTGGACATGGCCATACTTACCTGCCATACCGTGGATATCATCGCTGCTGTTGTCTTCAGAGCTTCTAGATCCTTCCGAACCCGACATTGCTGCAACCTGAGTACCTTCAGCAGCTCGCTTTGATTTGAGCTTCACCCCTTCTGTATCGGTGTTACCGGCAACAACAAAACGACTACTGCGACGCAATGGTGTGGCTTTGTCGGCTGCTGCCTTTACTCGCCTCGCTTTTGGTTTCGATCCGGTTGGCCTACAATGAATCGCAAGATGACGGAAAACGTGACTACAACATGACGAATGGTCAATGCAGGCTTGAACTAATCTGGCTATGGCGTACTACGACTCCAAAAATGCAATACTATAGAAAAAACTGTTGCACAAGCTCTGTGAACTGCAATTGCAATTGCTGGCTAGGTTAAATTCAAAAATGCGAGAGAGACAAAATGATGGCCACACGATGTCACAATGATGGATGAGATCCTGACATGTGTCTCACAACAATACGTGATGTGACATTCTAAGTTCTAGAGGACGACATAATGACTAACCTATCACTTCCTAATTAATGCGCCGTCTTCATCCTCAAGTGCGTAAGGTGGCAAGATGCGTGCAATCAACAGCTTCCAAACCGAAGTTGCTTGAATGCAAACTATCTTGATAATCGAGTACTTTGTTTAGATGATGTCCCTCTAATCAGCAACAATTCAAATTGTGGAGTCAGGAATGAAACTTACAGGGATGCTAGAGCGGTTTGCACATTTCGAAACTCCGCTGAATTCTGCAGCAGTTTCACTCGGGCATCTCGTTGCTTTTCGTACTGTGTCTTCTCGTCTTCAACCTCATTCGGCTTTGAATATTTGGGTCAACCCATCCTCAACATCCAAATATTTCAGAATACACAGTGAAGGTACCGGATTTTCTCTCAAGCGTCTCGATATGTGTATAGGTCAATTACAGGTGCATGGAATCAGAGTTTCGGTAGGTAATTCACAGGTACATGCAATTGAACTCTAGGTCACTTAGAAGTGTATGGAATTCGAGTCACATAAGATAATGCATGCTCTACCTTAAAACAAAACCCTACATACAGTTTGCGCGTGGTGTAGAAAAGCTCAGAGCCAAGACGTTTCACACAAAGTAAATAAAAGGAGACGTTGCATTGTTTTGTAGTTGAAAGCCATGCTTCAATAATCTTTGTTAGGGTCTTGGTCTAGCAAAAAAAATAGCATGCGCGGATTTATTGGTCTGTGTTAACGCAAAAGGTAGTCGGAACAGAGTAGGTGTCCATTCAACGTTTCAAGTGAGTCATACGTTACTCATTCATTTATAAGGAACTAGTCATTTTGCTCAGCGGGTAGTCATACATTGGTCATTATTGTGTTGAAAACCACATCACATGGTATTTTTTGTATAGTTTGTTCATAAATTACAGTGTAATTGCTACTTTGTAAGTGATGACATCAGCTTGTTTTTTATGATGTTCATTCATAGTTTTCAAAAAACCCCTTCACATTTTTTTTGTTATTCTAACTTCAACCTTACAACTCTTTCTGACATGCATGTACAGGACTTAGTACATCTGAAGCGTTAAGCTCCTGCCTTCAAATATGGAAGTGAATGGTAATGACAGAAGTCTTGTTGTACCTGTTAGTGATGACCAAAGAAAGAAAACACGAGATATCAACCTCTGGAGAAGGGAGGCCGAAAGAGCAGCTTCTTCACGCATAACTTGTATGAACTGCCCTTGTTGGTCATGCAAGGGCGCAAGCAAGAGACTCATTGCCAATGTCCGGAAACACTGACTTGAGAACAGACGGCACCTAGATTTTCGGAGGTGGAGGGGTCCAGGAAGAAACGAAGGATCAGACGATGAATGGGATGAAGAATTTTGGAGGAGGAACGAAGAAGCAAGTCAAAAATATACAGTGGACGAGAATATCGACAGTGATGGCATATTAGCAGACACATATTTCGAAGGTACTACAGAAGCAGGGAGTGCGGAAGAGCAAATTCAAGAGGTGGCAGTCCGTGCATTTACGATTGCAGATGAAGTACATCAAAACGTGGTTGACAATGAAGACTATAATCATGACAACAATTCTCGTAAGGACGTGGAAGATTTTCAAAATGCTGGTGCCTATGACGTTGGTGAGGAAGACGAGGCCACGGTGGAAGAAGTTGTCCCTGACATTAGTAATGACTACTCCTTTGAAGACGCCCAACTTCTAGAAAATGCAATGAAGCCGCTATATGAAGGTGCATGTTCAACAAAGTTGGCTGCCACGATATTGCTCATGAACTTGTGTACAGTTCATGGAGTCACAAACACATGTGCGAACGAGTTGTTAGCACTAATAGGAAAGCACTTACTTCCAGAAGACAATTCATTGCTAAAAACTTACTACGCCGCGAAGACGTTGACTTTGAAGTTGGGTCTGTCGTACGAGAATATTCATGCTTGCGAGAGGGGATGCGTTTTGTTTCGAAACGATTTAGCCAACGCTAGCAACTGCCCACCGTGTCATGGACGCAGATATCAAGAGGAGACACGCTCCTTACTTCCAGTCAAAGTATTGCGTCATTTTCCAATCATTCCAAGGATCCGGCGGCTGTTCAGAAGTCCAACCATCTCTAAACTAATGCGCTGGCACTCTGAAAATCGAAGTGACAGAGCTGGAGGCGACAACATCGTACGTCATCCATGTGACTCCAAAGCATGGAAACACTTTGATTCTAATGTGGATCCAAGCTTTTCAAATGACCCAAGGAACATTCACTAAGCCCTTGTAGCAGACGGCGTAAACCCATTCAAGCAAACATGGTCAAGTTGGTCAACGTAGCCAGTAACTCTTCTAAACTACAACCTTCCTCCATGGCTTTGCACAAAAAAGTTTTTTATTATGTTAGCTTTGCTTATTCCTGGGAAGCATTCAGTTTCTGGTGAGAACTTTGATGTGTACATGGAACCATTAGTGGAGGAATTACTACTGCTGTGGAAAGGAGTCAAAGTATATGATATAACCGAGCAATTTGGAGTGAGGGAGTTCACACTTCGTGCAATGCTCTTGTGGACTATCCACGATTACCCAGGTTATGGTACAGTTGGAGGATTTGCACATCAGGGCTATGCAGGCTGCCCTTATTGTGGACCAGATTTAGGAATGGAGCATTCAACAGAACTTGGGAAAGGTATATACGCAGCAACACAAAGGTGGTTGCCGATGGATCATCCGTATCGGCAACAACACATGAACATTCATTTTAATGGAAAAAGTGAGATGCGGACTGAACCGAAGGTAGTGACAGTAGAGGAGCAAATGCGTCAGGCAATTGCGTACGAATCTTGGAAGCGTGAAGGCAATCGAGAGGGAGGACTTGGTGACCCATCCAAAATACACGGCGTCAAACGATTAAGCATATTATTTTGCTTGCCGTATTGGAAGGTGAGATATCATATGAATTTTCCAGATTATGTAAGTATGAAGAACAAATGGAATGTATGATAATAGAAATTCTATCGTCTATACATGATTTGATTTGAATTTCCAGGTTATTTTAAAAGATTGAACAATTGCAAAACTCGATGTAGGTTCTTGTCTGAGAGCCGAACTATGTCAGTAGTTAGTGTTCGAAGTGAGGGCTTTTTTCTGTACGATTACGTCATAGGTATTTCACTGTGAGCTAAGAGGTTAACATTCTTTGAAACAAAGGTGAGCGTTATGATGAAAATGTCAAGTATGACGCACTACAATTAAAATCATCATTAAACTCAAAACATTGCACATTCAAGTGTCGACTACAAGTGCTTGAGCCAAATGTAAACTAAAATGACCTGGCTTGAAGACTCTTCAGAAACCACTCTTCCCTCTTTAGAGTGAACCCTGAAATGTGAATCTCAACCACAATCATGGCCTTCAACTTCAAAATATATTCGAAATAGAGTTTGCTTTTTTAGTCCAAGTAATGGATGTCTTGTTTTTTTTTTTTTTTTTTTCCAGAGGCACATGTGTAGCAAACTAAACTTTGTCTTGATTACATCGAGAGACTAAATATGTATAGCTATAGGAAATATGATTATTGGAGCAACCTTATATAAATACTGAATACTAACAGTAATAACTTCAAAAATGTACAGGATCTGCTAGTTCGATGGACTCTTGATGTCATGCATTACGAGATGAACCTCTCTAAGAATTTCTTGAAAACAATAAGTGGCAAGAAAGACACTGTGAAGGTTCGTCGAGATTTAAAGAGACGGGGTATTCGGAAACATCTCTGGCTAGTGCCCAATCCACGTCGTGGAAAGAAGATGCTCAAGCCGAAGGCCTCGTTTGTATTGTCGAACGAAGAGTTTGATATTTTTGCAAGTACATTAGAGAATTTGAAAACATCCAAAGGGTATGGATCGTCATCAATCGGAAGTAATATCAGAGGGAAGAATTTTGGAGCATTGAAATCACACGATTACCATTTGCTGATGCAACAACTGATGCCGTTGGGACTGCGTGGGTTGTTGAAGCCTGGTGCGAGAAAAGCTGTCATGCGAATGTGCATAGTGTTTAGACGTATATGTAAAAATACATATGATCCTTCAGAGTTTGAATCATTGCAGGTGGACTTGGCAGAAAGTATGGCCATCTTGGAAATGGAATTCCCTCCTTCTTTTTTTGATATTATGACACACCTACCGTACCACGTTGTGCAAGAGTTGGACATGTGTGGACCGGTCTCCACCAGGTGGATGTATCCTATAGAGAGGTACATGAAGACATTAAAGAACTATGTGCGCACTTTTGCAAGACCAGAGGCATCAATGGCGGTAGGTTACATAAAAGAAGAGTGTTTAGGATATGTGACGGAATACATGCAGCGTTTTGACGTGGTAGAGCGAAGAGTGTGGGATGCTGACGAGGAATTTGGCGACGTTGAAGAGGTACTCGAAGGTGCAGGGAGGCCATACGTATGACTTCTGCAATTTGGGACATAGCACACAATTATGTACTCCATAATTTAGCAGCAATGCAGCCGTACTTGCGGTAGGTTACTTTTTATAATGCACGGTATGCCTTAGCTCCACCACATAAGTTACTGAAAGACGAAATTTGTGTGTATAGAGGGAGTGGGAAGCAGAAGTGGAAGTGAGAAGCGGAATTCCAGCATTTGGAGATTGGATTATAAAGACTCTAGACGGAGAGGAGGTGCAAAATTCCAACATCGACATTGACATGTTCCTCATGAGCCAAAAGCCGGCTCACAAATGTTTGAGGTATGGAAAAATTAAAGCTTTTGGAAACCATTTTCGAGTCGATGAGAACAGCCAGACCCGTAATGAAGACGTACGATTCTGGGGTGGCAACCGTTGGTGGTGATCAAGTTTTAGACGCAAGGGATGTGTCTTCAATAACTTATGTAGGTGTCTAAAAAGACATACTAAAACTAGATTATGGACCTGTTCGTACTCCCATAATCTTACTAAGATGTGAATGGATCAAGAGAGTAGATAATCACAACAATCCAAATACTTACATTAGGGACGACAGTGGATTCTTGATGGTGAACTTCAGGCACAAGCTTCCGAAGATGCAAGATCCCTTCATCTTCCCAAGTCAAGCCACTCAAGTTTTCTTTTCCGACGATCGACAGAAACCAGGGTGGAAGGTGGTTTTACGGAAAGATCCCAGGGCACGGCGAGAGGTGGTAGATTCATCGGATGTGTTTTATTCAACGTCTGTTGACACAGTGGGTCTCAGTACTCCGACGGTAATACCTCCACCACCTACAGTCCCTTCATTGGAAGATGCCGTGGAGTTGACCAATGAAGACAAACTCTTAGCAGTAGCAGCATATTAATTAGAAGAAGGTGAGCAATGCAACAGTTATAGTTATTTTCAATGAATCTTATACAGGTTGTTTGTACAATTGTGAAAGGAGCAGTTATAGACTTGCTACAACTTCTCCTTCCGCATGTGGCCGGGTATGTCCTTGACAATGTAACATTGTAATTGGATTATAGAACGTCGCAGGAGCCAATCCGAACGCAACGACGTCGTTATTATAGTTGAAATTAAGTCAACAATGGATAAAGAGCTAGCTGACGAGGGAGACCGATCGTCACTGTAGCAGATTAACCAACAACCGAGGCTATGATGACAAAGGATAAACCAACGGTAACTCCAACATATGAGCGTGATATAACAAAGGATGCTACAATTTAAAGTTGTGAAGTATATTGTAAATGGATTCCCTACTGCAATAAATTGAATGACTTTAATCATGATATTATTTCTAGAGCTTAATGCAACGATAGTAGGTTTACACCTTGTTGTGTGTTCTAGTTGAATGACGCTTTTGTTGTAGAGAATTTTGTAACCCCACATGGCTAGTATAATTAATAAGTTTTTGTACACTTAATGTGTATAAAAAGGCTACAGTTGCAATTTAACAAAAATACACGCCCATTTCACAATGCTATGATGATATCAGTTTGTATGGTGATATGCTTAGGCATTAGACAACAAGAAGCAATTGTATTAGTCTGACCAACAATAAGTGATTTTTATAAACATAATGTATGTGTCAGAAAAGGATCAGCAATTATATGTAAGACGTTTCCTACTCATTCCTGTGCATAGTCATTATATACACAATATCAGATATACGGTATGACAACGAAATGACCGATAGAGCTTTTATGGACACGTCGCCTTATCCTTATAAATCTTAGTAATTTCATAAAAGAGTGAAAAAACCATATGGAAGAACTACAGAGATTGCGAAGTGGCCAAATATTCGGTATAAAAAGATATTTCAAAGAATATAGGGGCAGACTCAGGGCTTATGTAACACAAAATAAAAAACTTTTTCATGTAGTCATTGACCAGTCATATAGAATGACTCCTTTTAGTCCACGTTGGCAGAATATACAAATTGGACTAAACCCTAATCCGAGGTTCTAGCCAAGTCAGCCGCTTAAAAAGTTTCACTTCCTCAATGACTGCAAAATGACTGCAGAATATCCACGTCAGAAATGAATTTAACGACAAAAAAAGTAATAAACTTAAGGTAAGAGCCACGTATGATTCAAAAAACCTTTCGATTCTGTACCACTACCATGTGACTCAAGAATGACTCCTAATTATCCACGTAATCAAATAATTTTTCTCAAATTATTTATTGACACTAACTACACAAGCCACATCGGATCCTATAAATCCGTTGATAAATCGGACTGAGTGTGACTAATAGTAGCTCCCCCATATGACTGCCAAATGACTGGCATGTCGCGACGTCGGGAAGCCGGATGAGAAGATGTGGATGTCTCCCACAATTCCACCTCTTTCATCTCTCGAGGTAGAATACTAAATCATTAAATGACACGCTAATGACTATGGCCATATTTTCAAAAAATCCTCAGTCATAAGATGGTCAATTAGTCATTCTATTGTAATCTTGACCATCAAGTCATTCTTTCGCCGGTCACGGAAACCACTATTTTCTACTAGTGATATCCCATCCGGGAGGTTGGCTACCGGGTCAGCTTTACTCACCAACCCAGTACCTCTGTCTAATCTGGATTACATCAACATTTCCTACGATCGACAAGCACACATACACAAACGCTTGGACTCTCCCGCTCAGATCTCTTACTGACACCGCAACTGCTCTAACAATCCCAACCCGGGTACTAGAGCAGCAGCCACCGAACTTGCAAGGGACTCCCTGACACTACAACCGAATGCAGACCTTACTTACACATGACACCCGGAATCACACAAACAACACAAGGACGCACGAGTTTGAGATGCAAGCTAAACCTTTACTGACGGGTGCAGAGAATACAGAGAAGACTCGAGCGACTCCAAAGAATCCCCGATAAGTATTCAGAGCTCCTGAATTCACCGGAAACCCTCATCAAATCCAAAATATCCGGAATCCAAGATTTCCGGAGTCAGTAGACCCTGTTAAGCATCTCCATTTTTGTCGGTAATCTAAATATCTAATTCGTCTACCTACTAATTAGCGCCCTCTCCTGTCATTGGTCCAACTGGAGTAGAAGGCGGCGCAGCCTTCTTTGCTGACACGGATCATTGGTCTTCCGGCTACAAACGGCGATTACCCTCCCTCAACGTTACCGCTGATGAGAGGGTGGTAGGAAGGAGTTCCTACGACCGGGACTCCGGCTAGGCGTCTGGTCTCCTCTTTCAAGAGGTGTGGACTCTCCGGATCCGCACGTGCCCTTTAGAGCAGTGTTGACAATCCTCACCGGGGTAGGGAACAGTATATCCGGGTCGGCGCTCCTCTCTATCGATTCGAATGTCCCGGCCGTCCGGATGGCGATCTGACACAGGTCGGTTGGCTCTTGAATCTGCACAAACGGAGGAAATACTCCGGTACGCACGGGAACCGGGGAAATTGCGGGAGCTACCGGCTCGGGGGACTTCTCCTTATCAGCTGGCTTACTCTCATCTACGTGCATTTCTTCCGGCTGTACCGCGGTAGCCTCCTCAACACTCTCCTTGGGTACCATCGTTCCGGCCTGCTCCTGGATTGGAGGTATCCTGTATGGGTCCTCCGACTCTTCCTCCTCTGATTCATCCTCTTCAGATTCCTCTTCCTCTTCTCCACGAGGAATGAAGTTGGATGGCATTGCCTGAGTTGACCGGGTTGCCGGCCTCCGCCCAGTCTGCTTCCGTGGGGTAGACCTCCCGGGTGCGCTGCTAGGTCCAGCTTTATCCGGATTGGTCTTCTTCTTTTGAGGAGTCTGGTTGACGTACTTTGGGGACCCCTCCAAGTCGATGACTGCCCTATCCGGATTCTCCCCCTCGGACTCCGAAGTTAGGTCGACGTGGGAAGGATCGACCTCTGAAGGCTAAAATCTCTCCCATCCTGCATCTTCTGGTTGAGTGAGAATACCATACCGGGCGTACAGATGATACAAGTAGGGCGTCAGCGGACAGCCCTTCTTATTGCCGATCTTGGGCACCTCTTTCTGCACCACCTCGTTGATGATGTGGTGCCATCCAATCACCCTCTTCCCGTTGTAGCTCCACAAGATCGACTTCATCAACTTGATTGTGCAGGAGGTCGGCTTATCCGAACTGAGGATGGGCATTAGAAACCGGAGTAGTTGCTGCTCCCGCGCACTCTTGCATTGGTCGACCTTGAATCCATCCTTGTGGTCGTGTGGCCGGTTGAACCTACTCTTCAATCCCTCATCGCTCTTCCTCGTGATGTAGCCCCCCACCGAGTTGGGAAAGCGGTAGGTCGCCTGCCACTACTTCGGCATCCATCTTCTCGGTTTGCCCCGCAGCTTGTGATCCCGGTGCTCCTCTAGCCACTTCTTGCTGATCAGCTCCTCTACTATCTTCTAGTCGACAAAATCCCAGGGGACATCGAGGAATCTCGCGCAGCCCATCCGGCTAAGGTCTTCCCGCAGCTCATCTTCATACCTCTTCTTCTACAAGAAATCCAGCTTCACCGTTTTGATCGGGATTGGTTTCTACAATTACCACGACGAGTCCGCTCGCTTTCTCGGCATCGCGAGGTAGTATTTGCGCTTTTTTTCTAACCTCTGGTTCTCCCTCCCAACTCTCCTCTCCTTCCGGACGTCGTTACTCGCAAACCCTACTCTCCGGAACACTAACTGGACGCTTGAAATTCAAAATGGGAGTTGGAATTTGGGCGGGCGGGAGTGAGGAAGCACTCCGGGTGTGTAAATCACTCCCGGAGTGGGAGTAATTGATGGCTACAGAACTTAAAAGCAGCAATCCGGACAATCCCAGCTGTGCCGCCATTCCGACTACCCTGACAGTACACCGGCTACTACTCCGGATGTAGGGGCCTATCCGGACCGTACTACTGACAGTCCCGGGGAAATTGGATTACTGGATTTCCGATAACCCTAACAATCCACTAGGGTCACTCGGGTTGGCTGCCACACTAAGGAACTGCTAACTGACCGGTTTTAGTCCTCCGGTCTTTATTCCTAGCCCTTTAAATACTATTCTAAACCCTAAACACACCACAAAAAGCAAATTTCCGGAGAACAAGGTTCGACATTGACCGCAAAATTTTGCAACATGGAGCTATAAGACTGGACATGTAGTTGCAAACCGACATCACTGTCGCAATTTCCCGTAATTTTTGCTTGCTTCTCAATGTTATCTTCATAGGAGTGGTGATTTGAAGGTGAATGTATTCATGAAATGGGGGATTAGGATTTCACGGTTTCATGAAAATCACAATTTTAATTCTAACAGAGGGTGCTAAATTAGGGTAAACTCAATAAAAACTTAGGTATGTTGAATGTTCTTTGAGGCACAAACAATAAGGGTTGTTAACTCTCTCTTCAGTGTTGTGTCATTTTTTTGTCAGTGCAGTGGCTTGACAAATCTCATGTTGTCGTTGTCGCGGCTGGAATGAGTTATCTTTAGATATGCTGCTTAGAACGCTATGGTGTTGGAAGATGCCCAAACTCTTTTGATCAATGGTGAGGTTAGAACCCCATCAAAACCAAGTCCTGAAACATCGGAGGGAGGAGATGGGTACAAGGAAGTTCAAAAATATTCAAATGTAACTTCGTGTTCAGATCCAGTGAGCAGCGGTGAAACTACAAGGATAGCAACACCAAATGTCATACTCCAACTATGAGTGGTGTTGTACAAGAGGATGGAGAAGGTAGTTCTACAGAGAATACAACAGGTTTTATAGACCCCTGTGACGAAGAAAGTTACACAACCTGAGAGATAACAACTTCAAGTAGCAATTCAGTGAGTGTGAAAGATGACAACAACTCAGTACCCGAGACATCATACACTAACGAGACAAGTGAGGTATGTCTGCTAAACCAATGCCAAACTCTCGTATTCAGCTCTTGTTTTTTTAAGGTAGAAGGAGTTATTTCCCTCTTAGAGCATGCGTAATTAGTGCAACGTGGTGGTGATGGATCTATTTGAGGTCCGAACATGTTTGTGATCATGGTCAAAGCTATAATGAAGGTATATTTGAAGTTTTGCTAGCGTACAAAAACAGTGAGGTAACCAAAGTAACTCCTTTTATGTGCACATAAGTAGTTGGGTTCTCAAGTGTTCAAATACTTGTTGAACAGGTTGTAGGAAATGCAATTGTCAACACTTCGTCAACAAATCCCTTAATCAATTCTAGTCCATCGAATATGTGTTTTAAAATCCCTTGGACGCAAGTTAGACCCTGGTATGCTTCAGATGAGAATTTGAAGCAAAATGTCAAAATCCAATAGATTATCTTATGTAGCAGAATGAATCTTAGAATCGTCTCTGCGTCTTAGTGAGGTAATAGTTCACATTACGTACAGAAATGCTATAGAGAAAGTCCATTGCTTTGAAGAATGAGTTGGTCAGACAACAGACTGGTTTTCCAAGGTCCTTTTGAGACAGTTCAGTAGACGGTCGGGCGAGTAACCCATGTCTTCGAATGAAGTTAACATTTAGGTCATGCATGTTTGAGCTAAATTAACAAAGAACATTGTGGTGAGAATACGCAACTTACAAGAGATAGAGGACAACTGATACCAAAAGCAAGCATGATACCTACCAAAGAGAGACCAGTTACGAGGTCTACGTCTAAGAATGCAACAAAAATGAAGAATATCAGCGTTGTGAATGAAGATTTCCCGCCCAGTCATCTTGAATCAGAGAAGTTTCCAGCACCAAATTGTTGTGCGGTACGTAATCTTCTGAAGTGAAAAATAATAGTACTGATAATCTTCAGTAAAAATTTGGATTGCATAATGTTCTTTGTGACCAAAGCATCCATTTTTCAATCATAGTCATTGGTATTTATAACAATAGGAGTATGAACTTCTGATACTGTGGTGTTCGATCAATGCAGCTGAGTATGGCACGCACAGCATTAGTAATAGAAAATTTGAATTGGAATCGAACAGCGTCATCATCATCACATACGACTAAAGGAAGGATGTGCCAACAGCCTAGACAGGGCTATAATATACAGCATTATGGATTAGGCTGCAATCAAGAGCAAAGCAGGGAACAACTCCAGAGAGTCTTGCGAAGTCCCCCTGAAAGGCATTTACAAGGTCCTCTTGTAGGAGAAGTGCGTAGAAGTCTTCTACTGCTTAAAATCAGGCCAAGCAACACGAAGGTACAATTTCTAAAACCCTTTTTATGTTTTAATATGATCTATCATAAAGTTTTGAAGATTGGATTTAGTTGCATGAGTTGTTCCTCGGAGATGAAAGTTTGTTGCAACTCTTTCAGTTCCTTTGAATGTTAATCTCATACAGAATCGTATCCATGTGTTCTTTCATATTCTCAGGTAGAAGATCGAAACACCCACTCCTTTTACAACGACAAAGATAATTACAAACATGGCAAGGCAACAAGAAGATGAGATGGCGGAGGATGGAGCCGTCGATGCGCAAACAACATCAAGAGAAGTAGTGTACTTTGAAACTGCCCGAGAAGACACTATAAGAACCCTGTTTTTTTTATGTCTAAATCTGATGTTTGTGATGTCGAAATCTAACTCGTTGACATGAAGCAAGTGGATGTCAGACATTTTAACATCCAAGACATCAAGTTAAACATCAAAGACATCAAGTTAGACATCTAAAATTATCTAAAGACATCAGGGTTAGACGGTAACTTTGCGAAGGTAAAACGAGTGCTACGTACGTGACACATCAGCGCCATGTGCACGGGCAGTGCCACATCGCAATGAATTACATTATGATGTAGACTTTTTGGTGCTCACGTGGAATGTAACGTGGCGGCGCAAAAATTCTACGTAGATCCGGGAAAATCCAACGTGGTACCCGGGAAATCCGATGTGGAGCCCGGGAAAATGACGTGGCATGCCATGTCTGCAACGTATTGGGGGGTTTTAGGCTCAAATGACGTTACTGTTAGAGATCACTTTAGACATCAATGTCTCTTGCTTGATGTCCCTAGTGGCTAGGACGATGTGAAGATGGATGTCACCAGTGACTAGGACAATGTTAAGATTGATGTCTCTAGTGCGTAGAATGATGTTTAAATTGATGTCCTTCTTAAAGATGTGATGTTTGCTCGGATGCTTGTAGCAACATCCCGTAGGACATCGATGTAAACGTTTTGTGTTAGACATGATGTTTGCAACAATGTTACTATTGATGTTTTCTGGGCATATGAAAGGACCTCTAGGATGACATTTTTAGATGTTTATATAGTCATCAAAACCGTAATCCACATACGTCTCACATAACATCAACAGTAAACACTGTCACATTAGAAAGTTTAAGTCAAACATATATTGCTTAGGTTTTTAGAACCTCAGATAACACAAAACTACAGTATTTACTAATAGGACTGTTAACAACTACGATATACTACGCACTCACAATGTGAACTCTAGTAGCCTTTCTACTACCATCGCTTGCTGTCGATACCCGTATGGTCATGTCCATGTCCCGCTACTACACATGTTCAATAAGCCTATATCAACCGCATTTAAAGAAGGGTTTGTAAAGGTAAAAAATTTTGATTTAATTCCATTTAGTTGCACTACCTAGGTTGAGATGGTTTACTTCCCAACCTCAAGATATCGACACAGTTAGACATTCTTGTAGACATCTGCTTAGATATTTGTTTGAACATCCTTGCGAACATCATAAAAACAACGTTATAGACATTTATGCATACATCTGTTCCACTCACCAACAAGCACGCCTGTCGCTTCATTTTTTAGACATCTTCATAAACATGTTCTAAGACATCCTTGCACACATCATCATAGACATCTTCTACAACAAATCAAATACTACAAGTACTAGGGTTTCTTCCACAACAAATCAAATACTACAAATCCTAGGGTTTTTTGTAGATGATGCTTTTCAAATCCAGTACCTCTTATTGTAGTTAACAATCATTCGAAAAGTGAATAGAAAGAATTTTGAAATCCTCTACACTTTAAACACTAGCTTTAAACACCTTTGGAAAAACTTAGGCAAAAATGAGCTTTGTACTTCCACTTAAAGATCTCATGACCTAATTATGGCGGCCGCTGCAAACCCTAGCCACATGAAGAAGCAAATCTTAGCCTCTACACTCTAAACACTAACTCCTTGAAAAAATAAAGGCCAAGATGAACTTCGTGCGGCCTCTTATTCTACTTAAAGGTCTCATGACCTAACTATGGCGGCGGCAACAAATTCTAGCCGTCTCTTTTCATCCACTAAAGTCGATGAAAATCATCCATGTTGATGGTTCTGGATGTTGTCGTAGTGTCAAGGACACGGAAAGACACAAGGATATTCAAGATAAACTAAAAAGAACTTGGATTAACAGAATGAGAACACGAACAACACCAAGAAAGGTAAGAACTCCAAGAGATTTGTTGTCGAGACTTAAGAACCTTTCAGCCTCGACTCCTATATATACTAATAGATAGGAAGCTACTTCCGAGACTTCTCAAGTGACTTCCGAGACGCTTCGAGACGCTTCTCAATACTAGAAGTTTCTAATGTATGTCCATGACATCACCTCCCCTTCTAACTTCAAGGTTTCCGAGAAGTAATATTGTGAATCATGGTGGTGTACTCTCCCCCCTATTATTTTTCTTGGATAGGCAAGCATCAGAGAGAAGCTATCATTGGGATGGCTTAGGCTTATGAGGGTATCGTTGATGAAATTCCTTAACCATTTCCGACGCGTTCGCAAGATTTTCGGCATTCTCCCACATTCTTTTATTGATGTCGTAGCCACTCCAAAGCACATGGTACTCCAATTTTCCCCTTCTGTGCCTTGAATCTAATGTTGTTTCTACTTCATATTCCTGGTGATTCTCAATTTCAATACTAGGTGGCTGCCCTTGCACTCTTCCAGGAAAAGCCGGCTTGCGATAAGGTTCGAACAAAGACACTTGGAAGACTGGATGTACCTTCATAGCAGCAGGTAACTCTAGCCGGTACGCCACTGGATTGATTTTCTCCTCGATAACAAACGGTCCCTATCTTCGATAGTCCAACTTATCACAAGGCCGCTTGGTCTTGATGTTCCGTTGAAGGAGCCACACCTTATGTCCAATCTTGAAACTAGGTGCCTCGTTCCAAAATATATCTGCGGACGCCTTCTAAGACTCATATGCAGCTTGCAACTGAAGTTTCAACGTGGCTTGAATCTCTGATAGTTGCTTTGTAAATCCCTTGGCTGTCAGATTGATGTTTGTTGATGAATTCAACAAATCAAGCTTTGGATGATATCTATAGATGGAAAAGAATGGTGTTTATTGAGTTGACGCATGAAGAGTGTTGTTGTAAGCAAACTCGGCAAGTGGTAGATATGCGGTCCAATTGTCTTGTAGATAGTTGATGCTGCATCGTAGGTACTGCTCCAAAACTTGATTCACCCGCTCCGTTTGGTCGTCAGTCTGGAGATGGAAAGTCGAAGAAAGCTTGATATCAACCTTCAATACTTCAAAGAGAGATCTCCAGAACTTTGATACGAACTGAGTTCCTCGATCCAAAACAATATCATATGGTAGGCCATGATAACGAAATATGTTATCAAGAAAGAGCCTTGCAGTATCTTCACTTGAAGATGCCTTCTTGCAAGGGACAAAATGTGCCATCTTTGTAAGCCGATTCACCACAACAAAAATGCTAGCAAATGAATCTGATGGCGGTAGGTCTGTAATGAACTCCATAGAAACCGAAGACATGGTCGATGCGGAATAGGCAATGACTGTAGAAGGCCAAAAGGGCGATGCCGAGGCTTCTTGGATCTCCAACAAATGTCACAAGAAAGGACAAACTCCTTTACATCTTTCCACAGTTGAGGCCACCAATAATCTCGGGATATAAGTTCCAAAGTCTTATTGAACCCAAAATGTCCCGCAACTGGAAAGTCATGAGAAGATTGAAGATCTCAGAGCCTTGTTGGCTCCTCCGGAACGTACAGCCGCTCTTCAAAGTAAAAGAGATCTTCTTTCACCTTGAATTTGTCATTGTAGATGCGTTGCTTGATATCTTTATAAGAAAACCAACAAAATTTACATGTCGATTAGACGTCTTAAAAATGACTTTTATACTAAAAGTTGGGTTAGTGTCTAAGAAGACATCAAGAAGACATTTGAAATATAGGAAGCTGTCTTGGAAAATATGACATGCCAAGGTAAACTTGGGAGGGTAAGAAGTGGGTCACGTGGAGGACACATCAGCGCTATGTGGACGGGCTGTGCCACATGACGATGAATTTCATCCTGATGTGGAGTTTTTCGTGGTCAAGTAAATCGTGACATGGCGGCGCCAAAATCCAACGTGGATCCGGGAAAATCTGACGTGGCATCGGGAAAAATCCGACGTGGCATGCCACGTCAGCATAGTTATGACTGCTTTTATATTGAAATAATGGTTATAAAAAACATTGAAAGACATCTAAGGATGTTTTATAAAACATATAGAAATGTCTAATGAGACCTTTTACAATGTCTTTTGAGACATTTTACAATGTCTACGGTGATGTGTTTGGTAGTCTAAGCACGTCGTTGGAGTTGTCCACTTAGATATTGTAGTGATTAATTTTCATATTGCACGATGTCTTAGATGATGCTTTGCAAGATGTGTATTAAATGTTTTCTGTGGTATTACAAAATGTTTTGTAAGATGTCTTATATGATGTTTTGAAGATGTCTGCGAGGATGTTTTGGAGGTGTTTTTTGTGATATTTCACAAAATGTTTTATAGGATCTCTTCAAAGACAATGTCCCTCCACGATGTCCCTCTACTACCATCGCTTGCGGTCGATACCTCTACGGTCATGTGCATGTCCTGCCGCTGCACATGTTCAATAAATCAATATCGACTGCATTTAAACAAGAGGTTTGTAAATGCAAAAAATGTGATTTAGTTCTATTTAATTGTACTACCTAGGTTAATATTGTTTTCATCATGACCTCAAGATATCAACACAGTTAGATATTCTTGCGGACATCTACTTAGACATTCAGGCAGACATCCTTGAAGACATTCTTAAAAACATCCTTGAAGACATCCTTGAAGACATCGTTGAAGACATCATCAAAAACAACGTTATAAACATCCATGCAGACATCTGTTTGCGGCCTCAGATTGTGTTTTGCCGCCTCTCTGAAGTTGCGAAAAAACAACAACACACTTACTTCGGCATACTTCTTCTGTGTTCATGTATTCTTTAAGCTTTCCTTACCAACGTACGGGGACCCCAACCCCTCATGTTCCACCCTACAAAACATAATTCAATCAACACAATTAGACATCCTTTTAGACATCTTCATAAACATGCTCTAAGACATCCTTGCAGAAATCATCATAGACATTTGATAACATTTTCAGGTTCTCAATCACAACTAATCAGGCTTCAAAGTTCTTTCCACAACAAAGCAAATATTGTAAGTCATAGAGTTTCTTCCATAACAAGGTTTAGGGGTTCTTCCACAACAAATCAAATACTACAAGTCCTAGGGTTTATTGTACATGATGCTTTTGAAATCTAGTAGCTCTCAAGTTTCATGGCTCTCTCTACAAAAACTATTCTTTTATTGTATTTAACAATAATTTTAATCTGAATGGGAACAATTTTGAATTCCTCTACAATTCAAATACTAATCCCATAGAAAAACTAAGGCAAAAAAATAAGTTTTGTTCAACCTCTACTTCCACTTAAGGTTTCGTGACCTAACTATGGCGGCGGCAGCAAACCCTAACTACATGAAGAAGCAAACCCTAGCCTCTACACTCTAAACACTAACTCCTTCAAATAATATGGCGGTAGCAGCAAACCTTAGCCGCCTCTATTCATCTACTGAAGTCGATGAAAACCATCCCAATAACACAATGTCTTCTAAGATATTTTATAGGACATCCATTTAAATGTCAACGAAGACATTGCATAGACATTGTATGACATGTACTCTCGTCCGACGTGGACTTTTGTTTACCATGTAGATAAGCAGCTCTAAATTATGAAATTAATGAAATATCCACGTATAATTTTGTTAATAAATATGCGTAAATTGCCGTATATATTTAAATAACTATATTTGCTAACTATATTATTTTGTTAATTAAATAATAATTGAATAATAATATTTTAATATTTTAATATTTAGTGATAAATATTTTTTAATTTTGTAATTTTATTAAAATATTTTAGTAATATTAATTATTAAAATATTCTAAAGTATTCATATGATATATATTTAAAATTAAATTACAATATTTAAATATTATTATAAAAATTGGACCAATGAAAAATTCTGAAATTACAAGTATAATATTATGAAGTTCATATTTTGATATTTTTAGTTGTACAAAATAAAAGTATAATGCACATATAACAAAAGAGTATTTAAAAGGATGAAGTTCCTTTTTTTGTCCTCTTACAAACCGCTGCCCATTATCATGTTCTTTTTTACAACCGGGCTACTTTCTACCCTTGTACGGGTAACTTTCAGAATTTTATACTTGGAGAAACCGGAATTTCTTGCCAAAGTCGCAGTTTCATGTCTAACGTGATGTCTTAACAGACAGCTTATAAAACATCCACGTATCTCTGAATGTCTTCAAGTCATCCCCCACTCCTACTTGAAGACATCTTCAAAACGACAAGATATCTTCCTTTCTTACAAGACATTTTTCAAGACAGCAAGGCATCTTAAAAGTGATCTACTCAAATCTTAAGACGTCTAAAATTCGATGGTTTTCTTATATTGTATCAACAGCCCCAGCATCTTCAAGAGTCGCAACACGTACTTGGTTGAGAAAATCGGCATCCATTAGCACAGAAGAAGCGCAAATTCTAAATTGTTCTGGCTTCAATAATGTTGCACATCTCCAACCTTTGGCACAAGATATGATCTCCTCGATAATGCATCCGATAACCCTTGTTGCTTTCCAGGTCGATAAGTAATAACGAAGTCAAATCTGGAAAGCGACATATTCCATCGAGCTTGACAACAATTCAAAACTCGAGACGTCATGAAGTATTCCTAATTCTTGTGATCCGTATATACGGGCACTAGATGTGCAGCTCCTTCGAGGAAATGACGCCACTCTTGAAAAGAATCCAGTAATGCAAGGAGTTCTTTATCATGGATCTCATAGTTGATCTTGGCAGCAGAAAACTTGCGGGAATAGAATGCAACTGGATGGAGCCTCTCGTCTAAGCCCATCTGTGAAAGCACCGCTCCCAAAGCCAAATCTGAAGCATCGGTCTCTAAATAGAAGGCTTTTGCAAAGTCAGGATGTACCAAATTTGGAGCCGTAGTAAATGCGGCCTTAAGATCTTGAAATGCTTTTTCCGCTTGAGGTCCCTATTCGAGCTTGTGCTTACATGTCAACCGAGTGAAGGGAGCAACAACGTGGGAGTAATTTTTATGAAGATCCTATAAAAGTTAGCAAAGCTGAGGAAGCATTGTACATCACGAGCTGTCTTTGAAACTTCCCAAGACATGATTGCCGCCACCTTCTTAGAATCCATCTTTAATCCTTCTTTCGTCCTAATAAGTCCCAAAAATTACATCTCAGTCTGGTGGAATAGGCATTTCTCCAATTTGGCGTAGAGCCCTCGTTCGCGTAGTTTCACCAGGACCAAACGAACGTGTTTCTCATGGTTCTCCTCGTTCTTTGAAAATATAAAATGTCATCTAAGTAAATGACAATGAAGACGTCAAGGTGCTTTCCAAAGATGTCATTTATCACGTGTTGGAAGACGGCGAGAACATTGGTAAGGCCAAAAGGCATGACATTGTACTCAAAATGGCGATACCTTGTACGGAAAGTTGTCTTCCATTCGTCTCCTTCCTTGATACGCACAAGATTATAAGCACCTCTTAAATTCGTTCGGGCTGTAGAACTTTATCAATCTAATTTGGTTGACAAAACCTCGTATCTTCGAACGCATACCATCAAATTTGTTCGGAAGGCTGACTTGGGGGTTCTTTTCGTGGTTGAATCAACAGTTCTTGTCAAACTAGAGGCAAAGCTGCTTCTTCAGGTGCCGAAGCTTGGGGTTGGTGAGTCCTTAGTTGTGCTATTCGGGGCGCTCCATCGTTGTGTAAACTCGCCATGACTCCTTCAATCTCCGCAGTTCTCTGAGACAACAAAGCTAGAGCATTCATGATGACGTCTAGTTTGGACTTTGTATTTCCAGCCATATGAATGTCTTGACCTCCGGCCATACTAAGTAGGAGAAGAAAAAGATTAGTGTACAGAAGACAATATTGGTTTAGAGGAGGGTAAACCGCAACCTCTAAAGCGCTAGTACGTCTTTGAGTAGGGGGTAATCTATACTCCAACAAGAAGGAACTAGCTCTGATATCAAGAATGTATATAATTTCGACAAACTGTCAAGGACACGGAAAGCCACAAGGATATTCAAGAGAAACTAACAAGAACTTGGATTAATAGAATGAGAACACGAACAACACCAAGAAAGGTAAGAACTCCAAGAGATTTGTTGTTGAGACTTAAGAACCTTTCAGCCTCGACTCCTATATATACTAATAGATAGGAAGCTACTTCCGAGACTTCTCAAGTGACTTCCGAAACGCTTCGAGACGCTTCTTAATACTAGAAGTTTCTAATGTATGTCCGTGACACGTAGATATCTTCTTCGACATCTTCGTACACATCATGTTAGACATCTTCATGGACGTCATCTTAGACATTCTGCAAACATTTCATAGACATTTGATGACATCTTCAAGGTTTCAACTACAACACATTACCTATAAAAGGGTTTTCGTGTTTCTCTACAACAAATCAAATTCCAGATGCTTCAAAGTTCTTTCCACAATAAAGCACGTATTGTAAGTCATAGAGTTTCTTCCACAACAAATCAAATAACCTTTATTGATAGAAAAAAGTGTGGAATTACAATAATGAGACTACCTATAGTCTCCCATGGTGGTAGGCTCTCTTTCAAACTCTTAACTACCTTTCATGTCAACCCTAACTAACTTTCTAACTAACTCCCCTAATACTAATTATATCATAGAATTGTCTCCTGAATTGTATGAAATAGCTACTTTCATAAATTCATATCTCTTCTAAATTTGCTTTAATCTGTATAATATTGGTTGTTGATGATGGAGTATTGTATAATCTTGCCAATAGACTATAAAACTATAATCTGAAAGTAATAAATAATATTTAATCACTTCTTGAAGTAAACCAAAAAAACTGTTTATTGTTTTTATTTTCTTTTTAAAATTTCTTAAAGTATTCGAGGATTGAGGGTTATCAAAGACAGAGCCTAATCAGACCCGCGTCAATGGAGGACAAGCAGTAAGAGAAGAAGTTGATATTATTCTTAAGAGACTGTCGCTTTTTGGTAAATGACGACTAGGAGCATGTCGTGCAAAACATCTTCATAGACATCCTAGTAGACGTCTACACGGACATTCATGCCTTACTGTAGTTACGGTAAGTCGGACATCGTGTTAGACATCTGACTAGATGTTGTATGACTTGTGAAGTGGTCCGTCGTGGAGTTTTCGTTGCCATATAGACAAAGCGCTGTAAATAACTTTTTTAATCTATCTCCACGTGTTTTTTGAGGATTAAATATCTACAAAATTACTTTTACTTTGAAATTCTATTTTTTGGCATGATTGTTATTTTATAGATATCATAGTTTATATAAAATATTTTTTTAACATTTAAATATTTAAATGTTTCGAAATCATAAACAATTACAAAATTAGAAAATAATTTAGTTGAATATATTAAAAACTTACAAAATGTATTTTATATTGGAATATAATTTTATATTTTAATATTATTGAAAAATAGACCAATGAAATTATAGTGAGAATACCCTAAGATTAGTAATTTCAATGTTGCCACGTCATATAGTGATTTAATATAAAAAATTAAAATAATAAAAATCAATAGTGTGATTTTTTTTTCCACTTTTGAAAACCTCTGCCCATTCACCTACTTTTTTTACATTAGAAATGCTTTCTACGCTAACCACCGATAACTATTGGTCGATTTTACCTTCCTCGTCTAAAATCTCTTGCCAGCCTGGCATCTATTGGGTTCTCAACAGGGTCCAAGCAATCACCAAAGAGCTTCAAAGGCACCGAAGAAACAACACTGCAATAAGTGCTCTTGGAAAAACAGGTGACCCAAAAATACCATGGAAAGCAAGCACCGAAAGGCTTTAAAGGGGCACCGCAGGAACAACACTGCAGCTAGTACTCTTGCAGAAATTGGGTTCTAAACAAGGTCCAAGCAATCACCAAAGAGCCTCAAAGGCACCGAAAATTCAACACTGCAGTTAGTGCTCTCGCACAAAGTGGTGACGCAAAAATATCATGCAATGTAAGCACCGATAAGCTTTAAAGGGCACCGCAGGAACAACACTGCAGCTAGTAGTCTTGCAGAAATTGGGTTCTCAACAAAGTCCAAAAAATCACCAATGACCTTCAAAGGCACCGAAGAAACAGCAGTGCAGTCAGTGCTCTTCCTGAAACTGGTGACGCAAAAATACCATGCGGAGCAAGCATCGATAAGCTTTAAAGGGCACCGCAGAAACAACACTGCTGATAGTACTTTTGGAGAAATTGGGTTCTCAACAGGGTCCAAGCAATCACCAATGAGCTTCAAAGGCACCAAAGAAACAACACTGCACTAAGTGCTCTTGCAGAAACAGGTGATGCAAAAATACCATGCAAAGCAAGCACCAATAAGCTTTAGAGGGCACCGCAGGAACAACATTGCAGCTACTACTCTTGCAGAAATGGGGTTCTCAACAAGGTCCAAGCAATCACCAAAGAGCCTCAAAGGCATCGAAAAATCAACACTGCAGTAAGTGCTTTCGCACAAAGTGGTGACGCAAAAATACCATGCAAAGCAAGCACCAATAAGCTTGAAAGGGCACCGCAGGAAGAACACTGCAGCTAGTACTCGTTCAGAAATCGGGTTCTCAACAGGGTCCAAGCAATCACCAATGAGCTTCAAAGGCACCAAAGAAACAACACTGCACTAAGTGCTCTTGCAGAAACAGGTGACGCAAAAATACCATGCAAAGCAAGCACCAATAAGCTTTAGAGGGCACCGCAGGAACAACATTGCAGCTACTACTCTTGCAGAAATGGGGTTCTCAACAAGGTCCAAGCAATCACCAAAGAGCCTCAAAGGCACCGAAAAATCAACACTGCAGTAAGTGCTTTCGCACAAAGTGGTGACGCAAAAATACCATGCAACGCAAGCACCAATAAGCTTGAAAGGGCACCGCAGGAAGAACACTGCAGCTAGTACTCGTTCAGAAATTGGGTTCTCAACAAGGTCCAAGCAATCACCAAAGAGCCTCAAAGGCACCGAAAAATCAACACTGCAGTTAGTACTCTCGCACAAAGTGGTGACGCAAAAATACCATGCAATGCAAGCACCGATAAGCTTTAAAGGGCACCGCAGGAACAACACTGCAGCTAGTAGTCTTGCAGAAATTGGGTTCTCAACAAAGTCCAAAAAATCACCAATGACCTTCAAAGGCACCGAAGAAACAGCAGTGCAGTCAGTGCTCTTCCTGAAACTGGTGACGCAAAAATACCATGCGGAGCAAGCATCGATAAGCTTTAAAGGGCACCGCAGAAACAACACTGCTGATAGTACTTTTGGAGAAATTGGGTTCTCAACAGGGTCCAAGCAATCACCAATGAGCTTCAAAGGCACCAAAGAAACAACACTGCACTAAGTGCTCTTGCAGAAACAGGTGACGCAAAAATACCATGCAAAGCAAGCACCAATAAGCTTTAGAGGGCACCGCAGGAACAACATTGCAGCTACTACTCTTGCAGAAATTGGGTTCTCAACAGGGTCGAAGCAACCACCAATGAGCTTCAAAGGCACCAAAGAAACAACACTGCAGTAAGTGCTCTTGCAAAAACTGGTGTCGCAAAAATACCATACAAAGCAAGCACCGAAAAGCTTTAAAGGGCACCGCAGAAACAACACTGCAGCTAGTACTCTTGCAGAAATTGGGTTCTCATCAGGGTCCAAGCAATCACCAAAGAGCTTCAAAGGCACCAAAGAAACAACACTGCACTAAGTGCTCTTGCAGAAATTGGTGACGCAAAAATACCATGCGGAGCAAGCATCAATCAGCTTTAAAGGGCACCGCAGAAACAACACTGCAGCTAGTACTCTTGCAGAAACTGGGTTTTCAACAGGGTCCAAGCAATCACCAAAGAGCTTCAAAGGCACCGAAGAAACAACACTGCAGTTAGTGCTCTTGGAGAAACTGGTGACACAAAAATACCATGCAAAGCAAGCACCGAAAAGCTTTAACGGGCACCACAGAAACAACACTGCAGCTAGTACTCTTGCAGAAATTTGGTTCTCAACAAGGTCCAAGCATTTACCAAAGAGCTTCAAAGACACCAAAGAAACAACACTGCAGTAAGTGCTCTTGCAGAAACTGGTGTCGCAAAAATACCATACAAAGCAAGCACCAATAAGCTTTAAAGGGCACGACAGGAACAACACTGCAGCTAGTACTCTTGCAGAAATAGGGTTCCCAAGAGGATCCAAGCAATCACTAAAGAGCTTCAAAGGCACCGAAGAAACAAGACAGCAGTTAGTGCTCTTGCAGAAACTGGTGACGCAAAAATACCATGCAAAGCAAGCACCAAAAAGTTTAAAGGGCACTGCAGGAACAATACTGCAGCTAGTACTCTTGCAGGAATCGGGTTATCAACAGGGTCCAATCAATCACCAATGAGCTTCAAAGGCACCAAAGAAACAACACTGCAGTAAGTGCTCTTGCAGAAACACGTGACGCAAAAATACCATGCAAACCAAGCACCGATAAGCTTTATAGGGCACCGCAGAAACATCACTGCAGCTAGTACTCTTGCAGAAAGTGGGTTCTCAACAGGGTCCAAGCAATCACCAAAGAGCTTCAAAGGCACAGAAGAAACAACACTGCACTAAGTGCTCTTGCAAAAACTGGTGACGCAAAAATACCATGCAAAGCAAGCACCGATAAGCTTTCAAGGGCACCGCAGAAACAACACTGTAGCTAGTAGTCTTGCAAAAATTGGGTTCTAAACAGGGTCGAAGTAATCACCAAAGAGCCTCAAAGGCACCGAAGAATCAACACTGCAGTTAGTGCCCTTGCAGAAACTGGTGACGCAAAAATACCATGCAAAGCAAGCACCGATAAGCTTTAAAGGGCACCGCAGAAACAACACTGCAGCTAGTACTTTTGCAGAAATTGGGTTCTCAACAGGGTCCAAGCAATCACCAAAGAGCTTCAAAGGCATCAAGAAACAAAGCAGTCAGCGGTCGAAGCTTCCCGAAATCGTGTGACGAAAAATACCATGCGGAGCAAGCATCGATAAGCTTTAAAGGGCACCGTAGAAACAACACTGCTGATAGTACTTTTGGAGAAATTGGGTTCTCAACAGGGTCCAAGCAATCACCAATGAGCTTCAAAGGCACCGAAGAAACAACACTGCAATTAGTGCTCTTCCGGAAACTGGTGATGAAAAAATACCATGCAAAGCAAGCACCAATAAGCTTTAAAGGGCACCGCAGAAAGAATACTGCAGCTAGTACTCGTGCAGAAATTGGGTTCTCAACAGGGTCCAAGCAATTACCAATGAGCTTCAAAGGCACCAAGTAAACAACATTGCAGTAAGTGCTCTTGCAGAAACTGGAGTCGCAAAACTACCATACAAAGCAAGCACCGATAAGCTTTAAAGGGCACCGCAGAAACATCACTGCAGCTAGTACTCTTGCAGAAAGTGGGTTCTCAACAGGGTCCAAGCAATCACCAAAGAGCTTCAAAGGCACAGAAGAAACAACACTGCACTAAGTGCTCTTGCAAAAACTGGTGACGCAAAAATACCATGCAAAGCAAGCACCAATAAGCTTTAATGGGCACCGCAAAGACATCAGTGCAGCTAGTACTCTTGTAGAAATTGGGTCCTCAGCAGGGTCCAAGCAATCACCAAAGAGCTTCAAAGGCACCGAAGAATCTACGGCTTCAGATGAGGGAAATGCTGGTGTCCGAGCCCGCCAAATAGCATACGACGCGTTTGGGAGGGCTGATTCCCTGTAGAGGGAGGTAGCCGAAGAGTTCAGGAACAAGGACCTGCTTCCGATGGAGCGAGACAACGAAGCATTTGAGGACGATATGGAGTTCGCAAATGTACTCGAGGAATGTGTGAAGCCTGTATATGCCGGGTCACGCGAGAGTCGCATGTAGAGTGGCATCGTTCTGATGACACTCGGGACTGTATATGGCGTCTCCGATGCCTTCCTTACCGCACTGCTAACTTACCTCGCTGAGACCCTGCTACCGGAAAGCAATAGTCTGCCAAAGACATGTTACGAGTTGCAGGGGATGATATGGAGGCTAGGCTTGGATCACAACCCCATCCACTCCTGCCCAAACGAGCACGTTTTCTACGAGGGCGACACTAATGGTGAACTCCTGGAATGCCCCCGCTGCCAGCACCCGCGCTACATTCCAGATTCTTTGATTGTACCATATGCCGTCACCAGATATTTTCCACTCATTCCAAAGCTAAAACGTTTGTATGCTTGCCCGAAAGTTGCGGAACTCCTCAACCACTTCAAAGGGGTCACGGAGGGATCCAAGATGATGCGCTCCGTTACGGATAGTTTCCAGTGGCATGAGGTGTCGTCGCATGTATCCGGAATTCTGTGACCTATCTTCTAGTCTGCGATTGGGATTAATTGCAGATGAAGTATGCCCTCATAGAAACGAGAGCCCAAAACATTCAACATGGATTATCGTCTTACCGATTTACAATTTTCCAAGTTGGCTATGTACCAAGAAATTCTTCCTGTATTTGTCCATTCTTATTTCGGACCAAAAGCTCCCACCTATGAGACAATTGACGTGTACCTTAAGCCGCTGGTACGTGATCTTCTCACACTTTAGGACGGCGTTCCAGCGGTTAATATGAGCAAGCCCGTGCGAGAGCATCAATTTACCTTAAGAGCCATGTTAATTTGGAGCGTGCATAATTTTCCCGGCACTGGGCCTAATCGCTGGACAAATGGTAAAAGGCTATGGAGCCTGTGCCGTTTATGGGGGAGAGACGTTTGCAGAGCACTCTCGCTGTCTAAAGAAGATGGTGTACCTTGGATCCCGAAGGTTTCTACCGCAAGGCCATAGGTTTAGGCGCGCAAGAGCCACCTTTAACAAGAGCCCAGAACACGGATATGCACCTCAACGTCGGTCTGGTGCCGAGGTGATGGCTCAAGGGAGAGCCCGCCAGGATTGGTTAAGCGCCGGCGGAGTGCAAGACTCAGAGAGCGATCCAGTGAAGCTACACGGCGTAAAGCGTGTGAGTATACTGTTTGCACTCCCATACTGGAAGGTACACCACAATACAATTCACTGAGGCCCCCTTCTTGAAGACCTTTGTATTTTTCTCAGAGTCGGTGTCTACCCTGCTCATCATCGCCCGAGGGCAATCGTTTTTGAGACATTGTAATAAGGATCATCTTTTGTTCTGGTGTTCTATTTTTTCTCTCGTGTCATGTGATCTCGTTATAATTCATGTGTCATAGCCCACTATCCCCCCCAAAAGTATGCTCATGGCTGATTTTTATCTCCATGCACCACCGGTGACTTATTTTTGCAACCATCTCTTTGGTCATTGATGGAGATTTGCACCCTCCCTCAGGCAGCCAATATAATTAACCTCCCTCCACTCTTCCCTTCTCTTGGACGCCTGTTGGGTTTTCTAATTTGAGTAAGTCGGTTCTCTTTCTTGGTGTCCCTCCTTCCTGGTCCTTTGTTTTCTCAAAAATGCTATTTTACATGTTCCTCTGTAGCCCATCGTTCATAGTGTTCCAGTCTCTGTTTAGAGGCATTTTCTTTGTTCAATCATACTTTCCGCTCGTGTCCTTTGTCATCTTCCTAGATCATTTCTTCACCTCCCCATTCAATCTGCCTGCTTTGTCTAAGCGTGATGACTCCTGAGCTTGCTCATTAGCTTTCAGCCGCTTTAATTTGGTACACGCTATGAAACAATGTTTTTTTGTTTTCTTTTTCTTCTTGCCCACACCCGACGCCTTCATGACCGCAATTCTCGGCAGTATCGGTTTAATCACCGGTATCTCGATTCCCCATATTGTTTCAACTAACTATGAGTTAGTCATGATCGCCATATTTGAACAGTGCCCCAATCAATTTCTCGGAATTTTGCCACATCCCTACTCCAATTATGTGGTCAATTAACTAAACGCCCAGACTCTCATATCTGCTATCCATAGTAACTTCAGTACAAGGCACTATCTCTTACCCTTCGAACCGTAGATTTTCCTATCTATGCCCTTGCTTTCCCTATTCCATTCATGCATGTCATTTTTGTATATCCTCTTCTGATCAGTGCATTACTTTTCATGTACCGTGCTCACAAGAACTCCCAGTTCGAAACCTGGTTGATGTCATGCACGTTGAGAAAAACGTCGCAGAAAATCTCCTAAAGACCCTCTATGGAGAAAAGGACCTACCTAGCGTACGGCTGGATCTACAACAACGGAATATCCGGCTCCACCTGTGGCTACGTTGTATTGCAGACTATAATCAGCGTGCATATCTACCCGACGCTCCATGGGTCCTATCGAAGGAGCAGAGCCAGATTTTTCTTGATATCCTAAAGGAAATCCGAGTACCTTCGCACTACTCGAGCACCATATACTCGAAAGTCTCTAAAGGTAAGCTTTCCTGCTTGAAATCTCATGATTTTCACGTGCTTCTACAGGACCTCATGCCCCTGTGCATGCGGAACTGTGACTCTCCACACATGACAGCAGTGGTCGTGAGATTAAGCCGCATGCTCAAAAAAATTTGCTGAAAGACAGTAGACCGCGCTGAGAGGGAACCTTTATTCCTTGAGTGCGTAGAGACTCTGTGCCTCCTTGAGAAGGAACTGCCTCCCGCTTTCTTTGATATAATGGTGCATTTGTGCATCGATTTGATTAAAGAACTCTTCATATGTGGACCGATCTACGTGCGGTGGATGTATCCGTTCGAGAGATACTACAAGACTTTAAAGGGTTACGTTCGGAACCATGCAAAGCCCGAAGGATGCATGACGAAAGGATACGAAGTAGAGGAAGCTTGTGGATTCTTCTCGGAATACATAGGGGACGTTTCGGTGGCTGTGAAGAGAGTTTGGGACAGTGAAGAAGATCCTGTCATGACGGATATGGTTCTTGAAGGTAAGGGGAAGCGACGGGAATTGGATGGGGTTCTCCTGGACCACATCCATGCTTTTGTGATTCACAACGTTGACTGCATTGAGCACTACCGGCGGTACGTGCACTCCATGCACTTGTCTTTTCTGTCCTTGGGCACTTGTTCCATGTGCTGTTTTTTTTTTTTTTTTTTTTTTTTTCTTCTTCTTCTTCTTCAATCTTGGCAGTTGATTCAGTTTGTTCTATGTTGTCAGTCCTGTTTTTTTCCTTCCTATTTTGGCTACACAGTTGACTTGCAACTGATCGCGTTTTTTCTCTTCTCGTTGTCGAGATTGGTCTGATTACTGATTCAGTCTGATCCCATGTCTCTCACCTCTGGACCATGCTTGGTTCCTCTCCCTTTTTCTGATTTTTCAAATTGTCCTATTTGATGTTAAGGTATCCTCTGCATGTTCTTAGCACTCCCTCTACTCATCGTTTCAGGCCATGTTTAATGGCAAAGGCCTTTCAAATTTTAGATTTGGTTACACTTTATCTCGGCTTTTTATTCAAGTTACAAAGTACGTTCACGGTACATGTAACCTGGCGTCTTTATGTTCGAAACCGTATCTTAAAACTCTCACAAATTATATATATACATAGATTTTTATCTTAATCTACTTTCTCAAATTTCTCCAAACTAAACTTGAGTCGGAGAAGTCGTCTCTTGTATCCAATTTCTTGTCCCCGATCATTCAATAATGTTCAAATTTGGTTGCCCCCTGTAAAGGAGCCTTTGTCTTATACATTCACAATTGGATTCTCAATTGTCTGGCGAGGACGTTCCCCCCGCTGCCATCCCTTCTGCAATATGAATATTTAGTTATGTGCCCGACTTACCAGACTGAATGTCTTCTTCTCTCTTACATTATCGTTGTTGCCTTCAAGATGTACCAGCCCCTCGTCGAGGATCGTATCCAAGTGCGTGCACGTTGGCAAAGGCGTCACCCTGGTCGCAACAGTGGACGGGGTCCAAACTTCCCTCCTGAGTTGTCAGGGCTTCCATCGTTCGGGCTTTGGTTGCAATCCACTGTTGCTAGGGAGAAGGCAAACGGCGTCGACGTGGATCCCACTGCAGAGGCTCTGACAAAATTTCCATCTCGATTCGCTACAGAATTCTGATCCATGTCTGCATACGGGTACCACTATCGGGTTGAGAGCGCTGAACCCAATCTCTGTACCTCTGACTGCAGTATTGCCGCCACTTTTGTTCGTGAGTGCCGCTATGGCATGCGAGACCCTAATCCCGTACTAGCGCCAGTGGAGTATGTTGGCTCGCTAGAAGAGATCCTCGAGCTAAACTATAGAACCGTTAAGCAGGTAGTCTTTATCGGAACCTGGATCAGAGCCAACTATCGTGGAAATACCGCCACTGTCAAGAAAGACGAGTGGGGCTTCACCATGGCCAACTTCTTGAGAACCCTCCTGTTTGGGAGGGACTTGTACGCATTTCCGTCGTAGTGCGAGCAAGTTTTTTTCAGTCCATGTTACGAAGCTCCGGAGTGGAAGGTTATCGTTAATACCAAACCCCGAAGGAGGAGGGTTGTGGCTGAGGGGGACGAAGCGGACCACGGCCTGCTTTTTCGGCACGCGTGGGATTCTGAGTTTCCTGGTCTTCAAGTTCCCGAGCAGCTCAACGAAGGCCATAAGCCACCCCCCCCCTGCGGGCAGAGTAGTCCAAGTGAGTGAACTTGTACCGGATGTAGGCTCAGACACTGCAGACACGCTCGACGAGGATCTTGGTGATTCCTCTGCAGAGGATTGAAAAGTCAATACCCTCATCAGTATATCCATATGAATGTGCCTAGTGTGTAGGTACTTTTCCCCTGCACTAGGTAGTCGGTCGTAGATGCAATGTGGAATTTTTGAATTCTGTTTGTAGCAACTCTTACTGCTGAGCGAAGGAGGCCTTATGCTTGATCCTTCTACGTTCTAGACATCTTTGTAGGATGAAATCATCCATGCTCACCAGTATGAATCTGCAGATACTACGAAACATGTAAACTTGCCTTTGAACGGCTTTATGTATATCAAACACTTCGTCATAATGCACCATTCTCATTCTCTCTACCTTCGGTACTGTATTTATATGTTTTAGTGACATAACCTTGCCTAAATCAATGATGGAAACACACTGAAATGTCCTCTGCATAATCTTCGAACACCCGTGGGCCGTGGCATGATAACCAATACACCCCCCGATAACCCCCCCCCACCCCAAGTTGTTAACCTAGGTTTCAGCAGCTAGTGGTCCTGTAAGCGATATCGGGGCTTGACCAGAGTACATCTGTATAAGGGTATGCGGTAACATCGTACAGGATGGAAACCAAGAGACAAGGTACAAGGGGGTTTCAACCTTGGATTGTCGACCTCGGAAGCTGCAGAAATGAACCATCTCAAAGATACTGTTGATGTCCTCAAAAGGTTTGTATATATACACCCCTTGATTTGGAGAAGATCGAGTTCATTCAGCTGAAATTGAGTACCGTAATCAAACTTGGAACAGTCAAGAGGGGAGCTTATTTAACGATCGTTCCATTTAACCACACTTGACTCTGCGGCTTCTGTCCAGGGAGATGAAGTTCCTATTTGAAAAACTTAAGGAGCTGAAACAGATGGGGATCCTGCAAGTGGTGGACCTGAAAGATGCCAACGGAACTGCTCACGACGCTCATATCGAGGTAAGTCTTGAAGTTCTTGCTTTTCATGACCACTTGTGATATTCATCTCGTACAATAGCGACCATATGATGAAGTATATATTAGGGTATGCGGTAACAACGCACAGGGTACACAATAAGAAACCCCTGTTTTTTGCGATGTCTTATGAAATGTCTAATATATTTTGTGATGTCTTACTGTCTTAAAAGATGTCTTCGAAGACAGGAGGATGTCTGTACGTCTAACGGACACATTTTGGATTGGAGGGGTATGAAGACATCACCGAACAAGATGTTGGTGAAGACATGGATGTCTTTGAAGACATCTCGATAGACATCAAACTGCCACGTTGGCAAGGGATTTTGGACCAGCAAGGTAAAAACGACCAAAATTTACTGGTGGACAGGGTAAAAAGCATTTCTAATGTTAAAAGAGTAGGTGAATGGGCAGCCGTTTTCAAAAGTAGAAAAAAAACATCACATTTTTTTTTTTTTTTTTTTTGCTAAATCATTATGAGACGTGGCAATACTGAAAATACTAATTTCAGGCTATTCTCACTATTTTTTCATCGGTCTATTTTTTAAAAAAATATTATAATATATAATTATATTTCAATAAAAAATATATTTTGTAAATTTTTATTATGTTCAAATAAATTAGAACATTATAATTCTGTAATTTTTTATGATTTAAAAATATTTAAATATTTAAAAAATATTATATATAAAATATAATATCTATAAGATAACAATGGTGCCAAAAAAAAAGTAAAAGTAATTTCGTGGATATTTAATCCTCAAAAAACACGTGGACATAGATTAATAAAGTTATTTACAGCGCTTTATCTACATGGCAACAAAAACTCCACGTCAGACCAGTTGACAAGTCATTCAACATTTAGTCGGATGTCTAACACGATGTCCAACTTACCATAACTACAGTCAGGCATGAATGTCCGCATAGACATCTACTTGGATGTTTATGAAGATGTTTTGCACGACATCCTCCTAGACGTCATTTACTAAAAAGCGGCAGTACTTAAGAGTCTTTTAAAGAATAATATCAACTTTTTCTCTTACTGCTTGTCTTCCATTGGCGCAGGTCTCTGATTGGGGTAATCCTCAAATACTCAAAGAAAATATAAAAAGAAAATAAAAACAATAAACAGTGTTTTTGGGCTTACTTCAAGAAGGAATTAAATATTATTTATTACTTAAAGATTGGATTATTATAGTCTAATGGCAAGACTATACATTACTCTATCATTAACAACCAATATTATACAAAGTAAAGCAAATTTACAAGAAATATGAATTTATGAAAGTAGCTATTTAATACAGTTTAGGAGACAATTTTAGAATAGAATTAGTATTAAGAAAGTTAGTTGGAAAGTTAGTTAGGGTAGGAATAAAAGGTAGTTGAGAGTTTAAAAGAGAGCCTATCACCATGGAAGACTATAATAGTCTCATGATTGTAATTCCACACTTTTCCTATTGATAAAGATTATTTGATTTGTTGTGGAAGAAACTCTAAGACTTACAATATGTGCTTTGTTGTGGAAAGAACTTTAAAGCATCTGGTATTTGATTTGTTGTGAGGGAAAACAAACAACCTTTTATAGTTAATATGTTGTGATTGAAACCCTGAAGATGTCATCAGATGTTTATGATAATGTCTGCAAGGATGTCTAAGATGACGTTCATGAAAATGTCTAATACGATGTCTATGAAGATGTCGAAGATGACATCTACGACAGCATTCAGAACCATCTACAGGGATGATTTTCATTGACTTCAATGGATGAACAAAGGCGGCTAGGGTTTGCTGCCGCCGCCATAGTTAGGTCATGAGACCTTTAAGTAGAATTAGAGGCCGCACGAAGCTCATTTTTGCCTTCATTTTTTCAAAGAGTTAGTGTTTGGAGTGTAGAGGCTAAGGTTTGCTTCTTCATGTGGCTAGGGTTTGTTGCCGCCGCCATAGTTAGGTCATGAGATCTTCAAATGGAATTAGAAAGCTCAATTTTGCCTTAGTTTTTCCAAAGAGTTTGTGTTTAAAGTATAGAGGATTTCGAAATTGTTTCCATTCAGTTTCAGAATGATTGTTAACTACAATAAGAGAATAGTATTTGTAGAAATCCAATAGCTCTCAAGAGTAGGTTTCCTTCTTCATGTGGCTAAGATTTGCTACTTAAGAGGTACTGGATTTCAAAAGCATCTTGTACAAGAAACCCTAGGACATGTAGAATTTGATTTGTTGTGAAGGAAACCCTAGTACTTGTAGTATTTGATTTGTTGTAAAAGATGTCTATGATGATGTCTGCAAGATGTCTTAGAGCATGTCTATGAAGATGTCTAAATGTGTTGATGGAATTCTGTTTTGGAAGGTGGGACATAAGCGGTCGGGGCAGCGAGCACGATCTGAGGCCGCGAAGCGACATGCGTGCTTGTAGGTGAGTGGAATAGATGCATGTATAGATGTCTATAACGTTGTTTTTAATGATGTCTAGAAGGATGTCTGAAGAAATGTCTAAGTAGATGTTTGTAAGAATGTCTACTGTGTCGATATCTTGAGGTTAGGAAGTAAACCATCTCAACCTAGGTAGTGCAATTAAATGGAATTAAATCAGAATTTTTTTACCTTTACAAACCCTTCTTTTAATGCAGTTGATATTGGCTTATTGAATATGTGTAGCGGCGGGACATGCACATGATCATACGGGTATCGACAGCAAGCGATGGAAGTGGAGGGACTTACGGAGTTCAAATTGTGGGTGCGTAGTATATCGTAGTTGTTGACAGGCGTATTAGTAAATACTCTAGTTTGTGTTATCTGAGGTTTTAATGACCTGAGCAATATATGTTTGACTCATACTTTTTGATGTGACAATGTTTACAGTTGATGTTATGTGAGACGTCTGTGGATTACAAATCTGATGACTATATAAACATCTAAAAATGTCATCGTAGATGTCCTTTCATATGCCCAAAAAACATCAATAGTAACACTGTTGCAAACATCATGTTCAACACAAAACGTTCACATCAATGTCCTAGGGGATGTCGCTACAAACATCCGAGCAAACATCACAAATTTAATAAGGACATCAACGTAAACATCATTCTACGCACTGGAAACATCTTATAAGACATAAAAATTGTCTTCTAAGATATTTTGTAAGACATTGCATACATCTTGCAAGACATCTTGTACAACATCTAAGATGTCTTGCAAGACATTTAAGTCGTCTTAACTCATGTCTAAAACTATCATGATAGGAGCATAAAACCTCCGCAATATGCTGACGTGGCATGCCACGTCATTTTCCCGCGTGCCACATCGGATATTCCCGGGTGCCACGTCAGATATTCCCGGGTGCCACGTCGGATTTTCCCGGGTGCCACGTCGGATTTTCCCGGGTGCCACGTCGGATTTTCCCGGGTGCCACGTCGGATTTTCCCGGGTGCCACGTCGGATTTTCCCGGGTGCCACGTCGGATTTCCTCGGGTCCACTTGGGATTCTGGCGCCGCCATGTCATCTTTCGTGGGACCATGTAAAATTCCACATCATGATGAATTTCATCCCCATGTGGCACTGCCCGTCCACTTCAAGCTGATGTGTCATCTACGTGGCACCCACGTGGCACACTTTTTACCCTTCCAAAATTACCTTAAGACATCTTCGATCTTAAGACATCTTCTTGTCTTTTTAGAAGTCTGCTTAGACAACTGTCATGTCTAGGATGTCTTATAACGACCAAGACAACCATTTTACAAGATATAGCAACACTGATACAACAAAGAACACAACCTACATTATTGTGTAAAGTACAAGCGCACACAAATATAGTTAGCAACAAAAAAGCTAACAACTAGCCAAAGAGGGTAGAGAAAAAGATTTCGTCAACAAGCTGCACCACATGAATTTGCACATCTACACCATATTAATTTTAGAGGGGTGGTTGCATTCTATGATCGAAACCCTTGGTGAAGGCCTTATAAGATCTCTTTGAAAATAAAACAAAGAAATGTTCAAAAAGAAATATACACGTGGTGTAAAGAATTATACGATTATTGTAAAGAACTAATTGTAAAGAAATACTGTATATTTGTAAAGAATTATACGATTAGTATACAATACAATAATTGAAATACATAGTATTTGTAAAGAAGTACCAATATTCGTACAAAAATGTTTGTAAAGAAGTATTCAATACTTTTAAAGAAATGTACAATAAGTGTAAAGAAATATGCACTGTATAGTAATGAATTTTACGCTTACTGTAAAGAACCCTACATCCTAATTGTAAGAAAAAACTATATAGTTGTAAAGAATCAAACGGTTAGTGTACAATACGATAATTGAAATTCATGGTATTTGTAAAGAAATATTAGTATTCATACATGAATGATTGTAAAGATGTATTCAATACTTTTAAAGAAATGTACAATAAGTGTAAAGAAATATACACTTAGTGTAAAGAGTTATACTGTTATTGTAAAGAATCATCCGTAAGATGTAAGAAATCTACTTTTTGTAAAGAAATATATAATGAGATGCAGAAATATACCGTTTCTGTACAGTAAAATTAAATACATATCAAAAATGTGTTAAGTATTTGTTAAATGGGAAAATATATTAAGTATTTATTTAAGTCCTCTCAATGCATGTTGATTTTGATGTATTTATCTACATGGCATTGTTTTCATTTGTGCTATATACACTATTTCAAGCGGCCAAAATAATAGGGGTTGGCCAATTTAACGAATATGGCATTGGAGCCTTTGTATTTAAATTTCAGCATACCTCCATGTGAAAAATCAAGCATTTCTCCAGGTTCTATAGGTTCTTTGAGGGTAAGAATAACATAGGCGTAATCCTAACTCACTTAGGAACAAAATATTGAAGAGCCTCAGCTCAAATTTACTCTTAAAATTGGTTTTTTTGGGTCACAAAACACTTCAAACTCATCATGCAACAAAGGAAAAAAACTATTTTTTTCAACTTTGACCATTATGATCTCACTAACTGTAAGGAATTAAAATCTAAGATTTAGGGTCCATGTACATGTACAAGTAAGGTAGAAGATCTTACAGTTACATCTCCAAAAATACATCAAATATTGAAATTTTACACCTTGCTTTGAAAGAAGGCAGTTTTCAGAGTTTTTGGCAGTTTTGAGGCCTTTCGACTTTAGGGGTTAACATGAAACAACAACAAGCATGCCACATTTCACAAAAAGAGGCAGCCACGTCAACATAAAGATGCTATATAATATCTACAAGTTTATTTTTTGTCTTTTATCTACAACTCCTATATATATTTTGTATTGTATATGGTTTTTCTATCCAAATGCTATATTCATATATTATATTCGTATACATATTGGTATGCGCATCCAACGGCTCCTAATTTTTTGTTGGGGGGGCGGGGGGATTTCTTTCCCACATCCAACGGCTCCCGATTTGTAGAGCTGTCATGTGTCAGGAGCACAAGGGTGTCATTATGAGGTCGATTGTATGTTCTATTCCAATGGAGGGAACGGTAATGAATCAATGTGACCAAACATTCGTACATCGCATTGAAGACACGCCCCTCATTCTAGTTATGACGCGGAGAAGGCGACGCCCCCCAAGTACGACATGCCTGTACGCTCAACAGCATGGCGCTGTTCATCTTGATTTCACCAGTTTGATCCGTCATCCCCTTGGCGCTGCACTGATCTTGGCGTCCATGGATCCGCAACCATTCCTGAACGGCGTAGATCGCCGTGGACGTATTCGCACGATTCTTGTTCATCCCTACCGTCGGACTGCATCCGGTATCGCCATGCTAGCATGAAGCTGCCCAAAAATTTTCCCCTCGTCGATTGCCTTCCCGGGTGCCTCGTTTCTCCCATTAGGCTACTCCGTCCCATCAATCACCTCTCTCCTCTGATTTCCATGTTAGTGTAATTGTAGCATATGTTTCCTTTGCACCTCCTTGGCCCCTGCATGTTGTAGCCCCAGTGGTCCATGATCCCTAGGTTCCAGTCCTGTTCAGATTACAGAAGGAACGCCGTCATCGCCACGACCTGATTCCTACTCTTTATGCCACTCTTCACTCCGCTGAACATCTTAGGGATAATCAACATACAACTCACCACGATTCGAGCACATTAGTAAAATTGTGAGGCTTTGGTGGGTATAGTCGAAGTCCACCGCGTGAAGGTATGTTGGACACGCAAGTCTATCATTGTTTCTGGCCTTGCATATCATCATGTTTATGTTCGGAATGCATTGCCTAACACTCCGTAACTAGCGCAGTCTTTGCCCCATGCTTGAAATGCAACTAATTACTCTAGTCTTAAGTAGTAGTTTCGCCTCTTGGAAGCTTGTTTTTAGTCCAGCAGACTCCGTGAAATTATTTTGCAGTCATCTCCGCTCGCTGAAGTGAGCAGCCCTTTACTAGAAGAGTGTCTTATTAATCTAGATGGCTCCCCGCCCGAAGCCGAAGCGGACCGCTCAGGCATGGGTTTTGAAGCCCCCGATGAAGGTGTGACAAATTGTAGCACAGGTAAATGTAGTACTACTCCACATTCGCAGGCTGAAGACAAGGTATCCACATCGCCCCTACACTCTCAGTCCCTTGTGTGAACAAGATTCGTCTACGTGGCCGCTTAACCCAGGTGTCCGTTCCCCGCATTCCTTTGTCGCAACGTGTTACACTCACCCAGGCACATTAGCGGGTTAACCAACAGAGTTCTCTTGATCCGTCTTCTCCTGAAGCCCCATCACTTGATTGGTGCCCTGAATCCAGTAAAGCCTGTCTCCACTGTTAGATACAAGACGTATTACTTGTTTCCTAGTTGAATAACTGGCTATTTTTCTGGTAGTGAGGCTTGACCAACTTCTCTTGGTTTCTATTTTTCCTCTCGCTCTACGATTGGCGCCGGATGCTGCGTGCTACATGCCTTATCCTTTTCGAGATGATTTGACGTCTTCAAGTACGACAATTTCGAATGAAGCTACAAATATCCTTTCGTTCATCTACCCCTTCTATCAGTTCAAATCTGTGAGTGATTACATGATTCATTCTAATAGACCCGATCAGCTTCACTATGAAGTTGCACATTCCCTCAAGTACGGTGTTCTCCTCGGATTACAGTATACCTAGGTTTTACCTTGTCTGCATGCCTATTCGCTGCGAGCTGACACTACAAGCTTCTTCAATCTAAGCTTCTTCACACCGCCAACTCCAGCAAATCTTGGCAAGCTCGGTCTTTCAGCAAGGCATTGCAACTATTCCAAGTTGTATTTGCACAACCTGCGATGAGCCGGTGCAGCATTGGCATTTGTGGTCGCAGTTGCAATCGAACTTTAAATTGAGAATGTCCAAGAAAGAATATCCTGGATTGATGAACTTCGAGCGCCAGAAAGAAGGAAGTCGGTGATGGAAACACGTTGCTGCTTATCGACTGCGAGCCGACACTACTGCAATGTTCCTATGTTAAATTAATGTTTTGTTTCAACACCTTAATGTTGTTGAAGATTGAACAAAATGTTGTAATATTTATTGAAGCGTGGTTATAGTTGTCGGCTGCTCGCCGACACCATGAAGTAGTGGGTCCAACTTCATGTAGAATATTCTTTTATTCCTTGATTGAAACGGATTTGTTTCCTACTGTGACACTGATTTCAATTTTCAAAGTCTACGAATTACTAGTATTTTCTATCATTCAATTTTTTTTGCTCTCGTTTTTTGTTCCTTGCGCTTTTAGCGTCTGTCGGACGGAAGTCGATTTATTTTTGGACTGTCAAATTGTCCATATTTAGTTAAATATCGGTTAAGTACAATTTCTTCTTAGGTTAGCACTTTTTTGCTGCAATGTCACTAACTTTTACATGTATTACTATTTCTTACATATGATATTCCTTGTGTGTAGAATTGGAATCGGAAGAGATCTGCTTACAATTACTGAGCAACATAGTTTAGTAGCTAGTCGCATCACCTCTTCTTATGGCGTTCAAATTATCCTTTTTGCACAACTATGGGCATCACCGGCAAATTACATGTCTGGTTGATGAATTGATGGCAAATTTGGTGGCGAACATTTGCACAAAGCCTCGATGGTCCATTTTGAAGGTCGTTCATCTTCTACTTTTAGTAGAGAAAACTTTGTTTGCTGATATCAGTTGCGAGAAGCCGTTAGAATTGTACTACTCCATCCTCAAATAGGAAAATGAGACGCTATATTGCATTCCATGATGGATTAGGTGTAGGTGGTACTATAAGAAAGCCCTATTATTTTGGATGTCTAAATCCGTGTCTTGAGATGTCTAGTAAGTGGTTGTTAGACGTGTAGACATAGTAAGACACCCTAAAACATTGCAAACGTCTAAAGTTATCCAAAGACATCCGTGTTCTCAAGGAGTCTTAAGGTAACTTTAGGAGGGTAAAACGTATGCCACGTAGGTAGTACATCAACACCATGGCGACGGGCAATGCCGCATGGCAATGAATTTTATCCTAATGTGGACGTTTTGGTTCTCTAGTGGAATCCGATGTGACGGCGCCAAAATCCAACATGGCTGCCAAGGAATCTGATGTGGCACCCAAAAAAGGTGGATGCAGACCCTGGGAAAATGATGTAGCATGCCACGTCAACAAACTTTTTGGGGTTTTGTGGTCAAATGATGTTACAGTTAGACACCATGTAGGACATCTTTGTGTCTCGCTTCATGTCTCCAATGCAGAGAAGGATGTCATGATTGATGTCTCCGTTATATTTGTAACGTTGACACGGATGTCTGTAGCTACATCTCAAGGTTCATCAATGTAAACGTTGTCTATTTTGGTGATTTTTTTAAAGGATGTCACAATTCATGTCTTTTCAACATATTGAAAGACATCCGACATTACATTTGTAGATGTTTACAAAGACATCATAATCTTAAACCACAGTCGTCTTACATAACATTTGTATATATCTTCTGAGACATCTTGTTAGTTCACCTATATGTCCCGAGAAGCATGCTCTTATCACCATGAAGCCAAGCATTCTCCTAATTGGAATGACCAAATAAACAAATGTACGATATGTTACAAACGTATTCGCATTGCATAACACTAAATATGGTCACATTACAAAGTGAAGGTCTATCAAATATTGTTTAGGTCTTTAGGACCTCAGATAGCACAAAACTAGCATATTGAAAAATACACATGTCAACAACTGCGAGATCCTACGCACTGATAACCTCCAGCCCCTCCAATATTATAACTTGCTGTTAGTACCCCCATAGGTTGTGCGCATGTCCCGTTGCTGCACATTCGATAAGCCAACAACAAATGCACTTAATAAAGGGTTTTCAAAGGCAATTTTTTTCTTTTCATTCCATTTACGTGTACTACCTATGTAGACATGGTGCACTTCCTAATATCAACAAATGGACACAATTAGACACCCCTGCAGGGTGATGGTATGGTTGAGGTACCCAAAAAGGTTGTCTCATGAACAATTGCAGTGTCTATAACATATTCATTTTCAAACTGTAATACAGTAAGACTTCATTAGATGTGATCTTAGTTGTCTATACTTATAATGTATCAAGAAAATTAAAAAAATATTTTGAAGTAATTTTATTTTATTTTTTAGTTGAAAAAGTAAGTTATGTCTCACTAACCTAAAATCCATAGAATCAAGCAAATGGAATATCAACCATTTTTATTTTGATATAATTTTTGAATATGATCTACATCTTCTAGTATAGAATACAAAATCATTTATTTAATTTTTAAAAAATCAATTCATTGTACACTATAATGTATGCAAATCCCAAAATTTAGCATTTTTTCCCTCATCTATGAATGGATTCAAAATAATAAAAAAATCTAAGAGAAACTCTATAGGCATATATCCTTTGATTTCATTGAGGTGCATGATATTTTATTTTCCATTTTAGGGTCTTTTTACTTGATTAAAATGGACAAACTAGACAAACTTTGGAGGCGTTCATTAAAAATAACCTAATTAGTGTGTCCAAAAAGTGATACACCAAGCTTACTATTGCCCTGCAGACATCTTTATATACAACCTTGCAGGCATCCTTGTAGACATCTTTATAGACATTTCCTAAGACATCCATGTAAACATCTCCAGAATGTCATGTTCCACTTACCTATGTGCATGCCTCTCCCGTCGTATTCTCTTTACGGCTTCTGATCGTGTTTTGCTGCCTCTCTGCAATTGTTAGAAAACAACAGCTCACTTACTATGCGTATGCAATTACGTCTTGTACTACAAAGGGGGGCTTATTTCATCTGTGTTCATGTGTTTTCTATGCTTTCCCTACCACCATACTATCCATTTGAGAAATATATGTGCATACTTCCTAGTAAATAAGTCCAAACATGACATCATAGTCATTTCTTATGTACCTTTTTAACCACCTTCTTAGGTTTTGACTTACTTCCTTGCTTCTCTTCATGTGCCTTCTTCGGTTGATATTACCCTGTTGCCTTTGGTTTGACAGACTTTGCCGCTTTTGACAATCTTACTGGCTTGAGCGTCTTCATCGGAGCCTTTGTTTTGGTACTTGCCTTCGCATTCCGCCTTACAAAATATGCAAAGAACTCATCTCCTTTTTTAACTGCCTCCTGATTCTAACATATTTCAAACATAAAATATTATGCATAAATAAGCTAAAATGTCTAGACGTCTCTTTGAAAATCTACGTAGACATCTGCGTAAACAAAATGTGTGACATAAACATGTCGCTCACATTAAACACTCAACACCATGTGCTCTGACTTCTCACCATGACATTCACAAGTATGCGTCAAAGATAAGTATAAAGATGTCTGACTAGATGTCTCTACAGATCGCAAGAATGTCTCCAAAGACGTGTGTGCGTCATCCAAATGTCGCTGCAGATGACATTTTGAACGTGCTGACAGATGGCATAGTTCCAAACATGGTCACTGCATCTCTACTCTAAGATTATCTTTTTAATGTACTCCGTTACTATTGTCTTTCCTGCAAGCACTACTATAATAGCCTCCTCAAGAGGTTTAGCAACGGCAATTAAGTGTACTACCACTGTGTGTGCTTCTTGTGAGCCCCTTCTTTCAACAACCTCCATGGATGTGCCTTCTTTTTCTTCCGTCGCAACTCTCATGTTGGTATCCTGCCCAATCTTGTGTTCAGACAGACCCGATGTGCCATAGTTTGGAGGTGCTGCCCGCGTCTTGTCTATGGGGGTTGTTGATGTATGAGTGACCCGCATTAACGCCATCGCCTTACACATTAGCGATGTCATTTCAAAAATCTCTCCAAACATCTTTGGAGACATCATCTTAGACATCCCCTCAAACATCTTTCAATTGAAGAAATCTTCACACCGCGGGGGGTGCACTAGGAGGTAGAAGTAGAAAAGTACGTGCGAAATAATATAGGGTGTCAAATAAATCTTGGAGCTAAAAATTACAACTAGTTTAGATCTACAATAGCATATCAAAATATGCATTGGGTGCCATTATAACTAATATAGAGTGATATATAATTCTACCAAAGTAGAAAAAAGTAGAAATAGTATAGTGTATGGATTATTCAGAATTTATGCTGGATCGCCGAATAATGGCGCAGTGCCAAAAATGGAGCTCTAATAATCTTCAATCAGAGGTACATGATAGCTCAATTCTTAGCACAAAAAATCTACAGAAATGACACTAGTACAAGCAATTTTCGTGCATGGGGAAAATTAGAAGAAAGATAGAGCAGATGGAATCATCATCTTTGGATTCTTCTGCAATGAGTTATTAATTTTTGAAGTTAGAAATATAGGTGTTTCTATAATGGTGCCCTAAAGTGATACCCTATAATCTTTGTAGTGAGTACATGATATTATTGCATGGGAGAGCTATTATGTGCCTCTGACTAAAAATTACTAGAGCTCCATTTTTGGCACTGCGCCATTATTAAACACTACCATAATCACTTGCTTTCCATCTGAAAAATAAAATTTCAAAGAAATATAGCATATGATATATAGATAGAAATCAAAAATTACAATTAATCTATGCCCTTACTTTAATGACCCAAAGTATCAAATTATGTAATGATAGGGTGCCAATAATTAGAGAAAAGGAAAATAATAGCTCCCATTTAAATACTCCATGATCGCACCTATATCCTTATTTTTTTCAAGGATTGCACCCCCCAAGCTTGACACCCATCTTATTATGAACCAATTACATAAGGAGATTATAGAAGTGTAAACAATGTTTGTGAGCATATAATCCTTAAGACAAGAACGACAAGTACTCCTAAGTAACCTGCAATAAGACGGGTGTTGCAGTTACTAGCGGCTCTAACTGAGCTTGCGGAGTCATGGAAGTCAGGGAGTCTAAAAGCTGGCAAATTATTGCTACCAACTGCTGATAAGTGTTATCAATCTTGGCCTCCAAGCGTGTACTGGAGGCATCAATCCTCCTTTCCAAACGAGCCCTTAGTGCATCAATCCTCCCCTCAATTTTGAACTCGAGCTCTTGCAGCTTGTTCTCCACATTTGGCTTGTCCTCTTTGACCTCATTGCTATTTTTGTGCTCTTTCATTTCATTGTACAGCTCCTTTATCTCCTCATCGATCTTTGATTCTATTGTGGCCCTAGTTACTCCCAACTCTTTTTTCCTTTCTAAGCCTTACTTTATTGCGGAATCACGGCTCACTTTGTTCGTAGCAACCGGCCACAACTTAACTAACATTGCACAACCACGCCAATACAATGTTAGCACAACTTCTAGTCAAGGTGTCCAACCCACCTTGACTTCTAACACATTATCCGGTACTCGTTGCCCAAAAGTCCCACCAACACATGGGTGTGTTACTTGGTGGCACGGGGCGGCCTTTCACAAATGTCCAAGATCCCAAGGGTGACACCATTCACCCTGGGAGCTAACCGCCTATACTCATTGTCCAACTTTCTACTAATCTTCTTCCACATTTGTCTCTCACTCCATTTGGGACTCTACCGGAAACACTCCCGGAAACCGGTACTAGTATTCCCAAGGACTAGCTTTGAGCGGGACTCTTTCCAATCCAATGTTGCGGGATGCTCAAGAGCATTCTATAATGCCCAAGGTGCAGGAGTGAGGCTTCTTTTTCATGCCTCACCCTTTAGAGCTATTGTCGGCCACTCCCGGGAACCGGCACTACTCATCACGGGGACTAACTTGGGGAGGGACACTTCCCAACCATATGTTTAGGGATGCTCCAAAGGACCTTCCAATTTCTCCAAGATGCGGGAGTTAGGCCCCATCCCAAGCCTCACCCCTTGAAGTCACCCCGGCTCTCCTTGGCACCATGTGCAAGTGAGGAATGACACCACCCCTCCTCATAGTACCCTCTGTGGTCTTCGGCAGCCCCCCCCCCCCTTGTGTTAAGGAGCCTTCCATGACACTCTTTTCTTTGGAAGACCACCCGATTTTGCCTTAGTCTCAAAAACGGGTTGTAACTTCTCGTCAGGCTAGCTCCTAGCTCACATATCCAAATGGGACGTGCAAGCCCATTTTTGACATCTAATCTTCAAGTAGATTTTGATAGACTACCCACTTGCCCCAATCAAAGCTGTTCTAAGGGAGATATGCCCCTCTGAACATACGGTGTCCCGAGAGGCAACATTCTCGAGTCCCAAGTCCCGACCACTTTGAAGAGCCATATCTCTTAGACCATTGCTTTTCTCCTCATGAGCCTTAGCATTCTAAAAAGCAATCATCCTTAGCTTTCCATTGATATGCAACATGCTGCCTTCCACGAAAATCGACACATTGAGTCCCGGGAGGCAACACTCCCGAGTCCCTAAGTGTCCTGGAACGCGCTCCAACTTTGGAGAGCCATATCTCATGACTCACAACTCCAAATTGCGCGTTCTTTGGTTCCATCGGTGCGTGTTTGCCACGCCACCAAGATTTTTCTGATCACGGCGCCATTGCATGCTGTTTGCTTGGGACTCCCTTTGGTCACCTCACCTTGTCTTTTGCCAAGCCGAGACGTCACCCCCGAGGTCCTCTTCGCTCACCACGGTGTTCGGTCAACCTTTGGTGAGGGATGTGACAGATTTGTATAGTAGGCGGTGAAGCTGATAGCACTGTAGGAAAGTTTTTATCAAAAGGCAGCCAAATACATCCACACAAACATCAAAGATAAATTTTGCATAGGTGTCGTTGGATGTCCCGTACAACTTTTAAGATGCTTACAATATCACCATCTCCATCTCCCTGATGGCTGCACGTGTTGCTTGCTTCCTGCACTTATTTCTCTAAGAGGATTCCGCCATTCTCTCAGACTTTCACTTTTGCTTCTGAGGTGGTTCTTCTCTTTAGGAGGTTGTTCGATTGCTGATCCGTCACCTTTGGTAGTTTCTGATGTCCTCTATCAATGAGCCTATTCAATGCGTAGCGTCAATTTGTTGACGCCTTGTTCATCTCTATAGAAACTCATGTAGCGACCACTTTGTCCTCCAAGCGGTGTCTTTAATGTCCTAATCTATTAAAGATAACTAAATCGGCACAGTTAGACATCCCTTTGGACATCTTCATAGGCATCCTCAAAGTCATTTCTTCAAATATCATTATAGACATCTTGTCAGACATCATTGCAAACATCCGGCTAGGCATCCTAAAAGACATTGTTATAGACAACCTATAGACATTGTTATAAATATTATGTTAGACATCTTCTCAGTCAAAAAACCATAAATCACTAAAATAGAAGCCCAACTCTCTTACATGACACCAAGCAATTGAAGAAGCTCTCTCTCATCACTTCAGTTTGTTCTTTGAAGCTGAAGTTTGGATCCAACTCTTTTGCAATCAAACACAATTCTTCCTCATATGCTTTTTGAAATTGCCTTCAGAAAAGCCCTTCTCATTGACGGTCAAGACTTTCTTCACAGTTTCCCTTTTCAACTCTCGTACTCATTTACACAGGAGAGAGGTCTCCTCTTGTGCTGCAACTTCAACAATGTCTTTGTCTTCTCCGACCTTTTCATCTTCAGGGTCCTTATACCCCCGAATGTATAACAAGAAAGCTTGCTTGAACAAATAATACAACATAAAACCACTAAATACTGACTTGTGCTTTAACTAAGAGTGCACACACCGAAAATCTTGCCGAAGTTGAAGTTCTCTCATCCACTTGGTGCGATTTCAAGTGACACGGTCCTCTAATGCTTCTTGCTAGGTCCAGCGTGGAAGTCTTCATTGCTCTTCATCCGCAACTCTGAGTGTAGTTGTCCTCTTTCAGTGGGGATGGCTTTTGCTTCTTGTTGTGCTTCCTCATCATTATAACTCGCCTTGCTGGTCACTCCATGAACGCCTTCTACTTCGGGCCCATGCCGCAAACAAGAAAGCACTGCGGTTAGAGAACTTAAGCAAAAAAATTTATATATCTTGTTAGATGTAGGAGAGAAATTTCCGCAAACATTCCCGTAGATATTTACTCATGCGAGAGCAAACACACCGTCTGGACACAAACACATAGTGATTAGTGAGCAAAAGCAAAAAGTACAACATCTCATAGACATCAACTTAGACATCATTTTCAACATCTTTCTAGACATCCTATTAGACATTTCTATGGACAACTTCATAGACATTGCAATATATACAGACTATACGTATATCCAATAGAATATGCACATGCAGAGCACACAAAGTGCATGTGTATTACACAAAAATGTAAACATATAGACACTACAGTCGTAAAAGAAGATACTAGGTCAAATTCTCTACAACTTCAGCGATTCATCAACCAGTGAATTGATGAGGACAACTTAGATTCATAGAATCCACAACTGAAGTTCGTTGCATGAGATGTTTGAGTTAGAGTTTCAGTTTCTTATGATTTCTGACTGGCTTGCAAAAGTCAGACATCAGTCTAGATATTGCTTACAACATTAGTTTAGACATCAAGTAAACCTCAAGTCAATTTGTTTGAAGCCAATTGCCGACATCGAGTGTTCGAAACACTTAGAACAAATTCAATAAAGACAATCTCCTTGAGATTGCACGAGCAACGTAGGGGGATTCAATTGATTGGCAAATGAGTCAATACCCATGGAGTAGAATTCCAAGCAGACGTTTCATGCTCTGCAAGTCTTCAAGTTGGTTACAACAACTACCTCATCGCAAAGTTAATGAAACACCGGAATTAAACATTAGTCTAGACATCGACTCAAACATCTCCTCGGAGATCTAAGGCTCTCTGATGGCTCCTCAGATGTGTATATATGGACCACAACTTTTAGAAATTGGATGCAAATGAAGATGCGTGGGGAACTTTAATCTATACTTGCTGATGCGAGACATGGCGGAGGGTGCCAGGGCTACTGGACGAGAAACTCTTGTTGTTGGAGGTCTGTGCGATTGCAATGTCCTGCTAAACGTTTGTACAGGTGCGCACAGTGCAAGAGCAAGGGTTGTGAGTAGACGGAGCCATAGCGACGGCTCCTGGGCAAATGGTGCAATCTGCGATCGGCGGAGAGAGCAACGACTATAAGAAGACAAGAGGAGGGCAAGCGCCAATTCTAAACGCCGTGCATTGAAGGCGAACCCGCCCCGCTAGCCCATCCTCGATGGAGATGGTCGCGGGCCCATGGCTGCGCACTCATCGTTGCGGGGCGGAGGAAGCGACTCTACAAGGACGGCACAGATGGCGGCTACGACCCGGATTGCGGCAAAGTCCAAATCACTACTTTCTTCCATCAAGATGCTACTCCAACCCCAATTCTTAAACCGGAGTAGAGGTGCAAATTGCGTATAAGGGAACCAACCATTTTGTAAAAAGAGCTTAGGGTTTTAGTTTCTTCCTATCTTGTAATTGATCATTTTCGCGGTACTTGGTGCGGGGATTGCTATAGGAGGAGGTAAAGTTGTTGGAAGCGGTTTGCTTCCATAGCTTCCTTGAATCTTGCGCTACGCCGCATTTCCGTTCCACGAATTTGACATCTTTCTTTCATTGTTGTTGTAAGAGGTGTGACTTTTGCAAGGATATTGACAAAGTTATTGAACACGTCGAGAGCTGCGTTTGTAACCATGGGTTCACCCAACTCCACTGGTCCGATGTTTCGACATCCACGTTGTCTAAATGCATATGAAAGCCTCTTCTTCCCTCCATGTTTTCAAAAAGCTATAGTATGCACTATAGTGATTTTTCACACTTGCCTTAGCTGTCTCAGAGTATGCGCAGCCGTCGCTAAGTATGTTTAATACGTGGATTAGGGTTTCTTATTATTTATTCATACTGTCATTTCTAAAGTCTAGACATCTCTTTAGACATCTGCGTACACATTGCAGCAAAGAAGAATACACGTATGTGAGCACAAAACAATGAGGAATTATTCTAAAGTATTTTGTGGAATTATAAAAAGAAAGGTACTCTATAAATAAAAATTATTTTCTAATAAATAATAAATTAAATTTCTTTTGAAACAAACGGGTCCCAAGTCCATGGATTTTTGAGGTATATTGTATTGATTTGATGTCTTTAAAGTATTTTGAATTAAAAGATTAAAGCTGACGTTATAAATTAAATACATTCATATATTATGTTATATCCCTTATATTGTACAAACTTGTTACAAATCAAGGCTGTCATCATCATCATGTATGTGTGACTGCAAGAATTTAATTTCGGGTTTTGGTTTCATGACAAAGGCTCTTCAGGTGGAGTTATATACCCAATTTTGCAACGGATAATCTTAGTAATAATTTGAAGCTTACAAGTTTAAGAATCTTTTTAGGATTTATATTTGGCAAAAAAATATACAAGGACCGTGCCCATAACTATGTGAACAATACATAATGGCCTAGTAATATTATTCAATAAAGAATAAGGTCTATATTAGCTCCAACATCATCTAATGCAAATGATGATATACTAAGGGTTAGTGTCATTTTTTCCGTATTAAAGACTTCTAGTTTGAATTGTAGGGCAGGGGAAGCCTTCAAAATATCAACAACAATATCACATGTTGATAGTCGTTCTCCAAATGAAAGTCTTTTAATATTTGTTATTCATGATTTTGGAATTCTATTCTTTTTAGTACGTTCCCTTATATATTTGTGATTTTAGGGGGAGAATTAACAATTAGTACGTACCCTTATATATTTTGGAATTCATGGAAATCCTCAACTGAGTTATCTACATGATAAAAAATTATGAGGATAATACGTTGAAGTAACAATCATTAAGTTTCCGTTTGCACAAAGTAGACTAAATATTTCTAAAAAATGCTCAATAATATTTTTTTAATTAACTACAAATGTTGTCATTCTACATATGGTGAAAATCCATGTATTAAAATTCAACAGTAGGGTGGAAGTGCACTTGGAAATTTTGAATTGGCCATTCAATATATAAAGTACATTTATAAAGTAAAGTTTTTCAAGGTTGAAATTTTGTATTTGATTGATGTTTTCATACGATGTGGCGGATAGTAAGATTTGCTCTATATTATTTGAACTTAAGGATTGGCGAACCATAAACAACAAAAATAATTCAATACTTTGATCTCCAAGAAATGCCTTCGTGACAATTTTGTGCATGGTATTTGATAGAAAATGGATTGCTAAAACATAGGGGTTGTGCGTGTAAATAATCCACTGTCTACTTGGGCCTCTACAAGAGGAACAGAACCAATAGAGAACAACAATTCAAATTTCAGTGCAATTTATAGTAATAAAAAATCAATCCAAATAATATGCAAATCACTCCATACAAAATTTTCTAAGAAAAACAATCAAACTCTGCAACGCTAATTTCCAAATACTGCCGAACACGAGAGTTGTATCGAGATGGTGATGATGTCTCATCACTCAAATCAAAATCACACTACAAAATGCACGAGCAATTCCTTCAGCATAACATAGAAGGCTAAAGGAAGGTGATGGTGTTTTAGAGCGGATGAAAAAATTGAAGGTCGAATTTGGAAAGCCATTGTTTAGATGACTGCCCAACCACATATACAAATCACATTAGAATTGATTTGATAAACATGTGTGAAGATAAATCAACGAAGACTATCAACTCACTTACAAAAATCCTCCAATGGGACCGCTGTCATTGGGTATTTCTCTCGTCCAAGTTAGTGCTCACTTCACTTGGTGCACATTGCACAGTTGTTGGGGCTGTGGGATTGGCTCAAGTACCTCCTTGAAGATGTGAGGATCACGCTCCAGAGCTACAATATGGCAATTCAAGGACGATCCCGCTTGAATCGTCTCACCTACACACATTTGAACATTTAGTATTACACTTGTAAGCAAACAAAGAGAAATAAAGGAAACAGTTAACAAAATGTACGATAGAAAAAACCTGTGCCAACTCGAAAAATCAACTACGATGTTGTTTGTTGGAGTTAAACCATGAATTAGAACCTTCATAACAAGGTCTGATTTATGTCTTAATCCTCTCCATGGTTTACCATCTACCGCTCTACACAACAAAGACTTGAAATCCACCAAGTTACATATCATATCATGCTTTCCGAGGTTGAGTTCTGGTGTGTGCGAATCATCTGCAATAACAAGTGGCTTAGGTTGTCTAGAAATGTCAAGTGCAACCGATCGTACCAATACCATTGCCTTTGACTTGTAGGTCACAAAAATAAACCGGGAAAATAGTCAATATCACAAACTGCAGATTTCTTCTTTATGATTCGCTTGCCTTTTCCTGAAGTGCCTACTTCTCCATCTTCAACACTTTTCTGAAGTGATTGCTTAATAATGAGACTGGAGTCCAACTTAGTCCTCATAGCAAGCCCATCGGATGGACATTTATTCATTGGACAATCCATGTACCATCCACAGAGCTTGTAATGCCCCAAATTCCAATCCGCCACCATTTCAAGTATATACATGCACTCAAGATTATTCAAGTTAGTAGAAGACATGAAGGACGCTGGAAGTTTCTCTGTAGCCTTGGCAAGGACAAGAATATGTGTATAATATCTGCAGAGCACATGGCTACAAGCATAGTTAAATTTGAGTTGTTGATTTGGTTCATGATTCCTTTTGAGGCTTTTTTCTTCCTTAAACTTCCGAAAGAACGCGTCATCCCAAAGATAATTTCTCCACAGCTCAATGTAATTCAAAATCTCCGGACTTGGATTTGTATCTAGGGATTGTTTTGTAACTTGTTTTGTCAACTGCACACACAATAATTTTAGTGCTTAGTAAATACACAAAGAATTCTTCGAGTACGAGAAATATTTGCAACATTACAAAACGTGCTGTTGCTAAACTCTCAACACTCATAAACCATGATAAAAGGTTTAGAATGAGATTTGTATCAATAAAATACAAAGAATTGATATGGAAGTTTAAAACATGTATATTTACGTTAGAGTTGAAATCCAAGTCAAAACTCACTCACAACCATATACATTTAATTAAATTGAGTTGACACTTTATACTGTAAAAAATACTATGCTACACATACACTTCAATTCTTAAAACTTGGCTTTTGAATAAGTAGACATACTTGCGCCTACCAAGTAGCCTTGTCCAAGAATTTCTCAAATATGACATTAGAAAAACCGGATTTTGAAAAATCCTGATTGCTCGCGGCATTGGGGCGCCATGTTTTAACGTTGTAGCTACTTGATTTTAGTGTCAACATCCATTGTGGTGATAAAAATTGTGACAATAGTGACGTTTGATCTCCTCGAGGAACTGCTCGCCATCGAGGAGCTATAGGAAGTTGTTTTTTCAACTCTGAAATGGTTTTCTTACTCATCTTCATAACTGCAGCGTTCACATAATCATGGACCGATTTCTTTGTCCAATCCTCCTTGTTAGGATACTTCTTGTAATACTTCCTTGTTTGAGAAGCAGCCTCCTCTGCAAAGTCTTACTGCAATCCAATAGAATTGCCATTCCAACAAATAAAGTCACAAATTCTAAATTCAAGTCAATTGCACGAATAAAATACCTGATACAATACTCTATTAAGCGCCTCTACGGTCAACTTGTACCAAGTTATCTTCTTCGTGTTTATGAATGCATTATATTCAGGGATGTGACAGCGTCCGGACGTCCGGACGTCCGGCAGGGGTCCGGGGACCGTCCGTGACTTAGAGATTTTGGTCTTTTTACAAAGGGTAAATGACCATCGGGGTGCGTTCATTGGTCAAACCACCCCGTCGACCGGTCCTCCAGCTCGCCGTCGGCCTGACCGACCGGTCGGCTGGCCGGCCGTCCAAAAGGGCGACCGGCGGTCGGTCCGGGGTGACCGGCCTTTGGTCCGGCCGTCGGCCTCTGCGACCGGCCGTCGGCCGCTGCGATCGGCCCTCGCCTTTGGCGACCGCCTGTGGCCGGATGGCCCCCTTCAGCATCCAACGGTTTAGAAGCATTTCAACCCGGGGTTGTCTTATAAGACACTGTCGGACGTCAGAGAGACACGACATGTTAGACAGACATTGAGCCTCAGAATGTCTAATAGAATCTACAGAATCTTTTTTTTACCCTTGATTTACCCTGTCTACGTTGCATCCTATGTGGCTGCCACGTGGCCTGTTCAACTCAGCAATAAGGTGTGTGACTACGCCACGTAGGACTGGACTGGCGGTCGCCTCGTCTAGACCGGCGGTCGCCTCGACTGGACCGGCGGTCGCCTCGTATGGACCAGCGGTCGCCTGAGCAACCCACGATCGCCTATTAGCGACCGACGATCGCCCATGAGCGACCGACGTTTGCCCCTGGGCGACCGCCGATACAGCCGATGGGCGAAGGTCGCTGAGTGGGGCGACCGCCGATCCAAGTGATGGGCGAACGTAGCTCAAAGGGCGACCGGCGGTCTACCCTCTAAAAACAAAGGACATGAACTTTGAAGAGCTATAACTTTTTCATTTGGACTTTGTTTTTGACGAAATCACTTGGGTTGCGTCCCAAATTAAGTCTAGTTTATGTGGTGAAAATTGCAGACCCATACAATTAAGTATGAAAAAATGGCATGCATTTTAGTGAAGGGAGTATTTGTTTTTTGGGTTTTTAAACATTTAGCATGTTTTACCATTGCAAGCCTATTATGTGACATCAAAAAGGTTTTTGCATGATGTGTTTTAGACAAGTGTGATCTTTAGATGCATCCCACAATCTTTGTAGTTGGAAGTAGTTTGATCCAGATAATTGTAGTATTGGCTTTGCAATGATATTTCTACGATGAAAAAAGTGAAAATATGGATGATTTTTGAAGAGATAGATCTACTTCAACCATCGTCAGATTTTGAATTTTTATTTTAGAATGGATTCCAATTAGAGTGTTGTATTGGTGATAGAAACCTCGAGTCACTTGAAGATATATTGAAGATAAAGTATAATTTGAGTGCTAGGGATCTAGGTTTAGACTATATTAATTACTTTGTAAAATATTTGGCAGTTTTTATCATTGCAAGAATCATCTCTTCCCTCCTTTTATACACACCCCATTTCAACAAATTTAATTAATCTCAGGTATTTAACAGAAACTACTTACCTTCCTCTTATAGTCCAAAACTTCTAATCATGTTTCATATAAAATACATAGGAAAAGTATAAATACTACTCTCTCTCTCTGTATTTCCCTATACACCTTACACTTCCCTATGGCTCAAATAGTAGCCTTGCAATGATAAAAACTGCCAAATATTTTACAAAGTAATTAATATAGTCCAAAACTAGACCCCTTACACTCAAATTATACCTTATCTTCAATATATCTTCGAATGGATCGAGGTTTCTATCACCAATACAACACTGTAATTGGAGCCCATTCTAAAATAAAAATTCAAAATCTGACGATGGTTGAAGTAGATCTATCTCTTCAAAAATCATCCATATTTTCACTTTTTTCATCGTAGAAATATCATTGCAAAGCCAATACTACAATTATCTGGATCAAACTACTTCCAACTACAAAGATTGTGGGATGCATCTAAAGATCACACTTGTCTAAAACACATCATGCAAAAACCTTTTTGATGTCACATAATAGGCTTGCAATGGTAAAACATGCTAAATGTTTAAAAACCCAAAAAACAAATACTCCCTTCACTAAAATGCATGCCATTTTTTCATACTTAATTGTATGGGTCTGCAATTTTCACCACATAAACTAGACTTAATTTGGGACCCAACCCAAGTGATTTCGTCAAAAACAAAGTCCAAATGAAAAAGTTATGGCTCTTCAAAGTTCATGTCCTTTGTTTTTAGAGGGTAGACCGCCGGTCGCCCTTTGACCTACGTTCGCCCATCACTTGGATCGGCGGTCGCCCCACTGAGCAACGTTCGCCCATCGGCTGTATCGGCGGTTGCCCTAATAGGAGGGTTAACAATAGGCTCGCGGACACTTTGTCCTTGCCCATAAGGTTGCCTAGAAGCGGTTGCTAGGGCGACCGTCGGTCTCCCTACTGGACCGCCGGTCGCCTACGAGCGGTACCTCAGTGCGATCGGCGATCGTCGCATGTAACCGACGTTCGCCCCTATGCTACGGTCGGTCGCCTAGCAAGGTCGCCCACCCACGGTCGCCCAATGTGACATGTATTTTGATTTCCACGTCATTATCGACCCTACGCCACGTAGGAAAATAGCTTTTTACCTCAATGTCAATCTCAACAAGTTTTTTACTATGTAATTTTTGGTACGGTCGACATTTTTGTCGATTGGACGTCTAACAGACATGTCCAATACAACAAATCAGACAGACATTCCGAAAAGTGTGTCTAATAAGACAACCCTGTTCGAAGCTGCCATGATGAAGACTGCTGGATTTCAAAAATCCTATGCTCCACCATCTTACCATGACATTCGGACAAGGTTGTTAGGAGAAGTATAGACGGAGTTACAAAGAAAACTAGATAGTAGACTCTCAGAGAGCCTTCGGAAGTTTGGAGGAACTTTGACCATGGATGGATGGTCATCTGTAACCAGTCGCCCTTTGGTAAATGCGATGCTCGTGACTCAAGCTGGAGAGCTTTTTCTTGGAGCTGTGGATACTACTGGCATAGAAAAAACAGCGGTGTACATGTCAACTCTCATGTTGAAGTACATAGAACAAGTTGGACCAGAGAACATTGTTCAAGTATGCACAGACAATGCTTCTGTAATGCTCAATGCCTCAAGAATAGTCCTTGAGAAATATCCGCACATTTTCATGCAAGGGTGTGCAACAGATGCAATGGACTTGTTGTTGGAGGATTGGGGAAAGGCTGGATGGATGGCGAATACTTTGGTCATGGCGAAGAGAATGGTCAAGTTTATCAAGAGGCGACAAATGCCCCTAGCTGTGTTTCGTAAACACGAGGCGAAATTTTGCCTACTGATGCCTGGGAAAACAAAATTTTCTAGTCAATTCATAATGATAGATCGCTTGTTATAGGTCAAGGAATCATTGGAGCAAGTTGTTGTCGACCCTATGTTCACAGCCTATGCCTCGAAGAAGACGGTATCAGATAGAGATAAGCTTATATTCTCCCGTAAGGTCAAGAAGGTGGTGTTGAGCGATGACTTTTGGGAGCAATGCAAAAGATTACGGGATATGGTGGCCCCCGTAGTCTACGGTCTGAGAGAATTCGACGGCAAGGCTCCTAGTACGGGCAAGGCTTGGCATATAATGCGTGATCTTGAGAGACATGTCCATACTTTGCATGCACCGCCAATCTCATTGGAACCACTTGAGGTGGCCACCGCAAAAGAGGAGTTTTACCATCGGAAACGGCTCATGACAACTGATTTACATGGCGCGGCAGTACTTTTAACACTAGGACTAATAAGTGTAACATATATGTTACGAGTAACATATGTGTTACGCTTATAGGGCTGAAACACACCTATCTTTTTCTTGTGCTTTGAGCCTGAACCCTTGATGTTTCTACATCAATGGTCTGTATACATTGCCTAGCAACTATTTTGATTGAGTAGACCTTGTTGATGTGGGATATGACACACGACTTTGACCAATCAGAACTATCCATTTAGAACCATTTCCAGAATCTCATGGCGTACTCATTTCACTCCGTATGAGTGCATCTAAAGTATGTTCTAATGGTATATTGTTGTTGTAGCTATTTTAGGCAAGTTGTTAGGAAGTGCTACACCAAAGTCTAAGTCATTTCGTGCAACCAATGAACCTCCACTACCCTATGGATAAGCGTAACTTATATGTTACAGGTACGGTAGCAATCGGTCCTAGTGTTAAATCCGTATTTAGTACATGACCAAGAGTTAGCTGACGATCCCGATCTTACAATAGCTTGCAAGCGTGTTTTACAAAAACTATGTCCTGCGGAGGATTACGCAGACGTGGTGAGTGAATTTCTTGCGTTTTGAGTAAGGGGTCCACCATTCCATGACATGCTGGAGCCTAATACTCAAAAACTAGCTCCACATGCATGGTGGGAGTTTGAAGGTGCTTGTGCTAAGCTCCTCTCTCCAATTGCAAAGCGAATACTAGCACAGACCGTGTCCTCGTCGGCTTACGAACGCAACTGGAGTAGCTACTCTTATGTTCACAACAAGAAACGGAATCAGTTACTACCGGGCAGAGCTGATGACTTGGTCTACATATATTCCAACTCGAAATTGCTCGCGAATGATAAGTTGAGTGAGGATGGGCACTGGTATAGAGAGAACTTGGATTTAGAGGAAGACCAAGTACATGAAAACGATGAGGAAGCTGTCGAGGACGAAACTGAGTCTGATGACAATGATATTTTTGAATTTGGTGATGAAGACGATGATATGACTTTCTTCCCCGCTTCAAATGATGAAGATGCTCCAAATGTTCAGGATGCTAATGGTGATTTTCTCGCTCATGGTGTTTCGGCGGATGATCGAGATGATGAGCAACCGTTAGCCCGGTTAATGACACAAGGCGGCATGGAAAAATCGAATAACATCCTACTTGTTCTCGCTAGTAGTTTACGGTTGGAAAAGGAGGCGATAGATGTGAAGACCACTGTGTGCAATACTAGTGCTGGCACTATGAGCTCTGATCCGGTCGCCGAGAATATCGCATCATGTAGTAAGGATGAACTATCTTCATCATGTGCTACTCCCCGCGCTTTATTTCAACCCTCTACTGCAAGGGTTACGACAACCTTGGAGAAATCCTCTATGGGTTTAGTATCCCTTTCAAGAGCCAAATATGGCAGCATCTCTAGTGACTCTGATGTACCGTTGGGCAGGTATTTAAAAAATGCCAATGTTCCTCGTACTGCCACGGGCTTACAGCACATGCTTGGCACTTCCAAGTTGCAAATTTACATTTATGCAACGCTTCCAACTGTTCCGCCAAAAAAACCAAAGATCCCTGTTACTCTCCTCGAATTTGATACTTGGCATAAGTATGGGAATATACAATGTCCAGAGAATAAACCCAAGATCAAAGAAGATGTTCCAAGCGATTATGAATATGATCCTACGGGGTCTAGTGGAACTGAAGTGAAGGGAGATAGCGATAATGAGCAATCCTTTGGTCCTGAAGAGTAGTTGAATTTGGCATCTTTATGTAGTAAAGGTTCATAGAACTTATACTTATTATAGAAATTGTAGCTATAATTTATTTTAGTACTTTATTGTTATACTCCAAATGCATTTGGAGATTCTATTGTCTAAATCACTACATTTAATGTGTTGAAAAATATTACATATATTTTTACATACTTGTCGTACGATGGTCTTCACTCTCAAGCATAGAGAAGAAATGCACATTAAATCAAAAAGATTGCAACCCTTTACTTCAAAAATAAGGCCCCATGGATCAATGGTGGCATTTTCATCATTTTTAAAACAACATATATACAACCTAGAAAAAGCATATATATATATATAGTTATATACTTGCAACTTAAGGTCCAACATCCGTTCTAACTTCAAATTGAAGATCCATCCGATTGACCAATCTGAGCTATACTACGAGTACGCGGTCTTTGACTTGGACGGGCAATTCGACCGCCCTCTTCATACTCTCGATCCACGGCTGCAATTTCGCCTCTCATCTCCGCCTGCCAACTATCCTCCCCATCTTCGCCCGATTGCCTCTTCCACTTTTTGCTAGGATCCACTTGTTTGTTACGTAAGATTTCCATGGCCTTCTCGATCTGTGCAACGACATCCTGTACAACACCTTCGAACTCATCCAATAATAGAAGTTGTGTGTCTTTTGGGTTTAAAAGACATTCTCTCCAAAATGAAATGTCGTCATCGATACGCACATCAAACTTCTTCACCGCATCCCAATATGAGACCTCCACATCTTCAAAAGAATTTTCCGGTATCGAAGTCCGGTATATTGCGGCCTCCTCCAATTTCGCAAGGACCATAGCTCTTCCAATTGGAGTATGATCGTACTTTTTATACTCCTCACCAAAGCTGTTTGAATCGGTTATTTCGTGCCACGAACCATCTTCTCCCTTTTCTACTCTCTTTGGAAAAAATCGAAAGAAACGGTTGTGTTCGACGCTCCAATGCCCTCCAAAATTACGACAAAACAACTCTCGTTGCTCATCACCTTCAATATTCCTCCCCCTTATCTCTATTTCGTAATCTCGTGTCATCCAAAATAACCGATCATGCTCCCCACCATATTGAATGGCTAGTTGGTGTTTTGATTCGGATGTACTCCAGTTAAGTGCATTCCCCCAATCAGAGTAGTTTAGAAATTTCTTTGGGTATTGATCCAGTGGAAGATTCCATCGGTTGAACTCGTGCCCTGGTGGCATAAGATCTCGTATGTCCATCATCTCGTAGAATCTTGTGCTAAATGGGGAGCGACATACCAGACATACCAATATTGTCATCGCATATCGGCATATGCAAGTAACATGGAAGTTATGGCCACATTGGCCCAACGTGTATGCGCCCTCTGGACCAAAATGATGTAGGCACACCGCACATTTGTCTTTAAGTATTGTGGGAGGAGGGTCGCATGTGTTGATTACAATGCGAGCTGACTCTTGTAGGTGCGATGAGAATCTACTATACGGCGCCCATTCTTCCTCTATCTCCAAAGTCCAATCAACATCAATGTTTCGCCCCATCTTAGAGTAGTTTGTACGCTCCATCATCTCTTCAATATCCCCCCAAAAAATGACCTCTACAGGGTCATATCGTTTTTTCGATCTGTTCGTACAGAACTTCTCCAATGAAGCATCTACAACTTCACGTGATTCTTTTGATGTAGATGCAATCGATTTCAGATCTTCTTTTGCCCTCGAAACCAAGCTCCACCTATCTTGAAGTCGATGAACCCATCCCAACCATGGTAGTATGCGTAGGTGGATTGTTGCCTCTGTAGAATCTACCGTTTTGAAGGTTTTCCGTAATGCCTCCAATTCAGCGACTGCCTCATCTCTCTCTTTACTTGTAGCCTCCAACTTGATTGAGCATGCTTTTGCTTCCTCCTCCAATTTCGCAATTGTAACATCTCTCTCCTTCTTCGCTGCCTCGAACTTCATCGCCCATGCTCGTTGTCGCTCAACCTGTGCATCATCTCTCCTTTTGTGATATCTCCAACTTCATTTCTAACGGAATTTCATCATCGTCATCATCATTTATTTCGATAATGGACTTTCCCTTATCTTCTTTACAATCCTCTCCACCATCCTCTTTAAGAGGCCCTAAATCCCTTATCTTCCCCCTATAGGTCTTTCCATTATCTTCTTCACCATCCTCTTTACAACCCGCATCATTTTGTAAAAGAAAAAGACTATCAGAAGTCCCGATAATGGTCTTCCCCTTATCTTTATTACCATCCTTTTCACCATCCTCTTTACCATCCTCTTTACCACCCGCATCACATTCTGGAACAACATGACTACATGAAGCCCCCTGAGTGTCATTCAGTGATGGAACAAACTTGTCACCTTCTTCTAAGTCTTCTAACGCATCCCTTTGGCGCATTGCTTCTTGGTACTTTGCCACATACTCGCTAGCAGGACCTTGGCCAAACAACCGCAATTCCCTGTAAAACTCGTCAAGGGGACGTTGCGTAATTTGGTGTTGTTTCTGCAGTTTCACAATTATTAGCTCAGTCTTCACTCGGTCCTTCAGCAGAGGGTGGAATTGATTTATGATTGCCTCATAATTTATGGCAGCCTGTAGAACGTTGGGCATACTACTTGCCATAGCGTTACTCATCTCCACAAAACCAAGAGCCATACGAGCAAGTATTTGTGACCCCTGCTTCACGATGGTCTCTACACTAACTATGTGATTAGCCGAGGTAACTCCCCAATCATTCCCTGACAATCCTCTCTCTTTATCTACCTCATTGCACCAATCTGCCATTTTTTGTGCGGTGTTCAGCCACTCCTCCAATTTCTTTTTGCTTGGTACCGTATGCAGATACTCCTCGAAATTTCCCACCATACCCGAATCGGGATTTATGTCATCCATGGCATCCGTTGGTGATTTGGTTTTCCGTGGCTCACTTGGCCCTCCCTCTTCTGATGTTGGTACCGGGATTACATGAGGTTCTTCAACTACGTTTGCACCTTCGAGCCTATCAGTTATAGTTGGTTCTACGATTGGGGCATCCGTGGCAACCATATTCCTTCCATCCTCCTGCTTTGTCGTGGTTGTTGGAGGAGAATCCTTCACCGCCGTATCATGAGTTTTCCTCCTCAAGTGCTGCAATAAGGCCTTTGTAGAGTTTGATTCTGGATCCAACATATCTGGGATCTCCTTCTGATTTCTCCCGATTTGAAGAGGAAATGCACTACTCGCCGTGAATGTGCTATTCACCTTCCGCTTCAATATCAACTCAGCATACACCATGCTCAAAAGCGTGTAGGAAAAGTAACCTTTGCTCTTGGGACGAGTTCCAAACAATGCCACCCAAACTTCTTCAGCACAATGAAAAAAGTGATCGTCCTTGCATGTTTGTGGGTTGCAAGTAAATTTATTGGTATTCACTTTGTGACATTCTCGAGGCCAAAGTTTCCCAATGTGATACATCTTCACATATTTCTTGCACGTCGCCAATCTCTAGTATTTCTCCGTTTCATTGGCCCAACCGCTCTCAGCTTTGATGGCCTCATTATCCAGGATCTTGTAGTGCAACTCGTGTCTCGCTCCTTTTGGTTTCACTCTCTTTGACGATGTCTCCTGTAAAACCAACTCAGTCCCCACCAATCCTGCGTTTGTGTTTTCTGTCGCAGGTGACCTCAAGGTCTGTTCAGAATCAGCCTCCATGTTCGTGTTATCGGTATCCGTCGCCATGAAGAATAGGGAGTATTTAAAATACCCCGAAGATACCCCAAGTATGCAAAAATTCGATGCGGCAGCCGCAAGTATCGCGCATACTTCCCCCCGCCACCACAAATGCAGCACACGAGAAGCTAATGCCCACGGTTGTAGCCCAGTTGAGGTGGATGAATACGAGAAGAAGTGAGGGGAAATGAGGCCCCAAGGGCCATTTATCCCCTTGTTCAACCCTAGAGACCGGCCGCACGGACCGGTCGCTCGGCCAATCACGGCCGCGACCGATGCTAGCCGGCCAGTTCGGCCGACGGATCCTGGCTGGTCGATCCGGTCGACCGTTCGGGGCCGGCCGATCGTGGCCGGTCGTTCGCGCCGACCGATCGCAGCCGACCGCTGACTGCCGACCGATCCTGGCCGCTTGATGTTGACTAACCGATGCCGGCCGACCGATGCCGGTCGACCGATGGCGGCCGACCAATCTAGGCGGCCGCTGCGGGTTTTTTTTAAGTTTTTTTCAAATTTAAAAAAAAAAATTTAAAAAAAAAAAAAAAAAAAAAATATATATTACAAAAATCTTACAAAATTGCATAGGATCCTTTTTTATTCTTCAAAGGTTTCTGTTATTTGATTCTCAGTGATTATTACACAATGAAAAAAGAAATCCTATGTTGATTTCTGAAATGCTATATATTCTTTATTCACGGATACATTTTCACTTTAAATTTTGAGAACAAAACCATTTCCAGTCTACTCTTTAAAGTATAAATCTTCACAAATTCCTAGATGTTTCATACATGAGGCATACATTTGGGTCCAATCAGTTTCTTTCTTCATTATTTCTCTTTTGTAAATTAATTGGCCATTGGCTTTATGAATTAAACTTTGAGCCACATGACCTTCAACAGTAACTCTATTCCAATATTGCGTAGTTGAGAATATCGATTGAAGTATCCTCATTTTAATATAGGACACTTATTTTCGAACAGCGTCATTGGGTTAAAAATAGGCTATGAGATTGAAGATTCTATAATCCTAAATCCTATGTTGAATGTTGAATGTTCAATATTGTACGAGTATATTTTTTGCAATAAATGTGTGATTTATTCCATGTCAATAACATCTTCATCAAAAATGATAAATACAAAATAGATTATTTTGCACATAATAACTATGCGATGTACAGTACTACAATTGTTATCCACTTAAAATATAACTTAGAACTACACCATACATACACGAGTCCAATATTTCCTTTCCACACACAATGGTGTTTGCAAAGCTTTGGAACACCAAAACTAGAATTAAAATGAAATCTATCCCAAAATCCCAAGACCCTAAACCGTAAACCCTAAACCCTATACCGTAGAGGCCTAAAGAGTAATTCATACATCCTAAACCATAAATCATAAATCCTATCTTCAAGTGATGTTATCCACGAGTTACTCTAAATGAAGAAGAGATGCCTCTTTAAAATATTATATTCTCAAAACAAACAGTAAGAGTTAATTCAGAAATTACTAGAAATTGTGAAGATTATTTTTGTAATCTCTCAAGGCTACCCTTGTGAAATTGACAAACATTTTGACTTGGGTCACTTTGGAACTCAAGTACTAAATCGTTCATGAACATATTTCCATAAAGAATTTCAAACAAAGACTAAATTTAAACAGCTCTTAATGGACTTCAAACCTCAATATTCTAGATGTAGGTTGTAAATTTGGAATTTGGATATGCAAATTTTACCACATGCACTTTGCGGTGTAAGGAGCACCCAGTAAAAATTAATAAAATATTATTACTTTTGACTTCTTCATCTAAGCTGCCCGAAATAGGAAACCTCCACTTTGGTGGCCATGGATCTTTAGGGGTTAAGAAGGAATATTTAAACAAAAATAAATTAATGTGTACAATCAAAAACATGGTCTCTAGCTTATAATAAGAATTGGCCTCATGGCCTTCGCTTTCCTTATAGACAAGGGCAACAACTCCCAATGGCTTCACAAATGGGAAAATTGGCCCCACTATACTGATTGTTAAATGTTTTGTCAAATTCAAGCTAATAGGGCAACATAACTCAAAAAGTGAGTGAATTGGCTTAGAGATTTGTTGGCCTTCACTCCTCTTATAAAGAATCCCTTATTATAGATTTATTTAAAGCCGTGCGTACCTTTGTCATAAAACATTCCCGTTTATGACAAAAAGATATTCTCGACATTCCCTTGTCAGAACATTCCCTGTCCATATTGAGACGCCACGTGGACTATACAGGCTAAAAATAGTACTATTTAAATTGCAAATATGTAATGCAGAGAAGTGATCGAAATTGTGGAAACGAGGAGAGTTGGGGAGATGCAAGTAGAGGAGGGGGAAGGGTGGTACGGGGGAAGAGAGGTACGCCTGGCCGGTCGCCGGTAGCCGGACGCCGGCCCAGTCGCACGACCGGTCGCCGGTCGCTAGGCCGGTCGGCCGACCGGTCGCCGCTCCCTCGGATCGGTCGGCCGCCATCGGCGGCCCCGACCGACCGATTGGTCGTGCGACCCCGATCGGTCGTACGTCCATCCAGGCCGCTGGACCGGCGATTTGACCGCTGCCGTTCGGGATCGGACGGTCAGTGCCAGCTAGCCAATGGCGTCCGATACCCGGTCGGCAGAAATAGGAGGGGAGGGGCTCATTCTCCCTCACTCTGGTAAACGGGCTGTACATTGTCGCTTTTTTTAAAGCTGCATCGACTGCGTTACTCAGAGTCCGCGTGGGTCACCCACGCCCTTACTGTGCATACTTGTCGCTGCTAGAAATGGCGCCGAAGTTTTCACGTTCGAGGGGTGAGGCCAAGTCTCCACGACCAAAGGGCGACCCTCCAAAAATGGATTGGGAAGCATGGAGTGACCCAAACTGTGTTGCAGAGCCGGGTTGGCGAGAGGAGAGGGCAGATATTTGGAATTGCACCATGTGCAAGAAGTACGTGAAGATGTATCACATAATGAAGTTATGGCCGCGTCACGAAGCAGAGAAATATGGTCCTTGTCGTGAAGGCCCAGTGAACAGTTGCAAGAGCAAATATTTTGCGCACAGATATCATAAAGTCACAATGGCGGTTGGAATCAAGAACACCAGGCCAGAACTGATGCTGTATTCTACCATGGCCATGGTCTGGACTGAAGTAGTCCTTCACAAGGACATTGACTGGACCACTGTGATAGGTTTGAACGTGCATTTATTGGATCGCAGCAACTGATTCATTCCAACAAATTGGATGGGACCAAGCGATTGTTATACTACTTATTGAGGACGTTCAGCTGATATGGATGCCCAACTTCAACAACATGGAACTCCAAGGGCATATGGGGGCACTAACCAAGACTCAAACCATGATGATCGTCAAGCACCAGTATCCTTTGGCACAGGAAGTGAGGGGTATTACCATGGTAACCACCAATTCAGTACTCCTGTGAGTTATATGCCACCCCATCAGCAAAACACGTAAAGAGTCGAACGCGAATACGGTAGAGGTGGATCTAGTTCGAACTACCCATCTCCAATGTATACAGGAGGTACACATGGTTTAGGAGGTGAGCAGGGTAGCGGATCCAATGCTCAATGCAACTCAAGCCCAACTCATTCTATAAACCCATACAATCATGGAAACCAATACGGTATAACATTTGGAAGTCCCGAGTACCGTAGGCCATCACACCCGAAGGAAACATACGAGTATGGAGGTCAATATGATAGAAGATTAGACATTGTTGGCTACACAAATTATGGATATGGTCAGAATGCATACGGAAGTAACGACATGCCTTCAGCACCTTTGCTATCTCTTGAGGACGAAGAGGCGAGGTACCAACGAGATCTACAACAAGCCACACTTCTAAGTCAGCAGGAATACATTGAACAGCTTGAAGCCGAAAGAAACTTTAGGCAAACTTACTTGTTTGGAGAATCTTCTTGAGGACCACCTTCGTAAACATGATGATGAAGACTCGGATTAAGAATGACAAATCATCATATATAGTGTCATTATAGTGAAGGTTATGTAGTTTTTTGCAACGGATAATGTCTACACTATTATTGCACTGCTAGGGGCCAATTTTGAGGATACAGAAATCCATATTTTGTTTATGAATGGATTATCCGATATCGGACTATATCGTTATATATTAATATACTATGCAATTTGTTTTTTTACGGATTTTATCGCGATGTCTTTGTATTTTATACTATAAGTTCACTTGGTGGTAATAATTTCTTTTGTATGGCTTTAAGCCTTTTTTCACTATTTACACTCTCACCTAACATATGATATGTTATTCAATTCATACAAATAAAGGCATATGTAAGAAAAGTCATATTATGCTTGACTTGACTTCAGACAAACCATTAATATCACAAGTACGCAAGGTTGATGTAATGAAGAAGTTTCACAATTCATTATATATTCTCAAATATTGTTCATGAAGCTTTGGAGATATTTGTATTAAAGGTATTAAGTAATAAAATCAAATGACAAACAATGGAGAAGAAGTCATTCATTGGAATTATTGCAAGGTATATAAACAAGAATGTACTTGAAGTAGCTACATATAGAAGGCATGTAATACATTTGACTACAAAAAATTTGCCTACATCTACATGAGGACTTCAATGAAGAATCTAAAAAGCTAATAAAGCCGCAAGAACTAAAACAGATGCGCAGAACTAATTTACTAATCATACTTGGTGCGATACTGATCATTTGGCACCGGCCAATGGAATGATTCCATGAAGCGGTTGACAACGTGGGTTAGCGTATACTTTGCATCAGCCACCATCTCCAAGTATTGGTCAAAAGCATTTGCCAAGTCTTGATTTGACCACCGGTCAGGCCCCGTTGTACTTTGGCAATTCTCGTAGGCCGTCGACATGCTCTTTTTGAGGATTCGTTGTGCTATCCGTGCCGTAGCAAACTCCTCCAAAGCGCAATCAAAAAGGGGAATAACGTCAATGTCATCACTCCGTTTGTACAAGTACGCCACCCCAGGATCCACCCAATATCGTGCTTGTAGAGTATCAATTCTCTATTGGGGTTTGTGAACGTGTACAAGGACCTCATTTTATCATCCATGCTCGTGCTTAGCCCCCAATTGCATACTCCAATATACACTCGTGATTCATCTTGAGGGAAGTGAAGAAGTATGTTGTCTGGAGACACATCGTTGTGGAGGTAGTTCAACCGCTGGACTTGACACATGATATGCACTAAAGTCCAAGCAAGCTCTGTTTGTTTCTTGCGAAACCAGACCAACTGCCAAGCTCGAATACGCTCATCATCAGAATGAGGTGTGAGTTCGATCTCTCCATTAACATCATCTCCATATCTTGCACCAAGGGCCAACATCAATCAAATCGTGCCACCATTCCACCAGTACGTATAGCCTTGGAACTTATTTGCATGAATGGCTATATAACGAATAACACCTGCATATTGTATCCTCACAGCAAACGCCTCATTCTGATGCTCCACCTTGACCAAGTCTGGTCGTGTCACAGCATGGTTGGGAGTCTTTGCAGCAAATTCCCAAAACTCTTCAATGGCCACAACCCCTCTTATATGAACTTTGGAAATTGTGCCGTATCCTCCCTTTAGAGTCCTCTTCTCAAGTTCGATGGTACAGGCCGCGACAGGAATTACTATCAAATTATTCATGCGACCCAGCTCCATTAACCTTCCTTGATCCGTGTGCCACCATCCTATGGAGCCGCGCCGGTTTTTATTACATGAATACGGCCGATTTTCGGACGGATGCCGCCGACCGGCGCGATCGATCGGCTAACCAATCGGATGGCCGGTGCCGACCGATCGGACGGCCGACAGAGACTGTGATCGATCGGACGGCCGACACCGACCGCGCCCCATCCGACGGCCGACCGAGACCGCGACCGATCGGACGGCCTGCGGCCGATCAGGCGACCGCTCCGACGCCGTCGACCGGTCGTTCGGCCGTGGCCGATCGGATGGTCCTGGGCCGCACATTACAATCAAATGGTAACAACCTACACTCACAACACAATTTCAATGGCTAAAATGCGACCTCCAATACGATCTGACGGTTAAAAAATTTACTACTGTCATAGTAATTCCGATATACCCCCCCGGACGGACGTCCGTCCGACCAAAAAAACTCAAAAGACGTCCGAATTGACATCCCTAATTATATCCTTTTTTAGAAAATGATGATTTAAAATTTTCTACAAACTTTTGTCCTACCATATTTACTCGATAGAGTTTGTGCACCGAGTTTGCTTTTACATAAGACTTCTCAATGCTCTGGTAAGCACAATGCACATTAGAACAGTAACTGATTATGTTCAATGAAATACTTAGAAACTTTACAATATTATAAAGGTTAATACAATTCACATTGTATATCTAAATTTTATCAATTAATTTCATGCAATGCTGTCAACATTGTCACAAGATTTTTGAGTATTGTGCAGTCAACGATATAATACCACTTCAATTCGTTGGCATGATGCATGTCAATGATGGGACGCCATACCTGAAGCTTGTGATTGCCATCCCAAACGTGAAACATTTTCTTTAAAAAAACTTTTAGCACTAGATCTGCAAGCAATAGTTTGTCAAATTCAGCATTCCTGGTCTTTCAGTGTGCGCTCCACATAGATTCAATAGCCGGTGTAAGGTTGGCAGAATTTCCTTTGTCATCCTCCAAGGATACAGAAAATGCTCCAAAGCCTTCTATGTAGCCCTTCTTAACAAAATGCGCCTGTAGATCCGTGATATCATCTTTGAGAGCAGGCCACATAGCTTGGAGGGACACCAATTGACAAATGGGAATAAACAACCTTGATTTATTAACTGGATGGAACTGAAGTTGTTCTATTTTGGATATGGTGTCCACTGATTGCTCTGCTGTTCTTCGTCCTCTTGGTCTTTACAATTTCCTCTTCTTCTTGTACAACACTGTGCAATTTGCTAATTGAATCCCTAGGATTCCCTTCTCTATCATCTGACTCATCCCCTATGGTTTCATTTTGTGCCCAAGATACTAGAGCGCGATGTGTTGCTATTAGGACAACATCATATTGGAACAAACCCCTCCAACTTAAGGCCATTGAAAAGAGGAATGTTCCCAAAGCTGCACCAAGCCAAACACACGAAACAATCAGCACCAAATGGTAGGATCCAAATGATGGAAGGAACACCAAAATTTAAAGTCCATAGTTGTATCACTTACATCAAAATACATAGCATGATTTCAATACTTCAAATTGAAATTAGCTCCTTACAACGAATACTAGATTAACATCAAACTGAATACAACTCAATAAATACTTATATTCTTCTTTTCATTATTAAACACCAGACCTGAGAGAAACTGTTGGCGCTGACATAGAAAAATATCTAATATGGAAGCAATCATATTTATCCAAATTGGCACTGACAAACTTGTAATCCTAGAAGAGACATGCATTCATTTTTATTAGCGACAACTTACATTGTCATTGCGGGCACCGACATTCAATATTATACACATACCCATCTCATTGTCAGCACCGACATTCAATAATTTGCACATATCCATCTCTTTGCGGGCACCGACATTCAGTAATGTGCACATACACATCTCATTGCCGGCACCGGCATTCAAAAATTTGCACATACCCATCTCATTGTCGGACCATATTTACAGTAGCTACTTTCCACTGTCGGCACCGGCACTCAAAACATGACATGAACCCAACTCACCTTAACACACCATTGCCTATAATCTAATATCCTTGACAAAATACATGTTCATGAGATGAAAGAGCTACTTACTTTAAGCTTTGACGGAGCACGAAGGGGAAGCTGACGAGTCACATGACGAACCATGAAATGAAGCAATTGAAAGAGCAAATCAACATCATAGTTCATCCTTAAAATTTGGATCTCTTGACGTGACAATACGTTTCAGCAATGCGAATGAAATGGTCGGAACTTCTTCTTATTTGCTAGATAAAGAAGAATGGTCGGAAACTCATCATTCATCAACCACATTGCCGGCACCGAAATTCTAAATGGCCATTTCATCAACCACATTGCTGGCACCGGCATTCTAAATGGCCATCTTTGTTTGGCGGTCACGTTGATGGCAATCCAGCACTGGCGCTCTTTCTTGACGGTGGCCATGAGCTCTTTGTAAATATATGGCTTTGCATTGAGCATGCTGTAGAGACAAAAGCTTTGAGTGAGTCTAAAGTGATCTTGATTAAACACAAAAAAAAATTTACAGTCATTGTACATCACAAAAAATAAAGACTATATTCGCTATGAATAATTACGTAGGAGAGCTTGTTCAGATGTATAGCATTTTCACAAATGATAAGAAGCGATAAGCTTGATGATAGAAATGAGCACAAGTATTGCAAATGAGATATAGGACCTGTAAAGCAAGTAGCGGCAAATGATGCACATAGGGTCCTGCATACAACAAATTATACATATGGGAAAAATTAATAGCATAATCCTTGCAAACATATCATTCAGCCTTTGGAGTTTATATTCTGAACCTATAGATTATTACTAACGTTAGTGGTAAATCTTCATAAAACTATAGCTATTTGACATCAACAAAAGTGAGATTTCACATGTTGTATAAACAATGAACAAGGTCATATCATTGGAGATTCATAGCACCCAGAGACTCACAGATTCAAATAGTTCTTTCAACTTGGATAATCACTCGGCGCATTCCTTTTTTGAGATCTTAGAGAACCACGGGAGAGGAAGAACATGTTGCGATATCTGCAATGGTCCAACACATCATATTAGATTGCTACGCTCGTTTTTTTGAAACTGATATGTTGTGCAAGCAAAGTGATGTCATAGATACGAGGACCTGGTCTTTCTTCTTAAACAGGGCGTTGGAATGGTATCGAAGACGTACCACACATGTTCTTACCCATTTCCATGTAGAAGTAACCACCCTGACTCCACTCGACACCCCACGAGTTTTTGATGATCCAGTAGGGTGTTCTATTGTCATCCTCACCATAACCCACAACCAATACAGCGTGATTCACCGTTTGCAAAAGAACTAGAAAATAAGTTCCAGATTAGTCCATTATAGTTGCATGCTTCAAAATTCATGGAAATTTCGGATCTGTGAATTGCATAGAAGTACAAAAAAAATTACAAGAGAATTATGAAGAATGATACTTTGATCATTATTTTAGAAATTTCTTGTATTGGAATGCACCCAAAGAATGGTGGCACTAATCGACACTCCAGAACCCTAAATCGTAACAGCAGAAGGATCGCCTTCTTCAGACTGCCAACACCGGCACTCACTGCACACCCTGCACATGCCAAATTCCCTCAAACCCTAAAGTTTTGAACTTCACCTTCCTGTTCGATCAATGCTAGGCTATCTTGATTTATTGATCCACCTCCTACTTTGAAATTCTCGTCGCCTTCATATAGCAGTAGGAGGTGCATTTTAACTTCGCTTGAAGTTACTTCCAAAAGCCCTAAATCTAACCAAAGGCAAGCCTTCTCTCTAACAAATGTAAATAAAGAGGAGATTGCCTAGCAGGAAGTAGACAATTGCGCATGCGAGCATGACCATTCAACATTAAATTAGATGCTCTTTAGTGACCTTCTAGACGGCCAAATCTGAAATTTGTTAATAAATATTACGAAAAATTGATTTTGGAAGATCCAATCGTAAGATCTTGCTTGTCATTGTCTAATTAGTCTATCTACAAATTTTTATCTAATTCTACCCTGAGAATCTTGAGTCGAGCCAGAGTTTTAATTTTTGTGAAAACTACGCATTTATTTAAAGAAAACCGACCCAATTCTACTTCTCTCTCTTTTAAGGGTCAAAGGAAGATCACGCATGCGAGAAGGAGGAAATGACAACGGCTAACAAGGGAAAAATATCAGTGGTCGACGCTCAAACACAAGAGTTGACCGCCATCGCGTTGCTCTAGAAAACGAAGGACTCCAAACCTACTTGAGGGCAAATTGTATACAGTTTTCGTTTGACCAATCCTTTCATTTGTGCTTGGTCGCCCAGGGGGGGCAATGTGCGTCAACTTAGAAAGTACCTGAGTTCAAAAATATGGGGGTTTTAATTCTTTCGAGGTAAAATTTATATTTTTTTTTATTGTAAGATAACATGAATTAATTGGAAGTTTACATCTTAGAAGAAAATAATGGTTGCGTAAAATACCTCCACTTTGTTTTTTCTCAGAAATAATATATGGCAGGCAAAAAAACTTAAGAAAATGAAAATATTAATGAATCACCATTGATGATCTTGAGATCCTGTGATGGATGAAAAGAGTGAAGAATGTGTTCAAAACTCTAGGATGAGATCCAACTGGCGGGGGTAATGATGTTTGGAATTTACTGTGGAGCTTCTTCATTTTCTCGAATCTTTCTTCTTCTTTCCTGCCGTTTAAGTTTTGGAGCTCCGTTAGGGTTTGCTTCAAAGTCTGTAGAGAAATTTTTGGAACTCTCTGCGTTGCGGCGGTGCTTCTGTGGGTGTTGCAAGGGTGTGAACCGCCGAAACGGTTCACGCTTGCGGGAATTGCTTTCTATAAGCTTTAGTTTAATTTATTCATATTCTAATTTCCTAATTGGGACATTTAGGCCAATTCCTCCGATTCTCGAAAAATCTATGATCTTGGGTGGGGTCTTGCCTAATGTCCCAGCGTTGATTAAGTTTACTCTAAATTAGTAATATTGATTGGTGTCAAAGTATTATGGCATGTTTTCGGGTATATTTTACGCCTTCATTATTATTCATAAGTTAGCGCACGTACATGTGATTGCTTCAATTCCTCCTATTTAATAATCAAGGAACTTAATTGGACCATACAGATGAATCTTGTCGGATGAATACAGGTTCATCTATTGAAGCGGATTAAACTTGTACTCCATCCAACTAGGCCGAATTGGGTCAGGGAGGAGAGAGAGTTAGTCAGGGTTTTATATTTTTGGAGTGTGGGTGTGATTTTTTGGGGAGAGGAGAGAGTTTTTTGGAGAGTGTGCAAGTGCAGGGCCGAGGGCTACCTTGGCCGGAGCCAGATGTAGATAGAGAGAGGACCATTTTGCTAGAACAAGGACGACGACGGGGATCCAGTTGAGTGAGCAGCTCGGCAAGGAGGAGCAACAGTTCAAACGCCGGCAACAGAGCCTAGTCGAAGACCGACCAGCGCCAATCCAGCATCGAGACGGCAACTAAGGAGTTTAGTAGGTAATCGACAGCAGCCACGGAGCGGGCAGCAACAGCGTCGAGGTCGGAGGTCGGAGGCCGGCAACGACAACACCTGCAGCAGACAGGAGAACGTCGAAGCGAGGCCCGAAGGAAGACGGAGCCGGAACCAACTCTTACGTTGCTGATCGGGGAACACACTACTGACAGCCAATCCAGTACAAGGACGAGGGTCAGAACGGCAGTGACCGCCGGAAGGTCGGCGCAAGCAGGAGCTCGATCGAGAGCCGAAGCAGCGTCGGCACCAGCGTCCCTGAAATCGGGAAGCCGGCAGTCCGTAGTTTGGAGAAAGGAGGTCAGCGATCGGCGAAAGGGAGTGTGGAACCAGGAGATTAAGGATGGCCGAAGCCCGGCAGCGCAACATCGACATGAGGACGAGCACGAGCGCCGAAGGTACCTTCGATCGGCACATCAGCATCAATACGAGGACGAGCACGAGAATGGGGAAGGCCGAAGCTCGGTAGCACAACATCGACGGCGAGCAGGACGAGCAGGGCGGAGATTGGTGTTAGTTGGGCCTCACAGGTTAGTGCTTTACGAAGTGACTCAAGTCAACCTTGGTAAGATTTAAAAGGGTCAGCAGGTGAAAGAATGAGAGGGACTTTGTCCTTTTCTGGCATGGACAGCGTGGAACGACTGTTTGACCTCGGACCAAGGCTAGGTCGGACTAGAGAGTTAGGGCTACGCTAGATTCCGTCTATGCGCTCTTGAGGTATACTCAAATTGCCTGCTCGAGGAGTATTGGGGGACGGGGAGTCTTCGTAAGTAAACAATCAACAAGGGAAGTAAAGAGATGAGGTTAGGACTCAGGCTGTCGTACGATGCTTCTTCGACAGCCGAGGCTAAGGAAGACAACGTTGCAATCCCTGCTGCCTTGGCCAACTTAACACCCCAAGTAGGGTTCTTGCTGTATCAGTTGACGGCAGCGTGGGCAGCGAGTAGCATCGGCTGATCAGCATACTAAGTCGTCATAGCAATGATGATGATGAGGTACGCAGAGTTCGGTCGTGGAGAGGGCGCGAGGAAGACAGTGCAAGGAGGCAATGAGATTAGAGAAGAAGTAGGCTCTAGGACCATTGTATTGATAACAATGGGATAAAGATATAATCGCGGTATCCTTGTCACATCCCTTTCCAAAGGATGCCCGAACACCGTGGTGAGCCAAGAGGACCCCGGGAGTGACGCCCCGGGCTTGGCAAGAGACAAGGTGAGGTGACCAAGGAGAGTCCCAAGCAAACAGCACACAATAGCGTTGTGCTCAGGACGAACTTGGTGGTGTGCCTTACATGGTTGCAAACATTGTTCAAGCATGCACCCATGGGTCCAAAGAACGCGCAATTTGGAGTTGTGAGTCATAAGATATGGCTCTCCAAAGCTGGAGCGCGTTCCGGGACACTCCGGGACTCGGGAGTGTTGCCTTTCGGGACTCAATGTGTCGACCTTCGTGGAGGGCGGCATGTTGCATATTGCTGGAAAGCTAATGACAAGGGCTTTCTAGAATGCTAAGGCTCATGATGAGCAAAGCAGTAGTGTAGGAGATATGGCTCCTCAAAGTGGTCGGGACTTCGGGACTCGGGAATGTTGCCCCCCGGGACACCGAATGTTCAGAGGGGCATATCTCCCTTGCGACGAATCGGATTGAGGCAAAGAGGTAGTCTATCGATATGTACTCAAAGAGCAAATGTCGAAAATGGGCTTGCACGTCCCATTTGGATACCGGAGCTAGGAGCTAGCCCGAGGAGAAGTTACGGCCTGTTTTTGAGACTAAGGCAAAAACGGGTGGTCTTCCAAAAAGAAAGTGTGTCACGGAAGGCCCCTCAACACAAGAGGGGGGGGGGGCCAACCGAAGACTCCAGAGAGTACTATGAGGGGGGGTGGTCTCCCTCCTCACTTGCACATGGTGCCATGAGGAGCCGGGGTGGCTCCAAGGGGTGAGGCTTGGGATGGGGCCTCACTTCCGCACGTTGTGGAAAATGGAGAGTGCTATGGAGCATCTCTAAACATGGGGTTGGGAAGTGTCCCTCTCCAAGTTAGTCCTCGTGATAAGTAGTGCCGGTTCCCGTGAGTGACCGGGAATGGCTCAAAAAAGGTGAGGCATGGAAAAGAAGCCTCACTTCTACACCTTGGGCATTGTGGAATGCTTTTGAGCATTCCGCAACATTGGGTTGGAAAGAGTCCCGCTCCAAACTAGTCCCAATGAAAACTAGTGTCGGATTCCGGGAGGGTTTCTAGCAAAGTCCCAAATGGGGTGAGAAACAAGAGTGGAAGGGGACTAGTGGGAAGTTGGAGAATGGATAAGGGCGGTCAGCTCCAGGGATGATTAGTGTCATCCTTGGGAGCTTGGACATTTGTGGAAGGCTGCCCCGTGCCACCAAGAGGCATGCCCATGTGTTGGTGGGAGTTCCGGGTAATGAGTATCCGGTAATGAGTTATGGGGTCAAGGTTGGTTGGACACCTTGACTTAAAATGGTGCTAACATTGTGTGTGTGGGCACATGCAAGTGTTAGCAAAGTCGTGGCTAGTTGCTACCAACTAAGTGAGCGGTGATTCCGCTACCAAGTAAGGCTCACTAAGAAAAAAAAAAATTGGAGTAATTAGGGTCGCGACAATCCTGCCAAAAGCTACCGCTGGTTGACTAAGAAGTGCTACTCTGTGGTTTCTACATCTTTACGTACTCTTTCTTGTCACCGTAATCTGCAGCTGTCTAACGGTTACCCTATCCTCCCGACTTGGTCGCTCCTTGGGCTGACGTCGTTGCCTGTTGTTACTCCTTGACTGCGTCTGACGTCGTCCTCCGATGAGTTCCTCCGGAACTGTCGCGCCCTCAGTTGACAGCGTTGGCTAGGGTAACATTTTGTCGTCTCTCTGAGAGCACAATCCGTCCTCGGATTGGTCATCGGCGGGAAGTACGTTCTGCTGGACGACGATCAGGACAGGTGACTTCCGGAGGAAGTTGTTGTCCACGACGAGGAGGATCCTGCCCACCATAAATAACCTGGATGGCTGCAGCAATTCCTCTGTGCAACAGGAGTTTATCGCGGACATTGGCGGCATGGGCGTAGACATCGTGGACGGTCTTACCTAACATCTTATTGCACCCGGGACAGTTGACGGTATCGGCTTTGGGGTTGGCAAACCTTTGAGCTAAGTTTGGATGATTGACAAAGTACTGGCAGACCTCCTCTATCGCCTGATGATACTCCTCTTCATCTTCACTGGAATTCCCTGTTTCGACATCCTAGGATCCATCGTTTGACAACTTGAATAATTTTTGTTATGCTCTGCAAAAGATCGGGGTGTTGAGTTTACCAATTAGCGTCGTGGAGAAGTGGGCGAGAGCAGTGGCGAAGACAGTCGGCTGGATGCAGTTTCCTCCGAAAGGGGAGGCCTCGCTGACGGCTGGGGGATTTCTTTAGTGTCGGTGAAATGGTCCGGAATTTGGACCCGTTCCGCACAATCTTCGGCAGGTACAATCTGAAACCTTTCCAAGCCCCTGTCGCTAGTAGGCGTAATGGCTTTGAGGGAGAGGTGCTAATTTCACCTTCTAAGATGTCTCCCGTCGTCGCCGTATCCATCACCTCGAGGTTGGTGGCGTTGTCGTAAGAGCCCTCATAATCGGGTTCGTTGAGCCCTAATTCTCTCATCAAATCCTGTACACATTGAGGAACAAAATCCTCCAGCAGCTGTTGTGAGGCGGGGAGTTTGCACATGGCGTTGTACATCACCGTCGCTATGGTAGTGGCGGTGTTGTGCACCCATAGCAGCTTGTTAGCCTCGAAGTTGTCCATGTCGTTCTGCAGATCTCTCTGCCTAATGTTTGCCATTGACATCGTGTGGCGTTGGCTCGCCAGCTACTCGTAGCTCTCTCGAAGGGCTACTTGACTATTCTCCATGGCCTTGACACGTTCCATGGCAATATCTTGTTCCTGGGCCACCATTTGGACTCGATCGTTGGCCGCTTGCAGATCTATCTGCAAGATGTCTACCCTTGTTGACAAGTGCTGTTGATCAGTGTTGGCCTTCTCTAGGTCACGCTAAATTTGTAGGATCCTGTCGTCCTTCTTTCTGGCGTCAGCTTGTACAGCTTGCAGCTTCCGCGCATTCTCCACTTCGAGTTTTCTGACCTTGATGTCTAATACTTCTTTCTGGGTCTCCGCTCTGTCGAAGTGTGCCAACAGGTTTGCAGACACGCCGTGAGGGCGTCCGCATGTACGTGCAGTTGCTCCCGCAGTAACGACTGCTGCAATGCCTCTACTGCCTGCGCCTCAAATTGAATTCAAGGGCGCTTATTGGAGCTAGGAACTGTGGGGTTGGCAAAGGCCAACACTATGGAGTTGGTTTGCTCATGTTGTTGGATGTCAGCGAAGCGCATCAGTGGCGGCATTGGACGTTGTTCATTGTAAATAGCCAACGTTCGGCTGATGAACGTGGACAAAAATGGTTCAATCGGGCTCAAATAATTTGGCCTATGCTGATAGTTTTTTAGCTCCAGCCGCAAGTGTTGCTCCATCAAGAGCCCTCAATTGATTTTGGCCCCGGCTTCTGTCATCAATAGTAATTATAACTGCAACAGTATAATGAAATTGCAGTTGATGCAAAAAAAGATCTGACTGAGGATGCCCCGGAGGCGCACATACTAGGGCTCCGGAAGCACGACGCCAATCTGCCTCACGTTCTACCCCTTGTTCGGCTCGCACTGCACATTGAAAAACCTAGCCCGTAAATCTGGCTTTTCGTATCCGCAGTCCTCCGTCCACCTAGTGAGTGTGGTACCATCCCATCCGTAGTGCTAAAAGAGGTAACAAGGGGAGAACTGCAGTTCGACCCCGTCCACGGTGCGCATTGGAGATGCATTGGCGTCGTCCCTGAGCACCATGCTGTCTACGAAGTGCCAGCAACGGCCCATGTCGAGTCGCCAGTTGTACATGTCTTTGCGGTACCGATGAATACCCGTCTCTGCTGCCCACACGTTGTCGATCCTTGTGATCCAAACGATCATGTCTTGGGCGTATGAAACGGAAGCAACTTTGACTTTGGTGCCACGGCTGACAACAAAACACGCAAGGTGCCGTAAGACAACAGAAGGGGAGTGCACAGGGAAGGCCGGACGCGGAGGCAGAGGTAAGTGAGAATATTGCGCAGGAAAGGCTGGACTCGGTGGCCGAGGGTGAGAGCGAGAGGCAGTCCAGCGGAGAAATGAGGACCACTATCTCCCGTTGCGTGCCTTAAATAGTTTTTGTTGCTTGTCTCGGCGGGTGGCTCTGGGTCTGTCTCGGCGAATGGCTATGCGCTTGTCTCAGCGGGTGGCTCTAGCGGGGACGTAGCCGGGGTGTGAGCGGTGAGCGTAGAGCGATGAGCGATGAGGGTAGAAATTTTGATTCTAGAGTGATGATTTCGTATTTTTAGTAAAAAAAATTAAAAATTTTTAACTTTTTAATTTTTTAAAAGAATATTCCTGAGAATATTCGAATATTCTTGACTTATTACCGTGGATTTTGGACCCTAAACCCACGGAATTCGGGAGACACAATTTTACAATTATGCATGCTTGAGATGCACATAGAGACATTCATGACCTCAAACGATACGATTACATGTGCATGATACCTACTTACAAGCATAAATCTGTTAAATAGGAACAGAGATTTTTGAACATGTATAATTATATATGTTGATTTTCACTAAATTGTGAAATCATAGTACATAAGATAGTAAAGAGACAATATTATAGTATAACATATAGAGTATGTGTAGGGTGTCCTCTAGTCTCTTGCATGGTCTAGGACCCCACACTCTAGAATCCTTTTCACCTCATTAAAACTGAAGGTAGGCGCGTGGATGAAAAGTTCGCTATCAGCATCAAAATTACAGACCCTAACAAAGATATAGTAAAGGTGCTTACAGGGTCTATATGGACATCCTTTCCCACCCAACTTAGCAAGTGTGTCCTTCATCACTGGGCAAGTCTAATTAGGCAATGCGCTTATTGAGACTTGATAAACTGACCTCGAATCCGACTCCAAGTCAACAATACAACCAAAACCAGGATGCGGTGTCATGGTGACCTTGAGTATGTTGGCTTGCACAGCCCGAGCCAAATCGACTCCCTTCATCAACTTCGATGTTGCAGAAGTGACTCGACGAAGATTCTTGGATTTTCTTGATTTGGGAGAAATGTTTGCATCGTCCGGCACCGGGATGTGTGACAAGTCCCGTGGAGGGACAATGTTATTGAATGTCGAGTTTATAGGAATGCGCTCCTTCTGTTGGAGTTGGAATCCTGCAATCTCCAACGCCTCGATTTCGCTACGTGTCAGATTTGTCCCTATTTTGACACACTAGAGGAAAACAGTGATTTGTCCCGCGTTATTTCGCGTTAAAAGTGACGTTTACCTAGAGTAGTCGAAATTAGTGTGGGTAACTTGACCACAATGACTTTCTGCATGTTAGACGGTTTAACATACTTCTGTCACTATTGACTATGGTTTAATAGCGAGTGTCATAGTAACACTCATGGATTTTGGAAGAAAAGAACCGCGTTAAAACGAACAGAACCACGTCAACGTTGACATGTATGCCCCCGAGGGGGTAACTTTAGCACTTCATTTTTCACCCTCTAGTAATACTTAAATGATTAAATATATTCATGATCCACGTCAGCACGTTTCTTTTAACATTGATGACGTTTAAAGTGACATGGGCGACGTTCAGTGTGTTACTTTTGACATATTTAGAAATCCTACGTGGAATGCCCGGGTGATGTGGAAGGCTTATGTGGAGAATAGGGGTGACTAGGACAAGTTGGTGTTTGTCCCACGTGGATGTCAATAGTGATGTTGGCGTTTATTTTGACGCACAATTGAGTCACCGTGTGTTTAAGGAAACGTAATGACATAGCTGAAGTGTCAAGTGCATTTATGGTAAGGTGACGTGGCAGTTCGGGTTTGACTTGGTCAATGATCCTAGAGAGTGTCAATGGTGACGTGAATGTCAAAAGTAACATATATCATTTTAAACTGTGCTTTAGGGTTAGGGTTTGACCTGCGGCGGCTAGGGTTGGACCTGCGTCAAAATTGACGCACGTGTCTAAAAAGACATAGGATGTGTTAAACACTGATCCTAAAGATGTCATCATGTATGCGTTTCTATGGACGCATGGTTAACGCCAGCGAGTCATTACTGACGTTGTGTTACTTGTATAACATGAACGTGTCACTAGTGACCATTTTTAACGTGATTGTGTCACTGGTGACGTTGTTGAAGCATGACGTCGTGAATGCGTCACTATTGGCATTCGTTGAACGTGAACGAGTTGGTATTGACGTAGTCGTAACGTCATCGCGTCCTTATTGACGATCCATTAACGTGATCACGTCATCAATGACGTTCTTGAAACATGAAGTCTTAATCGCGTCAATAATGATGCTAGTTTAATGTGAACGTGTCACTACTGACGTATGTTTTAAACCAAAGTGTCCTTGTTGACTTTAGGTTTATACGCGTTCACTATTGAAGTAGATCTAACGTGGATTTGTGAACGCATCACTATTGACGTCGACTAAACGTGAATCTGTCCGTGCTGACAATGTTTAAACGTGATCCCGTCAGTATTAACGTAATTTAAGCGTTATCACCACACATCAATCGTTGGTTTAACGTCAAAGCGTCAGTATTGACGTTTAGTAAACAAAAATTGCATTTAACATTGTCTCACATAACATAAAAAACACATTACTTACGTGTTAAACTGCGTTAAGATAAACATCATGTGTACCAAGGAACGTATTCGAAAGCACTACTATTGAGATCACTGTTCACTATCTGATGAATCGCCAAGGAGGTGGTCTGATTCCTCCTCGTCAACGTCCGTTGCTACCAGCTCTCCTACGTGCATGTCTACAAGAGACCCTTGTAGTACAAAGTCCTCCACCTCCGTAGATTCTGTTCTAGAGCTGTCTATGTTATTGGAATGTGATGAAACCGGGCGGTTGGTGTCTAAAAAGACATTGTCCTGTTCGATAGCAAATGTGCGACCTCCACGGCTGCCTCAAACTTCAACCTTGCACACCACTTTCCGCAGCCCGTCATCCACTAGAAAAGAAACTTGCAACACATGAATGGGGAACGCAAAAGACGTCGGACCCAAAGGTACTTTGTTGTGATCTGCAAAATTCACGGAAAGAAACCCATGCTGGTCCTGCTTCATTGTTGCAGCAACACCTCCTATTCTTCCTTTAATCCATGAACAGACAAGGACTACAACGCACGTGCGCTTGTAGTCTAATTCGAGTATTTTTTCAACATGGCCCACGTACTCCTCCGTATCTGCCCCTGCATCGTTGGTGAGATTGCGTGTACGCCACTATCCATAGTGGCGCTTGAAGCTTCAAGTGAGCGGCAACGGAAGTGCATGCCATAAGCCTTCATTGACCGATAAGATGTCGCATTCAGCAAGGGAGGCCTAGACAAATCAATTGTTGTTTGGTCAATGTGACGCGAGTCATCTGGACGGTCGCTGTCGACCGCGACTGTCAGCCAATCTGGAAATGGCTCCAAAGCTCTTAACTCCGTCGGCATGTCAGAAGGCTTTTGTCGCCTACGCCTAGGTCTTCGGCGATTTCTTGCACGGTGTAGTGTGGTCTTTGACTTCTGCTCTACCTCGTACGCCCTAGATTGTGCATTTAGCATTAGTGGTGTGTGCAATCAAAAACAGTAGTCAACAAGCTGCGGCATAAGAGTAGATGGGAAATGTGTACAGAGTGACACGTTGCTATGCGTTTTAACGCGTTGTAACGCATTCTAACGTGGATTTTGTTGACGTCTATGTCACCTAATGTTCACGATGACATAAAATTATGTTTACGAACGTTAATGGAAACGATACAAATTCAAGAGCGGGTTTGACGACAGAACTTGGCACCTTCTGTAGTGTTGTAGCGTGGCTGAATTTGTCACTACAAAATTGTGAATCCAATCACGTAGAGTGCGGAACATGTGTCGCCTTATTCCCTTGCCCTCCACCATTTCGTCGTGCATTGCCTGATCTTTGTTTGAATCCCACACTCTTCGCGACGTAGCGCCATAACGTTCCATATACTCTAAACAGAATCCAAGTGTTTCTTCCTTGGAATATGCCTCTGCCATGCAACCCTCAGGCCTAGCGTAGGAACGCACATAATCCTTAAGGGTCTTCATATAGTGCTCCATTGGGTACATCCACCGGCTTTGAACAGGGCCGCATAGGAAGAGCTCCTCCATGAGATGCACAAGAAGGTGCGTCATTATCACTAGTGATTCTAGAGGGAACTCAATCTCAATCATACAAAGCGTCTCGGAAGCGTCCTCGACATACTCTTATTCCTTAGACGCGTGAACTCTGCGTGAGCACAGGCGTCTAAATACCCTGCTGACCCTCATGATACAAGTTCGGACATCTTCATTCATGTCGACATTCCGTAGTGACACAGGCAGTATCTGCAAATGCAAGTGAAACATGATTAGTTTGCAATTTACATGGAACTCAGTAATTCTAACAGCAAAGTAATGCAAGGTAAAAGTGAGTTTACAATACCTGCTGCATGAGGATGTGAAAGTCGTGGGATTTAAGAAACCTCAGTCTACCTTCAGAAACCCTTTTGTAAATTGCTCCAGCATAATTTTGTGGCACCTTTATTGATCCTATCACGCCAAGCATGTCCGTCTTTGCCCTGGGACTGAGAACATACGGTGCATGGGGCATGAATAGTTGACCATCTGTGCGATGTGTTTGTCTCAACCACAGGTCAGACCTCACTCCCATATCTTTGAGGTCCATCCGTCCTTGTGGAAAATCAGTCTCTCCAAACAAAGTCTTTATTATATTTTCACTCAAGTTTTTCTCACAATGCATGACGTCCAGTGTATGTCTGATGAGCAAGTCCTGCAGCTCATTAGAACACCTTAGATGTAAATATCGCAAAATGTGTCAAAACAAATGTAAGTTGAAAATGACTTTGCGGATTGAAGTTTTTGTCGATTAATTCACTTTTACCTTACTTTTACGTTACTATGCGTCTGTCATGACACCGCTGAACAGTAATTAACATTACTTGACTTACTTCGTGTTAATTTGGACGCTTGTTACCAGAGTTGTACTTTTCGATGCGTTTCGAGTGAAATTGTGTTAACAGTGTTTGACATTCTTTTAACAGTGTTTGACATTAGTTACTTCCTGTTAACATGGACGGTGGTTAACAAAGTGGTATATGCGTTTTGAGTGACACTTGGTTAACATGTTTTATTGCTACGCACCCTTTATCGTTTTGCACTGTTTGACATGATTTGATGTTACACAACGTTTCCTTAGACGAGTTGTAAATTAGTTTACATACCTTCCAATACGAAAGCGAGAAGAGCACAGATAATCTCTTCACTCCGTGAGTCCTCATAGGATCGCGTGGACCATCCGCCCTTCCTCCTGACGCAAGATAACTGTTTCTTTCTTCTGCGAAGCGCAGAACATCTTCGCCAGTAATCCTCGAACGGGAAACCCCTTTCTCTTCAAGCCCGTTGAAGCGGAGATCTGTGCGGAACACATGGAAATCTGGAAGACGTTGGCGTGCTCCTACATACACTATTTTGTCTTTCTTGGGGCCTCTGGCACTTCTGGAAACAAAGGTAGGATCGCATATGGGGCAAGCTTTGTAGCCCTTAGCCGGAAAATCAGAAATAGTCCATAAAAGAATGCCACGAAGAGTAAATCTCCGATCTTTGTCATGTGCTGAAGCATCTATGGCTGGTATGCCTTTCCAGAGCTCCTGTAATTCTTCCACCAGAGGCGCTGTAAAAACATCTATGTTCTTGTCTGTTGGAGAGTCCTTGCCGGAAATTAGAATACTCATCACAATGAAAAACCGTTTCGTGAGCAACCATGGTGGGAGGTTGTACATAACCAAGAGGACAGGCCAAGTAGAATGTGATGTGCTGCGAACCGAGAAAGGGTTCATGCCATGAAGAGAGAGTGCCATTTGCATGTTGCGTTTTTCCGCCTCGAACGTGGGGTCGATGACTCCGATGTGTTTCCAAGCTGGACTATCAATGACGGTCTCCATCTTGATTTCTCCATCATCATTCATGGGCATCTCTCGCTCCGAGTGCCATTTCAGAAGCTTCGCAATTGTCGGTGAGCTATACATGCGCCTCAACCTCGGAATGAGAGGGAAGTGTCATACAACCTTTACTGGCGTTGACTTCGTGCCTTCTCGGTATCTGCTTCTCTGGCAATGTGGACATGATTCCAGGTCCTTAGGCTCACCCCGAAATAAAACACATCCTGACGGACAGGCATGTATAACATTATATGCTAATCCAAGTGCCTGCAGCATCCTCTTCGCTCTGTAATGCGAACCGGGCAAGACATTTCCTCGTGGAAGCAGCTCTCCAGACAAATAATGAAGCAGCTCAGTTACAAAAGCGTTGCTCACCCCATGCGTCGAGCACAGTGTCATCAATACGACCACTGCTGAAATGAGGCTCACTTGACTTCCTGGATACAGTGGATGTGAGGCTTGCGAGTATAGTAAATTCAGAGCCTCCATTGTGCTATCTGAAAACTGTGTCTCATCATTGTCCTCCGTCGGCATATTGTCGCAATTTCGGGTCATTTCCTGTAACTCTTCAACGGTTCTCAAAGCGTCCTCAAAATGCTGTTGTACCTTGTGGTGGCCAAAAGGATCACAACCTTCGTATTCAGATTCGATATTCTCAAAGCGTTCTTTGTCACGCCCTTGGTTGTCCACCGTCCATTCCTCATCACTATAGTACCAAGCTCCATACTGTGGATACCCCCCTGGAGGATCTCCTCCAATCATCAAGTGGTATAGAAATTGATCCCACCCATACGAAGAGAGATGCCTTGTTATTGCGCGTGTTGGGATACGTCGGCCGCCATGACAGTAATTGCACAGGCACGACCATCGTGTAATGGGGACATCCCTACTTGCAGCAAATTGAAGTTCATAATGATTTCCACTTGCGTTTTCTTTTGGAGTTCACCATTTCTGCGTTCAAGCCTCGAAAAGATTAAAGTCTATCAAAGCGCCTTAAAGTATGTCAAAGCGCGTTTCCTATGACATAAGAGAACTTCAGTAATGACGTTTCAGTATGTTACTCACCGTTAGAGACCGTTGTTGATGACGCGAACAAGCGTCACAAATGACCTTTCTGGATGTTTAATCGCGTTATAGATGACGCAATTTCTTAACATTGATTCATCGATTAATGAAAAAACAGTCAAATTACCCGGACATGTTCCCTAACCTTGTGTCCATACACTCACCTGTGTCAAACACAGTAGCCAAAATAAGTCTCATCTCAAAATAAACCCGAGTCATCATTGAACATCAGAAGGAAAGTGGCTATTGCTACTCAAATGTGGAACGTTGATAGCAACACAGTGGACTCACCATTTGAAACAACTCCTTCTCCTTCTTTTCTTTTTTTTTTTTTTTTTTTTTTTTTTTTTTTTTTTTTTTTCTAACCCAAATTCACTTACGTCCTTAGCAATCCCAACTACCCTAAAGCAACCATTTGAATGGGATTTTTGATACACTCCAACAAGGCCAAATGAAAGGGGAAGGAAACCTTGAACATTTAAATCAACCACTCTACTACTAACAGCTACCCCTAAGAGTTACATTGACCTGCATTGAACTCTCGGAGCATATAATGGAGTTATCATTCGAGGACTAGCCGGGCATTTGAACCGGCATGGGGATCGGCTTTCCTGTCGCCGCTGCATGAACAGTGATTTTATCAAAAGTCATGCAGCTCCAGTGAAATGAAGTTCTAGAAATAGCAAGAATGAGAGAGGTCGGTAAAGCTGGCACTAGTACTGGAGTAGGCTGTTGCGCTGGTTGTGTCAGGTTCGTGGCTGCTGGGCATTTGTCGGTGGCTCCCCTTGCAAAAACCTACAGAGGGATTCAAAGACCTCCCTCGTTGCCGAGGGTGCCAAAAATTTGAATACTTGATCTGCCATGATAGAAGATCCTTGAACAAAAATCTGAGGACGAAATGTTCTCAATTACCACTGTCTTTCAGTCGAGCAAGCCTTTCTTCACGTTTACGAAGTGCCGCTGGCGTTACTTTGCCACCATCCTTCCCATCCTGCTCTGGAAAAAACAACAATGGCTCAAAATGGAGTGAGGATTTTCAAATCAAAAAACCTAGTCCTAAGCCTCCGTATACCTGAAATGTACTGATAATGGCCATTTCCTAATCGAGACAAAAATAGACATGTTCCATGTAACAAACCAGCAATATTCCGTCATGAATAGCAAGCCTTCCTGCTCAAAAGCACAACTGCAACCTCAAATATCCTCATCGACAGCAATCCAAGGACTAGTGAGCCTTGCCTGGTGCTTTAGATAACATACTCCAACATGAAGGTTATCATGTCAGGTCCAAAATTGGCAAATCTAGGAGACTTTACACTAACTTCTTGATGCACAATTGGTTCTCACAAATATCATAGCACTGATACTAGCCATTTTCTACATGAAGATGACCTGATCAAATACAGTGATTCTGCTCCCTAGTGCTTAGATAGCAGACACTATTATCAGTGCTGCTAGATCAAGTCAAACTGACTCATCAGTGGCTTTTTGTGTCAGGTTCCTGGCTGCATATGAAGTTTTTCGATTAAATTCAGCAACATTATTCTTTGACATTGTGCAAGATTTCGGGCTGACCATTTACTTCCTCTTCTAGCCCGATCTTGTTCACTGCAGATAGAGCTGACTCTAACCCCCGGAGGAAATTATCTGTGCATAGATCTGTTTTTTGCATTATGCAGAAATATAATGTTCAGTGAGGAATAGTAAAACAACTACTTTATCCGTGATATACGAGAATTTAGAACAAGAGATCATGCTGAAAGATTCCTTCGCTTTGAAGATAGATTTTGAAAACCTTCAGAGGGATTCAAAGACCCTCTCGTTGCCAAGGGTGCCCTTGTTGCGCCGAGGGTGCCCTCGTTGCCGAGGGTGCCCTTGTTGCCGAGGGTGCCCTTGTTGCCAAGGGTGCCCTCGTTGCCGAGGGTGCCCTTGTTGCCGAGGGTGCCCTCGTTGCGGAGGGTGCCCTCGTTGCCGAGGGTGCCCTCGTCACCGCATTGACCGCCATCGTTGCACCTTCGGTCGCCGAAAGCAACAGTCAGTCGCTAGTAGGCGAGCGTCGATCGCCCACAGGCAAGCTTCAATTGCCTACAGGCGAGCTTCAATTGCCTACAGGCGAGCGTCGATCGCCCACTGGCAAGCGTCAATTGCCCACAGGCGAGCGTTGATTGCCTTGTGGACCGTGAGACCGTCGGTCGCCCTGGGGTGAACGTCGGTCGCATAGGGGCGAACGTCGGTCGCTCACAGGCAAACGTTGGTCGCTAATTGGCGACCGGCGATCGCCTCGACTCGCGGTGGACGAGGCAACCGCCGGTCCAGTCCTACGTGGCGCAGTTGCTCATCGTATTAGCGTGTTGTATAGTCCATGTAGCAGCCACGTAGGATTCAACGTGGACGCGGTAAATCAAGGGGATCTTATCTTTAGGAAAAGATTCTGTAGATTCTATTAAACATTCTAAGGCTCAATGTCTGCCTGACATGTCGTGTCTGTCTGATGTTTGACAGTGTCACATAAGACAACCCCGGTTCGATGAGGCGTTGAAATGTCATCGGTGCATTTTTGGCCTCGAAAGGCATTTGCTCGAATTGATATGGTCCCCATTCTGTAGAAAAGGTTGTTTTGCCTCTGTCCTGCTCCGCCATGGCCACTTAGTTATATCCTGAAAAACAGTCCAGGAATGAATACATTTCATGTCCCGCGACTTCGTCAATGATCTCCTCCATGTATGGTTACGGATAATGACCCTTTTTTGTTGCTGCGTTGAGTTTCTGGAAGTCTACGCAGATGCGTAATGTGCCGTTCTTCTTGGGAATAATAACCATGAGAGATGGCCATATTGCCGCATCCACGAGTGAGTTAAACTTAGCGTGGAGCAATTTATCAAGTTCCGCTTTGACTCGAGGAGCGTAGTTCAAGTTCATTTGGTACCGCAGTTGTTGTACCGGGGTAGCATTGGGAACGAGGTCGATGGTGTGCTCGGCCAGGGAGTTGGGGATGCCCTTCAGGTCCTCATGGTTCCATGCGAATATATATCTACTTGTGGAATAGGGCAATGGCCGCTTGCTTAATGGCTGGGGGTGCGTCGGTATTGATTTATATGTACTTGGGCTCGTCCATTGTTCCGATGTTGACTAGCTGTACTCTTTTCTAAGCCCCGTGTGTCCACCATGTGATGGTTTTGTGGTGCAACGCCTCCTTTGCGGGGATGGCATTCACCACAATTGTTTCGGCTATCTCGCGGGCAAAGTGGTCCGGGATGTCTAGTTTTTCTTCCTTTTGTATCAAGCTTGCTAAATGTATTTCTGCTACAGGTACCAAGTTTGGATGGACGTCGAGTACGAGGGCCTCATGTTTGTTGGTGAGTACTTGTAGCTGGTCTGTCCATGGCGAGGTCCTGATTTGGTTCATCTTGGCCCGAGTGGGGCAAATATCTAGGGTGTTAGCCGCCACAGCACCCGCCGTTATCAAGACCGAGGACCACAGCAACTACAAGGATGGAGACCAAAGAATCATAGCGTCCAAGGGGCATGAGACCAAGGACTACAGCAACCACGTAGATCGAGACCGAGGACCGCAGTTAAGGTAAAAGCCAGCGCAAGGATTAGGTTTTATTATAAATAGAGGATAGAATTACATAGTTGACAATTCTATGTATCGCACGAATGCAGTAGTAGTTCCACGAGCGCATTGTTGCACACCTTTGTAGTCATTTGGCTTCTACTTGTTCAATGCAAACACGGACCGTCTCTCCTCTACTCTTTCTATCTCCTCCTAAACCCTCTCTTTCTCCCTCCTCTCTAACCTTCAGTATCCTAACCCGTGTGAGCCGTGGTGCCGCGGATTGATCTCCCTTGGCCGCACAATTGTGTCTCAATCAGTATGGCGTAACATGGCTACGGAGACATATTGTCAAACTCCCCGCCGTGCCAAGGTCCTAGCCATTCCGCAGGAACAAACACCCTGGCTGTAGAAGCAAAGGAGGGAAGATCCCCCCTAGTAAATCGAATGAATGATGGGGAAGGACTAGAGGAGGGAAGATCCTCCCTAGTGAACCCAAAAAGTAGAAATAGGCTAGTTGCTTAAATTAACGTCGGACATTTTACCGTCGGCCTTTCACCTCTAACCTTTGATGTCCATGTTAGTATTTATGATTGATTGTCTTATTTTTATTCACTTAACTTTGGGTGGTATGTGTGAGCTACTTGCATTAATGGAGCCGGTGATAGATTGGATGCTTGAAGGATGGAGCGCGTGAAGTAGTGACGACATTCATCCCAGAAGACCTTAAGTAGGGCTTTGAGCCTTGGTTGGGATTAGGGTGAGCCGCCACTTTGGCGGCTCCATATTTTGTACTTAAGAGCTTGCTTTCAAGCTAATTGCAAGACCCTCTTTGTGTCTATCTATCTCTTCTTTTCTAATGATTAGTTAGTACGAGAAGAAAGGCCATGGGCCTCCTTCTCCCTCTTCTTGTCCTTCTTTGTTCATCTTGATCTCTCTTGTGATGTCTAGGTTTTAGGAGAAGGAAGGCCTCGCGCCTCCTTCTTAATTCTTGTTTACCCCCCTCTTCCTCTTATAATGTTTGATAAATAGGAGAAGTAAGGTATTGGCCTCCTTCTCACTCATTTTGACCTCCTTTTCTATTAGGTTAGGAGTTGCATTGAATTCAAGTGTTTTTGGTCAATCTCCATTCAAGGCCGTTCGGTCAAATGCCCATCGGTCACACGATTTTAGTCCAAGTTCAATGAGATTTGACATGATTTTAGATCTCTAGTAGAGATTTCCAATGGGGGTAAGCATGTTCAAATTGGAGTTGTAGAGAGTGAGATATCACCTCTCAAAGTTGGAGGTATTGGAAGAGTTTCCCCCCGGCGATAAACAAGTCAACCGCAGTAATTCAGCAATTTGTCAGAGTTTTGGGTGTATGATTCTGATATTTCTATAATGAGTAGAGCGCTAGTAGAGCTTTTCAATGATATATGGCATGCTCAATTTCAGTACATAGGGAGGGAGAAATGACCTCTCATAGTCGGGGGTGTTGAAAGAGTTTTCCTCCCCGGCGGTTTTCTTCTTCTTCTCTCCTTTGCTTCTTGTTTTTTCTTTGTCTTCTTTTGTCTATTCCTCTTCTCTTCATGTAATCTTGTTCCTTAATCCCCTTGTGGCCAATTGCCACCTCTTTGGTGGTTTTTTGGCTCACAAGTGGCAACTCCGTCAGAGGGCCACACCTCCAGTCCCGGGGACTTAGCCGCGCACTGGACCTCCCCCACCTCGGCCATAGCCATGCATGTCCCATGTGCATACATCAATCACATACATGTCATCCATCGCAAAAACAAAGGGAGTCACGGTCATTATCATGGCTCCAAAGAATGGAGCATTAATGCCATAATAACACCCTTGGATCCCCTCGAGGCATCATCACCCTATGATATAGACTCTTGAAAACTAGACACCGCCGCCACGGCCAGATCCGTAATGATGACCACTCACGCATCACCGCAGCCAACGGGAGCTCAAATACCATGGAATTCCCCAGAGAACAACTCCATTCGCTCACCGCCCCCCCATACTTGGGCTCTCTCTCAGCGCAGCTGTTCACCCTTTTCACTCACCCCACACTCTCACTGCGCACCCCTCGCATAAAGCGACCCTTGTCCACAGTTGTGTCCCACGATTCAGATTCGAGCAACCATGGTGCGCGGTAAACATAGGGATCGCAGGCCACTTCACATTCCACGGCAGATTGCGGAATAGAAGAAGTACCCCGATGTGGAATGGCTTACGAAGGCGGGGTTGTTTAGGTATGCAAACCATCTCCGGGAGAACATCAACCTCGGCCACTGTAGAGCATTCATCGCATTGATGCGGAAGCGTCAGTAGGAGGACCCCAGCAACAAAGACGTGGCCGGGGTCGTGGAGGAGGTACTTGTTTGGTACACCCTAAGGTACCTACACTAGTTCTTTGGATGAGACGGCACAGGGGTCACGAGTTGGTCGCCTTAGAGCAGCTTCCCACAACTAGACACCACGGTCTACACCCACGAGTACCCAGCATAAGAGGATGGGAAGTTGGACATCTTTGTCCTTACATAGAACAACCCAAACATGCCGGATCCATGGTTTGGCAGAATCCGCGGTATCCTTAGTCAGGAATTTTTTGCAACGACTGCAATGCAGTGCACCCGGATCAGCTGACGTTGTGTATCATGGCACGCCGTAGCAAAAAAATCAGCAGGGTCATATTTGTTGATAGGAACCCCGTCCAGTAGCTCCGAGGGCATGTCCGAAGCGACACATACGAGAGTCCGATTGCCTCGTTTCTCACACAATACATCGGCCACTTTTTAGATTACCACAGGGTAAACCATCACCCGTGGACCATGGGCTCGTTCCTTGACGTTCAAAGGGAGATAGCGGAGACCGCGCAACTCAACACCCCGCCATCTCACCGGGAAAGCGCGCACAGACCGAGGAAGCCGGTGCAGCAGAAGGAGGCACTATGGAGGTCGCTTGTCCATCCACGGCGACGCAGTTGGGTCCTCGCGCCAAGCAATTTGAGTAACAAAGGCGCACCGTGGAAGCATGCATGAAGAAAATGTTTAATTTCTTCCACGCAGCAGAGCAACAACAACAAACAACCACAGTCAAGTACAACGAGTGGAGGCTCGGCACAAACGCCATACAGTACAACTCGTACAATCTGCCCAGGCCACGGCTTGCAAAACCCTAGAGGAATTCGAACTTGAATCTCAGCTCCACACGGATCAGCTCCAGGGGTCGATAACATCGCTGCGGAACCGACTTTAGACAAGGGATTTAGAATTACAGGCAGCCATAGAGAGGTACAAGAACCTTGAGGTTCAAAGTACCATGGACCGGGAGAAGATTAGCCAACTGGACGACTAGACCTCCGAGATCGTAGCGAAGTTGAGAAGTTGGCCCTTAAATCCACGACCCCGTCCTCGAGCAACGTGGATATCGAAGCCATGGAGCGCCATCGACAGGAGATCAAGAAAGATAAGGAGAATTTCGAAGCAAACAAGGTGGCTTGGACACACCACGCTGCCAAGGTAATTGCGACCACAGCATACCAACTGTTGTCGTCAACACCACCTACATTGGAAAACCCTTCCCCGTCATTCCTTGATCAATGGACAAGCAATGCATTAGTGACACTGGAGTTGGAAGGCTCTGACAACAATTGAGGCAGCGTAGGAGAACCCTTCATGGGAGATGAAGACGAGCAGACACTGCCACAACCCATGGAGGAACCAGAGCTAACACAGCCACAGCCACAGACAAACAAAGAAGACTACGACAACCAATAGGAGGAGCAATCACACGAGCAGCAAACCCACGAACAAACGGAACACAAACCGTTAGAGGATAATTCCGGGGAAGAATTGAACCAATTTACGACTCAAATAAGCAAAGAGCAAGTGGACATACCGGAGGGGTTCACTGATTAGGAGCAGACGCCACACCAATCTCCGTGACAGGAGGCATCAGAGAACTCATCTCAGTACCATCTCCCGGTCTTGTCACCACATGAACAGTATGAGTCCTCGGTGAGACAAAACTCATAGTGTCCAATTCCCGCACCCGCCGTTTGCGACCTAAGTATGTGCAGTTGGACATCCTCCCCGAAGAGCGTAATGATTGGACAAACTATACAACGCATGAGTTCCAGCTTCTGCGTCCTAATGGACTTCCTTGGCGTGGCTTGCGTGAGAAGGACCCGTCTTTTATTTGGTGCTTCATCGAGTGTCTAACAAACGAGCGTAATATCATCTGCGACTAGAGCCCTAGTACAGGTTCTCTATCTCTACTGTGAATTGTTTTCTATTTTTTTAAAGTTCCATAATCTAATCCCTGTTGGCCAAAATGTTGGTGCTTCTGTTATTGCTTGCCAACGATTGAATCGACACCTCATTGCGTTGGAGCCGGACGAATTAATCTTTGAGGCGCTTCTCATGCCTTACGACGTTGCGATACCAAAACCCGAAGAGCTTGAAGATTCTACCACAGACTCTGACACGGGGGAAGAAGTGGTGCCAACAAAGAAGAAGAGTTGACGCATATACTACAGTATGTGTCATCGCCGTGTTCCAATATCTCAAACATTTGACGTATTTATTGGATTTCTCATACTAACTTTGTTTTCTTGTTTAGAGGTAAAGGTCTTGCAGACCAATTAATCCGCCACGCCGATGTCTACATGAGTCCTCCTACTATGTTTGCCTTAACTTCATAGCGCCTTTGGTGGAAGAATTACAGGCTCTATGGAAAGTCGTACCAGCCATAGACACTTCAGCCAATGACGCAGATAGGAAATTTACTCTTCGTGACATCTTTCTATGGACAATTTTGGATTTTTCCCCTCATAGCTTGATTTTGGACAACAAACTAAGGGCTACAAAGCGTGCCCCATTTTCGGTCCTAAGATCGTTTATAGAAGCGCAAGGGGCCCCAAGAAAGACAAGATAGTGCCCGTAGGTGCACGCCAACGTCTTCCAAAGGACCATGTATTTCGTACACATGTGTGATTCAACGAGCGTGAAGAGAAAGGGGTTTCCAATTCAAGGATGAGTGGCGAAGACGTCGTGCGGTCTGCACAAGAAAGGGATTCATACCGCGCATCGGGAGGAAGGCCGGAGGGTCGACAGGATTCTTTGAGGACCGCACGGAGTGAAGCGACTTACAGTGCTTTTTTCCATTCTGTTTTGGAAAGTGTGTGCCCTCACTTACAACTTATTCACATGCTTAACGGCTTATTTCGTTATATGCATCTATGCAAGCATTTACATTCACAAAAGCGTTGAGTGTAAATTGTGTTACCCACCGTCAAAGTAGAAGCACTGTAATATATAAAACTGTGTTATCCAACGTCAAGCTAAACACAGTAAAACATCAGACTATATTAAAAACCAGCGTCTGAGGAAACGTAGTGTAATGAAATATTGTGTCAAAACGTGAGCAAAAGAACGATGAAAACAAAGTCATACTATACTTATAACACTACTTAAGATATATACAAAGTCAAAGTTTCGTCCATGGTTTTCAATGTTGTGCACGACTTGCTCATCAAACACACACTCATCGTCATGTATTGCAAGAGAAACCTTTGTGAAAGCATTATAAAAACTTTATTTGGAGGGACTGATTTTCCACGAGGGCGCTAGGACTTACCATAGCTTGTAAGGGGGACTAAAGTATGGAGATGTGTTTATAAAGCGTTGGAGTTCCCTCGAGTAGAGGCGAGAATTCACGTGCTTGCGCAACAAGGGCGTCTGCCGTACCTCAGAAGGTTGTCCCCAAAACCCTAGCTGGGCCGTCATGTCCAGCAAATCCTCCACATTCCGACCTCATGATGGGGGCTCTAGCAGCTTTTGGAGACGCCCGAAGGAAATACGTCACGATGCAAAACGTCATGAAGAGAATCTCAAGGAATATGTTGTTAAGGACGTAAATGAAGTTTAAAAAGTTGTGAATGCAAGGCGATTAGTGGAGGACGTACGCACCCTGGAGAAGAAAATAACCTAGATGATCTTCGAGATGAATCGCTTCAAGGAGCAAGTCAGATAGAAGGACAATGCGCTCACCCTCCATCAACAAGTTCTAGAGACGGCAAAAGAGGACGTAATCTAGCTGGCGCAAATGTGCAAACTGCCCGCTCAAGTACAACAAAATGCTAACCTATACGAGGCCGGAACCACAGGGTCGGAAGTATTCAAGGCCGAGACCTCCCAGAAATTCTTGAAGGCAACCATGACATACACTCAAAAAATTGACACCAGCAACAAAACAATTACTATTGTACTCTAGTCAATCCAGGACGGAATCAAGGAAGTCGGATCAATTCTAGCCCCAACAGCGATACTACCTCAAACTCCGCAAAATCGTCCTCCCCTGACCCTAGGATTGATGCAGGACCTTCAAATGCTGCCACGTTCAAGGACAAAGGCAATAAGGAATCGGAAGCGCCCATCCTAGCAAACTCTCCGGCAAAGAACACCCGTTCCGTGGCCCGGAAACCTCCAACAGAAGATTGGGTTAAGTCGCGGGCTGCACAAAAGCTTCGTGACGACTCCAGAATCACCATCTCTGATGAGGAGGAGTTGTAGAGCGAGCAGGACATGGATCGCGTCGAAAGCGAAGAAGATTACAAAGAAGTGGACAGAAAGCGGATTAGGCAGGCCAGATCTCAGCGACCTCGGTGAAACGACCAAGGCGAGGTCTTAATCTACCTAGAAGGAGGCAGCAGTATGGATTGGGACTCTAGATTAGGAATTCGGTCTAGGCTTAGGAGTCCTAATTCAAATAGTAGGTAGGATGTTTTCAGAAAAGCGAGCCGCTTTCCGAAGTGTAGGCCTAACATAGAAGGCTGCGGCTAGAATTTTAGACCTTAGAGTTTTTGGCTCTAAGTACTTATAGGTGAAGATTATATCACCTAAGACGCTTTGGCAACGCTTTGTATGATTGAACTCGAGTTCCTTCAAGAATCCATAGTCATCATGAAGCACCTTCTTGTGCATCTCATGGAGGAGTCCTTTCTATGCGGCCAAGTTCAAAGCCGCTCGATATATCCAATAAAGCGATACATTAAGATCCTTAAAGATTATGTGCGTTTGTATGTTAGGTCAGAGGATTGCATGGCCGAGGCATATTATATAGAAGAAACATTTGGATTTTGCTTAGAGTATATGGAACGTTACGGCGCTATTTTTCAAAGAGTGTGGGATGAAAACGGAAAGCAGGCAATGCGCGACAAAATGGTGGAGGGCAATGGAATAAGGCGAGTGACGTCCCGCACTTTTTGTAACTGGATTCACAACTTCGCAGCTACAAACACTGCTACACTTTCGTACTACAAAAGGTGTCAAGTCATATCTTATATGCGCACTTGAATTTTTTATGCATATGTAAACGTCTGTAAACGTGGGTTAACATGCCAAATCACTAGTTAATGTGTGTGTGTGTTAAAATGCGTTATGATACATCACTGTGTTTATTGTTTCCCTCTGATCTTACGTAGACCCCCTTTTACTTTTTGTTCATGCTTGCACACACTACTAATACTAATTGCACACTCCAAGGTGTACAAGGTGGAGCAAAAGTTGAGGAGCACATTACGCCGCTTGCAAAATTGTGCATGAACTAGGCGAAGGAGACATAATCCCTCAGCCATGCCTTCCTAGATGAGGGCTTTGCAACCATTTTTGAATTGGCTGACACTAGCCCTCGCCACCAACTGTGCTACTGGCTTGAGGAGGATTGATGAAACCACATATGATTTGTCTAGGCCTTCATTGCTTTGTGCAATTGCTCATCAGTCAATGAAGGCTTATGGCATGCACTTCCGTTGTCGTTTAGTTGAAGCTTCAAGGAGTACTATAGACAGTGGAGTGTACGCAACTTTCACTAACAATGCACAGGAAGAGACGGAGGAATACATGGATTGGATCAAAGAAATACTCGAATTAGAATACAAGCACATGTTTGTCGTTGTTCTCGTATGTTCATGGGTTAAAGGTAGAATAAGAGATCTGTAGCAAGAATGAAGCGGGACGAACATGGGTTTCTTTCTATAAATTTTGCATATCACTACAAAATACCTTTTGGTCTCTAGTCGTTTGCGTTCCCCATTCACGTACAACAAGTCTTTTTTGTGCCCGACAAAGGCGTATGAAAAGTGATTTGGAAGTTCAAGGCAGTTGTGGTGGTCGCGCCTTTACTGAAGAACATGACAAGGGATGTACAACTCTTCAACCCGGTTTCATCACCTGCCAATGACCAAGACACACATGGAACAAAACCTTCACAAGCCGAGGACTTTATAGTATACGAGTTTATTGTAGAAGAACACGTATAACAGCTAACAGTAGGTGTGAGTCAAAAAACCACCAAAGAGGTGGCAATTGGTCATCAGGGGATTAAGGAACAAGATTACATGAAGAGAAGAGAAATAGACAAGAGAAGACAAAGAAAAAACAAGAAGCAAAGGAGAGAAGAAGAAGAAAACCGCCGGGGAGGAAAACTCTTTCAACACCCCCAACTTTGAGAGGTGATTTCTCCCTCCCTATGTATTGGAATTAAGCATGCCATATATCATTGAAAAGCTTTACTGGCGCTCTAATCACTCTAGAAATCTTAGAATCATACACCCAAAACTCTATGACTGATTGCCGAATTATTGCGGCTAACTTGTTTACCGCCGGGGGGAAACTCTTCGAATACCCCCAATTTTGAGAGGCAATATCTCACTCCCTACAATTCCAATTTGAATGTGCTTACCACTATTGGAAAGAAATACTAGAGATCTAAAATCCTCTCAAATATCATTGAACTTGGACAAAAATTGAGTGACTGATTGCCGAATTACTGCGGCTGACTTGTTTATCGCCGAGGGGGAATCTCTTCCAATACCCCTGACTTTGAGAGGCGATATCTCACTCCCTATAACTCCAATTTGAACGTGCTTACCACCATTGGAAAGCTCTACTAGAGATCTACAATCATATGAAATCTCATTGAACTTGGACTAAATCGAGTGACTGATGGGCATTTGACCGAACGGCCTTGAATGGAGATTGACCAAAAACACTTGAATTCAATGCAACTCCTAACCTAATAGAAAAGGAGGTCAAGAAGAGTGAGAAGTGTTGAATATTAGATTGCTCGTAGTTACTAAGGGTAACTAGAGTTGATTAGAGTATGTGGAATTGTGGAGAGGGTTGGATGAATAGAGTCTTATCGTATATGGAGAGTGTTGGATGAATAGAGTCTTATCATATATGGAGAGGGCTTGTCCACAAGAGCCTTATCGTGTGTAGAGAAGGATGGACCACTAGAGCCTTATTGTATGTAGAGAGAGAAGGTCCTCTAGTGTGTGAGCCTAAATCCCGGTGACCCGGTTTTTAAGCCACAAGTTTGGCCGTGGGGGTGGGTTCAAGTAAAACGACCTTCCAAGCAATGGACACCAAACTTCATACAGACATGCAATTTCTAGTTTGGATTCACAAGGAGACACAACCATTCACTCAAGTCTCCATTTAATGCAAAACAAGTAGCTCCAGCAGTGAATTGAGTCCGCCAAGCCTCCCTAGGAGGTTCAAATAACCCTCATTCGACCACCCAGGGCCTAGGGCTCAATTATGGGCACAAAATGACCAAAAGGAACACTTAAGGCCTCTAAAACACATATGGACTAAGAGGTCCAGCTCACAATTTAGGGCTGAAAAGGGGTTGCAAATCACATCAAAGCACCTTCTACCTCAAGCCTAAGCACCCAATCAACATATGAGTGCTAACAATCAACTAAACATGCAATTCTCCACCACTACACAATTTTAGGGTTAATTGGAGAATTTTGGGCAGCGCTTCCGCGCGGTTCCCTCACACGAATTCAAATCGTGACACAAGACAAGCAAACCAGCATACACAAGCAAGAAAACACACATTCATACATGAAACTATAACACAACATCACCAAATCAAGCTGCAACCCAAACATGTTTTTGGGCAACAAATTGCCATTTCCCAAAGCATTCATGCATCTAACCTCACTAGGGTCGTTGCACACACAATCTAGCTACTCAAGAGTGTCACAATCACATCAAAGGAGGATGAAATGGGGCTTCCCTCAATGTGCCGCCACCAGTAAGGTCCCTTCGGTAGAACGACGATTTCTCCCTCGTCCTTGCTCCAATGGGGGCGAGCTTGGTTCCGTTAGAAAGAAAACTCGACAATGCTCCTGGATCTCTAAGGCACGCCCCCCAATTCCTTGCCAATCGTGAGATCTCGTTTTTCAAAGCCGACCCTTCAACTCTGCCGTCACCAATAAGGGTACTTTGGTAGAATTGCGATTTCTCCCTTGTCCTTGCTCCAATGAGGGCAAGCTTGGTCTTGTTGCAAAGAAAACTTGACAACGCTCCTAGATCTCTAAGGCACGCCTCCCAATTCTTCGTCAATCGTGAGATCTCGTCCTTCAAAGTCGGCCCCCCAACTCTGCCGTCACCAATAAGGGTACTTTGGTAGAATCGCGATTTCTTCCTCGTCCTTGCTCCAATGAGGGCAAGCTTGGTCTTGTTGGAAAGAAAACTCGACAACGCTCCTAGATCTCTAAGGCAAGCCTCCCAATTCTTTGTCAATCGTGAGATCTCGTCCTTCAAAGTCGGCAGCCACTCCCAAATTGAAAACTCCAACCCTTCTATCTTCTCCTCCAACCTACCCACACTCACACCCACATGCAACGAATCCACACATCCTACTTGCAAGTTTTTTTGTGTTAGACCACCCAACTCTATTTTGCATAGTTCAACCTAAGAAAACTTTCACACACACACACACCCTCTTCCCCCACACATGGGAGAGAAAGAGAGACACACACTCTCTCCAACCCTAGCCCAACGGTAGGGAGAAAACCAACTCCACTACATCCATCCAACATTTCATCCACCGGTCTTCTAACCCCTTTTCCACTTTCTAACTTTTTAGAACTAAAACCATTGAGGATTTTGATTCTAACAAGTCCGGATTAGCGAAATAGGACTCCAAGACATTCTACTATATGGCGAGGTTTGAAACTAAAAGGGTAAAACATAAGAATAAGCATTATATAACGCGCGTAAATAATCAAAACCTTGCGGGAAGGGTTTTCCCGCCGAGGTCAACCATCTCAAGGGTTCACATAGTGGTCTATCCTTTTTTAGAGTGATCTTGATCACTCAAACCTTATCTTTGTTGTAGCACCTAGTGCCTTCACTTGGATATATAAGTAAGTGCTTGGAATGAGTGAGTATCTCATTCAAGCATTCTTTGCTCTACTACTTGTAAGCTTTGAGTGTGTTGTATGCTCTCTCTCCCTCTATTGAATCTCAATAGGTTATGGGCCCACTACTTTTGTAGTGAGGTTGAGTTTGAGTACTTTTGAAGGCTTGGAGAGGTCAAGGAGGTGTTGCATGCACATATAGGGCTCATTTGCACTACTTGGAGTCTCTTGGAGATTTGGAGGTGCACTTGGAGTCATTCGGAGGTGTTTGCAACCATTTTGAAGGAGGTTTGCAGCATTGGAGGCAATAGAAGCAATGTGGAGGTGTTGGAGGTGACTCAAACACTTGAAAGATTGTATGCTTGTTGTTTGAGTCTTCCTTGTACATTGAAGGTGCTCCTTTGCATTAAGGGCTCTCAAATCCATTGTTTGAAGTGTTTTGACCTTAGGAGTGTGTGTTGTAATGTTTACTTGAGTGCACTTGGAGTTGAGAGGGCCGAATCTAGCATTTGGAGTGCATATGTGCACACATAGGGCTGATTTTAGCATTTGAGGTGCAAAAAGTAGGTGTTTTGAGACTCCTAAGCTTAGATTTGAGTGATTTGTGGATCTAGAAGCTCTGTTGACATAGTTTGAGAGTTGATCTAGTGTAAAGAGTGCACAAGTGCTCATTTGCATGCATTGAGGGCTGATTTGAGTGCTTTGAAGTGCAACCACACCTTGAGTGTGTGTAAGAGATCTAGATATTCTATTTGGAGGTCAAATAGCTTGAAGAAGATCAAATTTAAGTAGGAGCAAGTGTATCTTGCTTGTTTGAGTGTTGTAGGGGCAACATTGGAGCTTCGCCATGGCTTCTTTGGAAGGTGAGAGTGTTAGAGTGCTTGAAAGGTTCAATGGCACCAACTTCAACTTGTTGAAGTTTAAGATGAACTTGGCACTTTCTTCCATGGACTTGTGGGAGATTGTTGAAGGCACGGAGGAGGCTCCACCATCCGAAGCAAGTGAGAAGAACAAGAACTACCAAAGGAGGGTGTGCAAGGCGATGTCCATGATTGGGTTCAACTTGGTGGATGCGCAACTTGCCCACATCAAGAGTTGCAAGGGTCCGGTGGAAGCATAGTGGGTGCTTTGTAACATCCACGTGACAAGAAGCTTGTCCAACATACTCTATTTGAGGCGCAAGTTCGTCACAATCAAGATGGAGGAAGGGGCGGACTTGTTGGAGCACATCAACAACATCAAGACACTTGCGGATCAACTCGCATGCTTGGATGTGCCCATGAGGGAGGATGACATTATCGTGACATTGCTTGATAGTTTGCCACCTTCATTTGAGAGTTTGATCACGACATTGGAGACCTTAAAACTTGCAGACCTTAAGATGGAGTTTGTTGTGTCAAGGTTGATGCATGAAGTATCCGAGAAGAAAGAGAAGGGTGCTCCAAATGATGAGGCAGCGTTGGTGGCGGCCCAAAACAAAGGGACAATGCAAAATGGCCTAAGGATGTGCTACAATTGTGGCAAACCGGGCCACATTGCAAGGTATTGCATTTGAAACAACAAGAAGGAGAAGGAGAGTGCCAACGTTGCAAGCAACCACGACAACGAGACGGATTGTGCGTTTCTAAGCGTCGTTGTTGCAAGCGATAGGAGATGGAGGTGGGGCATGCCTTTTCAATCAATGATGGAGATGAGAAGACCATGGCCAAGTTGATGATGGATTCGGGAGCAACCAAGCCCATGTCACCCCATAGGGCATCGTTCCAAACATATGAGGTAATATCACCACCACAAAATGTGCACTTGGGAGATGATAGCATTGTGCATGCGGTTGGAGTTGGCACCATTGTTGAAGAGGTGATGGTGATGGGAGTGAAGCACAAGATCAACATAAAGGAGGTGCTCCACATCCCCAAGTTCAAGAGGAACTTGATTTCCGTGGTAAAACTTGCTCTCAACGGTTTAAAAGTGGAGTTTGATGATGATGCATGCATTGTGAGAGATGTCAATAGAAAGGTGATTGCTAGATTGCCAAGAGTAGGGAGTTTGTATGAAATGCCCTTCTCCATGCATGAAATTGCTAATGTAGCACACCAAACGCCACAATTAGCCTCTTTGGAGCTATGGCATAGACGCCTTGGGCATTTGAATGTGAAGAGTGTCAAGGCGCTTCAAAGCATGGTGAATGGCATGCAAATCAAGGATGGTGCATCGAATTCGGTTTGTGAGAAGTGCATTAAAGGCAAGCTCTCAAGGACTCCATTTCCAAGTGAGGGAGGTCAACGTGCAAGCAAGCCTTTGGAGTTAGTCCACTCGGATGGGTGTGGTCCATTTAAGACCATTTCTATGGGCGGTTGCTTGTACTTTGTCACTTTTATTGATGGCTTCTCTAAGAAGGTGTGGGTGTATGTGTTGAAGTCAAGGGAGAGAGGTGTTTGCCAAGTTTGTGGAGTTCAAGGCCCTTGTGTAGAAGCAATCGGAGCATAAGATCAAGGCGTTTTGGACCGACAATGGAGGGGAGTTCACTTCCAAGGCCTTTGAACGCTTCTTGCAAGCACATGGCATTGAGAGACAACTATCAACACCATACACACCACAACAAAATGGAGTGGCGAAGAGAGCAAATTGCACTTGTTGGTAAGACACCTAAAGAGGCATGGAGTGGTAAGAAGCCTTTTGTGACACACATGATGTGTTTGGGTGTGTTGCTTATACAATGATGCTGAATGAGAAAAGGACTAAACTTGATGCAAAGGGCACAAAGTGTGTGTTTCTTGGTTATTGTTAAGGAACCAAGGCTTATAGGTTGATGTACTTGGAGACCAAGAAGATCCTCAAGTGTCGTGATGTGGTATTTGCGGAGGATGCTATTTGTGGAGATGCAATTGTGCAGATGCATCCAAGTGGGAGTTTGAAGACACCTCTGGTGATTTTGGTGGATGCACCTCCAATTTCAACGCCCGTTGTACAAGAGGCACAAGTTGGTGAGGAGTCTAAAGGTGTGCAAAATCCACAAGAGAAAGGAGAGGAGGAGGTGGTGGAGGTGGTGGAAGAGAAGCTACATGAGGAGATTGATGAGGGACAACGTGCACAAGGCTCAAGGTATCCAAGAAGGAGATGAGGCCGTCGGGTGAGTGGTGGTTAAATCACGTTCTTCCACCCACTTATGAGGTAGAACGTGCAAATGTGGCTTCTTTTTATGGTCCTTTGAGTTTGGGTGATGCTTTGCAAAATGTGGATGCAAGCAAGTGGGAGTTGGCCATGCAAGAGGAGTATGCATCTCTAATGGCCTACAACACATGGGAGTTGGCTCCATTGCCAAAAGGCCGCAAGAGTGTTGGTTGCAAGTGGGTGTTTAGGACCAAGAGGGATGCACAAGGCAACGTGGTGCGCTACAAGGCACGGTTGGTGGCAAGGGGCTTCTCTCAAGTGAAAGGTGAGGATTTCCATGAGACCTTTGCACCCGTGGCAAAGTTTACCAACATCCGTTGCATGTTGGCGATTGAGGCAACCATGGACTTGGAGATTCACCAAATGGATGTCAAGACGACGTTCTTGAATGGTGAGTTGGAGAGGAACGTCTCCATGACCTAACCCCTTGGTTTTGTGGAGAAGGGCACTCAACACCTTGTTTGCAAGCTCAAGAAGTTGTAGTATGGGCTCAAGCAATCACCAAGGGCGTGGTACCAAAGAATTGACATGTTTTTCACCAAAGATGGCTTCTTTAGAAGCCATGCGGATCACTCCTTGTATGTGAAGCAAACAAGAGAGTTGTTGTTGATTGTAATCATCTATGTGGATGATTTGATTATCTTGGCTAGTGATGATGCGGTTTTGGGGTGGTTGAAGGCCAAGCTTGAGAAGGAGTTTGAGATGAGTGATCTTGGGCCTTTCGAGTTTTGCCTTGGTGTTGCGTTTGAGAGGAATCGCAGCGCACGCATCATCACTATGAGCCAAGGCAAATACATTGAGGACGTGCTCAAGCGCTTCAACATGGAGGAGTGCAAGCCGATTGGCACGCCGCTTGATGTAAAGGGGTCGTTGTTGAAGCTTTCGGATGAGGAGTTTAAGGAGGTTGATGAGGAGATGAAGGCTATTCCATACAAGGCTGCGGTGGGGTCGTTGATGTATGCTATGGTAGCCATAAGGGCTGACCTTGCATTTCCGGTGAGCATGGTGAGCCAATTCATGGCAAAGGCTGGTCCTCAACATTGGATGGCGGTAAAACACATCTTGAGGTACTTGAAAGGCACCATTGACTACAAATTGTGGCTTGGTGGTAACAACCTTGATATGAAGGGATATTGTGATGCGGATTGGGCGGGTGATGTGCATGAGCGCCGGTCCACGACGGGGTATGTGTTCTTTGTAGGAGATGGTGCAATCTCGTGGAATTGCAAGAGGCAACCTACGATAGCGGTGTCTACTACAGAGGCGGAGTACATGGCAACTAGCCATTGCTTGAACAAGGCGTTGTGGCTACAGCAACTATTGGAGGATGTTGGGTTTGTGCAAATGGAGGCTACCAGGATCATGTGTGACAACCAAGGGTGCATTGCACTTGCAAAGGACCCCAAGCACCACTCTCGTACGAAGCACATAGATGTGCAACATCACTTCATTTGAAAGAAGTTGGAGGATGGAGAGGTGAGCTTGTGGTATTGCCTAACGGAAGACATAGTGGCGGATGTGTTAACCAAGATACTTGCTAAGGTGAGGCACGAGAAGCTAACAAAGGCGATGGGATTGCGAGGTGGTAACTACTCGCAAAGTGGGAGTGTTGAATATTAGATTGCTCGTATTTACTAATGGTAACTAGAGTTGATTAGAGTATGTGGAATTGTGGAGAGGGTTGGATGAATAGAGTCTTATCGTATATGGAGAGTGTTGGATGAATAGAGTCTTATCGTATATGGAGAGGGCTTGTCCATAAGAGCCTTATCGTGTGTAGAGAAGGATGGACCACTAGAGCCTTATTGTATATAGAGAGAGAAGGTCCTCTAGTGGTCTATCCTTTTCTAAAGTGATCTTGATCACTCAAACCTTATCTTTGTTGTAGCACCTAGTGCCTTCACTTGGATATATAAGTAAGTGCTTGGAATGAGTGAGTATCTTATTCAAGCATTCTTTACTCTACTACTTGTAAGCTTTGAGTGTGTTGTATTCTCTCTCTCCCTCTATTGAATCTCAATAAGAAGGAGGCCAATACCTTACTTCTCCTATTTATCAAACATTTTAAGAGGAAGAGGGGGAGAAACGAGAATTAAGAAAGAGGCGCAATGGCTTCCTTCTTCTAAAACTTAGACATCACAAAAGAAGGAGAAGAAGAGGGAGAAGGAGGCACATGGCCTTCCTTCTCGTACTAACTAATTATTACAAAAGAAGAGATAGATAGACACAAAGAGAGGCTTGCAATTAGCTTGAAAAGAAGCTCTTAAGTACAAAATAAGAGGCCCCAAAGAGGCGGCTCACCCTAGCCCTAACTAAGGCTTAAGCCCTAACTAGGCCTCCATGGATGAATGGTGCTCCTCCACGGCGTTCCATCTTGAAGGACCTTCACAAATGGATGGAACTCACAACTACCACCTTGAAGTTAAATGAACAAAATCAAGACAATCAAGCCATAAACACAGACATGAACATTTAAAACTAATTGCGCAAGGCCCATAATAAAGCACTCAATTCTAAATTAAGCAAGTAACCATATTCTTAATTTTAGGATTCACTAGGAGGGATCTTCCCTTCTCTAGTCGTTCTTTATCATCAATTGGATCCACTAGGGGGGATCTTCCCTCTTCTAGTTGTTCTCCATCATCAATTGGATCTACTAGGGGGGATCTTCCCTCCTCTAGTTGTTCTCCATCATCAAATGGATCCACTAGGGGGAATCTTCCCTCTTCTAGTTGTATCCCCAATTCCGTTAAAATGGCGTTATGCCGCTAAAATGACACACCTAAACTTTCTGAACTGCAGTTCAGAAACCATGTGATATTACAGAATTTTAAGGTGATATTATGGAAAATGAGTGACAATGTATATAGAGGAGTGATATTATCAAAAAAATTGTAATATTACAGAATACACCATTCCATGTGAGCACATATGTAAGATTTGGTGTGACAAAATGGCACATGGCATAGTGCCATTTTAACGGTATTGGGGTTTTGTTCTCCATCATCAATTGGATCGACTAGGGGGGATCTTCCCTCCTCTTTCTCCATCATCAATTGGATCCACTAGGGGGGATCTTCCCTGCTCTAGTCCTTCTATACTAAATCTAACCTAAAGCTTAATTTAGTACTAAACGTCTTATGTAAGGCCTTCCAACAACCATCATCTAACATGCATATTGTATTTACAACTTAATTAACTTAAATTTCATCAAATTACCTCATAAAGGCATTGCTTGTTAACATTACATTTATAAAGGTAACAAATAAACAATAACAAAATAAGAGAGCCACTACGAGCTCTCACAGTAGGAACGTTGACGATGAGGAATCAGACCACCTCCTTGGCAATTCCTCAAAAAGTGAGCAATTATCTTAGAAGTAGCGTTTTCATGACACTGAAAAAACGCAGTTCATCTTTAACTTAACGCGCACGTCATTATTGACAGGCTCCTTAATTTCAAAAGAGATTGTTAAAAGTCTCTCCCCACGCATTCAACTTCGGATACGTGAGTAGGTTTTTTGAAACACAGTTTGGTACTCATTATGTTAATAGGAATAAAGTCAAACGCAGTTTATGTCATTGAAAATGTGTGTGTCACAACTAAGACCTTCTAAGAGGTTCACTAGTTCAAATCCATGCAATCCACGTCAACGACAGCTTCCATGGACACGTTCCACATTAGCTATGTGAATGCGTTTCTAAAAACACTGATTAACGCGCTTTATGTCACTTGAAACATGCGCGTCACTATAGACATCCTTAGAATGTTGACTAGATCAAATCCTAGCCGTCACGTCAGCCTTTGCATCTACACACGGTTAACACGGCAGCTATGTGAATACGTTTCTTGAATCACAAATTAACGCAGTTTATGTCACTTGAGACGTGTGTTTTACTATTGACACTCCCTATGATCTTAACCCTTCCTTCTATGTCAGCCCTATCCTCACTATAAGAAAACCCTTTTTTTATGTCTTAATTTTATATGTCCTGGAATGTTTTATAATGTCCTAGAGGACGTTTAGAATTGTAGGAAATCTGAAAAGACGCCTTAAGATTTGAGAGGCATTGCAACAGGGATGTCTAGAGTTGTTTAAGTATTCATAAGTACGGCGATATTTAATCCTCAAGAAACACGTAGACATCCATGAAAAAAGCAATTTCTACCACTTTATCTACATGGCAATGAAAACTCGACGTCGAACAACTTAACCAGTCATTCGACATCTATGCGGATGTCCAAAAAGATGTCTAACTTACTATGGCTTACTATAACGCATAAATGTCGTTGTAGACGTTGATTTGGATGTCCCTAAAGATGTCCATAAAGATGTCATGCACGACATCCTACTGCTTGTCTTGCATTTCACCATCGGTTTTTGAATTTATTGCTATTGTAACATAGATTGAACATCCATAATGACATCACAGCACACGTCCTTAAAGAACAAACCTTCAACAAATTTTGTTGGCCTTCAGCACTTGGATATGGAGAATGAAAATGATGGGGTCTACAAATATATGTCAAAACTTGCATTATGAATTTCGAATATGTAGATTAAATTTTTATAGCACAATAGTATAAAGTAAATCACGTACTGTACTTAAAATGAAGATTCAATCATAGCAATCAAGTAAACTGCATAGGGGTGTACCATGGAAGTAAGTTTTATATAAAATAGAAATTGCGCAAAGTAACGTCTTCATATACAACTATTATCCACTTGTACACTCAATTCTATATGTAGATAATGTGATTTTAGTTTCCAAATTACGTCACCGTAAACTGCACTTTAGAACATCAATGTCCATAGAGTGCACAAGAACACCGCAATATTCTAGTCTCTCCATTACTCCTTATGTTCAAACCGTACTTATTCATACAATGAAAGAAAACACATTCTTATTTCATTCCAAACCCCACACTTGGTTGTTTTATATCAGCTATTAGAATCTTCTGATTACTTTTCATGATGGTTAACTTCTATTGACGTAATCCACGAAAGAACTTCTTCATTGGTAGATGTCTCTTGCGATGTCTATAAAAATGTCTAAAGAGATGTCTAGACGGCAAAAATGACAGTACGAATAAATACTGAGCAATCCTAATCCACGTGTCCAACATACTTAGCGTCGGCTATGCATACTCTCAAACAGCTAAAGCAATTGTGATAAGCTACTACTTTTACTTCTCAAGTAGCCAAAATACTCAATAGTCCTAGCTTAGTTCATACCATAGCTGTCTGAAAGCATGAAGGAGATTAGAGGCTTTCGTGTGCGTTTTGTCATGGTGGATGTAGTATCTTGGAGTTGAAGGGAAGCAAGAAAGTGAGTCAAAACCCAAGAAGGTGGTTGAGAAGGTACATGAGAGAAGCAAGGAAGCAAGTCAAAAAAAAGAGGATTCGATGGTGAGGTATGAAAAAAACCGGAACTCTGAGCTGGAACTGAAATTTTGTCGATTCGTCCACATTTGATATGTTCCTCCACTTTTCTTTGTAGGATTGAAGTTGCAGTAGCTCATGGGCAAAAGACGCGTAAATGCAAGAAGAAATGCACAAAGCAAGGATGCAAGAAGTTCTGTACTTGCCCATCCTAGCAGAGCTGCCGCGCCAATCTAGAGTTTAGGGAGCCGCCGCTCCGATTTAGGGTTTAGGGTTTGGGTGTCAACAAAGATGTCTGCAAGGATGACTTAAAGGATGTTCATAAAAATGTTTGAAAGAATGTCTTACTTTGTCGATTCATTTTGTACTGTAGTTTGGAAGCGATGATCCGCCACATTCTGGACTTCCAAACTTCCACAACTTTGCAACCTCAAATACTACTGCTAATATCTGCAGTACCCCTATTATTGAAGTATTCTTTGAAATACTTGTTGTTCTTCTTTTCAACATTATATGCTCTCAAATGTTGTAATATTCACACTTACATTATTACCTTAAGTAATCCGTTTATATGAAGTTTTGTGTGAAGATGTCCCCGAAGATGTCTGAGGGGATGTCTAAGATGATGTCGCAGTAGATGTCCAATGGGCTAAGTTGTACGGATATGGCGTTATTGCTGGTTATGGTTGAAGCATACTTTTGAAGGTGGCTGAGAAGGTACAGAAGAAATTACTGTGATGTCGTGTTTACACTTCTTTACTTGCATGTATGCACATTTATTTCCGAAATAGATCCTCATGGTGATAAGGAATGCATAGAAATCAAGCAAAGATAGAAGATTTAAGCAACACTTTGTAGTACAAAACAAAATTGAATACGCATAGTAAGAGAAGTGTTGTTTTGTCACAATTGGAGAGAGGCAGCGAAACACGATTAGAGGTCACAAAGAGAAAATGACAGGAGACGCGTGCACGTACGTTAGTGGAATTTGACATCGAAGAGATGTATGCATGGATGTCATAGAGAATGTCTGTAATGATTTCTGCAAGGCTGTCTATGAAGATGTCCGAAGGAATGTCTAACCGTGTCAATTTCTTGATGTTAGGAAGTAAACCATGTCTATCTAGGAAGTGCAAGTAAATGGAAATGAATCTAAAAAACTTGCCTTTGGAAGCCCTTTTTTAAGTGCATTCGTTGTTGGCTTATTGAGCATGTGCAGTGACAAGACTTGCGTAGGACCGTAGTGATGTTGCTACAGACATCTGTGTCAATGTCACAAATATAAGAGAGACATCAATCATGACATCCTCCTAGCGACTAGAGACATTAAGCGAGACACAAAGATGTCTTCCATACTGTCTAGGAGCCATGTCATTTGACTACAAAAACCCAATTACTTTGCTAATGTAGCATGCGATGTCATTTTCCAGGGTTCCATGTCAGATTTTTCCGAATGCCACATTGGAATTTCCGGCGGTTATGTTGGATATTGGCGCCGCCACATCAGATTCCACGGGAGCACCAAAAGTACACATCAAGATAAAGTTCATTTCCATGTGGCCCTGCCCAGCCCCATGGCGCTAATATGTCACCTACGAGGCACACTTTTTACTCTCCAAAAGGTACCTCACATCACCTGATGTCTTCAGATATTTTAGATGTACGATTAGATGTCTACGATATCTTCTAATGTCTTACGATGTCTACACGATTAACATCGACTTACTAGACATTCCAAGACCGGGATTTTAGACATCATAAAAGTCAAGGTTTTCTTAGTGTGCCTCCACAAATCCGTTCCAAGTTAGCAAGGCATTCCACAAAGGATTGGTTATTACGTTTTCAGCAACACGTTTAAAGGTGGCACGTGTCAAGATAAACGTCCTCTATGTTAGAATGAACCTTTTGACATAGGATCTTACTATAATTAGTCTTTTAAAAACTAGTATGAAATAAAAAATGAGGTGAAAATTTTACTTTCTACAAATGACACTTATCTTTAAGTTGATGCGATGATGTTATTTTCAGCACTAAATCGTTTCCTTAAAATTTAAATATGTAGCATTTGACACAAGCTGTTAAAGCAACGTCAAACGTGACACGTTCACGTTAAAAGGTTAAACGTGTACTATGTTTATTTGGAGCACATTGCGACACTACTTTAGAATAGTTTGGCTTTACAATTCTGATGACGCTGAGAAACAATATACAAAACACCGTTCTACTCTAGTACATTGTACCGACGGTTTCGACTTCATTAGTCTCCTCTCGCACGTTCTCTCGAGGTGATTCTCATGGTATATAGGCTAAGTGCAAGCATACATCTTGTTAGTTCTTGACATATGGACTCCAAGGATGAGACCAACATGAGCTTGATTTTCCATCACGTACTCTCTCTAGGTTTGTAGTATGTCAGCATTGTTCAAGACAAATTCGGGAATCCATTGGCGTAGCACATGTGATAAGACTCTATTACGACTGTTACCTTCTAAAATTTCATTTTACATTGGTATGTCTTCTTTGTCATCCCATATCTTGGTGCAGAAGCCAAGAGTTTTGTCGATCACGTATCCCTCTTGCTATTGATCCCTTCGAGCGGTAGCGCTACCAAATAAAGCCATTTAAGGTTTTCAAATTCCTCTAAATTGGGTACATCCGTTGTGTATCTAGAGGTTCACAAATATCCAATTATTCAACAAGGTGAGTTGAAAGATGGAATATAACACCAAAGAATGAAGGGTGAGAACTCTTCTCAAGCAAACACATTGCTAATGACGTAACTCTTCCAGTAACCCCTTTATTATTGTTGGATCGACAACCTTCATACATAGTTGATTGAATACCATACATACACGCACGTCCTCTAGGAGCAAAGTACTTATGCAAACGAGTAATATTTGTTGCGTTAATACATGGTAATTGTGGATTGTAATCCCTTATTCATATCTTATTCATGTTCAAATGTTACAATTACTTCATCAAACTTCACATGACTGCTGCTACTTTTACTAGTCATAGTAAATGTAAATATTAACCCCGCTGTACACATTCAGTTTTTCAACTCTAGATTTGGGTGATACCCGACAATTATCCCAATATCCAAATCTATTATGTAGTATAACATAGAAAAGCAAAGTAGGGGAAATGAAGTACCTTTCATCATGGAAGACTATACGGTGTTGATAATCACTTCACCCATGTGTTATGGATAGGATCAATTTCTCCATCACACTTTGTTCATAAGGGCTGAAGTCGCCACCTCTATCGTGGAAGTGCAATTCGCATCATATGCTGCCTTGACAAGTGACGTGGAGGTGGATGCATTTCTTTGTGGCCATCAAATGCTCGCTTCATATGTCAAAAAAGATGGTGCAATCTCAAATATCTACGATGTTCTAGGTAGATGCTCTTTCCAAGAGCAATTGATTTCCTTGTACAAACGTGTAGGTGACATTTGGGCTGCGCCTTTAACCTCCTCCTTCTTGCCCTAAGGCTAAGCCATATGCAGGGAAATCATGTACACACTATATTATCATTCCACACATGCAAAAGTGCCTTCTACTATTAGAAGCATATACATCTATGGCATTCACACCATCCGGTAGTAGTTGCGACTCCTCTATGAGTGAGGCCATGTAGACGTCTATATTTTCAGATGTCACACTTTTTTTGCGAGAAATCAAGAACCCCAGCATGATGAAAAATTGCTTTGTTACAAGCCAAAGGAGGATATTGTAGTTGAAAAGCAGTATGGGCCACGTAAAGTGACTCAACGACTAGTTTGAGAAGGAATTTACACCATCTTATGCCAATCCCAATTGCATGTTTTGTGTGGATGATGCAAACAATGTATACATCTTGTTTATGCGATTCCATGCATTTGAGTCCGGAACACACTCTACGTTATTCCCAATTTTTCCCTCGTTTCATGCGATTTGTTTAGCTCAGCTAGACGTTTGCACGGAAACATTTGTAACATCCGAGGAATAAGAGGAAAGTAGCGGAGCACCTTCACTCGGAAAGTGGATGAATCGCAAACATACTTCAAAGCATTGCATTTAGAACACACTTTTGCATCTTGAAGATCCTTCTAGAATAGGCATCATCCGTTTTGACACGGGTGAACAGAAACATAACTCAATTTCATTTGTTTCATGTATTTTATTGTCACGTACTCGGATGTTGGTAGAAAGTTTGGGCAAGGCAGGAGCTCGCTCAACATTTTCTACATCTCTTCTCGGAAAATATTTGTCACACCAAACACTACAAACCGGTTCACAATAAGAAAGGTGGCTACCAGAGTACTTTGCCAAGATCCTCTTAGCAATGACGTCATTGTTTGCTCAAACAAATTTGCCATATCCTCTACTCTTCCTTTGCCATCAACATTCATGTCCACCTCCACATATCTTGTAGCGGGACGTTGTCGCTTCAGCATCCCCGATTATGTCATTGTCGTATCGGCCTAAGCATTCAACAATCATTCAATAGACATCAAAGATGTTGTCAATTGTAGAAATCAGGTTCTAATCTATTCTATCTGAGCGGCACCAACCAAGAAGGCATCTACGTATCGGAGAGTGCACTTGTACTGCCTATAGATGTTACAACATATGCAATTCGACATAAAATTAGTCTTGTTGTAATAGTCTACATGAATGGAAATAAACAAATACAAAAGTACAAACAAAGTCTGTGCATCAGCTGCATAAAACAAAAATTTCTTTAATACCTGTCTAATGATTTACATTTTAGAAAGTATACAACTGGTCTCCAACTCCAATGGCATGGGTTGCCACGGTCATTGTGTACCCCCATTCGTGTTTACTCTATGGTCTAGGTAATGCAGTGTACTCCCAGATGCAATCTCCAATGTCTTGTTGCCCTTTACAACTGTTAAAGCCCGAAACATTCTCATGTACTACATCACTGTCTTCATTGACATTTTTCTTCACTTGTAAGACATATTGCTTGAATTACATTTTTAAAGTACACAATGTACAATACTCAACTCAAGAGTTGACGGAACCCACAAACGGCAGCAACTCATTGCCTATCACTGTAGGGTGCATGGCAAACAAATCCCAACCCATGAAAAAAAACTTTAAAACCTTAATCTCCCAACTACGGCTCCAAAGTGTAATTTCTGTCAACTTTGGGATAGGACATGAACTCCATTGGTCGTGAAATCTGGTCGATGAAGGAGCAAACAAGTTCAATCGTATAGGTGTAATATCGGCAACATTGTGTTTTATAGTTATGATCTCTGAGAGTGTTGCACGCAGCGCATCCGTTACGTTGTGAAAAATAGCAGCCGTTGCTTTTCCTATATTGTCAAGAGTTACTCCATGTTGAGTTTTTGTAGCTTCTTTGAAGAAAAGTGCGCATCCTCGGAAACAACAAGTTTAAACTCATCTTTCAACTCTACAAGGGTGGTAGACAGGACACTAACCAAGATAGATATTGCAAACTGAGGATCACCTCTGTTCACCTATAGGTGCTTTCGGATGGTTCCCCGATGTCAAAGTCTCCCTCCCATGCATCACTTGCAATCACAGTAATAACTAATGAGCATTTGTGCATCAGCCTCTATCTCCTCCTCTTGCCATAGTTTTAAGTCCGCGAGCTTCATGTGTGATTGTGTTTCCATCAATTCTTGCATTCAAACAAACAATAAAGGATGTCTACATGAATCACTCAACTACGAGTGATGACTCGCTTGACCAAGTATAGTCACAGTGTGAATACAAGAGTGACTAAGTAAAGTCAATAGAAGTGAACTCAATAATCACATGACTAGGCATCGAAAATGAAGTCAAACCAATCATCAAAGATAAGTACTTCCTTCAGTTAAGTTTCTTAAATATAAATCACAACGGCTATCTCTAGTCACATGTTGGCTAAATTCATAGCTACTATTACAGCTACCAACTCAAAAATGCATTGGAGGCACCTCTGCCATCCAACAATATTCTTGAGTGGTGTGTCAAATTAACTAACATCTTCTTGATCATAACCGCCTACCGACATGATGACGACAATTGTCTCTCTTCATGCAGTGCGGTTGACGACAATGGATGCTACTTTTTTGCATAGCAATTACTCTATGGTAGCGGAGGAAGATGGATGCGCATAAGGCAAAGAATAGAGTTGGAGCAAAAGCAGGTGCCAGCACGCAACCAACCTACGACGGCAGTCAAAGATGTGGAGCTCAACAGAGAAGTAACCATTGTAGAAGAAGAGATTATCAAGAAGGAGCTCATGACTATTACACCAACAAACAACATGACAACGACGGCAACAAGACGAGTGACAACGAAGGTTTTGACAATCAAGAAGGGGGTAATAAGAAGGACAATGAAGGCGGCAATAATGAAGAGGGGTTCATTGAGGAGGAGGACGAGAGTAAGGGTGTAGTCAACAACAAGGGTGAGGGTGAGGAAGGCGACGACGCTCTAGAAGACAAGGGAGACCCCATTACTACGGATGGAGGTAATATAAACAACGTAGGGAAGGAGGATAACAACAACCCTTGTGGATGAGAAGGACAACACTAAGGACTACGAGGACAACTTACACTATAAGAAACCGGTGATTTTTGTAATGTTAGCTGTGATTGAACGTGTTTTTTAAAACATGATTTCAACAACGTGCCTAGCCCTCAATCCCCAGATTCATAGCCCCTACAAAAGTAATAAAAATGAAAGCAGTGGGTGAATATTAGAATAAAAGGAAGGACCTTGCTATCATAAAAACGCCTGTTGTTACCATAGATGCGTAATTTAACTAAATATGGACAATCCACAGTCCATATTTAACTAGCACCAAAAGTGGCATGAATGGATGGATCACCCAATGCAATGGTAGTGACGAAGCCTGAGGCACTGAGCTCGTTAATTTAGGAAGTAATTCAGTGAGAAATTGGTTTGCCTAACAAGAAAAACAAAATTCATGGGATAGATCGAGATTTCCACTGATCCGTAATTGTGGTTGGAGGAGTGTATTACAGTAGTGGAGAGTCATAATTAAGAAGAAGACTAGAAAAATGTGGACTTGTCTTTTGAACATAGCAAAGTGGGAAAAATAAAGTTACGACATTATCAAGACGAAAGAGTAACGAACCAAATCCTCAGAAGCGGTGGGTTCTGAGAACTATGAGTGAAACATCAAGAAGTTACACAACTACGAATACCCATTTTGCGTTGCAAGAAACACCGATCGTCTGCACAAAATTAAACGCAAAATAAAATAAAAGAATGGCAATCAGAGAAGGACAACAAAAAATGACAATTACACCTGTTACACATGGGTTGATTCCATGATACAGATAAGAAAATTATCTATTCACAAAATGCGGAAAAAAACAAAAGTAGGGGGTCAAACACAGCTATAATACATCAACTGCATGAGTGGGATACAAAGAGAATGACATCTTCTAGGCAAAAGATAACCATTACGAAAGACAAACGAACACAAAGTTGAGGTACATTACATCGGGCAATCGCCCCATGGCAAGCGTCATTATCATATATTATTATTAGAGCCATCAAATCGCCTTAAGCAAGTCGCGTCATTTGACATGAAGCAAATGCGGTCACAGACGCAAACGTAGTCTATAGTTGACATGGGGGGTTCACCAATGCACTATAGTATAATAGATTTAGGAACAGTTAATAAATTCATAGGAACCAAACAGAAAGTGCACATTAAGTATGGATGAATCCCCCTATGTGTAAGTGTGACTTCAGAGCATGAATTTATCGTCATTCATTGTACTAAAATACGGTGGATTTCACCTGAATACGTTATACGAATGGATAGAGCGGGACTATGCATATGAATATTACAGAAACCAATATTTATGAAACAGTTTGGGCATTGGACAAAAACCAAAGTTTGATGGTTACTTATAGGCTATCTTTACAAACGGAAATGAAATTCATTACACTGATCGCTGTAACTCATCATGGAGAGACATGAGCTCTTCACGGCTCCTTTTTGCAAATGGCTTGTGAAGGTAAACACTTCAATAGAAAGGAGCTTAAGGACCACACTGCAAATTCTTGAAGTCAGTCTATATTGTCTGCAGTTGGAAGACGACTTGTTGAGCTGGGGAAACCCAATATGGAACTTGCGATATTGCTGCATAATAAACGGCTAATTTCAGAGCAAAATACTCCACACGGGTGTGAAGGTACGTCTTGAGAAGTGAGCATGTTCTAGCGAGGTCAATGATGAGTTGCAAGGACTCAAAGTCCAGGTCAAACTTAAACTCCAGATCTCTCACACAATCTGTATGGATAGACTGTAGAATGAAATCTGCAAATGTAGCGACGAAAGTCGAATCCATCTACAAACACCCAAACAAATCAATCAGAGAAGTTGATAGTCATCAATCGGATCTTAAGACAGCGAGAGTGCATCTGCAAACAATACAAAAAATAGAATTTGAAAACTAGAAAACAAGAACAGAAGTAAGAAGATCACCTGAAATACTAAACATTCGCCGTGATTTGAAAGAGTGGAAAACGACAAAGACATGCTCTGAGAATAAGCTAGTCCGGCAAGTTGCAAGCTCTTTGGTGCGAGTTTGGTCGTCTCCTCTCAAAGAAATGAACAACAAAATTAGAAAGTGAACTGCTCATGATGAGTATTGACGTAATTCAAGAGGACAATGCCTAAATAATGGATTATTAGACGCAACCATTGTTAATTGGCCATAAAATAATGCAATTCCATATTGTAAGAAGTGAACGGTGGATGCTACAAAAGACATTACTAGATAAGTCCTTGGAGAGAGAAATACATATTTAATAAAGCACTACCAATACATTAGGGACAGATAGCAACTCTAACTTAGCTAATCATCATTTGCGATCATAAAAAGGACATAAATAAATCCGGCCCCAGATCATATCATTCATATGATATGAACAGTTGACGCCACGAAAGACTATGACAAATATGTAAAGTAAAACAAAAAGAAGTAGTTATAACTTACCGCGCCCGATAAGATCGACACGCATGAATGAATGCAGCCTAAAATAATGACGGATAGCCTAGTGACTATAGAATTTAAAGCAAACAAGCAAAGAGAAGTAAGCTAATTACCTTGTCCTTGGTAGAACTGGGAAAGAAAAAGACACGGTTAATAGTAGGCTCTTATAAGTGAAAGAGGTAAGGGTGAGAACTACCGGGAGACAATATGCGAAGAAGCAGGGTGACCTCTCAATAAATTTGACAATGTACAACATGTTGTACGAACATTGTAATTTAGCTACACTCCCATATGAATACGTTATGAAAATGAGCTTCATACAGATAGGACTCATGTATTGAGTTATGATAAAAGTATAATCTTTATAAAGTCCGTTACGGAAAACAAGTCCAAAAAATGATGTTCAAGACAGATTGATATGTCAATATTGGATTCAGAACTCCTACTTATGACAATCCAACTCGGAATAAAAATATAGCCGAACCTCGTCACTTGATCAGAAGAATCATGACATATCGCAAATGTAGACAAAGGTAGTGAAATAAAAATAAGTATATCCGTCATAGGGGGATCGCGCGATGATGCACTCCACTCAGCCCCACAAAGAAATGACTTCATTATGGATCAGCAACGAGAAGTATATCTATCATCGAGGGACCGCCCGATGATGCACTTCACTGAGCCCCACAAAAATATGACTACATAATGGGTCAGCAACGTTGGCTCTTGTTAAGTTGTCTAAGGCACGAGCTTTATCTTTTTTGGGAATAGTACGAGCCTTCGAGTTACTAATCTTACAATATGACGCGTACAACACAGCGCCAACGTCGATCCACTCAGGACAACGGTCCTCCACAACCCACTTAGCAGACCAACAATTCTCGTACCTCTTTGCCAGGTCTCGTGCTGCGTTTTGGGGCTCCCAATACTGGATAAAAAACTTCCCGTACTTAGCAACACCCTCGTCCCGACAAACAGCGGACACTGCCCAACCTAGCCACACAGGGCATATTGCTGGGTTTTCAGGTCTCAAGAGGACCCACCAAAGAAGAGCAATCTGGCGCCGGGGGTTAAAACTTTCTTTAGGCCTCTCATTAGCACGCCCGCAGTATGCCTCGATTTCTTCGTCCTCCAGAGTAAGGTCCATTGGTAGCAAAGTCAGGCGTAAGACGGGAAACAAGGGCCCTCGCCAATTGTGAAGCGGACAGAAGCCCTCAACTAAGCGAGACGGTGTCAGGGGCAAAGGCTACTGAATTTCTGTAAGCGCTTGACACTAGTACTCGACATACGGTTTGAATGCAGCAGCAAACGTTGAGCACCTCCTCCGACCACTCTCCTAGTACTCAATGTATTTACAAATTCCATGCATCATGAAAGTCCGTCGGTTTGTTGCTTTGGCTGCAGCCTCTTGCGTCTTCGCTTGATTCCCCGTTTGTGATGGAACTTTGCAACCCCACATATGCTTGAAAGAAACCGGGTTTGGATCACCGGACGGTAGTAAAGGTAGCTCGTTGATGTTCTCTTTCCAAAGACAAATTGGTGGTTTGTTATGCGGTTGCCACTTGAAATCCACCGCTGACTTCTTCCATCTCATTATCGGCCAGCCGTCCGAGTCAACATAGAATTTGAAAAGATGCATCTCCCCAAGTCCAATCAATCGATATGCTCCGTTGCATTAGTAAACCTTGACGTAAGACTTGAAATCTGCAACTTCCTGCACAAACTCCGACATGAACAACAATTCTTGAGACTGCATGAAAGCTTTCATAAGGTCTGCAAGCACAAAGGTATTCCTGCTCTTGGGAGCATTCGAGAGATGGCTAAAGTACGCATCAATATCCTCATGAGTATGTCGGACTAATATAAACTCAGCCTGAATTTCCTCGAATACCCCTTTGGCCGTAAGCACTGAGAGAAATGACATCAAGTACTTGTTCTTGTTGTCCTTCGCGGAATTGTCTAACTGAAGATACAGTTTCTTAGGCAGTCGAGACGCGCCACTAAACTTGTTCCGATCCAAGACCGATAGGGCATCGATGCACCTGGATTTTCCACGTAACAATGCTTCAAAGAGAGAATTAGCTGGTGGATGAGGAAAGAGCGCCTGCAATTCTCGGAGTGAAGGCTCCGGAAGCTGCCTAAACAGCTTTGCAAGAGAGGAAATCGTGGCATTGGGATCGGAGGGCCAGCAGTCCGGTGAGTAATGCGCATAGGCGCCGTCTTTGTGGCAATCAGCAACCATTCCCATCACGTTCATTGGAAGCTGGCCCAAGCCAGAGGTTGTAGTCCTCATCCATGGAAGAGTTGTCTTCGCGGTATCCATTTTGTCATAAATCACACAGATATTCTTGAGAATTCCGCTTTGACTCTTTACGCCAAGATGCATATAGCCAACTACAAGATGCCTGGTGATGCAAATGAGAAAGTTTCTTCTTCATAAATGAAACATACTCAGGACCGCCATTCGAACTTCTCAAAATAAACCGCTGAAGGGTGTCGCACTCGGTACATTTTGCAAAACTACTCCCAACGGGTTTGATAGCAACGTTATTGAATATGCCCGTCTTGATTTGGCTAATTGCAGACAGACTGACCGGCGGCAAGCCGAAGGAACGGTTTGGCTGCGGAACAATTCAAAGAAATCAGGTTAGATGAAAATCGACTCATTTAAAAATACAAGCAAAGCAGACATATTACTACAAATATCTAGACCCAAGAAGCCTCGCTCACGCATGGGGCGATCGCTCCATCCCAACATTACAAACATCTCAATTCTAAGGTAGGAATTTACCTCATTAACATTGGCGTGAACTTTTGTCCAGTTTTTAAGGGCCGGAAGATTTTTCAATGTGTCGATTCGGCACGGTTTTCCGGTTCCGCACATTTGGTTAGCCATCTGATCAGCGTTCTCAGACACAATTGTTGCAATTGTTCCACATAGCTTGAACCGTCCCGATGCGAGGACGCTTGATGCCTTTATTTCCATGCTGACCAGAAAGAGCACCTTTCTTGAAGTTCCGAAGATATCCATGGAATGTTGATCTGGCGATACCATGGATTTTATACCACGCCGTAGTGCACACCTCAAGTCCCATTAGCGTCATGAACTTCACTGTGACCCCCTGCTTGGAGTGCATTTGTCCACCAGCCGCGATGCAGTACTCACGCCGGTCTTTATACTCTTTTAGATAGAAAAACTGTCTAATAGAGCGAGTATGTGACCAAGGAAATTGTTGGCAAACACAGTAAATCGCAACACTTCTCTGTGCTAAATTGTTGAATATCGGTGTCTCCCGTCCTTTTGGTGTACAAGGAAATGATAAGACTTTCACGGCGCTTCCTGCTGACAAATCGATAGGGAGGTTTCTGAATCCCCCCCATATATGCGTCAGGGTCGACAACTTTGGGCACGGATGCAAAGTGCTGAAGTGCTTCTGTCAGGGATTGACCACTGAATGCAAAAAGCATTCTGAAAGGGGCCACTTCTGATGCGTCATAATGGACATGATATCATCGGTCATCACCTGAATTACAGTGATTCCAACAGAGTCCTCACCAAGAATACCATCCTGGTAGGGGTCACTGGAATCGCAGCAATTTATTCTACCTGAAGCTATAACAACCCCGTCATCACCTTTCCGCATTACCTCGTGTCCCACCCACTGGAATTTTGCAATAAAAGGGGAGTCCACACCCTCATTAGTATCATCAATTTGAGAGTCTTCCGATGGAATCATCAAGTCCAAAACTTTCCAAAGCACAGTTTTCTCAACTGCCTGGCCAAGGACACTAAAACCAACCTATCGTGGATGAAGAGGCAAGGATGAAAACTATGGAATGATCTCAGATGGTCGTAGCAAGACATAGTCATTATTGTTGTCAAGCAAATGAATACCCCGCCAGTCGCCAGCAGGATGTGCTTCAAAAATAATACCTGACCCCACCTCGCCAATCCCACAATAAAGAAGTGTGACATCCATCCCATTCCGATACACAATGTCGTGTGGACTGCTTCCACTAACCCAATCAGAATTTGAAAAGCTACCCAATGCCATTATGTAGAGCAGACGTGAATAGGGCACTTGCTCGTTGCAACTCAGTAGAGGTAAGATATCAACACTTGAATCTCACGGTTGAACAAGGTTGATCAAAAAATGCTGCACTTGTCATCATGAAAGTCGTCTTAAACGATGTTGGCAGTCAACGAATATCCCCGAGGTGTATCAGTGGATCGCCCAATGTTGCCTATGATTACAACCTTGTCCCGCGTATTGAGGGATCGCCTGATGCTAGTTTTCACTATTGAGATTCAATAGAGGGAGAGAGAGAATACAACACACTCAAAGCTTACAAGTAGTAGAGCAAAGAATGCTTGAATAAGATACTCACTCATTCCAAGCACTTACTTATATATCCAAGTGAAGGCACTAGGTGCTACAACAAAGATAAGGTTTGAGTGATCAAGATCACTTTAGAAAAGGATAGACCACTAGAGGACCTTCTCTCTCTATATACAATAAGGCTCTAGTGGTCCATCCTTCTCTACACACGATAAGGCTCTTATGGACAAGCCCTCTCCATATACGATAAGACTCTATTCATCCAACACTCTCCATATACGATAAGACTCTATTCATCCAACCCTCTCCACAATTCCACATACTCTAATCAACTCTAGTTACCATTAGTAAATACGAGCAATCTAATATTCAACACTCCCACTTTGCGAGTAGTTACCACCTCGCAATCCCATCGCCTTTGTTAGCTTCCCGTGCCTCACCTTAGCAAGTACCTTGGTTAACACATCCGCCACTATGTCTTCCGTTAGGCAATACCACAAGCTCACCTCTCCATCCTCCAACTTCTTTCAAATGAAGTGATGTTGCACATCTATGTGCTTCGTACGAGAGTGGTGCTTGGGGTCCTTTGCAAGTGCAATGCACCCTTGGTTGTCACACATGATCCTGGTAGCCTCCATTTGCACAAACCCAACATCCTCCAATAGTTGCTGTAGCCACAACGCCTTGTTCAAGCAATGGCTAGTTGCCATGTACTCCGCCTCCGTAGTAGACATCGCTATTGTGGGTTGCCTCTTGCAGTTTCACAAGATTGCACCATCTCCTACAAAGAATACATTCCCCGTCATGGACCGGCGCTCATTCACATCACCCGCCCAATCCGCATCACAATATCCCTTCAAATCAAGGTTATTACCACCAAGGCACAATTTGTAGTCAATAGTGCCTTTCAAGTACCTCAAGATGCGTTTTACCGCCATCCAATGTTGAGGACCGGCCTTTGCCATGAATTGGCTCACCATGCTCACCGGAAATGCAAGGTCAGCCCTTGTGGCCACCATTGCATACATCAACGACCCCACCGCTGCCTTGTATGGAATAGCTTTCATCTCCTCTTCAACCTCCTTAAACTCCTAATCCGAGAGCTTCAACAACAACCCCTTCACATCAAGCGGAGTGCCAATCCGCTTGCCACTATAAGAAAACCATCAAATTTTAGATGTCTTAAATAAGACATCAAAGTCGTATTAGACATCTTAAAAATGACTTTTTGACTAAAAGTAGGGTTAGACATTACGCAGTGTCTAAGAAGACATCTTAAAAGATATCTTAGAATATATCTTAAGATGTCTTAAAAGATGTCTTTGGATGTCTTCAAGTCATTTTTAAGTGTCTTCTAAGATACTGCGTGATGTCTAAGCCCACTTTTAGTCTAAAAGTTATTTGTAAGACATCTAAAATTCGATGGTTTTCTTATAGTGTGCAGTCCTCCATGTTGAAGCGCTTGAGCACGTCCTCAATGTATTTGCCTTGGCTCATAGTGATGATGCGTGCGCTGCGATTCCTCTCAAACGCAACACCAAGGCAAAACTCGAAAGGCCCAAGATCACTCATCTCAAACTCCTTCTCAAGCTTGGCCTTCAACCACCCCAAAACCGCATCATCACTAGCCAAGATAATCAAATCATCCACATAGATGATTACAATCAACAACAACTCTCTTGTTTGCTTCACATACAAGGAGTGATCCGCATGGCTTCTAAAGAAGCCATCTTTGGTGAAAAACATGTCAATTCTTTGGTACCACGCCCTTGGTGATTGCTTGAGCCCATACTACAACTTCTTGAGCTTGCAAACAAGGTGTTGAGTGCCCTTCTCCACAAAACCAAGGGGTTAGGTCATGGAGACGTTCCTCTCCAACTCACCATTCAAGAACGTCGTCTTGACATCCATTTGGTGAATCTCCAAGTCCATGGTTGCCTCAATCGCCAACATGCAACGGATGTTGGTAAACTTTGCCACGGGTGCAAAGGTCTCATGGAAATCCTCACCTTTCACTTGAGAGAAGCCCCTTGCCACCAACCGTGCCTTGTAGCGCACCACGTTGCCTTGTGCATCCCTCTTGGTCCTAAACACCCACTTGCAACCAACACTCTTGCGGCCTTTTGGCAATGGAGCCAACTCCCATGTGTTGTAGGCCATTAGAGATGCATACTCCTCTTGCATGGCCAACTCCCACTTGCTTGCATCCACATTTTGCAAAGCATCACCCAAACTCAAAGGACCATAAAAAGAAGCCACATTTGCACGTTCTACCTCATAAGTGGGTGGAAGAACGTGATTTAACCACCACTCACCCGACGGCCTCATCTCCCTTCTTGGATACCTTGAGCCTTGTGCACGTTGTCCCTCATCAATCTCCTCATGTAGCTTCTCTTCCACCACCTCCACCACCTCCTCCTCTCCTTTCTCTTGTGGATTTTGCACACCTTTAGACTCCTCACCAACTTGTGCCTCTTGTACAACGGGCGTTGAAATTGGAGGTGCATCCACCAAAATCACCAGAGGTGTCTTCAAACTCCCACTTGGATGCATCTGCACAATTGCATCTCCACAAATAGCATCCTCCGCAAATACCACATCACGACACTTGAGGATCTTCTTGGTCTCCAAGTACATCAACCTATAAGCCTTGGTTCCTTAACAATAACCAAGAAACACACACTTTGTGCCCTTTGCATCAAGTTTAGTCCTTTTCTCATTCAGCATCATTGTATAAGCAACACACCCAAACACATCATGTGTGTCACAAAAGGCTTCTTACCACTCCATGCCTCTTTAGGTGTCTTACCAACAAGTGCAATTTGCTCTCTTCGCCACTCCATTTTGTTGTGGTGTGTATGGTGTTGATAGTTGTCTCTCAATGCCATGTGCTTGCAAGAAGCGTTCAAAGGCCTTGGAAGTGAACTCCCCTCCATTGTCGGTCCAAAACGCCTTGATCTTATGCTCCGATTGCTTCTACACAAGGGCCTTGAACTCCACAAACTTGGCAAACACCTCTCCCTTGGACTTCAACACATACACCCACACCTTCTTAGAGAAGCCATCAATAAAAGTGACAAAGTACAAGCAACCGCCCATAGAAATGGTCTTAAATGGACCACACCCATCCGAGTGGACTAACTCCAAAGGCTTGCTTGCACGTTGACCTCCCTCACTTGGAAATGGAGTCCTTGAGAGCTTGCCTTTAATGCACTTCTCACAAACCGCCGAATTCGATGCACCATCCTTGATTTGCATGCCATTCACCATGCTTTGAAGCGCCTTGACACTCTTCACATTCAAATGCCCAAGGCGTCTATGCCATAGCTCCAAAGAGGCTAATTGTGGCGTTTGGTGTGCTACATTAGCAATTTCATGCATGGAGAAGGGCATTTCATACAAACTCCCTACTCTTGGCAATCTAGCAATCACCTTTCTATTGACATCTCTCACAATGCATGCATCATCATCAAACTCCACTTTTAAACCGTTGAGAGCAAGTTTTACCACGGAAATCAAGTTCCTCTTGAACTTGGGGATGTGGAGCACCTCCTTTATGTTGATCTTGTGCTTCACTCCCATCACCATCACCTCTTCAACAATGGTGCCAACTCCAACCGCATGCACAATGCTATCATCTCCCAAGTGCACATTTTGTGGTGGTGATATTACCTCATATGTTTGGAACGATGCCCTATGGGGTGACATGGGCTTGGTTGCTCCCGAATCCATCATCAACTTGGCCATGGTCTTCTCATCTCCATCATTGATTGAAAAGGCATGCCCCACCTCCATCTCCTATCTGCTTGCAACAACGACGCTTAGAAACGCACAATCCGTCTCGTTGTCGTGGTTGCTTGCAACGTTGGCACTCTCCTTCTCCTTCTTGTTGTTTCAAATGCAATACCTTGCAATGTGGCCCGGTTTGCCACAATTGTAGCACATCCTTAGGCCATTTTGCATTGTCCCTTTGTTTTGGGCCGCCACCAACGCTGCCTCATCATTTGGAGCACCCTTCTCTTTCTTCTCGGATACTTCATGCATCAACCTTGACACAACAAACTCCATCTTAAGGTCTGCAAGTTTTAAGGTCTCCAATGTCGTGATCAAACTCTCAAATGAAGGTGGCAAACTATCAAGCAATGTCATGATAATGTCATCCTCCCTCATGGGCACATCCAAGCATGCGAGTTGATCCGCAAGTGTCTTGATGTTGTTGATGTGCTCCAACAAGTCCGCCCCTTCCTCCATCTTGATTGTGACGAACTTGCGCCTCAAATAGAGTATGTTGGACAAGCTTCTTGTCACGTGGATGTTACAAAGCACCCACTATGCTTCCACCGGACCCTTGCAACTCTTGATGTGGGCAAGTTGCGCATCCACCAAGTTGAACCCAATCATGGACATCGCCTTGCACACCCTCCTTTGGTAGTTCTTGTTCTTCTCACTTGCTTCGGATGGTGGAGCCTCCTCCGTGCCTTCAACAATCTCCCACAAGTCCATGGAAGAAAGTGCCAAGTTCATCTTGAACTTCAACAAGTTGAAGTTGGTGCCATTGAACCTTTCAAGCACTCTAACACTCTCACCTTCCAAAGTAGCCATGGCAAAGCTCCAATGTTGCCCTTACACACAAAGCACTCAAAACTAGTGCCTAAACTCTCAAATCAACCCTCTAGGAGAGTGCAAACACACTTATGCAATAAGCAATGCACAATAAGCCCCTCCAACATTTAAACAAGCAAGATACACTTCATCCTAGTCAAATCGAATCTCCTTCAAGCTATTTGACCTCCAAATAGAACATCTAGATCTCTTCCACACACACAAGGTGTGGTTGCATTTCAAAGCACTCAAATCAACCCTCAATGCACGCAAATGAGCACTGGTGCACTCCCTACACTGGATCAACTCTCAAACTATGTCAACAGAGCTTGTAGATCCACAAATCACTAGAAATCTAAGCTTAGGAGTCTCAAAACACCTACTTTTGCACCTCAAATGCTAAAATCAGCCCTATGTGTGCACATATGCACTCCAAATGCTAGATTCGGCCCTCTCAACTCTAAGTGCACTCAAGTAAACATTACAACAAACACTCTTAAACTCAAAACACTTCAAACAATGGATTTCAGAGCCCTAAACGCAAAGTAGTACCTACATTGTGCAAAGAGGACTCAAACATTAAGTATACAATCGTATAAGCGTTTGAGTTACCTCCAATGCTCCAAATCTCCTCCCAAATGGTTGCAAACACCTCCAAATGACTCCAAGTGCACCTCCAAAACTCCAAGAGATTCCAAGTAGTGCAAATGAGCCTATATGTGCATGCAACACCTCCTTGACGTCTCCAAGCCTCCAAAAGTATTCTAACTCAACCTAACTACAAGAGTAGTGGGCCCATAACCTATTGAGATTCAATAGAGGGAGAGAGAGAATACAACACACTCAATTCTTACAAGTAATAGAGCAAAGAATGCTTGAATGAGATGCTTACTCATTCTAAGCACTTACTTATGTAGCCAAGTGAAGGCACTAGGTGCTACAACAGAGACAAGGTTTGAGTGATCAAGATCACTCTACAACGCATAGACCACTAGAGGACCTTCTCTCTCTACATACGATAAGGCTCTAGTGGTCTATCCTTTCTACACACGATAAGGCTCTTGTGGACGAGCTATCTCCATATACGATAACACTCTATTGGTCCAACCCTCTTCGCATACTCTAATCAACTCTTGTTACCCTTAGTAACTACGAGCAATCTAATATTCAACACTCACTACAACTTGGACGGGCGTATCGATAGAATCGTCACTATTGGCAATCACATGGACCTTATCAAGGGATTGCTCGATGCTGGCCCTCAATATAATCCCTGTTCTGTATCGGGGGACTGCCCGATGCTATCTCCACAGGCTATTTTCCATCAGTATCTACGATTCTCCCGATAATTCCTATGAATACATCCTCGCTAGTCTATTGGGGGATCGACCGATAATTGCCTCCAGTATTGATTCCTAGGCTATATTGGGGTGTCGCCCGGTGTTGTCAACCGCAACAAACTCTTAGGTGTATTGGTGGATCGACCGATAATTGCCTCCAGTACAGATTCCTAGGCTATATCGGGGTGCCGCCCGGTGTTGGCAACCGCGACAAACTCTTAGGTCTATCAGGGGATCGCCTGATGATGGCTTTCACTTCAACCTTGTCAGGTGTATCGGGGGATTGCCCGATACCGAAGGTTAGGTGATAGTCAAGGCAACATCGACTCTGAGTTACGCGCAGCTAGATAAGGATGTCTTACTGACAAATGAGGAGTTCACTCAGATCGGGTGTTGCGAGATGATCAACTTGCCCATGATGTTGAGCCTACAAATAGGGTATTTGGGGAATGCAATGTTAATTCAGTAAGAAGTATCCTACCTCCGATGACTCAATTAATATTGCTAAGCCTTGGTAACCATCCGTACAGTTCTGTGTCATAACATGTCAATAGTAGTATCGTTATTACTCCAACTCAAGAACTACTTCCTGAGAATTCATGAGCTATTACAACTAAGGTACCTATAAAGAAATGGCGGTAAGTACTGAAGAGATTGAGGCAGATGAAGCAATCTCTGAAACCTTCAAACGCCCATTAACACAAGATGGTCACTTAATGCAGATACTCACTGGCATACTCTTATCCTATGAAGTTGTAAATTGAATTCCACCACAACGGTTCTGGAAACCTTTATATTCTTAAGTTTGCTAAATAAATATGGTTTTCACAGATTCTATACAAGATCTATCGCAGTTTGAACTAAGAAGGCTTACTGATCTTTCAGAACATTTACAACTCAACTACATCGTTGCATAAAGAATGACTAAGAAGACTGTGGTCACTTCCTCTAGCATATAACGCAGTCTAGTAACAAGATAGGAATACTAAGTCTACTAACTGTTCTAATGAGAACTTCAAGATTGGTACTGGATATTGAGCAAAGTACCTCACTCAATTGCGAGATCGTCTTGTGGAGCAGAAGTCTGATGCCGACATCGCAAGTTCCAAACACGTCCAACTAAATTTTGAGGATGAGTAGCAAGTAGCCAACAACTCCAGATTGAACCGCCGACACTTTGCTGCCGATACAAAAGACTGTCTCCACCATTTAGAAGGACCCTAACTCCAGCATCAACTCCAGTCACACAAACACATCGTGACACACTGAAATCAAAATACGTAATGTTCTGCAGAAAAACGCATCGGCGTGTGCTACTATTGTAAGTCAATCGGAATCACATGAGAATGTGGAAAACAGGTTTATATGATGGGTCCTGGCCTGAGAAATGGCGGGAAAGAATGTGAATAAAATATTCATTACCGGTTTCTTGAAAATGGAGGGAGATTTGACAGGACGGAGATGTTAGTGGCCAGAACAATGAAATAGAATAAAAAGGAATTTGTATGAGACGTGGGAGTCGTTGTCAGCCGCACTTCGGTTTACATTATGATTGTCCTATACGCTTGCAACTGTTAGTGATTGCATAGCATACCACAGCTGGTCTTTCAATTTACTACACATTATTACACTTTGTAGAATTAAGCATGAAACGGTTGAACGACTACAGATCTTGTTTTGGAATACAAAATGAAATCAGAACTTTGAGGCCTGTAACGTCTGTAGTGAATCTCACAACCCTAAATTTTATACTTCTTTCCGGTCGGACATTGTAAATCAAACATCACAAAACAACATATCCATAACATTGTACTTCTCCAGAACAATTGTGTGAGATGTTGTTGAATAGACTTGTACTCGCAATGTCGTTGCATTAACTTGTCGACGTTCATTTCTGTCGATCAAGCCACGCCGAAGTCTCGGAGTTGCCTTTGGATTTATAACTTTCATATTCAAAACCATATTTATTTATTAATAGTACATGCACAGTTCGTGACAAAATCAATTGGATATATTAATTAGAGAAGTGTAAATTAGCTCAAAATATTATTGATCCACTAATTAAATAAAGTACAAAGCAAATTGCTAACCTCATCAAATATAAACAAGATTCATAATTATACATCTCTTAACCCCTAAACGTCCCAGCCTATTTTTATCCAAAAATCACATTTTCAAAAAGAGTGTCATAGATGAAAATGAATATGAGCTATTTAGATCTCAACCGTACAAACTTGTAATAGAATTATTGTAGCTCATGTGGACCAAAATTTGAGTCATGAGGCCTTATAGATTGCAGGACCATATCATATTAGTGCGCAAAACACGCTACAACATTTCAACATTTTCACTTTAGAGTGGAAAATCTACCAACAAAGCTACTCCAATGAAAGAATCTCCAATTAGAAAGTTGTTCATCTTCATCTTAATAGTATGCCTTGGTAAAGAAAAAATCATCAAAATAATAAATTGGCTCAAAAAATACCCTTGCAATGGTGAAAACTACCCAAAAGTTTACAAAGTGAAAATAGTCCAAAACTAGTCCTTAATACGCACTCAACTCTATGCCTTATCTACAAAACATCTTTGATTTGGTCAGGATTTGTACCACTAAGAGTAGACTCTAATTAGAATCCATCCAAAAAATAAAGTTGAAATCTAAAGGTGGATGAAAAAGATATAGTTGTTCGAAAATCTTCCATTTTTTCACTTTTTTCATTGTGGAAACATCATTGAAAATTAATACCAAAAGTATTTGGATTAAAAATCTTCCAAATGGAAAATTGTTAGAGTTTATCTAAAGACCATGTTCATGTAAATTTTTTTTATCAAATACTATTTTTGGTTTCACATAATTGGCTTGTATTGATAAAACATGCCTAATATCTGAAAACCCAAACCCAACCCATGGCAAGTGATTTCATCCAAAACGGAGTTTCGATGAAGGCGTTATGGCTCTTCAAAGCAAGGTTGTCAACTTGGGCAGGCAGGCCACCAGCTTGAGACAACTCGTCCATCCTGTTTGCATGTTCGATCACATGAGCACGCCCGATATGACGACCTTGCTTCAAAGTTTCTGCCCTCCATCCAAAATGTAGAAATATGACATTGAGGCCGTTTTAGGGTTAATATCATCGTACACATGTAGGAATATTATTTCCAATATATCAAATGAACATACTTATATAACCATTTAACTAATTCAAGGTGATTATCTTGTTATAATTATGTATAATCTAATCATAATTCTGTCCTTACTATTAGTAATTTGCTATATTACAAGAATCATGACATAATGATTTGGGTAATACTGCATGAATATGGATCACCAGCTAAATATTGATTCTACAAGTTGCAAATAGCTTGCTCCATACGATCATGTTGTTGCCTTTGAGCAAATTTGTACACAGCACTTCGAATAGACATAGAAAATATAAGAATATCGTCATGAATCATGGCAAACTGTTTGCATTCATTTGGGTAACACTGCATGATTATGAGTTACTAGCTAAATATTGATTCTACAAGTTGCAAATAGTTTGTACCATACGATCATGTTGTTGCCTTTGAGCAAATTTGCCCAAAACGCTTGGAATCGGCATAGAAAATATAAGAATATCGTCGTACACAGATAAGACTATTATGCCATATATTAATACACAAGTTTGAACATGGTAAGTATCGTACTCATGTACTAAGAATATCTATTCCAATATATCAAATGTGCATACTCATAGAACTATTCAAGGTGATTATCTGGTCATATCTATGTATAAACTAATCATAATTTTGTCATTAGTATTACTTCGTATCTATATTATTTACATGAATTATGGCATAGGGTTTAGGATTTAGAGTTTTGGCGAAATATTGCAAATGGCGTTTGGAGGTGAAGGTAATCATTGTAACTTCTTATCCCCAACAACATATGAACCTCTAAATTAGAAGGCTCACATAAATAATCTAGTATTAATAAGTTTAACACGTAAATTTGAATTTCATTTCAGTAATTTGTTATTAACATACTTTATATACTCCATTTGTATTCATTTTTAGTGCAATATATGGACAATACTTATTTTAATACAAATACGTATGTCCAATACGTGGTTTTTCACATGAATATTATAAAAATTATGTATTGAAAATGAATTTATACGAAAATAATAAATATATGTATGTCAATTGATTATAAATTTCATTTGATTACCGAGTGCATATAACAAGTATTTCATTTAGATATGTATTCCAAATGAATACGTATTTTATTGAATGCGCTACAAGAAAGAAATACTTGTATTTTGTATAAATATTAGCGAAAGTGTTGAAGCGAGGGCGTCCACATGTCCGCATGGGAGTGGAGAATATTGGCGGCAACGAAGTGAAAGAGGACAATAAGAATATGATTGTGCAAGGTCATGTTGAGTGAAGGTGGCGGCGTGATGAGTCGATTTGGCGGCATGACGTCACACACTCATTTCCCGCGCTTGCTTTTGTGAACGGTGAGCGTGCGCTGGCTGTCATTTTCTGTCTTTTGCTAAGTTTTGCTTATTTCTTATACTGCTTCAGCCGCGTGCGTCCGATTGCGTGTTTGATTGAACCACGCAAGAGTTGTTGAACCACTGCCTGCGTGCTCGTCAGAGGTGAAGAGCGTCGCGGAACAAAATTGCGAAGCTGCTGCGCATCAGAGGTTTGAACTTCACAATTGCTCAGCGGATTGCTCTCAGTTCACTTAGATTGTATTCGTTGTGTTTAGGGATTTTCTGTTGTTTCACTTGCATTACTATTACGTATTTAGAATTTTACTTAGCAATTCCAGATTAGAGTAGTGCTTTAGGTTATTCTTCGAAATGTCTTCAACTATTTGCACTGTGGATGCGTTTATTTGTGTTCCATCCAAACAAACCGCTTCCTTGCCTTCGGATTTGTTGTTTTAAACGTATGTTAGTTGCTTCCGGTTTTGTTTCATAGTTCGAGAGATGCAACAGTGTGCCTCCTCATTTGTTTACGTTGTTTCCTTAATTGATTGATGAACTCTGATCTTTAAAAGATGAACCCTAAATCTCACGTTTTCAAACCCACTTTGAAACGTGTTAGAGTACTGATGAAGTCGGTGTTGTAGTCAGTTCGGCCTCAAATTCATATTAAAGCCCTGGCGCAAACAAAGAGCACTGCCCGGATTTGGCGCAGTGGTCCTCACAAAATTTAAAAGTTGTTCGAGAAGCGAAACAAGGAATTACTCGGCGAAGAAGCGGAGAACAATTGTACGGATCGTCCCAATATGGAGTAAGTTCAGTACGTGCTCTTGTGTCTATGTAAGAATGAATGTCATTAAGATTCTAGAGTTCAGTGGGGGATTAACCGATGGAGTGTTTTCCTGTGTTTTCAAGCGAATCAACTATCCGTACAAACTACTGTGTATGTTACGCTCAATCGCCGAGCAATTATTTCTGGATATGGGTCAATCGCCCAATGCAAGACGACGATTAGAACGTAGTTGTACTCAATGATGTTGTTCTTGGGATCATTTCAAACTGTGTATGGGGCGGTCGACCGATGTACTGAACAACTGTATTGGAACTTGAATGTGCTATTTTAGAATACGTTATCTGTGGAACACTCATTAAACATGAAAGTACTGTTAACTAGTCTTATACAGCGGTTGATTGCCCGATACAAGACAACCAGTCCATCTCTATTATCAGTTTATGCTACAATGGTATAGGAATTCACACTAGACATGGGGCGATCGACCGTTGTAATGGATCACTGAGTTGGAAATAAGACTCGCAATCACGTAATAATTCACGAGTTTGTAGCCTTTTGAATCAGGTAGCATTTGAAACAGTCGTCTCATACATCGGTGGATCGCCCCATGTAAGACAACCGATCCAACTTCATTATTAGTTTATGTTGTACTCCAGTCTAGTCAACATTGGGCATAGGGCGGTCGACCGATGTAATGGATCACTGCGTTGTATCTTGGTCTCGCGAGCATGTAATTGTCCACCAGTATGTCGCTCCTATAATCATGATAGGTTAGGAGTAGGAGTCTCATGCATCGGTTGAGCGCTCGATGCAAGACTAGCAGTGCTACTAAATATCGTATTGATGATTTGTTGTAATCGTGTTCGCACTGTTTATGGGGCGGTCAACCGATGAAATGGTACAATAGAAAGGACCATGGTCTTTAATATCTCAACCTCATCAAAACGTATGGGTCGCCCCCGATTATGGGTGTAAGGTTGAGGGTCGTCAGCATTGGTTGATCGCCCCATGAAAAACAATCATGTTTTTGTCTACCGATCAATGGAGGTTTTTGAATCAATCATCTATCAACAATGAGCCTTTCATACAATTATTGATGAACTGGGTGTGTCTTACCTTGTCCCACAGTTGTTCCTAATGCCCTGGTTTGTTTCTTCCAAGCATCCTACTTTTCAAGAAGCCCCGGAGCACATGCATCCGATCCGGACCGCTTACTTTGTCGAATTTTGGCTTCGTGACGTCAACCTGACCATGCCTAATAGCAGTCAAGTCCCAGCAGTATTTAGTGTTATGCCTTCATTGGAGGTTGACGGTTCGTCTAGTAGAAGCTTGGAAACGACAGGGGAAAATAGTTCCAGTAATTAGCAGTGCAAATGCAAACTCTCAAACTCCGAGCACCAGCATGGAGGTATTGCACTTAGATGCACCGAAGAAGACAAGGCCTTACATTTTCTTGGACGTTCACAAAGATCCACTGTTAGGATTAAAGACCAATTATATGGGCTGCGCCTCAACGTCCAAAAGTTTAATGTCGCAAACTTGAAAAGGGAGGGCGTTGGATATTGACGAGGATCCTAATATAACTCATTCTTCCCTAAATATATCGTGGACACTTATGCTTGAGACCCAGCACAAATCTGCACTTGCTGGCAATGACCCTCCTCCTAGTGCTCTGACGCCTACCAAGAAAAGAAAGTTGCCAGTGAAGCTGAAAACGGACAAAAGCAAGCCTATCAGGGAAGAAGACAAAAGCGGACTCTAAGAAGGAATTGACGATTGAAAAGGCCGTGACGTATACAGATAAGGATAAGAAACTCTTAACACCTGAAAGAAGAGAAGAAATTAGGGTGTTCTACGACAAGGTTTTAGCCCCGTGTACATTCATCGTCAAGCACTTGGGGTGGAGACTGGAGCATTTCAGAGACCTCCAGGATCTGACCTCCTAGTACATTATTCGAAGTTGCACCTTAAAGAACTGGAGAAGATGGTGTACTGTGGGCTTGTACTGAATAGGCTTAAGCAATTGATGATGGCACTAGACATCGTCCTTGATATTAGTCTGGTAAGTGCTCAGGTGGTTGTCTTACCGATTAGGTCCATGAATCAACATGGTATTCCGACTTACTGCGAGCATGCACCAGAGGAGAACGAGATTAGTGTGGATATGTACTTCTTTATTATTGGAAGCCAACACACAGTTGAAGCTCATAAGAAAGTCGTGCTTGGTCCGAAACAAATTTTCGACCTAAAGAAGAGTCTTCTGTCAAACTTTGTCATTATACCTCTGTGGTGCCATGAATTCAACCATAAAAAGCTGCTGTATCTTTCCCGAGTCCTGAATCAAGACGTTGCTGGAGAGAGGACTGAACAAACTTATATTCAGCAACTATCTAACGCTCATGTTGCATGGAAGAATTGCGGAAGTGCTCCTCCTGCTCTCTGTGGGCGCGTTCACTCCAGCAAGTTTAATGTCAGAGAATTCTCCCACGCGCAGCTCACTTTTGAATGATGGAATTATAATTGCAGTTTAGCATCGGGCGATCCCCCCATGCCTTACCAATGTTCATGTAAAACTCAAGTTTGCATGTGATGGTTATAAGTTCTGCTTTGTAATAAATATCGTAGTGTCATATTGCCATTGCCGGAAGGTGTGACACCACAACGTCTACAACGTGATGGTGTGAGTTATTAGGCCTAAAAGTCACCTTAAATATGTGTTCATATGTGCGTTATGGGTTGACCCGCCGATGATTCGTATGTTTGACCAATGTACTTGTGCTTTCACTGCAGACTGAATTTATTCCTCAACTGAAAGCCATATTTGCAAGTAAAGGTACTCAACGAAAGAAGACGGCAATGAAAGAGTTCCACTGCTCTATCTTCAGGAGCCCGACTTTCAAGTTTGGGTTTAGATTGAGAAAGAGTGGTTGGCAGGGAGGCTTCTTTATCAATGGGGTAGAGAACCGGCTCCACATGAAGTCGTAGTTGTTAATCCAAGGAAGCCGTTTGTCAAAAACGACTTGAAAATACTCCATGGGATGCGGAATGAAGATGTCTCTACAGTGGCGCAATTTATCCAAAACAAGAAAATTTGCGTGAACAGTACGAACTCCAAGTCTGAACTTGCAACGATGATGTCTATAGTTGAGTTCTGCAAGACGGAGAAGAGGTTACGAGTCCTCAAGAATGAACTCCAGACGTGTTTCTGGTAGAGAGCAAACCTCTACCAAGCAAGAAGCCGGAGTACATTCCTTACGATGCTGAGGATTGGGACAACTTTGAGCATGAGAAGAATATCAATTGCAATCTCATGATGTCTTTACTTGACAAAGTTTAGTCATCACCAGGGGGAGAGGATTTTCTTAAACTTCGCACCAATAACTTGGTGAAGAATCCCAAAGATAGTAACCTTCCTGCGAACATCAAGACCTTCATTTTGTCTTATGCTGCGATCAAAGCGGCTGTTGTGGGAACAAAAGATATCTTTAGCCGAATATACAAGTGCCATAGTTTTGAATGGTTAAGGGGAGATCTTAGTTCCTCTATCCAATTAGAAATAACCTGATCCTAGATAGATGACAAAGATCTCAAGCTAATGATTTTGTTTCTGCTTCACCAAAGTTGAAGGCAAGAGTAAGGCTAGACTGATGGAGGGTAAAAGGCTTATTGGCATTGGACAATCTTATTGTGCATACGTTGTATTTCTCTTCGCCAAGAACCTTGAATTGGCGAGACGTTCCAGCTTCAACAATCGAATGATGACGAAGAAACATGCTACAGGATCTAATTTGTACCCAACATATCAAGCAAGGATCTAGAAGAAGGACGTTGTAGACCGAGAGTGGCAACTTCTTGGAGAGCTGTCCTTGAATCTGAGCACTGCTACGCAATTGCTCAGCCCTTTCATTAAGGAAGGCATTCTCTTTGTCAGCGTGCATGGTGGTCCCAACATCACAAATATTGCATTAGGATGAATGTGAATCCCATTCCTGGCTACACTGATTTGGTTCTTTTGTTATTTCTCCCTTGCCATTGATTGTTATATTATGGGGCCATTGACTGATGATCCGTTCTTCATCTTGCTCTGAGAAACAGTGAAACTGTATTGGAGTTGGTGGACAAGCCCGCAATGATTGGTCAAGCCAGTCATCTTGCAAGATCCATGTAGGATGTCACCGTGAAAGAGGCAAGCGCAGGGACTAGCAGACCTTAGGTGCAATCCAATGATACTATAGTTGGCGGAAATGATGGCGACAGTGATCCTGGTGAGGGTGACAGTGACGACAACAAAGATGAGGGTGTCGACCGCGCTGAAGAAGACAACGACAATAGTGACAATGAGGAGGGCGAATATGAAAATGAAAGCCAGCTTCAGGAAGAGACACTTCTCGGTAAAGACGAAGTTGCGGAAGAAGAGACCGCATTGAAAGATGGGTCGACTTCTGGCAGGCCTTTAGTGGCACAGACTATAGAATTTGATTCAAGTGCTCATCACAAAGTTGGTGGTTCTCAGAGGGAATCAACCATGGTATGACTAAGAACTACTTCGCTATTAGGTATTACATGACGTGCTTAAACGAATGAATTCTAATTTCTCATTAATTACATAGCTACCCCAATTTCAAATAAATAATCTTGTCGTGCAAGAAGAGATCGTGTATAACAATGTGTATGTCGGGATTCTTCCTGAGTATGATGCTGATCTCACTGATGCCATCTCTTGGGCTCACTTGCCAAGCTCCGGGTATTCGGATACAATATCTTTAGCTAGTAACTATGCAGGGCAGAGTCAGTGTACAAGGATACTAAAAAACATTCTTGCATATGATGTGCATCGTTTTCATTCAATGAGTGACGAGTTAGCTTATCGGGCTTGAATATAGGTCAATATCGCTACAAGGAAGAAGAAGTCTATGGAAATTTCCGGAGGTTACTCTACTCCTCGTTCAGTCGTTGCTCGTGTCCACACTTCTGAGCAAATCGTATCAGCAAGTCCTCTCGACCATCCTCTACTCGTAGACGCTTTATTGGCTACTACACATCTCTATGAAAAGGATGCTGAGGATATGATCTCGGAGAATGTTCTACTCAGAGCAGACGTAGATGTTTCAGCCCGGTGGAATTAGGTGCACTCGATACTAAAGTTCTGAGAGCAGAAGACCCATCGATCGATCGCCCGATCAAAGCTCCTCTGTTACGTGAGTCACGAAGTCAAGATCTCATACCATGCAACGATGCTGTAGTCGAGAGAGAACTGGCTTTGGACCCATGCATGAAAGACTCCTTAGTTGACTTGGTTCAGATGAGTCCTTGCCGCAACCCGTCTCCTTTGCGTTCGGATGGAGGTAGACTTTATGAATACGTGGGCCGTGATGAGGCGACCGTGGCGGACCGTGTCGTCGAGGTGGGTTGCACCAATGATTATGGAACCATGGACATTGTTGCCTCGAGGAGTTTAGATATATCATCGGGGGGTTGCCCGATGAATTCTTTGGAGCAGGTTTAGTGTTTAGAATCTTCACTCCAAGCACAAGTGTCCCCTGTTGTGCTTCAACCGGATACCGATAGCGAGTCTTTGGTACTCGTCGAATCCTCGGGTACAGATCTTGGTGTACTAAAGCCCCATGCCTCAATCACAGTTGTGCCACCTGCCCGGGAACCATACTAGGGGCCTGATAAGGATCCGTTAGAGATTCTTTTGATGGTCGCATATTCTACCAAACAATCGAGTGTGGACTTAACAAGAGAAACGACGACTGAACTGCATATGGAAGATGAAGCTAGTAAGAAGCTGAGATGTCCTACGCAGAACCTATCTACGGAATTGGTGGCGTCAAATATCATGCGGAAGTCTACAAGACAGGTTATTCAAGAGGTAATTGATGTCCAGAGCGAGTTAATTTGCACGCGCTGTTGAAGCATCCCTTTTTGTCTTGCTATTCAGAATATGATGTCTCGAAATGCATTGTATTTCCTAAGGCTTTTGAACGTCTGCTTCTGCAATTAATTAATACTGGTTACCAGGTTGAACAAGGACCTAATGTAAATGTGCTCTCGCTTGATCGCCCGATATCATGCGCTGGACCAAGTGTGGTTAGTCCTGTGGAGCGAGTTAAAGTGTATCATGATAATAAGGTACGTAGGTTATTTTTGCATACCTCCATTCAAGTTAGATATCTTTTTCTTCTCTCAACATGCTTTATATTGTATTATGTCCTACAGTCGTTAAATTCCGGATAAGCCACACGACATTTCTCACAACTTATTAGATGATTTAATGAAGGGAGTCTCTCAACCGCGCTCGAAAAGCCCAAAATATTGGAAGAAAAAACCAAGGTACTACCACCGTGATACGTAGTTGTGTTTGATCTGAATGGGTTGCTCTGTTGGAGGGGCGAATATGTTAAAAAGGGAGGGAGGCCTGTATTTCTAAGACTGGGCTGTACAGAGCTACTGAATTACGTTTATACGGATGCATCTATGGTCATTTGGAGTTTCGCCACCATGAAGAATGTAAAAGACATGGTCAACAAAGGCACAAAAGGTTGCTCATTCCGACCAGATGCGATTTTGCTGCTGTCTTAAGAGGACTGCACGCCTTTGGAATTCTTGGTGTCACCTAATAAGCCCCTCTTGCTTAAGGATTTCCCTGTTGTCTAGCGTTGTCTTTCTTTAAATTCCACTGATCGTATTCTCTTAATTGACGGCACTCCGCTCAAGTGCATTTTGAATGACAATCACTCGGGGATACACCCTCCTTATCGAACAGGAAGTCCGGATACCTTCTTACTTTCCGTCCTAAAGCCCACGCTACAAAGACTTTTTCATTCGCGTCTCTTAGTTTATGAATTTGTTGGAACAACCCGCTTGAGGGTGGTCTACCGCTAGCGTCTGAGGAGAATGCTCGAAAAGTCCTCAACATTTTAAGTTTAAAATAACTCTTTAGGTTTTGAACTTCGCACATGTCTCTTGTACAGTTTCTATTTTTTGCTTGAGTAATTCTAAGTGACCAGTATTGGGACATCAACGGGGCGACTGCCCCATACCTTTTATTACTTTCATTCTTATTCCTACGTATGCTCATCCTCAGTTCAAATTAGCAGCCACATTTTTATATGGTGCGATCCCCTGATGAGTAGCAGCCGCATTTTTATATGGGGCGATCCCCCGATGAGTAGCTCGGACGATATCATTTGACACTAATGCTTGAAAATCGCATTAAGAATAGTTTTCTGTAATTACTCTTAGTTATTCATCTCGTATGCCACTTGGTTATCCATATCGATGAAAGTTTACTTAGCACCTACAAACATCATACAAAAGGTTTCACTTTGTTCGACTTCACCCTTTTCTTATCCATTCTCAGATATTGTCTTTCTTTTGTTGTTATGCGTTCATTTTAACTGCCATCGATTATAAGGGAGTATCTGTCCTTAAAGCATGAGGGAATCCCCCGATATTCCTCCTCTATTTGTTACTCTAATCTCTTTTGCTAACATTTTTTGAATGTGTCGTATTTATGCAGAATGTAGTTTTGTTCTCAGTCAATGGTGTCCCTTGCTTTGAGGATTACGGAGGAAGTAATCCAACTCACTTTGACTTAAAAAGAATCCATCGACAGCCCAGGCTGTATTCTTTCTTTTGGATTCTCCTTAAGTACTTTCATGTTGGCATCTGGTCTTCTATGCCTATAGGACGACTACGTCTTGTTATTGAGTATTTACTCCCCCACGACCTTCAAACAAAGCTATTATTCGTCATTGGACGGAGTAAGTGCCACAATCCGGACTGGTACCCTTACTGTCAGAAACTTATGCTCCGCTTAACAAAAGATCACCCAATTTGGAGAGTTTGCCGTCCCGATCATATATTAATGGTTGATGACTGCCAATGGAGGAATAGGCGGAATGGTGATTTGTGCTGTTACTTCCCGAAGTCTTGGAAGGGGGAGATGGACTTTTCTAATTCTCGGAACATCATCCCTAATATTTCCACTTTGTTGTTGCCCTTCATATTGCCTCTTTGTTCTTATCAAAGTGACAACCAGTTTCTCGCCAAGTCTGAAATGGATGGAAAGTTTCGTCGCCGGCTTTTGCGAGCTTCGAGAGCAATTGTAGTGTATAGGAGTAGATAGAATTGAAGATCTTTGCAATCCTTTTATGACCACATTGCTGTCGAGGGTTGAATCGGTGGATCTCCCCATTGTTACTTCTTCCATTACATGGATGTATTGAAGAATGTTCTGAACATGTATAGATCATTGCCCTTCAATTCTACGCTGGGATGAATTGACACAATCGTTCAAAATTCCAATTGAAAATTACTTGCCCGGGTCTATTGAGGTTATCACTCTTCTTGAATTCCCTCGGATTGTCTATTGTTTCACAGGGTTTGTTCATCTCATTCAATCAACATTGCTTTAGATTGTATACTACTATTACAAAATTATCACCGGAGGATGTTGTAAACAAAATCAATACGTAGACCATGACATTCTGTTTTTCTTGGTGTATTTTGTATCTTTCATGTTCGTTTTGTGTGCAATTAATTATTTTGTCATCTTCTGTGTTCATGATGGAGATATCTCCCAATCCCTACACACCATTCTCAGTCCATAAATCACGTCAAAGTCCATATATACTTAAATAATGCATATAGTTGCTTCCTGAATCAAAAGAGATACTAGAGTAGGCTACTCTTTAGTTGCACACGGAAGTATTTTATTTATTTATTCACTAGATGTATTATCCTCATCACTAGAGTAAACATAATAATAGTCATTTACATAGTCATATTTTGAACGCAATGACTATTTGGAGTCAAAGTATTTTCAAATATATAATTATGAAATAAAGCTTTTGTTCACTCAATACCATCGGCATTCTAGATCTTACGACTATTTGCAGTCACCAACTTACGACTATTCGTAGTCATAGATATAAATGCAATGACTATATGTAGTCATATAATGAGTATTCTTATACAAATTTCAAGCTTTCCTTCTGCAAACCTTCAGCGTTTTTGCTCTCAACGACTACTTGTAGTCATTATCTCACGACTTTTTGTAGTCAAAGTTTTGAACGGAATGACTTTTCACAGTTAACCTAAGCAATATATATAGTCATCACCTCTAAAATACTTCCACTTAGATAGACATACACAAGAACCCTTCACCAACACCTAAACTAACATCATGACTTATATTAGTCCAATAGATAAAATATCTAACGATTCGTACAAAGTCATACACTATAAGAAACCCTTGTTTTTAATGACACGTTAAGTAACATGCAATTATATTTTGTGCAACATAATACACGTCAACTTCAATGTCCAAAAAAATCGGTTATAATTAACCTCCAAAATTATGCCAAGATCTCAAAAAACAAGCCCACGTTCTTGGAAAATATCACAAAAACTTGGGAATGGAAATTGTTAAAAATGTGCCATGTGGCTGCCGTCTAGTGTCCACGTCATGGCCACGAGGGCGAGTAGTGCCAAGTGGGAATTTTCTCCCCCGGACCCTAAGTGACGTAGCATCCGACGTGGTCCCACCAAAATCTAACGTGGCGGCGTAGAAATTCAATGTGACCCTACTAAATGCTGACATTGCATGTAAAGTCAACAATCATTTCACCACACTTGGCAGTCATACTTGTGTTTGTTAACCGCATATTCTCTGAATATTTCCTTAGAATAAGTTAGGCTAATCAACACCTAGTCGATAGTGGATCCAGTCGATATCCGGTTGATATCCGGTAGAGAGTTTGAGAAATAGGCAAGTCTATACCCATCCTAGGCAGCCGACCAGTGAGCCGACATTGCAGGTCTACTAACTGATCAGGGAGACTAGGTCTGACACAGTGTCAGACCTGGGACTATATGTACTCCCCTTCTTGAGTTGAAGGGCGTTGCTCTTCATTTTATATTATGTTTTTCCCCTTCTCTCAAGCAGCGCGTTTTGTTTTTTGTTTATGTCTGTAGTCGATTTTGTCTTGTATAAATATGAGTTTGGTCGATTTCAGCTATTGCAGCAATAAGAGGTTATGAGTGGACGAGACACTCGATAGTAGTAGTACTCGACCTGCCTCCCCTTCTAACAGTCGACTAGTTTTGAGCTTTCTATGCAATTCTAGGTACTTAGAGATATGAGTTTTGTTTCGACAATACAATTCAATCGTCAGTCGACTCAACCTCACTGCTGTCTAGTCGAGTCTCCTAGCAAAACTGGTTAAGAGTTGTCAGTAGAAACAACCTTTAACATTTGGCGACCATGCTAAAGTCATACATCAGTTTCTTTGTCTCACGATCTATCTTGTAATTGGGTACCTAACTTCGTGGTGCCCGCCCAAATTACATCGTACGATAGTCTTGCAGGGAGTCGATCTACACGCCTCACACTTGGCGGTAGCATGGCTACTTGCCAGACACACGCGGTCCTAGACGATTGTCGTGAATTACCAAACCAAGTAGGACCAAAAACACCCCATTTAACCACGAATACCTAACAAAAGGGTCCACCTTCCGGGTAATGTTCCTCGGAGACTCTGTGAAGTATGAAACAAGACTCAATCTAGTTAGGGCTACCGGTTTTGCGCTACAACAATCTATCACAATCCGGTTTACAGAACAGTATACTCTCATACTTTGATCCGGTCAACTTCAAACCAAAGCCCCAAGGTAACCGGGTAGTTACTGACCGGGTTTCCCTGCGCGGTCGGATACACTACCAGCCAGATATTGTTTAAGTAACAAAATGTTGATTTAGTTTTACCTCCGTAAATCCTTGGAGGGATCCTTCTTATTAATTTGAAGAGTGCGGAATTATGTCACTCTCAACCGGTTGATTTAGGTAATCGGAGTTTCACCGGTTTGTTACTTTGTACTTTTTCTCTCTCTTCCGGTGTTCTTCCCTTACAACTACTTCGGCCACCTGGTTTTACCTTCCAAATGGCAAGTCACTCAAGCAGTCATCCGGTCTTCTCCCTCTCCCCAGTCCAATGGTGACTCGCAATCGAGATTGCAGTAAACAGTATCCCGTTGTTCAATCCGCGAGATTTTGACTAACGTCCCGTGAAACTATACCGGTTTCCAGGATTGCACACTAATTCCAATGAGGACTCCCTCTACTGGATATCCCGTCCAAGAGGTTGGCTACCGGGTCAGCTTTACTCACCAACCGAGTACCTCTGTCCAAATCCGGAGTACAGCATCAATCCTTGCATCCAGTGGATACATACGAACGCTCGGAACTCTCCCACTCGGATCCTTTACTGACACCACAACCACTCTAACAATCCCAAACCAGGTACTAGAACAGCAGCCACCAAATCTGTGAGGAACTTTCTTTTCCTACAACCGGATTCACACTACACTTACACAAGTCAACCCAGAAATCACACAAAAACAACAAGGCCACACGGGGTTGAGATGCAAGCTAAACCTCTACTCACGGGTGCAGAAAATACAAAAAAGACCCGGGCGATTCCGTAGAATCCCCGATAAGTATCCACGGCTCCCGGTTTTACCGGAACCCTCATCAGATTCTAAATATCCGGAATCCGAGTTTTCCGGAGTGAATAGACTCAGCTAAGCATGTGCGTTTATGTCCTTAATCTAAATATCTAATCCGACTACCTTCTAAATTACGCCCTCGTCTATCACTGGTCCAATCGGAATGGAAGGCGGCGCAACCTTCTTTGCTAACCCGGATCCTTGGTTCCCCAGGTTCGCTAACAGTAGTTCCCTCGAAGTCACTCTTGACTGCAGGGTCGCAAGAAGGAGCCCTTGCGACTAGGGCTCCGCGTAGGAGTCAAGTCTTCTCTCTCCGCGGGTGTAGACACCCGGATCCTGATTCGTCCTCCGGATTGATGTCGTTGGTCCTCACTTTGGTTGGAAACAACACGTTTGGATCCTCACTCATCTGCATTGATCCAGAGGTCTTGGGTGGCTGAATGACGATTTGGCACAGGTCGGCCATCTCCTGGATCTGCACAACAAGGAAACCACTGCGGTACTCACATCAACCGGTGTGCTAACAGGAGCTACCGGATCAGGGGACTTCACCTCGTCGTCCAGTTTCTCCTCTATTATGCCCATCTCCTCCGGTTGTATCGCGGTAGCCTCCTCAGTACTCTCCTTCGGTACAATCGCTCTGTTCTGCTCTTGGGTTGAGAGTATTTTGTATGGGTCCTCCGTCATCTCCATAACCGGTTCTTCCACCGCGTCTACTACCGATTGAACTATTGGTTGCACAACCAGTTGCACTACTGGTGGCACTACCGGCTCGACCATTGGCTCTTCAACCGGTATCTCAACCTCTTCCTTCTGTAGATCGGCCGTGGTGTTTCCGATGACCGCCCGCTCTCCTCCATCTTCCCAAGGTCCGACAATGCTGACTCTTACCGGTTGAGCGGATTCCACCTCTCCTTTCGCTAGGGTGACTACTCCGGTATCCCCCTCTCTTCTTGCCATTCCCGCTTGGCTGACGGATCCGGTCATCAAACATCAACCGGATTCGCGAGTGCTGTCCCAACGTACTTCGAGGCGGGTTTGGGTGCGAAGTTTACCGGAAGGGTGATCCTGCCCGGATTTGCAAAGGGGATGGTAGCTATCAACTTACCCGAAAGTACCCGGAATTCCTTCAACGCTTGATTCACTCCCATGGCGTGTCTCCAGGGTCGGCCGGGCCGATCGGTCAGGCTGGTCGGCGCCGGCCATCCGATCGGTCGGGCCGGTCGGCCATTGGCCGTCAGATCTAGGTCGCGGGTCGGCCATGCGACCGCGGCCTATATAAGGCCGACCGGTCCTCCACTCTCCTCACTTCTTTCCTTCCTTTTCAGGGTGCGGAGTAGCTGTAGGTTGGAATTTTTTTTAATTTTCATCCACTGGCTCCTTATCTTGGGGAGGAAAGAAGTCTTTCCGTTTGTAAGGGGGGAGATTTTGCTTTTTTTTTTCACAAAGATGCCCAAACATGGGGCTGGGGGCAGTGGGGGGAATCGAGGCCGGAGACGAAGGGTTGTTAGACATTTGGAGAAGTGGGAGCACCCATCCAATAAGTGCAAGAACTTTCTTCGGGAGAATGTAATCGTGCGATTTTATGAGGCTAACAGTCTCCCACGTTTGTTCAGCAAATAAGTGAGATACAAAGAGGAAGCTGTGGCCAAATTCAAGGACGACATGATGGACCTCATGATGGAAGTGCTCCAAGATCCGGTGTGGAGAACGGTGACCGATAAGCGTGGATTTACGGATTGGATGGAGGATAGATTAATTGATGCTCTCTGGAATGCTGTCGACATATTGAAGAGGTATGAGAGAACCACTTGAGCGGGTGATGAGGAGTTCAGGGATGTGGTATTGAGGGCGGAGGCTTTTCAAGAAGCGATGAGGCCGTATTCCAATAATAAAAAACCGGATTGGTTCCATAGGATGGTGGCGCACGGAACAAGGAAGGTTAATGGAGTTGGTTCGTACGAATAATTTCGTAGTAATTCCTATGACGGCCCGTATCATCGAGCTTGAGAAGAGGACTCTAAGGGGAGGATACGACACAATTTCCAAAGTTCACATAAGAGGGGTTGTGGGTATTGAAGAGTTTTGGGAATTTGCTGCAAAGACTCCCATCCATGCTGTGACACGACCAGACTTGGCCAAGGTGGAGCATCAGAATGAGGCGCTTGCTGTGAGGATATAACATCCAGGTGTTATTCGTTTTATAGCCATTCATGCAAATAAATTCCAAGGCTATACGTATTGGTGGAATGGCGGCACGATTCGATCGATGTTGGCCCTCGATGCAAGATATGGAGATGATGTTCATGGAGAGATCGGACTCTCACCTCATTCTGATGATGAGCTTATTCGAGCTTGGCAGTTGGTCCGGTTCCGCAAAAAACGAACAGAGCTTGCTTGGGCTTTAGTGCATATCATGTGTGAAGTCCACCGGTTGAACTACCTCCACAACGATGTGTCTCCAGACAACATACTTCTTCACTTCCCTCAAGATGAATCACGGGTGTATATTGAAGTATGTGATTGGGGGCTAACTACGAGCATGGATGATAAAATGAGGTCCTTGTATACGTTCACAAAACCCCAAGAGCGAATTGATACTCTACAAGCACGATATTGGGTAGATCCTCGGGTGGCGTACTTGTACAAACGGAGTGATGACATTCACGTTATTCCCCTTCTTGATTGCGCTTCGGAGGAGTTTGCTACGGCACGAATAGCACAACGCATCCTCAAGAAGGGCATGTCGAAGGCCTACGAGAATTGCCAAAGTACAACGGGGCCTGACCGGTGGTGCAATCAAGACTTGGCAAATGCTTTTGACCAATACTTGGAGATGGTCGCTGATGCAAAGTATACGTTGACCCACGTTGTCAACCGCTTCATGGAATCATTCCATTGGCCGGTGCCAAATGATCATTATCGCACCAAGTATGATTAGCAAATTAGTTATGCGCAATTCTTTTAGTTCTTGCGGCTTTATTAGATTTTTAGATTCTTCATTGAAGTTCTGATGTAGATGTAGGCAAATTTTTTGTAGTAAAATGTATTACATGCCTTCTATATGTATCGGCTTCAAGTACATTCTTGTTTATATATACCTTGCACTGATTCTAATGAATGACTTCTTCTCCATTGTTTGTTATTTTATTTTATTACTTCTTACCTTCAGTAGAAATCTTCATGAACAATATTTGAGAATATATAATGAATTGTGGAACTTTTTCATAACATCAACCTTGCGTAGTTGCGATATTAATGGTTTGTCCGAAGTCAAGTCAAGCATAATATGACTTTTCTTACATATGCCTTTTTTTGTATGAATTGATGAACATATTATATGTTAGGTGAGAGTGTGAGACTGTGAAAAAGGCTTAAAGCCAAACAGAAGAAATTATTACCACCAAGTGAATTCATAGTAAAAATACAAGACATTGCGATAAAATCCTTGAAATAACAAATTGCATAGTATATTAATGTATAATAATATAGTCTGATATTCGGATAATCCATTCGTAAACAAAATATGGATTTCAGGATCCTCAACATTGGCCCCTAGCAAGGCGATAATAGTGTAGACATTATCCGTTGCAAAAAACAACATAACCATCACTATAATGACACTATGTATGACGATTTCTCATTCTTAATCCGATTTTTCATCATCATGTTTACGACTTGGCGCAGCGCCGTAAGAAGGTGGTCCTCGAGAAGATTCTCCAAACAAGTAAGTTTGCCTAAAGTTTCTTTCGGCTTCAAGCTGTTCAATGTATTCCTGCTGACTTAGAAGTGTGGCTTGTTGCAGATCTCGTTGGTACCTCGCCTCTTCGTCCTCAGGAGATAGGAAAGGTGCTGAAGGCATGTCGTTACTTCCGTATGCATTCTGACCATATCCATAATTTGTGTAGCCAACAATGTCTGATCTTCTATCATATTGACCTCCATACTCGTATGTTTCCTTCGGGTGTGATGGCCTACGGTACTCGGGACTTCCAAATGTTGTACCGTATTGGTTCTCACGATTGTATGGGTTTATAGGATGAGTTGGGCTTGAGTTGCATTGAGCATTGGATCCGCTACCCTGCTCACCTCCTAAACCATGTGTACCTCCTGTATACATTGGAGATGGGTAGTTCGAACTAGATCCACCTCTACCGTACTCGCGTTCGGCTCCGTACGTGTTTTGCTGATGAGGTGGCATATAACTCACCGGAGTACTGAATTGGTGGTTTCCATGGTAATACCCCTCACTTCCCCGTGCCAAGGATACGGTGCTTGACGATCGTCATGGTTTGAGTCTTGCTGAGTGCCCCCATATGCCCTTGGAGTTCCATGTTGTTGAAGTTGGGCATCCATATCAGCTGAACGTTCTGAATACGTAGTATAACAATCGCTTGGTCCCATCCAATTTGTCGGAATGAATCGGTTGCTGCGATCCAATAAATGCACGTTCAAACCTATCACAGTGGTCCAGTCAATGTCCATGTGCAGGACTATTTCAGCCCACACCATGGCCATGGTAGAATACAACATCAATTCTGGCCTTGTGTTCTTGATTCCAACTGCAATTGTAACTTCGTGATATCTGTGTGCAAAATGGTCGCTCTTGCAACTGTTCACTGGGCCTTCACGACGAGGACCATATTTCTCTACTTCGTGCCGCGGCCATAACTTCATTATGTGGTACATCTTCACGTACTTCTTGCACATGGTGCAATTCCAAATGTCCGCCCACTCCTCTCGCCAACTCGGCTCTGCAACACAGTTTGGGTCACTCCATGCTTCCCAATCCATTTTTGGAGGGTCGCCCTTTGGTCGTGGAGACTTGGCCTCGCCCCTCGAACGTGAAAACTTGGCGCCATTTCTAGCGGCTGACAAGTATGCGCGGTGGGCGTGGGTGACCCACGCGGACTCGAGTAACGCATCGATGCGGCTTTAAAAAAGCCGCAACATACAAACTGACTCGTTCACTGAGTGAGGGACAATGAGCCCCTCCTCCTATTTATGCCGACCGGGATCGGACGCCATTGGCTACCGCAGATCATCGCGTCCGATCCCGGCCGGCAGCCGTCAAATCGGCGATCCGGCGGCCGGCGACCGGCCGGTACGACCGATCGGGGTCGCACGTCCAATCGGTCGATCTGGGCCGTCCGATGGCGCGGCCGATCGGCCGACGGGGGCAGCGATCCCGCCGACCGCTGGCGACCGGCGACCATCGGCTCGCCAACCGGTCAGCGGCCGGCGACCGGTTGGTCGACCGGTCTGGCGACCGGCATCCGGCCATCCGACCGGGCCGGCGGCCGGAGACCGACGACCGGGCCGGCCACCGACCCCGTCCCCCGGGGGTCTTTGCACAACTTCGATCACTTCCTCGCCTTGCATACCTGCATTTTCAAAAGTTCTATATTTAGCCTCTTTGGTCCACGTGGCGTCTAAATAAGGACATGGAATGTTCTGACAAGGGAATGTCGGGAATGTCTTTTCGTCATAAATGGGAATGTTTTATGACAAAGATACTATCGGCTTTAAATAAATCTATAATAAGGGACTCTTTGCAAGAGGAGGGAAGGCCAACAAATCTCCAAGCCAATTCACGCACTTTTTGAGTTATGTTGTCGAATTAGCTTTAATTGAACAATACATTTAACAACCAATTTAGTGGGGCCAATTTTCCGAGTCGTGAAGTCCTTTGGAGTTGAAGCCCATGTTTTGAAGGAGAGCCAAGGCCATGGGGCCAATTCTTATTATTAACTAGAGTCCATGTTTTTTTTTTTGTACACATTTATTTTTTATTTTTTGGAATTATTCTTTCCTAACACCTTAACAACCATGGCCACCATTTTGTCTTTTATCGTCACGGCCAAAAAATGTTTCATATTCAATTTCAAATGTTATGATCTCGCATCTAGTGATGATCCAACGGTTGAAGATTTCACACTACTACATATGGTAGTTTACTCAAGATCCTATGGTTGAAATTATAAACTATATCCAAAAATATTGGACATAGCCCCTTTATAGTGAAACCACCTATTCTCGTACACTTAAGGAAAATTGAGGGAATCTATATACTTGGTGTGAGAAAGGAGTGGGTTACTATTTTTCACGGATAGGAAATAGAGAAAGACAAGCTAACCCTATTTATGTGCTTTTTTAAAGCACACACATAAAGAAATACAAATTTTATAAGGAGAAGCCTAAAGGCGGGCACCCTAAATATGTACGCATAATGTAAATGCACGGGAGGTGAGATCTTTATAAAGGCAAGAATCTTTGCCTCCCGCATTTAGGTGGTTTCATCATAGTTCATAGTGGTGAGTGCTAGTATTGCAAGCTCCCATGGATTCACATTCATTTCTTCTATCTCCCAACTTTTGTCAAAATTTATCCATTCTCACTAGGAGAATTTGCCATGTCTTGGCCCCCATTCATGACTTGCCCCATACAATGTACCCTGAGGTGGCCCTAAATCCCCTCTGATTACATTCCATAAATTTTACCTAGTCCTTGGGGAGAGTATATTGATGTCTCACATTGGAGAGATCCAAGTATATATGAAATGTAGGTGACCATGTGTGAGCATTTACTTTTCATAACTTTGGTCTTACTGAGTTTGTCAATATTTAGACTTTCTATTTGGGCCTTAACATTTCCACATTGTATGGTCTATATTAATTGATGGGTATTTGGAAATTACTCCATCGTTGTGTATTCTAATTAGTAGAACTTATTATAAAAAATACGGTGCATAAACAATTATTTCTATTATTCGCTATTTTTTGTTTAACAACCTTCAACTAACCTAGGAGAATATATATAATCTAGTACATATGATTAATTGTAGCATTATTCTTATTGTAAGGATTTGAATAGTTACTTATTTCCCTCTTACAAAGGTAATTGAAATAAGTTTTCATTGTTACTATTTTCGCAATCATAAAATAAGAGAAATAAATAGGGAGACAAATAAATTTTAAAAAATATCCCACCCTATAAGTGTTTAACATATGGCAATAATGGCATCAACTTCTAAATTTTTAAGCATATTTGATATTGTACAAGTATAGTACATTAGTACTAGGATTAGATGTTATAAGAAATTGATTATTCGTATACTATGATTGATTGATTTGGGAATAGAATATTTTCAAGAGCCATCACTTCTTCATTTACAGTATGTAATGGATACATTCTCTAGTGGATAAACTTTAAGTTCTTGGTTAAAGATGTATGAATTACTATGTAGGCCTCTAGGGTATAGGGTTTAGGGTATAGGGTTTAGGGTTTAGGGTTTAGGGTTTATGGGCTAGAGGATTTGGGGTGGATTTCATTTTAATCCTAGTTTTTGTGTTGCAAAGCTTTGCAAACACAATTGTGTGTGGATGTAAAATAATGGATTAATCTATGTATGGTGTAGTTCTCAATTATATTTTACATGGATACAAGTTGCACTTCTCTACATCGCATACTTAATGTGTGGAAAATAATCTATTTTGTATTTATCATTTTTGATTGAAGATGTTATTGACATGGAATAAATCACACATTTATTGCAAAGAATATATAGGTACAATATTCAACCTCAACATACGAATTATGATTCCAGAGTCTTCAATCTCATAGCCTATTTTGAACCAATATTGGAATAGAGTTACTATTGTAGGTCATGTGGCTCAGAGTTTAATTCATAGAGCCTTATAGATCATAACGTATGAGTACTGAAGTAGTGTTTGTACGAAACATCTTTGAATTCGTGAAGATCTATACTTTTATGGAGTCCACTCGAAATGGTTATGAACTTAAAATTTAAAGTTCAAATGTATCCGTGAAAAAAGAATACTTAGCATTTCAGAAATCAACATAGGATTCCTTTTTAATTGTGTAGTAATTACTGAAAATCGAATAACAGAAATCTTTGAGAAATAAAAAAAGGATCCTATGCAATTTTATCTCATTTTAGTTATATATTTAAGGAAAAAAATAAAAATTAAAAAAAAAAAACTGTACTGCGGCCGCCCAAATCGGTTGGCCGCCATCGGGGGGGGGGCGTGCGACCGGCGACCGGCGACCGGCCTGGCGACCGCCGACCGGTCTGGGGACCGACCACGTCCCTCGGGCGACCGGTCGGTCGCTCCTTCCGCGTCCCCCCTTCCCCCTCCTCCTCTTGCCTCTCCCCAAACTCCCCGTTTGCACAACTTCGATCACTTCCTCGCCTTGCATACCTGCATTTTCAAAAGTACTATATTTAGCCTGTATGATCCACGTGGCGACTAGATAAGGATAGGGAATTTTCTGACAAGAGAATGTCAGGTATATCTCTTTGTCCCACGCGAGAATGTTTTATGACAAAGATACTCTTGGCTTTAAATATATTCATTGTAAGGGACTCTCTTCAAGGGGAGTTAAGGGGAGCAGTTCTCCACGCCAATACACTCACTTTTTGAGTTGTTGTGCCCAATTGGCTTGAATCGAAGTAAACATTTAACAATCAATATAGTGTGGTCAATTTTCTCATTTGTGAAGGCATTGAGAGTTGATGCCCTTGTTTATAAGGAAAGCAAAGGCAATGGGGCCAATTCTTATTATAAGTTAGAGTCCATGCTTTTGATTGTACACCTTAATTTATTACTGTTAAAATATTCCTTCTTAACCCCCTAAAGATCCATGGACACCAAAGTGGAGGTTTCCTATTTCGGGCAGCTTATATGAATAGGTCAAAAGTAATATTTTTTTATTAGGTTTTTTCTAGGTGCTCCTTACACCACCAAGTGCATGTGGTAAAATTTGCATATCCAAATTCCAAATTTACAACCTACATCTAGAATATTGAGGTTTGAAGTCCATTAAGAGCTGTTTAAATTTAGTCTTTGTTTGAAATTCTTTTTTGGGAAATATGTTCATGAACAATTTACTACTTCAGTTCCAAAGTGACCCAGGTCAAAATGTTTGTCAATTTCACAAGGGTAGCCTTGAGAGATTACAAAAATAATCTTCACAATTTCTAGTAATTTCCGAATTAACTCTTCCTTCGATTGATTGTTTTGAAAATATAAAATTTTAAATTGGCATCACTTCTTCATTTAGAGTATATAGTGGATAAAATCACTTGTGGAGAGGATTTCTGGTTTATGGTTTAGGATGTATGAATAAATCTTTAGGATGAGTTCCAAAATAAGTGTCCTACATTAAGATGAGGATACTCCAATTGACATTCTAAACCATGCAATTTTGGAATAGAGTTACATCTATGAATTTGTGAAGATTTACACTTTAAAGAGTCCACTGAAAATGGTTATGAACTTAAAATTTAGAGTTAAGATGTATCCGTGAGAAAATAATATATTGCATTTCAGAAATCAACATAGGATTCCTTTTTTCAGTGTGTAATAATCACTGAGAATCAAATAACAAAAAACTTTGCGAAATAAAAAAGGATCCTATGCTATGTAAGATTTCTGAATTATATATATATATATATATATATATATTTTATTTTATTTTATTTTATTTTATTTTTTTTTTATTTTTTTAAAAATTGAAAAAAATTTAAAAAAAAAACGGCCGCCGCCCCGACGGACGGTCGGCTGTCGTTAAGTAGTCGACAGCAAGACGGCTTACGACATCGAGCGGCCACGATCGGCCGGCCACATCCGTCGGCCGTAATCGGTCGGCCGACGCGTGGCGGTCGGCGAAGATCCGGTCGGCGGCGACGGGCCGGCTCGAACGACCGCCGCGACGGGCCGGCCCGATCGGCCGACCGGATCGACCGGCCGGCCAAGACGGCCGCGGCCGTGATTGGCCGAAGCGACCGGTGCAGCGCGGCCGGTCTCTAGGGTTGAACAAGGGGATAAATGGCCCTTGGGGCCTCATTTCCCCTCACTTCTCCTTGTATTCATCCATCTCAACTGAGCTGCAACCGTGGGCATTAGCTTCTCGTGTCTTTGCATTTGTGGTGGCGGGGGAAGTCACGTGATACTTACGTTCTTTGCATCGAATTTTTGCATACTTGGGATATCTTCGGGTATTTTAAATACTCCCTATTCTTCATGGCGACGGATATTGATAACACGAACATGGAAGTCGGTTCGAATGCAGACCCTTGAGGTCACCTGCGCGACGAAAAAACACAAACGCAGGATTGGTGGGGACTGAGTTGGTTTTACATGAGACACCGTCAAAGAGAGTGAAACCAAAAGGAGCGAGACATGAGTTGCACTACGATATCTTGGATAATGAGGCCATCAAAGCTGAGAGCGGTTGGGCCAATGAAACGGAGGAATACTGGAGAATGGCGACGTGCAAGAAATATGTGAAGATGTATCACATTGGGAAACTTTGGCCTCGAGAATGTCACAAAGTTAATACCAATAATTTTACTTGCAACCCTCAAACATGCAAGGATGATCACTTCCTTCATCGTGCTGAAGAAGTTTGGGTGGCATTGTTTGGAACTCGTCCCAAGAGCAAGGGTTATTTTTCCTATACGCTCTTGAGCATGGTGTATGCTGAGCTCATATTGAAGCGCAAGGTGAACTGGAGCACATTCACGGCGAGTAGTGCATATCCTCTTCGAATCGGTAGAGATCAAAAGGATATCCCTGATAGGTTTGATCCAGAATCAAACTCTACAAAGGCCTTATTGCAGTACTTGAGGAGGAAAACTCATGAGACGGCGGAGAAGGAATCTCCTCCAACAACCACAACACATCAGGAGGATGGAAGGAATATGGTTGCTACGGATGCCCCAATCGTAGAACCAACTATAACTGATAGGCTTGAAGGTGCAAACATAGTTGAAGAACCTCGTGAAACCCCAGTACCAACACCAGAGGAGGCAGGGCCAAGTGAACCACGGGAAACCAGAGCACCAACTTCTCCCATGGATGACATGGATCTCGATTCGGGTGCGGCGCCAAAGTTCGAGAGGTATATGCGTTATCAAGTACCGGATAACACATTGGATGAGTGGATGAAAAAAGCAAAAAGTTTGGCAGATTGGTGCAATGAGGTAGATAAAGAGGAAGGTTTGCCAGGGAATCATTGGCCTGAGACTACGGGTGAACAGATAACTAATCTAGGGTACAACTTGAAGATGGGGTCAGAAATACTTGCAGATATGGCTCCAAAATTTGTGGGGATGGCTCATACTTTTGCAGGTGTCATGCCCAACGTTCTACTAGCTGCCAACAATTTTGAGGCACTCGTCGATCGGTTTGAACCTCTACTGAAGGATCAAGTGAAGACTGAGCTAATCATTGTGAAACAGGAGAAACAACAGCAAATTACGCAACGTCTCCTTGATGAGTTCTACAGGGAATTGCGGTTGTTTGGCCAAGGTCCTGCTAGCAAGTATGAGGCAAAGTACCAAGAAGTAATGTGCCAAAAGGATGCGGTAGAAGACTTAGAAGATGACCAATTCACCTATGTTCCATCACAGAATGACACTCAGAGGGCTTCATGTAGTCACGTTGTTCCAGAATGTGATGCGGGTGGTAAAGACGATGGTAAAGAGGATGGTGAAAAGGATGGTAATAAAGATAAGGGGAAGACCATTATCGGGACTTCTCATAGTCTTTTTCTTTCACAAATAGATTCGGGTGGTAAAGAGGATGGTGAAGAAGAGAAGAGAAAGACGTATATCAGGGATTTATCTCCTCTCAAAGAGGTTGGTGAAGAGGATGGTAAAGAAGATAAGGGAAAAACCATTATCGAAATAGAGGATGATGACGATGATGAAATTCCGGGGGAATTGAAGTTAATATCACAAAAGGAGATAGATGATGCACAGATTGAGCGACAACGAGCATGGGCGATGGAGTTCGCGGCACTGAAGAAGGAGAGAGATGTTACAGTTGCGAAATTGGAGGAGGAAGCAAAAGCATGCTCAATGAAGTTGGAGGCTACAAGTAAAGAGAGAGATGAGGCAGTCGCTGAATTGGAGGCATTACGGAAAACCTTCAAAACGGTAGATTCTACAGAGGCAACAATCCACCTACGCATACTAACATGGTTGGGATGGGTTCATCGACTTCAAGATAGGTGGAGCTTGGTTTCGAGGGCAAAAGAAGATCTGAAATCGATTGCATCTACATCAAAAGAATCACGTGAAGTTGTAGATGCTTCATTGAAGAAGTTCTGTACGAACAGATCGAAAAAACGATATGACCCTGTAGAGGTCATATTTTGGGGGGATATTGAAGAGATGATGGAGCGTACAAACTACTCTAAGATGGGACGAAACAATGATGTTGATTGGACTATGGAGATAGAGGAAGGATGGGCGCCGTATAGTAGATTCTCATCGCACCTACAAGAGTCAGCTCGCATTGTAATCAACACATGCGACCCTCCTCCCGCAATACTTAAAGACAAATGTGCGGTGTGCCTACATAATTTTGGTCCGGAGGGCGCATACACGTTAGGCCAATGTGGCCATAACTTTCATGTTACTTGCATATGCCGATATGCGATGACAAAATCGGTATGCCGAGTATGTCGCTCTCCATTTAGCACGAGATTCTACAAGATGATGGGCATACGAGATCTTATGCCACCAGGGCACGAGTTCAACCGATGGAATCTTCCATTGGATCAATACCCGAAGAAATTTCTAAACTACTCTGATTGGGGAAATGCTCTTAACTGGAGTACATCCGAATCAAAACACCAACTAGCCATTCAATTTGGTGGGGATCATGATGAGTTATTTTGGATGACACGAGATTACGAAATAGAGATCAGGGCGAGGTATATTGAAGGTGATGAGCAACGAGAATTGTTTTGTCGTAATTTCGGAGGGCATTGGAGCGTCGAACACAACCGTTTCTTTCGTTTTCCTCCAAAGCAAGTGGAAAAGGGAGAAGATGGTTCGTGGCACGAAATAACCGATTCAACAGGCTTTGGTGAGGAGTACAAGAAGTACGATCATACTCCAATTGGAAGAGCTCTGGTACTCGCGAAATTGGAGGAGGCCGCAATATACCGGACTTCGATACCGGAAAATTCTTTTGAAGATGTGGAGGTATCTTATTGGGATGCGGTGAAGAAGTTTGATACGCGTATCGATGACGCCATTACATTTTGGAGAGAATGTCTTTTAAACCCAAAAGACCCACAACTTTTATTATTGGATGAGTTTGAAGGTGTTGTACAGGATGTTGTTGCAAAGATCGAGAAGGCCATGGAAATCTTTCGTAACAAACAAGTGGATCCGAGCAAAGAGGAAGAGGCAATCGGGCAACGATGGGGAGGATAGTTGGCAGGCGGAGATGAGAGGCGAAATCGCAGCGGTGGATCGAGAGTATGAAGAGGGCGGTCGAATTGCCCGTCCAAGTCAAAGACCGCGTACTCGCAGTGTAGCTCAGATTGGCCAATCGGATGAATCTTCAGTTTGAAGTTAGAACGGATGTTGGACCTTAAGTTGCAAGTATATAACTATATATATATATATATATATATATATATGCTTTTTTTAGATTGTATGGTTGTTGTTTTAAAAATGATGAAAATGCCACCATTGATCCATGGGGCCTTATTTTTGAAGTAAAGGGTTACAATCTTTTTGATTTAATGTGCATTTCTTTTGTATGCTTGAGAGTGAAGACTATCGTACGACAAGTCGACAAGTATGTAAAAATATATGTAATATTTTTCAAAACATTAAATGTAGTCATGTAGACAATAGAATCTCAAAATGCATTTGGAGTATAACAATAAAGTACTACAGTAAACTATAACTACAATTTCTATAATAAGTATAAGTCCTATGAACCTATACTACATAAAGATGCCAAATTCAACTACTCATCAGGACCAGAGGATTGCTCATAATCGCTATCTCCCTTCACTTCAGCTCCACTAGATCTCGTAGGATCATATTCATAATCGCTTGGAACCTCATCTTTGATCTTGGGTTTATTCTCTGGACATTGTATATTCCCATACTTATGCCAAGTATCAAATTCGGGGAGATTAACAGGGATCTTCGGTTTTTTAGGCGGAACAATTGGAACCGTTGCAGATTTCCGTTTATGCGACTTGGAAGTGCCAAGCATGTGCTGTAACCCCGTGGCAGTACGAGGAACATTGGCATTCTTTAAATACCTGCCCAACGGTACATCGGAGTCACTAGAGATGCTCCCATATTTGGCTCTTGAAAGGGATACTAAACCCTTAAACGATTTCTCCAAGGTTGTCGTAACCCTTGTAGTAGAGGGTTGAAATAAAGCGCGGGGAGTAGCACATTGATCAGATACTTGATCCCTACTACCGGATGCGATATTTTCCGCGACCGGATCAGAGCTCATAGTGCCCGCAGTTGTGTTGTACGCAGTGGTCTTCGCATCTATTGCCTCCTTTTCCAACCGTAAACCAGTAGCGATAACAGGTAGGACGTTATTTGATTTGTCCATGCCGCCTTGTGTCATTAACCAGGCTAACGGCTGCTCATCATCTAGATCATCCGCTAAAAGACCATGAGCGATAAAATCACCATTACCATCATGAACATTTGGAGCATCTTCATCATTTGAAGCGGGGAAGAAAGTCATATCATCGTCTTCATCACCAAATTCAAAAATATCATTGTCATCATACTGTAATTCGTCCTCGACAGCTTCCTCATCATTCTCATGTACTTGGTCTTCCTCTAAATCCAAGTTCTCTCTATACCACCGCCCATCATCACTCAACTTATCATTCGCGAGCAATTTCGAGTTGGAATATATGTAAACCAAGTCATCAGCTCTGCCCGGTAGTAACCGATTCCGTTTTTTGTCGTGAACATAAGAGTAGCTACTCCAGTTGCGTTCGCAAGCCGACGAGGACACGGTCTGTGCTAGTATTCGCTTTGCAATTGGAGAGAGGAGCTTAGCACAAGCACCTTCAAACTCCCACCATGCATGTGGAGCTAGTTTTTGAGTATTAGGCTCCAGCATTTCATGAAATGGTGGACCCCTTACTCGAAACGCAAGAAATTCACTCACCACGTCAGCGTAATCATCCGCGGGACATAATTTTTGTAAAACACGCTTGCAAGCTATTGTAAGATCGGGATCGTCAGCTAACTCTTGGTCTTGTAGTAAATAAGGATTTAAAAGTGCAGCCGCGCCATGTAAATCCGTTGTCATGAGTCGTTTTCGATGGTAAAACTCCTCTTTTGCGGTGGCCACCTCAAGTGGTTCCAATGAGATGGGCGGTGCGTGCAAAGTATGGACATGTCTCTCAAGATCACGCATGATATGCCATGCCTTGCCTGTACTAGGAGCCTTGCCGTCGAATTCTCTCAGAGCGTACACCACGGGGGCAACCATATCCCGTAATCTTTTGCATTGCTTCCAAAACTCATTGCTCAACACCACCTTCTTGACCTTACGTGAGAATATAAGCTTATCTCTAGCAGATACCGTCTTCTTCTTCGAGGCATAGGTCAGAAACATAGGGTCGACAACAACTTGCTCCAATGATTCCTTGACCTCCAACAAGCGATCTATCATTATGAATTGACTAGCAAATCTTGTTTTCCCAGGCATCAGTAGGCTGAATTTCGCCTCGTGTTTACGAAACACAGCTAGGGGCATTTGTCGCCTTTTGATGAACTTGACCATTTTCTTCGCCATGACCAAAGTATTCGCCATCCATCCAGCCTTTCCCCAGTCCTCCAACAACAAGTCCATTGCATGTGTCGCACACCCTTGCATGAAAATGTGCGGATATTTCTCAAGGACTATTCTTGAGGCATTGAGCATTCTGAAGCATTGTCTCACATGCATACTTGAACAATGTTCTCTGGTCCAACTTGTTCTATGTACTTCAACATGAGAGTTGACATGAACATCGCTGCTTTTTTTCTTGGCCGATGAGTATCGACAAAGACCAAGAAAAAGCTCTCCGGCTTGAGTCACGAGCATCGCATTCACCAAAGAGCGACTAGTCACAGATGACCATCCATCCATAGTCAAAGTTCCTCCAAACTTCCGAAGGCTCTCAGAGAGTCTACTATCTAGTTTCTTTTGTAACTCCGTCTTTACTTCTCCTAACAACCTTGTTCGAATGTCATGGTAGGATGGTGGAGCATAGGATTTTCGAAATCCCGCAGTCTTCATCACGGCAGCTTTGAACGCATCATTGCGGGCTACTGAGAATGGTATATTTGCTTCGTAAAAAAATTTCGCCCAGAGTTTATCCAACTCCCGCCTATCCGCTTCTGCAAAAGTAGCTTCAATTGAAGATTGCTTCGTTTGCTTCATAGATCCAAACATCGGGCGAGTATCCCTTATTCCCCTCATAAGCATGGAAGAAGCAGAGGTTGACCCTACCAAAAGATTTGTTGAATTCATGGAGGTGCCTAGCGAGGACCCTACACAAGAGTCACTCCTAGGGGTTTCTGGAATGTCATGTTTTGAAGCACCTGGAACGTCCGTGGATGGAGTGAGAGAACATTCACCGAGAAATAGTTCCAATTCTCCGTTATATGGAGGGAACTCCCCACCACATCTTAAAAATAACTGCCTAATTTCCCTAGACAGCTTTGAGCAAAGGGCAGAACTCAAATCCCTATGTCCAGGAATCTTCTCGTATGCATAATGACTCAAATTCCGACTCTTCTTCATCGAAACAATTACATGACATAGTAAGCACTGTAGGAAGGACCCAGACGCTTTGCCTTCCTTCTCGATGTCTCTAAACCAAGGCTCATGTGGAGCAGGGCCTATTTTGATAAACAGGACGCCTCAAAGTCTTAAACAATGGTGGGACCGTGACGGGGAAAAAAATGGCAAGAGTTCCTTACGGAAATCCTCACTTCCGAACTCAATACCTACCAAGCAATGTACACATAAAATGAATTATGTGGCTCAAAGCTCTTGGAAAGTGTTCAAAATTCGGAAGTGAAATGAGACTCAATGTGTCTTCTCTTATATACCATCCAACTCTGAATATGACCGTTGCAATTTGAAGTTGAAATGCTCCTAAACCGTTAAATGCTCAAAAGGGCCATCTGGCCATTGGCGGTCGCCGGATGCGAGGGCCGGTCGCAGTGGCCGACGGCCGGTCGCCGAGGCCGACGTCCGGTCGCCTGGGCCGACGGCCGTCGCCGGCCGACGGCGGACCGACGCCGGCCGGTCGCCGGCGACTGACCGACGGACCGACCGGCGGACGGCCGACCTAAAACGGTCACCCGCGGCCGACGGCGGTCGCCGCCGACGGCGGGTCGCCTGCTGCAGCCGACCGGCCGGTCGGTCGGGCCGACGAGAGGTCGGGGACCGGTCGACGGGGTGGTTCGACCAATGAACGCACCCCGTTGGTCATTTACCCTTAGTAAAACGACCATATTTTCTAAGTCACGGACAGTCCCCGGACCCCTGCCGGACGTCCGGACGTCCGGACGCTGTGACATCCCTGCCCGCACTATCTTCTTCAAGGTCTCCAACTCTTGTTGCGTCTTCCTCGAGGTCTCCATCTCCTGTTGTGTCTTCTGCTCGGCTTCTGCTTTCCTGGCTCTCAATTCTGCTACCTTCTTGTTTAAGTTCTTCGCGAGCTCCGAGCAGCGCTCAATATTAGAACACGTAATTCGTTATAATGGGAATATATACTGAATTTGGTAATTAAGGAGACTTCCATTTAGATCGATTCTCACCTGATTATTTACCAGATCATCAAGTTATTTTTGATAATGATGAATTTTCTCAATATAAAAGACGATAAGAGAAAGGAAATCATGATGCAAGCTAAGAAATATGTTCCTCCAAAAGAAAATTTTATTGATATGAAAGGGGGAATGCACGGGTGTGAGCGGAGAGCGATGAGCGGTGAGCGGTGATTGGCAGAATTTTTTTTTTTTCATGAAAGATTAAGACCCTATTACCACTCATTGCAAAAAAAAATTTAAAAGTTAATAGCCCTATTACCATGAAATGGTTGGTTTTGAATTTTTGAAATGGTCGTTTTTAGGCAAAAAAGTACCCAAAACCGTGGATATAGGTCCTTTATCTATTTATTTTCATGGTATTGAAGTTATACAATATTTCATAAATTATCCACATTTGCAAGTTTAAATAAAAATTAATTAAATTATGGGCAAGCATCATCATGTGTAACCAATACAATTAAAATCATATACAAATCATAAACCAAAATTTGGGATGGCCCTTTAGGTAATCAATAAGTTTAATTTATTGATTTTAAGATTTAGAGACTAATTAGGGCTAACGTCATCAATTTCCTATTACACTTGTCTGAATTATATGTAAATGCTTCGGTTTATATAATCCGAAATTTATCACTACAGGTCGTCTTTCCGTCTCTAATTAAAAGGTGTGTAGAAAGACATTTACGTGGCATTTTAGTGGTCCGAGTTCGATTCTCCTCGGCCTCGTTGCACTGCGTCTTAATGCAGCTATCCTGAGCTATACAAATACTGGACGTGAGCCCCTACCAACATTGGCAAGATTCAATTACTCCAATGGAAAATAAAAATACCTTCTGAAACTTTTAGTCTACATTGTGTGTAAAACTTAAACATTTGCATACACCGATGCATTGAAATTGGAGTTATAGAAGTTACATCAAAACTAAGGTTGACATCACCATTAAAGGCAAGCATGGCTTTCGATTATATTGTATTGAGTTACTTAAAGTAATACTTGAAGCACTTAATGTAAGTTAAGCTATAAGTGATAATCACAAGAAATAAAAATATAAAACCATATATATTGAAAAACAGGTATAGATAGTATATAAGTAATAGATAATGGTAAACTACGAATGTATGGCGCTAGCATATCCAGTACCTATCGGAAAACAAATCACACACTAAGTTGAAGGTGTAGAATCATTAAAGTGCTGATCACACTCATCAGCCTCAAAGTCTATAAACTTAAGCACACTATTGCTATAACGTAAACGTGGAGTGTCAGACAAAATAGGAGATGGAGCTTGAACAAACTCTTGAGCAAGACGCTCAGCGTAGGATGGTAGGGTGAAGTTTGATGGAGGGCTCTTGTAGAGATGAGCGTTGCGAGTCAATCGCTCTTTCAGACCTGCGATCCTAAAATTGCAAAGAAAGTCAGTCCTACCGATTTGTAAGTGCGTAATTTAAAATCGAGAAAAAGAATACAAGATGGTATTACGCACCAATGAACTTTCGTGGCTTCTTCACGACCGGTTCGTCACAGTCATAATTTGGGGGAGGGGCCGATTCTCCCCTTTCTTCATCACCGGGAGGACCATTCTTGTAATCCGCGAGTACACCATCAAAGATCTCTTCGTCAGGTTCCATAGCGATTAGGTGTCGGTTGGAGCGTGCGTAAGCAATTACAGATGCACCTAAAAAATCAGAAGCGCACGTAAATCATGCGAAACGAAGAATCGAATTCTAATGTAGAGACTACGGAAACATTACCTGTACTTGCACTCCAGTCGAAGAGTATACCCCCCTCATCCGTGAGACAATCGACGAAACATTGAATGAAAGGGGGGTCATTCTCTCGTGAGTCTCGCCACGGCGTATCGTCCGGACGATAACGCAATGTTTCTTTCTCTGCAAAGTTACAGAGGTGGTCTTCCTCATCAGGTACGATTGCCACACCCGCGTATGCGTGAGCCACTTGCCGAGTTTGGATCTTCGAAACATACTCTTTGCGAACATACACTTTGATATGGAAGCAGTGAGTCTGCAAAAACAGAAGTATAGATACTTTAATATAGATGCATTGAAGGCAATAACCATGATTTGTGTAATTGGAAACTAGAATATGGTTCGTACCTCTTTCGATTTGGGTACGGTAGAGGCCATAGGGAGGGGATTATATCCCCACCAGTCTCGAACAAGACGAAAACCATACATATGAGACTCAGAATCGAGAGTACGCTCGATTCCACGACATTTTGGATGCATCAGAAGAATGGCTATAACGTCTGTCAAATGATACGCGGCAAACACGAAGAGGCTCTCAAAGTAGGTTTTGTTACGCCGGTTCCAGGATGGAATTTCTGTTGGAGACACACCCGGTACAGGCAAGTTCTCGGGAGCATCTGCAATAATGAGATCAATCCCTGGATGCTTGGGTTCATACTCCATCGCCAAACACGAGTACTTACGGTCTTTTCCAATCTGAGATACGAGTCAAAAATTAGATAGTGGCTAATAGATTTAGAAGTACAAAATGGAATAAGGGAGATTATGAATGACAAATGTATGAAATAATACCTTCTTGATGTGCTCGACAATATCTAGGATTTGCGGATCCATTTTGCAGTCTTCGATGACTGGTGAACCAAATCTCCAATGTTCCCCTTCTCCAATGTTCACATTGGCGGAGTGACTAAAATTTTCGACGACGAGCTGCTACCAATGTGATTGGGTTTCGGAAGAGGGCGTTTGACGAATATTGGCTGGCTGAGGCGACGTGGAGACTGCTGCGAGTTGTGGTCAACGGTGAATGATTGAGGTGGAGACGCAGCATTCGTAAGTCTACTTGTAGAAAGTTGAGTCAATCTTGCACCGCGTCGAATTGTATTGTTTGCGGCTCCCGCTGAAGCTTGAGTTGAATCAGCATCTTCAGGCCCTGCAATGTCTTCTGAGAGGGGAGCATTTTCTTCAGATTCTTGCTCAAGATTTACAACAGGCTCTGCAACAGCGTTGCGTCGCTTCCTGTTTGCACGGGACTTGGGCACTGCAACTGGTGAAGAAGGAGAAGAGATTGGATCAGGTGCCACTGGTAAAATGGAGAGGTCGTCATCGTCATCGTCGTCAATGTCCATCGGTGCAGAGTCAGCTGGGTTAGAAGCGAGGTTCCAAAGAAGATGCTTCTCCTCCTTGTGCACGTAGTTGTTGTCGCACTCCAGAAACCATCCACCAGTCGTCAATTGGGAGTTAGTAAACTGCTCTTGTTGAGCTGTGGAAAAAAAGCTGCGGGGATCATTCGTGACTGAAATGTCCTCGAACTCATTGGAATGGAGAACGAAGCTAATACTCCCCTCGCAACGAGCTCTTGTTTTAAGTACCTACAAAAATGTGAACGAATCAGATAGTGAAGATTGAACAAGGTAAAGAAAACATTTCAAATACAACCATTGACCATTGTATCATAAAATTAATCACATAAAGTCATAGTTAATGGCCTAATGCAAATTCAAGAAGCACAAGCAGTCCGAGTTTGAGCCCCTTGACGCCCTCGGAGGCTCAATCCTCAAGCGCAAAGGCAGGGCATTTGATCCCCCTACCACGCTGTTGCAAGCAAACAAAGACCTTGAGGTGGCCACAGCGAGTGTGCACCCGGCCCACGATGCTCACGAGGACCACAACCAAGAAAGGAAGATGCAAAAATTCAGCCAAAATGATGATCAAACTCAAATTCAAAATGCAAATAAATAAGGATTTTTCTAAGCCCCCCAGCATTTCGTCGACGAAATCCTGCCAAACAGCTGAGAACTTTAAGCAACAAGAGCGAACAAGATGCCCCCGACATCATAAGAGCCCACATCATCAGTCCCTTCGGGCAAGTTTCGAACGCCAAGCAGCAGGTAATTTCAAGCAACAACATGCCCCCGACATCATAAGAGCCCAGATCATAAGTCCCTTCGGGCAAGTTTTGAGCGCCTGGATGGTGCATGCAGCTCACAATTCACGAGCAGAGTCAGGGCATTGACCCCCCTGCCACGCCGTTGCAAGCAAATGGCAATCGAGGTGGCCACAGCGAGTGTGCACCCGGCCCACGATGCTCACGAGGACCACAACCAAGCAGGGAGGATTCAAAAATTCAGCCAAAATGATGATCAACCTCAAATTCAAAATGAAAAAAAAAAATGATTGATTGAGGCCTCCCCAGCATTTCGTCGACGAAAGCCTGGCAAGCAGCTGGTACCCTCAAGCAACAAGATGCCCCCGACATCATAGGAGCCCAGATCATAAGTCCCTTCGAGCAAGTTTCAAGCACTTGGATGGTGCATGCAGCTCACAATTCACGAGCAGAGGCAAGGCATTGACCCCCCTGCCACGCCGTTGCAAGCAAATGGCAGTCTCGAGGAGGCTACAGCGAGTTTGCACCGGGCCCACGATGCTCACAAGGACCACAGCCAAGCAGGGAGGATTCAAAAACTCTTGTGCAGAAACCTAGGCCGGAATCCATGTGCCCTGTTTTGAAATTCTACAAGATCCCTCCTACAAAGTTCTAGATAGAAATGGAAGAACATTAGCTGATTGAGTACAAGTAGCGGATTGAGTAGATGATGAAGCAGGTGATTCTAACCTTGAAGCCCCTCGAAAACCACGCCTCCTTTTTAGCACAAGTCTTCATTTTCTTTCCTGGTGCGTATCAAAGAGCGTATTCCCTGTAAAATTCAGAAAAGAGGCTTGATTCTGAATCGGAACTCACATTCTCCAACTCCTTCTCGACATCGTCATCTTCTCGCCGCATTGTCATCTCCTCTTCTTGCCGCGTTGTCATCTCCTCTTGTGCGCCCAAGTTCGCCATTGTAGCTCCTTCCTTCAAACCTGACTGAACATTGACAAGAAAGGAGTTGTTGATAGGAACAGGTAGGCCATATAAGATCATCGTGAGCATCTTCACTTATTGAATCCTTTCTATTCTGAGAGCTACAATCCAAATTGTGACTCTTTCTGTCAGTCATCTCTCCTGACAGCTTCTCCAAGTTGTCTCCTGCCAGGCTAATCTGGGGCGGATCTAGCCTCATCGGCGGCTTCTCATTAAATTGCTAGGGTTTTGCGCCGGCGCACAAATAAGGACCTCCTGCTTCCGAAATTTCCAAGGATCACCTGGCTATTCTCAGTTTTGCGCCGCAGGGGAGGTGAGCAGACGGGGAGGGAGAGGACGGAAAGGGAGCTCAAAAGGAGGGAGCTGGCGGACAGGCGGACTCATGACGGTGGGCAATCGGGGCAGGGTAGGGTATCAACGTTGGCAGGGCATGGTAGGGTATCAACGTCGGCAGGACAGGCTAGGTATCAATGTCGGCAGAGCAGGGTATGGTATCAACGTCGGCAGTGCAGGGTAGGTACCAACGTGGGCAGGTCAGGGTAGGGTATCAACGTCGGCAGAGCATGGTAGGTATTAACGTGGACAGGGCAGGGTAGGGTATCAACGTGGGCATGGCAAGGTAGGGAATCAACGTCGGCAGGGCAGGGTAGGTTTCAACGTGGCCAAGGCGGGGTAGGTATCAACGTGGGCAGGGCAGGGTAGGGTATCAACGTGGGCATGCCAGGGCATCAGCCGGGGGGAGTGCAGGGTATGCGCGGCGGTGGTGCCCCGATACCCTGATACCCCATCACCGATACTAAGGAAGTGTCCATGTATACTCGTACCTACTAGGGTTTATATCCTTCAATCCTTTATAGTATCATACTAGGGCTCTTTTATTCACAAGACTTTACACTTGTACCGCATTCAAAACTGACATTATTTATAATTATAAAAACCAATCAAACATATATTCAATAGTACGTCACATTTTTCTTACTGAAGCAATATTCAATTGAAATCTACATTGGCGTATTGTGCAAACATATTCACATATCTAATCTATGGACGTGAATGCTAAAATGTGCCCAGATTCCTTCATGACACTTAAAAAAAACGTCATATAATTTATCTCCTCTTCTAAGATACGATCAGTGGTATTTTCATATTCTTCAACATCTACCAACTTCTCCTTTTGGTCCATCCGCTCCTCGTTCTCAGAACAGTCCTTCAAATCTTTCTCCGTACCATCAAAACTTAAATCATCTACCTCATTGTCCTTAAGACCTTCATCGCCATCACCCTAGTAGACAAACATTCAACTCATTAAACTCATACTGCAATAACTCAATAGCAAAAACTCTAGAATACTACCGTACCTGCTTCTCGGAATCCTGTGCAACCTTATCACCTCCTGTGAAATAACATAGCGATTTGCTAGATGTCGATCCGCTTCTACCGCGCTCCTGCTCTTCTACAAATCTATTGAATTCGTTCCCATCTTCAACATTGTCTTTCTCGTTAATCTTGATCACTGTGTCAAGATTGATCAATCGCAGTTTGAGATTCCGCCTATATTGGGGCCCGACGTCATCATCGTTCAGATCATAATCAGCAGGGCCTCCCTCATCTCCACTCGACCTAGACGCACCCATCTTTAGCAATGCACTTCGTTTGCGCGCTTTCGTATTACTAAAACGAGTACCCCCTCTCTTCTTCTTCTTTTTAGGCACACTCTCATTGGATCTCTCAGACCCCAAGCTCATCGCGTCATAACGTCAAGACTCTAAACAAAAGCACGCAGATCGTACCGTCTCAATACCTTACCAACAACAACTAAATGAACAAAAGAAAGGACCATATCGTCATCCTACTCCTATTTAAACAAAGTTTATAAGCCGCATACTAACCTAATTTGCGCAGTTGATCATAAATTATTGCAACAACTATGACGGCTCATGGTCTCCAAATGTGACAGTCTCTGACATGAGATGCTAATCTATTTTTTGAATTTGCATACAAATGCTTAGACAGTGACGGCCGCCGTCACTTTTCCAATTTTGAAATTGTCAAAACTTGCACATTAATGACACTAATTACAATTGCCTAATGGTATACAATATTTACTCTTCATTATGGTAATTGTCTGATTTTTTCACTCTCCTCACCTTATTTACTTCATTACAAGTTCCTGCTACCAATTTTCTCTTATAAACTGCATCATTCCTAGTCTGTATTCTTTCTCACATCCACTGTCGATGCTCGTTGGTCCTCTCGCACATCATGGCTTCCTCCTTCGCTGAACCCACTACTACAAGCATCGTTGAGATTGTGTCACAGGGAGCACTTGTTCCCATTTGCATGTCCGTAGGGCTTGAAGGTGTTGTAGAGATCACTGCATCGTGGCTTGGAATTCGATTCGGCTACGATGCATCTTCCCTGTGGTTAGAGAGAGAAGTTCTAGAACCTGATACTAATTATATTCAGTACTCCATGGTCGTAGATCCAATCATCCTAGAGAATAATACTACAATCTCGAAGCTGAGAGCTGGAAAGTATCGCCTCTACGGCTTGACGGAGTCCGTCATGAACGCCTCAACAGTTCTCTTGACCCCACGTAGTTCTTCTACTATCTCCACGGTAGCTCCAGCTCTTACTCGTGTCAAAGTCGAACCAGGTCTGGAAGTCACCATTGACATTTCGGATTCATCAGAAGACGAGAAGAAGTCTCCTCTGCGACCACGTCGTATGTCGTCATATATTCCATTGCCACCTCCTGTTAGAGATAAGTATCTAAGAGCCACCCTCCTTTACTTTCATCGCAAATTGTTAAACCCAAAAAAATTCTTCCATCCCTCTGCAATCTCGCTAGAATGCCCAGTAGCAAGATTCTCCTCAAAAAAATTGATTTCAAAACCATCCGCACTGTCAACGTATCTTTCTTGCCTCCCTCATTCAATGGCGATGTTCTCTTCATCTTCCCGCCAACTATTCCGTCTGCATCTCACAAGGTCGCGAAGTCCATGGAGGGGATGGATAAACGGTACGACGGTCATGTGTGGACTAGGACGATGACCACCAAAATCAGCAATACGCAAGGGTTGTCTTTCCGATACTTGAACTGTGTAGGACATCTACAGTGCCACAATCCAAACTGCGACTTCTTGCAACAACCTGAGCGAGTCACTGGAGTGAACGATGTGGAGTTTGAAGGCATTACCAAAGACCCCTTCCTAGTAGGCGGATCGCCCCCGCCCACCTCGACTTTGGTCTGTAAGCTTTGCAAACAACCTCCTGTTTGTGTTGCGCCTTGTTCTGCGAAAATCTTTTACGTATTTGGAGAAGATTGTCAAGAGCCTGCATGTGTCCATATAGGAACACACGAACATCCTGTCAAAGTCGGAGATTATAGATGTGTACGGAAAAAAATAGATGAGCTACTAGAAGAGCATGTTGACCGTAACCCTCAAGCAATCGTTTCCAAAATAGTTATGGAAACCAGCAGCGACTTGTTAGGTAACTTACTTCTCCGTCACGAAGGTGACCCCGAAACCGGCAATCTCTCTCTTCAGCAGCTGAAACCAGTTTTTGAACAATGCAAAGAGTTAAACTCTCCCAGCATGCGGAATCGTATCTATACTTTCAAGTGCTTGCGTAGGTATGCCATTCTCGATGGGATCACAAAGCTCAGAGGTCTCAGCAACTAGGCATATGTGCAATGCAACATGTTCCCTGACCAAGGCGACGAATTGGAGAAAGTCTTCATCTTCAAGATGTCCGAGGTCGGTCCCGGTAGCGGTGTTGATCTGGTTCGCCGTATGCAGCCTGGAGGAAATCTCTCCCACGCTTGGATGATGTTTGACCATGACAAACGCGTTACGTATTGGACCACCATGGTCTGCCGCGTGTACGACTCACGTTACCAACGCATTCTAACCATTGCATGCTGTGATTTTCAGTCAGAGGACAGAGATGCTCAACTCGTCTTCTGGAAGAACCTTAATCATGTGATGGCAAGGAACGGAGTACCTAAGCCGCAGTTTCAAGGATTTATGGCAAATAGTGCCCAAGGCAACGGGAACGCTGTGCGCATCATCTACGGCTCTGGAAACCCTGCTGTCCCCATGGAAGGCTGCGAACGCACATGTTATTTCCATTGGACACAGTCTCTTGAGAAACATACGAAACATTACATTGTGCCCGAATTGCAAGGCCAACGCCGGATTCTCTGTAAGCTATACAATGATGCGCGCACCATGGAAGAGGCTGAGACCCAATATTGGGCTATAAGAGCGTGGTGGGCATCCTCGAAGGCCACCTCCGAAGTTGGTTCAGAACACTTAGGTCATTGGCTTGCGTACTGGCACTTCAGATACAGACAATGGGGTAGATTTATGGAACTAGTAAGTATTCAATTTCTGTGGTATCTTTGCTTATGACATGCTCTACGGCAGCTTCTCGAATGTTATGACAGTACCAAAGAAATTGACAATTATTGTTTTAATAATATATATTATTAGTTGATTTTTTATGTGGATTTATATACTATGAATCTGTATTAAGTACAAATCAAAATTATGAATAAAGTCCTAATACGTTTATACATTGCAGGAAGAAAAATATTCGGCAGAAGAACTCGCAGAGATGCCTTCATGGGACGAGGCTATTTTGCGAGCGGTGAGCGGTGAGCCGTAAGTTTTGTATTATTTTGATAAATAATGGATTCTGAGCAGTAAGTTTATAGTTTCTTTTAAACTAACAGGAGAATTGGATTTTTTTTTCTAAATAAAGATTAAATTGGAACCTATGACCGTGGAATGTTTTTGTGGATATCTGTGGAGATTGGTCCTCTGGAAATTTTGTCAAAGGTAATTGGTGATTGATGTGTACTGTAATTTATAATAAGTATGAAAAATGAATCTCCTTGCACGGTCTTAAATGTAGCTATACAGGTGTAATCAGAAAGACAAATACCATCTCAGATGTAACCAGGAAGACACATATCATCTCAGAAAATTCTAGAATCCAAAAGACAATACTATTTCAAAGTTGTGGAAACTTACGGATTCAATAAAATCGCACTTATCGTTGCAGTGAAATGACAATTTTGAAATTATGCAAATAAGACTTACTGTCTCAAAAAATATAGTCCTACTATTTCGTAAATGTAGGGTTACAGTTTTGACAAAACTTAGATATTTACTGATTTAATAAAATGGTTATGCAACATTTGAACATAGAAATAAAAGGTAGTACGTCAAATATCTTGTAGTGGCCCTTTTAGTCTCACTACTTCATGATTAATCCAAGTAACGAATACATATGTTTCCATGAAGAAACGGAAATTTCTAAGAGTCAAGATGCTTCAATAAGCCACTCTCTAGGACTCGCTTCACTTCGTTGAAGCTCAAACTAGCTGCATGTATGAATGTATCCGAATCTGAGTCCAAGCTACAAATGACTGTAAACAAATAGTATAAGTGCTTACAATTGGCCCATTGACCTGGCTTCCCAAGTGCCTTTCTCGCCATCGCCTTGAAATTCGGACAGGTGCATGATGGTATCTGCGAAATTGTCAAGTAGTACTGCTGGACCTTTGGGGACTTTCCCGAATCCAGTGAGACAATGCATCCCAGCGCTGGCGTGGGAAGCATGCACAACTTCCGCACTTTGGCGTTTAATGAAAGGGCAGATGCACAATTATTCGAATGCTTAGTTGACGGGGCCTTCTTGTAGCGTCAGATATTCTTTCCTGAATGGCGAGTGGGAAACTCATCCGGATGTGTCGGCGTTGGGTAAGCCGATAAGTCTAGTCCCAATGGCTCGTCCTGAAAGAGTCTTTTCGGTGACATCTCCTTCTGTTGTGGAAGCCTAAAGCCTGCATTTTCTAAGGAGAGGATCTCTTTAGAAGTCAAGATAGTCCCCAACTTAACCGGCCATACCTCTGGAACCTGCGGCATTGTGATCACCCACTGCCGTTTTGTGCCCTTCACGCACCTCTCAATGTCGTCGTTGCAGAAGAAGAATTGCATAGCGTCTTGGCTATTCTTCCGGTAGTTCTTCATTAGGCCTGTGTAGGTTGGAGCTGGGGTGCTCTTCCCGTCTTGCACAATCCGTGCCACACACTTCTTATTTGTAGTAGCTTGTTGAGCAAAGCAAGCTTTGGCGGATGTCTTGGGGAGACGTGCGATGTGCCATTGAGAAGGATTACAGATGGTCTCCTCTACAACGGTGACGTGGTAGCAGTCCACTTGCGGAAGAGATTGCTGAGGGGAGAGGTCAACTTCCTCTTGTTCGCTGGTTGTGGGAGAGTCGGCTATCACCAGAGTTGTAGGATTCTTGCTGTGTTTGCGTGCAGATCTAGTCTGGACACGAGGTCTTGACACACTGATTTTATCTGGCCTATGAGACTCACGCTCATCTCCGAAAGCAATATTAGATTTGCGTTTTAGAGAAACAAATACCTCTTCTCCTTCGAGATGCGGGTCTCTGGTGCACCACTCATCAGCACCGGGCATCTTGAGAATTGCTTCGTGAAGTGATTTGGAGTTTCCCGTTTTGGCTGCAGATCTGTGTGCGCGTCTCAACGTGAGCTCCTCTTTTGACGGACCGTTTCCAGGACGCTCCCCTTCCAAGAACTGGGAGTACGCAACACATTGCATGAACGCTCGCACGAAGTCGTCCACCGCTGCCACATACAAGTCGCTACCTCAATCTCCAGACTGTTGCTTCCACTTGTTGTGAATTGATTCTGCAAGGTTGCATGATGGCATCTCTGCAAGTTCGTCTTCGCTAAGATTCTAGAAACATTAGAAGTAGACCATTTAGTTCAATATTGGATAAGTTAATGTTGGCCAAGTTGAAATGCTATAGAAAATTAGAAAGTGAATGTAATAGTAAGAGTTTACCAGCTCCATGAAGCCTCCCCATTGGCGATACCGGAAGTGCCAAAACGCTAGCCATAGTTCGAGTCGGGGTAATCCTTGCTCAGTCGCCGCGCCAGATGACATCCACCATGCTTGAATAGCTTGAAACTTTGTTTGGGCTTCTGCCATTGACGTGGCATTCTTGTACTGCTGACAGAGTTTTCGGTGTTGAACTTGGAGGTCTTGCCGGATATAAGCCTTTGTGTGTTTTTCTAGGGATTGGGTCCAATGGAAGAAGCAAGTCCTTTCTCTATCAATCATCTTCTCAGACCCATTTCCGCTCCCATAGATGATGCGAACCGCATTCCAATTAGCCTGAGCGTTGTCGGCCATGAAGCCCTTGAAATTCACATTCTCAACACCGTGCTTTGCCATAATGGCATTCAAATTCTTCCAGACAACCGATTGGGCTGTCGTGTCCTCAGACTGCATGTCGCATACTGCGATTGTCATGACTCTGCAATATGAAGAATCATATACGTGACAAGCCATTGTCGTCCACGATCTAACACGTTTGACGTGGTCAAACATCATCCACGCATTCTCCAAGTCACCCCCACACTGCATTCGCTTCACGAGATCTACTCCGCTACCCGGCCCGACTTCAGACATTTTGAAGACAAAGACCTTATCCATGTCCTCTCCTTGCCCTGGAAACATATTCCTCTGGACGAACTTCCAATTGCTAGCACCGCGTAACTGGGTAATACTGTCCATGACTCCAAAGCGACGGATAGCTTTGAATGTGGTGACAGCGTTACGAATGTTGGGAGAGGTGAGGTGCTTACATCGATCAATAATGACTTGCAGCTCGTCCAGTTCTAAGATCTTCTGTGGTTCTCCTTCTTTAGCAAGGAGAAGTGGGCCCAGTACTTCCTTTGCAGTTTCAAGCACAATTGCGGAGCGAGTGGCTGATGGAGTGCGTTCAACTTGCTCTCTAATCAAGGTGTCTGTTAGTTCAATGAATTCGCCATGATCACCTGACTTGACGGGATGGTCGTGACATCCCAAGTGCACACAAGCTCTTGTCATCTGAGGTGTCGCAGTGACATAGTAGATCTTGGCAGCGCAGACAGCTACACAAGTTGGGGGGACATTACAAGACTTGCAAACAACGGTCGAACGAGTGGGTGGCATGGACCCCACCTCAAACACCTTCTCAGATAATCCATCCCACTCAGTTTCATTCAAATCGGAAGTTCTGTGGTCTCGCCGAAGATACTCACAATTACGGTTGTTGCAACGGAGGTGGCCCAAACAAGAAGATGTACGAAATAGAAGATTCAGATCATTTTGAATATTTGATGTAATTGTACGAGACCAAGCATGGCCATCGTACCGTCTATCCATTCCACGAAGCTGCTTGGCCTTTGTGTTCTGACCGTAGTCACCTAACGGAGGAAGTTCAAAGATAACATCACCATTGTAACAAGGGGGGAGGTAATCAACCTACTGGAGTTTGATTACATCGAAGTTAATTCGAGATAAGACATTCTTGGAACGTTTACGAGCTCTAAGACGCATCAGTGAATCAATGATACTTTGAACAGGACTTGTCCCAACCTGGGACTGACCAATAGTACGAGAAAGACTATTAAGAGGAGCTGATTCCTTACAACGTACGTCTGGACATAGGGTACCTTGTACTTCACTCTCCGATTGAATAACTTCAACCTCACCATCAGAGTCATCACTCAACTCATAAATTGTTTCTAGACCGGGCTCAATTTTGACTCTAGACAATACTGGTCTGTCAATGCTAATAGTGGACGACTCCCTAGGTGTTAGAAGTTCAGTGGAACCATCTAACACAGACTCTGAGACTCCATAAACACAATATTTTCCGGGCTTCAACAACCAGAACGTACCGACATCATTCTCTCCTCTGGTCTGACCAATTGCATGTGAAAGTAGACCGGTTTCATCGTCAAAAACTTCTTCTTCGACAAAAACAGTGTCTTCACGAAACTGAAACCTCAAACTTAATATTGTACAAGTGACATAAGCATGACCGTCTTTGCCTAATGGAAAGAGGACCAGGACAGAATGATGATCAGCACGAAGTAAGGCCATAGTATTCGACAGTGTAACGCTCAATCACTGAATTCAATACACATCTACTGAAAGACTTGAAGTGTTGTCTGATATAACAAGTACTCTGAGCATTGAAATAGGAGAAATATATAACAATGAAGAAATTACACTGTAAAGTTGTAGTTAATGTGATAGTAAGCAGAGTTCAAGAAGGTAATAGTAAGTTGTGTAGAATAACTAAGCTAAAAGACAGCTGGAAAAGCTGTAACTTAAGCTTGGTAGGTGGTCGTTTCCTACACATGCAAAAGTTGTGATGTTTAGGTGTTTTCAAATAGTAGATTCCACTTGCTGGCATATATTTTAAATTAAGGAAGATATAATATAGATTTGCAAATAAAGATGACGGCCGCCACAAATACTGCAGAGAGCAAAATAGTAGCTCTGCAGTTATAGATTAGAAGGAAGGTCTTTAATAGCTCTGTGATGACTTGTTGAGTGACCGCCATTATATATTTATTACTTGACAAGTTGTTCGATAGTTAGAAATAGTCACAATTTTCACGCTACCAAATGTAAGTCATGGCAGAATAAGATCTTCTTGATTATATCTTAGCGCCGGCAAATTCAGTGTATTATTAGATTGAGTTAATTTTTACAATAAATATCCAGTGATTCAAAAAAGTGTAGATTGATTTTATGTATCTATGGGATTATGAAGATTATGCCAGCTCCAGAATATTCATTATCTCAGTCTTGACTAAGATATAAAGGGTCTGTACACTTGAGTTTTTGGTAGAGATGATCACTAGATCGAGAGCAAGAGTAGATAGGGAAGTGAGGAAGACTATTGCAAAAGAGAGGCGCAAAGAGAGGATGCAAAGGTTAGAATCAAGAGAGAACGTCGAGACTCCGTATAATTTGCGGCAAACGATGGGTAGACAAGGGGGTAATTCTTCTAGGGGTACAAGTAGAGGATCCAAAGGAAATAAGGCGTTTGATGTCTCAGCGGTTGCTCCCATTGTTCTATTTCCAGTAACAGATGAAGAATCTCATGTTTACGGAGGGGATAGTGAGGTGTTGTCTATTTTCAATCCTAATGATATTATTTTATTTGCAATCGTAATGTTAAGTTTTATCTAGGATAATTAACACAGTTTAGGCCCATAATCATTCTTTGTATTGACATGTATTCGATCAGAGTACTTTGCCGTTTGTGACAGGTTTAGCTTTTGTTTGCATTCAAATCATATTTATAGGTCGAGTACTTAGCTAATAATTACTTACCCATTATTGTTGTAGACTCAGCGTAGCAAGGGAGCATTCGATTGTGTCGATGAAGTTTTAGATGATTGTGAAGACAACATGGATAATGATCTGCACAATTATGCACAAGAGGTAAATACTTCCAGCCATATTTTAAGGGTTACGGTTGCCTATCGTTTGAGTAGTTGACAGTGCAAGTTTTGTTCCGGTATTGAGAGGTTAGGATTTTCAAAGGTTAGGGTTTTTTTATAGTTTCCATAAGACCAGTGGTACCACCTAGTCGGCCCTTGAAGCAAAACGATATGTTTCAAGCAGATGCTGCTCCCAAAACCCGTCACATATTCTCATTTTCTACCCCAACCCCAACCTCTACGACTACTACCTGACAACACCTTCTCCCTCTACGCCTCTTCGAAGTCCATGAAGCTAGTCTCGGTGCCTGCCTTCCTGCCCCACAACCCTGCCCGACCAAATAAAAATTTAGGGGTAAATTTGCCCCCAACTTTTAATTGTGGGTGGGCAATGGTAAGCTTGGGGTATCACTCTTTGGACACACTAATTAGGTTATTTTCATTGAAAGCCTCCAAAGTTTGTCTAATTTGGCCATTTTAATAAAGTAAAAAGACCCTAAAATGTAAAATAAAATATCATGCACCTCAATGAAATCAAAGTATATATGCCTATAGAGTTTCTCTTAGATTTTTAATTTTTTTTGGATCCATTCATAGATGAGAAAAAAAATGCTGCATTTTGGGATTTGCAGGCATTATAGTGCACAATGAATAAATTTTTAAAAATTAAATCAGTTATTTTTTATTCTATACAAGAAGATGTAGGTCATATTCAACAATTATATTAAAATAAAAATGGTTGATATTCCATTTGCTTGATTCTATGGATTTTAGGTTAGTGAGACACAACTTACTTCTTCAACTAATGAATCAAGTAAAATTACTTTTAAATCAAGTAAAATTATAATTAAATAAAATTATAAAGTAATAAATCAAGTAAAATTCTAATACCTCCCGATGAATGAACTGGCAACGTCTATTCTACTTTCAATGGTGCCTTACAGCATATTGCACCTCCCAGCCAGCACTCGAAGGCCGGAAAACAGCAGAGCTAATAAGGTAGCTTCACTGGAAGGCCCGGGAGTAGCCAGCCAGCGGCAGAAGGCTCGTTTGTACTCTCCGTGTCTCGTCGCTCTCCGCTTGTGAAATTGATGACTCCACCGCCTCCCCTTCGGATGTGCACTCCTGCTCCAAAACATCCCTTTCCATTCTTCTCTTTAGATCTTGATGTTTCTCCGGTTCGTTTTTACCATGCGTTGTCGCGCGTTTGAGTGAAAGACCGATGACCAAATCGACCGCCGAATCATGTATTTTTCCGTTGTTGTAGATAAACAAGATGGAGCCGAGATCAAGCACACCACACCTTCGCAATGCGTGAGGTGCGATATTATCACAAAATCTAGTAGTTAAATTTTAGGGTTTGAAGTTGTTAATCTCTCAAAATGCCTGTCTCGGTACCGAGACTCGTCAACGTGACATGTCTAACCAGAGAGTGATGTGAAGCCTGAAATTGGACCGTGCTGGGCAAGCCGAATGACCCAAAAATTGGCTGAATAGGATTTCAACAATTGGTCTTCCTTTTGAGCGGAGCAACTTCCTTCTCTCCGGTACTAGCTTTTTAACATGCAATTATCAGCTGTGATGGACCACATACATGGACCTCAGATGTTCAGTCTAAGCTTCTGGTCAGAGTCATGAACCATAAGAGAACTGTAGAGTAAGTGAGGGTTTAGAGAACTGTTACCACCACGTTCACTCAGAGTTCAAAAAGTGGCGACCAAGAAAGAGGTTTCATCTTGATTTGCATGTCTCGGTACCGAGACAGTAGTCAGTACTAGTGAGCATGTGACAAAAAAGACCGACTCCATTATTAGCTATGGCAGTCCCGAATATTTGCAGAGTTTTCATGTCCAGATTTGCCTGTCTCGGTACCGAGATAGTTGTGAGCATGTGAGATTGGATCAAATGTGTGCCGATAACCGCTGCAATGATAAACCGATAACAACTACCCCACTTAACGACGGAGAGTATGTCGAAGCTTTGACGAGTCTCGGTACTGAGACAGGCATCTTGTATGTCGAAGCTTCTCGAGGGCTCAGCGAAACCTGAAATCTCGAAAGTGAAGGCAGCCTGAAATGAAGCCACCGCACCAGTAGTTTTGTCTTTCATCCTGATTTTGTCTTTGTAATACAACTACGCGCAACTTTTAGTGCCTGTGCCCAACGAGTACGCCGCAGCGTTTAGCAGTTACGAGGTTGTGTCGGGGTAATAGTATGTATCAACCACCATGGAGAAACTGTCCGGCGAGTTGAATATGACGGCGAGTTGAATATGACGTAACTGAAGTTGGTAGTCTGAGCAGAATGCCCTTGAACCAAGTACACCATCAAAACTAGCACACCTATAAAGACCTGATCACACAACCCCATTCTTGAAGTCTACAAACGAATCGTGTACAAAATGGCTTTTTGGTCAGAGTGAAAGATCATAATAAATAATCACAGTATGTTGTTTACAACCTCTGTATTCATTATTGCTTGTAACATAGTCATGCTGTGTCAACGGTCTTCCAGGTCTTCTGATATAGACTTGCAGGAACTTTTCTCCTCTCGCCGGGAAATTGTATTACAGAATCAATGGTTTCAAGTCTAGTATTTACGAGGACTTTTGTTGCCTCATTAGCACAATGAACATGCATTTAAAAGATGCTTTCTATGAAAATGATTTAAATATGGATGAAGTTCATAGTAGCTCATAAAGTTCTGTTACTTCTGTACACACAACCTTCAATGCTTGAGGTGAATTGTGTATAGTCTTGAATCGAGAACAAGGACAAGTACGCCTCGTGTGTAATTTTGTTGACCAGTCAATAGGTGGCAAATTGTTGACCAGTCAACCGGAACATGAAGGAACAGTTTATGACGGATTCTGAGTCGTTGAGGCTTTGTGTGGCACTGATGGATATGATCAAATGTTCATTATGTTCATCATGTCTAAGCTCTTTATTAATTTATTATCTGAATCAGGTATTACAGTATCTTGTTTGAGCCTCACTTCTCAAGGACTTTTTCTGGCTCTGATAGTTATTACAGCAATTCAAAAATGGTTGTCTCGGTACCGAGATAGTACTCGGCGGACGATAAGGCAGTCTTAGCGAGGATGCTATATCTCGTTTTTGATTGTTTGAGAGAGCTCCGAACTGGACTAATAAATGGTTTTGGAAATGTTTGATTTCGCTCAGGTGCTTCACATGGACAGTGAGAAAGACTACTATGGTGGAGACGCGGCCTCGTTGAACGAGAACCATGTGAGTGTGTGAAGTCCAATATCTCGATGGCAGATTGTAATGATGGCGGTGGATTTTTGTTTTGGCTGATGATTTTCATTTTTGTTTGTAGATGTCGTGTAAATTCTAGTGAGATTAATTTCGTAGATAGTTTGATTTAGCTAATTATTGTGCAACTTACTTATACCTAATAGTTTGGTCCTTCATCATTTAAATATTGAAGTTTGTTTTGTAGTTAGAGAGCCCCGCCGCCCAAGATGTACCCGGTGATTCTTCACCAACAGCGATTCAAGCTTCAAGAGAGAATGCAATTGATTTAGATTCTGATGAAGGTCAAGATGAGGTTGAAGAGGGACTTGACAAAAAAGATGCGTTTGACGGAGATGAAGATGACATCAGATCCCGTCAGAAATTGAATTCCGTGACCACAATCTGTCAACTGAGAGTCCAACCTTTTAGTTCATCGAGGTTCAATATTCCCCTATGTAGGATGTTGGCCATGCCTATGGTGAGGCCAACACTCTCAACTGATCTTGCTAAATTAGAGCAAGAATTTGTTCATGGCTATAGAGAAGGCTCCTCTGTTTTCTATGTGACAATAACAGATGAAGAAGGCAAAACACGCGAGGTTACTGAAGCCGATGAAGCATCTTGGGGTCCCATTTGGAGTGCCAAAAATGAAGAATTCAATTCCTTTCTTGAGTCCGTTCTGGAGTTGGCTAGTTTCAAGAACTTGATGTTCTTTGTATGTGATGGTAACCATAGACGTCAGGCTTGGTTAAATCATATTCAAAGGCTTCACAAAAAAGAAGAAGCTTGGCATTACTTAGTGGACAGCATCCTCCTTGACACGAAAGGAAAAATTGGTGTTGTTATGCAAGTGATGCATGACATCAAAAAGTAAGTTTTATTTCTTGATTTGGATTCTTATCTATGAGAAATACTTGGACTGCACCAGTATTTTGATATGCTAATGCTTTCTCTCTGATTGATAATTGTAGACATACTGAAGACTCTCACGTTAAGACCAACCTTGTTCACACCCTCTTTAGAGTTCAGAAGTACGGTCTCATGCCACTTGAACAGTATCAAGATATATTGACGCCATCGGAGATGAAGAGGTGCAAGAAATCTCAGAATGCAAAGAAGATGTGGTATACACTGAATCTGCATGTATTCACGAACTTCATCTTCCAGGTATGATCTATATGTGAATTGGCTCACTTGTTTATATTAGGCATGAAGATGTCTCCTTGGCTCATTTGGGTATTTATATGTTTTCACTAAAAGTACAAGTGACGTTTGATATATTTCGTATATTGTTGTATGCAATTTGTTTAGCATAAGATACATTGAATTTACTTAATTAAAATGACATACAAAGGTAAAGAATAGCCTTTTCAGTGACAATGTCTATTATTTTGCAGCACGAACTTTGACTTGCAGCAGATGAGGGTGTTCGACAACTCATGGAGCAATCAGACGGAAATGTGTCCGCTGCTGAAAAAGCAGCCGCAATGAAAGTTGCTACTAAAAAGAGAGCCGAGGCACTTCATAAGAAAATGTCAAAATTAGTTGATGTGGCAAACTCGGAGTTGACAGAGGGATGGCTTCGAGAGGTATGAACTCTACTTCTTAAATTTATTTTTCATTCTTCAAGTAATACTATGACTCCCTTTATTCTAATAAATCGTTCTTTTCTTTTCAGATCGAGCGTCACTATAGCCTTAACTCGATTACACCAGAGCTAAACATAGAGAAGCTGCAGCTAATTGTTATCGCAAAAGCATCTGCTGCTTCCAAAATCAAATGGTTGGAATATTTCAATTCCTCCGCATCAACACGCGAGGCCCACAAACTGCCCCTCAAGGCCACCAACGAGGAGAAATTGAGTGTATTTCTTGCCAAAGCGTGCTTTTGGGCAGGAGTGAGTTCGTTATATCTAATTGTGTCGATTTCATCAAATGTGTGTTGATATATACTATATTAATTTTAATGTATTCTTTTTATGCTCTAACCTGACTTCAGTTCCTTTAAGTTCTGAGTCAATGTAAAAGAATGTGATACGAATTGTAAAACGATAATATGTTGTTATTACAAATAAATATTGATTACGTTTGATGACTTCCATGCTATTGATTTAAGTAACAATATTCCCTCTTTTTCCACAGATATCCGAGCAAGCTTCGATTATTTTTGAAGAAATCGTGCGTCAAGATAGGTTGGTAATCAATCTTGAACTACCCGGCAAGCCCTTGAGCTTGGTTGCATACATCGAGGACTGTACGATGAAGTTATGGGACAATGCGTTCCATACTTTCTTCCGAGGGCAGGATGCTTTTAACAAAACTTACGAATTTGTGAGTTTTAATGGAACTGACTTGATTGTGCGAAGGGTGCTCTTTCGGTGAGTTTTTATGTCAAAGTATTATAGTTCTTATGTTTTGCGTGATGATTTCAACTGGTTTCCATGTGCAAAATATTTTGATTGCAAGGTATATATTCATGGCCTTATTTTTACTCGCAGGTATTTTAAGTACGAACTCTTTTCGAAAGGAGCAATAAGCAAAGAAGATCTTCCCATATTTCTCTCTGCATGGCTTGATAGGTCAAACTCAACATGCATGTTCTCAGCAAATCAACAGCGTACGTGGTCAACCTCGCACCTTACGGGAGGTGGATGGTACCTTGACTGCGCTCCCAGTTTCACTCCTTCCTTTGAAACTGAACTTAGGAAGTCAAGGGAGGCAGTTGGAGAATCTAGTGTTGAGATGGTTGATTTACAGGGCATAGAAGACGAGCACGAGAGGGCAAGGGCACTCTTACGACGTCTAGAAGAAGATAGGAAGAAAGCGATGAAGGTGAAGGAAGCAGAGGAGAAAGCGGCCCAGAAAGAAAATGAGAAAATCCAGAAGTCTTTGGAGAAGACTAAGAAGACGAGGAAAAAGAAGATGAACCCTCCTCGAGAGCCAGAAGATAAAAGCCCATCTGGGCCTAGTCCCACATACAACTCTGGTTCTCATACTCCAACTCAATCAAGGGGAACCAAACGTAATTTCTCCTATGAGCAGTTAAGCCAAGGAATCCCTGTTTTCACATCAATTGAGGAGCATGATGGCCAAGTTGGAGAGTGGATAAAAAACAGCTCACTAGAGCAAGTCCTTGGTGGCGACACAGGCAGCTTCAGTCCTTTATTTGACAATTTGAAAAGCTTCATTTCCAAGGTACTACTGTGTTTAATTATCTTTTGTATATAATTGTTGAACATGTCGACCTCTGCTTGAATGAATTTTTGGCTAATTCTTTAAGTTATTAACTAGTTCATTACTAGAATGATGTGATATGTTTCATTTCAATTCATGTCTTTCTCTTTCTGTATTTTATAGCTCCAAGTTAATTAAGTTGTGCATACTCTATAGCTTTCACATAATGAGCATTGTTTATTCATGTGCAGCATTCAAGTGTCAAAGCCCGGCACTATAAGGGATCTGCTGCGAATGTACCCTGCGTAGACTTTATTCTTGCAGATCTTCCAGAGGGTCTTCCTGTTCCAGGAATTTCGAATCCACCTTCGTCCATCCCTTCCTGGAACAGAGAATCTGAGGATTGGTTACAAACACTCTTCGATTTTGCAGACCATCACCTGCAAGACGATGGAGCAATCATTTTATTTCATCCATTTCGAACGACTACGAAGTCAAAAATTCTTGGATATTGTTCCACATACGGATTTGCTGTTCGCAAGGAGTGGTGGGGTATGAACCGCCTTCACTTGACGTCACCAATTAATCAAGCCTTAACAATAAGATCAAGTTTGTAAAACTAACTTTCAATTTCACTTCTTGAATTGTGCATACAAGTTTTTTTACTCTGTTGTAAGTAAACTAAAAACCGTTTTTGAAATGTGCAGACCACGAGATTTGGGATAACCTTAATTGTAAGAAGCATTCCAGGGGTCTCTGCCTCTAAATTCTCCTTTCAACACATCCCTGCACTAGACCGTCTCGGCGTTGATGTGGCACGTAATGACATCCTCCAGAACTTGGTGTCAAGAGAGGATCAGCTGACGGATGGATCCATGCCATGGCGTGGTCCTCGTGAAAAATCCGTTGTTCTTATACAAATGCTCATTGTAGCAACTTCTTTACCTGGAGATATTGTTCTAGACTGCTCTGCAGCTACGGGTATGTATACAATCTCTTCTTGTTTATATAAGTAATTGTCAACTACTTCATATTAATATATTTAATTGGTGTTTGAAAACTGAAGTTCATTATGTTTTTTTTTTTTTTTTTATTGCAGGGGCTTCTATTCATGCGTGCCGCAATGTGAATCGTCACATTGCGGCATTAGAGGCTGATGCGGCAATTTTTGAAGCCTTGATTGCTCCTCTAATTCGACTTTCTCCTGCTACTGAAGGGATATCTGAAGATGTTGTTATGTCAGAGGATCCCGATAGCGAAGTGGTTGTTGTTGAGAAGATCGTGAAGAAGTCAAGGTTTAGTAAGTGAGTATAGTTATATTTCCTAGCGTTATATTTTATGATTTGCTTATGTATGTAACGGTTTTATGAACATGTTGCCATTTTCATTTGCAGAAGCGGTAATCTGAGATACCCTATTCTCCGCCCTTTTTTTTGTGACCCTAATTTCTATCCAAGCCCTCCAAAGTCTTGGCAACTCCCTTCGTACGCAAATGATGCTGCCAATGAATTAGCAGAAGGTGCATATCGTACATTTACTCCTAAGAAGTTGGTGCTTAGCGGTATTGAGTATGTTGATATAGAAGCTTTTGAGTCTGAGAATGAAGAGTCTTCAGGGGCAGAGAGTTCGTCCTGAAGTCTCTTTTGCATTATCTGATAAAATTATGTGATTTCCATTATATGATTTACATGCACTTTTATGTCTTATTGCCTATATGATATTATCTCTTTTTATTTGATTGTTCTGTGTTCTTTTCATGTGATGATCTTCATCATAGTTTATTTTATTTTAAATTTTGTTCCTAAATGTAGTATTTATTTTTTATTCTTTAGCAATAGACATGTATATTTCAGAATATTAACTCAATTATTACGTAACATTGATTGTCTCTATTTTGATTATTACTCAGTTTTCCCATTATTTATTAACAACAAATGTTACCGGATAAATGTTTAAGGTATAAATGGTACTCTTAAAAGGGATTTTAATTACATTATTATTCAACATCAAACCTAAGAATACACAACATGTTTTACAGCAATCAATGTTACATATTCTGTAATAGAAATCTCGTCTCAAAGAAGTCACGGTCATTTGTATACGCTTGAAAACTCGTTATGTGTACCTACTTCTCTAACTTTTAATATAACAATGACTCCCTTCAATTCTCAAAATTCCCCCTAAGTACATGTTCCACGGACATAGGCATGATTTTTTCTCTAAAATGTTTATTTATATTCAAATATACTACCTAAACCATGGTCTTAGAGAATGCTTCACTCAACAATAAATTCCAAAATTTCAAAAAAATTACCGCTTATCGCTCACTGCTCACTGCTCACCGCTCACTAAATAGCTTTTCCCTGCCTTCATGTAATCTTGCAGAGTCAATCCATAACAAGTGGCTGCAAGCGTCTGGCAATAAGGGTAGGGATCTCTACGTCGCAGTTGTTGACGACTACGTTCGGGCATTCGTCCAAATAGTTGGCTACCATCAATTCAACAAAGGCGGTGCAAGTGGTTCTGGCCCATCCGTAGAAGAACTTCGTCAACGCCTTTATACCGCTCAACGTCGAGCGAATCGATCCGGCAATCCATCTTGCCTCAACAAGGCCGTTACGGACTTCCCTGAAGCTGAAGCTTACTGTACGCGTGACGCCCGCTAGGAGGGGGCAGAGATTTTTGGTTCCAAGAAACGTAAGGCTGATGTTCCCATTGGTGCTGAAGATGAAAATCATCGACCTGACACCGTGAGTTACTCATGTCCTCGAATAGGGAGAAGAGTCACACGAGCTCTTGCTGAGAATCTCAGTCCTATCCACGAAGAAGATGAAGTTCAGGAGCAACCGCTGGAACCCTCCGCTTCTCCAGGACCCAGTATTCAGCGCGTCATTGCTATCCAAGAGACGAGAGTGAATGAGCGTCTATGGCACATTGCTCGTTTGAAAGAATCCTCATCTAAGGCTTGTTGGGGTATCATAGCTAAGACCAGGAAGAAATGCGAATCCCGCATTGCCTCAAACGGGAAGGCGACCGGAGCTCCAACTTACACCGGAGTATGGCAGCGTCCTCAAGAAGGTCCTAAAAAAACTGATTTGTTATTCTTTTGTCCGGACGACATTGAGCGTTGTGTGAAAGGCAGTCGTCGTAAATGGATTGAGCCGTTCTCTCGGAAACAAGGTCGACCGCCTATTCCCTCTGTTTGGCCCGTGAAGATTGGGACTAATCTGACACTGGACGAAATAGAGGCGTTGGAGAATGCGGGTTTTCGGATCCCACAAAAGGAATGCTTTCCTCTCAACCGCACATTCAATACTTCTGCGCCACCAAGAGACTTGTCACATATTACAATGCCGGACAAGGCTGATCTGTACCCCAAATCACGCAAGTCTAAAGTTCTTCGACGCATCAAGGGTGTGACTCCAAAGCACATGAAGAACATTGATTCAGCTCGTGCCATGGAGACAAAAATACTCGAGGTGACCATGATACCACAACCTGGTTTTGGATGTATCGTTGCTTTGGAGTCGGAGTCAGAGTCTATCTATAAACTATCTCTAAGTGAGAACCCTGAGTGTTCTTGCTCGGTGTTCAAAAAAACCATAACTAAGTTAGGACGAAAAGGCAAACCGTATAGACATTGCAAGCACCTATACTTTGTGTTGGTATTGGTATGCAAATTTGATATTGATAGAGACCTCTTCATCAACGCGCCCACCCTCAGTTTCAACGAGGTGAAAAACATTCTAGAGAGGGGAATCCTAGACCAAGCTAGAGAGTAGACTACCTCAAGGTCACATTACATAAACCAACATCCACATCTATCCATTCTACATGTTATCCCTGTAATCGTGTGTTTCACACGTTATTTATTTTGATTTCAGCGTTTTTCAAAAGTCAATAAATGTATCTCTATTTACAAAAATATATGAATCGCTATACAACTTCGAATTCCGATTTCACAGTTATAATATACTAGCCTACTCTGTAAAATTCGTAAATGTCTCTTAACGTTTGAAGAACGTGGTTTAAGTCCACCGAATTTCAGAAATTTCAGCCTTATCTCCACGGGTTTAGGAACAAAATAAGTCAATAATATTCGAATATTCTTGAGAATATTCCTGAAAAATAGTAAAATATTATTTTTAGAATTTTTTATTACTAAAAATACCAATTCATCGCTCAAATTCTTGAAACTTGATGGCTCAACGCTCACCGCTCACCGCTCTCCGCTCACACCGTAGCTACGTCCATATGAAAGCACAAATACATTTTATTGGTGTAATTGTAGACCTCCAACAGGTAGGCATTCTATTATCTACCAATCACGACATGGCGGAGAAGAGGTATCACCACTAGACTCTTTCGTAATGAATACAGGTTCCTCACTACGTGTGTATATAGAGAATGCAGGCTCGTCCATCTCCATAAGCACACCACTTCTACGATGCTTCAATGTACGTCTCCGTAATAGACGGTGAGTCTCCGACGATAATCGTGCAGGATGAACGCGAGTGTTTGTTCCAAGAGACAAGGAGCAATGAGCCATAGTATTCGGCACGGAACTATTCAGATCGAATCGAGCTAAATAGGCACGGCCATTTACGATGGAGTTGCGAAACCAAGCTTCACCTTTGGGTGCCGCTGCAACCGAGTTCATCACACCGATTCGATCATGGCAGATTGCAATACTTGGTTGAGTCTGAATAGGGGGACTGTCTACTACACCGTCCTCGTCATTATCCATGTCCTCCTTCGTGTAATCTACAGCCGACGCAACGTTCGGAGCACAGTAGATCAACCGTCCCCCCTTTCGTTCCGAGAAAGTTCTTGAGTCCTCACTTGTAATGGAAGGATCTGACAGTGTTGAGGGACCAATTACAAGATTTGCTTGCAAAGAACATGATGGAAGTGGAGAGAGCTGACGTCCAACGGCAGCAACCTGGTTCATAAACACACCCAATTTAGAAAGTGAGTCCATGACACTAAGTGCAATGAAAAAGGCACACAATATAACAACGCATTTAATCATGTATGTTGAGGGGGGGATTCACCAATCGATCCACAATATATCTGCATCTAAGCAACCGGTAAACATAAGGTTTCTAGGGTAAAAATCAGAATAACACCAATGATGAAAGTATTCAAGGCAAATTCTTCCCAGTGATTTGGTCTTGATTCCACATATATGGAAGATTACGGCTCAGGAGCTTATACAACTCTGAGTCCTTCAACAGTTCATTATGCGTTGGTCTACGATAGCGCATAGTCTCGTGAAAATTCTTAGGACCGTTCAAATGCATGGCAAGACATATCTTGCCTATCCTTTTTAATTACTTGGACTTTGGCTTTTCTGGACAGGAATGGTTCCACGAAACAGTGAAAAGTGTGTTTTTTGTGGGAACTACAATGTAAGTCTCAGGCTTGGAATCGACAATGAGCAAGTTATCGTCATTGAAATTGGCACCCTTCCTAGGATACAACCGCCGTCGAGGATATTTTAAGAGGATGGGATTTGTCGTGCCAGGGTACTTGGCGAATGCGTAATTCTTCAACAACAGAATATTGCATTGGTTGGAAGCCAAGACAACTCGAGGGGCAGCGTCTGACTTCAAGAACAAAAAGGAGCAGAGTCCATGGACAACCTTATGATCTAGGGTACTCCAGACGTGGATGTGGCAAATCAAATTTAATAAGCGAAGAAACCCGGTCAACCCGGGACGACAGTAGACGACTCTGCCGGCAACTAAGGTTGTAACGGTGGAGGAAAACACCGAAGGATTATTCGGATCCGGAAAAGACAGGCACTCTGTAGGCGTTGGGGTGGACACAGAGGCCATCGAACATAGAACCCCGTCCAACTCCAATACCACATTCAACCACTTGGGCTTGGACCGTAAAAGACTACGCGAGATATGCGTAATGGGTAGCTCGGGCAAGATACGATGTTTGGGATTTTTGGATGGTCGTGCCTGCAGCGAGGGAACACGTAACAATGGCAAATGGTGTTAAAACAAGAGGGTGTGTACCTTGCAAAATGCTGAAGTATGCAAAGAACTGCCAGCACTGATTTGGTATTGAACCGCAACACCCACAGGTAACATGAAGTGGTTGGTGGGGGATTTTGAAGCAATCGGACGGAACAAGGTATTCAGAAGGGGGGCCTGGTAGAAAAGGACAATGTTTAGGGCCTTGTGATGAGAGGGACGCAGACTCACTAAAGACAAAAAGTGATGTAGAAGAAAAGAGTCTCCATTTTATTGAATGATGTTTCAATAAGTATAGCGTTTATAAATGTACTATGTACTAAAAGCGAAACAACATCCAATAATTTGGAGACTACTCGTCGAGCTACTAGCCGCCATCAGTGCCGGACTCCTGTCAAACAAGGAGTGCGGCTTTAAGATTACTAAATGCAAAAACTTCAAGACATGAGGGAATAGCAGAACAGCTGCCATCACCAGCAACGATTGCAAAGACAAAGAGAAGGAAAGAATAGAAACTAACCTCTTGATTTTTCGGTGAAGTCTTAGCCGGCTTGATAGCAGCCACGGGAGAGTCACGGGAAAGGACAACTTCTTCATGCTCCTCCACATCCAATGCTACTGCAGCGGTGTGACTTGTCAGAGTTGCCGTAATCTCAGTCATGACATCATCCTCTTGTTTAGCCTATCTGAAATCTGGAGGGGTACATGTGCAATCTCTAGTTCAGATACATGAGGAGGTTGTGGAGACGCGTCGATGGATGTTGGACTCGCGTCACAGATGGTGAGGCGAGGTTGATCAGGGTTGTAGGTGGCAATGGGAAGAGGAATAGGCAAGTTGGATAAGATATTTCCAAATGAAAGAAACATCTCCTCCATCTTGCCTAGATGCATGCGAGTTTCAGACTGAGAGCTCATGATGGTGGACTCCAATCTGTCAACTCGTGCATTCTGGGCCGCGATGTCTGCTAAACTTTGCTTCTCTCTCTCCATCCGCTCTGAGGCAAGTCCTTGAGCCTTCATGGCCTTCCGCGCCTCCTTCTCCTGCAGCTTCTTTCTCCGCTTCTGATCCTTCATGAGCAGGGGGACAACAATTTCGAGCTTCAGTGGTGGTTGTAAAGGCTCTCTAGGTTCCTTGGGCTCGACAGGGAGAAGAAGATCATCCTCATCGCTCTTTGGCATGGAGAACTAGGCTACTCCGAGAAGTCGTAATACCGGATTTCTTTGTTATCCTCCGGCTCGTCCTCGGGCTTCCAGACTCCTTTTACGAACCATTTGTCGTACTTCCCCTTCTCAATTTGCCTCCTCTATGCGATCTGCGGGCAATGGAGAGCAGCAGACTCGACAGGACGGGCAACCGCCAAAGTAGTCTCGTTGTGGGATCGATCGAGAGTCACCTCGTCGCCTAAGGTCATGGCCACGGGGTCAGCATCATCAACGTGGTCATCATCGTCGCCGTCATCGCCGTCGCTCGCACCCTCAACATCGTCATGGTCGAACGAGTCAGAGTTGTCGGAAGTTGGCGCATCCCGTCGCAGTCGCTCTTAGCCAGCCACTACATTATCTTCTCCAAAGATCTCTCGGTAGACTCGATCATTTGTGTTTTTTAAACAAATCTCCCTTCAAAAATTTGAGGGTGGAACCCTGTGTCTAACCGGAGTCCCAGCTTGACGACCCCAAGAGACTGCTCGTTTAGTCGACTTGAGCTAAATCCTTACCGAATAGTCTCGCACGACACACGCGCTGGAGTGGGAGGCTCTCTATGCCCCCGACGAGATCGGAGGCGCCATAGTTGAATTCGAGCGTCCTCTGTGCTTGAAGTACGGTATCGCTTCTCGACCGAGAAGGCTCGCGAGCTTGTGCCTGAGAAGAAGAACGCTTAGCGGATTCGCGCGGGAGGAGGGGCGCGTGCTGTACCGCGGCCACGAGACGCTGAAGACCCAGCTCGACCGATTCCACGACCCTGAGAAGCGCCAGTACCACGACTACAAGGGGGAGCACGAGCAGTACTAGACGGAATTGCCAGGCTTGCCCAATCAATTGCGGGAGGAGACACGAGAGCAACGGTTGAATCAATGGGGGCATTCATCACCACCGGAGAAGAAGGACCACCTTCATCTTCACGTTCGTGCTCCAAAGCTGGAGAGTCGTCGCTAAGAGGCTGTGTGGACTTCTTCTTTGGTTTCCTCTTCTTTACCTTCACCGTCCCTTCAGTACTAGGCTTCGGATCGGCGTTAGCTTCCGGATTTACGTATGCTGCGACGTTGATATCGTTGTAGTCCAAATGTTGATAGTCCGCTGCCGCATTTGCATAAGCCTCTGCATAGTTCTCCCTGAGAACAACATATGTCTCAGCCTGACACATCTGTTATAGAAGGAAACAACAACTTATAAGAAGACAAAGACGAAATAGCTCGAGTCGAGCTAAATGGCCATGGACAAAATACAAAGAATGAAAAGATTAAAGCATGAGACCGTTTAGCTCGACTCGAGCTAAACGTGCACGAGACCGTTTAGCTCGACTCGAGCTAAACGAGCATGAGACCGTTTAGCTCGACTCGAGCTAAATGATCAGATGGAAAAGGAATGGCGCGAAGTACTTACAATTCCAGCCAACATTGGCTTTGTGCTAGCCATTATTGATAAGAACTTTCCTCCCGGAGACGAAAACATCTTCAACACACGATAATAGAACTCCAATGGCAACTCAGAGTGACTGAGACCTAAGTCGTGTTCTCTGTACATCACGGACTTCGAGTAGAGGGGCAAGTCCGGAGGATAGAATACAGGTGGAATTCTATTCAACACATTCTGCGCGTGGTTGCTCTTCTTGACAAGGAAGAGCAATGGGAGCAGGTGCTTCCCTGAAGCTTTTCCCTCTCCCATGCCATTGAAACGCTTGTTGCTGGATGGCATGTAGTTGGATGCCTTGCGAACGTACCCATCCTTCAACTTTTTATCCACGTACACCACTGCCTGGCAGTGTCGGTCGATGTTCGAGGTCATCCACATCCACACCTTGGGATTTTTGTTGTGGAGGTCGGTCACGGTATTTGCCCTGACATCAAGAAATTCTTGAAAGTATGGACTCTCTGTGTTGTCCACTCTACTTCCACTCCCAGGAACAAATCGCAAATCAATGAAGCTGATATCACACTTGCTAGATTGGCTCCATGCGTAGTCCTTGTCCCAAATCCCGAATCTGAATGTTGATGACAAGACGTGTCGCGTGTAAACAATCGGTGCAGGAGGTTCAAATGTGCCTTTGACATCCAAGAATTTCTTGAAGAACTCGGCTGCATATTCCGAAATCTTCTCTACACTCTTATTCTTCGTTTGTTTTTGGCAGTACAGGGTGAAGAACGAGTCGCCCGAGACCGAGAGAAGCATGGACATAGTCTGACGAGTCAAATTGTAGTCCATTTTAAACTTCTTCCAGTTGTTGGCGTCGAAGTGCCACTCTGAGTCGAACAAACCAAGCAAGGGCTTGAGGTTGTGCAATTCCCTTGCCACAGTGTTCTTCCTCTTCCGATTCTCGACCCACTGCTTTGCAGTCAAGCACTAGAAGTACTTTCTTGCGAGCTTCTTTGCGGCAACCTTCGGGTATGGCAATGTCCAACTCGGAGTCTCGTTCAACAAATGCAGCGCCAACACCTTGAGGTCCTCTGCATCTAGCTACCCCATTCCCTTGAAGAACTCCCTGTTCAAGGTAAACTTGTTTGCGGCGTATTCCCAATCTTTCGCCAGATTAAATGAGAGCTCGGTGTCGAGGTCGATCAGCTCTCCAAGTCCGTAGTTGGTGATGAACCTCGACCACAACTCGTAGACGTTGTCCTGAGATGTGATGATCAGAAACTCGTTGCGAAGGTCGGACGGTCTGACGATCTAGTACCTCATGTCAAGGTTGCCATACCGGGCGAGCATGCCGCCCGCCCGTCCGTCCGCCTTGTCCGTCCGATTGAGTTTTGGCTCGTCCAATAGGGTCAAACGGCTCTTGACTTTTAGTTTAGGTAAAAAATCAACGACGTGGCAAGGGTTTATGTGAAAACTAAGCCACTTGGCCGCCGCGTACGGGCCGTGTAGAACGCCACACACGCTTTTTACTGCAAAGTTTGTAACCCACAAAAAATTACACATCCCCTACAATCAAGGTGTGCGGGCACGCTCGTCCGTCCAAGACAACTCGTACGCCCGTTTTGCCCGCCTGATTACCTCAACACGCACGATATGACAACCTTGCCTCGCGTTTGTGTTGATGCTCATGAACCTCATCACCATAGCAGCCGCGAATGCCTGGGCCAAAGCCAAACAAATAAGAAACTTGCAATGTTGTTTCAGCTCGAGTCGACCTAAAACGACGTTCCAAAAATAAAACATCTACATACAACGCGAATTATGCCAAACAGAAATCTGCTTTGTAAAGAAATATAGAAGTAATCTCATACCTCATATCTTTTACGGTTATCTAATTCCTCCGGTGTCTCGCGACGGTGTGGCTTCTTCACTTTCACCGGGAGGCCGTGTGAGGTCAAATCCCGGTGTCCCGGTTTCTAACTCACAAGTGGGCCGTGGAGATGGGTGCACACAAGACAATCCTTCCAAGCAATGGACAATAAAATTCATACAAGCATAAAATTCCTACTTTGCATTCAACATAGAAGCACAATCATTCAATCAACCCTCAATTTAATCCCTATAAATTGCAATTCCATGAGTGACTCAAGCCCCAAAACCCATCAAAAATTGAGCCTAGGAAGCTACAATTGCATCCCTTGAGCCACTAGGGCCTTGGGCTCAATTATGGGGTCAAATAGGACCTAAACTCAAGCAAAAGCCCCAAAATGCATCAAACTATACTACTACAGCACACTTTCTAAGCTCACGAAAATGGTAGATTCAATTGTAAACCCCCATTTCTCGGTTCCAAGGCAATCAAAACCCATACACATGCTCATAACTCATTCCTACAATGCAAGATACACTTGAATGAGACACTAGGGTTTCCTAGGAAAAAATTGGACAGCGCTTCCGCGCTTGACCCAATACTTCCAAATCAAGCCCTAATTCAAAGAAATGAACAAAACTTTGAACAACAAGAACCTAGTGAAACTCGGACAAAGGCTTCAAGACCGATTACAAATTCCCGAATTTTTTACCTATCTTTTATAATTTCAGCCAAATTTGGGCAAAGACTTCCGCACTACCCTTTACACACGGAACACCCTACTTACACCTCTAACATTCCAAAGACACTCATTCATTCAATTAGACAACCATCACACACATAAGATAACATGAATCACACCAACAACAAACAATCAATTTTTTGGCAATTAGTTTTGCCGTTTTCAAAATAGAGGTCCACAATTTCTATCAAAGCATTCTACAACCAACCATAAGCAACACAAACAATAAAGGAGGAGGGGGGCTCCCTCTATATTAGCACCCTGTCTACCCTCCGTAGTATCACGGGGAGGGGACAGGTCTTTTTCTTTGCCGTGGCTCTCCTTCGCGCCAGGCTGCGCTCTTTGCGCGCGTCGGGCCGCTCACGTTTATCGCCGATGGCTGAATCGCCGCGGCTCGCCGCCGCTCACCGTCGCCCGTTCAACGCTTGCCGATAGCCGCAGCTCCTACTCGCCGTGGTCCGGCCAGCGACGCGTCGGTAACTCTTCCACCGACTGACTGCCTGCGGCGCTGCAGATTCTCTGCGCCACCGATCAACGCCGTGTGGGCGCTGACTCGTCCGTCGTCGAGGCTCCGCCCTCCGCAACTCATTCGGCTGCCTCGTCGGTGGCTCGCGACTACCTCCACCGACATCGCTTGCTACCGATCCTCGCTCGATCGCGGTTCTCCTCTCTCGTTCGACCGTGCGGTGCCGTCCTCGTCGCGAGGTCGCCGTGATTGACGCCGTCCTTGGCGGGTCACAACCTTCCCGATCTCTCCGACCCACGGGCGCGGTGTCGGCACCACTCCTCCGCCCGTTCATATCACGATGCTCCGCCTCGAGCCGGGGCCGGGAGTGTTGCCGAGTCGGTGGAGGGTTGCTTGCCCGCGTCGCCGGTCTCCGCAGCCGCCGCTCCTCCACAATGCCGCCGAACTAGCCGCCTTCTTTGGTTGCCGCCACGCCGTTGTTGCCCGATCTGCAGCTCCCAGTCGCTGTTGATCGGCCTTGCGTCGTTACCGTCACCCTTCCAGCCTCCGATCTCCCCACGCGATCGATTTCTGAACAGGAATCCACTCAAAATCCCCTAAAACTCCAATCACACATTTCCAAAGAAGAAAGATCCAGCCTAATCTTCCGAGTTTTCCTTGGCAATTTACTGCTCTAGGGTTTCATACCCTAGATCCAATGCCACGAACACTACACACACCAAAAACTTGAATCTCCACGCAAAAACTCCAACAATTGCACACAACCTAAAAACTAGCCTAACGGCTTCTCTTCCACCCCCTCCCTCCTGGTCGATCCAGGGGAGGTTGAAGCAAAAGCTTCATCCGTCCAATTGGGCGGATTTCATCCGTCCGCTTGGACGGACTTCCATCCATAGTATTTCCTAACCCATTGGGCAAGATAAAGGCACCCCACCTCGTACTAGGAGTTTTGTAGAAGGTAAAGGCAAAAACGGGGCAACCCGACTCCTACTTAGGAATACATAATCGCTAAAACCTACTAAAACTCGCCATTTAATATATTGGCATTTATCAAAAATACTAATTAGGTATAAATTAGAGCAAGAACGGCCGCTTGTGCCAAAACTCCTTATGAGACCATGGGTATTCCGTGAATCTACGAAATGAGCTAAAACGACTAATTAAACCATGGAAACTTGATAATTACGCGCTAAACTTTGCGGGGAACGTATTCCCGCTAGAGTGAACCGTTTTGCGGGTTCACAGGCCGTAATCTTCCCAAACCTTTCTTGCGCCCTTGATGTTCATTGCGCAGGAAGGAATGTACGTGTCACCATTGTTCGTCTTGTTCGTCATGGCAATCACGTCCAGAATCTTGCTTATGTCCGAATGCCACACAACATGGGATTTCCATGTCTGCAGGGCAAGGATCTTGGTGTCGTCAACCTTCCGGTTACAAATCAACTCTTTCGCAGCCTGAACGTGGTGTTGCCGATCGATGATCCGGAACCGACAAGTTTTGACAAGCAATTCCCAATTCCAAATCTAAGGCTCATCTACAATCTTCAGCATAATGATGATAGTTTTCTTGGAACTAACATCGAGGGAATTCATCAATATGTTCTTGTGATAGGCGATTCCAGTCGGTTCCAACGATCTAACAATGAATCTCGGTTCTGCAGGATTGAGCAGGTTGATCGACGCGTCAAGAGGATTGTCGCGACCAAAGACATAACAATCTGCGCAGTTGCCACAATAATCCTGGAGAGCCTTCGAGGCTTCCTCATACTTGATCTCCTTTTCCGAGACAACCACGTTTATTGTGGGGTTCATGAACGTAAGTCCGCTGCCGGAGGACTTGCTCCTTTTGGAGCCAGAGCTGGATGAGATCGGATTTGCTCGCTTTGATCCCTACCCTCCCAGACTTCCCTCTGGAGTGCCTAGACCCAACGGAGCATTTTCGGATGGAGCCTGCAACAGTAGATTCCCGGACCGTTTCATCGAAGCCTTCCCTTTCTTCTTCGCATTCTCGAAATCAGACAGACCCTTCCAAATTTGCGCCGTGTAACGAACATATGATCTCACGAAGTCTTTTGGAGACGAAAGATTGGATAGCAATCTTGTGTCGAGATGATGCAGCTGAGTGGGATTGACCTTCCCGACCATATAATTGCGGATGAAGTCGTGGAAGAATCGGACTTCATTGACCGGAAAAACAATGGTGAAGACGAAATCTTCGACCTCCGATGCTTCGAACTTCATAAGGAGGTATGCGTCTTCATAAGTAACAAGACCGATGAAGGCATGAATACACAGAGGTAAAAATGTCCCGTGGGACCCCGATTGTTGGTAGAAAAAGAAATGGTTCTTGTTCATCGGACGAATAGACCAAGAGAAAATGGAATTCCTCTTCGGGATCCACAACCTCCCCCACTGCGCGTCCTCAGCAACAGCTGCAAGCGGATCGTGTGCTGATTCAAGTACGACTGGTTCAAGGTATCCCTCCAATGCTTGCATGTTGTAAGTGACTTATGGATGACAAATTTACAGAGGGCACACTAGCTCAACTCGAGCTAAATTGACACATCAAATGAGCTTATGGATATGAGGTGGAGTCTTCCCTTAGGAACAGACTCTTGCTCCTCTGTTTCCATGTCGACATCTACTTTGTAAAGTTCGTCACGTGCATTGGCATCCATCTGAACTATAACAGCAGTGCTTCTGGTTCTTGCCATGTCTAAAATTCAACAACAGAGATTCACATGTAAGATTTACAAGGGCAAATTACACTCACGTATGATCATAATGCTCGTTACGATCAAATCTAGGAAGCAATGCATGTGCGCAATTAGCTCCAGTCGAGCTTAAAGAGCTTGGGTAGGACAATTGTAATAAACATCAATCAAAGTTTACGTAAATATTTAGCTCGACTCGAGCTAAATGGACTTGAGGTGTCTGCTTTCATGGCTGACTGGTCAAAGAGTTTATGTGCTCAGAAAGCTTGAGTCGAGCTAAATGAGCCGACCTCTAAACTTGTTAACATGGAGATCTGGGTTAAGAATTGCAAGTCGAGATGAATAAGCGAGACCATTTAGCTCGACTCGAGCTAAATGGGCTTGACCTCTACTGATAACCCTTGCGCACTCTTACGAGCTCATTTAGCTTGAGTCGAGCTAAATGAGCCGAGCTCCATTACACTTTCCACAAACTGCAATACCATTTAGCTCGACTCGAGCTAAATGGGCTTGTACCATCGGTGAAGAGTAGCTGACTCATTTAGCTCAACTCATTTAGCTAAAGTTGGCTCTTTTAGCTCGACTCGAGCTAAATGAGCTCGTAAGAATGCGCAAGAGATATCAATACAGCTCAAGCCCATTTAGCTCGAGTCGAGCTAAATGAGCCGACCATCTTGGACTATGACATGCGGATTAAGACCTTCTACTACAAGTTTAGGCACATGAACGTGCTCATTCAGCTCGACTCGAGCTAAATGGGCTTAAGCTATCCTCGAGAAATATTCTATTTTACCTAGTTCAGTTGGCATCGAGCTAAATGGGCATCGAGCTAAATGGACATCGAGCTAAATGAGCTGAAAGTTGAAAAGAACGCATTTCAGCAGAAAAACTCAAATTTCGAAGCCAAGATCACAAATTTGAAGAGGTCCATTACTCTGCGAGCAACATTCCATAACATTGTGCCGTGCAATGTACAAAATAAGCTATGAAAATGCAAACTCAATCCAAAACCTAAAACTGGAGAATTAGCAGCTTACAATGAAGCTGCAGCAAGGATGCGTGAAGCACGTCGTAATGCAGGCGAGGGAAGGAGGAGCCTCGAGCGTCAGCACCGCAGCAACAAGGTGAAAAAGCAGCGCCCTAAATTTGGAGGAGGCCAAGCATGATACAAAGGAGAACATGCATTAAACGAGGGAGAACAAGCAGAAAAGCGCAGCAAAGCGCAGCAAAACGCAGAGCAGAGAATGACCCCGCGTGGAGCAGGCGCGAAGAAGACAAAGGCACGATGAGGAGGCGCGGCAGAGGAGGCGCGGAGGAGGCGCAGATCAAGCAGGTGCGGATAAAGCAAGCGGAGTCGGGCGCGATCAGGGAGCTAGGCGCGGCGAGAGCTCGGCGCGGAGCGCGGAGTCGGAAAGGAAGATGAAGGCGGGAGGCTCGCGGGAAGAAGCGGCTTGAGCCGACACAGTCGGCGGCGGGACCGCTCCGCCCGACTGTGACCCGTTTGCCGCCATTTGGCCGCCGCCGCCGCTGCTCCGCTTGGTCCGCTGGCCGCCGCCCACACGCTGCCCGGCCGCCTAGGTCGCCCGGGCTAAGCCGACCTCCTTGGGCCGCCCGGCTGCCCAGGTTGCTCGTTTACTTTTTTAAAAAAATTTTATTTATTTTTTTTTTTTCACATATTCAATCAGTTAATTTTTATTCCATGGTCAAAACTTTGTTGAATTGATATGAAATCAAAATAAGGTGGGTAAAGATATTTTTAAATCTTAAAAAAGAATCCTATAAAAATGATGGTGATATTTATAACTTTTATAACTTGTTTAAAAAACAAATCTATATGCTATAATAAGTGAAAAGTTTAAATACATTCAAACTTTGAATCATAAGTGAAATGTGAATAAATAAGATACAAGAATAAGATTGTTGTACTTGTATTACAATGATCTCTTCTGCAAGTGAGCTCCCAGTCGCTCGGAGATCTACGCTTCATGGTGATGGTGATGATCAAACAATTGACAAATTCGATGAAAAATTGCTGCAGATCAATGCGAGAGTAGAAGATGACTTGATCATAAGTCAACACGCGGGAGGAACTTATTAACAATTGTGATTGTGGAAGCTAATTTCAAAGATCATGCAAGAAATTGGTCAAGAGACTGGTTGGCTGAAAACGACGTTCTTTTTCATCGATTACGGAAGTTCTGGTTCTTATTAATATGTACGCGTCTGACATATCCTTTAATTTGGTGGCAAATAAACCTACCCCGTCAAGTCTAGTAAATGCTTTTCACAATGTATTATTTTACTATTGCAACGTAATTATGTAACTGAAAAGGGTTAAACTTTAATTTATTTCACCTACATTAGGTAATTTTGTATGCAATAAGCATATTGTTATCAACAAACCGAATAAAGTATTAACGCGTAATTGAAATTGAATTTAATTTATGTATGAAGAATGCACATGATTACTAAACTACATTTATTCATTTAGTAGGGAAATATCCAAATGAAACAAAACATAATAAAAATTCACATTCAACTACTAAAACTGATAGACACCAAATATTAGTAAAAAATTCAAAGTATAATAGATTATTCTAAGAAAAGTAACTTATATGTATTGTATTCGATTTTCTTCATTAGTAGAGGCATATTCTTAATGTACTTATTTACTCAAAATTAAACCTATCAATATTATTATACCATAATAAGAACTCTTACATTATTCAACGACTTTAATCCAAAGGATATTTTTGGATTACACAATAGATATGTTATATATCTATAAGTCTCTATGACTTTATTCATTAATTAACACTATTTTTTGTTTCATTATATAACTGTGTATTCATGTTTCGATATAGAATAAGATTTTTTAAAATAAAAGCATAGTAGCTTGCTATAATAATTTCTATAATAATGAAGATTGCAATTGTAATGAGTGAGGCACACAATCCTAGGCTTCAATGGCGTAATTATTATTGTTTATAGCTAGATGCATCATTTAACTAAATATGGACTTTGGGCTTATTTATGGACTTTAAAACATGGGGAGATCCCTCCATCCATGACCTTGAAATTTTTATATTTGAAGAGTATCTTCATAGAACCTAGATTCTAGAAATCATTTTGCAACTATTGTTCTTAATTGTAGACCGTGGACTGTCCATTTTTAGTTAAATATGTCATCTAGTCTAGAGCCTCAAACCTTAACTCCTAATCAATAATAAATTCTAAAACATGTAAGCCTGTCTTAGATTTGATAGCGAATTCTTAGGCTGCCTCTTCAGCATCAAATTTGTTGTTCACCGTCAGTTATTGTTTGAATGTATGAAAAAGTAGTGGTCACCCGTAAATTCCAAGCAATAATTACCATTAATTTTAAATTATCTAATAATAATTGAAAAAATTTATATTTATTTATTAAATTTCGTTTTCTGAATCTTTACATTGACTTTTGAAAACATCATCATAAGAACTTCGGTATTCATGTTATCGGTCTAGTGAAAAAGTAGTGGTCACCCGTAAATTGCAAAACAACAATTACCATTAATTTTAAATTACCTAATAATAATGTAGAAAATTCATATTTATTTATTCATTTTATTTTTCTGTATTTTTACATAAACGTTTCAAAACATCAACATAAGAATTATGGTATTCATGTTATGAAACTGAGTTTTGTACATAACTTTTAACCATAAACTTATTTAAATGTGAGAGATGAAAGGAGTTTTAATCAAAATTGAACAGGTCGGTTAACCCTAAAGCGCTAAGGTAGATTCAAATTATAGCATGTATGATTTTGTCACCATAAATGTTATAATCAGTATCAATTACAATCATTACCTACCTGATTCAGCAAGTTTCCAATGATAAAGATGAATATATTATAGATTGATAATCAAACTAAGTACAAGTCTAAGCTGAATTACTGCTTTCAAATGCAAACTAGGGACCCCCAAGAACAAACTTGGGATCTCAACTAAATTTAAAAATTTAATTTTATCATTTTATTTAAATTAATGCATAAAACTAAAGTCCAAACAAATTCACCTAAAATCCGCCCTTTTAGGTCCAAAAAATAAATACAAAAGACCTCTTTACTATTATTGATTACAAGCCTAAATACAAACTTGAGACCAGAAGTACGAACTTGGTACCCGCAAGTACAAACTTGGTACCCGCAAGTATAAACTTGGAACCCGCAAGTACAAACTGGAACCAATTTGTACTTACGATTTTGGGACATGCAAGTACTAACTTGAGACTCGCAAGTATGAACTTGTGATCCTCTAGTGCAAACTAGAGAACCTCAAATAGTAATTTGGAAACGCAACTGAATTTTAGTAACCTAATTTTATGATTTTATCAGAATTAGTGCACAGAACCAAAGTTTAAACAAAGAGTCGATAAAATTATTTATATTTTCATTAGAGTCGATCATAATTCACGAAAAAACTATGACGCTTAATGTGACGAGCGAAATTGTAAGATTTGTATAAAGCAAGAGGAACCCCTTGCGCTTCTACTACATCGCCTTCTATTCCGATTGCTTACATTCCTCCGAAGAAATATGAGGAGGACAATCAACTTGTCTTGAGTTTCAATTTGGTGCAAAAGAATTGCAGCAAACTCTCGAACGTTTTCTATTCTTTCATGTTCAAGAATGTCAAAACGCTGCTTCGTGTGTGCTTAGAAGCTGTAGAATCGACAAAGTACAGAGTTTTTTCTTACCAAGTTTGCGATTCTGCTCCTGCCACAACAAATACACATAAGCAAACCTAAGTTTCTCAAGATTGTAAGGTACAGAATCACGAAAAAATATTTTTGATTCTACATACACCGCTTTCTTTAGTAAAACATGCTTCATGTTTGATATACACGGTTGTTTATTTGATTGTTGTCTAATTCAACTTTATTATATTATAAAATTTTATTCAAACTTTTATAAGATCATAAATATATCGTAAATGCTATAATCTTCACAAGCTCGTCAAGTCCACTGTCCTCTCACTAGAACCTGCGTAGATTGATATGCTCATAACGTTATCAATCTTCCTCGTTTTAAGACTTTACATCTGACATATTGCATTGAGATTACAGTCCGTGCTCAGGGTTCTTCACTAATTTGGTTCACTGTTGTATCTTGCTGTTCACGTTCATGAAGGAATTATGTGAACATGAACAATTTATCATGTTGAATTAGTAAACATATTCAAAGTTATGAACAGTTCTTACAATTAACTGTATTAATAAATGCGAACAATCCTGTTCATTTTCTACGAGTTGTGTCGCTTTTAAAGACCTAATACTCTTACCCTAATTTAGAGAACAAGGAGAGTAGACATATAATATCTATCTAAATACACTTCTCTTTCAGCTCAGTGATCGGAATGGTTTTCAGTGTTTGTCAATTCTTTGTTGATATATGTTTTAATGTTACGAATTCTTTTCAAAAACAAGGCCAGGATTATAAAATCGGTCCTTTTAAAAAACTACTTACTAAGTCTCATAGTTGATATACATATATTATGTTTTACTTTCATTGGTTAATGCTTTTTTTGAAACAACACCCAATTTATATTTTTATAGAAGTGTATATTAACTTAACTCCATCCTGACTTACTTTCTCACGTAGAAAGTGATACCGTAGCTCTATGTGTTTGGATTTGTCACGGATCTTTGAATTTTGAGTTAGACCGAACATCCGGTACCATCCACATACTCTTTCTCTAGAAGCCTCATCTTCAACAATATAATGATGTGAATTGTGTAAAAAAAGTGAAAAACTTGAAAAATAAGTGGAAAAAATGTATAAAATTTAAAGAATGTAAGTGAAGCATGTGTAAAGCCTAAAGAATGTGCAGGGTCGAGAGAATGGAGTATTTGACGCTACTCGTACACAACTGAAGCTCAACCCAAAAATAAAGATAAAGATTCTGGTAAACTTATTTCTTTGCTCTCATTTTGTCATAAGTATGAAAAAATATAACTTTTGCAAGAGTAGGATCGCATTTTCCGTGTTTTGTATTAGTTGTAATAATACAACTATGTCACCTTCTTCGTCACTCCTACCAACTCTTCTTGGTGCTAATGCATCCACTTTTGTACTAAGATGACCAATATCAGCATACTTAGCGAATTTCTACTAAACCGATCCTGCACGCCCTTGTAAACTACACTTAAACTACACACTTCCTGAGGTCCATCTTATCTTAGGTCGCTTTGTGTATCGCTCTGTGTGTTGTTTGCGGTGGTTTTTTAGTTTCTGGCATTCCAGTTTGTCAAAGGCTTCACCTGTCATAGCTTCTAGCCCATCACCGTGCCAGCACCACTTTCTTTGAAAACCTGATCATGGTAGTAAAATTATGATCATAGTTTCTACACAGTGCTTACATTCCCTCATTTTCACTCATATTGTCGACTTGAAAAATGCACTTTGAGTATCTGGATTTGTTCCAACATATCAGTCTGTGTCAAAACATCACATTGCATATATACTGATGAAGCTACTGTTATGCATAATTGGATATGTCAAACTCACTCGAAGCTGTCCCGTTCACCTTTTTAGCCCAAGATGTTCAATTTGATCAACTTTATATACAGACATGCACATGTTCCATCCATTCTGCACACGACTACTCTGTAAAGGAGACGATATTAGCTTCCTGTGTTTCTAGAGGCTTATGTTCAGATTGCAAGTGAAAGCACGCGCCATTCTCTTGTTGGAACTTTTGAAAGCACGCGTTTGTGTAGTCGCACTTTCAACTGCTTCTTTGTAAGCTTTTGGAAGCATGCATTCCTCGTGAAGAAACAAGTTTTATTTGTCATGCCTGAACTGTGGCAATTTTCAATCAAATTTGGCTTGAGCAATGTTGTTTAAGATTTCTGACATTCGATCAATTAATGATACCTTGAGTTGTCAACATCTGGTAGCATGTTAGTTTAAGAGGCCATATATATACTTCATGCATACTTACGTGTAATGCGAAGTGTTTTGTATTAATTCTAGGAATAAGAACTATGTTCGTAAATAGTGTATAACTTCAATCATAAGGATCAATTGCTAAACGTCTAACTTCATAATAATTTTAACATAGTTTAATTAATGATAACTTTTTATTTAAACCTAGTCTCAAAAACTATACAGAATTATTTTTTTACATATGGTTTTTATTCTTTATTCTATAAAACAATTTAATCTTTATATTCTTAAAAAAATTTACGTAATACTAAAAAATATCTTTAACTAGTTATCCTCAAAACTTAACTAGTATTGGACAGACGAATTCTAAAATTTGTGTTTTGCGGTATTTTTCCATTGGAGTTCAAAGTAACTACCAAGTTTAAAATATTTTACAGTGTAGTAGTTATGATTCAGGGTTAAGTGTTTAGGGTTAGAGGTTGAGTATAGGATTTAGTGTATAGGTTTTAGGCTATAGAGTTTAGGAATTAAGGTTTTGGTCATAGGGTTAAGGGCTCAGGATTAAGGGTTAATTATTTTTGAAGTTAAAGATTTAGGATTGAAAAGTAAAAATAGAAGCTAGATAGCAACTTTATAGAAGAAAGCGTAAATGCGGATGCATTCTAAATTTTTGAAAATGGGTTTAGAATACCATAATATAAAAATCATCTTAGTATAAGAATTGAAGTAAAACTAAGTATTATTACGTTTGAATATCACACATAGAATACTAAATTTGTAAAATATATTTACTCACTGAATGTTAACAAGACTTAATACTAAACCAATAATATTATACTTTAAATATCATATATGAAATAATACACTTGAAAAAAGTAATTAATAAACTTATAATTCCTCATCTTATTCACTAAGTACTTAGATAATACTATCTCACATAAATATTTTGAATATAATGTTTATAATGACCATTTGTAAAATACCACATTCAGCATAATTAAATATCATACTTAATATACCACACCTAATTAGAAACTAATATTATAGAATCACAATTAAATAATTTAAATTTTATATTTACTATAACTAATTTAATGTACAAAGTATTAATCTTTTAATATTACACGTATTTTAGTAAATACGTATCGTAAAATACCTCACATCACCTGTCAATGTTGATAAATTGAGCATAAACGCTAGGCATAAAGGCTTAGCAAATGTTAATAGCGTCCACCATTTCACAAACTAATTCACCAAAATAAACCTAACAATTGTTAGGATTGAAATATGGAAGTAAAGCAAATAGATTTACATAATTACTCTATAATTCTACTCTCCATTTGATACTTTATCACAGCTCTATGAAACTCTCCGAAGTTCAGCGTACTAAATTTAGTATAAAATAAAATTAAATCATTCAAGACTACATCAATCCAACGTACACGCCGGGAACAATTTGTTTTCCCTCTGAACATTTATTAAGTATAAGTCTCATGTAATTAAATATTTTCATGTTTTTCTCCCTATCCTCTATTTAAGCAAATCTTGTAAAGGTTCCAATAACATATGATTGACACTATCTCTTTAACTACTAGAAGTTTCTTTTTCTCTTTGTGTAGTCGGATGAATTGTGATAAAAAAATGATTGCAGCAATGGTAAAAGTTTTATTATTAAAGTTATCGATTTTTAAAATATCAAAAGTTCAGTTAAACCCCATATTCGTTATATTTGGAACATTTTTATCTCCCAAGACAAGACAACGGATGAAGCAAAAATCAACATTTAGAGGGGTTTCACCATAGGCATATGTACTCAGAATTTACTAATTTCCATTATATTTGGAGATGATATGAGACCTCTTGAATCTTAGAAAATATGTTTATCTTAAAAAACGTTTCCAACCATACATATATTTGATACGGTACATGTCAAGATTAACATACCAACAAAAAATAATTTTCTTTCAATTGATAATAATGATGGAGTCAACTTAAACAATCTTCTTGTACAAAATAAATATATTCAATATGGATAGTAAATCGTACAAAAACATAATACTCTATATACTAAATATCGAAGTAATATATATGTCAATACCAAGTTTAAGTACTAACACACCTACTTCCATAAGAAATACTATATACCAGAAGACTACTCTTGAGAAGATGAAGCAAGCTCCCGCAAAGAAGCCTTGATGATTTCGACCTGCTTCTTCGATATTGTAATAATTGCGTCTATACCTTCATTGCTTTCCTCGTCAGAATGCGTAATTCTTGATTTCCAAGCAGTGAAAATAGCATCTGTAGGTTGCGAACATACATCTACACCTTTCTCAACAGTCCATTGAAGCTGTCTATTTGTATCCCAATCTGTGTAATACTTGAGAATATCTTTGGAGTGTGACATTGGACGGAAAAACTGGATGTCGAACGTATTACGTAGGTCTGGATTTGAATTTGGATCAGACATTGCTCGCCCGAGCCAGAAAGGCCGGCCATCGATATCCTCCTTCCACAATTTCATACCAACATGATCACCTCTAGGAAGCCATTCCTCGTCGTGACAGAAAATTTTGTACTTCATTATGGGACATCCACTTGGATCCATGTAAAACTTGAATTGATGCGCTTTCGTATGCCCCACTAATGCTTCGTCGCCGACTAACATCCACTCCTCAATGAATTTCTTGAAGTCCGGAACCTCTTGAACGAGGTGTCGAATAACTCGAAGTTTCTCTATCCGCATAAAAAATTTCATGAGAAGAGGGATCGTAGGATAATCCTCCTTTCGCAACGCCATGCTCCAACGCCCAAATAACGCATCTATGTCATCATGCGTATGACCGACGAGCATAAAATTTACATATATCTCTTGAAATACTTGTTTTGCTACCAAAAGAGACCAGAAACTGAAGATGAATCTATTCTTGTTATCACTCACAACATTATCCATTTGGACATTCAAAATTGGAGGCGAAGACTTTGATGGAATTAGGATGTGAGGAATCGGGCCTAATGTATCCATACACACCTCGGAACCTCGTAAAAGAGCAGTATACAGTGGATGCGATGGGGGCTCTGTGAAGAGCTTTTTATATGAGGATTTAGGTGCACCTTCCGAATCCCGCAGAAGTTTTGCAAACAAGCCAACCATATAATTGGCATCATGTGAGTAAACATCTAGTCCATAATGAGCGTATCGCTAGTCTACATCACCATGAGCAAAAATTCCCGTGACTGCAAGAGGTAACTTCATGAGTCCGTCTAAGTTCTTCACCTTATGAGACAAGGCGTTGTCGTAGAGTGGTCCATCTTGTCCTGCATAATGGTCAAAACATCTTGAGGCGACTCCTTAGACCTAAAGCGGTTGAGGTAGTACAAGTCTCGGTGCGCATATAACACCATATTCATTATTTTGAGAGTATTCCTCAAAAATGAGAGTATTGTTGAGGCCCAGAAGAATGATAAAAGTACAAGTAGTCTGTAAAAAATGGTATCAAGTAGATATAGATGGATGAATAATTGTATGCCAGACTGGAATATACATGAATGTATGTTTATTTATAGACATTGTATACAAGAATTGACTACGTCAAAGGAAATATGCTCATCCAAATAAAAATGTGAGCTCTGGTTACATACAAATGATACGAATGTACGATGGTAAATACGATATTTCTATACCAATAGAACACTACAGTATGGTGTTGAATGTGGGCTATCCCTGGAGAACCATACCGATCAATGTACTCTAAATCATATCAAGACTGTTGCCGTATCACAAGTGCGAACGGCTTCGAATTTCAGCTAGTGCCTTCCACACTTCTGGTCCACGACTATACCCTGTGTATGGTGACGAACGCGAACTTGAATTTTCACGTCGCTGAAGCTTCAAAATTCGTTGCTCCAATGCATCGCGAACAGGAGGAACCCTAACTCTGGACTGAAATCCATCGTGTGACTGAGTCTGGCGGTGACTTTCGTGTAATGGCGGGCGCATAGTACGGAAACGCAAACGCGAGGAATCAACAGCATGGGCAACAGGCGGTTTAGGTGGCTCCGTTAGTTCCGTCCGGCAGTCGCCAAGTTCTGTTGCTGGCTCCAAAGACTTCAATGGACAAGGCGTAGAGAGAGAATGGGTCGACGCACCACGAGATACTTTCAAATGACGATGCCTTATGAGGTGATAAACGAAGAGCCGGAGACTCGACAATGACTGGTATGGGCACGACTGCTGCAGTTGTCGCCTAAGTGCATAAAAAGACATAGAGAAATGTAAGTAAATCAAACTACGATGGCAGTTAAGAACTAGGAAAAACTCATAAATGAACTGCTTCAAGTATGTCATACCTGTACGGGAAGTGCATCATCAACTAACTCAGAATCATCGTAAAGCTTTCTTTGCGGAGCGCCACCTCGACTTGATTCGTCAATTAGGGTACGGGTCTTCAGCGGGGAAGGAGAACATGCAGAGTGTGGTCGCTTACCGCCAAAAGGAGGACTATCCACAACACCATCATCAATTCCCATTGTCGAGTAGTCCATAGTTGATTGTGCAGTAGCTGCTGAGTACATTATGTGGCCCATTCCACTCTGCGAAATTGAGTATTGTCCGTAGTCCAAAATCGAATCAGCAGAAGCAGCGCAACGGAAATCAAAATCATTGTCCGAAACCGAGACGGAATTGGACACCTGGATACGAATTCATTTTAGAGGAATCATCAACAAGGATGATATGCAATATGATATAACCAAATCACCTCGCTAGTTAAACCAATGCTGAGAGAACTAGCATCATCAAACACTACAATATAATAAAGGGTCGGACACAAGCCCGCTCTGAAATGACATCAGTCCAGGAGGAGAAATTGAATCATTTATTATAATCTACACAATATACATGACAAATTTGAATCTTGTCTGGTGAGGCCAATCATGGTTAACTAGCCTAATCATGCACTAGCTTCCTAGAAGCCTCTACGGCGTTAATAAGCTCTTCGTATTCTGAAGTATCAAGCTCTTCAGAGAGCATTCTACGCCCAATGTTTCTCTTCCCTACGGAAAGACAACAAGCCCTGACCGCGGCTTTCATGTAGACGTCGAATCCAAGGGAGGAGCTCGTCCACCAAGAATCTGTCAGATACATCATGCTCTGACCACGAGACTGGGAGTACGACATTCTCCGGTTCATTCACGACGTGCTTCTCACGGCTATCGTCGATGATGATCGTGTCATGCTCATTAAACTTTAAGTTTAGACCACTGAAAAGCATATCCAGTGGTTTGAGGAAGAGATCCTTATTAGTCCCCTTCAACTTGAAGTTGGACAACTTATTCCGCGGTCCACGAACCTTGACAACCTCACAAGAGTTACGCCCCAAACAAGGCACGGGGATGGCACACCCGGAACAAGTAGTCACATATGGACTTCGTGGTCGCATGAACCATCGAACTCCATACGGAGACGTATGCAACTTCACTCAACTCACGAAGGAAATCATGGCAGAAGGGCCGAACGAAAACAGCCTTGGGACCAATCGGAGCGGGCAGGACAGAGGAATGTGCACTCGCGACCATGTTGTAAACTTGGTCCTTTGGCATGAATCTCTTCTCCTTGCAGACACAGAGGATACCGTTCAAGTCCAGGATGACATTGAGCCACTTGCATGGCACCCTTGACGGAATAGAACGAGGGATATCCTCCACGGCTGCAACTACCGGACTGTGCGAATGACTCATCCCCTGTTCAGAAGGGGGGCAGAAAAATGTGTATACAGTTAAGTACTGCACTGCCACATTTCGAGACTGACCCTTTCTATAACACTAAGAAATTTTGAATCCAAACAATGCGATCACACCGAACCAATATGGAAAGGATTGAATAAATTTTGGAGAAGGAGCAGCTTACCGGTGTATCTGATTGAATTTCAGCTGTTTGTGCATCTCGTACAGCGGTCGAGGATGGAAGAGGAATGTGAACCTCGAGCAGTATGGAATCAGGAATGTGACCTTCATTGTGATCATCTTGCGCCGTGTTACTTGGCTCACCATGAAACGGACTCATAGGACTGTTGTCTTCCATAGGGGGGACGTCATGAGACACACAAACATTCGGAACACTTCGCAAATCAATCGAGCCTGCATAGATATCAGAGGGAGAAAATGTGTAAGAAAATATGATTGTATTCCAAACTCTGCGTTCAAAATTGAGCGTCATATACAGAAAGTATTTACACGATGAACACCGAGTCCAATCTAACAAAACTGCCCTACGGGAATATATATACTAGTCTATCAACAACTGCCGAAGGCTTCTACAGGCGAACTTCCATTAACCGAAGGAGAAATTCAACTCGAGTCGAGTTAATTGAAAGACTAGATCATGGAGTTCAACCTGATTCGGTAATGTTGGGATCGGGAGTCTGATCCTGTGTTCCTATCTGGTCTTCCTCATCCACGGCCTTCCGTTGCGACTCGACTGGGTCCGATCGTGTGGAGTGACTTGATGGGCCTTGATCCGTAGAAACAACTGGAGAGATGTTGCCCGCAGGTGAGGGAGCAGCAGTCGACTGAGGAGGCGTGCCTTGGAGGGAACGTCGGGGAGATGCATGTCGAGCTGCACCGCTGTCGGAAGACTGAGTAGGCCCGTGGGTCAGGAGGAGAGGTTCACTCTGACCTGGTTCGAGGGAGAGGAGAGGCTTTGCATTCAGGTGCGAGATTGCTTGGACTACCATATCAGGCATTCTCGCGATGGCCTCTGTGAACATGAACTTCCATCGTTGCTCATCCTCCTGTCTCTGGACAGCGCGTTCCTCGCGCTCTCGAGCAAGCATTGCTTCAACTTCGATCCTATGTCGAGTCTGCGCATCCTCCTGCATTTTGGCGAGCTTCTCCATAAGGGTTTCAACGGATAGTGACTCCCTTTTCCTCTTCTGTGGCGATGGTGTAGAAGCCCGAAGAGAGGTATCCGAGTAGCCTTGTTCCAGGGGAAGATGAGAAGATGAGCCTCGTCCAGTCTGGGGTGTTACCGGGTGTTGGGAACCGTAGGCCTCAACATCCTGGATAGGATCGTCATCGTCATCACTAGACCCGATTGCGATCGGTCTTGGGTCATGCAAGTCAAGTGGTAACTGTACACCGCTGACCTTCTTCTTCCCCTTCCCCTTCTCCGACTTCGTGGGGGGTGGCGGTGCTTCCAGTCTCTCCCTGGATAAGGAAGGCTCATCGATCGGGTACCCTTCTTCGAAATCACGACGATCCAAGTTGAAGACATCCAAGGAAAGTCTTACAACTTCGTCGTGCTCTTCGGTGGAGCTGATCGTGTAGTTCATCAGGGAACACATCTGCAAGTACACACATCAAGAGATGCAACGTCGATCAGAAGATTATTTAACTCGAGTCGAGTTGAAATGGAGGTGGCGTGTGTGAGCAAGACCAGACTACACTTCTATGTGCATTCAACTCGAGTCGAGTTGAATACCAACTTTACACTCTATGTTCCATGAAACACCAAATTTAACTCGAGTCGAGTTAAATCTAATAACACATGCATGAACAAGATTTCTTAGCATATTTAGTACTCCATTCAACTCGAGTCGAGTTGAATAGACTTTAAGTTAGTGTAAAACTATACCTAGACAATAAGGTGCGCAATGAACCCGACTCGACTTTAATACAACTAGTATGCAAGCAACAGAGCCATGGCGAATTATTCAACTCGAATCGAGTTGAAATATATAGGACATCCTTACCCAGGCCGCACAGTAGAGCTTCCCGCCTCCAAACACACTGAGGATCGCATCCCCTTCCTTGCAGAAGATGTCAAGCAGCTTCAGGTAGAACTCCATCCTCAATTCCGTATTATAGATACGGTACTCGAGCTCGTTGTATCTCCCGCAGATCTTGAACTGTGGAGTGTCGGGGGCCTGGAAGAACTTGGGAAGATTCGAAATCCTCAACTTCTGATTTTTTCGAAACAAGAAAAGGATCTGGACATGATCCTTGGCCCCTTTCTTCGACGAGTTTTGGTCCTCGAGTCGCTCGTGAGGAGCCGGAACGTACTCAGCATACTCAATCTTGTAATTTGCTCCGAACTCGCAACTGTCGAGGTGATTCTTGATCTTCGCCTCAGCATCCTTACTTCCGCAGATCCAAACCCAAACTGGGATTTCAGTTACCACGGGGTCCGTGATAGACTTCAGGACTTGGAGGACGTTGTAGAAGTAGGAGCCTGCTGATGAGCTCGAAGACGCTGATTCCTCATTTGCTCCGGGGAGATTTCGGAAGTCCATAATTCCGACCTTGATTCGCTTAGCGGACTGATCATTCCAAGAGTTCTCGTGCCATTCCCCTAGAACATCGTCCTCCAGGTTGTAGGCCCTGAAGTTTGTTTCGCCCTTCGGAACCTGGAACTTCCCCTTGTTGGCGAGGAAGCATCTGAAGAACTCTGTTGCATACGGCGAGAGTTGCTCAAAGGACTTGTTCTTGTTGCTGGGGAATTTCGCCAGCGTGAAGAAATCTTCCCCGGGATTCGTGAGGAGAACGTTCAGTGTAGCTGGAGTGATCTTAAAATCCCTCTTGAATTTCTTCCAGCTCTCCTTCCTGAAGTCCCCACTTGTGCTAAACAGCATCAAGTCAGGGCGCATGTTGTGAATCACGCGCTTCACGATGGTCTTCCTCTTGCAGTGCTCCAGCCAGTCGTGAGAGCTGTAGCAATCTACAAGCACACCCTTCATCTGCTTCAATGTGACTTTGGGGTATGAGTGGCGCCGTTTTGGGTTCGGTCTGTTCAGCATATGCTCGGCTAATCGCTTGAGCTGGGCGTAGCTACAGTTTCCGATCCATTTGAAGAACTCCCTGGTGAGGTGTCCATGGTCAGGCTTCCACTTCCCCAACTCCTTCAGCTTCCTTCCTGTTTTGGGATCGATGAGCTCCCCTTGGGATGCGGCTGAGATTAGCTCAGCCCAGACGTCGTAGAAATCATCTGGAGTTGTGATGATTTTCAGCTCATTTGCGATGTTAAGCTTCTCTCTGGCCGCCTTGCTTGTTGTCACTGCTCTCTGGGCGTTCTTGACGTCGATGAGAGCGAATCTTGTCCTGACAGCTTCCATGAACTCCTGTATCATCCGAGCACGGTACTGAGTTAGATATTTAACTCAAATCGAGTTGAAATAGGATACAACGGGATAGAAATTCAGAAATCATTGTTAGTATTTTAGGACATTATTCAACTCGAATTGAGTTGAATGTAGGTACACATACGTTGAAATTGTCCTTTGCAGGCTTCTTTCCCTTGCCGGGCCTCTGAGTGACGACCCTGCCAACCTCAAGAGCCTCCTTCGGATTCTCCGGTCTACCGAGGCTTATCCACAGCTCCCGCGCCCCGATGATGTTTGTTGCCCACGTCGGATTCGTATTCATGAAGTGGTTGACCCTGTTGTAGAACGCGGAGATTCTTCGAATGATGGGCTTTTCTTCGTTCCATACCACGAAGCAGTCCCATGTCTTGAATTCATCCTTGATGCTTTGGTCTACATCAGGCATGTTCTGCAACTGCTTGGATGCCTCGACGCAATGCTGTCCGTTGACCATGTAGAACTCCCCGTCCTTTATGTCCTCCCATGATCGGGGTTTCACAAGCTGATTCTTTGGGTAGACGCAGAGGGTGTTCTTCTTGCTCTTATCGGACATCTCAATCAGGAAATGCCTCGTGTTCTTGACTTTCTCCTGCTCGAGGTTTTGGATGTTGAGGTCCGCAGGGGGGGTAAAGAGACGCTCGATTGGAATCTCGAAAGTCACATCTAAGCCAAAGATGTATGAGCTCTGGCAGAGCCCCCCAGTAGTTCTTGAAGACATTCATGGACTCCTTGTAATCGACAACTTTGCCTACATTGTCGATGGGAACCTCCGTCAAAGCCGACACTAAGCTCGCCTGTTCAATCTCGGTGGGGTCGGCCAGGGTCGACTTCATCGTCGTGACCGATTTGAGCTTCTTCTGTGTCGGCCCCCGCTGAGCTGTGGACGGATTCGCCTTGCGCCTCTTCGATCCCGTCGCCTCAGGAGTCTGGTATAGGATAGACTCGTGGCTGCCGCTTTGCATGCTTACTTCCTGCGTCAGACGAAGAGGCGTCATTTGCATCTTCTTGCGTTGCAGCTTCGCCTTGAAGTTCACCAAGGCAGTGACGAGTGATTGGAGACGAGGCGCGAGAATACTTGGTGGCTGCTGTTCACCGCCATCTTTTGTGAATCGAAACTCACGAATGTGTTGCTCGACATTCTTCGCCAAAGGTTCGTAAGGAGTATTCTTAATACTGTCGACATGTGCCAAGATGTCGAAATCCATCTTCGTTGTGTCGATCATGTAAGTGAACCTGTAGTCTTGGTCCACAGCTGTGTCGTCGTTGGGGTCGTCCACGATGCACGTCACGCATATCCAATTCGTGTTGTGGACTACAACGTCAATGATGTTCTCTTCCAAATTCACAGGAAGGTTGCACTCCGCACCCGTGTACTTGGTGACGACAGCCAACTTGTCCGTGTGCGGTGTGAGGAGCATACTCCACCATTCGACATCCGCAGGATTACTGTGCACCCACATGTCCCCAAATATTTCGGGATCTGCGACCTCGCTATCCTGTTCAGGAACATAAGGATCGAAGAAGGATGAGAGCCTCTCCTTGGGATTTTCTCCTGCTGAGAAAGAGAAGCAAATTTAGTACTTATGTACTCGAATTGCAAGGATCAGTATTCAACTCGAGTCAAGTTGAAATTGCATTCTCTACTTCTCAATTATGTTCATCTTCCTTAGTAAGGAAACTGGACTCAACTCGATTCGAGTTGAATGCTTTCATGACGGCGTAAGGTGGTCTCTACGTATAGTTACTATAGTTGCTACCCATGGTTACTACATATGCAATAGTATCATCGGTTCCAGATTATATTTACTGAAATGATATTCAACTCGAGTCGAGTTGAATCTAGTGTATATTTCTAACCTGTTTGAATAGCTGGTCAGATTGTAACCTATTCATCTTCAATAGGTTTCGATGGATGTAGACGTCGTGACGTTCGCTGTACCCTAATTCAACTCGAATCGAGTTGAATTTGTTATCTTTAGGTTACTGAGTCCGGCTAACAGCATTACATCTCGATTTTCTTTAACTCAAGTCGAGTTAATATTTCTGGTCTTCTGCAAATTCTCGAACCAACAAACCTAGTCTAATCCGTTTCAACTCGACTCGAGTTGAATTCTACCTGACTGACCTCATCTATGGAGGTATGCTGAGTTATCGTAATTCTAGTTGAGTGGATCTCCTAGACTTACTGTAGACTATTTTAATACTGGACTTCTTGTCTAGTTTAAGTTGTGCACAAGATTCAACTCGATTCGAGTTGAATAGAGTTTTGCAAGTCATTCATGTTGAATTTATGATTTAACTCGGGTCGAGTTGAATATGCATGCTAGAATGAGTTGACTAAATGTTTATAGTATAACGGTAGTTCATTTTAGCTCGATTCGAGTTGAATTTTAATTAGCTTCTGTTATTGCACTGAGAACTTTCTAGAGTCGGTCTGTTTCAACTCGACTCGAGTTGAATTAGTATGACACATTGTAACGTGAGGCGCTACTATAATTCAACTCGACTCGAGTTGAATTGGTAATGTGTCCTAACTTTATCCTATTTGGAAATATATTAGTCACACGTCACTACTTGTTATGCTACTTTGATATTAAAAATTTATTAGAATAAAGATTCAACTCGGGTCTACTTGAATTCTCTCTGCTCTGTGTGAGATTCAACTAGGGACTAGTTGAACTGCCAACGATTCTGCTAAAACAACTTTACATTGATCGAGTAAAATATACTGTTCACTCACCCATTGATAGATCTGCTTCTCTTCTACTATGTAAATACCGCACGCAATTCAACAAGGCTCAGCTTTGCCCTGATCCTGTAGGAACAAAATTGTATACAAATGTGATCAATACTACATTAAAACAAAACTCGCTGCAATCCAGTAGAACAGCATCAACAATCCATGCAAAAAATTCCTAAATTCACCTCATATGCGACCATTTACAACTGAACATGGTAAGAAAAACAAAAGTCCAGGTTAGCTGATCCAGAATCAGCGAACAGTATCGAAGATCTAAGCTCCTACAAGTGATCAATTCTGCTGGTGATCACAGTCGTATCCAAAGCCTATTTATACAAGACCAAGTTGCAAAATACTTCAATACAAGCAGAGATCCGATTGTAATGCCACTGAAATCAAATTGCAAAACGACACATTGACTAATTAGCATAACATTCATACAAGAGTGGCTCCTGCTGTTCAAACGTGATTGTATACCAGTACATGAAACAACCATATTATCTCTTGAAACGAAGAGAGATACGCCACAAGATTTTTAAAACCTCTAAGAAGGCAACACAAAAACCAGAAACAAAGACTCAACGTCATTGATGCAAAACGTCCAGAGAAATAATTGAATTGGAAGAAGACCAACACAAGAGGCAACAGGCAACATCAACTCAACCACATTCTGAATTGAAGCTAGCTGCAGAATTCAACCACGTTTCTTGTGGGCTTCTGCTACACGAGATCTTAAAGAGACTGCCGGTGATAACCCGGCCCCAATAAACCTCAAAATCCTGCCCTCGATTCGGATTGCAAGCTGCAACTCAAGTGAAAGAAGACCAACACAAGAGGTTTATGCAATCCGAATCGAGGGCAGAATCAAGAGATTGCAGGCTGCAACACAAGAGGCAACTCCGCATTCACAAATTTCAAAAACAAAAAACCTAAAGCTTACCAGGAATTTCCGCCGCGGCAATAGAAGCTCTCTTCCCGTTGACAGTCGAAGCACTCCGCCGCAGCCGCCGCCGCCGCGTGAACGAACACCTTCACCGCCACGACCGCGCTCCTCTTCGCAGCTTGTCGAAAATCCTCCTCGGCGCAAACCCAAAAACTCTAAACCTATCTACAGTAGTGCGCCTCGAACGAAATGGCGGCAAAGCAAACACAAGCTCACCACCACCGCTAAAAGACAAAACCCTAGAACCTCAAAACACAGCGCAAAACGACAGAGTATCGACAGCGCAAAAAGACAAAAGCAATAATGCAGCGCGAACTCCGCGGATGGCAGAGGAAGCAAGAGCAAATGCAGCAAATGCGCGCAGAAGAAGTAAAAACAGAGCGCGCAGAAGATAGGGGACAAATGGCCAGTGGGTGAGGAAGATGGGGAGTGCCTCGTAATGGCGGCGGTGGTGGGACGTCCGTACCCCTTCACGAAAAAGTATTCCATGCATGGGCATGTGCATGGGCATGGTCATGCACATGGTCATACACACATACATGGCCATGTACATGACCATGCCGATGCACATGATTATGGGCATGGCAAACTTTTTACTTTAGTCATTAATTGTTGTAAGTTTCTTACTTTTTATGTATATTTACTAATTTTTCCACTAATTCTTGACTAAGTTTTGACTATGATTATGTCTAAGTTCTGTTCAATTTCTGACTAAGTGAATGTGTAGGATTTTAATGGAAGTTTCTGACTAAAATGTAATTAAACCCGGGCCGCCTTACACGCTGTCCCCACCATAAATTGCTTCGGGTAGCAATCTCTTGCCCTTGTCATGTCTGCTAGCCTCTACACTACACTAAATTCCATAATATTTTTCATTTATTTCTAACTATTTTTTTAAGTTAATTTTTTTGAAAAGAAGATAAGTTCAATAAATGCCAAAACCCAAAACCCTAAACCCTAAACCCTAAACCCTAAACCCTAAACCCTAAACCCTAAACCCTATACCCTAAACCCTATACCCTATACCCTAAATCCTAAACCCTAAACCCTAAACCCCTTCCCAATTAGTTAACGTTCTCCAATCCAATAAGGTCATCATTAACTCGAAAATGAAGGTAATAAATTATCCCCTCTCTATTAATTTCTAAGATGTTGTCAACTCATAAAATTTTATTATTAATATAAACACCTACAAATTAAAAATATTAGTGGATAGCTATATAATCAAATAGGAAGGTTTGAGATAACGAATTGGACAATATAAATAAGACTATGAGAGTATATAGATAGAAGATATCTTTAACAAACATCATGTATACTATAGACATGCACCACACATATCATGGCCATACATCACAACTATCATCGACGTACATCATTCATACCATAGCCATACATCATACTTACCAAAAGATCGTCCAACAGTTTTATGTTTGAGAAGTAGATTACTGACTACAAACCTTATATATATCTCTATATACGTATGTTAATTTATTAATATATTCATGTATATACATATTTGAATTTGTAATCGTATATGACAGGGCCTCCCTTCTCTAAATTAAGATAGCACAATCAATGCTCAACGTATATTCAAATATATGTTAATATTGAACATAATTGAATTAAGATTCTAGGAAGTTAACGTATGTACCAATGTCTAAATATATACATACATACTTATTTTGGTCTACATATTCAATTTTACTTGTATGTATATCTCCATATACATATATTAATTTATTTATATATTCATGTATATACATATTTGAATTCGTAAGCATATATGACTAGGCCTCCCTTCTCTAAATTAAGATAGTACAATAAATGCTCAATACGTAGTCAAATTTATCTTATAATCATTCATCATTAAATGGAAATATTATGTATTTAACATCTATACCCGTATCTATGTACATATACGTACTTATTTATCTAAGTTAATATTCATTTGTACTCGGGTATATATCCATGTAAACCAATTTTAACTCGTATGGTCATATAATCGCGCTTTCATTGTTCTATATTAAGATAGTACAATAAATGCTCAATACATAGTCAAATTTATCTTATAATCATTCATCATTAAATTGAAATATTATGTATTTAACATCTATACCCGTATCTATATACATATACGTACTTATTTATCTAAGTTAATATTCATTTGTACTCGGGTATATATCCATGTATACCAATTTTAACTCGTATGGTCATATAATCGCGCTTTCATTGTTCTATATTAAGATAGTACAATAAATGCTCAATACATAGTCAAATTTATCTTATAATCATTCATCATTAAATTGAAATATTATGTATTTAACATCTATACCCGTATCTATGTACATATACGTACTTATTTACCTTAGTTAATATTCATTTGTACTCGGGTATATATCCATGTATACCAATTTTAACTCGTATGGTCATATAATCGCTTTCTTTTTGTTCTATATTAAGATAGTACAATAAATGCTCAATACGTAGTCAAATTTATCTTATAATCATTCATCATTGAGTTGAAATATTATGTATGTAACATCTATACCCGTATTTATGTATACATACATACTTATATATCTATTCATATACATTTGTACTCGTATATAGATGAATTAATAGATTATGTATTTATCATAGTATGTATTTAACATATTATGTACTTAATATATTATGTATATATTGATGTATATTGAAATGTATTCATAGATCCATTTATTTGTAGTGATTTTATTCTATGTTAGTATTTTATGTTTTTTTTTGGTATTTTTTATTAGTAGTGAACCATATATATGATTCCATTGATTTTGAGTTACTAGGTAAAGTTTTGTCAATGGAATGTTCTCAATTACTCTAGTTACTCTAATTTTGTAAATATTCTATCTTATTCAATAAATTTACGTGTACGAATTTGTATTTTTTTTCCACAACTCATACATGTGTATTGAATGTTTAATTTTATGGAGAAAACATTAAATCACATTTCTTTGTAAAAAATTTAAATTGCATACTTACGAATGGGTTTCCCTCCAAAATCGTTTTCCTTGAAACATCTTTGCCGCCGAATATTTTCAAAATTCAGAATTAAAAAGTAGATTCCTATTTCGAAGCCCAATCAAGACAACATGCAGGTTGCGACAAAAAGAGGTCGGCTTTTTGCACGATATTGGGAGTCGAGGATACTCGACCGATTCAACCGTTGAGGTCGGGTTGGGGTGTAACGCAGTCCCTCATGTTTCATTTTGATTTCTCTCACTCTCGTCCGTGCTTTGAAGGTGCGCTTACCTTGATTTCGTTCCGCTGTCCTTGTTCAAAGTTGCGTGTCAGTTTAGATTGTATTGAGTTTGTGCTGACGGAGTTTAAAGTAGTTTCCCATTTTGAGGTTCTAGTATTGTAGAAGAGGCGCATCCTCTTGTACTTTGATTGTGTTTCTGGTTATCGAAGTTGCTCGTGCTGTATTGTTTGTCTTCCGCAAACGAATTGCTGATTGTTGTGCGTGCTTTTTTCAGTTGCGAGCCCTAGTATCCCTCGCGAAATCTGCAATTCGCAGGTGAGCGTTCTTCGGAATTCCTCAGTGTTTCAGCAGTTACTGAATTTTGATTTTGAGCTGATTACGAGTTCCGGGAATTCCGCCGGTATTTCCGGGTGAATGTGTTCATCACAGGTCTCCATATTTTAATCATTTAACTCGACTCGAGTTGAATTAATTATGCAGGTGTATATAGGTCTGTCCAATTTCAACTCGGGTCGAGTTAAATTGTAATTCAGTCCTGATTACGTAATTAGGATTTTAGACTTATAGGTGGTGATATTCAACTCGAGTCGAGTTGAAATGGAAGGAATCCGATTTCATGGGGGTTCTTCCCTTTACGGTACGGATACTCAACTCGGGTCGAGTTGAATCACGAATTGGATATCAAGCAGATAATAACAGCCAAAATGGATTCAACTCGAATCGAGTTAAATGTGGATAAGAGATACCATCTATATGCCTAAATGAATGTCTTAGAATCCGATATGCTGTATTCATGGATATTCACATTCAACTCGACTCGAGTTGAATCGGTTATCACCAAGCTCTTCAGGTGATTTACAGTAGTCTTGTCGATTGTTGTGGTTTCTATATCGGGCTCGGATACGTGACTATTATCTATGTAACATGATTTAACTCGATCCGAGTTAAATCAGAATTAGCACATATTTTGAGATATGCGTTTCCTTGAAGTAGGTTATCTTCGTTTATCCATGGGTATTCAACTCGATTCGAGTTGAATACCCAGACTTCTTAGCTGGAAGAGAATTTATTCCAACATCTTGTCTACGTATAAATAATTCTTCTCGATTTCTGTCATTATTCTATTCAACTCGAGTCGAGTTGAACCACCACATATTCTTCTGTTCCTCAAGTCGCGTTCGTGATCAATTTGCAGACTCTACCATGGCTGATCAAGATGCTCAATTGCTTGGTGATTTTTCCTCTGATGAGGAGGTCGTGGAGCAACCCGAAGTTCCAGTAGACGTTCCAATGTGTGAAGGTATCCCTCGTCGTCTTTGGGCTACAAAGTTCGTTACCCTTTACGGTGACGAGGGTCGCCCTGTAGCGGAGGGCCTTTGTCACAACATCAATTACGATCTCGTCCTCGGAAGCAATGGTCCACTTGGGCACTCCCGAGTCGCAGTTCAAATCTCGAAGACCCTTGATGCCACAGTGGTGCCAGATGAGTGGAGATATTCTGTCAGGGCGTGGCCGATCGATAAAGTCTTCTATAATGGGGCTAGTCTCAGAGACCATGAGATACGACACGATCATGACTCTCGTGTTGCACGTCTTGCTAGACCTCAGTCATCGTGTAGCCGGAGTTACAACAATACATCTAGGAACCCGCCTCCTGAAACATCCGTCAAGTCCAAAGGCTTATTAACTCAGGAGTCCATCAATTCTGACTCCAGCAAAGTTTGCTGCACCAGGAACTGCGTTCAGCCCTTCCCGAGGGAAAAGATCCGATGTTTCCGAGAGCGGATGTATAGTGGTACAACCTACCAATTCAGGTTTCACATGAAGCTTGATGTGCACAGGCAGGTTCATCAAAATGCTGGCGGGAAGAGGGTGGTCACGGTTGAGGGAATCGATGTTTGCTTGCCTGCGTGGAGACATATTGCTGGAGTGTCCGAGGCGACCTTTCGTCGGTTTCAAACGTACGTGGCCGATGGCGTCATGGCGCATCCCCATGGAAATTCGTCTTTGCTTAAACCGCGCAAGCACATGTCGCAGGCAACTGCAACCCTGCGTTGCATCCTGGAGAACTCTGCCGATCACATGCCGCACCGAACGAGGACACTAAAATCTGGAGAGAAGGTTGTATCCATGATTCTTCCCGCTACATGGAAATGGAAGAGTACCATCCCGGAAATCAACGCCGCAAACGAAGGCTTCGGTTTGAAGATGGTCTCACCATCTTCTCTGAGTAGAATTCGGAAGTTACACTTTCCTGAATTTGATGCGAAGAAACCCGGGGATAACTTCGCTCGGTGCTCCAAATGTGATCGGTTGCACACACTTCGTCGTGGCTCTATTCCCGGGTCGCAACAAGCACTACTTTGGGCAAAGAAGTTCGAGGTACACTTGGCTGCAGCCCGTGCTCATCGGGAGTTATATTATGCAAACAGGTATAGGTCGAAAACCTTCGAGGGAGCTTTTTCTTCGAGGGAGCTTTTTCTTCGGTCGAGGTCGGCACCTATCTTTGATGCTGTTCTCCATGGTGCGGAGACTTGCGTATCGTCACTCCGTCCAGCACCAGCTGTTCCAGTTCGAGGGATTTCTCTTCCGCCAATTCTCAATGTTCAGATGGACAATGCAGCAAGGGACAACAAGAATAGATATGTATTCTATTTTTGGTCTCTCCTTGTCGCGAAGAAGATCTTCCGCGAGGTATATGTGAATTTCATGTTGGTTGGGCATACCCATGATGACATCGATGCAATGTTTGGAAGGTGGAGCATGCTGTTGAGGAAAGACAATTTCCCCACTATTCCGTTACTCATGAAATCTTTCATGGACGTGGAATCTATTCCAGCCATCCCCCACCTTGTTGAAGAGGTGCCGGATTTTAAAGGATTTATCGATGGGTTTATCAGGGATGGAGGGGAAGCACTTGTTGGTCATACGAAGGCACAACAATTCAAGTTCTTTTTGGATTCTACAGGTTGTCCCGTGATGAAGTACAAGGCTTCGTGCACAGCAGAAGATTGGTTGCCAAATGATACAACCGGAATTAAGTTGTGGAGAGAGGACTCGGAAGGTCGTTCTTTGTGGCCACGTGGTGATCTAATTCCTACGACGCATCGTGCAATGAGGGGTGTGGAGGACATTGTGAAGGGCATTTCTGGATTTATCAAGTACTGGGAGGCAATGTCTAATGAAGATAGAACTGGAGAGTATAGAAGACGCTATGAACATCTTGTGTTCTATTGGCGCGCAGTGAAGGCAGCTCTAGAGGTACCCATTGAACCATCAAATGTTCTTCGGGACGGATTTTGGCCATTGTCCAGGATAGATGCGACTTTGGAGGACCAATTTGCTGAAGATGGCGAACTTCGTGAGGAGTTTGGGGAAGATGAGGCATTTGTTGGAGAGATCCGAGATCGCCCTCAACCATCTTTCCGTGTAGCTCGTGATGTTTATGAAGGATACTTTCTTGCTATTCGGCCTGCAGATGGTGACTCACGACCGGTGTGGATCGCTCGAGCGTTGTCAGATCCGAACATAAACCCCGAGCAGCCAAATTGCATCCTTATTCAATTCTTTCGGCCTACATCAAGGGATCGAGATGTGCAAGAGACCTACAATGGATGGGATTCGGTCAAAGGATTGCGTTGGAAGGTTGACGATACTCAACCTCCTTTGTGGGAGAATACAGCTTCATTGATGACTTCATGGAAGTCAAAGGTCAAAAAGGATACAACCGAGTGCACCTTAAAAATTCCGGTGGATCAAATTAAAGTCATTCACGATACTATAGTTGAATTTTCTAATGCTTGAAGGTCTTATATGTATTGCAATCGTATTTGAGTATTGTAACAGCTACATAGTCATGGCTTTGTCTTCCGACTTAGAAATAATAATCTTTTGTTTCAAATTCAAAAGGTTATAGGCATTTATAAATATAGAAGATATGTTAGACCAAATGATCTACAAGGATGTGTGGTTTAGGATGTTGGTAGTATCAATGGAATATGGACTATCTTCAAGTCACTTAGCTCACTTCGAGCAACACTTTGTTTGTGGTACTGGGTTTCATTTGAAATCAAAAATACATTGTACGCATTTATGAAAATATATTTCTATACTATATTATAGTATTGATTTGTTCTTTCCAATTAGTACTTTTGTCGATTGATTTATGTGAAAAAAAATCATAACATGTATTTAATTTGTTATAAAAGGTAGTAGTGGTTAGCACCACTGATGTTTGTGTGTGTCATACATGTCACAATTAAGGGTACGTGGTTGGTTGGTAGCAAATATTTTCCTGCCCGCTGAAGCTCACTTAGCAGTACCAAGTCATGTGTACATTTTAGCTGCTCAAACGAGTCCGACCGGAATCGAACTCGGACCACCTACGTTGTACAGAAACTCCTTCTTATCCAACCACTGAGCTCATGACTTGGTGTCCATTTCAAAATTACTCCGGTCTTTATATTAATCAATTGGAAAAAGCGCTTAGAAACGCCACGGTGCACAAACTTTCCCCCATATTATACTATAATTTGAATGGAAACTTTAAGATTCAAAACTTTCTAAGTTATTTGTGTACAACAAAACATCATTCTAAAACCTCTCAATTTCATTTTGAGAGGATTATTAACCGTCAAAATAATGAATATGGTGTTATATGCGGAATCTAAGTGCACATTCAACTTCCTCGACCATGTAAGAGATGATTGTGTTCTAGGAAGTGGGCTTCATCAATGATTGTAAGTCATCACACTTAGAGCAACGCTCGAAATTGTCCCGCGATCTTTTGGCATAGTATTCTGGATAGCTGAGGCGGCAAATCTTACTAAGGTTTGAAGTTGACACCGGCCGAAGCCCACACTCTTCAAGGTGATGATCAACAAGAGGAATTTTGTCTTTCCACTTAAAACTTGAAGGAAGTACCTTGGCAACGACCTTCTACCCTGATGGAAGGCTCCGGGACTTGTGAGGCATGTGATCGGCATGTCTATCAAGTATTGCCCCTAAGACGGCAGAAGCAACAATCGTATGCCTCCTAGGCTTTCGCAAGCCCGTGTTCCCATGTAACTGGGCTTCATGCCCATCAGCTGCACTCTGGGCATTGCAATAAAACGTTCCGTTGCTCACGCCCATGATTTTCATCCACGCAATTCGACAAACATCAATACCCTCTAGAGTGACTACATTTTGCCTTTCAGCATTTCTATGGAACTGCCTATGGACATCGAGTTTGACGTAATTCTTGAACTGCACAGTTGTCTTGTTGTACATGCGACACCTGAGAACCTTAATCTTCTCCCTTGGGTATAGTTGAACACAGTTGTGCTTACAGCATGTATTACATGCGACCGCATTCATTGACTCTGCTGTCATCAGGAATTGTGCTTTGCGCGAAACTGGAGTAGACTCATTCCTTGAAGAATTATCATTCGATCGAGTTCAAGATGACCCCTGCCGCTGACTACGTTCCCGGACCCATCTGTTGTAAACATCTTGCTGGCTATGGTCAAAATGACTAACACCGTCTAGGAGGACTTGTTGGATGGGCCACGGCTTGAATGAGTAAATCATAATTGTCAGGATCCTCGACCGCAACAAGCAAAGTTGAAACTTGCACCTCAACTTGGGAATCACCGAGAAGGCCATTACAATCGAGTACAACGCCAGATCGTAGGTTTCGAAGTAAACCCTCAGCAATTTTGAGTCCTTCGGAATCAAGCATTGCAACAGTCCTCCCTGTCCAGAGCCGTGGAGGAACAACTTGAGCAGCAAGTAAACTAGGATTCAAAGGTGCATCGACGAAAGTGTCTTCGTCTGAAGAGAAATCCATCCTGAAATATATCTTCACAAGGTTAAAAACATGGTCACAACTCCAAGACAGTATGAGAAACGAACACATGCAGATTAGCTCAACTCGAGCTTAACTGACTAAGAGAATACATTCTACAGTTTAGCTCGAGTCGAGCTAAACTGCATTATGTATTCGATCAATCAGTTTAGCTCGACTTGAGCTAGACTGTCTAACCTACACCGCCTTGCAGTAAAGCTGGACTCGAGCCAAAGTGGAAATACAGTTCCGCGCTTTAGATTAGCTCAACACAGATTCACGAGATACATACTACAGTTTAACTCGACTCGAGGTAAACTGTCCGAACAAATACATACTGAAGTTTAGCTCGACTCGAGCTAAACTGCAGATATATGCATGCAGTTCGGTGTACGTCGGGTCGAGCTAAACCACAGAAATATGCATGCTCTACAGTTTAGCTCAAATTGAGCTAAACTGCATAAACATACATGCCTTACAGTTTAGCTCGACTCGAGCTAAACTGCAGGAACATGCATGCTCTACAGTTTAGCTCGAGTCAAGCTAAACTGCAGAAATATGCACGGCATACAGTATAGCTCGACTCAAGCTAAACTACAGAAATATGCACAACATACAGTTTAGCTCGACTCGAGCTAAACTGCATGGCAAAATAGAAGACTAGTCCCGAAAATTCCGGCGGATTTCACGGGATTCGAATAGAATTTAAAATTTTGTTACAACCAGCGCTCTCCCATTCTATCGTCACACGCAGGAATCAAAATATACTCCTGTACCAACGTAATCGTCAAATCAAAAGAATATGTCAACTACAACGACTCCGAATGCACGAAGGTGAAGTACAAGCCATTAGAATACAACCATTGAATAGAAATTATCAACTACTACTACTCAAGATAAGGAGAAAACTATGAAGAATAATGAAACAAACAATCCGAGAAGGTGTGCGAAGCAAACTAAACGACAAATTATCATGCATAAATGCAATCGAGAAACACGTACGCGAAGGTAGAGGGCGAGCTGAAGGAAGCGCGGAGAACTCAAATACGTCGACGAAGTTCAGCACACAGAGATATTAAGAAGAAAAGAATCATTTTGTCCTGGATTTCAAAGGTTATTGCGTAGCGGTGTGCCGTTTTCGCGCTATCCTAGAAATAGGAAATGGGAGAGAATTGACGTTTGGATAATTAAAAATTGGCGGGAACTGAAGTCTTGACAAATGAAATTGGGCGCGAACTGAAGTGTCGACAGTCAATAATGGGCGGAAACAAAAGTGTCGACATTTGAAAATTGGCGGGATTGGGGTTATAGGGTTTAGGGTTTAGGGTTTAGGGTTTAGGGTTTAGGGTTTAGGGTTTAGGGTTAGGGTTTAGGATTTAGGATTTCTGATTACAGGTGTGTGATAATTGTGATTGGTCAAAAAAATATTAATCTTTATACACCTACTGTGAGGTATACTATGTTAGCAAACACTCAATGACACAATATAATTTTAGTAAAATTACTTGGTAGCAATACATTATATACGACTTAAATTTCATATTTTTGTGAATCGAGTATCCTTATCCTAAACCTTTCTTCCTAAATAAAGTTCCTATACAATAAATTCGATGAAATATTTACCTTAAGGTGAAGTCTTATTAAGTATTAAGCTAGTATCTTATCTATAAGTTTAATACTACTAACTTTTTTGTGTGTATGCACTTGGTAACAATTCTTAATTGAATGATGATTAATATACACTTCAAATTAATTCTATCATATGCAACATCTCGTTAAAAATTGTACGAGTGAACATAATTTTTATTAAATTTTGTTTACTTATTCGTATATACGTAATATATTTGATAATTATATACAATTTAATATAATAAATGGTATTTATTATATATTATATACTATTTATCTGTAAATGAAAAATATATCTTTCAAATTGTAAATTCATTTAATGTAAATATAATCTTAGTATATTACTTAGAGTATTAAATTGGTTCAGCTATAAACAGTACTGATGAAATTAAATATTTTAACTTTAAATTTTAAATGAAATCTTCAAAGTAATCTACGATGAAAAATTTATACAATTTGATAAGTAAATTTATAAATCTTGTTAAATAGACTTTGGAATATTTAATCAAAGAAGTTTTAATATTCATAAAATTTTATATTTAAACTTAATGTCATTGTATACATGCTCACTGGTATATATGTCATTGAATTCTTTTTAATATAAAGCTTACCAAAATAAGATTACTTTTGAACGTTTAATTTGATTTGTAGATGTTTAACCTTACAATTGGATTTTGTATTGAAATGTTCAAAATGAATTGCAAATATGGACATCTTATCGTTTGAAATATGCAATTATCAAATACAATCAATACATTCATTGATCTTTAATGTTGAAATTTTATTCTGCAAATTTTTGTAACTTTCAAATTACCTATTAACTATCATCTCTAAATGCTTTTCAATGTCTTTAAGCATAGTGTATAGTGTAAGAACTATTATAAGCTTTGATCCTCCAAATGCGATCAGTATCTAGGGGTTTGTACGATGTCAAACAAAACAAATGATTGTGACGTATGCAGAAGAGCTTAATCTTTTTTTATTAAATGAACAGATTTTGTGTTTGACTTGAATTGTTTTTATTTTTCTATATACACCGTCATGTACATCTGTACAAGTGATTGTAAACATTGCAAGCAGAGTAAAGCCTAATGTTGGTATTGGTTATGTGGTTCTAATGTACATTAGTATTGCAATTATTCAAAAATATGAGCACTGTGAGCGTTAGAAAACAAACAACAACAATCTTTGTTGAGCCATTTACAATTTCTTCCTTTCAGCACATATTTTATGTGATTCACATTATCGAGATTCTCGAATGTAAGTATTGAAATTATTATTACTTTTGAACAATCTTTGAGAGTGATGAACTTCATTGACGTATTTATGTTTTAAACGTGATTGTTCCTTAATAATTTATTCTACTACATTATAAATATATTTAAACGCATACTAAAGAACAATAATGTTTTTAAATGAACATGCAATAAGAATAAATGTACAGAAATGATTGTTGTACAATGTAAAAAGCAATGTGAGCAATATTTATAGCTTATAATTTAAGAATTTCATCGAAACCCTGTATGCAATAACATGTTTTTATGGTTTCACAGCACTTAATATCATTAACCTATATTAGACATCAAAAAAATTCAAATTTGCGATTTTGCGAACTTTCACTGTTCTACTTACTTAATTATATTTAGAAATCTCTTATTCTCAAATTTTGAATTATAAAATAATATTCAAATTAATAATTTAGTTATTAATTTTTGTTGTCAAATACTCCATTTATAGAAGTATCAAAAATTTAAAAATATCATATTTCATAATAATCTATATATAAACTAATATATTCTACCTTAACTCTATTCAATATCAGCTTTTTCACAAAGAACAAGTGTATAACATATGTATTAATAATCTATTCCTAACCTTCTTTCTTTCTTAATAATCTATTATAAAGTGTATTTATTAATGTCATATACCTAAATAACATATTTATAAAATACTATCTTTATTGGATTCCCTATTTATTAGTCTTTTGATGTCAATAAAAATATTAATTGAAATTTCTAAAGAATCTATTTATTAACCTACTATTTTTAAATACTATATTTATAAGATCATATATTTATTGGCGTATCAGTTCACTAAATTATATATATATTTAGTTATATTAATATATTTAGTAAATAGTCTAATCAGTAATCCCTTATTTCTATGCGTATTCTATAATTTGTTTATCAACAATTATCTTTCAGTATACTATATTTATAAGATACTGTATCTTGTGCTGATAACACGTAATTCATTATAATGGGAATATTCAAATTATCATCAAATAACATATTTTGTAAAAGTGAGAATATTTCTATTATCATCGACCTAAATCCGGCAAAAAGGACTTCATGTGGACTCTGTAATATAAGCAAAACACCCATTAAAACAAGAAACTCAACTATATTGAGAACATATAGTTGGAATGGTCAAAACACATTCAATATCTAATCTAAAAAAAATAGCACATTAAAACGATAACCACTTAAAAATGAGAAATTACCACAATCTCAAATATTAAATATAGTTATAAAGATACGATTCTATTGAAAATATTAGTTACAATACAAAGCTACTTCAAAAAAAATTACACCAATCCACTTATCTAATTCTGCCTAATACGAGAAAACTCTAAACAACTTCAATATCATTGAGCTTAAATCCAATCCGAGAAAAAATTATAGACGAGCTCTTGTCCACTTTGTCCTCCATAATAGCTAAAGCCGCGATTGACTATTTAGGTCGACGTGAGCTAAATACCAATGTCTTGAGTGATCATAAATTTTATTCCTCCTCGGCCTCAAAACGCAGAACACTTTGTTTGATGATAAAAACCTATTGCTCAGATATTGAGATTGTTGGACGTTGAGAACCAGCTTTGGCACTCGGTTTCCATGACGTAAAAAAAGCACTTGCATAAAGCCAAACCGGGTCATGGCTGTCATCAAAAACCCATTTGAAATTCTTCTGAGTGTCCCAGCCGACATAGGTATCTTGAACAAGAGCGCGCTTGCTAAAAGGTTTAAAAAATTGAATACATCCCGGATTGTTGCGATCTACATCGAAATCAGTCAAAGCTCTCGCAATCCAAAAGGGTCGAGCATCTCCATCTGCAAGACGTAAAGCCAAAAAGTAAGCAGCAAATACATCTCGACGAACGCGAAATAACTCTTTTGGTTTATCACACAATCGGCCAATAAAATGGGGGTCTTGCCCATATTCTTCGCGTTATTTGCCAGTGTTAAGATATTCTCGAGTCAAAGGTACTCGAGTCGAAAGCCAACATCCATTTTTCAAAGAAGAAGAAACTTCCATGGGCGCCAACAATGAACCATTGACTGCACGCCAATAACGTAAAACGGAATCGTGTCGTCGACGATACTCTCCTGACAAGTCTTAGGCACATGAAGTTTCCCACAACTTAATGAAACCAGATGTACCTTTCACAATTTCATCGAGATTTCTCATAGGAATTGACGCTAGAGGCTTCATTTCTCCCGTAGGCAATAGAGGCATACCGGTAATTGAATTCTCTTTCCACAATTTTATTCCTTCATTGGTTGATGGAAGCCACTCATTGTCAGAACATAACATCCTGTATTTCATCATGGGCCACCCGTTGTCATGTTTGAAAATTTTGAATTGTTGCCCTTCGGAATGCCCAACAAGAACTTCGTCTTTAGAAGCAATGAAATCCTTGATATATCCTTTAAAATCAGGAATCTCCTCAATCAAATGTGGAATAACCGGAAGTGCCTCAACGTCCATGAAAGATTTCATCAAAAGAGGAATCATCAATTAGTCATTCTCATTTAGAATCATACTCCAACGTCCAAACAAAGCGTCAATATCTTCATGAGTATGTCCAACTAAAAGAAAATTGACATAAATTTCACGAATAACGCCCATATGTACCAGAAGGGACCAAAAGCAAAACATAAACCAATTTTTGTTATCAGATGCGGCGTTGTCAAGTTGCACATGTACAACCGGAGGAAGGGATTCCGTAGCTCCTGATGACTCACTCTTAGGTAAAAGAGAGTTCAAACAAGCATCTTTTCCGATAAGCAATGCCTCAAACAAGGGATGCGTTCCAGATCTAGCAAACAATGACTTAGAATGTGATATCGGAACCCCTTCTAAATCTCGCAAAAGCTTCAAAATAGATCCAACAGTGTGATTGCAATCACTCGGATAAATGTCAAGTCCGTAATGAGCATAACGAACATCGCAATGCCCGTGAGCAATCATTCCCGTCACAGCAATAGGAAGTTTTATAAGTGCATCATTTGTTTTTGTTTTGTGAGAGAACAAAGGACAAGTCGTTTTCGCATGATCCATTTTGTCGTGGATAATGCAAAGAACATCTTTGGGCCTTTGAATAGATAAAGAGCGGTTTGTATAATAATACTCACGATGTGTTCGCTGATGGTCCAAGTGGAGTTTAACCTTTTTGATCCACATGTTCTTTTCACTTGAATCTGGCACCATGGACTTGATCATGGTCTCAAGTTTATCACACGTTGCACATCGCGCAAAATTGTCTCCGGGTGCTTTCTTCGAATACTCGGAGAATATTGTTCGCCTAATCTTGCTCAGAGTACTTTGACCGTTAAATTTCAGCCCCAACCTCTCGTTGATGAGATTGATATCTGGGATCGTATCTTTCCATTTGAAAGACAAAGGCAATGACCGTGAAACTACTTTGAGTCCATTACTCAGCATCTTCGCTTTGTGCGGCATATGATCAGCTGCGTTGTCAATTAACACTTTAAGCGTTGCAGCAGCTTGCTTCACATGAAGTCGTGGTTTCTTCGAGCCAACATTCTCATGATGTCGAGCATGTAAACCAGTAGCCGCCGCCGCTTTCTTCCTCAAAAACGTAGCAGGAGGAACCCCTGTAATATTCTGCCAAGCTCGAGCACAAATATCAATACCTTCCGTTGTAACCATCGTACTTCCGTTAGCAGTTTTATGAAATCGATGATGTACATCAATCTTAAAGTGCGCCTTGAACTTAAAATCTGAAGACTCGTACATCTGCTTTCTCAAGGTCAGAATCTTTTGGCGAGGGAATGGCTGACAGCAATTTTTATTGCAACACTTCATACTTGCAACCAAATTGACAGACTCTACGGTCAATAGTTGCTCTTCCGTCCTAGTTCTGAGGATCTGAGGATGTCTTTCTCCCAAAGTATACGGACGAAGTCCTTTCCTCTTCGGTTGATCACGAGCATAAACCGCAATATTGTATTGCTCGCGATGCAAATGATCAAGTAAAGACCAACCGTCATGAATGGCGTGGCTGAGATCCCATTTTAATGACTGAAATATTGTATCAGAAGGCAGAAACTCTAAATCCAAGCACTTTACGATCTGAACAACTACTTGATCATCTCGCAAAGGCTCGTCATCGGAGCCCAGTACACAATCAGACCCCACACTTTGACAAATACCCTCTGCAACAATGGCCCCTCCAGAATTCAATAGTGTCACAAATTTGGTTATCCATTTGCATCTCGGGAGTCCAGGACAATCCTTCAAACGATCCGGCAGAACGAGCTCAATATCTTCCAAATCCTAATAACCAAAAAACAATTATGTTAAAAACGGAACCACCATAGATGTCGAAAGAAACAAAGCCGTGAAGATTATAATACCTCTGAAGAAAGACCTCGATTGTCCCAGTCGTCATCGGACGCACTAGTTGCCATGTAAAGCGGTCACACCCTGATTATAGCTCCGTGAATATGCTATACAACATTACAAAAGATTCAAATAACCATTAGTGGAAATGAAGACGCAAACATGAAACCTCGGAACATGCTCAAAAAATCCTAAACACTATGGAAGTAGTATTTAGCTCGACTGGACTTAATTCCCTACCTAATATACTAGTTCATAAATAATCATTTGACATTAATAAAACTTCATGGATGTTATAGGAACGATCTAAAGCTTCAGTGGATATTACTAAACTAACTATGGACATAGCTTGAAACAAAAACTTAAACAAATACTGTACGTTTAGGAGGCATCGACCTAAACTGATCGCGTTTAGCATGCAACGATATAAACACTCTGCATTTAGCAAACGCGACCTAACCACTGCAACTATTTGGGATTGACCTGAACACTGTGCGTTTAGCAAACAACGACCTAACACTGCGTTCAGTTGGGAGAATCCTTACCACTGTGCGTTTAGCAGGCAGCGACCTAAACACTCTGCGTTAAACAGGCAGCGACCTACACACTGTGCGCTTAGCAGGCACGGACCTAAACACAATTGTATAGCAGGCAGTGACCTGAACACTGATCATTTAAAGGCAGCGACCTAACCATTGCGTTAAGTTGGCAGCTACATACAATTTGTGCGTTTAGCAGGCAGCGACCTAAACACTCTGCGTTAAAACAGGCATCGACCTACACACCGTGCGCTTAGCACGCAGCGTCCTAATATCTGTGCGTTTAGCAGGCAGCGACCTAAAATCTGTGCGTTTAGCAAGCAGCTACCTAAAAGCTGTGCATTTAGCAGGCAGCTACCTAAAGTTGTGCGTTTAGCAGGCAGCTACCTAAAAGCTGTGCGTTTAGCTCGTGAAATTGGAAGAACCTGTTTTTGCGACCTAAATGCACAAGCATCGACCTAAATGCACACTGTGATTCTAGTATTTCTAGTGATGTAAAATGAATCGCGCGGAGAGGTCGGAAAGAGCAAGATGAAATAACAATGCAATTGCGCATGGAATTGCAATTGCGTATGGAAATGGCGTACCTGATAGAGAGCACGAACAAACCCTAGCGCACTGACAAACACCCTAAAACACACACCAAATGCAAGCGCAACCTAGGGCAAATGCCAGCGCGAGCTGTGCGAAGTGGTGGCAGCAGCGACGACGATCAGCAGCAGGAGAGGGCGCGCGACGACGAGGGCGCGGACGACGACCGACGATCAGCAGCAGGAACGCTTGCTGGGGAGAGGAACGCTGGCTGAATGCTGGCGGAGCGCTGGCTTGACGCAGGCGGAGCAAGCCAACTGGGGCCCCTGGCTGGCGATGCGAGCTGGCGGGGAGCCGGTTGAGAGAGGCCATCCAAAAATAGGCGGGAAGCTGGCGCCAACGGGCGGCGGGCTGCCGTGCGCCTTGATGGCGGCGTGGGGCCGCTGCTCGGCCTGCCCTGCGCGATGTGGCGGCGTCGCGCCGCTGCCCGGCTTGCCCCGGGGGTGCCCGCTGCTCCAAATGTATGGGGCTCCACTACCTAGGGTGCCCTATTGGTACATTGAGAAAATTTAAGTGTGATTATTAATTTTCCTTTTCTTTTATTCTTTATATGTTTATTTTTAAAACTTATAATCACTGCGTGTAAAACATAATTGACGTATTAATGAAACTTTCCTAGAATTATCTATGTGTTTCAACAAACTCCATGGACTAATAATTACTTATCTTGGGAATCAAAATTTATCATATTATCCTTAAGTCTATCTATATTTCCAGTATTTTTCAATTTTATAATAAATTTGAAAACTATAAATACAATGATTAAAATAAATTATGTCTGAAATATATTTTAATTAAAAAATTAAGAAATAATTCCGTAGTGCAACTAACTTATTTGTTTCAAAATCATTTATTAAGATTTTAATTATACATAGGCTAATAAATAATTTATTACACTTTCTATCACACTTTCTAACGATGAGCTAAATAAATCACTATAGATCAATCTTAAAATAGATTACCTTAGTAATAATTCAAATCGAATCTTAGAATAACACATACAAAATAACTGAATACTATAACTACAATAGTAGATATATTTTACCAAATACTAGTCTTCAAAGATTTGATATCAAATAACTCAATAATTATCTTAGAAATTTTTTGCTTAAAATATCTCAATTCTAATCTTAATTAACCAACTTTTAATGAACTCTTGAACATTATACTATACCAAGCTTCATTTACCTAATATTTATTTTAATATACCACATCAAATTTAATAAATAAATAAGTTAACAAGCCACAACATATTTACTTCTAAAGTAATAAACTAGGAATATTGCAGTTACAACACCTCTGTTAAGAATTATTAGTACTATACGTAACATTATTGAACATAATTTTCCAAATACTTATGTTAGAATAAATGTACAGAAAAATAGAATTAGTATACTACTTTCAGAATGTTTTAGTTCTATTCTTATACTACCACATCAAATTTAGTAAATAATTCTGTTATAAGCCCTTACTTATTTACTAAATACGAACCTTAGTATAGTTTAGTTTAAATATAATGCAACTAATATCTATGATTAAAAATCAACTACTTTAATAATATTTTCATACCGGAAACGATGTTATAAATATTCTATCTAATGTTATTAGCGTAGTACGATTATTAGGGCTATAAATAGAGTAGAAATAATTATTCTTATTATTTTATGAAAACTCAATCATTTATATAACTATAAAATAATCAATAATATTTTTGGTAAGTGAATTCATCGAATATTGTTTATTTCAATATAGATTTTAGCTTATTACGTATCAATTGATATGATTTTACATAGATGTGACATTTTAGAACTTAAATTTATGAAAAAACTTATTTATTCGTATAATTTTATGAAAACAAAATCATTTAGATAAATTTAAAATAAACAATAATATTTTTGTAAAGTGAATTCATCTAATATTGTTTATTTTAATATAGATTTTACTTTATTACGTATCAACTGATATAAATTTTACATAAATGTAACATTTTACATGCTAAATTTATAAAAAAACTTATTTATTCTTATAATTTTATGAAAACTAAATCATTTCTATAACTTTAAAATAAACAATAGTATTTTTGGAAATTGAATTCATCTAATATTATTTATTTCAATATAGATTTTAGCTTACTAAGTATCAATTGATATAAATTTTACATACATGCAAGATTTTACATGCTAAATTTATAAAAAAACTTATTTATTCACATGAGATAATAGTTATAATTCAATATATATTTCAAATACATAAACCATTTATAAATCATGTAACTGAGCATATGTTCTTAATTTTGAACATTGAAAAGTAATGTTCTTAAAATTGAACATTTTTATTTTTAAAAGACGTTTATACTACAAATTTTAAAAGTCCTACTTCATTCGACATTTTAATATTTGTCAATACGTAAATCCTAATAATGATATTATATATAGATTTTGTAAGTTAAACACAATTAAAGTTAATTTTATTTACAAAGTACAATTAACTTTACTCAAGTTCTATTCTCATCTATTTGATAAATTGAGAATGTGACTCCAAAATGCTCTTCATGCTCAATGTTATGGTTGTTTCCTTTCGAAGAACTTGAAATCACATGATCGCAAACGTTGATTGCTAAGACATTAAGGATTGTAAAGCTTAGTTAGATTTTAAATAAAAAACATCTATAGAAACTATACTTTTAAATGAATAAGCTTCTTCAAAAGACTATCTTACAGTACTCTACAATATATCATCATGCATTAACGACGTCACACTGCATTGTGAATTTATATTTACTTATACTTTATAAGCCTATATTTTCTAGAAAATCAGCATTAAGTAAAATTTATTTATAATTGTAGATTAAAGCTAAAAGGTATCACAAATAAAATTTGTGAAGAACAATGCTTGAAATGATTTATATTTATCGTCTAAAAATTAGTCAAACATATTCATTTGCATCATGTGTATATTAGATGCATCATTTAACTAAATATGGACTTTCGGCTTATTTATGGACTTTAAAACATGGTGAGATCCCTCCATTCATGACCTTAAAATCTACATATTTGAAGAGTATCTTCATAGAACCTAGATTCTAGAAATCATTTTGCAACTATTGTTCTTAATTGCAGACTGTGGACTGTCCATATTTAGTTAAATACGTAATTTAGGTTACTTATTTTTAAAATGTTTTATATCCAACTTATCTAAACACGAAAATTATTTAAAGGATGTTTTGTATCAGTGTAAAACCATAGTCTTATATTAATTTAAATTGAAGAATAACTTCATAACAGAATGTTAAATAAATATTTGCGTTGACGGTAAAATATTTTAGTTGATGATTACTTTATATAATCAATTACAAGATAATGTTAAAGTTTGATCTGCGATATAACCAAACGTATTGCGCAATGAAGTCAAGTCCACAGATGTTTTATTATCCTAAGACTTATGGTACATGTTTATCATCAACGGATCATAATTGTTTACAACAAGAACAAGATAGATGTCAAACATTGAGAGTCATGTGTAATTAATAATTTGTTTTTTGCTTCGCTTGTATTGGGCAGAAAACCCTTTATGCTCGCGTGTTTGAACATCGCATACTATCACATTGCGAGATGAAGTGTAAATGATTAAAAAAAACCAACAAAAAAAGTTTCATTGTATGAAAGAATACATTGTGAACATTGGGTATTTAAATCTGTGTATAAGAGTGCGTGACTTATATATTTGTAGAATAGCTGCTTAATTTGTCACATGTGTTGAATGTACTGATGTTGCATACGCCTAAAAATACACAAAATTATGTAAAAAAAATGATACTTGTTGATAGATGTTTAGAAAAAGTTTTAATGTAAATACTTGTACTAATAGATTAAAAAATGATTTTAAATAATAAGAATTATTGAGTACAAAATTGTCAAAATATATGTTAATATAATAATGTTATCAAGTTCATTTGCAAATGTACTTTTATATTTACTTCTTTAATTTGTATTTATTGAATTGTATATTATTGTTTTTGAACAGCGTTGCTATATACACTGTTGTGCTAACGAAGAAGCTTGTCATCCAATTTCCGTTCAGCGATTAGAATTACGCAATGTACAAAATGTTGTCAGTAACTAAGGTCGTGCTTGTTTTGTATATTTTTTAATTCGCCAGTGTTTAGAATGTTTTTGAGCCTGTTAAGGTTCTAAGAATTGGTCATTTGTATTATTGAGATCAAATTATTTTTATTAAAATCGTCACAAATAATTTCGTTATTCTACATAGCAACAACATGCAAAAATATTGCAATGCTCGAATTTATGATTTTGTTTGGAGCATTCTTGAGATGTATGCAAGCAAGAAACGACGATATTTCCGAATATTTTGCGGATGAATCGATTATGATTGAATTACAATACGCATGTCTCGGTGCAAGGAATTTAGCCAGGCTCGTCGAATCTTGTAGCGTGCACTTTTAATACTTGCTTACATTTATTGAAGAAAGTGAGACACGACATTCGACTTGTATTGAGTTTCAACTTGGTGCTAAAAGATTGCAATTACTCTCGAATATTATGCATTCTTCTATGGTGAGGAATATTAAAACACTGCTACGGCTATGATAAGAAGCTATAGAACCGACAAATACAGAGTTCTTTCTTATCAAGTTTGCGATTCTGTTTCTCTCATAACAAAGACACACAAACAAATTTCAATTTTGAATGATTAGAAGATAGAGAATTAAGATTTTTTTTCTTTGATTCAAAATTTTCGACTGTCATTAGCTAAACAAGGTTTCTGTTTGATATACACCGTTGTTTATTTAATTGTTATTTAATTTAGGATTTTGATTGAAACATTCTTGAGATGTATGCAAGCAAGAAATGATGATATTTCCGAATATTTTGCGATTCAATCGATTACGACTGAATTACAATACGCATGTCAAGCTGCAAAGAATTTAGCAAGACTCATAGACATCATGGTACTTAACCGTCACTTCTACAAATACTCCCAATTTCTTTTCCAAGCCAATATTTTTTAAAATAGTAAAAGAAATGGGAGCAGATTGCTAGGACCCATCTCAATTAGATTCTGAACCTAGCACGCGCAGACACACAAGCACTTAAGAAGCTCCTAGCTCTCATAATATGGAAGAGACTAATCAATTTAATCATCTTGAAAGAGCGTAACTAGAGATGTTGAAAGACAGGATTATGTACACTGAATTTGCATGTAGACAGAAACTGTAAAATTGTAGCTTGTTTCTTATATCGTACTTTATGTGCAGGAATAGATAGCTTGAAGCTCATGAGAAAATTACTTGGTGGATAGGCGGAGAGAGGAGCTCGTTGCAGAGAGGACATCCGATCCTCTCGTCATCGAACTTGTACTTTCTCTTCTTGTTGAGAAACCACGAATCTAAAAGTGGGCATTTCTAACGATCAAGATCACTATTCCACAATAAGGTTGAAGGGGTGGAGCACCTCGGAATGAGGTGAGACATTACCGAATCTGCCACCACAATCTCACGATGTCCGGCCTGCTCCACCTCCGCTCTGCCAAGTTAAGTTTCTTCAATTCGCTATGCAATGGATCAAACTGTAGCTTGTGTTGGAGCCATTAAGACAGACATCATTTGCAGACACTCTTGTGTATCATAGTTTTTTCTTCTCTCACGCAAGTGAAGCTTCGTGAATGGATGATTAGCTAGACATTTGATAACCGTCAGTGCTCTAACCATTTATCTCTAATTACCTACGAATAATATAAATTAATTCAACTTTCAAAATAGAAGAAAAATAGCAAAGTAGGAAATAAGAAAATTTATATTTTTGCTCTAAACTAAAAACTAGCGTGTATTAATTATAGAATTTAATATATAAAAATATACAATTATTGGATATATATGGTAGATTTTGATTAATAGTTTACAAAATGAACAAAATATTAAAAAATAATGTTATAATGGATATATGGAATGATAATAAAAATATCATTAGTGGACTAGGTAAGTATCATATTATGAATCTTATAGAAATAAATTTTTTTTGTAGGAACATAAAAAATATTGTTGTTAGAATCGCATCTATATGCAATGATTTAAAAGCAATTATTATAGTTTAGAAAAATAAATAAATAAGAAATAAAATAGTACAATGTGGTTATCTTAACACTTAAAACATGTAAAATAAACTAAAGAAATGTGATTTATGTGTTTTTTTTTGTTTTTTCAAAAACTAAATTTATGTATCTTACCATATTCAAAACTTTTAAATCATTAAGAATACAACTAAAGTTATAGTTGCAAATATATTAATAACAAGGGAGTGAGTCGGGTTGTAGCTAATAATGACTATATAGAAATTGTAGAATTTTTAAAAAAACAGATGATTAACGCAACCATATGTCATAATTTATATGCAATGAAGAGAGTTTAAACTCTAAAGGCTCAAGAGGTTGGAAGAAAAACTTAGATGTTTTATCCAATATGAGTAACGTATTTATCCTAAAGTACTGTCTCAAAGACGGTATAAGAAACGTATATTCTGAATCGTGTTTATTTGGCTATATTTTCTAGAATAATTAAGATATGTTTTATAAATAAGTAAGGAGTGTATAATTTTAATTAATCAAAAATGTAATTTTCTTAGTTAGTAACTGGTCATAGTTATCATTGGCTAAAATCACATATTATATGATAAAATTGTAATAAACTAGAAGTAAATAATGAGAAACCATAATATTCTTGTCGAATATTCTTACAATAAGGAAACTTTGTCGTGTTTGTGATTGAAGGCTAATTTGGAACAATCTATCAAATCAAATAGAGTTCCATAAATTGAATGGCGTTTATAACTTAACAAACTTCGAATATGTTAAAAAATAAATAAAAAAGTAACTTTTATAATTTGCTTATTGCTCTTTAAAATTGAGGTTCCACCATAATCCGCTTGATTGGACTCTTTGGGGTTAAATAAGTCACAAAAAGTGCAGTAAAGTGGTCTAGAGAAGATTCTAAGAATTAGAAGATTAATAAGTCTGGACGTTATGTGAGTAATGAAAGTGCTAAAAAAAACATACAAAAATAGATATTGTGAATTAGAGTGTTTGAATTTAACAAACTTTAGCAAAATAATAAAAAAAACATCGATTAGCCAAAAGAAACATTCACAATCCAGGGGCAGCGGGCACCCTGGGGCAGCCGGGGCACACCAGGCAGCGGTGCCCCATCACGCACGGGCAGCAGGCACCCAGGGGCAGCCGGCGCAGCCCAGGCAGCGGCCTAGCGCCGCCTAATGCCCGTACGGCAGCCCGCGCAGCTGCCACGCGGCCATGTGCCAGAGCAGACGGCAAGGTCGCCGACATCTCCCGCGCAAGCGCCCCGCCGACACTCCCTCGCTTTTTCATTCCTGCTCCTTCGCTGCTCCTCCGCCGTTTGCGTTGTCGCAGCTCCTCCGCCATTTGTGTCGCTAACCTTCGTGTCGATCGTCGCCGTCTTCCTGCTGCTGTCAATCGTCGCCCTCCTCCCGCGTCGTCCGTGCTCCTGCTCGTCGCGCCTGCTCGTCACGCCTCCTTGTCGCGCCTGCTCGTCGCGCCTGCTCGTCGCACCTGCTCGTCGCGCCTGCTCGTCGCGCCTGCTCGTTGCGCTAGTCCTTGTCGCGCTCGTGCTTGTCCGCAGTCCTCCTAGTCGCGCTCGTGCTTGTCCGCGGTCCTGCTTGTCGCGCTCCTGCTCGATCGACGCCCTCCTCCTCGTTGGCGCGCTCTTGCTGCTGATCGTCGCCCTCGTCGTGTGCCCTCGTCCTTGCGCGGCCTCTCCTGCTGCTGATCGTCGTCGCTCGCGATTGCATTTGCCCTAGGTCGCTTTGCGTTTGGTGTGTGTTTCAGGGTGTTCGTCGCTAGGGTTTGTTCGAGCTCTCTTTTAGGTACGCCATTTGCATACGCATTTGCAATTCCATGCGCAATTGCATTGTTATTTCATCTTGCTCTTTGCAACTCTCCGCGCGATTCATTTACATCACTAGAAATACTAGAATCACATTGTGCATTTAGTTAGATGCGTGTGCATTTAGGTCGCAAAAACAGGTATTTCCAATTTCACGACCTAAACGCACAGCTTTTTGGTCGCAGAATCAGGTCTTTTCAATTTCACGAGATAAACGCAAAGCTTTTAGGTAGCTGCCTGCTAAACGTCTGCTTTTAGGTAGCAACCTGCTAAACGTCTGCTTTTAGGTGCTTGCCTGCTAAACGCACTGCTTTTAGGTTAACGCAAAGATTTTAGATTGCTGCCTGATAAGATCTGCAGCAGGGGCCGTTCCTCTTGGTCACTGCCTGCTATAAGCACAGCACTTAGGTCGATGCTTGCTAAACGCACGGCATTTAGGTCGTTGCCTGCTAAACGCACAGCACTTAGGTCGTTGCCTGCTAAACGCACAGCACTGACGTCGTTGCCTGCTCAACGCACAGCACTTAGGTCGCAGCCTGCTAAACGCACATATTTTAGGTCTCAACGCACAGCACAGCAATTAAATACATCTCTTAGCTTGTCACGTTGGCAATTACAATTATAGCTCGTTCCGTTGACACTTACAGTTATTGCGCTGAATTGCAGATATTGCTCGCACCAAGATGACTGCTACAATTGTTCCCGCTCCCTCAGAGAGGGACATCCGTTCTGGGAGTCACGATGAACCTCTTGACAATCAGGTATGAATATCTCTTGTACTTTAATGGTTTGTTTTTCAATTTTGATTTTATATCCAGCATATGCATTTCGAGCTAATTCTCGTTGCTTCTTTTAAATCATATACCGTTTGACTTAAGTACTATTGAAGGATACCTGGAGCCCCTAGTTGTCGAGCCCACAAATGTCTTTGCCTCTGCTATCGCGGACGTCGAACAATACGGCATGTTGTGGACTCCTAAGCCAAATTCGATTGTGTCGTGGTCCTTACACCCGAAGGAGAAAGGAATTTTCCACCTATTTCAACAGTCTAGAACTAATCCTGCCCATCTCCTCATCTGCAACGACACATTCATATACACTGTCAACTATGAGGAGACACACCTTTTAATCACGCTTCAGGTGACCTACGTTTGTGGATTTGTGTTCACTATCGTTTTTCCTGCGAATGAAGTGCGATACTCGCACGACACTATCAAAGCTTACATGGTCGGGAAGACGGAGGCGGGGCTCGTAGACCACTTCGTCACAGGCATATTGAATGTTAGCTTTCCAAAGAAATTCGTTCAGACCTACCAGCATTATTGCATGAATATCTGGAGTGCCCTGAACGCTTACGAGAGAATGGTATCGGGTCAGGAACAGCGCGGTCGGATATGGCCTTCATTGAGGTAACTCCTTCGCCTTCGCCGAAACGCCGCAACTCGAAACCCTCGCCAGTTAAGAAGGGCAAGAGATCCAAGAGTAATTTGGCAGGCAGTACTCTTACTTACATGAATCCTTCAATCAAGCATGCCACAAACGAGAAAGACATCGACTACGAAGCAGCAAGTAAGACTCTGAAGGACTTCTGGGAAAAGTGCGAGCCTTGTTACGTTTTTGGCAAGGACTCGGCTCCTGTCAACGTGTCTATCGATCTCCTCCAAAAAGGTGATGCGCGGTTCATCGTCCAGAAGCTTGAGCCCGCTGCAGTTGTGCACTACAAGAATATCCTAACGAATTCGATCGATTTGAACTCAAGGCAGACCATCATCATCATGCCCATCATCTCTATGGCTCCTGCGACTTGGAATTGGGATGCACTACTCGCTACAAAGTGCAACTTCCGTGTCATCGATAGGCACCATGACGTCGAAGCTGCGAAGGAGTTTATCAAGGAGGCTAGAATCTCAGCGGATAAGATTACCGCTTTGAAGACTTGGCGGGCGCATATTGTTTGGCATTCAGACGCGAAGATGATCATTGACGTGTCTTTCATGGCGAACAAGACCAACAACGCGGGAACATTCACACCATCGTGGGCCACAAACATATTGGCCGCGAGAAGTGTTTGGATTGAATACGGGTCGCCCGCGAAGTGTGGTGCAAAGCCCAAGTCCGGTGGGGAATCAATCGAACAAGCTATCGCTCGAAAGAACTATGAGGTAAGTCCCGCATTTTTTGTTAATTCTATCTGCAACGCAATTTGGCTTATAGCTTGATTTGTGGCGTTTAGGTCGACGCAACCTAAATTTCAGGTATTTAGCTCAATGCGAGCTAAATTCTGTGCGTTTAGCTCGACTTGACCTAAATTCCGTACGTTTAGCTTGACTCGAGCTAAATTATCATCCCGTCATGTTCTTGAATTGAAGTCGCTCTTTTGGCTTCAGGATTTTGAAGAGGCCATGGTGAAACGCTTCATGTGTATCAACACGAAATCCCTCGACAAGCTCTTGAAGCCAGCGGACCTCCTCAACAAATTAGAAATCATCACCGCTTGTGAAGAAGTAAACCAGCTCTGGTCCACTGTTATCATTGCAAACGGGATGGGAGAGTTGATCGACCCCGACACTTGCGAGCCTTTCAACAAGGCTCCTGTCTGGGAGTCGAAATCCAAGGACGCCCTCTTGACTCGCGATACCTTTAGGCAAATGTCTGGATTGGAGGAGCACGACTTTAAGACACTAGCGCTTCATCTTCTCAATAAGTCTCCGAATCGGGACCTACCGTATCCCAAGGTGTCCTTGCAGAAACCGAAGCTGAACAACTGGGAGTGCGTTTCGATAAAGGTGTGGTTGGAGAAGCGCAAGAGGAAGAAATGTGTTGCAAGAGAGCTTCACAACATCAAGCGAGCACAAGGGTTATTCAACAGTGTCAATAAGTTTGTGGTTGAAAAGTGGAACCTTTTCAAGTACGAATACAACGTCAATCGACAGACCATGTCGATGCTCCTTTCTGTGCCCGGGGACATGTTCATCAGCGACTACCGCCAGAAGAGGACCAAGAACAAGAGTTCGGAGGAGATCTCTGAGTACGCTGCAGAGTTCTTCAAGAAATTTTTGGAAGTGAAAGGGAATTTTTTGCTGCCAACTCCGGCTCTTCGCACACGAATGTTTGATGCTGAGATGTTTCAATTTGCTGGCTGGGATAATGGATATACTTGGGACGATGGAAGGTGCGCGTTGGGCATTATCAACCTCAGATGCGTCCTGGGCCATAGGAGATAAGTGGACGATACTTCGAATGTCTACTTCAATGACTTCCTGAATGCTTGGAAGGATTCAGTGTTTGACCCTCCATAAAGAATCCTGACGTCTGGCTTATTATTACGGAGACTACCGATCGGCATTGCCAGGCCGTCGTATATTTCAACGCGTTCAAGGATTTGTACAAGTCGAAGACTGTCCACTACGCTCCTGCGAACAATGAGCATCTCAAAGGTATCTTGGAGGGAAAGGTCGTCGACAAACACCTCATTCCACTCTTGTTTCTTGTGAAGAGAACCCACTCGGTATCTAAGCTATTCGATGAAATTTTGGAGACATTCTATGCCCCGAAGTTGCCCCTGTATCTGAAACCAGGAGCTTACAGGGAGTTCGATTTTAGCATCAACTATAACAAGTTGCGCTTGGAGTTTTACATTCGCGTACTGCAAATGTTTACAGTTCCAGGAAACAGATTTCTTTCGATTATGGCAGGAACAAAGCCCATGCTTGCAGGAATTGTAAGTTTGACATTCATTTGGGCGTTTAGGTCGATGCCACCTAAATGTCTTTTTGTCAAGTTCCCATGTGCTCCTCCGTTCTACTTGTCAATTTCGCTCGGCTTAATCTAAAGTTTCACTTGGTGTTCTTCTTACTTGACTAACTTTGTGTTTTCATTTTGCAGATGCTTAATCTTCAGACTCATACTGTCTACGAGGACGAAGATGAGTTGGAGAAGTACATAGCCGTCCGAGAAAGTAGTTTTAATCTCGATCCCAATGACTTCTGTGTGGACGCCTATGTGAATCCAGATTGGGTTCATGGTCCGAAGCCTGGGTGCTCGCCTGAGGCTGGGTTTACCGGATCTGCTCGTCGTGGTCGTGGTGAGGCATCGTTGTCTGGTGGTCGTGCTTGTTGTGGTGATGCAGCGTCGTATGGTGGTCGTGCTCGTCGTGGTGAGGCATCCTCTGCTGCTGTGGCTCGTGGTGGCAAACCATCGTCTGCTGGTGGTGGCGATCCGTCGTCTGCTGGTCTTGCTCGTGGTGTGTGAACCGCCGAAACGGTTTACGCTTGTGCGAAATACAATCTACAAGCGTTAGTCTAATATTTTTATCTTCAAATTCCCCAATTGGGACACTTAGGCTCATTCCTCCGGTTTCCGGAAATTCCATGATAATTGGAGGGGTCTTGCCTAAAGGGCCTGGCGGTTGTTTAGTCTATTCTAAATTAGTAATATTAAATTGCGTCAAAGTTTCATGACATGTTTTTGGTTATGTTTTATGACTTTATCATTATTCATAATTACCTAGATTCATCCTAATTAATAATCACAATCAAAGTAATTAGTTAAACTTTGCGGATGAACTGCTGGATGAACAAAGTTTCATCCGTTTGAAACGGATGAAGCTCTACTCCATCCAAGTTTCCAACTAGGGAGAGAAAGTAGAGTTAGGGTTCTATGTTTTTGGGTAGGGAAGGAGTGTGTGCAAGGGGAGATCTAGCATGAGTTTTGGGTCATGTTGTGTGTGGTGTTTTTGGGAAAAGTGAGTGTGATTGTAAAGGAAGTGTGCATGCGTGTTTTTTGTTGGAAGAAGAGTCTTCTTGGTGCAAAAGTGTAAGTGTAGGGTCGGAGGCTATTTTGACTGAATTCGAGGTCAGCTCGAGAGCGAGCAGACAAGGTTGTCATACCGGGCGGGCACGCCGCCCGCCCGTCCGTCCGCCTTGTCCGTCCGATAGAGCTCTCGCTCGCCCAATACGCTCAAACCTTTGTTGACTTTTAATTTAGGTAAAAAAACAAGGACGTGGCAAAGGTTTGAGTAAAAACTAAGCCACTTGGCCGCCACGTGCACGCCACGCCACGCGCGCCACGTAGGTGAGGGAGAGGGTGGGTGAAAAGGGTTAGGGGGGGTGAGGGGGTCAAGGCGGGGGGGGGGGCGGGGGGGAGGGGGTCGGGATGGGGCGGGGGGCCGAGGCGGAGCGGGGAGGCCAAGGCGGGGCGGGGCTAGGGCGGGGCGGTGGGGGAGGCGCGGCGGGGGAGCCGGGTGCGCGGGCGAGGGGGCCGGGCGTAGGCGGGGAGGAGAGGGGGAAGGGGGGGAGGAGGAGGAGGAGGGGGTAGGGTCATTGCTCGGGGTAGGGTGGGTACCAAGGGACGTAGGGGCGGGTAATGGGGCGTAGGGGCGGATCTAGGGGGGTAGGGTGGGTAACGGGGGGTGGTTAAGCGGGTAGCGGGGGTAGGGCGGGTGCCGGAATAGGGTAGGGCGGGTAACGGGGTGGTTAAGCGGTCACGGGGGTAGGGCGGGTGCCGGAATAGAATAGGGCGGGAATGGGGGGGTTGGGCGGGTGCCGGGGTTGGGCGGGTCCGGGGAGTAGGGCGAGGCGAATCTTGGGGGGTAGGGCGGAGGAGGTAAGGAGGAGTGAGGGGAGTGAGGGTGAGGGGGTGAGGGGGGTGATGATGAGGGCGGGTTAAGGGTGAGAGGGGGGGTGAGGGTAAGAGGGGGGGTGAGGGTGAGAGGGGGGGTGAGGATGAGGAGGGAGGTGAGGATGAGGGGGTGGGTAAGGGGGGAGGAGAAGAATAGAAAGGGAGGAATGGAGAGAGAAGGGGAGGGAAGGGGAGAGAAGGGGAGGGAAGGGGAGAGAAGGGGAGGAGGGGGAAGAGGAGTGGAATGATGGTCAATACAATCATTGGAATTCCAAACATTCCCCCTCCATATCGAGGATAGTCCAAATCTCAGCTTTAATAAGGGAATGTTTGGATTTGCTTATCTTATTAATGATCCTTGTTTGCAAAACATAAGATTGGTGAGGGAGATGACAAAAACATTTGCAAAAGTTTTTGAAATACTACGTAGGGTGGGTGAGAGGGGGAGGGGTGGGTTACGGGGGGAGGGGCGGGTTACGGGAGGAGGGACGGGTTACGGGGTGGGGGAGGGGCGGGTACTATGGGGGGTAGAGGTGGGTACTATAGGGCGGATACCGGGGGAGGGGTAGGGCCGGTATCAGGGAGGTAGGGCGAGTAACGGTGGGGGAGGAATTGGGCGGGTACCGGGAGGGTAGGGCGGATACCGGAGGGGGTAGGGCGGGTACCGGGAGTGTAGGGCGGAGGAGGTAAGGGAAGTGAGGGGAGTGAAGGTGAGGGGTGAGGGGGGTGAGGATGAGGGTGGGGTGAGGGTGAGAGGGTGAGGGTGAGAGGGGGGTAGGGCGGGCACCGGCGGGGTAGGGCGGATACCGGCAGGGGTAGAGCGGATACTGAGGCGGTAGGGCGGGTACGGAGGGGGTAGAGCGGAGGAGGTAAGGGGGAGTGCGGGGAGTGAGGGTGAGGGGGAGTGCGGGGAGTGAGAGTGAGGGGGTGAGCGGGGTGAGAGAGGAGTGGCGATAGAAGAGGACTGAAGGGAAGGCATAGTCAATTCTATCGTAGAAAAGTCAAACATTCCCCCACTATATCCGGGAAAATCCAAATCCCGGCTTTAGTGAGGAATGTTTGGACTTCATTACCTTAAAAATACCTGATAGGTGGAAGAAGGAGCCAAGGGGGGATCCAAGAAAAGAGAGAATTGAAGTTTCTATACTTCCCCTCTTATTCAAATTTGCCCACTACAAACCAATTCCCCCCTCTATTTCAAAGTCTAGCTACCACATCTCCAAAAAAATGATCTTCTTAAAATGTGTGCTATTTCTCTCCAATCCCACCTTCTATTATGTTTATTTCATTCTTCTTCCCAATACTATATTACAAATAAATTTATCATCCTAATGGTTTTATCAAATATTTGATTTTACGATCACAATTTATATTAAGACTAGAGAATATACTGGTGGGTTGTGTTATGTTTATTTCATTCTTCTTCCCAATACTATATTACAAATAAATTTATCATCCCAATGGGTTTATTATATATTTAATTTTAGAATCACAATTTATATTAAGACTAGAGAAAATACTGGTGGGTAGTATTATGTTTAGTCCAATCCTCTTCAAATAATATTTCATTTAAAAAAATTTAAAAAATTTAAAAAATTTAAACAAAATTTAAAAAAAGCCGCAACCCTCCTTACCCTCTCTTACCCCCTCTCCTATCCCACCTCTCTCACCCTTATCCCTCCCCCTACCCCCCCCTTATCCATCCCCCTACCTCCCCTTATCCCTCCCTCTACCCCCCCTTATCCCTCCCTCTACCCCCCCTATCCCTCCCTCTACCCCCTCTTATCTCTCACTCTACCCCCTACCCGCTACTCCTACACCCCCCCTTCCCCTCCCTTTACCCTTCCCCCCTCCTTTACGCCTACTCCCCTTTATCCCTCCCTCTACCCCCTACCCGCTACTCCTACACCCTCCTTCCCCTCCCTTTACCCTTCCCCCTCCTTTACGCCTACTCCCCTTTATCCCTCCCTCTACCCTCCTTACTCCCGTCCCCCCCCCCCGCCCTACCTCCCTCCGCCCCCCCCCACCCTACCCCCCCTGTCCCTACCACCCTTCTCCCCCTACCCACCGGTACCCGCCCTACACCCCTGGTGCCCGCCCCACCCTCCTCTCGATACCCGCCCCACCCCTCCTCACTCCGCCCCCCCCCCGGTATCCGTCCTACCCCCCCTGTCCCGCCCCCTACCCCAAAGACTCGCCCTCCCCCCCGATACCCGCCCCCCCCCCCTCCGGTACCCGCCCTACCTCCCCCCCCCCCGCCCTACCCTCCCTACCCTCCGCCCCTACCCCCCACCCGCCCCCCCCCCCCCGATACCCGACCCACCCCTCCCGGTACTCCGCTCCACCATCTCTCGTCCCACCCCACCTCCTCCATACCCGCCCCATTCCCCCCGCACCGCCCCCCCCTCCTCCCATACCCGCCCCACCCCCGTATTCGCCCCCACCCCCCCCGCACTCCGCTCCACCCCCTCCGGTACCCGCCCTACCCCCGGTACCCGCCCCATCCTCTCCTGGTACCCGCCCTACCCCTAGTACCCGCCCCACCCCTCCGGTACCGCCTATCCCCGGCACCCGTCCCACCCCCTCCGATACCCGTCCCACCCCCTCCGATACCCACCCCACCCCCGCACCCGCCCCACCCCCCGTACTCCACCCCACTCCCCCATACCCGCCCCATTTCCCCGTATCCGCCCCACTCCCCCCGCACCCGCCCCACTCCCCATACCCGCCCCATTCCTCCCGTACCCGCCCCATTCCTCCTGCACCCGCCCCATTCCTCCCGCACTCCGCCCACCTCCCCTCGTATTCTCCCCCCCCTCCCCTGTACCCGCCCTACCCCCCTCGTACCCACCCCACCCCCCCTCCGGTACTCCGCCTTTACCCCGCCGATACCCGCCCTACCCCGCCAGACCCGCCCTACCCCCTCCGGTTCCTACCCTACCCCTCTTAGTACCCGCTCTACCCCCCGCACCCGCCCCACCCCCTCGACTCCGCCCCCACCCCCTCCGGCCCGCCCCCCCCCCCCCCCGCGCGCGCCCTTCCCCCGGTACCCGCCTACCTCCTCCTCCCAGACTCGCCCTACCTCCCTTGGTTCCCGCCCTACCCCCGGTACCCACCCTACCCCCCGCACCCGCCCCATTTCCCCTGACCCGCCATTCCCCCGTACCCGCCCACCTCCCCGTATTCACCCCACCCTCCCACCGCACCCGCCCCATTCCCCCGCACTCCGCCCCACCTCCCCCGTATTCACCCCACCCTCCCCCGCACCCGCCCTACCCCCTTGGTACCCACCCTACCCTCCGGTACCCGCCCTATCCCGCCGGTGACGCCCTACCCCGTCGGTGCCGCCCTCTCCGGCCGGTACCCGCCCTACTCCGCCGGTACCCGCCCTACCTCCCCCCCGGTTCCCTGTTCTACACCCCTTGGTACCCGCCCTACCCCCTCGTACCCGCTCCACCCCCGGTACCCGCCCCCACCCTCCGGTACCCGCCCTTCCCCCAGCACGCGCCCCCTTCCCCTCCGGTACCCGCCCTACCCCCTCCGGTACCTACCCTACCCCCTTGGTACTGCCGCTGCCCCCGGTACCCATCCCACCCCCGTACCCTCCCGGTACCCACCCCACCCCCAAGACACGCCCCATTTCCCCCGGGACCCGCCCCATTCCTCTCGTACCCGCCCCATTCCCCTGTACCCGCCCATTCCCCCGCACCCGCCCCACCTCCCCTCGTATTCACCCCACCCCTCCCCCGTACCCGCCCTACCTCCCCGGGTACCCACCCCACCCTCCGGTACCCGCCCCTACCCCGCCGGTACTCGCCCTACCCCCCTCGGTTCCCGCCTTACCCCCCTTGGTACCCGCCCTACTCCCCCGGTACCCACCCCCCCCCCCCCGTTACCCGCCCCTACCAATGTCACCCGCCCCCTCAAAAGTTCACCCGCCCCAAAAAAAGTTCACCCGCCCCCTCTAAATTCACCCGCCCTAACAAAAGTTTACCCCGCCGTGGCATAACTTCACCCGCCCCGACGCCACGATGGACTTACACTTCACATCCTACGTGGCTTTTTACTACAAAGTTTCTTACCCATGAAAAAATTACACGCCTCCTACTATCAAGGTAGGCGGGCACTTTCGTCCGTCCGGGACAACTCGTACGTCCATTTTGTCTGCCCGTTTGCCTCAACACGCCCATTATGACAACCTTGCGAGCAGACCATCAAGCTTCCAGCAGATCCTAGCTCCGGTGACCAGCAGCAGAGACTTCGATCAAGCCTGCAGGTGTGCAAGGAAGGACGGACAACACCAGGACGGCGGATCCAGCGGGGAGCATAGGCGCCGGACGCGGAGCAACGTCGACAGCCGGTCGTCGATGAAAGCGGAGCAGCCTCGGCGGATGAACAACTGCATTTTGGTGATCATGGTGGAACATCGAAGCCGGTGCAGACGCGGGGCGGTTTGACGGCCGAGGTCGGCGAAGGCGCAGCCTCGACGAGATTCGAATCTGAGCAACTCCAGCTGCCAGCCACGGCAATAGAGCACGGGAGATGCGGCATCGCTGAAGACGACGAGGTTTGGAAGATGTTCACCTGCAGCCAGCGCGAGCACGAGCAGCCGAGGATCCGACCAACCCCGAACCGGCGGCCGGGAGTCGACACAAGGACCAGCGCAAAGATCACCAAAACCGAGACAACAGACGAAGGCGATCAATCGGCTGCGGCCGGAGTGAGTCGGCAGAACAGCATCCGGCGCCGACACTTCAGATCCATCAGCGGCGGCGGCGACAGGACCAGCAACGTACTGCCGTCTCGGCAGATCCGGCGAGGCAGCAAGGTGACAACGAGGAGGAAAATAGCCTCCGAGAGCTACAATTTATCAACCAGCGCATCGCTGGGAGGAGCAGCGTCAGGATCGAAGAGGAGGGCAGTACCGATCAGGGTCGACGCTAGCAGAGAAAACAACCACAGCTTCACCGAAGCCCTCTCCCCTCTGTGATAATACAGAGGGTTGATAGTGGACATTAGAGAGGGAGCTCCTCCCTCCCCTTTCTTTTTTTCTGAAAACTTATTCACAGTTGCTTATTAAATTGTTTGTTTTGAATTTGTGAACCTCTATATTAAAAATGGCAAGAGTATTTGCCCAAAAATTGGTTGTGATAATTTAAATGGTGTTGCATGCTCTTGTTTTTGATGGTTGCCTTGGATTGGAATGTTTGTACCTTACTTACCTTTGCTGATTTGAATGATTAGATGCTAGTGTGCACCACGAATAAGGGTAGTGCGGAAGGGCTGCCCAAATTTTAGGCTGAATTCATAAATTTAGGTTAAAAATCCGGGAATTTGGGACCAAGCGCAGAAACGCTGCCCAATTTACTTCCGAACTTCAGAATTTAGGTTGAGAAGATTGGCTAGAGTGTTGCTAGGGTGTCCATTGCTTGGAAGGTTGTATTGTTTGCACCCCCCTCACGGCCCAACTTGTGAGTTAGAACCAGAACACCTGGATTTAACTTCACATAATTGGTGCGTTTGCCAGGAGGGTTGGATGCTTTTGCTCTAATTTTTGTTTGTTTTTTGCCTCCTCTTTATGCATTTGATTTGAAGAAAATAGACCAGCTTACTATGAATAGTAAGCTGTAATTTCTTGTACAAATCCAAGTTTGATTGTTTTGGTTCTTGCTTAGTGGTTTGTGTGGTTTGGGTCTTCGTTTCCTCATTGGTTGGTTGCTTGGACTTAATGGTGTTTAGTTTGATTGAGTAATTAGTTTGAAGAATCTTGCTTTGAAGTTTTGGTTAATCATTGGACTTGGTCCATTTGAGTGAATGCAAATTGCATCAATTTGAATCTAAACATGTTGAATTGATTTTAATTAAGTGGAAGCAAACTAGATTGAATTGAATTGAATCACATTGAAGTGAATGGAATTGCATTGAAGTGGTTTTGTGGTAGGTAGGCGCTTGTGGTTCTAACCTTCTTGTTAAGCCTTGTGTGGTGTGAAGGAAGAGGACTTGGAGCTTGAGGAGTCAAACAAGGAGAACTTGCTTGTTGAATGTTTAATTTACGTTTGAAATTTAATTTGATTTGATTTTGCTTCATTGCCTTGTGCTCAATGGAACATTGAAGTTCATTGCTTTGTGAATTAATTTATTTGGTGCATTGTGTAGGTACACTCTTAGAAAGAGGAGGAGCAAATTACTATATATAGAAATCTGTAGCCTTGGGTACTCGAAGGACAAAACAACGGTTTTCTTTAAAACCGAGTCTCATTTGTCTTGCTTATTGCATGTATGGGTGTGAATCATATGCAAGTTGACCGTGGATTGTTTCTGTAGCCAAGACCGGAAGTGGTTTTTGTAACTCTATGTTGTTGATTTTTGTTGGAGGTGGGTAACTTAGTGAGCCCGCTGATCCGGACACGAAGTGCGGGTGTTGGCCATTTGGCCTAACCCACTTGTGTTGTAATTGTGGGTGTTTCTGAAATTTTTTGTACCAAGGGGATTTTTTGGGTTGGCTTGTGTTACCGCTCAAATATTGAGCGTCAAGGGGGGTCTCCCCCTTGCCTATTGTAGTTTTGGGAGATAGAAGGCGGATTACTATTTATAGGAATCTGCCCTCTCTCACAAGGCGCCCGATGAGTGTTTTTAACACTTCGTGCACAACCCTAGTAGGACGGGACACCAACGTAGCCTCTCGGGGCGAAAGTGAATTGTTCTCACTATTTGGGTGAGGATTCACTTGTGTTTAGGTTGGCAATCTTCCAAACGAAAATAGAAGTTCACTATTGTTGGGTGACTCCTATTTGTGTATAGTAGCTATTTATTTTCTATAGGCTTTTCGGTATATAGTGAGGTCGGGTTAATCACCGGCGTGGCCATTTTCATCGTTTGATATCGAGACCATTGACAATGATGCCCCAACGGTCTCGAAAGGTTGTGTTTGCAGGTTGAACACACATGTTGCCCATAATCCCGTCCATCGAGACTTTTGTGGTCCACCCTTTATTTTCCACTTAATCATTTGTTTAATTCATTTGTAAACCTCTCGTGGGTCCGGAAGCTCAATTGAAAAATTGGAAAGTGGGTCGGGCGAAGCCGCCTATTCAAGAACCGGCACGGGGTTCTTGAGTGGTTACCACTCCCAAGACGTGCACCATCACGGTAAGGGGCGGAGGGCCATTTGTGTTCACTTGTGGTAAAAAACTTGTGTTAAAAGTTAATTCACCAAGCGTATATGAGGGTTTTCTTATATTGTCCGGTTTTTCATTGGTCATTTTGGGGTCCTTAGAGGTCCCGTTTGCTTGATTTAGGTTAAATTCTAGCTTAATAATGTTTTGGTGTTTTTTAGGCTTTGTAATTCATACCGGTTTAATCATCAAATCAAGACTTTTAGGGGCTTGGTAAATGTCTAACCGGTAAAAGTACTTGTGACCTTGTATGGTAAAAACCACATTGATCCGGGACCAATATTTCCTCCCCATTGGGGACGTATGAGTAGAAGGATATGATAGTGCTGAGGCGTACTTGATATTAGGAGCACAACTCGGTATCTTGATCATTATATCCTTCCGTGCTTATCAACTACTAAGGCACGGTGGGCTAAAGGCTCCGGCCCTCTCCCGCTAAATGCAGTACGTGCACGGTGATTAGGGGGAATTCGGTAAAAGGCCGGGTAGGGATACAAGGCTACCGTTTCCCCCCTTTAGTGTTTGGGTACTCTTGGAGGAGGGCTTCTGCGGGCCCCCCTGATGATTGAGGTTTTTACCATACAAATTACTAGTTTAACTTCACCGTGTCATTATATTTGCTCAAGCGGGATGGGAGTTCACACTTAGAGGTTGTCTTCGTGGTCCATTAGTGGGACCTATCGATTAGCTTCGTCCACAAAAGCCGTGTTTTCCACCTACTTGTTAGTAGTGTGGTTCGTTTCCACGAGCTTCCAAACTATCTTGGTTAAATTCCCATTGATTGGGTGACATTGGCATCAAAGTTTCCTGCAGTTAAAATTCAATGACGACCAAAGGAGTAATCACCAATGGTAACACTCTGATCAAAGAGATTGTACCGTAATTCACCACCGCATAGGGGTGCCCAAGGTAGATTTAGTCAATTAGAGAAGTCCAACCCTAGGATTTGGAGGGTGGGACTTTAGAGTTAGAAAACCCCTGGGTTCCGGTGGTCCCAGTTGTTCCTACTCTCATGGCGCAACCGTTCAACGCAGGCGTCCCGGTACCCTCGGTTGTCCCCGTTGCTCCTATACCCGTGGCACAACCGCTTGACCCGGCGGATGCAATGATGGCCCCAAGAAGGCTTCCAATAGTGATGCGCGTGGGTTTAGCGCCACAAGGTATGCCCATGCACCTTCCGAAGTTCTCCGGAATGGCTCACGAGGACCCCTCCAATCATATTGAGAGGTATATTGAAGTCCTCGTGACCAATGTCATTCCCGAAGAAGCCTATTGGTTGGTGTGGTTTTCCACCACATTAGAGGGAGTGGCATATGAGTGATACTGCTCACACGCCCCCGGAATGTTTGCGGATTAGCCAACCATACAAACGGCCTTTTTGAGGCAATTTAGGTCCAAAACCGGGCAACAAAATGCCTTGGTAGCTCTCACGGAGATAATGCAAGGTCCCACCGAGGGGATCACAGAGTATATACGCCGGTTTAATATGGTGGTAACCATGTTCGTGGGCAACCACTTGACCAATGACACCATCCGGTATTACTTCATCCAAGGATTCAACAAACAGTCCACAATCCAGGATGTGTTGAACTCCATGCTCCGAACGGTGGGTGACGCCCAAATTGCTGCCCGCCAAGTCGAGAGCATAGAGAAGGAGAATAACTGAATGTGGGCCCGATCGGTGGGCCCGGTGCCTTCATTTATCCCCACTCACTACGCACCCCCTCATAGCGAGGGTCAAACCCCGGGGGAGTCATCTAGGCCTATGGCACCATATACCTCCGGTTATGTTCAACCCACCTCCCCTTCATTCAAGCCACCGGCTCCTCAACTTCAATGGCATACTCACCCGGAACCCGCTAAGGTGGACTGATTGGCGGAATTGGAGGAACGGTTTAAAAAGGCCAATGATGATCTTAAGGTAGATATGATGAACACCATCAAGTCCCTAGGGGACCAATTGACCATGGCCATTAATGCTAAAAGCATGAATGCACCACCACCTGTAAGTGAGACCGGGGTACACCCGTCTAACCTTTGGTGCACAAATTGCCGGCAATTTGGTCATACTCCCCGATTTTGCCCAAGTCCACCTAATCCAAGCCCTTATGTCCCACCACATAGCCGGCCTACACCGCCCAAACCACCCGGGGGTAATCCACCATTACCAAAGGGGACACTGTGTCCTACATGTGGGCAATTACACCCCATTGGTCCGGGAAAGTGTTGAGTGGAGACCAGCGGGGTGTGTGACAATTGTGGGGACAACCACCCCACCGAGAGGTGTTTCCGCCAAAAGAAAGGCAAGGCCGGAAATCGTTCCGAGGGGTTCAAACATACCCGACTCCATGGTATCCAATGGCCCCTACTAGTTATATTTGACGACCGCCGGACCAAAGCCAAAGTGTAGCACCGAGTAACCCCCAAGCCCAATATTACATGGGAATGCAACCGGTTCCCCCTAGTGCTCAACCGCCGGCCGTATACGCCAACCCAATGGTCTCCCAAGACGCCCGGAATAGCGTTGCACCTTCCGGTGGTCCTCTAACCACGGGGGTCATTCCACCCACGGCCCACCCCCCTATACATCAAAGTATGCATTTAATCATACATGAGGGGGCGGACACCGTGGTTGCTAGGGGTAATTGGGGAACCGGTTGAAAACCATGTGGCGGTCATGACACGGCAACAACGGGCCAATAATCCACCTCTTGATACAATACCCCGAGAGGGTAGTGACTCGGAAGAGGAACCGGATATTCCGGCCGTGAAGGAGTTGGGTGTTCAACCTGGCGGCGGATTATGACCTTTGGACGGATCTTTGCACCATTAGGGCTAATATATCCATAGCCCAACTTATCTGGGTAGCCCCCTCTTTGAGAAAGGAGTTCAAGGAATGGGCGACGATGCCTCGGAAACCTCGGAAGGTGGTAATAACTGCTAAGATGTATACTAGTCCGTTGGTAGATGACGGTGCCTTCGAGATTGATGTCTCTATTTTAGATAAAATCATCCCGGGCGCCTTGGTAGTGGCATCAACGTCATGTCCTCCATTACGATGGCTAAGCTAGGCTTGGGTATTACCGGTCCTTCTCCTTACATTGTTAAGGTGGCGGACCAACGACCAATTACTCCACTTGGCGAAATCACCAATTGCCACATGGAAGCCGGGGGGGAGGTCTACCCATTGACTTTCCATGTATTGAAGCTTGAGACTAGTAAGGCCGCATATTCCGTTCTTTTAGGGAGAGATTGGTTGAGGAGGGCCAACGCCGACAAGCGTTGGTCCATCAACCAATCAACTTTGCAATTTGGTCCGCCGGAAAATCGATCGATGGTGACCATCGGGTGTCAAGTACCCACCTCCTTAGGGACACTTGGAGAAGTGCCTAAGACAACGCCATCCACCGATGGTGAACACGTGGACCTTATACACCCCGCGTTGGTCCCGGGAATCAATCCCATCGATTTAGGCCTGATTAGAAACCTTGGGCCGGGACTTTATGATTGGGAGGATGACGGTGAATTTGCCACATGGCTTTGGGATCATCCCGAGGACCTTGAAACCCCTAGGTTACAATCGGTGAATGTCATCACTACCATGAGAGTTTTGGAAGAACCGGTAGGCCTATACCCCGGGGTAACAACCTTGGTTGATGAGGTTGACTATGAGGTGGTTTACAACCTCAAGATAGACGGAACCCAAAGCCTCGGTTTTGAAGGGCTAATGGAAGAGGAGGAAATACTCCCTCCTCCCCTTCACTTCCGCAAAACCTCCACTAACTTGGAGGTGGGTTCCAATTTACCTATTTACCCGCAGTGCCAAGTGATTGGTATCACGGCCCCACCAACCTGGTCACGGTCCCAATCAACGATTGCGTAGATGTGGACGTGTCTCTAAAGGGCGAAGAGCCCCGCCCCATCAAAATGGGGGCTCAGTTATCCCCGGAAGAAATTGAGAGGTTCAAAGGTCTTGTCCTCGAAATCCGGGACATTTTTGCTTGGTCCTATAAAGACCTCAAGGGCATTCCACCGGAGATTGCCCAACACACGATCCCCCTACTTCCGGGGTCCATACCGGTCCGGCAAAAGGAACGCCGGATGAACCCCCGCCTCCAACTCGTGGTCAAAGCCGAGTTGGAAAAGCTCTTAGAGGCGGACTTCATTAAACCGGTGGAAATCACGGATTGGGTGTCCCCTATGGTGCTTGTGAAGAAGAAAAATGGGAAGTTAAGGGTGTGCATCGACTATCGTCGTTTAAACAAAGCCACCCAAAAGGACCATTTCCCTCTTCCATTTGTGAACCAAATCATGGATGAGGTGGCGGGACACAAGCTCTACACCCTCCTAGATGGATACTCGGGATACAACCAAGTATCCATCCATCCCCACAATTGTCACAAAACCGCTTTCACAACCCCTTCGGGGACATTCATCTATGTGGTCATGCCCTTCGGGTTGTGCAACGCACCCTCGACGTTCCAACGAGTCATTACTTCTATATTTTTTCGTCTCCTCCACTAGTCTATGTCGATTTCATTGACGATTTTAGCACCCAAACGACTACATTAGAACACTACGCAATGTTGCGTGAGTGTTTTGTACGGTGCCGTCGAACCGGACTCTCTTTAAAACCCGCCAAGGAGTACCTAGGGGTGCAAAAAGGAGTATTCTTAGGCTACGTGGTTTCCAAGGCCGGCAAGGAACCGGACCCCGAAAAGGTTGAAGTAATCTTCAACCTTGAACCCCCAACTTCGGTCAAGGGCGTACAACGTGCTCTTGGCCATTTTGGGTGGTATCGGGACATCATGGCCAATTATGCTACGGCCGCCATACTCTTGACCAACCTCACAATGAAGGAGGTCAAATTTGAGTGGACCCGTGAGTGTCAAGAGGGTTTTGATGCCCTCAAGACCAAGTTGACCTCCTATCCATGTCTTGTGACCCCCAATTGGGACATCCCCTTTCATGTGTATTGTGATGCATCGGCGGTAGCCGTGGGTTCTACATTGTGTCAACCACATGGACCTAACGGCAAGGACCGCCCCGTAGCACTTGCTAGCCGCCAATTAACCGCCGCGGAAAGGAATTATTCCACCACGGAGAGAGAATGTTCGGCCATGGTGTTTAGTGCCAAGAAATTTAGGCATTACTTACTCATGAACCCTGTGGTTTTTTTTGTCGACCATTTAGCGTTACGCTACATGGTTAACAAATCCAACCTTAGCGGTCGGGTGGCCCGATGGGTTTTGCTTCTAGAGGAGCTAGATTATACCGTGGAGTACAAACCCGGCCGCTTGCATCTTCAAGCGGACCACCTCTCACGGTTGTCCGAATCAATGGGCATGGTTGACATCGAGAATGAGCTTCCCGATGCCAATGTTTTCTCCATCACCATGACCCCCATGTGGGACACCTATATCTTAGAGTTTTTGAGCACGCAAAAACTTCCCGATCACCTAGACGCTAATGAGCGGCGCAAAATCCGGGTCAATAGCCTCCACTATGCTATTATAGCAAACCGGTTGTACCGGCGCGGCATTGACGGGGTCCTACGCCGGTGTGTTAGTGAGCCCGAGGCATCACGTATAATTGTAGCATGCCACGATGACATTTGCGGTGGGCATTTTTCGGTTTATCTCACGGCCCAAAAAATCCTTAGAGCCGGTTACTTTTGGCCCACTATGTTTGCCAACGCCCACCGGCACACCACCAAGTGTGACGCATGGCAATGGTTTGCTCAGAATGACCTTCACATGGCGTTTCCTTTAATACCCTTGCTACCCTTGTTTCCCTTTGAGAAGTGGGGAATAGACTATGTGGGCCCTGTGCACCCCACTTCATCGCGCCAATTGGCATACATCATTCTTGCGGTCGATTATTTGACCATATGGGTAGAGGCCAAAGCGGTCAAGGTTGCAAATAAGAAAACCACGGCACTCTTTTTGTTTGAGAATGTTTTCTCTTGTTTCGGGATTCCACGGGTTTTGGTTAGCGACCGGGGCACCCATTTCCTCAATGACCTCATTGAGGAACTTAACTCGACCTACGGGATTGATCACCATAAAACCACCCCTTACCATCCTCAAACCAACGGTTTAACCGAACGATGTAATCAAACCATCGTGAGGATTTTGACGAAGACTATCCATGACAATAAACGGGATTGGGACACCAAACTCAATGCCGCTTTGTGGGCATATAGGACCACGTTCAAAGTCACCACAAAGCAAACCCCGTTTGCCCTAGTTTATGGGATAGAGGCGGTTTTATGCATCGGAATCAAGATCCCCTCCTTGCGCATAGCAGTCGAGGCTAGACTCCCTATTTCGGACTCTATCCACGATCCTCATGCTTGAAGTGTTAAGTGAGACCTGGCGCCTTAGCGCCCAATATATGGAGACAACGAACCGGCGCCGCAAGTTGGCCTTTGACAAGCTTCATAAGAAGCGGGTTTTAGCTCCAGGAGACTCAGTCATGCTCCAAGGTTCCACAAGGATGGAATTTCCGGGAAAATTCGATGCTATATGGCTAGGCCCATTTGAAGTATGGGATGTCCGTCCAAACAACACCGTTTAACTCGCAACATTAGATGGTGCACCTTTCCCCGCTCGCACAAATGCCGAGCGGTGTAAGTTGTACCACATGTAACTGTGCGAGCCCAATGGGGGGCATTTGCCCACGAGCTTCGAGACCCTAAGTCCGTTGCATTTTTTAGCAAAAATGCCCCGCAGATGGCCGACACCTGTGAACCGCCAAAACGGTTTACGCTTGTACGAAATACAATCTACAAGCGTTAGTCTAATATTTTTATCTTCAAAATCCCCAATTGGGACACTTAGGCTCATTCCTCCGGTTTCCGGAAATTCCATGATAATTGGAGGGGTCTTGCCTAAAGGGCCTGGCGGTCGTTTAGTCTATTCTAAATTAGTAATATTAAATTGCGTCAAAGTTTCATGACATGTTTTTGGTTATGTTTTATGACTTTATCATTATTCATAATTACCTAGATTCATCCTAATTAATAATCACAATCAAAGTAATTAGTTAAACTTTGCGGATGAACTGCTGGATGAACAAAGTTTCATCCGTTTGAAACGGATGAAGCTCTACTCCATCCAAGTTTCCAACTAGGGAGAGAAAGTAGAGTTAGGGTTCTATGTTTTTGGGTAGGGAAGGAGTGTGTGCAAGGGGAGATCTAGCATGAGTTTTGGGTCATGTTGTGTGTGGTGTTTTTGGGAAAAGTGAGTGTGATTGTAAAGGAAGTGTGTCGAGCTTCGAGCTTCCAGCAAATCCTGGCTCTGGTAACGAGCAGCAGAGACTTCGATCGTCCGGTGGCCGTGCTCGAGGTAGTAATCCATCTTGTGGTGGTCGTGCTCGTAGTAGTAATCCGTCGTCTGGTGGCCGTGAAGGCGGTCGTTCATCTGTTGTTCCCGGTCGTAGTGACGCTTGTTCATTCGGTGGTCGTGGTCGTGGTGGGCGTGGTCGTGGTCGTAGTCGTGCATCTAGTGGGCCTTCTAGTGTGCGGGCTTTAAGCATTGAGCCTATACAAAGCATCGATCCAATTTAGAGGAACCCGCTGATAAATCTATCCGCCGATGACGACATTGATGAAGTTTATCCATTGGTTGACCGTCAAAGCTCCTTGGATCGCGGTGGGGATTTAGCCCGCATTGACCTAAATCCCCCTACACTCTTTGAGGAGACACTCGCCTCGACGGGCCTCCCCGAAACTCTTAGCGAGGACGATGATATTGAAAAAGAGAACTCTGATCATCGTCGAGAGACCCGCACGAAGGCTACAAACGATGTTTTTGGGTCTGAGTCGGATGAGGAGGTCGTTCTCGGGCAAGAGAGATTGCCCAGAGATGCACCTACTTTCGATAGTTTTGACGAAGAGAACGCCGAAGAGGGTGCCGAGGAGAGTACTAGAGGGTCTAACAAGGATAACAATATTGATCCCTCTCCCATGAATTTAGGCGACAATATCGTCTCCTCCCCGGCTCCTATGCAAGTCCCATTGTCGGATCCAGCAGTACAAAGGTAATTAACGCCGCCTGTGACACCTGCAAGAGAGCCATCGCCGCCCCGACCACTTGCAATAGAGCCATCGCCGCCTGCGCCACTTGCAAGAGAATCATCCCCGCCTCCGCCGTCTCTTGTGCTCCCATTACCTGCTCCTGCCCCTGTAAGCGGACGGTACTTTCCTTTGTTGAAGAAGGGTGTTTGGAATACTCACGCAGACGATCCTGATGAGAAGGTGGAGACTACATTTTTCGATTTCTCGGGTGAGCCAGACTCCCCCACGCAAGCAAAGGGGGCTGTCGATCCGCTCATCAATCTTGGTCTGGGTCCGCAAGAGAAGGGTGAACCTTCACAACCGCGAGTGAAGATTGAGTCGAACATTCCCGTTCCACTCTTGAAGGATGCCAAGCGTGCACAACGTCAAAAGAAAAAGGAAGAGAGAAGGGCCGCCAAACGAGCTGAAGAAGAAGCCGCAAATGTAAGACGGGAGGCGCAAAGACTTGCAGATCTTGCTAGGGTGGAGGAGCAACGGCGAGTAGATCAACTCAAAGTCGAATTCAAGTTGTCGAGTTTGGAGACCTCAAATTCCAGAGTTGTGGGCAATTTGAGCAATTTGAGGATCTTGATGACTCAGATAGCACAGGTGGCTCTTCCCCTTGCCTCCTTCAACCCCGTCAATCAGCCTACTTTGGCTATATGTGGGCCTTCGACTTCCACCACCCAAACTCCACCCAAACGCTCAGCATCTCCGATTCCTTCAGTTCCTGCCTGCATTCTTCCTGCTCCGTCTACCTCAGTACCCGACGTTGTTATTGAGGAAATTATTAGAGAGGCATCTCCTTTGGAAGCTGATATCGCCAATCAGGGAGAGAACGATGGCGTTCATCCGCTCGAGGCACCAGACCACCAAAAAGACAACGTGGACTACGAAGCCAGCGACCACGGACGAGCAGATGAAGATGTTCTTGACGGTGCTTCCTCACTCTTGGTGACCCACGTTTCCATAAGCGCGACCTCCGCGCATGAGGTTCCGGAGGGTGTTCAAGACTTGCAGGAAGATGCAGAGACAACGGTTCAGGGTGTCCCAATTTCACTTGACTCTGCGAACGACATACCTGACTCAGTACCCGCGACCAATCCCACGGTGAGCTTCTTATCAAATGTAGCAAAACTTGTTTAGCTCGGGTCGACCTAAATATCTGTTTGACTGGTTGATGAGCATCTGCTCATATTATTGCTCTGCTTGTATGATGTTTAATTTTGTAATAATCTTTAAGCCTGCGCTCCTTGTTTTACAGGAGTCCGGCATTGAAGACCGCGAGTAGGTCTTGCGAGTTAGTCTTCGAATTATTGGATGGTGTGCCACTATTGTAGATAGTACCATGTAGTGACATCATTCAATAAAATGAAGACCTTTTATTTTATTTGTTGCGTCTGCACTGCGTCCGCGTCATTCTCACTCATTCTTGGCGCTAAATATCGTCATTTCTCTATCAGGCCGCGCCGCCGAGTACCTTATTCCGTCCGCTTGCCACCAGAACCCCCACCGACCACCTTGTGTTGTGCGTTGGTGTGGTAGTCCGGTCCCCAATCACGCCGAACAATCATTTGCATGCCTCAGCATTTCACAAGGTAACACTCTTGTTTTAATATCGTCCGCAATTGTCACTTATCGTGCTGCAGGCTAGATTGTCCAAATCTTCAAGCAGGACTTTCCCTACATTCTTTGGTCAACCCCTACCACCTGTGCCATCACTCAATGGACACCGGTCCATGCCCAAGTGGTTAAATGTGGTGTTGGAGTTGAACGGCGTTCTTTGTTCCACTACCCCTATGTCTCAGGCCCCATCTCAGTACCTTATTTTTCCCGATCCCATACACCCTCCTGTTCTTTCCTCCACTATCCCCACCGTAGTTGCTGACACGGTAGTATACTATTGTCCAGGATTGACCCCCTTTCTTAATGTGTTAGACCGTTTCTGCCACATCCACGTTTGGAGTACCCTTCAACCTGAAGTAGTCGACGGTCTCTGCACCTTCCTTTTCTCTAGAACTTTTGCCGTTCCGCAAATTATATTGGCCTCAAACTCGTGCGATGGACTCTTGCTGAAGAATTATACGAAGGCCATGTACCCTGGCACGACTAATCCTATCTTACTTAAATATCCACGTCGACGTCTCTTCACTAGAAGGGATGCTAATTTCAACGCCCAAAAATTTATTATGGTCGATAGCAATTATGCGGCTTGTATGGTTGTTCCTCCACTGAACACTCTCTTTCGTGATCCCTGGGTCCATTCACATCTGGGTCCACCCTCAGACTCTTATCCACTAAAATTAATCCACAAGTTTTGTTTTGCCGTACATTTGAGAGGTCCGCAGAACTTCCGTCAAGTTATGACTAGTAGACCCTCTCACAATAACTTGTCCAAGGACTCCGAGTTGTACGACATTATGTCTCGGAATTCGCCCTATGTGTGGAACCAACTCCTACTAAATGGAAAAACTATGTCTTGATTACTTTCATTTACGGTATTGGTTTAAATTTGTTCTTTTTGCTTTTTGCTTGACTTAGTGTTCTAATGCCTGGTCTGATTATCACCATTTCGTAGTCATGGATTTGCGAATTGCCACTTTCGATTGTTCCGGTGAGTCTACCTTTAGAATGCTTATCAAAGACTTAGTGTTTGTTTTTATAATATTCAGGTTTTCAGCGATGGACAACAAAATGCCTCCGTGGATGATATTCTCCCAATGGGTCCATCTACGATGTCAGATCCCTCTTACAATAGTGAGGGGTCAAGGACACTCTCGGAATTGGAGCGAGGGCGGTACATATATCCTGCTCGAGATGACGCATTTGATGTGGATTACACCAAAGACGTCATGGATGATGATGATGATGTCGTTGATAGGTATGTCAATGTATCGAATCAAATTGTGGCGGCTTCACGTGATAATATCCCGGCTACGACGACAGGCACGGTGGCACGGATTACTGACACTCCAATTCATTTTCCGGACCTAGGTATACCTTGCGATTTAGCTCCCGTGAAGCTAAATGATCCTTTGCGAACAACAATCGCCCGTGTGGGACTCTCCTTAGAAGGAGACTATCCCTGAGTTGTTGGGAAGCGTGACAGAAATGAGGCTTTTGGTGATGCACGTCCACGTAGTACTATTTAGATTTTTTTGGGCTTTACTTTAGGAGGTCTACAATTACACCAATAATGTGTTTTCTGGATTTTTCATTCAATAAATTTTTCTCCTTTAGTAAATTTGTTTTAATCATTGTTTGTATTTTGAATGAATTCTTCTTTTTGTTTCAGTATAGTTTGTATATTCATTAGTGCGTCTTTTTATTTTGAGAATATTCTGTTATATTGATAAACCATGTTTTTTATTTTGAAAATACTTCTCTCTATATTGATAAACTTACATTATTTGGTAATGTATTTGGCTTGGTGCAGTCTAAGTGCGATTGTATTACTCTAATTCGTATTTACCATTTTGTGCATATATTCCCATTATAATGAATTACGTGTTTGATCTATTTATTATATGTATATTTATTTATGTATTTACATTAACATATTTATGAAAAGTCTATAAAATATCCAATGATTCACAAATTGAATGTGTATTAAATAATCTCTTCATTAATACTTATATTATCCAAAGAAATATTCATTAAAGATATTATTTATGTACGACTAATACCAAACTAACTTATTTACCAAAAACTTATACTCTTTCTTTTTTTTGTTTTTTTTTAATTATATTTTTATTTTTATTTTTTTGATATATAGAATAGGTATTATGATAGACAGTTATCATTTTGATTTCTAATTTAAAAAAAAAATCACATCAATTTTTTATTAGCAACTCTTGCCTTTCGATAGTAATCGCATAGATCTTTTCATAATTTACCCCAATTGTGACTTGAGTACAAGAAGAATATTCTTGTTTTTAAAAACTAGCGTATGTACTTCAGATTTTATTTATTTATACTAACAAACTATTATTTGTACTTGTAAATACCCATCATCCGAAAATAGTACATACTTTAGAAGTAGAAGAAATTAATATGTACAAGACAATTCGTGGTACAAATATAGTATATTTGTTTTACTCTGATGATCAAAAAATTACACATCAATTACAAAGTGAAGAGTCTCATATAGAATTATTTTTACTCTAAAATGGTATTTCATGCATGTATACTGTAGGCGATAAAAACTAAACATGACAGACTTTTTGTTTACAAAACATAGAGAACAATGTACTCTCTAAATTTTTTGTTTAAAACTAAGAATTTAGAGTATTAAATTTAGTCACAATTTAGTCACAAACTTCCATTAAAAACCTAAAAATTTACTTAGTCAAAATTTGGACAAAACTTGCACATAAACATAGTCTAATCGTAGTCAAAACTTAGCCAAGAATTAGTAAACATACTTAAAACGTAACAAAATTTTTGACTAATAATCACTAAAGTTAAAAAGTTTGCCATGCCCATGATCATGTGCATGGGCATGGTCATGTACATGGCCATGCATGTGTGTATGATCATGTGCATGACCATGCCCATGCACATGATCATGGGCATGGAAAAGTTTTTCGTGATGGAATCCCCACGTTCCATCACCGCCGCCATTTCAACGCAGTGCCCATCCCCCCACTTACCGGCCATTGTCAGGCGCATTTCCTGCTTTCACTCGTCTTTCTCCTCCGCGTTGGCACAGTTCGCTTTTGGTGCATTTCTCATTCTCGGAGTTTGCACTGGTCTTCCGCTTGTTGTCTTTTAGAGCTGGCGATTGTGTTGTCGTTTTGCGGTGGCTTTTGAGGATCAGGGTTTTTGTCGTCTTGCGCTCGAGTTTGTAATTCTTTACGCCATTTTGTTTGGGGCACTCTTGTGTAGTTTAGAACTTGTTGGGGTTGCGCCGAGAAGGAGGTTGGGGAGGATCTAGCGGAAGAGGTTTACTTCTCGGAGAGCGGCGGAGGAGTGCTTCTGCGAGCGACGGTGCTGGAGCGTTGCTTGGCGGCTATGGTGGAGCTTCTGCGAGCGGCGGTGCTAGAGCTGCTGCAAGCGGCAGTGTTAGAGCTTCTGCGAGCGGCGGTGCTGCTGCCGTGGCCATCGCCGGTGCGACTGCAAGTTCCTCGTCATACAGCTAAGGTTTGTTATATGTTTTTCCTGTTAACTAGGGTTTAAAACCACCGTTCGGAGGTCATTCGTGAAGCTCGCTAGCAACTGTGCTTCCCCGTGGTATTCTATCGCGCGTCTCGCACCCACGTTAGTCTAGTGGTTGTGAGTTGTGACGACAATCATCTCGGCCGCCCTTCATTTCATGTTTAGGGTACCTCACTGCTCACTTGATTGCCACTCTTACACCCGTCCCTTGCGAGGCAAGAGAGAGAGAGCTTGTCGATCGAATGTTGTGTCAGATCTGCTTATAAATGTGTATCTTTGTTGCCAGAGACCAAACTGTTTGTCTTTTCGATCGATCTCCTTATCCAAAACCCGCAGTTTTAGAGCCCGAATATCCCGCTCTTCTAGAGTCTAAATCTGCAATATTAGAATTCATTACTCGCGATTTTAGAGCTCAAGAATGTGTTTGTCGATCTGGAACAAAAAATCATTTTTGAGTGGAAGGTATCATACTTTTGATGGAGATAGAAGCGTAGAAGAAGGTCTGGATGTTTTGATGATCGTAAACAAGCGTGTAGTGAAGGATTTGTGAGTAGTAGTATTGGCATGGGGACAACGGATTTGCAGCAGCAGCCGAGTTCGGAATAGTACAAAGCGCAAGGAGATTTTATTTGAATTGCTTATAGTTAATCCTTGTGCATCCGTTTATCAACAGTGTGGAACTTCTCTAAGCTCATTTTAACCCTGAAGTCTAGCAAGTTTATTCTACTTGAAAACTATCTAGGTTTTTGATTTGCTTCTTCAAATTCTGTGTATGAAGTTACGCTTGCCCTCTAACGCGAATGCTGAATGAGAAGGTGCAGATACAATTGTGGGAGATAGACTTGTTGAAGATCGGGTTCAACATTCAATTGCAAAGAACTTGGAGATAGTCGTATTTGACGAAGAATATCGAGGTAAGGTGTGATAAAGTTTGTATAAGAATCAGTCAGCCAGGACTTATTATGATTTTTTGTATTTTTGTATTCTCGCTTTCATTGTTGTGCATTATTCATAGCACTTCCTTTGAAGATTCAATGCTGATGCTATGGCTTGAAACTCGTACATCTTTGAATTTTACGTAAAGTGCAGCATGTTATGTTGGATTGCTTCATATTGTTAAAAGAAAGCCCACGCTTCCGCTTCGAACAAAGTATTCATTAACCTCTGATTTGAAGAACATATGTATTCACTAAACTCTGAACAATACACCACAAATGCTCACAAGCAAATGTAGTTCCTCTCAGACCTTCCCAATCAAGAACCAATCACATTCTTGTGCAGGTCAAGCCCAAACGAAGTGCATCAGAGAAGTCCATCGCCGAGTATAGAAGAAAAATGGCAGACAGGTGATCATCATAATCAGCAAAAATCTACTAAAACACACTGTAGTTCAACTAGAGCAGAGAAGAATAAGCCCTTAGAAAAATATGCCCCCTACATAGAAGCGGATGCAGTTTAGCTCGAGTCGAGCTAAACCGTAGCTGACAAATGCCTCTACAGTTTAGCTCGACTCGAGCTAAACTGTAGCTGACACTACCTACACAATTTAGCTCGAGTCGAGCTAAACTGTACTCGACAAATGCTTCTACAGTTTAGCTCAACTCAAGCTAAACTGTAGATAAGACTACCTACACAGTTTAGCTCGAGTTGAGCTAAACTATAGCTGACACATGCCTACGCAGTTTAGCTCAACTCAAGCTACACTGTAGTCGGCACAAAACTCTACAGTTTAGCTCGACTTGAGCTAAACTGTAACTGACACAAGCCTCTACAGTGTAGCTCGAGTCGAGCTAAACTGCTGCCCATGTTAAGAACGAACTCCTATTTACGACGCAGTTCAGGGTTTAGGGTACAGTGTTTGCGTGACCGAATTGACAATGAAATCTACATAACAAACACGTAATTCGTTATAATGGGAATATATACTGATTTTGGTAATTAGGGAGACTTCCATTTAGATCGATTCTGACCTGATTAGTTACCAAATCACCAGGTTTTTACTGATAATGATGAATTTTCTCAATATAAAAGACAATCATAGAAAAGAATTCATAATGCAAGCTAAGAAATATGCTCCCCCAAGAGAAAATTTTATTGATATGAAAGCACAAATACAATTTATTGGTGTAATTGTAGACCTCCAACAGGTAGGCATTCTATTATCTACCAATTACGACGTGGCGGAGAGGAGGTATCACCACAAGAATCTTTCTTAGTGAATACAGGGTCCTCACTACGTGTGTATTTAGAGAAGGCAGGTTTGTCCATCTCCATAAGCCCACCACTTCTACGACGCTTTGGTGCACGTCTCCGTAATAGACGGTGAGTCTCAGACGAAAATCGTGTTGGATGAACGCAAGTGTTTGCCCCAAGAGATAAGGAGCAATGAGCCACAGTATATGGCAAGGAACTATTTAGCTCGAATCGAGCTAAATAGGCACGGCCATCGACGACGGGGTTGCGTAATACAGCTTCACCTTGGGGTGCCGCTGCAACCGAGGTCATCACATTGATTTGATCATGGCCGGTTGCAATAATTGGTTGAATCTGAATAGGGGGACTGTCTACTACACCATCATCGTTATTATCCATGTCCTCCTTCGTGTAGTCTACAGCCGACGCATCGTCCGAAGCACAGTAGATTAGCCGTCCCCGCATTCGTTCTGAGAAAGATCTGGAGTCGTCACTTGTAATGGAAGCCTCTGACACCGTCAAAGGACCAATTACAAGATTTGCTTGCAAAGCACATGATGGACGAGGCAAGGGCTGACGTCCAACAACAGCAACCTGGTTTATAAACACAGCCATTTTAGAAAGTGAGTCCAAGAGACTAAGTGCAATGAAAAAGGTACACAATATAACAACGCATTTAATCATGTATGTCGAGGGTGGATTCACCAATCGATCTACAATATATTTCCATCTGAGCAACCGATAAACATAAGGTTTCTGGGGTACAAACGAGAATAATACCACTGATAAAAGTATTTAAGGCAAATTCTTCCCACTGATTCGGTCCTGATTCCACAAATATGGAAGATTACGGCTCAAGAGCATATACAACTCTGAGTCCTTTGACAGTTCATTATGCGTGGGTCTACGATGAAAGAGTCTCGGCAAAATTCTCAGGACCGTTCAAATGCACGGAAAGACATATCTCGCCTATCCTCTTTAATAAGTCGGACTTTGGCTCCTCCGGACAGGAATGGTTCCACGGAACAGTGAAAAGTGTGTTCTTTGTGGGAACCGCAATGCAAGTCTCAGGCTTGGAATCGACAATGAGCAAGTTATCGTCATTAAAATTGGCACCCTTCCTAGGATACAACCGCCGTCGAGGATATTTTAAGAGGATGGGATTTGTCGTGCCAGGGTACTTGGCGAATGCGTAATTCTTCAACAACAGATTATCGCATTGGTTAGAAGCCAAGACAAGTCCAGGGGCAGCGTCTGACTTTGAGAACAAAAAGCAGCAGAGTCCATGGACAACCTTAGGCTCTAGGGTACTCCAGACATGGATGTGGCAAAACAAATTTAGTAAGCGAAGGAACCCGGTCAACCCGGGTCGACAGTAGACGACCCTGCCGGCAACTAAGGTTGGGACGGTGGAGGAAAACACCGAAGGATTATTCGGATCCGGAAAAGACAGGCACTCTGCAGGCGTTGGGGTAGACACAGAGGCCATCAAACATAGAACCCCGTCCAACTCCAACATCACATTCAACCACTTGGGCTTGGACCGTAAAAGACTGCGGGAGATATGCATAATGGGTAGCTCGGGCAAGATAAGCTGTTTGGGATGTTTGGACGGTCCTGCCTGCAGTGAGGGAACACGTAACAAAGGCAAATGGTATTAAAACAAGAGGGTGTGTACCTTGCAAAATGGTGAAGTATGCAAAGAACTGCCAGCACTGATTGGGTATTGAACCGCCACACCCAGAGGTAACATGAGGTGGTTGGCGGGGGATTTTGAAGCAACCGGACGGAACAAGGTATTCAGAAGGGGGGCCTGGTAGAAAAGGACGATGTTTAGGGCCTTGTGATGAGAAGGACGCAGAGTCACTGAAGACAAAAAGTGATGTGAAATAAAAGAGTCTCAATTTTATTGAATGATGTTCCAAGAAGTACAACGATTATAAGTGTACTATGTACAAAAAGCGAAACAACATCCAATAATTCGGAGACTACTCGTTGACCTACTCGCCGCCATCGGTGCCGGACTCCTGTCAAACAAGGAGCGCCGGCTTTAAGATTACTAAATGCGAAAACTTCAAGACATGAGGGAATAGCAGAGCAACTGCCATCACCATCAACGATCACAAAGACAAAGAGAAGGAAAGTATAGTAACTAACCTCTGGATTTACCGATGGAGTTATAGCCGTCTCAGTAGCAGCCACGGGAGAGTCATGGGAAGGAGCAACCTCTGAATGCTCCCCCACATCCAATGCGACAGCAGAGGTGTGATGGGTCGGCGTCGGCGCGGGGAAACCACCGATGTGAGCGTTGAGCGGTGAGCGGTAAAGTTTGAGCGGTAAGAAAAAAAAATTAAAAGTTAATGGCCCTATTACCATGTAATGGGTGGTTCTGAAAATTTGAAATGGTTATTTTTAGGCCTAAAAGTACCCAAAACCGTGGATATAGGTCCTTTATGCATTTCTTTGCATGGTATTGGGGTCCTACAATATTTCATAAATATTCCACATTTGTAAGTTTAAGTAAAAGTTAATTAAATTAGGGTTTACATCATCATATGTAACCCGTACAATTCAAATCATAGACTGGCCTCGTTCACTCTCAAAGACAATACTTTAACTGAAATTAGGGAGGGCCCATTAGGACATCAATAAATTTACTCTAATTATTTTAATATGTATAGTATAATTAGGGCTGACGTCATCAATTTCCTATTACACTTATAAAAAATATATGTAAATTCTTTCTGTATTTATAATGTGAAGTTTATAACTTCAAGTCGTCTTTCCGTGTCTCCTTGTAAGGTGTACAAAAAGACATTCACGTGGCATTGTAGTGGTCCGAGTTCGAATCTCCTGGGGCTCGTTTGAGCGTTGCAGTGCGTCGTAAAGCAGCTATCCTGAGCTATACAAACAGTGAACTAGAGCCCCTACCAACATTGGCTAGAATGAATCACTTCAATTGAAAATAAAGAAACGTTCTGAAACTTTTAGTTTGCATTGAGTTTAAAACTTAAACATTTAGATATAAATTAAGAAAGCATTAAACTTTCATGATTAATAGGTAAACATCATATATAGATATATTAACGTATAATAAAACCACATGTATGACCAATGCCGTAGGGCAACTATATATCTCTACGTAGTCCAAACCAAACCAGGAAAATACAAACTACTAAGAAGTTGATGGTGAACGACCATTAAAGTGTTGGTCACACTGATCAGCCTCATCGTCTATAAACGCAAGCACTCTCGAGCTGAAGTGTCGACGTCTACTAGTGTCGGATAAGACGGGAGAAGGGGCAGCCACAAATTCCTGAGGTATCCGCTCCGCATAAGATGGTAGGGTGAAGGTTTGCGGAGGACTGCTGTAGGGACTTGCGCCGCCAATCAAGCGTGGATTGGAACCTGCGATCCTAAAAGTACAGAAAAAGTCAATACCAATCAATTTCTAGCAATTGAAGGTGACAATAGAAGGGGGTTGGGGAAAGTAAGAGATAAATACGCACAAAATGTTGGGTGTAGCTTATTCTGAAGCGGTTCAGATGTGTCACTGTCGTAGTCATAAACTGGACCCGAATTGCCGCTTTCTTCCTCAAAAGCGGTACCATCCACGTATGCCGATAAAAGTCCGTCAAATATCTCTTCAACAGCTTCAACAGCAATGAGATGACGGTTCGATCGCGCGCAGGCAAGCACGGAAGCACCTACATACCAGCAACCAACATCAGAACTACAATATTGAATAAATTGAATGAGAGATGGTATTAGTTACAACTAACCAGTACTAGGGCTCCAGTCAAAGACGATTCCCCGCTTGTCTGTGAGAGAATCAATAAAATACTGGATGAAGGAGGGATCCTTCTCTCGCGAGCCACGCCACGGGGTACCATCTTCCTTCTTCCGAATGGAATCATTGCTCGCAAAATTGAAAACATGGTCCTCCTCGTCGGGAAGAATAGGTACACCTGCGTACTCTTTTGCAACCTGTCTTATGGAGAATCTCGTGGCAAATGACTTCCGAACAAAAACCTTAATGTGGAAGTTGTGTGTCTGCAAAATCCACTAGATGAGAGAAATTTAAAGAAACTTTGTAAATAATCATGAATAATAATTTGAATGTAGAATGAAGACCATACCGTTTTTACGTGGGGGTTCGTCGAGGCCATTGGCATGGGATTATATCCCCACCAATCTCGCACCATTCGGAATTCAAAAGCCTTTGACTCGGCATCCAGAGCTTTCTCGACTCGACGGTCCTTGGGATGCATAACAAGTATCGCACCCTCGTCTGTCAAGTTGTAGAAAGCAAAAAAGAAAACACTCGCGAAGTAGCTTTTCTCTCGCTTGTTCCATGAAGGGATTTCGACGGGCGACACGTCAGGCACGGGTAAGTTCTCGGGAACGTCTGCGTAGAGGAGATCAATGCCGGGATGCGAGTGTTTCGCACCCATCTCCTTACATGGGTACTTCCTGTCCTTGCCAATCTTTGGAAATCACAAAAAGTTACACATGTTATAAGCGATGTGTTCCCATCAGAATTTAAGAAATAAAGAATGTAATAAAAAATTTAAGACACAATACTTTTCTGATGTGGTTGATGATGTCCATGACCTGTGTGTCCCAATCTTTTGTTTCATGAGCTGCCTTTTGAACAGAAGCTCCGATGTCCCCTTTTTCCAAGTACATTGGGAGAGAAATAGTAATCTCAGAAGACAAACACTCTCCAACATGCTTCGGTTCAAAGGAATGGGAGTGAAGCGAACTTCTTTCCGGAGTTGTGGTCGGCTGTGACAGATTGAGGAGGGGACCCTGCATTTGTAAGAGTGCCTGCAGAAATCTGAGTCAGTTGTCGACCGCGTCTACGTGCATTGTTGGTCGCTTCATGTGATGCCTGAGTCAAATCAGCTTCTTCTGGACCTTGAATGTCTTCTGCGAGGGGAGCAATTTCTTTGGATTCTTCGTGAAGATCAACTACAGGCTCCGCTACAGCGTTGCGTCGTTTTTTGTTGGCCCGAAGTTTGAGCGGTTGAGCAGAAGGAGGTGAAGAGAGAGGGGCAGGATCGGCTAGCAAAATTGAGAGGTCCTCATCGTCGTCATCGTTGTCTATCTCCATAGGTGCGGAGCCAGCAGCGCTTGTACCGAGGTTTCGTATAAGATGCTTCTCCTCCTTATGAACGTAGTTATCCTGGCACTCAAGGAACCAACCACCAGTCAGTAATTGTGTTGTGGTAAACCGCCTCTGTTGCTCACTGGAGAAGAACGTGGAGGGATCGTTGGACACGGAGACGTCATGGAACTCTAATGGAATGGCCCAAGAAGCTAGTGCTCCTTTCGCAACAAGCTCTTGTTTCAGATACCTACATTCAAGAAAATAAATTAGAATGACAGAATTGAATGTTTAATAAAAAATATGTTACATTGAAATGATAATCGAAATACATACCAGAATAAAAGACGTTTTATTGTAACTTTGCCACCACCATTCTTTTGAAGATCGGAGCCTTTAATGAACCTCGGGCTAGCATTAAGAGAAAGGTAGTTTCCAAATGCCTTCTCCTATAAAAGCAACCTCCACTTCTCAACGTACGCAGATGGTTTTAAGACGGAATCATTCCATTGAATGTTGAGATTGTCATCTTCCACTAGTTTCTGCAATTCAGTTGAAAGGGATTGCTCTAGCTGGAAAAGAAGAAATTTCGTTAGAATTAAAAATATTGTAACGACAATACTATAGAAAACACGGTAAAATCCTTTAAGTTACCTGAGCCCAAAGAGATGCGCGATGTAGGAAAGCAAGCAATGTTTTATCTTTCATCGGACGGTCTTCCGGAAAGTGAACAGATCGACGAACTTCGGATGATGAGTTCCACCACTGCAGCCACTTTCCCTTGAAATCGAAGTGAATGTTTGTGGTGGCTACCATTTGCAAACGATCAATTGTCATATCCGGTTTCTCGTTATTGCTGTAGTGAGAGTAAATCTGCACATGAAGGAAATTGACAAAGTTCAATTGTGATGTATGACTAAAAGACCATTAGGCTAATATTGAATTTGAGTAGGAAGCGAAGTATACCTCTTTTGGGAATACCTTCCCAAGTTTGTTGTTGGCAACAGCGACCATCTTGTCGAAATTCTTGCCGCGAATCAATTTAATTTCTGATTTAATGGCGTTATCCATGGCACTCCATAATCCCGGCCCTGTTTGTTTATCCTTAGGTACAGTGGCGTAGTAAGTTGCTTCAGCCTCATCCGATGCTTTCGCTAACCTCCTCTGTATAAAATTTCAATAGCAGTCAGAAGGTGCGAAGATCCAAACGCAAATAATTACGATAAAGCACATGAAAATCAACCTACCGCATACAAGAATTTGACGAAAACGTCAAGTGTAACCGGATACCAAGTTTCTTTTTTGGCTTTGGCGTTTTTGCAAATTCTGTAATCTTCCGGGGAGATGAGGTCCTTGAAGTCCTCCAGTTTCAATTTCCCAAATTTTCTCATGCGTTGCAATTTTGCACACAGACCGTCTTCGACATGGTCATGTTCGGTAGACCTACACAGCGGGATCAGAAATTAGGAATAGCCAAGTGAAAGAAATGAAATAAACATTTTCGAATGAATGCGACAAGTACTTACCAATTTATGTCGTTCATGGCGTCTAGAAGGAGATTGCTCTCTCCACGAGCATCGAGAACGATGCAGTCGAGTGAGATGTACCACGAAGGATCCATCTTGTGGTATCTATCAATGTGACGCATCCAGGCAGTAACACGGTGGTTACCTTCGTACACATAGTAATACTTGCCACTGAGATGTTGAAGATCGGGATCAGACTCCAGCATCGTCTCGAACTCATCATTTGCAGCTTTCCACAGGATTAGACCAAACTGCATCATCGGCACCAACCATTTTCTCTCTCCCTTTCCTATCAAAGGGAGAAACGTACATCACCCGATCGCCTTCTCGATAGCCTTTGTTGAACTCATTCTCCAACTTCCTCACGTCTTGTTCCGATATAGGACGAACCTTTGGATAACATTCGAGACGACACAAAGGAATCAGCATGCGAGACTTTTTAACAGGTTTGAATCGAAACCTGTTAATGATCGCAATGGAATCACTTTTGTGAATCATTCTCATTTCGTTAGCACTCCAATCTGGATCTTTGTCTTGAAGATGAGTTGGCATATGGACGATTCCAACATTGACACTCCCAGGCAGAGGAGTGTCTTCATCTTCGGAAATTGCCTCGAGTCCATCATGATGGTGCACGGCTTCAGGATGAGGCTGAGTTTTGGAAGGACTCTCTTCCGGGAGTCCACCGCGAATGTTATCAACATTAGCGACAGTTTCACGTAACTGTTCATCTCCATCGATCGAGAGAGTTCGTGGAGAAGGAAAAAGAGGCGGGGTGAATTCGTCATCTTCATCGGTATGGTCTTGAGCTAAGTTCATCTGGCAATATAGAAACCAAATTCAGCACACCACCAAAAATAATAAGAGTGTGTCAAATTAACAATGCGATAAAAGTAAATAAACACAATGGCTTTATAATCAAATACATGATAAACTCATGAGATCAACAAACGAGACAACTAAGGTGAGCGCAATTTTGCGGCAAGTCGTGGAGAGCGTCTTGGGGCATCTCTAGCTAATTCTTTCGCCTCGAAACGTCTAGCTTTGGCCCCATTTTGTTTAATTCGCAGGTTAACCGGTCGTGCAACCCGATCAACGTCAACACATGAAGTGAGACGGACAGGGGAGGTAGGAGGTGGAGTAACGGGAACGGAAGATAATGGTATCACTAGACGACGGGACTCTACGTAAGCCATGACACTATCTCTCAGAGTTGACAAGAAGTTGTCCGCGTCAGACTCCTCTTCAAGAACAACTTTCTCTCGCTCTAATGGATCCTGGAAAACCACACAAAACCAAAGGTATGTCAAATTCCAGAGAGCGTTAACCAACATTAAACACTATCCACCATCTACCTAATTATAATATATATAATAGAACAAGATAATAGAACTTTTAAAAAATAAAACTACTATCACAATCGACCAAAGTTTCACAGATGAATGCGTTAAATACACACTCCAAGCACACGAAGGGTTCATGGTTCCGAAACCTGGATACTAACAAACGGAGGGCCTTTCACCCCCTCCCATGCTCTTTATCTAAAAATAAGGGAGTGGGAATTGAGCGACGAATCTAAAAACTCAGAGAAAGAAAAATTTATAAGGCAGCGCTTTACTAGTGCACAGGAGGACCACGAGTCACACGAAGACCACAACGGGGAGATCATGAAGGTAAGAGGAATCTAAAATTTTTGAAAAAAAAAAGTGAAAAAAGACAGAGCTCCCCGAGCCTTCACAACAAGGCGATGACGAGGTGGTGGCGAGCGCGAGCCCAGACCACGCTCTAAGACAGGATCCTCGCGGGCAAAGACAGACCCCTGCCAAGCTTCAGAGCCACTTCGGAGCTCGAATTCCACAAACATCCGCGAGAAGCCATCACATGATACCCGAATCAGCAGAAGGCAGGGGACGACGTGGTGGCGAGCTCGACCTCGAACCAACCTCCAAGGCTGGATCCTCGCGGGCAATGCCTTTCACCTGCAAGCTTACCCGCATCCCCAACCTCGAAGGCGGCACATGAGTGCACAGGAGGACCACGAGTCACACGAAGATCACACAATAGTGGCGACCAGGGGCTGTGCGGAGGTGTGGCATTCGACCTCAGCAGTATTCAGCAGAACATGTAGTATCCCGAAAACACCATGGACAAGTTTCCACTGCAATCCCGCACACACTGTGACCATGATAAAACAGAACTTCAAACATTTCAGGTCTCCATACTTACCTTCAATCGGTTGAAGTAAAAAGCCTCCAATTCGGCCCGCGTTTTGACTGCATCTCGTTTTGATGGACAACAAGCTGATTTGTAATATTCCTTGTAAAACTCCGCAAACAAGCTAGACTCGGACGATTGCATACTCACATTCTGGAGATCAACCTCGACGTTCTCTTCTTCTGGCTGATTCGTTACTTCATCTTCTTCCCCCAATCTCGCCATTTCTCCCTGTACTTGTGCAAACGCAGCTCCTTCTTCCAACACTAACTGGACATTCAAACATCAGACACTCACAGTCGAGAAGCAAAGGGAGGCCATGAAGATCATCGTTCTTATCATGCTCGTTGACGTCCACCCAAATCCAACTGTTAAATATAGCTACATCTCTGACAAAGCTCGATTTCTGACTCTGAGGTGCCAGTGCTTTTTTTTAGCCATCTGACAATTCATACTAATATATTTCTGCCGAGCTATTCACTAAGCGGAATCAACGGGAGTATTTTCTAATGTAGGTCCTGGCAAGGGCGGCGCTTGAAAGAAGCCAGCCGATGCCATGGCCACACCGAAGTTCATCGTGCGCAAAAGTCACCGAGACAGCGGAGGATCCGATGACAGCAGAGGATACGATGTTCCCGAGGGACTGCCAAGCTCGGCGGATCAGCGTTTAGCGGAAAGTGACGAAGGCCAGCTGAGAGGCTTTGGAGTGGTGTGATCCGGGTATCATCGGGCTGCGGATCCGGATACACTGGCGGGCATCGGGGTTCGGCGAAGCCCTGCTCGCGGTTTCAGTCCACCATGCGGCTGCCGTGATGCTGCCATGGGGCTGCCATGGAGCTGCGATGGGGCTGCCATCGGAGTGCCGTGGGGCTGCCATCGGGCTGCCATGGGGCTCCCACCTCGACAAGACCCTCTCTTCAAATTACTAATACAGTACTTTGTCCGCATTAAATTTATCAATACAATATATTGTACTTTTGATCAGCGCACTTAGACAGTGCAAACAATATTAAGATGAATTATACGTATGACATCAAACCAAACGAATACTCATTAGTTTTAACATTATATACGGTTCATGAGACTCTTGTTTGTATTTGTCCAAGAAACCATTAAACTCGCATCGTTCTCTCATACATTTGAATACGCATGTTTCGTATATTTCAAACCACCATCAGAACCATGGTTGCACTATATGAAATAGATTACTCAGTCCTGTGTCCTGATATTGAAGAATGAACTCTCCTTGACAGTATACTTAACCAGCCCTAGGTCCTCCCAATATACCAGGAAGTAGGGTTTCCCATGTACCTCCTCTAAGTCTTTTGCACTTGTCTCAAATCCATCCGCTACCTCATTATGTGTCCCCGGCTGAGAAAAGGCTTATGCTCGCTCGCCAATATCAGTGACCCTTTTCTCTTCAAAAGTTGCTGCTTCATCTCCTGATCCATCGTCTTCCTCTTCCAATCCTATTTGATCCTGAAGTCAACCCATTTTGTAATTAATCCATATCCCGTATTTATGGAATATATTGACGTTTACAAATATCCACATAATTGTATCATAGACTACTTTATTACCTCATGTGTAGAGTCCACACCTCCATCGTCATGCCCATCTACGCAAAGAGTCTCGCTAGACGTCCTGAACTGCCCTCTACGCCCTTCTTCCTCCTCGGCTTCTGCTTCGTCTGTCCCGACACTCTCCGGGACGCTGTCGAGGTTGAGCGATCGCATTTTGATAGTCCGCCTGAATGGCGGTAGCACATCATCGTCGATCAAGAGGTCATACCCGTCTGGCTCCCGATCATCGCCGCTACAGCTTCTCCCATCGCGATTCCGCAAAGCACTACACCTTTGCGCTTTAGAATTAGTAAACTTCCTACCACCTCTCCGCTTCTTCTTTCGCTGGCCTATCTCTTTTCCTCTCTCACTACCGCTAGCGGATTCGTCCATACTGCTTGCAATAAGATATCTTATCACACGTAGAAGCTAACGAGTCCAAGTAATCCCACTACGAATGAAGATGTCAAACTATCAGTTTGAACTCCATTATGTAAGCTCCCCATGCGGCTAAGAAACCCTAATCAGCCACCGCGTATTTCCTAGCATCCCGCTATGACCGTGTCTGACAATCCATAATAAGTTAACTTTTAATCGCATCTATTATCTAACTAAATATCTGACAATGACTGCCGCCGTCACTTTACATCTTGCACCTACTTATTTTATCGAGGAATCTATTATTTTTTATCGTAACTACTTAATGGCATTTTGTCAGTCCAGAGAATTTAAATATTATGGGTAATGCGCATTCAAATCATCATGCTCACAATTCAAAGTATCCGGTATCTATACGTTTTATTATAAGTAATTACGCCTAATAGGTATTCTATACCTATGCAATCACCCTACACCAAATTCTCGTATTTCAACATTCGAAACGCACCTGAGACTCTCTTTCTCCGCGCACTTGTTGATGTTGTCTTCTTCGCCTACGTCTATCATGGCATCCTCCACACCCTTACCTCCCGTTGCAGACGTCATTGCCATTAGATCTGAAGACTTAAGTCCTCCCATCTGCATTCCTCCAAGGGTGGATGGAGTGGCTGAAGTCACTCCGTCTTGGCTAGCAATTCGTTTCGGATTTGTTGAGTCCTCTCTTTGGTTAGAGAAACGTGTCTTGGATCCAAACACTAATCTTGTCCAGTACTCAGTGCTTGTCGAACCAGTCGACCTAGACAGTAATTGTAGAATGTATAAGCTACAGCCCGGACATTATCGACTGTTCGGCAAGACAGAGTCTGTCATGAACGCCTCCACCGTCCTCCTCACTCCTCGTAGTTCTTCTACCATCTCCACTGTTGTTCCAGTTCTTGCTCCTGTCAAGGTCGAACCCGGACTCGAAGTCCGAATCGATATTTCAGATTCATCCGACGATGAAAGAAAAGCGTCCATGCTATCCCGTCGACTTTCATCGAATCTGCTTTCCCCCTCGTCTGGTTCTGAACACAGTCTCAGAACCACCCCCAACTCTCTTTCCGCGTCCAGAGTCGAAAAACCCAAAAACATTCTTTCCTCGCTCCGTAGACTAGGTAGTATGTCTCGCAACAAAACTATACTCAAAAAAATAGATTTCCATTCCATTCGTACTCACAACGTCTCTTTCCTGCCTCCCACTTTCAATGGTGATGTCCTCTACATTCTCCCTCCCGTATTACCAACTACTGCTGTCAAGGTAGCCAAATCTATGGAAGGGATGGACAAAAGATACGACGGCCATGTGTGGACCAGGACAATGACTACTAACATTAGTAACAACCTCGGTTTGTCTTTCCGCTACTCTAACTGTGTAGGTCATCTTCAATGCCACAATGGGAATTGCGGTTACTTACTTCGACCTGACCGCAGAGCAGAGGTGAATGAGGTGGAGTTTGAGGGCTTTACCAAGGACCCCTTCCCGGTCGGCCACGCGCCTCCTCCTTCTTCAACACTCGTCTGTAAGATCTGCAAAGAACCTCCCGTTTGTGTTGCTCTATGCCCTTCTAAAATATTCTACGTATTCGGAGAGGAGAGTCAAGAGCGAGCGTGTGTGCATATCGGTACCCACGAACATCCTGTCAAAGTCGGAGACTACAGATGTGCACGTAAAATAATTGATGAGTTAATAGAGGAGCACGTAGAACGTAACCCCACAAGCTACCACGTCCAAAATAGTCATGGAGGCTAGCAAGGACTTACTCGGAAACTTACTTCTCCGTGAAGAAGGTGACCCTGTAACCTCCAAGCTCACCCTCCAGGAGCTAGAACCTATCTTCGATCAGTGTAAAGAGTTGAACTCTCCCAGCGTCAGGAATCGTATTACGACTTTTAAGCACTTACGCAGATACGGTGTCCTCGATGGGATCACCAAACCTCAGCAACTGGGCTTACATCCAACGTAACCAATTCTCGGGCCAAGGAGATGAAAGTGACAAAGTGTTCATTTTCAAGATGTCCGAGGTCGGCCCTGGAAGCGGTGTTGACCTTGTTCGTCGTATGCAGCCCGGAGGCGACCTGTCCCACGCGTGGTTAATGTTCGACCACGTCAAGCGTGTCAAGAACTGGACCACCATGGCGTGCCACGTTTATGACTCTAAAATCTGCCGCATTCTAACTATTGCATGCTGTGATTTCCAGTCTGAAGACGGAGATGCTCAAATCATCTTCTGGAAGAACCTAAACCAAGTCATGGGCAGGAATAGAGTGGAAGCGCCGCAGTTTCAAGGGTTCATGGCCGATAGTGTGCAAGCCAACTGGAACGTTGTGCGGATCATTTACGGCTCCGGAGACCCTAAAGTCCCTATGGAAGGCCGCGAACGAACTTGCTACTTCCATTGGACGCAATCCTTAGAGAAGCACACCAAACAATACATCGTGCATGAGTTGCAGGATCAACATCGTTATCTTTGTAAGCAATACAAAGATGCACGCACCATGGCTGAGGCAGAGACAAGATACTGGGCGATCCGAGCATGGTGGGCGTCGGCGCAGGCCACCTCCGATGTTGGATTAGGTCACCTCGAACACTGGCTTGCATTCTGGCACTTCCGATACAGGCAATGGGGTGGCTTCATGGAACTGGTGAGTCCGCAGCCACTGTAGCAATTATGTACCGAGCTTCTATGTCAAGCAAATCCATAAATTTTATTTACTTTTTAATCATAGAATAATCTATTTTTTAACGATTATATTAACAACATTTTAAAATATTTGAAATTTTTAAAAATCTATTTTTAGATCAGACTTTCGGTGACGAAAGTCTAACCCGCTTTGGATATCGTGATCAACTTTTTTTGTTATTAAGTCAAAACTCTTTGCACCTTGCATGAAAATAAATATTCTGCAGAGGAGCTGGCGGAGATGCCTTCATGTAACCTTGCGGAATCTATCCATAACAAATGGTTGCAAGCGTCCGGCAACAAGGGTGGGGACTTGTACGTTGCAGCTGTTGATGATTATGTTCGTGCTTTCCTCCAAGTTGTGGGTTACCACGACTTCAATGGAGGTGGTAAGGGTGGTAATGGACCAACATCCGAAGAACTCTTACTTCGTCTTGCCCATAAAGCTCAACAAACCGGCGATCCATCAGGCCTCACAAAGGCAGTGTCTGACTATCCAGGAGCTGAAAAGATTTGTACCCGAGACGCCCACCTTGAGGGGGCGGAGGTGTTCGGATCCAAGAAACGCAAGGCTGATGTTCCGATTGGAGCTGATGATGAAACGCACAGACCTGACACCGTGAGCTACTCACGTTCCCGAATTGGGAGAAGGGTTACCCGGGCCTTGGCTGAAAATCTAAGTACTATCCATGAAGAGGATGAAGTTGAGGAGCCACCGACAATACCATCCACTTTTGCTGGACCTAGTATTGAACGTGTGACCGCTGTTCAGGAGACTAAAGTAGACGAGAGGTTGTGGCACATTGCCCGTTTGAGGGAGAATTCTGCCAAGGCTTGTTGGGGTATCATGCGTAAGAGTAAAAAAAGATGTGACTCATGAATTATTCAAAAGGGGAAGGCGACCGCAGCTCCAACTTACACCGGAGTATGGCAACGCCCTCAAGAGGGGCCAAGAAAAATTGATCAGTTCTTTTTTTGTGCGGATGATATTCGCAGGTGTGTGAAGGGTCATCGTCGCAAGTGGATTGAGCCATTCTCTATAAGCGAGGATAGACCCCCTATTCCTTCAATATGGCCTGTTAAGCTAGGGACTAACCTCACACGTGATGAAATGGAGGCGTTGGAGAATGCGGGCTTTCGACTACCACAAAAAGAACAGCTTCCTACGAACCGCACTTTCAATAATGTTGCCCCACCAAGAGACTTGTCCCATATTCCAGTCCCGGAGAAGCCGGACGTTTTCCCGAGGTCAAGGAGATCGAAGAACATGAAACGCATTCCAGCTATGACTTCAAAGCACATGAAGAATATTGAGTCTGCCACCTCAATGCAGGCCAAAATTCTAAAGGTGACCATGATCCCGCAGCCTGGTTTTGGGTGTATCGTAGACTTGGAGTCGGATTCGGATGCAGTTTATAGACTTTCAATTAGTAAATTCCCAGATTGCTCATGCCTAGTGTTCAAGAAAACAATTTCTACGTTAGGAAGGAGAGATCCATATCGACCATGCAAGCACCTATACTTCATCATGGTATTGGTTTGCAAATTTGATCCGGATGCTGACCTCTTCATACACGCGGCCACTCTTAGTTTCAACGAGGTCAAGAAGATTCTGGAGGGAGGAATCCTAGACCATGCTACAGATTAGAATGCCTTATATCTGCTCATCTACGTACGCTATATGTTAGTATTATGATTGGGTGCTCCACACTCTATGTGATATTTTTTCACAACTTATTAAAAATTATTATATGAGTACCTACATGTACAGTAAACCTTGCCAATTTGTCTAACTCGGAGTACTATTCCCTTTCTAATATTACCTTAGAAACCTCTTGACATTTAAAAATTTGAGATATACTGTGGAGTTTTGTAGCTCAAGTCTCACAAAATTCAGGGAATTTAAGCCGTATTTCCACGGGTTTGGGTCACTAAATCCACGGTTATAAGTCTAGAATATTCGAATATTCCCAAGAATATTCCAAAATTATTCTCAATTATTTTTTAAAAGTCTATATTTAGAAATATTTTTACTAAAAATACAAATTCAGCCCTAAGAATTCTAAATCTTACCGCTCACCGCTCAACGCTCAGACGGTAGCAACGTCCGCGTCGGCGCTGCCTCAGACGGGACATCATCTTCTTTTGCCAGCTTCTCCGAAATCTTGAGGACTATGGGGCGGGGTGCGATCTCCGGTTCAGCAACACTAGCAGGTTGTGGAGGCGCGACGATGGCTGGTGGACTCGCGTCACAGATGCTGAGGCGAGGCTGATCGGGATTGATGGAGGCATTGGGGACAGGAAAACTAGGGAGTTGGGATAAGATATTTCCGAATGATTGAAACATCTGCTCCATCTTGCCCAATGCCATGCGGGTTTCAGACTGAGAGCTTAAGAATGTGGACTCCAATCTGTCAACTCGAGCATTCGCGGCTGCGATGTCTGCTAACCTTTGCCTCTCTCTCTCCGCTTCTTCCTTTGCCTTGCGAGTCTTCTGCGCCTCCTTCTCTTGCCGCTTCTGTGCTCGCTTCTGATCCTTCGTGAGCATGGGGGCGACAATTTCCAGCTTCACTGGTGGTTGTGAAGGCTCTCCTTCTTCCCTAAGCAGAGGCACGACAGGGAGAAGAGGATCATCCTCAGCGCTCATAGGCTTTGGAGAACTAGGCTCCTCCGAGAAGTCGTAAAACCGGATTTCTATAGTATCCTCCGGCTCGTCCTCGGGCTTCCAGACACCTTTTACGAACCATTTGTCGTACTTCCCCTTCTCAATCTGCCTCCTGGGTGCGATCTGCGGGCATTGGGGAGCAGGCGCCAAAGTAGTCTCCTCCTGGGATGGATCAGGAGCCACCTCGTCGACTAAGGTCATGGCCGCGAGGTCAGCATCATCAGCGCGGTCATCGTCGTCGCCGTCGCCATCGCTCGAACTCTCAACATCGTCATTGTCTCACGAGTCAGAGCTGTCGGATGATGATGCATCCCGTGGCAGACGCTCTTGCCCAGGTACTACATCGTCTTCGCCAAAGAGATCCCGGTGGATGCGATCATTCGAGTTCTTAGAACGAATCTCCCTTCAAAACCCCGGGGGTGGAACCCTGTGCTGAACCGGAGTCCCACCGGCCCCAAGATCGACGACCCCTGGAGACTGTTGGTTTAGCTCGAGTCGAGCCAAATCCTCCTCCAATCGTCGACCACGACGCAAGCGCTGGAGGGGGGGGCTCTCAATGTCCCAAACGACATCGCAGGCGCCATAGTTGGCTTCGAGCGCCCTCTATGCTTGAGGCACAGTAGCGCTTCTTGACCGAGAAGCCTCTCCAGCTTGCGCCTCAGAAGAGGAACGCTTGGTAGATTTGCGCGGAGGGACGCGTGCTGTACCGCGGCCATGAGACGCAGAAGACCGAGCTCGACCGCTTCCACGACCCTGAGGGGGAGCACGAGCAGTACCACGACCACGAGGGGGAGCACGAGCAGTACTAGACGAAATTGCCACCGCAGCCCAGTCAATTGCGGGAGGAGACACGAGAGGAACAATTCATGGGGGAATTCATCCCCGCCGGAGAAGAAGGACCACCTTCATCTTCATGCTCGTGCTCAGATGCGGAAGAGTCGTCGCTTACAGGCTGGGTGGATTTCTTCTTCGACTTCCTCTTCTTTCCCTTCCCCGACCCTTCACCAGAAGGCTTAGGACCACGATTAGCTTCCGGATTTACGTATGCCACGACGTTGATATCGTTGAAGTCCAGGTGTTGGTAGTCCGTCGCAGCATTTGTATAAGCCTCCGCCTCGGTCTCGCTGATAACAACATATGTCTCAGCCTGGCACATCTGTTTTAGAAGGACACAGAAACTTATAAGAAGACTAAGAGGAAATAGCTCGACTCGAGCTAAAACGCCATGGACAAAATACAATGATTGAAGAGATTTAAGCATGAGACCGTTTAGCTCGAGTCGAGCTAAACGAGCATGAGACTATTTAGCTCAAGTCGAGCTAAACGAGCATGAGCAGTTCCAATTAAAGGAATGGTGCGAGGTACTTACAATTCCAGCCAACATTAGCTTTGTGCCACCCATTATCGATAAAAACGTCCCTCCCGGAGATGAGAACATCTTCAACACCCGACAATAGAACTCCAATCGCAGCTCGGTGTCACTGAGACCAAGGTCGTGTTCTCTGTACGCGCCGGGCTTCGAGTATAGGGGCAACTCTGGAGCGTAGAATACAGAGGGTATTGTATCCAACACACTCTGAGCATGGCTGCTCTTCTTGACAAGGAAGAGGAGGGGGAGCAAGTGCTTCTCTGAAGCTTTTCCCTCTGCAATGCCGTTGAAACGCTTGTTGCTAGCAGGCATGTAGTTGGCTGCCTTGCGAGCGTACTTGTCCTTCAACTTCTTGTTGACGTAAACCACTGCCTGGCAGTGACGGTCGACGTTGTAGGTGATGAACATCTAGACCTCGGGATTTTTGATGTGAGGATCGGTCACGGTGTCTGCCCACACATCAAGGAATTCTTGGAAGTATGGACTCTCTGTATCGTCTACTCTACTTCCACTCCCAGGGACAGATCGCAAATCAATCAAGCCTATATCACACTTGCTAGATTGGTTCCAGGCGTAGTTCTTGTCCCAAATCCCGAATTTGAATTCGGAAGAGTAAAAGAGCCGCGTGTAAACAATCGGTGCAGGAGGTTCAAACGTCCCTTTGACATCCAAGAACTTCTTGAAGAACTCGGCTGCATATTCCAAAATCTCTGCTGCACTCTTATTCTTCGTCTGCTTTTGGCGGTAGAGGGTAAAGAACGAGTCGCCCGGGATAGAGAGAAGCATGGACATAGTCTGACGAGTCAGATTGTATTCCACCTTAAATTTCCTCCAGTTGTCGATGTCGAACAAACCCAGCGAGGGCTTGAGGTTGTGCAATTCCCTCGCGACAGTGTTCTTCCTCTTCCGATTCTCGAACCACTACTTTGCACTCATACACTGGAAGTACTTCTTCGCAGGCTTCCTCACGGCCACCTTGGGGTAGGGCAATGTCCGATCCGGAGTCTCGTTCAGCAAGTGCTGCGCCAAGACCTCGAGGTCCTCTGCGTCTAACTGCCCCATTCCCTTGAAGAACTCCCTGCTCAAGGTGAACTTCTTTGCGGCGGTTTCCCAATCCTTCGCCTGATTGAATGGGAGCTCGGTTTCGGGGTCAATCAGCTCTCCAAGACCGTAGTCGGTGATGAACCTCTTCCACAACTCGTAGACGTCGTCCGGAGATGAGATGATCAGGAGCTCGTTGCGAAGGTCGGACGACTTGTCCTTCGTGTTAGTGTTGATGCTCATGAACCTCTTCACCATAGCAACCGCGAATGCCTGCACCAAACCCAAACAAATAAGAAACAAGCTATGCTGTTTTAGCTCGAATCGAGGTAAAACGGCGTCCCGAAAAACATAGACAAATAATGCAATCTAAGCCAACCGGAAGTAGAATAGAACAAGTAATGTCATACCTCATAACGCTTACGGTTATCTACTTCAAGCGGTGTTTCACGTCGGTGTGCCTTCTTCAGTTTCTGAGGGCGGCCATAGTCTTCCCAAACCTTTCTTGCGCCCATAATATTCGTCGCCCAGGAAGGAATGAACGTGCCAGCATTGTTCGTCTTGTTGGCCATGGCCGACACGTCGAGAATCTTGCCAATGTCGGAATGCCACACAACATGGGCTTTCCATGTCTGCAGGGCGAGGATCTTCGCCTCGTCGACCTTCTTGTCACGAATCAGCTGTTTCGCAGCCTCAACGTGGTGCTGCCCGTCGATTATACGGAACCACCAACTTTGGACCAGATCTTCCCAATCCCAAATCTCAGGCTCATCTTTAATCTTCGGCATAATGATGATGGTTTGCCTGGAAGTAACATCGAGGGAATTCATCGGGATGTTCTTGTAATGCGCTATTCCGGCCGGTTTCAAAGATCGGACGATAAACCTTGGTTCTGCCGGGTCGAGCAGGTCGATCAACACGTCAAGCGGATTGTCGCGACCGAACACATAACACTCTGCACAGTTGTCCCAATAGTCCTTCAGAGACTTCGTCGCATCCTCATATTTGATCTCCTTCTCCGAGACAGCCACGTTCATTGTAGGGTTAATGAACGTAAGTGCGCTGCCGGAGGATTTGCTCTTCTTGGAGCCAGAGCTGGATGAGATCAAGTTTGGCCGCTTCAATCCCTGCCCACCTTGACTTCCCTCTGGAGTGCCTAGACCCGATAGAGCATTCCCGGATGGAGCCTGCAACAGTAGACTCCCGGACAGTTTCATCGGAGCCTTGCCTTTCTTTTTTGCAGTTTCGAAATCAGACAAAGCCTTCCAGATCTGCGCAGTGTATGGAATGTACGATCTCACAAAGGCTTTCGGCGAAGAAACATTGGGCAGCAATTTCGTGTCGATATGATGAAGCTGAGTGGGATCCACCTTGCCGACCATATAATTGCGAATGAAGTCGTGGGAGAAACGGACTTCATTGGGGGGACATACAATAGTGAAGACGAAACCTTCGACCTCCACTGCTTCAAACTTGATCAGGAGAAATTCGTCTTCATAAGTAACAAGTTCGATGAAGGCATCAAGACACAGAGGTAAAAATGCCCCGTGAGACCTCGATTGTTGATAGAAGAAGAAATGGGTCTTGTTCATCGAACGAATAGACCAAGAGTTGATAGAATTTGTCTTCGGGGTCCACAACCTCCCTCATTGCGCGTCCACAGCAATAGCTGCAAGCGGATCGTATGCTGCTTTGAGTTGTACTGGTGCAAGGAATCCCTCCAGTGCTTGCATGTTATAAGTGACCTGTGGATAACAAATTAACAGAGGGAGAATTAGCTCGATTCGAGCTAAATGGACACATCAGATGGGAACATCGATATGAAGTGGAGTATTACCTCAGGCACAGACTCTTGCTGCTCCGCTTCCATGTCGACTTTGATTTCAGGCTTGGCAGGTGCATTCGCAGCCATCTGAACAGTTCTGGTAGTTTGTTTGGTTCTCGACATCACTGTCATTCAACAAATGAGAATCACATGTAAGATTCACAAGGGCAGTAGAACATCGTCATTATCTTCACGATCAAATCCGGAAAGAACTTTAACATGTCTTGATTAAGTGGCGAGATCAGTTAGCTCGAATCGAGCTAAATGGGCTTGACCTCAAAACGTGGATCGAAATCATGTAGCTCGAGTCGAGCTGAATATGCATGACCCTAAACCAAATAGTAAGTCCATTTAGCTCGACTCGAGCTAAATGGGCTTGACCTCTAATACAGTTAAATAGTCTCGACGAGTAAAATGGGTAAGATGAGATGAGAAGCTAAATGGGCTAAACGAATTAACAGGCTATTTAGGCCTTGACTTGCAGAATGGAAGTAAGTCCATTTAGCTCGACTCGAGCTAAATGGGCTTACTCCTATGTTTCAGGGCATGCAACATGGCCTTAAGTCCCAAAACGGGGTCTGTAACCATTTAGCTCGAGTCGAGCTAAATGGGCGTCACCTGCAACAGAGTAGTAAGCCCATTTAGCTCGAATCGAGCTAAATGGGCTTATTGCTCTGATTCAGTGCAAGCCCATTTAGCTCGACTCGAGCTAAATGGGCTTACTAATCTGCTGCAAGTTAAGCCTATTTAGCTCGACTCGAGCTAAATGACCATGACGTCGTTTTAGGTCCATGATCATTTAGCTCGAGTCGAGCTAAATGGGGTTGCCCTGAATCAGAGCAGTAAGCCCATTTAGCTCGACTCGAGCTAAATGGGCTTACTCCTATGTTTCAGGGCATGCAACATGGCCTTAAGTCCCAAAACGGGGTCCGTGACCATTTAGCTCGAGTCGAGCTAAATGGGCGTCACCTGCAACGGAGTAGTAAGCCCATTTAGCTCGAATCGAGCTAAATGGGCTTATTGCTTTGATTCAGTGCAAGCCCATTTAGCTCGACTCGAGCTAAATGGGCTTACTAATCTGCTGCAAGTTAAGCCTATTCAGCTCGACTCGAGCTAAATGACCATGACGTCGTTTTAGGTCCATGATCATTTAGCTCGAGTCGAGGAAAAGGGGTTGCCCTGAATCAGAGCAGTAAGCCCATTTAGCTCGACTCAAGCTAAATGGGCTTACTCTTATGTTTCAGGGCATGCAACATGGCCTTAAGTCCCAAAACGGGGTCCGTGACCATTTAGCTCGACTCGAGCTAAATGGTCACGGACTTCAATCAAGGTTAGGCCCATTTAGCTCAAGTCGAGCTAAATGGGCTTGGTGCTCTTGGAGATTTAAGTAATTAAATGAAGTTAAATTGGCATGGAGCTAAATGGGCATCGAGCTAAATGAGCTGAAAGATGAAAATGAGCGCATTTCAGCAGAAAAACACAAATTTCGAAGCGAAGAACACAAATTGGAAGACCTCCATTACTCTGCGAGCAACATTTGATAACATTGTGCCCTGCAATGTACTGAAAATGCTATGAAAATGCCAACTCAATCCAAAACCTAAAAGTGCAGGATCAGCAACTTACAATGAAGCTAGACAAAAAATGCCCTGAAGATGCAGCAACGAGCGCAGAAGAAAAGCGCAGAGAACGTGCAGCGATTGAAGGCTGAAAGCGCGGCGAATGAACACAGGAAAGAGGAAGAAGGCGGAGCAGGTGAGCATGAAGCGAGAAGGCGAAGACGGAGAGCAAGCGCGAGTCGAAAGCACGGAGCAGGCGCGAAGCAGGAGCACGGCGCAGGGGCGAGCACGAGCAGGATGAACAAAAAGCTTAGGAGAAAGGCGCGAGCGAAGCAGCAGAAAGGCGCGAGCGAAGGAGGATTGAAGGAGGATAGCGCGAAGGAGGATTGGAGGACAGCGCGAGCGAAGGAGGACAGCGCGAAGAGGAGGCGCAGCAGCTTAGCGGAGGGAGGCGGGCGGAAAGAGCTTGCCGAAGGTGGCCGCTCCCCCCCTGTCTGCAGCCCGTCGGCCGCCGTTTGGTGCTGCCCGGGCTGCCCGGTCTGCCCGACCCAAGCCGACCTGCTTGGGCTGCCCGAGCTGCCCGGGTTGGCTGTTTTTTTATAAATTTATATTTTTTTTTGGTTTTTTTCGTTTTTGTTAGTTAAACATGTTTTGTTAGTTTAATTTTTTCTATGGTAAAAACCTGCCTTTAATTGGTAGGAAAACAAATTAAGGTTAGGAAACATATTTAAGATCTTAAAAAGAAAACTTATAAATATGATGGTGATATTTATAACTTGTATAAAAAACAAATCTACATGCTACGGGTTTTTTGTAAAAGTTTTATTACTTTCAAACTATGAATAATAAGTGAAATATAAATAAATAAAATACAAGAATAAGATTGTTGTACTTTTATTACTTTATAAGAACCTTAAAAATATGAAAGAATCCTACAAATAATATATATGAGTAACGAGTCTGCATGTCATCATCTACATTAACCCTCTTAAGTTTGTATAAGGAAGTGATTATCATTTCTAAAATACCTAAAGAAAACCATATTTTTGTAGTGAACGTGTTCAAAATATTAAATGCTAAGAGAATCTATTTGTGGAAAGAAATGAGAATTCAATAATCCGGCAGAATTTAAAGTAAGTAAAAACAAAAAATGTATGGGCAAGTAGAGAGTGTAACTAAGTGGTTTTAATTACCTTAATAGAAAAAAATATTCAATATATATATATATATATATATATATATATATATATATATAAATATAAATAACTATGAAAGATTTTCAATTCACTTCCTTATAAATCAGAAGGTATAATGTTCAGAGATGGAAATGAATTTTTTTTTGTTCTTGGTATATTTCGTAAACCCAGATAATCATTTTCTGAAATAGCGTTTTTTCCATTCCTTATTTATATTCACTTTCCAATGTTGTTTTAAAAAATAACTTTAATTTTTCGATATTATAACCTCTCAAAAAATTCTTTACATAGAGATATGCAAAAATTCATTAAAAATAGGAGAAAATTAAAATCACAATTCTCTGTGAGTTTGAGCCATTCTTAGAAAACAGATAATTCTAAACAAAATTTAAATTTAAATTAGCATTTATTGCACTTGTGTGCAATATACACGTTCATTGTTCTAAATGAGCCTCAATCCTGAACTCCAAAGCAATGGTGAATTGTGAAACATGTAATTATGCCTTTCTTAGATTTGTTAGCCAAATCTTAGGCTCCTATTTCAACATAAAATTTGTTGTATTGGCAGTCATTGTTCAATTGAATATATGAGCAAGTAGTGATCACCCGTAAATTGCAAAACAATAATTACCATTAATTTTAAGTTACTTATTAATAGTATAGGAGATTAATATATATTTCTTCAATTTAGTTTTCTGAATCTTTACATTAACTTTTGAAAACATCATCAGAAGATTTATGGTCTTCAGGTTATGGAACTTAGTTTTGTACATGAAGTTTCATTTTTAACTAATGTAATCATGAGTAATATAGGCAATTGAAATTAGAACTGAACAGGTTGATTAATCCTAAAGCGCCTTAAATATCGCATGTATGAATTTGTCACCATCAACGTTATAAACATTATCAATTACAAACATTGCCTACCTGATTTAGCAAGTATCTAATGATAAAGATGAGTATATTGTAGATAAATAATCATACTAATTATATATACATGTCTAAGGCGAATTACTGTTTTCAAACGCAAACTAGAGACATTTCTGAACTAATTTTAAATCTTAATCGTATTTAAAAACTTAACTTGATCATTTTATATAAATAAGTGCATTAAACTGTAGTCTAAAGAAATTCACTATGAATCCAATTATTTATGATTGTCTTAAAATGATCTTCTTTACTATTATAATTGTTTAAAAATCTAAATACAAACTTTAGATCTTTAAATGCAAACTTAATATTAGAAGTATAAACTTAGAACCAACTAGAACGAACTTGAAACCCGCCAATATAATTTTAAAACCCGCAAGTATTAACTTGACACTTCTGGTCTTTTAGTACAAATTAAGAACACTCAAATATTTATTTAGGATCTAAATTGAATATTGGGAATCTAATTTTATGATTTTATTACAATTAATGCATAAATCTAAAGTTTCAACAATTAGGATCGTATTATTTATATTTTCATTTGTGTCGATCATAATTCACGAGGAAACATGAAGTAACGACCCATGTGACGGGCGACATTGTAAAATTTGAATCAAGCAAGAAGAACCCCTTGCGCTTCTACTACATCGCCTTCTATACCGATTGCTTACATTTCTAGAAAAAAATATGGGGAACGATACTTAACTTGTTTTGAATTTCAATTCGCATACCTAAGTTCGCATAGGCAAACCTAAGTTTCTTAAGATAGTAAGATACAAAATTACAAAAAAGATATTTTTGATTCTAAATATTTAATTTTCATTAGTAAAACGTTAACTTATTTCACCTACATTACCCTTAAATGTCAAGCCCCTCTGAAAATACACTGGAAACCAAGCCCGAGGGGCATGCTCTGACGTTTAAGGGTTAGGTAATTTTTTAGGCAATAAGCATATTGTTAGCACGGAATAAAATAAAGTATTTACGCACAATTAAAATTTCATTTAATTTATGTATGACGAATGCCATGATTATTAATCTACATTTCCTAGTTTAGTAGGGAAATATCCTATTGAAACAAAACATTATTAATATTCACATTCAACTATTAGAACTGATAGACATTATATGTTATACAAAAATTTTAAATACAGTAGATTAGTCTATTGATATAATAACTATTATTTAAATATAAGTTAATGTAGTAATATAGTATATAATAGCATATTCAATAATACTGAATATACTTTATTATAATAAGAAATATTTTTTCATACAGTACAATATGGTAAAACAAAACATATTAGTATATTAAACAAAAATTAATCTAAACACCTTAATCTTTAATCAAAAACTAATACTTAAGTAAAGAATGTCTAAATAAAAAAGTAATGATGATTTCACATAAATATTGTGCTAGGGTAAACATGGCACATGTAAACAAATAATGAAATTTAAAATTTAATGCACAACCAATACATTTGATTCTCATAGCTTAATATACAAATCTCCTAAAAATGAATGTGCCATTTGCAAACATTTTACAGTAGCAACTAATAGATTGATTCAATGAAAGAACCAAGCGCGGAGCGGAATCAAGTAGATCTATCTTAATATTATCTACTGGATAATACGGAGGCTGCACCAAATTGACCGGAAAAAGAGCTTTCAAGCGATGCAAACAAGCGCAAGAAAGAGAATGAGCGTGAGGATTAGCTAAAGTAGCATGAGCGAGGAGTAGGAGCAGAAGACAACGTGGGAATAGCGAAAGGAGATGTGCGCGGGGAAAGTGGAGAGTGCGCCACGAGATTGAATGCGTTGCGAGAGTCCCCAATTAGAGTATAGAATTTAGGCTATGGAATTTAGGAATTAAGGTTTTGGTTATTGTGTTAAAGTTTCAGGATTAAAGGTTAATTATTTTTGAACTTAAAGAGTAATAATTGAAAAGTAAACATAGAAGTTAGATGTCAACTTTAGAAAAGAAAGCGTTAATGCGGATACATTATAAATTTTTGAAAATAACTTTAGAATACTATAATATATAAAGCATCTTAGCATAAGAATTGAAGTAAAACAGAATATTATTATGTTTGAATGTCACACATAGAATACTAAACTTCTAAAAAACATATAGTCACTCAATGTTAACAACACTGAATTTTAAAGCGATAATATTATACTTTAAATATATTATACTTTAAGTATTATAATTTAAATATAATCTGTAGAAATAACACACTTGAAAAAATACGTAATAAACTTATAATTTCTCAACTTATTCACTGTTTAAATACTTATATGATATTATATCACATAAATATCTTGAATATTATGTATATAATGGCCATTTGTAGAATATCACATTCAACTTAATTGAATATCATACGTAATACACCACACCTAATTAAATAGACACTAATCTTATAGGATCACATTTAAATAAATTGAATATAATATTTACTATAACTGTTTCAACGTGTAAAGTATTTATCTTTTAATATTGAACGTAATTTAGTAAATACAAATCTTACAATTATACTTCACAACACCTGTCGATTTTAATCAATTAAGCATAAACGCTAGGCTTAAAGACTATAAAGTTGTTAAGAATCACCTTAAGATCATGATTATGAAAAAGCAAAACATGAAAAACTATTTTTAATTTCACATAATTGGCTTGCAATCATAATACATGCCCCATGCTTGGAGTTCTTATAAAATAGAAGAGCTGTCTTCACTAAAGTGCATTCCATTATTCATACTTTTTTGCAAAGTTTAGAATACAAACTAGACTTGATTTGGAGCAAAACCCAAGTGATTTCATCCAAAACAGACCTCGGATGAAGAAGATATGGCTATTCAAAGTTCTGCTTTCTATCCAAAATGTCGTTTTTTGACATTCGGCGCATTAAAAGGTTAACACTCAAGTACCCAATATGAGATTATTTTGTTAATTTGAGTTTGGGTTATCCATTTTCCTCGCGAATCCGGTTTTATTGATTACAACTATGTAATTTCTATTTTTAGAAATATTCCGGATTTCTTAGCGACTTAACTTCAAATGATTTTTACTGGCCCAAGATGTCCTCGTTCCACCCAAAGTTCCCAAGATGTCCCCGTTGCTTGTGAAGTTCTCCGTTCGTCGTGAAGTTCCCCGTTCCTCCCGAAGTTCCCAACCACATCGCTTTTACTCAAAATTCTCTGACCGTTACTGGCATTTTTTGGCGCTCTTTCTATGTTCAGTTCGTGCAGTTTTTTGGTGCCATTTCTCTTCCCCCTTGGTCTTGCTCTCTCCTCATTTGTGCACTATCGCGCTTTCCGGTCCGCTGTTGCTCCGCTCCTGTGCTCTTCCGCTCCTCCGCACCTTTGCATCCCTGCCCTTCGTCTCACCTCCGCACCTTCGCCTCACCTCCGCACCTTTGCATCCTTGCCCTTCGTCTCACTACACTACGTTTCGCCTATACTCCGTTTTCCATTTGTGCTTCTGGTTTAGTAAATTTTGATTAGGGTTTGGGACTCTTTGTAGCTCTGGAGTTGATGCGCGTGCTACTTTTGAGAATAACCAGGGCCTTCGTTGAAGTATTGCAGCTGTCAAGCACGGCATCAGGGTGAGTTCAATCAATAACGTCAATTTCAATGTATAACAAGAATTTGTTGTTGATTGGTCATATTTTGCCTTCATCGTGGTGCATTCCTGATGGCAATGTGGATTTCGTCGGAGTAGGTGTGCACGGAAATCGAGGCAAATATTCTATTTTACTTGTGCACAGTTCCCAAGAACGATTCTCTCTAATTACTGTGCACGAATATCGAGGCATTTCATATAGCAAATGCATATGGACAAGCTCATTTAGCTCGACTCGAGCTGAATGGGCATCCACATCCAAATACTTCGAGTTCAAGAAGTCTTGAAATTGAATGATTTATTGGAAGTTCATTTAGCTCGACTCGAGCTAAATGGGCATCCACATGAAAATCCTCATGAAGGCCTATACTTAATGTTTCATTGGAAGACCATTTAGCTCGACTCGAGCTAAATGAGCTTACTGCTCTGATTAAGTGCAAGCTCATTTAGCTCGAGTCGAGCTAAATAGGCTTGACCTGCTTCAGGGCAGTAAGCCCATTTAGCTCGACTCGAGCTAATTGGGCTTAACCTGCAACGGAGTGGTAAGCCCATTTAGCTTGACTCGAGCTAAATGGTCATCCAGCTTTAACTACGTCGCGGTGAGTGGTGAACAGTTATCTTGAAGACCATTTAGCTCGAGTCGACTTAATGGTCATTAAGATATTTGTTCATCACGCTTACCTCAAAGCTGTTGAAGCTTGATGACCATTTAGCTCGAGTCGAGCTAAATGGTTTTCTTCTTCGACATGCTTCGGGGTAAGCATCATGTATTAAGATCTTCAAGACCATTTAGCTCGAGTCGAGCTAAATGGTCATCCAGCTTTAACTACGTCGCGGTGAGTGGTGAACAGTTATCTTGAAGACCATTTAGCTTGAGTCGAGCTAAATGGTCATTAAGAAAACTGTTCATCACGCTTACCTCGAAGCTGTTGAAGCTTGATGACCATTTAGCTCGACTCGAGCTAAATGGTCTTACCCTTCGACATGCTTCGCTAAATGATCATACTTTCTCAATGGTCGTAGACATTTGTGACTGCAAGTAGATTAAGTTACGAGTGAGTTCTCATGATTGTGTGTTTATTGCTGGCATTCAGGTAATCATGGAATTGAGTGAATCCGATGGCGACGGAGATTTTCAGCGTCTTTTCTCTGAGGTATTGAACTTACTAATTTTGCTTAATATATTTTGTTTTGAGTTTATCCATTCGTACTAATTCGTCTATGTATGTGGTCTTATAGGACTTGGATGGTCCTTTCGAGCTTGTTCCTTCGGTCCATTTAAAAGATTGCCCCGGACTGCCCAGAAGTAAATGGGTTCCGAAATTTGTGACACTTCTGAACGATAGTGGGGTCGTTGTTGGTAAAGGCATTTGTCAGACTCTGGAGGCTGAAAGAATGTTAGAGAGTAATGGCGAGCCCGTTTGTGAAGATCAGGTAGTTGTGCAAATCGTGAAGTGCTTGAATTTGGACTTCATACCTGCTGAGACCATTTATGGAACTAGGAGTTGGAAGCTCAGCCATGCTATCCATGAGGGTTGGTCACTACTTGATCATTTACAAGTTGATCAGTTTAACGTCGCTGTTTATGTCCGCGATCATCCAAAGAAGAAGGAGGTGCGACCGTATGATTTGAGAGAACAAAACCAACGATTCTTAAGGACCAAGAGGGAGGAGGAGCTCTTGACGTTAGATTCAGTCAACTTGGTTGCAAGCAAGATTTGCTACAGCAAGAACTATTGCCAACCTTTCCCTCGTGAGAAAATTATGGCTCTCCGAAAGCAGATGTACGAGGCGTCGGGTTTTAAATTTAAGTCATATTTCAAGATCGATGTTCATAATCGTTTTCATCAGGCACCGGACGGCACGGTGATGGTAACGACTGAAGGCATTGATGTTTGCTCGCGTGCATGGCAACATATTAGTGGAGTTCCGATTTCCACATTCTACAAAAGGAAGGCAGAAGCTGCAGCTTGACTACGTGCTCGCCACCATGGGAATGTTGGTCAGAAAAAAACCACGATTGCATGCAAAGCAAGTTTTTGCTACTCTGAAGACATTCATTGACAATGCTGCTGATCATATGCCTCACCGGTCGAAGATGTTGACATCTGGTGAGAAGGTTGTCTCTCGGTCCTTGCCGTCGTCCTTCAGATGGAAGGATGCCATACTCGGGATTAATGACATCAATGAGAGGTTGGGCTTGAAGTCCATTTCTGAGAGCACACTTAGCAGGATTAGGAGGTCAAAATTTTCTGAGTATTCAAAGAAGGCGCCGGGGGACAACTTTGCTCGTTGCTCAACTTGTGACAGGATGGAGACAATGATCAAGTCTATGGTACCTGATTCATGTGAAAAGAATATGTGGATCAAGAAGCTAGAGGAGCATTTGCATCATCAAGAAACGCATCGTGAGTATTATTATTCAAATCGTTTTCTTTCTATTCAGAGGCCGAGAGATGTCCTTTGTATAATGCATGACAAAATGGATCATGCAAAGACTGCCTGCCCTGTATTTTCACATAAAACAAAGGCAAATGATGCATTGATGAAGCTTCCAATTGCTCTGACTGGCATGATTGCGCACAGGCATAGCGATGTCCGGTATGCTCATTATGGGCTCAATATTTATGCAAGTGATTGCAATCACATTGTTGGATCAATATTAGCTTTTACGAGATCTAGAAGGAGTTTTGATCTCGTATTCGAAATCATTATTCGCAAATTCAGGGTCGTAGCCTTTATTTCAAGCTGTATTGTTTGGAAAAGAAGGGTGTTTAAACTCTCTTCCTGAAAGTGAAGTTTCTGGGGTGGCGGAGCCTCTACCTCCTGTCTTGCATGTGCAACTGGACAACGCAGCTTCTGACAACAAGAATAGATTTATGTTTTGCTTTCGGTCTCTTCTGGTACACATAGGTGTGTTCTGTGAAGTATATGTCAATTTCTTGTTAGTTGGACATACCCACGAAGACATTGACGCCCTCTTTGGACGTTGGAGCATGAATCTCAAAGAGAATGACTTTCTCACACTTCCTCAGTTGATGAAGTCATTTATGGACGCGGAGTCTTAGCCGGCCATTCCTCATTTGATAGAGGAAATACCTGACTTCAAGGGTTATATCAAAGACTACATTGGTTCCAGAGATGAAATTCTAGTTGGGCATTCGGAGGGTCAGCAATTCAAGTTTTACAAGCATGACAATGGATGGCCCATGATGCAGTATAAGATGTTATGCACAGACAATGAGTGGTTACCTTCTACTAATGGAGGTATAAAATTGTGGAAAGAGGACCGAAGTACGGGAAAACCAATGTTACCTACAGGTGAGATAAAACCTTTGGCGCCCATTCCCATGAAGAACCGCGATGACATTGTAGAAGGCATTGGAGGGTTTATTAAGATGTAGGAGACTTCATGTGCGGAGGACATATCTGGAGAATTTCGTCGGTGTCATGAATTTGCTATTCGCTATTGGCGAGCTGTAAACCTTGCGTTGGTTGAGTCTACAGAAGTGTTTTCATTTTTGAAGAACGGATGTTGGCCTTTAACTTGAGTATCTGCGACACGAGAATTCTTAAATACTGGCGAATTGCGAGAGGAATATGGGCGTGATCCGCACTTTATCGGACGGTTGTGTGATAGACCAAGGGAGTCGTTTCGGATTTCATTATTAGAGCGTCAAAGCGACATCATCAAACAAAGTGTTGAGCGGTTCGACGGTGGAGAGGAGTAGCCTGACATCCCTAGTTTATTTGGGCATGCCAATTTAGCTCTAGCCGAGCTAAATGACCTCAGTGCAATTTGAGCAATCAATTTATCGTGTCGTGACTTTTTGCCAATAGTATCATCTTAGACAAGCACGTAGAAGTCCTATCTCTTATCTTTGCTAGCGGTTGATATCCGTAGTTAAGTATTTGTACAATCGTTGTGCCTTAAAGGTCAAGGATTTAAGTGTTTGTATTCTATCGGCATTGATTGTTGATTCCCAGTTTAATGGAGTTAATCGTTTTATTGTGCTCTTTTTGCAAATTGTTGTCTAAATGCATTTTGCATTTTCTACTTTCATCATCTTTTGTATTCACTTTAGCTCTACAACACGCGCGTTTAGCTCGATACATATGTTGGAATTTAGGTCGATTGGTTTTTGAGAATTTGAATATTACCAATATAACGAATTACGTGCTTAGATTGATACCTCATAGTGAGAGTCTTTCTTGCTCTTTCAAGGGATTTCAATTTAGAACAATACTCTTGAATAACTTAGTGAGAGTTCTATGCTTTGATGACCTTAGATGAGGTGAGCCATACAAGCAAGATACCAACAAGCTAAGAGAAGGAGCTCAAATCTGAAGAACTAAGAGAAGAGATGTTTGATTCTAAGTTTTTTTCTAGTCTTGTTGTGTTTGTATGGGCCCAACAGTAGTCGACCAGGGAGTCTACCCGACAGCAGTTCACTAGGGAGTCTACTCAACCAGGGAGTCGACCCGACAGCAGTCGACTAAGGAGTCTACCCGAGCAGGAGTCTACTCGACAGCAGTGTTTTTTTTACTGGCGAAATTTTGCCAGATCTGACAACCCGGAGCAAATCGTCTTGTATCCCTCCAAAAATGTAATAATTAAGGGATGACAGGCTTGGGGCCACATGTCTTTAGAAAAAACACCACTGGACAGCAGTCGACCAGGGAGTCTACCTGACCAAGAGTCTACCCAACAACACTCAATTAGGGAGTCTACCCGATCAGGAGTCGACCCGACAGCAGTCGACCAGGGAGTCTACTCGACAGCAGTCGACTAGGGAGTCTACCGGACCAGAAGTCGACCAGGGAGTCTATCCTATCAGAAGCCAACCCCACAGCAGTCAACCAGAGAGTCTATCCAACAGCAGTCGACCAAGGAGTCTATCCAACAGCAGTCGACCAAGGAGTCTACCCAAGAGTAGTCGATCATGGAATCTACCCGACACCAGTCGACCAGGGAATCTACCCTACAGCAGTCGACTAGGGAGGTGGCTAGAATAGAAGTCGACCATGGAGGTGGCTTGACCATAAGTCAACGAGGGAGGCGAGCCGACCGAAAGTTGACCTGGGAGCGGACCCGACCAACGATCAACCCTGGATCCGACCCGATCAGCAGTCAACATGAACCTGACCATACCCGTTGTTTGTAAGTTTGTAAATTTCTTGTCAAGTTAAGAAGTTGGAGGAGAAACCACCGGATGGAGATTTTTGAATGGCTAGTCTACTAGATGAAGACTACTGCCGGTTGGAAATGAATCGTTTGGCCGGCCCTAAAGTAACTACCTACTAAACTCAATTCTTCTAGTGGTGAAGTGACTACCATAAGAAGGAGCATAGAACTTCCATTGGACTCAAGAAGAACCGAAAAGGAGTAATCAAGTCAGATTTAGAATGCTGACAAGGACATTTTTAAGTGCCAGCAAGACTTTTGAAGGAAGAATTCCAACATCAACATCTAACCATTGGTGTAGACACTACCACCTACCTTTCACTACATGTAGAATCTATAGTATGTAATCTTCGTTTGATATAGCGTTTACGATGGCGTAACGCCTTTAGACTCGGGAGGATAATGTTAACGGGATATTAGAACCTTTAGTAGTCATTATCCTTCTTGGCAGTGCTTATGTTATGTTTTAAAGGAAAAATAAATGTGTTAAGAAAAGTGAGTTTTCTAACTCTTGTGAACTTTCTCCCCAAAGACAATATACAAACCTTAATGCTTAGATTAAATTGTTATAATTGAAATCCTCAAAATAGTTAATAATTTTCTTGTAATAGATTAAAGACACCAAATCTTTCAATAGCAAAATAAAATTCTCACTTCTCTTCTTAGTACTTATTTATTTGTATGGCAAATTTGAATAAGAGCGGGAAGTACGGAAACTTGAATTCTCTCTTTCCTTGGATCCCCCTTGGCCCCTTTTTCCAAACACCGGGTATTTTTAAGGTAATGAAGTCTAAACATTCCTCACTAAAGCCGAGATTTGGACTTTCCTGGATATAGTGGGAGAATGTTTGACTTTTCTATGATTGGATTGAATATGCGTTCCCTTCCCTCCTCTTCTCTCCCCACTTCTCTCTTTTTTTTCTTCTCCTCCCCCCTCACCCCCCCCTCACCCGCCCCCTCACCCTCACCCCCCATTCACCCTCCACTCACCCTCACCCCTCCACTTACCCTCACCCCTCCACTTACCCTCACCCCTCCACTCACCCTCACCCCTCCACTCACCCTCACCTTCACCCCCCCCTCACCTTCACCCCCCACTCACTGTCACCCTCCCCTCACCTTCACCCCCCACTCACCACCCTCACCCCTCCCCTCACCTCACTCCCCTTACCCGCCCCCTCACCTCAACCCCTACTCACCCTCACCACTCCACTCACCCTCACCCCTTCCCTCACCCCCCACTCATTGTCACCCTCCCCCCTCACCTTCACCTCCCCTTACCCTCACTCTCCTTACTCTTCCCTCACTCCCCCTTACCACCTCCACTCTATCCCCCCGGTACCCGTCCTACCCCCCTTGGTACATGCCCCTACCCCTGTGGTACCCGCCCCTACCCTTCGTAACCCGCCCCTCCTCCCCTCCGTAATCTGCCCCTCCCCTCTCACCCAACCTACGTAGTTTTGTGAAAAAGTTTGCGAAGGTTTTTCTCATCTCTTTTACCAATCTCCCCTCCCCCCTCCCCCCTCACCTTCACCCTCCCCTCCTCACCCTCACCTTCTCCTCCTCACCCTTACCCCCCCCCTCACCCTGATCTCCCCCTCATCCTGACCTCCCCCTCACCCTGACCTCCCCCTCACCCTGACCTCCCCCTCACCCTGACCTCCCCCTCACCCCCCTCTCACCCTCACCCTCCTCTCACCCTCACCCTCCTCTCACCCTCACCCCACCCTCCCCCTCACCCCACCCCACCCTCCCCTCACCTCACCCTCCCCCTCACCCTCCCCTCAACCCCTCTCACCCCTCTTATACTCAATTCTCTCACTGTCCCCTCACCCCTGTTTACCCCCTCCACCCCGCCCGCCTTACCCCCCTACCCCCGTGGTACTTGCCCCTACCCCTCCGGTACCCGCCCCTACCCTCCGGTAACCGCCCCTACCCCTCCGGTACCCGCCCCTACCCCTCGTAACCCGCCCCTCCTCCCCCCGTAACCCGCCCCTCCCTCCCTCACCCACCCCACGTAGTTTTGTAAAAAAGTTTGCGAAGGTTTTTCTCATCCCTTTTACCAATCTTACGTTTACAAAGAAGCATCATTAATAGAATAGTCTAATCCAAACATTACCTTACTAAAGCCGTGATTTGGAGTATCCCGGATATAGTGGGAAAATGTTTGGATTTGCAATGATTGGACTAACCATCTCTCCACTCCTCTTCTCCTTCCTCCCCTTCTCTCCTCTTCCCTCCCCTTGTCTCCCTACTCCTCCCTTTCTTTTCTTCTCCTCCCCTCTCTACCCCCCCCTCACCCGCCCTACCTCACCCGCCGCCTCACCCTCACCCCCCCCCTCACCCACCCCCCCCTCACCCACCCCCCCCCCTCACCTTCACCCCTCCCCCCTCACCTTCACCTCCCCTTCCTCATCCTCACCCCCTTTCACCCTCACCCCCCCTCCCTCACTCGCCCCCTCACCCTCATTGCCCCCTCACCTTCACTCGCCCCTCACCCTCACTTTTCCCCCTCACCCTCACTCGCCCTCACCCTTACCCTCCCCTCACCTTCACCCGCCCCCTCACCCTCACCCCCCCTCACCCTCACCGTCACTTTTCTTCTTTCCCCCCTCACTTTGGATTGACGACCCCTACCCGTATGTTTATATTTTTATGGCCCTATCATGTTCATAAGATATTTATTAGTTGTGACAAAATTTAAAATTATTTTTTCTCCCACTTAACTATTTATCAAGCTAACCAACCCCCCTGCCCCGCCATGGCCCCCCTCCCTCCCCCGCTCTCGCTCCTTCCCCCCCCCGCCCTCGCCCGACCCCCTATCCCGCCCCGGCCCCTCCTCCCCCCACCCTAACCCCCCCTGCCCCGCCATGGCCTCCTCCCCTCCCCCGCCCTAACCCCCTCGTACCCACCCTGCCTCCCCCCCCGTACCCGCCTTGCTTCCCCCCTTACCCGCCTTGCTTCCCCCCATACCCGCCCTGCCCCCCCCCCGTACCCGTCCCCCCTTGCGGTAACCCGCCTGCCCTTACCCACCCCGGACCCCTCTCACCCGCCCCGGCCCCCTCTAACCCACCCTGTCCTCACTCCTACGTGGCGCGTACGTGGCCGCCAAGTGGCTTGGTATTTACCCAAACCCTTGCCACGTCCTCGTTTTTTTACCTAAATTAAAGTCAACAGAGGTTTGACCATATCGGGCGAGCGAGAATTCAATCGGACGGACAAGGCGGACGGACGGGCAGGCGGCCTGCCCACCCGGTATGACAATCTTGGAGATAACTCATGTTTCATTGAATTACTAGAAAAATTAAACAATTCATGAACTCCACTTAATTCATCATTTAGAAAACAACTAGATCTTGCTGTCAATGCATCTTAATCCTCGCGCTGAAATTATCCCCAGTCCGGGAATACCACAGCTCATTCAATGACTTATCTCCATATACTCTAACCACATCCTCCTAGTCAACTATGATCCTTGGTATATTTATCCCCGCTGGGATAATTTCATGTGTCTATTCATCTACTCTTCAGATTGTTTCGGAAATTCCAAATTCTAACTCTGACATTTGCACTGCAGAAAAAACAATGGCTCTCAGCGCCACCAATCCCCTTGACATGTCCTTAGACAGGGTCGAGCACTCCTTCGGAATAAACCCATTGCTGCGAGATAACCATGACAAAAACCTTGATCTCTGGATCTTCTAAGAAGTGGTCGTCAGCTCGACACTGAAAAACGTGAAGAATCATGTCCTGGTCATGACCAAGATTACACGAACCCTTACCTTTCCTTACACCAGAATGTAAGGGTAACAGCATTCGAGGCACACAAACTGAAGTACATGTTACTCAGGTGTGTGCTTCTGGAGCAGAACGAGAGTAGAGATCCTTACCACTTCGGAATAGTGGTAGAGGTGGGAGTAGACTGCGGAGCACAATTCGACCCGCAGGGCATTCTTGAAGAACTCCAAAATACTCAACATGGCTTTCTCAAATTCAGGGAGGACAACATTAACAGCTGGGAGAACATCAACCAGGAAGATACAGTTCGTAAGCTTACGACAATGTTGTCAAGACTGTCACAGTCGCATGAAGAATCAAGTAGTAAAGCGGCGAAGAAGAAGATGGCACCTGCCGCCTCTACACTAGTCTCGCACTCTGAAGCTTCAGTTCCGCTATCAAGCGCTAATGTGCCGGCTCCTCCACGAGTGTCTGCTAAGAGACTAATGATGATGCGATTGTAGCGGGCAGCGCCGCCTCCAAAAAGAGGCGGCAGCGTACAGCTCCCCCTGCCAGCGCAAGTCAAGGATCAGCCTTGACTTCTACTGTCGAAGTGCCCCCTCGACAGAAGAAGGATAAATCCAAAACTTCAAATGAAGTAGCAGACTATGTGAAGTTTGCTTCTGAGCAAAAAATCTTCAACGCCAACTTCAAAGACTTCTTCCTCTTCAAGAAAAAACAAAAGCTGGTGCCCATTACCCAACTTAAAAGGGGAAAGCACACTTGGGTTGTACAAAGTCTAGAGAGGGACATAATAACCAACATCAAGATTTACCTCTCAAGACTAGGAGATATCAACCAAAGGCAGACAATCATCATCACTCCTATTGATGCCGCGGGAAATTTGCTCCCTAGGCGGCCAACAACATGGAAGTCCATCAAGGATGGAAGATTTGCTATCATTGATGGCCAGCACTCCGTGAAAGCCTCAAGGGAGCTTCAGAACAAGCCCGTGACAGATGAGAGGAAGGTAGTACTTCAATCGTGGTATGCATACATTCTTTACGATACTGACCCGGAGGGCCTCACGACGGTTTCGGCATTCTACAACACCACGAACCGTCTTAAGCACGCCCAACCGACATGGGGCAACCAAATAAAACTTGGGAGGTCTATTTGGATCGACTATGGCCGTCCCTCCTCAAGCGTGAACGAGAACGAGACACCGAATAACAATCCCACCAATTACAAGGTAAGACAATAGCCTTTTCCCTTAGATTATCCCTCGACCGGGGATAACCCACCGGTATATTTGTTTCGATACCGGCCCCACTGCATTCAATTTAATCTCTCGCTCTAGATAATGTCGCTTAATTTGTTGAGCACTTGTTCTGTTTAATGGTTGATATACGACTCATCTAGAACTTCATGCCATTACGAGGAAGTTTTGAACATTTATCCCCGACCCGGGGATAACTAGGCTATAGACTTCAGAAATGCGCACAACAAACTATTTGTATGCTCTCAGTAGGTAGCAACTTCGCATCTAATACTTTATTTCCTTGTTCCCTCAGAAATTTACGGTGCTGCTCATCATTCGGTTTCGCAACATCAATCCCAACAAGGCAGGAAAAACCATTGTCACTACATCGAACCTCAAGCACGAGATCTAGATCATCACATTTTTAGACACCATGTGCGATAAGTTCGAGGAGTTCCTTGACCTCCATTCGCTTGGAAATTTGATTAACCCCGACACATGTGCGCCTTATCGCATGAACACATCTTTCTTCACCAAAAGTAAGATGATCATCATGTGAGCGGGGAGTTCTTCAGGAAGTTTGGAAATCTAACCGATGATGACATCGACAGAGTCATCACTTTCCTCGTCCATGTTGAAACCGCCGATGGAGCCATGAAGTATCCAAGGTTGTCCCTCCACAAGACAAAATACTTTCAACGCATGAACCACGCGTGTGGTCATTGGATAATTAATTACTAGTGCAAGGAAATCGCTTAGAGAGAGCTGTAGGCAGTAATGCCAACTCTTCCATTCTTCCTTCCCAACGGCAAAGTAGTATGTCCTGAGAAATGGAAGAAATGGAAGTCGAAGAAGGGCATCTCCACGGCGTCGTGGAACATGCTTATCAGCCACATCGAGGCTAAAGTATATTCGAAGCGACTACAGAATCAGGGCAAGTGGAAGACGGCCAGAGAGATGAAGGCCATAAGACATGAGAAGGGAATGCCTTCATCGGTAGCAACCCCTGGGAGTTCAAAGCCCCACTTGTGTCGTATTACACGGATGGTGGGCATTACAACGAAGCCAAGTGGAGTGCTAAGTATTCAGAGATGCGGATGGAGTTTTACATTGGACTCATCCGCAATTAGTGCAAGAAAGGTCATTCGACTCTTGGGATCTTCTCCGGCTCGGAATTTGTGGTCGCCTCCTTGGTAAGCTCGACGTCCATGCTCCCCTCATTATTTGATATAGTGTCATTATCCCTGCAGTCTCCAACTTCTGAACTCAATACTTAAGACAAAAAAGATTTCAGTGAAGGTCACCATCTCAGTTAACCCTGAAAGGTGAAGCTCTATGGTGATTTCTAGTCGGCTATAGTGAACAAAGTTATTTCAAATTTAATTTTGAAAATTCCAACCATAGGATCTTATTTATGATTGTCTAATTAGCATACTTACCAATTTCTTCAAATTTTTAGTGTTTGAATCTTGAGATATATTAAGTCAAAGTTTTAATTTTTGTAAGAACAACTTATCACTTTAGAGCAATTTGACCCAACCCAATGTGTATATTCTAAAATGGTATGTTTTGGCCTCCAAAACACACTACTTTCTCATTCTAGAATAAAATGATTGAAGTTCAACATAAAACATCATGATATCAGAAATGTGAAGACTTTTAAATTCAAGACTTGATGTACAAGTCCATGTATAAGTTGAGTATCAATTAATACATTTACATACTTCAAATAAGGCCACACTCTAATCCTTATCCCCCAAACTACCTTGGAGTTATCTTAGCCAAAAAAACACAATTTCAAAAAAAATGTCAAAGACAAAAGTGTGAATAAGCTCTTCAATTTTCAATTGTACAAACTTGTAGTAGACTTCTTGTAGGTCATGCAGATCAAAAATTGAGTCATAGGACCTCATAGATTGAAATATCACAACATATTAGTGCCGTAACATGCTGTGAAATTTCTCTATATTCACCTCGAAGTGAAAGTGCTACCAATAAACCTATTTGAATAAAAACATTGCCAAGCTAAGAAAGTTTTTCATCTTAATCTAATAACACTTTGATACCGAAGTAATTCATCATGAATAATCTTGGCTCAAATAAGAAGCTTCTACTGTTGAAAACTGCCAAAAAATTTACAAACAAAATTCTAAACTACACCTATTGCACTAAAAACCATGCCTTGTTTTCAAAAACCCTTCGATCCGATCAAGCCTTCTACCACTAGAACTAGACTCTAATTGGAAACTATTCCAAAATAATAAAGTTGATATCTAACGGTGGATGAAGGAAATATAGTTTTTCACAATCATCCATTTTTCACTTTTTTATTGTAGAAATACCATTGCAAATACAACACCAAAAGTCTTTAGATCAAGAGTAATTCAAATATAGGAATTCATCTTGAGATCGTGATTATCCAAAAAAAGTTATCAAAAGACTATTTTGTTTATACATAATCAGCCCGCGATGATAAAACAAAGGATGTCTTCACAAAAATGCATGCCATTATTTCATACGTCATTGACACACACAAAAGAAGATAAAAGCTAAATAAAACCAATTTTTAAATATTTAGATTTGGGAATAAAAAAAACATAGCAACCAGATGTTTTCAGATCACTCATGATTTTATCTTATACTCGCTTGTAGATTGTTTACAAATTAATATTATTTGGCTTTTCACCGTTTTCTTGGTGTGTCTAGAGGACACTGGCACATACTCGTTGTTAGAAAAAATGATATCGACACTCAAAAAAACCAAATTGGCACGCGAATTAAACAGTCAAATTGAAATTAGCGAATAAGTATTGATTATTCGACATCGGGTGTCAAACTGGCCTATGACATATAGTAACATGATTATTTAGTAATTTTTACCCTAGATCACACAAATCCGAAAATGTAGAGTATTATAAGCTGGCTGCAGTCTCCAAGTTCTGAACTCAACACTTAAGACAAAAAAGATTTCAGTGAAGGTCACCATCTCAGTTAACCCTGAAAGGTGAAGCTCTATGGTGATTTCTAGTCGGCTATAGTGAACAAAGTTATTTCAAATTTAATTTTGAAAATTCCAACTGTAGGATCTTATTTATGATTGTCTAATTAGCATACTTACCAATTTCTTCAAATTTTCAGTGTTTGAATCTTGAGATATATCAAGTCAAAGTTTTAATTTTTGTAAGAACAACTTATCACTTTAGAGCAATTCGACCCGATTCGAGCTTCTCTCTTTATGGATTAAGCAGATTATTAACGTAAGGTCTATGTAACTTAAGTGAGTACTAATCTTATTGCACGTTAACAGTGGATTCATTCATATCCAATCCGTCACATGAGTTCCCAATGGAATGCATAGACCTCATAGCCAAATGATTTGCATGAATCCAAAGTACCCAAGGCCTGCACTTCATCAATTTCTCATGCTTCTTGTTTTGTATACACAGGTATATACTGGTTCAAATGCGTGCCTTTGACAATCACAATACAAACTTAAAAGAGAACAAACATAAACTGACACGCACATTGCATGGGTCATTCAAATTCTAGCGTACTCGATCTCTGATTTATTCAAATTCATTCCAATGCATACCTTGAGTTGATAGAGAGTCATGTGATCCTGGAGGGCGCCGGACAAAAACAATGGAAAATAGCTGTGGATTGTAATAAAAGGAAGATTAAAAGCTGGTCACTTGCAAGGTCCAACTCCTAATTTGACATTACAAAAGCAATTGACTTGTGCTTACGTTGGAAACTGATGTTGATTCATGGCTACCAATGATGCGTTGAATGTGGTTTTTTTCACCTCAAAAAGCTTGAGTGATTATACGATCCAATCAGCTCCAAAATCTCTACCAATTCAACCTTGGTTCTGTATTCCCGAAAAAACTGTAACCTTCGATCCTTCGATCTTCTCAAACGCAAATTAGGAAGTAGCGGTGCCACATTAATCATGCAGGGTAACAGAATCACTCCTCGAACAACATCTTGGTTTCAATTAGAGCTCAGACGAAAAAAAGCTAGAGACAAGACGATTGATCATTAAAATCACAATCCGAGCGCGAAACCCTGAATCCATCAGCCGATTGCTCCCAAACAGGTTCTGTAGCAAGACCGAGCTGAAGAATTCTCTTGCGATAAGTTCCGTTCGCCGGCGGGCGGAGCACCTGTGCGCCATCGTTGTCCCTGCTTAAGCGAACCAATCTTCTCCGACTCGACCCATTCGCTAATTCGCTAACATTTCTTATACTTTTTCGAATTATTTTGACTTTTCTCTTCCTGCTGGGAAGCTTCGGGGGTCGAAAATGCTTCGTAAATGTCTGCATGCTATCCTACTTTAGGAGACTAGATTTGTATTCGGGCCCAATCCAAGTGACCCAATCCAAGTGACCCAATCCAAGTGAATTTGTCCAAAACAGACTTCATATAATGAAGTTATGGAGTTTGTCCAAAACAGACTTCATAAATGAAGTTCTGGCTCTCCAAAGTTTTTACATTTATCCGAAATGTTATTTTTAGACATTGAAGACATCTAGGGGTAATCGCCCAACAATTTAATGAATACATGGAAAAGAATCGCCCAATGATTTTATGAATACCTGGAAAAGAATGGTGATGAAGGAGCATTATATAGGGTAAACCATGGAATTGATTCCTCAAATCTGTCAAGGTCAAAGGGCTATAAGGTATAGAGGAATTGAATGAGAAGTTTCACTAAACCTTGTAGAACAAGGTATCGCCAAGGTGATGTTGCAACACACCTTGTTACCTTCAAGGGGTTTTACAATAGAAGCCTTCGTCAATGTCATGACATCTTAGTAACTGTGGAAATCTATACTAGAATATTAATGTTGCTAATAGTAATTCCAGGAGCAGAAGTCAGAGAAATTTCAACTGCAATGATAATTAGTAAAGGCCGCGACAAATCGTGAACAATTTGCCAAGGCCGCGACAAATCGTCAAGTATAATTTAACTTCTCTTACAATGTCTTAAAACTGGTTAATTCTCACACGCCTCTGCTCTTCCAGATGATGCACCTCGAAAATCCAGGTGAAATCAACTGGGCCCATAAATAGGTACACTGTAGCGATGAGCATCTGCGAATTCCCGAAGCACACGTTTAAGCATTCGACCGCCATCTCCCTGAAGGTAGCCTGCCCGGCCTCCGTTGCCTACTGCAGCTCTGGACTTGTACACATCAGCAGCTGCAGCCTCCATAGCCTTGAGCCATGTGGGAATCAAGGTCTCCACCTCCCCAGGCTTCAAATATTCGGATGGCAAAGCTTGAACCTGGAATTCAAAACAAAGCAGTCAGGAGCGGAGAGAGATTAGATGGCGCGTAACATATTCGAAGAAATAATAGATACTACTGATATTTTGGTTTGTGGAACATGAGAATGCAGCAAAGAAAAACACCACCATGAGGTCCATGCTAGTAAAGGCTGTGCGAATCAGCATATGATAAACAGCCAATTCAGTTCCAAGAGACTTGCTTCTGCCTCGATACTGTGATACTTCACAGCAACTCAAATGTTCCTTAGCAAAAAAAGAACAAATAATAATGAGTAAAACTGACTGCAGAAACGAGCCAGTCTTGCAGAGTTGACGAATTCAAGGGCGACTGAGTCTCTGCGTTCCCGCTGAGGTAACATAAAGCTGACAGCTGCTGCAAAATTGTAGTTGCCTTGTGCACCTGTATTAATTGTTGCAAACGACAAGATGAAACAAGATTAGGTCTCTGCTGCTCGATGGAGACTCTGGACACAAGCCATAGTAAAAAAACTGTGAAACAAACATCTCCTAGACTCACCCTCGCCATAGCAGAAACACCGAGTAAGGCATATATCATGCCTGAGACAACATTTTCGCCACAATGTGAACATATTCCGGCGAAAGCAGCTGAGAGGGATGCCTCCAAAGAGGCACCCCTCGGGGCAGAAACTGCTGACAACGCAACTTCTAAAAAATCTGCTCAAATCAGGGCAGACCTTTATTAGCTGAGGCCCCCAGCCTGTGTACATACACGGCAGCATGGTCCAAATTAACGAGGCTCAGAAATGTATGCAGAAGTTTCATAATCGTTCTTAAATACATTGTCTTTTTTCCCGTCACACTGCTGATGTATGCATCAGATATCCTGAGGTTCAGAAACGCACTAGACATGTAAGACATTGCAGCCAAGGCTGCCCCGCGGTGCATTGCTGTGCAGCAAGTGGATGCACGATTGAACGATATCTCCAGAAGAGTGGCCGCAGGCGCTACAACTTCCTGCATTCACAAAGCAATCATAACCTAAACATCAAAATACCTCGCCACTGAGTAAGGATTAAAAAGATGAGAAATATGGCGAGAGCTATCCACCATCTTGCAACCAGAGGGCTGACATCAACTTTGTCAGGATAAAGTTTGACAATACTAATATAGTGCATTTCTGAAGTAGCATATGGACCAGAACTCCAAGATCAGAAACACAGACAATAACAGAACATATTACACTCAAGAAAAATCAGGCTCATGCAGGATCGTTTATCGAAGCTCCTTACATGGGGGCAGTTGCGCACAAAAGTGGATAATAAACCAAAATAAGCCTCGGCAAGGTCTGGTTCTTGATCGCACGAGTATGAAGTGGTCATTGCAGCCATGGCTTCCGACGTTGTCAAGACAAGTAAAGTCTCGACAAAGAGAGGCCCATGTTCTTTCTCGTGGCCGAACTCCTCCAATGCAACGCTGGCTGAAGGTTTAAGAAACGTTCAAAGATTGAAGAAAATCTCAAAAAATTCCAACAGGGAAGTGCGATGAAAATTAAAGAGGTATAAGTTTCAACCACCTCGTACCACATCAGACATGGTAAGTGTGCGATCGGTTTAGAAGGACATGCCAGTTCAAATCTATAATCAATTAACGATAAGAGTAAGGACATGACCGCACCTGTTTTCAAGAAGCAGACATGCGCTGGAAACAATAGAAAATCATTGGACATCGCTGCCATGATATTAGGGAGCAGTGAGGAAAACAGCCGCCCTGCATATGAAAAACACAACTGGTCATAGCTTGAAGGATTGATTACAATGACTATCACCACGTTATCACTCTTAAAAACATGTTAAAGAGTTACCAGTGAAAGAGCAAGAGACTTTCAAGAGGTGCATGACATCTTGGTACGTTTTCCCCAATTTAACTGCACCAAACCAATCTAAACCGAACCGAACTGACCTGACGCATGAATAGCTTGCGACAAAGACTTGCAAGTTGTGAACGCCAGACTGGAGTCCTCCATATGGCGTGAAGCTAGTAATCTCTCAAACGAAGGCCAGAAATGTGCTATTATTCTTAAAACTGGATCATCACCACTAGCAGATACTGTAATAGATCCTGTCAACTGACCGAATAATACTCCTATTCTGTAACACAAGCTCACACCAGAGTCCAGAAATTCAATATATAACCAGCGAGCAAATTCAACGAACAAGCTCGTCCCAACTGCATACAGAAACTTACCAACTTTCAAGTCCCACCTAATCCAAGTACAAAAGAGATAAGAAGAATCAGAGGAAACTTAACCGTATAAGTGACGATCCCTTCGTGATTTAAAGACCAGCAGGTCCGATGAAAGGCACTAAATTGGTGGGGACATCATGATTGCTTCAATAACCCTCACGACATCTGAAGCGACAAATCAAAAATTGCAACAGACTATAGTAAAAGGTCCAGTCTTCACCTATGGACTGCCCTGTTGCCAGCTTCTAAAGTAGCCGAATATGCTGTTGAAAGTAGTCGTAGAGAACCATCCCTGTCTGAACTCAACTACACACAAACATTCCAAGTAGTCCCATATCCAAGCAATCAAAGCACTTCACTAATCCAGATAAACTCCTCCACCCTATGCGAACTCCAGATACTAAACTGTCCAAAGTATTTTCAGTGACTAGACTAATGACCAGAGTTTTTCTTTACTACAGTGGCAAGTGGTAACTGTCACAGGAGAAGCTATCCAACTCGTGACGACCGAGACAGAACAGCACATAGCGTTGGATGCAAACGTGGTATTTCAAAATCCAAAAGCTTACCAATGCCTCGATAGCATCGTGACTAGGCTTCAACAAGCGCTCTAATGCGGCGTTCAAATCAGCTACATTTGTAAGCGACGAGATTACTCGGCATATTGCACACATGACATCTTCCTCTTCGTCAGGAGACAGTGGCACAGCATGGAGCCCCTACGTAAAAAGAGCACAAGTGCTGTAAATATGTTTGTTCTCCATCAATACAGACCACCAAAACCTTTCAGGTTGACAAACTTAAACAATGATCTTCAGCAACTGTTCCAGACTTTCTCATTAAGAAAGTGCTAGGATAATTAACCTCTCCAATGCGCAGAAGGCCAGAAATATTCGTTGATTCCTGAGAAAGATTCGGTAAGTCTTCACACACTTTCCGCAAAGCAGCAGCACAGGCTGCCACAGCTACTGGGACGGTCAAACCGCTGGCTAAAAATGCACTGCCAAAGGCCAACATGGACCTATTTAGAAACATCGCAGAATGCTTAGATAGATGCTCACCTAACACGATGAACGTTCTAGAATTCCTCAGCAGCTCAGTATTTTGTAGAATGATCTTTAAAGTACATGGAACTCATCCTGGTTCTGGCAGCAGCCTAATAACTTGCTTTTCACTTCAGCACTTTTCTAACACCACCTTTACTATTCTGCTACCAGAGTTTACATGAAAGGGAATCTCCAATAGGAGTGAGGCTAAGTCCTCACTAAATACTTACAGTATTGGCGTGGCAGCAGCAGGAAAATTTTGCAGCCATCCTGAGTACGATCCAACAACTTCGGCAGCTGACTTCTGGACCTGAACGAGTAATCCATAATATCAGATATTAACTTCCAATTTTTGATGACTCCAAACAAATAGATGCTAGTCCTGACACCATAACACAACAACAAAAGAAAAGGATTCACTTGAAACTACGACATATTTCATTCTCGACCAGTAACCGAATGAACAAACTAACGACAAGGCTTAGAGTTTGGAAGTTACTTATCTAAGTCAGATGTGACAATCAGGAAAAGGAGTCGTACGCAAACGAAAGTGATAGCTTATCATCATTCTGAGTAATCAAATGTAGAAACAATCCTCAGTGAAGAGAGTGTACGTACCAGGTGCAATAAATTCGGATCCATCTGAGGAGACATTGATTGAAGAACGAGAATCAGATGCATAACAGGCGTGATATCTGACAGCTGTCCCTCCGATACCACCACTTCCGATGCCTGCATAATGAAGAGCCGATACTAAGAGCAACTACACTAGATTCAGTATGACAAGTACAGTGAAACATGCTGGAAGTTGAACAGGTATTGCGAACAGAGATCTTGTGTAGATCGTTACCAAATGCAATGCGAATAGTCGAGCTTCTACTAATCGCCATGATTTTGGGGAATCAAATTTTGACCATGCTTCGGCTCCAGTGAGTAACTGACACCAAAGGCAACCATCCACTGTCAAAGCAGATTTCAAATACTCTTTGAAATATAGGTACAATAACCTGGAGAATCTGATCGATTGTACAATCTAAGAATTGAGACGTACCGAAAATCAATAAGCTCACTAACCATCATTACCATGAACAAAAAAAAAAAAATCGGCGAGAAGGTCAATGTCTACTACAGCGATACGAGAACCCAAGACCACTTAAACTTATCTTGGACCAAAACAATTCTTTATACTCCTGTAAGATATTTGAACCACACGGGATATTAGGAAACAGAGGAATATTTCCAAAATACCGATGCAAGAAATTGCTTTGGGCCCAACAATCGGCAAATATCTACTAGTGGCTCGTCCAAAGTCTTCCGGAAAAGTGCAAGACCATCTGGAAGTCCAGTAGCACCGTCTACTTCCTCTTCCACGTAATCGTCCTCTCCAATGTCATCAGGTACCTGAAAAGAATCACACGGAATGTCAAGGATGCTACAATTGAGGAATTCATAAAACAACAGAAGCACTTAAATGGAATAAGCAGCGTGCATACGGATAAGAGTCGCTTGATAACAAAGCTCTCAAGCTTGGCACAAGTCCCCATCCATAACAGCGCATGAGAAAGATACACTAACAGACGTTTCACAAGCATGCACAGAAAAAAAAAATTCCTCACCTGCGCCCTTGTGACCAGAGCCTCCAGTAGGGTAATGAACACCGGTATAAACGTTGAAAGCGTGTGTTGCTTTAACGTATCATCAGAACTGCCTTCGGCACCGAGTAAAAATTCGGCTAATGTGCACCTTCGGGAACCAGACTAATCTTAGTGAAGTATACTAGAAATTGATCAAAACGAGAGCGATAAGAATAGAGTTCAATGCGAGTAAACAGAACATTGTCCATCCCATTTGAACATATGAAGTATCATTGCAGAAAGAGAATGAACCTACCAAAACTGGAGAGTGGATTCCGCAATCTCCCAATCGGAGCTTGGAAAAGAGACACAGCTGGATGCACACACATATCAAACACCGCGTAAAGAAAGAGAACAAAGTCGGTCAGCACATGAACACATTGACTGTGCCAAAATTAAAGATCTCGCAATAGATGGAGAGTTTCCAGCGATGAGAGACTTGAGGGAAAGATTATGCTACTGTGTAACAAGACACCCGGTTGTTATATAAACAGAAATAATTTCCTAACGGTATAAGATAAGATATGAGTTGAACCGCAAGAGGGAATCGGCTAAATCCAACGCTTCCCTACTCCCTTGCGCAACCAATTCGGGAGCCTGAAACAAAAGTCATTAAGGCTGAATGGACAGGGTATATGCATTTGTGTTCGCATACATTGAGAACTCAAGAAACTTGCAATGACTGGCCTAATGATAAATAATTATCTAGCAAAACTGACCAAAATTGACATTCGAGGAAGTTATGATACATTGGTGAAAAGAGTGGAATAACGATGCACGATACTGTACCGCCTGGCCAAGCTCTGACATAAGAGTGGCGACACCACTGATGACATTCTCTTCGCCCGCAGCAAGAGCGGGTAACAAAAGTCCATCCTTCAGGTTAAGCATTCGTGGGAGTAACACTTGAGGCAAGCCCTGCACAAGTGCAACTTTTTAATCCCTAAGTCGACAGAGAGACCACAGAAAACCACTCCAAAAACCAAATTCTGCAGCAAACGAAGTGCACCAGTAACTTTGTCACCTGCTGCAAGAACCAGGATCACATTGGTGTCGAAAGAAGTCACTCGCCAGACCATAAACATTGACTCGACGTGATCCTACTCAATTCTACTCGTGCTAAGTGGATATATGAACCATTTCCCAAGGGTTTAACAATCAGTCACTTGCGGCAACTTCTGTGTTGAATGATCTACCTCATGTCGGCTAACCAGTTCTGTTAGCACCTCCACAGCCAAATCGAACGAGCTTGGATCCTGAAGCACTAACCATTAGCGAGATCCATGCAGTAAGTAACAAATGTAACTATGAATAATATGTAATCAAAAAATGGATCATACATACTTACGCGTACATCTGACTCCTAAGATTAAGTAACCAAGCATGAAACATCGTACATAGAGACCCAGCAGACTGAGAATTCGTGACCCACGGCCGTATTAACCCCTCAACGCTGAAGTGCTCTTATTTTGGACATTTAACAGTAATGTGCCATCTTTTCGCACTCAACCTACCAACTTCATACACCACAAATGTATTGCATGGTATAGTTCATTCTCCCCCCTAGAAGAATGGTTAAGAATGAGTTTAAAGGCCTCCGCAAGTATTGAGATTTTATAATCTGACAATACGACAGCATTATCCGGCTCTGCAAGGAGCTATATGTGGACAATGTATACTTCACCCTTTTGCTTTCTATGATTTATAATTTCCAATTTGAAAATATCTAAAATACAAAATAATGCGTTCATGTTCATTGTCTTCCTATTATCAATTCCTCTCATAATTTGGTACCAACTTTTTTGAGCTAAAAAAGGCACGTATTTTGTGCCTTGAAGTCACATTCTTGGTTGAACCAGTATCAGCTATATACTATGGGGTAGTAGGTTCAATATCGTCATAATCCGAAACTTGTAGGGGATAAAGAACATGAATTTATGACCGCCAAAAGACATGAAGAATTTATTACCTGCAGAGAGCTGTAGACGAACCCTAAAAGTGGATGACTAGGAGTGGTGCTGTGAGAAGTTTCCAAGAGGCATCCTAGTCGCACCTGCGAAGCAAAAAAATTAGCGGTACTATTAACCCTCACATGATAATTGCCAATACAAGTACGAGCCCATGCCTCTGCGCCCTTTATTTCTGCGTAGATAGTGTTAGTTCCTGCTACATAATATATGGTTCATTGCGAGAGGGCATCAGGAGTATTCCGACACTTACGTTACACTACGAACATCAACAACATTGTTGTAGAAGGGTACTAAGAGAATTATGCAAGATATGATTTTCAATCGAGACATTCTTGAAGCAAGAGTAGCATTCGGTACTGTAAAATTTGAACTAAACCGAGTCTTACCCAGCTGAGAAGGCAACGAAGGACCTTGCATCGCCTGCAGGTATTATCCAACACATCACTGGTGCTTTGCTGCAGAAGAAACTCAAGTACTGTGCCCGATAAAACCTACAAAATTTCATACATAAACCAGAAAAAGAATGACGTACATAACCGCAGCTCCATAAAATTCTAAATAACGCAGGGAACGCTCCAAACTAGAACATGAAAAATGACCGACGAACATGTGTCAACTAAATTCGAAGACACAGCAAAAGTTGAAAACGAGTCACTACAGCAACACAGAAAGAGCTCAGCTCTGAAGGTAGTTCCCATGGTTCCAAAACAAATTAAACAGTGAACTAAATTCCTGTCGTCTGGTATTAACGGATCAATGACTCGTGCGTCCTTACTTCTAGAGGAAATTGTGACGTCCGGCCAGAATCCAAAGAGAGAAATGATTGGTCCTCAAGGACCTCCTCAGGTAGGACAGTGAGAAGCTCTAGTACTGCATTGCTACCGGAGCCTTGCCCCTGCAATTCGTGCAGACTTGCAAATAACTGGTCGATTGTTTTCGTCGGCTCAGCTGCGCGTACTACCAGTGCTGATAGGGCGATACATATCTGGGTCAAAAGCTGGTTACAAAACACCAGATAAGGATCATGACTACGTCGTTCAACATGAAAACGTGGAATTGTCAGAGGACAGTACATGCGCAAAACACTAAGAGTGAACTCATGTTTCAAAGAGATCAACATCACACGGCCTTCTGTGTTATTAATCCCTGTATTCTACACGGACGTGATTGAAGACATGGAACTGAAATGACTGCAGCGCAAGACCCAATATTTCTAAGACATGGAACTGAAAATTTCTAAGACATGGAACTGAAATGTCTGTAGCGCAAGACCTAATATTCACCTAGTTCGTTTCTTCGGACACGAGTACATACCTGAGCGGGCCCGTTACTAAACTTTTTGGCAGCTAAGAGCAATGCATTTTGCAAAGCACCCCTTCCCTCCTGAGAAAGATGACCAACGTCGCATTGAATCTGCAAGAGCAAGAAAATTGTGACAGCAGCTGATGAGGTATATTTTCTGCTGAATTGATTCCGAAATTAAAGTTTAACTCCTGCTAGAAAATTCAAACAGGTTGAAAATACCTAAAAGTGTCATTGAACCATTACGCTTAGGACTCGATGCTATTAGGTGACACAGCCAGATAACAAAGGTTCGACACCAATTGCAATAATTCTTCTTCATCTATGCAATAAAAGTTTGCTACAGCCTGATAAAATTAGAGTGGAAATAATATAATACTTCGAACACACGATGCTATCAACTTTCAATTGATGGTTGGAGCTGATGTACTGCAGGAGATCGAGGAATGTCTTTCGTACACACAAAAGTGCGTGCTTTTGGACACCTTGAGTCTCTTTCGCGACGAACACATCGATGCGTAATCACAAAGCACAGATAGACGAGGTTACGATCCAGAATCTAACCTTCCGTTTCAGAACCTGTCCAGCGAAGAGCTCAACCTCAAGATCATTCGTAGGAGAAGAATCCATAGCCAGAATCGAGGTCGCCACTTCCCAAGCCGCGTCCGTACTCTGGAATTGTACGAGCCATTGATTTGCGGCCACTCTATTGACTGAATGTGTGTCATGATTCAATATATGAACAGCTTGGGCCACTTGTACCTGTAACTCTAACGACCCCATATCTGAAACAGATACTAGACCTACTGCCGCCTGCAGAGTCCACATATTAGGCCATTTAACTCGAAAGAAGTCGAAGATACAGCACTCATCTTCTCAGTACTTGAAGTTCCCTAGCTTGCGAAACGATATCCGACAAAATGCCAGCCGTTCTCGATCAAGTAGAAGCCTCTCAACTTTCCAAATCCATTCTTTCCTGTTTTCGATATGACCTTCAGATCGAATCGCCACACCTCAAAGCACAACAGTACACCCACACAAGATTCTACAAATCGCCACTCAATACTTGCCCTGCATCAGCCCTCCCTCACCAAGCCCTGGGGTTCTCGATACAATCATTCCACCACCACATCGGGGTTCCAAATCCAATCATCGTCATCTTCGAGCAAGCTTTGCTACATCTTCACTCCCCGTCTCCTTGCTACTAAACAACAGCGCCAAGCACGCCACAAAAGAATCAACAATCCCAACACGAGCGTCACCGACAGCAGCAGCTCCGTCAACAGCACCGCTCTGAAATTCGAGTCTCTCCACCCTTCAACATATATAAGGCAGTTTGTTTGTAATATTATGAGGACAGCCGGTGGGATTGGACTGCATGAGGTGTTGTTCGAATGGTTATTTCAATAATGCAGATTTCGAAATATTGAATTCCAAAGAACTTCAAAAATTACCAGAAATGATCAAAAATGATTCAATTTTGGATGGAGCGAAAAACAAGAGGAACCAAACCATGCTAGAATCATGTCATTTGGAGGTCTAGATTGATTACTAGAATCACTAACATGGGCCTACAATTGTAAAAACATGACTTTCTTTCAATGGCGGCGAGTGGAAAGACGGGGACACATTCCAATTTATAATAGTTCTAATCGCAAATTTCTTTTTGTGTAAAGATAATAAATCATAGTAGCCTATGGAAACAAAAGAAATCCCTTCTTACAACCTTCTTGTGAGGCACATCAACTCGAAAACATGCCCGTGTATTTTGCTTCACACTTATAGACTAGCATTTAGTGCATCTTTATCAATACACGCTTTTTCTTTTTGAGACCTTAAAGCCTTCATCAACTTACATAGAGGATCATAAGTCTCTTATCAACTTACCTAATAATAAGAAACAAGTCATAATGACATGAAAATATGTAGAATGATACCAAAATTGCATTTAAGTTTGTCTAGAAATCAAGATTATCATATCCTTGTAGAATCTTGCTCATTAATGTAAAATTCTTGGAGTTGCACTTCATGAGATTTTTTAAGAAGGTCTTTAAAACTAGAATAATAACTATTTATCTAAAGTTCAATAACTAGAGCGCAAAATGTTTTGTCGTAAATCGTGGTAGAACCACACTCCAATTTAGTTTTTTTTTAAGTATTCAGAACACATTCACAAGTGATACTTAAATCAACTGTTTTGCAAAAATTACATTAGGTGTAGAGTGACAAGGAGATCAATCCACAATAATGGTTTTACTCGCTTATCATGTATTCTTTCTCTTAACCATGGTAGTATTCTCTTAACTGGCAGAATTTGTTTTTTTTTCATGAAAGATTAAGACCCTTATACCACTCATTGTACTTGAGATAGTGACCCTACGACCATTGAGTTATAGCAAATGAAATATATTTGGGAATAATTTGATCGAAATGAGTACCCCAAATCTGTGAAGTTAGATCCTACTTCCGCGCGGAAGTTATATTGGCTTCATTCCATAACTCCTCAAATAATAATTATTCAAAAGTTTTTACATTGTCGTCAATAAATTAGGGCTGACGTCATCGCTTCTCACCTTATAAAAATCGAAGCCAATTTTCTCCTAATTAAGATGTGAAGTTTTTTACATATTTTGCTTCCGGTTATGGAATCGCGAGAATAGATACACCAATGCATTGAAATTGGAATTGAACGAGTTAAATCAAAATTGAGGCTGACGTCATCGTAAGAGGCAAGCATGGCTTCGATTACATAGTATTGACATACTTAGAGTAATACTTGAAGCACTTAGTGTAGGTTAAGCTATAAACGATAATCATGATAAGTAAAAGTATAACACCGTAAATATTGAAAAACACATATAGATAGTATGTACGTAATAAATCAAGGTGAACTATGAATGTATGGCGCTACCATGTCCAGTACCTATCAGAAACAAATCACATACAACGTTGAAGGTGTAGCACCATTAAGGTGCTGGTCACACTCATTAGCCTCAAAGTCTATAAACTTAAGTACACTATTGTTGAAGCGTGGACGTGTACTGTCAGACAGATTGGGAGATGGAACTCAAACAAACTCTTGTGCAAGACGCTCGGCATAGGAAGGTAGGGTGAATGTTGAAGGAGGGCTGTTGTAGGGATGAGCGTTACGAGTCAATCGCTCTTTTAGACCTGGGATCCTAAAAGTACAAAGAAAGTCAATACTACAGATTTGTAAGTGCGTAATTTAAAATTGAGAAAGAGAATAGAAGATGGTATAACGCACCAATGAACTTTTTGGCTTCTTTACGATCGGTTCGTCAGAGTCATAATCTGTGGGAGGGGCTGATTCTCCACTTTCTTCATCATCTGGGGAACCTTTCTTGTAATCCGCTAGTACATCATCAAAGATTTCTTCGTCAGGTTCCATAGCGATCAGGTGTCGGTTTGAGCGTGCGCAAGCAATTTCAGATACCCCTAAAGATTCAGAAACCCACATTAGGAATGCAAAATGTATAAATTATTTCTAAAGTAGCGGTTCAAGAAATATTACCTGTACTTGCGCTCCAGTCGAGGACGATACCTCCATCGTCTGTGACGCAATCCACAAAGCAACTCACGAAGCATTAAATGATAGAGGGGTCCTTCTCTCGTAAGCCTCACCATCGCGTTTTGTCTGGACGATAACGCACTGTCTTTTTGGCTGCAAAGTTACAGAGGTGGTCTTCCTCATCAGGTATGTTTGCCACACCCGCGTATGCGTGTGCCACTTGCCGAGTTTGGAACCTCGGAAAAAACTCTTTACAAACATAAACTTTGATATGGAAGCAGTAAGTGTGCAAAACACAAGTATAGATACATTAACATACAAGCATAGAAAGCAATAATCATGAATTGTGAAATTGGAAACTAGAATCTGCTTCGTACCTCTTTCGGTTTAGATACGGTAGAGGCCATAGGGAGGGGATTATATCCCCACCACTCTCAAACAACACAAAAATTATATGTATGCGACTCAGAATCGAGAGTACGCTCGATTCTACGACAATTTGGATGCATCAGAAGAATGGCTCCAACCTCTGTCAAATAATATGCGACAAAGAAGAAGAGGCTCTCAAAGTAGTTTTGTCACGCCGGTTCCAGGATGGAATTTATGTTGGAGACACACTCGGTACAGGCAAGTTCTCGGGAGCGTCTCCAAAAATGAGAACAATCCCTAGATGCTTGGGATTATATTCCATCGCTGTACACGGGTACTTTCGATCTTTTCCAATCTGGCATACAAGTCAATAATTAGATAGAGGCAAATAGATTTACAAGTACGAAACGTAAGTAGGGAGATTATAAATAACAAATGTACGAAAAAGTACCTTCTTGATGTGTTGGACAATATCGAGAATTGGGGAATGCACGGGTGTGAGCGGAGAGCGGTGAGCGGTGAGCGGTGAGCGGCGATTGGCAAATTTTTTTTTTCATGAAAGATTAAGACCCTATTACCACTCATTGCAAAAACCAATTTAAAAGTTAATAGCCCTATTACCATGAAATGGGTAGTTCTGAATTTTTGAAATGGTCGTTTTTAGGTAAAAAAGTACCCAACACCGTGGATATAGGTCCTTTATCCATTTATTTTCATGGTATTGAGGTTATACAATATTTCATAAATTATCCAAATTTGCAAGTTTCAATAAAAGTTTTTTAAATTATGGGCTGGCATCATCATGTGTAACGAATACAATTAAAATCATGTACAAAATATAAACCGAAATTTGGGATGGCCCATTTAGGTAATCAATAAGTTTAATTTATCAAAATTAAGGTTTAGAGACTAATTAGGGCTGACCTCATCAATTTCCTATTACACTTGTCAGAATTATATGTAAATGCTTCGGTTTATATAATCTGAAATTTATAACTACAGGTCGTCTTTCCGTCTCTCCTTGTAAGGTGTACACAAAGACATTCACGTGGCATTGTAGTGGTCCGAGTTCGATTCTCCTTGACCTCGTTTGAGCGTTGCATTGCGTCTTAAAGCCGCTATCCTGAGCTATAATTACTAGACTATAGCCCCTACCAACAATGGCAAGATTCAATCACTCCAATAGAAAATAAAATCAAACCTTCTGAAACTTTTAGTCTGCATTGAGTTTAGAACTTAAACATTTACATACACTGATGCATTGAAATTGGAGTTGAAGAAGAGACATCAAAATTAGAGCTGACGTCACCATTAAAGGCAAGCATGGCTTTAAATCACATAGTATTGAGATACTTATAGTAATACTTGAAGCACTTAGTGTAGGATAAGCTATCAACGATAATCACGATAAATAAAAATATAAAACCGTATATATTGAAAAACACATATAGATAGTACATAAGTAATAGACCATGGTAAACTACAAATGTATGTCACTACCATGTCTAGTACCTATCAGAAAACAAATCACAAACTAGGCTGAAGGTGTAGTACCATTAAAGTGCTGATCACACTAATCAGCCTCAAAGTCTATAAACTTAAGCACACTATTGCTATAACGTCGACGTGGAGTGTCAGACAAAATAGGAGATGGAGCTTGAACAAACTCTTGAGCAAGACGCTCAGCGTAGGATGGTAGGGTGAATTTTGATGGAGGGCTCTTGTAGGGATGAGCGTTGCGAGTCAATCGCTCTTTCAGACCTCTGATCCTAAAATTGCAAAGAAAGTCAGTCCTACCGATTTGTAAGTACGTAATTTAAAATAAAAAAAGAGAATACAAGATGGTATGACACACCAATGAACTTTCGTGGCTTCTTCACAACCGGTTCGTCAGAGTCATAGTCTGCGGGAGGGGCTGATTCTCCACTTTCTTCATCACCGGGAGGACCATTCTTGTAATCTGCGAGTACACCATCAAAGATCTCTTTGTCAGGTTCCATAGCAATTAGGTGTCGGTTGGAGCGTGCGCAAGCAATCACAAATGCACCTAAAAAATCAGAAGCCCACGTTAAAAATGCGAAACGTAGAATCGAATTTTAATGTAGAGTCTACGGAAACATTACCTGTACTTGCGCTCCAGTCGAAGACTATACCCCCCTCATCCGTGAGACAATCGACGAAACATTGAATGAAGGAGGGGTCCTTCTCTCGTGAGCCTCGCCACGGCGTACCGTCCGGACGATAACGCAAGGTTTCTGTTAGCCGGGTATGTATGGAGGCGCTTTACGAGACTACCTTAAGTCGGCCTTAGTTCGGAGGGTGTCCGAAGGCAACAGGGAGTTTTTGTCCTAGGAGGTGTCAAGTCGTGGGAGGAAGCTGGTGTTTAACAAACACCAGGGGTCTAACTGTGCCACCGGAAATCAACGTTGACTGACTGATGAAGCAGGAGGGGGCCCGCACAGTAACTCACTGTTGGCTTTAGTCAGCTGGTGGAGAGAGAGTAGCAACAAAGGACAGCGATGGTAGCGAGTTCCTCAATGAGGGGGTAGGAACCCCGAGGAGGTACCGACAATCGGCAAGAAATAACGAGGCCAAGGGCTGAGACTCAGGAGAGAAGTGTCAAGGTCACTGACGTCGCCTTATGCTGTCCAATGCTGGAGCGGTGTGAAGCACAAGGGAGGGGAGGCTTCTCTGTCTCCGCAAGGGCCTGTGTGGGAGACTAAGGTGACGGAGTGCAAGGGGAGCAAGGAGCAACGGTTATGCAAGAGAGATAGGAGGAAAATCGGTTAGAGTTCTTGATCATTGCCAAACAGAATACGTAGGTGGGGAGGGAAGATCGGCCATGGCCGTTTGTATTGATAAGGAAATAAGAGTACATTTGCATTTGCACCTAATCCCTGTCTCAATGCTACTACAACAACCGATCTCTATCCTGTTGACTACGCTCTTTAAGTAGCCGCTGCTCCCGAAGTCCATGCTGCCGTTCGGTGGCGCCTATCCTCCCGACTTGGCCGCGACCACCCTGTTGGCAACGTTGGCTATGGTAACAGTTTCTTTCTCTGCAAAGTTACAGAGGTGGTCTTCCTCATCAGGTATGTTTGCCACACCCGCGTATGCGTGTGCCACTTGCCGAGTTTGGAACTTCGGAACATACTCTTTGCGAACATATACTTTAATATGGAAGCAGTGAGTCTGCAAAACAGAAGTATAGATACACGAATATAGATGCATAGAAGGCAATTACCATGAATTGTGAAATTTGAAACTAGAATATGGTTCGTACATCTTTTGGTTTGGGTACGGTAGAGGCCATAGGGAGGGGATTATATCCCCACCAGTCTCGAACAAGACGAAAACCATACGTATGGGACTCAGCATCGAGAGTACGCTTGATTTTACGACATTTTGGATGCATCAGAAGAATGGCTCCAACGTCTGTCAAATGATACGCGGCAAACACGAAGAGGCTCTCAAAGTAGGTTTTGTTACGCCGGTTCCAGGATGGAATTTCTGTTGGAGACACACATGGTACAGGCAAGGTCTCAGGAGCATCTGCAATAATGAGATCAATCCCTGGATGCTTGGGTTCATACTCCATCGCCAAACACGGGTACTTACGGTCTTTTCCAATCTGAGATACAAGCCAAAATTTAGATAGTGGCTAATAGATTTACAAGTACAGAACGTAATTAAGGGGAATATAGATGACAAATGTATGTAGTAATACCTTCTTGATGTGGTCGATGATATCGAGGATTTGCAAATCCTACTTTGCAGTCTTTGACGACTGATGAAACCAATTCTCCAATGTTGCCCTTCTCGAGATACATTGGCAGAGTGACAGATATTTTCGACGACGAGCTGCTACCAATGTGATTGGGTTTTAGAAGAGGGCATTTGGCGAAAATTTGCTGGCTGTGGCGACGTGGGGACTGCTGCGAGTTGTGGTCAACGGTGAATGATTGAGGTGGGGACCCCGCATTCGTAAGTCTACCTGTAGAATGTTGAGTCAATCTTGCACCGCGTCGAATTGCATTGTTTGTCGCACCCTCTCAAGCCTGCGTCAGATCAACATCTTCTGGCCCTGCAATGTCTTCTGGGAGGGGAGCAGTTTCTTCGGATTCTTGCTCAAGATCTACAACAGGCTCTGCAACAGCGTTGCGTCGCTTTCTATTTGTACGAGACTTGGGCACTGCAACTGGTGAAGAAAGAGAAGAGATAGGATCAGGTGCGTCTGGTAAAATGGAGAGGTCGTCGTCGTCATCGTCGTCAATTCCCATTGGTGCAGAGTCAGCTGGGTTTGAAGCGAGGTTTCGAAGAAGATTCTTCTCCTCCTTGTGCAATTAGTTGTCGTCGCACTCAAGGAACCATCCACCGGTCGTCAATTGGGAGTTAGTAAAGCGCTCTTGTTGGGCTGAGGAGAAAAAGCTGCGGGGATCATTCGTCACTGAAACGTCCTCGAACTCCATTGGAATGGAGAACGAAGCTAATGCTCCCTTCGCAACAAGCTCCTGTTTTAAGTACCTACAAAAAAATTAATCAAATTAAATTGTGAAAATTGAACAAGTTATACCATTTTCTTAAAATTGAATAGAACATTAGAAACATACCGGAATAAAAGCCGCTTAATTGTAACTTTGCCCACTGTAATTTTTTGAATATCTGAGCCTTTGATGAACTTAGGGCTGGCGTTAGGACCAAGGTAGTTGTTGAATGCCTTGTCCCATAAGAGCAACCTCCACTTCTCCACATATTCAGATGGCTTTAGGACAACACTAGACCACTCAATGTTGAGGTTTTCGTTGTCAGTCAGTTTCTGCAATTCACTTTCAAGTGATTTCTCGAGCTGGGGAAAAAAAAAACATGTTAATGATGAAAATACCATATGAACTCTAACTTTAACAACACCTAACGATAATTTAAGATACCTGTGCCCAAAGAGATGCGCGATGCAGAAATGCCACCAGAGCTTTATCTTTCATTGGACGTTCATCTGGAAAGCGAAAAGATCGTCGAACATCGTCTGATGAGTTCCACCATTGGAGCCACTTTCCCTTGAAATCGCAATGAACATTGGTATTAGCTACCATTTGTAAGCGATCGATTGTCATATCGGGTTTCATGTTCTTGCTGTAATGGGAATAAATCTGCACACGTAATTCATAAGTAAGAATCAAGTTATAAAACATGATTACAAATAAGTCATACGAAACCTGAAAGGGGTGCAATTTTTACCTCTTTCGCAAATACTTTCCCAAGTTTGTGGTTTGCCACAGCGACCATCTTGATCTTAATCTTGCGAATAGCTTTAATTTCTGCTTTGATCGCATTATCCATGACACTCCATACTCCGGGTCCTGTTTGTTTCTCCTTTGGGACGGTGGCGTAGTAATTTGTCTCTGCGTCATCTGAAGCCTTTGCTTACCTCCTCTGTACATAATATAAGACGGATTAATAAAGTGAAAAAAACAGAATATAAAGAATCACATTACAAATACATTCCACTCAACTTACCGCATATAAGAATTTTACGAAAACGTCAATTGTTACAGGATACCAAGTATCTGTTTTGGCTTTGGCAATCTTGCATATTCTGTAATCCTCGGGAGATATCAGATCCTTGAAATCCTCAAGTTTTAGTTTACCGAACTTCCTCATGCACTGCAATTTTGCACACAACCCGTCTTCGACATGGTCATGTTCAGTTGACCTGCCGAGCGAAATCAAACATGAGAAACATTGAAGTTAATCAAAATACAAATAGGGCGAATAGGAAAAATCAGACAATTAGTCACCAATTTATGTCGTTCATAGCGTCAAGCAGGAGGTTGCTCTCTCCTCTTGCATCAAGTATGATACAATCCACGGAGATGTGCCACAAAGGTTCCATCTTATGGTACCTCTCAATGTGACGCATCCACGCCGTAACACGGTGGTTACCTTCGTACACGTAAAAGTACTTATCGCTCAAGTGTTGAAGATCCGATCAGAGAGCAACGTCTTCTCAAACTCTTCATTTGCAGATTTCCATAGTGGATTCGTCCACACTGCATCTCCGGCGTCAACCATTTTCTCTCTCCCTTTCCTATCGAAGGGAGATACGTACATGACCCGGTCCCCTTCGTGATAGCCTTTGTTGAACTCATTCTCCAATTTTCGTACGTCTTGTTCGGAGATAGGTCGAACCTTAGGATAACAAACAAGACGACACAAAGGAATTAGCATGCGAGACTTCTTCACATGTTTGTATCGCAACCTGTTGATGATCGCAATTGAATCACTTTTGTGAATCATTCTCATCTCGTTTGCACTCCAATCCGGATCTTTGTTTTCAAGATGAGGAGGCATGTGGACGATTCCAAGAGTGACACCCCCAGGCATAGGAGGGTCTTCATCCTCGGAAGGATACTCGTGTCCATCTTGATTTTGCGTTGCTTCAGCTTGGAGATCAGTAATCGATGTAGTCTCCTCCGGTACTCTATTGCTCAAGTCTCCAACAGTTACGAAACTATCTAGTAAGAGTTCGTCGCCGTCGGAAGATCCCGTTTGTGGATGATTATGAAGGGGCCGGGTATCTTCAGCATCTTGAAGAAGGTCGACTTGATCAAGATTCATCTGGCAATTCAGAAAGCAAGTACAACACACCACAAGAAGAATAAGAATGTGTCAAATTAACAATATAAGATAAATAATACTTCATAATCGCTTTATAAGTAAGCATATGATAAACACATCATATACTATGAGGATACATTCAAACAAATTGTAACTTTGCGGAAAGACGCGGAGAACGACGTGGTGCACTACGAGCTAATGCTTTGTCTTGGATACGTCTAGCTTTGGCATCATTCTTTTTGATTTTCTTGATAATCGCAACCCAATCAAAGTCGACACGTGAAGTGTGATTGACAGGGGTGAGAGGAGGCGGATTTCCGGGAACCGAGGTCAAAGCTACTACTAATCGACGGGACTCCACATAAGCTAACACTTCATCTCCCAAAGTAGAGAGGTCGCTATTTGCATCGGATTCCTCTTCTGGATGAACTGCATGTGGCTTTAACTGAACCTGCAATACCACTCATAATCATTAGAAATGCGACTTTAAGAGAGCCTTCATCAACATAGAGCTAAACGAATATAATTCAACTCCATTAATCAACACGAGTGTCATTCCCATTTGAAAAAAGTGCACCCCGAATATCACCAGGACCACAACAATGCCCGAAAGCTTGACGAAAAGTGTCATTTAAATGCAAATAACACCATTTCTGTTCAAAAACGCAAGATCACACACACACAAGCTCATGACGGCGGCCCCACCACCTCAAGGAGTACCATCACCGACAGCGGGCGGCCCAGCATCACCATGACGAGCTGTAGCCTCCATCCACACGGCGTCCCAACAGCGGGATCTGAGCTCAGCGTGGATTGGGAGGGGACGGCACCCTTCGAGGCACAGCCTTGCAAGCTAGGAATTTCTCAAACAATTCACATCAAACGAAAAACAAGACATTTGAAAACAAATTCATTTGAAATTTCTTGAGACGTGGGTAGATTTTCGAGGACGAAACTCTGACACTCGGAGGAGGCTTCTCGAAAAAAAAAATCGAATCATGTTCAAGAACGCAAGATCACACACAAGCTCATGATGGCGGTCCACACGCCTCTGGGAGTATCATCACCGGCAGCGGGCGGCCTAGCATCACCATGACGAGCCAAAGCCTTCAGCCACCGGCGTCCCAACAGCGGGATCTGAGCTCAGCGTGGGTTGGGAGGGGCCGACCCCCTTCGAGGCACAGCACTGGTTGATGACGAGGACCACTGCAAGCTGGGAATTCAACAGGAATCTTCTGCATTACTGATTCCTTCGTGCACTCTGAGCTCAGCCTGCGATGGAAGGGTGTCGACCCTCTTTGAGAACAAAACACGTGTAGATATCTATGACCACTGCAAGGGCCGAAATTTTGAAAAGATATTCACTCTTCTGAGAAAAGGGATGCACACAATCGACAACTCGTACTTTCCTCATAGATGACAGAGACTTCTCGGCATTCAGAAGTAGCAAATTCAGTACATGATGAAGCAGGTAATTCTAACCTTGAAGCCCCTCGCAAACCATTCCTCCTTTTCTTCACGAGTCTTAAATTCTTTTCCTGGAGCGTATCAGAGAGCGTATTCCCTGTAAAACTCAGAAAAGAGGCTTGTATTTGACCTGGCGGCATCTAAGATAGGGATTAGGTTTCTGTGGCCCATTGGAGATACATGCGCATTCATGAATCCGGCCCATTGGAGGCGCTGCGGAGGCTGACATAGTCCGTTGCGGAGGGCCACAGCATGCGCCACGCCTGGAGTCCGCGCCGACGCAAACGAAGGGCTTCTCGATGTCGATCCACGCTAGCCAATACCTGGCCACCACGATAACAAGGCAGCCCGATACTTGGGCAGCCTCATACCCTGGCTGCATGTTACACTGGCAGCCCATTACCCTACCAGCTCGTTACCCGCCTAAATTGATACCCTCACAGCCTATTACCCTAGCAACCCGTTACCTTACCAGCACGTTACCAAGGCCAACCATATACTCTGGCAGCCCGTTACCCTAATATCCCCATACCCAGGCCTACACGATACCCTGGAACCCCGTTACCCTGGTAACACGATTCTCAGGCCAGCCCGATACCCTGGAAGCCAGTTACCCTGGCAGCCCGTTACCCTGGCAGCTCGTGACCCTGGCAGCCTGATACAAAGGCAGCCCGTTACACTGGCAGCCATATACCATGGCCAATAGCATACCCGGAGCCAGTTTTTCTTTGTACCCCGTTCAAAGCAATACCCGTACCTTCTAGCAGTCTAAATCCTTCAATCTTTTTTAATCATCATACTAGATCTGTTCTATGCACGGGTCTTTACTATTGCACCACATTTTAATTAAAATGGATGTTACGTAGTGTGAGGTTAAATCCCGGTGTTCCGGTTTCTAACTCACAAGTGGGCCGTGGGGTGGGGTGCAAGCAATACGACCTTCCAAGCAATGGACACTAAACTTCATTCATGCATACAATTTCTAATTTGAAGTCAACAAAGAAGCACGACCATTCAATCAAGTCTCAATTTAATTCCAACAAGTAACTCCCGTAGTGAAGTGAGTTCCCCAAAGCATACCTAGGAGGTTCAAATAGCCCTCATTTGATCACCAAGGGCCTAGGGCTCAATTGTGGGCACAAAACGAACAAAATGAACACGCAAGGCGTCCAAAACGCATGTGGACCAAGAGGTCCAGCACACAAATTAGGGTTGGAAGAGGTTGCAAATCACACCTAAACACCTTCTACCTTAATCCTAAGCACCCACTCACATATGAATGCTAACAATCCACTAGGCATACAATTCAACACTCCTAACACAATTTAGGTTTAATTGGGGAATGTTGGGCAGTGCTTCCGCACTCGACCCTAATCCCCTAAATTTTAACTTAAGGTTTCTTGGTTCAAATTTAAAACGGGCGGCGCTTCGCGCTAATGACAAATTACCGATTTTTTCACTTAAATTTATAAATTTCAGCCTAAATTTTGGGCGTGCTTCCGCGCCACCCTTAAACACAAGACCCCTAATTACACGTCTAACATTCCAAAGCAAGCTTATTCATTCAAATAGACAACCATCACACACATAAGATAACATAAATCACAAACAACAATCAAACAATCAATTTTTTGGCAATTACTTTCGCCATTTTCAACATAGAGGTCCACAAATTTCTACTAAGTACTCTAACAACCAACCATAAATCAGTACAAACAAGGAAGGAGGAAGGGGGCTCCCTCAATCTGCTGCCACCAAGAGGTCCCTTCGGTAGAACGACGTTTTCTCCCTCGTCCTTGCTCCAATGGGGGCGAGCTTGGTCCCGTTAGAAAGAAAACTCGACAATGCTCTTGGATCTCTAAGGCACGCCCCCCAATTCCTTGCCAATCGTGAGATATCGTCCTTCAAAGCCGACCCTTCAACTCTGCCGTCACCAGTAAGGGTACTTTGGTAGAATTGCGATTTCTCCCTCGTCCTTGCTCCAATGGGGGCGAGCTTGGTCCCGTTAGAAAGAAAACTCGACAATGCTCTTGGATCTCTAAGGCACGCCCCCCAATTCCTTGCCAATCGTGAGATCTCGTCCTTCAAAGCCGACCCTTCAACTCTGCCGTCACCAGGTAAGGGTACTTTGGTAGAATTGCGATTTCTCCCTCGTCCTTGCTCCAATGAGGGCAAGCTTGGTCTTGTTGGAAAGAAAACTTGACAACGCTCCTAGATCTCTAAGGCACGCCTCCCAATTCTTCGTCAATCGTGAGATCTCGTCCTTCAAAGTCGGCAGCCACTCCCAAATTGAAAACTCCAACCCTTCTATCTTCTCCTCCAACCTACCCACACTCACACCCACATGCAACGAATCCACACATCCTACTTGCAAGTTTTTTTGTGTTAGACCACCCAACTCTATTTTGCATAGTTCAACCTAAGAAAACTTTCACACACACACACCCCTCTTCCCCACACACATGGGAGAGAGAGAGACACACACACTCTCTCCAACCCTAGCCCAACGGTAGGGAGAAAACCAACTCCACTACATCCATCCAACATTTCATCCACCGGTCTTCTAACCCCTTTTCTACTTTCTAACTTTTTAGAACTAAAACCATTGAGGATTTTGATTCTAACAAGTCCGGATTAGCGAGATAGGACTCCAAGACTTTCTAATATATGCCGAAGTTTGAAACTAAAAGGATAAAACATAAGAATAAGCATTATATAACGCGCGTAAATAATCAAAACCTTGCGGGAAGGGTTTTCCCGCCGAGGTGAACCATCGCAAGGGTTCACACGTAGTCGAGATATATTTTTAAGACTCGAAGTTCTGATACTAGTACTATTATTCGTGTAACAAAGTATTCAAGATCCAATATTCAACTTTGACATTCTAACTAATCATGTAACATTAGACATAATATAATAAGGTCATTCAAAATTTCAATAATACATCCTCTCTGATATGCTACGTCGTCACCCAAAAACTCTTCAAATACTTTTGATAGCATACTATCATATAGACTTGTAAAGTGTACACTCCCAAAGAATTTTACATACACAGGAGTATAGTACTTATATGAATGACGAACTCTTTACTTAGTAACTCCAATCGGAACTGTCATGATTTATAATTATCAACACAAATCAAACATTTATTCAATAAATGTCAAATTCTCCTTACTAAAGCAATAGTCAAGCGACATGTGCATTGGCGAACCATGCAATCATAATCGCATATCTAATCTACAGAGGTGAACGCTAAAATGTGCCCCGACTCCTTCATTACTCTTAAGAAAAACGTCATGTCATTTACCTCATCCCCTAAAATGCGATCAGTGGTATCTTCATCTTCGTCAACATCTTCGAACACCTTGTTCTTGCCTATCCGCTCCTCGTTCTCAGAACAATCCTAGACATCTTTCTCCGTATCGTCAAAACTTAAACCAAGTACGTCATCGTCCTTGAGACCTTCCTCGGCATTAGCCTAGTATGCAATCATTCAACTCAATCAACTCAAACTGCAATAACTTAATAACAAAAGGTAAAGAATAGTACCGTACCTGCTTCTCGAAATCCTGTGCAGTCACATCACCTCCTACGGAATAACATAGAGAATCGCTCGATGTCGATCCACTTCTACCGCGCTCTCCCTCATCAATAAATCTCCTGAATTCGTTCGCATCTTCACTTGTATCCTTCTCAACAATCTCGGGAACGGTGTCCAGATTGATCGACCGCATTCTGAGATTTTGCCTGTATTGCTGCCCGACTTCATCATCGTCCAAGTCAAAATCAGCAGGTCCTCCCTCATCTCCACTCGACCTAGGCGCACCCACCTTTTGCAATGCGCTTCGTTTGCGCGCTTTCGTGTTACTAAAACAAGTTCCCCCTCTCCTCTTCTTCTTCTTAGGCACACTCTCACTGGATCTTTCAGACCCCATGTTCACCGCGTCCATAACGTTCAAGAGTCTATTCAAATGGACACAGTTCGTACCGTCTCAGAACCTTACCAACACCAACTAAACGAACAATGAAAAGGATCATATCGTTGTCCTACTCCTATTTAAACAAAACTTCGAAGCCGCCTCTAACATAATTTGCGCAGTTGATAAGTAATTATCGCAACAACTATGACGACTGATGGGCTGCCAAATGTGACAGTCTCTGACATGAGATGCTAATCTACTTTTTGAATTTGCATACAAATACTCTGACAGTGACGGCCGCCGTCACTTTTCCAAAATTGAGACTGTCAACACTTGCGCATTAACGACACTAAGTACAATTGCCTCATAGAATACAACATTTACTCTTTAATACTGTAATTGTCAAATTTATTCACTCTACTGTAATTTTATTCAGTACTTACAAGTTCCATCTATTAGTTCCCACTTATAAACTGCATCATACCTAGTGTGTATCCTTTTTTCACATCCGCTGTTGATGCTCGTTAGTCCCCCCGCATATTATGGCTTCCTCCTCCTCTGAACCCGCTCCTACAGATATCGTTGAGATTGTGTCACAGGGTGCACTTGTTCCCATTTGCATGTCCGTAGGGCTTGAAGGTGTCGTAGAGATCACTGCATCGTGGCTTGGAATTCGATTCGGCTACGATGCATCTTCACTGTGGTTAGAGAGAGAAGTTCTAGAACCTGAAACTAATCATGTTCAGTACTCCATGGTCGTAGATCCAATCATCCTAGAGAATAATACTACAATCTGGAAGCTTAGACCAAGAAAGTATCGCCTCTACGGCTTGACGGAGTCCGTCATGAACGCCTCAACAGTTCTCTTGACCCCACATAGTTCTTCTACTATTTCCACGGTTGCTCTAGCTCTTGCTCGTGTCTAAGTCGAACCAGGTCTGGAAGTCACCATTGACATATCTTATTCATCAGAAGACGAGAAGAAGTCTCCTCTGCAATCGTGTCGTCTGTCCTCGGATATTCCATTGCCACCTCCTATTAGGGATAACTATTTGAGAGCCACCCCTCCTTCTTCACTTTCATCGCAAATTGTAAAACCCAAAAAAATTCTTCCATCCCTCTGCAATCTCGCTAGAATGCCCAGTAGCAAGACTCTCCTCAAAAAATTAGATTTCAAAACCATCCGCACTGTCAGAGTATCTTTCTTGCCTCCGTCATTCAATGGCGATGTACTCTTCATCTTTCCGCCTACTCTTCTGTCTGCAACTCACAAGGTCGCGAAGTCCATGGAGGGGATGGATAAACGGTACGACGGTCATGTGTGGACTAGGACAATGACCACCAAAATCAGCAATACGCAAGGATTGTCTTTCCGATACTCGAACTGTGTAGGACATCTACAGTGCCACAACCCAAACTGCGACTTCTTGCAATGACCTGATCGAGTCGCTGGAGGGAACGATGTGGAGTTTGAAGGCATTACCAAAGACCCCTTCCCAGTAGGCGGATCGCCCCTGCCCACCTCGACTTTGGTCTGTAAGCTTTGCAAACAACCTCCAGTTGTGTTGCGCCTTGTTCTGCGAAAATCTTTTACATACTTGGAGAAGATTGTCAAGAGCGTGCATGTGTCCATATAGGAACACACGAACATCCTGTCAAAGTCAGAGATTATAGATGTGTACGGAAAAAGATAGATGAGTTACTAGAAGAGCATGCTGACCGTAACCCTCAAGCAATCGTTTCCAAGATAGTTATGGAAACCAGCAGCGACTTGTTAGGTAACTTACTTCTCCGTGACGAAGGTGACCCCGAAACTGGCAATCTTTCTCTTCAGCAGCTAGAACCTGTCTTTGAACAATGCAAAGAGCTAAACTCTCCCAGCATGCGGAATCGTATCTACACTTTCAGGTACTTGCGTAGGTATGGCATTCTCGATGGGATCACAAAGCTCAGAGGTCTCAGCAACTGGGCATTTGTGCAACGCAACATGTTCCCTGGCCACGGCGACGAATCTGAGAAAGTCTTCATCTTCAAGATGTCAGAGGTCGGCCCCGGTAGCGGTGTTGATCTGGTTTGCCGAATGCAGCCTAAAGGAAACCTCTCCCACGCATGGATGATGTTTGACCATGTCAAACGCGTTACGGATTGGACGACCATGGCCTGCCGCGTGTACGACTCACGTTACCAACGCATTCTAACCATTGCATGCTGTGATTTTCAGTCAGAGGACAGAGATGCTCAACTCGTCTTCTGGAAGAACCTTAATCATGTGATGGCAAGGAACGTAGTATCTAAGCCGCAGTTTCAGGGGTTTATGGCTGCTTGTGCCCAAGCTAACTGGAACGTTGTGCGCATCATCTACGGCTCTCGAAACCCTGCTGTCCCCATGGAAGGCTGCGAACGCACATGTTATTTCCATTGGACCCAGTCACTTCAGAAACATACGAAGCAATACATTGTGCCCGAATTGCAAGGCCAACACCGGATTCTCTGTAAGCAGTACAAGGATGCGCGCACCATGGAAGAGGCTGAGACCCGATATTAGGCTATAAGAGCGTGGTGGGCATCCTCGAAGGCCACATCCGAAGTTGGTTTAGAACACTTGGGTCATTGGCTTGCGTACTGGCACTTCAGATACAGAAAATGGGGTGGATTTATGGAACTAGTAAGTATTCAATTTTTGTGGTATCTTTGCTTATGACATGCTCTACAGCAGCTTCTCGAATGTTATGACGGTACCAAAGAAATTAACAGTTCTTGTTTATGCAGTATTAGTTGATTTTTATGTGGATTTATATACTGTGAATCTGAATTAAGTTCATATCTAAATTATGAATAAAGGCCTAATACGTTTGTACATTGCAGGAAAAAAAATTTTTGGCAGAAGCACTCGCAGAGATGCCTTCTTGTAATCTTGCGGAGTCAATCCATAACAAGTGGCTGCAAGCGTCTGGCAATAAGGGTAGGGATCTCTACGTCGCAACCGTTGACGACTACGTTCGGGCATTCCTTCAAGAGGTCGGCTACCATCAATTCAACAAAGACTGTGCAAGTGGTTCTGGACCATTCGTAGAAGAACTTCGTCAGCGTCATTATACTGCTCAACGTCGGGCTAATCGATCTGGCAATCCATCTTGCCTCAACAAGGCGGTTATGGACTTCCCTGAAGCTGAAGCTTACTGTACGCGTGAGGCCCACTTGGAGGGGGCAGAGATTTTTGGTTCCAGGAAACGTAAGGCTGATGTTCCCATTGGTGCTGAAGATGAAACTCATCGACCTGACACCGTGAGCCACTCACGTCCTCGAATAGAGTCACACGAGCTCTTGCTGAAAATCTCAGTCCTATCCACGAAAAAGATGAAGTTTTGTTTATGTTATTTTTTCGAGCTATGTCTAGTCTGAAGGTTTAGATCGTTCCTATTTGATGTCAAATGATTATTTATAAACTAGTATATTAGGTAGGGAATTAAGTCCAGTCGAGCTAAATACTACTTCCATAGGTTTTTTTCAGCATGTTCTGGTGTTTTATGTTTGCGTGTTCATTTCCACTAATGGTTATTTGAATCTTTTGTAATGTTGTATAGCATATTCACGAAGCTATAATCAGGGTGTGACCGCTCTACATGGCGACTGGTGCGTCTGATGACGACTGGGACAATCGAGGTCTTTCTTCAGAGGTATTATAATCTTCACCGCTTTGTTTTTTTCGACGGGAATGATTGCTCACGGGCATTGCGATGTTCGTTATGCTCATTATGGACTTGAAATTTATCCGAGTGATTGCAATCACACTGTTGGATCTATTTTGAAGCTTTTGCGAGATTTAGAAGGGGTTCCGATATCACATTCTAAGTCATTGTTTGTTGGATCTGGAACGCATCCTTTGTTTGAGGCATTGCTTGTCGGAAAAGATGCTTGTTTGAACTCTCTTTTGCCTGAGAGTGAGTCATCAGGTGCTACGGAATCCCTTCCTCCAGTTTTACATGTGCAACTTGACAACGCCGCCTCCGATAACAAGAATCGATTCATGTTTTGCTTTTGGTCCCTTCTGGTACATATGGGCGTTTTCCGTGAAATTTACGTTAATTTTCTTTTAGTTGGATATATACTCATGATGATATTGACGCTCTGTTTGGACGTTGGAGTATGATTTTAAAGGAGAATGACTATTTGACGATTCCTCTTTTGATGAAATCGTTCATGGATGATGAGGCACTCCCAGTTATTCCGCATTTGATTGAGGAGATTCCCGATTTGAAAGGATATATCAAGGATTTCATTGCTTCTAAAGACGAAGTTCTTGTTGGTCATTCTGAAGGGCAACAATTTAAATTTTTCAAACATGACAACGGGTGGCCCATGATGAAGTACAAGATGTTATGTTCTGACAATGAGTGGCTTCCATCGACTAGTGAAGGAATAAAATTGTGGAAAGAATATTCTATTACTGATATGCCTCTATTGCCTACGGCAGAAATGAAGCCTCTAGCGTCAATTCCTATGAAGAATTTCGATGAAATTGTGAAAGGTATATCAGGTTTCATTAAGTTGTGGGAAACTTAATGTGCCCAAGACTTGTCAGGAGAGTTTTGTCGACGACACGATTCCGTTTTACGCTATTGGCGTGCAGTCAATGATTTATTGTTGGCGCCCATGGAGGTTTCTTCTACTTTGAAGAATGGTGTTGGCCTCTGACTCGAGTACCTTTGACTCGAGAATATCTTAACACTGGCGAATTACGCGAGGAATATGGGCAAGACCCCCATTTTATTGGCCGGTTGTGTGATAAACCAAGAGAGTCATTTCGCGTTGGTCGAGATGTGTTTGCCGGCTACTTTTTGGCTTTACGTCCTGTAGATGGAGATGCTCGACCCTTTTGGATTGCGAGGGCTTTGACTGATTCTGATGTAGATCGCAACAATTTGGGATGTATTCAAATTCAATTTTTTTTACCTTTTAGCAAGCGCGCTCTTGTTCAAGATACCTATGTCGGCTGGGACACGCAGAAGAATTTTAAATGGGTTTTTTATGATAGCCATGACCCTGTCTGGCTTTATGCAGGTGCTATTTTTACGTCATGAAAATCGAGTGCCTAAGCTGGTTCTCAACGTCCAACAATCTCAATATCTGAGCAACAGGTTACTATCATCAAACAAAGTATTCTGCGTTTTGAGGTCGAGGAGGAATAAAATTTTTGATCACTCAAGACATTGGTATTTAGGTCATGTCGACCTAAATAGTCAATCGCGGCTTTAGCTATTATGGAGGACAAAGTGGATAAGAGCAACAAAGTATTCTGGATTTTGAGGCGGAGGAGGAATAAACATTTTGATCACTCAAGACATTGGTATTTAGCTCACGTCGACCTAAATAGTCAATTGCGGCTTTAGCTATTATGGAGGATAAAGTGGGCAAGAGCTCGTCCATAATTTTTTCTCGAATTGGATTTAAGCTCAATAATATTGAAGATGTTTAGTGTTTTCTTGTTCTAGGCATAAGTAGATTGGTGTAATTTTTTTGAAGTAGCACTGTATTGTAACTGCTATTTTAAATAGAATCGTATCTTTAGAACTATATTCAATATTTGACATTGTGATAATTTCTCATTTTAATGTGTTTTCTTTTTTGATGTGCTATTCTTTTTAGATTAGATATTGAATGTGTTTTGACCATTCCAAATATATGTTCTTAATATAGTTGAGTTTATAGTTTTAATGGGATGTTTTGCTTATATTTAGGAGTTTTGAGTTTCTTGTTTTGCACTTTAGGCTGAGCTGAAGTCCTTTTTGACTGATTTAGGTCGATGATAATAGAAATATTCTCACTTTAACGAAATATGTTATTTGATGATAATTTGAATATTCCCATTATAATGAATTACGTGTTAAATCTAAATTATGAATAAAGTCCTATTACGTTTATACATTGCAGGAAAAAAAATATTCGGAAGAAGAACTTGCACAGATGCCTTCATGTAATCTTGCGGAGTCAATCCATTACAAGTGGCTGCAAGCATCTGGCAATAAGGGTAGGGATCTCTACGTCGCAGCCATTGACGACTACGTTTGGGCATTCCTCCAAGAGGTCGGCTACCATCAATTCAACAAAGGCGGTGCAAGTGGTTCTGGACCATCCGTAGAAGAACTTCGTCAGCGTCATTATACTGCTCAACGTCGGGCTAATCGATCTGGCAATCCATCTTGCCTCAACAAGGCGGTTATGGACCTCCCTGAAGCTGAAGCTTACTATACGCGTGAGGCCCACTTGGAGGGGGCAGAGATTTTTGGTTCTAGGAAAATTAAGGCTGATGTTCCCATTGGTGCTGAAGATGAAACTCATTGACCTGACACCGTGAGTTACTCACGTCCTCGAATAGGGAGAAGAGTCACACGAGCTCTTGCTGAGAATCTGAGTCCTATCACGAAGAAGATGAAGTTCAGGAGCAACCGTTGGAACCCTCCACTTCTCCAAGACCCAGTATTCAGCGCGTCATTGCTATCCAAGAGACGAGAGTGAATGAGCGTTTATGGCACATTGCTCGTTCGAAGGAATCCTCATCCAAGGCTTGTTGGGGTATTATAGCTAAGACCAGGAAGATATGCGAATCCCACATTGTCCAAAACGGGAAGGCGACCGTAGTATGGCAGCGTCCTTAAGAAGGTCCAAAAAAAACTGATTTGTTTTTCTTTTGTCTAGACGACATTGAGCATTGTGTGAAGGGCAGTCGTCGTAAATGGATTGAGCCGTTCTCTTGGAAACAAGGTCGACCGCCTATTCCCTCTGTTTGGCCCGTGAAGATTGGGACTAATCTGACACGTGACGAAATAGAGGCGTTGGAGAATGCGGGTTTTCGACTCCCACAAAAGGAACGCCTTCCTCTCAACCGCACATTCAATACTTCTGCCCCACCTAGAGACTTGTCACATATTACAGTGCCGGACAAGGCTGATGTGTACCCCAAATCACGCAAGTCTAAAGTTCTTCGACGCATCAAGGCTGTGACTCCAAAGCACATGAAGAACATTGATTCAGCTCGTGCCATGGAGGCAAAGATACTCGAGGTGACCATGATACCACAACCTGGTTTTGGATGTATCGTTGCTTTGGAGTCGGAGTCAGAGTCTATCTATAAACTATCTCTAAGTGAGAACCCTGAGTGTTCTTGCTCGGTGTTCAAAAAAACGATAACTAAGTTAGGACGAAAAGGCAAACCGTATAGACATTGCAAGCACCTATACTTTGTGTTGGTATTGGTATGCAAATTTGATATTGATAGAGACCTCTTCATCAACGCGCCCACCCTCAGTTTCAACGAGGTGAAAAACATTCTAGAGAGGGGAATCCTAGACCAAGTTAGAGAGTAGACTACCTCAAGGTCAGATTACGTAAACCAACATCCACATCTACCTATTATACATGTTATCCTTGTAATCGTGTGTTTCACACGTTATTTATCTAGATTTCAGCTTTTTACAAAAGTCAAAAAATGTATCCCTATTTACAAAAACCTATGAATTGCTTTACAACATTGACTTATGATTTCACAGTTATAAGATACTAGTCTACTCTGTAAAATTCTTAAATGTCTCTTCAAGTTTGCAGAAAGTAATTTAAGTCCACCCAAGTTCAGAATTTTTAGCGTCATATCCACGGGTTTAGGAACACTAAACCACAGTAATAAGTCAATAATATTCGAATATTCTTGAGAATATTCCATAAAATAGTAAAGTATTATTTTTAGAAATTTCCTTACTAAAAATACCAATTGACCGCTCAAATTCTTGAAATTTGATGGCTCAACGCTCAACGCTCAACGCTCACTGCTCACCGCACTCCGCTTACACCGTAGCTACGTCCCGTCATCAACTATGTTTTTCCCCACGGAAATCGATATCACCGGCATGTGTCGGTCGACAACCGTCGTGGCTGCAATTGTGATGTTGTTGTCGGGAGGAGGGCTTGAAGGACCATGAGGTGGCTGCATGCTATCGGGATTGAGGTGAGATCGGAGAGCCGACTGTAGTGACGGGGTCAGACGTACTAAATCCCTCAAAGATACCTGAATTTTGCAATTGTCGACTTGTTGCAGGAGGTGAGCAGGTACACGGGTGTCATCGTCAAAGCTGGATGTTGTCGACTGTCAAGGCGAAAGAGGTTGCTGGGAAAGAATACTTGCATCGCAGGCGGAGGGTGAGGACGGCGCGGTGATAGGGTTACCCGCGCGGGGTTCCAGTTCCTCCTGAAAGGATCGAACTTGGTGTATCATGTCGTCTCGGAGTGTCTCGTGGGCGGTCAGTTGGGTAGCTCCGTGGCCGCCACCTCGGGGGTCGGTGTCAATGTAGCTTTGCTGTGAGTGATGGCAGCGACTGTGTTGATGCTGATGTTATCCGGGTTTTGCTCCTCGATCACCTCTGTCGATTTCAATACTAGAGGTTCGCTGCGGAGTTGGGAGACCAGGCGAGTGATCTTGGGGTCCTGCAATAATAGACACAAGTGAGTTGGATGCTCGAGCGACTTGTAGAGTGCGTATGGGTAATGACGTCTGGGTTAATGATTGGCGCCTGGCGAGGTTGGGGCTGGAGTGGTCGATGCGACGGTGGCGGGGGCTGCACGAGCGGCACGTCGTTTGCCGTATTCACTAGAGGGATTGAGATAGCAATCCTTGTCAAGATGCCCCGATTTTTTGCAAAGTCCGCACGTGGGACGCTTTGTGTCGACTCGGGTCAAGGTGGGGCTTGGGTCGGCTTCCCTGGGCAGTCCGCTCTCGGCGAGTTTCGCTGAGTTTTTGGCTTCGGCCAAGGTCGAGCGTGGCAATCCGACTATAGCTACGTGCAGATACTTCAATAAGCCAACTGGAAAGTTGCTTAGTAGGAATTCATCACTTGGCATATTGGCAAATTGACTAGCTAATTTCATCATTCGTTCGTAGTAATCGTCCACCGACTCTTTGGATTCTTGTTTAAGGGACCTAAACCAAAGGTACGCCTACTCGTCATTGTCGATTTCTTGGTATCGATGTTTAAAGGCATCTAGTAAGGCTATAAGGGTAGGGGCCGGGTAGGTGTTTCGTTGGGTTGTGAACCAATTATAGTTACTGGCGTCTACTAACGAATTCCCAAACAAGGCTATGGTAATAGTCGGGTCAGTTTTGCCATTTAAGGTAAGTGCGTTTGTAAATTTATGCACATGGGTCATGGCGCATTTGCCTTCATGGTAGATCGGCATGCTAACAGGTTTCCGAGCCGTTTGGCGGTGAAGAAGGTCGACCGAGGGTCGTGGAATGGCTGCCGCTGTTGACCACGCAGGGAGACCCGGCACATGATTTGGACATTCGTCTATGGTGTGTTGGTAAGACCCACACACAAAACATGAGCGTAAACTAACAGGAGGTACTATCGTATAGGTAGGGCCCGGATTACGTGTCGATACCGACGAGGAAGGCATTAAGGGGCCAGCCATGGGCGGTGTCGAGCCGGATCTCGGGGCACCTGTCGGGGTCGACCCTGGTGGTGTCGAGGTCGGGACTGCTCTCGGGATACTCGCTGGTCGGGGTAGAGGAAGGGCTCGTCCTTGAAAAGGAAGAGTCGATGGGGCGCGAGGCAGCAGCAGCGGTGCGCGGGGGTTGGATAGTACAGTTGGAGGCAGTGGTCGATTTTCGAGGTTCAGGACATCCGGCGGGTGGGTCGTGCGACCTGAATTGTATGGGTCGCGTATTGGGTCGACTAAGCTGGGGTTAGTGGCGAGATTCCTGTCCACAGCATTGTGCGGAAATGTGGTTGGCTGTCGGCTACTGGTCGACTGATGAGGGTCGATCAGCTGTCGACTCGGCAAAGGCTGTTCCGCGGTTCCCAATGTGTCCGGATAGGACATTGGTCCGCTACCCATGAAGCGGGCTAGTCGGAAAGCCAAGAATGCCTGCTGGTTTTGTAATCGCATAATCTCGGCCTGTTGGTCATACAACGTGTCCATCGATGTGTCACGAGGTGCGTACCTGGCATGTGCGCTCGACGGGCGCGGTAGGAGTATGCATTATAAGAAACTTGTGTTTTTAATGATGTTGTAAATGATGTCTAAGAAGACATCGTAGACATTAATTCGGATGTCTTATAGACGATAAGACATTCTAGACATGACAGATGTCTAAGCAGACTTCTAAAAAGACAGGAAAATGTCTTAAGATCGAAGATGTCTTAAGGTAATTTTGGAAGGGTAAAAAGTGTGCCACGTTGGTGCCACGTAGATGACACATCAGCTTGAATTCAACGGGCAGTGCCACATGGGGATGAAATTCATCATGATGTGGAATTTAACATGGTCCCATGAAAGATGACATGGCGGCGCCAGAATCCCACATGAACCCGAGAAAATCCGACGTGGCACCCGGGAATATCCGACGTCGCACACGGGAAAAGTTGACGTGGACTTGGAAAAATGACATGGCATGCCACGTCAGCATATTGCGGAGGTTTTATGCTCCTATCATGATAGTTTTAGACATCCGTTAAGACAACTTAAATGTCTTGCAAGACATCTTAGATGTTGTACAAGATGTCTTGCAAGATGTATGCAATGTCTTACAAAATATCTTAAAAGACAATTTTTATGTCTTATAAGATGTTTCCAGTTTGTAGAATGATGTTTACGTTGATGTCCTTATTAAGTTTGTGATGTTTGCTCAGATGTTTGTAGCGACATCCCCTAGGACATCGATGTGAACGTTTTGTGTTAAACATGATGATTGCAACAGTGTTACTATTGATGTTTTTTGGGCATATGAAAGGACATCTAGGATGACATTTTTAGATGTTTATATAGTCATCAGATCTGTAATCCACAGACGTCTCACATAACATCAGCTGTAAACACTGTCACATCAAAAAGTATGAATCAAACATATATTGCTTAGGTCATTAAAACCTCATATAACACAAACTAGAATATTTACTAATACGTCTGAGTGTCAACAACTACGATATACTACGCACCCACAATTTGAACTCCGTAAGTCCCTCCACTTCCATCGCTTGCTGTCGATACCCGTATGATCATGTGCATGTCCCGCCGCTACACATATTCAATAAGCCAATATCAACTGCATTTAAAGAAAGGTTTGTAAAGGTGAAAAAATTCTGATTTAATTCCATTTAATTGCACTACCTAGGTTGAGATGGTTTACTTCCTAACCTCAAGATATCGACACAGTTAGACATTCTTGCAAACATCTGCTTAGACATTTCTTCAGACATCCTTCTAGACATCATTAAAAACAACGTTATAGACATCTATACATACATCTGTTCCACTCACCTACAAGCACGCATGTCGCTTCGCGGCCTCAAATCGTGCTCGCTGCCCCGACCCCTTATGTCCGACCTTCCAAAATAGAATTCCATCAACACATTTAGACATCGTCATAGACATGCTCTAAGACATCTTCTACAACAAATCAAATACTACAAGTACTAGGGTTTCCTTCACAACAAATCAAATTTTACAAGACCTAGGGTTTCTTGTACAAGATGCTTTTGAAATCCAGTACCTCTTAAGTAGCAAATCTTAGCCACATGAAGAAGGAAACCTACTCTTGAAAGCTATTGGAATTCTACAAATACTATTCTCTTATTGTGTTAACAATCATTCTGAAACTGAATGGAAACAATTTCGAAATCCTCTATACTTTAAACACAAACTCTATGGAAAAACTAAGGGGCAAAAATGAGCTTTGTAATTATGACTTAACTATGGCAACAGCAACAAACCCTAGCCACATGAAGAAGCAAACCTCAGCCTCTACACTCCAAACACTAACTCTTTGAAAAATGAAGGCAAAAATGAGCTTCGTGCGGCCTCTAATTCTACTTAAAGGTCTCATGACCTAACTATGGCGGCGGCAGCAAACCCTAGCCGCCTCTGTTCATCCATTGAAGTCAATGAAAATCATCCCTGTAGATGATTCTGGATGCTGTCATAGATGTCATCTTCGACATCTTCATAGACATCATGTTAGACATTTTCATAAACGTCATCTTAGACATCCCTGCAGACATTATCATAAACATCTGATGACATCTTCAGGGTTTCAATCACAACATATTAACTATAAAAGGTTGTTTGTTTTCCCTCACAACAAATCAAATACCAGATGCTTTAAAGTTCTTTCCACAACAAAGCACATATTGTAAGTCTTAGAGTTTCTTCCACAACAAATCAAATAATCTTTATTGATAGAAAAAGTGTGGAATTACAATCATGAGACTATTTATAGTCTTCTATGGTGATAGGCTCTCTTTTAAACTCTCAACTACCTTTTATTTCTACCCTAATTAACTTTCCAACTAACTTTCTTAATACTACTTCTATTCTTGAATTGTCTCCTAAACTGTATTAAATAGCTACTTTCATGAATTCATATTTCTTGTAAATTTGCTTTACTTTGTATAATATTGGTTGTTAATGATAGAGTAATGTATACTCTTGCCATTAGACTATAATAATCTAATCTATAAGTAATCAATAATATTTAATTCCTTCTTGAAGTAAGCCAAAAAACATTGTTTATTGTTTTTATTTTCTTATTATATTTTCTTTAAGTATTTGAGGATTACCCCAATCAGAGACCCGCGCCAATGGAGGACAAGCAGTAAGAGAAAAAGTTGATAGTATTCTTTAAAAGACTCTTAAGTACTGCCGCTTTTTAGTAAATGACGTCTAGGAGGATGTCGTGCAAAACATCTTCATAGACATCCAAGTAGATGTCTACGTGGACATTCATGCCTGACTGTAGTTATGGTAAGTTGGACATCGTGTTAGACATCCGACTAAATGTTGAATGACTTGTCAACTGGTCTGACGTGGAGTTTTTGATGCCATGTAGATAAAGCGCTGTAAATAACTTTATTAATCTATGTCCACGTGTTTTTTGAGGATTAAATATCCACGAAATTACTTTTACTTTTTTTTTGGCACCATTGTTATCTTATAGATATTATATTTTATATATAATATTTTTTAATATTTAAATATTTTTTAATCATAAAAAATTACAGAAGTATAATATTCTAATTTATTTGAATATAATAAAAATTTACAAAATATATTTTTTATTGAAATATAATTATATATTTTAATACTTTTTTAAAAAAACATAACAATGAAAAAATAGTGAGAATAGCCTGAAATTAGTATTTTCAGTATTGCCACGTCACGTAATGTTTTAGCAAGAGAGAAAAAAAAAAAAAAAAAAAAAAAAGTGTGATGTTTTTTTTTCTACTTTTGAAAACTGCTGCCCATTTACCTACTATTTTAACATTAGAAATGCTTTTTACCCTGTCTACCAGTAAATTTTGGTCGTTTTTACCTTGCTGGTCCGAAATCCCTTGCCAACGTGGCAGTTTGATGTCTATCAAGATGTCTTCAAAGACATCCATGTCTTCACCAACTTTTTTTTGTTTGGTGATGTCTTCATGCCCCCCCAATCCAAAATGTGCCCGTTAGACGTACAGACATCCTCCCGTCTTCGAAGACATCTTTTAAGACAGTAAGACATCACAAAATACATTAGACATTACACAAGACATCACAAAAAACAGGGTTTTCTTATAGTGATGGTCTCTGGTGGAAATGGATCGCCAGGGGACGGCTGTCGAGAAGTCGGTTCTCTTCCGCGGCTGTGCGGTTGAGACGCCGATGTTGGTGACGGCGAGGAAGTCGGGCATGGCGGGTCGACATCCGTGGGGTGTGGCGAATGTGCCATGTTGGTGGTGTGACTTCCGCCGACTGGTGCTAAATTGTCGGGTCGAACGATTACCACGGGCCGTGAAGTCGTTGAGGGTTGCAGAATTTTGGAGTTCGCGTAAAGTCTGCGGATTACGGAGTTGGTCAGTGGTGATTTCCAGGGGGTCCGGGCGCCGCTTGCTCGCGTGTGCTTACTTGACATAGTCTGGCCACGTGTCGGTTCTCAGATCTAGATCTAGATCTGGATCTGGATCGTGATTGGGATTGGGATTGTAGATCTAGATCTGAATCCGAATTGGGAATTTGAATGAAGGGGTTTCCGGAACGGAAGTGGGAGGGCTGCTTTAATCCGTTTCTGTATGGGGGTTCGCTATTTGCGCTTTGGGCAGGGCGAAACCTCTTCCACGGACGGTGTTTGTGTGCAGGTGCTCACGTTCACGCTGCGTCGACAGATCCGTCGACGATGTGGCGGGTTAGGATTTGAGGACTAGTGTGGTTTTCACGGCGGCGTGTAGGACGACGGTGTCTATGAACATCGACAGGCAATGACGGACGGTTAGGGTCGCGTGTGTCTGGCGTGTAGCCGAGCTACTGCTGGGAGTGATGCATACAGACCGTCCGCGGCAAGACTGTCACACGATTCAGCTTGGGCGGGCACCACGGCGATAGGTACCCGATGGCAAGTTAGATCGTTTGACAAGGACAATACAGTAAAACTTAAGCATGGTCGCCAAATGTTAGGGGCTCTTTTTAGAAGCAGTACCTAACAGTTTCAGCTTGGAAACTCGTCTAAACCAGGGGTAACTAGTGAGGTCGACTGTTCTACCACGTAGAAATCTACTCACTAGATATCTTGGAAACACACAACAAGTAGGACTTAGATCAACAAGGACTCGCTAAGTCGACTTTATTCTTAGTCGAGTTCTGGATACTCTCATAACCTTGGATTACTACAACAACCAAATAGACTAGACATACTCGACTAGTTGAGTTGATCACAAGCAAGAAACAAAGTATAAAGACAAGAGGCGGCTGCTTGGAAGAAAGAACAAAACATTAGTTATAATTAAAATCCACCCCCTTCTACTTGAAGAAGGGATACATATAGTCCTAGGCCTGACGGGATTGTCAGGCCTAGTCTACTTGATCCGGTCGGATCGACCCTGTCAGTTGACCTGCAGTGTCGGTTGACTAGTCGGCTGCCTAGGTCGGGTATCGACTGCTTATTTCTTCCAACTTTACCTCGGACATCAACCGGGTATCTAATACCGACCGGGTGTCGACCTAGCCAAAGTTAACCTAAGGGAATATTTGGAGAATATTCGGTTAACACATTCCCATTCCACAGTTGTAGCCGAAGGCCTTGAAAATGGCTGGAGACTTTGGAGGTAGAAAGTTTATGTAGTCGCTCAACAGCCAAATCTAGATCTTTGTTTTTGAAGGTACTGTAGTGTCTGTTGAGCTGCTTGGTAGATAAAAAAGTGATGTTAAGGGCAACGAATGATTAAAGAGAGACTATTGAACTTGAATAGTCTACAAGTGAACATGTACATCTTGTTCCCAGACCAAGCCATTCGCCGGATTGGCGATTGCAACCATCTTGTCGAACCTTTGGCCACGCCAAAACTTGACAGTCTTTGTGATTGGCTTCTCCATAGCACTCTAGACTCCATAGCCAGTCCTCTCACTTTCGGGCATGGTCTGGTAATAAGTCGAGCAAGCAGTATCCGAGGCTGCAGCGCACTGTCTCTGCACGACAACAGTTAAGATGTTTGAAAACAATTATAACAAGCATAATACGCAATTGATAAGTGAATTAACGTTAGAAATACATACCGCATAAACGACTTTAACGAAAATATCCATCGTAAATGGATATCATGATGGTGTTCGTGGTTTATACTCCAAACAAATATTGTAATGCTGTTTACTAATGAGCATTTGAAAAGCAGAAAGCCTGAATTGGCCGAAAGTCCGAATTCTTTGCAACTTAGCAATGAGATTGTCTTGGACATGATCGTGTTCCATTGACCTATGTGAAACAAAACAATGATTAAAAGCTTATTTCTCGAATAAAATGAGATTAAAATCATTGATTCAAATGACAACAACACTTACCAGTTGACATTGTTGATGGCGTTGAGGAGCTTCGAGCATTGTCCACGTTCGTCGAGCATAATGCAGTCAACAGAAATGTACCAGTAAGGATTTGTGGAATGGTATTTTTTGATATAGCCCATCCAAGCCGTCACACGGTGATTGCCTTCATACACATAGAAGTATTTGTTTCGAAACTGATGGAGATCAAGATCAGCAGACAAATATTCTTCGAACACGTCATTAACCGTCTTCCATAGCGGGTTCGACCAAATGTTTTCGTCTTCTCGGACCATTGAGTCCTTAATGTTGACGTCGAAAGGAGACACGTACAAGACTCAATCTCCATCACGATACCCTTTTACGAACTCGTTTGCTAGCATCTCCACGTCAGAACTGACTATCTGGCGCACCTTCGGGTAGATCTTGAGTCAACAAAGTGGAATCATGAGACGAAATTTCTTAATCGGTTTGGTGTGAAGGTCAATGAGGACTTTGTTGTAGTCACTCTTCTGTAGCAACCTCATCTCATTTGCACTCCACATGGGGTTCTTCTTCTCCTAGTGAGTAGGCATGTGAACGATGCCAAGTTCAACCTTACCAGGAGGCTCGGCGAGGTGTTTGTCGTTCGAATACAGTGCTACTTCAGTCGCCTCTCTTGTCGTGCCTTCATCCTCAACAGGTTGATTAGACTCAATTGTGTGCTGATCAGGGGATGGGGCATCCGAAGAAACATCGTCATCCAAATCAACAAAGTCAGGGATAATAGGTTGCTGATTCAGTTGGGGAGTACTTGACTCCTTCTCCACGGGTGCACTCGATGAAGGTGATACTTGCTCGGGCACAGGAACCTCGCATAACGTCATCTGAAAGAATAGTGAGCGGAGCAAATAATGAATAAGTATTGGAAATTAACAAAATATTCAAATGGTCATATCATAAATTACGTGTTTAGTAGAACTTAGTCACGTGAGTGCAAACATATACTAGTAGTAATTGCAAACAAAGTCAAGAACTCAATAGTAATCTTAGCAATTCTAGATGAACGTCTAGGTGTAAAAATCGTCCTTGGCTCTAGCCTTCGAACGACGGGGGGAAACCACCGATGTGAGCGTTGAGCGGTGAGCAGTTGGCCGTGAGCGGTAAAGTTTGAGCGGTAAGAAAGTAAAAAATAAAAAGTTAATGCCCTATTACCATGGAATGGGTGGTTCTGAAATTTTGAAATGGTTATTTTTAGGCATAAAAGTACCCAAAACTGTGGATATAGGTCCTTTATCCATTTCTTTTACGGTATGGTATTGAGGTCATACAATATTTCATATATATACACATTTGCAAGTTCAAATAAAAGTTAATTAAATTTTGGGCTGGCATCATCATGTGTAACCAATACAATTCAAACCATATACAAAATCTAAACCAAAATTCTGGATGGCCCTTTAGGTATTCAATAAGTTTATTTTACCAATTTTAATATTTGGAGACTAATTAGGGCTGACGTCATCAATTTCCTACTACACTTGTCAGAATTTTATGTATATGCTTCGGTTTCTATAATCTGTAATTTTTGACTACAGGTCGTCTTTCCGTCTCTCCTTGTAAGGTGTACAGAAAGACATTCACGTGGCATTGTAGTGGTCCGAGTTCGATTCTCCTCGACCTCGTTTGAGCGTTGCATTGCGTCTTAAAGCAGCTATCCTGAGCTATACAAATACTGGACTATAGCCCCTACCAACATTGGCAAGATTCAATCACTCCAATGGAAAATAAAAAAACCTTCTGAAACTTTTAATCTGCATTGAGTTTAGAACTTAAACATTAAGATGCCTTGAAATTGGAGTTGAAGAAGCTACATCAAAATTAGGGCTGAGGTCACTATTAAAGGCAAGCATGGCTTTAGATCACATTGTATTGAGATACTTAGAGTAATACTTGAAGCACTTAGTGTAGCTTAAGCTATAAACGATAATCACGATAAATAAAAGTATAAAACCGTATATATTGAAATACACATATAGATAGTATATAAGTAATAAATCATGGTAAACTACGAATGTATGGCGCTACCATGTCCAGTACCTATGTGAAAACAGATCACACACTAGGCTGAAGGTGTACTACCATTAAAGTGCTGATCACACTCATCAGCCTCAAAGTCTATAAACTTAAGCTATAACGTCTATAACGTAGACATGGAGTGTCAGACAAAATAGAAGATGGAGCTTGAACAAACTCTTGAGCAAGACGCTCAGCGTACGATGATAGGCTGAATGTTGATGGAAGGCTATTGTAGAGATGAGCGTTGCGAGTCAATCGCTCTTTCAGACCTGCAATCCTACAAGTACAAGGAAAGTCAATACTACTCATTTGTAAGTGCGTAATTTAAAATCGTGAAAGAGATTACAAGGTGGTATTATGCACCAACGAACTTTCGTGGCTTCTTCACGACCGGTTCGTCAGAGTCATAATCTGTGGGAGGGGCTCATTCTCCACTTTCTTCATCACCGAGAGGACCATTCTTGTAATCCGCTAGTACACCATCAAAGATTGCTTTGTCAGGTTCCATAGCGATGAAGTGTCCGTTGGAGCGCGCGCAAGCAATTACAGATGCATCTAAAAAATCAGAAGCCCATGTTAGAAATGCGAAATGTATAAACGAATTCTAATGTAGTGTTTACGGAAATATTACCTGTACTTGCGCTCCAATCGAAGACTATATGTCCATCGTCCGTGAGACAATCCACAAAACATTAAATGAAGGAGAGGTCCTTCTCTCGTGAGCCTCGCCATGGCGTACCGTCCGGAGGATAAGGCAATGTCTCTTTGTCTGCAAAGTTACAGAGGTGGTCTTCCTCATCAGGTACGATTGCCACACATCCGTATGCGTGAGCCACTTGCCGAGTTTGGAACTTCGAAAGATACTCTTTTCGAACATAGACTTTGAGATGGAAGCAGTGAGTCTGCAAAACGCAAGTATAAATACGTCAACATACAAGCATAGAAGGCAATAATCATGAATTGTGAAATTGGAAACTAGAATCTGCTGTGTACCACTTTTGGTTTAGGTACGGTAGAGGCCATAGGGAGGGGATGATATCCCCACCAGTCTCGAACAAGACGAAAACCATACGTATGGGACTCAAAATCGAGAGTACGCTCGATTCTACGACATTTTGGATGCATCAGAAGAATGGCTCCAAGGTCAGTCTAATGATATGTGGCAAAGAAGAAGAGGCTCTCAAAGTAGTTTTTGTCACACCGGTTCCAGGATGGAATTTCTGTTGGAAACACACCTGGTACAGGCAAGTTCTCTGGAGCGTCTACAAAAATGAGATCAGTCCCTGGATGCTTGGGATTATACTCCATCGCAGTACACGTGTACTTTCGGTCTTTTCCAACCTGAGATACAAGTCAATTATTAGATAATGGCTAATAGATTTATAAGTACAAAATAGAAGTACAAAGATTATAAATGACAATTGTACGAAATAATACCTTCTTGATGTCGTCGACGATATCGAGGATTTGCAAATCCTAGTATCCAGTCTTCAACGATTGATGAACCAAATCTCCAATGTTCCCCTTCTCGAGATACATAGGCAGAGTGACTGTAATTTTTGACGAGGAGCTGCTACCAATGTGATTGGGTTTCAGAAGAGGGCGTTTGGCAAAAATTGGCTGGCCGAGGCGACGTGGGGACTGCTGCGAGTTGTGGTCAACGGTGAATGATTGAGGAGGGGACCCAGCATTCGTAAGTCCACCTGTAGAAAGCTGAGTCAATCTTGCACCGCGTCGCATGGCATTGTTTGTTGCCCCCTCTGAAGCTTGAGTCAGATGAGATTCTTCTGGCCCTGCAATGTCTTCTGGGAGGGGAGCATTTTCTATGGATTCTTGCTCAAGATCTACAACAGGCTCCGCAATAGCGTTGCGTCGCATCCTATTTGCAGGAGACTTGGGCACTGCAACTGGTGAAGAAGGAGAAGAGATTGGATCAGATGCGACTGGTAAAATGGATAGGTCATTATTGACATCGTCGTCAATTTCCATCGGTGCAGAGTAAACTAGGTTTGAAGCGAGATTCCAAAGAAGATGCTTCTCTTCCTTGTGCACGTAGTTGTCGTCGCACTCAAGAAACCATCCACCGGTCGTCAATTGGGAGTTAGTAAATCGCTCTTCTTGGACTGAGGAGAAAAAGCTGCGGGGATCATTCGTGACTGAAACGTCCTCGAAGTCCATTGGAATGGAGAACGAAGCTAATGCTCCCTTGGCAACGAGCTTTTGTTTTAAGTACCTACAAAATAGTAAACAAATTAGATGGTGAAAACTGAACAAGTTGTACCAATTTTATTGATATTGACTAGTAAAATAGAAACATACCGGAATAAAAGCCGCCTAATTGTAACTTTGCCCCTGGTAATCTTTTGAATATCTGAGCCTTTGATGACCTTTGGGCTTGCATTAGGACCAAGATAGTTGCCGAATGCTTTCTCCCATAAGAGTAACCTCCACTTCTCAACATACACTGATGGCTTTAGGACAACACTAGACCACTCAATGTTGAGGTTTTCGTTGTCAATGAGATATTGCAATTCACTTTGAAGTGATTGCTTGAGCTGTGAAAAAAGAAAATATGTTAAATATAAAAATACCATATGAACTCGAATTTAGTAAACACATAACAAAATAAGTTACATGTGCCCAAAGAGAAGCGCGATGTAGGAATGCAATCAAAGTTCTATCTTTCATTGGACGTTCTTCTAGAAAGCAAAAAGATCGTCGCACTTCGTCTGATGAGTTCCACCATTGGAGCTACTTTCCCTTGGAATCGAAGTGAACACTGGTAGTGGCTACCATTTTTAAGCGATCGATTGTCATAGCAGGTTTCAAGTTCTTGCTGTGATGAGATTAAATCTGCATATGAAATTCATAAGTAAGAATCGAGTTATGGAACATGATTACGAATAGAGTTATATGAAACCTGAAAGGGGTGCTTTTTTTACCTCCTTCGCAAATACTTTTCCAAGTTTGTTGTTGGCCACAGCGACCATCTTGTCGAAGTTTTTGCCACGACTGGACTTGATTTCTGCTTTGATCGCATTATCCATGGCACTCCATACTCCGGGTCCTGTTTGTTTCTCCTTTGGGACGGTGGCGTAGTAATTTGTTTCAGCTTCATCTGATGCCTTTGCTAATCTCCTCTGTACAAAATATAAAAAGGATTGATAAAGTGGAAAAAACCAAATACAAAGAATCACATTACAAACACATTCCACCCAACTTACCGCATATAAGAACTTTACGAAAACGTCAATTGTTACAGGATACCAAGTTTCCTTTTTTTGCTTTGGCATTCTTGGATATTTTGTAATCCTCTGGAGATATGAGATCCTTGAAATAGACATGAGAAACATTAAAGTTAATTAAAATACAAATAGAGCGAATCAAAAAAATCAGACAGTTACTTACCAATTTATGTCGTTCATAGCGTCAAGTAGGAGGTTGCTCTCTCCTCGTGCATCAAGTACGATACAATCCACGGAGATGTACCACAAAGGTTCCATCTTATAGTACCTCTCAATGTGACGCATCCACGCCGTAACACGGTGGTTACCTTTGTACACGTAAAAATACTTGTCACTGAGGTGTTGAAGATCCAGATCAGACTACAGCGTCTTCTCAAACTCTTCATTAGCTGATTTCCATAGAGGATTCGTCCACAGAGCATCTTCGGCATCTACCAATTTTTCTCTCCCTTTCCTATTGAAGGGAGAAACTTACATGACCCGGTCGCCCTCGCGATAGCCTTTGTTGAACCCATTCTCCAATTTTCTGACGTCTTGTTCAGATATAGGTCGCACCTTAGAATAGCAAACAAGACGACAAAGTGGAATAAGCATGCGAGATTTTTCACAGGTTTGTACCAAAACTTGTTTATGATTGCAATTGAATCGCTTTTGTGGATCATTCTCATCTCGTTTGCACTCCAATCTGGATCTTTGTTTTGAAGATGAGTAGGCATGTGGATGATCCCAGCGTTGACACTCCCAGGCAAAGGAGTGTCTTCATCTTCGCAATGTGAGTCGTGTCCATCAAGATCTTGGATGGCTTCATAAGGACCTTCAGTTTCCATTGGACTCTCTTCTGGAACTTTAGTGCAAGGTTCTTCAACATTTCTGAGACTATCACGTAATTCTTCAACTCCATCGGAAGAGCGAGTTGGTGGAGAGTTAAGGAGAGGTGGGTTCCCATCTTCTTCTTGAACAAGATGGACTTCAGCTATGTTCATCTGGGAATTCAGAAAAACCGGGAAGCAACACACCACAAAATGAATAAGAATGGATGAAGAGAAGAATGAGATATAAATAAATCAACATATCCATATTATAATTGTGTATATGAAAAACATATGATATAATCTGACGATACAACTAAGATGATTGCAACTTTGCGGCAAGTCGCGGAGAACGTCTGGGTGCAACGCTAGCTAATGCTTTCGCTTCAATACGTCTAGCTTTGGCCTCATTCTTTTTAATTCGCATGTTAACCGCTTGTGCAACCCAATCAACGTCAACACGTGAAGTGTGACGAACAGGAGAGGCAGGAGGCGGAGTTTCGGGAACCGAGGACAATGCTACCACTAAACGACGAGACTCCACTAAAGCCATGACATTATCTCTCAGAGCACATAAGTCGCTGTGAGCATCAGATTCCTCTTCACGAACAACTCTATGTGTAAGAGTCTAACTGTCAAAACAAGCAAAAACTACAAAAGAAATATATTGATCCAAGACTTAGGTTTACAATGAATAAGAGTCCCTTATATACTAATCTCTTGGCTCAACTGCCGAGGCTATACTTTAGCTCTACTGCCGAGGCTATACTTTAGCTCTCTTGGCCGAGGCTATACTTTAGCTCTCTTGTCAAGTTCTATTTATAAAATTAATAGCGAGTGAACATCCGAGCTTATCAAGGAGGCCTTGGCCCATGACAAATGCCTCCTCCTCCTCCTCCTCCTGTGCTGATGAATTAACAAGTGTCATACAAGAGAATGTGCCCAAGGAATATTAGTACCAGACGCGCGCAACAAGCGCTCGTAATCGTCTAAGGCCATGACATTTTGTAATTGGCAAACAGTTTCCAAGTAGGCTCCGGCCATCCTGTCCACTTTACAAGTAGTTGCCAACCGCGCCCACGACGTCGATGTTGCAACACTCTTTCAACAAGGATACTCGTCCTCGCTAGTGGATGCCTCGAAAGCGGGATTGCTCAAAACAACACCGGCTCATTATCATGAGGTAGTTGGGAAGGCAACGGATCCTCACCGCTTCTTCTTCACTAAACTCACATGAAAAACAAGATGAATACCTGACGGTGTATTCAAACGAACCGCACGTGTACCTACGCACTCCAATACACGATAAGGAAGAGCAATCCAATCAAGCTTCTTGATTGGCCGGGACGTGTTGATGTTCTTCAACTTCAACCACACACGATCACCCGGACGAAAATCCTCGCCACCGAAAGGCCGTCGTATTTGACTCGACGTTCTTGAGTCTCTTGCGCAATGGCCATTGCCGTTGTTGCCAGTTCACTTGAATTACGCCAGTGCTCAACAAGCTTGCGTCCTTTTTCCGCCGGTGACAACGAAGAACCTGCCTCCTCGGGTATAGTAATATTCATGACCGAATGATGATAACCGTGAGTCATAAAAATGCGTATATACCTATAGATCGCGACACACGATTATTCAACGCCATCATCGCGATCGGCAAAATCGAAAAGCCCAATCTTCTTGCTCAAATGTCGTGAAAATACGAAGATATGTTTCAAGCTCTTGATTCGCCCTCTCTGTTGCACCATCTGTCTCCGGATGGAAAGCTGTCGACAACCGACGCGTAATCTTCATCAATCTGCATACTTACATCCAAAGCGGACTAACAAATTGACTACCACGATCCGACACAATTGCTGCAGCAATCCGTGATCTTGAAAAACTTGCTCTAAAAGTTTGTGAGCCACATCAAGTGCACGAATTGTCTTCATAGGCACAAAGAATGATAGATTTGGACAAACGGTCCGTCACAACCATGATATTTGTACGATCCGCTTGGTGCCAATCCGTAATAAAATCAATGGAGAGCTCGGTCAAATCCGTGCGGAATTGGCAAAGGTTTTAGCAACCCTTGCTTCTCGCTCCCCGCCAAATCTTCGATTTTCCACACACGTTGCGCCCGCATAAATCTCCGAACATCTTGTGTCAACCCAGGCCACGTATATTCACGTGCAATCAAGTCACGCGTACCCTCACGACCTGGATGTCCTGCTAGTGGTGAATCATGAGTAGATTGGATCAAACGCGTCCGAAGAGGTTCGTGCGCCGGAATCCATATTCGTCCACGCCAACGCAATCGATGACCTGAATCTACAGAACACTCACTAATCGTGATAGGTAAGCCCCATTCTTTAGGTAGTCGGCGCTCACCATCCATAACCGCCTTTCGCATTTTCCAATAACAATGATTTGTTTGCAGGGCAACATCCCATTATGCAATCATCTCTGCGTCAATAAATAGACATATGAGACGCGGGGTCATTATCGACTCTGTAGCAGGAGCCTCTTTCTCTGAATCTGCATCACCATCTGTAATCCATGCGGATTTAGCGACAACCTTCAAAGCGCCATCATCTCCGTCCAAAAGCTGATGATATCGATTCATGATTCGATCATCATCTGCGTGTTGGGGAAGATCCTGTTGCCGACGAGAAAGTGCATCCGATTGAACTTGATCCTTGCCAGGCTTGTGCACGATCTCAAAGTCAAAATCATTCAACTCGTAGGCCCAACGCATTTGCCTCGCGCTCAAATGTTGCTTCTTCTGAAAATAAGCCAAATTGCGATGATCTGAACTTACTTCAAAATGTTGGCCAACAAGTAATGTACGCCACTCGCGGATGCAATGTACAACTGCTAGCATTTCCTTGTCATGAATCGGATAATTGGACTCCGCTGGGCTGTGTTTCTTCGAGAAATAAACAACCGCATGCCAAAGTTCGTCCACCTTTTGCATTAAGGTGCCACCAACAGCATAACCAGAGGAATCACATTCAATGGTTGTTTCCAAACCTGGAGTCCATTTAACGAGCACCGGCGCATGAATTAATGTCTCCTTCAATCGATCAAAGGCATGTTGACATTTCGATGTCCAATGGAAAGGTTGATCTTTCCGCGTTAGTCGAGTAAGAGGTTACGCAATGTTAGAATATCCATCTATGAATTGTCGATAATAATTCCGAAAACCTAAAAATCCACGAACTCCTTTCACTTTTGTTGGCGGCTCCCATTGACGAATTGCCTCAAGTTTTCTTTGGATCACCTGCAAACCCCAACCGTCTTCACCAAATATCCAAGATACTTAATAGTGTCCGCGCTTCAAACTCGCTCTTATCAAAATCAAGTTGAAGCCTGCGTTAGCAAGCTTACGGATGATCCTCGAGAATCGCATCACGATGTTCTTTTTGAGTATCACTATAGATCACCACGTCATCAATATATGCGAGCAAAGATATATCCAATTAAATGCGAAGTATCCAATTGATATATCGGCCGAAAAAGTTGCAGTGCGCCGTCGGTCAAACGGTGTGACCAACCACTCATATAAGCCAAAGCGTGTTTTGAACGCCGTCTTCCACTCGTCACCTTCTTTCACACGTATCCGATGAAACGCAGAGATTACATCAACCTTGGAGATATATTTGGTCACAAAGAATGGATCTTAACGTCTCATCAATGCGCGGAATCGGATAGTCTGTCCTTCCGACTCATCTCGTTCAATCGCCGATAGTCAACACGTAATCGCAATCCTCCGCCAGGTTTCTTCACAAATATGACCGGAGTGCTGCTGCAGTGAATTACTTACGCGAATAAATCCATTATCCAACAACTCCGTAAGGGTCTTGCGCAAAACTAATAATTGATCCTTGGACATCCGATCTGGCGGCATGGCAGGGATGTCATCATTAATCTTCCCTTCAATAAGATTGATCTCGTATCAACCCCTTTCCTATGCGGGGGCAACGACTTTGCATCTTGTCGATTAAAAGCGTCAATAACTGGCATGAGCCAGTCAGGAGCATGTTGTGCCGGGTCCCTATACACCTTCTGTTGTAGTGCCTTCTGGATGTCAACCAAGCTGGCACTAAAAACCTCTACCAGTTCACCGCTTCTCTGCAAAGTTTGAATCACTGATGCACGTATCTCTTGCATTGGCTCCAACGTAATCGGTCGAGTCTTCACAATCATCTTGAAAGGTTTTCGAATGCAAACTTCTTCTTTAGCAGGTCGAACACTTGCATCATGTCGCTCCATCCAACCTTTTCCCAAGATTATATCATCTATCTGTCCTGGAATAACATAGGCAACAATCTTTTCCTCCATACCATCAATATCGAGCATAAAATTTGCAATTTGGCAAATCATAGGCCGCTTCTTCATTGTCGTAACTTGCTCCAAAGATCTAGGTTGAATAGATGACGCATCCAACCCTCTCCGTCGAACAAATTGCTCAGACACAGTTGCAAAGCATTGGCATCCAGAATCACACAAAGCACGAGTAGATATAATTGAGTTTATTAAAACATCAACATACATACCACCCGTGTCTAAGCTGTCTCCTAGATTCTTCAACTTTGACAACCTGCCTCCACGCCTCCGACTGAGTCTTATGCCGGAAGCTGCTCGTTTTTCCGACTCTACATCAGAGTCACAACTCTCCATCTCTTTGACCTCCTCTATCTTACCATTGCTCTTCTTTCTCACTGCGCGCACTATCGAAGTTTTGTCCGCGCTCTCTTTCTTCTTCTTCTCATTGCCTTCACCTTGCTTGGATGAACAGTCATTTGCACGGTGGCCTCGCTTCAAATATAAAAAACAACGTCCCTCTTGGCGACACCGTTGTTGTTCCTCCAAAGTCAGACGTCTCCGAAGCTTTCTTATTTGGACTGTAGGCATCCAATCCATCTCATCTCCATCTGGCCATACGCGATTTGATGTCGCGATCGGAGCTGCACGACCCTTCTGATATTGCAAGCAATCAAATTGAGAGCCGACCGCCAACAAAGCTTGGACAAACATACCATAATCGATGTGTACGTCACAAAGTCCAATCATCGCGTTGCATCTCTGAGTTGAGAGCACCGCGAAGATATCCTATCTTCACCATATCCGGAACCATGGTAAGTTGACTCTCACCAAGCTCCTTCTCAAACTTGGGCAAGAATGTTGCGAATGACTCCCTACCCTGCTTCATTGCTTGAAGCCGATTCAATGCCAGCACACTGCGCATTCGGTCGATGTAAACGCTCAAAGATGTTGAATAAAAGTCGCCGCATTGCAACCACGTTGATTTTGGTAGAAACATACTACCATCATCTGCGCCTTCGCGTCCATCCTCGAAAACAAGTATGCGGCTTGATCTTGAGGTGTACCAAGTACAGTTCCATCAATTCGAAGCTTGTTATCTGCTTCGACCTTCCATATCGGGTAGCCCTTGCGACTCTGTCAAACTTTGAAATATCGGCAATCGCTTGCGCAATGCGACGGTTCCTCCATATTGTTGCTTTGCATCGATTGCGGCATCATCTGCGATGAAGACGGACCTCCTAAACTCGTGAATTGTCCAAATACCGAGCCACTGCGATCATTGTTGTGCAACCAATCGCTGATAGCCAACTTCTCGACTGGCGAGAAGCTTGAAGTGTGTGCGCAACCTCACGATCTCCTGTTGATAGTCTTCCGCCGTAATTTCTCCTTGCGCTGCTGCTGCTTTCTTTGCAAGATCTCATCATCGATCATCCGGGCGTTCTCCATCTCAAAAAGCAACACCTCTCAATCAACTCTTCATGCTTCGCAAAGCCTTCAAATGCGTCCCGGTTCTGTGGCTATCTTCAATCACTACCACGAGGGTGGATAAGTTCCTCAATCTAATCAATGTCCTACTTTTGTCGTTTGAAAAAACAAGGGAGGATGAAGCCCTTCAAAAAATCAAGAGAAGTCTTGGATTATGTAAGAGTCTAGCTGTCAAAACAAGCAAAAACTACAAAAGAAATATATTGATCCAAAACTTAGGTTTACAATGAATAAGAGTCCCTTATATACTAATCTCTTGGCTCAACTGTCGAGGCTATACTTTAGCTCTACTGCCGAGGCTATACTTTAGCTCTACTGCCGAGGCTATACTTTAGCTCTATTGCCGAGGCTATACTTTAGCTCTACTGCCGAAGTTCTATTTATAAAATTAATAGCGAGTGAACATCCGAGCTTATCAACGAGGCCTTGGCCCATGACACTATGTAGCTTTAACAGATCCTACAATACCACACAAAACAAATGGTAAGTCAAATATCAACAAGCATACAACAACATTCAACGAAAATGAGAAACTACACCCAAAGGAAAACGACATTAATTGACAAAAAACTTGATCATCCAATAATTATTAAATTAATAATAAAAATTCATAAACAGAATATTCAATTTCAAAGTTAATGCAAATAACCGTGTCCTACTTTGAAATGATAGAGAACAATAAATAAACAAGCAAGCAAAAGCAAAGAAGCCGCCTAAGGCCTGTCCAATACCATCAGAGAAGCCATCATCGGCCAACGAGCACATCAAATCCAGTTGGAGCCGGCAGGAGCTCGGTCCTTCCCGAGCACCTTGCAACGTCCAAATGGCACACACAATCCAAAATAGATCACCGAGCAAGTACAAAAATACCACAGAGGAATCAAAAAATTAGCAAATTCATCGAACCCAGCACGATCCGACAGGAGCTCAATTTTTCCCAAGCAACTCGCAACGCCAGTATGGTACACAGAATTAAGAGCTGATCAACCACAAAGAACAAGAATATCACAGAGGAATCAAAATAAATTTTGAATTCACGGAACCCCTCCCAAACTTGCGCCGACGCAAGTCTGGGTTTCCGTGGAGGGCTTCCAGAAAAAAAATTGGCCCTATTACATCACACAGATCTTCCAAGATTCAAATTAAACTACATCACGAGGATGAGCTCAAAGGAAGCCGCCTCTGGCCTGTCCGATACCATCAGAGAAGCCATCATCAGCATGCGAGCAGATCACATCCAGCACGAGCCGGCTAGAGCTCTGTCCTTCTCCAGCACCTCGCAACACCCGGATGGCACATAGAATTCATAGTTGATCTACCAGTAGGAGCAAGAATATTACAGGAGAATCAAAAAAAATTCAAATTCATGGAACCCCTCCCAGACTTGCGTCGACGCAAGTCTGGGGTGCCGTAGAGCCCTTCCAAAAAAAACTGGCCCTGTTACATCACACACACCTTCCAAGATTCAAATCAAACTACATCACGGGGATGAGCTTGAAAGAAGCCGCCTCAGGCCTGTCCAATACCATCAGAGAAGCAATCATCCGCATGCAAGCAGATCACATCCAGCACGAGCCGGCTGAAGCTCTGTCCTTTCCCAGCACCTCCCAACGCCCGGATGGCACACAGAATTCAGTATTGATCTACGAGCGGGAGCAAGAATATCTCAGGGGAATCTAAAAAAATTCATGATCATGGAACCCCTCCCAGACTTGCGTCGACGCAAGTCTGGCGTGCCATGGAGAACTTCCAAAAAAACGTGGCCCTGTTACATCACACAAACCTTTCAAGATTTAAATCAAACTACATAACGGGGATGAGCTTGAAGGAAGCCGCCCCAGGCCTGTCCAATACCATCAGAGAAGCCATCATTGGCATGCAAGCCGATGACATCCATCACAAGCCGGCAGGAGCTGTATCCTTCCCCAGCACCTCGCAACGCCCGGATGGCACACAGAATTCAATGTTGATCTAGAGCGGCAACAAGAATATCTCAGGGGAATCTAAAAAAAATTCATGATCATGGAACCCCTCGTAGACTTGCGTCGACGCAAGTCTGGCGTGCCGTGGAGAACTTCCAAAAAAACGTGGCCCTGTTACATCACACAAACCTTCCAAGATTTAAATCAAACTACATAACGGGGATGAGCTTGAAGGAAGCCGCCCCAGGCCTGTCCAATACCATCAGAGAAGCCATCATTGGCATGCAAGCCGATGACATCCATCACAAGCCGGCAGGAGCTGTATCCTTCCCCAGCACCTCGCAACGCCCGGATGGCACACAGAATTCAATGTTGATCTAGAGCGGCAACAAGAATATCTCAGGGGAATCTAAAAAAAATTCATGATCATGGAACCCCTCCCAGACTTGCGTCGACGCAAGTCTGGCGTGCCGTGGAGAACTTCCAAAAAAACGTGGCCCTGTTACATCACACAAACCTTCCAAGATTTAAATCAAACTACATCACGGGGATGAGCTTGAAGGAAGTCGCCTCAGGCTTGTCCAATACCATCAGAGAAGCCATCATCGGCATGCGAGCCGATGACATCCAGCACGAGCCGGCAGGAGCTGTATCCTTCCCCAGCACCTCGCAACGCCCGGATGGCACACAGAATTCAATGTTGATCTAGAGCGGGAACAAGAATATCTCAGGGGAATCTAAAAAAAATTCATGATCATGGAACCCCTCGTAGACTTGCGTCGACGCAAGTCTGGCGTGCCGAGGAGCCCTTCCAAAAAAAAGTGGTACTGTTACATCACACAGGCCTCACGTCGAATATAGCTCGAGGAATGAGCTGGAAAATTCGCTGCTACGGGGAATGATGCACGTACAACAATGATGAGAGGACCTTCATCGGCATGCGAGAAGATTACATTCAACGGGAGCTGGAATGCGAGGTGTAAGTAGCTCGGCCTGCGCTTCTACTACCTAGAACTTCAACTGGCCAGCATCTGCATTGATGGTGTGACCATACACAAAGAGCAGGTGAATTTGACATGAAGAATTGATAAAAAGGAGCATAACTGACCTTGAAATTCTTCGAGTAGAAGGCTTCCGATTCTGCGTGGGTTTTGAGTGCCTCTCCTGGTTGATAACGATGTTATCTGTAAAATTCTGCAAAGAAGCTGGAGTTCGACAATTGTGAACTCTCATTCTGCAAATCGCTTTCGACATTCTCTTCTTCGCGCCGCATTGTCACTTCATCTCCTTCCCAGCGCATTGTAACCTCCACTTCATCGCTCGAATTCGCCAAGGTTGTCATACCGGGCGGACACGCCGCCCGTCCGTCCGTTTGCCTCTTCCGTCTGATTGAGCTCTCGCTCGGCCGATACGGTCAAACCTCTATTGACTTTTAATTTAGGTAAAAAAACGAGGACGTGGCAAGGGTTTGGGTAAAAACCAAGCCACTTGGCCGCCACGTACACGCCACGTACGCGCCACATAGGCTGAGGAAAGGGCGGGTGAAAGGGGTTAGGAGCGGGTGAGGGGGTCAAGGCGGGGGCCAAGGTGGGGCGGGGGGGAGCCGGGCGGGGCGGGAGGGGCGAGGCGGGGCGGGGGGCGGGGGCAGGGGGGGGGCGAGGCGGGGGGGAGAGGGGGCGGGGGGGAGGGGGAGGAGAAGGGGGGGGAGGTAGGGCGGGTACCGGGGGATGTAGGGTAGGTACGGGGGGATAAGGCGGATACGAGGGTGTAGGGCGGGTATCGAGGGGGTATGGCGGGTACCGGGGGGAGTAGGGCGGAGGAGGTAAAGGGGAGTGAGGGCAATGAGGGTGAGGGGGGTGAGAGAGGTGAGGATGAGGGTCGGTGAGGGGGGGGGTGAGTGTCAGAGGGGGGGTGAGGGTCAGAGGGGAGGTGAGGATGAGGGGGGGGTGGAGATGAGGGGGGGTGGGGATGAGTGGGGGGGTAAGGATGAGGGGGCGAGTGAGGGGGAGGAGAAGAAAAAAAATGGAGGGGTGGGGAGAGAAGGTGAGGGAAGAGGAGAGAAGGGGAGGAAGTGGAAGAAGAGTAGAATGATGGTTAATCCAATCATTGGAAATCCAAACATTCCTCCACTTTTTCGGCATACTCCAAATCCCGGCTTTAATGAGGGAATGTTTGGATTTGCTTATCTCATTAATGATGCTTGTTTGCAAAACATAAGATTGGTGAGAGAGATGACAAAAACCTTTGCAAAAAATTTCAAAAAACTACGTGGGGTGGGTGAGAGGGAGAGGGGCGGGTTACGGGGTGGGAGGGGCAGGTACCATGGGGGGTAGGGCGGATACCGGGGGTAGGGCGGATACCAGGGGGGTAGGGCGGAGTCTTGGGGGGGGGGGGGCGGGTAACGGGGGGAGGTTGAGCGGGTACCGGTGGGGGTAGGGCGGGTGCCGGGGGTAGGGCGGGTACCGGGAGGGTAGGGCGGAGGAGGTAAGGGAGAATGGCGGTAGTGAGGGTGAGGGAGTGAAGGGGGTGAACATGAGGGTAGGACGGAGGTAGGGCGGGGTGAGGGGGGGTAGGGCGGGTAGGGTGAGGGGGGGTAGGGCGGGTACCGGCGGGGGTGAGGGGGGGTAGGGTGGATACCGGCGGGGGTAGGGCGGATACCGGCGGCGGTAGGGCGGATACCGAGGAGGTAGGGCGGAGGTGGTAAGGGGGAGTGAGGGTGGGGGGAGTGAGAGAGAAGTGGCTATTGAAGAGGAGGGAAGGGAGGGCATAGTCAATTCAATCGTAGAAAAGTCAAACAAACCCCCACTATATCTGGAAAAGTCCAAATTCCGGCTTTAGTGAGGAATGTTTAGACTTCATTACCTTAAAAATACCCGGTAGGTGGAAGAAGGAGCCAAGGGGGATCCAAGAAAAGAGAGAATTGAAGTTTCCGTACTTCCCCCTCTTATTCAAATTTGCCCCACTACAAAACAATTCCCCCATCTATTTCAAAGTCTAGCTACCACATTCCCAAAAAATGTTCTTCTTAAAATGTGTGCTATTTCTCTCCAATCCCACCTTCTATTATGTTTATTTCATTCTTCTTCTCAATACTATATTACAAATAAATTTATCATCCTAATGGTTTTATCATATATTTGATTTCACAATCACAATTTATATTAAGACTAGAGAATATACTGGTGGGTAGTGTTATGTTTATTTCATTCTTCTTCCCAATACTATATTACAAATAAATTTATCATCCTAATGGTTTAACCATATATTTGATTTTAGGGTCACAATTTATATTAAGACTAGAGAATATACTTGTGGTAGTGTTATGTTTATTTCAATCCTCTTCAAATAACATTTTATTTAAAAAAATTTAAAAAAATTTAAACAAAATTTAAATAACGCCGCAACCCTCCTTACCCCCTCTCCTATCCCACCTCCCTCACCCTCAACCCTCTTCCTACCCCCCCCCTTATCCATCCCCCTACACCCCCTTATCCCACCCTCCCCCCCCCTTATCCCTCCTACTACCCCCCCTTATCCCTCCTACTAGCCCCCACTTATCTCTCACTCTACTCCCTCCCCCCTACTCCTATACCCCCCCTTTACTCGTACTCCCCCTTATCCCTCCCTCTATCCCTCCTACTCCCGTACCCCCCCTCCCCCGCCTCCTGCCCCCCCTGCCCCACCTCGAGCGCCCCCTTCGACCCCTCACTTGCCCCGCACCTCAGTCACCCGCCCCGCCACCAATGTAACCCGCCCCCTCAAAAGTTCACCCACCCCCTCTAAAGTTCACACGTCTCCTAAAAAGTTCACCCGCCTTGACAAAAGTTCACCCGCCATGGCACAATTTCACCCGCCCCGACGCCACGATGGACTTACACATCACATCCTACGTAGCTTTTTACTGCAAAGTTTCTCACCCATGAAAAAATTACACGCCTCCAACTATCAAGGTGGGCGGGCACGCCCGTCCATCCGGGACAACTCGTACGTCCGTTTTGTCCGCCCGATTGCCTCAACACGCCCGATATGATAACCTTGAAGTTTGCCATCGCAACTCCATTCTTCAAACCCCATTGGACATTGACAAATTACACAGAGTTCAGAAGCAATGCTAGAGCCAAAAAGACCATCGTTATCGTCTTCATTATTGACGTCCATTTTATCACGATGCTAAAATGAACACTCTCTATGACACTCTCCAAAAATAAATGTCTGCTGAGCTTTTCATTTGACGTAGCAAATCTATACGACGGCTCATCCCATCCGACTAGGGTTCAGAGAATGGAGGAGCGGCGCGTAGGCTTTTCTCCCTGACAAATTTTGAACGCAGCAGGGATGTTCAGCACGCCGGTACCCGGCAGCACGCCGGTATCCATTGCCGACGGACCAGTACCCATGGCAGCACGTTGGTACCCATGGCCGACGGAACGGTCAGCCCGCCGGTACCCATTCCTGATGGAACTGTACCCATGGCAGTACGCCGATACCCATTGACGATGGACCGTTACCCATGGCTGATGGACACGTATCCATGGCCGATGGACTGAGACCCATACACGAACATTTCTTTTAACGTCGTAGTTACACGGACTGTGGACTTCATCGCATCTTCTATTCGACTTAATCGCATCCTCAAATCACAATCCTCAAATATGCAATCATGGAAATCCGTTTTAACATTCACAATGGGTTTATGAGACTTTCGATAATATTTTATCATGAAATCTTTATATTTTCGTAGCATTGTCTGGTACATGTGTATGTGAATGTTACGACTAATTCATACCACTATCAAAACAATGTTTGCACTATAAAATCATTATGAAATATATTCTTCAGTCTTGGATCCATATATATTATGGAACTCTGTAATGTCAAAAGTTCAAGCTACATCGAATTGAAGAATGGACTCTCGTTTACTGTATACTTAACTAACCCTAAGTCCTCCCAATAAACCAGGAAGTAGGGTTTCTCATGTACCTCCTCTAATTCTTCTACACTTGTGTCAAATCCATCCGCTACATCATTCTATGTTTCCTGATCAGTAGAGGCTTCTGCTCTCTCGCCCATATCACTGACTCTTTTCTCCTCAAACATTGCTGCTTCTTCTCCTGATCGATCGTCTTTCTCTTCCGATCCCCTGCGACCCTGAAGATAGCACATGTTGATATTAATCCATACACGTATTCGGTAATAGTTTAACATTTACAAATATCAACATATTTGTAACAAACACTACTTCATTACCTCATTTGTAGAGTCCACACCTCCATCGTCATCCCCATCCACGCAAACAGTCATGCTAGACGTCCTGAGCTGCCTTCTACGCCCTTACTCCTCCTCTTCTTCAGCTTCGTCCGTCCCGACACTCTCTGGGACACTGTCGAGGTTGAGCGATCGCATTTTTATAGTCCGCGTGAATGGCAGTAGCACATCATCGTTGATCTAGATATTGTACCCGTCTGGCTCCCTATCATCGCTCCTAGAGCTTCTCCCATCGCGCTTCCGCAAAGCACTACGCCTTCGTGCTTTAGAATTAGTGAACTTCGTACCACCCCTCCGCTTCTTCTTTCTCTAGCCTATTTCCTATCTTCTCTCACTACCGCTAGCGGTTTCGTCTATAATGCTTGCAATGAGAGAACTTATCACACGTTTCACCTAACTAGTCCAAGTCTTTTCACTGCAAATGAAGAGGTCGAACTATGAGTTTCAAGTCCATTATATATGTTCCCCATACGGCTAAGAAACTCTAATCAGCCATCGCGTATTCCTTAACACCCCACTATGACCGTGTCTTACAATCCAAAATAAGTTAACTTTTGAACGCATCTATGATCCAACTAAATCTCTGACAATGACTGCCGCCGTCACTTAATTTTCTACACCTACTTATTTTATCGACGGATCTCATATTTTTAATCGTGACTACTTAATGCAATTATGTTTACCCAGATTTTTTAAATACTATAAGTAATGTGCTTTTAAATGATCCTGCTCACGATTAAGAGTATCAGGTATATGTACGTTTTATTATAAAAAATTACGTCTAATAAGTATTCAATACGTATGCAAACACCCTACACCAATTTCTCGTATTTGAACATTTAAAACGCACCTGAGACTCTCTTTCTCTGCGCACTTGTTGATGTTGTCTTCCTCGCGTGCGTCTATCATGGCATCCTCCGCTCCCCTGCCTCATGCTGTAGACGTCATTGCCATTAGTTGTGAAGACTTAAGTTCCTCCATCTGCATTCCTCCGGGGGTGGATGGAGTAGCTGAAGTCACTCCGTGTTGGCTAGGAATTCGTTTCGGGTTTGATGAGTTGTCTCTCTGGTTAGAGAATCAAGTCTTAGATCCTAACACTAATGTTGTCGAGTACTCTGTCCTTGTTAAACCAGTCGCCCTAGAGAGTAACTATAAAATGTATAAGCTACGGCATGGACAGTATCAACTGTTCGGCTTGACAGAGTCTGTTATGAACGCCTCCACCGTCCTCCTCACTCCTTGTAGTTCTTCTACCATCTCTACAGTTGTTCCAATTTTTGCTCGTGTGAAGGTCAAACTCGGGCTTGAAGTCCGAATTGATATTTTTGATTCATCCAACGATGAAAGAAAATAGTCCATCAAGTCCCGTCGATTATCATCGAATCAAACTCCCTCCTCGTCTGCTTCTGAACAATCTCAGAACCACCCCCTCTTCTCTTCCCGCGTCCAATGTCGTAAAACCAAAAAACATTCTTTCTTCACTCCGTTGACTAGGTAGTATGTCTTGCAACAAAACTATATTCAAGAAAATTGATTTCGATTCCATTCGTACTCATAGCGTCTCTTTCCTGCCTCCCACTTTCAATGGTGATGTCTTGTACATTCTCCCTCCAGTTCTACCAAATACTGGTGTCAAGATAGCCAAATCTATAGAAGGGATGGACAAAAGATACGACGGTCATGTGTGGACCAGGACAGTGACTACTAACATCATTAACAACCTCGGTTTGTCATTCCGCTACTCTAACTGTGTAGGTCATCTTCAATTCTACAATGAGAACTGCGGCTCCTTGCTACGACCTGACTGCAGAGCACAGGTGAATGAGGTGGAGTTCGAGGGCGTTACCAAGGAACCCTTCTTGGTCAGCCATGCGCCTCCTCCTTCTTAAACACTGGTCTCTAAGATCTGCAAAGAACCTCCCCTTTCAGTTGTTCTATGCCCTTCTAAAATATTCTACGTATTCGATGAGGAGAATCAAGAGCGGGCGTGTGTGCATATCGGTACCCACGAACATCCCGTCAAGGTCGGAGACTACAGATGTGCACGTAAAATAATTGATGAGTTAATAGAGGAGCACGTAGAACGTAACCCACAAGCTACCACGTCCAAAATAGTCATGGAGTTAGGACCAGTCCTGTAGCCAGTTTGGTCACTGAGCCAGATAGTCCTCATGATCAAGTTCAAAGCAGTGGAGGTCGAAGGTTTCGTCTTCACTATTGTATTTCCCCCCAATGAAGTCCGTTTCTCCCACGACTTCATCCGCAACTATATGGTCGGGAAGGTCGATCCTACTCAGCTTCTTCATATCGACACGAGATTGCAGCCCAATGTGTCTTCGCCGAAAGCCTTCGTCAAATCGTACATTCCATACACTGCGCAGATCAACAAGGCTCTGTCTGATTTCGAGACTGCAAAGAAGAAAGGCAAGGCTCCGATGAAACGGTCCGGGAATCTACTGTTGCAGGCTCCATCCGAGAATGCTCCGTCGGGTCTAGGCACTCCAGAGGGAAGTCTAGGCGTGTAGGGAACGAAGCGGGCAAACCCGATATCATCCAGCTCTGGCTCCAAGAGGAGCAAATCCTCCGACAGCGCACTTACGTTCATGAACCCTACAATGAACGTGGCTGTCTCGGAGAAGGAGATCAAGTATGAGGAAGTGACAAAGTCTCTGAAGGACTACTGGGACAACTGTGCAGAGTGTTATGTCTTCGGACGTGACAATCCGCTTGACGTGTCGATCGACCTGCTCGACCCGGCAGAACCAAGGTATATCGTGCGATCTTTGGAACCGGCCGGCATCGTGCATTACAAGAACATCTTGATGAATTCCCTCGATGTTACTTCGAGGCAAACCATCATTATTATGCCGAAGATCAAAGCTGAGCCTGAGATGTGGGATTGGGAAGATCTGGTCCAATTTTGTCGGTTCCGAATTATCGACGGGCAGCACCACGTTGAGGCTGCGAAACAGTTGATTCGTGACAAGAAGATCGACGACTCAAAGATCCTTGCCCTTCAGACATGGAAAGCCCATGTTGTGTGGCATTCCGACATCAGCAAGATTCTGGACGTGTCGGCCATGGCGAACAAGACGAACAATGTTGGGACGTTCATACCTTCCTGGGCAACGAACATCATGGGCGCAAGAAAGGTTTGGGAAGACTATGGCCGCCCTCAGAAACTCAAGAAGCCGCATCGACGTGAGACACCGATTGAAGTAGATAACCGGAAGCGTTATGAGGTATGACATTACTTGTTCTTTTCTTTATCTGGTTGGCGTTGTTTGCATTCTCTGTCGACGTTTTTGGGGACGTCGTTTTAGCTCGACTCGAGCTAAAACAGCATAGGTTGTTTCTTAATCGTTTAGGCTTTCGTGGAGGCATTCGCGGCTGCTATGGTGAAGAGGTTCATCAGCATCAACACAAATAACGCGAAGGACAAGATCGTCAGACCGTCCGACCTTTGCAACGAGCTCCTCATCATCACATCTCCGGACGACGTCTACGAGTTGTGGAAGAGGTTCATCACAGACTACAGTCTTGGTGAGCTGATCGACCCCGACAACGAGCTCCCATTCAAATATGGGAAAGATTGGGAGACCGTCTCAAAGAAGTTCACCTTGAACAGGGAGTTCTTCAAGGGAATGGGGCAGTTGGACGCGGAGAACCTCGAGGTCTTGGAGCAGCACTTGCTGAACGAGACTCCGGATCGAACGATGCCCTACCCCAAGGTGGCCTTGAGGAAGCCTGCGAAGAAATACTTCCAGTGTATGAGTGCGAAGCAGTGGGTCGAAAATTGGAAGAGGAAGAACACTGTCGCGAGGGAATTGCACAACTTCAAGCCCTCGCTCGGTTTGTTCGACTCCGAGTGGCACTTCGACGTCGACAACTGGAGGAAATTCAAGGTGGAATACAATCCGACTCGTCAGACTATGTCCATGCTTCTCTCGGTCCCGGACGACTCGTTCTTCACCCTCTACCGCCAAAAGCAGACGAAGAATAGGAGTGCAGCAGAGATTTCGGAATATGCAGCCGAGTTCTTCAAGAAGTTCTTGGATGTCAAAGGGACGTTTGAACCTCCTGCACCGATTGTTTACACGCGGCTCTTTTACTCTTCCGAGTTCAAATTCGGGAATTGGGACAAGAACTACGCCTGGAACCAATCTAGCAAGTGTGATTTAGGCTTGATTGATTTGCGAGCTGTCCCAGGGAGTGGAAGTAGAGTGGACGACACGGAGAGTCCATACTTCCAAGAATTTTTTGATGTGTGGGCAGACACCGTGACCGATCCTCACATCAAGAATCCCGAGGTTTGGTTGTTCATCACCTCCAACGTCGACCGTCATTGCCAGGCAATGGTTTACGTCGACAAGAAGTTGAAGGACGAGTACTCTCGCAAGGCGGCCAACTACATGCCGGCCAGCAACGAGTGTTTCAACGGCATTGCAGAGGGAAAAGCTTCAGAGAAGCACTTGCTCCCCCTCCTCTTCCTTGTCAAGAAGAGCAGCCATGCTCTGAGTGTGTTGGATGCGATACCCTCTGTATTCTACGCTCCAGAGTTGCCCCTCTACTCGAAGCCCGGCGCGTACAGAGAACACGACCTTGGTCTTAGTGACACCGAGCTGCGATTGGAGTTCTACTGTCGGGTGTTGAAGATGTTCTCATCTCCGGGTGGGAAGTTTTTATCGATTATGGGTGGCACAAAGCCACTGTTGGCTGGAATTGTAAGTACCTCGCACCATTCCTTCAATTTGAACTTCTCATGCTCGTTTAGCTCGAGTCGAGCTAAACGGTCTCATGCTCGTTCAGCTCGACTCGAGCTAAACACTCTCATGCATGTTTAGCTCGATTCGAGCTAAATAGTCTCCTGCTTGTTTAGCTCGACTCGAGCTAAACGGTCTCATGCTCGTTTAGCTCGAGTCGAGCTAAACGGTCTCATGCTTAAATCACTTCATTTTGTATTTTGTCCATGGCCTTTTAGCTCGAGTCGAGCTATTTTCTCTTAGTCTTCTTATAAGTTTTTGTCTCCTTCTAAAACAGATGTGCCAGGCTGAGACATATGTTGTTATCAGCGAGACCGAGAAGGAGGCTTATACGAATGCTGCGACGGATTACCAACATCTGGACTACAACGATATCAACGTCGCAGCATACGTAAATCCGGAAGCTAATCGCGGTCCCAAGCCTTCTGCTGAAGGGTCGGGGAAGGGAAAGAAGAGGAATTCTAAGAAGAAGACCACCCAGCCTGTAAGCGACGACTCTTCCGCTTCTGAGAACGAGCGTGAAGATGAAGGTGGTCCTTCTTCTCCGGCGGGGATGAATTCCCCCATGGATTCAGCTCTTCCTCTCGTGTCTCCTCCCGCAATTGACTGGGCTGCGGTGGCAATTCCGTCCAGTACTGCTCGTGCTCCCCCTCGTGGTCGTGGTACTGCTTGTGCTACCCCTCAGGGTCGTGGAAGCGGTCGAGCTCGGTCTTCTGCGTCTCATGGCCGCGGTACAGCACGCGCCCCTCCGCGCGAATCTACCAAGCGTTCTTCTTCTGAGGCGCGAGCTGGAGAGGCTTCTCGGTCCAGAAGCGCTACTGTGCCTCAAGCACAGAGGGCGCTCGAAGCCAACTATGGCGCCTGCGATGTCGTCGAGGACATTGAGAGCCCCCCCCCTCCAGCGCTTGCGTCGTGGTCGACCATCGGAGGAGGATTTAGCTCGAGTCGAGCTAAACCAGCAGTCTCCAGGGGTCGTCGATATTGGGGCCGCTGGGACTCCAGTTCAGCACAGTGTTCCACCCCCAGGGCTTCGGAGGGAGGTTCGTTCAAAGAACTCGAACGATCCCATCTACCGGGATCTCTTTGGCGAAGACGATGTAGAACCTGGGCAAGAGCGTGTGCCACGGGATGCATCATCATCCGACAGCTCTGACTCGTCAGACAATGACGATGTTGAGGGTGCGAGCGATGGCGACGGGGACGACGATGACCAAGTTGATGATGCTGATCTTGCGGCCATGACCTTAGACAACGAGGTGGCTCCTGATCCATCCCAGGAGGAGACTACTTTGGCGCCTCCTCCCCAAGGCCCGCAGAGCGCACCCAGGAGGCAGATTGAGAAGGGGAAGTACGACAAATGGTTCGTGAAAGGTGTTTGGAAGCCCGAGGACGAGCCGAAGGATACTATGGAAATCCGGTTTTACGACTTCTCGGAGGAGCCTATTTCCCCAAAGCCTTTGAGAGCTGAGGATGATCCTCTTCTCCCTGTCGTGCCTCTGCTCAGGGAAGAAGGAGAGCCTTCACAACCACCAGTGAAAGTGGAAGTTGTCGCCCCCATGCTCACGAAGAATCAGAAGCGAGCACAGAAGCGGCAAGAGAAGGAGGCTCTGAAGGCTCGCAAGGCAAAGGAAGAAGCGGAGAGAGAAGCGGAGAGAGAGAAGCAAAGGTTAGCAGATATCGCAGCCGCGAATGCTCGAGTGGACAGATTGGAGTCCACATTCCTGAGCTCTCAGTCCGAAACCCGCATGGCACTAGGCAAGATGGAGCAGATGTTTCAATCATTCGGAAATATCTTATCCCAACTGCCTAGTTATCCTGAACCCATTGCCTCCATCAACCCCGATCAACCTCGCCTCAGCATCTGTGACGCGAGTCCACCATCCATCGTCGCGCCTCCACAACCTCCCATCGTCGCGCCTCCACAACCTCCTATCGTCGCGCCTCCACAACCTCCTATTGTTGCTGAACCGGAGATCGCACCCCGCCCCATACCCCTCGAGATTTCGGAAAAGCCGGAGAAAGAGGATGAAGTCCCGATTGAGGCAGCGCCGACGCCGACTCATCACACCTCTGCTGTCGCATTGGGGGAGCATGCAGAAGATGCTCCTACCCATGACTCTCCCGTGGCTGCTACCGAAGTTCCTCCTACCGATGACTCTCCTGTGGCTGCTACTGAGACGGCTATAACTTCACCGGTAAATCCAGAGGTTAGTTACTATCCTTTCCTTCTCTTTGTCTTTGTGATCGTTGATGGTGATGGCAGTTGCTCTGCTATTCCCTCATGTCTTCAAGTTTTCGCATTTAGTAATCTTAAAGCCGGCGCTCCTTGTTTGACAGGAGTCCGGCACCGATGGCGGCGAGTAGGTCGACGAGTAGTCTCCGAATTATTGGATGCTGTTTCGCTTTTTGTACATAGTACAATTATAATCGTTGTACTTCTTGGAACATCATTCAATAAAATTGAGACTCTTTTATTTCACATCACTTTTTATCTTCAGTGAGTCTGCGTCCTTTTCTATCAGGCCCCCCTTCTCATCACCAGGCCCTAAACTTCGTCCTTTTCTATCAGGCCCCCCTTCTGAATACCTTGTTCCGTCCGATTGCTTCAAAATCCCCCGCCAACCACCTCATGTTACCTCTGGGTGTGGCGGTTCAATACCCAATCAGTGCTGGCAGTTCTTTGCATACTTCACCATTTTGCAAGGTACACACCCTCTTGTTTTAATAACATTTGCCATTGTTACGTGTTCCCTCACTGCAGGCAGGACCGTCCAAACATCCCAAACAGCGTATCTCGCCAAAGCTACCCATTACGCATATCTCCCGCAGTCTTTTACGGTCCAAGCCCAAGTGGTTGAATGTGATGTTGGAGTTGGACGGGGTTCTATGTTTGATGGCCTCTGTGTCTACTCCAACGCCTACAGAGTGCCTGTCTTTTCCGGATCCCAATAATCCTCCGGTGTTTTCCTCCACCGTCCCAACCTTAGTTGCCGGCAGGGTCGTCTACTATCGTCCCTGGTTGACCGGGTTCATTCGTTTACTAAATTTGTTTTGCCACATCCACGTCTGGAGTACCCTAGAGCCTAAGGTTGTCCATGGACTCTGCTGCTTTTTGTTCTCGAAGTCAGACGCTGCCTATGGACTTGTCTTGGCTTCCAACCAATGCGATAATCTGTTGTTGAAGAATTACGCATTCGCCAAGTACCCCGGCACGACAAATCCCATTCTCTTAAAATATCCTCGACGGCGGTTGTATCCTAGGAAGGGTGCCAATTTTAATGACGATAACTTGCTCATTGTCGATTCCAAGCCTGAGACTTGCATTGCGGTTCCCACAAAGAACACACTTTTCACTGTTCCGTGGAACCATTCCTGTCCGGAGGATCCAAAGTCCGACTTATTGAAGAGGATAGACGAGATATGTCTTTCCGTGCATTTGAACGGTCCTGAGAATTTTGCCGAGACTATGCGCCATCGTAGACCCACGCATAATGAACTGTCGAAGGACTCAGAGTTGTATATGCTCTTGAGCCGTAATCTTCCATATTTGTGGAATCAGGACCGAATCAGTGGGAAGAATTTGCCTTAAATTCTTTTATCAGTGGTATTATTCTGGCTTTTATCCTAGAGAGCTTATGTTTACCGGTTGCTTAGATGGAGATATATTGTAGATCGATTGGTGAATCTACCCTCGACATACATGATTAAATGCGTTCTTATATTGTGTACCTTTTTCATTGCACTTAGTGTCTTGGACTCACTTGCTAATATGGCTGCGTTTATGAACCAGGTTGCTGCTGTTGGACGTCAGCTCTCTCCACATCCATCATGTGCTTTGCAAGTAAATCTTGTAATTGGTCCTTCGACGGTTTCAGAGGCTTCCATTACAAGTGACGACTCCAGAACTTTCTCAGAACGCATGCGGGGACGGCTAATCTACTTTGCTCCGGACGATGCGTCGGCTGTAGACTACACGAAGGAGGACATGGATAATGACGATGATAGTGTAGTAGACAGTCCCCCTATTGAGATTCAACCAATTATTGCAACCGGCAATGATCGAATCGGTGTGATGACCTCGGTTGCAGCGGCTCTCCAAGGTGAAGTTGTATTACGCAACCCCGTCGTCGACGCCCGTGCCTATTTAGCTCGATTCGAGCTAAATAGTTCCTTGCCAAATACTGTGGCTCATTGCTCCTTATCTCTTGGGGCAAACACTCGCGTTCATCCAACACGATTTTCGACTGAGACTCACCGTCTATTACGGAGATGTGCACCGAAGCGTCGTAGAAGTGGTGGGCTTATGGAGATGGATGAACCTGCCTTCTCTAAATACACACGTAGTGAGGACCCTCTATTCACTAAGAATGATACTTCTGGTGATACCTCCTCTCCGCCACGTCGTAATTGGTAGATAATATAGTGCCTAGCTGTTGGAGGTCTACAATTACACCAATAAATTGTATTTGTGCTTTCATATGAATAAAATCTTCTCTTGGGGGAGCATATTTCTTAGCTTGCATTATGAATTCTTTTCTAATATTGTCTTTTATATTGAGAAAATTCATTATTATCAGTAAAAACCTGGTGATTTGGTAACTAATCAGGTCAAAATCGATCTAAATGGAAGTCTCCCTTATTACCAAAATCAGTATATATTCCCATTATAGCGAATTACGTGTTCTACTAGAAAATTTCTACTCAATCTTAGACAAAACAGCTACATCAATCATGAATTTTGGTGGTGCACTCCCTCCCTTTTATGTTCCTAGGTGGGCAAGCGTCAGAAAGAAGCTATCGCCGAACCGGCTTGGGTTTACGAGGATATCGTTGATGAAACTCCTGTACCTTCTCCGGCGCGTTTGCAAGATTTTCGGCATCATCCCATGTTCGTTCATTAATATTGTAACCGCTCCAATGCACAAGGTATTCTAATTTTCCCCATCTTCGCCGTGAATCTAGTATCTTATCTACCTCGTATTCCTCATGGTTCTCGATTTCGACACTAGGTGGCGGACTTTGCACTCTTCCAGGAAAAGTAGACTCTCGATAAGGTTCCAACAAGGACACGTGGAAGACTGGATGTACCTTCATAGCAGCTGGTAGCTCTAGCCGGTACGCCACTGGATTGATTTGCTTCTCGATGAAAAACGGCCCCAATCTTCGACAGTCCAACTTGTCACATGGCCGCTTGGTCTTGATGTTTCGTCGAAGCAGCCATACCTTATCTCCAATCTTGAAAGTGGGTGCCTTATTCCGAAATTTATCTGCGGACGCCTTGTAAGACTCTTGGGCAGTTTGTAATTGAAGTCGCAACGTAGCTTGAAGCTCCGATAGCTGTCTCACAAAGCCTTCTGCTGCCGGGTTGTTATTGGCCACTGGATTTAACAAATCAAGTTTCGGATGATATCCATAATTGGCAAAAAACGGTGTTTGTTGAGACGACGCATGAAGCGTGTTGTTGTAGGCAAACTCGGCAAACGGTAGATATTCGGTCCAATCGTCTTGCTGGTAGTTGATGGTGCAGCCTAGATACTGCTCCAAGACTTGATTTACCCGTTCCGTCTGACCGTCAGTTTGAGGATGAAAGGCTGAAGAAAGCTTGATATCCACCTTCAAAATCTCAAAAAGAGATCTCCAGAATTTGGAGACGAACTGAGTTACTCGATCCGACACGATGTCATCTGGCAAGCCATGATAACGATATACATTATCAAGAAAGAGTCTTGCTGTGTCCTCGCTTGACGATGTCTTCTTGCAAGAAATAAAATGCGCCATCTTTGTGAGCCGATCCACCACAACAAAGATGCGCTGTCGAACAAGTTTGAAGGCGGCAGGTCCGTAATAAAGTCCATGGAAACTGAAGACCATGGTCGATGCGGAATAGGTAATGGCTGCAGAAGTCCATATGGGCGATGCCAAGGGTTCTTTGACCTTGAACAAATATCACAAGAGAGGACAAACTCCTTCACATCCTTCCACATTTGAGGCCACCAAAAATCTCGTGAAATAAGCTCCAATGTCTTGTTGTATCCAAAATGTCCTGCTGCTGGAAAGTCGTGGCGAGATTGGAGAACTCGAAGTCGTGTTGGTCCTTTTGGAATATACAGTCGCTCTTCAAAATACAAAAGACCTCCCTCCACCTTGAACTTGTCATTATCAGCACGCTTCTTGATCTCAAGAGCTACAGAATCTTTGATTGTTACAGTGCGTACCTGGTCGAGGAAGTCCGCATCAATTGGTACGACAGCAGCGCAAATTCTAAAATGCTCCGGTTTCAACAATGAGGTGCATTGTTGATCAAACGCTTCTTCTCCAGTCTTAGGCGTGAGATATGATCTCCTCGATAATGCATCCGATAGTCCTTGCTGCTTCCCAGGCCGATAGGTGATAACAAAATCAAATCGCGACAACGACATATTCCACCGAGCTTGACGTCGATTCAAGATTCGAGCCGACATGAAGTACTCCAAATTCTTGTGATCCGTGTATGCAGTCATCGGGTGCGCAGCGCCTTCGAGAAAGTGTCGCCACTCTTGGAAGGAATCCACTATGGCAAGAAGTTCCTTATCGTGGATTTTGTAGTTGATTTCCGTAGCAGAGAACTTCCGAGAATAAAACGCAACTGGATGAAGCCTCCCGTCTGCGCCCATCTGTGAAAGTACGGCTCCCAAAGCAAAATCAGAAGCATCGGTCTCCAAATAGAAGGCCTTTGCAAAGTCAGGGTGTACTAAGACTGGAGCCGTAGTAAACGCCGTCTTGGGATCTTGAAATGCTCGTTCGGCTTGAGGTCCCCATTCTAGCTTGTCTTTACACGTCAATCGGGTGAGTGGAGCAGCGACCCGAGAATAATTTTTGATGAAGATCCGATAGAAGTTAGCAAATCCAAGAAAACATTGTACGTCTCTAACCGTCTTCGGAACCTCCCATGATACAATTGCTTCCACCTTCTTGGGGTCCATCTTCAAGCCGTCTATAGTTGCAATGAACCCTAGAAACTCCATCTCGGTTTGGTGGAATAGGCACTTCTCCAACTTGGCGTAGAGTCCTCGTTCTTGTAGTTTCTCGAGGACCAAACGAACGTGCTTCTCGTGCTCCTCTTCGTTTTTGGAAAATATCAGGATGTCATCCAGATAGATGACAACAAAGTCGTCAAGATACTCCCGAAAGATGTCATTCATCATGTGTTGGAAAACAGCCGGAGCATTGGTAAGGCCAAAAGGCATGACATTATATTCAAAATGACCATACCTTGTACGGAACGTTGTGTTCCACTCGTCTCCTTCCTTGATCCGTACAAGGTTGTAAGCTCCCCTCAGATCAATTTTTATAAAGATCTTTGCACGCCCGAGCTGCTCCAAGAGACTAGAAATCAAGGGTAACGGGTAACGATTTTTCTTAGTTACCTTGTTGAGGCCTCGATAGTCCACGCACATTCGTAAGGAGCCATCCTTCTTCTTTACGAACAAGATCGGTGCCCCAGCTGGCGACTTTGAATGACGAATGAAGTTCTTCGCTAGATTCTCGTCAATGTACTTTCGCAGCTCCGCTAACTCCGTTTGAGAGAGATTGTAGATTGGGTCAAAAGGCGGTTGTGCTCCTTCTTGCAGGTCTATGGCACAGTCGTATGGCCGATGCTCCGGTAGTATGTCCGCGTTCTTCTTCTGAAACACGTCCTCAAAATCCTTGTATTGCTCGGGTATGCTTGCCGTCAAACTCTTCTCCGTGCTCGTTGGGGCTGCATAGATGACACAGAGTGCTGCTTCTTTGGATGATCGTACGAACGCCCTTGCTCCAATAAACAATGGTTTCCCTATCTTGGCATGTCTACTAGGTTGGCTCTTGGAACGTTCTTTGGAAAAAATCATATTCCGCAACTTCCAATTTATGGTAGGGTTATGTTGTTCTAATCAGGAGAGACCTAGGATGACAGGGTTTGACGGGGTTCTAATGACATTAAAAACAACGTAACTACTATGGTCCTTAAACGCCACCTCTATAGGTACTGATTCATGGGTGACACTGCCAGACAATAAAGGTCGTCCATCTATCACCTCTACATGAACAGGTTTGGACTTCTGTACTAGACGAATCCTGTGGCGCTTAGCAAATTCTTCATCTAAAAAACAAGTAGATGCTCCCGAATCTAATAGAGCTAAAGTTTTGTGTTTTTGAGGACCAAGAGACAAGGGAATTGTAAAACAACGGGCAGGTTGGACAGAGAAAGAGGAACCTGATTGTTGTCGTGGCATTGAATCGTCCTGCCGCATGGTTCCTAATGTAGTTGGGCATTGTCGTTTTCCTGGATCACCACACTCCTAGTCTTAACAATGCGCCGGTTCTGCTTCTTGGGGCAATTTCCAAACTTGTGGCCTTCATCTCCGCAATACAAACAGAGTCCTTCTTCCATACGCCGTTTCTTCTCTTCTGGAGTAAGAGCTCTGACACGCGCCGCGTCGATTTGCATGGCTTCTGCCTTCGAATGAGAACTCAAATTGTTTGCCAACATACTCGTGGTGTAGCGACTCGTTTGGTATTTTGGGCGCTGGTCTTGACGACGCTGGAATAAACGGTTGTCGCACTTTACAGCTTGACTAATGGCTTCGTTGAGCGTTTGCGGATCAGGAAGGGATAAAAGTAGGTCCTTCACATCATCCCTCAAACCCCAATAAAACTGACTCACCAATGCTTCTTCGCCCCAGTTGATGTCACTAGCCAGTTGTCTGAAATCCGATGCGTAGACTGATGCAGAGCGCATTCCTTGTCGTAGTGATCGGATCTTTGTTGTAGCCCATCCGACCTTGTCATGTTCGCCAAATGCTTCTGCAAATGCCTCCAAGAACGTCTCAAAGTTGCTCAGAATTGGCGATCGTTTTTCGAACAAGGGGGCAAACCACGACAAAGCTTGTCCTGTAAGCAGAGTTCCAACAAGTCCAACACGCGCCTCCTCCGTCGGATATCGTTCAGGCTATAAAACTGTTATCAACCTGATTTGGTTGACAAAACCTCGAAACTTGGAACGCGTTCCGTCGAACTTGCGAGGAAGACTAACTCTAGGCTCCTTCCGTTGTTGAACCAAAGGTGTAGTCGCCTCCTCCGGTGTAGTAGCTTGAGACTGGTGAATCCTGGAGGATGTTATCCCGGATGCTCCGTTATTGTGAAGTCTTGTCATGGCTCCTTCTATCTCCGCTTGTCTACGTGATAATGCAGCAAAAGCACTCATGATGGCGTCCAATTTGGATTCCAAATTTTCAGCCATACTAACGTCTTGATCTTTGACTAAATCTACAAAAGAAAAGAAAAAATTTGACAAGAGAACAATATTGGTTTAGAGGAGGGTACTCCGCAACCTCTAAAATGCCTTAAGATTCCAAGAAGAGGGGTAATCCACTCTCCAAGAAGAATAACGTTCCAATATTGAGGTGGAAGAGATATCAGTTCAGAGGAGGGTAATCCGCAACCTCTAAAACACTAGCTCACCTTCGAGAAGAGGGGTAATCCACTCTCTAACAAGAAGGGACTAGATCTGATATTTGTGAGAAGGTAGTCTCGACAAACTGTCAGGGACACAGAAACAGATGACAAGAATATCTGGAAACTAACAAGAACTGACAGGAGCTTGGATTAACAAGAAGAGTACACGAACAACACCAAGAGAGATGAGCTAGAGCTCCAAGAGATGCGTTGTCAAGACTAAAGAACTTTTCAGCCTCGACTCCTATATATACTTCTAGAAACCAAGAAGCTTCTAGAACTTCTGCCAACTAGGATGCTTCTAGAAGGTTCTAGAGACTAGCTTCTAGAAGATTCTAAAGACTTCCTTCTAGAAGGTTCTAGAGACTTCCTTCTAGAAGGTTCTAGAGACGTCCTTCTAGAAGGTTCCAGAGACTTCTAGAGACTTCCTTCTAAAACGTTCCAGAGACTTCTAGAGACTTCCTTCTTGAAGTTTCCAGAGCCTATGTCCCTAACAGATCGACAAACTCCTACAACCCGGGGGAGGCGATGAAGACGACTTCTTCTAATGTGCTGTTGGCGAATTGCTTCCACTTGAATAACAGCCGTATCTCCTACGGAGTTGGAACTTTGTAGTACCTGCCTATGGTGCATATCAGCAGCGGCAATGCATTGGAGCGGCGCTAGGTCATCTTGCAACGTGCCATCGAGTCAGTATGTCTGCAAAAAACATGTAGGCGCTGGTAGAGCGAGTGCGCGGTTGTGGCGGAGTTGTGGAGGAGGCGAGCCGAGGTACGGGGACAAAAGCGCCGCGCTGATCTCGAAGCGACCGGATGCGGCCTGTCGGTTTTGGTAGGGTTTTGCGCCGAGGACAACACGTGATTGGAGCTGTGAGTGATGGGAAGCCTGCACGCCAACGAAGAAAGAGGCGCCAACGAGGTGTGGTCAAGCGTAATACGCAAAGAATACGTGTGGCGCCACGCGAGGTCGGGGACGGTGGAGAAGGAGGCAAGCTCCAAAGGTGCGGTAAAAACACAAAAGGAGGGATGAGTTTTATCTAGGTGCTACTTATGGCGGGATTGAGGTCAGTGGACGTGAAAGGACAAACGGGCCTCGGGCGGGAAGATGGTGTGAGAGAAATTGGGGAAGGTGTGAAATCTAGTGTTGCTATTGCAACTGAGGCTACGGATTGATGTTGAGTATTCAAGATTCCGGAATTGTCCTCATTGGCAACTTTTAAATTTGTGAGAGCCGACTCAGAGTAGGTGTCTAGTGGAATATTTTGAGCCGAGGTTAACTTCTGTGACACACTTTTTGGATTATTTGTCTGAATTGTCCGTATTTGACATGTATGTCTGACGTCCGATTCGACAAGAATGTCGAGCATACTAGAAATTGCATAGTAAAAACTTGTTGAGGGTTTTGGAGATTGACATTGAGGTAAGAAGTTATTTTCATACGTGGAGAAGGGTCAATAATGATGTAGAAAATGGAATATTAGTCACACTAGGCAACCGTGGGTGGGCGAGCTCGGGTGGGCGACCGATTGTCACCCTGTGCGATGGACGGTCGCCTATAGTGATCGCCGATTGCCCTAGGCTACCGCGCGTCGCCGACCGACGGTCCCTTCAGGGACATCGGGAGTCGCCGTGCCCACCGCGCCTAGGCAACCGTTGGTCTCCCAAAGCGACCGTCGATGGCCTAGGGCGATCGACGGTTGCTTATAGCGATTGCCGGTTGTCTTGGGGACAGTGTGCTTGTGGGCGATCGGCGATTGTCCTGGGCCACCGCGTGTGTAGCGACCGGCACCATGGTTGAATACAAAATAGCGAAGACAATTTTATATTGGTAAAAAACGAGCACCAATACAATTTATAAATACCTTTTTAGGGTAAACAAGATCCATGCTGCATTTTAGAGTACAAAATTGTCCATGTCTATAATTATAGTATTCATATATATGATGTAACTATTACATATATCGCACTATATATATTATACTCTGAAACATACTAAATTACCAAAATATTGTAAACTAATAGTTGCCCTACTTGCAGTACATTGTAGTATTGTACTAACTACTAACTTCCAATCCAAAAGAAAAATTCTAATAATACGCCTTTGGGTATCTTTCAATGTATACATATTGTCGCTTGATACTTCATCTCCGTTTGGATTGGTTTCATCTAGAGACTCATCCGTTCTTTTGTCGCCATCCTCGTCCTCATCCTCTCTTTTATTGCGTACTTTACACTCAACCTAACTCGCCAAATTGCGCACTTCCATGTCTGTAATTGTATTCTTGTTTCTAGTAACAAGGCGCTTCAAGAGCCGTGAAGCATTAGTAATCCCGTTTGCGTTGAGTGGTAAATGTTGCATTGTACGTGTGTTCGGATTATTGGAGGAAGTAATACTTGCCTCGACTTCTTCATGTATCCGTGCTCCTTTCTAACTTCGTTGCTTGTGTGCATATCTCAAACACTTCTCGCTGCGTGTAATACGATTGCGAGGTTGTGAAGATGGCCCAATGTTTCGTGACACTGCCAATGCTCGGGTGCATGTTCAACTTGTTGCTTCTATTTTGACCTTTGTCTTTGGCAATATCATACGAGTTGTATGGGCCCCTTTAGGTTGGGTAACCCTTAGGAACAACTGTTGTAGTGGTACATCGGAGTCATCTCCGTTATGAGTTGCACTTCTTGTTCGAATGGTCAAAACTCTAGGTGACCCCACTTTCATGCAACCCGAATTGGATACATTGTCGGGTTCCACTTTAATTTGGCCCATTTCAACTCCTGCCAAGATAGCCGTACACTTCACACGCAGGGTTGTCTTGCTAGACACAGATGGACGTCAGACAGACATTGAGCCTCAGAATGTCTAATAGAATCTACGGAATCTTTTTTTTACCCTGGATTTACCCTGTCCACGTTGCATCCTACGTGGCTACCACGTGGCATGTACAGCTCAGCAATACGGTTCGCGACCGCGCCACGTAGGATCGACCGGGCCGTGGTCGTGTCATCTAGACCGGGCGGTCGCCTTTGGCCGGACCGGGCGTCGACTTGGCTGACCGGGATCGTCGCTTTGCTGACCGGCGGTCGCTTTAGCGACCGACGACGCTTCAGGTCAACCGACGATCGCCCATGGTCAATCGACGACGCCCATGAGCGACCGGCGACGCCCATGAGCGACCCACGACGCCCATGGCGACCGGCGGTCTCGGCTGACCGGGCGGTCTCATTGACCCGGCGGTCTCGGCTGACCCAGCGGTCTCGGCTGACCGGGCGGTCTCGGCTGACCGGGCGGTCTCGGCTGACCGGCGCGGTCTCGGCTGACCGGGCGGTCTCATTGACCGGCGGTCGCCTATTCGCCCCTGGACCGGTCGCCTAGGCTGGCCTTGCATTGGAGGCTTCCCCCGAGTAGAATAAGTAAATTTTTTTATCCCACATTATCCAAAATTCTTCCTTTCACGTTTTTAAACGTAGATGAAGCATTAAGAATTCAAGATGAAACAAATTACAACAACCCACAAACCCCTGAAGGAAAGGCTAACATCTACCATGAGGTTTGAAACTCATGTAACACAAAATGTGGTGACATACAGATGTGACTAGTGTAAAAAGGGAACATAATTATAAGAGATGCAAAAATCTATTAGATTTGGAACAATATGTCAAAAAGTAGATTGTATATATTGCAAGTGGCTAGATTGTATATATTACCTGGCTAAATGAGCACTCAATGACGTGAGATGGTCATCCATAGGAGTCTATGAATTGCAAGAAGATATACTGATATTATAAAATAATAACTGTCCTCTCTAAATACAATCTCCGGTCGAAGCATATGATATGGTTTCGCCATCAAGCGGTTCACCACCTCCGAACAGGTCATTCTCTCATTTAATTCATGCCTGGTCATTGAGAACACCTTCGTTAGGAATGAATCTCGCACCGTCGAATTCGGTAATAATTCTTCGTCGAATTCGTTATACACACCAATCAGCTGGATGAGCTTGCCAACCGCATACGAATCTGATGCTACCGTGGTTGGATGTTGAAGTTCCTGGACGTTCAAATTTGTATCAGAACTTTCATGTCCATAAGTATAGAACATCTCGGGCGCCACCCACCATCGACGTGTCATATCTTCTTGTTTTTTCGGCGTCGTCTGGTATCCGTAATGTGAAGGCTGTTGTTCTACTATACGAGATGCCATCCCCCAGTCACACACTCCAATACAAATCTTGGTTCCTCCGAAAGTTGGGAAATGCAATAGTATGTTCGAGGGGGATAGGTCGTTGTGAAGAACTCATGTCTTATGCACGAGATTCATGACGTACACTAAACCCCAAGCTAACTTCATCGTGCGCTGACGGAAAAGGCTAATTCTGAAAGCCTACTCTTGAGTGACACTCGGAACTTCCTTCACTTTCGACTAGTGAAGATGTTTGTCGCCGACCTTCTCATCCAACTTCAACATCTCGTGTAGTGATCCCCCATTCCACCAATATGAGTAAGCTTCGAATGTCCTTGTATGCAACGCCCAAAACTTGATAATTCTTGGATGATTCAAAGGACATACAAGAGCTTCTGCAGCAGTCTCTATCCTCCTCTTCTGAATATTCATATTCTTGGAAAGCTTTGCTGCAAACTCGATATTTTCTCGAAACGTGGTCTACTCCAAGTATCTTCACCTTCCGCACTTGATCCATGGCCTCCCCATATTGCGGCCTGATAGAGCTTCTATCGTAGCGTCTTGAGGAATCCACACCACCCCGACCACGTGTCTCGTTCAAATGTGGCGCGCAGCGGTTTTTCCCATGACTTCCCTCGGGTTTTATTCTTGCTAAGCTTTTGGATTGTGTGTTGCCACCAATCCATCTTGCGTTTAAACTGGTCCTCCTCTTGTGTTAGACGCCTCTGTCCAAATCGCTTCTTCCACAACTCCTTTACATTGAAGATGCATTGTTCAACAGTATTTTCCATCCACAACTCGTACTGCGAATGATAATCCACATCTTGGTATTCATCCGTTTCCTCCATGGCCTTCAAAATTACTGCCGCCAATTTCTTCTTCAGTCTCTCTTTGCCCGTGCTAACATTCCTGAGGTAGTTGTGCTCTAGGAATTGAGCCTCCGTTTCCTCATACCAATCCAAGCATGCTTTTTCCGCAAACTTAGTATAATCTGGTGTTGGGAATCCGGGTCATACTTCTTTTGGGTGTCTCCTCTTCCTCTTATGGCCTCCACTTCCACTAGGTTGTTGCATACCAAGGTCTGGTGCAAATGTTTCGGGGGCATCCAGATCCCATGCTCGTTGTCCCTTCTGGTGCTTTTTGGATTTACTCATCGCTGAACTTCTTGAAAATACCGGCAAAAAATCTCCCCCCTGCTATCAATGTGCACCAAACCCCAAAAACTCCTCAGACGACCCGGCAGTGCGCATCATTAAGACGAGCAAGGACACAGGGCGGAGGAGAGTTCGGTAGCGGTTTGGGGAAAAGTAATATCAAACCCCCGCGTTGGGGTTTATATATCCTTGGAGACCGGCGGTCGCCCTATAGTCGCCCACCGGCGGTCGCCCCTACGATCGCCACCGGGCGGTCGCCCCAGTCCCATTGCCGCGACGACAATGCACCGGGCGGTCGCCCTACGCCCCATTGCCGCGAACAAATTTGCCCGGCGGTCGCCCTACGCCCCGCCACACGCGAGCAATTGCATCGGGCGGTCGCCCGCTTCTCCGTTGTCGCGATTAGCTGCACCGGCGGTCGCCCTACGCCTGCGTCGCGCCCGGTATGCCTGCGTCGCGCCCTCACACGGACCGGCGGTCGCCACGCAACGTCATACCTCTATCTGGACCGCCGGTCGCCTTGAATTTCTGGTCGCCCCGGCGTATATATTCCCCCATCGTATCTGAACTTGTTATTTGGGTTTACTGGCCTAGCGCGTTGTCTTACATCCATTAAATTGGTTGCATGCTCGTTCGGGGTAGGTAATAACTATTTGCCATTTTTGGCTATTTCATCCATGGCTACTCTCGGGCAACTTAGGAAGGAAGAGAACGACAAGAAGAGGAAGAGGAAGTGCGCTCCACAACGGAAAAGATTACACGTGCTTCAAAATCCAAATAAGCTTGCCTTCAGAGGTTGGGAAGATGAACCAGATATGTGGACGATGGCCACTTGCGAATCGTTCATTCAATGGTGTCACATTGACAAGAAATTCCCTCTGTCTCGTCACCATTTTCATCGGCGCACCAACAAGGCAAATCTTAAGTTTTGCAAATGCCCAAACTTCAAGCAACGATGCACTGAGGTTTACCAAGTCATGTATGGCATGCCATGTGTGGAGCGCAATGAGGTTCCATTGTTTCTTGCTCGTGGAGTATACGCCGAGGTTGCTCTTGGTAAACGAGTGGATTGGACAACTGTCAAAGAGGGGAAGCATGTAACACAACCTTCAACGAGTGACATTCCGACAGGCATTCTAAGATTCCCTGACGCTCCTAATGGTGGCATGGCAGTGACGAGGTCTATTACCAAGGCTATGGAAGAGGCTGCCTATCATAGTGCTACATCGGAAGAGGACGATGACTCGGATGGTTCGCGGCCTCGTAAGGCGGTGCGTCAAGTACAACAACCTCTTCCTCTCGCCAGCGTTGTGATTGATGCGGATCAGCGTCATAATTTACCTGGCCGCGTTCCTGAAATAGGTGGCTCTCGCCCTGCAATAGCAAGTAATTCACTCGTAGTAGAGCCCCATGGTACTTGCATCTTACCATTGGAAGAACTTGACACATCTTCCGATCTCAAAGCTCTTCTGAAGAGTAAAGACGACGTCATAGCAAGATTGCAAGCGGATCTCAAAAAAACACGAGCAATGTATGAGGAGAAGGTGAAAGAAGGGGACCAGCTTTCCGTGGAATATGCACGCATGGGCAAGAACTATCTCACGCACGTAACATTCGTGGAGATGTAGAGAAATCTGACATGGCGGATGTTGATAGAGTTGTCTTCAACCTTACAGAGGACTTGGCATTTGGAGAAATGTCACCACAACGCCCTACATTGCGCCGTCCTGTGAAAGCTCAGCCATGTGTTGTTAATATGTCGGGCCTCGAACGAGAAGAAGATGTACGATGTGATTCTCAAGATTCTTTATCTTTACCGATGTTCCCCCCTATTCGTAATCCCCCTATCATGTCGTCTGATGGATACAACTCCTTATTAATGGAAAAGCTACAACTGCAAGCCCGTTTGGAGCAGTTGTCTGCCACTTACTACCATTGGAAGGTGGCATGTATACTTTCGGTGGATAGAGGGAGACAAGTTGCAGCGGAGCTGGAGAAGATCGATAAGAATTTTACTAGTGGAGCTGGTCGGCGAACGTTCGGTATGACCTCGTGGCCCAACCCTCCGCAGTTTGTATTGGATCACTCTACGTGTCCCATATGCCTAAATCCATTTGGACCTGAGGGTGGATGGGCTTTAGGCTCTTGTGTCCATATGTATCATCCGCAGTGTCTTTTAGTTCATTGTTTGACTCAAAGTCGTTGTGCTATATGCAAAGCGCCTTTTCACGAGCGATTCTACGAGATGTTCAATCTAAGAACTTATATGCCGCCTTCTTGGGAACACAATGCTGAGACTACTGACGAGGTTCGATTCTGGGGTAAAGACCTTATTTGGAGTTGGCGTAGAGGTGAACATGATCTCGAGAAGAGTACTCCTAGCTCCCAATTGAATTGGGAGACTGATCCAAATGAGATTCTAAGAGTTGCACCAATACTTGCCGGACAAGGTCCACAGCATGAGGGTAATCGGATGTTCTTCTTCCAATGCCTTGGAGGCTATTTTGATGTGAGCTCTAATACATTCAAGTGGGGGCCCCATCCAATGGGACATCGATGGAATCAATATGGGAAGAGAGTAACCGACGGTGAAGGTCGTGCCTCCATGGAAGATTTGGAAGAGTGTCAATATCTTTGAGTCTACTTGGGGCCACGATACCGTCTCAAAGCTCTAGACTATTTATTTGGATGTACATAGTCCCCTCACAAGAAGGACTTTGCGGGACTTGAAAGACTCTAGAGTCTTAGATCCGATCTTAAATGCGGATGGTCCATTCAATCGAACTCGTGCAAAAAGCGCAAACTTCTTGTTGGAGAATGCTCCAACCCTCGGCCTAGTGAATGATAATTACGATATTGTGAATCCATACACTCCAAAGATAGCGTATGGTTTTAGCTATATAGGACTATATTTCATTATAGTATTATCGAGTGGCAGCTTTTTGCAACAATGTATCTCATTTCCTATTGTACTACTTTTTGCATCGATTAAATCAATGGTATGTATTTGGTTCGCTCCTTTGCTTGTGGTCTATCGATTGTACTTTGTCAGCTTTTATTGTATCTTACATCTTCATAGTCCATATAACCCGCCCAACCCCTTGTACCAATGCACAAACACGTACTTACGCATGATGAAAGGTAAAAACAAACTTCCATATATAAAGAGTATGCGAAAAAGTACATAGAAGAAATTACGTACACTTTCCCTACACCTAATTAACGTAAATCAAATATCGTTTGGTGAATGTTGGGGGTGTAAGTCCATCGCCTCTATGTTAAGAATCTTCAACTTTTTCCTTGCCCTTTGAAAATAGTGATCGTTGTGGTTCCAAATCAGCGTCGATTGCGTTTATGTTGATGTCAACTTTTGCGTTACTTTTACAATGAGCCCACTCTGCCCATGCATCCTCGAATCAAGCATTCTCCTCAGCTACACGTAGTTGCTTTGCGAGTTTTACATTCTGGTCTTCACTCCATTTCACCAGCCTCTTTAATTTGTCAACTTCCTCTGGAGTCTTGCCATACTTACCCGCTAATGCCAAATCCCGAATGCGTAGCATCTCTTTATCTACCTCTAGAGCAATAGATTCTTCAATATCCGTCAACCGATCCCTCCTCTCAGCTAGGAACCCTTCCAGGTAAGTATGTTTTGCTGTCCAGAACTCTACGTAGTCTTCTATGGAAAGGCTGTTTGAATTTTTCTTCTCGAAAAACTTCTCACGAGCCTCTTTTCGTAGCACAAGCATGGTCTCCATGTCAGCTATGCAGTCTAGAGCTTTTTCGAAAACCTCCCGACATTCTTCTTGTACATCGTATGGTGTAGAAAGGGCTCTTTCTTTGAGGGCTTCCAATTCCTTTCTATTCTGCAGTACTAACTCCAATTCCATGCATTTTCCTATACTGAAATTGTGCAAAATGATCAAAGTATCCATGGCTTTGGATAATCTTCCACCCACTTTTTGGAATGGATTTACCTGAAAGGAAATTCCTTCAGTCCAATGTATTGGAGGACCAGTTGGTTCAAAGAGCTCGTATTCGTGTGTGTGTTCATCCTCCGAGGATTCGGAAGAAGACCCTGCTGTATAAAATTCCGCATCGGCCTTAGGACTCATAGGTACAGTTCCAATTCCATCTCCTTCAATAGTCTTTGATGTCTCTCCAACCTCTATTGGTTCGGTCTTCTCTTGTATAGGCAAACGTGGATGCGTCCACCAATGCACGTTCTTCCCGAGAATCATTTCCGCATATGCCATTTGTGCCAAAAAGTAGGGAACCTCATATTTAAAAATATGGTTGTTACCGTATATCAAATGCCAAGCATATATGCATCTTGCTTTGAATTCGAAATGATGGCACTCTCGGAGGTTAGCTTCATTCTTGTGCCGATGAATATTGTGCCAATGTAGAGGAAAGAGCTTGTTGATGTGGCACCACTCCACATATTTCTCACATATGGCAAAAGACCACGGCCCCGTCTCTTCCTCCCATCCTCGAAACGCTACTATCTTTGGATTCTTCAAAATGTCTCTGCGCTTCTTCGCAATCCGACCTCGGTCATGGCGCACCATGGATGTGCCCGCTACAACAGGTAGTGCCTCCATAAGAAAAATTCGTAGAAACGCAAAGTCCCTCTACGAGCAAGCAAGCAGCAACTCTGAAGTCGATACTAGTCAATGCGCGAAAAGGAGGTACTCGCAAAGTGTGAAAATGGACTGCCTGTCGCGTTCTTAAGCACAGTGATAAGGCAACTGGCGTTCTACAAAATGTGCACCGCCGGTCGCCCGCCGGTCCAGCTATCGCCCTATCTGTACCGCCGATCGCCCCAGCGACCGACGTTCGCCCATGAGCGACCGACGTTCGCCCATAAGCTATACCCGGGGTCGCCTTGTGACCGACGTTCGCTCATTGGCTGGACCGCCGATCGCCCCAGCGACCGACGTTCGCCCATGAGCTGGACCGCCGATCGCCCTAGCGACCGACGTTCGCCCATGAGCTGGACCGCCGATCGCCCTAGCGACCGACGTTCGCCCATGAGCTGAATCGGCGGTCGCCCTATTTCACCTCTTTATGTTGAATGCGAGGGCATCAGGTTTCATAGCAGCTCCTACGAGGATGAGAATCATGAGATGAGGATGAATATTGTATGGGGGAGGAATAAAAGAGCCCTTTAGTTTATAATGTATTAATCTAAAAATTAGGAAGGTACGCATAGGGTAGGAATTTCGAATCGTGGGTCCCATAATTCCCATTTTATGATCATTCAATTCCTAAGAAATGGACAAGAGATGTGTAAATGGATAATAATGAATGGGAGGAAGGAGGGGGTGAGAGTTCCTCGTCCTCTTTGTAGGCATGAATGGTATATATTATTTTGTATGGTGTATATTTTAAGAAGTCATATCGTGCCTAATCATTTATAATAATTGATAAAATGTGAATTCATTTATAGAGCATCAGCCTCTTCAATGCATGAAAACACTTTAATGAATCTAACGATTCAATACCTACAATCTAAGAATGTAATCCAAGGTAGTCAATTTCTAGCATCTAGATAAGATACCATTTCTGTACCAAAACTGCACCTCATATTTTAACATCACATTCAAGAACAATTTCTAGTTTCTTTTTATATCAGTGGAGCCTTTAATAAATTATAAGATCTCCGTATATAATATCTGACTGATAGATTATCCTTGCAATGAGTTTATGGGCTCATAACATTATGAAATTGGTTAAATTGAGTGGGGGGAGGATTTTGAAAATTTTGGCAAGTCAAATAATAAGGCCTTGAAATACAATTAAGTGAATGGGATTAGTGCATATACCCTAGAAAGCACTGAGAGAAATAGTTGCTTACCAAATTAAAAGGTGATATATCATGACATATTATATGTTTGGAGAAAAAAAGAGTGACCACTATATGAAGGTAAATATTTGAAGTCAAGAAGACTAATGATTTGCGGACATTCTTATCAACCCATTATTGAGCGTACTTTTGGAACCAATATTTGATGAGTATTTTATGTTGAGAATTCTGAGAATGTTGAAAATTATAATTTTGTAAATTGTGATTAAACTTGTATCGATCTAAATCCATATTACACCACAAGAGTATCCAATGAGCATAAAATACATTTTTCATGTATCATGGTCACCGCTCTTGGCAAAATGCCCATGACCATAAGAATCATTTTCAACTGGGAATGAGATATAGGAAGAACGGAGTGGGAATGAGAGGGGATGAGGGGGGATGAGGGGGATTGAAGGGGGGAGTGGGGGAGATGCTTGAATCGGTTAATTCAAAATTTGATTGTTGCATAAAGAGGATCCAAGAAAAAGAGCGGGAGCTCTCGCGAAGTCGCCCCTGCAGAGTGCCGGTCGCCCCGATGCGCTCCGCTGAGGCTGGATCGAAACTCTTCTGAAGCTGCACCGGCAGTCGCCCCGAAGGTCTGCTGCAGCTGGACCGGCGGTCGCCCTGGAGCGAGTCTTGCAAGAAACACTGGACTGGCGGTCGCCCTAACGATGTCGCCGGGACACCGCCGGTTGCCCTATCACAGAAGGTTAAATACAATCGTAATTGGCCGTAGTCGTCACTTTTCAGTCCACGTGCCGTGGTGTTGCGCATTGTCTGGTGTCGACTCAAAGTTGCCACTTGCTTGCTCGATTGGAGGCCAACGTGGACTGCACTATTTTTGGTGTTTTGTATCTAACATCACATCATAGCGGCATTTCCGTGATCGGAGGTAACAATGACTACAATTGCGGAACGTAAAATAGTACTTGGGGAGCGACGCAAGAAGAGAGGAAAAACACAGAAGAGGAATCACCGTATTCTCCAAGATGCCACTCAACGCGCTTTTCCGGGGTGGGAGACCGAAGAGGGTGTGTGGAGTCAGACAACAGTGAAGAATTACATCGCCTGGTGCCACATCAGCAAGTTGTTTCCACACTTTCGACATGAGACGCACTTGAAATTAAATGCTGCAAATCTGCACTATTGTAAGCATGACAAATTTGTGCAACGATGTATTGAAGTGTGGAGGTTCCTTTATAAAGGCAAGAATGTCACCAAGAACGAGGTTTCGTATCATATTGCTCAAATGGTGTATGCAGAGGTAATATTGGAGAAAGTGGTGGATTGGAGCTCAATGAAAAAATCGCCTCAATTCTTCCTTCCAACCAAGCAAGATATTCCAAGAGCCCCATTGAGAGAAAACCCACGAGAAGGACTTACGGCAGCAAGGCATCGGAAAGATGGGGATGCTGATGATGTGTATGTTTGGGTAAATCCTAATTCTGATGAAGAAGAGGTTAAGGAGAGGGAGCATCATACTCCTCTTGTAGAAGGTTCTATTGGTGGCGTCGAACACTTTCATGTGGGTGAAACAAGCGTGCAAGATTTGGATGTGATTGATGCACCTGTGAAGCACATCGAGGACCTACGAACAGAAGGAGAAGCGGATGGCATTGAATACATGGAGGTTGAAGCAATGTTTGGTGCTTGTACTTTGGGAACACCCGAAGTTATAGTTCGGCCCGTTATGAGCGCCTCTCCTCAAACAAATGTTAGCGTAGAGGATGGGACTCTAGAATATCCAATGGAAACGATTGAACAGCCAGAAAGAGAAGGAAATGAAGAAGTAGAGCTGGAGAAGGAAGTTCAAGTAGTCTTCAAAGCGAAACGCCCGAATGAAAACGATGATTCGTACATGAAGTTGTTGAACAAGGCTTTTGAGAATTATTCATATTTGTTTCATGCTTTGTCATACGAACGGGCAAAGTGTGTTGAACTCCAACATGACATAGAGGTAATCAAGGATGCAAAAATGAAGATCCAAGAGGAGGCGACGAATGTTCTTCCAGCTCTGGTTGCATCGGATCAGGTCGATTATGAGGAAGAGCTCATAAAGCAGATGAAACACTTCGAGGATGTGCGAAGGAGATACAAGCGCGTCGACGAATGGTTTGTGGTCAATTATTAGGGTCGCGAGAAGGATTTTATGGTTGAAGGAGCCAAGGACCAAGGTCATTTTGAGAAGGAGCTAAAGAAACTCATTTCGGCATGCGATGCCTTGAGAGCTGAGATCGAAAGGGTGAACCTAGCATCAATAAGATTGAAGGGGAACAAGGAAAAGTTAGTCCTCAATAGAATAGATGGAACCGTGGATATTGCAGAAGAGGGTCAAAGTTCACAGCGCAATGAAACAACTGAGGAGTTGGTCAAAAAGCTACTTGTGCTTGCAGAAGAGGAGAGGTTCTTAAATGCAAGGATCGAAGATCTATGTATTGCAAATAAGACAAAGGGAGAAATGTCGGAGCTGGTACCATCTAAAAAAAATCTAAAGTACAATGGAAGAAGATTAGAGTAAGCGGAATCAAATTTTAGAAAGACGTTGGTGTGTTGGTTATATCCATTTACTTTATTTTATTTGTGAACTGAAAGTTGGGAGATAAGTGCTAGGCTGGATGTTATACAATGTATCTTTTTGATTATATGATATGTTTTTACTAGTAAGATACCCGTTGAACGATGTTATGTTTATTATTTGTATATATGCGCACGGTGTTATTTTAATCATCTTGTTTATTCTTTTTATTTTTTTATTTTTTATTTTAAATGCATGATTTGGAAATATCTAAAAATAGAATGGTATGTAGGCTGGTAATTATTTAAGTTGGTAGGTTTGTATGTTGGTAGGTTGGTGGATACTTTGGACAGTGGTCTTTTAGAAAATTATGTCGTGTATACCATTCCATATGTATATATAATGATATTGAATTTTGGAAAGCTTTGATTAGTATTAATCCACGATGAAGTAATGATAAATAATTTGTAAAAATTTGGAATCGTAACTAAGTTGTTGAAGTTACGTATAAATATATGGTGGGATTTAGTTGCAAGTATTTAGAGTCAATGAATATTTTTACAAACCCCCCAAAACCTCGAAAGGCAATGATTCGTACATGATTTCAAATATGCGAAAAAGATTTGTAACAAAAGGGGGGAAGCGATATTCGCGCCCATCACGTGAGACCGCCGGCCGCCTCTCTCGGCGTCGTTCGCTCATCATCACCGGATCGGCGGTCGCCCTAGCGACCGACGTTCGCCCATCCGTCATTGACGGGTCGCCCCGTCGGGAGGGGTGCGCGAGGCTCGCGGACACTTTCTCCTTGGGTGCTTGCCCATCACGTAGACCGCCGGTCGCCCTGTCAGCGTCGTTCGCCCATCGACTGGATCGGCGGTCGCCCCATCAGGAGGGGTGCGCGGAGGCTCGCGGACACTTTCTCCTTGGGTGCTTGCCCATCACGTAGACCGCCGGTCGCCCTGTCAGCGTCGTTCGCCCATCAACTAGATCGGCGGTCGCCCTAGCGATCGACGTTCGTCCATCCGCTGTATTGGCGGTCGCGTGATTTGGAGGTTTTGAATGAAGTTAACACCAAGTATCCTATACCATGCCAAGGTTGAATCAAATTAACACCAAGTATTTCCTTCCATGTAAATCCAAGTTCCATGTGGCTTCTTTCATGATTTAATATATTTAATACGGTTAGAAAAAATAATAAAACCACCTCCTCCCCCCTTTAGTATAACTTCCTCTATTACTTAGCATCCTACAAAGTCAAAGTAAATCATAACATGTAGATACGTTTCTCTTATGGGAAATTTTGTTCTTCCATAATTTTTATAAGGTCTTTTTTAGTCAACACAAGTTTTAAAATCGTTATCCCTTTCCACAAATCTATTTTCCGTATATCATTCAATATTCTACTCATTCAAATGACTTACAAGTAAATGATGACCTATAGATGACATATCCCCACGATTTTCTAAATAACACCATCATTTCCATAGGGTCATCATTAGGTAGTCTAAGGGTTTAAATTGTCCTCTTACCCCCTTTATCTATTTTTTCTTATTTTTTGAAGTTTTGGTGTTTCTAAGTGCTTGCAACCAAAATCCACCCTATAGATCCCTATAAATCCACCCTATAGATCCACCCTAACGATTTTTTTTTATAGCTCCATCATGTTCATAAGGTAGTTATTACATAGTCCAATTCTTTTTAAAATATTTTTTCTCTCCATTTGACTATTTTTTATCTATTATTTAAAGCTCTACTTACTTCGAAAATTCTATATTAATTTGGGAAAAATAGTACAGGTTGTCCTGTAATATTTTTGATGGTTCCATCATTTTTATATGATCCATATTACCTATACTAAATAGGTAGATTAGTGTTAGATACACTAATATACATAAATAGGCTATAAGTTTTTACTATTAGTCAATATTTGTACCCTCTTCAAAGGTGAAGATGGGGATCCTTACATAGTATTGGAATCGATACTCTTGGTAAAATTTTTATCCCAAAAGTAAAAACTTGTAGCATTTTCAAATCTTATAAAAATCTAACACTAATGTACTTATTTAGTGTAGTCCAAATGTTCAAATTACATTCCCCACTTTGTTTTCGTATGCATGTGCGCACACCGCCTACTTTCACATGACTATTTAATTTTTGGAAATTCGGGAAAAATACTTTCATTCCTCCTGTGCCCCTAAGATTTATACCATATTTTTTACACAATATGAATCACCTAGGAAAGTTATCAACACCCCTTCCACTCCCTTTTTACTTATATATTTACATATTCCCCCGTGCTTCAGACCCCGCAATTCAAATATCCCCATATAAACTCAACCACTTAGTTCGCATTCTCCTATGCTTTTATGAATACTTCCATTACATTTATGAGGCCCTCATTACCTAATTCAAGTGTTCGTAGCACCTCCTGTATGCTTTCATTCTCTTTTCCCTTATCATTCGAAGTTGTGGTGGGTGCACCTAAATTATGACATATGGATGCGATTTTCCTATGGTTTTTTTTATGATTCGATCATTTTCATAGGGTCATTAGTTGGAAGTCCAAGTATTAAAATCACATTATTGCCCCATTTATTTTTATTTTATTTTTTATTTTTTTTTGTTTTTAGTTTTGATGGTTCCAAATACTTGCCACCAAAAGTCATTATATAAATTCGTTACTACTTTGACAAACACGTTGGGAGGAAGGTTAGTCCTTGCCCATGAGCTGGACCGGCGGTCGCCCAGTGACCTACGTTCGCCCACCAGCTGGATCGGTGGTCGCCCCAGCGATCGGCGTTCGCCCGTCCGCTGCATCGGCGGTCGCGCGATCCAGAGGTCGCGCCCCCAGACACAAGTCGCGCCCTCCCATTTGGAGGTCGCGCCCTCTGACCGAAGGTCGCCCACCAGGTGGATCGGCGGTCGCCCTAGCGACCGACGCTCGCCCTAGCGACCGACGCTCGCCCTAGCGACCGACGCTCGCCCTAGCGACCGACGCTCGCCCTAGCGACCGACGCTCGCCCTAGCGACCGACGCTCGCCCTAGCGACCGACGCTCGCCCTTCGGCTGGATCAGCGGTCGCCCTAGAACCAGGGTTACATATACGCGCGCGGACACCAGCAGTCGCCATTTTTCACCTCCACGTGTCGAGCCTTGCGCATTGTCTGGTGTCGACCTCTGGTTGCCGCCTGCTTGTTCGAGCGCTAGAGCGTGCGGTGATTGGCACACACGTGCCACACGTGTGCATTTTACACATACGTGCTGCCCGATTTTCGAGTTTTCTAAATTCTGTGTTAGTCCACGGAATAGATATAACTTTGTTTTGAGTTAGTTAGAAATTTTCTTCCATGGTTAGCATTTGGGTGACCATGACGCCTAGCCAGGAGCGGAAGATAGCGAGAGACAAGGACCGCAAGAGGAAAGAAAAGAAGCAAAGGAGATTTCACAAGATTCTCATAGATCCCACGCAACATGCTTTTCCGGGGTGGGCGCAAGTAGAGGAACCGTGGACCCTTAAGACTTGCAAGTGGTACATTGCTTGGTGCCACATCGGCCATTTGTTTCCACACTATCGTCACAAGTTTCATCGCCGCCTGAATTGCGCAAATTTGCACTATTGCCATCACGATGAATTTGTGCAACGATGCATTGAAGTGTGGACTTTCCTCTACGCCAGTGTGCATGTGGTGAGCAACGAGGTTTCGTACAACTTAGCACAAATGGTGTACGCGGAAATAATTTTGCAGAGGGAGGTGGATTGGAGGACGTTAAAAAAATTCCCTCAAACAATTAAGCCAACAGAACCCCATATTCCGCGAGCTCCTTATCCAGCGGCCAACCCACGAGAAGGGCTTACAACGCCTAGGGGTTACAAAGGAGGAATCCCTGATGAGGACATAGTTTGGTCAGATTCGGAAGAAGAAGGGACCGAAAGGCGAGAAGTGGATGAAGGGGAGCCGAACCAAACGATGGAGGAAGGTGGAGCACATTATGATGAAGGGGGGCCAAGCCAAGTTTGTACAGAAGGGGGGCCAAGCCAACTTTACAATGAAGGGGGCCCAAGCGAAGAATGACTGGTAGTTAGTTAATCACGTTTTTTTAGCAATTGTAGAAAAGTAGTAAACTCAATACCAAACACTAAGTGCAATTGCCATTTTGTATGCAAAAACGTTGAATGTGAATATGAAGTTTTTGATTTTCTTCAATTTAAATATTCTTGGTGAATGAAATCTCACTATTGCATGTGGTATAAGCATAAGGGAAAAACCTTCAATGTCCGAGGTACCGTCATTGATACATGGCAATTTTTATCATTCTTAATTATTTAGGAAACGTGGATTGAGCAATATTCATCCCTTTATTTTTTGGATTTCGAGCAAGAGAAGTTAAAAATCTAGTTTCTAATATGAGTCCTTATTTTTCTCTCTCTTGCCTTTGCATGTTCCCTTTATTATTATTAATTTTTTTTCTTTTAAAAAGAAAAGCAATATTGCGAATCAAACATTTTTGAGCCACATGGTCTCCGGGATTCTAGTTAATAATAGCTGTACTGCGTGGACCATGGATATTCACTTGGAGAGTAAAGTGCTCTTCGTCGGAAAAATCTGTCATCGCTATGGCGACCGGCGGTCCAATTGGGTCAGGGCGAGGGCGACCGGCGGTCCAGCTAGCGCGAAGAAGTCAAGGCCAGGGCGACCGCCGGTTCACATGGCGCGACAAATAAAAGTTGTTAGGGCGACCGCCGATCCGGGCCGTGGCGACCTAGCCGCACCGCCGGTCGCCTTCTATGCGCATTCGCCCCCGACTTACAGAAGTATGGAGTATATAAGGAGTCGTTCACGGGCTCGAAGCCACTTTCCTTTGCGCTTGGCCCGTTGTCTAGGGTCTCCCCATGAGAAGCCCCCTGCTCGGTCTATAGGTGCAAAGAGTAACTTGAGCCTTGTAGTGCGTGTTGTCGTCACCGATTTCATTGCAGCGGCGGAGGTGCGGTTCCAGAACATGGAGCATTCTTCCCAATCCAACGGGGTACCAGATAATAGAAGAGACACTCGCAAATGGGACGAGTGGCTACGAGTATCCACGAACGGAACGACAAGCCAAATACTCGCGTGTGCTTATTCTCGTGGGAAAAGCACGCGATCTTTGTAAGGCAACGAGCATTTGCTCATTTCGGATATCCTCACAATTCCCCATTACCCCGGTGTACGAGGTTGCCCCGTGGAGTTCTCGAGCTATTCCGTGATCAAGGAGGGATAGTTCCAAAGAACAACATTTCTTATGCGGATGTTGTTCCGGACTCACGAGTGGATGCCGGCATACCATATGCGGCAAGGGAAACTACGGAGAACATAGATACCCCTCGCATCAACTCTGTAAAAGTACCATCCCCTAACCTAAGGTCTAATCAGGTGCCATCCTCTAATAAGGGGAGTCATGGCAGCAATGGACAAAGGATCTCTACACTCTCTAGTGGACGGCGACATGGGCAAAGGAGTATGGAGGATAGTTTTGATCTTGCCACTAGGCAAAATTTGGATGCAAAGTGGGCTTCATTTTTCTATGAGGCAAACATTGCATTCAATGTCGTACGACATCCAGCATTCATAAGTGCCGTTCAAGAGACAACAAAGGCCGGTATTGGTGGCTATCAACCACCCTTGTATCATGCTATTAGGACTATGATGCTCGATGCGAAGAAGGCAGCTGTGCAAAGGTCGGTAGAGGATCGAACAAAACTTTCTATCGAGAAGTAGTGAGGAACAATATGCTCAGATGGGTGGTCAGATGTCACAAGTAGACCACTCATTAACATGATGCTTGTTTGCCCAGTGGGAGAGGTGTTTCTGGGATCAGTGGATACTACAGGGAAGAAAAAGGACATCGCTTATGTGGCAAATGAAATGGCGAAGTACATAGAGGAGGTTGGACCACAAAACATCGTGCAGATATGCACCGACAATGCAAGCTCCATGTTAGGTGCTGTGAAGAAGTTGCAGATAGACTATCCTCACTTGTATGGACAAGGTTGTGCGGCACATATTCTAGACCTCCTTCTCGAAGATTGGGGGAAAGAGGCGTGGGTTAAGCATTTGGTGGAGCAAGCCAAGAGAGTGTGCACATTTATTAAGGGGTCCCACGTCCCCCTTGCTCTATTCAGGAAGTACTCGCGGAAGCTGCAGCTCAAGGTACCACCTCAGACTCGATTTGCAACAAACTACTTGATGATAGAGCGGTTGTTAAAGCTACAACAACCTCTGAACAACATGGTGATCTATGCGGAGTGGCATGTGTTTGTCGAAACATTGTTCAACAGGCAAAACAGTCACCAGTTACAGACAAAGGCAAGGAATGTGCGGAATAGCATTAGGAGCGATGAGTTCTGGGAGAATTGTACGAAGTTTGTGAAAGTAGTTGAACCAGTACTCCTAGCTCTTCGGGAGTTTGACGGGGAAGTACCAGCCATGCCCAGGGCGTATGTCATCATGTCGGACCTTAAAGAACACGTGTTCTCTTTGCGTGAACCTCCATTCGAACTATCCCCCGACATTGCTACAAAATACGAGGATGCATTTCAAAAACGATGGGAGATGATGCTCACAGACCTCCACTATGCAGCAGCTTTGTTGAACCCTTATTTGACAAATATGGGAGCAATTCAAAACAATGGAGAAGCAAAAAGAGCTTTAAACCGGGTCATAAGGAAGCTTAGCGCCCCAATGGGAGTAGTCTATGAGGAAGTGGTGCGGGAACTCATACAATATGAGGAGAGGACGGGTCCATTTAACACCAATTCAGAGGCCCCTGATCCAGCTCAGTGTGACTTGTTACCACATCAATGGTGGCATCAAGTCGGGGGGAATGCCTTGCCAAAACTTGCGAAGAGGATTTTGGCATTGACATGTTCAGCTTCATCATGTGAGAGGAATTGGAGCATGTACTCTTTCGTGCACAACAAAGTGAGGAATCGGTTGTCAACTTCCAAAGCAGAGGACCTTGTGTACATCTATGCGAACGCCAAACTCGAGCGCTAGAAACGTACCAAATCGCCGAGAACGTAGTACGAAAATTACTTAGAAGAAGGAGACTCTGACAAAGAAGACTATGTACCCGACAATGAATGGGATGATGGTGTATTCATGGATAACCCGGAGGCGGATGACGACAAATATGTCAATGACGGTAGCGAACACGACGACCTAGAGAATTGGAACGACAAAGAAGGAAACATGACTATTCATGTCAAGGACCCGTTTGAGTTCGATGACGACCAGGATGTTCCACAACTGCCTCGCCAGTTTGCAGTATTTGCCAGCGACATAGAAAGAGAAGGAGTGGCAAATTTACAACTCCAAGAGAGTATCTGCCTAGCGAAATAAGACTTGGTAAACCGGATGGATGAAGAGAACATTGGTCCACTTAAAGGCAGCCCACACTCTAACAACGACGATAAACTTGAGAGTGTGAAGGGCACAATTACCACGACAGGAGTTCAAATGGACCAAATTAAAGTGGAACCTGACGATGTATCCAATTCAGGTTGCATGGTAGTGGGGTCACCTAGAGTTTCAACCATTCGATCAAGGAATTCAACTCTTAACGGAGATGACTCCGATGTACCTCTACAACAATTGTTCCCAAGGGTTACCCAACCTAAAGGGGCCCATACAACTTGTATGGTATTGCCGAAGATGGAGGTCAAGATAGAACCAACAAGTCCAACATGCAACCGGGCATTGGCAGTGGCACGAGACGTCGGGCCATCTACACAACCTCGCAATCGTATTACACGAGGCCAGAAGCGTTTGAGGAAGGCACACAATCGACGATGTCGAAAAGGAGCACCCGTACATGAAGAAGTCCATGGAGGGATTGCTTCATCCAATAATCCGAATACACGTACAATGCGCCATCTACCACTGAACGCAAACGGGATCACTAATGCTTCACGGCCCTTGAAGCGCCTCGTTACAGTGAACAAGAAAACAACTACGGACACGGAATTGCGCAATTTGGCGAGTGAGGTTGAGTGTGAAGTACGCAATGAGACAGAGGATGAAGACGAGGATGGCGACCAAAGCACTGATGACTCTCTAGGTGAAACCGATCCAAACGCAGATGAAGTATCAAGCGACGATACGTATACATTGAGGGATACCTAAAGACGAATTATTAGAATTTTGTTATCTTGGATTGGAAGCACGAAGTTCATTGTTAGAACTCGGTACAATACTACAATGTACTGCAAGTAGGGCAACTATTAGCTTACAATACTTTGGTATCCTAGTATGTTTCGGGAGTATAATACATATAGTTTGGTATATGTAATAGTTACATCATATATATGAATACTATAATTATAGACATGCGCAAATTTGTACTATGAAATGCACCATTGACCTTGTTTCCAATTAAAAATGTATTCATAAAAATGCTTTGAAGCTCATTTTGTACCAATATGAATTTATTTTTCTTGTTTCATATTCAACCATAGTGCTGGTCACCACACACATCGCCACATGGGCGCTACCCCCAGGGCGACCGCCGATAGCCATAAGCGACCGACGATCGCCCTGGGCGATCATCGGTCGCTAAGTACTAGACCGGCGGTCGCCTAATAGCGGTTGCCAGGGCGACCGCCGATCGCTATAAGCGACCGACGATCGCCCTGGGCGATCGTCGGTCGCTCAGTACTGGACCGGCGGTCGCCTACTAGCGGTTGCCAGGGCGACCGCCGGTCTCCATACTGGACCGCCGATCGCCTTCTCGCGGCAGCCAGGGCAACCGGCGATCGCAGTAGGCGACCGACATTCGTCCCGGTGCGACCGTCAGTCGCCTAGCGAGGTCGCCCACCCGCGGTCGCCCACTGTGACGTGTATTTTGATTTTCCACGTCATTATCAACCCTACGCCACGTAGGAAAATAGCTTTTTACCTCAAGGTAAATCTCAGCAAGTTTTTTACTATGTAATTTTTGGTACGGTCGACATTTTCGTCGACCCGACGTCTAACAGACATGTCCAATACGACAAATCAGACAGACATTCCAAAAATTGTGTCTAATAAGACAACCCTGCCGGTCAGGTGGAATTGGTGAGGAAGCCCTCACCCTATTGCTGTCCGCCTCTATCCGGGAAGCGGACGTTGCTACCGTGTGAGCGTTGAGCGGTGAGCGGTGAGCGGTAAGATTTTTGATTTTTTAGGGCTGACTTTGTATTTTTAGTAACTAAGTTTATAAGAATAGTATTTTAAAAAAAATTAGAGAATAAAGTTCGAATATTCTCGAGAATATTCGAATATTCTTGACTTATTACCGTGGATTTAGTGACCCAAACCCGTGGAAAATATGGCTTAAATTCCTTCAATTTGGTTAGACTTGAGCTCAAAACTTGACAGTAAACGACAATTTGTTAATGTCAAGAGGTTTCTAAGGTAAAAGTAGTGTCCCCAACATCGAAAAAATATATTCTTAGCTGGAAGGAATTGATATGAACCTGCTGCTATGGTATCACTTTTCTCTCACACGGGCCACTTTTGTTTTCACTGTTATGTCAAAGATGAGCTTCCGAGGTGGATGTCCTTACTCTGAATGCAAACTTTGGAATCTAGATTACCTCTTCTGCAATACTCCGCTTTTTTCCCTTCTCTGGTCTTTTCCAACTATTTCCTTGCATTTCTTATTGAGATTTTCTGGCACATCTCGTGGAAAAGGAGTTGGACGGGGTCCTGGTCCTGGTCGAGGAGCAGCAGCAGCACAGAATGGTCAACTTGACGATTCACCTCCAGCAAAGAAAGGCCGTTGAGGTCGAGCCATAGCAGCAAAAGAAGCCGCAGCAGATCCGGCTCGGATGACATTACCACATGAAAGGACTTCGAACATTTCACTTGAACATCAGAGCATGGAGTCAAGCAGTCAAACACGGTCCTCGGCAATGCCGAAGTCTGTAATTTGTATTAAAAAAATTTCATCACATTCAATGCCAACTCTCATTTCAAATGTGAGTCGTGGCCATACAACTTCTATACCTATCCATCAGCTAGTCATAGTTCGAGTCAGTCCCTGTATCACTCCTGTTGCGATCATCAGCTTCTGAAGTGAATTCTAAAAAATCCTCCCAAATCGTCTGTAGTGGCAGTATTTCATACACATTGCAGCTGAAGCACCCCCAAGTCTTGCCCGTCATGTCCTTCAGGTAGTCGTCTCCCTTGTTCCGTGCTATACACGCTGAACACCACGCCTTGTGACAATAATCACAGGGGATCACAAACCTGTCCCCTCCACACCAATTGCATTGCTCATCATCATACTGGACGTTCTTCGTAAATACAACGTCGTCCAACAAAAGTTTGCACGAAATGCAAATTCCAACACCAAGACGAGGATGCTCCATCAAACAAGCACGGATTTTTCTCTCTCCACATGCAGTGCACGAATACAAATACAAAGGATCGACATCGGGTGCATGTCCCGCCATTTGATCGACTTCAACTCTGCAAGACTAACAAACTTCGAATGAGAAATGGCCCAAAAGTCCGAGCTTTGAGATGCCGGCTATCCTCCCAAACTTTTCTTATATAACACGAGAGCAAACCGGATTGCCTTGATTTCTTCTTGAAGGCCCAGTCATCTGCACCAACTCATCGACCCATCAACGGCACCGCCGACAGCACCGGCAGTAGCGGCAGCACCAGCAGCTTTTTTGCTGGAATGTAAGGCACCGACATTTCTGCGAATTACAAACCGACACTTCGGCACCGACACGAATTCCCATGACAGTTGATCTGGATTTTCTTACATTTTCACGAGAAATCACCGACACTGCATCCTCTTACATTTTCACAAAAAATCTAATCACTTGAGCATTTTTTCCTCCCATCTGTACAAGCACATCACAATGAGCATCGACATGGCACAGGTACATGGGACGTTAAAACCGACACACCGACACTCTTTATGACACAACTTATTCACTCTCATGCATGGCCATGTTAGAATAGAACATGAGCACCGACATCTTGTACCGAGACCATGTTGTTCACTTCACTGACGTCACGGACCCATTACAGGTTCGGCCGGATTGGTCGGTGATATTGATTTTTTTTTAAAAATGATGCTGGGACCGGCCTCCATACGGAAAATAAGCAATTTGTTTGAGCTCAAGGACCCTCCAATTCAGCATTTTAGAGATGGTAGAAGGACTACGAGGAGTAAGGAGGACGGTGTAGGCGTTCATGTCGACGATGATGATGAAATGGGTGAAGCTATATGGCGGTTGTGTGTCTGGGCTACTTTTTGACTCAAAAAGTTGTAGTAATTTCAGATTTCCTTGAAAAAAAAATTAAATATTTCCATTCTTCTTGAACCTTATTTCCGTACAAAAGAGAAATAACTGCTCCTTCGAAATGACAGCCATTCCATGCTCAAATGCTTAACCCTTAAACGTCAGACCTAGCCCGAGGGGTTGGGTTTTTTTTTGAGAGAATCTTGCTCATAACTTACACTCCATTATATCAAATGGAATTTTTAGAATTCCAAACTGAGCACCTCAAAGAGACCTATACTTTCTTAGAATAGAGCTCTAGCAAATTAAAAATATACTAATGCTAAAAATGGAGTTTAAAAGAGATTTTGGGTGTGGTATCAGGACAGCATATGACGTTTAAGGGTTAAGTTCTTCGTTATAGGTGCCTGTAGCTTATATGCATTTAATATTAAGGATTTCCAATATTTGATTCGTCGATAAATTAAGTACGTGCAGAAGGTTAAGAGACGGCGGCAGTCATTGTCAGCTATTTAGTTGGATAATAGATGTTTACTGAAGTTAGTTTATTTTGGCAAGTCAGTCACCGTCATAGCCGGATGTTAGGCAATTTGCGGTGGCTGATTAGGGTTTCTTAGCCGCAATTGTGGAACTTATATAATGGAGTTGAAACTCATAGTACAATCTCTTCATTTGCAGAGAGAACTCTTGGACTCGTTTGGAAGAAATTGTGATAAGATATCTCATTGCAAGCAGCATGGAGGAAATCGGTAGCGGTAGTGAGAGAGGAAAGGAGATTGGCCAGAGAAAGAAGAAGCGAAGGGGTGGTACGAAGTTTACTAATTCTAAAGCACATAGGCGTAGTGCTTTGCGGAAGCCCGATGGGAGAAGCTGTAGCGGCGATGATCGGGAGCCAGACGAGTATGACATCTTGATCGACGATGATGTGCTACCGCCATTTTGGCGGACTATCAAAATGCGATCGCTCAACCTCGACAGTGTCCTCGAGAGTGTCGGGACAGTCGAAGGTAAAGACGAGGAAGAGGAACGGAGTAGAAAGCAGTTAAGGACATCTAGCGAGACTGTATGCGTGGATGCGGATAACGATGGAGGTGTAGACTCTACAAATGAGGTAATGATGTTATCTATATGACAATTGTGTTGATGTTTCTAAGTGTCAAAATATTACCGAATTCGTTTATGGATTAACATCAACATCTGTTGTCTTTAGGGTCGCAGACAATCGGAAGAGGAAGACGATCAATCTGGAGAAGAAGCTGCAACGTTTGAGGAGAAAAGAGTCACCGATATGGACGACAGAGCAGAAGCTTTCGCTGATCAGGAAACACAAAATGATGTAGCGGATGGATTTGAGACAAGTCATGAAGAATTAGAGGAGGTACATGAGAAACTCTACTTCCAGGTTTATTGGGAGGACCTAGGGTTGATTAAGTATACCATCAACGAGAGTCCATTCTTTAATATGATGTGGTTTGAGTTATTGACATTACAGATTTCTATGATATACATATGGACCCATGACTGATTCATGGTATACTATTATCGAGTGTGACATGATTTCCATGTGTATAATAAAACCGTCTACAAAGAGTGAGCAGGTATATGACATGTCGAAATTTTTGAGTGGAATGAAAGAGTATAAGCATATTTTAGCATTCACTTCTACATATAACGTATGTTTTCTACATTAAGCATATGATTGTTCAATTGTCTTACATATAAATCATATTCATAACGATTCAACTGACTTAGTACGTAGAAAACAAGTACAAAATATAGTATATGTGAAATTTCCCCTGACAGAAGTCGATACCCGAGCTCAGTTGCACCAGACCTACCACACATCAGTTGAGAACTGGCAAGATGCTTGGTCCTTGCTACCCTCCATGGCTAGAACCGGCAAGATGCCCGCTACCCAGCCAGGCGGCGCCCAGTTACCCAGGCAGGCCGCGTATTGTCACCAATGGCCCGATGATGCCCGGGTTGCCCGGGTCCCAGCTGGAGTGGCCCTCCGGGTACCAGCCAGGCTGGCCCGGCCGCCCGGGTCCCAATGAGTGCGGCCCAGTAGTGCAAATGGCCATCTTGCTGCCCGCCCGGCCCTAGTCTGCGGTGGCTCGGCGGGTACCAGCCAGGCTGGCCCGGCCGCCCGGGTCGCAGCTGGAGAGGCCCCAGTGCCGCCCTCCCGGTACCGCCCCCCCGGTGCCGCCCTCCCGGTGCCGCCCTCCCAGTGCGGCCTCCGCTCCGCCGAGTGGCCCCCGGGTATGTGGCTCCTCCGGCAGCTCCGCCGACAGCATCTCCGACCTACGCCAAACGTCTGAAGCGCCGTGCCGGCCCTTCCCTCCCCCAGGGGTTGCTCAATTTGAAATTCCAAAGTTTTCGACTTTAATAGCGAGATTCCATTTCAACAAAAGTTGGTGCTATTTCTGAATAGGCACAAGCAAGCACCGCCGATGCGCTCGGAAGGCAGATAATTTTAGTAAAAGCAACAAAACGTACCGGCAAGATGGAAGGAGTACATTTGATACTGTCAAGTTGTGGGAGAATGTTTTCTGATGAGGTTGCACACCATTGCTGTCGAGAAATTGCAGGAAGAAGAAATCATGGCGGATCGTGCAGGGAAGGAGGTGGAAGTGGAAGGAGGCAGTAAGCACGTCGAGGAAGGTTTATTGAATGTGAGTTCCCAGTCCTCAGATTCAAGTATTTTCGACGAATTTTACAAGGAATATTACAAGGCGCATGCTCCTGGTAAAGCAATGAAAACCAGGGCGGAGTTGGAGGCGTGGTACTCCAAGAAATTTCTGGTATGTATTGGACAAAGCTTCTTGCTTCATCAGTTTGAATGTAAACCCTAATTATGATAGAATCGGGTGGGAGAGGGTGAAACTGGCTCCACTGTTACGTCATGGCCGGTGTTGTCCCATCTGCTTATGTCGATGAGAGCTGCTCTGTGGGTGATGGCCGGGCCAAAGGCTGTTCGACCTTAATCATCAGCTGGATGGACGCCGTGATCCACCATGCTTATCCCTGGCTTGACGCCGTGATCCTCATGCTCATCAGTGGCTCGATTCTGTGATCTTCACGCTCATTAGCCGGCTGTATGCCGTGATCCTCATGCTCATCCTGGCTCGATGCCGTGATCCTCATTCTCATCTCATGCTCATCCATGGCTCGATGCCGTGATCTTCATGCTTATCAGCCGGCTGGATGCCGTGATCCTCATGCTCATCCTCGCTGGATGCCGTGATCCTCATGCTCATCCCCGGGCTCGAAACCGAGCTGTTTGAAAGCTCACTTGTCTGTGGGGTCTTGGAATTGGAAAGTGTGTGGGGGAGCTCGGGAGCAGCCCAGACCTTCGTCCACGAATGTCTGGCACCTCGTGGAGGTTTTTTCATTTTTTTCTGCCTTGTGAATTCATTCCTGGGATTCAATTATTGCATTGTTGTGTGAGTTCCTGGATTGCAGGGTGCTGGGCTCTCTTTGTCGTTGTTGTTCCTTCTGCTTTAGCTTACGAGGGGTGCTGTGTGGGTGATGGCACGGCCTGAGGCTGATCCTCCTTCCTCATATGCTGGCTCGATGCCATAATCCTCATGGTCATCGCTGGCTCGATGCCTTGATCCTCTTGCAATCAGCTGGCAGATGCCGTGATCCTCATGCTCATACTTGGGCTCGAAGGCGAGCTATTTGATAGCTGACTTGTCTGTGGGGTCTGGGATTCGCAAAGTGTGAGGGGAGCTAGGAAGGAGCCCAGACCTTCGTCCACGAAAGTCTGGCATGCTCATCCCCGGGCTCGATGCATTGATCCACTTGCTCATGAACTGTGATCCTCATGCTCATCCCGCGCTCGATCCGAGCTGTTTGTTGGCTGGATTTGGCTGGGGTTCTGACCTTTTCCTCAGGCTCATTCTGCGCTCGACCGAGCTGATTGTTGGCTGGTGGTCTTGGATTCGCAAAGTGTAAGGGGAGCTCGGACTCATGAGCCTCTTGCTTATCAGCTGGCCGATGCCGTGATCCTCATGCTCATTACGCGGGCTCGATGCCTTCACCCTCTTTCTCATGAACTGGCCGATGCCGTGATCCTCATGCTAATCCCCGGGCTTGAACTGTGTGATAGCTCACTTGTCTGTGGGGTCTGGGATTTGCAAAGTGTGAGGGGAGCTCGGAAGGAGCCCAGACCTTCGTCCACGAATGTCTGGCATGCTCATCCCCGGGCTCGATGCATTGATCCTCTTGCTCATCAGCTCTGATCCTCATGCTCTATTCGCGCTCAACCGAGCTGTTTATTGGCTGGCATTGGCTAGGAATCTTGGATTCGCAAAGTGTGAGGGGAGCTCTTGCTCTTGATACTTTTGCTCATCAGCTGGCCGATGCCGTGATCCTCATGCTCATTTCCCGGGCTCGATGCCTTCATCCTCTTGCTCATCAAGTGGCCGATGTAGTGATCCTCATGCTCATCGCTGGCTCGTTGCCTTGATCCTCTTGCTAATCAGCTGGCCGATGCGGTGATCCTCACGCTCATTCCTGGGCTCGAAGCCGAGCTGTTTGATAGCTTACTTGTCTGTGGGGTCTGGGATTCGCAAAGTGTGAGGGGAGCTCGGAAGGAGCCCAGACCTTCGTCCACGAATGTCTGGCATGCTCATACCCGGGCTCGATGCATTGTTCCTCTTCCTTATCAGCTGTGATCTTCATGCTCATCCCGCGCTCGATCCGAGCTGTTTGTTGGCTGGATTTGGCTGGGGTCCTGCCCTTATCCTCAGGCTCATTCTGCGCTCGACCGAGCTGATTGTTGGCTGGTGGTCTTGGATTCGCAAAGTGTGAGGGGAGCTCGGACTCATGAGCCTCTTGCTTATCAGCTGGCCGATGCCGTGATCCTCATGCTTATTTCGCGAGCTCGATGCCTTCACCCTCTTTCTCATGAACTGGCCGATGCCGTGATCCTCATGCTAATCCCCGGGCTCGAACTGTGTGATAGCTCACTTGTCTGTGGGGTCTGGGATTTGCAAAGTGTGAGGGGAGCTCGGAAGGAGCCCAGACCTTCGTCCACGAATGTCTGGCACCTCGTGGAGGTTTTTTCATTTTTTTGTGCGTTCTGAATTCATTCCTGGCATTGTTGTGTGAGTTCCTGGATTGCAGGGTGCTGGGCTCTCTTTCTCGTTGTTGTTCCTTCTGCTTGAGCCTATGAGGGCTGCTGTGTGGGTGATGGCCCGGCCTGAGGCTGATCCTCCTTGCTCATCCAATTGGGAGTGGTCGACGCGTTCTGGTTTTATTTTTTTTAGCTGGTTTTTTGATGTCACCTTCAGTTTTGTGCTGTGCACAGTATATAATGTCGCGGAAGTTGCTATTGCTAGCTTGTAAGGAACTTTAGTCTCTAGGCTGGTGGTTCGGGTGATATGCTGTTCTGGGCTTCTTGTTATGTACTCTGCTTGAGAATTGAAGCAAGTGTAAATGAAATTCATAGATATTTATTCATAGCAGTGACTGGTCCTATAATTTTGCTACTGTTTGATAATTGACCTTCAATTGGTTTCGTGTGATTTTGCAGGAACCTTTAAAGAAAAACAAAATTGACCGAGAAGAGGAGTCTGATGCAGACAATGGCCTCTCAGATTTGAGAGACAATGTGTTAGCTTACGTGGAGTCCTGTCGATTGAACATACTTTTGTCTTCTGTTCCTGAAACTCCACCTCCTGCCTCACCTGTCCGTCACACGTCACGTAATGACGTTGATCGGGTTGCACGAGCGGTTAACATGCGAATCAAAAAGAATGAGGCTAAAGCTAGACGTATCGAAGAGAAAGCATTAGCTAGACTTGTACCCAGACGCTCTCCGCGTCTTCATAGAAAGTGGCTATCATCTTAATTGTACTGTCAGATGATAAGAGGAGTTGATCATACACTTAATTATAAAGAAATTACTTCTTATTAATTTTATTGCATTGTTTATTTGACAAATTCTTATCCAGTCTGTGGTGTGTTATATTTGCTTTCCGGATTGCCAGATGACATTAGCTCCAGTCCTTACCGTTGAAGATGACGAAATCACCCGACCAATTCTTGCTCCTCCACAATCTCCCTTGACCGATGGAGATGAACCATTACATGATAGTGTCGTAAATGTTGAAAACATTTGCACCAGTGACCCGGAAGAAAGTCCTTCCGAAACTCAGCGTCATCTTGAAGCCGTGCACGATGATGATCGACTCGACGCGCTTTCAGAGGATGAAGACACTCCTTTACCTGGGAGTGTCAACGTTGGAATCGTCCATATGCCAACGCATCTGCAAAACAAAGACCCCGACTGGAGTGCGAACGAGATGCGAATGCTCCATAAGAGTGATTCGATTGCAATCATCAACAGGTTACGCTACAAACCTGTTAAGAAATCTCGTATGTTCATTCCACTCTGCTGTCTCGTTTGTTATCCGAAGGTTCGCCCGATTTCACAACAGGACGTCAGGAAGCTAGAGAATGAATTCAACAAAGGATACCGGGAAGGCGATCGGGTGATGTACGTGTCACCATTTGATCGCAAAGGCCGAGAAAAATTGGTTGATGCCGAAGATGCTGTCTGGACGAACCCGCTCTGGAAATCAGCCAATGAAGAGTTTGAGAAGTCGCTGCAGTCTGATCCGGATCTACAACACCTTAGTGACAAGTATTTTTACGTTTACGAAGGTAACCACCGAGTGACGGCGTGGATGCGTCACATAGAGAGGTACCATAAAATGGAACCTTCGTGGTACATCTCCGTGGATTGTATCGTTCTTGATGCACGAGGAGAGAGCAATCTGTTGCTCGACGCTATGAACGACATAAATTGGTGAGTATTTCAATGATTTGTTCGAATCGCTCTATTTCTATTTTGATAAACTTCTATGTTTCTCATGAGTGATCTCGCACTGCAGGTCTACTGAACATGACCATGTCGAAGACGGTTTGTGTGCAAAATTGCAGCGAATGAGGCAGTTTGGAAAATTGAAACTAGAGGATTTCAAGGATCTGATATCCCCAGAGGATTACAGAATTTGCAAGAACGCTAAGGCAAAAAAAGATACTTGGTATCCTGTAACAGTTGACGTTTTCGTAAAGTTCTTATATGCGGTAAGTTGAGTGGAACGTCTTTTAAATGTGATTGTTTGTAGTTGATTCTTTACATCTTATTAAATTTTTTAAAAAATTTATACAGAGGAGATTGGCGAAGGCATCTGATGACGCAGAAACGAATTACTACGCCACCGTCCCAAAGGAGAAACAAACAGGACCTGGAGTATGGAGCGCCATGGATAATGCGATCAAAGCAGAGATTAAGGCCATACGTGGCAAAAACTTCGATAAGATGGACGCAGTGGCCAACAACAAGCTCGGGAAAGTATTTGCGAAGGAGGTAAAGAAAACACCCCTTTCATGTTCTGTATGACTTGTAATCATGTGTTTTAACCTTATTCTTACTTATGATCTTCATGTGCAGATTTATTCTCATTACAGCAAGAACTTGAAACCCGACATGACAATCGATCGCTTACAAATGGTAGCCACTACCAATGTTCATTGCGATTTCCAGGGTAAGTGGCTCCAATGGTGGAACTCATCGGACGAAGTTCGACATTCTTTTCGCTTCCCAGAAGAACGTCCAATGAAAGATAAAACTTTGATGGCATTCCTACATCGCGCGTCTTTTTGGGCACATGTAACTTAATGTTTCCTTACATGTTCTCAAAGTTACAGTTCATGTGTTATTTGTTATTTAACAAGGTTTCTTTTTTTCACAGCTCGAGCAATCACTTCAAAGTGAAATGCAAAACCTGATCGACAACGAAAACCTCAACATTGAGTGGTCTAGTGTTGTCCTTAAGCCAACAGCGTATGTGGAGAAGTGGAGGTTGCTCTTATGGGACAAGGCGTTCAACAACTATCTTGATCCTAATGCGAGCCCTAAGTTCAGCAAAGGCTCAGATATTCAAAGGATTACCGGGGGCAAAATCACAGTAAAGAGGCGTCTATACCGGTAAGTATCTAGAATTGTATTCAATATTAATAAAATCGGTACAACATGTTCAATTCTCACAACCCAATTTGTTTAATTTTTTGTAGGTACTTAAAACAGGAGCTCGTTGCCAAGGGAGCATTAGCTTCGTTTTCCATTCCAATGGAGTTCGAGGACGTTTCAGTCACAAATGATCCTCGCAGCTTTTTCTCTTCAGCCCAACAAGAGCGGTTTACGAACTCTCAATTGTCAACCGGTGGATGGTTTCTGGAGTGCGACGACAACTACGTCCACAAGGAGGAGAAGCATCTTCTTCGAAATCTGGCTTCAAACCCAGCTGACTCCGCACCGATGGAGATTGACGACGATGACGATGACGACCTCTCCATTTTACCAGATGCACCTGATCCAATCTCTTCTCTTTCTTCACCAGTTGCAGTGCCCAAGTCTCGTGCAACCAGGAAGCGACGCAATCCTGTTGCGGAACCAGTTGTAGATGTTGAGCAAGAATCTGAAGAAACTGCTCCCCTCCCAGAAGACATTGAAGGGCTAGAAGATGCTGATCTGACTCAGGCTTCAGAGGGAGCGACAAACAATGCAAATCGACGCAATGCAAGACTGACTCAGCTTTCTACTGGTGGACATACAAATGCAGGATCCCCTCCTCAATCGTTCACCGTGGACCACAACTCCAAGCAGTCCCCGCGTCGCCTCAGCCAGCCAATGTTTCCCAAACGCCCTCTTCCCAAACCCAATCACATTGGTAGCAGCTCGTTGTCGAAAATTTCAGTCACTCTGCCAATGTATCTCGAGAAGGACAACATTGGAGATTTGGTTCATCAGTCTTCGAAGACTGCAAAATGGGATTCTCAAATCCTGGATATTGTCGAGCACATCAAGAAGGTATAATTTCATACTTTTGTCATTTTTAATCTCCCTAAATACGTTTTGTACTTGTGAATTAAGTAACCACTGTCTAATTATTTACTTGTACTTCAGATTGGCAAAGACCGTAAGTACCCGTGTTCGGCGATGGAGTTTGATCCCAAGCATCCAGGGATAGATCTCATTTTTGCAGATGCTCCCGAGAACTTGCCTGTACCGGGTGTGTCTCCAACAGAAATTCCATCTTGGAACCGGCGGGAGAAAACCTACTTTGAGAGCCTCTTTGTGTTTGCCGCCTATCATTTGACAGACGTTGGAGCCATTCTTCTGATGCATCCCAAATGTCGTAGAATCAAGCGTACTCTCGATTCTGAGTCTGCAACATATAGTTTTCGTCTAGTTCGAGACTGGTGGGGATATAATCCCCTACCTATGGCCTCTACCGTACCCAAACCGAAAGAGGTACGGAACAGATTCTAGTTACAAATTTCACAACTCATAATTATTTCCGTCTATGCTTCTATGTTAACGTATTTGTACTTGTGTTTTGCAGACTCACTGCTTCCATATCAAAGTCTATGTTCGTAAAGGGTATGTTTCGAAGTTCCAAACTCGGCAAGTGTCACACGCATACGCGGGTGTGGCAATCGTACCTGATGAAGAAGACCACCTCTGTAACTTTGCAGAGAAAGAAACATTGCATTATCGTCCGGACGGTACGCCCTGGCGAGGCTCACGTGAGAAGGACCCCTCCTTCATTCAATGTTTCGTCGATTGTCTCACGGACGATGGAGGTATTGTATTCGACTGGAGCGCAAGTACAGGTAATGTTTCCATAATCACTACGTTAGAATTTGTTTATACATTTCGCATTTCTAACGTGTGATTCTGATTTTGTAGGTGCATCTGTGATTGCTTGCGCGCGCTCCAACCGACACTTCATCGCTATGGAACCGGACGAAGAAATCTTTGATGGCGTACTAGCAGAGTACAAGAATGGTCCTCCCGGTGATGAAGAAAGTGGAGAATCGGCCCCTCCAGCGGATTATGACTCTGACGGACCGGTCGTGAAGAAGCCACGGAAGTTCATTGGTGTGTAATACCATTGTGTATCCTGTTTATCGATTTTAAATTACGCTCTTACAATTCAGTAGTACTGACTTTCCTTGTACTTTTAGGATCGCAGGTTTGAAGGAGCGATTGACTCGCAACGCTCATCTCTACAAGAGCCCTCCATCAACATTCACCCTTCCATCGTACGCTGAGCGTCTTGCTCAAGAGTTTGTTCAAGCTCCATCTCCCATTTTGTCTGACACTCCACGTCGACGTTACAATAATAGTGTGCTTAAGTTTATAGACTTTGAGGCTGATCAGTGTGATCAGCACTTTAATGGTACTACACCGTGTGCCTAGTTTGTGATTTGCTTTCTGATAGGTACTGGACATGGTAGCGCCAACCATTCGTAGTTTACCATGATCTATTAACTATATACTATCTATATGTGTTTTCCAATATATATGGTTTTATATTTTTATTTATCGTTATTTTCGTTTAAAGCTTAAGCTACATTAAGTGTTTCAACTATTACTCTAAGTATCTGAATACAATGTAATCTAAGCCATGCATGCCTTTAACGGTGACGTCAGCCCTAATTTTGTTGGAACTTCTTCAACTCCAATTTCCATGCATCGGTGTATGTAAATGATTAAGTTTTAAACTCAATGCAGACTAAAATTTTTAGAAGGTTTTTTTTAATTTCCATTGGAGTGAGTGAATCTTCCCAATGTTGGTAGAGGCTATAGTTCAATATTTGTATAGCTCAGGATAGCTGCTGTACGACGCAGTGCAACGCTCAAACGATGCTGAGGAGAATCAAACTCGGACCACTACAATGCCTCGTGAATGTCTTTCTGTACACCTTACAAGGAGACACGGAAGGACGACTTGTAGTTATAAACTTCGGATTATATAAACCGAAGCATTTTCGTATAATTCTGATAAATGTAATAGGAAACTGATGACGTCAGCCCTAATTATACTCTACAGCTTCAAATTATAAATGTACATTTATTGAATTGTATGGGTTTCACATGATGATGTCACCCCTAATGTAAGGAACTTTTATTTCAACTTGCAAATGTGGATTACATATGAAATATTGTAGCATCCCATTACAATATATTGGAATGGATAAAGGACCTATGTCCACAGATTTGGGTACTTTTATGCCTAAAAATAACCATGTCAAAATTTCGGAACCACCCATTCCATGGTAATAGGGTCATTAACTTTAAAAAAAATTATTCTTACCGCTCAAACTTTACCGCTCACCGCTCACCGCTCACCGCTCACCGCTCACCGCTCAACGCTCACACCGGTGGTTTCCCCTCCGGGAAGCCCTCTCCTCAGGGTGTATCCCTCCCCTGGCCGTCTCTGTCTCTCCCCGGTTATCCTCGGGAAGAAGTGGCAGGGTGCCCGTCCCGGTCGGGACCTCTTCCGGGCTGCGGACGAGTGGAGGGATTGGCTCCTCCATTGCTACGGGGTCGGCGGACTCCTCTTCCTCTGCCATGGCAGCCTCAGCGGTCTCGGGTACGACCCGGGTAGGAGGGTTCTCGACTACCTTCGGTGGGGGTGCCTCTCCCGGAAGAGCCCTAGCCATCTCCCTGATGAGGGTTCTCATCTCTTGGAGTGCTCCTTCCATCCTCTCCGCGGCTTTCTTCATGTATGCGGCCATCCGGGTTGGGAGGTCCGATCCCGATGCCTGGAATTGGGCGTCGAGCAGCTGAGCCTTCAATTGGGCCTCTCCAGAAACCTCCTGAGCCCGAAGAGGTGCTGCCGAGCGTACCCCTGTTGCTTGGACAGCTCCTCCTCCAACTGCTGGATTTCTCGGGCTTGGCGTAGGATGATGAGGGACCCCTCGTTAATGCTCGCCCGGGCTGCCGCATTCTCTTGGACCAACTCCCGCACCATGTTGGGGTACCGCTCCACCTGGCCAGTCCGGAGTGCTACCGATATCCCGCGCAGGGCCTTATGCATCTGCAGATGCTCCTGCGTGCATACGTGCAGGGCATTGGCAATCGGTTGCAGGGGGTGTTCCTCCGTTATCCGGAAGGGGGACACCAGGAGGCGTGGGTCAATCTCCGGCCTCCGCGGAGTGAAGTCATCCCACCCGGGTAACCGGGTGGCGTTGGCCGGTGCCGTCTCCCCTTGTACCCGGGTAGCGGGGACAGGAGAGTGCTGTCCGGTCGCCCCCTCTTCCTCCGAGTCCGAGGACTCCTCCATCACCCTCTTTCCCTTCCTCCGGGCATCTCCCTCCCCGGACGAAGTGGTTCGCTGGACGGCCGGGATTGCCCTGACAACCGGTTCGAGGGGTTCGGCCCGGACAACAGGGGAAGCAGCAGGCGTCGGGGTAGGGTCCTCCCTAGGCCTGGTGAGCTTCCTCCAAATCCGGGGTCGAGGACTCTCGGAGGGGAGGTCCGCCCTCCTCTTCTTGGCGTACTTTGGGTCCCCCCACTCGATTCCTGCTGCAGCTGGGGGTGGCACGGGATCTCCTACCGGACTATCTGCCAGGAGAAGAACTTCGGCAGGGATGCTCTTAGCCTGCACTTCCCGGGTCCGAGTCTGCGCTTCCGGGGTAGGATCTCCTTGCGGGGGAGCTCCTTCCGCCTCGGCCTCTCCTGGCTGCGCTGCAGTCTCTACCTCCCGTCCTCCTGGCAGAGAGGAAGACTCAGCCTCCACAAACCTTAAGACCCGTCCGGATTTCCTCCGGTGTAGGACGGGGAGCTCCTCTCCGTCACAGTCGTTCCCCTGTACTGGCCTAAGAGGCGGTGGGGAGGCAATTACGGAGACATGAGGGGTCGTCATAGCTACCGGAGAGCCCTCCTCTAATCTGGGCAGGGTCGGGCCTTGGTGACTCGGTCCGGTTGCAGCTACACTCCGGGTTGCCATCCGGTGTGTGGGGGCTGGCCGGGGTGGAGTGAGTCCCTCCGGGAGGGGTTGCGGAGCTACCTCCCTTTGCCGAAGGATGGCCGCTCCTCCTGCACCGGGTCCTGGCGCTCCATCATCTCCTGGCTGGGACGCTACCGTCCCTGTCCTCCGCGGTCTCTGCTCTCCTGGGCCCTGCGGTCCTGGTGGTGCAGGAGGTGGAGGTGGTGGAAGTGCCCCTGCTCCAGGGGCAGGCATCCTGGGGAGTAGCTTGGCCGCAGCAGGGATTCCCACCTCGGCGATCTGCTCCCCGGGAAACATGTCCCGTCTGCCCTCCATGAGCATCCGGAGGAGCGTGATCTCCCCCGGGTTGAGGCACTCATAGTGTGCATACAGGTGGTACACATACGGTGCCAAGGGCAGCCCTTCGCACTGGCGGTCTTCTTCGAAGCCCGGACGATCACCTCCTCAAGGATGTGCCCCCATCCTACTCGCTTCCGGCCCAGGTAGGACTCCACGATCGCCTTCAGGAGCCTGTTTGAAACAAACTGCGGCTTCTCCGGGTTGAGGATTGGGGCCAGGAATCTCAGCAGACGCCGCTCTCGAGCATTCACACAATCTTCCACTCGGTATCCGTCGTGCTCGTGCGCGGGGTTATGGAACATCCCACCGAGGGAGGGATCATCCCTCACCTGGATGTATCCGGTGGAGGAATCCGGAAAGCCATACGTCGCCCTCGAGCACGCCTCCTGCCAAAAATGCGGCTTGGCCCGGACAGGGTTGTCGGCAAAAGTCGGTGGATCCTGTCCGGACACGGCCTCCTCGATGATCCATGCGTCCTCCACATTCCAGGGTACCCAATACAATCCCACGCACCCCATCCGCGTCAGGTCCTACACCAGCTGCGCTCGGGCATCCACCGTCATTGGGATGCCAGCCTGGATAATTTTACTCCGGATTCGTGAAGCCCGCTCTCCGGCCATGTCTCCGTACTCCTCTTCTCCGGGCTATAGCGTGCAGGGCGGCCGCGTGGAGCAGGAACGTGCGAGAATGTGGGGAGCGGCAAAGTCGGCACAGCGCACGCAAAACGAGGAAGGGGGGGGGAAGTGCGAAAAGGAGGGTAACGGCCCCCTCCGCGCCGCTAACGACAAAAGGGAGTGGGGGAGGTGGCTGTACCTTTTGGCGGCGCCGTATTAATCACGGGCTTGTCAGCCCGGGACTGTCGGCGCCGCCGCCGGTGGTTCCTCCGCCCGGCACGTTCTTCTTCTCCGACCCGGCCATCGACACCCGGCCGGGCCATGACCGCCCGGGCTATGGCCGGTCGGGCCATCATTGCCCGGGTTATGACTGGTCGGGCCATCATTGCCCGGGTTATGACCGGTCGGGTCATCATTGCCCGGGTTATGACCGGTCGGGCCATACCCGGTCAGGCCATACCCGATCGGTACATACCCGATCGGGATAGCCCCTTCCCGGGTAGAGGTCAAGCTGCGAGGGGTCGGACAAGCCTGATCCGGTTCCTCAGCGAGCGGATCGACACGGAGAGGCCGGACCTTGTTTTGCAACAAACAACAACAAAAAAACTAGAAAGGGGTCGCTCCCGTACCCTGCCCATTAGGCTTAAGGAAACTGCCGGGTAGGCTGGTTCCTAGCTAAGCTAACCTTACTCGGTCATTACCCGGGTAGGCCAGTATATAGGCTTTTATTTTCTCTAATTAACTATTTCTAACTACTAACCGGACTAACTTGGGGCAAAAACGAAAAAATGAGGTTTGACAATATACATGGCCATGTATGTACACATGACCATGCCCATGCACATGATCATGGGCATGGAAATGCGCCTCATGATGGTGTGAAGAGGTCCCACCAAAGCCGCCATTTCCTCTCAGTTTCCTGTGTTGCAGGTCATCTCCTCTCTCGTTTGTTTTTCGCGCTCTCGTGAGTTTGTCGTTTTCTCCTCCGATTTGCATTTGCATTTGCCGCGCGATTATGCATTTCTGTGCGTGACGTTGCCGGTCGTTTAGTTCTGAGTGTTTTCTAAGGTTTTTTAGTGCGTAGGGTTTCGAGGTGGAGCTGTACCTTGCAGATTAGGTTCATCAGGGTTTTGAGTTCGCGGTATGAGTCGAGCGCCATTAGCAGAGCGGAGCGGCTTGTGGGCGAGCGGAGTGGAGCTGTGAGTGTGTGGGCGACCGGAGCGGAGCGCTGAGTTCGAAGTTTGTGAGCGGAGCGGCTGTGAGTGTGTGAGCGCAGCGGAGGTGGGAGTGTGTGAGCGGAGCGGCTGTGAGTGTGTTTCGACTGCTTTTCGCAGCTTGTGTGGGGTGAGATAGGGTCCAGCGGCCGGTAAAGAACCGCACGTCTTGCGGTGTCGGGTGCGCCCTAGGCGGCCACGAAAATCGAGAGGAGCGGCGCGTACTCATAACCGCATCAGGTCTCCACCACCCGTAGTCTTCACAGTTTAGCTCGACTCGAGCTAAAATGTCGTGGTTACACTCACGGCAACCTACAGTTTAGCTCGACTTGAGCTAAACTGCTGCCAAAATTAATAACATTTCAAGAAAATAGAGAATCAAAAACAATTCCCAAACAAATTAAAAAACTGCAAAGTAACAGCTACGATATACTACAGTTGAGCTCGACTTGAGCTAAACTGTAAGGGTTGCGTTTAGGTTACATGTGCAGTTTAGCTCGACTCAAGCTAAACTGATATTGTGCGTTAGATGTGCAGTTTAGCTCGACTCGAGCTAAACTGTCAGTGTGCGCTAGATGTGCAGTTTAGCTCGACTCGAGCTAAACTGTTACTGTGCGTTCGATGTGCAGTTTAGCTCGAATCGAGCTAAACTGTAAGAGTGCGTTAGGTTCGATTATGCAGTTTAGCTCGACTCGAGCTAAACCATTAGTCTACGTTACGTTTGATGTGCAGTTTAGCTCGGCTCGAGCTAAACTGTTAGCGTGCTTTAGGTCAGATGTGCAGTTTAGATCGACTCGAGCTAAACTGTAAGTGTGCGTAAGATGTGCACTTTAGCTCGACTCGAGCTAAACTGTAACCTGGATGGCAAGCAACCTTCTAGCGTGTAGGGAGAGTTCAGATCGACTCATGCTGTACTGCAAGTGTACTAGGAGATGAATAACCTAATCTGTCTTCAAAGTTCATGTCAAATAACACATGCTTAAATTTCGCAGTGAGGAGAAGGTACGAGTCCACGAGCTGCTACAGCACTTCTTCAGGCTAAGGCCGTTAGACAGTGACGAAGACGATGGAGACGACACGAAGCAATTGGACTATTGGGAGTTCAAGGACCCAACGAAAGTACTATCGTGGTCCGCAAGATGGATACCATACACGGCATTCCTCACCCTTGTTGTAACATACGAAGGAGATGTACAAGACCCCATCAGCGTTGATATCGACTCCAAGCTCACGGACTTCGACCACGAAACAGAGAAGGAAGTCATAGCAACGTTAACAACTTTCAAGGGGAAGGACAAGGAGTGCGCTTATAACTACACTGTACTCATCGATATCAAGCAGACTCGTTTCGACTTGGGGCAGTTAGTCGTGAGTTTAGAGCCGTCCAGTTTCGCTGAAATAAAAACCACATTGAAACAAGATATGCTTACAAAAGCATGGGAAACGAAACAGGGGGGAGATCTCAAGGCCAAGCAGCTCGCGATCAAATTGCGGTCCGTAGTCTCCGCTCTAACACACGCTGACATACTGGAGAAGACTCTCCACATGAAAGGAAAAGCTCCAATGGAGGGATCCGGGCTCACAGCAACGGGGAGCGGCGTACAAAGCAGGGCCCCATCACGCACGCAGCGTGCTTCAAGGCCTGCTCCTACAACGACCACTACTTCTGACTCGCCAATAAAGATGAGAGAAGCTCCGGTGAAGAAGTCCGCCGAGGCGAAGAAGAAGAAGAGCATGCTCATCCCTGAAGAGGATGCTTGTACGGCCATGAATGAGGTCATAGATTCCATCCTGAAGAATGTAAATACCATTGAGGAAATCAACTTCGAGAACGTGAACCTCATTTATCAAAAGTTCTTCACAGACTGTCAGGATTGTTTCGTCTTCCCTAAACCTGACACGAAGATGGAGATTGACACAATGAGGATGATCGAGTCCCCTCCGCAATGGACAATCCGGGCGTTCGAGAAGAAGGGCAAGACGGATCTGATGAAATTTCTCATCAATATGCCCAACAGGTTGCAGAAGCAAACGCTCTGTGTAATGCCGAAATTGGATGTAAAGCCGAACGGCTTGGAAGATATGCAGGACTGCGAGCTCTGGATAATCAATGGCCAACACAGTGTTGCAGCCTCAAAGCAAATGCTGGAATCCAAAGTCCCAGAAACAATTCGCAAGGACTTCCGGGTGTGGTCTGCTTTCGTAGTCTGGACAAAGGATGAAGCCAAGCTGCGCAAAATATCGGCGTTCTATAATAGAGTAAACCACTTCACTCCGTTCAAGCCGACATGGGCATCAAACATCCTTGCCGCCCGCACGGTATGGATAAACTACGGCCGCCCGGCAAACAGACATGCAGCAGCTGGGGTTGCGGACAAACGAGTGCAGGCAAAGCGAGTTGCGTCACAATTCGCTAATTTTGACGTAAGTATAACCTCATGTCTCTTTGTACCTCTACCTTCTTAAGTTGCAATTATTTCCCGCGACAGTTCAGCTCGAGTCGAGCTAAACTGTCATTGCAGTTAAGCTCGACTCGAGCTAAACTGTCGCTGATACATCATGAACCTTAAAACTTTTGTATACAACTGCTATTCAATGTAGTATGCGCGCTTGAGCTCTAATGTGATCACGCTCTTATTCTCTGCGTCTGTTGCATCGCAGAAATTTGTTGAATCTATTCGCCAAAGGTTCGCCATGATTGATGTTACCAAGGCGCAGGTAGAGGTGAAGAACAAGGTTTTAGCCCTCACGAATGAGCTAAAGATCATCACCTTTCCTGATGATCTCTGGGATCTATGGGCAGAGTTGATTGGGAGTGTCGCGCAGGGGACACTTATTGATCCCTACTCCTTGAGGAAGCTGTGTGATAAACCAGGGTTTAAGTCAGACAACGACCAAACCCTGTCAAGGGAGTTTTTCAAGAACCTCGGTAACCTGTCAGAGTCGGATTATAGGAAACTTTGTACGCATATGCTGAATAAGTCAGGTCCGTCACGAAAACTGGAATACCTGAAGGTTACCCTTAAACAACCAGCAACCCTACTTGAAGATTGCTACTCCGTCAAGGAGTACATTGAACGGTTGAAGCGGAAGGCGACCGCCCAGCTTCAGATCCATAAGATCCGACCAGAACTCGGAATCTTCAAGAACAATGAGTTTGACGTAGATGCCTGGAAGAAGTTTAAGAAGGAATACCACGTTACCAAGGCCTCGAAGCGCGCACTGCTGGAATGGGGTATCCCAGATAAATATTACGCGGATCGAAGGCAAACCCAGCACAGGAATACCAAGTGCGAGGACCTCTCTCCCTACGCAAAGAGGTTCTTCAAGGTCTTCCTGGAGAAGCGCAAGAAGATTATAGGCCCTGTTGGTAGTCTCATATTTCGTACCTTCTAGCGCAAAACACCATAGAGGCTTGAAGATTGGCCTGAGAACAAATGGCCAAAAGTTGCTCCTTAGATGAACCTTGGAATTATCGACTTCAGATTGGTTCCGGGTAGTGGTGGTACCTCCGTCTCCTCGCCTGACCACCCATACTTCGAAATGTTCATGGCCATCTTGTCGTCGCAAAACAAGCCAGCTCTCACGGATGTACCGTGCTGGTTATTTATTTGCGGGGATGACAGTGATTACGCGCAAGTTGAGGCGTTTGCGAGAAATCCTGCCTACTTCTCAGGTTCGACTTACAAGCTGATTCCATCAATGTACTTCCCATCCCCGCACGAACGATGCGCTGGTTTCAACGCGAAGGCGAAGCAAGCTTCGAAGCCCGTGCGTCTTCTCTTCATGATCAGGGAGAACGTGAAACTCGCGGAGATGCCACAGACCGAGTATCGCGCTCCAAAGCATGCGCTTTATGAGAGGCCGCGGAAGTACAACGAGTCTCGGTATCACATGTACCCGATCGAGTTGAGGATGGACTTTTATTTACAGATCATCAAGCTTTTTTGCCAAGAGCACGAGAACATTTTTCTCGTCTATGCCGGCGGAAAAGCAGTCTGCGCAAGCGTGGTAAGTCCTCCTAAACTCTAGCTTGAGTCCAGGTAAACTGTCGTACTCAACGTGCTCTCATATGATTTTCTACAGTTTAGCTCGAGTCGAGCTAAACTGTCATACGCTTGCAGAACCCAGGGGGTATGACAGTTTAGCTCGAGTCGAGCTAAACTGTCATACCCTTGCAGAACCCAAGGGGTATGACAATTTAGCTCGACTCGAGCTAAACTGTTATAACCACGATGACCTTTTAGAGTCCCTAACAGTTTAGCTCGACTCGAGCTAAACTGTCATACCCTTACCGACCTGAATTGGTTCCTTCAGTTTAGCTCGACTCGAGCTAAACTGCCATGCTTATTCTGCAAATTAGACCGCTCTAGCTTCACACCAAGTCATGTATCTAAGTTGATTGTTTGTTGTAGATGCTGTCCCTCGATGCCTACTCCATATTCGACGCCGAAGAGAAGGAGTACATCGACCAGGCGTACGAAGAAGGCCTAACACTTGATCCATCTGACTTCTCCGTAAATGGTTATTTCGTCGACAAATACAAGTTTCCAGAGGTCGGAGGCATGCTCTTAAAGGGCAAGCGCAAAGCTGTAGCGTCCTTAGATGACGAGGCCCTAGACGATGATGCCGACCTCCCCGATCGGGAGGATTCTGGGTCAAGCGGAAGAATACTTCAAGGTGAAGGCAGCACTTACAGCCTTGGTTCCGGAGGAGATGACACCGCTCCAGGCGAAGAGCAAGACATGGAGTTGGACACGACCCCTCGGACACCGCAGGAGTCGCGTACTGCTCCAGGGCGAGGAGGCGGCAGGGGGAGTGCAAAACGGAAACGTAATCCCCTGTTGAGGGACTCACCTTCAAGTAGGTTCAAGGCCGAGGAGAGTGTTGAATTGGCAGCACTACAGCGCAAGGTTGAGGAGGAGATGGCACACTGGAAAAAGTTGGAAGAGCTCCTTGCACAGCATACAATTGAGCAACGGGAACGCGAAAAGAGGGAACAGGAACGCGATGACAGGATGATGGAGATGATGGAGAGTTTAACTGCCGGCCATGCATTAACTTCGGTGAAGACAAAGGTCACCACTGCTACCCATGCTGATCCTGCATCCCTGCAACCACTCCCGTCTCTGCCGCCTTCAACTACCGAGTCTCCCGCACCTACGCCTTCCTCTCCTATGCCTGAAATACGACCTATGGGGGACGCAGAAGAAGAAACTACAAGTCCTCCTTCAACTTAGATTTTGGATCGAGTGTATAGTATTTAAGCTGTAAATGCCGAAAAACACATGTACATGTGAAATTTTGTATCAAACAGACATTTTTTTGTAATTAATACAGGCTTTTACTATTTTGCAGTTTAGCTCGATCTATCTGCTTCCATATTCTATTTCCTCCATCTTATTGTTTCATGATTCCATGAATTTGTATTGCGCTGCCAGATGTTAATTTGGATGACGAAGCCATCGATGTTCCAGGCATGGATGATGTCACGCTTGAACCCATGGAGGACCCACTTAAAATGCATGATGTCTCACATACTGAGAATATTGTTGCTGTCCGTGATGAGATAGATTGCAATGAGCAGTCACTCGGGTCAATGGGTATCCAAGTTGACTCAGAGGAAAGCAATTATGATAATCAGGTATTTTTTGTTCCGCACTCTGTGTTCTCACCCATGCCGTCCTTGCTATGTATTACATAATTCTGATCTTGAATTCATCGCACCAGTGACGAAAGCTCCCCAGTAATTTTGTCGAGGTGCGTCGTTTTCATTTCAGGTCAACGAAGCATCGGTCAATTATTTAATTTCTAGAGAAGGCATAGGTCGGGTTCCAAGCAAATCCTCCGGTACTTGGTTAAATGTTGTTCTCGACCTCAATGGTATCCTCTGCAGTTGTTCCCCATTTTGGGAAGCTAAAGGATACAGAAATCGTGACTTTTGTATTCACTCAGCTACGTTGCCAACCAAGGTGGGGAAGAAGCTTGTATGGGTGAGGCCCAACTGTAAGGACTTCCTCTCTCGGGTGGCATCGTTTGCTACCATCACGGTTTGGAGTTCGATGATGAGATCGACCACAAAAGCCATTTGTGATTTTCTCTTCGGTCCTATAAACCCTATAAGGCCACTACGAATTCTTGGTCAAGAAGACTGTGACATGATTCCCTTGAAATCTGGTAGGAGCCGACCATTGTTCATGAAGGAACCGGGAACTCAGAAGTCTATCTTCCTTAAGACCTTGTCAGCTCATCTCTTCAATAGCTTTAATGGTTTTTACACAGAGTCTAATACGCTCATCATAGATGATAGTCCGGTTAATCACGTGCTTAATCAGCGGGAAAATGTTCTTTTACTGCCATCTTGGTCTCACAACGACAATAGGGCTCACGAGGATTCTATCTTGTTAGATGAGGTTTTGCCGTATTTGTTAGAGCTCCATGAGTTTGACGGTCCCCTTAGCAAGTTTCGGGCATCGTTTCAATTTGGACGTGCCATGTTATATGATAATCGTGCATCATTAGATCTGTACAATGAAATACAAAATGCCTTAATAGAATGAAAAATTATTTCGTTTTGTATTCTCGGTCAGTTCTTGTCCTTTGGTTTAATTTTAATCGTAACTTAGATTGTGAAGCCCTTGTAGTAGATTTGTAGGAATTTATATGTTAGTGAATTTTCGTTTTGTGAATATGAAGAGAATGTGATCTTTACTTTTGCTTAAAGTAATGTCTTGCATGAACTTTATGTATACCGGATATTTGATGATTTGTTTGGAAAATTGTGGAAATAGATTACGCAGGGTGATTGTTGTGCTTCTGTGGATTCTTTGATGAATGCTGCGGATTTCGGGCCTTTACTTCGGAGTAGAGGACGATTATTGCAGTCTGCTGAGACGGCTCAATCTACAATGGATTTTTCGACAATGGCGGTAGAAGATGGAGTAGTTAACAGCCCTGTCACTAAGTCATCACCTCCGAATGTGCAATCCACTTCCCCCGTGTCGCCTCCAACGGTAAATCAGAATGGTTCTCCTCTTCAAATTACATGTACGCCTATGAAGCGTATGTTATACGACATTGACGTGGATATTTCTGAAGAAGTTTCTGTGAAGGTTTGTTTCTTCATCCCTTGAGAAGTTACTCGAGAGCGTCCATTTTAGGCATTGAGTTAAGTGTTTGCAAGAACGAAAAACTATTTGTAGGTCTTCTGCTGTAAACTCTAATTCATTAAACAATTCTTAGTCATTGGACTCATGTGCTACCTATTGCTCGTATGTATCCTTTCGCTCGTTCACTTTTAAGAAATTCTGTTGTTTTATTTTGTTCAGGATCGTGTTTTGGGGACTCCAAAAGCATGTCCTTCGAAGTCAACTGAACAAGGTGCAATGAAGCCTTCGTTAGAAAACCGCCGCCACTCGCTACCTAAGTCAAGCATTGAGGACCGGCGTCGCGAAAGACTGCAACGCCTTCTTGATAGTCCATTGATGCAAGATAATGATTCTAGTTGGACACGTTGACGTCAACGAGCATTCATCCAATCTCGTATTGTCGCTTATGGTGGAACTCCGTAGTAGTTACATTTATTAGCTACAGAAGTAATTATGTACAGATTTGACAGTCATCACTCTTGTATGACATATTCTGTGAATCATGATTGATATTTACAAGCGAATAAATGGAATATTCTTTTATTCCCATCCTTTTTCAATGGTTCGGGCAGAGCGATGTCTCTATTTGCATATAATCATATCTTGTTTGATGCAAGATTTAGTACTTTATGCTTAACATTGATCGATATTTTAGATGATTCTCTACTCTTAAATCTCCCAAAGTCATGCATATTTCCCAATATAACGAATATGGGGTTGAACAGAATATCAGTGTGTTCCGTGACGAAGGTGATCTCCTTCTAAGCACTCCTCCCAGGAATATGACTGCACGCAGTCATAAGACATTACTACAAAAGAATCCGGGATATTCAGATGTGATTGCTCTCCATAATGTTGAGTGAGTATGATTATTGAGGTTTGGCTTTGGTTAAGCCCAAATCCTAGTCTCTTTGCATAATATATTTTATTAGTCATTGCGCAAATTTTATTTGTAAGTAACTATCTAAAAAAACAAAATCACAGAAGGTTGTATCTCTGTTAGATCTAAGATTTCAGATGTAAATTAATGTGACTACCGGCAAGGAGATAGTTACAATTACTAAAGACTATCTTCTGAAATCATATTGCTTATACAAATGGTTACTGTAAGTACATATTTAATCCAAGGTGGAAAAACATGATCATCAATTCATCGATTTCTCATAATCGATTCATGGTACATTCATAATTAATTGAAAAATCAAAAATTAATGAGACAACCAATTCCCCTTCTGAGGTTGGAGGTAATTATTAGCATCAAGGTCCATGATCTTGAGGCTTTACTGTGATAAAGTTGGGTACTTAAGAAAAATCCAAGTATGGTGACTCCATACACCTTCTCAATCATATAAGTTCAAAGGAGTTTGGATCATAATAACGACTTCGTCAAATGGCCCACTTAAGCAAAATTTGGTGCGAGAGGTACATATTAGCGATCTACAAAAAAAATACTGGCCGCAATTTGTGACAAGTTTCAGCATTCATGATCACTGATTTGTATTGGTGCAACTCATGCCTCAATGAAATACACGAGGGATAGACATGCTCATACAATGTTTGGACAATTCTAACTAGCTTGCATCCAATGAAACAAGATTCTAACATCAAAAACATAAAGAGCGCCAAAGGCCAGGGAGGGTAATCTAATTTTTGGAAAACCAACACTAACAAGTCAAGCTAAGAAGTAAAATCACGAGCAACGAAGCCAGCTAGCGGTACTTCTTGCTATGGTGTAGGTAGTTTCAAATGTCAGGGTCTTATGAATCATGAATGTGCATCTCCATATTCACTTCATTCGTACTCATCGACACCCTTGAAGTACTGGAGTGCTTTGTGTCACGTCATCCACATGTATATTTGGTAGTAGGCCTGGGTGTGCATCAACACATTGCATCTGAAGACATTGTAGCTTGGGAAGATCATCAGTGCTTGAGGCAACTCGAACACCGCGTGGTATTCTTCGAAGCACGATCTTCCACCTTGGATTATCAACTACGTCGACGGTATAGATTTGTTGAACATGTCGAGGAAATGCAAATGAGTCATCCGAGAACGGAATCAATCTCCCAAACTCGATAAGCGTGAATCCGTACTCGTCGCGCTTCACTGTTGCTCGGGCACCAGATGTATCCGCCTTTACCCAATTACAATACAATACGACAAGTTCGTATCCCCCAAAGTTGACTGCTATGATTTCCTCCACCCATCCAATGTACTCCAAGTTTGCATTTCTGATGTTTAGATCTTGCATACTTGTCCAACAGTCTTGTGAGAATGTTGCTGAGACACCGCTGTCACATGTGAGTAGATCAACTTTTGTTGTGCGGACACAAATATGATTTTCGTAAGCGTACATGAATCGATATAACCTTGCCTCCAACGACGGAGGGAAAACCAAAGCTTTGACATCCTGTGGTGTGTCATGTCCTCTCTCCAAATTGCACTTAATTTCTGCAACAAACCATTTGTGAAACGCTCGCGCTTGCAAATAATCCGGGACCTTAGAATTGTGGCGACGGTTCCGTCTTCGCCAGTCCCCCCTTGCACGTTCATTGGCGGCCATTGTTGTGGTATATTGCCTACGGTGCAAGCATGAATCGGGTTAGAACATGACTTATGCAAAAGCAGCGGTGCGTATGACGCAACAGAATGTGGGATGCTCATTGCTTACTCTCTATAGATTTCTAGTATGTCGGCATTATTTAGGACAAATTCGTGAATCCATTGACGCAGCTCATCTGTTAATATCCTGCGGCGGCCGTTGCCTTCCAATATCTCATCGTACATTCTTGGGTCTTCCATATCATTCCAAATCCAATGTTGCGTTAAGGTTCAGTCCTGCATGTATTCGGTCCAGTAGCCAAGAGTATTGTCCATCGCGTACCCTGCTGCCATCGATCCCTCCGGGCGGTTACGTTGTCAAACATAGCCTTTTAAATTTTGAGATACCTCTCCACTGGGTACATCCATCGTGTGTGTACTGGTCCACAAATATCCAATTGTTGAACAAGGTGAATTGGAAGGTGGGACATGACATTAAAGAATGAAGGGGGGAAAACCTTCTCAACTAAGCACATTGTTATAGACGTCTCCTCTAGCAACCCCTTTATACTTGTTTAATCAATAGCCTTCATACACAATTAATGAAATACCCGACATATTTTTAGAATGGCTACACGCACGTCCTTTCGCAGCAACGTCCGGATGCAGAGGGGTAAAATTTGCTGCATCAATACATGGTAGTCGTGGGATTTCAACCCCTTCAAGTCACCATCAGTAGTCATCGTCTTTGCTAGATGCCCGACGTAGTTAGTGGGCGTTTTCAACCCCCGTAGTAATCCTACAAATATTTCTTTTTCCTTCTTCGGAAGAACATATGGAGCTGCCGGTAGAGCAAGAGGCCCCAGCTTCTTTCCAAGTATCGGATGCAACTCTGGGCGTATGTTCACCTCTGTTAGATCCAGATGGACTTTCAGCGAGTTCCTCAATCCCCATATTGTTTTCAATATTTTCTCGCATAGGTTTTTTTCGTAGTGCATAACATCTAAAACATGCTGAATCATTAGGAACTTCAGAAGCGGAGGGGCCGAATTAGTAATCATTAGTAGAATCGTTAACAATTACTCACATTTGTACAACACATTAACATGCAAACGTGAAACCCCATTATACACGGACTATGCAATGATTCCCTCAAGTCAGTAACATCAGATTCAGGTGATTCTTGACGATTATCCCGATATCCAACATCACAATGTAAACCCCCATGCATAGGAATGTAATGTACGGAGATAAAGTACCTTCTAGTATGGAAAAGCATACAGGGCTGTGAGCCAAAAAACCACCATGGAGTGGCCTTTGGTCAGAAGGGGATTGACAAGAACAACACATGAAGAGAGGAACAAGGGAGAAGAGAAGATGGGAAGAAATGAAGAAGAAACAAGGGGAAGTGAAGAAGAAAACCCCCGCCGGCCTCCTTTTAACCTTCTTCCGGTTTTTGGCTCGCCATTGCTTCATCTTAGCTCCGATTTGGGCGTGCCATAGCTTTTTGGAAAGCTAAGTCAATTTTTCACTCACCCCCAAAATCTCAAAAGCATAGGATCAAAACCCGAGGACAGATGGCCAAAATACTGGGGCCTACTTCTTTTAACCGCCGGCGGGAAAACCCTTCAACATCCTCAACTTTGGAGGGGTGTTTCTCCCTCTTGAAAGATCAAATTGGGGCATAATATATACCTTTGGAAAGCTCTTTTGGAGCTTTATCTACCCTAGAAATCTCAATAGCATAGGAAAAAAACTCCGTGACTGATTGCTATTTGAACACAGCTAATTTGTTCACTGCCGGGGGAAACCGTTTTCAACACCCCGACTTTGGGAGCAAATTTCTCCCTCTCTACAACTCGGATTTGAGCATGCTTACTACCGTTGGAAAGCTCTACTTACAAGCTACCTACGACAAAAATCTCAATCAATTTGAAGAAGAATTGAGCGACTGATGGGGGAAAGACCGAGAGAGATTAATGGGGATTGAGAGAATTGAGTGAAAGGGGCCCACGACCTCCTTCTACCAACAACTAAGCAATTCAAGAAGAGATCAAAAGAAACAAAATTGAGAGGTCCACCTGCCTCCTTACTCCTACTCTTAACTAAGCATTACAAAGAAGAAGAGGTAGACAAACAAGATTGAGAGGGAGGGTCACCTGCCTCCCTACTCCTACTTTAACTAAACATTACAAAGAAGAAGAGGTAGACAAACAAGATATGAGACAAACAAGATGGAGGAGAAGGAGGCCCATGGCCTTCCTCCTCCTACTCTAACTAGATTGAGTGGGGTGATGATAGCTTGGAAACAAGCTATTAAGTACAAAATGAGAGCCACCAAAGAGGCGGCTCACCCTAAAGCCTAACTAAGGCCTAAGCCCTAACTAAAGCCTCCATGGATGAATAACCGCCACTCCACGCACTCCGTCCTTGAAGCCTCCATTCCATCAATCACTTCATCAATGAATGTAGCCTCACATGCTACCACAAGGTTAGATAGATGAGACTTACAACAATCAAATTTCAAACACAACATGGACATCAAAGACTAGTTGTACAAAGTCCATGGTAAAACGCTCAATTCTAATTTAAGCAACTAACCCTATTTCTAATTTAGGATTCACTAGGCGGAATTTTTCCTCCTCTAGTCCTTCCACACCCTAAAGCTTAAATTAGTCTAAAACGCCCATCAAAGGCCTTGCAACAACTAACCTCTAATATACAAATTGTATTCCAAACTAAATCATTGTATATTCATCAATTTACCTCAAGATGTCATGGTTTGCAAACACTTCATTAATAAAAGTCATTATTGACAACATTTAAACAAGAGAGCGCTCTCACGCTCTCACAAGGGCCAATAAGCGCTTCACTCCTGTATCATGGACTGGATCAATTTCACCCTCATTCGGTGTTAGAGACGACTGAAGTTGCCATCTGCGTCGTTGAAGTGCAAATCGCATAATATCCCGCCCTAACAAGTTATGTGGGGGCGGGGCGCTGTTCTTCGTGGCCATCGAATGCTCGCTTCATTTGCCGATACGGATGGTTCAATCTCAAAAACCTCCGACGTCCCAAGTAGATGTTCTTCCCGAGGGCGGCTGATCCCCTTGTAGTGACGTGTGGTCCACATTCTGAGCCCCTGTAACCTTTTGGTACTTAGCGTGAGGCTAAGCCATATGCAGGAGAATCATGTATACACCATATTAACATTCCAAATATACGAATGTGCCTTCTATTCTCAGAAGCAGAGACATCTACGGCATCAACACCATCCCATAGTATTTGCAACTCTTCTATTAGAGGGGCCATGTAGACGTCTATATTTTCAGATGTCACATTGTCTTTGCCAGGAATTAAGAAGGCTAGCAGTATGAAGAATTGCTTTGTAACAAGCCAGGGGGGGGGGGAGTTTGTAGTTGAGCAGTAGTATGGGCCACGTAGAGTGACTCAACGATTGGTTCGAGAAAGGATTAATACTATCTAATGCCAAACCAAATCGAATGTTGCGTTCTGATGATGCAAACTCTGGGTACAACTTGTTTATGTGTTTCCATGCCTTGGAGTCCGGTACGCACTCCACTTTCTCATCAGTTTTCTCCCTTGTTGCATGCCATTTGTTTAGCTCAGCTAGACGTTTGCGGCGAAACATTCGTAACAGCCGAGAAATAAGCGGAAAATGGTGGAGCACCTTCACCGGGCAAATGGAAGAATTGTGAACATACCTCGAAGTGTTGCATTTAGGACAGACTTTTGCATCTTGCAGTTCCTTCCTGACTAGGCAACACCCGTTTTGGCATGCGTGAATGGAGACATAGCTCACTCCCATTCGTTGGATGTATTTCATTGCTAGGTATTGGGATGTTGGTAGAGAGTTTGGACATGGCAGGAGCTCCGTCAACAACTTCCACATCTCATTTCTAAAGTTGTTTGTCACACCAAACACTGTAAAGCAGTTCTGAATAAGGAGGGTGGCTACCAATGTACTATGCCGAGATCCTTCAAACAACGGCTTTGTTGACTGCTCAAACAAGTTTGTCATGTCTTCTACTTCTCCCTCGCCATCCGTGTTCATGTATGCTTCTCGGTAGTTCATGTCTCCCTCCAGTTCACTTGCAGGTAACTCTGAATGTGATGGAGACGTTGTTTCCTCATCATGCAGAACTACGTCGTCATTGTCATATCGGCCTAAGTATTCAACAATCATTTGGTGAACATCAACTGTGCCGTCACACACTGTGACCTGATTCTCGTCTATTAGGCTAGAGCCGGTGACCGGATTGGTTTCTGTTGGGTATGAGGGGTTGTGACCAAGAGGCCAAGAACGTGCTGGAGAGTCTACTTCTACCCTCTACAGCGACACACGAGCATGAGATCAAACATGAAATTGGTATTTTGCTAATAGTCCGCATGCAACAGACATATAGAAAAAATAAAGAATGTGAGTCTTAAGATGTCTGTGCATCTGTTAGTAGCATTGAAAATCAAGTTTGCAAAGCGTATTCTTTTATTGATTCACATGATAGAAAGTATACAACTCCTCTCCAACTGCAATGTCTCGGGTTGCTACGGTCATTATGTACCCCCATTTGTCTTTACACTATGGTTGTCACATCCCTTTCCAAAAGATGCCCGAACACCGTGGTGAGCCAAGTGGACCCTGGGAGTGACGCCCCGGGCTTGGCAAGAGAGAAGGTGAGGTGACCAAGGAGAGTCCCAAGCAAACAGCACGCAATAGCGTCCTGCTCGGGACAAACTTGGTCGTGTGCCTTACATGGTTGGAAACCTTGTTCAAGCACGCATCCATGGGTCCAAAGAACGCGCGATTTGGAGTTGTGAGTCATGAGATATGGCTCTCCAAAGTTGGAGCGCCTTCCGGGACACTCCGGGACTTGGGAGTGTTGCCTTTCGGGACTCATTGGGTCGACCTTCGTGGAAGGCAGCATGTTGCATGTTGCTGGAAAGCTAATGACAAGGGCTTTCTAGAATGCTAAGGCTCATGATCAGCAATAGTCCAGGAGATATGGCTCCTCAAAGTGGTCGGGACTTCGGGACTCGGGAATGTTGCCTCTCGGGACACCGAATGTTCAGAGGGGCATATCTCCCTTGCGAGAGATCCGATTGAGGTAAGTAGGTAGTCTATCAATATCTACTCAAAGATTAAATGTCAAAAATAGGCTTGCACGTCCCATTTGGATACCTGAGCTAGGAGCTAGCCCGAGGAGAAGTTATGGCCCGTTTTTGAGACTAAGGCAAAAACGGGTGGTCTTCCAAAAAGAAAGTGTGTCACGGAAGGCCCCTCAACACAAGAGGGGGGGGGCCTACAGAAGACTCCAGAGAGTACTATGAGCAGGGGTGGTCTCCCTTGTCACTTGCACATGGTGACATGAGGAGCCGGGGTGGCTCCTAAGTGTGAGGCTTGGGATAGGGCCTCACTCCCGCACCTTGTGGAAAATGGAGAGTGCTTCGGAGAATTTCTAAACATGGAGTTGGGAAGTGTCCCTCTCCAAGTTAGTCCCCGTGATAAGGAGTGCCGGTTCCCGGGAGTAACTGGGAATTGCTCAAATGGGTGAGGTATGGAAAACAAGCCTCACTCCTACACCTTGGGCATTGTGGGATGCTCTTGAGCATCCCGCAACATTGGGTTGAAAAGAGTCCCGCTCCAAACTAGTCCTCGGGAAAACTAGTGCCGGATTCCCGGAGGGTTTCCGGCAAATTCCCGAATGGGGTGAGAATGGAAAGGGACTAGTGGGAAGTTGGACAATAGATAAGGGCGGTAAGCTGCGGGGGTGATTAGTATCACCCTTGGGAGCTTGGACATTTGTGGAAGGCCGCCCCCTGCCACCAAGTGGCATGCCACGTGTTGGTGGGAGTTCCGGGTAATGAGTATCCGGTAATGAGTTATGGAGTCAAGGTGGGTTGGACACCTTGACTTAGAATGGTGCTAACATTGTGTGTGTGGGCACATGCAAGTGTTAGCAAAGTCGTGGCCGGTTGCTACCAACTAAGTGAGCCGGGATTCCGCTACCAAGTAAGGCTTACTAAGAAAAAAATGAGTTGGACTAGTTAGGGTCGCGACAATGGTCTAGGTAAATCAATGTACTCCCAGAATTCCCTATTACATGTCGTCCTTTACTACTGTTGATGAAGCCCGCAACATTCCCATGTAGTACATCACCATCCTGCTAGACATTTTTCTGCACTTGCAAAACGTATCGTTTGAATCGCAGATTGGAAGTACACAGTGAACAATACTCAGATCGAGAGTTGAGACTGCACACAAACGACAGCCACTCATTGCCTACCGCTGCTGGCTACATGGCAAACAAACCCCAACCCATGAAACGGAACTTCAAAACTTTAATCTCCCAACTACGGCCGGAAAATGTAAATTGCATCAACTTTGGGATAGGACCTGGATGCCATTGTCCGTGTAATCTTGTCGACGTTGAAGCAAACGCATTAGATTGTGTAGGTGTTCTATCGACGAGCTTTCTTGTTATAGGGATCCTTGCCAAAATTGTCCCTTGCAACGCGTCTGTAATTGCAGCAAGAACAAGCGGCCGACGCTGTTCCTACAATGTTAACACTTGGTCTGCATTAAGTTCCGCTATCTTTTTTGAAGGGAGAATTAAGAGGATCTGTGAAAACAAATTGCTTTCTCGAAACTGAGAGAGGGTGGTAGATAGGTCACTAATTAGTATAGATTTTGTGAGTTGGATTTTTCTAGGCTTTACTTTAGGAGGTCTACAATTAGACCAATAATTTGTTTTCTGGATATTTCAATCAGTAAACCTTTCTCCTTTAGTAAATTTGTGTTAATCATTGTTTGTATTATGAATGAATTCTTCTTTTTGATTCAGTATAGTTTTTATATTCATTACTCCGTCTTTTTATTTTGAGAATATTCTGTTATATTGATAAAACGTGCTTTTTATTTTTAGAATACTTCTCTCTATATTGATAAACTTACATTATTTGGTAATGTATTTGGCTTGGTGCAATCTAAGTGCGATTGTGTTACTCTAAGTCGTATTTACCATTTTGTGTATATATCCCCATTATAATGAATTACGTGTTATATACTCTTCTTCGTCAGAGCCCTCCTCTTCTAAATAATTTTCATACCACGTTCTCGGCGATTTTGTACGTTTTTTGCGCTCGAGTTTGGCGTTTGCATAGATGTACATAAGGTCCTCTGCTCTGGAAGTTGACAACCGATTCCTCACTTTGTTGTGCACGAAAGATAACATGCTCCAATTCCTCTCACATGATGAAGCTGAACATGTCAATGCCAAAATCCTCTTCGCAATTTTTAAACTAAACCCTAAACTTTAAACCCTTAAGCTCTTTGGTTACTCTTGTGGTGTAATATGGATTTGGATCGATACAAGTTTAATCACAATTTTAAATATATTCTCTCTCCTTGTTGGTGCGCCGATGAAAATGGTGACGTGACAGAAGGAATTTTGTTGTCAATGTGACACCATTCAATGAATGATTCGCAAGTGGCCATCGTCCACATATCTGGTTCATCTTTCCAACCTCTAAAGGCTTATTCGGATTTTGAAGCACATGTAATCTTTTCTGTTGTGGGTTGCCCCTCCTCTTCCTCTTCTTGTCGTTCTCTGCCTTCCTAAGTTGCCCGGGAGTAGCCGTGGATGAAATAGCCAAAATGGCGAATAGTTATTACCTACCCGGAACGAGCATGCAGCCAATTTAATGGATGTAAGATAGCGCGCTAGGCCAGTAAACCCAAAAAAGAAGTTCAGATACAATGGGGGAATTCATAAAGCAACCTCGCTTTGGGACGATCGTTGTTGCAGAATGGACGTAGCCGGGGTGTGAGCGGTGAGCGTAGAGCGGTGAGTGGTGATTGCAGAAATTCTGAATTTAGAGCGATGATTTCGTATTTTTAGTAAGAAAATGTAAAAGAAAACCAAAAAAATAATTTTTTAAAGAATATTCCTGAGAATATTCGAATATTCTTGACTTATTACCGTGGATTTAGGACCCTAAACCCGCGGAATTGGGAGACAGAATTTTACAATTATGCATGCTTGAGATGCACATAGAGCCAGTTTTTACCCCATACGATAAGATTACATTTGCATGATACCTACTTACAAGCATAAAATCTGTTAAATAGAAACATATGGTTTAGGAACATGTATAATTATATATATTGATTTTCACTAAAATGTGAAATCATAGTACATAAGATAGAAAAGACACAATATTATAGTAGAACATATAGAGTATGTGTAGGGTGTCCTCTAGTCTCTCGCATGGTCTAGGACACCACACTCTAGAATCCTTTTCACCTCATTGAAGCTGAAGGTAGGCGTGTGGATAAAAAGGTCGCTATCAGCATCAAAATTACAGACCCTAACAAAAATATAGTATAGGTGCTTACAGGGTCTATATGGACATCCTTTTCTACCCAGCTTAGCAAGTGTGTCCTTCATCACTGGGCAAGTACAATTAGGCAATGCACTTATTGAAACTTGATAAACTGACCCCGAATCCGACTCCAAGTCAACAATGCAACCAAAACTAGGCTGCGGTATCATGGTCACCTTGAGTATGGTGGCTTGCAAAGCCCGAGCCGAATCGACTCCCTTCATCAACTTCGGTGTTGCAGAAGTGACTCGACGGAGATTCTTCGATTTTCGAGATTTGGGGAAAACGTTCGCATCGTCCGGCACCGGGATGTGTGACAAGTCCCGTGGAGGGATAATGTTATTGAATGTCCGGTTTATAGAAAGGCGCTCCTTTTGTGGGAGTTGGAATCCTGCATTCTCCAACGCCTCGATTTCACTACGTGTCAGATTTGTCCCTATTTTGACACGCCACACTGAAGGGATAGGTGGTTGATCTTGGGTCCGAGAGTACTGCTCAATCCATCTTCGACGATAACCCTTTACGCATCTCTCAATATCGTCTGCACAGAAAAAGAATTGTTCTTCAACTTTGCGACGCTGAGGAGGCTTCCAGATTCCAGTGTAAGTTGGAGCTGGGGTAGCCTTCCCATTGTGAACTATGCGTGATGTACATTTCTTCTTAGTCACTGCCATATTTGCCCAACAAGCCTTGGAAGAGTTGCCGTTCAGTCGAGAAATGTGCCACAACCTCTCGTTCACCTTAGTCTCTTGAACCGCGGTCACGCGTTGGATACTCGGTCCCGGAAAGGTAGATGGTTCTTGTAGTAGGTATTTTGCCCTAGTCTAAACTACTTTCAGTATAGTGTGGTTCAACGGTAGAAAAGCAAAATAGTCTGTCGTATTGTGACTAAGGTCACATGTATTCGCGGTATAAGTGTAACTATGTATAAACGTACCTGAGGGCTTGTCTTGCGGCGATTCACTCTTATACCCAGGGATCACTCAATTTGGGTTACTGTCATTACCAATGCTCTATATCTAGACTCAATGCAGTCCCAGTCCTGTCTAGTATCCTAGGGGAAGTCAATAGTTCTGGTCAATAGTTCAGGTTATGTCAATAGACCCAAATGCAGGCTATCACCTAGTCAAAATGCCGATATAATATTTTGAAATAATACACATAAATATTTAGTCAATAGGTCCAGTCCCAGTGTATTATATACGATACTATTTACACAATGCCTAGCGAACAGTTTGTCAATAGATCCAAATGCAGGGTATGATATAGAATCTGCCTACCTCTGTGCAGCTCTCCAAGTCTCTCAAGTCAATAGGTCTTGTACACATGCAGTATGTATGCAATTATGCCCTGCACAAACACACACTCAGCTCAATCTCATGTTCAAACACTCAATAATAGTTTAAAACTCCAAGAATACCCAAAAACATGTCAAACCCAAACCTGGGACTTACCCTAAAATTTATGTCAATAGGTCTCACTCAATTTCAAATTTCGGTCTTATTATTCAAATTCTTTAAATAATCCTATTACTTACTCCAAAACCAAAGGCAAACTCAAAACTCAAACACTTAGTTTTCAAACGAATTTCGAACAAACTTGTCTAATTGGGGTATTTTGGAAATTGTCCTTTCAATTTTAGATTTGAATTTGGAAAATCCAACCGTAGGATCTTGTTCAAAGTCATCCAATTAGTTTGTATATCAAAATTTGTAGTTTTCGACCGTATGTATTGAAACTTAAATTCAATCAAAGTATGCGAGAAAAATATGTGAGAAATTCTGCGAGGGACCTATTCTTTGTGCATCGGGACCTAAAGCCGTGGTCAAAGGGACCCCATTGCCGTCCGAAGTAACCCCCAAGACCGTGCGATTTTCAGCACCCGCAGACAGAATCCCTAATTTCACCGAAGACAATCCCGCGACGAAATTTCTTCAAATTTCAACTCCGATTCTTACAACTTAGGCAAGAAAATGCAATTAAAATGCAATGCAATACAAGTAGCTTCACAACTTAATTCAAGTTTGTTTTACACAAGAGAATACTAATTCTACTCTTGCTAACATCTTCAATCTGCAATTCGGTCCAAGACTTGGTTTCAAATTGGTTGATGTTCCCGCTTTCGCAACAATTTAAAATTTCAAATAATGAATTGAAATAATACAAAGACCTACCTTATGCCAGGACAGGTTTCAATCTCGAATCCTCCATCGATTTCCTTCACCGCTTGTCACGATGCTTTCATTTCTCACACAATCAATCAGACAAGCCACTCAACTCTTGCTCGTTCTTTTATCAAAACTTGACTAATTCACGGTCAAGCTTTGCCTTGATCGGCTCGTAGGGTGCTGATTCGACCAAAGAACTTTGAACAGTTTCTTCAAATGGCGGTCTTGATCGTGACACAACCTTCGATCACAATCTCAACTCAGATCTTGAGACCACTGCCGGTAGGGTGTCTTTGCATTCAAGGTTGATGGTTGATTGAATCCCCAAACTCCAACCTCGTTCGCACTCGCTCGAATTCTGCCCGGCACGTAGACTCTCCTTCAATCTGCTTCCACGCTTTCCCGATTGCTCCTCAAATTTCACGACACTCTCATTGCTCGCAGCAGCCTTCGCACACACCATTCTCACAACGCTCACAATAAATTCATGCATGTTTACACACAATTTGCACGAAGAATACAAAGAAAGATCGAAACGAGACACGACGCGCAATTCATACACAAGAATGCCGTGCTTTTTATAAAATTTGGAACAGTTTTATACAGACTCGCGCGCCCGTTTGCGAGCGACGCGACTTCTTCATCCAACCTGGATTTCTCATCCATCGGCTTTTTTTTTTCATCCATCAATTATAATTACTTTTACTAATTTCTATCAGCTTACCTTTATTGAAAGCTTTCTATTTTTTATAGCTTTTTAAGTAACTTTTTGATACTTTTTCGCATCTATAATATTATATCTATCCAAAAAGTAAAAAATTTCTAAAATAACTCTATAAATGTTAATAAATAGTTACTACAGTTCCTGAGGGCATTCTTGGACTTCTTCTTCCTCGTAGATAGTACCCAAACTCACAGCACAAGCTCGGGTTACCCTTCTCCCGATTTGAGGACGTGAAAAACTCACGGTGTCAGGACGATGTGTTTCTTCTTCCGCTCCAATTGGAACATTTGCCTTCCGTTTCTTTGTACCAAAGACCTCAGCTCCTTCCAAGTGGGCGTCGCGAGTCGTAAAACTTGAGCTTGAGAAAATTGATCTTGCCTTGTTGATATCTAATGGATCTCCTGTTCGATGAGCCTTGCGTTGAGCGGTGCGAAGAGCTTTGCGTCGAGCTGCGCGAAGTTGAAGTTCCTCTGTAGATGGACCACAGCCACCTTCGCCACCCTTGTTGAATTGATGATAAGCCACTACTTGGAGGAATGCGCGAACATAATCGTCAACAGCAACAACGAGAGTCCCCTCCTTATTGCCGGAGGCCTGTAACCATTTGTTGTGTACAGTCTCAGCAAGGTTACACGACGGCATCTCCGCTAACTCTTCTGGAGAGTATTTTTTTTCCTGCATTGTATTTCCCATCACAGTTTAATACATGCTTCAACAACTTTTTTTCCCTAACTCTATGATGGATACATTTGTGGCAGAACAGTAATTTATGAAATCCAGAATAAAGAAATAGAATTATTTACGTATATAATGAAAATAATAGATTACGATATCATAATTAAGTAATAAAAAGTATAGGTAAGGAAACTCACTAATTCCATGAATCCACCCCATTGCCTGTAGCGGAAATGCCAGTATGCAAGCCAATGGCCTGGTGTTGGAGCCCACTTTCGGAAGTGGCGTTCGATGACGACCACCACGCCCTGATGGCCCAGTAGCGAGTCTCAGCTTCGTCCATGGTGCGGGCGTATTTGTACTGCTTACAAAGAACTTTGTGTTGATCTTGTAGTTCGTGAACAATGTACTGTTTGGTGTGTTTCTCAAGGGACTGCGTCCAATGGAAGTAACACGTTCGTTCACGGCCTTCCATGGGGACCGTAGGGTTGCCCGAACCATAAATGATGCGCACAGCATTCCAATTGGCTTGAGCACTGTCAGCCATAAATCCTTGGAACTCTGGCTTTGGTACTCCATGCCTAGCCATAACATGGTTAAGGTTCTTCCAAAATACGAGTTGAGCTTTTCTATCCTCGGACTGGAAATCACAACAAGCAATAGTTAGAATGCGTTGGTATCGGGAGTCGTACACGTGGCACGCCATTGTGGTCCAGTTCTTGACTCGTTTGACGTGGTCGAACATCATCCAAGCGTGGGAGAGGTTGCCGCCAGGTTGCATGCGGCATACAAGGTCAACACCACTAGCAGGGCCGACCTCTGACATCTTGAAAATGAAGACTTTGTCGGAGTCGTCTCCTTGGCCGGGGAACATGTTTCGTTGCACGAAGGCCCAGTTGCTAAGGCCCCTGAGTTTGGTGATTCCATCCAGAACTCCATACCTACGCAAATATCTGAAAGTGTAGACACGGTGCCGTATGGCAGGAGAGTTCAACTCTCTACATTGTTCGAAAACTGGCTCTAGCTCTTGGAGAGAAAGCTGCGAGGTTATAGGATCACCTTCATCACGGAGTAGGATATTTCCTAAGAGATCTTTGCTAGTTTCCATGACGATTTTGGAAACTGTTGCTTGTGGATTTCGGTCGACATGCTCCTCTAATAGCTCATCTATCTTCTTCTTTGTGCATCTATACACTCCGACCTTGACAGGGTGTTCGTGGGTACCGAGATGAATACAAGCACGCTCCTGATCATCATTCCCGAAGACATAGAAGATTCTAGCGGAGCATTGAGCAACACAGACTGGAGGTTCTTTGCAAATCTTACAGACAATGGTGGACGATTGTGGATGTACTTCGCCAACCGCAAACGGATCTTTGGTAATGCCTTCGAACTCCACCTCGTTTACTCCTGCAGTCCGATCCGGTCGTTCCAAGAAATCGCAACTTTGATTGTGGCACTGCAAATGACCCACACAGCTTGAATAGCGGAAGGATAGGCCAAGGGTGTTGCTGATGTTTGTGGTCATCGTTCTCGTCCACACGTGGCCATCGAAGCGCTTGTCCATACCTTCCATAGACTTGGCATTCCGATGAAGAGATGAGGGGGTGACGGGAGGTAGGATTTATAAAACATCCCCATTGAAAGACGGAGGAAGTGACGGGGTAGAGACACTACGTATGGTTTCAAAGTTGATTTTTTTCAAGATAGTTTTGCTACCTGACATGGAACTGAGTTTCAGAAGAGAAGGAAGAATTTTTTTTGGTTTTCTAGCCTGGGACAATATAAAGGGCGAAGGACTTAAGTTGACAGAGGGAAGCGATAGAGAAGTTGGTGAAGGGAGCTTTGCGGCAGGGAGACGGGTTTGAACGGGAGATGTTTTCTCGTCGCTAGAGGAATCTGACAAATCTATACTAATGCGACGGCCTGGTTCGATTTTAACACGAGCTAGGAGCGGAGCTCCATTAGAGATAGTAGACGAAGTGCGAGGAGTTAAGAGAACGGTGCTTGCGTTCATGACGGACTCTGTAATTCCGTAGAGGCGATACTTGCCTGGTCTAAGCTTCCAAACTGAAGTATTGTCATCAAGAAGCAGAGGTGCTTCTAGCATAGAGTACTGGACAATAAGAGAAATTGGATCTATGACCTCACGCTCTAACCATAGAGACGACTCATCGTACCCGAATCGAATACCGAGCCATTGCGGTGTAATTTCAGCCACACCATCTGGACCCGGGGGAATGCATATAGGAGCGGACGAAAAGCATGAACTTATCTCTATGACGTTCAGAACGGGGAGATGGGAAGCAGAGGAAGCCATTGTGATCGCTTTCCAAGCAACAGGGGGCGTGGGATGTGAAGGTGAAAGAAATTGAAATAGATGATTTTAAAGACTTTATAATGGATTAGTGTGGAGAGTAGGAGTTCGTATTTAGTGTAATAGGTCGGCTCCATTATTACTTTTTATGTGACGGGTATAGCAAACGCGCTTGAGATGATTCTAGATAATTTCAGGAATAATACTGTTTTAAAAATGTATAAGTAAAAATACTGGTTTAGACGGTATCATTAATTTGCATGGGCTAGACATAGTGAATTTAAGAAAGTGGAGGCTACTGTCTATGTCAGAGTAATTGTATTTAGATTAGCAAATTATGGGTAGGTGACGGCGGCCGTCAGTGTCAGGTGAAGCGTATTTAAGTTTGAAAAATAGATTAGCTTACATTGTCAGAAACGTTCATATTTGGCACAATGTGCGCCGTCATCCACGTTTTGACAATTAATGAAGGAGAGGAGAGGCAAGTGTTTAAGTAGGAAGATGACTACTATATCGCTCTTTTTGTTTGGTGTGCTTATTTGAGTTTGTGAGCATGGATGCAGTTAGCATGGGCCCTGCGAAACCCAATGACAGTTTACCTAAGAGGAAGAGGAGGAGGGGTGGTACACGTTTTAGTAATACAAAGGCGCGGAAGCGGAGCGCTATGCGAAAGACTGGAGCATCGCGGTCTAGCGGAGACGAGCGCGGTCCTGTTGGGTTTGACGGAGACGACGAAGTTGGCGGGTCGGACTTTAGGCGTAATGTGAAGATGCGGTCTATCAATCTCGACACTGTCGTAGAGATTACAGAGGGTGAAAAATGTAATGAATCGGAGGATTGGAGGAGCTTTGGCGAAGAGCAGGAGAATGGCAGGCGAAGTTCGACGTCAAGCGATTCGCTAAGTTATTACATTGGAGGCGTTGGAGAAGGCGATGGAGGAAGTGATGTTGGAGGCGATGTGCAAGGCGTTGTTGGAAGCGAAGATGGAGGCGAAGGCGTTGCTGTGGATTCACAGAGTCAGGTACGCTAGACTTAAGGTATTAGTCAGCGAATGTTTGTAGCTTTGTTTTAATGATTGTATTTGTTTGAACTTAGGGTGATGCATGCCAAGCGTATAAAGATGACGGAGTCGAAGATATAAGTGTTGGCGATGAGGAGAAGGATGATATGACATATTTTATGACCGTCATGAATGAGGCAGGACATGTACTAGAATTCTCTTCCTAGTTTAAACCTGCGTTTATGTTGTCTAGATATTATACCGCAGTAGTAATAGTATACCGAGCGATATTGGAGTATAGACTATTCGATAAACAATTCAGCGAATCCCATTTCTGGAATGTTGGACCAAGTCAGATGATATTGGAGTTTGAAAATAAAACCTCAAACATACGTGCAAATTGTGCATACCAGAAATATGTATTCTCAAGTACCATATGTATTCTCTTACGTTTGTATTTGTTAATAACTACAGAAAAAAAGTAACTATAGGAATAAAACATATTTCAAGTATTCTAGGTAATCAAATTTGAGGGCAGCCTTCTTAAAAGGGCACACTAATTACTGCGCAATCGGAGATGGGTCCTTCCACAGGACGGTAAGGTGGCGGAAGCTGACCGCTATCGCTGTGCTGACCCGATCGAAACCCCTATTGCGGGCTCCCCCTATCTCTGTGTACTGACCCGATCGGAAGCCTATCGCTGTGCTACCCCATCGCTTTTTGCTGACCCGATCGATACCCCATTGGCTGTGTTGAACCCATCGGCAGCCACATCCTGCTGACAGCCATCGGCAGCCCCATCGTGCTGACTCCATCGGCCGCCCTCGTCGTGCGGGACTTGGAAGCGTGAATTCGGTCGGCGCACTCAATGGAGCTTAGGTCGAAATCGGCGCTCCAGTTTTGCCAGCAGATAGGGCTGGGGAAATGCTATTTTGTGGAAGAAGTTAGGTGGAGGGTCTGACGGAAGAGATGCCGTTTACTGACATGCTTTGGAATGGAGTGGACAGTTTCGTTGCAGTTGGTGGATGTTGTCTAGTACGCCCTTGCGATACACAAAAGCTATGTGCACTTCATTCGTGTCTATTCAAATTTGTAGGGAAGTGCTGCGAGAACAGAAGAGGATACTATGGCAGAAAGAGTCATCGGGGAGGACGGGCTCAACCTCGAAGGTGGGGAGGAGGGGCTCAACCTCGAAGGTGGGAACAAGGAAGTGCGAGTCCTCGACGGTGGAAACAACAACGACCTGCATTCACGCAATGTGAGTACGGAATCATCAGATACAAGTATGTTTGCAGATTTTCACATATTCTACCCCCATGGACGAGGGAGAGCAGTGAAGACGCAGGCTGAGTTGGAGCCCTTCTCCTTGAAGAACTTGAAGGTCAGTCTCATTCCACAGATACGAAGGCGGACTTTTGCACTCCAGGGATTCATTTTATCAGGTTGTCATTTTTAGGGTTAGAGCTTGTCGGCACTTCCGTGCTTAGGGTTAGAGCGTCGTCCACCTTGACGAGCTAGCTGAGGACCACCAGAAGCAGCACTGTTGTCGAGGCTAGGATGAGGCTGCCGTCGAGGCTGCGATGAGGCTGCCGTCGAGGCTGAGCTGAGGCTGCCGTCAAGGCAGGCCCGGGCGGGTCAGTTCTATATTTTTTTTATCAATTGCAGTGTTTGCCGAACTTGGGAAGGTCATGCTCGTTGTTCCTCGTTTTAGTGAAGCTCTTGATTGCTTGGACTGGTCTCGTCGTGGTGCTCGTGGGGACCTCCTGGACTCCTCGGGCTGAACGCAGCCCCCACTCGAATTCATTGTATGATTTATGTTTCGTGCTCGACGTGGTGACATGCCCGCGTCGTGGTGTCATGCTTGTCGTTGCTCGTGTCGGTGTAGTCGTGGTGCTCCTGTTGACCTGCTGGAGTGCTCGTGGTCGTCTCGTTATGGTGCTCGTGGTGACATGCCCCTGTGGTCGTGCTGAAACTCGTCGTAGTTGACTTGCTGGAGTGCGAGTGCTGAATGCTCGTCATGGTTACTCGTGCTGGTCATGCTCCTCGTTGCTCGTCGTGGTGGTCGTGTCCACTTGGTTGAGTGCGAGTGCTGAATCCTGGTCATGGTTCCTCGTGCTGTGCATGCTCCTTGTTGCTCGTGGTGGTGGTCGTGTCCACTTGGTTGAGTGTGAGTGCTGAATCCTGGTCATGGTTCCTCGGGCTCTGCATGCTCCTTGTTGCTCGTGGTGGTCTCGTTGTGGTCTCGTGGTGACCTGCCCCTGTGTTGTATTCAACGCTGGTGATAGTGAAGGAATTTCGGGGGAATCCTAGGATTGCTCCTGTTGACTGTCTGGACTGCTTGTGGTGGTCTATGCCTGGTGCTCGTATTGATAAGCTGGAGTGCTCGTGGTGGACTCGACGTGTTGCTCGTTGTGACCTGCTGCAGTGCTCGTGCTGAACGCTGGTGAGGTGAAGGAATTTCGGGGGAATCCTGGGATGAGGCTCAGCCTTGCGTCCACGCAAGGCTGACCTCGGAGGATGATACTTCCGATTTGTTTGACTCCCGCAGCCCTGTCCTCTTCATTTCATCATATTTGATTTTTGCTCATGGATCCTCGTCCTGGTCATGCTCATCGCTGCTCATGGTTCTTGTGCTGGTCATGCTCCTTGTTGCTCGTGGTGGTCTCGTCGTGGTGCTCGTGTTGGCAGGCTGGAGTGCTCGTAGTGGTCTCGTCGTGGTGGTCGTGTTGACTTGGTGGAGTGCTAGTGCTGAAAGCTGGTCATGGATGCTGGTGCTGTGCATACTCTTTGTTACTCGTGATGGTCTCCTTGTGGTCTCGTGGTGACCTGTCCCTGTGCTGTATCGTTGCTCGTGGTGGTCTCGTCGTGGTGCTCGTGTTGACATGCTGGCGTACTCGTGGTGGACTCGTCGTGGTGCTCGTTGTGACCTGCTGCAGAGCGAGTGGTAAACGCTGGTGATGGTGAAGAAATTTCGGGGGAATCCTGGGATGAGGCTCAGCCTTGCGTCCACGCAAGGCTGACCTCGGAGGATGATACTTCCGATTTGTTTGACTCCCGCAGCTCATTCGTGGTCATTGCATCCTGCATGTCTCTTGCTCGTGGTTCCTCGTGCTGGTCAGGCTCCTCGTTGCTCATGGTTCCTTGTGCTGGTCATGCTCCTCGTTGCTCGTGGTGGTCTAGTCGTGGTGCTCGTGTTGACATGCTGGAGTGCTCATGGTGGTCTCGTCGTGGTGAGAGGAGTTGACATGCTGGAGTGCTCGTTGTGGTGCTCGTGGTGACCTGCCCATGTGCTCGTCCTGAACGCTGGTGAGGTGAAGGAATTTCGGGGGAATCCTGGGAAGAGTCTCAGCCTTGCGTCCACGCAAGGCTGACCTCAGAGTATGATACTTCAGATTTTTTTGACTCCCACAGCTCATTCGTGGTCATACCAACCTGCATGTCTCTTGCTCGTGGTTCCTCGTGCTGATTATGCTCCTCGTTGCTCATGGTTCCTTGCTGGTGGTAGTGGTTCTTCGTGCTAGACATGCCCCTCGTCGCTTGTGGTGGTCTTGTCGTGGTGCTTAATTGTACAAGCTGGAGTGCTCGTCGTGGTGCTCGTGTTCACTTCCTAGACTGCTTGTGGTGCTCTCGTCGTGGTCCTCGTGGGGACCTGCCCAGGTGCTCGTGCTGAACGCTGGTGAGGTGAAGGAATTTCGGGGGAATCCTGGGATGAGGCTCAGCCTTGCGTCCACGCAAGGCTGACCTCGGAGGATGATACTTCCGATTTGTTTGACTCCCGCAGCTCATTCGTGGTCATTGCATCCTGCATGTCACTTGCTTAAGGTTCCTCGTGCTGGTCATGCTCCTCGTTGGTAGTGGTTCTTCGTGGTAGTCATGCCCCTCGTCGCTCGTGGTGGTCCCGTCGTGGTGCTTGTGTGTACAAGCTGGAGTGCTCGTCGTGGTGCTCGTGTTCACTTGCTGGAGTGCTCGTGGTGGTCTCGTCGTGGTCCTCGTGGGGACCTGCCCAAGTGCTCGTGCTGAACGCTGGTGAGGTGAAGGAATTTCGGGGGAATTCTGGGATGAGGCTCAGCCTTGCGTCCACGCAAGGCTGACCTCGGAGGATGATGGTTTGGTTTTTTTTTACTCCCGCAGCTCATTCGTGGTCATTGCATCCTGCATGTCTCTTGCTCGTGGTTCCTCGTGCTGGTCATGCTCCTCGTTGCTCGTGGTTCCTTGTGCTGGTCATGCTCCTTGTTTCTCGTGGTGGTCTCATCGTGGTGCTCGTGTTGACATGCTGGAGTGCTCGTAGTGGTCTCGTCGTAGTGAGAGGAGTTGACATGCTGGAGTGCTCGTTGTGCTGCTCGTGGTGACCTGCCCATGTGCTCGTGCTGAACCTGGTGAAATTGAAGGAAATTCGAGGGAATCCTGGGAAGGGGCGCAGCCTTGCGTCCACGCAAGGCTGACCTCAGAGGCTTATACTTCGGACTTTTCTGACTCCCGCGGCCCCTTTCGTGGTCATTCCATCATGTTTGTTTCTTGATCGTGGATCCTTGTGCTAGTCATGCTCATCGTTGCTCATGGTTCCTGTGCTGGTCATGCTCCTTGTTGCTCGTGGTGGTCTCGTCGTGGTGCTCGTGTTGGCAGGCTGGAGTGCTCTTAGTGGTCTCGTCGTGGTGGTCGTGTTGGCTTGGTGGAGTGCGAGTGCTGAGAGCTGGTCATGGTTCCTCGTGCTGTGCATGCTCCTTTTGCTCGTGGTGGTCTCGTTGTGGTGCTTGTGTGTACTTGATGGAGTGCTCGTCGTTGTGCTCGTGTTCACTTGCTGGAGTGCTCGTGGTGGTCTCGTCGTGGAGCTCGTGGCGACCTGCCCATGTGCTCATGCTGAACGCTTGTGAGGTGAAGGAATTTGGGGGAATCCTGGGATGAGGCTCAGCCTTGCGTCCACGCAAGGCTGACCTCGGAGGATGATACTTCCGATTTTTTTTACTCCCGCAGCTCATTCGTGGTCATTGCATCCTGCATGGCTCTTGTTCGTGGTTCCTCGTGCGGGTCAGGCTCCTCGTTGCTCATGGTTCCTTGTGCTGGTCATGCTCGTCGTTGCTCGTGGTGGTCTCGTCGTGGTCCTCGTGTTGACATGCTGGAGTGCTCGTAGTGGTCTCGTCATGGTGAGAGGAGTTGACATGCTGGAGTGCTCGTTGTGCTGCTCGTGGTGACCTGCCCATGTGCTCGTGCTGAACCTGGTGAAATTGAAGGAAATTCGAGGGAATCCTGGGAAGGGGCGCAGCCTTGCGTCCACGCAAGGCTGACCTCAGAGGCTTATACTTCGGACTTTTCTGACTCCCGCGGCCCCTTTCGTGGTCATTCCATCATGTTTGTTTCTTGATCGTGGATCCTTGTGCTAGTCATGCTCATCGTTGCTCATGGTTCCTGTGCTGGTCATGCTCCTTGTTGCTCGTGGTGGTCTCGTCGTGGTGCTCGTGTTGGCAGGCTGGAGTGCTCTTAGTGGTCTCGTCGTGGTGGTCGTGTTGACTTGGTGGAGTGCGAGTGCTGAGAGCTGGTCATGGTTCCTCGTGCTGTGCATGCTCCTTTTGCTCGTGGTGGTCTCGTTGTGGTGCTCGTGTGTACTTGATGGAGTGCTCGTCGTTGTGCTCGTGTACACTTGCTGGAGTGCTTGTGGTGGTCTCGTCGTGGTGCTCGTGGCGACCTGCCCATGTGCTCGTGCTGAACGCTGGTGAGGTGAAGGAATTTGGGGGAATCCTGGGATGAGGCTCAGCCTTGCGTCCACGCAAGGCTGACCTCGGAGGATGATACTTCAAATTTTTATTTACTCCCGCAGCTCATTCGTGGTCATTCCATCATCCATGTCTCTTGCTCGTGGTTCCTTGTCCTCGTCATGCTCCTCGTTGCTACTGCTTCCTCGTGCTGGTCATGCTCCTCGTCGCCCGTGGTGGTCTCGTCCTCGTGCTTGTGTGTACTAGCTGGAGTGCTGTGCGTGGTGCTCCTGCTGAAGTGCTCGTGGTGGTCTCATCGTGGCGCTCGTTGTGACCTCCCCCTCTTTCGTGCTGAGCGCTGCTGATAGTGAAGGAATTTCAGGTGAATCCTGGGATGGGGCTCAGCCTTGCGTGGACGCAAGGCTGACCTCGGAGGATGACAGTGCGGATTTTTTTACCCTAAACCGCAGCTCACTCGTAGTCCTGTCATCATTATTTTATGTTTCTTGCTCGTGGTTCCTCATGCTGGTCATCCTCCTCGTTGCTGATGGTTCCTCGCGCTGGTCATGCTCCTCGTTGGTCATGGTTCCTTCTGCTGGTCATGCTCCTTGTTGCTCGTGGTGGTCTCGTCGTGGTGCTCGTATTGACTTGGTGCAGTGCTCGTGGTGGTCTCGTCCTGGTGCTCTAGGTGGTCTTGTCCTTATGCTCGTGGTGACCTCCTGGGCTGCTCGTGCTGAACGCTGTTGATGTGGGATTCATTGGAAAGGGCTCAGCCTTGCGTGGACGCAAGGCTGACCCCATAGGATGTTGATTCGGATTTTTTTGACTCCCGCCGCCCAATTCGTACTAATTTTATTATTCATGTTTCTTGCTCGTGGTTTCTCGTGCTGGTCATGATCGTCCTTGCTAGTGCTTGTATGTCGTCATGGTGTTGGTGACCTGCTGGACTCCTGGAGCTGAACGCTGTCGATGTGTGATTCGTGCGAAGGGGCTCAGTCTTGCGTCCACGCAAGGCTGACTTCGGAAGATAAACCTTTTTTTTAATGCACTCGCCGTGTTAAAGATCTGATTATAGTGTTCGATTTGGTAATAGTTAAGATTTCTTCTTGGATACAAAAATGTTTTGATCTTTGCTTTTAATGAAATAAAACTGATACAAACTCTTTTGATATATGCTTTATTAAGTTTTCGTACGTGGGAATGCAGGATCTAGACAACGTTTTGACAAAATCTCGTGTTGTGGAGGAAGAAGAATCTGACGCGGATAGCGACTTATCAGAAATTAGATCTTATGTCCGCAAAGTAGTTGAGTCGCGTCGTTTAGCAATACCTTTGTCCTCGGTTCCTGTAACGCCCCCTCCTGCTTCTCCTGTCCGTCACACTTCAAGTGTTGATGTTGATCGGGTGGCACGAGCAAGTTACATGCATAACTATTACGCACAAGAGAAAGCACGTCGTCTCGAAGCCAAGGCCGCGGCTAGACTTGCTCCGCGCCGATCACCTCGACTCGCAGCAAAGCCCAAGTCCAAATAGAATATTGACCTCATTATATGATACATATTAATTAATTTTATCAAATATAAAATTTTACATTTTATTCATCTTTCATTTCCTTCTTCTTACATTCTTATTATGTATGTGGATTGTTGTACTTTGTTGTTTTTGTTGCCAGATGGGATTATCAGTAGCTTCTCCGCTAGAGGAAGAAGAGAATGTTCAACCTCCTCTTACCGACGAGCAAGAAAACATCGTTGGTGATGACGAGGTAGTTCCTGAGCAACATATACTGGAAGGCTCGAGCGATGCGGTTCCCAACGAAAGTCCGTCCGAGACTGCCCAACTCCCTCAAACTTTCGATGCTGACGATGAACACGACTCGCTATCAGATGATGAGGAACCTGCATTGCCGGGTGGTGTCAAGGTTGGGATTAATCATATGCCCGCTCATCTCCAAAACAAAGACCCTGATTGGAGCGCAAACGAGATGCGAATGATTCACAAGAGTGATTCAATCGCCGTCATCAACAGGTTGCGTTTCAAACCGGTTAAGAAATCTCGTATGATAATTCCGTTGTGTCGCCTTGTTTGCTATCCTAAGGTTCGACCAATTTCGGAACAAGACGTCCGAAAACTGGAGAATGAGTTCAACAAAGGCTATCGCGAGGGCGACCGGGTCATGTACGTTTCTCCCTTCGATAGGAAAGGGAGAGAAAAAGAAGTTGATGCCGAAGATGATGTCTTTACGGATACGCTATGGAGAGAGGCAAATGACGAGTTCGACAAAACATTGCGCTCGGATCCGGACCTTCATCATCTCATCGGCAAATACTTCTATGTTTACGAAGGTAACCATCGAGTTACGGCCTGGATGCGACACATCGAACGGTACCATAAGCTGGATGTTGCGTGGCATATTTCGGTCGACTGTATCATCCTGGATGCTCGGGGAGAGAGCAGTTTGCTCCTCGACGTCATGAATGACATAAACTGGTAAGAGGAATTCATATTCTTAAACTGGATTTCTTTCGTTAAATATATCTCTTTTCTACTTCTCTAATTCCTGATTCTGATCTGTAGGTCTACTGAACACGACCATGTTGAAGACAGCCTTTGTGCTAAGCTTCAACGCATGAGAAAATTTGGTAAGCTGAAACTGCATGATTTCAAAGATCTCATAAGTCTAGAGGACTACAGAATCTGCAAGAACGCCAAGGCCAAAAAAGAAACCTGGTACCCAGTCACCCTAGACGTTTTCGTTAAGTTCTTATACTCGGTGAGTTCTATAAACACGTGCTTGTCTCTTGTACAAAATGTCTAGTTTTTCACATCTTCTTATCTTTGGGTTGTCTTTTGTAGAGGAGGTTAGCCAAAGCATCGGACGATGCCGAGACTGCTTACTATGCCTCTGTCCCAAAAGAGAAGCAATCGGGGCCTGGAGTATGGAGTGCCATGGATAGTGCTATTAAAGCTGAAATCAAGGCAATCCGTGGCAAAAACTTTGACAAGATGGTCGCAGTGGCGAATTACAATCTTGGGAGAGTATTCCCGAAAGAGGTGTGTATATCATCTTTTTAACGTTCCTTTTGCGCCTCCATATTTTTGCTTTACGTTACTAAATTGTGTATCAAATCCGTATTGTGTGCAGATTTATGCACACTACAGCAAAAACCTTAAACCGGATATGACCATCGATCGCTTGCACATGGTAGCAACAACCAATGTTCACTTCGATTTCAAGGCAAAGTGGTTGCAGTGGTGGAACTCATCAAACGATGTTCGTCGATCAGTTCACTTTCCGGAAGACCGTCCAATGAAGGATAAAAGTTTGATGACATTTCTCCATCGCGCTTCTCTGTGGGCACAGGTAATTTGGTTCCTACTTCTGTGTTCACCTTATTGTTGCAATCTGAGTAATACATTTTCCAACGTGTTCTATGCATGTGCAGTTGGAGAAATCTCTTGAAAGTGAATTAGAGAAGCTCATCGAGAACGAGAATCTCAACATTCAGTGGTCAGACGCCGTCCTCAAGCCATCCGCATACGTCGAGAAGTGGAGGTTGCTATACTGGGAGAAGGCATTCGCCAACTACCTTGATCAAAATGCCACCCCAAAATTCATCAAAGGCACTGATATTCATAAGATTGCGGGTGGTAAAGTCACCATCAAACGATTGTTATTCCGGTATGCCAACCTCTACCTATTCTCTACTAACAATTGTGGTTTCACTTATGCAATTCCAATGTTCTAATTTGCTCTTCTAATTGTAGGTACTTGAAGCAAGAGCTTGTTGCCAAGGGAGCTTTAGCTTCATGGTCTATTCCTTTGGAGTTAGAAGACGTTGCAGTCACAAACGATCCCTCGAGCTTCTTCTCTGAATCCCAACAGAGGCAATTCACTAACGCACAGTTGCAGACAGGGGGTTGGTTCCTTGAGTGTCAGGCGAACTTCGTGCACAAGGAGGAGAAAGAGCTTGTTCGAAACCTCGGTTCACTTGGAGCCGACGATGCACCCATGGAAATCGATGATGACGACGACGACGACCTCTCGATTCTGCCAACCGCACCTGTCTCAAGTTCTCCACCACCGTCTCCGGCTGCACTGCCTAAAGCTCGAGGAAAGAAGAAGCGACGCAACGCTGCTGCGGACGATGTAGAAGATGTTCAACAACATTCCGGAGACATTGCTCCTCTCCAACTCGAAGGTCTCCAGGAACCTGATCTTACTCAAACTTCACATGGTGCGACAGTCAATGTCGTTCGACGTGGTGCACGACTGACTCAGGTTTCCGGAGGTGGACTTACGAATGCGGGATCCCCTCCTGTGTCCTTTACCGTTGACCACAACTCCCCGCGGTCGCCTCGCCGTCTCAGTCAGCCAAAATTCGCCAAACGCGCTCTTCCGAAACCCAATCACATTGGTAGCAGCTCGTCGTCGAAAATTACAGTCACTCTGCCTATGTATCTCGAGAAGGGCAACATTGGAGATTTGGTTCATCAATCGTCGAAGACTGCAAAATGGGATCCGCAAATCCTTGTATCATTGAGCACATTAAGAAGGTATTATTTCATGCATTAGTCATTTATAATCTTCTTAATTACGTTTTGTAATCGTAAATCTATAAGCCACTATCTAATTATTGCCTTGTATTTCAGATTGGAAAAGACCGAAGGTACCCGTGTTCGGCGATGGAGTATGATCCCAAGCATCCAGGGATTGATCTCATTTTTGCTGATGCTCCCGAGAACTTGCCTGTTCCGGGTGTGTCTCCAACAGAAATTCCTTCCTGGAACCGGCGAGATAAAAACTACTTTGAGAGTCTTTTTATCTTTGCCGCATACCACTTGACAGACGTTGGAGCGATTCTTCTGATGCATCCCAAATGTCGTGGAATCGAGCGTACTCTTGATTCCGAATCCCATATATATGGTTTTCGTGTTGTTCGAGATTGGTGGGGATATAATCCACTCCCAATGGCCTCTACCGTACCACACCCAAAAGAGGTACGGAGCAATTTGTAGTCTCCATTCTCACAATTTATGATTAATGTCTTCTATGCTTTTATGTTAACGTATTTGTACTTGTGTTTTTCAGACTCACTGCTTCCATATCAAAGTTTATGTTCGTAAAGATTATGTGTCGAAGTTCCAAACTCGGCAAGTGGCACACGCATACGCGGGTGTGGCAATTATACCGGATGAGGAAGAGCACCTCTCAAACTTTGCAGACAAAGACACATTGCGTACTCGGCCGGACGGTACGCCATGGCGTGGCTCACGAGAGAAGGACCCCTCCTTCATTCAATGTTTTGTAGATTGTCTCACGGACGACGGGGGTATAGTCTTCGACTGGAGCGCAAGTACAGGTAACGTATTCGTAAACGCAACTTTAGAATACATTTCGGATTTATAGATCTCGAATTTCTTACGTGGGCTTCTGATTTTCTAGGTGCATCTGTAATTGCTTGCGCGCGCTCTAACCGACACCTCATCGCCATGGAACCTGACAAAGAAATCTTTGATGGAGTACTAGCGGATCACAAGAATGGTCCTCCCGGTGATGAAGAAAGTGGAGAATCGGCCCCACCTGCAGATTATGACTCTGACGAACCGCCCTTGAAGAAGCCACGGAAGTTTATTGGTGCGTAGTTACTTAGTCTATTTTTATATGAATATCCATATTCTGCTCTTACAAATGTACTGTACTGACTTTTTTTGTACTTTTAGCATCGCACGTCTGAAAGAGCGATTGACTCGCAACGCTCATCTCTACAATAGCCCTCCATCGACGTTCTCTCTTCCTTCCTACGCTGAGCGTCTTGCTCAAGAGTTTGTTGAAGCTCCATCTCCCATCTTGTCTGACACTACACGTCTACGTTATAATAGTAGTGTGCTTAAGTATATAGACTTCGAGGCTGATGAGTGTGACCTGCACTTCAATGGTACGACACCTTCAGCATAGTATGTGCTTTGTTTTTTGATAGGTGCTCGACTTGGTAGCGCCATGTATTCGTGTTGCCATAATATACTCTTTATTTATATGTTTTTGAAGTCGGTATTGAATTATTACTTATCGTGATTATCGCTGATATCTAAACATACACTAACTGGTTCACGAAAGAAAATACTCAACAATGGAAATGATGACGTCAGCCCTAATTCTAAATTTCTAATGGAAAAACAATACTCCAAATTAAATGTCGCTGAATAGAATATAATCCTAATCCCGCAATTCAAATAAAAGTGTGTAAAAAATAAAAAACTATATCGAGAGACAATGGTGACCTCCAATTTCATATGATTTTGGAACGATGACGTCAGCCCTAATTCCTACACGACAAGAAAATACGGGGCCAAATTTCGCTCCTTAATGATCTGTAAAATGGAGCGATGATCACATTCACATGGAAATAGGAACTAAATCCACGGATTTGGGGTACTCAATTGGACAAAAGTAATCTTTACAAATTTTAAAAACGCTTAAATCAATGGTCATAGGGTCCCTATCTTTCACAGAATTTTTAAAAAATGTTCTAGTCCACCGATGCCATCTTGGACCTCACCGCTCACCGCTCACCGCTCACCGCTCACACCTCTACATTCCCCGTTGCAGAATCAAGGCGACCGGTGGTCCAGATAGTGCTAGGACGTTGAGTGGGAGACCGGCGGTTCAGTGAGGGCGCGACCGCGGGTACAGTTGTGGCAACAGCAGGAGGTGGGGCGACCGCCGGTGCAGCTGTCGCAAGAGCGGGACGTGGGGTGACCGTCGGTCCAACTGTCGCGACAGCGGGACGTGGGGCGACCGTCGGTCTCCAGGGATATATAAACCCGAACGCGCAGGTTTCATATTACTTTTCTCCAAACCGCTACCGAACTCTCCTCCGCCATGTGTCCTTGCTTGTGTAAATGCGCACTGCCGGGTCGTCAGAGGGGTTTTTTGGGTTTGGTGCACATTGATAGCAGGGGGAGATTTTTTGTCGGTTTTCACAACAAGTTCAACGATGAGTAAATCCAAAAAACACCAGGAAGGAGAGCGAACATGGAATCTTGATGCCCCCGAAGCATTTGCACCAAACCTTGCTATGCAACAACCTAGTAGAAGCGCAGGCCATAGGAGGAAGAGGAGACACCAAAAAGAAGTAGCTCGGGAATTCCCAACATCAGGTTATACTAGGTTTGCAGAAAAAGCGTGTTTGGATTGGTATGAGGAAACGGAGGCTCAATTCCTAGAGCACAACTACTTGAAGAATGTTAGCACGGGTAAAGAGAGACTGAAGGAAAAATTAGAGGCGGTAATTATGAAGGCCATGGCGGAATCGGAAGAATTCCAAGATGTGGATTATCATTCGCAGTACCAGTTGTGGATGGAGAATACAATTGAACAATGCATGTTCAATGTGAAAGAGTTGTGGAAGAAGCGATTTGGACAGAGGCGTCTAACACAAGAGGGGGACCAGTTTAAACGCAAGATGGATTGGTGGCAACACTCAATCCAAAAGCTTAGCAAAAATAAAAGCCGAGGGATGGCATGGGAAAAAACCGCTTTGCTAGCCACATTTGAACAAGACACAGGGTCGGGAGTGGTGTGGATTCCTCAAGACGCTACGATAGAAGTTCTATCAGCCCGCGACATGGAGGGAGGCCATGGACTGGTGTGGAAGGTGCGGATTGTTGAAGTAGACCACGTTCCAAGTCATATCGATTTTCGAGCAAAGCTTTCCAAGAATATGAATTTTCAGAAGAGGAGGATAGAGACTGCAGCAGAAGCTCTTATATGTCCTTTGAATCATCTAGGTATTATCAAGTTTTGGGCGTTGCATACAAGAACATTCAAGGCTTACTCATATTGGTGGAATGGAGGATCACTACACGAATTGCTGAAGTTAGACGTGTTGGGATTGCTTCCAATGTGTACACCTTTAGTGTACAGTAGGTTTTATCGTAATGTTAGTTAATAAAATAAAACCACTTATATCGTGATTAGAATCACGGTGGTTTGGGTTTAACACCTTTGGTGCTAAACTCTTGTGACATGTATAGCTCATGGGTAGGTAGGCCGATGGTTGGGTTTCCTGCTTCACTAGCGTGCCTAGCCGCGGCCGCCCGATGCGCTCGACGGGATTCGAACCCTGGACCGTCGGGACAGCAATTGACCACTGATTCCAACCCACCAAGTCCACGGCTTGGCGACTGGGATCCGCAATCAATAGCCCTTATACCTCTTGGATTTCTTCATGTGATTTCTATTTTCTATTTAGTACATTAGAATTTCTTTGTTTACCAAGGCTTTGATAATTGCCTTGTAGTAAATAAAGGCAGTTAGAAGTAAAACTGCCGGCATTTGGTAGTGTAGTTGACTTTTATGGTGTTATTAGACTCCTATAGGGAACCTAAACTAGGGGTATGGGCTGATGTATGGTCACTCTTATCCCTTAGGTGGAGAGAAAAGAAAGGAGGAAGAAAAGGGAAAGTAGATTCCCTTTGGAGTTCGTGTTAAGGTGAAGTTTTTGGTGTGTAGGAAGAGAGATTTTTTAGAGTGTGCTGATGTTGAGTTGGGGAAACTTATGAAAAATAAAATTTGTGATGTTGTTCCTTGTGCAATTATCTTTCTATAGACACCTTTCATGAATGATTTGGACTTGTGAGCAAAAAGTTATGAGAGTTAGAAGTTTTTGAGAATTCAAAGAATTTGTGACTACCCGATTGAGGAGTCAACTTTTCGAGGTTCTTAATTCTCAACCAATAGCTTGTTTTTGCTCAAATCTTTCAAGGTCTTCTAGATCTTGAAGTCTTCTATCCATAAAGACCTTGCACTCACGATTTGAAGCATTTTAGAGAGTTTTATAGTGATTTGAAGAAGGAGAGGTCTGCTGCAGACTTATTCTCGGCCTACATCTTTAGAGGCCCATAGTTTGTGGACAGTAGTTTAGATTGTTTTGAGATTTTTAGGAAAGTCAGAAGGTGTTGTTAGCTTTCCACAAAATTATCACACTTGTTCATTGGACTTGTGAGCTGTTCGTGAGAGCCATTTGAAGTTGAGAAGCTTTCCTTGGAGTTTCAAGCTTGCTCCTTCAAAGGTTTCCTTTGAGGTGGGAGTGAAGGTTGAAAGTTGGAGAAGCAAAACACATCAAGACTTGAAGATCTGAAGAGCCTTTAGGCTCTTCTTTGTGTTGTGGCTTGTGGTCCGATTTCCTTCTTGTTATTCTCAGCCGGCTTTGGAGGCTAGTTGCATTTCCTTTCTTGCATTGTAAACCCGTTGCGAGCTTTGTGTTTACACTTAGCTTCATTTTGTGTTGTGGCAACGAAGTGGGATTAACAGCCCACATGGTTGATCTTATATGTTGTTCCCGCTGGTGAGAGCGCTCCCTGGTCACCGTGGGTTTGAAGTTTAGAGTCCATCTTACGGACGGCAGCTCGTGTCTGCTGTCCTGTTCTACCCGTCCGAGGATATGTGGTTTCTTATTACCTACCCGACCGAAACCCTTACCTTGTAGAGCCAGCCACAGGATAGGCCAACGGGCCCGTGTTTGAAGATTCGAGACTCCAGACAGAAGATTGAAGAACGAAGACTGAAGATAGAAGACACTTTATCTCACATCCTCTCACCGAGTCATTCCTAGTTGCAGCCAGACACCCCGTGTGTTCCCAAAGCGTGCTCCTCTCATACCCGACAGAGAACTCTGAGCAACGCAGTCGATGCAGCTTTAAAAAAGCCACAACGTACAACGCGTTCACCAGAGTAAGGGAGAATGAGTTCCTCCCCTCCTATTTATGCCGACCGGGTAACGGACGCCATTGGCCAGCTGGCACTGGCCGTCCGATCCCGGACGGCAGCCGTCACATCGGCGATCGAGCGGCCGGCGACCGGCCTGTACGACCGATTGGGGTCGCACGACCGATCGGTCGATCGGGGCCGCCAATGCCGGCCGACCGATCCAAGCGACCGGCAACCGGTCGGCCGACCGGCCACTGGCCATGCGACCGGCGACCGGCGTCAGGGCTGGCGACCGTCCACGTCCCCCGGGCGATTGGTTGCTCGTTCCCCGTACCTCCCTTCCCCTTCCACTACTTGCATCTACCCAACTCTCCCCTTGCACAATTTCAAGGACTTCCCTGCATTACATATTTGCAATTTGAATAGTACTATTTTTAGCCTGGATAGTCCACGTGGCGTCTCAATATGGGCAGGGAATGTTCTGACAAGGGAATGTCGGGAATATCTTTTCGACATAAACGAGAATGTTTTATGACAAAGATACTATCGGATTTAAATATATCTATAATAAAGGACTATTTGCAAGAGGAGTGAAGGCCAACAAATCTCCAAGCCAATTCACTCACTTTTTGAGTTATATTGCCCAATTAGCTTTAATTGGACAAAACATTTAACAATCAATATAGTGGGGCCAATTTTCCGAGTCGTGAAGTCCTTCGGAGTTGAAGCCCATGTCTAGAAGGAGAGCCAAGGCCATGGGGCCAATTCTTATTATTAACTAGAGTCCATGTTTTTTATTTGTACACTTTTATCTTTTATTTTTTATTTTTTTGAAATATTCTTTCCTAACACGTTAACAACCATGGCCACCATTTCGTCTTTTATCGTCACGGCCAAAATATGTTTCATATTCAACTTCAAATGTTATGATCTCACATCTAGTGATGATCCAACGGTTGAAGATTTCACACTACTACATATGGTAGTCTACTCAAGATCCTATGGTTGAAATTATAAAATATATCCAAAAATATTGGACATAGCCCCTTTATGGTGAAACCACCTATTGTCGTGCACTTAAGGAAAATTGAGGGAATCTATATACTTGGTGTGAGAAATGAGTGGGTTACCATTTTCACGGATAGGGAATAGAAAAGACAAGCTAACCCTGTTTATGTGCTTTTTTAAAGCACACACATAAAGAAATACAAATTTTAGAAGGAGAAGCCTAAAGGCGGGCACCCTAAATATGTACGCATGAGGTACATGCAAGGGAGGTGAGATCTTTATAAAGGCGAGAATCTTGGGTGCCCGCCTTTAGGTAGGTGCCCGCCTTTGGGTGCTTTCACCATAGTTTATAGTGGTGAGTGCTAGTATTGCAAGCTCCCATGGATTGATATTCATTTCTTCTATCTCCCAACTTTCGTCAAAAATTTATCCATTCTCACTAGGAGATTTTGCCATGTTCTGGCCCCCATTCATGGCTTGCCCCCTAGTGTGTACCCTGAGGTGGCCTTAAATCCTCTCAGATTACATTCCATAAATTTTAACTATTCCTTGGTGAGAGTATACTGATGTCTAACATTGGAGAGATCTAAGTATATATGAAATGTAGGTGAGCATGTGCTAGCATTTACTTTTCATAACTTTGGTATTACTGTGTTTGTCAATATTTAGACTTTCTATTTGGGCCTTAACTTTTCCACATTTTATGGTCTATATTATTTGATGGGCATTTGGAAATTACTCCATCGTTGTCTATCTAATTTAGTAGTACGTATTATAAAAAAACATTGTGCTTAAACGATTAATTCTATTATTGGCTATTTTTTGTCTGACACCCTTCAACTAACCTAGGAGTATATATATAATCTAGTACATATAATTGTAACTAATTTGCAAATATACTTTTTTAAAAGTTGATCGTAGCATTATTCTTATTGTATGGATTTGAATAGTTACTTATTTCCCTCTTACAAAGGTAATAGAAATAAGTTTCTATTGTTACTATTTTGCAATCATAAAATAAGAGAAATAAATAGGGAGACAAATAAATTTATGAAAATATCCCACCCTGTAAGTGTTTCACATATGGCAATAATCACGACAAAAAATTGGGCTCTGAAATGACTACAAAAAATGACTCAAACAGAGTCATTTAGTAAACAAATGACTGCACGGTGACTGGGGTCCCTAGAGTCATTGTGGACAAGTTTTAGATCATGACTTCAATTGTAGTATCACCATCCACTTCAACGTTGGATGAATTGAGAATGGAGGGGGTCCGTAGGGCAGCAAAGTTTTGTGGAATTTTTTTTTGGGAAGAATTCGGGCAGGGTCCCTTATTTCTCTCTACGCGGACAACGTGGCATGCCAGCTCAGGCTATTGCAATGTCACTAGAGCTTCAGTGACCATTCAGTGCAGTTTAGAGTGACGTGGATTGCCCTGTCAGCTTTAGAGTCAATCATATAGAAGTCATTTTTCAGTTTTGCATTGATTAGGGTTTAGGACACATGGCATTTGCTGCAAAATGATTTTCAAGTCGGGTTATAGTCATTTATATAACGCTCATTATCACTTCGTCAACTGGACAAAGTTACGATTTAGTCACAAGTGCGTCAAGTTTGTGTAGTGTATGAGAAGGGTCCCTTTAGTGTAAGAGTCACCCCGATGTCATGATCAATTACTTCGTATGGTTACGCAACAGAGAGGGGATTTATACGGGATATGCTGTCTAAATGAAAAAGACTGGGAACATCAATTTATCTAGCAATATGAACACTCCTAGACATAGGCAAAGGCATGCACGGGGAACAGCGTTGCTGTAACCCATTCATACTGTAATCCATTCATGCCTGACATGGCAAATTATAAAGAGGTAAAAAAGGTTGATTCAAGAGTATATGGCACTATTCCATGAAATGTCAACGTAAATGTGCTACTCAGTTTCAGCACATACATGTACAAATCACTATTTCTCTAAGAAGAGTCACCGTGAAAGATGCATCACTCTAACCCTACGCAAGTAATCACTCCCACATTACCATTCACTTGAAGGTTTTAAGGTACTTCTGGTCCCATAGAGTAGATGTCCCTTTCACATCCTCCATCTTGTTCTGGTCATCGTTAGGATTGGGAAACATGAGCTTCACCCCTGGAATCAAAATTTCATGTACATCTATCGCGAACCAATTTTCAGGGATGTCCTGGAAGTGAAACTTATGTTTCCCTGAAATCCCACTAATCTTCCCCAATGCGGCATTCTGGCGGATGGCGCGTGGGTTCATGAGGAAGACTTCATCGCCGATCTGGTACCGTACAAAGCAACGTGTGCATCAGCTGTCTAAGGTTTCGGCGGTTCAGGTATAGAGAAGATATTCATGAAGGGTTCAAGAACAAGATACCTGTTTTGTCGAGGGTACAGTAGTTTTCTTCTCTGCGGCGGAAGCCGCCTTTGGTTTCAGTTCTTTCCTCTGCGCTTTCACCTGCACACTCAGAAGATTCTATTATGAAGGAGAAGTTCGGAAAGGTGAGGGGGTGCTGTCCAGGCCGACGTCGGGAGGGAAGAGTACCTTCTGCAGTGACTTTGGTAGTCTCTTGCACTTCCTTTGCAATGGAGATGCTGCAGCTGGTGCTCCTTTTCTAGACCTCTGCTGAGCGGTTGGTGGCGAATCATGGGAGAAGGGTTCCTTTCCAGCCAACACCTCGCTATTCATTGCTGCGGGGCCATCGTCTTCAGAATTGCTGTCACCGGAAGGTCCTGAATTATCGGGTGCTGACGGTGTGTTAACAAAACCGGCTACTGTAACCTCCACGTGCTCCGTAGTTTGCGAAGGTGGCAAGTCCTGAACGCCCGTTGAGGAGAAAAGAATGTCCACCTCACTCGTGGACGTTGGTGGAGGCTGTAAGAGATGTTGTGTATCCGGCTCCGACAACGTTGGGTCCCCCACGTCCACTTCACTTCGTTCCTTCCTCCCAGTTGTGATTACAACTTGCTGCTTCTCCTTTCCCGCTCCCTTCCTTGGTTTAGAGGCTCCATGTTGTTGGTTTTCCAATGCTGATTCCGTCACGGAGGGGCTGCCTTTGTCTAACAACTTCTCCTTTCCTACAATGGTCTTGAACATGGAGCGCAATTCCTCCATTGCGTCGGCCTGCGCTTTGGAATGCGATAGGAATTTGTCAAACTTGTCTTCCACCTCCTTCTTCCAGGACTCCAACGATTCCAATCGAGCTGACTCACCGTCCCCCCTAATCTGAACACACGAAAGATGCAGCAATGTCAAATCCCGAAGTCATGTGAGAGGGAGGTCACTGCCTCTAAATTTTAGCCAAATAGAGTCATTTAGTCGGTGTCACTGTAATGCTTACTTTTTTTGGGTCGCCGCGCGAGGAACTTGCCACCCACGTTTCGGCCATTTCTGTGATTCCCGGGCTAGTTTCACGCCCCTCCCTCTGCCAACATATGAGCATGAACCTATTAGTTCCACGACTTAGATTACTACAAAAGTGGAAAGCAAAGTGGACTCTCACCAGTCGTGCTTCCCGAGCAGCCCTGCCTCTCCTCCCCACGAGTCCTTCACTGCGAACGCATTGTCGAGCGATGGTCATCTTCTGTGCTTTAATCTTCTGCGCATCAATGCTCCAGTACGCCTTTAGGTTGGCCCACTCTGTATCGCTGATGTGAAGAGGAGGCGCGGTGTCTTTGTCTTTGAGCCACCAAAGTTTCAGTCGAGCTCTCTCTGCCTTCAAGTACTTCATCACAGATAGTCGGAAGCCGTGAATGCTCAAGGGATTTCCTAAGTACTCGAATTCATTGTCTAGGGCAGCTCTAAGTCTTTGCAGAGTGTGATCCTCGTGCTTGGACCACGAAATGACTGACATGTCTAGGCATTTTGGCACCAATTCCCGTAGGGCTTCATCCCATGCGTTCTTCCCCTCGCATGTCACGTCCACTTCTCCGCCTGGTAGAACAAAGACTCGATTTGGTTTCCTCCCGGCTGTAGCCCTTTGTCGGCTCTCCAAATTGTACTCACATTTCCTCTTTCGCCTGGACAAGCGGTCCGCACTGTCTGGGGCTAGGTCAACAGCAGCTCGAGCTTGTAAGGCTGAACTTTGGCCAGACCAAGGAGATTCATATGATGATGGCGGGCTTGCAGCCCAAGGGGAGTGCCGGTTGCCTGCCTAGGAACGTAGTGGCCTGGGACCCAAGACCAATTAGGTTGCCCGTAAGATTTTGATGGAGCTTGACGAGGAGGAGGATGCGGTGCTATCTTCTTTGGGGGCAGAGCTGGTGTTGGGTTCTTCTTCCTTGACGTGTGACGATTTAACAAGCGGTCAGAGTCGGAGAGGTCGACCTCTTCTTCAGATGAATCCACGAGTTTGCGCTCCGATGCTGCAACAACAATGTTGGACACAGGAGGAGAATTATGTTGCTCTAATTACGGTTGAGGCATCATTGAAGCAGAGCCAACAACTTCCTTGGTTCAAAACATATGCAAGGCCCAACCCAAACCTGAACGCAACCTGAACGTTTGAGGAGCGGAGTGTTTTCTTACCTGCGGCTCTATCGAATCTGTTGGATCGCCGCACAACATAGGTACAAGCAATTGCAAGGTGCATCATACCTGTGGCAATATCCTCGTCATTGGTATTTGTCGCCTCCGACGAAGACCCGCGCGCGCTCGACATTTTGACGCTCTTCTCACCCCGCTTCTCAATCTGATCTCTCCCGGTAGCTTTTATTGCCTCTTGCCCTCCAAGATTCAGCTGCCTACCACTTCGACGGACATGTATCTCTTTCTTACTGGTGCGCTTCTCTGCAAATCGGACTTGCTTCTCCTTCGCTTTTGAGGCCTCTCTGCGCCACCCCCAAGGCCTCCGACACGCATGACTCAATAACGCCAAGGACAAACAGAGAGGCACGACCTAAACGAACTGAACTTAGAGAGAAGGCGATGGCACTCATAGCCAACTGAGATGCGGAGAAGAAGATAGACACTGGCTAGAGTTTGGCGAGACTCTCACGTGGCTACAATGCTCATGGCACAGGTGCTGATTGGTCCTTTACTTCCATATGACTAGTTCCCAACTTCAGAGACACTAGGGCGTCACTCGTTTTTAGTCATGTTTTAGTTAAGAGACAGATGATGTGACTTCCCTATAACTGAAGGCTAACTGCTGCATATCCCACGGGAGAGAAGGACTTACAGAGCTATAACTTGCAGTAAACCCTAGAACAGCGCCGCAGTGAGAGCTGTGATGTTGTTATTCACGAATCGTGTAGAGCTGCCATGACCGGGGCCACGGCCTTCTGCACCTCCGCCACGTTACGATCTTGAGCAAGCTCGTAAGCACCTTTTTCTGGCGGCGAGCCCTCCATCTCCGATTCCATGATCTGCGGTAAGTGCGTTAAAATTCCTGTTGCTTGCGTGAAACTCTGAACAAATTGCTTGTGTAAAAGTTTTGAAGTGAAAGTCACCGTGTACTTTCAAGTCGCAGAAACAACAACGCTTGCAAGAAATGTACCAAGTCCGCAGCCTCTGTCTATCTAGTTCATAGAAATGTAGAGCTGAATATGTGAGTTTAGGAAATCACTTGCTAAGGTGAGTTGATATAATCTGTAATGTAAGTTCAGGAAATCACACGGTAATGTACGATGCTTGATTCTCTTACAGGTTGTTCAATTGCTGGCGGCTCTCAATTAGAAACTATCAAGCGAGGAGGCTCTTCGTTTCTAGCAATGATCTCACTCTGAGTGAGTCTTAATCCCTACTTTCAAGCCTTTTAGATTAGAATTACGGTACTCTCACGTCTTAGAAAACGGCAAGTGTCAAACCTAATCCCAATCTTCTCCAATTCAGGGTTTAGGGCACAAACTGTCACGTTCATCCCTGAATTCTGTAGTCACTTCGGAGTCCTAGTTGAAGAGAGTGACTTCCAGTAGTCATACTGAAGTCACTGACTCCAAATCGTAGTCACTCAGAAGTGAGACAGAAGTCATTGAAGAAGCATTTCTTAGTCATTATCAGTGAAAATACTGTGAATAATGTGTTGTGGCACAACATCCTTCTCCGTGGCTACGAAATCTTTCAGCAATTATGTCGCTCATACATGAGGTTCCCATAATGTTGATGTAACTGAAACTTGTCACTTCAAGAATGATCACACGAACATAAGAATGAAGTCACAATTGTTACAAGAAGATCAAAATACAGGTTTGTCACAATACGTACACAATTGAGTGTCAAACCTGTTTTTTGATCTTCTTCACTTATTGTGGAAATCTGAGTTTGATTTGGAAATCTGAGTACGATTTGTGACTGTAGGTGATGATTGGCATTTATTCCCTATGTACCGTATGGAGAGGGCCTTTTGTATGGACAGTCTTGTATGCCTGAACGCATACGTCCCTCAAGCTGACAAGCTCCTAAGCGACTCTTTGCTCATCAAGAAGAAAGCCGAAAACTCCTCTACGACTGATCACCTCTCCTGGTACTAATCCTTCTCGTTCGATCTAAAGATTCCGCTTATGCACTTTCCATTAGAAGACCTTCCGATTGGATTTCCAGAGAATTTTTAGATCATTGTTCGCACCAAAGTGTAGAATCAGCAGCTCGGTTTAGAAGTCACATGTTCCTTTTTCTGGCGTATTGATTGATCATTGATTTTGTAGCTCTAATTGCTGGACAATTATTTTCGCAGCCTCACATTGGAAACGTTGAGTACTGCTGTTGATGAAATGGCCACATTTGCGGCAGGAATTGCTAAACTTCTCACTGCTCCTAGACAAAAGGTAACTTATGTGAATTTCTTTGTTGACAGTGATCTGAGACGGAAGAGATGATATCCAACAGACTACCGTTGTTTGACAGTGGAAGGCAGCGATTACGAGATGATAGACTCTGGGTCAGGGAGTTAAAACGAGCCAGGGAGAGCAATGTTCAAAAAATGCATTGCCCGTGCACACTGTGTAGGGGGCGTAAGAGAATCTTTATACGGAACGTGCGGGAGCATCTCATCCAAAACGGTCGACATCCTGAGTCACGGATTTGGAGAGGCCCAGGCGAAAGAGATTCTTCGGACGAAGAGTGGGAACATCAATTCTGGGGACCGATTGAAGCAGAACGCGATGGAGGACATGATGTTGGTGATACAAGCGTTCCGAGTGAGCAAGAAAAAGATGGGCTGGATGCCACTGTCGACACTCGTGGCATGGTCGAGCAGGCACTACCAATAGTGGACGTTCAGACATATTCAGCTGAGATGCTTGGCGAGGAAGTGAGAGATGCCTTCCGCATTGCCGATTCTGTTCATGAAGATGCCATGGATGCGGAATTCGGTGACGAAGCTGAGGAACAGGAGTCTCGTGATGAGGCCCTAGAGGATTCACTGGAGCACTTATATGAGGGGTCTCGTTGCAGCAAGCTTGCGGCTACAGTGTTGTTGATGAATTTATGCACTGTGCATGGCGTTAGCAATCACTGCGCGAACGAGCTCTTTAGCATTTTGCATTTGCATGTGTTGCCGGAGAACAATACATTGCCGAGAACACATCATGCAGCAAAGTCTCTTACTGCAAAGTTGGGTTTGACATACAACACCATCCATGCATGTGAGCACGGGTGTTTGCTATTCCGGGGACCCCATGAGGATGCACTATGTTGTCCTAAGTGTGGAGGCCGTAGATACCGAGATGTGGAGCGGCGTTGTTATCCATTGAAGGTGCTTCGTCACTTTCCCATCATTCCACGGTTGCAGCGCATGTACATGAGTCCAAGCATCTCCAAGCTGATGGTATGGCATGCAGAGAACAGGAGCAACAAAGACGGAGGAGATGGCTTGGTTAGACACCCCTGTGACTCCAAGGCATGGCGACATTTTGAGGAAAATGTCGACCCGAGCTTCGCACTTGATCCTCGAAACGTCCATTTTGCTCTGGCAGCCGACGGAGTCAACCCTTACAAGCAAAATCGATCCACATGGTCAACGTGGCCCATTCTATTGTTGAATTACAACTTGCCTCCATGGCTGAGCACCAAAAAGTTTTTTATGATGTTAGCTCTTTTGATTCCGGGGAAAGAATCTGTAACAGCTGATGTATTTGATGTGTAATTAGAGCCTCTTCTGGATGAATTCCTGGAGTTATGGGCTGGAGTGCCTGCTTATGATGTATCAAAAGATGCGGGCTCCAAGACTTTCCAGTTGCGCGCCATGTTACTGTGGACAATCCATGACTTCCCAGGCTATGGCACTGTTGGCGGATTTGCTCATCAAGGCTACGCCGCATGTCCCTGCTGTGGAGAGGATCTAGGCGCAGAGCATTCAACCGAACTTGGGAAGCAAACTTACGGTGGTACTCGACGTTGGCTGCCTCAGGATCACCCGTACAGGTCACCTGAAATGAAAGACCACTTCACCGGAGAGATTGAACATCGACAAAAACCAAAAGAAGTGATAGTGGAAGACCAAATTCGTCATGCTCTGGAGTGCGAGGCTTGGAAGGCTGACGGAAATAGGTGGGGTGCTGCTGGCGATCCTTCCAAAATACATGGCGTGAAACGTCTGAGCATTCTCTTCCGCTTGCCATATTGGAAGGTCAGTGACTTCATCCCCACTGATATCTCCCCGGATGACTTTAAAATGACTTGCATCAAACTGCATGGGGTACTGTAGAAAGTGTTCCGTGAGTCACTGCGTAGTCTTGTAGTCGTTGCAGTGAAGTTATGACGCACACGACGTGCTTGTAATGTAAATTTTCACTGTCCGTAATGTTCAGAATCTTCTCATTCGGAACACGTTGGACGTCATGCATCGCGAAATAACTTAGCAAAGAATTTCTTGAAGACCATCGCAGGAAGAAGGTCAGAAAAAGTTAGAAGAGACTTACAAAGGAGGAACATTAAGCCACATCTGTGGCTAACTCCAAACCCACGAAAGGCAGGGAAGATGGTGAAACCACGCGCTTCTTATGTCTTGTCCGATGCAGAATTTCAGAAGTTTGTAAGGTGCATTGAGTCCTTAAAGACGCCTAGTGGTTACTCTTCTGACCTTGGCAAATGTCTCCGAAAGAAGAACTTTGGTGGGTTAAAGTCCCACGATTACCACATTCTGATGCAGCAAGTGATGCCACTAGCTCAAGGTGGGTGATGGAACCCGGACCTCGGACGGCTATCATGAGAATGTGTCGGGTATTTCGCCGGTTGTGCACGAAGGTGTACAATCCTGCAAATTTTCCCTCACTTGAAGCGGATGTGGCAGAGAGCATGGCGTTATTGGAGATACATTTTCCACCCTCATTTTTTGACATTATGACGCACCTCCCATACCACTTGTCGAAGGAGCTCGACTTGTGTGGCCCAGTTAGTGCCCGTTGGATGTATCCCGTCGAACGATACATGAAAGTGTTGAAGAACCATGTCAGGAACATGGCGCGTCCTGAGGCTTGCATGGCGCAGGGATACATGAAAGATGAATGCATAGGCTTCATTACTGAGTACATCCACCGATTTGAAGGCACTCAAAGACGTGTATGGGATGAAGATGAAGAATACGGAGATGCTGAGGAGGTCCTGCAAGGGGCAGGGAAACCGTACATTATGAGTCCAGAGTTGAGAGCTGTAGCCCACCACTATGTGCTATCAAATGCCTTGGCTATGCAGGATCTGTATAGGTAATTTAAAACTGACACTTTTATGTGTTGCTTATGCTTGATGTGCTGGAATCACTATATTGTCATTCCCAGTGTTAACCATATCCTGGGACACTCATTCCCTTTTTTTTGCAGAGAGTGGAGCCGAGAAGCATATGCGAATCCTAGAACTCCTATTCTACCGTTGGATTGAACGCACGGTGAACGCATCTAATTTAGATTTGCGGAAGCCGGAAGACATGGACCGGTTTCTCTTGAGTAAGAGGCCATCACAAAGAGCGACTAGGTATGGCAGAGTGTTGGCGTTTGGTAACCGCTTTCGAGTGGAGGATAAGAAAACAGTACACTTGCTCAGCTACAACTCCGGGGTTGCGTCAGTGTTTCAGGAGGTGTCCGAGAATTTCCAAGAATCTTCTGTGAACTACGTGGGAGTTCTAAAGGACATACTCGAGCTGGATTATGGTGCACTTACTATGAAGATCATTCTTATGCAATGTGAGTGGATTAAAACCCAAGACAATCGAGGCAACCCCACCTACATCCGTGACGATGCAGGATTTCTTACAGTAAACTTCCGGCACAAACTCCCTCGCTTGGTAGATCCTTTCATCTTTCCGAGCCAAGCCACACAAGTCTTCTTCTCAGATATTAGTAATAAACCTGGGTGGAAAGTTGTGTTACGAAAAGAGGCACGAGCCAAACGGGAAGTGGTGGAGGTTGCAGACGCATTTATTTGCACATCAACGGAGAGTACCGGTTTAAGAGCTCCGCATGCAGTTGCCCGTTCCTACAGGTACAATAAATCTAGTTGGTGCCATCGAATTGTCTGAGGAAGACAATTTGCTAGCAAATGCAGGATATTAGGCATTATTGCACGTTACTAGTTACAATTGTGTTTCCATTTTTGTGCAATTCATGAACAAATTCAGCCACAAATATATCGGACTCCTCTACAGCAACAAATGCTCCACTCAAAAATGACTGCGACCACGTCAGCATAGCCAACTGCCCGTGAAACTTTTGTGAGATGACCCAATTGTCCATGTGAAACCATAAAGTCATTCTGTAGTCATGTGACACTAGAATACCCTTGCATGGTAAGTAAATGTAGTGGACTTATATGACTGCACCACTTCCCGAGCAGCCCTACCTCTCACTCCATCCTCATTTCAGTCCGTTCAATGAAAAAATGCAGATGAACGTGGCAAGTCAAAGCAGGTTCCTCTTCAGTCACACAACATGACTGTGTTGTCACTCAAAGACCGTGGCTACAGCATCAGTAGTGCCAACCGTGAATCTAGAGTCATTCAGAAGTAACTTCGGACATGAAGTCATTTCCTGGAGTCACATTTAACCCCGTTTTCTTGTAGTGAATGGCATTAACTTCTTAATTTTTAATGATATTTGATATTGTACACGTATAGTATATTAATACTAAGATTAGATGTTAAATAAAATTGATTATTCGTATACTATGATTGATTGATTTGGGAATAGAATATTTTGAATAGCCATCACTTCCTCATTTACAGTATCTAATGGATAAAATCACTTGTGGATAGGATTTAAGTTCTTGGTTTAAGATGTATGAATTACTATTTAGGCCTCTAGGGTTTAGGGTTTAGGGTTCAGGGTTTAGGGTCTTGAGGATTTGGGATAGATTTCATTTTAATCCTAGTTTTTGTGTTGCAAAGCTTTGCAAACACAATTGTGTGTGGAAGTAAAATAATGGATTCCTGTATGTATGGTGTAGTTCTCAATTATATTTTACATGGATACAAGTTGCACTTCTCTACATCGCATAGTTATTATGTGCAAAATAATCTATTTTGTATTTATCATTTTTGATTGAAGATGTTATTGACATGGAATAAATCACACATTTATTGCAAACAATATATAGGTACAATATCCAACATTCAACATAGGAATTAAGATTCGAGAGTCTTCAATCTCATAGCCTATTTTTAACCAATATTGGAATAGATTTACTGTTTGTAGGTCATGTGGCTCAGAGTTTAATTCATAGAGCCTCATAGATCATAACGTATGAGTATTGAAGTAGTATTTGTATGAAACATCTATGAATTCGTGAAGATTTACACTTTAAAGAGTCCACTCAAAATAGTTATGAACTTAAAATTTAGAGTTAAGATGTATCCGTGAAAAAAGAATATATAGCATTTCAGAAACCAACATAGAATTCCCCTTTTCATTGTGTTATAATCACTGAGAATCGAATAACCGAAATCTTTGCGGAATAAAAAAGGATCCTATGCAATTTTGTAAGATTTCCGTAGTATATATATATATATATATATATATATATAATTTTTATTTTTATTTTTTTTACCATTGGTCGCGGCCGTGATTGGTCGAGCGACCGCTCCGTGCGGCCAGTCTCTAGGGTTGGGAAAGGGGGGGTATAAAAGGCCTTTGGGGCCTCATTTCCCTTCACTTCTTCTCGTATACATCCATCTCAACTGAGCTGCAACCGTGGGCATTAGCTTCTCGTGTGCTGCATTTGTGGTGGCGGGGGGAAATCAGCGTGATACTTGCGGCTACTGCATCGAATTTTTGCATACTTGGGATATCTTCGGGGTATTTTAAATACTCCCTATTCTTCATGGCGACGGATATCGATAACACGAACATGGAGGTTGATTCTGAACAAACCTTGAGGTCACCTGCGACAGAAAACACAAACGCAGGATTGGTGGGGACTGAGTTGGTTTTACAGGAGACACCGTTGAAGAGAGTGAAACCAAAAGGAGCGAGACATGAGTTGCACTACGAGATCTTGGATAATGAGGCCATCAAAGCTGAGAGCGGTTGGGCCAATGAAACGGAGGAATACTGGAGATTGGCGACGTGCAAGAAATATGTGAAGATGTATCACATTGGGAAACTTTGGCCTCGAGAATGTCACAAAGTTAATACCAATAATTTTACTTGCAACCCTCAAACATGCAAGGATGATCACTTCCTTCATCGTGCTGAAGAAGTTAGGGTGGCATTGTTTGGAACTCGTCCCAAGAGCAAAGGTTATTTTTCCTATACGCTCTTGAGCATGGTGTATGCTGAGCTCATATTGAAGCGCAAGGTGAACTGGAGCACATTCACGGCGAGTAGTGCATATCCTCTTCGAATCGGGAGAAATAAGAAGGATATCCCAGATATGTTTGATCCAGAATCAAACTCTACAAAGGCCTTATTGCAGCACTTGAGGAGGAAAACTCATAAGACGGCGGTGAAGGATTCTCCCCCAACAACCACGACACATCAGGAGGATGGAAGGAATATGGTCGCCACGGATGCCCCAATCGTAGAACCGACTATAACTGATAAGCTCGAAGGTGCAAACGTAGTTGAAGAACCTCATGTAACCTTGGTACCAACATAAGAGGAGACAGGGCCAAGTGAACCACGGGAAACGAGAGCACCAACTGATGCCATGGATGACATGGATCCCGATTCGGGTATGGTGGGAAATTTTGAGGAGTATATGCGTACAGTACCAAGCAATAAGAAATTTGATGAGTGGCTGAAAAAAGCAGAAAGATTGGCAGATTGGTGCAATGAGGTAGATAAAGAGCAAGGTTTGCCAGGGAATGATTGGGAAATTTCTGCGGCTGAAAGGATAGGTGCTCTAGGGATCAACTTGAAGAAGGGGTCAGATATACTTGCGGAAATGGGTCCTCGTTTTGTGGAGATGGCTCACACTTTTGCAGGTATCATGCCCAACGTTCTACTAGCTGCCATAAATTTTGAGGCACTCGTAGATCAATTTGATCTTCTACTGACGGGCCGAGTGAAAGATCATCAGATCATTCTCAAAATGCACAAAAATCACCAAATTACGCAACGTCTCCTTGACGAGTTCTACAGGGAATTGCGGTTGTTTGGCCAAGGTCCTGCTGGCGAGTATGTGGCAAAGTACCAAGAAGCAATGCGCCAAAGGGATGCGTTAGAAGACTTAGAAGATAATAACAACTTTGTTCCATCACAGAATGACACTCAGAGGGCTTCATGTAGTTATGTTGTTCCAGAATGTGATGCGGGTGGTAAAGACGATGGTAAAGAGGATGGTGAAAAGGATGGTAATAAAGATAAGGAGAAGACCATTATCGGGACTTCTGATAGTCTTTTTCTTTCACAAATTGATGCGGGTGGTAAAGAGGATGGTGAAGAAGATAATGGACAAGCCTATATCAGAGGTTTATCTCCTCTTAGAGAGGTTGTGTAGAGGATGGTAAAGAAGATAAGAGAAAAACCATTATCGAAATAGACGATGATGACGATGATGGAATTCCGGGGGATTTGAAGTTAATATCACAAAAGGAGATAGATGATGCACAGATTGAGCGACAACGAGCATGGGCGGTGAAGTTCGCAGCACTGAAGAAGGAGAGAGATGTTACAGTTGCAAAATTGGAGGAGGAAGCAAAAGCATGCTCAATCAAGTTGGAGGCTACAAATAAAGAGAGAGATGAGGCAATCGCTGAATTAGAGGCATTACGGAAAACCTTCAAAACGATAGATTCTACAGAGGCAACAATCCAACTACGCATACTACCATGGTTGGGATGGGTTCATCGACTTCAAGATAGGAGGAGCTTGGTTTCGAGGGCAAAAGAAGATCTGAAATCGATTGCATCTACATCAGAAAAATCACATGAAGTTGTAGATGCTTCATTGGAGAAGTTCTGTACAAACATATCGCAAAAACGATATGACCCTGTAGAAGTCACTTTTTAGGGGGATATTGAAGAAATGATGGATCGTACAAACTACTCTAAGATGGGACGAAACAATGATGTTGATTGGACTTTGGAGATAGAGGAAGGATGGGCGCCGTATAGTAGATTCTCATCGCACCTACAAGAGTCAGCTCGCATTGTAATCAACACATGCAACCCTCCTCCCGCAATACTTAAAGACAAATGTGCGGTGTGTCTACATCATTTTGGTCCAGAGGGCGCATACATGTTGGGCCAATGTGGCCATAACTTCCATGTTACTTGCATATGCCGATATGCGATGACAAAATCGGTATGTCCGGTATGTCGCTCCCCATTTAGCAACGAGATTCTACGAGATGATGGGCATACGAGATCTAATGCCACCATGGCACGAGTTCAACCGATGGAATCTTCCACTGGATCAATATCCAAAGAAATTTCTAAACTACTCTGATTGGGAAATGCACTTAACTGGAGTACGTCCGAATCAAAACACCAACTAGCCATTTAATTTGGTGGGGAGCATGATCAGTTGTTTTGAATGACACGAGATTACGAAATAGAGATAAGGGCGAGGAATATTGAAGGTAATGAGCAACGAGAATTATTTTGTCGTAATTTTGGAGGGCATTGGAGCGTCGAACACAACCGTTTCTTTCGATTTCCTCCAAAGAGAGTGGAAAAGGGAGAAGATGGTTCGTGGCACGAAATAACCGATTCAACCAGCTTTGGTGAGGAGTACAAAAAATACGATCATACTCCAATTGGAAGAGCTATGGTCCTTGCGAAATTGGAGGAGGCCGCAATATATCGGACTTCGATACCGGAAAATTCTTTTGAAGATGTGGAGGTCTCTTATTGGGATGCGGTGAAGAAGTTTGATGTGCGTATCGATGACGCCATTTCATTTTGGAGAGAATGTCTTTTAAACCCAAAAGACACACAACTTCTATTATTGGATGAGTTTGAAGGTGTTGTACACGATGTCGTTGCATAGATCGAGAAGGCCATGGAAATCTTACGTAACAAACAAGTGGATCCTAGCAAAAAGCGGAAGAGGCAATCGGGCGAAGATGGAGAGGATAGTTGGCAGACGGAGATGAGAGGCGAAATCGCAGCCGTGGATCGAGAGTATGAAGAGGGCGGTCGAATTGCCTTTCCAAGTCAAAGACCGCGTACTCGTAGTGTAGCTCAGATTGGCCAATTGGATGGATCTTCAGTTTGAAGTTAGAACGGATGTTGGACCTTAAGTTGCACGTATATAACTATATATAACTATATATATATATATATATATATATATATATGTTTTTTCTAGGTTGTATGGCTGTTGTTTTAAAGATGATGAAAATGCCACCATTGATCCATGGGGCCTTATTTTTGAAGTAAAGGGTTACAATCTTTTTGATTTAATGTGCATTTCTTCTCTATGCTTGAGAGTCAAGACCATCGTGCGACAAGTATGTAGAGAAATATGTAATTTTTCAACACATTAAATATAGTCATGTAGACAATAGAATCTCCAAATGCATTTGGAGTATAACAATAAAGTACTACAGAAAACTTTAACTACAATATCTAATAAGGATAAGTTCTATGAACCTATACTACATATAGATGCAAAATTCAACTACTCATCAAGACCAGAGGATTGTTCATAATTACTATCTCCCTTCACTTCAGCTCCACTCGACCGCGTAGGATCATATTCATAATCGCTCGGAACCTCTTGTTTGATCTTGGGCTTGTTCTCTGAACATTGTATATTCCCATATTTATGCCAAGTATCAAATTCGAGGAGAGTAACAGGGATCTTTGGTTTTTTTGGCGGAACAGTTGGAAGCGTTGCATAAATGTAAATTTGCAACTTGGAAGTGCCAAGCATGTGCTGTAACCCCGTGGCAGTACGATGAACATTGGCATTTTTTAAATACCTGCCCAACGGTACATCAGAGTCACTAGAGATGCTCCCATATTTGGCTCTTGAAAGGGATACTAAACCCTTAGAGGATTTCTCCAAGGTTGTTGTAACCCTTGCAGTAGAGGGTTGAAATAAAGCGCGGGGAGTAGCACATTGTAAAGATAGTTGATTCTTACTACCGGATGCAATATTCTCCGCGACTGGATCAGAGCTCATAGTGCCCGCAGTAGTATTGCACGCAGTGGTCTTCACGTCTATCGCCTCCTTATCCAACTGTAAACCACTAGCAATAACAGGTAGGACGTTATTCGATTTTTCCATGCCGCCTTGAGTCATTAACCGTGCTAACGGCTGCTCATCATCTAGATCATCCGCCAAAACACCATGAGCGATAAAATCACCATTAGCATCATGAACATTTGGAGCATCTTCATCATTTGAAGCGGAGAAGTAAGTCATATCATTGTCTTCATCACCAAATTCAAAAATATCATTGTCATCCGTCTCTGATTCGTCCTCATCAATCTCATGTACTTGGTCTTCCTCTAAATCCAAATTCTCTCTATACCACCGCCCATCATCACTCAACTTATCATTCGCGAGCAATTTCGAGTTGGAATATATGTAGACCAAGTCATCAGCTCTACCCGGTAGTAACCAATTCCGTTTCTTGTCGTGAACATAAGAGTAGCTACTCCAGTTGCGTTCGCAAGCCGACAAGGACACGGTCTGTGCTAGTATTCGCTTTGCAATTGGAGAGAGGAGCTTAGCACAAGCACCTTCAAACTCCCACCATGCATTTGGAGCTAGTTTTTGAGTATTAGGCTCCAGCATGTCATGGAATGGTGGACCCCTTACTCGAAACGCAAGAAATTCACTCACCACGTCTGCGTAATCCTCCGCGGGACATAATTTTTGTAAAACACGCTTGCAAGCTATTGTAAGATCGGGATCGTCAGCTAACTCTTGGTGATGTAGTAAATAAGGATTTTAAAGTGCAGCCGCGCCATGTAAATCCGTTGTCACGAGCCGTTTCCGATGGTAAAACTCCTCTTTTGCGGTGGCCACCTCAAGTGGTTCCAATGAGAATGGCGGTGCATGCAAAGTATGGACATGTCTCTCAAGATCACGCATGATATGCCAAGCGTTGCCCGTACTAGGAGCCTTGCCGTCGAATTCTCTCAGAGCGTAGACTACGGGGGCCACCATATCCCGTAATCTTTTGCATTGCTCCCAAAAGTCATCGCTCAATACCACCTTCTTGACCTTACGGGAGAATATAAGCTTATCTCGAGCTGATACCGTCTTCTTCGAGGCATAGGCATTGAACATAGGGTCAACAACAACTTGCTCCAATGATTCCTTGACCTCCAACAAGCGATCTATCATTATGAATTGACTAGCAAATCTTGTTTTCCCAGGCATCAGTAGGCTGAATTTCGCCTCGTGTTTACGAAACAATGCTAGGGGCATTTGTCGCGTCTTGATAAACTTGACCATTCTCTTCGCCATGACCAAGTTTACGCCATCTATCCAACCTTTCCCCAATCCTCCAACAACAAGTCCATTGCATGTGTCGCACACCCTTGCATGAAAATGTGCGGATATTTCTCAAGGACTATTCTTGAGGCATTGAGCATTACAGAAGCATTGTCTGTGCATACTTGAACAATGTTCTCTGGTCCAACATGTTCTATGTACTTTAACATGAGAGTTGACATGTACACCGCTGTTTTTTCTATGCCAATAGTATCCACAACACCAAGAAAAAGCTCTCCAGCTTGAGTCACGAGCATCGCATTCACCAAAGGGCGACTAGTCACAGATGACCATCCATCCATAGTCAAAGTTTCTCCAAACTTCCGAAGGCTCTCCGAGAGTCTACTATCTAGTTTCTTTTGTAACTTCGTCTTTACTTCTCCTAACAACCTTGTCCAAATGTCATGGTAAGATGGTGGAGCATAGGATTTTTGAAATCCAACAGTCTTCATCACGGCAGCTTTGAACACATCATTCCGGGCTACTGAAAATGGTATATTTGCTTCGTAAAAAAATTTCGCCCAGACTTTATCCAACTTCCGCCTATCCGCTTCTGGAAAAGTAGCTTCAATTGAAGATTGTTTCGTTTGCTTCATAGATCCAAACATCGGGCGAGTATCCTTAATTCCCCTCATAAGCATGGAAGAAGCAGAGGTTGACCCAACCAAAAGATTTGTTGAATTCATGGGGGTGCCTAGCAAGGACCCTACACAAGAGTCACTCCTAGGGGTTTCTCGAATGTCATGTTTTGAAGCACCTGGAACGTCCATGGATGTAGTGAGAGAACATTTACCAAGAAATCCGTCCAATTCTCCGTTATATGGAGGGAACTCCCCACCACATCTTAAAAATAACTGCCTAATTTCCCTAGGCAGCTTTGGGCAAAGGGCAAAACTCGAATCCCTATGACCAGGAATCTTCTCATACCCATAATGACTCAGATTCCGACTCTTCTTCTTAGAAACTATTACATGACATAGTGAGCATTGTATGAAGGACTCAGACGCTTTGCCTTCCTTCTCGATGTTTCTAAACCAAGGCTCATATGGAGCACGGCCCATTTTGATAAATAGGACGCCTCAAAGTCATAAACAGTGGTGGGACCGTGATGTGATAAAAAATGGAAAGTTTCATTATGGGAATCCTCACTTCCGAACTCAATACCTACCAAGCAATATACACATAAAATGAATTATGCAGCTCAAAGCCCTGGGAAAGTGTTCAAAATTCGGAAGTGAAATGAGACTCAATGTCTCTTCTCTTATATACCATCCAACTCTGAATATGATCGTTGCAATTTGAAATTGAAATGCTCCTAAACCGTTGGATGCTGAAGGGGGCCATCTGGCCATAGGCGGTCGCCGGATGCGAGGGCCGGTCGCCGAGGAAGACGGCCGGTAGCCGAGGCCGACGGCCGGTCGCCCGGGTCGACGGCGAGCTGGAGGACCGGTCGACGGGGTGGTTTGACCAATGAACGCACCCCGATGGTCATTTACCCTTACTAAAAAGACCAGAATCTCTAAGTCACGGACGGTCCTCGGACCCTTGCCGGACGTCCGGACGTCGGGACGCTGTGACATCCCTGCTCTCCGCCGAGTAAGGAGGTTGGAGCAAGGCAGTTTCCGGGATGTGAAAATGTACGTCTTTTGAGTTTTTTTGGACGGAAGTCCGAACGTCTGTCCATAACCGTCCGGACGTCCGTCCGAGGGGTAAATTGGAATTAATATGACAATAGTAAAATTATTATTTGTTAGATCGTATTGGAGGTCGCATTTTAGCCGTTGAAAGTTTTGTTGTGAATTTAGGTGGTTACGGGTAGATTGGATAGGCAGCCCACGACCGTCCGATCGGCCACGGCCGTCCGATCGACCGCGTCGGAACGGTTGCAGCCAACGGATCGGTCGTCCGATCGGCCTAATGCCGTCCGATCCGTTGCGATTTGCGTCGGCCGTCCGCTCAGTCGCGGCTGGCGTCGGCCGTCCGCTCGGTCGCGGTCGGTGTCGGGCGTACGATCGGTTGCTGCCAGCCGATCGGCGCCGATCGTCTGATAGGTCGGGCCGGTCTGCCAGTGGCCGTCGGATCTAGGTCGGCCGGTCGCCCAGGCGATCACGGCCTACATAAGGATGACCGGTCCTCCTCCTCCTCACTTCTTTCCTTCCTTTTCAGGGTGCGGAGTGGCTGTAGGTTGGAAATTCTTTGAATTTTCCGTTCACTGGCTTCGTATTCGGGGAGGAAAGAAGTCAATTTGTTTGTAAGGGGGGAGATTTTGCAATATTTTTAAAAGAAGATGCCAAAGCATGAGGCTGGGGGCAGTAGGGGGAGTCGATGCCGGAGGCCTTTGGTGCTTTTTCAACATCCGCGTAGAGAGCACCCATCAAATAAGTGCAAGAACTTTAGTCGGGAGAATGTAATCATAAAATTTTATGAGGCCAATAGTCTTGCAGGTTTGTTCAGCAAATACGTGAGATACAAAGAGGAAGCTGCTGCCAAATTCAAAGAGGACATGACGGACCTCATGATGGAAGCGCTCCAAGATCCGATGTGGAGACCGGAGACTGATAAGCGTGGATTTACGGAGTGGTTGGACGATAGATTAATTGATGCTCTATGGAACGCAGTCAACATGTACTAGAAAACAGATCGAGCAAATGATGTGGAGTTTATGGATGTGGTATTGGGGGCGGAGTGTTTCAACAAGCGATGAGGCCGTATCCCATTAATCAAAACCAGCGCGGCTCCATAAAATGGTGGAACATGGAGGAAGGAATGTTACTTGAGCAGGGTCGTATGAATAAACACATAGTAATTCCTGACACGGCTCGTATCATCAAACTTGAGAACAGAGTCTAAGAGGCGGTTACGGCACAATTTCCAAAGTTTACATAAGAGGGGTTCTGGCCATTGAAGAGTACTGGGAATTTGCCGCAAAGACTCCCAACCTTGCAGTCACACGACCAGACTTGGCCAAAGTAGAGCATCACAATGAGGCGTTCGCCGTGAGGATAGGGCATCCAGGTGTTATTCGTTTTATCGCCATTCATTCAAGTAAGTACCAAGACTATACGTATTGGTGGAATGGCGGGACGATTCGAGCAATGGTGACCCTCGATGCAAAGTATGGAGATGATTTTGATGAACATATCGCACTCACACCTCATTCTGATGATGAGCTTATTCGAGTTTGGCAGTTGGTTCGATTTCGCAAAAAACGAACTGAGCTTGCTTGGGCTCTGGTGCATATAATGAGTGAAGTCCACCAAATGAACTACCTCCACAAGGATGTATGACCAGACAACATAGTTCTTCACTTCCCTCAAGATGAATCACGAGTGTATATTGGTGTATGCGATTGGGGGTTAACCACGAGCATGGATGATGAAATGAGGTCCTTGTACACGTTCACGAAATCCAAAGATAGAATCGATACTCTACGAGCACGATATTGGGTGGATCCTCGGGTGGCGTACTTATACAAAGAGAGTAATGACATTGACATTATTCTCTTCTATGATAGAGCTTCAGAGGAGTTTCTTAAGGCACGGATAGCACAACGAATCCTCAAGAAGACCATGTCCACGGCCTATAAGAATTTGCAACATACAACAAGGCTTGACTGGTGGTCAAATCAAGACCTTGCAAATGCTTTTGACCAATACCTAGAGATGGTGGCAGATGCAAAGTTTACGTTGTCCCACGTTGTCAACCGCTTCATGGAATCATTCCATTGGCCGGTGCCGAATGACCATTTTTGCACCAAGTACGAATAATAAATTAGTACTACACATTTGTTGTAGTTCTTGCGGCTTTATTAGCTTTTCAGATTCTTTATCGAAGTCCTAATGTAGATGTAGGCAATTTTTTGGAGTCAAATGTATTACATGCCATCTATATTTACGTACTTCAAGTACATTCTTGTTTTTATATACTTTGCAATAAATGACTTCTTTTCCATTGTCTGATATTTTGGTATATAGATTAACATATGGTTTCATTAGTTAGAAGTATCTAATAAATTCTGTTCCGTAATTTTTGTAAAACAAATGCAAAACACATGCATGGTTTTCTATAGTATTGCATAAAATCATTTCTAATAATTCCCACAAGTATGTTGTTAATTTGTCATAAGTGCTCAAGCTATAAAAGTCTATAATTTACATCTCATCACTGCAGCATGTACCCAATTCCAAAGATGTACTCAACTTAATACCTTCAAAAAACATACCTTCAAACCTTGACGACCAACATCTGAGGATATATAATGAACTATGAAACTTCTTCATTATATCAACCTTGCATAGTTGCATTATTAATGGTTTGTCGAAAGTCAAATCAAGCATAATATGACTTTTCTTACCTATGGCATTTTTTGGGTAAATTAATGAACTTAGCATATGTTAGGTGGGTCCGTGAAAAGAGGCTTAAACCCAAACAAAGAACATTATCACCGCCAAGTGCACTCTTAGTAAAAATACAAGAAATCCCGGTAAAATCCCTTGAAATTATCAAACTGCATAATATATTATTATATGATATGGTTATACGTTTGGATAATCCATTCATGAACAAAATATGGATTTCAAGATCTTCAAAATTGGCCTCTGAGCCTAAATCCCGGTGACCCGGTTTTTAAGTCACAAGTTTGGGACGTGGGAGTGGAGTGCAACAACAATTAGCCTTCCAAGCAATGTTCTTTTGAAATTTCCCTACAATTTCAGCACATCGTTCAAATTCTTACCTAGGTCTAACTTAAGTTAAACTCCTTTCTTCTTAGTTTGCATATAACCTTATTACCACATGAAAAATAATGAGTAATTAAACGTGCAATCCTTAGTTTGGTCACAAATTAGGTTTGATCGGAACTTTTTGGGCAGCGCTTCCGCGCTCAACTCCAAATTCCTAAATTTTTACCTTAGTTTTACCAATTCAGCCCAAAAGAAGGGCAGCGCTTCCGCGTTGCTCTTGCACACAGTAAATACTAGTACACGACTACCTCAAACAACCATTCAAGCAAGACACATACAAATATTCAAGCAAAGGAACAATCACCAGTCACAAGTGCAAACAAGGCCAAAATAGGTCAAAGCTAACAATTTTTGGGGCAATGGATGTTGTCATTTTTAAGATGAAGGTATATAATCACTATTGCAATTAATCTAAACTAATTAGAAAAAAAACAACAACAAGCAAATAGAGCAAAAGGAAGGGATGGGCTCCCTCTCTATGTCACCCTGTGCACCCTCCGTATTGTCACACGGAGGGGACAGGGCATCGGTGAGCTGCTAGCCCGACCTGGCAGCCTCCTCCTCCTCGTCGCTGAACTGCCTTCCTCCGGCGATCAGATTCCGCCTTGCCCGAAACTGGATCGGCGCTCCACTGCCGAGGTGCTGCTCTTCGTTGCGTCTACCTGTTGCTGTCGATCCGGAGCCTTGGCGCTGCTCCTTGGCTGGTGGTCACCGTCTTCGCAGCCGACTGATCAGCTGCTGTCGATCCCCTCCTTGGCTGCCACAGGGAAGCCGACGTCGGTGGCCCTGCTCGCCGTACTGCTCGCCCTTGTACGATGAGGTCGGTGTCGTTCCTGCTGCATGCGGATGCCGACTTTCGAACACCCTCCGCCGGTACTGCAGGCTTTCGAGCTGCTGCGGACTCGTCCGGTGCTGCCGTTGAGCTCCCCGCTCGAACTCCGGACCCTCCTGGATCGACGTCCTCGTCGTCTCGTGATCGCCCTCGTCGCCTCGTGATCCGGATCCGCTCAGTTGCTGCTGCCACAGAATTGCCGACTTTGGCGTTGATCACCCTCCGACGATGCTGTTCATTCCATATCCTGGCGGGGTTGCCGACCTTGTCCCGCCGTCCGATGATGCTGCCGACTCGGTGGCACCGTTCTTCCTTCTTCAGAGCTGTTCTTCGTCGCCGCTTGTGATCCCCTTCGGAGTGCTGATTCCGCCTTTCCCGAACTGCCTTGACGATCCTCCTTCTCGATTCGATGAGCTGCCCTCGTCGTCGATCGGCTCTGCCGGTGTTGGTGGGTCTTCCCTGATCCTCCTATCCGGCGACACTGTTGTCCTCGTGCTCGCTGACCCGTGAGCTCCCCCACCGTTTCTGTCAGACTGTCGATGCTGAACTCCGGCTCCGATCGCCTCCTCGCCAGTGATGTCGACCGTTTTCGTACTACCTCTTAACCTCTTGCCTAGTCACCACCAGTAACAAGAACCACAGATCACTCTACTTCCAAAACTCCTATTTTCCCCAAAATCACACACGCACACCACACAAAAAACAACCAACCCTAACTCTCCTCCCACACTCCCTAGTTGTGCACTTGGATGTGGTAGAGTTTCATCCGATTCAACCGGATGAAACTTTGTTCATCCAGCATTTCATCCGCGGCGTTTTAACTAATTACTTGGATTATGCTTATTCCTTAGGATGAATCTAGGTAATTATGAATAATAAAAATTTCATAAAACATAACCACAAACATGTCATAATACCTTGACACAATTTAATATTACTAATTTAGTGTAAACTAAACAACTACCGGCCATTCAGGCAAGACCCCCTCCAATTATCATAGAATTTCCGGAAACCGAAGGAATTAGCCTAAATGTCCCAATTGGGGATTTTAAACATAAAAATATTAGACTAATGCTTGTAGATAATATTTCGTACAATCGTGAACCGTTCCGGCGGTTCACATGGCCCGTAGCAAGGCGATAATGATGTAGGCATCATCCGTTGCAAAAAACTACATAACCTTTATTATAATGGCACTATAGATGATGATACAATCATTCTTCAACTGGGTCTATATCATCATGTTTACGACTTGGTGCAGGGCCGTGTATACGTAGTCGTCGAGAAGACTCTTCAAACAAGTTTGTGTGCCTAAAGTTCCTTTCATCTTCAAGTTGTTCAATGTATTCTTGCTGACTTAGTATTGTATTCTTGGTGATGGAGTGGCCGCATATAACCAACATGAGTACCGAATTGGTGGATACGATAGTAATACCCCTCACTTCTTGTGCCAAAGGATACTGGTGCATGACGATCGTCATGGTTTGTATTTTGGGTACTGCCTCCATATCCCCTTGGAATTCCATGTTGTTGAAGTTGGGCATCCAATTCAGCTGAACGTTTTGAATAAGTAGTATAACAATCGCTTGGTCCCATCCAATTCGTTGGAATGAACTGGTTGCTGCAATCCAATAAATGCACGTTGAAACCTATCACAGAAGTCAAGTCAATACCCTTGTGAAGAACTATTTCAGCCCAAACCATGGCCATGGTAGAATACAAGGTTAGCTCTGGCCTTGTGTTCTTGATTCCAACCGCAATTGTGACTTCATGATATCGGTGCGCAAAATGGTCGCTTTTGCAACTCTTCAGTAGGCCTTCACGTTGAGGACCATATTTCTCCCCTTCGTGACGTGGCCATAACTTCATTATGTGCTACATCTTCACATATTTTTTGCACATGGTGCAATTCCAAATGTCGGCCCTCTCCTCTCGCCAACCCGGCTCTACAATGCAGTTTGGGTCACTCCATGCTTCCCAATCCATTTTTGCAGGGTCGCCCCTCGATCGTGGAAACTTGGCCTCGCCCCTCGATTGTGAAAACTTCGGCGCCATTCTCAGCAGCGACAAGGTGGCACAACGTAGTCGTGGGTGTCTCACGAGGACCCTAAGAAACACAATCGATGAAGCTTTAAGAAAAGCCACATCGTCTAGCTCGTCCACCAGAGTAAGGAAGAATGAGCCCCTCCCCTCTTATTTATGCCAACCGGGGGATCGGACGCCATTGGCCAGCTAGCACAGGCCGTCCGAGCCCGAACGGCAGCGGTCACATCATCGATCGAGCGGCCTCGATCGATGTGTACGATCGATCAGGGCCGCAGGATCGATCGGCCAATCATGGCCGCCCGAATGCTCGATGGCGCGATCGATGGGTCGATTTGGGCCGCTTGTGCCCGCCGACCGATCCGAGCGACGGACGATCAGTCTACCGACCGAGGAGGCAACCGGCGACCGATCCGGCGACCGGCCACCAGCCTCGTGACCGACCAGGTCCCTCGGACGACCGGTCGGTTGGTCGCCCCGCGTACTTCTTTCCCCCTTGTCTTCGTGCCTCTTCCCAAAATTCATCGTTTGCACAACTTCTATCACTTCTGTGCATTGCATACTTGCATTCTAAAAGTACTATTTTTAGCCTCTTTGGTCCACGTGGCGTCTAAATCAGAGCAAGGAATGTTGGGAAGATCTCTTTGTCAGAAAGAAGAATGTTTTATGACAAAGATACTCTGAGCTTTAAATAATTCTATAATAAGGGACTCTTTACAAGGGGAGTGAAGGCCAACAAATCTCCATGCCATCTCACTCACCTTTTGAATTGTTATGCCCAATTGGCTTCAATTGGAGAAGACATTTAACAATCAATAAAGTGGGGCCAATTCCCCCATTTGTAAAGCCCTTGGAAGTTGGTGCCCATTTCTAGAAGGAAAACGAAGGCCATGGGGCCAATTCTTATTACTAGCTAGAGTCCATGTTTTTGATTTGTTCACGTTAATTTTAATTTTTTCAAGTAATCTTTCTTAATGCGAATCAAGATAACGCTTCTAGGCCATGAATTGACATTCCTTTCTTGTATCTCCCAACTTTTGTCAAGCATTGGTCCATTCTCACAATGGGATGTTGTCATGTATTGGCTCCATTAATGGCTTATGCATTATTTAAGTATATATGGACTTTGACGTGATTTATGGACAGAGAATGGTGTGTAGGGATCGGGAGATAGCTCCATCATCAACACAGAATATGAAAAAAGAAGTAATTGCAGACGAAAAGTACATGAAAAATACAAAATACACGAAGAAAAACGGAATGTCATGGTCTACGTATTGATTTTTTTAGAGCATCCTCCGATGCTAATTTTGTGATAGTAGTATACAATCTAAAGCAATGATGATTGAATGAGATGAGCAAAGCCTGTGGAACAATAGAGAATCCGAGGGAATTCAACAAGAGTGATAACCTCAATAGACCCGGGTGAGTAATTATGAATTGGAATTTTGAACGACTGCGTGAATTCCACCCAGCGTGGAATTGAAGGGCAATGATCTATACAAGTTCAGAACATTCTCGAATACATTCATGTAATCGAAGAAGTATCAATGGGGAGATCCACCGATGCAACCCTCGACGGCAATGTGGTCGTCAAAGGACTGCGAAGATCTTAACTTCTATCTACTCTTGTACAGTACAGTTGCTGTCTAAGCTCGCAAAAGCCGGCGACGATACTTTCCATCCATCTCAGAGTTGGCGAGAAACTTGCTAATACTTTGATAAGAAGAAAGAGGCAAAATGAAGGGCAACAGCGCCGTGGAGATATTAGGGATGATGTTCCGAGAATTAGGAAAGTCCATCTCCCCTTCCAAGACTTCGGGAAGTAACAAAGACAAATCACCGTTCCGCCTATTCCTCCATTGGCGATCATCAACCATTAGTATGCGATCGGGACGGCAAACTCTCCAAGTCGGGTGATCTTTCATTAAGCGGAGCATAAGTTTTTGGCGATAAAGGGTATCGATGCGGATTGTGGCACTTATTCCGTCCATAGACGAATAATAGCTTCGCTCGATTGTCATGGGGAAGCAAATAGTCAATAACAAGACGTAGTCGACCTATAGGCATAGAGGACCGGATGCCAACATGAAAAAGTGCTTTAGAGAATCCGAAGGAAAGAATGCGGCCGGGCCGTCGACGGATTCTCTTTAAGTCGAATCGAGATGGGTGACTTCCTCCATAATCTTCAAGCAAAGGACACCGTTGACTTAGAACACAATCACGTTCGCGATAAATACGACACATTGAAAAAATGTTAGCAAAAGAGATTAGGGTTACAAGTAGAGGAAGAATATCGGGAGATCCGTCTCATTGTAAGGGACGCATAAATCCGGGTAGACCACCCTCAACGATTAGAAAAGGATGATGTCGAACAAAGTGAAACGTTTTGTATGATGTTTGAAGGTTCTAAGTAAACATACATAGATATGGATAACCAAGTGGCATACGAAATGAATGACCAAGTGTAATTAGAGAAAACTACTGTTAATGCCACTTACAAGCATTAGTGTCAAATGATATGGTCCAATCTACTCATCGGGGGATCGCCCCATGTAACAATGCGGATGCTGCTTATGGAGAATCGCTCCAGAAAACAATTCCGGCTGCTAGTTGGAACTGACGATCAGCGTACTTGGGAACCAGAATGACAGCAATAAAAGGTATGGGGCGGTCGACCCATGGATGTCCCAATACTGATCATTTAGAAGTAGTATAGCACAAAATAGAATCTGTACAGGAGACATATGCGAAGTTTGGAACGTAAAGAGTTATTTTTTACATAACATGTTGAGGACTTTACGAGCGTCCTCTTCAGACGCTGGCGGTAGACCACCCTCAAGTGGGTTGTTCATGACAAATTCTGAAACTGTTAGACCCGAATGAAAAAGTCTTTGTAGCCAGGGCTTCAGGACGGAAAGTAAGAAGGTGTCCTGACTTCCTGCCCAAGAACGAGGGTGTATCGCCGAGTGATTGGCATTCAAGATGCACTTCAGCGGAGTGTCGTCAATCAAGAGAATACGATCTGTGGAACTTAAAGAAGGACGACTCTGGACGACACGTAAATCCTTAAGCAAGAGGGGCTTATTAGCTGCCACCATGTAGGTCGAAGGCGTGCAGTCCTCTTGGGACAGTAGGAAAATCGCATCTGGTCGGAACGAGCAACCTTTTGTGATTTTGCTGACCATGTCTTTCACATTCTTCATGGTGGCGGAACTCCAAATGACCATAGATGCATTCGTATGAACGAAATTCAGAAGCTCTGTACAGCCCGGTTTTGGAAATACATGCCTCCCTCCTTTTTTAGAAAATTCGCCCCTCCAACAGAGCAACCCATTCAGGTCAAACACAACTACGTATCGCGGTGGTAGTACCTTGGCTTTTTCTTCGACTGTCTTGGGCTTCTCGAGCGCCGTTGAGAGCCTCCCTGCAATGACTCATCTATTAAGTTAGAGGAAGAAACGTGGTTTGACTTATACCGGATTTAACGAAGGAAGGACAGATTAGTATGTAGAGCATGTTGAGCTAAGAAAAATATATCTAACTAGAATGGAGGTAAGCAAAAATAACCTACGTACCCTTATTATCATGACACTCTTTATCTCGCTCCACAGGACTAACCACACTTGGTCCAGCGCATGATACCGGGCGATCAAGCGATGGCACACTTACATGTGGACCTTGCTCGACCTGGTAACCAGTATTAGTTAATTGCACAAGCAGACGTTCAAATGCCTTAGAAAGTACAATACATTTAGAGACATCATGTTTAGAATAGAAATACAAAGAGGGACGCTACAAAAGGCTCTTGAAATCATTACCTCTTGAATAGCCTGTCTTGTAGACTTCCGCATGACCTTTGAGGCCACCAATTCCGTAGATACGTTCTCCGAAGGACATCTCAGATTCTCTCTAGCTTCACCTTCCATATCCAGCTCAGTCGGCGTTCTCGTTGATTCGTCCACAGTCAATTGTTTGGTTGAACAGGCAACCATCGACAGAATCTGTAAAGGATCCTCACGAGGCCTGTCGTATTGATCCGGGGCACGTGGCACAACTGTAACTGAAGCATCGACCACAGGTACACCAACATCTATACCCGAACATCCGAGAAGTACCGGAGACTCGTTATCGGTATCCGCATCAAGAACAACAGGGGAAACCCGTGCTTCAGGTGGATATTCTAAGCAGTGAACATTTTCCATTGAACTCATCGGGCGACCCCCCGATGATAGATGTGAACTCCCCGAGCCGAGTACGTCCGAGTAATCAGAAAGGTTGCTGCGACCCACCTCCAGAAGACGGTCCGGCACGGTCGCCTCATCAGGGCCCACGAATTCCTGAAGTCTTCCTCCATCCGAATGCAAAGGAGACGGGTTGCGGAAGGGACTCATCTGAACGAGGTCAACTAAGGAGTCTTTCATGCATGGGTCCAATGCCAGTTCACAGTCGACCGCAGCATCTTTGTATGGTACTAGATGTTGACTTTCAGACTCCAGAGTTTGGATGGGGCGATCCACCGATGGGTCTTCTGACCTGGAAACTACAGAATTCAGTGCACCTGATTCCACCCGCTCTGAATCGCGGAGGTCTGCATCGGGTTGAACATTCTCCGAGTCTATGTCCTCAGCAATTTCATTGTGGACGTGTGTAGTGTCTTCGAGTAGAGGCTGGCTGGGAGAACTTGCTGATTCCATTAGGTCAGGAGTGTGGACACGAGCAACGACCGAACGAGGGGCAGAATTACCTCCGACAATATCCACGGACTTCCTCTTCTTTGAAGGGACGTTGACCTGTATTGAAGCCGTATGAGCGAGCTCGTCACCGATTGACTGAAAACAGTGCAGATCAAAGGCAAGAAGGTTTTTTGGGATCCTTGAACATCGACTGTGGTCCGCATATTTAGAAGCTGAAAACACTGAATCCGAATACCTAGAGCCAGGCAAGTGAGCCTGGAGATGGCATCGGTGAGATCAAGATCATACTCGGAAGATCCCCGACATACACATTCTCATACACGATCATTTCCTGCACGACAAGATTATTATCTTGAAATTTGGATGTCTATGAAATTATTGAGGAAGTATGTAATTAATTCGTTCGATTGAGGTAACTATACATTTAATAGCAAATAGAAGATAGTTCATTGTCATACCGTGTTTGATTCCCTCCGAGAACCACCAACTTCGTCATCGCGGTGGACTCAAATCCCGGAGACCGTCTGTTCTTTGGCTTGCTAGAAGTCGAAGCCTCGATCGGTGCGAGACGCATCTTGGCCAGCAGCCGGCGTCATCGACTTGTGTCGATACCTGACGGTCGCCATCATGTGCACGATCCTCCTCGGTATCGTCGGCGTCACCCGGAGCATCACCTTCGGGAGGGTCATCGTCATCGCCCTCTGTGGTATCTGCAATAAGTTGTGCCAGACGTCTGCTGGATCCTGCGCTTGCATCTTTCATGATGACGTCCCACATTTTTCTTGCAAGATAAGTGGAGGGAGCGATCGCATCGGCGTTGTTGACAAACTCCAATACGATTCATGATGTTAAATGCGAGCAAGATGAACATGGGGACATCGGTCGGTCGCCCCATAGCATGATTAGTAGATGCAATAAAAAAGTAACAGAGATACAAATCAGAGACATCGGTCGATCGCCCCATAGTATGATAAGCAGAGGCAGGGGAGAAAAAACAGAAAAGCGAATCCAGTGTCGCGAGGGAAAAAATAGATTCTTACCAATCCAATATTCGTGATGTTCGGTCCACCGTGGACATTGATCAATAATACGTCGTCCCTAATGAAAGACTTGAGCATCTCCCTAGTAGTGCTGAGATTCAAGCACGGCTCGCCAGGACGTCGCCACTCTCGGTCCACAATATCCTTCATCCACACTCTCGCTCGATATACTCCTTCCAAGGAATTCCCAGTAGTATTTTTCTTCGTCATCATCCAGTAGTGGAAGGCCTCTTGCCTACGCGATTCGGGGTTCTTCGCAAAGACAAAGACTATGTATGCAACATAGTCTCGACCGATGCTGCTTGGAGGGAAATTGTCATCTGGGCAAGGAATGTAGTGAACGACGTGGTAGTCCCAGGCCTGCGAATTAAGTCTTGCGGACCGCGTATGAATCTCCTTCACAACTTCCACCATGCTGTCAAGGTCCGTCACAATGATAGCCGCTGCTACACAAGTGATGCGCTTCTTGTCGTCGAGCTCCTCGCAGGCATCAAAAATGCCAGTAAGTCTTCTGCCCTCCATAAGTCTAGCCTTAGTCTTGCCTTCAACAGTGGTGAAGCAGAAGACGAAAAACAGAACCTTGAGATCTCTGTCAGCTATCCACTGTATGGTCACTTGCTCCTGGATAAATAAATTGAGATCTCCCCTGAGCCAATCAAAACTCCGGCACTTGTATGATTTTCTGAAGAGTTCTTGAGGAGTCTGATCGACAGGAGCCTCTTTGACCGTTGTGTAAGACAGAAGGAGAGATTTGATGTTCGAAGGAAGGTCACTGTCTTTCGGATTCTTCACCAAGTTGTTGGTGCGTAGTTTGAGAAAATCCTCTCCCCCCGGTGAAGACTGTACTTTGTCAAGTAAAGACATCATGACACTTCGATCAATCTTCTTGTCGCGCTCGAACTTGTCGCAATCCGCAGCAGCGTAAGGAATGTACTCCGGCTTCTTGCTTGGAAGAGGTTTGCTCTCCACTAGGTACAAGAGTTCGTTCTTGAGGACTCGTAACCTCTTCTCCGTGTTGCAGAAGTCAACCATAGACATTAACGTCGCAGGTTCAGACTTGGAGTTCGTGCTCTTTACGCAGATTTTCTTCTTTTGAATGTATTGCGCTACTGTAGAGACATCTTCATTCCGCATCCCATGGAGAATTTTCAAGTCGTTCTCGACGAACGGCTTCCTAGGATTAAGAGCAACTTCATGTGGAGCCGGTTCCCTACCCCATTGATCAGGAAGCCTCCCTGCTAACCACTCTTTCTCAATCTGAACCCAAACTTGGAAGTCGGGATCATCAAGATAAAGCAGTGGAACTCTTCCATCTCCTGCGTTCTTTCGTTGTGTACCGTTACCAGCGAAGATGGCCTTCAGTTGAGGAAGGAATTCAGTCTGCAGGGAATGCCCAAACACATTTGGTAAACATGCGAAGTAACGACAACATGACACTACGATAGTCATTAGAAAGCAGACCTAATACTGGAGAACTGCACACTTGAGTCTTATGTGATCATCGCTAAGGCATCGGGGGATCGCCCGATGCTTGTAATATTGCAGAACTGCAAACTTGAGTCTCATATGATCATCGCTAAGGCATCGGGGGACCGCCCGATGCTGCTAATAATGGAGAACTGCAAACTTAAGTCCTATATGATCATCGCTAAGGCATCGGGGGACCGCCCGATGCTGCTAATAATGGAGAACTGCACACTTAAGTCCTATATGATCATCGCTAAGGCATCGGGGGACCGCCCGATGCTGCTAATAATGGAGAACTGCACACTTGAGTCTTATGTGAGCATCGCTAAGGCATCGGGGGATCGCACGATGCATGTAATATTGCAGAACTGCAAACTTGAGTCTTATATGATCATCGCTGAGGCATCGGAGGACCGCCCGATGCTGCTAATAATGGAGAACTGCAAACTTAAGTCTTATATGATCATCGCTAAGGCATCGGGGGATCGCCCGATGCTGGACAAGAAATTATGAATCATGTAAACATAGACTAATGAGTTATCTTGGCGGAGGAGGATGATCTGACCTTGAACTTGTCCAAGTGAACGCGCCCACAAAGAGCTGGAGGAGGTTTTCCGCAATCCGTCCAAGCGACACGAGCATTGGAGGGTTGCTCAATATAAGTCTGTTCAGTCCTCTCACCAGCAACATCTTGATTCAGGACTCGGGAAAGATAGAGGAGCAACTTATGGTTCGACTGATGGCACCACACAGGTATGATCGCGAAGTTCGACAGCAGATTCTTCTTCAGGTCTGAAATATGTTTCGGACCAAGCACGATTTTCCTGTGAGCTTCAACAGTGTGCTGGCCACCAATGATGAAGAAGTGCGTATCTTCTGTAATCTCGCTCTCAACTGGTGCACGGTCGAAGTAAACTGGAATACCTTTGTTTCCGAAGGGCTTCAGCGGCAAGACAACCACCTGAACACGGACGAGACTTATATCGGGGACGATGTCTATTGCCATCATTAAATGCTTAAGGCGATCCGGTACGAGCCCACGATAGACCATCTTCCCCGCTTCTGCAAGGTGCAACTTCGAATAATTGACCAGCAGGTCAGTACCTGGAGGCCTCTGAAATGCTCCAGTCCCCGCCCTGAGTGCCTGACGATGAATATACAGAGGGCTAAAAACCTTGTCGTAGAGCACCCTGATTTCCTCTCTTCGTTCAGCTGTGAGAAGTTTCTTGTCCTTATCAGTGTAAGTCACAGCCTCTTCAATCGTCAGTTCCTTCTTGGTGTCTGCTTTTGACTTCTTCACTGCTGGAGCCTTGCTTCTGTCCGTTCTCAGCTTCACGGGCGACTTTCGTTTCTTTGTAGGCGTCACATTATTTGGTGGAGGCTCCTCGGCAGCAACTGCGGATTCGTGCTGGGCCTCGAGCATAATACCCTAGCCTAGATTGAGGTTGGCATGAGTGATTCTCGGATCCTCGTCCACATCTAACCCCTTTCCTTTACAGCTGTCTGAAAGTGCGTAATCTAACTTTCGGACATCGAAGCGCAGTCCATATAGTCGGTCTGGAGGATGTCCTCCGAGTGCATCTTCGTGAACAACTACGAAAACGAATGGCCATTTGTCATTCGCTGCTTGTAAGTGCAATACCTCCATGCCGATGCTCGGGGTTTGGCTTTTCCCATTTGCACTGGTAATAACTGGAACTATTTTAGCCCTGCCAGTTGGAAGCTTCTTCCATAGGAAACTCCAGCCTCCAATTGACGGCAGCACACTATATACTGCTGGGACTTTACTATTATCAGGCATCAGGAGGTTCTCCTCACGAAGCCAGAATTCGACGAAGCGACTGAGTCGCATCGGACGCAAGTCCTCCGGGGCTTCTTCAAATGATGGAAGTCTGAAAAAAGCAAAGCCGAGAATTAGGATCTCAACAGAGAGACATGCATATTTACATGGGGCGATCAACCGATACACCGTGGATAATTGCGATTCAGAATCAAAGTCATTTGACCTCTCCATTCAAAACAGTCATCGGTCGACCGCCCGATGGACAGTTGGAACAGGATTTAATGAATTCAATAATTCAGTACTCAGAAACACAGGTTTTCCTGCATCGGGCGATCAACCGATGAATCAGGCTGGTCGTCATCCGGATTCTAGAGGATGCGTACTTTTGGATTAAAACCATTTACAATCTCGCCCATAATGTGAAAATCATTTTGCTTCGGTCGACCGCCCCATGCCCGCTGACATTTACTAAAAGAGCACAACAGAATCACTGAATATAGATTGACTGGTTGTATGTCATCGGGCGGTCGACCGATGACATGGCTTGGTTCTTTGGCATCGGGCGATCGACCGATGCATAGGACTTGATAGCTGTTCAGTGCATCGGTCGATCGCCCCATGTCCACTGAGGTTTACTACAAGACAACAGCAGAATCACTGAATGTAGATTGACTGGTTCTCTGTCATCGGGCGGTCGACCGATGAATAGGCTTGGTTGTCTTGGATCGGGCGATCGACCGTGCATGCATAGGACTTGTTAGTGCATCGCTCGCCGACGCCCATGTCCACTGCGAATATGTATATCACATTATCTGTATTAGGTATAGACATGGACTGACTGTGTGGCATCGGGCGATCGACCAATGTAAAGAACTGGAGGTCTGACATTGGGCGATCGACCGATGTATAGGACTGCTTAACTGTTCTCTGCATCGGTCGACCGCCCCATACACTGACCGAAAAACTTAGGGAAGCGGATCGATGCGTATCGTACGCAGCTTCATCGTATTTTACAGATCTCGCGCTAAAAAATACAGGAAACGCTGCATCGGTTGATCCGCAACTGAACCCCTGAATTCTAATGACATTCATTCTCAGATACACACAAAAGCACGAGGTGAACTTACTTCGGAGGTTCCGTACAGTCGGAATTTGCTTCTTCAATCATTGCTTCTTCGCCGAGTAGTTCCTTTCGCTTCTCGAACACTTTCTGAACTAGATCAGGACCACGCCCACGAATCCGAGCAGTTTGCTTTGTACGCGCCAGAACTTTAACAATTCTGAGGCCGAACTGTCTACACAATCTGCATTCGAGGGAGAAAAACCGCAATTCAGTACTCTATTCTATTTCAAAATGAGTCTGAATACGCGAGATTTAGGGTTTGGCATTTAAAAATCAGAGTTCTTTAATCAACGAAGGAAGCAACGTAAAACAATTTGCTGGCAAGCTGTAGCACCGCTCGAACATTGAAATACAACCTGAAGCAGGTTACATACGTCTAAAACATGAATCGGAAGGCAATGAAGCATTTTGTTTGATGGAACACAAAGCACATCATCCACAGATCAACTTCTTGAACCCATTCCGAAGAATAATCTAAAAAGAACTCAATTCTGGAATCGCTAAGACTCTGAAATAGCAATTGCAATGCAAGTGAAGAATCCTAATACCTCTAAACACAACGAAGACAATGAAACATAAGTGAACAATGAGCAATCTGCAAAGCATTGGGAGATTCAAACCTCCCATGCGCAGCAGCTGCTTCGGAGCTTCACTTGACGGCGCTCTTCAATTCCGACGAGCACACGGGCAGGGGGTTTAAGAACTTTTGCGCAGTGGCACGCACGCACTCGCACTCACGCAGCGGTTTCACAATCGATGCAAGAATCACGCAATGGCAAGCACGCAGCGGAAGCACAATCCAAGAGAAGAAAACACAGGAAACGCAACGCGCGCTCACAGCTCACAACACCAAGCGCGGGAAATGACATTGTGACGTCAGCCGCCAAATCTACTCATTACGCCGCCACCTTCAGTCATGATGACCCTGCACAATCATACTTTCACTGTCCTCTATCACTTCGTTGTCAAAAATTTATATGTACAAAATTCAGTATATTCATACCCTTACCTTGGCTATCAATTATATATTCTAGCTAATAATAATACCTTGGGTAATATTTATACCCTTACCTTGGCTAATATTTAAGACTTGGCTAATATTTTTACCCTTACCTTGGCCATTATTTATACCCTTACCTTGGCTAATATTTATACCCTTACCTTGGCTAATATATATACCCTTACCTTGGCTAATACTAATACCTGGGCTGATATTTATACCCTTACCTTGGCTTCAAGAAAATACGTATTCAATTTGAATGCATCAATGTGTAAATAGAATACTTGTTATTTGCACTCCGTCTCGGTAATAAAACGAAATTATTTTATAATCAACTCGAAAACATATAGTTATTCTTGATTTTAGTATAAATTCATCTTCAAAGTGAAAATGAAGTTAATGATGTACCTTATTCTGACGTGTATTACGAAATAAAATTCTTACAAAACATATTAATACAACTTACAATTATTAGGTTCACTTGCCAATTTTGAGTTGATTTTTGAAACTATGAGTTCTCCAATTCAAATTTATAAGTTGAAACTTACGAGGCTACGATTTTCTTTCCTTTAAAATTTAGATGTCACAAGCTACAGACTAGTATGTTTGAAATCAATCTGAGCTTGATTCATTCAGATTATCTTCAAGATCTATCTGACGTAAATTTCTCCTTTTATTTTATTTGCAAAGCAATTATAATTAATTTCTTTAAAAAGAATTGGTTTCTACAAAATTAATGTCTTCTATGCTAATTCAATTTATTTTCATGTTCTATTTATGATTATGAGTAGATATTAATCATCATATGAACCTAATGGGAAGCTCTACAAACTCACTGCAATTGCTTATTAAATGATTGGAAGTCTTTGTGAATTGCATCATGGTGACGTTCTAAAGACATGAAGAGGTTCTAAAGACATGAAGAGGTTCGAAAGACATGAAGAGTCGCAAACACCTAAAGGCTTTAATTATTCAATATTTGTAAATTAACTATAATTGAATTTGTTTACAAAGTTGATCATCAATTACAATTTAAAAAGTGTTATTTGAAATCAATTCACACTTATTTCCCTTGGAAACATGGGAACATGGGGGTACTACTCAATTGGCTCGGTCGACAAAAGTTGATTTCTTTTGGCAACCCAATACCGTCTATCAAAGCGTATACGTTTGTACAACCTGAAATTCTCCGCAAAAAAAATCAACGTCATGTTCTTTGCACACTCATTCTACGTCAAGGCTCAGCGTCTGATGAATGTGACCATGTCTGATTTTTGTATATGACCATATTTGCTACGATATCCCATGTATTTCTCGCACGCTACCGTATACAAGGGACTGGGTTCTTGGTCTCTTTTCTCAATTTCAGTTTCATAAATGCTCGAAATGCAACGCTCATGGTGTTGTTGGATAGATCTTCAAACTCTCTACAATTATATTGACCACATGTGTTTTGCCCAGTGAACTCTGGATATTCTGGTCTGTAATTCTAGTAAAAATCTTCGAGGTAATGTATACGCTATGTACTACACTTGACTCGGAACATCATAATACTCTAGTTCATATGGTACATCTGACCCATGTTTGGCCACTAGCATGTATATGAAGTTCTCTACACATTTATACGGTCGGATCTTAATTTTGACCCTTCATTTGTTCACTGCACTCCAAAATACATCCATAATATACGTAATTCATAATCTTAATATACGTAATCTTAATCTTAATCTTAATAAACGTATTTTTGAGATTACCAATACTTGTGCATGTATTAATATATGGCATAATAGTCTTATCAGTATACAACGTTATTCTTATATTTTCTTTGCCGATTCCAAGTGTTGTGGGCAAATTTTGTGAAAGGCAAGAACATGATCGTATGGTGCAAAAGATTTGCAACTTCTAGAATCAATTTTTAGCTAGTAATTGATTATCAAGCATTGTTACCTGAATGAATGATGACTTGAGGTCATGGATCCTGACGTTATTCTTATATTTTGTAGGCCGATTCTCGTTTTGTTGCGGATTTTTATGAAAGACAACAACATGATCATATGGTCCAAACGATTTGCAACTTCTAGAATCAATTTTTAGCTAGTAATTGATTATCAAGCATTGTTACCTGAATGAATGATGACTTGAGGTCATGGATCCTGACGTTATTCTTATATTTTGTAGGCCGATTCTGTGTTTTGTGAGCGGATTTTATGAAAGACAACAACATGATCATATGGTCCAAACGATTTGCAACTTCTAGAATCAATTTTTAGCTAGTAATTGATTATCAAGCATTGTTACCTGAATGAATGATGACTTGAGGTCATGGATCCCGACGTTATTCTTATATTTTGTAGGCCGATTCTCGTTTTGTGAGCGGATTTTATGAAAGACAACAACATGATCATATGGTCCAAACGATTTGCAACTTCTAGAATCAATTTTTAGCTAGTAATTGATTATCAAGCATTGTTACCTGAATGAATGATGACTTGAGGTCATGGATCCTGACGTTATTCTTATATTTTGTAGGCCGATTCTGTGTTTTGTGAGCGGATTTTATGAAAGACAACAACATGATCATATGGTCCAAACGATTTGCAACTTCTAGAATCAATTTTTAGCTAGTAATTGATTATCAAGCATTTTTACCTGAATGAATGATGACTTGAGGTCATGGATCCTGACGTTATTCTTATATTTTGTAGGCCGATTCTGTGTTTTGGGAGCGGATTTTATGAAAGACAACAACATGATCATATGGTCCAAACGATTTGCAACTTCTAGAATCAATTTTTACTTTATTTAGTGACATGATCATAATTAGTTTTTGCGTATTTATGACAAGGTTACCATCTTTAATAGTTGTTAGTATAAGTATTTTCATTCGATATATTGGAATTAAATAATATTCCTACATGATTACGATGAATGATATTAACCCTTAACGTCCTCAAGAGAATTATGTGAAAGGAAGAATAGTATTTGGTGAAAAAAATTTACATGAACATCATGGTCTTTAGATGAACTGTAACAGATTTTTACTTCGAAGATTTGTGATCGAGAATTCCAGATACTTTTGGTACTTAACTAAATATGGACTTTGGGCATATTTATGGACTTTAAAACATGGGGAGATCCCTCCATCCATGACCTTGAAATCTACATATTTGAAGAGTATCTTCATAGAACCTAGATTCTAGAAATCATTTTGCAACTATTGTTTGTAATTGTAGACCGTAGACTGTCCATATTTAGTTAAAAATGTCATACTATTTACATTTTGCATTGATGTTTCCACAATAAGAAAAGTGAAAAAGTGGAAGATTTTCTAAGAGGTATACCTTTTTCATCCACCGTTAGATTTCAACTTTATTTTTTTGGAAGGGATTCTAATTAGATGCTACTTTGAGTACATTGTAGTACAAATCTTGACAAAATTGAAGATGTTTCGTAGATAAGGCGTACAGTTTACTAGTGCAAAGGGACTGGTTTTGGACTGTTTTCCCTTTGTAAATTTTTAGGTAGTTTTCTCCATTGCAAGGGTAATTTTTGAGCCAAGTAATTAATCTGATGATAACTTTTTACCGAGGGGTAGCATTAAGATGAAGATGGAACACTTTGTAATTCTTGATTTTTTCATTGGAGTAGCTTAATATATTCATTTTCATCTATCAATGACACTTTCTTGGAAATGTGATTGTTCAATAAAAATAGGCTGGAATGTTTAGTGGTTAAGAGTTGCATAAATTATGTTTATTGTTTATAAACTAGTCAGAACTTTACACGTTGAACCGTTTCATGCTTAATCCTACGAAATGTTAGAATGTGGAGTAACTTGAAAGTTAGACTAGCTGGGGTACAGCACTATGCAATCACTAACGGTTCCAAGCGTAGAGGACAATCATAATGTAAACCGCGGTGCGGCTGACACCGACTCCCACGTCTCGTACAAATTCCTTTTTATAGTATTTCATTGTTCTGGCGACTAACATCTCCCTCATCTCGGATCTCCCTCCATTTTCAAGAAACCGGTAATGAATATTTAATTAATGGTCATTCCCGCCATTTCTCAGGCCAGGACCCATCATATAAATCTGTGTTCCACATTCTCTTCAGATTCCGTCTGACTTACAGTAGTAGCACTCGCCCATGCCATTCTCTGCAGAACATTACGTATTTTGATTTCATTGTGTCACGCAGTGTTTGTGTGAATGGAGTTGATGCTGGAGTTAGGGTTCTTCTAGTTGGGGGAGACAATCTTTTGTATCGGCAGCAAAGTGTCGGCGGTTCAATCTGGAGTTGATGGCTACTGGCTACTGATCTTGAAATTTTAGTTCGACGTGTTACCAAGAACTTGAACACGTAATTCATTATAATGGGAATATTCAAATTATCATCAAATAACATATTTCGTTAAATTGAGAATATTTGTATTATCATCGGCCTAAATTCCACAAAAAGGACTATACGTCGACCTAAAGTGAAAAACAAGAAACTCAAAACTCTCTAATATAAGCAAAACATCCCATTAAAACAAGAAACTCAACTATATTGAGAACATATATTTGGAATGGTCAAAACACATTCCATATCTAATCTAAAAAGAATAGCACATCAGAACGGAAAACACATTAAAATGAGAAATCATAACAATGTCAAATTTTACATATAGTTCTAAACATACGATTCTATGTAAAATATCAATTACAATACGCCCACCACTACAAAAAAATTACACCAATCTACTTATCTAATTCTCCCTAGACATGAAAACTCTAATCAACTTCAACGTAATTGAGCATAAATCCAATTCGAGCAAAAATTATGGACGAGCTCTTGCCAACTTTGTCCTCCATACTAACTAAAGCCGCGATTGACTATTTAGGTTGACGTGAGCTAAATACCAATGCTTCAGTAATCGAAATGTTTATTCCTCCTCCGCCTCAAAACCCACAATACTTTGTTGCTCTTCTCCACTTTGTCCACCATAATAGCTAAAGCCACGATTGACTATTTAGGTCGACGTGACCTAAATACCAATGTCATGAGTGATCAAAAATCTTATTCCTCCTCGCCCTCAAAACGCAGAATACTTTGTTTGATGATAGTAACCTGTTGCTCAGATATTGAGATTGTTGGACGTTGAGAACCAGTTTTGGCACTTGATTTCCAGGCTGTAAAAATAGCACCTGCATAAAGCCAGACCGGGTCATGGCTGTCATCAAACACCCATTTAAAGTTCTTCTGTGTGTCCCAGCCAACATAAGTATCTTGAACAAGAGCACGCTTGCTAAAAGGTTTAAAAAATTGAATTTGAATACATCCCGGATTGTTGCGATCTACATCGAAATCAGTCAAAGCCCTCGCAATCCAAAAAGGTCGAGCATCTCCATCTGCAGGACGTAAAGCCAAAAAGTAGCCGGCAAATACATCTCGTCCAACGCAAAATGACCCCCTTGGTTTATCACACAAACGGCCAATAAAATGAGGGTCTTGCCCATATTCCTCGCGTAATTCGCGAAAGTGCGAGATATTCTCGAATCAACGGTACTCGAGACAAAGGCCAACATCCATTCTTCAAAGTAGAAGATACCTCCATGGGCGCCAACAATAAATCATTGACTGCACGCCAATATCTCAAAACGGAATCATGTCGTCGACGAAACTCTCCTGACAAGTCTTGGGCACATGAGGTTTCCCACAACTTAATGAAACCTGATATACCTTTTACAATTTCATCGATATTCTTCATAGGAATTGACGCTAGAGGCTTCATTTCTCCCGTAGGCAATAGAGGCATACCAGTAATAGAATTCTCTTTCCACAATTTTATTCCTTCTCTGGTCGATGGAAGCCACTCATTGTCAGAACATAACATCTTGTACTTCATCATGGGCCACCCGTTGTCATGTTTGAAAAATTTAAATTGTTGCCCTTCGGAATGACCAACAAGAACTTCGTCTTTAGAAGCAATGAAATCCTTGATATATCCTTTAAAATCAGGAATCTCCTCAATCAAATGCGGAATAACTGGCAGTGCCTCAGCATCCATGAAGGATTTCATCAGAAGAGGAATCGTCAAATAGTCGTTCTCCTTTAAAATCATACTCCAGCGTCCAAACAGAGCGTCAATATCTTCATGAGTATGCCCAACTAAAAGAAAATTGACGTAAATTTCACGGAAAACACCCATATGTACCAGAAGGGACCAAAAGCAGAACATGAATCGATTCTTGTTATCGGAGGCGGCGTTGTCAAGTTGCACATGTAAAACTGGAGGAAGAGATTCTCAGAGCACCGATGACTCACTCTCGTGCAAAAGAGAGTTCAAACAAGCATCTTTTCCGACAAGCAATGCCTCAAATAGGGGATGAGTTCCGATCCAAAAAACAATGACTTCGAATGTGATATCGGAACTCCTTCTAAATCCCGCAGAAGCTTCAAAATAGATCCAACAGTGTGATTGCAATCACTCGGATAAATGTCAAGTCCATAGTGAGCATAACGAACATCGCAATGCCCGTGAGCAATCATTCCAAATACAAAGAATAGAAAGCTTCATAAGCGCATCATTTGTTTTTGTTTTGTGAGAGAACAATGGACAAGCCGTTTTCGCATGATCCATTTTGTCATGGATAATGCAGAGAACATCTTTGGGCCTTTGAATAGATAAAGAGCGGTTTGTATAATAATACTCACGATGTGTTTGCTGATGGTCCAAGTGCAGTTTAAGCTTTTTGATCCACATGTTTTCTTCACTTGAATCTGGCACCATGGACTTGATCATGGTCTCAAGTTTATCACACGTTGCACATCGCGCAAAATTGTCTCCGGGTGCTTTCTTCGAATACTCGGAGAATACTGTTCGCCTAATCTTGCTTAGAGTACTTTGCGCGATGAATTTCAGCCCCAACCTCTCGTTGATGAGATTGATATCTGGGATCGTATCTTTCCATTTGAAAGAGGAAGGCAATGACCGTGAAACTACTTTGAGTCCATTACTCAGCATCTTCGCTTTGTGCGGCATATGATCAATCAAGCTGTTGTCGATTAACACTTTCAAATAGGCGGCGCCTTTGCTTCACATGAAGTCGTGGTTTCTTCGAGCCAACATTCCCGTGATGTCGAGCCCGTAAGCCAGCAGCCGCCTCTGCTTTCTTCCTGTAGAACGTTGCAGGAGGAACCCCAGTAACATTTTGCCAAGCTCGAGCACAAATATCAATACCTTCCGTCGTAACCATCATACTTCCGTCAAATAGCTTTATGAAATCGATGATGTACATCAATCTTAAAGTGCGCTTTGAACTTAAAATCAGAAGACTCGTACATCTGCTTTCTCAATGAAAGAATCTTGTTGCGAGGGAATGGCTGACAGCAATTTTTACTGCAACACTTCATACTCGCAACCAGATTGACAGACTCTACGGTCAATAGTTGCTCTTCCCTCCTGGTTCTCTGGATCTTTGGATGTCTTTCTCCCAAAGTATAAGGACGAACTCCTTTCCTCTTCGGTTGATCACGAGCATAAACCGCAATATTGTATTGCTCCCGATGCAAATGATCAAGTAAAGACCAACCGTCATGAATGGCGTGGCTCAGATCCCATTTTAATGACTGAAATATAGTATCAGAAGGTAGAAACTCTAAATCCAAGCACTTTACGATCTGAACAACTACTTGATCATCTCGCAAAGGCTCGTCATCGGAGCCCAGTATACAATCAGACCCCACACTTTGACAAATACCCTCTGCAACAATGGCCCCTCCAGGATTCAGTAGTGTCACAAATTTGGTTATCCATTTGCATCTCGAGAGTCCAAGACAATCCTTCAATCGATCCGGCAGAACGAGCTCAACATCTTCCAAATCCTAATAACCAAAAATCAATTATGTTAAACAAGGAACCACCTTAGACGTTGATGGAAACAAAGCCGTGAAGATTGTAATACCTCAGAAGAAAGACCTCGATTATCCCAGTCGTCATCGGACGCACTACTCGCCATGTAGAGCGGTTACACCCAGATTATAGCTCCGTGAATAAGCTATACAACATTACCAAAGATTCAAATAACCATTAGTGGAAATGAACACGCAAACATGAAACCTCAGATGATGCTGATATAAACCTTTAGAAGTAGTATTAAGCTCGACTGGACTTAATTTCCTATGTAATATACTAGGTTAAAAATTATCATTTGACATCGAAAAGGAAGGAACTAAACCATTAGACTGTGGACATAGCTCGAAACAATAACTTAAACAAATACCGTGCGTTTAGGAGGCATCGACCTAAACAGATCGCGTTTACTGTGCAAACATCTAAACATTCTTCATATAGCGCATAAACCCTATCCATCGCGACTATTAAGGATCGACCTAAACATTGCGTTTATCGACAAATGACCTAACCACCGCATGTAGTTGGGTTCGACCAAACTTTGCCGTTTATCGGCAAAATGACCAACACACCGCGCGTTAGCAAAAAGCGACCTAACACGCGCGCGCGATGAGAGAGAGTATTTACAATCGTGCGTTTAGGAGGCATCGACCTAAACAATGCGTCAAACACGCAGAGACGCACACAAAGGCACACTAAGCGTGTAGCAACGTAAACACATTGCATTAAGCACACATTGACTTATACAATGTGCGTCCTAAACAATGTGCGTTTAGCGACAAACGACCTAAACACACTGGGTTTAGAAGACATCGACATATACAATGTGCGTTTAGCGAATACCGACCTAAACACATTGTGTTTAGCCGACATTGACCTACACATTGTGCGTTTAGCGACAGAGAGCTAACACTGCGTTAAGATGGGAGAGTCCTAACCATCTGCGTTTATGAAGTACCGACCTCAACACCGTGTTTGACAGCATCGACGGATCTTTGTCCGTATAGCGGGTAGCGACCTAAAATCAATGCGATTAGCGGCAACCTAAAGCTCGCTTTTCGCGAACCGATCGTATAAACGTTTGTGTGTTAAGCGGTGCGACCTAACAACAGTGCGTTTAGCAGTCGCGACCTAACAAATTGTGCGTTTAGCAGTCGCGACCTAACAACCGTCGTTTAGCGGTCGCGACCTAAAATCTGTGCGTTTAGCAGGATGCGACCTAAAAGCTGTGGGTTTAGCAGGCTGCGACCTAACAAATGTGCGTTTAGCAGGCTGCGACCTAACAGCTGTGCGTTTAGCAGTCGCGACCTAAAATCTGTGCGTTTAGCGGATGCGACCTAAAAGTCGTGGGTTTTAGCAGTCGCGACCTAAAAGTCATCCGTTTAGAAGGTCACGACCTAACAATTTGTGTGCGTTTAGCAGGCTGCAACCTAAGATCTGTGCGTTTAGCAGGATGCAACCTAAAAGCTGTGCGTTTAGCAGGCTGCGACCTAAAAGTCAGGTTTAGCAGTGTCATGACCTAAAAGCTGTGCGTTTAGCTCGTGAAATAGAAAAATACTGATTTTGGGACCTAAATGCACACCCATCGACCTAAATGCACACCCATCGACCTAAATGCACACTGTGATTCTAGTATTTCTAGCAAGGTAAAATGAATTGCGGCGGGAGGGTCGCAAAGAGCAAGATAAATTAACAATGCAATTGCGTATGGAAATGGCGTCACTGATCACAAAGACCAACAATCCCTAGCTTAACGACGGACACCGTGCAATACGGACCGAATGCAAGAGCAAATGCAAGTGCAAGTCATGCGAAGTGGTGTGAGCAAAGAAAAATCGATCGGCGCTGCCTGGTCTGAGCGGCGGGAAGGCCCTGGCTGGAGCCGTTGGAGTTCGGGCGGCCCTGGCGGAGCGTGAAGGCGCTGGCGTGCTCTGAGCGGCGGGAAGGCCCTGGCTGGGCACTGCGCGGGAGTTCGAGTTTGGGCGGGAAAGTCGCGGCGGGCGGCGGCCGCCTCGCCGCGCTGATGGCGCCCACGCCGCCGCCTGCCCGGCGATGTGGCGGCGTGGGGCTGCTGCCCGGGAAGCCCTAGGGTGCCCAGTGGTGCCCGGATGTACCCGAAGTTGCCCGGGGTGCCCGCCACCCCAGATAAATCTGATCATCAAAATAAAGTAATTACGAAATATATTTTGATTAGAAAATTAAGACATAATTCCATAATGCAATCAACTTATTTGTTTCAAAATCACTGATTAAAATATTAATTATACATAGGCTAATAAATGATTTATTACTCTTTCTATCACACATTCTAATGTTGTTCTAAATTATTTACTTGAGATCAATCTCAAAATAGATGAATAAAAATAATTCATATCAAATCATACAATAACACATTCTAAATAACTAAATTATTCCATACCTAGAATAGTATATATTTTATTAAGAGTTACTAAACTTCGAAAATCGATCATCAAAAAATATCAATTAAAATCTTAGAATATTTCACTTACAATATCTAGATTTGTATTGTAATAAACCAACTCTTAATGAAATTGTTATATATTATAGCTATCATATCTAAACTCATTTACGTAATATTGATTATAGTATACAGCAGCAAATCTAGTAAATAAAAATATTAAGAAGACGGTACATATTGTACGTACGTAATAAAATTTGGATTTTGCGCTCACAACAATTTTAATCCTAGAATACCTCTATGAGAAATTATTAGTACTTATATATGTAGGTTACTGAACATTATTTTCCAAGTACCTAGATTAGAATATTTTAACGCTTAAAATAAATAAACACTGAAATTAGAATATTACTTATAAAATGTTTGAATCCTAATTATTCTTATATTACATCACCGTATTTAGTAAGAATTATGTTAATATAAGTTCATACTTATTTACTAAATACTAATTTAGATATACTTTACTCTAAATTTGATCACACTATTATCTATAATCAAAAAGCAAATAAAGTAATATTATTTTCTTACCAAAAATGATGTAACCAATATTGTATCTAAATTTATTGGGATATAACGATTATTAAGGCTTTAAATAAAGTATAACTATTTATTTTTAAAACTTTTTGTAAACTAAATCATTCATATAACTTTTTGTAACAAATTAATAATTTTTGAAAATAAATTCATGTAATATTGTTTACATTAATATAGTCTTTAGCTTATTACATATAATGTGATATAAATTTTTTATAGATGTAACAGTTTGCATGTTATATTTATGAAAAACTTATTTATTCATGAAGATAATACTTATAATTCAATGTGTATTATAAATACATAAACCAGTTATAAATCATGTAACTGAGCATATAGTTTTCTACAAAATCATTAAAATCAAACGAAAAAACAAAAATAAAAAAATAAAACAATCGGAGTATATTAATTCAAATACATTTAAGAACAAATTTTAATATATTTGAATAGAATAAAATTATTCATATATTTTATAGAATTTTATAATATTCAAATGTAAATGATAAATAAAAATTTTCTCTAAATAAATAATAAACAAAATACGTAAACACGATTTTCAACATAAACATATTTATTTTATATTAAGTTAGATATACATATCATTCGTATTATACATTCGACTTATTTTACGGGATAATATTATGTTGATATATACTTATCAACATGCGTCGGTTTTACCGTAGTTGTAACGGTACCTATTTTACGACAACTTTATTATTCATACGAATACATGTTCATTTATTGTAAGAAAACTTGGACCTGTAGTTTGAATGAAATTCGTGCTAAACAACTTTTATATAAAATTAGTATAAAGCAGTTTGATGCTTACAAAAGAAAACATATATTCTCGAAAAGTAAAAAAAAAAAAATCAAAGATTGCTAAGTTCTATTGTAAGTAAAAGTAAATGTACATTAACACAAATAGAATACAAATTTCAGTTTGCATAAGAGTCAAAAATTAATATATTGTGACAATTATTAATTGGATAACCATTTTATTCTTATCTTTAGTATTACTTATTTTACGATGTTATATTAGATTATAATTTTTATTTTTAAGGATTAAATAACTAAGTAAACACTTAAATATTAAAAAAAATATATGTGATAAAAATTGAAACTATTCCATGCTTAGGTCTTAAATTATTTGACCTTGTGAACTCATAGAATTAAGATTTATAAAAACAAATGAATGGAATGAAATTTTTTAGTACCATACGTTCCTTAGCTTAAATGTAAGCTTAAAACAGGTACTTCGTTATAATGGAAATATTCATATTATGAAATTGATAAAAATTGAGATTCAGTTCAGCCAAATGTATTGTATAGGGCCATCTACTTAGACTCAACCCAAATCGCATTTATGCAATATTTAACTCAATATAGACTTTCGCCTTATTTATAGTTTTTTAAAACAAGGAAGATCTCTTTAACTATGACCTTAAAATTTACATATTTAAAGAATATCTTAATAGGATGTAAATTTTAGAAATCAATTTCCAACTATTGTTTTTAGTTATAGAACGCGCATTGTTCATATTTTGTCAAATATGTAATATTTTTAATGAAAGAATAATAGCATTATATTGAATTACAACACTTCTCACAAGAAATAATATCAATATATTAAAGTACAACACTTCTCTTTGTTGACCTTAGAGTAGATGTATTCAAAGAATCGTTGATGACGTCCTCTCAAACTATCCATTGAACTAGGGACCGTCATTCTTTTACGCGCTATCTTTCTCATCAAAGAATTCAAATTTCACGACATTTCACCATTTTGTCCGGACGAAGTGACGAACTCTTCAGAAAATCACTTACTTCAATAAACTCTCAAGTAGCAACAATGTACATACATCTAGAGAATCCGATACAACACTTCTCACTGTGAGCGGCATTAGTACAAGTTGCTACCTTCTCGTTTATTATGAACAATCGAACTAAACAAAACTAAAGTAATTGAACAAAACCCGACTATTGTGAGTGCAAGTCGAGAGATTAAATTCAATTACTCAGGTGCAGAGTATAGCTTATCGGAGTTCATAAACACTAACGATGTGAAAAGCATGTGGTTTTAAATTGCTGATGTACAACTCGAAGTGCTTATCACGTTCCAGAAGAGCTTATACTTTAGGAAGTTTTTCACACGGGCATGGACGAAGAATTCAGCCTTCCATACTGGACTTCTAAGCAATGCAATTATCTTCGCTAACTGATAACTAATTATTGTCAATCTACTGCGAAACATAACACTCTATTGCTACACTTACATGGTTTAGAATGCTTCTTGCAAAGTAGAAATGACCCAGCACCATTGAGAGCTTTTGATACTTAGCAATGCATACAGAACGTAGTGTGTTCAACTTTTTGTGCGCAAGGCTGTCCACAACGACGAATTAGCTTGATGTCGATTGAGTTGCTAACTCTTTTCGAATTGAGTTGCAATGGTATTAAGTTTCTTAAGTCTTAAATCTGGGCAAGCAACGTCTCTTGCGGAATTCATTGTAACACCGATTACGAATACATAAATCGATGGATTCATTATTAGGATCGAAACGAATTAAACTATTGGGACACCTAAAATTTATTTTATGTTTCATCGATATGAATAATTTTATTCTTCTACGTGCACATTAATACTTCCTTTCATTTCTTTGAAGAAGTGAAAGACGACACTCGACCCGTGTTGAGTTTCAATTTGGTACGAAAACATTGCAATACTTTTTATATACCTTGCATTCTTCTATGTTGAGGAGTGTTGAAACATTGCTACAGCTAACACGTTGATAAAATGTTGTAAAATCGCCAAATATAGGAGTTCTTTTCTACCAAGTTAGCGATGTTTTTTCTATTCCAACCAATGCGCATAGGCGAATTTCATTCGTATACATACGAAAGATTAAGAATTAGGTTTCTTTCTTTGATTTTAAATTGCGAATTCTCTTTACTTAAACAATGTTTTTGTTTGATATACACTGTTGCTCATTTGATATACACTGTTGCTCTTTTGATATATAGCATTACGGATATGGTATACAACGTTTCTTGTTTAATATACACCGTTGTCTATAAAAACGAAAAAAGCCCAAAAAATCATTTTCAGAAAAAGAAGAAATGTAATAGAACGGAATTTTTTTCATTTAAAACTTACTTTACGTGTAAATGTATGCGAATATATTTTATATAAATTAAATATTGATCAAATTTGCAAATAAATTCAATTAACTAATATTTTAAAAAATTGTTATATTGAAATAACCATACTTTTATCAAACAAATAAACTTTTTTACTCTATTTATCTAAGAATAATATAAATTAATACAAATTTCAAAAATTCAAGTAAAATAGGAAATTTAAAACTAAGAAAAATTTTAAATTTTAATTAAATTGAAACATGTGTATAAATTCTAGAATGTAATATGTAAAATTATATTAGTTTTATATCTATACGGTGTTTTCTGATTAATACTGTCTAAATTAGAAAAATACCATTACTTGATTAAATAAGTATCATTTTCTGATTATTACCTAAAGAAAATTGATTATATAAAAAAAATTGTAAAATTGCAAAAAAATAATATTCACATAATCACATCTATATGTAATGTTATGAATGCAATTTATATAACTAAGAATATTAAATAAGTAAGGAATGAAAGATTAGATTGTAAAAGAAATAACGATTTAAACATTCAAAATATATTAAAGAAATCAATTAAAAGTGTTAGTTTCGTAAATTTTTTTTTAAAGTTTAATTTTCATATCTTCTAATATAGCAAACAATTACAATATAAAGGATACAACTACAGTAGACGTGTAGTTACAAATATATTAATAACTGTTAAAAGAATATTATTCGAGCTAATAACGACTTTATAGAAATAATACAATTTTGATTAAAAAAAAAAAAAAAAAATAGTAATTTTCTGTAATAATTTATATGAACTGACTGTCATGGGCCAAGGCCTCGTTGATAAGCTCGGATGTTCACTCGCTATTAATTTTATAAATAGAACTTCGGCAGTAGAGCTAAAGTATAGCCTCGGCAGTAGAGCTAAAGTATAGCCTCGGCAGTTGAGCCAAGAGATTAGTATATAAGGGACTCTTATTCATTGTAAACCTAAGTTTTGGATCAATATATTTCTTTTGTAGTTTTTGCTTGTTTTGACAGCTAGACTCTTACACTGACGAGTTTTTAAATTTTTAAAAGTTGATAAGTTAAAAGAAAAACTTAGATATTTTATACAATATGAACAACATAAGTATCATGAAGCACTGTCTTAAAAACTGTATAATAAACGTAAATTTTGAATTGTTTGTTTCCGAACAATGATTGTAAATTAACTAGCACTTGTTTAATAGGTAATATATTTAGGATGTGTATAATTTTTCAAATTAATGTAAAATGGTATTACTTGTGAATAGTTATGAGTGGCTAAATCAGGCATTGTACGGTTAAACTGAAATAAACTAGAAGTACTTAATGAGGAATATTTATATTTACGTAAAATATAAGAACTTTTTTAAATACTAATACTTTGTTGTGTTTAGGATTGAAAGGTGATTCGAAATACTTAGCAAATCGAATAGTGTATTGTAAATTGATATTTCGAAATTAACCTCTAAATAGATTTCATGGAAATTGTTTTAGATAAAAACTATAGGAAGCTATTGAAACCAAGTTAAATTGTACAAACTTGTATTAGTCTTAACAAAGATCCTGTGAACAATTATTTGAGGTCTTATAAATTGGAAGATCATAACATATTAATATTAAAAATAAACTGCAAAATTTTATTATTTGGACTTTAAGGTAAAATTGCTACTAATATACAGATTGCAATGAAATTAAAACCAACGCGATAAAGTTTTTCGCATTTATCTTTATGAGTTTTTTATTCAAGTAAAATACATCATAAATTTTTTTTGGCTGAAATCAAAGTTAGGCAATTGTATAACTACTGAATATTTCAAAACATTGGAAAAACATTATTGTGATAAATAATTTGAAACGGTTCTTTGACTAAAATAACCTATTCTATGATAAAAACGTAATAAAGTAGAAATAAATAATGGGAACTTATAATAGTTACGACGAATTCTTACAATAAGAGAACTTTGTCGTGTTTGTGATTGAAGGCTTATTTAGAACAATGTTGCAAACTAATTAGAGTACTATGAATTGAATGGCGTTTATAATTTAACAAACGTGGAATATGTTACAAACTTAATAAAAAAGTAAATTTTAAAATTTGCTGATTGTCATGCAAAATAAATCTCAAAAAGTGTAGTAAAGTGGTCTAGAGAATATTCTAGGAATTAGAAAATTAATAAGAGTGGACATTTTGAAAGTAATGTAAGTGCAAAAAAAAACATACAAAGCTAGATATTGTGAATAAGAGGGCTTGAATTTAACAAATCATAACAATACAAAAAAAAAACATTCTTAATATTTCGACAGCGAGCACTACAGAACATTTCGGGGCAGACCGGGCAGCGGTGCTCCATTTCTTAAGGGCAGCGGGCAGCACGGGGCAGCCTGGGCACCCCGGGCAGCGCTGCCCCACTAAGCACGGGCAGCGGGCACGCAGGGGCAGCCGGGGCAGCGGGCACGCGCCGCCAACAACCCGCGGGGCAGCCCCCGCAGCCGCCACGTCTCAGGGCAGCCGGCGAGGTCGCCGACTGCTCCCCCGCGAACCCTGCCGACAGCTCTCATTCCTTCGCACTGTTTTTTGCGCTTCCTCTCCTCGTTTTTCGCGCTCTCGCCTTGTTTTTCGTGCTCTCGCCTTATTTTTCGCGCTCTTGCCTTCTTTTTCGCGCTCTTGCTCTTCTGTTTTTCGCGCTCTTGCTTTGTTTGCCGACAGCTCGATCTTGCACTGTGTTCGCGCACGCTCTTGCCTTGCACTGTTGTTCGCTTGCTTTCTGCTGCCGCTCCGCGCCTCCGACTCTCCTTTTTTTCGGTTTCTACTGCCGCTCCGCTGCCGGCTGCGCCTCCGACTTTGAGGGTTTCTGTTTTTTGCTGCTGCTCTTGGAGCGCCGTTCCTTTACTGCACCGCTGCGTTCCTCTACGGCATCAGCAATTTCTGTTTTTGTCCATTAGGTCGTGCTTTCGTTCACCGGGTGTGTGCGCCTTGGTTGTTTGTAATCGCTCCATTCTATTCAGGTACGCCATTTGAATTCGATTGCATTTCAGTTTGCATTTCGCATTTCAAATTGCTTTTTGATGTTGCATTTTACAACGCAGTTGCCTTTTGATTAGTTTGCTCCGCAGTTGCAATTAGAATTGATTGTTACGCAGTTGCTTCCAGTTTGATGTTGCATTTCAGAACTAGGGTAACATTGTGCATTTAGGTCGATGGGTGTGCACTTAGGTTGATGGGTGTGCATTTAGGTCGATGGGTGTGCATTTAGGTCGCAAAATCAGATATTTCCTATTTCACGAGCTAAACGCACATCTTTTAGGTCGCAAAAACTGGTCTCGTCAATTTCACGAGCTAAACGCACAACATTTAGGTAGCTGCCTGCTAAACGCACACTTTTTAGGAAGCCGTCTCCTTAACGCACACCACTAACGTAGCTGCCTGCTAAAATACTTTTTAAGGTAGTTGCTTTCTAAACACACAGCTTTTAGGTAGCCGCCTCCTAAACGCACAACTTTAGTGTATTTGCTCTCTCGAACGAACAGACTATTAAAAAGCACCCGGCTAAATGCATAATTTTAAGGTAGCTGCCTTCCTAACGCACAACCCGTATGTAGATTTCTCCTTAAAGCACAAATGTTAGGTAAATGCCTTCTAAACGCATATCTTTTAGGTACTTTTCTTTTTAACGCATACCTTTTAGGTAGCTGCCTGCTAATCGCACATCTTTTAGGTTCAGTGCTTGCTAAACCCACAGGGTTTTAGGTAGCTCCTCGCTAAATGCACACTTTTAGGTAGTTGTCTCACGCTAAATGCACACTTTAAATTAGCTCCCCTTCATAACGCAAATCTTTTAGATAGGTGCCTGATAAACACCAGTTTAGGTAGATGCGTGCTAAGCGCACATCTTTTAGGTAGCTGCCTGCTAAACGCACAGCTCTTAGGTAAATGCCTCTAAAACGCACCGCTGTTTAGTAGATGCCTGATACCGCTAAGCTTTTAGGTAGTCAGCCGCTAAACGCACGATTATTGCGCCAATTGCGGACACATGGCTCGAACCAAGCGCATCGCTACAATTGTTCCCGCTCCCCCATGAGAGAAGGACATCCTTCCGGGAGTCATGATGAATCTCATGACAATCGGTATGATTTTTTCTTGTACTTTAATTGTTTGTTTTAGAATTCTGATGTTTTGTATTTAAATTCATATCTAGTGGATGTTAGGTAGATGACATTATAGCACACATCTTTTAGGTAAATCGCCTTATAAAAACACCACTTTTAGGTAGATGCCTCTAAACGCACATCTTTTAGGTAGATGCCTCTAAACGCACATCCGTTAAGTACATGCATGCTAAACGCACATCTTTTAGGTAGATGCCTCGCTAAACGCACATCTTGTTGCTTCTTTAAAATCAGTACCGTTTGACCTTAGTACCATTGAAGGGTACCGAGCCCCTTGTTGTCGAGGCTACGATGATGTACTTGCCTCTCTTTGTCGCGGACGTGGAGAATTACGGCATGTTGTGGACTCTTAAGCCCAATTCCATTCTGTCGTGGTCCTTGTACCCGAAGGAGAAAGGAATTTTCCACCTGTTTCAACAGTCTGGAACTAATCCTGCCCATCTCCCATTCTGCAACGACACTTTTATTTACGCGGTGAACTATGAGGAGTCACACCTTTTCATCACGCTGAGGGTGACCTACGTTCGTGGATACGTCTTCACCATCGTCTTTCCCCAGCATGAAGTGCGATACACGCACGACACCATCAAGTCTTACATGGTCGGGAAGACGGAGGCGGGGCTCCTGGACCACATCGTAAGTGACATCGACTACGAAGCTGCCAGTAAGACTCTGAAAGACTTCTGGGAGAAGTGCAAGCCTTGTTACGTTTTGGGCAAGGACTCGGCTCCTGTCAATGTGGACATCGACCTCCTGGAGAAAGCTGATGCGCGGTTCATCGTCCGGAAGCTTGAGCCTGCTGGAGTTGTCCATTACAAGAACATCCTGACGAATTCAATCGATTTGAATTCAAGGCAGACCATCATCATCATGCCCATCATCACTGTGGCTCCTCCGACTTGGGACTGGAATGCACTTCTCGAGTCAAAGTGCAACTTCCGTGTGATCGATGGGCAGCATCACGTTGAAGCTGCCAAGGAGCTTATCAAGGAGGCTAGAATCTCCGAGGATAAGATTACCGCCTTGAAGACCTGGCGGGCTCATGTTGTCTGGCATTCAGACGCCAAGATGATCATGGACGTTTCGATCATGGCGAACAAGACCAACAACGCGGGAACATTCACACCATCGTGGGCCACAAACATATTGGCCGCGAGAAGTGTTTGGATTGAATACGGGTCGCCCGCGAAGTGTGGTGCAAAGCCCAAGTCTGGTCGGGAGACAATCGAGCAAGCTATCGCTCGAAAAAACTATGAGGTAAGTCTTGCATTTGTTTATAATTTTCTCTGCTTGATTTGTGGCGTTTAGGTCGACGCCACCTAAGTTCCAGGTGTTTAGGTCGATGCGAGCTAAATTCTGTGCGTTTAGGTAGACTCGACCTAAATTCCGTGCGTTTAGCTGGACACGAGCTAAATGATCATCCCGTCATCTTCTTGAATTGATGTCGACATTTCGTTTCGTGGATTTTGAAGAGGCCATGGTGAAACGCTTCATGAGCATCAACACGAAACCCCAGGACAAGCTCTTGAAGCCAGCGGACCTCCTCAACGAACTAGAAATCATCACCGCTTCTGAGGAGGTGTACCAGCTGTGGTCCGAGGTTATCATTGCAGTCCAGATGGGAGAGTTGATAGACCCCGACACTTGCGAGCCTTTCAACCGAATCTCGACGGGAGACCAAGTCCAAGGATGTCGTCTTGACTCGCAATACCTTCAGGCAGATGTCTGGATTCGAGGAGCACGACTTCAAGACACTAGCGCTTCATCTTCTGAATAGGACTCCGGACCGGGACCTTCCGTATCCCAAAGTGTCCTTGAAGAAACCGGGCTGAATTATCGAGTGCGTTGCGATAAAGGTTTGGCTGGAGAAGCGCAAGAGGAAGAAATGCGTTGCAAGAGAGTTCCACAACATCAAGCCATCACTGGGGTTATTCGACAGTGCTGACAAGTTTGTGGTTGAAAAGTGGAAGCTTTTCAAATTCGAATACAACGTAAATCGGCAGACCATGTCGATGCTTCTTTCCGTGCCCGGGGACGTGTTCTTCAGCGACTACCGGCAGAAGAGGACGAAGAACAAGAGTTCTGAAGAGATCTCCGAGTACGCTGCGGAGTTCTTCAAGAAGTTCTTGGAAGTGAAAGGGGATTTTTTGCTGCCAACCCCGGAAGTTCATACAAGAATGTTTGATGCTGAGGCGTTTCAGTTCGCTGGCTGGGATAATGGGTATTCTTGGGACGATGGAAGATGCGCGTTGGGCATCATCGACCTGAGATGCGTCCCCGGCCATAGTAGCAGGGTGGATGACATTTCGAATGTGTATTTCAAGGACTTCCTGAATGCTTGGAAGGATTCTGTGTATGACCCCTCCATCAAGAATCCTGACGTCTGGCTTATCATAACGGAGACTAGCGATCGTCATTGCCAGGCCGTTGTATATTTCAACACATTCAAGGATATGTACAAGTCGAAGGCAGTTCATTACGCACCCGCGAACAACGAGCGTCTCAACGGTATCATGGAGGGGAAGGTCGTGGACAAACACCGCGTTCCGCTCTTGTTTCTCCTCAAGAGAACCTCCCAGGTATCAGAGGTATTCGATGATATTCCGGAGGTATTCTATGCCCCGGAGTTGCCCCTATATCAGAAGCCAGGAGCTTACAGGGAATTCGATTTCTGCATCAACGACAACGAGTTGCGTTTGGAATTTTACATTCGCGTGCTGCGAATGTTTACAGTTCCAGGAAACAGATTTCTGTCCATCATGGGTGGATCTAAGCCCATGCTTGCAGGAATTGTAAGTTTGTCATTCCTTTGGGCGTTTAGGTCGATGCCACCTAAATGCCTGTTTTTGTCAAGTTCGCATCGTCTTGTCAATTTTATTCGTCTCTATCTAAATCACTTGATTTACTTGGCGTTCGTCAGCCTTGACAGTGATTTGGGCGTTTAGGTCGATGCCACCTAAATGTCTGTTTATTCAAGTTCACATCTGCTCTTCTGTTCTTCTTAGTGGACTAACTTTGTGTTTTCATTTCGCAGATGCTTAATCTTCAAACTCATATTGTCTACGAGGACAAAGATGAGTTGGAGAAGTACGAAGCCGTCCGTGACAGTAGTTTCAATTTGGATCCGAACGACTTCTGTGTGGACGCTTATGTGAATCCAGAATGGGTTCGTGGTCCGAAGTCTGGGTCCTCGCCTCAGGCTGGGGTTACCGGAACTTCTCGTCGTGGTCGTGGCGAGGCATCGGCATCTGGTGGTCGTGCTCGTCGTGGTAAGGCAGCCTCTCATACTGTGGCTCCTCAAGGTGAACCATCGTCTGCTGGTGGTGGGAATCCTTCGTCTGCTGGTGGTGGGAATCCTTCGTCTGCTGGTGGTGGTGATCCGTCTTCTGCTGGTGGTGGTGATCCGTCGTCTGCTGTTGGTGGCGATCCGTCGTCTGCTGGTGTTGCTCGTGGTGGTCCTTCTTCGTCTGGTGGCCGTGCTCGTGGTAGTAATCGGTCGTCGGGTGGCCGTGCTCGTGGTAGTAATCCCTCGTCTGGTGGCGCTCCTTCATCCGGTGCTCGTGGTGGGCGTGGTCGTGGTCGTGGTCGCGGTCGGGCATCTACTGGGCCTTCTGGCGTGCGGGCTTTGAGTATTGAGCCCATACAGAGCATCGATCCTGTTTACAGGAACCTGCTCATAGATATTGGCCCCGATGACGACGTTGATGAAGCTATTCCATTTGTCAGGCGCGTCGACCTAAATCCCCTTACACTCCTCGAGGAGACACTTGCCTCCACGGGCCTCCCCGTAACTCTTAGCAACGATGACAATGAAGATGACAACTCAGATCATCGTCGAGAGACCCGCACCAAGGCTGCAAATGACGTTTTCGGGTCTGAATCGGAGGAGGAGGTGGTTCTCGGGCAAGAGAGGTTGCCCAGAGATGCGCCTACTTCGGATAGTTCTGACGGAGGGAACGCCGAAGAGGGTGCCGAGGAGGGTACTGCAGCGTCTGAAGAGGATAACAATATCGATCCCTCTCCTATGAATTTGGGAGATGATGTTGTTTCCTCCCCGGCTCCTGTGCAAGCCGGTTCATCGGATCCAGCAGTTGCAAGACAGCCATCACCGCCAGCGCCACCTACAAGAGTCATCCTTGCCTCCGCCGTCTCTTGTGCTCGCATTGCCTGCTCCTGCCCCTGTTCGCGGACGGTACCTCCCTTTCATGAAGAAGGGGGTTTGGAATAATCGCGCCGACGACCCTGCTGAGAAGGTGGAGACTACATTTTTCGATTTCTCAGCCGAGCCGGATTCCCCCACGCCAGCGAAGGAGGCGGACGATCCTCTCATCAATCTTGGTCTCGATCCGCAAGAGAAGGGTGAACCTTCACAGCCGCGAGTCAAGATTGAGGCGAACATTCCCGTTTCACTCTCGAAGGATGCCAAGCGTGCCCTGCGTGAGAAGGAAAAAGAAGAGAGAAGGGCAACAAAACGAGCTGAAGAAGAAGCTGCGAACGCAAGACGGGAGGCGCAAAGGCTTGCAGACCTTGCGAGGTTGGAAGAGCAACGGCGAGAGGATCAACAGCGCGTCGAATCAAAGTTTGCGAATTTGGAGAACTCAAATTCTAGAGTTCTTGGCGATTTGAGTGATTTGAGGGTCTTGTTGACGCAGATAGCACAGGTGGCTCAGCCCCTTGCCTCCTTCAATCCCGTCAATCAGCCTACTCGGCTATCTCATGGGCCTTCAACCTCTACCACCAAACGCAACCCCAACTCGCAGCACCTCCGAATCCGGCAGTTCCAGCCTGCATTCTTCCTGCTTTGTCGACGCCAGTACCCGACGTTGTTGTTGAGGAGATCATCAGTGACGCATCTCGTTCGGAAGCTGATATCGCCAAGCAAGATGAGAACCATGGCGTTCATCCGCTCGAGACGCAAGACCAGCGAAACGACGTCGTGGACTACGAGGCTAGCGACCACGGACGAACACATGAAGATCTTCGTGATGGTGCTTCCTCACTCCTGGTGACCTCTGTTTCGGTTGATGCAACCTCCGTGCAAGAGGTTCCCTCGGGTAGTCATGACTTGCAGGAGGATGCAGAAAGAGCGCTACAGGGTGCCCCAATCTCCCCGAACAACGATCAACGAACTGTCTCTGCGAGTCTCGAACAGGACTCTGTACCTACGAGAAATCCCACGGTAAGCTTCTTATCAATGGTTGCAAATGTATTTTAGGTCGGGTCGACCTAAATTTCTGTTTATCTTGTTGATGATCATCTGCTGAAATTATTCTCTGCTTGTATCATTTTTTATATTGTAATAATTTTTTAAGCCGGCGCTCCTTGTTTTACAGGAGTCCGGCATTGAAGACGGCGAGTAGGTCTTGCGAGTTAGTCTTCGAATTATTGGATGGTGTGCCACGATTGTAGATATTACCATGTAGTGACTCCCCATTCAATAAGATGGAGACTTTTTTATTTATCACTTGCGTCTGCACTGCGTCCGCGTCGTTCTTCCTCATTCTTGGCGCTAAATATCGTCATTCTTCTATCAGGCCGCGCCTCTGAGTACCTTATTCCGTCCGCTTGCCACCAGATCCCCCACCGACCACCTTGACCTGTGCGTCGGTGCGGTGGTCCGGTCCTCAATCACTCCGAGCAGTCATTTGCATGCTTCCGCATTTCACAAGGTAACACTCTTGTTTTAATATCATCCACTATTGTCATTGGTCGTGCTGCAGGCTAGATTGCCCAAATCTTCGAGCAAGACTTTTCCTACAACCCTCAGTCAACCCCTACCGCGTGTGCCATCAGTTAATGGATACCGTTCCATGCCCAAGTGGTTGAACGTGGTGTTGGAGTTGAACGGCGTCCTTTGTTCTACTACCCCTATTTCTCAAGCCCCATCCCAGTACCTCATTTTTCCTGATCCCAAACACCCTCCTGTTCTGTCGTCAACTATCCCCACTGTAGTTGCTGACACGGTAGTATACTGTCGTCCTGGACTTACCCCATTCCTCAATGTGTTAGACCGTTTCTGCCACATCCACGTTTGGAGTACCCTTCAACCTGAAGTAGTGGACGGTCTTTGCACCTTCCTTTTCTCTAGATCTGTTGCCGTTCCGCAGATCATACTGGCCTCAAACTCCTGCGATGGTCTCTTGTTGAAGAATTACACGAAGGCCATGTACCCTGGCACGACTAATCCAATCTTACTTAAATATCCACGTCGACGTCTCTTGACTAGAAGGGATGCTAATTTCAACGCCCAGAACTTTATTATGGTCGATAGCAATCCTGCGGCTTGTATGGCTGTTCCTCCACTGAACACTCTCTTTCCTGATCCTTGGGTCCATTCACATCTGGGTCCACCCTCTGACTCTTATCCACTGAAATTAATCCACGAGTTTTGTTTTGCCGTACATTTGAGAGGTCCGCAGAACTTCCGCCAAGTTATGACTAGTAGACCCTCTCACAATGACTTGTCCAAGGACTCGGAGTTGTACGGCATTATGTCTCGGAATTTGCCCTATGTGTGGAACCAGCTCCTACTAAATGGAAGAACCATGTCGTGATTACTTTCATTTACGGTATTGGTTAAAATTTGTTTTTTTGCTTTTTCCTTGACTCACTGTTCTAATGCCTGGTGAGATCATCACCATTTCGTAGTCATGGATTTGCGAATTGCCACTTTCGATTTTTCTTGTGAGTCTACCATTAGAATGCCTTTTAAAGATTTAGTGTTTCTTTTTATTATTCTCGGGTTTTCAAATGGACAACAAAGTGGCTCCGTGGATGATATTCCTCCAATGGGTCTCTCTACGATGTCGATCCTCTTACAATAGTGAGGGGTCGAGGACACTCTCGGAGTTGGAGCGAGGGCGGTACATTTATCTTGCTCGAGATGACGCATCTGCTGTGGACTACACCAAAGACGTCTTAGATGATGATGATGATGATGTTGTTGATAGTTACGTCAGTGTACCGAGTCGAATTGTGGCGGCTTCTCGTGAGAACATCCCCGCTACGGCGACGTGGCACCGTGGCACGGATTACTAATACCTCTAGTCGTTCTACGGCCCTTGGTGTTCCTCGCGATTTAGCTCCGTCAACCTAAATCATCCTTTGCGAACTTCAATGGCCCGTGTGGGACTATCCTTTGAAGGAGACTATCCCCGAATTGTTGGGAAGCGTGACAGAAATGAGGCTTTTGGTGATGCTCGTCCACGTAGTACTATGTAGATTTTTCTGGGCTTTACTTTAGGAGGTCTACAATTACACCAATAATTTGTTTTCTGGATTTTTCAATCAATAAACCTTTCTCCTTTAGTAAATTTGTGTTAATCATTGATTGAATTTTGAATGTATTCTTCTTTTTGATTAAGTATAGTTTGTATATTCATTACTATGTCTTTTTATTTTGAGAATATTCTACTATATTGATAAAACGTGCTCTTTATTTTGAGAATACTTCTCTCTATATTGATAAACTTACATTATTTGGTAATGTATTTGGCTTGGTGCAATCTAAGTGCGATTGTATTACCGTAAATCGTATTTACCATTTTGTGTATATATTCCCATTATAATGAATTACGTGTTCTTGCGATTTCGGCATCAGACATCTGCTGCACAAGACGACCTCGCCGCTGATTGAGGTACATTGCTCAATATCCAGTACCAATCTTGAAGTTGTCATTAGAACAGCTAGTAGATTCTGTAATCGTGTCTTAGTACTAGATTGCATTATATGCCAGAGGAAGTCATCACAGTCCTCTTAGTCATTCTTTATGAAAAGGTCTTGTTGAGTTGTAATTGTTCTTCATAATCAGTAAGCACTCTTAGGTCGACCGAGGGAAGATCTTGTATAGAATCTGTGAGAAGGATGATCAGAGCAAGCTCAAGATTATAATAGTTGTGGTGGAATTGTTGTGGTGTAATTCATATTACACCTTGATTGGATCAGAGTAAGCCTGTGAGTATCTGAATTGAGTGCCCATCATATGATAATGGCATTCCCAGGTTTCAGAGCTTTCTTCATCTGCCCCAATCTCTTCTGTTATTACGGCCATTTCTGCATAGGTGATTTGGTTGTAGTAGCTCATGAATTCTCGGAAGTGGATCTCGAGTTTGAGTTTCTGCAGTTCTACTATTTTCGTGTTATGACAGAGGGCTGTACGGATGGTTTCCAACGCTTAGTTATCAATATTGAGGAATCGGAGCTAGAATACTTCTTACTTAATTAACATTTTACTCCCCACCCACCCTATTTGCAGGCTGAGCATCAGTGGGAATTCGATCACCTCGAATCACCCGGCCTGGATGAACAGATGCTTTGACAGTATGGCAGCCATTTCCTGCTGCGCGTATCTCAGACTCGATGCGGCGTTGACTGTCTCCTTTCCTTAGGTATTGGGCGATCCCCCGATAGACCCGACGAGGCTGTTGTTGATACCATCATCGGGCGATCCCCCGATACAGTGGCTTCACTGTTGTGATTGCAATCACCGAGGATATCCTCGACTGTGGGTGGATTGATCTGTTGTCGATAGCATCGGGCGGTCCCCCGATACACCCGACGAGGTTGTTGTTGATGCTAACATCGGGCGATCCCCCGATACAGTGGCTAGAATGTTGTGATTGGAATTACCGAGGAAATTATCGACTGTGGTTCGACTGATCCTTTGACTACAGCATCGGGCGGTCCCCCGATAAGTAAAGGAGATTCTTCTGGGGGCCATCATCGGGCGATCCCCCGATAAGGTCCCATTGAATGCGAGTAGTAACAGTTCTGTGTACATAGTGGACGACGATCTAGTGAGAGCCCGCATCGGGCGATCACCCGATACGCGAAACAAGGTTGTTGCGATCGGACACATCGGGCGATCCACCGATACACCTCGGGGATAGTCGGTGACCGCCAAGATCAGTCGAGACTACCATCATCGTGACGAGTGCAACATTGATTTATCAGCCTCGGTCGACCGTGACATTCCAGCGTTGATACCATACCCCTACTGAGCTGCATCGGGCGAGCGCCCGATATACGTTTGCTCTACATAATGGCGTCGGGTAGCTTTTCTAATTCTGGTTGGGTTAGTGGAAGCAGTTCACACGACAATTTGTACCGGAATGGGATGGATGTCACACTTCTTTATCCTAGGATCGGCGAGGTTGGGTCTGGTTTCATTATTGATGCCCATCCTGTTGGCGACTGGAGGGGTGTTGAGTTGCATGGCAACAGTAATGACTATGTCTTGCTACAGCCATTCGAGATCATTCCACAATTTTCGGATTTGCCCATCGATCCACGCCAGGTTGGTGTTACTGTGCTCGGCCAGGCAGTTGATAAGTCTGTGCTTTGGAAAGTTCTGGACTTGATGATTCCACCGGAGGATTCCCACAATGATGATACTGATGAGGGTGTGGACTCCCCTTATATTGCAAGATCCTAGTGGGTAGGACACGAGGTAATGCGAAAAGAGGATGGTGGTGATGTCATAGCGTCGGGGAGAATTAATTGTTGCGACTCCAGTGACCCCTACCAGGATGGTGTTCTTGGTGAGGACAGTGTGGGTGTCACTGTACTTCAGGTGATGACCGGTGATATTATGTCCATTATGACGCATCAGAAGTGGCCCATCTCAGAATGCTTTTTCGCATTCAGTGGTCGATCCCTGACTAACACACTTCATCACTTCGCGTCCCTACCCGAAGTCGTCGACCCTGACGCGTATATGGGGGGGATTCAAAAACCTCCCTATCGATTTGTCAGCAGGAAGCGCCGTGAAAGTCCAGTCATTTCCATGTACACGAAAATAACGGGAGATAGCGAGATTCGTCAAATTAGCGCGGAGAAGTGTTGCGACTTACGGTGTTGCCAACGATTTCCCTGGTAACATACTCGCTCCGTTAGACAGTTGTTCTACCTAAAAGAGTATCAGGACAGGCGTGAGTACTGCATCGCTGCTGGGGGACAATTGCACTCAAAACCGGGGGTCAGACTGAAGTTCATGACTCTAATGGGACTTGAGGTGTGCACTACGGCGTGGTATAAAATTCATGGTATCGCGAAATCGACGTTCCATGGATACATTCGAAACTTCAAGGAAGGTGTTCTTTCTGATCAGCATGGAAACAAAGGTATCAAGCGTCCCCGCATCGGGACGGTTCAAGCAATGGGCACCATCGCAGCCATTGTGTCTGAGAACGCTGATCAGATGCCTAATCAAATGCGCGGAACTGGAAAACCCCGCCGAATCGACACACTGAAGTATCTTCCGGCCCTTAACAACTGGACGTAAGTCCACTCCGACGTTAATGAGGTAAATTTCGACCTTCACATTGATATGTAGATTAGGTTGGGATGGGGCGATCGCCCCATGCCAGAGCGAGGTTTCATGGTCTACGTCAATGTAGTAATTTCTTTGCTTTGCTTGGATTTGTAAATGAGTCGACTTTTATCTAAATCGATTTATTTGAATTGTTACACAGACGAACCTTTCCTACGGCCTGCCGCCAGTCAGTTAGTCTGCGATTAGCCGAATCAAGACTAGCATGTTCAATAATGTTGCTATCAAACCGTTGGAAGTAATTTCGCAAAATGTACCGAGTGCGACACCCTTCAGCAGTTTATTTCAAGGAGTCCGAATGGCAGTCCTGAGTATGTTTCATTCATGAAGCAGAAACTTTCTCATTTGCATCACCAGGCATCCTGTCGTCGGCTATATGCATCTTGGCGTGAGGAGTCAAAGCGGAATCCTCAAGAATATCTATGTGTGATTCATGACAAAATGGATATCGCTAAGAGAGCTCTGCCACGGATGAGGACTACAACGAAGGCAACCTCTGGCTTGGGCCAGCTTCCAATGAACGTGACGGGAATGGTTGCTCATGGCCACAGTGACGGCGCCTACGCGCATTACTCACCGGACTGCTGGCCCTCCGATCCCAATGCCACGATTTCCTCTCTTGCAAAGCTGTTTAGGCAGCTTTTGGAGCCTCCACTTCGAGAATCGAGGGCGCTGTTTCCTCACCCTCCAACTAATTCTCTCTTTGAAGCATTGTTACGTGGAAAATCCAGGTGCATCGATGCCCTATCGGTCTTGGATCGGAACAAGTTTAGTGGCGCGTCTCGACTGCCTAAGAAACTGTATCTTCAGTTAGACAATTCCGCGAAGGACAACAAGAACAAGTACCTGATGTCATTTCTCTCAGTGCTTATAGCCAAAGGGGTATTCGAGGAAATTCAGGCTGAGTTTATATTAGTCCGACATACTCATGAGGATATTGATGCGTACTTTAGCCATCTCTCGAAGGCTCTCAAGAGCAGGAATACCTTCGTGCTTGCAGACCTTATGAAAGCTTTCATGCAGTCTCAGGAGTTGTCGTTCATGCCGGAGTTTGTGCAGGAAGTTGCAGATTTCAAGTCTTACGTCAAGGGTTACCAATATAACGGAGCAAATCGATTGAATGGACTTGGGGAGATGCACCTTTTCAAATTCTATGTTGATTCGGACGGCTGGCCAGTAATGAGATGGAAGAAGTCAGCGGTGGATTCCCAGTGGCAACCGCATAACAAACCACCAATTTGTCTTTGGAAAGAGGACATCAACGGGCTACCTTTACTACCGTCCGGTGATCCGAACCCCGTTCCTTTTAAGCATATGTGGGGTTCCGAGGTTCCATCTGAGACGGGGAATCAAGCGAAGGCGCTTGACGCTGCAGCCAAAGCAACAGACCGACGGACTTTCATGATGCATGGAATTCGTAAGTACATTGAGTACAAGGAGAGTGGTCGGAGGAGGTGCTTAACGTTTGCTGCGGCATTCGAGCCATATGTCGAGTACTGGTCTCGGGTGCTGACAGAAATCCAGAAGCCTTTGCCTCCCACACCGTCTCGATTAGTTGAGGGCTTCTGGCCGCTTCACGATTGGCGAGGGCCCTTGTTCCCCGTTCCACGCCTGACTTTGCTTCCTGTGGATGTTACTCCGGAGGACGAGGATATCGAGGCATACTGCGGGCCTGCTAATGAGAGGCCTGAAGAACGATTTAACCCCTGGCGCCAGATCGCTCCCCTTTGGTGGATCCTCCTCCGACCTGAAGACCCAGCAGTTTGCCCTGTGGAGGATCGTCGTCCTGAGTGGATCGACGTTGGCGCCGTCTTGTATGCGTCATATTCGAAGATTAGTAACCCGAAGCCTCGTACTATTCCCAAGAAAGACAAAGCCCGTGCCCTGGACAACTTAACAAGAGCTAACGTAGCTGACCCTTGACGATGGCATACCTTCGTGGGGCTCGATGAAATACGTCATCGGGCGATCCCCGATGTCGATCTTCTTCTCGTAGTCTCTCACAATGCGAGGCATTTCTTTGTGGGCCGAGTGGCTTGTATCATCGGGCGATCCCCCTTGCGAGTTACTTCTTCGTTGCTGACACATCAGGGAGGCTTCTCTTTGTGGAGCTGAGTGGCTTGTATCATCGGGCGATCCCCCCATGGCGAGTTACTTCTCGTTCTCGACTCATAATGGAGGCTTCTCTTTGTGGGTGGATCGTAGTGCACCATCGGGCGATCCCCCATGGCGAGTTACTTCTACTTCTTGACTCATAATGGAGGCTTCTCTTTGTGGGGTGATCAGAGTGCACCATCGGGCGATCCCCGATGACATATACATTTCTTCTTGTTTCACCGCCTATGCCTACATCTTCTTCATATCCTGTTTTTCGATCATTTATCGACCTTCGGCTATAGTTTTATTTTCGAGATATATCAATCATCCTCTGATATTTTCCTGGACTTGTTTTTCCCAATCGACATTATCTAGATTATACGTCTTGTAATAGCTCAGTTCATGAGTCTTATCTGTATCAAGTTCCTTTTCATAACGTTTTATATTGAGAGTCTACCTAAATCACAATTTTATCTACACCATGACAGTTCACCCTGCTTCTTCGAATATTGTATTCACGTACTAGGTCTTACCCTTACCTCTTTCACTTCCAGGAGCCTACTGCTTAACCCTGTCTTTTTCTTTTCTACTTCTACGATGAACAAGGTAATTTGCTTACCTCTCTTTGATTTTTTGCCTTAATTTCTATAATCATAAGGCTATCCGTCAGTACTTTTGGCTTGATTCATTCATGCGTGTCGATCTTTGTCAAAGTCTTTGAGGGCGTCAAATGGTCTTATCATACAAACGATATTATCTCGGTCAGGATTGGTTTATGTCCTCCTTATGATCACAAATGATAATTAGCTAAGCTACTGTTGTTTTCCGTCCCTAATGCATTGGTAGTGTTTTATTTATTACGTATTTCTCTCTTCAAGGTCCTCTCTTCTACTGTCCTTCGGGGCGTCCACCGATCACTTCTTATATTATGGAATTGCATTATTTTAAGGCCCACTAACAATGGCTGCGCCTAATAATCCATTGTTTACGCCTAATAATCCATTGTTTACGCCTTGTCCTCTTTAATTACATGAAGACTCATCATGAGCAGTCGTCTCCTTCAGTACTTCAGTCCTTATGATGGCTCCCATGATTACGTGTGCCGCCTGCCGCCGTCATCGATCCTGGAGTGGTCCTCATACTGCCTGATGTTGGAGTCGAGTTTTCTGTATATTTGGAGCTTCTCTTCCCAAATCCATGTTGCCATTTACGATATGCTTCATTGTGTTTTTCCTCACTCCTCTGCAGTCCGTCTAGAATTCTACTCTTGGTAGGCAGTTAACTTTCTAGTTCTCTTGTTCATTCCTTTCAGAAGAGGCGACAAAACTCGCACCGAAGAAGTTCCGACTTGAGTTCCTACACTTCCTTATTTCTGAATCATGTCTTCTTCGTTTTCCACTCTTGCAAAGCGTGGCGAAAGTATAGAATCTCAGGTGATCTGCTTACTTCTGCTCTTGTTCTCTAGTTTCAAATACTTTTTTCTGTATTCCGTGCACACTCACTCTCGCTGTCTTGTATCAGATTGATGACCGTCAACTAAGCTGATTGATTTGTTTCGGTGTTTGTAGATGGATCCGTCGTTCGTCGCTACATTCGCAGATTTCATTGTGCGATCTATCCATACAGATCGTGTGTGGGATCCGGAGTTTCGATTCAACTGGACTTCCGATCCTTGCAACTCATCGTCGACCTCGCTAGAACATGCTCACTTTTCAGACGTACCTTCACACCCGTGTCGAGTATTTTGCTCAAAATTAGCCGTTTATTATGCAGCAATATCGCAGGTTCCATATTGGGTTTCTCCAGCTCAACAAGTCGTCTTCCAGGTGCGGACGATATGGTCTGACTTCAAGAAGTTGCAGTGTGGTCCTCAAGCTGCCTTCTATCGAAGTCTCTACGTTCACAAGCCATTAGCTGAAATGAGCCCTGAAGAGCTCATGTCGCTCCATGAAGTGTTACAGCGATCAGTGTAATGAATTTCATTTCCGTTTGTATAGATAGCTTAAAAGTAGCTATCAAACTTTGTTTTTTGTCCAGTGCCCAAACTGTTTCATGGATGTTGGTTTCTGTAATTTTCATATGCATACTTAGTACCGCTCAATCCATTCGTATTACGTATTCAAGTGAAATCCACCGTATTTTAGTACAATGAATGACGATAAATTCATGCTCTGCAATCTTACTTATACATAGGGGGATCCACCCATATGTAATTGTGCACCAGTCTGTTTCGTTCTTGTGAATTTTTTATGTTTTCCTAACTCTATTATACTATACTGCATCGGTGGATCCCCCCATGTCAACTGTAGACTACGTTCGCTTTTGTGACCGCAATTGCTTCCTGTCAGATGATGCGATTTGCTCAAGGCGATTCGATGGTTCCAATACTTAAAGATGAAAATGACACTTGCCATGGGGCGATCGCCCGATGTCATGTACTCCAACTTTGTATTTTTTTCCCTTTCGTACTGCTTATCTTCTGTACTAGTTTTCTGTCGCCTAGAATATGGCCTTTTCTTTCTACCCCACTCATGCAGTTCATGTATTATAGCTAGCTGTGTTTGCCCCCCTACTTTTGGTTTGTTCCCCCATTTTGTGAAAATTACGTAATGATGCCAATTTCCTTATCTGTGTCGGGGAACGACCCATGTGCATCAGGTTTAATGGTCATTTCTTGTTTTCCTTCTCTAATTGCCTTTCATTTCTTTTATTATGCACTTCATTTTGTGCAGAAGATCGGTGTTTCTTGCTTCGCGAAATAGGTACTCGTAGTTCTGTATCTTGTCGATGTTACACTTATACTTCTCAGAACCCACCGCTGCTATGGATTTGGTGCCTTACTCTTTCGTCTTCATAATGTCGTAACTTTATTTCTCCCACTTTGCCATGTGCACAATACAAGTCTTAATTCTTCAAGTCTTCTTCTTAAGACTATCCACTACTGTAATTTACTCCTCCAACCACAATTACAGATCGGTGGATATCTTGATCTATCCCATCATTTTTTTCTTTCTCTTCTTAACCAATCCAATTCCTCAGTGAATTACTTCCTAAATTTACGACCTTAGTGCCTCAGGCTTCCTCACTACCATTGCATCGGCTGATCCATCCATTCATGCCACTTTTGGTGCTACTTAAATATGGACTGGGGATAGTCCATATATACTTAAATAGTGCATGCTTGGCTCCTAATGTGTACTCTGAAGTGGCCCTAAATCCGCTCATATCACGTTCCAAGAATTTTACCTATTCCTTGATGAGAGTATAGTTATGTCTAACATTGGAGAGATCTAAGTATATATCAAATGTAGGTGAGCATGTGTGAGCATTTAGTTTTCATAACTTTGGTATTACCGTATTAGTCAATATTTAAACTTCCTATTTAAATAGGCCTTAACTTGTCCACATTTTATGGTCTATATTATTTGATGTGCATTTGGAAATTACTCCATCGTTGTGTATCTACTTTAGTAGTACTTAGTATTAAAAAACACTGTGCTTAAACAACTCATTCTACTATTGGCTATTTTTGTTTGACACCCTTGAACTAAGCTAGGAGTATATTTATATCGTAGTACACATAACTGTACTTAATTTGCACATATTATGTTTAAATAATTATTTGTGGCATTTTTCTTCTTGTATCCATTTGAATAGTTATTTATTTACCTCTTACATAGGCAATAGAAATACTTTTCTATTGTTTTCTATTTCACAATCATAAATAAAGAGAAGTAAAAAGGGAGACAAATAAATTTAGGAAAATATCCCACTTTATAAGTTTTTAACATGTGGCATCAACTTACAAAGTTATAATCATATTTGAGCTTGTACACGTATAATAGTGAGATTTTATGTTAAATAAAATTGATTATTCTCATATTAGAAACTTTGATTGATTAATTGGGGAATATACTATTTTTAAGAGCCATCACTTCTTCATGCGGAGTATCTCTAGGATAAAATCACTTGCGGATAGGATTTAAGGTTTATCGTTTTGGATTTATGAATTAGGGTCAAGGCCTCTAGGGTTCTAGGGTTTAGGGTTTAGGGTTTAGGGTTTAGGATTTAGGATTTAAAGTTTAGGGTTTAGGGTTTTGGGTTTTGGGGATTTGGAATAGATTGCATTTTGATTCTAGTTTTGGCTTTGCAAACTCAATTGTGTGTATAAGGAATATAATGGATTCATTTACGTATTATGTGGTGTTGATTTATATTTTTAATGGACAATAATGGCAGTTTTCTTCATTTTTGTATTATTTGCAAAATAATCTATTTTGGTTTTATTATTTTTGTTTGCAGTTGTTAATGAGATGGAATAAATGAGGAGTGTATTGGAGGGAATATATTGATAGTATTTTCAACTTTCAACATGCAACATAAGATCTAAGATTCTAGACTCCTCAAACTCAGAGCCTAGTTTTAAGCAAATTACACATTTCCAAAAAAAGGGTCCCATATTAAAATGAGGATACTCAATTTACATTCTCAACCATGCAATCTTCTAATAGAGTTATAGTTGTAAGTCACTTGGCCCAAAGTTTGAGTCATAAAGCCTCATATACTAGGAGATCATAATGTATTAGTACACAAGAGAATTCAGATTAAAGTGAAAATTCTTATAACAAAGCTCATGCAATTATGAAATCTCCAACTACAAAGTTATTCAAATTTATCTAAGTATCACCGTTGTACCAAAAAGTATGTTCAATGAAACTTAATGGTAGAGAGCAATACCTTGGAATGATGAAAATTGCCAAATAATTTACAAAAGGAAAATAGAGAAGAAGCAAACTCTTTGGACTCAAAGTTATGCCTTATGTACGAAACATCTTTGAATTTGTGAAGAATTATACTTTATAGAGTAGACTCAAAATGGTTTCGATCTCAAAAAATAAAGTGAAGATCTATCCGTGAATCAAGAATACGTAACATTTCACAAATCAACATAGGATTCTTTATTTCATTGTGTAATAATCATTGAGAATCTTATAACAGAAATCTTTGAGGGATCAAAAAGGATCCAAGGATATTTTTTTAGATTTCATTAATGCCTTTGGAGAAAAAAAAAAAAAAAAAAACCAGTGGGGCCGGTTAAAACGGCCGCCCAGATCGGTTGGCCGTCATCGATCGGCGAGATCGAGCGGCCACGATCGGCCGCCCCCGATCGGTCGCCCAGGTCGACCGGCCAGAATCTATCGGCTGGACCGGCCGGCCAGCATTGGTTGTGGTTGTGATTGGCCGAGCGACCGGTTTGTGCGGCTGATCGTTAGAGTTGGTAAATTTAGGGGATAAATGGCCCTTGGCCCTCATTTCCACTCACTTCTTCTCGAATCCATCCACCTCAAAGGCATTAGCTTCTCGTGTGCTGCATTTGTGTTGGCGGGGAGAAGTCAGCGTTCTACACGATACTTGTGGCCGCTTCATCGAATTTTTTCATACTTGGGATATCTTCGGAGTATTTTAAATACTCCCTGTTCTTCATGGCGACGGTGACCGCTAACACGAAGATGGAGGTTGATTTTGACGAGACCTTGAGGTCACCTGCGAGAGAACACACAAAGGCAAAATTGGTGGAGACGGAGTTGGTTTTACATGAGACACCGTCAAAGAGAGTGAAACCAAAAGGAGCGAGACATGAGTTGCATTACGAGATCTTGGATAATGAGGCCATCAAAGCTGAGAGCCGTTGGGAGCTAGAAAAGGAGGAACACTGGATATTAGTGACGTGCAAGAAATATGTGAAGCTGTACCACATTGGGAAACTTTGGCGTAGAGCATGTCACAAAGTTAATACCAATAATTTTACTTGCAACCCGCAAACATGCAAGGATGATCACTTTCTTCATCGTGCTGAAGAAGTTTGGGTGGCATTGTTTGGAGGTTGTCCCATGAGCAAAGGTTGCTTTTCCTATACGCTTTTGTGCATGGTGTATGCTGAGCTAATACTGAAGCAAAAGGTGAACTGGAGCACATTCACAGCGAGTAGTGCATTTCCTCTTCGAATCAAGAGTAATCAGAAGGATATCCCTGATAAGTTTGATCCAAAATCAAACTCTACAAAGGCTTTATTGCGGCAGTTGAGGAAGAAAACTCATGAGACGGCGGTGAAGGATTCTCTTACAACAACGACGACAAAAGTAGTTGGAGAACCTCATGTAACCCCGGTACCAACATCAGAGGACGTAGGGCCAAGTGAACCAGCGGAAACAAGATCACCAAGAGATACCATGGATGACATGGACCCTAATTTGGGTATGGTGGGCAATTTTGAGGAGTATATGCGTACGATACTAAGCAAAAAGAAATTGGATGAGTTTCTGAACACCGCACAAAGAATGGCAGATTGGTGCAATGCGGTAGATAAAGAGAAAGCTTTGCGAGGGAATGATTGGGGAGTTACCAAGGCTAGTGACATAGCTGCTGTAGGGATCAACTTAAAAATGGGGTCAAGTATACTTGCTAGTATGGCTCTTGATTTAGTGACGATGAGTCACACTTTGGCAGGTATCATGCCTAACGTTCTACAGGCTGCCATAAATTATGAGGCAATCATAGATCGATAGCACCTTCTACTGAACGATGCTGTAAAAGATGCAAAGATCATTGAGAAAATCGAGGCACAAAATGAAATTCTCAGGAATTCCATTAGAGAGTTTTACGTTGAACTGCAATAAATTCAAATGTTTGGCAAACGTCTACTATGGACATTGATGCAAAGTATGAAGAAGCAGTTCGCCACGAAACTGGGGATCCGTCAGAAGACTCAAAAGGATTGGACAAGATTGTTGCATCACAAAAGGATAGTCAACGGACTTCATCCAGGCTTTTTCTTTCACAGTATGATGCGGGTGGGAAAGAGGATGGTAAAGAAGATAAGGGAAAGACAATTATCGAAATAGACGATGATGAAAGTCCGTGCGCAATGAAGTTGGGGAAATCAAATAAGGAGAGAGATAATGCACTCGCACATGCACGAGCATCGGCGATGAAGTTCGAGGCTGCGAATAAGGAGAGACATGTTGTAGTTGCGAAATTGGAGGATGATGCAAAAGCATGGTAATGAAGTTGGAGGCTACAAGTAAAGAGAGAGATGAGGCAGTCACTGAATTGGAAGCATTACGGAAAACATTGAAAACGGCAGATTCTACACCACTCCAAGAATGCACACTACCATGGTTGGGATGGGTTCATCGACTTCAAGATAGGGAGAGTTTGGTTTCGAAGGCGCAAGACAATCACAAAGCTATTGCAGCTAAATCAAGAGATTCACGCGAAGTTGTAGATGCTTCATTGGAGAAGTTTCATGAGATGAGTACGAAATGCCAATATGACCCTATAAAGGTCACTTTTTGGGGGCGATGCAGAAGATATGATAAAGTGTAGAAACAACGATGTTGATTGGACTTTGGAGATAGAGGAAGGATGGACGCCGTACAATAGATTCTCATCGCACCTACAAGAGTCAGCTCGCATAGCAATCAACACATGCGACCCTCCTCCGGCAATACTTAAGGACAAATGTGCGGTGTGCCTACATAATTTTGGTCCAGAAGGAACATACACATTGGGCCAATGTAGCCATAACTTTCATGTTTCTTGCATATGCCGATATGCGATGACAAAATCTGTATGTCCGGTATGTTGCTCCCCATTTAGCACGAGATTATACGAGATGATGGGCATACGAGATCTTATGCCACCAGGGCACGAGTTCAACCGATGTAATCTTCTACTGAATCAACATCCAAAGAAATCTCTACACTATTCTGATTGGGGAAATGCACTTGAGTGGAGTACGTCAGAATCAAAACACCAAATAAGCATTCAATATGGTGGACAAAGAGATCCTTTATTTTGGATGACACAAGATTACGATATAGATATAAAGGCGAGGAATATTAAAGATGAAGAGCAACAAGAGTTGTTTTGTCGTAATTTTGCAGGGCATTGGAGTATCGAACACAGCCGTTTCTTTTGATTTCCTCCAAAGAGAGTGGAAAAGAGAGAAGATGGTTCGTGGCACGAAGTAACTCATCAACCGGCTTAGGAGAGGAGTACAAGAAGTACGATCGTACTCCAATTAGAAGAGCTATGGTCCTTGCAAAATTGGAGGAAGCCGCGATATACCGGACTTCGATACCGGAAAATTCTTTTCAGGATGTGGAGGTCTCTTATTGGGATGCGGTGAAGAAGTTTGATAAGCGTATGGATGACGCCATTTCGTTTTGGAGGACATGTATTTTATATCCAAAAGAAGGATCATTCATATGAATGGATGATTTTGAAGGTGTTGTACACAATGTCGTTGCACGAATCGAGAAGGCCATAAAAATCTTACGTAACAAACAAGTGAATCCTAGTAGAAAGCGGAAAAGGTAAGATGGCGAAGATGGGGGAGGATAGTTGGCAGGCGGAGATGAGCCGCAAAATTGCAGCCGTGGATCGAGAATATGAAGAGGGCGGTCGAATTGCCCATCCAAGCCAAAGACCGCGTACTCGTAGTACAGCTCAAATCGATCAATCGGATGTACCTTCAGTTTGAACGGATGTTGGACCTTCAGTTTGAACGTATAAAGATAGGCTTTTCCTAGGTTGTACGGATGTTTTAAAAATCATGAAAATGCCACCATTGACTCATGGGGCCTTATATTTGAAGTAAAGGGTTGCAATATTTTTGCTTTAATGTGCATTTCTTCTCTATGCTTGAGAGTCAAGACCATCGTGCGACAAGTATGTAGAGAAATATGTAATTTTTCAACACATTAAATATAGTCATGTAGACAATAGAATCTCCAAATGCATTTGGAGTATAACAATAAAGTACTACAGAAAACTTTAACTACAATATCTAATAAGGATAAGTTCTATGAACCTATACTACATATAGATGCAAAATTCAACTACTCATCAAGACCAGAGGATTGTTCATAATTACTATCTCCCTTCACTTCAGCTCCACTCGACCGCGTAGGATCATATTCATAATCGCTCGGAACCTCTTGTTTGATCTTGGGCTTGTTCTCCAACATTGTATATTCCCCATATTTATGCCAAGTATCAAATTCGAGGAGAGTAACAGGATCTTTGGTTTTTTTGGCGGAATAGTTTGGAAGCGTTGCATAAATGTAAATTTGCAACTTGGAAGTGCCAAGCATGTCTTTGAAACCCCGTGGCAAGATCGATGAACATTGGCATTTTTAAATACCGCCCAACGGTACATCGAGTCACTAGAGATGCTCCCATATTTGGCTCTTGAAAGGGATACTAAACCCTTAGAGGATTTCTCCAAGGTTGTTGTAACCCTTGCAGAGAGGGTTGAAATAAAGCGCGGGAGTAGCACATTGTAAAGATAGTTGATTCTTACTACCGGATGCAATATTCTCCGCGACCGGATCGTGAGCTCATAGTGCCCGCAGAGTATTGCACGCAGCGGGTCTTCACGCCTATCGCCTCCTTATCCAATCAGAAACCACTAGCAATAACGGTAGGACGTTATTCGATTTTTCCATGCCGCCTTGAGTCATTAACCGTGCTAACGGCTGCTCATCATCTAGATCATCCGCCAAAACACCATGAGCGATAAAATCACCATTAGCATCATGAACATTTGGAGCATCTTCATCATTTGAAGCGGAGAAGTAAGTCATATCATTGTCTTCATCACCAAATTCAAAAATATCATTGTCATCCGTCTCTGATTCGTCCTCATCAATCTCATGTACTTGGTCTTCCTCTAAATCCAAATTCTCTCTATACCACCGCCCATCATCACTCAACTTATCATTCGCGAGCAATTTCGAGTTGGAATATATGTAGACCAAGTCATCACTCTACCCGGTAGTAACCAATTCCGTTTCTTGTCGTGAACATAAGAGTAGCTACTCGATTGCGTGTCAAGTAGTTTCAAGGGACACGGTCTCATGCTAGTATTCGCTTTGCAATTGGAGAGAGGAGCTTAGCACAAGCACCTTCAAACTCCCACCATGCATTTGGAGCTAGTTTTTGAGTATTAGGCTCCAAAGATGTCATGGAATGGTGGACCCCTTACTCAAAACGCAAGAAATTCACTCACCACGCCTCTGCGTAATCCTCCGCGGGACATAATTTTTGTAAAACACGCTTGCAAGCTATTGTAAGATCGGGATCGTCGGCTAACTCTTGGTGATGTAGTAAATAAGGATTTTAAAGTGCGGCGCGCATGTGTAAATCCGTTGTCACGAGCCGTTTCCGATGGTAAAACTCCTCTTTTGCGGTGGCCACCTCAAGTGGTTCCAATGAGAATGGCGGTGCATGCAAAGTATGGACATGTCTCTCAAGATCACGCATGATATGCCAAGCGTTGCCCGTACTAGGAGCCTTGCCGTCGAATTCTCTCAGAGCGTAGACTACGGGGGCCACCATATCCAGTAATCTTTTGCATTGCTCCCAAAAATCATCGCTCAATACCACCTTTTTGATCTTACAGGAGAACATAAGCTTATCTCTAGCTGATACCGTCTTCTTTGAGGCATAGGCTGTGAACATAGGATCGACAACAACTTGCTCCAGTGATGTCTTGACCTCCATCAAGCAATCAATGATTATCACTTGGCTGGCAAATCTTGTTTTTCTAGCCATGAGTAGCCTGAGTAGTGCCTCGCGTTTACGAAACACGGCTAGGGGCATTTGTTGCCTCTTGATAAACTTGACCATTCTCTTAGCCATGACCAAGTTTACGCCATCTATCCAGCCTTTCTCCAATCCTCCAACAACAAGTCCATTGCATGTGTCGCACACCCTTGCATGAAAATGTGCGGATGTTTCTCAAGGACTATTCTGGAGGCATTAAGCATTACAGAAGCATTGTCTGTGCATACTTAGAAAATGTTTTCTGGTCCAACATGTTCTACATACTTCAACATGAGAGATGACATGTACACCGCTGATTTTTCTATGCCACTAGTATCCACAGCTCCAAGAAAAAGCTCTCCAGCTTAAGTCACGAGCATCGCATTCACCAAAGGGCGACTAGTCACAGATGACCATCCATCCATAGTCTAAGTTCCTCCAAACTTCCGAAGGCCTTTCGAGAGTCTACTATCTAGTTTCTTGTGAAACACGGTCTTTACCTCTCCCAACGACCTTGTCCAAATGTCATGGTAAGATGGTGGAGCATAGGATTTTTGAAATCCAGCAGTCTTCATCACAGCAGCTTTGAACGCATCATTCCGGGCTACAAAAAATGGTATATTTGCGTCGTAGAAAAATTTCGCCCAAAGTTTATCCAACTCCCGCCTATCCGCTTCTGCAAAAGTAGCTTCAATTGAGGTTTGCTTGGTTTGCTTCATAGATCCAATCATCGGGCGAGTATACTTACTTCCATTCTTGAGGATGGAAGAAGCAGAGGTTGCCCCAACCATAGGATTTGCTGAATTCATGGGGGTGCCTAAAGAGGACCCTACACAAGAGTCACTCCTAGGGATTTCTGCAATGTCATGTTTTTAGGCGCCCGGAACGTCCGCGGATGTAGTGAGAGAACATTTACCAAGAAATCCGTCCAATTCTCTGTTATATGGAGGGAACTCCCCGCCATATCTTATAAATAACTGCCTAATTTTCTAGGCAGCTTTGGGCAAAAGGCAGAACTCGAATTTCCATGTCCAGGAATCTTCTCGTACCCATAATGACTCAAATTTCGACTCTTCTTTTTGGAAACTATTACGTGATATAGGGACCACTGCATGAAGGACCCGGACGCTTTGCCTTTTTTTTCAATGTCTCTAAACCAAGGCTCATATAGAGCAGGGCCCATTTTAATAAATAGGACGCCTCAAAGTCAGAATAGTGGTGGGACCGGGACGTGAAAAAAAATGGCGAGAGTTCCTTACGGAAATCCTCACTTCCGAACTCAATACCTACCAAGCAATGCAAACATAAAAAGAATTATGTAGCTCAAAACCCTTGGAAAGTGTTCAAAATTCAGAAGTGAAGTGGGACTCTATGTCTCTTCTCTTATATACTATCCAACTTTGAATATGACCGTTGCAATTTGAAAATGACATGCTCCAAGGACCGTTGGATATTGTCAGCAAATCATCTGGCCACAAAGCAGTCGCCCAGGCCAACGGCCTGTCGCTTGGGCCGGTCGCCCGGGTCCTTTAACGGTCGCGCGGGCCGTAGTAACAGTCCACAAGGGTGTACTTAGCGTGAGGGGAGGACAATCTTAACCGAACAAACTACGGATACTCCCTCAAGCTAAGTTTGGATAGTCAACATCTAGTCGATAGTAGATTTGGTTGATAACTAGTTGATACCTTGTAGAGAGTTTGAGAGATAGGAGAGTCTTTGCATACTTGACCTATGTAGCCGACAAGTTAGTCGACCCTACAGGTCGACCCGATCAAATGAGGCAGACCAAGTCTGACACGATGTCACACTTGGGCCTTTTTGTACTCCTCTTCTCGATTGGGGAAGTGTTGCTCTTCATCTTATTTTATATTCTTCTCATTTCTCTCACGCTGTCGCCTCTTGTTTTGTGTTTGCAATTTCGGTCGACTATGTAGTGTTTGTAATTCCTAAGGTCGATTTCGGTTCTTACATTGATAAGAGGCTAGGTATAGATACTACGTCCGACAGTAGTCGGACTCGACCTGTCTTCTTTTCTATGTCGACTAGAATTTTACTCTCTATGAGATTCTAGTAAATTCGAGATGTAGTTTTTGTCCCTATTGTTCGACCAAATCGACAGTCGACTCTGTCTATCACTACCTTCCAGACGAGTCTACTAGTATAACTAGTTAAGGGTCATTCTTAGAAAACACCCCTTAAAAGTCCCGCCCCAGCAGACAATTCGGCCAAGAACACCAATTTTGTAGTCCGGAAGTTCGCGGCGGAAGAATGGGCAAAGTCGCCGGCAGCCCAAAAAATCCACGATCAAGTCAGAATCTTGATATCAGATGATGAGGAGTTGCAGAGCAAACATGATACGGATCCTGTCGAGAGCGACAAAAATTATGAGGTGGTGGATGAAAAGCGGATAAGGGCAGGCCAAATTTCACCTACTCCAATGCAACGGCTAAGGCAAAGTCATCCTTGACGTGGGACAAAGTACTGTCTTGGATTATAAGCCGAGGGTTAAGAATCTGGATCTCTTGCAAGATCAGATGTGTGAATTAGAAGTTGTGTTAGACGTATTCACGAGTGCCTTGTCTCTTAAGTCGGTCCAGATTTGCTGAGTGAGGAAAACGCCTATTGGAACAATTTTACGGCTTGGGAGGTCCGCGAGTAAAGTGAGTGAGGACGGATTGCAATTTGTAGTCATAATTGAGCAAGACTCGGTTCTTGTGTCATCTTAGAGGACGGTTTAGGAGCAGTATGTGATCGGAATACGTGTATCCATATCCTAGCCGGATCTGGATCCCTTAGGGTTTATCGTTGTAAGAGGGTGATAGGGTAATCAGGACCTTTTGCTAATCGATCTTATACGTATAAGTTGTCAGGAGGTAATAACTGCCTGGTGTGTGCATGTGTGTGTTGCGTAGCAATTAGACTTGAAAGTTTCCGCCACATATCACTTATAGAGACCTCCAAATTGTCTTTCTTGAATTAATCTTAATCTTCTTCTTGTAGGGTTATTGCATGAGAATAAAGTGTCTCAGTACATCCTATGGCACTTTTATAATATTTTGGTTTACTTCCACAACATACATAAGTCTATCAGTCTCATTACAAACAAAACTGTCTATTGCACATTCCGTCACCAAATTCTCCTCTATTGAATTGATGTCTTCTTAGAGAAGCACCGTAACTGGCAGCAGTGTGGTAATCTCTCTAGGTAGGGGGACAAAAGAATTATGGATTGGTGGATATTTTGGCGGAGGATCAACGGTTCTTAGCTTTGCTCTCATTGTGACCTTCATCTTCCCTTGTGCAAACTCCTTTTGAGGAAGATCCAACATGTTGTGTTGGAGATTCAGTCCTACATGAGCATATTCAACGGTGCTTCCATGCCTGCGAAACAAAGCTGCGTCTGGTTGTTGTGGTTGGGCGGATTCCCAATGCTCACTGCTGGCGCGAAAATGCTCATCCGCCTCGATCAATCCGCCGGTACCGTTATTGAAGCAGATCTTGTTCTCTCGCTCCAAGCGCTCATTGTTGGCGTCACCCTTTTGGAGGTTGCCGGTAAATTCTGGTTTGGCCTGTTCTACAAGGTCAAAGGTAGGTTACATTTTATGAATCACAATTACAAAACCATAACACTCACATAAAACTTAAAATGGTGAAACACTTTATTATGATGATGTATTTGATTAACACAACTTCCCTAACATGTCGATAGCAAATTTCATATGCAATAAATAATGTTGAATTGACATGCGCTAATGCGTAATCTGCCAGTAATACACATCTGACATGTTGACTTCGAATAATCTTTGAATGTAAGAAATCTTGAAGTAGTTAATTATGTCAAAAGACTCACAGGTTCAATTGGCCATGTTACACCCACTTAGAGATATAATTGATGTATACATTGAAATGGGGTGTTCAAATTAACATTGTCATAATATACGTATCTATACAAATTGAGAGTTGTTGAATAATATAAAACAAGGAATACCAATCGACCCATCAGAATTATTCCAAATTCATAAGTAATCTCTGAATGTAGAAATTTTAAACTAGATAATCTTGTCAAACTGCTCACAACTTTAATTGGTCATAGTAGATCCACCTATCTATCTGATTCATGTACACATTGGTCTGGCATTCTACTAATATGAAGTTCCAAGTTATTTATCGAAGCTCTCGGTTGTTGAAACACATAAAATCATGAGTATTAATGGACTTATGAAACTTATCAGATATCACAAAAGTATAATGTAGTAGGAGGTCACTTTACAATCCTCTAAGTTTGTGTTGAAGTTTAGGTGATTGAGTATCAACGTCTTACTAATCGCAACATTACATACATTTCAAATCATAAAAGGAGTCCAAGAGGATTATGTAAAAAGAAATCATAATCTAGAAAGAATTGGTGGCTCATTCATTTACTGCTCCTGCCAAGGGGCCTCCCACTATTTCCACTCCTTCCAACTCATAAAGCTTCTTACCAAATTTTGCCAAAAGGATAGATTTCAACATGAGATTGGGATCTATATTTTTGTGCTCTATAGATTTCATCATTTATGATTTAAGAATTTCAACACATATACAAGAAGTACTTCAAGATTCAAAATTTGATTTTTAATTACCACATACTCATTCTACCAGAGCACATCAATGCCATAAATTGTATCTTAATTGGAAACTTTATATTGCATCTACTGAATGCATCTACAAATAGAAAAGAAATCCAACCTTCCAACCTAACTTCTTTACTTCTCGTAACAAGTATGGATCACTCAATGGACTTGATAGTGGCGACAAAAGAAGAGATTGAGAGGTAGGAAGTTTAAGAGTAGGGGTTAGGTAGGGTTTAAATTGAGCTTTCGAAGGCCCTATAGAACAAGAACTATCTTTTTGCGTTGCCTTGTTCTAAGAAGGTTTAGAAGAGAGACTCCCCTAGTGGATTACAACATTTTCTCTACTATCACCTTAGTGGGATCCTTGGGTGGATTGAGAGGGTACCTGAAGGGGACAAGAATGGTATTAGTCCATTGCTCTATATTTAAGAATGGACTAATACCATTCTTTCAATAATTTCAAGGCACACTCAATTGCCCAAAGCCTACCCTAAGTATAAAATTTAGACAAACTTTTCTAGAATCAACCTTAAAACCGAACCTTTTCTCCTTTGAAAATGTTGTAGAAAATTCAAAAAATTACGTGTGTTACAAGAAAAGCGCCAAAGTAAACTAGACCTGTTTATCCATGTTAAAAAAAAAATGGCAGATGAAAACTCAACTAGATGACAAAATGGCAGCGCTCCAAACATCCCATGGAGTCATCGAGAATGTAGAAAAACAAGATCAGAGACGTTTAGGGGTTAAGTAACCTAGTACTAGTTCATCTTCTTGAGCATTATGTTTATTGAGCTGATTTCACTTTGTATTGGTGGCAAGCCAACATATATAATATGTCGGTTGCGAACGAATACAATTTATAAAGTTCTCTTTTTGTGTAGTACTCAATGTATTGAAATGTGGTTTGTGGCTCTGTTCAGAAATGTATTTGCTGCCAGCCTACATGTCTCCAACGATGTATTGGGTAGTAGTTTTCAACTTTCACTTATGTAGTTGTTTATTGAATTGCAGCATCGTCGCACTCATGGTTGTCATATCAGAAAAATTACTATTCAAAAAAGGTACATTTTATAAATGGTAACTTGTCCTATAGGACATGAAATGAATAGTAATTTGTCTAATATGACAACCATGGTCGCACTCCAGAGCATGATGATTCTGTTAAGAACGCTCCGCAACGGTTTGGTTCCATGGCATCGCTATTGTGGGTTCCTTACGCTACAGCTCAAGTAAAAACTCGCAAATTTTTCTTGTGCTCGACATGAATGGGACAATCCTTTACTTCGTCCCTTGTAGAATCTTCTAGAAAAAAATCAAGAAGGGTGAGGCTCCACTTAGACCGATACGAAAAGAATTGTTACCTTGGTGTATCGACTCTCATTTTGAGATATTCTTTTGGTCCTCAATTATAGGAAAAAACCTTGCTCCTCGTCTTGAGTATATCCGGGATAGAATACCTTGTTCTCCAAAAAACTCTCTGCAATATGGGCAATCAAAGTGTCTGACAAGTGCCTACAAGGACTTTGTCAGCCAAAGCATTCCATTCTTCTAAAGTCTATGGCTTATATTCTTAGCATAGTTTTGATTTGTCTGCTCTTGGAGCCATTGAGTAGAAAGTTCACCTCATTGATAACCCTCCATACAAGAATGTTATGAACAATCCTTTTAGTAAGTTTCACCCTCCAACTTTTACTCTGCATTCGGAGAAGAACCAGTCGGGTCAGAAGCCTTTTCTGCTAAGTGTTTTGCAACCGATACTGTTGATGTTGAGGTCCTTTGGACAACATGTTCTTCAAGTTTTTGAGGCTCGCGTCAATCATGGACGAGCCAAAATCTATCCCAAATCAAATATACCTGAGGTTGAAGTTATTAGCCTCTTCTTCATACTCTCAAGATTTCAAGATTGAAAGGTCTCTATACATTTTTTCTAGTGGCGGAGATTTTTTTTTCGGCACCCACCAACTTGGAGGTCGTCAACGCATTTCTTGTCGGTTGTCGGCCGTTGTGGAAAAAACCCTAAAACTTGTTATGGTAGAAACTCTATGATTTACAATATTTGCTTTGTTGTGGAAAGAACTTTGAAGCTTAATTAGTTGTAGCTGATAATCTAAAATTTCATCAGATGTCTATGATGATGTCTGCGAGGTTGTCTTAGAGCATGTTTATGAAGATGTCTAATAGGATGTCTAATTGTGTTGATTGAATTTTGTTTTGCAGGGTAGAACATGAGGGGTCGAGGTCCCTGTATGGTGGTAAGGAAAGCTTAAAGAACACATGGACATAGAGAAATATGCCAAAGTAAGTGAGTTGCTCTTTTTTCACAACTTCAGAGAGGCGGCAAAACACAATCTGAGGCCGCAAACAGATGTCTGCATGGATGTTTATGACGTTGTCTTCAATGATATCTTTAAGGATGTCTTCAAGAATGTCTTCAAGGATGTCTGCCTGAATGTCTAAGCACATGTCCGCAAGAATGTCTAATTGTGTCGATATCTTGAGGTCATGATGAAAACTATATCAACCTAGGTAGTGCAATTAAATGGAACTAAATCACAATTTTTTGCCTTTACAAACCCTTGTTTAAATGCAGTCGATATTGACTTATTGAACATGTGCAGCGGCATGACATGCACATGACCGTAGAGGTATTGTCCGCAAGCGATGGTAGTATAGGGAAATCGTGGAGGGACATTGTCTTCGAAGACATCCTGTAAAACAGTTTGTGAAATATCACAAAAAACACCTCCAAAACATCCTCGCAAACATCTTTAATACATCATATAAGACATCTTATAAATCATTTTGTAAGACCAGTGAAATTATCCTAAACACATCTCGCAAAGCATCATCTAAGACATCGTGCAATATGAAAAGTAATCACTACTATGTCTAAGTGGATGACTCCAACGACGTGCTTGGACTACTAAACACATCACCGTAGACATTGTAAAATGTCTCATAAGACATTGTAAAAGGTCTCATTAGACATCCTTATATGTCTCGTAAGACATCCTTATATGTCTCATAAGACATCCTTAGATGTCTTTCAATGTCTTTTATGACCATTATTTCAATATAAAAGCAGTCAAAATTATGCTGACGTGGCATGCCACATCGGATTTTCCCCGGTGCCACGTCAGATTTTCCCGGGTGCCACGGCAGATTTTCTGGGATCCACGTTGGACTCTGACGCCGCCACGTCACGATTTAATTGACCACGGAAAACTCCAGATCAAAATGAAATTCATCGTCATGTGGTAGTGCCTGTCCACATGGCGCTGATGTGTCCTCCACGTGACCCACTTCTTACCCTCTCGAGTTTACCTTGACACGTCATATTTTCCAAGACATCTTTCTATATTTCAAATGTCTTCTTGATGTCTTTTTAGACACTAACCAAACTTTTAGTCTAAAAGTCATTTTTAAGACATCTAATCGACTTAGATGTCTTATTTAAGACATTTAAATTTCAATGGTTTTCTTATAGTGCCTCCTTAGTCCGGTGTCGTCAACTGAGGCACCACACGCTGAGCTTATTCACCGTGAACGTCTAGGTTCATGCCCTCCGTTACATGAGCACCCGGTCCATGCACATCGTCAAGTCAACAATCCTCACCATGAAGAACATTGTCTTGGACAACCCTACCATGTTGTCCCTCCTCCACGGAACCAATTTGTGCAAGCCCTCATATTAGAGGCTATCCTCACAACATGAATCATGTTCATATCCTTCCTCGCCGTGTGTGAGTATTTCTTTGTCTTCCACGTGTTGGTCCTCCACTTGCACACCATCCTCTGCTTGCGCTTCCCCCTCCAAATTCTCTTCCTGTAAGTGTTGGTTCTCGCACGTCTCCCACTCTGAATTGGTCTCCATATGAATGAGATTCTAAGATCACTCGGCTCCCAAATTATCTTGTCCAATATAATTGGAACTCGCTCAAAATTTATTTTCGAGCAGATTCAGAATTTATTCGTACCGGACCAATCGAATCCTTGGATGTTAGGATCCTTGGATGTTAGAAACATGCTTTTCAACGTCTTTTGGTTGACGCAAAATTTCTGAATCAAGCTTTGTTTGGCGAGTCTAGAGTCATTGGTGGCGACATAGGAGAGTCGGAGTGCACAACAACGGGTTCGCGCGTAATTGGACGGACAAATTCACTTGTATAAGGTGAATTGAAGTGCATAAAATCGTTGATGTCCAATTTTTTTTCAAGACCCCCGATCTGTATTTAGCTCTTAGCTTCATCACGATTGACAAACCCGTAGAAATACGCGCCAAACATCTAGCATATACATAGCACTTTGTAAGTTAATTTGATCTTTGAGCCAACGATAAGGATGGACAACTCTATATCTACAAAACAGGTATATGCAAGTGACAAACAATATCAGGGCACAAATACAATCCTAGCTACTCAGGTGTTGATGAAATGTTATTGGTATCGTTTGATCGATGATACCATTGAGAGGGGTATGAATGATCACCTTTGTGGCTAGGAGGAAATTGGCGCCCACATAAATGCCAAGGACGTTTTCTTCGGCTGACGCGCACGCATTGAGGATTTCGAAGTAGAACTCAATGTGGAGTTTAGTTACACAAACCCGCCATTTTGCCTCCGTAGAGAAGTGACACGTTTGATGCGGTGTTCTTCGTGGTAACATTGTTGAGCATCTCCGCCTTACTCAGTACGTAAGTAGAGAGCGAGGCCTCATACCGAGGGAGCTCTTGAGAAGCAAAGTTTTCTGGTCTTCCTTCCCAAGCAATACTCAAAGCCAGACCTTTGGTTTCAAAATCGTAGGCTTTAGATGTTAGCAAAGAAAGTCCAAGAATGGATTGAAGGCCCCGTGCTTCTTGGTCACCAGCAATCATGGAACATTTCGCAAGTCCAAAGCTGTGAGATTCACCTCACGCAGAGTGTAGGTGTAATGGATGTTGATGACTAAAGCTTTTGCCTTGAAGTCCAACCCTCTCACTTGTACATGTCCAAGAGTCTCGGAATTACAATACTTGAGCGTCATGAATCTTCCCTACGTGTGCAGCACCTCTGGATGTTGCTGCTCCAACTCGACCATATTGTTTGTCCTTGCCTTGTTGGGGTGGCGCTTTTTGTAGTAGTCCGCACTGGGATGTGTGACGAGAAAATTCGAGCTTGCTGATGTAAACTGGTGCCTAGACTTCCAAGCCCTCCATGTAAAATCGATGAAGTTGTTGTTAGTCTCAACAAGCTTCAGAGAGGGCTTGATTCCCATGATATCCTCAAGCACAACTTTCTTGCAATTCCTCCCCTCCACCCAATCGACTCACGACATGTCCGGCACCAAAATTCTCGATCTCCTAAGTCCCAACAGAGACTTTCGGGTACACGGTCGTTGGTTGCGGGGTCTCCCCAAGTAATCTATGAGCATGATTGTAAAGTCATTATCGATGAACCATTCGCAACGTCTAAAGAACTCCCCTGAAAGCCAATTATCCTTTAGTGTGTAGTTTTTAGTGTCTCAGAAAGGCGCCTTAGTGACTAGGTGGATCAATTCGCCACCAACATGCTTCTAAAGAAATTTATACGAATGCGCAGAGGCTTCGTCCGGCTGGGTGATGATTTGCAGTTCATTCTTCAGAGTCCCCGTGGAATGGATACTTGCCCCATCCTTGTCTAAACTCATATTCTGAAATTTCTCCGTCAGAGCATCCCTAAAGCTCTGCAAAGATAAAACTACGGTTAGCAATGTGAAGCGTATAGAATTGCATGAACAAGGATATTGTCGGGTTGACGATAACTATTTGAGGACAGACTCTTTTCTTGTAGTTCGTGACATTGTGTGCCGCCTCGTTACCCCTCATTTCTGACTCGGAGAATACATCTGTTGGGCGCTTTAGGGCTTTCCACATATTTCTACACGCCACTATCTCATTTCTCCATGTAGATTGCGCGGAGTCGAGGTGATTTGTGATGTTGTGGAAACTCTTCGCAACCTTCCTGCTGTAGCAATTTCGATGCCAAAACTCTATGCTGCTCGTTGATGATCTTGAACTTTCTATCCTTCATCCCAATCATTGGCTTCCTCCTTCACTGCTTCCCTTGGGCATCCACTAGAGTCAAGAAGATTTTCTGTCTTTTCTTGACATTGATCATCTAGACAAGCTCTCTTGCAACTCCTTGAACCATATCCTTTTGCAAGGTTCAGATGACATACTAGTCTTTAGTCTGGATGCAATAATTGATATCTACCTCCTTTGCTAACATATCTAGGAGGAAGTAGTCCTTGTGATTATCCCAGAACTTCTTTTGGATATCCGCAATTTTCTCGAACACCTCCAGTTTCTTTTTCAAACCCGCCCCTAGAAGTTACTTTCTTTGGGCTAACCCTCAATTCTCGTTGTTTGAGCCGGTCCTCGTGCAGTACTTGGACCGGGTATGGATGTTTTGCGCTTGCGACCCAACTTGAAGAAGGAGGAGCTCTCTTCTTGCCTTCTGATTGAGGCTGATTGGGCCTCGTTCATCTGCCACCGGATCTTTCAGAGGTGGAAGCAATGTTTTGGCAAGGATTTGCCGCACTCCAATCCGATCAAAATGACGTTTGTTGGGGAGAGGGTTTCACACAAATATTAGCCATAAGTGCGTAACGGTCGAGCAGTTTGGAAGATCCTCACAAGTCAATTGGCGTTCGGCTTTGCAAAGCCATTCATCCAGAGCATATAATCTAACTTGATGAAATTGCTATTCAAGAATGACATCTCGGACCCTTCAAAGAATGTCATGAGGTCCTGAATGTTGAATCTTCCATGCTCTTTCGTTGTATCTATGACAATCAAGTGGCAATCATCTCGCTTGATTCCATTCGCGTCCATTGCACGGAGCACGATGACGATGTAGATGTCTCTTTGGCACTCGATGATGGTTAATTTCTTGTTGAGATTCCAAAGGAGATATGTATTTGATCCATTTTCCCTCTAGCGGATGAACAAGAAATTTTTAAATCGAGTGACTCCGAAAGTCCAGGTTGTAATGTGTTGCTTGAACTGCCAAAGATCTCCATTGGTTTTGGCAACTTCTTCGAAAAATGGTTCCTTAGTGCAAGGATTGACAAACGGCTTAAGGTGGCAGAGCGCGACTTTTTGGTTGTATGCTTCAGTCTCCGCCATTCTTTGGTTCTAAGACCCAAATTAGTACTTTGTATTGAAAATTTCATTGTTTCACGATTGTTTGTTCTACTCATTTAATGTAGATAATATCAACGTGCATTAACAACTTCTTGTGATTCTATATTGACGTTATTGTTGACTTGACGATACAGTTTTCTGAACTCTCCATTTAATACAAGAGTTGATTCCACATTAATCTTTTGATAGTTACGATGTTGATCACACTTCAACAGCGGCATCTGGTCTACAGAGTCTAAGCTAGCTATTATCGACTCGACAACATCAACGTCATATCACTACTTGATTTGTTTCTGTGGGTAGGATCAAGGTTGTCATACCGGGCGGGCACGCCGCCCGCCCGCCCGTCCGTCCGCCTTGTCCGTCCGATTGAGCTCTCGCTCGTCCAATAAGGTCAAACCTCTGTTGACTTTTAGTTTAGATAAAAAAACAAGGATGTAACAAGGGTTAAGGTGAAAACCAAGCCACTTGGACGCCACGTACGCGCCACTTAGGACTGAGGACAAGGTGGGTGAATGGGGTTATGGGTGTGTGAGGGGGGGGGGGGCGGGGCGGGTGAGAGGGGTCCGGGGCGAATAAAGAGGGGCAGGTTACCGCAAGGGGGGGTGGGTACGAGGGGGTAGGGGCGGGGGAGAGGGGTCCGAGGCGGGTAAGCAGGGGCGGGTTACCGCAAAGGGGGGCGGGTACGGGGGGGGGGGGGGCAGGGGCGGAGGAGGGACGGCAGGGGGCGGAGGAGAGGCGGGGGAGGGCGTAGGAGAGGCGGGGGAGGGCGTAGGATGGGCAAGAAAGCCGGGAAAAGGCAAAGGAGGGGCGGGAAGGGCGGGGGACACTACTAGAATCAAACACTGTCCGCTACGGCAAAAACGTAGTTATATACACTGTCTTTTAGTTTTTGTCGCACTTCAAAACGTTGTTAATGTTGGAGCAAAACGTAATTATTTATTTAGCTACGAAAGGGGTGTAGGGTATGCTACAGTCAGAGTTTCGTTTGGGAACCTTACGTTCTATATGTCAAGGAGTTCCCATTAGGTCAAGACATGGAGGCCCACCTAGTTTAGAGATTGAAGAATTACATCATATTAGTACTTTTTGGAGGGCGAGATTTTACCCACTAAAATAACCGGAAGAATAGAAGTTTACAATGTGGTTACAATACTTTTTGGTTACATTTTTTCACCTATATTATAAGTTAATGTGTCACATTATGGCACATGCTGTATTCAGTAAATTGCAATGTACAGTAAAAGAGTTGATATTTTTAACTTCCCCCCCATCCCGTCTCTTAAGTCAACTTGATATTTACCATGCACTTGTTCAAGAATAAAAACCATGTGGAGCTTTTCTATTTGATATAGTGCAGAAAATTAGTGACACTTATTGGATTGGAAATGCCACGTGGAGTACTTCAGCATGGTTTGAAATTATGGAAACATTTGATTTTAAACCACGTCAATGTGATCGTAGGGGGCGGTTTTCCTGTAGAAATGTGCTCCACTTCATTGACATTGAATCGCCACGTATAGCATGCTCCCATTCTATTTAAAGTGGACTTCCATGACATTACATTATGGTCCCCATTTATACATATCCTGCTAATTCTATATGGCATAATTGAAACAAATCACAGGGGCTGAAATATGTACACATCTTTACTTACAATTACAGATCTGCAAGAGTCTTTTTATCTTCTACCCATTCAGATACACATTAGTGAATGGATTTAGTACTCCCTCATTCTCATAACACTGGAATATACAAATTTTTGTGTTTAAGGTGCGAAGTCGGGCTTTTTTGAGACACTCTGTGAGATCATTTGCATTATCTACATACCTCCTACTTTATACAACAAAATTCAGAGTTTCTACCATCAATCAGACCTCCCATCTTCTGAAGAGCTGTCGCCTGCCCGTTACGTTCATCTTCTTCATCCTCGTCGTCATCTTCGCTGCATTTTGAGGTCGTTCCATCTGACCCCCTGGAGCTCGAATCCCTGCATTCTTCTGATTCATCACTTTCATTCTCCTCGTTTGAAGTTGTGTTAGCGCTCTCACCCTCGCTCCCTCATGATGGATTAGATACGACCTCCTTCTTCTTGTTTGGCACTTGTAAATTCTTACTAGTTCGCACGTCCTCTACAACGGCAACAGATTTTTGTACCTCTTACAAACGATATCAAATAATCCCCTCACTCCTTCACGTTTCCCGATGAGAACTTCTTCATCTGTCGGCGCTCTATGAAATTCTTCTTCCTACAAGAACACAACACAAGTCACGCCACTTTTTATCCAACTTCATTAGTCCCCTATTACATTGATGCAACTTTGCTTCAAACATGGATAACTAATTGTGAACATAATTTAGAAGAATTGAAATGCAAGAACTACAAACTGAAGTCGATACTAGTCAATGTGCAAAAGGAGAGACAAGCAAAGTGTGAAAATGGACTACCGGTCGCCTTCTTAAGCACAGGAATAAGGCGACCGACGGTCTACCGAATCTGTACCGCCGGTTGTCCGAGCCACCAGCGATCGCCCTATCTGCACCGCCGATCGCCCTATCTGCACCGTTGGTCGCCCTTCTAAACCGCCGGTCGTCCTGGCACAAGAGGTCGGTCTATCTGCACCAGCGGTCGCCCTTTTTGCACCTTGGGTCGCCCTTTGGCACCGACGGTCGCCCTATTTGCAATCGGAAATTCTCCCAGTCTATGTTGCATGCGAGTCCATGACGGTTCGTAGCAGCTTTTAGGAGGATGAGATGAGATGAATATTGGATGGGGGAGGGGCAAAAGAGCCTTGTAGTTTTTAATGTATTAGTCTAAATTAACAAGGAGTAGGCACATGGTAGTAATTTGGGCTGTTGGTTCCATAATTCCCATTTCATGATCTTTCATTTTATAAGAAATGGACATCAGAGGTCTAAATTGAAAATAATGAATGGGAGGGAGGATGGTGTGATACTTTCTCATCCTCTTGGTAGGCATCACATGGTATATATTTTTTTGTATGATGTATATTTTGACAAGTCATATTGTGCCTAACTATTTAAAATAATCGATAAAATGTGTGTTCATTTATTGAGTCTCACCTTCTTCACTGCCTCAAACACATTAATGCATCTAACGATTTAATAGCTACAATCTAAGAATTTAATCCAGTCAGTCAGTTTCTAGCATCTAGATAAGATACCATCTTTGCTGCAAAACTTCACCTCATATTCTAACATCACATTCAAAAACAATTTGCAGTTTCTTTTTATATCAGTGGAGCCTTTAATAAAATATAACTTCTCCATATACAATATCTAAGTATATGTATGCTAATAGATTATCCTTGCAATTAGTTTACTGCCCCATAACATTATAACTTTGGTTAAAATGAGAGGGGGGAGGATTTTGAAGATTTTGCAGGTTAAATAATAACGCCTTCTAATACAATTAACCCTTAAACGCCCAAGCAAGCCCGAGGGGCTTGATTCCAACAGAATCTTCCCTGTAGCTCTCATTGTACTCAACTTTTCACTCATATTTTGATGTCAAACTGGTCACCTTCTTATGATGCATTCAAAAAGTGAAATTTTACAATTCAAAACACAATTTGTACGAATGATTTTTTGCTTTGAAAGGATTGTGGTAGGTAGGTTAAGGTGGTACATAACCTTGTAGGAGGTTGCAAGCTTATCATTGATTGGTCCATTCATGATGCCCAAGTTCAAAAAGTGCACTATTCATGATGCCCATGTCCAAAAGATGGTGTGATCCAATTTTGGGCTGCCCGTTTTAGACCCCATGGGCGTCTAAGGGTTAAGAGTAAGGGGCTAGTGCATATAGTATAGTAAGCAGTGAGAGAAAAAGTTGCTCAACAAATTAAATGGTGATATATAACATATTATATATTTGGAGAAAAAAAGAGCGACCACCACATGAAGGTAAATATTTGCAGTCAACAACAATAATCATTTACAGACATTTTAGTCAACCAATTACTCATGGTACTATTTAACACATTATTTTTGAATTCCGTGAAAGTAATTGATATCCCTTGCTCTTATTATGATGAATAAAGCAAACCTAGATATCACAAAAGTCAAAATTATTTCATCTATTGTATTCACTATATGAAGGAAAACATGAGGCTCTAAAATCATTGATTGGCAGGAGTAAAATCATTTGAAAGGAATGGAGGAAAAAGGGGAAGGAAAAAGAGAATGATGAGAATTTTATTTTAAAATTGTGATTAAACTTGTACCGGTTTAAATCATATTACACCACAAGAGTATCCAATGCGCTTAAAAATTCATTTTTTCATTTATCATGGTCACGGCTCTTGGCAAAAGGCCATGACCATGAGAGTCATTTTCATTAGGGAATGAGGAATAGGAAGAAGCGAGAAGGAATGAGGGGGAATGAGGGGGATTGAAGGAGTAATGGAGGGAATGGGGGAGATGCTTGAAGCGGTGAATTCAAAATTTGAATATTGAAGAAAGAGGTTCCAAGAACAAGAGCGGGAGCTCTTGTGCAGTCGCCCCTACAGACTGCCGTTCGCCCCCAACCGCTGCTCCGGCTAGACCTCTGGTGTAGCTGCACCGCCGGTCGCCCTGAAGCGACTCTTGGAAGAAATACTGGACCGCCGATCGCTCTAATGATGTCGCCCTTGCACCGCCGGTCGCCGTGCCGGAAGTGGTTATGTACAATCGTTCTTGGCCGTAGTCGCCACTCTCCAATCCACATGCCGTGCTCTTGCTCATTGTTTGGTGTCAACTCAAAGTTTCCACCTGCTTGTACGACTGTTCGAAGAATGTGGATTGCACTATTTTTGGTGTTTTGCGTCAAACATCACATCATAGCCGCATTTCCGTGCTCAAAGGTAACAATGAGTATAATTGCAGAACGTAATATAGTACTCGACCAATGACGCAATAGGAAAGGAAAGAAGCAAAAGAGGAATCACCGTATTCTACAAGATGCCACTCAACGCACATTTTTAAGGTGGGAGACCGAAGTGGGTGTTTGGAATCAGAAAACAGTCAAGAATTACATCTCCTGGTGCGACATCGGCGAGTTGTTTCCACACTATCGACACGAGACGCACATCAAAGTAAATGCTGCAAATCTGCACTATTGTAAGCATGACGGATTTGTACAACAATGTATTGAAGTGAGGACGCTCCTTTATAAAGGCAAGAATGTCGCTAAGAACAAGGTTTCCTATTATATTGCTCAAATGGTATATGAGGAGGTAATATTGGAGAAAGTGGTGGATTGGAGCTCATTGAATAAAACGCCACAAATCTTCCTTCCAACTAAGCGAGACATTCCAAGAGCACCATTGTCGGAAAACCCACGAGAAGGTCTTACAGCAGCAAGGAATTGGAAAGATGGGGATGCAGATGAAGTGTATGTTTGGGTAAGTCCTAATTCTGATAAAGAAGAGTTTCAAGAGAGGGAGAATCATACTGGACGTTACTTGGGCGTGAGCATAGAGCGTAGAGCGGAGAATTTCAGATTGGAGAGCGGTGGTGAGAACATTTCTTTGGAAAATTTTACTAAAAATATAAAAATTCTAAATTTATATAGAATATTCTAGAGAATATTCGAATATTCCTGACTTATTACCGTGGATTTGGAACCTGAACCCGTGGAAATGAGGGAAAAATTCTGAAATTTGGCAAACTTCAATAACATTCAAAAGACATGGAGACACTTATGGTGTGACATTACTTAAACAATTTTGTGGACATAGATACTAATATATTTTTTTTAATGCTATATTGCACAATATAGTCACACAACGTGTTAACTACACAGTCTAGGGTTTAGGGCGAATATGGAATATAGTGTGGAAAACTATGACATCTAAACTATGGCGAGCTCAAGGATGCCTCTCTCCATGATCATTTTCACCTCGTTGAAACTTAGGGTAGGCGCATGGATGAAGAGGTCTACATCTGGTTCAAACTTGCATACCAACACAAAGACATAGTATAGGTGCTTGCAAGGTCTATATGGTTCTCCTCTCCGCCCTAGTTTTGCAATTGTGCTTTTAAACACCGGACAAGTGCAATCTGGTAATGCACCTATTGATAGTTGATAAATCACTTGCGAATCTGACTCCATGGAAATAATGCATCCAATTCCTGGCAATGGGACCATAGTGACCTTTAGTATCTTCGCCTGCATCGCACGGGCGGAATCAATATTCCGTGTGTGCTTCGAAGTTACGCTGCAGATGCGACGGAGGTTCCTAGACTTCCTTGATTTTGGGAAGACATCTGCATTCTCCGGCACTGGAATATGTGACAGGTCCCGTGGCGCAGATGCAGTGTTGAAAGTGCGGTTGAGTGGAAGTCTCTCCTTTTGAGGGAGCCAGAAACCAGCATTCTCTAACGCCTCCATCTCCGACCGTGTCAGATTTGTCCCTATCTTCACGGGCCAGATTGTTGGGATTGGGGGTTGATCTTCAGTTCGAGAGAACGGCTCCACCCACTTCCGACGAGTGCCCTTCACACACCTCTCAATATCGTCGGGGCAGAAATAAAACTTCTCCACTTTCTTGCAGTGACCATGTTTAGGAGGCATCCATATTCCGGTATAAGTTGGTGCAGGTGTGGACTTCCCGTTTTGCACTATACGAGACTCGCATTTCTTTTTGGTCACTGCATGTTGTGCCCAACAGGACTTGGCTGAGGGCTCCTTCAATCGAGCAATATGCCATAAGTTTTCGTTCACTTTTGTCTCTTGTACAGCTGTCACCCGATTAATAGAGGCACCAGCGGATGTGGAAGATTCGATTCGGCGTGCTTCATCTTCGTCGTCCTCGTGAATAGTTGTCAGACTCTCACCACAACCCCGGGTAACCGTTACGCGATTCGGGGGCGAAAATTCACGATGTCGAGCCTATGGGTTTCCTCTTCCGCTCCGATTGGAACATCACGCTTACGTTTCTTCGAACCAAAAATCTCGGCACCCTCCAAGTGAGCATCGCGAGTACAAAATATTTCAGCCTCCGGGAACTCTATTACTGCCTTATTGAGAGCTGTTGGATCGCCGGTTCTATGAGCCTTACTTTGTGCACTGCGAAGTCGGAGTTCCTCCCTAGACGGACCATGTCCACCCGCTCCACCTTTGATGTATTGATAGTAACCCACAACTTGAAGGAAAGCACGAACGTAATCATCTACAGCGGCCATGTAGAGATCACCACCCTTATTTCCCGAAGCTTGCAACCATTTGTTATGAATGGATTCTGCAAGGTTGCAGGATGGCATCTCAGCTAGCTCTTCTACAGATAATTTTTGTTCCTGCCACGTACATAAGTATTGATGTCAAGCTCAAAGTGTAGGAAGACGTAATTTCGTTGACGAAACTGCCTCCTAAACATAGATTTTTTTTTTTTTTTTTTTTTTTTTGGGGGGAAAGAGAGAATAATTTACGTTTATCCCAACTTAATTGTAAAATCAAAATTACTATAACTTGAAAATTACCGTAGTAAGTATTTACTTACCAGTTCCATGAATCCACCCCACTGTCTATAGCGGTGATGCCAATACGAAAGCCATAGGCCTAGGTGGTAGAGGCCATTCTCGGAGGTGGCGTTTGAGGATGACCACCACGCTCTGATTGCCAAATACCGGGTCTCAGCTTCATCGGATGAACGAGCATCCTTGTATTGCTTACAGAGGACCCTATGTTGATCTTGCAATTCGTGGACGATGTACTTTTTGGTATGAGTTTCTAATGATTGCGTCCAATGAAAGTAACAAGTACGTTCTTGGTCTTCCATCGGAATTGAAGGATCTCCAGAGCCGTAAACAATGCGCACTGCGTTCCAGTTGGCTTGAGCACTGTCAGCCATAAATCCTTGAAACTTAGGCTTGGATACTCCGTGCCTAGCCATGACGTGGTTGAGATTCCTCCAGAAGACGAGTTGAGCTTGAGTATCTTCAGATTGAAAATCTGAACATGCAATGGTTAGAATGCGCTGGTAATTAGGGTCGTACACATGGCACGCCATGGTAGTCCATGGCTTGACGCGTTTGACATGGTCAAACATCATCCATGCATTGGAGAGGTCGCCTCCAGGCTGCATCCGGCGGACAAGGTCGACACCACTACCGGGTCCAACTTCTGACATCTTAAAAATGAAGACTTTATCAGAATCGTCTCCTTCGCCCGGGAACATATTGCGTTGCACATACGCCCAGTTGTTGAGTCCTCTAAGCTTTGTGATGCCATCAAGGATGCCAAATCTGCGCATGTACTTGAAAGAGTAGATACGATTCCGCAAGCTTGGAGAGTTCAAGAGTTTACATCGATCAAAGACTGGCTCAAGTTCTTCAAGAGTTAGGTGTCCGGATTTGGGGTCATCTTCGTCGCGTAGAAGAATGTTACCTACTACATCCTTGCTAGTCTCCAAGACAATTTTCGAAATTGTTGCTTGGGGGTTGCGGTCAACATGCTGTTCGATTAACTCATCTATCATTTGACGTGCGCATCTATAGTCTCCAACTTTGACAGGGTGCTTGTGTGTACCGATATGCACACAAGCACGCTCTTGATTTTCATCTCCAAAGACGTAGAAGATTTTGGCATGACACAAAGCAACGCAGACTGGAGGTTCTCTGCAAATCTTACAGACTAGGGTGGACGATGAGGGAGGCGGTTCACTTACTGAGAAAGGTTCTTTGGTGATACCTTCAAACTCCACCTCATTGACTCCCGTTGCACGATCCGGGCGTTCCAAGAAAGGACACTTGTCATTGTGGCATTGGAGATGACCTACCCAATTTGAATACCGAAATGACAAGCCCAGGGTGTTGCTGATGTTAGTTGTCATCGTCCTAGTCCAGACATGTCCGTCATAACGTTTGTCCATCCCTTCCATTGATCTTGCATTCTTGAGTACAGCAGAAGGAAGTGTCGGGGGGAGGACATATAGGGCATCTCCATTGAAAGATGGAGGTAGAAAGGATACTATGTGAGTAGGGATGGAATTGAAATCTAATTTCTTGAGAATATTCTTGCTACCGGGCATGCTACCAAGTTTGCGTAGACATGGGAGAATGTTTTTGGGTTTTCCTGTTTGAGAAGATGGTGAGGGAGCGGCTAAGGAAGAGGGCGTTGATAGAGAAGAGTTCTGAGAAATGGAGGAGATGGATGGAAGCTTAGCAGAAGATCGACGGGGTGGTACGGGTGGCTTTCGTTCGTCATCGGATGAATCTGATATATCAATACTAACACGTCTGCCTGGTTCGATCTTGACACGAGCAAAGAGGGGACCAACGTTAGAGATCGTGGAGGAGCTACAAGGTGTCAGAAGTTGAGTGGACGCGTTCATAACTGACTCTGTCAAACCGTATAGGCGATACTTTCCTGACTTCAGCTTTCACATGGTAGCGTTATTATCTAAGACGACCGGTTCTACAACAGTGGTTCTACGTGGAGTACAGGACATGATGAGTATGCGGATCAAGAACGTCGGTTTCTAACCACAATGTAGAGACGTCATAGCCAAGGCGGATTGCAAGCCAAGAAGAGGTGACTTCAGCCACACCATCAGGGCCAGGAGGAAGACATATAGGAACATCAGAGGCGATTGACTTAATCTCAATCAAATTCGCAGAAGGAGGCTCAGTGGTGGAAGCCATGACTTCAGCCACACCATCAGGGCGAAGAGGAAGACAGACAGGGACATCAGAGGCAAGTGACTTATTCTCGAGCAAATTTGGGCAAGGTTGCTGAGAGGAGGAAGCCATGATAGAAGCTAGTACAAGAGAATGGACATACAAGTGGTACAAAAGAGATAATGAGTTCCTGCGGCGATGTTTATGTACTGAAATAATGTACTATTGTAAATAGTAAATGTAAAAAAGAGTTGCAAGTTCATCTAGTGGAAGATATTCGAACAGTTCGACTGTAGGGCTAAAATTGGACTCACGAAGTCCTCGATGTATACGTATGTAAAACGTATCATGTAACCACGTTGTTTAAATATTGAACACATGCCTTAATTAAGCACAAGTATAAAGATGGGTAAACTAATTGAGGAATTAAGGTTTGAATTTGTGACGGCGACCGCCTCTGTCAGAGAATAAGAGGGCCAGAAAGGCTACTTGAATATAGATTAGTATGTAGTGTCAGACACGGAATCAAAGTAAAAGATTTTGTACTGTATTGGGGTGGTGAAGTGGCTATGAGTGTTATTGGGAAACGCGTTTGGAGTAGTTAGGGTTAGATGAACGGCGCATTCAAAGAGTATAAAGTCAACGTGTTAGAAGAGATCATCCTCTTTGTTTCTGCAGTCATTAGTATCTTGAGTCTGAGAAGTATGATGTAGTTGTACTCTCAGAGTCACGCTTTCCGGAATATCGTGTCTTAAGAGGCAGGAGTTGGTAATTGTTCGCAATGGAGGGTGACAGTAGTCATGTAGAGAGAGGGAAGGATGGGGGACGCAGAAAGAAGAAGAGAAGAGGTGGCATAAAGTTTTCTGGATCGAAAGCTTTGCGACGGAGTGCGATGCGGAAGAGAGATGCGCCGGATGTGTCTGATGACGATCCAATGCAAGATACAGATGAAACGATTGATGAGTTCCTCCCAGGGAGGTTTAGAAAGAATGTGAAGATGCGAATGTTGAACTTGGACGCCATTAATGAGAATACATGCTGTGAAGACCAAGGAGAACGGATTGATTCGAACGAAGGAGTGGAGGAGCTAGAGTCTAGTAAGCAATCGCTGAGCAGTCAAGAATTTGAACGTGAGAGCGCGGATAAAGAGTTCGAAAAAGTAGTAAGTTTAAATGGGAGTGTGGGTTTGCATTATGTGTTATACTTGATGTGATATATTGTCTTAAATGTTTTGATGGGTTTGTTCAGTGGGATGATATGGAAACATTCGTTGATGACATCTTTGGTGTTCATCCTCAGCAATTTGAAGCAGAAGCACATGGAGCAACCCAAGATTGTCAAGTGGAAGAACGGAATGCAATGAATGCCGATCAAGAAAAAGACGAAGTGGAATTAGACCCGAACCGATCTATGGTACAAATCCCAAACCTTGGACAGGAGGTTGATCCAGGATGTCGACCTGAGTTTATGATATATGAACACCCTAATGGCTTCATTCAATGCTAGTTGATAGATAATAATGAGTTCCCATGGGCTGATAGTGAGGACGTGAACAAAGTAGATGCTGGTATTTAATGTGTCACTAGTATGTAGACACAATGAAGCCTTTTTTTATACTTGTATTTAAACAAACATCGGATGTAGCGTTAGAAATGTCAAAATTTATGTGAGGTAGTCGCCTATAAGTTAAGATTATTGTCACAAAATTCTTACTAAACAATGACTAGCATGTTCTTCTGTTCTTGATTTTAACTGACAAAAATTCCTTTCTCTCTCGAATGCTCTTATCCTTTGAATACGGAATGATTTGTACTCATGTTCTTTGGACACACTCCAGAAAACCAAGCCTTGCAAAAAACAACGATAGTACGGATGTCCTTGTAGGTGTTGATCCATACCAATCAATTGGGAATTCTTGTTTTCTGACGGCAATGAAAGTGATTGAGGTAGTCAATAAGTTCTTTGTGTATGGAAATTAAAACCTAGAATTCTCCAAATATTTGACAGGGATTAAGGAGCTTGGTCATTAAAAGATTAATATTTAAGCAAGTGCGTAATGGTCTTCACAGTCATAGGAATCGTTTAGACTTGCGGTTTTTGATGCTCATGAAATTCCACATATCTGAAAGGTCTTACAGCTCTTGCACACCGCAGAATGATACTCCATCCAGATGCTTAAGTCATAATAAATATTTCCCGAAAATATTATAAATAAAATAAGAGGTACCTTATCTATAATTTACCGGACTTCACGTTAATCAGTCATGACACATTGGATCATCAATATCCTTAATTTACGGGGTAGTCAATAGAGAAATCACCATCTTCATTGAATTGGGGTATGTAATGCTAGCAGTGAACTAGAATAGTTTGTCCTTCTCTGCGAGAATATTTATTCGGGTTCTGAATTTTTATAATAACGTCATTGAATTTACATCGTAATTGCTTAGTGTTTCCAGAATGCTCACTAATCATTATATTATATTAGACCATGCATGATTCTTTACTACAGAAATGTAATGGAATTTAGCAAAAAGTAATAGATGTAAGGAATTCGATTTTCACTGGTGGCTACTAAGTGATGTGCCGCCCCAGTTAGAACTCCTTAAATGTCAATGTCTTTCGTATCCTACGCATCCGTAGTCATCCCTATCAGAGGCTTACCATCAGCCACATCCTCTGGATGCTAAAAATGAACGGCCACAGAAAGGATCCTCGGGATGAGCGCGGGCACATGCAAAAAGGGGATCATCAAGCTGGCAGAAAGGGGATCATCGGGATCATCGGGACGGCGACGAGGATCCCATCTATCAACACCAGGCAGAGACTGGTTGGCGCATGTCAGCGCTCCACCTGCCCCTTAGTAAGGGGAATCGGCAAGGGCGCCGATTAGACTTGCCACCATGTGATTCAGAATGGAGAGTGAGTGTAGCTCGGATCTGGTTCGAGGCCGCCTTGCCCTTTTCTGATGACCGCCGATGACCTATGAAGGGAGCTGATTCCCAAGGAGGATGGAGAATCTTGGTGTGAGGATTACGGCGATTCTTGTAGCGATTGTTGTACGAGAGGTGGAAGATACTATTGTTGTGAGGACGGGGTCCAACTAGGCGCCGTTAGGAGGGCGATTGACTGTGAGAATACTTCGTTGCAGATAACTGAGAGAAGCTTTTGTATCTGTTAGTTGCAGATAGTTTCAGCTATGGCAAGTTTTGGAGGGGAGGTTTCGAGTCCTACAGGGGAGGTTACAAGTCCTGGAGGGAAGGTCACACCGCTGCGGAGGTCAAGCGTCGATGTAAGCATTTTTCCTCCCCCCACCACCTTCCTGATCTCTGGGTGGAGAAAGATGCAGTGCAAATCAAAAAGGAAACGGGAGCTGACGAAGGAGGTGATGAACCGAAGCATCGACTTCCGCATTCCTCAACAGGTACGCTTTTGTTCTTGCAATGTATATTAGATCTCATCTAGATTCCATGATAGGATCCTTATTTGGTATGCCTGAATTTGAGAGTCGAATCTTCAGTCTTGGACGAAACTGTCAGCACGTGAGGTTCTGGTAGTTTCATTCGAATGCCTCGATCTCGTCAGTCCGGTTAAAACCTGGACTAGGGCTTGTAAATCTCAACATCAGGTGTTGCGCCCTTGTGGGAATGTGTTGATGGGCGAGGCTCTCGTTCGAGCTGAAGGGAGTTTCCTTTCGTTACTTATTTCTGGATTGTGTTGCATGAGATTGTGCATATCGAGTGTAAGTGCCGTCACTGCCAGTATCGCCCGAAATGCTAGAATCCCGTGCTGGCCTAGGATCATGAGTGTAATCTTCCCTCACTTTCGTCAATGAACTCTAATCACTCAAAGACTGACATCTGGATGGATCCTCCGGGTGCTCATCAGCTCGTGCCGCCGTGTGCTCATCAGATGGAGTCTGTGCACATAGCCATGTAAGTGCCGATTATGCCTGGTTCGTCGACGAATCATGATTTCGTGGCATTCGGAAAGCTCGAAACCCGTAGTGGCTCTTTATTAGAGTGCCTTGTAAAATGTAAGGGACGCTAGAAGAAAACGCACCAAAACTGATAGTTCAAAGAAAACAATGAAGTTAACCACTAAGCACTCATGCAAAGAAAGATGGGGATCATGCATTGGTGTTTGAAAAGATGCAAATCCATTACCGGCCAACAAGGACAGATAAATTTCCCAGTTCGGTGGTAGCACCCGTATCCACTGGATCACCTGTAACCAAACAACAAGACTATGAACGAGGAAGTTCACGTTTCTTTACTGCTTCAAATGCTCGAGGTTATTATAAGAGTAGTAGCAGAGAGATTAGAATCATACCAGGTGAAGCAGATTGTGTTGCGAAACAATGATGTTCCCCACTCACATAGGCATTTTCGTGAACCTGAACCATGAGGACGCATTAGGATCAAGTCCATGCTAGAGTTCTTACGTTAATCAAGTGTCAAAGTCGTTCAGAGTGCTTACCACGCTCTCAGAATTATGTCGACAACGACCTGAACAGTAGTCGAACAAACTGGTGCACAGCCCTCTTCAGAAATCGAATAGATGGTTGATCAGTATCTTCCCGACGTGATCAGGCTAATCAAGGTGGGACTTGAATATTGTCAAACAACTCACCCGCAGTTGCCTGTCGAGCAAGCTTCGTCTTTAGTGCCATCTTGAGTGCTGTCTTTACATTAAAACCAGGATCAATTTAGGCTTTCGTGTTCGATTATAAGCGACCTTTTCTAATTGAGTTGATGGTCGAGGATGTCGTGCGTGCTTGAGGTAGTTCATGAGTCCCTCATTTCGTGAGGTCCGAGATTCGCTTTTGGTTGCCTCCTTCATTCTGGATAGTGCTGCATGAGTATATGACTATCGAATGTAAGTGCCGTCACAGCCAGTATCGTCGACAAATCCAACGCTTCTTTGCCCCAACTATGCTCGAATCTCGTACTGGCCTAGGATCGTGACTGCCGTCTTCCCCCACTTTCGTCAACGAGACTCTAATCACTCAAAGAATGACATCTGAATGGGTCCTCCGGGTGCTCATCATTCCGTGCCGCCGTGTGCTCATCAGATGGAGTCTGTGCGGATGAGCTTGATGTCGGCCTAGATAGGTCCACTGTCTTCATTGCCGACTTAGCCAGGCCTGCTTCTTTCTGGATAGAGCTGCATGAGTATATGCATAGCGAATGTAAGTGCCATCACAGCTAGTGTCGTCGACGAATCCAGCGCTTCTTGACCCCAAAAATGCTCGAATCCCGTACTGGCCTAGGTCCCTGAGTGCCGTCTTCCCCCACTTTCGTCAACGAAAGTATGATACTCTACTAACTCAAACAAGGAAATTTGAATGAGTCACCCCGGTGCTCATCAGCTCGTGCCGCCGGGTGCTCATCAGCTGGAGTCTGTGCAATTTGATTTATTAGTGTAAGTCCGTTAATGCCACGTTCGTCGACGAATTTATCGATGTTTGGCCTTCGGAAAGCCCGAAACGCCTCGTCAACGAATCATCAACTCTTGGCCTCCGAAATGCTCGATACCCGTAGTTGATCTGGTTGTTGAGAGCCATGTTTCATTTTCTTTGTGTGTCATTTCGATGGAGCTCTTGCTGCGGATGAGCTTGATCTCGTCAACGAAATTGCGTAGGAAAATACTGGTTTGTGCTGTTGGACCTCGTTTTGCATGGATTCATCTGTTTGAGTGCCGTCAGTGCGAGCTTCGTCGACGAAGCCATCGTTTTGGCCTCTGAAATGCTCAAATCTCGAATTTGCTCTGGATCATGAGTGACTATTTCCCTACTTTCGTCAACGAAACGGTAAATTTCTTGTCACCGAAAGAATAAGAGTAGAGTTTTAGTAGGCCCTCCGGGTGCTCATCAGCCCGTGCCGCCGACTTTCTGGATTGTGCTCCTGGATTCTATGCCTTTTGAATCATTTGAATGTGCTGTCGGTGCCAGCTTCGTCGACGAACGAATCGATTCTTGGCCATCGAAATGCATGCAACTCGAAGTGGCTCTAAATTTTCAGTGCCTTGCTTTAGAATTTTTGGTCTGTCATATCGAGGGAGCTGGTGCTGCGGATGAGCTTGATCTTGGCACCGCCAGATCGACCGAGTAGCGGTGCCATACGGAATTTTCGGTGGCATCTAGCAGTGTTCCATTTTGTGCTTTCTAATTTTTTGACTTTTCCTACTTTATCTACTTTTTCTACTTTTCGTTAGTGTCTGGTTTGTCACTGCCTGATTCGTCGACGAATCCATCGTCTTTTGGCCTCCGAATGGATCGAATTCCGTACTGGCCCGGGATCACGTATGTCTTCTTCCCCACTTTCGTCAACGAATGTGCAAATTTCTAATCACCGGAAGAATGTATTTAGGACTTGTACTGGGTCCTCCGGGTGCTAATCACACCGTGCCGCATTCATTGTGGATTGTGCTGCTGGAGTCTCTGAACTTAGATCATGTATGTAAGTGCTAGTAGTGCCAGCTTCGTCGACGAATCATCATCATCTGTGTCCTGAGATGAGCTTGATCTCGGCCCAGATCGACTGTCTAAAGCAGAATCGTTACTGCTGTCTTAGCCAGGACTCGAACTTCTTAACAGCAGGTGCTGCGACCTTGTTGGATTGTGTACATGGCGAGGCTCTGGTTCGGGCTACAGGGAGTGCATGAGTCTCTCATTTCGTCTAAACCGATATTTGGATTTCGTTGGCTGCTTCTATCTGGAATGTGCTACTTGAGTATGTGCATGTTGAAGAATCTGGGAAAGTGCCGTCACTGCCAGGTTCGTCGACGAATCTACTATTTCTTGGCCCCCGAAATGCTGGAATGTTGTACTATCTTGGAATCCACTTTTTTTAAGGTCTTGTGCTCATGGTGTTTTCGCTCTTGGAATCCACTTTTTTTAGGGCAGTCTATGCTGCTTTCGGCAACGAATCTGGCAGGTATGAAGCTCGGACATGCAAGAGTATTGGGACTGACCCTAGGACTCGCCTTTCATATCGATTTCTTTTTGAATTGTAGACATTAGATACCTTGTTCCAGAACTAACTAACAAGTAGACAATAGATATATTCGTTGACGAATCTACTCTAATTGTGGAAGATATGGAATTTTCTAGATCTCAGGTACGGTAATTGAAATATGAAGCCAATTACATCATGGACTTTGCTTCGCTAAGTTGACTGTTTTGTAGAAAAAATTGCTATTTACTAGCCTTGACTTGGACCTTGACTTGGACTACAGTTGTTGTCATTTTCAATGCTATGCTCTGTTTGCTCACAGTATGACGATGAGTGGTCCGTATTGTCTTTAAGTAGGGTTTTACACTAGGTCTAGAGTTGGTATATTTGTTTGCAAATTAACTACTAAAGCGATGACATCAGTATTTTTTTTTGGTGTTTTTCGTGGCAGAGTTAAACTTTCTTTAAGCCCTTGATTTTTGAAATTGAATTGTTAACTCGTATGTGAATTTGTTGATTGCTGTTATGGGGATCTCAAAGATTAGGTGGGATATTGATATCAATCACGGTATGTAGGAAACCATGAGTTGCTCTAGACCTATACGTTTCATCATTAAAATTTTAACACCAATATTTCTTCTCCTCTCTTATTGAGAATATTTTGCTTACACCCACAATTTTTGTTGTGTTTTATGATGTAGGAATCAATTGATTTCGAGCCGGTGGACTTGGAGTCTGATAGCGATAGCAGTTTCTCTAGCATGCAACCTTTAGTCTTAGACATAGCGGATAATCGCACATTGGTTCGGGCACTTCCAGCTGCTACCTCAGATACTAACACTGATTGTATTCAACCACCATTGACGGCGCTAGAGACCATTGTTGATGAAGAACAACCTAATTATATGCAGGATTTGAAGGCACGAAATAAGAAATCGCGCTTGGAAGCTCTAGCTCGTGCCAGACTTTGCCCGCGACGTTCTAATAGGATTGCTGCGAAGTCTAACTAGTTTTATATTGTTCATCTTCATGTCAATCTTCTGACTTGATACAAAGCGAAGGGCTCATGACACAGTTCATGTGCTTTTTATTTACACTTTTTGCACTACCCTATTTCTATATGATTTGTTATTGTTGTTTACTAAATCTCATCGGGTCTCTTAAGCAGACCCCACCTCAAGAAATCATTCCGGATACACAGCCTTCGCGCGATATTGATGATGACGACGAAGGGGATACAATTTTGGTTGGAGAGGCTCCAACTATTGGATCTGCCGGTGAACCTTCTTTACCCTCTGATATTGTGGAGATTGGGGCTGTTGAAATGCCAAGTCGTTTGGTTGAGATGGATCCTACGTGGAGTGCCGATGAGTTACGAGCACAATACAAGGGAAACTCCATCAGCACCATCTCTAGGTTGAGAATAAAACCTGTTGAGAAATCTCGACTTCGTATTCCCATTTGACGCCTTTCTTGTTACCCCAAGGTCCGTCCCATTATTGAAACAGATGTTTGCAAGTTGGCAAACGAGTTTGTCAAAGGCTACCGAGAAGGCGATCACGTTCTATATGTTTCTCCCTTCAGCAAGAATGGGAAGCAGCGTTTGGTGAAGGACGATGACGCGGTTTGGAATAACCCTCATTGGAAAGCGGCAAATGATCGGTTCGAAATGACATTGCAAGCCGATCCGGACCTTTGCCAATTCAGTGGCAAATACTTCTACGTCTATGAGGGGAATCATCGCGTCACTGCTTGGATGCGTTACATTGAGCAAATGCGCAAAGATGATCCGGATTGGTACTTCTTTGTCGACTGCATTGTCCTTGACGGACATGCAGAATACAAAGTACTAATCGACGCGATGAATGATATCAACTGGTGAGTTTAATTTTGTATAATATTCTTGGAATGTACTCTTTTTCTCACACTCTCTATATATTTATTAACTCACTTTATGAACAGGTCCACAGAGCATGATCATGTTGAAGATAGCCTTCCATCGAGGTTGCAACGCATGCGCAAGTTTGGCAAGATGCCACTTGAAGAATAGAAACCCATGATCTCTGCTGAGGACTGGAAGTACTGTTACACTGCAAGGGATAAGTTGAGGCCAACTTGGTACTTTGTGACTAAAGACGTTTTCATCAAGTTCCTCTACGCGGTGCGTTTTTATTCATATCTTCTGTATTGATTAATTCTCAACATGGCTTTTTACGTTCCCTAACATGCGTTCTTCGATCGTCCAGAGGCAATACGCTAAGGTTGCCGACGAAGCCCAAGCCCAGTACTACAAGGACACTCCCGTAAACGAGAGGACAGCGCAAGGAGTGTGGACGGCAATGGACGAGACTCTCAAGGCTGAGATTAAACGAATTCGATAAAAGGATTTTAACAAGATGCTTGCCGTTGCTAATCCAGAGTTAGGAAAAGCATTTGAGCAAGAGGTATATATTCTTTCGACGGATATCGGTGTTTTCTCCCGATCCCTTGTCCATAACCCCTATTTAAATTCTTAATGTCTTTGTTGTTTTTCGATGTAGATCAATCTTCATTATAGCCGTCCGAAGGATCCCGTGATGTCTCTGGAGCGCTTCCAGAAAGTCGCCACCACCAACGTTTCGAAGGAAGTGAAAACCATGTGGCTTCGTTGGTGGAACAACACTCCGGCCTTCCGACGTAGTGTACGCTTTCCGGACCCGGTCGAGATGAAAGACAGGGTGTTGGAGGCATGGCTTGCTCGTGCAGCACTTTGGTCGCAGGTACTTAATATCCTATCAATCACATGCGTTACAACATTATGTCCATACGAATTTATACTTTATGTTACTAACTTGAAAATGTTGACCACAGTTAGCAACGTATCTTAAGGAGGAGGTGGACAAGTTCTTCAAACAAGAGAATCCCCACATCCCGAACCTTGACGCCATTTTGAAGCCTGTAGAGTACGTCGAAAAATGACGTCTTCTTTTATGGGATAAGGCGTTTGATACTTACGTAGGGCCCAAAGCCAGCCCTAAATTCATTAAAGGCTCCCACATCGACAAGATTGGCGGTGGTGCTTAAACTAAGAAGCGATTGATGTTCAGGTTCGACCACACCGTTGCATATTGTCTACTTTCTTAGCATCAAACACTTCCAAATGTTTCTAAATGATTGTATTCCTTGTAGATATCTCAAACAAGAGCTCGTTGCTAAGGGTGGTCTCGACACACTGGGCATTCCATCTGAATTCCAAGTCCCGTACTTGAAGAAAAAACCGATGTCGATTTTTTCCAATGATCAGAGGCAGCGGTTCAAGATGGCTTTATTGTTGACTTGTGATTGGTTTCTAGAGTCTCAAACCCACCATGTTCACAAGGAAGAGAAGCATCTTGTGCAGTTAGCGGAATCGGTCGATGCTGCTCTTGTGGCACTACAGGTTGATGATGATGACGACGACTTCTGCATGCTTCCAGGCGCTCTACCACCACCCCCCCCCCCAAGCTGCACCAAAAGGTAGAGGTAATGCAGGTGGCAGCCGCAAACGTCGCAAAAAAGAGCCTACCCCTGAGCCAGAGGAGGAGGAACAAGAAGAGGATGTGGAAGAGCACGAAGAGAATGACGAAGCCGAGAAGGGAGAGCATGGAGATGCTCCCCTTCTCGATGAGCTTGCAGGTGGTGCGGATTAAAATGCATGTAAATTACCTTTTCGTAGTGTACTTTGTCATTTTTCTAACATGTGCACTTGTATATACATTGCAGTTCAAAGAGAAGTTGATATGACTCTAGCTTCCCAAGGGACGATTGTCAACAACGGTGGGCGTGCTGTAAGAGGTCCAGTTGCCTCAGAGAGGCAGGCAGTTCTGCCACAAGGTCATGCTCGAGGGTGGACACAAGCATCTGAGGGTGGGGTTTCGAATGTGGGATCTACTCCGCCATCCTCGTCAGCCCCTCGTGAATCCCCTCTGTCGCATGGACCAACGCAATCTAATGGACTCGTGCGTCCCGTAGTTATTTCCAAAATTGTGGGTAGTACATCCTCTTCTCCCACAACTATGACGCTCCCTATGTTCCTTGAGAAAGGAGACACGGCGGCCTTGGTTGAGCAGTCTACAAAGGGTGCAGGCTGGGTAGACGCTATCCAGGCTATGGTTCAACACATCAAGAAAGTAAATTCCTCCCTAAAAATGGATTGCTTTCTTTCTGTATTTAATTATCATGTTTATTGGTTTCTAATTACTTTGTGTCTAATCTACAGGTTAGAAAAGGTAGGGACTACCCTTGCGAGAAGATGGAGTACAGGCCCAAACACCCCGGGATTGACCTTATCTTTGCAGACGTTCCCGAGAACTTGCCTGTGCTTGGTGTCTCGCCGGACGCAGTTCCCGTCTGGAACAAATGTGCATCGTATTATTTTGAGTCAGTGTTTGTCTTCGCCTCATACCATTTGACTGACCTTGGGACTATCCTCATTATGCACCCCAAGGACGTCAAAATTGACCGCATCCTGCACGATCGTGCCAGTACTTACAATTTCCGGCTTGTGCGAGAGTGGTGGGCATATAACCCCCTTCTTTTGGTCAGACATGGCGCCACTGCAAGAGAGGTATTTTGCGAATATTGCACTTGATTTAATCTCTCCTTTCAACACTACGTTTTCTTATTTTGAATTGCTTATTGCAGACCCATAACTTTACCATCAAAGTCTATGCTCGTAAGGACTTCGTGAAGATGTTCAATATACGACAGGTGGCGCAAGCATACGCAGGAGTCGCGATCATACCTGACGAGGATGACATGGTCAGTAACTTTGCTGACGCGAGTTCCCTTACGTACCGCACTAACGGGAAGCCGTTGCGCGGCGCACGGGAGAAGGATCCGTCGTTTTTGCAGTGCTTCGTGGATTGCCTCACGGACGATGGAGGAATCGTGTTTGACTTCAGCGCTAGTACAGGTAACAATGTGACTATCCATTTATAAGCAGTTTGCAAATTCATATTTTCAATACTCATGTGGATTTCCAAATGTGCAGGTGCTTCAATCATCGCATGTGCACGCTCCAATTGTCACCTTATAGCTTTTGAGGCAGATGAGGAGATTTTTGATGGGCTTTTGGCGACCTTCAAGCACCCTAAACCGTTGGAAGAAGAGAGTGGGGAATCAGCCTCTGGTGACGATTACGACTCCGATGAACCGTATCTGAAGAAACCTCGCACTTATATTGGTGTGTACTCCATTCAATTCATTGACTTTTTGTGATTTCAAAGTCCGTACTAAAATTAGAGCATTCACTGGTTATGATTATTTAGCTATGCAGGCATCTCAAGACACTTGACCCAAAACGCTCATCTCATCAATAGCCCACCTTCTACACTTGCTCTACCCTCTTATGCGGAGCATGTTGCTCGGGCTTTCGTCGCGGCTCCAACTCCTCCTGTACCGAATGCTTCACGCTGACGCTTTAGAGCTGGTGTGCTTAGGTACATTGATTTAGAGGCAGATCAGTGTGACCACCATTTTAATGGTGCTTCACCTTCATCGTAGTGTGTTTATTTTTTTGTACTATTTCAGAGATGACTGTGTTGGGCCAACTCTCATGAGTTGCCTTACCCTACAAGTCATTACTTTCATATGTTTTACATTATTTTCAATATATGTGTCTTTGCCTTAAACCGTTTTAAACAATTTCAAAGTCCAATTTTGTACTCAATCTATATGTTGGATTTACTTGTCATACCCCACTATTTCAAATGACACTTAAAATTCTAAAATGTATACAAGGTCTTATAGGTCAATGCTTCCCTAAATTTGTCAATGTCTATAGGAGCTTCTATCTTGTCCCTGTTAGCTCAAGATAGCTGCCTTGTGCGCTACGCGATGCTCAAACGAGCCCGATGGGGATCGAACCCGGACCTTCGCTATGCCATCGTTATGTCTAAACCATCCACTACATTAGAGTAAACGATGAGACAGTTTCTATTACTGATATTTGGATTATATATTCCTTTGCTATTTATATTTTTTTCATTATCAGGACAGTTTCGAACATGTGCAATATTCCTTGCCGGGCTCGTGTGAGCAGCGCGTTACACAAGAGGCAACTATCCAAGGATGTAGTATAGATCTCTAGGGTTCTTTGCTTTCGCTGAATTTTTGTTGTATTTTCATGATGACGTCAGCCCTAATTTATCCCTAAACCGTAAATCCAGAAACAAGTTTTATAATAACCTAAATCATATGTTCAATATAACCTTTAAAGTCATGCCTCCAATTCACACGTTCATCAATATGATGACATCAGCCCTACTTTCAATATATTCACATAAAATCTTCAAGACAATACAAATGAAATATTCTTGCAAGGTGGGACCCACAATTAAAGAAGACCCAACACCACGGAATTAGGGACCCTAAACCCTAAAAATAGACATTTAAAAATAGTATAGAAAAAAATTAAGTGGTAATAGGGTACTTTACTTTGAAAAAAAATTGTTAAAAAATAGTCAAAATTGTCCCGTCACCGCTCTACGCTCACCGCTCTACGCTCTACGCTCTACGCTCACGCCTCTACGTTCCCCGCATTATACTCTTCTTTTAGAAGGTTCTACTGGTGACGGGTGAAAGCACACTAAGGTAGCTCACTTTCGGACAACCCATTGTACTAAAAAAGTACTAAAAGTCAACAAGGTTTGAGAGGCCAAAATTCTCTGGTACTTTGAGTAAAATTTTTTTAGGGTTACAAATAACTCAAATGAAAATGGATGAAATTCAATTCTAGTTGCGGTAATGTACTAGAATCACTAAGGGCTTTTAATTCTAGAGGTGATCAACGACGCTGTTTCACCTATTTATGAGATAAAGCAGCTATTTTGAAGTCCGCAGAGGTACAAATGGTACCAATTTGTACTTTCCTGAAAAATAAAAAGTGATAAAATTACAATAATTATGACCAAACTGGCTCCCTACCCACATGCTAAATGCATTCTTGAGAAGGGGTGAGCAAAAAAGAATCAAGTTTGGATAATTTTTGAGTGAATTCTACCCAAAAGCAAATTCAGCACTGTGACCGTAAATATCTCCATGAGCGATAGAATTCCACCAACATTATCAATGTGCATTTGAAGGCTTTATACATGTATTTACATAATTGATGTGTGAATTTGTACTATCCTCCCTTGTAAAACATAAACTTTGTACTTTTGTGTGTTTTTGGGAGACTGTGATGTACTCTGAAAAAGGTGTAAAAGTACAAATTTAGAAGTATTGCCTATATCTTTTGAAGTGAAGTACAATGGATTTATAATATTCATAAGTAATGTCATTGTCGGCCCTAAAAAAACTAGTACTTTAGGATTGAAATCACTTCCAAACCGGGCCTTGAAGTTAGGTACTCCCTGAAAAAACACATTGTGACGTACTAAGTGTTCCACCCTAGCATGCTTTCGCCCTGACGTAGAACACTTTCCTGTGGGTGAAACAAGCGTGCGGGATTTTGAGGTGACTAATGCACCAGTGCAGCACGTCGAAGACCCACGAACAGAAGAAGAAGCCGATCTCAATGAACACATGGAGGTTGAAGGAATGTTTGGTGCACAAGGTTTGGGTCCGCCTGAAGTTATATTTGGACCTAGTATGAGCGCCCCTCTTCAAACAAATGTTAGCATACAAGAGGGAACTCAAGAATATCCAATGGAAACGACAAAAGGGCGAGAAAGAAAAGGGAATGAAGAAGTAGAAAATGAGAAGGAAGTTCAATCAATGATAACCTCATGGAAGAAGCCAAAGATTACTGCATCGAGAAGATGAAGATGGTTTGGGAGGACTTACATGATTTGTTTGTTGCATTGGAATTGGACGAGAGATAGTGTGTTGAACTCCGTCATGACATTCACGAACTCAACTATGCAAAACTTAAGAGCCAAGAGGCAGCAATGAATGTCTTTCCAGCTCCGGATGCCGAGGATCAGGTCGATTACGAGTTAAAACTCATGGAGCAGGCAAAAAGTTTTGAAGAAGTGAAAAGGAGATATTATGAGGTCGACGAATGGTATCTGGTCAATGATTGGGGTCGCGAGAAGGAGATTACGGTTGTAGGAGCCAAGGACCTTCTTGCTTGTAAGATATGTTTGTACTAGTAGGATACCCGTTGTCTCGACGGAGAAGCTCTTTATATGGTACTCTCAGAAAAGTATCAGGTGTCTATTGTTGCCTTGAACAGTGTTATGTTTATTATTTATATATGCCCATGGTTTTAGTTTTATAATTTTTTTTTCTTTTTGTTTTTTTTTAATGGATGATTTTTAAAAATGTAAAAAAATGTTGGTAGGTAGGTTGGTAATTTCGTAAGTCAGTAGATTTGTATGTTGGTAGGTTGGTGGATAATTTGGATGGTGGTATTTTAAAAGAGTATCTCGTGTATACCATTCCATATTAAATTAATATATGCCCGTGTCCTTTTTAAAAAAACAAAAAATTTATTTTATTTCATTTTAATTTTAAGCATTCCAAAAAAACATAAAAGAAGTTAGGTAGATAGGTTGGTTGGTAAGTTCGTAAGATGGTAGGTTGGAACGTTGGGTAGGAAGATTTAGTAGGTAGGAAGGATCCTTATACAATATTTTATTATATATATAGATTTTGAATTTTGAAAGGCTGTGATTGGTCTTAATCTAGGATTAAGTAATGATAAATAATTTATAAAAATTTGGAATCGTAACTAAGTTGTTGGAGTTACCTATCAATATGATGGGATTTACTTGCAAGTATTTAGAGCCAATACAAATTTGGACAAACCCCCAAAACATCTAAATGTTATGATTCACTATAATCCTACATGAATTCAAATATAAACACAAAGAGATGTAGGAAAAAGAGGGGAAGCAGATATTTGCGCCCATCAGATGAACCGCCGGTCGCCCTCTGACCGTCCATCGCCCATCGGCTAGACCTCCGGTCGCCCTCTCAGCGACGTTCGCCCATCAGCTGGACCCCCGGTCGCCGTTTAACCGATGTTCGCCTATCAGCTAGACCTTCTGGTCGCTCTAGCAGGAGATTACAAATACAATCGCCCACACCGGCAATTGCCACTTCTCACCTCCACGTGTCGTGCATTTGCGCATTGTATGGTGTTGACTTATGGTTGCCACCTGCTTGCACGAGTGCTCGAACGCGTGGTGATTCGCACACATGTGCCACACGATTACACAAACGTGCCACCCGCGGACGCAATAGATTCACCTATTAGTTTTTTAAACTATGTGTTATATTATCGAATATATAAAACTTTGTTTAGAGTTTTGTTTATAGATTTTTAGTTGGTTAGCATTTGGGTAACAATGACGATTAGTTTGGAGCGGAAGATAGAAAAAGACAGGAATCGCAAGATGAAAGGAAAATAGTGTGAACCCTTGAGATGGTTCATCTCGGCGGGAAAACCCTTCCCGCAAGGTTTTGATTATTTACGCGCGTTATATAATGCTTATTCTTATGTTTTACCCTTTTAGTTTCAAACTTCGGCATATATTAGAAAGTCTTGGAGTCCTATCTCGCTAATCCGGACTTGTTAGAATCAAAATCCTCAATGGTTTTAGTTCTAAAAAGTTAGAAAGTAGAAAAGGGGTTAGAAGACCGGTGGATGAAATGTTGGATGGATGTAGTGGAGTTGGTTTTCTCCCTACCGTTGGGCTAGGGTTGGAGAGAGTGTGTGTGTGTCTCTCTCTCCCATGTGTGGGGGAAGAGGGTGTGTGTGTGTGTGAAAGTTTTCTTAGGTTGAACTATGCAAAATAGAGTTGGGTGGTCTAACACAAAAAAACTTGCAAGTAGGATGTGTGGATTCGTTGCATGTGGGTGTGAGTGTGGGTAGGTTGGAGGAGAAGATAGAAGGGTTGGAGTTTTCAATTTGGGAGTGGCTGCCGACTTTGAAGGACGAGATCTCACGATTGACGAAGAATTGGGAGGCGTGCCTTAGAGATCTAGGAGCGTTGTCAAGTTTTCTTTCCAACAAGACCAAGCTTGCCCTCATTGGAGCAAGGACGAGGGAGAAATCGCAATTCTACCAAAGTACCCTTACTGGTGACGGCAGAGTTGAAGGGTCGGCTTTGAAGGACGATATCTCACGATTGGCAAGGAATTGGGGGGCGTGCCTTAGAGATCCAAGAGCATTGTCGAGTTTTCTTTCTAACGGGACCAAGCTCGCCCCCATTGGAGCAAGGACGAGGGAGAAAACGTTGTTCTACCGAAGGGACCTTACTGGTGGCAGCAGATTGAGGGAGCCCCCCTTCCTCCTTCCTTGTTTGTACTGATTTATGGTTGGTTGTTAGAGTACTTAGTAGAAATTTGTGGACCTCTATGTTGAAAATGGCGAAAGTAATTGCCAAAAAATTGATTGTTTGATTGTTGTTTGTGATTTATGTTATCTTATGTGTGTGATGGTTGTCTATTTGAATGAATAAGCTTGCTGGAATGTTAGACGTGTAATTAGGGGGTACTGTGTTTAAGGGTGGCGCGGAAGCGCTGCCCAAAATTTAGGCTGAAATTTATAAATTTAAGTGAAAAAATCGGTAATTTGTCATTAGCGCGAAAGCGCCGCCCGTTTAAGGGTGAACCAAGAAACCTTAAGTTAAAATTTAGGGGATTAGGGTCGAGTGCGGAAGCACGCCCAACATTCCCCAATTAAACCTAAATTGTGTTAGGAGTGTTGAATTGTATGCCTAGTGGATTGTTAGCATTCATATGTGAGTGGGGTGCTTAGGATTAAGGTAGAAGGTGTTTAGGTGTGATTTGCAACCTCTTCCAACCCTAATTTGTGTGCTGGACCTCTTGGTCCATATGCGTTTTGGAGGCCTTGCGTATTCATTTTGTTCGTTTTGTGCCCACAATTGAGCCCTAGGCCCTTGGTGATCAAATGAGGGCTATTTGAACCTCCTAGGTATGCTTTGGGGAACTCACTTCACTACGGGAGTTACTTGTTGGAATTAAATTGAGACTTGATTGAATGGTCGTGCTTCTTTGTTGACTTCAAATTAGAAATTGTATGCATGAATGAAGTTTAGTGTCCATTGCTTGGAAGGTCGTATTGCTTGCACCCCACCCCACGGCCCACTTGTGAGTTAGAAACCGGAACACCGGGATTTAACCTCACGTAATTGGTGCGTTTGGCGGGAGGTGGTGGTTTTGCATTGATTGTGTTTGTTTTTAATTGCTTAGTTGACATTCTTCTAAATTGTGTAAGTCTAGGTGGGTTAGATTAGGTGATTGGCATTGATCTAACTTGTAATTGATTTTGGTGAAAGAATTCAAGGGGGAATTTTGGAGCAGATTACTATTTATAGTAAGCTGTAAATTCCAAGAGGGTTCAAGCTTCATTGTCCTTGGGTTGATCTATGTTTGGTTTGGTGCTTGCCTTTGATTTGATTGGATCGTGTTGCTTAAGTTTGAAAGGGGCTTGTTTTGAATTTATCAAAGTTTTCTTGCTTAAGCTAGAGGAGAGTGTGCTTTTGAATTCATTGATTGATATTTATTTCTCACCTTGTGGCATAACTCCTTATATGCATTAATTTTGTGGAAGTGATTGTGAAGGTGTGCTTATGGAGCAAAGGACCAGATTACTATTTTTAGTAATCTGTGGAGGCATTGGTTCTTCCATGGGTTTTTATTAAAACCTTGTATTTTGCCTTGTTTTACTTTGTTTTAATCTTGTGTGGGTTTGCAGCCAAGACCGGACGAGGTTTTCGTGATTTTTGTTGTTGAATTTTGTGGGGGGCGGGTATCTTAGTGAGCCGGGTGATCCGGACACGTGGGGGGTTGTTGGCCATTTGGCCTAACCCACTTGTGTTGTAAATTGTGGGCGTTTTTGAATTTTTTTGTACCAAGGGAGTTTTTTGGGGGTTGACTTGTGTTACCGCTCAAATATTGAGCGTCAAGGGGGGTCTCCCCCTTGTCTATTGTAGTCTTGGGAGATTGAGGGCAGATTACTATTTATAGTAATCTGCCATCTCTCACAAGGCGCCCGGTGAGTGTTTTTAACACTTCGTGCCCAACCCTAGTAGGAAGGGACACCGGCGTAGCCCCCTCGGGGGCGAAAGTGAATTGTTCTCACCACTTGGGTGAGGATTCACTCGTGTTTAGGTTGGCAATTTTCCAACCGAAAATAGAAGTTCACCGTTGTTGGGTGACTTCTATTCGTGTGTAGTAGCTATTTTTTCCATAGGCTTTTGTATATGGTGAGGTCGGGTTAATCGCCGGCGGGACCATTTTTATCGTTTGCAATCGAGACCGTTGGCAGTGATGCTCCAACGGTTTTGAGAGGTTGTTTTTGCAGGTTGAACCCACAGGTTGCCCTTCACCCGTCCATCGAGACTTTTGTGGTCCAACCGTTTGTTTTCACTTAATCATTTAAAATTTTTGTAACCCTCTCGTGGGTCCGGAAGCCCAATCGGTAAATTGGGAGTGGACCGGGTGATGCCGCCCATTCAAGAATACCGGCACGGGGTTCTTGAGTGGTTACCACTCCCGAGACGTGCACCATCACGGTAAGGGGCGGAGGACCATCCGTTTACACTTGTAATAAGAAACTTGTGTTAAAATTCACCAAGCCTTAATTGGAAGTCTTTGTATGCTGCCATGGTTTTTCCTTGGTCTTTTTAGGGTCTTTAGAGGTCCCGGTTGCTTGATTTAGGTCGAATCTAGTTTAGTAAGTTTGCGGTGTTTCCTAGGCCTCTTAATTCATACCAATTAGACTAAGGGCGAAGGAATTTAGGGGACTTGGTGATTGTGGGACCGACAAGGTACTTGGGACATTGGCATGGTACAAACCAATTTTATCCATTACCTTCACTCCTCGCCCATGGGAGGAGTGTGAGTGGAAGGGAAAGGGTGTGTGGCTTAAGCCCGACGTGGTGCCGGGGTGCACAACCCGGTATCAACGATCACCTTTCCTCTCCGTGCTTACCAAATTTGAGGGCACCGTGGGCTAAAGGCTTCGGCCTTCCCCCGCTTCGGCAGTACGTGCACGGTGACCTAGGGGAGATCCGGCCCATAGCCGGGAGGGGTACAAGGCTGCCGATCTCTTCCCCTCTTATTTGGGCACTCTTGGAAGGGATTTCCTACGGGTCAAAGGGTTATCAATTGTGATCTTTTACCATGCCCATTACCGGTTACCCTTATCGTGTCATCTCATTTACCTAAGCAAGTTAGGAAGTAACACTTAGAGTTGTCTTCGCGGCCCATTAAGGGGACCTATCGATTAGCTTAGCCCAACGAGGATCGGGTTTTCCACCTACTAGTTAGTAGTGTGGTTGGTTCCCCTAAGTGTCCCATTTACCTACGTTGAACTTTCCATTGATAGGGTGTCATTGGCATAAATTTCTCCGGTAGTCAAAATTCAATGACGACCAAAGGAGCAATCGCCAATGGTAACACTCCGATCGGGAAGGTCGTACCGTGAATTACCATCACACAAGGGTACGCAAAGTAGATTTAGTCAATTAGTAGGAGTCCAACCTAAGGATTTGGAAGGTGAGACTTCAGAGGTAGAAAACTCCTCGGTTCCGGTGGTCCCAGTTGGTCCTATTCTCATGGCGCAACCATTCAACCCGGGCGCCCCGATACCCCCGGTTGCTCCTGACCCGGCGGATGCAATGATGGCCCCGCGAGGGCTTCCAATAGTGATGCCCGTGGGGTTAGCGCCACGGGGCATGCCTATGCACCTTCCGAAGTTCTCCGGGATGGCTCACGAGGACCCCTCCAATCATATTGAGAGGTATATTGAAACCCTCGTGACCAATGTCATTCCCGAAGAAGACTATTGGTTGGTTTGGTTTTCCACTACCTTAGAGGGGGCGGCATATGAGTGGTACCGCTCACACGCCTCCGGGACGTTTGTAGATTGGCCAACCATACAAACGGCTTTTTTAAGGCAATTTAGGTCCGAGACCGGGCAACAAAATGCCTTGGTGGCTCTCACGGAGATAAGGCAAGGGCCCACCGAGGGAATCACGGAGTATATACGTCGGTTTAATACGGTGGTAACAAGGTTCGTGGGCAACCACTTGGCCGATGACACCATCCGGTATTACTTCATCCAAGGATTCAACAAACAATCCACAATCCGGGATGTGTTGAACTCCATGCCCCGAACGGTGGGTGATGCCCAAACCGCTGCCCGCCGAGTTGAGAGCATAGAGAAGGAGAATAACCGAATGTGGGCCCGATCGGTGGCCCCGGTTCCTTCATTTATCCCCACTCACTACGAACCTCCTCATAGGGAGGGTCAAACCCCGGGGGAGCCATCTAGGCCTATGGCACCATATACCTCCGGTTATGTTCAACCCAACCCCCTTGATTCAAGGCCACCGGCTCCTCAACTTCAATGGCACCCTCAACCGGAACCTCCTAAGGTGGACCGGTTGGCGGAATTAGAGGAACGGTTTAAAAAGGCCAATGATGATCTTAAGGTGGATATGATGAACACCATCAAGTCTCTAGGGGACCAATTGACCATGGCCATTAATGCTAAAAGCATGAATGCACCACCACCGGTAAGTGAGACCGGGGTACACCCGTCTAACCTTTGGTGCACAAATTGCCGGCAATTTGGTCATACTCACCGATTTTGCCCAAGTCCACCTAATGCAAGCCCGTATGTCCCACCACATAGCCGGCCTACACCGTCTAAACCAACCGGGGGTAACCCACCATTACCGAAGGGGACACCGTGCCCTACATGTGGGCGATTTCACCCCATTGGTCCGTGAAAGTGTTGGGTGGAGACCGGCGTGGTGTGTGACAATTGTGGGGACAACCACCCCACCGAGCGGTGTTTCCGCCAAAAAAAGGCAAAGCCGGAAACCGTTCCGGGGGCTTCAAGCTCCTCAACCCCCACCCAAGGCTTCTTCTATGATAAGCCGGCACAAGGGTACCTTTTACAAACATACCCGACTCCATGGTATCCAATGGCTCCTACTAGTTATGTTCCACCACCGTCGGACCAAAGCCAAGGAGCGGGACCAAGTAATCCCCCGGTCCAATATTACATGGGGATGCAACCGGTCCCCCCTAGTGCTCAACCGCCGGCGGTATACGCCAACCCAATGGTCTCCCAAGACGTCCGGAATAGCGTTGTACCTCCCGGTGGTCCTTCGACCACGGGGGTCATCCCAAACGCGGCCCACCTCCTATACATCAAAGTATGCATTTAATCATACATGAGGAGGTGGACACCGTGGTTGCTATGGTAGTGGGGGAACCGGTTGAACACCATGTGGCGGTCATGACACGGCAACAACGGGCCAATAATCCACCTCTTGATACAATATCCCGAGAGGGTAGTGACTCGGAAGAGGAACCGGATATCCCGGCCGTGAAGGAGTTTTTGAGGAGCCAATTGCATGAGTTTTCCCCGGACCCACCTTTGGACCAACCCTCAATGGAGGGTATCCAATTAGAACCTCTTGATGATGAGGTAGAGGACCTCTATCGGTTTGTAGACACGGCGGAGTCCGAACACCGGGATCCCCTAGGGCCAGCGGCTCAGGGTACCCGGATGTTCAACCCGGCGGCGGATTATGACCTTTGGACGGATCTTTGCACCATTAGGGCTAATATATCCATAGCCCAACTTATCCGGGTAGGCCCCTCATTGAGGAAGGAGTTCAAAGAAGGGGCGACAATGCCCCGGAGACCTCGGAAGGTGGTGATGGCCGCTAAAATGTACACTAGCCCGTTGGTAGATGACGGTGCCTTCGAGATTGATGTCTCTATTTTGGATAGAATCATCCCGGGCGCCGTTGTTGATAACGGTAGTGGCATCAACGTCATGTCCTCCATCACGATCGCTAAGCTAGGCTTAGATATTACCGGCCCTTCCCCTTACATTGTCAAGGTGGCGGACCAACGTCCAATTACTCCACTTGGCGAAATCGCCAATTGCCACATGGAAGCGGGAGGGGAAGTCTACCCATTGACTTTCCATGTATTGAAGCTTGAGGCTAGTAAGGCCGCTTATCCCATCCTTTTAGGGAGAGATTGGTTGAGAAGGGCCAACGCCGACGAGCGTTGGTCCATCAATCAATCAACGTTGCAATTTGGTCCACCGGAAAATCGATCAATGGTGACCATCGAAAGTCGGGTACCCACCTCCTTAGAAACACTTGGAGAAGTGCCTAAGACCATGCCATCCACCGATGGTGAACACGTGGACCTTATACACCCCGCGTTGGTCCCGGGAATCAATCCTATCGATTTAGGCCCGATTAGAAACCTTGGGCCGGGACTTTATGATTGAGAGGATGACGGTGAATTCGCCACATGGCTTCGGGATCATCCCGAGGACCTTGAAACCCCTAGGTTACAATCGGTGAATGTCATCACTACCATGAGAGTTTTGGAAGAACCGGTAGGCCCATACCCCGGGGTAACAACCTTGGTTGATGAGGTTGACTATGAGGTGGTCTACAACCTCGAGATAGACGGAACCCAAAGCCTCGGTTTTGAAGGGCTAATGGAAGAGGAAGAAATACTCCCTCCTCCCCTTCATTTCCGCAAAACCTCCACTAACTTGGAGGTGGGTTTTGATTTACCTATTTACCCCGCGGTGCCAAGTGATTGGTATCACGGTCCCACCAACCCGGTCACGGTCCCAATCAACGATTGCGTAGATGTGGACGTGTCTCTAAAGGGCGAAGAGCCCCGCCCCATCAAAATGGGGGCTCAATTATCCCCGGAAGAAATTGAGAGGTTCAAAGGTCTTGTTCTCGAATTCCGGGATATATTTGCTTGGTCCTATAAAGACCTCAAGGGCATTCCACCGGAGATTGCCCAACACACAATCCCCCTACTTCCGGGGTCCATACCGGTCCGGCAAAAGGAACCCCGAATGAACCCCCGCCTCCAACTCGTGGTCAAAGCCGAGTTGGAAAAGCTCTTAGAGGCGGGTTTCATTAAACCAGTGGAAATCACGGATTGGGTGTCCCCTATGGTGCTTGTGAAGAAGAAAAATGGGAAGTTAAGAGTGTGCATCGACTATCGTCGTTTAAACAAAGCCACCCAAAAGGATCACTTCCCCCTTCCCTTTGTGAATCAAATCTTGGATGAGGTGGCGGGCCATGAGCTCTACACCTTCCTAGATGGATACTCAGGATATAACCAAGTATCCATCCATCCCGATGATTATCACAAAACCGCTTTCACAACCCCTTGGGGGACGTTCATCTATGTGGTCATGCCCTTCGGGTTGTGCAACGCACCCTCGGCGTTCCAACGAGTCATGACTTCCATCTTTTTTGATCTCCTCCATAAGTCTATGTCGGTTTTCATTGACGATTTTAGCACCCAAACAAGTGCATTAGAACAATACGCAATGTTGCGTGAGTGTTTTGTGCGGTGCCGTCGAAACCGCCTCTCCTTAAATCCCGCCAAGGTGTACCTAGGGGTACAAAAAGGGGTATTGTTGGGCTACGTGGTTTCCAAGGCCGGCAAGGAACCGGACCCCGAAAAGGTTGAAGTAATTCTCAACCTTGAACCCCCAACTTCGGTCAAAGGCGTACAACGTGCTCTTGGCCATTTTGGGTGGTATCGGGATATCATGGCCGATTATGCCACGGCCGCAATACCCTTGACCAACCTCACAAGGAAGGAGGTCAAATTTGAGTGGACCCGTGAGTGTCAAGAGGGTTTTGATGCCCTCAAGACCAAGTTGACCTCCTATCCATGCCTTGTACCCCCCAATTGGGACATCCCCTTTCATGTGTATTGTGATGCATCGGCGGTAGCCGTAGGTTCTACATTGTGTCAACCACATGGACCTAACGGCAAGGACCGCCCCGTGGCAATTGCTAGCCGCCAATTAACCGCCGCGGAAAGGAATTATTCCACCACGGAAAGAGAATAATTGGCCATGGTGTTTAGTGCCAAGAAATTTAGGCATTATTTACTCATGAATCCCGTGGTGTTTTTTGTTGACCATTTAGCGTTACGCTACATGGTTAACAAACCCGACCTTAGCGGTCGGGTGGCACGATGGGTTTTGCTCCTAGAGGAGTTAGATTATACCGTGGAGTACAAACCCGGCCGCTTGCATCTTCAAGCGGACCACCTCTCACGGTTGTCCGAAGCAATGGGCATGGTGGACATCGAGGATGAACTTCCCGATGCCAACCTTTTCTCCATCACGGTGGCCCCCACGTGGGACACCTATATTGCGGAGTTTTTGAGTACGCAAAAACTTCCCGATCACCTAAATGCCAATGAGCGGCGCAAAATCCGTGTCAATAGCCGCCACTATGCTATTATAGCAAACCGGTTGTACCGGCGGGGCATTGACGGGGTCCTACGCCGGTGTGTTAGTGAGCCCGAGGCATCACGCATAATTGTGGCATGCCATGATGATATTTGCGGCGGGCATTTTTCGGGCCGTCTCACCGCCCAAAAAATCCTTAGAGCCGGGTACTTTTGGCTCACCATGTTCGCCGACGCCCACCGGCACGCCACCAAGTGTGATGCATGCCAACGGTTTGCTCGGAATGACCTCCACATGGCGTTCCCTTTAATACCCTCGCTACCCTTGCTTCCTTTTGAGAAGTGGGGAATAGACTACGTGGGCCCGGTGCACCCCACGTCATCACGCCAAATGGCGTACATCATTCTCGCGGTCGATTATTTGACCAAATGGGTAGAGGCCAAGGCGGTCAAAGTGGCAAATAAGAAAACCACGGCACTCTTTTTGTTTGAGAATGTTTTTTCTCGTTTCGGGGTGCCACGGGTTTTGGTTAGCGACCGGGGCACCCATTTCCTCAATGACCTCATTGAGGAACTTACCACGACTTACGGGATTGATCACCGTAAAACCACCCCTTACCATCCTCAAACCAACGGCCTAGCCGAACGATGTAATCAAACCATCGTGAGGATTTTGAGGAAGACTATCCATGACAACAAACGGGATTGGGATACCAAACTCAATGCCGCTTTGTGGGCATATAGGACCACGTTCAAGGTCACCACAAAGCAAACCCCGTTTGCCCTAGTCTATGGGATAGAGGCGGTTTTACCCATCGAAATCGAAATCCCATCCTTGCGCATAGCAATCGAGGCTAGACTCCCCATTTTGGACTCTATCCACGATCGAGTCCTCATGCTTGAAGGGTTGAGCGAGACCCGGCGCCTTAGCGCTCAACATATTGAGACAATGGCTCGGTGCCGCAAGTTGGCTTTTGACAAGCTTCATAAGAAGCGAGTTTTAGCTCCAGGAGACTTAGTCATGCTCCAAGATGCCACAAGGATGGAATTTCCGGGCAAATTCGATGCCATATGGCTAGGCCCATTTGAAGTACGGGATGTCCGTCCAAACAACACCGTCCAACTCGCGACATTAGATGGCGCCCCTTTCCCCGCTCGCACAAATGCCGAGCGATGTAAGTTGTACCACATGTGACCATGCGAGCCCAATGGGTAGCACTTGCCTACGAGCTTCGAGACTCTAGGCCCGTAGCATGTTTCTCCAAAACATGCCCCGCAGATGGCCGACACCTGTGAACCCTTGAGATGGTTCACCTCGGCGGGAAAACCCTTCCCGCAAGGTTTTGATTATTTACGCGCGTTATATAATGCTTATTCTTATGTTTTACCCTTTTAGTTTCAAACTTCGGCATATATTAGAAAGTCTTGGAGTCCTATCTCGCTAATCCGGACTTGTTAGAATCAAAATCCTCAATGGTTTTAGTTCTAAAAAGTTAGAAAGTAGAAAAGGGGTTAGAAGACCGGTGGATGAAATGTTGGATGGATGTAGTGGAGTTGGTTTTCCCCTACCGTTGGGCTAGGGTTGGAGAGAGTGTGTGTGTGTCTCTCTCCCATGTGTGGGGAAGAGGGTGTGTGTGTGTGTGAAAGTTTTCTTAGGTTGAACTATGCAAAATAGAGTTGGGTGGTCTAACACAAAAAACTTGCAAGTAGGATGTGTGGATTCGTTGCATGTGGGTGTGAGTGTGGGTAGGTTGGAGGAGAAGATAGAAGGGTTGGAGTTTTCAATTTGGGAGTGGCTGCCGACTTTGAAGGACGAGATCTCACGATTGACGAAGAATTGGGAGGCGTGCCTTAGAGATCTAGGAGCGTTGTCAAGTTTTCTTTCCAACAAGACCAAGCTTGCCCTCATTGGAGCAAGGACGAGGGAGAAATCGCAATTCTACCAAAGTACCCTTACTGGTGACGGCAGAGTTGAAGGGTCGGCTTTGAAGGACGAGATCTCACGATTGGCAAGGAATTGGGGGGCGTGCCTTAGAGATCCAAGAGCATTGTCGAGTTTTCTTTCTAACGGGACCAAGCTCGCCCCCATTGGAGCAAGGACGAGGGAGAAATCGCAATTCTACCAAAGTACCCTTACTGGTGACGGCAGAGTTGAAGGGTCGGCTTTGAAGGACGATATCTCACGATTGGCAAGGAATTGGGGGGCGTGCCTTAGAGATCCAAGAGCATTGTCGAGTTTTCTTTCTAACGGGACCAAGCTCGCCCCCATTGGAGCAAGGACGAGGGAGAAAACGTTGTTCTACCGAAGGGACCTTACTGGTGGCAGCAGATTGAGGGAGCCCCCTTCCTCCTTCCTTGTTTGTACTGATTTATGGTTGGTTGTTAGAGTACTTAGTAGAAATTTGTGGACCTCTATGTTGAAAATGGCGAAAGTAATTGCCAAAAAATTGATTGTTTGATTGTTGTTTGTGATTTATGTTATCTTATGTGTGTGATGGTTGTCTATTTGAATGAATAAGCTTGCTGGAATGTTAGACGTGTAATTACGGGGTACTGTGTTTAAGGGTGGCGCGGAAGCGCTGTCCAAAATTTAGGCTGAAATTTATAAATTTAAGTGAAAAAATCGGTAATTTGTCATTAGCGCGAGCGCCGCCTGTTTTAAGGGTCGAACCAGTAAACCTTAAGTTAAAATTTAGGGGATTAGGGTCGAGTGCGGAAGCACTGCCCAACATTCCCCAATTAAACCTAAATTGTGTTAGGAGTGTTGAATTGTATGCCTAGTGGATTGTTAGCATTCATATGTGAGTGGGGTGCTTAGGATTAAGGTAGAAGGTGTTTAGGTGTGATTTGCAACCTCTTCCAACCCTAATTTGTGTGCTGGACCTCTTGGTCCATATGCGTTTTGGAGGCCTTGCGTATTCATTTTGTTCGTTTTGTGCCCACAATTGAGCCCTAGGCCCTTGGTGATCAAATGAGGGCTATTTGAACCTCCTAGGTATGCTTTGGGGAACTCACTTCACTACGGGAGTTACTTGTTGGAATTAAATTGAGACTTGATTGAATGGTCGTGCTTCTTTGTTGACTTCAAATTAGAAATTGTATGCATGAATGAAGTTTAGTGTCCATTGCTTGGAAGGTCGTATTGCTTGCACCCCACCCCACGGCCCACTTGTGAGTTAGAAACCGGAACACCGGGATTTAACCTCTCAAATAGCAAAGGAGATTTCACGAGCATCTCTTTGATGCCACACAACATGCTTTTCGTGGGTGGGAGACAGTAAAGGGACCGTGGATCCAGAAGACTGCCAAGTGGTACTTTGCTTGGTGCCACATCGGCCATTTGTTTCTACACTATCGTCACGAGTTTCATTGCCGCTTGAATTACTCAAATTTGCACTATTGCAATCATGATGAATTTGTGCAACAATGTATTGAAGTGTGGAGGTTCCTCTACAGCGGCAAGCATGTGGTGAGCAACGAGGTTTTGTACAACATACTACAGATGGTGTACGTGGAGATAGTTTTGGAGAGGGAGGTAGATTGGAGGACGTTAAAAAGAACGCCTCAAACTACAAAGCCAACAGAACCCCATATTCCGCGAGCTCCTTTTTCATCGGAGAACCCACGAGAAGGTCTTACAACGTCTAGGGGTTACAGAGTAGGAATTTCTGATGAGGAATTGAGGACATAGTTTGGTCGGATTCAGAAGAAGAAAGGAGCGAAAGGCGCGAAGTGGATGAAGGGGAGCTGAACCAAACCATGGATGAAGATGAAGCACATTTGAATGAAGGGGGGCCAAGCCAAGTTTATAATGAAGGGGGCCCAAGCCAAGAATGACCGGTAGTATGTGCATCACGTTGAAATGCAGTTGTTGAACAGTAGTGTATGCAATACCAAACACTAAGTGCAATTGCCATTTTGTAAGTATGCAGGCACATTGAATTTGAAGTTCTTCTTTTGCTCAATTTAAATATTCTTGGTAAATGAATTGTTACTATTGCAATTGGTATAAGCAAAAGGGAAAAACCTTCAATGTCCAATGTACCTTCATTGATATATGCCATTTTTATTATTCTTGATTATTTAGAGAAGGTGGATTGACCAATATTGATCCCTCAATTTTTTTCAGAACCAAGGGTCCCTTTACAATATGGACCAAGAGCCATCACTAAGAAAAAAAAAAACCATTTTCATAGTCATAACTCATGGCCAAGAGCCTAAACCATGATATATCATAAATAGATGTTCGACTGCCTTGCTCACTCTTGTAGTGTAAAGTGGATTTGGAGCGGGAGAAGTTAAAGCTCAATTTTCTAATATAAATCCTTATTATTCTCTCTCTTACCCTCCCTTCTTCTCTCTTTTTGTTTTTTTAAAAAATAAAAGCACACTAGCCAATCAAACATTTTTGAGCCGCATGGTCTCCGAGATTGTAGTTGAGGGTCGCTTTACAGTATGGACCATAGAGATTGACCATGGCCTTCTAAGATTTGTGGTTGGAGTGTAAAGTGCTCTTCATTGAATTTGGCTTTAGACTACGTTAAAAAATGAAAAATGACCACTAAATTTGGAGTCCTCAAAGTATGCTAAAGTTTGCATTGTGGATAATGGTCTCCTTTATTATAGTTGAATATAAGCAAATACCTGGACTCAACTTCAATGAAGCAAACCATGACAATAAAGAATTTGTCAGGACTAGGGCAACCGGCGGTCCAACTGGCGCGATGAAGTGAGGGCTAGTGCGACCGGCGGTCCATATGGCGTGACAACCTTGTTGTTAGGGCGACCGGCAATGTGGCTGTAGCGGCCTTGCCAAACCGCCGGTCGCCTTCCATGCGCATTCGCCTCCGACTTACAGAAGTATGGGGTATATAAAGAGTCGTTTAGACATTTGACGCCACTTTACTTTGTGCTTTGACCGTTGTCTTGGGTCTCCCATGAGAAGCCCCCTGCTCGGTTTTATGTGCAAAGAGTAACTTGAGTCCTTGGGCTCTACGTTACCTTCACCAATTTCATTGCATAGAAGGTGTGACATTCCAGAATATGGACAATTCTTCCCAATCTATAGATGTAGTTGATAATCAAAGAGAAACTCGCAAATGAGACAATTGTCTACAATTGTCAGGGAACCGAATGACAAGCCAAATACTCGCGTGTGTGTATTATGTGGGAAAGGCACAGTCTTTGTTAGGGCATGAGCATGTTAGGGGCTGTCAAGAAGTTGGAGAGAGACTATCCTCACTTATATGGACAAGGTTGTGCGGCACATATTCTAGACCTCCTTCTAGAAGATTGGGGGAAAGAGGCATGGGTTAAAGATTTCGCGGAACAAGCCAAGAGAATGTGCACATTTATTAAAGAGACGCACGTCCCACTTGCTCTATTCATGAAGTACTCCCCGAAGCTGCAGCTGAAGGTACCACCTCAAACTTGATTTGCAACAAACTTCTTGATGATAGAGCGGTTGTTAAAGCTACAACAACCTCTGAACAACATGGTCATTGATGCGGAGTGGCATGTGTTTGTCCAAACATTGTTCAACAGGCAAAACAATCACCAGTTATAGACAAAGGCAAGGAATGTGCGGAATAGCATTAGGAGCGATGAGTTCTGGGAGAATTGTACGAAGTTTGTGAAAGTAGTTGAACCAGTACTCCTAGCTCTTCGGGAGTTTGACGGGGAAGTACCAGCCATATCTAGGGCATATGTGATCATGTCGGACCTTAAAGAACACGTGTTCTCTCTGCCTAAACCTCCATTCCAACTATCCCCCGACATAGCTACAAAATACGAGGATGCATTTGAAAAATGATGGGACATGATGCTTACAGACCTTTACTATGCAGTAGCTTTGTTGAACTGCTATTTTTCAAAAATGAGAGCAATTCAAAACAATGGAGAAGCAAAAAGAGCTTTAAATTGGGTCATAACGAAGCTTAGTGCCCCTATGGGAGTAGTCTATGAAGAAGTGGTACGAGAACTCATATAGTATGAGGAGACGACAGGTTCATTGAACACCAATTCAGAGGCCCGTGATCCCGCTCAATGTGAGGGGGGATCCTCACGGGCGACAGCGGTAGGGGAGGACCTTCTTCCAACGTGGCCATTGTGTAATTTTTTTTTTTCTTTTCCTTGATTTTCTCCACATTGTGTCGACTTCCAACCCACTTCCATGCACTATGGCTGGTAGTAGAGTGGTAGCATTTATTGTGCCAACTCATTGCCATGTAGATCCCAAAGCAACATCCAAAGCCAATTCCAAAGCTACGAGGTGATTCCATGTCATTCTTGCCACTCTCCCTACTTCCTCTCATATGGCAACCACTTGCAAATTTGAACCAATCCGATTCATCCAACTCATTGCCTTTCCTCTCGTGTGGTTTGCCCCTAAGTTGTTACCACATCAATGGTGGCATCAAGTCGGAGGGAATGCCTTGCCAAAAATTGCTAAAAGGATTTTGGCATTGACATGTTCAGCTTCATCATGTGAGAGGAATCGGAGCATGTACTCTTTCGTGCACAACAAAGTGAGGAATTGGTTGTCCATTTCCAAAGCAAAGGACCTTGTTTACATCTATGCAAACACCAAACTCAAGAGCGAGACACGTAGAAGATCGCCAAGAACGTGGTATGAAAATTATTTTGAAGAAGAGGACTCTGACCAAGAAGAGGATATACTGGACAATGAATGGAATGATGGTGTATTTGGGGATATCTCGGAGGCGGATGACGACAACTATCTCAATGACGGTAGCGAACATGACGACCTAGAGAAATGGAACAACGACAAACACTAGTACAAAACCACGATTATTTGACTGGGGGTACTTGACTGCCTAGTCAAATTTTTAAAAATGAGTCAAAAATCGTAGTCAAATTGTCCATAGTCAAGGCTTAGTCATATGTGTAGTCAACAAATAGCGGCACCTCGATGGGAACGCTGGGGAACAGAATTTCAGTGTGTTCCCGACGGACGTCATCTCCTTCGACGCATCCTCCTCGAAATATGATCGCACGCAATCATAAGACATTACTACAAAAAAAAATTGGGATTTTTCGGATGCTCTCCTTAATCTTTGAGTGAGTTTGAGTATTGAGGTTTCGCTTGTTAAGCCCAAATCCTGGTCTCTTTGCATAATTATTTTATTCGTCATTGTACAAATTTTATTTGCAAGTAACTATCTAGGACATCAAAATCACGAGAAGGTTGTATCTCTCGTTAGAAATAAGATTTCAGATGTAAATTAATGTGAATACCGGCAAGGAGATAGTTACAAGTACTAATTAAAGACTATCTTCTCAAATCATATTGCTTATGCAAATGGTTACCGCCATGCCAAGATCTGAGCACGCGGTGAGGCCATAAGAGAGGGTGCCGCACACCAGCAGGTCAAAAGTGGGCATTCCAAGTCTCAAGTATGAGCACGCGGGCGAGGCCATAAGAGAGGCTCCTGGTACCAAAGGGGTCAAGTGGCCATTCCAGCTCATTTGGTTGCAAAACTGTCTACTTTCCATGCTTTGAAGAGCCGCCAAATCCTCATATAATGTCCGATTTTGACGAAATTTGTTGGGTTGGGTTGCAAGTCAAGTCTAGTTTCAATTCTAAAAATGAAAACTTATCTCAAGACCCCATGAAAAGATTGAGTGAAAAATGATGAAAGTTGCACTGCAGGTACCGGCAGTGCAATTTTCATGACGTTCTCCATGTTTGAAGAGCCGCCAAATCCTCATATAATGTCCGATTTTGACGAAATTTGTTGGGTTGGGTTGCAAGTCAAGTCTAGTTTCAATTCTAAAAATGAAAACTTATCTCAAGACCCCATGAAAAGATTGAGTGAAAAATGATGAAAGTTGCACTGCCGGTACCGGCAGTGCAATTTTCATGAAGTTCTCCATGTTTGAAGAGCCGCCAAATCCTCATACAATGTCCGATTTTGACGAAATTTGTTGGGTTGGGTTGCAAGTCAAGTCTAGTTTCAATTCTAAAAATGAAAACTTATCTCAAGACCCCATGAAAAGATTGAGTGAGAAATGATGAAAGTTGCACTGCCGGTACCGGCAGTGCAATTTTCATGACGTTCTCCATGTTTGAAGAGCCGCCAAATCCTCATACAATGTCCGATTTTGACGAAATTTGTTGGGTTGGGTTGCAAGTCAAGTCTAGTTTCAATTCTAAAAATGAAAACCTATCTCAAGACCCCATGAAAAGATTGAGTGAAAAATGATGAAAGTTGCACTGCCGGTACCGGCAGTGCAATTTTCATGAAGTTCTCCATGTTTGAAGAGCCGCCAAATCCTCATACAATGTCGGATTTTGACGAAATTTGTTGGGTTGGGTTGCAAGTCAAGTCTAGTTTCAATTCTAAAAATGAAAACTTATCTCAAGACCCCATGAAAAGATTGAGTGAGAAATGATGAAAGTTGCACTGCCGGTACCGGCAGTGCAATTTTCATGACGTTCTCCATGTTTGAAGAGCCGCCAAATCCTCATACAATGTCCGATTTTGACGAAATTTGTTGGGTTGGGTTGCAAGTCAAGTCTAGTTTCAATTCTAAAAATGAAAACCTATCTCAAGACCCCATGAAAAGATTGAGTGAAAAATGATGAAAGTTGCACTGCCGGTACCGGCAGTGCAATTTTCATGAAGTTCTCCATGTTTGAAGAGCCGCCAAATCCTCATACAATGTCGGATTTTGACGAAATTTGTTGGGTTGGGTTGCAAATCAAGTCTAGTTCAATGTTCCCCACACATCATAGTCTCCTCAGTCACAAACACATCCAGGCCCAAAAAGGCCATTTCAAAGAGGCCGAGAACGTGTTGCAGAGTCCACTTCTACCCTCTACAACAACACACGAGCATGAGATCAAACATGGAATCAATATTCTGGTAATGGTCCACATGCAAGAGACATATAGGAAAAAAAAATAAGAATGTGAGTGGCAGGAAGTCTGTGCATCTGTTAGTATCATTGAAAATCAAGTTTGCAAATCGTATTCCTTTATTGATGCACACGATAGAAAGTATACAACTCATCTCCAACTGCAATGTCTCGGGTTGCGACGGTCATTGTGTACCCTCATTCGTGTGTACACCATGGTCTAGGTAAATCAATGTACTCCCAAATGCAATTCCCTATTTCGTGTCGTCCTTTACTACTGTTGATGAAGCCCGCAACATTTCCATTTAGTACATCACCATCCTGATAGACATTATTCTGCAGTTGCAAGACGTATCGTTTGAATCGCGGATTGGAAGTACATAGTGAACGATACTCAGATCGAGAGTGGAGAGTGCCCACAAACGGCAAAGAACTCATCGGCTCACACCGCGGCTACATGGCAAACAAACCCCATCCCATGAAAGGGAACTTCGAAACTTTAATCTCCCAAGTACGGCCGAAAAATGTAAATTGCGTCAACTTTGGGATAGGACACGGATGCCATTGTCCGTGTAATCTTGTCAACGCGTTGAGCGCACGCGTTAGATTCTGTAGGTGTTCTATCAACGAGCTTTCCTATTATAGGGATCTTTGCCGAAATAGTCCCTTGCAGCGCGTCTGTAATTGCAGCAAGAACAAGCGGCCGACGCTATTCCTACATTGTTAACACTTGGTCTGCATTAAGTTCCGCTATGTTCTTTGAAGGAGAAATTAAGGGAATCTCTGACAACAAATTGCAAAGGCCGAAACTGAAAGAGGGTTGTAGATAGGTCACTAACCAGTAAAGATTTCGTGAGTTGGGGATCGCGTTTGTACAACTGCAGATGCTTCCGGATTGTCTCGCGACGCATACGTCTCCCCCCCATGCATCGCTTGCAGGGACATGAGTAACTAGTGAGTCCCCATGCGTCGACCTCTTTTTCCTCCTCTTGCCACAATGTCAAGTCCGCCACTCCCTCCGCGATTGTGTGTCCATCGATCGATTAACGCATGAAAATGATGAAGCACTTGACTAAGAGTATGACTATCTTGACTGACAGTAGTCACAGTGTGACTAGAACGGGTCACTAAGAAGGGTTAATTTGACTACCCATAGTCAACACAGTCATCTTAGTCATTGGGAATGACTATGCAGCTCGGAAGATGACTGCAATTTTGAAGAACAACGGCTATTTGTAGTAGCCAGGGGTGCCCTCGAGTAGGTTGGTAGGTGGTCGCCAACCCTAATTGCATTTAAAGCAACGCCGTCATTTGAAATCTTCTCGATTTGAGTGTCAAATCGAGTAACATCAACGAAGATCATAGCCGCCTACGCACATGATGTTCTTCTTCCTCCTTGCACTCCTATTTTCCGCCATGGTTGTCATTTTGCGAAAAAAATCAGTATTTTTCTCGATCGATTTGGAGAGAGATGGAGTCAAGTGAGGAACGACGAGAGTGGGAGCGAGTGACGAGGTTGGAGAAGAAGAGATCGTGGAGGAGACGCTCATTACCGTCACAAAGATCCGGCAAGACCGATAACGACAAATCGACGCCGATTCTCGACGCCAAAGCGGCCGCGAGAATAAATGACGGATCTCGACGATAGAAAAAGTGACGGCGACGAGGGCCACAAAGAGAAGGAGGACGTCGGCGACGGTGAAGCAAACAAAGAAAGGTGACGGTGAAGAAGGCGAGGTGACGAGGAGATTGTAGGAGTAGTTCGGGCCGCAGTGAGACGGTGAGGAGGGCGATGGTGAGGAGAAGGCCGAGGGTACACACAAATGACGGTGAGAGGGGGCGAGGTAAAGAGTGTGAGGACGACGTTGGCAAGGGAAGAGCCAACAGTGAGGGCGAGGGGGGCTCGGGCGACTGTGGGAGTAGCTCCGCTGAAGATAGCGACGCCGAGGAGCCTGTCGCCAAACAAGGCACCGATAAGGCCGAGGGTGTAGAGAGCGACGGTGACGAGGGGGACGAGGGTGAGGAGGGCGACACGGAAGATTACACCCCCTCCAACGAAGGAGACGACACCGACTCCAGCACAAAGTCCTCCGCTGAGTCAGTCGACACAAGCAGCACATCCACATCCGACAGCTCGTCGAAGAGGCGAAAGACAAAGCGAGGTAAACGGGCACAGCCAAAGAAGAAGGAGGTTCCGGCACCCTGCTGCGTCACGAGCTCAGAGAGGCGGAAGAACTTTGAGCGCAATCGAGCCCTACCCGAAAGAGCTCGGAATCCCGGGCTTCTTTGCAGGTCATCTTGACAAAAATTCATCCCCCCTTCAAGTCATCACCAAAGATCATCGAAGAGGTTAGAGCACGAGTCAAACTCTCGCCATCAATCTTTGGTCAATCTATGCAAGTTCAAAGGTCTTTGCGCACCATTGCAAATCTAAGTGACCTGGAAGTTCAACACATTTTTCGAAATGTAGCTTTATTTCCACAAATTTCTGCCGGAGTGTTAGAGAGAACTGCAATCCTTCTCACCGATGTGTTTGAGGACTCCAGAAACGTATCGGCGAAGACTGATCCGTCCGCCCGAAAGGTCTACGCGTTTGAGACCTGAACGGGATTTGTCGCCGCCTGTGAGGAGGTCTGGACGCAAGATCACGAAGGACGAGTCAAAATTTTTGACACCGCCGAAGAAGCAGCCACCAAGAGCTGTCAAGAAGGGCAAGAAGGTTGCTTCGAGTCGGAATCCACCGCGGACTCAAAATCCAAATAAAGAGGAGGACGAAGAAGAGAACAAGTCGGTAGGGGAGGAACGACCGTTGGAGCCTCCCGTGAAACGGGCACGTCCGTCTTCACCATCACCGAAAGTGACCCAAGAATCTGCTCCCAAGACTCCAAAGAGAGCAATTCAATTCGACACACTCGCAACCAATCCGCAGGAGTGGAGTGTGAAGAAGCGGGACAACCTTCCCAGCGCTAGAGGTACCACGATACCGCCAAGGCACCCTCGGCCATTAGCAACACCGCCAAGGCCCCCTCGACCGTTCTTTGTTTCCTTGATTGAGGATATTATCACGGCTACAATACCCACCAAGATGTCGAGGATACGTGGTCCGGAGATGGTCGCCACCTTGACTTCACGACGCCGAATGAGCCGTTCGCGGAATCTAATGTTCGAAGAGAAGTGGTGGATTTCCTACCAAGTGCAACACAGAACATGGACGCTCGCGATCATGAGATTGCTGACTTGGACTTGGCAATTGAGGAACAACAACTCCAACTCCTCCGGAAGAAAAGGGCGGCCATGCAGGCACGGCAGGGTGAGCTTCAACGAGCCAGCGGCGAAGGCCCAAGTAGTCCCGCTCCCGTCGGTCCTACGATGCTCTTGAAAGGCCAAGAGGAGGCAAGTACTCAAGCAACAAGTGGATGTGCTTCCAATCCGAGAAGGCGAGGGCAAAAAGAGGTTTGTTGTGGAGGTGGACTACTGTGGATTCCCGGTGGGGGATTATCGACAAACGTGGCTAACATGCTTGCGAGGTCAAACAGAGAGACATCGACTTGGCGTCGACAATTATTCGCAGCATGATATGGGGATGTTGATGGTCATGAAGGAATCGGTGGACAAAGTCTTCGAGTACAAGGGAGGCTTGCGGGGGGTGACGGATAAGGCTTTCCACACCATGTTGAAGGGCCACTCAAGAGTGCAAGGTACCACTCAAGAAATTGATGCTAGAAGGATCTCCCAAGCCTCCTCATATTAGACAGATCACCTGGGTAAATCTTTCAAACTCATAGTGGATGAGCGGAAGATCATGGAAGCGAGAAGATGCGAGCAAACCGGGCACACGTGAAGAGACTCTCCAAGGCCGGGTCGCACGGAAGGGGCCGTGAAGGCCAATCTGGTAATGGCCACTCTCACTTAATTATGTCATATTGTGATCGATTAGGTTGAGAGCCCATCAGGTGACAATGCTGATGATTGACTAATATTCAACTACAAGATGGATTTGTGGCAAAGGCGATGGAACTTCGAAATGTCTCCTCCAAGTCGGGAAGAATTAGAGAGAGAAATGGCTCGTGAGAAAGGGGCCCGAAAGCGGAAGGTGGGCAGTGACGTGGTTAGAGAGGTGTCGGGAGGAAGCAGACTAGAGCCCAGATCACCATCAAGCCGAGTAACTCATTTGGCGTCGGAGACGAACCTGGCCTCTCGCATGTCCGGTATAGAGGCGAGCATATCGCTCATTATGGAGCATCCGAGAATCCCCATTCCAGTCCATCATATGCGCGCAAAACAACTCTCCACCCTCCGGAAAGATGCTACTGCAATAAATCCACACTCGGCCAAACACCCTCGCCTTTGCATTCGGCGCACCTCAACTTAGCTTCTAACCGGGTGGGAAAATCATCACCCAACGGATTATTTTTTTCTTGCACCCATTTGAGATGATGAAACTAATCGTAATGTTTCATTTATCGTGTTTATCGTGTTGAAGATGCCCGAATGTGAAATTCGACGACGACAATCAAATGCGTGCGTCTCGCACACAGTCGCCGAGCGTCCTCCTTCCGAAGCGATGTCGATGATGGCACACCGGACTTGGAGGTGCTCCGTGAAATCGATGCCATTGGAATTGTTGCATCAACTTCGCCTACCCCGTTGAAAGAAGACAATGCGGCTCCAAAGGCCGCTCGGAAACGGCCAAGAATGACGGAGGTGGAGAAGCTCCAAGCAGAACCCGCGGAGCAACGCCAGACTCGGGCAAGATCCGACACTACAGGTAAGGGTGTAGACCCTGTCTGGAAGGCACCGAAGCAGAAGAGGACCGCTGAGCCGCAGCGTAAAGATAAGGAGGCTAGTGCGAAGGCAGGGAACGAGGGGAAAGAGAAGGCCCCTGCCTCTGCCAGCAAAGCGGGGAAGGAGAAGAACCTCAACTCCCCCACTAAAGGTAAAGAGGCAGTTACGAAGGCGGGGAAGGAGAAGGCCGATGCCCTAGCAAGGGCGACGGGGAAAGAGAAGGCCGACGCCCCAACGAGCAAAGCGGGGAAGGAGAAGGCCGATGCCCAAGCGAGCAAGGCGGGGAATGAGAAGGCGGACGCTCCAACGAGCAAAGCGGCGAAAAAGAAGCCTGATGCCCCAGTGAGCAAAGCGGGGAAGGAGAAGGCTGCTGCCCCTGCGAGCAGAGCAGGGAAGGAGAAGGCGGTTGCAGCTGCCCCTGCAAGCAAAACAGGGAATTCGAAGGAGAGGGCCGATGCGCTTACAAGCAAAACCAGGAAGGAGAAGCCTTTAGAGGAGACCGCAAAAGCAGCCACGAAGGAGACCAAGAAAGGAGCCACGAAGGAAACGCCAGATTCCAATGCCACCGCAAAGGAGAAGGCCCGGGGGATAAACAACAATAAACTGGGTGAGGATGGAAAACACCGCCAAACGTTGACTTCAACCGAGGTCCGGCAATAACTCCTTCGGAAATTCAGTTTATGGAACTGCATTTTAGCAGTTTTCTCTAACATGTGTAACTTACCACCGTTTGCAGGTTCAATTCGAACCCGGTGACCAAGTGCACATCATGGGCGTTGACGAGGGTGAAGAAGACAAGATCGTAGCCGATGGAGAAGTGCTCAGCGTGGAGGGGGGCACGTTACATGGCAGGCAACTAACGGAGGGTATGGTATCAGTACAAGTCCTGAAATGCTACGACAACGACTACGTACTCTATCAGCCCATCACCCTCGATGATCCACCAGTGACTAAGATGGGCGAGGCACATTTACAGTGGATTGCATGGCCAACCGAATTCCTCCGTCACCTAGAGTGTTTTCTCTAAGTTAGAACGCCGATGCAGATTTATAGCACAGAACTTGCATGCATGTATTCTAGATCACAGACAAATTACATGTGGTATATGCGGCTTGAACAACATACACCTAAAATTTTGATTCAATTGCAAACCCATAACTGTGCAGCATTGCTGATTGATATTTATCAATACTCGTAGCCTATTCTTTCTAGACTCCACGAAAACACATAACACCTTAATTAACAACTCACAACCACATGACAAAAATTAGTCATCGCCGATGACACCACATCGCCACTACTCTCGACTATACACAGTCATCCGAGATGACTGCAGTCATCACAATTGACTCCAACTAGTCAACTTTGAATCCCTACCTGACTCCTCAAAGTCATATTCACACAATATACGCTCCTTAAAACCGCGACGATGACTGCATGCAGTCAGCAGCCTTTAGATGGCAACGAATCCATTGATCAATTATGTAAAGTCGTATGACCGCAAATAGTCGTAGTATTATAAGCCACACTCCCAAAGATGACCAGACTTAGTCAACCGAATTCACGTAATTCACGAGACGATCGTTGGTCAGTTGCGATCATAAGTTTTGACTAATCCGAGTCATTCAAACGAAGTCCCAAGTCCAGCCCAATCGAGGTCCCAAAAATCGTCGGGAACGCAGCGCATGGGAACGCCGATGTCCGTTTTTGATCATGAGTCAAAATGTCCGAGCGACTTGTCCTTTTTGACTCGAAATAGTCTTAGTCAAGTTCGAAAAACATGTCCGTTTTTGACTGCTGGCTAGTCAAAAATGCAGTCAAAAAATCCGGGATTTGTACTAGTGAAAGGAAACATGACTATTCATGTCTAGGACCCATTTGAGTTCAATGATGACGAGGACGTTCCACAATAGCTTGCCAATTTACGGTTTTTGCCAATGACACAAAGGGAGAAGGAGTGGCAAATTTACCTCTCCAAGAGAATACTTGCCTAGCAAAAAAAGACCAGGTAAACCGGATTGATGAAGAGAACACTAGGTCCCTTACAGGCAGCCTACAATCTAACGGAGACGGTAAACTTGACCGTGTGAACAGGGTTGTCTTATTAGACACAATTTTGGGAATGTCAGTCTGAATTGTCGTATTGGACATGTCTGTTAGACGTCGAGTCGACGAAAATGTCGACGGTACCAAAAATTACATAGTAAAAAACTTGCTGAGATTTACCTTGAGGTAAAAAGCTATTTTCCTACGTGGCGTAGGATTGATAATGACGTGGAAAATCAAAAAACATGTCACAGTGGGCGACCGCCGGTGGGCGACCTCGCTAGGCGACTGGCGGTCGCACCGAGGCGAACGTCGGTCGCCCTCTCGCGACCGCCGACGCTCGGGCCGCGAGAAAGCGACCGGCGGTCCGTATGAGACCGGGCGGTCGCCCTAGCAACCGCTAGTAGGCGACCGCCGGTCAGATCTTCAGCGACCGACGACGATCGCCGAGCGTCGTCGGTCGCTTATAGCGATCGGCGGTCGCCCTGGCAACCGCTATTAGGCGACCGCCGGTCTAGTACTTAGCGACCGACGATCGCCCAGGGCGATCGTCGGTCGCTTATGGCTATCGGCGGTCGCCCTGGGGGTAGCGCCCATGTGACCTGCACTATGGTTGTATATGAAACAAGAAAAATATATCCATATTGGTACAAAATGAGCTTCAAAGCATTTTTATGAATACATTTTTAATTGGAAACAAGGTCAATGGTGCATTTCATAGTACAAATTTGCGCATGTCTATAATCATAGTATTCATATATATGATGTAACTATTACATATACCAAACTATATGTATTATACTCCCGAAACATACTAGGATACCAAAGTATTGTAAGCTAATAGTTGCCCTACTTGCAGTACATTGTAGTATTGTACCGAGTTCTAACAATGAACTTCGTGCTTCCAATCCAAGATAACAAAATTCTAATAATTCGTCTTTAGGTATCCCTCAATGTATACGTATCGTCGCTTGATACTTCATCTGCGTTTGGATCGGTTTCACCTAGAGAGTCATCGGTGCTTTGGTCGCCATCCTCGTCTTCATCCTCTGTCTCATTGCGTACTTCACACTCAACCTCACTCGCCAAATTGCGCAATTCCGTGTCCGTAGTTGTTTTCTTGTTCACTGTAACGAGGCGCTTCAAGGGCCGTGAAGCATTAGTGATCCCGTTTGCGTTCAGTGGTAGATGGCGCATTGTACGTGTATTCGGATTATTGGATGAAGCAATCCCAGCATGGACTTCTTCATGTACACGTGCTCCTTTCCGACATCGTCGATCGTGTGCCTTCCTCAAACGCTTCTGGCCTCGTGTAATACGATTGCGAGGTTGTGTAGATGGCCCGACGTCTCGTGCCACTGCCAATGCCCGGTTGCATGTTGGACTTGTTGGTTCTATCTTGACCTCCATCTTCGGCAATACCATACAAGTTGTATGGGCCCCTTTAGGTTGGGTAACCCTTGGGAACAATTGTTGTAGAGGTACATCGGAGTCATCTCCGTTAAGAGTTGAATTCCTTGATCGAATGGTTGAAACTCTAGGTGACCCCACTTCCATGCAACCTGAATTGGATACATCGTTAGATTCCACTTTAATTTGGTCCATTTGAACTCCTGTCGTGGTAACCGTGCCCTTCACACTCTCAAGTTTATCGTCGTTGTTAGAGTGTGGGCTGCCTTTAAGTGGACCAATGTTCTCTTCATCCATCCGGTTTACCAAGTCTTGTTTCGCAAGGCAGGTACTCTCTTGGAGTTGTAAATTTGCCACTTCTTCTCCTTCTGTGTCGCTGGCAAATACCGCAAACTGGCGAGGCAGTTGTGGAACATCCTGGTCGTCATCGAACTCAAACGGGTCCTTGACATGAATAGTCATGTTTCCTTCGTTGTCGTTCCAATTCTCTAGGTCGTCGTGTGTTCGCTACCGTCATTGACATAATTGTCGCCATCCGCCTCCGAGTTATCCATGAATACACCATCATCCCATTCATTGTCCGGTACATAGTCTTCTTCGTCGAGTCCTCTTCTTCTAAGTAATTTTCGTACTACGTTCTCGCGATCCGGTACATTTACTCGCGCTCGAGTTTGGCGTTCGCATAGATGTACACAAGGTCCTCTGCTTTGGAAGTTGACAACCGATTCCTCACTTTGTTGTGCACGAAAGAGTACATGCTCCAATTCCTCTCACATGATGAAGTCAAACATGTCAATGCCAAAATCCTCTTCGCAATTTTTGGCAAGGCATTCCCCGACTTGATGCCACCATTAATGTGGTAACAAGTCACACCGAAATGGGATCGGGGGCCTCTGAATTGGTGTTAAATGGACCCGTCCTCTCCTCATATTGTATGAGTTCCCGCACCACTTCCTCATAGACTACTCCCATTGGGGCGCTAAGCTTCCTTATGACCCGGTTTAAAGCTCTTTTGCTTCTCCATTGTTTTGAATTGCTCCCATATTTGTCAAATAAGGGTTCAACAAAGTCACGCATAGTGGAGGTCTGTGAGCATCATCTCCCATCGCTTTTGAAATGCATCCTCGTATTTTGTAGCAATGTCGGGGGATAGTTCGAATGGAGGTTCACGCAAAGAGAACACGTGTTCCTTAAGGTCCGACATGATCACATACGCCCTGGGCATGGCTGGTACTTCCCCGTCAAACTCCCGAAGAGCTAGGAGTACTGGTTCAACTACTTTGACAAACTTCGTACAATTCTCCCAGAACTCATCGCTCCTAATGCTAATCCGCACATTCCTTGCCTTTGTCTGTAACTGGTGACTGTTTTGCCTGTTGAACAATGTTTGGACAAACACATGCCACTCCGGATCGATCACCATGTTGTTCAGAGGTTGTTGTAGCTTTAACAACCGCTCTATCATCAAGTAGTTTGTTGCAAATCGAGTCTGGGGTGGTACCTTGAGCTGCAGCTTCGGCGAGTACTTCCTGAATAGAGCAAGGGGGACGTGGGACCCCTTAATAAATGTGCACACTCTCTTGGCTTGCTCCACCAATTGCAATACCCACGCCTCTTTCCCCCAATCTTCGAGAAGGAGGTCTAGAATATGTGCCGCACAACCTTGTCCATACAAGTGAGGATAGTCTATCTGCAACTTCTTCACAACACCTAACATGGAGCTTGCATTGTCGGTGCATATCTGCACGATGTTTTGTGGTCCAACCTCCTCTATGTACTTCGCCATTTCATTTGCCACATAAGCAATGTCCTTTTTCTTCCCTGTAGTATCCACTGATCCCAAAAACACCTCTTCCACTGGGCAAACAAGCATCATGTTAATGAGTGGTCACTTGTGACATCGGACCACCCATCTGAGCATATTGTTCCTCCGTACTTCTCGATAGAAAGTTTTGTTCGATCCTCTACCGACCTTTGCACAGCCGCCTTCTTCGCCTCGAGCATCGTAGTCCTAATAGCATGATACGAGGGTGGTTGATATCCACCAATACCGGCCTTTGCTGTCTCTTGAACGGCACTTATGAATGCTGGATGTCGTACGACATTGAATGCAATGTTTGCCTCATAGAAAAATGAAGCCCACTTTGCATCCAAATTTTGCCTAGTGGCAAGATCAAAACTATCCTCCATACTCCTTTGCCCATGTCGCCGTCCACTAGAGAGTGTAGAGATCCTTTGTCCATTGCTGCCATGACTCCCCTTATTAGAGGATGGCACCTGATTAGACCTTAGGTTAGGGGATGGTACTTTTACAGAGTTGATGCGAGGGGTATCTATGTTCTCCGTAGTTTCCCTTGCCGCATATGGTATGCCGGCATCCACTCGTGAGTCTGGAACAACATCCGCATAAGAAATGTTGTTCTTTGGAACTATCCCTCCGCAGTCACGGAATAGCTCGAGAACTCCACGGGCAACCTCGTACACCGGGTAATGGGGAATTGTGAGGATATCCGAAATGAGCTAATGCTCGTTGCCTTACAAAGACTGTGCTTTTCCCACAGAATAAGCACACGCGAGTATTTGGCTTGTCGTTCCGTTCCGTGGATACTCGTAGCCACTCGTCCCATTTGCGAGTGTCTCTTCTATTATCTGGTACCCCGTTGGATTGGGAAGAATGCTCCATGTTCTGGAACCGCACCTCCGCCGCTGCAATGAAACCGGTGACGTCAACACGCACTACAAGGCTCAAGTTACTCTTTGCACCTATAGACCGAGCAGGGGGCTTCTCATGGGGAGACCCAAGACAACGGGCCAAGCGCAAAGGAAAGTGACTTCGAGCCCGTGAACGACTCCTTATATACTCCACAGCCAGATCGGCGGTTGCCACAGCCAGATCGGCGGTCGCCACAGCCAGATCGGCGGTCGCCCTAACAACTACGCTGTCGCGCCATGTGAACCGGCGGTCGCCCTGGCGTTGACTTCATCGCGCTAGCTGGACCGCCGGTCGCCCTAGCCCTACCCAGTTGGACCGCCGGTCGCCTTAGCGATGACAGATTGTTCGGACGAAGAGCACTTTACTCTCCAAGTCAAATTCCATGGTCCACCGTCCACGTAGTACAGCTATTATTAACTAGAATCCCGGAGACCATGTGGCTCAAAAATGTTTGATTCGCAATAATGCTTTTCTTTTGAAAAGAAAAAAAATTAATAATAATAAAGGGAACATGCGAAGGCAAGAGAGAACAATAAGGACTCATATTAGAAACTAGAGTTTTAACTTCTCTTCCTCCAAATCCAAAAAATAAAGTGATGAATATTGCTCAATCCACGTTTCCTAAATAATTAAGAATGATAAAAATTGCCATGTATCAATGATGGTACCTCGGACATTGAAGGTTTTTCCTTTATGCTTATACCACATGCAATAGTGAGATTTCATTCACCAAGAATATTTAAATTGAAGAAAATCAAAAACTTCATATTCACATTCAACGTTTTTGCATACAAAATGGCAATTGCACTTAGTGTTTGGTATTGAGTACACTACTTTTCTACAATTGCTAAAAAAACGTGATTAACTAACTACCAGTCATTCTTCGCTTGGGCCCCCTTCATTGTAAAGTTGGCTTGGCCCCCCTTCTGTACAAACTTGGCTTGGCCCCCTTTCATCAAAATGTGCATGACCTTCCTCCATCGTTTGGTTCGGCTCCCCTTCATCCACTTCTCGCCTTTCGGTCCCTTCTTCTTCCGAATCTGACCAAACTATGTCCTCATCAGGGATTCCTCCTTTGTAACCCCTAGGTGTTGTAAGCCCTTCTCGTGGGTTGGCCGCTGGATAAGGAGCTCGCGGAATATGGGGTTCTGTTGGCCTAATTGTTTGAGGGGATTTTTTAAACGTCCTCCAATCCACGTCCCTCTGCAAAATTACCTCCGCGTACACCATTTGTGCTATGTTGCACGAAACCTCGTTGCTCACCACATGCACACCGGCATAGAGGAACTTCCACACTTCAATGCATCGTTGCACAAATTCATCGTGATGGCAATAGTGCAAATTTGCGCAATTCAGGCGGCGATGAAACTCGTGACGATAGTGTGGAAACAAATGGCCGATGTGGCACCAAGCAATGTACCACTTGCAAGTCTTAAGGGTCCACAGTTCCTCTACTTGCGCCCACCCCGGAAAAGCCTGTAGCGTGGGATCTATGAGAATCTTGTGAAATCTCCTTTGCATCTTTCCTTTCCTCTTGCGGTCCTTGTCTCTCGCTATCTTCCGCTCCTGGCTAGGCGTCATGGTCACCGAAATGCTAACGAAGGAAGAAAGTTTTTAAACTAACTCAAAAAAAAGTTATATCTATTCCGTGGACTAACACAGAATTTAGAAAACTCGAAAATCGGGCGGCATGTATGTGTGAAATGCACACGTGAGGCACGTGTGTGCCAATCACCGCACGCTCTAGCGCTCGAACAAGCAGGCGGCAACCAGAGGTCGACACCAGACAATGCGCAAGGCCCGACACGTGGAGGTGAGAAATGGCGACTGGCGGTGTCCGCGCGCGTATATGTAACCCTGGTTCTAGGGCGACCGCCGATCCAGCTGAAAGGCGAGCGTCGGTCGCCAGGGCGACCGCCGATCCACCCGATGGGCGAACGTCGGTCGCCAGGGCGACCGCCGATCCAGCCGGATTGGCGACCGCCCCACACCTGGGTCTCGCGACCAATGGTCGAGGGCGCGACCACCAAGTGGGAGGGCGCGACGTATGCGTGGGCGCGACCTGGATCGATCGCGCGACCGCCGATCCAGTCAGTGGGCGACCGAGGTCACTGGGCGACCGCCGGTCCACCTCGTGAGCAAGTACTAACCTTCCTCCCGGCGTGTGTGTCGAATTTTCAAAGTAGTAACGAATGTATATAATGACTTTTGGTGGCAAGTATTTGGAACCATCAAAACTAAAAACAAAAAAATTAAAAAAAAATATATATATATATATATATATATATATATATATATATATATATGTGGGGCAATAATGTGATTTTAATACTTGGACTTCCTAATAATGACCCTATGAAAATGATATATAAGTAAAAAGGGAGTGGAAGGGGTGTTGATAACTTTCCTAGGTGATTCATATTGTGTAAATAATATAATATAAATCTTAGGGGCACAGCCTGAATGAAAGTATTTTTCCCGAATTTCCAAAAATTAAATAGTCATGTGAAAGTAGGCGTTGTGCGCACATGCATACGAAAACAAAGTGGGGAATGTAATTTGAACATTTGGACTACACTAAATAAGTACATTAGTGTTAGATTTTTATAAGATATGAAAATGCTACAAGTTTTTACTTTTGGGATAAAATTTTTACCAAGAGTATCGATTCCAATACTATGTAAGGATCCCCATCTTCACCTTTGTAGAGGGTACAAATATTGACTAATAGTAAAAACTTATAGCCTATTTATGTATATTAGTGTATCTAACACTAATCTACCTATTTAGTGTAGGTAATATGGATCATATAAAAATGATGGAACCATCAAAAATATTATAGGACAACCTGTACTATTTTTCCCAAATTAATATAGAATTTTCGAAGTAAGTAGAGCTTCAAATAAAAGATAAAAAATAGTTAAATGGAGAGAAAAAATATTTTAAAAAGAATTGGACTATGTAATAACTACCTTATGAACATGATGGAGCTATAAAAAGAATCGTTGGAGTAAAGGATCTATAGGTTGGATTTTGGTTGCAAGCACTTAAAACACCAAAACTTCAAAAATAAGAAAAATAGATAAAGGGGGTAAGAGGATAATTTAAACCCTTACACTACCTAATGATGACCCTATGGAAATGATGGTGTTATTTAGAAAATCGTGGGGATATGTCACCTATAGGTCATCATTTACTTGTAAGTCATTTGAATGAGTAGAATATTGAATGATATACGGAAAATAGATTTGTGGAAAGAGATAACGATTTTAAAACTTGTGTTGACTAAAAAAGACCTTATAAAAATTATGGAAGAACAAAATTTCCCGTAAAAGAAACGTATCTACATGTTATGATTTACTTTGACTTTGTAGGATGCTAAGTAATAGAGGAAGTTATACTAAAGGGAAGAGGAGGTGGTTTTATTATTTTCTCTAACCGTATTAAATATATTAAATCATGAAAGAAGCCACATGGAACTTGGATTTACATGGAAGGAAATACTTGGTGTTAATTTGATTCAACCTTGGCATGGTGTAGGTCTATAGGATACTTGGTGTTAACTTCATTCAAAACCTCCAAATCCCGCGCCCGCCAATACAGCGGATGGACGAACGTCGGTCGCTAGGGCGACCGCCGATCCAGCTGATGGGCGATCGTCGGTCGCTAGGGCGACCGCCGATCCAGCGAACGACGGTGACAGGGCGACCGGCGGTCTACGTGATGGGCGCGAATATCTGCTTCCCCCCCCCATTTGCTACAAATCTTTTTCTGCATATTTGAAATCATGTACGAATCATTGCCTTTCGAGGTTTTGGGGGGTTTGTAAATATATTCACTGACTCTAAATACTTGCAACTAAATCCCACCATATATTTATACGTAACTTTTACAACTTAGTTACGATTCCAAATTTTTACAAATTATTTATCATTACTTCATCGTGGATTAATACTAATAAAAGCTTTCCAAAATTCAATATCATTATATATATACATATGGAATGGTATACACGACATAATTTTCTAAAAGACCACTGTCCAAAGTATCCACCAACCTACCAACATACAAACCTACCAACTTAAATAATTACGAACCTACATACCATTCTAAGAACCTTTTTTTAGATATTTCCAAATCATGCATTTCAAATAAAAAATAAACAAATAAAAAGAATAAACAAGATGATTAAAATAACACCGTGCGCATATATACAAATAATAAACATAACATCGTTCAACGGGTATCTTACTAGTAAAAACATATCATATAATCAAAAAGATACATTGTATAACATCCAGCCTAGCACTTATCTCCCAACTTTCAGTTCACAAATAAAATAAAGTAAATGGATATAACCAACACACCAACGTCTTTCTAAAACTTGATTCCGCTTACTCTAATCTTCTTCCATTGTACTTTAGATTTTTTTTAGATGGTACCAGCTCCGACATTTCTCCTTTGTCTTATTTGCAATACATAGATCTTCGATCCTTGCATTTAAGAACCTCTCCTCTTCTGCGAGTAGCTTTTTGACCAACTCCTCAGTTGTTTCATTGCGCTGTGAACTTTGACCCTCTTCTGCAATATCCACGGTTCCATCTATTCCATTGAGGACTAACTTTTCCTTGTTCCCCTTCAATCTTATTGATGCTAGGTTCACCCTTTCGATCTCAGCTCTCAAGGCATCGCATGCCGAAATGAGTTCCTTTAGCTCCTTCTCAAAATGACCTTGGTCCTTGGCTCCTTCAACCATAAAATCCTTCTCGCGACCCCAATCATTGACCACAAACCATTCGTCGACGCGCTTGTATCTCCTATGCACATCCTCGAAATGTTTCGTCTTCTTTATGAGCTCTTCCTCATAATCGACCTGATCTGATGCAACCAGAGCTGGGAGAACATTCGTCGCCTCCTCTTGGATCTTCTTTTTTGCATCCTTGATTACCTCTATGTCATGTTGGAGTTCAACACACTTTGCCCGTTCGTATGACAAAGCATGAAACAAATATGAATAATTCTCAAAAGCCTTGTTCAACAACTTCATGTACGAATCATCGTTTTCATTCGGGCGTTTCGCTTTGAAGACTACTTGAACTTCCTTCTCCAGCTCTACTTCTTCATTTCCTTCTCTTTCTGGCTGTTCAATCGTTTCCATTGGATATTCTAGAGTCCCATCCTCTACGCTAACATTTGTTTGAGGAGAGGCGCTCATAACGGGCCGAACTATAACTTCGGGTGTTCCCAAAGTACAAGCACCAAACATTGCTTCAACCTCCATGTATTCAATGCCATCCGCTTCTCCTTCTGTTCGTAGGTCCTCGATGTGCTTCACAGGTGCATCAATCACATCCAAATCTTGCACGCTTGTTTCACCCACATGAAAGTGTTCGACACCACCAATAGAACCTTCTACAAGAGGAGTATGATGCTCCCTCTCCTTAACCTCTTCTTCATCAAAATTAGGATTTACCCAAACATACACATCATCAGCATCCCCATCTTTCCGATGCCTTGCTGCCGTAAGTCCTTCTCGTGGGTTTTCTCTCAATGGGGCTCTTGGAATATCTTGCTTGGTTGGAAGGAAGAATTGAGGCGATTTTTTCATTGAGCTCAATCCACCACTTTCTCCAATATTACCTCTGCATACACCATTTGAGCAATATGATACGAAACCTCGTTCTTGGTGACATTCTTGCCTTTATAAAGGAACCTCCACACTTCAATACATCGTTGCACGAATTCGTCATGCTTACAATAGTGCAGATTTGCAGCATTTAATTCCAAGTGCGTCTCATGTCGAAAGTGTGGAAACAACTTGCGATGTGGCACCAAAGATGTAATTCTTCACTTGTTGTCCGACTCCACACACCCTCTTCGGTCTCCCACCCCGGAAAAGCGCGTTGAGTGGCATCTTGGAGAATACGGTGATTCCTCTTCTCGTGTTTTTCCTCTCTTCTTGCGTCGCTCCCAAGTACTATTTTACGTTCCGCAATTGTAGTCATTGTTACCTCCGATCACGGAAATGCCGCTATGATGTGATGTTAGATACAAAACACCAAAATGGTGCGCGATCCACGTTGGCCTCCAATCGAGCAAGCAAGTGGCAACTTTGAGTCGACACCGGACAATGCGCAATTCCACGGCACGTGGATCAAAAGTGACGACTACGGCCTATTACGATTGTATTTAACCTCCCGTGGCGGGCGACCGGCGGTGTCCCGGCGACATCGTTAGGGCGACCGCCCGGTCCAGTGTTTCTTGCAAGACTCGCTCGAGGCGACCGGTCCGGTCAACAGCAGCAGACCTCCTCGGAGCGACCGCCCGGTCCAAATGTTTCTTGCAAGACTCGCTCGAGGCGACACGCGGTCAAATGCAGCAGACCTCCGGAGCGACCGCGGTGCGCAGCTTGAAGAAGAGTTTCGATCCGGCCTCGAGCGCGCGGGCGACCGACACTCTGCAGGGGCGACTTCGCGAGAGCTCCCGCTCTTTTTCTTGGATCCTCTTTATGCAATATTCAAATTTTGAATTAACCGATTCAAGCATCTCCCCATTCCCCCTTCAATCCCCCTCATCCCCCCTCATTCCCTCTCATTCCCACTCACTTCTTCCTATATCTCATTCACAATTGAAAATGATTCTCATGGTCATGGGCATTTTGCCAAGAGCGGTGACCATGATACATGAAAAATGATTTTATTCTCATTGGATACTCTTGTGGTGTAATATGGATTTAGATCGATACATGTTTAATCACAATTTACAAAATTATAATTTTCAACATTCTCAGAATTCTCAACATAAAATACTCATCAAATATTGGTTCCAAAAGTACGCTCAGTAATGGGTTGATAAGAATGTCCGCAAATCATTAGTCTTCTTCACTTCAAATATTTACCTTTATATACTGGTCACTCATTTTTTCTCCAAACATATAATATGTCATGATATATCACCTTTTAATTTGGTAAGCAACTATTTCTCTTAGTGCTTTCTAGGGTATATGCACTAATTCCATTCACTTAATTGTATTTCAAGACCTTGTTTTTGACTTGCCAAAATTTTCAAATTCCTCCCCCCACTCAATTTAACCAATTTCATAATGTTATGAGCCCATAAACTCATTGCAAGGATAATCTATCAGTCGGATATTATATACGGAGATCTTATAATATATATAAAGGCTCCACCGATATAAAAAGAAACTAGAAATTGTTCTTGAATGTGATGTTAAAATAAGAGGTGCAGTTTTGTACAGAAATGGTATCTTATTTAGATGCTAGGAATTGAATACCTAGGATTACATGCTTAGATTGTAGGTATTGAATCGTTAGATTCATTAAAGTGTTTTCATGCATTGAAGAGGCTGATGCTCTATAAATGATTTCACATTTTATCAATTATTATAACTGATTAGGCACGATATGACTTCTTAAAATATACACCATACAAAATAATATATACCATTCATGCCTACAAAGAGGACGAGGAACTCTCACCCCATCCTTCCTCCCATTCATTATTATCCATTTACAAATCTCTTGTCCATTTCTTAGGAATTGAATGATCATAAAATGGGAATTATGGGACCCACGATCCGAAATTCCTACCCTATGCATACCTTCCTAATTTTTAAATTAATACATTATAAACTAAAGGGCTCTTTTATTCCTCCCCCATCCAATATTCATCCTCATCTCATGATTCTCATCCTCGTAGGAGCTGCTATGAAACCTGATGCACTCGCATTCAACATAAAGAGGTGAAATAGGGCGACCGCCGATTCAGCTCATGGGCGAACGTCGGTCGCTAGGGCGATCGGCGGTCCAGCTTTGGGCGAACGTCGGTCGCTAGGGCGATCGGCGGTCCAGCTTTGGGCGAACGTCGGTCGCTAGGGCGATCGGCGGTCCAGCTTTGGGCGAACGTCGGTCGCTAGGGCGATCGGCGGTCCAGCTTTGGGCGAACGCTTGGTCGCTAGGGCGACCGCCGGCCCCAGCTTTAGGCGAACGCTTGGTCGCTAGGGCGACCGCCGTCCAGATTCATGGGCGAACGCTTGGTCGCTGGGGCGATCGGCGGTCCAGATAGGGCGATAGCTGGACCAGCGGGCGACCGGCGGTGCACATTTTGTAGACCGCCGGTCGCCTTATCACTGTGCTTAAGAACGCGACGGGCAGTCCATTTTCACACTTTGCGAGTTCTTCCTTTTCGCGCATTGACTAGTATCGACTTCAGAGTTGCTGCTTGCTTGCTCGTAGAGGGACTTTGCGTTTTTCTACGAATTTTTCTTATGGAGGCACTACCCGTTGTAGCGGGCACATCCATGGTGCGCCATGACCGAGGTCGGATTGCGAAGAAGCGCAGGGACATCTTGAAGAATCCAAAGATAGTAGCGTTTAGAGGATGGGAGGAAGAGACGGGGCCGTGGTCTTTTGCCATATGTGAGAAATATGTGGAGTGGTGCCACATCAACAAGCTCTTTCCTCTACATTGGCACAATATTCATCGGCACAAGAATGAAGCTAACCTCCGAGAGTGCCATCATTACGATTTCAAAGCGATATGCATCTATGCTTGGCATATGATATACGGTAACAACCATATTTTTAAATATGAGGTTCCCTACTTTTTGGCACAAATGGCATATGCGGAAATGATTCTCGGGAAGGAGGTGCATTGGTGGACGCATCCACGTTTGCCTATACAAGAGAAGACCGAACCAATAGAGGTTGGAGAGACATCAAAGACTATTGAAGGAGATGGAATTGGACGGTACCTATGAGTCCTAAGGCCGACGCGGAATTTTACACAAAGGGTCTTCTTCAATCCTGGAGGATGAACACACACACGAATACGAGCTCGATGAACCAACTAGTCCTCCACTGCATTGGATTGAAGCAATATCCTTTGAGGTAAATCCATTCCGAAAAGTGGGTGGAAGATTATCCGAAGCCATGGATACTTTGATCCTTTTGCACAATTTAGGTAGAGTTACATGCATCGAATTGGATTTAGTACTGCAGAATAGAAAGGAATTGGAAGCCCTCAAAGAAAGAGCCCTTTCTACACCATACGATGTACAAGAAGAATGTCGGGAGGTTTTCGAAAAAGCTCTAGACTGCATAGCTGACATGGAGACCATGCTTGTGCTACGAAAAGAGGCTCGTGAGAAGTTTTTCGAGAAGAAAAATTCAAACAGCCTTTCCGTAGAAGACTACGTAGAGTTCTGGACAGCTAAACATAATTACCTGGAAGGGGTCCTAGCTGAGAGGAGGGATAAGTTGACGGATATTGAAGAATCTATTGCTCTAGAGGTAGATAAAGAGATGCTACGCATTCGGGATTTGGCATTAGCCGGTAAGTATGGCAAGACTCCAGAGGAAGTTGACAAATTAAAGAGGCTGGTGAAATGGAGTGAAGACCAGAATGTAAAACTCGCAAAGCAACTACGTGTAGCTGAGGAGAATGCTCGATTTGAGGACGCATGGGCAGAGTGGGCTCATCGTAAAAGTAACGCAAAAGATGACATCAACATAAACGCAATCGACGTTGATTTGGAACCGCAACGATCACTTTTTTCAAAGGGCAAGGAAAAAGTTGAAGATTCTTAATGTAGAGGCGATGGACTTACAACCCCAACATTCACCAAACGATATTTGATTTACGTTATTTAGGTGTAGGGAAAGTGTACGTAATTTCTTCTATGTACTTTTTCGCATACTCTTTATATATGGAAGTTTGTTTTTACCTTTCATCATGCGTAAGTACGTGTTTGTGCATTGGTACAAGGGGTTGGGTGGGTTATATGGACTATGAAGATGTAAGATACAATAAAAGCTGACAAAGTACAATCGATAGACCACAAGCAAAGGAGCGAACCAAATACATACCATTGATTTAATCGATGCAAAAAGTAGTACAATAGGAAATGAGATACATTGTTGCGCAAAAAGCTACCACTCGATAATACTATAATGGAATATAGTCCTATATAGCTAAAACCATACGCTATGCTCGAGTGTATGGATTCACAATATCGTAATTATCATTCACTAGGCTGAGGGTTGGAGCATTCTCCAATAAGAAGTTTGCGCTTTGCACGAGTTCGATTGAATGGACCATCTGCATTTAAGATCAGATCTAAGACTCTAGAGTCTTTCAAGTCCTGCAAAGTCCTTGTGAGGGGACTATGTACATCCAGTAAATAGTCTAGAGCTTGAGACTGGTATCGTGGCCCCCAAGTAGACTCAGCATATTGACACTCTTCCAAATCTTCCATGGAGGCACGATCTTCACCGTCGGTTACTCTCTTCCCATATTGATTCCATCGATGTCCCATTGGATGGGGCCCCCACTTGAATGTATTAGAGCTCACATCAAAATAGCCTCCAAGGCATTGGAAGAAGAACATCCGATTACCCTCATGCTGTGGACCGTGTCCGGCAAGTATTGGAGCAACTCTTAGAATCTCGTTTGGGTCAGTCTCCCAATTCAATTGGGAGCTAGGAGTACTCTTCTCGAGATCATGTTCACCTCTACGCCAACTCCAAATAAGGTCTTTACCCTTAATCGAACCTCGTCAGTAGTCTCAGCATTGTGTTCACAAGAAGGCGGCATATAAGTTCTTAGATTGAACATCTCGTAGAACCGCTCGTGAAAAGGCGCTTTGCATATAGCACAACGACTTTGAGTCAAACAATGAACTAAAAGACACTGCGGATGATACATATGGACACAAGAGCCTAAAGCCCATCCACCCTCGAGGTCCAAATGGATTTAGGCATATGGGACACATAGAGTGATCCAATACAAATCTGCGGAGGGTTGGGCCACAATAATGTCTTGGATTCTACATTAACATGTGCCGACATGTGGTGTTTGAAATTCCACCCGGCCTTGCTCCAATCTACAACCTCTCAGTAGAAGTGTCATCTTGCATCTTGATGTCCATCATAGGAAGATTATCAAACAATGTATCCACACTCGGCCACGAGGTCATACCAAACGTTCACGACCACTCCACTAGTAAAATTCTTATTGATCTTCTCCACTCACCGCAACTTGTCTCCTCTATCCACCGAAAGTATACATGCCACCTTCCAATGGTAGTAAGTGGCGGATAACCGCTCCAAAACGGGCTTGCGATTTGTAGCTTTTCCTTTAATAAGGAGTTGTATCCATCGAGACGACATGAAAGGGGGATTACGGATAGGGGGAACAAATGTAAAGATAAAGAATCCCGAGAATCACATCGTACATCTTCTTCTCGTTCGAGGCCCGACATATTAACAACACATGGCCGAAGCTTTCACAGACGGCGCAATGTAGGGCGTTGCGGTGACATTTCTCCAAATGCCAAGTCGTCTGTAAGGTTGAAGACAACTCTATCAACATCCGCCATGTCAGATTTCTCTACATCTCCACGAATGTTACGTGCGTGAGATAGTTCTTGCATCTTCTCGCGCATGCGTGCATATTCCACGGAAAGCTGCTCCCCTTCTTTCACCTTCTCCTCATACATTGCTCGTGTTTTTTCGAGATCCGCTTCCAATCTTGCTATGACGTCGTCTTTACTCTTCAGAAGAGCTTTGAGATCGGAAGATGAGTCAAGTTCTTCCAATGGTAAGATGCAAGTACCATGGGGCTCTACTACGGGTGGATGATTACTTGCTATTGGAGGGCGAGAGCCACCTATTTCAGGAACGCGGCCACGTAAATTACGACGATGATCCGCATCACTCACAACGCTGGCGGGAGGAAGAGGTTGTCGAACTTGACGCACCGCCTTACGAGGCCGCGAACCATCCGAGTCATCGTCCTCTTCCGATGTAGCACTATGATAGGCAGCCTCTTCCATAGCCTTGGTAATAGACCTCATCACCGCCATGCCACCATTAGGAGCGTCAGGGAATCTTAGAATGCCTGTCGGAATGTCACTCGTTGAAGGTCGTGTTAGATGCTTCCCCTCTTTGATAGTTGTCCAATCCACTCGTTTACCAAGAGCAACCTCGGCATATACTCCACGAGCAAGAAACAATGGAACCTCGTTGCGCTCCACACATGGCATGCCATACAGGACTTGGTAAACCTCAATGCATCGTTGCTTGAAGTTTGGGCATTCGCAAAACTTAAGATTTGCCTTGTTGGTGCGCCGGTGAAAATAGTGACGAGAGAGAGGGAATTTCTTGTCAATGTGACACCATTCAATGAACGATTCGCAAGTGGCCATCGTCCACATATCTGGTTCATCTTCCCAACCTCTGAAGGCAAGCTTATTTGGATTTAGAAGCACGTGTAATCTTTTCCGTTGTGGAGCGCCCTTCCTCTTCCTCTTCTTGTCGTTCTCTTCCTTCCGAAGTTGGCCGAGAGTAGCCATGGATGAAATAGCCAAAAATGGCAAATAGTTATTACCTACCCCACGAGCACGAGCATGCGGCCAATTCAATGGATGTAAGACAACGCTAGGCCAAGAAAACCCAAATAACAAGTTCGGGATACGATGGGGAATATATACGCGGGGCGACCAGAAATCCAAGCGACCGCGGTCCAGATAGAGGTATCGCGTTGCGTGGCGACCGCCGGTCCAGTGAGAGCGCGACCGCCGGTGCAGCTAATCGCGACAATGGAGGCAGGCGACGACCGCCCGATGCACTTGTTTCGCGACAATGGGACGTAGGGCGACCGCCCGGTCACGCAATGCTCGCGATGGCCGGGCAGCGCGACCGACCGCGGTGCAAAATGCCGCGATCGCGGGGGGCGTAGGGCGACCGCCGGTGGTCGGTTGCCGCGACAATGGGACTGGGGCGACCGCCCGGTGGCGACTGTAGGGCGACCGCCGGTCTCAAGGATATATAAACCCCAACGCGGGGTTTGATATTACTTTTCCCAAACCGCTACCGAACTCTCCTCCGCCCTGTGTCCTTGCTCGTCTTAATGATGCGCACTGCCGGGTCGTCTGAGGAGTTTTTGGGGTTTGGTGCACATTGATAGCAGGGGGGAGATTTTTTGCCGGTATTTTCAAGAAGTTCAAATGATGAGTAAATCCAAAAAGCACCGTAAGGGACAACGAGCATGGGATCCGGATGCCCCAAACATTTGCACCGACCTTGGTATGCAACAACCTAGTGGAAGTGGAGGCCATAAGAGGAAGAGGAGACACCCAAAAGAAGTATGACCCGGATTCCCAACACCGATTATTATACTAAGTTTGCGGAAAAAGCATGCTTGGATTGGTATGAGGAAACGGAGGCTCAATTCCTAGAGCACAACTACCTCGGGAATGTTAGCACGGGTAAAGAGAGATCAAGAAGAAATTGGCGGCGAAATTTTGAAGGCCATGGAGGAAACGGATGAATACCAAGATGTGGATTATCATTCGCAGATTTAGTTGTGGATGGAAAATACTGTTGAACAATGCATCTTCAATGTAAAGGAGTTGTGGAAGAAGCGATTTGGACAGAGGCGTCTAACACAAGAGGAGGACCAGTTTAAACGCAAGATGGATTGGTGGCAACACACAATCCAAAAGCTTAGCAAGAATAAAACCCGAGGAAGTCATGGGAAAAAACGCTGCGCGCCACATTTGAACGAGACACAGGGGTCGGGGGTGGTGTGGATTCCTCAAGACGCTACGATAGAAGCTCTATCAGCCGCAATATGGAGGGAGGCCATGGATCAAAAGCGGAAGGTGAAGATACTTGGAGTAGACCACGTTCCAGAAAATATCGAGTTTGCAGCAAAGCTTTCCAAGAATATGAATATTCAGAAGAGGAGGATAGAGACTGCTGCAGAAGCTCTTGTATGTCCTTTGATTCATCCAAGAATTATCAAGTTTTGGGCGTTGCATACAAGGACATTCGGAAGCTTACTCATATTGGTGGAATGGGGGATCACTACACGAGATGTTGAAGTTGGATGAGAAGGTCGGCGACAAACATCTTCACTAGTCGAAAGTGAAGGAAGTTCCGAGTGTCACTCAAGAGTAGGCTTTCAGAATTAGCCTTTTCCGTCAGCGCACGATGAAGTTAGCTTGGGGTTTAGTGTACGTCATGAATCTCGTGCATAAGACATGAGTTCTTCACAACGACCTATCCCCCTCGAACATACTATTGCATTTCCCAACTTTCGGAGGAACCAAGATTTGTATTGGAGTGTGTGACTGGGGGATGGCATCTCGTATAGTAGAACAACAGCCTTCACATTACGGATACCAGACGACGCCGAAAAAACAAGAAGATATGACACGTCGATGGTGGGTGGCGCCCGAGATGTTCTATACTTATGGACATGAAAGTTCTGATACAAATTTGAACGTCCAGGAACTTCAACATCCAACCACGGTAGCATCAGATTCGTATGCGGTTGGCAAGCTCATCCAGCTGATTGGTGTGCATAACGAATTCGACGAAGAATTATCACCGAATTCGACGGTGCGAGATTCATTCCTAACGAAAGTGTTTTCACTGACCAGGCATGAATTAAAAGAGAGAATGACCCGTGCGGAGGTGGTGAACCGCTTGATGGCGAAACCATATCATATGCTTCCACCGGAGCTTGTATTTAGAGAGGACAGTTATTATTTTATAATATCAGTATATCTTCTTGCAATTCATAGACTCCTATGGATGACCATCTCACGTCATTGAGTGCTCATTTAGCCAGGTAATATATACAATCTAGCCACTTGCAATATATACAATCTACTTTTTGACATATTGTTCCAAATCTAATAGATTTTTGCATCTCTTATAATTATGTTCCCTTTTTACACTAGTCACATCTGTATGTCACCACATTTTGTGTTACATGAGTTTCAAACCTCATGGTAGATGTTAGCCTTTCCTTCAGGGGTTTGTGGGTTGTTGTAATTTGTTTCATCTTGAATTCTTAATGCTTCATCTACGTTTAAAAACGTGAACGGAAGAATTTTGGATAATGTTGGATAAAAAAATTGACGTATTCTACTCGGGGGAAGCCTCCAATGCAAGGCCAGCCTAGGCGACCACCTAACCAGGGGCCAAAATAGGCGACCGCCGGTCCAGCGAGACCGCCGGTCGCCCTGGGCGATCGTGGGTCGCTCATGGGCGATCGTCGGTCGACCCTGGGCGATTGTCGGTCGACCCTGGACGATCGTTGGTCGACCTGGGCGATCGTCGGTCGCTAAGGCGACCGCCGGTCCAGAGAAGGCGACCGCCGGTCCGGCCAAGGCGACCGCCGGTCCCGTCCTACGTGGCGCGGTCGCGAACCGTGTTGCTAAGCTGTACAGGCCACGTGGCAGCCACGTAGGATGCAACGTGGACAGGGTAAATCCAGGGTAAAAAAAAGATTCTATAGATTCTATTAGACATTCTGAGGCTCAATGTCTGTCTGACATTTTGTGTCTGTCAGACGTCCGTCTGTGTCTAGCAAGACAACCCTCCTGACCGGGTAGTGGACCCCATAGACGAGAGTCCTGCTCCCGCCCCGGAGTCCACGATCCAACCAGGGAAAGAAGGGAGGACCGACCTCCGTCCACCCGGACAGGGGGAAGAGGCACCCCAGCCCCTTCTAGGAACGGAGACAATTCCCCTCTCAGGATCTCCTGATCCCGAGGGTTCCCATGGCTTAACCCACACCTTGGAGACTACCCTCCTTGTCCCCGAGGAGCTGGTGGAGGTCCCGGAGACCGGGGAGGTATTTCCGGATACCTTGGCCCCCGTTCCTTCCGGAGACACAGAGCTCGTGGACGGTGGGGGAACTGTCCCGACACTTGGCGAGGAGGGAGAGGAAGAGGAAATGACCTCCCAACCCGATCCGAAGGCGCGGGTAGACGGCGCTCCGGCAACTGCCGAGGCTCTGTAATGGCTGGAACAGGGAAGGTGGGAGGGGGTGTATCGACCAAGGAGAGGTAGTTGTTTGCAGATGCCTCTGACCGAGGTTAGGATAGAGTTTGGTGCTTTTAATGCGTGTAGGAGAATGACGGCGCTAGACTGACAAGGGTTAGATTTAGAAAGATTCCCTGGCACGGGATTTTGTCCTCTTCTGGGATGCCAGGGAGGATCCGCTACTTAGCCGAGGGAAGGATACTCCCTCGAGGTCTTTTTGTGCCTTTGTAATACCCTAATCCAGTTGCAAGTACGTCCTTTCTTCCATTCTCCTTGTGTATGAGTGTGTGTGTGTGGGTGTGAGTTTGTGTACCCCTTCCTGTTTCCTGTCTTGCATGCGGTGCCGGGGTTATTGCGGAGTCCAGGAGGCCCTTTCTGTCCGGGCAAGAGAAAACGGTTCCGTCTCTGAACGGAGAGTAGTTAGGAAAGTAGAGAAGCTGACAGGAGAGGAGTGCGGCCAACGAACGGCACCTCTCGCTTAGGGCACCGATTCGGTCTATCCACACAGCGTCCAGGATTACGGCGGCCAGAAAGGGATTCCTGTCGTCTAACCGACTCCCGAGAACGTCATCGGTTGAGTCTCCCTGGATTGCTAAAGTCCGGGTAGGCAGGTTGGTGTATAGGTGATAGTGGTGAACTCCGGGTCAGTCGCGCTACCCCAGTTCAGTAATCCGGGATCTACTAACCCGGATAGCGAGTTGTGATAACCAGACCATAGGAGAACCGGATACCAACCTTTGTGACATGCGTGCGGGTCTAGAGTCTGGGCGTAGAGGGAGGTATAAGGGAAGTTCCTAACAGGGTAAGGAGAGAGAGAAACTCGGTGACCTTTCCGGTCACGTTAATCAACGGGAAAAGTGGTCTAATCCCCCCACTTAGCTAAATCCGGGAAAACCCCTCTGAGGTGAATACAGAGGCTAAGCTAAACCATAAAAACCAAAACCCCCCTCCCTTCTCCTGTCCGGGTAGCTTTTCCAGGACAGGACACAGGGTACGAGGGGTGATCGGAAAATACCCGGGTAGTGCGAATTCGGGTTGACTAACTGGTGGAATTTGTTGCTCTTGCACTTCACAGGATCTCCGTGGACGAATACTCGGGTTCTTGTTTGGAAAACCTCTTTTTCCACGAAAAGGGGTTAACCGGGCACGAATCAGGAAAGCACGTTACGACATACATGACCATGCCCATGCACATGATCATGGGCATGGCAATATTTTTTATTCAAAAAATAAATATTGCAAATTTTATAACTTTTTAACTAATTTGTTCACACTAATTTTTTCACACTAATTTTTCACACTAATTTTTTCGCTAAGTTGTGATTACGTTTTGACAAAGATTTGACTCTTAATATTTTGGTCGAAGTTTTTGGCCAAGTTTTGACTAAGTAAACGTCTAGGTTTTCGATGCAAGTTTTTGACTAAATTGTGACTAAGTTTTGTACCCTAAAGTACTCTAGTTTCTTACTTTAAAACACAAAATTCAGAAATTAAATTATACCATATTCTTTGTAAATAAAGTTTTAATATGTTAGGTTTTTATCCCCTACAAATGATATGCATGAAAAACCATTTTCGAGTATAAATACTTCTATATTAGGCTCTTCTCTTTCGAATTGTTGTGTAATACTTTGGTTATTAGAGTACAACAAATATACTATATTTGTACCACATATTATCCTACATGTATTAATTTCTTCTTCTTCTAAAGTATGTACTATCCTTCAAGAAGAGATATTTACAAGTACAAAAAATAGTTTCATAGGATCAATAAATATAATTGGAAGTATAAAGCAAAAGTTCTTAAATACGGGAACATTCTTATTGTACTCAAGTCACATTGAGTAAAGTAATAAAAGATTTAACCCTTAAACGCCCATGGGTCTAATACGGGCAGCCCAGAATTGGACCACAACATCTTTTGGACTTCGGCATCATGAATAGTGCACTTTTTGAACTTGAGCATCATGAATAGACCAGTCAATGATGAGCTTGCAACCTCCTACAAGGTTATGTACAACCCCAACCTACCTACTACAATACTTTCAAAGCACAAAATCATTTGTACAAATTGTGATTTGAATTGTGAAATTTCACTTTTTGAATGCATCAGAAGAAGGTGACTCGTTTGACATCAAAATATAAGTGAAATGTTGAGTACAGTGAGAGCTACAAGGAATATTCTGTTGGAATCATGCCCCTCGGGCTTGCTTGGGCGTTTAAGGGAAAAGCAATTACAACCCTAAGACAAGAGTTGTTATTAAACAAAAAATATAAAATTCCAAATAATTAGAAATCAAAATAATCTCTCTCTATCATAAAATATACTACATATTTATATAGAAAAAGATAAAACACACAAAAATAGAAGAAGAATCTAATCTTTAGTATATAAGTTATTGTAGTATTAGCCGCTAATATACAATAAAATTTATTAAACTATATATTTTTTGAGAATAAGTAAATAATACATATTATCTAATAAATACAAATTCAATACATAAAGTATTTATATGTTGACCTTTATTTCGGGTTTAGGCACTAATACTAATATATTCTAAGAACTGTATTTTGTATAAATATAAAATTTAAAAATAGGGATTCAAAATTTTTATTATTTCCAAATAGATTATCTGGATACTATTTGTAATAATGAAAAGATTATTGAATACGGATAATTTGACAATTGATGGATATTTTGTAGACACTTTAATAAATGTTTTTATGTAAATATAAATATAATAAAATAGAGAAACATATGAATATAAATATAAATGTGAATCAAAATATAAAAATGACTTGATCAACACAACACACAATATTTTATGAATATAGTATTTGAAAAATAACTATGAATAAACAATTCGTTAATTATACATATTATTTTCTAACAAATGGTTATTGAATAGACTATCTAATAAACATATTCTTGTAAATATGTTTATATATAATTTTGAGAACTGATACACTCATATCTACATAATTGAAGTAATTCAAATTAATAGTTCAATACATTGATCATTTGGAAATTTCATTAAAAGATTAATTGAAGTTATAACACTAATAAACAACGAATCAAATAAATAAAGTATATATTCAATATATCATTTAGGTGAAAGACATTAGTTAATACACTTTTGCATAAAAGATTATTCTAAAGAAATTAATACATAAATTATTTAGCAATACATTATATGATACAGTTACCTGTTATTTGGGAATGAGCTGTTCGATTAGTTATTCTTCAATTGTTTATTTTTTATTTATTGGTATGCTATTTTCTTATTTTCATACGACCATAAATAGAGTATTGAAAAGGAAATTAGATAATAAATTATTAAGTAGAATATCATTTTAACAAATTCAAATTTAGGACTGTGGTTCATGAATATATGTAGCAGTGTGAAAGACTGCACAAGTGCAATTTCCAATGATCTTGATATGTAATACATGTAAATTTAAACATTTAAAGATTGAATAACTTAACTAGATTCATTTGCTAGTATTGCACAAAAAGCTTAAATGAAATTCTAAGATTAGAAGCTATAAAAATTGCCTATAAGGCTAAATTTACATGCTATAAGAATTAAAATGACAAATCCTAATATACAGATTACTTGTTCATTTTGAAATTATGAAAATTTGTAGAAATTTACAATGTTGATCATGATTAATCATTCCTTCAAATCATTTACTCTTCTAAACAACTCTTTCTAACATTGTTGTTCTTCGATCTGCGTACAAATATATTTATAATTAAGTTAATAATTTATAAAAGAACAGTAACGTGAAGACATAAGTAAGCCGACGTTGTTCATGCCTTTCAAAGAATAAATCAAAAGTTCGATTAATGCCCATAATTATATTTGAGAATCACAATAATATAATTAATACAGTACATGTTGAAAGTAAGTATTTGAAAAGAGTTTCACTATAATAGTCTTCGTTTGTTTAGTAGATGTCATTGTGCAGTACTATTAAATGACCACACGACAAAAGTACATTAGAAAAGATAACGAATAACAACGTCGAGCTTTACTGCGCTAACAAAATTTTCTACCATCTGTACAGATATGAATGACAGTTTATATAGTATTGTCCTAAAATCAATTGCACTATAAGTGATTTTAGGACAATGGTTCATAGATAGTTATAAAGTTATCTAGATGTTGCACACCACAAGTTCAGTATTAAATATTTATGAATGCATTCATAATATTATATATATGCATATATGAAAAGAAAAGATGATCCATATTTATATACAATTATATATGCATATATGAAAAGAAAAGATGATCCATGTTTATTCTTACAATTAGATTTAACTTTAAATACATAACTTATGAACAGTAGAACTTCATTTCTTAAATGTTCCAAGGTGAATTTAGCAAATTTTATGTCTTTACTTATCAATTGTACAAATTGTTCTACCTAGATAACTTTGTAGGTATCTTTAAAAATTTTGAATAAAAACATATGATTTCATCATTGCTATTATGAACTACAGCAATTCGAAATTCTAAATAATATACCATGATTATATTTACATTATATTAATTTATAATTTGAAATATATATTTTTTATATATAAATAAATAGTATATAATGTAATATGTAATAAGCAAATAATATTATATTGTATTATACTAAATGTAATTATCATAGATATTACGTATATACGAATAATTTAATCATGATGAATTTGAACACCATGTATATAATAATCAACATTTAACTATGAATTGTTAACAAGTACATATTTACACATAAGAAACTTAGTATGTAGTAAAATTATAGATAAGATAATAGCTTAATGCTTAATAGGACTTCACATTAAGGTAATAATTGCATCGAAATTATTTTATAGGAACTTTATTAAAATAAAAGGTTCAATGTAAGCATACTCCATTTACAAAAATATGAAATTATAATTTGTATCCATTGTAATGAATCCAAGTACTTTAATTAAGATTTTATTTTGTTATTGTGTGTTCAAAGACATAGAATACTCCCAAGTAGGTGTATAAAGATTAACAATTTTTTGGCCAATTCCAATCATCACACACCTGTAATCCGAAACCATGTACCCTAAACCCTAAACCCTAAACCCTAAACACTAAACCCTAAACCCTAAACCCTATAACCCCAATCCCGCCAATTTTCAAATGGCGGCACTTCTGATCCCGCCCTTTCTAAATGGACGACACTTGAGTTCGCGCCAATTTTCAATTGTCGAGACTTCGATTCCCGCCTATTTTCAATTATCCACACGTGATCCCCTCCCATTTTCTATTTTTGGGATAGCGCGAAAACGGTATTGCGCTACTGAATGACCTTCGAAATCGAGGACAGAATGATTCTTTTCTTCCCAATCTTTGAGGGTGCTGAACTCCGTCAACATACTTGAGTTCTCCGCGCTTCTATCAGCTCGCTCTCCGCCTTCGCGTACGTGTTTCGCGAATGCATATATGTATGATAAATCGTTAAAGATGCTTTGCACAACATTTCGCATTTTCTGATTCATTGTTCTTCATAGTTTTCTCTCACTTGACTAGTAGTTGAAACTGTCAATTGTACGTTTGTAATTTAGTGGCTACTAAACATTTGTGCATTCGGAGCAGTTATTGTTAACATTTTTTTTTTATTTGACGACTTCGTTGGTACTATGGTGGGTTATGATTCCTACGTATGACGATGGAATGGGAGAGCCCTGGTTGTAACTGATTTTCGAATTCTCAATTACTCCCGTGAAATACGCCGCAATTTTCGGAATTCTTCATGCCTAATGCATCATGTAGTTTAGCTCGAGTCGAGCTATAGTGTATGGCCTGCTTCCTCTTGCAGTTTAGTTCGTGTCGAGCTAAACTGCTATATATATTCAGTAGAACAGTTTAGCTCGACTCGAGCTAAACTGCAAGAGGAAGCAGCCATAAAGTTTAGCTCGACTCGAGCTAAACTGCATGATGCATTAGGTTGTACAGTTTAGCTCGAGTCGAGCTAAACTGCTATATGTATCCAGTACAGCAGTTTAGCTCGACTCGAGCTGAACTGTTCGACCGAACGCATTCTGCAGTTTAGCTCGAGTCGAGCTAAACTGCAAGAGGTAGCAGGCCATACAGTTTAGCTCGACTGGAGCTAAACTGCAGTCGGAATAAGTCCATACAATTTATCTCGACTCGAGCTTAACTAAAGGAGTATGTAGGCCATACAGTTTCGCTCGAGTCGAGCTAAACTGCATCATGCATACAACTCGATTGGAGCTAAACTGATCTACTGAACCCGTACATCAGTTTGGCTCTCCTCGAACTAAACTGTAGAATGTATTTTCTACTTCTGTTTAGTTTGACTCAAGCTAAACTGCATGTGTTCGTTTCTCATAATGTCTTGATGCTGTGGCACCGTTCAGATTCATATATGTGTTTGTGATGATCTTTTGCAGGATGGATTCCTTTGCAGACAATGACGCTCTCGCCGATGCACCTTTGAATCCTGGTTTACTTGCTGCTCAAGTTGTTCCTCCACGGCTCTGGACATGGAAGACTGTTGCATTGCTCGATTCCGAAGGACTCAGAATAGCTGAGGGTTTAGTTCAAAACCTACGATCTGGCGCTGTACCTGATTGTAATGGCTTACTTGGTGATTCTCGAGTTGTGGTTCAAGTTTCGACTTTGTTTGTTGCGGTCGAGGATCCTGACGACTGGATATACTCTTTTAAGTCGTGGCCCATCCAACAAATCCTCCTCGACGGTGTTACTCTTTTTGACCATAATCAGCAAGATGTTTACAACAGATGGGTCCGGGAACGTAGTCGACGCCAGGGGTCATCTCGAACTCGATCCTATGATAATTCCTCGAGGAATGAATCTACCCCAGTTTCGCGCAAATCAGAGTTTTTGATGACAGCGGAGTCAATCAATGCCGTCGCATGTAATACGTGCTGTAGGTACAATTGTGTTCAACTAAACCCAAGGGAGAAGATTAAGGTTCTCAGGTGTCGCATGTACGACAAGACAACTGTGCATTTTAAGAACCACATCAAACTTGATGTCCATAGGCAGTTCCACAGAAATTCTGAAAGACGAAATGTAGTCACTTTAGAGGGTATTGATGTTTGTCCGATTGCGTGGATGAAGATGATGGGCGTGAGCAACGGTACGTTTTATCGAAACGCTCAGAGTGCAGTTGATGGTCATGAGGCCCAGTTGCACGGGAACACAGGCTTGAGAAAGCCTAGGAGGCATACGATTGTTGCTTCTGCCGTCTTAGGGGCAATACTTGATAGACATGCCGATCACATGCCTAACAAGTCTCGCAGCCTTCCATCAGGGGAGAAGGTCGTTGCCAAGGTACTTCCTTCAAGTTTTAAGTGGAAGGACCAGATTCCTCTTCTTGATCATCACCTCGAAGAGTGTGGGCTCCCGCCGGTGTCATCTTCAAACCTTAGTAAGATTCGCCGCCTGAGCTATCATGAATACTATGCCAAAAGATCGGGGGACAATTTCGCGCGTTGTTCCAAGTGTAATGAGTTACAATCACTGATGAAGCTCACCCTACCTGGGACACAATCATCTCTTATATGGTCGAGGAAGTTGAATGTGCACTTAGATTCCGCATATGCGCATAGAGACTTATACTACCTCAACCGCTTTAGGTCGAAGGAGTCGCCTCAAGATGTTTTGACCATTATGCATGACAAGATGGACCACTCTAAGACAGCATCACCTGCCTTGTCTCATAAGGTGAAGAACTTAGACGGACTCATGAAGTTACCTCTTGCAGTTACGGGAATTCTCGCTCATGGTCATGTAGATCAGCGTTACGCTCATTATGGGCTAGATGTTTATTCACATGATGCCAATTATACGGTTGGCTCGTTTGCAAAACTTTTGCGAGATCTGGAAGCTACACCGAAATCTTCATCTAGACAACTCTTTACAGAGCCCCCATCGCATCCATTGTATACTGCTCTTTTACGAGGTTCAGAGATGTGCGTGGATCCATTAGGCCCGATTCCTGACATCCTAGTTCCGGCAAAGCCTTTGCCTCCAATTTTAAATGTTCAAATGGATAATGCTGTGAGCGATAACAAGAATAGATTCGTCTTTAGTTTCTGGTCTCTTTTGGTCGCAAAACGAGTATTCCGAGAGATATATGTAAATTTTATGCTCGTCGGTCACACTCATGATGACATAGATGCATTATTTGGGCGTTGGAGCATGGCGTTGCAAAAGGAGGATTATCCTACTATCCCCCTTCTCATGAAATCTTTTATGAGGATTGAGAAACTTCCAGTTATTCCACACCTCGTTCAAGAGGTTCCGGATTTCAAGAAATTCATTGAAGAGTGGATGTTAAACGGTGATGAAGCATTGGTGGGGCATACGAAGGCACATCAATTCAAGTTTTACATGGATCCAAGTGGACGCCCCGTAATGAAGTACAAGATTTTTTGTCACGACGAGGAATGGCTTCCTAGAGGTGATAATGCTGATATTAAATTGTGGAAGGAGGATTCTGAAGGCAGATCAATATGGCCACGTGGTGAACCCGATGCTATGCGTCCAAACGAGATGCGCCATTTGCCTGAGGTAGTGAAAGGGATTTCAAGCTTTGTTGATTATTGGGAACGTTTGTCACGTGAGTCAATAGAATCGCGGAGACTGTACGATTCTCTCTCATATTACTGGAGCGGCGTTAAAGATGCTCTTTGTATACCCATGGATGTACTTGCAACATCGCAACATGGGATCTCGTCAAGTTTGGAGGAACCATTACCGTTACAACATGGGTTCTGGCCGTCTACTCGACTTGCACATGCTATGGAAGATGAGTTTACTTTAGAAGGGAATGTGCGCGAAGAGTTCGACGACGATGAGCATTTTGTTGACCAGAGACGTGATCGTCCTGCTCCTTCATTTCGAGTTGGACGTGACCTCTATAAGGGTTATTTTGTTGCATTACGTCCATGCGGCACCGATGGCCGGCCCTTCTGGCTCGGGCGAGCAATATCTGATCCAAATTCAAACCCAGACCTACCCAATACGATCGATATCCAATTCTTCCGTCCAATGTCACACTCCAAAGAAATTCTGAAGTATTACACAGATTGGGATACAAATAGAAAGCTTCGTTGGACCGTTGAAAAAGGTGTAGATGTATCTTCGCAACCTACAGATGCTATTTTCACTGCTTGGAAGTCAAGAATTACGCATTTTGACGTAGAAAGCAGTGAAGGTATAGACGCTATTATTACAATACCCAAGAAGCAGGTCGAAATCATCAAGGCTTCTTTGCAGGAGCTTGCTTCATCTTCTCTAGAGTAGTCTTCTAGTATATAGTTTTTATTATGGAAGTAGGTGTTTTAGTACTTATACTTGGTATTGACATATATATTACTTTGATATTTAGTATATAGAGTATTATATTTTTGTACAATTTACTATCTATATTCAATATATTTATTTTGTATAAGAAGATTTTTTAAGTTGACTCCATCATTATTATTAATTGAAAGAAAATTATCCTTTCTTTGGTATGTTAATCTTGACATATATCGTATCAAATATATGTATGATTTTTCTTAGATAAACCTAATTTTTAAGATTCAAGAGGTCTCATATCATCTCCAAATATAATGGAAATTAGTAAATTCCAAGTACATATGCCTACGGTGAAATCCCTCTAAAAGTTGATTTTGGCTTCATCAATTGTCTTGTTTTAATTTGGGAGATAAAAATGTTCCAAATATAACGAATACGGGTTGTTCCCCAGCGTTCCCATCGAGGTGCCGCTATATATTTTGTGGCGACGTACCATCGAGGTGCACACTTAAAGTGAGATGAGCACCCATCTGAAAACACCCAATGTTCTCGGAAACCCACCCCTAATTCTATAGTCCAATTCCAATGTTTTAATAAACAATGTTGAACAAATGCCAAATCGTGGCATTTGTTGTCAGAAATGTAATAATGTGTACTCTTTAGTACATCGCCACCCAATCTATATATAGAAATCTGTACAAGAATCGTCACAGAAGTACTAATGTAGTACAAACTCTGAACTTTGTTGTGTATGGCGAAAGTATAGTTTTCCGCAAAGTCAATGTGGAATACAAGAACTCCCTCAGGCACGTTTTTCATTATATTCAGGCACTGCTCGTCCTACCATCTTGCTCTGAAGCTGTGCGTGATGAACTTTGTCACGGTCTTCTCCATACAGGCTAAGAAATCAAGAATAGGCGTCTTCATGAACTCTTCCCTTAGTCGTTTCTTTGCCAACCCTGTTTCTGCATGCACCCCAACTTCGTAATATTGAATACATTTCTACTTTATAAGAAACTCCTCATCAGCTATTTCACGAGGGTACAATTCAAAAATGTGGAACCCACAATCGGAGCAAGTTTCCATTAGACACTTCTAACCTGTGGTAGTTGTCAAACTCTCCCTTAAGACAAACACAACTTTCCCACATTAGGGTCATATGTTTATAAACCCTATCATTTGCCTGGCACCCACCTCCCTAAGTGTCACCTGCACAAACCAAACATTCACAGATACAATTTGTGGCACAATGGAAGCCCCTCAATCTATTCCTCAAGTTGCTCAAGCCAACCTTCATCATATCCATTTCAACATGGTATATGCAGCAAGAGGTGTTCCTTTCCTTGAGTTTCTTCACCCACCACGGCTAGAGTCGCTCAAAAGCTCGAAGTCGTACCCCACAATCTCGGTGGGCTTCTAGAAATCGCTGAAAGAACACCGTCTGTACAAACAAAGTACACTCCTTTAGCCACTGAGCAACAAAAGTACTGCCAGGGGGAATAGTGTACTGTACTGTCACAAAATTCAAAGTACTAAACTTCAAACCGAACACAACACGTACACAAAGTTCAAAATCAACGCTGTTTGTATAGAAGATGTACACCATGTTAGCCAGTTTTCAGCAAATGTACTGGTAGGAGAATAGTGTACTCCTGTCTTTGTCACATGAATTTCACAATACTAGACTACAAACAGTGCAAATCAAATACACAAACTACACATGCACAGGAATAAGTATTGTCGGACCCTGTTTTTTTAATTTTTGGCCACTATGTTCTAATGCACATTAAATATAAGTATAGAGTCTAGAATCCGACCTAAGTATGTGCTAGGCCGTATACTATAAGGCAAAATACGTTTTTACAAATAAATGTTATAGTTAGAATATAGTTTGTAATAATAAGGACGGATTTGCGAATCCGTACTCTGCACCGGTACGGCAAGGACGGGCTGTCAGAGGCCGGAATGGGAGTTAATACGGCGGCTCAAGGACGGAGTGGCGAGAAATTTAATAATGAAGAACAATCCAGAAGGCGACTCCGTACGGAGATGGCAATGATGGCGGCGGGACAAGTCATGATGGTCGGATTTAAATCCGACTCCCTCTATAAAAAAGCGACCCGTCCGCCCTTGTCGTCACCTGCCTCCTCACTTTCTGCCTTCTTGTCTTCTTGCGCCCCTGCCTTCCGTCTTTCACTTTCCGTACCTTAGTTCCGATCCGGCCCACTGGCCGATCTCAGCCCGGCCACTTGTTACTTTCTGTCGCACTTCTTTCCCATGGCAGGATCAGCTTCCGCTTCCGCTTAGGCGCAGGAGGAGCTCAAAATATCGATCAAGCTAGTACTCCCTTGCATTCCGGTTGACAAGGAAGAGAAGAAGTCATTGGCGGAGGACCTCGACAAGATGGGACTCTCCGGCCTGCTGGACACACCGTGGGGACTGCGCGACGCGGAGATGGTGCGCGAGATCAAGGTCGGTGCGCCAAATCAGTTTGAGGGGACGGTCAGAGGGAAGCCGGCTTCCTGGACGACTGATCACTGGAGAGCTGTTTACGGCCGGGTCGTAAAGAGCGGAGTAGGGTTGTGCGGCCGGAAACACAAATGGGCGAAGAAGGCGTTCCACGGGAATCCGCACAAGAATAACGGCTATTTGGTGGAAGACTGTAAGGACCCGAGGGAGCGCGCCTTCATCAAATTCTTAGCACCGATCATCCACGCGGAGAAGCCGCATCGGATCACTGTCCGGCTCGCCAACACCGTCCTGGGGTCCATGCGAGGAGAGCGGGAGGTCGACTGGGCATCATCATCCGAGACTTAGTCGCCCGGCTCGTGGAGAACGTAGGTAAAACCCGTCCTAGCCGGATCACTCCCTTCCTTTACCATCTATACAAAAAGGAGGAAGTACTGACGGAGGAGGAGGAGTCGAACTACGAGATCGCTGTCATCATCTCGTAACAACGGCGTGTTCGAATCGGAGGAGAGCGCGACAAAGAAGGCCGTATACTCCGACGATGAAGAGGACGAGGTCGGATCAGACGACGGGGACGTCCAACCGGACGCACCACAAGAACCGGCTCACGAGGCAACCCCACCGCGGACGGGTCCAGAGGTAATAATTCTTCCGTCCCTGTCCCCTCTTAGGAACCCGACCGAGGCCGGAACCCAGACCGAGCGTGGACAGTCTTCGAAGGCTGTGGATGAGGGGGAAGTTACGGCCGACTGGGTGAACCCCACGAATCCGAACGACCCCAGACTTCCCCCACCCCTCAGTCCGTCCGCCAACCACCCGGATCCCATGAGGCAAGCATGGCACCACTTTGCGGAAGCCCGGTGCTAGTACTTTTTCTACCAAGATCTATTGGCCCAGCTATGCAGAGAGTTTGGAGTGCAGACATTGTTGGAGGTGAATATAGACAAGTAGTGATTATGACTTATAGTACATAGTTTGGGCTTGTTTAGAATTGAAATTAGAGTTTTGTACATGGTTTCAAGAGTATAATATAATGTTCTTTTAGATTTTTGAGGTTGATTCAATGGTGGGAGCTTATAATTGTTTGATAATTGCAAAAATAGATAAAATGCTTTGCGAAGCATATGTGTTTCAAAATTTATTTATTTTTGAGTTTGTAAAGCGGATTCGAGCATAAGAAGAGGTTCTCTTCATTAGGTAGAAGTCCGAAATTTGAATAAACATGTGTGGCAGTAAGTCTATTTTCCTGCATAGCTCGAGTCTTTTGTACATTATCTGGTTTACTTTAGTACATGAAGTACTAAGCATGACACGGCTGACAGCTGCTTACTTGGCACGAATGACAGCCGCTTATGTGGCACGACTGACAGCTTTAATCATAGCCGCCATCCCGAACCTATCATGCACGAACTAGTCTGCATTCTAGCCGCCACTCCCACGACAATGAATTCTAACCGTCGTCTTCTCTAAATCAAAGGAGGGAGGGGGGGCTGCGATTTCCGGAGTGAGATCTCGTTAGTTTCCGTTGCAGAAAGTTTGCAACTCTACAGATTGCGCAAGAAGTTCGAGAATTTGATAGGCGGTTCCCGCAAAGCTGCTGTCGAGGGTGGTCTTAGTGTGAGTGTAAGTTTTTGTAACCTCGGCGGTAGTTGCAATAGCGTTGCTGATTTTGCCGTGGCCTCTGAGTACTGAATAAAATTGGCGTTTAGGGTTTAGGGTGCAATGGGTAATGTGGCTAACAACGATGCGCGCGGGAAGCGTGAAAGTAGGCGGTTCGAGGGAACGGCTCGTTGAGGCGTTGATTAGGCGTGAGGCTGTTGATCGTGAGGTTGCTGAGAGTGATGCTGAGCGTGAACACATGTTAGAGGCAACGCGAGCGAAGGTCCGAGAAGCGGCTTGGGACAGAAAACGGTTGTAGAGAAGTCGCGAGGAGCTAAAGCGGCTGGGCGACAGAGAGTTGACCTCGTTGGGTTCAGGTAGCATGGACTCTGAGATCGCCGATGGAGGAGTACTTCCCTCCCTTTCCTCCCAAACCTGTAGAGAGGCCAAGAGAATGTCCTCACAAATTTTGCTTTCATTTCAGAACAATTGAGAGAGGTTAATAATCTAGCTTACAAGAAAGTTGTAATGGAGAGTGTGTTGGAGAGAGTGTCTCTGTTCTTGCCGGATTTTTATCACCGTCCTCAGGAAGCTCGTACTAGGAATGCCTTCATTGACAGTTATAGGCATGAATTAGGCCTTGTTAAAATTGCAAACTCTCATGATCTGTTAGCAAGAAAATAAGCGTTGTTAGACGCAGCTGTAAATAGTGGGTCTCAAAAACTTGGTACATTATTAAGAGTGCTTGGATCTAGTAGGAAAGTGCTTGCTACTGCGTACAGGAGAAGGGTGTCTGATTCCGAGGGAACTTTCTTGCCCAAAATTCGATTAAGTCGGCAAAGATGGGAAGGGTTGTCTGTTGACGTGAAGGCGACTGTTATTGCGTGGTCGAGCAACAAAACGAAAGTTAGTCCTAATAAGAAGGACGTTGTAAGGCACAGGATTGGTAGGAAGGAGTGGCTGCCACCGCATCCCACTCACTACCTTTGTGAATCACAGGTATATAACTACCTTTTGTGGCTCTTGTACTTTTTGTGTATCTTTTGTAGTTCTTGTGTTTCTCTTGTGCTTCTCCTAGCGGTAACTGCTCTAACTGATTGTAGTCATTGTCCTTCTAATAAAATATAATATTCTGCTGTCTGCACGAAATTGCCATGGAGTGGTATGGGGTGTACTAAATGTAAAAATTTGATTAGTTTTCGTCGTTAAAGAGTCTTTGTACTTAACGTCTCCGTTTCTTTGCTATCATTTTCTTGTACATTGTGTTCAATGCATGTATCTCTGTAGTGAACTCATGTTTTGCTGTAGTTTCCCTAGAGTACATTAGCTGATCAGTTCGTACATCTGGTGTTTTGTACACAGCGTTCATTCTATGTGTACAGAACACGTACAAGATGTTTGAACAACCTTACGTGATTTGTATGAAGTGAAATAGTTGTGGGATGCCATGTATTCACTTTGTCTTCCCTTACACATTTATTAGTGTAAAACCCGTGTTGAGGTGACTCGTGTATCGTTCCAGGGATTATGTAAAGTGACCAAGACAAGTAGTGATTATGACTTAGTAGGTAAATATAGAATTTAGAAGTTGCAAATAGCTTGCACCATAGGATGATAATGTTGCTTCAGAGCAAATTTGCTCACAACCCTTGTAATCCGCATAGAAAATATAAAAGTAGGGTGAAAGCACACTAAGGTGGGTGCACTCGCGGCCAACCCATTGTACTAAAAAAGCACTAGAAGTCAACCATGTTTTGGGAGCAAATTCTATGGGGCACTTAAGGTAAGAAAATTTTAATGTTGAGAGGGGGGTACATTGGGTGTTGTGCGCGGTATAATGGGATGAGCACTCTATCAGGGTTTGGAATGCGGATCATCAATGCTACGTATTTTTGCGGATGTGTCCACCGGCTATCACCAGTCTAGCTCGATGGAACACCAGCGACAGTCCGTTTTCGTGCGCAATTTGCAGTGACTGGTGATCACCATCGTCTCACACATGGCGGCTAGGTTCTGTCACTTTTGCGTGAAGCGGCCGTTGTGCTCGAAGAGAGCCGCACTAGCTGTGTTGTCGCGTTTTGCGAGTGAGAGCTGTGTGTTTTGCTAGCGAGGGGTGTTTGCAGGTGGAGGCGGAGCTTTAGTATTGGTGAGCTTTTCTCACTTTCACGCGAAGCGGCCGTTGTGCTCTAAAGAGAGCCGCACTCGCTGTGTTGTCATGTTTTGCATGTGAGGTGTGTTTTGCGAGCGAGGGGTTCTTGCAGGTTTAAACGGAGCTTTAGTACAGGTGAGCTTCTGTCACTTTCACGAGAAGCGGCTGTTTAGGTCTTAGAGAGCCGCACTGGCTGTGTTGCCACGTTTTGCGAGTGAGACCTGTTTTGCAAGCGAGGGATGTTTGCCGGAGCTTTAGGTGAGCTTCTGTATACAGAGAGATTGCTAGTGAGGGTTTAGCGTAGGTTTTTGGGGCTGTTGTCTGTAAACTGCGCAAGAGCAGCAACTCAAGAGTATTAGGTGGGTCTAGTAGGGTTCGCCTTTCCAGCAAAATGTGTTGTCGTGCAGGTTAAGGAGCTGACGAGGAGCTTTGGTGAAGGAGAAACTGCCAAGGAGAGGAGATCAACGTTAGACTGTCGGTTGTTTGCTGAGGACTAGAAGCACAACAGGTTGTTCATTTCACGCCACTTTCTTATTTGCCGCATTGGTAATTTGTTTAATGAAGAAGCAGGGAGGGTTTGAGCCTTTCACCCTTGCATGCCTGGATATTGTTGTAATAATGTGGGGAATGCTTGTTTGTAACTTGTACAAGAAATGGAACGTGCATTTCCAGCCTCTGTAACCTGCCACTTGAGTCATAGAGGCTGCAAATTCTTTTTGGTTTTGTATTGTAGTCTGCTCGGTTGATGTGCATGACTCTTACATCCAATTGCTTAGTGTTATTCAGTTGTCAAATTAGGGTAGCGTACAACGCAAAGTTAGGAAGGATTGTGTAAAAGATTAGAGAAAATTGTACTTGATTTGAGAAGGATTGTTATTGATTCAGCTAGGATTGTACTTGAGTGTATTTAGTATTGCCCGCTTAGCATGAGTGTGACATTTAAGGAACTGTCAATTTAGTAGACATGTTTGTAGGGAGCTTTTAAAGCCCGGTCTGAGGTCGAGTACATATTCGGTGTTTGAAAAAGGTAAATCAAAGTTCACTTTGCTGCTCAGTTCTTACCGTTTGTCACTCTTTTCTTGCTCACTTAGTCGTTGTACTTTGCTTCTTGCGACGGTACTTTGATCACTTCGGGCTTTCTTGTCATCGTCTTCTCCTACTGCCCATCACTACTGATGTGCATGAAGGTAGCTGCAGGTTCACGCATGGGGCGAGAGAAGAACACGGAGATGAAACTTACTGGCAAAAAGTCAGTATCGACTGGAAAGCTGAAGGATGATGATGTGCCGAGTGATTCCAAAGAGGAACTCAGCTTGTATGGTGTGGACGACGCTCTGGAGAAACTGAAGGAGCCACCACCAGTACTTCACATCGAGGACTTCGTCAACACGTTTGGGCTGGAGGGTACTGGCCAAAATCCGCATTGATTGAAGAAGGGCGAAGTTCCTGAGGAGGTAGTGACTGAGCTATTTGGTAGGTGCTGCGGGAAGGGCGGAAGAGCTGGTTACAAAGGGCAAGATTGCACCAATAAGGAGGTTTTGGCGAGGGTTAAGCATCTTCAGCCAATACTGTACAAGTACGACCAAGACATCATGCCCAGTTTCATGAAAATCAAGTTTGCGTATGGCATCGCCCTCGAGCATCTGAATGGACGGGGGAAGGTGCAGTGGGCCGCTTACGGGCAGGAGACAAACCATACACAACGGCAGCGATGGGATACACAACGCGCTAAAATAATGATTTGCAAGATGAAGGGAGTGGAGGTAACAAAACACGCCTTCAAAATAGTGAAGCTTGAGAGAGGCTTTGCCCCCGGAAACCTCATGGGTGGGTCGCCAAGGCGGGTAAGTACATTAGTTTATTTCTTTTTCAAGTGTTTGCGTGATTTGAGAGTTGGTTGCTATCAAGCATTTTGTTTTTTTTTCTAGCACATGCCAAGCTGTGCAGCAGTACTCGGAGGTGTGTGCTTCGAGGATCCCAACAAGAGTGGAAGAAGATCTAGACTCCCGCACCTCCGAACGAGTCTCCTACTTGAACGAGATGGTGAAGGCGTTAGGAGCTGAAATTGATGATGCCCGTCTAAATGTATTGCCTACTCGAAATGGACGAGACAAGGCTGTAGAGAAGGTCAGAAGTGTCGAACTATTCCTACAGAGCCTAGAAGCCCAGATACTGAGTCTGCAAGCCACATCGGAGGACGAGGGGAAGGTGTTGCAACTGACAAAGCTCTCTATTTTAGAACTCATGAAGGAGGACCACAAGATGAAGCTGGTAAACTTGAAGGTTGATGCTGAACACCTCGAAGAAGAGCTTGAGCATCTCGAAGTGAGCATCGCCCTCAAACAATGCCAGCTGGCAGCATTCAACAACGAACTGGCCAAGCTTCAGAACGGGAGTCGGCCATCTTCAATTTTGCCATGTCCCCTTATATATCCAAAACCAAGTGGGACTGTCTTAGATAAATCTTATATTCTGATAACCCATTGTAGTTTATGTTACAAGGAGTTTTTAGAGTTTAATGTTGTCATTGCTTCATGCCAGCACTTATACCATCCTTGGTGTTCTCTGGTAGTATTTAGCAAAAGCCACAAATGTGTCGAGCCCAAGTGTGATCAAATTGCTAACCCCAGATGGCAACAAAGTTTTGGTTGGGAAGCTGAGTGTGAGGGGGCGGTGAATGCAGAGGAGCCAATCAATACAAAAGGCAAAGCTCCTCTCGAAGGTGGTAAGTGACACTTTTAGTTTGAGTTTTAATTTTTCATTGGTATGTTTGCTATGATTTAGCATGTTTGAACATTTGTACCCAATCTATTTTGTAGTACCTAGAGTCGTAGATTTGTGTAAATAACGGTTAAGGTTTTAAATTTGTACATTGAGGCGACAGGTTGTGCTGAGAGCGGTGAGGGTGTGTACAATGGGTGAAAGTTTTTGTATTAACAACGTATGTGTAGTACAGTTAGTGTACAGTAGGTAATAGGTGAATAGTTCGAGTATATTGGCGTGCTTTGAACTTGCACATTTGTACTCCTTAGATCTCTTTAGATTCGGAAGGTACAACTTAGATACTCTTGTAGCTTTTTCTGGTTTTACGGTACAAATCTGGGTAGCTTTAGTACTCTTTGGCTACAACGTAACTAATTCGTGTACCCTTGACTGTAAAGTAAGTACTGTCATGCAATAGGGGGTTCGTAAAGTAAATACTGTCATGCAATAGGGGGTAAGCAATTTCAAAGTTGAAAATTCGAATGGCAGGGCCAATGGTGATGTAAATCCCACGGTTGCATCAACTTCCACGCCGCCCCTGGTCAAGCGGAATGTCGAGCTTATCCTAGAAAAACCAGCAGAGTGTATTGCACCGCAACCAATGCTAGGTGGAGTGCCCAGCAAAAGTTCCCAAGGCACACTTGAATGCCCCATGGCAAGTAGAACTCCCCTCGAAAATCAAGGGACAGTTTCTTTGACAAATGAAATGTAGGTGCACACTTTCTTTCTCTTAACAGTATAGATACATTGATGTAAGGTTTGTTGTTCTTTTCAGTGGAAGGTGTGGTGAAAGACACCCCTACAAATTGCCTACGCCCGGGGACTGCGACTTCGGATGAGCACCATTCTGAAATTGATGCAGATGTTGTGCACGAGACGCCATGCATGCCGAATGAGCCTGACACCGGCATGGAAAGTGCCTCGCCTACGCAGACAGAAGCATTGCGTAGTGTGGATGATGGATTAGTAGGCAAACCAGACTTGCCAATTGACCTCGGAGGTCAACAGAAGCAGATGCCAAAGACTCGATCTTGGCGTCGGAAATCAGATGAGGAGCGGCAAAAGGTGGAAATGTCTCCACCTGGAGCACAGATTATGGAGGTTGATGAGGCGCCTGAGAGACGTACCAACGGCATTAGGCGATCACTTGATGCAAGGGAGGATGTAGCAAAGGCCTTTGTCATGGACGTGGAGAACACTGGACCTGAAGGGCTAAGTAGAAGCACACTAAGGGTGTACGGAAAGGTTGTCACAAAGTGTTGTTTCTGAAGAATCAAGCATTCAATACATTGTAGATTTTGAAATACTATGTCTTTGAGGGATAGTATGGAAAAATATGGTTGTATATATAGATGTGCTACTAGTTTGCAGAGTCTATTAATAAACTCCTTATGGTTTGGCCGTAGGAAGTATAGTTATATACCAAGGTTGTGCCAGACAGAGTGTTTTTTTTTTTTTTAATATACTTCATTTTGTGAGTTCTAGGTTATAGTGTTTGATTACCTCTTCATCATAAGTGCAATATATGTTTATGAAGCATATTGTGTGTAAAAATTCCCAAAAATTTGCTATTTACTCAATAATTACTAAGGAAATTTGGGTTATTTTAGAAAGTGGCTCAACATAGGGAAAAAAAAGTTTTTTATGAATTTTAAATTGGCCCTTAAAGAAGAGATAGCTTATAACGTGGGACTCCTGAAAGTGTGTGCCGTAGAAGCATTTTCCTACCCAATTCATTAACTTAATAAATTCAAGGATCTGGCAAGGTGCATATACTATTTGTACTCTTGCAGTACTTCAACATACTTCTTACAGTCATTTGGCCAATGGTAGATGACCATGTGTCATTCTAATTCCTACTTTATTGCCTGTAGTCCACTTTGGACGGTCAAGATTGATCTGATGGAGAGAATCAAAGCATCGGCGATTTTACAAAATCCCTAAGCATTCTTGAAAAGTGATGTACTTAACATACTTAGATTTTTGCCCAAAGTGTACGCACCTTAGTGTGCTTCTACCCGGCCGAAGAAGAAAGTGAAAAAATTGCAATCTCTAGCTCCTGCAACAAAAGGCAAAAAGAAAGTGGTAGAACGTTGACTTGGCCCTCTTTAGTAATTTATAATTATTTTCAATAGGTATATCAGCGTAGTAGAATATGTGGGTATGTGGGTTGAGTGGAGGGTTAGTTCTTGGAAGGAGTGAAATGTAAGACAAGGTTCTGCTTGTCCTTTTCAATCTATGAATATGGAAGTTTTGCACATCTCTTGGTTATGCGTTCATAACCTCTCTTCTATTTTGGTCAGGTTTCTCCAATAGATGTTCATGATATATCTAGAGGGATAGAACTTCATTCAATTCCAATCTTTTGCCCCGTGTTTGCGCCACCTATGATGAGTTTCAGTTACATAACCAAGAACATCTTATCTCCATCAACGAATATAAACAATGCTCTGGAAACGAGGTGTACCTGTAGGGGAAGAAATTGCTTGGTCAGTTCAGCAGTTTGTGAGTGTGCAGCCAAAAATAGTGGCCGCTTAGCGTATTCCTAGGATGGATGATTGGCTCCCCATGTTGAGGCAGGTAAGTATGTTGACTTCCTCCCATATCAACTTTTTGATCTTTTTATTGAATTTGATTGGTTCACCGGTTTATCAATTGGTGTTTCAAGTTTCGTCGTGGTTGGCTTGTAGGGGGACGTTGCTACTGTGTGAGCGTTGAGCGGTAAGATTTCAGATTTTTTAGGGCTGACTTTGTATTTTGGTAAAACAATTTCTAAAAATAGTATAATTTTTTTATTGGGGAATAATTCTCGAATATTATCGAGAATATTCGAATATTCCATACTTATTGCCGTGGATTTAGTGACCCAAACCCGTGGAAATAAGGTTCAAATTCCGTGAAATTGGTTAGACTTGAGCTCAAAACTCGACAATAAATCACAATTTGTAAATGTCAAGAGGTTTCTAAGGTAATGTTTCTAAGTGTTTAGTACTCCAAGTTAGACAAATTGGCAAGGTTTGTTGTACATGTAAGTACTGGTATAACTATATTTAATGAGATGTGAAAAAATATCACATACACCCAATCATAGGACTTACATATGGCGTATAATGATGAGGGGATTTAAGGCATTCTAATCTGTAGCATTGTCTAGGATTCCTCCCTCCAAAATCTTCTTCACCTCGTTGAAACTAAAAGTAGCCGCGTGGATAAAGAGGTCAGCGTCCGGATCAAATTTGCAAACCAATACCGTGATGAAGTATAGGTGCTTGCACGGTCGGTATGGATCTCGGCGTCCTAACGAAGACATTGTTTTCTTGAACACTGGGCATGAGCAATCCGGGAATTTACTAATTGAAAGTCTATAAACTGCATCCGAATCCGACTCCAACTCTACGATACATCCAAAACCAGGCTGCGGGATCATGGTCACCTTCAGAATTTTGGCCTGCATTGAGGTGGCAGACTCAATATTCTTCATGTGCTTTGAAGTCATAGCTGGAATGCGTTTCATGTTCTTCGATCTTCTTGACCTCGGGTACACGTCCGGCTTCTCCGGGACTAGAATATGGGATAAATCTCTTGGTGGGGCAGCACTATTGAAAGTGCGGTTCGTAGGAAGCTGTTCTTTTTGTGGTAGTCGAAAGCCCGCATTCTCTAGCGCCTCCATTTCATCACGTGTAAGATTAGTGCCTATCTTAACAGGCCATATTGAAGGAATAGGGGGTCTATCATGGCTTGGAGAGAATGGCTCAATCCACTTGCGACGATGACCCTTCACACACCTATCAATATCATCCGCACAAAAAAAGAATTGATCAATTTTTCTTGGCCCCTCTTGAGGGCGTTGCCATACTCCGGTGTAAGTTGGAGCTGCGGTCGCCTTTCCCTTCTGAATAATTCGTGAATCACATCTTTTCTTACTCTTTTGCATGATACCCCAACAAGCCTTGGCAGAATTCTCCCTCAAACGGGCAATGTGCCACAGCCTCTCGTCTACTTTAGTCTCCTGAACAGCAATCACACGTTCAATACTAGGTCCAGCAAAAGTGGATGGTAATGTCGGTTGCTCCTCAACTTCGTCCTCTTCATGGATAGTTGACAGATTTTCAGCACAGGCTCGGATAACCCTTCTCCCAATTCGGGGACGTGAGTAGCTCACGGTGTCAGGTCTGTGTGTTTCATCATCAGCTCCAATCGGAACATCAGCCTTACGTTTCTTGGATCCAAACACCTCGGACCCCTCAAGGTGGGCGTTGCGGGTACAAATCTTTTCAGCTCCTGGATAGTCAGAAACTGCCTTTGTGAGGCCTGATGGATCGCCGGTTCGTTGAGCTTTGTGGGCAACACGAAGTAATAGTTCTTCGGATGTTGGTCCGTTACCACCCTTACCACCTCCGTTGAAGTCGTGGTATCCCACAACTTGGAGGAAAGCTCGAACATAATCATCAACAGCTGCAACATACAAGTCTCCACCCTTGTTGCCGGACGCTTGCAACCATTTGTTATGGATAGATTCGGCAAGATTACATGAAGGCATCTCCGCCAGCTCCTCTGCAGAATATTTATTTTCCTGCAAGGTGCAAAGACTTCTGACTTAGTAACAAAAGAAGTTGATCACGATCTCCAGAGCAGGTTAGACTTGCTGCACCGCAAGGCTGGTCTAAAAATAGACTTTTTTTGAAATTTTTTTTAAACTAATTGTTACTGAAAAAAATCCAAAAAAGAAAAATATTCTATACTAAAAAAGTAAATATATTTTACGGATTTACTAGACATCAATTCACGTGTATATAATTGCTACACTGACTGTGGACTCACCAATTCCATGAAGCCACCCCATTGCCTATATCGGAAATGCCAGAATGCAAGCCAGTGTTCGAGGTGACCTAATCCAACTTCGGAGGTGGCCTGCTCCGACGCCCACCACGCTCGGATCGCCCAATATCTTGTCTCCGCCTCAGCCATGGTGCATGCATCTTTGTATTGCTTACAAAGTTGTCGATGTTGACCCTGCAGCTCGTGCACGATGTACTGTTTGGTGTGTTTCTCTAGGGATTGCGTCCAATAAAAATAGCAAGTCCGCTTGCGGCCTTCCATGGGCTCTTTAGGGTCTCCGGAGCCGTAAATGATCCGCACAACGTTCCAGTTGGCTTGAACCCTTGAAACTGCGGCGCTTCTACTCCGTTCCTGCCCATGACGTGGTTTAGGTTCTTCCAGAAGACGATTTGAGCATCTCCGTCTTCAGATTGGAAATCACAGCATGCAATAGTTAGAATGCGGCAGATTTTCGAGTCATAAACGTGGCATGCCATGGTCGTCCAGTTCTTGACACGCTTGACGTGGTCGAACATTAACCACGCGTGGGACAGGTCTCCTCCGGGCTGCATACGACGAACAAGGTCAACACCCCTTCCGGGGCCGACCTCGGACATCTTGAAAATGAACACTTTGTCACTTTCATCTCCCTGGCCTGGAAATTGGTTACGTTGGATGCAAGCCCAGTTGCTAAGGCCTCGAAGCTTGGTGATCCCATCAAGAACACCGTATCTGCGCAAGTGCTTAAAAGTGGTAATACGATTCCTGACGCTCGGAGAGTTCAACTCTTTACACTGATCGAATATAGGTTCTAGCTCCTGGAGGGTGAGCTTGGAGGTTACGGGGTCACCTTCTTCACGGAGAAGTAAGTTTCCGAGTAAGTCCTTGCTAGCCTCCTTGACTATTTTGGACGTGGTAGCTTGTGGGTTACGTTCTACGTGCTCCTCTATTAACTCATCAATTATTTTACGTGCGCATCGGTAGTCTCCGACCTTGACAGGATGTTCGTGCGTACCGATATGCACACACGCCCTCTCTTGACTCTCCTCTCCGAATACATAGAATATTTTAGAAGGACATATAGCAACACAAACGGGAGGTTCTTTGCAGATCTTACAGACGAGTGTTGAAGAAGGAGGAGGCGCGTGGCCGACAGAGAAGGGGTCCTTGGTAAAGCCCTCAAACTCCACCTCATTCACCTCTGCTCTGCGGTCAGGTCGTAGCAAGAAGCCGCAGTTCTCATTGTGGCATCGAAGATGACCAACACAGGTAGAGTAGCGGAATGACAAATTGAGGTTGTTATTGATGTTAGTTGTCATTGTCCTGGTCCACACATGACCGTCGTATCTTTTGTCCATCCCTTCCATAGATTTGGCTACCTTGACAGCAGTAGTTCGAAGAACAGGAGGAAGAATGTACAGGACATCACCATTGAAAGTGGGAGGCAGGAAAGAGACGCTGTGAGTACGAATGGTATGGAAATCTATTTTTTTTAGTATAGTTTTGTTGCGAGACATACTACCTAGTCTACGGAGCGAGGGAAGGATGTTTTTGGATTTTACGACTTTGGACGCGGGAAGAGAGTAGAGGGTGGTTCTGAGACTATGTACCGAACCTGAGGAGGGGGGATGCAGATTTGATGAAAGTCGACGGGACTGGATGGACGATTTCCTTTCATCGTTGGATGAATCAGAAATATCAATATGGACTTCGAGTCCGGGTTCGACCTTGACACGAGCAAGAACAGGAACAACAGTGGAGATGGTAGAAGAAGTACGAGGAGTGAGGAGGACGGTTGAGGCGTTCATGACAAACTCTGTCATGCCAAATATTCGATACTGTCCAGGTCGAAGCTTATTGTCATGGGCCAAGGCCTCGTTGATAAGCTCGGATGTTCACTCGCTATTAATTTTATAAATAGAACTTCGGCAGTAGAGCTAAAGTATAGCCTCGGCAGTAGAGCTAAAGTATAGCCTCGGCAGTAGAGCTAAAGTATAGCCTCGGCAGTAGAGCTAAAGTATAGCCTCGGCAGTAGAGCTAAAGTATAGCCTCGGCAGTTGAGCCAAGAGATTAGTATATAAGGGACTCTTATTCATTGTAAACCTAAGTCTTGGATCAATATATTTCTTTTGTAGTTTTTGCTTGTTTTGACAGCTAGACTCTTACATAATCCAAGACTTCTCTTGATTTTCTGAAGGGCTTCATCCTCCCTTGTTTTTTCAAACGACAAAAGTAGGACATTGATTAGATTGAGGAACTTATCCACCCTCGTGGTAGTGATTGAAGATAGCCACGAAACCGGGACGCATTTGAAGGCTTTGCGAAGCTTGAAGAGTTGATTGAGAGGTGTTGCTTTTTGAGATGGAGAACGCCCGGATGATCGATGATGAGATCTTGCGCAAGCAGCAAAGAGCGCGCAAGGAGAAATTACGGTGGAAGACTATCAACGAGAGATCGTGAGGTTGCGCACACACACTCAAGCTTCTCGGCAAGTCGAGAAGTTGGCTATCGAGCGATTGGTTGCACAACAATCGCAGTGGCTCCAAAGGGGACAATTCACGAGTTTAGGAGGTCCGTCTTCATCGCAGATGATGCCGCAATCGATGCAGCAACAATATGGAGGAACTGCCGTCGCATTGTGCAAGCGATTGCCAGATATTTCAAAGTTTGACGGGAGTCGCAAGGGCTACCCGATATGGAAGGTCGAAGCAGATAACAAGCTTCGAATTGATGGAACTGTACTTGGTACACCTCAAGATCAAGCCGCATACTTGTTTTCGAGGATGGACGCGAAGGCGCAGATGATGGTAGTATGTTTCTACCAAAATCAACGTGGTTGCAATGCGGCGACTTTTATTCAACATCTTGACAAATGTTTACATCGACCCGAATCAAAGAAATACAGCATTGAATCGGCTTCAAGCAATGAAGCGGGGGGGAGTCATTCGCAACATTCTTGCCCAGGTTTGAGAAGGACCTTGGTGAGAGTCAACTTACCATGGTTCCGGATATGGTGAAGATAGGATATCTTCGCGGTGCTCTCAACTCAGAGATGCAACGCGCGATGATTGGACCTGTGACGTACATCGATTATGGTATGTTTGTCCAAGCTTTGTTGGCGGTCGGCTCTCAATTTGATTGCTTGCAATATCAGAAGGGTCGTGCAGCTCCGATCGCGACATCAAATCGCGTATGGCCAGATGGAGATGAGATGGATTGGATGCCTACAGTCCAAATAAGAAAGCTTCGGAGACGTCTGACTTTGGAGGAACAACAACGGTGTCGCCAAGAGGGACGTTGTTTTTTATATTTGAAGCGAGGCCACCGTGCAAATGACTGTTCATCCAAGCAAGGTGAAGGCAATGAGAAGAAGAAGAAAGAGAGCGCGGACAAAACTTCGATAGTGCGCGCAGTGAGAAAGAAGAGAGCAATGGTAAGATAGAGGAGGTCAAAGAGATGGAGAGTTGTGACTACGATGTAGAGTCGGAAAACGAGCGACTTCCGCATAAGACTCGATCGGAGGCGTGGAGGCGGTTGTCAAAGTTGAAGAATCTAGGAGACAACTTAGACACGGGTGGTATGTATGTTGATGTTTTAATAAACTCAATTATATCTACTCGTGCTTTGTGTGATTCTCGGATGCCAATGCTTTGCAAATCGTATGCGAGCAATTTGTTCGACGGAGAGGGTTGGATGCGTCATCTATTCAACTTAGATCTTTGGAGCAAGTTACGACAATGAAGAAGCGGCCTATGATTTGCCAAATTGCAAATTTTATGGCGATATTGATGATATGGAGGAAAAGATTGTTGCCTATGTTATTCCGGGACGAGATAGATGATATAATCTTGGGAAAAGGTTGGATGGAGCGACATGATGCAAGTGTTCGACACTAAAGAAGAGGTTTGCATTCAAAACCTTTCAAGATGATTGTGAAGACTCGACCGATTACGTTGGAGCCAATGCAAGAGATACGTGCATCGATGATTCAAACTTTGCGGAAGCGGTGAATCGGGTAGAGGTTTTTAGTGCCACTTGGTTGACATCCGTAAGGCACTACAAATGAAAGGTGTATAGGGACCCGCACAACATGCTCCCGATCGCTCATGCCGATTATTGACGCTTTTAATCGACAAGATGCAAAGTCGTTGCCCCCGCATAGGAAAGGGGTTGATACGAGATCAATCTTATTGAAGGGAAGATTAATGATGACATCCCCGCCATGCCAGATCGATGTCCAAGGATCAATTATTAGTTTTGCGCAAGACCCTTACGGAGTTGTTGGATAATGGATTTATTCGCGTAAGTAATTCACCCGCAGCACTCGGTCATATTTGTGAAGAAACCTGGCGGAGGATTGCGATTACGTGTTGACTATCGGCGATTGAACGAGATGAGTCGGAAGGACAGACTATCCGATTCCGCGCATTGATGAGACGTTAAGATCCATTGCCGCGACCAAATATATCTCCAAGGTTGATGTAATCTCTGCGTTTCATCGGATACGTGTGAAAGAAGGTGACGAGTGGAAGACGGCGTTCAAAACACGCTTTGGCTTATATGAGTGGTTGGTCACACCGTTTGGGTGACGGGCGCACTGCAACTTTTCAAATGATATATCAATTGGATACTTCGCGACGAATTGGATATATCTTTGCTCCGCATATATTGATGACGTGGTGATCTATAGTGATACTCAAAAGAACATCGTGATGCGCTTCTCGTGATCATCCGTAAGCTTGCTAACGCAGGCTTCAACTTGATTTTGATAAGAGCGTTTGAAGCGGACACTATTAAGTATCTTGGATATTTGGTGAAGACCGGTTGGGGTTTGCAGGCTGATCCAGCAAAACTTGAGGCAATTCGTCAATGGGAGCCGCCAACAAAAGTGAAAGGAGTTCGTGGATTTTTAGGTTTCTGGAATTATTATCGACAATTCATAGATGGATATTCTAACATTGCAGAACCTCTTACTCGACTAACGCGGAAAGATCAACCTTTCCATTGGACATCGAAATGTCAACATGCCTTTGATCGATTGAAGGAGACATTAATTCATGCGCCGGTGCTCGTTAAATGGACTCCAGGTTTGGAAACAACCATTGAATGTGATTCCTCTGGTTATGCTGTTGGTGGCACCTTAATGCAAAAGGTGGACGAACTTTGGCATGCGGTTGTTTATTTCTCGAAGAAACACAGCCCAGCGGAGTCCAATTATCCGATTCATGACAAGGAAATGCTAGCAGTTGTACATTGCATCCGCGAGTGGCGTACATTACTTGTTGGCCAACATTTTGAAGTAAGTTCGTCATCGCAATTTGGCTTATTTTGAAGAAGCAACATTTGAGCGAGGCAAATGCGTTGGGCCTACGAGTTGAATGATTTTGACTTTGAGATCGTGCACAAGCCTGGCAAGGATCAAGTTCAATCGGATGCACTTTCTCGTCGGCAATGGATCTTCCCAACACGCAGATGATGATCGAATCATGAATCGATATCATCGCTTTTGGACGGAGATGATGGCGCTTTGAAGGTTGTCGCTAAATCCGCATGGATTACAGATGGTGATGCAGATTCAGAGAAAGAGGCTCCTGCTACAGAGTCGATAATGACCCCGCGTCTCATATGTCTATTTATTGACGCAGAGATGATTGCATAATGGGATGTTGCCCTGCAAACAAATCATTGTTATTGGAAAATGCGAAAGGCGGTTATGGATGGTGAGCGCCGACTACCTAAAGAATGGGGCTTACCTATCACGATTAGTGAGTGTTACGTAGATTCGGTCATCGATTGCGTTGGCGTGGACGAATATGGATTCCGCGCACGAACCTCTTCGGACGCGTTTGATCCAATCTACTCATGATTCACCACTAGCGGGACATCCAGTCGTGAGGGTACGCGTGACTTGATTGCGTGTGAATATCGTGGCACTGGTTGACACAAGATGTTCGGAGATTTGTGCGGAATTGCAACGTGTGTGGAAAATCGAAGATTTGGCGGGAGCGAAGCAAGGGTTGCTAAAACCTTTGCCAATTCCGCACGGATTTGACCGAGCTCTCCATTGATTTTATTACGGGATTGGCACCAAGCAAAATGATCGTACAAATATCATGGTTTGTGATGGACCGTTTGTCCAAATCTATCATTCTTTGTGTGCCTATGAAGACAATTCGTGCACTTGATGTGGCTCACAAACTTTTAGAGCAAGTTTTTCAAAGATCACGGGATTGCTGCAGCAATTGTGTCGGATCGTGGTAGTCAATTTGTTAGTCCGCTTGGGCCAGTATGCAGATTGATGAAGATTACGCGTCGGTTGTCGGCGACTTTCCATCCGAGAGCAGATGGTGCAACAGAGAGGGCGAATCAAGAGCTTGAAACATATCTTCGTATTTTCACGACATTTGAGCAAGAAGATTGGGCTTTTCGATTTGCCGATCGCGATGATGGCGTTGAATAATCGTGTGTCGCGATCTATAGGTATGTCCGCATTTTTATGACTCACGGTTATCATCATTCGGTCATGAATATTACTATACCCAAGGAGGCGGGTTCTTCGTTGTCACCGGCGAAAAAGGACGCAAGCTTGTTGAGCATCGGCGCAATTCAAGTGAATCGCAACAACGGCAATGGCCATTGTGCAAGAGACTCAAGAACGTCCCGATCAAATACACGACGCCTTTCGGTGGCGAGGATTTTCGTCCGGGTGATCGTGTGTGGTTGAAGTTGAAGAACATCAACACGTCCCGCCAATCAAGAAGCTTGATTGGATTGCTCTTCCTTATCGTGTATTGGAGTGCGTAGGTACACATGCGGTTCGTTTGAATACACCGTCAGGTATTCATCTTGTTTTTCATGTGAGTTTAATGAAGAAGGCAGCTGAGGATCCGTTGCCTTCCCAACTATCTCATGATAATGAGCCCGGTGTTGTTTTGAGCAATCCCGCTTTCGCATCCATCCACTAGCGAGGACGAGTATGCTGTTGAACGAGTGTTGCAACATCGACGTCGTGGGCGCGGTTGGCAACTACTTGTAAAGTGGACAGGATGGCCGGAGCCTACTTGGGAACCTGTTTGCCAATTACAAAATGTCAAGGCCTTAGACGATTACGAGCGCTTGTTGCACGCGTCCCGATCATCGATATTCCTTGAGCGCATTCTCTTGTATGACACTTGTTAATTCATCAAAGACAGAGGAGGAGGAGGAGGAGGCATTTGTCATGGGCCAAGGCCTCGTTGATAAGCTCGGATGTTCACTCGCTATTAATTTTATAAATAGAACTTCGGCAGTAGAGCTAAAGTATAGCCTCGGCAGTAGAGCTAAAGTATAGCCTCGGCAGTAGAGCTAAAGTATAGCCTCGGCAGTTGAGCCAAGAGGTTAGTATATAAGGGACTCTTATTCATTGTAAACCTAAGTCTTGGATCAATATATTTCTTTTGTAGTTTTTGCTTGTTTTGACAGCTAGACTCTTACACTTATACATTTTACAATTACTCTCTAGGTCGACTGGTTCGACAAGGACGGAGTACTGGAGAAGACTAGTGTTTGGATCAAATACATGTTTTTCTAACCAGAGAGAGGACTCATCAAACCCGAAACGAATTGCTAGCCAAGACTGAGTGACTTCTGCCACTCCATCCACCCCGGGAGGAATGCAGATGGGAGGACTTAAGTCTTCAGACCTAATGGAAATGACGTCTACAGCGGGAGGTAAGGGAGTGGAGGATGCCATGATAGACGTAGGCGAAGAAGACAACATCAGCAAGTGCGTGGAGAAAGAGAGTCTCTGGTACGTTTTCAATGTTCAAATATGAGACGTTGGTGTACGGTGTTCGCATCCGTAGTGAATAATTATTATACGTAATTTCTTATAATAAAACGTACATATACTCGATACACTTAATCGTGACCAGGATCTTTTAAAAGCACCGTACTTAAAATACTTCAGCCATCTAGGCTGACATAATAGCATTAAGTAGTTAGGATTAAAAATACGAGATGTGCCGATAAAATGAGGAGGTGTAGAATGTAAAGAGACGGCGGCAGTCATTGTCAGAGATTTAGGTGGAATATAGATGCGTTCAAAAGTTAACTTAATTTGGATTGTCAAACACGGTCATGGCGGGATGTTAGGGAATACGCGTTGGCTACTTAGGGTTTCTTAGCTGCTTGGGGGAACGTATATAATAGAGTTGATACTCATAGTTCGACCTCTTCATTTGCAGTAGGAATGTAGGATCACTTGGACTCATTAGGTGGTAAGTGTGATAAGTAATCTCATTGCAAGCAGTATGGACCAAACTGGTAGCGGTAGTGAGAGAGGAAATGAAATAGGCCAGAGAAAGAAGAAGCGGAGGAGTGGTACGAAGTTCACAAATTCTATAGCACAAAGACGTAGTGCTTTGCGGAAGCGCGATGGGAGAAGCTTAAGCGGCGATGGTTGGGAGCCAGACGGGTACGACATCTTGATTGACGATGATGTGCTACCGCCATTCAGGCGGACTATAAAAATGCGATCGCTCAACCTCGACAGTGTCTTAGAGAGTGTGGGGACGGATGAAGCTGAAGTCGACGAGGAGGAAGGGCATAGAAGGCAGTCTAGCGAGACTGTTTCCGGCGATAGAGATGACGATGGAGGTGTGGACTCTACAAATGAGGTAATAGGGTAATCTACTTTAGAATTATGTGATATTCGTAAATGTCTTACTATTACCGAATATGTGTATGGATTAATATCACCACGTGCCCTGTCTTCAGGGTCGTAGAGGATCGGAAGATGAAGTTGATCGATCAGGAGAAGAAGTAGAAATGTGTGAGGACAAACAAGTCACTGATGTGGGCGAGAGAGAGGAAGTCAGTACTGATCAGGAAACACAGAATGATGTAGCGGATGGTTTTGAGAAAGGTGCTGAAGAATTAGAGGAGGTACATGAGAAACCCTATTTCCTGGTTTACTGGGAGGATTTAGGGTTGATTAAGTATACAATCAACAGGAGTCCATTCTTCGGTTCGATGTAGTTTTGAGTTTTGACATGGTATAGTTGTATGAAATATATTGGACGCAATACTGAAGAATATATATTATATAGTGATATTATAGTGAAATCTTTGTTCTATGTTCTTCTTAAATGCAAGGGTTTCATGGTTCAATATTTCGGAGTGTCTCATAATTACCATGTAAATGTGAAAATGAGATGTCGATTTTTGCGAGTGTCATGAAAGAGTAATGGCATAATTTAGCATTTTCCGATGTAGATTAGATGTATTTAAATTAGACGGAAATGTGGATTGAGTACTCCGCTTGGTAGGGTCCGGTCAGGGAAGGGCGGTGCCGCCAACCGCCGGGGTACCGCCACCGCCGGGGAACCGCCACCGCCGAACCGCCACCGCCGGGAACCGCCACCGCCGGGAACCGCGAGTTGCCGGTACCGCCACCGCGGGTACGGTAGAAGCGGCGCCGCGACTTCTTTGCCGCGGCTCGGGCCATGAGCATTCACCATGAGCGCGGGATCTTCTACGCCAGGGACGCCGCTCCTTGACTCTTCCTAGAAACAGCGATGTATAATTGGAAGATTCGTGTAGAAGAAAAGTTCGTGCTATGGTGCAATAGGACAAAGTAGGAACCGCCGATGCGCTCGGCAGGCAGTGTGCTTTTAGAAGAAGGAACAGAAAGTATTAGCAGAATGGGAGACGTACTTTTCATACTGTCAAGTTGTGCGAGGGAGTTTTTTGATGAAGTTGCACACCATTGTTGTCAAGAAATTGCAGGAAGAAGAGATCATGGCGGATCTTGTAGGGAAAGAGGTGGCAGTGCAAGGAGGCAGTGAGCACGTGGAAGAAGGCTTAGAAAATGTGAGTATCCAGTCCTCAGATTCAAGTCTGTTCGCCGAATTTTACAATGAATATTACAAGGCGCATCGTGTTGATGGTGAGGAAGACAAAACAAGGGCGGAGTTGGAGGCATGGTACTCCCAGAAATTCACGGTAAGTCAGACAAAGCTTATTTCCACCTTAGATTGGAAGCAAACTAATAACCCTAATTTTGCATCCTGTGAAAGCTCGAATTTGCACTCCTCCTTCTTCTTCATCTTCGGGGGAGAGCAATGGCTCTGGCCATATTGGCTGGTTTTCTTTTGAACCGTTCAGTTTGAGATTGCATTTTTTTCCCCTGATCCCTCAAGGGAGACCTGCGGTGCCGACGCTCCCGTTCGGAGTCTGGAGTGGAGGTCACGAAGACGCAGCGAGCGGGCTGATGGACCCTCCTGTTGTTTTTTATGATCTATTTGAGCTAGCTTTTTTCTCCCCTGCTCCCTCGAGGGAGACCTGCGGTGCCGACGCTGTCGCTTGGAGTGTGGAGTGGACGTCACGAGGACGCTGCGAACGATCTGATGACCCCCTTCACGTTTTTTTTTTATCTGTTTGAGATTGCATTTTTCTCCCCTGCTCCCTCGAGGGAGCCCTGCGGTGCCGACGCTCTGGTTCGGAGTGTGGAGTGAACGTCACAAGGACGCTGCGAACGATCTGATGACCCTCTTGTTGTTTTTATGATCTGTCGATGTCTCAGAATGTTTCCTTTTTTTCTCCCCTGCTCCGAGGTCACGAGGACGCTGCAAACGATCTGATGACCCCCTTCACGTTTTGTGTTTGAATTTCGATGTCTCAGAATGTTTCCTATTCTTCTCCTCTGCTCCCTCGAGGGAGACCTGCGGTGCCGACGCTCTAGTTCGGAGTGTGGAGTGGAGGTCACGAGGACGCTGCGAGGGGGCTGATGGACCCTCCTTGTTGTTTTTTATGATGTGTTTGAGATTGCATTTTTCTCCCCTGCTCCCTCGAGGGAGCCCTGCGGTGCCGACGCTCTGGTTCGGAGTGTGGAGTGAACGTCACGAGGACGCTGGGAACGATCTGATGACCCCCTTCACGTTGTTTTTTATGATCTGTTTGAGAATGCATTTTTCTCCCCTGCTCCCTGGAGGGGGACCTTCGGTGCCGACGCTGTCGCTTGGAGTGAGGAGTGGACGTCACGAGGACGCTGCGAACGATCTGATGGACCCTCTTGTTGTTTTTTATGATCTGTTTGAGATTGCATTTTTCTCCCCTGCTCCCTCGAGGGAGCCCTGCGGTGCCGACGCTCTGGTAATAGGAGTGTGGAGTGAACGTCACGAGGACGCTGAGAACGATCTGATGACCCCCTTCACGTTTTTTGTTTGAATTTCGATGTCTCAGAATGTTTCCTTTTCTTCTCCCCTGCTCCCTCCAGAGAGACCTGCGGTGCCGACACTCTAGTTCGGAGTCTGAAGTGGAGGTCACGAGGATGCTGCGAGGGGGCTGATGGACCCTCCTTGTTGTTTTTTATGATCTGTTTGAGATTGCATTTTTCTCCCCTGCTCCCTCGAGGGAGCCCTGCGGTGCCGACGCTCTGGTAATAGGAGTGTGGAGTGAACGTCACGAGGACGCTGGGAACGATCTGATGACCCCCTTCACGTTTTTTGTTTGAATTTCGATGTCTAAGAATGTTTCCTTTTCTTCTCCCCTGCTCCCTCGAGAGAGATTTGCGGTGCCGACGCTCTAGTTCGGAGTCTGGAGTGGAGGTCACGAGGACGCTGGAAACGATCTGATGACCTCCTTCACGTTTTTTTATTGATCTGTTTGAGTTTGCATTTTTCTCGCCTGCTCCCTCGAGGGACACCTGCGGTGCCGACGCTCTAGTTCGGAGTGTGGAGTGGAGGTCACGAGGACGCTGCGAACGATCTGATGGACCCTCTTGTTGTTTTTTATGATCTGTTTGAGATTGCTTTTTTCTCCCCTGCTCCCTCGAGGGAGCCCTGCGGTGCCGACGCTTTGGTTCGGAGTGTGGAGTGGACGTCACGAGGACGCTGCTAACGATCTGATGACCTTCTTCACGTTTTTTGTTTGAATTTCGATGTCTCAGAATGTTTCCTTATTTTTCCGTGCTCCCCTCAACGAGAGCTGTAGAACCGAAGCTTTGGCCATGCACTCGGATGACGGTCCGTCACGTTTTTATTTCTCTGTTCCGTTTGTCGATGGTTTGAGTTTTTTTCTGTTGGTCCCTCCAGGGAGAGTAGCGATGCCGAAGCTCTGGCCATGTTGGCTGGACTCTTTGTTCTTGATGTTAATTTTGTGCCGCACTTCTTTTTTAACCCGCATTGCATTTGCAAAGACTCCTTTCCTCTTTTAGATATCTAGTATTGTCTCATTCCTTATGTTGTTTTTTTATATTGTCATTGTTATTTCTGATGAATGTTGTGTGTGTGAATGCAGGGCCGATCTAAAGTGAAGGCAGTTCAAGAAGACAAGGAATCCGATGCGGATAGTGACTTATCGACTTTGCGAGATAATGTCTTGGCTTATGTAGAGTCTCGGCGTTTAGAAATACCATTGTCCTCAATTCCCGAAACTCCGCCTCTTGCCCCACCTGTCAGTCACACTTCACGTGATGACTTTGATCGGTTTGCACGAGCGGTAAACTTGCGAATTAAAAAGAATGACGCCAAAACTAGGCGTATCGAAGCGTTAGCATTAGCTAGACTTGCACCTAGACGTTCTCCGCGACTTGCAGCGAAGTTAAAATCCATATAGTCTTAGGACAACGATACTTGAGACTAAAAACATTTATTTATATTATGAGAGGCTTTATATTTGCTTTTATATTATGTTACTTTCTTGATTATCTCTTATGATTTTAGTGCGGTGTTATGTTTTGTTTCTTGATTTGTCAGATGAGAATATCCGAGCTTCAATCTCTTCAAAATGAAGAAGACATCTCCCTTCAGTACGTTGAATCAAGTCCAGTTCCTAAAGAGGATGATAGCACACGCGTAGCACAAGATACTATCGAGCAGTTCTCCCCTGCAGCTTCTCCAGTTCCGCGTGATACTCCTATCGAAACCGAGCCTTCTCTCGAGGCTTTGCAAGATCCCGATGGACACGAGTCCTCATCGGATGACGAAGACTCTCCTTTGCCAGCGAGTGTTAACGTCGGCATCGTCCACAGCCACCCCATCTGCAAAACAAAGATCCTGATTGGAGTACGAACAAGATGCGCATGATTCACAAAAGTGATTCCATTGCAATCCTAAACAGGTTCCGTTACAAACCTGTGAATAAGTCTCGTATGCTCATTCCATTGTGCCGTTTGGTGTGTTACCCAAAAGTTCGGCCCATCTCGGAACAAGACGTCCGGAAACTCGAGAACGAGTTCAACAAAGGTTATCGAGAAGGAGATCGGGTAATGTATGTATCTCCATTCGATAGAAAAGGAAGAGAAAAAAAGGTTGATGCAGGAGATGGTGTGTGGGAGAATCCGCTATGGAGAGATGCCAATGAAGAGTTCGAGAAGACTTTGATGTCGGATCCTGATCTTCATCATCTCAGTGGCAAATACTTCTATGTATACGAAGGAAATCACCGTTTGACGGCGTGGATGCGTCATATACAGAGGTATCACCTGATGGATCCATCATGGTACATCTCAGTTGACTGCATCGTACTTGATGCTCGCGGTCAAAGCAATCTCCTTCTTGACGCCATGAATGACATCAATTGGTAAGTACTTCAAACAATATATTTCTTATTTAATTTCAATTCTTCGTAAGCTCGACGTATTCTCATATATAGGTCTACATGTCCTCTACATAGGTCTACCGAACATGACCACGTCGAAGACAGTTTAAGTGCAAAGCTCCAACGCATGCGAAAGTTTGGTAAGTTAAAACTTGAAGATTTCAAGGATCTCATTACCCCGGAGGATTACCAAATTTGCAAAAACGCTAAAGCAAAGAAAGAAACATGGTATCCTGTCACAGTGGACGTCTTTGTCAAGTTCTTGTACGCGGTAAGGCTACTTCATAAGTACTAAACTCTTCTATCTTGTACTCTTTTCATTATAGTTTCTTACTTCAACTTTTGTGCAATGTAGAGGAGGTTAGCGAAAGCTTCGGATCAGGCCGAGGCTACTTACTACGCCACTACTCCTAAAGAAAAGCAATTAGGATTTGGAGTTTGGACTGCTATGGATAACGCCATCAAAGCCGAAATCAAATTGATCCGTGACAAACAGTTCAACAAGATGATTGCTGTGGCCAGTAATAAACTTGGGAAAGTATTCCCCAAAGAGGTAAACAATCTTCTCTACTTACTTTCTACTGAGACTCGATACTGTTATCGACTAATTATGAAATTAACTACTTCGATTTGTTCTATTTCCAGATCTATTCTCACTACAACCAAAACCTGAAGCCCGATATGACAATCGAACGGTTGCACATGGTAGCCACCACCAATGTCCACTTCGATTTTTAGGGGAAGTGGCTCCAATGGTGGAATGCGCCAGATGATGTTCGTGGATTTGTCCACTTCCCAGTAGAGCGCCCTATGAAGGATAAAACATTGCTTGCCTTTTTGCATCGCGCTTCGCTTTGGGCTCAGGTATATTGTACTGTACAACTGTCATTACTGTATTCTTGTCATCGACTACCTACTTTTTCTAACGGGATCTACTTTATTGCAGTTACAACAATCCCTCAAAAGTGAAATACAACAACTTGTAGAGGATGGCAAAATCCACATTGAGTGGTCGGATGCGGTACTAACGCCATCCGCGTATGTTGAGAAATGGAGAGTGCTTTTATGGGAAAAGGCCTTTAGCAACTACCTCGCTCAAAATGCCATCCCGAAGTTTATAAAAGGATCTGATATTCACAAGATTCGTGGTGGCAAGGTTACTATTAAATGGCTCTTATTCCGGTACGTATTTACTTAGCTTTTCATTCTCCTACTCAATTTGCGAAGTAACAAAATTTGTACTGCATACTACAGATTGTCTTTCTAATATGTTTTCTCGACTGTAGGTACTTGAAACAAGAGCTTCTTAGAAAAGGAGCCTTGGCTTCATGGTCCATTCCCGTTGAGCTCGAGGACATAAACGTCTCAAATGATCCATCCAGCATCTTCTCCGTAGCCCAACAGAAACGGTTTTCCAACTCACAGTTGCTCACCGGTGGTTGGTTCCTTGAGTGCAACGATAACTTTGTGCAGAAGGAAGAAAGACATCTGCTTCGCAACCTCAATTCAAACGCACCAGGCGATGCACCTATGGAGATCGATGACGATGACGATGACGACGAAGACGTCTCCATTTTACCAAGCGCACCTGTCTCGCCCTCCGAACCTCCTTCACCCGTTGCACAGCCCAGAACCCGAGCTAACAGAAAGCGTCGGAACGGTGCAGCGGTGCCTGTAGTTGATCTTGAACAAGAACCCGATGAAATCGCTCCGCTCCATCAAGACATTACAGGTACAGCAGAAGCAAATTTGACGCAGGCTTCACATGGAGCGACTAACAATGCAGCACGACGCAGTCGACAATTGACTCAGGTTTTTGCAGGTGGTCTTACGAATGCGGAGTCCCCTCCTCAATCTTTCACAGTCGATCACAACTCCGGAAAGAAGTTTGCTTCACTCCCATTTCTTGAACCGAAACATGTTGGACAGTGCTTGTCTTCCGATATTACCATTTCTCTCCCAATGTACTTGGAGAAAGGGAATATCGGAGCTTCTGTTCAGAAGGCGGCTCATGAAACAAAAGACTGGGACACGCAAGTCATGGACATCATCAGCCACATCAGAAAGGAGATATGTCTTCAATATTTTATTACTTAATTTTTTTCTGAAATTTACATTGGAACACATTGCTTACAACGTGGCTAACTTTTTGTGAATTCTAAAGATTGGCAAGGACAGAAAGTACCCATGTAAGGAGATGGGCTCGAAACACCCGCATCCCGGCATTGATCTCATCTACGCAGACGTTCCCAAGAACTTACCCGTGCCTGACGTGTCACCAGTCGAAATCCCTTCATGGAACAAGCGAGAGAAGAGCTACTTCGAGATTGTGTTCTTTTTTGCTTTCTACAACTTTACAGACGAGGGTGCGATACTTGTAATGCATCCCAAGGACCGTCGAGTCGAGAAAGCTCTGGACGCCGAATCGAAGGCTTTTGATTTCCGAATGGTGCGAGATTGGTGGGGATACAATCCCATGCCAATGGCGTCGACGAATCCTCACGTGAAAACGGTATGGTCTTCATTCTACATTCAAATCATCATTTATGAATATTTACAACGGTTTCGTAAACTTCTGTCATGGATTGAATTTTGCAGACTCACAACTTCCACATCAAGGTGTTTGTTCGAAAGTCTTTTGCCACTAGATTCTCCATAAGACAGGTTGCGAAAGAGTACGCAGGTGTGCCCATTCTTCCCGACGAGGAGGACCATGTCTTCAATTTTGCGAGCAATGACTCCATTCGTAAGAAGGAAGATGGTACTCCGTGGCGTGGCTCGCGAGAGAAGGACCCCTCCTTCATCCAATGTTTCATTGATTCTCTCACAGACGAGCGGGGAATCGTCTTTGACTGGAGCCCTAGTACAGGTTAGTTGTTGCTAATACCAACTTTCATTGAACTTATTCAATTCTGTAGTTCTGATGTTCGTTGCTGGTATGTAGGTGCTTCCGTGATTGCCTGTGCGCGATCGAACCGTCATCTTATTGCTGTTGAAGCTGACGAAGAGATATTTGACGGACTTTTATCGACATACGTGGATGGTACCGCTTTTGAGGAAGAAAGTGGCGATTCGGATCTAGTTTATGACTACGACACTGACACTTCTGAACCGCTTCAGAAGAAGCAACGCCCAGCATTTTGTGCGTAATTATCTCTTACTCCCCCCCCCTTGTATTCTCACCTTCAGTGGCTAATAATTTATTGGTATTGACTTTTTCTATACTTTTAGGATCGCAGGTTCCAATCGACGCTTGATTGGCGACGGAAGTCTCTACAGCAGCCCTCCGCAAACCTTCACCCTGCCATCTTATGCTGAGCGGATAGCCCAGGAATTTGTCGCTGCCCCTTCTCCCGTCTTATCGGACAGTAGTAGACGTAGACGCTTTAGCTCGAGAGTGCTTGCGTTTATAGACGATGAGGCTGATCAGTGTGACCAACACTTTAATGGTCGTTCACCATCAGCTTCTTAGTTGTTTTTATTTTCCTAGTTTGGTTTGGACTACGTAGGGTCATATAGAAGTTATACGACTATGGTCATACATGTGGTTTTATTATATGTTTTTATATCTATATATGACGTTTACCTATTAATCATGAACGTTTAACGCTTTCTTAATTTATATCTAAATGTTTAAGTTTTAAACTCAATGCAAACTAAAAGTTTCAAAACGTTTCTTTATTTTCAATTGAAGTGATTGACTCTAGCCAATGTTGGTAGGGGCTCTAGTTCAGTTTTTGTGTAGCTCAGGATAGCTGCTTTACGACGCACTGCAACGCTCAAACGAGCCGGAGGAGAATCGAACTCGAACTACTACAATGCTACGTGAATGTCTTTCTGTACACCTTACAAGGAGACACGGAAAGACGACTTGAAGTTATAAACTTCAGATTATATATACGGAAGCATTTACATATAAATTTTATAAGTGTATTAGGAAATTGATGACGTCAGCCCTAATTATACTATACATATTGAAATAATTAGAGTAAATTTATTGATGTCCTAGCGGGCCATCCCAAATTTTGGTTAAAGTTTTGTATTTGAGAGTGAACGGGGCCAGTATATGATTTGAATTGTATGGGTTACATGTGATGATGTCAACCCTAATTTAATTAACTTTTACTTAAACTTACAAATGTGGAATATTTATGAAATATTGTAGGACCTATATCCACGGTTTTGGGTACTTTTAGGCCCAAAACTAACCATTTCAAATTTTCAGAACCACACATTCCATGGTAATAGGACCATTAACTTATAAATTTTTTTTTCTCACCGCTCAAACTTTACCGCTCACCGCTCACCGCTCACCGCTCACCGCTCACCGCTCACCGCTCAACGCTCACACCGGTGGTTTCCCCGCTTGTAGGGGGACCCTGACTTGGTATTTTGTGAGCAAGGGCACGGATGTTACCTTACCACTTGGGCAAGGCCTCGGAAAAAGGCTAGACAAAGAACAAGTGTATTAAGCATATCCCCCGAGTATTCATTTCAGAATGTAACTTGACTTGCGGTTGTTACGTTGAATGTGAAAACATGGTAGTCCAACGGGGAATGAAGGTGAAAGTGGGAGTATTTTGGGTTGGAGAAAAGGGCTTAGGGGTTAGGACATTTGAAGCCATCCCAATGGAGACTATCGTGCTTGAGTATGTGGGTTTAATTTGCAGCAATGTAGAGCTACTTACGAAGGTGGAAGAAACACCCAAACACGGATGTTACACGCTTGATCTAATTGCTGATTGGAACACTGAGGCTACTGTAACTAACGCAAATGCCTTGTGTATAGACGGAATGACTTATGGAAATGTGGCTAGATTTGTGAACCATTCATGTGAAGATGCCAACCTCATCGACTTCCCAATCCGGATTGATAATGCGGAACTTCACATCTATCATGTGGCATTCTTTGCAAAACGCAAAATTCTCGCTCTTAACGAGCTCACATGGGTACTATAACTGCTTCTCAATCATTTTTATTGGATTTCTTTAGTTCCAACTCATTTTGATTGTAAGTCATTGCAAGTCTACCAAAGGAGGTGACTGAATTTGTAGTGCCGCCATCAGGACTACGGGAGCGCATTTTGGGAAGAAGCCGGGAGCCCTGGGTGAGGAAGCACCCACTGTCGCGTTCGCAGCACAGTTGCATCACCGAGACCTCAAGAGAAAAATGCTTCTATGAAGACTAGGCACAGTGTCGGATGCCATTTATTCACTTTATCTTCCCTTACACGTTTATTGGTGTAATACCCGTGTTTAGGTGACTCGTATATCGTTCCAAGGATTCTATAAAGTGACCAAGACAAGTAGTGCTAAAACAACCAAACCCCCAAACGTTTCTAGTCCCAACTTATGTTTTAGCCTTGCATGGCAAGGGTATCCCTTTGCAAGAGGGGATGCACAAAGACTCTTTCCCTTATTTTTACCGTGGCGGAAACTTCCACACTTAGTCTCTTCCCACACACACACACACTAACGCACACATTACGTCCTCACAACTAATCCGTCCTCACCATCCGTACTAGCAGGTCACGCAGGCCGTCCTGGTTACCCTATCACACTTACTACAATGACAGACTCTAAGAGCTCCGAATCCGGCTAGAAGACGTCTACATCTATTCCGGTCACGTACTGTGCTTGATCCGTCCTCTGAGACCACAGAGGAACCCAAGTCCGTGGCAGTTGGAGGTCGGATTGGAATCCGGCCTCACACACTCTACTCCCAGACCCTCCCAGACCGTAAAGTGTTTACCACAGCAGTTTCCCTCTCTCGGACACCTAGACCAGTTCAAGACACAAGGCACTCAAGAATACGCCCAACCCGACCTCAACTCTACGGAAACGATCTAACAAAGAATCCGGATTCCTAACTCCCAACTCATAACCCAAACACAGTAGATCCGACTTTCCAAGCACTCGACTGAAAAGGAGACGGGGAAATAATCACACCGAATATGCGCATAAGAAGGTTTGATTAACACTCAAGCAAGGAAGGAATGTTTTAGGTGGCCAAATTTCCACCTATAAGGACTTCTAAGTCAACGACTTAGAAACCTAACTGGATTGCGGCGCCGACCTATAAGGCCTACTGCTCAAAAAGCGGCACGCATTCCCAAAAAAAAGATACTATACTGGCCTAGGCCGGATCCCGATCCGGCCTCCTAACCCTGGCCGTCCTCTGACTGCCAAACTCTAATTACGTCCTACCTCCTCCTCCGCGAACTAACTCCGTGCTTCGGCCGCTTCAGTGACGAGGCTGCTATCCGTCCTGCCTTGACCCTCTTACCCGTATCCGTTATCATGTACGCGTCCTCGCTGCAGTCCGTGTCGTCCCCGCTCTTGAACTCTTCTTCTTTTGGGTGCTCGAGGCCGATGTCGTGAAGTTTCTGAGCTCCAGGAGACTTCTCGTATTCCTCGGCCGTAAGCTTCCTCTTCGCGGTACGGGTGTTCTTGGCCGGAGAATCCGCTGGGACGGGTGCGTCTCCCTCCGTCTTCACCTTGGATTTGCCCTTCGTGTCGGTCGGACTGGAGGGTCCAGCATCCGTCCTCTCCGTCTTAACCGGATCCGGCCTCGGAGTCTTCGTCGGAGTAGAAGTAAAGGCCGGAGTTACTATCTCCTTTATCTGCTCCCGGACGGAGTCGAGCAACACCTTGACTTCGGCATTGCTCTTCTCGATCTTGGTGGCGTACGTCTTCGCTGCCAAGAAAAACTTCCGGAAAGTTTCCGCCTTGAAAACCTCTGACTGCAAGATTCCAGCCTCGTACAGGTTGGCCTTCTGAAGTACGTCGGCCGGAGTCTCGCAGATCTCGACGAGCTTTACGACCTGCTCGTTCGCCGTAATTACGGCCTGCCGTCCGACCAGGAGTTCTTCCTCCCTTCTTCTTACCGTCTCCCGAAGACGCCTGTTGTCCAGGGTGAGCTTCGTTTTCTGCTTCTCCATCTGCCGGAACTGCTCCTCGGTCGGCTTGGAGTCCCACTTCTGCTTCACCTCCAACAATGTCTGCACTCCAAACTCTCTGCATAGCTGGGCCAATAGATCTTGGTAGAAAAAGTACTAGCACCGGGCTTCCGCAAAGTGGTGCCATGCTTGCCTCATGGGATCCGGGTGGTTGGCGGACGGACTGAGGGGTGGGGGAAGTCTGGGGTCGTTCGGATTCGTGGGGTTCACCCAGTCGGCCGTAACTTCCCCCTCATCCACAGCCTTCGAAGACTGTCCACGCTCGGTCTGGGTTCCGGCCTCGGTCGGGTTCCTAAGAGGGGACAGGGACGGAAGGATTATTACCTCTGGACCCGTCCGCGGTGGGGTTGCCTCGTGAGCCAGTTCTTGTGGTGCGTCCGGTTGGACGTCCCCGTCGTCTGATCCGACCTCGTCCTCTTCATCGTCGGAGTATACGGCCTTGCTGTCCGCGCTCTCCTCCGATTCGAACACGCCGTTGTTCTGAGATGACAGCGCGATCTCGTAGTTCGACTCCTCCTCCTCCGTCAGTACTTCCTCCTTTTTGTATAGATGGTAAAGGAAGGGAGTGATCCGGCTAGGACGGGTTTTACCTACGTTCTCCACGAGCCGGGCGACTAAGTCTCGGATGATGATGCCCAGTCGACCTCCCGCTCTCCTCGCATGGACCCCAGGACGGTGTTGGCGAGCCGGACAGTGATCCGATGCGGCTTCTCCGCGTGGATGATCGGTGCTAAGAATTTGATGAAGGCGCGCTCCCTCGGGTCCTTACAGTCTTCCACCAAATAGCCGTTATTCTTGTGCGGATTCCCGTGGAACACCTTCTTCGCCCATTTGTGTTTCCGGCCGCACAACCCTACTCCGCTCTTTACGACCCGGCCGTAAACAGCTCTCCAGTGATCAGTCGTCCAGGAAGCCGGCTTCCCTCTGACCGTCCCCTCAAACTGATTTGGCGCACCGACCTTGATCTCGCGCACCATCTCCGCGTCGCGCAGTCCCCACGGTGTGTCCAGCAGGCCGGAGAGTCCCATCTTGTCGAGGTCCTCCGCCAATGACTTCTTCTCTTCCTTGTCAACCGGAATGCAAGGGAGTACTAGCTTGATCGATATTTTGAGCTCCTCCTGCGCCTAAGCGGAAGCGGAAGCTGATCCTGCCATGGGAAAGAAGTGCGACAGAAAGTAACAAGTGGCCGGGCTGAGATCGGCCAGTGGGCCGGATCGGAACTAAGGTACGGAAAGTGAAAGACGGAAGGCAGGGGCGCAAGAAGACAAGAAGGCAGAAAGTGAGGAGGCAGGTGACGACAAGGGCGGACGGGTCGCTTTTTTATAGAGGGAGTCGGATTTAAATCCGACCATCATGACTTGTCCCGCCGCCATCATTGCCATCTCCGTACGGAGTCGCCTTCTGGATTGTTCTTCATTATTAAATTTCTCGCCACTCCGTCCTTGAGCCGCCGTATTAACTCCCATTCCGGCCTCTGACAGCACGTCCTTGCCGTACGGGTGCAGAGTACGGATTGGCAAATCCGTCCTTATTATTACAGACTATATTCTAACTATAACATTTATTTGTAAAAACGTATTTGCCTTATAGTATACGGCCTAGCACATACTAAGGTCGGATTCTAGACTCTATACTTATTCTTAATGCGCATTAAAACATAGTGGCGACACAATCGAAAAAACAGGGTCCGACATCACCCCCTTTCAATTGTGAAGCGTCCTCGCGAACACTTAGCCGTAGTCCGAACTTTCCTCCGAAATCTCTTCCGGATTGTACTTCTTTACTCGCGATCCGTTCACCCTTGTGTCCAGCATGTTTCCGCTTAGGTCGGCTAATTGTAGAGACCCGTTTGCGTAAACGTCCGGCACTCTATACGGTCCCATCCACCTGGTATGAAGCTTGCACGGAAACTTTTTGTAGCGGTTGTCATACAGCAGCACTAGCCCTCCCGGTCGGATTTTGTGGTCCTTGAAAGTCCGGCCGTCATGGTCCTCCTTGCTGTCTGTGTTTGCTCCAAGGCCTCCCTCCTTGCTTCTTCGAGATCTTCAATGGCCAACAGTCTAGTTTCCGGGATATTAGTCTTCGTAGCCATCACTAGGATATTAGTCTTCGTAGCCATCAGTACCCATGGTATTTCTACACCGGCAACCTTTCTTCTCATAGACATGCCGTATAGTAGTAATTTTCGGATGATTCTAGAACGACCTTGGTTACGAGACATGAATTCAACTTAATGACTGGGCAAGGAACCAGATCAGAATCCGGAGATATGGGAAAACCATGATAATCCCCGTGGATAGTTGTATCACTCGAGAGAAAGTCAAACAAATACGAAACCAAGCTGGCACATGATGGGGCAAAGGACTCACTCAAGAACAAGAGGCCTTGGTGTTTTCCGCCGACCCAGATCTAATTCTGTTAGTAGAGATTCACTTGGCCAGTGTGGTCTCGCACGAAGAGACGCTCGATATCCCGCCAAGGTTTACCAGAGAAGTTTCCAAGGGAGTCACCATTGATAATACTCCGGCAACTAAGGCCTTGAGTCAACAAGTGGTGATGGTATGGACGCATAGATCTAAAGAACAGGTGGAGTTGGTTAACCTTGGTACCGAACAAGAGCCAAAGAATGTGAAGATTAACGCCGACGCACCCAACACTATCAAATAAGCTACCATAGCTCTTTTCAAAGAATATCAAGATATCTTTGTTGGGACGCATGAAGATTTGAAAGGTGTACCGAGAACTATAGCCAAATGAACCATCGACTTGATATCGAACGCACACCCGGTACTGCAGTGCTGATACGAATAAACCCTCGCTACGCTCCCAAGATCAAAACTAAGTTGAACAACTTACTTAGTGCCAAATTCATATCCCTGGTAGACTCAACACCATGGTTATCCCAAATGGTGATCATCCCCAAAAAGAACGGCGTACTACGAATTTGTGTAGACTTTTGCAAACTAAGTGCGGCAACTAAAAAGGATCACTATCCTTTACCTTACATGGAGAAAATCATTAATGAAGTAGCTGGACACGAAATGTACTCTTTCCTAGACTGTTATTTAAGTTACTACCAAGTCGCCATGGCAGACCAAGACAAGAACAAAACCACTTTTTCTACAGAGAGGGGGCCCTATCAATTCGAAAGAATGCCAGTTGAGGCTAAAAATGCACCAATGACATTTCAACGTGTCTTGGAATTGATTTTTCGCCCATATCTGAAGAAGTTCTTCCGTATCTATCTCAATTATGGAACCGTATACGGCCGCATGCAGGACCATGTTGGCCAGTTACGACAGATTTTCCAAGCCTGCCGGGAAAACGGAGTAAGTTTGAATGCAGACAAATGCATGTTCATTTTTTTTGCCAGGGTCATCTTGGGATACATTTTTTGCAAGTATGGGAAGCTCCTAGACCCATCCAAGATCCAAGATATCCTTGACATGACCCTGCCCACAGATCGAAAGGGTGTCCAAAGGTTGCTTGGCATTTTGCAATTCAATAGGATGTACATCGAGAAGCTAGCACATCTTGCTGCCTCGATAGCCGCCAACAATCACGCAGGGTACTCCTACCCAAGGGATTGGACGCAGGCCGCGCAAACTACCCTAGACAAAATCAAACAGACTTATTCGGAAGCCCCAATACTACTCGCCCGAAACTAGGCCAAGCTATTTAACGTTCACACAGAAGCCTCGAAGATCGCCGTGGGAGTCATGTTAGCACTGAACGTCAACGACAAACATGATCAACCAGTGGCTTACGCTAGCAGATTGCAGAACTAAGCTGAACGCAACTACTCAACCACGGAAAGAGAAACACTAGCCATGGTCTACGCTGTCAAGAAATTTTGGCATTACCTGCTTCGAAACAAGTTTCGTTTCATAGTTGACCACCATAGCTTCTCTTACTTAGTAAACCAACCATTGATCAATGGACGTGTAGATCGATGGATCATGATCCTCGCGGAATATGACTTTGAGGTAGTCTTTGTACTAGGAAAGCGGCACATAGTGGCAGATTACATGTCTAGGGACACCAATACCACCGAGAGACGTTACTTGGGCGTGAGCGTAGAGCGGAGAAATTTAGATTGGAGAGCAGTGGTGAGAACATTTTTTTGGAAAAAGTTTCTAAAAATTAAAAAAATCTAATTTTATACAGAATATTCTGTTGAATATTCGAATATTCCTAACTTATTACCGTGGATTTGGAAACCAAACCCGTGGAAATGAGGGAAACAAATCTGAAATTTGGCAAACTTCAACAACATTGGAAAGACATTGTGAGACCCTTATAGTGTGACATGAGTCAAACAATTTTGTGGATATAGATAATAATATAATTATTTTCACAATATTGTGAAATCTTGTCACACAACGTGAGATTCATATTTCTTCTAAGTCACAACCATCATTGCCCAACATACTTAGAACAAAGACTCCTTCAGACAAATAATCAATGTGCCAAAGCTTCTCGTTTACTTTAGTTTCTTTAACAAACGTTGTGCGTTGAAAAATGAAAATTGGTTCTAACAGATGTGGATGGTTCAAAGGTTTAGATCTTTGACTTCTTCTTTTTCATAGATAGTACTCAAATTCTTTGCACAAATTTGGGTAACCCTTCTCCCTATTCAAAGACGTGAGAAGTTCACGTAGTTTAGTTTATAAGTTTTGTGTTTAGATTCAATTGGAACATCAAGCTTACAAAAAATCTCGTGTTGATGTTGCACTCCGTGCAGAATGTATTGCTTTGTGTGTTTTGCTGGGCACGCATGTCCATTGCTAAGCCCCATGGGCTTAGTGATCCTATTGAGAATACTATACCCACGTAAATACTTGAAAGAGTAGATGAGATTTCTCAAGCTTCAATAGTTTAATTCTTTATACTTATCAAAGACTCATTCCAGCCCTATGGAGGGATACCATGTCTAGTATCTTCAAGGAGTTAGTAACTAGCTAGAAAATAGCATAGTCATAGTGTCCATCCTCGAAAGGGGAGAGTAGTATTGTGCCAATTTCCCCTTATTCGGTGGGCATCGGGTCATTAGTTTTACCTACAGACACTTCATTCACGCTGGCCCCTTACAAAGGGACCGAAATTTCTATATATATATCAAATGCATCATCAACAACAAGTGGAACTTACAGACATACATTTGAAAGAAGTGAGGAAAGAAGTTTTAACCTTCTGGCATTTTTATTCAATTGATGACTTTCTTGATTGTATTCATCTTTTACGTTGAGAGTTCTTTTTCACAATTTTATTTTGGAGGGTAACTCAAAACATCCATGCAATCCCCTACATCTTCCAGCACTCTTTCATTGGTGCTCTCGTCTTCTACAACAGTGAGACATGCATTGGAAGAAGATAAAGAGGAAGTTTACTTTTCTATGTAGTTGGCTTAATTCTACTTACTCGCAATATTGAGTTCTTGTCAAGCTCGTATGTAAGGAAAATAGGCAAAGCTATGCAACCTTTAAGGACTTGAAGCATTCTTCATGCAACTCCAACAACAATATGAGTTAGTAAACACCCATGAAAACAAGGTAAGAAAATTAGTTATAAGCTTTTAGTATTCTACTTTATTAATACAGTGTTTAAATAGTATTAATCATTTTTTTTTGGTACTGTATTTTTTTAACTCTTTTATTTTGGTAGGAGAGTAGGCATATCAATAGATGAAACCGCCTAGAACTATCGGCACTCTTTCATTGATAAATCCATTTTCAACGACAACTAAAACAAGTAAAAATGCACTTACACAAGGTAAAAATAAATACTCTAAGCTTTTAGAAATTCTGATTTTCTAAGTGATTTTCATGATACCACTTAATATTTACTTTGGAAGTTATTTTTTATTGACATTATCTTTGGGAGGATAATAAACACACCTATGCGATTGCCATTACTCTACAATTGATAAATGCATCTCCAAGAACAACAAGAATGTTTGAAAATAATATGGACTAGCTAAGGAATACTGTGTGTAAAACTATACAAATGATCCGGGCTCAACTCATCAAGAGTTATCCTGAGCCAGTGATCAATACTAGAGAAATTAAAGCAAGGGTTATCTCATATCAAATCCAAGTCGAGGCAGAAGATTTCTCCAGAATATACCTCATTTTGAGAAGATTCTTCACAAGGTCGTCCAATCCAGTGCCCTTCCATTTCCCCCATAACGTTATCCTACCTCCTCAATTTGAAGGATAAATGAGGAGACTTGTGGCATTGAGAATCTGATCCCTGCCACTTGTGCTACCAGCACCACCAACACGAAGACCAGGATAGCAAGGAACAAGAAGTTCTGAATCAGCAATCGTTGCGTAACTGACACAGAGGCTTTTAACATATATCCAAATTGCAGCACTTTAAAAGTGCATGACCATACACAAGGTGATTTAGGGATCCGATGTGTGAATCACATTAGAGCCCTCAGTGAGCGTGAAGTTGAGCGTGAGCGTAAAGCAAAACATTAGAGTTCTTATGGCCAACTGGGTAAAATAAGCTGCCAATCTAGAATGCAAGGAATTATTGAGAGACCTACTCACCTCAAAGCAGAGCTTAGTGAGTCAGTGCGAGTCGACCGCTCTCCTACCTCAAATCAGCCAAATCAGATGACCCTAAACACAAAAAACCCGACAACTTAGTTTGTCAGAGACCTTGTACGTAAAAGAGGGAAAAAACAAATCTTACTCAAACAATATAACTCTTGGGCAAGGTTGTGAAATCGGGCTTGTTGAGGTGATTGGGGGGGGGTGGCAAAATGGGCGTACGAGTTGTCCCGGACGGGCCGGCATGCCTGCCCACCGTGATTGTAGGAGGTGTGTAATTTTTTGTGGGTAACAAACTTTGCAGTAAAAAGCCACGTAGGATGTGACGTGTAAGTCTATCGTGGCGTTGGGGCGGGTGAAATTGTGTCAAGGCGAGTGAACTTTTGTCAAGGCGGGTGAACTTTTGAAAGGGCGGGTGACATAGAAGGCGGGGCAGGAGAGGCAGGGGCGGGTGACTGGGGGGCAGGGGCGGGTAACTTGGGGGTTGGTACCAGTTTTTTAATTTATTTTTTTTTCTCCTAATGAGTAGGGCCGGTGCAAAAAGGGTGGGTCGGGTGCAAAATGAGGTAGGGCGGGTGCAAAATGGGATAGGGCGAGTTCAAAATGGGGTAGGGCGGGTGCAGAAAGGTTAGGGCGGGTGCAAAATGGGGTAGGGCGGGCGAGTGAGGGGGGAGGGGGGCAAGTGACTCGGGCGGGGGGGGGAGGCGGGTACCAATTTATTTTATTTACTTTTTTTTTTTTTTAACTATCAATATAAGGGTGGGTTCCAGGTTCGCAAGGCGGATATCCTAGTGGTGGGCGGGTGCAAAGGGGCGGGTGTCTTGGGGGTAGGTAGGGGAGGAGAGGAGTGCACAAACTCTCCCTTCTCTTCTTTTTTCTTCTTCGTAAACTTGGATTTTTCATTAAAATAGCAAGGGCCCTCGGATTAGCATGTGCAAATCTAAACATTCTCCGACAATATTTGGGAAACCAAAATCCCGGAATTCATGGAAGAATGTTAGGATTTGCTGACTTCAAAAATACCCTTGCTTTGTTCAAAGAAGGAGAAGGGTGGGGGAGATGACGAAAGCTCTGGCAAACTTCTTTCCATGGCTCTTGGGAGGGTAAGGGCGGGTGCCATAGTGAATGGCGGATTTCCAAGGGCAGGGTGGGTGCCATTCGAGCAGGGCGGGTGAATTGTTTTTTTTTTTTTTTTTTTTTTTTTTTTTTTTTTTTTTTTAGTTTTATTCCCTCCTTTCTCTTGGAACCTTTTCAACTTCCAAACCCCGCACTTTTTCAAATTTGAGCTACCACATCCCAGTTCCCCCTTTTATTCAAAATTTGAGCTACTACATGGCAAACCTACCTCCCCCTTAGTATTTGCTGTCAAAATTTATATCTCATACTAGTACCAAGGTGATGGCAAGCGTATAGCAAACCAATATATACCAGAATACCATAAACAATAAATATTTGAAAGAGCTTGTTCATAATGGAGAATGCATCCTTATCAAATATGTATAAAACAAAAACATTCTTTGGTACTGCATCCAAATATCTGAGTTGTTTTAAATACACAAGTATCTAATTTGTCTTAAATACATGTATATCTTGAACATAGAAGGAGAGAAATTGCAAAAAAATAAAATAAATTGTAATTATTTTATTTATTTTGGTTTCACAAATACTTATGTCCAATGTCAAAACCCACCTTAACATCTACTTCATGAAAAACATCTCATGCTCTAAACTTCACAACTAAGAGCTACCATCACTAAATTTCATGCCATAAACTCATACCTTCTTCAATAGATTTGCAATGTGAAGCATACAAACTAGACTTGATTTGAGACCCAACCCAAGTGATTTCGTCCAAATCGGATATTCTATGAAGAAGTCATGGCCCTTCAAAGTCACAGTCCCTGACCACATTCGTCAACGAAACTGACACCCACTTGGTCACTTTCAATCATGAATGCCATGTAACCTCATTGATAGAATTATCTCATGATTTCCTCTCACAAAACACAACATCATAATCGAGGTGAGGTTTCAAATTTGGTGCCCTATGTCAAAACCCACCTCAACATCTACTTCCATGAAAAACATCTCATGCTCTAAACTTTACAACTAAGAGCTACCATCACTAAATTTCATGCCATAAACTCATGCCTTCTTCAATGGGTTTGCAATGTGAACCATACAAACTAGACTTGATTTGAGATCCAACCCAAGTGATTTCGTTCCCCTCCACGTTCTTGATCTCTGGGTGGAAAAAAATGTATTGGGAAACGACTGGGAAGTTGGAGGTGACCGAAGATGAGATAATCGCTTCGACGGACTTTCGCATTCCTCAGCAGGTATGTGTTTGTTCTCTTCTCATAATGTCAGTTGGTCCTCATTTAGAATCCTTGTACGGAATCGTCGTTTGGGATCCTCGTTTTTGATTGTGGTGTTATCAACATTCGTCAACGAAACTGCTTGAGCTCTTCCAGCTTGAACAGCTGATGTAGGACCACGAATTCGGCAGCCTCGTAGAGTTTTGAAATCCGCACAGTCTTTGATCAGCACGCTTAGAACCTGCTCACCTCGGTAGCATTCGTCAACGAAACTGCCTTGCGGTACTCGTGTGGTGGGCATGTGGAAGATCGGTGTGGTTAGAATCTGATCGGAGCCCTGTAGAAGCCGGCTCTGGGATCCTCGTTTTTGACGCGCGAGTTTGAATGCATAGCCCCGTTAGCAAGCGCACTTTGAGCGAGCGGGGTTCGGACCCATACAGGCATCGCCAAAGCTTGCGCTCTCACGCATGATTCTGTCTTCGATCACGCGGTGAGGCCCAGCAAGTTCGGTAAGTTCATGGTGGACGCTGTGTGCATCCAATTCGGGTACTCTGCCAGGGTGTATCAGTGATCGATCGCCAGAACACTAGGAGAAGCTTGGTCGGTTTTGTCAACGAAACTGATATTCTATGAGCTCCAAAACTAGCATTGAACTGGATGGTGCATGCTTCAATTCTGCTCGACTGTCCGTGGTTGGTATCTTATTTTTTGAGGAGGAAAATTCCGCATTTGGGATCCTTGTTTTTGATTGTGGTGTTATCAACATTCGTCAACGAAACTGCTTGAGCTCTTCCAGCTTGAACAGCTGATGTAGGACCACGAATTCGGCAGCCTCGTAGAGTTTTGAAATCCGCACAGTCTTTGATCAGCACGCTTAGAACCTGCTCACCTCGGTAGCATTCGTCAACGAAACTGCCTTGCGGTACTCGTGTGGTGGGCATGTGGAAGATCGGTGTGGTTAGAATCTGATCGGAGCCCTGTAGAAGCCGGCTCTGGGATCCTCGTTTTTGACGCGCGAGTTTGAATGCATAGCCCCGTTAGCAAGCGCACTTTGAGCGAGCGGGGTTCGGACCCATACAGGCATCGCCAAAGCTTGCGCTCTCACGCATGATTCTGTCTTCGATCACGCGGTGAGGCCCAGCAAGTTCGGTAAGTTCATGGTGGACGCTGTGTGCATCCAATTCGGGTACTCTGCCAGGGTGTATCAGTGATCGATCGCCAGAACACTAGGAGAAGCTTGGTCGGTTTTGTCAACGAAACTGATATTCTATGAGCTCCAAAACTAGCATTGAACTGGATGGTGCATGCTTCAATTCTGCTCGACTGTCCGTGGTTGGTATCTTATTTTTTGAGGAGGAAAATTCCGCATTTGGGATCCTTGTTTTTGATTGTGGTGTTATCAACATTCGTCAACGAAACTGCTTGAGCTCTTCCAGCTTGAACAGCTGATGTAGGACCACGAATTCGGCAGCCTCGTAGAGTTTCAGAATCCGCACAGTCTTTGATCAGTACGCTTAGAACCTGCTCACCTCGGTAGCATTCGTCAATGAAATTGCCTTGCGGTACCTGTGTGGTTAGAATGTGGAAGATCGATGTAGTTAGAATCTGATCGGAGCCCTGTAGAAGCCGGCTCTAGGATCCTTGTTTTTGACGCGCGAGTTTGAATGCATAGCCCGGTTAGCAAGCGCACTTCGAGCGAGCGGGGTTCGGACCCATACAGGCATCGCCAAAGCTCGCGTTCTCATGCACGATTCTGTTTTTGATCACGCGGTGAGGCCCAGCAAGTTTGGTAAGTTTGTGGTGGACGCATCCAATTCCACCGCGTGATCAAAGACAGAATCCGCGTCCACCACGAAGTTTGGTAAGATCGTGGTGGTGCATCCAATTCGATGTGACTCTACCAAGGTGTATGAGTGATCGATCACCAGAAGACAAGGAGAAGCTCGGTCGGTTTTGTCAACGAAATTGATATTCTATGAGCTCCGAAACTGACATTGAATTGGATGGTGCCTGCTTCAAATTGCTGATGGACTGTCCGCATTTGGTATCTTCTTTTTTGGTGGCATATTGTTATCAGGGACGTTATGTAGGAAATTATGAGTTGATTTAAATCTTCCGTCATTTCATTATGAACACCAATATTTCTTCTCTCATCTCATTGAGAATATTATACTGACGCCCTGAATTTTTATTGTGTTTGCTCATGTAGGAATCGATTGACTTCGAGCCAGAGGACTCTTATGTGGAGTCTGAGAGCGATAGCGATTTGTCTAGCATGTGAGCTAGAGTCATAGACGTAGAGGATAAACGCACATTGGTTCGGGCACTTCCAGCTGCTACTTTAGATACTAACACCGACTTTGCTCAATCAACATTGACTGCTCCTGTGACTGTTGTTGAAGATCAACGGGCTACTTACATGAAGTGGTGGAGGGCGCGTAATAAGCGATTGCGCTTAGAAGCTCAAGCTTGAGCTAGACTTGGCCCACGACGTTCTAAGAGGATTGCGGCAAAGTCTAGCTAGAATAATACATTCTACTTTTGTGACAATATTCTCACATGATACATTATCAGACCACATGACACAGTTCATGTGGTCTTCAATTGTAATTTTTTGTACAACTCTATTTCTATATGATTTATCATTATTGATTACTGAATTTTATCGGTACTCTTGCGGAGACCCCACTATCAAATGCCTCGTTGTCATCTGAGAGCGATCCTATCGACATGGCAACAACTAAAGGTCGTGATGGGGGACAGCAGTGAGGTTCGCCATCGACTACCGCTCAGACTCATACCGCGCAACGCCCTCAACTCACCTCACAATCTCCCATAGTCGAAGATGAAGATGACGATATTCAAGAGATAATTTCGGATACACAGCCTTCGTGCGATAATGTCGATGTCGACGAAGGGAATACATTTATGGTAGCAGCGTCTCCAATTGTTAGATCTGCCGGGAAACTCCTTCTTTCCCAGATATTGTGGAGGTTGGGGTTGTTGAAATGCCAAGTCATTTGGCTGAGATGGATCCTATGTGGAGCGCCGACGAGTTACGAGCTCAACAAGAGGGAAACTCTATCAAACCTGTCGAGAAATCTTGACTTCATATCCCCCTTTGTCGCCTCTTCCGTTACCCCAAGGTCCGTCCCATTATAGAAACAGATGTTTGCAAATTGGCAAACGAGTTTGTTAAAGGTTATCGAGAGGGCGATCGCGTTCTATATGTTTCTCGCTTTAGCAAGAACGGAAAGCAACGGTTGGTGAAGGACGATGATGCGGTTTGGAATAACCCTCATTGGAAAGCGGCAAATGATCGGTTCAAAATCTCATTGCAAGCCGATCCGGACCTTTGCCAATTCATTGGCAAATACTTCTACGTCTATGAGGGGAATCATCGCGTCACTGCTTGGATGCGGTTCATTGAGCAAATGCGCAGAGATGATCCGGATTGGTATTTCTTTGTCGATTGCATTGTCCTTGACGGACGTGCGGAATACAAAGTACTAATCAACGCGATGAATGACATCAACTGATTAGTTTAATTTGTATGATATTCTTTGACTGTAGTGTATTATACACACTATATATATTTATGAAATCACTTCATGAACAGGTCCACAGAGCATGATCATGTAGAAGATAGCCTGCCATCGAGGTTGCATCGCATGCGCCAGTTTGGCAAGATGCCACTTGAAGAATGAAAACCCCTGATCTTTGCTGAGGACTAGAATTATTGTTACACTGCAAAAGATAAGCTGAGGCAAATTTGGTACTTTGTGACTAAAGACGTCTTCATCAAGTTCCTCTACGCGGTACGTCATTAATCATATCTTCTATATGAATTCATTTTCAACTAGGCTTTTTACGTTCTCTAACATGCGTTCTTTGATCGTCCAGAGGCAATGTGCTGAGGTCGTCGACGAAGCCCAAGCCCAGTAGTACGAGGACACTTCCATAAACGAGAGGACAACGCAAGGAGTTTGGACGGCAATGGACGAGGCTCTCAAGGCTGAGATTAAACAAATTTGACAAAAGGATTTCGACAAAATGCTTGCCATTGCTAATCCAGAGTTAGGAAAAGCATTTGAGCAAGAAGAATGAATTCTGTCGACAAAACTTAGTGTTTTCTCACGATCCCTTGTCGACACCCCTCTATTTAAATTTTTAATCTCTTTGTTGTATTTCGATGTAGATCAATCTTCATTATAGCCGTCAGAAGGATCCCAAGATGTCTCTGGAGCGCCTCCAGAAGGTCGCCACCACCAACGTTTCGAAGGAACTCAAGTGAAAACCATATGCCTTTTTGGTGGAACAACACTCCGGCATTCCGACGTAGTGTTCGCTTTCCAGATCCGGTCGAGATGAAAGACAGGGCCTTGGAGGCATGGCTTGCTTGTGCAGCACTGTGGTCGCAGGTACTTAATACCCACTCAATCACATTCCTTACCATTATGTCCATACCAATTTATGATGTATTTTACTAACTTCCATCGTTGACCGCAGTTAGCGACGTAGGAGGTGGACAAGTTCTTCAAACAAGAGATTCCCCAAATCCCGAACCTTGACGCAATTTTGATGCCCGAAGAGTAAGTCGAAAAATGGCGACTTCTTTTATGGGATAAGACTTTTGATGCTTACGTAGGGCCCAAAGCCAGCCCTAAGTTCCTTAAAGGCTCCCACATCGACAAGATTGGCGGGGGTGCTCAAACTAAGAAGCGATTGATGTTCAGGTTCGAGCACGCCGTTTTGCATTGTCTATTTTCTTATCATCAAATTCTTCCAAGTGATTCTAAGTGATTATACTCATTGTAGGTAAATCAAACAAGAGCTCATTGCTAAGGGTGGTCTCGCTACATTGGGCATTCCATTTGAGTTCCAAGTCCCGTATTTGAAGAAGAAATCGATGTCGATTTTTTCCAATGATCGGAGGCAGCGGTTCAAGATGGCTTTACTGTTGACTGGTGGTTAGTTTCTAGAGTCTAAAAACCCACCATGATCACAAGGAAGAGAAGCATCTTGTGCAAATTAGCGGAATCGGTCGACGCCGCTCCTGTGGCACTACAGGTTGATGATAATGACGACGACTTCTGCATGCTTTCGGGTGCTCCACCACCACCACCCCCCCCCCCCCCGTGGCTGGACCAAAAGGTAGAGGACATGCAGGTGGCAGCCGCAAACGTCACAAAAAAGAGCCTACCCCTGAGCCAGAGGACGAAGGACAAGGAGAGGAGGTGGAGGAGCACGAAGAGAATGACGAAGACAATGAGGGAGAGCATGAAGATGTTCCCATTCTCGATGAGCTTGCAGGTCGTGCAGATTGAAATGTATGTAAGTTACCTTTTCCTTGTGTACTTTGTTAATTATCTAACATGTGCGCTTCTGTATACATTAAAGTTCAAAGAGAAGTTGTTATGACACAAGCTTCCTAAGGGACGGTTGTCAACAACGGTGGGCGTGGTGTAAGAGGTCCAGCTGCCTCAGATAGGCAGGCAGTTCTGCCACAAAGGCATGCTCGAGGGTGGACACAAGCATCTAAGGGTGGGGTTTTGAATGTGGGATCTACTCCTCCATCGTCGTCAGCCGCCTGTGAATCCCCTCTGTCACATGGACCGACGCAATCTAATGGACCCATGCGTCCCGTAGTTATTCCCAAAAATGTGGGTAGTACCTCATCTTCTCCTACAACTGTGACGCTCCCTATGTTCCTAGAAAAAGGAGACACGGCCGCCTTGGTTGAGCAGTCTACAAAGGGTGCAGGCTGGGTAGACGCTATTCAGGCTATGGTTCAACACATTAAGAAGGTAAATCCCTCTCTAACTATGGATTGCTTTCTTACTAAAGTTACTCTATTATGTTTATTGGTTTCCAAATACTTTGTGTCTAATCCACAGATTGAAAAGGGTAGGGACTATTCTTGCGAGAAGATGGAGGTTAAGCCCAAACATCCCGGGATTGACCTTATCTTTGCAGACGTTCCCGAGATTTTGCCCGTGCTTGGTGTCTCGCCGGACGTAGTTCCCGTATGGAACAAGCGTGCTTCGTATTACTTCGAGTCCATTTTTGTCTTCGCCTCATACCATTTAACTGACCTTGGGACTATCCTTATTATGCACCCCAAGGACGTCAAAATGGACCGCATCCTCCGCGAACATGCTAGTATTTACAATTTCCGGCTTGTGCGAGAGTGATAAGCCTATAACTTCCTTCCTTTGGTTAAACCTGGTGCTACCGCAAGAGAGGTATACTTCGAATATTGCACTTGGTTTAATCTCTCATTTCAACATTACCTTCTCTTATTTCAAATTGCTTATTGCAGACCCATAACTTTACCATCAAGGTCTATGCTCGTAAGGACTTTGTGAAAATGTTCAATGTACGACAAGTGGCGCAAGCATACGCATGAGTCGCAATCATACCTGACAAGTATGACATGGTCAGTAACTTTGCTGACGCGAGTTCCATTACCTACCGCACTAACGCGAAGCCGTGGCGCGGCTGACGTGAGAAGGATCCATCGTTTTTGCAGTGCTTTGTGGATTGCCTCACGGACGATGGGAGAATTGTGTTTGACTTCAGCGCTAGTACCGGTAAAACTTCAAGTTCCCATTATAAGCAGTTTGCAAATTGATATTTTCAATACTCATGTGGATTTCCAAATGTGCAGGTGCTTCAATCATCGCATGTGCACGCTCCAATCGTCACCTCATTGCTTTTGAGGCAGATGAGGAAATTTTTGATGGGCTTTTGGCGACCTTCAAGCACCCTAAACCGTTGGAAGAAGAGAGTGGGGAATCAGCCTCTGGTGACGATTACGACTCCGATGAACCGTATCTGAAGAAACCTCGCACTTATATTGGTGTGTACTCCATTCAATTCATTGACTTTTTGTGATTTCAAAGTCCGTACTACAATTAGAGCATTCACTGGTTATGATTATTTAGCTATGCAGGCATCTCAAGACACTTGACCCAAAACGCTCATCTCATCAATAGCCCACCTTCTACACTTGCTCTACCCTCTTATGCGGAGCATGTTGCTCGGGCTTTCGTCGCGGCTCCAACTCCTCCTGTACCGAATGCTTCACGCTGACGCTTTAGAGCTGGTGTGCTTAGGTACATTGATTTAGAGGCAGATCAGTGTGACCACCATTTTAATGGTGCTTCACCTTCATCGTAGTGTGTTTATTTTTTTTACTATTTCAGAGATGACTATGTAGGACCAACTCTCATGAGTTGCCTTACCCTACAACTCATTACTTTCATATGATTTACATTATTTTACATATATGTGTGTTTGCCAGTATCGAAACCTTCAATCGTATTGAACAATTTCAGTGTCCAATTCTGTACTCGATCTATATGTTGGATTTACTTGTCACACCCTACTATTTCAAATGACATTTAAAATTCTAAAACGTATACAAGTTCTTATAGGTCACTGCTACTCTATATTTGTCAATGTCTATAGAAGCTTCTAGTTTTTCCCTATTAGCTCAGGATAGCTGCCTTGTGCACAACGCGATGCTCAAACGAGCCCAATGGGGATCGAACCCGGACCTCCGCTATGCCATCATTATGTCTAAACCGTCCACTACATTAAATTAAACGATGAGACAGTTTCTATTACTGAAAATTGAATTATATATCTTATTGTTATTTATATTTTTTCCTTTATCAATATTGTTTCACAACATGCGCAGTATTCCTCGCCGGGCTTGTGTGAGCAGCGCGTTACACAAGAGGCAACTATCTAAGGATGTAGTATAGATCTCGAGGGTTCTTCGCTTTCGTTGAATTTTTGTTGTATTTTCATGATGGCGTCAGCCCTAAACACTAAACCCAAAAACAATTTTTAGAATTACCTAAAATATATGTTCAATTTAACCTTTAAATAGTCATGCCTCCAATTTACACGTTCATCAATATAATGACATCAGCCCTACTTTCAATATATTCACATAAAATCTTCAAGACAATACAAATGAAATATTTTTGGGAGGTGGGACCCACATTTAAAGAAGACCCAACACCACGGAATTAGGGACCTTAAACCCTAAAAATAGACATTTTAAGATAGTACAGTACAAAATTAAGTGGTAATAGGGTACTTTACTTTGAAAAAAATTGTTATAAAATAGTCAAAATTGTTCCGTCACCGCTCTACGCTCTACCCTCTACGCTCACGCCTCTACGCTCCCCTACCACCGAGGAAGGCATAGACGATTCTTTTAATGAACCATATATCCAAGCTGCCTCGTTGGACGACAGCCTTGCCACCACGAAAACCCAAAACGATTGGAGACAAGATATCATGGCCTACTTAGTTCAGGGCATCGTCCCCAGAGGACTAGCGGGCACACAAAAAATCAATTTTGTGCGAATCACGTTGTCATACACCGTGGTTGACGGCAGACTGTATCGCAAAGGGGCTGATATCAAGATCAGACTCTGTGTACCTACAAAGGATACAGATCATCGCTACCCTCCACGATGGCCCCGCAGGCGAACACTAGGGACCTGATACTACTATTAAAAAGATACTTGCTTCCAAATATTGGTGGCCGACAGTACACAAGGATGTATTTGCATATATCAAAAATTGCCACGCTTGCCAAGTTGCCACCACCAATTTCCAACATCAAGGAAAGGTACCACTCAACCCATAACGCCATTGGGACCATTTTAGCGGTGGGGACTAGATTTTGTAAGGCCAATGAAACCAACAACCAAACAAGGATACATATACATCCTTGTTGCCACGGATTACACCATCAAGTAGATAGAGGCTAAGCCATTACGCAACAACACCGCCATGGTAATAGCCACATTCCTCTATCAGAACATCATTACTCGTTTTGGATGTCCCTTGGAAATCGTCTCAGATCAAGGCACGCATTTTGTGAATGCAATCATCGGGGATCTCATGGATAACCACCTCATCAAGCATAGAACAAGCACAGTATATTACCCCCAAGGAAACGGCCAGGCGGAATCCACAAACAAAACTATCCTTACAATGCTGCACAAGTTTGTGATCACTACCCAGGTGGACCGAGATGACTGCTTGCCCACAGCATTGTGGTCCTAGAAGGTGGCGACTAAAGCAGCCACTCAAGTCAGCCCTTTTGAGTTAGTTTGTGGGACCCAGCCCTTGTTACCAACGGAATACATTGTTCCCACATTTAAATCCATGCAGCCACGGGACTACCAACCTTATCACGTTTTATCAGCCCGTGTGGAAGATCTTCACAGGCTCGAGGAATTCCAAGGAGACGCAAAGATGAACATCTTACAAAGACAGGAACTGAGCGCAGAATATTTCCAAGGCTCTAAACCCCCCTCGAATATTCCAAAAAGGTGATCAAGTACTATGGTGTCTAAGAGATCCAAAAATTCAGAAATCCAAATTGGGTGCAATTAGCTTTGCCAAACATTACGGTTCTCGTGGTAAACAGCAATAACTACAATGCCCACGCAACCATCATCAACACGATAAAACTCAAGAAGTATCATACGAATACCCCCAACCAACATACATCAGTATGCTTAGGACAGCTGCAAAACCTCCAGTCCACAGAGGCGCAGGTGCATCACAGACTCCACAGATGCTAGGGAAATCGGCCTTCCGTTAGTATATCTAAGTCATGTCCAAGTAGTCCACAACACCGGCCGCAACAAGAGGTACAACTATCATCACCACGGAAATGCGGTCATCATGGTAGATGAGGGGAACTCCATTGAATTACCCACGCTAGCCATGATAGACACTTAAATATCTATCACAACCGCCAAAATAAACTCCACCCAGTCCCCTCTGTCAATCAGTAGCACCACTCCGCCGTCTTTTAACTCCAGGGCCGCGGATAGCAAGGCATATTTAAAGATACCACCACGGCCTCAATGCCCTCACTTGCGCCATCACTCGCTACCACGCTGCCTCACTCCACGCTTTTACTCACTCCGCCCTCTCTACTCTTTGTCTCTCTCTTTGGTTCTTCTTTTGCGCCTCGCACTTTGCGCTTCAATTCACTCCACGGAAACCATGTCTTCTCAGAGTATCACACCTCAGAAGAAACCGGAGCAGCCATTCTACCTGCCAAAACAAGTACTCGATTGGCGCAGCATGGTCGATGGAGTTTGGACGCAGAACACCGGACTACATCGTTTTTGGGAGGATATGAAGAGCTGGAGACTCAACGTCGACCAGTGCATGCAGTTCGTGGATAGTATGGCGCCCTAGAGCTGTGGAAGAGGGTTCTCCACCGGCACCGTGGATGGAGTACAAGTCCAATTTGCTGCGGCCTATCTATGTCACCACAACGGATGGGACGACACCGGTATCACGCAGTGGACGGAAACCTGTGGGTTTCCAAAACCCGACATCGCGCAGAGGCTACCAGGGATGCAGCCGGACAGCAGGCGCGACTACAATGTCTTCGCAGTCGAAGCAGAGCTGAACAAACCTTGGTTTGTCCGAATCCGCGGTATCCTCAGTCAAATGTACTTTCGATGCAACTGTAACAAGATATTAGAGTTGCTACTGCTAGCGGATGCAGGAGCAAAGATCAACTAGAGTATGCTCCTTGAGGACAACCTACCTGTAGAACTCCAAAACTATCAGCGCTGGTTGGATTACTCCAGTCCCATTGGCCCATTCTTCTCTACATACATCTTGCGGTACATGAAGTACCAAAAAGAAAATAACAAGTTGCCACCGCTTGCCAACTTCGTGGACTTCGTGGACTTCTAGGGTCGTAAAACCCCGTCACCTATGAAACCGGTCAAGGACGCCGCGGCAGTAAGTTCCAGCAAGCAATCAAGGACGGAGTACGAGGTTGTCTCCGGGGATACAGAACACTCACTGGCGGAACATTTGGGCAACCACTTGACGCCCATGGTAGCATGCGTGCAGAAAGTGCACTCATGCTGCACCAGCTGCAATCCACGAAGCCCCAACAACGTCAACTCCGCAGGAAAAAAGGCTTGATATGAGAAAACCATGCAGGATCTGCAAACACTCCTACGCAAGATGATAAAAGAATCAGTGCATGCCAACCAACACATGGACGAGGCGAATTGCGCGGTTCAGACCCTTAAGAGTCAGCTCGCGGCATGTCGGATTGACATGCAGGCCATAATGGCGCAGCTCAACGGGGTTAGCAAGGAGAGGGACAATGCAAAGGAACAGATTGCGTCCCTGGAAACTCAGAATGACGAACTCCGTCTACAATGCCGGAACTTGATTGACACCAACCCGACCAATCTAGACGCACAGAGCCTGGAGATGCGACGCCGAGCGGTTGTCAGCGAGGCAGAGAACTTCGAGACCAACAAACACGCTTGGATCCATGATGCCGCAGCTTGCTTGAGTGACGTCTTGTTCAACGCTATCTGAAAACAGCCACCGTAGACAAACGAGCTTGCATGCGACTTGGTGGCAGCATGCATCGAACAAACTCTTGCAAAACTGCAGTTGAATACGGATTATGACTGGGATTGGCGCGAGTCCAGCCATGAAGACACTGACCTCAGCACAGACACCACGGTCACCATTCACGAGTAGCCACCAATGCAGGTCAGAGAAGTTTGGCATGAATCTAAGGTAGTAGCCATGGACGGATCAGCAGAAGGCACCGTAGGCGACCAGCAGGAGTATCAGAGTATGTCCATGACCGAAGATCAACCGGAGGAGCAAGTGCACATACCAAAACACCTAACTGATACCGAACAAACGCCCCAACCATCGCCGAGGACAACAAAAGGCAGAGACCAGCCACCAACTCGTCCGCCATCAGCCGCAACGCCACGACCCGCGAGGCCATCAACCACGGTAACTAAAATTTCTTTTGCGGAACACCGACAAGCTCTAATACAAATGTTGGATGATAATACCTAGGATGTAGGACCTGACGATGACGGTGAGGTTGACGAGGAGTTCCAAGACGCTCACAATGAAGTCCAACAATACTTCACCGAGCACCCGGATCTTGCACAACGCTTCATGGATTCGACTGCCAACAATGCTCAATGTCCCGGTTGTAACAAGATGTTAGGCAAAACGGTGCATGCTATCTATGAACATGCCAATACAATTCCGAAGCAAAGGCTGCTGCACAAGGGAATCGCTGCAGCTATCAGAGCACTGTACAACAACGAACCACCGCCGAGACGACCCAGTAGCTGCCACAGGAACAGAATCGTTCCGATAGGAGGCTTGCCGACTGACGATCCAAGCGTTGACCAATCTGGGGAAGGATTGCGCTTTCATAGGGAGGGCAAAATGTTAGGCAACTGACGTCACAGGGCAACCACTGTAACCAAGGCGGGAGCAATAAAGGCAACAGGGCAACCACGGGACACTTGACGGAGGCCATAGCCACCAAACAGGGCACCATGGCGACCAAGGTGGAGGCGATAGCTGCTGACCGAGGACACCACGACACTTTGGATAAGGGCACCGCCCGATTTCCAGGACCTCCACCGTGCGACATAGGATATAAGCAAGTAGAAAACATGAGGTATTCGTTGTAGTCACAATAGAAGTACACTTTCAGGCTAGCTTAATCAATCCTCCAATGTACTCAGATTCCGTAGCGTGAAGGCCAAGAGCCAATCACTCTCTCTCTCCTATTGAATCTCTCTTGCTTTCCCTCTCCCTCGGCCTGCTTACTGTGTTTGCTTAGTGGACATGGCCAGAAACCTAACCCCTCAACCTCCACTACGTGTCTTTGTCTTCACAACGTTCTCCACGGTATCAGAATAACCGCAACTTGGATTTTAGACGTCTACACCATACCTCGACAACCTCGTTCGCTCCGAGTCAGCGAGCCACCACCGACGCCTCCTTAGTACAGCGTAGCCTTCCTCACCTTCATCCTCGATATCTATATTCTACCCAAGATTCTACAGAAAGAAAGCAAGAACTTCTCCTCCCTGACTCTAACGGTACCGTCGTATTCCGCCAAAGCCCTTCTCTCGAGAACCAAGCTGCCCTCAGTCTTATTCCTTCTCTGTTGCCTTAAGAAACTATTCCGCTGTTCTAGATGAACTCGTAAAGCATTCCATCCACCCTAATCCATGCTAACATTTAGGCGACCATGTTGGGGATGGAATGTTGAGTCATCGCGAATAAGGATAAAACAACCTCAAAATGAGACACCATGGCTCCACGGAAACGTACAGAGAAGAATACGGAACCCGAGGAGGCCACACCCCAAGATGACTAAGATACCCCAAGATACCACAAAAGAACTACTCCAGTGGATGACACAACACATGACAAATTTGGCGGCAAAAAACGATGCCACCAATGCCAAGATGGAATTGCTAAATTCACACTATCTACAGGAGGTAGGAACGTCGACAACCATTCCAAACCCTCCCATAGTAACCATAGGACCATCAGTACTCCCGCCCATAGATTCCGCCGTTGTCGCTTCCATGGCGTCCTTGGAACGTGACATGCTCATTAAAGTACTAAAAATACCTTAACCAGTCTTTGATGACTCTGGCGACTCGGATTGGCATGTTCGCAAATTTAAAGTTATAGCACGAACCAACGGAGTCACCAGCACTAAAGACTTGCAGAACATATTTGGAACTTTGCTCCAAGGCAATGACATAAATTGGTACATTGAGTTTGAGGCCAAACACATGTTGCCAACATGGAAAGAAATAAAGCGGAGTTTTTTACAGAAATTCCAAAAACCAAAGACAAGCTCTGAAATACGATGGGCTATAGGAAACATCCAGCAAGAAAGAAACGAACTTGTTGACAAATTTTACAACTGATTTAAACAACTAGCAGACAAACTCAACCACCGGCCCGAGGAGGATTACCTGTTCGAAGGGTTCAAAAAGGGACTGTTGCCATGGATACAGCAGGGTATAATCATCCGTGGTGTCAAAACATTACAGGACATACTAGCCGCTGCCAACGATATCAGCAGGGAGTTCACTTTTATCGATAAAACTCAAACACCGTTGTTGCTACTTCCAACATCTTGAGCGACGACTTGTTCTACACCCGCACCTTGCACAATCTGTGGAAAATTATACGTTGGGCGTTGTTGGTTTTCCAACGCATCAGCAAGGACCAAAGACAACCGACCCACGCGAGCTACGGCCGCAACCATGTTTTTGGATGAAATCAACATGGATGCTTTCCAACCTGGCATGAGCAACGGTTGCTGGGAATGTAGATCTCCTCATCATAGACGGGGCCAATGCCTGAATTTGAAACAACGCTGGACCAACACCCGTACCTCCACAGACACCAAGGCAACCACGTGCAACTCTGAAGTAAATTCAACCATTTAGAGAGGGGGAGTTACGCTCACCAAAGTCCACGGAACCAATCTGGCAACTATAAGCACTGCCGCGGTAACCACAAGATCCAAAGCTACTGTCGGATGCCATGTATTCACTTTATCTTCCCATACACGTTTATTGGTGTAATACCCGTGTTTAAGTGACTCCTGTATCGTTCCAGGGATTCTATAAAGTGACCAAGACAAGTAGTGCTAAAACAACCAAACCCCCAAACGTTTCTAGTCCCAACTTATGTTTTAACCTTGCATGGCAAGGGTATCCCTTTGCAAGAGGGGATGCACAGAGACTCTTTCCCTTATTTTTACCGTGGCGGAAACTTCCACACTTAGTCTCTTCCCATACACACACACACTAAGGCACACATTACGTCCTCACAACTAATCCGTCCTAGACGTCCGAACTAGCAGGTCACGCAGGCCGTCCTGGTTACCCTATCACACTTACTACAATGACAGACTCCAAGAGCTCCGAATTCGGCTAGAGGACGTCTACACGTATTCTGGTCACGTACTGTGCTTGATCCGTCCTCTGAGACTACAGAGGAACCCAAGTCTGTGGCAGCTGGAGGTCGGATTGGAATCCGGCCTCACACACTATACTCTCAGACCCTCCCAGACCGTAAAGTGTTTACCACAGCAGTTTCCCTCTCTCGGACACCTAGACCAGTTCAAGACACAAGGCACTCAAGAATACTTCCAACCCGACCTCAACTCCACAGAAACGATCTAACAAAGAATCCGGATTCCTAACTCCCAACTCATAACCCAAACACAGTAGATCCGACTTTCCAAGCACTCGACTGAAAAGGAGACAGGGAAATAATCACACCGAATATGCGCATAAGAAGGTTTGATTAACACTCAAGCAAGGAAGGAATGTTTTAGGTGGCCAAATTTCCACCTATAAGGACTTCTAAGTCAACGACTTAGAAACCTAACTGGATTGCGGCGCCGACCTACAAGGCCTACTGCTCAAAAAGCGGCACGCATTCCCAAAAAAAAGATACTATACTGGCCTAGGTCGGATCCCGATCCGGCCTCCTAACCCTGGCCGTCCTCTGACTGCCGAACTCTAATTACGTCCTACCTCCTCCTCCGCGAACTAACCCCGTACTTCGGCCGCTTTAGTGGCGAGGATGCGATACGTCCTACCTTGACCCTCTTGCCCGTATCCGTTATCATGTACTCGTCCTCGCTGGAGTTTGTGTCGTCCCCGCTCTTCAGCTCTTCTTCTTCGGAGTGCTCGAGGCCAATGTCGTGAAGCTTCTGGGCTCCAGGAGACTTCTTGTATTCCTCGGCCGTAAGCTTCCTCTTCGCGGTACGGGTGTTCTTGGCCGGAGAATCCGCTGGGACGATTGCCTCTCCCTCCGTCTTCACCTTGGATTTGCCCTTCGTGTCGGTCGGACTGGAGGGTCCAGCATCCGTCCTCTCCATCTTAACCGGATCCGGCCTCGGAGTCTTGGCCGGGGTAGAAGTGAAGGCCGGCATTACTACCTCCTTCATCTGCTCCCGGACGGCGTCGAGCAACACCTTGACCTCGGCATTGCTCTTCTCGACCTTGGTGGCGTACGTCTTCGCTGCCAAGAGGAACTTCCGGAAAGTTTCCACCTTGAAAACCTCCGACTCTAGGATTCCGGCCTCGTACAGGTTGGCCTTCTGAAGTACGTCGGCCGGAGTCTCGCAGATCTCGACGAGCTTTACGACCTGCTCGTTCGCCGTAATTACGGCCTGCCGTCCGACCAGGAGTTCTTCCTCCCTTCTTCTCACCGTCTCCCGAAGACGTCTGTTCTCCAGGATGAGCTTCGTCACTTGCTTCTCCAACTGCCGGAACTGCTCCTCGTCCGGCTTGGAGTCCCACTTCTGCTTTACCGCCAGCAATGTCTGCACCCCAAACTCTCTGCATAGCTGCGCCAGTAGCTTTTGGTAGAAGAAGTACTGGCACCTGGCTTCCGTAAAGTGGTGCCATACTCGCCTCATGGGATCCGCATGGTTGGCGGACGGACTGAGAGGTGGGGGAAGTCTGGGGTCTTTCGGATTCATGGGATTCTCCCAGTCGGCCGTAACTTCCCCTTCATCCACAACCTTCGAAGATTGTCCTCGCTCGGTCTGCGTTCCGGCCTCGGTTGGGTTCTTAGGAGGGGACGGGGACGGAAGGATTATTACCTCTGGACCCGTCCGCGGTGGGATTGCCTCGTGAGCCAGCTCTTGTGGCGCATCCGGTTGGACGTCTCCATCGTCTAATCCGACCTCGTCCTCTTCATCGTCGGAGTATACAGCTTGCTATCCGCGCTCTCTTCCGACTCGAACACGCCGTTGTTCTGGGATGATAGTGCGATCTCGTAGTTCGACTCCTCCTCCGCTGTCAGCACTTCCTCCTTTTGTACAGATGGTAAAGGAAAGGAGTGATCGGGCTAGGACAGGTTTTACCTACGTTCTCCGCGAGCCGGGCGACTAGGTCTCGGATGATCATACCCCAGTCGACCTCCCGTTCTCCTCGCAGGGACCCCAAGACGGTGTTGGCGAGCCGGACGGTTATCTGATGCGGCTTCTCCGCGTGGATGATCGGCGCTAAGAACTTGATGATGGCGCGCTCCCTCGGGTCCTTGCAATCTTCCACCGAATAGCCGTTGTTCTTGTGCGGATTCCCGTAGAACGCCTTCTTCGCCCATTTATGTTTCCAGCCGCTCAACCGTACTCCGCTGTTTATGATTAGGCCTTAAACAGCTCTCCAGTGGTCGACCGTCCAGGAAGCCGGCTTCCCTCTGACCGTCCCCTCGAATTGATTCGGAGCGCCGACCTTGATCTCGCGCACCATCTCCGCGTCGCGCAGTCTCCACGGTGTGTCCAACATGCCGGAGAGCCCCATCTTGTCGAGGTCCTCCGCCAATGACTTCTTCTCTTCCTTGTCAATCGGAATGCAAGGGAGTACTAACTTGATCGAGATCTTGAGCTACTCCTACGCCTGAGCGGAAGCGGACGCCGATCCTGCCATGGGAAAGAAGTCGACAAAAAGTACAAAGTGGCCGGGTTGAGATCGGCCACTGGGCCGGATCGGAACTAAGGTACGGAAAGTGAAAGACGAAAGGCAGGGGCGCAAGAAGACAAGAAGGCAGAAAGTGAGGAGGCAGGTGACGACAAGGGCGGACGGGTCGCCTTTTATAGAGGGAGTCAGAATTAAATCCAACCATCATGACTTGTCCCGCCGCCATCATTGCCATCTCCGTATGGAGTCGCCTTCTAGATTTCTCGTCATTATTAAATTCCTCGCCACTCCGTCCTTCAGCCGCCGTATTAACTCCCATTCCGGCCTCTGACAGCACGTCCTAGCCGTACGGTAGCCGAGTACGGATTCGGAAATCCGTCCTTGTTATCACAAACTAGATTTTAACTATAACATTTATTTGTAAAAATGTAATTGCCTTATAGTATACGGCCTAGCACATACTTAGGTCGGATTCTAGACTCTATACTTATTCTTAATGCGCATTAGAACTTAGTGGCCAAAAATCGAAAAAACAGGGTCCGACAGCTACCATAGATAATCATGTGGTAGAACATCACAAACCTTTCGCGGAGCAACATTGGGAAAAATTGCATAACCTCCAGACAGAGATTCAAGCTCACCTTGAAACACCTGTGGTCCCAGACCTACAACATGTCTTGGACAAAACTAACGTGCGGATCACTTTAGCTAATTTACTGAAAATCAGTTCAGAACTGCAATCATACATACAAAATATTTGCATATGGAATTATTTAATTAATAGATACTTAAAAACGCTTAAAGATTGCGTGAGGACATTCAAACATTCCCAAAGGAGCATTGTGGCAAGGTATCAACTGGACAAAACACTCGGGTTTTGTACAGAGTACTTGAGACAACATCAAGCAACAACTTATTGTGTATATGACGCTAATAAAGAGGTCATCATAAATGACAAAATATTGCAGCAAAATCATCCACGAAATGCAGTTTGTCTAATGAGGTACGCAAATACCCACATGCATTCGTCATAGACAACAAACTGTGCTTGGAATCGTGGCGAGAGTGATTTTGCATGCTAGTATTTGACTGTAGGGGTACCATGCCTAAAGTATGTACTTGTAGTAGTATGCTAAGTTATTATCAATGATTCAATTAAGTTTGCAGATACGTGGATGTGTAAATACTAAAAAGATGTCAGTAAGAACATATTTTTTGACATTCAGAAAATTTCATACATGTATTGGTGAAGTATTTGCAGATCTCTTATATTTCATCAAGATGGACAATACATCGTCTTTATGACATCTAAGACAAATCGGCCATGAATACACGTGCTTTAAGTATTAAGCATGTATTTGCAATGTCTAACAATGGAGGAGAGGCGGTATACAAGAAAAAGTGAGAGGCATATCGAGTAGAGTCAAGGCGTCATTGATCTTCTAGAGCTCTGACGTACCCCGCCAAACTCAGAAATTTGCCATGCTTTGCAGATTGCCTAATGGCACGAGTCATAGAAGGATAACATATTGGTGAGCGTCTAGAAAGAGACGTAATACAATACTCTTATTATTCGAAGCGATTTGCAAGCTTACATTGGCATGCATTCGGAATGCATTTGCGTCTTTAGACTTCCCAAGGCACTTATCTTACACGAGTCTCATGTGTACTGGCAACCTACATACAACAGCTACGTTGGGGATTCAGATTAGGAAGCCGATTGACCATACTGCATAGCATGTGGAATACATGTAGGAAATATTGGAGTTGGATTATTGTAATTACTATAGGACGATCTTGCGATGGGAATGGATACGACTCTCAGGAGATATGCGAGTGCTCAATATCAAGTGTAACATGTATAGTTTCGCATTGGCGAACTTCAAGCAAATAGATTGTTTAGTGCACTTGCATTTCGTTGCATTGTCAAAAAGTATTTTTCTTCAATGACTCCACGAGAGGCGGATAGAAGGTTGTGTGTCGAAGTGATGTGTGCTGTAGGCGTACAACACTAAACAATCGACTGCCCTTGCGGAATTGCAATTGGTACGGCGCAAACTTCAAAGTCTTTAAACAGCAGATTTAGGAGAAAGAGGCGATTTTAAGAGCATCTACCATGGAAGGGCTTTTATGTTACTTGTGCGAGACATACAATCAATGATTCTCTAATTGAAGAGTAGTCATATATGAGCTTTTTATTACCGATACTACTTTTTTGTACTCACATCTTGCAGTAGTGGACGTATGAATGGATGTCTTTGAAGGTATTCTCTAAGACATGTCTTTCAATGTTTAAGTTGCGGTATTACACGTATAAGACAATGTCTTTGAAGATGTCTTACAAGACATATATTTAAATGTTTACAAAGATAGTGCCAAAAACATGGTATTACATGTACTCTTGTGCGACGTGGACTTTTCTTTAGCATATAGATATACAGCTCTAAATTTTGAAATTAATTTTATGTCCTCATAAATTTTCATACATAAATATAAGAAAATTGCCGTATATATTTAAAATACTGTAATTGCTAACAAATTTACTAACTAATTAATATTCTAATATTTATATATTAATATATTAATATTTAATGATACATCGGTAATTTTCAAATTGTTTCCCTTGATGAAACCAAAATTTCTTGTCAACGTGGCAATTTCATGTTTAACTCGATGTCTTTAAAGGCATCTTACAGAACATCTACATATCTATGGATATCTTCAAGTCTTCTCCCATTCACGGGTGCTTCCATGCCCATCGTAGCTAAGGTCATCTCTGAAACAACAAGACATCTTCCGATCATAGAAGACATCTTGCAAGACAACAAGACATCTCAGAAGTAAGTAACTTATTCTTAAATACAAGTAAAAACAACTCAACAAATATTGCTACAAATGTTTTCAACCTAAATAAGTGGATAATTTCCTATGGTATAGATGATAAAGTGTGCAATGAATTTTGGACCAATAAACAAGTAATAGATTCCCAAAAAACATGCTTCTTCAAACCAAGACATGGTCAATATATTGGCGATGCTGCAAAAAAACTATTTTGTATCCGAGAATTATATCCATCAATTAAATGCTCAACATGCAACTTCCAAGACCCAAACACTAAGTTCCATGTATCGTGAAAATGAAACAATACCACATATATGCGCCTAGAACAAAAAGACACAACGAAGCACTTTGGGAAATTGAATAACTATTAGTCTCACAAAAAATCTCAAGATATTATATTCTCTAGAATGCGAGTACATATAATGATAAACTACTAGAGAATTATTGTCACCATGGCTATTCCCATCTACATAATTAAACACAGATGCGAATGTGATGCATGACTAAAACCACACCTCTCATGCATATAAAGACTACCTTACCAATCAACCTTCCCCCTCTACATCTCCAAACATCAATTTAAAAGTATAATTCATAGAATTTGCATATTGTAACCACGGATTTCCACAAGATAACATTGAAAGAAAGTTAAAAGCATATTAACCTCTTATCAACAATATTATCTACGAAGGTTGGAATGCTAAACCCACTTATATGTCTACTTATATATGTCTACCATTAGAAGGGTTAGTAGTCCTATACCACTATTGTTATGCCTTGTGTAGGAGTATCATCAAAGATAGGTTAAATAGACACTATCTTCACGCCAACCTGCAGGAGTATTATGTATTTTTTTATTTTTTTTTATTTTTAAAAAAAAATTCTTTCCCCCTAGATTTATGACTCTATTGCGCTCTCAGGAATCTATCAACATTGACACGGTGTAATTTACATGGGACAATGTCGTTGACTGTGATGGTCCCCCGACCATTTTGGGGCTAGGTACCACGCCAGAGATGGCTACGTCTTCTAGATTTTCATACTGGTAAATGTGTAATTCCAACTTTGTATCAGTAGCATCGTTTTTTGCAGGGAGGTTAGTGATTTGTTGCTTCATCCATTTTAAAATTCTCATATGGTATCAGGGTGAACTAGAGGCGTGATCTCCTCAAGTTTGACGTTCTTTTCGCCATTATGTTTCCAAAAAGCAATAGTTTTTTTAGAAAGTCTCTTGAATCGCAAAATAACTTTAGACCCTATCCTTAATATGGTCCCCAAAATGTTAGCGAAGGCACTAATTGGAGGTTTTTTTATGAATTTGTTCGGGTTGTTCGTAGTTTACTTGGGTATTATCATTTCTAAGCCAAAAACATGGGAGTTTGGATGAAAGTTGGTTGCAGTTAAGAGTGCTTTTTAATGAGCCACGAAGCCTTAGGATGAGTGCAAAAGTGCCATAAAGTTACAGTGGGAAGAATATTGTTCACAAGGAGATAAAGTTTTTAACGATTGTTTGCACCTTGCTATGTCGACTAACCACGAAGTCACCTTCGAGCCTAAGGTATCGGTTTTAAGTGAAAGCTATGCACTAATTGAAGTACGGTAGGGTTTCAAGAGAGTGGATCTAGGAAACAAGCAAAGTGACGTGCTCAAGTCAACAAGGAATTCCCGTATAAGCGACCGAAGGAGCAACAGCCAAAGACAATAATCGACATTGGTACCTATAGAGTTAGCACAATGACAAAGTTTGTCAGCATTGATGAGAGGCTTAAAGGGAGAGAAGATAAGGGAGATGAATACAAATATGGATAGTAGTATATAAGACAAAATGTAGGGTGAAGTACTAGATCAAGGCTTTTTGTTTATAATGTAGAGTAAGAGTAGAACAGATGTTGTAATACTTTATTGTACGAATGCAACTACGGAGACTAAACAAGTGTTTAATTTTTGTTTTCTACACGTGTATATACCCTATTGTTGCGGTTAATTTTGTTGCCTAACCACAAATGCTATCTCTCCGCCTTCGTCGTCTAGTTGGGCCGGGTGACGTCAAATCGGTGTTCGTGTCCCTCGTTTTCCAAATCTTGGCCACGTGTCTTGTTCCCATTCTACGTCCATATGTCTCATTTTCCAATCAACGTCTATATCTCCCATTGCCCGTCCAGGTCCCCGTCTCTTGTTTCTTGTCAAAGTCCTCCGTCCTTGATCCATGTCTTCCGTTTCCCGTCCATAACCTCTGTCCGCCGTCCATGTCCCCTGTCCGCCGTCCATGTCCTCTGTCCGCCGTCCATGTCCTCTGTCCGCTGTCCATGTCCTCTGTCCACCGTCCATGTTCTCTATCCGCCGTCCATGTCCTTTGTCCCCCGGCCCTCTCCTCTATCCCTCGACAGTATCCTCCTTCTCTCGTTCATATCTTCTTTCCCATGTCCCCCGTCCCCGTCGTATCTTCCTTCCCATGTCTCCCCTCCCTCGTCTCCTATCCATGTCCCTCGTCCTCTTATCTGTTCTCCGTCATTTATCCCCTGTCCACTATGTCCCGACCCCTACCTCCCATCCATGTCCTCAGCCTCTAGTCCCACATCATTATCACCTTTCCGCGGTGTCCTAACCATGTACTCCGTTTTGATCGCCCATCCATGTCTTTTGTCCCCCATCCATGTCCTTCTTCCCCCCTCTCTAGTCTCCATCCACGTCCCCCGTCCACGGTCCCCCATCCATGTCTCAGTCCTCCATCTATGTCCCCCGTCCACGGTCCCCTATCCATGTTTCGGTCCCCCATCTATGTTCCGGTTCCACATCCATGTCTTGATCCCCATCTATGTCTCGGTCCTCCATCCAAGTTCTGATCTCCCATCCATGTCTCGGTCCCCCGTCCATGTTCCGGTCCCCCATCCATGTTCAGGTCTTCCATTCATGTCTCGGTTCGCCATCCATGTCTCAGTCTCCCATCCACGTCTTCGCCCCCCATCCATATCCTTATGGGCCATCCATTTTCCGTCCCCCATCAATGTCCCCCATCCATATCCTCTCAAAAAGTCCTGGCCTCCCTCGAAACAAAGCAACAAACGAAGATTGAAATCATGATGGGCTTAGCCGGGCAAGAGCAAGAGTGAGTGTTTCCTCTTCAAAACACTTGCAATGAAAATTTCTCTACCCCTCTGCAATTGAGCGCATAGCAGCGATCAAATATCATTGATCTTCATGCATTGACCAGTTTGAGCTTGCAAACAACGAAGGGGGAAGAATATTCCTGAAGATACAACTGCTGAAAAAGTTGGAACGAGCCCGAGGGGCTCAGAAGGACCTTCAAGGGTTAACTGTCTGTTGAGATATTATCCATTCTTACTAGATCTACTAGTTTCTACTTTTCTAGTCCTTATCTTTATAACATATCTATTCCTATTCCTTTACTTCGGTTGACTTGTGCTTAAGTGGTTGTATTTATACAATATATATGCATGGTGGAGCTCATGGCTCATTCCAATTCCTTCCTACTCATTCTCTATGTTCGCTCTTCCTTCTCCTTCTCAACACGTTATCAACACGGTGTCTCTTGTAATTTTGTCTACATCTCTCTCTCTCAACTCTCAACTCGTTATCAACACCGTTAGCTCTTTCTTATTCTTACTTTTGCTCCTCCACCAAAGCTTTTTGTAGCTTGTTGCTGACTTCGTTCTTGCTACTTTACACCCTCTGCTTATTCTTTTCTCGTTGTTTTAGATCATTTCTCCGCAAATCATTTGTTTTCATGCTTGTAGCAAAGTGCATTTTGTAATTTTTGGAGCTTGCGTAGGGTACATAGTTTTTTGTGAGGAGCTTGCTAAGAGTTTGCCAAAGACCTGAGGACATCACTGGACAACGCCTACATTACTTCTAAACAAGAGAGCTTCAACCAGGCTATAATTTCTCATCTTTAGTTTATATTATTTTACTCTTTTATATACTTATGATGCATTATACTTTATATTCTAGTATTAAACTTATCGGTAAATATTTATATGACCTAAATAGACACAAATACCTAGTTTCTCACTATGTGTGTTCAGGCAAAAAAATAATATCAATCAAGAGACACCTCATTTGAAGTTTAAGGTGAGGAGATAGTAAGCAGTGATCCTGCATAGTTGGAACTATCTTCCGATCCCAGACTTATGTTATGGCACTACATATTGGCACTACCTACTAGCACTACATATTCCCACTACCTATAGTCACTACCTACTGGCACCAGCTCCTAGCACTACCTACTGGCACTACTTACTGGCACTAGACTTATCTCCACAATACAAGCAAACAACTCAGGGCTCTATGAACTCAACATTTCACCGTACAAGAGTTGCTCATGCCATCTAACTGTGATGCTAAAAGCCTGGTTGTGACAACGACGTTTGGGACATCGGGGCAACACACTTCTTTGGAGAATGATTTCTCCATTGACTACTTACGCCCTATGTACGCGTGATTTGAAGTATGCAAGGATGCGCGCCATGCATTTCAGGGAAGCTTTCTGAGCATTATATGGTATGTTACTCTAGATTACATGGAGTTTTTTTTTACATTGTAGGAAAGATAGATAAAAAGATAGATAGAAACTCCGGTCCCTTTTTAAGGGGTTGTCGTGAATGAAATGTCCGTTCGTAATGCTAATATCCCGATGGGCATCGATCAAGGGGAGATTGGAACAATACTACTTCCCCCCCTCAAGGATGGACACTATAACTACGCTAGTTTCTAGCTAGTTACTAGTGCCTTGAAGATACTTGATATAATATCCCTCCAAAGGGCTTTGAGGTACCTCAAAGTCCTTTGGAAGGATACTATATCAAGTATCTTCACTAAGTTAATGTAAATTAGATAGCGGACAGTGACTTTACTCTTTTCACTTCAAAGCATCATGAAGTGTTTCTAACAAGGAAGATCAACGTATGAGGGGGAGTATTGAGATATAACCCATTCTCTCTAAAACTAGTGGTTCCTACTTTTCTAATCCTTATTTTGATAACATATCTATTACTTTACTTCGATTAACTTGTGGTTAACTAATTGTATTTGTACAATGTATGTACATGGTGAAATGGAGCTCTTGGCTCATTCCACTCCTTTCTGCTCTTTCTTTATAATCTCTCTTCCCTCTCATTCTCAACACTATCCAAAGGAAGGGGTATTGTGTATACTACGGAAAGCCTTGGCTTGGTGGTTAGGGCTTAGGCCCCTAATGAGGAGGTCGTGGGTTCCATTCCCCATGCCGACGTGGTGCTCACCACTATAGTCCACCCAACTATTGTGGAAGGTCCTTGGACCTTGTTGTATGGGTACCTCAAAGCCCTTTGGGGGGATATTATGTCAAGGATCTTCAAGGCACTAGTAACTAGGTTAGAAACTAGCGTACTTATAGTGTCCGCCCTCGAGAGGGGAAAGTAGTATTGTTCTAATTTCCCCTTGTCCGGTGGCCATCGGGATATTAGCATTACGAACGAACACTTCATTTATGCCGGCCCCTTAGAAAGGACCGGAGTTTCTATCTATCTATAATGCGGAAAGGAAGGGATATTGTGTATAATGCGGAGATGCGCTGGATCAGGGGTTGAGCTTGTCGGCTGGCCAGTGCATCCATCTACTGTATGCCCGGTTTATCGGAGCCCCCTAATCGTTCCCGTTCTCTCAACAATGACGTTCCCCTGCCATCCATTCAACGGCTGTAGATCACCATTGCTTCGATCGATCTTACCGATCGACGGTCCACGGTTCAGATCCCTCGAGCCGGACCATCTGCTGTGAGGGCCTCCCTGCCTCCCGCCTCGGTGTCTCTGCCGTCAATCTGCTTCACCTCCTCATGTGACCCGCCTTTGGGCGGATCGTCGTGTTCCGTACCCTACTGCCGGTTGTGGTCTTACCAGCCTGGGTTTAGCTCGCGCCATTCGCCTTTCAGATGGCTGAGCCGGTGTTGGAGGGCACCCAGCCTGTGGACCTTGCCAAGCATCCCTCCGGTATCATCCCCACCTTGCAGTAAGTGTTTCTCTCACTCGCCGGTGCATGTTTGCCTTAGGAATTGCTTGTTCCGGGATGCTTTTGTGGACTGATGTGTTTTGTGTAATGGTATTTGTGCTTCTTTCGCAGGAACATTGTTTCCACTGTGAATATGGATTGTCGGTTGGAATTGAAGACTATTGCTCTTCACGCCCGCAACGCTGAGTATAACCCTAAGGTCTGAAGCCCCTCGTGGAAGATGTTTCCAACTTCTCTTCGTTCATGCGTTGACGGCCTTGAAACTGTGGTTGATTGTGAACGATCTTGTGGTTACACTCTGGTTTCTAGCTGAACTGCACAAGATGTCAGCGAGTGCTCACTATTTGTAGATCTCCTTGCCTGTAGGCTAACACCTTCTTTGGGCGCTGCTGTTTAACAGCGTTTTGCGGCTGTTATCATGCGCATTAGGGAGCCGAAGACGACTGCTCTCATTTTCGCATCTGGGAAGATGGTATGTTCCGTCGTCACTTTGGAACCCATGTGATACGTGTAAAAATTCTATGAATTTCGAGCACAGATATGTCATTCATTTAGCCATCCTTACATATATGTCATTGTTTGTTCAAGCACCTGGAACGTGTTTTCACGTTTGCCATTTTTCCAGGTGTGCACAGGTGCCAAGAGTGAGCAACAGTCCAAATTGGCTGCCAGAAAGGTATGAACCTCAATGCTGACTACTTGCTGGGATTGGTCGATGGGACTACAACTAGTGCCCTCATCTGTTGTTTTTCAAGTTCGAGTGAAATAAGTTGGCAGCAGCTTTGCTTTAATGTCATATTTACTGCAATCGGTGCAGTATGCTCGCATCATTCAGAAGCTTGGGTTTCCGGCCCAATTCAAGGTGAGGAAATTATAACCTTTATCAACGCTGTCCATATAACATGTTTCTCCTGCATTCTATTGTGGCGTCTCATACTCTGTGTGTAGATTTCTTCGCTTACTTTTACACCTCGTAATATTTTTTTTCGTAACTTCTGGAAAATTGGTCAACTGCAGGATTTTAAAATACAGAATATCGTTGGATCTTGTGATGTGAAATTTCCAATCAGGCTCGAAGGACTGGCCTATGCGCACGGTCATTTTTCAAGTGTGAGCTGTCCTGGCTAGCTTCAACGCAGTAGGTGTAGTAAAATATGTGATAATCTTGCATTGCCGAGATGTCAAGTCGAAATTGGCAGCCATTCGTTTTGAGATTGATGATTTTCTCACCTAGTAGATATTATAAGAGTTGTACTTGTCTTGTAGTTTGCGGCGAATGTCGTTGTCTAATCACTATAAGTGACAGATAGCTATATCTAATCATGGGGATCTATCATGTTGGCGAAGTTTTGGTGCTTACGTAGAGCATTATCATGTAAGCTTTAGCTTCGGGTAAGAACAGCAGCTGAGGGTTCATGTTTTGAGAGCTTTGAATGATGATCTTCTAACAGGTTTTCGGTCCATCTGCAGTATGAACCGGAGCTATTTCCAGGGTTAATCTACAGAATGAAGCAACCGAAGATTGTGTTACTGATTTTTGTCTCTGGGAAAATCGTGCTAACTGGTGCGAAGGTGCGGTTATGCTGAACTTTGGTGGTCGATGGTCGCACGCTTGTTGCCCTATAATCTGGTTTAGAATGTCGGAATGTTGAACTTAATTTGTTTGTTCATGCGATGGTTATTGCTGGCAGGTGAGAGATGAAATATACGAGGCCTTTGAAAATATATATCCTGTACTGACAGAATTCAGGAAGATCCAGCAGTGGTATGTCTTTTCTTTCTTATCAGTTACTCCGAGATATGTATCGCACCTACGTCGATCTGATCTTCCTGTGGCAATTGATCTTATCTCTCAGTGTTCGCCTTCAATATTGTTTGTCCAACCGGTCCTGTGTGAACAACTGTATTCCTTAATCCTGAAGTACGACCCCGACTGACATATTTGGACAAGCCTTGTAGTTGTAGTATCTTCTGAGGATGCCGTAATGAAATTGTAGTTTGGACCTCCCGTGTTGTAGCATTCTGAGGGGATTGCATCCGCGACGCCTTCCGGATTCTATATCTCAAGGACAAAATAGTTCTTTTCAGTATGCGTGATTCATGGTTTGGTTTGACGCAGATCGCGACAATTATTCCTGTGTTCGTCTGTATACGGGATTGTGACTGCGTACCATCGCAGTACAACTTTCGTGGAGAGGTCCTTTATTTTGCTGCATCTGTAAGCGCAGACTTCGCGGCCGCTGTGGTGGACATTCGTGGTTTTTTTACCGGCACGCAGTTTTCCGACTTTATGAGGAAAGGTTGAAAATGATGTGACTGCTAGACCTCGGAAGGTTCTGGTTATCTATCTGGTTATTATGTGCCAGTCATCCTTGGTCCTTTTATTTAAGAGAAGCACCGTTCCTTCCTTAATTCTTCTACCAGGAAGTACGAATTTGGAGTCGCCGATAGGCACCTGCACAGTGGGAGAATGATTATAAATATAGGATTGGGAGGATTTCAGAGTCGCAAGGTCTCATTTCAGGACTCATTTATATGTTTCGCTTTGATGACAGTACCAATCAACAAGTGTTCGTCCATAGTGATAAGAGATAACATATCTTCAACCTTCAAATGACATGTCTGTGTTACGAATACAAATATAGAGTATGTAGGAAAGGGAATGCGTTTTATCCTGTCAACTTATAATAAATTTCAGAAGTATTCTCATAAGCGCGACTCTAAATACTCCTTCATAAACCTCTCTGATGCCCTTGGCATTTATGTTCCTGACATTTTCTAACCTTGATTTGAGTTGTTGCAAGAGGCCTTCACTTCCTTCGTATATTTTAAAGTGCTGGTGGAATCGTTATTCATATGGCTCGGATTAGCATGTACAGATAGTTTTGATAATCAAATTATTGCACTGCAAACGATCCGGTGGTAGTTTTGTGTAATTCGGTTACTTGAGATGGTAGATATTGTTACGTGAAGTTGTACTTGTTTATTGTGAGTTTTGAAAGGAAATTTTCAAATTATTTCATGTACCTGCGGTGCAGACATTATTATCTGGTAAACACCTTAGAAAATAGGAACATATCTTAGTTGCGCGTGTGCTCTGAACACCCTTGAAACGCAGGGACACTAACCATGCAGGAACCTAACCTAGGTGCGTGTGTCGTGTCCTCCAGACACCCTACTTGGTTGTGAGTGTCCTTTGGACACCTTGAAAAAGGAGGGACTTAACTTGGTTGTAAATCTTCAATATCCTAACCCCACCAATCTCAGAAGTATGTACACTTGAACAATTTTAATTGGATCTCAGAATTTGATGTAATCCCTAAATTTTGATAGAAGAGTTCACATTTGGCAATCCAAACATTTTTAATTTCAACCAATAGGATCGCCCGATTCTCTTAGATCTGGCCGAAGGGCTTTACATTTGGGGATGGCCATCTCATCCTACCTGTCGTCTTCCGGTGGCATGATTTTGGTGTCAAACCATCTGGCTCCAAGGGAGCAATTGGGAGGAGGTTTTTGGTAGCCCAATTTTCCATCTAGGGCTAGATGGTGGTCCATTGTTGGATCATCCGAACCTCATATGTCAATTACTTGAAGTTTACTTGTTTTCATTTTTTATTTGTGATGCCCTTGTTCTTTCAGTCTTTTTGGCCTTCCCCCTTTTTTTACATGCCTCTGATCATACAGACTTTCCGGCCTTCCGGTTTTTATTTCTTCTCTTTTATTTTTGAAATTTAATTAATTTAAAAAAAACAGTCATTTTTAAAATAGAGAATTTCCTATTTTAATAAGAAAAATAATAAAGAGAAACCGAAAGAGATGAAAATTTCTCCGTAATTTCCAAACAAGTTTAAGAGTCCAAGAGCACATGCATTGCAAAGTTGGCCCCAAAATTTGGCTTTCAGGCTTTACATTTTGGGTCGTAGGGCTTAATTGGAAATTTGTCCCTCAATCCGACTCCAAGGCTTTATATGACTTGAGGTTGGATGTGAGAATTTAAAGAATTTGGATCTAGATTTGGAGCCTAAATGAAGCCAAAGCCGGCCAACCTTCCATCCGGTGCCAGACTCAATGTAGACCAGACTCCTAACTTTAGCTATTTCTTGTATTAGGAATATCATTAACAATGTACAACAAAGACTAGTAGAGTTAGATCTTTAGCAATTCACAATTAAGTTATGTCTTCGTTTTTTAGGGTGTCTAGGACCTGGGTCCATACTCCTTATAAATAAGATTTTCTAAATCTTAGTGCTGAAGAAGACTATATTTAGGCACAAACTCATAATCTAGCTTATAGCATGTTGAATTTGTTGTGAAGCTATTCTCTGTTCATGTCCGCGTTCATCAACTTTTCTTCACTCTGTACAATTTCGCACTCATCAGTCACACATCTTAATTTGACATTCGTGATATCTGAGCCAAAGGATTCTATAATGTTTACGACAAGTGCTAAAAGTATCTACGATAAGCTGTTTCGGAAGTTCCAAATCCTAGAAGTAAATAAATGTGGCATCGAGCTCATGAAGGAAGGGCTTATTTTTTGACCGGCCCGCAATCTTGCTCTATTTTGCAAAGCTTGTCTCCTCAGGCTACAATTGATGTCTGAATGAGCCAATTGATGAAAGAATCCGAATTTCAAAGCACGTTACTCTATGATGATGAAGAAGAAAAGCAACACCGCAAGAATAGGGGTGGGCACCATGGCCAGAAGATCTTCATCGAATCCAAACACATTGTCACAACCTACATCGGTAGGAATCCCGACCCATGCAAGGACTGCAATGTGTTAGAACTCTACAATATTTGTATTATTTCATTATTTAAATTGATACCAATAGGTGTGACTCTTCACCTTTCCTTCTTTAGACTCTTTATTGAGAGTCTCTCTATTTACTTATACAACATTCATATATAAAACATATAAATGCTTCTCTCAATGTCTGATTACAACATGGTATTAGAGCTTGATTTATCATCTCGGAAGAGAAAACTTTTCCAATCCTATTATGAAGAAAACCTATTCAAATTGATTATTCAACTTAATATGTGGATAATTACAATTTCATCTATAGTTATAAATTATTTCATAATCAATTGATTATTATAAACATGTCTTAGTTTAATACTTCAAATTTGAGAAATATAACCTAATTTGATGGAAGCTACTTTCAAGTTTGGAAACCTATTCTGAAATTAGTTTTAAAATCTGAAAAAAAATTTAAAAGTGGTTGAAGGCAATGAACTTTGTCCAATTACACCATCACCAACACCATGTGGTAGCATTCATCATATTTCAGCAAATTGTGCTGGTAGTAAAGAGCAATGACTCAAGAAAGATACCAATGCTCTTACATTTATTACAAATTGTTTAGAAAACAACCAAATTTCTCATATAACTTCATCAACAACCTCCAAGGAGGCATGGCATGAGTTATCTTGATTATTTGAATCTCAAGATTCAGTGACAAAGTTGTATATTAAAGATCAGCTTACAATATTGAAGGACAATGATAAAGCATGATATAGCATGTTATATCATATTCATACTTTTAGAAGCCTTTTAGATTAATTATCTGCAGCTGGTAGTCCCATGAGTGACAAAGATGCTGCTTTGGCATTAATGAAAAGTATGCTATCAAGTTATCAAAATTTTCTAATTTCAATTAGGGGTCAAATATTAACCCTGCAAGTTTCGATTACTTATTTATTATAGTAAGAAATAATGTTGAAGAATTTCAATAAAGCATCTTCTTCTTATTTACATGCCTATGCAATCAAAGGAAGAACTTGGCCTACTAAATCAAACGCCTTAAGAAATACTTATAAATCTACTAACAATACATTTAATCCAACAAATAAATTCCAAAGTGGTCCTTCCACTTATCAACAGGCAAATTCATCCAACCCCTCGCATAATAACAAGAATACTATGAGACTTCTTACAATCGTAAACCTTTAGTATGCTTTTACTGTGGTAAACCCAATCTTCACATAAAAGAGTGTTGCAAACGAATTTACGATGGAAAACAACATTCTATTCCAATACCATTTCTTTTACTAAAGAATTATTATATGCCAATAATAGCATATAACACCCAAGTAAATAGTTCGAAAAAATGGATTGTTGACACTGGCGCCACTAGCCACATGGCTCATAATCAGAATAAATTTCTTGATTATAAACCCATTTTCTCAGATAGATTTGCATATACTATTGATGGCACATCACATGCCATTTTAGGTACAAACAATGTTGAAGTTCTCTTATTTACAGGAATACAAAAGATTATTTCTAATGTATTTCATGTTTCAAACCTTCACTGTAATTTATTTTCACTGAAAAAATTGGTACAATCTTGTGGCACATTCTCAATAAAAGGAAATATTGCTACTTTGACTAATTCTAGTCATTTAATTGCCTCTTGCCATCTAGATGATGACCTATATGTCTTAGGTCATTCTGTTTCCTCTAATACTTTTGATGATGAGCTAATTGAAGGAAAACAAGTATTGTTTTCTACTACCAATAATATGATTCTCAACTAGCATAACAGGTTAGGACATATTAGTTTCTCTAGATTACAAGAATTAGTAAATAATCAATTAGTTGATGGTGTTAATTCAAATCATATGAAAACCAGCAACCCTTTTTGTGAATATTGTATATTTGGAAAACAACACAAGTTTAGTTTTTTTAAATATTCTACAACTTGAGCTTCAAATTTACTTGATTTAATATATTTAGATATGAAAGGTACAATCACCCTTACCCATATGGGTTTTCAATATTTCATTACCTTAATTGATGACTATTGTCGATATACTATAATTTATTTATTGAAATTAAAAGCTCATGCCTTCTCAAGATTCAAAGAATATAAATCCTCTGCTGAAAATAAATTTGGATGACATATCAAAGTTTTGCGTATTGATAATAGTGGCAAATACATTTCCGAAGAATTTAAATTTGTTTGTATTAAACATGGAATTGAACGAGAATATATTACTCCATTTACTCCACACCAAAATGTAGTCTCTGAAAGGAAGAATCAAACTTCATTTAATGTTGTTTTAAGTATGTTACATAGTTCCCAGTTTAACATTGCTTGTTGGGGCAAGCCAATACTTAGTGCTACTTACCTTCAAAACTAAATACCAACTAAAGCACTTATAATGTTACCCCTTATCAACTTTGGAAAGGACGAAAGCCTACTTTAGCTCATCTTTGTATCTTTGGATGTACGGCATATGCACTAATTCCTAAGGAAAGCGGTTAAAATCTACTTCCCTCGAGAGAACTATCGAATGTTGGTTTTTAGGTTATGCCCAAGGTACTAAAGGCTATCGCTTACAAGATCAAGTTAGTAAATCCATAATTATTTCAAGAAATGTGATTTTTCAAGAAAATGCCTTTAAAATATTAAAGAAAAAGTTTCTCGAGATGATTCCTATTATCATGATTTAATATTATTACTTAATCTTTTAAACTGCATCATGGTTTTCAACAACAAAATCATAATCAAACACCAACGACTCTTCACAATCTGGGTCCTATGCACGCCCCTATTGCCATTCGAATCTAACCTCCATCACCTAATATAATAGCCACTCCAAGCACGCCTTTTCAAAATCTTCCAAATGTAACTACACCTCCTAGTATAAACACTAATCAAATAACTTTTCATTCTAATCAAAGTATTATACCCGATCATCAATTTGATAGTCAACAAATACATCTAAATTTTGAATCTCCTACTTCTATTCCAACCTCTCCATCTTCTGTTTCTTCCTTGTCAAATACCCGTTCTAAAAAAACTCAAAAAGCTTCTCATTGCCTTATTGAAACCATGGAAGGAATAACACAAACAAAGAAACCATGGACGTACAAAAGTTCACAATCATTTTCTGATTCATTACCTCAAGAACATGAATCCCAAACTTATGAGGATGCCTTACAAGGTTCCTATTCTTACAAAAGGGAAGATGCAATAAACATGACTCTTTAATCTTCATTAAACAATAATACTTGGGAGATACTTCCATTGCCTCTTAATCGAACTACTGTGGGATGCAAATGGATTCCTAGAATAATATATGGTCCCGGTAACCAAATAATAAAACGCAAAGCCCGCCTTGTAGCCCAAGGTTACTCTCAACAAGAAGGCACCAATTTTTATAAAAGTTTTTCTCCCGTCTCCAAGGGAACATGGTCTCAAAATGAGTAAAGCTGATTGTCCATACACTAATAAAGAAATAGTTGATATGAAAAATATTCCATATAAATCACTAGTTGGATCTTTAATGCATGCCATTCTGAGCACTCGACCTGACATATCTTACTCTACCAATTCTGTCACAAAGGATCTCAACGGAATTTTATACCTCATGGCTATTCTGATGCCGATTGGGCACGAAATATTGACACGCGTTAGTCCACAACTGGATATTGTATCTTGCTTACTAATTGTGTTGTCAGTTCGGCGAACCGAAAACAACAGTCTATGGCACTTTTCTTCACAGAAAGTGAATATATGGCTATATCTAAGGCATCTAGAAAGGCAATATGGCTTCGTTGATTACAATGTAGCCTTGATTGTTCTTCGTCTGCACCAACAATTATTCACACACATAATCAAAGTGCAATAAGGTTAACTGAAAATTCTCGTATTCATGATCGAAGCAAACATATCGCTATCCAAGTTCATTTTGCTTGAGAACAAGTCCATGCTGGTAAAGTAGAGATGATTTATTGTCCAACATTCAACATGGCAACAAATTTATTGACCAAAAGCTTATCTAAAGACAAACACAACTATTGTGTTAATTTGATGGGCTTAGATTTATCACATGATTGAAAATATGAGGGCATGTCATAGATGTTACACACCATGTAGATGTTTTTAATCACAGGGGGTGTTAGAACTCTATAGTATTTGTATTAGTTCATTATTTGGATTGATACAAATAGGTGTGACTCTTCACCTTTCCTTCTCTAGACTCTTCATTAAGAGTATTTGAATTTACTTTCACAGCTTAAATATACAAAATATGTAAATGTTTCTCGCAATGTCTGATTACAACATGCAATCCAACAGCTCAAGGATCTCATTAATCAATGGATAAGTGATCTAATAATGCTATACTTCAACCAATATATCAAAGAAGCGATCTCATGAACGCATCGGAAAACGGGTGCGTGCCTAGTTTACGACATCAAATTTTGCTTCTAGAAGCAACCTTCACGGCTCCATCATCTCAATCATTGCCCATCGAAAACTTGATGCTCTTTTTGCTCCAGCCGGAGTAGAGTATCTAGAGTGTCAACACGAACACGGCCACCTCTGCTTCTAAGTATTTTGGCTTCTTTAGTCGAGTTGATTCTGTTCTGAAGAATCCCTTCATAGGCCCCTAAGCAAAATATTGTCTAGCTTGTCCTTCGCGAGCGCGTTCACGGCGTCAATGAGGTTAGCGGTTGATAGGCCGCGCACATGACGCCGAGGGAGGGCTCATGGAGGGCTTATCAGCCTTCTCCGCTAGCAGCGGAGGAGAGCGAGGCAGATCCGAGTGCTCATCAGCCAAGTCAAGCCGTTGGATGCTCTAACCTGCCCAAACACAAAAAAATAAAATGAAAAATGACTCACCATTCGTCACTACACCTTAACTACGACTTACGTGACTCTATGAACACATCCCATGACTCCACTCCATGATTCCACCCTCTTTTACTTTTCTTCTATTTATTCCCCTTCACTCCTTTACTTTCTCTCCCTTCTACCTCATCCACCATAGCCCATTATCTCCTTTTCACTATAAATACAAACTAATTTTTAGATAGTTTTTTTGCTTTGATTTCAATTATGTGTCATTAGTTTTTAAAGTAACATCTCAATTGTTATTCTTATATTTTTAAGTAATTTGTAATAAATTCACAAGTAAAAACCAAATTTTTAAACATAAAATTGAACATGTATAGTCATACTATTTTCAGCATTGGCTTACACCAAGTATTTTTCAAGAAAAATACTATATTTTTCAAGAAAAATACTATATTTTTCAAAATGGTATTTTTCAATAGTATTTTTCAATAGTATTTTTCAATAGTATTTTTCTTGAGTTACTAGTGGTTTTTCTATTTTATCATATAATATTCAATCTTAGCCAATCATATCCAATCTCAAGAACTAATGATAAAAATGTGATTTCTATTGATTTTCAAAGTTTAAACTTATTAGTTTATTTCAGAATAAATTCTTACTAGTTAAAGGAATCGAACCGTGTCGATCTAATGTAAGCCATTATGTCTTTATATTATTTTTATAAAATAACTTTATTAGAGTTAGGATACTCACATCTTATACCGCATCTACTTTTATTCATATAAGTTGTAATAAATTTAAATCCTGATTTTACAAGTTTGAAGAAATTCTTACGTGTTATTTTGTTGTAAGCCCCATAATTTACTCCTAATTATCTTAAATCCCACTCTTGCTAAATTTGTAATTGTAAAATCATGTTCAAAGCAACTTCAAGTTAGTTCTAGAGTATCTTTAAAACCAATGTGTAGAAAAGTGATAGTAAAATAGAATTTGGAAAATTACAATTATTTTTATTATAATTGTATTGATATCAAAGCATATTAAATATATGTAAATTTTGATGTTCTTTACGACTGTGATATAAAGTATCTCAATTTCTACTCAAATTGTAGGAAATTACTCAAATCTGAGTTAATTTGATTTTTATTGTACCTTACACATTGCTTATTGAAAATGAGACCAATAAACAAAATTTAATTTCAGATTCTGCGGTTGAAATGACTAAGATAATCCTACATGGGTGTGATTACATTTTACTAAAGTTTAGGGGGTAAAGGGGTGATTAAAATTTATTGGAGTCTACGGAGTAATTAACTTGAGATATTAAGGAGCGATGGCTGACGCCCGCTAGCAATGTGCCACGCCCATGAATGTGTAGCCGAGCTTTTTCGTAGCAACTTTCTACCATTTTCCACAACAAAATTGCAACTCTTTACCTCTCTGATGACGTCGCTCACCAAGTTCAATCCGTGTTCTAATTGAGAGGCCTTGTTTTAGCCGTCTTCCCGCGACTTGTGCCATGGAAAGAAAGATGTTATTCTCCCTCTCGCATGCGTGTTTTTCCCTCCTCTGCCACGTTTGTTTTCTGATACACCTCAACGTGTCTATCCGCCAAGAACACTATCGGTAAACGATACCACCAACCTCGCGGCTATCACCATAGCCATTGTAGGGCCTACAATCTGATACTAGATTGACCCACCCGATACATTTCCTCCTCATGCGCATACGTGTACCTCCTGCCCCTCTCGCGTACCAATCGGTGGGACTCTGCCCGATAGGTTCCCTTTTCATCCAAACAATGTTATTGGCTACAAATTTCCATTCATCCATGATATCTTTACCAAGTATTCACATCAGATGCGTTTGCAATGTGTGAGTATATGCGTATCCAAGGTCGGAAGGACACATTATGATGGCGATATGAGTCTATGGATTCAGGGCTGCTGCAGTATGCATGATGATGACGAAATGATAAAAGTATTGGAATTTCTTCACGTCAAATGTTTGAACTGGCAACTATCAGGGACAAGGGCGGCGCTTGAGTTACGCCACCATCATTGCGCCTATTATTTCGTCAATGTAGGGTTTAGTATGCTGAGATGGCAATGTTTGCCATTGGCGCACTGTTATCTTCATTTGGACACTTTGCGCATACGTTCAAAATTTCCTAGCGCTGCTCCTAGGCTTTACCGATCGTGGCAATTTTCCAAAATTCTTCGGTAAGTCCGCCATCGCTTTGCTGTAATTAATTTTGCTCTTGGGTCTGTAGCAATTTTAGAGTAGTATGCCGAACGAACAAGCAGATTGAGAAATTGTCTAGGTATTTTAGGGTTTAGCGCACATTTTCCGCATGGGAGGATGTAAATTTCATGCAGTTTTGGGTTTGGGAGGAGATGTCGCGCATACGCCATTGCCGTGTTCTTTAAACTTTGTGTCTGTTCAATATTTGGTTTACCATAAGAGTTTACATGGGATTTGGAGGATAGTCGATAATATAGCCTATAGTTATGTTTGCAAGAGAGGGATATCTTGTGCATTGTGTATCGTGTATTGTATATCTTGTGTTGTTTTGTGTATAAGTTTTAGAGTAATCATGTATCTCTTTAAAGATATCGTGCATTGACCTTTGAGCATTTTTGAACCCCATGATATTGTAGGCCCGCAAATATCCTTTCGAAGGGGAAGAAATGCGAGTGCAAGGCCGTCTTAGAGGCAGAAGGTGGCGGAACCCATTTTTTTGATTGAGTACTTCATAAATGTAATGGGCAATAAGAATACGTATTGTGTGTAAAATCCGACCTAAGTATGTAGTATACTATAAAGCAAAATAAAGTGTGGATATTGTACCAAATTATTAGATAATAGTTTAGGATAAAAATGACTATTTCTAGGACCTGTATTTCTCATTTAAAATGCAAGGAAGGATTGTCAGAAGCCCGACAAGGGTTTTAAGTACGGCGGCAAAAGACGGAGAGATTGGAATACAACAATGACGGAAATGGCGAATGACGGCTCTGTACCAGGCTAGGATATGATGGCCGGATTCGAATCTGTCCGCGACCGGATCAAGGAGGACGGATTAGTTCCGCTATTCCGGCTCCCATAGAGACGCCAGCCCAGACTCCGGTAAACCATCTTCCTCCCGTTAATGTTCCTAGGACGGATGCAGGGCCTTCCAATCCGGCTACTCCCAAGGACAATCCCAAGAGGGAAGCAAAAGCGCCTGTCCTACCCAACCCTCCGGCCAAGAACGATCCTTCTGTGGTCCGGAAACTTGTGATAGAAGACTGGGAGAAGTCGCCAGCAGCCCAAAAGCTTGACGAACTGGTCGGAGTCACCATCTCAGACAAAGAGGAGCTGCAAAGCGAGCCGGATGAGCATCTACATGAAAGCGACGAGGAGTACGAGGTGGTGGACTGAAAAGCAGATTAAGACAAGCCGAATTTCAGCAACCACGGTAAAACAACGAAGGCGCGGTATCAACCGGCATGGTAGCAGGTAGCAGTACGGACTTAGAATCCGGATTGAGAATCCGGCCTAGACTTAGAAATCGGGATTGACACTCCGGCCTAGGATTGGGAAGCCGGATTAGAATCCGGCCTAGGATTGGAAAGCCGGATTAGGACAGTAGGTAGGATCTTTTTGGTAAAGCTAGCCGCTTTCTATAGTTTAGGTTTGGTAGATAGGCCGCGGCTAGGGTTTTAGATTTCAGAGGGTTTTGACTCTGAGTACATATAGGTGGAAGTTATCCCACCAATCAGTCCTTACTTGTTAATCAAACAACCTCTTATGCGCATATTCAGTGTGATCCTTGTTTTGTCTCCCTTTAAGGTCGAGTGCTTAAAAGTTTGCATCTACTATCTCTGAGTTGTAAGTGGGGTGAGGAATCTGGATTCCTTGCTGGATCGGATCTCTGGAGTTGGAATCGTGTTAGGCGTATTAGCGAGTGTTTTGTGTCTTAAGTTGGTCTGCAGTTGCTGAGAGAGGGAAACACTTGTGGCAAACACTTTAAGATCTAGGAGGTTGATGATAAAGTGGGCAAGGTTGGATTCAGGGTTGTCTTGTGCGACAAACTCAACACGACGTCAAACACAGCATGTCAGATAGACAACAGACCTTTTATTTAAGAATATACCATATTCCTAGAATATACTTAGAATATTCTAGAATATGCCCACATATTCTTGGATATTCGAGCATATTTCATCCAGATTGTCTAACGTACGAGATACCTGACGAACACAATGAACACGACAAACGCGACAACTCGACAGACATTGCCGAAAATGTGTCGAAGAAGACAACCCTCCTTGGATTGCTATCCGTCCTTCTACTGTTACGGAGTTGGGTTCCTTAGATGTCTCTGAGGACGGGTTAAGGGCAATATGTGATCGGAATACGTGAATCTGTCCTCTAGCCGGATTCGGATCTCTTGGGGTTTGTCGTTATAATAAGTGTGATAGAGAAATCAGGACTTCCTGCGTGACTTGTTGATTTGGCCTGGGCGGATTAGTTGTGAGGAGGTAATAAATGCCTAATGTGTGAGTGTGTGAGTAGGAGTTAGACGTGGAGGTTTCCGCCACATAAAACATAAGGAAAAGAGTCTTTGTTCATCCCCTCTTCCAAGGGGATACTTTGGTTAATCAAGGCTAAAATGTGGAGCTGAGGGTAGGACGGAGTTGGAGTTAGATGTCATAGCACTATTTGGGCATGGTTACTTCACAGAGTTCGTAGAACAATACACGAGTGACCGATACGCATTTATTACACTTATAAATGTAGAAGGGAAGACATAGGTAAAATATGTGTTCTGATAGAAAGCATCAAATTGAAGTCAACCTACAGGCACTACAACTCGAGCACTAATATAATAGAGCAGTTCCATGGGGTGGAAGGAACACACTGCTGGAAAGAGGAGTGGACCCCCAAGGCAGCAAGGCAGCTCATGCTCGAAATGCATAGTCATTATATGACAATGTTGGAGATTGCTCGGAACAAGCACGACAAAGATGTGAAGGGCTTCAAATGTCCCCATTGTCCTAAAGTCAATTAGAAGCACCAAGTCAACCGTCACCTCCATCATAGGAGGTGCAAGAATGAACCGGAGAGATGCCCCACCTACCCCAACCTCCACATAGCAACGATGATAAAATTCCTGAAGGAACTTCTCTAGGAGGTTTTTGACAGGGAAATTATTGCTATTTTTTGGACTTTTACAGAGACGGTTAAGCAGGCTAGGAAGCCAAGAGGTTCTGGGAAGAGACGGATTGAGAGGTTGGATGACAGTCATCGCCCTTGCAAGACGCCTAGTTCTTCCTCTTGGGCACGCGTGGAACCTGAAGAAGAAGAAGCAACTGTCAACGACTCGAAAGCACTAGAAAACAACAATGTTAAAGGAGACATTGTTTAACGCGGGTTTTAACGCTGTTTAACGCGGTTTAACGTAGACAATTTTTTTGAGGCAGAAATGCAAAAAATGTCACGGTCGTCATTTTTCTTTAACGTGTCTCCTTCAAACATGTTAAATGAGTCAACACATTTTGACATGCTACGTTAGAACACGTTATTCAAGTTCATGGGAAGTTGCCTAGGTCAGTAAATCAGAAAGTAACTTACCTGCCACGTGAGCATTTTCTGCATTTTTGCATTCCACGCTGGATTTGACGTGGGCATTTTATGATTTTCTTAATTCCACGTCGGTTATTACGTGGAGAAGTCTTCGTCCTTGTGATGGATGAAAAATTTGCTGATGTGGCATGAACTTCTGAGGTGGCATTTAGATTTTCACTGGTTCAGATTGCGGCACGTAGCGTGATCGTGTATAGAGCGTATATTCTTGCTCCGAATTTAGGGTTTTTGTGTTCATGTCAAAACGATGTGACGTGTTTTGGCAGTGCATCCCTGATGTTAATATGAACGCTGAATGGCGCTGATAAACACATGTGTTACATATTTTAAGGCGTTTTGGATACCGTCCTCAGACGTAGGATGGCGTTCAAGTTATTCACGCATCAAAGTGGACTTTTGTATAAAAAAATCACACTGCAGTGGTTATGTTGACAAATATCGGGAACAATTATGGCACATACAAACACTATAAAAAATTATTGATTACATTCTGTGACGTGACACAACGTCATGCAAAATGTGTTAATCAGCGTCATAGAAACACATTGTAAACACATCATGTCCGTGTTAAGATTGCACTTCAGTGTGCGCGCACTACAACATTAGAAATCAACCAAATTTATTCAAGATGGAACCAATACAATGTTCTGTCATTCAAAAACAGAATGCATCAAGGCTACCTATACAGTGTGATAGTGTACACCTTCCTACTAAGATGGCGTGAGTCTACTTCTTGGAGATGCGGATGATGCCTAGGCCTTGCGTACATCAAGGGTTGTTCAGGCTGATCACTTCTTAAACTGCGCAGCCAACATCAGCGCACTCTCAATGGTGATAATAGAGTCACACATGATGCAAACAATCTTGGGTGTATATTAAGTGTGAATAAGCTCTTGCATACCTTTTTAAAGCATTAAGAAGACATTTTTGCTTTTGTTCTCGGCAATTTCTATGAACCCGCAGCTTCGAAGTATATACACAACTGACTTATTATCACGAGGATAGAGGAAAGCAATAGCTTGCCTCAATGCCTTCAAATGGTTTCTACTTTGCACTTTAGTCTATGATTCAAGCTTGCAAGACTGTGCTCAAACATGCCGCACCTGCATATTGGAATACGAAAAGAATTTTGAAATTCGGTTTTATGCTTACTTTATAAAAGGGTGTTATAACCTACTTTTAAGGCAGGAGAGAAAGTTGTATGATATCACATACTTCTTTGGCTTTATTGAAGAAAACTCTCTTTTACATGTTCACGACATCATCCTTTGTCTTCAAATGCGTATTGAGACTTCTTTTCCTTCAAAAGAGATTTTAGCTTCATTGTCTCTGTTAGCCGGGGTACGGGTATGGAGGTGTCCGAGGTGTAAGAGGAAGGGAGGGTAGCGGGGAAGGAGTTATCCGGAATCGCGGCCTTGGACCACGGGTATACTAGCAGGTCAGGGTAAGCCCAATCAGTCGGTGACCGGTCAACGCAATCGTGGGATGATTAGCTAAGTCAGGGAGTCAACCGGGGTTAGGCCTTGAGCGGCCTGAGTCCCCGGGCTGGCTGTTCCTCGGCGTCGCTCTTCTATCAGAGCCTTGCGCGGCCCTCGGTCTTCACTCTACGGGAGGGTGTTCCTCAGTGTGACAGAGGCGGCGACGACAGTCCCACAATCGCGTTTACGGCCTGAGACACAAGTACTGCAAACGGAGTTCCGCGACGCCACGGAGTGTACAGGAGTTTATAGGATCAAGCGAGGGAGAAGAGGGTTTAGGAGGGCAGATAGACGGTAGAGAAGGATAGAAAGGAAGTGAGTCCTGGGTTTTGCATTAAATCAGTGAATGCCTCAACTGGCTACAACAGTGTGTCGCTAAGTACTCGTGGCTATCACAACATTCGTGGGATTCAGACCTGCTAATGTGTAATTCCCTTCTCTACTTTATAATAAAACCTAACTTCCTCGTGCTGGCTTTTGCCTTAATTGCTCTGCGTCCGTGGTCTCGATCCGTGGTTCTATCACTGCTCCCTCAGCCTCAAGCCCCGTGGTCGTTGTTACGTCTTGGTCTCCCCGTGGCTCTCCCGGTCTTCGATAATGATACCCGCGGTGCCGTGGCGGGTAACAGTCTCCCCACGTGTTGTTGGCTTCATGTGGTCTTGAATGGCCGGATGTGCCTTATCACCGGCCCCCTAGGCTGCTATTGGCCCTTCAACTTTGGATTCTGCACGTCTTAAGTCGCTCGCAGGCCAGCTGTCACGGACATACACAAGAAGTTTCTAGAAGGTTCTTCTAAAATATTCTCTGAAGATTCCCTAAAAGATTCCTCGAAGATTCCTTGAAGATTCCCTGTGTCACGGCCACGTACTAGGTAGACAACTTAGGAAGGTTCTAGAAGGTTCTAGAAGCTTCCGGAAACTTCTGGAAGTTCCTGGAAGTCTCTGGAAGTTTTTGGAAGGTCCTTGAAGTTTCCGGAAGGCCCTGGAAGCTTCTGGAAGGTCTTGGAAGTTCTTGGAAGGTCCTAGAAGGTCCTAGGTTGAGGAAGGTTCTGGAGAACCTTCTTCTTAGCTAGTATATATAGGAGTCGAGGCTGAGGGCAACCTCAGTCTCGACAACGCATCTCTTGGAGCTCTAGCTCATCTCTCTTGTTGTTGTTCGTGTACTCTTCTTGTTAATTCAAGCTCCTGTCAGTTCTTGTTAGTTTCCACATATTCTTATCATCTGTTTCCGTGTCCCTGACAGTTTGTCGAGACTGCCTTCTCACAAATATCAGAGTTAGTCCCTTCTTATTAGAGAGTGGATTACCCCTCTTCTCGAAGGTGTGCTAGTGTTTTAGAGGTTGCGGATTACCCTCCTCTAAACCAATATTGTTCTCTTGTCAAATTTTTTCTTTTCTTTCGTAGATTTAGTCAAAGATCAAGACGTTAGTATGGCTGAAAATTTGGAATCCAAATTGGACGCCATCATGAGTGCTCTTGCTGCATTATCACATAGACAAGCGGAGATAGAAGGAGCCATGGCAAGACTTCACAATGACGGAGCATCCGGGATAACATCATCCAGGATTCACCAGTCTCAAGCAACTACACCGGAGGAGGCGACTACACCTTTGGTTCAACAAAACCCAATGATTCAACAACGGAAGGAGCCTAGAGTTAGTCTTCCTGACAAGTTCGACGGAACGCGTTCCAAGTTTCGAGGTTTTGTCAACCAAATCAAGTTGATAACAGTTTTACAGCCTGAACGATATTCGACGGAGGAGGTGTGTGTTGGACTTGTTGGAACTCTGCTTACAGGGCAAGCTTTGTCGTGGTTTGCCCCCTTGTTCGAGAAACGATCGCCAATTCTGAGCAACTTTGAGACGTTCTTGGAGGCATTTGCAGAAGCATTTGGCGAACATGACAAGGTCCGATGGGCTACAACAAAGATCCGATCACTACGACAAGGAATGCGCTCTGCATCAGTCTACGCATCGGATTTTAGACAACTGGCTAGTGACATCAACTGGGGCGAAGAAGCATTGGTGAGTCAGTTTTATTGGGGTTTGAGGGATGATGTGAAGGACCTACTTTTATCTCTTCCTGATCCGCAAACGCTCAACGAAGCCATTAGCCAAGCTATAAAGTGCGACAACCGTTTATTCGAACGTCGTCAAGACCAGCGCCCAAAATACCAAACGAGTCGCTACACCACGAGTATGTTGGCAAACAATTTGAGTTCTCATTCGGAGACAGAAGCCATGCAAATCGACGCGGCACGTGTCAGAGCTCTTACTCCAGAAGAGAAGAAACGGCGTATGGAAGAAGGACTCTGTTTGTATTGCGGAGATGAAGGCCACAAGGTTGGAAATTGCCCCAAGAAGCAGAACCGACGCATTGTTAAGACTAGGAGTGCGGTGATCCCGGAAAACGACGACGCCTTGACTACAAGAGGGAACCATGCGGCCGGGACGATTCAATGCCACAACAACAATCGTGTTCCTCTTTCTCTCGTCCAACCCGCCTTTGTTTTACAATTCCTTGTCTCTTGGTCCTCAAAAACACAAAACTTTAGCTCTATTAGATTCGGGAGCATCTACTTGTTTTTTAGATGAAGAATTTGCTAAGCGCCACAAGATTCGTCTAGTACAGAAGTCCAAACCTGTTTATGTAGAGGTGATAGATGGACGACCTTTATTGTCCGACAAAAATCACCCCCATGAATCAGTACCTATAGAGGTGGCGTTTAAGGACCATAGTAGTTACGTCGTTTTTAATGTCATTAGAACCCCGTCAAACCCTGTCATCCTAGGTCTCTCTTGGTTAGAACAACATAACCCTACCATAGATTGGAAGTTGCGGAAAATGACTTTTTCCAAAGAACATTCCAAGACCCAACCTAGTAGACATCCCAAGATAGGGAAATCATTGTTTATTGGAGCAAGGGCGTTCATGCGATCATCCAAAGAAGCAAAGACTTTTGTCATCTATGCAAATTTCAACTAGCACGGAGAAGAGTTCGACGGCAAGCATACCAGAGCAATACAAGGATTTTTGAGGACGTGTTTGAAGAAGAACGCGGACATACTACCGAGCATCGGCCATACGATGCCGTAGACCTCGCAAGAAGAGCACAAACGCTTTTTTTGGTCCAATCTACAATCTCTCAAACGGAGTTAGCGGAGCTGCGAAAGTACATTGACGAGAATCTAGCGAAGAACTTCATTCGTCATTCAAAGTCGCCAGCTGGGGCACCGATCTTGTTTGTAAAGAAGAAGGATGGCTCCTTACGAATGTGCGTGGACTATCGAGGCCTCAACAAGGTAACTAAGAAAATCGTTACCCGTTACCCTCGATTTCTAGTCTCTTGGAGCAAACTCGGGCGTGCAAAGATCTTTACAAAAATTGATCTGAGGGGAGCTTACAACCTCGTACGGATCAAGGAAGGAGACGAGTGGAAGACAGCGTTCCGTACAAGGTATGGCCATTTTGAATATAATGTCATGCCTTTTGGCCTTACCAATGCTCCGGCTGTTTTCCAACACATGATGAATGACATCTTTCGGGAGTATCTTGACGACTTTGTTGTCATCTATCTGGATGACATCCTGATATTTTCCAAAAACGAAGAAGAGCACGAGAAGCACGTTCGTTTGGTCCTCGAGAAACTACGAGAACGAGGACTCTACGCCAAGTTGGAGAAGTGCCTATTCCACCAAACCGAGATGGAGTTTTTAGGGTTCATTGCAACTACAGACGGCTTGAAGATGGACCCTAAGAAGGTGGAAGCAATTGTATCATGGGAGGTTCCGAAGACGGTTAGAGACGTACAATGTTTTCTTGGATTTGCTAACTTCTATCGAATCTTCATCAAGAATTATTCTCGAGTCGAGTCGCTCCACTCACTCGGTTGACTTGTAAGGACAAGCTCGAATGGGGACCTCAAGCGAAAAGGCATTCCAAGACCTCAAGATGGCATTTATCACACCTCCAATCTTGGTACATCCCGACTTTACAAAGGCCTTCTATTTGGAGACCGATGCTTGATTTTGCTTTGGGAGCCGTACTTTCTGCACGATGGACGCGTGGGCGGGAAGCTTCATCCAAAGTGGCGTTCTATTCTCGAAAGTTTTCTCACTGCTGAAATCAATTATGAAATCCACGATAAGGAACTTCTTGCCATAGTAGATTCCTTCCAAGAGTGGCGACACTTTCTCGGCGCGCACATCCAAAGACCGTATACACGGATCACAAGAATTTGGAGTACTTTATGTCGGCTCGAGTCTTGAATCGACGCTGCTCGGTGGAATATGTCGTTGTCACGATTTGACTTTGTTATTACCTATCGGCCTGGGAAGCAACAAGGACTATCCGATGCCTTATCGAGGAGATCGTGTCTGCGCCTAAGGCCGGAGAAGCGGCGTTTGATCAACAATGCACCACATTGCAATAAACCGAGCATTTTAGAATTTGCGCTCTTTTCGTCATGCCAATTGATACGGACTTCCTTAACCGATACGTCATCGCGACAATTGAAGATTCTCGTAGCTCTCGAGATCAAGAAGCGTCTTTGATAATGGCAAGTTCAAGGTGGAGGGAGATCTTTTGTACTTTGAAGAGCGACTGTATATTCCTAAGGGACGAACACGACTTCGAGTCCTCCAATCACGCCATGACTTTCCAGCTACAGGACATTTTGGATACAACAAGACATTGGAGCTTATTTCGCGAGACTTCTGGTGGCCCCAAATGTGGAAGGATGTGAAGGAGTTTGTTCTCTCTTGTGATATTTGTTCAAGGTCGAAGAACCCTCGGCATCGCCCCTATGGACTTTTGCAGCCATTGCCTATCCCGCATCGACCATGGTCTTCAGTTTCCATGGATTTCATTACGGACCTGCCGCCTTCAAACTCGTTTGACAGCATCTTTGTTGTGGTAGATCGGCTGACGAAGATGGCGCATTTTGTTCCTTGCAAGAAGACATCGTCGAGCGAAGATACAACAAGACTCTTTCTTGATAATGTATATCGTTATCACGGCTTGCCAGATGATATTGTGTCGGATCGCGGAACCCAGTTCGTCTCCAAGTTCTGGAAATCTCTATTTGAGATATTGAAGGTGGATATCAAGCTTTCTTCGGCATTTCATCCTCAAACCGACGGACAGACGGAACGGGTGAATCAAGTATTGGAGCAGTATCTACGTTGCACCATCAACTATCAGCAAGACGATTGGATCGAGTATCTACCGCTTGCCGAGTTCGCCTACAACAACACTATTCATGCGTCGACCCAACAAACACCATTCTTTGCCAACTACGGATACCACCCGAAGCTTGATATGGAATTCAGCCAATAATAACAACCCAAAGAAGATTTTTGCGGGCGGCTATCGGAACTTCAAGCAACGCTGAGACTTCAATTGCAAATTGCCCAAGAGTTGTACAAGGCGTCCGCAGATAAATTTCGGAATGAGGCACCTACTTTCAAGATCAGAGATAAAGTAGGGCTGCTTCGACGGAATATCAAGACCAAGCGGCCGTGTGATAAGTTGGACTATCAAGATTGGGACCATTTGCCATCCGAAAACAAATCAATCCAGCATGGCGTATCGGTTGGAGTTACTAAAGCTACTATGAAGGTACATCCAGTCTTCCACGTGTCTTTATTGGAACCTTATCGAGAGTTGACTTTTCCGGGAAGAGTGCGAGGGCCGCCACCTAGTATCGAAATTGAGAACCACGAGGAATATGAGGTGGATAAGGTCTTGGATTCACGGCGCGAGAAGGGAAACTTGGAGTATTTTGTGCATTGGAGCGGATACGACATCAATGAAAGAACGTGGGAACATGCCGAAAATCTTGTAAATGCGCCTGGAAAAGGTACAGAATTTCATCAACGATATCCTCATAAACCTAAGCCTTTCCGACGATAACTTCTCTCCGACGCTTGCCCACTCGAGAATAAAAGGGGAGAGTGAACACAACCTTGATTCACATTTGATTTACATATTTTGTTCTAGATAGAATTTCTCTATAGTCATAGTTTGGTTTTTAGTCATGGATAGTCAAGAGATAGATAGCATACCGGTTATGCCATCTCAACCAACCAACTCTCGGCGGCGACCTGAGATGAAGAACCGCCTACGCCACGACGCCGACGGAGGATTCCGAGCAATCGATCGCCGGTGATTGTATTTGAGGTCGAGCCCGCTTTCAATGGTCCGCGCCAGGTGTGTTTTTGCGGGACAATTCCATAACGAAGACACGTAAGTTCACGCTTGGTCGTGAAGTGGAAGGCGCGTCGGCCACTATCGTTGGCTTCAAGGATCGATGAACCACTTGCATCGTGAACAACAATTGGAGTTTATTGCAGATGTCATGCGGCAGATTTTCATTTTCCTGCGTTGGTATTGACTAACAACAACGTTGCTTCTCGGAGACCTCGAAGCTAGAAAGGGAGGTGATGTCACGGACATACACAAGAAGTTTCTAGAAGGTTCTTCTAAAATATTCTCTGAAGATTCCCTAAAAGATTCCTAAAAGATTCCTTGAAGATTCCCTGTGTCACGGCCACGTACTAGGTAGACAACTTAGGAAGGTTCTAGAAGGTTCTAGAAGCTTCCGGAAACTTCTGGAAGTTCCTGGAAGTCTCTGGAAGTTTTTGGAAGGTCGTTGAAGTTTCCGGAAGGCTCTGGAAGCTTCTGGAAGGTCTTGGAAGTTCTTGGAAGGTCCTAGAAGGTCCTAGGTTGAGATAGGAGTCGAGGCTGAGGGCAACCTCAGTCTCGACAACGCATCTCTTGGAGCTCTAGCTCATCTCTCTTGTTGTTGTTCGTGTACTCTTCTTGTTAATTCAAGCTCCTGTCAGTTCTTGTTAGTTTCCACATATTCTTATCATCTGTTTCCGTGTCCCTGACACCAGCAAATGAACCAACCCCTGGCCTGCTTCATTGTGAAGACGTCTTCATCGTCTATTGACATTAAAGGTCAAAGTCATCTTTCAGGCTTGTGCGTACCTCCATGAATAACTCATCGTCTTCCTTGGTGGTGCGGAAGATTGGCTCTCTCGGCATTCCGTGCAGCACTCCTAGTTGAATAGTTTTGGAGAAGGGGTCGTCACAAGCTTTACTTAGCGACTCGACCGACACTCCTTTTACTAATCCATCCTACATCCACCAACAACGCACAAACGCAGAAACATCAACGTCAACAATTACGTTTACTTACGTTTTCTAATGTAACTTGAAACACGTTCTATGTCGCTTGTAACGTAATTTTATGTCATTCTAAATGGGTGATGTGTCATTTGAATCGCAATCTCACGTTATTCGCAATCGCCTTCTTCTCGATGGATGGCGCTACGATCCTCTCAACAATCTGTTGTTCTTCCAATGTTTTGGAGGAAACCATTTCCTCCTTAGGTGGAGTAGGTCCGTCACTGCCTTCATGCAAACCTTAAAGAGGTGAACTCACGTCATTCAGAGTGGCTGCCTCTTCCGTCTCCACATCACGGTGCGAGTCCGGCCCCTCCACTGTCTCAATGGGTGCATCCGCGCATTTGGTCTTGTGTGGCTCTGTACGTACGTCCTCATCCATTTCTAGCACCTCTCGTACATCCACACCCTCTTCTACCAACATTTTTGCGTCCGGATCCTCCCCAGACGCCTCTTATTGATTTGGAGCATCTTCAATTTCCCTGCATTCATCTGCGTATTCTTTATTTATGGCAAAATGAACTATTTATCCCTGGATCGGGAATAATTGTTACTTTTTGAGGTGATATTTACGGATATGTTCAAGAATTATCCTGGGGCGGGGTTAATCTGCTGTTGTTCTTTGAAAAATCATGGCAAAATGGCAAGATTATTCCCTGGCGGCAGACAATCGTTACTTCTAGAATTGATATTTAGAGGTATGTTCGGGATTTATCTTCGGGTCAGGGATAATTTGCTATTCTTATATGGCAAATCATGGCAACATAATCATGGCAAATTATCCCCGGGCCGGGGATAATTGTTACTTTTGTAGACTATATTTACGGATGTCTTTAGGAATGAACCCCAGCTCAGGAATAATCTGTTGTCTTTTTATGTTGAAATCATGGAAAAATTACAAGATTATTCCCGGGCCGGGGATAATTTGTTCAAATAGAGGACACATATTCGGCTATGGGCAAGATATATGCAAGCCAGAGATAAAATTTCATGCATTAATAGACAAAGAATCATTCGAAATGAGGCCTATACCTACATATGACGAATTTTTTAGCATTCAACAGCAATTTCAATCAAATCAAATTAGTTCTTCAATCCAAGCAAAACAAATAGAATTGGGAGCTCACTAGAAAGAATGCTAAGTGAAGGCTTGATGTGCTATAGCAAAGTAAAACCCAATTTGATGATGAGTACAGTTAAATACTCGACTTGCAGAAACCTTAAACATCAAAAGGAAATACAACTCATTGAGCTAAAACCCTAGTACCAATGTCAATGTCTACAACTCTAGCAATATAAATGTGCTGAAATAGAAAACCTCGTCAGAAAATGTACCGAAACTAATTTAATGCGTGATGGGCGCCTCTGCTGTTGTTCGGAGTTGTTGTATCTTGTAGCTGCTCCTTGTACATCAAAATGCAAACTTTGATTGACTGTACCAGGACTCTATCCAATACACATCCCAATCCAGCTCTTTGCACTCCGTTCTCTGACTAGTCAATGTAAATGAAAATGCTAAGAAAACCCTAGTGGAGCTCTCGAATGACAAAAGTCAAGACCGCAGAAGGCAAGCGCAGGAAGCAAAAGCGCTAATACAAACTTCACACTCAAGCACTACAAAGAAACAAGAACAAAACTTACAATGTGCACTACAAAGAAAACACATTCAAGAGGTAGGTGCGCTCGAAGCGCGAGAAGCAAAAGTGCAGGAAGCAAAAGCAAGTAGGGCGCACGACAAGCAACGGAGGAAGGCAAACGAGGAGGACGACAGCGGAGTGCGCAAGTGAAGCGGAGGAGCGTGTGCGACAGAAACAGAGGAGAGGAGCTGCGCGAGACCGGATAGATAGAGGGGAGGAATGACGGTAGAGGGGGGTCATTATGAACCCCTCCCATCATTAGACTCAAGGCCATGCCCATGATCATGCTGATGATCATAGGCATGACAAGCTTTTTTTTCAAAAGTTAAAGTAGGATACTTTCTAGGATTTTTAGTCTGAGTCAGCTTTTATTAAAAGGGTGCACATATACGAATTTGAGTATTATTAGTTTAAATTCTAGTTTTGTAAATTACTTTTAGCGAGATTGTGTTCAAGGTTTAGTATTCTAAGTCTAATATTCTAAGTGAAGCTTTTAGTCTTCTTTTTAATATTCCACGTACTTAGAAGATTGAAAAGAATAGTACTCCAAGAAACGTTATTCTCACTTTGATAAATAGTGTTGTTCATTTATGAATACTAAGTTTATTATTCTAAACTTGATTCCTAATTTCAAATACATTCTTTAACTAAGATTTCTTATACATGTATTTTGAATTCTGCCCTCATTGTCCAACTTTGTTACTAATATTAGTACCGCCCGTAGGTTTGAATTTTGTAAGAATTGGCTATTTTTCTCAGCCTATTTGTACCCAACTGACACATTTCCGGTAGCATTGTTATAAGAAAATTGTTGATGAACAAACTTAAATCGCAATCCTAGATTTCCACACTTAATAGAATTTTTGTACGTGGTTTGGTCCTAAACCCTAGTCTACACTCAAGGAACTGCCTAAGAGGGAATTCGAGCCTAGGAACTGAATTCTCTGCAAAGAATTATAAGAGAAGTGTTTGTAGAAGAGCTCTCTATATTCCAACCGCACAATTCAAGGAAGACTTGTTCGAGTCATGAATATTGAATTTGGAGTCTTAAGGCTTCATAGATTGCGTGAATGTAACATATAGGTACTCAAAAGAAATCACAGAGTTTCATTGTTCTTTCTTTCAAATAAAAATAATGACTATTAACAAAGCTATTGAAATCATCAAATATAAATTCATCGATATGTGGTTGTTTATTCTCATGATAGCAATAGTGTTGTACAATAAGATTTATTTTATAAAATTCTTCTCAAAATTAGTACACTTGCACTGCTGGGAACAGCCACAAAATTCCAAAGGAAAAAAGGTCCATATCGGCACTCCTAGAATTCAAATTCTTGGCTTATATTAAATACAGATTTCTTCGCGTCAATGTCTCTACGGCTTAAACTAGACTCCATTTGGTACCTATTCATTCAGATTGCACCCTCATGTAGACTTGAACCCTATAACCAATTCTTCATTGTGAATAATTGGCTAGCAATGGTACAATTCAAGTATTGTTACAAAACTCTTAATCTATATAAGGATGCATTCTCTAAGTTGCATGCAAACTTTTCTATACTTCAATTTAGGCGTCTCAACAAATGCTTCTCAAACTAGTCTGATTCCCTAAACCCAATTCTAGTAATTTTGTCCAAAATAGCCTGTCTATTGTCTAGAATGGACCCTTGCAGAAATAGTTATGGTTCTTCAAAGGTTTGTTTAGTCAACTAAAATGTCGCTTTATGTCATCTTGCACGTTAAATGGTATAGGTGCATAATTTGCGAGAGCATAATAAGCGTATTAGTTCTATTTAAATACAATTTTAAGAATTAGTACTCCTTTTCTTTGGAATTGAATTCATACCAGCAATGCTATTAAAATAGAACTCTATAAATTTAGAAACCTCTTTACCTTAACGAGAAACCATTATTTCTTCACATGTAGTTGTTTCCAAAATATTAATATAAAATATTGCTATTGGACTAGAGGAAAGTTTGAAAACATAAGTAATAAAACATGGTTCAATAAAAGCTTGATGTGCAGTAAAATTTAGGCCTTATCTTATAAACATCTGTAATTGAATTAAGATATTTGAGTTTAACTTCAACTCTCTTATTTATTCTATGTTAAAATAGCACAATAAATGCTTGATTTGCATTCAAAATTATTTTATAATCACTTATAAATGAAATAAAATTTTATGAATTTAACTTCTAAACTCGTATATATATTTATATTTATATATTTATTGATATATATTTTTACTCATATCCGCTTATAATTGTGCTATTTTTATTCTATGTTAAAATAGCAAAATAAATGCTTATTTTGTATTCAAATTATTTTCTAAACATCTAAAATTGAATTAAGATTTTATGAATTTAACTTCTATATTCGTATCTATATATAAATCTATATTCATTTGTTTCTTTATTCAAATGCACTTTTGATTGTGCTATTTGTATTCTATGTTAATACTCTACATTTTTAATTGCTAGCTTTTATAAGTAATATACCACGTATTTGATTCCATTAATTGTGCCGAATTCGATAGTGTTTTATCGATGAAATGTTCACAATTACTCTAGCTACTCTTTTTTTTTAAGAACTTCTGTATTATCCAAATTTTCCTTGGATTTTCAAGCTTATTTGCACAGATGTAAGATACTCCTTTTGCATCTATTTTTGGATGTTAAGATCATTGCCACAATTTCTTGCTCTAAGTATTTGTCTATGAATATTATTGAGATCAATAGTTCTCAATAACTACTAGCTTCAAAGTTGGCACATATCTTGTTCATCGGCAAATATATGGTACAACAAATAAACTTTCTTTACAGTACACAATCATTGACATTGTATTTAATTTATTTGATTCATTAAGTACATGAATACACACATGTCTTATTTTTCCACTAGTCATGATTATGTATAAAATGTTTAATTTTATGGAGAAAAACTGAAGACCTGATTGTTTGTAAAAATGAGAAACTCATAAATATGAATGGGTTTGCCGCCAAAATGGATTTCCCACTGAAACGTCTTTGCCGCCGAATACTTTCAAAATTCCAGTTCCAAAAAGTAGAATCCTATTTTGTAGGCTATGAAGACAAAAATCATGTTGCGACAAAATGCGTCGGCATATCGCACGACATCGGGCGTTGAGGATAGCCTCTCGTGGTAGCCGTTGAGGTCAGGCTGGGGTTGCTAACTCAATCTTTCATTCTTTCATTTCATTTTCCGTGACTCTCGTCTGTGCTCTCAAGGTGCGTTTGGTTTGAAATTTCGTTCGAGTGTGTATATTCAAGGTTGTGTGTGTTTATAGAAGGAGTTTGGGTTGGTGCTGACTACGTCCAATGTAGTTACACATAGAGGGGTTTCAGTATTCTAGAGGAAGTGCATGATGTATTAGTTTCATTAAGTTTCAAGTTATCACAATTGCTCGTCATGTTTTGTCATCTATTGTATTAGCTTTTGACTGCTGTGCAGGGTTTCTTCACTTGCGACCCCAACTTTTCCTCTCAAAATCTGCAATACGCATGTGAGCATCGTTCGCATATCGAGTGCAAGGCACAATTCTACAGCGTTTCAGTACTTACTATGAATAGCATGCACATTATCCCCTCGTCGTGGATAATTTTTTGTGTTAGTGGGGATTATATCTTTGTGCTTAGTCATTGGATGATTATCCACGGCGCGGGGATAATTTTAGCGCCTTACATGTCATTGTATATTATCCCGGGGTCGGGGATAATCGATGTCTTTGTCGGCATTGCATAATTATCCTCAATACCAGTATAATCCACTATACTGATCTTGCTGATAATTATTCCTTGGTTTGGGGATAACAATTGTTTTTGGCGGCAGTAAAATATCTTTCCCCGGTCCAGGGATAATTTCCTTATCTACTTTTACAAATCATCATACCCGGGCCAAAGATAACAAATGTTTTCACCAACATTTGAATACTTATCTCCGGTCCAGGGATAATTTCCTGTCCTAATCTTATTCATCAATATCCCGGGGTCGGGGATAATTCCATTTTCTTGTTCTCCATGATGTTATCCTCGGATTGGGGATAATATGTTTGCTCATTGACGGTTACATATTTATCTCCGGTCGGGGATTAACTTATTCTGCTGATCGTAGAGGTCTTCCTCTCTCGGTTGGTGATATCATTCTCCAGTTCTCAATTATGGTAACCCCGGGTCAGAGATAACATATCCCCATATCGGTTCATTTAAATTTATGCCCTCGCCGAAGATTATCCGAGTGTCAGTATCTTAATGATTATTTCCCCCGGGTCAAGAAACAATCTAATCTTCTGAGCTTACTCAATAATATTCCCGTCTCGGGGATAAAATAACAGACTGTAGCATCGATCAAATACTTTGTCTAGATTACTGTCTACCTTCTATTGTTAACATAGATATTGCGAAGCAAGGAATCATTTCGCCGTCACTCTAAGGATTTAAAATTATCTCGAGATCAGGGATATGTACAGTAATATTTTTTTGGTTTCTCTATTTGACAAGTGGATTTATTTCTCAACTCTTGCCTTACATTTCTTTAATTGGATCATGATTGCATGTTTGGCGCTCGTGTGTCAACAATTATTTAGTCGTTGACAATGTGTATGCATGTAAATAACTCTAAGCCTATTTGATTCGTGCCGTGTTTTCTTGTGCACATGCCTTTGTCATGGTCATTATTCCCGGGACGTGGATTACGATACGAAATGTCAGGGTTTGGTGATTATCCCCGGTCTGGGAATAGGTTTCATATTAGGTACTATGTAACTTTTTTACCTAGAGACCGAATAATACACACAATCAACTTGTGCTTATATATTCTGATTCATAGTCAGTTTCCATGAGTCGAGGTTTATTCTAATATGTCGCACTATTCTAATCAAGGTTTTGCATGTCTTTTGAAAGGTTTTTTCAGAGCACGTCTTCAATATTGACATTGCTTGATTCTGAATTGATTAACGTTGGAACCCTATGCTTTCATGTTTTCCTCCCTCATATCCTCATGCTTTGGATTAATTGAGCACTACCTTATCTTAATTGATCTACTTCATTTCTGTAAGATGCAGACTTTCATCGTCAACGGTGTTGATTTTTTTCCTCTTCTTCTACCTGATGGAGTTGCATTGTGTGAGGGTTTCAATCGCTCATCATGGGTGTCGAAGCAAGTCACTATTCAATATAAAGTCGGTAACGACGTAGCAAAAGTTGTTTGTCAATCGGTTGACTCTAGCGTTGTTGGAGACTGGTGGACGAACTCTCCGATCTGAATTTGTCTGCGTTCAAATTACAAAGTCATTAGTACAACCAAAGATTCATTTTGGTTGGATCTACTCTTAGAGTGCATGCCAATCATGCATGTTCTTCTCAACGGAGCACGTCTTTAGAACCACAACCACCGCGCCATCTTCAATGCTGCTAGCAAGGTGTTTGGTTGACCACCACGAATTGGCCTACGCCAGTACGACATCAATCATCAGAGGCGTCCTTGGGATTCACGACCGAAGAAGCAGTACTTTCTTACATCGGAGTCCATCAACTTTATTGCCACAACATAGTGTTGTCCAAAAAATTGTATGCAACCCTTACCTCGAGACAAAATTAAAGATCTGAGGTTCCAATTCTATGTTAGCGGCAATGTTTACTTCTAAAAACATCGTCTCTTTAGTGTACATGGTCAAGTCCACGAAGCTGCGGACGGAAATGGCATGATCATGTTGGAGGGTATTGAGGTGCGTTGCGTAGCGTGGTACTTAATTATGGGTGTGTCACCTGCCACGTTTTTTCGATGGAGGCTTGCCTATCAAGCCAGAGAACAGCAGAGGACCACGGAAGTCATGGTTCAAGGAAACGTTGTTTCCAAACATTGCAAGCCAGAGAATCCCTTCTAGCCATAGAAGAAAATGGTGCTGATCTCATGCCTCATCAAACAAAGACTATTGATAGGGGCGAGGAGGTAGTGTCCAAATGCTTACCCTCTTTGTACCGTCGGAGGGACAATTTACTAGAATTGAATGCCATCGTTGCTGTCCATGGTCTTCCTCCTATATCAAATTCGGCACTAAGTAGGATCAGGCAAGACTCATACCAAGACTACTATTCCAAGCAAAAGGGTGACACATTTGCGCGTTGTGGTGAGTGTGACAAAATCAAACAACTTCGAGCATTTAGTACTCGAAGCAGTCGCGCATGGGCTCTTTATGATGCAAAATTTAAACGTCATAACACCTTTCAAATGGCGCATAGGTTGCCCTATTATAGCAACCATTTAAAGGGTGAGGCATGGCGAAAATCATCTTTGTACTGTACATTAATCATGACAAAATGGATCATTCCAAGACAGCCTCTCCGTAATTCTCACACAAGAGTAAATCAATTGATTTCTTTATGAAATTGCCGGTTTCCATCACTGGCATGATCGCTCATGGACACAGAAATGTACGATATGCATATGACGGCCTCGATATAAATCCGATGGATTTTAATCATACTATCAATTGATTTGCTCAACTCCTACGTCACATCTTACGTGGCTTTTTACTGCAATTTGGAATCTTCTTCGAAGTGCTCTTCCAGGGAGTTATTTACGGGTGGTAGAAGTAGCCCTCTCTGAGAACACAATATTCAATATATTGGGAGAATTCTATGATTTTGGGAAAATTCAGTTTCGCTCGAGTCCAGCTAAACTGTACTAGCAAATAGGGTACTTCATTGAAATTGCACAAATTAAACAACAAATTGTCAAAACTTTCAAATGGCCATAACTTACTCAAATTGTGTCCAAATAGGGCATATGAGGTGTTTTATGACATGTAAAGAAAACTTAGATGTCAGAAAACACCTCATATGCCCTATTTGGACAATATTTGAGCAAGTTATGGCCATTTTGAAGTTTCAACAATAAGTTGTTTTGGCCAGTTTCTGTGAAGTATCCAATCTGAGGGTGTAGTATAGCTTGACTCGACCTAAGCTGTCATTAAATTGGGAGATTGAAAATCTCTCAAAATAACAAATATTGAGTTTGAGGCTGTTTAGGATGGTGTGGACATGTGCTTGGGTTCGCTTGGTCTTCTCTCGGAGGCATCAATCTCGGCTAAGACTCTTCCTCCAATGCTACACGTGCAAGCTTGATAATACTTGCAAGGATAATGAGAAACCGGTTTGTTTTTATATTCTTTTCACTGCTCGTTTACAAGGGCGTTTTTAGAGAAATTTACTTGAACTTCCTTGTCGTGGGTCACACTCATGAAGATACTGATGCTCTATTCGAGCGACTGAGTAGTAAGCTTAAGAGCAACAACTACCCTACCGTTTCCCTTCTCATCAGATCCTTCATAGACACAGAAGACAAGCTGGTCATTCTTCAATTGACTGAGGAAGTTTTGGATTTTAAGATGTTCATCAAAGGTTACCTTTCTGATGGTGACGAGGCTTTATCGGGGCATACTAGTGCCCAACAATTTAGGTTAGTTAAATATGCTTCCGGCTGGCCTTTGATGCAGTACAAAATTTTGTGTATGGATAGCGAGTGGCTTCCTCAAGATACTGCAGGGGTTAGGTTGTGGAAAGTATTGCCAAATGGTCAACCTCAAGTTCCTCTTGGAGATCCAACGTTACTCGTTTTAAATGGAATGAAGAATATTGAAGACATTCAAAGGAGAATTAGTGGTTTTGCGAGCTTGTGGAGGTCTTTGGCGGATGCAGATCCAACAAGCGACTATTGTAGACATCTTGAACAATTCATTTACTATTAGAAAGCAGTTTGTGAGGCTTTAGATTTACCCTTTCCTACTCCTACGTTTAGAAATGGATTTTGGTCTACTTCTAAGTAATCTCCAAGTAAAAATGATCAATTTGAAGATAATAGAGAATTGCGCGAGAAATTTGTTGTTGATCCTCCCTTCGTAGAACAAAGTCGAGATTGTTCACATGCATCATTTAGAGTTGGACGCAATGCTTAGGAGGGATTGCTACTTGTGCTACGTCCGGTTGATGGAGATCTCAAGATATTTTGGATTTCTCGTGCGTTGAGCAACCCAAATGCTAGTGTAGAGCATCCTCAAGAAATCCATATTGAGTATGGGAAGCTAATGTCTTCTAATCATGTCAATCCTAAGACTTATCAAGGGTAGGATACAAAGAGAGGTAACTCTTGGTGTAATGGTACGGAGTATAATCCAACTTCAGTGGCTACAATTTCAATCAGGGGAGCTTGGAAGCCAAGTTTGTCTCGAAACCGTTAATTCCAAGATTTGCATACCGTAGCTACAAATTTCAACTATTGAAGACTCAATTACCGATTTTGATCAGTAGTTTTCCCGTTATATTATATTATTCTAGTTTCAATAGTACACCCTTTCTCATTGCAATGTAGCGTCATCCGACGCAAATTAGAGTAGTATGACACTACTATTCAATTTGATTTATCTATTTATAGTAATAAGTCACTATTATATCTATTCCAATGTACTTCTATGGTATTATTTTCTTCCGTTGAATTCGTGATATTTTTATTTATGTAAAGTTGTATATATACTTATTATGACCTTTTGCCGAATAACTTCTTGTATATTGTTTTGTTTCAAGTTATTCTTTTCTAAATGCAAAATACTTTTTTGGTTCTTGAAGCATTATATCCATCACCCCAAGTAGTGGGATGTAAAGTAGATTGGAGTCTCATTTTTAATATAGTCTCATTTTAATTCTCACCATATTAATTGTTTTTATCCACAACTTTAAATTGAGATTGCAAATTGTCTCAAAATACTTAATCCTCCCTTTGACCCGTTAGAGCTATATCATCCAGACCAATATAGTCTTGGATGTAGCCTTTGAAGTCAAAAATTTCCTCAAGCAAATGAAGAATGACAGATATTGCCTTAGCATCGACAAATAATTTCATTGATAGTGGCACTATCATAAAGTTGTTTTCTTTCAAAACCATATTCCAACGACCAAAAAGAGCATCGATATATTTATGTGTGTAAACCACCAACAAGAAGTTGTCATATATCTCATGAAACACACCCATGTGTACTAGAAGAGACCAAAAGCAAAACATGTATTGATTCTTGTTGTCCGAAGGTGCATTGTCCAGTTGCACCTGCAGGACTGGAGGTAGAGGCTCCGCCATCCCTAGAACTTCACTACGAGTAAGAAGAGGGTTTAAACACCGTTCTTTTCTAGTTAACACCGCTTCAAATATACGGTGCGTCCCTAAATTTGGAAATAAGGATTTTGAAAAAGAAATTGGAACTCCTTCAAGATCTTGAAGAAGCTTCAATATTGATCCAACCGTGTGATTGGAATCACTTGGATAGATATTAAGCCTATAATGAGCGTATTGAGCATCGCTATGTCCGTGCGCAATCATGCTAGTGACAGTGATTGGGAGCTTCATCAATGCATCATTGGCTTTTGTCTTATGTGAAAACAAAGAGCACGAAGTCTTTGCATGATCCATCTTATCGTGTATTATACAAAGTACATTCTTTGGTTTCTGAATGGAAAGAGAACGTACAGTGTAATAATATTTGCGGTAACTTTCCTACTGACTCAAATGCTCTTGTAATTCCTGGATCTCATGAGTGTGTTGAAATGACCCAAATACCAATAATTTGATCATTTTCTCCGCGTCGTCACACACAATGCAACAAGCAAAATTGTTCCCTCGCGCTTTCTTCGAATACTCCGAGAATCTTGCCTTCCTAATCATGCTAAGGGTGCTTTGGGAAATGGACTTCATGCCCAAATTCTCATTAACAATATTAATTCCAGGAATAGTATCCTTCTATTTGAAGAATGACAGTAAGTTTTGCACTACTACCTTGACACCAATAGCAACGTCTTCGCTTTATAAGACATGTGATCACTAGCACTATCAATGAATGTCTTCAAAATAGCAACAACTTGCTCATCATGCAGTGGAGATTTTTTTAGACCAACGTTGCCATGTTGACGAGCACGTAGTCTGGCCTCAACTTCTGCCTTCCTCCGGTAGAACGTTGAAAGGGGAACTCCACTAATATATTGCCATGCTCGAGCGCAGAGGTCAATGCCTTCGGTAGTTACCATCATCATCCTGTCGGCTGCCTAATGAAATCAATGATAGACATTTATCTTGAAATGAGACTTGAATTTAAAATCTGAAGCCTTGTACATCTGTTTTCATAGAGGAGTAATTTTCTCTCACAAGAAAGGTTGGCAACAGTTCTTGGAGCAATATACTTTGCTCGCAACCAAGTTGACAGACTCTGGCTCCTCTTCTCTCTTCATCCTCAAGAAGCGAGGATTTTGGTACCATAAGGAATACCGACAAACTCCTATTCTCCTTGGATAATTGCGAGCATAAACAATAGCGTTGTATTCCTCAACATGTAAATTATCAAGTAGTGACCATCCATTGTGAATGGCATGGCTAAGTTTCCATTTCCTTGTTACGTATATAGAATCTGCAGGTATACAATACAAATTCAAGCACTTTACAATCTGCACATTCACTTGGTCTTCACTTACAGGCTCGTCACTAGACTCTTGAACTTTTTCACAGTCCACGCATTGACAAATAATTTCAACAATAGGGTCTCCTATAATATTGAGAAGATTCACAAATCAAGTCACCCATTTGCTTTTTAGATGTCAAAGACAGTTCTTTAACCTGTTGACTCGAGCTAAATGGAGTGATACAAAAATATTGTATTGCAACATCAAAGTCGCAGATTCCGACGTTCTGTTAAGCTCGACTGGAGCTAAATTAACAGTGTCAGAGTGCATCGGTATTCGTGCACTGAATTACAATATACATGGATGCTTCTTGAGAATCGTGCCATGAGAATACTACATTATTCGCCATGATTTTGTGCAAACATAGTCCTACGCAAATGAGATTACCGTTGTCTTGCACAAAATAGCAAATGGTTAAGCTATGAAGTAACCCACACTACTGGATTCACAAAAAAGACGAATATACACAACTATACCTACGCAAGATACATGAAATCGTAGGAAAACAAAACCCTAAAACGTGGAAGAGAGTCGCCGTCTCATGGCAATCTACGAAGGAGAGGCGGAGCGTTAGATGGCTGGAAAAAAGAATTACCAAACTCCTCAAACACGGACGACACTGGCAAGGCGATCGACGCAAATTTTGGCGAGGTGGAAGAACGCACAAAAGTGGTGAGGTGGGAGAATGCGCTAGGAGGGACACATCTTTAAAGGAAGTCGCAATAGGAGACTGCCAACTTGTGCTGCCCGGGATGTCCAAGCTATCTTGGCATGATTTAAAGTAAGGGGGTGTAGGCGAATATTTAAGCAAGAAGGGAGTAAAAGGGCTCTTGATAATTTTTCTAAGTGATTCCTATAGTATAAAAAGTATGGCAAAAATCTCAGGGCCACGGGAGGGAGAAAAGTATTTTTCCCAAATTACCTAGAGTTTAATAGACATGTTCAAATTGAGAGTGTGTGCAAATATACAAGATAAAGCTTGGAGGAAGGTGGTTGTTGCATTTAAGTGAGCTACTTAGGGCCCTACAAGAATGTTGGAGCCATCAAAAAAATTATAAAAAATAGGATCTATTTTTCCCAAATTGATTTAGAATGGTTGAAGAGACCATAATTTTGTAAAATAGGGGGAAAATACTTAAGAGGTTGGATGTACGCTATATATGTTGGAACTTGCTTCAAAAAGTGGTCTAAGGACATTAGTACCGCAAAACATTGCTGATTTTGAACAATTGTTGAAACATAATTTGTTACAAAGCAAAGATTTCCGAAGAGCACTTCAAAATCAAATGGTAGCTCAAGTGCATCTTGTTCTTGAACGGCCATGATTTCCATAATATCACCAAAGTATCCATAATGTCACACGTTTTTATGGTTTTTGACCTTTAAACATAGTCAAAGGGCAATATTTGTTTTTGTCAGAATTTGACAAAAACCAACGTTTTTTTTTTCATTTTAAGCAACCTAGAAATTGCCATTCTACTCGGATAACGCCATTTTAAATGAAAGTGAGGTTAGAAGGAGTAGTAGTGGAGAAATCAACGATATTTCAACAGATTCGCTTGAATGTAGAGAGTGTGTCAATTCTATTCAAAGTTAGCAATATTTGATTCTTGCGCTTCTATGTATCCGATGTTTCATCCTTGCACTTCAAAATCTTTGCACTACATTGATCTCCAGTTTTGTAGGAATAAAAACTTAGCTTTGTCTCTAGCTATTTCATACTAGTATCTTCACCATAGCCACTTCGGATACCAAAAGACCATGAAGGGATCATCACATTACTTACTGTAACAGGCTTTCAGAGCATAATATGTCATTGTAAATTGACCCTGATTCTATTTTCAATTTGTTAGAATGTTAGGGAATAAGTAAGTAACATGAAGAATCATATTATTGGCAATAGAGATTTGTTGCTTTGTGTAGATGCTTACAGTTATGTGATGGTAGCTCACAGACTAGTATTGTGTCCTTGCATTTGAGCCCAACGCAATTTTGCTTTCAAGCAACGATGAGATGGATCATATCAACAATGGTGGTTTTTGCACTGGTCTTGACAGGTGTATGAAGCTTAAGCTCTATATTACTCTATGCTTCAAGTGTACATCGTGTATTTATGTGCATCTAATGTTACTTGGCATTGGCATTTACAGTACATGCTTCGCCTATCCCACATCTAAGGTACCAATTTTCCGTGTACAGCTATTATCGATATGGCGGAAGCATTAGAAACGCACAAGATATACGACTAAGACATGCAATCAAAGCTCCAAAGTAAAAGTAAGAGTTTCTAATTAGACATCCGTGTTGTTGAATGGCTGATGGTTAAACAATATCCTTGTTCTTGAATGGTAGTTTGAGAACAATCGCCTCCTTAAATGGCCGGTCACTAACATCTATATTTTGCAATGGCAGTTCAAGACAACCTTGTTATTGAATGACTGTTCAACCTTATTCCTGAATAGCCATTGAATAGCATGTTATTGTTCAAGGATAAGACTGTCAAGATTATTTGCTCTTAGATATGAAAGTTTTAAGTTGAGATTAGAAGCTAGAGAAATATCTTAAACCACCTCCTAAATCCCGTTAATATAACTTACTCTATAACAAACTCAACATCCTCTAAAGTCAAAGTAAATCGTGACATGTAGATATGCTTCTCCTTTAAGAATTTTATGCTTCCATAATTTTACAAGCTGAGTCATTGTTAGTCACTCTACAGAAGTCTTAGAATCATTTTTACTCTCTCTATATCTATTTTCTCTTTATTATTTATTACCCGCCACAGCACCGGCGGGTATCAAGATCGAAGACTACAACGACCACGGGGATTGAGACCGAGGATTACAGCGACCACGGGGCTCAAGACCAAGGACCACAACAACCACGGGGATCGAGACCAAGGACCGCAGTTAAGGCAAAAGCCAGCGCAAGATTAGGTTTTATTGCCATATAAATAGAGGACAAAACTACATAGTTTACACTTTCATGTATTGCACGAATGCAGTAGTAGTTCCATGAGCGCATTATCGCACACCTTTGTAGCCATTTGGCCTCTACTCATTCTATGCAAACACGGACTATCTTTCATGACTACTCTTTTTGTGACTAAACCCTTCTTCTCCTTCCTGTCTCTAAACCTTTATATCCTAACCACTGTGTGAGCCGTGGTGTCGTTGAACTCCCCTGGCCGAAGGTTAGCGTCTCAGTCCGCGGGTTGTAACGTGGTCACGGAGAGCTTGTATCAAGCTCTCCGCCGCGCCAAGGCCATAGCCACACCGCAGGAACAAGCACCCTCGCCGTAGAAGCGGAATGAGGGAGTAGAGCCACGGGAGTGTAACCCTGAGACTGCTCGTTGTTTGAATACACGCCCAGCCTCTTCCACGAGTTGAAATAACCACAGCCGAGCTAATCACCATGTGATTAAGCCTGATAAGTCAGCCCACGCCCGGTCAACAACTGTGACTCCTTACCTTGGCATCCTTGAGATAACCGTGGTTTATGACCTACAATCTCTGTCCTTCCCCAATCTCCCTGTTCTTGCCTCTCTTCTCATACCTTGGACATCTCCATACCCGTACCCCAGCTAACATTATTCAAGATTCTGCTAACTCAAAATACCTGCAAGTAAACGATGACCTATAGATGTGTTATATCCACAATTTATATCATATCACCATCGTTTCTATAGGATTATAAAAAGCTAGTCTAGTTGTTAAATTTTCGTCTCCTTCTCTTAATTTGTTTTATTTTTGGATTTCTCGTTAATTTATTATTTTTTTTATACTTGGAGTCGATATCCACCTTATAGATCCGATACTTGTACAATTTTTTTATATTGCTCCATCATGTTTATAAGGTACTGATTAGCTACTCCAAGATTAAAAATTATTTTTTCTCTCTTTTAAACTATTTTCCGTCTATTATTCAAAGTTCTGGTCACTTCCAACATTCTAGATAAAACTAGGAAAATTAGTTCCGATTTTCCCATAATCAATTTGATGGTCATTTCATTTTTAAATGGTCTTAATCAGCTAGTCGAGAACGTTAAATTTACCTTCCCCACTTTGTTTTTATATGCATCTGCGCACACTCCTAAGTACTTTCAAAAGACTATTTTAATTTAAAAAATTCGGAAAAAATACTACCTTCCCTCTCGTGGCCCTCAGGTTTTTACCGTATATTTTATTCTATATGGATCACCTAGGTAAATTATCAAGATCCCTTTTACTCCCTTCTTGCTTAAATAATATTTTGCATACACCCCCTATTTACAAATCCTAACGATTTGTATATTCCCAAGTTAGCTCAAGCTCATAGTTTCCATTCGCCTATGATTTTTTTAACACTTTTATCACATTTATAGGATTATTATTAAGTTTATCACATGTTAGTATCCCCTCCTCTACCCTTTTATTCTCTATAATTCCATTATCATTCAAGATTCTAGTGGGTACACCTAAATTATGACAATTGGATGCGATTACTCTTGGTAAATGGCTCCTCACTCCATCATCAGCTGTTCCATTTGCCTCAAAACATCGCATTCCAAAAACCCCTTGGAGTGACTCTTGTGTAGGGTCCTCTTTAGGTACTCCCATGGATTCAGCAAATCCTATGGTTGGAGCAACCTCCTCATCTTCCATCCTTATGAGAGAAATAAAGGATAATCGCCTGATGATTGGATCTATGAAGCAAACCAAGCAATCTTCAATAAAAGCTACTTTTGCAAAAGCGGATAGGTTGGAGTTAGATAAACTTTGGGCGAAAAATTTCTACGAAGCAAATATACCATTTTCTATAGCATGGAATGCTGCGTTCAAAGCAGTTGTGATGAAGACTACTGGATTTAGAAAACCCTATAGTCCACCATCTTACCGTGAGATCCGGACAAGGTTGTTGGGAGAAGTAAATTCTGAGTTGCAAATTAGACTAGAGCATAGAACCTAAGTGACCTTTGGAAGTTTGGAGGAACTTAGGCCATGGATGGATGGTCTTGCGTGACTAGTCGCCCTTTGGTGAATGCATTGCTTGTGACTTAAGCTAAGACCTTTTTCTTGGAGCTTTGGATAGTAATGGCATACAAAGACATTGTACATGTCATCTCTCATGTTGAAGTACATAGAACAAGTTGGACCAGAGAACATTGTTCAAGTATGCACTGACAATGCTTCTGTAATGCTCAATGCCTCCCGAATAGTCCTTGAGAAATATCCACACATTTTTATGCAAGGGTGTACAACACATGCAATGGACTTGTTGTTGGAGGATTGGAGAAAAGTTGGATGAATGGCAGGAATTTTGTTCATGGCTAAGAGAATGGTTAATTCCTAAAAATCCAGGCGTTTCCCCGACCTCCAGTACCAAAAACTGCCATTTTTCACCTTCGTTGGGAAATGGGGAAATGGAGAAACTTTTTTTATTATTATTTTAGATTGTGAACCGTAAGATCTTGTACCTAACTTGAATATAAAGGACTAGTTAATATTTCAACCGTTGGATGTTTGTCATTTGTGAGATTATAAAAATCAAAGTTTGACCAACACTTTTTTTTGTCGCTGCGTGAGAGACATTGTCTAAATGGTGCCAAGGGCAACTTGATGATTGTTACACCAAACATTTTTCCCTCATTTTTTTTCGTGTAGGAAATCAAGTTGGGTACGCTCATGCAAAATTTTAGAGACCAATTCCACTTATTGACCTTAATATAAATTATTTTATGAAAGAAGGTCTAAAACAACTATCTAGTAAAACAAGCACCACATGTGATATATTTAGTTTTAGAAAAATCTGGACAGTGAGTAGGTGCATTTATGAGAATTTGAATTTCGAAAAAAGAAATCTTGGAAAAAATCTAAAATCTCAAATTTTGGAAATTTTTGAAAGAAAAAATTGTAAAATTACTAGAAATTTTGAAGACTATTTTTGAAAGTTTTGGAGGCTGCTCTTGTGAAATTGGTAAACTTTTTGACTTCGGATACTTTGGAAGTTGAATAGTAATTTGGTAATGAACATATTTCTAAAAAAAAATACTTAAAAAAATTTATTTTAAACTGCCCGTTTTGGACTTGAAATCTAAAATTTCTAGATAAAGGTTATAGAATTAAGATTTGGCTTTGCAAATTTTACCACATACACATTACAGTATGGGGAGCATCCAGTAAAAATCTTAGGCAATAATATCAATTTAATTCCTTAAAATGAGCTGCCCGAAATCTCAGAAAGCCGAATCGGTTTTCCTGGATTTTTAGGGGTTAAGTTTATGAAGAGACGGCACATGCCCCAAGGTATGTTTTGTAAACATGAGGCGAGATTCAGCCCATTGATGCCTGGAAAAACAAGATTTGCTAGCCAATTGATAATCATGGATCGCTTGTTGGAGGTCAAGATATCATTGGAGCAAGTTATTGTTGATCCTATCTTCACACCCTATACCTTAAAGAAGACAGTATCAACTTCAGATAAGATTATATTTTCCTGTAAGATCAAAAAGGTGGTTTTCGGTGACGTACTTTGGGTGCAATCTAAAAAATAATGGAATATGCTGATCCCTGTAGTCTATGCGCTGAGAGAATTTGACGGCACGGCTCCAAGTACGAGCAAAGCTTAGCATATCATTTGTATTTTAGAGAAACATGTCCATACTTTGCATGCACCGCCATTCTCTTTGGAACCACATTTGGTGGCTACTGCAAAGGACGAGTTTTACCATTGGAAACGGTTCATGACAACTGATACGGCTACACTTCTAAATCCTTATTTATTACATGACCAAGAGTTAGCTGACAATCCCGATCTTACAATAGCTTGCAAGCGTGTTTTACAAAAACTATGTCCCCCGGAGGATTATGCAGACGTGGTGAATGAATATCTTGCATTTCGAGTAAGAGGTCCACCATTCCATGACATGTTGGAGCCTAAGACTCAAAAATTAGCTACACATGCTTGGTGAGATTTTCTGGGTGCTTGTGCAAAACTCCTCGCTCCAATTGCAAAGCGAATATTAGCACAGACCATGTCCTCATCAGCTTGGGAGCGCAACTGGAGTAGCTACTCTTCTGTTCAGGACAAGAAACGCAATCGGTTACTACTGGGGAGAGCCAATGACTTTGTCTACGTATATTCTAACTCAAAATTGCTCGCAAATGATAAGTTTAGTGACGATGGCAGATGGTATAGAGAGAACTTGGATTCATGGGAAGACAAAGTACATGAAGATGATGAGGAAGGTGTCGAGGTCGACTCATATTTTGGTGAAAATGACATTTTTGAATTTGATGATGAAGACGATGAGATGACTTTCTTCCCCGCTTCAAATGATGAAGATGCTCCTAATGTTTACGATGCTAAGGGTGATTTTGTAGCTAATGGTGCTTTGGCTGATGATTTAGAAGACTTGCAGCCGTTAGCACGGTTAACGATACAAGGCGGCATGGACAAATTCAATAACATCCCTCCTGTTATTGCTAGTGGGATTGTGGAAGAAAACGAGGTAATAGACATGAAAACCACCGCGTGCAATACTAGTAGTGGCACAATGAGTTATAATCCGGACACAGAGAATATCGCGTCCTGTAGTAAGGACCAACCATCTTTACCCGTCGCTACTCCCCGCGCTTTATTTCAACCCTCTACTATAAGGATTACGACAACCATGGAGAAATCCTCTATGGGTTTGGTATTCTTTCAAGAGCCAAATATGGCGACAACTCTAGTGACTTAGATGCACCTTTGGGTAGGTATTTGAAAAATGCCAATGTTCCTAGTAGTGCCATAGGGTTACAACACATGCTTGGTTCTTCCAAGTTGCATAAATAAAAATCTGCAACTGTTCCAATTATTCTGCCAAATAAACCAAAGATCCCCGTTACTCTCCTAGAATTTCGTACTTGGCATAAATATGGGAATATACAATGTACAGAGAAGAAGCCGGAGATCAAACAAGAAGTTCCGAGCAATTATAAATATGATCCTACGGGGTCTAGAGGGTTGAAGTCAAGGTAGACAGCGATTATGAATAATCCTTTGATGCTGACGAGTAGTTCAATTTTTCTTCTTTATGTGGTATAGGTTCATAGCACTTATCCTTGTTATAGATATTGTAGTTTTAGTTTGATCGTAGTACTTCATTGTCATACTCCAAATGCATTCGGAGTTTCTATTGTCTGAATGACTATTTAAAGTGTTGAAAAAATATCTATATCTCTATATACTTTTGTCAAGATGGTCTCGACTCTCGAGTATAGAGAAGAAATGTACATAAAACAAAAAGGAACCTTTTACTTCAAAAACAGTGTCAGATAAGTCAATGGTGGCCTTTCCATCATTCGTAGATCAACAACCACACAAACTAGAAAAAGTGTATCTTTATTACCAAAAGTGTATCTACCCCGTTCTATTCCGTTCAAACTAAAGGTTCATTCGAATCATCGATTTGAGCTATACTACAAGTACGCCATCTTCAGCTTGGATGGGCAATTCTATTGTCCTCTTCATATTCCCTATCTTCAGCTGCAATTTTGCGGCTCATCTCTGCCGCCCTACTATCCTTGCTATCTTCGCCATCTTGCTTCTTCACCATTCTAGTAGAATCCACTTGTTTGTTACGTAAGATTTCCATTGCAATGTACGCATTCTCGATACGTGCAACCACGTCTTGTACAGTACCTTTGAAATCATCCATTAATATGAATGATCCTTCTTTTGGATCTTGTAACATATCCTCCAATATGCAATGGCGTCTGCAATACGCCTTTCAAACTTGTTCATCGCATCTCAATAAGAGACCTCTACGTCTTGAAAAGAATCTTTCAATATGGAAGTTCGATATATCGCGGCTTCTTCCAATTTTCCAGGAACCAATTTTCCAGGAACCAATTTTGCTCTTCCAATTGAAGTATGATTGTACTTCTTGTACTCGTCTCCTAAGCCGGTTGAACTGATTACTTCGTGCCACCCTTCCCCCTTTTCCACTCTCTTTGAGGGAAATTGAAAGAAACGGTTGTGTTTGATGCTCCTATGCTCCCCCAAATTTATGAAAAAACAACTCTCGTTGCTCATCATCCATAATATTCATCGTCCTTATTTCCACCTCGTAGTCTTGTGTCTTCCAAAATAAGGGATCACTTTACCCCCCATATTGAATGCTTAGTTGGTGATTTGATTTGGATAGACTCCACTCAAGTGCATTAACCCAATCAGAGTGATGTAGAAATTTCTTCAGGAGTTGATCCAATGGAGGATTCTATCAATTAAACTCGTGCCGAGTTGGCATAAGATCTCGTATTCCCATCATTTCGTAGAATCTTGTGCTAAATGTGGAGCGACATACCGAACATACCATGTCATGGCATATCGGCATATGTAAGTAACATTAAAGTTATGGCCACATTGGCTCAACGTGTAAGTTCCCTTAAGACCAAAATGATGTAGACACACCTCACATTTGTCCTTAAATATTGCCGAAGGATGGTTTCATGTGTTAATTACTACGTGAGCTAACTCTTGTAGGTGCGATGAGTATTGTAACGCGTCCTCCAGTTCTTACAGGAAAAAGAGGTGTTCCAAGACAACAACCCGGATACTTGTTCTACGGAGATCTTGTGAAGTGCAAGGATCAGCACTGCCAAACGGTTAGGGAACTCAGACTTACCCTTTGCTGGTCTATCCGGTTCTATTCTCTTTTCCTTCTCCTGCCAAGGCTATTTATACCTGGTCAGGGGAGAGGTTTGGTTTAACTTAACCTCTATATGCACCTCAAAGGGGTTTTCCCGGATTTAATTAGGTGGGGAACTAGACCACCCCTTCTCTTTTATTATCGTGACCGAAAACGTCACCGGACCCTATTCTCTCTATTCTCTCTTGACTAGGTACTTCCCTTACACTAACCATCTACGTCCAGGGTGTTAGGTCCGTCCTCATGTCACTAAGGGCGTCCGGTTCTCCTATCTCCCGCCTTACAATGACTCACTGTTCAGGGCAGCAGGTACAAGTTTACCACATGCGGAGGTGGTGCAGTTAATGCGAGGTTTACCCCTTGCGCCCATCAAGTAGCCTCCTACCCTTACTATAAGCAGTCCGGGGGAACTGAAGGGGGTAGGTCCCGAGAGTTGGTTAGGCGACGGAAATCTCTTTCCAATCACTGTTATCCCGGAGGGCTACCTCAAGGCTTACAAGGTCCCTTCTTCGGCGCGAGGTGTCGTTCACTAATCACACTCGTCTCCCCGACTTCTCTTTCTCTCCTCTCTCCTCTCCGGTAGAACAAAAAACCGATACTTCGCTTGCTCGGACAACAAGGGACTTTTGCACTATCCGCCCTACTCCGATCCAGCATACAAGACATGAAACAAGAAGACAAGTACAACAACAAGGGGGTGGGGGAGAAATGTCGTTGCAAAACTGAATTATAAAAAGAGAGATGCACAAAAATACCAAGAAGGAGCCCAACTCCCTCAAACTTCGCCATCATTCTCCTACTTGCCTTAAAGCCTATCTACCCTGTTAAACTCCCTACTTCTCCCGTCTAGAATTACCTACTGGAATCTATCCGGGTTTATTTGCCCCTCTTCCTCTTGGAAGGCCTTGAGCCGCCATGAGCTCCCGAAACGCTAGCGCCCTCCGCCTTTGGTCCGGGGCAAAAAGAGACCTCCTCGTTTCTATCGGGCCTCTCGATCGGAGGTTGGGATGCCCCTTCCTTTAGAATCACGGTCTCCCTCGAGAGTATTGGAGCTGCAACTTCCGGCTGTGCGTCCCCGGACTCTGAGATATCCACCACTTCCTTAGAGACGGCAATAGGGTGTCCGGGGTCCGGGGAAGACGCAGGCATTACTCCTAAGTCAGGAGAGTCGCAGAGCAGAATCACATGTTGATTTTGCTTCTGCTTGGGAAGAGGCAGTTCATGTCCAGGGTCAGGTGCTTTGGTCCCATGCCGCCCTCTCGTTAGATCGTGGCCTAGGGGATGGCAGTAGGACTCTCATCCGCGTTGACCCCTATTATGTCCAGTGGGTTGGATAATATTCATAGGATCGGGCCTTTTTCCTTCTGGATTCTGACAGCTATTTCCTCCGAGAGAGGTTCAGGTGCGTCTTAGACAACTCCTTGGGAAGCAATGCCCTCCACTGCGCCTCCTACTTTGGTCTCGTCTCTGCCCTCATTTAGTTGCAGAGGTCCGGACACAGGCTTCTCCACCCTTGGGCTCAGGGGTCCTCCTAGGGCAGTGATGTCTATGGCCACCGGGTCTGCTACTTTGCCCTCCTCCTCCCGGGCTATCTCCAGTACCTCGGAGTTGGTCTTCGTAGGTGGGAGCACAATGACCTCATTTTCGAGTTATCTCATGGAATATTCTTAGCCATCTTCTCAATGAGTGCCTGCATCTCTTAGACAACACCCTCCATCCGTTGCGTGGCCTTCTTCATAAAGGCAGCCATCCGGGTTGGTACATGTGTGAAATTGCGCATCAAACAATTGCGCCTTGAGCTAGGCCTCTTCTAATGCATACAGGGTCTTCAGTAGCCCCAACAGGTTAGAGAGTTTGGCTTCTAGTCGATCGATGTCCCTGCTCTGCCTCAAGATAATGAGGGAACCCTTAGAAGGTGTTTTCATTAAATTGAGACAATTTGCAATCTCAAATTCAATTGGCTGACATAATCTTTTGAAATTTATGCCAAATAAGATGAGACGGTTACTAAAATTGAAGTGAGAACTTACCAATGTAAAATTTAAGTTGCACCTTTGATATTAGAACATACTATAAATATAAACAATGTCTCTTATGACCAATTGAATTGAGACACCAATTAAATTGAGACAACCAAAACATTTAGACAACTTTAGATCATGTCATTTCTGAATAAAAATTTTAAGAAATAGATAAAATTCATAGGATTGCACCTTTCATATTCAACCATACTTAAAATATACACATGTCATATACAACCATGTGTATTTACACATGTCAACACTATAATATTAAAACCATGACATAATAGAGGCTACTACTCTAATAAACTAGGAGCATAATTAGGTCACTATATAATTTTAAGAAAAGCTTGATGTAATCACAATAAAAGTGATTGCAACAAATTAGTCAAGAAATTCTGTAAGTGAATCTTTGATCACATTGAATTGTGTTGTCGGTATGGACATCTTTGGATTTATGGTACCAGGATGGAATCTTGGTTTCCAAGTTGTTATAATGGAAATAGTAGCCATCCAAGTTGGTGGATACTTTGTATTTTCCAACCAAGAGTTACCTTTCTTCGTGTCCCACTGTTCGTAAGTATCAGAGTCAACATGTTTATAAGATGTTGGCTTCTAATACTCTAGTGGAATTGAATTAGGGTGCTCCTCACTATCATGAGGGTTGCTTAAAGCTCAGGCGATCCAAACCTTTTTAGGATCTTCATCAGTTGGACAAAAGGCAAGTAGATATCCTTCATAACAATCGCGGATAACTCTAAATGATGCGTTAGGACGGACTCGCCTTTGACCTACAAATGGAGGATCATAAGCAAATTCCTCACGCAATTCTTTGTTGTCTTCAAATTGATCCTTTTCTCTCGGGGAGAACCTAGATGTTGGCCATAATCCGTTCCTAAACGCAGAAGGAGTAGAAAGAGGCAAGTCTAGAGCCTCGCAAACAGACTTCCAATAGTAAATGAATTGCTCGTGTTGCCTATGATAATCACCAGATGGATCAGCATCCGCCAATGACTCCCACATGTTCACAAATCCACTGATGCCATTACAAATGCCGTCAATATTCCTCATTTCATTTGGAACCACCAATGTTGGCTCTCCAAGAGGAACCTTGGGTTTACCACTAGGTAATACTTTCCACAACCTAATTCCAGCACTGTCTTTTGGAAGCCACTCACTATTCGTACAAAGAATTTTGTATTGCATAAGAGGCCACCCGGATGTATCTTTGAAAAACCGGAATCGTTGTGCACTGGTATGCCCCGATAATGATTCGTCCCCATCACACAAGTAGTCTTTAAGAAAATTCTTGAAGTTTGGAACTTCCTCAATCATGTGAGGAATGACTGACATTTCCACCGTATCCATGAATGATCTCATCAGAAGGGGTACAATGGGGTAACTGTTGCTCTTCAACTTATTGCTCCATCGCCCGAAAAGAGCATCAATGTCTTTATGAGTGTGCCCAACGATAAGGAAGTTCTATTGAACTATCCTAAAACCGCCCTTATAAACCAAAAGGGAAAAGAACGCAAATACAAATCGGTTCTTATTATCTCTGCACTCATTATCGAGCTGCAAATGCAACATTGGTGGTAGTGATTTAGCAGGGATTGGTGCCTCCGATATAAGACCAAGGGAATCTAAGCAGATGTCGGCACCATCCAAAACTGCTTCAGAGAGGGGGCTACTTCTGCCTTTGGTAAACAATTTCCTTGTAGAGCATTTTGGTGGAGATTCTAAATCTCTCAGTAGTTGAGCAAATGACCCAATCGTATGATTGGAATCCGTCGGGTAAATGTCAAGGCCATAATGTGCATAGCGTACGTCACCGTGCTCATGCGCAATCATGCCCGTGATCGAAACCGGCAACTGCATTAAGGTACCTGTTGATCTGCTCTTGTGGGAAAATTGTAAAGAGGTAGTCTCTGAATGATCCATCTTGTCATGTATAATACACAACTCCTTCTCTGAGTATGACTTTGACGATTCGCGGTTGGCGTAATACAATAGCATGTGTGACATTTAAGATTTGTTGTGTTTTTTGAATCTAGCATTGTGAAGAGCCCATGCACGACTACTAGGCGTACTAGACGCTCGAAGTTGCTTGATCTTATCACATTCACCACAACAAGCAAATGTGTCACCACTTGGCTTCGCATAATACCCCGAGAAACAATCTTGTTGTATCCAGCTCAAAGATGAATGCGATATGGGAGACAACCCATTCGTGGCGTTCGCGGCATTCACTTGTGATTAGCTGTCTCTCCAAGGGTAGGAGGAGGGAAAGCATTTTGATACTACCTTCTCGCCTGTAGGAGCTGTTCTAGTTCGATGAGGCATGAGGTCGGCCCCTTTTTACACAATAGCCTTGAGGGTAGCAGTTGCTTGCACGATGTGAATACGAGGCTTCTTGGAACCACGATTTCCATGATGATCTGCTTGTGTTCCGTCTCGGTAAAGAGACCTGTACTGGAAGAACGTGGCCCTTGAAACACCCATAATCAAGGCCCATGCAATGCAACAAACCTCAATACCCTCCAAGGTTATCATATCGTATCCGTCTGCATTTTCATGGACTTGGCCATGAACGTCTAGAAGACAATGTTTTCTAAAGAAAACATTGTCTGCTAGACACATAGAATTGTGTCCTAAGATTTTTAATCTTTCATCAAGGGAAAGGATGTACACAATTCTCCGAACAACAAGCGTTGGTCAACACATAGTTGATTGACGCAGATGTCAAGTCATATAGTTCTTTTGGTGTTGAATTACGAGGACGCCTCTGACAAGTACTCTCGTACTGTCAAACGCCATTCCGAGGAGGTCTTCCAAACAACTTCATTGCTGCATTGTATATGGCGCGTTGGTCGTGGTCGAAAAGGGTGGCACCATTGAGAATGACAAGTTGGATCGACATGCACGCAAGGAGTAAATCCATCCAAACGGAAGGAGTAAATTCCACCAAGGACTGCTATTTGAACATAGACAAATTCTGTGCCCAGTGGTCCACCATCTGTCTCGGCAACAAGAGTTGAGTCAACGGACTCATACACCGCCTTTGCGACATCATCTCCACCCTCATTCAAGAGTGCGACTCGTTTGGACACACATGAGGATCGACTGAAACCTTCACATTCAACAACATCATTCGGAAGCACAGGAGGCCGATAGTTTACATGTTGAACTTTAACTAGTAACTTCACACAAGAAGTACCGTATTACATGAATTACACTACTTGCATCACATGAATATCAGACATATACAATGGTATTCTTGCAAAGATTGAGCAAGCAGTTTAAAGGCTAAAACTGCATATAACTATACTTCCTTATCACTTGCTATCACATACACACATTGGTAACATCAAAGTCGGTACTATATATATATATATATATATATATATATATATATATATATATATATATATATATATATATATATATATATATATATATATATATATATATATATATATATTTTCAACTTGCTCCGCTCCCATTCTCCCGCTTCACATTCTTCCACTTCACATTCTCCCGCTTCACATTCTGTGTCAAATTCAGAAACACGTCACAAGTGTTGATATTTCAATACTCCCACATCAACACCGTGCTGACATGCGAATGAATTCACACAGGTCTCCCACTTCAACACAATGCAAAATATCTTAGTCATTGCAAGTTAAGCCCATGAGAGTACGGAAATGCTGAAATTTATTGCGTGGAAGCGGCTTAGTAAGAATATCTGCGAGCTGATCTGTAGAAGGAATGTAGGTAATAGCAATCTCGCCATTCGCTCGATATTCTCGAAGAATGTGAAACTTAACGTTGATATGCTTAGTTTGCTTATGAAGCACGAGATTCATGACGAGGCGAATGGCAGCTTGGTTATCACAGTACAGAGGTGTCGATAGAGTTTGTTCGTAGCCCAAGTCACCTAGCAGACCTCGCATCCATGAAATTTTGTTGGCAGCAAGATGAGCACCGACATATTCAGACTCGCTGGTGCCGGAGGCGGTGCACTACTATTTGCGACTACCCCATGCGATTGCCGCACCGTTAATCATGAGTACAAACCTCGAACGCGACTTGCGATCATCTAAATCAGCCGCGAAGTCAGCATCACTATACGCAATCAAGACGTGCGGAGTACTCGTTGCGCCATAGGTAAGACAGATAGTAAGGGAGCCTTTGAGATACTTGAAGATGCGTTTCACTACGGAAACATGCGGTGCCTGTGGCTGATTGGAAAACCGTGAAAGGTTGCTAATCAAATAGGCAAGGTCTACTCTCGTGCCAATAACTGCAAATTTGATGCTACCAATTGCTTCCTTGTATGGGTAGTTGACTGAACTAGTCTGGCCATCCATGAGCAGGGTCAGTTGAAAAGCGCTATTAGGATCGGCTGGGACGACAAGTGGATTACAATCTTTGTGCTGATACTTGTGCATGAGACGCTCCACATATCGATGTTGGTCGACGTGAATCAGCTTGTGTGATTGATCGCGAAGGAGATGAAGACCAACATAGATTTTAGTAGTGCCTTTGGTGATCTGAAAGGCGCCTTCCATGTACTCAAGCATTGTATCAATACAAGTTGTGGTTGGGCTGCAAGCGATGCCGTCATCAACCGGAATAGCGAGAATAAGCTTTGGAGCAGTTTTGCTGATGTAGACGCAATGATCATGAGGTGACTGCAGCATATCAAAGCGTTGAAGAAACGAATTAAACTTGTGGTTCTATACGCGAGAAGATTGTTTTAATCCATAGAGGGCTTTCCTGAGTTGGCATACCATGGTAGGTGAGTCTGGAACAATAAAACCCATGGGTTGATCCATGTAAATGACTTCCTGAATTTCACCATATAAGAAGGCCGTGCAGACATCGAATTGAACAAGCTCCATGTCGTCTACGGCAGCAATGGATAGAATAGTGCGGATGCTATCGAACTTCACACCAGGACTAAAAGTCTCTCTGTAGTCAATTCCTGCGCGTTGAGTGAAGCCTTTAGCGACCAGCCGAGCTTTAAAGCGACTGACGGAGCCATCTGCAGCCATTTTAATCTTGTAAACCCATTTATTACGGATATGCTTGTGGCATGCAGGAAGCATCTCCAAATCCCACGTATGATTTGCAAGTAGCGAATTGTATTCATCTTGCATAGCTTGAAGCCACTGCTTACGTTCAGGGGAGCTGAGAGCTTGTTCAAAAGTGAGCGGTTTTATAGGAACGTATTGCATATCAAAATCAGTTGCCACACCAGCGTAAGAATTGCGTGTGATCGGATAAATCCAGTCACCATATCGAACTGGTGGTTTGCGTTGACGGCGAGGTGAGACTGGCTCAAGATTCTCAACTGCTTCATCAAGCTGCGAGTCGGAGCCTAGATTTTCCGTATCCACTGGTTCTACAGGAAGAGAAGGAGCTCTGACACCATCCAATGAAGTATCAGTAGCCGGAACAGGAAGATCGGTGGGATAGCTAGCTTCGCCAGTGTCATGATCAATAGATTGAGTATCGGCAATACCACTAGTAGGGGTAGATAGAGTGGATGTGCTAGGAACAAGCTGATTGTTTGTTGCATGATTGTCTCCTGCATGATGGACTCCCACTGACGGATCAACTCCTAGTGGCACATCAGCTCCCACCGGCCCACCAGTTTCCACTGGCACATGAGCTTCCACTGGCACATGAGCTCCCACTGGTACATGCCGCGCAATTTCACCAAGGCATAAAGGCTCAGAAGGATGGAAATTATCGGAAATAGGGACTGAAAGAGTCTCGCCGAAAAGCACGTCGCGGCTTTCAACGATGCGACGAGTGCCGTTAAACCAAATGCGATATGCTTTACTACAAGCAGAGTAGCCCATCATAACGCCCTTCTTTGATTTTGAAGAAAGTTTAGTGCGCAGTTTCACCAGCGTGTGAACATAGGCATCAGCACCAAATATTGAAATATGCAAGAGAGATGGTGTAACATTATACCACGCTTCGTAGGGTGTGCAACCATGGAGAGTGCGAGTCTCAGTACGATTCAAGATATAGACGGCAGTATGGACAGCTTCACTCCAAAACTTGATGTGAACATTTGCTGCATACAACATGCTTCGACAAGCCTCCATTATTGTTCGATTATCGCGCTCAGAGACGCCATTCTGCTTGGGCGTATAAGAGGGTATAAGCTCCTGACCAATGCCTTCGTCTTCAAGATACTGCTGGAATGCTTTATTTGTATGTTCTGTTCCACGATCGCTACGAAGAAACCGAACGAAGTGTCCAGTTTCACGATGAATTTGTTTCACAAAGCGCTTGAAGCTTGCAAGCGTGTCTGTTTTGGATTTCAAACACTCAAGAACTCTGTATCTAGAGTAATCGTCCTTGAAGAGAATGAAATATAAGGATCTACCAACTGATGGAATACTCATGGGTCCGCATAGATCGGTGTGAAGAAGTAAACCAGGAACAGAGGCTTTGACTCGAGGATCGTGAGAAGGGAAAGATGTGCGATGATGTTTACCACACGCACAGCCTGCACAGCAATGATGTTGTGTGCTCTCGAGAATAAGACCATTCACGAAATGCGCAGTGGCCATATGTCAAATGGTGGCATAATTGAGATGAGCCAATCGCTGATGCCAGTTGTCTAATGACTGCGTACTCTCCGCAGTAGTTGCTGGCCAAAAAGAGTTGGCGGTGAAAGCAACGCTGAGATCGACTGGTTGGATTGACAATGAAGAAGACGGTGTAACAACGTCAAATAGAAGGCGGTACAGGCGACGGTGAATTACTCCTGTCATGATAACATGACCGGCCTCAATAACATGGCAGGTTTTCTCCATATGAAGAATATACATCTTCTGAGCAGCAATGTAGGTGGAAAACAGGTTACGTCCTAATCCCGGAATGTGGATGTTGTTCTATAAGATGCCAAAAGTGTGTGTCCCATCAACATATATCTTGATGAGAATAGCGCCAATGCCAGCAGCAGTTAGTTGCACTCCACCAATTCCTTCAATAGAACGTTGCTGAGCAGAGATATCGACATATGTTGAGAAACTCGAGCGATCTTGGCACATGTGTTCCGTACAACGAGAATCGACATACGAATATGAGGAAGCAAAATCAGAAGGTAGAAAAGATGCCGTGTATGCTTTGTATGATGTGACATCTTTCTTGGCATTCTTTGAGGCATCTCTTGCGTTTTTAAGTGCATGTTGTGTTGCCTTAAATGCTCTGCATTCCTCATCTGTACTTTGGCATTCTTTGCCCCAGTGGCCGAGCTTGCCGCAGCGCCAGCACGGCGTGATCTTCTTTCGTTCATTGATCTCTTTTCGTCGAACAGCTCGTTGCTCGGGAGTAAACTCAATCTTGCTTGACTCTCCAGTCGCTTTATCCTTGCTCAAGGCAACATAGGCTGCTGTAGTAGCTGCTTCGTTATCAAGACGTTGCTTAGCATGAGATTCAGCTGTGAGCAAACGAAGTGTGAGGTTATTGAGTGTACGATCAACCGTTGGAGTAACATCCCAGGTAGAAATGACATTGTCAAAGAGGGGAGGAAGCTTTGCTAGAATCTTGGATATGATAGCTTCATTGTCGAAAGTTGTGCTATCGCGAGCTGTAAGCTGGAGGATGATAAGATTGAGCCTCCCAAGAAAATTTGCAATTGGCTCGCCATCTTGAAGTTCACACATGAAGAATTGCGTTTGTAAAGAGTAAATGTTCTCAGAACCATTCTGCTCATGAAGCAACGTCAAACAATCCCATATCGCCTTTGATGTCGTGCAGCACATGATGTTTCTGAGATATTGCTTCTCTAAAGCAGAGCATAGAAGACTAATGGCTTGATTGTCTTGCTTTTTGCACTCCGTGCGTGTTTGCTGTCGTTCGGTCGTAGGAGGCTGAGGTTCGGTACCATCGACGACATCCATAAGATCTTTTCCGTAAAAGATCGCAGTCATTTGAAATTTCCACATGTGAAAATTTTCACCATTATAGCGATCAATATTGCCAGGATCACGAGAAGAATCGGCCATTTTATGAACTGAATTTGATGGCAGGTGAGGACGGAGTCTTGAATAACAGACTAGAATACACTGTCGGATCACAAAAGCACAGGGAAGATTGCTTGGCCCATAACCTGTTGAACTTTAACTAGTAACTTCACACAAGAAGTACTGTAAACACTACTTGCATTACATGAATATCAGACATATACAAAGGTATTCTTGCAAAGATTGAGCAAGCAGTTTAAAGGCTAAAATTGCATATAACTATCCTTGCTTATCACTTGCTATCACATATATATATGTTTCAGGCTTGCTCCGCTCCCATTCTCCCGCTTCACATTCTGTGTCAAATTCAGAATCACGTCACAAGTGTTGATATTCCAATATCACACCATCGATGACAAAGTCACCCAGTCTGCAAGCATTGACAAGTGTGGGTATCATAATCTGAATGAGTATGTGAAACACCTTCGACGTGAAAGATCCTACGAGTAATACCCTTGAGAAATGACAACGAAAACAAATAAGGTTCAAAAACGCCTGCAACTACAATTAATTATCTCCGGGTCGGTGATAATTCCATAGTAAGAGCCGATTGCCATCCAAGCAATTATCTCTTGCTCGATGGTGATAATGACCGGAAAGAGATTGTATATCCTATAGCGGACAATGATTATCTCTGGCTCAGGGTTAATCACTTATAAGTCGATAACAAAATGTTGATTTAAGTGAGTGAAGATATTCAACAACAAATCAAAATAAACATGCTATTTTCAAAACGCCGTGGAAAGGATCACAATAACTGTACGGAGAGTTTATCCCCAACTAGAAGAATAATTACACGGGATAATTTGGTGTCGTCGAAATCGATAATATCACAAAACGGTAATTGCTAAAATGCCTCCTAATTAATAATCAAAGAACTTAAAAAAACCCTGCGGATGAATTTGCCGGATGAACAAAGATTCATCCGTTTCGAACAGATGAAGTTTTGCTCCGTCCAACTAGGCCGAATTGGGTCAGGGAGGAGAGAGAGTAAGTTAGGTTTTTCATATTCGGTGAGTGTGTACGTGTGTGAGATCTAGGTTGTTTTGGTCGGGTTTTCGTCACACTTTTTTGGGTGTGTTTTGTAGAAGTGTGCGTGTGACTGTAGGGGAAGTGTGTGGGTGAGATTCTGGAGGAGGGGAGAGCGTCTCAGGAGGCCGACACTTTGCTAGGACGGCGAACCAGGAAGCATCGGGAAGGGGGAGCTGCGGCTAGCACCGACAACGCTGAAGACCGCGAGGCGATCACGGGAAAAACAACGACAGCATCGGGGGGAAGAGAGACTGAAGCTCGACGGCAGCGGTGGAAACCTAGTCTGGTGGAGCAAGGTGATCGGCCGCCAGCAGGAGAGATCCAGTAGAAGACGAAGGTCAGAAGTCGGATCCCAACAATCCAGCGCAACGACTGCAGCCGAACCAATTTTGGCAGCGATGCCATGGAGCAGCATCACGACGCCGACAATCCGCAACGAAAGAAGGCCACCGGCAGCGCCACCGACACTGATAGCGTCAAGAGGACGGCGATCAGCACGGCGAACCAAATCGCTGAAGGTGGACAAGGAGCGCACAGTCGCGGAAAGAGGACGAGGAGCGCGGAGGGCAGCTTCGATAGGAGGCGGAGATCGGCGGCCGGCATCGACAGCCGGCAGTTCAACACAGCGGCACCGAGGCCGCTCATCAACAATTTGACGGTCGGCGGCGACGATGGCATCACAGCTGTGACAAAGAAACCATCAGGTGGAGGATTTGGTGCAGCGGAGGCGACAACCGTCGAAGTCAAAGCCGCTAGCAGCGGTGGAGCTGGAGTCCGTCACCGCGACGGCGAGCGAGCACATGGGGGAGCGACGCGAGCAGTGGAGCCAGCACCGCCGCCGGAAAGACTAGCACGAGCAGCGTGACAGCGATCCAGCCCGTGTCCCTCCGTGTGACAATACGAAGGGTTGACAGGGGATATTAAAGAGGGGGCCCCTATTACTCCTTTCCTTAGTTTTTACTCATTGCTTGCTGGATCGTGTTCTTAGATTAAGACTTAAAAATTGGTGACCTTAGTTACCTAAAAACAAGTGTACATTTGAATTTCTTTGAAATGTGTGTGTATCAAATTGTTTTGAGTTGCGTGCGTTTTGGAATTGGGTGCTTCTAATTCTGTTTTTTGTGGTGTTATGGTGTTGTGTGTTTGTGCTTGCTTGTGCTGGTATTGCCTAGATGTAGTTCAATTTTTGCCGGTGAAGGGTAAGATGGGAAAGCGCTGTCCAAAAATCCCCGGTTTTGATTCAAATTGTGCATGAAATTCATAGAATGCTTGGCTAGATTGTTTGCTAGGGTCCATATGTTAATAGGATTGCATTAGTAGAAGACAGGAGTGGATTTGAGTTGGCTTCCACACCCTCGTGACCCTAAAGTGTGTGTTGGACCTCTTAGTTCACATGAGTTTTAAAGGTCTTCGGAGTGGATTTGGCATGGAAGCCCCTCAATTTTGAGCCCTAGGCCCTTGGGGGTCATTTGGAGGCTATTTGAGCTTCCTAAGGTGGGGTTTTAGACTTAAATTGCTGCTGAATTTTCTTGTTTGCATGTGAATGAGGGTTAATTGCATGACTTGATTCTTTTGGTTGCATTTGAGTTGAATTGCGTTGGTGTATGAGGAAATTGGGTGTCCGTTGCTTGGAAGGCTAGATAGATTGGTATTCTATCGCTACGGCCAACTTCTGGCTTATAAACCGGGTTACCGGTATTTAGGCTCACATACCATGAGGGTCCTGAGGCTCTAAAACACTAACTCACTAAGGCGAAATTATTCTAGGAGCTCACTTGAATGGTCATAAGTGCTTCAGTCAAACAATGCGTTGTTGTAGGCCAACAAATAATGACTTACCAAGGGACTCGGAGTTGTGTAAACTTATGATGCTTAATCTTCCCTACCTGTGGAACTAGGATCTCGTCACCGCAAAGAAGCTGCAATGAATTCTAATATCTTTTATATTTCTTTTAATATTCCAATACTTCGATTTCAAGAATCTTTTAATACTACGGTCCAAGACTCTCATTAAACACACCTTCTCGGAAATCGGTGGTGGGTAACTGATCGGTTTTAGCTCTATCGGAGCTAAATCGACCTGCGCAAGTAAGAGTGGCTCGTCAAACCATGTCTTGTGGTTAAAGCCCTCGTGTTCATTCGAATAGGTCATTGGATTTGACTCATTGCCTGCTTTTTCAACGTTGTGTGAAGCAATATGGAGACGACCGACTTTAGAGGGAGATGTAGTTTGGGCACCTAAAGACACTCGTAGTGAGGAAATCCCCTCCTTTTAGAGGGATTCCTGCGTAGATTTCACCTCCTAGCTACGTAATGCTGTGTAGATAGTATTGTGATTAATTGTTTGACGTCTACAATAACACCAATAATTTAAAATCAGATCGCATGTGCCTTAAAGCCGATATTTCTATTGCTCATTTGCTAGAGTTTGTTCCAAAGCTATTGAAAGTGTTCAAAAAACAATCAACAATAAGACGAAGGCAAAGGAGACCAATCGTAAGAACCGGTGCTAATTTGGTGAAAATTAACCTTTTGTTGTAAAAGCTATGGAGATTGAGGCGTCCATTGTCGATAAGGTTATACCAAATGTAGTTGTCGATAGTGGTAGTGGGCTCAACATTATGCCCCTTAACACTATGGAGAAGCTAGGATTGTATATTACCGGAAAATCTCCCAATATTATTAACATGACACATCAAAGTGAGGATAATCTGTTGGCAGAGATCAAAATTTCTAAAGTAACCTCAGGAGAAGAGGAATACTTCGTTACTTTCTAAGTCGTTAGAATGAAAACCAACAAGCATGGTTATCTTTTCTTGTTAGAGCCTCCATGGTTAAGACCTGCGGCTACTAAGACCGACTGGGGAGGAAACAAACCACATATGTTGTATGGACCCTCTCACAACATCACCAAGGTGAGAATAAAACCCGAGAACGCTTTTTGTGACAATTGAGACTCTTCAAGTGATGATGAATTACCGGTAACAATCTCACAAAAAGATAAAGGGAAACAAGATTAATTTGCTAAAGCAAAGTCTAGTTGCAAAGTTCAAACCAAAACTACTCCAATTCGTTGCTTAGGCGCAGTGTTGTACAATTGGCGAGAAGATGAAGGGGATTTTGCTCAATGGTTGGAAAACCACCCTAATTCAAATTTGGATGTTAGTGTCTCCATTAACTTCATTGAAAAATGAACGTTAGTCTCGAAGGACACAAGAGGATCGGACCTTATAACCTTTCTAGATGATATGTGTTACGAGGATGTGTTTCGATTGAACGTGGATGAAATACAAGCGGATAACATAGAACTTCTTATGGATGAAAAGGAATTAGTTCCATCTCTTAAATTTAAACAAACATCGAAAGGAGTCATGGCCAGTAATGACTTGAATTCATATCCTTCAATTCCAAATGATTGGTACCACGAGGTTCGGGAGAGCAGTCTCACGTACAACATCCCGATTGGAAAACCATGGATGTGGCTAGTGTTGGAGAGAGTCCACGGTTTATTAAAATTGGGGTTCACTTGTCCAAAGAAGAGGTTGAGTCGTACAAGGCCCTGGTCAAAGAGTTCAAAGATATTTTTGCGTAGTTCTACTCGGATCTTAAAGGAATACCGCCCGAAATAGTTGAACATCGAATCTCCTCGATTCGGGGCTCTATGCCAATAAGGCAAAAACAATGTCGAATGAATTCTGCCCTTCGACTTCTTGTCAAAACAGAATTAGAAAAATTATGAGAAGCTGGTTTCATTAAGCCCGTTGAAATTGCGGATTGGGTCCTACCTATGGTATGGTGAAAAAAAAAAGGATTTTTAAGTCAAGGGATTGCATTGATCATAGGAAGCTAAACCAATATACCCAAAAAGACCACTTCCCACTTCCATCCATTAATACATTTTAGATGAGGTGGCCGGTTTTACTAACTGCACGTTCATAGATGGTTATTCTCATTATAACCAAATTGCGGTAGCTCCGGAGGATTATCACAAAACGGCATTTATAACACCTTAGGGCACTTTTGTGTATGTAGTCATGTCATTTGGATTATGTAATGCACCCTCTACATTTCAAAGGGTTATGACTTGTGCGTTCTCTGATTTGCTACATAAGTCCGTAACCGTTTTTATTGATGATTTTAGCACCCAATCTACCAAAGAAGCACATATAGATGCCGTGCGAGCATATTTTGAACGATGTTGAAAATTTAGGATTGCTTTAAATCCAGACTAAATCTATCTTGCGGTATAACGTAGCTTATTACTTCGGTACATAGTCTTTCAAAATGGTAGGGAACTCGATCCGGAAAAGGTTAAAGTAATTACTAATTTAGCACCACAAACCAACGTTAAGGGGATTCGACGTGTTTTAGGCCACATCGCTTGGTATCGAGAAGCAACCTATGATTATGCTACAAAAGCCCTTCCTATCACGAGGCTTCAACAAAAAGTTGTTAAATTTTAATGGACCCCTGAGTGCCTAGAGGCATTTGAAACTCTGAAACAAGATCTTAGTTCTTACCCCGTGCTTAAACCACCAAATTAGAAGTTACCATTTCATGTTTATTGTGATGCATCGGGGATCGCGGTAGGTAGTGCTCTTTATCAATCTACCGGGGAAGGAAAGGGAGATCATTCCATTGCATTAGCAAGTAGACAACTAAACGCCGCCGAGAGAAATTACACCACCACGGAAAGAGAGTGTTTAGTTGTGGTCTACTCAATTAAAAATTTAGACACTTTTTCTTACTTAATTGCATAGTGATTTTTGTCAATCACATGGCTATTCGATATTTGGTCAATAACGCCGACTTAAGCGGTACAATTGCACGGTGGGTCCTTCTTCTTAAAGGATTTTAAACTAGGATAAAAACACCTCCAAACAAATCATTTATCTAGGCTTCCGGGAGAGCCTAGCACTTCGCGTATTGATGATAGTTTGATAGAGGAAAATTTATTTCATATTTCTTCCCAACCTTCATGGTACGATCACATTACGGAGTTTTGAACTTACCTGACGATGTCTTTGTCTTTAACTAAGAATGAACATCGAAAAGTAAGAGTAAATAGTCGCCACGTTGCAGTAATTGGTGGCCGATTATATTGTAGCGGTTTAGACTCCATATTACGTCCGTGTGTCACGGAAAATGAAATCCCCGCCATTCTTTATGCATGCCACGATAGTGCATGTCGAGGACATTTTTCGGGAATGTTAACTGGTCAAAAAGCGTTGAGAGGAGGGTACTATTGGCCAAACATGTTTCAAGATTGCCACACTTATGTTAAGAACTGTGATGATTGCCAACGGTATGCAAGAAATGATTTGCGAATGAATCTTCCGTAAATATATTGTTGCCGCTAGTTCCTTTTGAAAAATGGGGAATCGATTATATTGGAGAAATTCACCCTAGTTCCTCTCGTGGCATGCAACACATTGTCGTAGCAACCAAGTATTTAACGAAGTGGGCAGAGGCAAGGGCAGTTAGAACCAATAATGCAAAACATGCCGCCAACTTCTTGTTTGAACAAGTTATGAAACGATTTGGTTGTCCTAAGATTTTAAAAAGCAATAGAGGAAAACATTTTCTAAATAAAATGATTGAAGAGCTAACAACCCGCTTTGACATTAACCATTGTAAAACCACACCTTATCACCCTCAAAAAACGGTCATACCAAACGGGTAAATCAAAGCTTGATTACTATTTTACGCAAGACTATTTTAGACTCAAAAAGGGATTGGGACGTCAAACTTCCCGCCGCATTATGGGCATATAGATCCACGTACAATGTAACAACTCAAACCACACCATTTTTGGTTGTGTACGATGTAGAACCAGTTTTACCCATTGAGTTTGAGATTCCATCACTACGCATTGACATTAACGAACGATTGTCAGAGAGTGAATCTTTTATACATAGGTTGAGAATTCTAGAAGGCTTGGATGAAGCTAGGCGTACAAGTGCTCAACATGTGGAGGCCATCCAACGGCGGAGGAAATTAATATATGATAAAAGAAACAAAGTAAGAACCCTACGACTGGGTATGTTAATTTTATTACAAGATGCATGAGGGTTAGATTTCTCGGGAAAATTTGATGCTCTATGGATGGGGCCGTATGTCGTGAAAGAGGTTTTGTACCAACAACACTTTTCAATTGCAAACATTGAACGGTGAAGACTTCCCATCCCGAACCTCGGGATGTCGGTGTAAGGAGTAGAAAGTGTAAATTGCACACCATGGATCTTATTCTTGTGTCACTAATTTTATGGTCTAAATATAAGTTCATAATTTGTTATTTCCCAACCTAAGTTCATTTTGATCAATTAACATTTTAGGCTCAAGGCATAGGCGGCGAGCAATTAACCTACCTTTATTCTTGATTTCTTGTCTATTTATATATCCCAAGATATACATTATAAGAATGAACAACTTTAGTCAAAAGGAGGTAGGGGCCTTTTTATAGTTTAACTCTTCTAGCGATAGACCTTTTATTTAGGGCTACTTATCTTATACGTTAGTTTACGTTTTGGGTACTAATATCTCGATTAATTTTCCATTCAAACCATTAGGGGCCGAATTTCTTGTTCTAAGTTTCTTCTATTTTTCTAGTTACAGTTCTATAGGGTATAATATCTTGTAAGCTCAAATTTATTCAAAATAGAGGAGGGCTAGTCAATTTTAATTTTGTGAGTTGGAGTATAGTTACTAATTATTAGTTTCATTCCAAATCTAATAGTGAGGAGGAATCATTCTATTAATCTTCTTCTTCTAAGTCTCTTTGGATCATTTTCTATCTTTTATACTACACCCGCTCCGCCGGGGGAGGTATATCTTATTATAATTTGTCTACAGGTCCAAGTCATTTCCACATGGGGCGGATAATAACTTTCTAAATAATATTTTGTATTATCAATTGGATCAAGCCTATAGAGAGGCGATCTAGTTTATTGTGTTGTTTCGCAGGACAAGAGACATCCCGTAGTGGTCCCGATAGATCGTTGTAGCCGGTTGGAGGACGTGGGTTCTAACACGGTTGATGGCAATATGCTATTCAAAATGAGCTAGTTATTGTGCAGGAATTTAATGAGTTAACCTGGAATATATATAGTTGTATTAATTCAACCAAACCGGTCTTCCAAAGAGGTTTGACATATTTCTTCTTATTCTTATTTTTAGTTCTCTCTTATCTTTTCTATAGACATTCTAATAGAATTCTTATCCAAGCCCACTCCAATTGGAGTGGAAACATTAATACTTTTTCTAATTTATATAGTCAGATTTATCTTTACCAATTTCTAACTTCTTTTCCCGTAGTCTATTTTAAATCTCTTATTAATTTGGTATAGGCCAAATACCAAATTATTATTGAGTTAAATAAAACTCCCGTAGCAAGGGATTTTGGGTCCGCTTTACTTGCTTCGCAAATAACTCCAGATGGTAAGCCATGTGTAAGCCGTAAAACCGACTCACTTTTTTATTTTTTTTCGAGTTTTATTTATTTAGTTGAATTTAGAGACTAAACTTGTTCTAGTTCTATTTTTATAGCCTAATTTAGTCATATTTGCAGGTTATAGCATTTTATTCTATTTTAGAGTTTTTAAATTTTTCAATTGTGATTTTCTAGCTCCAATTATACACTACAGTCACACCAATTTCTAACCGCATTATTCCATTTTATAAACCTTGCCTAAATCTCTATCTACTCTATTTTCCGCCCATACTAATTCTAACCGCATTATATCATTGATAGATCATACTACTTTTCTAGTCTGCAATGATTAATTGATAGTCATTTCAATTTTATGCCCGCACTAATTCTGCGCTCTAGTATTCAACCTTTGCAACACTAATTCTGCGCTATATTATTTAACCTCCGCCCACACTAATTAAGTGTCGGTCGAACTAATTATTATTTTCTTTCTTATAAAAAGGAATCTTGAGGCGGTTCATCAACTCACTTATTGAGTTAAATAATTCTTCATTGTAGGTGTATATAAGAAGAGTAGTATCCTCTCAATTGACACCCTTCTTTTAGTTTCCTTCTACGATCTCTTCAAAGTTCAAAGATATTTCTTTTCTTGTGTCTCTTTTCTGTTCTTCTTGTTTGCACTCTGTAGCTGGGCTCACAAGGAGCTTGCAACCAAGAAATCTCCTCAACAGGAGGTTCCGATAGCCGCAACACCCGTAACAGTCGCAGACCGGGGGGCGGACCCAACAGATGACTTTTGGGGGGAACTGCGACGTGCTCCAAAGCTCAAGAAGAAGAAGAGCGAGCATGAGTCCAGGAGTCCGGACCTACAGCACCAAAGACAAAGAGGAAGCTGACCCGGGTCTGGGTGTCCAACTCACCCGCTCAACCTGAGCCCACGGTCATGGGAGATTTCCCTGACAGGGCAAAGAGATGTGAGCCGGAGGAGTAGCGTACAGCATCATCAAAAGGGGAGGCAACTTGGAGGAAGGGAACGAAACCTATGGAAGACTCCTCTAGTTCAGAGTCCGAAGAGGCTGCGAGACCTTCCCGCCGATCATCCACCGGCGACAGGATTTTGTAACTCCGTCTACAATCCTGGTGGCTTGGAGACAAGAGGAATTCACGCCTTAAGAGAGGCCGGCTTACAACCCCTACCTACCCCCACCTCCATTCCGGATTACCAAGGAGGATCTGCTGCAGCCCATCTTACTCGCCCTACAGATGATCAACTACAAGCACATGTTGATGTACAAGTCCCTGCGTGAGGTAGGACAAGCTCCTAGGACAAATATAGTTGAGCGACACCCGGAGATGGTCCGCGCACTAGTGTAGAAAGCAGCAAGACTCTAGAATACTGTCAACAATAGAGCCTCGTCATCCTGGAGCAGAATAAGGAAATAGACCACATGTAGGCCGAGCTATGCAAACAACACGGGTATGCTTGGGCCAACCTATTTAGGGTGATCAGGTTCCTCAACACTCCTGTACAAGCCCAGCTTAAGGCCCAGCTATTCGATAGGTAACTCCACTCTTCCGGCCCAGATGTCCCGACTAGAATGGCCGCCTTTATCAAGAAGTCTACGGAGCGGATGGAAGGCGCCTTACGAGAGATGCGGGAGCTCATCTAGAGGATGGCGAAGGACTACCCGAGAGAGGCTCTTCGGATTGATGTCTCAGCACGTCCGCGTGCAAGGACAGAGATGGAAGCAGTACACTACTAGAAAACTGTGACCAAATCAACATAAAATCAACTGATTTTTGTTGTTTGGGGCACTGCATTGACCGTAATCACTGATTTTTGAGCTTTTTGTAAAAATCAACAATTTGTTAAATATATTTTGTTGATTTGAGTAGTGTAATGACCGAATCAACGAAATTTCATCAAATATGGAATCTTTTGGGAATCTTTTTGGAATCTCAGGAAAAAGCATGGAATCTTTTTGGATTCTTTCGGAATCTTCAGAATCTTTGGGAATCTTTTGAATCTTTTTCTGACATTGATCAAAATGCAAAATGAAAAACGAAGATGCTTTGGGGCATCATCACTTCTTCAAAAAAAGAAACTCAAAAAATTTTGATATTTTTCCTACATGTAGAAAAATACTTGCATGAAATAGAGCATAAAAAAATTTGAAAAAAAAAAAATTACATAGTGAAAAATATTCAAAGTCTGCTGGGCAGTAAAAAAACGCCCCAGCCTCAAAAAAAAAAATTCAAAAAACTTAAAAAAAAATTTCTACATGTAGAAAAAGACGTACATGAAATAGTGCAAAAAAACATTTTGAAAAATAAAAGTTTTTACAAGGCAAATTAATAGCCAATGGTTAAGTTTTCTTATAAGTACAAAATTAAAACACTTCCGTTCATGCATGGATTTAAGAGGTTGGTGGCGAAGGACGTGGGGTGGGAGCTAGGAGGCCTCGGGTTCGAGCTTGGCTGCCGGCACTTGGTGCAACGGATAGGTTTGAGGTGGGCTCCACTACTGCAACGGTTGGATTTGAGGTGGGCCCCATCAATTGTCGCGGGTATTGTGTTTTCCTTTTCATGGCAAAATTTGCTTCCTGGATTTGTGGGGCAGCAGTTTTAAGATTAATTTTAATCTAAAAAAAATATTTTTATATTTTTATATATGTATATATATATATATAAAAATTAATATGCAGGTATTTTTCTACATGTATATATATATATATATAGATAATATCAACACTTTTGTGTTGATCAATGTCCAGATCAACGCTTCCAAAACTCCAAATCAACTGAAAATATCAACGTTTTCATGTTGATTCGGACGCTGAATTTTCTAGTTGTGGTGGAGGCATCTCGGGAAGACAGAGCAGCTGCGGACATGGTTCCAATGGAGGTGGTATTCCAAGTGATGCTCGCAAGTCCAAGGCCGGATGAAGCCATTCTCGAGTCCTTGCAGCCAGACGCATGGAGAGACTGGGGAGAGAAGGGCAACATTGGAGAGCCCACGGGGTCACTACCCCTTCCTCTGGCAGAGCTAGTAATTGCAGATCTGGTTGGGGTAGGAGGAGATGCCAGTGCCACCAGGAGAACGTACAGGATGTACCAGCGCCACCACCGGGGGCTCCGGCAGCCAAAATACAGGAAAAAGAAGTGGCAACACTGCCCCCTATACCCAATTCCTCAGATGACGATGTGGCCAACCTGCATGAGAATAATGCTTCCATCCGCAAGGCCACGATTCAACCAGAAGAGGGAGAGGAATTAAGGACGGCAAACCCCGGACAGTATGAGCAAACAAAGACAAGATCAACTCGTGATCCTGTTGTCTGATTCCCCTAAGCAGGAACCCGCTCTTGGGGCTGCTCCATTGCCCCCGACTCCTATGGTCATCCTGGGGGAGATAGTGGACATTCCGGACCTAGTGGAGATTCGGCAGGAAGTAGAGGTCCAAGTGCTCTCATGAGAGACGATAATCCTAGAAGAGGGAGCCGGACCAGCAAGAAGAGGATTTGCGAGCAATGAGGAGGTCTCCTCTTGTCACTGTCCTAGAGAAGCTGGCCCAAGTAATGCGGAAACTCTCCTGGCGGCTGAAGACCCTCCAAGAGAACTTGGCACGTGTAGTGTGGGGTAGGAGACTGTAGGAAATAAGGGATATGTAGGGTAGAATGTTAGATGAGGTAGCTAATCAATACGGGTAGAAGAATGACGGTGCAGATCTGACAGGGCCAGAATATTAGGTAATCCGGGATTCCCCCATTTGACTTCTTCCGGAGATGCGTGGGAAGGACACATAACTTAGCCGGAGAAGCTCAAACCTGTCTACCCTCATTCAGTATTGCAAGTACGTTCCTCCCCAAAATCTCTTAGTGTTTGTGCTCTTATATCCTGTCATCTATGTTGGGTTGGAGTGAAGCAAGTAGCGCAAGAGTCCCTTGCTGTCCAGGCGAGTGGTTACATGTTCCGTGCCCAAACGGAGAAAGAAAGGACGAGAGCAGAGAATCGGGTCGAGAGGAGTGTGGTTGGTGAGCGGCACCCCGCGTCGGATAGGGTCATGAATCTTGCGCCATCTATTTGTTCGGGAAGACAGCGGCCCGAAAGGGATCTATTGAGCCAGAACAACTCCCGCACTGAGTCTCGTCGAGTTTCTTGGGGGTAAGGGTAGTAAGAATCGTCGGATGGGAACCCGTAAGTGTCGATGTTGAACCCCGGACTGGTTGTACCACCTCCGCACCCGATTACCCTGTACTAGTTATCTTGGATAGTGAGTCGTTGTAATACGGGAAGTAGGTGAACCAGACACCCCCTTAGTGACCTACGGACTGACTGAATAGTCTAGAAGTAGAGGGTAGGTGTAAGAGAAAATTTAACCACTAGAAGAGAGAGAGGAGACATTGGTGACAATTCTGGTCATGAAAACGTAAGGGAAAGGTGGTCTATTCCCACGCCTAACCAAACCAGGGAAAACTCCTTTCAAGAGTATACAAAGGTTAATTTAAACCACTTTCCAATAGTACTAGGATACCTTTTCAGAGTATAGCCGCCCCCAACAGAAGAAGGAAGTAGTAACGTAGGCCCAGATAGTCTGGACCAAGATAGTCCGAGTTCGCTAAGCAGGGTGAGATTCACTAGTACAAATCCCGGATTTTTTTATTGCATTTTTGACTAGCCAGCACTCAGAAACGGACATGTTTTTCGAACTTGACTAAGACTATTTTGAGTCAAAAAGGACAAGTCGCTCCGGACATTTTGACTCGCAGTCAAAAACGGACATCGGCGTTCCCATGCGCTGCGTTCCCGACGATTTTTGGGACCTCGATTGGGCTGGACTTGGGACTTCGTTTGAATGACTCGGATTAGTCAAAACTTATGACTGCAACCAGTCAATAGTCGTCTGGGAATTACGTGAATTCGGTTGACTAAGTCTAGTCATGCTGGCAGAGTGTAGCTTACAATACTATGACTATTTTCAGTTGCACGACTTTACGTAATTCACTCAATGGATTCGTTGCCACCTAAAGGCTGCTGAGTGCATGCGGTCATTGTCGCGGTTTTAAGGAGCGTATATTGTGTGAATATGACTTTCGGGAGTCAGGTAGGGATTCAAAGTTGACTGGTTGGAGTCAATTGTGATGACTTCAATCATTTCGGATGACTGTGTATAGTCAAGAGTAGTGGCGACGTGGTGTCATCGGAGATGACTAATTTTTGTCATGTAGTGGTGAGTTCTTAATCAAGGTGTTATGTGTTTTCGTGAAGTCTAGATAGAACAGGCTACGAGTATTGCTAAATATCAATCAGAAATGCTCCACAGTTATGGGTTTGCAATTGAATCAAAATTTTAGGTGTATGTTGTTCAAGCCGCATATACCACATGTAATTGTACACAGTCTAGAATACATGCATGTAAGCTCTGTGCTATAAATCTCTATCGGCGTTCTAACTTAGAGAAAACACTCTAGGTGACGGAGGAATTCGGTTGGCCATGCAATCCACTGGAAAAGTGCCTCGCCAATCTTAGTCACCGGTGGATCATCGAGGGTGATGGGTCGATAGAGGACGTAGTTGTTGTCGTAGCTTTTCAAGACTTGTACTGATACCATGCCCTCAGTTAGTTGCATGCCGTGTAACGTGCCCTCCTCCATGCTGAACACTTCTCCATCAGCTACGATCTTGAATTCTTCGCCCTCGTCAACGCCCATGATGTGCACTTGGTCACGGGGTTCGAATTGAACCTGCAAACGGTTAAAAGTTACACATGTTAGAGAAAATTGCTAGAATGCAGTTCCACAAAGTGAATATCCGAAGGAGTAATTGCCGGACCTCGGTCGAAGTCGACGTTCAGCGGTGTTTTCCTTCCTCACCCAGTTTATTATTGTTTATCCCCCAGGCCTTCTCCTTTGCGGTGGCATTGGAATCGAGTGTTTCCTTCGTGGCTCCTTTCTTGGTCTCCTTCGTGGCTGCTTTTGCGGTCTCCTCTAAAGGCTTCTTCTTCCTTCTTTTGCTTGTAAGCGCATCGGCCCTCTCCTTCGAATTCCCTGTTTTGCTTGCATGGGCAGCTGCAACCGCCTTCTCCTTCCCTGCTCTGCTCGCACGGGCAGCAGCCTTCTCCTTCCCCGCTTTGCTCGCTGGAGCATCCGCCTTCTCCTTCTCCGCCTTGCTCGCTTGGGCATCAGCCTTCTCCTTCCCCGCTTTGCTCGTTGGGACGTCGGCCTTCTCCTTCCCCGTCGCCCTTGCTAGGGCATCGGCCTTCTCCTTCCCCGTCGCCCTTGCTAGGGCATCGGCCTTCTCCTTCCTCGCCTTCGTAACTGCCTCTTCACCTTTAGTGGGGGAGTTGAGGTTCTTCTCCTTCCCCGCTTTGCTCGCAGAGGCAGGGGCCTTCTCTTTCCCCTCGTTCCCTGCCTTCCCACTAGCCTCCTTATCTTTACACTGCGGCTCTGAGGTCCTCTTCTGCTTTGGTGCCTTCTAGATAGGGTCTAAACCCTTACCTGTAGTGTTGGATCTTGCCCGAGTCTAGCATTGCTCCACGGGTTCTGCTTGGAGCTTCACCACCTCCGTCATTATTGGCCGTTTCCGAGCAGCCTTTGGAGCCGCATTGTCTTCTTTCAACGGGGTAGGCGAAGTTGATGCAACAATTCCAATGGCGTCGATTTCACGGAGCACCTCCGACTCCGGTCTGCCATCATCGACATCTGCTCTTGAAGGACGACGCTCAGCTACCTGTGTGCAGAAGCACGCATTTGACTGTCAGCATCGAATTTCACATTCGCACATCTTCAACACGATAAAGGAAAAATTTCAGTTAGTTTCATCATCTCAAATGCGTGCAAGAAAAAAAAATCCGTTGCGTGATGATGCTCCCACCCGATTACAAGCTAAGTCGAGGTCTACCGAATGCAAAGGCGACAGTGTATGGCACAGTGTGGATTTCGCTACAGCGCGTACTCCGGAGGGCTGGAGAGTTGTTTGCGCTGCATATGATGGCCCTGGAATGGGGATTTTGAGATGCTCCATGATGAGCGATATGCTCGCCCCTATACCGGACATGCAAGAGGCCAGGTTCGTCTCCGACGCCAAATGAGTTACTCGGCTTGATGGTGATCTGGGCTCTAGTCTGCTTCCTCTCGACACCTCCCTAACCACGTCACTCCCCACCTTCCGCTTTCGGGCCCTTTCTCACGTGCCATTTCTCTCTCTATTTCTTCCCGACTTGGAGACCGCTGAAGCTCCATCGCCTGCCACAAATCCATCTTGTAGTTGAACATTAGTCAATCATCAGCATTGTCACTGTAGGGGCTCTCAACCTAATCGATCACAATATGACATAATTAAGTGAGAGTGGCCATTACCAGATTGGCCTTCACGGCCCCTTCTATGCGACCAGCCTTGGAGAGTCTCTTCACGTGTGCCCGGTTTGCTCGCATCTTCTCTGCTTCGATGATCTTGCGCTCATCCACTATGAGTTTCGAAAGATTTACCCAGTGATCCTGTCTAATATGAGGAGGCTTGGGAGATCCTTCTAGCATCAATTTCTTGAGCTGGTACCTTGCACTCTTGAGCTGGCCCTTCAACATGGTGTGGAAAGCCTTATCCGTCACCCTCTGCAAGCCTCCCTTGTACTCGAAGACTTTGTCCACCGATTCCTTCACAGCCATCAACATCCCCATATCATGCTGCGAATAATTGTCGACGCTGAAGTCGATGTCTCCTGTTTGACCACGCAAGCATGTTAGCCACGTTTGTCGATAATCCCCCACCGGGAATCCCTGGTAGTCCACCTCCACAACAAATCTCTTCTGCCCCTCGCCTTCTCCGATCGGAAGCACATCCACTTGGAATTTTAGTACTTGCCTCCTCTTGGCCTTCTGAAGAGCATAGTAGGACCTGACCGGAGCGGGACTACTTGGGCCTTTGCCGCTGGCTTGTTGAAGCTCACCCTGCCGTGCCTGCATGGCCGCCCTTTTCTTCCGGAGGAGTGGGAGTTGTCGTTTCTCAATCGCCAAGTCCAAGTCCGCAATCTCATGATCACAAACGTCCATGTTCTGTGTTGCACTTGGCAGGAAATCCACCACTTCTCTTCGAACAATAGATTCCGCAATCGGCTCATTCGGCATCGTGAAGTCAAGATGGCAGCCATCCCCGGACCACGAATCCTCTGACATCTTGGTGGGTATTGTAGGTGTGATAATATCCGACGCTGAAGGAAACAACAACGGCCGAGGGGGCCTTGGCGGTGTTGCAAATGGCCGAGGGGGCCTTGGCGGTATCGTGGTACCTCAAGCGCTGGGAAGGTTGTTCCGCTTCTTCACACTCCGCTCCTGCGGATTGGTTGCGAGTGTGTCCAATTGAATCGCTGGCTTTGGAGTCTTGGGCGCAGATTCTGGGGTCAATTTCGGTGATGGTGAAGACGGACGTGCCCGTTTCACGAGAGGCTCCAACGGTCGTTCCTCCCCTACCGACTTGTTCTCTTCTTCGTCCTCCTCTTCAGCGCTGGATTTTGAGTCCGCGGTGGATTCCGACTCCGAAGCAACCTTCTTGCCCTTTTTCGCAGCTCTTGGTGGCTGCTTCTTCATCGGTATCAAAAATTGTGACTCCTCCTTCGTGATCTTGCGTACAGACCTCTTCACAGGTGGCGACGAATCCCGTGCAGGTTTCAAACGTGTAGACCTTCTGGGCGGACGAATCAGGTCTTCGTCAGATACGTTCCTGGAGTCCTCAAACACATCGTTGAGAAGGATTGCAGTTCTCTCTAACACTCCGGCAGAAATTTGTGGAAATAAAGCATTAGAAGAATTTTGGGGTCTAGGAGTGGCCCCAACGACGCTGCTGCGGTCAGCTGTTTTTGTACACTGCCCGGCTGACATGTCGGTTTAGGCAGTGGTTACCAATGGTGCCACTCATTCTGCATGCATGGGTGCGGCCAATGGCGATTCGGTTTTTGTTCCAGCATAGGACCTATGTGGAAGCACAGTCTCCCGTACTCACGGGTGCATGGAATAAATTTAATTTGCTTAATGTACACCATGTACCATGGCGGATGCATAAATATTCATTGAGTGTACGTAAAGCCGTTGGAAATTCCTTTTTTTAATCCAACCGTAATTGTATTTTAAGCTTTACGGAAGAGCCTAGTCGGCATGAATAGCGACGTGAAGGCGCGGGAGAGGAGATGACAAGACAATTGAAGCGGATACAGTCAGCGGGTGACCACATGCAAAGTCATTAGCGCCAAATTTTGAGGTCAGCTCAGGAAGTCGTAGTGCTTCAGCAGCGCATAACTTCCCATTGCAACGCTCGAGGCAACGCTTCGCTTATCCGCTGTAGGTTCATTGAAATGGCAACGGTTCGTCGGCCACGGGCGGAGGTGCAATCAGTTCTCATATTCAACGATCAAGATGCGTACGGTCAGTGGATTCCATTGCGATTAGAGGTTGGGAGTTGGGTAACATTGAAGCCTGCATCAAGTGGTCCCTGGGCAAGAGATTCTCGGAGGTATGGCGATGAAAGCAACGCGGGTGCATGGAAGGCGAAGATCATGGAGTTTCGATGGGATTATAGCACTGTTCGTGACAAAGTGGTGATGACACTCGATTCCATTTTGGTGCGACATGCATACCAGCGCCGACAGCTTCAACTGAACCCACTGGCTGCAGCTAGCGAGCCCAACGTATGCAACTACTTGTATGCCTCTTATTGGGAAGACTGGGTACCTCCAACATCAGTTTTGGACGTGATATTCGTGTTGCATCATGAGGTTGGCGAGGCAACTCGGAACGGGAGAGGATACAAGGAATTGATGGCGGATGGAACTTTCTATTTGCGGGCTGTGTATGTGCCTCGGTCTGGGAACGAGTTGTATGGCAGCTTGGAGATGCTTCCTCTACCGGAACTAACAGATTCTGAGTGGCCTCTCCCTGACATGCACACTTCAGAAGTGTTTCGCAGAAAGTTGGCTATCGACATTGCTGCCGCAATGAAAGGAGGGACAGGTAGCAGCGCCGTCCATGTCCAGTGGTTTATGCCAGTCCATGTGATGGTGGATTTGTTTGCTTGTGCGGATAGCATACGTAGAACAAAGTCAATGTACATCTTCAACAAACCGTCTGATAAGCTCATGTGTAGCTTGATGGACGCTGGGTGGGACGTGAAGTATGAACGTGGGCAAGATGTCCTGAAGTGCGAGGTTAACCGCGGCAGCATGAGATTTCGTTACCATTTGGGACGGCAGATGCTGTATGGTAATTTCCAGTATGTGAGATATAGACGCGTAGAGGACAAACTTGGATAGCCATTGATCAAGCTCATGCAAAGTGGAGATGGTAAGGACTAGAGTGATATTTGGAGACACTTTGCTCCCGGCAATTGAAGTAGGCGAGAACATGGCCTCATGTCACACACACATACGTAACGAGATTTCAATCATTGTGTCAAGAGACTCTCTTCCGGGAGGAGTATGACCTTGTCATTCAACGGCTTGGCCACCTTGATGCAAAGGTACGCGCTTGGGAGTGTAACGTTGTTTCTGTAGGGTCGCAACATCGTGATGTGCGCATTGCAAATGGATAGACCAAAGTCAAAGCTAACTTTGTGTTGCTTAATTTTGCGATAAATGCTCGGCATGAAAAGGTCACGGTGATTGGTGCGATTAACTCGCTAGCAATGGTCTATTCAAAATTGTTCCAAAGATAGATAACTTGCTAGAAATTTAAGGGTTTAGGCTATGCTTCAGCAAAGAGCCATTGTAGACTATGGTTAGTGGTGCCCGAACCTAACACTAGATCACAGAAATAGTGACTATTGACATTACTATTTTTGTGAGATTTTACAAGTGTATGAGATTTGTTATTCATTGTTTTTTTTTTGAAATTCATCGTGACTAGAGAAATCTTGACTTTTGTTGTTCTTATACAATGATACAATCTAAAAATCCATAAACATTACCTAGGGAATTGAGAAACATAGAGGTGCTGAAGCACAATCCGTGTTTTCAGCAAGCTATAATGACGTAACTGGGACATATAAAGGATATACTAAAAATATTTAAGAATGTAATAAGATAATTATGGACATGGATTTGCAAATTGAGCCTCTGTTTAATAACATCCGCATTGAGAATCTAAGTACATAATTCAACACTCAAGTGACATGCAACAGAATTTCAGAACATCTGTTTTGAAGGGGTTAATACGATGACATGCAATAACATGCAATAGTATGTCTTGGAGTTTTTAGTGCACTGAATGATGAGTTTTTCATATAAGTGAATTTTTTCTATTGAAAGTCAACTATAACATTTGCCCTTCACATTGATTTTTGAAAAATGTGATGATCATTGCAGTGACTACTTACGAACTTTATCTGTTTCTTGATACAGTCGGATATAGATCAAGCTATTAATATTCTTGAAGCAGGCTTTAGTGACTCTCAGCCTAGCTATAGTGACTCTCAGCCTAGCATAGAGGATATCACTGTTTGATTCAGTTGAACCCGCTTTCACGCACCAACATCTATATTCTAATGGTGGATGATTTTTACCATTTACCACATACAACTATCATCCATGCATCCATCCATTTTATTTTATTATGAAATCTTCTATTGCTTAAATACCATTTGTGCGGTCTAGATCTTTGAAACAAATTAATGTGAAATGAAGAAATTACAGAAGTAATATATGTCAAATTTTAATCTTGCCATAAAAGAGTGATAGACGATTATATGATTCTGCAAAATAATTGAAGACTAAGCAAAATAGTCATCAATAAATAAGCACTGTAAGTAACCGCTAAGTGCATACAAATATTGATAATCATGGCATACATTAATATGTCAACAAAGGTGTTTTGCGCTTCTATTTCATTAAGGGGATATTTGCATGATATGCACATTTCAGTACACTAAGTAGCCAAACACTCTACTGTTGATTCATCTCCTAGCTGCAGCAAGTATTCTAAGTTCATATTTGTTGGCGTTTAAGTAGCTTAAGTAATGAACATGTTTCCTTCATGTTGCACAAGTGGGATCCGTCATTGCTCAAAGACTTGCAGTGTTCAAGATCTCTTCATAATCTAAAGGTCCAACTTCATGTAAAATTTCAACTCCTATGTCTCCCTCTGTACAGTCAGGTGGCATTGAGCCAGATGCTGCAACGTTCTCGCCTGTTGAGTTCACATTGGCTTTGACATCGTCGCCAACTAATACATTTTTGACAACATCATTCGCAGCAACAACTCCTCCTCACCAAATACCGCTTCAATCAGTGCTACTTGCTACGTCGTTGCAAACTTTCAGCTGAAGCCCAGTGTGGCTAACTATCTTGCAAGGCGTTGCTCCCAAGTTGACAACGTGTACAGCAACGCTTGCTGGACTATCAGCTTCCGCAACAATGTGCCTGACAACTTCAACGTTTGATGCAACCCCCTTCTGTAGTGGGTGACAAGCTCGCTTGGAGGAGGAAAATTTAGAAGATGGCACTTCAAACTTTCGTTTGGTATTCTGCAGCTTTGTCTCAATGAGACTTAATGGAGGTGCCCATCCTTCTTTGTAGACCGTCGCAGCAGCAACCTCTTCAGAAGCAATGTCGGACTTAAAACCCCATTGGCCCATCCATCCTCCAGAAGGCTTAACATCACAGCCAGGACAGCAAGGTTCCGTAGATAAAGCAATCTGAAACAAGCAAATTGGGTGAAGAAGACATCCGCAAGGGAGGCAGGCAAAAGCCATGTTAGCCCAATAATGTCCGCATCCTACGCATGGGAGGTGTTGTTTCAATGGTACCATTTCCTCACAATTGACAGGAAATGCTGAATAAAACTGTTGTGGGCGGATACAGCTCTCTTGAACAATTATGACGTCAATTTTGGTGCTAATGTTGTTGATGGAATCCTGCAGACAAAGCAACTAGGCTCGCAAATCGGTAGTAACTCCAGTAAAGTGCTCAATCTGTGGGCTCAAAGTTGACAGCTGAGTAGTCACAGTAACATCATCCTCCATGAGAGATCGCAAGCGTGCATCTACCACCTTTTTGGAGCGATCATCCAAGACCATGTCTTGCTTAGATTGTTGGATCCTTGCAAACTCCTCCCACTTGGCTTGCTCGGTGTGCGCCAACTCTTGTTTCTTGGTCTGGACCATCGTCAACGACATTTCTGCATGTTCCAGTTGATCTTTGATTGATAGCAGCTCCGCCTCTATCTTTGAACGTTGCTTCATCAATTGTGCACTTCCCCGGACCGTTGACTTCTCGAGTGCCGCCTCTGGTTGTGTTTGAGAGGGCTTCTTCCCGGAGATTTGCCGATGCTCCAAAGAGCCTAGGTGATGTCTGGTGTAGTGGTCCTCCAGCTTGACCCTTAAGTACTATTGTAGGCTTCGTTGGTAATTTGCGGAGCGGCGCTTGGTTGACATCTTCTGTAGTGGATGGCTTCGACGAAGATTTTTGGAACACAGTTTTGGTGACATCGTGCTGACGCATGGTACGGTTGGAACGCGCCCCGCTTCCTCGGATATTGTCTTCATTGCTGCATTTCTATCTCGTAAGAGCTTGTCAACCACTCCCCTAAACACGTGCAATATGGCTTGGATTTGCTCTCGCAAGCATGGTGGAGTGAACTTCACTGGATTGATGCCAGGATTTCTGAGACAGCTCTACACAAGCATCAACAGAAGTCAAACAGTATTTTAAAGTCTGCAAATGAACAACTTTGAGCTAACAATGATCGAGATTTAAAATCAGTAAAAGTAAGAAGCACATACTTAGTGGACCAGCTATTTTTGCTCAAGGTATCTGCTACAAAAATATGGAACTTACCTTTGCTATCTCAACCGCACCCTCAGCCCAATTTATCTTCCACTTCTTGGATTGAAGCATCAAGCCTCTCACAAAAGCAGTTCCAAATTCCCCATTGTCTGGGCATGTACCTCCGTAAACGCGTTGATACATCCTTAGTGCTGTAGCAGCAACTTCGTCATCCATAAGCTTAAGCGGATGGCGGTTCTCATTCCTGTTCAAAGGGTAGGTGCTAGCAATTGCCTCCACAGGGAGATTATGCTCTTCCTTCAAGCGCTTGAATGGGACACCCTTCATTGAAAGTCCGCCTATCTCATGGAAGAAGTTCATATTGTAACACGCGGCATCACCAAGCAAAAATGGAGCTACAGTGGTTAAATGCTTCCTCAAATTCTCTCCTATTCCTCCGAAATCAAAAGGCTCAGCCCAAATAGAAGGACTTTGTGAAGCAGAAGTGAGCTCAGGACTTTCATCGCTGCTAATCTCATCTGAAATTTCATCGACTTCTGCCACAGCCACTCTCTGTTGTATCTTAGTTCTACCCATTCTCATGACCTACTACAGCAAATGTATGGAGGACGCAAATGTAAAGAGTTGAGCCTAAGCTTGTGCATTAACAAAGGCTTAGAGGTTGAGATTTGAGAATAAAAAGTGTGGGGAACGGCACTTATGGGCTTAATATGGCTTCAAGAGTCCATGTGTCTAGATGTTTTTTATAATTAAAACTTAGACATCCAGATGGGTCAATTGAATGTACCCTTGATGTCGTAGATTCAATCAGTGAATCTAGTGGGTACTTTGATAATCTCTCCCGGACCATTTGGTACATTGCTTTTATCCATCATGATTTTGGTAGGGTTGAAAAATTTACATATACAACAATTTGTACAGTACCCTCTAACAAGTCTTACAATTCCCTTGTGAGTTCCTACTAAATCTTTTTCCTTATAAAACCATTACGTGTACGTGAAATTGGTCAATGTCCAAAAATAAATACACTAATTTTTGTGAATTATCTAAATTATTCTCTTTATTTCACAAAAATCTATTTAGAAATATGTAATGATTTTTTAACTCATCTGATTGGACTAAATAGTATGTTACCATGTGATTTTGGGACAAATAATCTATTCAATGGCTAGATTATGAGGGCTCGTAAGAGTAAAGTACAAATTCTTTTAAAGATTATGGTAAAGAACTTAAATGGTAAAGCATCTTAATTGGGCACTATCTTATATGCATGTAGATTCCACATTATTATGTTGAGAATGACTACCGGGAACCCCATATTTGTTAAATTGGCCTAATCCCCTTTATATTTGGCCGCACAGTATTTAAATAAATGCACTAAAAAGAAGCATAGTGAGGGTCCTTAATACAATGGTAATGGAATAGAAATACTTCTGGTTCCTATACTTAGTTTTAATCTAAATATCTACATGGCATTTTATTCATTTATGCTAAAGATAGATAGATAGATAGAAACTCCGGTCCCTTTCTAAGGGGCCGTGAATGAAATGTTCGTTCGTAATGCTAATGTCCCGATGGCCACCGGACAAGGAGAAATTTGAACTGTTTATGCTAAACACACTATTTCACGTTGCCAACATAATGAGGGATTGGCCAATTCAACGAATATGGTGTTTGGGGTTATACGATTTTGTTGTCCAAGTGCTAACCCTTTGACATACCATAAGTTACTAGTTCTTCATGTACTAAAATGAGCAAACAATCGGAAGTTGAAAAAACAAGTTGAAAAAACACCAAAAAAAATTGGTTGATATTCTACTTGCTTGATTCCATGGATTTTAGGTTATTGGGACATGACTTTTTCAACTAAAAAATCAAATAAAATTACTTCAAAAAATTCACTAGATTAATGTGACAAGATTAATGTCACATGTAATTGGAAACTAAAACTAGTCTCAATCCCTAGTTCCCTACAATAAAACTCCAACTTGATCAGATTACCCAATACCAGTTATCACCTGTCACTATGATACACTTCATGATATTCAAAGATTCAAAATATAGTGAACTGTGTAGTGAACTGGCCCCCAGGATCTGTCGTGTCACCACTTGGAATCGATCCCTCAACCTCAAACATCCCACTCTCACGCCCTCAGCTGCACCACCCCCTTAGCTGCACCACCCGCACCCAATCTTCCAATTTGCACCTAATCCACTGCGGTACATCGCATGCACATTTGGGGGACAAGAATTAAAGTATACACCGCTGGAATAGAAGAATTTTAACTTAAAAGATTACTTAGCCTTGAACCTATATGGTTGGGTATCAATTTAGTCTCAAAAATCATATATGTTTAGTATAAAAACTAGTATGGCTTTGAGACAGAAACTATATTGAATCAATATGGTAACTCCAACAAACTATTAATACTAATTTTGTATAAGAACCATACTAGAACCATTGCAAGTACTACTCAAGTAAACAAACCATATTGATGTAGACCCATATAAAAGCAATATTAGCTCTAAAGCAATACAACTTCATGATGGTTCTTATACAGGTGACAATTCCCATATGGATACCTTATTAACTGATACTGTTAGAAACCATTGGCATGTTTTCAGTATTGGCTTGGTACAGCTCCGATACAGTCCCCATATGGGACTCATACATCAATCCATATGGATGAAAGTTGTACAGAAAATATACATAATTAGTCGCCTCCCAGTTTCCTGATGATAGCATTTAAGAGATTGCAGTTGACCGAAAGTTGACCACAGTTGACCACTAGTCACATGTTCACCTCGCAATCATTGAGGCTTACATGGAATTGGTGATTGTTTCTGTGTATTGGAGGTCATTCTAGTTTCAACCGGCCGTGACTGATCTGATGGTTTTAAGTCCAGAGATGAGGAAGTATCAATCAGACCTTTGAGTAGCGAAATTCGATGAGATTCTGATACATATACTTAAAAGCAGAATTATTTTGATAGTTTACCTGTACATTAAGCTAGGCACATGCACTTCTGATTACTATCTCAAACCTTAAGCACATTTGAAGGACGTCTAATTGTCTTAACTGAGTGTAAATGGCTAAAGAGTGGGGAAGGTGGAGAGTATGAGAGTCTAACTCTGGATTCACCCCTTCAGTTTAAGGTGAGATTTTCACTAGTTTTCGGCCTTATTATGCATGCACAGCTTTGGTTAAGCGGCTCTGCTTGGTCCTAGTTACCGCATCACTTGTCACTGAATTTCAACATGCAAATTATAGAAGATAGAAACTAAGAATTACTGAATCACTTGGAGTTTCTATCTTCTATAGTTTGGGGTTCGATGCTCCAACACGCTTGACAATCTCCACTGTTTGCTCAACCCAACTATCCTGCTCAGGAGTTAGATTCCCCCCCCACTGTGCCACCCACGCTGCGTCGAGATCTGCGTTGCAAGAGAGGCAACGGTGACAGTTGGATTCAATCATCTCTGCAACACATGTGTTATGGAAAAGGCAACCACATGATCCGAGGACAGCCGCCCTAGCTACGAATCCCTTTGAACACATTGGGCAGCATTCCTTCAAGATTACTCCTCCGACCGAGGTACCGAGTGTTGATGCGATGCTGAACAAGGATTTGGGCCGCAATACCATATTCTCTTGCCTTGCTTTCTTGAATGCCGCCTCTGCTACAAACACGTGCCACCGGGGATTGCTTGAAATCCATGGTAGCCATGGCGAGTGACCCACTCTCACCGCAAGATGGTCAATGGTGAATCGAGCCGTCATCAAGGCCTCCCCGCAATTGACTAACTTTTTGAACCGGCCCTAACCACTTCTACCCGAGCCTTGTAATCCGTTGGTGTCCCCATGCGAACAACCTTTTACGCTCCAACACACCAGGCGGGTCGATTCTTGAAATCCGCTAAATCCTTTGCTGAGCACATTGCCGAATCGCCTCGGCGTCATCTTTCTCCTTTTGAAGTGCTTGCGGCCTCCGGCTGCGGATGTCTCATTCTTTGCCGCAAGCTTCGCCTCCTTTTCTTTGTATCCACTGAGGTTTCCACTGTCGGTAGAGATGGAGTTCCTGTGGACAAGGTTCGGATGACGTTGCATAAGCCTTCAACCTGGCGGCGGAGTGCGATGGGGCCAAGCTTGCGGGGTTCTTCAATGCCATTGCGATCGTCTGCTCCGACAATGCGATGCTTGACCCACCCATTCACCTCCAAACCATGCACGAATGTTGCGGTGGCGGCCTTCAAAAATTGCATGGAGTAGTACTTGTTGTCGGGTCATGTCCATAGACTTCGTAGCGATGTTCTTGAATAACCGAGCCTGCTCCTTGTCGGTGCAATTGACAATCTCAAAGTGGTTTGGTTGATTTCCAACCCTCCAGATCTTGGTGATCTCACTCTCCACAATGTGCAGGTAAGCCATGCCAATGTCGTCGACCATGGCACCTCTGTCGCACAAGCCAACCTGCTGACGAAAAAAGAGAGCATCGTACTCTGCTTCGCGGCCAACAAGCGCTGGAGCTACCGCAAGCATGGAAGCTTGCAACAGCCTTAGGATTCCCGTGAGATCAAATGGAACATCCCACTCCAAGTTTGCTACTTCGTACGCTTGGGCAATCTCAACCAAATCAGCTTCCCCTTCATCGCCATGGTTGGAGTCGATCACATTGCGGCTGGATCTCCTGCTTTGTGAACTCTCGGCTCTAGATTTCCGCTTCTTTTCTTGCACCATGGCGACACAATCAACCTGAAAATGACACCAAAGCACAGAAGGAGCTGAATACAAAATCAAAAACTTCCAAAGCTTTAAGTCCAATGGAATCACCTCAACCTTTGCAGTGGACAGAAGCACAAGAGATGTTGCAATTTTTGGTGTGTTCCAATGTATTGTACAATTTTGTATGTAAGAGCAACACATTGAAAGCAATTTCTCATTGAATAATAATCATTTCAAATATAGGGAAAGGATTTACACTTGAATTGTTATTATGAAGAAATATTTAGAACTTGAGTGCAAAGAGAGGGGTAATTATTGGTTGGTGATAGATAATGATGGTTTCCTCTTATTTTCTTCTTTATATCATATCTTATCTAGTTTTACAAAAAATATTTAGTTATTGAATATATATTCACCTAACTTTAATGTTATGCTACACGTGCTACTATGGACTAGTACCCGATCCGCTCATTTCTTGTAAAGAAATTAGTTGAAATTTTTGACATAAAGTAGAACGCCATAATTAGGTTGTAATACATATTTGGGAGAAGATAATTATAGGACACATATAAGTCAAATTTCACGAAGACTAGTGGATTATGCATTGGTCTCATGGCCAAACAACATGCATTTGTATAATATTCAAGTTTGCAAGTATATTCCTATTTTAGCGAACATGGAGTCAAAAGGTTAAGCGGATCTAAACCCTAAACCCTAAACTTAATCACATTGGGTTGGTTTTCTTGTGGTGTATAGTAATAGTTTCTTTTGGGCGTTGCCACATTGTTAAGTACTTATGAAGTGATTAGTACGTAAAAGGCTCAGACATATACATATATTGATTATCCACCATACAAGCACAATGAGTCAGAGAAGCATACAATATGCTCACTCTAAATCTCACTTTTGAAGATATCAAAAGGGCATCTCCGCTTCAAATGGTATCTGATCTCATGTATTTAAGCATGCTCGTACAATCACTTTCTGAAGGCAAGATTAGACACAAGGTTAGGAAACTTAATTAGTACTTGCGTAACAGTTGTTTCTCATACAGTATCAGTCGAATTGCGAATCTCCAACTCAATTCTAAGCTTCATGTGAATCTTAGAGATCAAGAAGACATATGACCAAAGAGTTTCAAGTATTGACAAGAGAAAGGATTTCTCAATTGTTCTAATTCAACTATAAACACCTGGAGAAATCCTAGCACTGATTTGGACATAGGTAACTGTATAGGTGTTTGTTGATTTTTGACCCTAGACTATTGTTGAAGGAAAATTATTCTAAATGACCGCTGTAACATATTTTTCCTTGAAGTGTTCTTCAAACTTTAAAATTATCAAAATGTGTGATATTAGGAAATTTTTGGTGATAGTACAGAAATTATTTGATGTAATGGAAGAAGTGTGTGATATTAAAATAACTTGCCATTTTAGAAGCTTAATTGAAAGTGCCTCTAAAATAACAAGGGGCCGAAATATCACATCTCATTCCTCAAAATGGCACATGGAATAACAGTCCATTTTCACAAAATTGAGGTTGTATATAACAATCGGTGTTTTTATTAAAACTTACAATAAGTAAGGGGTCACATATTGTTATTTTATTTCTAATTTCTTATATATATATATATATATATATATATATATATATATATATATATATAAAAAGTGATAAAATAGTAATATTAGCATGAATATGAGGCCTTCTTGATAAATAATAGTCTTATTTAAAGAATATGAGTGATGATAATAGGAATGGGTTGTAAAAGTATGCATTATTGGCATGTTTTTGACCTCAAAGGCGATATTTTGTTGTTTTTTAATTGCCGTTGACAAATACTTGCACTTCAAAAATATGCCTCTAAAATGGCATGTTTTGAAACGCAGGCCAAAACGGCACATTAGGGTTTTGGCAAAATGGAATATAGAATAATGCCATTTGAACGGAATTAAGGTTATAAAGGTTCAATGAAATCATCTTTTAGAACCTTATTTATATGTCAAATTCAACCAAAACTTGAATAAAAGTAAAGTCTCAATTTTTGATAAATTTTTTTAGTTTATGCGATTCATTGATTCTAGACTGATTTTATTTCTGAGCATATACTGCAGTCTCAGGAGTATATCTATAATGTGTAGAAGTTGCAACTTCATACAATATAAAGTCAAAAACGGCCACAATCTTATTCTTATTGAGTTTGGAGGTTGAATATTGGATTAAAGAAGGGGTCACATTCTATGACAATTCGGCATAACTTCTTCTCAAAATATATAGTCTAGAAGATGATAAAAATGTGACATTAAAATGTATGTAGGGTCTTTAGCACCACACTCCTATATTGGTATCAAAAAATTAATAATAACGCTAGTAGGTTGTGAAATGCGCACATCACTGAGTAAAAGATTGAAGGTTTTTAGCACAAAGCGGTGAAAAATCAAGTAAGAAATATAGAATGAACCAAAAGTTTCTGTAAATCAGGAGTTGTTAAATGCTAAGAAATACTTCCATAATTGCTCTAACAGTAACAAATGTGAATTGTCACAAGCACAATTGAAAGTTGAATACAATTTGCAAAAGCGAGATTCACCCATCTTAGAATTTTTGTCAAAATAAGGCTAAAGTCAACTTCTTCGGCTCGTATATTGGGTCTTAAAAGCTTATTTCCATTTTCATCTAGAAAATGTGTTTTTGGCTTAAAATAGGTTGTGAGTTGTGACGTTTAGGGGTTGAATAGTCTAATTGCCTTAGCACATGAGACAAATACTATAAAAAAGAGGGGAATATTGTTTCATTTACAACAAACAAATTTTAGACTTTAGTGTAAAAATATGAAGCGAGAGGAGGGAAAAGTTAAGATTCAAGAGAGAGTTGATAGTCATAAGTTTTATTTACAAATGATTGCCTATACCAAGGAATAATTTCACTACTTGGATATTCAATACCTTAGTAATCCACATGTCATTTTAATTGTTGATATTGGCTATCTTGTATGAGTTTCACCAAATTTCCATGTGAAAATCAAACGTTCTTTGGGGTTTTATGTAACACATAAAAATCATGTAAGGATATTTCTAACTCATATAGAAGGAAAAATTGACTGACAATCCTAAGGCATATTTACAGTTTTACACTTTGAAATGGTTTAGAAAACAATGCTATTATTCACTTGTTTTAGCAAGGGGGTTATTTATTCATTTATTATAGATTTTGATCTCACAAACTATTGAAGATTCCAAATCTAATATCTGGGGGACATCAATTGGGTTGCTGAAGCTCAGGGACGTCGTACCCAATCTTTGTACAAAGGTAGCGATGGCAGCCAATCTTTGTACAAAGGTAGCGATGGCAGCCTTCTTTGTACAAAGGTAGCGATGGCAGCCTTCAAGAAGCGCATGGCAAAATATCCATTATCAGGGCGATGGCCATACACTTCGTAGTAGAGCTGACAAAACATGCGGGCTTGCTCCTTGTCGCTGCAGTTCAGAATCTCATACCGGTTTGTCTGTGCACCTGCCTTCCAGACTTCTTTAATCGCACTCTCTGAAACTTGTGGATAAACCTTCCCGACATCGTCCACCATCGGGCCACTGTTGCACAAGCCTACAACGTGCTGGAAGAATGCGTCGTCATACTCTGCTTGCCCGCCTCGAAGCATTGGAGCTGCCGCATACAGAGAATCAAGCAATGGCGTCGGGACTCCAGAGAGGTCAAATGGCAGATCCCACTCCGACGTGGCAACTGCTTGTAGGACATCCTCTGAATCTGCTTTGGATGGTGTCGCAGTTACAGCTGATCCTTCTTCCCCATCCGAGAGACCGCCAGAGCACTTGAGTGGCTCGACTTGTAATTTACGTGGAGTACTCTGGCTTGCTGACGACTTTCGCTTCTTCTGCTGCTGTGACATGGTGACGCCGACGACCTATTCAATACAAAAAAGCAAGTTCATACGAATCAGTGTGATTGACAAAGATTGATAGGCAAAGAACTCAATACGCAAAAGAGTCACCCGAAATTGCCAGAATATTTCACGTTACTGTTACATGAACTATTTTGAACAGAGATGGACATGGCAGCAACAACATTACTTGGGATTGCAGCAAAGGAGCTTGATAAAGCAGGCGCGAATATGCAAGGAGCAACACTCGTCCGCTACTCCATCAGCTCGGTACAACTGCACAATTCACTACAAAATATGACTTTTTGCTCACACAAAATATTGACAATCGGTCACCTGTTTTGAATCACAATAATGAAAACAATGTCCGGAAATCTAAAATGAGTCAAGTGTGGCTTCTACCCTTTCCAAAAACCTCTGTCTTCTCCCCAGATCAACAACTCTCTCAAACCATTGCTTAGGGTCTGGAAAGTACACTACCAAAGGTCTTGTGGGTACGGACACCTACAAACAGTGCGGCAAATTAGATTCACTGATGATAGTCGGAGCTACCGCACCTTTTTAGAGCTGAATGTAGCAGCAAGAGGACTAAAACGGCACCCACACTCACGATTGAATTACACAAATCGAAACTAAACTCTCAAAGCTTGCGTGAGCGAGACTGCTGCATGCTGTGGCAATTAAGTAAACTCAGTGACGGAGGCAAGTAGTGCGACTGACCCCTAATACGCCGGCTTAAGCACTGCCGGCTTAAGCACTCGATGGCAACGCCCGTGCCGATCCGTGTGATTGAACATTCTGGAAGGTGGGCACTAAATGCATAATCGGGCTAGTTTAAAAATGGCCAGTTTATGGCACGGCTTTAATAATTCTTTTTTCTTTAAGAGAACGCAAGGACCAACTTATGATACATTATTCATTTAATTTGAAAGAAGCGAAATTACAATTTCAAAAGCCCTCTCAAGGTATTGTGGGTGTTTTTTGCATGCTCCTTGCGTGGTGGAGCTGATCACAAGTCAAGATTACAAGTGCAAGCAATGCAAGGATCCTCACCTTGCTTCATCACCGATTCATCTAGCAGGCCCATGGGTGGCTCAATTTGGAGGACTGTTGGGGCCACACCAAGCGGTCGACTGCAATGTGTTTACTAGTGTGTTGGAAGCCTCTCACAAGAATGGCAACACTTCAGTTATGGCAAGACTCCAGAATGACTAAAGAGGGCCATGTAGCCCAAAACAGAGGTGAAAACGTCTAATTTTTGTATATTCCACACTAAAACTAAGTAATATCAGTGACATGTTGATTTTCCCACTCTGTATCCGTACTGGCCTCCGAGGTCTACTCTTGAGATGGGTGGAAACTAAGTGTCTCTCTTGCCCCGTTGCTTGATCTGCTTGGTATGTCAGCAGTTCTTGCACTATCTGCTTCCATGTCTACGCCCTCTATAGAACTCGTATCTCCAACCACCCAGCGCTTCCTCTCTCTGTGACGCCCACTTCGCCACTCCTCGGAAGCTGCTGCAGCATTTGACGTCCACCATGCCTCACGACGTTTTGCAGCCGCAGCAATGGCGTTTGGATTGACTGGTACAGCCCCCGATTTAGCCAACTTCTTTTGCTCCTTCCTCGTGTAGCGATGCTGAATGCACCGGTACCACCACTGATACTGCTGCACAATGACGCTTGTGCGCGCTGCTGTCCCTCCATGCTGCGTGTGACCTTGCGTTGCTGCTATTGCGGCATGGTGGGACTTTTCCATCCCTTGACAGCTCCAAATAGACAAACTTCCATATTTTTCGACAAACCACGGCCCGTGCTTCACGAGCACATGCTACACCCAAGAGAAGAAATGGAAAAATTAGCGGCATGACATGTAATAAAACTAGATTTCACGTCATACATCATCTATCAATATCAATCCACATTTCCTCAACAGTTGACATCTATCCCGGCCCATTCATTCCCATGTTGGTCGAACAAAATAATTGAACCATACAATATAGTGTGTTACGTGGGTTTCGCCAAACGCTGCGAGGAAGGCTTTTCCAAAAGCATCCATCTTCGTTCTACAGGAATCACGTTGTCTCTGCGTCAGCACAAGTCCCGTAAGATATGGTTGTAAATCCTCTAGTGTCTCCCAGACCCGCCATCGATTTTGCCGAGCCTGTCCTCCATTGAGGTTGTTGAGCTCTGACATACACACCTCTTTCCAGACCTTATCATAGGTGGACCATGAGCTGGGACGGAACAACCTCGCTGCTACTTTTCCGCTCAAACTTGGCTTCATCACCACATTACCGTTTCTTCCTGACTTCTTCTTATCCTGCTTCAGCTGGCAGTTGCCCCCCTCTACACCTATGGCTGACAAAGTCTTCTCAATGGAATCCATGGCTTCGGCTCTTCTCACTACATCTTCCATGTTCCATATGAACATGAAATGTAGGTGTAGAATTTTCTCAATGATTCGCACTTGTGCATGGAGGGTACAAATATGCACGTTTGACAAGGGAATTGGTAAAATTGGCTTCCATCGTGGATGCATCCTAGTATCACAAGGTTGTGCTGAAATCCGTGATGCAAAGAGACCCCCTTGCCAGTTACCCTTTCCTTGAAGTCTGAACTCACGCATAGCTGCAGCACTGGTACAAGACTTCAACATGAGATGGATTTGCTCACAATAGATGCAGGTCATCTTGCATGTAGGACCATGCTGAAGCCCATACATACATTTAATGGTCTTCATATCCGAAGCAAGGTGCCATTCCACATTGAAGTTGCCGACTCCTTCGACAACAAGCTGTTGGCCTGCATTCTGTGCTGCAATTAACTCACAGAAGTTCTTCTGGTTGAACGCCCAGTTGAGCACATCATAGGACTCTTTACCAACCTGGAAGCAACCTATGGGCCATATCTCCTGTTCGGATTGGACAGAGAAGTATCTCTCATCGTTCTTTTGTATGTCAGGATCTAATGCTCGGTTCATCAGCGTCAAACTCACTCGTTCAAATTTCTTGCCCTGTAGCACCTCTGCTTCATCGAACTTCAGCACAAATATCAGAGGCCCTCCGTTGCATTCTGCAAAACATGGACATATGAATTTTGTTCAATGTTGTTACCGACACTAAGACTACAAAATAAATTATTAGATTCACCTGAAACATATTGGAAATCAGATAATCGTACCTTCAATCGTCATTTCATAGAACACCACCATTGAACGTTGCACAACTTCCAATTCAACAAACAAGTTGTTTTTGCTATCCAGCACAACCTCCTTTGCTGCTGTGACCACCTTTCCGCCGACTCGTACTTCTGGAATAGTCCGGCGCCCGTCAATGTGATAATAATCACCGATAAACTGCGGAAGCTTTGCATTCATTTCTTTCCTCAACATCGCAAGCCGATGAGGCGCTGGCAAAATACTTGCTTTAACACCAGGTGCTAGTAGCCCAATGCGATTCTTCATTGTCCTGAAAATTGCATCGTAACCTCTTACAGTCACTCCAGACCCATCGCATGCATCTAACATGCTATCCTCGCCTATGCTATCTCCAATTTTTCTGATCACTTCTTTAACCACAGTCGCCTTTGCTTGGGCCATTCTTGGTTGTTCAATCATTGCGGCCGCCTCGGTTGGCCTCAGGATATTGGCCAAGCAGGTGGCCGTTTTCACTTGTGTTGTTGAATCTCCAGCCAGCCTCTTCTTACCACCACCTGATTTGTTTGTGCGTTGCACTGCTTCTACGACTGCAGGCTGCAATATAGCTCTTATAAGGGCCCGTTGGCGCTTTGTATGGCCGCTGCTGCTTGCAAGCTCGCAAAAGCTTTTCATTTTTCTTCCGTGAACCCTTTCGCGGAAGCCTCGGGGAGTCCGAACGATGGAGTGCAATTTCTCTTTTAACTTTTCATGTTCGTCTTTGCACCGCTGCAATTCATCTTCCATTGCCTGTACTTTCTCACTATGATCGACATCTTGTGCTATATTGAACTGTTCGCTACACGTCAAAGCATTGCCAATTTCAACGCATCTTGCTTCAAGTGTCTCTATGTCCAAACGTAGCTGTTGTCGGTCTATGGCATCTTGTACTGCAGCAACCTCCGTATTTTTGGCCTCGGTCTGAAACCGCTGACACAAAATCTTGAGTTGTTGAATTTCTATCCCATAGTTCGTAATCCGTTGCTGCAGCGTTGAGACGAGGCTCTCCATTTCATGACCATTATCCCCTAATTTCAATCGCTTTGTGTAACCTAGCATTCCACTCTCACACTCACAAAGAAATTCCAAGTATTCTTTTGTGCTCCTAAACGAGGGCGGCTCTTGTGTGATGGGATCTACAGGATACATGCGTCCATCGACCCAAAGATCTATGTTAGTTTCTCCCCTTGCTCTCCTCAGTGGAAAACTACTACGTGATGCTTGGCTATCCAATGACTTCCCTCGCCTAATTATTGGTGCATACTTTCCTGATAACTGAATTTGCGGAATATACGAACTGCATGTATTTGTGGCATCCTGCAACACCATGTTGAAGCACAGAGTTGACTTCATAGCCACGCACACGCACACCGAGGCACCTCGCTAATTCACGAAAGACGCACACCAACACCACGGCAGCTGGCTAATCCACGAAGGATACATGGCACACGCCCACCCGCCAATTCTATCCTACTTGTCTGTGACACATTGATTTGGCGCCATTTTTGACTTAACATCCACATGCTTCCCGCCATCTCATTGCCAAAACGACATGGTACATCCCTTTTTTTTCAATATTATAGTCCGGTACCACGATTGACTTTCGACTTTAATATAATTTGGGGGTCGGACACCTTTTGGGTGATTCAGCATAAAAAATTCTGATAAATAAACGTGATGATGGTGCCACGCAAGCCCACTATGACGATATAATCATGTCAACAAACCTGCCCAATGCCCAAATTGTACAGAAAATGCACCATCGGCATGCTGCCCAAATGGGGCTTGGAGGGCCTTTTGAAGACCCCAAATTATTTCTAATGCTACATTTCGAAAAATGTGTTGGACTTCTAGGTCACTGAGATTTGCAATGGTGCGCAGCACCGCCTGAACTTCTTTACTAGGGAGTAAAAAATTACCGCATAGATTGATCAGCATTCAGTAGCAGAGAGTTTGACTCGTGCTCTAACCTCTTTGATGATGCTGGTGATGAATTCGAAGGGGACTGAATTTTTGCTCCAGACAGCCCTGCAGCAAGCCCCGAGATTCTGAGCTCTTTCAGGTAGGCCTGGTTGCGCTCAACGTTCTTCTGCTTCTGGAGCTCGTACGCGCAGGCGGGTGCTGCAACCTCCTTCTTCTTCAGCTGTGCCCGTTTACCTCGCTTTCTGTTTCGCCTCTTTGACGAGCTGTCGGACGTGGATGTTGAGCTTGTGTCAACTGACTCAGCGGATGACTTTGTGCTGGAGTTGGTGTCGTCTCCGTCGTTGGAGGGGGAGTAATCTTCCGTGTCGCCCTCGTCACCGTCCCCCTCGTCACCGTCGCTCTCTACACCCTCGGCCTTACCAATGCCCTGTTTGGCGGCAGGCTCGTCAGCGTCGCTATCTTCAGCGGAGCTACTCCCACGATCACCCTCGTCACCCTCGCCCTCGCTGTTGGCTCTTCCCTTGCCGACATCGTCCTTCTCAATCCGCCCCTTGTCTTCCTCAGCGTCGACGTCCTCACCGTCGCTTTCATTACCCTCGCCCTCCTCACCGTCGCTCTCTCTACACTCGCCCTCCTCATCGTCGCTCTCTCTACACTCGTCCTCCTCACTGTGGCTCTCTTTCCCCTCGCCGTCCTCACCGTCGCTCTCTCTACCCTTGCCCTCCTCACTGTCGCTCTCTTCAGCCGAACTACTCCTACACTTGCCCTCGTCATCCTCGCCTTCGTCACCGTCGCCCTTGCTCTTTGCTTCACCCTCGCTGACCTCCTCCTTCTCACTCTGCCCCTCGTCGTCGTCACTTTGTCTATTGTCGGATTCGTCGCTGTTGTCGCTGTTGAAGATTAGATTGCTCGTAGTTACTAAGGGTAACTAGAGTTTATTAGAGTATGTGGAGAGGACTGGATGAATAAAGTCTTATCGTATATGGAGAGGGTTGGATGAATAGAATCTTATTGTATATGGAGAGGGCTTGTCCGCAAGAGCCTTATCGTGTGTAGAGAAGGATGGACCACTAGAGCCTTATCAAATGTAGAGAGAGAAGGTCTTCTAGTGGTCTATCCTTTGTAGAGTGATCTTGATCACTCAAACCTTATCTTTGTTGTAGCACCTAGTGCCTTCACTTGGATATATAAGTAAGTGCTTGGAATGAGTGAGTATCTCATTCAAGCATTCTTTGCTCTACTACTTGTAAGCTTTGAGTGTGTTGTATTCTCTCTCTCCCTTTATTGAATCTCAATAAGTTATGGGCCCAGTACTCTTGTAGTGAGGTTGAGTTCGAGTACTTTTGGAGGCTTGGAGCGGTCAAGGAGGTGTTGCATGCACATGTAGGGCTCATTTGCATTACTTGGAGTCTCTTGGAGATTTGGAGGTGCACTTGGAGTCATTTGGAGGTGTTTGCAACCATTTTGAAGGAGGTTTGGAGCATTGGAGGCAATAGAAGCAATTTGGAGGTGTTGGAGGTGACTCAAACACTTGTAAGATTGTATGCTTGTTGTTTGAGTCCTCCTTACACATTGAAGGTGCTTCTTTGCATTAAGGGCTCTCAAAATCCATTGTTTGAAGTGTTTTGAGCTTAGGAGTGTGTGTTGTGATGTTTACTTGAGTGCACTTGGAGTTGAGATGGCCGAATCTAGCATTTGGAGTGCATATGTGCACACATAGGGCTGATTTTAGCATTTGAGGTGCAAAAGTAGGTGATTTGAGACTCCTTAAGCTTAGATTCGAGTGATTTGTGGATCTACAAGCTTTATTGACATAGTTTGAGAGTTGATCTAGTGTAAAGAGTGCAAAAGTGCTCATTTGCATGCATTGAGGGTTGATTTGAGTGCTTTGAAGTGCAACCACACCTTCTGTGTGTAAGAGATCTAGATATTCTATTTGGAGGTCAAATAGCTTGTAGAAGATCAAATTTAAGTAGGAGCAAGTGTATCTTTCTTGTTTGAGTGTTGTAGTAGCAACATTGGAGCTTTGCCATGGCTTCTTTGGAAGGTGAGAGTGTTAGAGTGCTTGAAAGGTTCAATGGCACCAACTTCAACTTGTGGAAGTTCAAGATGAACTTGGCACTTTCTTCCATGGACTTGTGGGAGATTGTTGAAGGCACGGAGGAGGCTCCACCATCCGAAGCAAGTGAGAAGGACAAGAAGGACTACCAAAAGAACGTGCGCAAGGCGATGTCCATGATTGGGCTCAACTTGGTGGATGCGCAACTTGCGCACATCAAGAGTTGCAAGGGTCCGGCGGAAGAATGGAGCGTGCTTTGTAACATCCACGAGATAAGAAGCTTGTCCAACATACTCTATTTGAGGCGCAAGTTCTTCACAATCAAGATGGAGGAAGGGGCGGACTTGTTGGAACACATCAACAAAAATCAAGACACTTGCGGATCAACTCGCATGCTTGGATGTGCCCATGAGGGAGGATGACATTGTCATGACATTACTTGATAGTTTGCCACCTTCATTTGAGAGTTTGATCACGGCATTGGAGACTTTAAAACTTGCTGACCTTAAATGAAGTTTGTTGTATCAAGGTTGATGCATAAAGTGTCTAAGAGGAAGGAGAAGGGTGCTTCAAGTGGTGACGTAGCGTTGGTGGCGGCCCAAAACAAAGGGAGGATGCAAAATGGCCCAAGAATGTGCTACAATTGTGGCAAACCGGACCACATTGCAAGGTATTTCTTTCGAAACAACAAGAAAGAGAAGGAGAGTGCCAATGTTGCAAGCAACAACGACAACGAGGCGGATTATACGTTTCTAAGTGCCGTTGTTGCAAGCAAAGAGGAGATGGAAGTGGAGCATGCCTTTGCAATCAATGATGAAGATGACAAGACCATGGCGAAGTGGATCATGGATTCGGGAGCAACCAAGCACATGTCACCCCATAGGGCATCGTTCCAAACATATGAGGTAATATCACCACCACAAAATGTGCACTTGGGAGATGATAGCATTGTGCATGCGGTTGGAGTTGGCACCATTGTTGAGGAGGTGATGGTGATGGCACTGAAGCACAAGATCAACATGAAGGAGGTGCTCCACATCCCCAAGTTCAAGAGGAACTTGATTTCCGTGGTAAAACTTGCTCTCAACGGTTTAAAAGTGGAGTTTGATGATGATGCATGCATTGTGAGAGATGTTAATAGAAAGGTGATTGCTAGATTACCAAGAGTAAGGAGCTTGTATGAAATGCCCTTCTCCATGCATGAAATGGCCAATGTAGCACACCAAACACCCCAATTAGCCCTTTATGAGCTATGGTATAGACGCCTCGGGCATTTGAATGTGAAGAGTCTCAAGGTGCTTCAAAGCATGGTGAATGGCATGCAAATCAAGGATGGAGCATCAAATTCGGCGGTTTGTGAGGGGTGCTTCAAAGGCAAGCTCTCAAGGACTCCATTTCCAAGTGGGGGAGGTCAGCGTGCAAGCAAGCCTTTGGAGTTAGTCCACTCGGATGTGTGTGGTCCATTTAAGACCATTTCCATGGGCGGTTGCTTGTACTTTGTCACTTTCATGGATGATTTCTCTAAGAAGGTGTGAGTGTATGTGTTGAAGTCCAAGGGAGAGGTGTTTGCCAAGTTTGTGGAGTTCAAGGCCCTTGTGGAGAAGCAATCGGAGCACAAGATCAAGGCATTTCGGTCCGACAATGGAGGGGAGTTCACTTCCAAGGCCTTTGAACGCTTCTTGCAAGCACATGGCATTGAGAGACAACTATCAGCACCATACACACCACAACAAAATGGAGTGGCGGAGAGAGCAAATCGCACCATTGTGGAGATGGCAAGGAGCAAGCATGCTACATCACCAGAACCTCAACAAGAACCTTTGGGCGGAAGCGGTGGTTACAGCGGTGTACACACGCAATAGGTGTCCAACTAGTGCACTTGTTGGTAAGACACCCGAAGAGGCATGGAGTGGTAAGAAGCCTTTTGTGACACACATGCGCGTGTTTGGGTGTGTTGCTTATGCAAAGGTGCCAGATAAAAGAGGACTAAACTTGATGCAAAGGGCACAAAGTATGTGTTTCTTGGTTATTGTGAAGGGACCAAGGCTTATAAGTTGATGTGTTTGGAGACCAAGAAGATACTGAAGTGTCGTGATGTGGTATTTGTGTAGGATGCTATTTGTGGAGATGCAAATGTGGAGATGCATCCAAGTGGGAGCTTGGAGCCACCTACGGTGATTTCGGTGGATACACCTCCAATTTCAAGGCCCGTTGTACAAGAGGCACAAGTTGGAGAGGAGTTTAAAGATGTGCAAAATCCACAAGAGAAAGAAGAGGAAGAGGTAGTGGAAGAAAAGCTAGGTCCACACGAGGAGATTGATGAAGGGCAACGTGCACAAGGCTCAAGGTATCCAAGAAGGGAGAGGAGGCCGTCGGGTGAGTGGTGGTTGAATCACGTTCTTCCACTAACGAGGTAGAACGTGCAAATGTGGCTTCTTTTTATGATCCTTTGAGTTTGGGTGATGCTTTGCAAAGTGTGGATGCAAGCAAGTGGGCGTTGGCCATGCAAGAGGAGTATACATCTCTAATGGCCAATGGCACATGGGAGCTGGCTCCATTGCCAAAAGGCCGCAAGAGTGTTAGTTGCAAGTGGGTGTTTAGGACCAAGAGGGATGCACAAGGCAACGTGGTGCGCTACAAGGCACGGTTGGTGGCGAGGGGCTTCTCTCAAGTGGAGGTGTGGATTTCCATGAGACCTTTGCACCCGTAGCAAAGTTTACCACCATTCGTTGCATATTGGCGATTTGGGCAACCATGGACTTGGAGATTCACCAAATGGATGTCAAGACCGCATTTTTGAATGGTGAGTTGGAGGTGGACATCTAGATGGACCAGCTCCTTGGTTTTGTGGAGGAGGGCACTCAACACCTTGTTTGCAAGCTCAAGAAGTCGTTGTATGGGCTCAAGCAATCACCAAGGGCGTGGTACCATAGGATTGACATGTTTTTCACCAAAGAAGGCTTCTTTAGAAGCCATGCGGATCACTCCTTGTATGTGAAGCAAACAAGAGAGTTGTTGTTGATTGTGATCATCATTCTATGTAGATGATTTGATTATCTTGGCTAGTGATGATGCGGTTTTGGGGTGGTTGAAGGCCAAGCTTGAGAAGGAGTTTGAGATGAGTGATCTTGGGCCTTTGGAGTTTTGCCTTGGTGTTGCGTTTGAGAGGAATCGCAACGCACGCATCATCACCATGAGCCAAGGCAAATACATTGAGGAGGTGCTCAAGCGCTTCAACATGGAGGAGTGCAAGCCAATTGGCACGCCGCTTGATGTAAAGAGGTCGTTGTTGAAGCTTTCGGATAAGGAGTTTAAGGAGGTTTAAGAGGAGATGAAGGCTATTCCATACAAGGCTGCGGTGGGGTCGTTGATGTATGCAATGGTGGCCACAAGGGCTGACCTTGCATTTCCGGTGCACATGGAGAGCCAATTCATGGCAAAGGCTGGTCCTCAACATTGGATGACGGTTATCGCATCTTGAGGTACTTGAAAGGCACCATTGACTACAAATTGTGCCTTGGTGGTAACAACCTTGATTTGAAGGGATATTGTGATGCGGATTGGGCGGATGATGTGAATGAGCGCCGATCTACGACGGGGTATGTGTTCTTTGCAGGAGATGGTGCAATCTCGTGGAATTGCAAGAGGCAACCTACGATAGCGGTGTCCACTACGGAGGCGGAGTACATGACAACTAGCCATTGCTTGAAAGAGGCGTTGTGGCTACGGCAACTATTGAAGGATGTTGGGTTTGTGCAAGCGGAGGCCACAAAGATCATGTGTGACAACCAAGGGTGCATTGCGCTTGCAAAGGACCCCAAACACCACTCTCGTACAAAGCACATAGATGTGCAACATCACTTCATTCGGGTGAAGTTAGAGGATGGAGAGGTGAGCTTGTGGTATTGCCCAACGGAGGACATGGTGGCGGATGTGTTGACAAAGGTGCTTGCTAGGGTGAGGCACGAGAAGCTAACAAAGGCGATGGGATTGCGAGGTGGTAACTACTCGCAAAGTGGGAGTGTTGAAGATTAGATTGCTCGTAGTTACTAAGGGTAACTAGAGTTTATTAGAGTATGTGGAGAGGACTGGATGAATAAAGTCTTATCGTATATGGAGAGGGTTGGATGAATAGAATCTTATCGTATATGGAGAGGGCTTGTCCGCAAGAGCCTTATCGTGTGTAGAGAAGGATGGACCACTAGAGCCTTATCAAATGTAGAGAGAGAAGGTCTTCTAGTGGTCTATCCTTTGTAGAGTGATCTTGATCACTCAAACCTTATCTTTGTTGTAGCACCTAGTGCCTTCACTTGGATATATAAGTAAGTGCTTGGAATGAGTGAGTATCTCATTCAAGCATTCTTTGCTCTACTACTTGTAAGCTGTGAGTGTGTTGTATTCTCTGTCTCCCTCTATTGACTCTCAATAGTCGCTGGCTTCTTTGGCGTCAGAATTGGCTATGATCGTCGTTGATTTAACTCGATGTGACACTTAAATCAGAGAAGATTGCAAAAGGCGACGTTGTTTAAATGCAATTAGGGTTAGGAGCCTTCTACCTACTTCTAAGCACCCCTGGCTACTACAAATAACCGTTGTCTTTCAAATTTGCAGTCATTTTGTTGAGCCTGTACAGTCATCCCCAATGACTCTGATGACTATGTGTAGTCAAATTGACCCTTCTTAGTGACCCGTTGTAGTCACACTGTGACTACTGTCAGCCAAGACAGTCATACTCTTAGTCAAGTGGTTCCTCCAGAAATCATTTCCTTGCTTATTTTCATGCCGTAATCGATGGACACACAATCGCGGAGGGAGCTGGCGGACTTGACATTGTGGCAAGAGGAGGAAAAAGAGGCTGATGCACAGGGACTCACTAGTTACTCATGTCTCTGCAAGCGATGCATGGGGGGGAGACGTATGTGTCGGGAGACAATCCCGAAGCATCTGCGCTTGTACAAACGCGATCCCCAACTCACGAAATCTATACTAGTTAGTGACCTATCTACCACCCTCTCTCAGTTTCGGCCTTTGCAATTTGTGATCAGAGATTCCCTTAATTTCTCTTTCAAAGAAGATAGCGGAACTTAATGCAGAGCAAGTGTTAAAGATGTAGGAACAACATCGGCCGCTTGTCCTTGCTGCAATTACAGACGCGCTGCAAGGGACAATTTCGGCAAGGATCCCTATAACAGGAAAGCTCGTTGATAGAACACCTACAGAATCTAACGCGTTTGCTTCAACGTCGACAAGATTACACGGACAATGGCATCTAGGTCCTATCCCAAAGTTGACGCAGTTTACATTTTTCGGCCGTAGTTGGGAGATTAAAGTTTCAAAGTTCCCTTTCATGGGATGGGGTTTGTTCGCCATGCAACCAGCAGCGGTAGGCGATGAGTTGCTGCCGTTTGTGGGCAGTCTCCACTTTCGATCTGAGTATCGTTCCCTGTGTACTTCCAATCCGCGATTCAAACGATACGTCTTGCAACTGCAGAAAAATGACTATCAGGATGGTGATGTACTGAATGGAAATGTTGCGGGCTTCATCAACAGTAGTAAAGGGCGACATGAAATAGGGAATTGCATCTGGAAGTACATTGATTTACCTAGACCATGGTGTAAACACGAATGGGGGTACACAATGACCGTCGCAACCCGAGGCATTGCAGTTGGAGATGAGTTGTATACTTTCTATCATGTGAATCAATGAAGGAATACGTTTTGCAAACTTGATTTTGAATGATAATAACAGATGCACAGACTTCTTAAGACTCACATTCTTTATTTTTTCTATATGTCTCTTGCATGTGGACTATTAGCAGAATAATAATTTCATGTTTGATCTCATGCTCGTGTGTCCTTGTAGAGGGTACAAGTGGACTCTCCAGCACGTTCTCGGCCTCTTTGTCACAGCCCCTTAGACCCAACAGAAACCAATCCGGTCACCGGCTCCAGCCCAGTAGACGAGAATCAGGTCACAGTGTGTGACGTCACAGTCTATGTTCACCGAATGATTGTTGAATGTTTAGGCCGATATGACAATGACGACGTAGTTCTGCATGATGAGGAAACAATGTCCCCATCACATTCAGAGTTACCTGCAAGTGAACTGGAGGGAGACATGAACTACCCACAAGCAAACATGAACATGGATGGCAAGGGAGAAGTAGATGACATGACGAATTTGTTTGAGCAGTCAACAAAGCCGTTGTTTGAAGGATCTCGGCACAGTACATTGGTAGCCACCCTCCTTATACAGAACTGCTTTACAGTGTTTGGTGCGACAAACAGCTTTAGAAATGAGATGTGGAAGTTGTTGAGGGAGCTCCTGCCATGTCCAAACTCTCTACCAACATCCCAATACCTAGCTATGAAATACATTCAACGAATGGGAGTGAGCTATGTCTCCATTCACGCATGCCAAAACGGGTGTTGCCTATTCAGGAAGAAACTGCAAGATGCAAAAGTCTGTCCTAAATGCAACACTTCGAGGTATGTTCACAATTCTTCCACTCGCCCGGTGAAGGTGCTCCGCCACTTTCCGCTTATTCCTTGGCTGTTACGAATGTTTCGCTGCAAACGTCTAGCTGAGCTAAACAAATGGCATGCAACAAGGGAGAAAACTGATGAGAAAGTGGAGTGCGTACCGGACTCCAAGGCATGGAAACACATAAACAAGTTGTACCCAGAGTTTGCATCATCAGAACGCAACATTCGATTTGGTTTGGCATTAGATAGTATTAATCCTTTCTCGAACCAATCGTTGAGTCAATCTACGTGGCCCATACTACTGCTCAACTACAAACTCCCCCCCCCTGGCTTGTTACAAAGCAATTCTTCATCATGCTAGCCTTGTTAATTCCTGGCAAAGAAAGTGTGACATCTGAAAATATAGACGTCTACATGGTCCTACCAATAGAGGAGTTGCAAATACTATGGGATGGTGTTGATGCCGTAGATGTCTCTGCTTCTGAGAATAGAAGGCACTTTCGTATGTTTGGAATGTTAATATGGTGTATACATGATTTTCCTGCATATGGCTTAGCCTCAGGGCAAGTAACAAAAGGTTACAAGGGCTGCCCAGAATGTGGACCACACGTCACTACAAGAAGATCAGCCGCCCTCGGGAAGAACATCTACTTAGGACATTGGAGGTTTTTGAGATTGAACCATCCATATCAGCGAATGAAGCGAGCATTCGATGGCCACGAAGAACAGCGTCCCCCCCTACGAAACTTGTCAGGCCGGGATATTATGCGATTTGCACTTCAACGACGCGGATGGCAACTTCAGTCGTCTCCAACAACAAATGAGGGTGAAATTGATCCAGTCCATGATATAGGGGTGAAGCGCTTATCGGCCCTGTATGGCCTTCCATGCTGGAAGGTACGTACTTTATCTCCGTACATTACATTCCTATGCATGGAGGTACACATTGTGATGGTGTTAACGTTTCTACTAATGATCACTAATTCGGTCCCTCCGCTTCTGCAGTTCCTGATGATTCGGCATGTTTTAGATGTCATGCACTGTGAGAAAAACCTATGCAAGAACATATTCAAAACAATATGGGGATTGAAAGACTCGCTGAAAGTCCGTCTGGATCTAACAGAGGTGATCATACGACCAGAGTTGCATCCGATACCTAGAAAGAAGCCGGAACACGTAATTTGTTATAATGGGAATATATACTTAATTTGGTAATTAGGGAGACTTCCATTTAGATCGATTCTGACCTGATTAGTTACCAAATCACCAGGTTTTTGCTGATAATGATGAATTTTCTCAATATAAAAGACAATCATAGAAAGAAATTCATAATGCAAGCTAAGAAATATGCTCTCCCAAGAGAAAATTTTATTGATATGAAAGCACAAATACAATTTATTGGTGTAATTGTAGACCTCCAACAGGTAGGCATTATATTATCTACCAATTACGACGTGGCGGAGAGGAGGTATCACCACAAGAATCTTTCTTAGTGAATACAGGGTCCTCACTACGTGTGTATTTAGAGAAGGCATGTTTGTTCATCTCTATAAGTGCACTACTTCTACGATGTTTCAGTGCACGTCTCCGTAATAGACGGTGAGTCTCAGACGAAAATCGTGTTGGATGAACGCGAGTGTTTGCCCCAAGAGATAAGGAGCAATGAGCCACAGTATTTGGCAAGAAACTATTTAGCTCAAATTGAGCTAAATAGGCATGGCCATCGACGACGGAGTTGCGTAATACAGCTTCACCTTGGGGTGCCGCTGCAACCGCGGTCATCACAGCGATTCGATCATGGCAGGTTGCAATAATTGGTTGAATCTGAATAGGAGGACCGTCTACTACACCGTCAACGTCATTATCCATGTCCTCCTTTGTGTAATCTACAGCCGACGCGTCGTCCGGAGCACAATAGATCAACTGTCCCCGCATTCGCAAACAAGCCTGACCTCGTTTTAGGTCCATGACCATTTAGCTCGAGTCGAGCTAAATGGGCTTGACCTACCACATTGCAGTATGCCCATTTAGCTCGAGTCGAGCTAAATGGTCACGGACCTAAAACGAGCAGTAAGCCCATTTAGCTCGACTCGAGCTAAATGGGCCTGACTATTGTTTGAGGTCCGTGACCATTTAGCTCGACTCGAGCTGAATGGGCTTGACTTGCTACAGTGCAGTAAGCCCATTTAGCTCGACTCGAGCTAATTGGTCACGGACCTCATACGAGGTCAGGCCCATTTAGCTCGAGTCGAGCTAAATGGACTTGCCCTAAATCAGAGCAGTAAGCCCATTTAGCTCGAGTCGAGCTAAATGGGCTTAGGTGGTCCTGGAGAATTAAATAATTTAATGAAGTTAATTGGGCATCGAGCTAAATGGGCATCGAGCTAAATGAGCATTGAGCTAAATGGGCATTGAGCTAAATGAGCATCGAGCTAAATGAGCTCAAAGTTGAAAATGATCGCATTTCAACAGATAAACACAAATTTCGAAGCGAAAAACACAAATTGGAAGACCTCGGTTACTCCGCGAGCAACATTCCATAACATTGTGCCATGCAATGTACAAAATAAGCTTTGAAAATGCAAACTCAATCCAAAACCTGAAACTCGAGAATGAGCAACTTACAATGAAGAAGCGGCAGCGATGCGTGAAGCAGGCGGAGAGCACGTTCGCAGCAAAGCCGCTGCAAAGGCGCAACAAAGGTGCTGGGGAACAAGACGACGATCAGGCGCTGAGAAGGAAGACGAGAGCAGCAGGTGCAGGGAGAGCAAGTGGAGAGCAGGTTCGTGGGAGCTCAGCAAGGGGAGGGCGCGGAAAAGAGTGCTGATTGGGCGCGAAGAAGAGTGCACAGGCGACGCGGGAGAGCTCGAGCGGAAGAACGTCGACGCGGGAGAGCTTGAGCGGAAGTGCTGGGCGGGGGAAGAGTGCACAGGCGGAGAGGGAGACGCGCAGAGGAAGACGTGGGAGAGCTGGAGCGGAAGAACGTTACGCGGGAGAGCTCAAGCGGAAGTGCTGGCCGAGGGAAGCATGCGCCGATTCGGGGGCCCTGTCCGCCGCCTTTTGGTTGGTGACCGACCTGCCCGGGCTACCCGAACTATGGCGGCCTCCTTGGGCTGCCCGGACTGCCCGGGTTGATACTTTTTTTTTCAATTTTTTAAATTTTTATTGAAAAATTGAAAGAAAAACATCCTACACTTGTTTTTAGAAGAATATTGTGGGATTGGAATACTTACATGTACGGAAGTTATACATTTGATTTTTAGATTCCATCTGTAACGTTTCATGCAAGAATACGTTTAGCGGTACTTAAGTCCTAAACTTCCCACGGATAGATATTAGATAGAAACTCCGGTCCCTTTGTAAAGGGCCGATGTGAATAAAGTGATTGTTTGTTATGCCAATGACTCACTGTCCTATCGGTATAGTACACATGTACCCGTATAACTGGACGTTTCTTCCGTACAACATCTTCTGGTTACAAACTAAAAACTACATTAACGCCTACAGATTTGCACATTGCAGTACAATAAGGCAGTTCTAAAAATTATAGAATTATTATATGATAATAAATATTATATATGATTCTTAATTCTATTCATAGAGTAATACTACACTCCATAAAAGCCGCACTAGTTGGGGCCCCAGTTGTTGTAGTTGGGGTCCCGAGCCGCATTAGTTGGGGCCCCAGCTATAGTAGTTGGGGTCCCCAGTTGCACTAGTTGGGGCTCCAGCTGTAGTAGTTGGGGTCCCCAGCTGCACTAGTTGGGGCCCCAGCTATAGTAGTTGGGGTCCCCAGCTGCACTAGTTGGGGCCCCAGCTGTAGTAGTTGAAACCCCAGGTATACTTTTAATGTATACATTTAGATTTTTAAAATTTATTATAGGCTTTTATATTTTCCATTTTTAAAACACTTTTAATTTGAAAAGCAAAGTAAAAGCTTGCTCAAGTAACAATATAATGTTAAGACTGTATATTATATTTATTATAATATATATAGATATTTTGTGCGTTAAACTTTATTGCCTTATATTTCATTAGTCTATAATTATCCACTTTATTGTAAAGATGGATGAGCTTGTAGTACATGAGGCAAAAAAACCTAGAATTGCACAAGTGCCTGCCCTTAACTTTATGAAATCGCAAAATGTTTTAGAGTTAATATATGATTCTAAAACGAGAGGTTGTAAAGCTCCACAACACTCTCAAAAATTGTTCGATTGTTTGTATGTTCTTTCATGCAAAAAAAATTTAGAGTGCGAGTATTTCCATAAAATATTTATAGACCCAGCATCTAGAGTAGAATTGCCTGTTCTTGCGAAACAACAATATTATGTTCATTATTGCCACAAAATCTGTGGTGCTTGCCTTGAAAAGACATCACGTTGTCCCATACGTGAAGATTTGTTAAACATTGATTTCCGAAAGCACACAAAATATATCTTTGATACATCGATCACTAAAGATATTGAAATAACTTCTTTACAAGATTTTCCTGATACTTTTGAACGATTACAAATCTTTTTACAAAAAAAGAGTGAAGAAAACAAAAAGAAGATGCCGCTTCCAAACAAGATACTTCAATGTGCATTGATGCAAAAAGGATATCTTGAATTATTTATTCTCAAGAAATTTGATATAAAAACTGACATGAGAATTGTTATTAGCTACACAAGCATTCCAGCAAATAAAAGTAAAAAACAAACACCATATTGGGAGAATATCAAATTTGAAAATGCATGGCAAGAAGTTTATGAAGACAATCATCTTATACCAACAACATCTATTGCTTCATTATTATTAGATGGTAATAAAATAATAAATGATAAAATATTAAATCCAAGCGATTTATCACTGAATCATGTTTTATTTATTTATATACTTGAAATATGGAATAATGATCTGGTTGCATATCAAAGCACATTAGCTGAAGCTGATATATATTATGAAACTGCTCCGTACAAGGGGAGGTCCAATCAAACAGACCCAAAAAGGGGTTATTATAAGTCTGTGGGCCATGGGTACATAGCTCATGGACGATTAGATTCAAGAGAAGATGTGGTACCATATGATCGGAAAAACATGCCTCAAAGCAAAAAACGTGCTTTTAGACGTATAGGAGATTCTGTTGCAACGAAGATGTGGAAGGCATTGGATTTATTTGGTCATCCAGTTAAAGAATTTTTTACAAATCAATTCCAAGCTATAAATTCTATATCAATTGGTTTAGATTCATATCTAACACAAGTGCATCAATTACATATGTCTAAGAATTCTTTTATTAAGCCACACATAGACATATTGGATTTTGATTGCTCTTTTATATGTTGATTCAATGAGGGACATCCGAAAGGAGGTGAACTTGGAATTTTTCAACATTGTATGAAATTTGAAAATAGTAACGGAGCTGGTATATTTGTATTTTGCAAATATATTAGCCATGGAACATTACGATTTGATTCCAATTCATTATCAGACATTGAATTTAAGATTGGTTGTGCTCTGGTTAATAAAGAAGCAATTTGTACGAGAGTTGAAAATCAACTTCAAAGTAAAAATCCTATCTCTTGGAAAGTTACTAAGTATACAAATCTTATTGATAATGAAGATTGTGAAAGTTAGGTCACAAATGAAAATGAGAAAATGCTCTAGAAATCTTTAACATGCCAAAAAAACCCTAAATATTTCATTTCAAGTTTTGAGGTAGTTTCCACCATTGCAAGACAATTATTTGAGCTAAGAGGGTTGTCTTAAATTTTGTAATCTGTACTCTTGTATTTTATATAAAATACACATATTTCTTCTTCTTACATTTTTATTTGTTTATTTATTTACTTATTTATTTATATATATTTTTTCTATTTTAAAAAGATACCTCTGTTGAATGTGCCTTCTTCTGAGGCGCCATTAGCAGAAACATAGCCTACTTGCAGAGTTCGAGTCTTTGTTTTGCTTCGTACGGAACATGGCTTTCCAGCTTTTAAAAGGGTAACCAGTCAATAGTCAATGTTTCACTCAACATGTTTTGGAGCAGACTATTGTGCATGAAAGTAAAGTTCAGCGATAAGCGGTGCAATATTCTAAAATATTCTGCATAGGGGTTCGAATGATATAAACCCTTGCAGGACACACATGCTCTTCATTTCAGCAATCTATGCAAATACGTGTCCACATAGGATAATTACAAAATGTATTTAAATGGCTGAGGTATGGATCTAGATTGATAGAAGTAATAGCGTTGGAATGTTTGGTGAAAGAAACATGTACCTCATTTGTACATTACAGCATATGAAGGGCTTTGGATACACCTCAAAACTTTCGCCTTGAACTTAATTTGTACTTAATATGTAAATGAAGCTTAACCCCTAAACGTCCCTAGTGTCAAAAAACGACATTTTGGATGAAGGGTAGAAACTTTGAAGAGTCATAATTTTTTCACTATACACTCTGTTTTTGACAAAATCACTTAGGTTAGCTCACAAATCAAGTCTAGTTTATGTGGTAAAAATTTCAGACTCATAAAATAAAGTTTGAATAAATGGCATGGATATTAGTGAAGGCAGCTTTTGTTTTTGAATTTTCAAACATTTGGCATGTTTTACCATTGCAAGCCAATTATGTGAAATCTAAAATAGTTTTTCATGAATTTTTTTTATAGGTTTCATATTTAAATGCATCCCAACAAATTTGTAATTGGAAGTTTTTTGCTCTAGATAACTTTGGTATTGGCTTTGCAATGATGTTTCTACGATAAAAAAAGTAAAAAAAATGGATCATTTCTGAAGAGTTAGATCTCCTTCATCCACCGTTAGATTTTGACTTTATTTTTTGGGATGGATTCCAATTATAGTCTATTTTTAGTGGTAGAAACCTTGATCTAATCGAGGATATATTGAAAAAAAGGCATGGATTTGAGTGCGAGGGGTCTAGTTTTGGACTATTTTTCCTTTGTAAAATTTTTGGCAGTTTTTACGACTACAAGGCTACTATTTGAGCCAAGATTTTCTTTTGATGAATTTTTTTGGTACAAGAGTGTCTTTGAGATAAAGATGAACAACTTTGTAGTTGTTGATTTTTTTATTGCAAATTTCATGTTGGTAGTATTTTCACTTCAAAGTGGAAATGATGGTATTTTGTAGCCTGTTTTGCGCACTAATATGTTATGATCTCGCAATCTATAAGGTTCCATGAGTCAAGTTTTGGTCCACATCATCTACTACAAGTGTATTACAAGTTTGTACGGTTGAGATCTGAATAGCTTATCTTTATTTTTATCTATATCACTTTTTTTGAAAATGAGTTTTTGGCTAAAAATACCCCAAGGACGTTTAGGGGTTAAAAAAATCGAATTAAATATAAAAATGGTGAAGTGGGCTTCTAACAAAGAATGAATGAACATCACCTTACCATCTACCTCCTTCATGAAATTCAATTCTTACAACAAGGGTGCTGCCGAACGCAACAAATTAATATGTGGACCCCTCGAAAATCAATCTTAAAAGGCCACCTGTGACCCCTACCCAACAGCTTATGTGGGGCTACGGGCTCTCGAAAATAGATTTTGAAAGGCCACATGTGACCCCTTTTAGATTTGGAGGCCCCCATGTCCAGCACTCCAGCACTTCTCCCAATTTGATGAAAATTAAGAGTACCCAGCCGTTTGGCCGCCCATGAGGGCAAGACCCATGCCTCGGCATGATTACTTGAGCTCCTCATCGACCAATAAGGTAGCAGAGTCCCAAGAACCCTCCTTCTCCATGATCACACCCCAAGATGTGCTCTCTATGTGCCATTGACACGTGGCTCTCTCCACTCCTTTCCCTTCTCTTTAAGCTCAAGTATAGCAATTCAAAGTCCTTCAATCCGGTGAAATTCCTTTTCCGGATTGTTTACACCTATGACTACACACTATGAACTCTCGAGATTTTGGGAATTTCGAGCCTATGGGCACTTACATGTAGTGGTATATAGATAGTATTCAACAAAAAAACAACACAAAAACAATAAATTAAGTCTTTTGTGAGTTGTGAGAAATAACGTGCAAATCAACACTTAAGAAAATTTCCAACAACATGCTCCTTTGCACAACACACTTCTATATGATAAAAGAATGCTCCTTAGACATTTTAAAATTAATATCCCAAGTTTCATAACAAACCTACTAAAATTAATTGTTAATATGAGTCCTTTTTGCTATTTTGTCTGATTGGGACGATTCCGGACCTTGAAGAAAAAAGAATCATTGGGAAAGCAGAATGCTTGAGATACATGTGGCAATTGATTGCAACACATACTACATGTGTATGTGTACTCTTATTTCATATCAATAACACCAAAATGCGATTAAAGAATCCAAGATTTAAGGTCAAAAACATAGGAGCGAGGCAAATTTCTCATGGGACAGTCCTTTATGACACCCCAAGTAGACCACTACCCACATAATTTCACTATAATTCTAGTCTCCATTTGATACTTTATCACAGCTCTATAAATTCAAACTCTTCAAAGTCCTGCGTACTTAATTTAGTATGAAATAAAATTAAATCATTCAAGACTACATCAATCTAAGGTACACGACGAGAACAATTTGTGTTCCCTCTAAACATTTAATAAGTTAGTATAAGTTTCATGTAATTTAATCATTTTCTATTTTTCTCCCTATACTCTATTTAAGGTAATCGTGTAAACTATGGTTCAAATAACAAATGACACTATCTCTTTAACAACTAGATTGAAGTTTCTTTTTCTTGTTGTGTAGTCGGATGAATTGTGGTAAAAAATGTTTGCAACAATGGTAAAAGTATTATTATTAAAGTTATTGATTCTTAAACTATCAAACGTTAATTTAGTAATGGTCTAGGGACTAGAGTTTTTCATTACGGTTTTATGGTTTGATGTAAACTTGATTAATATCCAATAGAATAGAAGAGGTGTCTTCACTAAACTGCATTCCATTAATTCATACTTTATTGCAAAGTTTAAAATACAAACTAGACTTGATTTGGAGCAAAACCCAAGTGATTTCATCCAAAACGGACCTCGGATGAAGAAGATATGGCTATTCAAAGTTCTGCCTTCTATCCAAAATGTCGTTTTTTGACATTCGGCGCATTTAGGGGTTAACATTCTAGTGCCCAATATGAGATTATTTTGTTGCTTTGAGTTTGGGTTATCCGTTTTCCTCGCAAATCCGGTTTTTTTTATTACAATTGTGTAATTTCTATTTTTAGAAATATTCCGAATTTCTCGGTGACTTAACTTAAGCAGATGTACAAGGCGTCGGGTTTTAAATTTAAGTCACATTTCATGATCACATCACATGCTGTGACTGGCATGATTGCGCATGGGCATAGCGATGTCCGGTATGCTCATTATGGGCTCGATATTTATCCAAGTGATTGCAATCACAGTCTTGGATCAATATTAAAGCTTTTACGAGATCTACAAGGTGTTCCGATTTCGTATTCAAAATCATTATTCGCAAATTCGGGGTCGTTGCCTGTATTTGAAGCTGTATTGTTTGGAAAAAAAGAGTGTTTAAACTCTCTTCTACCTGAAAGTGAAGTTTCTGGGGTGGCGGAGCCTCTACCTCCTGTCTTGCATGTGCAACTGGACAACGCAGCTTCTGACAACAAGATTAGATTTATGTTTTGCTTTTGGTCTCTTCTGGTACACATGGATGTGTTTCGTGAAGTATATGTCAATTTCTTGTTAGTTGGACATACTCACGAAGATATTGACGCCTTCTTTGGACGTTGGAGCATGAATCTCAAAGAGAATGACTTTCTCACACTTCCTCAGTTGATAAAGTCATTTATGGACGCAGAGTCTTTGCCGGTCATTCCTCATTTGATAGAGGAAATACCTGACTTCAAGGGTTATATCAAAGACTACATTGGTTCGAGAGAGGAAATTCTAGTTGGGCATTCAGAGGGTCGGCAAATCAAGTTTTACAAGTATGACAATGGATGGCCCATGATGCAGTATAAGATGTTATGCACAGACATCGAGTGGTTACCTTCTACTAATGGAGGTATAAAATTGTAGAAAGAGGACAGAAGTATAGGAAAACCATTGTTACCTACAGGTGACATGAAACCTTTGGCGCCCATTCCCATGAAGAACGGTGATGACATTGTAAAAGACATTGGAGGGTTTATTAAGATGTGGGAGACTTCAAATGCGGAGGACATATCTGGAGAATTTGGTCGGCGTCATGAATTTGTTATTCGCTATTGGCAAGCTGTGAAGCTTGCATTGGTTGAGCCTATAGAAGTGTCTTTATTTTTGAAGAACGGGTGATGGCCTTGAACTCGAGTACCTGCGACACGAGAATTCTTAAATACTGGCGAATTGCGAGAGGAATATGGGCGTGATCCGCACTTTATCGGACGGTTGTGTGATAGACCAAGGGAGTCGTTTCGAGTTGGTCGAGATGTTTTTGCTGGATATTTTGTAGCTCTACGTCTAGCCGATGGGGATGCTCGTCCTTTCCGGATTGCTAGAGCTTTAACTGATTTTGATGTTGATCACAACTATCCAGGCTGTATTCAAATGCAATATTTTCAACCTGCATCAAAAAATAGTGTTGTTCAGGAAACCTAGGCTGGTTGGGATACAAATAAGACTTTCAAATGGAAAGTTGAAGACACTCACATTCCGGAATGGCTTCATGCTGATGCTATTTTTACGTCGTGGAAATCAAGTGCAAAACTTGGCTCTTGGCGTCGGATTATTTCATTATCGGAGCATCAAATCGACATCATGAAACAAAGTATTGAGCGGTTCGACGGTGGAGAGGAGTAGCCTGACATCCCTAGTTTATTTGGGCATGCCAATTTAGCTCTAGTCGAGCTAAATGACCTCAGTGCAATTTGAGCTATCAATTTATCGTGTCGTGACTTTTTGCCAATAGATTCATCTTAGAAATGCAGGTAGAAGTCCTACCTCTTATCTTTGCTGGCGGTAGATATCTGTAGTTAAGTATTGGTACAGTTGTTATGCCTTAAAGTCAACAATTCAAGTGTTTGTAATTTCTCGGAGTTGATTGTCGATTCCCAGTTTAATTGAGTTTATCATTTTATTGTGCTCTTTTTGCAAATTGCTGTCAGGATGCATTTTGCGTTTGCTACTTTCATCATCATTTGTACTCAGTTTAGCCCTACAACACGCGCGTTTAGCTCGATACATATGTTGGAATTTAGGTCGATTGGTTTTTGAAAATTTGAATATTCTCATTATAACGAATTACGTGTTCCGGGGTCTCTTGCTCTACCGGCAGCTCCATATGTTCTTTCGAAGAAGGAAAAAGAAATATTCGTAGGAATACTACGGGGTTTGAAATCGCCCACCAACTACGTCGGGCATCTAGCAAAGAGGATAACTACAGTTGGAGACTTGAAGGGGTTGAAATCCCACGACTACCATGTATTGATGTAGCAAATTTTACCCCTCTGCATCCGGACGTTGATTCGGAAGGACGTGCGTGTAGCCATTTTAACAATATGTCGGGTATTTCATCAATTGTGTATGAAGGCTATTGATCTAACAAGTATAAAGGGGTTGCTGGAGGAGACGTCTATAGCAATGTGCTTGCTTGAGAAGGTTTTCCCCCCTTCATTCTTTGATGTCATGTTCCACCTTCCAATTCACCTTGTTCAACAATTGGATATTTGTGGACCAGTACACACACGATGGATGTACCCAGTGGAGAGGTATCTCAAAATTTTTAAAGGCTATGTTCGACAACGTAACCGCCCGAAGGGGTCGATGGCAGCGGGGTATGTGATGGACAAAACTCTTGGCTTCTGCACCGAATACATGCAGGACTGCACCTTAACGCAACGTCGGATTTGGGATGATATGGAAGACCCAAGAATGTACGATGAGATACTGGAAGGCAACGGCCGCCGCAGGATATTAACAGATGAGCTGCGTCAATGGATTCACGAATTCGTCCTAAGCAACGCCGATATACTAGAAATCTACAGAGAGTAAGCAATGAACATCCCACCTTCTGTTGCGTGATACGCACCGCTGCTTTTGCATAAGTCATGTTCTAATTAACCCGATTCATGCTTGCAATGTAGGCAATATACCACAGCAATGGCCGCCAAAGAACGTGCAAGGGGGGAGTGGCAAAGACGGAACCGTCGCCAGAATTCCAAGGTCTCGGATTATTTGCAAGCGCAAGCGTTTCACAAATAGTTTGTTGCAGAAATTAAGTGCAATTTGGAGAGAGGACATGACACACCAGAAGATGTCAAAGCTTTGGTTTTCCCTCCGTCGTTGGAGGCAAGGTCATATCGATCCATGTACGCTTCCGTGAATCATATTCGTGTCCGCACAGCAGAAGCTGATCTACTCACATGGGACAGTGGTGTCTCAGCAACATTTTCACAAGACTGTCGGGCAAGTTTGCAAGATTGAAACATCAGAAATGCAAACTTGGAGTACATTGGATGGGTGGAGGAGATCATAGCAGTCGACTTTGGGAGGTACGAACTTGTTGTACTGTATTGTAATTGGGTAGAGGCAAATACATCTGGTGCCCGAGCGACAGTGAAGCGCGACGAGTACGGATTCACGCTTATCGAGTTCGGGAGATTGGTCCCGTTTTCGGCTGACTCATTTGCATTTCCCCGACATGTTCTACAGATCTATACTGTCGACGTAGTTGATAATCCAGGGTGGAAGATCGTGCTTCGAAGAATACCACGCAGTGTTCGAGTTGCCTCAAGCACTTATGATCTCCCTGAGCTACAATGTCTTCAGATGCAATGTGTTGACGCACATCCACGCCTACTACCAAATATACATGTGGATGATGTTACACAAAGCGCTCCAGTACTTCAAGGGTGTCGGATGATGAGTACAAATGAAGTGAATATGGAGATGCACATTCAGGATCCAGAAGACCCTGACATTTGAAACTACATACACCATAGCAAGAAGTACCGCTAGCTGGCTTCGTTGCTCGTGATTTTACTTCCTAGCTTGGCTTTTTAGTATTGAATTTTGAAAAATTACATTACCCTCCCTGGCCTTTGGCGCTCTTTAAGTTTTTGATGTTAGAACTTGTTTCATTGGATGGAGGCTAGTTAGAATTGTCCAAACATTGTATTAGCATGTTTGTCCCTCGTGTATTTCACTGAGGCATGAGTTGTACCTGTACAAATCAGTGATCATGAATGCTGAAACTTGTCACAAATTGCCGCCCGGATGAACTTGGTAAACCGCTAATATGTACCTCTCGCACCAAATTTTGCCTAAGTGGGCCATTTGACAAAGTCGTTTCATGATCCAAACTCCTTTAAACTTATATGATTGAGAAGGTGTACGGAGTCACCATACTCAGATTTTTCTTAACTACCCAACTTTATCACGGTAAAGCCTCAAGATCATGGACTTTGATGCTAATAATTACCTCCAACCTCAGAAGGGGAATTGGCTCTCTCATTAGTTTTTAATTTTTCAATTAACTAGCTATGAATGTACGATGAATCGATTATGAGAAGTCGATGAATTGATGGTCATGTTGTTCCACCTTGGATTAAATATGTACTTATAGTAACCATTTGCATAAGCAATATGATTTCAGAAGATAGTCTTCAGTACTTGTAACTATCTCCTTGCCGGTATTCACATTAATTTACATCTGAAATCTTAGGTCTAACAGAGATTCAACCTTCTGTGATTTTGATATTTTAGATAGTTACTTGCAAATAAAATTTGCACAATGACGAATAAAACAATTATGCAAAGAGACTAGGATTTGGGCTTAACCGAAGCCAAACCTCAATACTCAAACTCACTCAGCATTATGGAGAGCAATCACATCTGAAAAATCCCGGATTTTTTTGTAGTAATGTCTTATGACTGCGTGCAGTCATATTCCGGGGAGGACTGCTTAGAAGGAGATGACCTCCATCGGGGAACACACAGATATTCTGTTCCCCAGCGTTCCCATCGAGGTGCCGCTATTTGTTGACTACACATATGACTAAGCCTTGACCATGGACAATTTGACTACGATTTTTGACTCATTTTTAAAAATTTGAATAGGCAGTCAAGTGCCCCCAGTCAAATAATCGTGGTTTTGTACTAGTGATGTAACTGTTTTTTGAGCTGTGTCCATGTAGCTCTATTGTGAGCTCGAAGGTGCAGCTGTTGAGGCCTTGAATGGAATGCTCTTGGGGCCCCGACTGGTGCTTGAAGTCCCTCTAGTTTTGTTCTTTTTTTGAAGCCCGACGTTATGAATTCGAGGTGGATGTAACTGTCTTACAGCTGCGTCCACGTAGCTCTATCGTGAGCTCAAAAGAGCAGCTGTTGAGGCTTGAATGGGATGCTCTTGGGGCGCCATCTAGTGCTTGAAGTCTTTTGAATTGTGTGTTTATTTTGAAGCCCGACGGTATGAATTTGAGGTAGATGTAATTGTCTCTGAGCTGCGTCCACGTAGCTCAAACGTGAGCTCAAATGAGATGCTGTTGAGGCCTCGAATGGGATGCTCGTAGGGCCCCCTCTGGTGCTTGAAGTCCTTCGAGTTGTTTGTTCTTTTTTTTAAGCTCGACTGTATGATTTGGAGGTCGATGTTATTGTCCCAGAGTTGTGTCCACTTAGCTCTTACGTGAGCTCGAAAGAGCAGCTGTTGAGGCCTCGAATGGTAGGCTGGTGAGGACCCGTGTGGTGATTCGGTCCCCTTCTGCTGTTCGTAGTTGCGATTTTTTTTAAGACCGATAGTATGGTTTCAAGGTCAATGAAAGTGTCCTCAGAGCTGCGTCCATGTAGCTCTAATGTGAGCTTGAATGAGATGGTATTGAGGCCTCGAATGGGATGCTGTTGAGGCCCGGTTTGAGTGCTTCTAGTCCCTCTGCTGTTTGTCGCAGTTGGGTTTTTTTTTTATAGGCCGGATAGTTGAACTTTGAGGATAGATGTAGGAGTGCATTATCTATTTGATTTTAGTATAGTTTATTTGTTGGTCGGATCTTCGTTATGTAGTTGGAATGTAGACTTTACGTTCAACTTGACTCTTTTTTTTCTTTTTCCATTCTCATTGCTAGTTCTGAATTTTTTTCATTGAAACAGTTTATTTTTTTGGGTTACTGATAAATTTGATTTTGGCTTATATGTTGTAGCTTATTAGAGTATTTTTAATAATTTTTTTTTATCGGTAGCTGAATGTTTTCAGTGATTTTGCAGGATCCATTCAAAGAAGTTCGAGTTCATGAAGATGAGGGAGCAGATGATGACAACGACCTATCTGCTATGAGAGTTTGTGTGCAGGCTATAGTCGAGTCTTGCTGTTTAGTAGTAGCATTAACTGCAGTCCCCAATATCAACTCAACTGCTTCTCCTGTCCGTCAGAATGCAAGTGATGACGTTGATCACGTTACACGATCGATTTACAACCGAGATTCATATGCCCATGCGTAAGTTCGTCGTCTCGAAGCAAAGGCGTTAGCCAGAATTGCACCCGAACGTTCTCCTTGGCTTGTAGCAAAATCGAAAACCGACTAGATGTCACATGAGAGCATGTTAAGGGGCTTTTGGTAGTCTCCCCTAACGAGTCTAAATTAGTTTCTCCACTAGACGCAAATACGTCCGTTTGCGAGAACTACGTCTAAGAGATAAAGGAGAAGTTCTGTCTGTGCTGGTCAAGAAGTGTCTGTACACTACCGGTACTCTAAGGTCGACACTACTAACAGCACGAGAAGAATAAACAAACAGTTTCTAACGATTATAGTAGCATCCCTGCAGTGAAAGGTCAGTAGTCTTAAACAAATACACAAGACATTAAAAACAAGATTGAAGACGCTGCAGAAGACTGAGGTTGTAAGCAAAGGGACGTAGATAAGCAAACAACAACTCTCCCGTAAGAGGGAGAGGTACATATAGGCGGCTGGGTCTGACTGTCTTTCAGATCTAGCTGGCCACAAAAGAACAGCCGACCTAAGTGCCACGTCGGCAAAGAAGTCGGGTGTTCTGAATGAGTCTAGGACTCTATAAATTGAAAATAGAGAACCGACCTGCTAACACTACCGGGTATCGCATGCTGGGTCTACACATGCCGGGTATAGACTAGACCAAAACTAGCCTAGAGAATATACTATGAATACTCGGTCAACAAAGTATATGATACGTTTAGCATAATCTATATTATCAAACGATTATATAGTAATATTAATATTCCATTTACTTTGTGCCATATTCTTATTTCCTGTGTCCATTGTTGTTTTTGATTTTGTGATTTGTCAGATGCCAATAGAAGAAGTTCAGTCCCTTCATGACGAACAAGGCACTCCACCTTCTCTGTACAGTATGTCAATTTAAGACACCGAGCGAGAAGAACTTCTCATCAGTGATGATATGATTCTCATACCACAACAAAATGTTGATAGCATGTGCAATGAAGTTCCGAATTGTAGACCTTTGGGAAGTGATCCTCATCTCCAAGCTATGCAAGATCTTGATGGACACAAGTCCCTCTCTGATGATGAAGAATTGCCTTTGCCCGGGAGTGTGAACGTCGGCATCGTCCTCATGCCTCCCAATCTTCAAAACAAGGACCCGGATTGGAGTGCAAACGAGATGAGGATGATTCACAAAAATGATTCTATTGCAATTATAAACAGGTTCCGGTACAAACCTGTTAAGAAGTCACGGATGCTAATTCCTTTATGTTGTCTTGTGTGTTACCCAAAGGTTTGGCCTATTTCAAAACAAGACGTCATGAAACTTGAGAATGAGTTCAACAAAGGCTACCGCGAAGGCAATCGGGTTATATATGTTTCGCCTTTCGATGGAAAAGGCAGAGAAAAAAGACTTGAGGGATGCTGTGTGGACGAATCTGCTCTGGAGAGATGCAAATGAAAAGTTCGAGAAAAATTTGATGTCGGATCCAGATCTTCATCATCTCAGTGGCAAATACTTTTATGTATACGAAGGTAACCATTGTGTGACAGCGTGGATGCGTCATATAATGAGGTACCACAAGATAAATCCATCATGGTACATCTCTATTGACTGCATCGTACTCGATGCTCGCGGAGAGAGCAATCTGCTTCTTGACGCAATGAACAACATCAATTGGTAAGTATATGTCTCATCTCTTGAAATCATTTTATTTTAAATGTTTCCCAACCATAATATTCTTCGTATATGATTCTGCCTCGTAGGTCTAACGAACATGACCATGTTGAGGACAGTTTGTGTGCGAAACTGCAACGCATGAAGAAGTTCGGAAAGTTGAAACTTGAAGATTTCAAGAATCTCATTACTCCTGAGGATTACACAATCTGCAAGAACGCAAAAGCAAAGAAGGAAATGTGGTACCCTGTTACGGTAGATGTCTTCGTAAAATTCTTATATGCGGTATGTTTACTATATGTGTGCTTGTTTGTGCTACCTAGTTTTTATTTCTTTAGACCTTCTTACTCATCTTCATTTTTTGTACAGAGGAGATTTGCGAAAGCATCGGACAATGCTGAAACTGCTTACTATGCCACTGTTCCCAAGGATAAACAAACAGGGCCAGGAGTATGGAGTGCCATGGATCACGCCATCAAAGCAGAGATCAAAGTAATTCTTGGGAGAAATTTCCATAAGATGGTCGCTGTGGCTAATAACAAACTTGAGAAAGTGTTTCCGAAAGAGGTATACATTATTATCTTCTTGATTTTCATTTGCGCCTACTTGTTCATTCTATCTCATGTGCAAACGATCGATTGTCATATTGGGTTTAAGGTTTTGATTGTTTCAATCGATCGATCGTTTGCACATGGTAGCCACTACCAATGTTCATTTCGATTTCAAAGGAAAGTCGCTGCAATGGTGGAACTCACCAAACAAAGTTCGTCGAACTGTTCACTTTCCAGAAGAGTGCCCTATGAAGGATAAGTTTTTGATTGCATTCCTTCATTGCGCTTCTCTTTGGGCACAGGCAAGTTGCACTTTGCTTATTAATTCACAAACTTTTTGTAATAAATTATTAACATTTCTAACAAGTTCTATATAATTGCAGTTGGAACAATCCCTTGACAGTGAAATCAAAATTCTAGTAAAGACTGCCAAACTCAACATTGAGTGGTCTGAGGCAATTCTCAAGCCCTTCGCGCATGTCAAGAAGCGGAGATTGCTCCTGTGGGAGAAGGCTTTTGGCAACTACCTTGCTCCAAATGCCAGCCCACGGTTCCTTAAAGGCACAGATATTCAGAAGATTGCTAGTGGCAAAGTTACTATTAAATGACTCCTTTTTCGGTGAGCTATCAAACGCTATTCAGTATTCACACAATATGTCTTATACATTCAACTTGAATAATTTTAAATGTTTGCTTGAGTGCAGGTACTTGAAGCAACAGTTGGTTGCCAAAAGAGCATTGGCTTCTTGGTCCATTCCAACAGAGTTTAAAGACTTTGCAATAACAAACGATCCGTGCAGCATCTTCTAAGAAGCTCAACAGAGACGGTTCACGACCTCACAACTACTGACTGACAGTGGTTTCTTGAGTGCCAGGAGAACTTTGTGCCCAAAGAGGAGAAACATCTTCTCCGAAATCTCGATTCAAATGGAGCCGACACTGTAGCTATAGAGATCGACGACGATGACGACGACGACTTATCACTTTTACCAAGTGCACCCATCCCAGCATCTCCACCTGCTTCTCCAAGGGTACAACCAAAGCCTAGAGGAAACAAAAAGCGTCGCAACGCTGCTGCGGACCAAGTAGAAGATTGTGAACAAGAATTTGAAGATATTGCTCTTTTTTCACAAGAAATTGGAGGTCCAAGAGAACTTGATCTGACTCAGGCTTCAGATCAAACGACAGTCAATGGATTAGACGCGGTGCACAATTGACTCAGATTTCTGCAGGTGGACTTACGAACGCAGGATCCCCTCCTCAATCTTTCACCGTTGACCACAACTCCCCGCAGTCCCCTCGTCGCCTCAATCATCCCAAATTTGCCAAGCTCCTAGTTCCGAAAACAAAACACATTGGTAGCAGCTCGTCGTCAAACATAAGAGTCACTTTGCCTATGAATCTCGAGAAGGGCAACATAGGAGATTTGGTTCATCAATCGCTGACGACTGGAAAATGGGATTTTGAAATTCAAGACATTGTCAGGCACATCAACAAGGTACCTTTGTGTACAATTTTCATTTATATTCTCCTTACATACATTCTGTACTTCTTATCTATTATCCACTATCTAATTATTTGCTTGTATTTCAGATTGGAAAAGACCGGAAGTACCCGTGTACGGCGATGGAATATAATCCCAAGCATGCAGAGATTGATCTTATTTTTGCAGACACTCCAGAGAACTTGCATGTGCCCGTGTGTCTCCTACGGAAATTCCATCCTAGAACCAGCGTGATAAAAACTACTTTGAGAGCCTCTTTTTCTTTGCCACATATCATTTGACAGTCGTTGGAGCCATTCTTGTAATGCATTCCAAATGTCTTAGAATCGAGCGTACTCTCTATTCTAAGTCCGTAACTTATAGTTTTTGTTGCGTTCGAGACAACTAGAGATATAATCCCTTGCCTATGACCTCTACGCTACCGCACCAGAAAGAGGTACGAAACAATTCGTAGTTTCCAATTTTACAATTCATGATTAATGCCATCTATGCTTGTATGTTAATATATCTATACTTGTGTTTTGCAGACTCACTGCTTCAATATCAAAGTTTATGCTCGTAAGGAGTTTCTTTCAAAGTTCCAAAGTCGGCAAGTGGCACACACATACGCTGGTGTGTCAATCATGCCTGATGAGGATGACTACGTCTGTAATTTTGCAGACAAAGAGACATTGCGTTATCGTCCAAACGGTACGCCATGGCGAGGCTCACGAGAGAAGGACCCCTCTTTCATTCAATGTTTCGTAGATTGTCTCACGGACGATGGGGGTATCGTCTTCGACTGGAGCGCAAGTACAAGTGATGTTTCCTAAACGGCTAATTTAGAATTCGATTATACATTTCGTATTTCTAACGTGGGATTCTGAATTGTTAGGTGCATCTGTAATTGCTTGCGCGCGCTCAAACCGACACCTGATCGCTATGGAACCTGACGAAGAAATCTTTGATGGTGTACAAGCGGATTACAAGGATGGTCCTTCCGGTGATGAAGAAAGTGGAGAATCAGCCCCTCCCGCAGATTATGACTCTGATGAACCGCAAGTGGAGAAGCCTCCAAAGTTTATTGGTGTGCAATATAATCATTTATTCTCTTACTCAAATTTGAATTCTTGCACTTAGAAATATATTGTACTGACTTTCTTTGTACTTTTAGCATCGCAGGTCTGAAAGAGCGATTGACTCGCAAAGCTCATCTCTACAACAGCCCTCCATCGACATTCACCCTACCTTCCTATGTCAAGCGTCTTGCACAAGAGTTCGTTTGAGCTCCATCTCCCATTCTGTCTGACAGTACACGTCCACGTTTTAGTAATAATGTGCTTAAGTTTATAGACTTTGAGGCTGATGAATGTGATCACCACTTTAATGGTGCTACACCTTCAGCATAGTATGTAATTTGTTTTTTAATAGGTACTCGACTTAGTAGCGCCATATATTAGTAGTTCCCATAATCTCCTATTTATCTATGTGTTTTTCAATACAGTTTTATACCTTTACTTGTAAAGTTTATCATTGATAGCTAAACCTACACTAAGTACTTCAAAAAATACTCTAAGTATGTCAATACAATTTCATCGAAGCCAAGTTTGCGTCTTAATGATGACGTCAGCCCTAATTTTAATGTAAATTCTACCACTCCGAATTATATGCATCTAATAAGCTAAAACGTCGATTCCATAATCGGAATCTAAGTTTGTAAATTAAAAAATTTATAGCGCATGAAAGACACTAGCGACCTCCAATTTCATAAGGTTAGGAACGATGACGTCAACCCTAATTTGGATGACTAAAAACAAGATGACATTATTTTTTATTTGAGGATTTACGAAATGGGGTCAATACCACTTTCACATGGAAATAGGATCTGAATCCACGGATTTGGGGTACTCAATGGACTTAACTAATCTTTAAGAAAATTCTCAACTCCAAAATCAATGGTCATAGGGTCCCTAACTCTAATAAAAAATTACAAAAACGTTCCTCAACAACCATACCATTTTGGACCCCACCGCTCTACGCTCACGCCCTTACATTTCGCTGAGCTAGCACATTCCAATTCACACTCTTGTTCAAGATTTTAGCTCCAAAATTATAACAATATTACAAACATTACAAAGCACATACAAATATTTGATTTAACTTCCCAATACTATATTACGATTACAATTTACATCATAGGGTGATGGAGATCGTATAGCAAACCAATATATACTAAAATAGCATAAACAATATATATGTAAAAGAACTTCTTTATAATTGAGTAGGCAATGTTATCATGTAAGTATAAAAATGTAGTTCATAAATATTATAGTATTTGTAATGTAGAATTTATTGTCAATCTATGTCTTTTTTTGTGCTTTTGTTATACGTGTTTCTACACAATTAAATACTTTTATATTTTTTAAAAGTTCAAATATTTGTATAAAGAATAAACCCTAGAATGTAATATGTATTCCTTACAAAGTACAGGGAGGTTAAATCAAATATATGTGTAAATCCTAATATCTTTTATATATTCTTAACATAGTATTGGGAAGTAAAATCAAATATATGTATACAACATAATGCTTTAATATATATTCCTATTATAATTTTGGAAAGTAAAATAACATATACGTATAAACCATATGATGTAAAATGTATTCGTAATATAGCATAGGAAAGCAACATCAAACAGATGTATGCTATTATAGTATATATTGGTTTGCTATACGATTGCCATCACCCTATGATGTAAATTGTAATCATAATATAGTATTAGGAAGTAAAATCAAATATTTGTATGTGCTTTGTAATATTTGTAATATTGTTATAATTTTGGAGCTTAAATCTTGAACAAGAGTGTGAATTGGGATGTGCTAACTCAAATTTGAAATACAGAGGGGGCGGGATTGGAGTGTGATACTTCAAATTTTGAACAAGGGTTGGATTTTCATATTCCAATATCGAATATAAGAGGGGGGGATTAGAGTGTGATAGCTCAAATTGTGGGCAAGGATTAGATCGGGATGTGATTGCTGAAATTTGAAATAGAGGGGGCAATTGGCATGTGGTGGCTCAAATTTGAATAAGAGGGGGAACTAGGAAAACTTGGATTCTCTTTCTCCTTGGATCCCCCATTCTCCCAAACTCCGGGTATTTTTGGAGTAAGCAAGTCCAAACATGCCTCCACAAAAACCGGGGTTAAATTTTGTCCGGATATCTTCGGAGAATGTTTGGATTCGCTATGTTTGGATTGACCTCTCCTCCCTTTGTCTCCCCTCCCCTCATCCCCTTCTCTCTCCTCCCCTCCCCTCCCGTCTCCTCCCTTCACTTCCCTTCTCTCTTCCTTCTCCTCCCTTTCCTCCCTCCACTTCACCCGCTCCCTCCCCTCACCTCACCTGCCCCCCTCCCCTCCCCTCCCCTCACCTCAACCGTCCCCCTCCCCTCTCCTCCCTTCACTCCCCTTCCCTCGCCTCTACTCCCTTCACTCCCCTTCCCTCCCCTCTCCTCCCTTCCCTCCCCTTCCCTCCCCTCTCCTCCCTTCCCTCTCCTCCCTTCCCTTCCCTCTCCTCCCTTCCCTTCCCTCTCCTCCCTTCCCTTCCCTCTCCTCCCTTCCCTTCCCTCTCCTCCCTTCCCTTCCCTCTCCTCCCTTCCCTTCCCTCTCCTCCCTTCCCTTCCCTCTCCTCCCTTCCCTTCCCTCTCCTCCCTTCCCTTCCCTCTCCTCCCTTCCCTCTCCTTACCCGCCCCCCTTGTCCCTTACTCGCCCCCCCTTCTTCACTTGTCCCTTCAAAAACAAGAAGAATAAAAAAAATTTAATAAAAAAATTTAAAAAATTCATTCACCCGCCCCGCCCGAATGTCATCCGCCCTACCAATTTGGTCACCCGCCCTACCACTTTGTTCACCCGCCCTTAAATTGATCTTGATTCTTAAGTAAAAAAAAACAAATAAATAACCCGTTCCTCGTGAATGTCACCCGCCCTACCACTTTGTTCACCCACCTTTGAATTTATTTTAAGAAGAAGGGAAATTTAAAATAAAAAAATAAAATAAAATCATCCGCTCCGCCCGAATGTCACCCGCCCTACCGCTTTGGTCACCCGCCCTACCTCTTTGGTCACCCGCCCTACCCCTCTTTCACCCGCCCTACCCCTCTTTCACCCGCCCTCCCCTCTTTCACTCACCCTAATCCTTTTTGCACCCGCCCTACTACTTTTTGCACCTGCCCTACTCCTTTTTTTACCCGCCCTACCCATTTTGCACCCGCCCTACCACTTTTGTCACCCGCCCTACCACTTTTGTCACCCGCCCTACCACTTTTGTCACCCGCCCTACCACTTTTGTCACCCGCCCTACCACTTTTGTCACCCGCCCTACCACTTTTGTCACCCACCCTACCACTTTTGTCACCTGCCCTACCACTATTTCACTTGCCTTCACAAAATTTCACACGCCCTACCAAAATTTCACCCGCCCTGACATAAATTCACCCGCCCCGACGCCACGGTGGACTTGCACGTCACATCCTACATGGCTTTTTACTAAAAAGTTTGCTAACCACATAAAATTACACACCCCCCTACAATCAAGGAGGGCAAGCACGCCGGCCCGTCCGGGACAACTTGTACGCCCGTTTTGCCCGCCGGATTACCTAAACGCGCCCGGTTTGACAACCTTGCCAAGGATTGCACTCGAGCAGACGGCGCCGCCTTGATTGTTGAATGTCGTCATGGACATCAACAGGATCCTTTGTCAGAATGTGCATCTGCCATCGCTTAAGAAGAATTCTACCATGTGCTCTCTCCTGGGGGCTGACTCTATGTGTCAGACTTTCCAAAAAAGGTGCCTCCAAAGGCGGTCTTCTAGTGCCTGGGGGCGAGGGGTTTCTTGGAGACCATGTCTGCCCATGTTGCGAGGGTTGTGATATGGAGCTCTATGAATAAGTCCACTATAGAGGTCGTCATTGACTACCTCTTCAATGAACTTTCCAAGCCTTTTGAGATCCTCGGACAAGAGTCTTCTGGCTTGGTTCAGGTTAGCCACGGTGTGTATTTGAATTACCCTACCAATGCGCAAAAGAGAATATTTTTGAAAACGTTGTCCTCTGCGGTGTTTTCGCTTAGTGACGGAGCTGCTTTGTTTGGATTGGACAACACTCTCCTCATTGACGACAGTCCTAAGAAGAGTATTTGCAACCACACCGGAAATGCCATTTTCCTCGAGCCTTGGGCAACATCTACCCAAGACAACAATACTTTGTCCGCGGTACTTACTCCCTGGCTACTTGCTCTCCTTGCCAATTGCAGGCTTGAGAATCTTTGGTCCTATGTCGACAATCAGAGGAAATGGTATTCCACCTCTTAATAAGTGTAGCAATTTACGAAGGTTTACCTTAGTTGGTATGGCGCAGTCGCATAGGAACTTAGGGCATACTTACGACACTCCTTCCTTTCCTAAGTCATCGACATGTGAACTGACTCCTATGTTGTTTGTTACGACGTCATTTTTGCCCCACCAGGGAATAATCTTTTTGGAGTATCCACTTGTATGCATTCATATTGCTGTTCTTTTTTGTCCGATTTGATTTCACTGGTTGTTACCTTCTTATGTTCATGCATGATTTGTGCTTGTGAACTTGACGTCAGTTCTTCTTTCCTTATACTTCCTTCCTCTTATTCTACTTCACAATTATCCCCGCTTCGTGGTTAACAATTGCGTGCTGCAACTTGCATTTTTTCTTGTTGTGCGCACTTGACCTGCGCTTTGGCTCCCTCGTTTTGCAAATTCTTGTTCTAGGTGCCTTCCATCCCCGATAAGGTGCCTTCCATCCCCGATAAGTCCGGTGATGAGGATGATATCTCCAACCGGACCTCCATCCCCCAATGTTTTGTTTCACTTTGAGCAAGTGTAGTCGCCTCTCTAGCGTCAAGGCATTTTGATATGTTCACGGCTACGGACGCAGCATCCGCAACGATGCACTTTACGAGAGATAGTGTTAATGACATGTTGTTGACAGTCCTTTGAGTGGTAGTCTTGTTCGGAATCATGTTTGCTCTCCCTCCTCCCTCAAGCGGCTTCGTACATCACCATCACAGTGTCACTCCATGTCACTCAATGCTCTCACTTTAAAAACACCTCAGAGGCAGCTATACCTTGTTGTGGATCCTATGGACCTTCCCTTGCAAGATTCAATAGCATCTCCTTCTACCTTGAATGTAAGAGGGACATCCAAAAAACCATCTAAGTTAATAAAAATAACAGCACGAGGACAGCACGGTCCCTTGGCGGTGTCCGACGACAATTGATTTCAGAGGCGGATCTCTTGCTTCATAAAAAGCTACTAGCATCGCGCCTTTCACCATCGAGGCAAGCATCTTGCACACCCCGTCTCTATCCTGCACACGGGGAATTGGCCTCTCCTTCATCTTCTTGTCCCTCACGTTCTCTTGACTCCCTTCGTAGGCGTGATGGGGAATGTTCTGAAACCTAGATTGCTCGTTGGAGTGAGACTTTGGGTACTGATTGCATGCCAAACTCCCGTCGCAATGATCTTATTCGTGCACTTATGAAGCACCACGAGGCCAAAGCTAAGTCTTTGGAGAATTCAACCAAGCTGAATGGCTCTAAGTCTAAAGAGAAGAAGCCTTCATGTTCCTCCTCCGTGGTCTTCCTACTCGAATCTGATATCCTTGATCGGCTGGATATGTTCAACATCAAGTGTTTAGCATAATGGTGGAACCTAGTAAATCTACATTTCAACACTTAGGTAGTTGTGCTTAGTTGTGAACTATTCCCTGTCTTGACTAAGCATTTATAGCTCGTATATGATTTGTATATTCCTCGTATAGTCCTTGTATATTCTACATACCTTCATCAAATTACTCTATGTTTAGGATTGTTAAGGGCACAACATTTAATGCCTCTACATTCATTCTCTTATTTCATACTTTCACAATATACTAGTGTCAAAATATAGTGTACAACTGTACAAATGTACGTATCTTCATATTGCAATACAGCCATTAGCATGTCTCTCAGCTATAATTAAACTTGGACTAAATGTGACTTCTCATGGGAATTAATGAGGACATGGTTCCTATGTGATTTTTGACTACGTTTTGTTCAATGTCTATTTTTAGAAATACTAAATTGTACTTCCTTCTATTTATGGTGGGATCTCGTTTTTCTAAGACATTACTATTTGTATTTGGACCCTTCAACTCTTTTTATAAGCTTAGCATGTGGATTTAACTTTCATATCTTTCAAATACTTTAACGACTTTTTTCTTTTTCCCCTTGCGTGTGTCTATCTCAATATGTGCACTTTGACTCAAAAAAACAAATTTCCCCTTGTCATATGAAAGGTCAGCAATTTAAGTTTTTCAAGCATGATAATAGATGGCTTATGATGAAATATAAGATGTTATGTACAGATGAAATCTGGCTACTTTCTAATACTGGTGGTATAAAATTGTAGAAGGAGGACCCTCATACCGGGAAACCATTATTACCTCTAGGTGAGATGAAACCTTTGGCGACCAATCCAATGCCTCACTGTGATGACATTGTAAAAGGCGTAGGTGGGTCTATTAAGATGTAAGAGACTTCATGTATGGAAGACATATCTGGAGAATTTTATCGACGACATGATTTTGTTATTCGCTATTGGCGAGTTGTGAAGCATGCGTTGGTGGAGCCTATGGAAGTGTCTCCAGCCTTGAAAAATGGATGTTGGCCTATAACTTGAGTTCCTGTGATTCAAGAATTCCTAAACACCGAGAAATTGCAGGAGAAATTTGGGCGTGATCTACATTTCATTGACCGCATATGTTCTAGACCGAGACCATTGTTTTGAGTAGGTGGGGATGTCTTCGTTGGGTCTTTTGTAGCCCTACGTCCTGCAGACGGGGATGCTTGTCCTTTCTTGGTTGCAAGGGTCTTACAGACTTTGATGTGGATCACAACTACCGAAGCGGTATTCAAATCCAGTATTTTCAACCTACAGCAAGAAACCATGTTGTTCAAGAAACCTATGCTTGTTGGGATACAAAGAAATTTTGTTAGTAGAAAGTTAATGACTCTCACAACCCGGAATGGCTTAATGCTGGTGGTATTTTACACCATGGAAATCAAATGCAAAAACCGGCTCTACCCGACCAATTATTTCCATGTCATACGTTTAGATCGAGATCATCAAAGAGAGTATTCTACGGTTTGAGACTGCAAAGGAGTAGCGTGACAGTCCTAGTTTGGTTTGGCATGCCAAATTTAGCTCGAGTTTAGTTAAATGGGTTGACTACAATTTTAGCTTTCCATGTATAGTTTCACCCATGATATTGTCTTACTACATATAGGAATATTTTTTTTCTTTCTTTAATACTAGTTGATTTCAGCAATTAGGTCTCCATTCAATTGTGTTGTTTCTAATACATACCTACAAACTGATTGGATTTATTGAGTGTCTTTGAAGGATTTTCATTTTAAGCAACATTGTCGTTTTAATTTGTAGTTTTTGCAAACTTTGATCGTAAATGTATTCTATTGGTTCCAACAATACCTTTTGTATGCACTTTAGCTCTATCTCATGCGTTTTTTGCTCGGTTCACATGTTGGACTTTAGGAGGGTTGAGTTTTTGAGAATCTAGATATTTCCAGTTTAACGGAATGCGTGTTAGTATAAGTAGTTTTACTGATATTTAATTCTCAAAAAACATGTGGATATACATGAAAAGAGTAATTTACAACGCTTTATCTACATAGCAATGAAAATTCCACGTCGGATGACTTGACCAATCATACTTCGTCTACGCGGATTTCTAACATGATGTCTAACTTACAATGACTACACTCATGCATAAATGTCGTTGTAGACATCGACTTGAATGTCTACAAAGATTTTCATAAAGATGTCATGGACGACTGCCTACTGCTTCCCCTGCATTTCACCATTGGTTTCTGAATTTTTTGTTGCTGTAACATAGAACATCCATAATGACATCACAGCAGATGTCATCAAAGAACAAACCTTTTACAGAACCTTCTTTTTGTTTTCCTTTGGCACTTAGACATGGAGAATGAAAATGACGGGGTCTACAAATATATGGAGAAATTCACATCATGAATTTCGAATACGTGGATCAAATTTTTATAACACGATAGTATAAAGTAAATCATGTATTGTACTCAAAATGAAGATTCATATATAGCAATCAAGTACACTGCATGGGTTTGTATCTTAGAAGTACGTCTTATACAAAATAGGAATTGCGCAAAGTAACGTCCTCATATACAACTATTATCCACTTCTACACTCAATTTCATATGTAGATAATGTGATTTTAGTTTTCAATTTACTTCACCGTACACTGCACTTTAGAACATCAATATGCATAGAGTGCACAAAAACATTGCAATACCGTAGTCTCCCCAATACTCCTAATGTTCAAATAGTACTCATTCATACAATGAAAGAAAGTATATTCTTATTTCATTCCAAAATCCAAAGTTGATTGTTCTATATCAGCTATTAGAATCTTCTGATTACTTTTCATAATGCTAAACTTCTGTTGACGCCATCTATAGTAGAACTTCTTCATTGGCAAATGTCTCCTGCAATATCTACACACATGTCTAAAGAGATGTCTAGACGTCAAAAATAGCAATTAAATAATAAGCAACCCTAATCCACGTATTTAACATGCTTACTGCATCTATTTTGAAACAATTAAAGCAATTGTAATAAGCTTACACTCTCACTTTTCAAATAGCCACAATACTAAATAGCCCTAGCTTAGTTCACACCATAGCTTTTTGAAAACATGGAGGGTACAAGAGACTTTCATGTGCGTTATATACATGGTGGATGTAGTATCTCGCAGTTCAAGAGAAGCAAGGAAGCGAGTCAAAACCTAAGAAGGTGTTTGAGAAGGTATATGAAGAGAAGCAAGGAAGCAATTTTAAAGAAGGAGGCGGCGATAGTGAGGTATGAAGAAACTAGAACCCTAAGCTCCAACTAAAATTTTGTCGATTCGTCGACATTTGATATGCACCTCTTCTTTGTTTTATAGGATTGAAGTTGCAGTACATGGGCTAAAGAGGCGAAAATGTACGAAGCAAGGATGCAAAAAGTTCTGTACTTGCGTTGTCCTCGGAGAGCCGCTGCGCCCCTTTTGGGTTTAGAGTTTGGATGTCAGCACGGATGTCTTACAAGATGTCTATATTGATGTCTACGCTGATGTCTAAAGAGATTTCTAGATGTCAAAAATGGCAGTACGAATAAATAATAAGCAACCTAATCCATGTGTATAACATACTTAGCGTCAGCTGCGTATATTCTCATATAACTAAGGCAACTATTATAAGCTTCAACTCTCACTTTTCAAATAGCCACAATACTAACTAGCCCTAGCTTAGTGCATACCATAGCTTTTTAAAAACATGGAAGGAACAAGAGACTTTGATGTGTGTTATAGACATGGTAGATGTTGTATCTCGCAATTCAAGAAAAGCAAGGAAGCGAGTCAAAACCCAAGAAGATGGTTGAGAAGGCACATGAAGAGAAGCAAGGAAGCAATTTAAAACAAAGAAGCGGCGGTGGTGAGGTATGAAGAAACTGAAACCGTAAGCTCCAACTGAAATTTTTTCGATTTGTCAACATTTGATATGCACCTCTTCTTTGTTTTATAGGATTGAAGTTGCAGTAGCACAATCATGAGCAAAATGATTTGAAAGTTTGCACAAAGTGAGGATACAAGAACTCCTGTACTTGCGCTGTCCTCGCAAAGCCGCTGCGCTAATTTAGGGTTTAGTGTTTGGGTGTGAGCACAAATGTCTTACAAGATGTCTATAATAATGTCTGCAAGGATGACTTAGATAATGTCTATAAAAATGTCTGAAGGAATGTCTAACTATATGGATTGAATTTTGTTTTGTAGTTTGGGACGTGAAGGGGGAGAGCTTGGAAGACGAAGAAGACGCAACATGGGTTACTACAAAGGTGAACAAGGCATTAACAAACAAACGCTATGCACTGAATCAACACGATGGTGAGGTTAGGGTAAGCATCTTTGAAGACGTGGGGACACCCTAAGACACCTGCCAAAGATGTCTTAGGGGATGTCTTAGATGATGTCGCAGTAGATGTCCAAAGGGCTAAAGTGCATTGATATGGCATTATTGCAGGTTATGATTGAAGCATACTTTTGAATGTCATGGTGGGAAGCTAGTCAAAACCTCAAAAGGTGGTTGAGAAGGTACAAAAGAAATAACTATGATGTCATGTTTAGACTTGTTTACTTGCATATATGCACATTTTATTTCTGAAGTGGACCCTTATGGTGGTAAGAAGGTGTAGAAAGCACACAAAAATAGAAGAAATAAGCAACACTTTGTAGTACAGAATGAAATTGCATAAGCATAGTAAGTGAGGTTTTGTTTTCTCACAATTGCAGAGAGGCAACGAAACACGATCAGAAGCCACAAAGAGAAAATGACAGGAGACGCGTGCATGTAGGTGAGTGGAACATGACATTGAGGAGATGTCTGCATAAATATCATAGAGAATGTTTATGATGATGTCTGCAAGGTTATTCATAAATATGTCCGCAAAGATGTCTAACTGTGTCAATTTCTTCATGTTAGGAAGTAAACAATGTCTACCTAGGTAGTGCAAGTAAATGGAATTTAATCTAAAAATTTGCCTTTGAAACCTTTTTTTAAGTGCATTTGTTGTTGGCTTATTGAACATGTGCAGCGGCGGGATATGCGTAGGTCCATAGAGGGGAATCGATTGCCAACAATGTTAGTGGATGGGCTTGAGGTTGTGATGCGTAGTACCTTGCAGTTGTTGACAGGTGTCTGTTTCAACATGCTAGTTTTGTGCTATGTGAGGTCCCAAAGACCTAAACATTATATATTTGACTTTTACTTTGAGATGTGAGCATGTTCAGTGTTTTGCAATGCGAGTATGTGTACAACATACTATACAATTGATTTGATTCAAAATAGCAGAATGTATATGGTTTACGGTTATGATGCCTATGTAAAGATCTACAAATGTTATGCCGGATGTCCGTTGATATGGTGAAAAGACATCAACCAAGACATCTGTAAAAACATCACCAAAACAAACAACATTTGCATTGATGTCCCATGAAATGTTGCTACAGACATCCGTGTCAGATCACAATTATAATAAAGACGTCAATCATGACATCCTTCTAGGCACTAGAGACATCAAACGAGACACACAGATGTCCTCGATGATGTCTAACAGTAACCTCATTTGACCACGAAACTCCAAAAACTTTGTTGACGCGGCATGCCACGTCATTTTCTTGGGTTCTACGTCAGATTTTTCCCGGTGCCACGTCAGACTTCCAGACAGCTACGTTGGACTTTGGTGTTAGGAGCCGGTGAGAGCTCCGGGAGGCAAAACAGAATTGCAAGAGAAGAAGAGCCCGAAAAGGGCGGAAGATGAAGCTTAAGTAAGTCGGAAAGGAGTGGGTACAATAGTAATGGGGAGTGGCGGCTCGGCCGCCCTATGCAATGAATGCACGTGTCCTACGATCTCCGGAATCTATGCTCATCAATGCCGCTAACGGCTTAACGACATTCTCTGGATAAGGGAGGTGAGTGGATGAAAGTGAACCCGGGAGTAGCGCCGAGTAGTTCCACAACACTCCTCCTCGAACGAGGGAGACTCGCTAAAAACTCCTCCCCGGAAGGTCTCGCGAAGAGAAAAGAGTTTCTCCCCGTTCGCATCTAAGTGGAAGACTCAATCTCCTGAAGTGTTCTCATGCCGGCGGCGCGGGTGAGCTGACGGTGTTTGTAAGCAGACAAAGCTTTGGTGAGCATGTCGGAAATGTTCCGGGCCAATTCGATCTTTTGCACCTTCACTTGGTCGCTTTCAATCAAGTCCTGCATATAGCCGAAGAGTGTCGGGCTGATGTGCTTGACTCGATCTGCTTTGATGAAGCCCGCGCCGACTTGAGCAACGGCAACGGCATTGTCCTCATAGATTGTTGTTGCTCCTGGAGTTTGCTGGAACCTGCACATTTCAGAAATAGAACTCACCATGGTGCGGAGCCACACGGCTTCGCGTGCCGCCTCGTGAAGCGCTATGAGTTCGGCGTGGTTTGTTGAAGTGGCCGTCACGGTCTGCTTCACTGAGCGCCACGAGATGGGAGCTCCGCACTTGATGAAGATGTAGCCAGTCTGGGACTTGCCGCTTGTCTCGTCGGTTTTGTAACCTGCATCTGCATAGCCGGATATGGTCGAGTCGGCGGTCTTCGTGAAATGAAGGCCTAAGTCTTCCATGCCGAGGAGGTACTTGAGCAGATGCTTGATGGCGTTCCAGTGGCGTTGCGCTGGTTTCGTGCTATGTCTGGCAAGGAGGCTCGTTGCGAAGGCTATGTCGAGGCGTGTGTGTGTGGCCAGGTACAAGAGAGCGCCGACCGCGGCGAGGTACTTGGTCTTATCGACCTCGTCCTCCTCCTCCTTGCAAGGTCGGTAGGGGTCGTCGCCGCTCTTGCTTCGACCTATCATTGGGGCCGATACGGAGTTCGATTCCGCCATGTTGAAGCTTTTGAGAAGCTTCTTCGTGTAGGTCTCCTGGTGTAAGAGGATGCTGCCGTCGGGGCGGTGGTGAACCTGGAGTCCTAAACAGAACGTTGTCCGCCCGAGTAGCTTCATCTCGAAGCGGGCTACGAGGAGTTGCTCAACTTTCTGGCACAAGTCTGGTGAGCCAACAAGGTTGATGTCATCGACATATACAGCTAAAATGACAAAATCACCCTGTTTGGCTCGGGCGAAGATGCAAGAGAGTGCCTGGTTGCAGGTGAAACCCTTTTCAGTTAGAAAACGGCGGAGGTGATGGTACCATGCCCTCCCGGCTTGTTTAAGCCCGTACAACGCCTTCAATAAGCGAAGGCCGTTGTGCCTTCCTACAAGGGGTGTTGGAGTTGTGTCCAGGAATTGCGGTGGGGGCTTGATGAATATCTCCTCATCAAGCTCGCCGTAGACGTAGGCGGTCACCACATCAAGTAGCTTTGTAGTGAGAGTCATCTGCACAGCTAAGGGAAGGAGCAAACGGAAGGAGGAACAGTCCATGACCGGGGAGTAAGTCTGGTCAAAGTCCACTCCCGGTCTTTGGTTAAAGCCTTGGGCGACACATCTTATTTTGTAGCGTGTCACTTGCCCGTGCTCATTTCGTTTCTTTGTGAATACTAGCTTAAAGCCAATGGGTTTGATCTTAAGATCCGTGCGCAAAGAACCGAATACCTCGCGCTTGCGAAGTGAGTGATACTCGGCTTCAAGCGCGAGTTTCCATTGTGGCCAATCTGGCCGCTTCTGTGCTTGCTCAAGAGTTATGGGATCATTATCGAGAGATGACAATTGGGTTACAAACGCTTCAACTTCTAGTTCTATGGGTACTTGAACTCCGGGAGTGTGCTCCACTTCCGAGTTCCGATGGGATCGGGTGTAGTGGCCTTGGTTTAATCCCATCACCCCAACTGGGTGATCGGACCCTATCATGAGGTTCAACTCCTCAGGTTGGGAAAAATGTAGCTCTGAGGGTGACGTGGGTTCTACTTGGGATGAAGGACCGGCTGAATTCTCAAGGGAGCCACTGCAATTCACAATCTTGGCTCGTTTTGCTGTGGGCGCCTTAGGCGCCTTAGGTGTTTTAGGCTGCTTTAGAGTTTTGGGGCTCTTAGGACCTGAGGTTTTGGTTTCCTTGATCGGTTTCATTCCGGGTGCTAGTTTTGGATTTCCAGCGCCCGGGATGGGGTTACGGAGGATTCTGGGGCCGGAGTCAAATCCGTCCGGCACCCGACTAGCGATACTTTGAAGCTGGAGCAATTTCTGGACTTCGGTCTCAGAAATTGCGGTTCTAGGGTCTGGGTTCATTGTGAAATTCTGGGTGGCACGGAAGAGAAGAGGTTTGTTTTCTCGGTTGGGAACCGAGGGGAAGACATGTTCTATAAAACGGCAATTCTCAAACTGGGCCTTGTGAAGGGCTCCGGTTTTGGGATCTAAGTAGCGAATGATACTTGGGCTGTCAAAGCCCACATACACACCTTCAATTCGATGAACGCTAATTGTTTTGACTTGAGGTTCGGGTGCCGGTATGAATACTTGGCACCCGAAGATACGCAAGTGTCTTACATTTGGGGTCCTTCCCGAGATCAGTTCTAAGGGCGTTTGAGAATTGATTAGTGTTGGGCGAAACCTAAGCAACGTGGCGGCATGCAGAACTGCATGTCCCCACATGGTTGCGGGAAGATTAGCATGGATAAGCAAGGGTCTAGCAACCAACTAGATCTTCTTAATGTAAGCTTCAGCAAGACTATTCTGTGCGTGTTCGTACGGGACCGCATATGCAAGTGCGATTCTGGACGCCGTGCAATAGTCTTCAAACGAGTGTGAGCGGAATTCCATGGCGTTATCCATTCTCAAAGTTTTTATTGGTTTATCAGGAAAGTGTGCTCTAAACTTAATGAGCAAGGGTAAGAGTTTGGGAAACGCCATGTTACGAGTTGTCAACAATGACACCTCGGCGTGGCTACCAGAAGCATCTACTAAGACCAGAAAGTATGAGAACTGACTCGACTGAGGGTTGATCGGTCCACAGATGTCTCCGTGTAGACGCTCCAGCTGTTGTGGGAGTTCGGTGGGGAGCTTCCACTTTGCTGGGTGTTTGGAGTACTTGCCTTGGATGCAAGCAACACAGTCTGGCGCCTTGTCCGCATTACTTGTGCTCAACGGGTGACCTTCAAGGATCGGCAGCATCCGGCGTGCCCGGGTGACCGAATCTCCGGTGCCAAAGTTGCGCCCAAGGCAACGCAGTGAAGTGGCACTCGAGTTGAGTTGAGGTTGGCACCTTCACGTGAAGTGAGTAGAGTCCTGTCATGGTTGCTCGTACTTCTATTGGTGCGCCCGTCTTGGGTTGGAGTTTTACCACCTCCGTGCCATCATTATCTTCCACCGAGGTGGAGATATGGATCCCGTTTTTGCGCAGGTCCCGGTAGCTGATCAGGCTCCGGGGTGCGTCAAGGGCATACATGGCCCGGTCACATACGAGAGGGAATCCCCCGGGCAATTGAATCATTGCCCTGCCCTCCCGGAACTTGAAGTTCCGGCTTCCGGCGATGGTGAGCACCTTGCACTCTTGCCAGGGTCCGCGCATACATGAGGACTCAAAGAAGACTGGACTCCTCAAAATTGTATGGGTAGATGCACTATCAAGCAGTGCAATATCCGGTTTTTGACACAATGTCAGGACTTAACTGTGTCATGTAATTCTCAAGGTCGACGTTACTAAAGGAGGGAGCATCGAGGGTGTGCACCTCCCTCTTCTCCTCCTTTAGTTTTAGTAATTCTTGGTACATGTCGACGAAGTAAGGTGTGGTACGACATTCCCGGGCAAAATGCCCGTGATGCCCGCACTTATGACACAGACCGCGACCGTGATCAGACTTTGATGACCTACTGGACTGGCCATTTCTCTCATAGTGAGAGTCTGACCTAGAGTCATGTGAGTACCTCTGGGTTGAATCACGATCACGGTTGTCACTCCGGTTGCCTTCCCTGCGATTGTCACGGTGGTAGTTTCGAGAGTGCTCACCTCGGGAGTCTCGACCACGGCCTCCTCCTCGACCGCCGTGTCCACGCGGGTTGCGCTTCGCGGCCTCCGTGCTATGGGTTTCTCGATCACTGTTCGTCGTGGCAGTGGCGCTGACTGGTGCCGGCGCGGGGGTAACAGCAGGCTGAGGCGTCGGTGTTGGTTCGGTACTGTGAATTTCGCGGGCAGGTCGGGACTCCGCATTTTTACTCATGTCATACCTGCTCCTTTTTGGCCATCAGCAGGTATGACATGAGTTCGGAATGCGTCGCGAACCTCATGTTCCTGTATTGCTGTGACAAAATTGCAGTGGCCGGTGGGACGTGGACAATGTCTTGTCGATCAGCTCCGCATCAGTGACACGGTCCCCACACATTCGGAGTTGCGCGGCAATTCGGTGGAGTTCAGCGTTAAATCCCTGCATGTTAGGGAAATCCAAAACTCGGAGATTCATCCATTTGCTACGGGCTTGTGGAAGTAATAGGCTCGTACCGTGGCGGAATCGTTCTTGAAGCTGCCGCCAAAGATCCGCGGGATCTTGGCACTCTATGTACTGTTGACGGAGTGATGGATCGAGATGGCGTTTGATTATCATGAGCGCTTGGTAACGCCACGCCGTGGTCATCTCTGCTATTGTCACTCGATCAAGCGCGCCGTCCAACTCTTCAGCACACAAGTATGTCGTCACGTCGCTGTTCCACTCCAGGAAGTTCGTGCCGTCTGGTGCGAGTGGATCGAACATCAAGGTCTGAGTGCGCGTCTCACGCATGGTAGCCATGATGACTGGGTTCAGCATCAAGCGCTGAAGCTCGGGCGCAAGTGTGGTGGTTCCGGCACTGTCCGGAAAGGTCGGAGCTGTCAACGAGGGCCGCTGCTTTGTCTGCGGCGTGCCTACGATGTTTCGATATTTCGTGCTATCTGTGGGAAGGAAGTTCGGTGACAAGAAAATAAAGCGGCGACGCACTTTTACTGTTGCGGCGGCGCAGTCTCTTACAGTAACGGCGGCTGAGCTTCTATTTAGATCTGGACTCTACCGCTAACTAGGCGTACAACATGCTGTCATCGTGAAATCATTCTGCAGAAACGGAAAGACTAGTCGGGAATGCGAAAAAGCTTAGCTCAGAAAAATCAAAAGGTGCAGTGCTGATAACGTGTTAGGAGCCGGTGAGAGCTCCGGGAGGCGAAACAGAATTGCAAGAGAAGAAAAGCCCGAAAAGGGCGGAAGATGAAGCTTAAGTAAGTCGGAAAGGAGTGGGTACAATAGTAATGGGGAGTGGCGGCTCGGCCGCCCTGTGCAATGAATGCACGTGTCCCACGATCTCCGGAATCTATGCTCATCAATGCCGCTAACGGCCTAACGACATTCTCTGGATAAGGGAGGTGAGTGGATGAAAGTGAACCCGGGAGTAGCGCCGAGTAGTTCCACAACATTTGGCAACGCTACGTTGGATTCTACAAGAGCACCAAAAAGTCCACATCGGGTTGAAATTTATTGCCATGTTGCACTGCCCGTCCCCATGGCGCCAATGTGTCACCTATGTGGCACACGATTAACCCTTCCAAAGTTGCTTGAATTCATTTGATATCTTTATATATTTAAGATGTCCAATTAGATGTTTGCGATGTCTTCTAATGTCTTACAATGTCTACACGATCAACATCCATTTACTTGACTATTCGAGATAGACCGTATCCGGAAACAACCATTCTCGCGTATAGTTGTATCCGGTTTTAGGCTAGCCCGACTAAACCCTGCTCTTCTAGCTCCTGCCCGCCTAACTCTTGTCTGAGAGTAGACAAAAAAACATTCAAAAACCTCTAAAATCACCCTAACTTCTACGCTTAAGGAGCTGCCTGGAGAGGCAGACTTTTGACTACTTTACCTTTATCTTGTCTCTACCAGTATAGGCCAATGTATAAGTCTTTATTCATCTACTTCTTCAACTCCTAGACATTATCCATACCCAAGTTATTAAATTGCAGGAAAACAAGGTTTGATTGGAAGTTCCTCCTCTAGGTGATGCTATTGTACAAGAGGTGGAGATTGAGAAGAATGACGATGTCACAATGTGTAGAGTGGTCGAGAGACAACCTCGTGGTCCAAAAGACATCATTGTCATGAGTGAGGATGAAGAAATGTATAAGCGTCGCTCGTTTGATGACAACGAGGAAGATCTTCCTCCACCCAAAATGAAAGTTCTCCTTCATCCTGTAAGAGGCCAAACCATAAAGGTGGAAAAAAACTATTTTCAGAAGGACAAAGAGAGGTTGGAAAGAAAGATGCAGCGGCGAAAGGATAAGGCACAGAAAGAGAAGGAGCTGTTAGAGGACCAATGGAAGCTTGCCAAAGCCCAAGAGGCTATTTGTATTGCCAATGAGAGACTTGTTTCGATTCAGGCGGAATCTGAGGCAAGGCTTTAGGCTTCCGAGGAAGAGGCAAGAGAGAAATTTAAATAGTTGTAGGTTCACATGGCTCGCTTTGCTGCACCTGGTCATGCTTCTCAAAGCACTTGTATATCGACTGTGCGAGCTGCCTCCGCCTCTCTTCCATCGCTGTCCAATAGCACTCCTTTGCCTCAGCCTCCACGAGATGATATTGTCTATTGTCGATCGGTCAACCTTGACTTGACAATCTGATGGACGTAGATGAGGTCGCCATTCTTTTGTATAAAGATGAGCAGGTCTTCAATGTCGTAGCAGAAGTCCAGCAGCCTGAGATTTATTGTCGACTCAACGATACGATTCTCTTCAATGAACATGAGTCTACATGCTGCTACCGAAGGTGGCAAAGCGGTTGGCGCATGAGATGAGGTTGCCATACCTTTGGATCAGGATTAGCTGGATCACAATGACTTCCCTGAAGTCTGGCAGCCTGAGGATTATTGTCAACCCAACTATACGATTCACCTTAGTGAACATGAGCCTGTTGCTACCGAAGCTGACAAAGTGGTAGAAGGTGCAAAGGATTCGCAATTGCCATCCACAGGAGATGTAGATTTGGTCGACTACGAGTTGAGAGTTGAAGACATCGCCTTCACCGGCCACAAAATCTCCTTTTCCCCTACCGTTCATCTTCCCGCTGGTGACGATCTCAAATCACGTACATGCATCTGACCCTTATTAATATGGTTGATTCCATCTTGCATGGAATTTGCTATGCGGCATGCTAGAAACTGCTTCTAGTCATGTTTTCTAATATGATTTCATTTTCTTTGATAGAGTGTCAACACCGATTGATGATGACTTGGGCGCACACGGCCAACCCGTCTGTGGCGATTTTTAGTGTGCACTGAGTACAATAGTGTTCAAAAGTAGTTATGAGTTTATACAAGCTTTAGGACATTCTCAGGGATGTACATTTCAAACTTGTATATAAAGAGTGATGATTTTTTCAATGACTTATCATGAGTCTAATTGTCATTATCTCTCAATGTTTATGGAGCCCAGCTCCGGAACAATATTTCCATGCATGATCCGCTTCCCTTCAAAGCTATCTGTAATAGGAGACCGCAATTGATTGGGAGAGTTGATCGCTCCTATTCACTCTTGAGCTCTCCTATTTGATCATTTAATGAGGTAACTTCATATCTTTGTTGTTGTCTATTGATTAGGTAGAATGCGTCGAGGGTAGGAGGGTGATCGTTTTGATACCGCCGTAGAGGAAGTGGCTGAACATTGTCTTCGACTTGAACGGTATACTTTGTCATACAACGTTCAGGTCAACGCATGTTAGACAAAGATCATACAGTTTGGAAGACAATGTTCTCTGCCACCGAATTTCAACTAAAATTTGTCTTAAGGTGGTTTCGCCCGACCAAATCTTGGCGAATTCCACGCAAGGTTTTCTCAATGGCGGATTAGATCTTAGTGTGGACCCTAATGCAAAAGTGGAATACTAAACCCATTGTTGGGCACTTCTTCCGCAGAATCCGTGGTCCTTATGACATCCTCAGCTACAAACATTTTACGAAGATGGAGCTCTCTCGGGGGTGCTTCTTCTACGTTGGTCAGAAACTGATGTAATGAAGATCCTCTCCGAGACCTTGTTCACCAACCCTAGTAGGATCACATCCTTTTTCTTGGACAATACCCTTCTCATTGACAACTCTCCTATCAAGAGCATCTTCACTGAGATTGGAAATGTCGTGTTTCTTTGCACACGGAACTTCCATGTTGGAGAGGACGACTTCCTCTTCTGGGAACTCTTACCATGGCTTCAGAGTCTAGACTCAAGGTGCCAACCAAGTGAGCTACAAAAATATGTTGAGGCCAATGAAATTGGTGTTAATCCTTTAAGTGTCGTCGACTTGGTTGTAGATCAGCTCATCGATAGGATAAGGGAGTCATTCACAAATATGGAGACGCGGTTCACACTTTCTGGGTTAGGCATGGTTGTTAAAGGAGGAAGGGTGAGGCATTAGGTCCTCGCTGCGGGCATTGGCTTTAGCATACATAATAAATAATTTCACTACGCTCACTATTTTGTGTAACAAACTTATGTGTAACTAAGTCAAGCCAAGCCTGTTCTTAATTTTCAATGTTTGTATTGTAGGTTGGATTTTGCTAGATTTCAAGGTTGTTTTGAATCTGCTTGATGGTGTGTGATGGTGTTTGTTTTGAATATCGTGTACAACAGAATGGATCTACTAGCATCATTGAATTGAGGAGTCGTTACCGGTTAACTAGAAGTCTTCGCTCTCGATCAGATTCTGAAGGAGCGAGTTGCGACTCACTTCCATATTTGAGTCTATACTTGATGCGATTTGCAGCAGATGCTATATTCCCGGCCATAGACGATATTCCACAATTCAACGATGCTGGTAATGACTCCTCAGGAATATAGCATCAAGGACTTGTTACTAGCATCGTTAAATCGAGGAGCCGATATTGATGATGGCGTGGTGAATAGTCTCCCTAGTCGCAGCCCAATCAGAACTCACGGTTACTTTCTGTCTCCTTTGAAGTGCATATCGTCTAACCGAGGAGACTTCTTTTTGTTGAATGCACGAGCTGGCAAGGAGACCTCCCCTTTAAAAAGACGCCTAAACCTAAATTGCTGAAAGAGACACCTGAGGTTGCTGTATTGGGCCAACTGTGCGTGATGCTGTCCTCTCTAGATCTCCATATGTACTCAAGGGAAGTCTCTCTAGGAACGGTATGGTCGCCAAACCTACCAAAACTGATCTATTAAATCTAATAATATTCTTGTTATGTATAGAAAGAAGCTCAATGAGACGTTGTCCACACTTCCTCCTCTAGGAACACGGTCGCTTCCGGTAAACAAGGCCTCGTGAAGCAATTGAAGAAAGAAACAAAAATAGTAGGGTGTAGTATATGATAGTGACTCTTATAACGCGGTTGGTGGTGGTAATTCCTACTATCTTTCCCCTTGAGACCATCTCATGAGAAGAATTGTCAAGCAAAAAGGAGAAGAAGCTGCTAAGGCAAGGCGCGAAGAATTATTGAAGAAGTGAGCTCTCTAATAGGAGATTTTTGTCGATAATTTGTCTTTAGTTACCGTATATAATTTTAGAGATATGGACCTTAAATAGACGTTTCCTATTCTATTTGGCATCTGTCCACCTCATTGTACCTACATAGTATGAAATCATTCATATGTATGACTTTTTTTTACTGTTGTGAATTCATCAACATATATTTGTAATCAACAATAATATTGAATAATTTTGTAGTCTTTATTAAGACTCCCCCTTATCATAGCTCATGGTTGCCTTTACTTGAGGTGTTATGTACCAATATTTTACCCACATCGTCTTATGTATGGATAGTTCTATGTTTTCCAAATTGACCTCAAGACAACTTCTACACAACTATGTATTGGTGATTGATATCCAATTATAGTTATGGTTATCATTAGATTCAACAACTATTTTCATCCAACAACCATTTAATAGTCTCAATATGTGTAATTTGTCTAAATTTAACAAATATGGCCTTCTACCTTCATTGAAACATTCTGAAAAATTGGAAACTTCGATATGACTTCTTATGAACTTTGAAGCAATTCCTTATTTGTTTTTAGTACATGACGTCAAGGAATTAATAAAACATATTGCTCTATGAATGAATCTAAATTATTTGGAACAAATCTTTGAAGATGGACTTCTTTAACTTTACGATGGAATGTAATTCTCTTGTTGCCAATAAACACCTCAGCAGATGAAGTGCTTTCTCATCTTAAAATAGAAGATCAACATATTATCATACAAAATACTTGGGGGTATTCAAAGCAACAGAAAATGAAAAGTTTACAAGATATAACACTAATAACTTAATTTATATCCAACAAAAATCTAAGATGATTTTTATCTTTTCTTACCCCACGCAGAGTAGTCTATCGTTGAATTTTCCATCAAAGCTTCGAAGTCAACTATTGCCAATTATGTTTGCTAGAGAGAAAGTTGAATACATTCCCAACGAAAGAGGTTTACCAAATTATAATTATTTGATAGAGTCTTATTTACCTTAAAATTGGAATTTTATCTTGATTAAGAACACTTTTAATGTAGAAAGTTTAGTCAAATCTCCTCATTTTGTAGAAACCAAAATTTATGTGTTAGATCCTCCGTTAAATAAGATAGAGATTTTGAGATAACAAATCCTAAGCATTATTGAAATGACTTGGTTAGTATTTTATAAAAGATTGTGGTGATTTTTAATATTGGATTGGATTTGAATCTTTAATGTGAATCTATAGCTCATTCAACATGATTTTTCACTTTCGCCTTTTTATCCCTCGAAATTGGTAACTTCACTTACAATGGTTTGAAAGTTACAGAACTTCAATTAGAAGCAAGTTTGGTTTGTCATTCAAGAAAATTTGAGTTGAAAATATTTCAATATACAAGCTTTTTCTCAAGTCTTGGAAAAAGAAAGGGAGTTGGTAAGGTATGCATGATTTTAAGATGGAGGCATGACAAGCAAAATGAAGTCTCCATCATTGAGAGCTTTTGTTATCATATGGAATAATTAATCGCTGACAGAAAGAAGAAAAAAAAAAAAAAAAAAAGAAAAAAGAAGAGAAGGCTAGCGAGGTAGGGAGGGCTTGTCTGACCCTTGCAAAATGAGAGAGAAGTTTTCATAAATAGTCAAACGGTTCTGCAGTGCGTTGCAAACATCGATGAGTTATTTTTCATCCCATCTTACGTGCATGCACGTCTACGAGTTTTTTTTGTTTGTAATACATAGTATAGAGCCTCACGGTCCCACCTTTCTTGTTTATTTTTGCGAATGAAAGTAGATTTCATTGCAGGGGTAGATTACAAGTCCTCATTGAAGAATTCCAGGGTTACTAAGGAACAACAGAGATTGACTGATATCAATTAATAAGAACACCTATGCTAATACAATCAATAACTACACCCATACTAGGAATGAGCTCCCATTGAACATCGAAGTGATTCCTATCTGGAAAAATACCATTAAGCACCAAAAGAAAATAGAAATGCTTAAAAACATTTGATAATTGATGTTTTGAAGTAAGTTTGTTGATGAGCTTGAGGGTTCTCCCCCAACCGATCTTGCTATGGTCAAAAATGTTCAACGACTTAGCTTGGAGAACTTGCTGTGTCGTGGGAATTTTGTGTTCTTTGTCATCGTGTCGTCTAACATGGACTGCACTCTTCCAATAGCTTTCTTGTGCGTTCATAGGTTTTGATTTTAAAGGAGAGCGGGACATTGCCAGAGGACGTCTTTCAACAAGCGCTTGAGCTGTATCCTGTCAAGCACGAGAAACAACAAGCATTCTTCTATCTCCATTACCGGACAATATTGAAGGACATTCCGAAGTGGTTTGATTCTATTGTTGAGGTACGAGCGCTCGCACGAGCGCGCCATTACGATTCCACCGTCGCAGCCAATGAAGGAAAGGCGCTTGAGCAGAGAGTTGCACGATATCACTACTATGGATGACGAAGGAGATTTGTGCCTCAAGATTGACTCAAACTCAGCCCCTTAAAGGCCGCAACGTCCCACAACAAGGCGGCAAAGAAAAAACCTCATCGCCCTTGGGTGAAGGAGAACACGATGTGCGCACATGCAAAGCCACATTGGAGGTGGCAGCTACAAACGCTAACAAAGTTGCCATCATGCGTGATGAATCTGCCCTCCAGCTTTTCTTCATTCCAGAGGATTTAGCTATTAGTAACATGGCTAGAGTACCTAAAATTGAGCTGCAAGGAAGAGCTCACGAAGCAGAATTCAACAGGCAGAAGGCGGATATTTTGCTTGATCTTTCCCGAGGTGTTTCCCGAGACGAAGCAGGCACACAAGACACAACGAGGCGGGAGCAGGCGGCGATAGAGGAGTTGAGGAGGACAGGAGCCAGGACATCCTTGTGCGGCATATAGGAGTGCAAAGGATGGACATTCACCACCCTCCATTTCTTTTTCAGAATGTGTGGGATCGTCTGTAGGTTTTGGCGTCAGTCCAGGTGCAAGAGAGAGTTTTGATCGTATGGATGCTCCGACCGAACCCTAGTCTGGAAAATGTCAGTGGCAGTGTTCATGGATGTTCATGGATTATGAAATAAAAGTTTTCTTTCACAGTTGCAGCAAACGACTTCTTGGTGTTGACATTGAGCTCGACCTATTTGATCGATGTTGTTGATGGTACAGGTACTGGTCCTGCGTTGTCGAAGTAATTGTTGATGTAGTCATATTCTATGTGCTCGTGGAGATGCTGCAGCGTCGAAGTTGTCGTTGCTTCAGTAGGGTATTGCTTGTGCAGATGTTGGCTTGCAGTCTTGGGCTTGGCGTTGATACTCAATCTTCGTCTGTCACCTGTGCAGGCTTGGGCGTAGCTGGCCATCGATAAATTCGAAGATGCGCATCAGCTCGATTGCTAATTTGTGATGCGTGATTTGCCCCTAGCTGACAAGGCTTCTACAAGGCTTCTACGATAAAAATTCTTGGTTGCGCACATATCTGAGGTCTCAGGTAGAATTCTCGACATCTACTGCTTGTTAATTCCTGTTATGAACTTGCGAGGAGTTCAAACAGCTTCGATACTTGCTCTATCTGTGGCCGGGACTCAGGATTGACTGCTATGCACGCCAGCGCGATCTGCAATGCAACCGTGTAATCCATCCGTAATCATATTCTTTGTATCGGAATGCCATATTAGTGCACATCGTTTCAGGTCTAAGGTTTAGGGTTTAAGTCTGAGGTTGAGGTTCCAAACGGAAGTGCAAATGAAACTTAGATAGGTGCACATTACATGCAACGTTTCTATCATTGAGTTCTGTTCATTACTGTCTTTGAGCAAGCAAGGGTCGATTATCTCAGAGAAAGTTTTCTTCTTCTGAAGGGCGGCACATGTCCACGACACAAGATCGAGGTCCCCGGTAGCAAGCTGCTCGACGGAAGAACTGTCAGTGAGAAGCTCCAGCAGCACAACGCCGAAGGAGTAGACGTCGCCATTTTGGGTGAGTTCTTTCGCTTTCATGGATTCTGGAGCTTGGTGTAATCTGTTTGCTGCAATCCATGCAAATCCTGCAGCATTAGGACTTTAAGAATGAAGTCAAATGCTGAGGTGTGAACACATCTTCCTTGTTTCAGTGAGTGGATATTTGAAACAGGTGTGTAATGTAGCCAAGTTCTGAAGGGTAAAGTTCAGCATGTATAAAAATTCGTCATGTAGCAAGTGTGATATGCGACGCAGTAAACACCATCTTTAGTAAAGAATAATCTTTCTTCCAGCGAGGAGGTACTTGAAAAATTGTTGCCTTTTGGAACCAAGCCGACTTTGTGCACTTAAATTTTACTCTGGTACATATACTGACGTGATGAAATCAGTCATGTACACCAGCAGCAAGCGTGAAATACATAATAGGTGCGAAAAGGAATGGCTGGAACAAGCGGTATCACTTTCACCTTTTGTGCTTTCGAAGTCGACAGACGCTGGTTCCACACGAATGCATTCTGTACCGACACCCAAGTGAGAGCACACAAATTGGACTCAATTACTGAGGCTACGGACAAGGTAGGAAACAATTCCCCTACACATGGTATTGGTGTTTGCATTGTGTCTTTCAGTGTTCCTGAACATAGTGTTGTCTTCTCCAAACTTCATGGTCTGACATTTCAGTTTACCTTCAAGCAGACTCTGCAAAGATGTCACTTATGCACAAAGCGAGGGAAGCATCTCCGTTCGTATCCATGGCAGAGTGTATTCAGAGGTTCCAGCAGAAGAATATCGGCGTATTGGAAGCGAAAGACAAACGCATGAAATCTTTGTCGGAATGTCTGCAAAACATGCATGTTCTACAATTGCAAGCCTAGGAGCAAAGGTTTTTGAAGAGAATTGAGGAGTTGCGGCAAGCCAAGTACCACTGGTTGTTCAAAATTTGCATTCCAAGGAGCTAGGAGTATTTGCATGTGGTTGACTCCTATTACGATATAGGTGGCTGTTGTAGTATTTTACATGATAGGTCCTATAATAGTACGATTTTCGTTTTAACTCACTAAGTGTGACTCACGTCTCTTGATGACTGAGAATCGCATTATTTATGTGACACTGTTTTTGTATCTAACCAGTGAAATAAAGTATGTCTTGTCAAGGCGATTAACTTATGTTCTTGATTATAGTGTTCGGGATGTGAAGCACTTTGGATTTTTGAAGCTTCAATGGATGCGTTTTTCTCCATTTACTTTAGTAGCCATATTTGGAGCATGTGTCCTATTTGGCACTTCTTTGACGTCCGATTGGATTTTGTCAGCCATCCCTACTTTCCGAGTGATGTTGAGATGTTGCTGCATAATGACCTTCACTATGCAGCAACATTAATTAATTAAGGGCGTCCTCTCAAGCCACATGGACCCCTTAAGGAGTTAAGGGGGTGCCACATGGACCCCCATGAGTGCACTTTATTACAAAAATTTTATTCTCCGAGGCTACCCCCAACCTTGTACTTGCTCAGGGGAGGAAGCAGCTACAAATGCTATGGGATAAATCCACTCCCCCGAGACCCCCTTCCCCAAAAACCCCCTTCCTCCAAGACCCCCGCCCCCAAGACCCCCACCCCCAAGACCCTCCCATAGCCCTCTTCTCCGGTTTTTAAGCCGTGATTTGCGGCCCGCATTTCAAGGGCCTTAGTGAGATTGTGGGACATAGTGATGCAGGACGCAGTAAGTTCTTTTCCAAAGAGTATTTTTTATGCTCAGACCAACGTATGGCATCTTTATCTCATGTGACAGCTCTGTTTTTCTCACCGTGAGTAGCTGGAGCCTAACGATTCTATATTTCTTTCTAAATTCCAATCGGTGACTCGGATCTTGAGAGTGTTGTCTTTTAGATGTTTCAAGGCAGCTTTGGCAGATTCACATTCCATGTATCAAAGTTATCTACAACATTTCGTTCACGGGGTCCGTTCAGATGTATTTGTGAGCTTTTGTTCCAGGTATCAGTTGAGCATGTATGGGAATTTTGGAAAGAGGAAGAATTACCCACTAATGCAGTAACTTACAAATCAGCAGAAAAAAGTGGAGGTATTGCTATTGAGATTTAAGACGGAGAATTTAGGTGTAATTCATCAGACAAGGAACTTCATACACTAACAGGAATCGACTTGCAAGTTCAACGAGGGCCCCGTGTTGCAATATGTGGGACTGTGGAGTCCGGAAAATCCAGCCTGCTTTCATCTGGGCTTGGAGAGGTTCCAAAAGTAGCCGGCATAGAAAGTTCTTGTTCAATGCTCATTGGTGGTGTCGAAGCTAGCCAGCTCTCGTCTTGGAACAGGTGCTCGACAAGGGTGCCATTGTGCAAGCTGGAAAATATGAAGACCTGCTCCAGGCCGGTACCAATTTTCAAAGCTTGGTAAATGCTCATGATGATGCAATCGACGGAATGGATACTCACGAGAACTCGCAATGCGTGTTTATTGACTCAAACTCTTCTAATAGTGATGTACACAATTCATTGTTAAGTGTGTTTTTAGAGAGTTTTGTATTTTTTTGTGACCAACCAGGATCAAGGTGGCGCTTCAGAAGCATACATCGCCAGTGAGTTCCAGAAATCGGCGAGTCTTCGAAGGACCAATTGTCATGCACAAGCAAACGAGCACGAGGGAAGAGGATAACAGTGATATAGTAAAGCGCCAGCTTATTGCAGAGGAAGAGATGGAGAGAGGGAGCGTAAGCTTTAGTGGCAAAAGGGATTGGTGATGATGAAGGTCACCAAAAGGCCTCTAAAGAGAAGGCCTCAACCGAAGAGCAAGGCAAATTACTATCCAAGAGCCAACATAAAAAAAATGGTTGGCAAAAGCTTTAGGGTGGTGAGAGTGGGCCTTCCAAGGATGGGAAGGACAAGTTTGCCAAGGACAATTCCAAAGTGGGGACAAGTCCAGAAAAGAGACAAGTTACATTACTTGTTTGAATTGTGGTGAAGAAGGCCACATGGCAATGCATTGCTCCAAACGAAAGGGGCAACCGACTCCTTCATAAGTCCCGAAGCATCGAAGAGAATGGGCTTGCATTTGAGTAAGCAAGCTCATCCAAGTGAGGTTTGCAAAGAGGCAAGCCTCATCAAACGTTCCTTGTAGCAACGGAAGTAGAAGTGAAGTGCCAAAACTTCACCTTTGTGGAAAACTTCAAGGTTTGTGAAATGGATGGGATTGGTCTCATCTTATGTAAGACTTCCTTTGATACCTATGGGGTAAAGATAATGAGGTGGCCATTGAGAGTGGTTGCCAACCCCGAAGGCAAGGAGATTGAGTTGGAGTTCACCAAGGCTCCCAACATGTTAGGAAGTAGAATCAACTTGGTGAACTTCGAGGAGTTAGAGGAAAACCGGTTCTAGATGATGCTAAGGACCGATTTGGGACTTGAAGGGAATAAGCCCACTTCTAACTCCACACCTACCAAGTGTATTTGAGAGGTGGTAAAGGCTTTGATGATGCCTTTTGGGTTGTGCAACGCCCCATCAACGTTCACAACCCTCATGAATACGGTGTTCCATCAAGAGATGGATGTGTTTGTCATTGTCTACATCGATGACATATTGGTGTTCTCCAAAACCGCGGAGGAGCATGCACAACACCTTGCAATTGTGCTTCAAAAAAACTTAGGGACAATAAGTGGTATACAAATGGGGAGAAGAGTGAGTTTGGCTTGCTAGAGATGGAGATCTTGGGACACATTATGAGGAGGCAAAGTGTCAAACCGGAGCACAAGAAGGTGGAAGCAATCAAGAAGGGGAGCCAACCCACTTCACAAAGGGAAGTGAGGTCATTGCTTGGGTTGGCCTATTATTATGGGAGGTTTATAAAGAACTTCTCCAAGATTGTTAAGCCCATGTCCGGTTTGCTTAAGAAAAACTTGGCCTTGGATGGGACCGATTCATGTGTGCAAGCATTTCAAAAAACTCAAGGAGAAGCTCTCCTCCCTGCCGATATTGAAGTTCCCAGAGTTTGATAAGCCTTTTGAGGTGCACACCGATGCAAGTGACTTTGCCATCGGGGGGGGTGCTCATGCAAGAAGGAAGCCAATTGCATGAAAATGAGATGTTTGCCGTAGTGTATTGTTTGAAAACATGGCAACATTACCTTGGTCTCCACAAGACCAACGTATTCACCAATAATGTTTCATTGAAGTACTTTGAAACATAAGCCAAAGTTACACCCAAGCAATTGAGGTGGCATGTTACCTTAGTGCTCATAAATGTGGAGTTGATTCACAAGCCAGGCCGAGTGAATGGGCACCGGATGCACTAGGTTGGAATGATGAACATAAGTCAAATACCACGCAAGTCTTGAGAGTGATGTATGCGGGAGAAGGTGATTTGGCACAACGGATAAGAGAGGCGTATATGAAAGACCCCGAGGCTCAAAAGTTCTTAAGTGAACTAAGGTGTGGCAAGAAGCCCAACGAAATACGGCTTCATCAAGGTATGATCAAGTTCAAGCAAAATAGGGTGTGTGTTCCAAAGGGCATGTGGAGGTTGAGTGTGTGATCAAGGAGGAGCATGACAACCGCTTGGCCGGGCATAGGGGGGAGAAGTCCACCATATGTTTGGTTCCAAAGAGGTTCTATTGGCCCGAAATGAAGGAACACATTGCCCATTTTGTAAAGACTTGTATCACTTGAATGTGAAGCCAACCGGGCGCCATATCAAAAGCACCTGGGTTTGTTACGGCCTTTGCCTATCCGAGATGGTCTATGGGAGTGTGTCTCCATGGATTTTATTACAAGCCTTCCGGAGTCACGAGGAAGTGACGCCATCTTTATGGTGGTGGATAGCTTTTGTAAGTTGTCAAGGATGGAGCCAACAAAAGGGATGGCGACCGCCTTTGACAAGGTGGTGCTCCTTTTCAGCGTTTGGTGGCGGCATCATGGGTTGCCGAAGACCAAAGTGATTGGAGTGATTACTTGGGTTAGGCGGTTGGTAGCCATAATGCATTGAGGCATGGTGCTATGAGTCAATCGCCGCCCAAGGTGGCTTATGTGTGAAGCCACTTATGCCTAACAACCTAGCTTTTGAATGGATTGCAATCGGAGATGGAACAAAGCCAAGGTGCAAAAAACTTGGTAGCCATGAGATAGCAACTTTTTGAAAAGGACCAAGAAAAACCCTGACAAGGCCCGAAGAGGTATGTGAAACAAGTTAACAAAGGGCGGCGCCATGAGGAGTATGAGGAGGGCTAAAAGGTGTGGTAGAATGTGAAAAATCTCACCTTACCGGATGGCTTGACTCCCGTATCCATGGCAAAGTATGTGAGTCCATTTGTCATTGCAAAACGGTTGTTTGAGGATGTGTATAAGTTGGACTTACCACCGGAGACCATGATTCATCCCACCTTGCATGTCTCATTGCTCAAGCCATATCACAAAGATAAGGTGAGGCCGGAACGCAAGCAAGTGTTGCGGCCTCCACCCGAACTTCTTGGTGATCACTTGGAGTTTGGAGTAAAAAGCATTATGAACTGCCGGATCACCAAGAAAAAGGGCAAATAATACTTGGTAAAGAGGCGGGGGTACCATGAGAAGGAAACAACATGGGTTGAGGCCAAGTCCATGGCCAATGCAAAGGAAATGGTGGAAAGGTATGAAAGCCAACGGAGATCCAAGACACCGAGAAAGCATTGATGAGGACATCAACCTTTGAAGTGGGGGTGAATCACCACACTTGTGTACACTTGGCCTAAGTTTTGTCTAGCATTTGGTGCAAATGGTGCAAAAGGCACATGTTGTAATACTTGGTTGACAATTAAGTTGCTGGCAAGTTCCTTGATTGCATGTTGGAAGTGAGATGAGTCCTAATCTCATTTTGGATTGCTAGGTTGGTTAGAAGAGGTTGAAGGATACGCGAAGCCAATACTTGGAATGCCGCAAAAATGGGGACTTTGGCTTGGGAGTTGTGAGTGGGTGAACCCCCACGACTCTTAAGCTTAGGACTTGCTCGGGCGGGAGCAAGGTAGTGGCACGGGCTCATAAAAGTGCCCTTTGCGGGTTGACCATCGTCAACGCATGGCTTGATCACCCATGTCTCGGTAGAGTGAAGCAAAGGCTAGGTCGGGCGGGACTTAGCATTACCCCTAGGAGAGCAAAGTTCACCACTTTGAGAGCCTAAGTGTTTGAGAAGTGGGCTTGGTGTTGCGACCAAGAAAGTGTTGGTTAGCCTTGAATTCAATCCTAAGTCATGTGAGTATGATGGGCTAGTTGAGCCTAACTTGGGGCCATTGGGGGCATTCCAAGTGAGTCTCAAAGTGGATAGGTCTAGTTTATGTGGGTCCTTCCAAGGAAAGTCCTTGGGTGAAAAGGACTTTAGACCTATCGGGTGCCACCTTTGAGACTTAGCCATTTTCCAAGTAAAAGGATGCTTGGAACATTGCGGGGCTAGCTACCCTGGAACGCAATGCAAGTGCCAAGGAGGCGGCTACCTCAAGAACTTGGTACTGCCAACAAGAGAGGATGTCGATGAGGGCATCGACGTTGTTTGGTGGGGGTGAGTGTCACATCCCTTTCCAAAGGATGCCCCAACACCGTGGTGTGCCAAGAGGACCCCGGGAGTGACGCCCCGGGCTTGGCAAGAGACAAGTGAAGTGACCAAGGGGAGTCCCGAGCAAACAGCATGCAATGGCGTCGTGCTCGGGACGAACTTGGTGGCGTGTCTTACATGGTTGGAAACCTTGTTTGAGCACGCACCCATGGGTCCAAAGAACGCGCGATTTGGAGTTGTGAGTCATGAGATATGGCTCTCCAAAGTTGGAGCGCGTTCCGGGACACTCCGGGACTCGGGAGTGTTGCCTTTCGGGACTCAAAATGTCGTTCTTCATGGATGGCAGCATGTTGCATGTCTTTGGAAAGCTCTGGACATGAGCTTTCCAAAATGCTAAGGCTCGTGAGGAGCAAAACAATGCTTTGGGAGATATGGCTCTCCAAAGCATCGGGACTTCGGGACTCCGGGACTGCTGCCTCCCGGGACTCCCGAATGTTCAGAGGAGCATAGCTCCCACATGGAAGCTCTGATTGGGACCTGTGAGGAGTCCATCGACATCTACTCGAAGAGTACATGTCGAAAATGGGCTCGCACGTCCCATTTGGATAACTGAGCTACAAGTTAGCCCGAGAAGAAGATACGGCCCGTTTTTGAGACTAAGGCAAAAACGGGTGGTCTTCCAAAACAAAAGTGTGTCACGGAAGGCCCCTCAACACAAGAGGGGGGGGGCCTACCGAAGACTCCAGAGAGTACTATGAGGAGGGGTGGTCTCCCTCCTCACTTGCACATGGTGCCTTGAGGAGCCAGGGTGGCTCCAAGGGGTGAGGCTTGGGATAGGGCCTCACTCCCGCACCTTGTGGAAAATGGAGAGTGCTTTGGAGCATTTCTAAACATGGGGTTGGGAAGTGTCCCTCTCCAAGTTAGTCCCCGTGATAAGTAGTGCCAGTTCCCGGGAGTGACCGGGAATGGCTCAAGAAGGTGAGGCATGGAAAGGAAGCCTTACTTCTACATCTTGGGCATTGTGGGATGCTCTTGAGCATCCGGCAACATTGGGTTGGAAAGAGTCCCGCTCCAAACTAGTCCCCGGGAAAACTAGTGCCGGATTCTGGGAGGATTTCCGGCAAAGTCCCGAATGGGGTGAGAAACAAGAGTGGAAGGGGACTAGTGGGAAGTTGGACAATGGATAAGGGCGGTTAGCTCCGGGGGTGAGTAGTGCCACCCTTGGGAGCTTGGACATTTGTGGAAGGCCGCCCCGTGCCACCAAGTGGCACGCCCATGTGTTGGTGGGAGTTCCGGGTTGGCATGTTCATGTGTTGGTGGGAGTTCCGGGTTGGTATGTTCATGTGTTGGTGGGAGTTCCGGGTAATGAGTATCTGGTAATGAGTTATGGAGTCAAGGTGGGTTGGACACCTTGACTTAGAATGGTGCTAACATTGTGTGTGTCGGGCACATGTAAGTGTTAGCAAAGTCGTGGCCGGTTGCTACCAACTAAGTGAGCCGTGATTCCGCTACCAAGTAAGGCTCAATAAGAAAAAGAAGAGTTGGAGTAATTAGGGTCGCGACACAACGAAGCTTTCATTGCGGACACAACAAAACGATACTTGCGTTGCCCTGACCTTCTGTCCAACCTATGGAAAGGTACACAATGCACGTTGTTGGTTTGCTTTAGGAAATAATTGCAACGACGACGCTACGAGACTACGATCCAATGCTGAAGCTATGTATCCCGAGGAAATCAACGTAGACGCCTTCTTGCCAGGGAGAAGTGATGGGTGTTGGGAATGTGGATCTCTATACCATAGACAAGGACAATGTCCTGTCCTAAAACAACAATGGTCTCTGAGTCGACATTTCCCTGAAAACAAATAGTCAAACTACGACCTCTATGGACAACCAAGAATCAAAACCGAATAGGCGGGGAGGGGTAACATTGACGGAAGTCAACGAGACTGAAACTAATGTCTCCACAATCAGCACAATAGCGGTGCCCACAAGATCTAAAGTTGCGGCACCGGAGCATGTGGTGGAATACCACGAGCTCTTTCCAGAGCAACATTGGGAACGATTAGACAACATTTGAAAACAGATTCTGGAAGAGTTAGAGTCGACCCTTGTTTTCAACATGCAGCAAGTACTCGACAACACTATTGTACGCATCACTTTTACTTGTTGCTACAGATTACACTACAAAGTGGGTAGGGGCCAAACCTTTGAGTTTAACATGACGCAAAAAATTTTAACATTTTTTAACAGGACCAAACGCATTTTTGTCCCTGTTAAACCACATTAAACCGCGGTTAAAAAATGTTAATTGGAACACATGATTGAACATGCTATGTTAAAATGACGTCATTCCAGTTGGGCGAAGTTACCTAGGGTCAGTAACTTGGTAAGTAAATTCCTTTCCACGTCAGCTTTTCCCGCGTTTGTACATTCCATGTGGGACAATTTATCATCCTTGTGATGGATGAAATCTAATGTGATGTGGCATTGGAAATCTGACGTGGCATTTGAATTTTAATAGCTAAGATCGTGACACATGGCCACATCGTGGAATGTGCGTTTGTGTCTAGAGTTTGTGTCAAAAGAAACAGAAGATAGTATCCACATTGACGCTGATTAACATTTGTGTCCTATGTTTTAACGCGATTTTTGAAACGTCCTTAGACGTCGGATGACGTTGGACCCGTCTGTAGTGAACGTAGAAATTTTGGATTTTGTGTTGAAAATGACATAATGTTTTATTAATTTTGACGTTGTTTAACATGTGTTACAAACTTTAACTCGTTCACGTAAACGCATCTAAAATTCTAAAGCTATGGTAACACGCGATGCGCCGCCCTAATGCTGACTTCCGGCCCTCGTAAGCGCTGCTCTAGAGTCTTGTTCATCACGCCTTGAGTCACTGGCGGCCACCGAATGTAATAGCCAACGGCCTGCTTTATAGTGAGGACGTCGTCCTCCTCTAGTGGGCACTGAAGCTCGTGGTCATCTTTCAAGCTAGTCTAAACTTGCACGGAGTATTAGTCCTCTTCAAGCGTCTTGAATTGGACAGACTCACGAGGCATGCCGTGCAGCACTCTAGTGCCAACTATGTCGGCCAAGGGGTCGTCATGGGGGGCATTGAGCAACTGGACGAACATCCCTTTTGAGAATTCACCCGGCAATACCTATAATTTACATGCCCAAATCCAAACAAGGAATCTTAGTATCATTTATTGGAATGTCACTTGAAAATGCAAGTAATGTCATGCAAAACGTGAATTTCTAAACAATGAGACGGTATTTGATGTCAGTGAAAACACTCTCTTATGTCACCTCAGATAGAATTTGTGCCATCTGAAACGAAGAGTTGTGTAGCATCTGTTGAGGCTTATTTCTTGACATCTCGCTTCAAGTTCGTCAAGTACTTTCTAGAAAAAAGAGCCTTTTCTTGCCGCCATGAAGGGCAGGAACGAAAGTGCACTTTCGAGAAAGGTTTGCTGATAGCTTGCAGTACCGCCTCTCGTACCGATCGAATATCTAAGTAATCTCACTCATGATGATCGCAATCCTAAATCCAAGCACCACTCACAAATTTAAAATTGATCACGGACTTCATTGCGGGTAATGAATAAACAAAACCGAAGTAACAATGGTGGGAATTGCGTACCTAGGAATACGGAATTAGAGGGTTGAAACCCCAGCTCTGATCCAAACCCTAGTAAGAAATTGATCACGGATATTTTTGTGGGTTACTCTTTAACCTAAATAAATATATGAAACCCAATTGAGGGAACCCAAGAAACAGTGGCAGGGATCACGTAGAAGGGACTGAAACCCCAGCCTTGATTTGAAATTTGTAGGTGCAGGAACCGAAGGAGAGGAAGCGTGAGCTAGATTGATCATGGACTTTTTTGTGGGGTTACTCTCAAACCTAAAGACCCAATTGACAAAATCAGAGAAAAAGTGGTGACAATTGCCTATGTGAGCCTCCAGCTATGAAATTGAGGTTTGTGGGTGCAGGAATCAAAGGGGAGGAAGCATGAGCAAGATTGGCGTGGTGATTGCTTAGACCTGCCTTCTTCGAAAATACGGCTGGCGAGTCACCTGCTCAATAACAGGTGGCAGAACATTTGTCATCCATAAAATGGATGATCTTCATCAGTTAGGTTCAGGGTTTAGGGACTTAAAATAACAGCGATAAATGAATGGATGACACTGATAAATGCAATCTTTGTTTACAGAACGTCATACTGACGCCTTGACGTTATATCAATGTCTATTGTAACGTGTTAACGGTTAAATTACGTCAATAGTGACGCGTCCACATTAACAATACGTCAATAGTGACGGGAATGCGTTAAAACATTGTCAACATTGACGCATTCACATTTAGACTATGTCAATAGTGATGCGTTCAAACTAAAACAACGTCAATAGTGCTGTGTTCACATTTAAACTACGTCACTCGTTATGGGTTAACGGTACACTAACGTAAATAATGACACTACTTGGACTTCATGTTTTTCCAACATCAATACTAACGCGATCACGTGTAAGCAACGTCAAAATTGAGGCGTTCACGTTGAAACTACGTCAATACCGACAAATTCACGTTAAAACTACGTCAATAGTGACAGGTCCAAGACTTCACGTTCAAACATCGTCAATTGTAACGCATTCACGTTGTTGCGACGTCAGCAGTGACGATTTCGCGTTAAAACTACGTCAATCATGACACGTTCACATTTAACTAGCGTCAATAGTGACGCGTTTAGGACTTCATGTTTCAACAACGTCAATGGTGATGTGATCATGTTAATGCAACGTCAATAAGGACGTGGTGATCCTAAGACTACGTCAATACTGACGCGTTTACGTTAAAACAATGTCAGTATTGACACGTTCACGACTTCATGTTTCAACAACGTCATCAGTGACACGTCCACGTTAAAGTAGGGCCACTAGTGACGCATTCACGTTATACGAGTAATACGGCGTCAAAAATGACGCATTGGTGTTAAACATGCGTCAATAGTGACGCATTCATGATGACATCTCTAGGAACAGTGTTAACACAACCTATGTCTTTTTTGACGTGCGCGTCACTTTTGACGCAAGTCAAACTCTAAACCGCCTAACCCTAAAGCACCATGCACTTTCTTGAAACGCGTTTGTTGAAACATAGTTTAACATAATCTATGTTATTTTTGACATTCATGTCACCATTGACACTCTCTAGGATCATTGACCAAGTAAAACCCTAACAGCCACGTCATCCTTACCATAAATGCACTTGACACGTCAACTATGTCATTACGTTTTCTTAAACACACGTTGACACAATTTTGCGTAAAAAAAAACGCCAATGTTACTATTGACATCCCCCATGACCAAGCACCAACTAATCCTTGTCACCCCTATCCTCCACATAAGCTTTCTACGTCACCAAGGCATTCCACGTAGGATTTATGAATATGTTAAAAGTAACACGCTTGAACGTCGCCCATGTCACTTTAAACGTCATCTATGTTAAAAGAAACGTGCTGACATGGATCATGACTATGTTTGATCATAAAAATATTACTAGAGTGTAAAAAATAAAGTGCTAAAGTTACTCTCCCCCTTAGGGGCGTACATGTCAAGGTTGACGTGGTTCTGTTATTTTTAACGCTAAATCGTTCTTCCAAAATCCAAGAGTGTTACTATTGACACTTGTTGTTGAACCAACGCCAATAGTGACGGAAGTATGTTAAACCGTTTAACATGCACAAAGTCACTGTGAACAACTTACCCACACTACTTTTGAATAGTATGGATAAATGTCACTTTTGATGCAAAATAACATTGGACAAAACACTGTTTTCCTCTAGTGCATTGTTAACTCGACAAAATTCAAACATTACCACGGCCAAAACAACTAAACAAAGCCAATGCTCAGTCTAGGGCAACTGCACGACAACTTAGTCACCGAAGCACAACACGTGACAAAGTAGACAGACTCTGCAGAAACCCCAACGTTGCTCTCACAGAACGAAGTCGGCACGAATGCCCCTATAGTCGTACATATTAATCACATTCATGTTGCCCATACTACCCCATGGTATGGGGGGTACAACAATCATAGTCAACCAAAGTTGTCAAATTGGGCGTGTTGAGGTGATCGGGCGGGCAAAACGGGCGTACGAGTTGTCCTAGACGGGCTGGCGTGCCTGCCCACCTTGATTGTAGGAGGTGTGTATTTTTCGTGGGTAACAAAATTTGCAGCAAAAAGCGACGTAGGATGTGACGTGTAAGTCCATCGTGGCATTGGGGCGGCTGAAATTGTGCCAGGGCGGGTGAAAGAAATCGAACTCACCAGCTGATGTCATTCATAGCGTCAATTAGTACTTTGTATTCTGCATGTCCGTCAAAGACAATGCAGTCGACAAAGAAATACCAATCCGGATCATCTCTACGCATCTGCTCAATGGATTGCATCCAAACAGTGATGCGATGATTCCCCTCGTAGATGTAGAAACACCATATTCATTATTTTGAGAGTATCCCTCAAGAATGAGAGTATTGTTGAGGCCCAGAAGTAATGATAAAAATACAAATAGTCCGTAAAAAGTGGTATAAAGTAGATATAGATGGATGAATAATTGTATGCCAGACTGGAATATACATGAATGTATGTTTATTTATAGACATTGTATACAAGAATTGACTACGTCAAAGGAAATATGCTCATCCAAATATATATGTGAGCTCTAGTTACATATGAATGATACGAATGTACGATGGTAAATACGATATTTCTATACCAATAGAACAATACAGTATGGTGTTGAATGTGGGCTATCCCTGGAGAACCATACCGATCAATGTACTCTAAATCATATCAAGACTGTTGCCGTATCACAAGTGCGAACGGCTTCGAATTTCAGCTAGTGCCTTCCACACTTCTGGTCCACGACTGTAGCCTGTGTATGGTGACGAACGCGAACTTGAATTTTCACGTCGCTGAAGCTTCAAAATCCGTTGCTCCAATGCATCGCGAACTGGAGGAGAACTAACTCTGGACTAAAATCCATCGTGTGTCTGAGTCTGGCGGTGACCCTCGTGTAATGGCGGGCGCATAGTACGGAAGCGCAAACGCGAAGTATCAACAGCGTGGGCAACAGACGGATAAGGTGGCCTCGTTAGTTTCGTCCCGTAGTCTCCAAGTTTTGTTGCTGGCTCCAAAGACTTCAATGGACAAGGCGTAGAGAGAGAATGGGTCGACGCACCACGAGATATTTTCAGCGACGATGCCTTATGAGGTGATAAACGAAGAGCCGGAGACTCGAAAATGACCGGTATGGGCACGACTGCTGCAGTTGTCGCCTAAGTGCATGAAAAGACATAGAGAAATGTAAGTAAATCAAACTACGATTGAAGTTAAAAACTAGGAAAAACTAATAAATGAACTGCTTCAAGTATGTCATACCTGTACCGGAAGTGCATCATCAACTAACTCAAAATCATCGTAAAGCTTTCTTTGCGGAGCGCCACCTCGACTTGATTCGTCTATTAGGGTACGGTTCTCCAGCGGGGAAGGAGAACATGCAGAGTGTGGTCGCTTACCGCCAAAAGCAGGACTATCCACAACACCATCATCAATTGCCATTGTCGAGTAGTCCATAGTTGATTGTGCAGTAGCTGATGAGTACATCATATGGCCCATTCCACTCTGCGAAATTGAGTATTGTCCGTAGTCCAAAATCGAATCAGCAGAAGCAGCGCATCGGAAATCAAAATCATTGTCCGAAACCGAGACGGAATTGGACACCTGGATACGAATTCATTTTAGAGGAATCATCAACAAGGATGATATGCAATATGATATAACCAAATCAACTTGACGCGAGTTAAACCAATGCTGAGAGAACTAGCATCATCAAATACTACAATAAAATAAAGGGTCGGACACAAGCCCGCTCTGAAATGACATCAGTCCGGGAGGAGACATTAATATTGAATCATTTATTATAATCTACACAATATACATGACAAATTTGAATCTTGTCTAGTGAGGCCAATCTTGGTTAACTAGCCTAATCAAGCACTAGCTTCCTAGAAGCCTCTACGGCGTTAATAAGCTCTTCGTATTCTGAAGTATCAAGCTCTTCAGAGAGCATTCTACGCCCAATGTTGTCTTCCCTACGGAAAGACAACAAGCCCTGACCGCGGCTTTGATGTAGACGTCGAATCCAAGGGAGGAGCTCGTCCACCAAGAATCTGTCAGATACATCATGCTCTGACCACGAGACTGGCAGTACGACATTCTCTGGTTCATTCACGACGTGCTTCTCACGGCTATCGTCGATGATGATCGTGTCATGCTCATTAAACTTTAAGTTTAGACCATTGAAAAGCATATCCAGTGGTTTGAGGAAGAGATCCTTATTAGTCCCCTTCAACTTGAAGTTGGACAACTTATTCCGCGGTCCTCGAACCTTGACAACCTCACAAGAGTTCTGCCCCCAAACAAGGCACGGGTATGGCACACCCCGGAACAAGTAGTCACATATGGACTTCGTGGTCACATGAACCATCGAACTCCATACGGAGACGTATGCAACTTCACTCAACTCACGAAGGAAATCATGGCAGAAGGGCCGAACGAAAACAGCCTTGGGACCAATCGGAGCGGGTAGGACAGAGGAATGTGCACTCGCGACCATGTTGTAAACTTGGTCCTTTGGCATGAATCTCTTCTCCTTGCAGACACAGAGGATACCGTTCAAGTCCAGGATGACATTGAGCCACTTGCATGGCACCCTTGAAGGAATAGAACAAGGGATATCCTCCACGGCTGCAACTACCGGACTGTGCGAATGACTCATCCCCTGTTCAGAAGGGGGGCAGACAAATGTGTATACAGTTAAGTACTGCACTGCCACATTTCGAGACTGACCATTTCTATAACACTAAGAAATCCCGAATCCAAACAATGCGATCACACCGAACTAATAAGGAAAGGATTGAATGAGATTTTGGAGAAATAGCAGCTTACCGGCGTATCTGATTGAGTTTCAGCTGTTTGTGAATCTCGTACAGCGGTCGAGGATGGAAGAGGAATGTGAACCTCGAGCAGTATGGAATCCGGAATGTGACCTTCATTGTGATCATCTTGCGGCGTGTTACTTGGCTCACCATGAAACGGACTCATAGGACTAGTGTCTTCCATAGGGGGGACGTCATGAGACACACAAACATTCGGAACACTTCGCAAATCAATAGAGCCTGCGTAGATATCAGAGGGAGAAAATGTGTAAGAAAATATGATTGTATCCCAAACTGTGCGTTCAAAATTGAGCGTCATATACAGAACGTATTTACACGATGAGCACCAAGTCCAATCTAACAAAATTGTCCTGTGGGAATATATATACTAGTCTATCAACAACTGTCGAAGGCTTCTACAGGCGAACTTCCATTAATCGAAGGAGAAATTCAACTCGAGTCGAGTTAATTGAAAGACTAGATCATGGAGTTCAACCTGATTTGGTAACGTTGGGATCGAGAGTCTGATCCTGTGTTCCTATCTGTTCTTCCTCATCCACGGCCTTCCTTTCCGACTCGACTGGGTCCGATGGTGTGGAGCAACTTGATGGGCCTTGATCCCTAGAAACACCTTGAGTGATGTTGCCCGCAGGTGAGGGAGCTGCAGTCGACTGAGGAGGCGTGCCTTGGAGGGAACGTCAGGGAGATGCATGTCGAGCTGCACCGCTGTCGGAAGACTGAGTAGGCCCGTGGGTCAGGAGGAGAGGTTCACTCTGACTTGGTTCGATGGAGAGGAGAGGTTCACTCTGACTTGGTTCGATGGAGAGGAGAGGCTTTGCATTCAGGTGCACATTGCTTGGACTACCATCTCAGGCATTCTCACGAAGGCCTCTGTCATCATAAACTTCCATCGTTGCTCATCCTCCTGTCTCTGGGCTTTGCGTTCCTCGCGCTCTCGAGCAAGCATTGCTTCAACTTCGATCCTATGTCGCGTCTGCGCATCCTCCTGCATTTTGACGAGCTTCTCCATAAAGGTGTCAACGAATAGAGACTCCCTTTTCCTCTTCTGTGGCGATGGCGTGGAAGCCCGAAGAGAGGTATCCGAGTAGCCTTGTTCCTGGGGATGAGGAAGATGAGAAGATGAGCCTCGTCCAGTTTGGGGGGTTACCGGGTGTTGGGAACCGTAGGCCTCAACATCCTGGACATGATCATCATCGTCATCACTTGACCCGATTGCGATCGGTCTTGGGTCATGCACGTCAAGTGGTAACTCTACTCCCCTGACCTTCTTCTTCCCCTTCTCCGACTTTGTGGGGGGTGGCGGTGCTTCCAGTCTCTCTCTCGATAAGGAAGGCTCATCGATTGGGTACCCTTCTTCGAAATCTCGACGATCCAAGTTGAAGACATCCAAGGAAAGTCTGACAACTTCGTCGTGCTCTTCGCTGGAGCTGATCGTGTAATTCATCAGAGAACACATCTGCAAGTAGACACATCAAGAGATGCAAAGTCAATCATATGAAAGTTTAACTCGAGCCGAGTTGAAATGGAGGTGGCGTGTGAGAGCAAGACCAGACTACACTTCTATGTGCATTCAACTCGAGTCGAGTTGAATACCATATATAAACTCTAAGTGCCATCAAACACCAAATTTAACTCGAGTCGAGTTAAATATAATAACGCATGCAAGAACAAGATTTCGTAGCATACTTAGTATTCCATTCAACTCGAGTCGAGTTGAATAGAATTCAAGTTAGTGTAAAACGATCCCTGGTCACTGGGGTGCGCACTGAACTTGACTCGACTTAAATACAACTAGCATTGCAAGCAACAGAGTCATGGCGAACTATTCAACTCGAATCGAGTTGAAATACATAGGATATCCTTACCCAGGCCGCACAGTAGAGCTTCCCGCCTCCAAAAACACTGAGGATCGCATCTCCTTCCTTGCAGAAGATGTCAAGCAGCTTCAGGTAGAACTCCATCCTCAATTCCGTATTATAGATACGGTACTCGAGCTCGTTGTATCTCCCGCATATCTTGAACTGTGGAGTGTCGGGGGCCTGGAAGAACTTGGGGAGATTCGAAATCCTCAACTTCTGAGATTTTCGAAACAAGAAGAGGATCTGGACATGATCCTTGGCCCTTGCCTTCGACGAGTTTTGGTCCTCGAGTCGCTCGTAAGGAGCCGGAACGTACTCTGCATACTCTATCTTGTAGTTTGCTCCGAACTCGCAACTGTCGAGGTGATTCTTGATTTTCGCCTCAACATCCTTACTTCCGCAGATCCAAACCCAAACTGGGATTTCAGTTACCACGGGGTCCATGATAGACTTCAGGACTTGGAGCACATTGTAGAAGTAGGAGCCTGATGACGAGTTCGATGACGCTGATTCCTCATGTGCTCCAGGGAGATTTCGGAAGTCCATAATTCCGACCTTTATTCTCTTAGCGGACTGATCATTCCAAGAGTCATCGTGCCATTCCCCTAGAACATCGTCCTCCAGGTTGTAGGCTCTGAAGTTTGTTTCGCCCCTCGGAACCTGGAACTTCCCCTTGTTGGCGAGGAAGCATCTGAAGAACTCTGTTGCATACGGCGAGAGTTGCTCAAAGGACTTGTTCTTGTTGCTGGGGAATTTCGCCAACGTGAAGAAATTTTCCCCGGGATTCGTGAGGAGAACGTTTAGTGTAGCTGGAGTGATCTTAAAATCCTTCTTGAATTTCTTCCAGCTCTCCTTCCTGAAGTCTCCACTTGTGCTGAAGAACATTAAGTCAGGGCGCATGCTGTGAATCACGCGCTTCACGATGGTCTTCCTCTTGCAGCGCTCCAGCCAGTCGTAAGAGCTGTAGCAATCTACAAGCACACCCTTTATCTGCTTCAATGTGAATTTGGGGTACTGGTGTCGCCGTTTTGGGTTCGGTCTGTTCAGCATATGCTCGGCTAATCGCTTGATCTGGGCGTAGCTACAGTTTCGGATCCATTTGAAGAACTCCCTGGTGAGGTGTCCATGGTCAGGCTTCCACTTCCCCAACTCCTTCATCTTCCTTCCTGTTTCGGGGTCGATGAGCTCCCCTTGGAATGCGGAAGAGATTAGCTCAGACCAGATGTCGTAGACGTCATCTGGAGCAGTGATGATTTTTAGCTCATTTTGGATAGTGAGGTTCTCTCTGGCCGCCTTGCTAGTTGTCACTGCTCTCTGGGCGTTCTTGACGTCGATGAGAGCAAATCTTGTCCTGACAGCTTCCATGAACTCCTGTATCAACCGAGTACGATATTCACTTAGATATTTAATTCGAGTCGAGTTGAAATAGGATACAGCGGGAATGAAATCCAAAAATCATCGTTAGTAGTGTAGGACAGTATTCAACTCGAATCGAGTTGAATGGAGGTACACATACGTTGAAATTGTCCTTTGCAGGTTTCTTGCCCTTGTCGGGCCTCTGTGTGACGACCCTGCCAACCTCAAGACCCTCCTTTGGATTCTCCGGTCTACCGAGGCTTTCCCACAGCTCCCGCGCCCCGATGATGTTTGTCGCCCACGTCGGATTTGTATTCATGAAGTGGTTGACCCTGTTGTAGAATGCGGAGATTCTCCGAATGATGGGCTTATCTTCGTTCCAAACCACAAAGCAGTCCCATGCCTTGAATGCATCCCTGATGCTAGCATCTACATCAAGCCGGGTTTGCAACTGCTTGGATGCCTCGACGCAATGTTGTCCGTTGACCATGTAGAACTCCCCGTCCTTTATGTCCTCCCAAGATTGGAGTTTCACTAGCTGATCCTTTGGGTAGACGCAGAGGGTGTTCTTCTTGCTCTTATCGGACATCTCAATCAGGAAATGCATCGTGTGCTTGACTTTCTCCTGCTCGAGGTTTCGGATGTTCAGGTCCGCAGGGGGGGTAAAGAGACGCTCGATTGGAATCTCGTAAGTCACATCTGAGCCGAAGATGTATGAGTCCTGGCAAAGCCCCCAGTAGTTCTTGAAGACATTCATGGACTCCTTGTAATCGACAACTTTGTCTACATTGTCGATGGGTACTTCCGTCAAGGCCGACACTAAGCTCGCCTGTTCAATCTCAGTGGGGTCGGCTAAGGTCGACTTCTTCGTCGTGACCGATTTGAGCTTCTTTTGTGTCGGCCCCCGCTGAGCTGTGGACGGATTCGCCTTGCGCCTCTTCGATCCCGTCGGCTCACGAGTCTGATAGAGGATAGACTCGTGGCTGCCGCTTTGCATGCTTACTTCCTGCGTCAGACGAAGGGGCGTCACTTGCATCTTCTTGCGTTGCAGCTTCGCCTTGAAATTCACCATGGCAGTGACGAGTGATCGGAGACGAGGCGCGAGAATACTGGATGGCTGTTGTTCACCGCCATCTTTTGTGAATTGAAACTCACGAATGTGTTGCTCGACATTCTTCGCCAAGGGTTCGTAAGGAGTATTTTTTATACTGTCGACATGTGCCCAAATGTCGAAATCCATCTTCGTTGTGTCGATCATGTAAGTGAACATGTAGTCTTGGTCCACAGCCGTGTCCTCGTTGGGGTTGTCCACGATGCACGTCACGCAAATCCAGTGGGTGTTGTGGACTACAACATCGCTGATGTTCTCCTCCAAATTCACAGGAAGGTTGCACTCTGCACCCGTGTACTTGGTGACGACAGCCAGCTTGTTCGTGTGCGGTGTGAGGAGCATACTCCACCATTCGACATCCACAGGCTCTCTGTGCATCCACATGTCCCCAAATATTTCGGGATCTGCGACCTCGCTATCCTTTTTAGGAACATAGAGACTGAAGAAGGCTGAGAGCCTCTCCTTGGGATTTTCTCCTGATGAGAAAGAGAAGCAAACTTAGTATTTATATATACGAATTGCAAGTATTAGTATTCAACTCGAGTCAAGTTGAATTAGAATTCTAATTGTCTCTGTCAATCTACAATTATCGGTAGCAACTGTCCAGGTAAGTGTTATTCAACTCGAGTCGAGTTGAAATTGCATTCTATCTCTCTCTGTTAGTCTACGATTATCATTAGCAAGGAAGTGGGATTCAACTCGATTCGAGTTGAATGTATCCGTCATGGCGTTTTGTTGTTTCTTAATACAGAACTTAGTTACTTTCAACTCGACTCGAGTTGAATTAATGCTGAGAGTGAACGTTCATCATTTTACTCTAATCAAGGAGTTCGTATCAACCCATGTATTTTATCAATTTCAGTCAGGGAATTGTGCCTTACTCTAGTTGAGTTTGTCATGTCAGTTTTCAGCCCAATGATTACTCATTCTATTTGATGTAATTTCTACCATCGAATAATTCAACTCCACTCGAGTTGAATATTATGAATCTCTTTAAACTGCATGAAAATATTATAAGTTCCTTCCTATTTCAACTCGATTCGAGTTGGATTATGTTTATGCTTTATTATGCACTACAGTAATTCAACTCGAGTCAAGTTGAATATGTACATTGATTATATATCTCGTATTTTATCGATTCAACTCGAGTCGAGTACATTAATTGTCTTTTTTCGCACATGCGCAAAACTAATTCAACTCGATACGAGTTGAATATTTTACTAACACTATAACAATAATTTATCAATTTAACTCGAGTCAAGTTAAATTGTTCGAGCTGCGGCAAGTAAGTAGCACATATGGGGGAAGTAAATCAGTACCCTTATATCTCGTCTTGTCTGGATTCAACTCGAATCGAGTTGAATCGTTCAAGCCTAAGCTATCATTCACTGTTAAAGGGATTCTAGGGCAGAGATTCAACACGGGTCGAGTTGAATTTTCCCTTGTCTGTGAACTCGCGTTTTAACTCTCAGAAACAAATTGGATGGACTGTTCAACTCGCCAAAAACGACTGGATGGGGAATTCAACTCGGCCGGGGTTGAATTTGAGTGTAGTCTATAATGTCGGTGGCATGCAAAGGTAAAAAACTGTGTTTCCAATTCAACTCCGGTTCATTTGAACTGCTTATCTTTATTGAATCTTTCGAACATCAACACAACTCGGCTACGGTTCAATCGATCTGAATTGTTCTCTACGCTAAGTATGTACAAACTAGTATTTTGAAGAACATGCGAGCACATATATCCAATGCCAAACTATTCCGCGGAAACTTAGTCACATTCAACGAGAGTTAAGTATTGAATACTCACCCATTCTGTTGTCTGCTTCCCTGCTAGACTGTGGATACCGAAATTAACTGGACAAGCCTCGGCTTCGTCCTACTCCTGAAGCAAACAATGAATAATTGTAAACAATGAATGATTAGAACATGAAAATTTACAATGACTGATTCAAAGTGAAATTCTCAACACTAACGCAGATTCAAGTATGAAAGAATCACATAGTAGACCAATTCAATTGCAATTGATTCACAAACCGATGCTCTGGAAGTGAACACAAGCATTCTAATTATCTGAAATCACTGGGAAAAACCTCATTGACAACTCTCACCAATTCGAAATTCATCAAGTTCATTAACTTCCTCGAATCAACCCTAAACAGCTCAAACACAACCACCTCTTTTGTTTCAACATTCACATTCCAGATCTGCTCTTAAAAATCAGGGTTCAGAAATTTTATAAACCAGCTCCAGTAGGCGTGTTTTCTCTGCTTTCCTAAATCAGACATCTAAACTCAAACTTCCTCCTCATCTTTTCAATGTAGTCACTCAAATTTCAAGGATCCCGAAACCTAGTAAAATTCAACTCTTGAAGTCCAGAAAACTGACAGAAATGACCAAAAATTGCAAACACCACAGACTGAAATTGCAAATCTAAAGTTGCAAACATTGGCCGTTAACTTACAGAGAAGGTTGTGAAGTCCAGGAACTTGGTGAGCGCTGCCAAAGCTGCAGAAGCACCGTCAAACGAGCCACCCACTTGATGCCGCATTTATCTCAAAAAGCAGACTCTAAGCTAACAGGGTCGACGCGCAGAGCTAAGAGAAGCAAAAAGCGTCGGGGAGCAGAGCAAGAAGCAAGAAGCAGAGCAAAAAGAGCGAGTAGATACAAAAGAGACTATATAAACATGAACGAACATGACCTTTGAGGCCAGGAGATAGCTAATTCGAGGCGACGAGCTAGCGACTGTCGGGGCCAGAACTACGCGAGCAAGAATGCAAGAAAACACCAACTAACGCAAGAATGCAAGAACGCCGAAAGCCAAATTCAGCAAGCGCAGCGCAGGAGCGAGGAAGAAGAGGAATACAATGGGGGCCAAACCCTAGCCCCCCCCCCCCGCTCTCCATTCCCGGCCATAATTCGAGCGGGCTGCCCGTAATCTTGCACAGGCCGCCTTTTGCACTGCCCTTGCCTACCCGGGCCGCCTTACATGCTGCCCCCGCCAAATATTGCCCCGGGCAGCAATTTCTTGCCCTTTTCATGTCTGCCCGTCTCTACACTACACTAAATTCCATTATATTTTTCATTTATTTCTAACTATTTTTATTAGTTAATTTTTTTGAAAAGAAGATAAGTTCAATAAATGCCTATTCTAACACTATATGTATTGTAATCGTAAAATTTTAGACTCCACAACACTTTACAATAGTATGTGTAGTATTAGATAAAACGTGTCTGCGAAAATACCATGTTTTAATTACTAAAAAGTTGTGTGTAGTTTTATATTGAAAGAAGATACAAACTTGGAAAAAATTACATTATTTAATTGGCAATACCCAAGCACTAATTCAACTTCGATTATGTCATATCCAACTTCCCAATTAGTTAACGTTCTCCAATCCAATAAGGTCATCATTCACTTGAAAAGGAAGCTAATAAATTATCCCCTCTCTATTAATTTCTAAGATGTTGTCAACTCATAAGATTTTATTAATAATATAAACAGCTACATATTAAAAATATTAGTGGATAGATATATAATCAGGTAGGAAGGTTTGAGAGAACGAATTGGACAATATAAATAAGACTGTGAGAGTATATAGATAGAAGATATCTTTCAGAAACATCATGTATACTATAGACATGCATCACACATATCATGGCCATACATCACACATATCATCGACGTACATCATTCATACCAAAAGATCGTCCAACAGTATTATGTTTTAGAAGTAGATTACTGACTACAAACCTTATATATATCTCTATATACGTATACTAATTTATTTATATGTTCATGTATATACATATTTGAACTCGTATGCGTATATAATTGGGCTTTCCTTCTCTAAATTAAGATAGCACAATAAATGCTCAACATATATTCAAATTTATGTTAATATTGAACATAATTGAATTAAAATTCCATGAAGTTAACTTATGCACCAATGTCTATGTATATACATACGTACTTATTTAGGTCATCATATTCAATTTTACTTGTATGTATATCTCCATAAACGTATATTAATTTATTTATATATTCATGTATATACATATTTGAACTCGTAAGCGTATATAATTGGGCTTTCCTTCTCTAAATTAAGATAGCACAATAAATGCTCAACATATATTCAAATTTATCTTATAACATATTAGCTGACTGAGTTGAAATATTATGTATATAACATCTATACCCGTACCTATGTACATATACATACTTATTTATCTAAGTTAATATTCATTTGTACTCGGGTATATATCCATGTATACCTATTTGAACTCGTATGGTCATATAATCGCGCTTTCATTGTTCTATATTAAGATAGTACAATAAATGCTCAATACGTAGTCAAATTTATCGTATAATCATTCATCATTGAGTTGAAATATTATGTATTTAACATCTATACCCGTATCCATGTACATATACGTACTTATTTATCTATTCATATACATTTGTACTCGTATATACATGAAGTAAAATATTATGTATTTATCATAATATGTATTTAACATATTATGTATCTAACATATTATGTATATATTGATGTATATTTATATGTATTCATATGCCCATTTATTTGTAGTGATTTTATTCTATGTTAGTATTTTATGTTTTTTATGGTATTTTTTATAAGTAGTGTACCATATATTTGATTCCATAGATTTTGGGTTACTAAGTAAAGTATTGTGAATGGAATGTTCTCAATTACTATAGTTACTCTAATTTTGTAATTATTATATCTTATTCAATAAATATATGAGTACAAATTTGTATTTTTTTTCCACAACTCATACATGTGTATTGAATGTTTAATTTTATGGAGAAATCATGAAAACACATTTCCTTGTTAAAAATAAAAAATGCATATTTACGAATGGGTTTCCCTCCAAAATCAGTTTCCCGCCGAAACATCTTTGCCGCCGAATATTTTCAAAATTCAAAACTAAAATGTAGAATCCTATTTCGAAGCCCAATCAAGATAAAATGCAGGTTGCGACAAAAAGAGGTCGGCTTTTTGCACGATATCGGGCGTCGAGGATACTCGACCGATTCAACCGTTGAGGTCGGGTTGGGGTGCTAACGCAGTCCCTCATGTTTCATTTCGATTTCTCTCACTCTCGTCCCTGCTTTGAAGATGCGCTTACCTTGATTTCGTTCCGCTGTTCTTGTTCAAAGTTGCGTGTCTGTTTAGATTGTATTTGAGTTTGTGCTGACGGAGTTTAAAGTAGTTTCCCATTCTGAGGTTCCAGTATTGTAGAAGAGGCGCATGCTCTTATACTTTGATTGTGTTTCAGGTTATCGAAGTTGCTCGTCCTGTATTGTTTGTCTTCCGCATACGAATTGCTGATTGTTGTGCGTGCTTTTTTCAGTTGCGAGCCCTAGTATTCCTCGCGAAATCTGTAATTTGCAGGTGAGCGTGCTTCGGAATTCCTCAGTGTTTCAGCAGTTACTGTGTATCATTGATTTTTAGCTGGTTATGAGTTCCGGGAATTCCGCCGATATTTCCGGGTGAATGTGTTCAGCACAGGGCTCTATATTTAAAACATTCAACTCGACTCGAGTTGAATTTATATTGCCATAGTATGTAGGTCTGTTCAATTTCAACTCGAGTCGAGTTAAATTGTGATTCAGTCTTGATTACATAATTAGGATTTTATACTAATAGGTTGTGATATTCAACTCGACTCGAGTTGAATTGGAAATCAACCAATTTCATAAGGGGTTCTTCCCTTTATGGTACGGATATTCAACTCGGGTCAAGTTGAATCACGGTGTGGATATCAGTCAGATTACAGCAGCAAAATTGTATTCAACTCGAATCGAGTTAAATGTGGATTCCCAAGTATTTTGTGATACAATCTATATGTATCAATGAATTTCATGGAATCCGATATGCTGTATTCATGGATCTTCACATTCAACTCGAGTCGAGTTGAAATGGTTATCACCAAACGATTCCTGTGGTTTACTTTAGTCTTGTCGAATGTAGTGGTTTCAATATCGGGCTCAGATACGTGATATTATTATCTCCCTAACAGGATTTAACTCGAATCGAGTTAAATCAGAATTAGCACATATTTAGTGATATACATTTCCGTGAAGTAGATTCGCTTCAATTTTCTGTGGGCATTCAACTCGATTCGAGTTGAATTCATAGACATCTTAGCTGGCAGAGAATTTATTCCAACATCTTGTCTACGTGTAAATAATTCTATTCGATTTCTGTCATTATTGTATTCAACTCGAGTCGAGTTGAACCGCCACATATTCTTCTGCTCCTCAAGTCGCGTTCGTGATTAATTTGCAGACTCTACCATGGCTGCTCAAGATGTTCAATTGCTTGGTGATTGTTCCTCTAATGAGGAGGTTGTGGAGCAACCCGAGGTTCCGGAAGACGTTCCAATGTGTGAAGGTATCGCTCGGCGTCTTTGGGCTACAAAGTTCGTTACCCTTTACGGTGACAAGGGTCGCCTTGTAGCGGAGGGCCTTTGTCACAGCATCAGTTACGATCTCGTACTCGGAAGCAATGGTCCACTTGGGCACTCCTGAGTCGCAGTTCAAATCTCGAGAACCCTTGATGCCACACTGGTGCCAGATGAGTGGAGATATTCTGTCAGGGCGTGGCCAATCGATAAAGTCTTTTATAATGGGGCTAGTCTCTGAGATACGACACGATCATGACTCTCGTGTTGCACGTCTTGCTAGACCTCAGTCATCGTGTAGCCGGAGTTACAACAATACATCTAGGAACCCGCCTACTGAAACATCCGTCAAGTCCAAAGGCTTATTAACTCAGGAGTCTATCAATTCTGTCTCAAGCAAAGTATGCTGCACCAGGAACTACGTTCAGCCCTTCCCGAGGGACAAGATCCGATGTTTCCGAGAGCGGATGTATAGTGGTACAACCTACCAATTCAGGTTTCACATGAAGCTTGACGTTCACAGGCAGGTTCATCGAAATGCTGGCGGGAAGAGGGTGGTCACGGTTGAGGGAATCGATGTTTGCTTGCATGCGTGGAGACATATTGCTGGAGTGTCCGAGGCAACCTTTCATCGGTTTCAAACGTACGTGGCCGATGGCGTCATGGCGCATCTCCATGGAAATTCGTCTTTGCTTAAACCGCGCAAGCACACGTCGCAGGCAACTGCAACCCTGCGTTGCATCCTGGAGAACTCTGCTGATCACATGCCGCACCGAACGAGGACACTAAAATCTGGAGAGAAGGTTGTATCCATGATTCTTCCCGCTACATGGAAATGGAAGAGTACCATCCCGGAAATCAACGCCGCAAACGAAGGCTTCGGTTTGAAGATGGTCTCACCATCTTCTCTGAGTAGAATTCGGAAGTTACACTTTCCTGAATTTGATGCAAAGAAACCCGGGGATAACTTCGCTCGGTGCTCCAAATGTGATCGGTTGCACACACTTCGTCGTGGCTCTATTCCCGGGTCGCAACAAGCACTACTTTGGGCAAAGAAGCTCGAGGTACACTTGGCTGCAGCCCGTGCTCATCGGGAGTTATATTATGCAAACAGGTATAGGTCGAAAACCTACCCGCATGAGTGTTTGACCATTATGCATGACAAAATGGATCATGCGAAGACCGCTTCCCCTGTCTTTTCTCACAAGAGTAAGGAGCTCGATGGTCTCATGAAGCTACCGGTATCCGTCAGAGGAATGATTGCTCATGGCCACGGAGATGTACGCTACGCAAATTACGGTCTAGATATTTTCGCACACGATTCAAATTACAGGGTGGGCTCTTTTGCTAAGCTGCTCCGAGATATAGAGTTGCCACCAAAGTACTCTTCGAGGGAGCTTTTTCTTCGGTCGAGGTCGGCACCTATCTTTGATGCTGTTCTCCAAGGTGCGGAGACTTGCGTATCGTCACTCCGTCCAGCACCAGCTATTCCACTTCGAGGAATTTCTCTTCCGCCAATTCTCAATGTTCAGATGGACAATGCAGCAAGGGACAACAAGAATAGATATGTATTCTGTTTCTGGTCTCTCCTTGTCGCGAAGAAGATCTTCCGCGAGGTATATGTGAATTTCATGTTGGTTGGGCATACCCATGATGACATCGATGCAATGTTTGGAAGGTGGAGCATGCTGTTGAGGAAAGACAATTTCCCCACTATTCCGTTACTCATGAAATCTTTCATGGACGTGGAATCTATTCCAGCCATCCCCCACCTTGTTGAAGAGGTGCCGGATTTTAAAGGATTTATTGATGGGTTTATCAGGGATGGAGGGGAAGCACTTGTTGGTCATACGTAGGCACAAGAATTCAAGTTTTTTTTGGATTCTACAGGTTGTTCCGTGATGAAGTACAAGGCTTTGTGCACAGCACAAGATTGGTTGCCAAATGATACAACCGGAATTAAGTTGTGGAGAGAAGACTCGGAAGGTCGTTCTTTGTGGCCACGTGGTGATCCAACTCCTACGACGCATTGTGCAATGAGGGGTGTGGAGGACATTGTGAAGGGCATTTCTGGATTTATCAAGTACTGGGAGGCAATGTCTAATGAAGATAGAACTGGAGAGTATAGAAGACGCTATGAACATCTTGTGTTCTATTGGCGCGCTGTGAAGGCAGCACTAGAGGTTCCCATTGAACCACCGAATGTCCAGATTTTGGCCATTGTCCAGAATAGATGCGACTTTGGAGGACCAATTCGCTGAAGATGGCGAACTTCGTGAGGAGTTTGGAGAAGATGAGGCATATGTTGGAGAGATCCGAGATCGCCCTCAACCATCTTTTCGTGTAGCTCGTGATGTTTATGAAGGATACTTTCTTGCTATTTGGCCTGCAGATGGTGACTCACGACCGGTGTGGATCGCTCGAGCGTTGTCAGATCCGAACATAAACCCCCAGCAACCAAATTGCATCCTTATTCAATTCTTTCGGCCTACATCAAGGGATCGAGATGTGCAAGAGACCTACAATGGATGGCATTCGGTCAAAGGATTGCGTTGGAAGGTTGACGATACTCAACCTCCTTTGTGGGAGAATACAGCTTCATTGATGACTTCATGGAAGTCAAAGGTCAAGAAGGATACAACCGAGTGCACTTTAAAAATTCCGGTGGATCAAATTAAAGTCATTCACGATACTATAGTTGAATTTTCTAATGCTTGAAGGTCTTATATGTATTGCAATCGTATTTGTGTATTGTAACAACTACATAGTCATGGCTTTGTCTTACGATTTAGAAATAATAATCTTTTGTTTCAAATTCAAAAGATTATAGGCATTTATAAATATAGAAGATATGTTAGACCAAATGATCTACATGGATGTGTGGTTTAGGATGTTGGTAGTATCAATGGAATATGGAATATTTCAAGTCACTTAGCTCACTTCGAGCAACACTTTGTTTGTGGTACTGGGTTTCATTAGAAATCAAAAATACATTGTACGCATTTATGAAAATATATTTCTATACTATATTATAGTATTGATTTGTTCTTTCCATTTAGTACTTTTGTCGATTGATTTATGTGAATAAAAATGATAACATGTATTTAATTTGTTATAAAAGGTAGTAGTGGTTAGCAGCACTGATATTTGTGTGTGTCATACATGTCACAGTTAAGGGTACGTGGTTGGTTGGTAGCAAATATTTTCCTGCCCGCCGAAGCTCACTTAGCAGTACCAAGTCATGTGTACATTTTAGCTGCTCGAACGAGTCCGATCGGAATCGAACTCGGACCACCTGCGTTATACGGAGACTCCTTCTCATCCAACAACTGAGCTCATGACTTGGTGTCCATTTCAAAATTACTCCGGTCTTTATATTAATCAATTGGAAGTCCGGCTTAGAAACGCCACGGTGCACAAACTTTCGCCCATATTATACTATAATTTGAATGGAAACTTTAAGATTCATAACTTTCTAAGTTATTTGTGTACAACAAAACATCATTCTAAAACCTCTCAATTTCATTTTGAGAGGATTATTAACTCTCAAAATAATGAATATGGTGTTTAGAAGTATTTGCCACTGAATTGGCCAAGATCTGGATCGGCTTGCAATGAGATTTCGAACCAATCATTTGCCGCTTTCCAATGAGGGTTATTCCAAACCGCATCATTGTCTTTCACTAGCCGCTGCTTCTCTTTCTTGCTGAAAGAAGAAACATATAAAATGTGTTCGCCCTCTCGATAACATTTGACAAACTCGTTTGCCAACTTGCAAACTGTGAACTGTCGAAACGGTTCACGCTTGTACAAAATATTATCTACAAGCATTAGTCTAATATTTTTATGTTCAAAATCCCCAATTGGGACGTTTAGGCTAATTCCTTCGCTTTCCGGAATTTCTATGATAATTGGAGGGGTCTTGCCTAAATGGCCCGGTAGTTGTTTAGTCTATACTAAATTAGTAATATTAAATTGTATCAAAGTAGTACGACATGTTTTTGGTTATGTTTTATAAATTTATCATTACTCATAATTACCTAGATTCATCCTAATGAATAAGCATAATTAAAGTAATTAAGTTAAACGTTGCGGATGAAATGCTGGATGAACAAAGTTTCATTCGGTTGAACCGGATGAAACTCTACCACATCCAAGTGCACAACTAGGGAGAGGAAGGAGAGTTAGGGTTCTAGTTTTTTGGGAAGTAGTGTGGAAGTTTTTAGTATGTGTGGAGAAGGGAATCTAGATTTTTGGGGTTTTTTCCTGGGTCACGTTTTTGTACGGTGGTTTTTAGTGGAAGTGTGCATGAATGTGAGAGATTAGTTTTGCAGAGTAGTGGACGCAGACAGATCCAGGTTGGCAGCAGGGGCAGGAGCGGTGACGGAGCTGCACCCAGCCAAAGGCAACGGCGTGGAGCGGATCACGAACTAGCGAGATCACGCCGGGGAGCTGCGGCCAGCACCGACATCGGAGCAGGGGAAGTTCAGCATCGAGCACGTAACAGGAAGCCTAAGCGGCGTTGGTGGCTGGCGGGGGAGTACCGCATCGGTCGCTCCGAAGATCGGTTGTCGGCAGTGGATCGGCGAAGGAGGGAGAGATTGGAGCAATCGGCGAAGGAGGGGGAGATTGGAGCCGGTACTGAATCCGCTGCACTGGAGCCGACTTCGGCAGTATCGGCGATCAATCCAGCGACCACGAGGAGGGTAGCCGCTGGCTCAGTAGAAGCTCCGGCAGTCACCCCCGCGGCGTAGCGATCGGCAAAGGAGGGAGAGATCGAAGCCGGTACTGAATCCGCCGCACCGTAGCCTATTTCGGCAGTATCGGCATTCAATCCAGCATCCACGAGGAGGGTAGTCGCTGGTTCAACAGGAGCTCCGGCGGTCATTTCCGCGACGTAGCAATCGGCGAAGGAGAGAAGTCGCTGGCTCAGTAGGAGCGCCGGCAGTCATCTCCGTGTGCGAGGACGGCCAGCTGGGCAGCAGGTTTGGCGACATAGCGAGGAGCGGAACGGCGGCTCAAGCGGCGGAGAGCAGACGACTAGCGCAGCAGCATTACAACAGCTGAGTCGGAAGAATTGAAAAGGAGGATCGGCCGGTCAGAACCTCGCCAGCATCTGCAGATCGACGCGGAGGTAACCGCGCTGAGACGACAATATCCGGCACCGCAGCAGCGCTGAAGAATCCAGCGCCCTGTCCTCCTCCCCCATGATAATACAGAGGGGGGACAGGTTGATATTACAGAGGGAGCTCTTTTTCCCTCGATTATTACTCTATCGTTCATTGTTCTTTCTTTTGTTAGGTTGTGTGGAGAGATCAAATAGAGTTTGTGAACTTTATATTAAAAATAGCAACTTCTTGCCCAAAAAATTGGTTGTCTTGATTTAATTTGGATTGCTTGTACTTAGGTACAAGGTTGTGTTATTGTTTTGTTGAAATGATTTTACCTTGCTGGATGGTTGTTTTGAATAGTTAGTGGACATTACGAGTCAGGGTAGTGCGGAAGCGCTGCCCAAATTATTATGCTGAAGTTGCAAGTTTAGGTTAAAAATTCGGGGGTTTGGGACCAAGTGCGGAAGTGCTGCCCAATTTGATTCCGGACTTCAGTGTTTTGGTTGAGAAGATTTGCTAGTGTTGCTAGGGTGTCCAATGTTTAGAAGATTGTTTTGCTTGCATCCACCCCCACGGCCCAACTTGTGAGTTAGAACCGGAACACCGGGATTTAACCTCACACAAACATCTGCTTCTATAATGGGACGGACCTTGGGGTAATAGGAGAGGCGACAAAGGGGAATACGAAGACGAGATTTCTCGACAGGTTTTATTCTCAACCTAGATATGGTGTTGATAGAGTTCCCCTTTTGTTGAGCTCGTAACTCGTCGGCTCTCCACATGGGATCCATCTCAGCCAAATGACTTGGCATTTCAACGGCCCAAATCTCCACAATATCTAGATTTGAAGGAGGTTCCTCGGCAGCTCTAACAACTAGAGCCGCTGCCACCAAGGATGTATTTCCTTCGGCGACATCATCATTATCGCACGAAGGCTGTGTATCCGGAATGATCTCTTGAATATTGTCATCTGCATCTTCGACGATGGGAGATTGTAAGGTGAGTTGTGGGCGTTGTGCGGTATGAGGCTGAGAGGTAGTCGATGGCGGACCTGACTGTTGTCGTCCATCACGTCCTTAAGTTGTTGCCACGTCGTTAGGATCGCTCTCAGATGACAGCGTGGCATTTGATAGTGGGGTCTGCTTAAGAATACGAATGAAATTCAGTAATCAACAATGATAAATTATATAGAAGTGGAGTTGTATCATAAATAGAAAAGAAAATTACATGAACCATGTCATGAGATCTTGTGATGAATCATGTGAAAACAATGGCACCAAGGTTTAAAGTATCATTCTAGCTAGACTTTGCCACAATCCTCTTAGAACGACGTGGGGCAAGTTTGGCTCATCCTTGAGCTTCTAAGCGCAATTGCGTAGTTCGTGCCCTCCAACCCAACATGTAAGTAGCTCGTTGATCTTCAACAACGGTTACTAGCGCCGTCAAGGTTGATTGGATAGAGTCAGTGTTAGTATCTGAAGTAGCAGCTGAAAGTGCCCCAACCAAAGTGCGTTTACCCTCTACGTCTCAGACTCTAGCTCGCATGCTAGATAAATCGTTGTTGCTCTCAGACTCTAGATAGGAGTCCTCTGGCTCAAAGTCAATGAATTCCTACATCAGCAAACACAACAAAAGTTGTAGGCGTCAGCAAGATATTCTAAATGAGATGAGAGAAGAAATAATATATCGGCCACTCTAAGAATGTAAACAAATGGACCCAGGAAAGAATATAGTAGTTTTCAAGTTGTTTTAAGTCTCCCAATACAATGCAATTACAAACAGCATAGACTATAAATCAGTTCAAAAATTGGTTTAAAAAAAAAAAAAAAAAATTGAGAAACCCAAATGGTTGAATTCACCTACAACCGTTATATACTCAATTGCATTTTGAGGTTAAGTCATAGTCTGAGGGATGTTTGAATTGATGTTTCGAGGAAATGTAGGCTACATGCAAGATTAGTTGAAAAAGCCCGAGTGTGAGTCTCTATGTGAGCCCAACTACGAAATTGAAAAAAAAAAAAGAGTTCCCCGTATAAGAGACACGAAAGGGCAGTTTCGTCAACAAAAGAGGCTGTCAATTTTTAAGTGCGATACTTATTTCTTTCTTTAACAAATTTCTCAAAGACCCAATCCCATTCTATATTGGATATAGAACACCGAAGCATCACCCTAGTAAGCAACCCAATATATCAAACACTAGCAAGGTGTCCAAAGGTTCAAATTAGGCAATTAGGTGCTCAAGATGTAGCAGGTGTTAATATGCTAATGACAAAAGGTCTACATTTTCAACAACACATGGTTTCCTATATAACGTCCTTGATGTCAATATCCCACCAAATGTTTGAGATCCTATATGAACAATAAACAAATTCACATTTGAGTTCAAAATGTAAACAATTCTATTTCAAAGTCTTGGGGTAGCACTTTCGTCAACAAATGTGTCAAAGACATAAACAAAAGTTCACTCTTTCCTATCAAACTTGATTCCGAACCACAAAAAAAATTAACAGTAATCACTTTAGTGACGAAGTTGCAAAACAAAATATCAATTTTGGACCTAGTGTGAGACCCCAGAAACAAACAGTACAAACCCCTCAACGTCCCTTTATAAGCAAACAGAATATAGCAATGGGGTTGCCAACCTGCACAATCGAAGTCAGGGCTAAAAAAGAACAATTTTGTTAACAAAAGAGGCGTTTGACCAAAGAAAAATGTTCCAAAAAATTTGTTCCAAGCAAATTGTTCCAAAAAATAAATCATAGAAATCACTTTAGTGACAAAGTTGCTAAATGAAGACCTATTGTGAGTCCCCTAAATTCTAAAACCGGACCCCTCAAAGTCCCTTAGTATGCAAACAGAGCATAGCAATGGAATTGCCAACCTGCACAGTCCAAGTCAAGGCTACAAAAGAGCAGTTTTGTCAATGAAAGAGACATCTGACCAAAGAAAATTCCATGAATTACTTTGGCTTGATTTTATATTTGCCACAACTTGAGATTGACTTAATTCTATATTTGCCACAACTCAAAATAAAATATCATTTACAGACAATAAATAAGCACAAAAAGAACCTTGCAGATGCTATCTGAAAATCTAACAGTGCCCAACTACGGAGAGCTCAACCTGTCTGGTTCGGATCATGGGTCCAAAAGAGCAATTTCGTCAACGGATGTGTCAAATGTCTACTTGTTGATCAGTTCTGCATTCAGGTAGTGACCCTAGAACGACACAAAATGAACCAGGCCGAAGCTCTTAGTTAGAAAATCAGTGCACAGTGATGGATAGCTGAACATGGGTAATTCTATTCAGGGCTTGGAAAGAGCAGTTTCGTCAACGAAACAAGCAATTGACCACAACAAATTTTTCGAAAAAAAATTAGATTTATTACTCAATTGTCAAAAATTGACACAATAACTCAACAAATAATACAATAAGATCAAACTTGGTGACAAAAAGTCCAGAAAATGGAATATCCACCAAGTTATAGCAGTCAAAATGACAATTTCGTCAACGAATGTGTTCAATACCTTCATTGAATTTGACAATGAGCATATCAAGGACAACGTTAGCCAGAATTATTGAATGTCAACGTGTCCTCTTCAATATCAGAGCTCGCAGCGAGCAGTAGATAGAAGCCATTCCGGACAAAGCAAATTAGTATAAGATGGAATTTCAAGAAGAGCTTGAATAAGTGCACCAAAATGACAGTTTCGCCAACAAAACTGGCAAATGGCATAACTTGAATTTGAATTGATCATCCAACCTCCAGACTGAATACCTCAATGGAACAGATTATGAAAATGGAAAGTGCCAATCAGGGTGCCAAACTAGAGCTCCACAAGAGCTGTTTCGTCAACGAAAGAGCCATCAGCACAATCCAAAGAGGCAACAACACAATCTAGTGGAAGCCCTTCTTTTTTCGAACATAGTACAGTACTAACGGTGATCAACGTGGCCACTTCAATCTCCGATCAAGCAGTTTTGTCATAGACATATCACAGGTCAAAGTTGTTCAAATGAGGACTCACATTGAGCAGATTCATCAACGAAACAGGCAAAGCCATCACCGGTTTAGGATCTGAAGTACCATACTTCTAACTCACTGTCAACTCAGTCATGTTCGTATGAATCAAACCTCAATCAAAACTGTGAAAAATCAAACCTCGAGCAAATAGTAAAAAAACCGATTTATGATAAAAATTATGAAGACACCAGAGAAGTCGAATACTAAATGAGTGTGCAAGAGAAAGTAAGGTCTGTTCGACGTAAGTCGGCGAGTTTTGATTAGTCAATATATTCCAAGTTCCTCTCCCACAAGCACGTATCCTCCACGACTGCGTATACCATCCCCATCTGCCAAAGATAACCATCACCCTCTGAAGATACCAATTGACGTCGACATACAAAGATAAAACACCACACTGACAGTACTTTGAAAGGAAGTGGATTTGGTAGAAAAAGAGCCCGTCGTTCGGAAGCCACAAAATCTGCAACAAATTAAAAAAACCTAATCCTACACCAAGACTCCCACCGGCCAGACACCATATCACCTTCAAAAAAACCAACGGGAGTATGTATGAGAAAAAAGCAAATTGCAGCAAATCAATCAATAATTTTCAATCAACGTATGAATGAACTCCCAAAATTGTCCGAAAGACGAGTGCTAGCCGTCCTGAACGGGTTTAGCCTAAACATGAAATTCCTTCCTCTGAACATGAAATTCCTTCCCCTGAACAAGAAATGACAGTTTCGTCGACGAAACTGTCGTAGACCACACTGAAAAACAAGGATTCATAAAGGACGCATGTCAGACTTCTCTGTGCAGAGAAGCATTCAACCAGTTGGGAGGACGGCTCATGAATATAAGCGCAAGGGAGAGCAATCGCAACTACAGTGAAAAGTTTGGAGGACTTGAGTATCAAGGTATTCATCAATAATGTTTCATTGAAGAACTTTGAAATATAAACCAAAGTTACACCCAAACAATTGAGGTGACATGTTACCTTAGTGCTCATAAATGTGAAGTTGATTCACAAGCCGGGCCGTGTGAATGGGCGCCGGATGCACTAGGTTGGAAGGTGAACATAAGTCAAATACCACGCAAGTCTTGAGAGTGATGTATGCGGGAGAAGGTGATTTGGCACAACGGATAAGAGAGGCGTATATGAAAGACCCCGAGGCTCAAAAGTTCTTAAGTGAACTAAGGTGTGGCAAGAAGCCCAACGAAATACGGCTTCATCAAGGTATGATCAAGTTCAAGCAAAATAGGGTGTGTGTTCCAAAGGGCATGTGGAGGTTGAGTGTGTGCTCAAGGAGGAGCATGACAACCGCTTGGCCGGGCATAGGGGGGAGAAGTCCACCATATGTTTCAAAGAGGTTCTATTGGCCCGAAACGAAGTAAACATTGCCCATTATGTGAAGACTTGTATCACTTGAATGTAAAGCCAACCGGGCGTCATATCAAAAGCAAGTGGGTTTGTTACGGCCTTTGCCTATCCCGGATGGTCCATGGGAGTGTGTCTCCAGGGATTTTATTACAAGCCTTCCGGAGTCACGAGGAAGTGACGCCATCTTTGTGGTGGTGGATAGCTTTTGTAAGTTGGCAAGGATGGAGCCAACAAAAGGGATGGCGACCGCCTTTGACAAGGTGGTGCTCCTTTTCAGCGTTTGGTGGCGGCATCATGGGTTGCCGAAGACCAAAGTGATTGGAGTGATTACTTGGGTTAGGCGGTTGGTAGCCATAATGCATTGAGGCATGGTGCTACGAGTCAATCGCTGCCCAAGGTGGCTTATGTGTGAAGCCACTTATGCCTAACAACCTAGCTTTTGAATGGATTGCAATCGGAGATGGAACAAAGCCAAGGTGCAAAAGACTTGGTAGCCATGAGATAGCAACTTATTGAAAAGGACCATGAAAAACTTAGACAAGGCCCGAAGAGGTATGTGAAACAAGTTAACAAAGGGCGGCGCCATGAGGAGGGCTAAAAGGTGTGGAAGAATGTGAAAAATCTCACCTTACCGGATGGCTTGACTCCCATATCCATGGCAAAGTATGTGAGTCCATTTGTCATTGCAAAACGGTTGTTTGAGGATGTGTATAAGTTGGACTTACCACCGGAGACCATGATTCATCCCACCTTGCATGTCTCATTGCTCAAGCCATATCACAAAGATAAGGTGAGGCCGGAACGCAAGCAAGTGTTGCGGCCTCCACCCGAACTTCTTGGTGATCACTTGGAGTTTGGAGTAAAAAGCATTATGAACTGCCGGATCACCAAGAAAAAGGGCAAATAATACTTGGTAAAGAGGCGGGGGTACCATGAGAAGGAAACAACATGGGTTGAGGCCAAGTCCATGGCCAATGCAAAGGAAATGGTGGAAAGGTATGAAAGCCAACGGAGATCCAAGACACCGAGAAAGCATTGATGAGGACATCAACCTTTGAAGTGGGGGTGAATCACCACACTTGTGTACACTTGGCCTAAGTTTTGTCTAGCATTTGGTGCAAATGGTGCAAAAGGCACATGTTGTAATACTTGGTTGACAATTAAGTTGCTGGCAAGTTCCTTGATTGCATGTTGGAAGTGAGATGAGTCCTAATCTCATTTTGGATTGCTAGGTTGGTTAGAAGAGGTTGAAGGATACGCGAAGCCAATACTTGGAATGCTGCAAAACAGGGACTTTGGCTTGGGAGTTGTGAGTGGGTGAACCCCCACGACTCTTAAGCTTAGGACTTGCTCGGGCGGGAGCAAGGTAGTGGCACGGGCTCATAAAAGTGCCCTTTGCGGGTTGACCATCGTCAACGCATGGCTTGATCACCCATGTCTCGGTAGAGTGAAGCAAAGGCTAGGTCGGGCGGGACTTAGCATTACCCCTAGGCGAGCAAAGTTCACCACTTTGAGAGCCTAAGTGTTTGAGAAGTGGGCTTGGTGTTGCGACCAAGAAAGTGTTGGTTAGCCTTGAATTCAATCCTAAGTCATGTGAGTATGATGGGCTAGTTGAGCCTAACTTGGGGCCATTGGGGGCATTCCAAGTGAGTCTCAAAGTGGATAGGTCTAGTTTATGTGGGTCCTTCCAAGGAAAGTCCTTGGGTGAAAAGGACTTTAGACCTATCGGGTGCCACCTTTGAGACTTAGCCATTTTCCAAGTAAAAGGATGCTTGGAACATTGCGGGGCTAGCTACCCTGGAACGCAATGCAAGTGCCAAGGAGGCGGCTACCTCAAGAACTTGGTACTGCCAACAAGAGAGGATGTCGATGAGGGCATCGACGTTGTTTGGTGGGGGTGAGTGTCACATCCCTTTCCAAAGGATGCCCCAACACCGTGGTGAGCCAAGAGGACCCCGGGAGTGACGCCCCGGGCTTGGCAAGAGACAAGGTGAAGTGACCAAGGGGAGTCCCGAGCAAACAGCATGCAATGGCGTCGTGCTCGGGACGAACTTGGTGGCGTGTCTTACATGGTTGGAAACCTTGTTTGAGCACGCACCCATGGGTCCAAAGAATGCGCGATTTGGAGTTGTGAGTCATGAGATATGGCTCTCCAAAGTTGGAGCGCGTTCCGGGACACTCCGGGACTCGGGAGTGTTGCCTTTCGGGACTCAAAATGTCGTTCTTCATGGATGGCGGCATGTTGCATGTCTTTGGAAAGCTCTGGACATGAGCTTTTCAAAATGCTAAGGCTCGTGAGGAGCAAAACAATGCTTTGGGAGATATGGCTCTCCAAAGCATCGGGACTTCGGGACTCCGGACTCGCTGCCTCCCGGGACTCCCGAATGTTCAGAGGAGCATAGCTCCCACATGGAAGCTCTGATTGGGACCTGTGAGGAGTCCATCGACATCTACTCGAAGAGTACATGTCGAAAATGGGCTCGCACGTCCCATTTGGATAACTGAGCTACAAGTTAGCCCGAGAAGAAGATACGGCCCGTTTTTGAGACTAAGGCAAAAACGGGTGGTCTTCCAAAACAAAAGTGTGTCACGGAAGGCCCCTCAACACAAGAGGGGGGCCTACTGAAGACTCAGAGAGTACTATGAGGAGGGGTGGTCTCCTCCTCACTTGCACATGGTGCCTTGAGGAGCCAGGGTGGCTCCAAGGGGTGAGGCTTGGGATAGGGCCTCACTCCCGCACCTTGTGGAAAATGGAGAGTGCTTTGGAGCATTTCTAAACATGGGGTTGGGAAGTGTCCCTCTCCAAGTTAGTCCCCGTGATAAGTAGTGCCAGTTCCCGGGAGTGACCGGGAATGGCTCAAGAAGGTGAGGCATGGAAAGGAAGCCTTACTTCTACATCTTGGGCATTGTGGGATGCTCTTGAGCATCCGGCAACATTGGGTTGGAAAGAGTCCCGCTCCAAACTAGTTCCCGGGAAAACTAGTGCCGGATTCCGGGAGGATTTCCGGCAAAGTCCCGAATGGGGTGAGAAACAAGAGTGCAAGGGGACTAGTGGGAAGTTGGACAATAGATAAGGGCGGTTAGCTCCGGGGGTGATTAGTAGCACCCTTGGGAGCTTGGACATGTGTGGAAGGCCGCCCCGTGCCACCAAGTGGCATGCCCATGTGTTTTGTGGGAGTTCCGGTTTACTGGTTCCGGGTAATGAGTTAGGGGAGTCAAGGTGGGTTGGACACCTTGACTAGAAATGGTGCTAACATTGTGTGTGCTTGGCTTGTGCAGTGTTAGCTAAGTTGTAGCCGGTTGTTACCAACAAAGTAAGCCGTGATTCCGCTACCAAGTAAGGCTTACTTGAAGAAAAAGAGTTGGGAGTAATTAGGGCCGCGACACTTACCCCACGTAGTTTTTTGAAATTTTTTGCAAAGGTTTTTGTCATCTCTCTTATCAATCTTATGTTTTGCAAAGAAGGATCATTAATGGGATAAGCAAATCCAAACATTCCCTCATTAAAGCCGGGATTTGGAGTATCCTGAATATAGTGGGGGAATGTTTGGATTTCCAATGATTGGATTGACCATCATTCCACTCCTCTTCCACTTCCTCCCTTTCTCTCCTCTTCCCTCCTCTTCTCTCTCCACTCGTCCCTTTCTTTTCTTATACTCCCCCCTCACCCGTCCCCTCATCCTCACCCCCCCGTCCCCTCATCCTCACCCCCCCCCCTCATCCTCACCCCCCCTCACCCCATCACTTCCTCTCTCCCCCCTCACTTTGGATTGACATCCGCTACCGGTATGTTTATTTTTTTATTGTCCTATCATGTTCATAAGATATTTTTTAGTTGTTACAAGATTTAAAATATTTTTTTCTCACACTTAACTATTTATCAAGCTAATCATAGAATGACACCATGGTAATTAGCATTCACATGATCATATGATTATAAACACATGCATAAAGTGTGCCAACAAGTTTGCAAATGAAAAGCATATGTATTTCACTAGCGTTTAACGATATAGAAAAAGAGAAGTATATCTTGGTTGCGACACAACTACGAAAATCTACAATTAGTTCTCGTCCATCGTTGTACCGCTTTGGCCGGCCTCGGCATCATTCGTACCATCCGACAAATGTTCACCCCCGCCAAATCGAAGTCTAGAAACTGCTGATCGAGTCCTCCTCGCAGGCCCGTCTTCTTCAAGAATATCCCTCAGGAATTGCGATTGTTGCATGGCTCGAAGCGTGCGTCCGGTTTGGGGACTATGTTGTTTCATCAGAAAATCAATGCTTCGATGGTGTAAAAGCTTTGTCCAGTCGGATTCATCCATTGCCCAATTCATCTCGTAATTGCGGTCGGAACGCTCTTCCGACGAATACATCATTCCATCGGACTTCCATTTTAGCCCTTTTGGATGAATCCCAAATTGAAACTCCTTGTGCGCTTCGTCCCAATACCCGCTGTAAACCTGGTAGAAGAAGTTTCGCTTGCCATTGGCATTTGAGACATTTGATGGAATCTAATGATGGCACGCCCTTGTAATTGCCTCCAGCTCCCTTTCCCAGCCAAATTCCAGGGCAGCCAACTGCTTCTCTATAGAAGTGCAAGACAGTTTCCAACTCCATACCAAGTCTTCTCCCCATTTCCCTTTGTGTTTAGGAGCATTGGTTTCATTAAACTCCCAATGTGGTGGCATGTAATCCTCTAATCCAAAAAGGTTGTAGAAGCGCTTGTGGAAGGGAGATTTACATAGCGGACATCGTCGTCGGACAACCATAAAGCCAATCAGGCAAATCGAATGAAACACGTGGCGGCAAGTGCCTACGCAAAATCCTCCTTCAGGTCCAAAGGGGTTGCAACACATAGCACAATTTTCACCATCCGTCACGAACGTTGCGGGTGCTGGCCACAATTTGGCTGCTTTCTTGATGTCCATCGTGTTTTCAAAATCCCACTCGCACAAGGCCCAGTCAATTGTTCCATCCGGTTTTTTTGGCAATTCGTCCGGAAACATCTCGTTTACAATTGCCCATGATGTCAAATCAAATACCCGCTCTTGATTATGATCCTTCCATGTCCTATCGATCTTCCTCAACTCCCTAGCTATTTGGTCACCCTTGGCGACAGATGAAATGCATGTCAACTTCCACTGGTAGTATTGCTCAGCCATCTGATTCATTCGACTCTTCAAGACCTCATTATCTCGTCGAACATCTACCAAATCAACTTCAAGGGGTGTTGCAAGCGAGCCTAATCTTTTGTTGAAATTTGCATTATCGAATGCCAAGGAGTCAAGCACACTTCCTATGACCAATCCGTTTGTACTAGTCGATGTACTAGGTCGAGTTTGAGATGTACAAGCCCCCTTCCCCTTTGCCATGGCCCCCTCAAGCTCCATAATACGTCGTTGCTTGGATGAGATCTCGTCGCTAGCTCTCCGCATGTCCTCTTTCAACCGTTGATTCTCTTCCTTCAAGCGTTGATTTTCTCCCATCAATTGCTGAATCTGGCCTTCTCTTGCATCAAAATGCTCCATCTCGACAGACAAATCTACCGTTGGAATTTCATCTGGCACGCCCCCATCCACAACAACCTCCACTTCTTGGGGCACAATGTTTCCACCAACTGCATGAACCATCCCCACATCTACTATGTCCGGAAGTAGCTGCACCGAAACTGGTTGTATTACTTGGGCCAATGAAGCCATGGGCATAGGCTCTAATAATCGAGCTAGCCTCTTCCGCTTATTCCTTGCCATTGTTTTGCGTCGAGGTAAAACTATCTCGTGGAAGCCATCGGAGTCGGAATCAGGCTGGGAGTCAGACATATGGTTATGAGGGTCCAGTTCCGTAGGTCTGTCAGCCAAGGGAAACCACCCACGATCCTCTACCGCCCAAATTCCAAAGCCAGGGAAACCATTTTGTACTCGTGGTGCTTGAGCCTTGCCTTCTAAACCCTTTAGAGTAGACCAATCGAACCTCTTCTTTAAAATGATCTCCACATGAATGCGGCGCACTAAATATGAACCGACCTGGTTCTTATTTGGTAACTTCGTGGAGTAAAGGAGTTGGTAAATTTGAAGACATCGGGAAAAGATCTCCGAATTGGTGCAGTAGCGCAAATTGGCCTTGTTGCTTCTCAAGTGTAAAACATGGCGTTCAGGCTGGAAAGATTTGTCGATGTGGCTCCACTCAATGTATTGCTTTGCATGGTCAAAATCCCATGGATCAGCCACATCTTCCCAGCCTCTGAATGCCAATTTTAACGGATTATTTAACACATGAAGATGGGCCCGCTGTTGTTTTCCTTGGCGCACTCGTTCTTTGTCTTTTTCTTCCTTGCGGATCGCACCTCGTGTCGCCATCGTTGTAGAAAAAAAATTCTAAAACCACCCCCAAATGTGCTCAAACGCCCTTCCCCAATCCCCAATCCAACCCTCACGAAGAGAAGTGAATCTTGGGAGCTAGGAAGGGCGGATTACAAATGGGGAGTCCGCCTCTTATATAGTGGTTGGACACCCCCCCCAACCGACCCTAACACCAAGCCCGGGAGAAGAGGGGGAGGCCAGGGTGGGGGCCAAGGCGGGGGGGGGGGAGGGCGAAGGTGGAGGCGGGGGACCGGGCGGGGGGGGGGGGCGAACTGGGCGGGGAGGGGCTAGAGGCGAGGCGGAGGCGGGGTGGGCCGAGGGTGGGGGTGGGGGGGGGGAAAGGGGGGTTAGGGACGGGTTAGAGGGGGTAGGGGGTTAGGGTCGGGTTAGAGGGGGTAGGGGGGTTAGGGGGCGGGTTAGAAGGGGTAGGGGGGGGTTAGGGGGGTTAGAGGGGGTAGGGGGATAAGGGGGGTTGGTATATATTTATTTTTTTTAAAACTTTTTTTTAAAACTTTTTTTAAAATTTTTTAAAATTTTAAATTTTTTTTAAAAAAGTTTTAAATTTTTTTTTAAGGGGCAGGGAGGGGGGTGGGGAGGTTAGGAGCAGGAGTGGAGGAAGTAGGGGCGGGGTAGAGGGGTTAGAAGAGGAATTAAGGGATAGGGGGGGGGTAAGGGGGTAGCGGCAATCTTTATTTATTTTATTTAGTTTTTACTTTTTGTTTAATTTTTTTACATTTTTTTTTAAAATTTTTTAAATTTTTTTTTCGTGGTATTTACAGAGCGATTCATGCATAGGTTGAGTGGTATTTGGCAAGGTATAGAACCAATAAATATGTGCACCCAACTCAAAACAATGCAATTAAATATGTCATACGAAAATGTACAAATGCATCGAATAATGTGTTGTGCGTATATTATATGTATGTGCACAAATGGGGAGTACATATAGTATTGTAATTATCCATGCAATCCTTCTACATACAATAGGCACACGCTGACTTCGAAGACCGCTAAACTAAATAGCTGAATTACGGAAACAACACATGGGCATGGTCCAATTAAATGGATACTTTTCCAAGGCCTCTTTAACATCGGACACGGTCAACCTTTTGGACACGTCCGGATCCTGGAGGGCTTTTAATTTGAAACTAAGGTGCTCGTGATTCATGGCGCGGTCTGTGCGGTGTGGCATAAAGTACTTCGTATCGTACTCTTCTTGCCAAATGCGTTGTGCTAACCACTCGGCGGAGAATGCATCGGCTGCCTTGGAATATATGTGTTTGCATTCCATAACCTCAAGAGGATTGTCAGAACCGCGTGGACCATACAAAAACCATAATTCCGGTGCCACAAATTTTAGTTTGTGTTCTTCATTCAACTCCTCTAGCTTCGCAAATCCATACTTGGATGGCGCTTGTTTCACCACTCGACTTGAAATCCCCCAATCACAAAGCCCGATGTAAACCGTATCTGGTTTCCAATCATCGAAATGCAATAGAACATTGGTTGGAGTAATGTCTTTGTGTAGATAATTGTGTTCATGACACTTTTCCACAATGACAAGCAACGACAATGCTAAGTCAAGTCGTCGTTTACGGAATGTTACAACCCAACGTAGTTGAATATCGGATAGCCCTGAGTTCCGCTCTCTTGGAATGTCGTCGTATTCCAAGTGCCCTGGGATTTTCTGATTGATATGGACGTCAAAATCTTTGAAGCTACCTCCGTTCCACCATAGCGAAAATCCATCCATTGTTTTAGAATGCAAGTACGATAGTCTGATGATTCCAGGGTGCTTTACTGGACATCCACTTGCCTCATTTACGATTGCCATGCGCTTCTCCCTCTCGTTCTTCACGTTCGTCAATTGTTTACGCGCGAATGGAATCCAACTAGGAATATGTTGAAGTTTTGTAAGCACCACCTTAGTAACCTTCCCATATCCACCTTGGATACGTTGTCCTGGCATGGATACCACGGTAACGGTTGATTCTAGCCACTTGAAAGTTCCACTGTTGCAATGAGACATAACAACATCCTTGGCTTTTAATTTCCATCTCTCATTCCTCTTCCCACGAGCTTTTGAGAAGGATTGACCAAAAATTTTCACTAAATCTAGCTTTGAAACTAGTTCCTCATCTTCAATTGTCCATTTGCTCTTGTCTGTCAATTTCTTCTCCAAAATATACGTCGAGGCGTCTACGCTGTTGGTAGGCAACTCCACCACTCTGAGGTCCAACCATGCACCATGGTCGTAGAAGTTGGTCCAATCACAAAGTTCGTAATTGTTTTCAAAACAACGCTGTAGGTATTGGTGAAGATCGTGACACAAATTGTGGTATCCTTCCTCATTTGCCCCAATGTAAGACCTATGCAAATGTGGCATAGTTCATATCTCATAGAAATGTATACCACTCCGTCGAGCAAATTCGAGATACTCCTCGGTTGGCATAAGTGGTGTCTCTCCCTCCTATGGCAAGATCGAATTGTTCTTTTTTGACGCCTTACTTTTTTTCTTTTTTCCCTTTCTTTTCCGTGATCCCGAGGAAGAAGAGTTTGTAGATTCTGTCTCCTTTGAAATTTCCTCTGTTTCCTCAGGACGGTCAAGGGGAGTTTCCAAATCTTGATTTCCGTGTCGCATACTCGAACCTTGGCTCCCTTCACCCTCCATTTCGAATCTGAGAAAAAAACGACAAAGACTCCTCCCTAGTGCTAAAAAAACACCCCGCCAAGTGCCCACACTAACTCAATATAGAAGTAGTGCTTGGCAGCTAGCGGAGTGAGATAAATAATGAATCAACTTGGCTTTTATAGGGGAGGGGAGTGGAGGCACTTGGAGTGTGGAAAAGTAAAAAGAGGGTGGACCCAACTCCGCCCCCCCCCCTCCACCTCTCCCCGCCCCGCCTCCGCCCTGGCCACCCCCCGCCCCCACCCTGCCTCCCCCCCCCACCCTTGCCTTGGCACCCCCGCCCTCACCTTGGCCCCCCCGCCTCCACCCTGGCCCCCCGCCTCCACCCTGGCCCCCCCCCCCGCCCCTGCCCTGGCCCGCCTCCGCCCTGGCCCTCACCCTCCCCTGCCCTGACCCCCCCTCATCCGCCCCTAACCCCTTTCACTCGCCCTGCCCTCACACTACGTGGCGCGTACGTGGCGGCCAAGTGGCTTGGTTTTTACCCAAACCCTTGCCACGTCCTCATTTTTTTACCTAAATTAAAAGTCAACAGAGGTTTGACCGTATCGGGCGAGCGAGAGCTCTATCGCACGGACAAGGCGGACGGACGGGCGGGCAGCGTGCCCGCCCGGTATGACAACCTTGATAGGTACAATGAGGACCTTTTTGTAAACCATGTACATAACAAATTTTCAAAACATACAAATTGTACAGAAAGTATCACCACAATGTACTATAAGTGATGCATGTGTTCCGGTCTGCATTACAAACTTTGGGTTTTTAAGTGGACATCATACAGTAGTGCATTGGATACATACACTAAGTACATAAATTGGTAGTTTCTTCTAAACTCTACTATCAACTGTTCAGAAATACAAAAAAAACCCTAGTTCCATATATACTTGACGATGCTATATGTACACAGGGTACGTTACTAGCAACATAAAGTACATGAGTACCCGCTTGTACTTGGTTTTCCATTCAACCTTTGAGGTCCAAAGTAAAAAATGTACAAGCTCAAACTTCCGCATTGTACAACAGGTGAACAAAGTGCTATGGGCTATACATTTACACCTTTAACTACTACAAGAGCAATTCAGAACATTACTAGAAGCACTTGTGGCCCGGGCTAATAATGTACTTGGAATAGTGGATGTGCTAGCTAGACAACTCATCACGCTTATGGGTTTTGTCTAAGTGTGTCCATCTTCTAATCACTGCAAAACACTATTTATGCAAAAGTAGCAATTTTGCAAGACGACTCAAAAAGTGTATCAGGACTCCGGAATAGGGGAAAAAATCAACGCCTAAACAATAAGTTTGAACATACCTGAGAATCACACTGATAATGAGTCGGATGAAGCTCAGCCCAGTCTTTCCGACCTACTCTGTGTTTGATAACGTCCTTTCTGTTTGGGGACACCTTAGTTTCTGCATTCCACCATCGCTTAATGCAATCTTTGGCGTAGTCAAAGAGACCCCCTCTCTTCTTGCAATGTAAGCGAAGTCCCAACACCGTTTCCTCAATATCAGCGGCCCAAATCCTTCTATTCAAAGCAATATTGATGCTCAATTCTGACGTCTTCAAAACACGGGACAATGGTCTCACACCATCAATTCCCAAGCTAACTGCTGCATCCAACAAGGCACTCTTCCTGGCTAACAACCCGTCGGAGTTAGCCACCTTTACTAATTGCAATTAATTCCTGAAGTTCTCAATGAACGAATGAATGGCCTTTGCTTCTTGTGGCCGAGCATAGTACTCAGGTAGCAAAGGCGATACAGTGTTATGGCGCAATACCCTCTCCACAACATCTCTCCTACTCTGGGGACCGGGAAAACATCTCAACTCCTGAACTAAATACTGCGCTACACGAAGTGAGATTCGGTTCAATTCTCTCACTGATAAACTGTCGTCCACCTCAACATCGGGTGCTGCAGACGCTAAAATAAGAGCTTCCTTGTGTCTTTCTCTATCTTGTGATCTCTGGCGAGACTTCCTTTCTCTTGCGTTCTCAGTCTCCAAAGTGCGTTGCTCTTTGTGCAAGCGAGCTGCAGTGGCCCTTGCTGCTAAACCCGAGCGATTGATGCCATTTCGCACCCGTTGTCTCTTAGCAACATTACCCATTTCTTCACAAAAGAATGTACAGTTAGAAGGCATGCAGACATCAGTCATCTACTAGAAACCAAAGTACATGGTTCAAGAGTTGCGAAGCTAACATGATCCAATGAAACCTATGCATGGAGAAAGAAGCTGGCCAGAAAAATGAACATTGTTTCATGAGTATGTCGTAAAACTCACCCTCGTAAGTTGACCTTCTCACGTCTTTGCCGGAACAAATTAGCAGCTATCACTTGAAGACCCGCAAGGAAGTCTCACGGTAGAAAGAGAATTTGCAACAATGAAGGTAGTTGTGGGATACGTTGCTAACTATGAGGTACTGAATAGAGAACGCCTTCTTGACCCGTCCTTTCTATTGCACTGGCCTAGATAAAATGCTAGATTTCCTTGCTTAGACACGGGGGTTACCAAACAAAAATTATATCTAGAGTCACTACTCTCACTAATCGACCTCAAACTACGAGAACCCGACTCAGTAGGAACACTTGCAGTGAAATATGATGTAATACGTTTTTGAACCAGAACAACTGGGCGTTCAGTAGACGTCACTATTTTTCACATTTCATAGACAAAGACAAACAACTTCTCAATCTATGAGCCTCAGTTGTCCAATGCACAAAAGATTGACAAAATTCCGAACCCAAGGAAAGCTTCGATAACAAGCTAGAACGCACAGAATGACACAGCACCCCGGACGCGCTCATCAAACGCTCTCCTGAGAGAGACAACGATGACGTGGCCAAGGACGCAGTGGCGGCGTGGCCAAGGACGTAGTGGCGGCGTCGCCAAGGACCGGCATGCAAGAAGAATTGATTTGTCCCTAATACTCAAGATGCGTAGATTTGTCAGTAAAACGTTAGGATGTGCATTTATTTCTGACTAATACCCAAGATGCGCATTGAAGTTTCAGTAATACCCAGGATGCATGCGTAGAATTGTCAATAATATCTAGGATGCACATTCTATTCAAACTCCTCCAACTGAAGTACAAACATGTACTAAGAGTACTCAAGGTATCAAAATGACATAATGATGCGCCTAAACATAAGTAACGGTAAATTTTACTTTTTCTGAAATCAACAAGAAGCCATTCTAGAACTAGCTGCTGGCATCTAGAATCTTCAATCCGATTGAAAAAAGCTTCATTTTTCCACCAGATATCAATTGCAAACCATAACTAACTTGTTTCTAAGATTTTGGCCAATCGTGAGTGGCAGACATGAGAGTGAGAGTAGATTCCAAGCCACTTCCCCTTCTTATCTTCATTGCCAAAAAAAAAAAAGTATTTCAACTTCCAACAATACAGATGTTTGTACTTTTGTATGAACAAGCACCCTGTGACATTTTACTAACTATACTAAAAGTACAAATTTCTCCCACTCAACATGGTTTTTCAAGAAATCAACAACGCACAAAAGATCTTTACGTGTAACATGTCTAGCAACTAAAAAAAAAATGGAAAAATAAACTTGAAAGTTTAAGCAATTTCAAGTGCAAATTGAACCTGTCTTTGAAAATGGCAGTGTGACTCAAAAAAGTATATAGTCTAGCATACTTATACCCGAGGCTGCACTTCTAAATCCTTATTTACTACATGACTAAGAGTTAGCTACCGATCCTGATCTTACAATAGCTTGCAAGCGTGTTTTACAAAAACTATGTCCCCCGGAGGATTATGCAGACGTGGTGAGTGAGTTTCTTGCGTTTCGAGTAAGGGGTCCACCATTCCATGACATGTTGGAGCTTAAGACTCAAAAACTAGCTCCACATGCATGGTGGGAGTTTGAAGGTGCTTGTGCTAAACTCCTCTCTCCAATTGCAAAGCGATTACTAGCACAGAGCGTGTCCTCGTCGGCTTGCAAATGCATTTGGAGTAGCTACTCTTATGTTCACGACAAGAAACGGAATCGATTCCGTTTATCGGGGAGAGCTGATGACTTGGTCTACATATATTCCAACTCGAAGTTGCTTGCGAATGATAAGGTGAGTGATGATGGGAGGTGGTATAGAGAGAACTTGGATTCAGAAGAATACCAAGTACATGAAAACGATGAGGAAGCGGTCGAGCACAATTCAGAGTTTGATGACAATGATATTTTTGAATTTAGTGATGAAGACGATAATATGACTTTCTTCCCCGCTTCAAATGATGAAGATGCTCTAAATGTTCACGATGCTAAGGGTGATTTTATCGCTGATGGTGTTTCGGCAGATGATCTAGAGGATGAGCAACCGTTAGCACGGTTAATGACTTAAGGCAGCATGGAAAAATCCAATAACATCCCACCTGTTATCGCTAGTGGTTTAGGGTTGGAAAAGGAGGCGATAGACGTGAAAACCACCGCGTGCAATACTAGAGCCGGCACTATAAACTCTAATCCGATCGCATTTGTAGTAAGGATCAACTATCTTTACTTTGTGCTACTCTCCGCGCTTTATTTCAACCCTCTACTGTAAGGGTTACGACAACCTTGGAGAAATCCTCTATGGGTTTGGTATCCCTTTCAAGAGCCAAAGATGGCAGCATCTCTAGTGACTCTGATGTACCTTTGGGCAGGTATTTAAAAATGCCAATGTTCTTCGTAGTGCCACGGAATTACAGCACATGCTTCATTCTTCCAAGTCGCATAAACGTAAATCTGCAACGGTTCCAATTGTTCCGCCAAAAAAACCAAAAATCCATGTTAATCTTCCAGAATTTGGTATTTAGCATATATATGGGAATATACAATGTACAGAGAACAAGCCCAAAATCAAACAAGAGGTTCCGAGCGATTATGAATATAATCCTACGGGATCTAGTGGATCTGAAGTGAAGGGAGATAAGGATTATGAACAATCCTCTGATGCTGGTGAATAGTTGAATTTTGCTTTTTTATGTAGTATCGGTTCATAGAACTTATCCTTATTATAGATATTTTATTTATAGTTTTTGTAGTACTTCATTGTTATACTCCAAATGCATTTGGAGTTTCTATTGTTTACATGACTATATTTAATGTGTTGAAGAATTATATATATCTCTACATAATTGTCGCACGATGGCCTTGACTCTCAAGCATAGAGAAGAAATGCACATTAAACCAAAAAAATTGCAACCCTTTATTTCAAAAATAATGCCCCATGAGTCAATGGTGGCATTTTCATCATTTTTAAAACAACATTCATACAACCTAGAAAAAGCCTATATTTATACGTTCAAACTAAAGGTCCAACATCTGTTCAAACTGAAGGTACATCCGATTGATTAATTTGAGCTATACTACGAGCACACGGTCTTTGGCTTGGATAGGCATTCTACCGCCCTCTTCATATTCCCGATCCACGGCTGCAATTTTGCGGCTCATCTCTGCTTGCCAACTATCCTCCCCATCTTTGCCATCTTGCCTCTTCCGCTTTCTACTAAGATCCACTTGTTTGTTACATAAGATTTTCATGGCCTTCTCGATTCGTGCAACGACATCGTGTACAATACCTTCGAAATCATCCATTGCTATGACTGATCCTACTTTTGGATATAAAATACATGTCCTCCAAAACGAAATGGCGTCATCGATACGCATATCAAACTTCTTTACCGCATTCCCATAAGAGACCTCCACATCTTGAAAAGAATTTTCCGGTATCAAAGTCCGGTATATCGCGGCTTCCTCCAATTTTGCAAGGACCATAGCTCTTCCAATTGGAGTATAATCATACTTCTTGTACTCCTCTCCTCAGCCGGTTGAATCTCTTACTTCGTGCCACAAACCATCTTCTCCCTTTTCCACTCTTTTTGGAGGAAATCGAAAGAAACGGTTGTGTTCGATGCTCCAATGCCCTCCAAACTTACGACAAAACAACTCTCGTCGCTCATCATCTTTAATATTCCTCGTCCTTATTTCAATTTCGTAATCTGTGTCATTCAAAATAAAGGATCTCTTTCCCCACCATATTGTATGCTTAGTTGGTGCTTTGATTCTGACGTACTCCACTCAAGTGCATTTCCCCTATCAGAGTAGTGTAGAAATTTCTTTGAAAGTTGATCCAGTGGAAGATTCCATCGATTGAACTCGTACCTTGGTGGCATAAGATCTCGCCTGCCCATTATTTTGTAGAATCTCGTGCTAAATGGGGAGCGACATACCGTACATACCGATTTTGTGATGGCATATTGGCATATGCAAGTAACATGAAAGTTATGGCCACATTGGCACAACGTGTATGCTCTCTCTTGACCAAAATGATGTAGGCACAGCGCACATTTTTCCTTAAGTATTGCACAAGGAGGGTCGCATGTGTTAATTACAATGCGAGCTAACTCTTGTAGGTGCGATGAGAATTTATTGTACGGCGCCCATCCTTCCTCTATCTCCAAAGTCCAATCAACATTATTGTTTCTCCCAATTTTTGAGTAATTTGTACGCTCCATCATATCTTTTGCATCGCCCCAAAAAGTGACCTCTACAGGGTCATATCGCCGTTTCGTACTCATCACATGAAACTTCTCTGATGAAGCATCTACAATTTCACGTAAAACTCTTCATTTAGCTGCAATAGCTTTGAGATCGTCTTCTGCCTTCGAAACCAAACTCTCCCAATTATTCTTCACATGCCATTTCTATTATCAAAGAGGGGCCTTTGTATCTGAATTTCAACATACCTTCATCACCCATGCTCGTGCATCTGCGAGTGCATTATCTCTCTCCTTATTTGCTATCTCTAACTTCATCGCCTAGGCACTTTCATCATCGTCTATTTACACAATTGTCTTTCCCTTGTCTTCTTTACCATCCTCTTTACCACCCCCATCATATCGTAAAAGAAAAGACTAGATGAAGTCCTTTGAGTGTCCTTCTGTGATGCAACAAACTTGTCCAATTCTTTTGAGTCTATTAACAGAACCCCAGATACACTACAAACTGCTTCTTTATATTTTGCATCAATGTTGACAGAACGTTTGTCAGTCATCCGAATTGCTTGCAATTCAATGTAGTACTGTGTAATGAGATTCCTTAGAGTTTCGTTTTTTGCCTCTATTTTCTCAATGATCTTTTGATCTTTTACAGCATCGTTCAGTAAAAGGTGATAGCGATCTATGATTGCCTCATAATTTATAGCAACCTGTAGGATTTTAGGCATGAACGTTAGGCTTGCAAAAGTGTGACTCATATCCACTAAACCACGAGCCATACTAGCAAGTATACTTGACCCCATTTTCATGTCGATTCTTACAGCACATATGTCACTAGGCTTGATACCTCCGAAATCTTTCTCCCGCAGACCATTCTCTTTATCTACCACATTGCACCAATCTGCTATTCCGCGTGCCGTGGTCATAAACTCCTCCAATTTCTTATTGCTTGGTACCGTACGCAAATACTGCTCCAAATTGTCCACCATACCCGAATCGGGATCCATGACATCCATGGCATTTGCTAGTGATTTGGTTTCCACTAATTCACTTGGCCCTACGTCCTCTGATGTTGATATCAGGGTTACGTAAGGTTCTCCAACTACTTTTGTATCTTCGAGCCTATCAATTATTGTTGGTTCCACGAGTGGAGCATCCATGGCAACTATGTTCCTTCCATCCTCTTTCTGTGTCGTGGTTGTTGGATGAGAATGCCTCACTAGCGTCTCAAGAGTTTTCTTCCTCAAGTGCTGCAATAAAGCCTTTGTAGAGTTTGATTATGAATCAAACATATCGGGGATATCCTTCTGAATTTTCCCAATTCGAAGAGGCAATGTACTACTCGCTGTGAATGTGCTCCAGTTCACCTTACGCTTCAGTATTAGCTTAGCATACACCATGCACAAAAGCGTATAGGAAAGGTAACTTTTGCTTTTGGGACGATCTCCAAACAATACCACCCAAACTTCTTCAGCACGATAAAGAAAGTGATCATCCTTGCATGTTTGGAGGTTGCAAGTAAAATTATTGGTATTAACTTTGTGACATTCTTTAGGCCAAAGTTTCCCAATGTGGTACATCTTCACATATTTCTTGCATGTTGCTAATCTCCAGTCTTCCTCCTTTTCTAGCTCCCAATCGCTCTCAGCTTTGATGGCCTCATTATCCAAGATCTCATAATGCAACTCATGTGTCTCTCCTTTTGGTTTCACTCTCTTAGACGGTGTCTGATGTAAAACCAACTTCGTCTTCACCAGTTCTGCCTTTGTGTTTTCTCTCGATGGTGACCTCAAGGGCTCGTTAGAATCAACTTCCATCTTTGTGTTATTGGTCACCATCGCCATGAAGAACGGGGAGTATTTAAAATACTCCAAATATATCCCAAGTATGCAAAAAGTCTATGAAGCAGCCGCAAGTATCGTGTAGAACGTTGACTTATCCCCGCCAACACAAATGCAGCACACGAGAAGCTAATGTCCACGGTTGCAGCCCATTTGAGGTGGATGGATTCAAGAAGTGAGGGGAAATGAGGGCCAAGGGCCATTTATCCCCTAAATTTACCAACCCTAATGACCGGCCGCACGAACCGGTCGCTCGGCCAATCACGACCGCGACCGATGCTGGCCGACCGATCCGGCCGACGGATCCTAGCCGGTCGATCCGGACGACCCATCCTGGCCGACCAATGACGGCCGTTTTGGCCGGCCCAAGTGGGTTTTTTAATTTTTTTTTCCAAATGTATTGATGAAATCTGACAAAATTTCCTTGGATCCTTTTTGATCCCTCAAAGATTTCTGTTATTAGATTCTCAATGATTATTACACAATGAAAAAAAGAATCCTATGTTGATTTCTGAAATGCTACATATTCTTTATTCACGGATAGATCTTCACTTTATTTTTTGAGATCGAAACCATTTCAAGTCTACTCTATAAAGTATAATTCTTCACAAATTCAAAGATGTTCCGTACAGAAGGCAAATTTTCGAGTCCAAAGAGTTTCCTTCTTCTCTAGTTTTCTTTTGTGAATTATTTGGCAATTTTCATCACTTCAAGGCAATGCTCTCTACCATTAAGTTTCATTGAACATACTTTTTGGTACAACAATAATACTTAGATAAATTTGAATAACTTTGTAGTTGGAGATTTCATAATTGCATTAGCTTTGTCATAAGAATTTTTACTTTAATCTGAAAATGATGAAATTTCGTAAATTCTCTTGTGTACTAATACATTATGATCTCGTAACTTATACGACCTTATGACTCAAACTTTGGGCCACGTGACCTACAACTATAACTCTATTACAAGAGAGCATGGTTGAGAATGTAAATTGAGTATCCTCATTTTAATATAGGACCCTATTTTTGGAGATGTGTCATTCGCTTAAATATAATCCAAATCCCCAAAACGCAAAACCCTAAATTCTAAACCCTAAACCCTAAACCCCAGAGGCCTTGATCCTAATTCATAACTCCTAAACCATAAACCTAAAATCCTATCCGCAAGTGATTTTATCCACAAGATACTCCAAATGAAGAAGTGATGGCTCTTCAAAATATTATATTCCCAAATCAATCAATCAAAGTTTCTAATATAAGAATAATCAAATTTCTTTAACATAAAATCTCACTACTATTTGTGTACAAGCTCAAATATGATTATAACTTTAGAAGTTGATGCCATACGTTAAAAACTTATAGAGTGGGATATTTTCCTAAATTTATTTGTCTCCCTTTTTACTTCTCTTTATTTATGATCGTGAAATAGAAAATTTTGACAGCAAATACTAAAATAAATATATAATATCATTTGCATGGCTACGTTTGTAATATTTGAAATTATTGTTAACTCAATTCAAAATGGTTCATATTATTTTTAGTTCTTCTGCAAATTTCTCAACGTGAGATACATTTATACTCTCCTTATGATTTCAAAGTTATCCAAAAAACATAATATAATCAAGTAAATGAGTATAAATATTGGGCTACATTACAATGGAAGGGTGAAGTGTTTTACAAGCATGGGAGGGATGGAAGTCTATTTAAATCTTTGTTAAGCTACATTTCTAAATTTTTGTATTCCAAATTTGACTAAGAGGGGCGGGTGGGCTTGCTGTGTGGTAGCTCAAATTTTGAATAAGAGGGGAATTGGAATGTGTAAGCCCAAATTTTGAATAAGAGGAGGAATTAGCATGTGGTAGCTCAAATTTTGAATAAGAGGGGGAATTAGGATGTAGTAGCTCAAATTTTGAATAAAAGTGGAATTGGGATGTGCTAACTCAAATTTTGAATAAGAAGGGGAATTGATGTGGTAGCTTTAATTTTGAATAATAGAGGGGGAATTAGGATGTGGTAGCTTTAATCTTGAATAAGAAGGGGAATTAGGATGTAGTAGCTTTATTTTTGAATAAGAGGAGGAATTAGGATGTGGTAGCTCAAATTTTGTAAAGAGGGAGAATTGGGATGTGGTAGCTCAAATTTTGTAAAGAGGGAGAATTGGGATGTGGTAACCCAAATTTGAAAAAGTACAGGATTTGGAAGTTGAAAAGGTTCCAAGAGAAAGGAGGGAAGAAACAAAAAAAAAAAAAAAAAAAAAAAAAAAAAAAAAAAAAAAAAAATTGGTAAGAGAGTCATCCCCACCTCCCCCTCAAGACCTCACCCGTCCTTATTCTCCCAAGGGCCTTGGCAAGAGGTTTGCCAAAGCTTTCTTCATATCTCCCACCATTCTCCTTCTTTGAACAAATCAAGGGTATTTTTGGAGTGAGCATATTCAAACATTCTTTCATGAATTCCAGGATTTTGATTTTCCAAATATCGTAGGAGAATGTTTGGATTTGTCTTGCTAATCCGAGAGCCTTTGCTTTTTTAATGAAAAATCCAAGTTTATGAAGAAGAAAAAAAGAAGAGAAGGGAGAGATTGTGCACTCCCCTCCCTTCCTCCTCCCTCACTTACCCCCCCTCCCCCTCCCTCCCCCCTCACTTATCCCCCCCTCCCGCCTCACTTGCCCTATCCCATTTTGCATTCGTCCTACTTATAGGAAAACAAAGAAACAAAAAGAAACAAAAATTTTAAAAATGGTACCCGCCCCTTGCCCGAGTCACCCTCCCCCCTCACTCGCCCCCCCCCGAATCACTCGCCCCTCCCTCCCTCTCACCCGCCCCCTACCCCGTCACTCGCCCTCCCTCCCCCGTTACTCGCCTCCCCACCCCCCTCACCCGCCCTACCCCATTTTCTACCCGCCCTACTCATTAGAAAAAAAAGAAAAAAATTGGTAAGAGAGTCACCCGCCCCCTCTCTCACTCACTCGCACCCCCACCCCAATTACTTGTTCCCCCCCTCCCCCTCACCCGCCGCCCTACCCCGTCACTCGCCCTCCCTCCCCCGTCACTCGCCTCCCTCCCCCTTACCCGCCCTACCTCATTTTCCACCCGCCCTACTCATAAGAAAACAAAAGGGAAAAAAAAAAGAATAAAAATGGTAAGAGAGTCACCCGCCCCCCCCACCCAAGTCACCTACCTCCCCTCCCCCTTATCCGCCCCCCTCTCCCCCTCACCCGCCCCCCCTCCCTCTCACCTGCCATGTCATCGGTCCCAGGTGGCGGCCAAGTGGCTTCGTTTTCATCTAAACCCTTGCCACGTCGTCGTTCTTTTACTTCAACTAAAAGTCAAAAGTCGTTTGACCATATCGGGCAAGCGAGAGCTCAACCGGGCAGGCAAGGCGGACGATCGGGTGGGGGGCATGCGTGCCCGGTTTGACAACCTTGTCGGTCGGCAGACCGGTCGCCGGTCGCTCAAATCGTTCGTTCGGGCGTCAGCGCCCAGATCAATCGATCGACTGCCCCATCGGACGGCCGCAATTGGCCGTTCGATCGTGCGGCCCCGATCGGTCGTACAAATCGATCGAGGCCGCTCGATCGGTGATTTGACCGCTCCCGTCCGGGATCGGACGCACCGTGCTAACTAGCCAATGGCGTCCGATTCCCCGAACGCCATAAATAAGAGGGGAGGGCTCATTCTCCCTCACTCTGGTGGACGAGCTGGACCGTGTGGCTTTTCTTAAAGCTTCATCGACTGCGTTCCTTAGGCTTCTCATGGGACATCCACGACCACGTTGTGTCACCTTGTCGCTGCTCGAAATGGCGCCAAAGTTTTCACGACCGAGGGGCGAGCCCAAGTCTCTACAACCGAAGGGCGACCCTGCAAAAATGGATTGGGAAGCATGGAGTGACCCAAACTGCGTTGCAAAGCTGGGTTGGCGAGAGGAGAGGGCAGACATTTGGAATTGCACCATGTGCAAAAAGTACGTGAAGATGTATCATATAATGAATTTATGGCCGATTCGCAAAGCAGAGAATATGGTCCTTGACGTGAAGGCTCAGTAAAGACTTGCAAAAGCAACCATTTTACGCACCGATATCATAAAGTCACAATTGCGGTTGGAATCAATAACACAAGGCTAAAGCTGATGTTGTATTCTACCATGGCCATGGTTTGGGCTAAAATAGTTCTTCACAAGGATATTGATTGAACCACTGTGATAGGTTTGAACGTGCATTTATTGGATCGCAGCAACCGATTCATTCCAACGAATCAGATGGGACTAAGCGATTGTTATACTACTTATTCAGAACATTCAGCTGATATGAATGCCCAACTTCAACAACATGGAACTCCAAGGGGATATGGGGGCACTACCCGAGATATGCAACAAGCCAGACTACTAAGTCAGCAGGAATACATTGAACAGCTTGAAGGTGAAAGGATCTTTAGGCAAACAAACTTGTTCGGAGAATCTTCTCGAGGACCATGTACACACGGCGCTGCACCTAGTCGTAAACATGATGCTACAGACTCAGATGAAGATTGATTGTATCATCATACATAGTGCCATTATAGTAAAGGTTATGTAGTTTTTTGCAACGGATGATGCCTACATCATTATCGCCTTACAAGGGGCCAATTTTGAAGATCTTGAAATCCATATTTTGTTTATGAATGAATTCTCCAAATGTATGACCAAATATATGATATCATATACTAATATATTATGCAATTTAATAATTTCGAGGGATTTTATCGAAATGTCTTGTATTTTTACTATGGGTGCACTTGGCGATAATAATTTCCTTTGTTTGGTTGTAAGTCTCTTTTCACGTTTTCACCTAACATGTGCTAAGTTCATCAATTTACGCAGAAAATGCCATAGGTAAGAAAAGTCATAGTATGCTTGATTTGACTTTGGACAAACCATTAATAACGCAACTACACAAGGTTGATATAATGAAGAAGTTTCATAGTTCATTATATATCCTCAAATGTTGGTCGTGCAGGTTTGAAGATATTTTTATTGAAGGTATTAAGTTGGGTACATCTTTGGAATTGGGTACATGTTGCGATGGTGAGATGTAAATTATAGACTTTTATAGCTTGAAAACTAATGACAAATTAACAATATACTTGTGGGAATTGTTAGAAATGATTTTATGCAATATTATAGAAAACCATGCATGTGTTTTGAATTTGTTTTACGGAAATTACGCAAGAGAAGTTACTAGATACTTCTAACTAATCAAACCATAGGTTAATCTATATACCAAAATATGAGACAATGGAGAAGAAGTCATTTATTGCAAGGTATATGAAAACAAGAATGTACTTGAAGTACCTACATATAGATGGCATGTAATACATTTGAGTCCAAAAAATTGCCTACATCTACATCAGGACTTTGATGAAGAATCTAAAAAGCAAATAAAGCCGCAGGAACTACAACAGATGTGCGGTACTAATTTACTATTCGTACTTGGTGCGAAAATGGTCATTCGGCACCAGCCAATGGAATGGTTCCATGAAGCGGTTGACAACCTGGGACAACATAAACTTTGCATCTCTAAGTATTGGTCAAAAGCATTTGCAAGGTCTTGATTTGACCACCGGTCAGTCCCTGTTGGATGTTGCAGATTCTCGTAGGCCGTGGACATGGTCTTCTTGAGGATTCGTTGTGCTATCCGTGTCGTAGCAAACTCCTCCAAAGCTCTATCATAGAAGGGAATAATATCAATGTCATTACTCTCTTTGTACAAGTACGCCACCCGAGGATCCACCCAATATCGTGCTTGTAGAGTATCGATTCTCTCTTTAGGTTTCGTGAATGTGTACAAAAACCTCATTTTATCATCCATGCTCGTGGTTAACCCCCAATCGCATAGACCAAAATACATTCGTGATTCATCTTGAGGGAAGTGAAGAAGTATGTTGTTTGGTGACACATCGTTGTGGAGGTAGTTCATTTGGTGGACTTCACTCATGATATGCACTAGAGCCCAAGCAAGCTCAATTCGTTTTTTACAAAACCGAACTAATTGCCAAACTCGGATAAGCTCATCATCAAAATGAGGTGTGAGTGCAATATGTTCATGAACATCATCTCCATACTCTGCATCAAGGGCCACCATTGCTCGAATCGTCCCGCCATTCCACCAATACGTATAGCCTTGGTTCTTATTTGAATGAATGGCGATAAAACAAATAACACCTGGATGTTGTATCCTCACGGCGAGCGACTCATTCAGATGCTCCACATCGGATCTTTGAGCGCTTCCATCATGAGGTCCGTTATGTCCTCTTTGAATTTGGCAGGGGCTTCCTCTTTGTATCCCACGTATTTGCTGAACAAACCTGCAAGACTGTTGGCCTCATAAAATTTTACAATTACATTCTCCCGAAGAAAGTTCTTACACTTATTCGATGGGTGCTGACTACGCAGTTGTTGGAAAAACTCCCCCAGCCTCCGGCCCCGACTCTCCCTAGCCGCATGCTTTGACATCTTTTTGAAAAAATTAGCAAAATCTCCCCCCTTACAAACAGAAAAACTTCTTTCCTCCCCAGGATAAGGAGCTAGTGGATGGAAAATTCACAGAATTTCCACCCTACAGCCACTCCGCACCCTGAAAAGGAAGGAAAGAAGTGAAAAGGAGGAGGACCGGTCGACCTTATGTAGGTCGGGGTCGCCTGGCCGACCGGCCGACCTAAATCCGACGGTCGCCCGGTCGACCGGCCGCGACCGATCGAGCAGCCGACGCCGACCGCGACCGATTGGACGACCAACTAAGACCGCGACCAATCTGACAGCCATCGGCCGCCCAATCTAATCTAATGGTAACTATGAGAACTCACTACAACCCTTTCAACGGCTAAGATGCAACCTCAAAAACGATCTAACGGTTAGGAATTTTATTGTTGTCGTAGGAATTCTGATTTACCCTCCCGGACGGACGTCCGGACGGTCATGGACGGACGTCCAGACGTCCGTTTAAAAAAACTCAAAAGACGTCCATTTTGACATCCCAGGTAGGGTGTGCGATTTTGGGGGCCGTAGGGTGTGCGATTTTGGTGGCCGTAGGGTGTGCGATTTTGGGGGTCGTAGGGTGTGCGATTTTGGAGGCCGTAGGGTGTGCAATTTTGGGGCCTGTAGGGTGTGCGATTTTGGGGGCCGTAGGGTGTGCAATTTTGGGGCCCGTAGGGTGTGCGATTTTGGGGGCCGTAGGGTGTGCGATTTTGGGGGCCGTAGAGTGTGCGATTTTGGGGGCCGTAGGGTGTGCGGTTTTGGGGGCCGTAGGGTGTGCGGTTTTGGGGGCCGTAGGGTGTGCGGTTTTGGGGGCCGTAGGGTCAGTGATTTTGGGGCCGTAGGGTCAGCGATTTAGGGGGCCGTAGAGTTTGCACTTTTGGGAGCTATAGAGTTTGTGATTTTGGAGGCCGTAGGGTTTGCGATCTTGGGGGCCGTAGGATTTGCGGTTTTGGGGGCCCCTAGGGTGTGTGATTTTAGGGGTCCCGAGGGGTCAAAACTTATAATTTTGTCTACGATTTTTACTAGGCACTCTCACAGTGCAAGGGGTATGTGGTAAAATTTGCATAGTCAAATTTCACTCTCTGGATTGTCATCTACAAAGTTTAGTTTTCAAATCAAAAAAAGGTTGCTTTTAAAAGTTGTTTTGATATTTTTCTTGATGAAGGTTCATGAACGAATCTCTACGCCACCCTTAATGTGGAGCAGGCACAACAACGCTAAAATGTCTTATAATTTGCAATATCTACTCTCTTTTTATGAAAGTTGAAAGTTAAGATTTCAATGTAATTTTAGGTGTGTATCTGTAGGTTCTAGATCAAGATGTTCAAAGTTGGAGAAGCTTTCTACCCTTGTAGAAAGGTGAACTAGTTTTTTGAGGGCCAAAATAACCTCTTCTGGAACAATGTTTGATGTTAGGCTCTTTAAATTCTTGATCCTAGGTGAGTTAAGGTAGAGTGCTAAAAAATGGCTCGAATTACAAATTCACCAGTTTCAAGTGAGAAAAACAATGGAAGCAATATTCATGTATGGGGTAAGTTACTATGAAGCCATGATTTTGGACTCTCCTGTAACTTGCCATGGATTTTTGAAGGTGAATTTATAGGTGTATCTAAAATGGTATTCTAATTATTCATTCTATACTATTTGTAATGAGTACATCTTGCTGTGGAGTGAAGTAGCTACTCAAAGGGATGATATATGCTTAAGTTGTAGAAGTTTCACATTGCATAGAGTTCCGAAGTAGCTACTCAGAGGGATGATATATGCTCAAAATGTAGAAGTTTCACATTGTAGAGAGTTCCAAAGATTAAAGGGGCATTTCCTTTATATGATATCACTTAGTAGATTATGGATAGTATACTTCTCTTTGTAGTAGCTGAGCTAGTGGGTTGTGTAAAGTGGACTTTGCATTTACTTGTTATATCCAATTTGAAAATATGTACCAAATTACTTTAACTAAAAATTTACATTGAAAAAGTTATTTTTAGAATCTCAAGCTAATGAAATGTCTCAAATTTTGAACTTTGTATTGCTTGTTTTTGGATGTTTGCATATGAACAAGTTTAATTTAAATTTACAATTTACAAAAGACTCAAAAGTCTCAATTTATTGGAATGTCTTATTACAATGAACAAAATTTATGATCTATTTATAGAAGAGATTAAAATGGGACTTCATTGTGCTCATTTTAACGAACAAAGACTCCTTTCTTCTACTTCATGCCTAACAAAATATCAAATTCCAATTCAAGGAATGTCCAAAAGACCCAATTGTAGGATCTTCAAATAAACCCCCTCGAGTTATTTCTAGCCAAACTCATTCTCAAAATACGTGTCACAAATGAAGATAAAAATTAGCTATTTGGATGTCAACCATACATACTTGTTATAGAGTTGTTGTCGATTATGTACACCAAAACTTTAAATCCTAAACCCCATCGATTTTGAGGTCATAACATATTAGTGCATATAAGAGGCTACATGAATCCTTTATTTTCACTCTAAAGTACTACTAACATGAAATTTGCAATGGGAATATCACCGACTAGAATGTAGAAACTTGTTTATCTTTATTTCAAAGACACTCTTGATGTCTAGCACCAATAAAATTCATCAACATGTCTACTCTCAAATCATATTCTTAGAATCATTAGAAAGGGTCAAGTCACTTTAGAAAAGCAAAATAGTTCAATAGCACACCCCTTGCACTGAAATTCATGTTCTATCCTCAATAAATATTTGTCCATGTCATGGTTTCTACCACTTATATAATTCTACAATTAGAATCCAACCTAAAGATTAAAGTCATAATCTAGCGGTAGATGAAGGGGATATAGCTATCCAAAAATCTTTGCAATTTTTACGATTCGATTATCCAAAGTTACATAGATGAAAAAACTTCTAACCACAAAGTTATTGCAATGCATCTAGACTCTAGAGATCATAGTTCATTTTAGAGAATGGATACAAAACTATTTTTGATTTCACATAATTGGCCTGTAGTTGCAAAACATGCCAAACGTTCAAAAGATGGAAACGTATAAACAAAAGCCGCCGTCACTGATAAGCATGCCATTTATTCATGCTATATTGTATGGGTTCGTAATTTTTTCCACAAATGTAGACTTGATTTGTGTCATAAATGTGAACCAAAGTGATTTATTTAGAAATGGAGTTTGAATGAAGAAGTTCGGGTATCTCAGAGTTTCTATATTTCACCAAAAATGTTGTTATTTGACAATAGGGAGTTTTACGTGTTAACGTAAACTTTAAATTCATGTTTAAATGTCAAATCAATAAATGGAATTGTTCAATCTTTAGCAATTATGAGATCACAATGCTCAAAGGTGCCTAAAGTATAGTGAGCAAAAACTCCAAGTATTAATATCCAAGATTTGAGGAATTTTGAGCAAGAGGTGTTGAAAAAAAAATTATATAAAGAATTTTTTTAGAAAATAATACATGAGAGGAAAAAAGATGAAGGCACCGGACGGCCAATCAGGGGTGCCGTTTGCGCGTTGGCAGACGGACGACCAGGAGGGACCAATCGGCTAAGGCGTGTCCGCCAACTGAGCTCGGCCCCGTCTGCCATGCCATTGGCCATGCGGCCGGTCGGCTAGGTCTCAGATTCTTATTGACATAAAGTGCCAACTGCTTCCATTCTCAATCACTTTCTCTCTTCAAAGTAACCCAAATTGGATGAGCTGCAATTGTTACGACACTTGCTTGCTGCATTCTAGTTAGTAAAGAGAAGTGAGTCTTCTAACACATTGGTTGCAAATTTTTTTTCCAATTTTGGTACATCACCCGCATTCTTGGAGTATTACGTACTACAAACGCGGTTCATGACCTCCACAAAGATGGTGGGCACGAAGGAGAATATAAAATAAATTAAAACGCGTGGATGATTAACCCTTAAACGCCCACGATGTCGAAAAACGACATTTTGGATGTACATCAGAAACTTTGAAGAGCCATATCTTCTTCATCCGAGGTTCGTTTTGGATGAAATCACTTGGATTAGGTTCCAAATCAAGTCTAGTTTGTGTTGTAAAATTTTCAAGCCCATACAATAAAGTATGAATTAATGGAATGCACTTTAGTGAAGACAACTCTTGTTTTTGGGTTTCCAAGCATGGGGCATGTATTATTATTGCAAGTAAATTATGTGAAATTAAAAATAGTTTTTTGTGATTTTTTTTTTCATGTTCATGATCTTAAGGTGATTCTTAACAACTTTGTAGTGAGAAGTTTTTTGATCCAAATGATTTTGCTATTGGATTTGCAATGATGTTTTGTCAACAGAAAAAGTGAGAAAATGGATGATATTTGAGGAGCTATATCTCCCTCATCCACCGTTGGATTTCAAATCGATTTTTTGGTATGGCGTCCAATTAGAGTCTGGTTTAAGTGGTAGAGACCTTAACGAGATCGAAGATGTTTTGAAGATAAGGCATGAAATTGAATGCAAAGGGTCTAGTTTTGGACTATTTTTCCTTTGTAAAATGTCCGGTAGTTTTTACCATTGCATCGCTTTTATTTGAGCCAAGAAATTTTTTGATGAATTTTTGTTGGGTAAAAGACTTATTAAGATGAAGGTGAACATCTTTCTAGTTGGTGATTCTTTCATTGCAATAGGTATATTGGTAGCATTTCCACCTCAAAGTGAAAATGATGAAATTTTGCAGTTTGTTTTTTATATTAATATGTTACGATCTCCCGATCTATAAGGCCTCATGACTCAAATTTTGGTCTACATGATCTTCGATAAGTCTATTACAAGTTTGTACGGTTGAGATCTTAATAGCTTCTCTTGATTTTCATCTATGACGATTTCTATGGAAATGTGCTTTTTTGCTAAAAATAGGATCGGGCGTTTAGGGGTTAAATGGCAGCTATCAAAAATTCCTCACTTTGATCTAAAATGTCATTTTACAACATTCAGCACGTTTTGGAATTTAAACCAAAAACGTTACTTCTGGCTTAAATATCAATGAAACTACTATTCACTTGGCTTTACACATTCTATCAATCAATTTTTTGAAAAGCTAAATAATTTATCATCAGATTTGCTTAACAAATTCACAGATCAACATGCAGAATTGCGACTTATTGTACTCTCAATGAAGTATCACTATCAAGTGCAAGAATGTTGCAGTTATTGATCAACGACTTTTTTCAATCATACATGCTACAAGCTAAAAACCATTGTGTCTCAAAATGCTTACATGTTTATTAACATATTCAATAGATTCCGAAAGGCAATCCATACAAGAGAAGTTGTGGAGTCTATAAATAATTTATGTTTGAAAAAACCTCCTAAAAGTATGATATTTCCTTATTTATATCACACTAATGCGAAGACTGCTGCACATAATAATAGAGAATTTATAAATTCTACGAAACCTACTTCGCATTTTAAAGCACTTGATATTCGACACCATTCTCTACCATTAACATTTAATATTCCAGACTATCCAAAGAAGATTATCGGGCTTCAAACTATAATTATAGTTAAAAAAATATATGTTAGTAGAACTCACCTACAATAATGCCACCTCAGATGGGCTTGTTACTGGAGCAGATGGCTTAGGCCCTTACCACACGACCTACCGGCAATTGGAGCCTACTGGGTAGGATGAGGCCTAGGCCACTGGGCTAGCTGAGGATAAAGTCATCCTAATTAACCACATGGGTGGCAGAAAGGGCCCCATCAATATCCCAGAAAGGATCGGATAGCAGTGACATGGCAAAGGATTTCAAACTACCAAGGGGTTGTCCCTGGTTGTCCTTGGTAGTATCAAACTGCCAGCCGCATTTGCCACCTCATATTGTCGGCCACCTGCCTACCACTCGTGTGGTGTGTGGCAAGCTGGTTGGCCCAATTATCGGGCATTAGGGTGAGCTGTCTGCCGGTCGTCTGATAAGGCCCTTATTCAAAACAGCCACAAAAATAAGCAGTAAAACTTATAACTTATGTGGATAAAAAAATCCAACGAAAAAATTGGTACAAGTGCCACGTGTACAAATACTAATTTATTGAAAAATTTGAGTGTAGATTCTACTTGGACTCCTTATGATCGATTTTCAAAAAAATAAATCTTAGCAAAAATAACGAGTATCTACTAATACGTATAGAATTTTCTATTCAACTGGCTGCACCACAAACAATCACAAAATGTATCAATAGATGTTGTAGCTTTTAATGCAAATATTACTAGGGCTCCGCTTCTCTTCGCCTTACCAGTGACGATCGATATCTTAATTATGATAAATATGTATAGAATTATAGAACAAAGTTGGGAAAGTTATTCATGTATATTGTATATGTAGTATTCATTAGTCCATTATTTGGTTTTCGCAAATGGTATTAGTTTTGATTGTGTGATGCATTTTCTTAGATGATGCCTGATATTAGGAATATGATGTATTGATGTTTCAGGATTTATTTGATATGCTAAGTCAGTTGCATATGCTAATGCAAACACTTCACATGATGAATTGTCTTGTTGTTGCAAAACATTTGCATATTTATAGTGAAATGTTACGGAGGGCATGAGTTGTTGAAGTTGTTGAAGTTGTAGAATACTACACTGCCAACAACTAATTTCTATGCATCATCATGATGCGTCTTGATACACACAAAAAAATTGAACGGCAAATGTTCAACGTGACCAAGTGCGCTCCAGCTCACACAAATCAGACAACCGATGAATTCATTTGACAAATATCTTGCTTCCAATGAGAATATCTCCAAGGAAGGTAAACAAAAGCACCATAGAGAGCACACTAAAGAAAGCACCATCGGGTAACACTGTCACATTTCTGGAAGTTATGATGTAAACTTAGTACCTTCTTTGTTGCGCAATTGGGTTCACAACTATGATTGATGAAACGTCCCAAGATGGCCTTTGCTACAGGCGTCAATGATCAAAAAAAAAAAAAAAAAAAAAAAAAAAAAAAAAAAAAAAAAAAAACTTTTGTTAGCTGATAATCTTCATTACGGCTTCAATAAATTTATGCATGTAATTTTGTCACGTAAAGTTCTAAAGGTCCTTTCCATAACAGTTTTAACTAAGTATTAGACTTCGGTAAATACAAGATTGAGAGAGCTAACAGAAAGACATATTTACTCATAGCAATGTGATTGATAAAAGTCCAGTAGCAATACTGAAACTCTTAAGTCTAAAAGTTCAATGAATGTAACAGGACAACCATTGTTGTAGAACAACGAGTTACCTCATTAGCACCCAACGTCATGAACTGCAATCGAATACTTGGCAGCTTTTAAGAGCAATGAGCAAACCATTTAAAACTCTCTTGTGCCAAAACAAAAAGGAAAATCCTAATTTTCAGAAAACAAAATACCTCCTGTACAGTACCCACCAACAAGTTTACGTTCAGAGCAAGAAGAGATAACATACGTGCAACTTTCATATGATTATCATGTTTGCGAAATCTATCCAAATTGCAAATTATGAAGTATGAAAGAAAGGTAGTGCATTTTTCTTTACCAATACATGAAAAACCTCCAAAATTTGTATTAATTTATTTTATAACTTTGGTATGTTTGAACTTACTTTTCACTTTCTACCTTCGACTATTATAAAGACCATTACATGATGAGGTTTGTTAAGGAAGAGAGTAACATTATCTATTAAGAAACCTCTTTTGATGCCCTTTACATATATGTGGCTCACATTTACAAATATTGAGTTGGGTTGGTGCAAGAAACCTTCATGTTGTCTCTTATTGAAAAAGCAACTTACACATTTTGAAGTGCAATAATTGCTCATAAACTTTTCTTACACATGGGGCTTGGATTAGCACAAAAGAGATAGTTTCAATAACATCTGCTACATTTTAAGCACTTTGGTGGTAGTTTCATGGAATTTGGTTATTCTAGATGCTAGATATGATCATTTGAAGTTGCCCTTGTTTATTGCTGCATTTACTAAGAGTACAAAAGTCCAATGTTGAGCTTCTTGGGGGCTACAATTCAAGTTCTTTCTAAAAAGCTATTGCATATATAGAAAGTGTATCGAAGTAGCTTCCATAAAAAATTGTTGAAGCTTTTTCATTGTCTCATGCCTCAACAAAAGTAACTTGTGATAAGAGCTAAGGGTAAATAGTGAATAATATATTAAAAAGCCATATATTAAAATAGAAATTCTAATGTTTATTGAAATGTCTTCAAATGATGGTGTAAAATACTACATGATCTCTCCGATACAATTTGTAGTTGGCAATTTGGACTAATTTTGTGGACATAGCAATTGTTCAAAGATTACAACATGTTCTCTTGTTTCAATTTTGAACGTAAACTTGTTGGTGGGTACTGTACAGTCGGGTACAGAAATAATTCGAACTGCATTTGAAGGCAGTTTTTGAAAGAACTTCAAAATGCGCCTGTATACTCAAAAATGATCGGAATTGCAATCCGTAAAAGGTGTTGGAACCACATCAGAGTGTTTTACACTATCATTGCAAAAAATTGCTTTTATTTCGTAAAATTGTTCAAAGAACTAAAACTCTACATGTTCCATCCACAATTGACCACTGTCGCTTTGTGCTTCAATTACAATGTTCATTTTCACTTGCAAAATTGATATGAGTGCCATAAGTTGTTCTTTAGCTACTTGAGCTCATTGTTGAATGTTCAAAAATACTTGCTCCCTCTAAACTTTTGAGTTGGAGTAGTTTTGTGATAAGTTTCCAATCAACACTTAAGGTGTGAAATTGAACTTTAATTTAAACTCGGCAAGAATGCTAAAAGAATTTGAGTTTGGCAATGAGCTTATGAAAGTAATCACCCTAACTTTATCAAACCATCCTTTAAGTCCTTGTAGAACATTTCTAGTGGTGTGAATGGCTTCACAAAGTTTTGAGAAAAATTGACTAGTCACAAGCACATTCTAAGACATTCCTCCTACCCAAGAAACAAACAAGGAACAGATGAGATTCTGTTGCAAAACAGAACAATTCGCACTGGTCATTCTAGGTAGTATTCAACATTACTGCTGCAGCTGCAAGTTGAGTAGTGCAAGACTACAAGAGAGCCGACCTTGACCGTATGGTTCATGAAAGATTTGAATCGCAATGTAGGCTCCCCACTGTCATCCATACAATTACAAACGTCAACAACTGAAGGCCCTACAGAAGCATCACTTGCACAGAACGTGTAGGCCAGGACCCTTCTTTCAACGCAATGCTCAGACATACCTTATCCGGTTCAGGGAGTCAATAGCACGAAGTGCACTTCGAATCATGTCCTCGTTGCGGTCAACCTCTTGCTTGACAGCATCTGGTTTTGTCTTGTGTTGAATTGTCTTTTCCAGAGGGTCCACAAGCGCATCCATAACTGTATCAAAGAATTCACTTCGTCACTCATTTTAAGCAGCTATTCACGTTTCCTTCAATTTCCGGTAAAACTAGTGAACGACAATGCAATAGCTCATGAAAATGAAAAGAAACTGCTTGTAACTGCCAAAACTGCACCCCCACACTTGGCTGCCAATTTTGATAAAATAAGGTGGCATGGCATCTTCACATCATAATGATCTGCACAGAAAGAAAGCCAAGACAATTTGCATCATTTAGATAGGAAGTTGCTTAACCTTGACTATTGTTTGATCATGGAGGAGTGGCAATAATGTGGGCAATAACTCCTTCACCAGTGCGGGCTTAATATGGGCTGCTGTGCTCAAAGCTGAAACTGCGGCCCTCCTTACATGCTGGCATTACAATCAACATGGGACATTTCACTAATCCGGATCGTGCTGGAACTGGCGAGAAGGTCATAGAGTATGCTCCTTTGTACTAAATCACATATTAAGGATTATCTTACAAAACAACAGCAGCTACTCTTAACGAATACAAGCTCCACAAGATAATCTCATGAACTCTCTAATCTCTGGTTCATATAGACCCATCATAGGCTATTTAGGAAAAGTAAAAATCTTACCCTATCTTCATCCTTGATAAGGAGCAAGAATGAAGAGATACATGACTTGACGTAGGAGTCAGTAGGTTGCGGTCGCTCAACGATGGTATATTTGATAGCAATAACCACTGGGGCTCTAGTATAGGCTGAGGGACTAGCTGTGCGTTCCTGAGACAAACCAAACAGATATGCATGAGACCGTGCTGTACACAGGATAGGTAGATACATCTACACTATCAATAATCAAACGACAAGTACCGCCAAGAGCCAACCTTGAGAGCAGGCACCAATTTCTCAGGTTCAATGAGCGCCAACTTTCCGAGACACTCCGCAACGACATTGCGAACCCCTTCCTCTTCACCCTCGCAATGGGTATCATCGGTCCTTCAGGCACAGGCAAATCGACTGTACTTCGCATCATGGCCGGACTACTCGCTCCAGATGAGGTAATAATCATGCAATATCGTGTGTAGTGGTTGAACCTTGTATAGTGCTCGCAATGTTCGTTGATTAGGACCAACTCGGACTGCCATGGCCTTGAAAACGCCGGTTACCTCTAAGCTTGATTCTCTCTCAATGGAGCCAGTGCTTGTGAGCCATTCGTTCGATTCTCACAAGCGTCCCGCAAGCCCTTCCAATTGAAACGAAAGCTAAAGCCCTAAACCCTAAATCTGAGAATCTGAGAAGTAGATCTAGAACGCAATACAAGGGCACAGAATCGATGCACCAGAACTGTCCTCTGTCCTCTTGTCCTCTGTCCTCTGCATCGTAGAAAGGGGAAAATGATCGACTCATAGTAACTGTCCTCGGCATCATCGACGGAACTGTCCTCCGCATCGTTGAAACAGTCGTGCTGACGAAACCAAATAAAACGAAACCAAATAAAACAGTCTTCATGACGAACAGAACTGTCCTGACGCCCTAGCCCATGTACATACCATCAAGTTAGCCCTAAACCACTTCCAACTAACGTCATCACTGGAATTAATAAGCACAAATTAACTTCTGCAACATTGTCTCGTGTATTTATCAAAGAAAGATCATATTAACTTGCTCCATTAACTATTTCCATTTTCTGTATAAGAGACATCTTATTTCATTCCAATACTAAACATTTATAATAAAATATTGAATATCAAACATTAAACATTAAACACTAAACATTGCACATTACATGGACATTATATATTATAGCTTCAACATTCAACATTTAATATTAGAGATTAAATGTGACATGCGACAATAAAAGAATAGATAATATGAACATTAGGCATTAACTTATTGGTAATGCAAGATATTTTGATTATAAAACAACCATGACATATTTACATCTAGGTGTATAATTTATACAATATGTAAATGTTAAAACAATGGGTCAAATTCAAGAAAATCCAACAACATTCACAAGGTATCATTCTTAGGGTGTCTCAACCGCTTCAACATGTGTTCCTCAAAAGCTTAACTTTGTGAGCCAAGGTTACCTCAAAAACTTAACTTAGAAAGCTAGGGTTTCCACATCGTGAGAAGTGATAGATACTCATTAGGTACGTAGTGTAAAAGCGTGATCTACATTAAATACGGTCTGAGTGTTCGAGTTATTGGTTGATAGTCAAAAATCTCCACTTGCGAAGCCATGCAGAGAACATGGCTTCAGAGCTAGTGAAAAAGTGTTGAAGATTTCAAAGAAAAACAGTCTCCTGCGTGCGAAGTGATTCGTCCTTTCTAGAACCAAATTTGATGTCAGGAATATCTTAAGTTTTGACAACTTCCAAAACAAGCCCCCCAATAAAGATGAGGTGAAGTATGCAGTAGATCATCTTTGCTTTTTGCTCATTGACATGCGGCTTCTTTAACATGTATGTTGTTCTTTGCATAGAAAGAAATGGCGGGATAGGCCATGATGCATTGTTTTACTTTGTAAAGAAATTAAAGATAATAGATGCACAATGAACCATCTGCATTGTTGTACGTACATACATACATTGCAAATAATGTAGTTACAAAAGACTAGGAAAGATTTTGGTGCCTTTTCAAAATAACTCCTAACATGACGGTTAAGTATCACTTAGACATTTAATATACATTAGACATTATATATTTAATTCCACATATTGAACGTTAAATATTACATACTTATTTCAAAGAAAGCCAAAATGGATTTCTAAAATTACTACAAGCAAAATCAACCAACATTTACCATTTAACTCATGTAAAGTGAATCATACAAACTAAGTAAAATGCCATGCCATATCAGATCCTTCACTTGGATTTAAATTTATGCTTAGATCTCATGTTTCGAAGTTTAAATGTAAAGAAATCAATTAGAATGTGTGTTTTCAAGTTTGAAGGAGAAGAGGTAAATTCTACATCATGAATTTGTGGAAATTAAATATTAATCATTACGACATGAATTTGTGGAAGTTAAATATTAATCATTACAACATTCTATGTTGACATCAAATATTATTTATTAGACATTAGACATGGACAATATTAAATATCACACATTAAAACATAAATGATAAGGCATGAGACATTTTGCATTGTTGAAACTATATATTAGACATGAAATACTTATCAGAGAAACAATAGACACAAGAGAGTTAGTCATAAGAGACATTGAAACATGAGACTTTGAGTTATCCATATTTCAAGATGATGTAATTGTAAATGATTAGTATGAGTCACATTAAGGTTCTTTACTTTGATATTGACGCAATTACTGAGAACTAAGTAATATATGAAACAAGTTCAGAAAAAATATTGCTATGAATACCAAGATTACTACATTGTATTGAATTGCTTAATACATGATATATAGTTTAATTTCTAAATATGAAGATAGAGCCCTCACGGTCACACAAGAAACGGTGTGACCGTTTCCTTGTTCCTTATACAGTTGGAGTTGCTAGGTCCTACTCAGAATTTCAGAATCTTTCCGTTTTCATCGACCCAGTTTCATCAACCCAGTGCCAGAAAACTGGCCAGGATCTCCTATTGGGACATTGAAGGGTTGAGACATCACAAATGATGCAGATCCAACCTTGAAATTTCACACGATATTTTCAACAGTAGTTTTGTTCAAGATCTTGCAATTAACATACCGTTTTTAAAATCCCTACAAACGGGAAGAATTTCAGCCCTGCCCCAATTATCACAGGGAGTCGATGATTGCAATTAATTAGGTTTTGAGTTTGGAGATCAAGAAACGCTTGGTTTAGGGGTGAACAATTTCGTGAATAGAGACTTCCAACTTCGGACAATCATCCTCCTTTATCTTGCATACGCTAAAAAAAAGAGAATCAGGTAAGTGGAGAGAAAAGGCATAGTTCAAGAGAAAAAAATAGTTCCTTCAAAAATTTCAAACCATTTCTAAAATCTTGATGTTGCCCATGGAATTGGCAGCTACTAGTGTTTGTGACTTGGCTCTCCAACACACACTCGACACAAACTGCCCGCCGTCCTCCACTTCTCGCCCTGTTATAGGATCTGTACACCCAAATTTATGGGATGCCATTTCCATAGGAAGCGATTTATGATAGGCAAACACCTGCAACCAAATTTTTTTCTTAAACAATTACGATAAAATTGAAGCAGCAAGAAATAGAATCAAGATTTCTGTGTATGTGCCATGCGTTCAAACTAAGCAAGAAATAGAATCAAGATTTCTGTGTATGTGCCATGCGTTCAAACTAAGACACTCCTGATGCTGAATGAAAAGTGATTATATTGAGGTGTTCAATAATGGCTCAGATTTCAGCACATAGATGTTACCAGTGCAAGCAATTCTTGTGCATGGGGAAAATTGGTAAAAAAGAAGAGAATTATCACTTTTGGACTTTTCTACAATGGGTCACGAATTTTGGAGTTAGAAATATAGGTATTCCAAAAATGGTGCCCTCAATTGACACCCTATAGTGTTTGCAGTGAGAACATCGTACAATTGCATGGGAAAGCTATTATACAGCTCTGAGTGAAAATTACTAGAGCTCCATTTCACTACATTTACCACTCTACTGTAGCTCTGTCTAGAAGACAGGACAGGCTTCTGAGATGTGTAAAAAGCTTAGGTGATATATAGGAAATCATTGAAGACCAAAATATGCGTCTGACGGTACAATTGACTTCATGCTTGACATGCTTATCATGAGAAGACAAAAACTCAATGGTCAGAGAACTAACCGCATTCGTTTCTGATCCACAAGAAATGTATCCATCTGCAATAGAGAGACCAATAAAATTCTGCACAATGTCACAACATCAAGTGCAACTTATTAGCACAACCGAATCTACATGCAAAACCTTCCCCCTTCGGTGTGTCAATACTCAACAGAGTTATCTAATATGGTTATGACTGCTTCTCATCTGGCAACATGTCAAAACATAACGCATCAATAAAATTGGTACATTAGACAATCAAAGAACCAAACAACAAATACTGACATGGAAACCCACATTACAATGTTTGCAATCATTGAGTCCCTTAGTCCCTAACTTTATGCAATTGGCCTCTACTTTGGAAACAACTAGACAATAAAGACCACCTGGATAAATGTATTACAAAAGCCTCTCCAGAATGCAACAAACTACCGGGTGCCGATTCCCTAGGTTTAAGTAAGTACCTCAAAAAATGGAAAAATGTGGCAGCAGAGGGCAACAAGATGAATCTACCCAAAATGCAAGAGATATATCAGAAGCCTTATCAAAAGAGCTATCAGGGAAAGGCACCTTTTCATTGGTATGGCCAGCGTATGTAAGCGAGCAAGGGGTGAGGGCATGCGGAGTGGTATTGGCCCGGTTCAAGTCCCAGAGCTTAAGAGTGTTGTCAGTGGACGCCGACACTAGGGTGGTGGCGTTCACGAACTTGACATAGCTGACGGCCTTCTGATGGCTGCCTAGAATACACAGCGGCGTCCTCGTCGACCGCAGGTCGTACACGTACACTTTGTAGTCGGCGCTTCCGAACGTTAGTAGGTGGCCGCTGTCTGGTGGGAACTGGATGCAGCATACGTTCGCTTTTGTTTTTATTGTCTCTATGCTGCTCTCCTGAGAAACACCCACACCCACGCAGATATCATACCCTTGATGATGATAACCTTATTGAGGGTACCCTTGTATTGCGATGTTCAGAATAAAAGATTGCAGCACTAAGAACCTGATTGATACTCCACAACTTCACAGCACCGTCATCACTGCCGCTCGCAAGCTTCGTTGGATCAGCTCGAGAAAAATCGACCGACCAAGCGCGCTTCTCATGCTCTTCATATTCCAACAACACCCGATTCGCGTGAGCATCCCACAACTGCAGACCACGACCTCCAGAATCAGCAACACATTCGAAGTCACTTTCTATACAAAATTGCGAGTCCGCACTCCGTACCTGAACGACGCCCTCGTAGTCGCAAGAAGCCAGATAGTTTTTAATATAGGCATTCCAACAAACACTGCTAAGCTTAGACCGACAAGGCATCTCCACAACGGGGTAATGAATATCTACATGCTCGTTCAAAATCGTGTCACATTCAAACACTTTGATCCGTTTACAAACCCCCGCCGTGGCAAAATACTCCTCGTCCCTGTCGAAGCTCAAGGAACACACCATGTTGGCGGTGTTAAGAAGATCCCCATGTCGTAATGTAGCCTTTACTTCGAACCGAGAGTATCGTGCGTACTTGCAGAGACTATCGAAGAAACAACCCAGCCAATCTTCATCCGGTTGAGCCTCTGATGTCGACGATGTTGTCGGTTTAGAGTTTGTTCTCCAGTTCATGGAAAAGTACACTTTCTCTAAGTGTGTGAAGTTGCTCATGAACCTCGCACTTTTGGGTGAAAGTTTGTCGTTTCCATTGTCTGTGCGTGGTCTTTTGAGCCCCTTTGGCTCTATGGTGGGAGTGGAGGTGGTGCTCGATCGCTTCTTTTTTAGTGCGAATCGTCGTCTCTCTACTTCTTGTATGTCGGCCAACAAACGTGAGACGTCCTGCGAGAGTTTCCGTGCTGATTCCAGTTTTTGAGATTGCATTCGGAGTAGAAACTCAAAGAGGACCTCCGATTCAGCTTCTTTCTCCTCCAGATGAACTGCTGCTTGCCTCTCTGCTAGCGCGTCCCCTGCGTCTGCTAAGACTTCGCTGTTGCATATCTCCCTGCACCCCAATCAGCGATTAGCCACTATACTCAATAATGAGCATGAAATCCTTGGACAGTGCTTGAGTAAACCGTGAAATAACTTAATACAAAATGGACTCCATATGAGTTTTCTTCAATATGGGTATTCTTTATTATGAGTTTTCTGACAAGCTAAAGCAAGCAAGCTCAAGCTCTCCCATAATAGCCAGAGGCTTCCCAAGGAGCACATGAAGTTTCCCAATTACATGCTCATGCTCATGCTCCATGTTCTCATTGACGATGTCATGAACTTTTGGAGTGTAGCTGAGAGGCTGACTATACCCATACCGTGCTTTCGGTCTGCAATTGGGATCAGGGTACAACAAACGAAGACAGAACGAAGCTTCCTTAGGGCTCTCCGAGAGCAATCTTGGCGGTAGAATCCGGTTCCGTAAATCAGCCATCACTCTTGCCCGCTCCACCTCGGATCCAAATGAACAAAACAACTGCCACCAAAAAATGATATCACCGAAATCAACCAACACTAAAACCACTCCATCCTATCACAGAGAAACTGAACACCTCAGACGTGACCCATTCTTTAAAACACATTGAAAATCACATACAAAGTGATGCCCACAGCCCTAAATTGTGCGAAAAGTTCAAAAACACAGTTGAACAGGACCCCTGAAACAAGGAGCTTAGGGAGTGTCGGTAGGAATGTGTTACCTCGAACAAGAGGACGCCGAGGCTGTAGATGTCGGAAGCAAAAGTGGAGGAGCCGGTGGCGTGTTCTTCAGGGCTAGCGTACCACGCGAGCTCCATCTGCAAAAGCTGGCGTTGCGGGAAGCGCCAATGGTCACCGAGTAGGTCGCCGCTATTCTCATTCTCATTAATTTCCGAGGCTGCTGCTGAGGAGGACCCCGAGCTTTGGCACTCCCCATCATCCACCTCCTCCTCGACACCCTGCTCCTGCTCATGATGAGAACACTGAGGCTCCTGCGGTTCCGGAGGCTCAGACGCTGGCGACGAGGACCGAGTACTGGCGCTATCGATGAAAGCAACCTTGTTGAGCGGCGACAAAAGAAAACATGAGGGACGAATGTTTCGTAACATAACCCCCTGGCCATGAGCAAGATCCACGAAATCCAACACCTGCTTGAAGATGTGTAAGCTTTGTACCCTGTCTACTACACGGTTCGGCTGGCTTAACCATTGCCGCACTGTTACAACACCTTCCTCGCCATCGCCTGATGAGGCAGGTGAGAATTCGTTCATTGCGCAACCATGTTTGGAACCCTAACCCGAAAAACCTCCGAATTTTTAATCAGTTTAACTCACCCAACTTCGTTCCTATATCCCCCCGGCGCAAATTTCGTCCACTCCGTGAGATCATCATTTCCGATCACGACCAAATTGGGATTTGCATCATAAAAAGCAGCGAGCTTGTAAGTCGGTGTACAGAAACGGCGACAGTTAAAGATATAAAGAACCGTTCGCTGAAATTGGTAGATGACTGCGAAACAATGCGGCAGCAGGGTCACCAAAGAACAAAATTACGAAGTTATGATTCAAAGTGGAGCGATGAGGGGGGGGGGCGGAGGCTGGCCACACAAAACGAAAAAGTGCACGCAGGGAATTGCCGCTAGCCGCAACCGGCCGCCGCCGCTGGTTGACTGGAATATCTTGGGGGCGGAGGACCCGCAGTAATTCGTTGAGATATTATCCATGGCCCTGGCTTTGGGGCTCAGCGAGGGCCTGGCCAGGACCCCTATTTTTGTATAGCATTACGCACTAGGATGAGTGTTTAACCCCATGTTACTGCACCAGCACTCAAGGGTGGGAGCCCGAGTGCCGGTGCAGTAACATAGGGAACGCACGAGTTCCCGTGCGTAATGCGGCGTTAAGCGTGCTCTCATGTTAGGGAACAGATTCAGGAGCGTGCATTTTGGCGTTAAAAATTTAACGGTGCATTGCACTGTTAAACTCACGTCAAGTGTAGGAACGGAGTGCTTAATGGAAGGGGCCTGGCCTTGCCTCGCGGCAGCTGCTGCGGCAGAAGCCGGGAGCTGGCTGATGGGTAGCCATCCCAACCCCGCCGCCAGCCCCCCTATTTTACCGACACCCCTTCCCCTAAACCGACCCCCCAGCCCCCCTTACCCCCCACGACCCCCAGCCTTTAATTGGATAAACAGACCTAATGAATTAAAAGTTACACATAATTTTGATTTTTCAAAAAAAAAATTAAATTAATAGTTTACAAAAAATAAATGAACAACTCCCTTATTGAAAGGGTTTTATCCCGCATAAGACAAAGAAATATACAAGAATTAGAATTTCAATTAGAAACTATTTTAATAGAAGAATTGTTTGAAATTTTAGGCTTTTCCCGATTTTTACAGAATAGATAATAGAATCTTGATTATCTAATAACCCTATGTTATGTATTGGAGGACGCTTTCTTTGGGACTATAGTGGTTTATTATTTTGAAATCATCACTTTATTTTTTCATGTCAAAACTTAGTTATAAATGAAGAAATGCTAAGAAGATTATATGTAACTCATGGAGCAAGAAGAGAACAAGAAAAATCTAGTTGAAGTCAAAAAAGTTAAACAGTTTTTTCTTCATCGAGGGTATGGTCGAGATTCCATAAATGATTTTTCCATAAATTGGTAGAATCAATTACCTTTTATTGAAAAAAATAGTTTTGAAAATTTTAAGCGTATTGAAAAAATTGGTGTTCAAACAAAATGCCCAAAAGTATTTACTCTTGTATATTTATATTAGAGTTGGCCAATTGAAAACCCACTAGAAAATATGACTTGTTTTGAATTATTAAATAATCAACAAAGATGGTTAAAGATTAATAATTTATCATTTAAAGATTCTTTTATTTATTCTACTCTTTTAGAAATTTATTAATACTTATTAATTTATTTTATTTTGCATGAAAATTTATTGAATGAAATGACAAAAATATTACTTTAGAGTGGTTCAAGTCACTGGAACTTTGCATAATAGTGAAAATTTAGATAAAAAGGGAGGAAAAATATTCTATATAAATCTTGGAATAGCTAATAAATATTTAATATAAATGATGGAATCATTAGAAAAATCATAGGAAACTTGCATCTACATGTCATGATCTACTAAAACTAGAAGGAAAGTCGGAGATGATTTTTGAATTTTTTTGGCTATGGTGGATAAGGATTAACAGTCGGTATGTAAGGAGATGGGGAAAATACAAAAGGATGGGGAAAATACAAAGGGATTGGGACAATAATGAAGAAAAGAAGAGAGAAGAGATGGGATCAAAGGGGTGCGAATAAGTGTAGTGAAGGGGTAGTTAAGGGGTCACTTTTGACTTTTGTGGTTTGGACAGGTTGGTGGAGAGTTGGGCAGGTGCCGCTTGACTTGGCTGAGACTAGCCCTCGCTGGTAGCTCGTTTCGTCGTCAGCCTCGGAGACGGCTCACGGCAGGCTGAGGCTGGCGGAAGAGCCCTCGCTCAGCCCTCCCTCAGCCCCGTGTGCGCGGGCCACCATTCTCTCTAGAACTGCTAGTATCTACTTTCTAGTGCTCATCTAGGCAACATATCTCTTACTTTACTTTAGTTAACTCATTACTTCACTTTAGTTAACTCATAGTTAACTGGTTGTATTCATACAATATATATACATGGTGGAATGGAGCTCTAAGCTCATTCCAATCCCTTCCTACTCATTCTCTGTGTTCTTTTTTTCTTCTCCTTCTCAACACGTCAGCATTGTTAGCTCAATATTGTTATTGTTTTTGCTCCTTCATCATAGCTTTATGCTCTTTGTAGATCATGCAAGTGCTATTTTAGACCCTCTTATTGTTGTATTCTCTTACTTTTAGATGATTTCTCTTCTTATCATTTGTTTTCCCGCTTGTTACAAAGTGCTTTTTACAATTTTTGGAGAGAACTTGCATAGGGTACATAGTATTTTGTAAATCTTGAAGCTTGTTTAGAATTTGCCAAAGACCAGAGGAAATCATTGCACAACGCATGCACCAATTCGATACAATAGAGTTTCAATCAAGCTCAAATTTCTCACCTTTCATTTTTATATCATTATTATTCTTTTATATGCTTATGATGCACTATACTTTATATGCTAGTATAAACCCTATCGCTAAATTAGTTAGATGGCCTAACTATTTACAAGTACCTAGTTTCTTGCCATGTTTGTTTAGACAAGAAAATGATATCAACCAAGAGATAGCAGAATCAAAGATTGAAAGGAGGAAACAGTCAGCAATCTACAAGCGTAGTTGGATGAACCAATCTTCCAACCCACACAATTATCTTATTGCAGTGTGCTTGCTTTTGTTTTATTCTTGGTGTTGTTTCGTACTTGGGCGTCTTTTACTCTTTAAGTCAATCTAATGAGTCGGAGGGGTGTGGATCCATGCAACATGTATGTTATGAGTGTTAGTCTTCTTGCATATGCAGGTCCTAGTTGAATTGTGATATTCTCACAAGCCGGAAGGCGGAACTTTAAGTCGGGCAACGATAGTACTCCCAAGGGATTCTCCCACCGATGTGATAGAGCAATGTTTGCTCCTAACCCACTCCGGAGTCTAATCAACTACTAGGTCTAAGAGCTGTCATGTAAGTTATGATTAGTGATTGATGATTTAATCTTCTGATGACATGTGCCAAAGAATAAGATGATAAGAGACATACAACTCCCAGTTGAAGATGAATGGATAGGAGTTAGACAACTCCAAGTGGATAATATGTGCAGTGAAGTTAGACAGCTCCATATATAGTGCACATGAGTCAAACCTCTCCAAATTGAGACCATGTGCACAAGAGTTAGACAACTCACCATGAGGTTCATTGGAGTTAGACCACTTAAGATTGAGACCATGTGCAAAAGAGTTAAACAACTCATGATGAGGTGCACTGAAGTTAGACCACTCCAGATTGAGATAATAAAAGAATAGAAAGAGTTAGATCACTCTAGTTGATTCATGGATAAGATTCCAAATTAGTTAGACCACTCTAGATAGAAATTAGAAAGACATATAGAGTAAGACTACTCTTACTAGTTGATCTATTGATAAAATCTATTTTGGAGATAGGAAAGTAAAATACTAGAGATACACTCCTAGTTCCTTAGGAAGGAACTTGAGAAATATAAGCTTGGAGGTGAGAAAATAGAGACTCTCTTCTATTGTGAGCTCTTCTTTATGGTTGGGAGGTTGAGCTTAATAAAGTTATTAGTTGTGTCATCCTAGCTTATCTATGTTGTTGAGTTGGTAGCAAACCTATTAGAGATTTGTTTCAATAGCTAACGGGATCCACTTTTTAATCTCATTTAGAAATCGTGAAGATATTCTTGAGGATTGGTGAGGTCAGCGACGCCTTGCTACCGCATAGCGGCAATCAAACCTAAGCGTTGCAGGATGCAAGCTAGCTCTACTTGTAAAAGTGAGGAAGAAGCTGGAATATAAAGACATGAATGTCTCCCACACCTCTCCCTGTAAGGGGTGCCCCCACCTTTTTTTCAGGCCCACAGCTCCAAAGCCAACCTTGGGCATTACTTGTTGTGGCACCCTGAGACGACCGTAATGTCAAACAATTGACATTACTTATTGACACTACCTATTGAGCACTATGAACTCAACATTTTGCGAGAGCGGCTTATGCCATCTAACAGCGTTGCCAAAAGCCTAGCTATGGCGCCGACGTTTTAATATCCGGACACTTCTACGGAAAATGATTCTCTTATTGACTTCTCACAACTTATGTACGCGTAATGCGTGGCGTGTATTTCAAAGAAGTTTATTAAGTATTATATGGTATTTATGTATTATGTTCCACATTACATATTCTTAATATCTTACATTGTAAAAAATCCACTAACCATACAATTTGAATTGAAAGTGTTTGATGCATATTTCATTGTCTAAGACTACAAATTAATCATTATGCAGATGAGAGCCAACCACTTTATCAAGAGTCTTATGCCAAGAAGTTAATTAAGATTTTCAACACGACAAACTCAAACCTAATTTCAGCACCAATAATTGGCTGGAGCAAGATTCGAAAAGACCCCTAGTGCCTTTGCAAAAAGGACAAGGAAGAACTAGACATGCAGTTTGTCGTGAGTTACCAAACAAAATAGGACCAAAAACACCCCATTTGACTACTAATACCTAACAAAAGAGTCCACCTTCCGGATAACGTTTCTCGGAGACTATGTGAAGTGTGAAACAAGACTCAAGCGGTTAAGACTACCGGTTTTACGGTACAACGACCAGAACACGTCTTGCTATAGCGGTTCTCCACGATCCGGTTGACTTGACAGGTTACTCTCACTCTCTAATCCGGTCAACCTCAAGCCAAAACCCCAGGGTAACCAGGTGGTTCCTAATCCGGTTTCCCTTCCCGGTCGGATATGCTACCGACTGAAAATTGTTTAGTTAACGAAATGTTGCTTTGGTTTTACCTCCGTAAGTCCTCGGAGGGATCCTTCCTATTAATTTGGAGAGTGCGGAATTACTTCACTCCCTACCGGTTGATTTAGGTGATCGGAGCTTCACCGGTTTGTTCTTTTATATTTATTCTCTTTTCTTCCGGAGTTCTTCCCTTTCAACTACTTTTGCCACCCGGTTTTACAGTCCAAATGGTAGGTCACTCAAGGAGTCATTCGGTTCTCTCCCTCACGCTAGTCCAATAGTAACACGCGATCCGGATTACAGTAAACAGTATCCCGCTGTTCAATCCGCGAGATTTTGACTAATGCCCTGTGAAACTAATCCGGATGCAGGGGTTGAACGCTAATTCCAGTTAGGAATCCCTCTACCGGATATCCAGTCCGGGAGGTTGGTGACCGGATCAGCTTTACTCACCGATAAGGTACCTTTGTCCAATCTAGAGTACAGCGCCAATCTTTGCAACCAGTAGATATACACGAACATTTGGAACTCTCCCACTCAGACTTTTACTGATACCACAACCACTCTAACAACCACAAACAAAGTACTAGAGCTGCGGCCACCGAACTTGCGACGGACTCCTGTTCCTACAACCGGATGCAGACCACACTTGCACAAGACAACTCAGAAATAACACGAAAACAACAATGGTACAAGGGGTTGAGATGCAAGCTAAACCTTTACTCACGGAATGCAAAAAATACAGAAAGACCCGCGGTTTTCCGCAGAATCAATGATTAGTATCCACGGCTCCCCGTTTTACCAAAAACCCTCATCAGATCCTAAATATCCGAAATCCGAGATTTCCAAAGTAAGTGGACTTGGCTAAGTATCTGCACTTTTGTCTCTAATCCAAATATCTAGTAGTACTACTTGCGACTACCTAACTAAGCCGCAAGCTCGTCTATCACTGGTCCAGTCGGGTGGAAGGCGGTACAACCTTCTTTATCGATCCGGATCCCTGGCTCCCCGCATTTGCGGGCAGTGGTCCCCCTCGACGATACTGCTGCTTGCACGGCCTCATTCAGATCAGCCTTCTCCTTCTTCTGCGGGGTTGTCCTGACGTACTACGGGGATCCCTCCAGGTCGATGACCGGTCTACCTGGATTCTCTTCTTTGGACTCCAAAGATTGGTCGACATGGGGAGGGCCAACATCTAGGGGTTGTAGCTTATCCCAAACTGCTACTTCCCCCATGGTTAGAAGGCCATACCAGGCGTACGGGTGGTAGAGATAGGGCGTCAACAGACAGCCCTTCCGGTTGCCGATCTTGGCCACCTCCTTCTGCATCACCTCGCTGATGATGTGGTGCCACCCGATTACTTTCTTCCCGAAGTAATTCCACAAAATCGACTTCATTAGCTTGATCGTCCAGGGGGTCGGCTTGTCCGGATTAAGGATTAGCACCAGAAACCGAAGTAGCCTCTACTCCCGGTCCTTCTTGCAATGATCGAGCTTAAAGCCATCCTTGGTGTCGGGCGGCCTCCGGAGTCAACTCCTCAGCCCTTGTCTCCCTTCTTTGTGATGTAACCCACATCGAAGTCGGGAAACCGATAGGTTGCCTTCAACTGTCACGGCGTCCAATTCTCCGGTTTGCCGCGCAACTTGTAATCCCGGAGCTCCTCCGGCCACTGCTTGCTGAGCGTCTCCTTGATGATCTTTGGATCGACAAGGTCCCAGCCCCCGGGAAACTTTGAAGAACCCGTCGCAGCCCATCCAGACGAGGTCCTCCCGCTGCTCTGCCTTGTGCTTCTTACTCCGCAGGAAATCCTGTTTCACCATTTCGATGGGAATCGGTTTTCCCACCCTCCACAGCGAATCATCTTGCTTCCTCGTCATCGTGCGGCAGTATTTCTTCTTTTTCCGGACTCCCCGCTCTCTCTCAGAACTCTCCTCTCTCTTTGGACTCTGCTCCGCACAAACCCTACTCTTCGGAATACAAACTGGAAGCGCAGAATTCAAAGTGGGCGTTGCAATTTACGCGCACGGAAGTGAAGTTGTACTCCGGGCGTACGAACCGCTTGTAGAGTGGGAGTAATTGGTGGCGGTAGCACTTAAGGGCAGCAATCCGGACATTTCCGGTTGCGCTGTCGTAACGTGCTTCCCCGATTTTCGCCCGGATAACCCTTTTGAATGGTAAAAAGGGATTTCCAAGACCACAACCCGGGTATTCGTCCACTGAGATCCTGCGAAGTGCAAGGCCAACAAGTCCCACCAGTCAGCCAACCCGGATTTGCCCTATCCGGGTATTTTCTGATTACCCACGTGTCCTGTATCCTATCCTGGTGCGGATACCCGGGTAGGAGGTGGTGGGGGTGTTATGGTTTTATTTAACCTCTGTATTCACCTTAGAGGGGTTTTTCCGGACTTCGTTAAGTGGGGGGATTAGGCCACTCTTTCCGTTGATTACTGTGACCGGAAAGGTCACCGGGTTCTTTCTCTCCTCGCCCTGCTTAGGTACTTCCCTTACACCGCCCTCTACGCTTGAGAGTCTAAACCCGCACGCATGTCACTAAGGGGATATCCGGTTCTCCTATTCCCCGGTTATCACAACTCACTATCCGGGTCAGTAGATCCCGGGTTACCGAAATGAGGTAGTGCGACTGGCCCGAAATTCACCGCTAACATCTATCGACGAACTTGCCTATCCGGATTCCAACAGTCGAGGGGAACTCAACCGAGGGTCCTCTCGGGAGATGGTTGAGCGACCGGAATCCCTTCCAGGTCGTTGTGATCCCAGACGCGGGCGGACAGACCGGACTATGCCCTAAGTGCGAGGTGCCGTTCGCTGGCTGCACTTCTCCTCTATCGGCTTCTCTGCCTCCCTTTCACCTCTCCGTTCAACAGACGGAACCGCTCTCTCTTGCCCGGATAGCAAGGGCCCTCGACACTTCACGCAAAACCCCGACTGAGCATGCAAGACAAGAAACCAAGAGACTTTTACAAAATAACAGAAGTGGGGAAAGGAGGCGTACTTGCGGCTGAATTAGGGTATACGAAAGGCACAAAAAAAACCCCGAGGGAGCCTTCCTCCTTTGGCTAAATAGCGAATCCTCCCTGGCATCCCCATAAGAGGACAAAATTCCGCGGTTGAATATCTTCCTAATTCTAAACCTGTCGGTAGTGCGCCGCTATTCTCCTACCCTCATTTAATACTACTTACGCTAATTAGGTATGACTAGCCTCGGTCAAAGGTATCTACTAGTAACTACTTGGACCTCGGTCGTCCCTCTTCCGCTTGGTGGGCCGTGCAGCCTTGGGAGTCTCAGAAGTGCCAGCTTCCGCGCTTTTAACTCAGGCTGGGAGGTGATTTCCTCCTCTTCTCCCATCCTGCCATGTGTCGGAAAAGATCCTTCGCCGTCCACGATCTCCGTGTCCCCTGAAGGGACTGGAGCTAAGGCATCTGGCAATACCTCCCCGGTCTCCGGGATGTCTACCAGCTCCTCGTCAATGAGAGGGATGGTCTCCAAACTGCGGGTGATCTCGGGGGAGGCCTCGTGATATGGGGATCCTGACAGGGAGATTACCTCCAGCCCGTGGAGTGGGAGGAGTACCCTCGATCCCTGTCCGGGTTGCCAGGTGTCGGCCCCCATGTCTTCCCCTGGTTGGATCGTGGCCTCCGGAATGGGAGCAGGGCTCTCGTCCATGGGGTCCACAACCCGGTCCGGTGGGGTCGATGAGAAAGCTCTCACCTTGTTGTCCTCTTCCGCTCTCCGGGAAGCCCTTCTCTCCACAAGGGGTATTCCTCCCCTGTCTGCGTCCGTTCCTCCTTGGCTCCCTTGGTGGAGGTTTGGCAGAGTATCCGGTCTGGTCAAAGTCTTCTCCGGGCTCCGGACAACTGACGGGGCTGGCTCCTCCATTGCCACGGGGACGGTGGATTCCTCCTCCTCTGCGAGGACAGCTACGATTGTCTCAGGGATGACTCGGGTAGGAGGGGCTCCGACTACCTCAAGTGGGGGTGCCTCTCCTGGAAAAGCCCTGGACATCTCGCCAATGAGGGTCCTCATCTCTTGTAGGGCTCCTTCCATCCGCTCCGTGGCCTTCTTTATGTAGGCCGCCATTCTAGTCGGGAGGTCCGACCCGGATGCCTGGAACTGGACGACGAAGAGCTAGGCTTTGAGCCGGGCCTCTCCGGGAGCATACAAGAATTTCCGGAGCCCGAAAAGGTGCTGCCGAGCGTACCCTTGCTCCTTGGAAAGCTCCTCCTCCAACTGCTTCTTCTCCCAGTCTTGTCGTAGGATGATAAGGGACCCCTCGGTGATGGTGGTCCGGGCCTCTGCAGCATCCCGGACTAACTCCCGGATTATGTCCGGATACCGCTCAATCTGGTTGGTCCGGAGTGCTACCGCTATCCCCCGTAGTGCCTTGTGCATCTGTAGGTGTTCCTGCTTGCACATCTGTAAGGCATGGACGATGGGCTGCAGGGGGTCATCGTCCGTAATCCGGAATGGAGGTACGGGGAGGCTCAGATCATACTCCTCGGGGTGAAGTCATCCCATTTGCCAACCGTGTTGCGTTGGATGGGGCCGCGTTTCCCTGTCCCCGGGTAGTGTGGACGGGGGTATGTTGCCCGGTCGCATCTTCTTCCTCCGACTCCGAGGCCTCCTCCATAACCTTCTTCCCCTTCCTTCAGGTGGCTCCCTCCCCGGACGCAGTAGTCCGCTGTATCGTCGGACTCCTTCTTACAGCCGCCTCGGGTAGCTCGGCTCGGACAACAGAAGAGGCCGGAGGGGGTGGTGAAGTGTTTTCCCTGGGCCGGGTTACCTTCTTCTGGACTCGGGGTCGGGGACTCTCGCATTGGGGGTCTCCCTTCTTCTTCTTCCGGTACTTTGGTTCCCCCCAATCCATCTCTCCTAGGGCTGTGGCTTATCCAAAGCCCTCTGCCGGACTATCTGCCAGGAGAAGAACCTCAACGGGGATTTCCCCGGCCAGTACCTCTCTTGTCGGGGTCTTCACCTCCGGGGCAGGGTCGGTTGGTGGCATAGCTACCTCGGCCTCGGCATCTCCTAGCTGCAGCGCGACATCTACCTCCTGTCCTCCTGGCAAAGAGGAAGAGTCGGTCTCCCCAAATCGAAGGGCTCGCTCGAACTTCCTCCGGCGTAGGACAGGGAACTCCTCCCCATCACTGTCATTCCCCTGTACCGGCTGCAGAGGTGGTGGGGAGGCACTTCCGGGAGCTGGAGGGGTCGACATGGCTACCGGAGAGCCTTCCCCTACTCCATGTATGGTCGGGCTTTGATGGCTGGGCTCGGGCGCAGCTACACTCCAGGTTGCCATCCTGTGGGTGGTGGCTGGCCGGGGTGGAGTGCTTCCCTCCACCATTGGTAGCTGAGCCGCTTCCCTATGCCTTGGGATGGCTGCTCACCCTGCACCGGGTCTTGGTGCTCCACCATCTCCTGGTCCGGGAGCGGCTGGTCCTGTCCTCCGAGGTCCCTGCTCTCCGGGGCCCGGTGGACCTGGCGGTGCTGGTGGTGGAGGCGGAGGGAGTGCTCCTAATTCGGGGGCAGGCACCCTGGGGAGGATCCTGGCAGCTGCGGGGACTCCTACCGCGGGAATGTCTTCCCCGGGAAACATGTCTCTCCTCCCCTCCATGACCATACGGAGCAGCGTGATCTCCCCCGGGTTGAGGCACTGATAGTGCGCGTATAAGTGGTACATGAATGGCGCCAGGGGGCAGCCCTTCGCGCTGGCGGTCTTCTTCGAAGCCCGGGTGATCACCTCCTCGAGGATGTGTCTCCATCCAATTCGCTTCCGGCCCAGGTAGGACTCCATAATCGCCTTCAGGAGTCTGTTTGAGACGAACTGGGGCTTCTCCGGGCTAAGGATCGGAGCCAGGAATCCGAGCAAACGGCGCTCTCTCGCATTCACGCAATCCTCCACTCGGTACCCGTCGTGCTCATGTGCCGGGTTGTGGAACATCCCACTGAGGGAGGGGTCATTCCGCACATGTATGTATCCGGTGGAGGAATCCGGGAAGCCGTACGTCGCCCTCCAGCACGCCTCCTGCCAAAAATGTGGCTTAGCTCAGACAAGGTTGTCCGCGAAAGTTGGTGGGTCCTGTCCGGACACGGCCTCCTCGATGATCCCTGCGTTCTCCACGTTCCAGGGAACCCTGTACAACCCCGCGCACCCCATCCGAGTGAGGTCTTGCACCAATTGCGCCCGGGCATCCTCCGCCATTGGGATGCCAGCTTGGATGATTTTACTCCAGGTACGCGAAGCTCGCTCTTTGGCCATTCTTCCGTATCCTCCCTCTCCTGGCTATGGCGTGCCGGACGAACGCGTGGAGAGCTGAAGCGCGCGTGCGACAATTGAGGGGGGGGGGCAGCGTTGACAAGGAGCACAAAAAACGAGGAAAAAAGAGGGTCGGTAACGGCCGAAATTCCGCGCTAAAAAACAAAGCGGAGTTGGGAGGTGGTTGCACTTTTGGCGGCGCGTCATAATCACGGGCGTGTCAGCCCGGGTCTGTCGGCGCCGTCGCCAGCAGTTTCCTCGCCCGACCCGGCGTTGCTACACGGCCCGACATTCCTACCCGGCCCGTCGATACCCGGGCTGTCGATACCCAGTTGGACGATATCCAGTCGAGGATCTCGGGCTGTATCCGGTCTTGTGAGGCTTTGGCCAAGCCTTGTTCGGGTCTGCAGTGGCCGGACTGGGCAGGGAGGGCTGAACCCGAACTGTTAGCAACTGAAAAAAAATTTAAAAAAAGTTACCTACTTCTACCATGCCTACTAAGCTTAAGGCCATGCCCGGGTAGACAGGTCCCCAGCTAAACTAGCCCTATCCGGTCTTTACCCGGTTAGGCCGTTATAAGGGCTTTTATTTTGTAAACATCCTATTACTAACCACTTCCCGGATCCAATTGGGCCAAACAGGAAAATTAGGTTTTGACATGCGCCGCCATTCCGACTCCTTTGACAGTACATCGGCTACTACTCTGAATGTAGGAACCTATCCGGACCGTACGACTGACAGACTCGGGGGAACCGGATTACAGGTTTTTTGGTAGACCTAATAATCTACAAAGGTCAACCGGGTTGGCTGCCACACTAAGGAACTACTAAATGACCGGTTTTAGCCATCCGGTCTTTATTCCTAGCCATTAAAATTCTATTTTAAACACTAAACACAAAACAAAATTCAAATTTTTTGGAGAACAAGGTTCGACATTACCCCTTCCTCAAATGTGAGCGTCCTCGCGAACACATTTGTCCTCGTACAAATCGTTTCAACTGGAATCATCCGCTGAGGCGTCTTCCGGTTCAGAACCGGATTCTTCCTCTGTAACTGACTTCAGATGGTACCTCTTGACCCGGGACCCATTTGTCCGGGTGGGTAAGAGGTTACCTTGCAGATCCTCCAACTGCAGCAATCTATTAGCATAAATCTCCTTGATCTTGTAAGGTCCGATCCACCGGGTATGAAGCTTTCCGGAGATATCCATGAACCGACTGTTGTATAGTAAGACCAAGGTTTTTTCTGGTTTCAGTTTTATTCTTCAACATCGAACAGGCGACCACCTCGGATTTCGAGGGAATCCGAGACTTTTTGAATACAAGAGAGTCTCTGGAAGGCATGTCGAGAGACCAAAAGAGCGTATATTGGGAAATATGCACGATGTTTTCTCGTCTAGTAAAACAGAGTCCTCTTCAGCCCTATTGACCTTGTAAGTCTACGAAGGCAGTAAAAGAACATTCTCACTAAAATTTAACATGTGCTTACTCGGACTATCGTCAATGAACAGAGTATTGACCTCTGGATATAGACCATCATAGCTATTAAAGAGATGAGTAGACATGGTCTTAAGGAAGATATCTTTCTGGGTTCCTGGTTCCTTCATGAAGAAAGTTCAGCCCTCAACATTCCGCACGAGCACTCTAACACAGTCTTCTTGACGGAGAATTCGTAAGGGCTTTATAGGTTTTATCAAACCAAAGGGGTAATCACAGTTTGCTTTAGTCATTGTTGTCATCATAGAACTCCAAACCGTGATAGTGGCAAACGTTGCCAACCCGGAGAGGAAGTCTTTACAACCGAGCCTGATCCATACTAGTTTCTTCCCCACCTCGCTTGAAACCGCGGCCAAGTGTACTTGGATGTCACGGTTTTTGGATCCTTTAGCTTCCCATGTAGGGAAACAATAACACAGGATCCCACTGAGGTCAAAGACAACATTTAACCAAGCTTTGCCCGACTCACTTTGCATAAAACCTATTTCTTCACTAGAATAATCAGAGACCGTTGCGTTCCTAACTTGGGTAGTAAGCACGACGCAGCAGGACAACATTACTGAGGTTTCTCTGCGAGATGTTCAATAAATTCAAAGATAACATCTTCTAGTACAAATTTTTGATGAATTCTATAGATGAGCATGGATTGAATGGAAGTACCTGGATATCTTCATTGCTCATCTTATCATCATCGCGAAGGCCCATTGATCCTAGCGATTGTTGGGTGCAATCTATATCATCACCCAATGTAGGATCATTGCCAAGAAGTGATGCTTTAGTGTAATTGAGTGTGTCCTTGGGAGGATTTGGATCATGGCGAACAAGATCAACTTATACATCTTCCATGACTGGAGTATCGATATCTTCATCATCACCCTCTACATCCGTTTAACGCAACACAAGCTCATTCAAATCAGGCAACACAATGTAGGGTGGTGGAGGAAGGAGTGTGAAACCGAACATGAGGGCTATCTGGATATTGGTTAATTTAGCTCAAGTCGAGCTAAAATGAACGTAGTATTGCTTGTATTAATTACAAAAAAATGTTTGAGATTTTGTATCAAAAATTCACGTTGTGAAAGTGTTCGATCAGTATTAACAGCTCAATGACTATACACTGTACCCATTATCTAAGTAGAAGTGGGACCTGTAGATTTCTCATGCACCTCAGCCTCAGACTCAGTATTTTGCAGAATTGACGTAGGCGGATGGTTTGTTGACTCGTGAATCTCGACGTTAGCTACGGCTTGAGGTGCAGTGTCGGCAGTAGGGCGATGCTCTCCATGAGAAGTACCTGCATCTAAACATTGAGTACTAGGCACTGCAATTGCAAAAGGCACACATGCAGAAAGAAGTTTAGATGGATTGAGGCCTCTCAGAGCCTCATTAAACATTTTGACCACATCTTGGTGTCTCTTCTTTGCCTCCTCATCGCGCTGAGCGTCACGCTTACGGAATTCTTCAGCCGTTCTGGCAATCGCTTCTTGCTCTTCGCCAAGTTTCTTCTTGAGTGAAGAAATTGCTGCTGATTTGGAGAACCTCGACTTCGGAGATTCCTTGGCGATTGCGGGGCCTTTCCGCTTTCGATTACCAGAGCCCCTACCACGCGCAGACGCGCTATGCAATTCCTGTGAAGTGCGCGGAATGTTGGGGCTGTCTTGTGAGAGGTCTTGGAAGTCAAGCCGCCGCATCGCAGAGGAGAGGCGTCTTTTTCAACCGATCTACTTTGGCGCGCACTGCCTTCTCCTTCATCTTCCTCTGCACTAGAGGCAACTTCTTCGTCATCATCTTCTTCCTCCCCTTCACCTCCTTCGACCTTCATACTGTTGTCATCGACGGGATCCACCTTGGCTTTCCCCTTCAAGAGGGCTTTTCCGATGATTGGGTGCAAATTTCCATCAACTGGATATCCGTTTATGTTGAAATCCTTCGGATCAAGTGTAATACCGGTCTGAAATGCTTGGTGTATGTCTTCAGATGAATCATCGATGTCGGCTATGACAAAAGTTTCACTCGCTATCATCTGTAGGACGACGACGAGAAGTCAGACTAAGCCATTTAGCTCGGTTTGAGCTAAACCACACGCTACGGAAGGCAGACTAAGAAGGAAATCAATGTGTTCAAAAGTATGAATATCTCGTAGTTTAGCTCGAGTTGAGCTAAACTACATGCTCATGAATACATACTTAGCAGGAAATCAATGTGTCCGGAAGTATGCAATTGACAGAATTTAGTTCGAGTCGAGCTAAATTACATTCTCAGAAAAGCAATCAAGGACAAGAGATCAATGGGGTCCGAAGGAAGGGAAATAACATAGTTTAGCTCAAGTCGAGCTAAACTATATTACTAGGATAGCAGACTAAGCAGGAATTTAATGGCGTTCGAGGAATTGAAATGATAAAGTTTAGCTTGACTTGAGCTAAACTACTTGCACATGAAAAGATGACGAACTAGAAAATCAATGTCATGACAAAAACAGAAATGACACAATGTAGCTCGAGTCGAGCTAAACTGGCGTGTATCTTACCGTGCTTGCAATGACGGCTTTTGACCCGGAATAGATAAGGCACACATATTTATTGGGGCCGCAGAAGAGATTGATGACGTGTAGATAGTACTCCATTTTCAGCTCGTCCGGGAACATGCTGTAGTCCACTTCATTGTATTTTCGCGGCTTCTCGTACAATATGTATGATGGGGCGGAGTAGATTGCTTTTATTTTCCCAATGACCACAACGTATGACTGCTTGAGGAAGAGAAGTGCCACGGGCTCCATGGCATGCTTACTCTTAGCTGGAAACCCTCCAAGACGCTCGTTAAGGGAAGGCTGGTAAATGGATTGAATTAACTCGTAATTCACACCATTGAAGTAGGGAATGGTCTTTGCGAAGTGTTAAACTTGCTCAAAGTCTTTTTCATCCCCACATATAAACAGCCAGACAAGAATAGCCTTGAGATAAGGCTTATCTTGCTGTCCGAAGATGTTCATGAACGTCTCGAAGAACGGTTTCTCGACAGTTGATTTCGCCTTTCCTGCAGATCCTGGAATGAGTCTGAAGTCGATAATTCCAAGATTAGGATCTTCGCTATCGTCACTCCAGGAACATGCGCCCCAGTCATGAAGCTTCATCGGGTTCGCCCGTTAGAAAAACCAAGTATGAACGACCCCACTCGACGGTTGGAATTGCTGTCGGACGTCAAGGAATACGCGGAAGAACTCTTTTGCGTATGGCGAGATATCCTCGCAGCTGTTGTTCCAGTGCATGGTCGCCTTCTGGTTCGCGTAGTAAATGTCCGGAACACCCCTATCAAGAAACGCTCTTTTTGACGCTTTTGTGACGTGGTAGTCCTTCTTAAACTGTTTCCACGTCGTCCTTGAAAATACCCAGCTCAGGATTGGTCTTGTGAAGCTGGAGCTGGGCGATAGCTTTCCGCTTCAATCGTTCAACGTATTCCTTCCAAATGTAGCAGTCCTCCAGATGTGCCTTTGGTTGCTTCAAAACGACCTTCGGGTAATACAATCTTCTTGATGGCCCTGATTCATTTAAGATATGCTTACAGAGCTTCTCGTGGTCAGTCTCGGAGAGGTTGCCAAGGAACTTGAGGAACTCGCGATTAAGAGTTGTATCTCTGTCCGGAATTAAGCCCTCTTTGTCCCTTAAACTTCGATCCGGTTTTAGACTTGGGGTAGACAAGGTCTCCTTGGGCGGCGCATGTATTCACAGATTCCCAAAGTTTATAGAGGTGTTGCAGAGCGGTGATTATCTTCATCTCGTTTGTAAGGGTAAGCAGTTTTTTTCCGCCCGTCTTGTTTACTTCCTTCTGATGGCTGACAACGTCGATCATTGACAACCTCTCGCTAATAGCCGCAAAGAATTTTTGCATAATCAAGTAGCAGTTATGAGTAATAAGATTCGAATGGGACCCAACATTTTAGCTTGAATCGAGCTAAATTACATAGGTGCTTAACAAGTATTGAGTAATGACAAAGCTAACATAATATCAATACATTTTAGCTTGAATCGAGCTAAACCGAGGGGATCTTTATTCACGGTATTGCCTGTACAATTTAGCTTGACTTGTGCTAAAGTAGTTTCTACTGGTTTTGAGATTTGTAGTGCAGTTTAGCTCAATTTGAGCTAAACTTCAACGAAGTGGTTTGAAGAGCGCTTACATTGTACGCAATTGTTTGGCTTGCGGCTCTCTTCGTCTTGATCCGACTTCTTGCCACTCCAGTTGCTTCGCGTTTTGGTGGAGGACACCCAAACTCCTCCCACACCTTTTGAGCGGCAAAGATATTCGTCGCCCACGTTGGCTTAAACTGAGCAAAGTGATTCACTCTGTTATAAAAAGCCGATATTTTGCGCAGCTTGTCGACATCGTGAGTCCAAACAATGTAGGCGTTCCAAGTTCAAAAGTCCTTTTTGATTGGCTCGGGGACTGAATGTCTTTCAATTATCTCCTTTGATGCAGCAACGCTATGCTGGTCGTTAATAATGAATAATTTGCAATCCGCCATATCCCATACGTCCCTCGGCTTATACTTCAAGTTGGGCATGACGCAGAGAGTTTGCTTGTGTGACCTGTCCGGCAAATTGATGAGGTAGTTCAAAAGGCTGGTTTGCCCCTCTTCTCAAAGGCTCTGATTGTCCACAAGGCTGGTGCTTCCTTCATCTTCACGGTGTGAATCTCCTATTTCCTCTGAGGATTATCTTCAAAAACGAATGCGTCTTCGCAGTCCGAGAAGAATTTCTGGTATATGACACTGACATTAGTGTAGTCAATGTCTTCCACCTTGTCCACAATCATAGGGATCCCCAAGACGACGTCATTTATTGCGTTTGCCAAGTCCTCTTCAGATATAAGCTTGTTTCTCCTTCTGGCGTCATCTGCTGCCTTTCTAGCCCGTCTCTTTTGAGGCGATGACAATCCGAGGGATCTAGAACTATCCCCTGCTCTAGATGTTCCTCTTGGAGTTGACGACTGGACTCGAGTAGTGGTCCTGCTTTGCATGGACTCCCGATCGCCGTTAGTCCCGTACGCTCCAAGAGAGGTCGTTGGGCTACTTGTTTTGCTTTTGCTGCAACCGATGCCTGAATCAATGAGTGGACGACGTTGCGGAGCTTGAAGGATAGAGCTTTTGCTTTAAGTGGCCCATCGTTCTTCGACGTCCATTTTCCTTCAAGGATGTCAGCTCGCAGAGTGGATTTAATTTCATCAAAACTCGATGACTCTAAACTCTGTACCATCGCAACAGCATCAAAAGGTGTCATGACTGTATTCAAGACTAAGATGAAGTTGTATGGTTTCGAACCCGGAGATGAGCATATGATCTTTATCACGTCGGACGACTCGCAATCAAGCTCTCTGATTCTCGTGTCAACACCGATAGTCATCAGATCGGTCACAGGTCCCTAGTAGCTTACAACGACCGTTAGGTTTGGCGTGTGCATTGCCCATAGTGCTGTCCAGTGATTGACCTTTGTTGCGTCTTTAGATTCGTAGCAGTCAAGGTTCATGGTATCATCGCCATCATCGTCTTTGACTACCAGAGCCCTCGATTTGGAAGAGTGGGCGACCATGCCCTTCAATCTCTGCTCACTGCATCAATCAAGAAATATTTGGATTCAGTATACGTAGCATTGCTTCAAAATGCAATTCCCTTATTGTTATAGTTTAGCTCGACTCGAGCTAAATTATTGATCGGAGATATTTCCTAAGATGTGACTTTTGTCTTGCAGTTTAGCTCGAGTCGAGCTAAACTGCAGAGAGTAAGTTCCGTGATAGTGCATTCTGAAATCAACTTGAGCTAATGTTTTAGTTTAGATTACAATATTTGTTGGTCCCTTATTGCAGTTTAGCTCAACTCGAGCTAAACTGCACTGGTGGCGGTCCATATACGTTGAAGTTTAGCTCGACTCGAGCTAAACAACATTACAAACCTCGACGTGCACTTGTGGTTGTTTAGCTCAAATCGAGAATGTAAGCGAGTTAACGTATTTTTACTTTCACTTTAGTTGAGCTAAACAATAGAATAAGCCAATATATTTAGATGCAGATTAGCTCGAGTCGAGCTAAACTTTCAACTCATCCAATAGTGGAAGTCAAGGTTTGCCTTTCTTGGATCTAAGGTTACAATTTAGAATTACGCAGGCTTTACAGTTTAGCTCGAGTCGAGCTAAATTGCAAAACAAACCTCGGTTAATGCATGTAGCAGTTTAGCTCGACTCGAGCTTAAGTACACCATCAGCGTTTATGTCAACGTGCAGTTTGGCTCGAGTCAAGCTAAACTGCAGTGTCTACGTTAACTTAAAGTGACGTTCTACTTCTCCTGTCGCTAAAGGTGCAATCTACAGTTACTAGGGGTCACAATTTAGCTCGAGTCGAGCTAATCTGCAATACAAACCTTAGTTGATGCATGTAGCATTTTAGCTCGAGTTGAGCTAAACTACACCATCAACGTTTTAATCTACGTGCATTTTAGCTCAAGTCGAGCTTAACTGCAGTGTCTACGTTAGGTTAAAGTGACATTCTACTTCTCCTATCGTTGAAGGTGCATTCTAGAAATACTAGGGGTCACGGTTTAGCTCAAGTCGAGCTAAACTTCAGTTCAATCCTCGGTTGGCGCATGGCATAATTTAGTTGACTCAAGCTAAATTGCATCACAAGCGTTTTAATCTACGTGCAGTTTAGCTTGAGTCGAGCTAAACTGCACAGTCTACGTTTGGTAAAAATGACGTTTTATCTGTCCTAGGGCTAAAGGTGCAATCTAGAATCACGAGAGGTTCACAGTTTAGCTCGAGTCGAGCTAAACTGTATTATAATTGGTTATTTCAGGTGCAGTTTAGCTCGACTTGAGCTAAACTTTAAGCTTCTCCGTATCTATTTCTAAACAGAGTTTGAGTTGGTTTCATATTTGCGAGTGATCAGACTTAGCACCATTCTCCCATTCTAGCCATTCCTATGAGCTGGAAGGTTCAATTTCCTGATAGTCTTCTTCGGCCTTCTCGTATATATGCCCAACATACGAGCGTACAATTAAAAAACAATAACAATAACAAACTGCAAACTCTGCTACGATTCCAATATCATTCTGTGATTACATACTCCGCTGTGATTACAAACTGTTCTATGACTACAAAAACTAGATACTCTGCTGGCAATGCAAACTAGAAACTCTGATGGCATTGAATTGCAAATATCAAAGCTTCTAAACATCATTTCAGATGTATTATCATTCTAACTATTGATCAGGAATTAAATCTAGCATCAACCGTCCGTACATGATACAATTGTGCTACATTGATAAATGTATCAAAAGCATACCGCAATCTAATCGACTAATATTACAAATGCTATCTTACTACACAAACAAAACGTGAATGCCGATGCGCTTTCAGCAATAAAACTCAAGACTTTCAGTTCTTCCAATTTGCAATCAGCAACTCTGCATCCTGTAAGCATGAATCATACAAATAGTGAACCACAAACTCATATAACTCAAACCCTCCTTCAAATCTTTAACAAGCGAGGTAGTTTGAACACTAGAATCCACATATTTGATTAGTTGTAAACTAGAACAGAACTTCCATCTTAGTGAGCTCATAATGCATGGATGACTTTGTTGGGTGTCGACCTTCAAGGGAACTCTGACTACCCTTAATTGTCATACCACTTCTGACCTTGCAAAATAAAAATTCAGCCTCAGTTTCAAGCAAACTACTAGAGTTGTCTGAGTTTGAATTGAACTTCCGATTCTCTTCAATGCTGACCTAGAAGTGCAAAATTGAGTCGCCGCGATTACATACAAAATGCATAAAAAATTGCTGGATCTTCAGCAAACTATTTCAACTCATCCCTCACAAATTGCATGCTCAATTCTTAATTGTTTTGCAAACTATTTCAACTCATTCAAACACTAGTGTCTGTAAAGTGAGTAATGAAAACCTGATAAACATACCCAGCTCAAAACATTGAAATCTCCAATCGGGGCTCCACAACTCCACCTCGGACACGGCAACTCTCCTCCAACAGCGACTCTCCTCCAACGGCAACTCTCCTCCAACAGCGACCCTCCTCCAAAAGCGACTCTTCTCTCGCGGCGGTGCAGACCCAACGAACAAGACGACCAGTTCCTCAAACGAGTTATGCGGGCGTCGTTTCGTTGGCCTTGACCAGGTAGAGGCAACAGTGGAGCTTGTGTCTTATTAAGTAGCCCAAGTTCTCTACTGATGTCATTGGCGGCGGTTAAAATATTGGGTAGGGTTTTCACCCCTCTAATGACAATACCTTGCTGGATCCAGGGTAACAGCCCCTTTTTGAACCATTCGCATAAGTAGTCGTCTGTTGGCCTCTGGTTCAACTTATCAGCCAACTGTTTGAATCTGTCGTAGAAGGTATCCACAATTTCTCCCTTTTCTTGGGTAATGTTTCCCAAGGCACGGAGGATTTCGGAAGACGTCTTTAGTTTACAAAATTTTTGAAGAAAGCTTTTTTCCATGTCGTCCCAGGTAGAGTGAGCATGTTCGGCTTCAAAGTCAATATACCAGTTGATATGGTTCCCCTGCAATGTGGTACCAAAGATGTTTTGTAAGTCAGCAGTGGTGGAGACACCATTTGTTCTGGCTATCACCTTGAAGCGTCTGATATGCCAGTTAGGGTCGGCATTGTCGTCAAACACCGGATATGGTATTTTCGGTAGCTTAATGAGCCTACCTCTTTCCCTTGCATCCATCGATGTAGCCACCGTTGGGTTTATAGGAGACATCGATGTTGACAATGAAGGCATTGCTGCGATCCCAGGATTGGGTATGGCAGCAGAAGTGGCCGTGCCTTGCAAATGTTGGTATTGGTGACTAAGTATTTCCAATTTGGCATTGGTGGCGTCATTTTTGGCAACAAGGTCGGTTATTTGTTGCTTCATCCATTGCAAGAATTCCCTAGTCACATCAGGGTCGTCGGTAGGTAAAACTACTCCTGGTTCTTTGTCTTTTTGTTGTCGAGGCGGCATTTTGTTTACGTAGGGCTTCTACTCGACTTCTGAGTATCTCAGCACTCCATCCCCAGCATGTTCGCCAAAATGTTAGCCGGGTATGAATTGAGATGCTTTACGAGACTACCTAAGTCGACCACAGTTCAGAGTAATCCAGAGACAACATTGTGTTTATTTTGGGAGGAGTCGGGGAAGTGTGTGGGCAGCTGGTGTTAAGGACACTCGGAGGGTCTAACCGAACCTCCTAAGGCAGCGTTGACCATATGTTGGACTACTGTAGCCTCCGATGTTAACGCGACTTCAGCTTGTGTCAACTGATGGGGTTTTCGAGAGAGGGAAGTAGCAGTGCCCTGAGATGTCCACGAGGTAACCGGAGAGTATGAGTAAGACTGACTCAGTCTTGACAGTAAGGGCTCCAGTGCGTCAACAGTGAGTGCTCGAGGAGCTAAGGCCCGCGAGGGGGAGAAAGGGAGAGAGTGAAGCAAAGTGTCGATGCTGCCAACGTCGACTCACGATGGCCGTTACTTGCGCAACACGGAGAGGAGAGAAGGAGACCTTTTAGCTTTGATTACGGCCTGCGTGGGAGTAGAAGGCAACGGAAGTGTACGTTGGGCAAGGAGCAGCATGCAAGAGAGGTAGCCAGAAACGGTTAGACTTCTTGATCATGCACAACAGGATACGGGGAGGTAGAGAGAAGATCGGCTATGGCCTTTGTATTGATAATGGAATAAGAGTACATTGCATTTTCTCCTAATCCCTATCTCACTGCCTCAAAAACAACCAATGATTATCCTGTTTGTAACAACCCTCTAATAGGTTTATTACCAACTCACAACACAATTTAGCTAGGAAGACAAAACCTAGAACTTTATTAAGCTCAACCTCCCAACCATAGAGAAGAGCTCACCACCCAAAGAGAGCCTCTACCTTCTCACCCCCGAGCTTATATATGAGTTCCTTCCCAAAAGGAACTACAGTCTATCTTAGGCTATGTTCCAGAGTCTAGCCTATTTATAGATCATTCTAGATCTTTCTATCTCTTTAACTCAGAGACTCTTCTAGATCTTTACTCCTATATTTAGAGTAAAGACAATTCATTACGATCTTTACTCCTATATTTAGAGTAAAGTTAATTCACTACTATCAGTAATCTAATTCTAGTGTACCTCATCTTGAGTTGTCTAACTCTTGTACACATGTTCTCAATCTTGGAGTGGTCTGACTCCAATGCACTAAATATAGAGCTGTCTAACCCCAGTGCACATGTTCTCAATCTTGGAGTGGTCTGACTCCAATGCACTAAATATAGAGATGTTTAACTCCAGTGCACATGTTCTCAATTTGGAGTTGTCTGACTCCGGTCCATCCATCCTCAACTGGGAGTTGTCTGACTCCTTTCATCCTCTGCTTACACACTGTCCAATGTGATTAGAAGATTTCATTCATCCATCTATCAATGTAAGTTACCTTACACTGTTGACTACGCCCGAAGTCCCTACTGCCGTTCGGTGCCCCCTATCCTCCCGACTTGGCCGCGACCACCCTGTTGGCAACGTTGGCTACGGTAACAATTGCCCAAAAATTTATTTTTAAATGACCAAACGTTGAGAACTCTATTTTCCTTTGCAAGTAAAATAACCCCATAATATTTTGCCTCAATTATGTTTGAAAAACCGCTTAAGTGGTCGACTTTAGGTTCCTCTACCATACAGCAAGTTGGGCATCAACCCACGGCTGTCGACTTCAATTGGGAGGGATCGGCGGGCTTCAATCGGGAGGGTGGCCGGGGTTGCATGCACCCCCCTTCCCATATTTAATATTACTTTGCTCTTTCTATGGCACTATGGTGTAAAGAGATATAAATGCAATCAAGGACCTTTTTGGGAGTTTTTAGAAAAAGGACAGTAAGTAATGACAATCTTAATAGCAATTTTGACTTTTTTATCCTATTTTCTTTCATTAGCCTACTCAAAGCATGGCCGGGAATTTTTTGGATCCACTTCGCATTTGTCGGGGCAACATGCAATTCCTCACTCCATTTTTGACCTCCATCGATTTGTGACCGCTTGATGATGTTTATTTTTAATTATTTTTTTGGAATGAATATTTCACCCATTTGTCTTCATATTCTTAGTCTATTGTTTTAGCATACGGTGGCTAATGTTAGGTGGAATTCACCTTTGAGGTAGAAACTTGTCTGCTGCCCGCCCCAATTTAGAGCTCAATTTCAGCAACTTTTCAAGTGGATCTTACAAACCCTTTCTCCAAGAGGCTTCCAATTTGGTACACGCGGTAAGTGAGATGTTCTCTACAAAATCCTACGGTTGGATTTTTCATATTTACATACTATTTTTTTCCAAACAATAGTAAAGTATTCTGTGTTTTTAACCCTCTCTACGGGCTCCACACCCCCTTGGGCGTTTAAGGGTTAAGTATATTTCATGGTTCTCGTATGAATAATTTCATATTGTTTCATTAATATGTACCACATCTTCATAATGTTTTGAATTATGTCATTGTGTTATAGCCATGAATTATACATGGCATTTTAAAAATATTTCCATATTTCAATAAGAGTTTGTTGCGTAGATAACAATGTACAATATATTGGATACCAAAGAAAGTAGAAGCAAGCATTCATATAAGATGATATCTTTACAAAGAATTTAATACCCTAAAACTATAAAATATTAGTAGATACTAAGCAAAATAATTTAAGAATAAATTTGGTACTTAATAACATAATAAGCTACACATAAAATGGATAGAACTATATATATGATATACATATAACGTTTGTCAATATTTGTCAAAGGTTCTATTTTTTTTACTATATATAAGGATAAGAACTAGGTTAAGAAACTAGAATGTGGATGAGACTAAGAGATATTATATAAGGAGAAGATAGTATGAACTTTAAAGGGCACATAAACAACTATCTTTTATTAGTCTAAATTTAATTTATTATTTATTATAAAATAGAAATAGTAGAGCAAATTTAATTGTCTTGTAAGGACTCTTAGAGAATTAGTTGAGAGAATTATGAAAAAACAATCTAGTTACTTAAGTAATAGTACATGAATATAAGTAACAGCCTAGGACATCTTCTATAGGTTTATAGTTTTGTATCATGGTAGAGCTATTAGGTATTTAGGAGAAAAGAGTTTGAAAGCTTTTAATAATACATGATATCACTCTGTTAGTCCAAACTAGAATAGGTTGTACCATAAAGCTACATAAATATGCACTTTTCACAATAACACAATTCAAATAAAGTTATGAAATCTGAAAGTCTAAGTAACTTTAATGAATATATTCATTCTTCTAAAGTTGCTAACTATTGCATTTAAGTTTGGTTATATAGTATCGTATATTAAGTTAGAATTTTTTTATAATATACATTTTACTCATATTGTATTCTAAGGTTGATATTCAACCTACATTATGCTACTTTAAGTATTTTCAAACGTTATTCTGACGCCAAATTTTAAAATTCATATGTAATATATTGTAAATGTAAAATGGTGAATCAGTGATAACAATATTAGAAAGATTTACATTCGTTAACACCAAACAAAAACATTTATTAGCCAAATCTTATTTTGAATATGTCTTATACGAAGATCCGTTTGAACAATGACCGTTTGAATTTTATTTTTGGTGGCAAATTATTCCCGCTCTTTCCTTGCGCACGGAATTTATCCTTTGATTGTTGGTATTCCTTGCGCGAGGAACTACCTTGGCTTTCAGCATTCTTTTTCCTCAAGGCTCTTTGCGTTGTGTAAACTCCGGTCAAGTTCTTGCGCTGCTCTTCCTTCGGCTTGAGGCGCTGCTCTTCCACGCTCTCTCTTCCTGTCTTCTTCTCTTCTTTTCTATCAATTCCTCGGCGCTACTTCACGGTGTTGGCTCTTAACTTCCGCCGCATGTTAGCTAACATTGCACGACACTTTCTTTTGCGATTGTATGGAATGTATAATCCGCCTCTTGTTGTTGAGCTGATCGTCTTTGTTTTTGTTTATTGTTCGTCGTCTTTATTTGTGTTTATTGTTCTTCAATTATTTTGTAGTATATCGGTTGAGTTGATTGTTGTTGTATCTGCGTTAACTTTTGTTAACAAACCTGTGTTGACAACGTACATTGCTCCCTTTACGCCGAATAATTTGGAAATGCCTTGGGATCCATGCCCTCATCGGATCGATGATAACCTTGAGGGTCGCCTCGGGGGGCATGCAGCCTTTTCTTTGCCTAGTTATAGTTGGGTCGACGATAACCATTATGAATACTAGTAGGTTCATTTCATATTGAAATATTTAGTATGCTAGGTTATCGTCGTGTCGACGATAACTCTTATAGTAACCTCTTATGTTAACCTCTCATGTATGCCACGTTATTGTCGTGTCGACGATAACTCTTATGATAACCTCTTATGTTAACCTCTTTAAATGTCAGGTTATCGTCGTGTCGACGATAACTCTTATGTCGTTTGGTACCATGCCATGTTATTGTCGTGTCGACAATAATATTTATATTAACCAATACGAGAAAGTAAATTGAAAATATTGCTTCTATGGCATGCTATCGTCGAGTCGACGATATCTTCCAAGCTGCCCACGAGGTAGTATATTAAGTAGTAATTTATTTTTGCCATCGGTGGATATATCGTCGGGTCAACGATACCCCTTCTATCCACGGCCGGGGTGTATTTTATCTTAGAAATATGTGGTCGACCATCAAGTTATCGACGGGTTGATGATAACTTTGATTGATAAGGCTATCGGCTATCAAGATAGACTCTATGTTGTTGTACAAACAACTCAAAGGAGTATGTGAGTTAGGTTTGATTGCCTCTCTCTTTGTAGGGCGGTAGGAAAACTACCCACTGTTAGTTGGTTGCTGAGGATATCGTCGGGTCAACAAATCGTGAGGTTTCTATCGTCACTTTGCAGCTGGGAGACGGTTATTGTTAGGATGGTATCGTCGAGTCGACAATTCGTGTCCCTTAAAGCGCTCTTCTTCTCGTCTTTATCATATTCCCCATACTTCAATGTCATTTTCGTCGGTGGTCGGAATAAGCGTTCCACATGAAGTTTTGTTATTCTCTCAGTCGTCCAAATGAACTTAATTTTGGTATTTGTTGTTGATTTTCTTGTAGGATGAATATGCATCGTTGAGAAGAGTTTGCAAGGTCATTGCCATCCTTGGCTCCTGGTGTCGCTGTCTGCGACGGCTATCTCGGGCTAAATGAATGCTAAAAGTTGTGACCCTTTGCAACAATGAAGGTCTTGACGTGGCCAAAGCATTGTGCGAGAACCTGGATCCGGATGTAGATGACGGGACAGAAGGCTTAATTCTTGGTGAAAATCAGGCTATGGTGCAAATCGCGGAGTCCCTATCTGAGGAGCATTTCCCATCCGGACAGATGTGGTCCTTCCACACATGGGACACGAAACATGTTTTGCTTGATGGCGTGAGTCTCTACGACCATGAGCAGACTCATAAGTACAAGGAGGCTATGAAAGGAGTAAATCGAAAAGGTCGGAAAGGTGTTCGTTCATATGACTCTATGCGTCATAGAGTAGAGAATGTTGCTCCACCCAAGAAAGATGCTTTGCTAGCGCCAGCATCTATCGTTGCAGTCTCCGCACAATCGTGTTGTGAGGGAAATTGCTTACAATTATTTCCCCGAGGACATATTCATGATATCCGCTCTCAACTGCATGTGAATGATGGGGTCTATGCTCGTAAGAAGTGTCTCCTTGAGGTCCATAGACAGATCCATAAGGACCTGGCAGGCTTGGAGTGAATTACCTTGAGAGGTAGAGAAGTATGCCCTACTGTTTGGTGGATCATTCATGGTATTTCTAGAGCTACATTCCATAGCTACAGGGAAATGTTCAAAATTGGGAAACAAGCTGAGGGTCACGGGAATGTGTGGTTGAAAAAACCCCGACTACATACGGTCCAAGTAGCTGCGACGCTTCGTACGCTCATAGTTTCCGATGCCGCAAATGGTGAAAAAGTCCCTGCCATGGTGTTGCCATTTGCGTTCTATTGAAGCCACAAGTTAGCTCACATCAATGAGATGAATGCAAGATTTGAGCTATCGCCAATTTCCTCAAGTGGCCTGAGTAACATTCGGCGTTCTTGATTTCCAGAATTTGCCCCAAAGGCCCGAGGTGATACTTTTTCTCGATGTGGCCTGTGTGATAGATACAAGCAACTTCGAAGCGCTTGCACACCTCTATCGTATGCACATCAGAAGTGGTCAAATAAATTGGAAAGTCACCTCATCTCTCAACGGGCACATAGAGAACTATACTATTTCAATCAGACCTTTTCCGATGATTCTCCTCACAAGCTGCTGACCATCATTCATGATAAGATGGATCACTCCAAGACCGCGTCCCCACACTTTTCTCACAAGACCAAGGCAACAGATTCTTACACAAAAATGCCTGTTGCAGTTACGGGAATGATTGCACATGGTCATGAAGATGTTAAATACGCGCACTATGATCTTGACATCTTCCCTGCAAATTCTAACTCAACCATTGGATCTCTTGCAAAGCTCCTATGTGATCTCGAAGGACAAGCTAGGAATTCATCTCGTAAGCTCTTTTCAAATGAGAATACTCGATTGACATTATCCAATGCAGTTCTGCAAGGTTCAGATACATGCTTTGACTCCCTTCTTCCTCAACCTGATGCTCCTGTCCTTGCTCAAGCTTTGCCCCCTATACTAGTCTTGCAGCTAGATAATGCTGCAGGGGACAATAAGAATAGATGGCTTTTGGCCTTTTGTTCACTCCTTGTATACAAAGGGATTTTTTGTGAAGTTTACATGAACTTCCTCATAGTTGGACACACGCATGAAGGTATAGATGCCATGTTTGGCCGATGGAGCTCGAAGTTGAATACAAATGCCTATCCAACAATCCCACGACTCATGAAATCCGTTATGGATTGTGAAAAACAACCTGTCATTCCCCATTTAATTGAGGAGGTTCCCGATTTCAAGGAATTTTGCGATGGTTATCTGGGCACAGGCGGTGACTTCCTAGAGGGTCATTTGAAGGCAAAGCAATTTAAATTCTGCATGGATTCGAATGGGTGGCATATAATGTAGTACAAGAATTTGTGTACTAACAAGGATTGGCTACCAGAGCATGGCAAAAGGATTCGATTGTGGGGTGAGACTGAAGATGGTAGACCTTGTGTTCCATTTGGTTCACCGAAACTTGTCATCCTAGAACATAAAAGTTCACTTAATGATGTCAAGAAAGGGCTAGATGGGTATATTGCATATTGGACGGGAATGGCCGATGAGGATCTCTCTGGAGAATTTAGACGGCAAAACAATCCTTCAAGAGATTATTGGAAAGGTGTTCGAGCTGCTCTCGATGCATCGATCGAGCCACGTGAAAGTCTAGTTGATGGATTTTGGCCCGTTTCTAGAATTGTCCTTGACGAGGTTGACTTCATGCATGGAGATGGCACTTTACAAGAAGAGGATGCAAAAGATGCACCCTTTGTTGGACGTGTCCGTGACCGTCCGCGTGCTTCATTCTGTGTAAATCGCGATACGTTTGCAGGATATTTTGTTGCAGTTTGTCACGTAGAGGATGATCCAAGGCCATTATGGCTTGCTAGAGCCTTAACAAATCCAAGTCCGGATCCCAGACATATGCATATGATCCAAATTCAATATTGGGCTCCTGCAGCTAGAAAACATATCAATATGGACACGTATGTAGGATGGGACACAAAAAAAAGGAATGTGTGGCGGGAAGATCAAACAATGGATCCAACATGATCTAACACATCATGTATCATGACAGCTTGGAAGCCAAGAGCGCGCGAATCAACTTCAGATCCCAAGAGAGCTATACCAACGCCTCAAATTGACATCAGTAAGGCATCAGTGAATGCTTTTACGACAAACTCTGAAGACGACGCATCTACTCCGAAAGGATGATATATGCTTTTGATGTTGAAGTTTCACATTGTAGAGTGTCTTAGAGTCTAAAGGGGCATTTCTTTGTTATGATATTGCTTGGTAGGAAATAGATAGAATAGTTCCCTTCATAGTTGTATTCTAGCTAGTAGATATAGTTGTATTCTAGCTAGTAGATTGTGCAAGGAGGACTTGGTCTTTACTTCATCTATCCAATATGGAAATAAATAGCATATTATTCTAACTAAAACTTTACCTTTGAAAAGTTATTTTGGAAATCTCAATTTAATGGAATGTCTCAAATTGGTTTAACAAATAATCACTTTGTATTATGTATCATGGGATGTTTGATATTAACACTTTATCTCTCTATAAAGAAATTTTCAGTTATCAAACACTCAAAATTATCAATTTAATGGAATGTCTCAATTTAATTTGCATATTTAGAAGTCAATTTATAGCACAGATTAAATTGAGACTTCAATGTGTCTCAATTTAATGAATAAGGCCTTTGAAATGTTTATTGGATGCAATGATTACTATTTGATATATATAGTATTGAGGATTTCAAAATTTATTGAGTACTATATAGCCTATTTGATAAACAATATATACACTACAATACTCCTTAGTACCCTATATTTTTTACAAATCATAGAGACCCTAGTCATCATTTTCCACTTATTAAAAATATAATTTATCAAATAGTAACAAGTGTGTCTATCATTTATTAAATTTCCTACTCACTAATTAGCAATTATTATCATGTGCTACGTCATAAATATAGTAAAATAGTTTATTTAGTACCTAGTAAATAATTCACTTACTTTGTAGTAAATAAAGTGCGTACCAAATAATAATTAGTGTGGTCATCAAATATTGAGGAAGTAAGGAGTAATTTATTTATTGCTCACCAAGAAGTTTATGTGGTATTTAGTGAGCAAGACTCGCATAAATCTTATTTTCCTGGACCTTCATTTTCCAAAAGTTTCATTGTCCAAAAGTTGCATTTCAACAAAGTTTTAACATCAAATTATTTCATTTTTAATTTGTATTCAATTTCCAAAAGTTTCTTTCTTAAAGGATCGATTTTCCAAAATTTTATTATTCCAAACTGTATGTCATTATACTAAAAGTCAAATACTACACTAAAAAACATCTGCAAATAGTGTAGTAGTTGCCATTAAATGTTTAGTTTTGTCACTACACTTATTGCTTTCTTAGCGATTGATGTGCGTGGTTTCCTTTAGTGCCCACAATACTAGAAGTAATAAATTGTGTAGTATGAATTCAATGATGTCCATCTGTATAGACCCAATGTATCAAAAGCACAACAAAAGATTCGATTGTTGTTTAATGATGATGACTGAAATGCTAAAGCAACGTAATCTATTCCACTAAAAAGAAGAGACAATTCTTTACAAATGTAGTTTCAAAATCAAGTAGAAGAGACTAATGTGGACATCCAATTACAATTGCAAATGCAATTTTGAAATCAAGTACAGTTTTGCAATTCCCAAACCTTCTTAAATGTCTACAACAAACTTCTGCCTAAACCCAATGTGAGCTGATTAAGCATCAGCATGAGACGATCTTCAAAGTATGAGACTTTTCTAAAAAGAGCGCTTTGATCTCTGTGCTTCCCTCAAATCGGGCATTGATTTTGAAATCAGCCAAACTAAGGCGCTTCACAACAAGGTCATAGTACTCGGGGATGACCTCTTGCAAAAGCAAAATTGAAATCTCCTCTCAAATGTGTAAAACTCGCCATATCCTACCAACCTCAAACCTTGGCAGCTCTTTCCTTCCAGATTCAACTGTGATGAATATATTGTGCTGAGGCAGAGCCTTCTCAATGGGCATCCAATAAGTACCCTCCTTCGTGTAGTGCACATTCGGAACATTGAGATACAACACTTGTTGCGCTAAATGATAGCAAAATACCATGCTACCTTTGCTAACGGTGCATTTAACCACATCCTGCCCAGCTTGGAACTTCTCGTTCCATCCAATGTCCATCAAACTATTCAAGATAGCGGTTGATGGTGCCTTGATGATATACATTGTAGCAGTGCAGCGAATTTTGTCTACAACGGCGAAGAAGTCTACCGTCACACGCACATTCATGAACCACTTTATATGTGCCATTTTTCTACGGGTTCCCCCTTTCATTACTTCTGCAATGTCTACAACAAGTTTTACTCTAGCAAAGGCCTTTGATCAATGCATGTCGGGAAGGGGCCAATGTAGATCATCAAGCGCGGGTAGTAGCAACTCTTCTAGACTTCCGTACAAGCAAGAGTCAGATTGAGGAACATAGACTACTTCCAAGGAAAAAGTGCCATCATCCAACAACTGCTTGTGACTAGGCTCGTCGTAGTGCAACCTCTCCAATCTCATGGTGTACGTCAGGAAGCACATCAAAAACCGCTCTAGATCAATTGAATGATCCCAGTAGCATTGATACAGAAGATTGCATTCGCGTCGCTCGTTAGCTGAAGCTCCTGGATTAAGCTGCAGTTGTTGGTGCTGATTCACATGCCATACCTTGATAGCGTCAAGCTGCATCATGTCCTTCCCTCGTTACGCCATCACCTTTAATAGAAACTCTAAAATTTGAGCCTTCCATGCTCCAGCATATGAGTTGACGCCATGAACCCTAGCATCCTGAGTACATGAATCTGTCTCTGTTGCTCTCAAGGTCACCCACGATCCAATTTCTACCCGTAATGGAAAATACTTACCATTACCACAGACACTATTGTAGAGCACAACACTTTGCACCTTATCTATTGGCTTCGACATCTTGCTACAAGCAAAGAAATTCTCTCCTCAAAGCTATTGAAACAAAATATAAAGTGTTGACTTAGGTTGCGGAAGAGGATAATTACATGCTTGGATTGTCTTCCATCAATCAATCCAGGTTATCAGTCTCCCCCCATAAGATCTATGCCTTGTTTATGCGGATTGGAGATGACAACCAAGCTTTTTTATTGTCGAAAAGCCGTGCTTCTACTAAAATATTTGCACTACCTCAAAACACACATGCAAATGAGTTGAGTACGCAGTATCCTCGCACATAACTCCAATTGTATGATTAGCCGATTTCGTTTGAGAACCTATACAAGCTCTTGAGGTGGCACCTTGTGTGAAAGTGCAAAATTTTGATGTGTCACATATCTTATCCTACGGAAGGAGTTGCCCAAATTTTGGCTCTAGGGGCCTGTTAGTGACTCCAAAACTTTTCTATTACCTCCTTCAATAGATAAAATGTGAAACCTTAGCATACCACGACCTTAACCTCCAAAGTGGAAGCCGACCCCAATTAGGTCAAAAACACAAGATAATATACAATCCACTGCACAAATTAAGGTAGCCTCCATAAGTACAACAAAAGAGGTTAGAAATGATTAGAAAAGATTGTTTCACCGAGAAGCTTCTACATGTATAAAACTATCATTTTAAAAAATATATATATTTGATGTTTATATGCGATAGCAATAGTCAAGTTATTCTCTTCTTATATGTAAAAAACAGTAAGTGGTTACCCTAATTTGTAGATAGGACTTTACAATGGGGTACAAAAATAAATCTTTTGTCAACGTGACTAAATATTAGAGATTACTCAACTTCAACAAGCTCTAGTAACTTAAAAAAATAAACGGATTTCAAAGCCGTTAAAAGCTTTGCACAGATAATGGAGTCTTCTTTCATATTTTAGCAAGTTTGCATAATAAAGTTGTAAAAATGTACGTAAAGGGTGCTTTTTGTAAGATACTCTCTACCATCTTGTCCTACAACTCCAACTCCAATCATCGCTTGCATCCTAGAAGGCATAGTAGAAATAAATGTACGAAGCTACTCTAGAGATATGGTATCACATATAGATTGGATACTTCCTACTATTTCTAGCTTGCTATTGGGTCTACTATGACGTTTAAGCAAATCATTGACAACTATCCAAACGTTCACTATTGGATTCAAGTCCTTTGAATTAGCGGGCCAAACCAACTTTCTATATTATGAGCACGTCTCTAATGCAGTGGCAATAGGCTACGGTGGACTAGAGCGCCACCTTCCATCAATCTCAATTCTTCAGGGTGATCATGTAAGAAATGAAAGCCGCTTAATACTCCTCTATAAATAATATCAACAAAGTTACTTGCCGATCTCTTCTTTGAAGAAGTTGAGACGAGCGAAGACTCATTGAATTTAGTAAAGGCACCTTAGACTATCACTAAACTATGTCCGGACTTATAACTTGGTGCCATACAAGCCCAATTGTATTTTTTGTTTACCTTTTGCCATACTCTAACTTACCACTCATCTTTGCCAATTTCAGATGGCGACTTATCTGTCGAAATAATGTTACACCAATCTTAAAACCTCCAACTTTCATGAAGACATAAAAATGCAAGCATATCTACCTAATATTTGACACTCAAGTAGGGCTTTCGAGGCGCTATACAATTTCTAAAACCAACTCACGGAGGTAGACTCGAACAATATTCTAAGAAACACTCACCACGTTTGCAAGTTTTACCAGAATATGCCTTCTATTCAAACTAACAATACAACAGATCACTCGAATTTTCCACTCAGACAACTTCCTATGTCTACCACGTTGTGTTTTAAATATCTCTACACTTCCATAATTTGATTATGTGCAAGTGCAATGTGTTTTTATGACTTCACATGAATCAAATATGACACCTCATTTGACCATCCCATAATGTCACTCTGTTCCTATGATGTCACTCTATTTTGGTGGCTCCATGCATGTTTGATTTAAACTCTGTATGGGAGACACATGGTCAGACACCTCTGGCGCTCAAAAATAAATTGTGACAAACTCCTTCTAGCATGATCACGGCGTTAAATTGAACTAGAAGATTTTTCAGGGAAACGACTCTCAAGAAAAAAAAATCGAGTTATTTCTGAACCCCCACTGTACAAGAGGCGAGGGAGTAAGATTATTGGGAGCCTGTTGATTTACAAATATCTTCGTACTCAGCAATAACAATCCTACCATTGAAGGCACCGTTCTCAAATCTAACCTTGTTAGAAAACTTGGGGATATCAATGGACAACAATCTCAACAATATGACTCTTTCTTGTACATACATTCTTCCTTGTCTGCATAGAATCTGAAACACTACGTAGAAGAAATCATCACAATCGAGAACATCAAACCCCTTGCAGCAACCCAAAGCCGAGAACCTCGAACAAAGACAGGCCACAAGATAAGATAATATACAAGAAGCGAGGAAGTATGATTACTGAGAGCCATCTACTTTACAAATATCCTCGTACTCAGTAGTAACAATACTGCCATCAAAGACACCATTCTCAATCCTAACCTTGGCAGAAAATCTGGCACTGTCAATGGACAAGAATCTGGCAGTGGAGCCTCGGTAGGCACCACTAATGATGCGTACGACGCAATTGATTTGAGGGAGAGACGGTCTCGAGCACCTCCTAGTCCACTTTGAGCACATGCTTGTTGTCCAACATCTCAATCTCCGCCACGTACTTGCTGATCACCTTCTGCTTGTAATAGTCTGTTCATGTTCAGTTGACCTTCACTATCAATCCCTCGCATAGCCAGTTATCTCTTCTGTTACTTTCTCCTTCCCTTGCACGGACTCACACATTCTCTGCATTAGCACATCTTCGTTCTTGTTGCCCTCGATGGGAGATTCCTTCTTCGCCTACTTGCTTGCGTTCGTTATCCTCTCTTCATCATCTTTATCTGCACAACCTGGACCACTATTGATCACATCTTCCTCGTTATCTACAGGTGACCAAGAACTCAGATTATTCGAAGTGAACCTGCCAATGCAAATATGGTTTAAGATGATGTGCAAGAAAACTAACTTCACGCCTGTCGTGAAGAAAGAAATAGAGTGTGTCCAATGGTTCCTTCATGGTTGACAATGCATACTAATGTTTATTGATGCCAAAGACACAACCCCAGACATATCTTCCGAAAGCGATTTGATTCCATGCAACAAGGTCCATAAATCCACCATGATTTGGCACCTTATGATGTGCATCATGGAGACAAAACATGGGAACTACACAAAGCTAATACAACCATTCAGTGTGATTAGATTTTATGTACTCCAACTGTTGTACCTACAAGAGTTGCCTATCGCTAAGTTGAAGCTAAAAAATTGTACTGATGGATTAGGGCTACGAGCTCCGTATCTGTGAGAATCGCCTATTGTTACAAACCAACTACATGAAAATAATAGTGTCGAAAGATCAAGGTTATGGGCTTTGTATCTAGAAGAGTTGCACATTGCTAAAATCAAGCTAGTTGGAAAGGAGTTAATTGGAAAGGAGTTTTGAGGTTAACTTGTGAGATTTGCATACTAATTGTGCCAATGTATTCATTTTTCAGTGGATGGAGGACGTAGTATCCCATGTAAGCACTAGGGAGGCCCAAGTACCCCAAGTAAGCACTTGAGAGGCCTAAATACTTTAATTAATCACTTGGGAGGCCCAAGTACCCCAAGTAAGCACTTCGGAGGCGCAAGTATCCAATGTATATTTTGAGAAAAATATGCATAAAGTCGTGATGAAATACAACAATGAACTTATAAAAGTAAAAGTAATCATTTGGAATATATATAGTTCTTGACAAAGTAAATTGTCAAATTTATTTGTTCTCGGTGAGAAGAGACCTAGTAGTAGATACAATAATCGGAAGATGAATCCCAAGTGCCCAATAATAGGGCCCAAATCTCACCTAATGTGTTGTTGAAGCAATCTTCTATATACTAGCGTACCAAGAGTCGGGTATTAGAACATTTTACATAGGTAACGATAGTGCACACAACGTGTTGAAGAGAGACAAACCAAGTTTGTACCTAAAACAGGGAGCAGTCCGACAACTCTAAAAATAGTGAGGACCAAGAGAACAACGAAATGAGAAACCTTACTAAGAATGCTTTCTAGAGCAAACACAAATTTGTGCGTAAATTAAATAAATGTGAATGCATATGGTGTAAGAGTGCGACTTTTAGTTAATTAACCCTTAAACGCCACAAAGAGGTCGAGAGCCTAGGAACATAATTTTCTGCAAACTGTCGAAGATAAGAATAAAGGCCAGCTATCCTGATCTCAAACGTAGAATCTTGTAGTATACTTGTTGTAGGTCATGTGGATCAAATTTGGAGTCATGTAACTTCATAGATTGCGAAAATGGTATTCAAAAAAGATCATGAATTTCAGAATTCTCACTCTCAAGTAAAATACTATCAACAAACATATTGCAATGAAAAATTCACCTAATAGAAAGTTGTCTAGCCTCATCTCAACTAAATATTTACAAAGAAAGAAGGGTCTACATCTACACCCTTTGCACTCAAATTCTTGTCTTATTTCTAAAACATCGTCGATTAGATCAAGATACTTACTTCTTGAACTATACTACATCTCAAACCTATCAAAGAATCAAGTTGAAATCGAGTGGTGGATGAATGAAATATAGATCCTTGAATATCATCTACTTTTTAATTATTTTCATTACAGAAACAACCTTAAAATTTCAATACCAAAAGTACTTGGATTAAAAAGCTTCCAACTACAAAGTTGTTTTATCTTATCTTAAGATCATGATTATGGAAGAAAATTCATAAAATACTATTTTGGTTTTTGATAAATGCCTGACAATGGTAAAACATGCCCCATTTTTAAAAACTGAAGAAAAAGAGTTGCCTTTACTAAAATGTACACCATTAATTTAAACTTCAATACGCGGATCTGCAATTTGTACGAAACATTCTAGAGTTGATTTAGAACCCAATCCAAGTAATTTCGTCCAAAACGGAGCTTGCTTGAAGAAGTCTTGCCTCTTTAATGGTTTTGCCTTTCATCCAAAATGTCCTATTTCGAAATCTTGGTGAGCATCCCCTCCTAAATTGGAACTTTCTTATTGAAAAACTTCATGCAACTCCTAAACTTGAAAGTAGAGAGCAACATTCACACACAAGGCTACACGATCATTTTTGTCTCTAGAGTGATCAGAGGGAAGTCAATGTCAAAGCCTTGAGATGAACACCAAGTCCATAGAGGCTTCTCAGAAGATAGTGGCTTCCAATATTGAATAAGGATTGCTTGAGCATGCTCTACACCAACATCAAGGTTGATCAACGCTCGAGCTATCCAAAACTTCTTGCGGTCTTCATCAACTGGACGAAGCACAAGTAGGTATTTTTCATAAACATGACGGCCAACTTTGAATGATGCCTAAGGACAATCTTGTCTTTGTCCTACAAATGGAGGGTTAACAGCAGATTTCTCACTTAATTCTCCGTCATCTTCAAGTTGATCCTCTTCACCTGGAGAGTACCTAGAAGTAGGCCAAAATCCATTCCCAAATGTAGGAGTAGGAACGGGTAAGTCTAAAGCCTCGCGAACTACTTTCCAACAGAGAATGAATTGCTCATGATGTCTACGATAATTGCTTGTCGGATCTGCATCCGCCAAAGACTCCGACAAGCTTACAAAACCACTAATACCCTTTATTATGTCATCAATATTCCCCATCTAATTCAAAACTAGTAACATTGAATCTCTAAGAGGAATGTTGAGATAAGGATAAGGCGCCCTTCGGAACTTAGAGAAAATTAGAAGCTTCCATTTAGACTGCAGTTCAACTGCTAGTTCAATAACGTAAAAGGTTTTGAATCCTTCAATATAAATATGTGGTCAAGGAACACTCTTAATATATATTTCTCATTATCTTGATATACTCGTTGCTCTCTCTCTCTTAGTTTTCTCCTCAACACGTTATCAGCACGATATCTCTATAGCCTTCTTTTTCGTTATTTTTACCATGGCAGAGGCAATCTCCGAATCTCGTACCCAGGCGCTGGTGTTTACCGCATTGGCACCCGATGGCAACAATTTTCTTGAATGGGACAACGACATGACGACTTACCTGATGGCGGAGGAGCTCGCCGATGCTTTGTACGCTGCGTCCGGTCTTGCGATGCCCGTCTCACATCGTTATCAAGCACTGGTCATCATCCGGCGCCATCTGCATCCAACACTTCGGAAGCAGTACCTCCAAGTCGACACCCCTTGGATATTATGGGCGCAACTCCAGGAGCGATTTAACTATGATCAGCAACTTTTTCTTCCCCAAGCTCGCATGGAGTGGTCCAACTTGCGAGTTCTCGACTTCCCGGATCTCCAATCCTTGAACATAGAGCTTCACCGAATTACCTCTCAACTCCGACTCTGCGGCGAGATTATCACGGACGCCGAACTCATCGATAAGACTTTATCCACCTTTCCTCCTCAAGCTCGCCATTCTTTCTCAAAGAATATCGAAATATGCATTTTCCACGCCACGCGGAACTCGATGTCTTACTTATTTGTAGCGGAACGGCAACAACAGATGTTATTGAAGAACGCCGAATTACGGCCAGCTCGTGAAGTCCATATCACGGAGTCCTCCCCGTCCGTTCCACCCAAATCTGCTTTACCTACCGACGCCGACACCTCCAGCCCCAGCAATCACCCCGGAGGTTAACAGTACAGAGGCTGCAAAGCGGAATCCCACGAGCGGCCGGGGCCGTGGCCGTGGCAGGGGGCGCGGTGGCAACTCTGGGCGAGGTGGATACTCTCAACACGGTGGCCGTTCGGGCAGATACTTCGATTCTCGTGATCGTGATTATGATAACGACCACAGGTATTACAACAACCAACGCCCTTATGACAGGCCCTCTAACTCTCGTCGCCATAGTCCGTCTAGAGAGTCTGAGGGGCCCGGACCCGTCACAGGAGCTTGTTATGAATGTGGTGATCCTAGTCATTACGCTAGGTCGTGTAGAGCGTCACCGTATGTTCGCGCAATGTTTAGACAGTTTCAGCGAATGATCGAGGCAAAACGGGAAACTCACACCCTTGATGCCCCTTTATTCACTAGCTTCGATATCGAGAACCATATGGTCGTCCGTTCTCGGGAGGAGTCTTATACAGATACTGCCTTACTTGACTCCGCCTCGACACATACTATCCTACGTGACCCCATTTTCTTTGAGTCTTCGGTCATGCGAGATACCTGGTTGAATTGTGACCTTGTCACGATTACCGGAAGCCGAAACTTGCGGTTTCGGGAGGGCCGGCAAGAGTGGTTCTGCCCGGGGGATTCTCCCTCAGTATTGAGAGAGCTATGTATGCTCCTGATGCACCCCGGAGCCTGATCAGCTACCGGGATCTACGTGCAAATGGCATTCACGCTTCCACTGTGGACGGGGAAGGCGATGATTATGATGATGCCATTGAACTGCGCAAAGATAAGCGAGTTCTGACTAGAGTGATACCGGGACCGACTGGCCTTTACGCATTACCCATCATGGCGGACGCGCCAAGGGAATGTAATTTGGCGGTGCTTCCGAAGGCCCAGCTGTGGCATAAGCGACTTGGACATCCTGGCACGACTTTGTTTCGTCGGATGGTCCCGATACTCACCGGACACAACTTGAGTCCTGCTGATACGGACAAAGTGGCGGAGTGCCTTGCTTGTATTCAAGGCAAGTTTCAGAAGGCTGCTTCGCGGTCACAGTTGCCTACAGAACACCCTCAGCCACTCCAGCGCCTGCATGGCGACACTTGCGGGCCTATTGAGCTGCATTCAGGTCCGTTTTCTTACTTCTTGGTACTTGTTGATGCCTCGGGGGTACACGCTGAAGTTTCCTTACTCACCACTAGAAACATGGCCTTTCCCAAAATCTTAGCCATGCTTATTCGTTTTAGAACCCACTTTCTCGATAGAAAAATCCAAAGTTTACGAATGGACAATGCAAAAGAGTTTAGATCCCAAACTTTTGAGGACTACTGCACAGCCACAGGAATTGAGCTCACGTATGCTGTCCCATTCAAGCATTCCCAAAACGGTCTAGCTGAAGCTTTTATCAAGAAGATTCAGCTTATCACCCGCCCCCTCCTTATTCATGCCAATATGCCTACCTCTATGTGGGGGCATGCAGTTCTTTACGCCGCAACCCTTCTCAGACTTCGCCCCACACTGTTAAATGCCCAGACTCCCTTAGAGATGGTTTCCGGTAGAACTCCCAACATTAGTTATCTTCGAGTGTTCGGTTGTCAAGTTTGGGTTCCAGCCCCGGAACCTCAACTTCGCACTATTGCTGCCCATCGCCTTGAAGGCATTTACGTGGGCTTTGACTCCCAAAGCATTATCCGCTATCTAGTACCCCAAACTGGTGCTCTACACCGCGCTCGTTTTGCAAACTGCCGCTTCATAGAGACAGTCTTCCCAGCACTCTATAGACCCACAACTTCACCAGCCTTAAGGTTCAGAGCCACCCAATCTTTCACCAAGAACCCTGATCCACGAACTGCCATACCTGAAATTGAGGTCCAGAAACTCTTGCATCTTCACGAGTTAGCAACCCGCATTCCTGATGGTTTTGCCTCTACTTCCCGAATTCTTCGAAACCCAATTTCTGGTTCGGGCAATCCTCCCATAGCACCCAAGCAGAAAGACCCTAAGACCCCAAAACCTCCGAAGGCTCTTAAGGCACATTCGGTACCTAAGGGACCCAAAGCCTCGAAGAATTCCAGAGCCAAAGAGCTAGTTGCCACACCCCCGGTAGCACAAAATCCTGAAGTTCTTCGTATAGAACCCGCACCCCTTGTTTCTTCTGAACCACCATTTCTACCTGAGGTAGAAGCCTTTGTCACCTCCATCACCACCTTAGATCCAGATCCGGTTACCTTAGAACAAGCCAAAGCCAGCCCCGAATGGCCACAGTGGCAAGCCGCATTGCAAGCCGAGTATGCTTCATTGCGCAAGCGCTAAGTGTTTGGTCACGTGGTACTTGATCTTCCTTCAAAGCCCATCGGCTACAAGCTCATATTCACTCGCAAGCGCAACGAGAAGGGTGAGATTGTTCGCTACAAGGTGCGCTTCGTGGCCCAAGGTTTCAACCAGCGTCCCGGGATCGACTTCAACCAGACTTACTCATCGGTGATCGATTCCACTTCCTTCCGGTACCTGCTCGCACTTGCATTGCAACTCACGTTGTCCACTCGCCTCGTGGACGTAGTCACGGCATATCTCTACGGCGAGTTGGACGAGAAGATTTATATCAAGCCGCCCCCAGAATTTTTGAAGGATACTCCAAGACCTTCACCCGGCAAGTTTTGCGGCCTTAAGCTCTGCAAAGCTTTATATGGCCTGAAGCAAGCGGGGCGCGCCTGGTATCATCACCTCAGGAGGTTCCTTACTCATCAAGGCTTCACATGCCGCGATGCCTTACCTTGCATCTTCGTGCTTTGTCGAGATTCTGCCTTTGTTATCCTCGCAGTTTATGTAGATGACCTCAATTTGGTGGGTACTGACGCATTGTGCACCGAGGTTGAGGAGCTTCTCACTACTCAGTTCGAGATGAAACTCCTTGGCCGCACCACGTTTTGTCTTGGACTTCAGGTATGCCATCTTCCCGACGGGAGTATTCTTCTCCACCAAGACACTTACACCAAGAAGCTGCTCAAGGCATTTAACATGTCCAACGCCAAGTCCCTTTCGGCACCAATGATTGGGAGGAGCAGCACGGGACACGACCCGTACCGACCTTGCGAGGAGGAGGAGAATGAGAAGGATCAGCAGAAGTACCTCGCTGTGGTCGGAGCACTGCTTTACCTCGCAACTCACACTCGCCCCGACATCTCATTTCCTGTTAGTGTGTTAGCTCGTCACGGGCGCAAGCCAACTGATCGACATTGGCGCGGGGTGAAGCACCTTCTTCGATACCTCAAGGGAACGGAAGATTTGGGTCTACACTACACGAAGGAGGCAAGTCCTAACATCACGGGATATGCAGATTCCGGGTACATCACAGATGAGATTAGTGGCAAGTCCCAGACAGGGTATATCTTCCTCAAGAACGGAGCTCCGATATGTTGGAAATCTATAAAGCAGACCGTCACGGCGATTTCGACTAACCATGCGGAGTTGATTGCGCTTCACGAAGCCGCTCGAGAGGCGGTTTGGCTCCGGACTATGGTGGACACGATTTCAGAGCAATGTGGGATGAGCTCGCAGCCCAAGGCGACCATTATCTTCGAGGACAACGCTGCTGCAGTTGCCCAAGTTTCTGCCGGTTTCATCAAGGCAGATCGAGTTAAACACATCCCACCTCAACTCTTCGGGTTTATGCAGGACCTCATGGAGATGAATCAGATCGAGGTGAAGAAAATCGACACTGTGCATAACATTGCAGATATGCTAACCAAGGCACTCCAGCCTTCTAAGCATCGAGAGTTGGTTCACGCAGCGGGTCTCCGCTCACTTCGAGACCTCATGTAAAGGGCGCACTCTTTTCTCCACTTGAGATTTTCCCCACAGGGTTTTGCTCGAGGAGGAGTTTTTAATGAGGCGTTCCTTGGTCGAGGAGGAGTGTTGAGATAAGGATAAGGCGCCCTTCGGAACTTAGAGAAAATTAGACGCTTCCATTTAGACTGCAGTTCAACTGCTAGTTCAATAACGTAAAAGGTTTTGAATCCTTCAATATAAATATGTGGTCAGGGAACACTCTTAATATATATTTCTCATTATCTTGATATACTCGTTGCTCTCTCTCTCTTAGTTTTCTCCTCAACAAGGAACTTGAGGTTCACCACTAGACAATACATTCCGCAACCTAATCCCTACACTATCTTGAGGAAGCCACTCGCTATCTGTACATAGAATCTTATATTGCATCAATGGCCACTTAGAAGCATCTTTGAAGAACCTGAATTTCTGACAATAGAATGTCCGGATAATGCCTCATTGCTATCACACAAGTAACCTTTGATGAACATCTCGAAATTGGGAATTTCCTCAATCAAGTCATACATAACCAGCTCCTCTTCAGTGTTCATGAAGGATCTCATGAGTAGAGGAACGGTAGAGTAGGTGTTGTTCTTCAGCTTATTACTCCATCGCCCGTATAGAGCATCAATATCTTCATGAGTGTTACCCACAATAGGAAAGTTCAAGTAATTTTCTCTAAAACGCCCTTATAAACGAGCAGTGAAAAGAATGCAAAAAAGAACCGATTCTTATTATCTCCGCAAGCATTATCAAGCTGCATGTGGAACATCAGAGGAAGAGTCTTAGCAGAATTTTGTGCCTCCGGGAGAAGACCCTAAACCGCGCGAATCCAAGTACATGTGTGCACCATGCAAAACAACCTTAGAGAGAGAGAGCTACTTCTACCATCCGTAAACAATTTTCTGGAATAGCTTTTTGGAGGAAATTTCAAATCTCGAAGTAGTTGAGCAAATGAACCAATAGTATGATTAGACTCTGTCAGATATATATTGAGGCTGTAATGTGCATATCGTACATAACGGTGTCTAAGAGCAATCATGCATGTGTTGGAAAGGGGCAATTTCATAAAAAAATGAGTTTATCTGCTCTTATAGGAAAATTACAGAGAGAACATCTTGAAATGATCCATGTTGTCATGAATAACACACAAAGTTGATTCCGACTTTGCCCTAGACTCCAAACGGTTGCTATACGAGAGCAACCTATGCGCCATTTGGATTGTGTTATGACATTAAATTTTGCATCATGAAGAGCCCATGCTCGACTGCCCAGGTTACTAGGTCCTCGAAGTTGTTTGATTTTATCCAATTCACCACAACAAGCAAATGTGTCACCCTTTGGCTTAGTGTAGTATTCTCAAAATGACTCGTGCCTAATCCTACTTGGAGGCAAATGTGATATAGCAAGAAGATCATAAACGACACTGAAGGCATGCACTTAAACACTGCTTTCTTGCCCGTACGAATAGTCCTTGTTTGATCAGGACAAAATTAGCAACATTTTCTACAATGGTTAGCAAATTTTCTACAATGGTTAGCAAAATGTTGCTAATTTTGTCAATAATTTTCTACTAGTCCTTGTTTGATCAGGAGAAAATTAGCAACATTTTCTACAATGGTTTTTATGGAAGCAATGGCTTCCAATATCTGGATACAAGGTTTCTTACAACCACAATTTCCATAGTCCTTTGGTTGTGCGCCATCTCGATAGACAATTTCCTAACAATAGAACGAAGTCATAATCAAATACCAGGCTCGCAACACACCTCAATATCTTCCAACATTATAGAATTGAAATCTCATATCTTTGATTTTGCTTGCTATAAAAGGGTTGTATACAATCCTTTGGACAACATGTCGTTGTGGCAACAAAGTTGATGGACTATGGTGTAAGAAAGTATTCCTTCTTTGATGATGGATCCCAAAGACGCCTTTGACAGGAGGCATTGTACTAGCGTACGCCGTTCCCTGCTCGTCAACCAAACGCCTTATTAGCGCCATAAAATGATTATAGGTGGCACGTTGGTTGTGGTCGTAAAGACTTGAATCGTTGGGATGAACACGTATGATTGGCCATGCACGCAAAGAGTAAATCCAACCAAAGGTAATTTCTATTTCTACTTAGGACACTGCAATCTGAACACAAACATATTCAAATCGAAAAAGCCTACCACGAGTCTCTAGAACAATGTGAGAGTGAACCGATTGACAAATACCTCTGGCTACATCGTTGCCGCCTTCATTTAGAAGTGTGAATTGCTGCGACACCTATAATGATAGATTGAAACCCTCACATTGTGTCACACCATCCGGTAGAAGATGAGGATGAAAATGGACACCGTTGACGATTAAAGTATCCATTCTACAAAAATGAAGAAGATTTATTAATACAAAGACGCAATGCACAATTAATCTAAAACATGAGGATGTGAGGAGATAGCATAGAATTCCAACAATATTTAATTCAGAATCAAGCAAGGTCAATATTAAGAATGCATTGTGCATGAAATAAAGAGGCGATGAGAAGTTTATTAGAATGCCGACGAAACAAGAGTAATTTATGCTTTATGCGTCGGACATATATCTATGATTCAAAAGGAGAAATCCACGACAAGAGTTGGAGAAAAGCTAATCCACAAGTCAATTTAAGTGAAATCGTATAATTGTAATGTATATATTTCCGACCCGGAATATTACTCGAAGCTGAGAGGAAAAGTGAAAATATCGACGTGGCAAGAACCATGTAAGTGCAGAGGTAGGTAGAAAGTATCCCTAACCAGGGATAATGATCATTGAGCTGAAGAGAGTAAAATTGTCTCTGACCTAGGGATAAATATATAAGTGCTGAAGTAGAGAGAAAGTATTTGAAACTCAAGGATATTTAACAATGACCTTAGAGATACGTAAATTATCCCCGAGTCAGGGATAATCATCCAATGAAGGGGGGTACCAATCCCGACCCAAGGATAAGACTCTATGAACACTGATAATGAGAAATAGTTTCTGAGCTAGGGACAATGTAGATACTATTAATAGTGAGTGCTGATTTGATAAACAAAGTAGAATTGAGCCTCGCACTAAGTATGCAAACCACGCTCAGTTGTGCTTTGGAGAGTTGGAGTGGAAGAAGTTGGCCTCGCAGCTGAAGAAACCACACATATCAATCATTAGTTAGCATAATAATCGACAATAATATTAGTAGCAACTATCTTGATTTGAAATTGACGTTGACTAATATACCGTCGCTTTCTCTACAATCTTGAAACTGTCCTCATGAACAACCATATTGCACACAATCATTCATTAGACAACTCAAACACATTGCACAGAAACATGGAACCTTGAATACACAAAACACAAACCCATAGGTGAAAAAATCAAATAAAGTGCACCTTTAGCGGAGAAGCAGAAGAGAGTGAATTGAAACTAACAATAGAAGACTTAGTCTAGCAACCCTAGCACGACTTCTACGGCTCTCTTAGGAGGGAGTCTTAGACGTCCGATATTGTGCAAAAGAGGTCATGCGTTTTGTCGCACCATTAATTTGTCGTGATTGGGTACAAAAAGTGATTTCACAATTAGGAATTGGAATTTGAAACTTTTTGGCGGCAAACTCTTTTCGGCGGGAAATCCATTTCAGCTGAAAACTTCTCTTGGGGGGAAACCCATTCTGGCTGAAGAGCCATTAATATATTCGCATTTTAAATTGTTTGAAAACTATGATTTTAAATGTTTGTTTTATGAACTTCATCCTTCAATAGATAACGGTAACTAGTGAGAAAATAAGACGAAATCATATTCATTGGAAACAATGTATAGTGCACTTTGCAAATTTATGCTCAAAAATATTTAAGGAAATACCATATAAACATTGCACTTAGGTAGGTAGTTCAGATACAAAGGTTTAAGATTTTCTCTAATTAACTACAAAATGAACTCTATGTAATCAAATAACTAGTTTCTATAGTAAAAATAAATAACTTTTGTCACATTACAAATATCAAGCACAAACAATTTTTAGTTTTTAAAAAACTTCAATTAAAACTTTACTACTTTATCTCAAATATTAGCATTAAACATCAAAATTATAACACTTCCTATTTGAATTTTGGTTGTGTCATCTCAAAATTGTAGCGTTTATTATTGACTAAAATATTAAGAGTTATATCTTAAAGTTATCTTGTCAACCTCGTATTTCGATCTTTAATCATATTACTCTAAACTTTACACATCATACTTTATACTCTGAGTTGTACGCCATCTTTTAGCCGGCATCAAGTCAAATTTATTACCAAATTATCAAACTTTATCAATATAAAGAGGATTGTTTTCAAAATAATAAGTAAGTTTTATCAATATAAAAGACTATTCTCAAAATGAAAAGCTAATCTTATCAATATGAAGTACTATTATCAAAATAAAATGATTAGGTGACCAAATACAAGATCCCTAAAACGCAAGAGTTACTAAAAGTGAGTAATTTATTGATGGAAAAATCCAAAAAACAATATATTTGTGTAATTGTAGACCTCCATAAGTAAAGTCAAGGAAAATCTAAATAGCACTACGCGGATGTGCATCACCAAAAGCGTCATTCTATCTCGCTTTCCAACAACCCGGTGATTGTTTACTACACAAGACCTTCACACAGGAGCGCTTGTAGTTTGCAAAGGATCATTTAGCTTGACAAGAGCTAAATCGCAATGGATATCAAGATCCTTGGAATGAAATAGTGTGTCATTAATCTGTGCCACGTGATCAGTTGTAGCTGCCATAATCCGATTAGGTAGATTGACATAACCATCAACAGCAACATCATCGTCATCTATGACCTCCTTAGTGTAGTTCATAGTAGACGCGTCGTCTGGAGCGGCAAATATGTATCGCCCTCGCTGCAACTTCGAGAGTGTCCTGGAGTGCACTAACTATTCAAAGAGGGATCTGACACCGAAGAGGGACAAATTGGAGGAATATCATGTGGAAGAGCGTTATGTTGCCGAACGGTGATAACTTGGATACCATATAAACAAACGCTAAGTTTGTAAAAGGCATTCGCATGGTAAAGTCATCGAAACTCCTAGAAGTGACAATTTCAAATTCATGAACGACAACATTGGTGATGGTCCGAAATCTCATTACAACCCAAGCATTGCAATTAAGCTATAGTCGCGCAAAATGCAAAAACAATTTAAACTAATACCATAAATGAAATTTGAGCATACAAATCATCTTGTACCATGCCATTACAATTTAATATCGTCTATTTAGCTCAAATAAAGCTAAAGAGTCTCAAAGTCTACGTTGTTTACCATCATGCAACGAATATGACGACTTTTTAGTGTTACAATTTTGAGCCAAAAATTGTTTGTTCCAAGAAGCTATTTACGCTATGGTGCTTTATAATCGACTATATAAATATGATAATTGGCTGAAGATACAACATTCCTCAACTTCCCTCTCATGAGTTTTAAAATATCCCAGACAATGAAGCTCACATTGAAATAATTAGAGACACCTCAACTTGATGCCTTGAACTATTTGGCTCAATTTTAGCTAGTAGGATGATTCTTTGCATGACTATTTTAATATTTCATGATTTAAACTTCTTATAGTTGTAGTGAACGACGAAGTCACGTATTCCTGCGCAAACTATTTTTCTAGTTCAAAGTCCTTTTTATATCATGTCCGCAATATTGTAATTCTAGATTGGTATTGATCCTTTGACGTGGACGTGAAGCTAGTTCTCCAAATATTGTGCTGATTATCAGAAACAGCTCCTATAATGTTGACAGCTAGAATCATTCGAGATGACGCCAATGCATCTGGTGAAGATCAACAACATGACATCGATATGACATCCTAGGAGGGAGGGGATATTCATTCCTGTTAGACAATTATGGTCCTTACTAGCTAGTGGACGTAGCTACGGTGTGAGCGGAGAGCGGTGAGCATTGAGCCATCAAATTTCAGCAATTTGAGCGGTTAATTGGTAATTTTAGTAAGAAAATGTCTAAAAATAATATTTTACTATTTTTAATGGAATATTCTCAAGAATATTCGAATATTCCTGACTTATTACCGTGGTTTACTGTTCCTAAACCCGTGGAGATAAGGCTAAAAATTCCGAAATTTGGTGGACTTAAACCACGTTCTTCAAAGGTTAAGGGACATTTAAGAATTTTAGAAAGTAGGCTAGTATATAATAACTGTGAAATCGGAAGTCGAAGTTGTATAGCAAATCATAATTTTTTGTAAATACGGATACATTTATTGATTATAGTAAAACGCTGAAAACAAAATAAATAACGTGTGAAACACTCGATTACAGGGATAACATGTAGAATGGGTAGATGTGGATGTTGGTTTACGTAATGTGACCTTGAGGTAGTCTACTCTGTAACTTGGTCTAGGATTCTCCTCTCTAGAATCATTTTCACCTCGTTGAAACTGAAGGTGGGCGAGTGGATAAAGAGGTCTCTATCAAAATCAAATTTGCATACCAATACCAACACGAAGTATATGTGCTTGCAATGTCTATACGGTTCGCCTTTTCGTCCTAACTTAATTATGGTTTTTTAGAACACTGGGTAAGAACACTGAGGGTTCTCACTAATAGATAGTTTATAGATAGACTCTGAATCCGACTCCAAAGCAACGATACATCCAAAACCAGGTTGTGGTATCATGGTCACCTCGAGTATTTTTGCCTCCATGGCACGAGCTGAATCAATGTTCTTCATGTGCTTCGGAGTCACAGCCTTGATGGGTCGGAGAACTTTAGACTTGCGTGATTTGGAGTACACATCAGCCTTGTCTGGCACTAAAATATGTGACAAGTCTCTCGGTGGGGAAAAAGTATTGAATGTGCGGTTGAGAGGAAGGCGTTCCTTTTGTGGGAGCCGAAAACCCGCATTCTCCAACGCCTTTGTTTCGTCCCGAGTTCGATTAGTCCCAATCTTCACAGGCCAAATAGAGGGAATAGGCGGTCGACCTTGTTTCTGAGAGAACGGCTCAATCCATTTACGATGACTGCCCTTCACACAACGCTCAATGTCGTCTGGACAAAACAAAAACTGATCAGTTTTTTTTGGACCTTCTTGAGGACGCTGCCATACTCCGGTGTAAGTTGGAGCTGCGGTCGCCTTTCCGTTTTGGACAATGCGGGATTCGCATTTCTTCCTAATCTTAGCCATAATACCCCAACAAGCCTTCGATGAGGATTCCTTCAAACAAGGAATGTGCCATAGACGCTCATTTACTCTCGTCTCTTGGATAGCAATGACGTACTGAATATTGGGTACTGGAGAAGCGGAGGGTTCCTGCAGTTGCTCTTGAACTTCATCTTCTTCATGGATAGGACTAAGATTCTCAGCAAGAGCTCGTGTGACTCTTCTCCCAATTCGAGGACGTGAGTAACTCACGGTGTCAGGTCGATGAGTTTCATCTTCAGCACCAATGGGAACATCAGCCTTACGTTTCCTAGAACCAAAAATCTCTGCCCCCTCCAAGTGGGCGTCACGCGTACAATAAGCTTCTGCTTCAGGGAAGTCCATAACTGCCTTGTTGAGGCAAGATGGATTGCCGGATCGATTCGCACGACGTTGAGCGGTATAAAGACGCTGACGAAGTTCTTCTACGGATGGTCCAGAACCACTTGCTCCGCCTTTGTTAAATTGATGGTAGCCGACGACTTGGAGGAAGGCACGAACGTAGTCATCAACGATCGCGACGTATAGATCTCTACCCTTATTGCCAGACGCTTGCAGCCACTTGTTATGGATTGACTCAGCAAGATTACATGAAGGCATCTCTGCGAGTTCCTCTGCCGAATATTTATTTTCCTGCAATGTACAAACGTATTAGGTCTTTATTAATAATTTAGAGTTTTACTTAATTCAGATTGAAAGTATATGAATTCATAGAGCATATAATCAGCAAAGACATTGCAAAGAAATTGTATACTTACTAGTTCCATAAATCCACCCCATTGTCTGTATCTGAAGTGCCAGTACGCAAGCCAATGACCCAAGTGTTCTAAACCAACTTCGGAGGTGGCCTTCGAGGATGCCCACCACACTCTTATAGCCCAATATTGGGTCTCAGCCTCTTCCATGGTGCGCGCATCCTTATACTGCTTACAGAGAATCCGGTGCTGGCCTTGCAATTCGGGCACAATGTATTGTTTCGTATGTTTCTCAAGAGACTGCGTTCAGTGGAAATAACATGTGCGTTTGCGGCCTTCCATGGGGACGGTAGGGTTTCCAGAGCCGTAGATGATGCGCATTGCGTTCCAGTTGGCTTGAGCACTATCAGCCATAAATCCTTGGAACTGCGGCTTGGGTACTCCGTTCCTTGCCATCACATGATTAAGGTTCTTCCAAAAGACGAGTTGAGCATCTTTGTTCTCTGACTGGATATCACAGCATGCAATGGTTAGAATGCGTTGGTAACGTGAGTCGTACACGTGGCAGGCCATGGTGGTCCAATCCGTAACGCGTTTGACATGGTCAAACATCATCCATGCGTGGGAGAGATTTCCTCCAGGCTGCATACGGCGAACCAGATCAACATGGCTACCGCGGCCGACCTCGGACATCTTGAAGATGAAGACTTTCTCCGGTTCATCGCCTTGGCCAGGAAACATGTTGCGTTGCACATATGCCCAGTTGCTGAGACCTCTGAGCTTCTTAATCCCATCAGCTTCTTAATACCTACACAAGTACTTGAAAGTGTAGATACGATTCCGCATGCTGGGAGAGTTTAATTCTTTGCATTGTTCCAAGACTGGTTCTAGCTGCTGGAGAGAAAGGTTGCCAGTTTCGGGGTCACCTTCGTCACGGAGAATTAACTTACCTAGCAAGTCTTTGCTGGTTTCCATGACTGTTTTGGAAACGGTTGCTTGAGGGTTACGGTCAACATGCTCTTCTAGTAACTCATCTATTTGTTTTCTTACACATCTATAATCTCCAACTTTAACAGGGTGTTCGTGGATTCCTATATGGACACATGCACGCTCCTGTCAATCTTCTCCAACTACGTAAAAGATCTTTGCAAAACAAGGCGCAACACAAACAAGAGGATCTTTGCAAAGCTTACAGACCAACGTAGAGGAGGGCGGGGCCGCACCGCCTACCAAGAAGGGGTCTTTGGTAATGCCTTCAAACTCTACATCGTTCACTCCAGCCACTCCATCAGGTCGTTGCAAGAAGTCACAGTTTGGGTTGTGGCACTGTAAATGTCCTACACAGTTAGAGTATCGAAAAGACAACCCTTGCGTATTGCTGATGTTGGTGGTCATCGTCCTAGTCCACACATGACCGTCATACCGTTTATCCATCCCCTCCATGGACTTCGCGACCTTATGAGTTGCAGACGGAAGAGTAGGCGGAAAGATGAAGAGAACATCGCCATTGAACAACGGAGGTAAGAAAGATACGTTGACAGTGCGGATGGTTTTGAAATCAATTTTTTTGAGGAGAGTCTTGCTACTGGGCATTCTAGCGAGATTGCAGAGGGATGGAAGAATTTTTTGGGTTTTACGATTTGCGAAGAAAGTAAAGAAGGAGGGGTGACTCTTAGATAGTTATTCCTAATAGAAGGTTGCAATGGAATTTCAGACGACAGACGACATGGCTACAGAGGAGACTTCTTCTCGTCTTCTGATGAATCCGATCTGTCAATGGTGACTTCGAGACCTGGTTCGACTTTTATACGAGCAAGAGCTGGAGCTACCGTGGATATAGTAGGAGAACTACGTGGGGTTGGGAGAACTGTTGAGGCGTTCATGACGGACTCATTCAAACCATAGAGGCGATACTTTCCAGCTCTAAGCTTCCAAATTGTAGTATTATTCTCTAAGATGATTGGATCTACGACCATGGAATACTGAACATGATTAGTAACGGGTTGAAGAACTTCTCTCTCTAACCACAGGGTAGATGCATCGTAGCCAAATCGAATTCCAAGCCACGATGCAGTGATCTCCACGACACCTTCAAGCCCTACAGACATGCAAATGGGAACAAGTGCTCCCTGTGATACAATCTCAACGATGTCTGTAGGAGAGGGTTCAGAGGAGGAGGAAGCCATGATGCACGAGAGAACCAACGAGCATCGATAGTGGATGTGAGGAAAGGAATAAAGGCTAGGTATGATGCAATTTATAAGAAGGAATTGGTTGTTGGAAGTTGTAATTAAGTAAATAACTACAGTAGATTGGATAAATTTGACAATTACAATGTTGAAGAGTAAATGTTGAATATTATTAGGCAATTGTAATTAGTGTCGTTAATGCGCAAGTGTTAACAATCTCAGATTTGGAAAAGAGACGGCGGCCGTCATTGTCAGAGCATTTGAATCTAAATTCGAATAATAGATTAGCATCTCATGTCAAAGACTATCACATTTGGCAGCCCATGAGCCGTCATAGTTGTTGCGATCATTAATAATCAACTGCGAAAATTACGTCAGTGGGCGGCTTGTAAATTTTGTATAAATAGGGGTAGGACGACAATATGGTCCTTTCCATTGTTCGTTTAGATGGTGTTGGTAAGATATTGAGACGTTCTGTTTTTTGTTCATTTCAATAGAGTTTTGACGTGATGGACGCGGTGAGCATGGGGTCTGAGAGATCCAATGAGAGTGTGCCTAAGAAGAAGAAGAAGAGAGGAGGTACTCGTTTTAGTAACACGAAAGCGCGCAAACGAAGCGCATTGCGAAAGGTGGGTGCGCCTAGATCCAGTGGAGATGAGGGAGGACCTGCTGATTTTGACTTAGACGATGATGAAGTCGGGCCGCAGTGCAGGCGGAATCTCAAAATGCGGTCCATCAATCTAGACACCGTGCCCGAGATTGTTGGGAAAGATTCAGCTGAAGATGTGAACGTATTCATGAGATTTATTGATGAGCAAGAGCGCAGAAGAAGTGGATCGACTTCGAGTGAATCTCTATGTTATAACATGGGAGGTAATGAGATTGCACAGGATTCCGAAAAGCAGGTACGGTAATATTCTTGACTTTTTGCCATTATGTTTTTTCTGTTTGAGTTTAATGATTTGAATGTTGGTATACTAGGAAGATGCCGAGGACGGTTTCAAGGATGATGATGTAGATGATATAAGTTATAAGGTTACGGAGAAAGATATCAAGCAATAATCTGTGAACGAGGAGCGGATGGACAAGAACAAGAAGTTGGAAAATGTTGAAGACGATGCAGATATCTCTGATCGCATTTTAGAGGCGGAGGTAAATGACATGGCGTTTTTCTTAAGTGTCATGAAGGAGTCAGAGCACATTTTAGCATTCACTCTCATAGATTAGATATGCGATTATGTATGCACGGTACGGCAATGTACATTTCGGTTAAGTATTGCATTAGTAAAGAGAATATGACGTTCTATTTAATAAATGTTTGATTTGTGCTGATAATTATAAATCATGACAGATCTGATTAGAGTTACTCAGTAAAGAGTTCGTGATACTTATAAGTACTATACTCCTGTGTATGTAAAATTCTTTGGGAGTGCACAATATACAAGTCAATAATACAGTATGCGATCAGAAGTACTTGAAGAGTTTTTGAGATGACGACGTAGCACATCAGAGAGGATGTGTATTTGAAGTTTGGAATGACATTATTATATTATGTATAATGTTACATGATTATTTAGAATGTCAAAGTTGAATATTAGATCTTCAACACCTTGTTACAGGAAAAATAGTACAAGTATCAGAACTTTGAGTCTTAATAATATAAATCGACTAGGTAAATCCATATAAATTTAAGTGTTGTGCAAGTGTAAAGACCCGTGCATAAAACAGACCAAGTATGATAAAATAAAAGATTGAAGGGTAAAGACCGCTAGAAGGTACGGGTATTACTTTCAACGGAGTAGAGAGAAAAACCGGCTCCGGGTATAGACCCTGCCTGGGTACAGACTTTGCCTGGGTATGGACCTTACACGGGTATGGGCCCTGCCTGGGTATGGACCCTCCCTAAGTAGGGACCCTGCCTGGGTAAGGAGCCTGCCTCGGTAGGGACCCTGCCCGGGTATGGAGCAAGCCCGGGTATGGAGCATGCCCGGGTACCAAGGTTCTTCAAGATCTGCCAGGTGCATCTCTCCGTCGGCGGATCTTTGGAGCGCAGCGCGTCGGCGTAGCCCATCGGCGCAGCTTCGGGGCGTGTAGGCCATCGCCGCCGCGCAGCCCGTCGGCCTTCGCAGCGCCTCCGATGGGCTGGAGTCGTTGATGGGCCTGCGATGAGCACCTCACAACTTCTTTTAGAACCCTAATTGTGTTTTTAGAAGCCGTCAGCTCAAGCCGCCTTGCGATATGCTTGGGGGCCTTAGAATGAGTCAGTAAAGATGCCTGACAGAAAGGGTGGCAGAATTGATTGTAGCACCAAATATAGGATGGACGCTGACAAGGAAGATGCTCTCGTTGGACTTGAATGGAGTAGCTTAACTTATCCTCGGCATCAAAGACAAGGATCCTTACAAATGAAGTGTGTGATAATCATTTTCGTTCCTTGGATTCTTTAGGAAGGAGCTAGGAATTTCAAAGAAGAAGAAGAAGATATGACGAGTCCTGTGGAGAAGGAGGTGATAGTGATCCCAAAAGAAGAGAACGCGGAGATGAATCCAGAGAATGTGAGTGCCGATTCAGAGTCAAGCCTCTTTTCTGAGTTTTATAGGGAATACGCTCTCCGATACGCTCCAGAGAAGAAAATGAAGACTCGTGAAGAAAAGGAGGCGTGCTTTGCAAGGGGCTTCAAGGTTAGAATCACCTGCTTCAGAATTTACTCAATTCGCAACTTGTGGATGCCGAGCACTCTTTGCCATCTTTGTGGAACGTAAAAATTTGTTCTTTGTGTGCATCGCTCTTCTCTGAAGAGTGAATTCTATTTTCAAAATTTCGGCCCTTGCCATGTTCTCAAAATCTGCAGGCAATAGCAATCCCCGACTTTCCGTGATGGATCTCTGAGAGGCACGCTTTGTTGTTGCAATTTTTTTTTTTTTATTTTGGTCAAAACTCGCCCTGTGCTATGGTCCTCGTCATCATGCAGCTGCTTTGTTGTTGGGGGGGTCGGCACCTTCGCTGCGCTCAGAGGGCTCACAGAGCTTTTATGGTTCAGTGATGCCGGTGCTGAACGCCCCGGCCCAGCTCAGTGGAATGCAAGGAACCCGTGGTATGGGAGATGTATCTTATCATGCAGCTGCTCTGTTGTCGGAAGGGGCGGGCACCCTCGCTGGGCTCGGAGGACTCAAAGGGCTGCTAGAGCTGAGAATTGGTGGTGTTGGTCGCCCCGAGGTCCAAGTGTTCAAATTTTTTTCCAGAATCGCTCCTGGGACTGCTAGACTTCCGTCGACGCAAGTCTGGCTGGGTCTCGAGTGATACGCTCCGAATTGCTTTTTTGTTGGAATTTTTTGGTTGTTTTGTCAAAACTTGCGCTGTGTTGTGGTCCTTGTCATCATCCAGCTGCTCTATTGTTAGTAAGGTGGGCACCTTTGCTGGGCTCGGAGGGCTCACACAGCTTCGATGGCTCAGTGATGCCGGTGATGAACGCACCGGCTTAGCTCGCTGGAATGCAAGGAACCCTTAGTATGGGTGATGTGTCTTATCATGGAGCTGCTCTGTTGTCGGAGGCGGTGGGCACCCTCGCTGGGCTTGGAGGGCTAAGAGGGCTCCGAGAGCTGAGAATTGGTGGTGTTGGTCGCCCCGAGGTCCAAGTGTTCAAATTTTTTTCCAGAATCGCTCCTGCGACTGCCGGACTTGCATCGATGCAAGTCTGGCTGGGTCTCGAGTGATTAGCTCCGGATTGCTTTTTGGTTGGAATTTTTTGGTTTTTTTGTCAAAACTCGCGCTCTGTTGTGGTCCTCGTCATCATACAGCTGCTCTGTTGTTGGTGGGGTTGGCACCTTCGCTGGGCTCGAAGGACTCATTGAGCTTCGATGGCTCAGTGATGCCAGTGATGAACCCCCCAGCCCAGCTTGGTGGAATGCAAACAATCCTTGGTATGGGTGATGTATCTTATCATGCAGCTGCTCTGTCACATCCCTTTCCAAAGGATGCCCGAACACCGTGGTAAGCGAAGAGGACCCCGGGAGTGACGCCCCGGCCTTGGCAAGAGACAAGGTGAGGTGACCAAGGCGAGTCCCGAGCAAACAGCACGCAAAAGCGTCGTGCTCGGGACAAACTTGGTGAGGTGCCTTACATGGTTGCAAACCTTGTTCAAGCACGCACCCATAGGTCCAAAGAACGCGCGATTTGGAGTTGTAAGTCATGAGATATGACTCCCCAAAGGTTGGAGCGCGTTCCGGGACACTCCGGGACTCGGGAGTGTTGCCTTTCGGGACTCAATGTGTCGACCTTCGTGGAGGGCGGCATGTTGCATGTTGCTGGAAAGCTAATGACAAGGGCTTTTTTGGTTGCTAAGGCTCATGATGAGCAAAGCAAAAGCCTAGGAGATATGGCTCCTCAAAGTGGTCGGGACTTCGGGACTCGGGAATGTTGCCTCCCGGGACACCGAATGTTCAGAGGAGCATATCTCCCTCAGGACAGACCCGATTGAGGCAAGTAGGTAGTCCATCGGTATTTACTCAAAGAGTAGATGTCGAAAATGGGCTTGCACGTCCCATTTGGATACCTGAGATAGGAGCTAGCCCGAGGAGAAGTTACGGCCCGTTTTTGAGACTAAGGCAAAAACGGGTGGTCTTTCAAAAAGAAAGTGTGTCACGGAAGGCCCCTCAACACAAGAGAGGGGGGCCTACCGAAGACTCCAGAGAGTACTATAAGGAGGGGTGGTCTTCCTCCTCACTTGCACATGGTGGCTTGAGGAGCCGGGGTGGCTCCAAGGGGTGAGGCTTGGAATGGGGTCTCACTCCCGCACCTTGTGGAAAATGGTGAGTGCTTTGGAGCATCTCTAAACATGGGGTTGGGAAGTGTGCCTCTCCAAGTTAGTCCCCGTGATAAGTAGTGCTGGTTCCCGGGAGTAACCGGGAATGGCTCAAAAGGGTGAGGCATGGAAAAGAAGCCTCACTGCTACACCTTGGGCATTATAGGATGCTCTTGAGCATCCCGCAACATTGGGTTGGAAAGAGTCTCGCACCAAACTAGTCCCCGAGAAAACTAGTGCCGGATTCCGGGAGGATTTCCGGCAAAGTCCCGAATGGGGTGAGAAACAAGAGTGGAAGGGGACTAGTGGGAAGTTGGACAATGGATAAGGGCGGTTAGCTCCGGGGGTGATTAGTAGCACCCTTGGGAGCTTGGACATTTGTGGAAGGCCGCCATGTGCCACGAAGTGGCATGCCCATGTGTTGGTGGGAGTTCCGGGTTGGCATGCCCATGTGTTGATGAGAGTTCCGGGTTGGCATGCCCATGTGTTGATGGGAGTTCCGGGTAATGAGTATCCGGTATGAGTCATGGAGTCAAGGTGGGTTGGACACCTTGACTTAGAATGGTGCTAACATTGTGTGTGTGGGCACATGCAAGTGTTAGCAAAGTCGTGGCCACTTGCTACCAACTAAGTGAGCCGGGATTCCGCTACCAAGTAAGCCTCACAAAGAAAAAAAAATGAGTTGGAGTAATTAGGGTCGCGACATGCTCCGTTGTTCGAGGGGGTGGGCACCCTCGCTTGGCTCGGAGGGCTCTGAGGGCTGCGAGAGGTGAGAATTGGTGGTGTTCGTCGCCGTGAGGTCCAAGTGTTGAAATTTTTTTTCTAGAATCGCTACTGGGACTGCTAGACTTGCGTCGACACAAGTCTGGCTGGGTCTCGAGTGATTGGCTCCATATTGCTTTTTTGTTGCAATTTTTTGGTTTTTTTGTCAAAACTCGCACGCTGTTGTAGTAGTTGTCATCATGCAGCTGCTCTGTTGATGGTGGGGTCGGCACCTTTGCTGGGCTCGGAGGGCTCACAAAGCTTCGATGGCTTTGTATTGGCGGTGATGAACGCCCCGGCTCAGCTCGGTGGAATGCCAGGAACCTGAGTATGGATGATATATCTTATCAGGAAACTGCTCTGTTGTCGGAGGGGGTGGGCACCCTCGCTAGGCTCGGAGGGCTCACAGGGGTGCGAGAGCTGGGAATTGGTGGTGTTGGTCGCCCCGAGGTCCAACTGTTGAAATGTTTTTCCAGAATCGCTCTCGCAATTGCCAGACTTGCGTCGACGCAAGTCTAGCTGGGTCTTGAGAGATTCGCTATGGATTGCTTATTTGTTGGAATTTTTTGGTTTTTTTGTCAAAACTCGCGTTGTGTTGTGGTCCTCGTCCTCATGCAGCTGCTCTATTGTTGATGGGGTCGGCACCTTTTCTCGGCTCAGAGGGCTCACTGAGCTTCGATGGCTCGGTGATGCCGGTGATGAACGCCCTGGCTCAGCATAGTGGAATGCCAGGAACCCGAGGTATGGGTGATGTATCTTATCATGCAGCTACTTTGTTGTCGGACGGGGTGGGCACCTGACGCGGCCCTAAATACTCTCAACTCTTTTTCCTCAAGTAAGCCTTAGTAGCGGAATCCCAGCTCACTTTATTGGTAGCAACCGGCCACAACTTAGCTAACACTACACATGCCAAGCACACACAATGTTAGCACCATTTCTAATCAAGGTGTCCAACCCACCTTGACTCCCCCAACTCATTACCCGGAACCCGTAAACCGGAACTCCCACAAAACACATGGGCATGCCACTTGGTGGCACGGGGCGGCCTTCCACACATGTCCAAGCTCCCAAGGGTGGCACTACTCACCCCCGGAGCTAACCGCTCTTGCATTTTGTCCAACTCCCCACTAGTCCCCTTCCACTCATGTCTACACTCTCCATTCGGGACATTACCGGAAACCGACACTACTTTTCACGGGGACTAGTTTGGAGCGGGACACTTTTCCAACCCAATGTTTCGGGATGCACATCACAAGCATCCTATAGTGCCCAACGTGCGGGAGTGAGGCTCCATCCCATGCCTCACCCCTTGGAGCCACCCCGACTCTCCTCGGCACCATGTGGAAGTGAGGAGGGAGACCACCCCTCCTCATAGTACTCTCTGGAGTCTTCGGTAGCCCCTCCCCTCTTGTGTTGAGGGCCTTCCGTGACACACTTTTGTTTTGGAAGACCACCCGTTTTTGCCTTGGCCTCAAAAACGGGCCGTATATTCTTCTTGAGCTAACTTGTAGCTCAATTATCCAAATGGGACGTGCGAGCCCATTTTCGACATTTCCTCTTTGAGTAGATGTCGATAAACTCCTCACTTGTCCCAATCGGAGCTTCTATAAGGGAGCTATGCTCCTCTGAACATTCGGGAGTCCCGAGAGGCAGCAGTCCCGGAGTCCCGAAGTCCCGATGCTTTGGAGAGCCATATCTCCCAAAGCATTGTTTTACTCCTCACGAGCCTTAGCATTTTGGAGAGATCTTGTCGAGAGCTTTCCAAAGACATGCAACATGCCGCCATCCAAGAAGGACGACATTTTGAGTCCCGAAAGGTAACACTCCCAAGTCTCGGAGTGTCCCAGAACGCGCTCCAACTTTGGAGAGCGATATCTCATGACTCACAACTCCAAATCGCGCGTTCTTTGGACCTATGGGTGTGTGCTTGAACAAGGTTTCCAACCATGTAAAGCACACCACCAAGTTCGTCCCGAGCACGACGCCATTGCGTGCTGTTTGCTCGGGACTCCCCTTAGTCACTTCACCTTGTCTCTTGCCAAGCCCGGGACGTCACTCCTGGGGTCCTCTTGGCTCACCACCGTGTTTGGACATCCTTTTGAAAGGGATGGGACAGCACCCTTGCTGGGCTCGGAGAGCTCACAGAGATGTGCGAGCTGAGAATTGGTGGTGTTGGTCTCCCCGAGGTCCAAGTGTTCAAATTTTTTTCCCCGAATCGCTCCTGGGACTGCCAGACTTGCATCAAAGCAAGTCTGGCAGGGTCTCGAGTGATTTGTTCGGGATTGCTTATTTGTTGCAATTTTTTGGTTTTTTTGTCAAAACTTGCGCTGTGTTGTCGTCCTCGTCATGATGCAGTTGCTGTGTTGTTGGTGAAGTCGGCTCCTTCGCTAGGCCCGGAGGGCTCACAAAGCTTCGATGGCTCTGTAATGGCGGTAATGAAGGCCTCGGCTCAGCTCGGTGGAATGCCATGAACCCGAGTATGGGTGATGTATCTTATCATGCAACTGCTCTCTTGGTGGAGGAGGTGGGCACCCTCGCTGGGCTCGGAGGGCTTAGAGGACTGCGAGAGCTGAGAGTTGGTGGTGTAGGTCGCCCCGAGGTCAAAGTGTTCAAATTTTTTTCCCAGAAACGCTCCTGGGATTGCCAGACTTGTGTTGACGCAAGTCGGGCAAGGTCTCTAATGATTTGCTCAGGATGCTTTTTTGTTGCAATTTTTTGGTTTTTTTGTCAAAACTTGCTTTGTCTTGTGGTCCTCGTCATCATGCAGCTTCTCTGCTGTTGGTGGGGTCGGCACCTTCGGTGGGCTCGGACGGCTCACACAGCTGCGCCCGCTCAGTGATGCCGGTGATGAACGCCCCGGATCAGCTTGGTGGAATGCCAGAAACCCGACTATTTGTGATGTATCTTATCATGCAACTGCTCTGTTGTCGGAGGCGGTGGGCACCTTCGCTGGGCTCGGAGGGCTAAGAGGGCTCCGAGAGCTGAGAATTGGTGGTGTTGGTCGCCCCAAGGTCCAAGTGTTCAAATTTGTTTCCAGAATCGCTCCTGCGACTACCAGACTTGCATCGACGCAAGTCTGGCTGGGTCTCGAGTGATTCGCTCCGGATTGCTTTTTGGTTGGAATTTTTTGGTTTTTTTGTCAAAACTCGCGTTGTGTTGTGGTCCTCGTCATCATGCTGCTGCTCTGTTGTTGGTGGGGTTGGCACCTTCGGTGGGCTCGGAGGGCTCACACAGCTTTGATGGCTCAGTGATGCCGGTGATGAACGCCCCGGCTCAGCTCGGTGGAATGCCAGGAACCCGTGGCATGGGTGATGTATCTTATCATGCAGCTGCTCTATTGTCGGAGGAGGTGGGCACCCTCGCTGGGCTCGGAGGGCTTTAAGGGCTACGAGAGCTGAGAATTGGTGGTGTTGGTCGCCCTGAGGTCCAAGTGTTCAAATTTGTTTGACAGAATCGCTCCTGGGACTGCTAGACTTGCGTCGACGCAAGTTTGGCTGGGTGTCGAGTGATTCGCTTTGGATTGCTTTTTTGTTGCAATTTTTTGGTGTTTTTGTCAAACGTCGCGCTGTGTTGTGGCTTGCTGGGCTCCTTGCATTGTTTGACCAGGATTCAAACAAAAATTTAATCGCTCCTAGGACTCCCAAACTTGCGTTGACACAAGTCAGGGTGGGTCTCGGCTGATTTGCACTGATTTTGCTTGAAATAATTCTGTTAGGAGCATGCGAGTGTCATTTTTTATGAAGCATTCGGGCGTTGAATTGGTCCTCGTGATCATTTGGGTTCTCTTTTTTCGAATTTGATTGACACTCTTGCCGATTAATGGAGTTGTATTATATTTGTTTAGTTCCTTGTTGATGAATGGTATCTTAAAGTCGGCTTACTAACGATTGTGTTTGGTATCGTAGGACCCGTTAAAGCGACAAAGAGTTGCACCTGAAGAAGAATCTAATGCCGACAGCGACTTGTCTGATTTGAGAGATCATGTGATGCCCGTAGCAGAGTTCTGTTGTTTCGTAGTAGCTTTGACCTCGGTTTCCAAAGTTCCGCCTCCTCTCACCACTGTCCGTTACGCTTCACGTGTTGGCGTTGATCGGGTTGCGGTGAACATGCAAATCAAAAAGAATGATGCCAAAGCAATACGTATCCAAACGAAAGCATTAGCTAGAAGTGCACTACGCCGCTCTCCGCGTCTTGCCGCAAAGTTACAATTTATTTAATTGTATCCTCATAGTATATGATATGTATTTCATATACTTACTTATAAAGCGATTATTTAGTATTATTTTTCTTATATTGTTAATTTGACACATTCTTATTCTTCTTGTGGTGTGTTGTACTTGCATTCTAAATTGCCAGATGAATCTTGATCAAGTCAAACTTCTTCAAGATGCGGAAGATACCCCGCCTCTTCTTAATCATCCACAAACGCGATCTTCCGACGGGGACCAACTCTTACTTGATAGTGTAAGAACTGTTGGAGACTTGAGCAATAGAGTACCGGAAGAGACTCCATCCATTATTGATCTCCATGCTGAAGCAACGCAAGATCAAGATGGACACAAGTATCCTTCCGAGGATGAAGACACCCCTTTGCCTGGAGGTGTAACCGTTGGAATCGTCCACATGCCTCCTCATCTTGTAAACAAAGACCCGGATTGGAGTGCGAACGAGATGAGAATGATTCACAAAAGTGATTCAATTGCGATCATAAAGAGGTTGCGATACAAACATGTGAAAAAGTCGCGCATGCTAATTCCATTATGTCGTCTTGTTTGTTATCCTAAGGTTCGACCGATCTCCGAACAAGACGTACAAAAATTGGAGAATGGGTTCAACAAAGGCTATCGCGAAGGCGACCGTGTCAAGTAAATTTCTCCCTTCCATAGAAAAGGGAGAGAGAAAATGGTTGATGCCGGAGATGCAGTGTGGACAAATCCACTTTGGAAATCTGCAAATGAGGAGTTTAAAAAGACGTTGCTCTCGGATCCGGATCTTGAACACCTAAGTGATAAGTACTTTTACGTGTACGAAGGTAACCACCGTGTTACGGCGTAGATGCGTCACATTGAGAGGTACCATAAGATGGAAAACCCCATATTTGTTATATTTGGAACATTTTTATCTCCCAAATTAAAACAAGACAACGGATGAAGCAAAAATCAACATTTAGAGGGGTTTCATCGTATGCATATGTACTCGGAATTTACTAATTTCCATTATATTTGGAGATGATATGAGACCTCTTGAATCTTAGAAATATGTTTATCTTAAAAAACGTTTCCAACCATACATATATTTGATACGGTACATGTCAAGATTAACATACCAACAAAAAATAATTTTCTTTCAATTGATAATAATGATGGAGTCAACTTAAACAATCTTCTTATACAAAATAAATATATTGAATATAGATAGTAAATAGTACAAAAATATAATACTCTATATACTAAATATCAATGTAATATATATGTCAATACCAAGTTTAAGTACTATCACACCTACTTTCATAATAAATACTATATACTAGAAGACTACTCTTGAGAAGATGAAGCAAGCTCCCGTAAAGAAGCCTTGATGATTTCGACCTGCTTCTTGGGTATCGTACTAATTGCGTCTATACCTTCACTGCTTTCCTCGTCAGAATGCGTAATTCTTGATTTCCAAGCAGTGAAAATAGCATCTGTAGGTTGCGAACATACATCTACACCTTTTTCAATTGTCCATCGAAGCTTTCTATTTGTATCCCAATCTGTGTAATACTTCAGAATTTCTTTGGAGCGTGACATTGGACGGAAGAACTAGATGTCGATCGTATTGGGTAGGTCTGTGTTTGAATTTGGATCAGACATTGCTCGCCCGAGCCAGAAAGGTCGGCCATCGGTGCCGCATAGACGTAGTGCAACAAAATAGCCCTTATAAAGGTCACGTCCAACTCGAAATGGGGGAGCAGGACAATCACGTCTCTGGCCAACAAAATGATCATCGTCGTCGTACTCTTCGCGTACATTCCCTTCTAAAGTAAACTCATCTTCCATAGCATGTGCAAGTCGAGTTGATGGCCAAAATCCATGTTGTAACGGTAATGGTTTCTCCAAACTTAACCGGATCCCATGTTGCGACGATGCAAGTACATCCATGGATATATAAAGAGCATCTTTAACGTCGCTCCAGTAATATGAGAGTGGCTCGTACAATCTCCGCGATTCAATTGACTCACGTGATAATCGTTCCCAATGATCAACAAAGCCTGAAATCCCTTTCACCACCTCAGGCAAATGGCGCATCTCGTTTGGACGCATTGCATCCGGTTCACGACGTGGCCATAATGATCTGCCTTGAGAATCCTCCTTCCACAATTTAATACCAGCATGATCACCTCTAGGAAGCCATTCCTTGTCGTGACAGAAAATCTTGTACTTCTTTACGGGCATCCACTTGGATCCATGTAAAACTTGAATTGATGCGCTTTGGTATGCCCTACCAATGCTTCATCGCCAACTAACATCCACTCTTCAATGAATTTCTTGAAGTCCGGAACCTCTTGAACGAGGTGTGGAATAACAGGAAGTTTCTCTATCCTCATAAAAGATTTCATGAGAAGAGGGATGGTAGGATAATCCTCCTTTCACAACGCCATGCTCCAACGCCCAAATAACGCATCTATGTCATCATGAGTATGACCGACGAGCATAAAATTAATATATATCTCTCGGAATACTTGCTTCGCTACCAAAAGAGACCAGAAACAGAAGACAAATCTATTCTTGTTATCACTCACAGCATTATCCATTTGGACATTCAAAATCGGAGGCAGAGACTTTGCTGGAACTAGGATGTCAGGAATCGGGCCTAATGGATCCATACACACCTCTGAACCTTGTAAAAGAGCAGTATACAGAGGATGCGATGGGGGCTTTGTAAAGAGCTGTCTAGATGAGGATTTAGGTGCAGCTTCGAGATCCCGCAGAAGTTTTGCAAACGAGCCAACCGTATAATTGGCATCATGTGAGTAAACATCTAGTCCGTAATGAGCGTATTGCTAGTCCACATGACCATGAGCAAGAATTCCCGTAACTGCAAGAGGTAACTTCATGAGTCCGTCTAAGTTCTTCACCTTATGAGACAAGGCAGGTGATGCTGTTTTTGAGTGGTCCATCTTGTCATGCATAATGGTCAAAACAGTTTGAGGCTCTTTAGACTCCTTAGACCTAAAGCCGTTGAGGTAGTATAAGTGCTTGTGCGCATATGCGGAAGCTAAGTGCACATTCAACTTCCTCGAGCATATAAGAGATGATTGTGTCCCGGGAAGAGTGAGCTTCATCAGTGATTGTAACTCATCACACTTGGAACAACGCGCGAAATTCTCCCCCGATCTTTTGGCATAGTATTCTGGATAGCTGAGGCGGCGAATCTTACTAAGGATTGAAGTTGACACCGGCAGAAGCCCACACTCTTCAAGGTGATGATCAAGAAGAGGAATTTGGTCTTTCCACTTAAAACTTGAAGGAAGTACCTTGGCAACGACCTTCTCCCCTGATGGAAGGCTCCGGGACTTGTGAGGCATGTGATCGGCATGTCTATCAAGTATTGCCCCTAAGACAGCAGAAGCAACAATCGTATGTCTCCTAGGCTTTTGCAAGCCCGTGTTCCCGTGTAACTGGGCCTCATGCCCATCAGCTGCACTCTGGGCGTTGCGATAAAACGTACCATTGCTCACGCCCATGATCTTCATCCACGCAATCGGACAAACATCAATACCCTCTAAAGTGACTACATTTCGCCTTTGAGCATTTCTGTGAAACTGCCTATGGACATCGAGTTTGACGTGATTCTTGAACTGCACAGTTGTCTTGTCGTACATGCAACACCTAAGAACCTTAATCTTCTCCCTTGGGTATGGTTGAACATAGTTGTTTTTACAGCAGGTATTACATGCAACCGCATTGATTGACTCCGCTGTCATCAGGAACTGTGCTTTGCGCGAAACTGGAGTAGACTCATTCCTTGAAGAATTATCATACGATCGAGTTCGAGATGACCCCTACCGTCGACTACGTTTCCAGACCCATCTGTTGAAAACATCTTGCTGGCTATGGTCAAAAAGAGTAACACCGTTGAGGAGGACTTGTTGGATGGGCCACGACTTGAAGGAGTATATCCAGTCATCTGGATCCTCGACCGCAACAAACAAAGTTGAAACTTGCACCACAACTCGGGAATCACCGAGCAGGCCATTACAATCAGGTACAGCGTCAGATCGTAGGTTTCGAAGTAAACCCTCAGCGATTCTCAGTCCATCGGAATCAAGCATTGCCACACTCCTCCCTGTCCAGAGCCGTGGAGGAACAACATGAGCAGCAAGTAAACCAGGATTCATAGGTGCATCGCCAAAAGTGTCATCGTCTGAAGAGAAATCCATCCTGAAAGATGTCTTCGCAAGGTTAGAAATTAATTAGACAAAAACATAGTCACAACTCCAAGACTGTATGATAAACGAACAAGTGCAGTTTAGCTCGAGTCAAGCTAAACTTATAAACAGAATACATACTACAATTTAGCTCGAGTCGAAGTAAACAGCATTATATATTCGATCAATCAGTTTAGCTCGACGCCAGCTAAACTGTCTAACCTACAATCCTTGCAGTAAAGCCTGACCCGAGCATAATTGGGAATACTATTCCGCGCTATAGATTAGCTCAACACGAGCTAGACAAATTCACCAGATATATGCTACAGTTTAGCTCGACTCGAGCTAAACTGTCCGATAAGATGCATACAGCAGTTTAGCTCGAGTCGAGCTAAACTGCAGGAACATGCATGCAAGACACATGAGCTCGAGCCGAGCTAAACTGCAGAAACATGCACGCATACAAATTAGCTCGAGTCGAGCTAAACTGTCTTGCATGCATGTTCCTGCAGTTTAGCTCCACTCGAGCTAAACTGTATGAGTGCAAATATATGTAGTTTAGCTTGACTCGAGCTAAACTGCAGGAACATGCACGGATACAGTTTAGCTCGACTCGAGCTAAACTGCAGGAACATGCATGCAAGACGGTTTCGCTCCAGTCGAGCTAAACTGCAGAAATATGCACGGATACAAATTTAGCTCGAGTCGAGCTAAACTATCTTGCATGCATGTTCCTGTAGTTTGGCTCGACTCGAGCTGAACTGTATGAGTGCAAATATCTGCAGTGTAGCTCGACTCGAGCTAAACTGCAGGAACATGCACGCATACAGTTTAGCTCGACTCGAGCTAAACTGCAGGAACATGCACGCATACAGTTTAGCTCGACTCGAGCTAAACTGCAGGAACATGCACGCATGCAGTTTAGCTCGACTCGAGCTAAACTGCAGGAACATGCATGCAAGACACTTTCGCTCGACTCGAGCTAAATTTGTATCCGTGCATATTTCTGCAGTTTAGCTCGACTGGAGCGAAACTGTCTTGCATGCATGTTCCTGCAGTTTAGCTCCACTCGAGCTAAACTGTATGAGTGCAAATATCTGCAGTGTAGCTCGACTCGAGCTAAACTACAGGAACATGCACGCATACAGTTTAGCTCGACTCGAGCTAAACTGCAGGAACATGCATGCAAGACAGTTTAGCTCGACTCAAGCTAAAGTGCAGAAATACGCACGCATACAATTTAGCTCGACTCGAGCTAAACCAGGGTTGTCTTATTAGACACAATTTTGGGAATGTCTGTCTGAATTGTCGTATTGGACATGTCTGTTAGACGTCGAGTCGACGAAAATGTCGACGGTACCAAAAATTACATAGTAAAAAACTTGCTGAGATTTACCTTGAGGTAAAAAGCTATTTTCCTACGTGGCGTAGGGTTGATAATGACGTGGAAAATCAAAAAATACGTCACAGTGGGCGACCGCCGGTGGGCGACCTCGCTAGGCGACTGGCGGTCGCACCGGGGCGAACGTCGGTCGCCCTCTCGCGACCGCCGACGCCCTCGCCGCCATGAAGAAAAGCGGCCGGCGGTCGAAGATGGAGACCGGCGGTCGCCTAGCTAGCAACCGCTAGTAGGCGACCGCCGGTCCAAGATCTTGAGCGACCGACGACGCTCGCCCGGGCGTCGTCGGTCGCGCTTATAGCGATCGGCGGTCGCCCTGGAAACCGCTATTAGGCGATCGCCGGTCTAGTACTTAGCGACCGACGATCGCCTAGGGCGATCGTCGGTCGCTTATGGCTATCGGCGGTCGCCCTGGGGGTAGCGCCCATGTGGCGATGTGTGTAGTGACCAGCACTATGGTTGTATATGAAACAAGAGAAATATATCCATATTGGTACAAAATGAGCTTCAAAGCATTTTTATGAATACCTTTTTAATTGGAAACAAGGTCAATGGTGCATTTCATAGTACAAATTTGCGCATGTCTATAATCATAGTATTCATATATATGATGTAACTATTACATATACCAAACTACATGTATTATACTCCCGAAACATACTAGGATACCAAAGTATTGTAAGCTAATAGTTGCCCTACTTGCAGTACATTGTAGTATTGTACCGAGTACTAACAATGAACTTCGTGCTTCCAATCCAAAATAACAAAATTCTAATAACCCGTCTTTAGGTATCCTTCAATGTATACGTATCGTCGCTTAATACTTCATCTGCGTTTGGATCGGTTTCACCTAGAGAGTCATCGGTGCTTTGGTCGCCATCCTCGTCTTCATCCTCTGTCTCATTGCGTACTTCACACTCAACCTCACTCGCCAAATTGCGCAATTCCGTGTCCGTGGTTGTTTTCTTGTTCACTGTAACGAGGCGCTTCAAGGGCCGTGAAGTATTAGTGATCCCGTTTGCGTTCAGTGGTAGATGGCGCATTGTACGTGTATTCGGATTATTGGATGAAGCAATCCCAGCATGGACTTCTTCATGTACGTGTGCTCCTTTCCGACATCGTCGATCGTGTGCCTTCCTCAAACGCTTCTGGCCTCGTATAATACGATTGCGAGGTTGTGTAGATGGCCCGACGTCTCGTGCCACTGCCAATGCCCGGTTGCATGTTGGACTTGTTGGTTCTATCTTGACCTCCATCTTGGGCAATACCATACGAGTTGTATGGGCCCCTTTGGGTTGGGTAACCCTTGGGAACAATTGTTGTAGAGGTACATCGGAGTCATCTCCGTTAAGAGTTGAATTTCTTGATCGAATGGTTGAAACTCTAGGTGACCCCACTTCCATGCAACGAGCGTTGCTAGGGCATGAGCGGAGAGCGGTGAGCGGAGAGCGGTGAGCGGTGATTTGAGGGGTTGGAGAGCGGAAATTTGGAATTTATTGGAATATTCCCAGAATATTCCCAAGAATATTATGTATTTGGAATTTATTGGAATATTCCCAGAATATTATGTATTTCTGCATATTACCGTGGTTTTTTGGACCTATAACCACATATTTTGTATATTGATTGTAGCATTTCAGAAGCATAGAAACAAAGTATTTACACGTGAACCACTTTAAAATCAATGAGCAAGCCGAATAATATTGATAATTACAAAAATAGTAATATATAAGTGGACTTGCATATTTACTATAATATATAAATATTGATTAGTATGGGAATAAAGCGTATACAGGTACAATGATGTATCAATATATGCCTACATATGGCCTATAGGTAATGATACCTAATTAAATGGTACTTAGGCAACCGCATGTGCTAGAATGCCTGACTCCAATGCTAACTTGACCTCATTGAAGCTGAAGGTCGGTGCGTGGATAAACAGATTCACGTCAGGATCAAAACCACATACGGTTAAGAAAATGTAGTATAAATGCTTGCACGGTTTGAAATGCTTCCCTCTTCTACCAAACTCTGACATAGTAGCCTTGAATGCTTCACAGGTGCAATCTGGAAACGAACTGATGACCACATCGTATATGGACTCCGTCGGGCTTGGTGCTGACTGCAAGCGAATCACGCAGCCAAATCCTGGTTGAGGTATCATCGTCATCTTCAGAATGGTTGCCTTCATTGCTGCTGCCGAACCAATATTCAGCTTTTGCTTTGGAGAGGGGCCGGTCAAAGCTCGACGGATATTCTTCGATTTCCTGGACTTGGGAAAAACATCTGGATTGGGTGGAATAGGGACATTTGAGTAGTCTTGAGGAGGAGGAGGGGCATTGTTGAAAAGGCGGTTGGGCGGCACAATTTCCTTCTGCGGGAGCTGAAAACCTGCATTCTCAAGAGCAAGGATCTCTGGAAGGGTGAGCTTGGTACCAATCTTGACTGGCCAGATAGTAGGGATTGGTGGACGATCAATCGTGTTCGAGAAGGGCTGAATCCACTTGCGGCGAGATCCCTTCACACACCTCTCAATATCGTCTGGACAGAAAGTGAACTGCATGAATTCTGGAGCGGGGGACTTGTAGTGGCGCCAAATACCGAAGTAGGTTGGTACCGGTGTGCTTTTCCTGTTCTGGACAAGTCGATTCTCGCACTTCTTTTTTGTCACAGCCATCTGCGCCCAACAAGCTTTGCTAGAGAAGGCTGAAAGTCGGGCAATATGCCAATGCCTTTCGTTGACCTTCGATTCATGCACGGCAGTCACACGAAGAATATCTCCGGCTAGGGCTCCGTGTGTAGCAGCAACATCCTGAACATCTTCCGGAGTCTCATCGATTGGTGGAAGGGTAGTTGTGCGAGCTCTTGTGATCCTCCTCCCCACACGAGGATGGGAGAAATTGACGGTATCAGGTCGATGCGTTTCTTCTTCAGCTCCAATCGGGAGATCAGCACGACGTTTTTGGGAACCAAATACTTCCTCCCCTTCCAGATGAGACTCCCTGGTGCAAAACACTTCAGCTACTGGCATCTCTAGGACCGCCTTGTTGAGGAAGGAAGGATCTCCTGTACGGTGTGCACGTCGTTGGGCACTCCTCAGACGTAATTCTTCTTGGCTTGGTCCATTTCCAGTAACACCTCCTTTGGTAAATTGGTCATATCCAACAACTTGCAGAAACGCCCGCACGTAGTCGTCAACGGCTGCCACGTATAGATCCCCACCCTTCTTTCCGGATGCTTGCATCCACTTATTGTGGACCGTCTCTGCAAGATTACAGGACGGCATCTCGGCGATTTCTTCCGGTGTGAATCGTTTCTCCTACAATGAGCAAAACAGAATAAATATAAGACAATGAATGATTACTGTTAAATACAAAGACATATGTACGAGTATTCATTAATAGATAGTATGGTAGAAAACATACCAATTCCATGAAGTCCCCCCATTGTCGATAACGGTAATGCCAGAATCCAAGCCAGAACGTCAAAGAACGAAGTCCAGATTCGGAAGTTGCTCCAGAGGATGCCCACCATGCTTGGATAGCCATAAACCTTGTTTCAGCCTCAGCCAAGGAATCCGCATCCTTGTACTGTGTGCACAGACGTCTATTTTGATCTTGCAAATTGTGAACTATGTACTGTTTGGTATGCTTTTCCATTGATTGTACCCAATGGAATAAGCATGTTCGTTTACGACCGTCCATTGGAATGTTGGGATCTCCACTGCCATAGACAATCCGTACGGCATTCCAATTGGCTTGTGCACTATCCGCCATGAAGCCTTGAAATTGAGGTTTAGCAACCCGTGTCCCGGCCATGACATGATTGAGATTCTTCCGAATAAGATTTGTGCTTCGATCCTCGGACCAAAATCACAAAGATGCAATGGTCAGGACGCGTTTGTAACGGGATTCATAAACGTGGCAAGCCATCGTGGTCCAGTTGGCAACGCGTTTGACATGGTCGAACATGATCCATGCGTCTTCAAGGGGGCCACTAGGTTGCATTTTGCAGACAAGATCCACCCCACTACCGGGACCGACTTCAGACATTTTGAAGATGAAAACTTTGTCTCCGTCATCGCCTTGGCCAGGGAACATGCTGCGCTGCACGTACGCCCAATTGCTAAGGCCTCTGAGCTTCGTAATACCGTCCATGACACCGTATCTACGGAGATATCGAAACGAGTAGACACGGTTCTTCAAGCTGGGGGAATTGAGCTCTCTGCAGCTCTCGAAGACAGGCTCCAACTCTTGCAAGGACAGAATCTTATGTGGTTCTTCCTCAGTACGAAGAAGATAGTTGCCAAGCAACTCTTTGCTAGTCTCTAGAACAATATTTGAGACAGTAGCCTGTGGTGTACGTTCAACGTGCTCTTGAATAAGCTGGTCTATAGTGAACTTCACCCCTCTATCGTCTCCAATCTTGACGGGATGTTGATGTTCTCCCAGATGAATGCAAGCACGTTCTTGGTTATCTGCGCCGTGAACATAGAATATCTTGGCATCACCATTGGAAATGCATGTTGGAGGCTCCTTACAGATCTTGCACACGATGGTTGATCCTGCTGGTGGACGGAATCCAATCAAGAATGAGTCCTTGGAGGCTCCTTCAAATTCCGTCTCGTTTATTGCTGAAGCTCTCTCTGTCCGCTCCAAGTAATCGCACTTGTTGTTGACGCATTTGAGGTGGCCAACACAGGTAGAGGACCGGAAAGATAATCCAAGCATGTTTGAGATGTTGGTAGTCATGGTCTTAGTCCACACGTGACCATCATATCGCTTATCCATCCCTTCCATGGAGCGAGCATTTCTGTGAACAGCAGCAGCAGGAGCGGGAGGGAAGATGAAAAGGACATTTCCATCAAACTGGGGAGGTAGAAAGTCAACTTTGACAGATCGGATAGCATCATAGTTGATCTTCTTCAAGATCGTCTTACTTCCTGGCATACTGGCTTGTTTGCGGAGGGAGTCTATGATGTTTGTATAATTCTTTGGAATGGATAGTTGTAGCGAGGGAGAATGGAGAGAATGACGTGAGTCATGGGAGCTAGTGGATGGAGACGCTGATTTAACAGGGGGCTTAGTTTGTCGGACAACTCGGTTTATCTCATCATCTGATGACTCTGACAAATCAATAGTATGACAAAGACCGGGCTCTAGTTTGACACGAACTTGAGGATGCGTAGTTATAGTACAAGTTGAAGACTGACGTGGAGTGACTAGAACTGTAGAAGCCTCCATGACTGACGTAGTGTGACCATAGAGTTTATACTTTCCGGGGAATAGATGGTATACCTCATGGCCATCTCCATCATTGACACCTTTGACAACCACGGCATGTTGAAGCTCATGAGTGATTGGATCAAGGACATCTCGCTCGAGCCACAAGGATGAGGTGTCAAATCCAAACCGAATAGATAAGCGATCAGAGGGAATACGCAGAAGACCATCATTGTCTGGACAAAGAAGAAGCGGCAATCCTAAACCTGCCGCACGAATTTCGATCATATTTGCTGTAGACTCAGCTTCACTAGACGAGGCCATTGCACTTTGGAGGCAAGAAAATGAAAGCTAGAGAAGATGCACGAAGAGAGGGGACGTACTTTCATGGAGTTTGAGAGTTAGTGTTGCAGAATGACTAATTATTTCAGGGTTAACAACTGTTGCATAACATGTTGGTACTTACTAATCAAAGAAGAATTAGGATGTGTCAGGTTTGAATTTAAATAGCAGCACTGTTGGAGTCCGCTAAATTCAAGTGTCACCGAGTTCATAATTGCGCCGTAAAACCCAAACTGACTTGCCACCATAATAATACCCAATCTAAGCAAAAAATGGGATCCGTTGTCACTATAGTAAGAGATAGTCAGGGAACTAATCCAAGTATAATACAAGTCTAATATTAATGATCGTGTGTAAAGTACAATCAAAGACGGCTTCTGATAAAAATAAGAAAGCGCAACATGGCATGTGACTAGCTTGTTGAACGGATGAAACCAGGGAACATTAGAGTTAAGAAGATATAAATAAGTTCCAGACCTAATCTCTTGCACAGTCTTTGTTTCTGAATTTGTTGATGCGCTTATTGTTTGTGATTTTGCTGCTCTAGAGAACAAGGTAGAGACGGAAACGTCCACATGAAGGAGGCAGGACTAGTTGTTGAAAGTAGTATCGACGTAGGTCAGAAAAGAAGGAAAAGACGGGGAAGCACAAAGTTCAGTGGGGCGAAACAACTTCGACGCAGCGCTATGCGAAAACAAACAAGTGCAAACACGGAGATGAAGACCTTGGAGAATTGTAGAGGACGGGTTCCATGTACTGCGGACTCACCATATAAATTGCGACATCGGGGGCGATCCAATAGTTTGCGAGCGGTGTCCGAGATGGACGAATTTGAACGAGCACTAATGTCATCGGAGTCCTCAGATCAAGGCTTCAACGGTTCTCGTCCAAGGACTGACAGTCTGGATTTTGAGAATTACGACGAAGAGAACTCTCGGGAGGATGAACCTACGGTATTTGCAAAACCAATTGAAATTTATTTGTGCATGCAATCTAATGGTAAATGGACACTATTAGCGCATCAAAAGTCTGGTGCGGGCAGGTACGGAAGAGAAATTGTCGTGCGGGCAGGTACGTAAGATATGTTGTCGTGCGGGCAGGTATGGTAGAATATAGAAGTTCGAGGGACCGACGGAAGGACCCCGAAAAACCACAAAGAAGCATTCTTGCGCCGACACTTCGCTTTCCTCGTTCCCCGTTCCGAAACCCTAAAATCTGCTTCCAACTTCTCATTTCCAATCCATTGAGAAGGATTCGGATTCTGCACTTTGAGTTTCTGCACGTTTTGAAGATTGCACATTGAGCATTTCAATGCAATCAAAATCGAGGATTCCTGTCCACTTTCGGAGCGATTAGAGGTGCGAAGAAGAGAGAATCAAGCACTTGGGGTTGTCAATCGAGAGAGCTAGGGTCGAATCTCATATTGAAAGCTGCTGTTAGCATTTTTAAGCACTTAAACGAGCGAGCGCAACAGGAGAACCCTGATTTAGGGTTAGCAACGACGCGAGAACGTGAGGCGGTGTAATTTTGGTTGCGGTATCGGTGATCCTCCTGTAAGAGCCAACTCCAAGCGCTTATTAGTTCGATGCCTTTGATTTTCTCAAGATCGTCTCAGTTCGCTCTGCTCTACAGACTCTCCATTCTCTCATTCCTTTACTTAAGCGGATTTTCGTCTATTGAGATAAGGATGAGTAGAGATTTTATTGTGAGATTTAATTGCGTCTGAATTTAGGTGTGGCATCCCTGCCGATGTAGTAATGAAAGATATGCCAGGAGTTTAGTTGGAGGAGCAATTTCTATTTGGTGTTGCAATGGAGAAGGCATCACTGTTTTATGTGCATGCAATCTAATGGTAAATGGACACTATTAGCGCATCAAAAGAGCGTTACATAGATGTTCACGATTTTTGACCGTTTCGATTGATTCTAGGGAGCGGATGAGGGGACTGGTGACTCTCCACATTCATCGGATGAACATTCATCGAGAGCTCAACCTAGACACTCTCATTTGAATATTTTCTCAAAGCGAGCTGCGATGGAGATTCAACAAGTTGGAGCAGTGGTCGGCGTGATGGCTTCCCTCGAAGATGACTCACCCAACCTAGTGAGTCCTTACTCCCACAATCGAAGCAATCGTTCTTGGTTTGATACAGTCGAAAGGCACAGCTTCGATGCTCACGACGGAGAGGAGGAAACAGAGGCACATCTTCGATGCTCACGACGGAGAGGACGAAACAGAGGAGTACGAAAAACATCAGAGGAGCCGCAATCACAGGAGCCGCTCCAGATCCTCACACAGGTAATATGCTCGATTTAGGGTTTTTCCTCCTCCTGGTTTGAAATCTCAATTTCTTGCTTCCGATTTTTCCTTCGGCACCCCACAGCGACCACACAGGCTCTACGAACTCAGCTCTACGTACACACGAGTAAGAGATTCCGGGCTCCGACCTACGATCAGATGTTGCAGAAGAACTCGATTGTGAAATCTAACCTAGCGTTCAGATGAAGGAATTTCAGATTAGTAATGCAGCGGTTTTGCATTGAGCCTTTATACTCTCTTTCGCAGAATCACACATGCTCACTCACTTCGATAATTGGGCTCAGGTAACTCAATGATGGAGGGTATTTGAGCTATTCGTTTGTTTTTCAAGAAAGCAAGTGCCGAGCTTGAGACATCATTCATGGGCGAAAGTTCTCCCAAATCCAGCAGTTTCCATCTCTGTTTGATACTTCTTTGTTTTGGAATTGTCGATATCTTGCCTTTGAACTGTCTGACGTAGAATCAGAGGAGCCACACAGGCTCACTCCCTTCGGCACTTGGGCTCCGGTAACTGAGAGAGAAAGAAGATTTCGAGCTCGGATTATGCTTTTCGATTTGACTGGGATTCGTTCGATTTAAGATCAAACGAGGGAGATCTGGGAAGCGGGTGCTGAGCATGGTGGTAAAAATAAATGATTTTGAAAGCCAGTGCCTCGTTTGAGACATCTTTCGTGGGCGAAAGTTCTCTAAAATCCAACATTATTCAATTGGGTTTGTTACATCTCTGCCTTCGCTTCGAGCATTCTTGTCTGTGAACTCAGATTGCGGTCTTAGCGACGACCACACAGGCTCATCTCGCTTCGATGCGTGTGGGCCGCAGATAACGAGTCACCGGGTGGGATTACGAGCTCCGATCTCGCGTTTCGTGAGGTCTATGAGATCCGATGAGGGAGTTGTGGGTAGAGGGGGATAGGCATGATGGTTGAATTGAATGATTTCGGAAGCAAATGCCGAGTTTAGGACATCTTTCGTGGGCAAAAGTTCTCTAAAATCTAGCGGTTTTCTTATCTCGCTTCGTACTTGTTTGTTTTTGCAATGAGCGTTTCTTGCATTTGAACTGTCTTTACATAGATTCGGAGGAGTCACACAGCTCACTCCCTTCGGTACTTGGGCACCGTAACGAGAGAGAGGAAGCGGAATTCGAGCTTCAATCTTGCGTTTCGATTTGGTTTAGACATCGATGAGCGAGATTTGGGCGGCGAGTGATGAGCGTGTTGGTTGATATATTCGATTTTGAAGCAAGTGCCGCGTTTGAGACATCTTTCGTGGGCGAATGTTCTCTCAAATCCAAAGATTATTCAATTATGTTTGCTACTTCTCTTTTAACTTTGATGATTATCTAGTCGTCTAATTCTCTTATGCGAAATCCGAGCTTTGTCTCAAACAGATGGACAAGCTCCGAGTTGCCAGTGTGGGTTGTCTTTGTGATCAGATGAGACAAGTGTCGAGTTTGGGATATCTTTCGTGGGCGAAAGATCTCCGAGAACCAACATTATTCTTATGTGCTTGCTAATTGTCCATTTTCACAACGAGGAATATCTTGTTTTTGATTACTCCTTTGCAGGCTCAATGCAGCCACAGAGGCTCATGTTACTAACAGATAGATGTGATTTTGAGTTTGGTAGAGCATATTAGTGATCAGATGTACCTAATGATACTATAAAAAGCATTGGCCTTGCATATGATCGAATTTGAGAACAGATATGATAGAACTGGTGAGGAATTTGATGCAACTAATAGTTAGACTGAAAATATTTCGATATGAGTGCCTTGTTCGGGAGAACTTTCATTGGTGAAAGTTCTCCAGAATCCAGCAACCTGATTAGCCATGTCGAGTTTGGGACATCTTTCGTGGGTGAAAGTTCTCCAAATACCAACAGCCTTATTTGTTATGCCGAGTTGGGGAGATCTTTCGTGGGCGAAAGTTCTTTCTCAAATCCTGCAGCTTCCTTAGAAAAACCAAGTTGAGGACATCTTTCGTGGGCGAAAGTTCTCCAAAATCCAGCGCTATTCAAATCCGATTGATACATGTCCGCTTTTGCTTCGAGCATTTCTTGCCTTTGAACTCTCTATTGCAGAATCTGAGCATCCACACTGGCTCAACTTCTTTGGTACTGGGGCTCAGGTTATCATCAGATGGAGGGGATTCGAGCTTTGATCTTGCTTTTCAATTTGTCTTCAAGATCTAATGAAGGAGATCTGGGCAGCGTGTAATGAGCATGTTGGTTAAAATGATTATTTCTGGAAGCAAGTGCCGAGTTTGGGACATCTTTCGCGGGCGAATGTTCTCCAAAATTTAGCATTATTTTTATCTTTTTGCTACTTATTCAAATTTCGTTGGTACTGCTTTGGTACTGGGGCTCATGTTATTGACAGATGGGTGGGATATTGATCTCTGTTCCTGCATTTCGATTTGGTTAAAATGGACATACAGTTTTGAATAACTACTTCTCCGTTTTCGACATATAGGCTCTCGTTTTTCATACAATGAGCTCGGGATATTTTTGGAGGAGGGGAAAGTTCTCTTTGAGCTTGCTTATGACAATGTTTGTGACATCCGGTTGGGACATAATGAGGGCGGGATTTGATGTCCTTGTTGCCTGTAATTTTTAAATAGATGCCCATTGTAATGGGATGTTTGGAAAATTTATTTGAAGATTGGCTTTATTAGACCTAGAGGTAATGTGAGCAATGTTGATTACGAATTTCTACATTTGGATATGATTCTAATCTTTATGATTGTTTTTGTTTTGCAGGGTGATTGAAGTGAATTCCCTCTTGATATTATCGACTTCTCTGAGTTCGTGCAATGATGCCCCTCGTATCCCTAGGCATTCCCCTTGGCCAACTACTAAATTCGCTTAGAGAGTTGATCACGATATGCCTTTCCGTTGACACCTTTTAGTGTTCTAAGATTCATCATATTATGATCTGGTTGTCATATACATTAATACTGTTCATTGAAATTTGTTTTGTTGTGTTGACTTTCGTGAATTGGATTTCTATTGAACTAAAACTTGATAACTTTTGACCAACAGATGGTCCATTCAATTCCATTGGCTCAAGTTACTCCATCAGCTGTTCCCGAGAGAACGAGGTTGGCAAGTCAACCTTCCAGTTCAATGCCACCTGGAGGTCAAGCTGATCAAGGTTCCCCAAGTATGCTTGCTAAATCACAAGGTACCCAGATAGATCCCCAGACTCAAACCCATAGTGAGGAAGATACTCTTGAAGATGGAGATGTGCAAATTGCCATGTTGAAGATGCCTGAGTCTTTCGGAGATGCACGGGCAAGTGAGGTCGCGTTTCGCAGACTTCAAAAGACAGATACTGTCGTGAGTTACCGAACCGAGGAGACCAAAATTAACTCAATTTACCCTTACAACCTAGCAAGATGGTCCACCTTCCGGGTAACGTTCCACGGAGATTCTGTGAAGTGTGAAGACAAGACGAGATCCGGATTGATCACCGGGTTGACGCTACAATGACCAACACGTTCTAGTGTACCGGATCAGGGAACGCAAGAGTTTAGACCTGACTGGTTCCTTAACCCAAAACCCCAGGGTGACCGGTTGATTCTGATCCGGTTGCTCTCCCCAACTAAACTATTACTTTGACCGGTTAGGGCATGTTAGTGAGTGATGATTTAATTTAACCTCCGTAAGTCCTCGGAGGGGTTCTCCCTGTAAGTTTTTAACAGAGCACGGAATGGGCACTCTCCTCCGGTTGATTAGGGTGACTGGAGTTTCACCTATACTCGTATCCTTCTCTCTCTCTCTCTACCCGGGTTCCTCCTTACAAACGCTGCTACCGTCGGGTGATTTGTTTAAACGGTAGGTCACACCGCAAACCGTCCGGTTCTCTCCTTCTCTCGGGCGACACAACTTGTGATCCGGTCTGCGGTGAGTAGCATCCCTACTACCCCGCCCACGAGATTTCTACTAACGTATCTTTGGGGTTAGCGGCACCGGGGTTACGTGCAACTCCGTCGTGGACTTTCCTCACCCGAATATCCCATCCGGGGTGGTTATGCGGGGGTGGCTTTACTCGCCAATCCCAACTCCTCTGTCCGGTCCGGTTGGAATCACAACCCCCCTTGGCACTCGCTAAACACCTCCAGGGACGCTCGGACTCCTCTCACCGGACCTCTTCGACGGCGTTACTCCTCCGGCTATCCCCTCCTCGGATATCTCGGACTCGTAACTACCGGACCAACAAGGGACTTCCTGTACCCCACAACCGGTTTTCAATCCTCACTTTACACAAAATACCAAGCAAATCACTCACACATGCACAAAGAAGGACGCAAGGTTTCGGATGCAAATTGAACCTTTACTCACAGAGGTGGATCGCAAAGACCCGAAGGACTCCGCAGTCTTGGTAAGTCTGAGAGGGTTCGGTTTCCGGAAACCCTATCGAGATCCGGAATTCCCGGGCCTCCGAGATTCCCGGGTGAGTGGCCAAAAGGGCATCTACTATTTCTAGCTACCTCTAACCTAACTAATTTATTAATTAATATCTTCTTCCGGCGGCGTGGGGCGGCTCGAGGGGTCTGGCGGCGGGGGTATTCCCCCTGGGAGTGCCTTTCCACTCGCGGGGAGGGGAACCTGCCTCTTTGATCGACCCGAGTGTCGATGTAAAACCTCGGGTTTTACTGTGTCCTCCGGCTCTTCCACCTGTCCCGGAGTGCCTTCCACTTCAATGGAGGGGGCACGGGTTGGGCTTCCACTTCTTCCTGAGGGACCACGGGCTCCTCTTGCTGTTCCTGAGGGGCCACGGGTTCATTCTGCTGGTCCTGTTCGCCCGGATCTCCCACCTCGTTGACTTGGGCCTCCGGGTGAGGTACTACCTCCTCAACTCCGCTCGGGAGTCCCGCCTCTTCTCCCGTGACACCGTCCACCGGATTCTCATCCAGTTGTTGAGAGGGGTTAACCTCTCCTTCTACCGCCTCTTCCACCTCGGAGGGACCAGGTAGCCCTACTTCACTCGGGATGTCACCTCCCCGAGGGGGAGTTACATCTCGGTCTTCCTCTCTGTCCTCCGGAACGCCACCATCAACTGGGATCCCTTGCTCTTCCGAAACGGGCAGGGACACTTCCTCGACCTTCATGGGCACCGCCCCTCCGTGGGCACCTGCGGGGTGCGAGCACCTCCTCTTCCGGAAGGGCTTCCTTCATCTCCACGTGGGAGGGGGCCCCAGAACCTTCCCGTGAGGGTTCGAACTCCTTGAGGCACTTTGGTTGATACCGGTTGCGTGCCTCTGAGCAACTCCGGGGATTGGGGAGACTCGCTAATCCCAATCCGGGCATCGTAGAAGGTGGCCTTTGTTTGGGCCTCGGCATCCGGTTGCAGCACCTTCAGGATGGAGTGCAACACCGTCCTGTCAATATTCTGCAACCTCCGGAGTGCAGCCTCCTGCTCCTGTACGACCCTCCTGAGGGCTTCCACCTCCGGATGCGCCTCCGTGTCCGAGGGGTCCAGTTCACATTGGACTCCCACGGATGCCTTCTCCTTCGGCCGGGCCTTGACACCACTCCACCTTCTCCCTCCTTAGCCGGGCTGTCTCTCGCTGCATCTCCTCGGCTAACTCCGGATACCTCTCTACGTTGGGGGTCTGGAAAACCCGCTTGAGTCGCGCCAGGAAAGTGAACAACTGTTCATTCTCCCGATCTACCTCCTCCATGGCTAAACGAATGGGGTGGAGGATACCCTCGCTGGGTATCCGGTAGTAAGGACGGGGGAGCACTGGGGTAGTGTTTCCCGTCCCGGGGGTCACAACTCCCCTGTGGGACGACTCCGGGACTGCCACTGATGCTGGGGTGGCAGGGGCTGGGTCGCTTCTCTGCTCCGGTAACTCCAGCCGGGGAGGTGTGGTCCTCTCCGGAGTGTCTTCCTCCTCCGTGATAATCAGCCTTCTCTTCACCTTGGGCTGGCTCTCCGGGATCGGTTCTTCTACCGGAGTAGGGGCCGGATCCTGTATCGGTGCGGGGTCCGGACTTGGGGCCCGCTCCTCCTCGATGGCCCTCGGCTGAACTACCGGACTCGCTGACCTCTTCCTCTTCTTGGCCTTGCGCTTCAGGTTGGGTACCCTCCCTCCTGGGGGTCTCTCTCCGGGTGGAGGCACCTCCGCATTGGTCCCCGCTGCAGCCACCTCCTCGTCCGAGGCTCCTGCTCTCTACCGGGGGAGGGAGTCGGACGGGAGAACGTCTCCTCCCAAAGCCCGTCGTGTCCTTCCTCCTCACCCCTCGGGATGGTCTTGCCTGTCGAGGTGGGGCTTCCTCTTCTTCCTCTTCCTCGTCGTCTTCGTCCCGGTCATCCTCCTCCGCGGACTGGTCTCCACCCGCCTCAGCTATCTCCTCGGCCCTCCTCTGTTGGGCTCTTGTCCTCCGGATGAGAGGGACGACCTCTTCTTCTTCCTCCTCTTCCTCCTCTGCATTTGGCATGAGCAGGGAGGGCATCGCCTGGTGAGTCCGGGTAGGATTCACCCGACTACCTTCTCCTTCTTGAGTGGCCACCCGGGGTGCTGTGCTGGGTCCGGCTTGGCTGGGTCCCACCGCTCTGGCCTGTCGAGTGGGTGGTTCCGTGACCCCTCCCAGCGGTCAGTGGCCCGGACTTCCTCCATCTCGTCCCCGGACTCGGAAGAGGTCGAGCCCTGCGGATCCCCGGATGGGAGGTCGTGCTTCTCGTGCCAGTAGAAGATCTCCCGGTCGGTGAGGATGCCGTGCCGTTGATAGAGGTGGAAGATGTAGGGGGCCAGTGGACACCCTTTCTGATTCCCGATCTTCATCACCTCTCGCTGCACCACCTCGCTGATGATATGGTGCCACCCGACCTGCATCCGCCCATCGTAATTTGCCAGGATGGCCTTCATCAGCTTCACGGTGCAGGTGGTTGGCTTGTCCGGGCTGAGTATGGGGAGGAGAAACCGGAGGAGGCGCATCACCCGGGGGTCCTTGCAATCCTCCGGTTTGAATCCATCCTTCTCTGTTGGCCCCCTGCGGAACCGGTTCCTCAACCCGTCGTCTCCCTTCTTCTTGATGTAGCCGATTGGGGAATCCGGGAACTTGTAGGTTGCCCTCCAATGGCGAGGCCCCCAGTTATCCGTCTTCCCCCTCAGGGGGTGCGTCACGTACATCTCGGGGAAGCGGTGGGTGACGGTCTCCTCGATGATGGCCTGATCCGCCAAATCCCACGGGGCATCGTACAGCTCGGCGCACCCCATCCGGAGGAGGTCCTCCCTCAGCTCCGCCTGGTGCAGCGGAAGTTCGGGCACCTGCGGCTTCACCGACTTGAGGGGGATCGGCATCCCGGGTCGCCATGGGACGACTTCCCTCCTCTTCGGCATTGCTCCGGTTCTACTCTCTCCCGCACCGCCCGGAAATACTCTCTCCCGCTTCCCGGATGACTCCGGTAGAAACCCTACTTCCCGAAACCCTAACCTCACGAAACTTCGCTTTTCCAACTCTCGCGGATTCTTTGAGCGCTCAAGATTGCTCGATCTCTCAAAACGCGCGGATCGAATGGCCGAGAATGGAGGCGGCGGCTCCTAATAACAACAAACCGGAGTTCTCCTTCCGAGACATCATCACCCCGCACTTCGAGACGTACACCGGGAATTACCCCGGTCATCATTGAGCCGCGGTGGTTCTTACTGGCGCCCGCGAGTTTTCCGGCCCTTTCTCCGGGTCGACCGGCGGCCCCGGTCATCAATCCGGTAGGAGAACCGGCCCATCCGGGCATCTCAGGGTATCAGCCGGATATCAATACGGGTATCCGGTAGGCTCTAAAATCCCCTAAGGTTAGCCGGAGGAATCCTAACACAAAATTACTACCTACAAACCGGTTTAAGCAGACCGGTTTTTATTTCCACTTGCTAAAATTACCCTTTTACTCCTAATTAATTGCTAAAAAAAAAATATTGGAGAACAGGGTTCGACAGATACGATTGCCGTTATCAACAGGTTTCGGTATCGTCCCCTATCCAAGTGTAGACTTGTGATTCCATTATGTCGATTGGAACCACTTCCCCTTGTGCGCCCTATCTATGAGTTTGACGTTCAAAAGCTCGAGTATGAATTTGTCAACGGATACAGAGAAGGGGATACTGTCATGTACGTGTCTGTTCACAATGACAAGCAAAATTCTATGCCTCTTACGCCTGATATTTCGGCAAAATGGGGACCATATTGGGTTGCGGCAAATTCAGAGTTTGAAAGTCAATTGCTTGCGGATCCGGACCTTGTGCAATTTGCTGGCAAGATGTTCTATGTGTACGAGGGCAATCATCGATTGACTGCTTGGAGGCGACACGTGGATCAACCTCACATGATGGAGCCTTCCTGGCACATATCTGTGGATTGTATCCTGCTTGATACCCGAATCAATAACAGCATGGTTATTAACGCGATGAACGACCTGAATTGGTAAGTTACTAACACTTCTCATTTTCTCAAGGTTGATTTTAATGCTTATCCTTGATTTGACTAATACATGATATAATTTTATGTTGCAGGTCCAAGGAAAACGATCATGTGAAGGAAAGCATCCCTTCTAAACTTCAACGGATACAAACGTTTGGAAAACTCAAGCTCCATGAGTTCGAGGGTTTGATCCCATCTGAGGACCTTGATATCTGCAGGGAGGAGAAACCAAAGCACAAGTCGACGTGGTTTGCTTTGACTACCGACGTCTTCGTCGCATTTCTCTATAAGGTTTGAACTTCATACCTCACCGAATTTAGTTCAAGACAAAGTTGATATTTATTCATCCTTCGAATCGTCATTCTTGCAGCAAGAAGAATCGTCAAAGCAAAGGACTCACCGCCAAACAATATTTTGCTTCAACGGGTTCAGACAATTGGAGAAGTCCGAGAGTGTGGCAAATCATGCGGGATGCCCAATTGAAGAGAATCAAGGAGATTCGAGGTAGTGGCTTTGACAAGGTTGTTGGACTTGCCAACCCCGATCACGGCGAAGATTTCTTGAAAGAAGTAAGTTTCTTCTACCATTAAACTTCATTTACTATCCATATTTCTATCTGTGCCTCATACTAACTCACTCATGTCATTCGCAGATTTCAAAACACTACTCTTTGTTTTTAAAGCCCGACCTGTCAATCGAGCGAATTTACAAAGTCTCTACATGTTGTGTTACTCCTGAGTACAAATGCAAATGGTTGTCATGGTGGAATGCATCATCCGCAGTTCGTGCCGACGTTGGATTTCCTGGAGAAAGACCAATGAGAGAGAAGGTGCTTGATCCATGGCTTCAAAGAGCGTCGTTATGGGCCCAGGTACAATTGCAATCTATTTAATGTTATTCTTTTAATTTTCCATTAATTTTACTACCAAATTTTAATTCTCCTTGGTTATGCTCGATTTATAAATTTCAATGTTTCTATTCCTTCCGTGTTCTACATTTGCAGTTGGAAGTGGAAGTGGACAATTTATTTCAAGATATGGTTCTAGCCAAAACAATCACGGTTGACTGGAAAGAAGGAGTTCTCCATCCAAAAGAATACATTGACACTTGGAGGAAGACATTGATGGATAAGGCGTTTCTCGAGGTCTATACCGCAAAGGGAAGCCAACGGTTTATGAAAAGCACAGAGTTTGAAGTCTCTCACTGTTGGAAAGATGCTGGCAAAACGAGTTTTATACAGGTATATTTGTTTCTTTATTTTTGTTTTGAGTTTGGTATCTCGTATCCTACAATTCGTTTATCTAATAGATACATTTCATAGGTACATCCATCGTGAACTCGTGGAGAAAGATGCGGTTCAGTCAGACAAACTTCCAAAGTACTTCAGTACCTCGTTGGACACCACATCGAAACACACGATTTATGCCAAACACCATCGATCGCGTTTCTCAGATGTTCATCTTCAAGCTGGAGGTTGGTACCTCGATTGTTTGGTTGGTTATGTCCCGCAGACCGAGAAGGCTTTATTCACGTCGATCGAGGGTGCACCCCCTCCCGATCCTGTTGCACCTCCTCAAGCCAATGGTGTCCACAATGGTGAGAATGACGATTTTGAAGAGGAAGTGGCACCAAAGCTGAAGAAAAAGCGAGGACGAACTAATTGTTCTAAGAATGTTGTTCCTTCACCAACTGATGAGGATGCTCCTCCACCTCCAGACGTTGCTCCTACCTCGACGAGCGTTACTCCTGCACCATTGGCGTCTAGAGTGGCTCCGTCGCAGCGGTCCAACGATGCACCAAGTACTCTTCAAGATAGAGACGATTACGATGTTATCGATTCAGTGACTCAAGCACATCGTCATCCTCTACCTGTTGTTGCGGCTTCTCTTACCAAGCTACCATACCGGTCGGTGTTGACCTCTTTGGACTATCCTGTTACATTCTTGCCACAATAAATTGAGTGTGTTGACATGTTAGAGGTTATGACACGCGCCACTAGCGATGAGAGAGTGTTCGACCCTCAATACTACAAGATCATGGAATTCATTACAAAGGTACTATCGCACTTCCTGTAGCCTCATTTGATCAACCACATTCTCTTCTTTTTATCAAACTCCCATTCAATTTTGTATCACTTATTTTGACCTCTTACACTCGTGTGCATAATGTTCAGGTTGGTCAGGGTCGTACTCGATCTACGGAGATAATGTCCAAAACGGTGATGCGTGATACCCATACTGGCATCGATCTCATAATTTGTGATGTGCCAGACAACCTACCAGTTCCTGTTGTATCTCCTCGGGATGTCCCACCTTGGAACGCACGTGGAAGAGCATTTGTTGAACTCTTTTTCGTATTTGCTGAGGCTAATCTACACGATAATGGCCTGATCATGATTACACATGGCCAAGATGAACGATTGGAGAAGCGGCTCGAAGCCAAGGCCGCTACTTACAGATTCAAGCTTGTTCGTAAATGGGTTGGAGGCAACCGTCTCAAGTTAGCATCTACTAACCCAGAGTTTCCTACGGTATTTACTCACCCATTTTTCATTTTCAATGCGTTATTTCCAGTGGCTTTAAAAGTTATATGATTAATTGTTTTGAGTTTCTTTCCTGTAGACTGCGTTGTTCGACATAAAAGTATATGCACGACAGGATGCTGTGTTCTACACGAGGCAGCCAAAACGTTGGAAGGACTTAGACCTTCTCCCCGAAGAGACTTTACTTGTTCAGAATCAAGTAGACCCGCTGAGCCAGGCGATGCGCGGCACCGTGCCTTGGAGGGGAGCCAAGGAGAAGCACCCTGACTTTCTCCAATGTATCATTGAGTCCCTCACCGACGAGGGAGACATCGTATTTGACTGGACCGCATCTACAAGTATAAGTCCTATCTACTGACTTCCGTACTATGATATTATTTCAAAAACCATGTGCTAATATTTTGATACACAGGTGCTTCCATACATGCCTGTAGAATTGCCGGTCGCCACCTTATTGCTATTGAGAAAGACCGTGCCCTCTTTGACGCCCTTCTGAAACCGATAATCCCGCCGGAACGTTCTCAAGCGCCACCAGCTAGAGCTTCTATTCCCATTAGCGACAGTTCTGACAGTGACAACAGTGACAGCAAGCGTGGGCCTTCAAGGAAGAGGAAATATGGGTTGGGTGCGTTATTCAACTTGATTGTATTATTTTGTTTGCTTGAACATGTTAATTGGCTTGTTTTAATTTTATTCATCCACTAACTCCTTTGTATTTCTAGGTCCTTAGGTACGACTCGACAACGCGTCCTAACTCCCAACTTATTTGCTAGTCCACCTCAATCATTCCGCCTACCTTCTTATGCCGAAGGCCTTGCTCAAGACTTCATCGCTGCACCTTCTCCGATTCTTTGTGACAGCAAGGGCGAGGTCTTTAGTCTGGGAGTACTTCGATATCTAGATTACGAAGCAAATCAGTGTGATAGCACTAACACATAGTATTTGATATGCTACTTGTTATATTATGTTTGTAGAAAGGTGTTCACTCACCTTTTCTCATATATGTGTGTGGCTTTGACATTCATACATTAATATGTTGGATTGGATTTTGATTTTGATTTCCAATAAGTGTCTAGTGTTCCATCCACTCTTGTGTTTTACATACATCCACAGTTTGGCACTCACTTTCTATTTAGCACTAAAATCTAACCTTTAATTCTACCTTGTAGATCCCAAAGGTTAGTCAACCTCTATTTTGTTTTTAGAAATGATGACATCAGCCCTAATTTCCCTAAACCCTATAATAAAATAAAATTTTGCAAGTGGATGATATTCACGAATGATAAATGTTGCCTTGATGTCATCTACGTGAACTTGTTATTGTCGGTCCCACATACTATCCACGGGAATAGGGTATTCATGGATTAAATTTAGAATTTATTACTTGTAAAATTGCGGACTGAGGGTCCCGATAATTACATAATTCAACAAAAAAAATTTCCAAATTTTTATTAACAAATGTCAACTTTCCGCTCTCCGCTCGCCGCTCACCGCTCTCCGCTCATGCCCCTGCATTCCCCTCCATGCAACCTGAATTGGATACATCGTTAGGTTCCACTTTAATTTGGTCCATTTGAACTCCTGTCGTGGTAACCGTGCCCTTCACACTCTCAAGTTTATCGTCGTTGTTAGAGTGTGGGCTGCCTTTAAGTGGACCAATGTTCTCTTCATCCATCCGGTTTACCAAGTCTTGTTTCGCTAGGCAGGTACTCTCTTGGAGTTGTAAATTTGCCACTCCTTCTCCTTCTGTGTCGCTGGCAAATACCGCAAACTGGCGAGGCAGTTGTGGAACATCCTGGTCATCATCAAACTCAAACGGGTCCTTGACATGAATAGTCATGTTTCCTTCGTTGTCGTTCCAATTCTCTAGGTCGTCGTGTTCGCTACCGTCATTGACATAATTGTCGTCATCCGCCTCCGAGTTATCCATGAATACACCATCATCCCATTCATTGTCGGGTACATAGTCTTCTTCGTCAGAGTCCTCTTCTTCTAAGTAATTTTCGTACCACGTTCTCGGCGATCTGGTACGTTTCTGGCGCTCGAGTTTGGCGTTCGCATAGATGTATACAAGGTCCTCTGCTTTGGAAGTTGACAACCGATTCCTCACTTTGTTGTGCACGAAAGAGTACATGCTCCAATTCCTCTCACATGATGAAGCTGAACATGTCAATGCCAAAATCCTCTTCGCAATTTTTGGCAAGACATTCCCCCCGACTTGATGCCACCATTGATGTGGTAACAAGTCACAGTGAGCTGGATCAGGGGCCTCTGAATTGGTGTTAAATGGACCCGTCCTCTCCTCATATTGTATGAGTTCCCGCACCACTTCCTCATAGACCACTCCCATTGGGGCGCTAAGCTTCCTTATGACCCGGTTTAAAGCTCTTCTTGCTTCTCCATTGTTTTGAATTGCTCCAATATTTGTCAAATAAGGGTTCAACAAAGCTGCTGCATAGTGGAGGTCTGTGAGTATCATCTCCCATCGTTTTTGAAATGCATCCTCGTATTTTGTAGCAATGTCGGGGGATAGTTCGAATGGAGGTTCACGCAAAGAGAACACGTGTTCCTTAAGGTCCGACATGATCACATACGCCCTGGGCATGGCTGGTACTTCCCCGTCCAACTCCCGAAGAGCTAGGAGTACTGGTTCAACTACTTTGACAAACTTCGTACAATTCTCCCAGAACTCATCGCTCCTAATGCTAATCCGCACATTCCTTGCCTTTGTCTGTAACTGGTGATTGTTTTGCCTGTTGAACAATGTTTGGACAAACACATGCCACTCCGGATCGATCACCATGTTGTTCAGAGGTTGTTGTAGCTTTAACAACCGCTCTATCATCAAGTAGTTTGTTGCAAATCGAGTCTGGGGTGGTACCTTGAGCTGCAGCTTCGGCGAGTACTTCCTGAATAGAGCAAGGGGGACGTGGGACCCCTTAATAAATGTGCACACTCTCTTGGCTTGCTCCACCAATTGCTTAACCCACGCCTCTTTCCCCCAATCTTCGAGAAGGAGGTCTAGAATATGTACCGCACAACCTTGTCCATACAAGTGAGGATAGTCTATCTGCAACTTCTTCACAGCACCTAACATGGAGCTTGCATTGTCGGTGCATATCTGCACGATGTTTTGTGGTCCAACCTCCTCTATGTACTTCGCCATTTCATTTGCCACATAAGCAATGTCCTTTTTCTTCCCTGTAGTATCCACTGATCCCAAAAACACCTCTCCCACTGGGCAAACAAGCATCATGTTAATGAGTGGTCTGCTTGTGACATCGGACCACCCATCTGAGCATATTGTTCCTCCGTACTTCTCGATAGAAAGTTTTGTTCGATCCTCTACCGACCTTTGGACAGCCGCCTTCTTCGCCTCGAGCATCATAGTCCTAATAGCATGATACGAGGGTGGTTGATATCCACCAATACCGGCCTTTCTTTGTCTCTTGAACGGCACTTATGAATCTTTGGATGTCGTCGACATTGAATGCAATGTTTGCCTCATAGAAAAATGAAGCCCACTTTGCATCCAAATTTTGCCTAATGGCAAGATCAAAACTATCCTCCATACTCCTTTGCCCATGTCGCCGTCCACTAGAGAGTGTAGAGATCCTTTGTCCATTGCTGCCATGACTCCCCTTGTTAGAGGATGGCACCTGATTAGACCTTAGGTTAGGGGATGGTACTTGTACAGAGTTGATGCGAGGGGTATCTATGTTCTCCGTAGTTTCCCTTGCCGCATATGGTATGCCGGCATCCACTCGTGAGTCTGGAACAACATCCGCATAAGAAATGTTGTTCTTTGGAACTATCCCTCCGCAGTCACGGAATAGCTCGAGAACTCCACGGGGCAACCTCGTACACCGGGGTAATGGGGAATTGTGAGGATATCCGAAATGAGCTAATGCTCGTTGCCTTACAAAGACTGTGCTTTTCTCACAAAATAAGCACACGCGAGTATTTGGCTTGTCGTTCCGTTCCGTGGATACTCGTAGCCACTCGTCCCATTTGCGAGTGTCTCTTCTATTATCTGGTACCCCGTTGGATTGGGAAGAATGCTCCATGTTCTGGAACCGCACCTCCGCCGCTGCAATGAAACCGGTGACGACAACACGCACTACAAGGGCTCAAGTTACTCTTTGCACCTATAGACCGAGCAGGGGGCTTCTCATGGGGAGACCCAAGACAACGGGCCAAGTGCAAAGGAAAGTGACTTCGAGCCCGTGAACGACTCCTTATATACTCCACAGCCAGATCGGCGGTCGCCCTAACAACAACGCTGTCGCGCCATGTGAACCGGCGGTCGCCCTGGCGTTGACTTCATCGCGCTAGCTGGACCGCCGGTCGCCCTAGCCCTATCCAGTTGGACCGCCGGTCGCCTTAGCGATGACAGATTGTTCGGACGAAGAGCACTTTACTCTCCAAGTCAAAATCCATGGTCCACCGTCCACGTAGTACAGCTATTACTAACTAGAATCCCGGAGACCATGTGGCTCAAAAATGTTTGATTCGCAATAATGCTTTTCTTTTGAAAAGAAAAAAAATTAATAATAATAAAGGGAACATGCAAAGGCAAGAGAGAGAACAATAAGGACTCATATTAGAAACTAGAGTTTTAACTTCTCTTGCTCCAAATCCAAAAAATAAAGGGATGAATATTGCTCTATCCACGTTTCCTAAATAATTAAGAATGATAAAAATTGCCATGTATCAATGATGGTACCTCGGACATTGAAGGTTTTTCCTTTATGCTTATACCACATGCAATAGTGAGCTTTCATTCACCAAGAATATTTAAATTGAAGAAAACCAAAAACTTCATATTCACATTCAACGTTTTTGCATACAAAATGGCAATTGCACTTAGTGTTTGGTATTGAGTACACTACTTTTCTACAATTGCTAAAAAAACGTGATTAACTAACTACCAGTCATTCTTCGCTTGGGCCCCCTTCATTGTAAATTTGACTTGGCCCCCCTTCTGTACAAACTTGGCTTGGCCCCCCTTCATCAAAATGTGCCTGACCTTCCTCCATCGTTTGGTTCGGCTCCCCTTCATCCACTTCTCGGCTTTCGGTCCCTTCTTCTTCCGAATCTGACCAGACTATGTCCTCATCAGGGATTCCTCCTTTGTAACCCCTAGGTGTTGTAAGCCCTTCTCGTGGGTTGGCCGCTGGGTAAGGAGCTCGCGGAATATGGGGTTCTGTTGGCTTAATTGTTTGAGGGGATTTTTTAAACGTCCTCCAATCCACGTCCCTCTGCAAAATTACCTCCGCGTACACCATTTGTGCTATGTTGTACGAAACCTCGTTGCTCACCACATGCACACCGGCGTAGAGGAACTTCCACACTTCAATGCATCGTTGCACAAATTCATCGTGATGGCAATAGTGCAAATTTGCGCAATTCAGGCGGCGATGAAACTCGTGACGATAGTATGGAAACAAATGGCCGATGTGGCACCAAGCAATGTACCACTTGCAAGTCTTAAGGGTCCACGGTTCCTCTACTTGCGCCCACCCCGGAAAAGCCTGTAGCGTGGGATCTATGAGAATCTTGTGAAATCTCCTTTGCATCTTTCCTTTCCTCTTGCGGTCCTTGTCTCTCGCTATCTTCCGCTCCTGGCTAGGCGTCATGGTCACCCAAATGCTAACGAAGGAAGAAAATTTTTAAACTAACTCAAAAAAAAGTTATATCTATTCCGTGGACTAACACAGAATTTAGAAAACTCGAAAATCGGGCAGCATGTATGTGTGAAATGCACACGTGTGGCACGTGTGTGCCAATCACCGCACGCTCTAGCGCTCGAACAAGCAGGCGGCAACCAGAGGTCGACACCAGACAATGCGCAAGGCCCGACACGTGGAGGTGAGAAATGGCGACTGGCGGTGTCCGCGCGCGTATATGTAACTCTGGTTCTAGGGCGACCGCCGATCCAGCTGAAAGGCGAGCGTCGGTCGCCAGGGCGACCGCCGATCCACCCGATGGGCGAACGTCGGTCGCCAGGGCGACCGCCGATCCACCCGATGGGCGAACGTCGGTCGCCAGGGCGACCGCCGATCCAGCGGATTGGCGACCGCCGGTCCACCTAGTCTGCGACCATCGGTCAGAGGGCGCGACCTCCAAATGGGAGGGCGCGACGTATGCGTGGGGGGGCGACCTCTGGATCGCGCGACCGCCGATCCAGCTGGTGGGCGACCGGAGGTCACTGGGCGACCGCCAGTCCACCTCGTGATTAAGTACTAACCTTCCTCCCAGTGTGTGTGTCAGAATTTTCAAAGTAGTAACGAATGTATATAATGACTTTTGGTGGCAAGTATTTGGAACCATCAAAACTAAAAACAAAAAAAAATTAAAAAAAACATATATATATATATATGTGTGGGGCAATAATGTGATTTTAATACTTGGACTTCCTAATAATGACCCTATGAAAATGATATATAAGTAAAAAGGGAGTAGAAGGGGTGTTGATAACTTTCCTAGGTGATTCATATTGTGTAAAAAATATAATATAAATCTTAGGGGCACAGCAGGAATGAAAGTATTTTTCCCGAATTTCCAGAAATTAAATAGTCATGTGAAAGTAGGCGTTGTGCGCACATGCATACGAAAACAAAGTGGGGAATGTAATTTGAACATTTGGACTACACTAAATAAGTACATTAGTGTTAGATTTTTATAAGATTTGAAAATGCTACAAGTTTTTACTTTTGGGATAAAAATTTTACCAAGAGTATCGATTCCAATACTATGTAAGGATCCCCATCTTCACCTTTGTAGAGGGTACAAATATTGACTAATAGTAAAAACTTATAGCCTATTTATGTATATTAGTGTATCTAACACTAATCTACCTATTTAGTGTAGGTAATATGGATCATATAAAAATGATGGAACCATCAAAAATATTATAGGACAACCTGTACTATTTTTCCCAAATTAATATAGAATTTTCAAGTAAGTAGAGCTTTAAATAAAAGATAAAAAATAGTTAAATGGAAAGAAAAATATTTTAAAAAGAATTGGACTATGTAATAACTACCTTATGAACATGATGGAGCTATAAAAAGAATCGTTGGAGTAAAGGATCTATAGGTTGGATTTTGGTTGCAAGCACTTAGAAACACCAAAACTTCAAAAATAAGAAAAAATAGATAAAGGGGGTAAGAGGATAATTTAAACCCTTACACTACCTAATGATGACCCTATGGAAATGATGGTGTTATTTAGAAAATCGTGGGGATATGTCACCTATAGGTCATCATTTACTTGTAAGTCATTTGAATGAGTAGAATATTGAATGATATACGGAAAATAGATTTGTGGAAAGAGATAACGATTTTAAAACTTGTGTTGACTAAAAAAAGACCTTATAAAAATTATGGAAGAACAAAATTTCCCGTAAAAGAAACGTATCTACATGTTATGATTTACTTTGACTTTGTAGGATGCTAAGTAATAGAGGAAGTTATACTAAAGGGGGGAGGAGGTGGTTTTATTATTTTCTCTAACCGTATTAAATATATTAAATCATGAAAGAAGCCACATGGAACTTGGATTTACATGGAAGGAAATACTTGGTGTTAATTTGATTCAACCTTTGCATGGTATAGGTCTATAGGATACTTGGTGTTAACTTCATTCAAAACCTCCAAATCCCGCGCCCGCCAATACAGCGGATGGACGAACGTCGGTCGCTAGGGCGACCGCCGATCCAGATGATGGGCGATCGTCGGTCGCTAGGGCGACCGCCGATCCAGCGAACGACGGTGACAGGGCGACCGGCGGTCTACGTGATGGGCGCGAATATCTGCTTCCCCCCCTTTTGCTACAAATCTTTTTCTGCATATTTGAAATCATGTACGAATCATTGCCTTTCGAGGTTTTGGGGGGTTTGTAAATATATTCATTGACTCTAAATACTTGCAACTAAATCCCACCATATATTTATACGTAACTTTTACAACTTAGTTACGATTCCAAATTTTTACAAATTATTTATCATTACTTCATCGTGGATTAATACTAATAAAAGCTTTCCAAAATTCAATATCATTATATATATACATATGGAATGGTATACACGACATAATTTTCTAAAAGACCACTGTCCAAAGTATCCACCAACCTACCAACATACAAACCTACCAACTTAAATAATTACGAACCTACATACCATTCTAAGAACCTTTTTTTAGATATTTCCAAATCATGCATTTCAAATAAAAAATAAACAAATAAAAAGAATAAACAAGATGATTAAAATAACACCGTGCGCATATATACAAATAATAAACATAACATCGTTCAACGGGTATCTTACTAGTAAAAACATATCATATAATCAAAAAGATACATTGTATAACATCCAAATTAGCACTTATCTCCCAACTTTCAGTTCACAAATAAAATAAAGTAAATGGATATAACCAACACACCAACGTCTTTCTAAAACTTGATTCCGCTTACTCTAATCTTCTTCCATTGTACTTTAGATTTTTTTAGATGGTACCACTCAGACATTTCTCCTTTGTCTTATTTGCAATACATAGATCTTCGATCCTTGCATTTAAGAACCTCTCCTCTCTCATGAGTAGCTTTTTGACCAACTCCTCGGTTGTTTCATTGCGCTTGTGAACTTTGACCCTCTTACGCAATATCCACGGTTCCATCTATTCCATTGAGGACTAACTTTTCCTTGTTCCCCTTCAATCTTATTGATGCTAGGTTCACCCTTTCGATCTCAGCTCTCAAGGCATCGCATGCCGAAATGAGTTCCTTTAGCTCCTTCTCAAAATGACCTTGGTCCTTGGCTCCTTCAACCATAAAATCCTTCTCGCGACCCCAATCATTGACCACAAACCATTCGTCGACGCGCTTGTATCTCCTATGCACATCCTCGAAATGTTTCGTCTTCTTTATGAGCTCTTCCTCATAATCGACCTGATCTGATGCAACCAGAGCTGGGAGAACATTCGTCGCCTCCTCTTGGATCTTCTTTTTTGCATCCTTGATTACCTCTATGTCATGTTGGAGTTCAACACACTTTGCCCGTTCGTATGACAAAGCATGAAACAAATATGAATAATTCTCAAAAGCCTTGTTCAACAACTTCATGTACGAATCATCGTTTTCATTCGGGCGTTTCGCTTTGAAGACTACTTGAACTTCCTTCTCCACTCTACTTCTTCATTTCCTTCTCTTTACTCGTTTGTTCAATCGTTTCCATTGGATATTCTAGAGTCCCATCCTCTACGCTAACATTTGTTTGAGGAGAGGCGCTCATAACGGGCGAAACTATAACTTCGGTGGACCCAAAGTACAAGCACCAAACATTGCTTCAACCTCCATGTATTCAATGACATCCGCTTCTCTTTCTGTTCGTAGGTCCTCGATGTGCTTCACAGGTGCATCAATCACATCCAAATCTTGCACGCTTGTTTCACCCACATGAAAGTGTTCAACGCCACCAATAGAACCTTCTACAAGAGGAGTATGATGCTCCCTCTCCTTAACCTCTTCTTCATCAGAATTAGGATTTACCCAAACATACACATCATCAGCATCCCCATCTTTCCGATGCCTTGCTGCCGTAAGTCCTTCTCGTGGGTTTTCTCTCAATGGGGCTCTTGGAATATCTTGCTTGGTTGGAAGGAAGAATTGAGGCGATTTTTTCATTGAGCTCCAATCCACCACTTTCTCCAATATTACCTCTGCATACACCATTTGAGCAATATGATACGAAACCTCGTTCTTGGTGACATTCTTGCCTTTATAAAGGAACCTCCACACTTCAATACATCGTTGCACGAATTCGTCATGCTTACAATAGTGCAGATTTGCAGCATTTAATTTCAAGTGCGTCTCATGTCGAAAGTGTGGAAAAAACTTGCTGATGTGGCACCAGGCGATGTAATTCTTCACTGTTGTCTGACTCCACACACCCTCTTCGGTCTCCCACCCCGGAAAAGCGCGTTGAGTGGCATCTTGGAGAATACGGTGATTCCTCTTCTGTGTTTTTCCTCTCTTTTTGCGTCGCTCCCCAAGTACTATTTTACGTTCCACAATTGTAGTCATTGTTACCTCCGATCACGGAAATGCCGCTATGATGTGATGTTAGATACAAAACACCAAAAATGGTGCGATCCACGCCGCCTCCAATCGAGCAAGCAAGTGGCAACTTTGAGTCGACACCAGACAATGCGCAATTCCACGGCACGTGGACTGAAAAGTGACGACTACGGCCTATTACGATTGTATTTAACCTCCTGTGGCAGGGCGACCGGCGGTGTCCTGGCGACATCGTTAGGGCGACCGCCGGTCCAGTGTTTCTTGCAAGACTCGCTCCAGGGCGACCGCCGGTCCAGTGCAGCGAGACCTGCAGGGCGACGCCCGTGCGGCTTGAGAAGAGTTTCGATCCGGCCTCGCGGAGCGCCGGGCGACCGGCACTCTGCAGGGGCGACTTCGCGAGAGCTCCCGCTCTTTTTCTTGGATCCTCTTTATGCAATATTCAAATTTTGAATTAACCGATTCAAGCATCTCCCCCATTCCCCCCTTCAATCCCCCTCATCCCTCCTCATTCCCTCTCATTCCCACTCACTTCTTCCTATATCTCATGCACAATTGAAAATGATTCTCATGGTCATGGGCATTTTGCCAAGAGCGGTGACCATGATACATGAAAAATGATTTTATTCTCATTGGATACTCTTGTGGTGTAATATGGATTTAGATCGATACATGTTTAATCACAATTTACAAAATTATAATTTTCCACATTCTCAGAATTCTCAACATAAAATACTCATCAAATATTGGTTCCAAAAGTACGCTCAGTAATGGGTTGATAAGAATGTCCGCAAATCATTAGTCTTCTTCACTTCAAATATTTACCTTTATATATTGGTCACTCATTTTTTCTCCAAACATATAATATGTCATGATATATCACCTTTTAATTTGGTAAGCAACTATTTCTCTTAGTGCTTTCTAGGGTATATGCACTAATTCCATTCACTTAATTGTATTTCAAGACCTTGTTTTTGACTTGCCAAAATTTTCAAATTCCTCCCCCCACTCAATTTAACCAATTTCATAATGTTATGAGCCCATAAACTCATTGCAAGGATAATCTATCAGTCGGATATTATATACGGAGATCTTATAATATATTAAAGGCTCCACTGATATAAAAAGAAACTAGAAATTGTTCTTGAATGTGATGTTAAAATATGAGGTGCAGTTTTGTACATAAATGGTATCTTATCTAGATGCTAGGAATTGACTACCTAGGATTACATGCTTAGATTGTAGGTATTGAATCGTTAGATTCATTAAAGTGTTTTCATGCATTGAAGAGCCTGATGCTCTATAAATGATTCGCATTTTATCAATTATTATAACTGATTAGGCACGATATGACTTCTTAAAATATACACCATACAAAATAATATATACCATTCATGCCTACAAAGAGGACGAAAAACTCTCACCCCATCCTTCCTCCCATTCATTATTATCCATTTACACATCTCTTGTCCATTTCTTAGGAATTGAATGATCATAAAATGGGAATTATGGGACCCACGATCCGAAATTCCTACCCTATGCATACATTCCTAATTTTTAAAAGTAATACATTATAAACTAAAGGGCTCTTTTATTCCTCCCCCATCCAATATTCATCCTCATCTCATGATTCTCATCCTCGTAGGAGCTGCTATGAAACCTGATGCCCTCGCATTCAACATAAAGAGCTGAAATAGGGCGACCGCCGATTCAGCTCATGGGCGATCGTCGGTCGCTAGGGCGATCGGCGGTCCAGCTTTGGGCGATCGTCGGTCGCTAGGGCGACCGCCGGTCCAGCTTTTTTAGCGAACGTCGGTCGCTAGGGCGACCGCCGGTCCGATTCATGGGCGAACGCTCGGTCGCCGGGGCGTCAGCGATCCAGATAGGGCGATAAATGGACCCGTGCGGGCGACCGTGGTGCACATTTTGTAGACCGCCGGTCGCCTTATCATCAATGCTTAAGAACGCGACGGGGCGATCCATTTTCACACTTTGCGAGTTCCTCCTTTTCGCGCATTGACTAGTATCGACTTGAGTTCTTTGCTTGCTTGCTCGTAGAGAACTTTGCGTTTTTCTACGAATTTTTCTTATGGAGGCACTACCCGTTGTAGCGGGCACATCCATGGTGCGCCATGAGCGAGGTCGGATTGCGAAGAAGCGCAGAGCTATCTTGAAGAATCCAAAGTTAGTAGCGTTTAGAGGATGGGAGGAAGAGAGGGGGCCGTGGTCTTTTGCCATATGTGAGAAATATGTGGAGTGGTGCCACATCAACAAGCTCTTTCCTCTACATTGGCACAATATTCATCGGCACAAGAATGAAGCTAACCTCCGAGAGTGCCATCATTACAAATTCAAAGCGAGATGCATCTATGCTTGGCATATGATATACGGTAACAACCATATTTTTAAATATGAGGTTCCCTACTTTTTGGCACAAATGGCATATGCGGAAATGATTCTCGGGAAGGAGGTGCATTGGTGGACGCATCCACGTTTGCCTATACAAGAGAAGACCGAACCAATAGAGGTTGGAGAGACATCAAAGACTATTGAAGGAGATGGAATTGGAACTGTACCTATGAGTCCTAAGGCCGACGCGGAATTTTACACAGCAGGGTCTTCTTCTGAATCCTCGGAGGATGAACACACACACGAATACGAGCTCGATGAACCAACTGGTCCTCCACTGCATTGGATTGAAGCAATATCCTTTGAGGTAAATCCATTCCGAAACGTGGGTGGAAGATTATCCAAAGCCATGGATACTTTGATCCTTTTGCACAATTTAGGTAGAGTCACATGCATCGAATTGGATTTAGTACTGCAGAATAGAAAGAAATTGGAAGCCCTCAAAGAAAGAGCCCTTTCTACACCATACGATGTACAAGAAGAATGTCGAGAGGTTTTCGAAAAAGCTCTAGACCACATAGCTGACATGGAGACCATGCTTGTGCTACGAAAAGAGGCTAAGGAGAAGTTTTTCGAGAAGAAAAATTCAAACAGCCTTTCCGTAGAAGACTACGTAGAGTTCGGGACAGCTAAACATAATTACCTGGAAGGGGTCCTAGCTGAGAGGAGGGATAAGTTGACGGATATTGAAGAATCTATTGCTCTAGAGGTAGATAAAGAGATGCTACGCATTCGGGATTTGGCATTAGCGGGTAAGTATGGCAAGACTCCAGAGGAAGTTGACAAATTAAAGAGGCTGGTGAAATGGAGTGAAGACCAGAATGTAAAACTCGCAAAGCAACTACGTGTAGCTAAGGAGGATGCTCGATTTGAGGACGCATGGGCAGAGTGGGCTCATCGTAAAAGTAACGCAAAAGATGACATCGACATAAACGCAATCGACGTTGATTTGGAACCGCAACGATCACTTTTTTCAAAGGGCAAGGAAAAAGTTGAAGATTCTTAACGTAGAGGCGATGGACTTACAACCCCAACATTCACCAAACGATATTTGATTTACGTTATTTAGGTGTAGGGAAAGTGTACGTAATTTCTTCTATGTACTTTTTCGCATACTCTTTATATATGGAAGTTTGTTTTTACCTTTCATCATGCGTAAGTACGTGTTTGTGCATTGGTACAAGGGGTTGGGCGGGTTATATGGACTATGAAGATGTAAGATACAATAAAAGCTGACAAAGTACAATCGATAGACGACAAGCAAAGGAGCAAACCAAATACATACCATTGATTTAATCGATGCAAAAAGTAGTACAATAGGAAATGAGATACATTGTTGCGCAAAAAGCTACCACTCGATAATACTATAATGGAATATAGTCCTATATAGCTAAAACCATACGCTATGCTCGAGTGTATGGATTCACAATATCGTAATTATCATTCACTAGGCTGAGGGTTGGAGCATTCTCCAACAAGAAGTTTGCGCTTTGCACGAGTTCGATTGAATGGACCATCTGCATTTAAGATCAGATCTAAAACTCTAGAGTCTTTCAAGTCCTGCAAAGTCCTTCTTGTGAGGGGACTATGTACATCCAGTAAATAGTCTAGAGCTTGAGACTGGTATCGTGGCCCCCAAGTAGACTCAGCATATTGACACTCTTCCAAATCTTCCATGGAGGCACGACCTTCACCGTCGGTTACTCTCTTCCCATATTGATTCCATCGATGTCCCATTGGATGGGGCCCCCACTTGAATGTATTAGAGCTCACATCAAAATAGCCTCCAAGGCATTGGAAGAAGAACATCCGATTACCCTCATGCTGTGGACCGTGTCCGGCAAGTATTGGAGCAACTCTTAGAATCTCGTTTGGGTCAGTCTCCCAATTCAATTGGGAGCTAGGAGTACTCTTCTCGAGATCATGTTCACCTCTACGCCAACTCCAAATAAGGTCTTTACCCCAGAATCGAACCTCGTCAGTAGTCTCAGCATTGTGTTCCCAAGAAGGCGGCATATAAGTTCTTAGATTGAACATCTCGTAGAACCGCTCGTGAAAAGGCGCTTTGCATATAGCACAACGACTTTGAGTCAAACAATGAACTAAAAGACACTGCGGATGATACATATGGACACAAGAGCCTAAAGCCCATCCACCCTCAGGTCCAAATGGATTTAGGCATATGGGACACGTAGAGTGATCCAATACAAACTGTGGAGGGTTGGGCCACAATAATGTCCTGGATTCTACATCAACATGTGCCGACATGTGGTGTTTGAAATTCCACCCGGCCTTGCTCCAATCTACAACCTCTGTAGAAGTGTCATCTTGCATCTTGATGTCCATCATAGGAAGATTATCAAACAATGTATCCACACTCGGCCACGAGGTCATACCAAACGTTCGCCGACCAGCTCCACTAGTAAAATTCTTATCGATCTTCTCCAGCTCCGCTGCAACTTGTCTCCCTCTATCCACCGAAAGTATACATGCCACCTTCTAATGGTAGTAAGTGGCAGACAACTGCTCCAAACGGGCTTGCAGTTGTAGCTTTTCCTTTAATAAGGAGTTGTATCCATCAGACGACATGAAAGGGGGATTACGGATAGGGGGGAACAAAAGTAAAGATAAAGAATCCTGAGAATCACATCGTACATCTTCTTCTCGTTCGAGGCCCGACATATTAACAACACATGGCTGAGCTTTCACAGGACGGCGCAATGTAGGGCGTTGCGGTGACATTTCTCCAAATGCCAAGTCCTCTGTAAGGTTGAAGACAACTCTATCAACATCCGCCATGTCAGATTTCTCTACATCTCCACGAATGTTACGTGCGTGAGATAGTTCTTGCATCTTCTCGCGCATGCGTGCATATTCCACGGAAAGCTGCTCCCCTTCTTTCACCTTCTCCTCATACATTGCTCGTGTTTTTTTCGAGATCCGCTTCCAATCTTGCTATGACGTCGTCTTTACTCTTCAGAAGAGCTTTGAGATCAGAAGATGAGTCAAGTTCTTCCAATGGTAAGATGCAAGTACCATGGGGCTCTACTACGGGTGGATGATTACTTGCTATTGGAGGGCGAGAGCCACCTATTTCAGGAACGCGGCCACGTAAATTACGACGATGATCCGCATCACTCACAACGCTGGCGGGAGGAAGAGGTTGTCGAACTTGACGCACCGCCTTACGAGGCCGCGAACCATCCGAGTCATCGTCCTCTTCCGATGTAGCACTATGATGGGCAGCCTCTTCCATAGCCTTGGTAATAGACCTCATCACCGCCATGCCGCCATTAGGAGCGTCAGGGAATCTTAGAATGCCTGTCGGAATGTCACTCGTTGAAGGTCGTGTTACATGCTTCCCCTCTTTGATAGTTGTCCAATCCACTCGTTTACCAAGAGCAACCTCGGCATATACTCCACGAGCAAGAAACAATGGAACCTCGTTGCGCTCCACACATGGCATGCCATACAGGACTTGGTAAACCTCAATGCATCGTTGCTTGAAGTTTGGGCATTCGCAAAACTTAAGATTTGCCTTGTTGGTGCGCCGGTGAAAATAGTGACGAGATAGAGGGAATTTCTTGTCAATGTGACACCATTCAATGAACGATTCGCAAGTGGCCATCGTCCACATATCTGGTTCATCTTCCCAACCTCTGAAGGCAAGCTTATTTGGATTTAGAAGCACGTGTAATCTTTTCCGTTGTGGAGCGCCCTTCCTCTTCCTCTTCTTGTCGTTCTCTTCCTTCCGAAGTTGGCCGAGAGTAGCCATGGATGAAATAGCCAAATATGGCAAATAGTTATTACCTACCCCGCACGAGCATGCAGCCAATTCAATGGATGTAAGACAACGCTAGGCCATAAACCCAAATAACAAGTTTAGGTACTATGGGGAATATATACGCGGGCGACCAGAAATCAAGGCGACCGGTGGTCCAGATAAGAGGTATCGCGTTGCGTGGCGACCGCCGGTCCAATGAGCGCGACGACGGCGGTGCGGCTAATCGCGACAATGAGAGGCGAGGCGGCGACGCCCGATCTGGTGTTCTCGGCAATGGGGCGTAGGGCGACGCCGGTGCGGTGCACTGTTCGCGATGAATGGGACGCGCGACCGACCGATCCCAAATCGCCGCGATCATGGGCGTAGGGCGACCGCCGGTGCAGCTGTCGCGACAGCGGGACCTGGGGCGACCGCCGGTGGGCGATTGTAGGGCGACCGCCGGTCTCCAAGGATATATAAACCCCAACGCGCGGGTTTGTTATTACTTTTCCCCAAACCGCTACCGAATTCTCTTCCGCCCTGTGTCCTTGCTCGTCTTAACGATGCGCATTGCCGGGTCGTCTGAGGAGTTTTTGGGGTTTGGTGCACATTGATAGCAGGGGGGAGATTTTTTGCCGGTTTTTTCAAGATTTTCGACGATGACTAAATCCAAAAAGCACGGGAAGGGACAACAAGCATGGGATCTGGATGCCCCCGAAACATTTGCACCAGACGTTGGAGGGGAACAACCTAGTGGAAGTGGAGGCCATAAGAGGAAGAGGAGACACCCAAAAGAAGACAGACCCGGATTCCCAACAACAGATTATACTAAGTTTGCGGAAAAAGCATGCATGGATTGGTATGAGGAAACGGAGGCTCAATTCCTAGAGCACAACTACCTCAGGAATGTTAGCACGGGCAAAGAGAGACTGAAGAAGAAATTGGCGGCAGTAATTTTGAAGGCCATGGAGGAAACGGAGAAATATCAAGATGTGGATTATTATTCGCAATACGGGTTGTGGATGGATAATACAGTTGAACAATGCATCTTCAATGTAAAGGAGTTGTGGAAGAAGCGATTTGGAATGAGGCGTCTAACACAAGAAGAGGACCAGTTCAAACGCAAGATGGATTGGTGGATACACACAATCCAAAAGCTTAGCAAGAATAAAACCCGAGGAAGTCATGGGAAAAAACGCTTTGCTCGCCACATTTTTGAACGAGACACGAGGTCGGGGGGTGGTGTGGATTCCTCAAGACGCTACGATAGAAGCTCTATCGAGGCCGCAATATGGAGGGAGGCCATAGACTAGTGCGGAAGGTGAAGATACTTGGAGTAGACCACGTTCCGAGAAAATGTCGAGTTTGCGAGAAAGCTTTCCAAGAATATGAATCTTGAGAAGAGGAGGATAGAGACTGCAGCAGGCTTTCTTGTATGTCCTTTGAATCATCCAGAATTATCAAGTTTTGGGCGTTGCATATAAGGACATTCAAGCTTACTCATATTGGTGGAATGGGGATCACTACACGAGATGTTGAAGTTGGATGAGAAGGTCGGCGACAAACATCTTCACCGGTCGAAAGTGAAGGAAGTTCCGAGTCTCACTCAAGAGGAGGCTTTTTCGAAATTACCCTTTTCCGTCAGCACAGGATGAAATTAGCTTGGGGTTTAGTGTACATCATGAATCTCGTGCATAAGACGGGAGTTCTTCACAACGACCTATCCCCCTCGAACATACTATTGCATTTCCCAACTTTCGGAGGAACCAAGATTTGTATTGGAGTGTGTGGTAGGGGATGGCATCTCGTATAGTAGAACAACGACCTTCACGTTACGGATACCAGGCGACGGAAAAAAAAAGAAAGAAGATATGACACGTCGATGGTGGGTGGCGCCCGAGTTGTTCTATACTTATGGACCTGAAGGTTCAGATACAAATTTGAACGTCCAGGAACTTCGACATCCAACCACGGTAGCATCAGATTCGTATGCGGTTGGCAAGCTCATCCAGCTGATTGGTGTGTATAACGAATTCGACGAAGAATTATTACCGAATTCGACGGTGCGAGATTCATTCCTAACGAAGGTGTTCTCAATGACCAGGCATGAATTAAATGAGAGAATGACCTGTTCGGAGGTGGTGAACCGCTTGATGGCGAAACCATATCATATGCTTCCACCGGAGCTTGTATTTAGAGAGGACAATTATTAGTTTATAATATCAGTATATCTTCTTGCAATTCATAGACTCCTTTGGATGACCATCTCACGTCATTGAGTGCTCATTTAGCCATGTAATTCACATTTCATACTTGCAATATATACAATCTACTTTTTGACATATTGTTCCAAATCTAATAGATTTTTGCAACTCTTATAATTATGTTCCCTTTTTACACTAGTCACGTATGTATGTCACCACATTTTGTGTTACATGAGTTTCAAACCTCATGGTAGATGTTAGCCTTTCCTTCAGGGGTTTGTGGGTTGTTGTAATTTGTTTCATCTTGAATTCTTAATGCTTCATCTACGTTTAAAAACGTGAAAGGAAGAATTTTGGATAATGTGGGATAAAAAAATTTACTTACTCTACTCGGGGGAAGCCTCCAATGCAAGGCCAGCCTAGGCGACCACCGGTCCAGGGGCCAGAATAGGCGACCGCCGGTCCAGCGAGACCGCCGGTCGCCATGGGCGATCGTCGGTCGCTCATGGGCGATCGTCGGTCGCTCATGGGCGATCGTCGGTCGCTCATGGGCGATCGTCGGTCGCTCATGGTCGATCGTCGGTCGACCATGGGCGATCGTCGGTCGACCCGGCGTCGTCGTCGCCGCTAAGGCGACCGCCGGTCCAGCCAAGTCGACCGCCGGTCCGGCCAAGGCGACCGCCGGTCTAGATGACACGACCGCCGGTCCAGTCCTACGTGGCGCGGTCGCGAACCGTAGTGCTGAGCTGTACATGCCACGTGGCAGCCACGTAGGATGCAACGTGGACACGGTAAATCCAGGGTAAAAAAAAGATTCTGTAGATTCTATTAGACATTCTGAGGCTCAATGTCTGTCTGACATGTCGTGTCTGTCTGACGTCCGTCTGTGTCTAGCAAGACAACCCTGAGCTAAACTGCAGATGTATACATTTATACAGTTTAGCTCGAGTCGAGCTAAACTGCATGGCAAAGTACCAAACTAGTCCCGAAATCTCCGGCGGGTTTCACGGGATTCGAATAGAATTCCAAATCCTGTTACAACCAGCGCTTACCCATTCTATCGTCACACGCAGAAATCAAAATATACTCCTGTACCAACGTAATCGTCAAATCAAAATAATATGTCAACAACAACGACTCCGAATGCACCATGGTGAAGTACAAGCCATTAGAATACAACCATTGAATTGAAATTATCAACTACTATTACTGAAGATAAGGAGAAAACTATGAAGAATAATGAATCAAACAATGCGAGAAGCTGTGCAAAGCAAATTGAACGACAAACAATCATGCATAAATGCAATCGGGAAACACGTACGCGAAGGTAGAGGGCGAGTTGAAGGAAGCGCGGAGAACTCAAATACGTCGAGAGAGTTCTGCAAACTGAGAGATTGAAAAAAGAATCATTCCGTCCTGGATTTTGAAGGTCATTGCGTAGCGCAATGCCATTTTCGCGCTAACCCATAAATAGGAAATGGGAGGGAATTGACTTTTAGAAAATTGAAAATTGGCGGGAACTGAAGTCTCGACAGATGAAGTGTCAACAGTTAATAATTGGCGGGAAGAAACGGGCCGCCATTTGGAAATTGGCGGGATTGGGGTTATAGGGTTTAGGGTTTAGGGTTTCTATTATAGGTGTGTGATAATTGTAATTGGTCAAAAAAACGTTAATCTTTATACACCTACAGTGAGGAATACTATGTTAGCAAACACTCAATGACACAATAAAATTTTAGTATAATTACTTGGAAGCAATACAATGGATACAACTTTCAATTTCATAATTTTGTGAATCGTGTATTCTTAAGCTCAAACCTTTCTTTCTTAATAAAGGTCCTATACAATAAATTCGATGCTATATTTACCTTAAGGTGAAGTATGACATATTTAACTAAATATGGACAGTCCACAATCTACAATTAAGAACAATAGTTGCAAAATGATTTCTATAATATAGATTCCATGAAGATACTCTTCAAATACGTATATTTTAAGGTTATGGATGGAGGGATCTCCCCATGTTTTAACGTCCATAATAAGCCCAAACTCCATATTTAATTAAATGATGCATAAGTCTTATTAAGTATTAAGCTATTATCTTATCTATAAGTTTAATACTACTAACGTTTTTGTGTGTAAGCACTTGCTAACAATTCTTAATTGAATGTTGATTATTATACACTTCAAATTAATTCTATCATATGCAATATCTCGTTAAAAATTGTACGAGCAAACATAATTTTTATTAAATTCTGTTTACTTCTTCGTATATACGTAATACATTTGATAATTATATATAATTTAATGTAGTAAATAATATTTATTACATAATATATTATATACTATTTATCTATAAATAAAAAATATATCTTTCAAATTGTAAATTCATACAATGTAAATATAATCTTAGTATATTATGTAGAGTATCAAATTGATTCAGCTATAAACTGTACTGATGAAATCAAATATTTTAACTTTAAATTTTAAATAAAATCTTCAAGGTTATCAACAATGAAAAATTTATACTATTTCATAAGTAAGTTTGTAAATCTTGTTAAATACACTTTGGAATATTTAATGAAAAAAGTTTTAATATACATAAAATTTTATATTTAAAATTAATTTCATTGTATAGATGCTCAATGGTATATATGTCATTTTTTTTTTAACATAAAACTTACCAAAATAAGATGATGATAATTTGAACGTTTTAATTTCATTTGTAGATGCTTAACCTTATAATTGGATGTTGAATTGAAATGTTCAAAATCAATTGCAAATATGGACATCTTTTCGTCTGAAATATGCATTTATCAAATACAATCTATACATCCATTGATCTTTAAAGTTGAAATTCTATCCTGCAAATTTCAGTAACTATCAAATTATAAAGTACGTATCTTCTGTGTCAATTTTTAATTAAATCCCTCCTAATCGTCCAAGAAATGGAGATTTCAGCATATAGCCAGATTAGCCTGAGATGTTTCCATCCAAGCGCACCTTCCTTAAAGGCATCCACCCCAGATAAACTAACCAACATGCAGTGTTCCGCCTCTGTTTCGGCAGTTAGACATCCTTAGACGAAAGAGTGATATTCCAAGATTGGTGGTGACGTTGCACGTCACCACCTCCCACCTATCTTACACATTCAATCAAGGTTGTCACTGCAAAGCTATAGTAAAGGTGCACGGGGTCTTACCGTTTAGCCGTTGGTACTTCGCATCTTCACGGAGAGTTCAATTTCACTGCGTCCATGTTGGAGAAAGCAGGAATTTATTCTTATCATTAGTATTACTTATTTTGTGACGTTATATTAGATTTTAACTTTCATTCTTGAGGATTAAATAACTAAATAAACATCTGAGTATTTAAGAAAGTCTATGTGTGAGAAATTGAACCTATTCTATGCTTATGTCTTAAATTATTTGACCTTGTGAAATCATAAGAATAAGATTTATAAAAACCAATTAAAGAAATGAATTTTTTTAGTACTGGACCTTCTTAAGCTTAAACGTAAGCTTAAAACACGTAATTCGTTATAATGGTAATATTTAGATTATCAAATTGATGAAAATTGAGCTTGAGTTGAGCCAAATGTACTGTGTGAGTACATTTACCTCGACCCAACCTAAACCTACATTAATTTTCTCAAAATCAGTAAAGAATACCATTATAAAAAATTACGTGTTTTAACCGAATCGAGTTTATTTCATCATAATTATATTGTTTTCGTTGTAATTATTAGAATGAGTCATAAACATATGAAACTCTTTACGCCCTATTATGATGTATTCTACGCAATATAATATTATTTATATTTATTTTAAGTATTGTAGTTAATCTTGGACATTTCTTTTTTTAGAAAGATGTTCATACTTCAAATTAAGGATTGTAAAAACTATTTATGTTTATTGAAATTATATTTTTGAAATTATTTGTAGAAACCATACTTTTAAATGAATAAGCTTCTCTATAAGACTATCTTACAGTACTCTATAATCTATCATTAGGCATTAACAACGCGATACAGCAATGTACATTTATATTTATCTATACTTTATTAAAATATAATTTATAGAAAAAGCAACATCAAGTAAATTTATTTATAATTTTACGAGCAAGCTAAAAAGGTATCACAAATAAAACTTGTAAAGCATTATGACTGAAATTATTCATTTTTATTGTCTAGAAATTACTCAAACATAATGTTAGGATCATGTGTATGGTACGTTACTTATTTTAAAAATGTTTTGCTACTCTTGATCGACATATCAATCATCTTTTGTAGCAATTGTATCACGTTAAGAGTTGTGTAGTTTTCAAATCTTCCATCACTTATAGCCATGCGTGGCCTCTGCAAACCTCAGAACTGGAATATTAACACTTCTTACAGTGAGCAGCATTAATACAGGTTGCTACTTTCTCGTTTATGATGAACAACTCGAGCTGCAAAAGTCCGACATTAGAGAGTGCGAGCCGAAAGATTGAGTCTGATCACTCAAGTGCAGAGTACGGCTCACCGGAGCCGATGGGCACTAACGATATGAGACGCATGTCGTTCAAGATTCCTGATTTAAGCTCCTAGTGCTTCTCATGTTGCAGAAGGGCCTGTACTTCGAGAAGACTTTCACACGGGCATAGACGACGAATTCAGCCTCAGGTACTGGACCGCTAAGCAATGCATATTATCTCCTCTGACTGATAACTCATTATTGCCCATGTACTCAACACTCTATTGTCTAATCCACCTGATTTTGAGTGCCACTTGCAAAGTAGAAAAGACTCAGCCTCATTGTGAGCCTTCCATCTTTAGCAATGCCTTCAGAACGTAGAATGTTCAGCGCTTTAGACGCAGGGAAGCCTACAGCGACGAATTGGCTTGATGTAGAGTGGGTGCTAATTCTCTTCAAATTGTGTAGCAATGGTATCGAGTTTCTTGAAAAGCGCAAGAAGCTTATTGGCCCTGTTGTTAGTCTTATATTCTGTTCCTTCAAGCGCAAAACACCACAGAGGCTAAAAGATTGGCCTGAGAACAAATGGTCTTTTGAACAACCTTAGAGAGTGATGAACTTCATCGACGTATTTATGTTTTAAACGTGACTTTTCATTAATAATTTATTCTACTACTTTATAAATATATTTAAACGCATACTCAAGAACAAAAATGGTTTTAAATGAACATGCAATAAGAATAAATGTACAGAAATGATCGTTGTACAATGTAAATAACAATGTGGCCAATAATGTAAACTAATACATGTTTTCATATTTTTAGAATGTAATCATAGTCATTATACTATCTAAAATATGTCTTTTTTAATTTATATAGCTGGTAAAATTCTACATAATAGGCAATATTTATAGCTTCTAATTTATGAATTTTATTGAAACCCTCTAGGCAATAGCATGTTTTTATAGTTTCACAGCACTTAATATCATTAACCTATATTGGACATCAAAAAAATCCAAATTTGCATTTGTGCACACATTCACTGTCCTACTTAATTATATTTATGAATCTCTTATCCTCAAATTTTGAATTTCAAAATAATGTTCGAATTAATAATTCAGTTATTAACTAATGTTCTCAAAGACACTACTTATAGAAGTACCAAAAATTAAAAAAATATCATATTATATTTTTTAATTATTTATATATAAACTATTATATTCAACAATAACTTTATGCAATATCAGCTCATTCTCAAAAAACAAGTGTATTTCATATGTGGTAATAATCTATTCCTAACCTTCTCTCAAATAATCTACTATGAAAGAGTGTATTTATTAATTTCTTATACCTAAATAACATATCTATAAAATACTACATTTATTGGATAACCAATTTATTAGTCTATTAAAGTCAATAAAACTCTTAATTGAACTTTACAAATAATTGATTTATTGACCTACTATTTTCAAATACCAAATTCTTAAGATCATATATTTATTAGCGTATTAGTTCCTTAAATTATATATATATATTTAGTTATATTAATATGTTTAATAAATAGTCGAATCAATAATCCCTTATTTCAATGTGTATTCAATAATTTGTTTATTGTTAGTTATTTTTCAAAGTACTATATTTATAAGATATTGTATCTTTTGCTGATCAATTTATTATATGATTGTATATTTATTTATTTCTGTACATTAACATTTTTCTCAAAAGTCTATAAAGTATCTACTGATTGACAAATTAAATGTGTAGTAAATAATCTCTTCATTAAGACTTATGTTATCCCAAAAATAATCCATTAAAGATATTATTTATTAACGAGTAATACAAAAATAACTTATTTTACAAAGAGTTAGATTCTTACTTATTTATTTATTTAATTATTTTTATTTTTCTGAAATATAATAGAGGTATTATGATAGAGAGTGCTCATTTTGATTCCTAATTTTTTTAAGAATGACATCAATTTTTTTTCTTAAACTTTTGCATTTCGATGTAATCGCATATATCTTTTCATACTTAAGTTAACCTCAATGTGACTAGAGTACAAAACAAAAATTCACGTTTCTAAGAACTTATGGTTATATTTATTTATACTAACAAAATATTATTTGTACTTGTAAATACCCATCATCTGAAAATAGTACATACCTTAGAAGTAGAAGAAGTTAATATGTATAAGACAATTTTTGTTACAAATACAGTATATTTTTTTTACTTGGATGATTAAAAAATTACAAATCAATTCCAAGGTGAAGAGCCTTATATAGAATTATTTTTAGTTTACAATGGTTTTTAGTATGTATACTATAGGAGATAAAAACAAAACATGACAGCCCTTTATTACAGTAGATAGGGAACAACTTACTCTCTAAATTAAGAGTTAAAACTAAGAATTCAGAGTACTTTAGAGTACTAAATTTAGTCACAAACTTTCATTAAAAACCTAAACATTTACTTAGTAAAAATTTAGACAAAATTTGGACATAAACATAGTCAAATCGTAGTCAAAACGTAGCAAAGAATTAGTGAAAAAAATAGTAAACATACTTAGTAACAAACTTTTGACTAATAAGTAAAAACGTTTTCCACTAAAGTAAAATTTTTTTCCATGCCCATGATCATGTGCATGGGCATGGTCATGTACATGGTCATGTATGTGTGTATGACCATGCCTATGCACATGATCATGGGCATGGAAAAAGTTTTTGTGATGGGACCCCCACGTCCCACCACCGCCGCCATTTCGAGGCACTGTCCATCCCCCCATCCCCCACTTACTGGCCAGTGCAGGCGCATTTCCTGCGTTTTTTCTCCTAACTCCTCCACGCTCGCACACGCAGAGTGCTGCAGTTTTCACTTGGAGTTTGCGTCATCGTTTCTTGTCGTTTTGCTGGCTTGTGAGGATAGAGTTTTTGTCGTATTGCGCCTAGTTGCTTTGCCGCCATTTCTCTCCACGCGCTGCAGTTCAGCTGAGGTTTTTAGTTATTTTGGTTTGCGCCTAGGAGGAGGCCGAGGAGGAGTTCAGGAGGGAGCTCAAAATAGGAGCGCACAGCGGAGGGTTTGCTCCTGCGATTTGGGCGACAGTCGTTCTTAATTGGGCGGAGCAGAGGGAGGTTTTGCTGCGGAGCGGAGGGAGGGTTTTGGGGCGGAGCGGAGGTGTTTCATTTGGCGGAGCGGTGTTTGATTTGGCGGAGCGGAGGACAGATTCGCTCCTGCGGTTATTGGCGGAGTGCGTCGATTTAGGGTTTAGGGTCTGGAGCTGCTGGTTGCCGGTCCTGCTCGGAGGTGCTGCTCGCCGGTCATTCATCAGTCTCTGCTTGTTCTGCTCGTTCTTTTCAATCTCTCTCTTCTGCTCGTTCGGCGCCCGGAGTCCTGTCTTCGCGGAGCGGTCGGAGGTGCTGCTTGGCGGAGGTTCTTTCTGAAATTGCCATCGCCGGTGTTGCTGCGCGTTATCGCAGGTACCTTAAGGTCATCACTTTCTCTTCCTGTTCACTAGGGTTTAGTGGTTTGCGCTTGCAAAAGGGTTTACTCGAATTCTGCTGCTGCGTTAGAGAAATATTTTTGTCTGCTCGTTTGATAAATTTTGAGTTTCTGAGTTAGTGAAATTTTGTGTTCATGTTCGTTAGAGAAATTTGGTGTTCCGGCTCGTTTTGGTTTGCACCGAGGGTTCATGGAGACTGGTGCTTGCGGAGTACGGCGGAGTGATTTGCGGCAACACCTGATTTGCGGCGACACCTGATTTGCGGCGATGGAATTTTCTTTCTTGTAAGTTTCTGGTCTCAACTTTAATCTACTTTGATTGCATTCCATTTGAGAAGCATACATCCACGCAATTTTTGATTCATCGCAGGTAGGAACGGGTTTGAGCTCAAATTTTCTCCCTCTTACGGGATTTTGCAATTGTTAGTTTGAGATTTAGCTCGACAGTGAAGTATCTGCGCACTTTCAGTGAGCTGGTCATTAGGTTGTGTTTGTATTCTTGGGTTGATTCTTCCTTCCATTGTTGTGCATTGTTTGTCATGTTCTTTTTGTAACATACGGTACCAGTTTCTTTGTTCATTTTATCTTTGAATGTGCCCAGCACTATAGTACCAATTTTGTTTGCTCATTTTGACTTCGAATGTGCTCTGCAGTATTTGATTTCTGTTCTCCACAATAGCACTTCATTCCTAACTGCATTGCTGTTGAAGCATTCAAAAGAACAATAGATGCAGCATGTTCTGTTGGATTGGGTCGGCTTATGCATGGAGAAATTAGACTTTGTCTTTGAGCTACACTATCATTGAACTCCCAATCCAACTACCCAAGCAATTCATTTCATACAAGATTACTAACTCACCACGAATTCTAACAAGCAAACGAAGTTTATCACATCATTCCAAAAAAATGATCAATCACATTCTTGTGCAGGTCAAGCAAAGGCCAAGCGCATCAAACAAGTGGAATATCGACTAAAAGAAGAAAAATGGCAGACAGGTGATAATCTTACCCGCATACTAATGTTAATATAGGCAGTAATTAGATAGGTCCACGCCACAGTTTAGCTCGAGTCGAGCTAAACTGTAGGGGCTTGTATTAACTACAGTTTAGCTCGACTCGAGCTAAATTGTAGAGGCCTGTTTCAATAACAGTTTAGCTCGAGTCGAGCTAAACTGTAGGTAACAGATGTCCCTACAGTTTAGCTCGACTCGAGCTAAACTGTTGATGAAACAAGCCTCTACAGTTTAGCTCGAGTCGAGCTATACTGTAGAGGCATTTGTCAACTACAGTTTAGCTCGAGTTGAGTTAAACTGCAAGTACTAGGATGTATGAATTACGCTTCATGTGTATCAAAACCGATACTATCAACTAACACAACCTTTACATTAACAGTCAAAAGAAGGCACGAGTTCAAGAGGCGCTCCAGCACTTCTTCAAATTTAGGCCGCTGGACGCTAACGAAGATGATGGCGACGACACGAAGCAGTTGGACTGCTGGAAATTCAAAGACCCATCGAAAGTGGTTTCGTGGTCTGCGAATTGGATCCCATACACAGCATTCCTCACCCTTGTCGTCACATACGAAGGAGATGTAGAAGACCCCATGTGCATTGACATCGACTCCAAGCTCATTGACCTCGACCACAAAACAGAAAAAGAAGTCATAGCGACGTGCACAACCTTCAAAGAGAAAGACAAGGAGTGTGCCTACAACTACGCCATACAAATCGATATCAAGCAGACTCGTTTCGACTTGGGCCAGTTGGTGGAGAGTTTAGAGGCGTCCAGTTTCGATGATATCAAATCAACACTGAAACAAGATATGCTTACTAAAGCATGGCAAACCAAGCAAGGGGGAGCTCTCAAGGCCAAGCAGCTCGCGATCAAACTGCGATCTGTAGTCTCTGCTCTGACGCACGCTGACATTATGGCGAAGACTATACACCTCAAAGGAAAAGCTCCACTAGAGGAATTTGGGCTGACAGCAACGGGGAGCGGCGTACAGAGCAGGACCCCAACACGCCCGCAACGTGCTACAAGGCCTGCCCCTCCAACCAGCACGACGACTGACTCGCCGGTAATGAGGAGAGAAGCTCCCGTGAAGAAGTCGGCCGAGGCGAAAAAGAAGAACAGCATGCTCATCCCGGAAGAGGATGCTTTAACAGCTTTGAACGATGCTATGCAATGCATCCCAAAGAACGTTAATATCGTGGAGGAAATTGACTTCGAGAACGTCAACCTCATCTACCAGAAGTTCTTCACGGATTGTCAGGACTGTTTCGTCTTTCCTAAACCTGACACGAAGATGGAGATAGACACAATGAAGATGATCGAGTCCCCCCCCCCCCCACAATGGACAATTCGAGCATTCGAGAAGAGGGGCAAGACGGACTTGATGAATTTTCTCATCAATATGCCCAACAGGTCGCAGAAGCAAACGCTCTGCGTGATGCCAAAATTGGATGTCAAGCCGAACGGAATTGAAGATATGCAAGACTGTGAGTTTTGGATAATCAACGGCCAGCACAATGTTGCCGCCTCCAAGCAGATGCTTGAGTTCAAAGAAACAATTTGTAAGGACTTTTGGGTGTGGTCTGCATTCGTAGTTTGGATGAAGGATGAAGCCAAGCTACGCAAAATATCAGCGTTTTATAACAGAGTGAACCATTTCACTCCGTTTAAGCCAACATGGGCATCAAATATCCTTGCCGCCCGCACCGTGTGGGAGAACTATGGGCGCCCAGCCAACAGACATGCAGCAGCTGGGGTGGCGGACAAACGAGTTCAAGCGAAGCGAGTTCTGTCACAATTCGCAAATTTTGACGTAAGTATTACCTCATGCCACATCGCAACTCTACCTTCTCCAACTGGAAAAATTTGCAATGACAGTTTAGCTCGAGTCGAGCTAGACTCTCATTGCAGTTTAGCCCCACTCGAGCTAAACTGTCATTGCAGTTTAGCTCGACTCAAGCTAAATTGTCACTGCAGTTTAGCTCGACTCAAGCTAAATTGTCATTGCAGTTTAGCTCGACTCGAGCTAAACTGTCACTGCAGTTTCAACAAGCTTCTTAATTTCGGATTCAAACTTAAGCTCTCTTATACTCTGAAATCTTACATTACTTTTGTGCCATTGCAGAAATTCGTTGACTCTATTCGGCATAGGTTCGCCATGATTGATGTTGCCAAGGCCCAAGTAGAGGTGAAGAACAAGGTCTTGTCCGTAACAAATGAGCTAAAGATCATCACCTTCCCTGATGATCTCTGGAACCTATGGGCACAGTTGATCGGAAGTGTGGCGCAGGGGACCCTTATCGACCCCTACTCCTTGAGGCAGCTGTGTGACAAGCCAGGGTTCAAACGAGATAACGACCAAACCCTGTCAAGGGAATTTTTCAAAAACCTCGGTAACCTTTCAGAGTCGGACCACAAGAAACTCTGTACCCATATGCTCAATAAGTCAGGTCCGTCGCGGAAACTGGAATACCCGAAGGTTACCCTCAAACAGCCAGTAACTCTTCTTGATGATTGCTACTCCGTGAAGGAGTACGTTGAGCGGTTGAAGCGGAAGGCGACTGCCCAGCTTCAGATCCACAAGATCCGCCCCGAACTTGGGATCTTCAAGAATAATGAGTTCGACGTGGATGCGTAGAAGAAGTTCAAGAAAGACTACCACGTCACAAAGGCCTCTAAGCGCGCACTTTTGGAATGGGGTATCCCTGACAAATATTATGCGGATCAGAGGCAGACCCAGCACAAGAATACCAGCTGCGAGGATCTCTCTCCCTACGCAAAGAGATTCTTCGAGGTTTTCCTCGAAAAGCGCGAGAAGTTCGTAGGCCCTGTTGGTAGTGTTATATTCCGTTCCTTCCACCGCAGAACACCACAGAGGCTCAGAGACTGGCCTGAGAACTCATGGCCGGAGGTTGCTCCTGAGATGAACGTTGGAATCATCGACTTCAGATTGATTCCGGGTAGTAGTAGCACCTCCGCAGATTCCTCGCCGGAACGCCCATTCTTCGAAATGTTCATGGCGATCTTCTCGTCTCAGAACAAGCCAGCTCTCAAAGATGTACCTTGCTGGTTCTTCATTTGCGGGGATGACAATGATTACCTGCAAGTCGAGGCGTTTGCAAAATATCCTGCCTACTTCCAAGGGGCAAATTATAAGCTGATTCCATCGACGTACTATCCATCCCCGCACGAACGGATCGCTGGATTCAATGCGAAAGCCAAGCAAGCCTCGCAGCCCGTGCGTCTTCTCTTCATGATCAGGGAAGACGTAAAACTTGCGAGATTGCCAGAGACCGAGTACCGCGCTCCTAAGCACGCGCTTTACGAGAAGCCGCGGAAGTACAACGAGTCTCGGTATCACATGTACCCGATCGAGTTGAGGATGGATTTTTATTTGCAGGTCATCCAGCTTTTTTGCCAGGAGCAGGAGAATATTTTTCTTGTATATGCCCGCGGAAAAGCAGTCTGCGCAAGCGTGGTAAGCTGCCTTACTCTATCTACCCTTAAATGTTTCCCTACAGTTTAGCTCGAGTCGAGCTAAACTGTCATGCTTGTTCTCCAACCATGTTTGCTTTAGCTAAGCTGCACTGTTTTTTTTGTAGATGTTGTCTCTCGATGCCTACGCCATATTCGATCTCGAAGATAAAGAGGGCATCAACCAAGCGTACAGCGATGGACTTACTCTTGATCCCACTGATTCTCCGTGAACGGCTATTTCGTCGACAAAGTCCAGAATTTGGAGGTCGGGGCCATGCTCTTGAAGGGTAAGCGCAAAGCTGTTGCGTCTTTGGATGACGAGGCCCTTGACGACGAGGCGGATGTCCCCAACCGGGAGGACTCTGGGTCAAGCGGAAGGCAACTTCACGGCGGAGGCAGCACTTACAGCCTTGGTTCCAGAGGAGATGACTCCGCTCCAGGCGAAGAGCAAGACATGGAGGTGGACACGACCCCTCGGACACCGTAGGAGTCGCGTACCGCTCCAGGGCGAGGAGGCGGCAGAGGGAGTGCAAAACGGAAATGTAATCCCCTGTCGAATGATTCTCCCTCAAGTAGGTTCAAGGCTGAGGAGAGTAACGAGTTGGCAGCACTTCAGCGCAAGATTGAGGAGGAGACGACACACCGGAGGAAGTTGGAAGAGCTCCTTGCGGAGCAGCAAATTGCGCAACAAGAACGCAAAAAGAGGGACCAGGAACGCCATGACATGATGATGGCGATGATGCAAAATTTTACTGCCGGCAATACATTAACTTCGGTGCGGACAATGGCAACCACTACTGCTATACATGCTGATCCTACTTCTCTGCAACGACTCACGTCTCTGCCGCCTCCAACTACAGAGCCTTCCGTGCCTACGCCTTCATCTCCTACGCCTGAGTTATAACCTAAGGGTGGCGCAGAAGAATCTACAGGTCCTCCTTCATCTTAGATTTTGGATCGAGTGTATAGTATTTAAGCTGTATATTCCGGAAAACACATATACATGTGAAATTTTGTATCAAACTCAGACATTGTTTTTGTAATTAATACAGGCCTTTACTATTTTGCAGTTTAGCTCAACTCGAGCTAAACTGTTGCCCTTTTTCCTATTTGCTTCTTATTGGCTCCCATATTCTATTTCCTCCATCTTATTGTTTCCTGATTCCATGAATTTGTATTGCGCTGCCAGATGTTAATTTAGATGATGAAGCAATCGATGTTCCAATCATGGATGATGTCACGCTTGAATGTTATCACTATGAGCGGGTTCCATCGGTGGAGGACACACTTAAAATGCATGATGTCTCACATACAGAGAATGTTATTGCTGTCCGTGATGAGATAGATTGCACTGAGCAGTCACTCGGGTCAATGGGTGTCCATTTTGACTTAGAGGAGAGCAATTATTCTAATCATGTATTTTCTGTTCCACAAACACTGCTCACCCATGCCATCGTTGCGATGTATTTTATGTTTCTGACCTTGAATTCATCGCACCAGTGACGAAAGCTCCCCAGTAATTTTGTCGTGGTGCGCCGTTTTCATTTCAGGTCAACGAAGCATCGGTCAATGATTTAATATCTAGAGAAGACATAGGTCCGGTTCCAAGGAAATCCTCCGGTACTTGGTTAAATGTTGTTCTCGACCTCAATGGTATCCTCTGCAGTTGTACCCCATTTTGGGAAGCTCAAGGATACAGAAATCGTGACTTCCGTATTCACTCGGCCACGTTGCCAACCGAGGTGGGGAAGAAGCTTGTATGGGTGAGGCCCAACTGTAAGGACTTCCTCTCTCGGGTGGCATCGTTTGCTACCATTACGGTTTGGAGTTGGATGATGAGAACAACCACAGAAGCCATTTGTAATTCTCTCTTCGGTCCTTGTGAGAGCATGTTATTGCTCTCTTTTGATGTTATTGTTTATTTGTTACTTTTATAAATGAATTGTTAATTAGCAAATGTCATTTTGAAGTAGATTGGTGAAATTAAGATAATTAAGTTTTGAATACAATATGCATGTTTGAGGATGGTTGTTGTAAGGCCTTGGATAGGATGTTTGGCATTTATTTAAGCTTTAGATTAGATTTAGTGTGGAAGGGCTAGAGGAGGAATGAATCCCCCTAGTGGATCCATAGTTTGATGGGGAAGGACTAGAGGAGGAATGAATCCCCCTAGTGGATCCTTAATTAGAAATAGGGTTAGTTGCTTGATTAAGAGTTAGATGTTTTACCATTGGCCTTGCACAATTAACCTCGGGTGTTCATATTTGTGTTTGAGACTTGATTGTTTTGGTCTTGTCCAATTGACTTTGTGGTGGCAATTGTGAGTTACATTCGTTTGTAGGGGTTCTTCAAGGTGGAGGGCCATGGAGGATGGAGCGCCATGGAGGATGGAGCGTTATTCATCCATGGAGGCCTTAGATTAGGGCCTTAGGGTTAGGGTGAGCCGCCTCTTTGGCGGCTCCTCCATTTGTACTTAAGAGCTTGTTTTCAAGCTATAATCAATCAATCAATCCATTCCCCTCTTGTTCATTGATTCATGTTGGTGTTCTCCCTCTCCCTCTTCTAATGCTTAGTTAGTGAAGAGAAGGAAGGCCATGGGCCTCCTTCTCTCTCTTCTTGCTCCCCTCTTTCCTTGTTTTTGCTCTTCCTTGTAGATTGTTGTCATTTGCTCATCTCCTTGGAAGTGCCTCTCAGTCAAATAGCCATCAGTCCCTCGGTTTCAGTCCAAATCGATTGAGATTTGGGATGCTGGTAGATCTCCTCAGTAGCTTTCTTTTGGTATATGGCTCGTCCAATTCCGATCTGTAGGGAGGGAGAAATCACCTCCCAAAGTCAGTAGTGTTGAAGGTGTTCTCGGCCGGATGGTATAAAAACAAGGCCCAGTCAAATGGCAATCAGTCCTAGGTTTTTTGTCCTATGCTTTTGAGATTTTCAGGGTAGATGCACAATTAAGTTGGCTTTCTAAAAAGCTAATGCACGCCCAATTCCGAGCTAGGATGGAGAAATGGCGGCCTAGAATCTGAAGGGTACTTAAAAATGCATCCGGCCGGTGGTTTCTTCTTGTTCTTTCCCTTGTTCTTCATCCTCTCCTTGTTTCCCTTCTTCCCTTCTTCATTTCTCTTGTGATCTTGATCCTTGTGACCAATTGCCACCCCAAAGTGGTTTTTTGGCTCACAGTCCTATAAACCTATAAGGCCACTACGAATTATTGGTCAAGAAGACTGGGATATGATTCTCTTGAAATCTGGTGGGAGCCGACCATTGTTCATGAAGGAATCGGGAATTCAAAAGTCCATCTTCCTTAAGACCTTGTCAGCTCATCTTTTCAATAGCTTTGATGGTTTTTATACAGAGGCTAATACGCTCATCATAGATGATAGTCCGGTTAAGCACGTGCTTAATCAGCGGGAAAATGTTCTTTTACTACCATCTTGGTCTCACAAGGACAATAGGGCACACGAGGATTCTATTTTGTTAAATGAGGTTTTGCCTAATCTGTTAGAGCTCCATGAGTTTGACAGTCCTCTTAGCAAGTTTTGGTCATCGTTTCCATCTGGAAGTGCCATGATATATGATGATCGTGCATCATTAGATCTGTATAATGATATACAAAAGGCCTTAATAAAATGAAGAATTATTTTATATTTTATTGTCGATAATTTTCGACCCTTTGGTTTTATTTGAATTTGTATCTTAGAATGTGAAGCTCCTGTACTAGATTTGTAGGACTTTTCATAGGTTTCAGAATTTTCAGTTTGTGAATACAAAGTCTCTCTTGCATGAAATTTATGTACTCTAGATAATTGATGATTTGTTTGGAAAATTGTGGAAATAGATTACGCAGGGTGATTGTCGTGCTTCTGTGGATTCTTTAATGAATGCTGCGGATTTCGGGCCTTCACTTCGGAGTAGAGGACGATTATTGCAGTTTGCTGAAACGGCTCAATCTACCATGGATTTTTTCGACAATGGCAGTAGAAGATGGAGTAGTTAACAGCCCTGTCACTAAGTCATCACCTCCAAAGGTGTTGCAATCCGCCTCCCCTGTGTCGCCTCCAACATTTAATCAAAATGGTTCTCCTCTTCAAAATACATTTACGCCTACGAAGCGTATGTTATACGACATTGACCTGGATATTTCTGAAGAAGCTTTCGTGAAGGTTTGTATCAGAGTGTGCATTTAATGCTTTGAGTTGAGTGTTTGCAAGAACGAATAACTATTTGTAGATCTACTGCTATACACTTTAATACGTTAGAGAATTCTTAGACATTGTACTCATATGCTACCTATTGCATGTATGTATCTATTCGCTCGTTAACTTAAAAGAAATGCCGTTGTTTTATTTTGTTCAGGATCGTGTTTTGGAGAGTCCAAAAGCATGTCCTTCGAAGTCTATGGAACAGAGAGCAATCAAGCCTTCGTCAGAAACCCGCCGCCACTCGCTACCTAAGTCAAGCATTGAGGACCGGCGTCGCGAAAGACTGCAAAGCCTTCTTGATAGTCCATTGATGCAAGACAATGATTCTAGTTGGACTCGTCGGCGTCAACGAGCATTCATCCAATCTCGTATTGTCACTTATGGTGGAACTCTGTAGTAGTTACATTTATTAGCTACAAAAGTAATTATGTATAGATTTGATAGTCATCACTCTTATATGACATATTCTGTGAATCATGATTGATATTTACAAGCGAATAAAAGGAATATTCTTTTATTCCCATCCGTTTTCTATTGTTTGTTCAGAGCGATGTCTCTTTTTACATATATTCATATTATGTTTGATATAGATCTAGTACTTTATGCTTAACATTGATCGATATTTTAGATTAAATCTCCCAAAGTCCTGCATATTTCCCAATATAACGAATATGGGGTTGGAAGTTGGAACCTTCGTGGCACATCTCCGTGGATTGTATCGTACTAGATGCATGAGGAGAGAGCAACCTCCTGCTTGACGCTATGAACGACATAAATTGGTGAGTAAATCTCTGAATTTTTATATCTGCTCTTTTTGTATTTTGATTAACTTCAATGTTTCTTATGTTCGATTTTGCTCGGCAGGTCAACTGAACATGACCATGTCGAAGACGGGTTGTGTGCAAAATTGCAGCGCATGAGGAAGTTTTGGTAAACTCAAACTTGAGGATTTCAAAGATCTGATATCTCTAGAGGATTACAGAATATGCAAGAACGCCAAAGCAAAAAAAGATACTTGATATCCTGTAACAATTGACGTTTTCTTAAAATTCTTATATGCGGTAAGCTGAGAGGAATGTGTTTGTAAAGTGATTCTTTGTACTTGGATATTTCCACTTTATTAATCCATCTTATATTTTGTACAGAGGAGATTAGCAAAGGCTTCAGATGACGCTGAGACGAATTACTATGCCACCGTCCCAAAGGAGAAACAAACAGGATCCGGTGTTTGAAGTGCCATGGAAAATGCAATTAAAGCAGAAATAAAGGCTACTCGTGGAAAAAACTTCGACAAGATGGTCGCTGTGGCCAACAACAAACTTGGGAAAGTATTTGCGAAGAAGGTAAAAAATGCACCCTTTTCAGGTTTCATATGACTATTTGTAATAATGTTTTATAACTCGGTTCTTACTTATGACTTTCATGACCAGATTTATTCTCATTACAGCAAGAACTTGAAACCCGATATGACAATTCATCGCTTACAAATGGTAGCCACTACCAATGTTCACTTCGACTTCAAGGGAAAGTGGCTTCAATGGTGGAAGGCATCAAACGAAGTTCGACGATCTTTTCGCATCTCAGAAGAACGTCCAATGAAAGATAGAACTTTGATTGCATTCCTACATCGCGCTTCTCTTTGAGCACAGGTAACTTACTGTTCCGTTACGAGTTTCTCAATTTGAGTTTTCTAATATTTAAATTTCTAACATGTTTCTGGTTTTCCCAGCTCGAGCAATCACTTGAAAGTGAATTGCAGAAATTGGTTGACAACGAAAACCTCAACATTGAGTGGTCTAGTGTTGTCCTAAAGCCATCAACGTATGTGGAGAAATGGAGGTTGCTCTTATGGGACACGGCTTTCAACAACTATCTTGGTCCTAATGCAAGCCCAAAGTTCATCAAAGGCTCAGATATTCAAAAGATTACCGGGGGCAAAGTTACAATTAAGCGGCTTTTATTCCGGTATGTTTCTAATTTTCTATTCAATATTAGTAAAATTAGTACAACTTGTTCAATTTTCACAATCTAATTTGTTTACATTATTGTAGGTACTTAAAACAAGAGCTTGTTGCCAAGGGAGCATTACCTTTGTTCTCCATTCCAATGGAATTCGAGGACATTTCAGTGACAAATGATCCCCGCAGCTTTTTCTCCTCAGCCCAACAAGAGCGGTTTACAAACTCCCAATTGACGACCGGTGGATGGTTCCTTGAGTGCAACGACAACTACGTGCACAAGGAGGAGAAGCATCTTCTTCGGAACCTCGCATCTAACCCAGCTGACTCTTCACCGATGGACATTGACGATGATGACGATGACGACCTCTCCATTTTACCAGTCGCACCTGATCCAATCTCTTCTCCTTCTTCACCAGTTGCAGTGCCCAAGTCCCGTGCAAACAAGAAGCAACGCAACGCTGTTGCGAAGCCTGTTGTAGATCTTGAGCAAGAATCCGAAGAAAATGCTCCCCTCTCAGAAGACATTGCAGGGCCTGAAGATGCTGATCTGACTCAAGCTTCAGCGGGAGCCGCAAACAATACAGTTCGACACGGTGCAAGATTGACTCAACTTTCTGTAGGTGGACTTACCAATGTTAGGTCCCCACCTCAATCATTCACCGTTGACCACAACTCGTAGCAGTCTCCACGTCGCTTCAGCCAGCCTATATTCGCCAGACGCCCTCTTCCGAAACCCAATCACATTGGTAGCAGCTCGTCGACGAAAATAACAGTCAATCTGCCAATGTATCTGGAAAAGGGAAACATTGGAGATTTGGTTCACTAGTCATCGAAGACTGCAAAATGGGATTCGCAAATCCTAGATATCGTCGAGCACATCAAGAAGGTATTATTTAATACATTTGTCATTGATAATCTCCCTTATTACGTTTTGTACTTCTAAATCTATTAGCCACTATCTAAATTTTTACTTGTATCTCAGATTGAAAAATACCGTAAGTACCCATGTTCGGCAATGGAGTATGAACCCAAGCATCCAGAGATTGATCTCATTTTTGCAAATGCTCCCGAGAACTTGCCTGTACCGGGTGTGCCTCCAACAGAAATTCCATCCTGGAACCGGCGTGACAAAACCTACTTTGAGAGCCTCTTCGTGTTTGCCGCGTATCATTTGACAGACGTTCGAGTCATTCTTCTGATGCATCCAAAATGTCGTAGAATCGAGCGTACTCTCGATTCCGAGTCCCATGCATATAGTTTTTGTCTTGTTCGAGACTGGTGGGGATATAATCCCCTCCCTGTGGCCTCTACCGTACCCAAACCGAAAGAGGTACGAACCATATTCTAGTTTCCAATTTCACAATTCATGGTTATTGCCTTCTTTGCATCTATATTAATGTATCGATACTTGTGTTTTGCAGACTCACTGCTTCCATATCAAAGTGTATGTTCGCAAAGAGTATTTTTCGAAGTTCCAAACTCGGCAAGTGGCACACGCATACGCGGGTGTGGCAATTGTACCTGATGAGGAAGACCACCTCTGTAACTTTGCAGAGAAAGAAATCTTGCGTTATCGTCCAGACGGTACGCCGTGGCGAGGCTTACAAGAGAAGGACCCCTCCTTTATTCAATGTTGCGTCGATTGTCTCACGGACGAGGGTGGAATAGTCTTCGACTGGAGCGCAAGTACAGGTAATGTTTCCATAGACTCTACATTAGATTTCATTTCTACATTTCGCATTTCTAACGTGGGCATCTGTTTTTTTAGGTGCATCTGTGATTGCTTGCGCGTGCTCCAACCGACACCTCATCGCCATGGAACCTGACGAAGAAATCTTTGATGGTGTACTCGCGGATTACAAGAATGGTCCTCCCGCTGATGAAGAAAGTGGAGAATCGGCCCCTCCCACAGATAATGACTCTGACGAACCGGTCGTGAAGAAGCCACGAAAATTCATTGGTGCGTAAAACCATCTTGTATTCTCTTTCTCGATTTTAAATTACGCACTTACAACTCGGTAGTATAAACTTTTTTTGTACTTTTAGGATCGCAGGTCTGAAAGAGCGATTGACTCGCAACGCTCATCTCTACAAGAGCCTTCCATCAAAATTCACTCTACCAACGTACGCTGAGCGTCTTGCTCAAGAGTTTGTTCAAGCTCCATCTCTCATTATGGCTGACACTCCTCGTCAATGTTATAGCAATAGTGTGCTTAAGTTTATTGACTTTGAGGCTGATCAGTGTGATCAGCACTTTAATGGTACTACACCATCTGTCTAGTTTGTGATTTGTTTTCTGATAGGTACTGGACATGGTAGCACCATACATTTGTAGTACACCATGATCTATTACTTATATACTATCTATATGTGTTTTTCAATATATACGGTTTTTTATTTTTATTTATCGTGATTATCGTTGATAGCTTATCCTACACTAAGTGCTTCAAGTATTACTATAAGTATCTCAATACTATGTGAACTAAAGCCATGCTTGCCTTTAATGGTCACGTCAACCCTTTTTTTGATGTATCTTCTTCAACTCCAATTTCAATGCATCAGTGTATGTAAATGTTTAAGTTCTAAACTCAATGCAGACTAAAAGTTTCAGAAGGTTTTTTTTATTTTCCATTGGAGTGATTGAATCTTGCCAATGTTGGTAGGGGCTAAAATCCAGTATTTGTATAGCTCATGATAGCTGCTTTAAGACGCAATGCAATGCTCAAACGAGGCCGAGGAGAATCAAACTCGGACCACTACAATGCCACGTGAATATCTTTCTGTACACGTTACAAGGAGAGACGGAAAGATGACCTGTAGTTATAAATTTCAGATTATATAAACCGAAGCATTTACATATAATTCTGACAAGTGTAATAGGGAATTGATGATGTCAGCCCTAATTAGTCTCTAAATCTTAAAATCGATAAATTAAACTTATTAATTACCTAAAGGGCCATCCCATATTTTGGTTTAGATTTTGTATATGATTTGAATTGTATTGGTTACACATGATGATGCCAACCTATAATTTAATTAACTTTTATTTAAACTTGCAAATGTGGATTATTTATGAAATAATGTAGGACCTCAATACCATGAAAATAAATGGATAAAGGACCTATATCCATGGTTTTCGGTACTTTTATGCCTTAAAATAAGCATTTCAAAATTTTAGAACCACCTATTCCATGGTAATAGGGCTATTAACTTTTAAATTTTTTTTTGCAATGTGTGGTAATAGGGTCTTAATCTTTCATGAAAAAAAAATAATTCTGCCAATCACCGCTCACCGCTCACCGCTCTCCGCTCACACCCGTGCATTCCCCCTAGCTAGTCCAGTTGTTAACATTACCTTCCCCTCTTCCTTTTCATATGCATCTACGCACACCCCCTACTTTCACAAGACTATTTAATTTTAAGAAATTTGAACAAACACTACCCTCCGTCTCGTGGCCGTGAGAATTTACCATATTTTGAATACTATATGGACCACCTAGGAAAATTATCAAGACCCTTTTCACTCCCTTCTTGCTTATATATTATTTTGCATACACCTCCCAATTTTAAAGCCTTTCATATAAATATTCCCACGTAAGCTAAAGCAAGTTGTTTTTGTTCTCCTATGATTTTCTTAACACTTCCATCACATTCATAGGGTCCTTATTTCGTGAATCAATTGTTAGTATCACCTCCTCTACCCTTTTATTCTCTGTAACCTCAATTCCGTTAAAATGGCACTATGCCATGTGCCATTTTGTCACACTAGATCTTACATTTGTGCTTATATTAAATGGTATATTTTGTAATATCACAATTTCTTTTGTAATATCACTTCTTTATATACATTGTCACTAATTTTCCCTAATATCACCTTAAAATTCTGTTATATCACATGGTTTTTGAACTACACTTCATAAAGTTGAAGTGTGCCATTTTACCGGAATAATGCCATTTTAACGGAATTGGGGTTCTATTTCCTTATCATTCAAAATTCTAGTAGGTACACCTAAATTATGACATATGCATGCAATTCTCCTATGGTATTTTTTATGATTCCATAATTTTCAAAGGGTCATTATCAGCTGGTCCAAGTATTAAAATAATACTTTCCCCCATTAATCTATTTTTTCCCTATTTTTTAAAATTCTGGTGGTTCTAAGTACTTGCAACCAAAATCCACCATATAGATCCTTTTGTCCTACGATTTTTTCGTAGCTCCATCATGTTCATAATGTACTTATTAGCTACTCACAGATTTAAAAATATTTTTCTTCCCCTCTTAATTCTTTTTCTTCTATTTTTCAAAATTCTAGTCACTTCAACAATTCTAAAGTAATACGGAAAAGAAGCTCCGGTTTTTCTAAAATTGTTTTTATGGTTCAAAATTTTTTTGGGGTCCTAATTAGTTTATCCACATGCCAAAACCACCTTCCTCCATGCTTTACCCCGTATATTTGCATGCACCTTCAATTTGAACATGTCTAATTAACTTTACGTAATTCAGAAAAAAATACTTCCCTCCTTCCCATGGCCCTAAGATTTTTATGATTTTTTTTAGTATGATACAAATCACCTAGAAAAATTATCAAGGACCCTTTTACTCCCTTTTTGCTTATATATTTGCATTTAACTCGTTCCTTCAAATTCTGCTTATTCAAATATTCCCATGTAAGGTCAAACACATAGTTTCCATTCTCCTATGATTTTCTTAACACTTCCATCACATTCATAGGGTTCTTATTAGCTAATTCAAGTATTAGTATCACCTCCTATGCGGGTAGCATTTAATCCTTAAACATTGTTGGGGTATATTTAGCCAAGAACACTTTTTTATGGGTCATGTCGACCAAGAGCCAACTCATAAGACCACATGGATTGCGAGAGCATAACACATCAATGCACAAAATAAGCTATTAATTTTGATGATTTTCAAGTCGAAGTGAATATACTACCATTAAAACTACTGTTGCATTATAAATATCACAAACTAGAAGGTTGTTCATCATCATTTCTCAAAGTCTCTTGTACAAAAAAGAATAAAATAAATAAAAAATAATTAAAAACATATCTTGGCTCAAGTAGTAGCCTTTTTGTTTGCTTTGATGTTTTAGGGTTAATTAACATGCTCGAAACCATGTCTTGTTTTAAGGTTTCCTAACATTAGTCATGTTTTTATTGTAAGCCAATTACGTGAAATTCAAATTAGATTATTATAAAAAACTAAATCTTTTAATGAAATTAAGAATTTTTTTGTTATACTTTTATATTGCATTCCTATCTTAAAAGCCTCCTGCTTTATAGATAACTTAGATGTCTTATAAAACATGGATCCTATAAGTCTTATGATGTTGTTCCCCAAAGATTATATAAAGATCTTAAACCTTAAATTGGTCCGATTCGGATAATTTTCCTGAATTTGGAAATATCATTAGTAATTGGAAGTTGATACAAGTGGCTCAAATCACATATTATATGATAATTTAAACAAAGACTAAAAATAACCAATGAGGAATCTAAACAGTTTTGTCAAAATGGTAAGTTATCTTACACTAAGAATACCTAAAATAGTGTGTTCAAAGGGTTATTATAAACAATCTTTGGATCCAATCGAGGTTGTGTAATTTGACGATGGTTTCTAACTTACCAAACTTCTAAAGTTCTAAAAAAATTTCAAAAGAACTTTTTTAATAGCGTTTAAAAAAAAACGTTTTTTAGTAGAAGGGGTCAAGCAGCCGGGGTAGCTTGGGTAGCCTTAGGAGCTGGGGCATCCCGCGCAGCATAGACGTGGGGGTTGACGAGGGGTAGGGGGTCGGGGCGAGAGCAGCGTCCTAGTGCGCCTCCTCCGGAAGAGGTCTTCCTCCTCGCGCTATTATCGTCTTCTTGTTTTCAGTTCGCCCTGCTGTTTTCACGCTCGCACTTCCTGACACTCTCTCTTCTTGTCTTCACGCTCACGTTTTCTTGCCTTTACGCTTGCGCTTTCCTCGTTTTTTACACTCGCGCTTGCTCTCATTCACTTGTGTATTTGCTCTCATTTGCGTTAGGGTTTTGTCGAGGGAATTAGATTTTTCGTCTGCACATTTGTTGCATTCTTCTCACTTTCTCATGTATGCTTGTCTATATGCTTTGTTCTTGTGAATCTTGGTCCTGTAGTTGTTTTATGCATATTTCTGCCAATATTTCGTGTGAGAAAACTACAACCTGTAATCCTTAGATTTTTAGCTCGATGTCACTTTAGCTCATATATTGCACCGTCGGCACTAAAATCTAAGCATTTTCAAACTTTTTATCTCAAGTCGAGCTAAATGAGCGGCCTTATCTTGTCGTGACTGAAACATTATTGCACATTGAGGGTACAATATCGCGTGGAACCCCTTATATATGCTTTTAATATTGAAATTATAGATCTAATCAAGCTAAATACTTTCGAAATCCCTGACATCAAGCGCCCAAAACGCAGTGCCTCGTTAAATGCCAAAGTACAATATCTCCCTTTTTTATGGATATTCAGCTCAATACTCCCACTCTCTTGGTCATTCGAAACCTTTACAGGACATACTGGTTAAATGCCATAGTACACAATGTCTCTTTTTGCATAGTGTTAGCTCGACTCAAGCTAAATGCTCCCAATGTCAATGACAAAAGAGAACCATGTAGAACATATTAATCAACTGTCGTCCTCCACTTCATTGTCAACGGCAAATTTATCAACAAATATACAAGCGAAATACTAGTTTTGAATGCATTCAAGGATGTGCGTTTTATTTTTCGTCGGAATTTTAGCTTGATTTAAGCTAAATCCTTTAAGAATCATCAACGATATACGACCAGATCACTCATTGTGATGGTATGCCATTTTGCACGATTTACTTTTCCGAAGACTTTTAGATCGACTCAAGCTAAGTACTTTACAAGTCATAGACTTCAGATGTTCAAAATGTAGATTGGGGTTGTCAAATCGGGCGTTTTTAGGTGATCGTGCACGCAAATAGCCATGTTCGTGTGAGGGAAAGAAGAGGCTGGTCCCTCCTGCTTGAGGATGATGCAGTGGTTGGGCTGGTATTTACGGCACCTCGTGCCTCGGCCGAGGCGGGCCTGCCAGCGTGAGTCTGCTGGAATGGAATTCTTGTGGGCTCCTTGCGGCTTTAGCCCATAATGCTCGTATTAGTTTTGTTGGTGATGTGAGGCCATAGTCGATGCAGATCCTTGAATTTGACGAACAAGCGTCAGACTTGCATCGACGCAAGTCTGACCTGCTTCAACATGATTTTTTATTTTTTTTGCTTCGGATGGTTGCGTAGTTGTGTAAATTATGTCGATGGAGGCCTTGATCTACCTGCAATGATCCAGTTTGTGTGGGCAAGAGGGGGCTGGTCCCTCGTGCTTGAGGCTAATTCAGTGGGGATAGGGAGCTTGAATTTTATTAGACAAGTGTTAGACCTGTGTCGACACAAGTCTAGACCTGATTTGGAATGAAGGTTTTTTATTTTTGTGTTGTTGCGGCGTGACTCTGTGTTGCTATCAAAGGAAGTCGGGGATGTTTATAATGCTTATTTTACTTGCACGAAAGGAATGAGTGGCTTTTTGAATGCATTGTTTTGTTTGAATTATCATATATTTTTTACTAATTTACTCACTTAAGGTTTTTATTGGTATGGCAGAACCCTTTTAGTCAAGTACAAGTTGTCAAAGATGAGGAATCCGATGGTGATAGCAACTTGTCTGCCATGAAAGTCCGTGTCAAAGGTGTAGTTGAGTCAAGATGTTTAGTAATAGCAATGTTTGCGGTCCTTGCAACGCCCTCTCTTACAACTCCTGTCTATTATACTTTCATTGATGACGTTGATTGGGTTGCAAGAGCAGACTGCAGAAGATCAAATTATTATGCTCAGGCAAAGGCGCGTCGTCTCCAAGTGATAGCATTGGCTCGAATTAAACCACGTCGTTCACCACAACTTGCAGCAAAACTTACATCCTAAGAAATCTATGCTTAGAGTATATGATATGTATGTCAACATTTGCAGTACGAGACGATTATAAATTTTTAATCATATCATATTTTCACATTGACAAATTCTTATTATCTGGGTGCTTTGTTGTACTTTGTTCTTGGATTGTCAGATGATATTACCCGCAGTTCATTCCTTAGAAGACGGACAAGACGCTCATCCTCCCCAAAACGAACTAGACATTTCAGCGTCCGGTAGAGATGATGGCATCCTTGCTGATGATGCGATACTGGTACCAGAACAAAGTGCAGCAGTCGTATGCACTGGAGTTCCACGTGACATTTCTCCAGAAATTGAAGATGTTCATCAACCAACTCAAGAAGATGATGGACACCAATCTTGTTTGGATGATGAAGAAACTACATTACCTGGAAATGTTGTAGTTGGAATCATTCATAATTATGCCTCCACATCTTCAAAACAAGGACCCCAATTGGAGTGCGAATGAGATGCGAATGATTCACAAGAGTGATTCAATTGCAATCATTAACAAGTTACGCTACAAACCTGTTAAAAAATCTCGTATGCTAATTCCTTTGTGTCGCCTCGTTTGTTATCTGAAGGTTCGACCTATCTCTGAAAAAGACGTGAGGAAGCTGAAGAACAAATTCAACAAAGGTTACCGGGAAGGTAATCGAGTAATGTACGTATCTCCCTTCAATAGAAAAGGATGAGAAAAAAATGTTGACATTGGGGATGAAGTATGGACGAACTCGCTCTGGAGATCTGCTAATGAAGAGTTTGAGAAAACGCTGCACGCTGATCCCGACCTTCATCACCTTAGTGACAAATGTTTATGAAGGTAACCACCGTGCTACTGCATGGATGCAACATATCGAGAGGTACCACAAGAAGGATCCTTCTTGGTACATTTCGGTTGACTGCAACGTACTCGATGCTCGTGGAGAGCAGGGTTGTCAGGACGACCGGACCAGGGGGCGACCGGTCGACCATGGTCCGGTCGTCCTCAGCCCCTAGGACCTGTCGGTGACATAACGGGTTTTTTATAATTTACCTGGGGTAAATTACCGTCCGACCGCACCCCCGTCCGATCCTTGACCAGCCGACCGCACCCCATCCGACCGTTTGACCGGCTGACCGCACCCCCGTCCGACGCTTTGACCGGCCGACCGGTGCCGGGACCGGCGTTCCCTTGGCCGACCGGTGTGCGGACCGGCGAGGTTGGCCGCCGACCGGGGTGACGATCGGCGAGGTCGGCCGCCGACCGGGGTGACGATCGGCGAGGTCGGCCGCCGACCGATTAGCGGACCGGCGAGGTCGGCCGCCGACCGGGGTGACTACTGTCGAGGTCGGCCGCCGACCGGGGTGACGACCGGCGAGGTCGGCCGCCGACCGCTGTGGCGACCGGCAAGGTCGGCCGCCGACCGCTGTGGCGACCGGCGAGGTCAAATGCCCCTAACTTAGTCAAAACTTATTCGAATCGAACATTTTAGATGTTTTTTGACATCTACAGAACATGTACATGCCAAAAAACATCTTAAACGTCCAATTTGGATACGTTTTGACAAAGTTATAGGCTTTTGAAGGTTGAACGGCCTTTGAAGGCCTATAACTTTGTCAAAACTAATCAAAATTGTGCATTTAAGATGTTTTTTGGCATCTACATGTTTTGCAGATGTCAAAAAACATCTTAAATAAGCAATTCGGATAATTTTTGACAAAGTTATGGGCATTTGAAGTTTGAAGAGCCAATGCAGGCAATCAGATCGACCTCCGACCGATGTGCCGACCGATTCAACGGCCGGCGACCGATTCGACGGCCATACCCGGTCGGCCCACCCAACCTTCTTCTTTCAACACCCCTTCTCTTCCTAACTTCCCTTCCTCCCTCCCCCTCCCAAATGCTTGACTTTCATGACAAATGAAATGATCGTTGAGACTTACTGTTTTAGGACGTACAATCTAACATATATAGGCCTAATTGGGAAATTTTTGATACTTGTATTAATAGTCAAAAGAATGTCCGAAAGATTCTCTTGCAAGAAGGATCATATCCCTAAAGGAGAAGCTCTAGAGTGACCTCCAAGATGGCCATATCTCAAATCTGCGAACAAATTTTTTTGAATTTGATTTTTGAATATCCAACCGTAGGATCTTGTTCATAACGGTTGAATTAGTTTATGTCCAACGGTTGAATTTTTACTTTCTAGAAGTTTGGTGAGTTAGGAACCACATGCAATTTACAAAACCTCATTTGGAATCATAGATTGTTCACACCAAGCCTTCAAACACAAACATGGCAAAGTTTTCTTAGTGTTAGAAAACTTACTATTAGGGGAAACCATTAGTATTCTTCTTGAGTTATTAGTAGCCTTTTTCTATTTTATCATATAACATATAATATTAGCCAATCATATCAAATTTCAAGTACTAATAATAGAAAGTGTCATTTCTATTGATTTTTAAAGTTTTACCTTTTTTAATTCATTACAAAATGAATATTTACTATTTTAAGAAATTCAACCGTATTGATCTAATTTAAACATTAAAGTCTTCATATTGTTCTTAGAGAAAAACTTCATAAGGGTTAGGGAACTCACATTTCATAACACATCTAAGTTTTTATCCAAACCCCTCGGGCTTTTAGGGGTTAAATGCTCCCAACTCTCATATGTTAACTGAAAACATTATCAAAAGCATTAATAAGCTTTAAATGGTACTAATTGGATAGAAAATTAGTATTATATGAATCCTACGATACCACCAACTTGTATATTCAAATATCTATCTACTATCCCTCGTATTTTAAATCTTGTTCACAATCTCTTACTCTCAATTTTAATTTATTATTTTTCAATTTTAATGAACATATTACCCCCCAAGATTTCTTAATCTTGGTCTTATTTTATTTAAATTGATATTTCTAAAGCTTGATTGATAACTGAATTTCACATATCAACTTAAAGTAAAAAAATTCAATAATTAAATGGAAGCATTTAAAATCTTAATTTAAACCGTGAATAATTTTAAATTGTACTAAATGGATACTTTAACATACATATGTGGATAATATACATTCTATTTTACTTTTGAGAAAGTTGGAAGTTAATGCAATCTAATAATTGTAATAAATTGTCAAATTGTCCAATAGGCACAAACATTTACCGAACGTGGTTTACGTAGTCTATAATCTATAAAAACCCAAAATACTATGTGGTCTACGTATGAGAGATGGAGGTGATTTAGTAATTACGACTTGTGGGAATAAGGTACAAAAGGGCATTAGTCACATTAGTCACAACCTACAAAAAATTAGATAGAATTGTGTCAGTCCTTCTTGACATAGATGAGGAAGAAGAGGAGAAAATCCAAACAAGATAGCAAATTAGATTTGTTTAATTCCTACTCTATCCCTACCTTGTGTTTTAATTTCTATCTACCAACGCTAGTATTTTAAATCTTGTCCGCAACCTCAACTTCTAATTTTGATTTATTGCCTTTCAATTTTAATTAACATGTAACCCTCCTATATAATGTAAATTTGTATGCTATTTTACTTAAAACTTTAATTTCAAAAGTTTGTCTTCTTGCCTTAATTATCTTCTTAAATTCCCAATTTATTTAATTTTTTGAATTTGCAAGTATCTTCCTATTAAATATTAATGTTTTTTCTTTCCTTTGTAATTTACATCTACCGCCCCCTTCCCCCAAATTTCATTCCTTTGTTTCACTCTAACAACTTAATTTCGCACCACTCTCCAAAAACTAAAATTAAAAACTCAAAAATGAAACTATTAAGTTCAATAGTTAATATGTATACCCATAAGTATACCCCTTAACCCCTAAAGGAGAGTTTGACCCGAATTGGGTCGATTTGCTTGAAAAAGATATGATGTTTTTTACAAAAACTGAAACTTTGACTCAATATATCTCAAGATCCGTACAGTGAAATCTAATAAAAATTGATGGGTAGACTAATTCAACCGTTATGAACAAGATCCTACGGTTGGATTTCCCAAAATCAAATTAAAAAAAAAATTTGTTTGCAGATTTGAGATATGGCCGTCTTGGAGGTCACTCTAGAGCTTCTCCTTTAGGGATATGATCCTTCTTGCAAGAGAATCTTTTGGACATTCTTTTGACTATTAATACAAGTATCAAAAATTTCCCAATTAGGCCTATATATGTTAGATTGTACGTCCTAAAACAGTAAGTCTCAACGATCATTTCATTTGTCACGAAAGTCAAGCATTTGGGAGGGGGAGGGAGGAAGGGAAGTTAGGAAGAGAAGGGGTATTGAAAGAAGAAGGTTGGGTGGGCCGACCGGGTGTGGCCGTCGAATCGGTCGCCGGCCGTTGAATCGGTCGGCACATCGGTCGGAGGTCGATCTGATTGCCTGCATTGGCTCTTCAAACTTCAAATGCCCATAACTTTGTCAAAAATTATCCGAATTTCTTATTTAAGATGTTTTTTGACATCTGCAAAACATGTAGATGCCAAAAAACATCTTAAATGCACAATTTTGATTAGTTTTGACAAAGTTATAGGCCTTCAAAGGCCGTTCAACCTTCAAAAGCCTATAACTTTGTCAAAACGTATCCAAATTGGACGTTTAAGATGTTTTTTGGCATGTACATGTTCTGTAGATGTCAAAAAACATCTAAAATGTTCGATTCGGATAAGTTTTGACTAAGTTAGGGGCATTTCAAGTTTCTGCAGGCAGTCACATCGGCCGCCGACCGATTTGCCGACCGATCCAACGACCGCCGACCGATCCTACGGCCCACACCCGGTCGGCCTCTAGCACTCCCCTCTCTCCCTCTCCCCTCTCTCACTCACGAGCCCTTCCTCTCCTCTTCTTCAATGTATTCCTCCTCTTCAATGTATTTAAGAACTTTCTATTTCGAGGACCTGACATCATATTCTCAGCCTAATTCAAGGCATGGACCCACGTGCCATATTCTTTGGGGAATGTCAAGAAGATTTTATTGTAATCTATGAGAATTTTTTATTTGAATAATCTTATGGGCTTGGATATGAAAAATAGAACTTTTTATGTATAGGTCCACTTTGTTCATATGAATTTTAGTTTTCACTTTTCATGAACCATTCGACATGCTCAACGAGTAAAATGTCCACATGTTTTCATAGAATTTGCAATTTCTTCATATTGACATATGATAATGAAAAAGAATGTGGTCTTTATTTTTTTACAAATTTAACCATCTTTTGTCTGCCTCGTAATGGGTCATTCTTTTTTTAAGGGTTGGAGTGAACATGTATTGGTGAAGAAAAATTGTAGTATTCCAAAATTATGTTACTTCACCTTTCAGTAGCAACTTGAAGTAAATTCTATGAAACGTATGGAATAAATTTAAGCATGCACTAAATCGAATGTCGAATTTGAACCATTGATATTTCTCCAATTTTGAGATTATAATGGTCAAAGTTGGCTGAATTTTTTCCCTGCGGAAATCCCAAAAAGCCATTTCGGCTTTCTTGGATCTTTAGGGGTTATTAGAGTATGTGAATTATTGAGAAATTAGCAAAAGTGGCTTGAGTCTAGTTTATGTCTTAGTTCAAATAGAGAGACTTTAATTCCTAAAGATCCTTGATGCAAAATTGCCTATATTCTCCACAATAATATTCTTCTACTTGAGGCCTAAAAAGCCTCAATTCAAGCATTATATAGAAGACTCAACCGTAGGATCTTAAGGTCACATGTCAAATTTCAACCTTTCATATATCTCCAAGGCCATATGATTATTCAAATAAAACATTCTCATAGATTACAATGAAATCTTCTTAACATTCCCCAAAGAATATGGCACGTGGGTCCATGTCTTGAATTAGGCAAAGAATTTAATGTCTGATCCCCAAAATAGAAAGTTCATAAATGCGTTGAAGGAGAGGAAGAAGAGGAGAGGAAGGGCTTGTGAGTGAGAGAGGGGAGAGGGAGAGAGGGGAGTGCTTGAGGCCGACCGGGTGTGGGCCGTAGGATCGGTCGGCGGTCGTTGGATCGGTCGGCAAATCGGTCGGCGACCGATGTGACTGCCTGCAGAAACTTGAAATGCCCCTAACTTAGTCAAAACTTATCCGAATCGAACATTCAAGATGTTTTCTGACATCTACAGAACATGTACATGCCAAAAAACATCTTAAACGTCCAATTTGGATACGTTTTGACAAAGTTATAGGCTTTTGAAGGTTGAACGGCCTTTGAAGGCCTATAACTTTGTCAAAACTAATCCAAATTGTGCATTTAAGATGTTTTTTTGGCATCTACATGTTTTGTAAATGTCAAAAAACATCTTAAATAAGCAATTCGGATAATTTTTGACGAAGTTATGGGCATTTGAAGTTTAAAGAGCCACTGCAGGCAGTCAGATCGACCACCGACCGATCCGACGGCCTTGCCGACCGCCGGTCCGACCCCCGGACCGCCACGGCGACGGCCAGCCCGACCCCCGACCGCCATGGCGACGGCCAGCCCGACCCCCCGATCTGTCGGCCGCGCCCGGATCTGACGGCCGTCGGGCATGCGGACGGCGGCCCGATCCAACGGCCCGCAAGCGCCTGGAATTGATCCGACGGCCATGATCTACTGCGGTCGGCCGCCGTCCGATCTGACGGAGCGACCGGAGGTCGGTCGGCCAGACCGGGGATCAAATTTTGACGGCTGAGATGTAGCCAGGTGGATGATCCAACGGCCCCAGAAGTTACCAGGGACCGGGGTAACTCCCATTTACCCCCCCGGACCATGGTCCGGACTATGGTCCCGGTCGACATAGTCCGGACTACGTCCGCGGACTAGGTTTACCCCGAATGTCGACCGATTTGACAACCCTGGTGGAGAGAGTAATCTCCTCCTTGATGCTATGAACGACATCAACTATTAAGAAAATGTCGCAGTTTCTCAAAGCATTTTTGTTAATACTTTTATCCGTCACAATTTACTTATCACTCGTTTTGCTTTGTAGGTCTACTGAACATGATCATGTCGAGGAAGTTTGTGTGCAAAATTGCAGCGCATGAGGAAGTTTGGTAAATTGAAACTTGAAGATTTCAAGGATTTCATTTCTTTAGAGGATTACAGCATCTGTAAGAACGCAAAAGCAAAAAAGTAGACTTGGTATCCTGCTACAATAGACGTTTTCGAAAAATTTCTATACATGGTACGTTCACTCCATATGTGCTTGACTATTCTACATCGTTTTTTTTTTTAATGCAACTTTTAACTTTTGTTATGTCTGCTATATAGAGGAAGTTAGCAAAAGCATCGGACGATGCTGAAGCTACTTACTATGCCAGTGTTCCAAAAGAGAAACAAAAACGACCAATAGTTTGGAGTGCTATGGATAACGCCATCAAAACATAAATCAAATCAATTTGTGGCAAAAATTTTGACAAGATGGTCAGTGTGGCTAACAACAAACTTGGGAAAGTATTTGCGAAGGAGGTATAGAAAACACCCTAGACTGTTTCCACATGACTTTATTTGTCCTTATGTTTCATAACTCAAATCAAACTTGTGATGCTCATGGGCAGATTTATTCTCATTACAACCAAACCTTAAACCCGATATAACAATGGGAGAAGGCATTCAGCAATTACCTTGCTCCTAATGCAATTCCAAAGTTCATTAAAGGCTCGGATATTCGGAAGATTGCTGGGGAAAAGTTACTATTAAGCGACTGTTATTTCGGTATGCATCTAATTTGCTATTCATTATTAATAGAACTTGTACAGCGTATTCAATTTTCATATTCTAAAATTTTTACTTTTTCTGTAGGTACTTAAAACAAGAGCTTGTTGCCAAAGGAGCTTTAGCTTTGTTCTCCATTCCACTAGAGTTTGAGGACGTTTCTGTCACAAATGATCCCTGCAACTTTTTCTGACAAGCCCAAGAAGAGCGGTTTTCTAACTCCCAATTGACGATCGGTGCTTCGTTCCTTGACTGCGACGACAACTACATCACCAAGGAGGAGAAGCATCTTCTTCGTAACCTTAGTTCAAACGTAGCTGACGTGGCACATATAGAGATCGACGAGGAGGACGACAATGACCTCTCCATTTACCAGACGCACCTATTCCAACCTCTTCACCTTCTTCACGAGTTGCACAGCCCAAGCCTCGAGCAAACAGAAAGCAACGCAATGGTGCATCGGACCATGTACTTGAACCTCAACAAGAATCCGAAGAAATTGCTTTTGTCCCACAAGATATTGTGGGTCTTGAAGAACCGGACCTTACTCAGCCTTCAGATGGAGCGACGATGAATGCAGGTAGACGCGTTGCACGATTGACTCAAGTTACCGCAGGCGGGCTTACGAATGCGGGATCGCCTCCTCAATCTTTCACTATCGACCACAACTCCCTGCTGTCACCTTGTCGCCTCAATCGGCCGAAATTTGCCAAGTTTCCTATTCCGAAACCAAAACACATTGGTAGCGGGTCGTCGTCAAAAAATATTAGTCACGTTGCCTATGTATCTAGAGAAAGAGAACATCGGAGATTTAGTTCATCAATCGCTGGCGACTTACAACTCGGATTCACAAATCCTAGACATCGTCAAACACATCAACAAGGTACTATTGCGTATACATAACATTTATTTCCTCCTTTTTTGAATTGTAATCCATGTTTTCATTATCATATTATTCACGTGTTCCGCACATCGGAAAAGACCAGAAGTACCCTTGTATGGCAATGGAATATAGTCCCAAGCATCCAGGGATTGATTTCATTTCTGCAGATGCTCCAGAGAACTTGCCTGTGCCTGGTGTGTCTCCTACGTAAATTCGAACTTAGAACCGGCGTGATGAAAACTACTTTGAGAACCTCTTCATCTTTGCCGCATACCATTTGACAGACGTTAGAGCCATTCTTGTTATGCATCCTAAATGTCGTAGAACCAAGCGTACTCTCGATTCTCAGTCCCATATACATAATCTTCATGTTGTTCGTGACTGGTGGGGATATAATCCCCTCCCTATGGTCTCTACCGTACCGCATCCAAAACAAATACGAAACAATTCATAGTTTCGAATTTCACAATTCATTATGGATGATTTCTATGCTTGTACGTTAATATATCTATACTTGTGTTTTTTAGACTCACCGCTTCAATATCAAAGTTTATGCTTGCAAGAAGTTTCTTTCAAAGTTCCCATATCGACAAGTGGCACAAGCATACGCGGGTGTGGCAATCATGCCTGATGAGGAAGACCGCGTCTGTTACTTTACAGACAAAGAGACATTGCGTGTTCGTCCAAATGGTACGCCATGGCAAGGCTCACGAGATAAAGACCCCTCCTTCATTCAATGCTTCGTGGATTGTCTCACGGACGATGGGAGTATTGTCTTCGACTAGAGCGCAAGTACATGTAATATTTCTGTAACAGCTACTTTGGGAATCGTTTATGCATTTCCCATTGGTAACGCGGATTTTTGAATCTTTAGGTGCATCTGTAATTGCTTGCGCGCACTCAAACCAATACCTCATCGCTATGGAACTAGACGAAGAGATCTTTGATGCTCTACTAGCGGATTACAAGGATGGTCCTCCCGGTGATGAGGAAAGTGGAGAACGAGCCCACCCGCAGATTATGACTCTCACGAACCGCAAGTGAAGAAGCCCCTCAAGTTCATTGGTGCATAATATCATCATCTTTTTTCTTTCTCATTTTTGAATTCTGCACTTACAAGTATATTGTACTAACTTTCTTTGTACTTTTGGCATCGCAGGTCTGAAGGAGCAATTGACTCGCAACGCTCACCTCTACAACAGCCCTCCAACAACATTCTCCCTACCTTCCCATGCCGAGCATCATGCACAAGAGTTCGTTCGAGCTCCATCTCCCATTCTGTCTAACAGGTCTGCGTCTCAGCAATCGTGTGCTCAAGTTTATAGACTTTGAGGGTCATGAGTGTGACCAGCACTTTCATGGTGCTACACCTTCAGCGTAGTGTGTGATTTGTTTTCTAATAGGTACCTGACATGGTAGCGCCATACATTCGTAGTTGCCATCATCTATTACTTATCTACTATCTACAGGTGTTTTTAAATACGTTTATATATTTTTACTTTTCATGATTATTGTTTATAGCTTCACCTACACTAAGTGCTTCAAGTATTACTCTAAGTATGTCAATACAATGTAAGCGAAACCATGCTTGCCTCTAATGGTGACGTCAGCCCTAATTTTGATGTAAATCCTTCAACTCCAGTTTCAATGCATCCGTGTACCTATTCGCGCGATCCATTATTCGGAAGAAAATGTGTAAAAACCTTCAATTCTTAATCAGGGGAAATTTGGCTTCCAATTTTATAAGGTGGGAAGCGATGACGTCAGCCCTAATTTATTGACGACAATGTAAAAACTATTTAATATTTATTATTTGAGGAGTTATGGAACGGAGCCAACTTTACTTTTGCGCGGAAATATGATCTAGTTTCACGGATTTGGGGTCCTCTTTTGGACTAAACTATTCCTAAATATATTTCATGACACTTAACTCAATGGTCATAGGGTCACTATCTCAAGTACAATGAGTGGTAATAGGGTCTTAATCTTCCATGAAAAATAAAACAAACCTGCCAATCACGGCTCACCGCTCACTGCTCTCCGCTCACACCCGTGCATTCCCCTTTTATATGACACTATCGAACGTCAGACAGACACAACATGTCAGAGAGACATTCAGCCTCGGAATGTCCAATAGAATCTATGGAATCTTTTACTTCAAAAAAGTTACCCTAAATTTACCCCTTCCATGTTGCATTGTGCGTGGCTGCCACATGGACTCTACAACTCAGGAATACGATGGCTGGATTGGAGCAACTGCACCACGTAAGATTGAAAGTTGTTCAAGTCCAACGCGATTGCAGGCGATTGACTATCGCCGCTGAGCGTCCAACGATCGCCCTGGACAACAATTGCCCTGAATCGCCTTAGATTGGGGGCTACCACCAATTAGAATAAGCCACGTTGCTTTGCCCATTACCCAAGGGTCCGTTCACGTTCTCCAAACGGAGAAGTCAAGCCGTATGATGAACTAATTTGCTACAATCTACAAATGTCCTGAAGCTAAGTCTAACATCAACTACGAGATCCTAAACTCGTGAATTAAAAATGTGGTGACATACGTAAGTAAATAGCGTGAAAAATAGACATAATAAAAAAGATGCACAATTCATCGAATCTGAAAGAATATGTCAAAAAGTAGGTTGTATGTATTGCAAGTACAATTAGTAAATTACATGGCTGATTGAGCACTCATTGATGTAAGATGGTCATCACTAGGAGCCCATGACTTGCATAAAGAAATATTGATATATTTTATACTAATTAAGGTCCTCTTTAAATACACAAGATATGATATGATATGGTTAGCCATCAACCGGTTCACCACCTCCGCACAGGTCATTCTCTTGTTCAGATCAACCTTTGTCAGCACTAGCACTTTTGATAGGAATGACTCCCACACTGTAGAATTTAGAAATAACTCTTTGTCAAATTTGTTAGGCACATTAATCAACTAAATGAGATTCTCAACCCCATATGAATCTAATGTAACTGTGGTTGGATGCAAGAGTCCTTGGATGTGCAAATTTGTATTAGAATTCCCTGGTCCAAAAGTATAGAATATCTAGGGCGCGACCCATCATCGATGTTTTATCTCTTATTATATTATTTCCTTGTATTGGTATCCATCACGTGAAGGCCGTTGCTCTAGTATACGAGATGCCATCCCCTAGTCACACACTCCAATACAAATCTTGTCATTTGGGACTTCCGGAAAATGCAGTAATATGTTTGGGGGGAATAGGTCATTGTAGAGTATGCCAATCTTATGCACTAGATTCATGATGTATACTAAATTCTAAACAAGCTTCATTCTATAACGGCGGAAAAGGCTAATTTGCACACCCTCTTCTGCAATGAGACTTGGAACGTCCTTTATTTTTGACCAATGAAGATCTTGTCCCCGACCTTCTCATCTAGCTTCAGCATTTGGTGTAGTGATCCTCCATTCCACCAATATGTGTAAGTCTTAAATGTTGTTTTATGCCACGCCCAAAACTTGATAATACCTAGATAATTCAAATGACATACAAGAGCTGCTGCTGAAGTCTCTAGCCGTCTTTTGTACATATCCAAATTTTTGGAAACTTTTGCAGCAAAGCGGACCCAATTTGGAACGTGGTCTCCTCCGACAATCCGCACCTTCCGCACAAGTCCATAGCCTCTTTCCATGTCGCGGGTAGAAAGAAGTTCTATTGTAGCCTCTAGAGAAATCCACACCACTCCCGATCCGATGTCTTGTTCAAATGTGGCCATAAAAGCGTCTTTTTGCCATGCCATTCCTTGGGTTTCACTTCTACAAAACTTTGGAACCGAGCGTTGCTACCAATCCATCTTCCGTCTAAATTGCTTCTCCTCTCCAGTTAGATGCTTTTGTTCACAGCGCCTCTTTAACAACTCTTTCACATGGAAGTAGCATTTTTGAATTGTATTGCCTAGCCACCTTGGGAATTATGAATGATAATCAACATCTTTGAATTCATCTGATTTTGCCATGGCCTTCGTAATTATCAACTCCAATTTCTCCTTCAATTTATCTCCACCCATGCTAGCATTCCTGAAGTAGTTTTGCTCCAAGAATTTCCTCATACCAATCCAAACAAGCCGCCTCTCCATACCGTGTATATTCTACTAGAGGAAATTGTAAATCAGCTTCTTTTTTGTATTTCTTCTTCTTCCTCTTCTGGCCTCCGATCCCTCTTACTTTTTGCATAGCAATGTCTCCAACAAATGATGCGGGGGCATCAAGATTCCTTGTAGGCACTCTCTCTTGGGTTTGCTTGGATCTACTCATTGTCAAAAATTGTCGTGGAAGACGGCAAAAAGCCTGGGTGATGCTATCAATGTGCACCAAACCCCAAAACCCCTCTGACCTAGCGGTGCGCGTTGCTACGAGCAAAGACTAAGGGCAGAGGAGGAAGCGGTTGGACAAAAAGTAACTTTCCAACCGCGGAGTAGGGTCTATATATCTCTGTAGACCGCCAGTCGCGCACCCGCGGTTGCCCTGCATCGCGCAGTCGCAAAAGGTGTACCCCCGGTTGCCCTGTTGTACTCTCATTGAATTGCCGATCGCCCCCTGGACCCGCGGTTGCCCATGCGAGAGCGGTTTGAACCTACAACCGCCCCTTTGCCGATGCCACAACGTAGTAACCCTCACTGGATTGGCGGTCACCTTTTTTCTACACGCGGTTGCCCCTACGCGAGGTTGCCCTATATATATTCTCTCTTTGTTCGTGACCTCATTACTTGAATTACCAACTTGGCATGTAGTCTTGCATCTATTAATTTGGCCGCATGCTCGTACTGGGTTGGTGAGGACTCTTCTATTGTACCCATTTTGGCTAATTTCTACCATCCATGGCTACCCCCGAGCAACTTAGGAAGGCAAAAAACGACAAAAAGAGGAAGAGGAGGGGCAACCCACAACGGAAAAGATTGCACGTGCTTCAAATCCAAAAAAACTTGCCTTTAAAGGTTGGGAAGATGAACCAAATATGTGGACCATGGAAATCTGCGAATTGTACATTCAATGGTGTTATATTGACAAGAAATTTTGTGTGTTGTGTCACCATTTCCACACTAAAAAGGCACACTAAAAAGGCAAATCTAAAGTATTGCGAGTGCCTAATCTTCAAACAACAATGCATTGAGGTTTACCAAGTCTTGTATGGCACGCCATGTGTGGAGCGCAATGAGGTTCCCTTATTTTTTGCTCGTGGATTGTACGCTGAGGTTGCTCTTCGTAAACGAGTGGATTGGACAACAGTCAAAGAGGGGAAGCATCTAACACAACAATCACAGTGCTCGATCAGAAGAGGACTCTGATGGCTTACGGCCTCGTAAAGCGGTGCGTCAAGTCCAGTGTGGTATCACTCTATCGAGCTTTGTGATTGATGCGGATCATCCTTGTATTTTGCTAGGTTGCGTTCCACAAACAGGTTGCTCTAGCCTTTTAATAGCAAGTAATCGTCCTACCGTAGTGGAGCCCCATGGTACTGACATCCTACCATTCAACAAACTTGACACATCTTCTGATCTCAAAGCTCTTTTGAAGAGCAAAGACGATGTCAAATCAGATCTTGAAAAAACACGAGCAATGTATGAGGAGAAGTTGGAAGAAGGGGAGCGGCTTGTTCTGGAAAATGCACGTCTGCGCGAGAAGATGCAAAAACTATCTCACCTATCTAACATGCCTAAGGAATCAGAGAAATCGGACATGGCGGATCTTAATAGGGTTGTCTTCAACCTTACAAAGAACAAGGCGTTTGGAGAAATGTTACTGCAAGGCCCTCAACTTCGCCGCTCTCTAGAAGCACAGCCATGTCCTATTGTTACTATGCATGGCTTGGAACGAGAAGAAGATGTACGAAGTGATATCCAAGATTGTTATCTTTCCCTCCCCTTTGTATTCCATTTATGTTGTATGACAGGTACATCTCTTTACTGAAGTGAAATCAACAACTGCAAGATCGTTTGTCGCAATTTTCTGCCACTTACTACCATTGGAAGGCGGCATGTATACTTTTGGTGGACAAAGCTAGACAAGTTGCAACTAAGCTGGAGAAAATCGATTTGAATTTCATTAGGGAGGTAGTTGACGAACATTTGCTATGACTTTGTGACCTCGTGTGGATACATTGTTTGATAATCTTCCTATGATGAATATTCAGATGAAAGATGGCACTTCTACGGAGGTTGTAGATTGGAGAAAGGCCGGGTGGAATTTCAAACACCACATGTCGGCGCAGAATGATGTAGCATCAGGGACATTATTGTGGCCCAATTGTACAAAGTTTGTATTGGATCACTCTATGTATCCCATATGCTTAAATCCATTTGAACCAAGGAGAGGTAGCTTTAGGCTTGTGTGTCCATATGTATTATTCTCAATCTGTCTTGGTTCATTGTTTGGCTCAAAGTTGCTATGCTATATGCGAAACGACTTTTGATAAGCGATTTTACGAGATGTTCAATCTAAGAATCTATACACCGCCTTCTTGGGAACACAATGCTGAGACTACTGATGAGGTTAAATTCTGGGGTAAAGACCTTATTTGGAGTTGGCGTAGAGGTGGACATGATCTAGAGAAGAGTATTCCTAGCTCTCAATTGAACTGGGAAATTGACCCAAATGAGATTCTAAGAGTTGCATCAATACTTGGTGAAAAAGGTCCACAACATGAGGGTCTTCAGATGTCTTTTTTGAATGCCTTGAAGGCTTTTTTTATGTGAGCTCTCATACATTCAAGTGAGGGCTCCTCAAGTGAGGACATGGATGGAATCAATTTGGGAAGAGAGTAACCAATGGTAAAGGCCATGCCTCCATGCAAGATTTGGAAGAGTGTCAATTTGCTGAATCTACTTGGCGGCCACGATTCCAATTGCAAGCTCTGGACTATTTACTAGCTGAATATGGTCCCATCACAAAAAGGACTTTGCAGGACTTGAAAGACTCTAGAGTCTTAAATCTGATCTTAAACGCAGATGGTTCATTCAAAAAAATTCGTGCAAAGCGTAAACTCATTGTTGGAGACTGCTCCAACCCTTAGCCTACTGAATGATTATTAGGATGTTGTCATTGCATGCATTTAGTGAATGGTCTTAGCTATATAGGACTATATGTGATATCAGTATTATCTAATGGTAGCTTTTTACAGCAAGGTTGGTCACTTACTATTGTACTAATTTTTGCATCGAATAAAATAGTGGTATATATTTGGTCGACTCCTTTGCTTGTGGTCTATTGATTGTAAATGGAAGCTCTTATTGTATCCTTCATCTCTATAAAACCTGCGCAACCCTAAATTTGTACTAATCTTAAAAACAACTTAAAACTAATCCTACTTTCTTATCAAACAAGGTGCGTGTTTGACTACTTTATCGTGTCACCTCTACCATTTCCCTACCCGGTAGAATTCCTAGGGTGCAAGATTGCGTTTATTTATTTGAAATGTTAGAGACAACTCCGATACACATACACATGATGAAAGATAAATACAAACTTCCAAATATATAGTATATGCAGATAAGTACATAGAAGTAGTTATCTACACTTTTCCTTCACCTAAAACATGTATTGTTTCGATCAATGTTGGAGGTGTAAGTCCATAGTCTCTAGCCTATGAATCTTCAACTTTGTCCTTGCCTTTTGAAAAATGTGATCGTTGTGGTTCCAAATCAGCGCTGATTGCGTTCATGTTGATCTCATCTTCCGCATTCTTTATACGACGAGTCAACTCTGCCTACAAAATAAGGTTGTAAGGCACCACCTGAGATTATTGGGACATCGTTCTCTATATTCAAAGAAGATTGACTCAATAATTGCATCCACTCGTCCATGTTGTCGGATAACATTCCACTTCCTTTTCGCGTTGGAATTGCCTCAGAAATGTTCTCCTCGGTCATATTTGTAATGTTACCAGTAGGTTCACTCAGCTCGTATTCGTCCGTGTGTTCATCCTCTGAGGAATCCAAAGACCATGTTACGTCCTCATGAGCCTTGGCCTTAGGATTCCTGTTAACCGAATATTCTCCAAATATTCTCATTTTAATAGTCCAAACCCGGTTGGTACAGACCAACTAGTAGATAACCAACAGAATTAGCATTAGTCAAGGGTTGACACTCGACAGGTCGACCGACCTACCCACAGGTCAAATCGACCCTATTATTGACCGGGCCTCAATCCCCTTATCTATATCTACTCAACTTTCTACGGAAGAGACGTCTCTTATTCTTATAATTATGTTATATCTTATTGGTAACCCAAGGCGAGTCGATCTAATCTTTGTTTGCTTGTATTTCTAAGCTTTAATACTCAGATCTATCGACCTCCCCTTCTTTTTGTAAAGCTTCATGCTCTTCTTAAGCCAATATTGCAACCGACCTCTGGGTCCACCATTTGTTAGATCTGAATCGATGCTTCAATGAGTGAGTCAATTTTGGAAGTTGATGTGAGTTCATTTCTTCCGTAGGAATTTTGTGCAAACCCTGGTAGTCGATTCTTAGAATCGACTACTAGTGTCAACCCTTCTCCATGTAAATTGATTACCCAGACAGTCGCTCCTTTAAGGTCGATCTTCCACTGTATTCTTTAGACACTTCTGAGTATAGCTCTAGTGAAATATAGTTAATAGACCTTAACAACTCCCACATACAGCTCCAGATCCTTCTTCTTCAATAGTAGTTGATGTTTTGTTCAACCCAAGGTTGTCTTGTGCGACAAACTCAACACAAAGTCGAACACAACATGTCAAACTGACAACACACCCTTTGTTTGAGAATATACCATATTCCTAGAATATTCTAGAATATGCCCACATATTCTTGGATATTTGAGCATATTTCATCTTAATTGTCTAACGTACCAGACACCTCACAAACACGACAAACACGACGAGCACGACAATTCGACAGACATTGCCGAAAATGTGTCGAAGAAGACAACTCTGCTCCAACTTCTATAGGTTCAGTGTTCACTTCTACAAGCAATCGTTTGAGCGACGACCAATCCACCCGCTCCCCAAAAATTGTTTCCGCTTATACCATTCTTGCCGAGTATAATATAACAAATGCCAAATGTATATGCATTTGTTTTAAAATAGGTCATTATAGCACTCATGGAGGTTTGGTTCATTGTAAGTCCGATGAATGTTGTGCCGATAGAGACGAAAGAGCATGTTCATGTGGCACCACTCCACGTATTTCACACACGTGGCAAAAGACCACGACTCTATCTCTCCCTTCCATCCCCCAAATGCTAATATCTTTGGATTCTTCAAGATTCCTATGCGCTTCTTTCCAATCCTCTTCTTTATCTTCCAACCTTGGTCATGTGGCACCTTGAATGTAACATCTATAGAAGATTGTGCCTCCATTAAATAAAACCTAGAGATGAACAGCTCCAAGAAGTATTCATGCAAACTCTCTACGTGCAAGCAAGTAGCGACACTAAAGTTGATACTAGTCAATGCGTGGAAGGAGAGACAAGCAAAGTGGGAAACCGGACTATGGCCGCCTTCTTAAGCTGAGGAATCAAGCAACCGCCGGTCTACAAAATTAGGGCACATGGAGATCATAACGGTTAGCGGTGCCGGTAGGTTTTTAACCGGCAGTTGCCTTATTCCTCATCCTCTCGCCCTATCCGCATCATTGGTCACCCCATCCGTCACGCTATCGCCCTACCTGCACCACGGGTTGGCCGAGCTTCATCAAAGTGGTTGGTCAACATTGATTGTGCTACGCCCTTAGTCAACATTCAGGATGCACGTGCGTCTTTGTTGTGCATGACAACACAAGGTGAGTGGCAAAAAATTGAGTGACCACCATATGAAAGTAAATATTGTAAGTCGACAAAAATAACCATTTACAAACATTGAAATTAACAAATTACTCCTTGTAATATATAACCCATTATTTGTGAATTACGTGGAAGTATTTGATATCCCTTGCCCATATTATGCTGAATTAATCAAATTTAGATTTTAGGACAGTGAAAATGATTTCAACACTGATATTCACTATTAAGACATTATAGAACCTTGGAATAAGCGTACCTTTACTCTACTTGCCTTAGAGTCACTTTACACTATGGACCCTCAAGATTGACCATTTGGCTTTACCATACCTTATAAAAAGGAGAATAATCACTAACTTCAAGGTCCCCAAAGTATGCTAATTTATCTATTATGGATAATGATTTTATGGTCTCCTTGATTGTAGTTGAGTGAAAGTAAATGCCTCAACTCAACAACTATCAAGGAGACCATGAGGCTCAAAAATCATTGATTGGCTAGAGTACAATTATTTCAAAAGAAAGGAGGAAAAAGGGGAGAATAAAAAAGAGAATGATGACAACTTTAATTTAAAATTGAGATTAAACTTGTCCGGGTCTAAATCCATATTACACCACAAGAGTTTTCAAGGCACTCAAAAAATCATTTTTCATTTATCATGGTGACGGCTCTTCGCTAAAAGCCATATCCATGATAATCATTTTCATTTGAGAATGAGAAATGTGAGGAAGCGGGGAATATGAAATTTGAAGAAGAGGTAGAATGAGAAAGAAAGGGAGAATTAAGGGAGAATGAGGGAAATGGAGAAGATGGTAGAAGTGGAGAACTCAAAATTTGACTAAGAAGTTATATGTAAAAGAGTTATGTGTAAAAGAGGATCCAAGAGCAAGAGCGGAAGCTCTTGCGCACTCGCCCCCCGGAGCGTCCAGACTGCCTCTCGCCCCGGACCGCTGTTGCAGCTGGATGGCCGATTGCATTGGGGCGACCGACTTTCACGCTCTTTGGGAGTCGCCCAATCCTACTCGAAATGATGGACTGTCGGTCGCCCTAATGTTGTCGCTCTTGCACTCGCGGTCGCCTTGCTACAGGAGGTAATATGTAGTCGCCTTTAGTCGCAGTCGCCACTTTTCACTCCACGTGTCGTGCTCTTGGGCATTGTCGGGTGTCAACTCAAAGTTGCCACCTGCTTGCACGACTGCTCAAGGAACGTGGACTTCACTTTTTTTGGTGTTATACGCCAAACATCACATCTTATCCCCATTTTAGTAGATTGAAGATACTTTTGTATGAATATGTTGTAAATTATGTTTGCAATTGTAACTGTGATTAGTCCCTACGCATAGGCAAAGGAATATACTACTTAGGTAAGAGTTCTCTATATAGTTATTTATATATATATATATATATATATATATATATATATATATATATATATATATATATATATATATATATATATATATATATATATATATTTTTTTTTTTTAATTAGTTAGCATGAAATTAACAATGAGTACAAAATTCGGAAAGTAAAAGAGTACTCGACCCACAACGCAAGAAGAAAGGAAAGAAGCAAAAGCGGAATCATTGTATTCTACAAGATGCCACTCAATACGCATTTCCCGGGTGGGAGACCAAAGAAGGTGTTAGGAATCAGAAGAAAGTCAAGATTTGCATCGCTTGGTGCCACATCGGCAAGTTGTTTCCACACTATTGACTTGAGACGCACATCAAACACTATACTGCAAATTTGCACTATTGCAAGCATTACAAATTTGTACAATGATGTCTTGAAGTGTCGAGGTTCCTTTATAAAGGCAAGAATGTCACCAAGAATGAGATTTTGTAAAATATTGATCAAATGGTGTATGCGGAGGTAATATCGGAGAAAGTGGTGGTTTGAAAAAAACGCCACAAATCTTCCATCCAACGGAACGAGACATTCCAAGAGCACCATTGTCAGAAAACCCATGAGAAGGTCTTTCACTGCCAAAGAATTGGGAAGATGGAGATGCAGATGAAGTGTATGTTTATAAAAATCCAAATTCTGATGAAAAAGAGGTTCAAGAGCGGGAGCATTGTACACCTCTTTTAGAAGGGTTCATTGATGACCTAGACCACTTTCTTTTGGATGAAACAAGCGTGCGGGATTCAGAGGTGAATGAAGCAAAAGTGAAGAATGTCAAAGACCTACGAATTGAAGGAGAAGCGGATCTCAGTGAACACATGGAGGTTGAAGGAATGTTAGGTGCACAACGCATGGATTCCACCCAAATTAGTATTGGCCTTGGTATGTACGCCCCTCAAACAAATGTTAACGTAGAGGAGGGGACACAATAATATCCAATAGAAAGGACTAAAGCGACTGAAAGAGGAGGGGATGAAGAAGTAGAACACAAGAAGGAAGTTCAATTAGTCATCAATGATATCCTCATGGAAGAAGGCGGAGATAGCTACAACGAGGAGATCAAGAAGGCTTGGGAGGAATTACATGACTTGTTTGATGCTATGGCATTGGAAAAAAAAAAGTGAATTGAACTCGATCGTGAGATACACAAAGTTAGCGATGCAAAGCTTAAGAGTAGAGATGCCACGACGAATGTCTTTCCTGTTCCCGATGCCGAGAATCAAGTCGATTACTATCCCAAACTCATGGAGCAGGCAAAAAGTTTTGAAGAAATGAGAAGGAGAAATATGGAGGTCGTCGAATGGATTCTGGTCAATGATTGGGGTCGCGATGAGGAGATTATAGTTGCAGGAGCCAAGGACCAAGGTCAAAGTAAAGAGAAGCTAAAGCAATTCTTTGGGGCATGCAATTCTTGGGCACTAAGATCAAAACTGTGAAATTGGCTAGTAGTCAAGCATTAGAACGATTGAGGGAGAAGGAGGAAAAGTTAGTACTCAATCCACTAGATCGCATTGAAATTGCATAAGAGGGTCAGAGTTCCCAAGGTAGTGAAACAATTGAGGAGTTGGTAAAAAAGCTACTAGTGTGCGTAGAGGAGAGGTTGATAAAGGACTTACAAATAGGACAAAGGAGAAATTTTGTAAATAGTACCAAAGAGAACAAAGCAAGCTTGGCTGGAGAGAGCGTCATATGAATGATAGTTGGGAGGATTTAAAAGAAGCAACCACTAGAAGTGGAAGTACGATGGAAGAAGATTAGAGTAAAAAGGTTGAAATTTTAGAAAGACGCTTGGGAGTTGGTGTTTTCTATTTTTTTGGAATTAAAGGTTGCAAGATATGCTGAAGGTCGAATGTTATACAATGTACCTTCATGATTATATGATATGTTTGCATTTTGAATTTTAAAATGCTCCAATTGGTTTTAATCGTGGATTAAGTAATGATGAATAATAAAATAAAAATTGGAATCGTAACTAAGTTATTGGAGTTGCGCATCAATATGGTGGAATTTAATCAACCATTGACACCCCCTCAACCATTGACACCCCCTCAACCATTGACACCCCCTCAACCATTGACACCCCCTCAACCATTGACACCCCCCCAACCATTGACACCCCCTCAACCATTGACACCCCCTCCTGTAAAACCCGCTTCCAACAACCCAATCCACAATCCAACCATTGACCCCCCCTCCTGTAAAACCCGCTTCCAATAACCCAATCCGCAATCCAACTATTGCTCCCCCTCTTATAAAACCCACTTCCAACAACACGATTCACGATCCAACCGATACGATTCACGATCCAACCGATACGATTCACGATCCAACCGATACGATTCACGATCCAACCGATACGATTCACGATCCAACCGATACGATTCACGATCCAACCGATACGATTCACGATCCAACCGATACGATTCACGATCCAACCGATACGATTCACGATCCAACCGATACGATTCACGATCCAACCGATACGATTCACGATCCAACCGATACGATTCACGATCCAACCGATACGATTCACGATCCAACCGATACGATTCACGATCCAACCGATACGATTCACGATCCAACCGATACGATTCACGATCCAACCGATACGATTCACGATCCAACCGATACGATTCACGATCCAACCGATACGATTCACGATCCAACCGATGCCCCCACCCCTACAAAAGAATTCTGCTTCCAACTCCCCTACCCTAATCCAACCAGCAGTCTCTAAGATCTCCCCATCATTCTCTGAGATCTCACCACCATCACAAAACTAACAAAACACTGAAAAAGTGGATAAAATGGAGTATTCGTAAACATCGTCAAGTGACTCTTCATATCTAAATTTGATATATAGAAACCACAACCACTATCCCTCCACGTATTAGAAAAGGCACATGCATTTCTAATATTTGGTATACAAAAGCACCACTAATTTCACTCCAACTGACGTCACTTTGATTTCAACATATAAAAGCACAACCAATCTCTTGTCACATGACTGGCACGTTTGATCTCATTCGATACGACTCCATGTCAAATGTAATATTGTAAAATCCAAATTTTAAGATTCATATTGATTATTACCAGCAGAAATCAACCTTAAAAATATCAAACCAAGATCAGTATCAACAGAAGTATAAAGCCATGTTGGTTACAACCTGGACACCAAGATCATCGACAACAGTAGCACACCTACAAAGCCATGTCGAACACAAGCAAAAGAAGCCATCCTTGAAGAAGTTACAAAAGAGTTTCAAGATCACAAAATTATGAGCACAAAAATCATAAGCAAATATCTTCATCTGCACATAGGGTATTACAGAACACGAGCATCAGGCACATCAATCAGCTTTAACAACGCTCTTACAAGCAACAACAGAAAACTGCATGGATATCGATGCTACACCATTCACTCACTTATGCCACGGTATTCACAATTAATCTCCGACTCCAGAAGGTTACATTCATCTGCAAAAAATTCTAAAACCTCTCTTGCTAGGATGGATGATACTTGTAGTAATAATAATCATGGTGAAAGATAAAAATTAAGAGGATGGAGGAGTGGCTACCGTAGCTTGCGCATTCGATAACCGAGATCGACGTGCACCTTCTGCCCTATCCATGTAATCAGCATGTGAATCATGATGTTTACCTGTGCAACAAAAAGACTATCAGAAACATGAAACACCTCCATTCGTTTGTGTAACTACTTTTCCGTTTTTTGGGTTCGGTGCATATTGTGGACAAATTTCTGTTCTTGAGCAGAATATAGACTTCTGGACAACTTGGAGCACTGTATGACCTACAACACTACAATCGCTGGAGACCTGCGTGTTCAAGGAACTGGATCTGCAATGAGGAGCAATGCTCACTACAAACTACGAACCAGTTTCTGATTGCTTGACGAATTCTAACTTGCAAGGTATTGGGGAACATTAGGATTTTAGAATCTTCATAACATAATAAATGAAGGCACACCATGAATATTTAGTATAGTCATCGATAAGAATTCTGAAAGTCCTCCGAGGCTAATACTTAAACACTCGTAGACAAATCAGGAATAAGCTATTTGGAACATTCAACGAAGATGAATCTGCAGCAGTGCTCACTACAGACTGAAGGCGCACCATTGTAACGAAACGTTGGATTCTGTATCAACACTGATAAGTGCGTGGTCGATAGAGATTAGGAACTGAATCTGCATATCTACTATGAGGAGAGATGCTCATTACAAGCTAAGAAAGGGCTTCTGACAATATTTACCTGGAAAAGCAGTCAAGAAATTTTAGGGCTTCTGGTTTTTAAGACCATTATTACATATATGTGAAGGCACACTAGACATTAAGGTTGTCTAATCACCAATAACGGCTTCAAACTAACAAATTCCTGAACCTTTCAATGAATCTAACTTGCGAAGACCTAGAAAGGCATTACAGGACTTTAGCGTTCTTCAACCCTAAAATCGTAGACAACTGTTGCGTAACATATGAAGGAAGGACATCGAAACTCGACATGAAAATTTGCCACCAAAACCTTCAGAAATCTGTTTGCGTAGAAAATTTTTTACACCTTACAAATAAATAAATCAGGTCCAAGTGAGGATTACCAGGACACTGAGGTCAAGCATGCCGAGAACCAAAATGAGCTAAAATCAAAAGAGACCTGCGTGTTCGAGGAACTGAATGTTCAGCTCTATAAAGATCTTGCCAAATTCTAACTTGCGGCATTGAAGAAGAATTCGAGCGTTTTTCAAGGTTCAAAATCCAAAAGCTCCAGACGAATACTGACTAAAGCCGCCTAATATGTTGCCCATAAGATTTTGTATCACTCATGCGGAACTCGTGGAATATGAGAATTTTAAGAGCTTACCTGAGGTGAGAAGCAACCAAGGAATAGTAATAACGACGCTGAGGCCAAGCATACCAACGAGCACGTGACGTTTGCTTCCACTCCACAACATCACTTGGACCTTGGACGGCGGTGCCTTCCACCCTGCGGCACGCTCCGCAGGCGACAACGTCTCAGGAACGAACGGCGAGTCCACTTTCGGCTTGCTTTTCTCCAACATGGTCGAAAGAATAGCAAACAACTCGCAAATTGTTTGAAAAGAAAATTGAATGCTTAACGTTAAACGGATTGCGAATCAAGAAACAGAATTAAAGACAATTTGGTCCAATCTTGAAACCCTAGAGAGCCCTAAAGCCTGAACACAGCAAAGCTTGGAGGTGCGAGACGAAGAAGGTGAAGAGGATTCGTGGGTTCGTAGGAATTAACTAGAAAGTTACCCTGCGCTGTCCACGTCGTGTCGTGAGAATTTTTTCATTTTATTGGCTCTGTCCGAACTTTAAACAGCGACAGGGGCTGGCCGGAGGCAGCGACAGGGGCTGGCCGGGCCGCCGCTCACTAAATCCAATCCATGTTCCAAATGTCAGGCCCTGTTTTAGTACTCTTTCCGCAAACCGCGTAATGAAAAGAAAAACGATTTTGCCCCGATCGCTCGTGTCTTTTCCTTCCCGATACACTCCAGTGCATCTATCGTCCAATAACACTATCGACCACTGATACCCTGGACCTCGTGTCTATCCCTATCGGCCGTGTGGGGCCCACTACCCGATACGTCCCCGCCTCTCGCGGACTCCCCCGTTTCTCTCTCGGTACCCGATATGTACCACTTTCAACCACATCCACTGTTCTCGGCCGGGTGGGGCCCGCTAACCGATACCACTCTCACCTAGCCGATAATCCTCTCCCCGAGTCCACACGCCCATTTATTGCCCCCTGTCCGATATGCCCACTTTCATCCGTTTCCATTGTTATCAGCTTCATAGAATTCTCGATCATCTCATCATCGGAATTCAACGCCGCATGCGGTTGTTTTTGCGTGGGTTGCCGCCACCGAGCTTAGCGATGAAGTACCTTGATCTAAATCTCCCACCGGAAGTGCCGTCTGGCTTGGGATCAGCTGAAGATTTGTTTGTGTTCGGTGCGAAGAATGCAACAGGTACACAGCCTAGAAGGCGGCAGGGTCGTCCGAAGGTCGAGGGTGTGTGCGAGCAGGGCATTCAAGATCTGGAAGCTGCTTTCCGAGAGGGACCGCACTCGAAATATCTGTCGATGCACGGACACAAGCTTTTGAAGATACGTGACGCCTTGGAATTCCACCTCCCGGTCCATTTACATGGAAAGATCTCCGCTGGAATGTGGAGGCTGAGAGGTTTACGAATCCTCCACAAGGAGAGTCCGAACCTGTGCATAGAAGTGGCCAATTCAAGAGGAAGCAGTCTAAGCTCATGGCCTACATTCCTTGGGAACGCCTGCAGGATTTTATCAAAGGTGAAGAATCCCAGAGAAAAAACGTAGAAACAACATTTGTACGTGACAAATTTGTCCCCACGAATGTTGGTGAGAAGACTACCTTTCGCTAGAATTGCCGCATCGAATACCACAGGTATCATAGGCACTACTGAATTGAACTATGTAGGAGAGGGATAGTAACGAGGACTTTGCCTTATCACTAATTCTAAGTGCGTCTATAAATTGCTAACGCTTTATCGGGTATCTGTTATCGCTAAGCTATTATCGGTTATGTGCGTTTATCGTAGATGGTGTTGTCAGTACGGACCTGAAGACAAGAGGGACAAGGTTGTTCCTATCACACCAGATATGGCTCCTCGGGCAAGAGCATATAATCGCAAAGAAAAGCAGGTTTATTCTGGACGTGGTCAGAGAGGCCCTCGTGCCACAACAACAAAAGAGGGAGGCTCTATGAAGGTGGGGTACCAGTGTAGGTTTAGTGTAGGAAGGTACTACTTCTTACCTTCAATTACTGAGATATCGTACTTTGTGAAAGACCACGTTGATTCTGATGGTATTATCGTTCACGATAAACTGAATGTGCGTATCGGGCGGCTTCGATTCCGTAAATACATATCGGACGAAGTTCGAGACTGGGTTCTCCGCCAATTTGATGAGTCTGTTCCTATGGAAGCAATCAAACAAAAGCATCAGAGATTAATTCTGAAAGCACGCGATGAAGGCACACTTACTGCATCGCGAGATTGCTTTCTCAGCATGGAAGATATCCGGAACATATGCGGTGTTCGTTCCCAAGAATTGTACAAGAAGCATGATAATGATGCTGAAAGCGTTCGAAAGTGGGTTAGAGAGAATCCTGACATGGTCTTCTTCTACCAAGATCCTGGAACAAAGATAGAAGGGGTGATGAACTCCGATAACGTACCTTTCGTGATAGGTATCCAAACCCCATTCCAAAGGAAGATGATGCTCCAGTACAGGCATCATAGCATCATCGCCATAGACGGCACTTTCGCCACAAACAACAAAAAAGTTAGCTCCATCTTCTGATAAGCTAACATTCTATGTCGAGGTAACACTAAGAATGTCCTGACCTGCTCTATCTATTGTCGCGTACAGTATCCACTATTTACAATGATGGTGTTTGACGACTGGCGGAACGGGGTGCCGGTGGCATTTGTTATTACTATCAAATCAAAACAAAGTGATTTGGCGCCTTGGATGCGTGCTCTGAAAGAGAAGCTGCGCCTCTTTAACCTAGAGTGGAGACCCACAGCATTCGTACTAGGTGACGCCAACAAGGAGATTAACTCCTTCCGGTACGCATCAAATACTGACCTGTAATGAAGGTAAGCAAAGGACCTGGTAGTTTAGTATCATCTCTCGGCTACTAGTTCCGGTATAGTATCGTGTACCTGATATCGTATAGCGTATATCGTGTACATCTCACGTGGATATCGTGTAGTGTTTGTCGTGTAAGTCTCACGGGGATATCGTCTAGTGGATATCGTGCACATGTCCCGGGACGGTAATTGACAACGTGTGATGGGTGCGTACCGCAGGGAAGTGTGGCCGGAATCTTCGCTCTTTTTATGCTTATGGCATGTCCGTCGAGCGTGGCAGAAGAAAGCCTGCGCAAAACTAAAACAGATGGAGACGAGAGCTGCTGTTCTACGAACAGTAGGGGACCTCATGTACATTTCCGAGACCCCAACTGATTTAGAGGAACCATCCCTGAGGGGACCAGACTCAAAAATTTGGACACTGCTGGAGTGGGTACAACATGTCTACAACAAAGCTAAGGCCCGCCTTCCAGCCGCAGACGCGTATTGGAGGTATTTCGATCACGAATGGATCCCAAAAATCAAAATGTGGGTAGTAGGCGATAGGAGAATACCCCATGCTAGACAGGAAACCACAGCTGCGATTGAGTCATTTCATTCTAATATGAAGGCTGTACTACGACAATCTAAGAAGAAGCTTATCGGTCAAAGGATGGACTGGCTTATCTACGAGCTCACGGGAAATGTTATTGAGAGATACGACTATTCGCATTGGAGCAAGCAAAACGGGTTCGTGAAGAACAAAAAGCTCAGAGAAGTGATGGTCAATTCTATCATCCAAGCAAAAACCATTCCCGATAGGAATGTAGTCCTTCCCCTATATGCAGGAGGTCCTGCCTTGGTGAGATCATCCAAACGAGGTCATATCGTTTACGCGGTACACAATCCTTGTACTGAGTGGGCAGTATGCGAGTGTGTTCACTCTCAGAAAGGTAATATTTGCAAGCATCAAGTCAAAGTTCTATCGTTAGCAAGACCTGACCTGGCCGAGGGCACGATAGCTCGATTTTTGGGCAGTTTACGAGGAACGACTCAAGGTGGTATGGAGAACCTGTTGAACAATAATCAGCAACATCAGGCTAGGCATGAGCTTCCTGTCATTGACATAAGAGATGTTAGAGACGAAATTCCGCCAACAGCACATGAAGACTTAGAGAGAGATGTACCTATCGGAAATGCTCCAGCCGGGGTCGAATTGGAAGAGGTCTGGAAAGACGATGACGACCGTATGCACCAAACGATAATGAAACTCCTAGACAAAGCATATCGAGAGCCTCTCCTAGCTCGACATGTTGATGCTGATCTTCGGAGTTTGGATGCGACCGTATCAAGGTTGGAGGCCGAGATTGCTGCAGGAATGCTCCATCTCCTCCAGGAGATTGCTCCACTACTCCGTGCTAACCGAGACGGGTTAGGGATGAGATCCCAAAGACTTACCGATTTCTTGGAATCTAGAGGTTATCGGGTGAGATCCCATGCTCATCCAGAGAACTTAACTCAATGAGCAAGAGTTTTATTGTCTTTAGTATCGGTCTCATCATATCGTGAATGAACTATCATCTAAACCGTCTTTAGTATCGGGCACATCCTATCTTCTATGTACTATCGTTCATACTATCTTGAGTGTCGGTCGCAGCCCTTCGTGTATGGACTATCGTCCATACTGTCTTGAGTATCGGTCACAGCCTATCGTGTATGCTATCGGGAACCGACTTCTGTGTAGGCTTCTGAAAGACAAGTATTTCATTTGACTACCTTGTATGCTATCGGGAACCGACTTCTGTGTAGGCTATTGTGTACTGACTTCTCCGTAGGCTATCGGGTAGAGACTAGTGTGTCGGCTATCGGGTAGAGGCTATCGAGTACGCTATCGGGTAGAGACTCACGGGTAAGCTCTCGGGTACAGACTATCGTATAGGTTATTGGATATTGATTATCGAATGAGCAGTGTACTAATCGTGCTCTCGTTGATTTCCATCTCCTGCGCAGACCGCTGGATAAGAAGGTGGGCGTTGTCCATTGGTCCATGCTTGTTTTTGGTCCCGATTCCAGGAAAGCTGTAGGGTTACCAACGGATCGTTCTAGCTGGTCCTGCGTCATAGCCGATCGCCGAGAGTTGGACGACTCGTTTATGGACTTCATGCTGCGACACATCATGTATCGGGCACACCCCCGCATACGAGAGCAGTACCACCTAACTCACAACTGGTTAGGTCAACTTATCACCAGTTCATTGAGGGAGAGGGACGTCACATGGGATTCTTTGGTCGTTTCTATATTCAGAACGCTTCGGACTACGGACTCGATGGTGAACACTTTTGTTGTCCCCTACAATAATAAGGGACATTGGAGCCTCTATATAGTGAAGGACACTGTGACCGACTTCTGTCTGATACCTGTCTTTCAGAAGCCTGAGTATGAGTCCCATGTTTTTTTCCACTTCTGGGGCCGTATGCCTTGCTGCCTCAAAGCAAAGACTTGGCTCAAAGTTCCAATACGGAATTTTGGAAGTGCGTTGAATGGCATTCTCACGAATCATACAAGTATAAGGAGGATTCGGCGAGTATAGCTTCGGGAACTGCAACTGTGTAATGAGTCCGGGGTAGAATACTATCGAAGCGCCCTTCCTTGCAACGCCTGCCTTTATCTCTGCCAACGTCTCCTCAATCCACTCCTCCAATACATTGGCCTCTTCAAAACCAGGAGGATCATCATCTGATTCAGACGGAGAATCAATAATGATTTCATCCGTGTAGATTAAATCCGCTCCAGATAGCGGAAAAGCGTGCTCCGGTACTTCTCCAGTTATGTTGGTCGTAGAAATTACTTGGATGCGTCCGAACCCGCTCTCAGTCAAAGGCATTAGCGCGCATTGCGATAATTCAAAAGCGGAACCTAGACTGCAGGATGCTTTCGGAGTGCGCAAACCCTGCCCGAGAGATATGTCGTGCATAACCTGAGTCCAACCAATTATCGTCTCGTCACCGCTAGAAGCAACGGCGTTGATAGGCGCTGAAGTAGGCGCTCGAGGTACATCTGGCAATGCCATGCCGGCCACGTTCTGCTGTGGCAGGGCACTTTCGGGTTTCCCTTCGACCTCCCTCTCCGTAACGTTTTGGCTCGGCAGCAATTTTTCCTCTTCTCTCTCGGCGAGTGGAACCGCCAAATCGGGCTTCGGCAGCACATCTTCATGTACCTTCTCGGGTAACCTCTCCGGCGATTCCTCCCTCTGCAGTACATCTGCCTCTACCCTCTCGGGGAACCCCTCCAAGACGACATCTTCCCTCCTCGGCACGAACGACTCATCTTGCCTATCGGCCTCCACCTCCATGGGTGTCACAACTCCCTCTTCTCTCTCGGCAACCTCCTCAGTTGCACCCACATCCTTCTTTGGCCTCTCGGCCTCCACCTCCATGAGTGTCACAGCTCCCTCTTCTCTCTCGGTTACCTCCTTAGTTGGACCCACATCCTTCTCTGGCCTCTCGGCCTCCACCTCCATGGGTGAATGAGCTCCCTCTCCTCTCTTGGAAACCCCCGAAGTGAGACACACATCCATCTGTGGCCTCTCGGATTCCGCCTCCGTGGGTGTAACAGCTCCTTCTGCTCTCTCGGCGACCGCCTCCGTCAGACCCACATCCTTCTCTGGCATTTCGGCCACCTCCTCCATGGGTGTGGGAGCATCCTCTTTCTGTATCGGCGCCCCCCTCCGCGATACAGACGTCATATGTACGTCATCATCTGTGCTCTTGGCCTCATCTTACGTTGATGTCTCGGCTTCCTCTACTGCTCTCTCGATCACCTCCTCTGCCGGACTGACATGCTTCTCTGCTCTCGCGGTGCACTCTGTAAGATTAGGATCAGTCGCATCGGGAACATGAGATCCAACTTTGTAACCTCCATGCACAGCGATAAGTGCTTCCGCTCCTTCCACATCCCGCGTCTCCGTTGACAAGTCCGCGGCTTCGTCCGCTACGGGTTTAAGTTCAAACCAATAATTTTCGTTGTTACAGAGCTTCGTAATCGCCTTCTTGCAATCAGTCGTGTCTTGTTGTCTCGCGACCACTATGGGATGGTCGTAAACATGAGTGATCCCATTTGGTAATTCGATCGGATCCAGAGCGTCGGGTATATGTGCACATATCCGGAACATCAAAACCCAGCGCTTTCCTAAATGTATATCATAATATGAATAGACCAAAGCCGAACATGATAAGATGAACAAAGATGGACGATAATTACATGTTGTGCTTCCAATGAAGTGGAGGTCGAGGTCTTCTCGTAGTAAGCACATATTGTCTAGAGTATGCCATGGCAGATATGTGCTAGGAAGGCATCCGATAACCCACTTCTGCAGGACCTCGTTCTCGTATCTATTCACCAAGTCGATAATAGCTCGGACTCGAACATATAAGATGAACCTGTTCAGGGCCACTCCACTATCAGGCATACTCCCATCAAGATGGTCAAAGAGAGCCTCAACTTGAGGTTCTCCGTCACCATACTTGACCTCGCTGAACAACATCCATCCCAATTTATCGTACAGCTGAAAGGCGCCTTCCCATCCGTTAATTGCCCTCTCCCGCAATTTCCCAATTCGTTTGCCGCTAATATTCGTGTTCGGGTGACACATATTGTTTCCACTGCAACATGTAACGGTGTACCCGATAAGTACAATGGTATCAGTTATACGATAATCAACAAAGACAGTCTACCTTACACGACACATACACTCTCGCGTATTCGATAACCAAGAAAGTAAACAGAATGAATATCGGGTACCCAATAGGAAGGAAGCTTACAGAGAATTATAGCCCTTGGTGATGAACCAACACTTCAGAAGTCTTGTTTCTCGCGGAGGTAGTATCGATTCAACGCGCGCTTTCTTGAGTGTATCCACAATCGCCTGCGCTTCGTGCACGTCGTGTTTCCATGGCATAGGCGGGAGCAGCGGTCGAATGAGGTCGTTTGCAGCGGTGTAATAGAAAAGCATGTTGTCATTCCAATGCAATGACTCCCATTCTAAACCATGAACCTCATCGTATGTAGCCATACGCTCCCGGAAGACAGCTTCGCATGATTCCAGTGCTCGCGCGGCTTTCGCCTTACCCGATACATCCCAATCACGCAGATCAGACTCACGTTCTAAGAATGCCCACATGCTGCTTATGGAGTTCATCCAGAACTCTGGAGGTGGTTCCTCCCATGGTAATTCCGCGTGACCGCAAATTACTTTGCACTCGTCCAACTCCCACTTTGGGACATCGGCAATAAACGCCTGCACGATAGCAGTCTTGAAGGGCATCGCGTTCCTCCCCTGACCCACTAACTCCGCGACCATACGTTTCAGGTCTTCCATATCCTGCACAGTGGACAACGCACCATCCGCAACTAATCCGTGCGTGAGGAGGATGTAAAGGGCAGTCCTTAGGAGAGGCTCCGGAGTCTTCATACTATACCCGCGGAAAACTTCCTCTCGTAGACGCTCCAGGTGTTTAGTACGTGCCGAGTCAAGTTGTTTGGCCTTGAATCGGAAGTCTGAGTCTTCCCACCTTCTTTCCCCCACTATTGTCCTAAACTGCTCCATGTACTCAGACATATTTGCATCCTCGTCACTGCTATCTAATAGCTCTTCTTGTGCCCTATTGACTACCTTGTACGCACTCGCATCTACATCCGAACCACCGTCTATACGAACGCCACGTGAATTCGTTGCTTGCAGTTGGACTCTCTGCAAGGCCGAGATTGTTCTATAAGAACAGAAAGGCGAATGAGAGTCGTGGCCGAGAGCCTCGTCCTGTAGGGTATCGTCATGGACACCTGCCGGATGACCACCGTCCATGATAGGATCCACGTACTCCGAAGTATCGTTCATCGGAGCCGGTGATTGATTTCCGTCATCATTATCGTCGTTGTTCCCTTCCTCAGATACATCCTCAGCTTCTGATTCCACCCGTGCACGAGAGGCAAAACTACGCGTCTTGCGTGGGCGAGTACTGTCATCGGACCTCTCGCCCCGTCTCTTCGATAACACAGTTCCTCTACGCTTCCTAACGGGTTTTTCTGATACCTCAGGCACACTCTGGAAAAAGGCTATGGCCTTCTCCTCGTCTGACGCCTCTTGTATCTCCTTCAGAAACTTAGCTACCGCAGGGATATCGAGGTTGGGGTACGTCTGGCATCTTACCGGTTTCTTAGGGCACTTCGCATGAAAGAGATGAATGTTGAGTCTGTGCTTCTGGAAGTGCGCCTCGCAATGGGGACATTTGTACATCTTCACTTTTTTGTCGTTTGTCAATGACCGTCTCGCACATATCCGATTGCGGCCCATGAATCTCAAGGATGAGAAGCCTTGCGTCCATTGGGGCCCATTCCTCTTTCCAGAAGTGTGTATTTTCCACCCCAAAGACCTGCTCAACCTTCTTGGTATTCGGGTTGTTTTTGATGCGAGTTGCCTTCAATTCGATATTGGATGCCAGTAAGGTGGCCTTGTATGAGCATATTGATCCAACCTTTTCCATATCTGCAGGTCTACAAAATCACACATGGTACAGAATTGCATACAGACCGTTTGTGTCTGATAATCCCAAAACCTACAATACGAATCCAAAACCAATAGACGATATACAATAGACGACAGACGCGACACGAGAGACGATACGTCATAAGCAATAGGCGATAGGCATTACGAGATAGACGATAGGCGATAGAGTGATCCCGTTACTGGACAATAGACGTTGCACAACATAATCTCCAACAAAAACAACTATTCACGCTCTACAATTGATAATTCTCCATTACCCGAGTAAATCTTATCGTGAATGCAAAAGAAAAATCGAACAACGACAGAATTCAAGATACCGACACTACTTTTGACCAGGGTTGTCAGGACGACCGGACCAGGGGGCGACCGGTCGACCATGGTCCGGTCGTCCTCAGCCCCTAGGACCTGTCGGTGACATAACGGGTTTTTTATAATTTACCTGGAGTAAATTACCGTCCGACGGTGGCCGACCGCACCCCCGTCCGATCCTTTGACCAGCCGACCGCACCCCCGTCCGACCGTTTGACCGGCCGACCGGTGGCGGGTCCGGCGAGGTCGGCCGCCGACCGGTTAGCGGACCGGCGAGGTCTGCCTCCGACCGGGGTGACGACCGTCGAGGTCGGCCGCCGACCGGGGTGACGACCGGCGAGGTCGGCCGCCGACCTCTTTGGCGACCGGCGAGGTCGGCCGCCTACGAAGGCCCGACCCGTCAAATTTCAACGGTCAAATTTCAAATTTCAACGGTCAAATTTTAAATTTCAGCGGTCAAATTCAGGGTTGAAGGTATATAAGAGAAGAGACACAAGGCCTCATTTCACTTCCGAATTGTGAATGCGGCCCAAGGTCTCTGAGCTGCATAACTTTATGTTATGTGTCCGTTGCTTGGGACGTATTGAGTTCGGAAGTGCAGAGTTCGTTTACGAACTCTTGACATTTTTTTCTACATATCTACTACCACGTTTGTTCATTTTGAGGTGTCTTACCTATCAAAATGGCCAACAAATCATCCTCACCTTGGTTCACTGATGTTCATGAAGTACAAGGCCAACCTACCACGACCCCAACGGTCCAATGCAATCTCTGTCATAAGGTTATGAGCAAGAGGCTAGAACGGCAGCTCAGTCACCTTGGCTATGAAGGCAAGCGTGGGGTCCGCCTTAATACAATAACGCTTTGTCCAAAATTGAACACCCGAGTGATGGATTTATTTTGAAGATGTGATGGGCGGTTCCCTCCACATAATGGAGAAATGAGCGGTACACATTCAATCCCATCGTCATCAGAAGTTCCGAATGTTGGCACGCCAAGGTCCACTGGTGGAGACTCTTGCGTGGGATCCTCTCAAGCTACCCCTTCGATTCCATCAACACCTTTAGTTGGATCAATCTCCACCGTTCCTAACTTCGCGGGACAAGTGAGGGTTGGTGGGCATATCAGTAGGGCGATTAAACAATCTGTGATTGAAGATAGTTTTGCTGAAGCGGATAGGCGGGAACTAGACATACTTTGGGCAAAGTTTTTCTATGAAGCAAACGTACCGTTTGCTGTAGCACGGAATCCCGCCTTCAAGGAAGCTGTAATGAAAACTGCGTCTTTCCGAAAACCATATGTCCCTCCTTCTTACCATGACATTCGGACAAGGTTGTTGGGACAAGTAAAAAGTGATCTAGAAGGAAAACTAGATAGTAGACTCAAGGAGAGCCTTCGGAAGTTCGGGGGAACTTTAGCCATGGATGGATGGTCATCTGTGAGTAGTCGCCCTCTTGTGAATGCAATGCTAGTGACTCCTGCTGGAGAGCTTTTTCTTGGCGCCGTCGATACTACTGGCAAAGAAAAGACAGCAATGTATATGGCCTCTATCATGGTCAAGTTCATCAAACAAGTTGGCCCCGAGAACGTTGTCCAAGTCTGCACGGACAACGCTTCTGTAATGATTAATGCCTCTCGATTAGTCGTTGAGGATTATCCCCATATATTCATTCAGGGATGCGCCACGCATGCGATGGATTTGTTGTTGGAAGATTGGGGAAAGGCGTCATGGGTGAAAGAAACTTTGGAAAAGGCCAAGGGCTTGGTCAAGTTCATTAAAAACCGTCAAATGCCTTTAGCCGTGTTTCGTAAACACGAGACAAGGTTTAGCCTATTGATGCCTGAGAAAACAAGATTTGCGTGCAATTTTATAATGATAGATCGCTTATTGCAGGTTTGGGAATCATTGAAGCAAACTGTTGTAGATCCCCAGTGGTTGTTATATGCCACGAAGAAGTCTCTATCAGCTAGAGATAAATTACTGGAGTCCCGCAACGTAAGAAAAGTGGTTTTGGATGACGGTTTCTAGAAGCGTTGTACAAACTTCCGAGATATGGTGGCCCCAGTAGTGTATGCTCTTCGGGAATTCGACGGCAAGGAGCCTTGTACGGGCAAGGCTTTGCATATCGTTCGTCAGCTCGAGAAGCATGTACTGACGCTATCTACAGAACCATTTTCTCTCCCGACGGATTTAGCGGACATTGCGAAGGAGAACTTTTACGCAAGGAAAAAGTTGATGACAACAGATCTGCATTGTGCTGGTGCACTTTTGAATCCTTATTTACTACATGACAAAGAGTTAGCAGATGATACTGAGGTCTGGCATGGGTGCAGGCGTGTTCTAAAAACTCTATGTGCTCCGGGCACTTATCATGATGTGGCGAATGAATATATGGCATTTCGAATGAGGAGTGCTCCATTTCATGAGATGTTGGATCCTAATGAGTCGAAATGTTCTCCCTTTGTTTGGTGGGAAATTGAAGGGTTTGTTAGAAAACTCCTTGCTCCGATTGCAAAGCGAATCCTAGCACAAACAGTGTCATCGTCGGCGTGCGAACGCAATTGGAGCAATTACTCTTTTGTTCACGATAGGAAGCGGAATCGGTTGCTACCGGAAAGGGCTGATGCCTTGGTCTTTGTATACACCAACTCAAAGTTACTTGCAAACGCAAAGTTAACGGATGAAAAGAGGTGGTACTCGGAGAACTTGGATGTAGAGGATCGTGACGTACGTGACTCCGAGGATGAAGAAACCCCCCATAACTCAATTGGTGAAGGCTTTGCGGATCACGTTTTAGAGGACCTAGAAGATGACCTCAATAGCATCCCCGCTATGAGCTTGCAAGATGCTTTGAACGTCCCGACCACCACATATGACTTTGTTGACGATGATGCTGAGGCGGATGATCTAGATGAATTGTTGCCCCTAGCTCATTTACCACGGTTTCAAAAGGATACCGACAAAGTCACTTGTGATAATACCCCTCGTACCGGACTAACTCCAAATACGGACGAGAATGTGGTTCTGAATGAGAAAATCGTGGGGGATGATACACATGGCCGTATAGTAACGTTTGATCCAATCACGGGAAATATGACGTCCGCCACTAGAGACGAACCTGCGTTGCCTGCTGTTGCCTCTCGGTCTCTATTTCAAAAATGTGCTGTAGAGGTCCCTACAGTGATGGAGAAATCTTCCAAACGTTTGGTGTCACTTTCAAATCAAGTGCGACCCCGAACACTACGTACCAATTCCGGCGGAATCTCTAGTGACTCTGATGTACCGCTTCTTCAATTGGGATACAAAAACCTTCCAGGAGGTTCAAGGCTACGGAAGAAGGAGCCTCCAAGAGTTATGACGAAACGTAAAGCTCCAATGCTTCCGTTTCTTCATGATAAACCAAAGAATCCCCTTGATGCCATTGAGAATGCGGGAAAATTCAAGATCATTCATCCGGGAAGTCACAAACAAAGAATCAAACAAGAAGTTAGTACCGATTTCGAAGATGACCCTACGGGATCTAGCGGAGCTGAAGTCAAAGGAGACAGCGATTACGCAATTCCCACCGATGTGGATGAATAGAAATTAATTACATGCTCAGACACGTAGTAGAGGTCTAGCATACTTCGTGTATGTTTCGGGTAGTATAGCTCGTGAAACTTTATTACCAAACAGTTGATGTGTTCGTACTTTATTTTGTCTGAAAATGTTGGTCAATAGTCAACAAAAGACTATTACATCATAAGAAATAAAAAACTTCATTACAATAACCATGCATTACAAATCCAAAATGGTATGCGACTCTATTCCGGGAACTATAACCGTTCTAAGCCGTCTACGCTTCTATTGGATTTCTATTACATCGCAACTGAATGCTCTTCTGTATCAATCGTATGTGCTATACTACGAGTCCGGGGTCTTTGGCTTGGTCTAGCAATTCTACCGCCCTCATCGTATTCTTGATCCACTGTAGCAATTTCTCTGTTGTTGCCCGACATCCAACTCTCGTCGCTCTCATTGCCATCATCCCTTTTCCGTTTCTTGGGTGGGTTAGCATTTTTGGAACGGAAGATTTTCATGGCCTCCTCGATTCATCCCACCACATCCTTTACAAAGGAGTCCACTGCCGTAATAGACACCAATAACTCCGGCTTGGGGTCCTTGATCATTGTCGTCCAATGAGTAATGATGTTCTTAATGCGCCACTCAAATTTCTCTACCGCCTCCCAGAAAGTACAGTCTGCGTCTTTGAAAGATTCCTCCTTCGTTGAAATCCGTAAGTGTGCGGCCTCTTCCAATTTCGCTAGGACTAAAACCCTTCCAATTGGGCTATCATCATACTTCTTCTACTCCTCTTCAAACTCAATGTCACTTGTTACCTCATGCCACAAACCATCTCTTCCCTTCTCCACTCTCTTTGGAGGGAATCGGAAGAAACGATTGTGTTCAGTACTCCAATGTCCTCCAAAGTTGCGGCAAAACATCTCTCGTTGCTCGCTGTCTTCAATATCTCGCGCCCTAATCTCCACCTCGTAGTCACGTGTCATCCAAAGCAATGGATCTGTCTCGCCTACATACTGCTTGAGGAGCTGGTGTTTTGATGTTGAACTATTCCATTCAAGTGCTTTCCCCCACTCACGAAAGTTGTGAAGTTTCTTTGGAAGTTGATCCAAAGAGAGATTCCATCGGTTGAACTCGTGCCCAGGTGGCATGACATCGCGCATCCCCATCACTTCGTAGAATCTCGTGCTAATTGGAGAACGACATATAGGACATGATGATTTTCCCCGGGCAGCACTTGCTATGCAAATAACATGAAAGTTATGGCCACATTGGCCCAGTGTGTACACTCCTTCTGGACCGAAATGATATCGGCACATGCCACATTTATCCTTCAGTATTGTCGGGGGGGGGGTCGCATGTGTAAACTATATTTCGATTTGATTCCACAAAATGCGATGAGAATGAGTTGTATAGCACCCATCCTTCTGCCACTTCCAAACTCCAATCAATATCATCATCTTTTTCCATCCGATTGAAATTTGTTCGCTCCATCATCTCCTCCACATCACCCCAAATAGTGACCTTAGTAGGTTCGTGTTCTCGTAATCTTTGGTATTTTTTAAATTCCTCCAATGATGTATTCACATGTTCACTCGACCATATGATTTGGCGGCGATCTTCTTCAAATCATGTTGTGCCTTTGAAACCATGGCCTCCCTATCTTGAAGTCGGTGAACCCAAGCCAACCAAGGCAATATGTTCTCTTCGCGTGGTGTATAATCCACATTTCTTAATGTCATTCGTATGGATTCTAGTTCAGCTCGTGCCTCATCTCTCTGCTTCATCATTGCCTCCAATTGCATTTCCAATGTTTCTTTAGGACATTGATTATGTAGGCAAGCTTTTCCCTTCGAATGTGTATCATCCTCTACACGCACGCCTCTCCTTCCATTGTCCTCCGATTCCGTATCATCTTCCAAATTGATGATTTGTTTTCCTTTATCCTGCATATTGAACCGTACTTCCTTCTCATGAATGTCCTCTGCTGTCTCAGTAGGCCCAGGCTCGCGTGATGGAGTACCTTTCATCTCCGGGCCATCACTCTTATTATTCCCATCATAATTAGATGGGATAAGATCACCTTCCCTTTCGATCCTTTCTTCAATTTTTGAAATTGGAGAAATATCTTTTGGGTTTAGGGGAAGATCTTCCACATCACCTTCTTCGGGAGCATTCAAAATGTTCATCGCTTCCTCCATGAGTTTGCAGTAGTACGGGGATTTTCTGCGCTGATATCCATTAAGTTTGAAATCATAAACCACCTTTTCAATCACGGCAATTGCTACGGAATACTTCGCCTCAAGACTACAAATATCCTCCAAATCCTTTATCCTTGATTTCATAAACGGGAGAAATTTCTCTGATATCTTCTCGTAGTCTATAGCTGCGTCTAGCATTCGAGGCATCATTAGGGCAAAAGTTTTAGACATTTCTAAAAACTGTGGAGCCATAGCAGCAAGAACTGCAGTCCCGATTTTCATATCGGCCCCAGCTTCCAATATTGAGGTTTTTTTGGTCTCTTCCCACTTCAACTTCGTCACACCATCCGGAGCCGAAGCCTCGTATAAGATCTTCGCCATTTCTTCACAATAAGTGAGAAACTCTCTCAGTTTCTTGTTGCTTGGTACTCCTTCATATATCTCTTCGAAATTTGACATCCAATCCTTCTCCATCTGCGGAGTAATGGAATCTGGCATGGATGTTGTTTCCATTGGTTTACTTGGCCCTGCCTCATGTGATTTTGGATTCGAGAAGGTCAAATTTAGGCCATTGGGAATAATAGGGTTATCTGGAATGAGAGGGGAGAGTACCTCTTCCACTACATTCTCCAAGTCCCCCACCTGATCTTGCACTGCATTCGCCTCTTCCAGTGACTGTTCTCCAACTGCTTTTACATCCCGAAGCCTATCAACTGAAGATTGTTCGTTTGATAGACCATCCGTGGCAAGAGGATTGTCTTTATTCTTTGTAACGACATTTTCATCATCCGTTGTATCCTCCCCAGCCTTTGTTTTTTTTTTTTTCCTCAAAAGCTCCAAAATATGCTTTGTCAAGGCAGATTGTGGATCAAAGCAATCTAGGATATGCTTCTGCTTCCTCTCAATTCGAAGCGGATGTTGAGTATTAGTTTGGTACATGCTCCAATTTATCTTCCGCTGCAGTATCAACTCAGCATACACCATTGCCAACAGTTGGTAACAAAAGTACCCTTTTGTTTTGGCACGATCCCCGAACAAGGCCCGCCATACTTCCTCTGCACGGTGGATAAAGTGATCATCCTTGCATGTTGCCGGGTTGCAAGAAAAGTTCTTGGTATGAACTGTATGACATTCTTTAGGCCAAAGTTTGCCAATGTGAAACATCTTCACATATTTCTTGCAAATTTGAGCGGTCCAATACTCCGTCACCTCCAGTTCCCAACCACGTTCCGCTTTAATGTCTTCATTCTCTAAAATCTCCCAATTCAGCCCATGAGTTGCACCTTTTTGTTTATTCCTCTTCTTAGGCGCCTCTGCTGATATCATCGAATTCTCCACCTCCATACTCGTGTTCACGTTCTCAGTCGACGTCATCGTGCAAGTATCACCGAAGGATCCATGGGACGAAGTAGCCGCAACAAATGTGAAAAAAAACCGACCCCCTTCTCCTCTCCAACTAGAATGCAGCAGGCGCCTTAGCAACTGGAGAACATTCGAATTGGGTTACCATGAGGAGAGAAAGTGGTGCAAAATTAAGCCGGACGGCCTTTTATAGTGCCCTCATGCCGGACCGGCCGACCGAACCGCCGACCGGGCCTGGCCGTCGGAAGCCCCGGACCGGTCGACCGATCGCTGGACCGGCCATCGGGCAATTCGGGACCGGCCGACCGATCCCCCGGACCTGCCGACCGATTCCCCGGACCTGCCGACCGATTCCCCGGACCGGCCGTCGGGCCATTCGGGACCGGCCGACTGATTGCCCGGACCGCCCGGGCCTGGCCGACCGACCCTGACCGCCGAACCTTCGCACGTCGGGCCTGGCGGACCGGCCGCCGGCCGCCGCTCTAAACCCTAACCCAAAAATTTCTTGGGCCCGTTTACAAACCCTAGGCAACAACCAATGAGAATCTATTTCTCTCTAAAATTTTAAATTTGGGCCCTCGAAGTGGGTATTAGGACTTTATATTGCAAGATCCACTCTATGACCCACTTTGTAAAGTAGAGCTAAAGTTAAGGCCCACTTTAAGTCCAAGTGGGCTCAACTCCAAATGGGCCCAACTTCAAATGGCCTCTAATATAAAGTGGCCGTAAAAAGTGCCAAAACCCCTCAAAACCAGCTTGTTATGAATTTCACTTCAATCTGAAAATGATGAAATTTCGTAAATTCTCTTGTGTACTAATACATTATCATCTCGCAATCTATGAGGCTCTATGAATCAAACTTTTATCCACATGACTTACAACAATATGTGTATTAGGGCATCCTCAATGGACACTAAATAAACGCCCTTTGTACCAAATTCTATGTTTTGAGTGATTTTGAATTAGAAAATACAATTAAAATCGTTAGAAGCGCATGTAAATAAACGTGAGATAGATCTCAAGAAAAAAGATATGTGGATAAAACTTTCTTCCCAAATTGTGTAAACTTTCTCTACCAATTTGAAGTTGTTTTTTTTAGGTTTGTTTTAGGTTTTTTTAAAAAAGTAGACCTAGTTGCATAAAAGTTCCTACTTAACCGTCTCCCTTGGAACGAATTTCTTATACTAATAGGATAATTATAAACTGGTAATTATTGTTCTTCAACAAGATAGATAGATAAGAACTCCAATTTTCATATCGAATATAACAATTGTATATAAATATAACCAAAGAACTCACAACAAAAAATAGTCTCTACCTTCTTACCCACGAGTTTATATATCCACCTAAAAGTCTTTCTATAGTCTTTTACTTTCCTATTTCTAAAAATAAATCTTATCAATAGATCAATTAGAGAAATCTAACTCTTCATGTATTTAAACTATTTATATTTAAAGTAGGATGTGTATATTTATATATATACTATGTATTATCAAATTAGAATATGTATATTTATGTATGTACTTTCTATTTTCAAAGTGGGATATGTATATGAAGGTATTTATTATATATAATATATATTATAATTGTATTGTATTATGGTTGAATATATAATAAATATATTATTTACTATATACATGTATAGTATGTATATTTATCTATTTACTTTTTGATTTATAGTTCTAGCACACAAAGTAGAATTGATTTGCTTTACCTCTAAATATGTATTTAAAGAGAACCACTATTTATATAGAACTAGTTTACCTCTAAATAAATTTTTAGCCTTAAATCGCTATTTATGTAGAGTGACTTTACCTCTAACTATGTTTTTAGCGATAACCACTATTTATGTAGAGTGACTTTACCTCTTAATATGTTTTTAGCGAAAACCGCTATTTATGTAGAGTGACTTTACCTCTAAATATGTTTTTAGCAAAAACCGCTATTTATGTAGAGTGACTTTACCTCTAAATATGTTTTTAGCAAAAACCGCTCTATCTTTACCGTATAGTGTATATATATTATTTATTTAATTCTTTTCATTTCAGAGGGGACCCGAGTTCAGAACCAACATCCGGGATGAGACTATAACATGTCCAATATATAATAAAGGAATTAGCCTACAAAGATTTGTAAAATAATGTATTGGATATGGAAAAATAAAAATATTAGCCAGGAAAAATTAATAAATCCTAGACCATAAACCTTAAATCCTATCCACAAGTGATTTTATCCACAATATACTCTAAATGAAAAAGCGATGGCTATTCAAAATATTCTATTCCCTAATCAATCAATCCAAGTTTCTAATATAAGAATAATCAACTTCTTTTAACATAAAATAGAAGTACTATACGTGTACAAGATCAAATATGATTATAACTTTATAAGTTGATGCCATTATTGCCATATGTTAAAAACTTATAGGGTGCGATATTTTCATAAATTTATTTGTAACCCTTTTTACTTCTCTTAATTTATGATCACAAAATAGAAAACAATAGAACTGTATTTCTATTACCTTTATAAGTGGTAAATAAATAATTACTCAAATAAATACACAAAGATGGAGTTATTTCTAAATGCACATCAAATAATATAGACCATAAAATGTGGACAACTTAAGGGCTAAATAGGAAGTTTAAATATTGACTAATACGGTAATACCAAAGTTATGAAGACAAGATACTCACACATGCTCACCTACATTTAATATATATTTAGATCTCTCCAATGTTAGACATAAGTATACTCTCATCAAGGAATAGCTAAAATGTCTTGAACGTGATATGAGGGGATTTAGGGCCACCTCAAAGTGCACAATAGGGGCCAAGCCATTAATGGGGCCAATACATGAGAACATCTCGTTGTGAGAATGGATCAATTTTTGACAAAAGTTGGGACATTCAAGAAATGAATGTCAATTCATGGCCTAGAAGCGTTTTCTTGATTCAAATTAAGAAGGAATATTTTTAAAACATAAAATCAATGAGAACAAATCAAAAACATGGACTCTAGCTAATAATAAGAATTGGCCCCATAACCTTCGTTTTCCTTCTAGAAATGGGCACCAACTCCCAACACCTTCACAAATGGGGGAATTGGCATGGGAGATATGTTGGCCTTCACTCCTCTTGTAAAGAGTCCCTTATTATAGAATTATTTAGAGCCTAGAGTATCTTTGTCATAAAACATTCTTGTTTCTGACAAAGAGATCTTCCCGACATTCCCTTGTCAGAACATTCCCTACCTTGATTTAGACGCCACGTGGACGAGAGACGCTAAATATAGAAATTCAAATATGCAATGCAGGGAAGTGAGAGAAGTTGAGGAAACGGGGAGTTTTGGGGAGAGGCAAGAAGAGGAGGGGGAAGGAGGTACGCGGGCCGACCAACTGATAGTCGACCGGTCGGTCGCCAGGCCGACCGCAGGCCGCTCGGTCGGTCTCCGGGCCGGTCCCGGTCGCTAGGCCGGTCCCCGGTCGCCTGGTCGGTCGGTAGGCCGGTCATGCGGTCCCTCAGATCGGTCGGCCGGGCACGAGCGGCCCAGATTAACCGATCGTACATCGCCATCCAGCCGGCCGCTTGGGGTTTTTTTTTTTCTTTTTTTTTAATTCTTAGTTTCCAATGTATTACTGAAATCTTTCAAAATTTCATAGGATCCTTTTTATATTTTAATCCCTCTCAGATTTCTGTTATTAGATTCTCAGTGATTATTACACAATGAAAAAAGGAATCCTATGTTGATTTGTGAAATGCTATATATTCTTTATTCACGGATGGGGTTCAGTGGTTTAGGGTTTAGGGTTTAGGATTTAGGTTTATGGTTTACTTGGAGATTTCATAATTGCGGTAGCTTTGTTATATGAATTTTCACTAACTGAAATGATGAAATTTCGTAAATTCTCTTGTGTACTAACATATTATGATCTCGTAATCTATGAGGCTATATGACTCAACTTTGGGCCACATGACCTACAACTATAACTCTATTACAATATTGCATGGTTGAGAATGTAGATTGAGCATCCTCATTTTAATATAGGACCCTTATTTTTGAAATGCGACATTTGGTTAAAAATGGGCACTAAGTTTGGGGAGTCTATAATCTTAGATCCCCTATGTTGAATGTTGAAAATACTACCAATATATTCCTTGCAATAAACTCGTGATTCATTCCATGTCAATAACCTCTTCAAACAAAAATAAATAAAAAATAGATTATTTTGCAAATAATAACAATGCGATGGAGAAAAGTGGCATTGTAATCGATTAAAAATATAATTCAATACTACACCATACATACACGAATCCATTATTTTCATTCCACACATAATTGAGTGTCCAAAGATTTCCAACACCAATCTTTATAAGTTGATGTCATATGTTAAAAACTTATAGAGTGGGATATTTTCAAAAATTTATTTGTCTCCCTTTTTACTTCTCTTTATTTGTGATCGCGAAATAGAAAACAATAGAATCGTGTTTCTATTACCTTTGTAAGAGGTAAATAAATAATTATTCAAATAAATACAATAATAAAAATGCTACTAATAATTATGTAAAAAGAATATGTGCAAATTAAGTACAATTATATGTACTACAATATAAATATACTCCTAGCTTAGTTCAAGGGTGTCAAACAAAAATAGCCAATAATAGAATGAGTTGTTTAAGCACAATGTTTTTTAAGTTAAGAGTATTCTTATGTCTAAATGCGGTCAACTTAAGGCCTAACACGGTAATACCAAAGTTATGAAACTAAATGGTCACACATGCTCTATAACTCTATTACAATATTACATGGTTGAGAATGTAAATTGTGCATCTTCATTTTAATATAGGACCCTTATTTTGGAAATGCGTCATTTGGTTAAAAATAGGCACTACGTTTGGGGAGTATATAATCTTAGATCCTATTGCAAAAAAAAAACTTATTTTGTTCCTATAAGTCATTTTGAAGTATTCTAATTATAATGTGAATAAGAATGATATTAGAAAATATGAGTAATTATTATATACGGTATAAATAAAACCACGTCCATTTACATAAAATTCAAGTGGGTTAGACTCAACGAATTTGAAAGAAACATATATGATAATAAAATTAAAGAGTATATGATGAAAGTAAATGATGAAATTTTGCTTTTAGAATTAAATTTTTTTCTAAATATAGTATGTAGGTTGTAGAGTTTAATATTCTCAGTATACATATAATGAACGTTTGAACTCAATACTATTGTAAGAATACGAAATGCTAGAATGAAATCCAATAAGTACATATAATTCATAAAGGAAGCCAAAAGAATACAAAGCATGAATGTGAGAAAGATTCATTATAATGTAGGAGTTAGGAGTAATGATCAAACGCATTTTATATTATTTATATGCATTCTCTATGCTTAAACATTACCTCTACATAAGTTAATTTATATCCATAAGAGTCTTATAGAAATATAATATTTTAAACCTACTGTTCACATGGAAGACACAAATTAGGATACACTAGATTCTATCATCCTTGGTTCTAAATTTGGGATGCATGTATGTATAATGGAATTTATATGTTATATGTTTTATACCTACACATATTTTCATGAATGCCAATAGCCTTCTATTATAGTTCATGATAAAATTTATTTTTTTGCTAATACATGTTCATTGTAAGTTTGTAATCCTTAACCTCAAATGCCCAAGGGGGGTGTAGACTCTAGAGCCTAGAAACACACGTTTTGCAAAGTGCGAGAGATAAAAATGAAGGTTAGCTATCTAGATCTCAACCGTACAACATTGTAGAAGACTTGGTTAAGGTCATGTGGAGGAAATTTGGACTCATGAAGCCCCATAGATTGCGAGATCATAACATATTGGTACTCAACAAAGATCATAAAATTTCATCATATTTACCTTGAAGTGAGAATGCAATTATTATAGGTATTGGCGTGGATTGAAAAGTAGGTCCTTTGCTCAAAGGTGAATGGCATATCTTCGTCGCATCTTGGATGGAAGTAAGGTTTCCGGTAGAAAAACAAGTTCCAAATTCATATACAACTGAACTAACAAAATTGAAATCCAACGATGGATGAATGAGAAACTTCTGCTGAAAAACCATGTATTATTTTAATTTTTCCAAGATAGAACATCATTGCAAAATAATCCAAGACCTAAACTATTAAAAAAAAATTCCTTTCTTCGTGGGCCATGGGAAAGCATGCCCCATGTTTGAAAAAAACAAAAAACAAGACCTGCCGACCGGGCGGGGGAACGGCCGACCGCCTTGGAGACCGGCGACCGCATCGGACGGCCAGCGACCGCCCTCGCGACCCCATCGGACGGCCACCGTCGGATCCGTCGGCCGCAGTATATCGGTCGGCCGCGATGGACCGGCCGGATCCGACGGCCGCGATGGATCTGTCGGCCGATTGGGCGGCCTGGATCGGTCGCCATTGCGGGCATCGGATTGGCCGACCGATCCAGGCCGACCGATGGCGGAATCGACCGCTGGCGACCGAGATCGGACGGCCGGGGCCAGCGGACGAATGCCGACCGGCCCCGATCGGCATAAATAGCCGACCGGGGGCTCATTTCCCTTCACTCTGGTGTGCGCCCTGGTCGCTGTGGTTTTCCATGTCAACTGCGCTCCTCGGAGTCCCCTCTTAATAATTGACCCCTTTTTTTGCAATTTTTTTCTTGTGGCTGAACAATATGCCGAGGGAACGACGTACTAGTGCACCCAAGGGCAAGGCCCTGGAGATGGACTGGGAAGCAACTGATGATCCAAATTGTGTCGCCGAAGATGGATGGGAAGATGAACCGGCGAGAATTTGGAATTGCACCATGTGCAAGCGATATGTGAAGATGAAACACCTCATGAAGTTATGGCCAAGAAATCAAGCGATTATATCGGGGCCACGACGCGAAGGTCTAGCAACATTTCACGCTTCGATATCATGAAGTGACCATTGCCGTTGGCGTACGGAATACTAGGCCGGAAATCATGTTATATTCCAACATGGCTATGGTTTGGGCAGAAATCGTTCTACATAAGAACGTGAATTGGAGCACCGTGGCAGGTTTGAATGTTGCCGAATTGGATCGGAGCAATGATTTCATACCAACTAGTTGTCTTGGACCCAGTGATTGTATGCCCTTTTGGTCGAATCGGACATATACGGAGATGTCGGAAGTTCAAGATGAAGAAAGTACACCTCCAAGGAGATATGGAGGTCAAACTCGAATTTCTCAAGATACACCTCCGAGGGGATACGAGGGTCAAACAAACAACATCAACAAGATACACCTCCGAGGGGATACGAGGTCAAACCAACATCAACAATATACACCTCCGAGGGGATATGGGGTCACACAATGATAATTATAATCGCGCAATAATAACGGGGTATGGCACCAATATCTTTTGGCATAGGAAGTGGTGGGTATTATCCCGGTAGCAATATATACATCCGAAACCACTACTCCCGAGACATATAGGCGAGCATCCAAGGGATACGTACCAATCCGGAGGCCAACACGATACAAGTCCGAATCTTTGGAGGAAGATATATGCCAACATATCCTCGGGATACGTCTGGTCGGGAGGCCGATCACGGTGGAAGGAGTGCTCCGGAGAGCTATACGCCAACATATCCTCGGGAATCTAACGATGTTCCCGGCCAATATGGTAGAGGTACCAAGAGTCCGTCAGTACCATATCCCAACACATCCAAGGGACACATACGAGTCTCGAGGCCAGTATGGGAGAGGACCTAACATTCGAGAAAGGTACCCCACAACGTATCCTACTGGATCATACGATGCTCACAACCAATACGGTAGAAGACCTAAGGTTCCAGATAGCTTTAGACCAACGTATTCAAGAGATACGCATGATCATCACGGCGAGTACGGTAGAGCTATTACAAATACCGAGTACCGTACTCCAAGTCAAGCAAGAGATGAATACGAGCCCAGTTGGAATTACCCGAACAAGGATCGTGAAGAGCATATCACTCAGTACCCATATCCTGGGTATGGCCAATATGCATATGGAAGTAACGACACACCCCCGCCACCATTCCGAACTCGTGAAGAAGAAGATGCAGAGTTTGAAAGACAACTACGAGAGGCAACAATTCAAAGTCAAGCGGAGTACATCCGCAAGCTTGAAAATGATCGTATTTACGACGAGCAGCGCTTGTATGATGCTTATTCGCGAGGGCGGTTCTCCAACCAAGCAGGGCCAAGTGGAACACATGATGATAAGGACTAGGATGCAAAGTAATTATACATTTACATATAGGCATGTTGTAATGTACTGTACGTACATGTAGTATTTGGATGAGAACTCTATTCTCCATATGGTAGAGGTCATTTTTTAAGACCTTCTTAACCATGTTTTGTTGGTAAACGGACATCATATGAATGATATAAGGAATGTAGACCCATGACCTATATTACACATTTATTTGAGTAAATATGTTATGATTCCATTTATTAACCACTAAGAATTTTAGTGTTTTTGGAAGCTTCAAAGTTGAAACCTCCTGCTCAAAACTACGATTTCCTACGTCTATGTACTCTCGGAGTATGTACGAATTATTTTTATCTATTTAATACATTCAACCGTAAGATCGTGAACCGAAGCCTATTTAAGTTACTATTTTAAAACGTGACCTTAGGATGTTTATCATTTGCGAGATCCTAACATCCAAATTTTGTTTAAAACTTTATTTGGGATTTGCTCCGGAGGCAGTGTCTCCACAGTGCAAAGGGGGAGTTGGAGATTGTTACCAACAAAATTTTGGTCATATTTTTTCCCATGTATGTAATCAAGTGTAGTAAATTCATGCAAAATTTGGGAGCCTCATTCCTCTTGATTGACATTCATGCAAGTTATTTTCTAAAAGCAGGTCCGAAAACAATACTATAGTAAAACATGCACGTCGTTACGTATATTTTGTATTATAAAGAACTTAAAGTGGGTTATGTGAGTGTAGGAGTTTGTGATTTTTGAGGTAACTTATTCCTAAAAGTTTTCCATAATCTAAAATTTTGACAAATTTTGAAATATATAATTCATAATTTACTAATACATTTTGAGCTTGTGTTGGTAATTTACGAGGTCACATCAAAAATTGGTAAATATTATGACTTAAATATTTTTGGAATTTCAGTAGTGATTGGCTTATAAACATATTAGAAGAAAAATAGAAGATAAATCGCTAATTTTGAATTACCCAACCAACACTTAAAAATTGAATCAATAGGTTTTTTTGGGCTTTACCCTAAAGGCCTCATCCAAATGGTGCAAAGGGGCAAAATATTATAATAAACATAAGTGTACTTGGTGGGCCAAAATTTGAAAGGCATGCAATACATTTGAAACAAAGAGTATTGTTGGAGTGAAAATAGAACATGCATACTAATTCATAAACTATAATAAAACCGATATGTGTAAAACAAATTCTACGTTTTCCTATTCGTAATTAAATCCCGAAATGCTCATGAGGCATGGGCCAATGAAACATTTCGCTAAAGCATGAGATGATATTGGACAACCCTCCAGTAGCACACGGCTCTCGTTGCATACTCTATCCATGTAAAGATGGAAAGCTTGTGCAAGGTCTTGATTGGAGAATACCGAAGTATTTCGGTTTTCACGCTGCAAGCTCGTCGACGCCGTAGACATGGTCATCCCATTAATTCTTTGTGCTATGCGGGCCGTGGCAAACTCCTCCGAAGCAATCGAGTATTTTGGAATAACCTGTAAATCCTCACCCGCTTTGTACAAGAACGCCACTCGTGGATCTACCCAATAACGTTTTCGCAGGGTCTCCACCATGTCCTAACGTTTTGTGAATGTATAAAGGGATTGCATTGGTTCCTGAACCGTTGTGGAAAAGCCCCAATCGCATACTCCGATATACACTCGTGATTCATCAGCAGGGAAGTGGAGAAGGATATTATCTGGAGATATATCGTTATGGAGGTGGTGGCTCTTGTGGACCTCGTTCATGATATGCAACAACGCCCAAACAAGCTCTGTCCGTTTTTTACGGAATCGAATCAGTTGATGAGCCCAAATAACCTCGTCATCAAGGTAATTCCCAAAGTTCAAATGTACAAAGACATCGTCACCATAATCCATATCGCGGTTCAGCATCTCTCGAATAGTCCCGCCATTCCACCAGAACGCATAGCCATGATTCTTCACTAGATGAATGGCCACAAAGCGGATCACACCAGGGTGTCTAATCCTTATCGCCATAGACTCATTCATATGCTCCAATTTTGCCAACTCTGGTCGTGTCAACAAGTGAATGGAAGTTTTTGCAGCAAATTCCCAAAATGGTTCAATGCCTGCAACACCTTCAAAGTGAACTTTGATAATAGTACCATACCGTCCCTTCAACCTCGTGTTGTCAACTCGTATGATTTGGGCTGTATCCGGAATGGTAACCAAATGAGTCAATCGCATGGTCTGAGTTTGTCGTCCCTCAATGGATTGCCACCATGTTCCAGAGCCTCGACGGTGTGAATTCTTTGAAAATGCCCTCATTTGGGCAGAAAAACAATCAGCCCTATTCACCACGTCAACAAAATCCTCATCACCCTCCCGAAACATCCTTCCATATTTGGCTATTACAACCTTGGGATTCCAGAGTGCATCCTTCACCCTATTATCCATCCACCAAATGAACCCATGTTTCTCTGTCTCTGCTACCCACCTCGGATGCTGAAGCACTTCTATCATGAGTTCTCTAATTTCGAGCTTGAACTTCTCGATGCCCTCCTCCTGATATCTCACATATTTGCTTTCCAATGCTCGAAGATCATTGGCCTCATAGAATTTGACGGTAAATTCTATCAAGAATGCCTTACAAGCGTCACCCGGGACCTCATGAGCCTCGAACTTCTCAAACAAGTTGGCTACACCAGCCTTCCTCTTCTTCTCCTTTGGCATCTTGATCCCAGAAAAGGAAATATGTAAAGAAAGTGTAGTAAGTTTTTACAAAAACTTTAAAAATAAAAACAAGAAAAACTCCTTCTGTATAATGAGTCACTTCCTTCCCCCAAAAGACAAGGAGCCAGTGGAGAGGAATTACAAGAATTCCCAGCCAGAGACACTCCGCATCCTCTCTTCGTGAGAAATGGAGAAAAGAAGTGGAGGAATAGGAGGCCGGTCGGCCTTTTATAGCGGCGGACGGCCGGCCCTAGATCCGACGGCCGATCCGTTGCCTGGCCGACCGTTCAGACGGCCCGCCCGAATGGCCGACGGCCGATCCCTCTGGCCAACTGATCCGTCGGCCGCGGCCGCCTGGCCGACCGATCTGTCGGCCGCGCCCGGATCCGAGGGCCATTGGGCATGCGGATGGCCCGCCCGCCTGGCCGACTGATCCGACCGATCGAACGGCCCGACCGCCTGGCCGACCGATCGGTCCGCCGCGCTCGGATCCGATGGCCGTCGGGCATGCGGACGGCAGGCCGATCCAACGGCCCGCAAGCGCTTACAAATGATCCGACGGCCAGGATTTGCTGCGATCGGCCGCCGTCCGATCTGACAGAGCGACCGGAGGTCGGTCGGCCAGACCGGGGATCAAATTTTGACGGCTGAGATGTGGCCAGGTGGATGATCCAACGGCCCCAGAAGTTACCAGGGACCGGGGTAACTCGCATTTACTCCCCCGGACCATGGTCCGGACTATGGTCCCGGTCGACATAGTCCGGACTACGTCCGCGGACTAGGTTTACCCCGAATGTCGAACGATTTGACAACCCTGCTTTTGACAATCCATCAAATTCTGCTTAAAATCCTATCGTGAATGCAACCTAACACCAACAGTAACTGAATTCTGGAGTTATGCATTCTCATATGGGCGACATCTCCTCCTTCTAACACGAAAGCAAATTATTTGCATTTGACCACCCAGAAATCAAGCTCAAAACCCTAATTTGAGGAAGTGAGCTCCTGTCTGCTTTGTTCCATCCTCACAACATAAAAACGCTACACACTGAGGCGTAAAAGGAATTATATAAACGCATTGGCAACTCACCGGAAAGCAGCGTCAGAGACTGAAAATGTGGGAGAGTTTTCCGCAATCGATGAAGCTTAGGAGGAGCGCCACGAAATTTCCACAGAATGCGCGAAGATGGCAAACGAAAATGAGTTTGCCAAAGGCAAACGTTGCCATTCCAGCATGCCAAACCTCGCATGGGCGAAATGACGCGAGCAATTATAGCGTCTACCTCGAGCGCCGCCCTCGTCCTTGACAGCCGCCACTTCCAACATTTGAAGTGATATCTCCTGAATTTTTTTATCATTTCACCATCATGCATACTGATTCAAACAAAAACATATCTATACACTCAAAACCTCATCATTCCGTCTCATCAGGCCTCGGATTCGCAAATCTCACACATCGCAAGCGCATCAGATGTGACATGTTGGTAAAGATATCATGGATGAATGAAAACTAGTAGCCGATAATAGTATAAATGGATGAAGCCGATAAGAGCATAAATGGATGAAGCCGATAAAAGTGGAAACTGATGAAAGTGGGACATATCGGGCACGGGCGATTAACGCGCGTGTAGGCTCGGGGCGAGGATTATCTGCTAGGTGAGAGTGGTATCGGTTAGCGGGCCCCACCCGGCCGAGAACAGTGGATGTGGTTGAAAGTGGTACATATCGGGTACCGAGAGAGAAACGGGGGAGTCCGCGAGAGGCGGGTAGTAGGCCCCACACGGCCGATAGGGATAGACACGAGGTCCAGGGTATCGGTGGTCGATAGTGTTATTGGACGATAGATGCACTGGAGTGTATTGGGAAGGAAAAGACGCGAGCGATCGAGGCAAAATCGTCTTTCTTTTCATTACGCGGTTCGCGGAAAGAGTACTAAAACAGGGCCTGACATTTGGAACATGGATTGGATTTAGTGAGCGGCGGTCGGGCCTCGCCACTAAGGGCGGGAAGACTTGGGCTGGTCTTCGAGGGTGGGGACTTGGAGGCTGGACGGGCCGACAAGGAGAGGGGCGGACAGTGGAGGCGCAAGGCGCGACCCCTCCACTGTCCCGTCCTTAGTGGCAAGGCTGGCCGGGGTGAGCTTCCTCCAACATGGCACTTTGCCTTTCTTTTCCTTGTTTTTCTCTTTACAATATGGGCTTCCAAGTACTAGAGCCCGGTAGTTTTGGAATACATTTATGGTAATCTTGGAATACATTTATTGTAGTTTTGGAATACATGTATTGTGCCATGTCACGTTACTTTATAGCCATGTAGATCCCAAAGCATTATCCAAAGCAAAATCCAAAGCTCGAAAGTTGTTCCTTGGCATTGTTGCCTCTCCTTATACTTCCTCATGTAGCAACCACTTGTTCATTTGAACCAATACAATTCATCCAACTCGTTGCCTTTCCTCTCGTGTAGCAAGGCTCTAAAGTAGGCAAGCGAGCTGGTCACGAAGCCCCTCGACCCTACCTGCCCGCCCGATTCCCTGCCTAGCCAGAAAATCCATTTTTTTGTTTTTTGCGTCTTGAGATGCCCTCTTATGTTTTTAAGGATGCCCTCTAGTGCGTGCCGCATTGAGCTATAGGTGACATCAACCATTAAAAATTAGGGGGCAAATATACCCCAATTTTTATTTGCTACGCACGGATTATTTGCTCGACGAGAGGCTCAGTGATCAGCTCGTTGGCCTCCCTTAAGCAGATCCGGCTCGCCAAAACTCCGGCCTGATTTGGAAGTTTATGAGCTCCAATCGGACCAGACTGCAGCCCCATGGCATATAAAGAGTTGGGGCTATTACTAAGCCCAGTTGTGTTGAGGTTTTTTTCTTCTTTTTCAAATAAATTTATGTATTTATCAATTGAGGAATACACTTGAACCATGGTAGAATGCCGAAATTGGAATTTCTTCATCAGAGTATTCATTATTTTTGCCTAGAGCTTATGTGAGTAAATAATATCTTTATCTTCATATATTAACGTAATTGGTGAATATTTAAAATTATACAATAATATAGACTTTTAATAAATAAAAGCTTTTATATACTATTTAAAAAAAAATGATTGCAAAATATTGGTTTTTTTAATTTATAATTTACGAATATTCATTTAGATTATAGACATTTGGTGTTATAAAATATTGAAGAATTTCACTTTTAGAAGCATCTAAGAAGGTGCTTACAATTACTTTACTGTATTTACTTTAACAATTTTACTTTACTGAACCTTTACAAATTCATTTTTTATCTTAAAAATATACAAAACTTAAATATAATTACCTCTATATATGTTACCTCTATATATTCTTCCTTACAATATATTTTAAAAAAATTTGCTTATTATTGACAAATAGATTGAAAACTCCGGTCTCTTTTTAAAGAAACGGCGTGAATAAAGTGTCCGTTTGTAAAGCTAATATCCCGATGGCCACTGGACAAGTGGAATTTGGAACAATACTACTTCACCCTCTTGAGGGTGGACACTGCAACTACGCTAGTTTCTAGCTAGTTACTAATGCCTTAGAGATACTTGACATAGTATCCCCTCAAAGGGCTTTGAGATACCGATACAACAAGATTCAAGGAACCCAAACAATAGTTGGGTCATCTACAATGGTGAGCACTACGGAGGCATGCGGAATGGAACACATGATTTAGTCATTAGAGGCCATGAGCCCTAACCACCAAGCGAAGGCTTGTAGTGTCTATATTGTTTACACTATACATCATGGTGAGAACACATAGAGAGAACATGTTAGTGGCTATTGTGCTTCTCCTTGCATTCAATTTTGTTTTAACTTTTGACTAAAAATAGGTTGAGATGTTTAGGGCTTAAAGTTCCACACAATCAAATTATAATTTTCAGTGTACATTATACAATTCAAACTTTCAAAGGCCTAATCAAAGTATTGTAACAAACCATAAAAAAAGATGTTTTAATCAATAATATATATAAAGAGCAACAATACATCAAAAATTGAAGAAATGACGACCAATGACTTATGAAGTAATAAAAATGTTATTATGAAGAACTTGAGAGGACTATTCACAGAGGGACGATCAATCACACTAGCTGTTCCGAGAAATCCAAAATCCACAAATTCAAAGTCTCAAACTCAAACCTAATGTGACACTCAAACTCAATGTAGCAAGCAATGTCACACAATCAAGCTGATTGCCACACAATCAAACTCAAAATGACTAAAATTCTCAGTAGTTTCTCTATGTCTTGTCCAAATTTCTCGTGAACCCATGTCGCAACCCTAATTACTGCCAACTCTTTTTTCTTAGTGAGCCTTACTTGGTAGCGGAATCCCGGCTCATTTGGTTGAAAGCAACCGGCCACGACTTTGCTAACACTTGCATGTGCCCTACACACACAATGTTAGCACCATTCTAAGTCAAGGTGTCCAACCCACCTTGACTCCATACTCATTATCCGATACTCATTACTTGGAACTCCTACCAACACATGGAGTGCCACTTGGTGGCACGGGGCGGCCTCCCACAAATGTCCAAGCTCCCAAGGGTGATACTAATCACCCCCGGAGCTAACCGCCCTTATCCATTCTCCAACTTCCCACTACTCCCCTTCCACTCTTGTTTCTCACTCCATTCGTGACTTTGCCGGAAATCCTCCCGGCTTCCGGCACTAGTTTTCCGGGGGACTAGTTTGGAGCGGGACTCTTTCCAACCCAATGTTGCGGGATGCTCAAGAGCATCCCATAATGCCCAAGGTGTAAGAGTGAGGCTTCCTTTCCATGCCTCACCCATTTTAGCCATTTCCGGTCACTATCGGGAACCGGCACTACTTATCACGGGGACTAACTTGGAGAGGGAAACTTCAAAACCCCATGTTTAGAGATGCTCCAAAGCACTCTCCATTTTCCACAAGGTGCGGGACTGAGGCACCCCTTGGAGCCACCTCGGCTTCTCACGGCACCATGTGTAAGCGAAGAGGGAGACCACTCCTCCTCATAGTACTCTCTGGAGTCTTTCGGTAGCCCCCCCCCTCTTGTGTTGAGGGGCTTTCCATGACACACTTTCTTTTTAGAAGACCACCCGTTTTTGCCTTCGTCTCAAAAACAGGCTGTAACTTCTTCTCGGGCTAGCTCCTAGCTCAGGTATCCAAATAGGACGTGCAAGCCCATTTTCAAAAATTAAGCTTTGAGTAGATATCGATAGACTACCTACTTGCCCCAATTGAAGCTGTCCCAAGGGAGATATGCGCCTTTAAACATTCGGTGTCGCGGGAGGCAACATTCCTGAGTCCCGATTACTTTGAGGAGCCATATCTCCTAGACTATTGCTTTGCTCATCATGAGCCTTAGCATTCTAAAAAGCCCTTGTCATTAGCTTTCTAGCAATATGCAACATGCTACCCTCCACGAAGGTTGACACACGGAGACCCGAAAGACTACACTCCCGAGTCCCGGAACGCGCTCCAACTTTGGAGAGCCATATCTCATGACTTACAACTCCAAATCGCGCGTTCTTTAGACCCATGGCTGTATGCTTGAACAAGGTTTTCAACCATGTAAGGCACACCACCAAGTTCGTCCCGAGCACGACGCTATTGCGTGTTGTTTTCTTGGGACTCTCCTTGGTCACTTCACATTCTCTCTTGCCAAGCCCGGGGCGTTACTCCCAGAGTCCTCTTGGCTCACCACGGTGTTCGGGCATCCTTTAGAAAGGGATGTGACAACCCATAAGCCACCTCCATACTACGAGCCATGTTTTTACTATTTTCTACCAGTTGAGAAGTAAGGTCGTTTTTTCCTCGTACTTGATTTTGGTGTTACTTTAGACACTTTTTGATGACGAAGACACTTCTACTTCATCTTCTTTTTTCACTTATACCATATTTTCCTCTACGCTTCCCATGTTGCTAGTAGAAGCGGAGATCTGTTTTACCACCGCTCTGTTGGAATGACACCAAGTATCCATGGAGTAGTACAATTTGCACGTGTGACAATCTTCTCTACAACTGTTGTTTGGTTGCTTATCTTCCTTGTATGCCTTGGATACGTCCCCTAATTTACTTTTGGAAGCCTCGGGTGTCTTTTTGAAGTTTGAAAGGAGGCATAAAAGCCTTCGATGAATCTTGAGCCTTATGTTCAAATCTAAACGACAACAAGAAGTTTATAAAGTTACGAACAAGTACAGTTAAGAATTCATTAAGAAATTCAATAACATTGATTAAAAAATTCATTAAGAAATTCCATTTGAATTTACAAAATGTTTCAGAATACAAAGTTGTGATCTGAAAATATTGAAAATATTTGAAAATATTGAAATGAGGCATCAACTCTTGCAAAATTCTACATTAAATATCCAAATTGCCCATTTATAAATGCATTAGAATTATATTGCACTTCTTTTCTACAAAGATATGTAAAGATGACAATTCTTTGTAGAGGAGAACATCAGCAATTGCGGCCTTTGTGAGAAATTCGTCAAAATAATATAAAAAATTGCGTAGACAGGCGTGGATCAAAGTGCTACATGGTAGTTAACTACCGACAGTGAAACCACTCGTGACTGCAAAGAATCTCGCAAGCTGTTGTCTGTACTCAGTACTGACGAAACAAAACTCACGAGAAATTGTCTAAGCACACGAGGCCGGCATGGAATCAAAGTCAAAGGATTGAGATTCTTACCCGTCCCCCAACACATATGTTGTTTACACATCCTGCTTCCGGCAGCAGACAGCCCCAAAATTTAGTTTGAGTCAAGGTTCCGGATTTTGCGCCCAGCAGGTCGCCTAGAAGGCCCAAACAACCATCTTCAACCAGCATGCACGACAGACAAGACCATTTTTCCACCTCCTACACAATACGGACCTGCAAGGATTGAATCTCATTGGACAGCAGGTCAGCAGGATGTGGGAACAGAATTGCAGTTGGTGCCCGGTACCTGCCAGTGCTGGCCGGAAGTGTAAACGCTTCAACATACACAGACAATTGTGGCCGGATTGCATACACAACAGATACTTTCTGACACGCGCACGTGCGAGCCAACACGACGACTCAATCGATCTCTCGTAAACACGCAATACTCAAGTTGCTTGTGCCTCTCTTAAGGCCCCTTTACACTATGGAGCAAGAGCCATCACCTAGAAGATTAAATTATTTTCATTGTTGGCTAAGAGCTGTGACCATGAGAAATCAAAAATAAATTTTTGAGTGGCTTGGTCACTCTTATAGTGTAAAGTGTATTTGGATCGAGAGAAGTTTAAGCTCAATTTTCTAATATAAATCCTCATCATTCTGTCTTTTCCCCTCCCCTTTTTCTCCTCTTTATTTAAAGAATTGAAAACTAGCCAATCAATGATTTTTGAGCCTCTTGGTCTTCTTGATTGTAGTTGAATTGAACTATTTGTTTCGACTCAACTATAATCAAGGAGATTATGAAAACATTATCTACTATGCAAAATTTAGCATACTTTGGGGACCTCAAAGCTAGTGGTCATTCTTCTTTTTTCAAGGTAGTGTAAAGCCAAATGGAACCAAGAGCACTTTACTCTCCAATCACAAGTTTTAGAAGGTCATGGTCAATCTTCATGGTCCATAGTGTAAAGGGACCCTTAATAGAATTGAATGGAACTAAAATAACTTAATTCTTAATAGGGCCGCAAGAATAGTATATACGCTTTCGTATAATTAGGATTGGCTACCAACAAGAAACTCTAAACTGGAATTGTAATAGCTCACTAGAACCGCATTAATTCAAATGTCAACTTCTTCTTTGAACTCAAACCCATTAAAGGTGTGCATTCACTCCAAATACAACCAAAATACACCGTATTCTACGCTCAAACCTTTAGGGGTTAAGACATGATAAGACAGAAGTTAGACAGTGTCAGGAAGTCAGAACAAAACGCAACATCAAGGCTGCACACTGCGTGAGTATTGCACCAGCAGCGAGCAGCAATGGAATGACATTGCTGTCCGAAGGGCACCATACTGACTGACTACATATAAACAGTCACTGCAGACTGGAGTACTTATTCGAGAAGAGCCTGATCATTTAATTTCATGATCAAAACTATAGCTCAAACGAGTCCATTGCTGCGCGTCTCCTATCAAATGGTCATCTCCAACCCGTCAATACCACGCACTTTATCAACAGAACCTACTCTTGCGAATGTCAGTTCCTTCCATTACATACCATGGTTTGAGTCCGATGCTGGATCAAAACGACAAAGAAACCCTAAACAGTAACCAGGTTGGAGCCCGTCACAAGAATCTGGAACAGATCCTATTCTGCTTGATGAGAGTCGGAGTATATTGTGCTATTTAAATACTTGATATCGCACAGGAGAAGAATTCGAAAAAAGGTATAGTGAGCTACATCTACATTACGGATGGCTGTAGTGTAGTTGTGCAGTACAAAAGAGAGTGAGAGAGGCTCAAGAATGTTATATGCGTTTCAGGAATGTTATGATGGAGTCTATGTATACATGAAATAAGAAATGTGAAGACAGAGTACAATGAAGAATTGAAACACTGAGATGGCGTGCGATACATGCATACCAATGTGTTACTCGCTCACAACCAAATTGCAACGAACCACCTCCACAACAACGCTCATATTACACGTCGAAACTACACACCCTCGAATGTCCCTCACTCTTTCTCTCTCGTTCTTAACCCTAGAACGTCGGAGCCCATAACCGTGGCCTGAACTTTGATATGCCTTACTCTGAATCCTCCATTTCGCCACTTTACGTGAAAGTAAAATATTTTATTTTATTTTTCGTAGATGTGATCACATGCTTTTCATATGCTGTAAAAATTTCAGATTTTTTTGGGAAGATTTGAAATTCAAGTGAATTTTCAAAGAAAAACCAAAAATAATTCATATCAAATACAAATCACTTTCAAAAAATCTGAAATTTTTAGAATAAGGGGACATTGTAGTGAAGAATAGCATGGTGTAATCCTTGGTTTTGTGTCATGCTATATTTGAAAATTGAGAAAGAGACCCTATAGGCATGTAAACTTAAGGTGTCAGTAAATCACTAGATATTAGGAATTTCTTGAAATTCTAACTTGGAGTAGAAACAAGACTTGGTAAGATTCATTTTATGAATTGAGCTTGAACTCAAAAGAGATCATTTAGTTGCCTAAATTTGAGACTTAATAAAAGTAGGAAAAAGTTGCAGAAATGCACTGTGTGGTGATTTGTTTTTAACCATTCTTTCAACTTTCATACCACATGTGATCTTAGGAAATACCTTAAATGACCTCAAATGAATTCCATGATATGCTATTATCATTCATAAATCCAATTACGAAAATCATGAATGAAATTCATCCCGCAATAATAGGTTACAGTGAGAAATGTTCTGTTCATCGGACATAAAATGGCCGCTTCGACGTTCCAGGGTTAATCCTAAATTTCTCCATTGACAACAGTTTCATTCTCATTTGTTCTCCGATCAAAACCACCACAGACTGCTTCAAATCAGCAGGTCCATCGCACAATTTCAGAGTCAGACCTCAAACTGAAGCTTGTTCGAAATTATTCAGTTCGTAATCGACGAAAGATAAAATACTCGTTGCGAAATTTCGTAATTCCATGACCATTCACAACACTAATCTCAAAACCCTGAACCCTGACCCGAAGTCTTCAGATACAATCGCCATACCTTAGGATATGCCATACTGTCAGAAGAGTCCGATTACGCGATGCAAAAACCTCGAAAACAATTAGTTTACCTCAAAGAATTCAAAGTGGCAGAAACAGCTGTAATTTCAGCTCTTCCTAGGCAATAGAAAACCTTGAAGGAGTAACATACGCCATAGATACAGGAACTAATCATCGTACCCTAAAAGTTCAAAAACAAATCTTCCGACAATTTCAGAGACTAAACTGCTCTTAACCCTTAAACGCCCGAAGATGCCCGAGGGGCCTGTTCCAGAACTTCCGAGCATTGTAGCTCCGCGTATGTCGCTTGGAAACGGTCATGCTTGGGGTCAAATTGGTCACCGTCCGACAAGCGTTCCATTCCAATGCTTCGCGTGAGCAATTGTAAAGAGATCAATCCACAATCTGCAATCCGCTTGATACGGTGCACGAGGTCGGAGGAGTCGAGCTACCCCAAGCGAGAAATCGCAGTTGCAATCGATGTTGAGAGTTGCCGTTGAGTCCCAACGGGTCACTTTGGTGCAATGTTGTGTCAGAGCTAGAGCTCTTTTTTTAGGTGCCTTGGGACCGTATTGTTTTGGTTGCTCAACGACTCTGCGATGGCGCTGGAGTGGGTGTTGCGTAGACGGGAGAGTCGTGGTTCAGCTTTTAGAGAAGAACTCAAAAACTGGCTTGTTTTCTCACAAGGTCAAACTGAAAAAAATGTGAGGAGTACTTGCTCTCGCTCTCGCTTCCAACCGGCGTTCTTTTACCTGTTTTTCTCGGTCCGCGGAACTTCCGATTCCTCTTCAGAAGACAAATTGCATCGTTATTGAATTGGAAGGAACGAAGGATCGAAGGGAATTCAAATGGCTTTAGCGACAAATGGAACAACTTCATACGGGGCGTTTGGTGGTCCGACAAGTTGGTGGAAACACTTCACAGCGACGACCTCGAACAAAAAAACTTCAGGTGACTCGCAACTCCATGAAACTGAATTTCATTTTTAGGGTTTACCCATTGTCTCTTCCTTACTGTGCGTATATGTGGTTGATTACAATTAGAAGCGAGCTGAGGCCTTGACAAGGGCTGAGCGGCGTCACTACAGAGGAGACACAGCACAAAATGGTCCAACAAGTAAGAAATCCTTCATTCCTATACATTTTGGGATTTTGCGAGGAAGATGAATTGTTGTGGGTTTTGGTTCGATCGGTTTGCGAGCTTCTGGCAGTTGGGTTTCTTAGGTCTTACTCCTACCGATGAAGGAAACGCTGCTTAGATTTCACCCCTAACGAGAAGGGAAATGCATGGTTGAATAGATAGAACAAAGTGCCATTTTCAATCGATTGTGAATTATTTGTGAGGATCGTCAATTGATTGTGTTATTTTGAGTTGATTGTGAGGATTGTCAATTGGTCTTAATCCTCACTTTTGCCGGTGGAATTGTTTTCACTCCTACCGAGGAGCTCTATCTAGCACAAGTACATTATTCTCGTATAAAAGGACTGAAAGAACACAACTTCTTCTTTTAGTACTTTCTCCAAAACTCTCAGCCTTGTATCCTAGTCGTTGATATGATTATATATGTATCAAGCATAGTTGCAAGGAGCGTCAAAGTAGATGAATAGTAATAGTTGATGGCACTCTACTGTGAAAGGGGATGTCACGAGGATCCTGCCGAGGTATCTTAGTTCTGTGAGAATTTCTCTGAGGTCAGGTTTCCTGAAAGATGCTATGGAAGTTGTGAGTGGTGTGGATATTTGCTGTGAGCGGCGTGAATCGTCCTCCACTAGTCACCGTACCTTACGGTTGAGGTCGATCAAGTGAAGCTGTCTTGTTTGAATCTATATTTGTACTCGCAGGATCATCGACTAGGGAGTGGTGCGGCAGACACGTCCGATCCGTTATCGCACAGCGGAAGACTATTGACCAACATCCAAGTCGACGCCCCCGTCAATCCACCAACCGCACCAGCGTTTGACCAACGGCTAGTCCTCCGTGCGTCGGACCTTTGTGCAAGGTCAGGGCGATCCGTAAGACAGCGACTTGAGCTTGGTGAAGAAAGGACACTGGTGCTCGAGCAATTGGTTGTGGAACTGCGGCCTTTAACCCTCCTGGCGATGGTCCCAAATGGGACAGTAACAATAGACAGCCGCAGGAGACCCTGGATAGAGTGTCGAAAGCGCATCGTAAATTCTAGAGGTAAGTTGCTAACTTTACCTCTAGACCAATTACTAAATCTTTTTGGTTTGGATTCTCCACTTGAGAATCCTAATACGGTTTTATGTGGGAATCTGCAGGATGCAGGTGAAGTAGGAGGAGAGGTCAAGGAGCTTCTAGCGGCATTACAAGATTAAAATTGTTACTTTTTAGATAGCAAAGTCTCAAGTCAGGTTGAGCAATTAGGGTCAAATGTTAGTGCTCCTCAAAGGATTGTGACTTTGAGGAGTGATTTGAACAAGAATTTGCATGTTCTTTTGTATGATCTTGGTTTTAGAGGGAAATGCGTTATAGTTCCTAAGTGTGAATTGCCCAATTTGAATATTTCAATGGATTGTGAAGCTTCTAATTTGGATATGTTTTGGGGCACTGTCATTCATGAGTTTTATGATCCTTTGATGGCAATAGAGTTGTTGAGTGTTTTGTTATTTGGTCCTTTGGGTACATTTGATGTACCCGAGGCCGTTTGCAAATTTGTTGATGAGAACTCAAAATATGGTAGTGTTAGTGAAATTCAATTGTGGGGTGCTAGACTTCAAACTCCTAGTCCTTCAAAAGGTGACACATCCAATTCTACATATGTTCCCGGTCAAGATTCCTCACAATACACTAGGGATTTTGACAAATTAGAAAATCTAGAATTGATACCAAATTCTCCTGAGAGGTTTCTAAATTCCTCACCGGCTACTAATGAACTATGTTTAGATTGTAATTTCACTTTTACAAAGTTCTCACATTTACTAATTCCTGAGCGATTTGCCCAAAACATGTGGAATTCACCATTGAATCATCTCCCGCCCGTTGTGTGGTTGGGGAGCAAGGAAGGTTTGGTAAACCTCTTTGCCCAATTGTATACCCCTCTAAATTTTCTTTTACTATTTTGGCCTAGTGAGATTTGGTTAGAATTGTAAGAATGACAAACAAGTACGTCGCCTCAAGCCAAGAAGAGAGGAAAACACGAGGAAGACAACATTGGACGCCATTGACGATAAGAGAACTTTTATCATTTTTTGGTGGTTTGATGTTCATGGCAATAAAGAAATTACCGAGTGTTAGACTACATTGGTCTAAGTCATATAAAGATCTATTTCAAACGGAAGCTATAAGAAAATGTATGAAAAGGAATAGATTTAAAGATATTCTAAGATGTTTACGTTTAGTAGATAACAAAAATGTAATAACGTATAAGAAAAGTTCTAGTTATAACAAATTAGCTAAAACCAAATAGTTAGTACAAGAACATAATAAATTATGTTCTATGTTTTATTACCCTGAACAAAATGTGTGTGTTGACGAGATGATGGTGAAAATACACTGATAAGTATGCGCCACTTCAACAATACATGAAAGCAAAACCAACTCAATATAGATAAAAAATGTGGTGCCCAGCAAAATGTGAATCAAAGTATGTTAAAAAAATTGAAATATATTGTGGAGCTAGTAAATCCCAAGAGGAGAGAAATGTTGGTGGGAGAGTTTTACTAAACCTTACGGCCGCGTTAGAAGGTAAGGGATACATTGTAACTTGTGATAATTTTTTTACCTCCCCTAGTTTGTTTTGGACTTTGTTGGAATGTGGTATATTTGCAACCGGGACTTGTAGGACAAACCGGATTGGTTGGCCTCAAGCGCTAACCAATTCACCGGCGGTGGATTTCCGGAGGCAACTTTGGTACCGGGTTCACGCAAGCGGGAGGATGTGCGCCGTCACGTGGTACGATAACAAACCGGTCTCCTTACTTTCAACCGCATGTTGTCCAATCGATTCTATAAAGTCTTTGTTTATAAACCGTTGGCATGTAGGGAGAAGTATCCAAATCCCAACATCCCAGGTTTTACTACATTTTCAAGAGCACATGCAAGAACTTGATGTACATGATCAATTACGTGGGTATTATTCTTTGCAAAGAAGAGACCATAAGTGGTGGCACAAAATTTTCTTTAATAATTTGGATCAATCGTTTTTGAATTCATACATTTTGTATAAAAAAGCCATGGTATTTGAAAACACTAAACCTATGTCACATCTGAATTTTCATGTTGAAATTGCTAACGCATTGACAAAGGTTTCCGTAGAGAAAGTGACATGTATGCCCGGAGCGACGGTTCCTGATCCCCGGAAATTGCACTATACAATGGCATGGAAAGGGCATGATGAACGTATCCGGTGTCAATGTGTAATTTGTAAGAAAGTAAGACAATGGTATTGTCCTACTTGCAATGTCTCTGTTTGCCAAGGTGAGTGTTTTGTAACTCTTCACTCAACATAATCACATATGTATTTCATGCTTTCTTTTTTCTAACATTCCAATGTACTCACTGTTTTCCTTAATAAAATAACTCACACATCTTATTTTATTTGATTGCAAAAGTGTTATATGTTTGCATTCCTGCTTTGAATAAATATTTGTATGGACTATTTTTACATATAAACCCACGGGCTCTACTAGCTAATAGCATTTTTGTATGACACATATGAAGCCCTGGGGTTACACAAAATGTCTTTTAGGCTTACACAAAACGTCTCTTGGGCTTACACGAAATGTCTCTGAAACTAGCGTAAACGTCGTTGGACTCAACAGCCCTTCTACACCCATGTACTCCACTCTAAATTTGGAATATAGAAAAATATGAAGGGCCTACTCTACTTGACATACATTGGTGGAAATGATATGAAATGCCTTTGGTGCTGCAGTCCGTACCCGTTCTCCGCCCAACACATGCCTAAACTGACGCATTGTATCTAGTTCCATTTCGACAGCCTTGACTCCACCAATCCATCTGCCCATTTCAAGTATATGCTCCCTCAGATCCGTCGGGCTGCCCCCAAAATCTGTCAAGGGCGTTTGAAGGTTAAGCATACGTCAACAAGGTATTGAGCAGTTGCTGCACGATTATTCAACACACACCATTGTAAAGCAAAATAGCCTCCAACAAACGTGCAGCCTCAAAATTTAAGAATTCCATTCATAACTTCACAAACCAATTTTCATGTACCTTGTTTTTTGGTGTTTTTCAAGAAATCGGCTTGCATCTGACCGTGAGTTGAATTAACATCTCCACTTCATTTTTTTAACCAATTTCGTTTCCAGTACTTGTCCTCAATTTTTGGTTATAGTTACCTAATTTCCGACCCTTCTCTGCAGGAGAAGGTATTACTTCGACATCCTTATTGTCACTAACCACTCTCATCTCATCAGTGAACCATACCTTACCTTAGGTATGGTTCACTGTTGCAACCATACTTACGGTAAGGTTTTCTGTAAGGATGTTAAGGTTTTGAATGTGTTGCAAATTTATGGTTAAAGAGACAAGAGAGATGGGGAAACAGACCAATAGAGATAAAGCGAGAGAGGATAGAAGCGAAGCAGAGAAGAAAAAAAACTTGAAATTGAATTCATCATCTTCCAGTCAACGGTAGCGATACACAGGATTATGGCGGAGATGCACGATTGGGCCCAAATTCCAAGTTCCGGTCAGGGATCATTTGAAGCAAGGGCCATTTGTTCAAGTCAGAGGTCTTTTATCCTAAATTTTTGACATGAGCCTAAAAAAAGTGGTAACACCGAAGTGTAAAATGTTCGTATCAAAAAGGTCCAAAATGGGATTTGATCAAACCAAAAAGCTTATGACATAACAAAAAGCAATTGACAGTAAGAAGAAAAAAACATGCATAAAAACACATAGAGTTCAAGAACATAACCATACTTCGATGTTACTACTTTTATTTTTGATTCAAACTATGTACTCTGTGGTGGCATTATTTTCACCAATGATTGACCAAGATGTTATTGTATCCATATACCAAGAGGAACTGAAAGCCTTAGCTTTCTTCTTGATCATAAGCTCTCCAGAGAATGAACATTTTCCTGCCAATGCATCATCTATCTGTGGAGAAGTACAATAACCACCTTGTCACGTGGGGGGACCCTGTGCAAAAGGCCCCTTCTCAACATAGACTCTCATCACCATAGACCCATATCATCAAACTATAACTACACTCAACCAGCTGTTTTGCAGAAGTACAAGAGCGTCCTCCACATAAGAGGGCCCTTATAACCAAAAAGTCCTTATCATTATACACTCGTATCACTATAGACCTCCTATCACCATCGACCCCTATCATCAAACTCAAACTACACTCAATCAGCCAGCTATCAGTTATTACAATCCATATCCTGTATTTGCATGTCTGTATTTGCATTATTTTCATTACTTTTGTACGTGATTGAATAATTAATGTCACAAATCATGCCACTGAGTTTTTTGCCTATGACCCATGTGAAGCTTCCATATGAAAATGCTTGATTTTGGCTTTTTAACCGTAAATAATAGGTCTTTGAATTTTATATTACTCTCATGTAACTTCTGAATTTGTATTCGAATTTTAGCTTACTCTCATGCAAAGAATCAAGCTTTTCTTTTAGATTTATATGTTACACGAACATAAAATCTGTATGACTTTGTAGCCAACTGCCTTAGGAATAAATAATTTAAGAGCCTCAAATCAAATTTACCTTTAGAATAGTTTTTTCGAATTTCGAAGCATTGATTTTTGACAACAAGGCAGAAAACCTTTTTAGCATTATCATTACCATCTCACAAATGCTGAAGAATTTTTGATAGAGATTTGGTGTATATACTCATGTATAATTTGGGTACTATTTTCTTCACTACATTCTTACAATCGTCTAAATACATAAGAAAGAGAAAAGTCTAAGCTTACATTGAAAGTGGGTAGTTTCAGGGAGAAAGTATTGAAATCAAACCTTATAGCTTTAGGGGTTAAGTAATGACCATAACATAGACTTTGACATTGAAGAGATAAAGTCATTAACAATGTGAAGTTACAAGGCATAGAATATTTTTCTCTAAAACAACATATACTTTTCCTTGCCTACACACCTGCCATTGTAGAGCTTCTCCTTTTGAGGATAAACACTTTGTAATTCTCTTTAAAGCCCTACTAGCCCCCTAACGTCTCTCATAAAACTCCTAGTATTCTGAACTTTATAAATGTATAAGCTATATGGCCTATGAGGCTTGTAAAAGCCATAAGCAGTATGGGCCATGAGGCCCATTACAGCCTTATGACCAAAGCCTACCCATGAGACTTATAATCTGAGTCGTCAAGTATATGGCAGCAAATGGATTAGAGTTTTTTGACATATCAGATTAGAATAAAATTAGAATATAATTAGAATAAAATTTTATTCTAATCTGATATGTCAAAACTAGGTTATAATCCTAATAGTCTCAATCTCACATTCTCTTGCATCTCTCACTTTTACCACTGTCATTTTCATTTTTGCGTTTTTTTTCATTATACTTGTTCTTGCTATGAAGTTTGGAGTAGTTTTTCTGTAGACGATCTAAGTGAGAATGCCAAAGATGTAACATTTGAGGTGAAATTGTTGTGTAGACATAGAAATTGAGATTTGATCAATGAAGTAAAACATTTTTACCTTGTTTATAATTTACTTGAAAGAGCATGATATAGTACTATCACTATGAGTGTGGTGCTTATTTAGATTCAAAAACATGAAGGGAAGTTGAACGTTAAGTCATTTATTGGTTTAGAGAATTTTGGTGTAATTTGAAAGTGTGGAAAATCTTTTGAGAAGGGTGGTATGCATATTGTGTTGGAGGTCCTTGACTATCATATTGAATGGTGATGAAAATAACTTCATCCTTGAGTTTTTCTATAGCTATGATATTGCTAAGTTTTGCAAACGCTCACATGAACGATGAACAACATCAACTATTGTCGTTTGTGTCATTGGTATCAGGGGTCAATTTGGTGGTTATCACCAACTGGTTATAGCTGATGGATACTCTAAAAATGATAACGACATTTTGGCACTCGGTCGACAATTCATCAAATAATCGAATCAAATTGTTGAAGCTTTCAATAGTAGTTAGTGTGTCATGGTGTTGTTCAAAATTATTAGCGTTTTGCAATCCGAAGAGCGGTATTTACGTACTAAAGGAAGTATGATTATAACCTCGGTTGTTGACAGCTTTATGCAAATAGAGTTGCAATCTATCCTCAATAGGTTGTGTTCAAAAATTCTAGCTTCAAGAAGAGATGTATTTTATTCTGCCAAATTCATTTTCAATTGGTTTAGTTTTGTGATTTATGTAGGACTTAGAAATTATCTTGAGTTTTCCGTTTTCTTGTGGGTTCACGGAACATTTACAACTGCTAGTTCAACAGTGGCTCCTTACAGGCTCGTGTACCGCAAGTGTAACCCCTCCAACTTTAGCATTGTTGCAAACAATTTCTACTACAACGTCTGTCACAGCTCTGAACTTATTACAAAGAAAGCACATCTTTGTAGGAAGATTTTAACAACTATCCAATCACTTATCATGAATCTTGAAGACCAATAGTTGAAAACCCTAATAAGAATGACAGAAGAGCAGTTTTGAAGCTTTCAAAGGCGAACAAATCAAAATGCTTACTTCATTATGGATCGAAGGTACTTCGTTGCTCACTCTCATGGCTATCCTAAATGGTTTTATTGAAGATATGAATACTGGTAATTGTAGTTATTTGAGTTTGGCTGCTTCTAGTAGTGGGATTGCTGCTAGCTGTAGAGGATTGAACTGCAACTCCAGGGATTTTGACTAAAGGAGAAGAAGGTAGTTCATATACTCAAATATACAAACAAAAACTTGACAGCATGACAATGTAGGAGCATCTAGCACTAAGGTTCCTAAAACTTGAATATTTTTGAATTCTGAACATGCGTTACTTTGTAAATGCAGTTTGATATATTGTAATTTTTTAAGTATAAAGAGCATGCGTCTAGATTTTTCATAATCCATCTGCACTCTTCCAATCTTTCATCAACAATTTTACATCTATATCTACATTTTTTCATGAGCGGATATTGATTAACAATTTTTTCATCCGCGGATTAACGCATGACAATTTTTCATGTGCAGATGAACGCTTAACAAATTTTTCCTCTGCGGGTGAACGCTATTTCATCTGCAGATGATAGCTTAAATGTCTTTGCTAAACGTTTCCACAAAAATGCTTTTGCTAAACGCAACGCCTCTATCTAAACACTTTGGCTCCTACAATTTTAATTAATTTGTTTACGGTTTTGCTAATAGAGTGTTTTGCTTTTATTACAAATTTTTTAACACTTTATTATTATATTTTTACTCATTGAGCTAAAATATTGTAAGTTTAAGTAAAAAACTCTATGATCTATATATTTTCTTAAATCAAGATTATTTTTCATATAAAACAGAAATAACAATGACACTTATAGATAGGATATAATGACATTGTAATTTAGTGAAAAATACAACTTATACATATGTTGTCGGTGATTGTTTATTTGATTCCATAGCGTATATTTTAAATTATGATATTTCATTTGAAATCCTTAGAATAAATACAATGCAACATCTTGCTTTGAGTATATCTTTGAATACACCAAAAGCTTTAGAAACGCTTGAATTTAATGAAGATTGGTTGTACAACTTATAGAAAAAGAGTATTTAATGCACAACAATATATCCAAAAAATGTCTTTAAGTGCAAGAGAAGAAAGTATTTGGGGAGATTTCATGGTTATTAAATGGATATCAGATCATTTAAAAAACTCTCCTTACGTATGGTCTACTAATAGTGAAAACATAATAGTAAAAGAAGATTCTAAATTTCAACCAGATCCATTCCATTTGGCTTCTGTTTTCAAACATTTTGAACCTCTAAAAGAATTAAACCAAAGCATGCCAATACTATTGCCTCTAGAAATTTACAAAAATCAATATAATAAACTAAAAATCAGACACTGTATTTAAAGTATTGAATTCTAAAATAACATGGAAATCAAATACATTTAAAAAACAAATAGACACTCAATCACAGATGATGAACATTGAAAATTGTAGTTGCATTAATAAAAGTAATGTGGATATTAATTTATTTTTTTTATAATGACTTTTGTAATAAGACACCTGCTAGTATTAAATCTAAAATTGTAAAAAAAAAAATCACAGTAATTTATTTAATTGTTGTGAGAAAATGGATTGTAATGATAGTTGTTTAAAAAAATTATCTGATGTAGATATTGATAAAAATAAAAACCATCATAATTTGAATAAGAATGACATAAAAAGAAAATTATGCAAAATTAACAAGCAATATTCAAAACACTAAACACACAAAAAAATAAAAAAGAATGTTTTGGAGTTTAAAGCTGAATAATACTACAAAAACTTTGATGTTGAAATATTCAACGAATAAAGAATTGCTTCAATATTTAAAAAAAAAAAAATTTATCAAGTAACCAAGTAATTTGCAAATTAGAAAGATTAAAACTAGCATTATAAAAGCTGTTGTTGATAAAATTAAAGTAAATTAAAATGTTTTAACCAAATTTTTTGGAAAATAAATATGTTTATATCATATAAATAAAAAATTGAAGTGGAATGACATCTAAAGTAAATCTATCGTAATTACAAAGGATGTAAATTTGATGTACAATGAAATTCAATCTCAAAATAACTTATCAATTTCATGTAAAGAACAATCTTATACCAAGTAGAATGAAATGGATGAATCATTGAAATCAATATTGAATGAAAATCAATAGTACATTCCTTGCCAAAAGCAAATTTATTTTCACAAAATAATCAACTACTGCATAAAACTCCAACACAAATATTAAAACAAATGAAACTTATTTTCTCTAAAGTAAAACTTAAGTGCTCATTAGATAAAACTTTCGCCCAAAATACTTCAAAAAAAGATAATTTGGCTAAAAGTAAAAATAAAAATGAAGCTTTTTTGTTATATTTGAATACAAAATAAAAGATATTCCAATTTATTCATGTGTATGTTGTAAAAGGTTGAATTTCTTCTCAAAAACAAAAACCGCTCGTGAAAAAATTATGAATAAATTGAGAAATTTATTCAAATATAATATATAAATGACTATGACAGAAAAATTATATGTATATAACTTCCGTTGTAAATCAATAATTAATCTGTGGTTCCTAAATATTGTATTTTACTCAACATTTCTAGAAATTTTATTGGAGAATACATCAAGAAGGTCACAATGTTAGAAGAAAGATTAATATTTTTGCGCATTGCATTTCTACATAAATAAATTGTACAATTATGGTCAATATGAATTACATGGAAGTAATATATATGTTCTAGCGGACATTGATCAAATTCAATGTTTACTTTCACGCTTACCAGTAGATGGTATAACAATTGGAATATTATTAAAACGTCGTTTAGAGTATCGTGCTCCCTACATGTCCAAAATGACCAAATTTAACAATGTTAGTTTCAAAAGATCTACTTAAATCACCTCTTTATTAAAAATGCAATGTTTTAACGTCCAGACTAGAACAACTTGTTTGCATTACACATGCAATCTAGTTCAAATTTTGATACACAAAACAACAAACTTGAAGATATGTCAAATGCAGACAACTCTGAAGAAGATTTAGAAGAACCTCTAAGTGAACTTTGGTACACAATTTTTTAGATTTAGAAAAAATATATGCTTTTGATGATATGATTCTATTGCTCCTGTAGTAGGGATTTTGCCCTAGTCTAAACTACTTTCAGTATAGTGTGGTTCAACGGTAGAAAAGCAAAATAGTCTGTCGTATTGTGACTAAGGTCACATGTATTCGCGGTATAAGTGTAACTATGTATAAACGTACCTGAGGGCTTGTCTTGCGGCGATTCACTCTTATACCCAGGGATCACTCAATTTGGGTTACTGTCATTACCAATGCACTAGATCTAGACTCAATGCAGTCCCAGTCCTGTCTAGTATTCTAAGGGAAGTCAATAGTTCTGATCAATAGTTCAGGTTATGTCAATAGACCCAAATGCAGACTATCACCTAGTCAAAATGCCGATATAATATTTTGAAATAATACACATAAATATTTAGTCAATAGGTCCAGTCCCAGTGTATTATATACGATACTATTTACACAATGCCTAGCGAACAGTTTGTCAATAAATCCAGGTGCAAGGAATGATTTAGAATCTGCCTACCTCTGTGCAGCTCTCCAAGTCTCTCAAGTCAATAGGTCTTGTACACATGCAGTATGTATGCAAATATGCCCTGCACAAATACACACTCACTCAATCTCATGTTCAAACACTCAATAATAGCTTAAAACTCCAAGAATACCCAAAAACATGTCAAACCCCAAACCCAGGAACTTACCCTAAAATTTATGTCAATAGGTCTCACTCAACTTCAAATTTCGGTCTTATTATTCAAATTCTTTAAATAATCCTATTACTTACTCCAAAACCAAAGGCAAACTCAAAACTCAACACTTAGTTTTCAAACAAATTTCGAACAAACTTGTCTAATTGGGGTATTTTGGAAATTGATCTTCCAATTTTAGAGTTGCATTTGAAAAATCCAACCGTAAGATCTTGCTTAGAGCTGTCCAATTAGTTTGTATGTTGACTTTCACAATTTTTGACCGTACGGATTTTGATTTATACTCAATCAAAGTATAAAAAGAATTTGAATCTTCATTTAAACCGGCAGTCTATTACCACGCGATTTAACCCAAAGCTGCGGACTCCAGACCCTATGGCCGTGCACTGTGACCTATTGCCATGCAAATAGGTCCTAAAGCCGTGGACAAGCGCAGACCCTCTGCCCGTCCGAAGGAAGCCCTATGGCCGTGCGAATTTCGGCACTTCTCGCATGACGGATCCGGAAACTCAAATCCCTAGTTTTGCCGAAACCTTCAAATGATTAGAATTCCTTCAAATTTCAAACCAATTTTGATGATTTCCACCGAATTCTCACCACCATTCATTCCTCAATCTCAATGCTATGAATGCAATGCATGATTACTCACGACTTACGACTTAATATCAAACAAATTACATTCATTCTAAAATTCTATGTACTTGCGGCTTCAACTTGCTAACAAAGACCAAAGACTCCATTGCCCATGAATCTCGTTGAAGTTTCAAAGAAAATCTCCCTCACGATTGACTCCTACTTTCGATCCGCTCGATCTCCACTTCCCGACGATCACTTATCGGCTGCCTGAAATTCCCTCACCTGTCGATCCTCTTTTAACGATACGGAGTGCGGTACTCGATCAATGCTCCATCTGCTATTTTGAATCTAATCCCCATTTACCGATCCCTCATTACTCTTGTCGAGACCGCTTTAGTCGATCCCGCTCCTTCTTGAGCATCGACATTACCAAGCTACCGCAAACTCGATCGATCAAACAGAACAAAGAGCTCTTAAAATTACGACTCTCAACAATACTTACACATGAATCGCTTCCTATCCAGGCAAATGTTATTGGCAGCCTTATGCTCACCCGATTGTCGCTTCTTAGTTCCTCTTCCTTCACCGGCTTTGTGCTCTCTCTCTCGTGACTCATTCCTCGCCATGACATTGATCGCCTATTGCGATCGTTCGAAAGATCGCCGGTGCTCTCGATTGGTCCCGCCGTTGCACATCGAAGTAGCCTCCTTCTTTAATTCTTCCGATACTCCGACGTCTGCTTCCGCTTGAAGTTCTCGCTCGCACAAGAGCTTTGCAATCCAGTTCTCACACTCTCTCATACAATTTTACACAATTTCAAAAGGTACTCCGACCAATTGCATTCACTTCGCATCACAGCTTGGAGACGGAAAGAAAAATAATCACAGCACTTAAAACAATACAATGCATACAACTACACACACAAATTGCACAGAAATTTTAGAGCATGAGAAGACAACGACGAGCATTATATACAAATGCCGTTAAATTACAAAAGCAGGAGGGTGGTTATGCGCGGGGAGGAGAAGGGTGCGCCCCCTGCGAGAGGCCGCGGCCACTTCATCCTGCCTCGTTCATCCATTGTCTTTTCATCCATCCTCTAATATACTAATTATTTTTAACACTAATTCTATCAGGTTACCTTTATTGAAAGCTTTCTACTTTTAATAACTTTTAAAGTAACTTTTTTGATACTTCTTCGCATCTATAATATTATATCTATCCAAAAAGTAAAAAGTTTCTAAAATAACTCTATAAATGTTAATAAATAGTTATTACAGCTCCGAGCCAAGAATATTCTTCTATTGGAATCTTTAAAAAAAAACAGAGTGAGGGATTAAATTATTCAACATTATGTTATACCTATCCACAAGAAGAAATATTTTTAAAAAATATCCTGTCATCAATTAGCTAGTTGAGAAATTTTACATAAAAATTACGATTTTGCTACCAATATACAAATTACATTTTTCAAGGCAACTAAAATTTGTATTGAAAAAGGTAGAAATTCTAGTTGGATACAAATTCAAAAATAAAAGTTATCTACACATAGATTAAAAGAAGGTCTAGTTTTTCAAGAACCAAATCTTGAATCTTGGTATTCCATATAGAATTCCAAGATTTGGAAAAACTCCAAACATCACCTCATTATATTGAAGAATCAGGAAAACAATTTATACTATGATTAAACAAGTACGTCCATCAACTTTTTTTATTACATTAACAAGTGCGGAGCGATTATCAGAACCGTTTATTGAAGCTTTATATAAATTGAATAGAAAATATTTTATGTTACTAGAATTTAATAAGTTTTAATGCAATGATATTGTAGAAATGATAAGAACCGACCTTGTCACTTGTGTATTATATTATTATCACCGTACTAAAGCTTTTCAAGAATTGCTTCAAAAGAGTCTAGTATTCTAGGTGAAGTTGTTTTTTTTTTCTTTGTTACCGAATTTCAACACCGTGGAAGTGAGCATGAACATGCATTTATATTGAAAGAAGATGCACCTAAATTTTGGGCAAACTCAAGCTAGGATAAAAGTGCTGATAAAAGTTTATTGCCTTTAACTCTACACGAGACACAAACGCATAAGCATTCACGAACATGTAGGAAAAAAGGTCAATGCATATGTAGATTTCACTATCCGCTTCCTCCCGTAAAGCAAACAACAATTTTAGACCCTTTGGAAATTACAAATGCCAAAACTTTATTGTTTCCACAAAATAAAGCCAAAATATTTTTGTATCCTTGAAGGAAATAGAATTTGGAATAAATATAGAATTTGATGATTTCATCAAGAAATTTCAAATAGACAAAGAAACTTGTAGTTTAGCTTTACGTAGTCAATTAAAAAGGCATCAAGTATTCTTGGAACAAACATTAAATAACATTCGTACAAACACATTCGACAAAAACATTGCACACACATGGTTTGTGAATACTGATATACGATTTATTCTTGATCGGTATGCAGTTTTGTACATATTGTACTTCACATATGACAAAAGTAGATTAATCCATAACAATCGAGTTGAAATCAATCTTACAAAAATGCATTTTTGATAAAACTCATGTCAAACTAGAGGATATTAAAATTTGACAATGCTTTTCAAAATGCTCAACAAATTTTCTGCTCAATTAGCAATTTATTTTGTTTTGTCCATACCTTCGGTATTATTATTCTCGTTCTTTTGCATTTATAAACAATTTTCTATTAGAAGAAGGTGCATTTGTTTTAATCACAACAAAATTTTTTAAATTGGATAAAGAATCTACGGATGTGATGTGTAAATCTATTCAGGATAAATACTTACATAGGTCAAATGACTTAAGAGACATAAGTTTAGTGGAATTTGTAGAGAATTACAATCACAATACAAAAAAAAATTTATTAAAATAAAACAAAAAGTAATTGGATGTGTTCATTGTAATAAATTCAAAGATTTAGAAAATAAGTCACGAGTAAAATTATTGTTATATGTTCCATTTTATGTATCAGAATAAACTCTAAAAAAAAAAAAAAAAAAAAAAAAAAAAAAAAAAACTGAAAAGAAGCTTATAATGAACAAAATGAAAAGATCATTTCAAAATAAAAGATTTTTATTTATGAAGTTAAAAGAGAATCATTTCAAAGTTGTAGTGATGATGACAAGGGGATCAACCTACAAGAATTGGCATCTAATGTTGCAACCACAAAAGATTTCAGCTTGTAAAATGATTCATCGATAAAAAAATACACAATCGATACCAATTAGTATCAATTTTGAGAAATATGATTTGACCACGGATATTTATGTAAAACCATAATCCATTTATACATATTAAAGTACATTACAACATAATAATTGAATTTTAGAATTAATGAAAGATGAAGAATATCGTAAAATACTTCAATTTCTTAAATGAAGAGCAAAGAGGAAATTATGATGATCTAATGTATTAAAAATAGTTGATTTCAATAAACCAATATATTATTTAAAGCAACCTCCATCAAACTCACTAATACCTTGTCTATATTATACTAATAAGGATGTATTGCACACAATAATGTAAGATTTTTTAACGCGAAAGGGAAGACATCATTTTGAAGCACATAATGTTTGCGATCCCTCTTTGCCAACATCTTATCAAATTCCAACAAATTCAAATTTTACTTTATAAAATTATAAAAGTAAAAAGAAAATATGCTTGTAGAACTTTGCAACAACTATGCAATTTTTTATGGAGCTGTTAATGGTGCAGATGAGTTATTTAAAGCAACAACATCACATTCCAATAAATCTTACATTTTGATAAACCCTTTTAATACAAAAGTGGGCAATGTTATGGAACATTCCAAGTGCCATTTATATAAGAGCAGTAATATAGCTTCCACTTCAACTTCTATAGAACCAATTGTAAAAGAAATTAGACTTGGTAAAAAACAAACACATCTCAATACTCGGAGGCAGTTTCCTATTCAACTAGTTGTTGCAAGAACAATTCATCAATCTCAAGGTTTGTAATCTAATTTAGTGTGAATAAGCATGGTTTGGCTCATACAGCATTATCACGCATTCAAACCAAAGAAAAGTAGTATCTACTTGCTCCATTATCAAAATTTAACTTCCAAGTCGATGTACAGGTGAGTAAAAAAATAGAAAGGTTAACAACAAAAGAAAAATAAAATTTGTATGTACCAATATCAAAACCTTTACGTCAATCTTATATAATTATTGAAAGTATCAATATAAATTCGTTGCAAAAACATTATTTGGATTATAAAAATGATCATAACATGCAAAGTTCACATATTTTGTGTTTCCAATAAACCAAAATGAATTATAAAAATGAAATAAGTGAATTTGTTTAACATATGGGTATCGATTTATCTACATTAAGGATAAATATGGCTTGCTTATGATGCATGAATATCAAATGCATTGTGCATCATTTAAAACAAAAACTTTCTCTAGATTAGAGTTTATAGACGCTTCATTCAATTTGGGAATTGCTAATGCAATATTTTTCATTACTGTGTAGAGCCGTCATTCAACCAAAATTACAAAATACTAGGAAATTTTGGAATTTTCATTAAATCAGGCACCATTAGAATGTCCAATCTTTATTTTAGGTGAATTTAATGTGGTTTTATCTAATGATAGTACCCTAAATTTTCAGATTGCAAAGATTTTTGATAACTTAAAACTCAAAATTTCAACATCTACTACCCAAAGAAATTCATTGATTGATCATGTATGGTCAAACATACCTGCAATCAATACCAAATATGGAGTTACAAATGCATATTGGCCATTTATCACAAACCCATTTATTGTGCTTTTAAATTACAAGGTTTATTGCCAAAAGATATTAGACAAATTTGATCATTTTGTTTTACATAACTTCAAATTAAAAATCATAACAAGCCTCTAAGAATTTTTATAGAAATTTCAAGACCCCAACAAGCCTCTTAAGAATTCAATGTGCATGTAATCAAAGTTAAAATATTAAGCACAATGACGACTCTAAATATTGTCCAAAAACATTATCCAAGTCAAAAAGCCCATGAGCTAATCTTACACTTTATTTTGGAGTAACAAAATTTTTGCAACAACCTATATATGTATAGGATAAAAATAATGCTGATAAATTATTGACCAGAGCTTAGGAATGTTTAAATAAAGAACGAATACACTTCGTTTGGTTTTTGAAGCGTTAGCATATGGAACCAATGATTCTTATGAATGGTAATATGAAAATTTCTATTCCAATAATACCACACGCTATAATAGATGTAACAGATGATAATGTTTTAACCAATATTGATCTTATAAAAAAATGGAAACAATCCACCTATAAAATTGATGATGATACCTATGAGATATGTCCATATTGTATTGTAGAATTGACGAGGGTTATACATTTGGAAAAAAATTTCTCTGTGATATTCATAAACCATGTTCAAACCCCTTTATTATGAACAAATAAGGAAATTATCAATACAACAAATGTTGAATGTATCTATGATTTATTGATGGGTAATGCTACACAAATGTTAATTATTTTATTACAACCAACATATTTTGCAATGATCAATAAAAACGAAGATGACACCAAAACTCTAATTACAAGTAAGCTATTATTATTGATGTTTTAGTTCTTTACAATATAATTTTTATTTAGACTCCTATCTTTCTCTCTTAGTCTCTTTCTCTTTTGTTATCATATTTTATTTACAAATTTTATAATAATCAAATTATTAATGTTTTTACAATTTCTTTTAGGTACAATTTTTTTTTCATGATGAATTAGACAAAATCTAAAAGAAAAATCTTCAAAAAGATATAAAATATTGTTTAGCAAATAATGTCATGTACAAACCAATAGACAATATGTTAAATATGCTTGTAAGTATGCTTGTATGCTTGTATGAAAACTCTCAAAAGAAAGTGGAAATCAATGAAATTTCAAATGACAATTATCAGAAGATGTTTGTTTCTAGACCTGCTAAAATAATATTATATTGATGAATACTTTCTCTTCGATATGGAGCCAGTGCAAGTGACCATGGATCAGTGCATCATTACAAATGATCAATATACCATTCAAACTCTTCACAAGGAGATAATCAAAAGCGTGAAGGCTAATCTTGTCAACATGATTGACGTTAGGCAGAGACAAAAGGTGTGCGTGATACGTATAGACAAGAATAATCAACTTGTCAAGAAGAAGCCCGAGAAGGAGGAAGACATCAAGGACGGCAACTTCATGATCATAAACGGCCAGCACAACATCTTTGCATCAAGAGCACTCTAAAGTCTAGACAGGAGGTTGCGGAGCAAATCACTGTAAAAAGCTTTGCACAAGGAGTGCATCTGTCATGTGGTTCCTTGATCCAACTCAAATGAGGGGATTGTAAAATTCTATAGCATCACAAACCATCTGGATCATGCAAAGCCAACATGAGACAACCAGATTATCAGTTGTAGAAACATTTGGACCTCCCTCAAACGGCCCGCCGAGTCGACCCTCGAAGCCAAGGAGAGGGGTATCATAGCAAACTTCCATCAGTCGAATTACAAGGAAAGTTCAAAATTTGGCTAGTTATCATCGTGTGGATTATAAGGGTCTCAATAACTGCCGTCGAGTCTTGTGTCCTAACTTGCATTGGTGGTGATATTCAGAGCTTCACGGACGCTGTGATAGAGAGATTCCAAAACTTCAACCTTGACAGAGATGGAGCTAATATCCGATCCTTGAAAGATCTTAAGAAGGAGCTTCAAATGATCAGGTTGGCGGATGATATCTGAAGTCCTAGGAGGTATTCCTTGCGCTGCACTACGAGGAGGAAATTGTCAACTCAAACATGATGGAGCCGTACAAGCACGCTAAGCAGTTCAAATCGTCGACTCAGAAGCTGAAAATTTTTAAACACTTCAATTGGTTTACAAATAAAGATTTGAAAAGTCTGGGTCAACATCTGCTGTCTATGACTCCGGGTCAAAAAGCACCGTATCCAAAGATGTCAACAACAAGATCCAAAGTTCTCGTACCCAAGAACATATCGATCGCCGATTGAATTGAACAGCACAAGCGCAAGAAGGTGGTGATGCAAGAAACTATGGATATTAAGCCAACACTCGAATTCTTGGACAATCATGGTCATGTAATAAAGACAACGTGGAAGGCCTGAGAAGCTAGGCACAAATTCACATCGGCCACATGGGATCATCTTATTGTAGCCACATTTCTAGAAATCTTCAAAAAGAGGCTCTACAATGAAGCATTGCAAAAGCAAGCAAATGATCTTGCCGAGGTGCACCCAGAGGTATTATATATGTTCACAAGATTTATGGCCTTGAAGTACCAAATTCTCGGGAGTTCCGGAGGTGTACAAATAAGAGGAATAGACTTAGCTGCAATGACACCTGTAGTAAGTTCTACGTATCACTATAAGAAACCCCTGTTTTTTGCGATGTCTTCTCTGATGTCTAATATATTTTGTGATGTTTTACTGTCTTAAAAGATGTCTTCGAAGACGGGAGGATGTCTGTACGTCTAACGGACACATTTTGGATTCGAGGGGTATGAAGACATCACCAAACAAAAAGATGTTGGTGAAGACATCTCGATAGACATCAAACTGCCACGTTGGCAAGGGATTTTGGACCAGCAAGGTAAAAACGTCCAAAATTTACAGGTGGACAAGGTAAAAAGAATTTTTAATGTTAAAAGAGTAGGTGAATGGGCAGCGGTTTTCAAAAGTTGGTAAAAAACATCACACTTTAGATTTTTTTTTATTTTTTTTATTTTTTTTATTTTTTTTATTTTTTTTAATGCTAAATCATTATGAGACGTGGCAATACTGAAAATACTAATTTCAGACTATTCTCACTATTTTTTCATTGGTCTATTTTTTAAAAAAATTAAAATATATAATTATATTTTAATAAAAAATATATTTCATAAATTTTTATTATATTAAAATATATTAGAATATTATAATTCTGTAATCTTTTATGATTTAAAAATAGAACGGCTATTTAACTAATTATGGACAAATTCCAAACTTATGGATATTTTTACTAAAAAAATAAGTATCAAAATGTATGGCAAATTAATAAATAATAGAAAACCAAGCAAGATATATTGAAAATCAAGCAAGATATATTGAAAAGTGCATGTAAAGTAATAAAACTATCTAAATTAACAAAAAGAAAACTATTGAAATTATATCGGCCGAAGGCCAATACAAGGAAAACCGCTAAACCCTAAACCCTAAATCCTAAACCCTAAACCCTATACCCTAGACCCTAAACCCTAAACCCTAGACCGTAGACCGTAGATCCCGTCCCCAACCCACATTAGCTAAAATGCTGTATCGGACAGCCGCCGATAGAAGCCCCAAGAATATAACGAAGTAGTAGTAACGAATTATCAGATCTCAGCTCAGAAACAGAATCCTAAAGGTTGCACACTCATTCATACACAGATCAATTCAATATGATTGAGAGGGATATAGTAATATAATGTCATGAATAGCAAAGTCCAATATCGGCCGCCAGCCGAGAAACGCGAGAATAATGAAAGAAGAGGAGTCTATTGTAAGTGTACATTACAATGATCGCTACAGTAAAGACAAAGTAGGATATACTGTATCGGAAAGCCATAGGACGCTAAGTCACGTATCGGCCGCCAGCCGAGAAACTGTAAACTAGAGAAATGGAGGGAGCACAACGAAGCAACCAATGAACGCTACATTCTCAAAAACGATGAATATACTGCAATCAAAAGTCATGGATAGCTAAGTCCGGTATCGGCCGCCAGCCGAGAAAATGTAAACAAGATTAATGGGATGAGTAAAGCAAATGTGAAAAAAGAGCTCTAGCATATCGATAATGAAGAGTATGCCGTAGCGAAATTACAACAGGTACGCAGAGACTGTAGACATGGAACGCAGTAGTGAGGTGAGTCGGATATGAACCAGCGAGTAGAGCGTCGTGTCGGTTGGCAGCCGATAGGAGGTCGGAGTTGCTGGTGCGAAAGCATATGAGTGAAGATCAGTATCGGCCGGCAGCCGACAAGTGCAGAGCAAGTCCGACATAGATTATGCGAGAGAGGCTCACATGAAGCGTGTCGGCCAGAAGCCGATACAAATGTATGCAGAACACCTTAGAAAACAACTCCAGTGGCCTCAAGGTTAGACATTGCAACTGCAGCGGCCTGCTCGGGAATGATATGTGTAGCTGGTGGACCTTTCCTTGCATGTGACGGCATCATATGAGAGAACAGAACAATGTTCACATTCACAATCTGAGGAAGACAAGGCTCCTTATGCCAGCGGCGAGTCCAGCACTCCCTAGCGATGATCAATTTTCCTTCCTTCTTAGCTCGCAAAGGGGTCCACCATTCGATCTTGAAATTGCCATAGGTAGGACCAGACGTCAGAACAACACACTCAAGGACTCCCCCCAGCCAGACAGAAAGGTAATGGTCGTCGCTGGGACGGCATAAGACGAAGTCTCCAAGAAGAACATCACGGAATGGATTAAAGTTGAGCCTCGGTCGGTCTTTAGTAGGACCACAGTAAGGATAAGCATCTGCATCATCCTTAGGCGTAATGTTCTGTGAGTGAGAGGAGCTAGATCTAGAATCGAGCGAGGCACAAGAATGATCACGAGTCCAGTCTGAAATAGGCCAAAATCCTTTCACAAGAACGGCAGGGGTAGACGGTAATGGTGAATTGATTTCCCAGTTGATACGCTCCCAGTAGCCAACAGGTCCAGCCATCTCCTCGCATTAACGTCTATTACGCGCCATACCGGTCTTCCAGAACTCAATGAATTTAGAAATATCGTGCTTGATGAAACCCTGTTTGTTATTGCACTCCAAGGCACGAGCTTGCTCCTTCACAAAGTTCAACTTGTTGGGGTTAACGCCCGTAACGCCCCATAATGGCTTAAATGGAACAGGACGTGGGTCGCCATGTGGAATTCTAGGTCTCCCTTGCTCGTCAGAAGTCCACATCTTGAGGGTGGGAGCCATGAAGAATCAGTGGATTTCCGCTTATACCTCATGACAGGCCAGCCACGATCGTCACCGTCGTCTTCGACCCAGAACTTGAAAAGATGCATATCACCAAGTTCAACAATTTTGTTGACACCGTCGTTATGAAAGTCCTTGACGTAGGATTTGAAATCCGCAACCTCTTGAACGAATTCAGGAATGAAGGCGACTGTCTTCTGCGAGTCCATGAAAGCCTTCATGAGATTGTGTAGAACGTACGTGTTCTTCCGCTTGATGAGCTTGGAAAGGTAATTGAAATGGGCATCAATATCCTCGTGAGTGTGAACAACAATCAGGAACCCAACAGTGACCTGCTTGAATATGCGCCGAGCGGTCAGCAAAGAGCAGAAGGCCATCACAAATCTGTTCATGTTGTCCTTTGCGGAATTATCAAGTTGCAAGAATAGCTTACGCGGAAGCGGTACTAGCGGACGTCCAGGTTGTGAAGGACCAAACTGAATCTTGGTGGCAGGTGGGATAAATGCAAAACACCTACACTTTCCATGTAGCTAAGCTTGGAAGAAGCTGTTTTGTGGAGGTGTGGGAAAGAGCTCCCGAGATTCACGTACCGGTGGCTTCTCAAGCGCTCGCAGTACACGACACAAGGAAGAGATTGTAAAGTTGGAATCCCCCGGCCAAAGATCAGTGGAGTAGTGCACGTACGCACCATCACCGTGGCCGTGAGTCAACATGCCGGTAACAGAAACCGGAATCTGTCCAAGGCCAACAGTGGCTTTTGTAATCCTCTGCATTCTTGGAATGGCCGTCTTCGTGGTATCCATCTTGTCATGGATTATACATAGAAACTCCGACGGGTTCTCGCAGGACTAGAAACTCCAGCCACCATAAATATGGCGGCAGGCACGCTCATAATTGAGATGGCGATTCCGGTCATCGACTAATGCCTGCCACTCATCACAGCCCCTTGAGTACTTGGATATGCACTCCACAAGGAAGTCACACTCAGTACACTTAGAGAAGCTGCTCCCAACAGCTTTAACCTCGACGTTCTTGAAGTGGTTCTTTCGAAGCTAACTGATGGTGGACTGAGAGACCGGCTTATGGTGGCATTTGATATTCACCTGGAAGGCGGATATAAGGAAGGATGTTAACATCCTGGTCAACGCCTCCTATCGGCCGGCAGCCGACAGGACTGCAATGACATAAGCAGGAACTAATCGCTATCGGAGTATCGGCTGCCAGCCGACAAGTAGCTCAACGATGACTAGATAAGCCACAACGTAAATGACAGTAGAAGGAAGAGAAGAATCGTCTAATTAGAAACTTCCGAAACATAGCAACCAAGTGTATCGGCCGGCAGCCGACATCGAGGACAAAGAGGAAATAAGAATGATTGGGACTTACTTGATTCACTTGCTTGCGCATGGTGTCCCACTTGAGAGCAGATGGAACAACCTTCAGATTGTCAACTCGCTTATTTCCAACAAGCCTGAACTCGTTAGGCATCTGGTCCGCATTCTCGTCAATAATCTTCTACAGGGTTGCTTTAGCCTGAATCGTATGCGGGCGTGGACGGACACCTCCAAAATTGCCATGCGATCCGCTCACTGATCCACCCATTGCTGCAGCCTTGTAGACGTGGTAAGCTAATCTGGAGACACCGTGAATGATATACCAAGCGTTCTCGCAGACCTCAACATTCTCAAGCGTGATGAATTTCCTCCCTCCCGGTTCATGTACATGAAGTTGACTTTGAACGGCATACGCTGTCTCTCTTCTAATTTCAAAAGAGCAAGCATAGTACTTATAATGAAGGATTCGAGTCGACTCCCATAGAAATGTCTGACAACACCTACTCTTGCAGCACAGCTGAGAGCTAACCTTGCGAATCTCATCATTTAACGTCTTCGATTTAAGCCTAGACCCAGCGGGCTGCTCCTTTGACAAGAGTCTACAACGAATGGACCTCTAGGGATTCCGAGAGACGCCCTGAAGTCCAGGATGTTCGAAGGTAGTATTCTGAGCGGCCTCAGAGCACAGCATGACAATGTCTGACAGGAGTTGACCGCCTTCAAGTCGAGTCCGCAAAAGAGGCCACCTCATTGTCGTGAGCTGTAGGGTATCGTGCTCTGAAATGAATATTACACCAACATCTGTATCGCCAAGTAGGTCCTCATCGCAGGCTTCATCTGGAAGACAGACTTGAATGATCGCCTGCCCAAACAAGGTAAGATTCTCGTTTAGTAGGTCGCAACACTTATTCCTCCAGTCGGGCCGATTCAGAACAGTCTGAGGTTCCGGTCGCAAATCTTCAGTTTCGCGTGAGATAGAAGGGCGAAAGTTCATAGCGCTATCACCGCCAGAACTATCCGAAGAGGGTTGCGAGAAGATACCGCTATCACACGGCGAAGCATGAAGATCATCAGCAGATTCATTTCCTTGAGAAGAGATGACATCAACGCAGGTTGACGGATTCGTCCCGGACCTACAGTCGTCGCTGCCATCAAAATGAGAATGCCTGGTTGAAGGATGCGGGTTACCTGAACTACCGCAGCAGTTAGTAGAGGGTGAGTCCTTGGCACCGTCATCGCTGTCGGGTTCAACCTTGACACTCCTCAGCGTGGGGTGTATCGGCTTTTCTCACAGTACGCTACCAGACCAACAAAGTCCTTATACACCGTAAAGAGCTTGAAAACTGCAAAGAAGCTATGGGGGACGCGAAAACCCTCCCAGGTGCCCTTAGGCGAGCACTCAACGATGACACCCACTCCGACACAATGGTGATTGGTCCCGTCAACATGCAGTAGAGCAACCTCCATGTTAACAGAGAGAGTGAGAAACTGATTTATGGGCTTCTCATCTAATGGCCCTGGTGTCGGCTGGCAGCGGATAGGCTCGGATGATTCATCGAGGTTATCAATGAAGGGTCTCACGTCTTTCACCTCCCATGTAATGTTGTTACCAAGACACTGACTAAGAAACTTTATGTCAGGCGTGGGAAACGGAATGATCATCTCAATATTTGGAGCGACGTCAAGAACGTGGACGTCTAAAAGAAATGGCTTTCGCGAGATAATTTGGTTGATAGAAGCAGTACCAGCATAGTAAAATTTTGCGAATGACAGAGCGACAACTGCGCCCTGTTCTATACGCCAACGCCCTTAACCGCCGTTCTTGAGAAAGCTGTCAATCGGTTCGGTCTCCAGCATCATGGAGCATGATCTCTTCATTGATCTATCGGCTGCCGGCCGACACAACTGCGAATCTAAAAGGTTGATGAGATGAAGGAAATACTATGGACTTGAAACAGGTGTAATAGATACAACCTCCTCAGGTATCGGCTGCCGGCCAATACCTTGTACTGCAAATCCCGGGAGACAGGACAGTCAATGAGGGACACGTGATAGTTCTGTATTGGCTGGCCGCCGACAGCCCAATCAACAATATCGGCTGGCCGATATAAAGAGATCCGACTAATTCCTTGTGAATTGTATCGGTCGGAGTCATGCACTATGTCGGCTGGCGTCTAATACCAGGGTATTGAGCCTCTAGCTGTTAAATCGTTCTAATCAAAGTAATAAAAGACTGCTATCTACCGCTCTCTATATAGAAAGAAGCGCTCTAATACGGGGAACACAATGACACAATTCTTGACCACTTCTGGCCGGGGAAAACAACAAAAACAACAAACAAATTGCTCAGAGAGTCAGGAAACACTGGAGAAATGAAATGAAATGTCAGAAACAGTTGGGAAAGGGTAGCCATCTGAAACACCACAGCGTGGGTGGCGCTCAAATCAAGAAGATTTCAAACTCAAATTTCAATGTGCAGCATCGCAAACCTTTTGCAGAGCAGCATTGGGAAAGATTACATAACTTTCAAACAGAGATCCAAGGTGACCTTGAAACACAGACGGTTTTAGACTTACAACATGTTCTGGACAAAACCAACGTACGGATAACCTTAGCTGACTTACTGAGAATTAGTCCACAACTACAGACCTATATACAAAATATTCCCAAAACCACGAACACGGCCTTGGCTACCGTAGAAGTCAATGCAACCACAACAAACAAAGATGCAGCGGTCATACATGTACGATTGGGGCAACATCAGTTGGCCTATGTATTAATCGATGGAGGCTCCGGGGTCAATGTCATCAGCAATCACCTCCGACAACAATTAGGACTGCCGCCTCCAACGACAGCCTAGTATTTTTTGCGAATGGCAAATGACGCCCCGGTAATTCCACTGGGGATATTAGCCACCGTGGCCATCACCATCCACGATATCTCGACACCGGCAAAATTTGTTGTTATAAACATGCCGGATCGCAGTAATTTTCATCTCATTCTAGGACGACCTTGGTTACGGGACATGAATGCCATTCAGGACTCGGCAAGAAACCAGATAAGAATCCGGAGATATGGGAAAACCATAATAATTCCCGTGGATAGGTGTATCATCAGAGGAAAAAGTCAAACAGATACGAAGTCAAGCCGGCACAAGATGGGGCAAAGGACTCACTGAAGAACAAGAAGCTCTGGAGGTCCACGCTAACCCCAATCTAATTTCGTTAGCAGAGATTCACTTGGCCAGTGTGGTCCCCAGGAAGAGACCCTCAACATCCCCCCGAGGTTTACTACGGAAATTTCCGAAGGAGTCACTATTGATAACACCCCGGCAACAACACAATATTCATTCATTTGAGAGTTAATAACCCTCTTAAAATGAAATTGAGAGGTTTTAGATTGATGTTTTGTTGTGCATAAATAATTTAAAAAGATATGAATCTTAAAGTTTCCATTCAATTTATAGTATAATACGGGAGAAAGTTTGTACATTGTGGACTTTCCAAGTCGGAATTCCAATTGATTCATATAAAGGCGGGAGTAATTTTAAAATGGACACCAAGTCATGAGCTGAGTAGTTGGATGAGAAGGAGTCTTTGTATAACGAAGGTGGTCCGAGTACAATTCCTATCGGACTCGTTTGAGCAGCTAAAATGTACACATGACTTGGTACTGCTAAGTGAGCTTTGGCGGGCAGGAAAATTTCTGCTACCAACTAGCCACATACCCTTAAATGTGACATGTATGACGCACATAAACATCAGTGGTGCTAACCACTACTACCTTTTAGAACAAGTTAAATACATGTTATCATTTTTAATAACAGAAATTAATCGACAAAAGTATTAAATGGAAAGAACACACCTACACTATAATACATTATAGAAATATAATTTCATAAATGCATACAATGTACTTTTGATTTCGAATGAAACCCAGTACCACGAAAAAGTGTTGTTCGAAGCAAGCTAAGTAACTTGAAAAACTCCATACCCTATCAATACTACCAACATCCCAAACCACACATCTTTGTAGATCATTTGGTCTAACATATCTTCTATACTTTTAAATGCCTATTATCTTTTGAATTTGAAACATAAGACTAATAGTTCTAAGTCGTAAGTCAAAGCCATGACTATGTAGTTGTTACAGCACACAAATACAAATTTAATACATATAAGACCTTCAAGCATTTGAAAATTCAACTAAAGTATCGTGAATGGCTTTAATTTGATCCACCGGAATTTTTAAAGTGCACTCGATTGTATCCTTCTTGACCTTTGACTTCCAAGAAGTCATCAATGAAGCTGTATTCTCCCACAAAGGAGGTTGAGTATCGTCAACCTTCGAACGCAATCCTTTGACCGAATCCCATCCATTGTAGGTCTCTTGCACATCTCGATCCCTTGATGTAGGCCGAAAGAAATGAATAAGGATGCAATTTGGCTGCTCGGGGTTTATGTTTGGATCTGACAACGCTCAGGCAATCCACACCGGTCGTGAGTCACCATCAACAGGCCGAATAGCAAGAAAGTATCCTTCATAAACATCACAAGCTACACGAAAAGATGGTTGAGGGCGATCTCGGATCTCTCCAACAAATGCCTCATCCTCTCCAAACTGCTCACGAAGTTTGCCATCTTCAGCAAATTGGTCCTCCAAAGTCGCATCTATTCTCGATAATGGCCAAAATCCGTCCCGAAGAACATTCGATGGTTCAATGGGAACCTCTAATGCTGCCTTCACAGCGCGCCAATAGAACACAAGATGTTCATAGCGTCTTCTATACCCTCCAGTTCTATCTTCATCAGACATTGCCTCCCAGTACTTGATAAATCCAAATATGCCCTTCACAATGTCCTCTACACCCCTCATTGCAAGATGCGTCGTAGGAGTTGGATCACCACGTGGACACAAACAACAACCTTCCGAGTCCTCTCTCCACAACTTAATTCCGGTTGTATCATTTGGCAACCAATCTTCTCCTCTGCACGAAACCTTGTACTTCATCACGAGACAACCTGTAGAATTCAAAAAAAACTCGAATTGTTGTGCCTTCATATGACCAAAAAGTGCTTCCCCTCCATCCCTAATAAACCCATCAATAAATCCTTCAAAATCCGGCACCTCTTCAACAAGGTGGAGGATGGCTGGAATAGATTCCACTTCCATGAAAGATTTCATTAGTAACATAATAGTGGGGAAATTGTCTTTCCTCAACAACATGCTCAACCTCCCAAACATTGCATCGATGTCATCCTGGGTATGCCCAACCAACATGAAATTGACGTATATCTCCCTGAGGATCTTCTCTGCAACAAGGAGAGACCAGAAACAGAATACATATCTATTCTTGTTGTCACCTGCTACATTGTCCATCTAAACATTGAGAATTGGCGGAAGAGGAATCCCTCGAAGTGGAAGAGCTGGTGCTAGACGGAGTCATCATATGCAAGTCTCCGCACCTTGGAGAACAACATCAAAGATAGGTGCCGACCTCGACCCAACAAAAAGCTCCCTCGAAGAATACTTTGGTGGCAACTCTATATCTTGGAGCAGCTTAGCAAAAGAGCCCACCGTATAATTTGAATCGTGTGCAAAAATATCTAGACCGTAATGCGCGTAGCGTACATCTCCGTGGCCATGAGCAATCATTCCTCTGACGGATACCGGTAGCTTCATTAGACCATCGAGCTCCTTACTCTTGTGAGAATAGACAGTGGAAGCGGTCTTCGCATGATCCATTTGGTCATGCATAATGGTCAAACACTCATGCGGGTAGGTTTTCGACCTATACCTGTTTGCATAATATAACTCCCGATGAGCACGGGTTTGCAGCCAAGTGTACCTCGAGCTTCTTTGCCCAAAGTAGTGCTTATTGCGACCCAGGAATAGAGCCACGACGGAGTGTGTGCAACCGATCACATTTGGAGCACCGAGCGAAGTTATCCATGGGTTTCATGGCATCAAATTCAAAAAAGTGTAACTTTTGAATTCTACTGAGAGAAGATGGGAAGACCATCTTCAAACCAAAGCCCTCATTTGCGGCGTTGATCTCCGGAATGGCACTCTTCCATTTCCACGTAGCGGGAAAAATCATCGATACAACCTTCTCTCTAGATTTCAATGTCCTCGTTCGGTGGGGCATGTGATCCGCAGAGTTCTCCAGGATGCAACGCAGTGTTGCAATTGCCTGAGACGTGTCCTTACGCGGCTTAAGCAAAGACGAATTTCCATGGGGATGCGCAATGACGCCATCGGCAACGTACGTTTGAAACCCATGGAAGGTTGCTACGGACACTCCAGCAATATGTCTCCATGCAGACAAGCAAACATCGATTCTCTCAACCGTGACCACACTCTTCCCGTTAGCATTCCGATGAACCTGCCTGTGAACGTTAAGCTTTGTGTGAAACCTGAATCGGTAAGTCGTTCCACTATACATCCGCTCTCAGAAACATCGGAACTTATCCCTCGGGAAGGGTTGAACGCAGTTCCTGGTGCAACAAACTTTGCTTGAGACAGAATTGATAGACTCCTAAGTTAATAATCCTTTGGATTTGACGGATGTTTCACGAGGCGGGTTCCGAGCTGTATTGTTGTAATGTCCGCTACGAGATGACGGAGGTCTCGCAAGAAGTGCAAGACGAGAGTCATGATCGTGTCTTATCTCATGGTCCTGAAACTAGCCCTATTATAGAAGACTTTATCGAACGGCCAGGCCCTGACTGAGTATCTCCACTCATCTACCATCATTGTGGCATCAAGGGTCTTCGAGATTTGAACTGCAACTCGCAAGTGCCCAAGTGGACCGTTGATACCGAGAACGAGATCATAACTGATGCTGTGACAAAGGCCCTCTGCTACAGGCCGACCGTCGTCACTGTAAAGGGTAACGAATTGAGTAGCCCAAAGACGCCGGGGGATACCTTTACAGTTTGGAACGTTTTCTAGTTCCTCCGGCTGCACCACATCATCCTCATCAGAGGAGTAATCACCAAGCATTTGAACATCTTGAGCAGCCATGGTTGAGACTGAAAAATCATCACAAACCATAGCTTAGAAACAAAAGAATCGGTTGCGGTTCAACTCGAGTCGAGTTGAATACTGTAAGGACTGAACCTCCCCAGTTTTATATATCCGCTAATTCGATCCAGGAATCAGAAATAGAAGGAAACCATTATAGAAAAGAAAAGATGTATGAATAAATTCAACTCGAGTCGAGTTGAAATCCTTGGAAAAGCAATCCTACGATATTCAAAACAGTCATTATCGTAGAATCTGGTACTCAAGATACTTAAGGCGTTTTAAGTGGCACGAGCGTCTCTACGAGATACAGTTGAAAGTTTACATCTATACTACGGAGATATAATTTCAACTCAACTCTGAGTTGAATTTGTTCACTAAGGACCAGAATGCTTAAACATTCTCCCGGAAATATCGGCGGTATTTACGGAACCCAGAACGAGCTGACACTCGATATTATACAGTGACGTATAAGGTGCGGCGTGGACCACCTCTAGTGAATGAGCACATATTCCAGGACATCATCTCCACAGATACAAAAAAGTTATCCGCGACCCGTAGATAATGTGCATGCTATTAATAGTAAGTGTTGAAACACTGAGGAATTGTGCCTTGCACTCAATTTGCGAACCACGCTTACTTGCAAGATTTCGAAAGAAAAAGTAGGGCTCGTAGCTGAAGAAACCACGCACAACAATCAGTAGCTAATACAGAAGTCGAAAAATATATAACGGACAACTGTTATAACTTGAAACGGAATCAAACTAATCCATCATGCGCCTTTTCCACAAAACTAAAACCTGTTAATGAGAAACTACATTGGACGCAGTCACCACCAACTCAAACTCCTTCTACACAAACACGCAACCTTAAACACACACATCGGAACGGAATATGAAACTAAGCGCACCTTGAGAGCACGGACGAGAGTGAGAGAAAATGAAAGGAAAGGTTGAGAGACTAACTAGCCCGACCCAGCCCGACCTCAACGGCTACATCGTGAAAGTATCCTTTATTAGAGATTTTTTATAGTTTACAAACAATTGTGTCTTAAACTTTTCTCCATAAAATTAAATATTTCATACATAACTATGACTTGTGGATAAAAAATTCGAATTTGTATTCAGATATTTATTGAATAAAATATAATAATTACAAAATTAGAGTAACTAGTGTAATTGAGAACATTCCATTGACAAATCTTTACTTAATTAGGCACAATCAATAGAATCAAATATGTGGTACACTACTTATAAAGAATACCTTAAAAAAACATAGAATACTTATAGAATAAAAATAGCACAAATAAATGGGCATATGAATAAATATAAATATACATATATATATAAATATTATATTAAATACATAATATTTCAATTCAAGTATAATTGTTGTTGATATAATTTGATAACAAATTAAGCATTTATTGTGCTAAACTAATATAGAATGAAAAAAGTGCAATTACATGCACATAAGAGTACAAATATATATAGGAATAAATTTTATATATACAAGTATAGATGTTAAATACATTATATTTTAACTCAATTATAATTGTTTATAACATAAATTTAAATACAAATTAAGCATTTATTAATAACTTAATATAGAATGAAAAAAGGGCAATTACATGCCCATGAGAATACAAATAGATATAGGAATAAATAAAAAAATAAATAAATATATACGTAAATATAGATATATATACAAGTACAAATGTATATGAATAAATAAATAAGTACGTATATATACATAGATACTAGTATAGAAGTTAAAGTCATATAATCTTAATTCAATTATATTTGATTATAACGGAAATTTGAATATATATTGAGCATTTATAGTGCTATCTTAATAAAGATTAAAGAAAACTATATGCGCATACGAGTTCAAATATGTATACATATGAATATATAAATAAATAAATATACGTATATAGAGTTATATATACGGTTTGTAGCCAATAATCTACTTCTATAACATAATACTGTTAGACGATCTTTTGGTATGTATGGTATATGGCTATGGTATGAATGATGTATGACGATGATATGTTTGATGTATGGCCATGATATGTATGATGCATGTCTATAGTATACATGATGTTTCTCAAAGATATCTTCTATCTATATACTCTCACTGTCTTATTTATATTGTCCAATACGTTCTCTTAAACCTTCCTACCCACTTCTGTATCTTTCCAATAATATTATTAATATGTAGCCAATAATATTATTAATAAACTTTTATGTTATAATAATATTAATACAATACTCATAATTTAATGATGATTTAATGTAATAGGAATAATATAGTAGTTATAGTAATAGTACAATACAAGCCAAATAAAATTTGCAAAAAAGTTATTCTAATTATAGTATCTAGATCCAAAGGTTTAGAACAAAAATTGGTATCAATAGAACAAACAAGTGATATCATAGACAGTGGTGGACGTGATATTAGAGTGATTTACCATCTTCAGGTAATCAATCGATGTAATTGATGTTCCCCATCGTGAGAGGCCATGTCTACACGTATCCATTTTAGCAATGGTGACTTTACTAGTATATATATCGTCACGGACATACATTAGAAACTTCTAGAAGATGGAGAAGCATCTCAAAGCGTCTCATAAGGCGCTTGAGAAGTCTCGGAAGTTGCTTGAGAAGTCTCAGAAGAAGCTTTTTATTCGGTAGTATATATAGGAGGCAACATAAATAAATAAAAAGCAACAAGAAAATAAACATGCACACATAAAAATAATAAGCTTCATAATCTTTAAAAAGTTGGTAGATAGGAGATAAGTTTTTAGCTTTAGAAGCATAAAAACATAAAATGTCAACAAAGCAAAAATAACAAACCAAAAAAAAAAAAAAAAAAAAAAAAAAGGAAAAAACAACAACAAAATAAACACGCACGGATAAAAATAATGAGCATGACAACATCTTAGAAATTTGTAGAGGGGATAATTTTTTAGCTTCCTTCTCGAGTTGACAATGACCTTATTGGTTTAGAGAATGTTAACTAATGGAAAGTGGGATATGAGCATTATCAAAGTTGAATTAGTGCTTGGGTGTTGACAATTAAATAATGTAATTTTTTTTGAGTTTGTATCTTATTTCAATATATAACTACACACAACTTTTTAGTAATTAAAACATGGTATTTCCGCTGACAAGTTTTATCTAATACTACACGTACTATTGTAAAGTGTTGTGGAGCCTAAAGTTTTACGATACAATACATATAGTGTTAGAATAGGCATTTACTAAACTAATCTTCTTTTCAAAAAAACAAACTAGAAAAAATAGTTAGAAATTAGTGAAAAATAGTACGGAATTTTGTGTAGTGTTGAGACGGGCAGACATGAAAAGGGCAAGAAATTGGTGCCCCAGGCAATATACGGCGGGGGCAGCGTGTAAGGCGGCCCGGGTAGGCAGGAGTAGAGCAAAAGGCGGCCCGGGCAAGATTACGGGCAGCCCGCTCGAATTATGGCCGGGAACGGAGAGTGGGGGGCCTAGGGTTTGGCCCCCATTGTATTCCTCGTCTTCCTCGCTTCTGCGCTCCGCTTACTGAATTTGTCTGTCGGCATTCTTGCATTCTTGCATTAGTTGGTATTTTCTTGCATTCTCGCTATCACTAGGTTCTGGCCTCGACAGTCGCTAGCTCCTAGCCTCGAAAGTAGCTATCTCCTGGCCTTGAAGGTCGTGTTCCTTCATGCTTATATAGTCTCTTTTGTTATCTACTCGTTTTTTTTGCTCTGCTTCTTGCTTCTTGCTCTGCTTCTTGCTTCTTGCTGTGCTCCCCGACGCTTTTTGCTTCTCTTAGCTCTGCGCCTCGACCCTGTTAGCTTAGTGTGTGCTTTTCGAGATATTCGCGGCATCAAGTGGGTGGCTCGTTTTGACGGCGCTTTTGCAGCTTTGGCAGTACTCACCGAAGTTCCTAGACTTCACAACCTTCTCTGTAAGTTAACTGCCAATGTTTGTAATCTTTGGTTTGCAATTTCAGTCTGTAGTGTTTGCAATTTTTGGTCATTTCTTTCAGTTTTCCAAACTTCAGGACTTGAATTTTACTAGCTTTCAGGATCCTTGAAATGTGAGTGACTACATTGGAAAAGATGAAAAGGAAGTTTGAGTGTAGATGTCTGATTTAGGAAAATAGAAGAAACTGGCCTACTGGAGCTGGTTCATAAAATTTCTGAACTCTAATTTTTAAGAGCAGATCTGGAATTTGAATGTTGAAACAAAAAGGGTGGATGTTTTTGAGCTGTTTAGGGTTGATTCAAGGCAGTTCACAAACCCGTTCAATTGCCAATTGGTGAGAGTTGTCAATGAAGTTGTACTCAGTACTTTTAGATAATTAGAATGCTTATGTTCACTTCCCGATCATTGGTTTGTGAATCAATTGCAATTGAATTGGTCTACTATTTGATCTTGCATACTTGAATCTGCGTTACTGTTGAGAATTTCGTTATGAATCAGTCCTTGTAAATTTTCATGTTCTAATCATTCATTGTTTACAATCATTCATTGTTTGCTTCAGGATTAGGACAAAGTCGAGGCTTGCTCAATTAATTTTGGTATCCACAGTCTAGCAGGGAAGCAGACAACAGAATAGGTGAGTATTCAGTACTTAAATCTCGCTCAATGTGACTAAGTTGTAGCTGAATAGTTTGGCATTGGATTTCTATGTTCGCATGTTCTTCAAAATACTAGTTTTGTACATACTTAGCGTAGAGAACAGTTCAGCTCGATTCAACCGTAGCCGAATTGTGTTGATGTTTGAAAGATTCAATAAAGATTAGCAGTTCAACTCGATCGGAGTTGAATTGGAAACACATTTCATTACCTGTGCATACCACCACCAGTATAGACTACAGTCAGATTCAACTCGGGCAGAGTTGAATTCTCCATTCAATTCGTTTCTGAGAGTTAAAACTTGAGTTCACAAACAGGAGAGAATTCAACTCGACCCAAGTTGAATTTCTGACCTAGAATTCTTTTAACAGTCAATGGCAAATTAGGCTTGAACAATTCAACTCGATTCGAGTTGAATCAAGAAAATACGAGATATAAGGGTGCTGCTATGGTTCTGCTATGCTATTCACTCGCCGCAGCCCCAACAATTTAACTCGACTTGAGTTAAATCAATAAATTACTAGCTATAGTCTCAGTAAACATATTCAACTCGATACGAGTTGAATCAGATATGCGCATGTGAGAAACTAGACTATTATTCAACTCGACTCGAGTTGAATTGATAAATTACTAGAAATGGTATTGTGGTACATATTCAACTCGATTTGAATTGAATAACGGTAGCGCATGTAAAAGTAAAAAAATAATCCAACTCGACTCGAGCTGAAATCGAAAATTTCTGTACATTTTTTCGAGCAGTTGAAGAAGGACCATAAAATTCAACTCGAATCGAGTTGAATTATTCAAGCATAAAAACTACTAAATGCAGACACGGTATCTATAGGGCTGAAAAATGACATGACAAATTCAACGGGGATATAGCACAATCCTCTGACTAAATAAGACAGGAACATGGGTCTATACAATCAACTCGCTTCGAGTTGAAATGGAGAAGATTTATCTTCAAGATTAATTCAACTCGACTCGAGTTGAAAGTATTTAAGCACTGTATGTGGAGATCACAAAACTCTTCGAAGGATACATTCAACTCGAATCGTGTTGAATTAAACTTCCTTGGACAGTTGCTAACAATATTCGTAACCTAATAGAGACGGATAGAATGCTATTTCAACTCAACTCGAGTTGAATACTAATCCTTCCAATATGTATGAATAAATACACATTTGGCCCCTGTGTCTCATCAAGAGAAACCATTCCAAAGGAGAGGCTCTCAACATTCTTCAAGCCCTATGTTCCTGACGGCGACAACGAAGTCGCAGACTTAGAAATATTTGGCGACATGTGGGTGCACACAGAGCCTACGGATGTCGAAAGGTGGAGTATGCTCCTTACACCGCACATGGACAAGCTGGTTGTCGTCACCAAGTACAGGGGAGCAGAGTGCAACCTTTCCGTCAATTTGGAGGAGAATATCATCGATGTCGTCGTCGACAACACGCACTGGATCTGCGTGACATGCATCGTGGACGACCCCACTCAAGACACGAGTCGATCCTATATCAGACCCTGACAAGACACGGTCAAAGAGGCGCAAGGCGAATCCGTCCCAAACACAGCGGGGGCCGACACCAAAGAGGATCAAATCAGTTATGACAAAGAAGTTGATCGTGGCCGATCCCACGGAGATTGAACAGGTGAGCTTAGTGTCGGCCTTGACAGTCGTCCCAGTTGACAGTGTAGAGAAAGTTGTCGATTACAAAGAGTCCATGAATGTCTTCAAGAACTACTAGGCTCTTTGCCAGGACTCTTACATCTTCGGCTCAGATGTCACTTTCGAGATTCCGATCGAGCGTCTCTTTACCCCCCCCCCCGCGGACTTGAACATCCGGAACATCAGGCAGGAAAAAGTAAGGCACACAATGCATTTCCTGATTGAGATGTGCGATAAGGAGAAGAAGAACACCCTTTGGGTCTTCCTAAAGAATAAGCTCGTAAAACCTCAATCTTGGGAGGAGATACAGGACGGGAAGTTCTACATGGTCAATGGACAACACTGTGTCGAGGCCTCCAAGCAGTTGCAAAACAGGCTAGATGTAGATGTGAAGATCAGGGACTCTTTTAAGGCCTGGGACTGCTTCGTAGTATGGAATGAAGATAAGTCTATCATTTGGAGAATATCCGCGTTCTACAAGAGGGTCAACCACTTCATGAATACAGATCCAACATGGGCGACAAACATCATCGGGGCGCGGGAGCTGTGGACTAGCCTTGGTAGACCGGAGAATCCAAAGGAGGCTACTGAGGTTGGCAGGACCGTCACACAGAAGGCCTTGAAGGGCAAGAAACCAGCTAATGCCGCATTCAACGTATGTGCAACTCCATTCAACTCGATTCAAGTTAAATAGTGTCCTACAATACTAACGATGAACAGCAAGCAAGGTGGCGAGAGAAAAGCTCAACATCCAAAATGAGCTTAAAATCATCTGTGCTCCTAATGATGTCTACGAGGTCTGGCTTGAGCTTATCTCAGCCGCATCCCAAGGGGAGCTCATCGACTCCGATACAGGAAGGAAGATGAAGGAGTTGGGGAAGTGGAAGTTTGAGCATGGAAACATCTCGAGGGAGTTCTTCAAATGGATCGGCAACACAAGCTCCCTCCAGCTCAAGCGATTAGCCGAGCATATGCTGAAAAAACCGAACCCGAAACGGTCATACACATACCCCAAAGTCATGTTGAAGGAGATGAAGGGTGTGTTTGTAGACCTCTTACGATTGGCTAAAGCGTTGCAAGAGGAAGACCATCGTGAAGCGCATGATTCACAATATGCGCCCTGACTTAATGCTTTTCAGCACGAGTGGGGACTTCAGGAAGGAGAGTTGGAAGAAATTCAAGACCAATTTCAAGATAACGCCAGCTACACTGAACGTTCTAATCACGAATCCCCGGGAGTCCTTCACGCTGGCAAAATTCCCCAGCAACAAGAACAAGTCCGTAGAGCAACTCTCGCCGTATGCAGCTGAGTTCTTCAAAGTCTTTCTCGCCAACAAGGGGAAGTTTCAGGTTCTAAGAGGCAAGACAAACTTCAGGGCCTAGAACCTCAAGGACGATGTGCTGGGGGAATGGCACGTTGACTCTTGGAACAAAGTATCTTCCAAGAGAATCAAGGTCGGAATAATAGACTTCCGTAATCTTCCCGGAGTACAAGAGGTATCAGCTTCATCGAGCTCGTCACCATGCTCGTACTTTTACAACGTCTTCCAAGTCCTAAAATCTATCACGGGCCCGGTGGTTAATGAAATCCCCGTTTGGGTTTGGATCTGCGGAAGTAGAGATGCTGAGGCGAAGATTAAGAATCACCTCGATAGTTGCGAGTTCGGAAAGAACTACAAGATAGAGTGTGCGGAATATATTCCGGCTCCATATGAGCAACTTGAGGATCAAGCGGTGTCGACCAAGAAGGCCAAGGATCATGTCCAGATCCTCTTCTTGTTTCGTAAATCGCAGAAATTGAAGATTTTAAACCTCCTGAAGTTCTTCCCGGCCCCCGACACTCCACAGTTCAACATCTGCGGGAGATACAACGAACTCGAGTACCGTATCTATAATACGGAATTGAGGATGGGTCTCTACCTGAAGCTGCTTGATTGCTTCTGCAAGAAAGGGGATGCGATCCTCAGTGTTTTTGGAGGCGATAAGCTCTACTATGCGGCCTAGGTTTGGACATCCTTTATATTTCAACTCCATTCGAGTTGAATATTTTGACATAAATTTGTTGCTTTCTAAGTTCGTTGTATTTAATTGGAATTGAGTTCAGTGCGCACTTCAGTGTCCAAGGATCATTTCACACTAACTTGGATTCTATTCAACTCGACTCGAGTTGAACGGATTATTTAGTCTGCTACGAAACCATGTTTTTTCATGCTTTCTTAAATTTAACTCGACTCGAGTTGAATGTATTGATTGAAGGCGCTTAGAGTTCATATTTGGTATTCAACTTGAGTCAAGTTGAATGCGGACATCAGAGTAGTATAGTAGTGCTCTCACACGCCAGCTCCAATTCAACTCGAATTGAGTTAAATGTACAAGTGATTAACGTGTTCATCTCTTGTTCTGTCTACTCGCAGATGTGTTCGCTGATGAATTACACGATCAGCTCCAGCGATGAGCACGACGAAGTCCTCAAACTTTCGATGGAGGTCTTCAACTTGGATCGTCGAGATTTCGAAGGTGGATACCCGATCGGTGAGGCTTCCGGATCTAAGGAGAGACTGCAACCACCGCCACCCCCCATGAAGGCCGAGAAGGGGAAGGCAAAGAGAAAGGGCATGGGAGTGGAGTTATCACTTGACGTAAATGACCCAAGATCGATAGTAATCGGGTCAAGTGACGACGATGACAATCCTAACCAAGATGTTGAGGCCTACGGATCCCAACTTCCGATAACGCCCGAAACTAGACGAGGCTCGTCTTCTCAACTCCTCATCCCTAAGAACAAGGCTTCTCCGATAGCTCTCTTCCGACTTCCACGCCATTGCCTCAGAAGAAGAGAAGGGAGTCACTATCTGTTGACGCTCTAATGGAAAGGCTTGTCAGAATGCAGGAGGAGGCGCAGGCGCAACAAAGGGTTGAAGTTATAGCAATGCTTGCTTGAGAGCGCGAGGAACATTGAGCCTAGAGAGTGGAGGATGAGCACCGATGGAGCGTAATGATGTCTGAGGCCTTCACGAGAATATATGGGATAGTAGTCCAAGCAATTTCGCACCTCAATGCAAAGCCGCTCCTCTCGCTTGATCCAAGTCATAGTGAACCTCTGCTTCTGATCCACGTGGCGACTCAGTCTTCCGAGAGCGGTGCAGCTCGACATTCATCTCCTCGACGTCCCCTCCAAGACATGCCTTTTAAGTCAATTGCAGCTCCAGCACCTGTGGGCAACATCGATCAAGATGTTTGTAGGGATCAAGGCCCATCAAGTCGCTCCATACCCTCGGACCCAGTCGATTTGGAAAGGAAGGCCGTGGATGAGGAAGAGCAGATAGAGACACGTGATGAGACTCTCGATACGAACGTTATCGATTCAGGTTGAACTCCATGATCTAGTCTTTTATTTAACTCGACTCGAGTTGAACTGCTCCTTTGATTAATGGAAGATCACCTGTAGAAGCCTTCGAGAGTTGTTGTTAGCCAAGTATATATATTCCCCTTGGACTGTTTTGTTAGATTGGACTTGGTGTTCATCGTGTAAATACTTTTTGTATATGACGCTCATTTTTTAACGCAAAGTTTGGAATACAATAAATATTTTCTTACACATTTTCTCCCTCTGATTTCTACGCAAGCTCTATTAATTTGCGAAGTGTTCCGAATGTATGTTTGTCTCATGAGGTCCCCCCTATGGAAGACACAAGTCCGATGATTCCGTTTCATGGTGAGCCAAGTAACACGGCGCAAGATGATCACAATGAAGGTCACATTCCGGATTCAATCTTGCTCGAGGTTCACATTCCTCTTCCATTCTCAACCGCTGTACAAGATTCACAAACAGCTGAAACTCAATCAAAGACGCCAGTATGTTGTTCTCATACTAAAATCTCATTTTCATTCAATCCTTTGTTTATAATTTTGGTGTGATCGCATTGTTTGGATTTGGGATTTCATAGTGTTATAGCGATGGTCAGTCTCAAAATGTGGCAGTGCAGTACTTAACTGTCTACACATTTGTGAGCTTCCCTTCTAAACACGGAATGAGTCATTCGCACAGTCCGGTAGTTGCAGCCGTGGAAGATGTCTCTCGTTCTATTCCTTCAAGGGTGCCATGCAAGTAGCTCAATGTCATCCTGGACTTGAACGGTATTCTGTAAGGAGAAGAGATTTATGCCGAAGGACCAAGTTTACAATATGGTCGCAAGTGCACATTCCTCTGTCCTACTCGCTCCGATTGGTCCCAAGGCCGTTTTCGTTCGGCCATTCTGCCTTGATTTTCTTCGTAAGTTGAGTGAAGTTGCATACGTCTCCGTATGGAGTTCGATGGTTCATGCGACCACGAAGTCCATATGTGACTACTTGTTCCGGGGTGTGCCATCCACGTGCCTTGTTTGGGGGCAGAACTCATGTGAGGTTGTCAAGGTTCGTGGACCGCGGAATAAGTTGTCTAACTTCAAGTTGAAGGGGACTAATAAGGATCTCTTCCTCAAACCACTGGATATGCTTTTCGGTGCTCTAAACTCAAAGTTTAATGAGCATGACACGATCATCATCGATGATAGCCGTGAGAAGCACGTCGTGAATGAACTAGAGAATGTTGTACTGCCAGTCTCGTCGTCAGAGCATGATGTATCTAACAGATTCTTGGGGGACGAGCTCCTCCCTTGGATTCAACGGCTACATCAAAGCCGCGGTCAAGGCTTGTTGTCTTTCCGTAGGGAAGACAACATTGGGCGTAGAATGCTCTCTGAAGAGCTCGATACTTCAGAATACGAAGAGCTTAGTAACACCGTAGAGGCTTCTAGGAAGTTAGTGCTTGATTTGGCAAGTTAACCATGATTGGTCTCACCAGACATGATTCAAATTTGCCATGTATATTGTGTAAATTATAATAGATAAATTCAGTAATAATGTTTCCTCTCGGACTGATTTCATTTCAGAGCAGGCTTGTGTGTGATGAGAAAAGAGCTTTAATTAGGCTCAAATGTCCTTTAGAATGTAAAAAGGTTTATAATTAGATAAGACAAATAGACAAGATAGGAAATGATAGGACAAAATGGTTTTAAAAATAGAAAGGTAGATCTCAAAAGATCTACATATGTACCTCTTTGTTTTGAGAGAGATAAAAGGTGTGGGAAGACAAGACATTCTTGTCTACACCTCTCTCTTTGTGTATTCCATTGTGAAATTATTGCAATACAAATTCTTCTATTATAAAACTATTATATTTGTCATTGTATTTAATTTGTTTGTGTGAATCGTATTACTCCGGGAGTAATAAGATAGCGAATGTGTGGAGTTGACAAGAAGAATCGACACAGGAAGCCCGGGAGCTTCCACGTGACAAATTGACATCAAATTGGAGTTGATGGTCAAGTGAATCATAATAGAAGTATTATAAACAGATTGTCAATTATACATAATACTTTATGTATGATTAAATAGGAAATTGACTAATTGACTGGCATTAATTGCATGAGGAAATGAATGATGAATTGAGATCTATTTGACATGCATAATTGAAGTCGATATGAATAGACAATAGAGAAAGTGATGAAAGGAAAGCTAGCAAGAGAATAAAAGTCGATTGGACTGCAGAGACCAATTAGAGGTGAAAGGATGCACCTCAGTTGAGAAGAGTCAATCACTTTGAAGATAAGGTGCAAATTCGGTGAAAAGGTTTGGAGATAGCCTACACTGTCAAGTTGTCACGAGCAAGATTATTTAAATCAATAATGTTAAGAGGAAATGTCGAGAGCATTGTGAAGAGAAAATAGGGTTGATCAACAGGTGAGTTGAAGAAACGGAGTCTAGCTAACTCCTTGTTAAGAGTGAGATATATAGGATAAAGCATATTCTTAAGAGAGTTACCATTCATTCTTTGAGTATATTTTTGTTGGGCTTGATCATCCTAACATTATTTATTCAACTTAAACTAATAAGAATTGTTGTTATAAGAATGTCATGCAGGTGAACGACGATATGAGGAAGGTGAGGAATGAAAACTAAAGAAGGAACAAATAGAGAAGGACTAAAGCAGATCTTGATTAGTCCTCTAACCTTAAAACTCATTGAATTGGAAGAGTAAGATGATAGTTAAATGGACTTAAAAGCTTTTAAATGCAGGGTGTCAATTTGACTTAAGACCTTTAGATTACCGAATGTCAATTTGACTATAACCCTCTGTCCAATTGACCACCAATGATACTAAATGCATCCGTGACCATTGTCAATTTGACCAAACCAAAGCCCGATAACATGATGCCCAATTGACTAGTGGGTTCACTTAGATATTGAGTGGTCGTAGAAAGTGATCTAGAGTATCTTGGGTTGAGTTTAAGATCCCAACGTTACTATTTATTAACATATGACATTAGTTGCATTAAATGTTAGACGCATGAAACCTTCCATCAAAGATCCCCCACTAGGATTTTATTTGAGATATATTTGTCTTAGATAAAACCCTTCTACATTTTGGCGCCGCTGCTAGGGAAGGTTCGGCTAAGAGCGACTAAGATGTTAAGAAAAAGAGTTCTTATTTTTTTCTGAAACTCGTGAATAAAAATAGAAAGATAAACCAAAGAATTCATAGTCTATCGCACCAAAATACTTGTTGGTTTTTAAGACACATCAAAACTTAGAAAGCCTTAGAAAGAGTGAAGCTAGGACAATGGTCTTTTCTTTAAATTTTGAACTATCTTAACCCCTAAAGGTCTGAGCGTGCCGTGGCGACCAGTAGAATACAATGTATTTTGGTTGTATTTGGAGTAAATGTACACCTTTAATGGGTTTGAATTCAAAGAGGAAGTTGACATTTGAATTATTGCGGTTCTAGTGAGCTATTACGATTCCAGTTTAGAGTTTCTTGTTGGTAGCAAATCCTAAATATACGACAGCGTACATACTATCCCCAAGGGACTTTTGAGGGTTAAGAGAGACCAATTTCATTAAATAACACTTAAGATAATTCAACCAAGAACTCTAACAAGTTTAGAAAAAAGTTTAAGCACTCATGAATGAAACATGTTTCCTTGGGAAGTAAATAGAGAAAGGGTTACTCAATTTTACACAGGCCCTTATTTATTTTCTGCATTATTTAGAGCTTACAAAAGAGCGTATTTTGGTCAAGGATTTCAATTGACTGGAAATCTACCAAAACTATTGAAAGATTTTCAAATTTTATTTGATAAATTACCCTTAGAAGTTAAGGGAATATTATTGAGTAAAATTTGGGAAGAAGGAAGATATTATAATATTTTATAATAGACAAAGATGAATTATTGCTACCCTTAAAGCTTCAATTTTTGTTTGCCCAATATGGTAGAATAAAACACCTTACCCAAAGTCTCATTCCGAAGGGATGCGGTGCATGGAATGGCACCTTAGCATCACCAAACAAATCCCGATGCTACATATTTGAATACGGCGTACCAAATCCCAAAAGTAAAGTTTTAATACCGGATTTTCAGAATAGTGAAAGAGGGAAACCATTGGCTATTCATTACGGATTATTATGTCCATAAATTGATATTCCAAATGAATTAATCTAACCTCTAATCCATCTGAGAAAATTGTTGGTAATATATGTAAATACCACAAAAAATTGTAAGGAATTAATACAATTATTAGTTCAACATATAGAAGAACTTAGAGGAATTAATAGAAATAATTTCTTTATAGAAACCTTGATTAGGAAATACAATTATCCAAAATTATTCTCAGACATTCCCGAGACATTAGAATTGGAGTCTTTCTACCTTATGCGATAAGGTATGACTAATAAATGTCAGATAAGGGAAAAGGGTTATTGATCAAACAATAGAATCAAGAGAGAACCAATCGTGCTTTTACAAGAGAGCTTAAGAAGAGATTAGCTTATTTTGAATTATTGAACAAAAAAGCTCAATTGCAATTGAGCAAGACCAAACAACGTAGTGTTAATAACAAACGTCAAAAAGTAAATGTTTCCTTGGAGTCTATAGATAGTCCAACACCTAATTTATTACAATTAGAAGACCCAATATCCGGTCAAGCTTCTCCAAAATGGGAAAGATCTCAAGAAGGAAACTTGATAGAATATTTGTTTTCTAGACCAAAAGATTTAAATGAAATTTATGACATATGACAAACGAGTTCTCCTAAAATAGAAATTTCAAGTAGACAAATATCCTTACATGACTCTGATGATATTGATATTGAAACACCAACATTAACTATTCAATCGGTTTTAGATAGCTTTGGAGGAATCGAACAAGAAGGACATTCTCCTACTTTAAGTATTGATTCCCCTTTAAGGAGTGGAAACAATACTTCAAGAACGTCATCTTCAAGTTCAAGTCTTGGAAGTAGCTTAAAGAATCCACTCCCAATATTTACAAACCCATTTGTAGGCCAAGTAACAATGGCTCAGCAAAGAGTCTTAAATGTGGCTCCATATCGATTGTTTCATGGAATAATTGGAACAGATCCAGATAGACATGTAGACAGATTTTTAATAGTTGCAAGGGCAAAGCAACTACCAGAACACCTATATTTAACTACATTCCCAAGTACTCTAATTGACATAGCCGGTGATTGGTACTCCCAATTACCTGATGCTCCAGCCACATGGGACGAATTACGAGATAATTTCCTAAGAAGATTTAGACCTCGCTCGTTTGTACCTGGTCTAATTGATAGAATAAGAAACATTAAAATGGGAATGAATGAGGGAATAGACTCTTACTATACGCGTATGAACACACTTTCAAGAAGATGGCAAGGACATCATATGCCAGATGATTTCTTGGTAAGCACCTTCATTGGAGGTGTATATCCAGAAACAATAAGAATTTATTTAAGGGAGCAAAACCCTGGGGATGTTGCAACTGCTTATACATTAGCTAAAACTTGGGAAGAAGCTAGGGTCAATCATGATTATGTCCAAATTGAAGACCCATCCTTGTACCCACCAACTAGGCATCACCCAAGTCATTTATATGGAGTTGATCCACAAGGAAGGGATATATATCCTAGAAGGGGTGAGGAACTCTTAAGATTAGAGGCTCCACCTCCAATATATAATCCTAAACCCTTGGCGATAAAACCTCCAACAATGGATCCGGTAACGGATCCTATGTCAAAATTAGAAAAGAAATTAAATGATCTTACAATTAGGTTCATCCAAGCTAGAGAAAAACGCTCTAAGTCTTCAAATCAAAAGACTAATATGTGGTGTACTAACTGTAAAGGACATGGGCATTTAGCCCATGAATGTCCATTACCTACCGTAGGAAACATTAGTTTTGACAATAAATGTCAGTTATGTGATGGTAATCACCCAACTGAGAGGTGTTGGAATTTGGGAAAGGCTGTAGCCGCAATAAGTGAGATGCAAAATAATAACAATAGAAATCCTCAAATCAATAATATCAAACCTCCTTACAATATTACCTCAAAACGTCCGTTCACCCGTCCTAACAACGGACTTCCTCATAAACGAGAAGACGGTGGAACAAGGTGAAATAACGCCTCTACCAGTTGGGATGGACCATCATTCAACAGTAACCCTCGGAAGCCAGGGATGAATAATAGAGGTAGAACTTTAGAGTGTTATAATTGCGGGCAACTAGGACATTTTGCAAGAGATTGTCCTGAACCCCCGGGGAGATCACTCCTTGTAATTTAAGGTATACACCTGAGTTCTGAGGGTATTTGATGTGGGGCTATTAACATTTGTTTTTGTGTTTTAGATGACCGTATATTTACATAAAAAGCTACTCGAGGCGTATTCTCGGTACCTTATGGTGTTTTATAAATTCATATATGTTTTGAATTACTTGAGGCTATGTTACATAAAAACAATATGAGTGCATTTTTTCCAACCTTATACAAAAATTTGCTTCCAAGGCCAAAGATTTTGTCTTACTTTGATTGTTGCAACATACCAAAAGTTAAACATAGCACAAAAGGTCATATTCGTTAAATCAACACAAAATAAGGTTCTTGGGACTTAAAATGCTACTTAGTACATATAACGCTTTGTTGTATTTTGCCTTCACTTTTCTGTGTGTCCAAAGGACACGGGAACATACTAGTAATAGAATAAGAGGAGTTGAGAGGACAAGGGATATCAGTGAATTTTATATCTACTTTATGATTTATAGCATATATAATTATTCTTCAGTCACATTGATAATTACTATCTTTTATGTTTTTCTCCGTGTGTCCAAAGGACACGAGGACATACTAGTCCTACTATAAATAAAAATCAAGGCTCCTATTTGTGAAGGTTAACTTATAAATAAAATGTCATACTATACATTGTTTTTATATAGCCAAATTTATATATAATAGATTATGTAGCATTTTATGAACTCTATAGTAGTCCTACACATTATATAAAAATTCTCTCCTTTGAATTAAATAGACCCTATATTTTAACTCACGTATATTTCTAAAAAACGTTAGTGATCTCTCCGGGCCTGAACCTAAGAAAGAAACGAGATACGACTTGTTTTGTAGACGATGTAAAAAACCTGGCCATTTGGCTGAGGATTGTCGAGCACCGGAACCGGTTAATCAAGTGCAATTCTCAAACCGTGAAAAAATTCAAGAGGTCAACTGTGTTTTAAGAACAACCAATTTTTTTGATGATAAGATTGTCAAGTAGTCACTAAGTCCAAAGCCCGGGAGAGAGGAATTAATCTTGAACCCAATTAAGAAAGTAGCTCAGATACCGATTATAAAAAACCGGTTAAGAGACAATCATCTACCCCTAAAGAATGGACGGAATTGAAAGACAATCAAATCATTAATGAATCCTTGGTACTAAACACTACACCCAAAACCGTAGAAGAACTTAACAATACACATGTACCACCTATTATAGAAACACCTCGAGATGTCAATTTAGACAAGTCTAATATAAATAAAAATTTGCCTAAGGAAGATCCATTGAAAGTGTTAAAACAAGAGCAAATGACTCCCTTAACACAACCATCATTCTATAAACCACCTAGAAAAATAATTAAGAAAACTATGAGAGAAATTCTCCCTACCACAAAAAAGAGCAGACATAATAGAATCATGAATCTTATGGTAGGAATGAACCCTTATAACATACTCTTAAATATGGATAGTATTCAATCTCAGATATCCTTAAGGCAATTATTTGCCGTTTCCCCCCAATGTAGGAGCAAACTTAGCTCCTCGTTGGTTAAGAAACGTCCAAAATAGTCAAGGTACATGATATTTCTATAGATCCTGGTGCACCAACCCTAGACATTTTTATTGATGGGACTTTGATTGAAAATGCTCAAATTGACGGTGGGTCTAGTGTAAATTTAATGAATCTAGATACTATGGAGGAGTTAGGCTTACAAACCATGACTACTACTCCTATAATTTTAAGAATGGCCGACCAAGGAAGGGTTAAACCCTTGCGAGTGCTTAAACAAATTCTTACAATGATAGGAGAGTTAAACTATAGAATTGACTATATAGTTTTTAAAATTAGTGAACCTATTGCTGCCTATCTAGTACTTTTAGGCCGACCATGGTTGTATTTAGCGAAAGCTAGGGATGATTGGCGTAAAGGCACAATAACCTCAGGCAAGGGAAAAGACAAAATTATAATACCTATGTACTTGACCAAATATCACGGGGAGACTCAAGATGAAAGCTTAGAGTACACTACGTGTAGCATAGAAGAAAATGAAACCACAAATCAAGTGGGTAAAGAGGAAACCATAGTTAAAACCTTAAAACCGGGAGAATATTACAACCCTTTAAATGGGGAGGATTCGGATGCAGCTATATTAGCAAGGCAGAATTCTCCGGTCTATACGGTTAAGGTTGAAGAGGAATCTGAGGAAGAACCGCCTTACTTAACCGATTCGGAGGAATTATTAGACAATATGTCTCATAGTGTGTTAAAAAATCTAAAATCACCTAAAAGTATTTGCATTGACATGGAACTTGGAACACCTGAAAATTCAAAAACCATAAGAGTATATGAAAACTTAAACCCACAAGAAAGATCTGATATTTAACTAATTATGGACAAATTCATAGTCCAGAAATAATGTCGGCTGTCCGCCTATATAATCTTGAGACTCCATCTGTAATCTTTGAAAGGTCATAACTCAGTCAATCTTTGTCCAAATTAAACATTTGAGGTGTTTTTTGATATCTACAGAAAATGTAGATGTCAAAAAACACCTCATATGTTTGATTTGGACAAAATTTGAGTGAGTTGTGACCTTTTTGAAAGTCGCAGATATGGGGATGTGTCGGCTGGCCGCCGATAAAACCAAGGTTCTTCATTAGTTGCAAAAAGTCCATAACTTCGAAATAAGTCCATAATTAGTTAAATATCAGTTAAAGGGATCAATGGTTTAACTTTTTCAAAAAAGACCAAACTGCATTTGCATGGACATATAAGGATTTGAAAAGGATTCCTGCACATGTTTGTAAACACCATATAATCTTAGAACCTGACACAAAACCTGTAAGTCAACGACAATACAGGATGAACCCCAAATATTCATTACTAGTCAAGGAAGAAATTGACAAATTATTAGAATGCGGGTTTATCTACTCTGTACCATATAGCGAATGGGTTTCTCCCATCGTTGTTGTACCAGAAAAGAATGGGAAATTAAGGATATGTCAAAATTTTAGAAAATTAAACAGTGTAACTTGGAATGATTATTTCCCCTTACCTTTTACAGATGCAATATTAGATGCAGTGGTTGGGCATGAATGTTACTCTTTTTTAGATGGATTTTCTGGGTACAATCAAGTTCAAATTGCCCCGGAAGATAGACCTTTACCAACTTCTAGAACTGCTCCAGGCACATTTGCCTATAACGTCATGCCATTTGGTTTGTGCAATGCCCCTGCTACATTCCAACGGGTTATGACTGTAGCATTTCAAAAATATATGCGAAAATTTATTGAAATATTTCTAGATGATTTTTGTGTTTTTAGCACAAGTGAAGAACATGGGGAGTGTTTAAGAAAATGTTTTGAGCAATGCCAAGAATATGGCATTTCTATAAATGCGGCTAAATCCGAATTTATAGTACCTTATGGGGTCTTGTAGGACATATAGTGTCTAAAGACGGTATTGCTGTAGACCCACATAAGGTTAAGGCAATATTAGCAATTGAAATTCCAAAAAGTATTACCGATGTTATGTCATTTTTGAGAGGCACGGGCTACTACCGCCTCCATATTTATTTCTTTGCTCAAATAGCACACCAGTTGACGCATTTAACCAAGCAAACAGAAATGCCGGGAGTCTGGACGGAGGAGTGCACTAAGGCCTTTAATAAACTTAAGAAAAGGCTTACTACAGCTCCTATACTCATTCCCCCTGATTGCAATAAAATATTTGAAGTCTATGTGGATGCCTCAAATGTAGCCATTGGTAGTGTGCTAAGTCAAAAAGATGATAAGGGTCGTTATAGACCAATTTATTTTGCTAGCGGACAATTGAGTGCGGCTGAAAGGAATTATTCTGTGACTGAATAAGAGGGCTTAGGGATGGTTTACTCGGTTCAAAAGTATAGACATTATTTATTGGGATATAAATTTAATTTTTATGTTGATCATGATGCTCTTAAGTATATGATTAATAAACCTCAACTTAGTGGGAGAATAGCACGTTGGGTATTGCTATTACAGGAATTTGATTTTACAATTAACGTTAGACCGGGAAGACAACATGGTAATGCGGATTTTTTGTCTAGAATAAGTAAAGAAGTAAATCCCGAGCCTATAGATGATAGCTTTTCCGATGCGCATATTTTTAACGTTGACATTATTCCATTGGAATATGCTGATGTTATTCATTATTTAACCACTAACACTTTTTCTTCAGATTACAACGAAAAGCACAAGCAAAACTTAGCTTATAAAGCTCAACCTTATACAATAATCGCTAAGGTTCTTTATAAGCAAGGCAAAGACGGAATCTTAAAGAGATGCGTGAATCCTAGTGAGGTAATATTAGTCTTAAAAGCGTGTCATGATGACGCTTGTGGGGGCCATTTTGCACGAATGGTAACCGCACAAAAAGTCTTAACGGCCGAGTATTGGTGGCCCACCCTGTTCTCAGATGCCGCAATTCATGCTCGAAAATGTGATGCGTGTCAGAGAGTAGGCAAACCAACACCAACCAAAGCCATGCCCTTAAACCCAATTCTAGCCCAAGTACCTTTTGAGAAGTGGGGTATAGACTTTGTAGGCCCAATTAAACCCCCTAGCCGTTGCGGCCAAAAACGATATATTCTTGTAGCTACGGAATATGTCACAAAATGGGCAGAGGCCATCCCTACTAAAAAGGATGATGCTGAAACTGTAGCCAAATTTTTGTATGAAAATATAATAACTCACTTTGGTTGTTCAAAGGAATTGGTGAGTCATAGAAGAACAAATTTTATGAAGTAAACTATAGAAGAATTGACTACAAAATATCTTATAAAACATAGACCATCTACACCTTATCACCCCTAGATTAATGGACATACCGAGAAAACTAATGGCATTTTGTGTAAGATTATCACAAAAACTGTACAAGGGTCAACTACGGACTGGGATAGTCGTGTATTAGACGGACTTTGGGCTTATAGGACTGCCTATAAAGTTACCCTTAAGGACACACCATTCAATTTGGTTTATGGTCAAGAAGCTTTACCCCCTGTTGAATTAGAATTGTCGTCCTTAAGAATTGCCATAGAAGAAAGACTAGGAGACCAAGATTCTTTGAAGCAAAGATATATAATGTTAGAAAAATTAAATGAATCAAGGGCCCAAGCATATTTAAATATGTTAGCCATACAAAAACATAGAAAATCGTACTATGGTAGTAAACTTGGGATAAAGGAATTAAAAGAAAATGATTTGGTTTTACTCTATGATAGTAGATTCCAAAAATTTCCGGGAAAATTCAAAATGAGATGGTTTGGCCCATATAGAGTCTTAAAAAGCTATCCAAATGGTTCACTTGAAATTCAGGACTTCGGGGGAAGCGTTCATCAAACCCATTATAATGGTCATTGTCTAAAACTATACATAACTTGAGGACAAGTTATATTTTAAAGAGGGGGGCTAATAAATAACAATAAATTTAAAAATTATGAAAATCTAAGTTACTTAACCCCAAATATTCAAATATTTTAAATTAAACTCTTTAAATTTTATTCAAATAGACGTATAAGTAAAGTAATCAATGATGCATTAGTTATAGCAAAGTGATTGGATAGCAAGAAAAGATAGAGCAAGTGGAATTTTTATGTTAGAACCCTTTTTACAAAAGTAATTATAAGTGTTTCTAAAAGTGATTTGAAGTAATCGAAGCCAAGCCATGATGAACGTTATAGTGCCAGGGATGTCACAGCGTCCGGACGTCCGGCGGACGTCCGTCGGACGTCCGGCAGGGGTCCGGGGACCGTCCGTGACTTAGAAAATCTGGTCGTTTTACCAAGGGTAAATGACCAACGGAGTGCGTTCATTGGTCGAACCACCCCGTCGACCGGTCCTCGACCTCTCCGTCGGCCCGACCGACCGGTCGGCTGGCCAGGGCGACCGGCCGTCGGCCTCGGCGACCGGCCGTCGGCCACTGCGACCGGCCCTCGCATCCTGCGACCGCCAACGGCCAGATGGCCCTTTTGAGCATCCAACGGTTTAGGAGCATTTCAACTTCAAATTGCAACGGTCATATTCGGAGTTGGATGGTATATAAGAGAAGACACATTGAGTCTCATTTCACTTCCGAATTTTGAACACTTTCCAAGAGCTATGAGCGACATAATTCATTTTATGTGTACACTGCTTGGTAGGTATTGAGTTCGGAAGTGAGGATTTCCGTAAGGAACTCTTGCCATTTTTTTCCCCGTCACGGTCCCACCATTGTTTAAGACTTTGAGGCGTCCTATTTATCAAAATGGGCCCTGCTCCACATGAGCCTTGGTTAGAGACATCGAGAAGGAAGGCAAAGCGTCTGGGTCCTTCCTACAGTGCTCACTATGTCGTGTAATTGTTTCGAAGAAGAAGAGACGGAATTTGAGTCATTATGGGTACGAGAAGATTCCTGGACATAGAGATTCGAGTTCTGCCCTTTGCCCAAAGCTGCCTAGGGAAATTAGGCAGTTATTTTTAAGATGTGGTGGGGAATTCCCTCCATATAACGGAGAATTGGAACTATTTCTCGGTGAATGTTCTCTCACTCCATCCACGGACGTTCCAGGTGCTTCAAAACATGACATTCCGGAAACCCCTAGGAGTGACTCTTTTGTAGGGTCCTCGCTAGGCACCCCCATGAATTCAACAAATCTTTTGGTAGGGTCAACCTCTGCTTCTTCCATGCATATGAGGGGAATAAGGGATACTCGCCCGATGTTTGGATCTATGAAGCAAACGAAGCGATCTTCAATTGAAGCTACTTTTGCAGAAGCGGATAGGCGGGAGTTGGATAAACTCCGGGCGAAATTTTTTTACGAAGCAAATATACCATTCTCAGTAGCCCACAATGATGCGTTCAAAGCTGCCGTGATGAAGACTGCGGGATTTCGAAAATCCTATGCTCCACCATCCTACCATGACATTCGGACAAGGTTGTTAGGAGAAGTAAAGACGGAGTTACAAAAGAAACTAGATAGTAGACTCTCTGAGAGCCTTCGGAAGTTTGGAGGAACTTTGACTATGGATGGATGGTCATCTGTGACTAGTCGCCCTTTGGTGAATGCGATGCTCGTGACTCAAGCCGGAGAGCTTTTTCTTGGTGCTGTCGATACTACTGGCCAAGAAAAAACAGCGGTGTACATGTCAACTCTCATGTTGAAGTACATAGAAGAAGTTGGACCAGAGAACATTGTTCAAGTATGCACAGACAATGCTTCTGTAATGCTCAATGCCTCAAGAATAGTCCTTGAGAAATATCCGCACATTTTCATGCAAGGGTGTGCGACACATGCAATGGACTTGTTGTTGGAGGATTGGGGAAAGGCTGGATGGATGGCGAATACTTTGGTCATGGCGAAGAAAATGGTCAAGTTTATCAAGAGGCGACAAATGCCCCTAGCTGTGTTTCGTAAACACGAGGCGAAATTCAGCCTACTGATGCCCGGGAAAACAAGATTTGCTAGTCAATTCATAATGATAGATCGCTTGTTGGAGGTCAAGGAATCATTGGAGCAAGTTGTTGTCGACCCTATGTTCACAGCCTATGCCTCGAAGAAGACGGTATCTGCTAGAGATAAGCTTATATTCTCACGTAAGGTCAAGAAGGTGGTGTTGAGCGATGAGTTTTGGAAGCAATGCAAAAGACTACGGGATATGGTTGCCCCCGTGGTGTACGCTCTGAGAGAATTCGACGGCAAGGCTCCTAGTACGGGCAAGGCATGGCATATTATGCGTGATCTTGAGAGACATGTCCATACTTTGCACGCACCGCCCATCTCATTGGAACCACTTGAGGTGGCCACCGCAAAAGAGGAGTTTTAACATCGGAAACGGCTCATGACAACGGATTTACATGGCGCGGCTGCACTTTTAAATCCTTATTTACTACACGACCAAGAGCTAGCTGACGATCCCGATCTTACAATCGCTTGCAAGCGTGTTTTACAAAAATTATGTCCCGCGGAGGATTACGCAGACGTGGTGAGTGAATTTCTTGCGTTTCGAGTAAGGGGTCCACCATTCCATGACATGCTGGAGCCTAATACTCAAAAACTAGCTCCACATGCATGGTGGGAGTTTGAAGGTGCTTGTGCTAAGCTCCTCTCTCCAATTGCAAAGCGAATACTAGCACAGACCGTGTCCTCGTCAGCTTGCGAACGCAACTGGAGTAGCTACTCTTATGTTCACGACAAGAAAAAGAATCGGTTAGTAACATGGAGAGCTGATGCCTTGGTCTACATATATTCCAACTCGAAATTGCTTGCGAATGATAAGTTGAGTGACGATGGGCGGTAGTATAGAGAGAACTTGGATTTAGAGGAAGACCAAGTACATGAAAACGATGACGAAGTTGTCGAGGACGAATCAGAGTCTGATGACAATGATATTTTTGAATTTGGTGATTAATGCGATGATATGACTTTCTTCCCTGCTTCAAATGATGAAGATGCTCCAAATGTTCATGATGGTAATGGTGATTTTATCGCTCATGGTCTTTCAGCGGATGATCTAGATGATGAGCAGCCGTTAGCCAGGTTAATGACACAAGGTGGCATGGACAAATCAAATACGTCCTACCTGTTATCGCTACTGGTTTACGGTTGGAAAAGGAGGCGATAGATGCGAAGACCACTGCGTGCAACACAACTGCGGGCACTATGAGCTCTGATCCGGTCGCGGAGAATACTGCATCCGGTAGTAACGATCAGGTATCTGATCAATGTGCTACTCCCTGCGCTTTATTTCAACCCTCTACTACAAGGGTTACGACAACCTTGGAGAAATCGTCTAAGGGTTTAGTATCCCTTTCAAGAGCCAAATATGGGAGCATCTCTAGTGACTCTGATGTACCGTTGGGCAGGTATTTAAAGAATGCCAATGTTCTTCGTACTGCCACGGGGTTACAGCACATGCTTGGCACTTCCAAGTCGCATAAACGGAAATCTGCAACAGTTCCAATTGTTCCGCCTAAAAAACCGAAGATCCCTGTTAATCTCCCCGAATTTGATACTTGGCATAAGTATGGGAATATACAATGTCCAGAGAATAAACCCAAGATCAAAGAGGAGGTTCCAAGCGATTATGAATATGATCCTACGGGATCTAGTGGAGCTGAAGTGAAAGGAGATAGCGATTATGAGCAATCCTCTGGTCCTGATGAGTAGTTGAATTTGGCATCTTTATGTAGTATTTGTTCATTGGACTTATACTTATTATAGAAACTGTAGTTATAGTTTACTGTAGTACTTTATTGTTATACTCCAAATGCATTTGGAGATTCTATTGTCTACATGACTACATTTAATGTTTTGAAAAATATTACATATATTTTTACATACTTGTCGTACGATAGTCTTCACTCTCAAGCATACAAAAGAAATGCACATTAAATCAAAAAAGATTGTAACCCTTTACTTCAAAAATAAGGCCCCATGGATCAATGGTGGCATTTACATCATTTTTAAAACAACAACCATACAATCTAAAAAAAGCATATATATATATATGTATAGTTATATATGTGGAACTTAAGGTCCAACATCCATTCTAACTTCAAACTGAAGATCCATCCGATTGGCCAATCTGAGCTACACTGCGAGTTCGCGGTCTTTGACTTGGACGGGCAATTCGACCGCCCTCTTCATACTCTCGATCCACCGCTGCGATTTCGCCTCTCATAACTGCCTGCCAACTATCCTCCCCATCGTCGCCCGATTGCCTCTTCCGCTTTTTGCTCGGATCCACTTGTTTGTTACGTAAGATTTCCATGGCCTTCTCGATCTTTGCAATGACATCCTGTACAACACCTTCAAACTCATCCAATACTAGAAGTTGTGTGTCTTTTGGGTTTAAAAGACATTCTCTCCAAAATGTAATGGCGTCATCGATACGCGTATCAAACTTCTTCACCGCATCCCAATAAGAGACCTCCACATCTTCAAAAGAATTTTCCGGTATCGAAATCCGGAATATTGCGGCCTCCTCCAATTTCGCGAGTACCAGAGCTCTTCCAATTGGAGTATGATCGTACTTCTTCTACTCCTCACCAAAGCCTGTTGAATCGGTTATTTCGTGCCACGAACCATCTTCTCCCTTTTCCACTTTCTTTGGAGGAAATCGAAAGAAACGGTTGTGTTCGACGCTCCAATGCCCCCCGAAATTACGACAAAACAACTCTCGTTGCTCATCACCTTCAATATTCCTCGCCCTGATCTCTATTTCGTAATCTCGTGTCATCCAAAATAACTGATCATGATCCCCACCAAATTGAATGGCTAGTTGGTGTTTTGATTCGGATGTACTCCAGGTAAGCATTTCCCCAATCAGAGTTGTCGAACCCTGTTCTCCAATATTTTTGTTTTTAGCAATTAATTAGGAGTAAAAGGGTAATTTTAGCAAGTGGAAATAAAAATCGGTCTGCTTAAACCGGTTTGTAGGTAGTAATTTTGTGTTAGGATTCCTCCGGCTAACCTTAGGGGATTTTAGAGCCTACCGGATACCCGTATTGATATCCGGCTGATACCCTGAGATGCCCGGATGGGCCGGTTCTCCTACCGGATTGATGACCGGGGCCACCGGTCGACCAGGAAAAAGGGCCGAAAAAACCGCGGGTGCCGAAGCAACCACCGGCGGCTCAATGATGACCACGGTAATTCCCGGTGTATGCGTCTCGAGTGCGGGGGTGATGATGTCTCGGAAGGAGAACTCCGGTTTGTTGTTATTAGGAGCCGCCGCCTCCATTCTCAGCCATTCCAAATCCGCGCGTTTTGAGAGATCGAGCAATCTTGAGCGCTCGGCAATCCGCGAGAGTTGGAAAAGCGAAGTTCTCGTGAGGTTAGGGTTTCGGGAAGTAGGGTTTCTACCGAGTCGATCCGGGAAGGCGGGGAGAGAGTATTTCCGGGCACTGCGGAGAGTAGAACCGGAGCAATGCCGAAGAGGAGGAAGTCGTCCCATGGCGACCCGGATGCCGATCCCCCTCAAGTCGGTGAAGCCGCAGTGCCCGAACTTCCGCCGCACCAGGCGGAGGCGAGGAGGACCTCCTCCGGATGGGGTGCGCCGAGTCATACGATGCCCCGTGGGATTTGGCGGATCAGGCCATCATCGAGGAGACCGTCACCCACCGCTTCCCCGAGATGTACGTGACGCACCCCCTGAGGGGGAAGACGGATAACTGGGGCCTCGCCATTGGAGGGCAACCTACAAGTTCCCGGATTCCCCAATCGGCTACATCAAGAAGAAGGGAGACGACGGGTTGAGGAACCGGTTCCGCAGGGGGCCAACAGAGAAGGATGGATTCAAACCGGAGGATTGCAAGGACCCCCGGGTGATGCGCCTCCTCCGGTTTCTCCTCCCCATACTCGCCGGACAAGCCAACCACCCGCACCGTGAAGGCGTGAAGGCCATCCTGGCAAATTACGATGGGCGGATGCGGTCGGGTGGCACCATATCATCGGCCGAGGTGGTGCAGCGAGAGGTGATGAAGATCGGGAATCAGAAAGGGTGTCCACTGGCCCCCTACATCTTCCACCTCTATCAACGGCACGGCATCCTCACCGACCGGGAGATCTTCTACTGGCACGAAAGCACGACCTCCCATCCGGGATCCGCAGGCTCGACCTCTTCCGAGTCCGGGGCGAGATGGAGGAAGTCCGGCCACCGACCGAGAGGGGTCACCGAACCACCACTCGACAGGCGGAGCGGTGGGACCCAGCCAAGCCGGACCGGACCAAAGACAAGACTCCCGGGTGGCCACTCAAGAAGGAGAAGGTAGTCGGGTGAATCCTACCCGGACTCACCAGCGATGCCCTCCCCGCTCATGCCAAATGCGAGAGGAGGAAGAGGAGGAAAGAAGAAGAGGTCGTCCCTCTCATCCGGAGGACAAGAGCCCAACAGAGGAGGGCCGAGGAGATAGGCGAGGCGGGTGGAGACCACCCGCGGAGGAGGATGATGCCGGGGCGAAGACGACGAGGAAGAGGAAGAAGAGAGGAAGCCCCACCTCGACAGGCAAGACCATCCCGAGGGGTGAGGAGGAAGGACACGACGGGCTTTGGGAGGAGACGTTCTCCCGTCCGACTCCCTCCCTGTGAGCGAAACCTCGAGACGAGGAGGTGGTCAGCAGCAGGGACCAATGCGGAGGTGCCTCCACCCGGAGAGAGACCCCCGAGGAGGGAGGGTACCCAACCCGAAGCGCAAGGCCAAGAAGAAGAAGAGGTCGGCGAGTCCGGTAGTTCACCCGAGGCCATCGAGGAGGAGCGGGCCCCAAGTCCGACCCCCGCACCGATCTGAGATCCGGCCCCTACTCCGGTAGAAGAACCGATCCCGGAGAGCCACCCCAAGGTGAAGAGAAGGCTGATTATCACGGAGGAGGAAGACACTCCGGAGAGGACCACACCTCCCCGGCTGGAGTTACCGGAGCAGAGAAGCGACCCAAAGACTGCCACCCCAAAGATCGCGGCAGCGGCCCGAGTCGTCCCCACAGGGGAGTTGTGACCCCGGGACGGGAAACACTACTACCCAATGCTCCCCGTCCTTACTACCGGATACCCAATGAGGGTATCCTCCACCCCATTCGTTTAGCCATGGAGGAGGTAGATCGGGAGAATGAACAGTTGTTCACTTTCCTGGCGCGACTCGAGCGGGTTTTCCAGACCCCCAACGTAGAGAGGTATCCGGAGTTAGCCGAGGAGATGCAGCGAGAGACAGCCCGGCTAAGGAGGGAGAAGGTGGAGCTGGTCTTCAAGGCCCGGCCGAGGAGAGAAGGCATCCGTGGGAGTCCAATGTGAATCGGACCCCTCGGACACGGAGGCGCATCCGGAGGTGGAAGCCCTCGGGAGGGTCGTCTGGAGCGGGAGGTCGCACTCCGGAGGTTGCGAGAATATTGACAGACGGTGTTGCACTCCATCCTCGAAGGTGCCGCAACCGGATGCCGAGGCCCAAACAAAGGCCACCTTCTACGATGCCCGGATTGGGATTAGCGAGTCTCCCAATCCCCGGGTTGCTCGGAGGCACGCAACCGGTATCAACCAAAGGCCTCAAGGAGTTCCGAACCCTCACGGGAAGGTTGTTTGGGGCCCTCTCCCACGTGGAGATGAAGGAAGCCCTTCCGGAAGAGGAGGTGCTCGCACCCCCGCAGGTGCCCGAGGGGGCCGGTGCCCATGAAGGTCGAGGAAGTGTCCCCGCCCGTTTCGGAAGAGCAAGGGATCCCGATTGATGGTGGCGTTCGGAGAGACAGAGAGGAAGACCGAGATGTAACTCCCCTCGGGAGGTGACATCCCGAGTGAAGTAGGGCTACCCGGTCCCTCCGAGGTGGAAGAGGCGGTAGAAGGAGAGGTTAACCCCTCTCAACAATCGGATGAGAATCCGGTGGACGGTGTCACGGGAGAAGAGGCGGGACTCCCGAGCGGGTTGAGGAGGTAGTACCTCACCCGGAGGCCCAAGTCAACGAGGTGGGAGATCCGGGCGAACAGACCAGCGAGAATGAACCCGTGGCCCCTCGGGGAGAACAGCAAGAGGAGCCCGTGGTCCCTCAGGAAGAAGTGGAAGCCCAACCCGTGCCCCCTCCATTGAAGTTGAAGGCACTCCGGGACGGTGGAAGAGCCGGAGGACACAAGTAAAACCCGAGGTTTTACATCGACACTCGGGTCGATCAAAGAGGCAGGTTCCCCTCCCCGCGAGTGGAAAGGCACTCCCAGGGGGAATACCCCCGCCGCCAGACCCCTCGAGCCGCCCCACGCCGCCGGAAGAAGATATTAATTAATAAATTAGTTAGGTTAGAGGTAGCTAGAAATAGTAGATGCCCTTTTGGCCACTCACCCGGGAATCTCGGAGGCCCGGGAATTCGGATCTGATAGGGTTTCCGGAAATCCGAACCCCTCAGACTTACAAAGACTCTGCGGAGTCCTTCGGGTCTTTTCTCGATCCACCTCTGTGAGTAAAGGTTCAATTTGCATCCAAACCTTGCGTCCTTCTTTGTGCATGTGTGAGTGATTTGCTTGGTATTTTGTGTAAAGTGAGGATTGAAAACCGGTTGTGGGTGCAGAAGTCCCTTGTTGGTCTGGTAGTTACGAGTCTGAGATATCCGAGGAGGGGATAGCCGGAGGAGTAACGCCGTCAGTAAGAGGTCCCAGTGAGAGGAGTCCGAGCGTCCTGGAGGTGTTTAGCGAGTGCCAAGGGGGGTTGTGATTCCAACCGGACTGGACAGAGGAGTTGGGATTGGCGAGTAAAGCCACCCTGCATAACCACCCCCCGGATGGGATATTCGGGTGAGGAAAGTCCACGACGGGAGTTGCACGTAACCCCGGGTGCCAGCTAACCCCCAGTATACGTTAGTAGAAATCTCGTGGGCAGGGTAGTGGGATGCTACTCACTGCAGACCGGATCACAAGTTGTGTCGCCCAGAGAGAAGGAGAGAACCGGACAGCTGCCGGTGTGACCTACCGTTTAAACAAATCACCCGACGGTAGCGACAGTTGTAAGGGAGGAACCCCGGGTAGAGAGAGAGAGAGAAGGATACGAGTATAGGTGAAACTCCAGTCACCCTAATCAACCGGAGGAGAGTGCCCATTCCGTGCTCTGTTAAAAACTTACAGGGAGAACCCCTCCGAGGACTTACGGAGGTTAAATTAAATCATCACTCACTAACATGCCCTAACCGGTCAAAGTAATAGTTTAGTTGGGGAGAGCAACCGGATCAGAATCAACCGGTCACCCTGGGGTTTTGGGTTAAGGAACCAGTCAGGTCTAAACTCTTGCGTTCCCTGATCCGGTACACTAGAACGTGTTGGTCATTGTAGCGTCAACCCGGTGATCAATCCGGATCTCGTCTTGTCTTCACACTTCACAGAATCTCCGTGGAACGTTACCCGGAAGGTGGACCATCTTGCTAGGTTGTAAGGGTAAATTGAGTTAATTTTGGTCTCCTCGGTTCGGTAACTCACGACAAGAGTAGTTTAGAAATTTCTTCGGGTATTGATCCAATGGAAGATTCCATCGGTTGAACTCGTGCCCTGGTGGCATAAGATCTCGTATGCCCATCATCTCGTAGAATCTCGTGCTAAATGGGGAGCGACATACTGGACATACCGATTTAGTCATCGCATATCGGCATATGCAAGTAACATGAAAGTTATGGCCACATTGGCCTAACGTGTATGCGCCCTCCGGACCAAAATTATGTAGGCACACCGCACATTTGTCTTTAAGTATTGCGGGAGGAGGGTCGCATGTGTTGATTACAATGCGAGCTGACTCTTGTAGGTGCGATGAGAATCTACTATACGGCGCCCTTCCTCTATCTCCATAGTCCAATCAACATCATTGTTTCGTCCCATCTTAGAGTAGTTTGTACGCTCCATCATCTCTTCAATATCCCCCCAAAAAGTGACCTCTATGGGGTCATATCGTTTTTTCGATCTGTTCGTACAGAACTTCTCCAATGAAGCATCTACAACTTCACGTGATTCCTTTGATGTAGATGCAATCGATTTGAGATCTTCTTTTGCCCTCGAAACCAAGCTCCTCTTATCTTCAAGTCGATGAACCCATCCCAACCATGGTAGTATGCGTAGGTGAAGGTGGAGACCTGCCTCTGTAGAATCTACCGTTTTGAAGGTTTTCCGTAATGCCTCCAATTCAGCGACTGCCTCATCTCTCTTTTTACTTGTAGCCTCCAACTTCATTGAGCATGCTTTTGCTTCCTCCTCCAATTTCGCAACTGTAACATCTCTCTCCTTCTTCAGTGTTGCGAACTCCATCGCCCATGCTCGTTGTCGCTCAATCTGTGCATCATCTATCTTCTTTTGTGATATTAACTTCAATTCCCCCCGAATTTCATCATCGTCATCATCGTCTATTTCGATAATGGTTTTTCCCTTATCTTCTTTACCATCCTCTTCACCAACCTCTTTGAGAGGAGATAAATCCCTGATATACGTCTTTCTCTTCTCTTCTTCACCATCCTCTTTACCACCCGAATCAATTTGTGAAAGAAAAAGACTATCAGAAGTCCCGATAATGGTCTTCCCCTTATCTTTATTTCTATCCTTTTCACCATCCTCTTTACCATCGTCTTTACCACCCGCATCACATTCTGGAACAACGTGACTACATGAAGCCCCCTGAGTGTCATTCTGTGATGGAACATAGGCGAATGGGTCATCCGCCCATGCTCCTACCGCATCCTTTTGGCGGATTGCTTCTTGGTACTTTGCCTCATACTTGCTAGCAGGACCTTGGCCAAACAACCGCAATTCCCTGTAGAACTCGTCAAGGAGACGTTGCATAATTTGTTGTTGTTTCTCCTGTTTCACAATGATTAGCTCAGTCTTCACTCGGTCCTTCAGTAGAGGTTCAAACCGATATACGAGTGCCTCAAAATTGTTGGCAGCTAGTAGAACGTTGGGCATGACACCTTGTTACCCGCCGAACCACGGGTATCATCATCGAAGACCACAGCCACGGGGAGACCAGGAATTAACGACGACCCCGGGGCTCGAGGCCAAGGACACAGTGATCAAAGGACCACGAGAATCGAGACCGTGGACACAGGCAGTAAAGTCGAAGGGCAGCGCAAGGGATTAGGTTTTATTATAAATAAGGGTAGAATGATACAATAGCAGCTCCTTGTATTGCTAGAACAGGATGTTAGCCACGAGTGCGTACTCACGAACTTTGTAGCCTTACGGCATTCTCCAATTCAATGCAAACACAGGACTCAGTCCAATTCTATCTTACCCCGCCTCTATCTATTTTCTACTACCCTCCTCTAATCGCGCTTCTGTCTGCGGAGGCCTTGGCACCGTGGTAGTCACTGAGTCGGAGCCGTGGTGTCTCAATCTCTCACGTGGTTGTGCAGCTGCCGTCGCAAACGCCCCGCCCAAGGATCTGTCTCGCCGAACCAGCACCGTGGCCGTGGAAGTGAGCCAAGGACGAGTCACCCCGGGAGACTGTAACCCTGGGTCTTGACCCCCCTCGATCATACCTCGGCCGCTCAGGACTGGCTCGCCCGACCGAATTAATCACTAGGTGATTGCGGCCCGGTCAACGACCGCCATACCCTACCCGGACCACAGGAGTAATTGTGAGCGTCGTCTCCAAGCCCCGGTCTTCTCCCTGTGTTTCCTACCTTTACCTTCCCGTTCTCATACCTCGGGCATCTCCATACCCGTACCCCGGCTAACATTTTGGCGACCATGCTGGGGATGGAATGCTGAGGTAGAAAAAAAAAAAAAAAAAAAAAAAGAGAGAGAAAAAGAGAAATCTGGCTACGAGCCACTAGGAAAGGAAATGCCCCCGAAAAGGCACGCCGCGGAAAAAGCCGTGGAAAATATTGTTGCAGATATGGAAGAAATAGTGCAACATGAGGATGAAACCAGGGAGATACTACAGTGGATGAAGCAGCAGATGACAGATCTGGCTGCTAAGAACGATGCCACGAACGCTAAGCTAGAACTGCTTAGCCTGAAATACCAAGATATCCAAGGTAATGGTAACCCCGAGGCTATCGCTTCCACACCAAGGAGTGAGGGGGAACCCGCAGAGGCAGCCAGATCGGCAACCATCCTCGGGAAACAACGCCGCGGCCGGCTCAAGCACTTCGGGAATGCCATCCCCGCCACCCGTAGTGGTACCCACGGGGATCCCAAGTGTATCACATAACCCCGGGAGCCTTGACGCCCAAGCTAAGTTACCTAAAATACCTTACCCGTGTTCGACGAATCGGGGGACCCAGATCGCACATCGGAGATTTAAGGTAATCGCACAAGACGAACGGCATTTTCCATGCCACGGATTTGCAGAACATTTTTGGTACCACGCTCCAAGGAAACCATATCAACTGGTACATCAACTTCAATCGAAACACAACAATGCCAGTTGGGAAGATATGGAGCGTAGTTTTTTACACAAGTTTCAAAACTTAAAACAAGTTCGAAGTCCTCCGAGCATTGGGATCAATTACTCAATCCACAAACGAGCCTCGTGGATAAGTTTTATGATAGATTCAAGCGCTTGGCGGATAAACTTAGCCAACGGCCCGAAGAGGAGTATATGTGTCAATGGTTTAAAAGGGCTACTTCCATGGATACAAAGAGGCATTGTCATCCGTGGCGTAAAAACGTTGCGGACATTCTCTATGCCGCAAACGACATCAGCAGAGCTCACGGCCCTGAAGCGAGCGACACAAGCCCCCATTTTACCACCGCCCTCGACACGGGATGCCAGGGTAACAACCCCCCAGCACGAGACACTGTGAAAAACACACCTTGGACGATCTTTGGTATTCCACCAATACAACGCCGCCCCAGGACCCCAGGCGCCCCCGGGAACACCATGGCCGCGGTATACCCCGACGAGGTTAACGTGGATGCCTTTCACCGGCCGCTCGATGCATGCTGGGAATGCGGAGGATCGACCACCGACGGAGCCAGTGCCCAATATTCAAACAAAATGGGCTCAAAATCGAAACAATAATACCCCGAGGGCCCCGAACACAAACACCGCGGCTCACGGGAGGGAGGGGTATGCCGATCGAGGTGCACGGACCGAGAGACTAATGTGTCCACGATATCGGCCTCCAGCGATGACGACAAAATCAAAAGCCGCTTCCCGAACCACGTGGTGGAACACAAAGCCATTTCGAAAAACACCGGGAGCGGCTACACAACCTCGAGAAACAGATATACAAAAAGACCTGGAAGCCTCACTCCCGGACCAAGGACGTGCCACGGATCACACCTGCAAAGAAATCTCGGACACTACTAACGTGACCATCACCCCGACAAAGTTAGTACAAATCAGCCCCGAATCGCAAAGAATATTTACAACGGGTGCGTTAACCGAGGCCAAATCGGATCCCGCGTTCGTGGAAGTTAATGCCACCACTTTGGACCCCGACGCTGCAGTGATACGAGTGCAACTCGGGGACGACGCTAACCAACGTCCTCGTAGATGGAGGGTCGGGCGTGAACGTAATGAGCAACCATGTTCGACAAGCACTAGAATTGCCGCACCCCGAGCGCTCGTTTCATTTTACGTATGGCTAATGACGCTCGAAATCGCACCCCGGGAATTCTCACCATGGTCGGGATTGCAATACACGGGTATCAACACCAAAAACATTCGTAATCATCGATATGCCACATGACAAAGAATTTTCCGGTAATTTTAGGGAGGCCGTGGTTGCGAGACATGCAAGCAATTCACGACTGGACAAAAAATCCGATCCACCTGCAACGCCACGGAAGAACCGTGGTCATCCTCGTGGATAGCTGTCTGACCCGTGCCAAGATGAACCAGATCCGAACTTCGGCCGGAACGGATTGGCCAGAAGAATTCACAACAGAGCAAGAGGCTCTCGTACTCCACGTGCACCCCAGCCTGATACCCGTGGCAGACATACATTTGGCTAGTCTGATGCAAGAAGAAAAACTGGATATCCCCGAGCACTTCACCCGGGAGATAGCTGGAGAGGTTGTGGTGAACGCCGTCCCGGCCAAAACGGCATTACATCACGAAACCATCACGGGATGGACACACGGGGCCAAGGAGAGAGTACAGCTGGTCAACCTCGGAACAACAGACGAGCCCAAGTACATTAAAATCAACACAGACGCACCACCGGGCATTAAGCAAGCCGCCATCGCCCTGTTCCACGAGTACACGGACATATTCGCCTGGAACCACGAGGACCTGAAAGGCATCCCCAATTCCTTGGCCGAACATACCATCGATCTCATCCCCGGTGCAACCCCGGTACAGCAACGGAGGTACAGGATGAATCCGAACTACCCCGCCCGAGTCAAAGCTGAACTAGACAAACTACTCCACGCCAAGTTCATTTCGCCCGTGGATGCAGCACCGTGGCTCTCTCCCATGGTCATTATTCCAAAAAAAAACGGCACGTTGCGCATCTGTGTGGATTTCAGAAAACTCAACGCCGCGACAAAAAAGGACCATTATCCATTACCATACATGGAAGAGATCATCGACGAGGTTGCTGGACATGAAATGTACTCGTTCATTGATTGCTTTTCAGGGTACTACCAAGTAGCCATGGCAGAGCAAGACAAAGGTAAAACGGCTTTTTCCACGGAATGTGGACCGTACCAATTGAGCGCATGCCCTTCGGGGCAAAAAACGCACCCATGACATTTCAACGGGTCATGGAATTAATCTTCGTGACCATACCTCAAACAGTTCTTCCGCATCTACCTGGACGATGGCACCGCTTCACGGCAAGATGAAAGACCATGTTTCGCATCTCGGGCAAATTTTCCACGCTGTAGAGCCAACGGGGTAAGCCTTAACGCGACAAGTGCATGTTTACGTACTTCGCGGGGTTATCTTGGGTTACATCGTGTGTAAATATGGCAAGCTTCCGATCCTGAAAGATCAAAGACATCCTGGACATGACACCACCAACAAATCAAAAAGGCGTACAACGGCTCCTGGGTCTAGCACAGTTCAACCGAATTTATATAGAAAAACTAGCCACATCACCGCCCCGATCACGGCTTTGAACCATGCCAAGTACACATACCCACGGGATTGGACACCCGAGGCACAAGCGGCGTTGGATAAGATAAAAACGCATACTCAACGCACCGATACTCATAGCCCCGGATGGTCTAAACCATTCCACGTCCACACGGACGCGTCTAATCTTGTCGTGGGAGTAATGCTAGCACAAAATGTAAATGGCAAGTACGATCAACCCGTGGCATACGCTAGTAGACTACTCAACCAGGCCGAACAAAACTACTCCACCACGGAGCGGGAAGCCTTGGCAATGATATACGCCGTCAAAAGTTTAGACATTACCTCCTCGGAAGAAATTCCGGTTCATGGTCGAACACCACGACTTGTCATACCTCGTAAAACCGGACATTGGTCACGGGCGAGTGGCTCGATGGATCATGATACTCCTCGAATACGACTTGAAGTGGTATACGTCCCGGGAAGCGACACATCGTGGCGGACTACTTGTCCAGGGGACACCAACGCCACGGCGAAGGAATAGATGACTCCTTCAACGAGGCTTATGTACAAGCCACGCAAATCGCCACGGACACCAAGGAGCACGGGGACGACTGGAGGGCCGATATCATTAGATATCTCACCACGGGCAACACTCCCGTGGACATAACGGGGACACGCAGAATCAGCTTCGTGCAAACAACACTCCCTTACACCGTGGTCCATGGGAAATTATACAAACGGGGGCCGGATCAAGAGATCCGGCTATGCGTCCACCGAACAACAAGCAGCAGATCATCGACATCTCCACGATGGACCCGCAGAGGCCACCAGGGCCCCGACACCACGGTAAAAAGATTCTCTCCGCCAAGTACTGGTGGCCAACGCTCCACAAAGACGTGATTGCCCATGTCAAAAATTGCCACGCCTGTCAAATTTCCACAACAAATTTTCAGCACCAAGGCAAAGTACCAATGAAGGCCATACCTCCCCTGGGACCATTTCAACGGTGGGGGTTGGATTTCGTGGGACCAATCAAACCAGTTACACGCCAGGGGTACAAGTACATCCTCGTGGCCACGGACTACACTACGAAGTGGGTAGAGGCCAAGCCTCTGCGGACCAACACCGCCGTCGTCACAGCCTCGTTCATTTACGAAAACATAATTACAAGGTTTGGATGCCTCCTGGAGATAGTATCAGACCAAGGCACGCATTTCGTGAATACCGTCATACAAGACCTCCTCGATAACCACGTTATCAAACATCGCACCAGCACAGTGTATTACCCTCAGGGAAATGGGCAGGCAGAGTCGACAAACAAGACACTAATTAATATCTTTGAAAAGATTTGTGACGCAAATCAAAGCGGATCGGGATGATTGTCTACCAGCCGCACTCTGGGCTTACCGTGTCGCCGTCAAAACCGCCACAAATGCCAGCCCGTTCGAAATGGTTTACGGTACTCAACCCCTGCTTCCCACGGAGTACATCGTACCAACGTTCCAAACACTACAGCCGAGGGATTACACCCCCCACATGGTGCTGGCAGCCCGCATCAACGACCTACACCACCTCGAAGAAATTAGAACCCTGGCTACATCGCACATACATCACAAACAGACCCTGACGGCCCGCCATTTCCAGGGAACGCAGCCTCCACGGGTGTTTCAAAAGGGTGACCAAGTACTTTGGTGCCCCCGAGACCCCAAACTCAAACGGTCTAAATTTGAGTCGATATGGCATGGCCCATATACGGTACAGTTGGTTCTACCTAACAATACCGTACTCCTCGTCAACAACACGAACTACGACCCCCACGCCACGATAGTCAACGCCACAAAACTCGAAACAAGATTACACTCAAAGACCACAACCCAGAGGGCGGCCCTAAGCCTACAGGATATTCACACCACGTTGGCATCCGAGGCACGGGACATGGAAGAAAACCACATGGATCTAGCTAACAAACGGACACAGGCCACGCCAGCCGAGGACACACAACTCGGGTCACCAAACACCCAAGGCATCGTGCCAAGCCGCAAAAACCCCGGAATGAACACAAAGGACACTTACATGACCCGCGGAAGACACACACACCCACAACACCAAGGAATGATCCAGGGGCACGGAGGAATCACAATCCAAAAGCACAAAACCAGTCCATGGGACTTAGTCAAAAAAGCGACCTCTCCTACCGAGGCCATACCCATGCACATCCCATGTGCATACATAAGCCACATCCATGTCATCCAGGGCCCAAACACAAGACGTCCCAATCATGAATCTACTCCCGAGGAATGCCACATCAACACCACAATTACCCCCCAAGTTCCGCCCGAGGCATCATCACCAGATTCTACCCCCGAGACACCATCACTCTATTCTATAAAGGCAGACACCGCCGCCACGGAGAGAGCCATCATTACCACTACTCTCCCACCGCCGCAGTCAGTGCAAACTCAAATAGTGCGGACTTCCCCGGGGAGAACTCTCTTTTTTGCAACATCAGCTCACTTTCGTGCGCATTGCTTTTCGCGTCTTTTGCTCTCTCTACCCATCCTTGCTCCCAGTTCGGACCCCTTGCAAGTGTTAGCAGCCATGGCGCGCGGTGCCCCCCGGGAGCGGAAGCCACTGTACGTCCCACGGCAGATCGCGGAGTGGAAGAAGTACCCCGACGTTGAATGGCTCACCGAGGCAGGATTGTTGCGATACGCAAACCACCTCCATGAGAATATTGACCTCGGACGATGCGGGGCATTTATCGCCTCAATGAGGAGCGGCGGCAGAGGATCCTAACAACACCGAGGTGGCCGGGTCGTGGAAGGGGTCCTCGTTAGGTACTCCCGAGGTACCTCCACCAATTCTTCGGTTGGGATGGCACGGGGTCACTAGTCGTCACCGCACAAAGCAGATAGCCGCACGATCCGACACCACGGTTTACACCCACGGGTACCCTGTCCGAGGAGAGGAGGCAAGTTCGACGTTCTGATATCACACGGAACAATCCAAACATGCCCGACCCGTGGTTTGGCGAATCCGTGGCATACTCAAACAAGTATTTTTCGGAATGACCGCAATGCAAAGGCATCCGGATCAAATTGCATTGTGTGTCATGGCGGGCCGCGGCGAAAAAGATTAATCGGGGTCGGCTCGTGGGCGAATGCGGTGAATCAAATCCAAGGGCATGTCCAGAGTGAGCGACTACGAGCCCCCATCGCCCCATTTTGACACGCTTTTATCGGCCATTTCTTGGATTACCACCGGGTAAACCATCACCCCGGGCCATGGGCACCTTCCTTGATGTACAGCCGCGAGGTGGCGAAATCCCAAAGAGCCAAACACCACGCCAACCCACCGTGGAAAGCGGCCACTAACCGAGGAGGAGGGGACAACGGGAGGAGGCGGCCCCATGGAGATCGCCGATCGTCCACGACCACGGAGTTCGCCCCGCGCCAAGGAGTTCGAGGCCCAAAACGCACAATGGAGACTTGTATGGAAGAGATGTCGCACTTCCTTCACAAATGCCACGGAGCAACAATAAAGAGAGACCCTCGGCCAAGTACAAAGATCGGGGGACTCGGCATAAGCGCCATACGGCACACAATGATGCAGACAACCTGAGCCACGGCTCGTAAGTCCATGGAGGAGTACAAGTTGGAGGTCCAGCTCCACACCAGCCAACTCCAAGGACAGATAACTTCCCTGCAGAACCAACTCGATGCACGGGATCTAGAACTCCAGGCAGCCACGGAAAGGTCCCGCACTTTCGAGGACCAAAGCACCAGGGACAGGGAGAGAATTGAGCGGCTAGACCGCCAAACTGCCGAACTCCTCGCCAAATGCAAGACATTGTCAGAGGAGTTGGCCCTCAAAGCCACGACCCCCTTCTCCAATGCCACGGACATGGACACGGTGCAGCGGCACCGCCAGGAGGTGGAAAACGCCCGGGAGAAGCCAACAAGGTGGCTTGGACGAATCACGCGGCTAGAATTATCGCCACCACAACATACCACATGCTGCGATCGGAACCACACACATCGGAAGAACCCCCCGTAGCATTCCTTGATCAATGCACAGGTGATGCATTAATCGCATTGGAGCTTGAGGGCTCCGACAACACCTGGGGCAGCCAAGGCGAACCCTTCCTCGGAGAGGATGACGAGGAGGTACAACCTCAACCCATGGAGGAACCAGAATTGACCCAGCCCCGGACATACACCCACGAGGAGGATTATGACAATATACAGGAGGAGGAGGACACCCACGAGCAGCCGACCCCTATACACGCCGGGGACAGGGCAATGGACACTAACTCCGGGGAAGGCATCTATCAATTCCCGACACAAATTGGAGAAGAGAGGGTGGACATACATGAGGGGTTTACAGACCACGAACAGACGCCACACCAGTCTCCGCAGCAGCACCCCTCGGCAAGCTCGCCCCTATACCACCTTCCGGTTCTGTCACCACCTACACAGTACGAGTCCCCGGTGAGACAAAATCCGGATGGTACTTATCCATGGCCGATTCGGGCCGAGTCCCCGGTAGCCCACTCGCACCCCCTGCCCACGTTCTCCCCGTTGCGAGTAATACCCCCCCCCCCGTTATCTCTCGCCAGGCACAGGCAAATCCTCCTCCAGAAGGAGGAACAGGAGGGGTGGAACATGGAAGACGCGGATGAAGACGGAGACGAGGCCTCGGAGTCCATGCAGTTCGTGTTGCGTTATTTCCACAAACACCCGGACCTCACCGCACATTATGCCAACTCTGAGACTACAGGGCGACAGTGCCCTGCATGCAATCGGACCTTAGGGGGTACGGTGTTCGATGTGTATACACATGCGCTCAATTTTCGAGGAAACCATGTCTTGATACATCGAGCAGTGGCCGAGGCACTCCGTCGACTGTACCACGGCGAAGAACCCCCTCGTAGCGGTCGGCAATTTCCCTGGGAGCAAGCCAGACCGAACAGGAGGCCCGCTCCCACGCGCCGCTAAGCCAGCAATTCGAGGACGAATTGCACTCTGCAAAGGAGGGCAAAATGTTACCCGCCGAACCACAGGTATCATCATCGAAGACCACAGCCACGGGGAGACCAGGAATTAACGACGACCCCGGGGCTCGAGGCCAAGGACACAATGATCAAAGGACCACGAGAATCGAGACCGTGGACACAGGCAGTAAAGTCGAAGGGCAGCGCAAGGGATTAGGTTTTATTATAAATAAGGGTAGAATGATACAATAGCAGCTCCTTGTATTGCTAGAACAGGATGTTAGCCACGAGTGCGTACTCACGAACTTTGTAGCCTTACGGCATTCTCCAATTCAATGCAAACACAGGACTCGGTCAATTCTATCTTACCCCGCCTCTATCTATTTTCTACTACCCTCCTCTAATCGCGCTCATGCTGCGGAGGCCTTGGCACCGTGGTAGTCACCGAGTCGGAGCCGTGGTGTCTCAATCTCTCACGTGGTTGTCACCGCCGTCGCAAACGCCCGCCCAAGGATCTGTCTCGCCCGAACCAAAGACCGTGGCCGTGGAAGTGAGCCAAGGACGAGTCACCCCGGAGATCAGAAACCACGGGTCTTGACCCCCTCGATCATACCTCGGCCGCTCAGGGGCGCTCGCCCGACCGATTAATCACTAGGTGATTGCGGCCCGGTCAACGACCGCCATACCCTACCCGGACCCTGGGAGTAATTGTGAGCGTCGTCTCCAAGCCCCGGTCTTCTCCCTGTTTCCTACCTTTACCTTCCCCGTTCTCATACCTCGGGCATCTCCATACCCGTACCCCGGCTAACACACCTGCAAAACTATGAGCCATCCCCACAAATTTTGGACCCATATCCGCAAGTATTTCTGACCCCATCTTCAAGTTGTACCCTAGATTAGTTATCTGTTCACCCGTAGTCTCAGGCCAATGATTCCCTGGCAAACCTTCCTCTTTATCTACCTCATTGCACCAATCTGCCAAACTTTTTGCTTTTTTCATCCACTCATCCAATGTGTTATCCGGTACTTGATAACGCATATACCTCTCGAACTTTGGCGCCGCACCCGAATCGAGATCCATGTCATCCATGGCATAAGTTGGTGCTCTGGTTTCCCGTGGTTCACTTGGCCCTGCCTCCTCTGGTGTTGGTACCGGGGTTTCACGAGGTTCTTCAACTACGTTTGCACCTTCGAGCCTATCAGTTATAGTTGGTTCTACGATTGGGGCATCCGTAGCAACCATATTCCTTCCATCCTCCTGATATGTCGTGGTTGTTGGAGGAGATTCCTTCTCCGCCGTCTCATGAGTTTTCCTCCTCAAGTACTGCAATAAGGCCTTTGTAGAGTTTGATTCTGGATCAAACCTATCAGGGATATCCTTTTGATTTCTCCCGATTCGAAGAGGATATGCACTACTCGCCGTGAATGTGCTCCAGTTCACCTTGCGCTTCAATATGAGCTCAGCATACACCATGCTCAAGAGCGTATATGAAAAATAACCCTTGCTCTTGGGACGAGTTCCAAACAATGCCACCCAAACTTCTTCAGCACGATGAAGGAAGTGATCATCCTTGCATGTTTGAGGGTTGCAAGTAAAATTATTGGTATTAACTTTGTGACATTCTCGAGGCCAAAGTTTCCCAATGTGATACATCTTCACATATTTCTTGCACGTCGCCATTCTCCAGTATTCCTCCGGTTCATTGGCCCAACCGCTCTCAGCTTTGATGGCCTCATTATCCAAGATATCGTAGTGCAACTCATGTCTCGCTCCTTTTGGTTTCACTCTCTTTGACGGTGTCTCATGTAAAACCAACTCAGTCCCCACCAATCCTGCGTTTGTGGTTTTACGTCGCAGTGACCTCAAGGTCCTGCTTGAAACCCGGCCTCCATGTTCGTGTTATCAATATCCGTCGCCATGAAGAATAGGGAGTATTTAAAATACCCCAAGATATCCCAAGTGTGCAAAAATTCGATGCAAAGCAGCCAAGTATCACGCCGACTTCCCCACCACACAAATGCAAAGACACGAGAAGCTAATGCCCACGGTTGCATTTCGGTTGAGATGGATGAATACAAGGAGAAGTGAGGGGAAATGAGGCCCCAAAGGCCTTTTATCCCCCTCCTCCCAACCCTAGAGACCGGCGGCGGACGGTCGCTTCGGCCAATCACGGCCGCGACCGTCTTGGCGGCCGGCCGGCCGCCGATCGATCGTGGCGGGTCGATCCGGTCGACCGATATGGGCCGGCGATCGTGGCCGTTCGTTCGGGCCGGCCGGTCCGCCGCCGACCGATGGCCGGCCGACGTGGTCGCTCGATCTTGGTCGACCAACGCGGCCGACGATGTATGCGGCGTCATGCGTTTTTTTTAATTTTTTTCAATTTTTTTAAAAATAAAAATTAAAAATTATATATATATATATATATATATATATATATATATATATATTTAAAATTCAGAGATCTTACATAGCATAGGATCCTTTTTTATTTCGCAAAGCTTTTTGTTATTTGATTCTCAGTGTTTATTACACACTGAAATAAGGAATCCTATGTTGATTTCTGAAATGCAATATATTATTTCTCACGGATACATCTTAACCCCTAAAAATCCACAATGTTTCGGGAGCTTGAAATCCCAACACAGACCACTATGTACTAATGGGGGTACGTCCAATATTTTTGGAAATTATTGATAATTTCATCCGTAGGATCTTGAAGTAGACTACCATTGGTAGTACTGTGAATATTTTTAACCGTTGGATCATCACTAGATGTGAGATCATAACGTTTGAAGTTGACTGTAAATTATTTTTTCCTTCACTGTAAACGCCGAATCGGTGGCCGTGGTCGTTTAGGGGTTAACTCTAAATTTTAAGTTCATAACCATTTTGAGTGGACTCTTTAAAGTGTAAATCTTTACAAACATAAGGCATTCATTTGGTTTCGAATCAATATCTTTCTTCTCGATTTTCCTTTTGTAATATAATTGACCATTGGCTTCATGAATCAAACTTTTAACCACATGACCTACAACAGTAACTCTATTCCAATATTGCATGGTTGAGAATGTCAATTGGAGTATCCTAATCTTAATGTAGAACACTTATTTTGGAACTCATCCTAAAGAGTTATTCATCCTAAACCATAAACCACAAATCCTATCCACGAGTGATTTTATCCACTAGATACTCTAAATGAAGAAGAGATGCCTATTTAAAATTTTATATTTTCAAAACAATCAATCGAAGAAAGAGTTATATGACTTATATCGGAAATTACTAGAAATTGTGAAGATTATTTTTGTAATCTCTCAACGGTACCCTTGTGAAATAGACAAACATTTTGACTTGGGTCACTTTGGAACTGAAGTAGTAAATTGTTCATGAACATATTTCTAAAAAAGAATTTCAAACAAAGACTAAATTTAACTGCCCTTAGTGGACTTCAAACGTAAATATTATAGATGTAGGTTGTAAATTTGGAATTTGGATATGCAAATTTTACCACATGCACTTTGCGGTGTAAGGACCACCTAGAAAAAATTAAATAAAAAATTATTACTTTTGACCTCTTCATATAAGCTGCCCGAAATAGGAAACCTCCACTTTGGTGTCCATGGATCTTTAGGGGTTAAGAAGGAATATTTTAACAGTAATAAATTAAGGTGTACAATCAAAAGCATGGTCTTTAACTTATAATAAAAATTGGCCCCATTGCCTTTGCTTTCCTTATAAACAAGGGCATGAACTCTCAATGCCTTCACAAATGAGAAAATTGACCACACTATATTGATTGTTAAATGTTTACTTCGATTCGAGCCAATTGGGCACAACAACTCAAAAAGTGAGTGTATTGGCGTGGAGATTTGCTCGCCTTAACTCCCCTTGAAGAAAGTCCATTACTATGGATATATTTAAAGCCAAGAGTATCTTTGTCATAAAACATTCTCGCGTGGGACAAAGAGATATTCCCGACATTCTCTTGTCAGAAAATTCCCTATCCATATTTAGACGCCACGTGGATCATAAAGACTAAATATAGTATTTCTGAAAATGCAGGTATGCAAGGCGAGGAAGTGATCGAAGTTGTGCAAACGGGGAGTTTGGGGGAGAGGCAAGAGGAGGAGGGGAAGGGGGACGGAAGGAGCGACCGACCGGCCGCCGAGGGACGTGGTCGGTCCCCCCGGCCGGTCAGCGATCGCTGGCGGTCGCCGCCGGCCGCCGGGCGATCGCCGGGCCCGGACGTCGCCGGTCGCCGCCGGGCGATCGCCGCGACGCTCCCCAATGGCGGCCAACCGAAATGGGGGCATGATGCGATTTTTTATTTTTTTTCTAATTTTTTTTAAAATTTTTTTTCCTTAAATATATAACTAAAATAAGATAAAATTGCATAGGATCCTTTTTTTATTTCTCAAAGATTTCTGTTACTCGATTTTCAGTAATTACTACACAATGAAAAAGGAATCCTATGTTGATTTCTGAAATGCTAAGTATTCTTTTTTCACGGATACATTTGAACTTTAAATTTTAAGTTCATAACCATTTCGAGTGAACTCCATAAAAGTATAGATCTTCACGAATTCAAAGATGTTTCGTACAAATACTACTTCAGTACTCATACGTTATGATCTATGAGGCTCTATGAATTAAACTCTGAGCCACATGACATACAATAGTAACTCTATTCCAATATTGGTTTAAAATAGGCTATGAGATTGAAGACTCTGGAATCATAATTCGTATGTTGATGTTTAATATTGTACCTATATATTCTTTGCAATAAATGTGTGATTTATTCCATGTCAATAACATCTTCAATCAAAAATGATAAATACAAAATAGATTATTTTGCACACATTAACTATGCGATGTAGAGAAGTGCAACTTGTATCCATGTAAAATATAATTGAGAACTACACCATACATACAGTAATCCATTATTTTACATCCACACACAATTGTGTTTGCAAAGCTTTGCAACACAAAAACTAGGATTAAAATGAAATCCACCCCAAATCCTCAAGACCATAAACCCTAAACCCTAAACCCTAAACCCTATACCCTAAACCCTATACCCTAGAGGCCTACATAGTAATTCATACATCTTTAACCAAGAACTTAAAGTTTATCCACAAGAGAATGTATCCATTACATACAAGAAAATGAAGAAGTGATGGCTCTTCAAAATATTCTATTCCCAAATCAATCAATCATAGTATACGAATAATCAATTTGATATAACATCTAATCCTAGTACTAATGTACTATACTTGTACAATATCAAATATGCTTAAAAATTTAGAAGTTGATGCCATTATTGCCATATGTTAAACACTTATAGGGTGGGATATTTTTTAAAATTTATTTGTCTCCCTATTTATTTCTCTTATTTTATGAATGCAAAAATAGTAACAATGAAAACTTATTTCAATTACCTTTGTAAGAGGGAAATAAGTAACTATTCAAATCCATACAATAAGAATAATGCTACAATTAATCATATGTACTAGATTATATATATTCTCCTAGGTTAGTTGAAGGTTGTCAAACAAAAAATAGCGAATAATAGAATTAATTGTTTATGCACCATATTTTTTTATAATAAGTATTACTAATTAGAATACACAACGACGGAGTAATTTCCAAATACCCATCAATTAAACAAGACCATACAATGTGGAAATGTTAAGGCCCAAATAGAAAGTCTAAATATTGACAAACTCAGTAAGACCAGTGTTATGAAAAGTAAATGCTCACACATGATCACCTACATTTCATATATACTTGGATCTCTCCAATGTGAGACATCAATATACTCTCACCAAGGACTAGGTAAAATTTATGGAATGTAATCAGAGGGGATTTAGGGCCACCTCAGGGTACATTGTATGGGGCAAGTCATGAATGGGGGCCAAGACATGGCAAATTCTCCTAGTGAGAATGGATAAATTTTGACAAAAGTTTTGAGATAGAAGAAATGAATGTGAATCCATGGGAGCTTGCAATACTAGCACTCACCACTATGAACTATGATGAAACCACCTCAAGGCGCGAGGCAAAGATTTTTGACTTTATAAAGATCTCACCTCCCTTGCATTTACATTATGCGTACATATTTAGGGTGCCCGCCTTTAGGCTTCTCCTTATAAAATTTGTATTTCTTTATGTGTGTGCTTTAAAAAAGCACATAAATAGGGTTAGCTTGTCTTTTTCTATTTCCTATCCGTGAAAAATAGTAACCCACTCCTTTCTCACACCAAGTATATAGATTCCCTCAATTTTCCTTAAGTGTACGAGAATAGGTGGTTTCACTACAAAGGGGCTATGTCCAATATTTTTGGATGTATTTTATAATTTCAACCATAGGATCTTGAGTAAACTACCATATGTAGTAGTGTGAAATCTTCAACCGTTGGATCATCACTAGATGCGAGATCATTACATTTGAAATTGAATATGAAACATTTTTTGGCCGTGACGATAAAAGACGAAATGGTGGCCATGGTTGTTAAGGTGTTAGGGAAGAATAATTCCAAAAAACAAAAAATAAAAAATAAATGTGTACAAGAAAAAAACATGGACTTTAGTTAATAATAAGAATTGGCCCCATGGCCTTGGCTCTCCTTCTAGACATGGGCTTCAACTCCAAAGGACTTCACGACTCGGAAAATTGGCCCCACTAAATTGGTTGTTAAATCTATTGTTTAATTAAAGCTAATTGGGCAACATAACTCAAAAAGTGCGTGAATTGGCTTGGAGATTTGTTGGCCTTCCCTCCTCTTGCAAAGAGTCCCTTATTATAGGTTTATTTAAAGCCGATAGTATCTTTATCATAAAACATTCCCGTTTATGACGAAAAGACATTCCCGACATTCCCTTGTCAGAACATTCCCTGTCCTTATTTAGACGCCACGTGGACCAACGAGGCTAAATATAGAACTTCTGAAAATGCAGGTATGCAAGGCGAGGAAGTGTTCGAAGTTGTGCAAACGGGGAGTTTTGGGGTGAGGCAAGAGGAGGAGGGGGAAGGGGAGACGCGGAAGGAGCGACCAACCGGTCGCCCGGGGGACGGGGTCGGTCGCCAGCCCGGTCGCCGACCCGGTCGTCGGTCGCCGGCCCGGTCGTCGGTCTCCGGCCCGGTCGCCGGTCGCCGGCCCGGTCGGCCGGGATTGGCGGCCCCGATCGACCGATCGGCCGCGCCATCGGACGGCCTCGATCGACCGATTGGACGTGCGACCCCGATCGGTCGTACCGGCCGGTCGCCGGCCGCCGGATCGCCGATTTGACGGCTGCCGGCCGAGATCGGACGGCCAATGCCAGCTGGCCAATGGCGTCCGATCCCGGTCGGCATAAATAGGAGGGGAGGGGCTCATTGTCCCTCACTCTGGTGAACGAGCTGTGCGTTGCGGCTTTTTTTAAAGCTGCATCGACTGCGTTACTCAGAGTCCGCGTGGGTCACCCACGCCCACACTGTGCATACTTGTCGCTGCTGGAAATGGCGCCGAAGTTTTCACGTTCGAGGGGCGAGGCCAAGTCTCCACGACCAAAGGGCGACCCTCCAAAAATGGATTGGGAAGCATGGAGTGACCCAAACTGTGTTGCAGAGCCGGGTTGGCGAGAGGAGAGGGCGGACATTTGGAATTGCACCATGTGCAAGAAGTACGTGAAGATGTACCACATCATGAAGTTATGGCCGCGGCGGGGAAGCGAGAAATATGGTCCTCGTCGTGAAAGCCCAGTGAAGAGTTGCAAGAGCGACCATTTTGCGCACAGATATCACGAAGTCACAATTGCAGTTGGAATCAAGAACACAAGGCCTGAATTGATGTTGTATTCTACCATGGCCATGGTGTGGGCTGAAATAGTCCTGCACAAGGACATTGACTGGACCACTGTGATAGGTTTGAACGTGCATTTATTGGATCGCAGCAACCGATTCATTCCCACAAATTGGATGGGACCAAGCAATTGTTATACTACGTATTGAGAACGTTCAGCTGATATGGATGTCCAACTTCAACAACATGGAACTCCAAGGGCATATGGGGGCACTCAGCAAGACTCAAACCATGACGATCGTCAAGCACCAGTATCCTTTGGCACAGGAAGTGAGGGGTATTACCATGGAAACCACCAATTCAGTACTCCGGTGAGTTATATGCCACCTCATCAGCAAAACACATACGGAGCCGAACGCGAGTACGGTAGAGGTGGATCTAGTTCGAACTACCCATCTCCAATGTATACAGGAGGTACACATGGTTTAGGAGGTGAGCAGGGTAGCGGATTCAATGCTCAATGCAACTCAAGCCCAACTCATCCTATAAACCCATACAATCGTGGGAACCAATACGGTACAACATTCGGAAGTCCCGAGTACCGTAGGCCATCACACCCGAAGGAAACATACGAGTATGGAGGTCAATATGATAGAAGATCAGACATTGTTGGCTACACAAATTATGGATATGGTCAGAATGCATACGGAAGTAACGACCTGCCTTCAGCACCTTCAGCACCTATCTCCGGAGGACGAAGAGGCGAGGTACCAACAAGATCTGCAACAAGCCACACTTCTAAGTCAGCAGGAATACATTGAACAGCTCGAAGCCGAAAGAAACTTTAGGCAAACGTACTTGTTTAGTAGGCATGTAGGCATGTAATACATTTTACTACAAAAAATTTGCCTACATTTACATCAGAACTTCAATGAAGAATCTAAAAATCTAATAAAGCCGCAAGAACTAAAAGAAATGCGCATAACTAATTTGCTAATCATACTTGGTGCGATAATGATCATTTGGCACCGGCCAATGGAATGATTCCATGAAGCGGTTGACAACGTGGGTCAACGTATACTTTGCATCAGCTACCATCTCCAAGTATTGGTCAAAAGCATTTGCCAAGTCTTGATTGCACCACCATCGAGCCCGTTGTACTTTGGCAATTCTCGTAGGCCTTCGACATGCTCTTCTTGAGGATGCGTTGTGCTATTCGTGCCGTAGCAAACTCCTCCGAAGCGCAATCAAGAAGCGGAATACTGTGAATGTCATCACTCCATTTGTAAAAGTACGCCACCCGAGGATCTACCCAATATCGTGCTTGTAGAGTATCAATTCGCTCTTGGGGTTTTGTGAACGTATACAAGGACTTCATTTTATCATCCATGCTCGTGGTTAGCCCCAATCGCATACTCCAATATACACTCGTGATTCATCTTGAGGGAAGTGAAGAAGTATGTTGTCTGAAGACACATCGTTGTGGAGGTAGTTCAACCGGTGGACTTCACACATGATATGCACTAAAGCCCAAGCAAGCTCTGTTCGTTTTTTGCGGAACCGGACCAACTGCCAAGCTCGAATAAGCTCATCATCAGAATGAGGTGAGAGTCCGATCTCTCCATGAACATCATCTCCATATCTTGCATCGAGGGCCAACATCGATCGAATCATGCCGCCATTCCACCAATACGTATAGCCTTGGAATTTATTTGCATGAATGGCTATAAAACGAATAACATCTGGATGTTGTATCCTCACAGCAAGCGCCTCATTTTGATGCTCCACCTTGGCCAAGTCTGGTCGTGTCACAGCATGGATGGGAGTCTTTGCAGCAAATTCCCAAAACTCTTCAATACCCACAACCCCTCTTATGTGAACTTTGGAAATTGTGCCGTATCCTCCCCTTAGAGTCCTCTTCTCAAGCTCGATGATACGGGCCGTCATAGGAATTACTACCAAATTATTCGTACGAACCAGCTCCATTAACCTTCCTTGTTCCGTGCGCCACCATCCTATGGAACCAACCCGGTTTACATTATTGGAATACGGCCTCATCGCTTCTTGAAAAGCCTCCGCCCTCAATACCACATCCCTGAACTCCTCATCACCCGCTCGAGTGGTTCTCTCATACCTCTTCAATATGTCGACAACATTCCAGAGAGCATCAATTAATCTATCCTCCATCCAGTCCGTAAAACCACGCTTATCGGTCTCCGTTCTCCACACCGGATCTTGGAGCGCTTCCATCATGAGGTCCATCATGTCGTCCTAGAATTTGGCCACAGCTTCCTCTTTGTATCTCACGTATTTGCTAAACAAACGTGGAAGACTGTTAGCCTCATAAAACCGCACGATTACATTCTCCCGAAGAAAGTTCTTGCACTTATTGGATGGGTGCTCCCACTTCTCCAAATGTCTATGAACCCTTGGTCTCCGGCCTCGATTCCCCCCACTACCCCCAGCCCCATGTTTGGGCATCTTTGTGAAAAAAAAAAGCAAAATCTCCCCCCTTACAAACGAAAAGACTTCTTTCCTCCGCAGGATAAGGAGCCAGTGGATGAAAATTAAAAAAATTTCCAACCTACAGCTACTCCGCACCCTGATAACGAAGGAAAGAAGTGAGGAGAGTGGAGGCCGGTCGGCCTTATATAGGCCGCGGTCGCATGGCCGACCGGCGACCTAGATCGGACGGCCGATGGCCGACCGGCCCGACCGATCTGACGGCCGGCGCCGACCGGCGCGACCGAACAGCCGCGGCCGACCGACCAATCGGACGGCCGGCGCCGCCCGGCCCGACCGATCGGCCCGGCCGACCCGACCGATCACCGGCGCCCGGCCCGACCGATTGGCCCGGCCGACCCGACCGATCACCGGCGGCCGACCCGACCGATCGGCCGACCGATCGGATGGCCGACGGAGACCGCGACCGATCGGATGGCCGACGGAGACCGCGACCGATCGGTCGGCCGACGCCGACCGCGACCGATCGGACGGCCGATGCCGACCGGGGCCCATCCGACGGCCGACCGAACCCGCGACCGATCGGACGACCGGCGGCCGATCAAGCGACCGATCCATCGGCTGCGACCAATCCGACGGCGTCGACCGGTCGGTCGGCAAGGCCAATCGGACGGTCTTGGGCCGCCCGATTCAATCCAACGGTAATCACCTACACTCACAACACTATTTGAACGGCTACGATGCGATTTTCAGTACGATCTGACGGTTAAAAAATTTACTACATGCATAGTAATTCCGATTTACCCCCCGGACGGATGTCCGGACGGTCCTGGACGGACGTCCGGACGGACGGACGTCCGTCCGACCAAAAGAACCCAAAAGACGTCCGGATTGACATCCCTGTATAGTGCAAAGAAAGTTTTAACCCCAAGGAAAATAGATGTAATCATGGGATTAACTAGAGGAAGTAGCATAATCCTTTACAAGAACAAATATTAGAATGTAGAGTTATAAAGATAGTGGGCAATAAATAGGTAACAAACCAAGAAAACGTAAAAAACAAGAAAGATCTTCCAATTTTAAACACCAAATAGTCCTAACTAAGAAAGGGATTAGGTGTACTCACTACTTTTAAGTCTTAATTATCTAAATTCGGTGAATATTTCAATCTTTTTAAAATATTAGAATACTAAACTTTGGTTAACAAAGTAAGTTAAAAAATTAAAATAGAAATTCTAAATTTTGTCTACAAAGACTTAATCATTAAACAAAAGGATATTGCCAAGTAGACTTAACACAAATGAGTAAAAAATAACAATAAAAATGGTCAAATTGACAAAATAATCATGGCAAGTATACCCAAGTGGCCTTGTCAAATTGCCTAACTGGGATTAGTGGGGTCGATTAGACTGACGATTACGGCGTCATGCGCCGCCACCAAACACTATCATGATTTCATGAGCCTGATCAAACTTCCTTCTTCTTGAGCCTCCCACCCTCACTACTCATTCAGTGCGATTCCTCCTCTCCTTCGTGTTTTTCGTGTTGTTGCTTTGTTGATCACGCGACCTGCTTGGTGTCAAATGGACGCGCGCTGCGGCTGAGTGGCAGTATTCGCAAGACGAGCAGGAGATCGAGTTGACTGGAGCAAGGAGTCATGTCAACAAGGGCAAAGAAAACAAGGTTTGCTCGCTGCATTTGAGTGGCGAAGGAGGAGTGACGTAGAAGGTAAGTTTTCTAAAAAGAAAACTGATATCTTGATGCAGAAAACGAAGTATTGAAAGTCGAGTAGACTGTGTATGAAATTGTAAGGACGAAGAGGGAAGAAATTAGGTCAAATAAACAGTGAGTCATACGGTGTAAAAATTTGTGTTAAGTATGAACGTCAAATGGACCGTGCTGTAATGATAAAGTCGAAGGTACAAGTAAGAAGAAAATTGTCAAATGGATCTAATAAGAGAATAATGCATCCGAGATCATGAATTGCTGTCAAATGGACAGAAAAGATCTACATGTTGTGTCGATTATTGTAAAATAAGAGGTCAAATGGACGAAAGAAACCAAAGAACTAAGGTTGTGTAACAAACATCAAGATTTAGTCATGGTGGATTATGCTGATAAGTGTCAAGTTGACAAATAGAATGCATGTATGTGGAATTGGCAAAGATGAGTCCATTTGACCAGAGCAGTGCTGATAAAGAATGTAAGTGCTTGTGTATTCGACTAACCTTTGTACAATTGGCTGGCAGTCATTTTTCCTTTCATTTCCTCGATAAAGCTTGAATCAAGAAAATTTTGAATTTTAAAATGTCAAGTGTAGCAGTTAAACAAGAGATTTATGCTAGGGGTAAGTGAAAGAAAGAATAAAATGACCCAATTAGGCTGAAGTCCAGTAGACAAAAGTTGAACAATTGGAGTCATTGTATGAGTCCAATTGACGTAGTGTAGAATGCTGGATGTATGAGATTGAATCTAATGGACAATCGAAATGGATAAAGATGCTAAAAATCGTGTCAAATTGACTGAAAATATAAGAGCGAATTAAGGAGGTCAAATTGACACGGATAAGGATGAGTACTTGTCAAGTAGACAAACAACTCAACAGAATGTTTGCCCCTATGTCTAATCGACTACAAACAGGAGAAGGTGGAGGACAAGGCAGCATGGCACCTGTGTCAAAAATTGAGAAGGCACCGGCCTTCTCCTTCTCACCAGAAGGCTGGGCCTACATCGAATCGAACAAGGAGAATCTGATCAATGCGGGGCTATGGAACTTTCTACACGAGACACTCCTAGAGATGGATCCGCAGTTGGTAAGCGAATTCATCAAATATTTGTTCTATGGAGCTTAAGAAGAAGTTACGGTGCGAGGGAAAAATGTTCGGTTCACACTAGAAATAGTTGTTGAGAAGCTCGAGCTGCAAGGAAGAGGACTCACATTGGGAGGAGTCAACAAGTTGACTAACAAGTAGGTGGCTGAAATCTTCGGGAAGAACCTAAAAGGTGGTGTGAATTACATGATCTAAAAAGCAAAAGGTTTCTGGAAGGAGTGGCTCCCCTACATGAACCAGAGAATTCTTATGGCACTAAATGGAGTGGGGGTGATTACAGAGCATGGCTTGTCAGCAGCCATCATGGCGTGGGAGGGCAAAGAGCTGAATTGGGGTCGCATCATCTAGAACCAGACAAGGGTCAAGTTGAATCGGAAGCGTACAAGAAATCCTTTGATCTTGTTTAGTGGAGTATACATCTCGGGGGTGTGCCAACTGTACATGAGCCCGATCCCAACTGTGAGGCAGATCGATTCTGGAAGAAAGAGCGGTCGAGTAGACCCAGCAATGCGAGTACCAGCAAGTACCACCGCAACGACAAGTGCACCAGCTGGGTCAAATAGACGAAGTAACAACTGTTGCACCTCTGAGTCAGACCGAGTCTATTAGACAAGGGAAGAGGGTGTGACATGCACAAGAGCAGGAAGAGGACGTCCCCGAGGAAGTAATGAGAGAACCGCAAACTGCTTGAGGATTTGCCAATGAGTTAGCCTTATCCCTATCTGCAGCTCCACTTCAGCTTCAGATTCCGGACAATTTGACCAAGCAACAGCTTGAATTTGAGCTGAAGCATGCCAGAGCCAAAGAATGAAGAGTGATGCTAGAGTTCCAAGAAGTATTGGCAAGAGAGATCCAAATGAAGCTACGAATCAAGAAATTGGAGAGCGATGTCAATGTGTGGAAAGAAAATGTAGCCAGGAGAGAAGTGGAACTTGAACAGGCTCTGGTGGAAAAGGTCGAATTGATGTCATTGAATGATCAACTCATCAAAGCAGCCGCAGAAACGGGTGAGAAACAAGGTTGAGTCGACAATGGAACAAAAATGGAGCAGTCCACAATAACCGATGAGTCAGGGGCCTCAGGGCCATCAAGTGGACACGTTGCTGCGCTTTTACAAGTCCAGCTGAAGGAGAAGGAAGATGATAATGTCATCTTGGCCCGAAATTTAGATTGAATAAACAAGAATGTATCAGCTTAAAGAAACAACTCAATTATGTAGTCGAGTCGACTCAGACCGCCCTGCCACACGATATTTCCACCATGGCGGACAGAGCAACACAAGCAAACGAGGAAGTGGAGACATGGAAGGTACAAGCGGATAAGCTAAGGGAAGAGAATAACCACCTAAATGTTGCGGTGACTATTTTAATGAGTCGATTGGACCAGCTTGTCACGTCAATGTGGGAGCAAGAAGCTACAGCACCACCAAGCTTCTCTCTATTCCGAGCTTATAAGCTCCAACAATCAATCCTCTTGTCTATGTACAATCTGCAGATCCAAAGTCAAATAGACGGAGAGGCTTTCTTCCGAATTTGGGACAGGACAAGTCGATTTTTGAACCAACAGAATTTGTTGTGTGAGATGCTGGCAAGACAAGACCTGGAGCTCACGGAGCCAAGGCAGTTCTTAATACCAATTGGGCACTTGGGAGCAAGAAAGCTGACATATTATTTAGCACTTGAGGAGCAGCAACAAGTTAAGCGTCGACTCGACAAGAGACCCGAGGAAGTCCGATTGGTGCAAGTTGGAGATAGCACAGATGAGCTGCAAAGACTCACACAAGTCCACGGCATGGGAGGTTTTGAGGGATGGCAAGCCATACTCAGTATGATGAGGGGCCAACTCAACGTTCGAGTAGAGATCTAGAAGAAAATAGCTCTAGTGCTGGAACAAGAAGCGGTAGCCCTGCGTGGAGAATTTTCGGCTGGGACATATGTGTATGCTATGGCGACCATTCAGGCCGCGTTAAAGGGACTCGGAGAAGGTCGATTGGACATAGCACCTCTGCCGAGCCAGGTCAAATTGACAACACAGCCAACAACATTCAGGCCACCAAAGTGGGTGAGCCTGCGATCCATGGTCACAGGCACGGAGCTGAAGAAGCGATACCTCGGCAATTACGAGAGTCTATTTGACAATCCAACTGAGCAACCAATACCATCCTGGAAGGCCATTGAATGGTTGTTAGAGGATTATGGGCTCTCGAGAGTAGAGAAGCGCGCCTGGGATTTGGTATACAAAGAGATGGGGCGATATGGAGCCCTGGTTGATTGGACTACAGATCCTCCACCAGCAGTTTCTACCAACGCACACTTTTGCGTGATGAACACAAAGAGGAACAAATGGCCAAGGAAGGCTACAATCGATTCCATCGAGTACAATTGGCCAGTAATCCCAAGTCAATTCAACAGGCCGGAGGATTGTGCACAATCGTACCGGGGGTTCTTTGAGCAGCATCAAACACACACGGACCCAATGTGCTTTAGAGCCGCTGTATTTTGTAACTTTCTAAGTATGCTTTGCAAAAAGTATGGTGTGCAGATCAATGTCAACAAATTCAAGGAGTGGAAGCCGGAGTTTTAGCTGCCATTGAAGCTGCAGTACAGATGCACAAGGTGGAACCGGATGATTGAGATGATGGCGAGCACGCAGTTCCTTCACGACGCGCATAGTTGCTTCATCAACGAGTTCAACGGCACGAGGAAGATTGCAGTTGACAAATGGCTGACACCGCAACGGAAGTATGATACCAAGTTGTTGCTGGATGATGAGGTGCGTAAGGCGGTGGAAAAGCTGGAGGCAGAAGAGTACCGTAAGCAGCTAATCCAGAAGGATAACCATCGCAACTGGCTTGCATGGTGAATTTGAGTCAAGTAGACTCAATCTCCTGCCATATATAGTCACTATTAGGCATATAGACAGGTGTCGAGTAGACAACTTTGAACCTTTTCCCTCTGTTTCATTGTCTTTGCTTCGCGAAGTTCCCTTATCAAGTATACTTTGCTTTTTCAATGCATTTCAGTGAGTGAGTGGTGTCAAGTCGACCCCATTTGCAATATTGAACTTTTCCTTTACAATGCATTGAGAGATTTTGGGAAAGTCATGTGCAAATCTTCAGTTTTCTAAATGTCAAAATCAGTTGATCAAGAAGCTTTTCTATGTTTTAACTTCTGAGTCTAAAACTCCCACCTGAATGTTAAGTGAATGTTGAGTTTCAATGATTAAGTGAATGTTAAGGGAGTCCCTTGTGTATGAGTGTGTGTCAAACAGACTACGTAAATACAAGTTCATAAAAAGTTTATCTAAAAAACCAGTATGTCTAATGAACAAATAAACCAATAAGTTCAAGGTCAAGTTGACAGGAAAAGTGAGTAGGAAGAAATCAAATAGACAGTGTTAGTCGGTCAAGTAGACAGGAAGTTCGAGCATCACACACAGTCTAGTAGACTCTGAAAACCAGAAGTTCCAGTAAGCTATAACTCATTCAGGAGTTGTCAATTAGACTGAGTTCACAATCAGTTTTAAGTCGAATAGACGAAGTCAGTTTTTTAGCAATAGCATCCTCAAGCTGAGTCAAGTAGACTATTGCATGAGAAAGTGTAACTAGTTGAGTCAAGTTGACTGGAAGAAACATATAATGGAAAATTGCTCAGTTGTAGAGTCGCAAGGAAAAAGATTATCCAGAAAAGTCAATTAGACTCTGAACTACAGAAATTTCCATTGTCAAAACTTCCCTCAGTAGAGTGAAGACCTTCAAAGAAAGAGTTTTTGATATGTCAAGTAGACTAGACAAATCAGATGAGTTATCAACCCCACTCAGTAAGTGAATCCTTCCCAAGAACACAAAGTTCGAATAAAGTCAAGTAGACTTTAATCAAAGTACTTGCCTTACTAAGTCAATTAGACTGATCAAAGGCTTGTTAAGAAAGTAATGCAACATTTTAAAGTCACATAGACTCAACCAATTCTGAAGCAAGAGGGAAAATCTAAGGCTACGTCTAATAGATTTTCTTAATATTCGTAAGTTGAGATAGAATGTCTCATGTCCAATCAAAGATTAAAAAGTAATAAACAAACATGATAAGTAAGAAACCTGATAAAAGAACATCACTAAGGAAATAAGGAAAACATGATAAATAAGATGAAATTAATCATAAAGAAACATGATAAATTGGACATAATTAATATTAAGGTTTAAAAAAAAAAAAAAAAAAAAAAAAAAAAAAAAAGAAGAAGAAGAAGACAAGATGCAAAGTTGATAGGAGCAAATTGCCGAGTGAATGAAACAAATTTAAGAAAGATCCATTGAGTATTCAAAGTTTTATTCTCATAAACAAAACAATTAGCATGCTGTGAGGAAAAAATAAGAAAGAACATGATAATGGAGTGAGTAGAAATTTTCCAACAATAATGTTTTAAGAGAAGAACAATTAGCACCCTTGTCCCACAATATAAAATATGAGTATATGCCATATAAGTCTTGAAAGAAAATGAGTAGAAATGTGAGAACATGAGTGAAAATAAAAGGCAAAAAGAGAAACTGCGCGTTCAGAGAGAAAATGAGCGTTTTAAGAGAAAATGAGCGTTCTAAGAGAAAATGAGCGTTTTAAGAGAAAATGAGCGTTCTAAGAGAAAATGAGCGTTTTAAGAGAAAAGGAGCGTATTAAAAGAAAATGAACGTGTTGAGAGAAAATGTGCGTTTTAAGAGAAAAAAAAAAAAAAAAAAAAAACACTTTGAGAGAAAATGAGAGACCCGAAAGAAAAAAGAGAGACTTGAAGGGTTGAGAGAGTCTTAAGAGGATAAGTATAGAAAAGTTTAAAATAAGCAAAGTAAATTATAAATAGGAGTCTCAAGTGAGGAATATGGTCAAAACATAATAATGAAAGAAAGGAAAGAGAAGTTATGAGTAAAGTGAGCAGAATCATGAAAAAATTCCCGAGAGAATAATGAGTTGTTGAGAGAACATCAATGAGACAAAAGTCAAGTGGGAAGATAGTTTCAAGTAATAAGTATCAATGATGAGGAATGATTAACAAACATGAAGTCTAATAAGTTGTAAAGTTGACAAAAATACCTCTTAAGAGGAAATGAACGAGAAAATTCAAGGACAATATCTGGACGTCACATGGAGATTTCGAGGTAACAGAACAATCAAGAAACCAAAATCCGAGAAGGAAAGTTGAGAGGATGTTGAAAAGATTTAACTAAATAGAATCAAGAAGCCAGAAAATAAAAAGAAGTGTACGTGGAAATCAAAACTAAAGTTGACAACTTGTTACATCAATTATGAAATCAAGTGAATGACATACAAATGTACGAGGACAATTCTGGCGGACAAAATGCCTTCCTCAAGAGATAAAAAGTGCAAGAAGTACCAAGAGGCAAGCACAGCTTGTCAGGTGCCAAGCCTTTAAAGAAGGGGGCTATGTGATGAGAAAAGAGCTTTAATTAGGCTCAAATGTCCTTTAGAATGTAAAAAGGTTTATAATTAGATAAGACAAATAGACAAGATAGGAAATGATAGGACAAAATGGTTTTAAAAATAGAAAGGTAGATCTCAAAAGATCTACATATGTACCTCTTTGTTTTGAGAGAGATAAAAGGTGTGGGAAGACAAGACATTCTTGTCTACACCTCTCTCTTTGTGTATTCCATTGTGAAATTATTGCAATACAAATTCTTCTATTATAAAACTATTATATTTGTCATTGTATTTAATTTGTTTGTGTGAATCGTATTACTCCGGGAGTAATAAGATAGCGAATGTGTGGAGTTGACAAGAAGAATCGACACACGAAGCCCGGAGCTTCCACGTGACAAATTGACATCAAATTGGAGTTGATGGTCAAGTGAATCATAATAGAAGTATTATAAACAGATTGTCAATTATACATAATACTTTATGTATGATTAAATAGGAAATTGACTAATTGACTGGCATTAATTGCATGAGGAAATGAATGATGAATTGAGATCTATTTGACATGCATAATTGAAGTCGATATGAATAGACAATAGAGAAAGTGATGAAAGGAAAGCTAGCAAGAGAATAAAAGTCGATTGGACTGCAGAGACCAATTAGAGGTGAAAGGATGCACCTCAGTTGAGAAGAGTCAATCACTTTGAAGATAAGGTGCAAATTCGGTGAAAAGGTTTGGAGATAGCCTACACTGTCAAGTTGTCACGAGCAAGATTATTTAAATCAATAATGTTAAGAGGAAATGTCGAGAGCATTGTGAAGAGAAAATAGGGTTGATCAACAGGTGAGTTGAAGAAACGGAGTCTAGCTAACTCCTTGTTAAGAGTGAGATATATAGGATAAAGCATATTCTTAAGAGAGTTACCATTCATTCTTTGAGTATATTTTTGTTGGGCTTGATCATCCTAACATTATTTATTCAACTTAAACTAATAAGAATTGTTGTTATAAGAATGTCATGCGGTGAATCGACGATATGAGGAAGGTGAGGAATGAAAACTAAAGAAGGAACAAATAGAGAAGGACTAAAGCAGATCTTGATTAGTCCTCTAACCTTAAAACTCATTGAATTGGAAGAGTAAGATGATAGTTAAATGGACTTAAAAGCTTTTAAATGCAGGGTGTCAATTTGACTTAAGACCTTTAGATTACCGAATGTCAATTTGACTATAACCCTCTGTCCAATTGACCACCAATGATACTAAATGCATCCGTGACCATTGTCAATTTGACCAAACCAAAGCCCGATAACATGATGCCCAATTGACTAGTGGGTTCACTTAGATATTGAGTGGTCGTAGAAAGTGTTCTAGAGTATCTTGGGTTGAGTTTAAGATCCCAACGTTACTATTTATTAACATATGACATTAGTTGCATTAAATGTTAGACGCATGAAACCTTCCATCAAAGATCCCCCACTAGGATTTTATTTGAGATATATTTGTCTTAGATAAAAAACCCTTCTACATTGTGTCCGACCTTTTATTTTATCGTAGTATTTGATGGTGCTCGTTCTCTCAGCATTGATTTAACTCGAGTCGAGCAGATTTGGCTATATCATATTGCATATCATCCTTGTTGATAATTCCTCTAAAATGAATTCGTATCCTGGTGTCAAATTCCGTCTCGGTTTCGGACAATGATTTTGATTTCTGTTGCGCTGCTTCTGCTGATTTGATTTTGCACTACGGACAATACACAATTTCGCAGAGGGGAATGGGTCAAATAATGTACTCAACAGCTACTAGACAATCAACTATGGACTACTAGACAAGGGCAATTGATGATGGTGTTAAAGATAGTCCTCCTTATGGCGGTAAACGACCACACTCTGCATGTTCTCCTTCCCCGGTGAAGAACCGTACCATGATAGACGAATCAAGTCGAGGTGGCGCTCCGCAAAGAAAGCTTTATGATGATTGTGAGTTAGTTGAGGATGCACTTCCGGTATAGGTATGTAATACATGAAGCAGTTCATCCATGAGTTTTTCTTAGTTGTTAACTTCAATTGTAGTTTGATTTACTAACATTTCTCTATCTCTTTTCATGGACTTCGGCGACAACTGCTGCAGTTTTGCCCATACCGGTCATCTTTGAGTCCCCGGCTCTTCGTGTATCACCTCATAAGGCATCGTCGCTGAAAATATCTCGTGGTGCAACGACACATTCTTTCTCTACGCCTTGTCCATTGAAGTCTTTGGAGCCGGCAGCAAAACTTGAAGATTGCGTGACAGAATTAATAGGGCCACCTAAACCGTCTGTTGCCCACGCTGTTGATACCTCGCGTTTGCCCTTCTGTACTATGTGCCCGCCATTACACGACGGTCACCGCCAGACTCAATCACACGATGGATTTCAGCTCGGAGTTACTTGTCCTCCAGTTCGTGATGCATTGGAGCAACAGATTATGAAGCTTCAAAGACGTGAAAATTCAAGTTTGCGTTCGTCACCATACACAGGCTACAGTCGTGGACCAGAAGTGTGGAAGGCACTAGCTGAAATTCGAAGCGGTTTGCACTTGTGATACGGCAACAGACTTGATATGATTTAGAAGACATTAATTGGCGTAGTTCTGCATGGGTAGCCCACGTTCAATACGATACTGTATTGTTCTATTGGTATAGAAATATCGTATTTACCATCATACATTCAGATCATTCATATGTAACTAGAGCTCACATTTATATCTGGATGAGCATATTTCCTTTAACGTGGTCAATTGGTGTATACAATGTCTATAAATGAACATACATTCATGTATATTCCATTCTGGTATACAATTATTCATCCATCTATATCTACTTTATACCATTTTTAACGGTCTATTTGGCTTTTTATCATTACTTCTAGGACTCAACAATACTCTCATTATTGAGGGATACTCTCAAAATAATGAATATGGTGTTCAACCAAAGCTTTAAGCCAATAGGTGGTGACAAGGTGGACTCACGGAACGAAAGAACATGTAGAATTGGTTTACCTTGGTACCGAACAAGAGCCGAAGAATGTAAAAATTAACGCTGACGCACCATTGGCAATCAAACAAGCAACCATAGCTCTTTTCAAGGAATAACAAGATATCTTCGCGTGGACGTATAAAGACTTGAAAGGGATACCGAGGACTATAGCCAAATATACCATCGACTTGATTCCAAACGCGCACCCGGTACAACACCGCAGATACCGAATGAACCCAAACTACGCTACCAGAGTCAAAACAGAGTTGGACAAGTTGCTCAGTGCCAAATTCATATCCCTGGTAGACTCGGCACCATGGTTGTCCCCGATGGTTATCATTCCCAAGAAAAATGGCGCCTTACGACTCTGTGTAGATTTTTGCAAATTAAATGCGGCAACTAAAAAGGATCACTATCCCTTGCGTTACATGGAAGAAATCATTGATGAAGTAGCTAGACACGAAATGTACTCGTTCCAAGATTGCTTTTCAGGATACTACCAAGTCGCCATGGCAGAGCAAGTCAAGAACAAAACTGCATTTTCTACGGAATGGAGACCATATCAATTCGAAAGAATGCCATTTGGAGCAAAACATGCACCCATGACATTCCAACGTGTCATGGAATTTATTTTCCGCCCATATTTGAAGAAATTCTTCCGCATGTATTTAGATGATGGAACAATATACGGCCGTATGCAGGACCATGTTGACCAGTTACGACAGATTTTCCAGGCCTGCAGGGAAAGCGGAGTAAGCCTAAACGCCGACAAATGCATGTTCCTCTTCTTCGCCGGGGTCATCTTGGGATAAATTGTTTGCAAGTATGGAAAACTCCCAGACCCATCAAAGATTCAAGACATCCTTGATATGACTCCACCCACAGATCAAAAGGGTGTTCAAAGTCTGCTTGGCATTTCGCAATTCAATAGGATGTATATAAAAAACTTGCTCATCTAATTGCCCCGATATCGGCCTTAAATCATGCGGGATATTCATACCCAAGAGATTGGACACCGGCTTCGCAAATCGCCCTGGACAAAATTAAACAAGCCTATTCCGAAGCCCAAATTTTGCCCAGCGCTCCAAATTGGGCCAAGCCATTCCACGTCCACACAGATGCCTCCAAGATCGCCGCGGAGGTCATGTTAGCCCAAATCATCAACGATAAACACAATCAACCGGTAGCCTAAGCTAGCAGATTGTTGAACCAAGCTGAACGCCATTATTCAACCACGGAAAGAAGAGCACTAGCCATGGTCTATGCAGTCAAATTTTTTTGACATTACTTGCTAGGAAACAAGTTTCGCTTCATGGTTGATCACCATAGTTTATCGTACTTCGTAAATCAACCATTGATCACCGGACGAGTAGCTCGGTGGATCGTCATTCTCATGGAGTATGACTTCGAGGTGGTCTTTGTACGAGGAAAGCGTCACATAGTGGCAGACTACCTGTCCAAGGATACCAACACCAGCGAGGAAGACATAGATGACTCATTTAATGAACCATACATCCAAGCTGCCGCACTAGACACCAGCCCTGCCACCACGGAAACTCAAAATGATTGGAGAAAGGATATCATGGCCTACTTACTTCAAGGCCTTGTACCAACAGGGTTAGCAGGCGCGCAAAAAATCAACTTGGTAAGGACAACATTGCCATACACGGTGATCGACTGTAAATTGTATCGAAAGGGGGCCGATTTCGAGACCCGACTCTGCGTCCCCACGGAGGATCAACAACACATCGTCGATAACCTCTATGCTGACCCAACAGGCGGACATCAAGGATTGGAAACAACGATAAAGAAAATACTTGCTGCTAAATATTGGTGGCCCACGGTATACAAGGATGTAGTTGCATATATCAAAAATTGCCATGCTTGCCAAGTTGCTACGACTAATTTCCAACATCAAGGAAAGGTACCCCTCAAATCCATAGAACCATTAGGACCATTTCAGCGGTGGGGTCTAGATTTTGTGGGACCAATCAAACCAGCCACCAAACAAGGATACAAATACATCCTTGTTGCCACGGATTACACCACAAAGTGGGTAGAAGCAAAGCCGTTACGCAACAACACCGCCATGGTAATAGCTACATTCCTTTATGAAAACATTATTAATGGATTTGGATGTCCTCTGGAAATCGTTTCGGATCAAGGCTGACATTTTGTCAATGCAGTCATCGAGGATCTTATAAACAACCAGTTGATCAAACATAGGACCAGTATGGTATACTACCCTCAGGGTGACAGGCAAGCGGAATCCACGAACAAAACCATACTGACCATGCCGCGCAAATTCGTAATTGCTAACCAGGTAGACTGGGATGATTGCTTACCCACAGCCTTGTGGGCCTACCGGGTGGCCACTAAAGCCGCCACTCACTTCAGCCCTTTCAAATGAGTTTATGGTACCCAGCCTCTGCTACCTATAGAAAATATTGTCCCCACGTTCAAGTTCATGCAGCCTTGGGACTACCAACGTCACCGCGTTATAGCAGCCTGCATAGAAGATCTACACCGACTCGAAGAATTCCGGGGACACGCAAAGGTGAACATCTTACGAAGACAAGAACTCAGTGCAAAATATTTCCAAGGCTCCAAACCTCCACAAATATTTCAAAAAGGTTATCAGGTGTTGTGGTATCAAAGAAATCCAAAATTCGCAAATCCAAATTGGAAACAATGTGGCATGGACCATACAAGGTGCAATTAACATTGCAAAACAACACGGTTCTTTTGGTAAACAACGACAACTACGATGCTCAGGCAACCACTGTCAACACGGCAAAACCCAAGCGGTATCATACAAATTCCTCCCACCAGCATAACACAATAAGCTTGGGACAATTGCGGAACCTCTTGTCAATAGTAGCGCAAGAACAGCTAGCCGCAACAAATATCCAAGACTCCGCGGACACCAGGGAAACCAGCCTCCCGTTAACATATATGAGCCATATACAAATAGTCCACAATACCGGCGGCGACAACAGGTACAATTGTCATTACCACGATACCCTCTCATCCTGGCAGATAAGGGGAACTCCATCAAGTTAACCAAGTTGGCCATGATAGGCATTCAAATACCTATCACAGCCGCCGAAATAAACTCCAGCACGTCCCCTCTGTCAGTCATTAGCACCACCCAACCGACTTTAAACTCGACTGCCGAGACCACTCCGCCGACTACCGAGGATACCAAGGCCAGTTTAAAGGAACTCCCACAGTCTCAACGCTCGCACTTGCACTCTCACTCACCACCACACCGCCTCACTGTCTGCGCTCACGTACTTCATACTTTGTCTGCCTTATCGGCTCTCCCATCCCGCCTTACGCTTTTTCTTCCTCTACTCTGCACTACACATAATTCCACGGAAACCATGGCTTCTCGGGGTATCACACCTCAGAAGAAACCGGACCCGCCGTTTTCCCAGCCGAGACAAGTGCTCGATGGCGCAGCAATGTCGATGGAGTTTGGACGCAAAACACTGAATTACATCGCTTCTGAGAAGACATGAAGATGTTACCGTAGCCAACGTTGCCAACAGGGTGGTCGCAGCCAAGTCGGGAGGATAGGGGGCACCGAACGGCAGCAGGGACTTCGGGCGCATCGGCTACTTAAGAGCGTAGTCAACAGGATAGTCATCGGTTGTTTTTGAGGCAGTGAGATAGGGATTAGGAGAAAATGCAATGTACTCTTATTCCATTATCAATACAAAGGCCATAGCCGATCTTCTCTCTACCTCCCCGTATCCTGTTGTGCATGATCAAGAAGTCTAACCGTTTCTGGCTACCTCTCTTGCATGCTGCTCCTTGCCCAACGTACACTTCCGTTGCCTTCTACTCCCACGCAGGCCGTAATCAAAGCTAAAAGGTCTCCTTCTCTCCTCTCCGTGTTGCGCAAGTAACGGCCATCGTGAGTCGACGTTGGCAGCATCGACACTTTGCTTCACTCTCTCCCTTTCTCCCCCTCGCGGGCCTTAGCTCCTCGAGCACTCACTGTTGACGCACTAGAGCCCTTACTGTCAAGACTGAGTCAGTCTTTCTCATACTCTCCGGTGACCTCGTGGGCATCTCAGGGCATTGCTACTTCCCTCTCTTGAAAACCCCATCAGTTGACACAAGCTGACGTCGCGTTAACATCGGAGGCTACAGTAGTCCAACATATGGTCAACGCTGCCTTAGGAGGTTCGGTTAGACCCTAGGGGTGTCCTTAACACCAGCTGCCCACATACTTCCCCAACTCCTCCCAAAATAAATACAATGTTGTCTCTGGATTACTCTGAACTGTGGTCGACTTAGGTAGTCTCGTAAAGCATCTCTATTCATACCCGGCTAACATTTTCGCGAACATGCTGGGAATGGAGTGTTGAGATACTCAGAAGTCGAGTAGAAGCCCTACGTAAACAAAATGCCGCCTCGACAGCAGAAAGACAAAGAACCAGGAGTAGTTACACCTACTGACGACCCTAATGTGACTAGGGAATTCTTGCAATGGATGAAGCAACAAATGACCGACCTTGCTGCCAAAAATGACGCCACCAATGCCAAATTGGAAATACTTAGTCACCAATACCAGCATTTGCAAGGCACGGCCACTTCTGCTGCCATACCCAGTCCTGGGATCGCAGCAATGCCTTCATTGTCAACATCGATGCCTCCTATAAACCCAACGGTGGCTACATCGATGGATGCAAGGGAAAGAGGTAGGCTCATTAAGCTACCGAAAATACCATATCCGGTGTTTGACGATAATCCCGACCCTGACTGGCATATCAGACGCTTCAAGGTGATAGCTAGAACAAATGGTGTGTCCACCACTGCTGACTTACAAAACATCTTTGGTACCACATTGCAGGGGAACCATATCAACTGGTATATTGACTTTGAAGCCGAACATGCTCACTCTACCTGGGACGACATGGAAAAAAGCTTTCTTCAAAAATTTTGTAAACTAAAGACGTCTTCCGAAATCCTCCGTGCCTTGGGAAACATTACCCAAGAAAAGGGAGAAACTGTGGATACTTTCTACGACAGATTCAAATAGTTGGCTGATAAGTTGAACTAGAGGCCAACAGACGACTACTTATGCGAATGGTTCAAAAAGGGGCTGTTACCCTGGATCCAGCAAGGTATCGTCATTAGAGGGGTGAAAACCCTACCCAATATCTTAACCGCCGCCAATGACATCAGTAGAGAACTTGGGCTACTTAATAAGACACAAGCTCCACTGTTGCCTCTACCTGGTCAAGGCCAACGAAACAACGCCCGCATAACCCTAACGTTATGCACAACCTGTGGAAAAGCTTACAATGGGCGTTGTTGGTTTGCCCCCGGCAACAATCGCAGTGACGACACAAGGCGTCCTCGGCCCACTGTTGCCGCCATGTACCCAGAAGAAGTCCATGTCGACGCATTCCAACTTGGCAGAAGTGATGGCTGTTGGGAGTGTGGGTCCCTACACCATCGGCGAGGCCAATGCCCTGTTCTGAAACAACGGTGGTCTCAAAGTCGCCCAATGACGGAAACAAACAATAACACTACGACGCCTTTGGACAATCAAAGACCCAGCCCGAATCGGCGGGGGGGAGTGACGTTGACAGAGGTATATGGAACCGAAACCAATGTTTCTACGATTTCAGCCGCCGCTGTCATCACGAGGTCTAAAGCCGTTGCGCCTGAACACGTGGTAGAACATCGCAAACCATTCCCGGAACAACACTGGGAGCGCCTACACAACATTCGACAACAAATTCAAGAAGATCTGGAGTCGCCGTCAGGTGCCAATTTACAACAAGTAGTGGACAATACAACCGTAAGTATCACACTAACCAGCCTCTTGAATAAAGTCCCAAATTACAAAAGTACTTGCAACAGACAGCCTTGCCCGATACGTCGACAGCAGTGATGACTGTAGACAACAACGTCACCACCATTGATCCCGACGCCGCCGTAATCCATCTAAGGTTAGGCTCACACATACTATCTAATGTTCTGGTAGACGGAGGCTCCGATGTCAACGTGATGAGTGACGGCCTCCGTCAACAGCTTGGATTGCCCTCACCCAAGATGGCCCAGTTTATCCTAAGGATGGCCAACGATGCCCCGGTTACACCCTTAGGGATTCTTGCTACTGTAGCCATTACCACGCATGGCGTGTCAACACCGGCGACTTTTGTCATTATCGACATGCCAGATACTACTAATTTTCCAATCATACTCAGAAGACCATGGCTACGAGATATGAATGCAGTGCATGATTGGGCCCGAAATCAAATTAGGCTATACCATCATGGTAGGACGATAGTAATCCCTGTGGATAGATGCATTACCAAAGCTGAAGTTGACCAAATCCGCAATAGAGCCGGAACCGATTGGGTGAAAGGCCTCACACATGACCAGGAAGCGTTAGTCTTCCACGCAGACCCCTCGCTGATCCCTGTTGCCGAAATACACTTGGCCAGCATCGTGCCTAAGGAGGAAACATTAGACATACCATCACGCTTTACAGAGGAACTCCAGGTAAACATCATAGTAAATGCTACTCCAGCCACAAAGGCACTGGAGGAACAAGTCGTCACTGGTTGGACAAACGGTGCCAAAGAAAAGATCGAGTTAGTCAACCTGGGCAGCGATGAAGAACCCAAGTATGTAAAGATCAACGCTGACGCCCCTGATGCCATTAAACAGGCAACGGTGGCATTATTCAAGGAATTTCGGGACATATTTGCCTGGACACATGAAGACCTCAAGGGCATACCTCGAAACATAGCTGAGCACACCATCGACTTAAAACCTAATGCACAGCCAGTGCAACAGCGACGGTACCGTATGAATCCAAACTACGCTGCCAAAGTAAAAACAGAACCGGAGAAGTTGCTCAGCGCCAAATTCATATCTCTAGTTGACGCCGCCCCCTGGTTGTCGCCTATGGTCATCATACCAAAAAAGAATGGTGCCTTACATATCTGTGTAGACTTTCGAAAACTTAACGCTGCCACGAGAAAAGATCACTACCCATTACCACATATGGAAGAGATCATCGATGAGGTCGCCGGACACGAGATGTATTCATTCCTGGACTGGTTCTCAGGATATTACCAAGTGGCCATGGCCGAACAAGACAAAAATAAAACAGCATTTTCTACCAAGTGGGGACCCTATCAGTTCGAAAGGATGCCATTCGCAGCCAAAAATGCATGGATGACATTTCAGAGAGTCATGAAATTGATATTCCGTCCATACTTGAAAAGGTTTTTTCGTATTTACCTGGATGATGGAACAGTCTACGGACATATGAAAGACTATGTTGACCACTTACGGCAAATATTCCAGGCTTGTCGAAGAAATGGGGTAAGTCTCAATGCCCACAAATGTATGTTTTTATTCTTTGCCGGAGTCATCTTGGGGTATATACTGTGCAAATACGGCAAGCTCCCCGACCCAGCAAAGATTCAAGACATCATGAGTATGACGCCACCTACCGATCAAAAAGGCGTCCAAAGATAATTGGGCTTGTCACAGTTCAATAGAATGTACATCGAAAAGCTGGCTCACATTACAGCTCCAATAACAAAGCTGAATCACGCCGGCTATACTTACCCACGTGACTGGACACCAGAAGCCCAAGCTGCCTTAGAAAAATTCAAACAAGCTTACTCAAAGGCACCTATACTGTTGGCACCAGATTGGACAAAACAATTCCACGTCCACACAGATGCCTCCCAGATTGCCGTCGGGGTCATGTTAGCCCAAAACGTGGATGGCAAACATGATCAACCTGTTGCCTACGCTAGCAAATTACTCAACAAGGCAGAAAGAAATTATTTGACCACAGAAAGAGAAGCGCTTACCATGATATATGTTGTGAAAAAGTTTAGACACTATTTACTTGCAAACAAATTTAGGTTCATAGTAGATCATCATAGTCTTTCCTATCTCGTGAATCAACCACTGATTACTGGAAGGGTGGCTAGGTGGATTATGATACTTATAGAGTATGATTTCAAAGTGGTTTATATTCCAGGCAAAAGACACATTGTAGCTGAATACTTATCACGAGACACCAACACAACTGAAGAAGGCAGTGACAACTCCTTCAACGAACCATACATACAAACGACACTACTACAGCCAACGGAGCCATCAGAAGACATACAGGCAGTACCGACACAGTCAGCGCAGTCATCACATGCCTATGACTGGAGGTATCCCATCATGGAATACCTGACTCACGGAACACTACCCGTCAACACAACAGGTACACAGAGAATTAAATTTTTTCGTACCACGTTGCCATATACAGCCGTTCATGGACAACTATACCGCAAAGGACCGGACTATGAAATCCGCCTGTGTGTACCATCTCGTCAGCAACAGACTATCCTCTCGCACTTGCATGATGGACCAGCAGGAGGACACCAAGGACCGGAGACAATGATCAAGAAAATATTGGCAGCAAACTATTGGTGGCCTACGTTGCATAAAGACACCTTTGCCTACGTCAAAAATTATCACGCTTGTCAAACGGCGACTACTAACTTCCAGTATCAAGGAAAAGTACCATTGAAGTCTATACCTCCGTTAGGACCCTTCTAGAGATGGGGCTGGACTTCGTTGGCCCCATTCGACCGGCGACTAAACAAGGCTACAAGTATATCCTGGTTGCCACTGACTATACAACGAAATGGGTAGAAGCAAAACCATTGAGAAACAACACTGCCGTAGTGACAGCAATCTTTATCTATGAGAACATCATTACGAGATTTGGATGCCCTCTGGAAATCGTTTCCGACCAAGGAACGCATTTCGTCAACGCTATCATCGAAGAACTCATGAACAAGCATCTCATTAAGCAAAGAACCAGCACAGTTTACTACCCACAAGGCAATGGTCAGGCCGAATCCACGAACAAAATAATCATCAACATGTTGCGTAAGTTTACACAGGCCAACTTCGGCGACTGGGACGACTGCTTACCTGCAGCACTGTGGGCATACCGTGTCGCTACAAAGTCGGCTACTCAGGCGAGTTCATTTGAGCTTGTATATGGCACACAACCACTGTTGCCAACAGAATACATAGTGCCAACCTTCAGATCGCTCCAACGAAAGGACTTTGCGTCGCATCGCGTGTTGTCAGCCAGGATGGAGGATTTGCATAAATTGGAAGAACTCCGAGATAATGCTCACAAAAACATCCTGCACAAACATACACTTAGTGCAAGATACTTCCAAGGATCACAGCCTCCTCGCATGTTCCACAAAGGTGACCAAGTTCTCTGGTGTCCACGAGATCCAAAGCTGCGAAAGTCCAAGTTCGAATCTGTGTGGCATGGGCCATACAGAGTCCAATTAGCACTGCCAAATAACACAGTGTTACTTGTCAACGAGGACAACTTCGATACACAAGCCACCATTGTCAACGCTGCCAAAATAAAACACTATCATAGTGACAACAATCGAGCAAAGCCGACATTGAGTCTAGGGTAACTCCATGACAACTTAGTCACCGAAGCTCAGCAGTTAGCCACCGAAGACAGACAGCCAGAGACACCAAGTGAAGGCAACGGAGAAGGGGGGAATGCACCCATGGTGGCATACATCCACCACATCCATGTTGCCCATGATGCCTCACATAATGACGGGTACAGCCATCAAAGCCAACATCGAGGCCCCATGGATTGGGCCATCATTAACCACTATGATGACCCCATCATGGACAACCGGCCGCCAACGGTATTAGGCTTTCAAAGGCCTTTTTCAGCCGCCAAACACGTCCTCACAAAATCATTTCCATTGGCCACCTCTCCGTCGCCAACGACAACCATCATTTCAGGCACCGGTGGCTACTTAAGGGGAGGCACTGGCAGTCAGTGCCTCACTTTTTGCGCCAAGTCGACTTATGCTCACCCTCGTTGCTCTCTTCCTTCACCCACTCTCTCGCTCCACTTCCGTGCCCGCTTGAAACTTTACTCTCTCCCCTCATTCTGCCTTAGCACTCGCTCAACACTCCTCTCTTGCTTTTCAGCGTTGCCACTCCGACATTTTAGTCGACCTACGGTGACAATGGCGCAGCGCCAGGGCAACCCACAGCGTCCGCAGTTGCCTCCGTTCCACATGCCCAAGAACCTCACAGATTGGATCTCATGAATCGATAGCGTATGGGCAGCAGAGGCGGACATCCAGCGTTACGGAGACGATATGCATCACTGGCACCTCGACATCGGTCGCTGCCGTGAGTTTATCGAAACCATGGGCAAACACACCAACGACAATGCTTTTCCCACAGGCATCGATGACGGCGTTGAAATACAATTCTCGCCTTACTACCTGTTCCAACAGTATGGGTGGGACGGAACGGGGCTCACAAGGTGGACAGAAGACTGCGGGTACCCGAAGCCTGATATACAGGCCAGGTTCCCGAATGTACACATTGACCCGATTAAGGGATACGATGTGCGTATGCTGGGCTCCATTCTTCCTGAACCTTCGTACGTGAGGCTTCGCGGAATACTCAGTCAAGTCTTTTTTCGACTTAATTGCAACAATGTGCTGCCACAGACACTGGAAATCCTGTTGTTGACTGAAGCCGGTGCCAAAATCAACTGGGGAATGCTTGTCGATCAGAACCTGCGATTGGAGCTGAAGCAACACCAGAAGAAGCAGGGGTACGTAAGTCCCATCGGGCTCTTCTTGTCGGCCTTCATCCTACGCACACTAGCCTACAACAGGGAGTATCATGCGATGCCACCGCTGATGACTTTCGGAGACATTCGACAAAATACTCCGGCACCGCCATCAGTGACTGCTCCTACCACCGTCGTAGTCCACTCCAACAAGCGCCCTCAAATTCAGTTCAAGGTGCAGGCAACAGGGGAGACAACGCAAATGTCGACCAAGGACCAAGTCGAAGCGCAAGCGGACGCCCTCAGCTTGAGTGTGCAAACACTGCTTGCACAATTCGATGCCGCCGAAGCTGACAAAAGAGCCTTGGATACTCGGGTAAGGGAGTTAGAAGTCAAAAATGCGCGCAAGCTGAGAGCAGCCAACGCGGAGATATGCAAAAGGGATGACAAGCTGTCTCAGACTCAGCGTGATCTACAACAAGCCACAGAAGATGCACAGCTGTCGGCCAACAGGGTAAGCATTTTGGAGCGTGATGTGCAGACTGCCAACAATCGCATTCGCACCATCGAACAGGAGCGAGATCACGCTCACAACCACGTCAAGGCACTGGAGGACGATCAGGCAGCTCTCCGAGCACAGTATCAGCTCCTATGCGATACTCACCAACGTTGTCAACATGGAGCCCCTGCGGATGTTATGCAGTAGAAAGAGCTGCAAAATAACATCGAGAATTTCGAGGCCAACAAGAGGCTATGGGTTAATAATACTGCCAATGCTATTGCGGCAAACATGTTCAACAATATGTGCAAATACCCGGCTAGCCAACATTTGCCAGAAGATTTTGTTACGCAGTGTGTCGACCAAGTGCTACGGGATTTAGGGTTGGATGAACCAGATTACGATGGTTCCTATGACAACACCCCCAGCCTCGAAGCCGTCGTCACAGCCAACACTGACGACATGGCGGAAGAGGTGAGCCAGAATCCGACCTCTGCTCAAGACATTGAGGTACCCACGGTGGGAGACCAAGCTACCCCTGTCGACACCGTAGTCCACGAAGAAAGGTTTCAAGTGGTACAAGTCGATCAAAATGCAGAGCAGGTGCACATACCGGATCACTTCACTGATGCCGATGATACGCCACTGCCCTCCCCGATGCAGCCAACCCAAACTCAAAGTGCGCCCAGCCATTCTTCCTCGCCAAAACCCACATCGCCAAACCCTCAACGCACATCGGTAAACACACCTCCTAAATCATTTGCTGATCATAGAAAGCATTTGATTGGATTACCAGACGATGCATCGTAGGGTGTAACAACAGGGGATACCAGTGAAGACGAAGAAGAGATCAGCGACGCCCAGGAGGAGGTCTGCAAGTACTTCCTCGAAAACCCAAACTTAGCCTGTAAGTTTTCCAATCCTGAAGCCAACGATGTCAACTGTCCAGGGTGTAACAAGATGTTGGGCAAAACCGTCCACGACATCTACACCCACGCCACCAATGTACGGGACAAACATTTGCTGCATCGAGGCATATCTGAGGCCATCAAAGTCATCTATGACGGCCAAGTGCCCCCTCGACGAGGAAACCAGGTACCTCGCGAGGTCACTCGATCTAACCGACGTCCTGTAGAGCGAACTTCTCGACATTGACCAATCCGGGGACGGATTGCGCTCTCACAAGGACGGCAAGATGTTACCGTAGCCAACGTTGCCAACAGGGTGGTCGCGGCCAAGTCGGGAGGATAGGGGGCACCAAACGGCAGCAGGAACTTTGGGCGCATCGGCTACTTAAGAGCGTAGTCAACAGGATAGTCATTGGTTGTTTTTGAGGCAGTGAGATAGGGATTAGGAGAAAATGCAATGTACTCTTATTCCATTATCAATACAAAGGCCATAGCCGATCTTCTCTCTACCTCCCCAAATCCTGTTGTGCATGATCAAGAAGTCCAACCGTTTTTGGCTACCTCTCTTGCATGCTGCTCCTTGCCCAACGTACACTTCCGTTGCCTTCGACTCCCACGCAGGCCGTAATCAAAGCTAAAAGGTCTCCTTCTCTCCTCTCCGTGTTGCGCAAGTAACGGCCATCGTGAGTCGACGTTGGCAGCATCGACACTTTGCTTCACTCTCTCCCTTTCTCCCCCTCGCGGGCCTTAGCTCCTCGAGCACTCACTGTTGACGCACTAGAGCCCTTACTGTCAAGACTGAGTCAGTCTTTCTCATACTCTCCGGTGACCTCGTGGGCATCTCAGGGCACTGCTACTTTTCTCTCTTAAAAACCCCATCGATTAACACAAGCCGACGTTGCGTTAACATCGGAGGCTACAGTAGTCCAACATATGGTCAACGCTGCCTTAGGAGGTTCGGTTAGACCCTAGGGGTGTCCTTAACACCAGCTGCCCACATACTTCCCCAACTCCTCCCAAAATAAATACAATGTTGTCTCTGGATTACTCTGAACTGTGGTCGACTTAGGTAGTCTCGTAAAGCATCTCCATTCATACCCGGCTAACAAGATCTTGAGCAAGAATCCGAAGAAAATGCTCCCCTCTCAGAAGACATTGCAGGGCCTGAAGATGCTGATTTGACTCAGGCTTCAGCGGGAGCTGCAAACAATACAATTCGACACGGTGCAAGATTGACTCAACTTTTTATAGGTGGACTCACGAATGCTAGGTCCCCACCTCAATTATTCACCGTTGACCACAACTCGCAGCAGTCCCCACGTCGCCTCAGCCAGCCAATATTCGCCAAACGACCTCTTCCGAAACACAATCACATTGGTAGCAGCTCGTCGACGAAAATATCTGTCAATCTGCCAATGTATCTGGAAAAGGGGAACATTGGAGATTTGGTTCACTAGTCATCGAAGACTGCAAAATGGGATTCGCAAATCCTAGATATCGTCGAGCACATCAAGAAGGTATTATTTAATACATTTGTCATTGATAATCTCCCTTATTACGTTTTGTACTTCTAAATCTATTAGCCACTATCTAAATTTTTACTTGTATCTCAGATTGAAAAATACCGTAAGTACCCATGTTCGGCAATGGAGTATGAACCCAAGCATCCAGAGATTGATCTCATTTTTGCAAATGCTCCCGAGAACTTGCCTGTACTGGGTGTGCCTCCAACAGAAATTCCATCCTGGAACCGGCGTGACAAAACCTACTTTGAGAGCCTCTTCGTGTTTGCCGCGTATCATTTGACAGACGTTCGAGTCATTCTTCTGATTATCGTCCGGACGGTACGCCGTGGCGAGGCTTACGAGAGAAGGACCCCTCCTTTATTCAATGTTGCGTCGATTGTCTCACGGACGACGGTGGAATAGTCTTCGACTGGAGCGCAAGTACAGGTAATGTTTCCATAGACTCTACATTAGATTTCATTTCTACATTTCGCATTTCTAACGTGGGCATCTGTTTTTTTAGGTGCATCTGTGATTGCTTGCGCGCGCTCCAACCGACACCTCATCGCCATGGAACCTGACGAAGAAATCTTTGATGGTGTACTCGCGGATTACAAGAATGGTCCTCCCGCTGATGAAGAAAGTGGAGAATCGGCCCCTCCCACAGATAATGACTCTGACGAACCGGTCGTGAAGAAGCCACGAAAATTCATTGGTGCGTAAAACCATCTTGTATTCTCTTTCTCGATTTTAAATTACGCACTTACAACTCGGTAGTATAAACTTTTTTTGTACTTTTAGGATCGCAGGTCTGAAAGAGCGATTGACTCGCAACGCTCATCTCTACAAGAGCCTTCCATCAAAATTCACTCTACCAACGTACGCTGAGCGTCTTGCTCAAGAGTTTGTTCAAGCTCCATCTCCCATTATGGCTGACACTCCTCGTCAATGTTATAGCAATAGTGTGCTTAAGTTTATTGACTTTGAGGCTGATCAGTGTGATCAGCACTTTAATGGTACTACACCATCTGTCTAGTTTGTGATTTGTTTTCTGATAGGTACTGGACATGGTAGCACCATACATTTGTAGTACACCATGATCTATTACTTATATACTATCTATATGTGTTTTTCAATATATATGGTTTTTTATTTTTATTTATCGTGATTATCGTTGATAGCTTATCATACACTAAGTGCTTCAAGTATTACTATAAGTATCTCAATACTATGTGAACTAAAGCCATGCTTGCCTTTAATGGTCACGTCAACCCTAATTTTGATGTATCTTCTTCAACTCCAATTTCAATGCATCAGTGTATGTAAATGTTTAAGTTGTACACTCAATGTAGACTAAGAGTTTCAGAAGGTATTTTTATTTTCCATTGGAGTAATTGAATCTTGCCAATGTTGGTAGGGGCTCTAGTCCAGTATTTGTATAGCTCAGGATAGCTGCTTTAAGACGCAGTGCAACGCTCAAACGAGGCAGAGGAGAATCGAACTCGGACCACTACAATACTAGTGAATGTCTTTCTACACACCTTTCAGTTAGAGACGGAAAGACGACCTGTAGTGATAAATTTTAGAATATATAAACCGAAGCATTTACATATAATTCTGACAAGTGTAATAGGAAATTGATGACGTCAGCCCTAATTAGTCTCTAAATCTTAAAATCGATAAATTAAACTTATTGATTACCTAAAGGGCCATCCCAAATTTTGGTTTAGATTTTGTATATGATTTGAATTGTATTGGTTACACATGATGATGCTTGCCCATAATTAAATTAACTTTTATTTAAACTTGCAAATGTGGATAATTTATGAAATATTGTATAACCTCAATACCATGAAAATAAATGGATGAAGGACCTATATCTACGGTATTGGGTACTTTTTTGCCTAAAAACGACCATTTCAAAAATCAGCACCACCCATTTCATGGTAATAGGGCTATTAACTTTTAAATTTTTTTTTGCAATGAGTGGTAATAGGGTCTTAATCTTTCATGAAAAAAAAATAAATCTGCCAATCACCGCTCACCGCTCACCGCTCTCCGCTCACACCCGTGCATTCCCCTAAATGAAAGGAATCATGACATTGTTTTCCCATTCACAAGGAGCTGGTTCCAAACATAGGGCAGTGATGACCTCACACTTCCAAGTACTTAAGAAGTATGACAAGAACTCACAATGAGACAGTATTTTTTGGCCTACTTCTAAGAGGCTTAAAATATTATTATATACTTATAGATTTGGGTATTATATATTATTGTCAAGATTATACATTACTCTATCATCAACAACAATTATTAGACTAATTAAAGAAGATTTACAAAAGTTATGAATTTATGAAAGTAGCTATTTAATACAGTTTAGAAGACAATTCTAGCATAGAATTAGTGTTAAGAAAGTTAGTTATAGGAATTAGTTAGGGTAGACATACAAAGTGGTTAGGGATAGAAAAGAGACCCTATCACCATGGGAGACTATATATAGTCTCCCAAGGCTTGTAATTCCACACTTTTTTATCAATACAAAAACAATCTTCTTCTCCAAAGACTTGTCTTCTACAACTCCAAGCAATATTTCCAACTCCAAGCAATATCTTTCAACATTCCACAACCTTGTATTTGCAAATTGCATCTTAAGAAGAAACAACAAAACCTCCAAATTACTTTCATAAATAAATTGCTACACCATTAAGAGGATAATTAAACAAACTTATATTATGTCATGAGTCTTGTGTAAGTATTCACGGAAGCTTAATTTCCAAGTTTAGTGGAAATTAGACTTTCATTTGGCGACCATACTGGGGATCGTAAGAAACTAAACGGTTAGAGGGGATGGCAAATCCAAACTCATGAAAAATTTAGCAAACGAATGAAGTCCAATCTAGGGGAGAACAAGTGATGTGTTTTAGGAGGTCTCAAGAAAGTGAACCAAGGAGGGTTGCACTAAGAAGAGACGACAAATTACACATACACGCAACTTCCAAAGTAAGGACTCATCCGCATGCATGTAAATCATGAGCGACAATCCCCAATCACCTAAGACTCAACGTGAGCAAGAAGCTGAAAGAACGAATGTACAGAGACTCCAACGATTACAAGAAGACTTAGCAACTCAAGCAATTCAGTCAGAGCAAGGAAAAGAAGGCAGAACAACCAGAAATTTGAAAAAATTTACAACGGTTCATCACTACGACCAGAACAATCAATTTCAAGGAATGAGTGTTCCGGAAGAAGACCTCCCAATAGAACAGTTGGAAAAATTGGCAAACAACCTGAAGGAGTTGACTTCGACTCAAAAATCTGTAGTTAAAGACTTTGGGGCCGAAGTAATCATATCCCAATTACAAGAGGAATTCAAAGGATTAACCCAAGTAGACTCCCAACAATACACCTCGAGGAACGACAACGACCTCGATTTTCCGGCCCTACCTCATATAGGGACACAATCTCTGTCTGAAGTTCGATTCCAGAAAAATCCGATCTATACGTCTCATTGTACGTCCCCTACTTCACCCACAATGTCGAGGTGAATCAAAACTCAACTTCCCAAATTTAAGGGAAAAGAAAATCCAGATATATTTGTCGAGGAATTTAATCAAATTTGTTCCGCCAATCAAGATTTAGATGGCAGATTGGAATTATTTCCAGTATGTCTCAAGAAGAAAGCTTTGGAATGGTACTCTCAATTTACATCAGGATATTTCTTCAGCTGGGAAGATTTGAAGTAAGAATTTCTTCATCGATTCCGAGAAAAGAAAACTGATGGGGAACTAATTGACAGCTTGTCACATTTAAAGCAAAAGAAAAATGAGGATGTCGAAGAGTTTTATGAAAGAATAATGTTATCTGCAAGTAGGCTTGACCCACAACCTCCAGATCAATTCAAAAAGTCTTGGTTTATCAATGGGTTACGTAAGGAGTATGAAAAATACATCCTTATGCTGCCTATCGATACAGTAATCCAAGCTTTAGCATCAGCTCAAAAAATTGAATTAGGTTTACATCGTAAAGCGAATGATGACTCTGATTCCGAATCAGAAGACTCAGATAGCGACTCAGACAATGGGGGCGCCTTACATAAGAAAAGAGGAAACAGAAGGGAGCAGGAAAAGACTTAATCAAGGAATTAAAAGCGGAGGTGGCCCAACTTTCAAATAACCAAAGGAAGTTCAGAGAAGGGGTCATCTGCAAAATATGTCGCAATGAGGGACATTCACCAACTGAATGTCGTACTAAGTATTGTACAATTTGTAATACAAATACACATCGTAGAAGCGAGTGCAGCTATAATCGGCGCTACCAAGAAGGCAAACCGGCTGCCAAGCAAATACAACCTCAATTCAACAACATGAGAAGAAAAGGAAATTTCGAACAAGGATTTCCTTGAGATAATTACTATGGATCCAGTGGGAATAGTAATTACTAATACGATCAGAGACCGTACCGGGGAGGGTACGGAGGACGAGGAGGTTCATACCATGGACAAAGATATGAACGCTCCGGCAGACCTAATCATTATGAAGATAGGTTTCAGCCTAAGTTTGAGAACCAAAGAATTACAGACACTCAAAGGATTGGATATCCTAGTACAAGTGGGATGGAGGTAACTCCCAATCAGTGTTTTTATTGCCACAAAAGTGGACATATGAAAAGAGATTGTCTTCTATGGAAAAGACACCAAGAAGAAGCCAGAGAAACACAAGGATTAGGCAAGTCAGCAATAACTGCCAACATGGTAAACTTAGATGTTTGCGCGATGACAAGAGGACAGATAAGACAGCTAGAGGAAGAGGAAGAATCTAGGAGCGAAAGTAGCGACGACAGCGAAAAAGAAAGTAATGAGGAAGATCAACCACGACTAGTGGGAATAGAGGACCTTCAGGAGAAAGCTTCCGAGGCATGGAAGGAAGAAAGAAGGGTACATCAAGAAGTAACCCGAGATATAAGACAACTTCAAGAGGAGTTGGGAGAAAGTCCCCAGATCAAAGATTCGTCAAATAGTCCAACTACGGTTAGCAAAGATCAACCGTGGAGTTGGGAAGACTCCTTAGAAACACACTTAAGACCAGATGAGTCTTTAAGCGGGAAGACCGAAGATACGCTTACCAAGCAGACTCAAATTTTGCAGGATGTATTAAATCAAACTAAAGCAAATATAACCATTGCACAGTTATTGGAGTTAGCTCTATACTGTAAGTACCAGGTACTGAAAGCTTATATGCCTGAAAAATATCGTTTGGATCACTCTACTGAGGTCTGTCATGTAAAGACGCAAGACTTTGACTTAGAGATGCCTATGGTCACTGCTTGTGTTAAGCATTGTACCATACACAATGTGTTACTTGATGGAGGCTCCGGTGTTAACATTATAACCGAAGAACTCTGTCAAAAATTAGGGTTCCGGAAAATAGAATCTGCACCATTCACCATAAGAATGGCTGACCAACGACAAGTTACACCCATCAGGATAATAAGGGATTTGGAAATTCAAGTTGGAGGTTTCAAATACAACATTACTGCTGCAGTAATGAAGATGGAATCCAAGGTTGGCAGTTATGTCATGTTACTTGGCAGGCCTTGGCTTAAACAAGCCAAGATAAATCAAGATTGGGCAAAAGATATGATTACGCTTGAGTGCAAGCAAAAGAAACGAAAGATTAGCACAAGAAGAATTCCTTGTCCCCCACCTTCCCAACGGCCTACGCAACTGGAAGGCTATGACTGGACATGAGGGTTGACTGATACAGAAGAAAAAGTTGTGTATCAAGCTGTACCTTCTTTACATCCTATAGCGGATATAGAATTAACTGGACTACAAGAATAGTTTAGTTGGGATTGCAAAAACATACAACCAAATGTATTGCCACCTACAGAAACTCCTGATTACCAGGACGAAGAAAACAAGCGGACAACAACATGTGAATCCAGCCGTGATAATTTTTTACATCTACCCAACTCATTTCTATAACCACAAAGAAGGTACGATAGAAATTGATGACATGCCCGCTGTAGTAGCTGTCAAGGGTAAAGATATTACCAATTGGACCATAATTGAGGATAAAGACCAAATTCATGAGATTAACTTGGGAACTACGGACAAACCCAAGAAAGTGAGAATCTGTAAGAATCTCGAGACCACGTTTAAAAATAGCTTAATCCAATCACTCGAAGAATACAAAGATGTATTTGCGTGGAGTTACAAAGACTTGAAGGGGATACCTCCACATATATGCGAACACCGCATTGAGTTAATCCCAAATGCCCACCCTGTCAAACAAGCGATGTACCGCATGAATCCAAAATACGCGGCTAAAGTCAAAGAGGAAATTGACAAACTCCTCAAAGTGGGTTTTATTTATCCCGTAAAAGAAACTCAGTGGCTATCACCCATATTAATTGTTCTAAAGAAAAATGGAAAATTAAGGGTATGTGTGGATTTTAGGAAGATAAATGGGGTAACAAAAATGGACCCATTTCCTTTGCCTTTCACAGACCAAGTGCTGGAAGCAGCTGCAGGCCATGAATTGTATTCGACGTTAGATGGATTCAGCGGGTATAATCAAGTACCTATGGCAATAGCTGATCAACTAAAAACATGTTTCATCACGGAATGGGGAGCATTCGCGTATAGGGTGATGCCGTTTGGACTCAAGTGTGCGCCCGCAACTTTCCAAATGACAATCGTGAGAGCATTTGAGGAATTTTTGAATGATTTCATGCAAGTATTTTTGGATAATTTTACAGTATATGGCAGTAAGGATTCATACATTGAACATCTTAGGAAGTGTTTACAAAGATGCAAAGAAGTTGGAATCAGCCTTAATCCCGAAAAATGCACATTTGCTGTAAGCTCCAGTACACTCTTAGGCCATGTCATTTGTAAAGAGGGAATACTAGTTGATCCGGCCAAGATTAAAACGATTCAAACATTGCCTCCACCTACCACCTTAAAAGGGGTCACGCAGTTTATGGGCTCTGCCAGTTATCACCAAAGATTTGTGAAAGATTTTGCAAAAATCACCTTACCGTTAGCAAATTTGACAAAATCAACGGTCAAATTTCTATGGGATGACAAATGCCAACATGCATTTGATCTGATAAAACAGAAGCTGACGACTACTCCGATTCTGGTTACTCCAGACTAGAATAAAGAATTTCATGTACACTGTGATGCATCTAACAAGGCCATTGGAAGTGTTTTGGCTCAAAACATTCATGGAACTATAGATTCTCCTATTTACTACGCCAGTCGATTATTAAACCAGGCCGAAAGAAATTATACCACCACGGAGCGCGAAGCTTTAGCTATGATTTATTCATTGCATAAGTTTCGACACAACTTGTTAGCAAACCACTTTGTCTTCTATGTGGACCATGAAGCTTTACTCCATTTAGTCAATCGACCTATTATATCCGGACGAATAGCAAGATGGATGTTACTTCTACAAGAATATGATTTTGAAATCATACATAAACCAGGACGACAACATGTTATCGCTGATCATCTCTCAAGGATAACTACGAGCGAGGTTGCACAGGGAGTTCCAGACTCATTTCCAGATGCCAGTCTATTCATGGTTCAGGTCACCCCCGATAAAGACGTACCTGAAGTTCCAATGTTTGTAGACTGGCGAAGGCCCATAGTCAACTATTTACAAACTGGACAAATACCAGCAAATATACCTTTAAATGTTCGTCGGCAAATTGCAATAAGAAGCAGACCTTTTCATTTGGATAGAATGGGACGATTAATTAAGACATGTTCTGACACTCTACAAAGAGTATGTGTGGCAGGACCCATAACTAGAGCCATTGTAGATGAAGCTCATGGAGGAATCGCAGGAGGTCATTTTTCTTCTACTATTACTTTACATAAGATACTGACAGCCTTATATTGGTGGCCAGACTTACGAAAGGATGTTTACAAATACTGTAAAAACTGTGATATCTGCCAAAGAAACACCAGTCGGCCAATGAAGGGAATCAATCCTCTACACCCTGTTTTACCACTGGAGGTGTTTGAGAGATGGGGAATCGATTTCATCGGTCCTATACATCCTCCCTCACGATATACTTTAAAACGATACATAATCACTGCAACAGATTACACATCCAAGTGGGTGGAAGCTCGTGCTCTTAAAGACAACACTGCTCATTCTACTGCAAAATTCTTGTATGAGGAGATAATCACTCGTTACGGATGTCCAGTTGAATTAGTTAGCGATCAAGGGTCTCATTTCCTTAATGAGACAATCCAATTTTTAACAGCAGAATTTATGATTCGACACCGAAAATCAACAACTTATTACCACAAGGTAACGGTCAGGTGGAATCAACAAATAAAGTTTTTAAAGCTATACTCACAAAGACAGTCAATGCAAACCAAACCGATTGGGACCAAAGAACTGTCCTCTGCATTATGGGCATATCGAACTGCCTATAAAGTGACTACACGGCATACACCTTTTTTATTAGTGTTTGGAACTGAAGCATTATTGCCTATCCAATACAGAGAAGCACAAACTTCCATAAATCCAAGAGTTTTGTCTGTCCAGACAGCTCTGGAACATCGTATTTATCAATTACGAGAAATGAATTTACAACGAGAAGAAGCAGAAAAAAACATTACAAGAATGCAGCTTTTGAGAAAAGCTCGACATGATCGCTCTAAACAACATCGCCAACCTAAGTTATCTGGAAACGAAATAGAGAAATGTTCTACTTCTCAACCTCAAAAGTTTTACACAACTAAGGTTCTTTCAAACATATGGCAAATTTTGCAAAATCAAGACAAATCATTATCAACAGCATCCAATCATTATCGAACGGGTGCGCAAGTTTTATGGTTAAAACCCCGCATAAAAAGAAAAAAAGGCAAGTTTATCGATAAATGGTCTGGGCCATACACAATTAGAACAGTATATCCTAATGGCACTGTCGATTTAATCCTAACCAATGGCATGACTATTTGAGTTAACGTTAACAAGCTACGCCCCTACTCCATGGAAACCAATTCTGTTGACGGAATTCCAAAAGCTGCATTATCCATGGTACACGAACTAAACTCTGAAGAATTAAAGATCAGAAATTCACATTCTCCAATGTCCAACAATACAAACTCTAATGTTAAGTTCACTCGAAATATACAACCACGTACTACACAAAAACCTTGTCACTTCTGTAATCGCAATTACACCAACGACGTTTGTAGAAAGATGAAAAAAGACCCACTTACTAAAGGTCCACTCAATTTGGGCGAGATGTTAAAACAAGTTTTTTCAGTCAAAGATATACACCATTATATGCCAAGCCAACAAGTTGAATGGCTAAGAATTGGGGCAAACGAGAACCAAAATGAATGGTTAGGACCTGTGACAATTATGGCCATTTGTCCCGACAACATGGTCCTCATTAAACATAAAAATGGAACTCAATTAAAATTGCCAGTCAGACGAATCAAACACTATCACAAAGTTGTAAACATAAATTATGTACAACCTAGTTTTGACATTAAAGAGACCAAAAAGAAACATGCCATTCCAAAAACTTCGAAAGAAGTGCATGGAAATAATAATTATTTAAATACTTATAAGAAAATTTTATGGACATTAAATTTAAAGTCAAATTATACATATGAGTATTTCAACTCAAAAACTTTAGATAAAAATTACAATTCTACTATCATTTTCGTTCATCCGTCCATGAACGATTCTTTCATTCGTCCACAACTTATTTCATTCGTCCATTCCGTATTCCGTCAACGTTTTTTCATCCAACAGTTTCAACGGGCAGTTACATTACGGTTGTTTCTTGGTCCTCTATATAAGGTTTTATGTCTCTCATCTTATCTCTCTCACTCTCATTTCATTACTTCACAAGTGCTGCCAACTATTACATTCTTCTTTCAATCCTCTTTCTTCACCATGGAAGATATTTCTCTCTTCTTTGAATCTATCACGCTCATGATGGCTGGATTTTCGCAAAGAGATGAGCATTTGCTAAAAGCCATTGGACTTTTTGACTTCACCACACAAGTGTTGTGGAGTGGGAAGATTGCTGAAGATGCAGTGAAGGAAGCTTTACAAAATCTTTGTGATGATACAAAAAATACGGAGGTAAATGGAAAGCTTGGTGCTCTCATTTTTCCAAATCACAAAGACTTAATTGCCAAAGTGTTCAAGTTGAGTGTGAAAAGCCGGACTAAAAGATGTTTTAACTTAATTGTAATGAAAAAACAAAAAAAGGTCAGCAATGTTGTTCCAATTTCTATGTGCACAAGCGAAGAGCTACGAAAAGTTGTTAAGTACATTGGAGCCATAATCAGCTCTTGTTACAAAGTGGGAAAATTACCTCTTTTTATTATTATTTCTATCCAAGATGCATTGAACGGTGAATAAGTGGCTTGGCCATTGATCTTTCTTCAACAATTTCATTTTGAGCTTAAACGAATTAAAATGGAATTACAAGAACCGGGCCAAATTATAATTCACACACGAATTGGCATACATTTCACACTGCTCTTATCAAAACTACGAATCTTGACACCGCATCAAATTCATTCTATTCATGTTGCAAAGAAACCAAGGAAAAGAGAACTTCTCTCACCTCAGACTCAAAATACTTTACAATGCTTGGACAGACTTGGGGTTACAATGAATACGCCATCCAGTAGTGATGAGCAAGACATTTTAGCTGCTTCTATGGAAATTCATATTGTCTCTGACAGTGACACCGCTATCAATACTTCTCCAGAGTTTAGAAAGAGTAAAAAGACGAAAAATTTCAAGGCCGTTTCAGTTACTGATGAGGTTACTAAACAAGCAAAAGCGAATGAACTGTTACCACCTATTGCTGATCACAAGAAGACAGATATGAAACAAATTGTAGCTAAAGACAAGGTTCCACGCACACATACCATGGTTGCTCACATGAGGCACAAAAAAGACAATATTATGGATGAGTTTCAGATCAACAATGATTCTGCAGCTAACAAAAGCAACGAGGATGGGCAGCCATGTTCCGAGCAACGTATACAAAATCAGGATAAAAAAATGAAAAATTGAGTTACTCCAAGGCTGCAGCTAAGAAACAAACTTCTGATGCAACATCTCTTGGACAACATTGTACATATACAACTACAGATAAAACTGACCCATCTGCAACAATAATTGTCAGTGAAGACTTAGACGAACACAACACTACTGAAATTGACAACATCAGCTACACAACATTTGAAAGCAACAGCAATGAAAAAGAACTTTCAAATTTCGAGAAGTTAGAAGTGGTGAAAACCACTGTTTCAGCACATGTTTCTCCAAAACTCAAAAAGCTCCATACGAACAATCTTCATGCGAAAGATGATTGCCTTGAAGTGCAAATAGAGCAGAAGATTCCTGCAAAACTTGTAGACAGGGAACATAAAAGCTTACATTTCAGTGAAAAGTGTAAATCAAAAACGACATACAGTGACAACACCTATATAAGTTCTGCTGATGCAAATTGTTCAAAAAGCTCTAAGGCTGCTGCGAGAGGGGAACATTCGATCCAAGTACACCCTAGCAAGGAAAAGACTACTACAAACCAGTCACGCAAAGGAAAGCGCAGCTCCATGGAAGAAGGCAACATGAAGCAGAAAGGTAACACAACCTTGCAAACTGAATCAACTAGGCATAAAGAAACAGAGAAAGAGGATAACACGCATGGAGAAGCTGACATCGCTAACCATGCTGCTGCGGCTATAAAAATCGGCACTATACCAAGAGCACTCCCTACGTATACAAAACTTGTTACAAATGATGAAGGGATCCGAGGAGAGGTCAAAATTCAAAAGAAGACACACACGGTGAAGAGGGTCAACACATCAGAAATGAAAGATAAAACAGAAGTGTTCAAAGTTGATACAACAGCGGGCAGGACCGAATGTCGAAGAGCAGCTGACACCTTTGATCCAACACACAATGCCGCCTATCACCCTGTTCCAGCAGCGCTGATCTCTGTCGATTCTTATGCTACAAAACACATTTCTGCCAATAAAAAATTGCTCATCCACAAGGAAGCAGCACACGATTCACACAAGCGTCCTCACAAAAAAGCAAGGAAAGAAATGAGTCCTAAAATCCTTGTGAGAAAAGTAGCAGATAACAAAATTAAACATAAGAAACGTAACGACAAGAGGAGCGATCTGGAATCAATACCTGCACAAGTTTTTGATACAGCAGCAAAAGTTAACGGTAATCCTACACGCAAGGGAGACGTCTACACTGTATACACAGGCGATACAACAAATAACAAGCACGCTTTCAGCGCGAAAGGTAACCCTAAAACGTACAATGGCTTTGACAATTCAGCCACTCACTCCAAGGCTCTTGATTCAGCAGCTCACACCTCCAATCCTGAAAAAAACACCAATGCGGTCAGGCTTGATAGCACTACAGCACGGGATGACGACGCAGGGGGGAGCGATCTCCAACCAAACCCTAAAAATGCGGAGGCACGTGCAGAGGTCGCTGATCGCAATGATGGGGTCACGGCAGAGCTCGCAATTCAACCTAACAATTCTACACTCGGAACTGACGCTGCGGCCAAGGATGTTGGCAATACAGTAAAGAGCAGTTCTGCTGCGAACTTTGCTTCTGACGATCGAGTCCATTCGACAAACGCAGCAATAACAGAAAAAGTAATCAGGGAGTGGAACGGTATGGATCAGAAGCACGACATCACCAGGCTCAGAGTCATGGTCGTACTTGTCGAGGCCGCCGGTGCCAGGAAGATGACAAACGAACGAGTCGATCACACCAACGCTCACACCATAACAGATCCAGCACAAACGATTGCAAGAACGCGAGTTTCAGATGTTGTCGATGAGAGAGCTCCCAAGCTTCAAAAACTTCATAAGACTACAAGCGAGGTTGAAACGAGAACAATGGAAAGCCTTGCAAGTTCTACTCTGAGGGCCACCTTCACTACCGCTTTATATGAAGCAGAGCTAGCAGACGTGAAGGCTTGGTGCCACAAAGCCGTTGAACAGTCTCTCCATCGCAAACACACTGTAGCTTCTACAAACCTAAGCCAACAAGGGGAACAAAAACCCTTACAGTTTTCAAGCCCTCACCAAACGGGTATTTCTGCAAACACAAAAATACAAAAATTAGAAGAGAAAAATGCTTATTTGGCGCTTGAAATCAAGAGGCTAAAAATGGCTTTGTGTACAGAAGAAGCATCACACGAGGTCACTAAGCTTACTTTTCAACAAACCAAATCCAAGGTACTCCATTCTTCTATGCAAGATTCAACTAAAGAAACTTCTAAAGCCCACAACAATTACAAAAAAATATTATACAACATTCAACATTACACATTTCCTCCTATTTCATTACGCCAAAATTATGAGACCACAAGGTACATAATATTAGGCATACATGGCTTATCCTATTTGAGTTCTCAAACTCAAATAGGTCTTAAAGAATTTGCTCATATTTGGAGCAATGCTACTCAATAAGTCAAAGAATTATTAGTTTTTATGTGGCATATTGGAGACCTTTGGGTTCAAACGGGAGTGGTGGAGCTTCATGCATGCTCCCCAAATCTTTACATTATCCACTATATTGTCAATTTTTACATGATGATCATAGCACATCACAAGAAATTCTTTGACAATGACTTATTCAACAAATCTCTTAAAAGCAAGATTTACTATGATGAGACTCATAGAAAAGGTACCATGATGCTACTCAAGACAAATTCTTTACAATTTGAAACAATATAAACATGATGTCTTCTTTGGATTCTACCTTATTCGACCATGCAAGACAAGAATGGACTCATTTACTACAATCAAGGCATGCTAACTTCCCTATTTCTATAAGGAAAAGTGAATTCTTGGAAGCCTTAGAAAAGATGTATGTAAATCATAAAACCAATTTGCTCACCTACAAGGAATATGATTTCAATGCTAGGTTTCCAAATTTAAATGTCCCGGCTTATGACCCAAGGCAATTTCAATACTTTCTATAAATCATGAGGACATGATTTTTTTAAAGGGGGGGGGGGGGCAAATGATGACCTCACCCTGCCAAGTACTTAAGAAGTATGACAAGAACTCACAATGAGACAGTATTTTTTGGCCTACTTCTAAGAGGCTTAAAATATTATTATATACTTATAGATTTGGGTATTATATATTATTGTCAAGATTATACATTACTCTATCATCAACAACAATTATTAGACTAATTAAAGAAGATTTACAAAAGTTATGAATTTATGAAAGTAGCTATTTAATACAGTTTAGAAGACAATTCTAGCATAGAATTAGTGTTAAGAAAGTTAGTTATAGGAATTAGTTAGGGTAGACATACAAAGTGGTTAGGGATAGAAAAGAGACCCTATCACCATGGGAGACTATATATAGTCTCCCAAGGCTTGTAATTCCACACTTTTTTATCAATACAAAAACAATCTTCTTCTCCAAAGACTTGTCTTCTACAACTCCAAGCAATATTTCCAACTCCAAGCAATATCTTTCAACATTCCACAACCTTGTATTTGCAAATTGCATCTTAAGAAACAACAAAAAACCTCCAAATTACTTTCATAAATAAATTGCTACACCATTAAGAGGATAATTAAACAAACTTATATTATGTCATGAGTCTTGTGTAAGTATTCACGGAAGCTTAATTTCCAAGTTTAGTGGAAATTAGACTTTCAGGCGGATTCCGAGACATTATGCTGTACAACTCGGAGTCCTTGGACAAGTCATTGTGAGAGGGTCTACGAGTCATAACTTGACGGAAGTTCTGAGGACCTCCCAAATGTACGGCAAAACAAAACTCATGAATTAATTTCAATGGATAAGAGTCTAAGGGTGGACCCTGATGTGAATGGACCCAAGGATCGGGAAAGAGAGTGTTCAATGGAGGAACACCCATATAAGCGGCCGGATTGCTGTCGACCATAATAAAGTTCTGGGCGTTGAAATTAGCATCTCTTCTAGTGAAGAGACGTCGACGAGGATATTTAAGTAGGATGGGATTAGTCGTGCCAGGATACATGGCCTTATAGTTATTCTTCAGCAAGAGTCCATCGCAAGAGTTTGAGGCTAATATAATTTGCAGGACGGCAGACGTTCTAGAGAAAAGAAAGGTGCAAAGACCAAGGACAACCTTAGGATGAAGGGTACTCCAAACATGGATGTGGCAAAAACGATCTAACACATTAAGGAAGGGGGTAAGTCCAGGACGACAGTACACTACCATGTCAGCAACTATGGTGGGGATAGTGGAGGAAAGAACAAGAGGGTGTATCGGATCGAGGAAGATAAGGTACTAAGATGGCGCCTGAGAAATAGGGGTAGTGGAACAGAGGACCCCGTTCAACTCCAACACCACATTCAACCACTTGGCATGGACCGGTGTCCATTGAGTGATGGCACAGGCCGTAGGGATTGACCGAGAGATGTAGGGAAAGTCTTGCTTGAAGATTTGGACAATCTAACCTACAGCACGACAAGTGAAAATTGCGGACGATATTAAAACAAGATTGTTACCTTGTGAAATGTTGAAGCATGCAAATGACTGCTCGGAGTGATTGAGGACCGGACCACTACACTGACGCACAGCACAAGGTAGTCGGTGGGAGTTCTGGTGGCAAGCGGACGGAATAAGGTACTCATAGGCGCAACCTGATAGAGAAGTGACAATGATTAGCACCAAGTGGTGAGAAGAATGACGCGGATGCAGTCCAGACGCAAGTGATATAATAAAAAGACTTCATTTTATTGAATGATGTGACTACATTGTACTATCAACAAAACGTAGCACACCATCCAATAATTCGAAGACTAACTCGCAGGACCTACTCGCCGTTTTCAATGCCGGACTCCTGTAAAACAAGGAGCGTCGGCTTTAAGATTCCTACAAAGATCAAATAGCATACAAGCCGAGCAATAGTATGAGCAAATGCTCATCAACCAGTTAACCACGCAAACATGCACAGAAATTCAGCTCGCCCCGAGCTAAACAAACTTTCCCTTAGTTGAGTAAGAACCTCACTGTGGGATTAGTCGCAGGTATTGAGTCAGGTTCGTCGTTGGCAGAGGCAAGGGAGATTTGGACACTATGAACTGCTCTCTCTACATCTTCTTGCAACTCTTGAATACCCTCAGAAGCCTCATGCGTGGACGCCGCACCAATCGAGACGGAGGTCACCAAGAGCGAGGATGCGACGTCACGAACATCTTCATCCCCTGGCCCGTGATCGCTGACTTCGTAGTCAACATTGTCATTTTGGTAGTCCGGCGCCTCGAGCGGATGAACGCCAGCGTCGATAGCAGCTTCCGGAAGAGATGCTTCACCACATATCTCCTCGATAACGATGTTCGGTAGTACGGGAGTCTGCGCAGGAAGAATGGCGGCAGCAACTGAAGGAATCAGAGATGCTGAACCTTTGGATGGAGTTTCGGAAGTGGAAGTCAAAGGCTCACAGATAGCCAAAGGAGGCTAATTCCTAGGGTTGAGGAGGCAAGGGGAATAGCCATCTATGCCATCTGTGCCATCAACGTCCTCATCTCGCTCAAATCGCCAAGAACTCTGGATTGTGAACTCTCCAAACCCAATAACTTGGATTGGACGGCCAGTTGATCTGCCCACCGTTACTCCTCCAACCTAGCAAGATCTGCAAGCGTTTGGGCCTCGCGTCTTGAATTTACAGCTTCCTCTTGAGCTTGTTTGGCGGCCTTTCTCTCCTCCTTTTCCTTCTCACGCTGTGCTCGCTTGGCATCCTTTGAGAGTAGAAGGGGAATGTTCGTCTCAATTTTCACTCGCGGTTGTGAAGGTTCCCCCTCCTCGGCTCCTCCTGCGGACCTAGATCCAAACTTATGAGGGGATCAGCAGCACTCTCCGCAGGCGTGGGGGAATCTGGCTCACCCGAAAAATCGAAAAATGTAATCTCCACCTTCTCGTTGGGGTCGTCCGCGTGAGTATTCCAAACACCCTTCTTCAACAAAGGAAGGTATCGTCCCCTTACTGGGGCAGGAACAGGTAAGGGATGCACCAAAGGCGGCGGAGGCGGTGATGACTCCATTGCAACTGGCAGAGGCGGCGATGACTCCCTTCTAAGTGCGGGAGGCGGCGATGACTCCCTTCTAAGTGCGGGAGGCGGCGATAATACCCTTGCAACTGCTGCTGCCGGCGATGGGGCCAACATAGGAGCCGGAGAGGAGACGACATCATCACCCAAATTCATGGGCGAGGGATCAATAGTGTCATCCTCTTCAAAACCTTCACAACCCTCCTCGGCGTTCCCCTCATCAGAACTATCCGAGGTAGCCGCATGTCTGGGTGTCCTATCTTGTCCGAGAACGACAGCTGCAATTCTAGCCTCCTCGATCAGCTGCGATTCTAGCCTCCTCGATCAGCTGCAATTCTAGCCTCCTCGATCAGCTCCTTCACGGAAGTTGCACTTTGAGGCGAGTAGTTCATCCTAGTCCCATGTCTCAGAGGCCTCATCAATCATAGGCATGATGATGATGGTCTCCCTTGAGTTCAAATCGATTGCATTTGTCAAAGTATTCTTGCAAGCTTCCAGACGATATACCGCGCATCAGCATTCACGAGGAGATCGATTGACACGTTGACTGGAGGAGAGTCCTTCCCAAAAACGTAACAAGGCTCGCACTTCTCTCAGAAATCCTTCAGGGTCTTACTTGCTGCTTCGTAATTGATATCCTTCTTGGTTGTGGCGTGCTTAATAGAAGGTTTTAAGTAAGTAAGAGTATTGCCCCCCAAATTACTCTTGGATCTCTTGCCCTTCTTCACAAGACATAGGTTCGAGTTGCGGCGTTTCCTCGAAGACGAAGGAGTTGCCTCAATGGAGGCCATACCCGATCGAGTTGTTCCTGACCCGCTACTCTCTTCAAACGCAACCACAAGTGCCGTCCGTGCAGGTGCTTTACTTTTGGCCTTGTTTAACTCGTGATTATTCAAGGCACTCCAGATATTCATGCAATACAACTGGTAGGTCTGAACGAATTTCTTGGGAGAGCTTAGATTCAGTAGCCCTGTAACAATGTGGTCTACGAGCTCCGCCTCTGTCTCCTCGTCCATGTAAGCCCTCATAGTTTCGTGCGAGTATCGCACTTCGTTCGCAGGAAAGACGATAGTGAACACGAACCCAGGGACGTAGGTCACCTGAAGCATGATCAAGAGGTGCGACTCCTCATAGTTGACAGTTTATAAATGTGTCATTGCAGATGGGGAGATGCGCGGGATTAGTTCCAGACTGTTGGAAAAGGTGGAAAGTTCCTTTCTCCTTCGAGTATAAGAACCACGATAAAATCAAATGCGGCTTCGGAGCCCACAACATTCTATATTGCTTGACATCCTCGGCAACAGAAGCAAGGACGTGCGAGGGCTCTACGTCTGGGGGCTCGAGGTATCCTTCAATAGTACTTGTGTCGAACGGCACCTGAGATAAACAGATGAGACGAGAATTACCTTCAACCGAGCTAAATTCTTAGCCAGGCATGTATCGGATACAATTTAAAAATTAGAAACAAACTACTAGAGTTTTCAAGAAGTAAATATACCTCATGATTACGAGGTTCATCTTGACTCGCAGATCCGAGGTCTCCCACTGCGTTAGCGGGAACGATTCTAGCAATCCTCGTAGCGCGAGCCATGTCTGCAATTCAGTGCAAAAATTGTAAGTGCCTACGGTGCCTTAAGAATGCACATCCGCTACGTAGCTCATATTGTCACGAAGCAGCCGTGCATTCAGCTCGAGTCGAGCTAAATCCCTACATAGGTTTTGACACTACAGTGGACTTAGCTCGAATCAAGCTAATTGCCCAAGCGTAATGCTGGACTACAAGCTTCAGTTTGTAACTAGAGATTGTGCGTTTAGCAGGCAGCCACCTAAATTTTGTACGTCTAGCACGCTAGGACCTCAATATTGTGCGTCTAGCACGTAGGGACCTAAATACTGTGCATGTAGCAGGCAGCCACATAAATACTGTGCGTTTAGGAGGCAGCCACCTAAATACTATGCGTTTAGGAGGCAGCCACCTAATTATTGTGCGTTTAGGTGGCAGCCACCTAAATACTGTGCGTTTAGCTTGTCAAAATGAAATGACCTGTTTTTGCGACCTAAATGCACACTGTAAACCTAGTTACAGAAAATGCACACTGTAAACCTATTATCGCGCAAAGGAGGTCGCACAATTCAAATTCAATTCCAGCAAATGCGTTAACAAATGCGTACCTAAAGCGTGTGTTTGCAAGTGATCTCAAAACGAAACCCTACGCCGCAATCGATCAACAGCCAAAAACCCCAATCAAGAGAGCGAGCTAAAATACAAAAGTGAAAGCTTGTGCGAAGAGAAGCGAGCAAATGCAGGAGCCAAGGTAAGCAGAGAAAGCGGCGAGACAACGGCGGAATAGTAGGTGCAACGCGGGACAGCGGCGGAGTAGCAGGTGCGGGCGGAACAAGTGCGCTGCGAGGCGGAACATGTGCGCTGCGGAACGAAGAAGGAGCTGCGGAGCGGAGCAGCAGGTGGAGAGAGCAGATGTTGCAGTCCGCAGCCTTTGCGCGGGAGCTGCCTCACGCTGCCCGGCGATAAAAGACGGCGCCCCAAGGTGCTCCAATGTGCCCTAGGGTGAAATTATGCTGCCTAGGGTGCCCGAAGAACCCAGGGTGCCCATTGCGTACGATAGCTTTGCCCAAAGTGCTCGGCAAGCCCACGTATTCGAATGTTTTGTTTTAAAATTGTGCTAAATTTTGGTAAATTCAAATGTGAGCAATAAGAAAGAAGAAGCAATAAAATGGTATTGAAAAAGATTGATAGAACCTATATATGGTTCATATATATATACCGTAGTTAGGGCAGTAATTTTAGATACTTTTACTTTAGACTTTTACTTAACTTGAACCAACCAGAATATAAGATCTGCTAGAAGGTTCTAAAAGATTCCGAGGTCGCTCATCAAAACAAATTCTAAACACTCCAACACATAGATTCTATTTCGTATGATTCTTTTAGCTACCCCGAGTGTTGGAATCTCCTCAGCACCACTCTTCTGCACTATTTTCGTCTTCTTTAACTCCTAAGTGCTTAGATAACCATTTTAAGGTCGTTCCTGTATTTGAAAGAGATCTACCTGAATAAAAAAAGATATTTTATTTTATTTTTTTGTACCATCTATAAGTTTGGTAAGTTCGAAACTACATTCAATTTACAGTGCCTTATTTGGTTTGATAGATTCTTCACAATTAGCCTTCAAATACAAATAGACCAAAGTTTTCTTAATATAAGAAATTTTCTATTTTCGAAAAATAATAAGATTCTTCATAGGTTACTTGTGCCCCCCCCTGTCCAATTAATCATATAATATGTGATCTTAGCCAATCATAACAATTTCCAATTACTAATTAGAGAAATTACATTTTAGATTGATTTCCAAAGTTATACTCTCTTTATTAAATTATTAAACTAATCCTACTTATTTCAGGAAATTTAAGCGTATAAATCTAATTTTGGATTTAAGATATTAATACTGTCTTTGAAGCACTACATCATGAGGGTTAACGTATCCCTATTTTATAAAACATTTAAGTTTTTATTCAAACCCCTCGTGCATTCTAACTTTGGTATTGGGTTATGTTAAGCGGAATTATTTAACATAAGTACTTGATACATTATATCTAGTATTCTGAGTATGGTATTCAAGAGTTTTAATTTTAAATGAAATACTCTAAGTTTAGTATCCTAAGATACAAATTCAGATATTGATATCGAAGATACAAATTGAGTTATTTTAAACAACATACTATATCATAAGTATTTAGTAAATTAGGTCCAATATTCTAAGTATGGTATTCATGAATTTTAAAATTATTTGGTGTTCTAAAATTAGGATTAAGATAATGAAACATAATAATCTAAGATAATAATTGACTTACTTTAAGCAAAATACTCTAACATAAGTGTTTTGTAAATTAAATTTAATATTCTAAGTATAATATTTCAGATTTCAATAATTAGTTAGTATTTTATAATTAAGATTGAGATGTTTAAAGCAAACTATACCAAGATAATAATTGAGTGATTTGAAGTGTAGTAATCTAAAATGAGAACTTAGAAACTTGATTCTAGTGTGTAGATAAGCTAATAAGGACCACATACAAATGTTGGAACCATCACAAAATTTTTAAAGAAATCGGAGCTATTTTTCACGAATTAGTTTAAAATAGTCAAAGTGAACAAAACTCTAGAAAATAGAAGGAAAATAGTAAAAAAAGGAGGAAAAAAAATTTTTAATCTTAGAATAGCTAAACATTACGTTATAAACATGATGGAGCAATAAAAAAAATCATACGAGTAACGCTTCTATATGCAGGATAATATGATTTTAATACTATGAAAAGCTAATTTTAACCCTATGAAAATGATGGAATCAAAAAAAATAAATCATAGGAGGATTGCATCTATTTGTCATAATGTAGGTGCAACCACCAGAACTTTGAGTAATAACGAGATAAAGAATGAAAGGGTAAAAGAGGTGATAGTAACACTTGAATTAACTACTAGGGACCCTATGAATGTGATGGAAGTGTTAAGGAAATCATAGGAGAATGGGAACTATGTGCTTGAGCTTACATGGGAATATTTAAATCGAGAGGGCTTGAAGTAAGGAAGTGTATGCAAATATATAAACAAGAAGAGAGTAAAAGGAGTCTTGACAATTTTCCTAAGTAATTCATATCATATAAAAAATATGGTAAAAATCTTAAGGCCGCGGGAAGAACGGAAGTATTTTTCTCGAATTACCTAAATTTAATTAGACATTTTCAAATTGGAGGTGACTGTGTATAGATGTATAAGATGGAAAAGAGAGAAAATTGGTTTTAGTGTTTAGATATCTAATAAGGACCATATAAAAATGTCAGATCCATTAAAAAAATTTAAGAAAAATCGGAGCTATTTTTCCCGAATTACTATAAAATGGTCGAAGTGACGAGAACTTTGAAAAATAGAGGGAAAATAGTAAAGAGGGGAGGAAAATAATTTTAAATCTTGGACTAGCTAATAAGTACCTTATGATTATGATGCAACAATACAAAAAAACTCATACGAGTGAAGGATTCATATGGTGGATTTTGGTTCAAGTATTTGGAACCACCACAAATTTGAAAAATAAAGATAAATTAGATAGATGTGAGGATAATATGATTTTAACACTTGGACTAACTAATAATGGCCCTATTAAACTGACGGAATCATAATAAAAACCATAGGGGAATCGCATCAATATGTCATAATTTAGGTGCACCCACCAGAACTTTGTATAGTAATGGAATAGAGTATAAAAGAGGTGATGAGGAGATTTTAACATATGAAGTAGCTAATAAGGACCCTGTGAATGTGATGGAAGTGCTAAAAAAATCATAAGAGAATAGGATCTATGTGCTTGAGTTGACATGGGGATATTTAAACCGGCAGGATTTGAAGCAAGGGGGTGAATGCAAATATATAAGCAAAAAGGGGAGTGAAATGGGTCTTCATAGTTTTCTTACGTGACTCACGTAGTATAAAAAATATGGTAAAAATCTTAGAGCCACGGGAGGAACGGAAATACTTTTCCCAAATTACCTAAAGCTAATTAGACATGCTCAAATTGAAGGTGCGTGTAGATATATAAGGTAATGCATGAAAGAAGGTAGTTTTAGCGTTTAAATAAGCAAATTAGGACCCTCTAAAATTTTTAGAACCATCAAAAAAATTATACAAAAATCGGAGCTATTTTTCCCGAATCACTTTAGAATGGTCAAAGTGAGCAGAACTTTGAAAAATAGAGGTAAAATAGTAAAGTGGGGCCGAAAAATGATTTTAAATCTTGGAGAAGGTAATAATTGCCTTATGAACATGATGGAGCAATAAAAAAAATCAAAGGAGTAAAAAATCCATATGATGGATTTTGGTTGCAAGTATTCGGAACCATCAAAACTTTGAAAAATAGAGAAAAAATAGATAAAGGAGGAAATAATATGATTTTAATACTTGGACTTGCTAGTTATGACCCTATGAAAATGATGGAATTATAAAAAAAACCATAGGGAAATTGCATCGATATGTCATAATTTAGGTGTACCCACTAGAACTTCGAATGATATGGGAAAAGATAATAAAAGGGTAGAGGAGGTGATACTAACACTTGAATATGCTAATAAGGACCCTATAAATGTGATGGAAGTGTTTATAAAACCATAGGAGGAAGGAAAATATGTGCTTGAGTTTATATGGGAATATTTGAATCGACAGGGTTTGAAGTAAGGGGGCGTATGCAAATATATAAGCAAAAAGGGAGTGAAAGGGGTCTTAAGAATTTTCCTTGGTGATTCATATAGTATAAAAAATATGGTAAGAATCTGAGGATCACAGGAAGAACGGAAGTATTTTTCCCAAATTACCTACACATTCAAAGTAACCTTCAATACACTAGAACGTACGATATAGGGTATAACCTCGTGAACTTCGATCGCGTAAGGACCCATGTTGTATTACCTTGTTAAACAATGTAAGGCCTAGCTTCCTCACAAGTACCTAGGATTCATAATGCCGCATGCACACTTTCACACAAACAAAGAACAGGTCATTGTTCAGCTTTAAATATCGCCCAGTGCTTCCGGGAGTGCGAGAACAGAGGAGCAATTCAATTCAGCTCAATTCCTAAAGCTATGATCATCTGAACACTTGCAAAGTATTGCACTCGACATTTAACATCGTTTCAATTGTTATTACTTCTGCTACAATCGTGGAAAATAGCAAGTGAGTAACAGATGCATCACCTCCGAGAACATGAGTAGATAAAACAATCATGCCATTCTTAACGTAGTCAAAGAAAGTACAGGACCATCATGCTCCGTCGCAGAAATACATGTAGATACATGTGCGTTCAGATATGCAACGACATAAAAATCCTCAAAAAGTGACTAGAGTCGTTTGAATTATGCTACTAGAGCATGTTAGTGAAAAAACTACAAGATTTGAGCCATCCCTGCTTGCTATCCCCTAATTCTTACTTGCAAAATGCACTTAATTTTCATATCAATGACTTTAGACAAATTCTGTATGCAAGAAACCTCTCTGCTTGATTGTAGCCTGATACAAGGCGTTCTTTGCATCCGATCGGTTGGTCTCGAGCACGCCCGCAACTTTGTTAATCTAGCAATTCAAGGAAACATCTCATGTGTGAGCCAATATTTAACCTTCTAAACTTCAAAAGTACATAACATATATTTATTCATAGGCCTCACGAAGCTTGCAGCATCAAGATGACAGAAATATGCGCAACATTGCATGTAGCAGATGTGTAATACCACTGATGTCAGACCTCTCACTCATTCATTTCTGTGATATTGTACCATTACGGTGATAAGTTACATACCGACATGATTTTCTTTTCATGCTACATCCTAATTATACTGCAAGTAGAGACGTCGTTGAGATGGCTATGTTAAATTTACTCGAAGAACTTGCATATGTTATAATGGTCAAACCGGAATCGAAAGGACCCAACAAAACCTTAAATCACCCAAAACTACTCGGAAAACAAGGTGACTGAACAGCTTACGCTTGACACTTGGGTTCAGGTAGTGCGTTCATCGGAGCTCTCGAACAGTGAAGGATGATGCAGCAACAAGTGTGAAGACAAGCACTTGCCCTGCTCGCAAACCATTTTCCCTCACCAAGTTGCCCTACCTAAGCGACAAGCCAGACATGATTCGCGCGGCGCTGCCAAATCCTATCATATCCAGTTAAGGAACTTACGAAACAAGGACCACATGTGTTTCCCACAACATCCACTACATTGCGCAATTCCAATCGCTAAACAAAACTAGGTTGATGAACTCCTTCTTTCATACTCCAACTGTTATCAGTCTTTTCCACATTCACTGGCCCCTTTTACATTTGGATCAGCCTATTTTCCACATATGTTAGCCTCAGTACCATATTGTTCAGCCTGTTTTCTACGTTGAGGTTCTTTTCTAAGTCATCGCGCTTCCTTTTCACGGACCCGCTGGATTGTAGTTTCTCAAATACTTCTCCAGTTTTCTTCTTCTTCGAGGCTCTCTCTCTAGATTGTTTTGGAGAAGCGGTGTACTTAACAATGCCTCGGAAGATGTGGACTTCAAATACAGACTCTCCTATTAACTTGAAGACCAACGAGTCGCCTACCGAGAGTTCATTTCGAATTGCTAAGTCTTTTTGGAGAAAAAAGCGAGTAAAAGGGGTGATGATAATTTTCCTAGGTGATTCATAAAGCATAAAAAATAGGGTAAGAATCTTAGGGCCACGGAAGAACGGAAGTATTATTCTCGAATTACCTAAATTTAATTAGACATGTTCAAATTGAAAATGCATGCAGATTTATGAGATAAAGCATAGACAAAGGTGGTTTTAGCATTTGGATAAGCTAATTAGGACCCTACAAGAATGTTGGAACCATCAAAAGAATTTTAAGAAAAATCGGAGCTATTTTTCCCGAATTAGTTTAGAATAGTGGAGGTGATCAGAACTTTGAAAAATAGAGGGAAAATAGTAAAGAGGGGAGGAAAATAATTTTAAATCTTCGATTGGCTAAAAAGTACCCTATATACATGATAGAGTACAAAAAAAATCATACAAAAGACGGATCCATATGGTCGATTTTAGTTGCAACTATTCGGAACCACCAGAAACTTGAAAAATAGGGAAAGAATAGATAGAGGTGAGGATAATATGATTTTAACACTTGGACTAACTAATAAAGACCCTATGAAAATGTTGAAATCATAAAAAAAACCATGGGAGAATAGCATCTATATGTCATGATTTACATGCAACCTCTAGAACTTTGAATAATAAAGACATAAAGAAATGAAAGGGTAGAGGAGATGATACCAACACATAAACTTGCTAATTAGAACCCTATGAATGTGATGGAAGTGTTAAGAAAATAATAGGAGAATAGGAACTATGTGCTTGAGTTTATATGAGAATATTTGAATTGGTAGGGTTTGAAGTAAGGAGGCGCATGCAAGTATATAAGAAAAAAGGGAGTAAAAGGGGTGCTGATGATTTTTCTAGGTGATTCATATAGAGTAAAAAATATGGTAAGATTCTTAGGGCCACCAAAAGAACGGAAGTATTTTCCCCAAATTACCTAAATTAAATTAGACATGTTCAAATTGGGGTGGCGTGCAGATTTATGAGATAAAGCATAGATAAAGGTGGTTTTAGCATTTGGATAAGCTAATTAGGACCGTGAATGAGTTTTGGAACCATCAAAAGAATTTTTAATAAATCTGAGCTATATTTCTTGACATAGTTCAGAATAGTGGAGGTGATCAAAACTTTAAAAAATAGAGGAAAAATAGTAAGAAGGGAAGGAAATTTTTTTTACGAGGGCAGCGGGCATCCCGGGCAGCCCGCCCCCTGTATCCGGAGCAGCAGTCACCAAGAGGCAGCCACGCGCCTCCGTGCCACCCCGGAGCAGCGCGCGGGGCCCCTAGCCACCCCGCCTGCGCACCAGCCACCCTGCCTGAACTTGCAGGACCTGCAGCGCCGGCAGGTTGCCGTTGGAGGCTCCGCTCCCTCCCCTATCCCGCCTCCCGCCTCCCACCTCGCCTCACGCCTCCTCCGCAGTTGTTTCCTGCCTCCCGCGCTTCTGCCTCCCCGCCTCCTTCGCTGCTGTTCCTCGCAGAAACCCGCGCTCCTGCTCGTTCCTGCATTTGCATTGCGTTTGTTCATGAGGAAGCTCCCCCATTTGCTACCACGTTTGCTATTACATTTGGCATATCAGCTCGTTGTGATTGTGGTTTTTTGCAAGGTTTTCAGCTTGTGTTGCTCGATTGCGAAGTAGGGTTTTATTGTAATCTCACATTCACATCAGGTACGCCATTTCATTCGTAGTTCAACTTGAATTTTGCGACCTCCTTTGCGCGCTATATTTTTCGAAAGTAGGTTTATAGAGTGCATTCAGATCGCATACAGTGTGCATTTAGGTCGCAAAAACAGGTTTCTTCAGTTTTACGAGCTAAACGCACAAATTTTAGCTCGATGCGAGCTAAACTAGCTTATAGTTCAGCGGTACGCTTGGGCATTTAGCTCGAGTTGAGCTAAATCCCCGGATGTGACATAATCTGCTTAGGGATTTAGCTCGAGTCGAGCTAAGTGCACCGCTGTTTCACAACCATACGCAGGTATTTAGCTCGAGTCGAGCTTAACCCACAATTAGTTCATTATTCTACTATGGTGGATTAACTAAATATAGTACTGAATCTGCGCAAATTCCTCTGCTATTTTTTCTAAATGTTCCAGAACTGTATGGGGCAATTAGCTCGACTCAATCTAAATCCCCAGCTGTATCATAATCTGCGTAGATACTTAGCTTGACTCAAGCTAATTGCATGGCTGATTCATGACTATACGCAGGGATTTAGCTCGACTCGAGCTAAGTCCACAGCTTGTTCACTATTCTACACTGGGTGTTTAGCACGAGTCGAGCTAAATATTCTACAGAATTTGCGCAGTTCCTTCGCTATTGGCTCTTGATGTTTCAAAACTTTATGATGCAATTAAATCGAGTCAAGGTAAATAAAGTACTCGGTCTAGCCTAACTTAGCTCATTGCGAGATAAATTATAGTAACATCCTCATAGTATAATCAACATACTTATAGTAATGCGAGATGATTTGGAACGTTTATTTAGCTCTAGTCGAGCTAAATAGTCCAGGACAGTAACATCCGTTGAGTCATATGCTTTCAAGATGATTTTGAACGTTAGATTAGCTCGAGTCGAGCTAAATGTCCCTATGTAGTAGCATCCACATCGTTGTTTTATATGAGTTGATTTTTATTTATAATTTATTCTAAATTTGTTTTCCGATCATAGATGTTCAATTCTTTTCTTTTGTTGTGTAGGGTATACACAGAGCTTATTACCGGCTGTACTCGAGGTGTGACCATTCTACATGGTGACTAGTGCGTCGGATGACAACTGGGACAATTGAAGTATTTCTTCAGAGGCATTATAATTTTTACGAATTTGTTTCTTTCGACGTTTATGGTGGTTCCGTCTTTAACATAATTGTTTTCTGGTCATTAGGATTTGGAAGTTGTTGAGCTTGTTCTGTCGGATCGTTTGAAGGATTGTCCTGGACTTCCGAGATGCAAATGGATAACCAAAGTTGTGACACTATTGAATCCTCGAGGGGCCATTGTTGCAAAGGGTATTTGTCAAAGTGTGGGGTCTGATTGTGTACTGGGCCCCGATGATGAGCCTTTGCAAAATGATCAAGTAGTTGTTCAGCTTGTAAAGTGCTTGGATTTAGAGTTTGTGCCTGCTGATACTATATTTGAGTCATTGAAATGGGATCTCAGCCACGCCATTCATGACAGTTGGTCTTTACTTGATCATTTGCATCGCGAGCAATTCAATATTGCGGTTTATGCTTGTGATCAACCCAAGAGTAAAGGAGTTCGTCCGTATACTTTGAGACAAAGGCATCCTCTGATCTTGAGAACTAGGAGGGAAGATTGATTATTAACGATGGAGTCTGTCAATATGGTTGCAAGTATGAAATGTTGCAATAAGAATTGTTGTCAGCCATTCTCCCGCCAAAAGATTCTGGCCTTGCGAAAGCAGATATACGAGTCTTTGGATTTAAAGTTCAAGGCGCACTTTAAGATTGATATACATCATCGCTTTCATCAAATTGCGGACAAGAGTATGATGGTTAGAACAGAAGGTATTGATATTTGTGCTCGAGTTTGGCAAAATATTACTAGAGTTCCTCCTGCTACGTTTAACAGGAAGAAAGCGGAGGCGGCTGCTGGTTTACGTGCTCGACATCACGGAAATGTCGGATCCAAGAAACCAAGACTTCATGCGAAGCAAGCTGCTGCAACGCTAAAGGTGTTAATCGACAACGCAGCTGATCATATGCCGCACAATGCCAAGATGCTCAGTAATGGGCTGAAAGTAGTTTCATGGTCATTGCCTTCGTCCTTCAAATGGAAGGATACGATCCCAGATATCAATCTCATCAATGAGAGGTAGGGGCTGAAATTCATCGCCCAAAGCACTCTCAACAAGATCAGGCGAACAATATTCTCTAAGTATTCCAAGAAAGCACCCGGAGATAATTTTGCGCGATGCGCAACGTGTGATAAACTTGAGACTATGATCAAGTCTATGGTGTCAGATTCAACTGAACATAATATGTGGATCAAGAAGCTTAAACTTCACTTGGACCATCAGCAAACACATCGTGAGTATTATTATACAAACCGCTCTTTATCTATTCAAAGGCCCAAAGATGTTCTTTGCATTATCCATGACAAAATGGATCATGCGAAGACCGCTTGTCCTTTGTTTTCTCATAAAACTAAAACTAATGATGCGCTGATGAAACTTCCCATTGTTGTGACTGGAATGATTGCTCATGGGCATTGCGATGTTCGTTATGCTCATTACGGGCTTGACAGTTATCCGAGTGATTGCAATCTCACTATTGGTTCTATTCTGAAGCTTCTGTAAGATCTAGAGAAAGTTCTGATATTGCATTCCAAGTCATTGTTTGCTGGATCTGGAACGCATCGTTTGTTTGAGGCATTGCTTATCGGAAAAGATGCTTGTTTGAACTCTCTTTTACCTGAGAGTGAGTCAATAGGAGCTTCGGAATCCTTACCTCCGGTTTTACATGTTCAACTTGACAACGCCGCCTCTAATAACAAAAACCGGTTTATATTTTGCTTTTGGTCCCTTCTAGTATATATGGGCGTTTTCCGTGAAATTTATGTCAACTTTCTTTTAGTTGGACATACTCATGAAGACATTGACGTTCTTTTTGGACGTTGGAGTATGATTTTTAAAGAGAATGACTATTTGACGATTCCTCTTTTGATGAAGTCATTCATGGACGCTGAGGCATTCCAGTTATTCCTCATTTCCTTGAGGAAATTCTTGATTTTAAGGGCTATAAAAAGGATTTCATTGTTTCTAATGACAAAATTCTTGTCGGTTATTCGGAAGGACAACAATATAAGTTTTTCAAACATGACAATGGGTGGCCTATGATGAAGTACAAGATGTTATGTTCTGACAATGAGTGGCTTCTATCGACCAGTGAAGGAATAAAATTGTAGAAAGAAAATGCAATTACTAGTATGCCCATAATGCCCTTGGGAGAAATGAAGCCTTCAGCGTCAATTCCTATGAAGAATTTCAATAAAATTGTGAAAGGTATATCAGGTTTCATTAAGTTGTGGGAAACTTCATGTGCCCAAGACTTGTCTAGAGAATATCATCGACGTCACGATTCTGTTTTACGCTATTGGCGTGCAGTCAATGTTTCATTGGTGGCGCCCATGGAGGTTTCTTCTTCTTTGAAGAATGGATGTTGGCCTTTGACCCGAATACCTTTGACTCGAGAATTTCTTAACACGGGTGAATTACGCGAGGAATATAGGCAAGATCCCCATTTTATCGGCCGCTTGTGTGATAAACCAAGAGAGTCATTTCTCGTTGGTCGAATTGTTTTTGCTGGCTACTTTTTAGCTTTACGTCCAGTAGATGGAGATGTTCGACCCTTTTGGATTGCGAGGGCTTTGACCGATTTTGATCTTGATCGCAACAATCCGGGATGTATTTAAATCCAGTTTTTTAAACCTATTAACAAGCGCGCCGTTGTTCAAGATACCTTTGTTGGTTGGGACACGCAGAAGAATTTCAATTGGGTGTTTGATGACAGCCAGGATCCGGTTTAACTTTATGCAGGTGCTATTTTTACATTATGGAAATCTAGTGCCAAAGCTGGTTCTCAATGTTCAGCAATCTCAATATTTGAGCAACAATTTACTATCATCATACAAAGTATTCTGCGTTTTGAGACCGAGGAGGAATAAAATTTGAGATCATTCAAGACATTGTTTTTTAGCTCACGTCGAGCTAAATAGTCTATCGCGGCTTTAGCTGTTATGGAAGACAAAGTGGACTAGAGCTCTTCCAGATCTTTTCTCGCATTGGATTTTAGCTCGTTTAGAGCTTAATTTATATTGAAATTGTTTACAGTTTTTCTTGTTATACGCACAATAATAGATGGATGTAGTTTTATTTTAAAGTAGCACCTTATTGTAACTGTTACTTTAAATAGAATTGTATGTTTAAAACTATATTTAGTTTTGACATTGTGATAGTTTCTCATTTTAATGTGGTTACCGTTTTAATGTGTTGTTTCTTTTAGATTGGGTATTGAATGTGTTTTGACTGTTTCAAATATTTGTTCTCAATATAGTTGAGTTTCTTATTTTAGTGGGATGTTTTTCTTATCCCAGAGTTTTGACTTTCTTGGTTTGCACTTTAGCTCTAGATGAAGTCCTTTTTGCTGGATTTAGGTCGAATATAAAGTGTAAACCAGATTGTGGAAGGTCGTTGTGGCATAAAATCGGTAGCCTAACCGGATTACGCCTTGTTTTCACACTTCACAGAGTCTCCGTGGAACGTTACCCGGAAGGTGGACCTTTTTGCTAGGTTTTAGAGGTAAATTGGGTTGTTTTTGGTCCTACTTGGTTTGGCATCTCACGATATTAGTAAACCTTTGGCGCCACTGCCGGAGATTCTAAAGCTGTGAAGCAAAGAATTCTCCGGTGGGACGCTGGTTTTTTATAGATCCGGTGGAGTACGCGGGAGATTGGAGTGCTGTCAAGTTAATCAGGAAGAAGTTGCAAGTGCGAGTCGACCTGAATGAGGGAGAAGTCTGCTGATGTATATTAGCAAGTTGCTTCATGACTCAAGGGCAAGCCAGCGATCCGGACCCCCATCGCATCACACGGTCTACCAGAAGGAGTACCATTCCCGCAGTTACTCCTATTGCCCAAACACAAGAATTTGTCTATGTTCCAGAAGAGACACTCTACGCCGCACCAGCGGAGGAGGTAGTCGCACCTGTCAAAGAGCTGAACGTAACGGCATCTCAACCGAGTGTTGAGATACTAGCTGCATCGGAGGAAGGGGGACCGGATCACATGGAGCCTGCCGCCGACCTGAGAAGGGCTGGCCCACTCACTCCTCTGAAGTATAATGGATTTCAGGGGGATGGCAGCAAGAACGTGGATGACTGGTTGCAGGAGTTTACCACTACTGCCAACGCCAACCAAGAAGATCCGGAATCTCGGCTGAGGGTGTTCTCCGGATTACTGAAGGGGGAAGTACTGAAGTGGTACATGGATGTTTTGGACAAAGCGCGCGAGAACTGGCAGGAGCTTACAGCGTTGTTCCTCCATACCTTCCGTGAAGCTGGAGGTGAAGCAAAGGCACTCGGCCGGTTGAGCGACATAACCAAGAAAAAGTCCGAGAATATCTGGCAGTATGGTATGAGGGTTAAATCCCTCATGAATAAAGTCACTACGGACATCGCTCCGGTCGTCGCCATTCAGTGGTACATAGCCGGTCTCCCTAATGAGATGGCCTTCCAGATCGGAAGGACCAAATCGGCTACACTCCGGGCAACAGTGGAGGCTGCTCAGGATTATGAGGATTTGGCCTTATCCTTGCGCGATCCGTCAAAGAAGGAGAAAAACAAGAAGCAGCGCGGGAAGGGCAGCAAGAAGAAGAAAGAAGAGACAAAATAAGAGAGCTCTAAGGTCGACAGCAACGCGGAGAAGGAGTCAGAAGAGGACGGAGAACCGGACAGCGAGTCCGACCCTCCGAAGAGGTCCAGCAGCAGCAAAGCGACGAGATCCTGTAAAGAGAAGGCGACCATTAAAATTAAGGTCGAACCGGAGGACAATATGAAGCTGCTCTTGGACGAGCTTCGCGCCATTAAGGTTAAGCTTGCAGAAAACCGGCCATCCCAAAAACTCCCCTCCAGTACCAGATCGAATGTATGGTGCTCCCGCTGTCGAGAACTTGGGCATTTTGCCTCAGACTGCCCTCACGCGACAGCCAAGAAACCAGTGCACTTTGTGGAGGCGAAAACCGGAGTGGATTACACCATGCCGGATGATGACAATTATGCAGATGGTGATGTCTAGTACATCTACCAAGTCCAATCCGGATACGGATGCGGCACAGGTACATCTTTCCGACCAAGCGGTTGTCGCGGCCCAAATTACTCCCAACTCTTTTTCCTCAAGTAAGCCTTAGTAGCGGAATCCCGGCTCACTTTGTTGGTAGCAATCGGCCACAACTTAGCTAACACTGCACATGCCAAGCACACACAATGTTAGCACCATTTCTAGTCAAGGTGTCCAACCCACCTTGACTCCTACAACTCATTACCCGGAACCCGTAAACCGGAACTCCCACAAAACACATGGGCATGCCACTTGGTGGCACAGGGCGGCCTTCCACACATGTCCAAGCTCCCAAGGGTAGCACTACTCACCCCCGGAGCTAACCGCCCTTGCATACTGTCCAACTCCTCACTAGTCCCCTTCCATTCATGTCTACACTCTCCATTCGGGACATTACCGGAAACCGGCACTACTTTTCACGGGGACTAGTTTGGAGCGGGACACTTTTCCAACCCAATGTTTCCGGATGCACACCACAAGCATCCCATAGTGCCCAAGGTGCGGGAGTGAGGCCCCATTCCAAGCCTCACCCCTTAGAGCCACCCCGGCTCCTCAAGGCACCATGTGCAAGTGAGGAGGGAGACCACCCCTCCTCATAGTACTCTCTGGAGTCTTCGGTAGGCCCCCCCCTCTTGTGTTGAGGGGCCTTCCGTGATTCACTTTTGTTTTGGAAGACCACCCGTTTTTGCCTTAGTCTCAAAAACGGGCCGTATCTTCTTCTCGGGCTAACTTGTAGCTCAGTTATCCAAATGGGACGTGCAAGCCCATTTTCGACATCTACTCTTTGAGTAGATGTCGATAGACTCCTCGCTTGTCCCAATTGGAGCTTCTATGTGGGAGCTATGCTCCTCTGAACATTCGGGAGTCCTGGGAGGCAGCAGTCCCGGAGTCCCAAAGTTCCGATGCTTTGGAGAGCCATATCTCCCAAAGCATTGCTTTGCTCCTCACGAGCCTTAGCATTTTGGAAAGCTCTTGTCCAGAGCTTTCCAAGGGCATGCAACATGTCGCCATCCAAGAAGGACGACATTTTGAGTCCCGAAAGGTAACACTCCCAAGTCCCGGAGTGTCCCGGAACGCCCTCCAACGTTGGAGAGCCATATCTCATGACTCACAACTCCAAATCGCGCGTTCTTTGGACCTATGGGTGCGTGCTTGAACAAGGTTTCCAACCATATAAAGCACACCACCAAGTTTGTCCCAAGCACGACGCCATTGCGTGCTGTTTGCTCGGGACTCCCCTTAGTCACTTCACCTTGTGTCTTGCCAAGCCCGGGACGTCACTCCCGGGGTCCTCTTGGCTCACCGCGGTGTTTGGACATCCTTTTGAAAGGGATGTGACAGCGGTGGCCTAGACACATCCGATCACGGAAGGGGGACCTCTTAAACTGCTCCACCCGAGAGCACCGTACTTACATCTATCTGGACAATGTCCAATGCTACGGGTGTGGACAGCACGGCCATTATGCAACCGGATGAGTAAATGAGCCCTTTCAAGACAACGAGGTTGTGCAAATTCTCCCATGCCAGAACTGCGGTGAGTATGGTCATTGTGAAACGAGCTGCCCAAAACCGCCACGATAGAAGGTTGTTCAGAAAATGGTGGACAAAACGCCCCGGGAGATGACTGCGTTGAACTATGCGTACTCCGCCGGGGTTGAAAATCTGCCTAAATGATGCCAAGAGGTGGATATGCTGGTCGTGGAGGAGGTTGCAGTGAACAAAGTCTCCACCCGCAGCTCCACCCGAGAGAACGCGGATTCCGGTACCCGGCGCAACAAGAAGAATACGGGGGCCAACCGGAAATGCAGTGATAGTCCGGATGGTCATTCCGAGGAGGTGAACCGGAGCGACCAGCCATTAATTGAGCCACCCCCGTAGAAGCAAAGAAAGGGGTGGAATACAATAGATTAGAAATAGATATTACCGACGAAGTTAGAGAATCCTTGCTGGATCCGGGCCCAAAGCCGCCGGCTAAGAAGGTCCAGTTTGTTGGTAATCCGGTGGTACTGAAACCGGGGCCCAAAGCGAGGGTGGATAAGTACGACATCTTATAGGATGTCAAGGACCAGCGCGCAAATGTCACGATCTGTGAGCTACTCCACGACAACGTCAACTACCAGAAGGTCATCCGGGAGGCTTGGATCCAACGGAGGAAGAAAAAGTACAAGCTTCCAGCAGTAGCGGTGAATTTTGCTGCCATTGAGGATTACGGAGCTCCGAAGGTTACAGTCGAAGTGAACGAGTGCAGCGTCCACAACGCTCCGGTCAACGGCGAGTCCGGAGTTAACCTGATGCTGGAAGATACAACACACGACCCTGGAACGCACCGTACTAGTGTTGAGGATGGCAGACCAATTTCGAGTGGTCCTGGTTGGACTACTCTCTCAGATTCCATCCCGCGTAGGTAAGCAGAACTATTTGCTGAACTACGTGGTGATCCGGGTTGACAAGGGTAGACCGTTCCGGATGGTGTTGGGACGACCCTGGCTCTATCTCGCCAAGGTGGTGGTGGACTGGGGAGAGAAGGAATTCCGGGTAGGAAGACCTCCCGTCCAAATCCCTTGGAGACACACTGACCACGAAGGAGAGACCAGTGAGACAGAGGACTACACCTCGGACTGGTCAGAGTTAGAACCTAAGTCCCAGGCTTACTACCTAATCGAGGAGTTTGCCAGTTTGGTAGAGAAAGACTTCCAGTTTCAAGAGCAAGTCTCAGAAGAGGCACCTCTTCATCGATCGGACCTGCTCCAGGAAGGAAAGACTGATGTAGAGGATCGATCATTGGGCGAATCGTATACGGCACTCACTGACAAATGGGTACGCCAGCAGCTCACGAATCCGGATACCCAACCGGCACGACTGGGAGGAGGAAGTCACTTGTCATGGGGAGCATTAGACCCAGATTCGGAGGAGAAGGAACCCGAGAAGATCAAGAATGTAGTCTCACTCAAGGATTACGAGGAGATGGAGATCCGGACAGACTGGAAGTTATACATGGGGAAGACGTTAACCCTAGAGGAGAAAGAGGAATGCCGCCAGCTCCTGGCGAAGCATTCTGATGTGTTTGTCTGGGCCCCTAGCGATCGCCGTGGAATTCCTATACATTTGGGAGAGCACGAAATCGATCTGATCGACAGAGCCGTTGTTGGATCCTATTTTTTTGATTGTGTGCCAATATGTTCTAATGCGCATTAAGAATAAGTATAGTGTCAAGAATCCGACCTAAGTATGTGATAGGCCGTATACTATAAGGCAAATACGTTTTTACAAATAAGTATTATATTTAGAATGTAGTTTGTAATAAAAAGGACGGGTTCGCGAACCCGTACTTCGCACTCGAACGGTGAGGACGTACTGTCAGAAGCCGGAATGGGGGTAAAGACGGCAACTGGAGGATGGAGTGGCCGGAAGGTTAATAATGACAAACAATGCCAAAGACGGCTCCGTACGGAGACGGTAATGATGGCGGACGGACAGGTCATGATGGTCGGGTTTGAATCCGGCTCTCTCTATAAAACGCGACCCGTCCTCCATTGTCATTACCTGCCTTCTCGCTTTCCAGCCTTCTCGCTTTCTTGCGCCCCTGCCTTCCGTCCTTTCGCTTTCCGTCCCTTAGTTTCCGATCCGGCCCCCTGGCCGATCTCAGCCCGGCCACTCGCTACTTTCTGTCAGTTTTCTTTCCAATGGCATCATCAGCTTCCGCTTCCACTTCCGCTTCGGCCAAGAAGGAGCACAAGATTTCAATCAAGTTGGTACTCCCTGTCTTTCCGGCCGAAGAAGAAGAGAAGACGATGCTGATGGAGGACCTCGATCGGATGGGCTTGTCTGGCCTTCTCGAAACCCCGTGGGGATTACGTGACGCGGCGATGGTGCGCGAGATAAAGACCGGCGCGCTGAACCAGTTCGAAGGGACGGTTAGAGGGAAGCCGGCGTCCTGGACGGCCGATCATTGGAGAACAGTTTACGGCCTGATCGAAAACAGTGGCGTAGGGTTATGCAGCCGGAAATACAAGTCGGCGAAGATGGCCTTCCACGGGAAGCCGCACAAGAATAACGGCTTCTCGGTGGGGGACTGCAAGGAGCCAAGGGAGCGCGCGGTGATCAGATTTCTAGCGCCGATTATCCACGCAGACAAGCCGCACCGGATCACAGTCCGGCTTGCCCATACCGTCCTGGGGTTGGTACAAGGAGAGCGGGAAGTTGACTGGGGCATCAACATCCGTGACCTTGTCGCCCGGCTTGCGGAGAACGTTGGTAAGACCCGACCTAGCCCGATCACCCCCTTCCTTTACCATTTGTATAAAAAGGAGGAGGTCTTGACCAAGGAGGAGGAATCGAACTACAAGATTGCGCTGTCGTCTCAAAACAACGGTGTGTTTGAGTCCGAGAAGGACGCGGACAGCAAGGCCGTCTATTCGGATGACGAAGAGGACGAGGTCGGATCCAATGAGGAGGACGTGCAACCGGATGCGCCCCAAGAGCCGGCTCGCGAGGAGACACCGTAGCGAGCTGCACCCGAGGTAATCGTATTTTTGACCCCGTCCCCGCCTGCAAAGCCGACCTTGGCCGTAGTTCAGACCAAGCGCTGCCAAGCTTCAACGGTTGTGGAAGATGACAAGGTTACGGCCGACTGGGAGAATCCCATGCAGCCCAATGACCTCCGACTTCCTCCACCCACCAGTCCGTCCGCCACCATCCGGATCCAATGAGGAGGGCATGGTACCACTTCACGGAAGCTCGTACCACGTACTTCCATTACCAGGGACTAATCTCTCGTTTATGTAAGGAATTTGGGGTGCACACTTTGCTGGATGTTAAACAGAAGTGGGATTCCAAGCCGACCGAGGAAGAGTACCATCAACTGGAGCGCCAGATCACGAAGCTCACGATGAATAATCTACGCTTGAGGGAGACGATCAGGCAAAGAGAGGAAGAGCTCGTGATCGGCCGACAAGCTGTCCAGACCGCTCAGAAGCAGGTGGTAAAGTTGGTGGAAGTCTGCAAGGTTTCGGCCGAGGTACTTCAGAAGGCCAACCTGTACGAGGCCGGAATCCTACAGTCAAAAGTTTTCAAGGCGGAAACCTTCCGGAAATTTCTCCTTGCAACAAAGACGTACTCCACCAAAATTGAGAAGAGCAACGCTGAAGTGAAGGTGGTGCTGGACTTTGTCTGTGAGCGGATTAACAAGATGGCAGCGGTTCCGGCCTTCGCACCCACTCCAGCAGAGACCCCAAGGCAGAAGCTGGCCAATGCCGAGAGGACGGATACTGGACCCTCGAGTCCGGCCAACACCAAAGGCAAGAATAAGGTAAAAACGGAGGAAGGCGCAGCCGGCCCGGCAGATTCTCAGGCCAAGACACCCGTACTGCAAAGAGGTAGCTCACGTCCGAGGAATACGAGAAGTCCTCAGGCGCTCAGAAACTCCATGATATCGATCTCAAACACTCCAAAGAGGAAGAGTTGAAGAGCGGAGACAACACGGAAGAGGGCGCAAGTGATGACGAGTACATGATCACGGACACGGGCAAGAGAGTCAAGACATGACGGATAGCAGCCTCGCCCCAGAAACGGCCGAAGCACGGAGTTCGTTCGAGGAAAAAAAGGTAGGACGTACTTAGAGGCCGGAAGTTAGAAGTCGGCCAGGGTTAGGAAGCCGGATTGGAATCCGGCCTAGGACAGGTAGAAATATCTTTTTGGGGATGCGATCCGCTTTTTGAGAAGTAGGCCTTGTAGGCCGGCGCCGCAATCGAATTAGGCTTCTAAGTCGTTGACTTAGAAGTACTTATAGATGAAAGTTTTGTCACCTAAAACATTCCATCCTTAAGTGTTCATCAAAATGTTTGTATGCGCATATTCATTGTGATCCTTTCTCTGTCTCCCTTTTAGGTTGAGTGCTTAGAAGTCGTATCTACTGCATCTGGGTTGTGAGTTGGGAGTTAGGAATCAGGATTTCTTGTTAGATTAATTCTGTGGAGTTGAGGTCGAGTTGGGCGTATTCTTGAGTGCCTTGTGTCTTGTATTGGTCTGGGTGTCTGAGAGAGGGAAACAACTCTGGTAAAGACCTTACGGAATGGGAGGGTCTGAGAGTAGAGTGTGCGAGGCAGGATTCCAATCCGACCTCCAACTGCTACGGACTTGGGTTTTTCTGTAGTCTCAGAGGACGGGTCAAGCTCACACATCCCTTTCCAAAGGATGCCCGAACACCGTGGTGAGCCAAGAGGACCCCGGGAGTGACGTCCCGGGCTTGGCAAGACACAAGGTGAAGTGACCAAGGGGAGTCCCGAGCAAACAACACGCAATGGCGTCGTGTACGAGACGAACTTGGTGATGTGCTTTACATGGTTGGAAACCTTGTTCAAGCACGCACCCATAGGTCCAAAGAACGCGCGATTTGGAGTTGTGAGTCATGAGATATGGCTCTCCAAAGTTGGAGCGCGTTCCGGGACACTCCGGGACTTGGGAGTGTTACCTTTCGGGACTCAAAATGTCGCCGTTCTTGGATGGCGGCATGTTGCATGTCTTTGGAAAGCTCTGGACAAGAGCTTCTCAAAATGCTAAGGCTCGTGAGGAGGAAAGCAATGCTTTGGGAGATAAGGCTCTCCAAAGCATCGGGACTTCGGGACTCCGGGACTGCTGCCTCCCGGGACTCCCGAATGTTCAGAGGAGCATAGCTCTCACATGGAAGCTCCGATTGGGACAAATGAGGAGTCCATCGGCATCAACTCAAAGAGTAGATGTCGAAAATGGGCTTGCACGTCCCATTTGGATAACTGAGCTACAAGTTAGCCCGAGAAGAAGATAAGGCCCGTTTTTGAGATTAAGGCAAAAACGGGTGGTCTTCCAAAACAAAAGTGTGTCACGGAAGGCCCCTCAACACAAGAGGGGGGGGGCCTACCGAAGACTCCAGAGAGTACTATGAGGAGGGGTGGTCTCCCTCCTCACTTGCACATGGTGCCTTGAGGAGCCGGGGTGGTTCCAAGGGGTGAGGCTTGGGATGGGGCCTCACTCCCGCACCTTGTGGAAAGTAGAGAGTGCTTTGGAGCATCTCTAAACATGGGGTTGGGAAGTGTCCCTCTCCAAGTTAGTCCCCGTGATAAGTAGTGCCGGTTCCCGGGAGTAACCGGGAATGGCTCTAAAGGGTGAGGCATGCAAAGGAAGCCTCACTTCCACACCTTGGGCATTGTGGGATGCTCTTGAGCATCCCGCAACATTGGGTTGGAAAGAGACCCGCTCCAAACTAGTTCCCGGGAAAACAAGTGCCGGATTCCGGGAGGATTTCCGGCAAAGTCCCGAATGGGGTGAGAAACAAGAGTGCAAGGGGACTAGTGGGAAGTTGGACAATAGATAAGGGCGGTTAGCTCCGGGGGTGATTAGTAGCACCCTTGGGAGCTTGGACATTTGTGGAAGGCCGCCCCGTGCCACCAAGTGGCATGCCCATGTGTTGGTGGGAGTTCCGGATAATGAGTATCCGGTCATGAATTATGGAGTCAAGGTGGGTTGGACACCTTGACTTAGAATGGTGCTAACATTGTGTATGTGGGCACATGCAACTGTTAGCAAAGTCGTGGCCGGTTGCTACCAACTAAGAGAGCCGGGATTCCGCTACCAAGTAAGGCTCACTAAGAAAAATAAAAATGAGTTGGAGTAATTAGGGTCGCGACACAAACACAGTACGTGACCGGAATACGTGTAGACGTCCTCTAGCCGGATTCGGAGCTCTTGGAGTTTGTCATTGTAGTAAGTGTAATAGAGTAACCAGGACGGCCTGCGTGACCTGCTAATTCGGACGGCTAGGACGGATTAGTTGTGAGGACGTAATGTGTGCCTAGGTGTGTGTTTGTATGGGAAGAGTCTAAGTGTGGAATTTTCTGCCATAGTAAATATAAGGGAAAGATTCTTTGTGCATCCCCTCTTGCATAGGGATACCCTTGCCGTCCAAGGTTAAAACATAAGTTGTGTATAGAAACGTTTGGTGCTTGGTTGTTTTAGCACTACTTTATCCTGGTCACTTCACAGAATCCCTGGAACGATACACGAGTCACCTAAACACGGGTATGACACTAATAAACGTGTAAGGGAAGACAAAGTGAAGTCATGGCATCCGACAGCCGTTCCGGTCGAACAACGCTAGTATCGATTGAATCCATAGTACCCATTGATGGTGAAAGAGGAGATAGATCGATTGCTGGAGGCAGGATTCATCTATTCAGTCAACAACTCGAAGTGGGTTTCTCCAATAGTGGTTGTGTGAGCCTAAATCCCGGTGACCCGGTTTTTAAGCCACAAGTTTGGCCGTGGGGGTGGGTGCAAGTAAAACGACCTTCCAAGCAATGGACACCAAACTTCATACATACATGCAATTTCTAGTTTGGATTCACAAGGAGACACAACCATTCACTCAAGTCTCCATTTAATGCAAAACAAGTAGCTCCAGCAGTAAATTGAGTCCGCCAAGCCTCCCTAGGAGGTTCAAATAACCCTCATTCGACCACCCAGGGCCTAGGGCTCAATTATGGGCACAAAATGACCAAAAGGAACACTTAAGGCCTCTAAAACACATATGGACTAAGAGGTCCAGCACACAATTTAGGGCTAAAAAGGGGTTGCAAATCACATCAAAGCACCTTCTACCTCAAGCCTAAGCACCCAATCAACATATGAGTGCTAACAATCAACTAAACATGCAATTCTACACCACTACACAATTTTAGGGTTAATTGGAGAATTTTGGGCGGCGCTTCACATGTTCCCCACACGAATTCAAATCGTGACACAAGACAATCAAACCAAAGATACACAAGCAAGAAAACATACATTCATACATGAAACTATAACACAACATCACCAAATCAAGCTGCAACCCAAACATGTTTTTGGGCAACAAATTGCCATTTTCCAAAGCATTCATGCATCTAACCCCACTAGGGTCGTTGCACACACAATCTAGCTACTCAAGAGTGTCACAATCACATCAAAGGAGGATGAAATGGGGCTTCCCTCAATCTGCCGCCACCAGTAAGGTCCCTTCGGTAGAACGACGATTTCTCCCTCGTCCTTGCTCCAATGGGGGCGAGCTTGGTCCCATTAGAAAACAAAACTCAACAATGCTCCTGGATGTCTATGGCACGCCCCCCAATTCTTTGCCAATTGTGAGATCTCGTCCTTCAAAGCCGACCCTTCAACTCTGCCGTCACCAGTAAGGGTACTTTGGTAGAATCGCGATTTCTCCCTCGTCCTTGCTCCAATGAGGGCAAGCTTGGTCTTGTTGGAATGAAATCTCAACAACGCTCCTAAATCTCTAAGGCACGCCTCCCAATTCTTTGTGAATCGTGAGATCTCGTCCTTCAAAGTCGGCCCCTCAACTCTGCCGTCACCAGTAAGGGTACTTTGGTAGAATCGCGATTTCTTCCTTGTCCTTGCTCCAATGAGGGCAAGCTTGGTCTTGTTGGAAAGAAAACTCAACAACGCTCCTAGATCTCTAAGGCAAGCCTCCCAATTCTTCGTCAATCGTGAGATCTCGTCCTTCAAAGTCGGCAGCCACTCCCAAGTTGAAAACTCCAACCCTTCTATCTTCTCCTCCAACCTACCCACACTCACACCCACATGCAACGAATCCACACATCCTACTTGCAAGTTTTTTTGTGTTAGATCACCCAACTCTATGTTGCATAGCTACAACCTAAGAAAACTTTCACACACACACACCCTCTTTTCCCACACATGGGAGAGAGAGAGAGACACACACTCTCTCCAACCCTAGCCCAACGGTAGGGAGAAAACCAACTCCACTACATCCATCCAACATTTCATCCACCGGTCTTCTAACCCCTTTTCCACTTTCTAACTTTTTAGAACTAAAACCATTGAGGATTTTGATTCTAACAAGTCCGGATTAGCGAGATAAGACTCCAAGACTTTCTACTATATGCCGAGGTTTGAAACTAAAAGGGTAAAACATAAGAATAAGCATTATATAACGCGCGTAAATAATCAAAACCTTGCGGGAAGGGTTTTCCCGCCGAGGTGAACCATCTCAAGGGTTCACAGGTTGTCCCGAAGAAAACCTGAGCAGATGGGAAGGTGAAGATCCGGGTCTGCCAGGACTTACGGAAGCTCAATGCGGCTACCAAGAAGGATTACTACCCCCTACCCTTCACCGATGTCATCGTTGATCACGTAGCCGGTCGGAAACTTTATAGTTTCCTCGACAGGTTCTCCGGTTACAACCAGGTATCCATCCGGGCAAGCGACCAGCTAAAGACAACCATTATGACGGAATGGGGTACCTACGCGTTCAACCGGATGCCCTTCGGCCTTTGCAACGCTCGGGGCACATTCCAGAGGTTGATAACCGACATCTTTAAGGATTTCCTACTACAATTTTTGAAAGTCGTCATTGATGACTTCGCCGTATTTGGAGACCGGAAAAACCACCTCTCCCACCTCTGCCAAACTTTCTAGCGCTGCAGCGAAACGAACTCCAAACTACACCCGTTAAATGTTTTTCGGCCTGGAAACCGGATTGCTGTTGGGTCACGTTGTTAGTCGGCAAGGTTTGCAGGTGGATACGGACAAAGTCAAGGTGATCCTAACCTTGTCCCCACCACGAACGGTTTGAGAAGTTCGAGGATTCCTCGGCTGTGTAGGGTACTAGTGGAGGTTCATCGACAGCTACGTGCGGAGAGCATCTCCGCTGACCGAGTTGCTGAAGAATAACGAGCCTTTTGTGTGGACGTCCAAACGTCAGGCTGCGTTTGAGGACGTGAAGAAGCGATCGGTCAGCGCTCCAATTCTGTCCCCACCGGATTGCAAGAAGGAGTTGAATGTGACCATCGACGCATCGGAATGGTGCCTCGGAGCCATTTTATAGCAAGCCGACGAGGAAAGGAGAGAAAACCGGATTTACTTTGCAAGTCGCCTGATGAGCTCCGCGGAACGCAATTACACCACCACGGAGAGAGAAGCATTGGCATTGGTGTACTCCTGCAAGAAATTTCGGCACTACCTTCTAGGCTACAAAGTTGTTTTCCACACGGATCACGACTCCCTGAAGTACCTCGTGAACAAGGCTGATCTATCCTGGAGAATTGCAAGATGGATCCTGCTTCTCCAAGAGTTCGACTATGAGGTGAAGGTCAAGTCCAGGAAAGCGAATCCCAATGCAGACTACCTCTCACGGGTGCGCGGAAACAAAGCTTTTGAGGATGTGCCCTGTCTTTTTCCGGATGAGTTTACATAAGGGAAACCGATTCCCTCAACAGGAGTATTCCACATCAAACAAGCATCTGCGTCAGATTACGAAGAGGTCAGGGACTTTTTGAATACAGGGGAGTATCCAAAAGGCATGTTGAGGGACCAGAAAAGCGTGTTTCAGTACAAAACGGCACCATACACCGTGCTGTTCGGAATCCCCTTCCGGATGGGGCTAGATGATGTCATCCGACGCTGCTTGGATCCCGACGATTGCAAACCGGTGATGGAGGCGGTTCATGCAGGTGATTCGGGAGGACATTTTGCAGCAGTGAGTACAGTGAACCGGATAAAGAGTTATTGGTGGCCCTACATCATTCGGGACGTGAAGAAGTATGTCCGGAGTTGCAACCAATGCCAGAGAACGGGTGCGCCTCAGGTCAGGAATCACTGGCCGCTGACCCCCATCATTCCCTTAGCCCCTTTTGTAAAATGGGGGATTGATTTCAGCGGGCCAGTTAATCTGGTCAGTAGCGACCGGAAGAGGTGCATCATCCTAGCCACGGATTATGCGACCAAATGGGTGGAAGCACGGGCTATAAGAAGGAATGACGCACGTATTGCAGCCCGGTTTCTATTCGAGGAGATTATGATGCTTTTCGGGTACCCCTGGAATTGGTGAGTGATCGCGGTAAGCACTTCATCAATGACATTGTGGAGGATCTGACGAACCGATACGCCATCAAACACCGGAAGACCACTCCGTATAATCCAAAAGCTGACGGTCTTACGGGAAGATCGAATGGCATCATCGGCAAAATTTTAGGCAAAATGGTGACGGCACACAAGACGAATTGGGACCGAAAACTGCCATCTGCCGTGCACGCGTACAACACCTCGGAGAAAACTACGACCGGTAAGACTCCATTTTTTATTGGTGTTTGGACAGGAATGCATCCACGGCATAGAGCTCAACATTGAATGCCACCGAGTCATGGCCATCCGGATGGGGAAACGAGTGGAGGATGACACTCCCCAATTGATGGCTATCAACGATATGGAGGAGTTGCGGGAGGAGGCCATTGAGAAGAACTGGATAGAGCAAGAAAAGAGGAAGGTGATCTTTGTCAAACGCCTTCCACAAGAGCACGGAATCCGGACAGAGACGCTAGTCCTACTGTACGAGAGCCGGTTCATGGATTTCTCCGGAAAACTTCATACCCGGTGGATTGGGCCTTACAAGGTCACGGAAATCTTTGCACATGGATTGCTGCAATTGCAGGATTTGCAAGGTAATACTTTACCAACTCGGACAAATGGGTCCCGTGTTAAGAGGTACCACCCAGAGTCAGTCTCACAGTTAGAATCCAATTCCAGAGGATGCCTCGGCGGACGATTCCAGTTAAACTATATACTGTAAGGACGAATGTGTTCGAGAGGATGCTCACATTTAAGAGAGGGTTAATGTCAAACCCTGTTCTCCAATTTTTTAATTTTTATTGCGTGTTTAGGGTTAAAATGTTAGTATTAGCGTTTGGGAATAAAGACCGGATAGTTAAAACCGGTTCGTAGATAGCATTCTAATTTTGTCGTTCATCCGGTTGGCCTTAGTAGATTCTAGAGCTTACTGGAGTGTCTTGGTCTCATCCGGTTTACCTTGGGAATTCCGGGTGACCTGGTTTTTCTACCGGGATGGTCATCGGGGCGACCGGTAGACCCAATGAAATGGCCGGATATTTTGCGCGTACCCGCTAGTATTACCGGCGGCTCACTCGTGCCCGGAACAAGGACCGGTGTACCTCTCGAGGCCGGAGTAATGATGTCTCGGGGGGAGGTTTCTGGATTAAGGCTTTTAAGCGCTGCCGCCACCATTCTTGGCCATTCCAACTTCAATTCGCGCATTCTCTGTGCTCATACATTGCCGCGCGCTCAGCAAGTCGGAGGAGAGTGTCAATCAGCGAGTCCAGTTAGGGTTCCGGGAGATAGGATTTTCACCGAAAGGAGTCCGGAAACGCAGGGTTTGGCAAGCGACTCCAAACGCCGAAAGAGAAGTAGCATCAGCGCCATGACGAGAAAGAGGGACGCGGAGCTATGGCGAGTGGGGAAGCCGATTCCCATCAAGATGGTGAAGCCGGACTTCCCAAGGACACCGCGCCATGAAGCGGAGTTGAAGGAGGACCTCCTCCGGACGGGCTGCGCCGGATTTTTTGATGTCCGGTGTGATATGTCCGACCAGCTCATCATCAAGGAGACGGTCAGCAAGAGGTTCCCGGATCAGTTTAGAGCATCGCTTACGGCTGAAGCAAGAGAACTGGAAGCCAGGCCAATAGAAGGCGACGTACTGGTTTCCAGAGTCCCCGGTGGGTTACATCAAGAGCAAGGGTGATGAAGGGCTACGGAGCCGGTTCCGGAAGTCACTTGACACGAAGATCGGCTTCACGATCAAGGATTGCAAGAGTGACCGGGAGATGGTGCTACTCCGGTTTCTGGTGCCCATCCTCAGCCTGGATAAGCCAACGACGTGCACTATCAAGCTCATGAAGTCCATTTTGTTGAGCTACGATGGTAACTAGGTGGTTGGGTGGCATCTCATCATCACCAATGTGGTGCAGTAAGAGTTCACCAAGATTAGCAACCGAAAGGGGTGTCCCCTGACCCCCTGCCATCTCGATTTCTACGCCCGATTCGGCCTTCTCACCGACCGGGAGGTGTTCTACTCGAGCAACATCCAGCCGATGCTATCCGGAGACCCACAGGAGGACATCTTTTCGGAGTTCGAAGATGAGGAAACACGAGTGCGCCCGAGCGACCTAGAGGGATTACCGGAGCTGGCTAGTGGGCAAAAGAAGAAGCACACAGAGCAAAGCCAAGCCGGGCGCAGCAACGCATCTCAAACGACCACCATGAGGACAGAGGTGAACCCGGGATCTGCTACCCGGTCAAGCAGGGCTACTCTGGCCGTGCCCTTTTTATTCATGCCCTATGGGGATGACGAGGAGGAGGAAGCCGAAGAGTAAGAAGAGGGAGAAGAAGAGGGACCTGCTACCCGGAAGTGGAGGGAGAGGAGGAAGAGGAAGAAGAGAGCACCCCCCTCATTCAGAGAATAAGGGCCGAAATGAGAAGGGCCGAAGCCATAGCGGAGGCTGGTGGGGACCAGTCCGAGGAGGAAGACGACCAGGAGAATGAAGAGGACGAGGAAGAGACCCCTCCCCGACGCAAGAGGCCATCGAGAGGAGTGAGAAGGAAGAACACTACCAGGTACAGTAGGAGGCGTTCTCCCATCCGGTCCCTCCCGACAGCGCAGGGGGCATCCGGCACAGGTGCTAGGCGTGCTGCTTCTACCGGAGTTGCGCCGGTAGCCCCACCAACCAAACAGGGACCTCTAGGAGGGAGGTTGCCTAACCTTAAATTCAAGGCCAAGAAGAGGAAGAGATCGGCCAGCCCGGAGGTGGCTACTCCGGTCAGAGAGGTAGAGCGAGGACCAAACTTGGACCCGACTCCGATGCAGGAACCGGAGCCGATTCTAGTACTAGAGCCCGAACCGATGAGCCAGCCCTGGCCTGAGGTGAAGAGGAGGCTGCTCAAAGCCGAGGGAATGTCATTGCGGAGGAGGCTACCCCGCCTCGAATCCATTTACCGGAGCAGGCGGATTGTCACATCCCTTTCCAAAGGATGCCCGAACACCGTGGTGAGCCGAGAGGACCCTGGGAGTGACGCCCCGGGCTTGGCAAGAGACAAGGTGAAGTGACCAAGGGGAGTCCCGAGCAAACAGCACGCAATGGCGTCGTGCTCGGGACGAACTTGGTGGCGTGTCTTACATGGTTAGAAAGCTTGTTTGAGCACGCACCCATGGGTCCAAAGAACGCGCAATTTGGAGTTGTGAGTCATGAGATATGACTCTCCAAAGTTGGAGCGCGTTCCGGGACACTCCGGGACTCGGGAGTGTTGCCTTTCGGGACTCAAAATGTCGTCCTTCATGGATGGCGGCATGTTGCATGTCTTTGGAAAGCTCTGGACAAGAGCTTTCCAAAATGCTAAGGCTCGTGAGAAGCAAAGCAATGCTTTGGGAGATATGGCTCTCCAAAGCATCGGGACTTCGGGACTCCGGGACTGCTGCCTCCCGGGACTCCCGAATGTTCAGAGGAGCATAGCTCTCACATGGAAGCTTGGATTGGGACAAGTGAGGAGTTTATCGACATCTACTCAAAGAGTAGATGTCGAAAATGGGCTTGCACGTCCCATTTGGATAACTGAGCTACAAGTTAGCCCGAGAAGAAGATACGGCCCGTTTTTGAGACTAAGGCAAAAACGGGTGGTCTTCCAAAACAAAAGTGTGTCACGGAAGGCCCCTCAACACAAGAGGGGGGGGGCCTACCGAAGACTCCAGAGAGTACTATGAGGAGGGGTGGTCTCCCTCCTCACTTGCACATGGTGCCTTGAGGAGCCGGGGTGGTTCCAAGGGGTGAGGCTTGGGATGGGGCCTCACTCCCGCACCTTGTGGAAGATGGAGAGTGCTTTGGAGCATCTCTAAACATGGGGTTGGGAAGTGTCCCTCTCCAAGTTAGTCCCCGTGATAAGTAGTGCCGGTTCCCGGGAGTGACCGGGAATGGCTCAAGAAGGTGAGGCATGGAAAGGAAGCCTCACTTCTACACCTCGGGCATTGTGGGATGCTCTTGAGCATCCCGCAACATTGGGTTGGAAAGAGTCCCGCTCCAAACTAGTCCCCGGGAAGACTAGTGCCGGATTCCAGGAGGATTTCTGGCAAAGTCCCGAATGGGGTGAGAAACAAGAGTGGAAGGAGACTAGTGGGAAGTTGGACAATGGATAAGGTCGGTTAGCTCCGGGGGTGATTAGTAGCACCCTTGGGAGCTTGGACATTTGTGGAAGGCCGCCCCGTGCCACCAAGTGGCATGCCCATGTGTTGGTGGGAGTTTCGGGTTGGCATACCCATGTGTTGGTGGGAGTTCCGGGTAATGAGTACCGGATAATGAGTTATGGAGTCAAGGTGGGTTGAACACCTTGACTTAGAATGGTGCTAACATTGTGTGTGTGGAGCACATGCAAGTGTTAGCAAAGTCGTGGCCGGTTGCTACCAACTAAGTGAGCCGTGATTCCGCTACCAAGTAAGGCTCACTAAGAAAAAGAAGAGTTGGAGTAATTTAGGGTCGCGACACGGATGCTCCAACCCTCGCAACACCGATAGCAGGAGTGGCTCCGGAGATATCTTACTGGGCATGGCGACTCTCGGGAGGGGGACCGCAACTTCCACTCTTCCTCGACCTTAGTACCGGATCCCCAGCGACGATATCCTCAATCTCATCCGACTCGCCACTGGATTGTAGCTTTGCGAGCAGTGAGCAGAAACCAATGAGCTGTGAGCAGACTTTTCTGCTCATTGAGCAGATTTCTAATGACTATTTTAACATTTGGAAGTCATGAAAGAGTATCCAAATTTTGGAAAAAAAAAAGAAGTGGTGTGCAATTCTGTGGAAAGTCCTAAATCCGTGGTAATGGAGGTCAAAATCATCTTGATAATAGAGTGTTGCACACATAAATTTAGTACCTCATGGCACCGGCTAGTAGTTCAGGTCCTTTGGAAATTGTATTGGAGGGACCAAATTAGGGCTGACTGCATCAATCAGTCGAGATTTTTAGTTTAGGGTCTATGGGTTGCGAGGCGTGCTCTCTTGTATTGGCCACGCTGTCGGAGGTGTATCTCCGACGTATTGTGCTACTGCTACTTTTTGCCATCAATACACTGACTGAGGGCATATTTTCTTGGACAGTATTTGAGACTGAAATATCAACACGGTGACAATCAAGAGTGTTTGTATTGCCGTCTTTAGCACTTGGTATCTAGTGTTGGATCTGGTTGAATGTAACGATGATCAAGAACAGTGAGGGTGTGGGTTGTAGTGTAAGAGTGGGAATGTGTGAACTTTATGTGGAGTTCAAGGATGAGGCGATTTGGACAAAGGTAAGTCAAATATTTAGTTCATTCGTGAATATTCATTTGAGTTCGGAGTTGTTAATTTTCTGAGAATTTTGTGTTGTGGACAGGTCCGCAATGCATGCAAGTTATGGAGCCCGTATCGTGGGCTTACAACAAGTCAGCTTGTTCCATGTAAGCAATCACAAGCAGACAGAAATAGCTTAAATGTTGAGAAGATGCATTGTCACCTGACAATCAAATGAACTCCATATTCGTTATATTGGGAAATATGCAGGACTTTGGGAGATTTAAGAGTAGAGAATCATCTAAAATATCGATCAATGTTAAGCATAAAGTACTAGATCTATATCAAACATGATATGAATATATGTAAAAAGAGACATCGCCCTGAACAAACAATAGAAAACGGATGGGAATAAAAGAATATTCCATCTATTCGCTTGTAAATATCAATCATGATTCACAGAATATGTCATACAAGAGTGATGACTATCAAATCTGTACATAATTACTTCGGTAACTAATAAATGTAACTACTACGGAGTTCCACCACAAGCGACAATACGAGATTGGATGAATGCTCGTTGACGCCGACGAGTCCAGCTAGAATCATTCTCTTGCATCAATGGACTATCAAGAAGGCGTTGCAGTCTTTCGCGACGCCGGTCCTCAATGCTTGACTTGAATAGCGAGTGGCGGCGGGCTTCTGACGAAGGCTTGATTGCTCCCCGTTTCAGACTTCGAAAGACATGCTTTTGGACTCTCCAAAACACGATCCTGAACAGAAAAAAACAACGGCATTTCTTATAAGTGAACGAGCGAATGGATACATACATGCGATAGGTAGGATACCTATTCGGACTGAGCTACCTGGTTGATCCTGCCAGTAGTCATATACTTGTCTAAAAGATTAAGCCATGCATGTGTAAGTATAATGTCACATCCCTTTCCAAAGGATGCCCGAACACCGTGGTGAGCCGAGAGGACCCCGGGAGTGACGCCCCGGGCTTGGCAAGAGACAAGGTGAAGTGACCAAGGGGAGTCCCGAGCAAACAGCACGCAATGGCGTCGTGCTCGGGACGAACTTGGTGGCGTGTCTTACATGGTTAGAAAGCTTGTTTGAGCACGCACCCATGGGTCCAAAGAACGCGCAATTTGGAGTTGTGAGTCATGAGATATGACTCTCCAAAGTTGGAGCGCGTTCCGGGACACTCCGGGACTCGGGAGTGTTGCCTTTCGGGACTCAAAATGTCGTCCTTCATGGATGGCGGCATGTTGCATGTCTTTGGAAAGCTCTGGACAAGAGCTTTCCAAAATGCTAAGGCTCGTGAGGAGCAAAGCAATGCTTTGGGAGATATGGCTCTCCAAAGCATCGGGACTTCGGGACTCCGGGACTGCTGCCTCCCGGGACTCCCGAATGTTCAGAGGAGCATAGCTCTCACATGGAAGCTCCGATTGGGACAAATGAGGAGTCCATCGGCATCAACTCAAAGAGTAGATGTCGAAAATGGGCTTGCACGTCCCATTTGGATAACTGAGCTACAAGTTAGCCCGAGAAGAAGATACGGCCCGTTTTTGAGATTAAGGCAAAAACGGGTGGTCTTCCAAAACAAAAGTGTGTCACGGAAGGCCCCTCAACACAAGAGGGGGGGGGCCTACCGAAGACTCCAGAGAGTACTATGAGGAGGGGTGGTCTCCCTCCTCACTTGCACATGGTGCCTTGAGGAGCCGGGGTGGCTCCAAGGGGTGAGGCTTGGGATGAGGCCTCACTCCCGCACCTTGTGGAAAGTAGAGAGTGCTTTGGAGCCTCTCTAAACATGGGGTTGAGAAGTGTCCCTCTCCAAGTTAGTCCCCGTGATAAGTAGTGCCGGTTCCCGGGAGTAACCGGGAATGGCTCTAAAGGGTGAGGCATGCAAAGGAAGCCTCACTTCCACACCTTGGGCATTGTGGGATGCTCTTGAGCATCCCGCAACATTGGGTTGGAAAGAGTCCCGCTCCAAGCTAGTCCCCGGGAAAACTAGTTCCTCCGATGGACTTTAAGAAGACTCCTCATGAGGGGCATCCCCGGCCACAAAGGCTTAACTACGTGTCTTCGGGCCACATCACGAGCTTCCGCCCTCTCATGCCATCCTACTCTTGATTGGATCCCATTACGTATCCTGCTCTGATTCCAAGAATCGCAACCCTAATTACTCCAACTCATTTTTTTCTTCTTAGTGAGCCTTACTTGGTAGCAGAATCCCGGCTCACTTAATTGGTAGCAACCGGCCACGACTTTGCTAGCACTGCACATGCCAAGCACTCACAATGTTAGCACCATTTCTAGTCAAGGTGTCCAACCCACCTTGACGCCCCAACTCATTACCCGGAACCCGTAAACCGGAACTCCCACAAAACACATGGGCATGTCACTTGGTGGCACGGGGCGGCCTTCCACACATGTCCAAGCTCCCAAGGGTGCTACTAATCACCCCCGGAGCTAACCGCCCTTATTCATTTTCCAACTTTCCACTAGTCCCCTTCCACTCTTGTTTCTCACTCCATTCGGGACTTTGCCGGAAATCCTCCCGGAATCCGGCACTAGTTTTCCCGGGGACTAGTTTGGAGCGGGACTCTTTCCAACCCAATGTTGCGGGATGCTCAAGAGCATCCCACAATGCCCAAGGTGTGGAAGTGAGGCTTCCTTTCCATGCCTCACTTTCTTGAGCCATTCCCGGTTACTCCCGGGAACCGGCACTACTTATCACGGGGACTAACTTGGAGAGGGACACTTCCCAACCCCATGTTTAGAGATGCTCCAAAGCACTCTCTACTTTCCACAAGGTGCGGGAGTGAGGCCTCATCCCAAGCCTCACCCCTTGGAACCACCCCGGCTCCTCAAGGCACCATGTGCAAGTGAGGAGGGAGACCACCCCTCCTCATAGTACTCTCTGGAGTCTTCGGTAGGCCCCCCCCTCTTGTGTTGAGGGGCCTTCCGTGACACACTTTTGTTTTGGAAGACCACCCGTTTTTGCCTTAGTCTCAAAAACGGGCCGTATCTTCTTCTCGGGCTAACTTGTAGCTCAGTTATCCAAATGGGACGTGCAAGCCCATTTTCGACATCTACTCTTTGATTAGATGCCGATGGACTCCTCATTTGTCCCAATCGGAGCTTCCATGTGAGAGCTATGCTCCTCTGAACATTCGGGAGTCCCGGGAGGCAGCAGTCCCGGAGTCCCGAAGTCCCGATGCTTTGGAGAGCCATATCTCCCAAAGCATTGCTTTGCTTCTCACGAGCCTTAGCATTTTGGAAAGCTCTTGTCCAGAGCTTTCCAAAGACATGCAACATGCCGCCATCCATGAAGGACGACATTTTGAGTCCCGAAAGGCAACACTCCCGAGTCCCGGAGTGTCCCGGAACGCGCTCCAACTTTGGAGAGTCATATCTCATGACTCACAACTCCAAATCGCGCGTTCTCTGGACCCATGGATGCGTGCTCAAACAAGGTTTCCAACCATGTAAGACACGCCACCAAGTTCGTCCCGAGCACGACGCCATTGCGTGCTGTTTGCTCGGGACTCCCCTTGGTCACTTCACCTTGTGTCTTGCCAAGCCCGGGGCGTCACTCCCGGGGTCCTCTCGGCTCACCACGGTGTTTGAGCATCCTTTGGAAAGGGATGTGACAATATGAGTACAATGTTTAAGAATTGTGTAACGTATTAGAGTGTATAGCAGTAGATCTACAAATAGTTATTCGTTTTTGCAAACACTCAAAGCATTAAATGCACACTGTGGAACAAACCTTTACGAAAGCTTCTTCAGAAATATCCATGTCAATGTCGTATAACATATGCTTCGTAGGCGTAAATGTATTTTGAAGTGGAGAACCATTTTGGTTAAATGTTCGAGGCGACACAGGGGAGGCGGATTGCAACACCTTTGGAGGTGATGACTTAGTGACAGGGCTGTTAACTACTCCATCTTCTACAGCCATTGTCGAAAAATCCATGGTAGATTGAGCCGTTTCAGCAAAGTGCAATAATCGTCCTCTACTCCGAAGTGAAGGCCCGAAATCCGCAGCATTCATCAAAGAATCCACAGAAGCACGACAATCACCCTGCGTAATCTATTTCCACAATTTTCCAAACAAATCATCAATTATCTAGAGTACATAAAGTTCATGCAAGAGAGACTTTGTGTTCACAAACTGAAAATTCTAAAACCTATGAAAAGTCCTACAAATCTACTACGGGAGCTTCACATTCTAAGATACAAATTCAAATAAAATCAAAGGGTTGAAAATTATCGACAATAGAATATAAAATAATTCTTCATACTATTAATGCCTTTTGTATATCATTATACAGATCTAATGATGCACGATCATCATATATCATAGCACGTCCAAATGGAAAGGATGACCGAAACTTGCTAAGGGGACCGTCAAACTCATGGAGCTCTAACAGATACGGCAAAACCTCATCTAACAAAATAGAATCCTCGTGTGCCCTAATGTCCTTGTGAGACCAAGATGGTAGTAAAAGAACATTTTCCCGCGGATTAAGCACGTGCTTAACCGGACTATCATCTATGATGAGCATATTAGCCTCTGTATAAAACCCATCAAAGCTATTGAAGAGATGAGCTGACAAGGTCTTAAGGAAGATAGACTTTTGAGTTCCCGGTTCCTTCATGAACAATGGTCGGCTCCCACCAGATTTCAAGGGAATCATATCCCAGTCTTCTTGACCAAGAAATCGTAGTAGCCTTATAGGGTTTATAGGACCAAAGAGAAAATCACAAATGGCTTCTGTGGTTGTTCTCATCATCCAACTCCAAACCGTAATGGTAGCAAACGATGCCACCCGAGAGAAGAAGTCCTTACAGTTGGGCCTCACCCATACAAGCTTCTTCCCCACCTCGGTTGGCAACGTGGCCGAGTGAATACGGAAGTCACGATTTCTGTATCCTTGAGCTTCCCAAAATGGGGTACAACTGCAGAGGATACCATTGAGGTCGAGAACAACATTTAACCAAGTACCGGAGGATTTCCTTGGAACCGGACCTATGTCTTCTCTAGATATTAAATCATTGACCGATGCTTCGTTGACCTGAAATGAAAACGGCGCACCACGACAAAATTACTGGGGAGCTTTCGTCACTGGTGCGATGAATTCAAGGTCAGAAACATAAAATACATCGCAACGATGGCATGGGTGAGCAGTGTTTGTGGAACAGAAAATACCTGATTATAATAATTGCTCTTCTCTAAGTCAAAATGGACACCCATTGACCTGAGTGACTGCTCAGTGCAATCTATCTCATCACGGACAGCAATAACATTCTCTGTATGTGAGACATCATGCATTTTAAGTGTATCCTCCGCCGATGGAACCCGCTCATAGTGATAACATTCAAGCGTGACATCATCCATGACTGGAACATCGATTGCTTCGTCATCTAAATTAACATCTGGCAGCGCAATACAAATTCATGGAATCAGGAAACAATAAGATGGAGGAAATAGAATATGGGAGCCAATAAGAAGCAGATAGGAAAAAGGACAACAGTTTAGCTCGAGTCGAGCTAAACTGCAAAATAGTAAAGGCCTGTATTAATTACAAAAAAAATGTCTGAGTTTGATACAAAATTTCACATGTATATGTGTTTTCCGGAATATACAGCTTAAATACTATACACTCGATCCAAAATCTAAGATGAAGGAGGACCTGTAGATTCTTCTGCGCCACCCTTAGGTTATAATTCAGGCGTAGGAGATGAAGGCGTAGGCACGGAAGGCTCTGTAGTTGGAGGCGGCAGAGACGTAAGTCGTTGCAGAGAAGTAGGATCAGCATGTATAGCAGTAGTGGTTGCCATTGTCCGCATCGAAGTTAATGTGTTGCCGGCAGTAAAATTTTGCATCATCGCCATCATCATGTCATGGCGTTCCTGGTCCCTCTTTTCGCGTTCCTGTTGCGCAATTTGCTGCTCCGCAAGGAGCTCTTCCAACTTCCTCCGGTGTGCCGTCTCCTCCTCAATCTTGCGCTGAAGTGCTGCCAACTCGTTACTCTCCTCAGCCTTGAACCTACTTGAGGGAGAATCATTTGAGAGGGGATTACGTTTCCGTTTTGCACTCCTCCTCGCCCTGGAGCGGTACGCGACTCCTGCGGTGTCCGAGGGGTTGTGTCCACCTCCATGTCTTGCTCTTCGCCTGGAGCGGAGTCATCTCCTCCGGAACCAAGGCTGTAAGTGTTGCCTTCGCAGTGAAGTTGCCTTCCGCTTGACCCAGAGTCCTCTCGGTTGGGGACGTCCGCCTCGTTGTCAAAGGCCTCGTCATCCAAAGACGCTACAGCTTTGCGCTTGCCCTTCAAGAGCATGGCCCCGACCTCCGGAAACTCGACTTTGTCGACGAAATAGCCGTTCACGGAGAAGTCAGTGGGATCAAGAGTAAGCCCATCGCTGTACGCTTGGTCGATGTCCTCTTTATCTTCGAGATCGAATATGGCGTATGCATCGAGAGACAACATCTACAAAAAAAACAGTGCAGCTTAGCTAAAGCGAACATGGTTGGAGAACAAGCATGACAGTTTAGCTCGAGTCGAGCTAAACTGCCACACAGCCATACAGTTTAGCTCGACTCGAGCTAAACTGCCATACATTTTAGCTCGACTCGAGCTAAACTGTAGGGAATCATTTAAGCGTAAATAGAGTAAGGCAGCTTACCACGCTTGCGCAGACTGCTTTTCCGCCGGCGTAGACAAGAAAAATATTCTCCTGCTCCTGGCAAAAAAGCTGTATGACCTGCAAATAAAAATCCATCCTCAACTCGATCGGGTACATGTGATACCGAGACTCGTTGTACTTCCGCGGCTTCTCGTAAAGCGCGTGCTTAGGAGCGCGGTACTCGGTCTCTGGCAATCTCGCAAGTTTTACGTCTTCCCTGATCATGAAGAGAAGACGCACGGGCTGCGAGGCTTGCTTGGCTTTCACATTGAATCCAGCGATCCGTGCGTGCGGGGATGGATAGTACATCGATGGAATCAGCTTATACTTTGCCCCTTGGAAGTAGGCAGGATTTTTCGCAAACGCCTCGACTTGCAGGTAATCATTGTCATCCCCGCAAATGAAGAACCAGCAAGGTACATCTTTGAGAGCTGGCTTGTTCTGAGACGATAGGATCGCCATGAACATTTCGAAGAATGGGTGTTCAGGCGATGAATCTGCGGAGGTACTACCACTACCCGGAATCAATCTGAAGTGGATGATTCCAACGTTCATCTCAGGAGCAACCTCCGGCCATGAGTTCTCAGGCCAATCTCCGAGCCTCTGTGGTGTTTTGCGGTGGAAGGAACGGAATATAACACTACCCGTAGGGCCTATGAACTTCTCGCGCTTTTTCAGGAAAACCTCGAAGAATCTCTTTGCGTAGGGAGAGAGATCCTCGCAGCTGGTATTCCTGTGTTGGGTCTGCCTCTGATCCGCATAATATTTGTCAGGGATACCCCATTCCAAAAGTGCGCGCTTAGAGGCCTTTGTGACGTGGTAGTCTTTCTTAAACTTCTACCACGCATTCACGTCGAACTCATTATTCTTGAAGATCCCAAGTTTGGAGCAGATCTTGTGGATCTGAAGCTGGGCGGTCGCCTTCCGCTTCAACCGCTCAACGTAGTCCTTTACGGAGTAGCAATCATCAAGAAGAGTTACTAGCTGTTTGAGGGTAACCTTCGGGTATTCCAGTTTCCGCGACGGACCTGACTTATTGAGCATATGGGTACAGAGTTTCCTGTGGTCCGACTCTGAAAGGTTACCGAGGTTTTTGAAAAATTCCCTCGACAGGGTTTGGTCGTTATCTGGTTTGAACCTTGGCTTGTCACACAGCTGCCTCAAGGAGTAGGGGTCGATAAGGGTCCCCTGCGCGACACTTCCGATCAACTCTGCCCATAAGTGCCAAAGATCATCAGGGAAGGTGATGATCTTTAGCTCATTCGTTAGGGACAAGACCTTGTTCTTCACCTCTACTTGGGCCTTGGCAACAGTAATCATGGCGAACCTATGTCGTATAGAGTCAACGAATTTCTGCAATGGCACAAAAGTAATGTAAGACTTCAGAGTATAAGAGAGCTTAAGTGTGAATCCAAAATTAAGAAGCTTATTGAAACTGTCATTGCACTTTAGCTCGACTCGAGCTAAACGTTCGTTGCAAATGATTGCAGTTAGAGAAGGTAAAGTTGCGATGCGGCATGAGGTAAGACTTACGTCAAAATTTGCGAATTGTGACAAAACTCGCTTTGCTTGAACTCGTTTGTCCACCACCCCAGCTGCTGCATGTCTGTTGGCTGGGCGCCCATAGTTCTCCCACACGGTGCGGGCGGCAAGGATATTTGATGCCCATGTTGGCTTAAACGGAGTGAAATGGTTCACTCTGTTATAAAACGCCGATATTTTGCGTAGCTTGGCTTCATCCTTCATCCAAACTACGAATGCAGACCACACCTGAAAGTCCTTACGAATTGTTTCTTTGAACTCAAACATCTGCTTGGAGGCGGCAACACTGTGCTGGCCGTTGATTATCCAGAACTTGCGGTCCTGCATATCTTCAATTCCGTTCAGCTTGACATCCAATTTTGGCATCACGCAGAGCGGTTGCTTCTTCGACTCGTCGGGCATATTGATGAGGAAACTCATCGAGACTGTCTTGCCCCTCTTCTCGAATGCTCGAATTGTGTATTGTGGGGGGGACTCGATCATCTTCATTGTGTCTATCTCCATCTTCGTGTCAGGTTTAGGAATGACGAAACAGTCCTGACAATCCGTGAAGAACTTCTGGTAGATGAGGTTGACGTTCTCGAAGTCAATTTCCTCCACGGTATTAACGTTCTTTGGGATGCATTGAATAGCATTGTTCAAAATCGTTAAAGCATCCTCTTCCGGGATGAGCATGCTCTTCTTCTTTTTTGCCTCGGTCAACTTCTTTACGGGAGCTTCTCTCCTCACTACCGGCGAGTCAGTCGTGGTGCTGAGTGGAGGGGCAGGCCTTGTAGCACGTTGCGGGCGTGTTTGGGTCCTGCTCTGTAAGCCGCTCCCCGTTGCTGTCAGCCCAGATCCCTCGAGTGGAGCTTTCCCTTTGACGCCTCTAAGCTCTCCACCAACTGCCCCAAGTCGAAACGAGTCTGCTTGATATCGATCAGTATGGCGTAGTTGTAGGCACACTCCTTGTCATTCTCCTTGAAGGTTGTGCACGTTGCTAAGACTTCCTTCTCTGTTTCGTGGTCGAAGTCAGTGAGCTTGGAGTTGATGTCAACGCACATGGGGTCTTCTACATCTCCTTCGTATGTGACAACAAGGGTGAGGAATGCTGTGTATGGGATCCAATTCGCAGACCACGAAACCACTTTCGATGGGTCTTTGAATTCCCAGCAGTCTAATTGCTTCGTGTCGTCTCCATCATCTTTGTCAGCGTCCAGCGGCCTGAGTTTGAAGAAGTGCTGGAGCGCCTCTTAAAATCGTGCCTTCTCTTGACTGTTCATATAAAGGTTGTGTTAGTTGATAGTGTCGGTTTCGATACACATGAAGCGTAATTCATACATCCTAGTACTAGCAGTTTAGCTCAACTCGAGCTAAATTGTAGAGGCCTTCTTCATCAACAGTTTAGCTCGAGTCGAGCTAAACTATAGGGACATCTGTCACCTACAGTTTAGCTCGACTCGAGCTAAACTGTTAATGAAACCGGCCTCTACAGTTTAGCTCGAGTCGAGCTAAACTGTTGTTGGCGCAAGCCCCTACAGTTTAGCTCGACTCGAGCTAAACTGTAGAGGCCTGTTTTATCAACAGTTTAGCTCGAGTCGAGCTACACTGTAGGGAGTACCTATCTATTTAATAGCTAAATTGTCATCAGAATGCAGGTGATGATCGTTACCCGTCTACCATTTTCGTTTTTTTAGTCGTTAATGCGCTTGTTTGCTGCGCTTGTCCTTGGCTTGACCTGCACAAGAATGTATTTAGTCATGATATGGGAAGCATGTTATTTACTTCGTTTGCATGTTAGCAGTTGTGATGAGTTACAGATCTTGTATGAAAAAAATTGGTTGGGAAGTTCGATTGGGAGTTTAATGGTAGTGTAGCTGAAGGACAAAGTCTAATTTCTCCATTCATAAACCGACCCATTTCATCAGAACATGCTGCATCTATTGTTTTTTTGAATGCTTAAAATGAAATTCACACATATACACGATTCAACATCAATGCAGTTAGAAAAAAAGTGCTATTGTGAAGAATAGAAATCAAATACTGTTGGGCACATTCGAAGTCAAAATTAGTACATTAGTGCTGGGCACATTCAAAGACAAAATGAACAATGAAACTGTATTGTATGTTACAGAAAAGAACATGACAAGCAATGCACAACAGTGGAAGCAAGAATCAATTCATGCATACAAACACAACCCTACTGGTGACCCGCTCACTGAAATTGCGCAAATACTTCACGTCGAGCTAAATCTCAAACTAAGAATTGCAAAATCTCATAAGAGATTGAAAATTTCAGCTCAAATCCAGTTCCTACCTGCAATGAATTGGAAAATGCGTGGATTTATGTTTCTCAAATGGGATGCAAGCAAAGTAAATAAAATTGGGACTGAGGACTTACGAGGAAGAAGAATTCACCAAATTCTGTCGCCGCTAATCACTTTCAAAGAGCAGAAGTCGCCGCAAATCACTCTCCCGTACTCCGCTAGCATCAGTCTCCAGCAACCCTCGGCGCAAACGAACAGGAACACCAACTCCCTCTAACAAACATGAACACCGAAATTCCCTAACTTAGAAACTCTAAATTTCTCTAACGAGCAGAAATTGCAAATTTCTCTCACGCAGCTGAAGCAATCGCTTAGAGACGCAAACGCTAAAAGCGAAAGTGGTGACGTAGCTTACCTAAGATATTTGTAACCGCACCGGTGAACACGCAACAGCAGCTTTTCCTCCGGAAGCACAACCTCCGACAACCAGCAATGCAGGACCGGAAGAAGAACCCCAAAAAGCAGAAACTCCGGGCTCCGGCAAGCAGCTGCACCTACGGCAGACTAAACCCCCGGAATAGCCGCACCTCCGCGAAGCAGCACCTTCGAACCCCCGCAAGCTGCACAGCTCCAACGAGCAGCACCTTCGAACTCGAACTCCCGCAAGCAGCACAGCTACAGCTCCGGCGAGCAGCACCTTCGAACTCCCGCAAGCAGCTGCACCTCCGAACAACGTCACCTGCGGAAAAACAAACCTCCGCCTCAACAACAGGCACTCAACGACATAGCTCGACCGACCTCCGCTAAGCACTCAACTACAAATCCAAACCCTAAACCTCTGCCACGCGCTGAACTACAGAGCTTCAAGAAATACCTCCACCAAGCACTCAACTGGAGAGCCTCGCAGCCTCACCTCGGCGCAAACCCCTACACCACACAAGTACAGAGTCTGAAGCAAAATGGCGCAAAACAAAATAAGCGCAAAACGACAAAACGAGTGGCACGACTGTTGCGCCGCGGAGGAGATAGAGTAACGACAAAACCCTGATGCACGAGTCTAACAGCGCAAAGGAGAGAGAGGGATTGCAGGAAAATAATGAGCCTGGATGGGGTGGGGTGTCGGGGGGATGGACAGTGCGTTGGCGGCGGTGGTGGAACGTGGAGGTCCCATCATGAAAAAGTTTTCCATGCCCATGATCATGTGCATGGGCATGGTCATGCACATGTCACACACAAATACATGGCCATGTGCATGACCATGTCCATGCACATGATCATGGGCAGGGAAAACTTTTTTACTTTAGTGATTTTTAGTTTACTAATATTTACTAATGTTTACTAATTTTTACTAATGCTTACAAATTTTTACTAATGTTTACTAATTTTTACTATTTTTTACTAATGTTTACTAGTTTACTAATGTTTACTAATTTTTTCACTAATTCTTGGCTAAGTTTTGACTAGGATTTGACTATGTTTATGTCCAATTTTTGTTCAAAATTTGACTAAATACATGTTTAGGTTTTTAATTGAAAGTTTGTGACTAAATTTAGTATTGTAAAGTACTCTAAATTCTTAGTTTTAACTCGTAAATTTAGAAAGTACATTGTTCCCTATCTACTGTAATAAAGGGCTGTCATGTTTTGTTTTTATCACCTATAGTATTCATAGGTAAAAACCATTTTAGAATAAAAATAATTCTATATAAGGCTCTTCACCTTGTAATTGATTTGTAATTTTTTAATCATCCAAGTAAAACAAATATAGTGAATTTCTGTAACAAAAATTGTCTTATACATATTAATTTCTTCTACTTCTGTAGTATGTACTATTTTTAGATGATGGGTATTGACAAGTACAAATAATATTTTGTTAGTATAAATAAATATAACCATAAGTTTTTAGAAAGGTGAATTTTCGTTTTGTACTCTAGTCACATTGGAGTTTACTTAAGTATAAAAAGATATATGCGATTACATCGAAATGCAAAAGTTAAAAAAAAAAATTGATGTCATTTCTAAAAAAATCAGGAATCAAAATGATCACTCTCTATCATAATAGCTCTTCTATATTTAGGAAAAATAAAAATATAATTAAATAAATAAATAAGTAAGAATCTAACTTTTTGTAAAATAAGTTATTTTTGTATTACTCGTTAATAAATAATGGATTATTTTTGGGATAACATAAGTCTTAATGAAGAGATTATTTACTACACATTTAATTTGTCAATCAGTAGATACTTTATAGACTTTTGAGAAAAATGTTAATGTACAGAAATAAATAAATATACAATCATATAATAAATTGATCAGCAAAAGATACAATATCTTATAAATATAGTACTTTGAAAAATAACTAACAATAAACAAATTATTGAATACACATTGAAATAAGGGATTATTGATTCGACTATTTATTAAACATATTAATATAACTAAATATATATATAATTTAAGGAACTAATACGCTAATAAATATATGATCTTAAGAATTTGGTATTTGAAAATAGTAGGTCAATAAATCAATTATTTGTAAAGTTCAATTAAGAGTTTTATTGACTTTAATAGACTAATAAATTGGTTATCCAATAAATATAGTATTTTATAGATATGTTATTTAGGTAAAAGAAATTAATAAATACACTCTTTCATAGTAGATTATTTGAGAGAAGGTTAGGAATAGATTATTACCACATATGAAATACACTTGTTTTTTGAGAATGAGCTGATATTGCATAAAGTTATTGTTGAATATAATAGTTTATATATAGATAATTAAAAAATATAATATGATATTTTTTTAATTTTTGATACTTCTATAAGTTGTGTTTTTGACAAAATTAGTTAATAACTGAATTATTAATTTGAACTTTATTTTGAAATTCAAAATTTGAGGATAAGAGATTCCTAAATATACTTAAGTAGAACAGTGAGTGTTAGCACAAATGCAAATTTGGATTTTTTTGATGTCAAATATAGGTTAATGATATTAGGTGCTCTGAAACTATAAAAGCATGCTATTGCCTAGAGGGTTTCAATAAAATTCATAACTTAGAAGCTATAAATATTGCCTATTATGTAGAATTTTACCAGCTATATAAATTGAAAAAGACATATTTTAGATAGTATAATGGGTGATGGTCTAGTTGGGGTACCCAAAAAGGTTGTCCCATGAACAATTGCACTCTATGCTGGTGTGACAAACATATCCATTTTTAAACTGTAATACAATAAGACTTCATTAGATGTGGTTTTAGTTGTCTATACTTATAATGTATCAAGAAAAAAAATTAAAAATTAAGAAAAATATTTTGAAGTAATTTTATTTGATTTTTTAGTTGAAAAAGTAAGTCATGTCCCAATAACCTAAAATCCATAGAATCAAGCAAATGGAATATCAACCATTTTTATTTTATTATAATTTTTGAATATGACCTACATCTACTTGTATAGAATACAAAATAATTTATTTAATAATAAAAAAATTAATTCATTGTGCACTATAATGCCTGCAAATCCCCAAATTCAACACTTTTTCCCTCATCTATGAATGGATCCAAAAAAAATAAAAAATCTAAAAGAAAATCTATAGGCATATATACTTTGATTTCAGTGAGGTGCATGATATTTTATTTTCTATTTTAGGGTCTTTTTACTTGATTAAAGTGACTAAATAAGACAAACTTTGGAGGCTTTCAATAAAAATAACCTAATTAGTGTGTCCAAAAAGTGATACCCCAAGCTTACCATTGCCCTAATGACTATGATTACATTCTAAAAATATGAAAACATGTATTAGTGTACATTGTTGGCCACATTGTTATTTACATTGTACAACGATCATTTCTGTACATTTATTCTTATTGCATATTCATTTAAAACCATTTTTGTTTTTGAGTATGCGTTTAAATATATTTATAAAGTAGTAGAATAAATTATTAATGAAAAGTCACGTTCAAAACATAAATACGTCGATGAAGTTCATTACTCTCTAAGGTTGTTCAAACCACCATTTGTTCTCAGGCCAATCTTTTAGCCTCTGTGGTGTTTTGCGCTCGAAGGAACGTAATATAAAACTACCAACAGAGCCAATAAACTTTGTGCGCTTTTCAAGAAACTCGATACCATTGCTACAGAATTTGAAGAGAATCAGCACCCACTCTATATCAAGCCAATTCGTCGCTGTAGGCAGCTCTGCGTCTAAAGCGCTGAACATTCTACGTTCTGAAGGCATTGCTAACGATGGAAGGCTCACAATGAGGCTGAGTCTTTTCTACTTTGCAAGCGGCATTCAAAATCAGGTGGATTAGACAATAGAGTGTTGAGTACATGAGTGTTGAGTACATGGGCAATAATGTGTTATCAGTCAGGATATATTATCGAGTACTCTAAGATAGTCTTAAAGCGAAGCTTATTCATTTAAAAGTATAGTTTCTACAAATAATTTCAAAAATATAATTTCAATAAACGTAAATAATTTTTACAATCCTTAATTTGAAGTATGAAAATCTTTTTTAAAAAAAAAATGTCCAAAATTAACTACAATACTTAAAATAAATATAAATTATACTATATTGCGTGGAATAGATCATAATAGGGCGTAAAGAGTTGCATATGTTTATGACTCCTTATAATAATTACAACGAAAACAATATAATTATGATGAAATAAACTCGATTCGGTTAAAACACGTAATTTTTTATAATGGTATTCTTCACTGATTTTGAGAAAATTAATGTGGGTTTAGCTTGGGTCGAGGTAAATGTACCCACACAGTACATTTGGCTCAACTCAAGCTCAATTTTCATCAATTTGATAATCTGAATATTCCCATTATAACGAATTACGTGTTTTAAGCTTACGTTTAAGCTTAAGAAGGTCCTGTACTGAAAAATTACATTTCTTTAATTGGTTCTCATAATTCTTATTCTTATGATTTCACAAGGTCAAATAATTTAAGACATAAGCATAGAATAGGTTCAATTTCTCACACATAGACTTTCTTAAATACTCAGATGTTTATTTAGTTATTTAATCCTCAATAATGAAAGTATAAATCTAATATAATGTCACAAAATAAGTAATACTAACGATAAGAATAAAATGGCTGCCCTGCTTTCTCCAACATGGACGCAGTGAAATTGAACTCTCCGTGAAGATGCGAAGTACCAACGGCTAAACGATAAGACCCCGTGCACCTTTACTATAGCTTTGCAGTGACAACCTTGATTGAATTTGTAAGATAGGTGGGAGTTGGTGACGTGCAACGTCACCTCCAATCTTGGAATATCACTCTTTCGTCTAAGGATGTCTAAGTGCCAAAACAGAGGCGGAACACTGCATGTTGGTTAGTTTATCTAGGGCGGATGCCTTTAAGGAAGGTGCGCTTGGATGGAAACATCTCAGGCTAATCTGGCTATATGCTGAAATCTCCATTTCTTGGACGATCAGCAGGGATTTAATTAAAGATAGTTACTGAAATTTGCAGGATAAAATTTCGACTTTAAAGATCAATGGATTTATAGATTGTATTTGATAAATGCATATTTCAAACGAAAAGATGTCCATATTTGCAACTAATTTTGAACATTTCAATACAACATCCAATTGTAAGGTTAAGCATCTACAAATGAAATTAAAACGTTCAAATGTAATCTTATTTTGGTAAGCTTTATGTTAAAAAAATTAAATGACATATATACCATTGAGCATCTATACAATGAAATTAAGTTTAAATATAAAATTTTATGTATATTAAAACTTCTTTTATTAAATCTTCCAAAGTGTATTTAACAAGATTTACAAACTTACTTATAAAATAGTATAAATTTTTTATCGTTGATAACCTTGAAGATTTCATTTAAAATTTAAAGTTAAAATATTTGATTTCATCAGTACAGTTTATAGCTCAATCAATTTAATACTCTACATAATATACTAAGATTATATTTACATTGTATGAATTTACAATTTGAAAGATATATCTTTTATTTATAGATAAATAGTATATAATATAATATGTAATAAATATCATTTACTATATTAAATTATATATAATTATCAAATGTATTACGTATATACGAAGAAGTAAATAGAATTTAATAAAAATTATGTTTACTCGTACAATTTTTAACGAGATATTGCATATGATAGAATTAATTTGAAGTGTATAATAATCAACATTCAATTAGGAATTGTTAGCAAGTGCTTACACACAAAAACGTTAGTAGTATTAAACTTATAGATAAGATAATAGCTTAATACTTAATAAGACTTATGCATCATTTAATTAAATATGGAGTTTGGGCTTATTATGGACGTTAAAACATGGGGAGATCCCTCCATCCATAACCTTAAAATATACGTATTTGAAGAGTATCTTCATGGAATCTATATTATAGAAATCATTTTGCAACTATTAATCTTAATTGTAGATCGTGGACTGTCCATATTTAATTAAATATGTCATACTTCACCTTAAGGTAAATATAGCATCAAATTTATTGTATACGAACTTTATTAAGAAAGAAAGGTTTGAGCTTAAGAATACTCAATTCACAAAAATATGAAATTGAAAGTTGTATCCATTGTATTGCTTCCAAGTAATTATACTAAAATTTTATTGTGTCATTGAGTATTTGCTAACATAGTATTCCTCACTGTAGGTATATAAAGATTAACATATTTTTGACCAATTACAATTATCACACACCTATAATAGAAACCCTAAACCCTAAACCCTATAACCCCAATCCCGCCAATTTTCAAATGGCGGCTCGTTTCTTTCCGCCCATTATTAACTGTTGACACTTCATCTGTCGAGACTTCAGTTCCCGCCAATTTTCAATTTTCTAAAAGTCAATTCCCTCCCATTTCCTATTTATGGATTAGCGCGAAAACGGCATTGCGCTACGCAATGACCTTCGAAATCCAGGACGAAATGATTCTTTTTTCAATCTCTCAGTTTGCTGAACTTCCTCGACGTATTTGAGTTCTCCGCGCTTCATTCAACTCGCCCTCTACCTTTGCGTACGTGGTTCCCGATTGCATTTATGCATGATTGTTTGTAGTTCAATTCGCTTTGCACAGCTTCTCGCATTGTTACATTCATTATTCTTCATAATTTTCTCCTTATCTTCAGTAGTAGTAGTTGATAATTTCAATTCAATGGTTGTATTTCAATGGCTTGTATTTCAGCATGGTGCATTCGGAGTCGTTGTTGTTGACATATTATTTTGATTTGACGATTACGTTGGTACAAGAGTATATTTTGATTCCTGCGTGTGACGATAGAATGGGAGAGCGTTGGTTGTAACGGAATTTTGAATTCTATTCACATCCCGTGAAATCCGTCGGAAGTTTCGGGACTAGTATGGTACTTTGCCATGCAGTTTAGCTAGACTCGAGCTAAACTCTATGCGTGCAAATATCTGTAGTTTAGCTCGAGTCGAGCTAAACTGTCTTGCATGCATGTTCCTGGAGTTTAGCTCGACTCGAGCTAAACTGTATGCGTCCATGTTCCTGCAGTTTAGCTCGACTCGAGCTAAATTACAATATTCATTCGTATCTGCAGTTTAGCTCGAGTCGAGCTAAACTGCTGTATGCATCTTGTCGAACAGTTTAGCTCGAGTCGAGCTAAACTGTCTTGCATGCATGTTCCTGGAGTTTAGCTCGACTCGAGCTAAACTGTATGCGTCCATGTTCCTGCAGTTTAGCTCGACTCGAGCTAAATTACAATATTCATTCGTATCTGCAGTTTAGCTCGAGTCGAGCTAAACTGCTGTATGCATCTTGTCGAACAGTTTAGCTCGAGTCGAGCTAAACTGTAGCATATATCTCGTGAAATTGTTTAGCTGGTGTTGAGCCAATCAATAGCAAGGGACAGTATTCCCCCTTCTGCTCAAGTCAGGCTTTACTGCTAGGGGTTTAGGTTAATCAGTTTAAATCGAGTTGAGTTAAATTGATTGATCGAATACATAATGCAGTTTAGCTCGACTCGAGCTAAACTGTAGAATGTATTCTCTTAGTAAGTTTAGCTCGAGTCGAGCCAAACTGCACTTGTTCGTTTCTCATACAGTCTTGGAGTTGTGACCATGTTTTTGTCTAATTAATTTCTAACATTGCGAGGCCATATTGCAGGATGGATTTCTCTGCAGACGATGACACTTTTGGCGATGCACCTATGAATCCTGGTTTACTTGCTGCTCAAGTTGTTCCTCCACGGCTCTGGATAGGGAGGACTGTTGCAATGCTTGATTCCGATGGACTCAGAATCGCTGAGGGTTTACTTCGAAACCTACGATCTGGCTTTGTACCGGATTGTAATGGCCTACTCGGTGATTCCCGAGTTGTGGTGCAAGTTTCAACTTTGTTTGTTGAGGTCGAGGATCCAGACGACTAGATATACTCCTTCAAGTCGTGGCCCATCCAACAAGTCCTCCTAGACGGTGTTACTCTTTTTGACCATAATCAGCAAGATGTTTACAACAGATGGGTCCGGGAACGTAGTCGGCGGCAGGGGTCATCTCGAATTCCATCGTATGATAATTCTTCAAGGAATGAGTCTACCCCAGTTTCGCGCAAAGCACGGTATCTGATGACAACAGAGTCAATCAATGCGGTCGCATGTAATATCTGCTGTAAGCACAACTGTGTTCAACTATATCCAAGGGAGAAGATTAAGGTTCTCAGGTGTCGCATGTACGACAAGACAACTGTGCAGTTCAAGAATCACGTCAAACTCGGTGTCCATAGGCAGTTTCATAGAAACGCTGAAAGGCAAAATGTAGTCACTCTAGAGGGTATTGATGTTTGTCTGATTGCGTGGATGAAGATCATGCCTGGGCGTAAGCAACGGTACGTTTTATCGCAACGCCCAGAGTGCAGCTCATGGACATGAGGCCCAGTTACACGGGAACACGGGCTTGCGAAAGCCTAGGGGGCATACGATTGTTGCTTTTGCTGTCTTAGGGGCAATACTTGATAGACATGCCGATCACATGTCTCATAAGTCCCGGAGCCTTCCATCAGGGGAGAAGGTCGTTGCCAAGGTACTTCCTTCAAGTTTTAAGTGGAAGGACCAAATTCCTCTTGTTGATCATCACCTTGAAGAGTGTGGGCTCCCTCCGGTGTCAACTTCAAACCTTAGTAAATTCTCCGCCTCAGCTATCCAGAATACTATGCCAAAAGATCGGGGGAGAATTTCGCGCGTTGTTCCAAGTGTGATGAGTTACAATCACTGATGAAGGTCACTCCTCCCGGGACACAATCATTGCTTATATGGTAGAGGAAGTTGAATGTGCACTTAGATTCCGCATATGCGCACAAAGACTTGTACTACCTCAACCGCTTTAGGTCGAAGGAGTCGCCTCAAGATGTTTTGACCATTATGCATGACAAGATGGACCACTCAAAAACAGCACCACCTGCCTTGTCTCATAAGGTGAAGAATTTAGACGGACTCATGAAGTTACCTCTTGCAATTACGGGAATTCTTGCTCATGGTCATGTGGACTAGCAATACGATCATTACGGACTAGATGTTTACTCACATGATGCCAATTATACGGTTGGCTCGTTTGCAAAACTTCTGCGGGATCTCGAAGCTGCACCTAAATCCTCATCTAGACAGCTCTTTACAGAGCCCCCATCGCATCCACTGTATACTGCTCTTTTACGAGGTTCAGAGGTGTGTATGGATCGATTAGGCCCGATTCCTGACATCCTAGTTCCAGCAAAGTCTCTGCCTCCGATTTTGAATGTCCAAATGGATAATGCTGTAAGTGACAACAAGAATAGATTTGTTTTTAGTTTCTGGTCTCTTTTGGTAGCGAAGCGAGTATTCCGAGAGATATATGTAAATTTAATGCTCGTCGGTCATACTCATGATAACATAGATGCGTTATTTGGGCGTTGGAGCATGGCGTTGCGAAAGGAGGATTATCCTACCATCCCTCTTCTCATGAAATCTTTTATGAGGATAGAAAAACTTCCTGTTATTCCACACCTCGTTCAAGAGGTTCCGGACTTCAAGAAATTCATTGAAGAGTGGATGTTAGTTGGCGATGAAGCATTGGTAGGGCATACCAAAGCGCATCAATTCAAGTTTTACATGGATCCAAGTGGATGCCCCGTAATGAAGTACAAGATTTTCTGTCACGACGAGGAATGGCTTCCTAGAGGTGATCATGCTGGTATTAAATTGTGGAAGGAGGATTCTCAAGGCAGATCATTATGGCCACGTAGTGAACCGGATGCAATGCGTCCAAACGAGATGCGCCATTTGCCCGAGGTGGTGAAAGGGATTTCAGGCTTTGTTGATCATTGGGAACGATTATCACGTGAGTCAATTGAATTGCGGAGATTGTACGAGCCACTCTCATATTTCTGGAGCGGCGTTAAAGATGCTCTTTGTATACCCATGGATGTACTTGCATCGTCGCAAAATGGGATTCCGTCAAGTTTTGAGGAACCATTACTGTTACAACCTGGATTTGGCCATCAACTCGACTTGCACATGCTATGGAAGATGAGTTTACTTTAGAAGGGAATGTATGCGAAGAGTACGACGACGATGATCATTTTGTTGGCCAGAAACGTGATTGTCCTGCTCCGTCATTTCGAGTTGGACGTGACCTTTATAAGGGCTATTTTGTTGCACTACGTCCATGCGGCACCGATGGTCGACCTTTCTGGCTCGGGCGAGCAATGTCTGATCCAAATTCAAACCCAGACCTACCCAATACGGTTGACATCCAGTTCTTCCGTCCAATGTCACGCTCCAAAGAAATTCTGAAGTATTACACAGATTGGGATACAAATAGAAAGCTTCGTTGGACTGTTGAGAAAGGTGTAGATGTATGTTCGCAACCTACAGATGCTATTTTCACTGCTTGGAAATCAAGAATTACGCATTCTGACGAGGAAAGCAGTGAAGGTATAGACGCAATTAGTACGATACCCAAGAAGCAGGTCGAAATCATCAAGGCTTCTTTATGGGAGCTTGCTTCATCTTCTCAAGAGTAGTCTTCTAGTATATAGTATTTATTATGGAAGTAGGTGTGATAGTACTTAAACTTGGTATTGACATATATATTACATTGATATTTAGTATATAGAGTATTATATTTTTGTACTATTTACTATCCATATTCAATATATTTATTTTGTATGAGTAGATTGTTTAAGTTGACTCCATCATTATTATCAATTGAAAGAAAATTATTTTTTGTTGGTATGTTTATCTTGACATGTACCGTATCAAATATATGTATGGTTGGAAACGTTTTTTAAGATAAACATATTTTCTAAGATGCAAGAGGTCTCATATCATCTCCAAATAGAATGGAAATTAGTAAATTCCGAGTACATATGCGTACGGTGACACCCCTCTAAATGTTGGTTTTGCTTCATCCGTTGTCTTGTTTTAATTTGGGAGATAAAAATGTTCCAAATATAACCAATATGGGGTTATTGAAATCTGATATAGTATTGTTTGGGGGAGAGTAATCTAAAAAATAATAGCAGAAATCTAATGTACATGCATGAGATGTGAGGATCGTTGTAAGGAATTATTTATGGTAATCAAGAATAAATGCTATGGTAAGGGAGCCGTCAGCCACATTGCTGTCAGTCGCCCTCAGAGCATGCATCAAGGTGACAGCCACCTCTCCCATGCTCATCTCCGACATGTCATCTTGCACATTCGGCGTACTATAGGCTCGTCAATAGCATGTGCCGGCTTTCAGTTTCGTGGAGCGGTTGTCGCGGCTCTCGTTGACTCGTCAAGGCTATAAACATGACTCTGGATTACAGTCAACACGATTTGGGGGACTCATCGGTTTGCATTGTTTATGTTGGTAATCCAGCATTACTAGTTGTGCTCGAATTTGAACTGGACTTCTTCAAAATCTTCGTGTACTTAGTTGGTCAAAATTTAGGAGAGGGGTCAAGCCGCAAGCGAAGTTGCTGCCCAACATAGAATCTGTTAGAACTGTAGCGAGCGCAGTAAGGATCCTGTGATGGATGGTCAATTGTCGACGTAGGTCGTAGAACCTTTTTACTCGCAATTGAGATACTAGATGGTTGATTGACGATGTGTTTGTAGCAGTCCAGTTCACTTAGAAGCTCGGTTTGTGTTTGCAGGTACTTATTCTGACAATGGCGGAGAGGACACCGACATGCACAGCTTGCGGGGAAGAAATAGAAAGTTTGGACGACCTGGTTTTTCATGCGGAACTCGACGTTGTAATGTGTGTGGTATGCTTGGCATTTCAGGAGCATCGGATTGAGAGGAGCATCGACGTTCAGAAGCATGTAAGTACGTCTTGTAGTTCTCGTAAAAAGGTGGTGAGGTTCGAGTTCGATTAATTGTGAGGTGCTTATGGTTTGGAAGTGGATATATGTAGGCGGTGGATGTGGATACGTGCTATTGGTGTGGAAAGACAGTCGATCTCATCGTTTGCAGTTGCTGCGAATTATGTTGGTGCGCGACGTGCATCATTCATAATTATGGTGAGCACATCATCAAAGAAGTGATAGAGGCAGGAGACATCTGCTGGACTTGTTTCGTATGCTTTCCCGAACATATGGATGGTCTCCAAGATGAGGCGGCATTCCAGAAGGGATATATATTGGGCTTGATCGAAGAGATGGTAGTACGTCATGAAGCTTTGAAAGAAGGTGGTAAAGTTCTGTGAACCGACTGTAGACAATGTGGTTGACGACTCTAAGCAATGAAAATGACTGGTAATGATTGAGTACGGCCTTGTACGAATAAGATGATCTGAATGTTTTGTGGTTTGGGTATAGAGTGCGGTTAAAACATGATCGGGAACTTGTTGGAATGCAATGGGACAAGGCGTAATTGGACACAAGAAAGCTTGTTTATAATATGGTGATGATGTCTAAATTACATGTCTAGTGCTGATGTCTAAATTACATCCAGAGCTGCCTCGTTTGACAATGCTAGGATGATACAATTTATGACATCGAGTGCATGGTTCTCAACTTCCTTGTACAATGCCTTTCTTGTAGAAATAGAGAGTTTTGACCTTCTTCGCAGCAGTGGTAGTGGTGCGCTGTCACACGAAAAATGTGAGTTTAATATCACTAGAACCGGATATATTCGGATGCTTCAGTCACAATTAATGTAGTTTGAAATGCGTTATAAAATATGAAATAACACATAATAGTGAATAGTCATCTCAAAGTAAACATGCTTAGGAGTCAGACTCCGAGGCGCTTAAGTCTAAGTAGCGCTTCACTCCCGGATGATACCGAGGCCACCAAGGAACAATATCCGGGGAGGAGTCTGAGAAAACTGTGGCGAAAGTTAGTTCCACCCTTCAAATTAAATGACTCATTTTAAGAAAGAAAGATGCAATTTACATGTTGAATTTCAACTTATCACTTACCCGTCGAAGCTGCGAAGTCCATTACTAACCCCTGCTCAGGACACATTCCGTAAATCAGGGGCTTGAAGAAGAGCTCAGTGCGCTGTTACGGACCCCGCCATGGCTTGCCATCCGACTTCTTCCAAAGAATATTGTGCTCGTTGATGGCGTGGAAGAGTGCGGAATAGTCACTCTCTACCGGGTGATTAAGGTGATCGGAGTTTCACCGCTTTGCTTTACTAGTACCCTTTCTTCTCCTGGAGTTCTTTCCTTACCACTACTGCCACTATCCGGTTTACTTCCCGAATAGTGGGTCACACAGCAGCGGTCCGGTTTCCTCTCTCTTCCTAGCCAAGGGGGTTACTTGCGGTCCGGATTGCAGTGAGTGGCATCCCACCACTCGATCCGCGAGATTTCTACTAACAAAACCTGAGAAGGGGCTAATCAGTATCCGGGTTGTACGCAGTTCCGAAAGGGGACTTCCCTCAACCAAATATCCCGTTCAGGAGGTCGACAGTTAGGGCGGATTTACTCACCAGCCTTAACGCCTCTGTCCAATCCGGATGACGTGACAACTTCCCAAACCAACAAAACACACCCAGGGTTGCTCGGACTCTCCCACTCGGACCTCTTACTGACCACGTTACTCCTCTAGAAATCCCTCCACGGGTACTGGAGTTGTAACCACCGAATCAACAAGCGACTCTTTGCATCCACCCCCGGACTCAGATCTCACTTACATACACACAATCCCGGAATCATTGACACACACAACTCAAGGACACGAGTTCTCAGATGCAAGTTTAACCTTTACTCACAAAGGCGGGATTACAGAAAAGACGGGAAGCACTCCGCAGAGGCCTCGCTAAGTACTTAGGATCCCGGCTTTCCCGGAAACCCTATGAGATCCAAAATTCCCGGAATCCGAGATTCCCGGGGTGAATGTCAGTAAGGCATCTGCTATTTCTAGCTAAATCTAACCGAACTAATTCTTAATACTAACTCCTGCTGGCAGCGTTCGGGCGTCTCGAGGTAAATGGCGGTGGTGTCTTCCTCCTGAGAATGCTGTTTACCTGCAAAAAGGGGAACCACTTGGCCTTATCCGGGGTGGTGGGGTGAAAGAGGGGCTTCGCAGGATTTACTGAGTCCTCCTGCTCTTCCACCTATTCCGGAGCGCTTGAAGCTTCGATGGGGGTGGAACGGGGTGGACCTCCTGTTCTTCTTGTGGAACCATGGGCTCCTCCGGTTGTACCGGTCCATCGTGACCTTCCACTCCCTCGACTTGGGGCTCCGGTTGCGGGTCTGTTACCTCGGTGTGCCTGGTGGATGCCGACTCTCCCCCTTCTGTGCTCGTAATCCGGTTCTCACCCGGTTGTTGGGGGGAACTGGCCTCCACTGGTGTTGCTTCCTCCTCTTCTATTACCCCGGACGCTCCTACTTCATCCGTGGCCTCCACTTCCCGAGGTGGTGTCGCGTTTCCTTCCTCTGTCCTCTCTTCCTGTACTTCACCGTTCCCTGGGATCTCTCGGCCCTCCGGAATGGGTACGGGCACCTCCTCGACTTCCATCGGATTTGGTTCCTCAGCGGGTACTCCTAGACGTATGACTATCTTCTCCTCCTTTGGAATGGCCGCTTCCCTTGGATTTACGCGGGGCAGAGCTCCTAGCAATCTGCCCGTGAGAGTCTGGAATTCTTTGAGGCATTGATTAATCCCTACCGAATGCCTCCGGAGTAACTCCGTTGATTGGAGTGACTTGTTAATCCCAATCCGGGCGTCGTAGAAGGTTGCCTTGGTTTGGGCCTCCGCATCCGGTTGCAGCACCTTCAGAATGGAGTGCAGTACAGTCCTGTCGATACTCTGCAATTTGCGGAGGGTAGACTCCTGCTCCTGCACGGTCCTCCTGAGAGCTTCCACCTCCGAATGTGTCTGCGTGTCCGAGGGCTCCGGTTCGCATTGGACTCCTACAGAGGCCTTCTCCTTTGGTTGGGCTCTCAACACCAGCTCCACATTTTCCCTTCGCAACTTCGCCGTCTCTCGTCGCCACTCCTCTGCCAATTCCGGATACCGCTCCACGTTAGGCGTCTGGAAGACCTGCTCGAGTCACGCCAGCAAGGTGAAGAGTTGCTCATTCTCCTGCTCCACCTCCTCCATGGCGAGCCGGATGGGTTTGAGGATACCCTGACTGGGTATCCAGTAGTAGGGACGGGGGAGCACAGGGGTTGTGTTCCCTGTCCCAGGAGTCACCACTCCCCTGTGAGACGACTCCGGGGCCACCTTTGCTACCGGGGTTGTAGGGGTTGGGTCGGGCTTCTACTCGGTTAGCTCCAATCGGGAGGGGGTAGCCCTCTCGGGGGTGTCCTTTTCCTCTGCTGAGATTAGCCTTCTCTTCACTTTGGGCTGGCTCCCCGGATTCGACTCTTCCACCAAAGTAGGATCCCGCTCCTGCATGGGCGTAGGGCCCGGGCTTGGGGCCTGTTCCTCCTCGGTGGCCCTCGGGTTTGCCTCCGGACTAGCCGACCTCCTCCTCTTCCTAGTCTTGCGCTTGAGGTTGGGCAGCCTTCCTCCTGGGGGTCTGTTAACCGGGGATTTACCTAGCCAGTAAAAGAGTAGATCTGCTAGTAGCCTATTAAGACCACTAGACTTTAGAGTCCTTGGATGAAATCTTGTTCTGGGATGAAATCCTGTCTTGGGATGAAATCCTGTTTTGGGATGAAATCCTGTTCTGGGATAAAATCCTGTTCTGGGGTGAAATCCTGTCCTAGGCTGAAATCCTGTCCTGGAATGAAATCCTGTCCTGGGATGAAATCCTGTCTTGGGATGAAATCCTGTCTTGGGATGAAATCCTGTCTTGGGATGAAATCCTGTCATGGGATGAAATCCTATGGATGGATGAAGGCGGCTTCGGTTGGAGATTAGGGTTTGGCGGCCAGGGTTTGGAGGAGTTTTGGAGCTCTCTCTCTCTCTCTCTCTCTCTCTCTCTCTCGTCGTGCTGGAGCTAGGGCGTGTGTGTGTGTGTGTGGAGTGTTGGATAGTGACAGGAACTACGGCTTAGGGCAGTTCATGGTACCTGGAAGGACCAGGTAGCACTGCCAGGGCAGGAAATGCTTGTACCACTATCATTTTTTTTCAATGACATTATGAAAGGATTTGTATGTAAAGGAGTGAAACTTAAGTGTTGAGATTTATGTGTTAGTGTTGGGAGCGTGATATTGGAGCGATCTTGAGAAAGCGATATTAGGAGCGATGATATTAGAAGCGATATTAGGAAAGCGATATTAGGAAAGCGATATTGGGAGCGATATTGGGAGCGATATTGGGAGCGATATTGAGAGCGATATTGGGAAGCGATATTGAGAGCGATCGTCGGGAGCGATATTGAGAGCGATGCAGGAGAGCGATTGGGTGACAGTATATAGAATTTTTAGGGTTTCGGAGAGTTACAACATCATAGGTAAGGTATTTGGAGGGGTATGAAGAATACCACTTTCACATTGGCGACCATGCATAAGTTCGAACCATGTGGCTCTTGCTGCACACGTCAGGGCAGCACCATGGTGGTAGTGTTGGGGCGGTGGTAGGCACAAAGGACCATCTAGGAGGGGCGCGGACAAATTGTTCAACCTAGAAGTTACCCAAATAGACATCGGGCAGGTGGATGACCAGGGAGCCGTCACCAGGAGTTGAGGTACTATCCCAGGAGCTGAGGGCAGCTCTGCGCTACAAAGGAGGATGGGTGCCCATATTCAAGTAAGCTCTCACTCACCACTGTTCTGATTAACTTGTTGGACAGCAGTAGAAAATATTAGAAGCGAAAATAGAACAAAGGAGGAACATCAGAGTTGGAATGAGCAGGGTTGGGATCACCATAACTGTATCAACCAGAACTAATAATATAAAAACTAGAGAAGCATAGGAAATGCACCTAGGCATAGACTTGTAGGACTGTATTGCACCATTATCTGGTAAAAATCCTAGACTAAGCAATACCTTGAAAACCTATAGGATAGTGGAAATCTAAGTAGGAGCAGTAACTACTGACGGATCCAATCAAGGACCAGACTGGGGTGGCAGAGGAATGTACTGGCCAGGAACCAGAAGTACGAAGGACTAGCACGCAGGAGACCAGAGGAGGGTTGAGACAGAGATCCTCAACACCTACCCAAGAAATCACCTGGAGGAGCAGACTCGACTTACTGGAGAAGCAAGGCAGACCGGAGAACATCACCAGATAGTGCCAGGAGGGAGAAGCAGCAGCTGCACTATAATGGATCGAGACTACAAAGAAGGCATCAAGGAGGACATAGCCAGGAGACAAGCAGAAGAAAGGCTGGCCAGATTTGAGCTCAGGGAGCGGAGGGCAGCAGTCAATACAAGGAAGAACATGGGAGGGCAGATCAGCTCAGATGAGAGCGTTGCCAAAGGCAGCAACATAGACTTAATCGATATGGATGTGGTAGGAGAGAACTCCAGCCAGGAGACAATAATGGGAGTAAGCACAAAAACAAGAGGTACAAGAGCAGAACCTGGACCCAGTTTCAAGGACTGGCAGGAGGAGCAGGAAATTAGGAAGTATGAAGGCCGGGTACCATCACCAAGGACCAGCAGAAGAGAATTTTCTGGACCAGGAGATAGAGATGCACAACAACACTGGCGTCCTACAATAGGACGGGTGAGTTCTTTTGACCAACACCAAGAGGAGGACAGGAGAGGTGGTAGCAGACCAAACACCCCAGGACCAGGAGGTCAGAATTCTGGTGAATTGGTGGAGATGATCGAAACTCTGAAGAAGAAGTTGGACGAGGTCAGGGCTGAGGAGAGGGCAACAAGAGCAGCATCCATACCTCCAGAAATGCCCAAGACCAGCAAGAACGAGCAACGAACTCCACGGAAGCAGACAGTACACTTTTCACAAGACAAACTACAAGAAGTAGTTTACGATGAAGAGGAGGAAGACAGATGGCGTTTTGAAGAATTCAAGGCCAGACAGCACGACGAAAGGGAAAAGAAAAACGAGCAGGCCAGAAAGGACCAGTATACCCGACAAATGGAAGAGTTGGAGCAAGCAACTCAATTCAAGTACTGGCAAGAGGCTCAACGAAGAGAAGAACAGAAGAAGGAAGCAGAAAGAGCCGAAGCCCTACAGCAGGAGACTCTTCGCCAGGAAGTGCTGCGGTTGTGGCAGGAGGCCCAAAGACTAGAAGAGCAGAATAAGGAGGCTCAAAGGCAGGAAGAGCAACGTGAAGCTGCCATACTCCAGTGGCAGGAAGTGTTGAGAAAAGAAGAACAAGCACGGGAGGCTCAGCATAAGGCTACCCAATGGTTATGGCCAGGACCACCTGAGGTGCAGGAGGGGCGAATCATCTAAGGGGGTGGACGAGAAGTATTGGGGATTCCGATTTCTCCAGCAGCTGCCGCCAGCGGACTAGAGGGAACACAAACTGGCCCGTTGAGAGGAGGCACAATCCCACCGACCTATGTAGATCACCTAACTGGTGATGAATATCTACCAGAGGCGCCCAAGCCAGCATACTGGCCAGGTGAGGGAGTTAGGGCTGAGGCAGGAGCTTCATCAGCAAGTCCTGGAATTCGTGGGTCGGGAGGGCCACCACTAACCAGTAGGGCGCCTGAAGTACGCCCTATGCCAACACTAGGGAAGGGAATACCCCCCACACCACGAGGAAGCGGTTATCCTATACTGGGCATGCCCATGACTAGCAGGGTCCCACCATCATCTGGACCAGGAGTACCACCAGTATACGGACCAGGACTACCACCCGTATACGGACTAGGGGTACTACCAGTACTTGGATCGGGTGTACCACCAGTATCGAGACCAGACCTACCACCAGTATCCGGACCAATTAGCGTGGCACAGAGGAAGCCGTTGCCGTACACAAAGTACAAGGAGGGAACTAATCCAGATGCTCATATCCGACAGTTTGAACGAACGTTGTGGCACAATAGAGAGGGAGAAGAACAGGTGATTATCAACCTAATGGGTACCACCCTGTTGGATAAAGTAGGTGCCTGGTATGAGAATTTCTTGGAGAGTCATCCCTACTGCTCTTGGGAGGAAGTGAAGGCTGCTTTTCGGAGACGATACCGAGACCAGACCACAGATGAGGCTGTGTACCGGGAGCTGAAGTCATTCAAGCAAGGAGACAAGGAGAAGGTGCATGATTATTATGATCGCTTTATGACATTGATCAAGTGTCTCCAGTCCGACCCTGGAGAGGGATTCCGGATCACTAACTTTCGAGCTGGTTTACTGGAGTACATCAAGATTACGACCAGTGTAGCTCCGTTACGCAGTGTGACGGAATTGGTTGACGCTGCTCTAAGGTGTGAAGAGAACTGCACTGATTCCAGTGGCAAGCCGACCAAGTTTGAGGTCAGGAAGGTGGAGACCCCAGGAAAAACAGCGAATGTGGCCAAGAAGGAGCCTGAACCAGAAGCAGCCAGAGTACAGTGTGGACTACGTAAGAAGTTTGGTCATATTGACAAAAACTGCTGGTTCAACCCGGCAAACCAAAGGCAACCGGGCGTCACGAAGGATGATGGGGGACCAGTAGGAGTGAATGAAGTGTCGGTGCAGAAGTCATCAACGACTTACCAGAGGCCAGCAACTTCAAAAGCAGGTACCAGTCAGCAAGGAGGTTTTCATGATCGACCCGATATATGCTACTTGTGTGGTCAACCAGGACACAGGAGTTGGAACTGCTCTCTAAAGGCCCAATGGGAACAGTTTTTAGCGGACAAGGACCAGAAAGCTAAACAACCGGCCCACCATGTAAGTAACGTGGAGATTGAGTTGCTGGAAGAGGAGAAGGATCCGGTCGACGTGACCAGTATGACCCGGGCCCAACGCCAAAAGGCTGGATTACCACCAATCCAAGAGGAACCTGAGGCACCAGAACCCCGGAAGGCTAGAACCAAGGAAGATTGGAAGGAGGAGGAGCGGATTAGAAACCTCATGTTTGACACCTTGAAGGAAATCGAGCTTAAGGAGGAGGAAGAGAGAAGAGTAGCAGATAAGGCTCGAGATGCTGTTCTGTCTGAGAATACAAACGGGGGTCCAACAGAGTTGCTGGACAATGAGTGGGCAGGATTTCCTGACTCTGACACTCTACACTATACAACGAAGTTGGCTGAACCGGTTCCAAGAACTCCCCAGGACACCAATACCAGACAAGACCAGGACGAGCATTTTGCAATAGAAGTGGGTAGGCAAATCCTGGCCAGCCCAATAACATTAACAATGGGCCAATTGTTGCAGATGGCCCCAAATATAACCGAGTTCGTCAAGGCCCATGTATTTACTGAGTTGGGACATCACCAGGTTTCTGGTATAGCCCAAACTCTAGTAGCGAAGCCAATGACCGGACAAAGAGGTAAGAACGATGTGATAGCGAGTTTGGCTATAGATGTGGACAGGGAATTACCGGTGTTAGCCGCGCGGATTGGCAACGGGGTTCTCGAAAATGTACTGTTGGACGGAGGATCCGGTGTTAATCTAATCACTGATGAAGAGCGGATGCGCCTAGGATTGAAGGACCCACAACCAGCCCCATTCAGACTCAGAATGGCGGACCAGACAGTCGTCGACCCGGAGGGATTGATACGTAATGTCCGGATTCACATTCATGGTATCCATTACCTTATAACACTAACAGTAATTAAAAATAAGGAAGTTAATGAAGCATATAGTATGCTGTTAGGACGTCCTTGGTTAATTGATGCTAAAGTTAATCATGACTGGGGTAATAATACAGTCACAATTCGCGGCAACGGAACAGTCAGGACAGTATCGGTAAGTCAAAGAAGGGACCCAGACCAAAATTACCAGAGGTCCTGGTCTGCTATAATTTTGCTGAGGGACTAACGGATGAGGAAGAGGCACGTTGGCTGGCTACCGAGCAGGACGTACTGGTCGTTGGAACAGTGACACTACCTCGAATGGACCAGGACCAAGACCAGGCCAGGGACCATGACCAGTTGGGGGGACCAGAACGAGCGTACCGTGAACATTTCTACACTTTCGAAGAAGGGGATATCGAGGTGGACGAAACTCCAGCCAGAGAGAAGGTGAAGGGTTTGAAGATTGCTGCGTGGAATCTACCAGAATCGGAGCAGTTACGGAACGTGAACCTGGGTACAGAAGACGAACCTCAGTTGCTCCGGATAAACGCCGACATCAGTCCGGAGCAGGCTAATGAGGCGGAGATACTCTTCCGGGAGTACAAGGACGTGTTCGCCTGGACATACAAGGACTTGAAGGGTATTCCCCCTTCGATTGCGCAACACCGAATCGAGCTAGAGAAAGACATACCACCATCACACCAGGCCAGATACCGGATGAATCCGAACTACGCCAGCATTGTGAAGCAGGACTTGGACAAGCTGCTCCAAGCAGGATTCATTGCACCAGTGGAGGATGCCACCTGGCTGTCACCCATTGTCATTGTGCCGAAGAAAAACGGAAAATTGAGGATTTGTATTGATTTCAGGAAGTTGAATGCTGCTACTAAAAAGGATCCTTACCCCTTACCATTTACTGAGGAAGTGTTAGATTCTGTGGCAGGACATGAAATGTATTCATTTCTGGACGGGTACTGTCGCAACCCTTGCTAGCTCACCTTAGCTTACACCAACTTTTTCCCAACTCTAGCAAGTGTCACGAGCGCTAACTCTGCACATCCCCCACATGCACAAAGTTAGCTCTCCATACCAACCACCAAGCTCACCGCTTGGTTATCAATCCCTCTTACTCATGCAACCGGGACTCAACCCCTTCGTAGGTAGCCAATGGTTAGGTGCGGACTTCCACTTATGTCCAAGGCCCAACTTGGTGGCACTCCCATACCACGCGGCCTAACCGCACTTGGTGGTGTCTCCTCACCACCGCCCATGACCACCATGGTGACCCCAAGGCCACCAAGTAATCACAACGCCGGCGGTGAGACACCACCCCACATCGGTAGCACTCATGGTCCTCATTTTGCCTATATGAGTCCCCGTGGTGAAGCCCCAACACTAGCTCCCCCACCGGGACTCACCTTGTCCTTATGAGCCACCGTGGTGAAGCCCCAACACTAGCTCCACCCACCGTGCCTCATTTTGCACTTTGAGTCCCCATGGTGGAGCCCCAACACTAGCTCCACCCATTGGGACTCACCTTGGCTTGGGAGTCCCCATGGTGAGGCCCCAACACTAGCCACACCACTGGGACTCCCACCTTGGTCACCACCAAGGCACCATGGGAGTGGGGAGGAGACCAGCCCTCCCCATAGTATACTCTGTGGGATTCGGCAGCCCCTGGTCCTAGGTGAAGGGCTGGACCCTCACACCTCTTAGTTTTGGAAGACCACCCAATCTCCCAATGCCTTAGCCGCTGGAAGGCCCCGGAGACTTCCCGAACCTTCCAGGGCTCGTATCTACCTCGTCCCGCATCCAAACGCGACGAGCGACCACTCTATCGACATCTACTCGTCAAGTAGATGCCGATAGACACCTTACTTGCCTCATTCCTACAAGTATTGAGGGAGTTATGCCCCTCTGAAGATTCGGGAGTCCCGGGCCAGCTTCCCAGTCCAGCACTGTCCCTGGACAGCACTCCCTTTAGTCCCACAATCTTCCAACTCCCATAACTTTTAGCTCACACCTCCAAATGAGGTGCTCCTTAGCATCCCGGAATCGTGGCAACATGAGCTTCCATAATCTCATGTCCATTCCGTCGTGGCTCCTAGTCTCCGTGGGTGAGAGGCGTCTCCAACGCCCGGGGTCCTCTCCCACACTAGGCCCACTTAGGTTCCCTTCACCTTGGCACCCCAAGGCCCGGGCGTCACTCCGGTGTCCCCCTTGGGCCCTTGGTGTTGCGGGCACTCCTCAAGGAGAGGTGCGCGACAGGTACTCAGGGTACCATCAAATCCAGATCGCACCAGAAGACCGGTTTAAGACTGCTTTTGTGACGGACTGGGGAGCCTTCGTTTGGGTGGTCATGCCATTCGGCTTGAAGAATGCACCACCAACTTACCAAAGGGCAGTAAATCGAGCCTTTCGTGATTATATTGGAGATTTTATGAAATTGTTCTTAGATGATTTTAGTGTTTACAGTGACGTCACTAGTCATCTAGCCAAGTTGAGACTATGTTTTGAGAAATGTCGGGAATATGGCATAAGCTTGAACCCAGAAAAATGTTTCTTACTGGTGTATTCAGGAATCATCCTGGGACATGTGGTGTCAAAGGAAGGTAAATTCCCGGACCCAAAGAAGCTTGAGGTGATAGCCAACATGCCAAGGCCAAAGAAACCAGTTGATGTGCAGATTTTTAACGGTTTTGCCCAGTTTAACAGATGCTACATCAAGACGTATGCACACATCATGGAACCCATCACAAAACTGATGCGGAAATCAGAGGAGTTTACCTGGTCAGACGAGTGTGAGGAGGCGTGGAAGCTGATTAAGGACAAGTACCAGAATGCGCCTATCCTGATTGCGCCACGATGGGACACAGGTTTCATGTGCATACTTGATCGTCGGCCATAGCGATTGGGGTAATGCTTGGCCCGTAACCCAACAGGGAAGTGTGACCGGCCAATTTCTTACGCATCCGCACTTTTGAATTCTCAAAAAAAAGAACTATAGTACCACCGAAAGAGAAGCTCTTGCAATGGTTTATGCGTTGAACAAGTATAGGCATTATTTGCTAGGCAACAAGTTTGTATTTTTCGTTGATCACATGGCCCTGGTGTACCTGGTGAACAAGCCACAGGTATCCGGCAGGATTGCTCCATGGTTCTTCTTTGCCCCCGAGTATGACTTCACGGTGGTCTACAAACCAGGAAAAACTCATGGAGTAGCAGATGCGCTGTCAAGACTACCAAATGGAGAACCAGCTACTGGGGTGGCGGACCAGACGAAGGATGCAAGTTTGTTCTATGTCAAGCCAGAATGGTTGGAGGATGTCACTGCTTATCTACAAACGGGAGTTGTTCGACAAACACTAACTAAGGAGGAGCAGAGAAGGTTGATCTTGAAATCGTTACCGTATACACTCAACGAGGGCGTACTGTACAAGAAGGGCCAGGATCTGGTGCTACGAAGAGTATTGGACCCTGCTCAAGCGGAGACAGTAATGAAGGAGATGCACTACGGCGTGGGGGGTGGTCACTTTTCACAGGAAATCACCACCAGGAAGATTTTGGATGCCGGGTACTGGTGGCCAGCCATCCACAAAAATGTGGCGGAATACTGTAAAGCCTGTGATAGGTGTCAAAGGGTAGGCAGTATGGCAAATACTGGCCTGGCCCAGCTGGTGACCAGTATGCCAGCCGAACCATTCATGAAATGGGGGTTGGATTACATCGGTCCAATCAAGCCAATGGCAGCAAAGACCGGTAACCGGTATATACTGGTGGCCACGGACTATGCCACTAAGTGGGTGGAGGCCAGGGCTTTGAGGACCAATACAGCAGCTGTGACAGCTAAGTTTTTGTATGAGCAGGTGCTCACACGGTACGGGTGTCCATTGACACTGGTTAGTGACCAGGGCTCTCATTTCATAAATGAGGCCATTGAGCACCTGGTGGACCATTTCCTGCTCCAACATCGCACTTCTACGACATATTACCCCCAAGGTAATGGCCAGGCGGAATCAACAAACAAGGTAATAGGCCAGATGCTGACCAAGCTTGTAAATGACAAGCGAACCGACTGGGATCAACACTTGCCTACAGTGTTATTCTCATACAGGACTGCTTACAAAGTAATGACATGATATACCCCGTTCCAGCTGGTATATGGGCTACATCCATTGATGCCCACGGAATTCTTAGTTCCGACCAAACGAACTCATTTGGATATAGAGTATACACCGACCCGGGTGTTAGCAGCCAGGATTGCTGACTTGGAGCAGCTAGATACTATACGGCAGATGCACAAAGCCGTAGTCGGGACCGCATGTGGAACCGGTCATTATGGAGCCAACAAAGACTACTGCGCGAAGGATTTCCAACTTGGCGACTATGTCCTGTGGTATCCAAAAGGGCACAAGGAGCATGTTGGCAAATTCAAGAGCAGGTGGTTTGGGCCTTGTAGGATCCAGTACCGGCTACCTAATAATACTGCCTTATTGGTCACATTGGAACACTTTGACCCCAATCCGTTAATTGTCAACATCAACAAATTGAAGCCATACCTTTTTTATGACAAAACCCAACTTGTGACAGTGACTCCAACAATTCCGCCCAAGGGACTGGTCGACCAGCAAAAGGGGGATAGTAGTTGCGAAGGCCAAAAAAACGCCACTGAAGTTCACAAAGAAGGACCAGAATATCAGAAAATTAACCATGGAGTTGGAGTGAGGGACTTACAAAGCCAGGACCAGCAGACGGAAGGTCAGGACGTGCAGTCAAGAGCCCAAGGAATGCAGCCAAGAGGCCAAGAGATGCAGCCAAGAGGCCAGGAGATGCAGCCAAAAGCCTAGGAGATGCAGCCAAGAGCCCAGGAGATGCAGTCAAGAGCCCAGGAGATGCAGCCGAGACCCCAGGAGATGCAGCCGAGACCCCAGGAAATGCCGCCAAGACCCCAGGAAATGCCGCCAAGACCCCAGGAGATGGAGCCAAGACCCCAGGAGATGCAGCCAAGACCCCAGGAGATGCAGCCAAGACCCCAGGAGATGCAGCCAAGAGCCCAGGAGATGCAGCCAAGAGCCCAGGAGATACAGCCAAGAGGCCAGGAAATGCCACCAAGACCCCAGGAGATGCAGCCGTGACCCCAGGAGATGCAAATGAGACCCCAGAGAGATGCAAAAGAGACCCCAGAGATGCAAATGAGACCCCAGAGATGCAAACCGAGACCCCAGGAGATGCAGCCGAGACCCCAGGAGATGCAGCCGAGACCCCAGGAGATGCAGCCGAGACCCCAGGAGATGCAGCCGAGACCCCAGGAGATGCAGCCGAGACCCCAGGAGATGCAGCCAAGACCCCAGGAGATGCAGCCAAGAGACCTGAACAGGCAGCCAAAATGCCAGGATAGTCAGCCGGGAGACCAAGGCAGTCAATCGGGAGGCCTGGACAATCAGCCGGGAACTCGGGAGCAGCAATCAAAAGGCCCGGAGAAGCAGTCGACATACCAGGACAAGTCCCTGGGAGGCCAGCTAAAACACTTGGGAAGCCAGAAGACATACCCGGGAGGCCAGGACAAACACCCAGGAGGCAAGGAAGAACATTTGGGAAGCCAGGAAAAGCACCCACAAGGCCACTAGATAAAGTTTTAGTGAGACAGATAGTAGACAAAAAGTAGAGAGAAAAGTAGATGAGGAAGTAGGTGAGAAAGTAGATGAAAAAAATTGAGGAAAAAGTGGATGAAAAAGTAGATAAAAAAGTAGATGAGAAAGGAGGTGAGAAAGTAGGTGAGAAAGTAGATAAAAAGTAGACAAAAAAGTAGAAAAAAAGTTGATGAAAAGTAGGTGAGAAAGGGGATGGCAAAGGTAGCTGAAGTTTGTAAAATAAAATAAATAAAATTAAAAAAAAAAAAAAAAAAAGAATCGCAAAGATGCAAAGAATCGCAGCTGCGATTGCGAATCTACGATCATGGTAACTACAGTGACAACAGCTACTATTCCTACCTAGGAGCGGAAACGTCGAGGGAAAAAGAAGAAGCGGTGGTTGTGCATGCGGTGGCGGCAATTGCGCATGCAGGAGTTGCGGTAACAGCGGAAGACGAATTGGCGGTGCATGCGGTGGGAGTGCTCAAGGTCGTGAAGGAGATCAAGACCTATTCCGAGGATCAAGAGAGGACCAGCAGATACTTAATGAGGTTTGTGGAAAATTACCCTACTTTTGTTTACTGGTCAGATGGAGAGCAGGAAGAAGAGGAGGACCAGTCACTACTACAATTCAGGCAGTCTGTCGACGGGGCAGGAGCTTCTTGCAGTGCCCCGGACACTATTTTAGACATTGGGACCGAGATATTGGAAGGTCCAAGCGAAGCAACACCAGTGATGGAGAGCACACCTGCAACCACCATCAGTACTGTGCCATCAGGGAGCGGACAAGCAGCAACACCAGGAGTATCGGCATCGCCAAGAGCAGTCTAAGGCAGTACCAAGAGTATATGACTGCTTAGTAGTATTCACTACATACTTGATAGAACAGTATTCCAAGTATGGGTTTTCATTTGTGTGAGGCATGTTTTTTTTACATTTTATTTTATTTGTTGTTTAACCCGGTTATTACATTTTAACCCGTACAAGAACATCTGAGGGCAGATGTGAACCAAAAGGGGGATAATGTTAACCGGGGATTTACCTAGCCAGTAAAAGAGTAGATCTGCTAGTAGCCTATTAAGACCACTAGACTTTAGAGTCCTGGGATGAAATCCTGTTCTGGGATGAAATCCTGTCCTGGGATGAAATCCTGTTCTGGGATGAAATCCTGTTCTGGGATGAAATCTTGTCCTGGGATGAAATCCTGTTCTGGGATGAAATCCTGTTCTGGGTGAAATCCTGTCCTGGGCTGAAATCCTGTCCTGGGATGAAATCCTGTCTTGGGATGAAATCCTGTCTTGGGATGAAATCCTGTCATGGGATGAAATCCTGTCCTGGGATGAAATCCTATGGATGGATGAAGGCGGCTACGGTTGGAGATTAGGGTTTGGCGGCCAGGGTTTGGAGGAGTTTTGGAGCTCTCTCTCTCTCTCTCTCTCTCTCTCTCTCTCTCTCTCGTGCTGGAGCTAGGGCGTGTGTGTGTGTGTGTGGAGTGTTGGATAGTGACAGAAACTACGGCTTAGGGCAGTTTATGGTACCTGGAAGGACCAGGTAGCACTGCCAGGGCAGGAAATGCTTGTACCACTATCATTTTTTTTCAATGACATTATGAAAGGATTTGTATGTAAAGGTGTGAAACTTAAGTGTTGAGATTTATGTGTTAGTGTTGGGAGCAGTATTGGGAGCAGTACTGAGGGCAGTATTGGGAGCAGTATTGAGAGCAGTATTGGGAGCAATATTGGGAGCAGTATTGAGAGCAGTATTGGGAGCAGTATTGAGAGCAGTATCAGGAGCAGTATTGAGAGCAGTACCAGGAGCAGTATTGGGTGACAGTATATAGAATTTTTAGGGTTTCGGAGAGTTACAACATCATAGGTAAGGTATTTGGAGGGGTATGAAGAATACCACTTTCACAGGGTCCCGCGCCGAGTGGTGACACTACCATCTCCCGTCCGGATGTGGGTACAAGTTGAGTTCCCGAGTTGGAAGTTCCCTGTGTTACCGGAGGAGGGAGCGGGATAGGAGAACGTCTTCTCCCAAAACCTGTCGTGTCTTTTCTCCTCACCCCTCGGGATGATCCTGTGCGCCGGGTTGGGGTTTCTTCCTCTTTGTCTTCTTCTTCTTGATCATCCTCCTCTTTGGATTGATCACCGCCAACCTCGGCCACTTCCTCGGCCCGTCTCTTCTGGGCTCTTGTCCTCCGGATGAGGGGGGTGCATTCCTCTTCCTCCTCTACTGCGTTCGGCATGAACAGGGAGGTCACCGTACTGCGTGTCCGGGTAGTGTTTACTGGATTTCTACCCTGGGCAGCCACCCGGGGTACAATGCTAGGCCCGACCTGATTGGGTCCCACCGCCCTGTTCTGTCTGGGGGCTGGCTCCGGTGACCCCTCTAAGTCGGTAGCCCGCACTCCTACTACTTCGTCCTTGGACTTGGACGAGGAGAGTCCCTGGGATTCTCTGGATGGGAGGTCTTGCTTCTCGTGCTAGTAGAAGATCTCCCGGTCGGTGAGGATGCCATGCCGCTGGTAGAGGTGGAAAAGGTTGGGGGCCAGTGGGCACCCCTTCCGGTTACCAATTTTGATAACCTCCCGCTGCACCACATCGTGAATGATGTGATGCCATCCGATCTGCATCTTCCCGTCAAAGCTCGCCATGATCGCCTTCATGAGTTTGACGGTGCAGGTTGTTGGCTTGTCCGGGCTCAAAATGGGGAGGAGGAACCGGAGTAGTCGCATCTCCCGGGGGTTCCTGCAATCCTCGGGCTTGAACCCGTCCTCCTCCGTCCGTCCCTTACTGAACCGGTTCTTCAGTCCGTCATCGCCCTTCTTCTTTATATACCCGATTGGGGACTCCGGAAACTTGTAGGTCGCCCTCCAATGGCGCGCTCCCCAATTATCTGTCTTCCCCCTCAGCGGATGCGTCACATACAGTTCGGGGAAGCGGTGGCTGACAGTCTCCTCGATGATGAGCTGGTCCGTCAAGTCCCACGGGACATCGTAAAGTCCGGCGCACCCCATCCGGAGGAGGTCTTCCTTCAATTCTGCCTCGTGCTGCGGCGTCTGAGGAACCTGCGGCTTCACCGCCTTGAGGGGGATCGGCATCCCCATTCGCCAGAGAATCACGTCCTTCTTCTTCGTCATCGTGCCGGGGTCACTCTTCTGCTGATGTCCGGAGTTTCTCGCCAAATTCTGCTTTTCCGGACCCTCTCCGGTAGGAACCCTACTCCCAGTAACCCTAACCTCGCTCCTTGATTCTCTCTCTCTCTCGGATTGCTGAGCGCGCAGCAATGTACGATCTCTAAGAATGCGCGGGTTAGAATGACTGAAAATGGTCGCAGCAGCGTCTAATAACCATAATCCGGAACCCTCCTCCCGAGACATCATCACCTCGTCCTCGAGAGGTACACCGGTAATTATCCCGGTCCTGATTGAGCCGCCAGTGGTTCTATCGGGCGCCCGCGAAGTTTCCGGCCGTTTCTTCGGGTTGACCGGCAGCCTCGGTAGTCAGTCCGGTGAGGTGACCGGACCATCCGGTATTCAGAGGGCATGACCGGGTAGCCAAAGCGGTTTCCCCGGTAAGCTTTAGAATCCCTTAAGGCTAACCGGTTGAGCCACAAAACAAAAATACTATCTGCGGATCGGTCTAAGCGGTCCGATCTTTATTTCCAAATGCTAAAATTACTATTTTAACTCTAATTATACGTTAAAAACAAAAATATTGGAGAACAGGGTTCGACAAACCGGCTTTGGAACAAACCGGTAAACAAATCGCGCTTCAACATTCCTTCGTGTCCATTAAAAACTCATTCGAAGGTCCGACCGATCATTGACCTTGACGTCGATAAACTCATGAAAGAGTTTTACATGGGGTATCGGGAGGGTGATTGTGTGCTCTACGTTTCCCTCTACTCTACCAAGGCGGAGTTGTGTCATGTAAAATTGAGTGACAATTTTCTGGAAAATTCTCATTAGAAAGGGTTAATAACGAGTTTGAGGAGATCTTGATGGCTGATCCGGACCTCCATCAGTTCAGCGACAAGTACTTTTACGTATGTGAAGGAAATCATTGAGTGACGGCATGGAGGAGGCACATTGAGCGGTACCATCCTGATGAAAGGCCATGGTACATTTCTGTAGATTGCATTATTCTTGACGGTCGACAAGAAAAGAATGTTCTCCTAAATGGAAAGGCCGATATTAACTGATGAGCTTCTCAAAGTTTCATATATTTTTTTTATTCACTTTCACTACATACAATGTTTGTCTCACTCAATGTTGTGAACAGGTCTACAGAAAATGCGCATATCGAAGATAACTTTTGCTCCCAGCTCCAACGCATGCAGAAATTTGGGAAATTGAAGCTGACAGATTTCAAAGACCTGATTAGCAAAAAGGATTACAAGACTTTCGAAAGAGTGCAGGAGAAGAAAAAGGACAAATGATATCCACTCGCGATAGACGTGTTTGTGAAGTTCCTATACACGGTAACATTTGTGAGTCCTTCCGTACCTTTCTCTTATCGTATTTAAATCGTTTAATATTTTTCTCATATGTATTATATATATTTTTTGTAGAGGAAATTTGCTAAGACATCAGACGAGGCAGAAGCAGAATACATCTATAGATAAATAAAATTACCACAAAACCAATAGAACGAAATAATCCCATGGAAATACATTGAAACGGATATAAACATTTTATTATAAATAGATAAATCATGTTTAATAGTAGTTTTATACTACTCTAATTTGCGTAAGCTACATTGCAATGAGAAGGGTGTACTATTGAAACTAGTATAATCTAATATAACGTGAAAACAACTCATCAAAATCGATAATTGAGTCCTTAATTATTGAAATTTGTAGCTCCGGTACGCACATCTTGGAATTAACGCTTTCAGGACAAAATCTTGGCTTCCAAGCTCCCATGATTGATGTTGTAGTGTGAACCCTTGAGATGGTTCACCTTGGCGGGAAAACCCTTCCCGCAAGGTTTTGATTATTTACGCGCATTATATAATGCTTATTCTTATGTTTTACCCTTTTAGTTTCAAACCTCGGCATATAGTAGAAAGTCTTGGAGTCCTATCTCGCTAATCCGGACTTGTTGGAATCAAAATCCTCAATGGTTTTAGTTCTAAAAAGTTAGAAAGTGGAAAAGGGGTTAGAAGACCGGTGGATGAAATGTTGGATGGATGTAGTGGAGTTGGTTTTCTTCCTACCGTGGGGCTAGGGTTGGAGAGAGTGTGTGTCTCTCTCTCTCTCCCATGTGTGGGAAGAGGGTGTGTGTGTGTGTGAAAGTTTTTTTAGGTTGTAGCTATGCAACATAGAGTTGGGTGGTCTAACACAAAAAAAAACTTGCAAGTAGGATGTGTGGATTCGTTGCATGTGGGTGTGAGTGTGGGTAGGTTGGAGGAGAAGATAGAAGGGTTGGAGTTTTCAATTTGGGAGTGGCTGCCGACTTTGAAGGACGAGATCTCACGATTGACGAAGAATTGGGAGGCTTGCCTTAGGGATCTAGGAGCGCTGTCGAGTTTTCTTTCCAACAAGACCAAGCTTGCCCTCATTGGAGCAAGGACAAGGAAGAAATCGCGATTCTACCAAAGTACCCTTACTGGTGACGGCAGAGTTGGGGGGCCGACTTCGAAGGACGAGATCTCACGATTGACGAAGAATTGAGAGGTGTGCCTTAGAGATCTAGGAGCGTTGTTGAGTTTTCTTTCCAACAAGACCAAGTTTGCCCTCATTGGAGCAAGGACGAGGGAGAAATCGCGATTCTACCAAAGTACCCTTACTGGTGACGGCAGAGTTGAAGGGTCGGCTTTGAAGGACGAGATCTCACGATTGGCAAAGAATTGGGGGGCATGCCTTAGCGATCCAGGAGCATTGTTGAGTTTTCTTTCTAACGGGACCAAGCTCGCCCCCATTGGAGCAAGGACGAGGGAGAAATCGTCGTTCTACCGAAGGGACCTTACTGGTGGCGGCAGATTGAGGGAAGCCCCATTTCATCCTCCTTTGATGTGATTGTGACACTCTTGAGTAGCTAGATTGTGTGTGCAACGACCTTAGTGGGGTTAGATGCATGAATGCTTTGGAAAATGGCAATTTGTTGCCCAAAAACATGTTTGGGTTGCAGCTTGATTTGGTGATGTTGTGTTATAGTTTCATGTATGAATGTGTGTTTTCTTGCTTGTGTATCTTTGGTTTGATTGTCTTGTGTCACGATTTGAATTCGTGTGTGGGAAACCGCGCGGAGCGCTTGCCAAAATTCTCCAATTAACCCTAAAATTGTGTAGTGGTGGAGAATTGCATGTTTAGTTGATTGTTAGCACTCATATGTTGATTGGGTGCTTAGGCTTGAGGTAGAAGGTGCTTTGATGTGATTTGCAACCCCTTTTTAGCCCTAAATTGTGTGCTGGACCTCTTAGTCCATATGTGTTTTAGAGGCCTTAAGTGTTCCTTTTGGTCATTTTGTGCCCATAATTGAGCCCTAGGCCCTGGGTGGTCGAATGAGGGTTATTTGAACCTCCTAGGGAGGCTTGGCGGACTCAATTTACTGCTGGAGCTACTTGTTTTGCATTAAATGGAGACTTGAGTGAATGGTTGTGTCTCCTTGTGAATCCAAACTAGAAATTGCATGTATGTATGAAGTTTGGTGTCCATTGCTTGGAAGGTCGTTTTACTTGCACCCACCCCCACGGCCAAACTTGTGGCTTAAAACCGGGTCACCGGGATTTAGGCTCACATGTAGCCACCCAAGTTGGATCATAATCTATATCTATACACCAAGAGTTACCTTTTCTTGTTGACGGACCCTGCTTTACTTTATTGTGTGCCAATATGTTGTGAGAGCGTCAGAGCGCTCTCTTGTTTAAGTGTTGTTAATAATGACTTTTATTAATGAAGTGTCTGCAAACCATGACATCTTGAGGTAAATTGATGAATATACAATAATTTAGTTTTGAATGCAATTTGTATATTAGGGGTTAGTTTTTGCAAGGCCTTTGATGGGACGAAAAAGTCTAATTTAAGCTTTAGGGTGTGGAAGGACTAGAGGAGAAAGAATTCCCCCTAGTAGATCCAATTGATGTGGAGAAGAACTAAAGGAGGAAAATTTCCCCTAGTGAATCCTAAATTAGAAATAGGGTTAGTTGCTTAAATTAGAATTGAGCGTTTTACCATAGGCTCTGTACTACTAGTCTTTGATGTCCATGTTGTGTTTGAAATTTGATTGTTGTAAGTCTCATCCATTTAACTTGTTGTAGCATGTGGGGCAACATCCATTGATGAAGTGGTTGTGGAATGGAGGCTTCAAGGATGGAGCGCGTGGAGTGGCGGTTATTCATCCATGGAGGCTTTAGTTAGGGCTTAGGCCTTAGTTAGGCTTTACAGTGAGCCGCCTCTTTGGCGGCTCTCATTTTGTACTTAATAGCTTGTTTCCAAGCTATCATCACCCACTCAATCTAGTTAGAGTAGGAGAAGGAAGGCCGTGGGCCTCCTTCTCCTCCATCTTGTTTGTTTCATCAATATCTTGTTTGTCTACCTCTTCTTCTTTGTAATGCTTAGTTAAGAGTAGGAATAGGAAGGCAGGTGGACCTCCCTCTCAATTTTGTTTATCTTGATCTCTTCTTGAATTGTTTAGCTGTTGGTAGAAGACGGAGGCCGTGGGCCCCTTTCAATCAATCCCCATCAATTCTCTCAATCCCCATCAAATGTCTCTCGGTCTTTCCCCCATTTGTCGCTCAATTCTTCTTCAAATTGATTGAGATTTTTGTGGTATGTAGCTTGTAAGTAGAGCTTTCCAACGATAATAAGCATGCTCAAATCCAAGTTGTAGAGAGGGAGAAATTGGCTCCCAAAGTTGGGGTGTCGAAAACGATTTCCCCCCGGCAGGGAACAAATCAGCTGTGTTCAAACAACAATCAGTCACGGAGTTTTTTTCTATGCTATTGAGATTTCTAGGGTAGATAGACCTCCAAAAGAGCTTTCTAGGGGTATTTGGTATGCCCCAATTTGATCTTTAGAGAGGGGGAAACACCCCTCCAAAGTTGGGGATGTTGAAGGATTTTCCCGCCGGCGGTTAAAAGAAATAGGCCCTAGTATTTTGGCCATCAGTCCTCGGGTTTTGATCCTATGCTTTTGAGATTTTGAGGGTGAGTGAGAAATTGACTTAGCTTTCCAAAAAGCTATGGCACGCCCAAATCGGAGCTAAAATGAAGCGATGGCAAGCCAAAAACCGGAAGAGGGTTGAAAGGAGGCCGGCGGGGGTTTTCTTCTTCACTTCCCCTTGTTTCTTCTTCATTTCTTCTCGTCTTCTCTTCTCCGTTGTTCCTCTCTTCATTTGTTGCTCTTGTCAATCCCCTTGTGACCAAAGGCCACTCCATGGTGATTTTTTGGCTCACATATGTTCAAATGCGCATTAAGAATACGTATAGTGTCTAGAATCCGACCTAAGTATGTGATAGGCCGTATACTATAAGGCAAATAAGTTTAAACAAATACGTGTTATCTTTAGAATGTAGTTTTTAATAAAAAGGACAGGTTCGTTAACCCGTACTCCGCTCTTGAATGGTGAGGACGTACTATCAGAAGCCGAAAAGGGGTTAAAGACGGTGGCTGAAGGCCGGAGCGGGTGGAAGGATAATTATGAAGCGGAGTGCCAAAGACGGCTCCGTACGAGGTCGTGATGGCGGACGGACAGGTTATGATGGCCGGATACCAATCCGACCCTCCCTATAAAACGCGACCCGTTCGCTCTTCTCGTTACCTACCTTTTCGCTTTCCTGCTTTCTCGCCCTCTCGCGCTTTCTGCCTTTTTGCTTTTCGTCCTTCTTTCCCGATCCGGCCCCCTGGCCGATCTTAGCCCGGCTACTCGTTACTTTTTTTCGCTTTTCTTCCTCATGGCAGGATCGGCTTCCGCTCCGGCGCAGGAGGAGCACAAGATCTCAATCAAGTTGGTGCTTCCTATCATCTCGGCTGATCAAAAAGAGAAGAAGATGTTGATGGAGGACGTCGATCCGATGGGCCTGCCCGGCTTGCTCGAGACCCCGTAGGGACTACGTGACGCGGGAATAGTGCGCGAAATAAAGACCGCCGCGCCAAACCAGTTCGAAGGGACGGTTAGAGGGAAGCCGGCGTCCTGGACGACCGATCATTGGAGGATAGTTTACGGCCTGATCGGAAATAGCGGGGTAGGGTTGTGCAGCCGGAAACACAAATGGGCGAAGACGGCCTTCCAACGGAAGCGGCACAGGCACAACGGCTACGCAATGGAGGACTGCAAGGAGCAAAGGGAGCGTGCGGTGATCATGTTTCTAGCGCCGATTATTCACGCGGAGAAGTCGCATCAAACCACCGTCCAGCTTGCCAACACCGTCCTGGGGTCTGTGCGAGGAGAGCAAGAAGTTGACCGGGGCAACATCATCCGCGACTTAGTCGCCCAGCTTGCGGAGAATGTGGGTAAGACCCGACCGAGCCCGATCACTCCTGTTCTTTATCATTTGTATAAAAAGGAGGAGGTTCCGACGGATGAGGAGGGATCCAATTACGAGATCGTGTTGTCATCCCAAAACAACAACGTTTTCAAATCAGAGGAGGTCGTGGACAGCAAGGCCGTCTACTTGGATGACGAGGAGGACGAGGCCGGATCCAATGAGGAGGAAACACACCCGGATGCGCCTCAAGAGCCGGCTCGCAAGGAAACCCCGCCGCGAGTTGCACCCCAGGTAATCATACTTCTGTCCCCGTCCCCTCCTGGGAAGCTGGCTTCGGTCGGAGTTCAGACCGAGCGCGGCCAAGCTTCTACACCCGCAGTCAATGACGACGTTACGGCCGACAGGGAGAATCCGATGCAGCCCAACTGTCGCGACCCTAATTATTCCAACTCATTTTTTTTTCTTAGTGAGCCTTACTTGGTAGCGGAATCCCGGCTCACTTAGTTGGTAGCAACCGGCCACAACTTTGCTAACACTTGCATGTGCCCCCACACACAATGTTAGCACCATTCTAAGTCAAGGTCTCCAACCCACCTTGACTCCATAATTCATTACCGGATACTCATTACCCGGAACTTCCACCAACACATGGGCATGCCAACCCGGAACTCTCACCAACACATGGGCATGCCAACCCGGAACTCCCACCAACACATGGGCATGCCACTTGGTGACACGGGGCGGCTTCCACAAAAGTCCAAGCTCCCAAGGGTGCTACTAATCACCCCCGGAGCTAACCGCTCTTATCTACTGTCAAACTTCCCACTAGTCCCCTTGCACTCTTGTTTCTCACCCCATTCGGGACTTTGCTGGAAATCCTCCAGGAATCTGGCACTAGTTTTCCCGGGAACTAGTTTGGAGCGGGACTCTTTCCAACCCAATGTTGCGGGATGCTCAAGAGCATCCCACAATGCCCAAGGTGTAGAAGTGAGGCTTCCTTTCCATGCCTCACCCTTTTGAGCCATTCCTGGTTACTCCCGGGAACCGGCACTACTTATCACGGGGACTAACTTGGAGAGGGACACTTCCCAACCCCATGTTTAGAGATGCTCCAAAATACTCTCCATTTTCCACAAGGTGCGGGAGTGAGGCCCCATTCCAAGCCTCACCCCTTGGAGCCACCCCGGTTCCTCAAGTCACCATGTGCAAGTGAGGAGGGAGAGCACCCCCCCTCATAGTACTCTCAGGAGTCTTCGGTAGGCCCCCCCCCTCTTGTGTTGAGGGGCCTTCCGTGACACACTTTTGTTTTGGAAGACCACCCGTTTTTCCTTAGTCTCAAAAACGGGCCGAAACTTCTCCTCGGGCTAGCTCCTAGCTCAGGTATCCAAATGGGACGTGCGAGCCCATATGCGACATCTACTCTTTGAGTAGATATTGATGGACTACCTACTTGCCTCAATTAGGTCTGTCCCAAGGGAGATATGCCCCTCTGAACATTCGGTGTCCCGGGAGGCAACATTCCCGAGTCCCGAAGTCCCGACCACTTTGAGGAGCCATATCTCCTAGACTATTTCTTTGCTCATCATGAGCCTTAGCAATCTAGAAAGCCCTTGTCATTAGCTTTCCAGCAATATGCAACACGCTGCCCTCCACAAAGGTCGACAGATTGAGTCCCGAAAGGCAACACTCCCGAGTCCCGGAGTGTCCCCGAACGCGCTCCAACTTTGGAGAGCCATATCTCATGACTCACGACTCCAAGTCGCGCGTTCTTTGGACCCATGGGTGCGTGCTTGAACAAGGTTTCCAACCATGTAAGGCACACCACCAAGTTCGTCCCGAGCACAACGCTATTGCGTGCTGTTTGCTCGGGACTCCCCTTGGTCACTTCACCTTGTCTCTTGCCAAGCCCGGGGCGTCACTCCCGGGGTCCTCTTGGCTCACCACGGTGTTCGGGCATCCTTTGGAAAGGGATGTGACACCAACAACTTCCGACTTCCTCCACCGTGCAGTCCGTCTGCAGACCATCCGGATCCGATGAGGAGGGCGTGGTACCACTTCACAGAGGCTCGTACCACGTACTTCGATTACCAGGGACTAATTGCTAGATTATGTAAAGAGTTTGGAGTCCACACCTTGCTCGAGGTGAAGCAGAAGTGGGACTCTAAGTTGATCGAGGAGCAATACCATCAGCTGGAGTAACAAATTACGAAGGTCAACATGGATAATCGACGCTTGAGGGAGACAGTCAGGCGAAGGGAGGAAGAGCTCGTGATTGGCCGACAAGCCATCCAAACCGCTCACGAGCAAGTGGTGAAGCTCGTAGAGATCTGTGAGACTCCGGTCGAGGTACTTCAGAAGGCTAATTTGTACGAGGCTGGAATCCTGCACTCGGAAGTTTTCAAGGCGGAGACCTTCCGCAAATTCCTACTTGCAACGAAGACTTACTCGACGAAGATCAAGAAGAGCAATGCCGAAGTAAAGGTGGTGCTGGACTCCATCCGTGAGCGGATTGCAGAGATGGCATCGGTTCCGGCCTTTGCGGCTACCCCAGCCGAGACCTCGACCCCGAGGCAAAACCCGGTCGACGTTGAGAGGACCGATGCTGGACCCTTGAGTCCAGCCGATACCAAAGACAAGAGCAAGGTGAAGACGGAAGAAGGCGTAGCCGGCCCAGCAGATTCTCCGGCCAAGAACATCCGCACAGCAAAAAGGAAGCTTCGGACCGAAGAGTACGAGAAGTCCCGAGGCGCCCAGAAGCTTCACAATATCGGCCTCAAACGCTTAGAGGAGGAGGAGTTGAAGAGCGGAGACGACACGGACGAGGGCGCAAGCGACGACGAGTACATGATCACGGACGCGGGCAAGAGGGTCAAGACAGGTCGGATTGCAGCCTCGCCACTGAAACGGCCAAAGCACGGGGTAAGCTCAAGGAGGAAGAGGTAGGGCGGATTCAGAGGCCGGAAGTTAGAAGTCGGCCAGGGTTAGGAAGCCGGATTAGAATTTGACCTAGGACAGTTAGTAGGATCTTTCTTGGGAGGCGAGTCGCTTTTTGCGGAGTAGGCCGTGTAGGTCGGCGCCGCAATCTAGTTAGGGTTCTAAGTCGTTGACTTAGAAGTACTTATAGGTGAATGTTTGATCACCCAAGACATTCCTTCCTTACTTGTTAATCAAAACCATCTTATGCGCATATTCAGTGTGATCCTTACTCTGTCTCCCTTTTGAAGTCGAGTGCTTAGAAGTCGTATCTACTGTGTTTGGGTCGTAAGTGGAAAGTTAGGAGTCCGGATTCCTTTGCTAGATCATTTCAGTGGGGTTGAGGTCGGGTTGGGCGTATTCTTGAGTGCCTTGTGTCTTAAGTTGGTCTAGGGGTCTGAGAGAAGGAAACTACTGTGGTAAAAACTTTACGTACTAGAGGGGTCTGGGAGTATAGTGTGCGAGGCCGGATTCCAATCCAACCTCCAACTGCTACAGACTTGGGTTCCTCTGTAGTCTCAGAGGACGGATCAAGCACAGTACGTGATCGGAATACGTGTAGACGTCCTCTAGCCGGATTCGGATCTCTTGGAGTTTGTCGTTGTAGTAAGTGTGATAGGGCAACCAAGACGGCATGCGTGACCTGCTAATCCGGACGACCAGGACGGATTAGTTGTGAGGACGTAATGCTTGCCTAAGTTGGGTGTTAGTGTAATAGAGTCAAAGTGTGGACGTTTCCGCCACAATAAACAAAAAGGGAAAGAGTCTTTGTGCATCCCCTCTTGCAAAGGGATACCCTTGCCATGCAAGGGTAAAACATAAGTTGGGACTAGAAGCGTTTGGTGGTTGGGTGTTTTAGCACTACTTTGTATTGGTCACTTCACAGAATCCCTGGAACGATACACGAGTCACCTGAACACAGGTATTACACTAATAAACATGTAAGGAAAGACAACGTGAATACATGGCATCTGACATCCTACATACCTTCTTCTAATTACTCTATGTTTAGTATTATTAAGGGCACAACATTTAATGCCTCCACAATCATTGTCTTTTTTCTTTCTTTCACGATATATCAATGTCAAAATATAGTCTACACTTGTACAATTGTACGTATTCTTTATATTTCAATACAACCATGTCTTCCAACTATGATCTGACTTGAACTAGTTGTGACTTTTCATGGGAATAAATGTGAACATGGTTTCTAGACGGTTCTTTACTATGTTTTCTTCAATGTCTGTTTTTAGAAATATTAAATTGCCAAATTGATCTCTACTTCTTTCTATTTATAGTAAGATCTCTTCTTCTAACCTATTGCTTTGTGTTTGGACTCTTCAACTCTTTGTTTAAGCTTGGCATGTGAATTTACATTTCATATCTTTCAAATACTTCAACAGCTTTTACCTATTCCCCCTTGCGTGTGTATATATCAGCATTTCAATATGTCCATTTTGTCTCAAAATAACAAATATCCCCTTACAGCACTATAAAATTACAAAACAAAAAAAATTTATTACTTGATATAACTGCATTCTCAAGCATTTAGACTAAGTAGAGAAATGGAGGCTTATTCTTTGGGACAAGGCCTTCGAGAACTACCTTGAGCCCAATGCGAGCCCCAAGTTCCTTGAAGGCTCTAAACTGGAGAAAATTGCGAGTGGCATGGAGACAGGGAATCGATTGGTTTTCAGATGTGTTTCTATTTCATAACCTTCTTCTCATGCATTCTTAAGATTCATTTGGTTTCAAGCGTGCAAACATTTATTTCGATTGTGCACATACATCAAGAATGAGCTTGTGCCTAGGGGAGGCCTTGCCGCTGTGCGCATTCCCTCCGACTTTAAAGACGTGATAGTCGAGGAAGATTCAGACAAAAAAATTTCGACTCACCAACTGAACCGTTTTACTCATGCACAAGTAATGCCAGGAGGTTGGTTTCTCGAGTGTCACGACAATTTTGTCGGTCGGGACGAGAAGCATCTGGTTCAAGGTCCTTCCACGGCCGTAGCTTCCGTCGCAATGATCGAGGACGACGACAACGACTTCTCGATCTTGCCTGGTGCATCCTCTCCTCCGCCAGTATCCGCAGTTCTTGCACTACCACCAGTCGAAGCCCTTCCACAACCTCAGGGGAAGGGAAAGAAAGGCAAGGATACTGCTGCCAACGGCTCAGCGAATCTCCAAGAGAAATCTCATCGAAATCATCCTATCGCTAACTCTGATGTAAGTGTTGGTGAGCCAAATTTGAATCAACATACTCATACGGCTGTTGGGAATCGTCGAAGCCTCGCTGCAATTCTGACTTAGGTCTCGACAGGTGGTGTTACAAATAATTCATCACCACCGCCTTTGAACGCTTTCGACCGCAAGTCCAAAAAGAAGTACGTTTCACTCTTTTTTCTTGAACCGAAACATGTTGGAGACTGCTTGTCTTCTGACATTAATATTCCTCTTCCAATCTACTTGGAGGAAGGGGATATTGAAGCTTTTGTTCAAAAGGCAGCTCATGAAACTAAAGAATGGGACACGCAAGTCTTGGACATTATCAACCACATCAGAAAGGTATTATGTCTTAAATTGTTTATTACATAATTTTTTTCTGAAATTTTGATTGGAACACATCGCTTACAACATGTTTAACTTTTTGTGATTTTCAAAGATTGGTAAGGACAGAAAGTACCCATGTCAGGAGATGGGCACCAAACACCCGCATCCTAGGATTGATCTCATCTACACAGACGTTCACAAGCACTTACCCGTGATTGACGTGTCGCCCGTTGAAATCCCTTCATGGAACAAGCAAAAGAAAAGCTACTTCGAGAGTGTCTTCTTTTTTGCTTTCTACAACTTGACAGACGAGGGTGCGATATTTGTAATGCATCACAAGGACCGTCGAGTCGAGAAAGCTCTGGATGCCGAGTCAAAGGCTTTTGATTTCCGAATGGTGCAAGATTGGTGGGGGTATTATCCCATGCCGATGGCCTCGACATTTCCTCACGTGAAAACGGTATGGCCTTCATTCTGCATTCAAATCATCAGTCATGATTATTTACAACGATTTTTTAAATATCTCTCATGGATTGAATTTCGCAGACTCACAACTTCCACATTAAAGTCTTTGTTCGGAAGTCTTTCGCGACCAGATTCACCATCAGGTAGGTTGCAAAAGAGTATGCAAGTGTGAAGGACCTTGTTCAATTTCGCAAGCAAAGCCTCCGTTCGTAGAAAGGAAGATGGTACCCTATGGCGTGGCTTGCGAGAGAAGGATCCCTCCTTCATCCAATGTTTTGTTGATTCTCTCACAGACGAGTCGAAGAATCGTCTTTGACTGGAGCCCTAGTACAGGTAAGTTGTTGCTAATACCAACTGTCATTCAACTTATTTAATATTGTAGTTCTGATGTAGGTTGCTGGTATGTAGGTGCTTCCGTGATTGCCTGCGCGCGATCGAACTGTCATCTTATTGCTGTTGAAGCTGATGAAGATATTTGACGAACTCTTATCGGCATACGTGGATGGTATTGCTTTTGAAGAAGAAAGCGGCGATTCGATTCCGGATTATGACTACGACAGTGATAGTTCTGAACCGCTTCCGAAGAAGCAACGTCCAACATTTTGTGCATAATTATTTCTTACTTTCCCCCCTTCAATCGTCACCTTTACTCGCTAATAATTTATTGGTATTGACTTTTTCTGTACTTTTAGAATCGCAGGTTCCAAACGACCCTTCATTGGCGACGGAAGTCTCTACAACAGTCCTCCGCAAACCTTCACCCTACCATCTTATTGAGAGACGATAGCTCAAGATTTTGTCGCTGCCCCTTTTCTCGTCTTATTGGACAATAGTAGACGTCCACGCTTTAGCTTCAGAGTGCTTGCGTTTATAGACGATGAGGCTCATCAGTGTGACCAACACTTTAATGGTGGTTCACCATTAGCATTCTAGGTGTTTTTATTTTTCTGGTTTGGTTTGGACTACGTAGGGTCATATATTTATACTTGCCCTACGGCGTTGGTCATGCATGTGGTTTTGTTATACATTTTTATATCTATCCATGATGTTTACCTATTAATCATGAACGTTTAACAATTTCTTTATTCATCTAAATGTTTAAGTTTTAAACTCAATGCAAACTAAAAGTTCCAATAAGGTTTCTTTATTTTCCATTGGAGTGATTGAATCTTCACAATGTTGGTAAGGGCTCTTGTAGACTATTTGTACAGCTCAGAATAGCTGCATTAAGATGCAGTGCAACGCTCAAACGAGGCCGAGGAGAATCAAACTTGGACGACTACAATGCCACGCGAATGTCTTAGTGTACACCTTACAAGGAGACACGGAAAAACGACTTGTAGTTATAAATTTCAGATTATATAAACAGAAGCATTAACATATTATTCTGACAAGTGTAATAAGAAATTGATGACGTCAGCCCTAATTAGTCTCCAAATTTTAAATCGGTAAAATAAATTTATTGATGTCCTAAAGGGCCATCCCAAATTTTGGTTCAGATTTTGTATTTGTGAGTGAACGGGGCCATTATATAATTTGAGTTGTATTGGTTACACATGATGATGTCAGCCCTATCTTAATTAAATTTTATTTAAACTTGCAAATGTGGATTAACTATGAAATATTCCAGGACCCCAATACCATGGAAAGAAATGGATAAAGGACCTATATTCACGGTTTTTGGTACTTTTATGCCTAAAAATAACCATTTCAAAATTTCACAACCAGCCATTACATGGTAATAGGGCCATTAACTATTAATTTTTTTTTTCTTACCGCTCAAACTTTACCGATCACCGCTCACCGCTCAACGCTCACACCGGTGGGTTTTCTCAGGACTGCCTTTAAGGTCACAACAAGGTATGCTCCGTTTCAGATAGTCTATGGGCTACATTCCTTGATGCGCACGGAACTTTTAGTTCCAACTAAGCCACAGTTGTCTTGTGCGACAAACTCAATCCGACGTTGAACACGACATGTCAAACAGACAACACATCCTTTGTTTGAGAATATACCATATTCCTAGAATACACTTAGAATATTGTAGAATATGCCCACATATTCTTGGATTTTTGAGAAAATTTCATCCAAATTGTCTAACGTACCAGACACCTGACGAACACGACGAACACGACAAACACCGCAACTCGACAGACATTGCCGATAATGTGTTAAAGAAAACAACCCTGAACTAAGCAAACGAAGTTGGATATCAAATATACACCAAATCCGGTATTGATAGCAAGAATAGCTTATCTAGAGCAAATGGATACCTTCAGACACGATGCGTAGGTAGTAGCAAGGACTATTCAATGGATTTGGTCATTATAGAATGAACACCACTACCGTCAAAAAGATTTTCAGCTTGGCGATTATGTTCTTTGGTATCCGAAGGGACACAAGGACCATGTTGGCAAATTCAAGAGCAGGTGGTTTAGCTCATATAGGATTCAGTCTCGGCTGTTTAACAACACTGCCCTGTTGATTACAATGGAGCACGACGAGCCCAATCCGGTAATCGTCAACATCAACAAGCTATAACCATACAACTTCTATGACAAGGATCAATTGGTTATGGTCACTCCAAACCATCCAACAAAGGGTTTGGTGGAGCAGCATAGAGGGGGATAGTAGTTTCCCAAGCCAAGAAGGTAGCAGTGAAGGCCACAACAAAGAACCAAAAGACGTAGTCAATAGTCTTGATGCGGTGGAGTAGTTCTGGAACGACCAGAGTAAGAAATCTGAGAAGCCGATGGGCAAGCCACGAGGCCAAGAGAAACACATAGAAACATGTTGGAGGTAAAGGGAAACACCTAGGAGGCCAGGAAGAAAAGTTTGGTAGGCTAGAGAAAACCATCCAACAGCTAGGAGAAGCAGCGCAAAGGTCTTCAATAGAGTTATGGATAATACCTAAAAAATAATTAGAATGAGAAAAAAATAAAAAAAATACTACCGCTTGGAGTAACTCGACTAGTGCTCAACTATACAGTCCTAGAACTAGATTTTGGTATGCTAGAAGTTAAGTTGAGTGAACTTGCGGTGGCTGCAAGGCATGCAACGGTAGTGGAATCGCCGCATTGAAGGAAGGAGGCGCCGTCTGCGGCAGAGAGGAAGGAAAAGGTTGTCGTGAAGGCTGCAGATACGGCGATAGAGACGGTCACGGCAGTCACAGGTGAAGCAGAAGATGGAGGAGCCCGCCTCGAAGCTGCACAAGAAGAAAAGTAGCAAGGCCGTGACTATTGTGGAGATGAAAATTGTACGGTGCATATTGCCGCTGTTCCGGCATTACGACGTTGCTAAGATAAAGAAGCTTCAGCACTTAGGGAGGAAGCCATAGCGATGGCCGAGGAGGTGAAGTGAAGACCAAAAAAGTTGTAGAGATTGGTTACGGAAGAGAAACGAGCGGTTCAGGAGGGTGCTACATCTGAGTACGAGGCGACCGGGGTGGTTCGTGAAACGTTGCAAGTCGAAAGACGCAGAGGAGCCAAAGGAGTGGACGGCGGAGAGGGCGCAGTTGAAGGCACATGCATGGGCTCACAAGGAGGCGGGAAGAAAGTTATAGAAAGGGAGAAGGAAGCTCGCAAGAAGTCTCTCGTAGCAAGTAGTGCAGAGGCTCCGAGCGTGGCAAAGGCGAATCCTAGAGTGGAGAGCAACGTGAGTGTTGCAGAAGTGGAGGAAGCTATGGTCGGTACTAAGAAGCTGAGTCCAGCAGTGCGGAGCGGTAGTTCGAGCGGCGGAAGCTAGAGAGACTTGAACTGTCGAAGACCGTGCGTGGGCAATCTAGCTTCAGCAACAATTGTGGAGGTTCGAGTTCTGATAACCGTGGCGGTAAACGTTGAGATTCTAGAGGAGGAGCACAATTTGGCGGTGGCTGTCGAAGTAGTTCTATCGGCGGTTAGCGGGGAGGCAACAGTGCTAACAGTAACTACCAAAGTTGTTGAATGTGCACTGCAGGTAGAGCTGATATTGGAGGAGGTGGTAGCAGTCAAGACGGCCGTGGTGTTTCAACAGATGCTAGTGTTTGCCAACGCCGTAGGGTCAAACAGGAGCAACGTGGCAGAGATTGCTACCTTAAGGCTGTTGGTGTAGTTATCGGAACCAGGAGCTATTGCCGAAATTATCGAGAAGGAGGAGGTTGCTGCCCCCATGGAGGAGGTTGCATCGGTGCTTGCTTAGGCATTTGAAGCTCCTGTACTAGAAAAGAAGGTAATCGGGACTGCACTAGAAGCAAACAAAGTAGGAGAAGGAGGAGGAGGAGAAGGAGGCACCTGCAGCGGAGGAGGTGGCCACTACGGCTCCGCAGCAGTGGAGGAGGCACCGGCTGCGCCGATTGAAAAAAAGGCTGCTTCAGTTGTGGAGGAGAACTAGCTGCCCACAGAGGAGGTGGCTGCACCCTTGGAGGAGGCCCCAGCTGCGGTGGAGGTTGCCACCAGGGAGTTCACATTGCCCGAGTCTGAGGAAGAGAAGGACGTGGCTGCCGGCGTTGAGGAGGCTGCCTCGCAGGTGGCTGAGGCATTTGAAGGTGGCTGAGGCTGAACGAGGGGAGGAGAAACCGGATGTGCTGATTGAGGAGGAGGCTGCCCCAGCTGTGGAGGATAAGAGGCTGAGGTTGAAGCCGAGGTGGAGGCACCGGCTGCCCCAGTAGTCAAAGACGGGAAGGGCCCTGGTGCCCCACTGCCCCAGTGGTAGAGGAGGAGAAGGGGGCATTCGCAGCGGAGGAGGTGGCCCTTGAGGCTGCCTCAACAATTGAGATAAAGGCAAGTGATTCAGATAAAGGCAACTGATTCCGATATAGGCAATCATTAAACAAAGTGGCTTTACCTGTAGAGGTGGTACAAGTTGCAGCGTAGGTTGTCACCAGTGTTTTCATAGGGACAATAAAGAGGAGGAGTTTGTTGCTTCTATTGAGGAAGTTACCTCATTGGTCACGGAGGAGGTTATTGCCCCCATTGAGACCTGCCTCGGTGCTTGTTGAAAGGCAGACTCTGTGTTTGTAAAGACCTTTGAGGTTTTGCAATAGAGGAGGCACTGGTTGAGACTGTTGATAAAGAGGTCGCTTTTGGGGCCTATCACGGTCTCGGGGCAGATCATTTGAGAAAAGTAGACCACGCCATGCTTGAGAGGTAAACTAGACTAGAGCCGCTAGGCCAGGCCTGGAGGTAGGCAAGCTAGGTCAGAGAGGTAGGCAAGTCATGCCAGAGAGGTAGGCAAGCTAGGCCAGAGAGGTAGGCAAGTCATGCCAGAGAGGTAGGCCAAACTAAAGAGGTTAGGTCAGGGAGGAAAGTAAGCCAGGCCAGACCAGGCTTGGCGAGGAAGACATGCAAGCCAGGCTAGAGCAGTAGCTCAGGCGAGGCCTGAGAGGCAAGCATACAAGAAAGACCAAGCTAGGGAGGTAGGCACGCCAGACTAGGGAAATAGCAAGCCAAGCGAGAGAGGTAAGCAAGGGGGAAACCACCGGTGTGAGCGTTGAGCGGTGAGCGGTGAGCGATGAGCGGTAAAGTTTGAGCGGTAAGAAGAAATAAATTTGAAAGTTAATGGCCCTATTACCATGGAATGGGTGGTTCTGAAATTTTAAAAAGGTTATTTTTGGGCATAAAAGTACCCAAACCCGTGGATAAAGGTCCTTTATGCACTTCCTTACATGGTATTGGGGTCCTACAATATTTCATAAGTTATCCACATTTGCAAGTTTAAATAAACGTTAATTAAATTAGGGCTGACATCATCATGTGTAACTAATACAATTCAAATCATATACAAAATCTAAACCTCCACTTTTGGATGGCCCTTTAGGTAATCAATAAGTTTATTTTATCGATTTTGGAGACTAATTAGGGCTGACGTCATCAATTTCCTATTACACTTGTCAGAATTATATGTAAATGATTCGGTTTATATAATCTGAAATTTATAATTACAGGTCGTCTTTCCGTCTCTTCTTTTAAGGTGTAGAGAAAGACATTCACGTGGCATTGTAGTGGTCCGAGTTCGATTTTCCTCGGCCTCGTTTAAGCGTTGCATTGCGTCTTAAAGCCGCTATCTTGAGCTATACAAATACCGGACTATAGCCCCTACCAACATTGACAAGATTCAATCACTCCAATGGAGAATAAAAAAACCTTCTAAAACTTTCAGTCAGCATTGAGTTTAGAACTTAAACATTTAGATACACCGATGCATTGAAATTGGAGTTGAAGAAGTTACCTCAAAATTAGAGCTGACGTCACCATTAAAGGCAAATATGGCTATAGATTACATTGTATTAAGATACTTAGAGTAATACTTGAAGCACTTAGTGTAGCTTAAAGCCGCTATCTTGAGCTATACAAATACCGGACTATAGCCCCTACCAACATTGACAAGATTCAATCACTCCAATGGAGAATAAAAAAACCTTCTAAAACTTTCAGTCAGCATTGAGTTTAGAACTTAAACATTTAGATACACCGATGCATTGAAATTGGAGTTGAAGAAGTTACCTCAAAATTAGAGCTGACGTCACCATTAAAGGCAAATATGGCTATAGATTACATTGTATTAAGATACTTAGAGTAATACTTGAAGCACTTAGTGTAGCTTAAGCTATAAACGATAATCACGATAAATAAAAATATAAAACCATATATATTGAATAACACATATAGATAGTATATAAGTAATAGATCATGGTAAACTACGAATGTATGGCGCTACCATATCCAGTACCTATCAGAAAACAAATCACACACTAGGCTGAAGGTGTAGTACCATTAAAGTGCTGATCACACTGTTCAGTCTCAAAGTCTATAAATTTAAGCACACTATTGTTATAACGTCGACGTGGACTGTTAGACAAAATGGGAGATGGAGCTTGAACAAACTCTTGAGCAAGACGCTCAGCGTACGATGGTAGGGTGAATTTTGATGGAAGGCTCTTGTAGAGATGAGCGTTGCGAGTCAATCGCTCTTTCAGACCAGCGATCCTAAAAGTACAAAGAAAGTCAATATTACCGATTTGTAAATATGTATTTTAAAATCTAGAAATAATATACAAGATGGTATTACGCACCAATGAACTTTCGTGGCTTCTTCACGGCCGGTTCGTCAGAGTCATAATTAGCGGGAGGGATTGATTCTCCACTTTCTTCATCACCGGGAGGACCATTCTTGTAATCCGCTAGAACACCATCAAAGATTTCTTCGTCAGGCTCCATAGCAATGAGGTGTTGGTTGGAGTGCGCGCAAGCAATCACAGATGCACCTAAAAAATCAGATGTTCACGTTAGAAATGCAAAATGTATAAACGAATTTTAATGTAGAGTTTACGGAAACATTACCTGTACTTGCGCTCCAGTCGAAGACAATACCTCCATCGTCCGTGAGACAATCGACGAAACATTGAATGAAGGAGGGGTCCTTCTCTCGTGAGCCTCGCCATGGCATACCATCCGGACGATAACGCAATGTCTCTTTGTCTGCAAAGTTACAGAGGTGGTCTTCCTCATCAGGTACGATTGCCACACCCGCGTATGTGTGTGCCACTTCCCGAGTTTGGAACTTCGCAAAAAAATCTTTCCGAACATACACTTTGATATGGAAGCAGTGAGTCTGCAAAACAGAAGTATACATACGTTAACATAGAAGCATAAAAGAGAATAATCATGAAATGTGAAATTGGAAACTAGAAGCTGGTCGGTACCTCTTTCGGTTTAGGCACGGTAGAGGCCATAGGGAGGGGGTTATATCCCCACCAGTCCCGAACAAGACGAAAACTATTTGTATGCGACTCAGAATCGAGAGTACGCTCGATTCTACGACATTTTGGATGCATCAGAAGAATGGCTCCAACGTCTGTCAAATGATACGCAGCAAACACGAAGAGGCTCTCAAAGTAGGTTTTGTCTCGCTGGTTCCAAGATGGAATTTTTGTTGGAGATACACCCGGTACAGGCAAGTTCTCGGGAGCATCTGCAAAAATGAGATCAATCCCTGGATGCTTGGGCTGATACTCCATCGCCGAACACGGGTAATTACGGTCTTTGCCAACTGGGATACAAATAAAAAATTAGATAGTCGCTAATAGATTCACAAGTACAAAACGTAATTAGAGAGATTATAAATGACAAATGTATGAAATAATACCTTCTTGATGTGCTCAACGATATCAAGAATTTGCGAATTCCAGTTTCCTGTCTTCGATGAGTGATGGACCAAATCTCCAATGTTCCCCTTCTCGAGATACATAGGTAGAGTCACCGATATTTTACAAGACGAGCTGCTACCAACGTGAGTGGGTTTCGGAAGAGGGCGTTTGGCAAATACCGGCTGGCTGAGGCGACGTGGGGACTGTTGGGAGTTGTGGTCAACGGTGAATAATTGAGGAGGAGACTCAACATTCGTAAGTCCACCCGTAGAAAGTTGAGTCAGTCTTGCACCGCGTCGAATTGCATTGTTTGTCGCTCCCTCTGACGCCTGAGTCAGATCAGCATTTCCTCGCCCTGCAATGTCTTCTGGAGGAGGAGCAATATCTTCGGAATCCTCGTCAAGTTCAACAACTGGCTCCGCAACAGCGTTGCGTCGCTTCCTGTTTGCACGAGACTTGGGCACTGCAACTGGTGAAGAAGGAGAAGAGATTGGATCAGACACGACTGGTAGAATAGATAGGTCGTCATCGTCATCGTCATCGTCGTCAATCTCCATCGGTGCGGAGTCAGCTGGGTTTGAAGCGAGATTCCGAAAAAGATGCTTCTCCTCCTTGTGCACGTAGTTGTCGTCGCACTCAAGGGACCATCCACCGGTCGACAATTGAGAGTTTGGAAATCGCTCTTGTTGGGCTGAGGAGAAAAAGCTTCGGGGATCATTTGTAACTGAGACGTCCTCGAACTCCATTGGAATGGAGAATGAAGCTAATGCTCCCTTGGCAACGAGCTCTTGTTTTAAGTACCTTCAAAAAAGTAAACAAATTACATTGTGAAAATTGAACAAGTTGTACCTATTTTATGAATATAGAATACAAAACCAGAAACTTACCGGAATAAAAGCCGCTTAATTGTAACTTTGTTCTCGGTAATCTTTTGAAGATCTGAGCCTTTGCTGAACTTTGGGCTTGCATTAGGACCAAGATAGTTGTTGAATGCCTTGTCCCATAAGAGCAACCTCCACTTCTCCACATACTCAGATGGCTTTAGGACAACACTAGACCACTCAATGTTGAGGTTTTCGTTGTCAATCACGTTTTGCAATTCACTTTGAAGTAAATGCTCAAGCTATGAAAAAAGAAAACATGCTAAATATCAAATTAGAAAATGAACTCTAACTATGAAAACATGTAACGAAACATTAAGTTACCTGTGCCCAAAGAGAAGCGCGATGTAAGAAGGCCATCAAAGTTTTATCTTTCATCGGACGTTCTTCTGGGAAGCGAAAAGAACGTCGAACTTCGTCTGATGAGTTCCACCATTGGAGCCACTTACCCTTGAAATCGAAGTGAACATTGGTAGTGGCTACCATTTGTAAGTGATCGATTGTCATATCGGGTTTCAAGTTCTTGCTGTAATGAGAATAAATCTGCAAATGAAAATCATAAGTACGAATCATGTTATAAAACATGATTATGAGTCATATAAAACATGAAAGGGGTGTTTTCTTTACCTCCTTCGCAAATACTTTCCCAAGTTTGTTGTTGGCCACAGCGACCATCTTGTCGAAGTTTTTGCCACGTATGGCCTTCATTTCTGCTTTGATCGCATTATCCATGGCACTCCATACTCCAGGTCCTATTTGTTTCTCCTTCGGTACGGTGGCGTAGTAATTCGTTTCTGCGTCATCAGATGCCTTCGCTAATCTCCTCTGTATAAAATTTTAAAAAATTAATAAGATGTAAAGAACCAAATACAAACATTCACATTTGAAACACGTTCCACTCAACTTACCGCATATAAGAACTTTACGAAAACGTCAACTGTTACAGGATACCAAGTATCTTTTTTTGCCTTCGCGTTCTTCCATATTCTGTAATCCTCTGGGGATATCAGATCCTTGAAATCCTCCAGTTTCAATTTTCCGAACTGCCTCATTCGCTGTAATTTTGCACACAAACCGTCTTCGACATGGTCATGTTCAGTAGACCTGCAGTATAAGATCAGACATGAGAAACATTGAACTTAATCAAAATGGAGATAGAGCGAATCGAAAAAATCGGAGAAATACTCACCAATTTATGTCGTTCATAGCGTCGAGCAAGAGATTGCTCTCTCCTCGTGCATCAAGAACGATACAATCCACGGAGATGTACCACGAAGGTTCCATCTTATGGTACCTCTCTATGTGACGCATCCACGCCGTCACACGGTGGTTGCCTTCGTAAACGTAGAAATACTTGTCACTGAGGTGTTGTAGATCCGAATCAGACTGCAGCGTCTTCTCAAACTCTTCATTAGCTGATTTCCAGAGAGGGTTCGTCCAGACAGCATCTTCGGCATCAACCAATTTTTCTCGGCCTTTGCGATCAAATGGTGACACGTACATCACCCGATTGCCTTCCCGGTATCCTTTGTTGAATTCATTTTCTAGCTTCCTGACGTCCTGTTCTGAAATCGGGCGAACCTTTGGATAACAAACGAGACGGCAGAGTGGAATGAACATACGAGATTTCTTAACAGGTTTGTAGCGTAACCTGTTGATGATTGCAATCGAATCACTCTTGTGGAACATTTTCATCTCGTTTGCACTCCAGTCGAGGTCCTTGTTTTGCAGATGCGGTGGCATATGGACGATTCCAACGTTGACACTTCCAAGCAAAGAAGTATCTTCATCTTCCGAAAGCGCGTCGAGTCGATCATGATCGTGCACGGCTTCAGGATGACGCTGAGTTTCAGAGGGACTTTCTTCCGGGACTCCGGTGCAAATGTTTTTAACATTTGCGACACTATCATGTAATTGTTCGTCTCCATCGGCTGAACGAGTTGGTGGAGAAGCAAGAACTTGTCGGCTGGTTTCGTCATCTTCGTCGGTACAAACTTGAGCTAAGGTCATCTGGCAATCCAGAAACCAATGGTTTCAGTTATACAACACACGAAAGACTGAATAAGAATGTGTCAGATAAACAATGCGATAAAATTAATAAAAAACATCGGCTTTATAATTAAGTGTATGATAAACTCATCATATCATCCGACGATACAATTAAGATGACTGCAACTTTCTAGCAAGTCGCGGAGAACGTCTAGGTTTAAGTCTAGCTAATGCTTTCTCTTCGATACGTCTAGCTTTAGCCTCATTCTTTTTGATTTGCATGTTAACCGCTCGTGCAACCCGATCAACGACATCACGCGAGGTGTGACAGACAGGTGAGGCAGGGGGTGGGGTTTCCGGAACCGAAGTCAATGATATGTTTAATCGACGGGACTCCACGTAAGCTAACACATTGTCTCTTAATGCGGAAAGGTCACTATCTGCATCAGATTCCTCTTTTCTTTCAATTTTTTTTCGATTTTTGGAATCCTGCAAAATCACACGAAACCAATCGTAAGTCAATTATAAAACACTACCGAATAAATGGGATTAGCCATTGATATAAAATTAATATATAAGAAACTCCTTCACACTTTATGAAATTCATTCACAAATAAACCTAAATAAGCAAAAAAAACCAATAATGCCTCGACCCGCATCCCTTGTGGCCAGCCATCAAGCTCTTCGGCTACGAGCCATAGCATTCGCAATAAAAAACAGCCTCAGGCCGCCATGAAGCACACAGCAGCCTTCATGGGCGCTAGATCGGTGGGCAACACCGAGCAAAGAGGAGCCCTGACTCTGCCCTTCTCAAATTCACACCACGATGACGAACACGAAACGAGATAGGACCCCTGAATTCACACCGCAATGACGAACACAAAACATGATAGAATGCAGATAAAGCAGAAAAAAAAGCAAAATTGGCCACCTCCCTCCAGACCTTCGTCTACGAATGTTTGCTGCTTCCCAGCTCGTCCACAGCATATTCCAATAAATAAACCAAGGAACCGGGCCAGCCATGAAGCGGCTCGGCATCCACCCAAGCAAAAGAAGAAAGCACACAGCCTCAGGCTTGCCATGAGGCACACAGCAGCCTTCATCGGTGGGCAACAAAAAGCAAAGAGGAGCCCTGACGCTGCCCTCCCCGAATTCACACCACGAAGACGAACACGAAACAAGATAGGATCCCCGAATTCACAGCACGATGACAAACAAAAAACATGATAGAATGCAGATAAGGCAAAAAAAAGCAAGATGGGCCACCTCCCTCCAGACCTTCGTCCACAAATGTCTGGTGCTTCCCAGCTCGTCCCATACCATTTTGCAATAAAAAAACCCAGGAACCGGATTAGCCATGAAGCAGCTCGATATCAAGCCCAAGCAAAAGAAAAATGCAAACAGCCTCTGGCCCGCCATTAAGCTTAAAGGGGCCTTCATCGGTGGGCACCAATGAGCGAAGAGGAGCCCTGATGCTGCCCTCCCCGAATTCACACCACGATGACTAACACGAAACAAGATAGGATCCCCGAATTCACACCACGATGACAAACAAAAACATGATAGAATGCAGATAAGGCAAAACGAAAAGCAAAACCGGCCACCTCCCTCCAGACCTTCGTCCACGAATGTCTGGTGCTTCCCAGCTCGTCCCATAGCATTGTGCAATAAACAAACCCAGGTACCGAGTTACCCAAGCAAACGAAAAATGCAAAAAGCCTTAGGCCCGCCATTGAGCTTAGAGTGGCCTTCATCGGTGGGCAAAAGCGAGCGAAGAGGAGCCCTGACCCTGCCCTCCCCGAACTCACACCTCAATGACAAACAGGAAACAAGATAGGATCCCCAAACTCACACCACAAAGACGAACACGAAACAAGATAAAATGCAGATAAGGCAGAAAGAAAGCAAAATTGGCCACCTCCCTCCAGACCTTCGTCCACGAATGTCTGGTGCTTCCCAGCTGGTCCCATAGCATTGTGGAATAAAAAAACCCAGAAACCGGATAAGCCATGAAGCTGGTCGGCATCGAGCCTAAGCAAAAGAAAAATGCGAACAGCCTCATGCCCGCCATTCAGCTTATAGAGGCCTTCATCGGTAAGGCAAGAGCGAGCGAACAGGAGCCTTGACACTGCACTCCCCGAATCCAGAGCACGATGACGAACACGAAGCAAGCCAGGATCCCGGAATTCACACCCCGATGACAAACAAAAACATGATAGAACGAAGAAAAGGCAGAAAGAAAAGCAAAATTGGCCACCTTCCTCCAGACCTTCGTCCACGAATGTCTGGTGCTTCCCAGCTCGTCCACAGCATATTCCAATAAATAAACCAAGGAACCGGGCCAGCCATGAAGCGGCTCGGCATCCACCCCATGCAAAAGAAGAAAGCACACAACCTCAGGCTTGCCAGGAGGCACACAACAGCCTGCATCGGTGGGCAACAACGAGCAAAGAGGAGCCCTGACGCTGCCCTCCTTGAATTCACACCACGATGACGAACACAAAACAAGCCAGGATCCCGGAATTCACAGCACGATGACCAACAAAAAACTTGATAAAATGCAGATAAGGCAGAAAAAAAGCAAGATCGGCCACCTCCCTCCTGACCTTCGTCCACGAATGTTTGGTGCTTCCCATCTTGTCCCAGAGCATTGTGCAATAAATAAACCCAGGAACCGGATTAGCCATGAAGGTGATCGGCATCGAGCCCAAGCAAAAGAAAAATGCGAACAGCCTCAGGCCTGCCATTAAGCTTACAGAGGCCTTCATCGGTGAGACAACAACGAGCAAAGAGGAGCCTTGACACTGCACTCCCCGAATTCTCAGCACAATGATGAACACGAAACATGATAGAATGTAGATAAGCCTGAAAGAAAAGCAAAATCGGCCACCTTCCTCTAGACCTTCGTCCACGAATGTCTGGTGCTTCCAAGCTCGTCCACAGATAGTGCAATAAAAAAACCGATGAACCGGGCCAGCCATGAAGCGGCTTGGCATCCACCCCAAGCAAAAGAAAAAAGCACACAGCCTCAGGCTTGCCATGAACCACACAGCAGCCTTCATCGGTGGGCAGTTGCGAGCGAAGAATAGCCCTGACCCTGCCCTCCCCGAATTCAGACTATGATGACGAACTCGATACGGGATAGAATCCCCGAATTCACACCACGATGACATACACAAAACAGGATACAATCCCAAATTAACACCACGATGACGAACACGATACAGAATCGGATCCCCGGATAGAATGCATCTTTCCACAGCATTGTGGATTACAGAAACCCAGCAAGCGGGAAAGATTTGCAATACAAAACCCGTCTCAGAGGGAAGCCCTAAACCTGCTTTGCGTCGAGCCTAGGTAGCAAGCAGTCCCCATCGGCAAGAGCGTAGAGGGACTGCACCGACCGAAAAGAAGCCAGTAACCTGCACTCCCCGAATTCACATACTCGAGCATGTTCTTGACGTCTAAGTTCTCTCCCACCGAAGTATAGGTAAGATAAGAAGAACAAGCTTAGGTGCAAAATCGATCAGGTGCTGGAAGCAAAAGTTAGGGTTTACATTCCATCTGATGTACCCGGCCTCCCTATACTGCAGAACGATTAACATCTGGCGGGCATACCGCCGGTACCCGGCCTTCCCATACTGCAGAACGATCAACATCTGGCGGGCATACCGCCGGTACCCGGCCTGGCCAGTACCCGGCCTCTCCATACTGCAGAACGATCAACATCTGGCGGGCATACCGTCGGTACCCGGCCTCCCCATACTGCAGAACGATTAACATCTGGCGGGCATACCGCCGGTACCCGGCCTTCCTATACTGCAGAACGATCAACATCTGGCGGGCATACCGCCGATACCCGGCCTCCCCATACTGCAGAACGCTCATCGTCTGGCGGGCATCCCGCCGGTACCCGGCCTGGCCGGTACCCAGCCACCCCATATTCCAGTATGCAGCTCTCGTCGGATATCCCGCCTGTACCCGGGCTGGCCGGTACCCGGCCTCCCTAGCACTCACCAGCGCTCAGGGTGGGCAACTAGCCAGTACACAGGCTTGCCGTTACCCGGGCATAATGCAGACCGATCTACATCAGGCGGGCATACCGCCGGTACCCGGCCTCCCCATACTGCAGAACGATTAACATCTAGCGGGCATACCGCGGGTACCCGGCCTTCCCATATTGCAGTACGATAATTACACCAACACTATGTACTGTATTCATTATCTCCGTACTTAGTCAATGGAATCATTATGAATATGATTTATATGTACGACAATCGAACAAACATATATTTAATAGTTGTTTACATTTTTCTTTCAAAAATACTACTAAATCGTAATCTATATTTGCGTCCTCTGAAAACATATAGAATCTATAGAGGTGAATGCTAAACTATGCCCATACTCTTTCATGCCACTCAGAAGTATGCTTATACAATAAACAGTCATGGGTCCATCTATATCATGGAAATCTATAATGTCAAAAGTTCTAACTACCTCATATTGAAGAATGGACTATCGTTGATTGTATACTTAATCAACCCTAGGTCCTCTCAAAAAAATTAAGAAGTAGGGTTTCTCATGTACCTCCTCTAATTCTTCAGGACTTGTCTCAAATTCATCCGCTACATCATTTTGTGTTTCCTGATCGCTGGAAGCTTCTGCTCTCTCGGCCATATCTGTGACTCTTTTCTCCTCAAACATTGCAGCTTCTTCTCCAGATTGACCGTCTTCCTCTTCCGATTCTCTTTGACCCTGAAGACAACACATGTTGATGTTAATCCATAAACGATTTCGGTAATATTTGGACACTTACAAATATCAACATATTTGTAACATAGATTACATCATTACCTCATTTGTAGAGTCTACACCTCTATCGTCATCCCCATCTACGCATACAGTTTCGCTAGACGTCCTGAACTGCCCTCTACGTCCTTCCTCCTCCTCGGCTTCAGCTTCGTCTGTCTCGACACTCTCCGGGACACTGTTGAGGTTGAGCGATCGCATTTTGTTAGTCCGCCTGAATGGCGGTAGCACATCATCGTCGATCAAGATGTCATACCCCTCTGGCTCCCGATCATCGCCGCTACAGCTTCTCTTATCGCGCTTCCGCAAAGCACTACGCCTCTACGCTTTAGAATTAGTAAACTTCGTACCAACCCTCTGCTTCTTCTTTTTCTGGCCTATCTCTTTTCCTCTCTCACTACCGCTAGCGGACTCGTCCATACTGCTTGCAATGAGATATCTTATCACACGTAGAAGCTAACGAGTCCAAGTGATCCCACTACAAATGAAGAGGTCAAACTATGAGTTTGAACTCCATTATATAAGTTCCCCATGCGGCTAAGAAACCCTAATCAGCCACCGCGTATTCCCTAGCATCCCGCTATGACTGTGTCTGACAATCCATAATAAGTTAACTTTTAATCGCATCTATTATCTAACTAAATCTCTGACAATGACTGCCGCCGTCACTTTACATCTTACACCTACTTATTTTATCGACGGATCTAATATTTTTAATCGTAACTACTTAATGGCATTTTGTCAGTTCAGAGAATTTAAATTTTATGGGTAATGCGCATTCAAATCATCATGCTCACAATTCAAAGTATCCGGTATCTGTACGTTTTATTATAAGTAATTACGTCTAATAGGTACTCTATACCTATGCAAACACCCTACACCAAATTCTCATATTTCAACATTCGAAACGCACCTGAGACTCTCTTTCTCCGCGCACTTGTTGATGTTGTCTTCTTCGCCTACGTCTATCATGGCATCCTCCACGCCCTTACCTCCCGCTGCAGACGTCATTGCCATTAGGTCTGAAGACTTAAGTCCTCCCATCTGCATTCCTCCAGGGGTGGATGGAGTGGCTGAAGTCACTCCGTCTTGGCTAGCAATTCGTTTCGGGTTGGATGAGTCCTCTTTTTGGTTAGAGAAACATGTCTTGGATCCAAACACTAATCTTGTCCAGTACTCTGTGCTTGTCGAACCAGTCGACCTAGACAGTAATTGTAGAATGTATAAGCTACACCCCGGACAGTATCGACTGTTCGGCATGACAGAGTCTGTCATGAACGCCTCCACCGTCCTCCTCACTCCTCGTAGTTCTTCTACCATCTCCACTGTTGTTCCAGTTCTTGCTCGTGTCAAGGTCGAACCCGGACTCGAAGTCCGAATCGATATTTCAGATTCATCCGACGATGAAAGAAAAGCGTCCATGCAGTCCCGTCGACTATCATCGAATCTGCATCCCCCCTCGTCTGGTTGTGAACACAGTCTCAGAACCACCCCCTCTTCTCTTCCCGCGTCCAATGTCGTAAAACCGAAAAACATTATTTCCTCGCTCCGTAGACTAGGTAGTATGTCTCGCAACAAAACTGTACTCAAAAAATTAGATTTCCATTCCATTCGTACTCACAATGTCTCTTTCTTGCCTCCCACTTTCAACGGTGATGTCCTCTACATTCTCCCTCCCGTTTTACCAACTACTGCTGTCAAGGTAGCCAAATCTATGGAAGGGATGGACAAAAGATACGACGGTCATGTGTGGACCAGGACAATGACTACTAACATTAGTAACAATCTCGGTTTGTCTTTCCGCTACTCTAACTGTGTAGGTCATCTTCAATGCCACAATGGGAATTTCGGTTACTTACTACGACCTGACCGCAGAGCAGAGAAGAAGAATGTGGTGGAGTTCGAGGGCTTTACTGAGGACCCCTTCCCGGTCGGCCACGCGCCTCCTCCTTCTTCAACACTAGTCTGTAAGATCTGCAAAGAACCTCCCGTTTGTGTTGCTGTATGCCCTTCTAAAATATTCTACGTATTCGGAGAGGAGAGTCAAGAGCAAGCGTGTGCATATTGGTACCTACGAACATCTTGTCAAGGTCGAAGACTACAGATGTGCACGTAAAATAATTGATGAGTTAATAGAGGAGCGCGTAGAACGTAACCCACAAGCTACCATGTCCAAAATAGTCATGGAGGCTAGCAAGGACTTATTCGGAAACTTACTTCTCCGTGAAGAAGGTGACCCTGTAACCTCCAAGCTCACCCTCCAGGAGCTAGAACCTATCTTCGATCAGTGTAAAGAGTTGAACTCTCCCAGCGTCAGGAATCGTATTACCACTTTTAAGCACTTGCGCAGATACGGTGTTCTTGATGGGATTACCAAGCTTCGAGGCCTCAGCAACTGGGCTTACATCCAACGTAACCAATTCCCGGGGCAAGGAGATGAAAGTGACAAAGTTTTCATTTTCAAGATGTCCAAGGTCGGCCCCGGTAGCGGTGTTGACCTTGTTCGTCGTATGCAGCCCGGAGGCGACCTGTCTTACGCGTGGTTAATGTTCCACCACGTCAAGCGTGTCAAGAACTAGACCACCATGGCGTGCCACGTTTATGACTCAAAAATCTGCCGCATTCTAACTATTGCATGCTGTGATTTCCAGTCTGAAGACAGAGATGCTCAAATCGTCTTCTGGAAGAACCTAAACCACGTCATGGGCAATAACAGGGTGGAAGCGCCGCAGTTTCAAGGGTTCATGGCCGACAGTGCGCAAGCCAACTGGAATGCTGTGCAGATCATTTACAACTCCGGTGACCCTAAAGTCCGTATGGAAGGCCGCGAACGAACTTGCTACTTCCATTGGACGCAATCCCTAGAGAAACACACCAAACAATACATCGTGCATGAGCTGCAGGATCAACATCGACATCTTTGTAAGCAATACAAAGATGCATGCACCATGGCTGAGGCGGAGACAAGATACTGGGCGATCCGAGCGTGGTGGGCGTCGGCGCAGGCCACCTCCGAAGTTGGATTAGGTCACCTCGAACACTGGCTTGCATTCTGGCACTTCCGATACAGGCAATGGAGTGGCTTCATGGAACTAGTGAGTCCGCAGTCACTGTAGCAATTATGTTCACGTGCTTTTATGTCAAGTAAATCCGTAAATTTTATTTACATTTTTATCATAGAATATTTTTTTACGATTACAGTAACAACATTTTAAAATATTTGGTATTTTGAAAAATCTATTTTTAGATCAGACTTTCGGTGACAAAAGTCTAACTTGCTCTGGATATCGTGAGCATGTTTTTTTGTTACTAAGTTAAATGTCTTTGCACATTGCAGGAAAATCAATATTCTGCGGGAGAGCTGGCGGAGATGCCTTCATGTAACCTTGCGGAATCTATCCATAACAAATGGTTGCAAGCGTCCGGCAACAAGGGTGGGGACTTGTACGTTGCAGCTGTTGATGATTATGTTCGTGCTTTCCTCCAAATTGTGGGTTACCACGACTTCAACGGAGGTGGCAAGGGTGGTAGTGGACCAACATCCGAAGAACTACTACTTCGTGTTGCCTATAAAGCTCAACGAACCGGCGATCCATCAAGGCTCACAAAGGCAGTTTCCGACTATCCAGGAGCTGAAAAGATTTGTACCCGCAACGCCCACCTTGAGGGGGCCGAGGTATTTGGATCCAAGAAACGTAAGGCTGATGTTCCAATCGGAGCTGATGATGAAACGCACAGACCTGATACCGTGAGCTACTCACGTCCACGAATCGGGAGAAGGGTTACCCGAGCCTGTGCTAAGAATCTAAGTACTATCCATGAAAGGGATGAACTTGAGGAGCCACCGACATTACCATCCACTTTTGCTAGACCTAGTATTGAACGTGTGACGGTTGTTCAAGAGACTAAAGTAGATGAGAGGCTGTGGTACATTGCTCGTTTGAGGGAGAATTCTGCCAAGGCTTGTTGGGGTATCATGCGAAAGAGTAAAAAAAGATGTGACTCACGAATTATTCAGAAGGGGAAGGCGAGCACAGCTCCAACTTACACCGGAGTATGGCAGTGCCCTCAAGAGGGGCCAAGAAAAATTGATCAGTTCTTTTTTTGTGCGGATGATATTGACAGGTGTGTGAAGGATCATCGTCGTAAGTGGATTGAGCCATTCTCTCTAAGCCAGGATAGACCTCCTATTCCTTCAATATGGCCTGTTAAGATAGGGACTAACCTTACACGTGATGTAATGGAGGCGTTAGAGAATGCGGGCTTTCGACTACTACAAAAAGAACAGCTTCCTACGAACCGCACTTTCAATAATGCTGCCCCACCAAGAGACTTGTTCCATATTCCAGTCCCGGAGAAGCCAGATGTGTTCCCTAGGTCAAGAAGATCGAAGAACATGAAACGCATTCTAACTATGACTTCAAAGCACATGAAGAATAATGGGTCAGCCACCTCAATGCAGGCCAGAATTCCAAAGGTGACCATGATCCCGCAGCCTGGTTTTGGGTGTATCGTAGACTTGGAGTCGGATTTGGATGCAGTTTATAGACTTTCAATTAGTAAATTCCCGGATTGCTCATGCCCAGTGTTCAAAAAAACAATTTCTACGTTAGGAAGGAGAGATTTATATCGTCCGTGCAAGCACCTATACTTCATCACGGTATTGGTTTGCAAATTTGATCCAGATGCTGACCTCTTCATCCACGCGGCCACTCTTAGTTTCAACGAGGTGAAGAAGATTCTGGAGGGAGGAATCCTAGACCATGCTACAGATTAGTTTGGATCAAATCTCCTTATCTACGTACGCTATATGTTAGTCCTATGATTGGGTGCTCCACACTGTATGTGATATTTTTTCACAACTTATTAAAAATTATTATACCAGTTCCTACATGTAAAGCAAACCTTGCCAATTTGTCTAACTCGGAGTACTATTCACTTAGAAATATTACCTTAGAAACCTCTTGACATTTAAAAATTTGTGATTTACTGTCAAGTTTTGTAGCTCAAGTCTCACAAAATTCGGGAATTTAAGCCTTATTTCCACGGGTTTGGGTCACCAAATCCACGGTTATAAGTCTAGAATATTTGAATATTCTTGGGAATATTCAAAAATTATTCTCAATTTTTTTTAAAAAACTACTTTTAGAAATATTTTTACTAAAAATACAAACTAAGCCCTAAAAATTCTAAATCTTACCGCTCACCGCTCACCGCCCAATGCTCACACGGTAGCAACGTCCGGTAAACAAGCCACGCCAGAGTGGTAGGCTAAGCTAGGCCAAGGAGGCAGGCAAGCCAAAGAGGCGAGGCCAAGGAGGCAACCAGGCCAAAGAGACCAGGCTAAGGAGGTTGGCAGGCTAGGTTCGGGAGATAGGCAAGAAAGGCGGGGGAGGTAGACTAGCCAGACTAGAGTGGTAGGCCAAGCGAGGCCAAAGAGGCCAAACTAGAAAGGTAGGCAGGCTAGAGAGGCGAGGCCAATGAGGTAGGTAGGCCAGGCCAAAGTGGTGGGCCAAGCCAAAGAAGTTAGGTCAAGGAGAAAAGCAAGCCAGGCGAGAGGGGTAGGCAAGACGAGAATACCAGACCAAGCGAGACCAGACTTGGCAAAGACAACAGACAAGCAAGGCTAGAGTGGTAAGTCAAGTCAAGCCAGGGAGGCAGGCAGGCCAGGCCTGGCAGGCAGACACGCAAGAGAAGCTAAGCTAGGGAGGTAGGCATGCCATGCCAAGGCGGTGGGCAAGCCAAGCGAGAGAGGTAAGCAAGCCAGGCCAGAGTGGTAAGCGGCTAGGCCAAGGAGGCACGCAAGCGAGAGAGGCCAGGCCAAGGAGGTAGGGAGGCCATAGAAACCAGGCCAGGGAGGGAGGCAGACTAGACTCGGGAGGTAGGCAAGTGAGGTGGGGGAGGTAGGCTAGCCAGACCAAAGTGATAGGCCAAGCCAGAAAGGTAACCAAGCCAGAGAGGCGAGGCCGAGGAGGTAGGTAGGCTACGCCAAAGTGGTAGGCCAGACCAGAGTCGTAGGCTTCGCCAAAGAAGCTAGGTTAGGGAGGAAAGCAAGCCAGGCCACAGCGATAGGCAAGGTTAAACTAGGCTAGATCAGGCTTGGCGAGGGAGAGAAGCAAGCCAAGCTAGAGTGGTAAGTCAAGCCATGCCAGGGAGGCAGGCTAGCAAGAGAGGCAAAGCTAGGGAGGTAGGCTAGTCAGGCTAGAATAGTGGTAAGCGAAGCAAGAAAAGTAAGCAAGCCAGGCCAGAGTGGTAGGGCAGGCTAGGCTAGAGAGGCACGCAAGCTAGAGAGACGAGGCCAAGGAGGCAGCCAGGCGAGAGAGGCAGGCATGCCAGAGAGACTATGCTAGGGAGGTAAGCAGGCCACGCGAGAAAGGCAGGTAAGTCAGAGAGGTCAGGTTATGGTTGTAGGCAAGCAGGCTGGCCAGATAGGTAGGCCAGAGAGGGAAGCAAGCTAGGCGAGGCCAAGAAAGGTGGTTGACTTGGACGACATTAATAGAGCTTCAGAAGAATGTAGGAGAAGATACTCCTTAGGTATCATCACATGGCATGAGATTAGTTGGGAATGCAAGACCAAGTACAAAGAAGAAATATACAAATCCACTTGTACGTGTTCCTGGGAATGGGCCAAGTGAGAGGAAGATAGATAGAGCAGTTAAGATCAGCTTTCTTCCTATGCAACATTGGGATAACTAGAGAGAACTAAACGATGATTTCTAGGCGGAATGAGTTGCTCTGGGAAGCTTCTACGAATTCATCTGGTCGGAACACCATACAAAGTTAGTAGCGGATTTTGTTGAAGATTTCCACTACATCAAGGAAGACAAGACTCACACTGAAGATGGCCTCAACCTTGCAGTAAGAGCTATAGTTCGAGGTAAGTCGGTGGAATTTACTGCCTGTACAGTTCAGCAATCCTTAAGTATCGAAGGCACCAAGGTAATGAAGAGGAGCAAGAAAGACTTTACTCCAAGGTATGTTGAACAATTTGGAGTTAAGCACGTTGCATTTAGCTCAAATGGGCCAATAATCAATGCATTTACAGACGTATACCAAGACATGGTCAGGGCGCTAGTAAAGATCATGTGCTCAAAAGTGAAATCGGAGCATGCTTGCAAACTGTTGCTCGAGTATATGTTCCAAGGGATCAATAAAAGAGATGTGAACACGGCCCCACTTTTATTGTTCAGTTTAAGGCGGGTTCTTATTCATGTTTATACAAGCAATACAAGGAAGATCAAAGGAGCTAAGCAGATCGTTGTGTTGCTGAGGCCATGGTTCCCCAAATGACAAAGAATACGTGGATCCTAATTCATCCGCTCGAGAGGGAAGTTCAGAAGATACCATGGATGGGAGCAAGAGATTACCGGAGGAGTTCTTTACACGATCAAGAGCAGATCCACCCCATGATACCATTAGAAACGAGGGTTTGAGAGGACCATATAGTGCCATACTGCCAAGACAAGAGCCAGAGCAAGCTACAAGGGAGCAGCAGTTTTCTTCACCAAGGCAGGATCTAGTGTATGAGAGAAGGGGGGTTAAGAGGTTAATATCTCCTCCTATTTCATTTGCAAGAGTAGAACATTCCAATAAAGAATTACGGAAGCAGGCAGTGAAACCAAGTTATTGAGACAGCTCCACAGACACATGAAACTATAGAGATGAAGATGAAAACGTGCCAATAGCTCAGTGGGTGCGGCTAAAGGGCAAGAATAAAAAGAAGCAGAGTTCTAGACTGGCCAAACGGACCATCCAACTTATCAGCATTTCCAAGAGTTTGAAGATCGTGAATGTACACTAGACCAGTATGCAAGCCGAGCCAGTTTAGGAAGATTAAGGGAAGCAGAGTAACATGGAAGAGCAAGCAGAGCCAGTTTAGAACAATAAAAAGCAGGCAAGCTATATGGAGGAGCAAGTGGCTTGACCAGATCTTCTATATGAAGAATATGATATACTTTCGGGTGAGCAAACCTTCCAACCAGAACAAGAGCAGATTAAGGATGCAGAGGACGAGCAAGTACAAGAGGGTGAACTCAAGCAATCATGCGATATAGGACACATCGATGAGCCTGTGGAGGAGAGTACAGAACTACGGGAAGAATACGATACTCTTGAGCAGCCACAAACCAAAGCAAGTGAGGGGCGAAGCAGTGTAGCGGAGGGGCTCAACCAGGTAGTACATCAGCTACACAATATACTAATCAATGTAACGAGGCTTCAAGAGATGGAGGACAAGTTGGGGCATCACTAGTAGGAATTTGCAAAATAATAACGACATAAATGACAATAATTTGTTAAGGGCTTTGCAACAAGTGTCTCAAATGACAAACAAAAATTCATTGTCATTTGCGTTAAGTCATTACAGCCATTATATCATTTTGGACATGAGGTGGGACCGTAGTTAGACACTAAGTAAGTAAGGGAAAAATGGATTACCATGCCTTATTTTGAAGAATTCAGAAATCTTTATATGAAGAGAGTTTTTGAGGATTGTTGCAAAGAAGGATTATAGAAATCTTCATACATGCTGAGTTTAGTTTTTCAATATTTTGTCGCATTAGGATTTTTGTAATCTTTATACATGCTAAGTTTAGTTTTTGAAGTTTGTGACAGATTAGCATTTCACAAATGTACATATATGGTGAATTTAATTTTTAAGGATTGTGGTAAATGAAAATTTTCAAATTCTCATAAAGGCTGAATTAGAAATCTTCATACAAGCTGAATCTTTTGAGGATTGTGGCAAATTAGGATATTCAAAATCTTCATATATGCTGTTTTATGAGGTTTGTAGCATCTCTTCATTCATGCAGATTTTGCGGATTGTCGCAATCTTCATACAAGATAAGCTCCATCACAAGTGAGAGCAGAACTATTGCTGACCTTCACAAGCAAAGCACGTTCCCTACATACAATTAATCTGAAGACTTACCCTTGGTGAATAGAAAGAGTCGCTTGAGACCTAACCCTAACCGTCAGTAAGTACACAAATAAAAACATTATCAAAAAAAAAAAAAAAAAGAAAAAAAACAAAGACAGAATATACAGAAATTGGACAATCTATAGCAACAGCAATTATAATAATTTTCCGAAGCAACCTTTATCTTCAAGAGCGAATAATCGCACAAAGAAATAGCAGAGATGAAAAACAAAAATAAGAAATCGTTCTTGTTATAATCTCTTACAAAGACATTGCTTTTGGTCTAGATAACAGCAACAAAGGTGCGGCTCTCTCATACACGTATCTTTTACAAAACTAAATTCTCTTCTATCATGCAAAGAGCAACAATACAAGAACCTTTGGCATCCAAACTTAGGAGTACCAAAAGAGAACTCGAAAAAAGAGCTTGTAACCGCCACCTTCAGGAATACAACACAAATTCAAGGCGTGGCGTTGAATTCCACAACAAACAAAGCAGAGATAGAAGACAATCTTGGAGGGGGAAGAAGAGAGTCTCGGAGGAAGAAGAAGACAATCTCACAGGAGGTATAGATGATAGCCACGGAGAAGTGTCAGGAGATAGGAGGAAGGTCACAAAGGCGCAAGGAACAGAGTGTATCTAGAGTAGCTGTAGATGATTGTATCCATGAGTTAGGTACCTCAAACATCCAGACTTTTGTAGATTTAAGAGACGTACATATGTTTATTGCCGAGAGAAAATATATACCGTTTTCGTAAATTCCTTCTCCGGTTTGACCTTTTTTGAGTATTACTGACTTTCAGTTCCTGGATTGCGCCGGTACATTGAGGAATATGACTGCAGTGGCGTTGTGAATAGCGATAAATTATAGATTTGTAAAGTAGGAATGAGTAGATATAAAATTGACATGCTCAAGGGCTCCCCTTAAGGTGCTCAAGGGCTCCCCGTGAGATACTCAGGGGCTCCCCTTAAGGTGCTCAAGGGCTCCCCTTGAGGTGCTCAAGGGCTCCCCTAGAGGTGCTCAAGGGCTCCCCTTGAGGTGCTCAAGGGCTCCCCTGGAGGTGCTCAAGGGCTCCCCTCAAGGTGCTCAAGGGCGCGCCTTGAAGAAGAAAATAAAACTTAAAAGTAATATTATTGCCTTAACTTTCTATTAGGTGCTCACTATATTGCAAGGTGTATGTCGTAAATTAGAACATAAAATTTTGATCTAAAATATGCCTAATATATAATTACTTTGATATAATTTACTTAGAAGTAATATTGGGTTGAAAGTAAAATATTTATGAAACATAGATCTAAAAGTACTTTAAGGTCTATTTTAAATTGTAATATTGGCTTCATAGTAAACGATTAACGAATCTTAAATTTAGAAGTACTTCAAGTGCCAATTAAAAAGTAATATTGGTAAATTTTGTAATGACAAAATGAGATCAATCTATTGTATATTCCCATATATTTTCATAATCTTCCTAAAATCACTTTGCGATGTCAACCCCCCATTTCTAGTAGTGACTATTCCTACTACGTACAAACTCGCCATTTAGTAAATTACAACCAAAGACATAAAAATAAAGTATGAATTCTAAAATTACCTATAATCCAAGGGTAATAGCTTACATGTCAAGGGTGGTCCCTGTAATGATGACCTTTTTACCTCTTGTCCAAAAAGCTCTCATTCTGGACATCAGAATGACAACTTGTCATTTAAGACACAACTCATGTTACAAAAGTCATCATTATGGACATTAAAGTGAGATCCTGTCATTTGAGATACTTCTTATAATTATTTTTTGGCCAATTCTACTAGTGGATGGTTATAAAAGGTTGGTTACAAGTGAACCAACTTAGACCAACAACAAAGGATTGAAGAACTGACTGCCCAAATGGAGCTTATACGGAACGAGTATGCTAGAAGGTAAGAAGAGTGGAATGAAACCAAACGGTAGTTGTCAATCCTTTAGAGTGAGGAGTTGAGAGAGTTCCAAGTAGAGGAAGTCAGCCAACGACGTTTGGATTAGGAGGCCAGGGTAAGTGCCAGGATTCAAGATTATAACAGACTTGCCCAAGAAAACCGACATTTACAGCTTTCAGTGGAGTTGGCGGGGGCCAAATCAACCCACATATTTTGGGACTTGAGCAGACATCTTTTGACCATTGCTAAGAAACAAGTCTTACAGGAGATCCGGGCTTATACACTAGACCAGGAGAGGTCTAGTAGATATCTGACAAGGTTTGTTGGAAAGCATTCCGAATTTGTTTATTGGTCAGAGGAGGGAGATGAAGATGAAGAAGATCCAACACTCCCAAGTACTAGACAATCATTGGAGGGGGTTGGAGCTTCATGCAGCGCTCTGGGTACTACCTTAGTTGTAGAAATGGGAATACATGGAGGTAAGTTCAGAGGGTATTAGTTTGGAGGTCGACCACTAAATCCCTACTTAAGCGGTCGAGGACACTTATTTGGCCAACACACCAGAGTTGAAGGAATAGCACCACAAGGGCCAACAGATGTAGCATAAGCAACATCGCCAGGACGAGGGTGAAACTGTTAAATGTAGAAGTTCCATAGATCCATATAAATTTTCAATTTTACTATTATGTTCTATTTTTTAAGTGGGTGCGACCAGTTTGTTTTCTATCTTTACCGGGGATACTTGCATTAAACCCCAGCAAGGAACACCTGAGGACAAATGTAAACTAAAAGGGGTATAATGTTCACCGGGTATGTACCTAGCCAGTAATCCTTTAGTTACTGGGCAGTAGTCTGAACTTTGTTGATTACCCTACGTCAGGTTGTTGCATAAAATTCCATGGATGGATGAATTTCTAATGGATGGATGTAGGCAATTAGGGTTGGGTGACCCGGATTTCGGCTAGGATGGCGGCTAGGGTTTGGCTACGGGTTTGGGAGTAAGGGCTCATTTTCTCTCTCTCTCTCATGAAGTTGGAGCTGGAGCTATGAGATGTAGGGGTGTGTGAGTGTGAGTGAGTGTGTGTTGGACAGTCGAGAGAATTAGTGCTTTAAACACTTAAGGATATCTGGAGGGACCAGAGAGAGTACTGCCAGGGGCTGAAGTTATCTGTACTATCATGAGTTTCAATGAAGTATGTAAGGGTTTGTGTGTAAATTTGTTGGAACATAATGCTAAGTTTTCTACTCTCGAGTATTGGTAGAATAGCGTTGGAATGTGGTGTTGATAAGTAGTATTGTTGGACTTGTAGTACCATTGTGGTACAGTCAAGAGCTTGTACAGGTTTTGTCAAAGTTAGTTTTAGGGTTAGTCCAAGACCAGTTTGAAGTCCAAGGCAGGACTAGTTCAAGGTCCAAGCCATTTTCTGGTCTAGTTCAGAATAAGTTTGAAATCTAGGGCAGGACCAGTTTTGAGTTTAGGCTAGTTTCAAGTCTAGGCTATAACCAGTTTGGAGTCCACAATAGAACTAGTTTAGAGTCAGGTTAGCCTGGACCAAGCCAGGACGAGTTTCAGGTCCAGGCCAAGGTTAGTTCCAAGACTTTATCAAGACTAGTTTGGAGTCCAGAATAGGACCCGTTTACGGTCCAGGCCAGGATCAGTTTGGAGTCCTCGCCAAGAACAGTTCGAGGTCTAGGCTAAGACCAGTTTGGGGTCTAGGCCGGGACTAATTTGAGGTCTAAGACAGGACCAGTTTGGGGTCCACGCCAGGACCAGTTTGGAGTCCTCGCCAAGACCAGTTTGGAGTCCTGACGAAGACTAGTGTTGAGTCTAGGACAATTCTAGGTTTAGTTCAGGACTAGTTTGGGTTGAGTTTGGGGACCACTTTGGGGTCCAGTTTGAATATCAGTTTAGGGACTCATTTCGGGACCAGTTTGAGGACTCGTTTGGGGACCAATTTGGAGTCTAGTTTGGTGTCCACTTTGGAGATCAATTTGGGGTCTAGTTTGGGGTCGAGTTTAGGTTTTCGATTTGGGTCTAGTTTAGGGCTAAGCAGAAAAGATAATTGAGGGGATAGGAAGTATACCACTTTCACAAAAAGACCAAAAGGTGGTGGTACCACATGATGTAGAGGATTCTAGCGAACTACTTTCTCAACATGCATAGAGATTTAGAATTATTTATTTTAAATGATACCACTTCTTTGTGAAGAGAACAGAAGAACGCATAAACGGCACTCGTGACTCTAGGATAGTTGTCATATTCCATAGGCCTTGTCAATAAGGAGGAAGAGATCCTGACCATGTTAATGCTAACCTTGAGTATATAGGGCCAAGTCTTTGAGAATGTGGAATTAAACTATCGACGACATTGTATTCTCTTCCTTGTGTGTAAATGGGTAAAGGCAGAGGCAAGAATGCTACAATAAAAAAAGATGAGTGAAAATTTACAATGGCTAACTTCAATGTGTTTATTATCTTCAGTTACAAATCCTTTGTTATTTCGATTCACAGTGAATGAGTATGAGCTAGACTGGAGGGTAGTTTTACAAACACAAGTAAGGGGTCGTAGAGTAGACAGTGCAATGGACAAACAGGAAGAGCGGAAAGTCTTTGCAATAGAACATTATCAAGATTTTGAAGGACCTAGAGCACCTCCTAATATTCCAAAGAAAGATCCAAATCCTCTACTATCAGGACGAAACATTCAAAGACCAAAAGTCTCTGAACCTGTTGGATAACCAGAATGCGAAAACATTTGATGGAGATTTCGATGAATCTTCTGAAAACGGTATGTAGATGATTCTGACAAAGGTGATAACAGAGAAGGTACATTTTCAATTCCCAAATATTATCGATGGCAAGACGTCTACACTATTTGTCTTCTACAATGTAGATTTGCAAGTGAATCTCTCTTTATAGATTGAGTATACTTTAGAGCCTCATTCAAGAATTTCTATCGATTGTAACAAGCTTATGTTAACAAGCTAATATGGACTAGTATATTCTTTGGACAAGTCGTAAAATTAAATAACCTCGTTCTATTTAACAATTGCTAGCACTTTTAACATTTCGTTGAGATGTTATCAACCTTTGAATGAAGTTGGTTACCTTTCATGGAAGACAATTTACCAAAGCTCACACTTATGTTTCAGCTCTAGAAAAGTGAAGTACAAAACTACAAATTGTTTGTACAAACCTATAATCTATAACCTGTAACCTCTAATAAATCTGCTCTAAAACATTACATTGACTTTCATAACCTCGTCGTGCATTATTTGAGGTTTTAAGCCAACGTAGACTTATAGACCATAGTTTAAAATACTTGATTTTTGTCTATATGAAATTTATTGATGTTTATTCAATACACTTCGATGATAATTTTGTCCTCGGAATGTAAATCAATGGTGTTACATTGTCCAGAGACATCACTATTTTAATAGACTACACATCAGTGTATAATACGAATGGGGTTCACTTTGCAAAGGTAAAAACAAATAAAAGAAATAGATAGAAAAATGACAACAAGTGGTAAAGAGATGCATCAAATATCTTCCAACTTCTAGAATATAGACGCTAGTTATGATGTCAAAGGGTTATATTTAGGAATTCAAGAACTATTATTAATAAATAGAGAAAATTATAATATATGAAGTTACATATGAAACCTTTGTAAGAAAGTAAATATGCATTACTAAATAAAATTCAAGAAAATCTATGGTAATAGAAAAATAAGAAATTCCAAAAATATATATAACCTTCCAATAAATTGCCACATGAACATAATTAAGTCTATTAGGCTCACTAAATTTGTCGTAGAAAAAAGTAGTTGATAATCAAATCGAACAGAATTAATAGAAAGAACTGATTACAATTAATGAAATTTCAAATTTTTGTTGCAATGTATATCGCAGTACATAGATGATAAAAAAATTTGATTTTTTATTCATTTGAACAATATTTTCGAGTAGTGATCCTATTATAGGCTCATCTCCATCAAAATTGTAGCCTTTAAAGAACTACTTAGAAATTGAAATTTCCTTAATCAGATACGAGAGGGTTGGCTTATCCTGAGCATTGATGAAGAACTTCACGAGAAGTGGTATAGTGAGAAAAGTGTCCATTGCGAGTTCATTCTTCCATTTCCTACAAGAGGCATTGGTATCCTCATGAGTATGTTTGACCAAGAGGAAGTCAAAAAACATCTCTTTGAAAAAACCCTTGCAAACTAGAAACAAAAAAATTACAAAAACGAACTAGTTCTTATTATGACTAGTTGCAGTATCAAACTGCATTTGTAGACCAAGAGGCAAAGAATTCCTTGGGATTGGAACAACTAGAAGAAGATCTTACAATTGCAAGCAAATATTAGCTCTAACCAGGACGGCCATACCAAGAAAGCTATCTCTTCCTCCATGAAATAAGTCCTTACAAGAGGACTCCGGAGGTGATTCCACATCTTTAAGAAGTTGAGCAAAAAACTAATTATGGTATCATTTGAGTCCGTAGGGTGTATGTCGCGTCCATTATGCTTGTAGCGTACGTAACCATGACCATGAGCAATCATGCCGGTAATGGAAACCACTAATTTCATTCACAAATTGTTATATTACTCTTATGAGAAAAAAGAATAGTGGCAGTCTTTAAGGGATCTATTGTGTATGATGACTGGTACACAAAGAGGAATTTGGGTACTTCACTAAGTTAGACCATTTGTTATAGTAATGAATCTTGTTGATCATTTGTGATTCGTTATGGCCTGTAACCTTGCAACATGAACAACCAAGGCTCGACTACCTCGGGGTGCGAGAAGCTCGAGGGTGCTTCAATTTGTCACATTCACAACATGCAACATGCAAAAGTGTCATTCTTTGGCTTCGCATAGAACTCCGGAATTTTTTTTGGCTTGACTTACTCAGTGAAGTTGCGGATACGGTTGAAAGCACGTGCAAGGCGTTTGTAGCATTCAACACAGGTAACTTGTCCCTAAATTGATAGGACAATGGCAAGCATTTTGATACTATCTTTGCATTTTGATACTACCTTCAACAATATGAATTGTCCGCATACAATGAAGCATAAGATCTACAGAGCTCTAAAAAATCGTCTTGAGTGTAGTTGTTGCCTGCAAAACATGGATTTTTGGTTTTTTGAAACCATGATTTCTATAAATACCGCTTCTATACCATCACAATAGATCATTGTTCGACGAGGAAACATAGCTCTTAAGACACCTATTATCAGATACCAAGGCCTGCAACAGAATTGAATGGCTTCCAAAGTTATTATGTCATCTCCATCAACACCTTGATGAACTTGGCCATGGACATTTAATTGACAATGCTTTTTGAAAAAGACATCTTCATTGATATAGAATTTCGTTCAAGAAATTTATAATCTTCCTCCTAAGATACAGTTGCACACAATCTTTTGCACAACAAGCCTTCGTAGAAACTAAGTTGATGGACTCAAAAGTGAGGAGGTAGTCTTTTTGTAACGGGGTTTTACGAGATCTTTTTTGTCGAGTAGTCTGAGATTGATGATTTTTTCATAGCCTGCCACCAGAAGCTTTGACAGCAGTGTTATAGATGCTATATTGATTGTGGTCGTACAGACTCGCACCATTGAGAAGAACGTGTCTAATTAACCATGCACATGAGTAAATCCATCCAAACCGAATCTCCGATTCCACCCGCAATTCAACAATTTTAACATAGACAAAGTCCGACCGACGAGCATTTCCGTTTCAAGAACAAAAAAAGAGTTCATTCATTGAGAATCGCCTCTCGCAACCTCATTTGTAAGAATAATATGCTTAGACATCCATTTTGAACATTCAAATTCCTTGCAAGCAGCGACACCATGAGGGAGAGGAGGAGGGCCGAAGTCCATGCCTTCATCTTTGCCTTCACCAAATATCCAAGCAATTCATGATCAAATTTCACAACCCTCCAGGACCTGGCATATGATGAATTATTGCTGACTTTCAATCACTATCAATGCATAGCACACAATCGCATGGAAGCTTTCTCACCATCAACAATGTATGCTCCCTTAGTATTATTGCATGACTTGTATGGAATGTAAATTTGTTGAATCTTAAATATATGTCACATTCATGCGCAAACAACTTCTCTTCATCATTTAGCCTAGAACTATAGAAGTGTTTGTAATTGTTCTTGAATTTAAGAGAATTTTGAATTAGGCCTAACAAAGATTCATTACGGTTTTCCACAACATCCTAGATTCTTGTAACTTCGTGACTAACCGTATAGTTGCTCTGTTCAAGCAACTTGCTTTACCACAGCTCCTGCCTCATCCCATCTTTCCTTTCAATTACCAATCCTAAAATAATTCAATGCCATCCTACAACCTCCTGCTAGTCCACGATAAGGCTCCCAAAATACATTGATCTAGACTCTTGAACTTCCCTACACAACCTTTAGACCTAATACCAAGAGGTATTATCTTAAGATTTCATCCAAGCCTGAGTGCCTTATGGAGATGTGCGGAAACTTTGTCCCTTAGGGCATACAGTATGCTCCCACAATATTGTCACTCCTTTAAAATTAGACTTCTGCAGAATTACTTGATACCAAAGCAATTGGACAAAGTGGACAGTCACAAGTGTGGTATTCTACATGGTATTCAATCCTTCCCGAGGCAAGCCCAACTCTACGTGATATTTGCAGCAACAAACATTACAATCCTTGCACTTGTTCGCAATAAACAGCATCAATCTCCCAAAGGCGTTGAATCATATGAAAATGGTCTACATGCATTTTGTTGAATCAAGAATGGAAAAAAAACTACATGGAACATGGTTTAGTGCATGCAAAATCCTAACATTTTCAAAAAGACAATTTTAAGAAGTATTAAGTTTATAACAACATGTATACATTTAATGGATTTAATTTCATGAAGTGTGATGAAAGATCTTCGAGTGGACTTTTGACAATGAATGATGCTAGATTTTACTCGTTCATGTTTGTGGATGTATAGCGATGTAGATCATCAGTTCAACAATTATAAATTAGAAATTACAAAGAGGTGGGTACTATTTTGCTAAGAGTTAACACATTTGAACATATTTAGTGTGCAATATGCAGAGAGTGGAAGAAATTTAATAATTATTAAGGATTGATACTCATAACTGTAAGAATCTTAGAGGGTGGACTATAAATGGATGCAAGTGTGCTAGATGAGTGTATAAGTGTTTAACTCCTAGTGTCAAAAAGAGCCCAAACGGGTCGTTTGGGGTCTGGTCAGCCTCTTAATTACTATATTTACTTCGAATGAAATTGAAATATGCATCATTTAACTAAATATGGACTTTGGGCTTATTTATGGACTTTAAAACATGGGGAGATCTCTCCATCCATGACCTCAAAATCTACATATTTGAAGAGTATCTTCATAGAACCTAGATTCTAGAAATCATTTTGCAACTATTGTTCTTAATCGTAGACCGTGGACTATCCATATTTAGTTAAATATGTCATAAATCTTTTGAAGGTTGTAGATTTTTTTCACACATTTCCAAAAAGTCATTTCCTGCTTCAAAATTCCTCAAACTTCATGACATGTATAGTCAAAGTTTCAAAACACTCTTTGAAATTTGTCTAGAACTGCCCAAACCACAGTGTATGCTCGTTTATTCTCAAAATCTGCCCAGAAGTAATAAGAGTAGAGAAACTTAAGAAATTCACCAAATCTTGAGATTTTACTTTTTTCAAGTTTTGTTTTTTGTACTTGGAAATAAGGTTTTAAGGCACGATCTCACCGTTTGGATATTTCATCCAATTATTCTTTAAATGCCATTTTTATTCTCAAAGAGGGGCCTTTGAAGTTGAATATTAGCAGACCTCCATGTGAAAATTCAAGCATTTCTTTAGGTTTTATTGGTCGCATGAGGGTAATAATTGCATTGGCATGTTCCTAACTCATTTAGAAAGAAGAATTTGAAGAGCCACAATTCAACAAGTAATATTACTGAATATTAACCTCAATTCCGTTAAAATGACATTATGCCATGTGCCACTTTGTCACACCAAATTTTACATATGTGCTCGCATGAAATGGTGTGTGCTGTAATATCACAAATTTTTAAATAATATCACTCCTTTACATACATTTTCACTCATTTTCCATAATATCACCTTCAAATTCTGTTATATCACATGGTTTTGAACTGCACTCCAGAAAGTTGAAGTGTGCCATTTCACCGGAATAATGCCATTTTAACGGAATTGACCATTATTGGTCTTTTGGGCTCACAAAAAACTTCAACCCTTGCAACAAGAGAAAAAACCTTTTTTGTCAACTTTGAATGCTATGATCTCACAATTGTAAAGGAATTTGAAACTAAGTTTTGGTACACACATACGTGGACAAGTTAGGTAGAAAATCTTATGGTAAATAACGTCAAACGTTGAAAGGTAACGTCAAAGGTGAAGGTTGAGAACGTCAAAGGTGAAGGTTGAGAACGTCAAAGGTGAAGGTTGAGAACGTCAAAGGTAGATAATGTCAAAGGTTAAAATTTTCATCTTGCATTGAAAGAGGGTGATTTTGAGAAGTTTTGGCAATTTTGGGGCTTTTGACTTTCTGGGTTAATGCCCACTTCGTATAACTCTGCTCCTTGGTTGGACGCCTCAGGACCCAGCCTAAGGGTTCCCGGCAACTACCGAGGGGATGAACCCGTCTAACTTCTAATCGGCGAGGCAGTTGCTGCACAACCGCTCAAGCGGTCCAGGCCAGGTTTGAGGATGGACGTTCATCCACCCCAGTCTCAAACCCACCGCCGTGGTAGATGCTGCGAGCAGTTGCCCTCGGTCCCGAGGGCCCACTAGATTTTTCGTATTAACTTCTATTATTTTTTCTTTTCTTTCCTTTTAATCAATTAATATGTTGAAAACTTCTCTTCTTTTTCTACAACGAAGCGAGTTTTCTTTCCTTGTCACTCATGCGGATTTCCTGATGGCTCATTTCCAAGTCTCGACGACCGTTCCGAGCTTGGAGTATGGTCCATCTCCTCTCTAAGAAAAGGTTCAGTTTGTGGTGACTCTCCAATCTGCACAAGTCTTTCCACAGTACTTCAGATGGTGGGTTGGAATCGATATTTATCCTGGATACCAGGTATCGATTTTCTTACATTACTTCATTTTTAGTTTCACAATATTTTGACATCCAGAGTCACCGATTTTTCACAAGATAATCATTCTTGGTTTTAAATATTCTCTGCAAAATCTGTTAGGGAGCCAACGAAATCTGAAGACCGCTTCTAAGTCACATACGTGTGATGACAGTGCCAATGTTACCAATGAAGCAATAATACATTACTCCTGGCGCTGAACGATACTGCCTGCTAACCTTGAGGTCAAAATACATTACATAAGTGAATTGCTGCCTCGCCTCCGACACTTAACTCGTGAGACCAGGCCAAGCAATAAGAATCTTAGGAGTGCCGATGCTGCCATAGCGTTCTGCTGAATTGAGGCTGCATCAAACGAGCATACAGCCCACATTTGTTCATCAACTCGTCATGGCTACCTTGGTCGTCAACCTCCCCATCATGTAACATTGCAACTACGTCCACCCGTCGTAGCATGGCTAGCCTGTGAGCGATAACAACAGTGGTTCTGTTTCCCACAATCAGCTGATCAATAGCCTCATTCACCACCTTGCAAGACTCCGCCTCCAGTAACAAAGTCGGCTCGTCAATAAGTAATAGAGGAGCATTTTTCAGAACTGTACGCGCAATGGCAATCCTTAACCGCTGACCCGCTGTCAGTTGTACCCCTTGGTCCCCGATGGTCGTGTCATAACCATGCGGTAAACTGCTGATAAAATGGTGAGCGTTCGCAATCCTCGAAGCTTCTCTAATTTCCGCTTCTGTAGCATTATGCCGCCCATACATTATGTTATTGCGAATAGATGTTGAAAAGAGCACCGGTTCTTGAGGAACCATCCCAATATGGCTGCGAAGCCATCTCAGATTGAAGCTCTTCAAATCGATCCCATCCAGCAATATTCTTCCACCTGTGGGTTCGTAAAACCTCACCAGCAGGGCAAGAACTGTGCTCTTACCAGAACCTGTGGTCCCTACAATTGCTACAGTTTGCCCTGCCTCCAATTTCAGGTTGAAATGTGTCAAAATGGGTACCTCGGGTCGAACAGGATATCTGCACACAGCATTCAACTGCGTAAGCTCTCGTTACTCTCAATCAAACAAAAGGACCAAGTGAAAGCACTGCGTTGTACTCTAGATGGACGGTAAAGAAGACATTCATTTCAGCATATCTTCTCAATTTGCACTACGCACCTGAATCTCACATGCCGAAATTCAATACGACCAACCACAAAGGGCGGTTTTGCCCCATCTTCGTCGGTCGCTATTGCCGAACCCCGATCTAGAATACTGAAGACTGGTGCAATCGATTTCCGGCGTCTCAAGATCACAGGCCCCAGACCAAAAGACTGAACTAGAACAAAGGTAGTGAACGTGAATATAACAAAGGCTTTCAGCAAGTTTAGGATACTTGAGACCTGCTGCCTTTTGACAAGTACTGAAGCATAGTAAAGAACGAGCGCGTTGCAACCAAACAGGGAAAACTGAGCTGCGCCATAAAGACATCCGTACGATTGACCTCTAGCAAGGCTTCTTTGTAGCGGCGTCTGCAGCTCGTTGTGAAACAAATCAAGGATTTTCCTACCACCTGAGAATGACATCACAGTGTGCATGTTCGCCACTGCTTCCTCTAATATCTGTCGGGCACCCTTATGGGCATCCCTGACGTCACCTGAAAACCCTGAAATCCACATTTGCTGCAAGAAAACCAGATAAACTCGTTTAGGTGCGGGACTGAATCATTCATCGAGAATTCGATAGAGAAGCTCCAAGCCTAAGTTCTGATGGCAACTAATGATCATACTCACCTCGAACTTCAATCTCAGAAACGTGCGCAACTCTGTCATACACAAATTTCTTGAGACCAAAAATACTTCTTAAACGGCTGTCATCTAGAAGCTTCCAATTAAAATACCTGTGTTGTAGATGCAAAGACGAGCAGTGGTATAGTTGCAAGAGCAAAAAGCCCGAATTGCCACTGTAAAACCAATGAAAGGGCAAGGGCAACAAGAACAGCAGCAATATCCTGAATGTAGACTGACAGCCGGTTGCTGAATGTGGCCTTCACATATGCAGCATCATGTCCTAGGCGAATGGATAGTACTTCCGGCGAATTCTCTTCTTTGTCGAACCATCCCACCTCATTGCGTAGCATTGCTGCCAAGTGACCATAAAAGATTGATTAGTGATTGTCTTCTGGTGGATGATGGAAAACGATAACAGAACGAAATGAATCATGCAGCAAAAATCTCGAGAGTGAACTCACATTCCACAGTTTTCCCCTTCCTCACATCCACAAGAAGCCAAAAAAAAGTACACAATTCACAGCTTAAACTTGAGCAGGCAGCGTTATGCAGGGTGCCCAGCCTCACAGAACTACAGTCCTTCTCGAACACTCTGTCAAACTAAGTGACTAATCAGGCAGGAAATCTGACCACGATCCAGCTATGAGCATACCTGAGAACATGAGGCGACGAACTCGTTCGGTCATCTTTTCCCCAACAATCCCGAAATAAAAATGCTGCAGAAAGTTTGCTAAGATGGTCGCTAATGCCAGCCCCACAAGTACCGAACACCATTTGCTTAGCTCATTACGTAATGTATTTTGGCTTGAGTAATAGTAGACCTCAGCAATTTGAACCAAGAGAAAGGCAAATAAAGGATTAAGAGACCCAAATAAAATAGCTCCCAAAGTTCCTAAGCATGCACAAAACCACTCAGGTGAACTTAACTTCGCAAGTCTAAATAGGGATGGTACGGTCGCGCTTGCAGAATCACCCTCGTAGGTCAAAATCTCCCTACACTGGGACGGGGTTTCACTAAACGTCTTGGAGTGTGATCGCTCATCTTCAAGATCGGTTAAAAGAGGAGATGCAGGAGACTCTGGACGAAAAGACACGGATGTCTGTCGTTGCAAGTCGACTAGCGAAAGAGACTCTATGTAAGCATTCTCGAAGCTGTCTTGCCTCTTCACAGACTGTTCAGCTTTGATACTTCGCATCTCAAGGTTACCGTTCTCATTCTCTCTGGAATTTTGTACAGGAGGTGGGAATAAAGTACAAGGCTGTGCATCAGCAGCGGCAAGGAAGTCGGGTCGATCTCGCACACAATTTTGTCGCTTCAGAGACGGCGACTTCACCATGCGAGGGGACGGTGGCTTGCTAAAATTTGGTGATATGCAGTCCTGGAGTGAGGGCGGTACAAATAGTCTCGGCGGAGGTCTGAACCCAAAAATCACAAGCAATCCACGTCAAGAATCAGTACGCTTATTCAACTCCAGAATATATCACAACATTCCACTCTACTCAAGCTTTAACCCAAATAGCACTTCTGGAACCAAAGGAACTAACTTTGTAAGCAAGGCACCAACACAGATATTTCGTACTATAGTGTTACTCAAATTTGACTTTGATACTAAGAGTTCAACACACCTCCTAGGCTGTTTGACAGTTTCTTGTAGTCGGATTAAATCGATGTAAGCGCCATCGAGTCTCATCAACTCGTCATGTGTTCCCATTTCCACCAACTGCCCCTCGTCGAGGACAGCAATCACATCAGCACTACGTACACTTGAAAGACGATGTGCTATTACAACAGATGATCTGCCCAGCATTAAAATATCCAGCGCCTGTTGGACATTCTGCGCTCCTTCCATGTCCAACGTACTTGTTGCTTCATCAAGCAGGAGAATCCGAGGGTTCTTCAGAACCGCCCTGGCAATTGCTATTTTCACCTTCCTTTCTTCCGAAAGCCTAAGTCTACAATCACCCACCTACAATGGAGGATAACCACATTGACTTGAGAACTTTCAGTCTGATCGAAGATATAAGGTTCCCAAAGATAGATCAGCCGTTTCTAGATCTTCAGCAGGACCCCAAAGGTATTGTAAGATTAACTGGACACGTTCTTTTGCGTAGTGTCTCACACACAAAAGCTTTGCATATCTCAATAATAAGTCTCTGGAATGTGTGTGAGAAGTTCATACACGACTTACATAAGGAATAATACAACAATTTATGAAGCAGCAGAAGCACGCTTTGATATACTGGACATTAAATAGACTAAGGAGTGTACTCTTCGAATATCCGGATAAAGCACTAGAGATGTTCATTGACTTCTGAGATTCAAGGTATATATGATAAAAACGAATAGCCGCTCACTACCTGTGTATCGTAACCTTCCGATAACAGGCTGATGAACGTATGTGCATGTGCAATCTTTGCAGCCTCTTCAATCTCATCGATACTAGCTTCACGACCGTAGCAGATGTTCTCCATGATACTTCCCTTGAAAAGTGCAGGCTCTTGGCTTACGAGTCCTATTTGATTCCTGAGCCAATCCACTTTAAGATTTCTGATGTTCTCTCCGTCTAATAGTACCTCACCTGCGGTTTCAAACACTGTGAAATGATATCCGATAATCAAATCTTAAAAGTTAAATCTGGAGGACGCACAATCGAAGCTCTTCAAGAGTTATGAAAGGACAAAATCCCAATAAGGACGCAAGTCCAAGCTACAAAACGTTCTTCACCCTATCAGATTCGCCATAAAAGGTAGCTATAAAGTCTATCAAGTCCCACACATGACACACAATTGGAGAAGCAACGTGGCCGGCTTCGATTGTACGGATGCGACCTGTGGTCTGCAGCATTTAGGATACTCGATGCTTACTGTGAGTGGAGTGACTTTCAAAGTATATCACTACGTTACAATTTTCAAGATGGACATAGAACCGTATGAAGATTACTAACCCAGTGTTGGATCGTAGAAGCGCTCGATGAGGGCTATGATACTACTCTTTCCAGATCCATTGCTGCCTGCGAGTGCCAGAGTTCTCCTTGCAGGGAGAGAAAGGTAAAGCCCACTAAGTACAGGCACATCTGGTCGGGACGGATAGCTAAAATATACGTTTCGAAGCTCAATGTTTCCTTGTACATCAGCTAATGTGCCTTCTCCCTCTACATCAGCGCTACTTGCCGTGGGTTTTGAAACAAAAGCTGCGAAGAGCCTGTGTGCAGCAATTTGTCCTTGCTCAAAGACCTGGAAATTTGTGGCTGACTGATTCAAACCTCTGTCAAAATAAAAATCAACGGGAGTACTGTGAATGCCTACGATCTTCAAATAATAACACAAGTTCGCAGTCATGATAATGCAATCTCAGAAGTCTGAGAATCTCGAAAAGTACTCTTAAATAGACAATGTAACAAACAAGTGATGAAGTAACACCTACCGTAAGCACCTCATCCGACAACTGAATAGACAAGGAAGGGTACACAGACTAACATAACGTTTTGAAAGAACATCACCACAAATACCAGAAGATCCAGAACAAACGACGAAGCTACAGAAACTGAATATCTTGAGATAATTTACAGTTAGAAGACACATTTGATCTTCACCAACTCCTTGCAAGACTGAGAGAGATACTTTATCCTCATTGCTCTTAACGTAATCTGTGAATGATCAAAAGTTAGACTTCAAAAGTGGTCACATGTAATGGGACGAGAAAGCAAAAACTTACATTCCACTTAGAATGATGGCAAATAGAGCCACAAAGATTTCACCACCATTGACTTTGCCAGAGACAATAAGATAATGCCCGACCCATAGCTGCAACGCACATGAGCAGATGGCGATACCATAAATGAAGCCGAGTCCAAGACCTTGTACCAGGCTGATCTGAACCCCGTATTGCAATGTGGGCTGCAATGCATTAGCATATGCATATTTAACAAGTGTTTCATTAGCGAAAGCGTAGACTGTCCGTACATACAGAAGTGCCTGCAGTGAAATGTACAAATGACAGGTTAACGCTTAGAGCTCCGCGCTTAGTGCAGTTTTTCTGCACATAGAGTTCTAAATTTCATTTTTCAACAAAAAAGTACATGTCAAATGCTCCAATACGACAAAAAATTCAGTAACGAGAATCTGTTGAACATCCTGCCTCTTGAGATCGTCATAACGGCAAAAGTGATTCAGGTACACGTAAAATAGCTGCACACATTAGCTGCAGAACCTATCAAATCAGTAATAGGATGGTTCCAGTTCTATAGCGCGTACTAGCAATTGACAGACAGAGCATTTTCAAACGAGTATTTCCGTACAAACCTGCTCAGCAATACTCGAAGCCTCAGAGTAGGAATCATGTACATGCTCTGCAAGCCGGGTAAGTGCAATATTGGATACAACACCAGCAGCTAGTATAAAGGGCCCAGTGGCAAGTGATAAGAGGGAAATTTGCCAACAGCTTGCAAATCCAACGGTGATGCTCCCCACACATGTCGCCATGTTGTGAATGTAATTACCCACCTGTCATCGATAGGATTCCATGTATATTAGAATGACGAGACTCTCACAGCAAGCTAGACAACACCTTCAGATAATATGAATGAGCTTCTAGTGGGAAAATATGATCTGTACCTTTTCGCTGAGGGCAGAGTGTACAGAAAGGATATCATTTGATATTTGGCTCACGTAAGGTACATTCCCTGCCAGATTATCGAAATAAACTAAGTCTTGTTTCAGTAAATTCTGTACACCTTTGGAGCGGATGGCTGCTGTCTGTCTCTCTCCTGTGTAGAGCCAACACGCTACCTCTGCCAGGAAGATCGATTTAAACTTTAGACTGCATAATATTTTCACGAAACAAAGCGAGGATGATTTGCTACACCTGGTCCCAGCCTAATTGAGAATCCTGGATAACAACGACTCGTGTTCCACATCGGCTAACCTAAGTGATAATTCAAACTGCCCAATGCACCTAAGATTTTCTTGACGCTCTATGTACTAAGGTTATAGCATCCACAACATGGTCTATTGCTACCGGATAATGACGCTTTCTGATAAACGTTATTTGAACTATCGGCTAACTACATCTAAAAAACTGCATAAGTTCAAGGGGGTCAATAACTTTGATGTACAACAGAAGAAAGAGTTTCCTTCTTCGTACTCCATCATGTGAAGTGATGTTGAGATAATTACCCATCCAACTCGCAACAAGAACTGCTGCAGCAATATAGACAATGTAACGAACGAGCTGCAACACAAGGACGATCAACGTACAAACAGATTGTGAATAACTGCCGATATATAGTTTGTACCTTCCTTCAAGCAAGCCACCAAAAAATACTACACATAATGACAGTGCGATCAGAAATAAGTGCATTACCTCTAAAATCTGATCAGCTAGGATATGGACCAAACTCGAAGAAGGTGATAGATCAGGATGTAAGATGCGGTCCCTCTGGTAGCTTCCAAATAAGTCAATAATTCTACCCAAGACATAGAGGTACAGTGGTAGTGCAGCTCCGTGGATTGCAGCTGCAACACTCCCGACGGTCATGATAGTCCAATCAAGAGCGTCGGCATATGCGAAAAGCCGAAAAAATGGAACTGATGGTGGAGGTGCGTCCTGAGCCTCTTGTTCGTCGTCCCCCGATACAGCTTCTGCCTGCAACGAGAAGGTTTGTGCTGAACTAACCGTACTCTAAACACATACTCAAGTACATGCCGAGAAGATTCGACACTCTTTCGAGAAACAGTAAGCAGTATCATACTGTGCTAATGCAAAATGTCACTGTATGCTGGATAAAGACCATGCCTTCACTTGGATTCCGAAGTAGACATCAAGTACAGACTAACTATATCCTTAATCAAAGTAAAACAACAACCAGTACCTGCATCGTTGAATTCAGCTTTTTCGCTTGCCCTAAATAGGACTAGACTGCTAAGGATGTAACGATGGATAGGAAAAGACCAGTCAGTCAATCAACTGGACTTCACAACTGCTTTCCGAAAAGAACAGAACTACTAAAATCCTTTGTAAATAATCATAGAGACCGAAAGTACGCGGCGATCTGGAAGCTGGAAGCTGTCAACATATCAAAAGTATGAAACGAGTAACAGTTAGAAAACCAAAGATTGGCTATCACCTGCTCACGCGTCTCAAGGATGCCATCCAAATACGGGTATGGAGAAGGTGACTCGGGTGGTTCTGAAACCTCCGACACTGGAGTCAGTGGTTGGATGTGCGGGGGCGACATCCCAAACAGAGTCCTAGAAAAATTCATTGTGTCCTACTTCCGCAATGATTTCCAGCTCGATATTTGAACTCCCGTGTAACCTGGGAAAGTGAGCTTGATTCTCAGTAAACTCCGCTGTTTACGGCTCCTGGCACCAGAGCAAATAATTTCTTGCTTCGTGAACCAGAAGCAGCCTCGTCACCTCGTCGCGACCTTGTGAGGCATTATGCAGGATCATTTTCCTCGCCATCGTCGTCCATAGTCACATGCGAATCTAGCTTCCTAATTACACTAACTCGTCCAATCCACAAACATCGCGGTCCTCTAATAAAGTCCTCCTCTGCTCTGTCTGATAGTCTTTTATTTCTGCGGCAACTCACTCTCGTCCTGCTCAAGGGAATCCGGCATATCACGAGCTCATGTGACGATATCTAAACTCTTCTCTTCAACCTGACTGACGCTCGATAGCCTTGGTCCTTGGTCAAAGAAAACGAGACAAATTTGCAGAGCGCACCGTGCCGCAACTCGAATACCAACTCAGCAATACCAATTGCAAGATGTTTCTTCACCACAACTCATCTCCAATCAATAGTATACGATTCTACTCCTCTCCATTAAGACTCTTGTGTGAACGAAGGTCCTTCGTCCCCTCATTATTCTTCGATATCATCGTCAAAAATGCGCGACAGTGACGTAGATCATACCTACTTTGATTACTGAAAGCAGATTATACAGCCGACTTCAGCGACTCTTGGCCCGCGCACATGGGGCTGAGGGAAGGCTGAACAAGGGCTCTTCCGCCACCCTCAGCCAGCCTGCCGTGAGCCATCTCCGAGGCTGACGGCGAAACGAGCAACCAGCTCAGCCCACCCCTCAGCCAAGTCGAGCGGCTCCTGCCCGATGCTTCACCAACCTGCCCTAAAATCCAAAAGTGACCCACTACCCCTTAACTCCACTTACCTCCATCCCCTTAACCTCACTTCTTCCCTTATCTCTATTCTAATTTCTTTGTATTTCCTTCATCCCCTCACCCACCACCTCTTAATTCTTATCCACCATATCCAAAAAAAAAAACAACAATCAAACACAAACACCTATAAAACACATGCATGAACACAATCTCTCTCTCTCCCTTCTTCCTAGTTTCTCCTTCTTGGGGCTTTTTTCTTTTGTTTTGAATTTCTAGTTTTTTTTTTTCTTCTCTTACGCTACCATGGCAAACTCTCCCACCTATACCTCACAATTTCTTAGCGTACTTCAAGGCCAAGTTCCACTAGATTTTAGTTCTCAATCTTCTCTTAGTGTCGTTTCCACGCCTCCAAAGGTTCCTCGCCGCGAATGGAATGTTGATTCTACGGCTTGGTTGTTAGAATTGTACGAGGAGAGATATATTGCTAACAAAAGAAATCCGATGAGCAGGGAAAAATTCTTAGAAATTGCTGATATTTTGAATGTTTCTCACCCCATGCATCCTGCTCGTACTCATGACCAATGCAGGGCTAAGATGGAGAAGCTCAAAAAGAAGTTGAAGTCGGAGAACAAAGAGATGGAGCAGACGGGAGCGGCAGCATCCAGTTGGGAATATTACGAAAATATTCAAGCGATGTTTGGAGGCACCGCAAAGATAAGCGGTTTACCTGGAGGCATGGACAACGGCGCTTCTGCATCAAATTCGCGGGACTCACCTCAACGACCGGTCCACATTAACCTTGAGAAGGATATTCCAACCCCCCAGTCCCCGACCCCACGACCTTCGTCCCCTCGCAGTGCAGTTTGTTTCTCGACCTAGCGTTTTTGGCAAGCCAAATGCCAAGCGCCGGAAGGTAACAGGTGATTCTGTACATGCAACAAAATTAGCTGCTAAGTTTGCAAGATCGAACGAGCTGGAGCGTACTAGGCAGGAGGCACAGATTGCAGCTTAAGAGCGAGCAAACCGCCTTGTAGAGAGGATGTTGGACATGGAAGAGTGTTGTTCGCGAGAAGCTATGGCCTCCGAGGAGCGCCAAACAGAGAGGATTGTAAGCGGGCAGATTGAGATGGTTAAGCTTTTAGCTAGTATTTTACAGGCAAATCAGGGAGATCGCACTTAGTTACTATTACGTATGTGTTTATATCATACGTAGATGTTTTATTTATACTTCCTATTTATTTATATCTATATATAGTATAGGAGTTTAGATATATACCACGTGAGGTTTTATATGTTTGGTTTATACCAGACATATTATACTGTGTTTTTTCATATATATATATATATATATATATATATATAAAATTATATCATATTATATTATATCATATTATATTATATCATATTATATTATATCATATTATATTATATCATATTATATTATATTATACTTTTCATGTCATATTATTTATTTTTAAAAGGTAATTTTACTTTATTACAAACCAAAATAAATTCTAAAATAGTAGAATAATAATTGATGATATTTTGTTACATATTATTATCTACCATATATGTTTATTTTCAAAGAACTTTAATTCACATATAGTTTTAAGTCTTACTAATTTTTGTATTTAATTTCATAAATATAATTTGAACTCCAATAACATTTCAATACATTTAAAACACTAATATGTTATAGTAAATTTTTTTTAATGGGAATTAGAAGTTTCATTGTATATTTTGGAAATTGTTTCATAATTTTACGTAAAATCACATACAATAGCTACGTGAGTATAATAATAACAAATATAAAATATAAAATCGTATATATATGTATATATAAATAGGTACATGACTATTACTCATCCCATGGATGTCTGGCTAACCACGATGCAAATATAGCCTCTCTAACACGCTCTCCGGCAATCCTACCTGCATCATTTTCAAGTGGACGCTCGTAGCCTGGAATCTGAGCATACTCTCTCTCTCTTATATCATACTCAGCTGGTTCGGACATACCCTGCAATTGACAGAAGTTGTGCAATGCACAACAAGCTAAAATATACGATCCGGCTCTGTTCACCATAGGGGGTGAACGATCTCAGAATTCTCCAACGGTTCTTTAGAGAACCAAAACTGTTCTCTATCAGAACCCTTGCGACATTCATGGCAAAATCAAACATGTTCCGATCTACAGCTAACAGACTTCTCATTTTAAAGTTCTTCAGTAGATTAGGACGAAGAGGGTAAGCTGAATCACCTAATAGGAAAGGTGAAACCTCCACTCTACCAATATCGAGCACAGGCTCGTTCAAAATCGTACCGGCCATTTACTTCACACCGAGAGAAGAATCTCGAAATGCAGCTGCATCATGCGCTCCACCAGGCTGATCACAGTACACATCCTAGAATAGCTTGTCAGCATCACAAACACCCTGCACAAGCACACTAAAGAACCTCTTCCGGTTAAAGAAGTCTCCCGGCGCCAGCGTAAGACCAAAAAGAGGTTTAGTGGCTAGAGGTACGCGGTTCCCATCTATAACCCCACAAATCTGAGAAATGCTTGTCATAGCCTCAAACTTAGCGATAGTAGCAGCTAACCGAGCACCAGTAGGTATCTGAACGAAATGACCATATAACATGTCCTTTCCAGAAAGAATGTTACAAACTATGACCGCGTACTTGCGGATAGTAGACGCTCCTACGTTGTATATATCAACCATGAGCTCCGGCCTTATCCCGTGTGCCAATCGATACAAAACTACCTTCAGAATCGTGTGGGGAGAGAGAGGAGATCTAAGAAAATACGGCGAGAACTGCAAGAAAGAGGTAATCAAGACAACTAAGTGCTCAAAAGCGACAAAAGTCATCCTATATGACTGTAAGTATTGCCTATCTAGGAATTCAGGAGAAGTAAACGAGACATCTCTTTCAATAACATCAGAATGAATATTCTGTAGCGGAATCTTCCACCACATGCTCTCAGAATCATCTACCTCTCCAAAAACAGGAGGCCTGGCCCAGGCCCAGGCTCAGCTGAAATTCGCCATGTGCAAGGGCCATCTATCTACACGCCCACAACTTCCAGACGTCGAAAGAACGATTCGCGCTCTACTTTCACCCGCTTCCTCACAAGCTACTATATCCTCTCCTTATGGCCTGGTTACACCGGAGAGCCCAGTCCAGCCAGCCCTCGCCGCTAAGGGCGAGACAGTGGAGGGGTCGCACCTAGGGTGTACCGAAAGAGCCATACAATGACAAACGGCCAATCGCATAGGCCCCCGCGGTTGAGGCCGGGCCACCCGCGTTCGAGACTAGGTAATCCATGGTTGAGACCAAAACATTTTTACCTGCCCAGTGTGATTTATCATCCATGTAGGTATTTTCATTTGTTGGCTGCCGCACTCTAAGTCGCCGTCTGCCGCACTCATTCGTCGGTCGTACATGACTCGTAATACGTCTGCTGCCGCACTCCCTGTCTTCTCGTTGCACACTTCTCTGGCGGTGATATGGAGTCTAGATTTACATTTGTTTGACGACAGGAAACGCAATGGTGACAGCGAATCATGATGAAAATTACCAATCGCTTTGCTTCGCTTCAGCAAAGGTGCAAGCGTATCATTCTTGTTGACGTCCATGGAATTGAAAACCCTGTCAGGCAAGCATTGCCAACTATTTGCAAAGTCTCGAGTCTCCAATGTTGTCTTGTGGTGCCCTTTCCTTTTTGCATCGGACGAATGAGCTCCCACAAATGAACTCCCTCTTCTGAGCTCACCTTGTCAATGATGGAATTAGAAAATACCTCCATGAATTGCGTTGCACGATGTCAAGCTTTACATGATCCATTTTAGGGTTTTGAATGAATTTTTTAGGTTTTGAATCTTTTGAATTCTCTTTTTCTCAGGTTAACGCCAATTCAACATTTATGAAGGTTATCTCTGAAGCGGGAACTGTTGACGAGATTAATGTTATAAAAGAAAAGCTTACGAAATAGTTTTGAGGTGTAGGACATCATCACTTATGGGATTTTTTTTTGCTGTAGTAGATTCAAGCCTTTTTACATAGTGTTACATAGTGTTACATTTCATGACTTTGCAAAAACTGGATGAATCCTTGCATAAACCGTATATGGTGGTGGGCCTTTGAAGCATAGCATGTGAGTTTTCTTGATGATTATAATGCACTGGATTTTCTACAACTATTGGTATTTATCAACGTCGTCAAATGTGATTAGGTTTTTATCATACGCTTGTCGACTGTAGCTCATCCCTAGAATTAGCTATTGTCAGTATCAATCTTCTATGGTGTTCTTAGTCGTTGGATAATAGACAATATCTTTCTGTCTGGTACCACAGGTTGCTGCTTTCTTACGTACACAAGGAGACAAGAGTCTTGATCTTCCACAATAAACCCACTGTTGTCACTAAATCTCGACCGGAATTAAGCTAGCTTTCCCAACAAGCTGCTTTACTCCGACCGTGGGTGGTGCTACTAGTTTCATCACTTACCCAGACTTGATTTGTTTACAATTGTATAACATGCAGTAACCATATAAAATCACCGAAGAACATTGGTATGTACAAGACCCGTAGTCATCAATCAAGATGAAGCAACCATTCGACAAGATACGGAACAATCTTACACAAGTGAGCTAGTTCAGGCTGAGATTGGGCCATAAGTTTTGAAAAGATAAGCGATGATGTCCTTGGACTGTGCCATGCGCACTCCGGTGTTGGGGTCCACCAAATAAGGCACCTGCAATACGCAAGAAAATGAAGCCACGTCTTCAGCTTCACTTCAAAGATTGCATAAGCATCAGTTGAAAGTACAAAAAGAGCGATAAAAAGTTGAATCAAGGATAAGTTATTGTGGCACGGTAAGAAATAAAGAGGGGTGGAATTGTTGTCATGTGTGCAGGAAGAAATATACAGCCAGTTACTTGGGTAGAACCTGCCAGTTGAAGGAGTGCGGGTCGAAGTGAAGAAGATTCATCTCGAGATGTCAAGTACAATTCACAGCTCTCTTCCTATTAGAGAGCATGGGGCGAATTGGGGCATTTGACATGTGAAGGCTGCTCTTTCACGTCTGCGCATTAGGGCACCTAGGCGAAGTGTGGCTAGAGCCTTGCAAGTGATATCAAGTTCTTTTCAAACTTCCATTGCTTTTCTATTACAAGTAACATTGTATGTTGGTTTAATAAGTTTAATCAATTTCATTTTTTCTCTACAGAAGCGGACTACAACAGGTGAAGGAGAGCATTGCCCATTGTTCGACGGCAATACAACGTTACAATTCCCATGGCCTTATGGCATATTGACTGTGAGTTGTTTCTTGCCTACTATTTAGTTTTGTTGTAAGTCAATTGATAATTGCATTTATATACCATTGAGTTTTGGCCATTTAGCTCATCTCCATAGTCTATTTCTTTTCATGTGCAACATACGATAAATTGTCGATGTTTGGGATCCGAATTCATGGGTGCATTGATGGAGCATCACATTATGTGCTACATGCACGCGTTGCATAAAACAAGACCCAAGAGACACTATTTGAACCCTTCTCTGCTGCTGTTCAAAAATTTGGTCCTCCTTTGCGGGTGAGGTCTGACTTTGCAGCTGAGCATGGTTTGATTAAGAGATACATGGAGGAGGTACGACCTGCAACTCGTAATCCATTTCTTGTGGGTTCATCTGTGGACAACCAAAGAATTGAACATTGGTGGGGATTGTTGTGGGAGAAAGTTGTTTGGTATCATAAAATTGCCATTCAGGAAATGGTTGACCAGGGGTACTTTATTCCTAATGATTCTTATCATAGAATTTCTTTCCAAGGTGTTTATATCCCTATTTTACAAGAAATTGTAAATGAGTGGATTGGCACTTGGAACCTTCACAGAGTGCGACTAATCAATGAGCAAGGACAATTCTGTCCTTCTCATGTGCCAGCACGATATTTCTAAGAATATGAGCGTCTTTATGGATGGACATCACATATTCAGGATTTGCATAATGGAGATATCCACAAGCATATTGATACTCAAGACTTAGGCCCACGCGGTTTACGGACATGGGTTGCTTGAAGAAATCCTCCAGGTCTTACGTCATTCAACATTCCAAAATTGCCAGCAAATCTTCTAGCTATTCGGGATGCTGCATATGGAATAGGAAAGCTTGGTAAGGATATTTTGCAGTGTTTTCATTTACATTACTTTCTCTCTAACTATTGCTATCTATCTATTGAGGATGGCATATCTCTCTCTCAACTTGATCAAATTGATCATTCAGTAGAAAGCATTGAAGCTTTTCAGTTGTTAGCTGTAATGCAACACTAGTTTGCTTATTAGCAAGGTTCCAGGTGACTTTTTTAGTTACTGTTATGAGTCTTTCAGATACACTTTTTAGGTTTCATTTGCTTTGCTTGAATTTCACAGCACATTTCGATCCAATTCCGATCCACAATGTTCAATGCTTGAGCATTTGCCCCCTGGAGGCTTGCATTGATACTGGTAATAAAACTAGACTAGAGTTGAAAAAATCCAAAATTAATTATTCCAATTGGTACAACTTCCTAAATACTTTGCACATCATCCAAATTTGATTCCCTCAATAACCCCCACTGGCGTGGGAATATGAAATTTGAGAAGTTTTTGAGCCGCATACCACATTGTAAGACTTTAAATAGTAAGCATGGTGGTTGTGCATTTTTAGACTCAAAGACAATCTACCAAAGTATCCCAAGTAAGTACTTGGGGTGCCCAAGTATCCCAAGTAATAACTTACATTTTTATTATGGATGGTAATAAACATTATTTTTAAGAGGTTCTAAATATAAATCTTTTATTTTAATTTTAAATTAAAAAGCATTCCAAATAACTATTGTACAATCTAACATTCTAACCTTGATAATGTCACACCATCCGTTTGATCAAATGAGGAAAAAACTTTAGGAAAAACTTTAGTGCGACAATTGATTTTTAGCTTGTTCCTTTGTAACATCCGGTAATGTTTTACTTCCATCTACTTCTAAAAACAAATCTTGCGGTAGTTGTCAAGGATTTATGTCAAGTTTCAATAGTAGTTTTCTAAGAGAAAAGTTAAACATGAATTTCCATAATAAGTACAATCAAATAATGGAAACCATACCATCTTGTAGAGCGTGTTTATCCAATCTCATCACAACCTTTTTAAAAAAAATTGTGCTAACTTTGGATTTTTAATTGAATTTCAAGTGAAAACCTTGCAAATTACTTTGCAAGTATTAGTAATAAATATGTTAAATCCAACCATTAAAAGGTTAAAAGGCCTTCTCAAAAACTAGTCCTTACCTTTAAAATCTTGCTACACACCATACTTTAACTCTTAAAATTCCCTTGGGGATAGTATGTACGCTGTCGTATAATTAGGATTTGCTACCAACAAGAAACTCTAAACTGGAATTGTAATAGCTTACTAGAACCGCATTAATTCAAATGTCAACTTCTTCTTTGAGCTCAAACCCATTAAAGGTGTGCATTCACTCCAAATACAACCAAAATACACCGTATTCTATTGGTCGTCACGGCACGCTCAGACCATTAAGGGTTAATACTCAAGGCATTTAGAAGTTGATGCAATGGCAACCTTCTACAAGGTTATGTGCTACCTACCACAACCCTCTCATGACACAATCTACCTAACCAAATTGTTATTTAAATCTTCACTTTCAATGCATCACAAGGTGACCAGATTGATATTACAATATGAGAATTTAAGTGCAACTTTAAGAGGAAATTTAGAATTCTAAACCACTGATTGAAAATGCTTCTTGATCTTGGTCCTTGGTTGAAAATGTGAATAGGGCGATATTCTTGATCTTGATTTAGGCGTGGCGTGCGACATCACCCACATCAACATCGGCGCCCATGTGAGCAATCTCTTCTCTTTCAATCTCTTGTGTTTTATTCTAGATGCCATTCAATGTGCTGTAGTACTTATCTCCCAATCTATTGTTTACATCCTCTTCGCTGATTTCATCTTGTCAATTCTAGGTTGTGTACACTGGTGTCTGTTAACTTGTTAGATCATCTACATTTCACAATTACCATTGGTCATGTCTGAGTTTATCAGTTTCTCAAACTCGATCTGTTGCATTGAATGAAGCATAGCATAGTAATCAACGACATGACTTCAGTCCGTCGCGTAGGGAGTTCAGTGATTTAACAATTGCTCACTCGCAGGACAAGCATGCGACACTAAAACCTGGTGAGAACAATCACCATGTATATTTTGTCTATGGCAAACAGAACAATCCCCAAAACCTACATTGAAAGCAATCAAGCAGTTCGCTCACTACGCAACGTCTGATTGAGTATGCTAAATAAAAAAAATCGAAAAAATGATACATTTCTAATTTCTTATTCCATTTTGTTCACCACAGGTAGGCTAATCGTGTCATTCGAAGGCTAGAAGAGAGTACCTTTCGTGGCGTGCCTTCACTGTTACTTTCACAATGCTTGCTCCTAATTGGAAACCACCCTCTTATAGCCGTTCCGTACAGGAGCTGCAAGCACCAATTAAATAAACAAAATGGAGTATTAACATAATCATCATTTGAATATTAGCATTATATCTGAATGCAAAAGAGGTGTGGTCAGATTGTGCAGGTTTCATATATATAGGAAGAGTATCAAAGGTGAATCTATTTGCCAACAGCCATTTGTAGTGTTACATGCATCGACCCTGAGACCCTTTGCATTGTTGCCTGCATCAACCCTGGGTCTACTTCTGCACTTCGAAATTTCTGCATCACGAGGCAAAATTAAGTTTAAACATTCTTAGGTCAAAAATAAAATGTATTGGTTCCCTCACACTTCAAAAGAGAATATGATGTGTTGTTATCAATTTCAGAACAACTAGTATGACTATCTAACTGGTTGCAGTCTCTCTGATCCATAGAGGGCCAAGGAGATCCACCACCACCACCACCAGCAAGAATGTCAGTTTTTCCATGGGCAATTGCAGACAGGGCTACAGAATTCTCCTACCCGCCAAAATGAGGCACACGAAGGCAAAGGAGAGGATCTTCTTCAAATCCAGCAGCAGCTCCTATTCAACCTCCTGCAAGCGCCATCAGTACTTCAACTACTCTAGCAACAACATCTACTCACGTTTCAGCAGCCACAACCTTACCTCACTTACCTCAGATTCAGGCATCATCTTCGACTACACCAATTCCTAAGGCAACAAAGAGATTTATTACTCGAAAATTTTTGACGATGCCTGCAAACACCCAATGGTCATCAACAACACCAAGCATCACACATTGGCCAACGGATGTATCACATGTACTGGCTTTTTGGAAGATTCCATCAAATGGGCAGGTGTCAACTTCCTACACTCTTTTCTTCCAAACAGTGTGGAGTTTCATGTTGCCAAGGTATTCATGAGCCATTCCCAAGACCAAAATCCTACATCTAAGATTACTGGATCATTTTTCAAATGAACAAAAAAAAAGGAAAGGGGTTGGGCACGATAGGGCCTACATATTGGAGCCATATGTCCAAGAAGCTGGAGCTGTCTATGGCAAACTAAATGCCAACACTATCATTGTTTACCATCCAGCTTCACAAACTCCTCCTGCGTTGCTACCCTCATTGGAGACTCCTAATTCTCCAACTTTGGCACCTATGTTGCAGAGTGCTTCTCCTCTTGATGACCTAATTCCACTGCCACCTCCAGAGGTTGCGTGCAGCTTGCCTTCAGTTGGTCTTGACATAAACTATGTGGATGACGGATTGACTCAACAGAATCTACTACCTCCTGTTCTGCAATATAGGTAAGTTATTTATTTAGTCTTATTTTTCCTTGTTCATTCATTTCAATTGGAACATCTTTTACACTTTAAAGTCATTTGCTTAGCTAAGTAAGTCTAGAAACTGAAAAACAACTCACTAATCAGTGTTGGTTTCAAACTGTAGGGAGGGAGAGTCATCAAGACAATTCATTGACTTAGCTATACCACAATCTAGGAGCCATGAGAGTGCAGAAGATAATCACCTTGATTATCTTTCAGACGAATGGATTCGTCTCCATGAAGCATACTTTGCTGCTTTACACATGAAAGATAAAAAGATAGGTTGTTCTACTCAAGACATTTGGGATTTGCAGAGAAGTACATCATTTTGGCACTCTTTCCAAGAACTGGAGAATGAAGTCATACTTGAAGGGAATCCTGCAATCAAAAACATCACATCAATTTTGGTTAGAAGAAGAAATCTTCAAAGAGGCATCACGTGCACTGAGGCAGACCTGAACAAGATAACAGCACATCCAACTATGAGGATGTTCACTCTAACAGACCTAAGACTTGAATTTGAGCTGAGAACAACCTCATTTTGGAGGGAGTGGGATGTTTTTGAGAACCTCATCAAAAATGCACCAACTGTTGCATCATACATTCCTATAGCCAACACCATCCTGTCAACACATGGTAAGGAAGGTTTGGACATTATTCAGGAGTTAGAAGAGTTTTTTACGGAGAATTCCAAGAATAAACTATCTTTGGACCTACTGAAACTTATGTGCAGAGTCTCCAATGATCCAAAGCAAATTGAAGAAGAAAAACTTCCACACATGAGGGAACAAGTGGAAATTGCATTGCTTGACTTCCAATGTTACTTCCTTCAGCACAAAGTCTTCTACTCCTACAATTCTTTCATTAATACTATAAAACTAGTACCTACGACATACATCAAGGTCTACCAAGGAAGGGAATATCAAGCAATTTGTGAGTATTGGAGAGAGGTTGTCCTTACAAACCAGACATGCAACAAAATCAAAGTCAAATTCACACACAGATCAGGGATAGAAGAGAAACAGACTCTTGATGCTGATGGGCTACACAATTCATGGCTCACAAACTGTTGGAAACAATTTGTATCGATGCCTTTTGTAAGTACACTTGACCATTAACTCTCCTACAATCTAATTCAGCTTTTGAAGTGTTGAATTACAATATTGGACTAATTACCATGAACTGTAATAAAAATTTTGTTTTTCTTCCCTTGTAAAATCAGGTCTACAACAGCATCCTCGAATATACCAATAATAAGGAAGGGGCAATACTACATCCAATGAAAGACATTGACATTGGAAGACCCGATATGCAACTAGACACGGTATGTACTTTGATTGTCACTATTACACAGTTATGAGTGAATTGATTCCAAAAAAAGTGTGTGGACAAATACTAAATTTCTCCTACCTGAATTGTACACGGGCGTATGATAGGACACTTGATATGGGAGATTGCATCACGTAATGTAGAGGTGAACAGGCCATTCACATACTCCATCCTATTGATGATATGTGACCAAGTTCCCAAGTCAGAGGACTTATCTCACGGAGTGGACCTTCAATTGAGAGGGCAACTGGAAAAGCATTTTCGATTGTGCTTCCAATCCAAATGGAGCATTCTTCAATAGTTGCGACAGTCCTAGAGCCATGCAAACAAGTTAGTTTCTCAACTAGCAAATGATGAAATTAATGATGAATTAGGCTGGACCTTCATAAATTTCAAGATGACAGAAGTGAATTGGGCTACTGAGGTGGAGAAAAAACTAGGCAACATGATATGGTGCCATCTGTCTAAGGACAGGGGTGAGATTGGAAAGGCTTTAAGAGAAGGTTTCCATCTAGCAATCAAAACAGCACGCCTTGGAGAGACAAGAAAAGAAGAACTCGGAAGTGACATTGCTCAGCTTACCCCTAATTGCTTAAAGATTTCTTTCTCCGGCTCTTGCAGCATTGATCTTGCAAAATTTATGAGCGCAGTTTCTTTTGACAACACAATCGATGAAGTGCAACAAGAGTGGTTCACTAAGGCTGTCTACGAGATGTCAAATGCAGAGAGAATGAGACTCACCGTTTTCATCACTGGGCTCGAGTTCTTTGGCGGATCCCACATTTCAGTCGTCCCGCTGGATCAGGCAGATTAGCCCTGCTTGCAAGCAAGCATTTGTTTCAGCCAACTTTTCCTACCACCATACAATTCATATGAAACCATGGTTAGAATGATAAAATACTCCACTATGGACACTAGCTATGGTAGAGCTTAAAACTTTGATTCCAGCTTTTGTAGTGCTTGCGTGAATCTTGATAGTCTATTCCTTAGTTTCAAGGATTCATTCCAGCTATGGTACTCAGGACTAGTGTAAATTGGCAGCATTTGTTACTTGTTGGATGCCTACATACCACAAGAAAAAGCAAACACATTGGTTTAAAAATATCTAGATCAATCCTTCCTTTCGTAGTTTGCAGAAATCTTGATCAATGATTCTTTTTGAATTAGAACTCCTTAAGTTTCCTAGGAATAACATGAATCCTCTTAGCGCCTCTAACCTGGGGTGCGGAATCTGCACCAGCTGCTATAGCAGCTTCGCTCTCTTATCACGCTGTTCCAGTCAGAAGCTCTCTTCGCAGCCAAGCAATTCATCATATGCCTCTCAATTTGTAAATCTTCCAAATTGTAAATCATTCTGAAACATCAACTTGAACTCTACATTCCAATACAACACAGTTGTAGCCAACAATGAACAAAGTTGATGATCAACCCTTAAAATTATGGCGATTGACTCTCAAGCAAATCAAAGTTAATGGGCACAAACCTTAAAAGCGTGTTTCAGAAAACTGCTGAAGCTCCTTGCTTTCAGAATCTCCTCGGCATTTTTGTTTAGTTTTTGACGTCGATAAGTGATCTTGCATTCCAATCTCAAGGAGAAACATCCACAATAGTAACTTAATTTACACAAAAAAATGCACAGAAGCTGCAAGATGTACTTACATACTAATGATCAAAAGGATACTGCCATTTTCGATCAACATACTAACGATCAAAAGGATACTGCCATTTTCAATCAAGGCGCTACTAGATGCTTTATTACAGTCACGAACATCTCATTGCTCACTTTGCGAACGACCATTCAATTACTGCCCATTTCGGTCAGCTCTTACCATGCAACGCAAAATCCCTACTCATACCAAACCCATCGTACACAAAGCCACACTCATAACTTGAAATCCCAACACGTGTAATTAAAGAATTTCCCACAACCGAAACATGAATGTAATGTAACTGAAGTACTTTTGACAAAAAAGGGAGCCTATTTTGAGTCGAAGCACTTTCTGGGTGAGTGCAAAGATTGCACTTTTGCCCCCAAAAAACACTGTTTTAGGGTTTCCAGAACAAAAAACTCCCAAGTTGCAAGCTACCGAAAAAACACTATCTGGTTGAAGATATATAAATATCAAGCTAGACTTACAGAGAATCACTAACACCGACTGAGGATTAAGTAGGAGTAAACTCGGTTACGCGCTCGCTCTACTTGTCCTAATTTGCGAACATCAAATTTCAGTACAGTGAACATAAATACAGCGATCGTAAAGAGAGAGCCCCTCGGCAAAATCGCCTTTCTTATACTGATCATTACCAGTATTCCTTACCTCTTCAGGGTCGGTACTAGCTAGCATTCGATTTACCAACATGCTTTCACCCATAGCCACAATGTTCCCCCGCCCGGCTCGAGCAGAAGTTCTTGACCCTTCTGGCTTTTGGCTTTCCTAATGGCGAAACAAGCTGCGAGAAGCTTGGCCTGCTGTGCGGAAGCCACCAAGGAAGATCTAGTAGCATTCGCGAGATACTAGTTTTAAAGCCCGATACCTGCCCGATACCCGGGCGGGCCGGGACCTAGATGATGTACTCAGTGCAATCATTTGTTGGCTGCCATTGGGGCAGAGTTTACTGTTAGGAAGCTTTTGGGTGCATTTCGACCCTCCTAATTTTTTCTAAGTCCTAGTGTCCTCTTTTATTGGTTTTTTTTCGTGTTCTTTACATGTATGTAGAAAATTGAGGAGTTCATAAAAAGAAGTCATGATTGAGCATGTTGTTAATTTATTCATGCATTGTCCAGGGAAAACAAAGAGAATTACATTCAAAGTGGAAACAAAGTGGTATAAAAAACTCCAAACTCCAACTTTATTTCACAAAAATCTCATGATCACAATTTTTGCAAAGTATGGAGTTTGCTCCTCCTTCCACCAAATTTTTTGTAGCACATATGTCACAAGTCACCTTAGGTAGTTTTCAAAAAATAGCCCTCTTTTGCTTTGAGTGTGACAAAATCATATGTGAAGATCTCTTCAAAAGCGGACGTGGAGTACTAATTTCACCAACTTCGGAAATAGTTCGTTTCCTACCATGTCCCGTTCTTATACATTTCACATTGTCTTGAAGAGAAGAAATGGAACTTCGTTTAGGAAGAGAAATCATGTTTGGCCTCTCAAAACTTGAAAGTTCTAGTAAAGAGATAGGACAAGCTTGAAGAAATTCTTAAATTCGTCTTGCCTTTTCTACATTGTGATCACTTAGAGAGATCGTACATAGTGAATTGAGTTCACCTAATGTTTTGAGCGCCTTCTCGTGCATCACACCGCATGAAGAAACCTTTTCTATTGATACAACTATTTGAGATAGAATCGTGATGTCAATCTCTTCCATCTCCGGGATCATACAATACGTATCTTCTACTGCTTCATCCAGTTTGGGCCCTTTAGAAAACTCCTTGACATTAGATTGCAATCCAAAAATATGCTTGCATGTAGATACTATGTCGGGGCAATTGCAATAGTATGTTTTCAAAGACACACTATACCAAAAAGTGGGGGAAGTCTTACTTTTGACATTGAATAAGAGTTGTTCCTTATCAATCACCTCCACAACGTTACTTGGAGATTGTTGGTACGCTTTGAATATCCTCTCTCCTCCTTTTAATCTATGACGGTGAATTTTGTTATTCCCCTTTCGCAAGTACCGTTCCGAATCACCTACTCATTAAATAAGTAAACTTCAATTCAATATCATCAAAAAAAAATGTGATAAACTTCAAGTAAAGAAAACGTCAAAAGATTTGAACTCACTCAATCGTTGAGTCATTTTGAATTGACTCAACAATGTGGGTTGACCCACACGAGTGCCATCTTTGGCACTACCACCAATCACTATTATAAGCTTTTGTAGCGATCGATTCACCTTCCCTTGAAGAAGAGTGTACTTGATCAACTCCCAATGTCTTTCAACATGGTTCGTTGTATCCATTCCTCCATATGCAAAGAGCCTCCCAAATCGAGGCTACAATTTTCTCGAAGGTACATTAATTCTGACCCATTCGGAATTAATATATGTACCAAATGCCAGAATGTGTTGAAACTCATCACAAAAATTTCTCAAGTTCTCATAAAAATAAGACTCGTTTGGACAAAATAATAAACCATGCAATGCACTCCAAACACGATCATTGACTTCATTGTTGGAACACGTGTTAATAAGTTTTCACTCCATGCTTTCATAACATAAAAGTGACACAAGAGAACACGCCCACTCACTTGTAATTTTATACCCGCATCATATGTCCAACACAAAACATCATTCTTAAAAACACTTTGAATGACATTCAAAGTAGTTTTGTGCTTGTCTATGACTATTGCCGATGGCCTAATCTCTCCCAGCGACTCAAAGACATGAGTTAGAGCTAATTCAATAGCAATGCCCTTATGTCCTTGCTTGACGTCAATACTACATAACATGTTAAATACGAGTATACCGATCCCATCTTCATTTGGCACAATAGCAGCATAAAGAAGTAAACCATATTGATTTGTTTTAAAGGTAGAATCCATTGCCCAAGAAATGTTACCAGAGAATCTTTGAGCCAATTCCCGCATGAATTCATCTTGAATGACAACAACGAATAGCATCTTCCATAGGTCCTTATCCGCGGGTGCATAGAGTTGATAGAGTATAAACTTCCCTTGAGCTTGTAATTTCATAACCTCACTTTGAGCCGCATCCCAATCATCCTTGCGAAGTGCATCTGCATACAAAAAGATTTAGTTGAAACCAATTCACAAACTTATAATTCAAAATTGATATTTTCTTTGATGATTTCAAAAATTGATGAAGTAGAATCAATCATTATATAAGAGAGAATAACAATAAGAATGACATTCATATACTTCAACAAAAATATTTGAAATAAAAGTAGAGGCATTACATTGTTCCAAGAAGAGCTATTAAATATTGAATCATAGCAAGTACTATTGTTATGAATCAAATAAGTCAATAGATTGAAACACATACCATTTACTCTCAGAGAATATGCAAGAATTTGCACTTCCTTCTTGATCTTGAAGAGTATGTATGTGACACGTTCCACCTCCGGCACACATTGGGAAAAGCCTCTTGAGATTCCACCGATTTGGCTTCCAAAGTTCTTGGAGAAAGCACGAGCTTTAAGGTCTCCATAACCCAACCAATCACTAATGGGTGCACCGGTAAAAAGAATGTATCCGCATCGGACCCCGGGACATGTTCACTATGTTCACTTTAAACATAGATAGTGGCTTCAAGCTTTTCATGAGACATGGAACTTGAAGACTTCAATGGATTGAGTTTAACAACTTTGATTTAAAAACCACAGTTACACAATCTAGATGTCCTATCTCTTCTAGAATCTCTCTCTTCTTTGTTTTTTGCATCAACCGTTTTCCTATATGCACGGTTTTTGCCCCCATTCCGGTGACAATGATAGTATGTGACAGTTTTGCTTTTCCATATACGGCGTTTAAAACGCTTTTTTAGCACAATATGTTTTGTGCAAATAGAATCCAAAGTTGTACCCAGATCCTCCAATGGAACAATCACAACCTTATTCCAAAAAAATTTACTCTCGTGGCACACTTCACAAGAGAGTACACAATTTTGTATGAATAAGTTATGAATCCTTCCTACTTTGAGATCGGTACTCCATTGAGTAAGAATTGTACCTTTTGTGAAAGAGAGTGACCTATGTTTCCCATTTTCATGGACATGGCCTCTATAAACAATTGATCGCCAATACTCTGTGGGCGGAATTTGTCTATTCTTTTCATCATAAGAAGGAGACAAAGCAAACCGATCCAAAACCTCTACAACTTTGAGTTTGACTTTAAGCTTTTTCCACCTTTCAATGGTAAAGTCTTCCAATTGAGTGTGTGTCAAAAACCGCCCATGATTTTTTAAGAGAGGACAAAACAATGGATGTGCCTCTTGAATTTGGTGAAGTGATGGAAAGTATCCTCGCCTTATACAATCAACCATGAGTGTGATAGATGGAATGGTGAAGTTTACTAACGTGGGAGAAGTCTCAATCGGAATGTCTTCAAATGATGAAGAAATCAAGTGTTGCGAATGTGTTGGAGTTCCAAGGTTGATGTGCTCAACTCTATTGACAATCAATCCTGCCATGGCTCCAAAATCTCATCACCTCCATCCTCCTCTTCAAATTCGGAATCTCCATTGGAAGCCAAGAAATAGGTCTCTTGGAATGTTGAATCTCCAAAACTTGCTACACCACCATGACAGACTCCTTGAAGAAATTCTTGCACTCCAACCAACTTACTTGCATCATCCTCAATATCGGAAGGATAGAAGTTATTGTCCTCTATAAAATCTCCGTCTTTGTCCATTTGCGACGCTAAAGCTTCGCAAACGCCTCCCAAACTCAAACTCTAAACACTCATACACAAAATCCACTTCTTAGAACAATGTCTGTCAATTATATAGAAACCCTAATTTGTGACAATCTTTACAATTTTGAGATTCAAGAACATTACAATGAGAAAAGATACAATGCAAACCAATCATCATCGTACTACAAAATACACCCTCTCACACTTTCTCACTTTCTACATATTTTGAATCAACACTCGAGTACAAACCCTAAACCTTCATGCCATTCACAAATATAATGAGTTCAATATACTCTATACAATCTACATACACGTCACATTTATTAGCAAGCAATGAAAAGCTTGAGAAATCAGCACATGGAGTTGACTTACCTCTGTGAGCATTGAGTACGCCGTGGGAGAGGCTGAAGAGGGCCGAAATGCACCCAAAAGCTTCCTCAGAGTAAACTCTGCCCCGATTGCAACCAACAAATGGTCGCAAAGAGTACATCATCTAGGTCCCGGCCCGCCTGGGTATCGGAGGCGGGTATCGGGCTTTAAAACTGCCCTTAAGCTGGCCCAAATGGCGCATGGAGCGAGTCATAGGGAACTCCCGCAGGGAACGAGAACGAGCGCAACCCCAGGGAACTCACGCAGGGAACAGAAGTGGCGCAGGGAACAAGTCGGAGCCGCAGGAGCTCGCGGCAGACGGGCTTGCTCCAGCGTGGCGGGTGGGCAGCAGGAGGAGCGGGCAGTGGAGGCGCGACCCCTCCACTGTCTCGCCCTTAGTGGCGAGGGCATCCAGCATGGGCTGGCAAGCTTGGAACCCTGCTGGCCGGTGTGGCCTCAAGCCAGCAGACCGGTCCCAGCAGGTTCAGGTGAGATTAAAAGGGGGTAGCCGACCCCCTTGAAAAAAATTCAAATCTATATCTTCTTCTATGACATAATACTGTTCGGCAATCTTTTTTACCCACCAACGTTCCAACCTACTGACCTACCAACATACCGACCTACCTACCTACCTTCTTTTATGTTTTTTGGATTATTACAAAGCAGAAAAAAAAAGAAGAAAAAAAACACGGGCTTCGAGGAAATGGTATACACGGCATACTTTTTAAATTACCATATAAAGAGCCTCCCCATCGGGACGACGGGGACTTCCTAGTCTACTTTCATAATATAATACTGTTCGGTTTTCCCTATCTACTTCACATGAACATGACGAAAAACACATGAACGCATAACGCATGGCGATCCATTGGCAGTTTGGCATCACATACAGGTTGTGGGACCCGTGTCCTTTGGACACACAAAAAAAACTTAATTTCAAAAGTAACTTCATTAATAAAGAATCTAAAATTGTCGTATGAAGAAATTGAGTATCCATATATGTCCTTTGGATACAAAGCAAGAGAAAAAAGAAAATATTTGGACACAAAAGAAGAGAAGATAAAACCTAGGCTGAAGTTCAGTTCAATACACCAAAAGACAAAATGAAGTTCAAACAACTTTTCGTCCTTTGTTAGTGGCCTACATCACATGGTACAACTTACCAAGACGTAAAATCACAAAAATACAAAATCATAAAAACACAAACAAAAGATAAGATGAATATTGTTCCAGAAATTACAAAAACACAAAGAAAAGATGAATATTGTTCTAGAAAGCCCAAGTTCACACCGGAATCGATTGGAGCGTGAGAGAAGAGCACGACGTACATTAGGTGAGCGTAAAGCAGCCAATGTTGTCAGGCGGGCAAGGCCTACAGAATGGCATAAGCAGATGCCTGAGGGAGCTTACCTTAAATCTGAGCGGCACGGGGTTGCAACTGAGCAAGTTGCCGTACCTGCGGTGCCGTTGGCACGACAAGTGATTGACGACATCGCTACGAGTATGCGACATGTCCTTGGTCCCATGCATATTGTGTGCGGAGCTTACAACGCTCTGCACTGGCTAGAGGAACGGATCACGGGAAGGGGTTCCACCAATGTTTAATCCAATTTTCACAATGTGTTGTGACGCTGGAAAAGTCGAGCTCCCATTGTTGACACCACCTCCTGAGCCCTTGCAAAACTTGCTGCGTGACAACGCCTTAAAAACAAGGCAGTTGCGGGATAATATTCGGGCATACAACATCACACTTGCCTTCACCTCTCTCGGAGCGAAGATCGACAAGCGCTTTACCCAAGGTGGAAACTACACGTTCTGACTCCAGGTAGAGTCGTATCAAAGGATGGACACTCTGTTGCCTCTGGAGGGGGAGGATAAGAAGTTTTCCCAGTTGTACATTGTAGATAGTTACGTCGCTCTGAACAGTCGCATGACAATTTTTGAGAACCTCGACGGTGATACATTGGAGGGCCTACAAAATATGCTTCAAGAGCATAATCTATATGCCCAACTGTTCGAAAATGCTTGCCAACGCATTGCCAACACTCCTACCGTGGATTAAGAACTTCGGCTTATGGGGCTTCAATTGTCCAACAAACGCCGTTACAATGCTCCGACCATAGATGACGTAGGAGCAATCTTGGTAGGCGATAGCAATGACGGCATCATTTGAGAGTGAGACATTGTCCTAAAGTCAAAAAATGGGCCGCTGCAACGGATCTCATACTTGCATTCATCATATTCGCCACTTCACTATGTTCTGCTGTTCCCGGACGGTCGTAATGGTTGGTCTACTAGCATCCCCTTGAGAGGTTTTGACTTGGATGGGCAACAATTCAACGAGGTGGATCTAAATGCTCTTGTAGGCAAAGTTGGCTCTAAGCAAGTGACGCAAATGCAGTACCATGCATACATGCTTCATCCGCGCAATGAGGAAGATCATATTTTCTATGCCGGTCGTCTCCTACAGCAATATATGGTAGATGCTTGGGCATGCTGCGAACATAATTGTTTTCAGTATCACCAGGACAATCAGTCGAAAATGCCGAGCAATTTGTACAGTGGCCTCTTGGATACCATAAACGCTGGAGATCATGACGTAGTGCAGGTTGGACAAATGTACATCTTGCCGTTGTCCTTCGTTGGCCGCCCATGTCAAATGGTACAACTTTACTAGGATGCCATGGCAATTGTGCGAGCCCTTGGACGGCCAAATTGGTTTGCACATTCACGTGCAATCCAAAATGGCCAGAAATAACGGCAGAGCTGTTATCGGAACAAGTGGCAAAGGATTAACCGGACTTGGTCAGTCGAGTTTTTGCATTAAAACTCCAAGAACTTACACAAGACATAAAAGAAAAGAAAATCTTAAGTGATGTGAAGGAAAAGATTTATGTGATTGAGTTCCAGAAGTGTGGCTTACCTCATGTGCACATCCTCTTGATCCTTCAAGAGGAGAACAAGTTGCAAACCATTGAAGAGATTGATTCCATGGTTTCAACCGAGCTTCCTAACCCAATCACTCAACTAGATGCATCTACTTCTATAACATAATATTGTTCGGCGATCCTTCCTACCCACCAATGTACCAACCTACCAACCTACCAACCTAGGAACTTACCTACCTACCTACTTTCTTTTATGTTTGAGGAAATGGTAGATACGGGTACTTTCTTAAAAATATCATGTAAAGACCTTTCCTATTGCGACGACTGGAACCTTACTAAATTACTTCTATAACATAATATTGTTCGGCAATCATTTTTACCTACCAAACCTTCTTACCTACCAAACCTTCCTACCCAACGTCTCAACCTACCATCTTACGAACTTACCAACCAACCTATCTACCTATCTTCTTTAATGTTTTTTGGATTATATAAATTAAAATTAATTAAATTAAGAATATATTTTAAAAGTAAAACTAAAAAAAAAGACACAGCCATATGTAAAATTATTATAGAATGGTAGACACGAGATACTTTTTTAGAATACCATATAAAGTACTTCACTGTGGAGACGACGGGTACCTTACTATCTACTCTACTTCAATAATAAAATACTGTTCGGCGATCCTTCCTACCCACCAACATACCAACCTACCATCATACTATTCCACTTCTTTGAACCTAAAAAATGTTACTACCAATTTGATTAGTGTGGCATGTGCCTCACTCCCTTTAGGCATGTGAAGATTAATGTCTTATAAGGAAGGTGTGGCATGTGCCTCACTCCCTTTAGGCATGTGAAGATTAATGTCTTATAAGGAAGGTGTGGCATGTGCCTCACCCTTAAAGACTAGTGACCTAAAAGGAAGGTGTGGCTTGTGCCATACCCCTAAACCAAGCAAAGACTCATGACCTGACAGAAAGGTGTGGCATGTGCCTCACCCCTACCTTTACACGCATACCTTTAAGATTATTTTCCTTCTTATAAATCACAGTTTTAGAATATGAACTGCTATTTTAAACATTTCACAAAAAATTCAAATCAAACTTAGATTTTTATATACTTTTGGTCAAGTCACATTAGCTTTGGTGTGTTAGTATCCTCTTGGTAAACTCAAAACTTTAGTAGTGCAAATAGAACATAGTACAAAGGTGATATGTTAGAGGCCGCATTTATGGTTGCCCGTAGGACAAGAAATGCAAAATAGACCAAAACCCTCTTGAGTGAGTATATCTACATGGAAAGAATTGGAAGAAGGGGCAAGTGTGAGCGATGAGAAAAAAAAAAACACCGTTTATGAATGTCGAAAGGAGCAGCAACACCTTCAGCAATTGTGACAAAGCGATAAGCGATAGCGCAGCAGCTAGTGTACAACGGCATGTTCGAGACAGTGTTCACAATATTTTTTGGTTGTTCATGTGTGTCTTGCAATTGATGAGGCGCGAGGCTCCACCTGGCAACCGGCGACCCTCCCAAACTCGCACCCATTGTGAGCATATGTTGATTGCCCTCCATGTGATTGGTATTCAAGATTGAAGCACGTATTTTCGCCTTGCGGAAACCTCGTGTTTTAAAGATATGATCAAACTCCAATTTGAAAGCTAATACACTCTTTGCTCCTTGGTAACAATCTGCACCTCTATTGGAGGAGAACAAGGGTTAGGGTTTCCACAATTGGCGTGCAGTAGAGTAGTGAAATCTGCCTTCTAACTTCGTAGTTCACACGCAAAGGGCTTCCTTTCTCCTTTCCTGCTCACGGAATTTGAAGAGACTCATTTGAATTGCTATTATCTTGCTTCATACCGGACTGTATTAGAAGGCGTAGTCAACAATTGTGATAGGTTAAGATTTCTGGTTGTGAGTTTGAGTTTAAGGCCTAGAGAATCAGTGCACATTTACGGTTCAAGAAGTGTTCATATTCTCCCCCCGTGTGTTTTTGTCATACAAAATTGTACCAATTATGTAGACATCTACATGTCTTGCATAGAGTGCGGATGCTAGAGAGGTGAGTTGAGAATGAACTTTCAGCTAGTTGTGATGAGTATCGTTAAGGAGATATAGAAGCATTACAGAATCATGCGGTTGAGAAAGAGCTAAAATTTTAAGAGCATAGGTCTTGGATGCCTTACCTTGAGAGTTGTACAGAGTAATGTCAAATTCAAGTTTCCAAGTTGGATCTTGAAAGGTTTGCATCACATTTAACTGATTAGAAGATGAGCCATGTGATATCTATTATGATTTGTTATGTTTGGGATGGAGATGAATAAGATAGGGTACATGTTGTGTTTTTTTTTTTTTTTTTTTTTTTTAAAATAAATAAAAATTAATTTGGTCTTTTACCAAAATCTTGTGTGAATATCATCAAGGGTAAGTTAAAGGAACATTTATTCATGCAAACTTTAGTAGAGGTCAAGACTTTCTTTTGTTTTATATAACTATATTGTGTTGTTCTTGAGATGAAACATGTGCCACATCCTTTCTGTATATTTCATGAAGCTAATTTAGAGCAAGAAGGTGTAGAATGTGCCTCACCCCTAATTCAGATTTTGAGAATTTGGAAGAGCTTGAATAAGGTGTAGCATGTGCCTCACCTCTAGTTCAGATTTTGAGAGTTTGAAAGAGCTTGAAAAAGGTGGTGGCATGTGTTTCATGCTTATTTAAATTATGGGAGTTTGGAAGAGCTTGTCTTGCTTAATCCCTTACGGACCAAGGCGTCAAAGTTGATTTATAAAATAATTCTAGAGAAAGCCTTTGGTTCTTTTATATTTGGCAGGATATATAGGTATATTCAACAAAAACTTCATTCACGTCAACCTCGTACAAAGATTTGGAGTTTATGCTCTATTGCTTCTGATGTGCTATACTACAAATGTTGGTGTTTTGTTTTATGAACAAAATAATGAGGAGATTGTTGGTTTTGGGTGCGGCACATGTTTCACACCTTATTATTGTAATTTAAATCATGCATGGTTCCCACGATAAAACATGTGGCACACCTCCTTTTAGCATTCCTAAAATTTCATAACTTAGATAATACGGGTGTAGCATGTGTCTCACCTCTTAAGATTTGGCAAGTGCTTCACTATAGTTTAGCATAATACTGTCTCCCTCAAATGTTTTGATTGGAAAGTAAAAACAATGTAATTGTCGCTAAGGTGTTATGAGATTGGGCTGTTATGAAATTATTTGACATAGATATTCTTCGCAAAAAAATGGAACCAAATTGCTATATATTTGCATACACATCTCAAAATTAGTGATTGAAATATTCAAAAATAATCCCAGAAAAAAGTGCACATATCAAAAGACACTTTGAACGAAACCCTTGTTTATACATAATATTATTTAAGGAAATGGTAGACACGGGATACTTTTTTAAAGCACTATGAAGAGCTTTTTTATAAAGAGCTTCCCCGTCGGGTCGATGGAGAACTTGCTAGTATAAAAATAATAAACATAATATGAGGAAATGGTAGACACGGGATACTTCTATAAAACTACCATATAAAGAGCTTTCATGTCGGGACGACATGTGCATTGCTAGTATATAATTAAGTATTGTTTGGCGATTCCTTCCTACCTACCAATGTGCTAACCTACTAACAAACAGACCTACCAACCCACAATCTTATCAACCTACCTACTTTCTTTTTTGTTCATTGGATCATCTACTAAAATATACGAGGAATAAAAAATACACTAAAATGAGAAAATGAGGACACGGGATACTTTTTTAAGAATACCATGTAAAGACCTTTCCCGTCGGAACAACAGAAACCTTACTAGTTCTAAACTTTTTTTTTTTTTTTTTTTAAATTACCTTACGGCGATCCTTCCTACCCACCAACCTACCTATTCCCCTACCTTCTTTTTATGAATTTGGGACTATGAATATGAAGAAATAAATAAACACATGCATACATAAAAATAATAAACATACTACTGTCTAAGCAATTGCGGAACATGGAATATATTTTGTGGTATATTAAATTAGACTTTGGTACGGTCTATTTGTTACATTTGATTTATGTGGGATAATTATTTGTGAACTTCCATTCTTAAATTGAGTGTACCTCACTAACTCACGTCATGATAGTGTCAATATAAACTATTCCTACCTCATTGACATTTGAATGCAACAACAAAGAATTCAACTTGAGACTATGATGGAAACATTTGCTGCAACAAAAGGAGAATCTAAAACGCAGAGGTTGAAAATAAACAAATATAAAAAAATTATTGCTTGAACTTTTGCACAAATTAATCTTAACAGTTTATGAGAATGCTAGGTTTCTTTTGTGATTTTTGCGGATGTAACAAGTACAATGTAGCATGTTTCTTACATAATTTTTTCAGATTTTGAATAAAGTGACTTTGCATGAAAAATTGTCTCCTAATTAGATAAATTACAAAACTTTTGGGAGACTCTTATCATTACCAATAACAAGATCATGTTATTTCAACCTCATTATAATATTTTTACAAAAAGTAGTGTGTCACGGACATACATTAGAAACTTCTAGAAGATCCCTCGAAGAGATGTCACGGACATATATTAGAAACTTCTAGAAGATTGAGAAGCGTCTCGAAGCGTCTCGGAAGTCGCTTGAGAAGTCCCAGAAGAAGCTTCTTATTTGGTGGTATATATAGGAGTCGAGGCTGAAGGATTCTTCAGTCTCGACAGCACATCCCTTGGAGTTCTCACCTTTTTTGGTGTTGTTTGTGTTCTCGTTCTGTTAATCCAAGTTCTTGTTAGTTGCTGTTCTGAATATCCTTGTGTCTTTTCGTGTCCTTGACAGTTTGTCGAGACAATACACATATTTGATATCTGAGTTAGTTCCTTCTCGTTGGATTGTAGATTACCCTCTACTCAAAGACATACTAGGGTGTTAGAGGTTGCGGATTACCCTCCTCCAAACCAATATTGTCTTCTGTAGACTCATCTTTTTCTTCTCCTACTTAGTATGGCTGGAAGTCAAGACATTCATATGGTTGAAAATACAGAGTCCAAAGTAGACGCCATCATAAATGCTCTAGCTTTGTTGTCTCAGAGAACTGCGGAGATTAAAGGAATCATGGTGAGACTATACAACAATGGAGCGCCCGTAATAGCACAACTTAAGACTCACCAGCCCCAAGCTTCGACACCTGAAGAAGCATTTTTGAGCCGATTTTATTGCGCTCTGAAGGACAATGTGAAGGACTTGTTATTATCTCATATGATCCACAAACACTAAAGGAGGCTATTAGCCAAGCTGTGAAGTGTGATAACCGTTTATTCGAGCGTTGCCAAGATCAACGCCTAAGATAATACACAACTTGTCACAATGCAACTATGCCAGCAAAGGGTCTAAATTCACAATTGAAGGCCGAAGACATGCAAATTGATGCGGTGCGTGTAAAGTCTCTTGCTCCAGAAGAAAAAAAAGACGTATGGAAGAAGGATTATGTTTGTACTGCGCTGAAGAAGGCCATAAGGTTGCGAACTGTCCTAAGAAGCCAAACAGTCGCATTGTTAAGACCAGAATTGTTGTGATTGAGGAAAACAAAGGTGCCCAGCCACAGTAGGAACAATGCGCCTGGAGACTTCAATACCTCATCGACAATCAGGTTCCTCCTTTTTGGCCCAACCTGCCCGCTGTTTTACAATTCCTTTGTTATAGACCCTAAAAAACTAAAAACCTTAGCATTAGTAGATTAAGGAGCATCTGCTTGTTTCTTAGATGAGGAATTTGGAAGCATAATAAGATTCCTCTTGTACTGAAATCCAAACCAATACACGTAGAAATAATAGATGGACGACCTCTATTATCCGGTAGTGTTATCTATGAGTTAGAACCTATGGAAGTAACCTTTGAAGACTATAGTGGCTATTATATTTTCAACATTATTAGAGCCTCGTCGAACTTTGTTGTTCTTGGCCTTTCTTGGTTACAGGAACATAACCTGTATATAGATTGGAGGTTGCGGAGGATAATATTCACTGGAGTACACCTTGAAAATAAGCTTGATAAGAGATCTCGAGTCAGAAAACCCTTGTTTATTGGAGCAAGAGCGTTTGCAAGGACATCTAGGGAAGGCACACCATTTGTTATTTACGCGGCCCTAACTAGCACTGAAACAATTTCAACAGCAAGCATACCGAAGCAATACAAGGATTTCCAAGACATATTCCAAAAGAAAAACGGTGACATGCTACCAGAGCATTGGCCATACGATTGCGCCATCGATTTACAAGAAGGAGCACAACCACCGTATGGCTCAATCTACAATCTGTTGCAAACGGAGTTGGCGGAGTTGCGGAAATACATCAACAAGAATCTGGTCAAGAATTTCATTCGTCATTCTAAGTCACCAGCCGGAGCACCAATCTTATTTGTAAAGAAGGAGGATGAATCGTTGCGGATGTGCGTTGATTATCGAGGCCTCAACAAGGTGACTAAGAAGAATCATTATCCGTTAATGTTAATATCCGGTCTATTACAACAACTTGGACATGCAAGGATCTTCAGAAAAATTGATCTTAGAAGTGCTTACAATCTTGTGCGTATCAAGGAAGGAGACGAATGGAAGACAACTTTCCGTACAAGGTATGGCCATTTTGAGTACAATGTCATGCCTTTTGGCCTTACCAATGCTCCCGCCGTCTTCGAACACATGATGAATGACATCTTTCGAGAGCACCTTGACGACTTCATTGTCATCTACTTAGATGACATTTTTATATCTTCAAAGAACAAGGAGGAAGATGAGAAACACTTTCGTTTGGTCCTCGAAAAACTACGCAAACGAGGGCTCTACGCCAAATTCGAGAAATGCCTACTCTACTAGACACAGATGGAATTTTTGGGATTTATCGCGACGAAAGAAGGATTAAAGATGGATCCTAAGAAGGTGGAGGCAATCGTGTCTTGGGTAGTTCCAAGGGCAGTTTGTGACGTACAATGCTTCCTCGGCTTTGCTAACTTCGATCGGATCTTCATCGAAAATTACTCCTAGGTTGCTGCTCCCCTCACTCGGTTGACATGTAAAGACAAGCTCGAATGGGGACCTTAAGCGGAAAATGCACTTCAAGATCTTAAGGCTGCATTTATTACGGCTCCAATCTTTCTGTTGCCGAGATCAACTTTGAGATCCATTATAAAGAACTCCTTGAAATAGTGGATTCTTTTCAAGAGTGGCGTCATTTCCTCGAAGGAGCTCCACATCTTGTGACAGTATATACGGATTACAAGAATTTGGAATACCTCATGACGTCTCGAGTTCTGAATCATCGTCAAGCTCGATGGAATATGTCGCTTTCTAGATTTGGCTTCATTATTACTTATCAACCTGGAAAGCAACAAGGATTATCTGATGGATTATCGAGGAGTCATATCTTGCGCCAAAGGTTAGAGATGGAGTTTTTGACCAAATGTGTGCAACATTATTGAACCTAGAACAATTTAGAATTTGCGCTGCTTCTCCGCCAATTGATGCCAATTTCCTCAACCAAGTACGTGTTGCGACTCTTGAAGATGTTGTGGCCGTTGATATCAAACAACGCATCGACAATGACAAATTCAAGGTAGAAGAAGATTTCTAATACTTTGAAGAGCGGCTGTACATTCCGAAGGGGCCAACACGGCTCCGAGTTCTTCAATCTCGTCAAGACTTTCCAGCTGCGGGACATTTCAATAAGACTTTAGAACTTATCTCCCGGGATTGTTCGTGGCCTCAAATGTGGAAGGATGTAAAGGAGTTTGTCTTTTCTTGTGACATTTGTTCGAGATTGGAGAATCCTCGGCATCGCCCTTATGGACTTTTACAGCCATTGCCTATTCCGCGCCGACAATGGTCTTTGGTTTCTATGGACTTCATTACAGACCTACGGCCATTGAGTTCATCTGATAGCATTTTTGTTGTAGTGGACGGCTTACAAGGATGGCACATTTTGTCCTTTGCAAGAAGGCGTCTTCAAGTGAATATATTGCAAAGCTCTTTCTTGATAACATATATTGTTATCATAGCCTACCAGATGATATCGTTTCGGATTGAGGAACTTAGTTCTAATCAAAGTTTTGGAGATCTTGATTTGAAGCATTAAAGGTGGATATCAAGCTTTCTTCGGCTTTCCATCCCAAGACTGACAGCCAAAGTGCCAAACGGAGCGAGCAAATCAAGTTTTAGAGCAGTACCTACGATGCAGCATCAATTATCAACAAGACAATCGGACCGCATATTTACCGCTTGCCGAGTTTGCTTACAACAACACTCTTTATGCGTCAACTCAACAAACACCATTTTTTTCAAGCTATGGATATCATCCAAAGCTTGATTTGTTCACTTCATCAACAAACAGTAATCCGGCAGCTAAGGGATTACGAAGCAACTATCAGAGGACCAAGCCACATTGAAACTTCAATTGCAAGCTGCAGAGGAGTCTTACAAGGCGTCCGCAGATAAATTTCGAAACGAGGCACCTAGTTTCAAGATTGAAAATAAGGTATGGCTGCTTTGACAAAACATCAAGACCAAGCGGCCGTGTGATAAGTTGAACTATCAAAGATTGAGACCGTTTGACATCAGATTGGAACTGTTTGTCATCCAGTGGCGTACCGGCTAGAGTTACCAACTGCTATAAAGGTACATTCAGTCTTCGACGTGTCTTTGTTGGAACCTTATCGCGAGTCGGCTTTTCCTAGAAGAGTGCAAGAGCCGCCACCTAGTATCAAATTTGAGAACTACAAGGAATACGAAGTGGAAACAATATTAGATTCACAACACAGAAGGAGAAAATTGGGGTATTTTGTGCATTGGAGCGGCTACGACATCAATGAAAGAACGCAGGAGGATGCCGAAAATCTTGCAATCGCGTAGGGAAAGGTACAATAATTTCATCAGCGATACCCACATAAGTCTAAGCCATCCCAACGATAGCTTCTCTCTGACGCTTGCCTACCAAGGAAAATAAAAGGGGGGAGAGTACACCACCATGATTCACAATATTGCTTCTCGGAGACTTCGAAGTTAGAAGGGGAGGTGATGTTACGGACATACATTAGAAACTTCTAGAAGATCCCTCGAAGAGATGTCACGGACATATATTAGAAACTTCTAGAAGATTGAGAAGCGTCTCGAAGCGTCTCGGAAGTCGCTTGAGAAGTCCCGGAAGAAGCTTCCTATATGGTAGTATATATAGGAGTCGAGGCTGAAGGATTCTTCAGTCTCGACAACACATCCCTTGGAGTTCTCACCTTTTTTGGTGTTGTTTGTGTTCTCGCTCTGTTAATCCAAGTTCTTGTTAGTTGTTGTTCTAAATATCCTTGTGTCTTTCCGTGTTTTTGACTTAGTGTTAACCTTGAGTTTTAAGATGAATTTCAAAAGAAAACCTTGCTAACTTACTTTTATAATGTCAATAGTTTTGAAAGTCTAAATATTATAATGGGAGAAAAATAAAGATAATACACTAACTTCATGTATACAATACTTATACAAATTATGGTACAAGTTGAGGTACTCGTAATTGTAAACTTACTTCTATATAGTAAGGTAAAGAAAGATTTTAAAACGAACAAAAAAGGAAAAGAAAAAAAAAAAAAAACCAGAAAAGAAAAAAAGATCTAAAAAAAATTTTAAAAGAAAATGTCCGGCTTGTCGGTGGGGGCTCCAGCCGGGTAGGAAGGGGGCTTACTCGATGCAAGATACCCCTCTTGCAACCAGCACCCCTAGCAGTCCCAATAGGACGAAAAGGGCCCTTGTTGCTCTAGCGTAAGCCCAGGGCTGGGGTTTGGCCCCTGCTCGGGCCGCTGGGGCCCCGGTGTGGCTAGGCTATTAGACTGCCATGAAAATATTGAAGTCTTTCCCGCACGGGGCCTTTAACTTGCCAACAAAACACTCGTCTTTCATCCCGCACTCCTATTCGAAGAGCTTTGTCGTCGTTTCGACCCTGCTTCCTCTCCTGAAAATAATGAATTGTAAAAGAATATCAGCGGCACCTCCGAACTTGTTTCGAAGTCATATGCACTTAATATGGCTATTTCGCGAGCAGTGAGTGGAAATTAGTTACCTCAAGAGCCAAAAACAAAATAGGATAGATATATAGTTTAGAATTTTCTAAATTTAGACGTCCCTACGAGTGTTTTTAAATCTAATTAGAATTTCAGGATTTTTTGGTTGCTCTTTCAAGGACCCTAAAATCGTCAGATTCAAAAAGTAGTACCCAAAAAACTAACTTTTTAGCCAATAACTGTGTAAGATATGTCCCATATCAACCTTAATATTGTGCAATCATAAAATCATAAATTAACAATGTTTGTTTGATTCTCGTAACAATCTGATATCATAACTTATAAGCAAAACGATCTCAAAAACAAATTTATGTCGTAGGCCCTGTGTTGTCGAATCACCATGCGTTTTGGAAATTACATCAGCTACATTTGGTGTTGGATTGCTTGCACTTACATGTAGTGATTTTGAAATGAAATATTTTTGTAGATTGTTTATCTTCTGTGCATCAGTAAGTATATAATTTAATGATTATACATGGTTCACTTTTATTTTCTTCTTGATGGTATAACATCTAGTCCTAAAACTTATGTATATGTAGTGTTGAAAATTAAACATTTATTCAATCAATCTTGTGTTTACAAATCATTTTCTATACGTTATCAGCAATGTGCTCTAGTCTCCTTTTGTTTATCATTTTTGGTCAATTTTTTGAAGTTGTAATTTTCACTAAATTTACACAAAGATAATCTAGCTATAATGTGTAAATATTGTAACTCTTATTTTAGAGAAGATAGGATTATCTTTGCAAGTACAATCTTCACAAACGTCTAAAAACTTCATAGTCCTTTCAAAAAGTGTCAATTTCCCAAACATTGGTATAAGGATGTGGAATAATATGCCAATAACATCAAATATAATAATAAACAATGGCATTATAGTAAGGCACACATAAGACTAAGCCAAGGTACGTAAGTCAAAGTCTGAAGTACGTAAACTAGCAATTTCCAAGGTACGTGCAACTATATGGCAAACAACTTAAGAATTATTATTTTTCTTACATATAAATTCTCATGACCATTTATCATTAGGAGGTCAATGATAATGTCTGAAATGATAATGAGTAGTGATTTTTTATTGTTTAGAAAAAAAGTCATATTTCTTTAGCTTCGGCTATTCTGAAAAATCTAAAAATCCTTTATGATTTTACGTGTCAAAGTAAGAGAGTTTTACAAGTGAAGTCATACGATAAGTTTAATATGTATATAATTCATTTTACACGTACTTGTTTGATATTCATTACACTTAGTGTTCTTGTTTTGTAATTTCAAGTCCGGTAACATCAAGTTAGAACATACTTATCAAATTGGGACTTCGTAGAGTCAATTGGATGAAAAGGTATAAGAGTCCTAATGATTTTCTTACCAACTTACAAATTTAAATAAATAAATAAAGTGATTGTACACAACTAAGAATAATTTGGAATAGATAACCAGTGCTTTGTTACCATTGACATTAGCACTGACGATTGATATCTTATGATATATTTGTACATGTTAAAAAAAACATAAAATGTATGGTATGTTGGCATGTATGATATGTTGGCATGTATGATATTATATAATACTTATAATCGTGAAATGTATGACGTATGTATTTTAAAATAAGTGATTGTTCTACTATTGTTAATTTGGGTAGCAATTTATTGACTTCTCCTATCCACAAGCCATTTGTGAGAGCAAATTTAGACATCCATTTGGCACCTTATGCATATCAAAATCCTCTATATATAAATACATATGAAGAACATTTAAATGTTCTTGTGCTATAGTTGACTTCTTCTTGATTTAGTAGTTTGGATTGAATGATAATAATGTTCTCATGTGAGGAAATTTATCATAAATATCATTAAAATTGTTCTTTTCAAGGAATGTTGCATTTGTCAGTTTATTGCATACTGAACAATTAAAAATAATGAAGGATTTGTTTGTCGTGTATACATTATATTGCTATAAATAATGTACATTGCTTTGAAAGGTAATTCTTGAAGAAAATTGATTGTTTAGAAATGTTTTTCTTTTTTTGTCATAAATATAACCGCCTACCGTTTTATTCATTTGGAATTTTTTTTAATGTATATGATATTTATTGTACTCTCTTTGACTCCCGTTAATCAATTGTAAGTTATTAGTGTATTTTTGCGATGCATACATGATCCTTTGCTTCAAATTGATCAATTCAGGTGTTTATGTACTGTATATTTGGCCCTACAATTTTTCTTTATTGCATTTGACCTCATTTTAAAAAAATTAAAAGTTGGTCTTAAAATCTCTTTTTTATAATTTTTTTGATGAAAATATATATTGCATCAGTGGTTTTTTATTCTTTTGCCAACATTGGTTTTGAAATATTTGATTCAGTATCAATTTCAATATGGCGGGTTTTTGATTTCTTTACATTGTGTACAACTTGGCATTTTATAAAGAATGGTATTGGTTGGTTTGTCGTATGTATGCGTGTGTAGAATTCGCATTTGGTATAAACTCTGATGTATTCAAATCTCAACCTTTTATTGCATACCTTTCTAATCGTCTTTTATTTAATATCTCTTTCTTCTTTGATATTACAATTGGTACCAAATCTTGTTTGGCATTTTGAATGATTTTTGTATATATAGTTAATGGAGGTAATAATTTGATGACCTTTTGTTGAGCATACTTGTATCCTCTCTTTTTGCTCTGCATCTCTCTTTTAAGTATCTCACTATCTGATAGCATTTCGTTTTGACCACATATGTCTATTCTAATTTCAGCATATCTTTTTCGTTTCATTGTGTTTGAAGCATTTCTTTTTGAAAGTGAAGTCTCTACTATTATACATCAGCTCAATTTGTCAGATGCTAAAAAATTACTATTAAACTCCTTTTTACATCTCTTCCTCTTGTTGGGAACATTCTTGCTTGATTCTCCCTCGTCTTTTTTGAAAGCAAGAGCTTTGAAAGAAAGGCTAACAATAGAACTCCATTCCAAGTTGCTCTCCTAGTCTTCCACACACGCTCCCACTCACTTATTTTTTTTTCAATACTTATCAAAGAAAGAAGAAGTAATAGACAAGTAGGATGCTCTCTCGTTGTCATCCCGTGACACTTTGATGTAGTTCCCTCTATCTTGTGTATAGATGAGACAACATACCCCAAGATACAAAACTACTTCTTCACAATTACGCTCTTTGTACCAAAAGTTACTATAAGAAACACTTCCACATAGTAATTGCTTCCATGGAGAGTTTACCAAATAGGCATCGCTGGGGTGGTACACATACGTGGCATACACGTGTTCATTAGTTTTCTTCTCGTATTTCTGAGGAACGTCCCCAAAAACCTATGGAGATCAATACCCTCATCCTTTGCAACATCCATATCTGAATATTACTACATAATTCGAATACATCTTAAATACTCTCACATCGAAACAAATTTGAACATAATTTACCATACTTGAATACATATTGATCACAATCATACAATTTCTTTTATTATATACTATCAAATAATGTTCATACGTAAGTTAATAAAGTAATATTTTTATGTAGGACCAAAATATATAGTGAACCTCATTAAGTATTCAAAATGCCTTCTAGAATGTATTGTCTCTCGCTATTGCGAGCACGCTCCACCTAAGTATATCTCTCTATTATACACTATCCTATTTAAACTATTTAGTGTTTACACTATATATTGTTTACAAGATTACTAGAAATTACAAAAGAAAGATACTATGATTACTTATACATAGATTCAAATTTCACATGAATACGATAAGCAGAACTCACATTTTTTTTCTATCACTTATTTCGCAAGTTTTGTTTTAATTATTTCGGCAAGCTCCAATGAATTCATGAAATATAAAACCTGCACGATGGTATAGTGTGTCAAAAGATAGAGAACTCACTTGTTGCTAATGCATCCAAACTAAATACCAGAGATCATAATCCTAGTGTTGTTTTTGCCCTGCAGATTAGAAGTGGCACAAGATTATAAGTTAGATTAGAAAGAAAACACTTGCACAAGAATACATATTTTAATACAATCTGCAATGGAGAGATGACTCACTCTATTAGCACATGGTTACCTGCACTAGAGAGACTACACCAATAGAAGAGCCAAACAAATTTTGCAGATGAGTAATCTCAGCATCAGGCTTTCTGAAAAATGCATATGGAGATGTAAAAAGAATTTTCGTATTCTGCAATTTAGAAAACGAAATGCAAAAATTAGTATGAACCTCTTAATGTAGAAAAACACACAAAGCAAAAAACTCTCAGAATGGAATGTGGCAAAATTAATAAAAACAAAGCTGTACCAGTGCAATACTACTTAAGCTACACACACAAGTGCTCACACATCACTAATGAATTTTTCATTAACAATTAACACACACATATATATGTAAAGTTCTACAAAAGAGATTCTCTAATTGTTGTAAAGAGTTTATACAGTTATACAAAGGTTGTTAAGCTTGTAATACACAAGTCGATAAGATACTCTAAGAAAAGTGGGACAATCTGTCTTCTCTAAAAAATGATTGAGACCAATATTCCTCTTTGATTTGTTTCTCCATTTTTCAGAGTAGCCCATGATGCTACGTTCGAACCAGTTGATTATGTCCAGCCCTAAAGCACCTTCTCGATGCCCTCCTTGCCAAATGCAAGTTCCGCAAGAAGTAGAGTTGCACCACGAGACAACACACGTTTTATGACTAGCATTTATGACTGGGTAGAGTTATAAAATCTAGAAAAATGACTACAGTGGCTTTTTTGAAGCGACCCGTCGGTACCTAATTGACCTCATCACCCCACGCGTCATATGACGTGTGCGGTGACAATGTCAAGCAGTTTCCGATGAGTCGCTCCAAACAGCCAATCATATAAATAAATGCGCCTTCAAACAAATACTTAGTCCCTATGTACTTGCCACGTTGGTCCCATCCAATCGGTGACTGAACAGGGGTACAAATACAAACTTGTTGCCTCAGATTACACCACAAAGTCAGTAGAGGCCAAACCTCTAAGGAACAACACCGCTTTTGTAACGACAACATTTATATTTAAAAACATCATTACCAGCTTTGGATGCCCCTTGGAAATAGTTTCCGACCAAGTAATACATATTGTCAACGCTGTCATCGAAGAGCTTATGGAAAAACACCTAATGAAGCAAAAAATTTGCACAGTGTACTACTCGCAGAGAAACGGACAAGAAGAATCAACTATCAAGACAATCATCAACATGTTGCGTAAATTTGTACAAGCTAACTACGGCGATTGGAATGACTACTAAACCGTAGCCTTGTGGAAATACCGAGTAGCCACCAAGTTGGCAACTCAAGCGACCCCTTTGAGCTAGTCTATGGCACCCAAGGGTGTATTCATGAAAGTGAGACAAAATGCACATTTTGAGACTTTCAAACACTCAAAATTTACTAAATTGTACTAATAGTTGTTAAAAAGTACTATGATTATGACTTACAAATTACTACGACATTCAAATTCAGCGTTCAAGATCCCAAATACACCAAGGGAGGGAAAGAAAACTACTCATGTATAAACTACTCTAAATAGGATAAGGTAAATTGTAAAATAATCATTTCCTAATACTAAAAATAGTAACCCGAGTATATTATATAAAGTACATTTATTTGGACTGAACTAAACAAAGTGGAGCATTCATATCCCATAGTACGTATCAAATTCAAAATGTCATTCTGTAAAGACAATAGGAATAATATTTCAATATTAAAAGGTACATACATTTGTACACAAATATGAAGTGTAGGCCTACAAATAGAAGGATATACCAATTAGTGAAGTAGAGACAATATATAGTAATTTTACGGATGACGTTTTCTATGCTAAGAGGATAACGTAGGAGCTACGTCCTATGTATTGTTTATTCACAATATCAGAAATGAACATATGTTATCAAAGCCCCCTCTCCTTGGACTCTGAGTCATTAGGCTTGGAAGATTTCTCTAACAACTTTGCATCCCCCTCCTGTTGCCATATGATTCCGCGTATAAGATCATTGCGACGGGAGGAGGCCATGCAACTAGTAGTACCTAAAAATTCACTCCGACGTGCAAGACAAGTCTCAAAACCTTCTCCCTTACGCCTACTGAGTGAATCAAGAGAGCGCGAGAGACGAGAAAGGAGAGGTGAGGCCAACGCGTGGGGGGCAGGACGCGGACGCATGGTGCATGATGCTCCCCTCGAGGGAGGACGGCACATTCCAACAGAGTTTGGATGAGGCAAGGGGTTCCCTCTTGCCAAAGCAAAACGTGGCACACAACCAAGGGAACGTGTAGTCCGTGTAAAACAAGTGTTGAGGGCTTTATTCCGAGGTTGAGCGTGAATCGTCATTCTTGCTGCATTTACCACCGTAGGTGTCGAAGTTGAAACAAGCTGAAGTGGATCAGGACTCTCCGATTGAGAGTACAACTGCCTCTAAGGTGTCATGCAAGAAGGAAGCGTAGGCGACATAGATCGCCTACGAGATGGGGATGTACAGATGCGCTTCAGAGGAGACGGAGAGCATACGGGGGTCTTTACAAGACCTCTACTTGGAGGGCTATCCACAACATCCTCATCCACACCTTCTTTCGTAAAATCCATTGTAGCGGACGCCGCATCCGTGGCTGTGTACATATCAAAATGCCTTGACGCAAGAAAAATGGCCAAACTTTCTGAAAGTAATATGGAACAATTGATCGAAGTTCCGTATAACGACTCATCGTCATCACCTAACTCTGGGGGGGGGTAAGCCTGCTGTGACCTGATCAAAATTTACCCACAACAACAAAGTATAAATAGGGAGTGGTAATCAAACGAATACTACAATTTATCCAAGGTCCGGGGATAAAAAAGCGGGCGCACGTATGCAGAAGCAACAAGGAAGCAACATGAATATGCATGGGCTAAGCATTCTGAGAGCGACTGTAAAGTAGAACAACGACTACGTAACAAATATCAAGAGGAAATAAATGTGAACACCAAACAAACCGACTCATAACATGAAAATACAATTGGTTCAAATAAACAATGTATAAGACAAGAAGGATAATGTGAGTATTCCTCAACAATGAGATATGTTTTAAATATCATATGAAATTTATTATGAAAATCAGGACTGTACTCCGAGATCCTATGTACAAGTTGTTAGACAACGTCCAATTTACAAAACAAACAAAGCCCGGAAGTCATCTGAGGGTGAAGTGGGGAAAATTCGGCGTCTCGTAAGTTAATCCTAAGTTCCTAGTAGACCGGTTCAATCCATCCATAATGTAACTTCCGAGGCTGCTATGTCAGTTAAGGGGCGGGACACCTATCTTATTGGAGTCCACCTAAGCTCGAAGATTGACCGGCCTGCAATTGGCCTGGAGGGCAAGGAGCCAGGGTGCGAGTAACGTCGACATGGCATTGTCGTTCCTGTTCCACCTCGACCAAGGCTCAAAAAAGATTGAGTTGCTTGTGTGGTTGCAAATACTCTTCTCAGGACTGTCGTCTATGAAGAGAGTGTTGTCCATGTTGAAAACAACCGGTCCGCATGAAAGGGGGAAAACTTCAAAAGACAAGGTTTCCAAAAATATCCTCTTGCTGCTGTTGGTTGGGGGAACCAAGAAGACACCTTTGCTAACCTCGATTAAGGTACAAGACTCCTGCCCGAGGATTTCAAAGGGCCTTGGAAGTCCACCGAAGAGAAAGTCAACAACACCCTCTACCGTGGACCTCTTCATGGAGCTCCATATCACAAAACTCGCAACATGAGTGGACAAGGACTCCAGGAAGCCCCAAACCCCCGATCGGCAATACACCAACTTAAGAGGTATCCTGGTTGGGATGTCCAACCCGTAGAGCCGGTCGCGAGAATCGACTATGGCGGAAATCTTAACCGGCCATTTAACGGGCTCTGACTGGACGGTAGACATGGGCCGCGAAAGGCATGGAAAGTTCGACAATGATTCTACATTTCTACCTGACAAACAAAGAAAACACTAAATTGAAGATACATGATTGAATGAAGAGACAGTGGAATCCGCACAAATCCTCAATGACGGAATGCATTGCATCCGAGCCATTGGGGGCACAGCGCTCGGATTGATAGGCGATCTCACGGCCTGTGGGTGCAGAACAGTTTCTATAAGAGAGGGCTAACAAACAAATACAAGAAAATCAAATGACAATAACAAAGGTCGAGAAAAATGTGTATATATATTAAACATCAAAAAATTGATATACAACATGTAAATGTGTGCTATTCAAAGTCAATAACCTACTCCTAAAGATTGCATCTGTCTGAAAATAATCTACAACACCAGACGCGCCACGAGGATGGTGAACAACTTCGATTAAATCAACTTACGAAGGAATTGCCCATGTGAAGCAAAAGATAATAGTCGTGTAAGCCACATTCAAAGAAACAGAATCGAATTTTCGAAGACAACCAAACAAAGGTCAATCAAATTCATGCAAGTCGTGAAAAATATTATTCATGAAGTGAAGCACTTACAATGTCTGTCATGTGCTCTCGCTGTTGTCTCGATGACGGGCCCTCCGAGTAATCCAAACGCTCCTCATCATTGCCGGCAATAACATTTTCTTCCTGAGGTTCTGCGTCTGTAGTGCAATCAGTGTTGTCTGCAGGCTTGTCATTCACCACCGCTTGGTCTTTTTGGACGCTAGTCTAGTTGAGTATCATCATGTCAATATTATCCCCGGGTCGGGGATGATTCACCAAGGCGTCGTACTGGGAGAGTTCGAGCCCAGATTCGGTCAACGACTCGGGAAATATGTGGGCGCCAACCTCGCCAATAGCCGTACTAGTACCTTCAGGGAGACGAACCGGTGAAGGAGGAGGAAGATTATCCCCAATTCAGGGATAAATCTCGGTATCAGCAACCAATACACCCACTGACTTATTCATATCAATGGGACACCCCTCAAATGCGGCCCTGGAACCACCGATGATGAGCTCTTGTGATTCCTGAAGGGTTGACTGCTGCAATGAGACAGGCTCAAATGGAGCTGACATACAATCATCCCCCGGTTGGGGATGAATCTGAGGAGCTTCCGCAGGGGAGGCTGCAACGCCGTTGTCGAGGGAGGCAGGATGGGAGGACGAAGGAGAGGCCAAAACATTCCCGGGTCGGGAATAAATATCTCCCATATCTTGGAGAAGAGGATCACATAGAACACTAGGCACAGAAGTCTGCACTGAGACAGTCTCCTCCGCAGCGGTCATAGGTGTCGGCCTATCTGACTCTAAACTCGGCTGAGTTGCTGCCAAGACAATCTCGTCAAGGTGGTCAGGCAGAGGGAGATTAGTTCTCGCAAGATATGCAAACACCTCGGCCTACTTTTGGCGGAGGCGCTCAGTTTCCTCCAATCGGCGCTTAGATTCCTCTAATCGGCGATTCTTCTCCTTCTCAGCCCTCTTTTGTTTAGCTCTGAGCTTGCTCACCTCCCGTGGGTGCTCAGCGACCTTCCTCCCCGGCTATGATAGATGAGGAGCTTGCCCAGCCGCATTCTCTACAGGACCTGCTGGTTCAAAAATTACGGGAACTGCAGCAGAAAATCAAGCGGGAACTTGAGCGGGATCTTGAGCGTGAACTGCAGCAGGAACTGCAGGGGGAACCATAGTTGGGATTGCAGAGGGAACTGTAGGGGGAACTGTAGCTAGGACTGCAGAGGGACCGGCAGAGCGACTTGGAGAGGGATCTGCAGCGGAAACTGCAACCATCTCCTCTATTACATCCTTCAATGGCGTCGTATCCAGCTCTGAGGCGAGAGTGGCAATATCCAGCTCTGAGGCGGGGGTAGCAATAAAATTCATCACCTCATCTTCATCATCGGAATCGCTGCCAAGGTCAATCCACACGTGATCCGTGGCAACTATCGCAAAAATAGGCTTCCCCCGCTTATTCAATTTTTTGCTCTAAGGAGTGGAGACTGCATCTGCCACTGATGACATTGGTCTAGCAGAAGATGCCCCATCGCTGGTAACACTTGCAACCTTGTTACATGGATTAAGTTCTAGCCGCCGCTTGAGTCGTTGCCTTACCTCCAAAGTGCCCTCCGTCCCTCAAGAAGAACCAATCTCAACCGCGGAGGATGCAACGCCCTCCGTCAGCTGTCTAGGTTTTATCTCCGAACCGGGAATAACTTGACCCATCATAGACCCTATGGTAATGGTTTGAGTCTTAGATCCGACAATAGGATCCCGCTCCTCTGGAGATGGAGCTATTAGACGTATTGGAGACAAAGCACCCGAAGTGGCCACAGGCGGCGCAGTAGCCGAAAGTGGCGCAAGGGCATCCTGTTCTGCAAGAGCCGGTTGCAAAGTCTCCTCCTCCCGAATCTCCTCGAATTGAGATGTCACATTAGGATCAAAAAACTCGGGATCTACATAGTCCTCATCGACGGGATTGTCCTCTTGACCACTATTGTCGTAATCCTCTCCATGTCCTCAACCAACTCTTCGTCCTCGTCCTCCTCCTTGTCCTCCACCTCGTCCTTGTCCTTGTCCTCGTCCTCCTTGTCCTCGTCCTCCTCCTCGTTACCTTTGTCAACATCTTCATCAACATGTGAATGGGCTAGGTTGGATGTCGTCTCTGAAGCAAGAGACTGCGAAGGATCGTCTGATTGTGCCGCAGCAAACCCAGATGCAGGATCGCTCTCCCCTGAACTGGTGGTTGTGAGCAAGCTAGCCTCCGCCTCCTCTTCGGAAGACTCTTTTGCACTCCTGTCATACGGGCAACTACGGTGCACAAAATCGCGCCACTGACCCCTGCCGCTTTCTTAAGCATTGCAACATGTCGGTCTAGGTGAGGGAAGTCAACCAAACCGTAATGTCAATGCCCCTCGATCTAAAAAAGAAGGTGGCATACTCAGCAATGGCATTTGAGTAATTATCCTCGAGTTGGGGATAATATGAATGAAGATGACAATGAAGTCAAGCAAAACGCAGATATATTTCTTGATAATGGGTAGTTATCATCGAACCGAGGATAACTATGCGAATATGAAAACAAATCTATTTTACTTAGAGCTATAAAAGCAAAATAAGACAGTGAAGAATTATCCCCGGTCCGGAGATAATACATGATAGGCACTTACAACGGACGCGACCAGGAGCTTCGAACCGGCAAAGATTCCTAATGTTGAATTTCCAATCTAACAGTACTTGTGAACGAGGTTAGTGTAGAACTCCATCCTGAGTTCTGATTGTTTTGATATCCATTTCGTCTCAGCGAACAACCCAGCCTCCAAATAGTATGGCACCGACACAGGCTTGTACTGAGGTTTAATCGTGTTCTTGAAACTGTCGGCGTGGGAACCTCCCTTCCTGAATAGGTATATCAGGCAGATGTCATTCGTAGACTTTTCTGGAGCTGTCTCGTTGAAAAGCTTCTCATTTGAAGCTTTCTTATACTGCGAGACCTCCATATGGTGCCGTGGGTAATAGTGTCGGAGCACATTCCTCATAGTCACGAGGGACTTCAAAGGCCCATTGGCTATCCAAACCCAAATGGGGGGAGCCGTGTACGCCGGGTCTTTTAGACCCTGAGTTGCCTTCATGACGTACTGAAGTGCAGCAATCTTCATGTCCTCCCTTTTGCTCGCGTTGTATATGGTGTCCCGAAGGTCATACACACCAAGCCCGCAGAGGCCATTCTCTAATCTTAGTGTTGTTTCTTTCGCAAGTTATACCGAACGAAGGTAACACCATTCAACCTCTCCAATCGGATTCTTGTGGAGGCGAATGAACTTCTTGAAGAATTTCTCCATGCAAGGATACCTGTCCTCCAAATATTTCGCTGCCTTCAGCTTTCCTTAGTTCTGCAACGTGGCCGAGTAGAATCCCTTGTCGATGTGACCAAGCAGCATATTCCAATACGCGGATGTAAATCCATGAGCCAGCTTCCACAGCTTCCACTTCTCCTCTTCAATAACATAAGAATCTTCTTTGAAGAATGGAAGCAAAGACTTTACAGCCTTCATCAATTTCTTGAAAGGCTATACGCTTCAACTTCCGGCGAAGGCACCGCTCAGAACAAGACCGTTGATCAAAGTAATAGTGCTTGCACTTTGAATTTGACAACTTGGGGTACCAACGACTACCAGGCTCGTTGGACACATCGACTAGAAGGCAAGACATTTTGTGTCTGTCGTTGTCTGTTAGTCTCCCAAGCTTTCGGAAGAATTCTCGGGTAATGTGGTGCTTGAAATTGGAGAACCAAGACCTGTCCTTATTGTAGTAGTCTCCTGTGTCCGGGTTGATGAGATTTCCAACGGCATGCTTCTCCTGAAACTCCTTGAACTTCTCATACCAAGCATCCTGCAGCGTTATGATGAGGATTTCGTGCTTCAGATTTGCAGCACACTAGATTTTCTTGCCTTCTTTGCTGGTGTCAATGTTCTTGAACCTCATGATCAAAAGATCGACAAACTCATGATATAGTCATTACAACAGCCGATAATGAGAAAGAATACACAAATGCATAAGAATAACAAATCTCCTAACCAGAGATAGCTTCGAAAGGAAAAACAGACTGGAATGCAAATCAAATCAGATTATGCCCGCGTCGGAGATAATTCATATTCCGATTTCCTTCGCAAGCATACATAGTCAAGGAATGAATGAAAGTTCTCCGAGGGTCGAAGATACATATTAATAAGATAATTTAGACTAAACACACATTTGAAGACGAATTGGCAGGTATCCTCCGGTCGGAGATAATATGGTAATGAGTTAGCCATACACGAGGAATGACTCGATCAACATAAGAAAAATATCTACAATTCAAGGATAGTAATAAAAACATTTGACAAAAATACCTTGTATTTCTTTGGGTTAAAGACGCTTGCGTTGGATTGACGCACAGACTCGTTTGACATATTTGAAGGACGTCCTCAATCGATCCAGATCGAGCGCCCTGGTTGAATCTAGTTCTCCCATGTCAGTTGAGCATGGGTAAGGGGATTTGTAATGTTGTAGTGCGTAGATATGGTAGTCAGTCTAGCCGGGTCCTTGTCATAGACAACGTACGCATCCCAAGTCTTAAGAAGTACACGTCGGTCCTCTGGGAGCTTCACGTTAATTAGCTCCCGGGCAGCTTCGACGGAGTGCTCGCTTTCGATGATTACAAAACTCTTGGATTTGATCTCGTCCCAACTCCTGGGCTTTCTATCGAGAAGATCACTGTTCTCTTTGACAGGTGTGATGACAAGAGTCCTGCGAGCTCGGATGTCTCCTAAAGTAGCAAGGTATACTTTTAGGCTATCTTTGATTTCTTCCTCGAAAGCTTGAATCATCCACTAGGCCTTCCCGCGGCTCAATTGCACTAATGTAACTGCTTTTGGTTCCTTGTTGAAGAGGAAAGAAACATCGTAATCCTTCTGGAGCTCGGTTTGGGCTAATGCTATCTTTGCCCATTCGATGCCATCGTCCTTATTATTCCCATGCTTGTCCTTCTTCGCCTTCTTTTTCTTCGATGGGCTTGACTCCGTATTCTGAACCTCCGAGACGTTGCTCGGTGCCTCGGATGCTATGCATCTCCTCAGGGTTATCTGTCTGCACACTCAGCGTTATCTGTCAGACCACTCAGGGTTATCTGTCTGCACACTCTAATCCGGAACTGACATAACAGTTTTTGCTAGAGAAGCCTTCTTCTTAGATGTAGCCGGTTGTTTTGACAAATTTGTCAACAATCGGTTTAGTATCTGCGTAAGGTCATCCGTCTTAGGCTCGCCCCAGGGAAGGAGAAGGTTCACCCATGAATCAAGGAATCCATGCTCCTCCTTTCAAAGGTGCTCGACAAAACCATCCGGGTCGAACTTGGGACCACAGTTTGTTCCAACTTTCACAATAATTCCAAATTCGTAGATGTCCTTGTCTTTTTTATGGAAATGTTGGTGGCAACGAATGAGGACAAACTTGGACCGGTGTGGCTCGAAAGCTACAACTCAAACGTTTTGATGTAGAGGAATGTAGACATTGTTCATTTCCTCATGATACATAACAACCAAAGTGTTTCTTGCAATCTTTAGTGTCCAGCTGACAGCAACATCCTTGAATTGAAAGAGGTTAGATGCCTCTATGTCGTATTCTTTGAGGAATGGAGTGTCCTTGAATGGATTCTAGAATAGGTCCATGACCAAGAATATAGGGCTCGTGCCTGTGACTGCGACTACCATCTTGGTTCTGCAAATCTAGAGACGATAGGTTGTAAGCATGAGGGTCACTCAAATTATCCCCGACCCGGGGATAATTCATGTACTAACGAGCGATAGTATTTATTCATGATTATTGTCATCTACGGAAATTGGGGTTGTTAGACTTACTGATGATTTAGATGATCTGAGCTCTCGGATACATCACAGTCTTCGATTAACTGCTTGCGACTCTGCTCAAACATTGTTTAAACTTTCAGAGGGGTAGCCCTCACGATCCGAGCGGTGCTCTTTGTTCGCGCTAGATTTAATGATACCACTCTGCGAAACAGATGGAATAAATCGTTACTTTATTCCGACAATACAAATAATTTGTAGGAGCGTAGGTTGATTTATCCCCGATCCGGGGATAATGCGTTTTTTTGGCTGGGCTTAATACATAATCTCACCAAACTTTAACCATCATTGGCTTATGTCGCGACACTTATATTGTCACAGACTAAAAAGCGTATGTTCACTTATTTCTGGAGGAGAGTAAAATGTGTTTTTCTGTAGAAAAATAGTTTTGCATGATACTATTTTCCTGATGTGTAGGGCATGTTAAACCCGGTTCGGGGATAATTGTATCAAGTAAGTGGCTTGTTCCACACCTAGTGTACATATTCTACTACTTTGAGGTTAATTTTTCCTCAACTGGGGGTTACTGCCCATTATCAATGGCACAGTATCTACGCTCCAGGGATAACTTCTTTTGTACAAAGGATTTCTCTCTGATCTATGATGAGGGGCTCTATCAAAATGTTATTGTTGCTGTGAATTTCAAACAGAGAGGCAGATTATCCCCGGACCGGAGATAACTTCTGATAAGTCAAGGAAAATTATCCCCGGAACGAGGTAATTGCTAATATAGAGATCAAATTATCCCCGGACCGAAGATAAATGCTAATAAATAGTGGCGGATTATCCCCGGACCGGAGATAAATGCTAATAGATAGAGGCGGATTATCCCCGGACCAGGGAATACTTCAGATATATGGAGCGAATTATGCCTAGACCGGGGAATACTTCAGATATATGGAGCAAATTATCCCCGGTGGGCGATAACTTCCATTCAGTAGAAGCAAATTATAGACGGTGCGGAGATAATAGAACCCTGATTGCTAATATCTGCTAACACCAAAACCTAAAACCTAACAGTGCTATAGATTTCAAAATGACAAGTAATTTGCACTGGCGATTCACACAATACAAAGAATCAGGTAGACATGAATCACCTGACAACAATGCTGAGCGACAACGCTTGTCGATTCTTCAAAAAGTATAGGAATGCACGAATGAAAAAAGAAATGTAACCTGTGTTCTGTAAAGTGCTTTGGACCGGAATGAGAAGGACAAGATGAAGCAAACTGATACAAAACCAGTGATGCAAACTATGCAAAGTGATGCACATACAAGCACATTGCAGCAAACAATGCAAACTAAAGCACATTGCAACACATTTGCTCATTGGACAAAAGCACAAAAGCAAAACTACAAATTCAAAACTAAAGCACAAAAGCAAAACTACAAATTCAATGAAAAGCATTCACAAACCTGCGAAACCTTGTTGAGCAGCTCTTGCTAGCTCCATTCTTCCTCAAAAACTCCAAAACTCCACTTCCGCTGCTCTCTAAAACTTAAATGTACCTCCACAAAGTAGCCTATTCAAACGGATTACAGGAGAGCAGGCGGAGACGATGACCATAGAACAAGCTCTTAACATATGCAAAGTACTTAACATGACCATAGAACAAGCTCTTAACATATGCAAAGTACTTAACATGACCATAGAACAAGCTCTTAACATACCTCAAAGCACCAGCAAGGTAAGCAAAGTGACTATCTGCGTGCGTGCTAGGGCAAGCGAAGGCAAGAGCAGCCAGGAAACCGTCGAAACGAGTCTAGCATGAAGGGATCGAATACGATGACAAGCGCGGAGAGCAGGCGGAAAGATGCGCTGCGACAATGATGTCAATAAATGCGCGGGGGGAGAGACACTGTGCGAGCGAAAGACACTGTGCGGGGGGAACCTGTAATCCGTCTGAATAGACTACTTTTTTAAATGTTAATGGCGGCGCAGTGGGCCATTATGACCTTGTCATAATGGAAGCATGACCATGATGATGTACATGGGCATGCCTTTGTAAATCATCATGGACATGCATTTTTAATTTTAATTTTTTTAATTACTTTTGTTATCTAATTTTCTAAGTTCCAATTTGTGTATAAATTATATTTGACCTTATTTGACTTAATAGATATGTTCTAAATTTTGTTTAACACCTAAATTCTAAATTTCATATGGTATTTTAAGTATAGTACTCAAATATTTTAAAAGTAGTATTCAAAGATTAGAATTGAGTTATCTTAAGTGAAATATTCTAAGATAAGTGTTTAGTAAATAAGGTCTAGTATTCTATATGAGCGTTGCGTGTGGAGCCCTGAGCGAAACGTGTGGGGCCCTGAGCGCAACCTATAGGGCCCCGAGCGGTGCGTTTGGGGCCCCCGAGCGGTGCGTGTAAGGCCCCCGAGCGGTGCGTCTCAGGCCCCCAAGCGGTGCATCTGGGGCCCTCAAGCTTTGCGTCTAAGATTCTTGTACTTTTAATTTGAATTTTTTTATTTATATATATTTTTTAAAATTACATGTTTTTATTTAGTTTTAATAGTTTTTTCATATTTTTAGTATACTTTTACTTCGTATTTATAATTCTATTTTTCGTAAGCCTTCAAGAAAGGTGTTTGTATATAAAGCAAAGTTGTAATAATTATAGATTATAATGTTTTGATTTTGGGAGATAGTATATAGTTGCCTTTTTGGAGCGTAGGCTTGCAATATTTATAACATGGCAAAAACACGTGCTCAAACACCTAAAAAGTCAAACAAACTAATCCAATAAGTGATCAAAGCAAAGTTCCTAAAAAAGAGAAACGTAATACAATTGTTTTATGATAATGACATTGCACAAGGATGTAAAACTCCTAAACATGCAAGAAAAATGTTTTCAAAACTATTTAAATTACCATGTACTAAGACGTTGGACACCCCTTATTTCAAGACGGTTTTTGTAAATAAAACCAAAAATACCAATTTGAAGATTTTGCAAAAGCAACAATATTATGTACATTTGTGTCACAAATTGTGTGAAGAATGTCTTTATGATCCTCCAATTCTTCCTGTATGCGACGCCAACAAAGATACACAGATTGTAAAAAATACAAAGTGGATTTTTAATTTCAGTTTGACACAAGGCATAATAATAAAAAGCTTGGAATAATTTCACAATGTATATGATAAACTTCTGGTTTTCTTTGAAAGATAAATCAAATTCCAACACATAAAAGAATAAATCTCCACTTACAACTCTAAATTGTAAGTTTGAAAAAATTTCCATTCAGGAAAAACAGATTTTACAAAAGTTTGGTATCAAAAAGAAGATGGAAGTTATCATTTCATATTCAAACATACCAGCAGAAAAAACGAAAAAGAAGAATTCCCACTACCGTATTGGATGGATCATAGATCCATAATTTGAAGCTAATTGGGAAGAGAATTATGAGGATGACAATATATTCCCTATTCGAAAGAAAAATGTGTTGGTATTGAACGGCTATGATATTATAAATACAAAAGTTACAAATACTAAAACATAAAATTCAATCATGTAATGCTGGTATATTTTCAAAAGATATAGGATAATAGACTAAGTTATCGACATACCTTGGCTACTGCTAATACCTATTTTGAGACATCTCCATATGGAGGGAAAAAACTGATGATAATGCACAAAGAGGCACATGTAAATTTACTAGTCATGGATTTTTAGCACATGGAGGTTCAAAAGGTGATGTAGTAAAGTATAATAGAAAAAAGGTATCAAACGTTGTTCAAGAAAGTTTTAGAGATCTAAGTAATGCTCTTCGCTCTTCCATTTGGCAACATCCACCAAAATTTGGTAAGGAGGCGGAAAACTTTTTTGAAGTTCAACATGCACTTGTTAATCATGTATATATAGGTCTTGAAGAGTATCCTACAAAAGTACACCAGATGCAGCTAAGTAAAAACATATATATCAAAGCTCAACTCGACAAATAGGATATGGGAGCATCACTAATATCATAGTTTACAAGAGGAGATCCAAAAGGAGGATACTTTAGTGTATTTAAATCAGGTCTCAAGTTCAATACAAACAAGGGAGCTGCTCTATTTATTCATAGTAAAAAGTATGTACATGGAACAATGAAGTTCCAAGAAGAAACACTTGGTGACCAAGTTTACAAAATTGGTATTGCTATGGTGAACAAAAAACAATTGCATACAAGAACCATAAATCAATTCAAAAGAGGGAAAAAATAATGTGGAAAGATAATACGTCAGGAGGTGCATCCACCTCAAAGCAATGAGTAATATCATGTACATGTAAATTTTTGATTATATCAATAATAAACAAAAATAGTTTTGACGGCTTGTATATGTGGATTCATTAGCGTAGTTCTATTTTGACTAACTAACTCTAACTTGATTATTTACTTAATTTGATATGGTATTCTAAGTATAGTACCCAAATATTCCAAAAGTAGTATTCTAAGATTAGAATTGAGTTATTTTAAGTGGAATATTCTATCAGTAAACTAGGTTTAGTATTCCGAGTATTGTACTCAAATATTCTTATAGTAGTATTTTAAGATTAGAATTGAGTTATTATGGGACCCCTAGAACATGTCTGCGCTCCCTATGTCGGGAACGCATGGGTATAGAACCTGCGAACTAGAGGAACGTGAAGAGAACGTGATCGCGTGAGCTTGCAGCAGAATCCCTGGCTATGACGTCGAGGATGGTCGGCGCGAGTGGAAGATGTGCTTGACAAGGACGACGAGGATGGCGTCGTGTAGGTGCTGGAGGGCGTCATCGCCAAGCTCACAGTCGCAAAGAATGCCTTGATTTTGAGCATCAGCTGTGAATTTAGAGTTTTTCTTTTCTTCGGTGTAGAGCGGCTGTGCTATGATGATTATATGCATGTTTTTCTGACACCTCTTGTACGAGAGCATTCACAGTGCTCGTTGAACGGAGATGCGTAGATTCTGAGGACCAGCCGTGGGAGGTTTTTTTTTTGGTAGGGTTTTGTATTCGATGTCCTTCCAAAGGGAGCCTTATTTGCCCCTATATATTTTTGTTGTTGATTCATGCAGTGCACTCCACTTCGAATACAAAATTTAACTTACTTACCTGCGCTGATATCTGATGTTAGCAGGCCTTATGAATTTGGAAACATCTGATTAATAGTAGATTATGACATGTGGTATGATGATTTTGCTCTGATATTCCATGTATGAGGGCACAGTAGGTGCCCGTTGAATAAAGATTTGTTGATTCTGAGTACATGTTTCAATTACCCTGAATGAAGTTGTACCTCCGCAGTAAGCATTTAGCTGGAGGTGTCGAGATTTTGAAAGTAACAGTGTCTAATTTGGATATAGAAAAGTGGGATCACCGTTACTTGCATAGAGGGTGAATGTTCTTTTTGTAGCGATGGATGGTTCTTGCTGCATTGATTGTTAAAATGAGTTTGAGCATTATGAATTTTAAGTGAGATGAGACTTTGTGGTATAGTCTTTGAGCTGAGATTTTCAAGCTTGCGTCGGAGATGTGGACAGGGTGGTAAGCAATAAAGAATGGCTGGAACGGTCACGCAAGTCTCCGTCGGTGTTATTCCTCTTCAAGATGAAGATCCCAAGCAAATTCTCGAGCGAGAAAGTCTTGTCTCATGGTAACAACATTCTCATGAGAAACCTCAACTTTTTGTTTGACATCCTTTCAATGGTAAAGACCTGATACGAGGCAGTATAAGCTTTTTGATACGACATTCTCAACTAACATAAGCTTAATGGTGTTTATCGGATCAGTGAATGACGACTGGGATGTTCCGAATGAGGTCAAGAAAGATGCGAAAGCGAATTACACGAAGGCAGGTACTGGTGCACCTAAGTACTACTTCCTGTTGTTAGTCTGATGCTCGATTTTGGGAGTGTGTCTAATCAACATGATGTGCAAGATACTTGGGATATTACTTGAAGCTGGAAGAAATTGATGCAGTTCACATTCCTATCCCGATTAATCTCATCTTTGTGGGCTTCAACAGAGAGGAAAATCAAGGTAGTGCAACTTTCAAGCATAGAGAGCGCAGAGCAGAAGACTTTCCTTGCTTAAATGAGATTGCCCACTAATAGTTGCAAGCTGCAAAATTTCATCAAATCAGTATGTCATGCCACATGGTGCAATTAATTTTCGACTAGTATTCAGTGCTTTCTCAGAACGGGAGTGTACAATACTGATCAGCCCACTCTTAGACAGGATCAGACCTAACGGAGGCTAGCATCTTGTTTTGGGTTCAGTTCGGTACTTCGTAAAGAAGTTTCTTTTAATTTGAAAGAGACTTGAGGAAACTTCTTCTTTGTTTAACCATTTCTGGTATCTTCAGATGTAATTATTTAGATTTGTATTTCTTTTCACGACTCCCCGTGTTGTGAACAATTAAGAATTTACGGTAATTGTTGTACTAGGACCATTGTTTGATATGTGAAAAAATCTCATGATGCATTGGAAGTTTGACAAATTCATTTGTGAGGCTTGCAATAGGTGAAGTTATTGAAAACCCCATCACTTCATGAATGAAATGGAGACCATGAAAATATTTTGGCAAGATCAAAATAAAGGTTGCTTGAAGGGACCCTTCATTTGAGATTTACTCTAATATAAATTAACCAAAAAGCGACCATTCAAAACTATAACCTATACTTGAAACAATATCACACTAGATAAAATAAAACCTCTTTGGTAGAGATTACTTGGGATTGAATAAGAGAATCTCAAGTGACTCTTACACCCTCCTAGATCTTTTATGATATTTTTATGACTGGTAATTGGAATTGTTGCGTATTTCATTCGAATACTTAAATCTAATTGATTTGTAATTTGCACTTAAAAATCATCCATGGAAAATATTTTGCACCCTATTTGTCTTTGGTGCTTGTAAAACTAAATTAAAAGACCAAATAAGACTATGTGAAATGCAAATGAAACATTGAAACTCATCAAATTTTCACTGGCAAGGCTATGGCCAATTGGGATTTGAGATGTCTAATAGAGGTTAAATTTAGCAACAACCTTTTTGTATATATATTTTTATGTTAAGACTGTGAACAAAAACTCTAACTTGATAATTTACTTAATTTAATATGGTAGTTTAGTACTCAAATATTCTTAAAGTGATATTCTAAGATTAGAATTAAGTTTGTTTAAGTGAAATATTCTAAGATTAGTATCTAGTAAATAAGGTGAGGTACTCTAACTTGATCGTTTACTAAATTTGATATGATAATATAAGTATAGTATTCAAATATTCTTAAAGTAATATTCTAAGATTAGAATTGAGTTATTTGAAAATTGAGCAAAGTAATTGAAAATTGCGAGTGGGGAAATGGAATTGAGTGTTCAAGGGGGTGAATGACGACAAAGGAGGTCATTTGGCCTCTTCATGATGATAGGTCAGGTCATGATGTGGGCATGCCTATGTTTATGTACGTGCTATCAAAAAACAAAATTATGAATAAATTGAGTAATCTTTAAACTTCAACTTACTTGTATGATGTTTTCAAAGGTCGTAATTTCCAAAACTTAACCTCTAAATATTGAACATTATCTATATTTGGACCATATTTCTTAAATTTAAGTTCTCCTTACGTTTATCTTGTTGTTTGAACAACCTCATGACTTTGATTGTAATAGATTCTTCATGACGTTGAATGTTATCCTATTTAACAATTAAAAGTGATCAGAATTGTATTTACGTAAGTAATAACCAAGCAAAATTTGCATTTTCTTTTATTAGTTCTCAATTTGAATTGCTTATAAAAGAAGAAATATCCATATTAGAAACTTAATATTTTCAAAGTATTACTGGTGTAATGAATATCTCATTCAATGGTCATACACTTTGCATAACAAATTTTGAACCTAAAATTACATGTTGGTCACTCAAAATGTTACTTAGAATACATAATAACCACCTCTTTTTGGATAAATTGATAAATACTTCCAAATTTGAACTAGGAAATTATTAAATAGAATTAAATGAATTAAATTAATTACAATATTGAAATAACCAAAAGTCAATTTATAGAAAACAATACATGAAGTATAAACAGTTTATATATTTATATGTGAATAACTAAAATATTAGTAAACTCTAAACCATAAATCTTAGCTCTATTTCCTAAACCCTAAACATACCCTTAAACCCTAGAGCTTAGTCTAAAACTCCTAGATCCAAATTCTAACGCTAAACCCGAAACCGTAGATTCTAAATTTTAAATCCTATATATTAGCTTTAAATCCAAAATCCTTTCCGTAACTTTAAACCCCAAAGCATTGGTTTTGAACCTCAAATCCTTATATAAGTATAGTTAAATAATGTTCAATATATATTGTAAGATTTCCCTTTGATAAGAATTTTAAAAAGATTTATTACAAAAAAGTAATAAGAAATATAAATTGCGCAATTGTATATGGATTTTCTGCTGAAATATGGTTACTTCGAGAATGGCTTCCCGCCCAAATAGTTTCCCGCCAAAAAAGTACAATCTTTAATAATGTCCTCTGACGGCGGCGACACGTTTCGAACAGCGACAAGCCAACGTTCTAGCCGTAAAGCTTGGGGCTTGGGTTAAGTCCCATTCTTCACTTTTGGGAAGCTCTTTTTCTCCCTTTGTTTCGCTCGACTGAGATGCGGCTTCTTTGTGTTGACTTCGCCTCTAGGTTTAATTGCTGCCGTTTGATGTGTATGGTGTTGGTGTAGCGCGTGTGTGCCGTTGTTCTTCAAGAGGCTGATATTAGGTTTTCTAGGATGCCCGAGTTTTTTCAAGCTAGTATGATCACTTTTGTACCTTCATAGTCACAGTCTTTCGTAAAAAGTTGTTCAAACGCTCAATTTGTTCGAACGTCGATTCTGCTATTTCTTTAGCTTCGTAGCGAACTTCTTCCTCTTCAAATTCGCAGGGTCCAGGTATGAATGGTTAACCTATTCTGTACTTAAGTTCTTTTTTCATCATCGTTTTCGCATGACTTACTACTTATACTTAGTCTATTAACCCGTAGTTGGTTTAGACCAACGGAATACAAAGATATATGATAATCCCCGTATCAGAGATAATTTCATCCCTAAGAGTATATTCGCGTTATCCCCGACTCGGTGATAAAGTCAGCGTCGGTATTTATCGCCGACCCGTGTTTCAACGGCTACGTTCTTCCAGTACAGGTCTCTTTACCGAGACGTAGCACAAGCAGATCATCATAGAAATCGTAGTTCCAAGAAGCCTCGTATTGAAATGGTGCAAGCAAGTGCTACCCTCAAGGCTATTGTGGAAAATGCAACCGACCTCATGCCTCATCAAACTAGAACAACTCCTACAGGCGAGAAGGTAGTATCAAAATGCTTGCCCTCCTCCTACCGTTGGAGAGACAGCTTACCACAAGTGAATGCCGTGAATGCGACAAATGGCCTGTCTCCCATATTGCATTCATCTTTGAGCAGGATACAACAAGATAGTTTCTCGGAGTATTATGCGAAGCCAAAGGGTGACACATTTGTTGGTTGTGGTGAATGTGATAAGATCAAGCAACTTCGAGCGTCTTGTACGTCTCGTAGTCGTGCATGGGCTCTTTACAATGCCAGATTCAAAAAACACAACACATCTCAAATGTTGCACAGGCTATTGTATTACGCCAACCGCAAGTCGTCAAAGTCATACCCATAGAAGGAGTTGTGTATTATACATGACAAAATGGATCATTCAAAGACTGCCTCTCAAGAATTCTCCCACAAGAGCAAATCAATAGATTCCTTAATGCAGTTGCCGATTTTGATCACGGGCATGATTGCGCATGGGCATAGTGACGTACGCTATGCACATTATGGGCTTGACATTTACCCGATGGATTCCAATCATACGATTGGGTCATTTGCTCAACTACTGAGAGATTTAGAATCTCCACCAAAATGCTCTACAAGGAAATCGTTTACCGGAGGCAGAAGTAGCCCCCTCTCTGAAGCAGTTTTGGATGGTGCCGTCATCTGATTAGATTTGCTTGGTCTTATACCGTAGGCACCAATCACTGCTAAATCACTACCACTAATGTTGCATTTGCAGTTCAATAATGCGTGCGGAGATAACAAGAACCGATTCATATTTGCATTCTTTTCCCTTTTAGTTTATAAGGGCGTTTTTAGGGAAGTTTATTTGAACTTCCTTTTTGTTGGGCACACTCATGAAGACATTGATGCTCTTTTTGGGCGATGGAGCAATATGTCTGAAAGCAACAGTTACCCCATTGTACCCCTTCTTATGAAATCATTCATGGATACGGAGGAAATGCCAGTCATTCCTCACGTGATTGAGGAAGTTCCAGACCTCAAGAATTTTCTTGAAGGCTACTTGTGTGATGGGGACAAATCATTATCGGGGCATACCAGTGCACAACAATTCCGGTTCTTCAAAGATACATCCGGGTGGCCTCTTTTGCAATACTAAATTCTTTGTACTGATAGTGAGTGGCGCCCAAAAGACAGTGCTAGAATTAGGTTGTGGAAAGTATTACCTAGTCGTCAACCCAAGGTTCCTCTTAGAGAGCCAATATTGGTGGTTCCAAATGAGATGAGAAATATTGACGACATTCGTAAGGGCATTAGTGGATTTGTGAACATGTAGGAGTCACTGGCGGATGCTGATCCATCTGGGGATTATCGTAGGCAACACGAGCAGTTCATTTACTATTGGAAGTCTGTTCGCGAGGCCCTAGACTTGCCTATTTCTACTCCATCTGCGTTTAGGAACGGATTCTGGCCATTATCTAGCACTAGAGGAAAACAGTGATTTGGCCCACGTTATTTCGCGTCAAAAGTGACGTTTACCCAGACTAGTCGAAATAAGAGTGGGTAACTTGACCACAGTGACTTTCTGCATGTTAATCGGTTTAACATACTTCCGTCACTATTGACTATGGTTTAACAGCGAGTGTCATAGTAACACTCATGGATTTTGGAAGAACGGAACCGCGTTAAATCGAACAGAACCACGTCAACGTTGACATGTACGCCCCCGGGGGGTAACTTCAGCACTTTATTTTTTACCCTCTAGTAATATTTAAATGATTAAATATATTCATGATTCACGTCAGCACGTTTCTTTTAACATTGATGACGTTTAAAGTGACATGGGCGACGTTCAGTGTGTTACTTTTGACATATTCATAAATCCTACGTGGAATGCCTTGGTGATGTGAAAGGCTTATGTAGAGGATAGGGGTGACTAGGACAAGTTGGTGTTTGTCCCACGTGGATGTCAATAGTGACGTTGGTGTTTATTTTGACGCACAATTGTGTCAACGTGTGTTTAAAGAAACGTAATGACATAGCTGACGTGTCAAGTGCATTTATGGTAGGGTGACGTGGCTGTTAGGGTTTGACTTGGTCAATGATCCTAGAGAGTGTCAATGGTGACGTGAATGTCAAAAGTAACATATATTATTTTAAACTGTGTTTTAGGGTTAGGATTTGACCTACAGCGACTAGGGTTTGACATGCGTCAAAATTCACGCACGTGTCTAAAAAGACATAGGATGTGTTAAACACTGATCCTAAAGATGTCATCATGCATGCGTTTCTATTGACGCATGGTTAACGTCAGCGAGTCATTACTGACGTCGTGTTACTTGTATAACGTGAACGTTGTCACTTTTGACATGATCACATCAACACAAGCTTGTGAAGAAAGACGTCTACTATGACGTCTAGAATAACATACTTTAGTCTATCCAGAGGGATGACTTTCATCGGGGTGGATGAACAGAGGCGGCTAGGGTTAGCCGCCATAGTAAGGTCATGGTACTTTTAGGGAAGATATAAGCTAGAATCTCACTCTTGCTTTCATTTCTACACATTTTGTGTTAGAGTTCTATAGTTTTAGAGATTAACACATATGTTAGATTGTTAAAGTATGAATTGTAGAGGTGTTGGAGTTTTACAAGTTGTTCTTCTTTCTTTGCAATTTCTCTTCTTCACATTTCGTGTTAGAGTTCTACAGTTTTAGAGAGTAATATGTTAGATTGTTAAAGTATGAATTGTAGAGGTGTTGGAGTTTTACAAGTTGTTCTTCTTTCTTTGCAATTTCTCTTCTTCACATTTCGTGTTAGAGTTCTACAGTTTTAGAGAGTAACATGTTAGATTGTTAAAGTATGAATTGTAGAGGTGTTGGAGTTTTACAAGTTGTTCTTCTTTCTTTGCAATTTCTCTTCTTCACATTTCGTGTTAGAGTTCTACAGTTTTAGAGAGTAACATGTTAGATTGTTAAAGTATGAGTTGTAGAGGTGTTGGAGTTTTACAAGTTGTTCTTCTTTCTTTGCAATTTCTCTTCTTCACATTTCGTGTTAGAGTTCTACAGTTTTAGAGAGTAACATGTTAGATTGTTAAAGTATGAGTTGTAGAGGTGTTGGAGTTTTACAAGTTTGTCTTCTTTTTTTGCAATTCTTAGGTTGTTTAAGAGTTGCATCGTGATGATGTCCATTCCAGTTTGATTGCATGACGTGCCTTATTAAACTCAGCGTGTCCGTGGTAATGTGTGTTGTGCAGATCAAGAAAAATCGAGCAACCCAGAAAGTCACTCTACGGCGGCTAGGGTTTCTGCATCAAAAGTCACGCGCCCGTCAAAAGTGACATAGGTTGTGTTAAACACTGTTTTTAGAGACGTCATCATATAGAGTACTTGAATGCGTCACTATTGACGCAAATTTAACACTAGCTCGTCACTTTTGATGTAGTGTAACACAAGGAGTACCCTAGCACATAACACATATATGTAGCCTTTATGCTTTATGCTACTCAATACTTTCAACTTTGTATCAGTGGCTAATTTTCCATCTAATACAGCGAAAGCACTGACCAGCTTTATGTTGCACTCCATTTTGTGTATGTTTCTGTCAGAGTGTGTTATGTTTGACGTTGCATTTACATTATCAAATGTGTCATGTAACGTCACTTTTAACGTTTTCATTTCCGTCATATTGTGTCATGATGTGTTTCTTTTGACACACGTCTGCCATCGAATTGCGTCGAATGGATGACGTGGCGAACGTCATCCTACATCTTGTCTCTTTACTTGAAACACGCTAAAACACATGACATTCGTGTTTAAGTGCGTCAACTTTGACACAAGGCCCTGTTTCTTTTCACACATAATTTGATAACGTGAATGTCACCTTACGTCTAAAGACACATCCAAAACGCGTTAAAACAAACGACATTTGTGTTTAACAATATCAAACAACGTCTAAGGATGTTTCAGAAATCGCATTAAAACAGAGGACACAAATGTTCCTCAACATCAATGTGGACACCATCTCCTGTTTCTTTTGACACAAACTCCAAACTTCTTTCACATTCCAGGATGTGGCCACGTGTCACGATCTCAGCCACCAAAACTCAAATGCCACGTCAGATATCCGATGAAAACTTGTCCCACGTGGCATGTACAAACGCGGGAAAAGCTGACGTGGAAAGTAATTTACTTACCAAGTTACTGACCTTCGGTAACTTACCCAACTGGAAAAATGTCATTTTAACACTGCGTCATAAATCATTTGTCCCCGTTAATATTTTTTAACACTACACGTTAAACTCAAAAGACGTCCGTGACATTTTCAATTTATTTGCGTCACTTTTTCTGTCCGCGTTCAACCGTGTTAAACCGCGTTAAAAACATCGTTAAAAACAGTGTTCGAGGACCCTATTTTCCTCTAGTATAGGTTCTCCTTGTGTGAAGAGGATCAATTTGAAGACAAAAGAGAATTGCGTGAGGAATTTGCTAATGATCCTCCATTCGTAGGACAAAAGCAAGACCGCCCTAACGCATCATTTAGAGTTATTCGCGATTGTTATGAGGGATATCTACTTGCCCTTTGTACAGCTGATGAAGATCCTAAGAAGATTTGGATCGCTCAAGCTTTGAGCAACCCTCATGATACTGTGGAGCACTCTAATTCAATTTTGCTAGAGTATTGGAAGCCAACATCTTATAAACATGTAGACCCTGATATTACGAAGGGTGGGACAAGAAGAAAGGTAACTCTTGGTTGAAGGACACAAAGTATCCACCAATTTGGATGGCTACTACTTCCATTATGACAGCTTGGAAACCAAGATTCCATTCCGGTACCATGAATCCGAAGATGTTCATACCAACAACACAAATCAATGTGATCAGAGATTCACTTACGAAAGTTCTTGACTAATTTGTTGCCATCACTTTTATTGTGATTACCTTAAGCTTTTCTTATTATTATATTGAGACCTAATTATGCTCCTAGCTTCTTAGAGTAGTAGCCTTTATTATGTCATCGTTTTAATATTATAGTGTTGAAAGTGTGAATACACATGGTTGTACTTTGACATGCGTGTGAACCCTTGAGATGGTTCACCTCGGCGGGAAAACCCTTCCCGCAAGGTTTTGATTATTTACGCGCGTTATATAATGCTTATTCTTATGTTTTACCCTTTTAGTTTCAAACTTCGGCATATAGTAGAAAGTCTTGGAGTCCTATCTCGCTAATCCGGACTTGTTAGAATCAAAATCCTCAATGGTTTTAGTTCTAAAAAGTTAGAAAGTGGAAAAGGGGTTAGAAGACCGGTGGATGAAATGTTGGATGGATGTAGTGGAGTTGGTTTTCTCCCTACCGTTGGGCTAGGGTTGGAGAGAGTGTGTGTCTCTCTCTCTCTCCCATGTGTGGGAAAAGAGGGTGTGTGTGTGTGTGAAAGTTTTCTTAGGTTGAACTATGCAAAATAGAGTTGGGTGGTCTAACACAAAAAAACTTGCAAGTAGGATGTGTGGATTCGTTGCATGTGGGTGTGAGTGTGGGTAGGTTGGAGGAGAAGATAGAAGGGTTGGAGTTTTCAATTTGGGAGTGGCTGCCGACTTTGAAGGACGAGATCTCACGATTGACGAAGAATTGGGAGGCGTGCCTTAGAGATCTAGGAGCGTTGTCAAGTTTTCTTTCCAACAAGACCAAGCTTGCCCTCATTGAAGCAAGGACGAGGGAGAAATTGCAATTCTACCAAAGTACCCTTACTGGTGACGGCAGAGTTGAAGGGTCGGCTTTGAAGGACGAGATCTCACGATTGGCAAGGAATTGGAGGGCGTGCCTTAGAGATCCAGGAGCATTGTCGAGTTTTCTTTCTAACGGGACCAAGCTCGCCCCCATTGGAGCAAGGACGAGGGAGAAATCGCAATTCTACCAAAGTACCCTTACTGGTGACGGCAGAGTTGAAGGGTCGGCTTTGAAGGACGAGATCTCACGATTGGCAAGGAATTGGGGGGCGTGCCTTAGAGATCCAGGAGCATTGTCGAGTTTTCTTTCTAACGGGACCAAGCTCGCCTCCATTGGAGCAAGGACGAGGGAGAAATCGCCGTTCTACCGAAGGGACCTTACTGGTGGCAGCAGATTGAGGGAGCCCCCTTCCTCCTTCCTTGTTTGTACTGATTTATGGTTGGTTGTTAGAGTACTTAGTAGAAATTTGTGGACCTCTATGTTGAAAATGGCGAAAGTAATTGCCAAAAAATTGATTGTTTGATTGTTGTTTGTGATTTATGTTATCTTATGTGTGTGATGGTTGTCTATTTGAATGAATAAGCTTGCTGGAATGTTAGACGTGTAATTACGGGGTACTGTGTTTAAGGGTGGCGCGGAAGCGCTGTCCAAAATTTAGGCTGAAATTTATAAATTTAAGTGAAAAAATCGGTAATTTGTCATTAGCGCGGAAGCGCTGCCCGTTTTAAGGGCTGAACCAGTAAACCTTAAGTTAAAATTTAGGGGATTAGGGTCGAGTGCGGAAGCGCTGCCCAACATTCCCCAATTAAACTTAAATTGTGTTAGGAGTGTTGAATTGTATGCCTAGTGGATTGTTAGCATTCATATGTGAGTGGGTGCTTAGGATTAAGGTAGAAGGTGTTTAGGTGTGATTTGCAACCTCTTCCAACCCTAATTTGTGTGCTGGACCTCTTGGTCCACATGCGTTTTGGAGGCCTTGCGTGTTCATTTTGTTCGTTTTGTGCCCACAATTGAGCTCTAGGCCCTTGGTGATCAAATGAGGGCTATTTGAACCTCCTAGGTATGCTTTGGGGAACTCACTTCACTACGGGAGTTACTTGTTGGAATTAAATTGAGACTTGATTGAATGGTCGTGCTTCTTTGTTGACTTCAAATTAGAAATTGTATGCATGAATGAAGTTTAGTGTCCATTGCTTGGAAGGTCGTATTGCTTGCACCCCACGCCACGGCCCACTTGTGAGTTAGAAACCAGAACACCGGGATTTAACCTCACAATGCGTATATTTTAAGTATGGTTGAATATGAAAGGTGCAATCCTATAAATTTTATCTATTTCTTTAAATTTTGTATCCAAGAATGACATGATCTAAAGTTGTCTCAATGTTTGTGTTGTTTCAGTTTAATAGGTGTTTTAATTTAATTGGTTATAAGAGACATTGTTTATATTTATAGCTTGTTTTAAGATCGAAGGTGCAACTTAAATTTTACATTGGTAAGTTCTTACTCCAATTTTAGTAATTGTCTCATTTTATTTGACATACATTTCAAAAGATTATGTCCGTGAATTGAATTTGAGATTCCAAATTGTCTCAATTTAATGAATACACCCTTAACCAAACATTGCTGCCAACCAAATACCTGTTGCCTACCTTTATTTCACTTCAACTAAAAGACTACGCACCCCATCGCGTGTTGGCAACAAGGATGGAAGATCTTCACAAACTAGATGAAATCCGCAATGATGCCCACCAAAGTATCCTACACAAACACGCACTTAGTACCAAACACTTCTACGGGTTTCACCCCCCTTACATGTTCCACAAAGGTGATCAAGTCTTGTTGTGCCCCCGGGATCCAAAGTTGCGCAAATCAAAGTTTGAATCTGTATGGCACAGACATAACAGAGTGCAGTTGACACTACCAAACAATAAAATGTTGCTTGTCAACAAGAACAACTTTGACACACAAGCAACCACAGTCAACTCGGCAAAGCCCAAACATTACCTTAGCGTGAACAACCAAACAAAGCCGACGCTCAGTCCGGGATAGTTGCATGATTGCTTAGTCACCGAAGCGTAACAGTTGGCAACGCAGACAGACCATGTAGGATTACCCACACCGTGCATAAACAACAAAGAGGGCAAGGATGCCCCTATGGTCGTACACATTAATCACATACATGTTGCCATACTATGCCGTGTAATGGGGGATACATCCATCATAGCCAACAGAGATACTTGGATGATTGGGCCATCATCGCCAACCATGATGAATACAACATTGGCAACGAGCCGCCAACATCCAAAGGCACTTAAAAGTCTATCCACGCTGCCAAACACCCCCTGAGACACTCATATTCTGTTCCATCAGACAACTTTCCGCCGCCCGGGACATTCATTGACTCAAGCACCAAGGGCTACTTAAGATGGAGCACTGGTAGTAAGTGCCTACAATTATGCGCCAAGCAATCTCAGACTCGCATTCGCTTCTTTCGTGCTCAATCTTTGCTTCGCTTGTCACTAACTCGTTCTCTCCGCCTTGGTGCCTAGCCTTTGCTGCGCCCTCCACCCACATCTTTTTCTCTCCATGTATTACGCATACCTTTGGTGACGAAGGCTCAACGACCGAGGAACGCCTAACGACAGTAGTTGGTGCCTTTCCACTCGCCCAAATCCATGTTCGATTGGATCTCAAGGATCGACAACATATAGGCTGCAGAGGCGGGCATTCAGCGCTATCGGCACAACATGCACCACGAGCAGCTCAACATGGGTCGTTTTCGTGAGTTTGTTGACACCATGGTGAAATACAATGACTCCAATGCGTTTCCAACATGCACCGTGCACAAAGTAGAGGTGCTGTCCTCGCCCTATTACTTGTTTCAGGAAGGACGTTACTTGGGCGTGAGCGTAGAGCGTAGAGCGTAGAGCGGAGAATTTCAGATTGGAGAGCCGTTGTGAGAGCATTTGTTTGGAAAATTTTACTAAAAATATAAAAATTCTAAATTATACTGAATATCCTGAAGAATATTTGAACATTCCCGACTTATTACCGTGGATTTGGAACCCAAACCTGTGGAAATGAAGGAAAAAAATCCGAAATTTGGCAAACTTCAACAACATTCAAAAGACATGGAGACACTTATGGTGTGGCATGAGTCAAACAATTTTTGTTGACATAGATACTAATATATATTTTTTTAATGCAATATTGCCGAGGATTGTCACACAACGTGTTAACTACATAGTCTAGGGTTTAGGGCGGATAGGGAATATAGTGTGGAAAACTATGACATCTAAACTGTGGCGTGCTCAAGAATGCCTTTCTCCATGATCATCTTCACCTCGTTGAAACTTAGGGTAGGCGCATGGATGAAGAAGTCTACATCAGGTTCAAACTTGCACACCAACACAAAGACATGGTATAGGTGCTTGCAAGGTCTATACGGTTCTCCTCTCTGCCCTAGTTTTGCAATCGTGCTTGTAAACACCGCACAAGTACAATCCCGTAATGCACCTATTGACAGTTGATAAATTGCTTGCAAATTTGACTCCATGGAAATAATGCATCCATACCCTAGCGACGAGACCATAATGACCTTTAGTATCTTCGCCTGCATCGCACGGACGGAATCAATATTCCGTGTGTGTTAGGCAGTTACGTTGGAGATGCGCTGGAAATTCTTAGACTACCTTGATTTTGGGAAGACATCTGCATTCTCCGCCACTAAAATATGTGTCAAGTCCCGTGGCGTAGATGCAGTGTTGAAAGTGCGGTTGAGTGGAAGTCTCTCCTTCTGAGGGAGTCGGAAACCAGTATTCTCTCACGCATCCATCTCCGAACGTGTCATATCCCTTTCCAAAGGATGCCCAAACACCGTGGTGAGCCAAGAGGACACCGGGAGTGACGCCCCGACCTTGGCAAGAGACAAGGTGAGGTGACCAAGGAGAGTCCCAAGCAAACAGCACGCAATGACGTCGTGCTCGGGACAAACTTGGTGGTGTGCCTTACATGGTTGGAAACCTTGTTCAAGCACGCACCCATAAGTCTAAAGAACGCGCGATTTGGAGTTGTGAGTCATGAGATATGGCTCTCCAAAGTTGGAGCGCGTTCCGGGACACTCCGGGACTCAGGAATGCTGCCTTTCGGGACTCAATGTGTCGACCTTCGTGGAGGGCGGCATGTTGCATATTGCTGGAAAGCTAATGACAAGGGCTTTCTAGAATGCTAAGGCTCATGATGAGCAAAGCAATAGCCTAGGAGATATAGCTCCTCAAAGTGGTCGGGACTTCGGGACTCTGGAATGTTGCCTCTCGGGACATCGAATGTTCAGAGGGGCATATCTCCCTTGGGACAGATCCGATTGAGGCAATTAGGTAGTTTATCGATATTTAATCAAAGAGTGGATGTTGATAATGGGCTTGCACGTCCCATTTGGATAACTGAGCTAGGAGCTAGCCCAAGGAGAAGTTACGGCCCGTTTTTGAGATTAAGGCAAAAACGGGTGGTCTTCCAAAAAGGAAGTGTGTCACGGAAGGCCCCTCAACACAAGAGGGGGGGGGCCTACCGAAGACTCCTGAGAGTACTATGAGGAGCGGTGGTCTCCCTCCTCACTTGCACATGGTGCCATGAAGAGCCGGGGTGGCACCAAGGGGTGAGGCTTGGGATGGGGCCTCACTCCCGCACCTTGTGGAAAATGGAGAGTGCTTTGGAGCATCTCTAAACATGGGGTTGGGAAGTGTCCCTCTCCAAGTTAGTCCCCGTGATAAGTAGTGTCGGTTCCCGGGAGTAACCGGGAATGGCTCAAAAGGGTGAGGCATGGAAAGGAAGCCTCACTTCCACACCTTGGGCATTGTGGGAGGCTCTCGAGCATCCCGCAACATTGGGTTGGAAAGAGTCCCGCTCCAAACTAGTCACCGGGAAAACTAGTGCCGGATTCCCCGAGGATTTCCGGCAAAGTCCCGAATGGAGTGAGAAACAAGAGTGGAAGGGGACTAGTGGGAAGTTGGGCAATGGATAAGGGCGGTTAGCTCCAGGGGTGATTGTTATCACCCTTGGGAGCTTGGACATGTGTGGAAGGCCGCCCCGTGCCACCAAGTGGCACGCCCATGTGTTGGTGGGAGTTCCGGGTTGGCATGCCCATGTGTTGGTGGGAGTTCCGGGTAATGAGTATCCGGTAATGAGTTATGGAGTCAAGGTGGGTTGGACACCTTAACTAGAAATGGTGCTAACATTGTGTGTGAGGGGCACATGCAAGTGTTAGCAAAGTCGTGGCCGGTTGCTACCAACTAAGTCAGCCGGGATTCCGCTACCAAGTAAGGCTTACTAAGAAAAAAAAGAGTTGGAGTAATTAGGGTCGCGACAGAACGTGTCAGACTTGTCTCTATCATCACATGCGAGATTGTTTGGATTGAGGGTTGATCTTGCGTTCGGGAGAACGGCTCCACCCACTTCCGACGAGTGCCCTTCACACACCTCTCAATATCGTCGGGCAGAAATAAAACTTCTCTACCTTCTTGCGCTGACCATTTTTAGGAGGCATCTATATTCCGGTATAAGTTGGTGCAGGTGTGGGCTTCCCGTTCTGCACTATGCGAGACTCGCATTTCTTCTTGGTCACTGCATGCTGTGCCCAACAGGACTTGGCTGAGGACTCCTTCAATCGAGCAATATGCCATAAGTTGTCGTTCACTTTTGTCTCTTGTACAACTGTCACACGATTGATAGAGGCACCAGCGGATGTGGAAGTTCCGATTGGGCATTCTTCGTCTTCGTCGTCCTCGTGAATAGTTGTCATACTCTCACCACAACCCCGGGTAACCCTTCTGCCGATTTGGGGACGCGAGAAATTTACAGTGTCAGGCCTATGGGTTTCCTCTTCCGCTCCAATTGGAGGATCACGCTTACGTTTCTTTGAACCAAAAATCTCGGCACCTTCCAAGTGAGCATCGCGAGTACAAAATATATTAGCCTCTGGGAACTCTATTACTGCCTTGTTGAGAGCCGATGGAACGCCGGTTCTATGAGCTTTACGCTGTGCAGTGCGAAGACAAAGTTCCTCCCTAGACAGACCATGTCCACTCGCTTCACCTTTGGTGTATAGATAGTAACCCACAACTTGAAGGAAAGCACGAACGTAATCATCAACAGCTGCCATATAGAGATCACCACCCTTATTTCCCGAAGCTTGCAACCATTTGTTATGAATGGATTTTGCAAGGTTGCAGGATGGCATCTCAGCTAGCTCTTCTGGAGATAATTCATGTTCCTGCCAATTACATAAGTATTGATGTCAAGCTCAAGGTGTAGGAAGAGGCAAATTCGTTGACGAAACTGCCTCCTTAAAATAGATTTTTAAGTTTTTTCAGTGGAAACAGATAATTTACTTTTATCCCAAATTAATTGTAAAATCAAAATTACTAGAATTTGAAAATTACCGTAGTAAGCATTTACTTACCAGTTCCATGAATCCACCCCACTGTCTGTAGCGGTGATGCCAGTACGAAAGCCATAGGCCTAGGTGGTAGAGGCCATTCTCGGAGGTGGCGTTTGAGAATGATGACCATGCTCTGATTGCCAAGTACCGGGTCTCAGCTTCATCGGACAAACAAGCATCCTTGTATTGCTTATAGAGGACCCTATATTCATCCTGCAATTCATAGATGATGTACTTCTTGGTGTGAGTCTCCAGTGATTGCGTCCAATGAAAGTAACAAGTACGTTCTTGGTCTTCCATGGGAATTGAAGGATCTCTAGAGCTGTAAACGATGCGCACTGCGTTCCAGTTGGCTTGAGCACTGTCAGCCATAAATCCTTGGAACTTAGGCTTGGATACTCCGTGCCTAGCCATGACGTGGTTGAGATTCCTCCAGAAGACGAGTTGAGCTTGAGTATCTTCAGATTGAAAATCTGAACATGCAATGGTTAAAATGCGCTGGTAATTGGGGTCGTACACATGGCACGCCATGGTAGTCCATGGCTTGACCCGTTTGACATGGTCGAACATCATCCACGCATTGGAGGGGTCACCTCCAGGCTGCATCCGGAGGACGAGGTCGACACCACTACCGGGTCCAACTTCTGACATCTTAACAATGGAGACTTTGTCAGAATCGTCTCCTTCGCCCGGAAACATGTTGCGTTGCACAAATGCCCAGTTGCTGAGTCCTCTAAGTTTCGTGATGCCATCAAGGATGCCAAATCTCCGCATGTACTTGAAAGAGTAGATACGATTCCGCAAGCTTGGAGAGTTCAAGAGTTTACATCGATCAAAGACTGGCTCAAGTTCTTCAAGAGTTAGGTGGCCGGATTTAGGGTCATCTTCGCTACGTAGAAGAATGTTACCTACTACGTCCTTGCTCGTCTCCAAGACAATTTTGGAAATTATTGCTTGGGGGTTGCGCTCAACATGCTGTTCAATTAACTCATCTATCATTTGACGTGCGCATCTATAGTCTCCGACTTTGACAGGGTGCTCGTGTTTACCGATATGCACACAAGCACGCTCTTGAATGTCATCTCCAAAGACGTAGAAGATTTTGGCAGGACACGGAGCAATGCAGACTGGAGGTTCTCTGCAAATCTTACAGACTAGGGTGGACGATGAGGGAGGCGGATCGCTTACAGAAAAAGGTTCTTTGGTGATACCTTCAAACTCCACCTCATTGACTCCCGTCGCACGATCCGGGCGTTCCAAGAAAGGACACTTGTCATTGTGGCATTGGAGATGACCTACGCAATTTGAATACCGAAATGACAAGCCCAGGGTGTTGCTGATGTTAGTTGTCATCGTCCTAGTCCGTTGTGTCCGTCATAACGTTTGTCCATCCCTTCCATTGATCTTGCATTCTTGAGTACAGCAGAAGGAAGTGTCGGGGGGAGGACATATAGGGCATCTCCATTGAAAGATGGAGGCAGAAAGGATACAATGTGAGTAGGAATGGAATTGAAATCTAGTTTCTTGAGTATATTCTTGCTACCGGGCATGCTACCAAGTTTGCGTAGACATGGGAGAATGTTTTTGGCTTTTCCTGTTTGAGAAGATAGTGAGGGAGAGGCTAAGGAAGAAGGCATTGATGGAGAGGAGTTCTGAGAAGTAGAGGAGATGGATGGAGGCTTGACAGAAGAACGACGGGGTGGAACGGATGGCTTTCATTCGTCATCGGATGAATCTGATATATCGATACCAACACGTCTGTCTGGTTCGATCTTGACACGAGCAAAGAGGGGACCAACGTTAGAGATCGTGGAGGAGCTACGAGGTGTCAGAAGTTGAGTGGATGCGTTCATTACTGACTCTGTCAAACCGTATAGGCGATACTTCCTGACTTCAGCTTCCACATGGTAGCGTTATTATCTAAGACGACAGGTTCTACAACCGTAGAGTACAAGACATGATAAGTATGCGGATCAAGAACGTCAATTTCTAACCACAATGTGGAGACATCATAGCCAAAGCGGATTGCAAGCCAAGAAGAGGTGACTTCAGCCACACCAACAGGGCCAGGATGAAGACAGAGAGGGACATCAGAGGCGACTGACTTAATCTCGATCAAATCCGGAGAAGCAGGCTTAGTGGTGGAAGCCATGACTTCAGCCACACCATGAGGGCGAGGAGGAAGACAGACAGGGACAGCAGTGGCAACTGACTTAATCTCGATCAAATCTGGGCAAGGTTGCTGAGATGAAGAAGCCATGATAGAAGCTAGTACAAGAGAATGGACATACGAGTGGTACAAAAGTGATAATGAGTTCCTACGGCGATGTTTATGTACTGAAATAATGTACTATTGTAATTAGTAAATGTAAAAAAAGTTTGCAAATTTATCTAGTGGAAGATATTGGAACAAGGTGACTGTAGGGCTAAAATTGGACTCACAAACTCCTCGATGTATACGTATTTAAAACGTATTATATAACCACATTGTTTAAATATTGAACACATGCATTAATTAATCACAAATGTAAAGATGGGAAAACTAATTAAGAAATTTAGATTTGAATTTGTGACGGCGGCCGCCTCTGTCAGAGAATTAGAGGGCCAGAAAGGCTGCTTGAAAATAGATTAGTATATAGTGTCAGCCACGAAATCAGAGTAAAAGATTTTGTATCGTATCGGTGTGCTGAAGTGGCTATGAGTGTTATTAAGCTACGCGTTTAGAGTAGTTAGGGTTTGAAGAACGACGCTTTCAAAGAGTATGAAGTCATCGGGTTAGAAGAGATCATCCTCTTTGTTTCTGCAGACGTTCCTTGAGTCTAGGTTGTATGATGTCATTGTATTCTCAGAGTCACGCATTTCAGAATATCGTGTCGTAAGAGGCAGGAGTTTGTAATTGTTCGCAATGGAGGGTGACAGTAGTCAAGTAGAGAGAGGGAAGGATGGAGGACGCGGAAAGAAGGAGAGAAGAGGTGGCATAAAGTTTTCTGGATGGAAAGCTTTGCGACGGAGTGCGATGCGGAAGAAAGATGTGCAGGATGTGTCTGATGACGATCTAATGCAAGATACAGAAGAAACGATTGATGAGTTTTTCCCAGGTAGGTTTAGAAAAAATAAAGATGCGTATGTTGAACTTGGACGCCATTACTAAGAATACTGGCTGTGAAGACGAAGGAGAACGGGTTGATTGGAACGAAGGAGTGGAGGACCTAGAGTCTAGTAAGCAATCGCAGACCAGGAGTGGATCTCAAGAATTTGAACGTGAGAGCGCGGATAAAGAGTTCGAAAAAGTAGTAAGTTTAAATGGGAGTCTGAGTTTGCATTATGTATAAAACTTGATGTGATATAGAGTCTTAAATGTTTTGATGGGTTTGTTCAGTGGGATGATAAGGAGACATTTGTTGACGACATCTTTGTTGTTCATCTTCAGCAATTTGAAGCGGAAGCACATGGAGCAACCCAAGATTGTCAAGTGGATGAACGGAATGCAATGAATGACGATCAAGAAAAAGACAAAGTGGAATTAGACCCGGAACGATCACCGGTACAAATCCCAAACCTTGGACAGGATGTTGATCCAGGATGTCGTCCTGAGTTTATGATATATAAACATCCTAATGGCTTCATTCAATGCTGGTTGGTAGATAATAATGAGTTCCTATGGGCTGACAGTGAGGACGTGAACGAAGCAGATGCAGATAGTTGATGTTCTACTAGTGGATAGACGCATTGAAGCCTTTTTTCCTACGTGTGTTGGAAATGTCCAAATTTATGTGAGATGGATGCCAATAAATAAAGATCATAGCCAAATATTTCTTAGTAAATATTGACTAGCGTGTCCTGGTGTTCTTGATTCTAAGAGACAAGCATTTCTTTCTCTGTCAACCTCAATATATTATTTTTATATTATGCTTGATTTATATTTGTAGACGAAACGGACATTGTTTGAGCTCTCATGCATGGTGTTTTTTTGTACTAAAATGTATTGAAACGTTGTAAAAAGTAGGGGATTTTATGAATGTTAATAGAGAGGTATGTAGTATCGGATGTTCGGTGATGGCTGCTAGCTGATGTGCCGCTCCAGCCGAATTCTCTACCTGGCTGCTGGACGCACTAGGGTCGCATTGGGGACGCAATTAAACTCCCCACGATTAATAGATGCACCAAAGCGGACTTTGTTCCGCACAAGCCGGGTGCTCGATGGGCGATGGAATATGTTGCTGTCCCCCCTGATAGTCCCCCCTCCCCTGACAGTGTCCTCGACATGGGTCGGCGCACCACAGCGTAACTTCTGCCGCGTATGCAGGTTCATCGGAGAGTTAAGCAATGATTTCGCCAGGGTTGCCGAGTTTAGAAGCTGAAATGCTATGGGGACAAATTCCCGATGGTCCCATAGGGGAGCTGCTTCCTGTTGCAGAGGGGAGCTGGGGTTTAGGGTTAGGACGGGGTCGAAGTCGGCGCTATTTGGAGGATGGATAACTGATGGAAAGGGGGCGAGGTTCTAGATGTGAGGACGGGCTCCAAATAGGCGATGTTGAAAGGGCGGATTTCTGTCGATAGTTTAGAGCTACAGTTCGTGGTTGGGAGAATTATTAGGTTTGAAAAGAAGACCAGATCTGGTGTCCACAGTGACCAAAGTAGGTCTGTCTATGAAGGTTGTTGTGATTAGGGAGGGAGAGCTACCTTTACAAATTGACAACAGTAACGGGAAGAGAGTCCTGAGATTTTCGTTTCTTTCAGTTGCAGGAAGTAGCAGATATGGCGAGTCGTGGAGAGGAAGTAACGACACTGCACGAGGCAAGCGTCGATGTAAGCATTAAATCTATCCCCTCCACCTTCCTGATATCTGGGTGGAGAAAGATGCATATGAAATCGAAAGGCAATTTCGAGGTGACCAAGGAGGAGTTTAACGCCAAGGACTTTCACTATCCTCAGCAGGTACGTTGATGTCCTTACAATGCCTTGTCGTTAGTGCCTTCGGCGAGGGCCTGTGTTGATTATAATAAGAGACCGTCCTCGTCGTGCTTGAGAGGATTGTTGGGAGATAATGCAGAAACAGCGGTATTACTAGCGCGGTGCCGAATTGCAGATGGACTGTATCGAGCCTCTGAGATGCCGACTAATTAGAACCTCAATTCCGTTAAAATGGCGTTATTCCGCTAAAATGGCACGATTTTGGGGTGGGAAAATGAGAAAAACATGAAGAAATATACGTGAAATGGGGACGTTTTGGGGATAATATAGAAAAAGGGAGTCAATTTGGCAGAATTGTCAAGCAGAAACCAGAAAACTAATCGAGAATTTGGCCAAAAAGACCAAGATTTACATAGTTCATAAGCAAAGCATCGGAAAGTTTGTGCGGTATGCACTAATTGTCAAACACATTATTGAGAATCATCACCAGTGTATTGAACTGCAGTCTGAAAACAATACTCTGAATTGGAATTTTCAAGTCTTGTTTCCTAATATAAGTGGTACTACACCTCCCTCCTCTATCCTATAATAGCACCCTCCTTTAGAATTGATGAACCCAACAATGTATTTGAGAGGAATATCGCGCAGAAAAGGTGAATTCCAACACATTCTTGAGAATCACTTCATGAGCAGTGTTTCCGAACTGCAGTCCTGAAACATGATTACACGGTACAGGAACTTTTAAGATTTATTTCCTAATATAAGTGCTATTACACCTCCCTCCTCTATCCTATAATAGCACCCTCCATCAGAGTTCATGAACCCGACAATGTATAAATTAAAGAAGAATATAACAAAGATAAGGTGAATTTCGACACATTCTTGAGAATCACTACATCACCCGCGTTTCCGAACTGCAGTCCTGAAACATGATTACACGATACTAGAACTTTCAAGTTTTTTCCTAATATAAGTAGGCTAAAGTCATCGTGTCTATATCTTTTTTTTAACCAGATGTTGCGCATCAGAAAACACTAGTGTATCGAATCATCTAACATGCTGAGTCCCAAGACGCACGACAAGAAGCCCTTCAAAGCTTCCATATTCAAATATTCAGCATATATCAAGTCACTACACATCAGTCACCCAATCACCTTTTGCATCCATGATATCTAAGGAACCCCAAGCTAATCCATCAACAGCTAAGAGAAAGGATACAACGATTATTTTAATCAATATCGAGAGAACGTGCATGGAGTGTAACCTGATTTGACTAAGTAAAGTAATAAGCATGTCATGTTCAACTGATAATCATCACCTTGTGGTCACCACCCGACGGAGCTGACGGGCTACACGAGGTTTGTTTTCCTCACTTTGTTATGTTCCATTGCAGCACATGTGAGTTCTAATGGAGCTTTTGTTCCGAATATGACTTTGTCCCTTCATATGTTCTCTGACAGCACCGAAGCTATCCATATGGCGCAGGGTGAGATTGCACTATAGAGTATGGAGTCGGTTCTTCGTTTCCTCGTTTGAATGTGGACATCTCGAAGTTTCTGTCTTCAAAAAAATCAACAAAAAGGAGAGCAGATGTGAAGTGGAGATGTTCGGATTTTGTGCTGAATATGCTGGAAGAAGGAATTCCCACGGATATCACAATCTATGCACGGGGTGGTTCCACGGAAGCACACCGGAATGTGTTGAGTTGCGTTTGTCTCGTTTTGTACACTACCAACGAAGCCGACGTCCAAGTGCCGCAGTTAAGTGGTGCCATCGATCAACATTAATATGTGAGCTTTATGTGGCAATGAGAGTCTTTAAAGTGGAGAGTAGACTTGGGTTTGTAATTCTTCTAGCTCTGGCCAGGAAATCCAACCTTTGGCATTGTTGGCATCACTATACGACTTCCTGACAGTGCCGAGCACTTACATTGCAAAGTTAAGTCAGTAGCAGTGAAACTTGTTACAACTATAAACTTGGAAATTACGACGAAGTTATCTGGGTACTTGTCTTTCTTGAGCAGATGAAGATCAACAACAAGCAATTTATTTGCTTTAGAGCGAGAAGTAAGTACTTTCGGACCGACAGTTGATCTACAAGGAGGTTTTATGTTTGGAACTTCAGTTCATACCGAACTTGAACGCATTAATTAAATCAAGTCATAGTTTTTCATCTCAAGGCCGAGGTTGTAAATATCTTGTGTAATAGAAATTCAACTTAACTAGTGTTGTTCGTGATTATAAGAAACTAAGGGCATTTGTGGGAGCGGAGATGTGCAGGCATCTGCAATTATGATTCTGCAATACAGTTTGTTTGCATGCTTTGAAGAGAGGTTGTTAACCAAAATTTGAAAAGACATTTGTTTGTTTCATTGATAAATCTGACTGTGATGGCATTCTGGATGGAGATCCGAATGTGGTTTGGTTCTCAAACCTGCTCAGTACTAGCTCTAAATTTTATCACCGCGACCGAGATATTGCAGAGAGAGCCCGAATCGAAGCAGGGACGCGTACGAGTGAGTGCAGAGAGAGCCCGGATTGAAGCAGTAACGAGTGTGATGACTGGAATGTCGATACGCAACTCTAAGATAGTCACCTTCTTTTTATTTGTTATCAAAGCTAAGGACATATGATGTTATTAAGCTTGTCAACGTATGCTTGGCAGTTCTTTAGTTTGACATACAGATTTTTCAGCTTTTGAACGACAGTCGAGAACCATAAAAGTCAGGAAGGTTGAATCTACGAGGGCGTGCTAGTTTAGGGTCGTCATGGACCAAGACAGGGAACTCCTAAACGACAGTGGAGAACCATGATGCTCATAAAGTACAAGTCACGACGGCGTTTTAGTTGAGGGTCGGCGCAGGAGCACGCAAAAGAAGATCTGAACGGCCGCTCAAAACGTTTGAATGTCAAGACTCAGGTATGTGGCGGAACAGAAGCAAGATACAAGCAAAGACGAGCAGAAATGAGACCAATATGCGAAGAATTCCACGCCTCGTGTGCGACCAAATTTATTAAAAATCATCAAGTCCAACTTGCTAGTAGCTCGAGTTGTTAAGAGAATGTGATACAAGCAAGTTAGGGGAGAAATAAATCATTACAACTCCATCCCAATAACTATAAGACTCAGGTCTGTAAAACTTGTCTGCCTTAAGTTGTTCCATCTCCACTGCCTGTAAATCTGGAAAGTCTTTAATTGTTTACAAATTAGCGTCCGTAACCATGTGATGTTGAGTTGATCCAAGGCAATGATCATAACACTAAGCTTAAAGAGCAATTTCGAGTACTTACTGGTTTTGAGGATTTTTTAAGTTAATGAGAGACTTTGAAGTGGAGAGTAGACTTAGGATTGTGCTTCTTCCAGCTCTCCCTCCGTACTTACACCCAACGGATTGCAGACTTCTCTATTGGGATTCCCTAAGTGTTGAGCACTTGGATTACAATATCAGTAAAATTGAACAATTATTCAGTGCTACTGATTCTGTATTCGAAGAGATCAGCACCGAGGAAATCTGCGATAAAGAAGTCAGCAATTCTTTGAGTGTAAGTACAATGCAAGAACATGAAGGAGCACAATCCCAAGTCTACTCTCCACTATGAAGTCTCTGATTGCATCAAGACCCCTTACATTCTAGGGGCAGAGGAGAATTAGAGACTCAAAGGTTGCAGGTATTGGATGGAGATGTAATGATCTGCTAGTTTAGGGTCATTCCGGACCATGTGTCTACGCTACTCGAACAGATATGGCGAGTGCTAAACATTAGTACTCCTACTTGTTTCGTTGCTTACGAACGCCCGCTGGAGAAGAAGAAGGTCAATGATCTCCATACAATGACTATACAAAAGCAAGTGGAATAGCAAGACAGAGGAATTTTATTATTGACTATAGTATATAAGGTTGACAATGAATTCCAGAAACTGGCAAATTCCACGCGCCAACATGCTCCTCTAAGTCACCAACTTTCTAACGGCCGCTCAGGAAGATGGTCGTCGCCCACAACCCAACTCGCAGAAGTATCCCAACAAGTCGTCGAAACTCCGGGGGTCCTAATAAATTTTTGTGGGATAGTTGTGAAGTACGTGGTATGAGGAGGGGGGAGAGACATGAATATGGCAACATGCATAGTCACAAACGAGGAGAAAGGGACGAGGAAGTGCACAAACTAGTAGAAGGCAAAACTCACCGTCAACGTTAAGCATCCAAGGCGATGAGCATCCAAGGCGTCACATGTCCGTCACTGCACCATCGCCATCGGAGGAACCAGCGCCTTCCGCGGTGTCCAGGACGGACGAACCCCGGAACCGAGAATATCGACGATGCCGTCGAGAGGACCGTGCTTCACACTGCATTAGAGACGAGGCATTCGTGCGGGCACCCTGCGAGGAGTAAAATAGTCGTCTCCTCTCTGTGAGTGCATGGACGGAATATAATCCAAGTTCTCCAGTTCAAGGGATCGGTCCGTGTACTTGGCACAAACTCGGACTTTACTAGCGAACGCCGTGGCACGTAGCGAACACGTATCTTGGCCTTTGTATTTCCATGTGAAGGCCATGTAGCGCGGAATACTTTTTCCGGACTTGACGATGTGGAAAATGTACTTCGCCACAGACTGGCGGAGCACCTGATCGTTGAGATTGCCCTTGTAAACGATGGGGAATATTGCATTGTATCGAGAATTGAGCAGTGCTGATTCGGGGCTGGAGTCTATGAGGAGGGTGTTGGACGCATTTAGACATATATCGGGCTAACAGAATCTGGGCTGGCCCCACACCATCTTGTGAAGGACCTTAACGTGCAGCCTATCTCTTGGGTGCCCGACATGCTGGACGTAAGTCCTTTCGGTGGCCATGAGGTTAGGCCGCATTGTAGAGGGGTGACCTGGACATGGATATGGGTGCAACCAACACTCTCTAACCGGACATTGACACACCGACTGCGGCCTGGTTTCAATGATATGAGTGCAATCTTCAACAGAGAGGATTTCTCTTGGTCGCGTCAGTCTCTGGAATAGAAACTTGACCATACCCGTCGTGATATTCCTCGGCATCCTAGTCCAAATACCAACGTGACAAATGCTAGTGAGAAACGCGAGGAATTCCCGCACTCCCGGCCGACACCTAAGGACGTAGTCTTTGAAGATAGTTCGGGTCTGGGGACGGAAGTCCGCCCCCTCAGAGAAGGATGGCTGAACACAATGCAAGGGCGGGTTCTGAAGAAACCCATTGTCGTGCTCGATATCACAGAGCACGCCGTCAAGCTCCAAGATAACAAAATACTTCATGAACTCGGGTTGTATTTTCTCGTACGCAGGATACGTGACCTGCAAATACTATGGCCTTGTAAAAATAGGCAGCCAACTAGAAAGCATAAGCAAACATGAAGTACCGAGAACCGACGTGATCGACCATGCAATAGAGGGAGGCACGCATTTTCTGGACGACCGTTTTGAATAAATGTGGGTGGTGAAATTCAGGGATGGCCGGTGAGCGAAACTGGGGAAAGCGATCACAACCATCTGAAGACGTCGTGAGTCATCACATCATCTTCCGGAACGACTCGGAAGGAACGACTTGTTATGTACTATAGAGGAAATTATATGGCCGCCCAGAAATCCCATGCTTGGAAAGAATCTGGACGGCCGCCCAGAAATCTGAGGGACACATCAAGAATAGCCGGGGGGGGGGGAGTTGGTTCACTGGTCAAAGGCGAGGGTCATATATGTGAACCGCGGTCCAAAGATTGTCATGGGAAGGAACCCAGCGCTCATCGAAACATTGAAGACTGAATAGAGGACGACACTATACTAAGCATGCGGACAATCTTGGTGGCCGCCCAGAAACACCAAGCTTGGAGAGAATCTGGACAGCCGCCCAGAAAACCGAGGGGGGCGAAAAGGGTACGATTCTATGCTAGCGCCTAGTGATCCCAAGCATGGAGACAATCTGGGAGGCTGCCCAGAAATCCCAAGCTTGGAGAAAATCTGGACGGCCGCCCAGAAAATTGAAGGAGTCTTAAAGATGAGCAGTGAGACGAGTGGTTGCATGGTCGAAGGCGAGCATCATACATCTAAACCGCGGTCCTAAGATCATCATCGAAGGAACCAAGCGCTCCTCAAAAAACTAAAGGCTGGATAGGGGACGATACTGTACTAGCGCCTAGTGATCCCAAGCATGGGGATAATCTAGATGTCCGCCCAGTAACCCCAAGGTTGGAGATAATCTCGACGGCCGCCTAGAAAACCGATTGGGCCGAAAAGGGTACGATACTATGCTAGTGCCTTGTGGTCCCAGTCATGGAAATAATCTGAGAGGCCGCCCAGAAATCCCAAGCTTGGAGAAAATGTGGACGGCCGCCCAGAAAGTTCCTTGCAATCATCAAACATGACAAACGGTTGGTTCAGAGAATAGACGCATTACACTGCTTGATAAGAGGCCTAACCTGTGGAGGCTGAGTCGTAGAGGCGCCTAGCGCTGGAAAGTTGTCAACTGGGGAGACAACCGGTAGAGTATTCGCAAGAGGTTCTAACGAAGCCGACTGTGCTAGTGGGAATTCCTCAGTTCCTAGCCGCTCCTGAACACGCGCGGCTAAGCCCGTGATCGCCTCATGGCCCTGTAAGAAATTGCATCGTAATGAATTGGATTCTGAGAATCTACAACTAGGGTCACGTAGGAAAATAATTCTTTTTTAGCATTAATCAAGATGAGCGAGCTCAGGAATTATACATTGATATAAGCGACTCGCTTTGATTCTAGGGGAACGGCCCCACTACACTGGTACAGAAATAATCTACACCAAGAACTCATGAACGAATCAACCCGGAGAATTCTAACCCCGGTGGCAGACTATGATAGATGGGAACCCACCGAATCAATCTTGTTGTCTACGTCTACCTCCGCGTGATCGACAGCAGCAATGGCCTGTAAATGACATACGAAGAGTTCCAACATGAGAAATCATGGTCAATCGATAATCAAGAAGAATTCCAAACGATAAGGCGTTCAATCGTTGGTGCGGGGTTTAATCACCTATTGATTGTTGATGTCGTACTGCGTAAGGTGCAGATCCTCTGGGTTGGAGTCTGGCTCGAATCTCACCGGGGCAGAGGCGCTGGAATCAGGGACTGTTCCAAGGGAAGGCGCAGGGGCCAAGGGCGCCGGGGCCGGAGCGGGAGACGGGGGAAGTGTTGATGCAGGAGGCACCGGATTTGTGGCCGGGAATGGGGGATCAGGCACAACGACAAACTGATGTGTGGTAACTTCAGTGAGGAAGGCGGCGTCTGCACTCGGTGCGGCGCTGGCTTGGACTGAAGGGTTCCCCATAGGAGGATGAATCATTGCCGGAGGAAGGATCATCCCCGGAAGAGGGACCATCCCTGCAGGAGGGATCATTCCCGGATGAGGAATCATCCCCGCATGAGTGATCATTCCCGGATGAGGGATCATCCCAGCAGTAGTGATCATACCGGCAGGAGATGGCATCGTCGGATACACGCCAGGTGTAAGCCGTAAGAAGCAGCATAAGGCATTGCTTGTGCTTGTGCCATCTGCACACTCTCCACCATGGCTTGCATTTGCTTCTTTATATTCTCCATCATGTTCTCCATTCTCTTATTCAAGTCAATCTTCTCATCTTCGTGTTTCTTTATCACCCCGTCGAGGGTGCTGTAGACCTCCATGTACTTCGAGGCCTCCTGTGCCCTTAGTTTCTTTAGAGTGGCCACAATCACATCGGCCTGCGGCTTGACGTCGGGCTTGGATGCCGAAGACGAGCTCTCGGGAATCTTAGCCCGACTTATCTCCTCCAGGATGACTTCCCTGTCGTGAGCGTGGAATTCCTGTCGCAGCTGAATCCTGCTCTCAAGCGAGGGTTCGTCCACGGCATCCAGATCAATGACAGTCTCGGACGCGGTTCCGCGGCTGTCCACACTTTGTGAGGCGCGCTTCTCGGCCTTCTCCTCCGCCACCTTGACCCGCTCTTTCAACGTATTGATGTACTTAAGAATTGCTGGAGGAAGGACTTCTGCAATTGAATCGACGGTACGAGCAGGATCCCGTTGTTCCACGAGCACCTCCAGATCATCCGTAGTTGCGTCCAGCACTGGGACATTGGATGTTATTTCTTGCTCCACGCGTGGCTCCCAAGGAGTTGGCTCCTGGGACTCAATTCCGTAGTCGTCCCGAAGAGAAAGCGAGGGGTCAGCCATGACATCCTCTGAGTATTCTCCATGCTCCTCCTCCCTTCGCTGTGAATCCCCCAACTCGACAACCGTACGAGCGTGCTGGTAATGTGCAGGGCTCGCGTTGCCAGTCCATCTGTCGTCAATGCTGCGAATTTCGTACCCCTCATCGTCCGTTCTAGTCGGCATGCGGATCTGGGATCTCAGCCGCCTCGATTGTTGCGATGAGGAGTCGCCCCTGGACACGGTAGCTTCCGAGTCCTCCATCTGAGGATCACCACCGCCGAACTCGTCATCCGACTCGTGTTCCGCCGGCACCATCAAGTCGTTCGACTGGCCCTGCACAGGGTCCGCCTCGTTGTCGTCGCTGGAGTACTGTTCTTCTCCTTCCATGAACTCCGAGGGAATAAGATTGCCCTTTGTATAACGCTGTAGCGGCAATATCTCCCTGTTGGCAGCTTTAGAGTTTGGGATATCATCCCAACTAAACTTGAGGAACTCCGGTATCACAGCTTCCGCCGAGTAACTGCATGCCTTGTAGGCCACAGCCTTGTGTTCTGACAGGTACCGCCTGCTGCCTACCAGAAACGATACAGTTGACTTGCAAAGCATCTGTAAAAGGGCCGCACAAACAAGTCAGAACATATAGTCCTCAGCGCAAACATTTGATTGAATACGATGATCGAATGTTTCTGGACGGCCGTTCAGAAACATAGTGCGATAGAGAATGCAAGGGGATGTGTGCATACTGCTCTATCGAACCGCTATGCAGAGCAGGCAGAACAAAGCGAGAGACAAATGTTTCTGGGCGGCCGCCCAGAAATAAGCGGGGTAGTGAAGGAAATTCACATCAATGGTAAGGAGGCACTTACCGCGCATGCTGTCAATGCTTTGAGCCCGCAGAAGTACAGCAACACCGATCCACTGGGTCTGCGGTATTTGTCAAGGAAGTTCATGTAAACCTCCGTCCTCAACTCGCACCTTGCAACGAAATGCCTATGATCGCTGCGATAGGTCTCGATGCTGTCGGCAGTTTCGTCCAGTGGTTCCAATTCTGAGTCCGGCTCATTCAATCGAGGGGTTTCGGTAATATTTTCCTCACCCACCATCTGGTCACACGTCTTAACTCTCCTATCCACGGTCTGGACGTACAGGATCCGGATCTCCTCTTTCATGTTCTGAGGAGGCTTGCCCTTGCCGGCCTTGTACTGTACCGTTGCACGATTTGTGTGGTTGGGGAAGTACTTGGATACGATCCGCTTTACAGAGTCCTCTGTTAGTCGCGAATAGATCAACATCCTAGTGGTGACTTCATCGAAGTGTGCTGAGAGAAGATCGACCAAGCTGCTCACGTACATGTCGTATCCTTGGTGCAAGGATACCTCTTCTCCGAGACCCGGCAGCATCCTGAAGTCGAGGATGCCAACCTCGCACATGTTGACAATGGCGGGGCCTTGGTCATACAGAAATACCTTGCCCCCACGCTAGCAGAAGTGATTGTTGGAGAACATCCGTTGATCGCTCTTCCATATCCTGAAGGAATGGTCCGCTGCCCGTAAAGTGATCATGTGACGCACCCGGTTGTTCAGCATCATCCTTACCACGCTGTCGCTTGCCGGAGGCAGGGGGGTCCTGTTCTTTCCTTGCGTGATCTGTAGCCTCAGCCAGTCCTTCCCAACTACGCGCATGGCATGGTCGACGTGGAATGTGTTGACGCTGAGGTACTTCTTCGCTACCCACCAGAATTGTGGGACGAATGCGTCGGAGGGGATGACTTGTGTCACCTTCGAGTTCTTGTTCTTTATGATCATTCCCATCACGACCTTGATGATCACAACTTTGAACTTCTTCCTCTGGATCCACGATTGCATCCGTTGGGCCCGGGTCCAAATCTTTGGAAATTGCTGCCTCATTATCCCAAGGTAGACGTTAGGATCATTCACCAGAATGTGGTCTGCCAGCAGTTCGAGTTGAGAATCATCAAGACCTACGAGAGGTCTCAAGAACGTCGACGAGATCTCGAAGTGAGGGTACTTGATCTTGTTTCCCCTGTCGTCCCGCAGATCCTTCAGCGGCTGCTTTGTGTCGAGATCGTGGAGCTCAAGTGTCTGGTACTTCGAGAAGACCTGAACCCACTTGGCATACGCCGCATCTGATGACATCACGAGCCGAATCTCTCCAAGGCTATTCAAGACGATGTTCTGCGTCTCCCCCTTCTTGTTCTTCGCATTTCCAGTGGACTCCAAAGTCTCGATGGCTTGCTCTTTGAAGCGCTGCACAGATTCACATGTCAGAAGGCACTGGATTGAAAACACACGCTACTGCAGTCTAACCCAGAAGCTTTGATTGTGTCAGCTAGGTACTTTTGTAATAAGCAATAAACGAAGAAATAGTTCTGGGCGGTAGCCCAGAAACATTTCGTGTTGGAGCTGGACTAGGCTTCAGAATACGAGATAGTTCTGGGCGGCCACCCAGCAACATTTCTCGATAAATCTGAAGCTGTTGTTCAAGAAGAAATAGTTCTGGGCGGGCGCCCAGAAATATATTTCTTGTTAGTACTTGAGGCTACAGAGAAAGAGAAACTAGTTCTGGACGGCCGCCCAAAAACATTTTTTGATAGAGCTGAAGCTGCTGTAAAAGAAGAAATAGTTCTGGGCGGCCGCCCAAAAATAATTCTTGTTAGAGCTTCAGGCTACAGATAATGAATAACTAGTTCTGGACTGCCGCCCAGAAACATTTCATCTTAGAGCATGAAGCTATACATGAAGAGGAATTAGTTTTGGGCGGCCGCCCAGAAACATTTCATGTTAGGGCCAAAGTAAGATGATGATAACATTCGTACCTCATATGCTAGATGTTGCGCTTCTTCTTCCGATCCCTTGGCGTACTTCATGTTCTTTCTGCACATCTTGGGTCGGAGATGCTTGCACCAGATTTCGCGGAGGTGCATTACAGTCGCAAGAGCGGACGTCAGGTATGGTTGCTCGTCGTTGCCGTCATTGTATTTGTACGACAGCGTGTGCAAGTGTGATGTGTTATCCGACCACACTATCTCGCACGTCCATATCTTGAGCCGGTCCTTGATGCTCTTATCACTGACTTTGATATGTCCGTCAAGTATACGTTTAGCCGCTGCCCAAGTGTGTTGGCCTTTGATGATCCAAAATAGACCTGCTTCTACGCAGTCCAACCAGCTCTTGGGCCTCGTCAATGTGTTTGGCATCACAGTCAGAATCTGCTTGTTGAATTGCAGAGTGACCATGTTCTTCAGGACTGCAGCAATGCCTGCTTGCTCCAAAGGCTTGTAGATCCTCCCGGACTTTGGATCACATTTTTCCATGTCCCCGACCTCCAGCTGGAAGTACCGCCTCTGACCGAAGATGTACATGTACCCGGCGTTTTTCTTGAACATTAAGTTTGCCGTTACATGTCCTTGGAGCTCCTCGTACAGTTGAAGCTCTTCTGCCTTGTCCGCAGCCTTTTTCTTCGTCTTCATCTTCACGGACAACTTATCCGGAACCATGTTCGGGTGTAACGGAAGCGTGTTTGGGTACTCGCTCCATCTGCCACCTTCCAGATACGTCCCCATCGAGGTCTTCTTCACCGCGGTAATCAAAGCGGTTGCCTCGTCGACGACCGTCACGAGTTCTTCGGGGATTTCAGCTGCAGGTTCCTCGCTAGCTTCCCGCATTGGCTCTTCCGTTGCCTCGCTGGAGTACCCTCTCTCCGCTTCAGTCGCCTTCTTCCTCTTAGAATTATTCTTCTATGACGCCTTTACCTTGTCACGGGCCCTTTTACGGGTGGGAGCGGCAGCGGTCGACTCCGTGCCCTGAGTTCCGACGTCCTCTCCACTGTCGCGCTCGTTTGGGACAATGTCGGCCACACCGTCGTTTCTCTGAAACACGGTACGCGGTGGGGGCATTGTACTTGCTCCGGCTAAACCAAATCGAGCAGGAGGGCGGCTACGATTTCCTGCGGCAGGCGCACTGGCTGGCGTCGTGGGCGGATCCCTTGCAGATCCAGTCGACTGCCTTGCATCGGTTTGGGCATCGCGAGATTCACCTCTGTAGCGAGTCCCCGAACCTTCTTCGACGGGCGTGGACGGAGTGTCCATTGTCGGAGCAGGAGTTCTTCGCTGGTCCGCTGCCCTACTGGATGCGGATTGTGGTGACGGAGGAACAACTTCCTTGCCCTTAGATGTCGTGGCGGGAGTAGAATCACTGGTCGGATGAGGAGACATACAAGAGTTCCTCTGCAAGCGCTTTGCCTGCAGCTCTGCTGCTTTCTTGATTACCCCCTTGGCAGTCTTGAAGTTGCTGTTGATGAAGACACGTAATTCCTTGTACTTGTGCAACCAATCGCCTGGGTTGATTAGCTCGAGTTTGTTTTTAAGGAATGCTTCGCAGGATGTTCTGTAGTTTAAATCCGTCAGTAGCCCCGAGGATATTTGTAGATAGTACACGTCAAACTCTGCACAGTCTTCGGGATAGAGAATGATGCAACCACTGACTCCTACATCCATGTTAACAACGTCGAGGAAGACGTGACCTTCGCGGAGATGCATTCCAATCACTGTGATCATTCTGAGTTGTCGCCACTTATGAGATCCCTCAGCGTTTTTAAAGCCAAGGCAAAGAGTGAAGTAGGAAGATCCATCTCCATCGTGCACTTCGACGGACCAGGTACTGTTCTTGGATACAAGACGCAGTGGGATCTTCGTTTCTAGCAGTTCATTCCATCGTCCTAGATCTGACTCGTCTTTTTTAAGGTATCCGACTAGTGGTGGCGCGGATTCATTAAAAGACTCCATCTGCGCACACTTCAAACGTGGACACTTAAGTTATAAAGATGAAGCGCAAAGATTAAATAAATCTGGACGGCCGTCCAGATTTATTTTCAATACCTTAACGATACAGCCTTAGTACTAGTCCTTATCTTCCACCCTCTATTTCTGGACGGCCGTTCAGAAAGATCTAGCATGTTTGGAATGTCATTGCCAAGTTTAGTTGGACTTCAGAGGTCGTTGTATTGATCTAGACAAACTGCAACAGCTTCTGGGAATCTGTAACGATTGGTTCTGAACGGCCCTGCCCCGCTCTTTTTTCTGGGCGGCAGTGTAGAAATACGATACATGTATCGTATTTCTAGTACTCGCGAACAAACTGGTATCGGATTAGATCTCTATCGGCTTTAAGAATTCTATGTAGTTCTTCTACCTGATAGGAATCTCTTTCACAACTGCGGATTGCACCTTATTTTCCTGGGCGGCCGTCCAGAAAGATCATCGCATTGTTGTGCGTTGCGCTTATTGTAGAAATAATTTGCCTCTGATATTCGTGGTAATTTCATTTCCTAACTAATGAGCACAATTCGATTTTTCGGATTCAGTTCAGAATATCTACTAGTTTGATTCAGCCTTCATTTGTATCTCAAATATTACTAGCACATGTCTTTTCTGGGCCGCAGTTTAAAAATTGAAGTCCTTACATTTGTTACTCTCTAAATTTCTTAATCACATATTTTGAGAAAAATTGTTTCAGAGCGGCCGTTCAGGGAGTTGAGTCCCTTTAGTCTTTCTGCATTTTTTATCTCATTTCACTTTAGTATAATTTTTCTGGGCGGCAGTTCAAGAATACGATACATGTTTCAATATCAGTGTTTGGTAGTCGCGGACATACAGGTATTGACTGGTTTTTCTGGGCGGCAGTTTAGAAAAATAAGTCTTTACATAATCCATCAATGTTTTAACCAGAACTGTTGATTAATGTTTTTTAGGCGGTTGTACAGGAAATTTCTGGGCGGCAGTTCTGGAATTTCTAGTTCCTTCAATCTTTCTTCATCGTTTCCCTCACAAAGATTGAGAACAGATTTTTTCTGGACGGCCGTCCAGAATAATTAAGCCTCTTGTATTTTTGTTAGTTTAATTCCTCATCGAACTAGGTCAACACTACTTCTGGGAGCCACTTTTGACAACTTAGTTCCTTACTTGTGCGTTTTATATCGAGTTTGCATTAGACAATGTTTCTCTCTGGATTAACATTTAGAAAGTTTTGTCTCTTCATTCTTAATGCAATTTGTAACCCACATGAAAAATAGAGCATTAGCATACTTACAATCATGTGTAACGAAGCATTATCAGATATCTTGGCCTCGTGAAATCCGCAATTCATTACTACTACCGAGGACAGTTTGTTTTCTGGGCGGCCGTTCAAAAAACTTAGCCTCCTCACTTGCGCATTTCATTTCCAAAATGCCGAGGACAGCTAGTTTTCTGGGCGGCCATTTTGAATACTTAGCCTCGTGACGCGCATTGCATTTCTTTAATACCGAAGACGGCTAGTTTTCTGGGCGGCCGTTTTGAGAAATTAGCCTCCTGACGCGCATTTTATTTCGAAAATGCCGAGGACTGCTAGTTTTCTGGGCGGCCGTTCAGAAAACTTAGCCTCCTCACGCGCATATGTTTTTAAATGCCGAGGGCAGCTTCTTTTCTGGGCGGCCATTTTGAATACTTAGCCTCCTGACGCGCATTACATTTCTTAAATACCGAGGACAGCTAGTTTTCTGGTCGGCCGTTCAGAAAAATTAGCCTCGTGACGCGCATTTCATTTCGAAAATGCCGAGGACTGCTAGTTTTCTGGGCGGCCGTTCAGAAAATCTAAGAGGTTGATTCTACGATTGACCTAGTATACTGGTTCTTTTATCACAATAGCATTACTTATAAGCATTACGTACATTCAATTCAGTGCATTGGCATACTGGCAATCATGTGAAACGAAGCATTATCTATATACGGCGTAGATTTTAGTATTGAACAACAATCCCAATCAATTAGAATGAGTTCTTGAATCGAAACAAAGCAAATAGAATTCGGAGCTCACCTGAAAGAATGCGAAGTGAAGGCTGGATGATGTCGCGTCAGTGTCGTGTCGGTGAAATCTGATGGCCGTTCCTCAAAACTCTAGCGTTAACCGAGTGTACTACGACTCTCTCCACCACACCTCAGAATCCAGCAATTCGCACCCAGTTTCCGCACTAATTTCTGACAAACCACAGAAAAAATTGAATCAGCCGAATCCCTAAGTTGTACCAATTCGCAGCTACTGAATTGGGTTGAACTAAAACACGCTATAAATACAGCTCAAGCAATTCCAATGCAGAAGCGCAACTTCAATGCAGACATCCAAAAATGCAAAAAATAAATTGCAACCTGATTTGAAATGCAAAAGCTGATTTGAAATGCAAAAGAACATGCAACCTGATCTGAGTTTCCATATGGTTGCTACATAACAGAGCAGAGGAGAATCTGTAAGAGCACCGGACAAAAATTGTACAGGCCAGAGAAGATTGGTTGATCGGTAACTGCTTACTGCGGGAATTGTACGTTTCCACGTTTCTAAGATACAGTAAAGTGAACATGCGAAGAATTTAAAACTGAACAGTGAGCATCACTCAGAATTTAAAGCTCATGAAAAAATTCCACACACGAACACCGTTCGTATGCACATGCTTGCTAACGAATGAAGCTACGTCTCACTTAAAGATCTGCATACGGAGTTGTCGTTGACGACAAAAACTACCGAAGGAAGTACTTCTGCTGCTACTTTTCAAAAACTGTTGCAAGATCCAACGATCGTAGAATGGCAAACCTAATCGTGTCAACGACAGAACAGTCTGAGATTCAAATAATCAAAAAGAGGAGAGGAGAGTCCTTAGGGTTCTCAAAAGAAACATCATCATCAGCACAAACCCACCTGCCAAAAGCTCGCTCAGGCGAATTCGCCGCTCTCTCACGACAAAGGCGGAAGGAAGTGTGAAACTGAGGCAGCGGAGGAGTAGAATGATGATATATTCCTTGTAATAACGCAAATGCAGCTATAAAAAGTTGATTCTCTGGCTTTGATGCACTCCCACTCCCAGACAAGAATTTGGCGGACTCTCCACCAGCTCAGTCTCCAAAACCTACATGAAAAGCACACGCATTTCAAGAGCGGCACTTCAAGTGCGAGTACTGCTCTAGCCCGCTCCAGCAAAAAACACTCGAAACGTGAAATGCAAAAGCAGAAGCGAAAACCCTGAATTGTGTTCAAAGCACAAACCCAAAACAGAAAATGAAAAAAAGCAAACACGAAGGAGCGAACAACGCACAAACGGAGCTCACAGCGGAGGACGTGCGGAGCGGAGAGAAACAGGAACACGAAGAGGATCAGGAAGAGGATCACGACACGAAGCGCAGACACAGGCGGAGGATAGCGCCGACGCGGGGAGCGCACAAAACTGCACCGACGCGGGGAGCGGCGGAGCACAGCAAACGAGGAGAAGAAGACGACGAATGAGAGAGAAATGACGGCGGAGGGGGGTCATCATGACCCACCCTCATCATTACCCTTATGGGCATGCCCATACCCATATGCGGTAATGGCCATGCACATGATCATGGACATGTCAACATCACTAATTTAGGTATTCTTTGTTTTTTATTTTCCAAATTTGCAAGTTCACTAATTTAGGTCTTCTTTGTTTAGATCCTAATTTTGTAAATTACTTTTAGGAACTTTGTGTTCAACGTTTAGTATTCTAAGTCTAATTTTCTAAATTAAGTTTTTAGTTTTCTTCTAAGTATTCCACATACTTAGTTTACGTGAAAGAATAGTACTCCAAGAAAGTTAACCTCGCCTTGATAAATACTTACTTTAGTCTTGTTGATATATGAATACAAAGATTGTTATTCTAAACTGGATTCTTACTTTCATATATATTCTTCAACTAAAATTTCTTGTACATGTATCTTTTAATGTTGATTTCATTGTCCAACTTTGTTACTAATATTAGTACCAGCCTTAAGTTTAACTTTGGTAAGACTTGACTAGTTTACAAAGGCTATTTGTACTCAAGTGACAAATTTCCAATTACTAGTTTACTAAGGCTATTTGTACTCAAGTAAAATTGTTGATTAAATAATCTTAAATCGCAATCGTAGGTTTCCATACTTCTTAGTCTTATTGGATGTAGTTAGGTCCCAAATCATAGTCTACACTCGACGAAATGTACAAGAGGGAATTAGAGCCTACTAATCGAATTTGGAGTCTTGATGCTTCCTAGATTGGGTGAATTTAAGTGTAGTTTCTCCAAAGATATCACAGAGTTTCATCATTCTCAAATTCAAACAAAAATAAAGGACCCTAAACCCTAAATCCTAAACCTTAAGCAATAATTTGCAAGGGCATAAGGCGAGAATACGGTCTAAATACAATGTTTAAAATTAGTGCTACTTGTAATTGAAATGGAAAACCACTATTTCTTCATGTCAAGGACACAGAAAGACACAAGGATATTTGAGACCCACTAACAAGAACTTGAATAAACAAAACAAGAACACAAATAACATCAAGAAATGTGAGAAGTACAAGAGATGTGTTGTCAAGACTGGAGAACCCTTCAGCCTCAACTCCTATATATACTACTAATAGGAAGCTTCTTCCGAGACTTTTTAAGCGACTTCCGAGACTTCTCAAGCAACTTCCGAGACTTCTCAAGCGCCTTTCGAGACGCTTCGAGACGCTTCTCAATCTTCAAGTAGTTTCTTATATATGTCCGTGACACTTCACATGTAATTTTTTCTAATATATAAGTAAAATATATTGACTATTGGACTAGTTGAAATTTTGAAAACAAAAGGAATAAAACATGGTTTAATGAAATCTTAATTAGCAGTCAGATTTAGTCCTTATCTTTCAAACATCTAAAATTTGAAATAAGTTTTCATGAAGTTAACATAACTATGGGCATGTAATTGTGCTTTTTTCATTCTATGTTAAAATAGCACAATAAATGCCTAATTCATATTCAAATTTGTATTATGAAAAATTGTAATTGAATTAAGATCTTATTGATTTTACTTCTATACTCCTCTATATATATATATATATATATATATAAAATCTATTTATTTATTTATTTATGTCTATAATTGCGACTTTTTATATATCTATATAAATATTATATACATAACTAACTATATAAATATAAATATCTATAGCATTTTATTTTTTTAAATTTTTTTTTCATATATATATTTCTACTTGTATAGGCATTTAATTGCGCTTTTTCATTCTATAGTAAGGAAGGCTTCTGTTAAAATGGCACACCTCAACTTTATGAACTACAGCTCAAAAACCATGTGATATAACAGAATTTTAAATTGATAAGAGGGAAAATGAGTGACAATGTATATAAAGATGTGATATTACAAAATAAGTTGTGATATTACAGAATACAACATTTTGTATGAGCACAAATGTAAGATCTAGTGTGGCAAAATGGCACATGGCACAGTGCCATTTTAACGGAATTGGGGTTTAAGCACAATAAATGCTTACTTTGTATTCAAATTTATCTTATAAACAATTGTAATTGAGTAAATATATTATGTATTTAACATCTATACCTGTATCGATATATTTCATTATTCATACTCGTATCTATATCCATATATGTATATAAATAAATCAATTTATTCCTATATATATTTGAACTCGTATTAGGATGTAATCACGCTTATTTTATTCTATATTAAGATAGAACGAGAAATGCTTACTTTGTTTTCAACTTTGTCTTAGAATTAATATAATAGAATTAAGATTTGATGAATTTAACTTCTATACTAATATCTATGTATATATACGTACTTAATAATCTATTCATATAATTACATTTGAGTCGGTACACCTGAGCGTACTTTGAGCTCTGAGACTGATCTTATTGCAGATGATTGACAAAGATGACATTCAACAGGCACTAAGCAAGTTCATTGGTCGCCGCACCGTTTCTTCTTTATCTATTCATACACATTTGTACTTGTGTATATATCTGTATATACATATAATTATTTATTTATTTATTCATATACATACATATATTGAGGAATCCAAACCTATTATTTATTACAACATACATATATTGAGGAATCCAAACCTATTATTTGATTTCCATATTTTTATGATGCACAAGGGTCATCATAATGACATGAATATAGCACCAATAGAGGGCATGTCATATTGGTGCTACAATAACAATTGCTAATAAGAAAATAAAATAATATAAAAATAATGGATTTAGAAATGGCGCCAAATGATATTTGTTACCTAGGGGACATCAAAATAACACAAACAAAGCGTAACTATGCTACATCACAGCGAACATGACATTCATAATATTAACAAAAACATGAAATTAAAACATTGCATGTCAAAATGGCACTTACTTACATTCATTTTGAGAGCATCAAACATAACATCAAGCATTACATGATTGGTAAATTGAGCCATGAAAGGGCCGCGAGTTTCACATGTTCTTGCAATGCCCCTTATGCAATTTAATTGCCTCCACGGCATGTCACATCGTGATAGTGGGGAACGCGTCAATTTTGTGCTCAATTTCTTTCTTATGCTTTGACTATAAAGGATACCAGTCATTTTTACAACATATTGACATCGTGCCGTTTTTTACTAGATTGATGTTAAAATGACACTCAATTGGCAATTTTCTGTCTAGCATGATGGAAACACAATAATTGAATTTAGAATGATATCAGAGTGATGTGAGAATGAAAGTCTTGTTTTTAATATCGATATGACACAACATTATTTGACAATCATGCACGTCACATTACAATGCCTAGTAATGAAGTTGACTTCAAATAAAATTGACTTCAAATGGTGTCATGGAACGAAGACCAACTCATTCCTTGCCTAGGGAGATTCACTTGGAAAGCATTGTTTATATTGTCATATGAACAATGGATTTTTGGGCCAACAAAAACCCGGGGAGGCAATTCACTTATTATAGGCACGGCACTGCGGCATAACAAGTCAATTTAGAATCCTTATTCCATTTATAATAACGCATAATTTGCATCTTTTGACGGAATCAATTTTTTAATAAATATAATCTTATTCTGCTTTATTATAACTTTCTGTACAATAAAAATTTTACCAACTAAACAAAGTATAGCACATAAATACAGCATAGATATTTGAACTGTAATATGTAATAACCTTATTATTAATTTATTAGGCCCTTATTATAAATTTAATTTTATTATATTTATAATAAAATTTATAATATATCTTAAAATTTAAGGACTTCTTGTCCTTACACCCTTGCATCATCAAATATCTCATTTTACAGTTATTATATGTCATATCTTACTATATATTAAGAATTTTGAAACACCTAATACATATTCTAAAAGCTCTCAATGTCTACTTTCTTATGAACTATATATCATCATAATCATTAGTGATTTAGTTATAGTATTTTGTAAGATAAGACATAATAAATCTTCTTATAATAACTAGGAGTTGTCTCCCCAGGAACAAAACATGACTTTCACGCGTTACATCATGGAACGAAACATATTTTTCAATGCGACAAATATTGAGGAATCCAAACCTATTATTTATTACACAATCATGTGCATGTCTAAGGTACTAACCCCAATTCCGTTAAAATGGCACTATGTCATATGCCATTTTGTCACACTAGATCTTACATTTGTGCTCATATAAAATGGTGTATTCTGTAATATCACAATTTTTTTGATAATATCACTCCTTTATATACATTGTCACTCATTTTCCATAATATCACCTTAAAATTCTGTTATGTCACATGGTTTTTGAACTGCAATTCAGAAAGTTGATGTCTGCCATTATATCGGAATAATGCCGTTTTTACGCACTAGACCTTAACTACACTCCTTGGAAATAAGGAAACTGAAAAGATACCGCACAATCACAACGAAAGAGGGTAAGTTGTAGGCATTTATCCCCAATTCCGTTAAAATGGCATTATGCCGCTAAAATGGCACACCTCAGCTTTCTGAACCACAGTTCAAAAACCTTGTGATATAACAGAATTTTGAGGTGATATTATGGAAAATGAGTGACAATGTATATAAAGGAGTGATATTATCAAAAAAATTGTGATATTACAGAATACACCAATCAATGTGACCGCATATGTAAGATTTGGTGTGACAAAATGGCACATGCCATAGTGCCATTTTAACGCAAGCCACAAATTTTTTTTGCAATATTGAGGACACCATTATATTGAATGAATCAGATTCTCATGTGTTAATTCTGATTTGTGGCCACTGTGTGATGTGGCACTCCACTAGCGCGCATTCCGAGGCATTGCAAGCTGCAGTTATGGCACATCAATTCACTCACGGCGCTCCGCTCCGTCACTCGGCACTGGGATCAGCGGAGGAGACAGTTTCTCGTAGGGTTTTTAGTTCTCTATCAACGTCAACACTTCGCTTACAGATTGTTGTTCAATCGCTGGAATAGCGTAGAAGTTGATAGGCTTCGATACTGGTTATTGTGTCGTGTCTGCGGTACGTCGATGTGAGGGTCGGCACAGAAGCGGAACGGGAGGTGGAGGACGGCTGTCGCCGAGCTTGTCAATCAGATTCCAGGGCTAATAAGACAGTCACGCTCCAGCAATACACGAAGGTACGAATTTTCGATTTAATGCTTCTTTGACTGCAAAGTCACTAACTCATTGTTGAATCTCGTATTATTCCTCACATGATTAGAAACTGTCTAATAGTACTACTCATTTAGCAAAGTCCTCGGTGACAAAAAGTATGATGAATTGTGTCAAGGCAGATCTTTGGTGCTTGAAGAAATCTGGTATTGCCAATCGGAGCTTGGCTCTTTTGGCAAGTCCTTGCAACCCTCTCGGAGGCTGAAAAATCCGAATTTCCACGAAAACAAGCAGGTGAGCCTCATTCTAAGTAGCCTTTTAGCACACTGCCGCTGCATCAGTCTTCATTTATGCCGTATAATACTTTACAATGCATCTAGAATTATTATGGTCCTCAATGCAAGATGCTAGCTAGTTCCTGTAGTCGACTGTGGCTATCAGTTTCAGCTTTTGAACATTTTACGATGCATTATTTACCTTAACTTATCTTTATCTGATTGTGATTCTTGTTAGAAAGTAGCAAATTATTTAGCCTTCAGTTGTCACTAAAGTAAGTAACGCTAGTAACTGAAACTCATGATTGTAGTTATCAAATCCGTTGTGTCGCGGAGAGTTGTTGTTGGATAATTTTGAAGAAAGTAGACAGTTCAGATGATTGTAGTAAAAGGCAAGATTGAAGAGCATTCATTTGTTGTCATGGATTGGAAGTGCCACGATCGTATCGCCTAATTTATGTAATTTAGTGTGGGTTCTTAAACACAATCTGGGTAGTGTACAATATTAGCCGATGAGAAATAAGTGAGGAATGCCATGTACTAATTTCTGTAGATGAGAAATATTTGGATAGTGTCGAGGGCCCATGTTTCTGGGCGACCGTTTAGAATTATCTTCATAGTTCGAAAGGGCCATGATTCGGTGCGACTGATCAGAAATAACTCGACACAGTGCAAGAATAATGAAGATTAAACGGAGTTTCATTTATTCGTTGATTTCACCGATGCCAAATGTTTGTGGGCGGCAGTTCGGAAACATTTTGTCACAAGTGATGGATAACGAAGTTCGACAACGTTTCATATTCTTGTACAGCACCATCAGGTGGATCAGCCTCACTGATTTATGGTCGACGACAAATGTTTCTGGACTGCAGTTCAGAAACATCATGAAATAGCGAATGAGTGATATAAGTGAACGGAATATCGGATATGTATCAAACCAGCCGAGGACATACGTTTATAGGCCGTTGTTCAGAAGTATATTGCTTTTTGGGTAGCTGTCCAGATAATTTTTGTCACGGATAATCAATTACAATGTAGGAATGACTCCGAAATATGCGGATTTTAGCGGGCAGCATATAATTTTGGGCGGCCGTTCAGAAACATCTGCAAAGAGCAAACAAATGATGAAGTTGATAGGACTTTCAGACACGGTTGAATAATCCGTCGCAGCATATGTTTCCGGACGATCGTTCAGAAATATCTTGAGCCCATTGATTGTGAAGGTGTGTGGCTGGACTCTTCAATCTTGAATCAGCCGATGGCAGGCGTTTATGGGCTTGGGATCAGAGATATATTGTCGAAGCCTATAGATATTGAATTCGGGCGATTCGTTAGATCATCCTGGAATGAGCCGGTCGCTCATGTTTCTTGCTATTTAAAATATTTCTTCGTCATCGGTTGGCAATTGTTCCTAGACGACGCGTCACTTATTGACTGGGTCACCCGGTGGCAGATGATTCTGTCGTCGGCCGTTTAGAATAATCTTGATAGTTCCAGAAGGCCATGTTTCTGTGCGTGTTTTCAAGAATAAGTTGACACAGCGGCTGAATAATGAAGATGGGTCAACGTGTAGGTAATATATTGATACAACCGGTGCCAAATATTTCTGGACGGCAGTTCAGAATCGTTGTGTCACAGCTGATGGATAATGAAGTTGGTCTGCTTTTCATATGGCTTTACAAACGATGGCAAATGTTATTGTGATGCCGCCGAGAAATATTTTAATTCAGCCTATGCACTATAAACTGGATGTGCCTCACAGATGTATGTTCGATGACAAATATTTCTGGACTACAGTTCAGAAACATTATGAATTAGTGAATGGATGATGTTGTTTCACGGTATTTCAGATATGTAGCAAAGCTGCCGATGACATATGTTTGGGTTTTAGGAGGCTGTCCAGATTTCTCTTCTCACGGCCGACTGATGATAAAGTAGGACTGGCTAATATAGATATGCTGATTTTATCGGATGGAAAATGTTTTTGGGCGGTCGTTCAGAAACATCTTCAAGGTGCATACAGATGATGAATTTGGACGGACTCTCTGACGTATTTTGATTAACACTTACCAGTTCCCACAATATGTTTCTTGGTGATCGTTCAGTAATATTTTGAGAGAGTCGATTGTGAATGTGGTTGGACGGACTTTCACGTATACTAAATGAACCGATCGGCGGCAAGTGTTTCTGGGCTGCAGTTCAGAAATATCTTGACTTAGCATATGAACGTAGTATTTGGTTGTTAGAGTTATCTATGGGTTACATTTTTCTTACATTTTTGAAGATAGTAATAGGTATCGATGCTAAGTTCTGATGGGCGATGCGGGTAATGATTACTCCATCTCTGTCTTCGATTCATGCATGGCGGTAGTCTTTTTAACTCTGAAATTGTCAACGTGGTGTTGAAGGCATCATCCACCCGTCTTGTGGCACACGTGACCCGCGACCGTATTCATCATTGTTGTTCGTAGGCGAGTTCCATCTTCGCAGTGTTCATTGTTCATTATGTCTGGATCGTCTGACTTGTCCTTCGACGACAACTCCACTGAGTATTCCGCGACTGACTCGGTACAAGACCGCTATCATATTCTTGATGAGGGAATATGTCACGGAGTCTCAGCGGACTGATATTCATGCTGTGCAGGGATCCACAGATTACGATGAGCTCGACTCCGAAGCTGACAGCAACGATGTCGCTGTCGATGCTGACCCCATTCCTGACTGTGAGGGAATCAGCATCGACGGTTGGTCAGGAATGGCGCTTGTCGCAAGACACAATGACGGGTCCCTCTTTGCGGACGTCATTATAGTGAATGTCGATCCAAACGCTTGTGTAGATAGCTAGAGGATGTTGGGAAAGGACAATGTTGGAGTTGTCGTCCTTGAAGTACACAACGGGGATGCTGACCTTGTAGATACACTCGTGCCCTGGTCGAAGCGGAGATTGTTTCATTCCACTCCCGGTAATGAGGTGAGTGTCTACGACATTGCCAGGAAAAGATCGGCCTTGGACGAGGCAATTAATGACGGTGTGAGGAATCCGGGCAAGCGGAGGTATCGCTATGAGTACAGAACCCGAGCCTTACGAACTGGAGACAGACATAGAAAGTTCGTATCTGATGAGGCACTGTCCAGAGTGTATACGCAAAGATGCTGCAACCGTTCTTGTACAAGGAAGTTTGGAGTAGGGATGGTGCGTGCATTACGCACCGAGATGCATCTGCAGTCGTTCCACATGAAATCCATGAAGAACCTCGAGGTTCATAGAGCCATTTACGATGCGTACGGCGGGAATGCTAAGGTTGTAACGCTGGAGGGCGAGGAAATATGTATTAATGCATGGCGAATAATCCACAAGGTCAGCCTGCGTACCTTCCAGAGGTACGCTGTGCGTGCGAGGAGGCAAGAGAGAGGGGCTACACACGGAAATTCTTCAAAGTGCAAGCGTCGGAGCGGGACTATTCAGGCGGTGGAGACTCTACGGTCATTACTAGAGGCGAAAGCAGACCTCATGCCGCATATGCAATGCACTCTGCGCTCCGGCAACAGGGTCGGCATGAAGATTCTTCCAGCTGGAACTCGCTGGAATCAACTGCTTCCTATCGTCAATCAGGTGAGAGTACATCCACTATCCAACTGCATTTAAGTATCAGGGGTTGTCTCAGCACACGTTTTTGTCCCGTTTTTTGGAATAAAGTTTGAAGGCGAACATGTTTCCACAGCGCCCTTGTGACCTACGAGCAGAAAATCAATGTTTTCTGGACGTCCCGTTTAAAATACTACTACACATTGATTATGAATTAATGTTCAGATAGCAGCCCATTAAATTGTTCAGAACAGCTTAGAATCACTTGGCAGGAATAGTTTCTTGTCTACCACCCTCAATCGCTTCACTGGGATGGGTTTCTAGGCGGTAGTCCAGAAACATCACGTTAGAACTGTTTTCTGGCGGTTGCCGTCTACATGCATCCCGCCGGAAAGGTCTCCAATCAACCCACGGGAATCATTTGGCGGCGAATAGGCCTTTGTTTGCTCTAGGTCAGCAACTAGGGTGTGGAAGTCTTGTTATTGGTTCCATGTCTTTGGAGATGACGTTGTAATCTTTATCGTACGTCTGTCCTCATTACCAGGTGAATGAGGAACTTGGGCTTCACGCACTCTCTCAGCCTTGTTTCAGCAAGATGCGTAGCAAACCCTTCCAAGAATTCTCAATCAAGAGCAGAGGGGACAACTTCTCAAGGTGCAGCGAATGTGACAATCTCAAGGGTATACGTGCAACATTTGTCCCCCGATCAGAGGAATACGACCGAGTTCATCGAAAGTTCCAACGACACCTCTTCATGCAAGAGGCATGTCGTTAGGCATATTACGGCAGCAGATCGTTATCTATATATAGGCCTTCAAAAGTGTTGTCTATTATTCACGACAAGATGGATCACTCCAAGACAGCATGTCCGGCTTTTGCAAGGAAGACAAAGTCGGTAGACGGGTTCATGAAGCTACCTATTGCAGTGACGGGAATGTTTGCACACGGGCACGCAGACGAAAAGTACGCACACTACAGTCTGCCGGTATTCGACTCGGACAACAACTTCTCTGTGGGCTCAATTGCCAAGCTACTGCGAGATCTTGAGGAAGCTCCCGTCATGAGTTCGCGTGTCTTGTTCAAAGGGGCTGGGAGCATGCCATTGTATTCAGCACTATTGTACGGCAATGAAGTTTGCAGAGCATCCCTGAAAGAGCCACCTGCGAGTCAAAGACCTGCCATGCCCCTCCCACCTATGCTTCATATCCAGATGGACAACAGTTGGAAAGATAACAAGAACCGATATGTATTTTGCTTCTGGTCTCTGCTTGTTGCGAAGCGTATCGTGAAAGAAGTGGTGGTCTCGTTCATGATGGTGGGCCACACACATGACGACATTGATGCATCCTTTGGGCGTTGGAGTATGCGACTCCGGGAGAAAGACTATCCAACCCTGCCCTTGTTGATGCAATCTTATATGGACATGGAAGAAGATGCCATGATTCCTCACCTGGTCGAAGAGGTGCCCAACTTCAAAGCTTTCATAAAACCTTACATAGCAATCGGAGCAAAAAAGCTCGTCGGGCATGCCAAGGGACGACAATTCAAGTTCTTCGTAGATGACAATGGATGGCCGATCATGAAATACAAACTGAATTGCACGGTGAAAAACTAGTTGCCAGAGGCCGAGATCAAGCTCTAGAAGCAAGACGAAGATGGCCGCCCAATGCTGCCAGAAGGGCAACCTCGTGCGGTCACTCCGCATGTAATGAAGGGCGAAGCTGACATACTTCGCGGACTTGATGGATACATCAGGCACTGGGAGAGCTTGTTGGAAGAGGATGCTGGTGCTCATTACCGTGCACAAGTAGTACGATGTATCCAGTATTGGACAAGGGTGAGGAATAGCGTGATGAGAAGGGAGTACTTAACATAGTCTAGGGTGTTGAAATGTGGGTTTTGGCCCCATACGAGACAACCGGGAGACATGATGACAGACATCATGTACGACGGAGGAACCAGAGAGGAGATGGACGAGGACGAACCGTACATTGGAAGTATGGAGGGGAGGCCACCGCCTTCATATAGCGTAGCCGTCGATGCGCAAAAGGGGTTCCTCCTCTTTGTAAGACCTGCATGTGAGGCAAGGGAGCCTGTATGGCTGGGAATGGCTGAGGACAACCCGCAGTTTGATCCTACACGAGAACATTTTTGGGAAGTCCCTCTGAAGTGGTACATACCATGTGCAACGACGGGCGACGTTGAGCAAAGGTATCTAGGTTGGGACACGCATAAACGGTTCATGTGGAAGCCGGATCCAACATGCACCGTGGCAGACTACACATCAACAGACAGCATCCTAGCGTCATGGAAGCCAAGGTCGACAAAGAAGGACATACAAGTTGCACCGTGTGTGCAAGTAAAATTTGTTGTAGACAATTTACGGCGGATTGCAATCCAAGAGAGTCGAGGCATGTGAAGGTCATGATTGAGAAACGGATTTTAGACGGTGGGGTCGTGCCTTCTATGTGGCATGGAGTAGTTATTATTAGACCAAGTGCGAGGCGTGGGAGTTGGCTAAAGTCAAGATGAATGCATGATAAGAGTAAGTTGAAGAAGTGAGAGAAAGATTGAATTTCAAAAGAGTCGGAAGATGAGCATACTAATAGGTTGTGTTAGAGACAATGAATGCTTTCAACGAAAGTAAAACGATTATCATGCCTAGGAAGGTTGCATATTGATGATTATCTAGCGTACCTATAAGATGAGTCTTGCTCTAGTAAGCTGTGAATACTAAATAGAACGTACCACAACGTCGAAGGTTGATGTGTAGAAATCCACTTAGGCGATACATAATAAGTAATAGCGACTTTTTACCGAATGAGATATAGAGAAGTGTTGTGCATCCTGTGGCACAAGGTTTTGTATACGATACTTAAAGTAACATACCCTTGTAATTATCTTGACATGATTGTACGAAGCTCTGGACTTGTGATATTACAGAGGTTATGTGATATTACAGAGATAGTGTGATATTACAGAGATAGTGTGATATTACAGAGATAGTGTGATATTACAGAATGCATGTGATATTATAGAGATAGTGTGATATTATAGAATTCGTGTGATATTACAGATTTACAGAGTGCATGTGATAGTACAGCGATAGTGTGACATTTCGGAGTTCATGTGACATTAAAGAGCAACAACTAGTCCTCCCAATTATCAACCGCTCCACAGCTCTAAAAATATAACAACATATGCCGCTAAAATGGCCATTCCGCACAATGTGGCACTTTAGCTCCGCTAAAATTGCACATGGAATGGTGCCATTTTAACGGAATTGAGGTTTTAGTCTTTCGTCCACGAAACTGTCAAATTTTTTTGCTGGATCGGAAAGTGTTTTTTTTCAAATTCGGTGCCTTCCTTTTAATGCCTTTGGCTAGGGCCTGTGTGGTTTGTGATGCTGGTCCGTCCCCGTCGTGCTTGAGAGAATTGTTGGGAGAGAATGCAGAAACAGCGGAATTACTGGCGCGGTGCCAAATTGTAGATGGTTTGTCCGTGGACTCTGGGATGCTGACTTTTCAATCTTTCGTCTACGAAACTGTCAAATTTTTTCGCAGGATCGGAATTATTTTTTCAAATTTGGTGCCTTCCTTTTACTACCTTCGACTATGGCCTATGTGGATAATGATGTTGGATCGTCCCCGTCGTGCTTGAGCGAATTGTTGGGAGAGAATGCAGAAACAACGGTATTACTGGCGCAGTGCCGAATTGCAGATGGTCTGCCCGTGGCCTCTGGGATGCGGACTTTTCGATCTTCCTCCACGAAACTGTTAAATTTTTTTAGCAAGATCAGTATAATTTGTTTTCAAATTCTGTGCCTTCTTGTGATTGCTTTGGCTAGGGCCTGTGTGGATTGTGATGCTGGACTGTCCCTGTCGTGCTTGAGAGAATTGTTGGGAGAGAATGCAGAAACTGCGGCATGTAAGGTCTGTGCCGAATTGCAGATGGTCTGTATCGAGCCTCTGGGATGCCGACTTTTTAGTCTTTTGTTTACGAAACTGTCAAATTTTTTTGGCACGATCAGTATATTTTTTTATCAAATTCGGTGCCTTCTTGTTAATGCCTTCGGCTAGAGCATGTGTGGATTGTGATGCTGGACCGTCCCCGTCGTGCTCGAGAGAATTGTTGGGAGAGAATGCACACACAACGGTATTTCTTTTTATCTTATTGTGAATAATTTGCTGACACCCATAATTTTTGTTGTGTTTTATGATGTAGGAATCGATTGACTTCGAGCCAAAGGACTCGTACCTGGAGTCTGAGAGCGATAGCGATTTCTCTAGCATGCGAGCTATAGTCTTAGACCTAGCGGATAAACGCACTTTGATTCGGGCACTTCCAGCTGCTACTTTAGATACTAACACTGCCTGTATTCAATCAACATTGACGGCGCCAAGGACCATTGTTGAAGAACAACAACCTACTTATATGCAGGGTTGTAGGGCACGTACCAAGCAATTGCGCTTGGAAGCTCTAGCACGAGCCAGACTTGCCCCGCGACGTTCTACTAGGATTGCTGCGAAGTCTAGCTAGAATGATATTTTCCATCATCATGACGATGTTCTGACACGATACATTAGGAAGGAAATGTGACACAATTCATGTGGTTTTCATTTACATTTTTTTATACAACCCTTCTTTTTTATGATTTATCACTCTTGTTTACTAAATTTCATCGGTTCTCTCAAGCAGACTCCACCTCAAGAATCATTCCGGATACACCGCCTTCGCGCGATAATGACGATATAGACGAAGGAAATACATTTTTGGTAGCCGAGGCTCCAATTGTTAGATCTCCCGGGGAACCTCCTTCACCCCCAGATATTGTGGAGGTTGGGGCTGTTGAAATGCCAAGTCATTTGGCTGAGATGGATCCTATGTGGAGTGCCGACGAGTTACGAGCACAACAGAAGGGGAACTCTATCAACACCATATCTAGGTTGAGAATACAACCTGTCGAGAAATCTCGACTTCGTATTCCCCTTTGTCGCCTCTCCTGTTACCCCAAGGTCCGTCCCATTATAGAAACAGATGCTTGCAAGTTGGCAAACGAGTTTGTCAAAGGTTACCGAAAGGGCGATCGCGTTCTATATGTTTCTCCCTTCAGCAAGAACGGGAAGCGACGGTTGGTGAAGGACGATGATGCGGTTTGGAATAACCCTCATTGGAAAGCGGCAAATGATCGGTTCGAAATCTCATTGCAAGCCGATCCGGACCTTTGCCAATTCAGTTCCACTTCTACGTCTATGAGGGGAATCATCGCGTCACTGCTTGGATGCGGTTCATTGAGCAAATGCGCAGAGATGATCCGGATTGGTATTTCTTTGTCGACTGCATTGTCCTTGACGGACGTGCAGAATACAAAGTACTAATCGACGCGATGAATGACATCAACTGGTGAGTTTGATTTCTTATAATATTCTTTGAGTGTAGTGTATTATACACACACTATATATATTTATAAACTCACCCTATGAACAGGTCCACAGAGCATGATCATGTTTAAGATAGCCTACCATCGAGGTTGCAATGCATGCGCAAGTTTGGCAAGATGCCACTTGAAGAATGGAAACCCTTGATCTGTGCTGAAGACTGGAAGTACTATTACACTGCAAAGGATAAGCTCATGCAAACTTGGTACTTTGTGACTAAAGATGTCTTCATCAAGTTCTTGTACGCGGTGCGTCATTATTCATATCTTTTGTATGAATTCAATTTCAAGTAGGCTTATTACTTTGTCTAACATATGTTCTCTGATCGTCCAGAGGCAATGTGCTAAGGTCGCCAAGGAAGCCCAAGCCCAGTATTACGAGGACACTCCCGTAGACGAGAGGACAGCGCAAGGAGTTTGGACGGCCATGGACGAGGCTCTCAAGGCTGAGATTAAACGAATCCGACAAAAGAATTTTGACAAAATGCTTGCCGTTGCTAATCCAGAATTAGGAAAAGCATTTGAGCAAGAGGTATGTATTCTGTCGACCAAACGCAGTGTTTGCTCTCGATCCCTTGTCGACACCTCTCTATATAATTTTTTAATCTCTTTGTTGTTTTTCGATGTTGATCAATCTTCATTATAGCCGTCAGAAGGATCCCGAGATGTCTCTGGAGTGCCTCCAGAAGGTCGCCACCACCAACGTTTCGAAGGAAGTGAAAACCATGTGGCTTAGTTGGTGGAACAACACTCCGGCATTCCGACGTAGTGTTCGCTTTCCGGACCCGGCCGAGATGAAAGACAGGGTGTTGGAGGCATGGCTTGCTCGTGCAGCACTATGGTCGCAGGTACTTAATATCCACTCAATCACATTCGTTACACCATTATGTCCATATTATACTGTATTTTATACTGTCCATTATTTTATACTGTATTTTACTAACTTCAATTGTTGACCACGGCTAGCGACGTATCTTCAGGAGGAGGTGGACAAGTTCTTTAAACAAGAAAATCCGCATATCCCGAACCTTGACGCGATTTTGATGCCTGTTGAGTACATCGAAAAATGGCGTCTTCTTTTATGGGATAAAGCTTTTGATGCTTACGTAGAGCCCAAAGCCAGCCCTAAGTTCATTAAAGGCTCCCACATCGACAAGATTGGCGGGGGTGCTTAAACTAAGAAGCGATTGATGTTCAGGTTCAAGGACGCAGTTGCGTATTGTCTATTTTTTTAACATCAAATTCTTTCAAGTGATTGTACTCCTTGTAGATATCTCAAACAAGAGCTTGTTGCTAAGGGTGGTCTCGCTACACTGGGCATTCCATCTGAGTTCCAAGTCCCGTACTTGAAGTAAAAACCGATGTCGATTTTCTCCAATGATCAGAGGCAGCGGTTCAAGATGGCTTTATTATTGACGGGTGGTTGGTTTCTAGAGTCTCAAACCCACCATGTTCACAAGGAAGAGAAGCATCTTGTGCAGATAGCGGATTCGGTCGATGCCATTCCTATGGCACTACAGATTGATGATGATGATGACGACTTCTGCATGCTTCTAGGCGCTCCACCACCACCCCCCCCCCCCAGACTGCACCGAAAGGTAGAGGTAATGCAGGGGGCAGCCGCAAACGTCGCAAAAAAGAGCCTACCCCTGAGCCAGAGGAGGAGGAACAAGAAGAGGAGGTAGAGGAGCACAAAGAGAATGACGAAGATGAGGAGGGAGAGCGTGGAGATGTTCCCATTCCCGACGAGCTTGCAGGTAGTGCAGATTGAAATGTATGTAAGTTACCTTTTCCTAGTGTACTTTGTTATTTTTCTTACATGTGCGCTTGTGTATACATTGCAGTTCAAAGAGGAGTTAATATGACACAAGCTTCCCAAGGGACGATTGTTAAAAACGGTGGGCGTGGTGTAAGAGGTCGAGCTGCCTTAAAGAGGCAGCCAATTCTGCCACAAAGGCATGCTCGTGGGTGGACTCAAGCATCTGAGGGTGGGGTTTCGAACGTGGGATCTACTCCTCCATCGTCGTCAGCCCCTCGTGAATCCCCTCAGTCACATGGACCGACGCAATCTAATGGACCCATGCGTCCCATAGTTATTCCCAAAAATGTGGGTAGTACTTCCTCTTCTCCTACAACCGTGACGCTCCCTATGTTCCTTGAGAAAGGAGACAAGGCCGCCTTGGTTGAGCAGTCTACAAAGGGTGCAGGCTGGGTAGACGCTATTCAGACTATGGTTCAACACATCAAGAAGGTAAATCCCTCTCTAACTATGGATTGCTTTCTTAAAGAAGTTACTTTACCATGTTTACTAGTTTCTAATTACTTTGTGTCTAATCCACAGATTGGAAAGGGTAGGGACTATTCTTGCAAGAAGATGGAGTACAAGCCCAAACACTCCGGGATTGACCTTATCTTTGCAGACGTACCCGACAACTTGCCCGTGCTTGGTGTCTCGCCAGATGCAATTCTCGTCTGGAACAAACGTGTTTCGTATTACTTCGAGTTCGTGTTTGTCTTCGCCTCAAACATTTCACTGACCTTGGGACTATCCTTATTATGCACCCCAAGGACGTCAAAATTGACCGCATCCTACACGATTGTGCCAGTACTTTCAATTTCCGGATTGTGCGAGAGTGGTGGGCCTATAACCCCCCCTTCCTTTGGTTAAACATGGCCCTCCCGCAAGAGAGGTATACTTTGAATATTTCATTTGATTTAATCTTTCATTTCAACATTACGTTTTCTTATTTTGAATTGCTTATTGCAGAATCATAACTTTACCATCAAGGTCTATGCTTGTAAGGACTTCGTAAAGATGTTCAATATACGACAGGTGGCGCAAGCATACGCAGGAGTTGCGATCATACCTGACAAGGATGACATGGTCAGTAACTTCGCTGACGCGAGTTCCATTACCTAGTGCACTAATGGGAAGCCGTGGCGCGGCTCACGCTAGAAGGATCGATTGTTTTTGCAGTGCTTCGTGGATTGCCTCATGGACGATGGGGGAATCGTGGTTGACTTCAGCGCTAGTACAGGTAAAACTTCAAGTTTCCACTTATTAGCAGTTTGCAAATTCATATTTTCGATACTCATGTGGATTTCCAAATGTGCAGGTGCTTCTATCATCGCATGTGCACGCTCTAATCGTCACCTCATTGCTTTTGAGGCAGATGAGGAGATTTTTGATGAGCTCTTGGCCACCTTCAAACACCCTAAACCGTTGGAAGAAGAAAGTGGGGAATCAGCCTCTGGTGACGATTACGACTCGAATGAACCGTATCTAAAGAAGCCTCGTACTTATATTGGTGTGTAGTCAATTCAATTCAATGACTTTTTGTGATTTCAAAGTACGCATCTCAAGACACTTGACCCGAAACGCTCATCTCTTCAATAGCCCACCTCCCACACTTGTTCTACCCTCTTATGCGGAGCATGTTGCTCATGCCTTCGTCGTGGCACCAACTCCAACTCCTGTACCGAATTCGGGACGTCGACGCTTTAGAGCTGGTGCGCTTAGGTACATTGACTTAGAGGCAGATCAGTGTCACCATCATTTAAATGGTGCTTCACCTTCATCGTAGTGTGTTTATTTTTTCTACTATTTCAGAGATGACTATATAGGGCCAACTCTCATGAGTTGCCTTACCCTACAAGTCATTACTTTCATATGATTTACATTATTTTACATATATTTGTATTTTCAATATCGACACCTTCAACCGTATTGAACAATTTCAATGTCCAATTCTGTACTCAATCTACATGTTGGGTTCACTTGTCACACCCAACTATTTCAAACGACATTTAAAATTCTAAAACGTATGCAACTTTTTATAGGTCATTGCTACCCTATATTTGTCAATGTCTATAGGTGCTTCTATTTTTCTCCGTATTAGCTCAGGATAGCTTCATTGGGTACAACGCGATGCTCAAACGAGCCCGATGGGGATCAAACCCGGACCTCCGCTATGCCATAGTTATGTCTAAACCGTCCACTACATTAGATTAAACCATGAGACAGTTTCTATTATTGAAAATTGAATTGTATGACCATTTGCCATTTATACTTTTTCCTTTATCAGTATTGTTTCACAACATGCGCTGTATTCCTCGCCGAACTCTAGTGAGCAGTGCGTTACATAAGAGGCAACTATAGTATAGATCTCTAGGGTTCTTTGCTTTCGTTGAATTTTTGTTGTATTTTCATGATGATGTCAGCCCTAATTTACTCCTAAACCCTAAATCCAAAAACAATTTTTCGAATTACCTAAAACAAATGTTCAATTTAACCTTTAAATAGTCATGCCTCTAATTCACACGTTCATCAATATTATGACATCAGCCCTATTTTCAATATATTCCCATAAAATCAAATAGGGGCTTTTGATGCAGCAGAATTTGCGGCTGGAGTTGAAAAACTACGAGCACAAGCTCAACAATGCGAGCCCCATCGGTCCCTTTCTATTTGACTTCATCAACTGGACATTAGCCTTTGACAAGGAACACCGATCGATGTCCTCGGTGATGACTTTTAATGACATCCGACAACAACAGCGTGGCAATCCACTACCGCTATCGTTTTCTGTGCGGACCACTACGGTGCCCACCTCTAACAAGCGCCCTCAAATCGAATTCGAATCGCAAGGACCACGAGTGGCAACTCGGGCATTACCAAGGGAGCATCTCAAAGCGCATGGTGATGTCCTAAATTCTTGCCTCCAAAGCGCATGGTGATGTCCTAAATTCTTGACACCGTTCAACTCCACCAAAGCCGACAGGGGTGCCCTTGACATACGACTACGAGAGTTAGAGGTGGATCATAGACGGTAGCTGCAAGCGGTGAACGCCAAAGTACGCAAAAGGGAGGACAAGGTGTTTGTGACTCAACACGACTTCAACGAAGCTTACACTGCCCGACAATAGTTGCTCACCAAAGTCGGCATCTTAGAATTGGGCATCCAGACACCCAATGATTGGGTACAAAAGGTGGAATGGGAGCCAGACCTTGCGGAAGAGCGCGTTAAGGTCTTGGAGGCCAGCCAAGCAACACTTCAGAACCAATACCAGCAACTCTCGGAGGCTAACAAGCGGCAACCGGAGGCCACCGTAGACATCATGGAGCAGAGGGAGCTGCAAAACAACATTGACAACTTTAAGGTCAACAAAAGGTTAAAGATGAACAGTTCGGCCAACACCATCGCGTCAATTATGTTTAACGCCATGTGTAGATACCCTCCCGCCCAAACATTGCCCTAGAACTTTGAAACACAATGTCGACGAATCAGTGCGGGAGTTGGAGATAGACGAACAGGAATATAAGGGGTCATATGACAACGCTACCAGCCTCGAGGTAATCGTCACAACAACCAGCGGAGATTTATATGAGGAAGAAATAAGCAATTGTCCTTCTCCCACTTAGGGTACCGGAATACCCTCTTTCAATGACCAACAAAACACTATAGACTTCATCGTGCATACAGAGAGATTCTAAGTAGTACCTGTAGACCACCATGCGGAGCAAGTGCAAATACCAGACCATTTCAGAGATGACGATGAGAAACCGCTACCATCAATACAACCGCCTACGCCTGAGGATACAGCGCCAAGCGGCCAACCCTCGCCAGCACCTTTGTCACGAAGCCCTCGACGCTAATTGGTAAACTCCTGACCTAAATCATTAGTTGAACATAGACGAATTGTGAGACAGTGCATTGCGGGTGTTGCAACAAGGGACACTAGTGACGTCAAAGACAAGATCAATGACATTAAGGAAGAGGTTTGCAAGCACTTTGTTGAATACCCGGACCTAGCCCAGGGGTTTGCCGACCCCAAAGCTAGCGATGTCTATTGCCCAGGGTGCAACATGATGTTAGGAAAGACAGTCCACAACATCTACACCCACGCTGCCAACATCCGAGACAAACCGTTGCTACATAAGGGAATTGTCGCAGCCATCAAAATCATCTATGGGGGTAAAGAACCCCCTTAATGCAAACATCAGATGCCTAGAGAAGTCACCGGACCAAAGTAACTACGACCGGAGCAAACTTCTCGCGGTTGACTAATCTGAGAACGGATTGCACTCTCAAAGAGAAGGCAAAATGTAACCCAAAGCTAGCGTTGTCAACGGAGGGCGCAATCAAGTTGGGAGGATAGGGTCATTGATCGGCAGCAAGCAACTACGGCAGCATCAGTAGTATTTAGAGGCATAGAAAACAGGGAGCAAACACTTTTTTAAGTCATGATTGTAATGCAAGAACAAGGGCTACAAAAACTTGTACCCTTATTAGACATTATCAATACAGAGGCTAAGAGCGAGTCATTATCTCTACCTGTTGCTCTACTTTTTATGCTTGCATTGTTCTCTTTACCTATTCACCTCTTTTGTCTCGCAATTGACTCCCTCCTACGCTACCTATGCTGCACTCACTCTGTTGTCCACCCTTGCAAAAATCTCCGGGATATACCGCAACCTCCAATGTCACCATCCTTAGACAACCTCATGCACCCTGTGGCTGGGTAAACGTACAGCTCCAGGGGCACTATCTCAATTTGCTACGACTCTAGATCTCTTTGATTTCTCTCTCTCTCGAAGCTTATGTTCCTCCTATTGTACTGACGAGGAGTTCTCTAAGGCGCCAGCGTAGTCTACAATAGAGACTCCCTTCAAGGCCCAAGGCTACCTTGATTTAATGTTAGCCTGGGTTAGAGAGGATGAAATGCTTTACAAGTTCATACAACAAGGACAAAATAGTTCCTTAGGGCAGCAAGGATGGATTAAGGACAGTTCAGGTTACGAAAGAAGGGTTTTGGCTGAATTCCCTGGTGTCGTTGAATTCAGGGAGGGGGAGGAATTTGTACTTTCTTTCTATAGAAGCGCTGGAGGAATACTGAGGGTGAGAGTGGTGTCAACGAGGACTTCGCTATGCGAAGGGAGTGTCAGAGACAATTCGGAGACTCAGAGTAAACGAATGGTGCCAATGCGTAGGCATCCGGACGCCCTAGCTACGGTAACTTAGGTGCCCTGGAGATTCTTGCGACGACACAGTCTCAGAGTAGCTGTTTGAGGAGTTAGGTTTCTCGGCTATAGCCATCAAGCATTAACAGCAAGCAATCAAATGAAGGGAAGGAGACATAATTGGAAAGAGAGAGAGTAGTCGGCTCTTAGCCTTGCATTCATGCCATGGAATCACAATACATCAGAGTCTCTGGAACTAATTGCAAAAGAGCATTTCCATGGTGACTACAAAGAGTCCCTTCTCCAGTTTTCTAATGCTTATATCCTATGCCGCACCGTGGAGGTCTTGGAAATCGGGCGGTGCCCTTATCTGAAGTGTCGTAGTGTGCTCAGTCAACAACTATCGCCTCCGCCTTGGTCGCCATGGTGCCTTGTTCAGTGGCTATGGCCTCCGACAAGTGTGCCACGGTTGCCCGGTTGTACTCAATGTTCCCGCCTTGGTTGCCGTGGTGAGTGGTGACGTCAGTCGGCTAACACTTAACTTGTTGACCACTTTGAGTGAACCAACGATGCCCACTGCGGTCAAAAGGAATTCATTTTGTAGCCCCTTGGCCATCCTCAACTGTGTATTTGCCTTTCTAAAGTCTATGTTCTTTTAAAAACTCTCCGCTGCCTGAAAAAGACATACATTGGTCGACTTGAGTAGGCCCGCAAAGCACTTCCATACTTTGACTGGCTAACACCAATACTCTTCAATGCCTTGAATCCTTGTTATATAAACTTTGGAAATTGTGCTTTACCCACCTTTTAGTCTATTCTTCTCAATTTCAATGATACGGGTCTTTGGAATTACTATCAAATTATGCTAGCGCTTCCCTCTGCCAATTTCCACCATCCTATGGAGCCGCGCGGGTTTTGGATATTGTCAAATGGCCTCATTGATTGTTGAAAACACTCCGCCCTCAATACCACATCCAAAAAGTCCACATCATCCGCTCGATGCATTTTCTGATACTTCTTCAATATGAGGAGTGCGTTCTCTAGTGCATCATACACTCTATCTTTCAAGCACTGCATGAATCCACGCTTATCAATCTCCTCGGACCACATCACAACTTGGAGCACTTGCGTCATGAGCTTCATCATGTCAAGTCAGAGCTTTAAGGGGGCCTTGTGCTAATATCTTACATATTTGTTGACTAATGCTGAAAGCTCGTTGGTCTCATAAAAATTAACAATAAGCTCATGGAGAAATGCCTGAAACGTCTTCGATGATATCTCAAGAGCCGGCTCTTTGTAAAACTCTCAGCTCTTCGTCTTCTGCTTCGGCATCTTGATTGAGTTAATTCCCACGTGCGAACTCCAAGTCACAAAGTGGTGCAAGTTTTTAGCAAAACTTTCTGAAGAAACAACAAAATCTCCGCCTCTTACAAAATAAAGGACTTCTCTCCTCCCATTGATGAAGAGCTAGTGGATAAAAAATTTAGAGAAATTGCCACCCAGCAGCCATTCCGCAACCTCTCATGCTGAGAAGGGTGGAAAGAAGTGCGGAGGAATGAGGACCGATCGACCTTATATAGGCCGTGGCCGACTGGCTGACCAGCCCGCCCTAGATCTGACAATCGACGCCGATCGGTTGGCCGCGAACGATCGAATGGCCTGAAATTGATTGGAAGGGCAACGCATATCCATTTGCCGGGACCATTCTGACGGCCGTCGACTTGTAGGTCACCCCCACGCTTTGGTCGGCTTGTCCAAGGGCAGGACGACTCGATTTTATTCGATAACTCTTCACCACATCAGATTTAAACAAGTAATATGCGAGCTCTTAGACAATCCAACGGTTAAGAATTTTACTACCACCATAGTATCTACAATTTACCCCCCGCAAACGTTTACTCACTGGAAGTCCATGGTCCGAGGGTATATGAGGAAGGCGTCACACCCCATATCCCCAATTCTCTTAAAATGGCCTAATGCCGCTAAAATGGCACACCTCAACTTTCTGAACTGCAGTTCAAAAACCATGTGATATAACAGAATTTACAGGTGATATTATGGAAAATGAGTGACAATATATATAAAGAAGTCATATTATCAAAAGAATTGCGATATTACAGAATACACCATTCCATGTGAGCGCTTAAGTAAGATTTGGTGTGACAAAATGGCACATAGCATAGTGCCATTTTAACGGAATTGAGGTTTCATATATATGAAGTCTTCTCGCAGCTGCTGCTTGTGCTAAACAGTGCACTAAAAAATCTAAATGCACCCTCTTTCCCAGAACCGGCTTCTCTACCCTCCAAGGGGAGTGTTTGTGCCTCAGCATTGCTCCTTGCTTCCAAATGACTCTATTCGTGTCCTCCAAAAAACCTTTCTGCCCTCGCAAACCGAGAATTTCCTCGGAAATCTCACTCACAGCACTACTTGCGCCAACACATGCTGACAAAGTTAACCTCTAGAGATGTGAGCATCCGCGCAAAGGACAATTGCTTTAGTACGGAGGAGGGGTGTAGTGGAAATAAATGGTGGCAACCATTCTTAAAAGCTCTTGGCCTAGTGGATCCAGTTGCACACTTGCACTTGCACCGCCATTTTGTTGGCTTGATTATAAGTAACAAGAGTTATCCAATTGGTAGGGTTCTGCTAGGGTGACCAGGCGCCAGACATTCGTACACCCAAAGTGCTAGATCTCTGGTAAGCCTAGGAATCCACTAAGCCAATCAAGTTGAGAGCTCTACCCTAGGAACTACAAAATGGCCGGTTTTTACAACCCGAACTTAATTTTAGGTCTTATAGATGCTTCTAAACGCTAAAACAAGCCTAATAAAAAAAAAATTGGAGAATGAGGTTCAACAATGGACCGGGTTGGGCTACAAATTCTTGAATGGGCGACCGCCAATTGCATGGTAGACTGTTCATTCGGGCCACCAGCTTTAGAAGATGCTACAGCCATTGTCAATGTACTTTTCTACCTTTTCGAGTGCAAAGAAGAAGTCTGAGAAGAAGAAATCCAACGCGATGCATCCATCAAGGCAATGGCGCCTCAACAAGCAACTCGTGTAGCCATTGTATTAGCCCGTAATTTCCCCAGTAGACACCCAAAATGCCAATTATTACCCGGCGCATATGTCCGGTTTTACCAAAAGATTTGAAGTTGCGCAATGAATTAGAGGACAGTATCATCCGCAGAGGCATGAGGATGAGGAAGTTCACACGAGTCAACAAGAGGAGGGAGCAGATCGCCAACCGGAAAGCTGCAGAGGGAAACGCACCAGCGTGAGCGGTGAACGGTGAGTGGTGAACGGTGAGCGGTGAATGGTGAGTGGTGAACGGTGAGCGGTGAACGGTGAGCGGTGAACGGTGAGTGGTGAACGGTGAGCGGTGAACGGTGAACGGTGAGCGGTGAGCGTTGAGCGGTGACCGGTGAGCGGTGAAAGGTGAGCGGTGAACGCTGAGCGGTGAACAGTGAGCGGTGAGCGGTGAGCGTTGAGCGGTGACCGGTGAGCGGTGAAAGGTGAGCGGTGAATGTTGAGCGGTGAACAGTGAGCGGTGAGCGGTGAGCGGTGAACGGTGAGCGGTGAGTGGTGAGCGGTGAACGGTGAGCAGTGAGCGGTGAGCGGTGAGCGGTGAGCGGTGAACAGTGAGCGGTGAACGGTGAGCGGTGAACGATGAGCGGTGAACGGTGAGCGGTGAGCGGTGAACGGTGAACGGTGAGCGTTGAGCGGTGACCGGTGAGCGGTGAACGGTGAGCGGTGAACGGTAAGCGGTGAGCGGTGAGCGGTAAGATTTGGAAATTTTGAACCAATTTTTAGAAAAGTTAAAGACCCTATTACCATGAAATAGGTGGTGATGAAAATTTACGAGGGTGAGGGTTTAGGTAGATACGTAATCCAAAATCTTGGATTTAGGTCCTACTTCCGTGTTTATTGAATTATTGGTGGTTTAAGAGTCCCATTTTATTTCTTAAAAAATCCACATTTATAAGTTTAGGGTTTACGGTTGAATTTAAAATAGGGCTGACGTCTTCATTTGGAACACATGTTCTTGACACTATACATTAGGCCCGCATACTAGTCAAGAATTAAAATATAAATTTTGAATGAAGAATTAATATGACGGTTGAAGGTATTAATTATTCTGATAAGAGAGGCATTGTGAGATTGATGCCAATGATAGGTAAAGGTAATAAATAGATATAAAAATGTATAATGAAACCACATTCATGACTAAAGGGGTAGGATAACTAAAGATAGATGACCTACATAGTCCATACCAACCTAAGCAAAATAAACACCTACTAAGCTGATGGTGACACCATTAAAGTGTTGGTCGCATTGATCAGCCTCATTGTCTGTAAACACAAGCACACTTGGACTAAAGCGTCGATGCCGTGTAGTATCTGATAAGATGGGTGAAGGAGCAGCGACATAATCTTGAGCAGTCCTCTCTACGTATGAAGGTAAAGTGAATGTTGGCGTAGGACTATTGTATAGATTTGCGTCGCAAATCAAGTGTCCCTTGGAAGTTGCGATTCAAAAAATACATGAGAAATCAGAACAAGATACTCACAAGTGTTGGTGGAAATGAAAGAAGCAAAAGCAAAGATGAAACTACGCACAAAGCAACAAGCGTGGCTTCTTGACAATTGCTTCGTCAGAGTCGTAGCCGACGTCAGGAGCTGAGTCCCCGCTTTTTTCATCAACAACAGTATCACCCTTGTAGATTGATAAAATACCATCAAAAATCGCTTTATTGGCTTCGAGAGCAATGAGGTGACTATTCAATCGCGCGCATGCAATTACAGAAGCACCTACAGATTCATAAATCCATGTTAGAAATGCAAGCATTAAAATTAAAAAAACAGAAATAGGTTTTAGCAACAATAAACGTGTACTAGCTAGGGCTCCAATCAAGGACGATTCCTCCCTCGTCTGTGAGACTATCGACAAAGCATTGGATGGAGGAGGGATCTGTCAAACCCTGTTTTTCTCCATTTCCTCACTCGGATCCGGATAATAGTTAAGAGTAGGAGCTCGTAAAGAACAAAGGCTTATACATCAGCATATCCGGTTAAAGACAGGGTAAAGATGATTTAGCTAAGAACCTGCCCATCCAGGTTGATCCTTAAGCTTAGAAGGCAGGATAATTATAGGTGAATTTTTAAAAATTTATTTTTGGTCAGCAGCCCTGGTTCGACCAAGCCAGCTATATCCAAGCCATGCAAGACCCGGACAAGGATTATCCGGAACCTCTGAAATCCAGGACGCAAATTTGGACCGGATACCATCAGGCCCGGTATGGACCTACCCGGATATGGAAGCTCGGGTCGAGCCGGCTACAAAAACATTGGCGGCGGCGCCGAAAGGCCAGGACCTGACACGCTCGTGCTTCTGACGCGCAGCCAATGATCCAGACCACTCCCCGCCCCCTATTTTAACTTTAGCGCGGTGACGGCCAGGTTACCACCCTCTTTTCATCTTGCTCGTTTTTCGTGCTGGCTGACTCCGTTGCATCCGACTTCTCGCACGGGCAATTCACCTCCCTCCACGCGTTCATCCGAAACGCCATAGCCAAGAGACGAGGTACCCGGAGCAGCGCTTGGAGACAAAATGGCGCGTACCACGAGTAAAGTCATCCAAGTCTGTCACGATCCTAATTACTGCCAACTCTTTTTTTTTTTTTTAGTGAGCCTTACTTGGTAGCGGAATCCCGGCTCACTTAATTGGTAGCAACCGGCCACGACTTAGCTAACACTTGTATCTTCCCCACACACACAATGTTAGCACCATTCCAATTCAAGGTGTCCAACCTACCTTGACTCCATAACTCATTATCCGATACTCATTACCCGGAACTCCCACCAAGACATCGGCGTGCCACTTGGTGGCACGGGGCGGCCTTCCACAAAAGTCCAAGCTCCCAAGGGTGGCACTACTCTCCCCCAAAGCTAACCGCCCTTGCTCATTGTCCAACTTGCCTCTAGTCTCCTTCCACTCTTGTCTCTCACTCCATTCGGGACTTTGTGTGAAACCCTTCCAGAATCCGGCACTAATTTTTCGCGGGGACTAGTTTGGAGCAAGATACTTTCCAACCCAATGTTGAGGGATGCTCAAGAGCATCTCACAACGCCCAAGGTGTGGAAGTGAGGCTTCATTTGCATGCCTCACCCTTTTGAGCCATTCCCGGTTACTCCCGGGTACCGGCACTATTTATCACGGGGACTAACTTGGAGAGGGACACTTCCCAACCCCATGTTTAGAGATGCTCCAAAGCACCCTCCATTGGAGCCACCCCGGCTCCTCATAGCACCATGTCCAAGTGAGGAGAGAGACCACCCCTCCTCATAGTACCCTCTAGAGTCTTTGGTAGGCTCCCCATTGTATCGAGGGGCCTTTTCCATGACACACTATTTCTTTTAGAAGACCACTCGTTTTTGCCTTAGCCTCAAAAACGAGCTGTTATTTATTGTCGGGCTAACTCGTAGCTCACTTAATCAAATGGGCCGTGCAAGCCCATTTTTAACATTTAATCTTCAAGTAGATATCGATAGACTTCTCATTTGTCCCAATCAAAGCTCCCATGTGGGAGCTATGCTTCTCTGAACATTCAGGAGTCCCGGAAGGCAGCAATCCCGGAGTCCCGAAGTCCTGATGCTTTGAAGTGCCATATCTTCCAAAGCATTGCTTTGCACTTCAGGAGCCTCAGCATTTTGGAAAGCTCTTATCCATAGCTTTTCAACGACATGCAACATGCCGTCATCAATGAACGACGGCAAATTGTGTCCGGAAAGGCAACACTCTTGAGTCCCGGAGTGTCCCGGAACGCGCTTCGACTTTGGAGAGCCATATCTCATGACTCACAACTCCAAATTGCGCATTCTTTAGACCTATGGGTGTGCGCTCAAACAAAGTTTCTACTTATGTAAGGCACGCTACCAAGTTTGTCTCGAGCACAATGCTATTGCGTGCTGTTTGCTCGGAGCTCTCCTTGGTCACCTCACCTTGTCTCTTGCCAAGCCGGGGGCATCACTCCCGGGGTCCTCTTGGCTCACCACGGTGTTCGGGCATCCTTTGGAAAGGGATGTGAGAGCGGTAGCCTCCTTAACACTCTCCTCTGGTCTGCTCTTGGATTGGGAGTATCTCGTACGGGTCCTCCGACTCCTCCATAACCTGCTGTCTTACCGGTTCTTCAAGTGCATTGACTACCTGTTGAACTACTAGTTGCACAACCTGTTGCACTACGTGTTCCACTTCGGGCTGCACTTCTAGTTGCACTTCTGGTGCCACCATTGGTCTTGCACCCAGTGTCTTATCCTCCTTCCTTTGCAATTCGGTCGTAGCGTATTCGGTAATGGCCCGCTCTGCTTGATCTTCCCGAGGTCTGACGATGTCGACTCCTGCGGGCTGAGCGGATTCGACCTCTCCTTTGGCTGGAGTGACTACTCCGGTATTCCCTGGCACACCTACCAACCCCGCTGGGCTGACTGATCCGGTCATTGGTACATCAACCGGACTCGCAAATGCTCTCTCAATGTTCTTTGGGGCAGGTTTGGACACGAAGCTCGCCGGAAGGGTGATCTTGCTCGAATCTGCAAAGGGGGTGATAGCCATCAACTTACTTGAGAGCACTTGGGTGGAAGCACACTACGGTGGCTACACTTTCGGCATACTTAAGCTACCCAATTTTGTACTTGAGTCAACGCTCTTGTGGAAGGCATTTGAGGTTAGGTACATTTTTACTCCTTTCGTTTTTTTAGGAGGTTCCTGGGTGTATCTTTATTTCTGCGCTGTCTTTTAGCGCGCGGTCTTAGGGGATTGACATGGGAAACCCGATGAGCCTTTAATGATCTGACATGTTGAGTCAGGGTTGACAGGTGATCACTGGTGGAGGATTTGGAGGAACCGGTGACCACCAGTCGTCATCGTCTCTCTCCTTGGCGGCTTTGCAGTTTTTTAAAAACTGTGTCTTTGTTGCTCTCCCGCTGTGCCTCGCTCTTCGGTTCCAATTTTAGATTGTTGTCGGCGTCTCCTGGTTTAGGTTATGCTATCTTGCTCTTCGTGTTAAGGGTTCCGTGAGGCTTGAGGTTTAAGTTGCATGCGGTTGTCATCGTCTCTCTGCTTGACCGCTTGTGTGTTGTTTATAAACAGCGTCAAGGTAGCTCTTTTGCTCCTCGCTCCATGTGTCCACTTTAGATCGATGTCGGCGTCCTTTGATTTACGTCCTGCAACCTTGCTCCTCCTGTTCAGGGTTTTGTGTGCAGAGTTTTTTGAAAACAGCGCCAAGGTAGCTCTCCCTCTCCTCGCTCCTTGTGTCCAATTTTAGATCGCTGTTGGCGTCCTTTGCTTTAGGTCCTGCAACCTCGCTGGTCGTGTTCAAGGTTTTGTGTTGTATTAGGTTTTGTGTTGCATTAGGTTTTGTATTGCATTAGGTTCTGCGTTGCCTCGGTTGTCATCGTCTCTCTTCGCGGCTTGTGTATGTTTTGAAAACTGTATCTTTATTTCTGTCCCGCTCCTCGCTCCTCGTGTCGGAGTCTATTGTTGTCGATGTCGTAGGTTACTTTTTGCTCTAGCGGTTTCTGTGCAAGGGGAGAATTCTTCAAGGTGTGAGTTCCTGAGAGTGCATTGAGGTGTGAAGGACTGAGAGTGCATTGAGGTGTGAAGGACTGAGAGTGCATTGAGGTGTGAAGGACTGAGAGTGCTTCCAGGTGTGAGGACTGACTCAAAGTGCTTCGCGGTGTGAGGGACTGAGAGTGCTTCGAGGTGTGAGGTCCGACTGAGAGTGCTTCGAGGTGTGAGTTCTGAGAGTCCTTTGAGGTGTAAGTTCTGAGAGTGCTTCGAGGTGTGAGTTCTGAGAGTGCTTCGAGGTGTGAGTTCTGAGAGTGCTTCGAGGTGTGAGTTCTGAGAGTGCTTCGAGGTGTGAGTTCTGAGAGTGCTTTGAGGTGTGAGGGAGTGAGAGTGCTTTGAGGTGTGAGGGACTGAGAGTGCTTTGAGGTGATTGTGAGTTTTGAGGGTGCTCTGAGATGAGCTGTGAAGGTTTAGAGAGCTTCAGAGTTTGCTACAGGTGATTGCAATGGCAAAAGGCAAGGGTGGCGACAGGCTGTGGGGCTAAATTCCGATTGTTCGGTTCTAGCTCACAAGTTAGGCCCTGAGGGTGGGTGCAACCAATACAATTTTCCAAGCAATGGACACCCTAGCCAATCATTCCAACATGAACCCTGAAGTTTGGGAGTGACTTGGGCAGCGCTTCCGCGCTTGATCCAAAATCCCCGATTTTTTTACCTAAATTCATAGATTTAGTCTAAAATTTGGGCAGCGCTTCCCCACTACCCTTACACGTGGTGCCCACTAACTACTCAAAACAACAATTCAGCAAGGTACAATCATCCCAACAAAACAACAACACAACCATGAACACCAAGTGTAAAGCAACCCAAATTAAATCTTAAGCAATTATGAATAATGATAGTCATAAATCATAACCAAAAACATGTCATGATACTTTGACGCAAATTAATATTACTAATTTAGAATAAACTAAAAAAACGCCGGGCCATTTAGGCAAGACCCCTCTTATTATCATGGAATTTCCGGAAATCGGAGAAATTATCCTAAATGTTCCAATTAGGGAATTTGAATATGAAAATATTAGACTGACGCTTATAGATCGTAATTTGTACAAGCGTGTACCGGTTCGGCGGTTCACACAAGCCTACTGTCTCGAGGGCACACTCGGGCGGAAGGTCCAAGGGGGTGCGGGACGAGGTGGAGGAGTACAACAAAGATGACAGCGACATGAAGGCCATATTCGTTGAATTGAGACAAAATGCACATTTTGAGATTATTAAATAGTTGTTGAATAAAAATAGTTGTTGAACCCAACGATAACTATAAAATTAATTGGACATGAATTGAGGTAAATTTAGGAACTATATAACGAGGAGACCATCAATACAATAAAAGATGTAGATAAACAGTTAGTACCTAACACTTGCAATGAATGGCACCCATGAGCCATGATGAAGGGGAGTCTTAATAATAATTACAAGATTATTTAATATTCTTGTTGTGTATATATATATATATATATATATATATATATATATATTTATATTTATAAATATATATATATATATATTTATGAATTCTCTACATTGATGAAAATGACATACATATGAATGATTTTATACTATTTATAGGCACCATGTGGTGGATACATGCCAATGGAATATGAAATGTCTATTTATGATCCTTATTTCTAAAATTATATACCAAGCTAAAACTTATTATAGACAAGAATCTTCTCTTGGAGAGCTCACTTCTTGGATAATCCTTCCTTCCTTGCCTTAGCAGCCTCGTATGCTTTCAGCTTGGCCATACCTCTCATGATATCGTCCCGACGAGAAGGATAGGAGGAGTAACAGACAGTTGCCCCATTATAACATGCACTATCGTATACTAATGTCCCATATTTTGATTTTTTCCTTCCATTGCTATCTAAAGCCCTACCCACCTTGCCCTCCGAAAGTGACCGTGCCCCTAGAGGAGGAAGCGGGGACATTGTGTCATTGAGCTTCTTTCTATACATAACTGGAAAACTTGTTGGTTTAGGCGGTTCAGTGTGAGCAGGTTTGGCAACTATAAGGGTCCTAGGAAGACTTTCCTTGCGTGCATACGGAAATCTAGTGATGACGGCCGCTTGCATAGTTGGCTCAACAACCGCAACCTTGGGCATCTCTTTCACCTGTTGGGGTTCGAGCGTCTCCGTGAAGGTAAGGTTAAGTTTGCGGTTGGTCCCCTCGCCAACTGAAGCATTCGGCGAAAAGCAATCCTCTCGACTCGATGATACGTGCCTCAGCGAGGACGGCAAACACATGGGAGTTCTGATTGGTCCGCGACTTGGAGGACTATTCACTACGCCATCCTCAATATCCGCCCTTGAATAGTCTATAGCCGCAGAGATGGCGTTGGCTGCAAATCGCAACAAGTATGGTTTGGAATATGGAAGTGAGTCGCAACTCCATCCTCCAGAATCTGATCCCGAGCGAAGACTTCTAGTCAACATTCAAGGACTCCTTGGTTCGGGGATGCTAGTAGATCCATCCTGTTGTTGTACAATGCTTAGAATAAACTCCGACACAAACCATTAAGCATATTCAGACAAGCTCAAAAGCAAGAGAAATCCAACAAAAAACAGTAACATTTCATATTTAGTCAGAGCACCGCTTGAATTAACTACAAATACATATGTTACACAAAATTGTATCCATGGTAAATTGTTTGTTACCTAAGCTAAATCCAATGCCCGCATCGGAGACTTAGATCTAACCCTTCCTCCCCCAACAACCATGCCCAAACCAGGAAGATTGAACCGCGTCCCTATATTCTACGAGGATTCTCTCATCCTAGCAATGAGGTCATCTACAGCCAAGTTACCCACACTTGACGGGTAGAGACCAATTCGATTGGCTTCAACATATCTCCGTAGCTCACCCGCTTGGCACCTAGAGTCTAACCCTCGAAGCCATGGTAAGAGTTCTCCCAGAAGGAAGTCGTCCTCTCCAACATGGAGATTCCAAGTACGAAGGAACACAGCGTTGCCATTCTCATTGCAGATGCTTTTCATTGGAGAGTCATCAATGAGAAGGGTATTGTCAGACGAAAATAATGTGCCCCTATAGGGGTTGGTGAACAAGGTCTCCGAGAGGACCTTCATACACATGAATTTCTGACCAACGTGGAAGAAGCGCCGTGGAGAGAGCTCAATCTTCGAACATTGTTCCTGGCTCAAGATGGCGTCTGGAGCCTGCGTACCGCGGAAGAGATGGCCAACGATGGCATCTGCATTCCGCTTTTGCATTGAGGTCCAGACTAAGACATTATCTGCCATCGCGAAGACCTGGCGTAGGAATTCTCCAAGATTTGGACGGGCAAAAACAACCTTGGGACCGACTACAGTTGGAATTCGGTGGCAGAGAGCATTGTCTTCCAACTTGTACGACCTTTGTCCAACAGCCGTCGACCTAAACGCTGTATGACAAAGTATACCGTTCAAGTCGAAGACAATATTCAGCCACTTCCTCCGCGACGGAGGCGGCGGTGTCGGAACGATCACCCTCCTAGCCTCGAGGCATTCTACCTGATCAATACACAACAACAAAGACATGAGGTTACCTGATTAAATGATGAAATAGGGGAGGCCGAGAGTGGATAGGAGCAATCAGCTCTCCTAATCAACTGCGGTCCCCCATTAGAGATAGCTTCCAAGGTAATTGGATGATGCACGCAAATATTGTTCCGGAGCTGGGCAACATAGACATTGACAAGCAATGACAATTAGACACATGCGCAAGTCATTGAACAAATCGTCACTCTTTATATATATGTTTGAAATGGATACATCCTCAAAGTCTGTATATACTCATTACTACTTTTCACACTATTGTACAATAGGGTACACAAGAAATCGTCACAGAGGGGGTGGCCGTCCGTGCGCAAGTCATCATGAACCGGTGTTGACATCCTAGCAAGACGAATGATATCATATTAGAAAACAGAACTAGAATCAGTTTCCTAGAGTGCCGGATAGAAGACTCCATGCAAAATGGAATCACCCAAAATAATAAGGGTCAGATGTCTGTACCTGGTTGGGGTCGTCATCGGCGGGAGGATGTTTGGCAGGAGGACAGTGGATTTCGTGACCTGTGAAGGCGATGTCCTCAGCTCCCAACTCGTAGTCCACAAGATCAACATCCGCTACGGATGGTGACTGCGACTCCTTCAAACCTTCGACCACATCGCCACCATTGATTGGCGCAGCACGAAGGTGAGTTGTATCGTCGGCTCGACGATAATCCTCAGACTGTTGGGCTTCAGGAAGGTCATTCCGTTCAACCTGAACCTGATCTATGGGGATTTGAACCTCATCTGATGCACCAACTACTTCGCTAACTTCGGTAGCAGCAGCCTCGCTCTCACCACTGATGTGAGACGTATCGTCAGGTCGACGATAAACCTCAGGCTGCTGAACCTCAGGAACAGCATCGAGAACAAGCTGATTCACATCGGAAGGGGTGGCAACCTCAAGATGTGTGCCAGCCGTATCGTTGGGTCGACGATAGACAGGTACAACATCTCTTGGAGGCTGAGGCAGTGGAGCACTCCTGGACGGCGACAAAAGAGATGCGCTTGCGGCTCGCGGAGTCGTGAAGGGTTGGCTTTGAGAAGCGAAAGCCGCTGCAGCCAAGGCAGCCATTTGAGCTTGCAAATGTTTGAACATCTCCCTTGACTCATCTTATAGAGCCCTGATCTTTGCCGCAACCTCAGCCTCAATCTGGGCGACCTTCTCTGTAAGGTAACTTACATTGATAGATGGATGAATGAAATCTTCTAACCACATTAGACAGTGTGTAAGCAGAGGATGAAAGGAGTCAGACAACTCCCAGTTGAGGATGGATGGACCGGAGTCAGACAACTCCAGATTGAGAACATGTGCACTGGAGTTAGACAGCTCTATATTTAGTGCATTGGAGTCAGACCACTCCAAGATTGAGAACATGTGTACAAGAGTTAGACAACTCAAGATGAGGTACACTAGAATTAGACTACTGATAGTAGTGAGTTAGCTTTACTCTAAATATAGGAGTAAAGTTCTAGAAGAGTCTCTGAGTTAAAGAGATAGAAGGATCTAGAACGATCTATGGATTATCTTTACTCCAGATATAGGAGTAAAGAAGATAGAATGATCTATGAATAGGCTAGACTCTGGAACATAGCCTAAGATAGACTGTAGTTCCTTTTGGGAAGGAACTCATATATAAGCTCGGGGGTGAGAAGGTAGAGGCTCTCTTTGGTGGTGAGCTCTTCTCTATGGTTGGGAGGTTGAGCTTAAAAAAGTTCTGGGTTTTGTCTTCCTAGCCAAATTGTGTTGTGAGTTGGTAAATAACCTATTAGAGGGTTGTTACATTCTCGTTGGCAATCCTGATGGCCTCCTCGGCATCAGCAAGCTTCTGCTGCTCCTCAAGCCGCTCCTTCTCTTTTTGCTCCTTAACCTTCCGCCGCTCCAATTTCCTGGCATACTTCTCCTCGGACCTCTTCCAGTAGTCCTTCTCCACCTTAATCGTCTTCCCCTTATGAACAATGGCTTTCATGTCGGGCGGGACTTGATCATCCTCCTCATCATCGCTATCGGAAGAGTGGATGTTGAATTCATCATCACTCAAGTCAATGATGTCTTTGGGGTCGGGAGGTTATCTTTCGACTACTGCAGAGATCGTGACATCGTCATCATTAACGACCTCCATCTCTTCCTCCTCGTTCGCCCGTGGAGCATCCCCCGCCACCAAACCGTCAGCGGCCTGCCCATCTTGGCCAGGGGCCTGCCCATCATGACCTTCTTCCATCAAACTGACCTCCCCCGCCTGATTGTCGGAACCCGACTGATCCTTGTCGAGGATCTGGTCCAGAAATCCTTTAACCACATTTCTGAGAACTTTTGTAATAATGACATCCTCGTCGATAGGAAGACCTGCGGCACTATGATCCGGCTGTTCTCTGGCAATGTCTGGAACGGCTTCGTCAAATGGAACGATTGCATTGAAGTCGTCCGGATCTGCTGTGCCATGAGCAGAAGCCTGCGGTGAAGATGGGTCAAGATCATCATGTGCCTCTGATTCAGAGTCCGAATCCGACCTGCTCTCATTCGTCTCTGTCGCATGCGCCACGTCGCCGATGGGAATCTGAGTCTGCAACACGAACACATCACCCCCTTCCCCTGTCGGATTTAACGACATTCTGGGGGAAGATGACAACAGTGACATGATCCGGAATGTGTTTGTCCCGAACTGATCGAGACCTTCAATTCCAGGATCGTTAGAGACATGTGGACCCACACACTCAATGTCTCTAACAACAGTAGGCAATATCTCCACGGCTGAATGAAGAGAATTCTCTGAAGAAGTGGGAGAATCGGAGTGCACGACGATAGGCAAGCGACTCTTTGGGCGCTTGTAGGTGAGCGAATATGGAGAATTCGCAAACATGAAATCGTTCTTGTCCATCCTCTTTGCGACTCCAGCAACTTTTAAGGCTCCCTTCACTTTCTTCTGGTCTGTGAAGCCAAAATAGTATGCTCTGAACATCTGATAAAAACAATCAAGGAGCCAGATAATTAGTTTAAAACGAGTCCGCATGCTATCGTCGCGTCGATGATAGCAGTTACCAGACGAGCTCAAACCAAACGTAAACGCCGCCTCGCCTAAACAATTAGGCATAGGATCTCCACATATGAAAGAATCAGAGACCTATGAAGAATACTGAATGTTATTGTCGACTCGACGATATGGGCTAGATGATACCAAACCAAACATGCAATCAAGAAGATGTGTAATCCTCCAAAAGTTATCGTCGACCCGACGATAAGCAAAGGATGTGTCATTACCTTCGACGCTAGAAGAAACTTTGCGCCGGCGTACACCCCGATCACGTATTCGTTCGGCTCGGCACACGCGTGTAGTATCTCCAAGTAAAGCTCCATGCGGAGTTCAGTTGCGTAATGCCTCCATTTCGCCTCTATATTCTTGGAGATGTCTGTATAATACACACAAGTTGCAGGGGTGGAATATATATCCTCGATTAAAGCTTTTGCTAAACCTACAAACTCGTCGCCCTTTTTAAACAAGAAGAGAAGTGTCACGTCCGGAGAAATTGCCCGGTTTGTGACGTTATCGAGCATTTCTGCTCTAGCAAGAACGTATGTACAGACTTTCGCCTCAAATCTGGAGAGCTCCCGAGCAGCAAATGATGATGCAACTCGAATGTCGTCTTTACCCAGCAAGATAAAGAGCCAAATCTTGGGTGTATCGATCGCAGGCTCGAAATTCTCTTGCATGAAGTTCAGGAACAGATCGATGGCTGGTCATGTGTCGGTGCTAGGGGGACGCGGAATGTTCCGAACATCTAATAGAGCGAGGTTTACCGGCCGACGAGTGTAAGTATAAGTAGAACTTACAACAAGCGCCGTGACAGGCCAATCTATGCCTCTCATCTGTACCCCTCCTGTACTCCCCGGTAATCAGTATTTCAAGGCCATAAACCTTGTGAACATATACTGTACCTCGGGATGAGCGTCGACCATATCTTTTGCTCTGCGATGCCTTGCTTCATTGCGGAGCCTTTTCTTGAAAAATCTGCAGGCGTATGTGCAATAAGATGATCCCATGTAGCCGACGTAAACTTGTGTCTAGCTTTCCAGGCAGACCACATTGCCTTGATCACATCACCGCCATTGTCGACGAGCTTAAGTGAAGGCTTGATGTCCATGATTTCTTGCATTACAGCCTTCTTGCGCTTATGCCGCTCAACCCAGTCAGCGCTCGACATGTTGTCGGGTACAAGATATTTCGTTCGGTTGGTGAAAACTTTGAGATACGGTGCAATCCGGCCCGGGGTCAAGGTAAGCAAATGCAGAACAACGGTTTCGAAGTCCTTGTCCGTGAACCAACCGAATCGTTTGAAGAACTCGCGCTTCTAAACGTACGTTCTGTACCTCTTCGCAAGCTTATACGGCTCCATTGTGGTTGGGTCAATAATTTCTCCGTCGTGGTGCAACGTGAGAAATTCCTTCCAGTGATTCCAGATATGATCCGGCAAAGTGATCATTTGAAGCTCGTTCTTCAGATCTTTCAATGAGTGGATCTTAGCTCCCTCACTTTCTAGATTGATGTTCTGGAACCTCTCCATGACAGCGTCCGTGAAGCTCTGAAATAAGAAACCAATGTAATTAGGGAACAAGAATCGCCCAAGCAATAGAGACCCTTATCGTCGACCCGACGATAACAAGCAGAATTGCAAGCTGACCTTGTAGTTAGCCTCGTTGAAGATTGCATTATTACCCCTCTCCTTGGCTTCGAGGGTCGAATCGGCAGGACGTTTGAGCGAGGTCCAGATGTTTCAACACCATATTCATTATTTTGAGAGTATCCCTCAAAAATGAGAGTATTGTTGAGGCCCAGAAGTAATGATAAAAGTACAAGTAGTCTGTAAAAAATGGTATCAAGTAGATATAGATGGATGAATAATTGTATGCCAGACTGGAATATACATGAATGTATGTTTATTTATAGACATTGTATACAAGAATTGACTACGTCAAAGGAAATATGCTCATCCAGATAAAAATGTGAGCTCTGGTTACATACGAATGATACGAATGTACGATGGTAAATACGATATTTCTATACCAATCAGGGTTGTCTTATTAGACACAATTTTGGGAATGTCTGTCTGATTTGTCGTATTGGACATGTCTGTTAGACGTCGAGTCGACGAAAATGTCGACCGTACCAAAAATTACATAGTAAAAAACTTGCTGAGATTTACCTTGAGGTAAAAAGATATTTTCCTACGTGGCGTAGGGTTGATAATGACGTGGAAAATCAAAATACACGTCACAGTGGGCGACCGCGGGTGGGCGACCTCGCTAGGCGACTGACGGTCGCACCGGGGCGAACGTCGGTCGCCTACTGCGATCGCCGATTGCCCTGGCAGCCGCGAGAAGGCGACCGGCGGTCCAGTATGGAGACCGGCGGTCGCCCTGGCAACCGCTTCTAGGCGACCTTAGAGGCAAGGACAAAGTGTCCGCGATCCAATCTGGACCCCTCGTGTTGGGGCGACCGCCGATCCAGGTGATGGGCGAATGTAGCTCATAGGGCGACCGGCGGTCTACCCTCTTCGAACGAAGGACATGAACTTTGAAGAGCCATAACTTTTTCATTCGGACTCCGTTTTTGACGAAATCACTTGGGTTGGGTCCCAAATTAAGTCTAGTTTATGTAGTAAAAATTGCAGACTCATACGATTAAGTATGAAAAAATGGCATGCATTTTAGTGAAGGGAGTATTTGTTATTTGGGTTTTTAAACATTTGGCATGTTTTACCATTGCAAGCCTATTATGTGACATCAAAAAGGTTTTTGCATGATGTGTTTTAGACAAGTGTGATCTTTAGATGCATTCCACAATCTTTGTAGTTGGAAGTATTTTGATCCAGATAGTTTTAGTATTGGCTTTGCAATGATATTTCTAAGATGATAAAAGTGAAAAAGTGGATGATTTTTGAAGAGATAGATCTCCTTCAACCATCGTTAGATTTTGAATTTTCATTTTAGAATGGATTCCAATTAGAGTGTTGTATTGGTGATAGAAACCTCGATTCATTCGAAGATATATTGAAGATAACGTATAATTTGAGTGCTAGGGATCTAGGTTTGGACTATATTAATTACTTTGTATAATATTTGGCGGTTTTTATCATTATTGAATCATCTCTTCCCTCCTTTTATACACACACCCCATTTCAACGAATTTAATTAATTCTAGGTATTTAATAGAAACTACTTACCTTCATCTCATAGGCCAAAACTTTTAATCATGTTTCATATAAAATACTCAGGAAAAGTATAAATACTACTCTCCCTCTCTATTTCCCTATACACCTTACACTTCCCTATGGCTCGAATAGTACTCTTGCAATGATAAAAACTGCCAAATAGTTTACAAAACAATTAATATAGTCCAGTAATAGACCCCTTACACTCAAATTATACCTTATCTTCAATATATCTTCGAATGGATTGAGGTTCCTATCACCAATACAACACTCTAATTGGAACCCATTCTAAAAAATAAATTCAAAATCTAACAATGGTTGAAGGAGATCTATCTCTTCAAAAATCATCCACTTTTTCACTTTTTTCATCGTAGAAATATCATTGCAAAGCCAATACTAAAATTATTTGGATCAAAATACATCCAACTACAAAGATTGTGGGATGCATCTAAAGATCACACTTGTCTAAAACACATCATGCAAAAACCTTTTTGATGTCACATAATAGGCTTGCAATGGTAAAACATGCCAAATGTTTAAAAACCCAAATAACAAATACTCCCTTCACTAAAATGCATGCCATTTTTTCATACTTAATTGTATGAGTCTGCAATTTTTACTACATAAACTAGACTTAATTTGGGACCCAACCCAAGTGATTTCGTCAAAAACAGAGTCCGAATGAAAAAGTTATGGCTCTTCAAAGTTCATGTCCTTCGTTCGAAGAGGGTAGACCGCCGGTCGCCCTATGAGCTACATTCGCCCATCACCTGGATCGGCGGTTGCCCTAGCGACCGACGTTCGCCCATCGGCTGTATCGGCGGTCGCCTAGGAGCGAACGTCGGTCGCTCATGGGCGATTGTCGGTCGACCTGGGCGATCGTCGGTCGCTAAGGCGACCGCCGGTCCGGCCAAGGCGACCGCCGGTCTAGATGACGCGAGCGCCGGTCCAGTCCTACGTGGCGCGGTCGCGAACCGTATCGCTGAGCTGTACATGCCACGTGGCAGCCACGTAGGATGCAACGTGGACATGGTAAATCAAGGGTAAAAAAAAGATTCTGTAGATTCTATTAGACATTCTGAGGCTCAATGTCTGTCTGACATGTCGTGTCTGTCTGACGTCCGTCTGTGTCTAGCAAGACAACCCTGATACCAATAGAACAATACAGTATGGTGTTGAATGTGGGCTATCCCCGGAGAACCATACCGATCAATGTACTCTAAATCATATCAAGACTGTTGCCGTATCACAAGTGCGAACGGCTTCGAATTTCAGCTAGTGCCTTCCACACTTCTGGTCCACGACTATACCCTGTGTATGGTGACGAACGCGAACTTGAATTTTCACGTCCCTGAAGCTTCAAAATTCGTTGCTCCAATGCATCGCAAACAGGAGGAACCCTAACTCTGGACTGAAATCCATCGTGTGACTGAGTCTGGCGGTGACCCTCGTGTAATGGCGGGCGCATAGTACGGACACGCAAACGCGAGGGATCAACAGCATGGGCAACAGACGGATTAGATGGCCCCGTTAGTTCCGTCCGGCAGTCGCGAAGTTCTGTTGCTGGCTCCAAAGACTTCAATGGACAAGGCGTAGAGAGAGAATGGGTTGACGCACCATGAGATAATTTCAGCGACAATGCCTTATGAGGTGATAAACGAAGAGCCGGAGACTCGAAAATGACCGGTATGGGCACGACTGCTGCAGTTGTCGCCTAAGTGCATGAAAAGACATAGAGAAATGTAAGTAAATCAAACTACGATTGAAGTTAAAAACTAGGAAAAACTCATAAATGAACTGCTTCAAGTATGTCATACCTGTACGGGAAGTGCATCATCAACTAACTCAGAATCATCGTAAAGCTATCTTTGCGGAGCGCCACCTCGACTTGATTCGTCGATTAGGGTACGGGTCTTCAGCGGGGAAGGAGAACATGCAGAGTGTGGTCGCTTACCGCCAAAAGGAGGACTATCCACAACACCATCATCAATTGCCATTGTCGAGTAGTCCATAGTTGATTGTGCAGTAGCTGCTGAGTACATTATGTGGCCCATTCTACTCTGCGAAATTGAGTATTGTCCGTAGTCCAAAATCGAATCAGCAGAAGCAGCGCAACGGAAATCAAAATCATTGTCCGAAACCGAGACGGAATTGGACACCTGGATACGAATTCATTTTAGAGGAATCATCAACAATGATGATATGCAATATGATATAACCAAATCACCTCGCTAGTTAAACCAATGCTGAGAGAACTAGCATCATCAAACACTACAATAAAATAAAGGGTTGGACACAAGCCCGCTCTGAAATGACATCAGTCCAGGAGGAGACATTAATATTGAATCATTTATTATAATCTACACAATATACATGACAAATTTGAATCTTGTCTGGTGAGGCCAATCTTGGATAACTAGCCTAATCAAGCACTAGCTTTCTAGAAGCCTCTACGGCGTTAATAAGCTCTTCGTATTCTGAAGTATCAAGCTCTTCAGAGAGCATTCTACGCCCAATGTTGTCTTCCCTACGGAAAGACAACAAGCCCTGACCGCGGCTTTCATGTAGACGTCGAATCCAAGGGAGGAGCTCGTCCACCAAGAATCTGTCAGATACATCATGCTCTGACCACGAGACTGGGAGTACGACATTCTCTGGTTCATTGACGACGTGCTTCTCACGGCTATCGTCGATGATGATCGTGTCATGCTCATTAAACTTTAAGTTTAGACCACCAAAAGCATATCCAAAGTGTTTTGAGGAAGAGATCCTTATTAGTCCCCTTCAACTTGAAGTTGGACAACTTATTCCGCGGTCCACGAACCTTGACAACCTCACAAGAGTTCTCGCCCAAACAAGGCACGGATATGGCACACCCCGAACAAGTAGTCACATATGGACTTCGTAGTCGCATGAACCATCGAACTCCATACGGAGACGTATGCAACTTCACTCAACTCACGAAGGAAATCATGGCGGAAGGGCCGAACGAAAATGACCTTGGGACCAATCGGAGCGGGTAGGACGGAGAGGAATGTGCACTCGCGACCATGTTGTAAACTTGGTCCTTTGGCATGAATCTCTTCTCCTTGCGGATACGAGGATACCGTTCAAGTCCGAGATGACATTGAGCCACTTGCATGGCACCCTTGACGGAATAGAACGAGGTATATCCTCCACGGCCGCAACTACCGGATCGTGCGAATGACTCATCCCCTGTCGGAAGGGGGCGGATAAAATGTGTATACGATTAAATCGCACCGCCACATTTCGAGACTGACCCTTTCTATAACACTAAGAAATCCCGAATCCAAACAATGCGATCACACCGAACCAATAAGGAAACGATTGAATAAATTTTGGAGAAGGACCAGCTTACCGGTGTATCTGATTGAGTTTCAGCTGTTTGGGAATCCCGTACAGCGGTCGAGGATGGAAGAGGAATGTGAACCTCGAGCAGTATGGAATCAGGAATGTGACCTTCATTGTGATCATCTTGCGCCGTGTTACTTGGCTCACCATGAAACGGACTCATAGGACTGGTGTCTTCCATAGGGGGGACGCCATGAGACACAAACATTCGGAACACTTCGCAAATCAATAGAGCCTGCATAGATATCAGATGGAGAAAATGTGTAAGAAAATATGATTGTATTCCAAACTCTGCGTCCAAAATTGAGCGTCATATACAAAAGTATTTACACGATGAACACCAAGTCCAATCTAACAAAATTGCCCTACGGGAATATGTATACTAGTCTATCAACAACTGCCGAAGGCTTCTGTGAGGTTAAATCCCGGTGTTCCGGTTTCTAACTCACAAGTGGGCCGTGGGGGTGGGTGCAAACAAAACAATCTTCCAAGCAATGGACAACCTAGCAACACTTAGCAAATCTTCTCAACATATCCTATGAATTTCGGAGTTAAATTGGGCAGCGCTTCCGCGCTTGGTCCCAAATTTCCGAATTTTTAACCTAAACTTGTAAGTTCAGCATAAAACTTAGGCAGCGCTTCCGCACTGCCCTTACTCGTGGTGCACACCAACTAATCGAAACAGCATTTCAGCAAGGCAGATTCATTCAACAAAACAACCATCACTCAATTATAAGGCAACACCATTCAAAAAGAAAAGAACAAAAGAAAGAAGAAAAAACAAAAGAAACAAACAATCAATTTTTTGGGCAAGAGTTTGCCGTTTTTTTAGGGCACAAGGTTCATAAACCCTACAAGCACTTCAACAACCAACCAGGAATAACCAAAAACAAGAAAAGGGAGAGGGGCTTCCTCTCTAATGCCAACTCGTCGCCCTCCGTATTATCACGGAGGGGACAGGGTTTAGCAAAACCGCCGCTCGATCTTTGATCTCCACGCCGATCGGCGTAAATGCGTTGGTGTTATCGGTCAGTCCTCGTGGTTGCCGACCCAAGCTCCGGTGGCCGTCCGCTCGGTCTTTGTCGACTTCTCTCGGTCTTTGTCTTTGCTCTCCCGTGGATCCTCCAACTGCCGTTCACGCCTCCGTCGCTCGGAGAGCGTCTTTCTCTCGAACTTCCATTTGCCTCGTTCGCTCCGGAGAGCGATGTCTTGCTCCTCGAACTTCGAATTGCTGGGCTCCGTCGGTGCGGGATGGGCCGCGACCTTGCTGCCTCCTAGCGACCGCTCCTCCACCTTCCCATCCGATGAATCCGCTCTCACCAGCCAGCCCAATTGGCTCTGTTCATCGTTAGGATCTTGTCGCCTGGGAAAGCGGATCCACTACCCCAAATTCGCCCAACCTCGAGAGAAATGGGAGTTGGGTCAAGGTGCTCATGGGTGATTGCAAGATCCCGATTACGCGGGGGAGTGCGTGGAAAATGCGAGTGCCGCCCTACCGATCTCGTCGTGTTGATGCTGCTCGCTGTTGCTAAACCGACGTCGGTCTGGAGTTGCCGAAGTTGGGCTGCCGCCTTCACGCAGTCCGCGACGGCCGGATCGGCTGCCTGCTTCGACGCGCGTGCTCCCGGCCCGCCCGCTCCCACGTGCAGCTCGAAGCCAAGTTCGTCGTCCTCGCCACCATCGGCCGATCGCGCTTCTGCGGTGCTGGAGCTTCCGCTTGCGGCTGCTCCCTCGTGTTGACGTTTTCGGCGCTCTTCCGAACTCCAACTGGTCCACCGTCGCTAAATCTGGCTCCTCTCCAGATAGCCCTCGGCTCTCCCACCATGCACACTTCCACCCAAACAACACACTGAACTCCCACCCAAAAAACTCTAACCCTAAAACAATTCTAAACCTCAACCAGATTATCGTCCCAACACAATCTAACACCAATCCCTAAATCCATACAAAAATCATGAAAACCAAGCAACAACCAAAAACTCGTCTAACGGCTCCTCCTCCGACTCTCCTCCCCTCCCTGGCTGATCCAGGGAGGTTGAAGCAAAAAGCTTCATCCGTCCAATTGGGCGGATTTCATCCGTCCAGTTGGACGGACTTCCATCCATCGTTTTTTCTAACCAATTAGGCAAGATAAAGGCACCACACTTCATATAGGGGTTTTATAGAAGGTGAGGGCGAAATGGGGCAACCCGGCCCTTACTTAGGAATACATAATCGCTAAAACATACTAAAAACTCGCCATTTAATATATTGGCGTTCATCAAAAATACCAATTTGATATGAATTAGAGCAAGAACGGGCCGCTTGTGCCAAAACCTCATTGAGACCACGGGTATTCCGTGAATCCACGAAATGAGCTAAAAAGTCTAATTAATCCATGAAAACCTGACAATTACGCGCTAAACCTTGCGGGGAGTGTATTCCCGCTAGAGTGAACCGTTTCGCGGGTTCACAGCTTCTACAGGCGAACTTCCATTAACCGAAGGAGAAATTCAACTCGAGTCGAGTTAATTGAAAGACTAGATCATGGAGTTCAACCTGATTCGGTAATGTTCGGATCGGGAGTCTGATCCTTTGTTTCTATCTGGTCTTCCTCATCCACGGCCTTCCGTTCCGACTCGACTGGGTCCGATGGTGTGGAGCGACCTGATGGGCCTTGATCCTTAGAAACAACTGGAGTGATGTTGCCCGCAGGTGAGGGAGCTGTAGTCGACTGAGGAGGCGTGCCGTGGAGGGAACGTCGGGGAGATGCATGTCGAGCTGCACCGCTGTCGGAAGACTGAGTAGGCCCGTGGGTCAGGAGGAGAGGTTCACTCTGACCTGGTTCGAGGGAGAGGAGAGGCTTTGCATTCAGGTGCGAGATTGCTTGGACTACCATATCAGGCATTCTCGCGATGGCCTCTGTGAACATGAACTTCCATCGTTGCTCATCCTCCTGTCTCTGGACTCTGCGTTCCTCGCGCTCTCGAGCAAGCATTGCTTCAACTTCGATCCTATGTCGCGCCTGCGCATCCTCCTGCATTTTGACGAGCTTCTCCATCAGAGTTTCAACGGATAGTGACTCCCTTTTCCTCTTCTGTGGCGATGGCGTGGAAGCCCGAAAAGAGGTATCCGTGTAGCCTTGTTCCTGGGGATGAGGAAGATGAGAAGATGAGCCTCGTCCAGTCTGGGGTGTTACCGGGTATTGGGAACCGTAGGCCTCAACATCCTGGATAGGATCGTCATCGTCATCACTTGACCCGATTGCGATCGGTCTTGGGTCATGCACTTCAAGTGGTAACTGTACACCCCTGACCTTCTTCTTCCCCTTCCCCTTCTCCCACTTCGTGGGGGGTGGCGGTGCTTCCAGCCTCTCCCTGGATAAGGAAGGCTCATCAATCAGGTACCCTTCTTCGAAATCACGACGATCCAAGTTGAAGACATCCAAGGAAAGTCTGACAACTTCGTTGTGCTCTTCGCTGGAGCTGATCGTGTAGTTCATCAGGGAACACATCTGCAAGTAGACACATCAAGAGATGCAACGTCGATCATATGATTATTTAACTCGAGTCGAGTTGAAATGAAGGTGAACGATGAGAGAAAGCCAAGACTACTCTTCTGTGTGCATTCAACTCGAGTCGAGTTGAATACCAACTTTACACTCTAAGTTCCACGAAACACCAAATTTAACTCGAGTCGAGTTAAATCTAATAACACATGCATGAACAAGATTTCTTAGCATATTTAGTACTCCATTCAACTCGAGTCGAGTTGAATAGACTTTAAGTTAGTGTAAAACGATACCTAGTCAATGAGGTGCGCAATGAACCCGACTCGACTTTAATACAACTAGTATGCAAGCAACAGAGCCATGGCGAACTATTCAACTCGAATCGAGTTGAAATATATAGGACATCCTTACCCAGGCCGCACAGTAGAGCTTCCCGCCTCCAAACACACTGAGGATCGCATCCCCTTCCTTGCAGAAGATGTCAAGCAGCTTCAGGTAGAACTCCATCCTTAATTCCGTATTATAGATACGGTACTCCAGCTCGTTGTATCTCCCGCAGATCTTGAACTGTGGAGTGTCGGGGGCCTGGAAGAACTTGGGAAGATTCGAAATCCTCAACTTCTGATTTTTTCGAAACAAGAAAAGGATCTGGACATGATCCTTGGCCCTTATCTTCGACGAGTTTTGGTCCTCGAGTCGCTCGTAAGGAGCCGGAACGTACTCAGCATACTCAATCTTGTAATTTGTTCCGAACTCGCAACTGTCGAGGTGATTCTTGATCTTCGCCTGAGCATCCTTACTTCCGCAGATCCAAACCCAAACTGGGATTTCAGTTACCACGGGGTCCGTGATAGACTTCAGGACTTGGAGGACGTTGTAGAAGTAGGAGCCTGCTGACGAGCTCGAAGACGCTGATTCCTCTTGTGCTCCGGGGAGATTTCGGAAGTCCATAATTCCGACCTTGATTCGCTTAGCGGACTGATCATTCCAAGAGTTCTCGTGCCATTCCCCTAGAACATCGTCCTCCAGGTTGTAGGCCATGAAGTTTGTTTCGCCCTTCGGCACCTGGAACTTCCCCTTGTTGGCGAAGAAGCACCTGAAGAACTCTGTTGCATACGGCGAGAGTTGCTCAAAGGACTTGTTCTTGTTGCTGGGGAATTTCGCCAGCGTGAAGAAATCTTCCCCGGGATTCGTGAGGAGAACGTTCAGTGTAGCTGGAGTGATCTTAAAATCCCTCTTGAATTTCTTCCAGCTCTCCTTCCTGAAGTCCCCACTTGTGCTGAACAGCATTAAGTCAGGACGCATGCTATGAATCACGCGCTTCACGATGGTCTTCCTCTTGCAGCACTCTAGCCAGTCGTAAGAGCTGTAGCAATCTACAAGCACACCCTTCATCTGCTTCAATGTGACTTTGGGGTATGAGTAACGCCGTTTTGGGTTCGGTCTGTTCAGCATATGCTCGGCTAATCGCTTGAGCTGGGCGTAGCTACAGTTTCCGATCCATTTGAAGAACTCCCTGGTGAGGTGTCCATGGTCAGGCTTCCACTTCCCCAACTCCTTCAGCTTCCTTCCTGTTTCGGGATCGATGAGCTCCCCTTGGAATGCGGCTGAGATTAGCTCAGCCCAGACGTCGTAGAAATCATCTGGAGCTGTGATAATTTTCAGCTCATTTGCGATGTTAAGCTTCTCTCTGGCCGCCTTGCTTGTTGTCACTGCTCTCTGGGCGTTCTTGACATCGATGAGAGCGAATCTTGTCCTGACAGCTTTCATGAACTCCTGTATCATCCGAGTACGGTATTGCGTTAGGAATTTAACTCGAATCGAGTTGAAATAGGATACAACGGGATAGAAATTCAGAAATCATTGTTAGTAGTTTAGGACATTATTCAACTCGAATCGAGTTGAATGTAGGTACACATACGTTGAAATTGTCCTTTGCAGGCTTCTTGCCCTTGCCGGGCCTCTGAGTGACCACCCTGCCAACCTCAAGAGCCTCCTTCGGATTCTCCGGTCTACCGAGGCTTATCCACAGCTCCCGCGCCCCGATTATGTTTGTCGCCCACGTCGGATTCGTATTCATGAAGTGGTTGACCCTGTTGTAGAACGCGGAGATTCTTCGAATGATGGGCTTTTCTTCATTCCATACCACGAAGCAGTCCCATGTCTTGAATTCATCCTTGATGCTTTGGTCTACATCAGGCATGTTTTGCAACTGCTTGGATGCCTCGACGCAATGCTGTCCGTTGACATATAGAACTCCCCGTCCTTTATGTCCTCCCATGATCGGGGTTTCACAAGCTGATTCTTTGGGTAGACGCAGAGGGTGTTCTTCTTGCTCTTATCGGACATCTCAATCAGGAAATGCCTCGTGTTCTTGACTTTCTCCTGCTCGAGGTTCCGGATGTTGAGGTCCGCATGGGGGGTAAAGAGACGCTCGATTGGAATCTCAAAAGTCACATCTGAGCCAAAGATGTATGAGCTCTGGCAGAGCCCCCAGTAGTTCTTGAAGACGTTCATGGACTCCTTGTAATCGACAACTTTTTCTACATTGTCGATGGGTACCTCCGTCAAAGCCGACACTAAGCTCGCCTGTTCAATCTCGGTGGGGTCGGCCAGGGTCGACTTCTTCGTCGTGACTGATTTGAGCTTCTTCTATGTCGGCCCCATTTGCCGGGGACGGATTCGCCTTGCGCCTCTTCGATCCCGTCGCCTCAGGAGTCTGATATAGGATAGACTCGTGGCTGCCGCTTTGCATGCTTACTTCCTGCGTCAGACGAAGAGGCGTCATTTGCATCTTCTTGCGTTGCGCCTTCGCCTTGAAGTTCACCATGGCAGCGTGACGAGTGCTCGGAGACGAGGCGCGAGAATACTTGGTGGCCAGCTGCTCACCGCCATCTTTTGTGAATCGAAACTCACGAATGTGTTGCTCGACATTCTTCGCCAAAGGTTCGTAAGGGGTATTTTTAATACAGTCGACATGTGCCAAGATGTCGAAATCCATCTTTGTTGTGTCGATCATGTAAGTGAACCTGTAGTCTTGGTCCACAGCCGTGTCGTCGTTGGGGTCGTCCACGATGCACGTCACGCATATCCAATTCGTGTTGTGGACTACAACGTCGATGATGTTCTCTTCTAAATTAACAGGAAGGTTGCACTCCGCACCCGTGTACTTGGTGACGACAGCCAGCTTGTCCGTGTGCGGTGTGAGGAGCATACTCCACCATTCGACATCCGCAGGATTACTGTGCACCCACATGTCCCCAAATATTTCGGGATCTGCGACCTCGCTATCCTTTTCAGGAACATAGAGATCGAAGAAGGCTGAGAGCCTCTCCTTGGGATTTTCTCCTAATGAGAAAGAGAAGCAAAGTTAGTATTTATGTACTCGAATTGCAAGGATTAGTATTCAACTCGAGTCGAGTTGAAATTGCATTCTCTACTTCTCTATTATGTTCATCTTCCTTAGTAAGGAAAATGGACTCAACTCGATTCGAGTTGAATGCTTTCATGACGGCAAAGGTGGTCTCTACATATAGTTACTATAGTTGCTACCCATGGTTACTACATATGCAATATTATCATCGGTTCCAGATTATATTTACTGTAATGATATTCAACTCGAGTCGAGTTGAATCTAGTGTATATTTCTGATCCGTTTGAATAGCTGATCAGATTGTAACCTATTCATCTTGAAAAGGTTTCGATGGTTGTAGACGTCGTGACGTTCGCTGTACTTTAATTCAACTCGAATTGAGTTAAATTTGTTATCTTTAGGTTACTGAGTCCGACTAACAGCATTACCTCTCCATTTTCTTTAACTCGAGTCGAGTTAATATTTCTGGTCTTCTGCAATTTCTCGAGCAAACAAACCTAGTCTAATCCGTTTCAACTGGACTCGAGCTGAATTCTACATGTCTGACCTCATCTATGGAGGTATGCTGAGTTATCGTAATTCTAGTTGAGTAGATCTCCTAGACTTACTGTAGTCTATTTTAATACTGGACTTCTTGTCTAGTTTAAGTTGTGCACAAGATTCAACTCGATTCGAGTTGAACAGTGTTTTGGAAGTCATTCATGTTGACTTTATGATTTAACTCGGGTCGAGTTGAATATGCATGCTAGAATGAGTTGACTAAATGTTAATAGTATAACGGTAGTTCATTTTAGCTCGATTCGAGTTAAATTTTAATTAGCTTCTGTAATTGCACTGAGAACTTTCTAGAGTCGGTCTGTTTCAACTCGACTCGAGTTGAATTAGTATGAGAAATTGTAACGTGAGACACTACTATAATTCAACTCGAGTCGAGTTGAATTGGTAATGTGTCCTAATTTTATCCTATTTGGAAATATATTAGTCACACGTCACTACTTGTTATGCTACTTTTATATTAAAAATTTACTAGAATAAAGATTCAACTCCGGTCTACTTGAATTCTCTCTCTTCATGTGAGATTCAACTAGGGACTAGTTGAATCTATGACGATTCTCGCTAAAACAACTTTAGATTGATCGAGTAAAATATACTTTGTTCACTCACCCATTGATAGATCTCGCTTCTCTTCTACTATGTGAATACCGCACGCAATTCAACAAGGCTCGACTTTGCCCGATCCTCGTAGGAACAAAATTGTATACAAATGTGATCAATACGCATTAAAACAAAACTCGCAATCCAAAGAGAACAAAGATCAACAATCCATGCAAAAATTCCTAAATTCACCTCATATGCGACCATTTACAATTGAACATGGTAAGAAAAACAAAAATCCGAGGTTAGGCGATCCAGAATCGCCGAACAATATCGAAGATCTAAGCTCCTGCAAGTGATCAATTCTCACCGGTGATCACAAATGATTCAAAGCCTTCTTATACAAGACCAAGATGCAAAATAATTCAATACAAGCGAGATAGGAGTTCCGACTGTAAAGCCACTGAAATCAAATTGCAAAACGACACATTGACTAATTAGCGTAACATTCCTACGAGAGTGGCTCTTGCTGTTCAAACGTGATTGTATACCAATACATGAAACAACCATATTATCTCTTGAACGAAGAGAGATACGCCACAAGATATGTAAAACCTCTAAGAAGGCAACACAAAAACCAGAAACAAAGACTCAACGTCATTGATGCAAAACGTCCAGAGAAATAATTGAATTGAAAGAAGACCAACACAAGAGGCAACAGGCAACATCAACTCAACCACATTCTGAATTGAAGCTAGCTGCAGAATTCAACCACGTTTCTTGTGGGCTTCTGCTACACGAGACCCTAAAGAGACTGCCGGTGATAACCCGGCCCCAAAAAACCTCAAAATCCTGCCCTCGATTCGGATTGCAAGCTGCAACTCAAGTGAAAGAAGACCAACACAAGAGGTTTATGCAATCCGAATCGAGGGCAGAATCAAGAGATTGCAAGCTGCAACACAAGAGGCAACTCCACATTCACAAATTTCAAAAACAAAATAACCTAAAGCTTACCAGGAATTTGCTCAACTGTGTCGTCCGCCGCGGCAATAGAAGCTCTCTTCCCGTTGACAGTCGAAGCACTCCGCGGCAGCCGCCGCCGTCGCGTGAACGAACACCTTCACCGCCATGACCCCGCTCCTCTACGCAGCTTGTCGAAAATCCTCCTCGGCGCAAACCCCAAAAACTCTAAACCTATCTACAGTAGTGCGCCTCGAACGAAATGGCGGCAAAGCAAACACAAGCTCACCACCACCGCTAAAAGACAAAACCCTAGAACCTCAAAACACAGCGCAAAACGACAACGTATCGACAGCGCAAAAAGACAAAAGCAATAATGCAGCGCGAACTCCGCGGATGGCAGCGGAAGCAAGAGCAAATGCAGCAAATGCGCGCAGAAGAAGTAAAAACAGAGCGCGCAGAAGATAGGGGACGAATGGCCAGTGGGTGAGGAAGATGGGGAGTGCCTCGTAATGGCGGCGGTGGTGGGACGTCCGTACCCCTTCACGAAAAAGTATTCCATGCATGGGCATGTGCATGGGCATGGTCATGCACATGGTCATACACACATACATGGCCATGTACATGACCATGCCGATGCACATGATCATGGGCATGGCAAACTTTTTACTTTAGTCATTAATTGTTGTAAGCTTCTTACTTTTTATGTATATTTACTAATTTTTCCACTAATTCTTGACTAAGTTTTGACTATGATTATGTCTAAGTTCTGTTCAATTTCTGACTAAGTGAATGTGTAGGTTTTTAATCGAAGTTTCTGACTAAAATGTAATTCTACCCGGGCCGCCTTACACGTTGCTCCCGCCATAAATTGCTTCGGGTAGCAATCTCTTGCCCTTGTCATGTCTGCCAGCCTCTACACTACACTAAATTCCATTATATTTTTCATTTATTTCTAACTATTTTTTTAAGTTAATTTTTTTGAAAAGAAGATAAGTTCAATAAATGCCAAAACCCTAAACCCTAAACCCTAAACCCTAAACCCTAAACCCTAAACCCTAACCTTAAACCCTAAACCCTATACCCTATACCCTATACCCTATACCCTATACCCTAAACCCTAAATCCCTTCCCAATTAGTTAACGTTCTCCAATCCAATAAGGTCATCATTAACTCGAAAATGAAGGTAATAAATTATCCCCTCTCTATTAATTTCTAATATGTTGTCAACTCATAAAATTTTATTATTAATATAAACACCTACAAATTAAAAATATTAGTGGATAGCTATATAATCAAATAGGAAGGTTTGAGAGAACGGATTGGACAATATAAATAAGACTATGAGAGTATATAGATAGAAGATATCTTTAACAAACATCATGTATACTATAGACATGCACCACACATATCATGGCCATACATCACAACTATCATCGACGTACATCATTCATACCATAGCCATACATCATACATACCAAAAGATCGTCCAACAGTTTTATGTTTGAGAAGTAGATTACTGACTACAAACCTTATATATATCTCTATATACGTATGTTAATTTATTTATATATTCATGTATATACATATTTGAACTCAGATGCGCATATAATTGTGCTTTCCTTCTCTAAATTAAGATAGCACAATCAATGCTCAACGTATATTCAAATATATGTTAATATTGAACATAATTGAATTAAGATTCTAGGAAGTTAACTTATGTACCAATGTCTAAATATATACATACGTACTTATTTTGGTCTTCATATTCAATTTTACTTGTATGTATATCTCCATATACATATATTAATTTATTTATATATTCATGTATATACATATTTGAATTCGTAAGCAATATGACTGGGCCTCCCTTCTCTAAATTAAGATAGTACAATAAATGCTCAATACGTAGTCAAATTTATCTTATAATCATTCATCATTAAATTGAAATATTATGTATTTAACATCTATACCCGTATCTATGTACATATACGTACTTATTTATCTAAGTTAATATTCATTTGTACTCGGGTATATATCCATGTATACCAATTTTAACTCGTATGGTCATATAATCGCGCTTTCATTGTTTTATATTAAGATAGTACAATAAATGCTCAATACGTAGTCAAATTTATCATATAACATATTAGCTGACTGAGTTGAAATATTATGTATTTAACATCTATACCCGTATCTATGTACATATACGTACTTATTTATCTAAGTTAATATTCATTTGTACTCGGGTATATATCCATGTATACCAATTTTAACTCGTATGGTCATATAATCGCGCTTTCATTGTTTTATATTAAGATAGTACAATAAATGCTCAATACGTAGTCAAATTTATCATATAACATATTAGCTGACTGAGTTGAAATATTATGTATTTAACATCTATACCCGTATCTATGTACATATACGTACTTATTTATCTAAGTTAATATTCATTTGTACTCGGGTATATATCCATGTATACCAATTTTAACTCGTATGGTCATATAATCGCGCTTTCATTGTTTTATTAGTATTTTATGTTTTTTTTTGGTATTTTTTATTAGTAGTGAACCATATATATGATTCCATTGATTTTGAGTTACTAGGTAAAGTATTGTCAATGGAATGTTCTCAATTACTCTAGTTACTCTAATTTTGTAAATATTCTATCTTATTCAATAAATTTACGTGTACGAATTTGTATTTTTTTTCCACAACTCATACATGTGTATTGAATGTTTAATTTTCTGGAGAAAACATTAAATCACATTTCTTTGTAAAAAATTAAAATTGCATACTTACGAATGGGTTTCCCTCCAAAATCAGTTTCCCGCCGAAACATCTTTGCCGCCGAATATTTTCAAAATTCAGAATTAAAAAGTAGATTTCTATTTCGAAGCCCAATCAAGACAACATGCAGGTTGCGACAAAAAGAGGTCGGCTTTTTGCACGATATCGGGAGTCGAGGATACTCGACCGATTCAACCGTTGAGGTCGGGTTGGGGTGTAACGCAGTCCCTCATGTTTCATTTCAATTCCTCTCACTCTCGTCCGTGCTTTGAAGGTGCGCTTACCTTGATTTCGTTCCGCTGTCCTTGTTCAAAGTTGCGTGTCAGTTTAGATTGTATTGAGTTTGTGCTGACGGAGTTTAAAGTAGTTTCCCATTTTGAGGTTCTAGTATTGTAGAAGAGGCGCATCCTCTTGTACTTTGATTGTGTTTCTGGTTATCGAAGTTGCTCGTGCTGTATTGTTTGTCTTCCGCAAACGAATTGCTGATTGTTGTGCGTGCCTTTTTCAGTTGCGAGCCCTAGTATTCCTCGCGAAATCTGCAATTCGCAGGTGAGCGTTCTTCGGAATTCCCAGTATTTCAGCAATTACTGAATTTTGATTTTGAGCTGATTACGAGTTCCGGGGATTCCGCCGGTATTTCCGGGTGAATGTGTTCATCACAGGTCTCCATATTTAAATCATTTAACTCGACTCGAGTTGAAATAATTATGCAGGTGTATATAGGTCTGTCCAATTTCAACTCGGGTCGAGTTAAATTGTAATTCAGTCCTGATTACGTAATTAGGATTTTAGACTTATAGGTGGTGACATTCAACTCGAGTCGAGTTGAAATGGAAGAAATCCGATTTCATGGGGGTTCTTCCCTTTACGGTACGGATATTCAACTCGGGTCGAGTTGAATCACGAACTGGATACCATGCAGATAATAACAGCAAAATTGGATTCAACTTGAATCGAGTTAAATGTGGATAAGAGATACCATCTATATGCCTAATTGAATGTCTTAGAATCCGATATGCTGTATTCAAGGATATTCACATTCAACTCGACTCGAGTTGAAATGGTTATCACCAAGCTATTCAGGTGATTTACTGTAGTCTTGTCGATTGTTGTGGTTTCTATATCGGGCTCAGATACGTGACTATTATCTATGTAACATGATTTAACTCGATCCGAGTTAAATCAGAATTAGCTCATATTTTAAGATATGCGTTTCCATGAAGTAGGTTATCTTCAATTATCTGTGGGTATTCAACTCGATTCGAGTTGAATTCATAGACTTCTTAGCTGGAAGAGATTTTATTCCAACATCTTGTCTACGTATAAATAATTCTTCTCGATTTCTGTCATTATTCTATTCAACTCGAGTCGAGTTGAACCACCACATATTCTTCTGTTCCTCAAGTCGCGTTCGTGATCAATTTGCAGACTCTACCATGGCTGATCAAGATGCTCAATTGCTTGGTGATTTTTCCTCTGATGAGGAGGTTGTGGAGCAACCCGAAGTTCCGATGAGACGTTCCAATGTGTGAAGGTATCCTCGTCGTCTTTGGGCTACAAAGTTCGTTACCCTTTACGGTGAGGAGGGTCGCCCTGTAGCGGAGGGCCTTTGTCACAGCATCAGTTACGATCTCGTCCTCGGAAGCAATGGTCCACTTGGGCACTCCCGAGTCGCAGTTCAAATCTCGAGAACCCTTGATGCCACAGTTGTGCGGATAGTGGAGATATTCTGTCAGGGCGTGGCCGATCGATAAAGTCTTCTATAATGGGGCTAGTCTAAGAGACCATGAGATACGACACGATCATGACTCTCGTGTTGCACGTCTTGCTAGACCTCAGTCATCGCGTAGCCGGAGTTACAACAATACATCTAGGAACCCGCCTCCCGAAACATCCGTCAAGTCCAAAGGCTTATTAACTCGTGAGTCCATCAATTCTGTCTCCAAGAAAGTTTGTTGCACTGGAGAATCTGCGTTCACCCTTCCCGAGGGAAAAGATCCGATGTTTCCGAGAGCGGATGTATAGTGGTACAACCTACCATTCGGTTTCATGAAGCTTGATGTGCATGGCGGTTCATCAAAATGCTGGCGGGAAGAGGGTGGTCACGGTTGAGGGAATCGATGTTTGCTTGCCTGCGTGGAGACATATTGTTGGAGTGTCCGAGGCGACCTTTCATCGGTTTCAAACGTACGTGGCCGATGGCGTCATGGCGCATCCCCATGGAAATTCGTCTTTGCTTAAATCGCGCAAGCACACGCCGCAGTAATCGCAACCTGCGTTGCATCCTGGAGAACTCTGCCGATCACATGCCGCACCGAACGAGGACACTAAAATCTGGAAAGAAGGTTGTATCCATGATTCTTCCCGCTACATGGAAATGGAAGAGTACCATCCCGGAAATCAACGCCGCAAACGAAGGCTTCGGTTTGAAGATGGTCTCACCATCTTCTCTGAGTAGAATTCGGAAGTTACACTTTCCTGAATTTGATGTGAAGAAACCCGGGGATAACTTCGCTCGGTGCTCCAAATGTGATCGGTTGCACACACTTCGTCGTGGCTCTATTCCCGGTCGCAACAAGCACTACTTTGGGCAAAGAAGCTCGAGGTACACTTGGTCATGCCCGTGCTCATCGGGAGTTATATTATGCAAACAGGTATAGGTCGAAAACCTACCCGCATGAGTGTTTGACCATTATGCATGACAAAATGGATCATGCGAAGACTGCTTCCCCTGTCTTTTCTCACAAGAGTAAGGAGCTCGATGGTCTCGTGAAGCTACCAGTATCCGTCACAGGAATGATCGCTCATGGCCACGGAGATGTACGCTACGCACATTACGGTCTAGATATTTTCGCACACGATTCAAATTACACGGTAGGCTCTTTTGCTAAGCTGCTCCGAGATATAGAGTTGCCACCAAAGTACTCTTCGAGGGAGCTTTTTCTTCGGTCGAGGTCGGCACCTATCTTTGATGCTGTTCTCCATGGTGCGGAGACTTGCGTATCGTCACTCCGTCCTGCACCAGCTCTTCCACTTCGAGGGATTTTTCTTCCGCCAATTCTCAATGTTCAAATGGACAATGCAGCACGAGACAACAAGAATAGATATGTATTCTGTTTCTGGTCTCTCCTTGTCGCGAAGAAGATCTTCCGCGAGGTATACGTCAATTTCATGTTGTTTGGGCATACCCATGATGACATCGATGCAATGTTTGGAAGGTGGAGCATGTTGTTGAGGAAAGACGATTTCCCCACTATTTCGTTACTCATGAAATCTTTCATGGACGTGGAATCTATTCCAGCCATCTCCCACCTTGTTGAAGAGGTGCCGGATTTTAAAGGATTTATCGATGGGTTTATCAGGGATGGAGGGGAAGCACTTGTTGGTCATACGAAGGCACAACAATTCAAGTTCTTTTTGGATTCTACAGATTGTCCCGTGATGAAGTACAAGGCTTCGTGCACAGCAGAAGATTGGTTGCCAAATGATACAACCGGAATTAAGTTGTGGAGAGAGGACTCGGAAGGTCGTTCTTTGTGGCCACGTGGTGATCCAACTCCTACGACGCATCGTGCAATGAGGGTGTGGGAGGACATTGTGAAGGGCATTTCGGATTTATCAAGTCTTCGGGGCAAATGTCTAATGAAGATAGAACTGGAGAGTATAGAAGACGCTATGAACATCTTGTGTTCTATTGGCGCTACCGTGAAGGCAAATGACTCTAGAGGTACCCATTGAACCATCAAATGTTCTTCGGGACGGATTTTGGCCATTGTCCAGGATAGATGCGACTTTGGAGGACCAATTTGCTGAAGATGGCGAACTTCGTGAGGAGTTTGGGGAAGATGAGGCATTTGTTGGAGAGATCCGAGATCGCCCTCAACCATCTTTTTGTGTAGCTCGTGATGTTTATGAAGGATACTTTCTTGCTATTCGCCTGCAGATGGTGACTCACGACCGTGTGGATCGCTCGAGCGTTGTCGATCCGAACATAAACCCCGAAAGCGACCAAATTGCATCCTTATTCAATTCTTTCGGCCTACATCAAGGATCGAGATGTGCAAGAGACCTACAATGGATGGGATTCGGTCAAAGGATTGCGTTGGAAGGTTGACGATACTCAACCTCCTTTGTGGGAGAATACAGCTTCATTGATGACTTCATGGAAGTCAAAGGTCAAGAAGGATACAACCGAGTGCACTTTAAAAATTCCGGTGGATCAAATTAAAGCCATTCACGATACTTTAGTTGAATTTTCTAATGCTTGAAGGTCTTATATGTATTGCAATCGTATTTGAGTATTGTAACAACTACATAGTCATGGCTTTGTCTTCCGACTTAGAAATAATAATCTTTTGTTTCAAATTCAAAAGATTATAGGCATTTATAAATATAGAAGATATGTTAGACCAAATGATCTACAAGGATATGTGGTTTAGGATGTTGGTAGTATCAATGGAATATGGACTATTTTCAAGTCACTTAGCTCACTTCGAGCAACACTTTGTTTGTGGTACTGGGTTTCATTTGAAATCAAAAATACATTGTACGCATTTATGAAAATATATTTCTATACTATATTATAGTATTGATTTGTTCTTTCCAATTAGTACTTTTGTCGATTGATTTATGTGAAAAAAATCATAACATGTATTTAATTTGTTATAAAAGGTAGTAGTGGTTAGCACCACTGATGTTTGTGTGTGTCATACATGTCACAATTAAGGGTACGTGGTTGGTTGGTAGCAAATATTTTCCTGCCCGCTGAAGCTCACTTAGCAGTACCAAGTCATGTGTACATTTTAGCTGCTCAAACGAGTCCGACCGGAATCGAACTCGGACCACCTACGTTGTACAGAAACTCCTTCTCATCCAACCACTGAGCTCATGACTTGGTGTCCATTTCAAAATTACTCCGGTCTCTATATTAATCAATTGGAAAAACCGCTTAGAAACGCCACGGTGCACAAACTTTCCCCCATATTATACTATAATTTGAATGGAAACTTTAAGATCCATAACTTTCTAAGTTATTTGTGTACAACAAATAATCATTCAAAAACCTCTCAATTTCATTTTGAGAGGATTATTAACTCTCAAAATAATGAATATGGTGTTTTTCTACAACTCACAATCTGGTTGCCCCATGTTGGCTTGGCATGGTCCAGATGGTTTGTGATGTTATAGAATTTTGAAATAGCCCTCAGCTCAGTTGGATCCAAGGACCACACGATAAATGCACTCCATGTGCGAAGCTTCGCACGAAGATCTGCTCCGCAACCTCCTGTCTAGAGTGCCTTCGATGCGAAGATGCTGTGCTGGCCGTTTATGATCATAAACTTGCCGTCCTTGATGTCTTCCCATTTTGAAGGCTTCTTTTTCAAAAGTTGATTATTCTTATCAATCGGCGTCAAGCAGACCTTCTGTCTCTGCCGGACGTCAATCATATTGACAAGACTAACCTTCACACTCTCCATAATGTCCTTCTGAAGGGTTCGAATGATGTACTGATCATTCGTAAGGATGCATTGCTCGATGGTCACTTGCACATGCTCCATATCGAAGAGAAAGCAACTCGTGTGCTTATCCCGGAATTCCTTTTGATCTGCCGCTATCTTCTCAAAATTGGACACTTCATCTTTGGAAGATGTGCGGTCGGCTGTAATCGTTGTGATAGCTGAAACACCGCTACCAGCAGGAGGATCTTCAGCAGCTACGAAACGAGTCAATGCTGTGCTCTTCCTCCGCTTTCGGCTCGATCCAGGAGCTGCCGGAACGGAGGCATCTCTCTTCGTCGCCCCCACTCTTGGCTGACTTGGCTTTGGAGCGCAGCTACCAGATCCTGCGCCACTGGAGGTAAGGTCCGTCCGCGACTTCGTGGGAGCCGCGACCTTCTTCTTTAGTTTGCCCCCAATACTTGGGGTCTTCACGACGGATTCAGTAGCGTATCGATCAAGGGAAGCAAAAATCCTATTAAGACGATTGGAAATACTATTTCCATTATTGTGCACCCAAGGAATATAACTAGATTTCCTAAATTGCTCATTGAGGGGCTCCCATTTTGTTCCCTCGATGAATGACATAAGGTTCTCTAGATTGAACCTCGCATGCTTCTTTCTACAATCCAAGACGATTGAGTGCTGGTGAACGAGCTCCTTCCCATCGTCATCTACCGCTCTAAGTACGATTACGATGAAGTGTTCCCGGACATTCTCGATGATTGAGACCTTCTCGTTTAAGTTCCAAACACTAAACATCCCAGAGGTTCCGACCTGAATTCGCAGCATGACGTAATTCTTGAACTTGTTTACACCGAAGGACCACCGCATTATGTTATCTCAGAACTCAAAGAGTTGGCCTTATGTGTCTTGCATGTCGCTGAATGCTTCCGGCTCGAAGGGATTCTGGAACGGTACGAGATGATGACGAGTTACAGCGTAGTTGTATGTATCTTTGGATGTCATCATCGCCATCTGAACAGAGTGTAAGAAGAAACCTTAGCTATTTACTTTAGGATCAAAATGACATAGTACTGCATGGCTTAGCCACCTCATGAATAGTCGACTCGACAATATCCTAAGTCCACCTCTTGCATAGCGTACTAATAAGAATGCAAGAGTAATATTCTTATCGTCGGCCCGACGATAAGAGTTGATGATTCTTATAGCGGTGCGAATATCTAGAAATATGATAGGGAGGAAGGGTCACTATATGTAGGTAATTAATTTAGTATCAATTCAAACTAATCTTCATATCAATGATTATTCGACATCATGCAAACATGTGTGTTGAAATTATAAACTTACTCTAAGGAAGTCGTACCTCAGTTTGATTTAATGTATCACCCGACGGTTGATCAGCATTCATGTTTTCGATCCGAACAATTCTAGCGGTGCTCTTTGTCCTCGGCATTTCTGAAAAAATCCAGATTTTATCATGTTATACCTCTATTTTCCCACTATATCTAAGGAATGTTCTTATCGTCGACCCGACGATAACTACAACAAGTTTCTAATCAGCTTCACAGACTAAGTCTTTAAGTGACAAAAGCTCAAGCTTTAAGTCAAGTCAAGTCGACGATAAGAAGCTTTAAGTCAAGTCGACGATAAGTAAAGTACTTGATATAAAATTATACTAAACATGATGTGCATATTTTCGAATCTTATTATAATTGTTTCTTTATGTCAAACTGCTATATATCTACGTTTATTTTGTATTACGTGTTGTTTTTTCTGAATTATATCGATGAATTTAGCCAACTCTGAGGAAAATCTTATCGTCGACACGACGATAACTGCTGTTCAGCTCTTTTAGGGAGTTCGAAAACAAACCCGGCCTATCGTCGAGTCGACAATAACCACATTTACCCACAATTACCCACATTTACCCACATTACACACATTTACCCACGTTTACCCACATTTACCCACATTTACCCACATGTATGAAGATAAACGTTTCTTTTGAAAAAATTGAATATCTACCATTGAGTCAATAACAGCGTTGTCTCGGTTTTACTAGGTTAAATATGCATATTAAATAAACCCTAAACTTATCGTCGAGGCGACGATACATATGTGAAGCTAAAAAAGCTAGTATCGAAGAGCTAATATCGAAAAGCTGGAAAAGCTAGTATCGAAGATTATTCAATGGCAATTAGACCTAAAATCTACTATAGTCGTAGATTATAGCATATAACAAAATTGCCAGTTTATCTTTTCCATTCAATTGTACAATCTAACATCTATGACAGTTGTAGATTCTAGCGACCACCAGTAATTACAAGGTCTAGCGTTTCTCATTCTTTCAACAACGATAAAAGCAGAATACGAATCAAAGCTGTACAGCACCTACCAACATCTTTAAAATCTTGAAATTAAGTATTACCTGTTGAAACTGCAAGTTTCAGGTCTAAATCCTGTGTGTAGAACGATTCTCAGTACCTCACAGTCCAGAAGCTGTAAATGACGAAGAAAACCTAATGAAGACACGAAAAGTATTGAAGATTAGCTAAAAGCCTAGTATATTGAATTCTATACCCGACAATGAAGATGCGAGGAGCTTGAATTGAATACCTGCCATACTAAAAAGCTAGACCTAATTAACCAGCTCACAGCATCAACATGGGCAAAAAATGTAAGCTTCGAGAACAAAAAGAATGTACTGGAGCTAGTAACGTTGCATCACCTGAAATAAGGGCCGTATCGTCCTTGCGAAACTGCCAGCCTGAAAAGGTGAGAATGAACACATCGACCTGCAAATGCACGCGCTCCACGTTCAGGCGCTCAGCTGAATGTGCCGAAACGCACCACCCAGCAACTAGAAAAAGCACAGAAAACACCTAATTGCGAGCTTCACACAAAGACAGAAGGAACGAATGGTTTCGAATGTGGAAGCTTACAGCCAATGAATTGGAGAGCGCAACGATCACCGGAAAGCATCCCAACAATCACCACAGCAACAACGCGACAAGCGACAGCAAAATTTCGGGCGAGCGACGGGAGAGATGAGAGCGAAGGCTGAACAAGGAAGAGAGAGCGCACAGGGTGGGGCGAGGACAAGAGAGCGCGCGGAGAGTTCGGAGCAGCAAGGTGAGAATGACGGCGTTGCGAGGACAAGAGAGCGCGCGGAGAGTTTGGAGCAGCAAGGTGACAATGACGGCGCTGGGTCATCATGACCCAGCCATCATTACTCCCCATGCCCATGGTCATGCACATGGCTATGCGCATGCATATACCATGCACATGGCCATGCACATGACCATGTTCATGTGGAGTAATGATGGCCATGTAAATTTTTATATTTGAATTTTTAAAAACATATTGTTGATTTTTTCTTTGTACTTTTGCTTTTGTTTAAACATATATTCCTAAGTTGAATATGCAAATTCAAAAAGTCTATGTCTTCAAAGTAGAATCATTTACAATTATGAGCCTATCATAAGGTGCTTCGGAATTCAATCTGATATTTGCTAAGTTGGGAAGCTTATAAAATACTCTAAGTTTTAAAATTAGTCATATTTGTGCTAGGAATTGGTGAAGTATATCTTGGATTCTAATAAGTGTGGTAATCTAAGATTAATATTTTGTTAACTAAGTCGATTATTATAAGTATAATAATCATTCTATTTAAGTGTCAGTGGTATTCTAAAACAAGTATATACCAAAGTATGTGACGTATCCTAGGATTGGTACTTCACAAATTGGTGATGTATTCTAAGATTATTATTTGGTATATTAAGTGAGTTATTATACATAAAATGTTTAATTAATTGAAGTTAGGTATTCTTAGACAAGAATTTACTAAATCTATTGGAATATTCTAATATTATTATGTAATGAATCTGGTGTGTTATTTTAAGTATGATATTCAAGTTATTTAAGAGTACTATTCTAAGATTAGTATTTATTAATTTAGGTGTAGTATTCTAACATTAGTATTTATTAATTCAGGTGTAGTATTCTAAGATTATTATTTTGTAAATTGAGTTAGTTATTATACGTATAATAGTCAATGGGCACTAGAGGTTTATAATTTCGCATCAACAGTATTTTTCAATGTTTTTCTGTTAAGAGACGCGTAGTAGCCAGTCGTTTATCGTTTATAACCGATTCTGCACTCTTTAATCGCAATTCTTGATCTTCATGATCCAAGGGTGTAGGATACAAGTTGATAGGAGAGAAGGTTGTGAGTTGTAATTCGTGATGGTGATGGGACGGATTGCGAAATGGGATGAAGCCCCGTAAGCATTGACAACGATTATGAAGATGTATCAGTTTGCTTTACTTCAAAATTTTAATCGTGACAATTGTTGGGTTTATTTCGGAGTGAAGCATGTAAACTTGCGGACGCTTGTAAGATTTGCGGTGCCTTTATTCTCAAAGATTATTTTGTATTCATCAAATCCGTCAACTGATGTGCAATATTGTATAATTCGTATTTACTAAATTAGGTGTGGTATTCGAAGATTATTATTTTGTAAATTATTTCAATTATTATGAGTATAACATTCAATCTACTTAATTGTGGTTCTCTGAGATTAGTATTTACTAAACTTGGTGTAATACATTAAGTATAGTCTTCAATTATCAGGAATGTGTTAATCTAAAATTACAATTGAATTATTTGATGTGTCATAATCTAATATTAGTATTTTAGTAAATTAGGTGTGCTAAGTATTTAGTAAGTTAGGTGTAAAACACTTTATAAGTAAATAAAAAGAGTTATTATCAGTAAAATATTCAATTTATTTATGTGAGGTATTCTAAGATGAGTATTTAGTGAAATAAGTTCAAGTATTCTAAGATAAAAATTTAGTTATATTCAATTTTATTAAGTGTGGTATTCTAAGATAAGTATGTACTAAAGTATGTTACGAAGCGGAAGATTAGTATTTACTAAATTAGGTGTGGTATTCTAGGATTTTTATTTTGTAAATTAAGTAAGTTATTATAAGTATGATATTGAATGGCCACGGGAGGTTTTTAATTTCGGATTGCCACTATACTTCAAGGCCTTTTCTCCACAGTACTCAAGCCAAGTTTAGTGGTTGTAAACGACCTCAAACTTCATCAAGGCAATTGCTTGCGTCTTTTTCATATTTCGTTTCTTAGTATATATCTATAATCCTAAACCCCTTAAATCTAAACCCTAAACTCTAAACTCTAAACTCTAAACCCTAATTCCTAATTCCTAAAACTCCAAAACCCCAAAACCCTAAACTCTAAACCCTAAACCCTAAACCCTAAACCCTAAACCCTACACCTTGAATCAGAAGTAGTACACCGTAAAGTATCGTTAACTTGGTAGTTTCGTTGAACTCCAAGGCGTATGGACATATACCAAAAGACACAAATTATAGAATTCCTGCTTTATTTAGTAGGAATAAAAAAAATCTCATCCGAAAAGAACAACTTTTGATTGGTTGTTTCTAATAATGTAATGTTTTAGAAGAATCCAGGGCAAAAGGCACCCATATTTCAGGAAGACGAGGATAAGGTCCAGTTGTAAAGGATTAGAGAACATGGACGAGTTGGTGGCGTTGCACTTTTTTAATTCCCGCGTCTCTTAGCTAACATTCAAATTCTCCCGTTCCCGCGGTTTACATTCTCCCGCTCAGATTTCGCGGTTTCATTTGCTTAGTACAATCTTAGAGTGCAAGGTCGAGAGCCTTTCTGAAGTCCTGCAATTCCGTCTCTGGGTCTCTCCGTTCTTCGCCGCTTGCCAACGTTGTGATACCTGCTTCAGTTCTTCTTCCAAGGTATTGCAACCCGCTATACTGATTGTTGTATTCTTTGGAAAGTTTTTCAATTTCGCGCGGGTCTGAGAATGTTGTAGAATCGTTGCTGTTCCTCAAGTGCTGTACGTATATTTCTTCTTCTTAAATTTCAAAATTGAGAATCATTCTGAGGTTAGTGATAGCAAGGCCCTTCATTGAGTTGGAGTTGAAGATCATTTCAGGATGTATTCTATGAATCGATTGTAAACTTCAATGTATAGAGTTATTCACGGTCCAATATATGTGCCGCATTTTCCGGAGTGTGCGTTGGCGATTGTTACTGGTATCATCGGGTCGACGATAACTACGTTGCTTTAAATAGTGTATACAACGTAGTTTATCGTCGGGTCGACGATAACTATATTGCCTTACATTGTTTGTACAACGTAGTTTATCGTCGGGCCGACGATAACTATGTTGCATTACATTGTTCGTACAACGTAGTTTATCGTTGGGCCGACGATAACTATGTTGCATTATACAATGTCACAATGTAGTTTATCCTTGGGTCGACGATAACTATGTTGCCTTCAATAGTGTGTGCCACATAGTTTATCGTCAGGTCGACGATAACTTTTGTTGCCTTACATTGTGTTTACAACGTAGTTTATCGTCGGGCTGACGATAACTTTGTTGCCTTACATTGTGTGTACAACGTAGTTTATCGTCGGGCAGATGATAACTATGTTGCATTACACAGTGTCACAATGTAGTTTATCGTCGGGTCGATGATAACTATGTTGCCTTCAATAGTGTGTTCAACATAGTTTATCGTCGGGTCGACGATAACTATGTTGGCTTACACAGTGTTCACAACGTAGTTTATCATCGGGCGGACGATAACTTTTTTGCCTTCAATAGTGTCTGCAACATAGTTTATCGTTGGGTCGACGATAACAGTGTGTTCTCAAACGGTTTTTACGATACAGTTTGTCGTCGAGTCGATGATAACTATCTTACATCTAGCGTTTAATTAGTTTTTATTTTCATTTATGAGTTTGTATTTTACTGGAAACCGGTGGTAATCAACCGATATACTTCAATGTGTCAAGAATCGGATGCTTCGTTTCTAAACATCCGTAAGGTGTGATAGGTTGTTGGCTTCATGTATTGAATTTTTTGACAGATACTTATATTTATGTCCGTGTTACGATATCTGTCTAGGACCCCTTGCGAGGCTTACATTGTGTTACATTTCATTGTTATTGTCGTCCCGACGATATATATGTCACCTTCTCATTTGCGAGGCCGTGTGAAGGATCTGTCCTTGCGGGTATTTGCGCGTTGAGTACTGACTCTTTTGTTATTATTATGTGGTGTGAAGTTGTTGCAAAATATATATACTACTCCATTGTTTTGACCGGGGATCTTTTTATCGCAGGATGGCCAAGCATCGGCCTTCAGATTTCGCCAGAACTATTCCTGTGTTACCTCCAGGGATTGCTGTTTGCGAAGGGTTGTCTTGTTCTAAGTGGTATTTGAAGGCAGTTACTTTACGCAACAATGACGGTGTAGACATTGCCAAAGCCTTGTGCCAGAACACCGATTCTTCTGCCTTTAATGATACATTGGATCCTAACGCTCTTTCTGTCGAGCCTTTAGGGGACGACGAAGTGTTCGTTCACATTGCGGAGTCCTTGTGCGAGTTGGAAGTTCCATCCAGTTCGATGTGGTCTGTTCATTCATGGGATATTAAACTAGTCATAGTAGATGGTGTCAGTCTCTTTGACCAGTACACGACTCACGTGTACAACATGGCCGTAAAGGATATCAAGAAAAGAGGCCGGAAAGGTATACGTTCCTATGAAACCATGCGTGAGAGAGTTGATGCTGCTGTACCCCCAAAGAAAGAGGCTCTTCTTGCTCCTCAAGCAATCACCTCAGTTTCCACTCTTACATGTTGTGACCAAAATTGCCTGCAACCATTTCTTCGCGGGCAAATTCATGCTATTCGCTCACAACTACATATTAGTGATAGCGTGTACACTCGAAAGAAATGTCTTCTTGAGGTGCATAGACAAGTCCACAAGGATTGTGCAGGAAACGAGTGGATTACATTGAAAAGGAAGGGAAGTTTGTCCCACAGCGTGGTGGACCATTCATGGGATTTCGAGAGCTACCTTCTACAGGTACAAAGATGCAGCTAAAGGGGGGAAACAAGCTGTGGTGCACGGAAATGTGGGTTTGAAAAAACCTCGACTTCACACAGTCCAAGCTACCGCAACGCTTCGATCTCTAATACTTTCTGATGCCGATCGAATGCCACACAAGACCAAACCTCTCGTTTCTGGTGAGAAAGTTCCATCAATGGTTTTACCCTCAGCATTTTGTTGGAGTGACCAGATAAGTCACATCAATGAGATTAATGCAGCATTTGATTTGCCGCCAATTTCTTCAACTGGCTTGAGTAATATTCGACGGGCGTCTTTTCCTAAATTTGCTGCGAAGGCTAAAGGAGACAGTTTCTCTCGTTGTGGTTTGTGTGATAAGTACAAGCAATTACGGAGTGCTTGTACACCCGTCTCATATGTACAATCAAAGTAGACCGAGGCGTTGGAAGCGCACCTTCAATGCGCAAGGGCCCATAGAGAACTGTACCATTTCAATCGTATAGTTTCTGAAGGCTTTCCTGATAAGATGCTTACTATCATCCATGACAAAATGGATCATTCAAAGACTGCATCACCGTACTATTCTCACAAGACCAAAGCTACAGATTCCTACCTAAGGATGCCGGTTGCAGTAACGGGAATGATTGCTCATGGTCATGGAGATGTTAAGTATGCCCACTATGGCCTTGACACATTTGCAACAGATTCCAACCATACCATTGGATCTATTGCTAAGTTAGTACGAGATCTAGAGGAGGCACCAAAAAATTCCTCCCGCAAGCTATTTTTCGAGGGAAATACGTAGACTCCATTTACCAAGGTTGTCTTGAAGGGTTCTGAGATGTGTTTGGACTCCCTTCTTCCTCTACCAGAGGTGGTGATTCCAGCTAAACCCTTGCCTCCTATATTGGTTTTGCAGCTGGATAATGCTTTTGGAGACAATAAAAATAGATAAGTTTTTGCATTTTGTTCGCTACTTGTATACAAAGGCATTTTCCATGAGGTGTACATCAACTTTCTCATAGTAGGGCACACACATGAACACATAGATGCCATGTTTGGGCGATGGAGCTTGAAATCAAAGGCAAATAACTTTCCAACTATTCCTAGACTTATGAAATCATTCATGGATTGTGAGACACACCCTGTGATTCCTCATTTGATAGAAGAAGTTTGCGATTTTAAGGAGTTTGTTGACGGTTACTTAGGGAGTGGTGGTGATTTTTTAGAAGGTCGTTCAAAATCCCAACAATTCAAATTCTTCATGGATTCTGATGGATGGCCACTGATGGAGTACAAGATTATGTGTACGAATAAGAAGTGGTTGCCTGCGCATGGCAACGGGATCCGGTTGTGGTCAGAGACAGAGGACGGGCGACCCATAGTTCCAGATGGTGAACCCTTTCCGGTTGAACCACGTAAGCTGCGTACACTTGATGAGATCAAAAAGGGTTGAACGGTTTTATTTCTCATTGGACTAGAATGGCAAACGATGATCTCTCTGGAGAATTTAGACGCAAGAATGATCATTTAAAAGAGTACTGGAAGGATGTTCGATTAGCTCTTGATGCAGAACTCGAGCCTCAAGAAAGGTTACTACACGGATTTTGGCCGGCCACGAGGGTACTTCACGACGAGGCGGATCGTAGGATGAGAGATGGGAGGCTCCTAGAAGAGGATGCAGAGGATGAACCCTTTGTTGGAAGTAGACGTGATCGTCCACGCGCTTCATTCCGTGTAAATCGGGATACTTTTGCATGTTATTTTGTTGTAGTTCGCCCTGCAAATGATGACTTGAGGCGGATGTGGCTGGCTAGGGCGACAACAAACCCCAGTCCGGATCCGGCTCATATGCACATGATCGAGATTCAATATTAGAAGTCTGCATCTTATGATCGACACATTAACATGGAAACATATGAAGGATGGGATACAAAAAAAGGGAACTCTTGGCGCGAAGATCGGTCTATGAATCCAACTTGGTCTAGTACAAGTTGTATCATGACAGCTTGGAAGCCACGTTTTCGGGAAGGAACTTCAGATCCAAAGGTGGCAATACCTAAGGCTCAAATTGACATCATCAAAGCATCCGTTCAAGCATTTTCAAGTATCTCAGAACAAGACTCTTCTGCTGCAGAATGATGTGTCATTTAAGTATATAGTGGTTTGTTTTTTTGTTGATGAAGGAATAGATTAGACTATGGATTCCATTGGTTAGAGATAAATGATTACTTCAAAGATATGTTAGTTGTTGTCGTTATTGAATTTTGCATAGTCTATAATTTGCATATATAAATGTTTTTTGATAGCTTGAGAATATTCTCATTATTATTCATATCGACGTACCTAGAAGTATAAGGATTGGTTGTTACTATTTATAGCATATTCACATTTCATTATTTGTTCCAATGTCGTTTATTGATAGATTTTTTCCTTTTCAGAATAATAGAGAATGTCAGATGTTTCATACTAATGTTTAGGAACGCTATAGGTGTGGTTTGAAGATGATGGCCTTAGATAATTTTTATTGGAATGAAGAAATTCAATGGGAGATAGAGCAAGTACATAATATAGAGTCTCGTTTTAAATGCTTGTCTCAATTTAATGAATAAATTGAAAGTGTTATTTAAATAGAATTGCAAGTCTCATTTTAATGATATGTCTCAATTTAATGATGTGTCTCAATTTAATGAACAAATTCAATGATCTAAAATTAGTGAGATTAATATGAGACTTAAACTTGTCTCATTTTAACGAATATGGCCTTGAGTGCACAATTCAATGGTCGTGCATAATCTTGCCCATTCATTGACATGTTCTAATTTCATGAAATAAACCAACTAGGTAATTTAATTCCCTTCATGTACTAGTCAATTATTACTTACTCACCGTACCGTCATATTCTACCAAATAGGGACTCTTAGTAGCCTCTTCTTTCTATTATAAATACCTTCAAACATATGGTTTCAGTTTCTCTCACCTTCACACTGCACATCTCCTCTCGCTTGCGATCAAGCACAATGGATTCAGTTCTGAATGTCATAGAGATTAGTTCCAACATTTCGACCGCTTCTACACGCATTCCACCTGGGCCAGATGGCGTGGTTGTTGTCACGCCCCAATGGCTTGCCCTTCGATTTGGATACGATGAGACTTCTTTATGGTTCAAACGCAAGGTACTAGACCCAGTTTCTCTTCTTGTTCAGTACTCCGAGTTTGAAGCACTTGTGCTTCACGATAACAACAGCACTATTTGGAAGCTTAGACCAGGCAAATATCGCCTCTATGGTATTCCGGAGTCCATCATAAACGCAAATACTATTCTCTTAACTCCGCGTACTTCTTCTACTATCTCAAATGCAGCTCCGCTCCTAGCTCGTGTCAAAATCGAACCATGTCGTCGCGTTAGTATAGATTTGTCAAATTCTTCTAGCGACGAAATAAATCTCCCGTTCAAACCCATCGCCCAGCGGCAAAGCTCCCTTTACCGAGTTCTGTTTCGATCCCCTCTGTCGATTTAAGTGCTTTGCCCTTTACATTGTCACGGGCTAGAAAACCCAAAAAAATTCTTCCTTCTCTTCTGAAACTCAGTTCCATGTCAGGCAGCAAAACTATCTTGAAGATAATCAACTTTCAAACCATCCGTACTGTTTGTACCCCATCTCTTCCTCCGTCTTTCAATGGAGATGTTCTATACATCCTACCTCCCGTTACCCCCTCATCTGTTCATAAGAGTGCCAAGTCTATGGAAGGAATGGACAAACGCTACGTTGGCCACGTGTGGACGAGAACAATGACCACAAACATCAGCAACACCCTTGGCTTATCCTTTCGCTATTCAAGTTGTGTGGGTGATTTACAGTGCGACATACACAATTGCGATTTCTTGGAACGACCGGATCGGACTGCAAGAGTAAACGAGGTGGAGTTCGAAGGCATTACCAAAGAACCATTTGGAGTTGGCGAAATACATTTAGCTTCCTCCACCATTGTCTGTAAGATTTGCAAAGAACCTCCAGTTTGTGTTGCTCAGTGCTCCGCAAGAATCTTATATGTCTTCGGAAATGATGATCAGGAGCGTGCTTGTATTCATTTCGGTACCCACGAACACCCTGTCAAGGTCGGACTGTATAGATGCACAAAGAAGAAGATGAATGAGCTATTAGAGGAGCATGTCGACCGGAATCCCCAAGCAACAGTTTCTAAAATTGTCATGGAAACTAGCAAAGATCTCTTAGGAAATATCCTACTCCGTGATGAAGGTGATCCTATAACCTCTCAACTTTCTCTCCAATAGTTAGAGCCAGTTTTTGAACAATGTCGAGAATTGAACTCTCCTGCCATATGGCACCGTGTCTACACTTTCACATATATGCGCAAGTATGGAGTTCTGATTGGGATCACCAAGCTCAGAGGGCTTAGCAACTGGGCCTTCCAGCAACGAAACATGTTCCTCGGCCAAGGAGACGACTCCGACAAAGTCTTCATCTTCAAGATGCCCGAGGTTGGCCTTGCTAGCGGTGTTGACCTTGTCCGCCGAATGCAATCTGGCGGCAACCTCTCCTACGCTTGGATGATGTTCGACCATGTCAAACGAGTCAAGAACCGGACCACGATGGCGTGCCATGTGTACGACTCCCGATACCAATTATTGCGTGTTGTGGTTTCCAGTCCGAGGATAGAGAAGATCAACTCGTATTTTGGAAGAACCTAAACCATGTTATGGCTAGGCACGGAGTACCAAAGCCCTAGTTTCAAGGATTTAAGGCTGATAGTGCTCAAGCCAATTGGAATGTTGTGCGCATCATTTTTGGGTCGGAGAACCCTACAGTCCCCATGGTAGGTCGTGAACGAACGTGTTACTTCCATTGGACGCAGTCCCTTAAGAAACACACCAAACAATACATCGTTCACGAACTACAAGATCAACACAAAGTTCTTTGTAAGCAGTACAAAGACGCCCGCACCATGGAAGAGGCTGAGACTCGCTATTGGGCCATCAGAGCGTGGTGGTCGTCATCAAACGCCACTTCCAAAAGTGGGCTCCAACACCTAGGCCATTGGCTTGCCTACTAGCATTTCTGCTACAGACAATGGGGTGGATTTATGGAATTAGTGAGTTTCCTTATCTAAACTTTTTAGTACTTATTTCTGATATGGTATTCCTATTTTCATTATAAAAGTAAATGTTCCTGGTTCCTTGTTTAGATTTCAAAATTTACGTTCCTATAAGGAACAATCGCAGACTCAAGAATAACAAAATTGTTCAAACATGTATTAAACTGTGATGGAGAAATGCAATGCAGGAAAAAAAATACTCTTCTGAAGAGTTATCGGAGATGCAGTCCTCTAACATTGCTGAGACGGTACACAACAAATGGTTACTGGCCTCTTGCAATAAGGGAGGGAACCTTAACGTCGCCGCTGTTGACGATTATATTCGCGCATTCCTCCAAGTAGTGGCTTATCATCAATTTAACAAGGGTGGCGAAGGTGGTTGTGGCCCATCTATAGAGGAACTTCAACTTCGCGCCGCCCAATGCAAAGCTCTTCGAACCACCCAACGCAAAGCTCATCGGACAGGAGATCCATTAGATATCAACAAGGCAGTACTGAATTTTTCGGAGGCTCAAGTTTTCTGCACTCGTGACGCTCACTTGGAGGGACCTGAGGTCTTTGGTACAAAAAAACGGAAGGCAAATGTTCCTATTGGAGCAGAAGAAGAAACACATCGACCTGACACCGTGAGCTCCTCACGACCTCAGATCGGGAGAAGAGTTACCCGAGCTTGTGCTGTGAATTTGGGTACTATCTACAAGGAAGACGAAGTTCAAGAATGCCCCCTGCAACCATCTACTTCTCCGAGACCGATTATCCAAGGCGTGACCGCGGTTCAAGAGACTAAGGTGAACGAGAAGTTGTGGCACATTTCTAGACTCAGAGAGACATCTTCCAAGGCTTGTTGGGCAAATATGGCAGTGACTAAGAAGAAATGTCAATCACGCATAGTTCAGAACGGAAAGGCTACCCCGGCCCCAACTTACATTGGAATACGGAAGCCTCCTCAGCGCAGCCGCAAAGTTGAAGAACAATTTTTTTCTGTTCAGACGATATTGAGAGGTGTGTAAAGGGTTATCGTCGAAGATGGGGTGAGCAGTTCTCTCGGACCCAAGATCGACCACCTATCCCTTCAGTATGGCCTGTCAAAATAGGGACAAATTTGACACGTAGCGAAATCGAGGCGTTGGAGAATGCAGGATTCCAACTGCTACAAAAGGAGCGCCTGCCCATAAACCGGACATTCAATAACATTGTCCCTCCACGGGACTTGTCACACATCCGGTGCTGGACGATGCGAATGTTTTTTCCAAATCAAGAAAATCCAAGAACCTCTGTCGGGTCACTTCTGCAACACCGAAGTTGATGAAGGGAGTCGATTTGGCTCGGGCTTTGCAAGCCAACATACTGAAGGTGACCATGATACCGCAGCCTGGTTTTGGTTGTATAGTTGACTTGGATTCGGATTCGGGGTAGTCTATCAAGTTTTAATAAGTGCATTGCCTAATTGTACTTGCCCAATGATGAAAGACACAATTGCTAAGTTGGGTAGGAAAGGATGTCCATATAGACCATGTAAGTACTACTATATCTTTGTTAGGGTCTGTAATTTGCATGCTGATAGCGACCTTTTTATCCACGCGCCTACCTTCAGTTTCAATGAGATGAAAAGGATTCTAGAGTGTGGGGTCTTAGACCATGCTAGAAACTAGAGAACACCCTACACATACTCTATAAGTTATACTATAATATTGTCTCTTTCCAATCTTATGTACTATGATTTCACAATTTAGTGAAAATCAATATATATAATTATACATGTTCCAAAACCTCTGTTCCTATTTAACAGATTTTATGCTTGTAAGTAGGTATCATGGACATAATCTTATTGTTTGAGGTCAAAAATGTCTCTATGTGCATCTCAAGCATGCATAACTGTAATATTCTGTGTCCCAAATTTTGCGGGTTTAGGGTCCAAAAACCACGGTAATAAGTGAAGAATATTTGAATATTCTCGGGAATATTCTTTAAAAAAATTTAAGTTTTCTTACTAGAATCAGAAAGCACCACTCTAAAATCAGAAACTCTACCCTCACCGCTTGCCGCTCTACGCTCACCGCTCACACCTCGGCTACGTCCATGGCCGCATCTTAGACTTCGCACGCTTGGACGGAGCCTTCAAAGGAGATATAGCTTTCTGGACCTTCACAGGGGACTTCGCCTTCTTCGACCCAGCTCGGGTTGTTGTGCGACCTTCAGTCTCCATAGGCAATTTCTCTTTGGTCGAGGTTAGCGCTCCTGCCGGGTCAACTTCAACACGCCTCAGGTCGCTCGCGGGCCATCGAAGGATGTAACCGACAGCCTGCTTCATTGTGAAGACGTCGTCATCTTCCAGTGGGCATTGGAGGTCGTGATCTTCTTTTAGGCATGTCTTAACCTGCAGAGAGAAATTGTCCTCTTCAATCGCCTTGCTGTGGACAGTCTCTCTAGACATTCCGTGGAGTACTCCATCACCAACAACTTTAAAAGTCAGGTCGTCGTGAGGGCCGCTGAGCAAGTGGACTGTCACTTCCTTAGCAAATCTACCCTGGAATGCCTACAATATCCATACGCAAACACATTCACGTCAATAGTAACGTTTAATTACGTCACTTTAACCGTCAACTGAAATGTGTACAATATCATTCTAAACGGGGTTTAATCCTTGCAGTATTACGTCACGTTTTACGTCATTTTGTGTCAACTTAGACGCAGTAGGACGTCAATAAAAACGCAATTTCATGTCACTTTAGATGCAATCATACGTCACTCTAAACGCAATCATATGTCTGAGAAAACATACATTGAAACATTGTATGGCACAGAAACAACAACTACCAACTTACTTGATTAATCGAGTTCTTCGGAATGGACAGCGTTGCAATCGTTTTGACTGCCTCCTGCTCGTCGCTAGGAGGTGACCTTGTGTCCCTTTCGGAGTTGGCATCCTCCGTGTGGGCATCCTCTTGCGCTTCAGTCTCTTGATGGACATCTTTCGGGGCACCATCATCTGGTGTCTGGATCGCAGCATCCGCATCAGGCGTCACATGATTGATGGGCGACGCTACAGCAGCCTCCTCATCTGGGTATATTTGGTGTCAGGGGCCTCTTGCAGCGGTGTGGGAGCGTCCGAATCCTCGTGAGCAGGCAGAGGTGCGTCCCTCTTGTCCTTCGCGTCGGTGACATCATCCGGGGACTCTTCCGGCTTGATAACAACATTGTCAATGTCTGGGGTGAGCACAACTTTGTGTGCTGCCCTGGTGGTGCCTCGTTTGGGCTGCAATTGCCGTTTGGATTTCTTGGTCCCCTTAAACAAGGGCGCGGATGGCTCGACAACAGGTTTGGGTGCCAATGCTGCGATGGTGGCGTGTAAATCACCTAGCATGTCCTCCACCTTCTTCAACCGCGACTCTTAGGCTACTAACATGGCCTCAAGCTTCTCCATCCGGCCATCATGGCCACTTTGTGACTGCTGCTCCTTGGCTAGGGCGCGCTCTTCAAAATCCCTTTGCCTCATTGCCTTCACCTCGATATCCAATTCCGCTTGTGTTGGCTGTCGTCCCAATTTTATACTCTGCATAGACGTCCCACCTAGTCATATCGTCGCCAAGAAAAACCCGAACATGCTCATCTATCCTAGTGCGTCACTTGTAACATGGAGTCGTTCATCTACGTTTATTGTAACAAAAGCATGTTAACTTAAACGTTCAGAAAAGTTGTTTTATGTCACTTTTGACTCAGAGTCACGACACACAAAATACAAGGGAAAGTCAAGAGAAACAGCATTTCACGTCAAAAGAAATGCACAGATACGTACCTTGGCACGCACGAATCGCAAATAACACTATGTAGCATCAAAAGTAAACACAATGCCGTCATTAGAAACATGACATAACGTAACTGTGGAAAACACAAGGTGACCCAACACTTACCAGCGTTGACATTGCAGCTAGAGATAGGTTCCATGTGGTACAGGTTTTTGAAGGCCTCCCAAGCGAAATGCTGGACATGATTTGCGATTTTTCTTGTACTTCTAGGTTGTCCCTCATTTCCACCAACTTGTCCCAATGGCATTTGCTTACGTCGGCTGGCTTTGAAGCTCCTTCCTTCATGAGCTTGTTGATTCCGTGTTTCACCCGAGTCACTGCCCTAGACATCTTTGTGTCGAACCACTTCTGACTTAGTTCAGTGGTTTCGCCATAGAACTCAAACTCCGCTTGCACTGGTTCAATGAGAGCCTTCTTTGCCGCGTGTTTTTGACCAATCCAACGGAGCCTCATCGTGAGATCCAGCGCGCGAGCAAACTTCTGTAGGTCACGCGTCACCATTGCCTCGTGGGATCCAATAGGCACGCCCTTAGCATTTAACCTAATTCGCAGCCGGTCCTTTGGTTCTTCATCATCCTTCTTGTCTTGGGATTGGATGTCGGCGTCCTCCTCCATTTCTTCGTCCTCGGGCTCCTCGTCTTCCATTTCTTCGTCCTCGGGCTCCTCGGATGACATCCGCATGCGGCTCTGGGAACCAGATTCGGTGTTGCGCATGGCCGTCCTCCTTGTCCCAAGTAGCCCATGAGATCCGGATGACGGCCAAAGTGAAGAGGAGTTCCGTCGTGGTGGGGTTAAATCCTCGGTCAAGTCCTGCTACGGCCTCAACGGAGGTGGAATCAGCTTCAACACCCCTGCTGCCCTCCTTTGCGACGTCCCCGGAGATGCCCGAGCACTGGACGAGGTGGTGGGCAGCGATTTTTGAGGGCTTTCTCTCATTGCCTCTCCATCCAGCCCGTCGTGATGCGGCGCTGTTGTGCGCCCTCTGTACCGCGAGGCAGCTTCCGTGCTTTTCTGCCCGAATCGCGGCCCTCTTCCATCGACGTTGACCGCCCCTCTCGAGCAAACAGAGATCCGCGAACCGCCTTTTGTGACAGCAAATTCCCTTGAAGCTTCACCGGTGAACCCCATGCCTCCACTCCTTGAATAGCTCCTTAGTTTCTCTTTGTTTCTGTCAACACTCCTCACATGCGATCCAATTAGGTCAGAAATGGAAAACTAAACCAACCTACTTCAGAGCACCTTGTCAGCCATGGAAAGAGGAGAAGCATCCGGAGGAATGGGAGGCCGTACTTGCGTGCATTAAAAAGCTACGGAGAAGCCGTCCACCTACCTATCAGGGATGACGGCTTGCAACGCAGTTACTTTGCGTGCCCTAAACTAGCAATTTTCTAGCAATTGGAGCATTAGAAGCAAACGTCACAAACCTTCTACCTAGAGCGCTCCTTGAGAGTATGGCGATTCTAGAAGAAGGCTGTTGGGCTACTCCTTGTGCACACGTCAATTTCGATCCTCTGTAGATGAAAAGCTGGAATGCATTAGAGCTTTAGGTCAGTAGCTTACCTCAGCAAAGCATTTGTCGATCGGTGTGAAGATTTCTCTCTCCGCGCTCTCCGAGTATGTGAAGGCAGGACGCGTGCGCGAGCTCCGCCTTGGTTGGAACCCTGACTCCTCCTCCTCTGATCGCCTCCCTCCTCTTGTTGCAGGTTTGAAAATTTGCGCAACAGCGGTGGACTTTACCGAGGACGACGTACGCGAAGGGATGAGTGCGCTAGCAAAGTTTGGATCAAAGCCAGCCTCCTTCAAACGTGCTGCTACCTCCCTCTCATTTGCTGCAACAATTGCATCACGCACTTGCTCTTAGGTGACAGCAGCCGCCTCCATATCTTCACGCAATCTCCATGATGAGGACGCAATCCGGCGTTCATAAGTGCAATTGAGTAGGTGACCCTGTGGGCGTGCGCTATTTACAGCTCCCGGCGGTGTTAAGGTACGTAATCCCTACTTCCGTTTAGAAAATGGTCCAAATTCAGCATTTTAATTTATTTGTAATTACTATTTGCTTGCGTTACTTTTAACACTACGTCACTTTTAACACAACACACTTTTAACGTTTCATGACGTCATCTGTGATGTACGGTTGACGTGTTCCTGGATTGCGTCCTGTAAATCGAAAACTTTGATGTTGTTCGACACTGTTTAACAAATGTGTAAATTATTTTAACGCGTTCATGGAAACGTCTTTAGGAAAAGGATGACGTCCTCGTTTTTGAATTTTTTCTCACAACATACACAATTTCTTAAGTGCATGGAGAGTACGATTTGATGTTGTCAAATGTTGCATTTGATGTTGTCAAATGTCCTCTTTGTTGCAGAGTCTTCCTTGCCTTGCTATGAATTCCAGTACAGTAGGAAGCAACTCCGGGCAAGATGTGACTGGAGAGCATGTTCCTGACATGTGCAGGAAGGAAAGGAAAGGCGTATTGAAAACGAAGAGTTCTTTGCAGTACCTTGACCTCGTAATAAGAAAAAACTTTCCTAGGAATGACATCGGAGAGGCCCGTACTGGCGTAAGGGATTCACATAGGAAGAAGGTGGAGATGAAGATATTTCTTTTAGAAATGCTACGACAGTCATCGGAAATGTTGCAACTATCACGAGAAATGCAACGACAATCTGAACTGATGTTAGGTTATTCGAATTATCAGAACCCTCTGGCGATCCTCTGTAGAATCATAGAGGTTGCACACTAGAATTTCACTTACACTAAAGTGTATAGGCTTTAGAATATTTAATATGAGTAAGTGAAATTTTGTACGTCACTTTGCATCATCAGAAACGCCATGTTACATAATGTTGCGTTTTCTAAGACATGATTCTGCGTTACTAGAAACGCAAAGTAACATACTATGACGTTTTCCAAGGCGTCATTTTGCGTCACCTGAAACACAATGTAACATAATGAAATGCCTTCTATGACGTGAACTTGCGTCACTTGAAGCTCCGTGAGCGTGTACTGCTCTACTTCGCAGATGTTGTCGAGTTCTCGGAATGTAGCATGCATGGCGAAATTCCGGAACTTGCTAATTCAATTGCTAGATTGTATGCTACGGTGTAGGCTTTGCGATTGGAGCATGCTCTATGTTTGAGCCAATCCCAATGGGCTCACGATGAATTTGTACTAAGTCCGCTAGTAGAATACGTTCGGTTGTTAAGAAATGGTTGAGCTCAGATTCGAAGCAGCCTTCTGGGGTCTAAGGCTATAAGTTTAGCGGAATTGTGTGAAATACAAACTTTCAATAGTATACTGTGAACCTCTAACCATGTTCCATGTGAAAGTCAAAGTCATAATGTCATTGTTTTAATGTACCGATTTTTGGAAAAGGATGTACTCATAGTATGTCAGGACTTGTAAGACTTTACTTTTGCGTCACTTGAAACGCAAAGTAACATATTGTAACGTCTTTTGAGTCGGCAATTTTACATACTGAGACGTCTTGCAAGACATAACTTTACTTTGCTAGAAACACGATGTCATATAGTGCAACGTCTTTTGAGACGACATTTCGCGTCATCTGAAACACGATGTAACATTGCACGTTATTGTGCGTCTCTGCTGCACGTTATTGTGCGTCTCTTGGAACGTGAAGTACCCTAATGTGACGTCTTCCGAAATGTTTACTACTGTCATTTTAAACGCAGTTTAATATAATCTACATACTCGTTTGAGCAGCAGTAAACAGCGAGCATGCTAAATCCTTACCTCAATTAAACTTCTTTGCGCACACAGATGGTGACGTCCCATGGAAAACGCAAATGGAGATTGACGACGGAAATCATTCACCGTCACGAACTTCAAGTTGCTGCAAGTAAGGATGTTCCCATAACATGGTCGTTATGCCCATGCACGTATTGTCATGGAGGCCGACGTTTGCCTGTGCGGGCAATAACTCGGCATCTAGCTTCTTACGGACGCGACAAATTTCTATACCGCTCCATGATTGGGGGAGATCCTCCAGGGGGGTACCCAGAGGATGGGGCATGGTACTATAGCGAAGAGGAATGGACAGACGACAACGAACGCATCTACGACGAGGAGTTTGTCAATGTTCTACCTGATGATCTCGACTCTGATGTGTTTGGTGACCACGACGTCCACAAACAATTTCAAGATGCTCTGCGCACCGCAGAAGAGTTACAACGATAACGCTTGATTCCAGCAATATGGCCAATGAGGACATTGTTGAGAAAGAGCTTGAAGATACCAGCATCGAAGCTTTGGAGTAACTATACTCATAGGCTTCACATCCGGTGTACCCAGGCAGTTCGGTGTGCATAATTTTAGCAGTGGTTGTCATCATGACATTGTGCACAATGCATGGGGTGAGCAATGCTTTTGTGAATGAGCTACTTCACTATCTCTTAGAGGAGCTCTTACCGAAAGGAAACGTCTTGCCTGCGAGGCATTGCACGGCAAAGAGGATGTTGCAGGCACTTGGACCAGCATATAATATCATACATGTGTGTCCGTCAGGGTGTGTTCTATTTCAGGGTGAGCACAAGGACAAGGAATCATGTCCACAGTGTGGAAAAGGCAGATACCGAGAAGGTACGTCACTGTTAACACAATACACTTGTAACGTTTCATGACGTCATCTGTGACGTACGGTTGACGTGTTCCTTGATTGCGTCCTGTAAAGGTACGAAGACAACGCCAATGAAGGTTGTCCGGCACTTCCCTCTTAACTCAGGTTGAGGCGCATGTACAGCTCTCCTACAATTGCGAAGCTTCTCAAATGGCATTCGGAGCGAGAGGTGGGAACAGACAATGATGGCCAAGGCAAAATAGAAATTGTCATTGACAGTCCCGCATGGAGACACGTCGAAGTCATCGACCCCACGTTTGAGGCGGAAAAACGCAACATACGAATGGCACTCTCTCTTGATGGCATGAATCCTTTTTTGGTCCACATCACGTCACATTCTACTTGGCCTGTCCTCTTGGTTATGTACAACCTCCCACCGTGGTTGCTCACGAAACGGTATTTCATTGTGCTGAGTATTTTAATTTCGGGCAAGGACTCTCCAACAGACAAGAACATTGATGTTTTTATAGCGCCTCTGGTGGAAGAATTACTGGACTTATGAGAGGGCGTACCAGCCGTAGATGCTTCAGCACATGGTGCAGACAGGAGATTTACTCTTCGGAGCCTCCTTTTATGGACAATTTCCGATTTTCCCGCTTATGGCTTGATTTTTGGACAACAAACTAAGGGCTATAAAGCTTACCCCGTCTGGGGTCCTGAGATTGTTTCTAGAAGCGCGAGGGGCCCTAAGAAAGAGAAGATAGTGTATGTAGGTGCACGGTAACGTCTTCCGCAGGACCATCTGTTCCATACAGATCTGCAATTCAACGGGCTTGAAGAGAAAGAGGTGTCCAATTTTAGGATGAGTCGCAAAGACGTTATGCGGTTTGCGCGAGAAAGGGACTCATACCTTGCCTCGGGAGGAAGGGCGGAGGGTCCGCAGGATCCTGTTAGAACGCACGGAGTGAAGAGACTTTCAGTGATTTTCTCCCTCCCGTATTGGAAGGTGTGTGACATAACTTACGGCTATTTCACATGCAAAGAGGTCTTAATGTGCACAATCGCATTCAGCATGAGTCATGTTAACCAACGTCAACCAACGCAATGTAACGTAAAGATGTGTCAACCAGCATCCCAGTAGATGAGAGCGATATCCTGTTGAACGGTAAGTCATATTCAAGTGACGTTGCTAGTGTTCCTACTTTGGATATATACACATGTATGGGGAGTCTGGATCATGGGCTTGAATGTGTTGCAGGACTTGCTCATAAGACATACAATATACGTCATGCACTGCGAAAAAAACCTATGCGAAAATATAATAAAGACTTTGTTTGAGGAGACTGATTACCCACAAGGACGACTGGACTTCAAGGACATGGGAGTCAAATCAAACCTGTGGTTGGGACAAGCACAGGGTGCAGACGGCCGGCTTTTCATGCCGCACGCACCTTATGTCCTCCTTCCGCGAGCAAAGACAGACATGCTTGGAGTAATAAGATCAACAAAGGTGCCATAGAATTATGCAGGAGCAATTTACAAAAGAGTTTCTGAAGGAAGGCTGCAATTTCTTAAATCCCATGACTTTCACGTCCTCATGCAACAGGTATCTTAAATTCACAAATTCTTTACGAAACTTTGTTTTCAGAATCATGGTATGTGTGTGTGCTATAGACTTCACAAGCAAATGTTCCCTTCTATCATTGGACACGTTATTTCACGTCAATGCACGTTTCATCATGTTAAATTACACGTAATGAAACGCTGAGTAATGTTATTGAAACGAAAAGTAACGTAATTAAACTTAACGTCAAAGCACGTTTCTGCATGTTAAGTTAAACAACATGAAACGCATTGTAACGTTACTTCCGACCTAGGTATAATTGTCAATTCGTTTTACCAATATGGTACCTCACCAAATACGTTCATCATATTCCTGACCAATACTCTTACGTGGAGTTGCATCTCCAGATACTACCCTTGGCTCTGCGTAATGTTGATATGAATACAGATGTCCGATCTTGTATCATGAGGGTCAACAAGGTATTTAGACGCTTGCGCAATGGCACAGTTAACGCGTCAAAGCAACAAGAGTATGTCGAAGACGCTTCGGAGACGCTTTGTATGATTGAGCGCGAGTTCCCTCTAGGATCAATGGTGATTATGATGCACCTTCTTGTGCATCTCATGGAAGAACTCTTCATATGCGGCCCAGTTCAAAGCCGCTGGATGTACCCAATGGAGCGATACATGAACTCAAGACCCTCAAGGATTATCTGCGATCGTACGCTAGGCCAGAGGGTTGCATGGCAGAGGCATATTCCACAGAAGAAATATTGGGATTTTGCTCAGAGTATATGGAACATTACAACGCTACATCGCGAAGACTGTGGGATGCAAACAAAGACCAGGCAATGCACGATGAAATGGTGGAGGGCAAGGGAATAAGACAAGTGATGTCTCGCACTCTTCGTGACTGGATTCACAGCTTTGTAGTCTCAAACGCTGCCACACTTCAGCACTACAGAAGGTGATGAGTCATGCCCTTAAATGCGCACTACGTCAATGTATATTCTTTGTCGTGGGACATGCGTCATTAGAAACATGAATTGACGCATTCGTTAATACTAACGCTACAAAATCGACGTAAACCAACGTTAAAATGCGTAAAAACACGTTAAAACGTGTAACTTTGTACACAATTTCCTACTATTCTGGCACATTAGCGTCAAAAGAAAAGTTCTCACCTAACCTCAGTGACCAATACTATTTGCACACTCCAGGGCGTACGAGGTGGAGCAGAAGTGGAGGACGTCACTACGCCGCCAGAGCCATTGTGGAAGACCCGCCAGAAGGCGACGGAAAGCGTCTGGCACGCCTTCACGGCTCCGGCCCTTGCAACCATTTCCGGATTAGCTAACAATAGCGGTTGACACGGACCGAGCAGCTCGATTGAGGCGCATCGACCAAACCACGTATGATTTGTCCAGGCCTCCCGCCCTGAATGCGACAGCGTATCGGTCAATGAAGGCTTATGGCATGCACTTTCGTTGCCGCTAAGTTGAAACTTTAAGCGCCACAATGGACACAACCTTTACGGACGATGCAGGGGCAGAGACGGAAGAATACGTAGGCCATGTTGAAGAAATACTCGAATTAGACTATGGACATACTTGCGTAGTAGTTTTAATATGTTCATGGGTTAAAGGGAGAATAGGAGGTGCCGCAGCAACAATGAAGCGGGATTTGTAGATCACTACAAAGACCCATTGGGTCCAACGTCGTTTGCGTTCCCCATTCACTCTCCTCGTCACCCATATCCTCCACATAAGCTTTCCACGTCACCAAAGCATTCTACGTAGGATTTAGGAATATGTCAAAAATAACACACTTGAACGTCGCCCATGTCACTTTTGACATGCACGTCACCATTGACACTCTCTAGAATCATTGACCTCGTCTCACCCTAATAGCCACGTTGCCCTTACCATAAATGCACTTGACACGTCAGCTATGTGGTTACGTTTCTATAAACACACGTTGACAGAAGTTTGCGTCAACAAAAACGCTAACTTCACTATTGACACCCCCCAGGACCAAACACCAACTTGTTCTTGTCACCCATATCCTCCACATAAGCTTTCCACGTCACCAAGGCATTCCACGTAGGATTTATGAATATGTCAAAAGTAACACACTTGAACGTCGCCCATGTCACTTTAAACGTCATCTATGTTAAAAGAAACGTGCTGACATGGATCATGACTATATTTAATCATTAAAATATTACTAGAGGGTAAAAAATGAAGTGCTAAAGTTACCTCCCTCAAGGGACGTACATGTCAACGTTGACGTGGTTCTGTTATTTTTAACATAAAATCGTTCTTTCAAGATCCAAACGAGTCACTATTAACCTCGCTGTTAACCCAATGTCAATAGTGATGGAAGTATGTTAAATTGATTAACATGCTCTATGTCACTGTCGACAACTTTTCCACACTAATTTCGACTAGTCTGGGTATACGTCTTTTTTGATGCAAAATGACACTGGACAAAATATTGTTCTCTTCTAGTGCCTCTTGTCACAGAAGAAAGTGGAGAGTTCATGTTCAACTTCGATTGGGTCAGTCCACTTGCCAAGGAGGATCGCGTATATACGGGTGTGTTAATATTGAACTCTACAAGCCTCACCCACAAAAATTCACATATAGATTTGTTGTACTTACTAGTATACTTAAATTTTTAGCTATGCAGGCCCAAACGACAATTGAAGGCCAACGCACATCTCTACATGAGTCCTCAATCAACGTTCACCCTACTTGCATGCCCCGAGTATATGCCCAAGGATTATGTTTGCGCCCCATTTCCTATTGTACGTGACGATCCATATAAACGCTGTTGTGAAAGCGTGGTTAAGTATATAGATTTTGAGGTAGATCAATGTGATCAACACTTAAGTAGTGCTTTACCTTCTGCCTCATAAGTGTTTGTTTTCCTACTATAGTTAGAATCTTGGTAGCGTTATCTTTCTTTAGTTGCCATACCATAATATTTATCTATGTGGTTCTTAAAACCTAAATATGTCTACTTATTATGTTTTTTGGTGGTTGATCCTACTACAATATTTGTCATTTTCTATACTAAAATTCTAATTCTTTCTCTTATCCTTTTCAAAATATGTATGTACAGTTTTATAAAAGCCAAAAGCATCAAAAACTTAATTTGAAAAAATGAGCACATGTGGGATACCCATATAGCTCTAATCAACACCCTTAGTATAGCGTAATGTTAAAATAAGAATGTCACCATAGAGCCAATTGAATCTCTTTCCAATCACCCCAAGATGACTTGAGGTGACAATTCTAGCACTAAAATTTTGGATTATATGAACCTACTAGTTTAAATTGTAATTTCAGCTATGTACGCAATCAAATGATGTCCTCACCCCTAGTTCTCTTCTAATTTGTAATTGAACCAGTTATCTCCAAACACATATTCCAAATGTAGCCTTTAATTCTGTATCTCTTTCTCTTTAAGTAGGTAAAGTGTGTAACTATTTCAATTAATGGGGTTGATTATAATGACGTCAACCCTAATTCAAATTTAATGATACATAAAATAATAAAGTTGGATAATTTTAATTCATTTAACATGAGACCTACTTCGACTTTGGAAGTGTATTTAACACTGCCTCACACTAATGTTGAAATAAATACGTGTGAGTTGGACCTAAAATCTCGGATATGGGGTACTTATTTTTATTAAAAAACACACTTTGTGTCAAAACACATGTTTTACATTTGTCTTCCCTTATACACTTATAACTGTAATGATTGCGTATGGGTAACTCGTGTATTGTTCTAGAGATTCTGTGAAGTAACCAAGACAAAATAGTAACTATGACAATTGATTTTCCAAATCCGTCCTACACTCAATTCCGTATCTTAGCCTTGATTAGCAAGGGTATCCCTTTGCAAGAGGGGATGAACAAAGACTCTTTCCTTTATGTTCTATGTGGCGGAAACCACCACATAAAGACTTAAAGACTTAGGCATTGATTACCTCCTCACAACTAATCCGCTCAGGCCGGATTAGGAGGTCACGCACGCAATCCTCATTACCTTAACACCCTCTTACAATGACAAAACCCAAGGAATTTAGATCCGACTAGGAGACAAATACACATATTCCGGTTACGTAATGCCTCTAACATGTCCTTTGAGACTACGGAGGATCTCACTGTTGCCGTAGGAGGATGAATAGCAATCCAACCTCGCCCACTTTACTGCCTGACTTCCCAAGCCATAAAGTGGTTGGAACATGCGTTTCCCTCTCTCAGCGAATCCGGACCAACTTAAGACACAAGGCACTTGCGAACACGCTTTACACGACTCCAACTCCACAAATCCGATCTAGCAAGAGATCCGGATTCCTAACTCCCAACTTATGACTCAAAAACAGTAGATGCAAACTTCTAAGCACTCGACCTCAAAAGGGAGACAAAACAAGGATCACACTGAATATGTGCATAAGAGGTTGTTTGATTAACAAGCAATGAATGAGTAGGTGACATAACTTTCACCTGTAAGTATTCAAAGTTAAAAACCTCTGAGATCTAAAACCCTAGCGACGGCCTTTCTACTAGGCCTATACTATGGAAAGCGGCTTGCTTTCTCAAATAGATTCTATCTACTGTTCTAATCTAGATTCCTAAGCCTAGGCCGGATTCTCAATCCGGATTCCCAATCCGTACTGCTACCTTCTGCCATGCCGGTTGACCCCACGCGTTGGTTGTTTTACCAAGGTTGCTAAAGTTCGGACTGTCTTGATCCGCTTCCCGTGCACGACTTTGTACTCCTCGTTGCTTTTATATGGATCCGTATGCGACTTGCTCTGTAGCTCCTCTTCCTCTGAGATGGTGACTCCGCCCTGCTCGTGAAGCTTCAGGCAACTTCTCCTAGTCTTCTGTCAAAAGCTTCCGGGCAACTTCTCCTAGTCTTCTGTCTAGAACTTCCGGGCCACAGAACGAGTATTTTTGGCTAGAGAGTCGCCTAAGACGGGCGCTTCTGCTACCCTCTTGCCCTTGTCTTTGTGGTGGCCGGATTGGAAGGCTCTACATCCGTCCAAGGGGCGTAAATTGGAAGAGAATGGTTTAACGGAGTCTGGGTTGGCGTCTCTATGGGGGCCGAAACTAGTCCTACCTCCCTGATCCGGTTGCGGACAAATTCGAGCACTCTTTCAACAGTCTTGTTGCAGGTCTCGATCTTTGCAGTGTACATCATGGTCGCCTTCAAGAACTTCCGGAAGGTTTCGGCTTTAGACCCTTCCGACCTAGTGGTTCCGGCCTTCAAGAAGTTGGCCTTTTGAAGTACTTGAGCTGGCACTTCACAAATCTGCACAAGTTTAATTACCTCTTTATGGGCAGTCTCCAGAGCTTGCTCTTGTACGGCGGCTGTGTCGTCCTTGATCTTGGCTTGCTCTCTGAGGCGATTGTTGACGAAGGTCAACTTTGTCATTCTCTGCTCCGACTGGTGTACTTGCTCCTGAGACGGCCTCGCATCAACCACCTTCTTGACTTGGTTGAGGTCCTCGCATTAGACCTCTTTCTTCATGTCCTTGATGGACTTCTCTACCTCGGAATCTACAATTTCTTGGACTTATTGATCGACGGCCAGCTCGTAATCCGAATCCTCGCGCTCCGTGAGTACTTCCTCATTCTTGTACAAATGATACAGAAAAGGAGTGGGGGGCTAGGCCGGCTTTTACCTATATTGTTGACCAGCTTGTGGACGAGGTCTTGTACAAGGACGCCCCAGTCCACCTCGCGCTCTCCCCGGAAGGCTTTGAGGACGTTGTTGGCAAGTAGGACAGTGATCCGGTGAGGCTTCTCCGCTTACAAAATCGACATTAGAAACGCCATCACCGCACGCTCTTTAGGGTCACTGCAATCCGCCAGTGCGTAGCCGTTGTGCTTGTGCGGATTCTCCTTGTAGGCGGACTTCACAAACTTATATTTTGGGTTGCAGAGACCGATCGCATTCTACTCGAATCCGTAAAATTTTGTCTACAGATTGGGCGTCTACATATCCGGCCAACCTCGGATCGTGCCTTCAAACTCATTTGGCTCTCCTTCCTTCATCTCGCGCACCATCTTTGCGTCACGGAGGCACCATGGCGCCTCCATCATCTCTCCACAGTCCTTCCGGTCAAGGTCTTGGGCGAGAAACTTCTTCTCTGCCTAATCGGCCGGAATGCTTGGGATGACTAGCTTGATTGAAACCTTGAAGGTCTCTTGGTTCTGAGCTTGCGATCCTGCCATTGGAAAGAAGACAGACAAAAAGTAACGAGTAGGTGGGCTGTGATTCGCGAAGGGGTCCAGATGAGAAGGCAGTAAGCAGGAAGGCAGGAACGCAAGAAGGCGAGAAGGCAGGAAAGCGAGAAAGTAGGTGGAAAGAACGGCAGACGGATCGGATTATATAGGCGAGGATGGATTCAAATCCGGTTATCATACCCTAGTTGGCCGTTCTCCATCATGACCGGCCTGGTACAAAGCCGTCATTCGCCATTTCCGCTATTATCATATTCCGGCCACTCCGTCCTTCCACCGCCGTACTTGAAACCCTTGTCCGGCTACTGACAACCCGTCCTTGCATTTTAAAGGAGAAGTATGGGTTCTAGGAATAGTCCTTTTTATTCTAAACTATTATCCAATGATTTGATACACTATCCAAACTTTATTTTGCCTAATAGTATATGGCCTACTACATACTTAGGTCGAATTTTGCACACTATATATATTCTTATTGCGCATTACACTTATACAGTACCCAATTGAAAAAAAAAAGTTCCGACACTTTGGGTTTCTAAAACTCCCAATTTAGTGATAATATGATTAATTTCCTTAATGAAATAAAATAATTTGGGCTAAAATTCACTCCCTCCTCACGCTTAATGCTCACAGCTTCCCGCTGAGTACTATAGGTTTCCTCTTCAATTCATTTACGACAATTTTTTTGAAATTGTATTATTTGGATAAAAATAGGTAGAGACATATAGGAGTTTAGATAAGCTAAAGTTAATAAAAGTTGACTAGAATTAATGCATGATATGTTGAGGGGTCTACGTACATGTGGAGGTGTTTAGGCTTATTAGACTTTGAATATCCATAGTGGATTCATATTGCATGAGAAAGTTAACATCTATTTATTTAACCAATTAATATATTCATCAAATGAGCGTGAAAGAAAGTTATCAATTTATTTTCACTTTTGTTTTAGATGCCAACATGATGTGAAAGGAGCATGTGCCAGTGTCCTTTGGACAAAATAAAATAAGAAAAAGAAAAAAGAAAACATAATATTGAAATATTAGATAATATTTGGTACTTAAACTTGATGTTTGAAAAAAATCTAGACTTAAGCATTAAAAAAATTTAATGCTCATCAATGCAGAGCCCTTTTTTAATATTCAATTCTAGAATTTTTCCAAACTAATTGTTTCTACTCCACCTTTTTTTTGTGTCTCCGAGGATACATGCACATACTCCTTTGAATCACAAAGTTTAAGAGCCTATCCCCATGCTTGAACCGACCCGTATTTATTTGAAGGTGAGGGTGGCTTGCATGTAATTTGGAAATACCCGACCCATATTGATAAAAGCGGTTCGTTTTTTTAGACGACGGGTCTACCAAGAAGGCTTGGCAAGCCCTTTTAAATAATACAGGTGACCCTCATTCTTATCTTGGATTATTCTTCCCTCAATTTAGGATGCTTTTTGGAATTCCTTTGTTTGAGAAGCTTGCAATAGTTGTTTTCTGTCATTTGTCTAAATCGAATGGAGGATTATCACGGCACGGTCCTCACATGAGGACACTCATCATTTCTCCTCCCTAATTTTAAAAGAAGGTTTACTACAGGACGAACCTTGAAATACGACGGGTCGGTTCAAGCATGGAGACTCGCCCTAACCCTCACCACAGGTCTGGTCCTTGATACTCGCCCGTTAGTTGGCCTCCGTAAATTCCGAACAAGCCATCGCGCAATTCAAGGGATCCTAACGTTGACAACAAGCCGTGCCGCTAAATCGCTGGGCGCTGGTGAACATTTGTCTGTTGTCGGCCCCTCCGCGGGTGGCTGCGCATGTTTGAATGTGTTGTGTGATGTTTTGATTTTTGTGTGCCCTTCGCGGTGGTTGGTGCGTCGGAGTTGTCCTATCACAACCCGGAAACTGAGGTTTATGGGGCGTGACGTTTTATACGTCTCGGACTTGTGTCGTGAGCGAGCGCGTAGCTTGGGTTTTCTGGGCAAGGCGCCTTGGTATCGTATTGGCGCCTTTCGTTTTGTGGGCTCTTTGCGGGACTTTATTTGTCAGGGAAACTGAGTTGCATGTGAACCATTTTCTTTTTCTAGCATTGGGATATCTGGCTGAAGCCTACATTAGAAGGTTGTTTTAAGCCTTGGGATTAGCCAACATCTTCTGGGGAGTTGGGATTTACAGCTCGTCTTTTATCTAAAAATGCAGGTTGATGGAGGAGTTGTAGTTTGAGTTAGCCGAGATGCCTTTTGGTTTGCTTGAGTCCTGATTATGTCCTTGCTCTTCTGTGGAAGCCTAGGGAATGAAAGGAAGGCTTTGATTTTGTCGTTACAAGAACCGTAGTGCGTCATTGTCCTTCCCTTATACGCTGAGGTCGTTTTCTAGACTCTGGTGTTTCTTCGAAGACTTTCGAGGTGACCGGCCGATGCTTTGAACCACAAGGCGGCAGTAATTTTCTTCAATTTAGGGGGACAGACGAGGCCAAGGATTTGCTCGGATTCAGGTGTTTGAAATTCTGCGCGGGATTCAGATTCTTGCCATGGATGACCGCAAGCAGGTACTCTCTTGATCCTATTCAGGCTATTCATTGTTCCAATTTCGGGTAAGGAGTCAAGCCCACGGAAGTCGTTCTTGAGTCACAATTTTTAGGCCTATTTCCTGAACGGCAGTAGGTTGGCAATAAACTAAGATAATAAGACTCCCGCAGCAATTCAGCAGCGCTTGTTGGAGGGGGGAGGGGTGAATGTATAGCATTACCTGTTGTGTATCTCGTGTGAACTTCCCTATTCGTGATTAATTCCTGTCCTATCTTATTTGAGTCGTTGGGATTAGTTACTCTTTTCTGTAAGGAAAATTTCTGTTCGCACTGAGCTCTGCAGCGTTATTTGTTCCAATGAATTTTACTTAGATATCTTAGTTTTTGAGAATTGTAGTGTAATGGGCGTGGAAGTGCTACGTTGACGATTGAATAACGACACGTACTAATTCGCTCTCGGACTATGCAGGCTGCGCTGGAGCGCCTGGCACTACTGGAGCCCCGTGAATTGAGTGTGGAAGCGAAATCTGAAACTTGCAGAGCAGCCCTCGATTTACGCAGCTGTGGACGAGCTGTTATTGATGTCTTATCAACATGCGGTCATGCCTGCTTGTGTGTTGATTGCTCCCAACGTATTCACAGTTGTCCAATCTGTAGGACCCCTCCAGCCAGTTTTGGAATAAACAAGCTACGACTGTACGAGGAGTGTGCTAATGCAGGACTTCTGCGGAGAGACGCAGATGTGCCATTAAATAGCGCTGATGTTGGCCGTCTGTGTTCTTTTTTCGACGTGGCTTTGGAAAATAATCTCGTCTCTTTGATCTGCAACTGTATCCCCTTTAGTATTTGATATTTCGTTCATTAATATCTGCAGCATCTGCATTGTAGACGCAGTCTTGTTTTTCTTAGAACGAATACCTCTTATTCCAATCAGCTGTTGTCTGAAGCTGTAATTTCCGCAGATATTTAGGCTTCATCTCGGGCATTGGGATTTTTTTTTAAAAGAGTTATACGCGCTGCACTTAAAATGTGAACCTTAATTTAGAACGGCCAGATGTTGCGGAGGTATGCATGGATGAAGAGGCTATTTCCAGTAATGCTCAGGTCTCCATACTACTAGATGGAGGTATTGTGAAGGATTGGTGTAAGCGGACTTTTCGCAGTATTACTCTTCAGTTGCGAGATATTTGTATCCAAACCCCTTCATCCTGATTTTCGAGACTTTCACATGGCTTTCTGTTGGGAAGGGTATGACATTGTCACTTCGCTTGTTTAATTGCTATATTATTCATGGGTTGTTCTGCACCTGATGCATCTGACATGCATTTTAGCTTCAGAGAGACATCATGTACAATCCTTGATTTGCTGAGTATAGATTGTCTTAGTCCAGTACAGATGCTCAGTGAAGCTGATGCTATTGACTGGAACGGGAGGAAGTTAGAAGGGGTCATCTCAGTTTTAGAATCTCTCGAGACGCCACTTTTAGACCAACCTCTGTCTGCAACATTGCTTGAGCTCCGACAGCTTCTGGAGTCAATCCGCAAAGTACTTCAAGTGAGAATAACTATGTAAAGTAGGGCTCTTTCATCTCATTTTACTTGTAGGTTGTGTTGGTGATGTTTTGTACGCAAAGTATGTTGTAGAGATGGATACCGTCTGAGTGGTAGAGAATGCATTCTAGGTCATGATATGTTCTCGTGGATTTGATGAATTCAAGTTGTTTTTTTAAGTTGCAAACTGTAAATGTTCATTCTTTTTGGCAATGAGATAGGTTTTGTCTGAACGTTTACAACTCTGAGGATTGTCTGATAATGTGAACCGTGTCCTGAGGTGTGTTGGGCAGCATTTGGAAGTGATGGCTTGGTGTTCACGACATCAATTCTTGGACACCATCCGATTAAGCCATGCAAGCTCAAGCCAGTGGCACATAGCAGTAAATGGAAGGAAGTCGGCTGCTCAGAGTAGGGCATGGTCGGAGACTCCTCACAAGACTGGTAAATTAGGAGTCTCGCAGACAGCTACCCTCTTCATTGAGGAGGCCTTAGCTAATCTTGGGCTCTTAGGGAGCAACGATGAAGATGAATACGGGTTGGGGGATCTTCCCGAACTCAGTTTTTTACGTCAAGTGTCTCCAGCATCTATTAGATTCAGACGTGAATTAGAGCCTAAGCAATGTTGGTCGTGTTATCCCCCTGAAAGCGTTCGTGCTGCTGTGGATCTGCTATTCCTGGAGGGAACATGTGATTTGATACTCGCTAAGAAGGCCATCGTATCCATTGATTTTTTTGCTGGTAGCAGAGGCGCAAAGTTGATGCTCAAGTGCAATGATCATCTTACTTGCTTCGATGGAGCATCCGGCATGCCTCTTCAATAGCTCTGTACTCAATCTCTTTCTTTTTACTTTTGATGTCCTGATTGAGTCTCTCGTTTATCTTTCGGTAGCCATGATTGCAAGGTTGTCGGCTAGATTAGTAAGCATGAGTTCGAATTTGTGTGTTTTTCCTTAATTCTGTGCGTGCAGTTCCTTTACTTTTTGTTCGATCGTCACTGGGCCTCTCGTGATGAGAACTGGAGGGAGCTGGTGGATGATTACGTCAGTACTTTCAACATTCCAAGACATTTCATGCTGGAGTCACGAGTGTTTTTTCTTCTTGATGAAAGCAGTGATCACGCCCTCGAGGTTGGTTGACAGCTGGTTACATTTTCAGAAAACTCTACGCTCTGAATTTCTGGAACATTCTTTATTCAGAACGATTATTCTGACATGAAAGTTCATAATGAATTACAGCATTTCTGAGATGTTTTTTTAGTTTGAGTATCATAGTTTTTAGATTTCCTATTGTGTTTATCTCGTCGGGTTGTTATGATTGCTAGCCCCTGCGTCTTTGCACAAAGTTTTGCAATAATGTGAAGTGAGAAGTTTGTACTAATGATGTTTTTGTATTTTCAGGAGGCGTGTCAGCTTGTGCCCGAACTTTTTATGCACAACACTCATCCAAAAGTACTTACTGTGTTGTATGAGCGTCAGAAGGCCGAGGCAGCGCTTGCTGTTCTCCGTGCTAGTGGACGCGATGGTCAAGCAGCAGAACTTGTTCCTCTTACAGATGCTCTTGCAGCTGTAAGAGTGTGGCTTCAGTGTGGGCTCCTTAGTGAAGGTTACTTGTACCAGAGAGCTTACGTGGATGGTGTAAAGCGGGAAGGAGGTGAATGGTTGTCCAGTATGGAAGTGTTGGTGGGCGATATCTGCAGGGTCAGTATGAAGACGGGCCTCGTGGACAAAATTCTGGCATTGCCTTGGAGGAAAGAGGAAGAACTGTATGTGAAAAAGTTTTTGCTCGATCGTGCTGGGCAAGACCCGTCATCTGCAGCTGGGAATCTTCTGGCCGTATTTTATGTACAGGTATAGTGGATGACTCGTTTATTTTCTGACAGGATTGTCTTCAACAGTCTCGAATTTCCTTGACGGTGGGTGGCATATTGTATGTGTAGTTGCAACGCCGTATTCGTAGCCTGAGGGTGTTGAACCTAACCTTGTCACATCCTACAATTCATGAATGTGCTTGTACGATCGTCTCGAGGTCTTATACAGTGGCAAGTGATGTCCTCAGCTGGTAGAAAATCGGCATTTCCGTTGGTATACTCTTCATGGAATCTCGGATCCTTCGTGCATTGACTGACAACATATCCTCCTACAGCGCAATCGATATATGGATGCACACGCAGTGCACGAAAGGTTGAACGAACTGGAGATCATTTGGGGAGAAAGTTGCACTGATGAAGCGAAGTTTACTCGTGTTTGCACAGCAAGTAAACAGAGGGCCCGAATCGTTGTAAGCTCTTTCTCACGTCCTTAGGGTTGGTTGAACATGATATAATGTAGTACTTAGTTATCCGTAATCAAGAATATATTTATCATCAAGTTGGCGGAGCGCACACTCGAAACTGATCGGCCAGTGATGCTTTTGGAACTTTTGTTTGTGCTGTTGCGTTTTGTGTTCCGTAATTCGATGATCGCTTACTGCTAAAATCTAGAGCCTCATGAAGACCCGTTGTCGACAGGAAAAATGTCTACAGCTTCTACTAGATGTCCAACACCAGCAGCCGTGCAGTCTAATTGAATGTTACGTGGAGTCACCTCAACCAGTAAACTTGGCCTTGGAAGCACATAGACATCAACCCCTGGAGTCCCCGCTCTTTGATCTTGCTGGAGGGAACATGAAACGGGAGTCCATGACTTTGGAGACAACCAATTTTCCATTTACCTCTGCTTTGGCTAGTTCTGGTCAGCCTTCTTTTGCACGTGAACACTTAGGGTTACCATGTCATGCACCATACGCTCTCCTCCATAACAATATCTTCCCCAATATTGATGCACCTACTCCCGCTCTTGAGTTGGTTTCCCTAGAAGAGAGCCCCGTGCGAAGGCGACGTCTATGGTGTGAAGCTGAACAACCTCGCGAGCCATCTCGATGTCGTACCACTGACTTAAGAGATTTACAAACGGGTGATAGATTGGATTCTGCAAGATCGGGTTCTTGGGCAACAGGGGCGGACAAGCGCATGCCACAGAAGTTGGAAGGGACCAATCACGTCGGCAATATTTCACTTTCACCCTTGGAGAGCGGATTGCGTGCGGATGGATTGGGCCTGGAAGGAACGAGTAAGTGGCTATTCAACACGATGCTAGACCTCTTAGGCCGGTATTGGTTACAGAGGTCAGTAGTAAAGCGCGTACTTATTAAGGAACTTACTTCTAATGACGAGATTGGACTCTTGTCCGTCACCGCCATATTTTCTTGAGAATCTTTCTAAGGGTGAGAGCTTGCTTGCAGCCCTACGAAATCGGAACAGGATGTTTCGAATTTCCATTCCCCGAACGTTGTCACGATGTGGCAATATGCTATGCTAATTCTTATAGAGGTTTCTATTTTTACCTGCGGATTTATGTTTTACTGGTTCTGTCCACAGGCACATCTCTTATCAATCATTTATAAGTATTGCCTCGATTCCAGTCGGTGAGTTTTGTTTATTGAAAAGCTGCTGGTTTCGTCTAGTCATTAGTGCAGTACATGTTCCGGTTTGAACTGAGAAAATAGTATTGTGGTATGTGACATCAGGAATGTAAAGATTGATGAGAATGGAGGCAGTTGCTTGCGCGTTGATCAAGGGTCTGACAAGCCAGTTCCATTACACGCGCCCTCGATACTCGTGAAAGTTCTTGTATTACCACACGCAAGTTCTAGCAGGCATAATAATTGTCTAGCATGAGATGCTTGAAATTTCAACTCATTTGTTAACACTGTTGAAGCCGGTATACTATTGCTGCCGTTTTATCTCCTAATTTAGTGTTACCATGGAAACCACAAGTTTTCATTCCGTTCATCCAAATTCCCAGGATGGTAGTCGCGCCAGACTCAGTAGGTATAAGAGTTGCTTGTTCTGGCGACTGACGTCCAGTGTCGTAAATGTTATACCTTAACCTCTAAAGTTGGTCAGTTTGACGTCGGTTCCTAAAGTTAAATCAGAATTTAAATCGTATGAAGGTTGTTACTTTCGCACATTGTTGAGTTTGAAAACACTATTTAAAATATGCCTAAAACTGTGGTATGTGCTCATTTATTCTCAAAACCTGCCTTGATTTATTTAACTGCAGAAAAGTGAGACATTCACCAAAAATTTGAGATTGAACACTGTTTTAAGTTTTGTATTCTGGTACGGAGCCCGACAATTTGCTTACAAATGACCATTTGAGGGGGTTGTCATGAAATGATGACAATTCATGGAGACCTAAAAAACGATTGGGTTTGAGAACTGTTAAGTGTGGTGGAATCACATTTGAGCATACCATAATATGGTGGTAAGATATGAACTCCTTTCTGTAATGTCAGTGAACATATAACAGTCATTTTACCGATCATGGAAGCATCTACACTTACAACTCGTATTTCTTCCTTAATTTACAATGTATACTTCAATCGGAAACTTGAAATGAGCTCTAAGCTATCTAAAGTTGTTCTCAGGATGTATAACCACATACTCTTGATATCATTGATATGATTCTTGTTTGGTCTGTAAGGAATCTCTTGATAGGTCCCTAGACCAGGAAACCTTTTTCAAACATGTAAAAGCCTTCAACGGATATTTTACTAATTATGGACATATGGACGAATTATGGACATTTAATCTCCGAAAGCACTGTTCGAAAGCTTAAATGCGAACAACAATTGGAATGAATTGAATTCAAAGTAAGATACTTGGAAGAATATAAGCAATACACTTATTAATTTTGAATAATCTAATAAATAGGTATGGGCAAGAATTCATACATACATAGATACATAGATACACACACATATCTATACATATCTATACGCATTTAGAATACACCACACAAAAGTAAACTTATCCGCAAATGAGATGGAAATAAAAACATCAAGAAATATAGGCTATAAGCCGATACGATTACAAGCTCGACACCTAACGCTACACCCTAAACTCTAAACTCTATCCCAATAAAACTAAACCTGTTCTCATAAGAACTAAATCTGTTCCTATATGAACTAAACTCTAAACCTTAAATCCTAAACCCGACATTTTATACCCTAAACACTAAATCCTAAGCTCTAAATCCTAGATCTTGGACGCAAAACAGTGAACCCTAATCCATAAACCTATATCACGACCAATTCGAGGAATGGTTATATAACAATTACGTATCAGACGGTAGCCGATATGAGGAAATCATAAAACGAAACAATTGAGAAGAATTGAATATATGAAAGATGGATAAAAGCATATTAAACGGAATGCGTGATGAAAGAAAATATTGTCGTTTTACTCAATTGGAATAGAGTAAAGTCGTATCAAATTCCGGCCAAATCGGCTGAAAACAACTTCGTGAAATTGCACAGAAAGAAAGTTACGTCGATTTTAAGTAAGTGTGGTATTGACAGTCAATCGATAAGAAGTAAAGACAAGGGTTCTGAACAAAAGTGCACTGCGGATGATGAATCTGTGTTGATTGGAGCGGAAATCCAGCAGAAGAGTATCGACATTGATGAAGTGCTGGACATAACAATTGCAAATCACGTTTGTGCCGTCTGATCTCCTGTCCGCCCCAACTCAATACCCAACCGCCCTGTCCGCTGCTAGTTTGTGTTGTGCGCTACACCGTCGGCCCTATCTGCTATTCTGAGTGTTCCCCTATCCGCCCATAATAAGAAATCTTAAAGCATACTACAATGCAGTTCCATCAGCATGAAAGATGAACATGGAGTCTATGCCGGTCGAAAACTGATAACGGTCGCTAGGCAGCAGTAAATCTTCATCTTCAACCGCATATAGCAATACAGTTGAAGGAACATTGAAGTTCAACGTGGAATCTATGTTGGCCGGCAACCGAAACCGGCAGCTAGGCAATAGTTAACCATCACCTTCATCTCCACACAACAATAGAGTTGAATCGGATTCAACGATCAACGTGGAATCTACGTCGGCCGGCAGCCGAGAATGTCCGCTCGAAAGCATTTTAATAATCACCATCATCTTCATACTCCATTATAGCTCCTGCAGCTTCAAGGTTTGCAAGTGCTACTACGACGGATGCACCAAAAATGACATGTGTAGGTGGTGGCCCATTTCTGGCATGGGAGGGCATCCTATGAGAGAATATGACAATGCTGACGTTGATAACTTGAGGGAGACAAGGCTCTTTCTCCCAACAGCGTGACTAACACTCTCTTGCAACAACGGACTTACCCTCCTTCTTTGATCTCATAGGAGTCCACCATTTGACCATAAAGTTGCCATAGTTATTGCCTACAGAGAGATAGACACATTCAAGAACTCGACCAAGCCAAATGGGAAGGTAATGGTTATTGCAGGGACGACATAGAACAAAGTTACTAAGAAGAATGTCTTGGAAAGGAGTGAAATTCAACCTAGGTCTCTCTTTTGCTGGTCCATAATATGGATAAGACTCGACCTCATCCTCAGGTGTAACATCCTGTAGAGTTGATTGAGAAGATCTGGAATCCGGGTCCAGACGCGCATGTTCACGAGACCGGTGAGACATCGGCCAGAAACCCTTGACGAGGGACGCAGACGTAGTGCGTAGAAGAGAATCGATCTCTTGGTTAATATGCTCTCTATACCCAACAAATCTAGTCATCTCTTCGTAGTATCTTCTCTTTCAAGCCATGCTGATCTTCCAACACTCAATGAACTTTGAAATACTGGTTTTGATGAAACCGTGCTTCTCCTTGCACTCTGAAGGATGAGCGTGCTCCTTCTCAACATTTAGTTTCTGAGGATTGACATCTCTAATCTTCCATAAGGACTTGAACGGAAGACGATGTGGATCACGAGAAGGAATACGGGGTCGGCCGTTAGTGTCTTGAGTCGACATTTTGATAGGAGGACCTGGTGGTAGCCACAATGAATCAGTAGATTGCTTCTTGTACCCCATGACAGGCCAACCACGATCCTTTCCCTCCTGCTCGACAAAGAGCTTGAAGAGATGTATGTCACCAAGTCCAACAATCTTGTTAATACCATCGTCCTAAAAGTCTTTAACATATACGATGAAATCTACGACCTCCTAGACAAATTTAGATATAAAAGCTACATTCTTCTGCGAGTCTATGAAAGCCTTTATGAGAACAACAACGTAGGTATTCCTCCTCTTGATAAGTTTGGACGAATAGCTGAAATGAGCATCAACAACCTCATGAGTATGTCCAACAATCAAGAATCCAACAATGACTTCCTTGAATATGCGCCTGGGAGTCAACAAGGAACAAAATGCCACTACAAATCCGTTCTTGTTGTCCTTGGTGGAGTTATTAAGTTGCAAGAAAAACTTTAGTGGAAGAGGTACTTCCGGGCGACTAGGGAGCGGAGGATCTAGAGCGATCCCGGTGGAAGGCGAAATAAAAGAGAAACACCTAGATTTACCATGCGTCGAAGACGCTTTTTTGTGGAGGTGTCGGGAAACAACACACTGGACTTGCAAACCAGTGACCGATCCAACACCCAGAGAACTCGATACATCGAGGATAGAGTGAAATTAGAATCACTAAGTCAGAGTGCAGTAGAATAAAGCACATAGGCTTTGTCAATGTGGCCGTGGTTTAACATCCCCGTAATTGAAACACGTATTTAGCCGAGGCTTGCACTTGCCTTTGTAATTCTCTGCATCCCCGGAATGGCGGTCTTTGTTGTATCCATCTTGTTATGAATAATGCATAGAAACTCAGATGAATTTTGAAGAGATCGCGTACTCCAGCCAGCGTTGATTTTTTGGTTGGCCCGTTGGTTATCAAGATGTCGCTCCCTGTCATCGACATCATCACATCTACTTGGGAATTTTGCAATGCACTCCACAAGAAAGTCACACTCGATGCACTTCGAGAAGTTAGATTCAACGGCCTTGATCTTCACAATCCCAAAGTAATTCTTTTGAAGTTGACTAATAGTTGACTACAAGACAGGCGCCATATTACACTTTGCATTCACTTACAAATGATTAAGCGGTGAAAGTGTCAGAACATGGAGATGATTAATATGTCGGTTGGCAGCCAATAGGTACAGATGATGACAAGTAGCGAAGAGCATCTAAACACCAAGTGAAGAGTGAGTTGGCTTGCGGCCCATACATTGAACACAAGCATGCAGAGATACCAATCTAAGAACGCAAGAAAAGAAGAAAGCAAACTATTAGTGTGTCTCTGAGGAGAGCCGTAATCAGAGAAACAAACATGTAAACGTGGACAAGGTGAATGAGAGGGTGAGTGCTTACATTATTGACGTGGTCACACATGTTGTGCAAGCTCATTGTGGAAGGGACAACCTTAAGGTTATCCACACGCTTATTCTAGACAAGTCGAAAGTCGTTAGGCATTTGGTCAGCATTTTCGTTGACAATCTTCTTCAAGGTTGCTCGTGCTTGAATGGTTCGCGGGCACGATGAAAGTGAACCTCCATTACCATGCGACTTGCTAACGGATCCACCCATAGCGGTTGCTTTGAAGACGTGGTAAGCAGATCAAGAGACAATACGTTCAAGCCGCGATAAGGGCCAACGCAATATGGTCATTTGCAGTGCCACATCTTCTGACAGGAACATGACACAACATCAGTATCCCCAAGAACATTCTCATCGCAAGCTTCATCTACGACGCAAACTTGAATCATTGCCCTACCAACGAGGGATAGATCTTCATTTAGCAGGTCGCAGCACTTGTTCCTCCAAAGAGGCGGGTCAAAACAGAGAAGACTGGATTTTGGTCCTGCATTGTCACTGTCACTTGGCAACGAGGCGGTGTATCCAACTGCGTCAGATATGCCACCTCTTTCCGATCCAGTGCTGAAGCTATGTGAACGATGCTGAGGTGGTACGTGTTTGAAGTCAATGTCGGGACAAGTAGGGAGTGGTGAAGATCTGCAGTTCCAACTTGCGAGTTGGTGGACAATCCAACATCGTCGCTGCGCTCGCAATCTGAAAGACCTCCCTAGAAATGAGGATTTCTGAACCTGCCCTGAAGCTATGTGAAGAGTTAAAAAAGTCTCATAATCCTCTAGCTTTACCTTCTTCAAGGAAGTTCTTTTTCGCATTCTTTGGACCCTAAGGTGTTTAAACAAAGATATCCAACCATGTAAAGCACATCACCAAGTTTGTTTGAAGCACGACATGATTGCATGTTGTTTGCTCAAGACTCTCTTTTCTCACTTTACCTCGTCTCGTCTCGACCCAATGAAAACTTCTACTCAAAAACCATGTGAATTTTTCGGGTTCTACAGATATAAAAACATCATTGCAAATTTAATATCTAAAATGAGACAAGGGTGCAAGTGTTGATGATTCACCAACCATGAGATCATGCCTTTGAACCTTCTTTACAGTACACTATATTATGCTTACAGATTCCCCTTTAGAAAGAGTTCTCATTAAATGTTTAGAAAATCATTGTGAACTCAAAAATATTTGGATTTGAGAACTCTAAAGTGTGTTGGAATTGCATTGGAGTGTACTACAATATGGTAATAAAATATCGCCTTGTTCTTGCAATGTAAATTTATATATGACAATAACTTTACACTCCTTTTAGCGTTGACTGATCTTACTTATTATTTAGTTCAATGTGAAATTTGAAATGAGCTTCTATAGTTAACCCCATATTCGTTATATTTGGAACATTTTTATCTCCCAAAGAAAACAAGACAACGGATGGAGCAAAAATCAACATAGCCATATGTACTTTGAATTTACTAATTTCCATTATATTTGGAGATGATATGAGACCTCTTGAATCTTAGAAAATATGTTTATCTTAAAGAAAGTTTCCAACCATACGTATATTTGATACGATATATGTCAAGATTAACATACCAACAAAAGATAATTTTCTTTCAATTGATAATAATGATGGAGTCAACTTAAACAATCTTCTTATACAAAATAAATATATTGAATATGGATAGTAAATCGTACAAATATATACCTTCACTGCTTTCCTCGTAAGAATGCGTAATTCTTGATTTCCAAGCAGTGAAAATAGCATCTGTAGGTTGCGACGATACATCTACACCTTTCTCAACAGTCCAACGAAGCTTTCAATTTGTATCCCAATCTGTTTAATACTTCAGAATTTGTTTGGAGCGTGACATTGGACGGAAGAACTGGATATCGACCGTATTGGGTAGGTCTGGATTTGAATTTGGATCAGACATTGCTCGCCCGAGCCAGAAAGGCCGGCCATCGGTGCCGCATGGATGTAGTGCAACAAAATAACCCTTATAAAGGTCACGTCCAACTCGAAATGAAGGAGCAGGACAATCACGTCTCTGGCCAACAAAATGCTCATCGTATAGCATAGCATCCGGTTCACCACGTGGCCATAATGATCTGCCTTCAGAATCCTCCTTCCACAATTTAATACCAGCATTATCACCTCTAGGAAGCTATTCCTCGTCGTGACAAAAAATCTTGTACTTCATTACGGGGCATCCACTTGGATCCATGTAAAACTTGAATTAATGCGCCTTCGTATGCCCCACCAATGCTTCATCGCCGTTTAACATCCACTCTTTAATGAATTTTTTGAGGTCCGGAACCTCTTGAACGAGGTGTAGAATATACTAATGTGAGGTATACTATGTTAGCAAACACTCACCGACAAAATAAAATTTTAGTTTAATTACTTGGAAGCAATATAATGGATACGACTTCTAATTTCATATTTTTGTGAATCGAGTATCCTTAACCTCAAACCTTTCTTTCTAAGTAAAGTTTCTATACAATAAATTTGATGCAATATTTACCTTAAGGTAAAGTCTTATTAAATATTAAGCTATTATTTTATCTATAAGTTTCATAATACTAATTTTTTTGTGTGAATGCACTTGTTAACAATTCATAATTGAATGTTGATTATTATGCACTTCAGATTAATTCTATCATTTGCTATTTCTCCTAGAAAAATTGTACGAGGAAACATAAATTTTCTTAAATTGTGTTTGCTTATTCGAATATACGTGATATATATGATAATTATATATAATTTAATATAATATTTGATATTTATTACATATTATATTATTTACTATTTATCTATCAATGAAAAATATATCTTTCAAATTGTGAATTCATACAATGTAAATATAATCTTAGTATATTATTTAGAGTATCAAATTGCTTGAGCTATAAAAAGTAGTGATGAAATGAAGTATTTTAACTTTAAATTTTAAAAGAAATCTTCAAAGTAATGTACGATTAAAATTTTATACAATTTGATAAGTAAATTTGTAAACCCTGTTAAATACACTTTGGAATATTTAATAAAAGAAATTTGGATGTACATAAAATTTTATATTTAAATTTAATGTCAATGTATATATGCTCAATGGTATATATGTAATTTAATTTTTTTGTAACATAAAGCTTACTAAAATAAGAATACTTTTGAACGTTTTAATTTGATTTGTAGATGTATAACCTTACAATTGGATTTCTTATTGAAATGTTCAAAATCAATTGCAAATATGGACATTTTTTTGTGTCAAATATGCATTTATCAAATACAATCAATACATTCATTGATCTTTAATGTTGAAATTCTATTTTGCAAATTTTAGTAAGCTTTAACTTACCTATTACCTATCGGTTCCCAATGCATTTCAATGTCTTTAAGCATAGTGTATAGTGTAAAAACTATTATAAGCTTTGATCCTCCAAACGCGAGCGGTATCTAGTAGTTTGTATTAAATTTTAGTACAAACCATTTTGTACGATGTCAAATAAAATAAATGATTGTAGAGTGCAGAAGACATGAATGTTTTTTTATCGAATGAACAAATTTTGTGTTTGAAATGAACTGTTTTTTTGTAGATGTTGTCCGTATACACCGTCATTTACATCTGTACAGGTGATTGTAAACATTACTAGCAGAGTAAAGTCAGGTGTTGATATTGATTATGAACTTTTTATCTACAATAATTTTGCGTTCATTCAAAAATATGAGCACTGTGACTGTTAGAAAACAAACAACAACAATATTTGTTGACCCATTTACAAATTCTTCCTTTCAGCTCATATTTTACGTGACTCACATCATCGAGATTCACAAATATGATTATTGAAATTATTATTACTTTTGAACAACCTTTGAGAGTGATGAACTTCAATGACGTATTTATGTTTTAAACCTGATTGTTCCTAAAAAATTTATTCTACAACCTTATATATATATATATAAACACATACTAAAGAACAAAAATGGTTTTAAATGAACATGCAATAAATATAAATGTACAGAAATGATCGTTGTACAATGTAAATAACAATGTGAGCAACAATATAAACTACATGCTTTCATATTTTTAGAATGTAATCATAGTCATTATATTATCTAAAAGATGTCTTTTTTAATTTATGTATCTTGTAAAATTCTACACAATAGGCAATTTTTATAGCTTATAGTTTAAGAATTTTATTGAAACCCTCTATGCAATAGCATGTTTTTTAATTACAGTTTTACAGCACTTAATATCATTAACCTATATTAGACATCAAAAAAATCCAAATTTGCATTTGCGCGAACTTTCATTGTTCTACTTAATTAAATTTATGAATCTCTTATCCTCAAAATTTAAATTTTAAAATAATATTCGAATTAATAATTTAATTATCAACTTTTGTTGTCAAATACTCTATTTATAAAAATATCAAAAATTTTAAAAAATTTTATATTTGTTAATTATCAATATATAAACTAATATATTCAACAATAACTGTATGCAATATCTGCTTATTCCCAAATAACAAGTGTATTCCATATGTATTAATAATCTATTCCTAACCTTCTCTCAAATAATCTATTTTAAAATAGTGTATTTAATAATTTTTTATACCTAAATAACATATCTATAAAATACTATATTTATTGGATTCTCTATTTATTAGTCTTTTAATGTAAATAAAAATAGTAATTGAATTTTCCAAATAATCTAATTATTGACCTACTATTTTCAAATACAATATTCACAAGATCATGTATTTCTTGGCGTATCAGTTCACTAAATTAAGTATATATATTTAGTTATATTAAGATATTTAGTAAATAGCCTTTTCAATAAATTTATTTCTGTGTATTCAATAATTTGTTTATTAGCAATTATCTTTGAAAATACTATATATATATATAAGATACTGTATCTTGTGCTGATCAATGTATTATATGTATATTTATTTATTTATTTACATTAGCATATTTATGAAAAGTCTATAAAGTATCCACGGATTCACAAATTAAATGTGTATGAAATAATCTCTTCATTAATACTTATATTATCCAAAAAAATATTCATTAAAGATATAATTTACTAACGACTAATTCCAAAATAACTTATTTACCAAAAACTTAGATTTTTTTTTTGTTTTTTTTTGTTTTTTTTATTTATATATTATTTTCTATTTTTTTGACATAAGCAAGAGGTATTTTGATAGATAGTGATAATTCTGATTTCTAATTTTCTAAAAAATCTCATCAATTTTTTATTAGCAACTCTTGCCTTTCGAACAAATCGCATAGATCTTTTCATAATTTACCCCAATGTGACTAGAGTACAAGAAGAATATTCAAGTTTTTAATAACCTAGCGTATGTACTTATGGTAATATTTATTTATACTAGCAAACTATTATTTGTACTTGTAAATACCCATCTTCTGAAAATAGTACATACTTTAGATGTAGAAGAAATTAATATGTATAAGACAATTCGTGGTACAAATACAGTATATTTGTTTTATTCTATTCTGATGATCAAAAAATTACACATCAAAGTAAAGAGCCTCAAATAGAATTATTTTTACTTTTCAATGGTTTTTCATGCATGTATACTGTAGGGGATAAAAACTAAACATGACAGACCTTTTATTACAGAAGATAGGGATCAATGTACTCTCTTAATTACCTGTTTAAAACTAAGAATTTAGAGTACTTTAGAGTACTAAATTTAGTCACAATTTAGTCACAAAGTTCCATTAAAAACCTAGACAATTACTTAGTCAAAATTTGGACAAAACTTGGACATAAATATAGTCAGAACGTAGTCAAAACTTAGCCAAAATTAGTTAAAAAAATTGTAAAAATACTTAAAACGTAAAAAACTTTTACTAATAATCAGTAAGGTAAAAACGTTTGCCATGCCCATGATCATGTGCATGGGCATAGTCATGTACATGGCCATGTATGTATGTATGTATCACCATATGCATGACCATGCCCATGCATATGATCATGGGCATGAAAAAGTTTTTTGTCATGGGATCCCGAAGTCTTACCACCGCCGCCTTTACCACGCAGGTCCCATCACCCCCCACTTACATGCCATTGCCAGGCGCATTTCCTGCATTCTCTCCCCTTTCTCCTGCGCCCTGGCATTCCTGCTTTTGCTGCATTTTGCTTACCTCGGAGTTAGCGCTAGTCCCTCGCATCTTGTGTTTTTAAGCTGTGTTGTCGTTTTGCGCACTTTACGAGATCAGGGTTTTTCTCGTTTTTGTCGAGGAGGAGGTTCGGGAGGTTAATTTGGCGCCATTTTGCTCGAGGCGCTGCGAAGAGCGGCGAGGACGAGTTACTAGGCGGAGAGCACGTTCACTGCGAGGAGGTTTGACGGTTTGATTTGGCGCCATCTGCTCGAGGCGCTGCAAAGAGCGGCGAGGACGACTGCAGTGCGGAGAGCACGAGTTCACTGCTGCGAGCGGAGGTTCTTAGGGTTCTGCGCGCGGCGGTGTGTAGGCTGCAGCGGCGGTGGAAATTTGCAGCGGTGAGCTTCTGTGGCCGTCGCCGGTGGGATTCTTTGCAGCTTCTGCGAGAGCCATTTTCTTGGCCGTCGCCGGTAGAAAATTGCAGCGGTGAGCATCTACGAGCGGCGGTGCTGGAGCTTCCGCTACTGCCATCGTCGCGCTCGCTTGTTGTGGCCATCGCCTGTGCGGCTGCGAGTCTGAAGTCGGTACTACGCTAAGGTTCGTCATTATCTGCCACAGCGTAGTTTAGGGTTTAGGGCCCGTCATCTCAGTTTCAGAGCCGGAATACCCCGCTCTTTTAGAGTCTTAATCTGTTGCATTAGAGTTCAGTACTCGTGGAGTGAAGGATTTGTGCGTAGTAGTGTCGGCATGGGGACAACGGAGTTGCAGATTTGCAAGGAGATTGTAGAGAGATTCGAAATTTCCTTCTGTGACGAAATTTGCGAACTGTTACTTTTGAGAGTTAGGTCGGGAGTAAAAATTGCGCACTTGAAGTTAAAATTTGCAAGCTGCTCGGTGTGTTGAGTTGTGGCATAGCAATTTGCAGTAACTTGTATTTGAATTCCTTGTAGTGAATCTTTGTGCATTCGTTTGTCGACAGTGTGGAACTTCTCTAAGCTCATTTTAACCCTGGAGTCTAGCAAGTTTATTCTACTTGAAAAGTATCTAGGTTTTTGATTTGCTTCTTCACATTCTGTGTATGAAGTCACGCTTGCCCTCTAACGCAAATGCTGAATCGGAGGGTGCAGATACAATTGTGGGAGATAGACTTGCTGAAGATCGGGTTCAAGATTCAATTGCTGAGAACTTGGAGATAGTTGTATTTGAAGAAGAATATCGAGGTAAGGTGAGACAAAAGTTTGTGTAAGAATCAGTCAGCCAGGACTTGTTATGATTTGTTGTATTTTTGTATTCACGCTTTCATTGTTGTGCATTGTTCATAGCACTTCCTTTGAAGATTCAATGCTGATGCTATGGCTTGAAACTCGTACATGTTTGAATTTCACGTAAAGTGCAGTATGTTATGCACGATTGCTTCATATTGTTAAAAGAAAGCCCACGCTTCCGCTTCGAACAAAGTATTCATTAACCTCTGATTCAAAGTACATATGTATTCACTAAACTCTGAATAATACACCACAAATGCTCACAAGCAAATGTAGTTCCTCACAGATCTCCCCAAACCATGACCAATCACATTCTTGTGCAGGTCAAGCCCAAGCGAAGTGCATCACAGAAGTTCATCGCCGAGTATAGAAGAAAAATGGCAGACAGGTGATCATCATCAGCAAAAACCCACTAAAACACACTGTAGTTCAGCTAGAGCAGAGAAGAATAAGCCCTTAGAAAAATATGCCCCCTACATAGAAGCGGCTGCAGTTTAGCTCGAGTCGAGCTAAACTGTAGTTGACAAATGCCTCTACGGTTTAGCTCGACTCGAGCTAAACTGTAGCTGACACTACCTACACAGTTTAGCTCGAGTCGAGCTAAATTGTACTCGACAAATGCTTCTACAGTTTAGCTCGACTTGAGCTAAACCGTACATAAGAATACCTACACAGTTTAGCTCGAGTCGAGCTAAACTGTAGCTCACACTACCTAGACAGTTTAGCTCGAGTCGAGCTAAACTGTACTCCACAAATGCTTTTACGGTTAAGCTCGAGTCGAGCAAAACTGTAGCTGACTACCTACACAGTTTAGCTCGAGTCGAGCTAAACTGTACTCGACAAATGCTTCTACAATTTAGCTCGACTCGAGCTAAACTGTAGATAAGAATACCTACACAGTTTAGCTCGAGTCGAGCTAAACTGTAGCTCACACTACCTAGACAGTTTAGTTCAAGTCGAGCTAAACTGTACTCCACAAATGCTTTTACGGTTTAGCTCGAGTCGAGCTAAACTGTACTCTACAAATGCTTTTACGGTTAAGCTCGAGTCGAGCTAAACTGTAGCTGACTACCTACACAGTTTAGCTCGACTCGAGCTAAACTGTACTCGACAAATGCTTCTACAATTTAGCTCGACTCGAGCTAAACTGTAGATAAGAATACCTACACAATTTAGCTCGAGTCGAGCTAAACTGTAGCTCACACTACCTTGACAGTTTAGCTCGAGTCGAGTTGAACTGTACTCAACGAATGCTTCTACAGTTTAGCTCGACTCGAGCTAAACTGTAGCTGACAAGCGTCTACAGTTTAGCTCGAGTCGAGCTAAACTGCTGCCCATGTTAAAACCGAACTCCTAATTACAAAGCAGTTCAGGGTTTAGGGAACAAGTTTTGCGTGACCAATTTGACAATGAAATCTACATAACACACTGTAGCTAAGCTATAGCAAACTAGAAACTTCTCTAATAATATAATAAGCCCAAACTGAACCGGCTACAGATCAACTCGAGTCGAGCTAAACTATAGTTGGCACATGCCTCTACAGTTTAGCTCGACTCGAGCTAAACTGTAGTTGACACATGTCTCGACAGTTTAGCTCAACTCGAGCTAAACTATAGTTGACACATGTCTTTACAGTTTAGCTCGACTTGAGCTAAACTGTAGAGGTGAAGTTAGGTGCGTCATACAGTTTAGCTCGAGTCTAGCTAAACTGCTGCACAAGTTACGACGCAGTTCAAGGTTGAAGATTTAGGCTATATTGAAATGACGATAGGTCTAAAGTATAGATAGTCTAGTAGCTTGAAGCGTGTAGTTTAGCCCGAGTCAATTTAGCCTGCCCATAAACCACTAGGCTGCAGTTTAGCTTGACTCGAGCTAAACTGCAATTAGTACTAGGAAGGATAAACTAAGCTTCGTGTATATCCAAACCGTTCCAATGAACTAACACACTCTCTTAACAGTCATGAGAAGGCAAGAGTTCAGGAGGCGCTTCAGCACTTCTTCAAATTTAGGCCATCGAATATTGACGAGGACGATGGCGACGATACGAAGCAGTTGGACTGTTGGGAATTCAAAGACCCATCTAAGGTTGTATCCTGGTCTGCAAGATGGATTCCATGGACAACATTCCTCACCCTCGTTGTGACCTACGAAGGAGAGGTCACAGATCCCATGGCAATCGACATGGACTCAAAGCTCACGGACTTCGACCACGAATCGGAGAAAGAAGTCATTGCTACATGCAGCACCTTCAAGGAGAAAGAGAAGGAGTCTGCTTACAACTACACCATTCTGATAGACATCAAGCAAACGCGCTTTGACTTCGGGCAGTTAGTGGAGAGTTTAGGGGCGTACAGTTTCGATGACGTGAAAACTACACTGAAACAAGACTTTCTTACTAAAACCTGGCAAACTAAACAAGGGGGAGATGTCAAAGCAAAGCAGCTCGCAATCAAACTGCGATTTGTAATTTTGCATCTGACACACGCTGACGTTTTGGCAAAAACTATAACCCTAAAAGGAAAAGCTCCACTGGAGGGATCTGGGCTGAGTGCAACGGGGAGCGGCGTACAGAGCAGGACCCCCTCACGCCCGCAACGTGCAACAAGACCTGTGGCTACAGCTACCACTACTTCTGACTCGCCTGTGAAGAAAAGAGAAGCTCTAGTGAAGAAGTCGGCCGAGGCGAAGAAGAAGAAGAGCATGCTCATTTCCGAAGAGGATGCTTTTACGGCTTTGAACGGAGCGATTATTGCCATTCCAAAGAACGTTAATACCGTGGAAGAAATCGACTTCGAGAACGTGAACCTCATATATCAGAAGTTCTTCACAGACTGTCAAGATGCTTTCATCTTTCCTAAGCCTGACACGAAGATGGAGATCGACATGATGAGGATGTTCGAGTCCCCTCCGCAATGGACAATCCGGGCATTCGAGAAGAAGGGCAAGACGGACTTGATGAATTTCCTCGTCAATATGCCTGATAGATCGCAGAAGCAAACGCTCTGCGTAATGCCGAAGTTAGACATGAAGCCGAACAACCTGGAGGATATGCACGACTGCTACTTCTGGATTATCAACGGCCAACACAGTGTTGCCGCCTCGAAGCAGATGCTTGAGTCCAAAGTCCCGGAAACAATTCTTAAGGACTTTCGGGTGTGGTCAGCTTTTGTAGTTTAGACAAAGGATGAAGCCAAGCTCCGCAAGATTTCGGCGTTTTACAACAGAGTGAACCATTTCACTCCGTTTAAGCCGGCATGGGCATCAAACATCCTTGCCGCCCGATCCGTATGGCAGAACTATGGGCGCCCCCCAAACAGACATGCAGCAGCTGGGGTGGCGGACAAACGAGTGCAAACAAAGCAAATTGTGTCTCAATACGCAAAATTTTGACGTAAGTATTATCTCAAGTCCCATAGCAACTCTACCTTCTTTAATTGTGAACAACTTCCCGTGGCAGTTTAGCTCAACTCGAGCTAAACTGTCATTGCACTTTCATCATGTTTCTACATTTAAATCTAAAATGCTTCTAACCATGTAGCGCGTACTGGTGTTAGATTTATCGTGCGATTCATTTATCAATATCAGTTTAACTTGAGTCGGGCTAAACTGATAATAGTTGAGCTCGAGTCGAGCTAAACTATCGCTGCTGCTGATTGAACCCCAACACTTCTTATAATCAACTGCTTCTGAATTTCGCATGCGCGCTTTAGCTCGACTCCAGCTAAAGTGATCACTCTCTTATAATCCGAAATCTTACACTACTTCTGTGGCATTGCAGAAATTTGTTGAATCTATTCAACAAAGATTCGCCATGATCGATGTTGCCAAGGCCCAAGTAGAGGCGAAGAACAAGGTCTTGTCCCTCACGAATGAGCTAAAGATCATCACTTTCCCTGATGATCTCTGGGACCTATGGGCAGAGTTAATTGGAAGTGTCGCCCAAGGGACCCTTATCGACCCCTACTCCCTGAGGATGCTGTGTGACAAAATAGGGTTCAAACCAGACATCGACCAAACCCTGTCTAGGAAATTTTTTCAGATCCTCGGTAACCTTTCAGAGTCGGATCACAGGAAACTCTGTTCACATATGTTGAATAGGTCAAGTCCGTCTCGGAAACTGGAATATCCGAAGGTTACCCTGAAACAACCAGCAACTCTACTTGAAGATTGCTACTCCGTCAAGGAGTACGTTGAACGGTTGAAGCGGAAGGCGACCGCCGAGCTTCAGATCCACAAAATCCGAACTGCACTCGGGATCTTCAAGAAAAACGAGTTTGACGTGGTTGCGTGGAAGAAATTTAAAAAGGATTACTACGTCACCAAGGCTTCAAAGCGTGCACACTTAGAATGGGGTATCCCTGACAAATATTACGCGGATCAGAGGCAAACCCAGTACAGGAATACCAGCTGCGAGGATCTCTCTCTCTACGCAAAGAGGTTCTTCGAGGTGCTTTTGGAAAAGCGCGAGAAGTTTATAGGCCCTATTGGTAGTGTTATAATCCATTCCTTCCATCGCAAAACACCACAGAGGCTTGGAGATTGGCATGAGAACTCATGGCCAGAGGTTGCACCTGAGATGAACGTTGGAATCATCGACTTCAGACTGGTTCCGGGTAGTGGTAGTATTAGCACCTCCGATTCCTCGCCTGACCACCCATTCTTCAAAATGTTCATGGCGATCTTATCGTCCCAGAACAAGCTAGCTCTCACAGATGTACCCTGTTGGTTATTTATTTGTGGGGATGACAGTGATTACGCGCAAGTTGAGGCGTTTGCAAAAAATCCTGCCTACTTCCCAGGGTCGAACTATAAGCTGATTCCATCATTGTACTACCTATCCCCGCACGAACGGATCGCTGGATTCAATGCGAAAGCGTAGCAAGCCGCGGAGCCTGTGCGTCTTCTCTATATGATTAGGGAAAACATGAAACTCGCGGGATTGCCATAGACCGAGTATCGCACCCCAAAACACGCGCTTTACGAGAAGCCGCGGAAGTACAACGAGTCTCGGTATCACATGTACCCGATCGAGTTGAGGATGGATTTTTATTTGCAGGTCATCCAGCTTTTATGCCAGGAGCAGGAGAATATTTTTCTCGACTACGCTGGCGGAAAAGCAGTCTGCGCAAGCGTGGTAAGATTCCATACAGTTTAGCTCAAGCCGAGCTAAACTGTCACACTCAGTTTGTAATCGTGGGATTCCCTACAGTTTAGCTCGACTCGAGCTAAACTGTCATAACTATATAGACATCATGTGCCCCTTACAGTTTAGCTCGACTCGAGCTAAGCTGTCATTTTTATTTTGCAAACATGTCAGCTCAAACTTCAGAGCAATTCCGTTTTCTAAGTTGCTGTGTTTATTGTAGATGCTGTCTCTCAATGCCTATTCCATATTCGACGCTGAAGATAAAGAGGACATTGACCACGCGTACAGCAAAGGGCTTACTCTTGATCCCACTGACTTCTCCGTGAATGGATATTTTGTCGACAAAGAGGAGTTTCCAGAGGTGGGGGGCATGCTCTTGAAGGGCAAGCGCAAAGCTGGTACGTCCTTGGATGCCGTAGACGATGAGGCGGACATCCCCGACCGGGAGGATTCTCGGTCAAGCGGAAGGCTACATCACGGTAAAGGCAGCACTTACAGCCTTGGTTCTGGAGGGGATGACTCCGCTCCAGTCGAAGAGGAAGACGTGGAGTTAGACACGCCTCCTCGGACACCGCAAGAGTCGCGTACTGCTCCTGGGCAAGGAGGCGGCAGGGTGGGTAAAAAGGGGAAACATAATCCCTTGTCTAAAGACTCACCCTCAAGTAAGTTCAAGGCTGAGGAGAGTGCCGAATTCGCAGCACTACAGCGGAAGTTCGAGGAGGAAACGACACACTGGAGGAAATTAGAAGAGCTCCTTGCGCAGTAGCAAATTGCTCAGAAAGAACGCGATAAGATGGACCAGGAATGCCATGCCCAAATGATGCGGGTTTTGTTTACCGGCAAGCCATTAACTTCGGTTCAAACAATGGCAATCACTACTGCTCAGAGTGGTGATGCAGGAGCTACACATGCTGGTCCTACTACTTCGCAACCACTCACGTCCTCGCCGCCTCCAACTACCGAGCCTTCCGCGCCGACGCCTTCCTCTCCTACGTCTGAATTACGACCTGTGGGTGACGCAGAAGAAGAATCTACAGGTCCTCCTTCAACTTAGATTTTGGATCGAGTGTATAGTATTTAAGCTGTAAATGCCGGAAAACACATATACATGTGAAATTTTGTACTTAACTCACACATTTTTTTGTGATTAATACAGGCCTTTACTATTTTGCAGTTTAGCTCGACTCGAGCTAAAGTCTTGCACTTTTTCTCTCTGCTTCATGTTGGCTCCCATATTCTATTTCCTCCATCATATTGTTTCTTGATTCTACGAACTTGTATTGCGCTGCAAGATGTTAATTTGGATGACGAAGCAATCGATGTTCTAGTCATGGATGATGTCACGCTTGAATGTTATCGCCATGAGCGGGTTCCACCGGTGGAGGACACACTTAAAATGCATGATGTCTCACATAAAGAGAATGTTGTTGCTTTTCGTGATGAGATAGATTGCACTCAGCAGTCACTCGGGTCAATGAGTGTCCAAGTTGACTAAGAGGAGAGCAATTATGATAATCAGGTATATTCAATTCTACACACTCTACTCTCACCCATGGCCTCGTTGAAATGTATTACATGATTCTGACCTTGAATTCATTGCACTAGTGACGAAAAATCCTCAATAGTTTTGTCGTGGTGCGTCGTTTTCATTTCAGGTCAACGACGCATCGGTCAATGATGTAAGTTCTAGAGAAGGCATAGGTCGAGTTCCAAAGAAATCCTCTGGTACTTGGTTAAATGTTGTTTTCAACCTCAATGGTATCCTGTGCAATTGCACGCCATTTTGGGAAGCTAAAAGATACAGAAACCGTGACTTTCGTGTTCACTCGGCCACGTTGCCAACCGAGGTGGGGAAGAAGCTTGTATGGGTGAGGCCCAACTGTAAGGACTTCCTCTCTAGGGTGGCATCATTTGCTACCATCACGGTTTGGAGTTTGATGATAAGAACAACCACAAAAGCCATTTGTGATTTTCTCTTTGGTCCTATAAACACTATAGGGCCATTACGAATTCTTGGTTAAGAGGACTGTGACATGATTCCCTTCAAATCTAGTGGGAGCCGACCATTGTTCATGAAGGAACCGGGAACTCAGAAGTCTATCTTCCTTAAGACCTTGTCAGCTCATCTCTTCAATAGCTTCGATGGTTTTTATACGGAGGCTAATACGCTCATCATAGATGATAGTCCGGTGAAGCACGTGCTTAATCAGCAAGAAAATGTTCTTTTACTACCATCTTGGTCTCACAAGGACAATAGGGCACACGAGGATTCTAGTTTGTTAGATGAGATTTTGGCGTATCTGTTAGAGCTTCATGAGTTTGTCGGTCCCCTTAGCAAGTTTCGGTCATCGTTTCAATTTGGACGTGCCATGATATATGATGATCGTGCATCATTAGATCTGTATAATGATATACAAAAGGCATTAATAGAATGAAAAATTATTTTATATGCTATTGTCGGGTAATTTTCGACCCTTTGGTTTAATTTGAATTCGTATCTTAGAATGTGAAGCTCCTGTAGTAGCTTTGTAGGACTTTTGCATGAACTTTATGTACTCTGGATAATTGATGAGTTTGGAATATTGTTGAGATAGATTACGCAGGGTAATTGTCGTGCTTCTGTGGATTCTCTGATGAATGCTGCGGATTTCGGGCCTTCGCTTTGGAGTAGAGGACGATTATTGCAGTCTGCTGAAATGGCTCAATCTACCATGGATTTTTCGACAATGGCGGTAGAAGATGGAGTAGTTAATAGGCCTGTCACTAAGTCATCACCTCCGAAAGTGTTGCAATCCGCTTCCCCCGTGTGGCTCCCAACAATAAATCATAATGGTTCTCCTCTTCAAATTACATGTACACCTACAAAGCGTATGTTGTACGACATTGACGTGAATATTTTAGAAGAATTTTTTGTAAAGGTTTGTTTCTTCATCCCTTGAGAAGTTAGTGCAGAGTGTTTATTTTATGCTTTGAGTTAAGTGTTTACGAGAAGGATTACCTATTTGTAGATCTACCGCTATACACTCTAATACGTTAGACAATTCTTAGAAATTGGACTCATATGCTATCTATTGCTCCTATGTATCTTTTAGCTCCTTCACTTATAAGAAATGCCGTTGTTTTATTTTGTTCAGGATCGTGTTTTGGAGAGTCCAAAAGCATGTCCTTCGAAGTCTACAGAACAGGGAGCAATCAAGCCTTTGTTAGAAAACCGCCGCCACTCGTTACCTAAGTCAAGCATTGAGGACCGGCGTCGCGAAAGACTGCAACGCCTTTTTGATAGTCCATTGATGCAAGACAATGATTCTTGCTAGACACGTCGGCGTCAACGAGCATTCATCCAATCTCGTATTGTCGCTTATGGTGGAACTCCATAGTAGTTACATCTATTAGCTACAGAAGTAATTATGTACAGATTTGTTAGTCATCACTCTTGTATGACATATTTTGTGAATCATGATTGATATTTACAAGCGAATAAATGGAATATTCTTTTATTTCCATCATTTTTCTATTGTATGTTCAGAGCGATGTCTCTTTTTACATATATTCATATCATGTTTGATATAGATCTAGTACTTTATGCTTAAAATTGATCGATATTTTAGATGATTCTCTACTTTTAAATCTCCCAAAGTCCTGCATATTTCCCAATATAACGAATATGGGTTTAGTTGTTGTTGGAATACTTGAGCACATACTTGAATAATAAATAAAAAAATCCTTTGAGTTAACTCTTTGGTATGGAGTGGTTTCTTATAAGCTACCAATAAAAATTTATCATGGAGTATGGAACTTACTTTGAATTTGGCAACTATATTATAAGAATTTGAGCAAAGTGTAAGGATTATTACTATAAAAAGTCTAGAAAGATAATTGAGAGCCATTTGCGATTGTGTAGAAGAAGAAATATTTAACTAAATTTGGACAGGTTTATAGTCCATAAATAAGTTGGTGCTCAGCCAACAAATTCCGGATGTGCAAAGAATTGGTGAAACAATGTGTCGATATATTTCTATATATAAATCACAAAGGAATTACAAGTTTTGAAGAGAGTTGGCTTGGAGCCGACACCCTCTGTAAAGGAGTATAAGAGTCTCGCTGAAGGATTTTTTTGTACTTCAAGGCATGTGCAACTTCGTAGTGTATTTTCCGAGGCCTACGGGAATGCTTCATATAATCCAAAACAGACTTAAACTTATGTAAGGATTAAATGAAGGGAAGAATTTATGTAATCCTATTAGAAATAGTCCTACTTGATGGGTTGAAATCTCCTCGAAGAGGCCAACACATGTAGGAAGTAGCATCTGGAGTTCTATGGAAAGAGAGAGGACTAACGATAACTAGTAGTACTTAGTTAGGTTGGCACACATCCCGAGATTGGGGCTTGATACACAAAATGTTGAGAAGCTTGTGAGACCAAGGATAATTCCAAGGACGTTCACAATATTCTACCGAACACGAAAGATAACCTTCTAGAAACTCCCTAAATGTAAGGAGGGGCTTCAAGTCTCGAAGAGGCATTTTCAACCTCAAGCCAACATTGAATCGCTTGAGCAATACTTGAAACAAATTTTTGGGACCTAGTCTCCTTACAACATTTCAATGAGCATTCCAACGTTCAACCGCAACATTAGGATCGATGAAGCAGAGCAATCTCCAAACACATAGCTCAATGCATTTCTTGATGGCATGGGGTCGATGGAATAAAGAATCCAAGCGGACATGTCTCTTAATAAACGAGAAGTCAAATACAACTAATAATAGAAAAGGACAATAATAAAGTCGGGACTAGACCCATATTAGCCGGTAACCGACATTAAAAGAAGAAGTAAAGTAAAAAGAGTCTTAAGGCCAACATCTGATATGAGAATGAGCATAAGGACATTCATGTCGGTAGAAAACCAACAAGGAGTAAATAAGCTAGAGTTAGAAGAGCATGTTGGCAAGCAATCAATATTACAATGGGCATGACGAGAATCTTATTGGCGGTCAGCCGACATCGATTAAATAAGAACAGACAGCTTATAGAGGACAAAGAATAATGCATAAAAAGGTTGTTCAATACATAACAATGAACAAATGTAAAATCAACAATGAAATAATAAAGTCAATGATTATATACCAGATTGAAAAGTTTCCGAACAAGAAAGAAGTCCCCAAAAATTACAATTACTAGAGAAGGAAAACATGAGTTCAATACACTACGCTACAACATATCTAGATGAATGCCTATGTATATTTTAAAAATTCAAAGTGAGTCAGGTAGTCAAAACCCATAAAGTCTACTCTATGTACAAAGTGCAGAGCTACACTGAAGATGTACAATAAAATATACACCTGTATATAATAAAAAGTAGAGAATGGGCTGGCAGCCAACAAGAAAATTGTTAATGACCTCCAAGATGATGGTTGCCAGATAAGGAATCACCGCCGCTTTAAAAAAAAAGACCGAGATTTTTGGGTGTTGAGGAAGTCTATGAAGTTGAGTCAAGTTGTCTTAACTCCAAGTACAGGGGATCTGAAGGAAAAATCCTTGTCTTCCCAATATCAACGTGGGCCTGAAGAAACTCAAGAACTGGAAGTCAAGACTTCGTCAGCTCAAACAACAAGGGCTGTAAGGCAGTAAGCAAGAAGGGCTGACTCGACGAGGTCTTTTCCGAGTTCATGGTAAATGTTAGAGGGTAAAATGCACGGAACGGATTGTTCAAGATGTTCTTGTACGGAGAGTGATCAATAAGGAGCATATTCTCCTCAATGGCTCCACGCTAGCTTAGGACAAAGTTTTAGAAGATGAGCTATTGACTTGAAGAAAATAGGAATGTCTGGCTTGGGAGGGTCCTTGTAGGCACTTATCAAGCATTTTGACTGCCCACAACGCAGAGCATTTTGTGGAAAATGCAATATCTTATCCCCGATATACTTGAGACGTGATTTCAGGTTTTTCTCCACAACAATGGACCAGAAGACAATCTCAAACTTAGCGTCCATACACCAAAGTAGGAGTTCTCTGAGTTGTGGTGTAAGTCGAGTCTTGTCCTTCGTGATTTTCTGCTGAACGATCTTGTACGGAACATGGTATAGGAGTGTTCCATTGATGTTGAATAGAAGAAAATATCTACAAGCTGGTACCTGAGGTGCGCGCGGTACAGACGACAAGGATGCAAGGAGAGCTGACTGCTGCGGAGTGCTCTTGGCAGTATCATCATGCTTTGTATTGCGATATTGAAGGACGTCAGGTAACAACGTAAGAAGTGAAGGTGAAGAGGAGGTTGAGAGAGTCATTCGGCCGGCATCCAATATATTTCATGAACGTAAGGTGTATGTACACTAAACCGGGTACAGTTTCAGCACATATATTGAGTATGTTTACTACTAAAGATACTTGGTTTTTCCTGAATTTTGAACCTTTTTGACTTTGGGTTGACGTATGGAAGCCGGACTTTTGGCATGTATTGTGCTGCATGAAGTGCATCAGGCAGCGTTTACTTGGCGGGGGTCAGCTTGGCGGAAAGGCACAATTGGAGAGTTTTGCCGCCAAGAAATGTCGGAGTTTAGATTGTGCTCACGTTTTTTTTGCTTCCAGACACTTGCGCTTCATGATCTGGTCGAGCTCTTGGAGTTTTGCATTTCTGTGATTGCTAGGGTTGGTGAGTACCGGATTTTGTGGTGTTTAGTTCTGAGGAGGTTTGCGGAGTGTTGAAGGTTTGCGGAGGTGACGGAGCTGTGCGGAGGTGACGGAGCTGTGCGGAGGTAACACAGCTGTGCGGAGGTGACTCAGGGGATGCACTCTATGTTTTGTACATTGATCACATGCGTTCAACCCCTAATTATATGGAGGCTATTTCTAAGCATGTAGGGGTTTAAAATAGCCCTATCTTTACCTAAATTTCTAAATATTTGTGTTTATGATTATCGTACCATTGCTTATAAAACTTAGTATGAACTAATTTTCTCCACCCTATCTTCATTTGAATGTATAGAATTCCCCTTGTATCGATGGGCATCGGGTCATTAGCATTTACGAACGGACACTACATTCACGCCGGCCTCTTATATAAAGTAGATATAAATAAAATTCACATATTTCCCTTGTCCTCTCAACTCCTCTTATTCTATTATACATGTAGTAATTTCTACCCATGTCCTTTTGATATACTTACAAAAACATAAAAGGTAGTAATTATGAATGTCCGTTAAGAATAGTATGTGCTAAAATTTATAAAGTAGGTATGAATTTCACATGTTTTCTTTGTCCTTTTACCTACCTTGTCCTCTCACCTCCTTTTATTCTATTACGTCTTATTATTTTAGGCTTGGCCCGTTAGCTTTTTGGCTCGGGCTTTTCGGCTACCTTTTATTTACACTTTTTGATTAATTTCGGCTTTTTCTCTTGGGGAGGGGTATTTGGAGCAATGTGATTGGCCCTGAGGAAAGGAGAATTCCAGTTTTACATTTTATTATATGTATGGATAAAACGCCCTAGGCTTATACAACATGTTTATTTTAATAAAAAATTAATCAAAAGCAACCAATTTCCTCATAACCATCTTTACTTATAATGAAATAATATATACTATATACGAGCTATTTTACTTCAAAGTCTTTCCAAAAATTTGGCCCAAATTCATTAAAATACCCTTATTTTTGATTGCACGTTGTTAACAAAAATTTAGCTAGTGCATCTTCCGGAGGAGGTGACAGAGCTGTGCGGACGTGACGGAGCTGTGCGGAGGTCACGGTGAGCTATGTGGAGGTGTCGGAGCTGTTCGTAGATGACGGTGAGCTGTGCAGAGGCGACGGTAAGGTGTGCGGACGTGTCGGATCTGTGCGGAGGTGACGGTGAGTTGTGCGGGGTATAGGAGCTTCCAGAGCTTGGCATTTGCGGCGTTGTGTGACGGAGGTGTGCGGAGTGTTCGAGGCGGGTGGAGGAGACAAAGCTCTGCGGAGTGTTTGAAGGCCGTTTGGAGACGACCGTGCTGTTGAAGATTGCGGTGTCGCTCAGCTCAGCTTGTTTCTGTGCGGTGGTGTGCGGGTTGTGTAGCGGTGTGCAGAGGTGGCGAAGCTATTGTAGTGCCTTTGAATCTGAGGCGCACAAAGGTTTAGGGTGGAGGTATAGTCGGAGGTTTGCAAGGCTTGGATGAGTCCTACAACCAGTTTCACAACGTTCAGCATTTAGTGATCAAATTGAGTGATGAGCTGAATGTGAGAGGCTTTTTTTTTCAGGGTTTCTTTGCAGGGATGGCCAATGTGCGGATTTGTCTTGATTGTGTGCGGTTTTGTGCTTTAATCAGAACGCTGGTAGTGTCGCGGAACGTGAGTGTGGAAGGGCAAGCAAGCGATGAAGAAAACTGCTTCAGATAGTGAGGACGAGACAAAATCTAGTGTGTCTAGAGGACATAGAGGACAAAATTGCAGTTCTTAGAAAATACAGGCCGCCTCCGGCATACAGCGAGGAAGATTTCTGTAATAAGTTTGGTTTACTAGCTACTCGCTTGAATTCTCATAGAAGTAGAGATTGCAAAGCCATCCTCTAAAGTAACCTTGTAGTTGTTTTTGGACTCTAGAGAAGTAAGTGTAGGTTTTATTTTGAAAATTGCAAGGATATAGAGGTGAAGGCCGCAATTCACAATAACTACCCTTTATTTTATCAGTATGAAGTCGCTCCGAAATGTAGACTGATTGGCAAAGCATTTGCCATTGGAATTGTCGCCGACGTTGTCAAGAAGTTAGATGGAAATTGGGCTGTGTTTGGTTTTTCCACCAACCAGAACTAGTGGAGCGCATGGAAGAAGAAGATGAACACTTCGCTATATGTGAAGGCAACGATGTTGAACAAAATTTAGAAAAGATTGCTACCAATGAGTTTTGTATTGCGTCCTCTGAGTTCTTACGCGGATACCTCCTTCTTATGGTTAAAAGAGGGTTTTCAGGACAACAACTTAGTTACTTGTTCCACAAAGATCCTGTAAAGTGCAAAGGTCAGCAATGCCAATCGGTTAGCGAACGCGGACTTACCCTCTCCTGGTCTATCCGACTCTATTCTCTTTTCCTGCTCCTGTCCTAGCCGGCTATACCCGGATAAGGTATCCTAATACCAACTAGAGGTTTGGTTTAAGTTAACCTCAGTATACACTTCAGAGGGATTTTCCCACATTTTATTAGGTGGGGGACTAGACCACCCAATACGCATTTCGTTAAAATGGGAATATTCAGATTCTCAAAAACTATACCCACCTAAAGTCCAACATGTGAATAGAGCAAAAAGCGCATGCTATAGAGCTAAAGTGCATACGAAAGGTGTTGTTGCAACCATAAAAACACATTCACAATCGAAGTTTGCAAAAACTACATTTAAAACGACAATGTCAATTAAAATGAGAATCATACAGAGACACTGAATAACCCCAATCCGTTCCGTACATATGTATTAAAAACATCACAATTGAATGGAGTCCTTATTGCTAAAATCAACTATTATTAAAGAAAGAAAAAAAAACCTACATGCACTAAGACAATTTTAGAGGTTGTGAGAGCGTGTAAACGCGCTCTTGATAAAATATTATTTAATGTGATTTTTATTAATGAAAAGTTAGCAAACCATGTCATTTGAAAGTAAATTGATGCAATTATGATAATTTAATTATGAATGTAATATGTATGTTAAAAGTTAGTTGTTGGAAGGCCTTCAGTAGATTATTTGGCGCGAAATTAAGCTTTAGGTTAGGATTAGTAGAGAAGAATCAGAGGAGGGAAGATCCCCCCTAGTGAACCCAAAAAGTAAAAATAGGCTAGTTGCTTAAATTAGAGTCGGACATTTTACCGTCGGCCTTTCACCTCTAACCTTTGATGTCCATGTTGGTATTTATGATTGATTGTCTTGATTTTATTCACTTAACTTTGGGTGGTATGTGTGAGCTACTTGCATTAATGGAGCCGGTGATAGATTGAATGCTTGAAGGATGGAGCGCATGAAGTAGTGACGACATTCATCCAAGAAGACCTTAGTTAGGGTTTTGAGCCTTGGTTATGGTTAGGGTAAGCCGCTACCTTGGCGGCTCCATATTTTGTACTTAAGAGCTTGTTTTCAAGCTAATTGCAAGTCTTTCTTTGTGTCTATCTATCTTTTCTTTTGTAATAATTAGTTAGTAGGAGAAGGAAGGTCATGGGCCTCCGTCTCCCTCTTCTTATCCTTCTTTTGTAATGTCTAGGTTTTAAATGAAGGAAGGCCTTGCGCCTCCTTCTTAATTCTTGTTTCTTCCCCTCTTCCTCTTGTAATGTTTGATAAATAGGAGAAGGTAGGTATTGGCCTCCTTCTCACTCATCTTGACCTCCTTTTCTATTAGATTAGGAGTTACATTGAATTCAAGTGTTTTTGGTCAATCTCCATTCAAGGCCATTCGGTCAAATGCCCATCAGTCACTCGATTTTAGTCCAAGTTCAATGAGATTTGACATGATTGTAGATCTCTAGTAGAGCTTTCCAATGGTGGTAAGCACGTTTAAATTGGAGTTATAGGGAGTGAGATATTGCCTCTCAAAGTTGGGGGTATTGGAAGAGTTTCCCCTCGGCTGTAAACAAGTCAGCCGCAGTAATTCGGCAATCAGTCCCAGAGTTTTGGGTGTATGATTCTGAGATTTCTAGGATGAATAGAGCGTCAGTAGATCTTTCCAATGATATATGGCATGCTCAGTTCCAATACATATGGAGGGAGAAATGACCTCTCAAAGTTGGGGGTGTTGAAAGAGTTTTCCTCCCCGGCGGTTTTCTTCTTCTTCTCTTGTTTGCTTCTTGTTTTCTCTTTGTCTTCTCTTGTCTATTCCTCTTCTCTTCATGTAATCTTGTTCCTTAATCCCCTTGTGACCAATTGTCACCTCCTTGGTGGTTTTTGGCTCAAGTTATCGGCAAACATCCATTTTTTAAGACTGGAGACACTTCCATAGGCTCAACCAACGCATGCTTCACAGCTCGCCAATAGTGAATAACAAAATCATGCCGTTAACGAAATTCTCCAGATATGTCTTCCGCACATGAAGTCTCCAACATCTTAATAAACTCTCCTATGCCTTTTACAATTTCATCGTTGTAAGGAATTGGATTGGTTGCCTAAAGTTTCATCTCACCTAAAGGTAGTAACGCTTTCCCTGTACGAGGGTCTTCTTTCCACAATTTTATACCTCCAGTATTAGATGGTAGTGCAATTTCATCTGTACATAACATCTTATATTTCATCCAAAGGCCATCCATTATCATGCTTGAAAAACTTGAATTGCTAACCTTACGTATGACCCGTGACAGCTATATTATGCAGATCAATATAATCTTTGATATAGTCTTTAATGTCTGGAATTTCCTCAATCAAATGAGCAATGACAAGTATTGCCTCAGCATCCACAAATGATTTCATTAATATTAGCAAGTCAAAAATTTGTGTTCCTTCAAAATCATACTCGAATGACCAAAAAGAGCGTCCATATCTTCATGTGTGTGACCCACCAACAAAAAGCTGACGTATATCTCACGAAACACACCCATGGGTACTAAAAGTGACCTAAAGCAAAACATTTATCGATTCTTGTTGTTTAAAGGTGCATTGTCGAGTTGCACCTGCAGGATAGGACGTAGAGGCTCCGCCATCCCTGGTTCTTTCTCTACCAATAAGAAGGAAGTTCAAACACCGTTCTTTTCCAGATAACACCGTTTCAAATATTGGCTGCGTCTTTGAACTTGCAAATAAGGATTTTGAAGAAGAAATAGGAACTCCTATAAGATCTCGAAGAAGCTTCAATAACAATCTAATTGTGTGATTACAACCACTTGAATAGATATTAAGCCCATAATGTGCATACTGAACATCCCTATGTCCGTGCGCAATCATGCCTGTGACAATGATTGGGAGTTTCATCAATGCATCATTGGCTTTTGTCTTATATGAGAACAAAGGGCACAAAGTCTTTGCATGATCCATCTTGCCGTGTATTATACAAAGTACATCCTTTGGTTTCCGAATGGAAAGAGGACGGACAGTGTAATAATAATCGCGGTGACTTTGCTGCTGACTCAAATGCTCTTGTGATTCCTTGATGTCATGATGTGTTGGAATGACCCCGGTACCAATGATCTGATCATCTTCGCCGACTCGTCACACAGGGTGCAACGTGAAAAATTGTCCCCTAGCGCTTTCTTCAAATACTTCGAGAATTTTGCCTTCCTAATCTTAATGAGGGTGCTTTGGGAAATAGACTTCATGCCCAAATTCTCATTAACAATATTAATTCCAGGAATAGCATCCTTCCATTTGAAAGATGCTAGTAAGGTCCGTACTACTACCTTGACACCAGTAGCCAACGTCTTTGCTTTATGAGGCATATGATCAGCAGCACTATCGATGAATGTCTTCAAAGTAGCAACCTTGCTTAACATGCAGTCGAGGTTTTTTCAGACCCATATTGCCATGTTGGCGAGCACGTAGTCCGGCCTCAACTTCCGTCTTCCTTCGATAGAACGCTGAAAGGGGGACTCCACTAATATATTGCCATGCACAAGTGCAGACGTCGATGTCTTCGGTAGTTACCATCATCATTCTGTCAGCTGCTTGATGATATCGATTATGGACATCTATCTTGAAATGAGACTTGAATTTAAAATTTGAAGCCTATTACATTTGTTTCCGTAGAGCCATAATTTTCTCCTGGGGGAAAGGTTGGCAACAATTTTTGGAGCTACATACTTTGCTCGCAACCAAGTTGAGAGACTCCGGCGTCAGAAGCTTCTCTTCTCTCTTGGTCCTCAAAAAGCAAGGATTTCCTTGTTCCAAGAAATAACAACAAACTCCTATTCTCTTTGCATGATTGCTAGCATAAACAATAGCGTTGTATTCCGCAACATGTAAATGATCAAGTAATGGCCACCCATTGTGAATGGCATGGCTAAGTTTCTATTTCCTTGTTCCGTATATAGAATCTGTAGGAATAAAATTCAAATTCAAGCACTTTACGATCTGCACAACAACATGGTCTTTATTTACGAGCTAAATTAACTCATCAGAAATGAAAGCTTTGAAACTTCCAAAGATCTTGCAAACTGAATATTAAGCTCGATTTGAGCTAAATGTACTGACCAATAAGTATAGTTAAGATAAGACGACAAACTGATAACTTAAAATTTAGCACGAGTGGAGCTAAATGGAATACTCCAATTATATGATCTAGCTTTTACGTCAGTAATCGATTCGGTTCATTTAGCTCGAGTCGAGCTAAACGTAGTAAGTACAAATCAAATAGGAGCTAAGACGTCCAACCATTCTTAAGTTATTTAGTTCGATGTCGAGGATTCATATGGTCCATTTAGCTCGACCCAAGCTAAATAAACTCATCGTTACAGTGCCAAAGTGCATCGGTATCCGTGCCTTGAATATTGTCACTTTTTAGGAATGGTGCCATAAAAATACTGTATTATTCGCCTCAATTTCTATGCCAATGTATTACTACGCAGAAGACATTACCATTATCTCGCACGAAATAGCGAATGATCAAGTTATCTTGCACGAAATACCAAATGATCAAGAAGGAACGCACACTACTGGATTTACAAAAGAGATGAACATACACAACCATACCTGAGTGCGCAAAATACAAGAAAGCGAGGGAGAAAAAAACCCTAAAACGTGAAAGAGTGTTGCCCTCTCATAGCACTTTAAAAATGCGTGATAGCAAGAAGATTCAATACGCAGGCACTAACCAACGTGAAGCTACATCACGCAAGAGGAAACAACACAGAGGCGTGAAAATCGCAAACGGCAGAAACTGAGCAAAAACGAGCAGGAGGAAAAGTGGAATCGGAAATGAGCAGGAGGAAAAGTAGCGAGAGGAGGGAGACCTCCTTCGAAAGTGGCCTGCGTGGAGAGCCTCCCGCTGCCCCCCTCCCAGCCCGATGCCCATTACATGCAGCCGGGGCTCGAATCAAAAAAAATTTCTAAATTTTTTTCCAAATTTTTTTCCAAATTTTTTTCCAAATTTTTTTCCAATTTTTTTTCCACTTTTTTTTCCACTTTTTTTTCCAAATTTATTCGGAATTTTTTTTAAATCAACAAAAATTTGTTTGAAATTTTGAGTGAAAAAATGGAATCATAAAAAAACCATACATGACTTGTATGTTTATGATTGTCATACTTTAGGTGCACCTACTAGAACTTTGAAGAATAAGGAAGTAACGAATAAAAGGCTAAAAGACGTGATAATTACACTTGAATTAGCTTATAAGGACCCTACGAATGTGGTAAAGATGTTGTAATAATCATAGGAGAATAGGAGATGAAATGCTTGAGCTGACATAGAAATTTTTGAAGCGACAAAGTTTGAAGCAAGGGGGTGAATGCAAATATATAAGCAAAAAAGGAGTGAAAGGGGTCGTGATAATTTTCTTAAATGTATCATATAGTATAAAAAATATGGTTAAAATCTTAGAGCTACTAAAGAAACGAAAGTATTTTTTCGAATTACCTTACTAAAATTAGACAGACATGTTGAAACTGAGGGTGTGTGCAAATATATAACATAAAGCATGGTGGAAGGTGGTCTTAGTGTTTGGATAAGTTAATTAGAATCCTAAAACAATGTTGGAACCATAAAAAGGATATTAAAAAATTTGGAGCTATTTTTTCGGAATTAGTTTAGAATGATTGAGGTGACTAGAACTTTGAAAAAAAGATTGAAAATACTTAACGGGGGGGAAACTACGTACTTTATGAACATGATGGAGCAATATAAAAATTCATAAGAAATCATAAGAGTAACGGATCTATAGTGAGGTGATTTTGGTTGCAAGTATTTGAAACCACTGAGACTTTAAAACATAGAGAATAAATAGATAAAAGAGATGATTTTAGCACTCTCACTAGCTCATATTGAGCCTATGAAAATGATGGAATTTTTAAAAAAAAACCATAAGGGAATCGCATCTATATGTCATAATTTACATGCATCGATGAGAACTTCAAATGAAAAGAGAAGAAATAATAAAAGGGTAGAGGGGGTGCGTATGCAAATATAGAAGCAAAAAGGAAGTGAAAGGGGTTTTAATACTTTCACACGTGATTCATATAGTATAAAAAATATGGTTAAAATTTTAGGGCCACGAGAAGGAGGAAGTATTTTTCCCGAATTTTCTAAACTAAATAGTCCTTTGAAAGTAGGGAGTGTGCGCAAATGCGTATGAAAACAAAGTGGGGAAGGTAAGGTTAACAATTGGAATAACTAATATAGATCATAAAAAAATGATGGAACCATAAAAAACATTAAAGGAAAACTGGAGCTATTTTTTCCAAATTAATCTGTAAATAAATATTTCGAAGTGACTAGAACTTTAAATAGTAGACAAAAAATAGTTAAAATGAGGGAAAAATCATTTAAAATCTTTGACTAGCTTATAGGGTTTACATGCAACCACGTAAACTTTGAATAATAAGGACATAAAGAATGAAAGCGTAGAGGAGGTGATATTAACACTTGAGTTAGCTAATAAGGACCCTATGAATGTGATGGTAGTGTTGAGAAAATCATATGAGAATGAGAACTATGTGCTTGAACTTACATGAGAACCTTTAAATCGGTAGAATCTGAAGCAAGAGGGTGTATGCAAATATATAAGCAAGAAGGGAGTAAAAGGGGTCTTAATATCTTTTTCTAGGTGATTCATATAAAATAAAAAACATGGTAAAAATCTTAGAGCCATGGGACAAAGGGAAGTATTTTTCCCGAATTACCTAACATTAATTAGACTTGCTTGAATTAGGGGTGTGTGCAGGTTTATGAAATAAAGCATAGAGAAAGGTGGTTTTAGCATTTAGATAAGCTAATTTGGACCATACTAAATTTTTGGAAATATAAAAAATTTCTAAAAAAATCGGAACTATTTTTCCCGAATTAGATTAGAATTGTTGAAGCGACTAGGACTTTGAAAAATAGAGAGAAAATGGTTTTGAGGGGAGAAAAATAATTTTAAATCTTAGAATAGCTAATAATCACCTTTCAAACATGAAGGAACATTTTAAAAAATCATACGAGTGACGGATGTATATGGTGGATTTCCGTTGAAAGTATTTAGAATCACCGAAACTTTGAAAAATATGAGAAAAATAAGTAAGAGGGAGGGGAAGATTTTAAGACTTGGACAAGCTAATAATGACCCTATGAAAATGATGGAATCATGAAAAAAAACCATAGGAGAATTGCATGTATATGTCATGATTTACAAGAAGAAACAGGGGTACGTAAGTCCTATCAGCTCTTTCTTGTCGGCCTTCATCATACGTACGCTGGCTTACGACAAGGAGTATTGATCGATGCCACCTCTGATGACCTTCGTTGACATCCAGCGAAATACGCCAGCACCGCCACCGGTGGCTGTTTCGATCACCATAGTAGTCACTTCCAACAAACGCCCTCGAATTCAGTTTGAGGCACATGCATCCGGAAAGGCAACACAAATGTCGCCAAGGGAGCAGATCCAGGCGCAAGCCGACGCCCTAAACCTGTGTATGCAAACACTGCTTGCACAGTTAGACGCCACCGAAGCCGACAGAGAAGCCTTGGACACTCCTGTTTGGGAATTGGAAGTCGACAATGCTCAAAAGTTGCGAACTGCCAACGCTGAGATACGCAAGAGGGAGGAGAAACTGTCTCAAGTGCAGCGTGACCTACAACGGGCCACAGAGAGGCAGCTATCGGCCACCAGAGTTAGTATCTTGGAACAAGATTTGAATACCGCTAACAATCGAATCCACACGATTGAGCAGGAGCGGAACTACGCACACAAACACGTTAAGGCCTTGGAGGCCGATCAAGCAGCCCTCAGAGGGCAGTATCAGCTCATCTGCGAGACCCACCAACGTTGTCAACAAGGAGTCTTTGCAGATGTCATGCAGCAGAGGGTGCTGCAGAACAACATCAAAAATGTTGAGGCCAACAAGAGGCTATGGGTCAACAATGCCGCCAATGCCATTGCGTCCAACATGTTTGACACAATGTGCAAATACCCCGCTGACCGACAGTTGCCGGAAGACTTTGTCACGTAGTGTGTCGACCAAGTACTACGGGACTTAGGGCTGGACAAACTGGATTACAATGGTTCCTATGACAACGTCACCAGCCTCGAAGTCGTCGACACGGCTACCACTGGCGACCTGGCAGATGAAGTCAGTAATAATCCACCGTTTGTCCAGGACACAGAGGTATCCGTTGCGGAGGACCAAACCACCCTTATTGACACCAGTGTACATGAAGAAAGAATTCAAGTGGTACCGGTGGAACAACATGCGGAGTAAGTGCACATACCCGATCACTTCACCGATGCCGATGAGACGCCGTTGCCATCTCCAAGACAACCAGCCACAGATGACAGCGCGCCTAGCCATCCTCCCTCGCCAAAACCTACATCGCCAAGCTCGGAACGCCCATCGGTAAACACGACACCTAGGTCATTTGCAGAACATAGGAAGCATTTGATCGGATTATCTGACAATGCCACGTAGGGTGTCACAACATGAGACACCAGTGAAGACAAAGAGGAGATCAATGACGCACAAGAGGAGGTCTGCAAGTACTTCCTCGAAAACCTGGACTTAGCCCGTAAGTTTTCCGACCCAGAAGCCAACGATGTCCACTGCCCCGGGTGGAACAACATGTTGGGAAAAATTGTCCACGACATCTACACCCGCGCCATCAATGTTCGAGATAAAACCCTGCTACACCGAAGAATTGCTGCGGCCATGAAGGTCATCTATAACGGGGAAGTGCCCCCTCGACACGGACACCAGGTACCTTGAGAGGTCACTCAACCTAACAGACGCCCTGCCAAACGAATTTCTCGTCGTTGATCAATCCGGAGACGGATTGCGCTCTCACAAGGAAGGCAAAATGTTACCGTAGCCAACATTGCCAATAGGGAGATCACGGCCAAGTCGGGAGGATAGGACCAACGATCGGCAGCAAGGACTTCGGAGGACATCAGCTACTTAAGAGCGTTGTCGACGCAGAGTAGGGACCGGTTTTTGGATAGGCATTGAGACAGGAGATTAGGAGTGAGAACATGTGTACTCATTTCCATTATCAATACACGGCCATGGCCAGTCTTCTCTCTACACTTGAGTTCCCTTAACCCCTAAAAGCCCAATCGACCATATTCTGGTCGATGCCGATTTTTGAGGGGCTCCAGTGGGTAAAAAAAGTAACTTTTTGCAAAGTATTTTTTTTTTACTAGGAGTTTGGTGAGTTGAGAACTACATCCAATTTACAAAACCTCATTTGAATTCATAAAATTTTTTCTACTAAGCTTCAAACACAAACAGGGCAAAGATTTGGACTTGGGCAGCTTGTGGGCAGCATCTAGAGCCAATCAAGTGTGAGTTTGGCCATTGAAATTGTGGAAAGAAGAGATCAATAGCACATAAGAAATGAAGATGGGAAGAAGGGAAACAAGGAGAGAATGAGGAACAAGGGAAAGAACAACAAGAAACCACCCTACTGGATGACTTTCAAAGTGTTCTTCTCTCACTAACTAAGCATTAGAAGAGGGAGATAGAGAACACCAACATGAATCAATAAACAAGAGGAGAAGAGATTGATTGATACTAGTTTGGATACAAGCCCCTTTAAACAACACAAGGGGCGACCACGGGCGACTAAACCTAACTTTAGAGCGGCTTGTTCTATCTCTAAGGCTAATAAACTCTAACAACTTGAAGCTCTACAAATGAACACATTCTACGGATGAATACGCTCCACGAATGAACACAATACTTTCCTGAAAGAATGTAACTCTAGCCACCATCACAAGGTTAAAACAAGAAAACCAAGAAAATTCAAATTGCAAATACAATCATGAACACCAAATCATAATTGTGTGGGAACCAATGGCAAATTACATAGGTTCAATTCAAATAGTACGATTCCTACTCCTACTTTGAGTTCACTAGGGGGACCATTTCCTCCTCTAGTCCTTCCTCATTAATCTTTGGATTCTCTAGGGCGATTTCTTCATCCTCTAGTCTTTCCTCATCCTAATTCTAATCTAAAACCTTGAAATTGATACAATATACTTTACCAATGGTACCACAACAATCACATCCAATATTCATGGTTGCATCCACAACCTAAATGGACGTAATTATGTTCAATTCAACTCTAGATTGTATTTATAATTTCCAAATCAACCACGAGAAAGGACAATAACAATAAAAGAACTTTATCAAGCTTTCACGCCCTACAAGCTAACATATCAATTTTAGCGACAACAACTATTAACCCCTAAATTTCCTTGTGTGTTTTCAGAGCTTGAAACCTCAAAACTCTAACTTTCTACCTCTGTGGACTCCCCAGAGTGTGAAGTTAACTTTTAAAATATTTTTAGATTTCCAAGCATAAGATCTTGTAACTTAGCCTATGTTTGCTCACTCGTCCAAAGATATATTGTTCGATGTTTACCATTTGCAAGATCTTAGCACCCAAAGTTTGTGCAAAAGTATTTACAAAAATTCCGAAAATCTTTGAAGCTTGCTCTTAAAAAGTTTGGAGGCTGCCCTTGTAGAATTGGTAGATTTTTGACTTGAGACCCTTTGAAACTTAAATAGTAATTTGGTTACGCACATATTTTTATAAAAAAAATATTAAAAAATCTCAAAAATAAAAAGTTTTGTTCTACCCGCATTGAGTGTGAAAAACTAAAATTTGCATTAAGAAACTCTATAATTGGTATTTCAATTTCCAATTTGTTGTACAAACACCTTGTAGTATACGCAATACTTAGTAAAATTCTTAGTCATAAATATTGATTTTAACCAAAAAACATGTGCTGCCCCAAATAGCAAAATACCATATCATAATTTGTTAGGGGTTAACAAATTATGAGAGAGAGATGACGATTTTGGATTTAGAGAAAAATTGAGACAATATCCCATAGATCGGCATGCTCAAGCTTAGATTTTACAATACTCAAACTTTTCAAGTGACCTTGCATGTGAAACAAACAAAGCTATCGGAAATGCTTTTTATGCCAAGAATTGGCATCCGTAAAAACCTTATGCTCTAAATTCAAACGTCCAAGGAAGCGCACTTGAAGTGCACTGATTGTCCTACACGCTACCTATTAGGTCTAGAAACAAGAACTGATAACTATTTATGCGAAGGTATGAGATCTCGGAAATGCTCTCATATTGTTTTTTTTTTTGCTTCCTCGTTACATTTGTCATAAATTTGGAAATTATGAACACACTCTTGAGATGATTTCAATGGAATCTAGACTATTTAGATTAATCATATAACTTTGGATGTTAGATGCTATTGTTGTAGAACCATTGGTAGAGAATATTGTAACAATTTTAGACAAGATTTTGAGTTAAATTTAGAAGGGAAAGACTAAAGGAGGAAGAAATCCCCCTAGTGAATCTCAAGAATGAATGAATGATTAAGAAGGACAACACGAGGAAAAAATCCCCCTAGTGGATTCAAAGCAGAAGTACAATTGAAGTCCATTGAATCCAAGTAGGATAATTTGCCATTAACACCATAACACCGTAACACCATAGCTGGTTTGTTCTTTAACAATTTCAAAAATAACAAACGGAAAAAAACGGAAATTCCATGCCTTCAAGAACGAATTTTAGGAAAAATAATCTCAATATAAACCGAAAATTGAGAAATTAGAGTGCCACCAAACCGAAAAAAAAAAAACAGGGCATGAATGGCACCGCATGCTTGACAGCTTGGAAAAGCATCTCAGATCCTAATATCCCGGTGGACAGTCTGGAATGCGTCTAGATCCACACTTTGCGGTGCGGTAACTGGAATGAGTAGGAGCCCTACAAAGACCCTTGCTGCTCGCTTCGAATTCAATCTGAGGACGGTGAGGTACAGTGAGTTCTGTCCTCTTGATCCTTCAGCATTCTTCCTTAGCGTTCCGTACTTTCTCATTGTCCATCGTCTACTCAACAACATCCCAAGTCGTCCATTCGCAACCGCAAGTCTGGTTTGAGCTCCTCTACTCGTTTGAAGATGAACAGTTAGCAGTTGCTTCATGTTTAGCATTCTACCGAATCAATGAATCGCAATTCAATTTACTTGTATATTGCTAACGTTTCATTGTGCATGCTTCAGGTTGTGTAAATAATAAGGTGAATGAGGTAGGCAGGATTAACATAACTTGTAGTGTGGGAGCGCGCTCCAGACTTTGATCAATTTTATACAAGTCGAACAGGCAAGCAACTAGTAAAACGTGAACTTTGTTGCATACATTTATACTCTGTTCCATTGAATTCGTTAAAAGGAATTTGTTGAGGTTAGAAGGAATTTGTTAAGGCCCATTATAATTATCAGTCTTGAAGAGAGCTCTTGAGATTCATGTATGCATCTGAGATTCAGCTATAATCAGACAAGTTGATTTGGAGTTTGCTTTTGGACGATGACACTGCGCATGCTAAGGTTGAGATGTGTTCTTTGTGTTTAGGAAGGAGAGAGAAAGATGCCAGAGTCCACTGGAAGGAGGTATAAAGGGCTCGAGTCCATCAGAAGAAGAGAGTCTACAGATTCCGACTGACCCACAGAGATCGAAACGGCAACGAGTAGACTTGACATGGGATGAGAAGCGAAAGATTTGCGAGGTACAACTGGACATCAGGACTTACAAGAATAGTTGCTAGCTTGTCATTGTAAAGCCGTAGCACTTCATGAAACGCCTCTATGAAAGAAAGAGCATGTACATGTTGTCGTCTGCATGGCCAGTTCCGTCCTCTTATATGCTGACCAGTTCTGTCTTCTTATATGCTGACCAGTTCTGTCCTCTTGACTTGGGGTGTAAATCTCGGTCCACTGCCAAGGATGCTTCACTGTTGCCGAGGTGTCGAGGACCTTCGATGCTTCACTACTGCTGAGGTATGAAGGACCTTCAAGGATGTTTCACTGCTGTCGATGTCTCAATAGAGGGGAGATGAAAAATTGATGGAGTCAAAATCTTCACCATGCTGGGATCTGCCAAGCTTATATAGGGTAAGTCAAACTTGTTTGATTTATGTATTGTATGTCGAACTTGCTTGCTTGATACACAAGTTCAAAAAACGTTAACTTTGTGACTTAAATATGCTTTTGACTCTCTCCATAATGTGACTTGCAGGTGAGATCGAGAGAACCTGCAGAGTCGTTAATCTGCACATACATATGTAAATCCAAATTCATATAAGTGCATACAACTTGAATTTGAATGCAACATAACCTTTCATCATTTTTTGGTAGCTACAAGTCAATCTTCTCAAAGTCAAGTAAATAACTTATACGGAATTTTGTTAATCTTTCTTTCTTGCTAGATCTCATATTGTTGTCATTCAATTTGAGCTGATGGTTTTGGAGAGTTGTAGAACTCTACTCAAATTATTCTCCATGACAGCGTCAATAAACACTTCCACATCAATCTCCTAATTGCATTCTGTGTCTACTGCTTACACTCCTACTCCTTTGTTGCTAAACAATGGCTTAACCATGTTTTCCATCATAGCTTGTTTTTGAAAGTTGTTGTCAAATGCCCTTCGTAGTCCAGCTTGCTCCCATCCTTTAGTGATTATAACGTTTTTGGTAGAAACATGAATCCATGCCTTGAAGAGCCAATGACAAATATGAGGCTTGAGCGTGGACATTTTGAAATCAATGTGTACAACCGTCCCGCCATTCAATTGCTTTGTGATTCTATCCATAGTGAAATGATTGAACTCTTGACGAAATGCATGTTTGAAGGGTCTTTGAATTACAACATTTGCGGGTTGAAAGACACTAGTACCGTTCGCAGGAATGTAGAGAACATGAATTTCTGGGTGATGACTCTTCTTCTACTCCCGAAATTCTTTGCTGATGTGCACACTCCAACAATCTATAAGCCAGATCATATTCTGATCAGCCGAAAGTGCTTTCAGCTCAATTTGTCCAAATAAGTAGGGTTTTAGAATCTTCACTTCAAATTCTTTGCAAGTGTCCAATGTAGACCAATCGGTGTAGCTGTAGGAAATATTCCACCCTGATAATTCGCACTTTTCTCCGCCTCCTTCAAACTTAGGCAAAGATTTCGTAGTTGTACCTTGGAAAATGACTTGAAATAGCAAACAACGCCCATCTGCAACAGAAGAGACTGTAACGGTAACTTGACGCTTATCCTCTGCTCCACGTACTTTCACATGTTTTGCTCCTCTTGTCTCCCAAGTCCTTGATCCTCCTGTAGGAACTATTTGTATCCATGTTTGATCAGTGTTCACAACTAATTCCTTAAGAATGTTGTGAACTTTGACCAAATATGCACAACGTTGTGCCATTGCTTTGCCTTGCTCCTCAAAGTCTTTTGGTAACTATCCTGCTGCGGTTGTTGATGCTTGGTAACTCCAATTTAACTCAGATTCTTAGTCCATTCATCAGAGACACGGAAAGCTCTAGAATGTGTACCTTCAAGAATTTGGGGAGCCTTGTCCAGGATGATTGCTTTGATTAGTCGCTGGATGCAAACTGCACAAAGTGGTTGTTCGGCTGCCCTCATCTTCTGTGCAAATTTCCTTTTTCAAGGCAGGGTAAGACTCTAACACTGGACAACGCTGAGCGGATTTGGCAAAATAGGTGCCAAATTCCACACATCTTTTGTATGTATCTTTCAACCCTCCGTTTGGATGGAACCAATCTCTCATAGAATTCTTGGATAGAGCATCATACACACAAGAGAGATCTCCTGGTTTCCTGTAAGCTGACCTCACAAAAACCCAAAGCTCCAGCAATGCATCTATGTTGTGTAATCACTTTGAAAATTGGTGGCCAAAGCACCGGTGTGAACCAGTTAGTGTAGGGACCTCTAACCTTTCCTGATCGCTTCATCTTCTCAAGTTTTGGCTTCAACAACACCATCTCTGTCTTCTTTGGTCTGCCCACTGGTCGTTTCAAAATCTCCTTGCGTGGCCTTGAGCGCTCCTCATCTAACCTTTGATCGAAATTTGTAAACTCCTTCTCAATCTCCACTACCCTCTCCTCTTTCGTAGTGGGAACAAAAACAAAATCGACCCTTTGTTGCTTGAGAGCCTTTGGTACTCTCTCTTGTACACTTATACACTACAAAAACAAAATACATACAATCGTGCAAATGGAAAAGATAGACAGTTCACAAGTGAACTCAAAATACTTAAATTAAGGAAGATTAGGGCATAAAATTAAGTTTTGACAAGTTAAATGACCACAAGTGGATGAAAATGGCAATTTTAATGTGCAAAAGTTATCATCCCAGTATAATCACCCTACACGTAGACCGATTTTTTTTCTCTAAAAATATACAGACGAATTTTTAAAAATTTGATTTGCAAGAAACGAACCTTATTTTTTCAAGAACGAAGAATTTATTTTTTTGCAAGAACCTTATTTTTCTTGCTGGTTCGTTTCTTGCAAAAATAAATTCTTACATCTTACCCATCTTGATTTTCTTTTTCATTCTATTAGTACTTCTATTGAGCGTTGCGTGTCAGATAGTGTCTAATTTCTTCTCCTCTTATGGATGGTCCCTACTGTTTCTCCTCTTAGTTCCTCAATTATTGTCCAAGTACAGTGAAATTTGACATGATGGTAGAATTTCTAACAGTTTAATATATAGATGTCCAATTCCAAGTTATAGGGAGTAAAAAAGCCTTCTCAAATATAGGGGTGTAATAAGGAAGTTCCTCCTCAGGGTGAAAAAGTAGACCCCATCTCTTTGGCGATTTGTCCTAGGATTTTGATCCAATGCTTCTAAGATTTTAGAGATGGATGCACAATTGACTTAGCTTTTCTAAAAGGTATAGCACACTCCAAACAAAGCTAGGACAAAGAAATGACAAGCAAATGAATAGAAGTCACTTTTAAGGTGATCCGGCGGGGCAACTTCAACACAATCTCTTCTTGCTTTTTTTCATCCTCTTCTTGTCTCTTCTTTGCCCTTGTCCCTCTCTTCTTGTGGTTTCTTCAACATACAACCCCTTCGACCAATTGCTACCTCTATGGTGATCTTGGCTCACATACAAAAATAAGAATTTTGTATTAAGTGAAAAATAGGAACTGTACCCTGCAAACTGGAATGTTTAAGCCTAGATTCTAAAAATTCAAGTTTGAACATGCATCTAAAGTCAACGAAGACATCAAATATAAGCTTCATGCCAAAAAACAACATGCTTAACAAGCTCGTGCTGTTGAACGGAACGTCTTGGTTAATTACACTCTAACCGCAGCCATTGCTCTAAAGGCCAACCTCTCGGTCCTAGAAACAAGAGCTAATAATATATCATGAGAAGGAGCGGATTTAAATAGAAATGAAAACAATATTCTATGCTCTAGGGTGCTCAACTGCACTAGAAAACTGAAACTCTTGTGCAATCAAAACCAACAAACCAACGAGAAAAAAAATTTGATGCCAAAATTGACATCTCAAACAAGCTCTTGATCTTAAAAATATGTCACAAATTCATTTATCTAGTGCTATTGAGCCATATTTGTTAACCCCAATTTCTAAACAGAGAGCAACCAACAACAGATCATGAGAAAGAAATGAGAATTTTGGATTGTAAGAGAAATGTGAACGAGTGACCTAACCGCAGCAGGTGCCTTCTAGCAAATCTTGATGAACAAAACGAGCCACTTCACTACTAGAAATCGTCGTATTTATGTCTTGTAGAAATGACTGTAATTCTAGTCATACGTACCAAAACCGGCCTAGATAGGACTGCTGGTGGTTTCGATATTTTTCGTCATTCTATAGTCATAGGTACCAAGTCTTGGCTCCCCAATGGTACACGTGACTACAATTTCATCCATCCTCACGTCATCGCTTCCGGTGCCAACGTGTATTCTCACATGGCGAGATTCTCTGACGTGGCTTCCAACGTGGAGCTTGGAAAGAGATAGAATCGGCAATTATATATCCAAATCAAAAATTGATAGGTAAACTAACCTCAGTAAGCGGAAACCAGGCTTCAAAGAAGTACCGCTCTAACTCTGCACATGACTCTACTTCTTTACCAGGTGCATATTGGTGAAGTTTGAAAAATCTTGGAAGCACACTTGACTATGATGATTTGGAACTTACTAGTATGAACGTTGACGCTATTTGTACCACCCCTAGCACTTTAACCTCTCCACCAACTGTCGTTGCCATCCCTCCGTCAATGGATGCATACTATGTTATGCACATTAATCACTTGCGTTTAACCCCTAATTATATGGAGGCTATTTCTAAGCATTTAGGGGTTTAAAATAGCCCTATCTTTACCTAAATTTCTAAATATTTGTGTTTATGATTATCGTACCATTGCTTATACTTAGTATGAACTAATTTTCTCCACCCTATCTTCATTTGAATGTATAGGTTTCCCCTTGTACCGATGGGCATCGGGTCATTAGCATTTATGAACGAATACTACATTCACGCCGGCCCCTTAGATAGGGGTCGGAGTTTCTATCTATCTATCTATCTATCTATCTATCTATTTGATTGTATAGAATCGTGAAAATCTAAAGCTAAATTCATACATGAACACTTGAATGGCGAATTTGCCTTTGGAAATGTGCACAATATGGTAACCACAATCCCCATGTGTAAAACTGTAAAACTAGAATTTTTCTTTCTCTTGGGCCATTTGCAGTGCTCCAAATACCCCTCTCCAAGAGAAAAAGCCAAAATTAATCAAAAAGTATAAATAAAAGGCAGCCAAAAAGCTAACAAGCCAAGCCTAAAATAATAAGACATAGTAGAATAAGAGGACAAGGGAGGTGAAAGGACAAGGAAAACATGCAAATTTTCATACCTACTTTATGAATTTCAGCACATATTATTCTTAACTCACATTTATAGTTACTACCTTTTATATTTTTGTGAGTGTGTCCAAAAGACACGGGTACAAATTATCACATATATAATAGAATATACGTCCTAGGCTTATACAACATGCTTATTTTAATAAAAAATTAATCAGAAGCAACCAATTTCCTCATACCCATCTTTACTTATAATGATATAATATATATTGTATATGGGCTATTTTACTTCAAAGTCTTTTAAAAAATTTGGCCCAAATTCATTAAAATACCCCTATTTTTGATTGCACGTTGCCAACAAAAATTTAGCTAGTGCATCCCCGAGGCCTTCAATGTGTTCTTTACCTTCTTTCTACAACACAAAAAGATGTTTTTAAAACCTTACAATCTTTGGATCATGCTGCCATCTCCTCTACGTTAAATTGGGTTGAACTATTTATGTCTGATTAGAGTTTCAAGTATCAAAGACAAAGGCTCATACTGATTTGTCTATTTCGAAAAGGACATTGCATCTCTGTCAATACTATCTCCGCTCTAATCTAGGACAGTTCAACAATACTTTAATGCAGTCATCATTTCCAACTTCTTCTGCACGATCGTCTAGAGTACAAAGTATTCAACCAACGCTCTAATTCCAGCAAAACTACTCCTATATAGCATTTCGGAAGGGCCGGGCGATCGCTCAACAGAAGCGACATTCTTACAACTGGAAGGCCACTAAGGACCGGTTTAAACTTGGACGTCGAGTTGCAGTGGACAAAATTATTTGGCTTCAAATTGGTCAATGTTGAGGTTTTGTCCAGCGGAGCTTTTAGATTGAAGGAATGTCCGCTTGAGGGATTCGCCATGTTGGCAGCGTCTCTCGCCAAAGTTCTACAAAATGAACTTGTGCAATGGAAGAACGAAGGTCTTCTGGCTCCTCGCGTCTCTCCTCGCGTGCCTATTCGCATTCTTGCTCGCGTTCCTCCTCGCGTGGCTTTGTCGCATCCCTTCTTGCGCGTAAGAGAGAAGGTGTACAGGAGCTCCGTTGATCAACACGAAAAACGCCAATTTTGCGCAGTTGCTGCAAGTAACTGTGTTCTTTGTTAGGAATCCCTTATTCAGTAAGGTCTTGCCAAACATGATTGCGCTTGCATGTAGCTCGCCCCTCGCACTACAAGTACGCCTAGATTCACAAGTTTTCTTTTCATAGTTGATTTGTTGTCTGCATTTTTTGATTTCAATCCTCAAATGTTTTCACCGTTTGATTTGGGTGATGAATTTGGGCAACTCTTTGGAACCGCTTCAACTGAAAGATAACTGTGAAGTGTCTTATTGTGTTGTGATTTGGTTTTGGTGCGCAATTTGATGAGAAGTTTGGAGTCTGTAGTCAATTAGTAGCTACATACGCTTGTAACGTTTGGTTTTTCATGGTCGCGTATTCTAATGGCAGTCAATGCGGATTTTCTCACTTATTTATTTGCCATATCTTTTGCACTCCTCTCTCCAAATCTCCTGTTGTCTGCTCATTCCTAGCAAGTCGACTAGTTCTTCAAATCGCATCGTCCTCTAGCTGAATTCTTGCGCTTGTTTCGCTACCTGTTTGTTTCAACCTCGCCCCTTTGCAGCCATCACAGTGTCCGAGTCCCGGGAGGAAAATGTGTACACGGCTAAGCGAGCAGTAATTACAGTGGGCCACAATATATGCTAAACCAGGAGAATATCCGTGAGCTCGTGCTCTGGTTCTAATCAGTTTACCATCAATTGTAGCTAAATGCTGATTTGATATATATGATGAAATTCAAGTGGGATGATGAAAAAATCACGCTAGGTACTATTACCGTGGCATTTTGTAATGACTAGGTCACAATATATGATAATCTAGGAGAGATTCTCATATTGGTTTTCAATCATTTATATCTGTTGTATTGCACACCACCAATAGTAACTGAATGCTGAATTTTCTCTCGGCATTACCTTCTCTAAGCTCTTGCATCAGCTTGTAATTTAGATCATAAAGACTGCAACATACTATTTAGAGTACTCTTTATTTTTGTTACTTTGTGTCTGAGCTTGAATGTAATGGTTGTATGTTTGGCAGGTGTTAGGAGAGTACTAGAAGACATTTGGAGATTCGTGGAAGAGTAAAACTGCTGTTAGCACTGACGCTTGGCCTTATTTACCAGATGCTCTTGTGAAGTACGAGGTTCGTTTTCTACGAGAATCTTCATTGGCTCTAAGGATCTTGAGTTGATGTTTTGTATGCGGTCTTTGGCTTTGTCGGATTTGTTTGCTTTTTTCAGTTATTGAGTTCTTTCAAGACGCGAGGATTTGGAGGTGGGAAGAGGATGACTTGGTGCTGATGCTACTTGGTTCGAGTAAAAAATACGGAATCCTACTGAGGCCGTCAAGCTCGCAAAGATTCAGAAAAATCTGGATGAGACGAAAGTTATACTGATATATACTATGACTTTCTTCTCTTTTTGTAATACTTCGATTAATCAAGTTACTTAGACGAGTGACAATCGGTAACACACGTTTCATTTTTATGCGGAACGCAGTTTTATGCGCTCGGTAGTTGTTGTGTATTTGTTTGCTTGAGCTTTGTTACCTATGTGTAGTAATTTTCTAGCAAGTTTGGTGGCTTGTAAGCTAACAAAGTTGATATTTGGATTTTTGTTATACGCAGATACTCTATCACCATGTTGTTCCGACGACCCTACCCTATGCAAAAAAACTTACAACAACAACGGTGAGGCTGTTTGTAATACAAGAATTGCATAATCATTCATATGTTACCAAATTCCGGCCTTGTATTTCTAGCATGATTGTATTTTTGGAAATCTCACAATCTCTTGTTTTAATTCTACTATTACAAAAGTCTATCTTAAACATTAACTTAAGTGATGAGGTTTACTCATACTGTATGGGATTAAAATGACTTTGAGACCGAAGACTAGGAGTGTTTTGACCTCCAATTTTAAAACACTATCAAAGATATTGAGTTTCAAACTGCAACTAAGAAACATAAGAAATGTGTGAACAATGTTGTGTGAAGGCAAAAACTAAGGACAAACCAAGAGGAGGAAGAAAAACTAAGAACAACTCCAATATTCATGAAGAAAGTTTAAATGAGGATGCAGAGACCAAGCGCGACTCTTATTGAAAAAATCATTGGATTCTCAACCTCATTAATTTAAGGGGGAAAATGCATGCTTAGTTTAGCAGCATGAAGAAATAATGTATGTGTTTATCACATTTTATATTCAATGCTCAACCAGTTACATTTGAACTTTGATTACATTAAAATTGTTTTTTTGACATAATGTTTGAATTGTTCCTTTTTTTTTTGCACGTTTAGACAATTAGAATGTATTACATACGCACCTTATTGTTGCATGTCTTGATATTGACCGAAGCAGTGATGCTTGTCAAAAGAAATGGAAGAAGATATATGACGAGTATAAGGTTGATTATGTTGCCAATGGCATATCAAGTAATGGAAGGGCGTCGAAGTCCATGTACTATGATTTGATTGATGGGTACATGTACGAGTGTGCTAATGTTATGAAGCATGCTAGTGCACGTGATGAAAATCCCAACCTCGAGGAAGATATTTTATAGAAAGATATGCCAGAAACTTCAAGTGTCTCTGAACCTTTTTCAGGCACCTTAAATTTACAAGGTAAGAAAAAGACAGAGAAGTTGGCTACTCAAGATGTCGTTGCAATGATGGCAGAACAGTCCAAGAAATTGACAAAAGTGGTGAGAGAATCTGGGGCAACAAAGTTAACACTACTGTAAGGAATGCTTGCAAGTATAGGTGAATTAGTCAAGAAATTGTAGACTCAGTTCTTATAGATGGTGGTCTACTATACACTTCATTAGTAATATCACATTATTTATAATTATAATTTTACTAATTGCCTTTACTAGAGTGAGGTTTGATTTATTGATTTGATTTGATATATAAGTTCCTACTTTGTTGTTCACGTCATGTATATGAACCTAGACATGGGTGTCATTGAACACAATTGTATTCATGTGCTAGAACAACATTCAAGTAAAAGCAATAAATGCCAATTTGTGTATGTAATAGTATATGTCTAGACAACAATTTGCATTAGATGTTTAAAAATAAAATACATCAGACCATGCAGACTTTGCCACATACACCTTTCGTATATTATTGTTGAGGATAAAAGTAAGTGAGAGAGAGCAACGAGTATATCAAGATAATTAAAGATATATATTAAGAGTGTCTCCTGACCACATATTTATATGGAACGATTCAAAACCTATTACGTTATCTAAAGTTGTTGAACTGGCGGGGGAACTGCAGTCTGAATAGAAGCTTCTAATTTTCTCTAAGTGTCAGCTCTCTCTAATGTAAAAGGACACCCGGAAGTTCCGAAGGGGCCTTATCTCAACACTCCTCCTCGACCAAGGAACGCCTCATTAAAAACTCCTCGAGCAAAACCCTGTGGGGAAAATCTCAAGTGGAGGAAAGAGTGCGCCCTTTACATGAGGTCTCGAAGTGAGCGGAGATACGCTGCGCGAACCAACTCTCAATGCTTGGAAGGCTGGAGTGCCTTGGTTAGCAAATCTGCAATGTTATGTGCATTGTCGATTTTCTTCACCTCGATCTAATTCTTCTCCACAAGGTCCTGCATAAACTCGAAGAGTTGAGGTGGGATGTGCTTAACTTGATCCGCCTTGATGAAGCCGGCAGAAACTTCGGCAAGTGCAGCAGCCTTGTGCTCGAAGATGATGGTCGCGTTAGGCTGCGAGCTCATCCCGCATTGCTCCGAAATTGTGTCCACCATAGTCCGGAGCCAAACCGCCTCTCGAGCGGCTTCGTGAAGCGCAATCAACTCCGCATGGTTTGTTAAAATCGCCGTGACCATCTGCTTTTACAGATTTCCAACATATCGGAGCTTCGTTCTTGAGGAAGATATACCTTGTCTGAGACTTGCCACTAATCTCGTCCGTGATGTACCCGAAATCTGCATATCCCGTAATGTCAGGGCGAGTGTGTGTTGCGAAGTAAAGCAGTGCTCCGACCACAGCGAGGTACTTCTGCTGATCCTTCTCATTCTCCTCCTCGCAAGGTCGGTACGGGCGTCTCCCGTGCTGCTCCTCCCAATCATCAGTGTCAAAAGAAACTTGGCGTTGGACATATCAAATGCCTTGAGCAACTTCTCGGTGTAAGTGTCCTGGTGAAACAGAATACTCTTGTCGGGAAGATGGCATATCTGAAGTCCAAGACAAAATGTGGTGCGGCTAAGGAGTTTCATCACGAACTGAGTAGTGAAAAGCTCCTCAATCTCGGTGCACAATGCGCCAGTACCCACCAAATTGGGGTCATCTACATAAACTGCGTGGATAACAAAGGCAGAATTTCAACAAAGCACAAGGATGCAAGGTAAGACATCGCGGCATATGAAGCCTTGGTAAGTAAGGAACCTCCTGAGGAAATGATACCAGGCGCGCCCGAGGCGTCAACAAGTATCATGAGATTGCAAGAGCGATTATGCGCTACTACTGCTGAACAAGAGAGTCTAATTGCTCTTCGTTCTATCGCTACCGCTGCTATGTAGGAGCGTCTTATGCCACAACTAGGCCTTTGGAAGCACCGCCAAATTACCTTTCCGTGGCGCGTCCGCCATGATGGGTAATGCGTAAAGGCCAGTCGGTCCTGGCATCCATCACCATCAAGTTCACCTTCCCCATCAACGGTCGAAGCGTAAATGCCATTGGCAAGCAGAGCCTGGTAGCTGATCAGACTCTGGGTGCATCAAGAGCATACTTAGCTCTCTCAATCCTGAGCGAGAATCCTCTGGGCAGAACCACTCTTGCCCGGCCCTTCTCAAAATTTAAGTTCCGGCTTCCGGTAATCATGACAAGGTCACAATTCAACCAGGTATGACTCGTAGAATTAAAATTCCGGCTTCCTTTCACTGGAGCATCCTTCCAATATGGGCAGGGCATAGGCTACTTGCCTCTTACATTTAAAATTCCGGCTTCCCTTCACTCCGACATCCATCAATATGGGCAGGGTATAGCCTAGTTACTTCTGCCATATCGATGGCGAGGATCGACATCCCTAAGAATTGTGTGAGTAGAAGTACTATCTGTAGTAGTAGTGGTGATCGCTGTGATAGTACATGTAGTGGCGGCCTGAGTCATAGTGTTGTCTTTCACGCCCACGAGAATAGCCGTCACGCCCATGACCCCGTCCGCATCCTCTATCGCTGCAAGGGTTGCGCCGGGCTGCTTCAGTGTTATGAACATCAAGAGCAGTTACAGGACGAGGGTTACTATAAAAAAAAAGAGAAAACTGAAAAAGTACGAAAAAGAAGAAGAATTAGGTCAAAAGGGGTGATCGGAACGAGGGTTTTAACTAAAAAAGCAAAAATCGCTCGAATCAATCTAAAACAATTTAAATCAGAACAAAGAAAGGAGCTTCTTGAATGACAGAAGAATGTGACGAATCAAGTAGGAGGTTATGAGCAACGCCAACGGTGGATCTGGAAACACATGAAAAAACAAAGGGATCTAACAAGCAAAAATACAAAAGCAACGAGATTAAGACGTCACTAGCAAAAAGCAAAGAAAAAATAACCCTAAATTCAAACCCTAGCACCAAAAAGCAAGAGCGAAAGTGCTGATAACGTGTTGAGGAGAAAACCGAGAGAGAGTGAGCAACGAGTATATCTAGATAATTAAAGATATATATTAGGAGTGTCTCATGATCACATATTTATATGGAACGATTCAAAACCTTTTACGTTATCTAAAGTTGTTGAACTAGCAGTGGAACTGCAGTCTAAATAGAAGCTTCTAATTTTCTCTAAGTGTCAGCTCACTCTAATGTTAAAGGACACCCGGAAGTTTCGAAGGGGCCTTATCTTAACAATTATCACACCTATACTATACTATAGCTCGAAATTCAAAAGTCTTTTATGTAAACAACTCAAAATCAACAAGAACTCTTTTTGGCTTTCCAACAACATTAGGGGTTAAGAAACTGTAATTTAAATTATAACATGAGATTCATTCCTAAACTGAGGACGTTAACCGATAATGATCCTCATCTTTATCCGTAGCTACTATGTTGCAGTTGTTGATAATGAATATACCCACGGGCAAGGTTGATAAGCAACATCCTCAAATAAAGCAAAGAGGTTCAATTGACCTTTCGGAGAATATTTGCCCATGTAAGATTTTGTGAATAGATTATAGTCGTGTATGCTACTACACCACCTTAAATCAAAGTCCCAAAATCAAAATGAATGGTCTAGAACTCCTTGGAGTATAACCGAGTAAAATGCTTATCTAAAATAATAATTTGATGCGTGCTCGTCAGGTGCAATAATTTGAATAGACTCCTATCTATCGCTCCGGCAATGTTTCGTATTCCATGCAGAGCTTCAAATCTTTCACTAATGGTTCGCAAGGGTGATGAAGACGCTCAACAAATGATGAAATCCTGAGAAATTTCTTTGAGAGCTTCACAAAATTCTAAAACAATTGCATGCATTGTAGATACACCATCCCTATAGCTATCAGCTATTATATAGAATGGAAAACCTGATGCTAATTTTGTGATAGCAATTGCAACCCGTGTTTCTACAGAAATAGATTTTCTAAAATTTTTATCTTTTTGTATATTAGTAGGCCAACTTGTCCATATACATATTTGAAGGTCTCTTTTGACATCCTTAACCTTCGCTTGAAAACAATATCGTTGTTGGATCCTATTAAATCAATGTCTCTATAGGGTTGATCTCAATGGTGGGATTAGATTCTCCCATGGAGAGACCATCCTCTATTGTAATCAAGTAAGAAATGTTGTATTGAGAATTAAAGACTTTGTTGTAAACTTGAGTGGCTTTTCAGAGTAATAAGAGATGTAGAAAACAATGCAATAAAAGATGCAAATTGTAAAAGCATAGCTACAATAAGCTTTCTATGTTGCCGATTCATGGTTGCCATATATTGAATTATTTTCAAGTGAATTAAAACCGTAGCCCTCCAGAACAAAATAATGTTTCTAATGAATTATATTCTAATGAAATACACCCTAATAAATAGGTAGTAGTTTGCTTTTTTTAATTTCTGAGATTTATAGTCTTCCACGGGTTTCCAAAAACAAATTTCAGAAACACATTTCAAAGTAACTTAGTAATAATATCAGAGGACAATATAAAAGTAAAATCTATTTATTGATATATTCCATCATAAGTGATAGTATATATTTACAACAATTACCACAAATTTTGCTTATAAATCACAGTAGACAAAGCAGTAGGTGTTGGTAATGGATTGGTGTAAACCAACATTGCAATAAACCCCTAAAACTCTTTGCGTTGTTGGCAAAATAAAATATCATGACTATTTATTTCTAAACCAGATGCACTCATGAAAGTGTAAATCACATGTTGAATTTTTTTTTAGAGTCTTCAAACCATACTATCTTGCAATTAAGCCTAATTTAATGATTATTATAATCCTAATATTTGAACGTCAATGTTTATCATTTGCAAGATTGTACCAATATTTAAAGTTTGTGGAAATTTATTTTTGAGCATTGCTTGGGAGGCATTGTTTTCATGCATGGTGCTGAGAGTGTCTTCAAGATCTCTACCCCTGATATTTTGGTACCATGAGTTTTTCCAACAAGGTTCATTTTAACTCTGAAGGCTACCCTTCAAAGCAATAATGTATGCAAAATGAATTTGGATAAAGATGTTTTAAATAATAAGTAAGAATCTAATAATTTTGACTTTGTTGAAATAACAAGATCTCCCTATTGGGGCAGAAAATCAAACTATAAATCACGGCACATTAAGTGAGTTGTCATGGAACACTCTTGTGGTTTTTCCTATGTAGTGAGATGATTAAATGTATATTACTTCTTGTAATTGAAGGGTAGAAGAAAAGTCTCAAGAGGTCCAGTAAAGCAGACTGAAACTATTCACCGGACAAACAAAAAGATAGATGACATGGCAAGTTTCCTCCACAATGTAGTAGAGAAGATGGTGGACATCCAGTTCTGTCTAACTCAACTGGACGTCCTAGTCTAAATCGGGCCTCACTGAGTATTTGGACCATGGTTTGTCCTTGGCGCTACTCGAGATTCTACCTCGGTACCCGCTGTGGATACCGTCCTTCATCGAACCCATTGCAAGGTCCTAACTCGGTGGTATGTGGGCCCCTACTAGGGTTTCTGCTGCAGAGATCGTATCCAGTGGTACCTAGGTCCCAACTTATCAGAAAATATAACTCAATATAATTAAATTCTTTAAAGAAATACAAATAATTAAATGCATTCTTGCTTGGAACCCCTGACCGTCACAAAAATAAAGTAAGGGGGAATATCAGTAGGTATCAAATCTAATTAGAGTAGAGTCGTATAAAATTGAGTAGGTCTCATAATAGAGCTCTAGTAATCTTTACTACATGTCAATGGGGATTGCCAGATTACTATGAGTGTAGAGTAGTGAGCATACAGTTTCAGATTCCAGATCAATGAGCTGATATTTGGAGTACAAAACTTGCTAAGAGTTATCCTAAAATATTATATTTGAGAATATTCTTGGAAATATTGGAATATTTGGAACTTATTACCATGTATTATATAACCCAAAGCTGTGGAAAATAGTGAATAGAATTTGAAAATGGACCATGTTTGACAGACATAATGAGACATTTATGAGTTCTAAAGATTAAGTTTCTTATATATGACAACTAGTTAAAAATATCTAAGCTGTTTAAAAAGAACAAAGGTTGTAAATATTAATAATATTATATATTGACTTTCACAAAGAAAATACATGATAATATAAAATAACATAAGCAATATGTAGAGGTAGAGGTTTAGGTCATAGGAATTATAACATGGTGTAGAATTTCCCTCTCTAGAATTGTCTTCAGTTGTACGTTGAAATTGAAGGTAGGTGCATGGATGAAGAGGTCTATATCTGCTATAGATTTGCAGACTACCACAAATACAAAGTATAGGTGCTCAAAGGATTTATATAAACACCCTTTTCTACCATACCTAGCAATTGTGTTGTTAAAAATTGGGCAAGTGCAATCCGAGTATGCACTGAATGAGAGTTGGAAAATAGACTTTGGATTTTTGAGACTTTGAAACAATAAATCCAAAGCTGGGCTGCGGTATGATAATCACCTTCAATATGGTGGTCTTCATCGCACGAGCAAAGTCAATGCTCGTCATGTGCTTCAAAGTTACAGTAGTGATGCATCGAAGAGTCTTAGATCTTCTTGATTTGAGGAAGACATTCGCATTTTTGGATGCTCGAATATGTGACAAGTCTAGTGGAGGGGCAACATTATTGAACGTACGATTCATTGGAAGACGTTTCTTTTGTGGCACTCAAATGCCCGCGTTCTCGAGAGTCTCCATTCTTTTGTGTATGAGATTTGTTCCTATCTTCACAATCTAGCCTAGAAGAATAGGCAGTTGTTATTGGGTTCAAGAAAACATCTCAACTCACTTCCGACAAGTACCCTTCACACACCTCTCTATAGCGCTTGCACAGAAAAAGAGCTATTTGACCAACTTGTTGTGTCCACATTGAAAAGGCATCCATATTCGGGTGTAAGTTGGAGCTGAGCTCGCCTTCCCGTTCTAGACAATGCGAGCTTTGTTTTTCTTCTTACTCACAGCTATCATTGCCGAACAAGCGTTGGATGAAGTTTCTCTTAGGCAAGCAATAGGCTATAGCCTATCGTCCACTTTAGTCTCTTGATCAACAGTCACCCTTGGTATAGTGGTTGCAGCGGAGGTGGAGGGTTCCGGGGGGCATTCTTCAACTTAAGGGGATATTAATATATTTGAAATCCTTTGTACGTAAGTATTTTGAGACGTCAACTTTATTGGGACTACTTTACATCTCAGTATTATTGCCCTAGAAAGAGTGCTTGAAGGACCAGAGAAGCATTTTGCATTCAGTAAAGATTAACTCCATACAAAACTTCATATAGAAGAAGTAATTCGACAGAAGGTCATCGTATGTATAGATTTTTACTTAAATTAAAATATCGTATAACCGATTCAAGGTTAATATAATGGAAGTACATTGAAATAGATACAAACATCTTTTGATTACTATGAATAGAGGAAACATTTATAGTAGAGGCGTACTACTCTAATTTGCGTAGAAGAAAGCTAAAATGAGACAAGAAATAGTGTTCTATTGTATCTGGTATATTCTAATAAACCGAGAAAAGTATTCAAGAAAATGGATAATAGAGGCTTTAATTATTGCCATTTGTAGCTACAGTATGCACATCTTAATAATGATGGTTTCAAGACAAAATCTTGGCTTCCAAGATCCCATTATGAAACTTGTAGCCACCCAAGTAGGATCATATTTTGTATGTTGAACCAAGAGTTACACGTCTTTATATCCCACCCTTCGTAAATGTTAAGATTAACATTTTTAGAAGATACTGGCTTCCAATACTCAATAACGATTGCTTGGAAATACTCTACAATAGCATTAGGGTCGCTCAACGCTTGATCTAATTTTAAAAATATTGAGATCTTCATCTGCCGAGTAAAATACAAGTAGGTATCGCTCATAAACATCGCAAGCAACTCTGAATGATATCTGAGGATGATTTCGTCTTTGTCCTACGAACAAAGCGTGAAGATCAAATTTCTCCTGCAATTCATTGTTATCTTCAAAACGATCCTCTTCACTCGAAGAGTACCTAGAAGTAGGCCGGACTCCATTTCTAAATACCGTAAGAGTAGAAGTCGGTGAGTCTAAAGCTTCGCAAACTGCTTCCCAATAGTAAATGAATTGTTTGTGATGTCTACAATAGTCGCGAGTCGGATCAGCATCAGCCAAAGACTCCTACAAGCTCACAAATCCACTACTACCTTTTTGTATGTCGTCAATTTTCCTCATTTCATGTGAAACTCGTAAGCATGGATCTCCAAGAGAAACCTGAGGTTCACTAGTAGGCAATACTTTCCACACCCCAATTCCAGCCACTCGCTATCAGTAATAGAATTTTGTAGCATCAAAGGCCACCCAGAAGCATCCTTAAAGAACTTGAAGAGCTGAGACTACTATGCCCTGAAAATAACCATCTTATCCTCAATATCTATGAAGGATGTCATGAGAAGGAGAACAATAGGGTAGTTGTTGCTCTTGAGCTTATTACTCCATCGCCCAAATAGAGCATTGATATCTTCATGAGTGTAACACACAATAAAAAGGGTCAAGTAAATTCTCTAAGAACGTCCTTACACATGAAGAGTAAAAAGAATGCAAAAATGAAGGGACTCTTATTATTCCTACAAGCATTATCAAGCTGCATGTGCACCATTAGAGGGAGAGTCTTAGTAGAGATTGGTGCCTCTAGAAGAAGATCGATCAAATCCAAGCACATCTATGCACCATCCAAAACAGAATTAGAGTGAGGGCTACTTCTACCGCCGGTAAACAATTCCCTTGATGAGCATCACGGAGGAGATTCCAAATCTCATAGCAGTTGAGAAAATGAACCAATAGTATAATAAGAATGTGTCGGAAAAATATCTGTTGTATGATAAGAATATCGTACAACATTACCGTGTCCATTAGCAATCATGCATGTGATGGAAAATGGATATTTCATAAAGGAATCAGTTGATTTGCTCTTGTGAAAGAATCGCGTAGAAGCCGTCTTAGAATGATCCATTTTGTCATGCATAACGCACAAAGTTGATTTTGGCTTTGCCTTTGACTATAAATACTTGCTATAAGAGAGCAATGTATGCGCCATTTGAGATGTGTTATGACGTTTAAATTTTGCATTATGAAGAGCCCATGCTCGAGTGCCTGGGGTATTGGATCCTTGAAGTTGTTTGATTTTAATACATTCACCACAACAAGCAAATGTGTCACCTCTTGGCTTAGTGTAGTACTTTGGGAATGGCTCCTCCTTAATCCTACTTACGTACGAATGTCATATAGTAGGAAGACCATGAACGGCTTTGATGGCATTCACTGGAAATGGTAAATTGTCTCTCCAACGACATGAAGAGGGCAAGCACTTGGACACTACCTTCACTCTCATACGAATAGTCCTTGTTTGACGAAGCATGTCATCACCTGCAATTTCTACAATGGTTTTGAGGGAAGCATGGGCTTGCAAGGTCAGGATACAAGGTTCCTTTGCTTGTGCATCGTCTTGCAAGGCAACCCCCTAACAATAAAATTAAGCTCGTAACACACCCATAATCAAGTACTTAGCTGTGCAACACACTTCAATACCTCCAACATTATAATACCATTTCCGTCCGCATCTTCGTAGACTTGGCCATGAACATCAAGTTGGCAATGTTTTCTATAGAAAATATTGCCGCGAAGATAGAATTCGGACCTCAGATTTGTGATTTTGCCTCGAGGGAAGACCTGCACACAATGACATTGTGGTAACGTAGTTGATGGACTCTCATGTAATAAAGTACTCCTTTTTTCGATGGTGAATCCGGAGAATGCCTTTGACAGATAGTCTTATACTGACGTTTGCCATTCCGCGGTGGTCGATCAAACGCCAATGATAGTAGCATCGAAGATGGCGCATTGGTTGTGGTCGTAAACGCTTGCACTGTTGAGAATGCCATGTGTGATTGGCCTTGCACGCAAAGAGTAAATCCAACTAAAGGAAATCTTTGTGTCTACTAAAGACTCTGCAATCTGAACGCAACCATATTTGGATCCAACAGGCTGACCACCAATCTTTGGAACAATGTAAGAGTTAACCAATTCCAATTGACAAACATTTCTCGTGACGTTGTTACCGGTTTCATTTAGAAGTGTGACTTACTTGGACACCCATGATGAACGACTGAAACCCTCACACTGTGCATCACCATCACGTAGAATAGAGGTACAAAAATCGACAACGTTGATGAAGAAAGTATCTATACTACAAAAATGAAGTAGATTGATTTACATGAACATGTATGGCACATGTAATCCAAAATATTAGTATATGAGGAGGAAAAAAAAATAGTATCAAAATTTGATATATGATTTACAATCAAGTAATGTCAATATTTTTGACGCGCCGTGCAAAAACCCTTTAAAGAACATAAAAATCTTTAAAGAGAACAACATGCAGTGGTGAATTTAACAATGACTTGTGGATATACGTCAAAGAAACAGAATTCATAATCACAAGTTGATTGCATGCATTATCCATGGTTCGTGTATAGTGAAATCTATGGTTGTTGATTGGATAATCATCTTTGGCCAAAAGATAATCGCCGAACCAAGACCATTTGGTTCACTATCTACGACTTCGAGATGCATGATAAAAAAAAAACAATGAGATAAGTATCCGCAACATGAAATAGAGAGGCCAAGAAAAGTTTATTAGGAAACAAATTGACAACAACACAAGAGTCGTTTACCTCACGAGCGTCGGACATATATGTAAGACTCAAGAAGAGAAATCCAAGACAAGAGTTGGGGAAAAGCTTATTCACAAATCGATTTGAGTGAAACCCTACGAATATAATGCATATATCTTTGACCTAGAGGTAATACTCAAAAGGCAAAATTATTCACAACCTTGCAATAATTATGTAAGTGCACAAGTAGGTAGAAAGTATCCCCGGAGATTAATGATTGTACTCGAAACTGTGAAATTATGTCCGATCCGGTAATAATGATTTTTGAACTCATGAGAGTGAAATTATTCTTGACCCGGGAATAGAAATTGAAGTGCTGAAGTAGGGAGAAACGGTATCCCCAACAAGGGGATAATTAATAATGACCTCAGTGATTAGTAAATTATCTCCAAGTCATGGGTAATTATAAAAGGCACTAATTCCGACCTAGGGATAAGAGGGAATGAATGCTGACATATAGAAATTATCTTTGACTTGGGAATAATGTGGATACTATTAATAGTAAGTACTCATATCATAAACAAAGTGGAAATGGGCTTTGCACTAAGCATGCAAACCACGCTCACCTGCGCTCTGCACATATAGAGAGGAAGAAGTTGGGTCTGCAATTGAAGACACGACACACATCAATCATTACTTTGCACAATAAACAATATAAAAATAAGTAGCAACTATCATGATTAGAACTTGACGCTCACTAATAAATTGTCACGTTGTCTCTACAATCTTAAAACCATCTACATGAACAACCGTATCGAACATACGTATTGCACAACCAAAACACACTGCACACAAACAAGCAACCTCAATTCCTCAAATGCACAAAAAAAAATTTGAATGTAAACAAAATCAAACAAAGTGCACCTTGGTCACACGTGCAAAAGAGAGAGTGAATTGAAACAGAGAATAGAAGACTGACCTAGCCCAACCTGAACGGCTACCTTGAGATAAAATCTTAGACGCCCAATATTGTGCGACACAATACTAAACTTACTTTATACATGTGACTAAGACTAGATATTAAAGCTAGAATACTGGACTTAAAGTACTAATCTTTGCAAATAACCAAAGAAAGTACAATAATGAGAACAAGACTAAAAACTAAACCAAGAACATTAGATTTAGAATAATAAACTTAGAACATGCATTTTCTTAAATATTACAAACAAAACTACAACCTTAACTTCAAAAATATAAATTCGTGTACGTAGACAATTTTCACCAAACTAAACTTAGACAAAAACAATAATTATTCTAATTTTTGAACATAAGCTTGCCATGCCCATAATCATGTGCATAGTCATGGTCATGTACATGGCCATGGTTATGTACAATAGGGTGACATTCAAATTGGCCGTTTAGTAGTTCCAGGGATAGTGTCCTACACTGCTGCCAACTTTGACACCCTCCCCAAAGCTGAGAAATTTTTATTTTACCATGAAAATTTGGGGACAACATCATCTTTATGTTGAAAACATGCATACCAAATTTCAAGTCCATGAGACTTATACAAAAAAACTTATGCAAGATCTACCAAAATGGGATATCTGTGAGAAAAGTGTCACAGCTGCCAACTTTGACACCCTCCCAAGAATTGAGGAAATTTTTTTTGGCCATGAATTTGGAGCAAAAACATTTTTATGTTGTTTGCATGTGTGGAAAATTACAAGTCCAAAAGACCCATACAAAAAATAATATTCCAAATCTATCAACATGTGTAGTTTTGAGAAACAAAGGGGAAAACCATTTTACTACTTCCAACTTTGACGCCCTCCTTAGGATTGAGTTTTTGTTGATACATGGTGAAATTTTTGGCACAAGATCATCTCTACGCTGGTAACATGTGAGATAAATTTTAAAGCCAAAAGACATACATAAAAAAAGTTATTCCATATCTATCAACATGTTCAACTATGATAAACAATGTGAAGGTCATATTCAAAATGTCAAAATATCTTTGACACCTCATGCTTTTTCATTGAACTCAATCATGTGAGTAAGCCACCAAACATAAATGCTTCTCAAAAAGATCAATAACATCTAAATGAAGAAGTGAAGAGATGTTCCATGCAGAAGAATCCACTTGGCCATAAAGTGTGCATTAGACACATGACAAATTTTTTCTTCTAAATATCTATTGAACACTATGTAAAGGAAATGGTGTGTGTGATTTGTGATAGACTGAATGTTGAGACAATCCTCAAAACAGAGAGTGTTGTATTGTGGGATGCATGAGTGTTGATTCACATTGGGCATACATGATGAGTGATTAAGAGCAAAATGATTTTTCATGTATGCATATGGGCTTGTGTTTTGGCGACCCTTCTCTCTCCTCTCTGCTCCAGCACCTTGGCTCCCTTCCCTCTTTGCTCTACTCTACTCCCTACTCTACTGTTGTAGCTAGCATCACGCAATCTATAAGTTTATGATGGCAATTTCAGATGAAATTTGTGCTTGCATCATAGGTTTGAGTGAGGGAGGATTTACAGGAGTTCAAATTGCAGCTACTATTGGAGTTCCTTTGGTCACAAGGGGATTGACAAGAACAACACATGAAGAGAGGAACAAGGGAGAAGAGAAGACGAGAAGAAATGAAGAAGAAACAAGGGGAAGTGAAGAAGAAAACCCCCGCCGGCCTCCTTTTAACCCTCTTCCGGTTTTTGGCTCGCCATTGTTTCATCTTAGCTTCGATTTGGGCGTGCCATAGCTTTTTGGAAAGCTAAGTCAATTTCGCACTCACCCCCAAAATCTCAGAAGCATAGGATCAAAACCCGAGGACTGATGGCCAAAATACTGGGGCCTACTTCTTTTAACCGCCGGCGGGAAAACCCTTCAACACCCCCAACTTTGGAGGGGTGTTTCTCCCTCTCTAAAGATCGGACTGGAGCATGCCTTATACCCTTGGAAAGCTCTTTTGGAGCTCTACCTACCCTAGAAATCTCAATAGCATAGAGAAAAAACTCCGTGACTGATTGCTGTTTGAACACAGCTGATTTGTTCACTGCTAGGGGGAAACTGTTTTCGACACCCCAACTTTGCGAGCAAATTTCTCCTTCTCTACAACTCGGATTTGAGCATGCTTACTACCGTTGGAAAGCTCTACTAGAGCTCTATCTACCTTTAAAATTGCAAAGGAGTTGGAGTAGAATTGAGTGAGTTATGGGGGGAAACAATCTGGCTGGCTTTCATGGGGCAAGAACAAGCTCCTATCTTAACAAAGGAACTCAATAAGGACGAAGATGAGTGAGGCAAGACAAGCATTTTGAGAAGGGCTCTTCTTCTCCTAACTACTAATACTTCAAAAGCAAGATCATTTTGAGAAGGGCTCTCCTTTTCCTAACTACTAACAATTTAAAAGCAAGATCATTTTGAGAAGGGCTCTCCTTCTCCTAACTACTAACAATTCAAAAGAGATGATCAAGGTGAACAAAGAGGAGAAGGAGGCCCATAGCCTTCCTCCTCCTAACTAAATAGATGGATAGGTAGGTGAACAAAATGAAGGAGAAGGAGGCCCAAGGCCTTCCTTCTCCTACTCTAACCTAATCTAAGAGGAGATGAAAGAGGTAGACAAACAAGATGGAGGAGAAGGAGGCCCATGGCCTTCCTTCTCCTACTCTAACTAGATTGAGTGGGTCATGATAGCTTGGAAACAAGCTATTAAGTACAAAATGAGAGCCGCCAAAGAGGCGGCTCACCCTAAAGCCTAACTAAGGCCTAAGCCCTAATTAAAGCCTCCATGGATGAATAACCGCCACTCCACACGCTCCGTCCTTGAAGCCTCCATTCCATCAACCACTTCATCAATGAATATAGCCTCATATGCTACCACAAGGTTAGATGGATGAGACTTACAACAATCAAATTTCAAACACAACATGGACATCAAAGACTAGTTGTACAAAGCCCATGGTAAAACGCTCAATTCTAATTTAAGCAATTAACCCTATTTCTAATTTAGGATTCACTAAGAGGAATTTTTCCTCCTCTAGTTCTTCTCCATCATCAATTGGATTCACTAGGGGGAATTATTCCTCCTCTAGTCCTTCCACACCCTAAAGCTTAAATTAGTCTTAAACGTCCCATCAAAGGCCTTGCAACAACTAATCCCTAATATACAAATTGCATTCAAAACTAAATTATTGTATATTCATCAATTTACCTCAAGATGTCATGGTTTGCAAACACTTCATTAATAAAAGTCATTATTAACAACATTTAAACAAGAGAGCGCTCTCACGCTCGCACAATTCCCGTAAGGGGTCAGTAGTTATGTTCTATTACAAAATATAATACTCTGTATTATGTGTAGATGACCATGACTAGAATAAAACAAAAGGAAGTAGTGGTTAAACCACTGTTGTTAGCACTCTATAAAGCACTTGTCACAGATTGTTGGTACGAGGCTGGGTGGTTGGTACAATTTATTTCCTGCCTATACACTAGCAGCACCAAGTCACCTGGATCACAAGAGGTGCTCGAACAAGCTCCATAGGGTTTGAACCCGCACCACCTCTTTGAAACACAAAGCCCTTACCAACCACCCAAGGCTGATGACTTGGTGCTCGAACACCCAATACCTTCCATACTTATCAATACTTTCCATAGTTATAAACAACCTCCCCCTTTGCCCACTCTCTGTTTATAGTATTAAGTGTTTTCTTACTAGCTAAATAATTGTGTTATATGTAACAATAATATTCATCGTCAATAATAGAGAGTAGTATTGTCTCAATATCCCCTTGTCCGATGGGCATCTAGTCATTAGCATTACAAATGGACACTTTATTCACACCGACCCTTTTTGGGCACAAAGTTTTATTATTATTATTAAATTCAGACAACTCTCAAGTAGCCCCCTTCTTTTTACAAGTCTTAGATTATATATTTATGATTTCAAATTAAGTTTTTTAGAGTGCACATGAGCCTTAATGTACTAAATTTTCAATGAAGATTTTCTATTTATATTTGTGACAACTTCTCAAAGTTTTGCATATGATGGAATTTGATCAGTAAACACTTGGGATTCAACTTTTGTTTATTTTCATAGGAATTTGTTATAAGATGTTATTCGAACTTCATCACTTTGAAAATTTCAAATAGTAAGATAGTGTCACATGAAAATTTGAAGTTACAATTAAAAGCTTCTTAAACCCAAAACAAGTTTTTGCAATTTCAAGCAGACATGTTAAAGCTTTGACTTCAGGTTTGTAGTGAATTTCATCGCTCATCCTTCCAACATTGCAATCTAGGTTTTTTCTTTCTGTGCGATACCAAAGAGCCTTATCGTCTTTCTGGGTATATTTGTTTCTTCAATGTTTCTAGATTGATTGGTGGCCTTCAAATGCAGCTCTTCATCATACTACTCTGATCAACGATTGGCTACAAAATCTGCTGGACAATGTGCTCTTTGCACCTGCATTGGTTCATCGCATTTGTACAGAAAGACGAGGACATATTCAGAGCAGGCTAGCTGCAAATGACATTGGATTGAAGAATTTGGAAGTGGGAGCCGCCGACTTTTCTCTTTCAGGTGTTTTTGTGATCGCTGAATTTGATTCCCGTGCTTGTCTATCATTGTCTGTGTTACTCCTTCAGAAACGTATCATGGTTTTTTGGCTCAATAGTCAAAGTGATGGCTTGTCAAATTGACAACTTGAGCGAGTAACCTTGAGCGATCAATGACTTACATGCGAAATACATAAGATAGTTTGCGATTTATGTCGATTGGTCCCTTGAGTACTTTATTCTTGTTGTACGAAGATCTGAGTATCCCTTGCGGTCAAGCTTTGAGAGTTGTCTACGCAATCTGGAGGAAGTAGGAAAATTAGGGTTATGGTTCATCCATATGTGAAATTCATTGCTTACCATCTGTTCAGCCTCGTTTGTTGAGGTGGCTGCTGTATAGCCATATCTCCACGATCAGCATAATTTTCTGCATTGAGCTAGACTTGTTGAATCTGGACTCAAGATTTTCTCATGTAGGTTGACTGTGTGTGCAAATAAACCTAAATTGCCGAATAACTTTGAGGAGGTAACATAAGAAAACAGGTTCCGGTCGGACACACCCATTGGCGTTAAAGGGTTAACAAATCTTCACGGTGGTTCTCTTCTTGCACAAATCACCGAGTGTAGTAATTTCCCTCAGTGCCGATTCATATTTGGTGCTGAAGTTGCTGGTATATGCAAAGTTAGAGTTGTTGTTGTAGACCTGAATATGAATTCCTCATATTCCACCCTTGTTGCTTTTCTTTACTTTCAAATTGCTTCATGTAATACTAAGATCTTTATCCTCTAACTTGTGCGATACCAAAGAGCCTTATCGTCTTTCTAGGTATATTTGTTTCTTCGATGTTTCTAGATTGATTGGTGGCCTTCAAATGCAGCTCTTCATCATACTACTCTTCATCATACTACTAAGTCTGGATAATGTGCTCTTCGCACCTGCATTGGTTCATCGCATTTGTACAGAAAGACGAGGACATATTGAGAGCAGGCTAGCTGCAAATGCCATTGGATTGAAGAATTTGGAAGTGGGAGCCGCCGACTTTCCTCTTTCAGGTGTTTTTGTGATCGCTGAATTTGATTCCCGTGCTTGTCTATCATTGTCTGTGTTACTCCTTCAGAAACGTATCATGGTTTTTTGGCTCTATAGTCAAACTGATGGCTTCTCAAATTGACAACTTCAGCGAGTAACACAATAATTTTGTGTCAAAACCTAATGCTATTTGCGATTGTATTACAGGTTTGGTTGTGGCAGCGCATCGAAACCCAACGGCGGTAGCTCAATATCTAGAAATCACGTTAGTTGCAACATACTCAAACGCCGGAAGAGCTTCTCAGTATCTTTACTTGATGTAAGCCTATTTCTCTAATAAGGACAATTGAGAATCATTGATTATCACTTCTCCTCTCATTTAACAGTACCATTGTAATGTCTTGGAGAACAAAGTTCCTTCATAATTGGGCGGCCATTGAGTCCCATGAATTATATGGATAAATGATTTTTAAACGCACACCAGACATTGGTATTGAAGATGGGTTACTTCAGTGGAATACATCAACTTAGGTGGTAGAAAAAGCTTTGTTGAACCATAATGCTTGTTACTGAAATTTTGATGTGCATGTTTGCAGCTGCTCACGAATTCACCATGATTTTTGCTCTTTTTAGTGTAGTGCTATCACGACTTCAAGAATCAGATTTATACAGGAAGAGGTGAGTTTATTTGTATTATGTTCTTCTGGACATGTGTGATGATCATGTTAGCTTTTAGATTTTTCCATATTTGACACAAATTGTAATATCTAATGTAATATATGTATTTGATGGTTGTAGATAATAGGAAGATATTTGATTGATTGATTATTATAAATGGCAATAAATATGGCAATACTTGTGAAATGTCGATGCAACTATAGTTGTGGTCGTTCCGCTATTGGATTCCACCTGGTTTCCAAAAAGACAAGATTACGCCATGAGCAATTTGATCCTGAAAGGAAGCAAAAACATACATCTTCCATAGTTGTTCAAGAAAGAAGAAAGGATTGGTGTCCATGTAGAACTTGTCATGGGTACAAGAAGTGTGGTAAGAGCACTATATACAGACATTTGACGGAGGATTCTACAATGTCACATTTTTTAGATGGACAAAACGTGGTTATCAATACTTCCGACAATGACACTTATGATATTGGTAATGGAAATGATATTGATATTGGGAATCAACTTAGCCATGTAGGTGATGAAGACATCACTTTGGGAGATAACTCTGGTCATGAAGGTGAGATTTCAAATAGAGTAGAAACTGGAATCCAACACGAAGTTGCAAAAGAGCTTGAAGAAACAATTTATACAAATTGATTGAATTACAATCATTATGTGATTCCAGCAATATGGCAATTGGAGATCAAAATTCCATATTTAAATTGCTATTTGGGGACGTTAAAGAAAATGCTAGTGCTCCTGGGGATTTAATAGATCTTGCAAATTACAGCTTCGGGAGGTTACTTGGAGCTTTGCCTGATGATTGACAAAGTGAATTGGGAGGGGTATCATTTCCCAAGTCATTTCATCAGTTTACTATATTGTATAGGAAACTAGGTATGGTTAGGCCTGTTTGGTACAGGTTATGGACCGGAAATGCAAATATCCCTCATGAGCCCATTCTTCTATTACCATCAGCAGAAGATTTTCGAGAAAGACCAGATTGTAAATTTTGTTCTCTTGATCGTCGTCGTCTTTAGATGGATTGTCATCATTGCTGTTCAACATGCACTGAGTGCGGGATCAAGAGAAGGGATACTCTAGCCTTTGATTATTTGCCTTAGGTAGAAATTCTATCATTATTATGCAAGTTAAGATCCATTTGTCATGAATTTTTGACAATGTGGAGGGCAAATGACAAGTGGCTTAGAAAACCACCAAATGAAGTACCTTCAGTTATAGTTGATGTTTGGGATGGGAGCAAAGTGAGAGAATGGAGTGATTTTTGAGATCCAGGGGCTACATACGAATTGCCAATTACCTGTAGCAAATGTCAAAAACATTATTGCACATTTCCTACAAATGTAAGGGCAAAAGAGCTAAATTTAGGATGGAAATCACATCTACAACAATACTCTTTTCCTTGTTCAACATGTTCTTGTCTTGTTCGTGCTCCAAGGACAGTATTGAAGGTGTGTACAATTCCTCTATCATTTAGTATTGATGTAAAAATATGTGACATGCATGATTTTGTATTGAATTGATATATAATTGATTGTGTTCTTATTGCAGGGAGATCCACGCAATTTTGCAATTTTGGGTCACTCGGATGGATTTAGACCATCTAGAACAACTTACAAAAGTTGTTGGACTTTGGAAGTTACAATTCTCAATGCTAGGAAGACAAGCTTACTTGGTCCTATTCCATTATTGTTTATACCTATGTCATCCGGGAAGCTTTTTCATTGTGGAGATGAATTTGTGATGAATTTTTTCTTATCCCCGTTTATTTCAGAGTTGGAGAAGGCTTTCACTGAAGGATTTGAAGTTGATTATGCCTACGATGTTGGAAGGATTAGTTCGTACATCTCTCAATCTTCTCCAAGGTAAATTTTCAAATTATGAATATGAAACATGCATAGATGGTATTAAAGAGGTAGAAGAAAATGTGTTAAATAGAATGTCCTGTGAAGGTGATCTTACATTTTTTTTTATTGAAGGCTACATTTTATACATTTGTTTATCTATAGTTCTAATTTTTATTTTATTTTATTTTAATTTAATTATTTGTGTGTAGACTTCGGGCTAGCTTATTTATATTCACAAGCGACCATCCTGCTCAAAGCAAGGTTTCGAATATCAAAAACAATGGATATTCTTCATGTCGGCGTTGTTATACTACTCACGCAGTGATTGCAGAAGGTAGAGTTGTCTTTTCTGAAGAACGTACAACTGTGCAGTGGAAAAATATAATTGAGTTAGCTAAATCTTTGGAGAATTGGGAAGCAGCTTCAACAAAAAGTGAAAAAAAATTAGTTTCAAATACTTCAGGTTTGGTTACTTACATGATTGTTAGTGATGAATTAAAGTTTCATTGCTTATAATATAAATTGTGTTAGTGATAGTTTTAGAAGCATAAATTGTTTCAATACTGAAATTGTTTGTTCTATTTTTTATGGGGTTTGTTCTCCAAATCATATACGACCTATGTTGTCATCATTGTTTTATCAATCTTAGATTCAAGGCATTCTAAATGTAATGTATTAATTCAAATTGTTATTAGAAAATGGATTTTGTGGATATTTTGAAAAACAAGTTCATTTCCTAATGCATAATGTTTAAGGATTGTTTCTTGCAGGCATTACAGGAAGATTTGAGTTATGGCGATTAAATTGGCTATATTCATTTCACCTCATTAGAGATTTGGTATTTTATGGAATGCACAGCATTCTAATGAACATTTTTTAAAAATTCATTGAAGAGTTTATGCAATCAAAGGGAAACACGGATGCCAACAAAGAAGACATTGAAGGGGCTATGAAGGTTCTTACAAATACCAAATTAAAGAAACTAGCTCATAGATGGCCGCAAGCTTCCACGCAAAGGCTTGGGTACTTTAAAGCCCAAGAGTACCCAGTGTACATCTTATGGTGTTTACATTATACCTTGGACCATATTAGAGCAAATTTTGATTCCCCATTGATACATGTTGGATTGTTGTTGGTTGAAATAGCAAGGTTGTAATTCTTACAGACGCAATTAGAGGGATGGACTTCAAGTACCATTCAAAGAGCAAAGAGACTTTTCTCAGAATGGTGAAGAGCGTGAGTGCAGCATAAGGGACCGACACCTTCGGTTCTTGAGCATGCCATTGGTTCGGGGCACTTATTGGAAGATGTTATTAGACATGGACCACAAGACGTTTATTGGGTTTAAAAGTTTAAAAGAGAAGTTTCAAAGTACATGCGAGCAGCTTCCAATAGCAATCATTATCGATGCGAAGTAAGTTTCACATTATACTTTTCAAGAACTCTCTTTGCTCGTGTAATACGCCAAGTTCAAGAAGATAGAGACCAATTATATCCTTGTGAGAGAGCTTTTTTACATATTTATATTCACCTAAAGCTACCAACAACATCTCTTTCATTGGAGCAGAACCCAAGATGCCCTATATGGCACAAAATGTGCCTTATTCGGGTATCTTCCATTTTGCTTGCATTACAACTATGGAAACAATGTAAAATTCTTCCAGAGAATAGTGCTTGCAAGAAGATGATAATAGCAATGCCCTTTGCTATTGGTAAATCAAGAATTGAAAAAAAAACCATTGTCTCCATCTATACAAAGGTGGCTTCTGGGTTATTGGTCACTCTAGATTATTTGGCAGGCAGTTTATAGAGGGTGATATTAGTAAGTGGATGTATCCACTAAAGACAATCGTTTGGAGAGGACATACATATCAAATCAATGATTCCATTGTAATTCAACGAGATTCAGATATTGGAATCTCAAGATTGTCAATGCTGGCTTAGAAGGGGATTATTAAATCCTTTTTTATCCATGAAGTGGATAACAACATGTTAATTTTTTTAGTGCGAAATACTATGATCAAATTATGGAGAATGACAAGGCCATTTTCCATCCTGCATCAAGCATGTCATTAATCAAACCGATACCAAGAAATCATAGAGGGGATTGTGTACGTCCAATTTCTTAGATTTTACACAAATTTGTGCCCCTTCCAGCCGTTGGTAGTAATAATTGAGAACGTCAAGGTTTACTTGTTGCTTATGAAGTACAAGGTACATCTGTATCGTGATATATCAAAATAGTAGATCCTGGCGGTCTCTGCATTCCTTACATTAGCAACCATTCGGGAGTGTTTTCCAAGATGACGCCATTGATCAGGTACTCTTTATCCCATTCCTGACTCAAATTATGCTATTTGCATCTTACTGCAAGCAGGTTTCACCTGTGGGAGTTGAAATTAATCCTTTAGGAACTTCTCTGTCTTATGTTTTAACCCTTTAACGCCGATGGGTGTGTCCGATCAAAACTTGTTTTCTTATTAATTTTTCCTTTGAATCAATTTTGATGAATTATGAATACCTTATTTAAGTACCCAACCTTACAAAACTTAACTCAAATCATGTCTTCAATTGTTGCAAGAAGTTGCACAAACATCCAACGGTTGATCGAAAAAATCATAATGTATAAAGTAACCGTATACTAGTGGTGAAATTGTGAACTTTGGAGGATGTACTACTTCAATCATCATTAGATACTTGCATGAATTATTTTACTTCAAATGGAATTGGCTCAATTGTGCAGTAAACCTCAATTCCGTTAAAATGGCACTATGCCATGTGCCATTTTGTCACACCAAATCTTACACATGTGCTCACATGGAATGGTGTATTCTGTAATATCACAATTATTTTGATAATATCACTTCTTTATATAAATTGTCACTCATTTTCCATAATATCACCTTTAAGTTTAGGTGTGCCATTTTAGTGGCATAATGCCATTTTAACGGAATTGGGGATACGATGTCAATAGCTTTGCATTGACATATCATATGTGAAAAAAAACTCCATACACAATCAATGGTGATTGTTTTGCATAAGTATACTTGAAATTGTACAAAAATGTTCCAAAATTATACGGATCAAACGAGAAGTTTTGAAGGTACGGAGAGAGATCAAAACTCACCAAACAATGAAGAATGTATTGAAAAGAGTGTTTGAATAAAATTTTAAGATAAAATCAATGTCCATGTGTATGAAATACAACATAGTATGTTTTATGGTATTCATTATATTTTGAGGTATTTGATGTATTTTGAGTTGTATTATTAAATGTTCCAAGAGTTAAACAACTCCAAATTATGATCGGATTATTCGAAACGGTTCTTATAAGATTTAGGTCTATTCGTTAAGAGAACCTCAAAGGTTAATTTGCAATGGCTTTGATGTAAATTGACGCAAATTTGCAGTTTAAGTTTTACGTTTGCCTGACGCGTTGATGATTGCAGGTTCCTGCATGGATAGAAAAGTTGATTCTTCAGAAGCGTTACTATATGCAGCTCTGCAACTCCACCTTCATTCAATCAGTATGCTAGACCGTGAAGGCATTCAGTCGGTGAGTTTGATCTTCTTAATACCTCGTGTTGGGATAGTTTTTTTGATATGTAAGAAGACACTATGCAGTTCAAGTACCTTGAGGAACTTTCTACTGGTCGTATCATGATCATCAGAGTGTACTATCGCCATTCCTCGATCTACTCGGTGCCCACAGGGTGAGCTCGGACGAGAACTGAGCCTAAGTCAATCCTGGTTCTTGATTGAAATTAGCTTAAAGAGAATCTGTTATTTGAGTGTGAGGCCATCAGACGATAATGTTCGTCATTTCCTAAGGTTATTTTGTACCCAGATTTGAAAATCAGATGATCTCGTGCAAATGGGCTACGTACCTCCTGTTAGGAAATAATATCAATCTTTATGGACGTGAAGAACGGGTTCTCTACGTCGTTACGCTTAAACATACGCGGTAAAGTAGATCCAAATATTGACCATCTTCTTCTATGCCATGAATAGTATGATATGAATCAACTTTGTTTGTTCTGGTGTCTTCAGGTGGGGGCGCTTCAGGATGTCCTCATCGAGTTGTCCAAACTTCGTGGCGTGTTGTTTCATAAAGTGGTGGAGGAGTTACATCTTCATCTTTACAACAAGGGTGAATACAGGTGTGTAATACTTTCATATCTTTTCGAAAGTAGCGAGAAGTTGCTGTTAGCTTTGTCGTAGTCGCGAGGGGTGTTATTTAGCTGTGCTCGATAGTATACATTTCATCGTCATTTTTGATAGCACACCGATTAATCGTAGTGACGTTGTTTATTTACACCACACCAAGCATCATTGAATCACTGCTGAATGATGAAGATGACTATTGATGAGCTCATTAACCTTTTGGGATGCAGGTATGTGGAACTTTTTCCACTAGCTGCGGAGGTGCTGGATGTGAGAGAATCTCAAAAACTCAAAATGATTGAAGCTTTCAAGTTTGAACGTCAACGAGTGCGATTCGAGGCGGAGATTGGCAAAGCACCTCCTCTCTCCGAACGACGAGCTCTCCGAGCACATTCGCGAGGAAGCGTACGTTTTTCCTCCGTTTTTGTCACCTCTTAGAATCATCACCATTATGATAGCTTATAAACCATCCTAATGTTCAATGGCGACCTACTACATCTGTATATTTTCCTTGAACTTTCGAAGCGGAGGATCATTGGTTAGACTTGTAGAGGAAAATGCATTTCGCATTGAAAAAGTGGAGTTCTGCGGAGCTGCAGATTAGAATTGCGGGAGGAGTATCGACTGGAGAATCGACAGGCGTTTGCTTCGCTCTGGTCGGACTTCGCAGCAGGATTGACCATTTTATTGTTATTAGTATTTAGCCCTAAGCAGGTTCGATCGACCTCTCTCCTTGTCGACCTCTCTCCTTTTATTTTTTAAGATCAACTTCATAAACGATCGAATGCCGTTTTGCAGGTTTTAATAATGAAGTTGACAGGCGTACGGTTGTTCACAAACATCTCCGACACTGGGAAAGCATTCATCATTATCCTTCTCACCGACATATTTCTCGAGTAAGACATTGACATTACCAGAAGAACTCAATGTATGTACACATTGATCTCTTCCAATATACAAGTGAGTATTTGTTAAGTCAGCCTGACTTGCACTCAATTTGCACAAGAATGCTAGCAAGATCTTGCTTCGGGGAAGCACAAAATTTTGACATTGGCAAGAACTTGCTCCAAGGAAGCACGAGCATGGGATCGAGTTAACTTCATATGCGCACTTTGAGGAGCGTGTGTTTGCTTGCTTGCTTTGGACTGACTTCGATCATCCTTGCTTCAGCTGGAGTCTTGCTTTAGAAAACTTTTACAGAACTCATCTTGGCACTTTCTCTGGCCCGTTCCTTGTGCACTAGTGAAACTTCAAGAGAGAGTTGTGCCCTGGGGGCCTGATGTTTTATCATATTCCTTGGAAGTTGAGTGTACGCACACACATTTTAAGCTGACAATACCGTTATTTATGTAGGTGGAGTGCTTAGTGGCAATTCTTATATATCGGAACTACATCAAGGGCCATTTTTCACACAAGAGTAATGTGGAGGTTTCCCAGCAAGCAAGACCTGTTCCCAGGAGATCTCCCGTTCCATTTCTTTGTCCACTGAAACCTAGCTCATCGACAACCTCAGCTCAATCAGCATCACACCTTTAATCTAAGAGATGGTAGTATGGATATCATCAACAACAAGTAGATTTGTCAGGGATAGATTTGTGAGGGACAGAGTTAATGATTTAGGTTTAAGTCTAGTAGGCTCATTACAATGGTAAATCATTCTTAAAAATAAGAAAGATTCATTTATCCCCATTGTGCAATTATGGTGATTTTGCTCATTTGAATCCCATTATTTTTCATTGTCCAATTCTTTGTGATTTTCACACTAGAAATGTCCACAGTTTCATGGGTGGAGGCAAAAGGACCTTGTGAAACTCACATATTTATACAGTGGAAAGCCTCCCATTTTCCATAGAGAATTCAATAGTGAAAAGCCACGATAATTCAATAGTAGAAATCAGAACCTTGGGACACATGAATGTCCCATGGTTCCACTATGGAAAACTAGACTTTTTCATTATCTTGCATTCATGAAAAATTGGTAATTTCATGCTCTGCATTTTAGTTGTGACGCGTTACGTGAGATGGTCCTGTCAGGTGGACCTGTAGATGACGGTAGATGACGGTAAAGAGAAATTAGTCCGCGATGGATTCCCAATCCAGGAAGCGTCCTTTCATTGCTGAGTGCTCAAGACGTGATGCTGATTTGCCGTCGAAGAAGCGTCGTTGTGAAACTGAGACGGCGACGTCATGAGTGGCGAAGACCCACTCGCTGCTGGAGCGTGAGACGGGGTTGCATGCGACTCAGCCGGTGAGATCTGGACAGTGCTGCGAGCTGCAGTCTGGTTCCTATATGCTGGGCCCGTGAATACAAAGGCTTCGTTAGTGGAGTTCTGTTGGTGTTCACCTCGTGAAGCACGTTGGTGTTGCCATTATAACGGAGTAGAATACGGTGGGGGCCTATAACGGCGATTATATCCTCCACGACCGCCACGAACAGCGCTGCGAGGGCCGTTACGGGGTGGAGGTGGCGTCCGAGCTACCTCTCCATCCGCTGCAAGGGCATTGATGTTGAGGCGAAGGCGTTTGCTCTGGGAGTGCGGGCGTGATGCTACCGGGTTGGCCGCAGAGAACGATGCTGGCTTGATCCACCGTTCGACCTGTCGTATGCCGGCGCCTGGAGGATGGGCTGCTAGCAGTTTAGCGTTGGGATCGGCAGCAAACTCCAGAGCAGCTTCAGTCATCAAGTTCCGAATGAAGTGGAACGTTATCTGGTGTCGGACCGCCACTCCTGCTGCGTCGCTGATCCAGATGATAAAAGCGCCGAACTTGGCAGCCAGTGAAGGGTATTCATCAGTAAAGAATATATGCAAATTGTTGAACATGAACCATAGTGCTTGATCGAACCACATGATGTCGCCTTTGCAGCCTTTTGAATCATCAGGCTTGCACGTGCATCGAAAATAAGGACGTTGGCAATTCCAAATCGCAGATGAAGATTTTTTGATTCACCCAAAATTAGAGTTCAGCCCCTGAGTGTTTAGTCATGATGCGTACTTCGGGAGAAGAGCACTTGTGATGGTCAAAAACATGACAAGGGGGAATGCTCCAGGGATCAGCTGGCCCTCTCGGAGGAATTCTGCACCATGAAGAGCGTTTGCCTTGAGCGCCTCGACCTCTGCAGCACCCATGTTACACCAGGTGCGCCACACAGGCACTGAGATGGGATCAAGCAAGTTTATGTTTGGCAACCCCGAGCATCGATGCGCCTTGTTAGCAACCTGTGCTTCGATAGAGCAGGCAGGTGTGAAAGGGGCCACCGGACCTTTGCCAGATGCCAACAGGAGCGCCAGATCTTTCTCGGCTTGCGATGACTGGATCGTCTCAACTAAGTCTTCCAGGGCAGCCTTCTCCGCAGGCACAATATTGAGGCCACTCAAAAACGGATGGTTCGCAGTGGTCGACGGTCCTGAGAATGACGCTGGATGGAAAGTCGCCTCGTGGGGGTTTGCAGCTTTCAAGGCTGTGTCAACTGCGATGGAATCTTTCTCCGCTTGTAGGAGTGCCTCGTTCTCCCACTCTAGGATATCCGCGAGCTGTGTATGGGCAACACGCAACTAGGCCAGCGCTTTCTCGGACGAATCTTGAATGCTGATATTGACGATCAGTGTCCATTGAGAGAGATCGAGGGTAGCCAGTAAAAGAGGTGCATGCTCACCATCCTCGTCAAGATCGAGAAGTGCACTCTTGTCCATCTCCTGGATGAAAGAGTGAATCTCGGCCGAATTGAGCGAGGCTAAGGTGGCCTGTACAGCAGGAGCGGGAGCCGATAAGGGGTCCCCATATCTAAGCGCGGACAGGTCCGAAGCTCATTGCCCATGCAGCAGAGAATTACTTGCGTCCTGCAAGAATACCCGATGATAAAGCACAAACGAATCATAAGAAAGATAAAGAAGCTAACCACTTCTTTGTGGATCGAGGGCCGAGAGAGAGCAAGACATTACATGTCACCCCATTTGTGGGATCTTTCTGACAATTCAAATTATTTTTTCTATCGATCTATTCATGTCCACAGCAGTCTTTCAGCATTCACCTATTTATCGATATCTGGAGTATTCTTCCAGATATTGTATCGAGCACAGAGAAGAGCCCATGTCATGGTGTCACTGGACGTTCGTAAGAAACATGATCAGCGCATCATTCACGTCAGTCGTGGGACAGACGAGGTCCTGAAATACAAGGACTAACTCACGATTTACATAGCCCAGTCCCGTTCGTGTGGGAGGGCTAGTACAGTAATCTTAGTCACCTACAGAAAATGCCACTCCTCTTTGGATTGTAAGCAATATCCAGTACGTTATTATACGTGGCGAATCGTACACGCATAAAGGCTCCTATTATGCCGCAAAATCTATTCAGCTCGTTTTTATGGGAGTCAGCACCTCATTTTCAGCAAGAAAGCTATTCTTGGACCCTATGGTGACATCATGCAACTACATAATGACACCCTGCTAGAAGTTGAATGGTGGAGGGAGAATAAATATCTACAAGTGTAGAGCGTAGCTCTAAGCTGAGGGGGTCCGCCTCACCTGCACCCATGGACAAAACGAACATGTAGTTAGAATTGGTCCGTGTGCGAGGTGTCTACAGCCAAGACCCCACGTTGTTATCCGAATCGCAAGTTAGAACAATGCTGCAAGACTCATGACATTCCCTCCACTACAAGTTTCCCAACCGTGACTGAGCACCTTGTATGCTTAAAAAACAGGAAAGATGAGGTTAGATTCTGCTGTCAAGAAATAGTCTCTCTCCGTTATCCACCTGCGACATGGTGTAGCTCGGCAGTTCTCACAAGAAACTCCGGTCCACGACACCACGTACAATATCACACACTCCGTAACTTCGCGAGAGAAATGTCTCCATTCGTTCTTAGGAGAAGGAAAGAACAGAAACGCCGGCCGGGTTTCCACCTCGTTGCTTGTTGGGCAGTTGAAAGCGCTGCTGTATAAGCACTACTAGGATGAGGGGGGTTTTGTGATGTGCTCACATCACAAACTCTCGAGTAAGGGATGGGCAGAGAGAGGGTAAATCCCTACTTACTTCTCCTTGATGAAAGTATGGATGATAGTGAAGATGACATATTTAACTAAATATGGACAATCCACGGTCTACAATTAAGAACAATAGTTGCAAAATGATTTCTAGAATCTAAGTTCTATGAAGATACTCTTCAAATATGTAGATTTTAAGGTCATGGATGGAGGGATCTCCCCATGTTTTAAAGTCCATAAATAAGCCCAAAGTCCATATTTAGTTAAATGATGCATGAAGGTTTTCATCCGTGGTTTAGACATTCATTCCTTATTTTTCATCTTCGCCGCAATAACCAGCAAGGATCTTTCCGAGTCGCAGCGCAGAGGTTTATGCGAGGTGTGGACCTCGAGAGTGGCAGGCTTCAAAGGGCGGAGGGTTCTCAGGTCGGGGTGTGTCATCGTTGCGGCTGCTCGAAGACCCGCTGCTCAAGGTCAGTCAGGATCTCGCACCCTCCAGCCATTGAGGTTCTTTGTGGGTTTGGCTCCCTGTCGTTAATAACTATGCAAATTGTACCATTCATGCGATTAGGGTTTTTGAATCCGTCTTCTCCAGTGCTATGGATGCTTGTGTAGTGCAAATTGGTTGCAATGAGCATTGGACATTGTATGCATGTTCATTCAGAAAATTTATCATGTACGCTTTTGCTAATTCTCGAGCAATTGAGGAGAGGACGTTGGGGTCTTTTTAAATGAAACCCAAGCTTTAATATAATGACACAATTACTTACTTCAAAGTTTCACTTAAAAAGTGAAAGCTTGAAAATTGTCTAGCATCCTCAATGAGCTTCGACAATGGCAGTCATGGCTGCCTTGACCTAATTTATGGCACCCGAGCTCTAGAATCCGTATTGAGCTTCGAAGCATAATCGTCAACAATTTGTGAGTCGTGATCGACGAATTGTTTCACAATGATGATGATGCAACAAAGAATTGCGGATGCAGAGGCGACCCATGGATGCGGTTGCACGGTTGTGCACTCCTCCCACCTTGTCTCCGACACTCGTGCACGTCCTCCTCCTCGCCCGCGTAGCGATCCCCGCTTCTCTCTCCATTCGCGCTTCTTCCACCTCTCTGCTACTTCCACCTCCGGTCGCAATTTGCCGTGGCTCATTGTTGGATTGGGAAACCCCGCTCCAAATTCAAGGCACTCGCCACAATGTACCCTCCATTCAATTGCTCATTAGATTAGATAGGGTTTGTAAGAACCGATGCTCTTGACGACGTTAGCTTAATTGGAATTTAGGTTTGTCCGACCTCACGCTCGATGGTTCTCGTATAGATAGGGTTTGAAATGATTGATGCTATTGCGGAAGCGAGGGGTATTCCGCTACGAACTATTCAACACAAAGCACTTCTAGGAAAGGGTACGTGTTTCTTGCTTGAGTCCAGTTTTTGCTTCGAATATGTAAATGATTGACAATTTGCGGTTTATGCTATTTCGTGTAGTTTTCCTTCTTGGAGTATTGAAATTTCTCAAATATGACCGGTTTCTTCCAACCGCACTTCGATATATTGATCAGTTAGCAAGCTTATGTACAGTTGAAATTGATTATTGCAGGATATATCGGATCTACACCAGTTCTTCTTGCTAAACCTCAGACGTATATGAATTTGAGTGGAGAATCTGTAAGATATTCTGAGCTACTCTTTCTATTAGAAAACTAATTGTAAGTGTTATAGTCGACAATCGGTCATTTATTTGAACGAGCCAACGGCATTTGTTCATACACGAAGTTTGATAACTTAACATGATCATTGACATTGTTTATAACTCTCTGATCAGATTGGACCAATTTCTACTTACTACAAGATACCACGTGAACGTGTGCTCGCGGTATGGCATTACTCTTGCGCATTGCTCTTCGTCGCGTATTATTTTCTAGGTTGGAAGTGCTTTTTCTTATGAGCTTGGGTTTTGTTGCAATGAGCATTGGACATTGTATGCATGAGCATTGGACATTGTATGCATGTTCATTGAACCGATGCTCTTGATGCAGTTTGACTTGCGAATGTTGTGGGGCTGCTTCCTGATAGTTGTTCATTTGTTTGTGTGGTTCGCAACTTTTACCGATGTCAGCGCCGATGTAATATCGATGACATATTACAGAGAGAGCAGCAAGCCGCGGCAAGGTTCAATGATCAAACTCTGTCTGCATCAGAGCATGCTAGGCCTTTCTTCGCAGATGCGGATGTAAGCAACAGTGGTGCAGGAGCAGGACCATCATTCAATGGTTGTACTACTTCGGCTTCTCATCTCTTCCGAGCTGCTCGGCTCCAACTTCAGGCGTATGGAGCGTGATGCAAATTGCAGATGTAGATAGATAGCTAGATATGTACATATTTCCTACAATGTACACTTCCACAAATGTAGACTTTTCATTACATAATATAAATTTTTCTTAATCTACACGATGACAACATTCCCAAAAATCTTTGTATCAAGTACATGATTTGTGAGGAATTCCTCAAACCCTAAAGTCATGAAAATTTGACACATGTTATGCACAATTTGAGTTTACCGTTTTACCTTAATTATCTTACCTATGTAATTTTGCCTAATTTACATAGCACATGGCAAACGTTTGCCATGGGCTAGTCATGTGGGCACATGGCAAACCTTCACTTTGTACATTTCCAATGTACACTACGTTTGCCATGTGCTCTACATCACAAACCCCCCTAAACTCTAGTAGTGAAGGCGGGCTTATGATGGTGAGGTAAGTCCCCTTGTCCGGACAGGCGGTGGGCAAACGTGGTGCGCCACAAAATGATTAGCATTCAGGGTACGAAGTATCGCCGGGTAATGAGTCACAATCCGGACCTCAAAAGCCAGAGCTAGTCATCATGTTAGAGATGGGTAGCAGCCCTTTCTCTGCGTCATGAGTTTCGTCCGTCCGCCCAAGTCGGGTGTGTCCAGGTATCACTCGGATTTGATCGTCCCGTATCGTAAGTGACGGTCCCGGGTGTGAGATGATGTGCTTAACGGTGTAGGGTATGACCTGATATCCTAATTGCCACCGTTTTGAAACCGTACCATGCGTCATTCCATGTGTAACGGAAGAAAGTTTTTACATTCTGTAGAATAAGATTTCACTTTCTTCGACAAAAATAAGAGAGAGAGAACTATACTAGACACCCCATTTCTGGGATCCTTTTGTCTACTTTTTTCATGTCGTTTCTTGTATCATTGCTTAGCCACGAACATGCTATTTTTCCTCTATCATTTATTAGTACATGGACAATGATCAAAAACCCAATCAAATGTACCATGTTCTTGAAACCACACCATAATCGTCTTGAAAATAATTGATGTCAGAAAAAGCTACAAAGCAGGTCTTGCCGCATGGTTGATTATTTTAAGTTTCAAAAATCATCAAGTATAGCATAGTTTTGCAGTCTCGTTGTGACCAGGATCAAGATCATAAAAAACATAATGCAGGCATTAGATTCGGTACCCATGTAATATTGTAAGGCTTGAGGAAGCCGAGTCGAGCTTTTGTCATGACCAATGCTTACATAGTTGATTGTACCTAGTTTAAGTAACCATATTTGATACAGAACTAATATGTGACATTTTGGTCCAGAAAAATAGGTATTCCAGCTTAGTATGTATACGGATATACGTATTTCGTGATAGTAGAGGCCACTAATTTAATCAACAAAGAAAGTCAAGCCACACAGGCTCTACTGCGTGTTTGCTTTTTCAAAGACAGATTATGTCAAGTAAGATAGGGTGTCGCAGTATTTGTAGGACTACAAAAACATGTGCTACTATCGCCACATACTGCACTGAGTCTTATGTCACCAAACAGTGCTGGGAGGGAGGGCGGGGTCGATAAGCAAAGTTATTGAACAGATCATGATGGATAATAGTCATAGTTCGAGAAAAACTGAGCATTGTTGGCAGTGGAATCATCAGCGGGAGTCAAGAATTGCACTACTTTATTTAAAGAACCAGTTGGTAGAAAGGGTAGAGATCTGCCGTAAGGTGAGAGCCAAAGCTCTAATTTCAAGAAGACGCGCCTCACCTGCACCCATGGAATCAAACAAACGAATAGTCAATTCAAAACCGCATGTCGTTGTTATCCGTGTCGGAAATTAGAACTCTACTTTTAGCTTACCAGATTCCTATCAAGAAAGCGTCATATTCTCCAAGACAGCAATGAAATGACGCAATCTAGTGGTGACATAGTGCAAGCATCTCTTGAATTTAGAACTTATATTGTAAACGGAACCTGGGTGGTCATCGCTACACGTAGAGCTTGGCCGTATTGGAAGTTGTATACGTGAACTTCGCAACCGGAGCGTTGGTGTTCAGTGAGTAAAATTGGGCAACTGGCATATGTCAGATGAGAGAGAGAAGCTGTGTATCTTCACAGTCATAGCGGTTCTTGGCCGTTTCAGAGGCTAGAGGGGGTACTTGACATGTGGTAAGTCTTGGTGGGGCTACCATTGGTTGTTCCTTTCTTGGACAGAGACCCCAGCACTCATCCCAAGTCATGTTTGCAGGGCCACATGGGCAATTCGAATATCCTGGTTCTCATCCAAATATGATGATGTTTTCATGATGATATCATATTGCAAGAAGGGTGAATCAACACTCATGATCTTTTCCAGCTCCAAATTCATGGTCGCCTCCCTGGTAAGCTCAACATCTAGCATCCTCTCTTGGATTGAAATAGTACCATTATCCCCGCCCCGGGGATAATTAGCTCCCCTGCTTCTGTAACTTTCTCTATGTTGATGGTATCCTAAATAGATTTCTTGTTAGGATGTATTCATGTTGTTGGTAATCTTGCTTATCTCCCGGTTTCAAGTTCTATCAGTTATGACCAGGCCAGGGATAACTTAAGTCACGGTGGACTGATCGTTACTTCTCTTCCCATGCAGATCCTGAAACATGCCTTTTATGGCCTGATTGACAAGCACTACTATGGAGGATACCTACTCTCTGCGGGTAAAAGGGCCAAGGTTGACTATAGGGACTTCATCCACGATGACTGTCCTACGACACCAAGAAGAGCTCATCGTCCGACAAAATGGCTGACCTCAGTCTCGTAATAAGAGCTTCATTCGAGGGAAGCCAACCATCATCTTCTGCAGCTGAGCCGGTGTTCGACTTGGGAGCTGAGAGTACGCGGTCGCCTCAAGCTTGGGCTCCAGAGACTTTTTCAGACTCCTCGGAGAAGAAGAATAGCCATGACTCTACCGGCGACTCCGATGGTGACGATTCCAACGACTCGGACTATCGATCGGGTCGTCAGGTGACTAGAGATTCCCCGGTCATGCAATCCCCGCATACATCACCTACAACACCATCAGCGTAGGCATTGCCCACAGCACCATCAGCGCAGGCAATGGAGACATCTCCTCCTAGGTCCACTCCGATGAGTGAGGAGCACGAGGCGCAGGGGCCTGATACCGAGACCCGACGCCCTGGTAAGGAGCCTATGCCATGATCCCGTCGAGGCTCATCACGACGACGACAATGCATGTTCAATCATCTGCGCGTGTTGTCGTCGGATCATCGGGCAACCCCGAGGCGCTTGTTGAGTTGCGGAGGCCATTGAAACGTTGGCTCGATCTCGTAGCTGAGATCACGACTCCAAATCATCCACTGGATGGGGCATCTTGTGCAATGCCCTCATCTACTGTTGCACCTGCAGTGGACACAACCCCTCAGAGTAAAGTTTTAACCAGACGGGGGAAACCACTCTATGCAATCGTGGCGCCCACCTACGTTTACATCGATCTGAGTGACGAGGACGGCGGAGATCCCGCGATGAGTTCTATATCATCGACGTCCTAGCTCCCGTAGGCAAAACCATCGAGCTCCCGTCGTCGACACCTTCGAGCTCCCGTCGTCGAAATCGGCCTGTTGACGACCCCGAGCTGCCAGCTCTTGATGCTGACACGCCAGTGAAGAAAGAGAAGGTTGTTGTGGTGTGCAACCCCTCTACTGACCCTATGGCGAATGCAGCAGGAGTTGCGCCTCCTCCAGGTGCTCCGGGTGTGAAGGTTGAAGAACACTACGGGGAGTATAGAAGGAGGCTAGCGGAGGAGGCCAGACTGGCAAAAGAGAAGGCCAAGAAGGAAGCAAAGGACGCAAGGAAGCTCGCACAACATAACGTCATGCTCGAGTCGCTAAGGACCGGTTTAGGACGCGAGCCGATGCCAGCCCACATTGTTGCGATAATTGCAGGCGAGGAGACGTCTCCTCCTTTGTCCCCGGACGCCCTGACTTCCGAGCCTAGTGCAGATTATCCCCGGGCCGGAGATAATACTGCCACCACCACCGCGGCTATACCTAGCAGCGAGGTGGAGCCCTTGCCGCTGTCCTCGGGCACAGCCACACCAGATTATCCCCGGGCTGGGGATAATCTTGCTGCGATCGGCTCCGACTCCCAAGCGCAGCTCATTCCATCTGAGAGGGAACCTAAGCATGTCGTCGATGGCATTGCTGAACCTCAGACTGTTATCGATCAGCCCGGCAATTCTGGAGATTATCTCCAGCCTGGGGATAATCCAGACTCTTCTGTTTAGGTGTCCCCTCCCAACGACCAACCTGCTATGGCTCCTGATTCATTGAGTGTGGCACCCGCTGCTCCAGTGGTTGAGATTGCTCATCCACCCGACTCAGGTCTAGAGCTCTCGCAGTATGACCAGTTGGTGAATTATGCCCGGGCCGGGGATAATGCGGAGCCAAGAGGCGAAGTAGAGGACACCGTGGGTGCTCGAGGTGCTGAAGAGGAGAGCACGGAGGTCATTCTTGATCCCGCTGCAGCTCCGGCGTCCGAGGAGCAAGAGTTCGCAAGCACTCCGGCAAGGACTCAGGTCGATGCCAGTGACCAGGAGTTGAATCAGGAGCCACAGCAGGTTGCCTAGCGTTTTTGGAGAGATTTACTTGAACTTCCTTATTGTGGGTCACACTCATGAAGATACTGATGCTCTTTTCAGGCGATGGAGTAGTAAACTCAAGACCAACAGCTGCCCTATTGTTCCTCTTCTCATGAGATCTTTCATGGACACAGAGGATAAGCCGGTAATTCTTCACTTAATTGAGGAAGTTCCGGTTTTCAAGACGTTCATCAAAGGTTACCTTTGTGATGGCAACGAGGCGTTATCTGGGCATACTAGTGCCCAACAATTTAGGTTTTTTAGAGATGCTTCCGGCTGGCCTTTGATGCAGTACAAAATTCTGTGTACAGATAGCGAGTGGCTTCCTCAAGATAGTGCAGGGGTTAGGTTGTGGAAAGTTATGCCAAATGGTCAACCTTAGGTTCCTCTTGGAGATCCTACGTTACTAGTTCCAAACAAAATGAAGAATATAGAAGACATTCAAAAGGGAATTAGTGGTTTTGTGAGCTTGTGGGAGTCTTTGGCGGATGCTAATCCAATAGGCGACTATCGTAGACATCATGAACAATTCATTTACTATTGGAAAGCAGTTCGTGAGGCTTTAGATTTACTCGTCCCTGCTCCATCAACGTTTAGGGATGGATTTTGGCCTACTTCTAGGTACTCTCCAAGTGAAGAGGATCGATTTGAAGATAACGGAGAATTGCGCAAGGAATTTGCTGTTGATCCTCCGTTTGTAGGACAAATACAAGATCGTCCACAAGCATCATTCAGAGTTGGACTGGATGTTTATTAGGGATACCTACTTGTGCTACGTCCGGCAGATGGAGATCTCAAGAAATTTTCGGATAGCTCGTGCTTTGAGCAACCCAAATGCTAGTGTAGAGCATCCTCAAGAAATCCACATTGAGTATTGGAAGCCAGTATCTTCTAAACATGTCAATCCTGACACTTACGAAGGGTGGGATACAAGCAGAGGTAACTCTTGGTGTGAAGATATGGATTATGATCCAACTTGGGTGGCTACAACATCAATCATGGGAGCTTGGAAGCCAAGATTTCGTCTTGAAACCGTTAATCCCAAGATGTGCATACCGGAGCTACAACTTTCAATTATTAAGGACTCAATTATCGAGTTTGATGAGTAGTTTTCATGTTAATATATAGTTATATTAGATTATATTAGTTTCAATGGTACACCCTTTCTCATTGCAATGTAGCCTACGCAAATTAGAGTAGCATGACACTACTTCTAAACATGATTCATCTATTTATAGTAAGATGGTATATCCATTTCAATGTATTTCCATGGTATTATTTCCTTCCATTGGTGTTGTGATAATTTTATTTCTCTATAGATATTAAGTCCTTTCATCGGATTACTTCTTGTATATATTTTTCTTTGAAGTAATGATATTCTTCATGCAAAATACTTTTTTGGTCCTTGAAGCTTGCAATCTATGACTCGAATAATGAGATGTGAAGTAGTCTCAATATACTTTACGTCTCAAAATAATGAATATTGATGATCAACAAATATATTAATAGAATTTTTGGTATCGAGGGTTCATCTTACATTCTTTTGTTGGGTTCATTCGAGTCTCATTTTTATTTTAGTCTCATTTTACTTGACACCAGATTCACTATTTTTAACCACTGATTTAAATTGAGATTGCAAATTGTCCCAAAATACTTAATATCCCCTTAAGTGCATTGATAGTCTATAAGACCTCTGAGCCCTTCACTCCTGACACTCCGTGAAGTTCACACCTGGCCACCAAGGTGATATCCTGAACAAAAACCAGAGGTTCTTCAATAACAGAACTAAGGTACTTGGTCCACTCCTGGTTCAAGGTAGCAATGTTGAGAGGATAAAGCTTACCGCATCCAATTTCCACTTGCGATATCTATAGGCAACGGACGCCACTTCTTCATTCTCTGATGCAAAAGGGTTCGGCTCCTTGAATTGGAATTTCTTCCCCTCCTGTAATAAAGAACTTCGAAATCAGCTCAGAAGGAACTCAGCTAAATTACCATGAGGAGTGCAGTAAACATATCGTCAAAACATCATTCTCCTCAGCCAACTCTGGCTTCACCTCGATTTCAGGAGGTGGAACATCCTTCTCCTCTAGAAAGATTCCTGCACAACAAAACCTAATCATCTGTGCGTTTCGTGTTGTTTGCAAAGAAAGGTAGTGAAGGAAGAAGCGCACCAATGGCTCGTGGTGAGGAAAGAGTGCAATGAGGAGTGAAGGCGAAGCTCGCGATTTGCTTCGGAGATGGCCGATAACATTTCACTGGGCCAAAATCTTGCACTAATTGGCTCGTTCGAAGCGCAGTGTTGCGAATTTAAGGCGTGGAAAGAGGTGATTGTGGAGATGCGCGCAAGTGAAGAACTCTGCGTGAGATTCGGACGAGGGTAGCAATTGGCGACTGGCGCCTCCGCCGGATACATGGTACACTGCGGATGAACTTGCTGCTACCAGTAACTTGGATCTCCGGAACCCTAACTTGTAATTGTCCTTCTTGAGACTGCCGGCACCGGCACTCTAGACCGTAATGGATCACCTTCTTCGCCTTCCTCAGACTGCCGACACCGGCAGTCCGGAATCCTAAACCGTAACGGCAGTTGGATCGTGGCTGCCGGCACCGGCACTCTCTCAACGCCTAGCACGCCCGGCACGCCCTGCACACCCCCAAATTCCCTCAAATCTTACAGATTCGATCTTTACCTTCATGTTCTGGCAATGTTGGGCCGTTATGATCCATTGATCCACCTTTGGAATTCTCCTTGCCTTCATCTGACACGTCCATTTAGCTTCGCATAAACCTTCTTCCACAAACAAACCCTAAATCCAATCGAAAACAAGCCTTCTGACAAATGCAGAGAACAAAAGGAAGATCTCCTAGTAGGAAGAAGACTATTAAACCCTAAATTGGATAGACTACAAGTCTACAATACCCTTCTGGATGGCCATATTTGAAATTCATCAATAAAGAATGTCGAAAATTGATTTTGGAAGATCCAACCGTAAGATCTCGTTTATAACTGTCTAATTAGTTTATCCGCCAATTTTTATACAATTTTATCGTCCGGATCTTGAGATATATATCGAGCTTCAATTTCAAATTTTGGTAAAATTATGCATTTATTTTAAAAAACCGACCCTTCTCTCTCGGTTAGGAGTTAAAGGAAGATGGCACATGCGAAAAGGAAGAAATGGCGACGGCTAGGAAAAAAACTCATTCTTTGAGTCTAAAACACAACAGTTGACCGCCATCATGTTGCCCTAGAAAGTACTCCAAACTTACTTCATGGCAAACTGTATACAATTTTCGTTTGACCAATCCTTGGTATGTGCTTGGTCATTTTCTGAGCAATAATTAAGTGAAAGGAGCCTGAGCAGTAATTAAGTGAATGGAGGTTGTTAAAATAATCAAGCCTATGCTACTAAAATTAATGAATGAAAACTTACCAACTTGATCTTCATCTTCATCAGACACGTTTGCTTCTTCGTTCAGTTCTTCTACATCACGATACTCTTCAACTAAATTACCCTGCTCGTTGGTATTCAGGTCATGTTCATCACTATCCTCACTGTGCACTTCCTGGTCAACCTGATTTTCAGGCACCTTAGCATGGAATTGCAACAAAAACGAAGTAACAAAAAGAAGTATCCTTATACCACTCTAATGTCAGGTTGAGGGTCACGACGTGGTCTTGACATATTTGTCTGAGGCGCAATAACTCTCGAAGAATCAACCTCAGAAGCAGACTCCAAAATGGAATACAAAGACCTCACGGTTTCTCCTAGATACACGCCTGTTCTACTCTGCACACGATTTCTCATTCGGTCCGAACTAAACTTCCTCTTTGAAAAATATAAACGGCCACCAACAACCCTCTTTTTTCGTCTTCTCGGTCTAGACCTTCTATCTTCAATCTCTAAGTTTCTTGGCATTTGCATTACACTATAGCTGTACTTGCACAAAACATTTTTAAATGAGTGAAGCTCCAATTTTGTTTTCTATCACGCTTACAACCGCGATTCTGTCAGAAAACAAGTACACATTTTCCGCAGAATAACATGTCGCTGCGTAATTTGAAATTCTAATTTGGAGTTGGACCAATTATAGTTTAAAGTATATAAGTGAATTTTATTCAAACTGTATACAATGGTCAGATACATACCAAATAGAGAAGCAAATTGATTATGCTTTAAAAAAGTTACGGCGGCCTTCTTTGTCAGATTAGTTCCATATATGAAATGGCGTTCAGTTAATAGATAAGCCGACATATATTAGGCAAATTGATGACAGAATCATAAAATTGGGCCGCCGTCATGCATACTTGACTCATGCATCCTCATCCCTTCTAACCCAACTTTAGTCCCCACTGACCAACCCTAATCTTTCCAATGCGTATACCTAACATATCAATGCCCACAATATCTTTTTTTACGACATGAACTTGTCGTGTCTGACATCCATTGCCAATCTCTTTTTCAAAAACATACACTTATATGGAACTAATCTGACATTGACGGACGCCTCACCTTTCCAGATAATTGACCGCTCATCTTTTATGCATTTTCTAAATTCAGGTCTAACCGATGCATGCAGATTATATTCTTCACCCCAAATTACAACAGCAATTGGCGTGGCCACAATTCAGTAAGATCCAGTAGCTTCGTAACTTCAAACTCTGCAACATTTACAATAACCGCCGTAATTATCATAATAAATATCCGTGTCGGCTTATTGTAGTTCATACCGATTCAACAGTAACTTGATTAGAATATAAAGATCTGAATCTCGTGTTAAACCCTCTTGCTAGCTTGCTTCATGGCTTCCTCCTCTTCCCAACCCTCTACTTTGAAAGTTATGGAACTTGGGTCCGGTCGCTCTGCAGCCCCTACATGCGTTCCTCCAGGTCTTGAAGGTGTGGTAGAAATCACACCACAATGGCTTGGCATTCGATTTGGTTTTGACGCCGCTTCTGTTTGGTTAGAAACAGATGTCGTTGACTCTGTCACTCAAGACGTTTAGTATTCCTTGGTTGTCAAGCCAATCTTCTTAGAGAACAACTCTAGCATATAGAAACTACCGGTCGGAAAGTATCGCGTATATGGCATGAGCGATTCTATTACGAACGCAACCACTCAACTTCTCACTCCGCGTAGTTCGTCTACTCTCTCCATTGTTGCTCCCCTACTTTCTCGTGTCAAGGTCGAACCAGGACTACGTTATAGTATCGATTTGTCAGATTCTGAGGAAGATGAGTGAAGGCCTTCCTTTCAATCCAGTAGACCTTCTACAATACTATCATCTCCTTCAATTGCTTCTGATAGCTCCTTACAATCTATGCCCTCTTCCTTCCACTCTATACAATCTTCAGAACCCAAAAAAATTCTTCATTCCATCCGCAAGTTAGGTAGTATGCCTGGTAGCAAAACAGTGCTCAAGAAACTAGATTACACTAATATCCAAACTCTGAATGTTGATACTTTGCCCCCTTCATTCAATGGGGACATACTCTTCATTCTACCACCGGCTCCTCCATCTGCAGCTCATAAACAAGCAAAATCTATGGAGGGCATGGACAAACAATTTGAGGGACATATCTGGACCAGAACCATGACCACTAACATCTCCAACACCATGGGATTGACTTTCAGATCTTTTAACTGCGTTGGTCATGTTCAGTGTCACAATCAAAGTTGTGTGTTTCTACAACGATCAGGAGGATCAGCTGGTGTGAACGAAGTCGATTACGAAGGGATCTCGATGAAAAGCTTTCCTGTTGGTGGCCCACCTCCTCCTACATCCACCATCGTCTGCAAGATCTGTAAGGAGCCTCCTGCTTGTGTTGCAGCATGTAGCGCTAAGATTTTCTATATCTTTGGAAGTAAAAACCAAGAGAGAGCATGTGTTTACAGTAGGACTCATCATCACCCAGTCAAGGTTGGTGAGTATAGGGGCACCTGTAGAACGATAGACAAACTTTTAGAAGATCACGTCGAACGTAACCCCCAAGCCACAGTTTCTAAGATTGTTATGGAGACTAGCAATGACCTATTAGGTAGTTTCCTCGTTCACAAAGAGGGTGAGCCCAACACATCTTTCATTGAAACAGTTAGAACCTCTATTTGACAGTTGCAAGGAGCTCAATTCTCCAAGCGTGAAAAATAGGATATACGGCTTCAAGTACTTAGAATACGCCAATTTGGCATCATGGACGACATTACAAAATTGAGAGGGCTTAGTAATTGGGCCTTTGTTCAGCGCAACCAATTTCCAGGGCAAGGAGATGATGGCGACAAAGTCTTCATCTTCAAGATGTTAGAGGTTGGCCCAAGTAGCGGGGTTGATCTAGTCCGACGAATGCAGCCCGGCGCTACCCTAAAAAATGCGTGGATGATGTTTGATCATGTCAAACGAGTAGCAGGTTGGACAACTATGGCGTGCCACTTGTATGACTCAGATTTCCAACGAGTACTCACCATTGCTTGTTGTGATTTCAGTCTGAGGACAAAAAAGCTCAGATTGTGTTTTGGAAATATCTTAATCATGTCATGTCCCGGCACTGTATTCCTAAGCCATACTTTAAAGGCTTCATGGCTGATAGTGCTCAGGCCAATTGGAATGCTGTTCGAATTGTATACAGTTCGGGCAATCCCGCTGATCCCCTCGAAGGTCGTGAGAGAACGTGCTTCTTCCACTGGGCCCAATCTCTGAAGAAGCACACGAAAAAATATATCATTCATGAATTGCAAGATCAACATAAGCATATATGCTTTTAATATAAGAATGCATCGTCAATGGAGGAGGCTGAGACGCGGTTTTTGGCTATCAAAGCGTGGGGGACATCCTCGGGAGCAGCATCTGAAGAAGGCGCAATTCGATTGGGATTCTGGCTAGGATTCTAGCATTATCGATATCGCCAATGGGGGGGATTCATGGAACTGGTAAGAATACCCTTACCGATGTGTCGGATTATTTATTCTACTATTTACTGCACTACTGCAATCATTGTAGGTGTCCGTACAATATTCTAAAAAACTTCCACCTTAAATCTACTTATTGTTCTTTGATTAAACTATTTTTAGGTAACCTATCTCATACGAGAGGTTTCTCCATTCACCATTTCTCCTGACTCTGATTTCTCCCTGATTTCCCTAAACAGGAGAAAAAATACACTCCAGAGGAAATTGCCGAAATGCCATCTTGTAATCTTGCAGAGACTGTACACAACAAATGGCTACAAGCTTCGGGAAACAAAGGTACAGACTTGTACGTTGCGGCGGTAGACGACTATGTTCAAGCATTTATGCAAGTCGTAGCTTACCATCATTTCAACAATGGTGGTAATGGTGGTGGTGGACCTTCAATAGAAGAACTTAAGCTACGCTCAGCCCAACGAAAATCACATCGTACTGGCGATCCATCGGCCCTCAATGCTGCCATAATGGAGTTGCCTGAAGCTCAAAAATATTTTACTCGGGATGCACATCTAGAGGGAGCTGAGGTATTTGGTTCCAAACCACGGATGCCAGATGTACCAATTGGAGCTGAGGAGGAAACTCATCAGCCGGACACTCTGAACTTCTCACATCCTAAAATAGGGAGGAGGGTTACTCGAGCCCGTGCTCAAACTCTAATTACAATCAACGAGGAAGATGAAGTTGAGGAAGGCCCAGTTGAACCACGAGCATCCGTTGGAACCGATATCACACGTGTCACCCCTGTTCTTGAGACTAAAGTGAACGAGAAGCTATGGCACATTGCTCGTCTCAAGGAGTCTTCATCCAAGGCTTGTTGGGCAATTATGGCCGGGAGCAAGAAAAATTGCAAGTCCCGCATTGTCCAGCATCGGAAGGCTACCCCAGCTCCAACCTATACCGGGATATGGCATCCTCCTAGAAAAAACAAAGTGGAAGAACATTTCTTTTTCTGTGCTTACGATATTGAGCGGTGTGTGAAGGGCCAGCGTCGAAGGTGGGTTGAGCAGTTCTCTCGTAACCAAGATAACCGCCTATTCCTTCAATTTGGCCTGTCAAGATAAGGACAAAGCTCACACGTACTGAGATAGCTGCTTTGGAGAATGCGGGATTTCAACTCCCTCAAAAGGAACAGCTTCCTATCAACCGCACGTTTTCTAATACTGCATTGCCAAAGGATTTGTCTCACATTCCAGTGCCAGACGATGCTGATTTTTTTCCTAAGAGGCGAAACTCTAAGACCCTTCGTCGTCTCATCCATAGTGCTAGCTCAAACTATATGAAGAACGTTTATTCTGCCCAAGCTATGGAAGCAACCATTCTGAAGGTGACCATGATACCTCAACCCGCTCTTGGATGCATTGTTAAGTTGCGGTCTAAACCGGCGCCCACCGAGTCAGCTTACTACAGGATTGCAGTTGTGCGAGCAGTGAGCCGTGAGCCGTGAGCAATAACCAGATTTTTAATTAGTCGTGAGCAGATTTTTAAAAAAATATTGGACACTTAGAAGTGTGTAAAGTACACTTTATCAATCTTAGATTTTCGAAAAAGGTTGAACATGTGGTGTGCAAATCCGTGGAAAAACCCTATAACCGTGTGGGCGATGGTAACAAAATATTCAGAATCCAAGAAATGGATTTATAAATATGGGGTCTATGTTGATATAATTGTGGTGTACTACGTTCATAACAATTTTTCTAGGAGTAATTAAATTAGAGCTGACGTCATCAATCTACTATTTATAAGTAGGGCGGCTAATACGGCACGACGCGGCAAGTGTTAGCAGAGTGATTTAGGGTTTAGGGCGGAGAGTGCCACGAGTTCGAGCGCGGCCAATCTTGCTCTATTGTGAAATCAGTCCGTGATCACTTTGCCGCTGGGAGAGGGTCCGCCGGCACCTGATGGGGTGAGACGATATGTGTAGTGTCAAAATTATTATTTTGAATCGCTCGACGATTGGCAATTGTGGATTTATTCGCTTTTCCGTTGGAATTTTTGCTCGCAGGTGCAGATGATGCTAATGGCAAAGATGACACTAATTTGCACAGCTTGCGGAGAGACTATAGAGAGCTTGGAGGAGGTTGATTATCATCAAGAGTTGAATGTTATAATGTGTGTAGGATGTGTGGCGTTTTTGCAGCATCGAATTGTGCGCCACTGTCACGGACAGAATCATGTAAGAAAGTAGTGACTTTCGTGTATGAAAGGTGTGAAGTTGTAGGTCAATCAATCTACTAGAGTCGGTGCTCACTAGGTGGGATCTGTGTAGGCGGTAGAAGTGGCTACATGCTCTTGGTGTGAACAAACAGAAAACCTCACCGAGTGTAGCTGCTGCGTATTAAGCTGGTGTGCGGCTTGCATCATTCGGAAGTATGGTGACAACACCCTTGAAGGAGACATGGTGGATGACATGTGCTGGGCTTGCTTCCTTTGCAACCCAGAGCATGTATCAGGGCTCATACTCGAGGCGGAGTTCAACAACTAACACTTCAATTGTGGTTTAGGGTTCATGGTTTAGGGTGCTGAGTGGCCCAAGTTCGAGCGAGGCATCGACAGGCTTATGCGACTACCTGAGTTAGTATTTGCACAACCCAAACGCGGGCTGCTGAGCAACTTCGCGACGTGATTGGCGATCCTAGGACACGGGCCTCGTCGCGCAATTACGCATCAAGCTGAAAGATATGAGGAATGGAACATTGGGAGCACTAGGACTAACGTGGCGAGTGCCATCAAAACACGATTACGAATCAAGGCTATGTGTTTGGCTTTCGAACTAGTAAGTGAGGACTACCATATTGCTTTTGCACTGAAGGTTTCATTACATAGTAAATATTTGCGTTCGAAACCATGCCTGCGCCTACTAATTTTCTAAATTACATCAGCAGCTGCATCTAATGCAAGTGCCAAAATAATTCGATTTATCACATCCAGTGCATGGATATGAACTTGATTGTGTAGTGTTTTTCTCCTAGATATGGACAATTTTGAACTTCGTCGCAACGGTGGTAGGCTATCACAGGAAAGAGTGAGTTCAAAAGTATAATTGAAGCATGAATACCAGAGAAACAATATATATAAGATAAATATATAATAATCAAAATATCAAAAACAAAATGTGCTCAGGAGTCAGATTCTGATGCACTCAGGTCTAAATATCGCTTCACTCCCGGATGATATCTAGGAATCGTAGCAATATCAGGGGAAGAGTCTGATAACACAGTACTATAAGCTTCCGCTAAGCCTTCCGCATATGAGGGAAGTGTAAACGATAACGGAGGGCTAATTTGAAGCTTGGAGAGTGTGTCAAATACACTCACTAAACTGCACAAGCAACCACATAACATGATTAGAATATATTATCAAAATATTAAAATGAATGGAATTTCAAGACAACGGAGTGCGACTTACAGAATCCATCTCGCTGTGCAGCTTGGATTGGTGACTCGTTGCCCGAAGGCCCTCCGGTTGGCACAGCTGGTGTGCCCGAGGATGGCGGTGCTGGAATTGTAAGTGGCAGAAGCACCTCATTGAAAATCTCACGGTCGCCCTCAAGTGCCAAAATGTTGCGGTTGAGGGAAAGCGCTGCTTGAACGGATGTGCCTGCAGTTAAGAAATGAATACAGTCAGTCATGTAGTTGTTGAGAGTAAGGGACCATGTCAATGGAATGAGAACCAACCTGTTGCTGCTCAAAAGTCAAGGACGAGTCCTCTCTCCGGACACATCCCATATATGAGTGGTTTAAAAAACAGCTCCGTGCGCTGCTTTGGACCCTCCATGGTTTCCCATCCGAGGTCTTTCGAAGAAGACCCTGATTGTCGATTGCGTTGAATAACATGTCCTCCTTATTGAGGTCAACACCGGGTGTAAACAGGTTGAGCTTAACAACAAGGGGAGTTGGCTGTCGACGAGCACTAGGTGGAAGGGCCCTCACCATAACGATGGCCTTGGAGATGTATGTCTGCAAGAAAAAATACAAGTTTAGAAAAGTAACAAGATGCTATGCAGTCCTCAACAGGTCTGCCGGCACCAACAGGTCGTGGTACTAGCAGGAGTCAACAAGACCGCGGAGACCAAGGCACCACTCAGGCATCCGCCGGCACCCCTCAGGCGTCCGCCGGCACCACCATAGTAACTGCCGGTACCTCTCAGGCATCCGCCGGCACCACCAAGGAATCCGCCGGCACCACGAAGGCATCTGCCGGCACAACTGAGGCATCCGCCGGCACCACCATAGCTAGTAGGCAAGAAAAAGCCGTTGCCAGTGGTCTACTGGCGCTCCCCAGTACAAAGTTGGGTAAGCCGGCACCGGCAGGGGTCCGGCGGAACGAGAGCGGGGTATGCAGGCAACAGCATGGGTCAACGGTCCACCGGCACCCTGAGTTCGAGAATGCATAGCGAAACAGCCCAGGATTGGCGATTTCTCAGGCACGATTACATTCCCAGATAAAAAAGCAAAAGCTTTGGCGAGCATTATCATCAGTTACCAACAACTTAAGTATCCGCCAAACAAGACACACGAAAACACAATTGAGCTCTTATCTTACCAAACATGTTGGATCCGACGGGCTGCACATCGGGAGTGAGTTAAGACTTTTCCACTCTAGCGCAATCTTCAGGTTGAAATTCGCCGTAAATGTCTCTATCTTCTTTCTCACACAAATAAGAATCTGGATAGAAGATAACGATTGCCCCGTCGTCATGCAGGTACCTGAAGGCGAATTCAGCAATTGTCTTCAAAAAGTTTGGTTGAAGAGAATTCCAGCGAGGAATCTGGTGCTCGGGATCGGAGACTCCTGGAACTCGCTTTCCATCTGGATAGTCGGCTAGCATTAAATCGACGACTGCACGTCCAACTTCGAGAATACCTTCAAAATATAGACGGCGACCTGCACAAACCTATGGTGGAAATGGAACAAGTGAATGTCAAAACTCAATCGAGATACACTTCTCTGAAATGAACATGAGTGAAGATGTACCTCAGTTAGGAACGATTTCGCTTCGTCGTACTCTTGAGGAAAATGGTCTCCAACTGACTTCACATCCCACCAACGGATGAGAGAGTCGTTGATGATCTTGACTTGAGCGCCGCTAGAATTCATAACGGGATGAATATCCAGCATCATTCCACATAGAGCAGAAGGGAGCAGCGAATCCGATGCATTCGTGCTATCAATACAAAGTGGCGAAGTTTTGACTTGAGTTAGACCTCGAGGTCTCTTTGTGAGCGGCATGGACCTCGTGATCTCGTCCATGGTGTCTTGAAACAGGTCAACTGGAGAAGCTGCGGGCAATGCATCTTCTTCATCTCCTTCGTGCAGGTCGATCACATCCTTCAGCCGTGGCCGAGAATCTGTAGGCACTGGAGCATCAATGGGCGGTGTTACAACGGCTGGTGCAGTCTTCCGCTTGCGACGACTCCGTGAGTTCTCTGGCTGAGAGTCTGCCGGAAATATGGCTTTCTTGAGCTTCAAAAGCTCCGGCTCGATCTTTCCGAGCATTTCTTCCTCGAACTCGGGGCATTGGCCTTTCTCCATGTCCATGTACCAACCGCATCCAGCATAGTGCTGCTTCTTGAAGTCCTTCAGCTGACTTGCGGTATACATGCACTTCTCGTCGCTTGCGTTGGTGTAATTCACAAAGGATGTCGGTGTCTTCAAAATCGCCTTCTGTGGAAGTAGAACGTGCTTTACGTATCTGTAAAGAACCCGAGAAGTTGCCTTCTCAAAGTTTCGCTGCTTCTCGGGGGGGTTGTTTTTGTGCACTCCCTTCCCTCCTCCTTCCTTGTAAGCATCTTTGTCTTTCATGGAAAATTCTCTGTAGAATGCCGTATCCCAGAGCGTGATACGCATCCGCTCGACATATTCTGTGACATTGTCGATGGGCTCCTCAGCACCTGGCGGGTTGTAATTAACAACTTGTTTTGCCATGTCTATCTCGACATTGAACTCCTTCGCAACGGCAATTGAGAGCTGAACACCACAGAACTCAAATGTTAGTTAATAATATCGTAACGGTGCATCCTCAACCACTCCATCAACACATCAACACTTGCCAGAGGCTTGACAAATGAAGAGAATACCGCTTAAACATTAGAACAATAGGATTCAAAGAAACTATTTGATTCAATTCTACGTACCTGCGACCACCAAGTCGCCTTGTTAAGGAAGCTGAGATATGCTTGCTCAATAAACCCAGCTTTGGGAAATCGTTGATTCTCACGAAACTTAAACGACTTGTTCCACCGTTCCAACCAGAGAAGCTTTGAATCAATGTCCATAGCAGAGGTTGCAAAATACCAGAACTTCTCCTGCGACATCTCCACCTCACGGAATGTTTCGTAATGTTCCTTTACAAGCTCGAGGAACCTATCTGTGTTGTCCGGATGGCATATCGGTAGTTGTTTTCTCAACTCGCTCAATGTTGTGGATTTTTTCTCTTGAACAGCCTTGTTGACCGCATCATGAATTGTTGCCGCGGTAAACTTGCCCAAACCGGCATCACGCCTGAAGTCTGAATCAGCTTTTGCCGCGGCTTGAGCAAACTCGGTCTGAAAAAAAGAAAACAATTAAGGAGAGCATGAATGTTGTCAACTTGAATCAAAAAAATATGAAATTCTTACCTGATACAGCACATTGCACAAAGCATTGATCGTGAGCTTATACCAAGTCGATTTGGTCAAGTTCTTGAGATTGGAGGCAGCTTCTTCCTCCGGTGTGATGATTCCTTTGAAATATGAAACGTCTTGCCGCCCAATGCGTTGCACTCGGTAAAGCTTGTGCACCAAGTTTAACTGAACGTGTGAGTTTTCATTTCGCCTGTCAGCCATTCAAGTATAGCAACTTAGTTCAAATTTCAATCACAAGTTTTCATTCATCAAGCAACCAATACCAAATACAATTCCAAAGCTCTATATCCAAATGGATTGGCAAATTCTAACTATTCATTGCAACGAACAAAGGAAACGGAGCGCTAGACCTTGACAACTCGAACTTACCAATTTATCTTGTGAAGAGCAGTCAAAGCTGCCATGTTATCACCTTTTAGCTCCAACAAGATGCAGTCGACTTTAAAGTGCCACGCAAGATCATTGGTTTTCTCGGCGTTGATGAACGAATACCAGGCTTGCAGCCGGTGGTTTCCATCCCAGACGTGAAACATCTTGTTGCTAAATTTCTGAAGGTCAGGGTCAGCTTGTAAGAATTTCTCAAAATCATTATTTACCTGTACCCAATTCTGGCTCCACGATGCAATGGTTTCAAGTGACACTTCAACTGTCTTGACTCCATCCTTGGCGTCATTCTCAATGGAGACGTAGAACACGCCTTGGCCTTCGACATAGCCAACGTCACAAAAATGGTCCTGGAGCCTCGCGATGTCGGATTTCATAGCCGGTCTCACAATTGGGAGCCCCACCAACCGACATAGAGGAATGCACATCCGGGATTTGTGAACCGGTTGAAAGCGCAACTGCTAAATTTTGGAAACGCCCACAACAGCTTCTTGTGTAACAAGCTTGTTGACCTCCTTGGCAATATCTGCTTCTGACAAGACATCAGCCGCAGTATTACCCTCTCCACGGTCTTCCACAGAGTCTTCGAGAGCTGGAAACTCAGCGAATGAATCCTGCAGTTTTGAGGCATCATTCGTAACATCCTTCTCCCCATCTGCGATACAAATCAAAACCAAATCAGTTCATTGCAATGCCATGATTAAGTGAGAAGGATCTCGCTGGCACAAGAAAGAGTGAGCCGGCAGCATGAGGGGTTAGCCGGCACGAGACGTCCGCCCAAAGAACATGCAGGCGCTTGCATCAACAGGGTCCAGTGGGGGAGGTGAGCTGATAGGGTTTGCCGGGAAGAGGTTAGCCGGCACGAGTAAAGGGTGCGCCGGCAGCAGATGTGGTGCGCTGGCACCGGAAGGAAGACGGTCCGCCATCACCCCAAGCAGTACTCGACGCAACTCAATTATACGGAGTGGGTCTGCCGGCTCCACAAGTGGTCTGGTAACCGATGTGCTCTACTAATATGCGTGGGCATGATGCAAGCAATCCGACAAGGATCTGCCCGATCTGTTGCCGAAGTATGTCGGCAAGGCTGATATTCTCGACGGCAGTGGCGGTCCCGGCATCAACACCGAACGATGAACGCTGATTCACGACTGATGAACGCTGGAATGAATGTGGGAGCAGAGCTGATTCAAGTGCCACCTGAGACAAAAGACTTCTGCATGACGAAGATGAAATTGGGGCCACTGCTGAAGCGACGGTCTTCAATCCAAGCAAGAGCATGTTCGTATACCCAGCACAGTCGAGCATCACGGGATTTCAGCACTCTCGTGCCATCAGCGCAGATGGATCTTTCCCAGCACGCCCATGACTTCGTCATTGGTTGGCGTGAATAACCGAGTGATCAATTTTGTGAAGGCTATCTTGAGGAACCTATCTGTGTTATCTGTGATGTGGCAACATCGTCACATTCGATGCACTCACGACCAGCACAGTAGTAAGGTGCGCCGGCATCGATAAGGGTGCGCCGGCACCGAAGTAGGCTGCGCCGGCATCGATTAGGGTGCGCCGGCAGAAGCAGCCGTCTGCCGGCACCGGATGGGCAGGTTCAGTGAGCACCAAAACTAATGCGCCGGCACCTTCGGGGGACCACCGAAATGATCCAGGTTGTCGGTAGCCGACACCGGAAGGGCAGGTTCAGTCAGCAACGCAAGAGGTGCGGCGGCATCGATAAGGGTGCGCCGGCAAAGAAGTAGGCTGCGCTGGCATCGATAAGGGTGCGCCGGCAGAAGCTGCCGTCTGCCGGCACCGGATGGGAAGATTCATGCAGCACCGAAAGCGGTGCGCCGGCACCTTCAGAGGACCACCGAAATGATCCACGTTGTCGGAAGCCGGCACCGGAAGGGCATGTTCAGTCAGCACCGAACGAGGTGCGCCGGCGCGTTCGGGGTCCAACGAAATCATCCAGGTTGTCGGGACCACTGAACTTCCTCCCATCTTGAAAGTCTCGCCGGTGCTCAAAGTCGCCATGTGCAGCGACACCGCATGCCGGAGCTTGGAAGGTGCTACCTGATCATGAACTTACTTTCCCTTGCTGGAAGTATTCAGCCTTAAAATCGGAGTAATAGATCGTAGATACCAGCTCTTGTTTCTGAGCAGCATTTGCAAGCCTCTATGCATGCTCCTCCACGGTATCACACGACAGAAGAAATAGCAAAATACCACGTCAGCACTGGACGGTATTACTTGAGTCCGGGGGCCACGGAAGTGGTGAGCCGGCACCTTCAGGGTTCCCAGGGACCATCCAAGGCTGCCGGCAGCGACGTACTTCCTCGCACATTGAGGGCTCAGCCATAGCCCGTGTGGATCTGCCGGGACAAGAAGAGGTAAGGAGGCAGTTGTGAGAAAGTATAATATCGCCGCATTTTCCAATAAAAATACCTCCACGTGTCAACGCTGCAAAACTTCAAGCACGATGTTTTTTGAAATAAGCAATTATTCTAGTTAAAAGTGGATTTAGCGAGGTCGAAGAACAATTGATACCTTCGATTCTCCAAATTGTAGCTCCATTCTTGGAATTCTAGATGGCCGCGCTCCATGTCAATCGCAAAACGAGTTCACTGGCCACTCCTAGAAAACTCAGGCCAAGCTGGTATGGGTTGTGGATGCCGGCAATGGTCGCCGAAGCTAAGCCACTATTTTCCATGAAAAACTCTGGGTGCCGGCACTGCGTGCCACCGCATCGCCACGAATGTCCACGAATGTTTTGTAATTGCTAACCTCACGGCAGTGCTCGCCACAAATGCGTTATGGGTGCCGGCAGTGCTCGCCACGAATGCCCAGAGGGTGCCAGCTGTGCTCGAGACGAATGACTAATGGCTGATAAACTCACAGGAGTGCTCGCCACGAATGTCCTCAAGGTGCCGGCAGTACTTGCCTGAACTCCGTCTTAAATGTCCACGAATGTCTGGTGGGTGCCGGCAGTGCTCGCCACAAATGCCCTGTTGGTGCCCGCAATGCTCGAAAGGAATGCCTAGTGGATGAAACACTCACGGGAGTGCTTGCCACGAATGTCCTCTAGGTGCCGGCAGTGCTTGCACTGCGCTCCGCCACGAATGTCCACAAATGTCGTGTGGGTGCCGGCAGTGCTCGCAACAAATGATTTGTGGATGCTAACCTCATGGCAGTGCTCGCCACGATTCCTACAAATGCCCTGAGGAAACCGGCAGTGCTCGCCACGAATGCCTTGTGGGTGCCGGCAGTGGTCGCCACGAATGTCCCGTTGGTGCCGGCAGTGCATACTTGAGATCCGACATGAATGTAGACGAATGTCCTGTGGGTGCCGGCAATTCTTGCCTGAGCTCCGCCATGAATGGCCACGAATGTCCTAGTGGTGCCGGCAGTGCTAGCCACGGATCTCCAGTGGGTGCTAACCTCACAGCAACGCTCGCCACGAATATCCTCTGAGTGCCCGCAATGCTTGCCCAAGCTCCGCCCCGAATGTCAACGAGTATCAAGTGGGTGCCGGCAGTGCTCAGAACTTGGCTCGCAGAGTACGAAGAAAAGCCTCGCGTCTGCCATGAGACTGTTTAGACTGGGGTCCGCCGGCACAAAAGGATAAAAGCTGGCAGCAGAAAGGGGTCTGCTGGCTGTAGCAGGGGGTCTGCCGGCACCGAAAGGGAGATGCCGGCACCGGCACTGTGCACAGGTAATGTGGTTAATGCCGTACTTTACAACCACGGGCATCTTGGACTCCACAGTCTTGCCCTCAGCCGCAGCCTTAGCCTTGTTCAAGAGGCGTTCCTTCTTGGCAGCCTTGTCCTCAGGTCAGTACTTCAACAAGAGCTTGATCCAGCTGGTGGCCAAATTCTTGTCGACAGTCTTGGTGAACTGGTTGAGGGCAGAAGGCACCTTCAAATGCTGGTCCAACACACGACGCTGACGCTGGATGCGCACGTACTTGGGCCACTTCACGAACTTGCGAAGGTCACGCTTGGGCGGGACCGCGCCACCGATACCGAACTGCTTGTGCCGCTTCTCGAACAAAGGGTTCACCGTCTTCACGGGAGTCGCCTTCTTGGTGTCATGTGGCCTACTGCCACTGCCGTCTTCAATGTATGGAAATCTACAAGCAGCGCCAAGAAACTCCATGCCGAGCCGGGAAAAAATCAAACGAACAGCTTGGGCTGCCTTCGTGGATTCTTGAGCCCGTCCCGTGCAGGCAGCACCATTGGAACTCAAAGCACTCACTTGCACGTTTCTTCATTGAGAACAAAAAACAATTGCAACATTGTGAACATTAATCAGTGGATTTACCTGTACTGGTAATCGCCGTGTCCGACCGTGGGGTTCCCGTGGCAGCGACGACTAGGGGAGAAGCCTCATCGGAAGCCTCCTCACCAGACATTTGAGGCGCTGCCGCGAACAATCCCCCCCCGCAAATGGTCTGACGACCGGGATCCTCATGTGTTGGCGAGATCTGCGTCATATTTTGACCTACATAAAAATCAACGGATTTGCACAGTCAATCTAGCAATATTGATCTTAATGCAATGATCGCATATCAAGTTCTTGTACGGTTGGTGAAACCAAAATAACGACGACTCAGCTGCCACAACGAAGGTGGCGGTGCTTTGTAGTGGCGCTTTCGCTTTGGAGAATTCAGAGCGTCTCGTAAAACGAAGTTCTGAAAGAACTTAAGAGTTTCACTCCTGCCTCAGGTGCAGGTGGCACAACACAGATGGTGGCACAACACAGATCTTACCTTGTAATTGGGAAGAGGTAGTACGATGAAATCCTCATCCCTGGCCGAATTCAATACCACGAGGAAATCTAACGCAGGTGAAGCTGTCTACCTTCGCGTTGTTGCTCGGCTTGCCAGGAAGTGAATGCGTCAACTGAGATTGAGACATAATGCTGGAAAGTTCAGGAGGCAAACGCCGCTAATCATCCCGCGACGCAGGGGTAGGGATGATAGGGAGCAGTGCAAAGAGCACCTCCACTACCAGGGGTCCAGCTATTAGCGACACAGATGGAGGAAACTAGGATGGCAACGGAGGAAGAACGCGGAGTAGATGTGCATGAAGCAGGACTAGAAAGTGCACTGATATCATCTTCACGAACAATTCGAAAGGTGGAAAAATGGAACCTCAGGCGGGTGTGGGCAAGCGGGTGTGGGCATGCGGGAGGAGCGTAGGGCAGCATCAAGCTAGACTCAATCTTATAGATCAAGGGGATTTACGTGACTGTATTCGAAATCGGAATCTGGAAACTCGGACGCTAGGCGTACAACAATGGAAACGCGATTAAAGTTGAGTCAGGAACCTGATGATGGTCGGTGTAACAGCGGCATATGCAAGCTGGCCTGCGCGATGACGATACGGTGGCCGACGGTGGCTGGTCACGGAACGCCTTGACAAGTGCACGGTGCCAGGATAATGTCGTGGCGGCAGCGATGTTGCGAACAGAGGGCCCAACGCAAAACGAGATTGAATGAAACGCGGTTAGGGTTCGGTCGCGGAGCTCATGCTGGTGGATGAGTCGGGGAGCTGATGGTGGTGGATGAGTCGCCTGAGCTGGCCTTACCCTTTACGATGCCGACGGATGAGTCGGGGAGTCGTTGACTCGGGTTCGGTGCTTTGACAATAATGCTCTGGTTCTTGGGCGCCCTTCGCTGCTGATTCGATCACGGCGCGTGAGCGGTGCCGCGGTAGAAGAGAGGGCGCAAATCATATGAATACGGGATAGGGTAGGCGGAATATCAAAATTAACAGATTGACAGCCTACGTCTAAGAGCGTTAGGGATTAGCAAGTAGCCGTGCGTATAGAGGGTACGGAAGAAGCCTGAAGGAGAATACTCACATTGTAGTCACCAGTACCGTAATGTCACGGCCTAAGGCTCCGATGCGATCGACGAAAATTGATATTGACCGTCGCATTCATAGTAATGACATCACTCATAAGTTGAATTTGATTCAAATAAAACACTCTATGACAAACAACAAAATTGTCTCACCTTGATCAGCTTCGCCGTCGCTGTCATCGCTTTTGAGTTTCTCATTCTTCCAGTTGAGATCGTCCTCAAACTGTTCTTCATTTTCCTACGATCCGAAAAAGAAATAAGCTTATGGATTCGAACATAATTCGTCAAGTCTAACAAGAAGAAGAAAAACTTGCCTGATTCCTGCGCCAGCTATACGTGGTTTGAGCGCGCCCCATGGAGCCCTTCCTTGCCTCTTCAATTTGTAAATCACATCCAATGTTCTCTAATATTGGGAATAATGCTTTTGCCGTATCGCCTATATTGCTTGAGCACTCGCGACTAACTCTCTCCTTCATCTACGTGACACTAGATCGTCTTTTGGAGAAATACAAGCGACCTCCTGCTACCCTCTTCTTTCGACTCTTACTTCTAGAACTCTTACTATTTTGATCGTTCTCAGCTCGACTTTGCGGCATCACTAAGACATACTATGTAGTTCTCAGATGCCACTAAAAATGCAAGGTATCCTAAGATTAGCAATTGCTTACCATGTGTTTTCTGACGGTGCATAAATTGAAGGAGGATCCCATGCACGTTTTTCATAGATAACGGCGCAGTAAGATTCATTATTACCACTCTGTCCTTCGCAAATTCCGTCGGCTCTGACACCACTAACCTTCAGTATTTACATCTTCTAAGTGGCCGCCCTTACATAATGGTCATCATTTTTAGAGTACCCTCATACCCTGTTTAAAACTTTCAATTTCAATTGTTAACATCCTTTACTTCTTGTGGCGGCCTCTTTAGTATACTCCTGTGTGTCAGATTACCTGATTTAGTTTGTATTTTTTATTTCGACGACGAACGTAATTTTATCTTGACGTCTTTTATGAATTAGAAGTTCTATGCGTTTTATGCATCCACTGCAACTAACTTGTGATCATATGTGCAATCATCAGGTTTTGAAATTTTTATTTTCCGATGGCAACTATCCGAGTAGATGGTGGGCGAGCCCCTTTACGTGTGCTACCTCAATCTGATGGTCGAATCGTCGTGAGTGCTAGAATGTTGTCTGCGAAGTTTAATTTGGGTTTAGATTCGCTCTTTCTAGAGGAAGAAGTCTTGGACGATGTCGGGAATCTCTCCTACACTGTGCACATTGAGCCTTCCGTTGGTGAGGATGTAGTGTGGATATTACAATCATCGCAGTACCGTGTTCACGGCGTTGTCATTCCTTCACAACCGGCAATAGCGACCTCAGCGTCTGAGTGCGAGATTCTTCCATGTAGTGCAAAAATGAGTCCACTTTTGAAATGCGATGAGAGTGATGTACAGTCCGTTAGGGAGACTGAGCCTGCTTCCCACGATACTGTGTTACCTCCAAATCCTCAACCAACCTCTATAGCTCCGTCTCCATCTAGGTCTGAGAGTTTTAATAAGAAGCCTCCGCTTCCACCATCTAACAATGACCCCGTTAGCGCTGTCACATGCATTTGCAAACTGCAGTACAGGAAAGGCGCGAGGAGTGAACTTAGCAAGATAGAGTTGAACACCTTTCAATACTCCTTCGTCCAATATTTGCCAGCCCAGTATGATGGCAACCTAGTATTTGAGTTTCCACCGCCTGCTCAGGATACCAAGATGGGCACTTCCAAAAAACTGTCGGGAATGGACAAACATCACGATGGTCATACATGGTGCAATCTGCACACTCGTAACATTCAGAATGACCATGGTCTTACCTTTCGCACTGCTTATTGTGCTGGTCATTTACGTTGTGAGAATGCAGAGTGCGGTTTTCTTCAGAGAGAGAATCGAGAGGATGAAGTCAACGAGAAGCTGTGGGATGACTTTGTCAAGAAGCTGTTTCTTGGAAAATGCCCTCAGTCTGAGTCAACGCTCATGTGTGCAATTTGCAAGGAACCAGCGACTTGTATTCAAACATGCTCAGCGTTGATGTACTACGTCACGGGAGATACTAATACGACCAGAGCATGTATTCACATCGGACACCACAATCACCCTGTGGGGCGTGGTACATGTAGGGAGTCTCTGGATCTCCGCGATGGACGTTGCTACCGTGTGAGCGTTGAGCGGTGAGCGGTGAGCGGTGAGCGGTAAGATTTAGAATTTTTAGGGCTGAGTTTGTATTTTTAGTAAAAATATTTCTAAAAATAGTTATTTTAAAAAAAAAGAGAATAATTTTCGAATATTCTAGACTTAGCACCGTGGATTTGGTAACCCAAACCCGTGCAAATAAAGCTTACATTCCCTGAATTTTGCGAGACTTCCCCAACAAAACTCGACAGTAAATCACAAATTTTTAAATGTCAAGAGGTTTCTAAGGTAATTTTTCTAAGTGAATAGTACTCCGAGTTAGACAAATTGGCAAGGATTGCTGTACATGTAGGTACTGGTATACTTATTTTTAATAAGTTGTGAAAAATAATCACATACAGTGTAGAGCACCCAATCATAAGACTAACACATAGCGTACGTAGATGAGGAGATATAAGGCATTCTAATTTGTAGCATGGTCTAGGATTCCTCCCTCCAGAATCTTCTTCACCTCGTTAAAACTAAGAGTGGCCGCGTGGATGAAGAGGTCTGCATCTGGATCAAATTTGCAAACCAATACCGTGATGTAGTATAGGTGCTTGCAAGGTCGGTATGGATCTCTCCGTCCTAACAAAGAGATTGTTTTCTTGAACACTGGGCATGAGCAATCCGGGAATTTACTAATTGAAAGTCTATAAACTGCATCTGAATCCGACTCCAAGTCTACGATACATCCAAATCCAGGCTGGGGGATCATGGTCACCTTCAGAATTTTGGCCCGCATTGAGGTGGCAGACTCAATATTCTTCATGTGCTTCGAAGTCACAGCAGGAATGCGTTTCATGTTCTTCGATCTTCTTGACCTAGGGAACACGTCCGGCTTCTCCGGGACTGGAATATGGGACAAGTCTCTTGGTGGGGCAACATTATTGAAAGTGCGGTGCGTAGGAAGCTGTTCTTTTTGTGGTAGTCGAAAGCCCGCATTCTCTAACGCCTCCATTTCATCACGTGTGAGGTTTGTCCCTATCTTAACAGGCCATATTGAAGGAATAGGGGGTCTATCCTCGCTTTGAGAGAACGGCTCAATCCACTTGTGACGATGACCCTTCACACACCTATAAATATCATCCGCACAAAAAAAGAACTGATCAATTTTTCTTGGCCCCTCTTGAGGGCGTTGCCATACTCCGGTGTAAGTTGGAGCTGTGGTCGCCTTCCCCTTCTGAATAATTCGTGAGTCACATCTTTTTTTACTCTTTCGCATGATACCCCAACAAGCCTTGGCAGAATTCTCCCTCAAACGGGCAATGTGCCACAGCCTCTCGTCTACTTTAGTCTCTTGAACAGCGGTCACACGTTCCATACTAGGTGCAGCAAAAGTGGATGGTATTGTCGATGGCTCCTCAACTTCATCCTCCTCATGGATAGTACTCAGATTTTCAGCACAAGCTCGGGTAACCCTTCTCCCAATTCGAGGACGTGAGTAGCTCACGGTATCAGGTCTGTGTGTTTCATCATCAGCTCCAATTGGAACATCAGCCTTACGTTTTGTCGGACCCCGTTTTTTTCGATTTTTGGCCATTATGTTCTAATGCGCATTAAGAATAAGTATAGTGTCTAGAATCCGACCTATGTATTTGCTAAGCCGTATATGGCAATGGTAAGCTTGGGGTATCACTTTTTGGACACACTAATTAGGTTATTTTTATTGAAAGCCTCCAAAGTTTGTCTAATTTAGTCATTTTAATCAAGTAAAAAGACCCTAAAATAGAAAATAAAATACCATGCACCTCACTGAAATCAAAGTATATATGCCTATAGATTTTCTTTTAGATTTTTAATTTTTTTTGGATCCATTCATAGATGAGGGAAAAAGTGTTGAATTTGGGGATTTGCAGGCATTATAGTGCACAATGAATTAATTTTTTTATTATTAAATAAATTATTTTGTATTCTATACAAGAAGATGTAGGTCATATTCAAAAATCATATTAAAATAAAAATGGTTGATATTCCATTTGCTTGATTCTATGGATTTTAGGTTATTGGGACATGACTTACTTTTTCAACTAAAAAATCAAATAAAATTACTTCAAAATATTTTTTTTAATTTTTAATTTTTTTTCTTGATACATTATAAGTATAGACAACTAAAACCACATCTAATGAAGTCTTATTGTATTACAGTTTAAAAATGGATATGTTTGTCACACCAGCATAGAGTGCAATTGTTCACGGGACAACCTTTTTGGGTACCCCAACCAGACCATCACCCTACACTATAAGGCAATTACGTTTTTACAAATAAAGGAATTAGTTAAACTCTAGTTTATGTTAAGTAGGACGGATTTGCCAATCCGTACTCTGTCCCCGTACGGCTAGGACGTGCTGTCAGAGGACGGATTAGGAGTTATGATGGTAGGTGAAGGACGGAGTGGCGAAGAATTTAATAATGGCGAGAAATCTAGAAGGCGACTCCGTACGGGGAGGACAATTATGGCGGCGGACCATGTCATGATGGTCGGACTTAACTCCGGCCCCCTCGATATAAGGCAACCCGTCCGCCCTTGTCGTCCACCGCCTCCTCGTTTTCTCGCCCTTGTCGTCTTGCGCTCCCGCCCTCCCGTCTTTACGCTTTCCGTCCTTAGTCGCGATCCGCCCACCGGCCGACCTCGGCCGGCGACTCTCTATTTCCTTGCGCACTTCTTTCCGATGGCGAAACGGCGTCCGCTTCCGCTCGGGAGCAAGAGGAGAGTCAAGATTTCCATCAAGCTCGTGTCGCCGTGTATTCCGATCGAGGAGAATGAGAAGAAGTCCTTGACGGAAGACCTCGAGAGGATGGGGTTAGCCGGCCTGCTGGATACGCCCTGGGGATTGCGCGACGCGAGAGATGGTGCGCGAGATCAAGGTCGGCGCGCCAAACCAGATTCGAGGGGACGATTAGAGGGAAGCCGCTCGGACGGACGGCCGAGCACGGAGAGTCTGTTTACGGCCCGACCGTAAACAACGGAGTAGGGTTGTGTGGCCGAAACACAAGTGGGCGAAGAAGCGTTCCACGGGGATCCACACAAGAACAATGGCTACTCGATCGAGGATTGCGGGAACTGAGGAGCGCGCGCCGTCATCAAGTTTTTGGCGCCAATTATTCACGGAGAGAAGCCGCACCGATCACCGTACGGGCTGGCCAACACCGCCCCGGGCTCCTTGCGCGCGAACGGGAGACGGATCGGGGATGATCATCCGCGACTTAGTCGCCCGGCTTGTGGAAAACGTAGGTAAAACCCGTCCTATCCCTATTACACCTTTTCTTTACCACCGCATACAAGAAGGAGGAGGTGCGACGGATGAGGAGGAGTCGAACTATGAGATCGCTACTGTCGTCGCAAAACAACGGCGTGTTCGAGTCGAGGAGAGTACGGATAGCAAGGCCGTGTACTCGGAAGAGGAGGAGGACGAGGTCGGATCGCACGAAGGGGACGTTCCACCCGACGCACTGCAGAGCCGGCTCGGAGGCAACCCCACCGCGGACGCGCGTCGAGGTAATCATCCTTCCGTCCCCGTCCCCTCCCATGAATCCGACCGAGGCCGGAACTCAGATTGAGAGGGGACAACCCTCGAGGCCGGTGGATGAAGGGGAAGTTACGGCCGATTGGGAGAACCCCATGAATCCGAACGACCCCGACTCCCCCACCTCTCGATCCGTCCGTCCGCCAATCACCCGGATCCCATGAGGCGAGCATGGCACCACTTCACGGAAGCCAGTGCCGCATTTCCTCTACCAAGGATCGGCGGCGAAGCTATGCCAAGAATTTGGAGTGAAGACGTTGCTGGAGGTCAAACAGAAGTGGGACTCCAAACCGGACGAGGAGCAGTTCCGACAGACAGAGAAGCAAGTGACCAAGCTAATCCTGGAGAATAGACGTCTTCGCGAGACGGTCAGGAAAAGGGAGGAGGAACTCCTGGTCGGAAGGCAGGCCGTAATCACGGCAAACGAGCAGGTCGTAAAGCTCGTGGAAATCTGCGAGGTTCCGGCCGAGGTGCTGCAGAGGGCGAACCTGTTCGAGGCCGGAATCCTGGAGTCGGAGGTTTTCAAGGCGGAGACATTCAAGAAATTCCTCTTGGCGGCGAAGACGTACGCCACAAAAGTAGAGAAGAGCAACGCCGAGGTCAAGGTGCTGCTCGACGCCGTCCGGGAGCAGATAAAGGAGGTAGTGATGCCGGCCTTCACTTCTACTCCGGCCAAGACCCCGCGGCCGGATACAGCGAAGACGGATGCTAGGCCCTCGAGTCCGACCGACACGAAGGGCAAGGCGAAGGTGAAGACGGAGTCGGATGCACCCGCCCCAGCAGACTCGCCGGCCAAGAACACGCGCACCGCGAAGAGGAAGCTCACGGCCGAGGAATACGAGAAGTCTCCTGGGGCGCAGAAGCTTCACGACATCGGCCTCGAGCATTCCGAAGAGGAAGAGTTGAAGAGCGGGGACGAGACTAACTCCAGCGAGGACGAGTACGTGATCACCGACACGGGCAAGAGAGTGAAGGCAGGACGTATCGCAACGACGCCACTGAAGCGGCCGAAGCACGGAGTTAGTTCGCGAAGAAAGAGGTAGGACGTCTTAGAGGCCGGCGATCAAAGGACGGCGAGTTAGGAGGTCGGATTGGTATCCGTCCTAGGCCATATAGTGTTTTCTTTTTTGGGAATGCGTGCCGCTTTTTGAGGAGTAGGCCTGGTAGGCCGGCGCCGCAATCCGATTAGGGATCTAAGTCGTTGACTTAGAAGTACTTATAGGTGGGAGTTTTGTCCACCAAAGCATTCCTTGCTTGAGTGTTAATCGAACCTTCTTATGCGCATATTCGGTGTGATCATTTCCTGTCTCCTTTTCGGTTGAGTGCTTGGAAAGCCGGATCTACCTTGTGTGTTGTGAGTTGGGAGTTAGGAATCCAGATTCTTTGTTAGATCGTTTACGTGGAGTTGAAGTCGGGTTGGGCGTATTCTTGAGTGCCTTGTGTCTTGAACTGGTCTAGGTGTCCGGAGAGAGGCTAACTCACGTGGTAAACACTTACGGTGCGGGAGGGTCCGAGAGTAGAGTGTGTGAGGCCGAATTCCAATCCGACCTCCAGTGCCACGCACTTGGGTTCCTCTGTAGTCTCTCGGAGGACGGATCAAGCGCGAGACGTGACTGAATACGTGTAGACGTCTTCTAGCCGGATTCGGAGCTCTTGGAGTCTGTCATTGTAGTAAGGGTGATAGGGTAACCGGGACGGCTGCGTGACTGCTAGTTCGGACGGATAGGACGGATTAGTTGTGAGGACGTAATGTGTGCCTTAGTATGTGTGTGTGTGTGTAGAGTCTAAGTGTGGAAGTTTCCGCCACGATAAACATAAGGGAAAGAGTCTTTGTGCATCCCCTCTTGCAAAGGGATACCCTTGCCCGCAAAGGCTAAAACATAAGTTGGGACTAGGAACGTTTGTGGGTTTGGTTGTTTTAGCACTACTTGCCTTGGTCACTTCACGTAATCCTTGAACGATACACGAGTCACCTGAACACGGGTTTTACACCAATAAACGTGTAAGGGAAGATAAAGTGAATACATGGCATCCGACATGTAAAAATTTTTGGCGCCGCTGCCGGGGATTCTAACAGCTGACCGAGTGGTAGTGTTAGTACGTGAGGACGGATTCGGATAGGACGTATTCTTTATCCGGCCTACTTGTGAGGATAGTTCTGCGTAGATACAGAAGCTGCAAGTGCAGGTCGGTTTCTATTGTTGTAAATGAAGTACTAGAGAGTTACCTAGTTACTTCTTTATGAGTCAGAAGGCACAAGAGGTGCAGGACGTAAGGAGGTCTGTCCGGATTGGTGCTAGAAGGTCGGAAGGTGTGAGTACTCCAACAGCCGTCCTACGTACGAACGCGGCATCCAGTTCACGAGAGGAAGGAGGTATTGTGTACGTGTCCTTGGACGGGAGGACGGTGAACACAAGAATAGAAGAATCAACGCCGGAAGTAACCTTCTTGGTTCCGGATCCCGAACAGGTGGGAAGGAGGGAGCCGGAACAAGAAGAGGTTGAGATGGCACCCCACAACCGGCTAAAATACAAACAGTTCAGAGGAACTGGGAAGACGGACGTGGATGATTGGTATGGCGAATTTGAGGCCACAAAATAATGCTAACGAAGAGACTCCGGATTCTAAACATCGGATTTTTCAAGGATTGTTGAAGGGAGAAGCACTGAGGTGGTATCAAGATCTGGAGGTAGCAGAAAGAACAAATTGGAATACGCTCATTCCATTGTTCTTGCGAACTTTTAGAGAGGCCGGAGGAGAAGACCGTGCGTTGGGGCAACTCAGCAAGATCTACCTCAGGTCGGATGAGACAGTCCGGAAGTACGGCCAACGAGTGAAGGCATTGATCCAGAAGTTGACGGACAATGTCGCCCCAAAGATTCAGATTGCTTGGTATGTTGCCGGATTGCCGGAAGAGATGGGATTCCAGATCCGCCAAACTAGGCCGGCCACACTACGCGAAGCTATGGAGTCCGCTCAGAATTATGAAAATTCTGCAAATCTGCGAACATCCGTCCTCAAGGCTGAGAAGAAGAAAGAGAAAGAGGAGGCAGTACGACGCAGAGGAAGACGGCATAGGAGTTCGGATGAATCAGAGCCGGGAAGTGACAAATGGGCCGGATCTCGAATACGACTCGAGCCGGAATCCTCTTCCCGAGAGGAGGCCGGAATCGTCAAGACGACCGCACAAGTGCAAGGACCTCGTTTGAGCGGGATCGTAGTGCACGCTTTGCATCAAAGGTAAAGAAGGAAGATGACGAATCAAAGAAGACGTTAAAAGGCATCCAGGAGACTCTTGAAGCCATCAGAGTTAATCTCGCAGAAGAGCGGAAACCAAGGAAGATGATTCCGGTCTCCAGGGCAAATGTGTTCTGCGTCTTGTGCGGTGGGCAGGGGCATTTTGCTACAGAATGCCCAAAACGTGTCAAGAACGTCCGGTACGTCACGGAGGAAGACGTATGGCAAGATGAAGAATCAGCAGAGATGGACGAGCTGGTTTTTCAGATTCAACAATCGTACGGCAGAGGTAAACCTCAGGCGAGGCCGGCCACAGTACCTCGGACGGTTGGGCAAGCGACTCCAAGCACGTACACTGGGCCACGCACGCAGGTCGGATTCTGCTTCCTCTGTGGCAGTGGGGAACATTATGCAAATAATTGCCCATGGAAGAAGGAAGTGGGAGGAGGAGCTCCGCTACCACTACCGTGTCAAAATTGCGGAAAGTGGGGACACGTAGCAAAGGATTGCCCGGAGCCGGAAGTTCGTAAAAGCACCGGTCAAACAAGTCCGAATCTTACCGAGAGAGAGCACCGGCCTCAACTACGCGCATACGGCCGGGGCGGAAAGGCCGGATAAATGATGTTTGGCTGTGGAGCAGGCGGACGGAGAGGACGTATTCAGAGTGGCCACCCGCAGCTCCACGCAGAAAGAGTCACGCCATAGTCGTAGGAAAAATAGGAGAAGCAAGAGGAGATCCAAAGAGAAGCGAGTACACCGGGACGGATTCGAGATAATCCACCCGTCCCCAAAGAGTTGACAATGACGCCACCTTTGAAAAGGGGGTGGAAGCAAGTGCATTAGACGTAGATATTAGTGCAGAAATCACGGACTCGTTAGGTGACATAGCCGATGAAGAGGAGCAGGACGGTATCCCGAGGACGGAATCAGCCGGCCGAACAGTGAAGTTCAATGACGTCCCCATCGTGATTAGTCCTCGTTTGAAGGTGGACGAATACGACATAGTCCAGGACATTAAGAATCAGATGGCGAACGTCACATTTGGGCAATTGCTGCATGATAATATTAATTATCAAAAGCTGCTCAAGGACGCTTGGACGAAGAAGCGTCAACGTCGGATCAAACTTCCGGCCGTGGCGACCGTGAACTACACGGGGACGGAAGATCATGGAGCTCCAGAAATTGAAGTTGAAGTGGAGGGCTGCATGATCAAGAAAGTTCCAGTAGACGGGGGGTCCGGTGTCAACATAATGCTGGAAGACACTGCACACGAACTCGGCTTCACAAACTTCGAGCCGACCAAGCAAGTACTCAGAATGGCCGATCAGACGAGGGTGATTCCAGTAGGACGGTTATCACTCGTACCCGTCCGGATCAGCAAGTTCACGTACTTGCTCAACTTCGTCATCATCAGGGTCGGCATTGGGCAACCGTTCCCCATACTGCTGGGAAGGCCGTGGTTGTATTTGTCAAAAGCACTGGTTGACTGGGGAGCAAGAGAGTTCGTCATCGGCAAGCCGATCGTACGGATTCCTTGGGAGACAGTCTCTAAGATGGGGGAGACGGCTAGCTCGGACGGGTACACGACAGACTGGTCAGGGCCGGAGGAGGAAGACGATGAAGTTTCAAGCTATTTTGTCAGCCCAATTGACAGGCTGACAGAGGATGACCTGAAGTTTCCGTACCCGGTCGTAAATGAGGAAGAAGCCAACACGGCCGAGGCCGTGTATCAACCAGCAGAGGATAGGTCGCTGGGAGAAGCAAGCGTGCAGTTAACTGCAAAATGGGTTCGACAGCAAATCTCGGACGGCCTTCTACCACCAGTTGGGTTGAGCATTGGCAAAGTAGGACGGACATGGTCCAACCTACTTCCAGATCCAGAAGAGGCAGCAGTGGATAAGGTAAAATCCATTGTAAACCCCAATGATTACGAGAAGACGGAGGTGATAGAGGGAAAATTCTTCTTTTTGGGCAAGTCCATGATGGAAGAGGAGAGGACTGCGTACATAAAGACATTGAGGGAATACCAGGACGTGTTCGCCTGGGCGCCATCCGACCTCAGGGGCATTCCGGCCTGGTTGGGGGAGCATCGAATAGACCTCGAGGACGGAGCCACTCCGGTGAGGCGGAGAAGCGTCTGGCCGAATCCGAAATACTCACTCATGGTGAAGGACGAAATTGATAAACTCCTCGAGGCCGGATTCATTTATCCGGTGGACAACTCGGAGTGGGTGTCACCAATTGTAGTGGTGCCGAAGAAGGTCGGAGCGGACGGGAAGGTCAAAATCCGGGTGTGCCAGGACTTCCGCAAGTTAAACGCAAAGAACTAAGAAGGACCACTTCCCGATCCGTTCACGGACATCATCTTAGATCATGTAGCAGACGGGAATACTACGACTTCTTCCTGGACGGATTCTCGGGTACAACCAGTCGTGTCGGGAAGGAGGATCAGCTGAAAACAACGTTCACAACGGAGTGGGGGACGTTTGCATTCAATCGCATGCCATTTGGGTTATGCAATGCACCAGGGACGTTTCAGCGCCTCATGATGGACATCTTCAGAGACTTTCTTCGACACTTCCTAGAGGTGTTCATAGACGACTTTGCCGTCTTCAGCTCAAGGACGGATCACCTCAGCTACCTGCGGAGGACGTTCCAGAGATGCAGAGAAACAGGGCTGAAGCTCCATCCGGGTAAGTGTTTCTTCGGAATGCTATCCGGCCTGTTGCTTGGACATGTGGTCAGCCAGGACGGAATCCAAGTGGACATTGACAAGGTCAGGGCAATACTTGCGCTGGTGGCACCTACAAACGTGAAGGAAGTACGTGGATTCCTAGGATGCGTGGGGTACTACAGGCGTTTCATCCATAGCTACGCGCAACTGGCAACACCTCTCACGGAGTCAAAAAAAAGGAGACGGAGTTCACCTGGACGGACGTCCGGCAGGACGCCTTCGAAAAACTCAAGCTCAAGCTCACTTCAGCACCCGTCCTCTCAACTCCGGACTGGGACAAACCATTCCATGTCACGCTGGATGCATCCGGCTGGTGTGTAGGGGCAATCCTATGGCAGGCCGGCGACGAGAAAAAGGAGTATCCGATCTACTATGCAAGCCGGCAGATGAGTCCGGCCGAGCGTAAGTATACTACTACAGAGCGTGAAGCTTTGGCCGTAGTATATGCTTGCAAGAAATTCAGGCATTATCTGCTTGGGTACCATGTGATCTTCCATACTGACCATGATTCATTGAAGTATTTGGTCAACAAGCCGGATTTGTCAGGACGGATTGCAAGGTGGATTCTCCTCCTCCAGGAATTCGACTATGAGGTCAAAGTGAAAGCCGGCAAGGCCAACGTTAATGCCGACTTCCTCTCCAGACAGCGAGGCAAGGAAGCAGTTTCCGACCTCCGGGCAGAGTTTCCAGACGAGTTCTTGCAGGAGGACGGATTGGTCAACGTACACAGAGTACAGGACGAGCACCAGTCCGAATTCCAGCAAACAATTGATTTCCTCACACAACAGAAGTACCCGGCCGGGATGACAAGAGAGGAGAAGAGCGTGTTCGTGCATCAAATGGCACCTTTCACTATGATAGATGGGGTGTTGTTCAAAATGGGTGCAGATGAGGTGCTGTGGCGCTGCGTCGAAAGCAAAGACAGGAGGACGGTGATCCGAGAGCTGCATTCAGGACCGTCCGGGGGACATTTGGCAGCAGTGTCAACCATTGGCCGGATCCGACAGGCCGGATACTGGTGGCCCAGACTAGTACGGGACGTTAAGAAATATGTATCCTGCTGCGACCAGTGCCAGCGTACGGGTGCACCCTCATTCAAAAATCACTGGCCGCTAACACCAATAATACCGCTGGCGCCATTTGAGAAATGGGGCATTGACTTCATCGGCCCCATTAGTCCGGTCACCGTTCGGCAACGAAGGTATATCATTCTGGCAACGGACTACTCAACCAAATGGGTGGAGGCAAAGGCAACAGGACGGAATGACGCCAGACGGCCGCCGCGCTTTTCTTTTGAAACATCATGATGCGTTTTGGAACACCGCTGGAGCTAGTGAGTGATCGTGGACTTCACTTCCTCAACGATGTCATCAAAAACATAACGGAGAAGTACTACATCAAGCATCGCAAAACAACTCCGTACAACCCACGAGCAAACGGCCTCACGGAGCGTGCAAACGGCATTGTAGGCAAGATGTTGAACAAGATGGTTTCCGCTCACAAGACGGATTGGGACCGAGCTCCCTTCGCCGTCCACGCATACAACACGGTCGAAAAAAGACGATTGGTAAGTCGCCCTTTTTTCGTGTTTGGACAAGAAGTGTTGCATGGCATAGAAATGGAGGTGGAGACGTCACGGGGTGCTCGCAACCCGATCCGGCCTTCGTGTTGAGAATCCGAAACAAGACTCCCAGCCATTGAGGATCCGGAAGAGGCAGCAAGAAGGGAAGCATTAGAGCAAACGTCGCAAAGATGCATTTAAGCGCAAGTCGGATCATGACGGCCGGATTCCAAACGACCACAATATCCGACCGGGAGGACTCGTACTGTTGTATGACAACCGCCATAAAGAATTTCCGGGCAAGCTTCACACAAGGTGGATGGGTCCTTATCGAGTGCAGGACGTCTACGCAAACGGCTCATTGCAGTTAGCCGACCTGAGCGGAAATCAGCTGGACACAAGGGTGAACGGATCGAGGGTCAAGAAGTACAACCCAGAAAGTTTTTCGGACGAAAGTTCGGAATACGACTAAGTGTTCGCGAGGACGCTTCACAATTGAAAAGGGGGTAATGTCGGACCCCGTTTTTTTCGATTTTTGGCCATTATGTTCTAATGCGCATTAAGAATAAGTATAGTGTCTAGAATCCGACCTATGTATTTGCTAAGCCGTATACTATAAGGCAATTACGTTTTTACAAATAAAGGAATTAGTTAAACTCTAGTTTATGTTAAGTAGGACGGATTTGCCAATCCGTACTCTGTCCCCGTACGGCTAGGACGTGCTGTCAGAGGACGGATTAGGAGTTATGATGGTAGGTGAAGGACGGAGTGGCGAAGAATTTAATAATGGCGAGAAATCTAGAAGGCGACTCCGTACGGGGAGGACAATTATGGCGGCGGACCATGTCATGATGGTCGGACTTAACTCCGGCCCCCTCGATATAAGGCAACCCGTCCGCCCTTGTCGTCACCGCCTCCTCGTTTTTCGCGCCCCTTGTCGTCTTGCGCTCCCGCCCTCCGTCTTTACTCGCTTTCCGTCCTTAGCCGCGATCCGGCCCATCGGCCGACCTCACCGGCGACTCTCTATTTCCTTGCGCACTTCTTTCCGATGGCGAGAACGGCGTCCGCTTCCGCTCGGGAGCAAGAGGAGTCAAGATTTCCATCAAGCTCGTGTCGCCGTGTATTCCGATCGAGGAGAATGAGAAGAAGTCCTTGACGGAAGACCTCGAGAGGATGGGGTTAGCCGGCTGGGATGATACGCCCGGGATTGCGCGACGCGGAGATGGTGCGCGAGATCAAGGTCGGCGCGCCAAACCAGATTCGAGGGGACAATTAGAGGGAAGCCGGCTTCCGGGCGGCCGAAAGACTGGAGAGTCATTTACGGCCGACCGTAAACAACGGAGTAGGGTTGTGTGGCCGGAAACACAAGTGGGCGAAGAAGGCGTTCCACGGGGATCCACACAAGAACAATGGCTACTCGATCGAGGATTGCGAATCGAGGAGCGCGCCGTCATCAAGTTTTTGGCGCCAATTATTCACGGAGAGAAGCCGCACCGATCACCGTGCGGCTGGCCAACACCGTCCTGGGCTCCTTGCGCGGCGAACGGGAGACGGACTGGGGGATGATCATCCGCGACTTAGTCGCCCGGCTTGTGGAAAACGTAGGTAAAACCCGTCCTATCCCTATTACACCTTTTCTTTACCACCGCATAAGAAGGAGGAGGTGTCGACGGATGAGGAGGAGTCGAACTATGAGATCGCTACTGTCGTCGCAAAACAACGGCGTGTTCGAGTCGAGAGAGAGTACGGATAGCAAGGCCGTGTACTCGGAAGAGGAGGAGGACGAGGTCGGATCAGACGAAGGGGACGTTCCACCCGACGCACCAGAGGAGCCGGCTCCGGAGGCAACCCCACCGCGGACGCGTCCAGAGGTAATCATCCTTCCGTCCCCGTCCCCTCCCATGAATCCGACCGAGGCCGGAACTCAGATTGAGAGGGGACAACCCTCGAGGCGGTGGATGAAGGGGAAGTTACGGCCGATTGGGAGAACCCCATGAATCCGAACGACCCCCGACTCCCCCCACCTCTGTCGCGCACCTCTCCTTGAGGAGTGCCCGCAACACCAAGGGCCCAAGGGGGACACCGGAGTGACGCCCGGGCCTTGGGGTGCCAAGGTGAAGGGAACCTAAGTGGGCCTAGTGTGGGAGAGGACCCCGGGCGTTGGAGACGCCTCTCACCCACGGAGACTAGGAGCCACGAGGGAATGGACATGAGATTATGGAAGCTCATGTTGCCACGATTCCGGGATGCTAAGGAGCACCTCATTTGGAGGTGTGAGCTAAAAGTTATGGGAGTTGGAAGATTGTGGGACTAAAGGGAGTGCTGTCCAGGGACAGTGCTGGACTGGGAAGCTGGCCCGGGACTCCCGAATCTTCAGAGGGGCATAACTCCCTCAATACTTGTCGGAATGAGGCAAGTAAGGTGTGTATCGGCATCTACTTGACGAGTAGATGTCGATAGAGTGGTCGCTCGTCGCGTTTGGATGCGGGACGAGGTAGATACGAGCCCTGGAAGGTTCGGGAAGTCTCCCGGGGCCTTCCAGCGGCTAAGGCATTGGGAGATTGGGTGGTCTTCCAAAACTAAGAGGTGTGAGGGTCCAGCCCTTCACCTAGGACCAGGGGGCTGCCGAATCCCACAGAGTATACTATGGGGAGGGCTGGTCTCCCTCCCCACTCCCATGGTGCCTTGGTGGTGACCAAGGTGGGAGTCCCGAGTGGTGTGGCTAGTGTTGGGGCCTCACCATGGGGACTCCCAAGCCAAGGTGAGTCCCAATGGGTGAAGCTAGTGTTGGGGCTCCACCATGGGGACTCAAAGTGCAAAATGAGGCACGGTGGGTGGAGCTAGTGTTGGGGCTTCACCACGGTGGCTCATATAGGCAAAATGAGGACCATGAGTGCTACCGATGTGGGGTGGTGTCTCACCGCCGGCGTTGTGATTACTTGGTGGCCTTGGGGTCACCATGGTGGTCATGGGCGGTGGTGAGGAGACACCACCAAGTGCGGTTAGGCCGCGTGGTATGGGAGTGCCACCAAGTTGGGCCTTGGACATAAGTGGAAGTCCGCACCTAACCATTGGCTACCTACGAAGGGGTTGAGTCCCGGTTGCATGAGTAGGAGGGATTGATAACCAAGCGGTGAGCTTGGTGGTTGGTATGGAGAGCTAACTTTGTGCATGTGGGGGATGTGCAGAGTTAGCGCTCGTGACACTTGCTACAGTTGGGAAAAAGTTGGTGTAAGCTAAGGTGAGCTAGCAATGGTTGCGACAACCTCTCAGTCCGTCCGCCAATCACCCGGATCCCATGAGGCGAGCATGGCACCACTTCACGGAAGCCAGGTGCCAGTACTTCCTCTACCAAGGACTGCTGGCGAAGCTATGCCAAGAATTTGGAGTGAAGACGTTGCTGGAGGTCAAACAGAAGTGGGACTCCAAACCGGACGAGGAGCAGTTCCGACAGACAGAGAAGCAAGTGACCAAGCTAATCCTGGAGAATAGACGTCTTCGCGAGACGGTCAGGAAAAGGGAGGAGGAACTCCTGGTCGGAAGGCAGGCCGTAATCACGGCAACGAGCAGTTCGTAAAGCTCGTGGAAATCTGCGAGGTTCCGGCCGAAGTGCTGCAGAGGGCGAAACTGTTCGAGGCCGGAATCCTGGAGTCGGAGGTTTTCAAGGCGAAGACATTCAAGAAATTCCTCTTGGCGGCGAAGACGTACGCCACAAAAGTAGAGAAGAGCAACGCCGAGGTCAAGGTGCTGCTCAACGCCGTCCGGGAGCAGATGAAGGAGGTAGTGATGCCGGCCTTCACTTCTACTCCGGCCAAGACCCCGCGGCCGGATACAGCGAGGACGGATGCTGGGTCCTCGAGTCCGACCGACACGAAGGGCAAGGCGAAGGTGAAGACGGAGTCGGATGCACCCGCCCCAGCAGACTCGCCGGCCAAGAACACGCGCACCGCGAAGAGGAAGCTCACGGCCGAGGAATACGAGAAGTCTCCCGGGGCGCAGAAGCTTCACGACATCGGCCTTGAGCATTCCGAAGAGGAAGAGTTGAAGAGCGGGGACAAGACTAACTCCAGCGAGGACGAGTACGTGATCACCGACACGGGCAAGAGAGTGAAGGCAGGACGTATCGCAACGACGCCACTGAAGCGGCCGAAGCACGGAGTTAGTTCGCGAAGAAAGATGTAGGACGTCTTAGAGGCCGGCAGTCAAAGGACGGCCAGAGTTAGGAGGTCGGATTGGTATCCGTCCTAGGCCAGTATAGTGTTTTCTTTTTGGGAATGCGTGCCGCTTTTTGAGGAGTAGGCCTGGTAGGCCGGCGCCGCAATCCAGTTAGGGATCTAAGTCGTTGACTTAGAAGTACTTATAGGTGGGAGTTTTGTCCACCAAAGCATTCCTTGCTTGAGTGTTAATCGAACCTTCTTATGCGCATATTCGGTGTGATCATTTCCCTGTCTCCTTTTCAGTTGAGTGCTTGGAAAGCCGGATCTACCTTGTGTGTTGTGAGTTGGGAGTTAGGAATCCGGATTCTTTGTTAGATCGTTTCTGTGGAGTTGAAGTCGGGTTGGGCGTATTCTTGAGTGCCTTGTGTCTTGAACTGGTCTAGGTGTCTGGGAGAGGGAAACTGGCGCCGGTAAACACTTACGGTGCAGGAGGGTGCAGGGTAGAGTGTGTGAGGCCGGATTCCAATCCGACCTCCACCGCCACGAGACTTGGGTTCCTCTCGTAGTCTCGGAGGACGGATCAAGCGCGACGTGACCGAATACGTGTAGACGTCTTCTAGCCGGATTCGAGCTCTTGGAGTCTGTCATTGTAGTAAGGGTGATAGGGTAACCAGGACGGCCTGCGTGACCTGCTAGTTCGGACGGATAGGACGGATTAGTTGTGAGGACGTAATGTGTGCCTTAGTATGTGTGTGTGTGTGTAGAGTCTAAGTGTGGAAGTTTCCGCCACGATAAACATAAGGGAAAGAGTCTTTGTGCATCCCCTCTTGCAAAGGGATACCCTTGCCCTGCAAGGCTAAAATATAAGTTGGGACTAGGAACGTTTGTGGGTTTGGTTGTTTTAGCACTACTTGCCTTGGTCACTTCACAGAATCCCTGGAACGATACACGAGTCACCTGAACACGGGTTTTACACCAATAAACGTGTAAGGGAAGATAAAGTGAATACATGGCATCCGACACGTTTCTTGGAACCGAACACCTCAGCCCCCTCAAGGTGGGCGTCTCGGGTACAAATCTTTTGAGCTCCTGGATAGTCAGAAACTGCCCTTGTGAGGCTAGATGGATCGCCGGTTCGTCGAGCTTTATGAGCAACACGAAGTAATAGTTCTTCGGATGTTGGTCCATTACCACCCTTGCCACCTCCGTTGAAGTCGTGGTAACCCACCACTTGGAGGAAAGCACGAACATAATCATCAACAAACCGCAACGTCAAGTCCCCACCCTTGTTGCCGGGGACGCTTGCAACCATTTGTTATGGATAGATTCCGCAAGGTTACATGAAGGCATCTCCGCCACTCCTCTGCGAATATTTATTTTCCGCCATTTTGCAAAGACATATTCACTTATTCACAAAATAAGTTCATCACGTTATCAAGAGCGATTTAAACTTGCGGCGCCAAAGTTTGAACTAAAAATAGATGTTTCTCTAATGAAAAATTTAGTAGTTGTTACAATAAAAGTTCAAAAAAGCGAATATTCTCCAAAAAAAAAGTAAATATTTGTTATAGATTTATCGACGAAAATGAACGTGTACATAATTACAACACGCGATCGTGGACTCACCAATTCCATGAAGCCACCCCACCGCCTATATCGGAAGTGCCGAATGCAAGCCGTGTTCGAGGTGACCTAATCCAACTTCGTAGGTAGCTCGCGCGACGCCCACCACGCTCGGATCGCCCAAGATCTTGTCTCCGCCTCGGCCATGGTGCGTGCATCTTTGTATTGCTTACAAAGATGTCGATGTTGATCCTGCGGCTCGTGCACGATGTATTGTTTGGTGTGCTTCTCTAGGGATTGCGTCCAATGGAAGTAGCAAGTCCGCTCGCGGCCTTCCATGGGCACTTTAGGGTCTCCGAGCCATAAATGATGCGCACAAAGTTCCGGTTGGCTTGCGACCGCCGGCCATGAATCCTTGAAATCTGCGGCACTTCGACTCCGTTCCCCGCCCATGACGTGGTTAAGGTTCTTCCAGGAAGACGATTTGAGCATCTCCGTCTTCGGGACCGAAATCACAAAGATGCAATAGTTAGAATGCGGCAGATTTTAGAGTCATAAACGTGGTACGCCATGATGGTCCAGTTCTTGACACGCTTGACGTGGTCGAACATCATCCACGCGTGGGACAGGTCGCCTCCGGGCTGCATACGACGAACAAGGTCAACACCGCTTCCGGAGCCGACCTCGGACATCTTGAAAATGAACACTTTGTCACTTTCATCTCCCTGGCCCGGGAACTGGTTACGTTGGATGTAAGCCCAGTTGCTGAGGCCTCGAAGCTTGGTGATCCCATCAAGAACATCGTATCTGCGCAAGTGCTTAAAAGTGGTAATACGATTCCTGACGCTCGGAGAGTTCAGCTCTTTACACTGCTCAAATATAGGTTCTAGCTCTTGGAGGGTGAGCTTGGAGGTTACAGGGTCACCTTCTTCGCGGAGAAGTAAGTTTCCGAGTAAGTCCTTGCTTGCCTCCATGACTATTTTGGACGTGGTAGCTTGTGGGTTACGTTCTACGTGTTCCTCTATCAACTCATCAATTATTTTACGTGCACATCTGTAGTCTCCGACTTTGACAGGATGCTCGTGGGTACCGATATGCACACACGCCCGCTCTTGACTCTCCTCTCCGAATACGTAAAATATTTTGGCAGGGCATAAAGCAACACAAATGGGAGGTTCTTTGCGGATCTTACGGACTGCGTGAAGAAGAAGGAGGAGGCGCGTCGCCCGACAGAGAAGGGGTCCTTCGTAAAGCCCTCAAACTCCACCTCATTCACTTCGCTCATGGTCGTCGAAGCAAGAAGCTTGATTTTATTGTGGCATTGAAGATGACCTACACGATTAGAGTAGCGGAATGACAAACCGAGGTTATTACCGATGTTAGTAGTCATTGTCCTGGTCCACACATGACCGTCGTATCTTTTGTCCATCCCCTCCATAGATTTGGCGACCTTAACAAAGCAGAGTTGGAAGAACAGGAGGGAGAATGTAGAGACATCACCATTGAAAGCGGGAGGCGGAAAGAGACGTTGTGAGTACGAATGGAGTGGAAATCTATTTTTTTTAATATAGTTTTGTTGCGAGACATACTACCTAGTCTACGAAGGGAGGAAAGAATGTTTTTGGGTTGTACGACTTTCGATACAGGAAGAGAAGAGGGGGTGGTATTGAGACTGTGTTTAGAAGCAGACGAGAGGGGAGGCAGATTTGATGATAGTCGACGGGACTGAATGGACGATTTTCTTTCATCGTCGGATGAATCAGAAATATTAATTCGGACTTCGAGACCGGGTTCGACCTTGACACGAGGAAGAACCGGACGAACAGTGGAGATGGTAGAAGAACTACGAGGAGTGAGAAGGACGGTGGAGGCGTTCATGACGGACTCCGTCAAGCCGAACAATGATCGATCTTTGTCCGGTCAGTAGCTTATACATTCTACAATTACTCTCTAGGTCGACCGGTTCGACAAGGACAATCTTGGACTAGATTCGTGTTTGGATCTAATACTTGGTTCTCTAACCAAAGAGAGGACTCATCAAACCCGAAACGAAGTGCTAGCCAAGACGGAGTAACTTCTGCCAATCCATTCACCCCCGGAGGAATGCAGATGGGAGGACTTAAGTCTTCAGACCTAATTGCGATGACGATTGGAGCGGGAGTTAGTGAAGCGGAGGATGCCATGATAGATGCAGGAGATTAAGAGAGCATCAACAAGTGTGCGGAGAAAGTGAGTCTCGGATGCATTTCGAATGTTCAAATAGAAAGAATTGGTGGAGGGTGGTTACATACGTATTGAATACTTATGAGGTGTACTTTCTTATATTAAAACGTATAGATACGCAATAAAGTTAAGCGTCATCATGATGATCTGGACTGACAGTAGTTGATAAATAGTCACATATTAGAATAGTAGATCCTTCATTAAATTAAGTAGGAGTAGAAGGTAAAGTGACGGCGGCCGTCATTGTCAGAGATATAGGTGGATGATAGATGCGTTCAAACGTTCGCTTAGATTGGATTGTCAGACACGGTCATACGCGAATGTTAGGGTATACGCGTTGGCTGATTAGGGTTTGTTAACCGCATGGGGGAACTTATATATTGGAGTTGAAAAACATAGTTCAGCCTCTTCATTTGCAGTGAGAACACTTGGACTCGTTTAGTGGATCTCGTTAGAAGTTATTTGTTCGCAAGCAGCATGGACGAAACCGCAAGCGGTAGCGATAGAGGAAAGGAGGTAGGTCAGAGAAAGAAGAAGCGGAGGGGTGGAACGAAGTTTACTAATTCTAAAGCACAAAGGCGGAGTGCTTTGCGGAAGCGTGATGGGAGAAGCTCTAGCGGCGATGACCGGGAGCCAGACGGGTACGATATCCTAATTGACGATGATGTGTTACCTCCATTCAGGAGGAATATCAAAATGCGATCTCTGAACCTGGACAGTGTCCCGGAGAGTATCGGGACTGACGAAGCTGACGAAGAGGAGGAAGGTAGCAGAGGGCAGTTCAAGACGTCTAGCGAGAGTGTATGCGCGGATGGCGATGACGACGGAGGTGTGGACTCTAAGTATGAGGTAAGGTATAAGTGTTGGTTACAGATATTTGTATATGTTGATAATATTTCTGAATAAGTATATGAAGTAATGTTAGTTTTGCTTTGTGTTCAGGGTCGCACAGGATTGGATGATGTAGTCGATCGACCATTAGATGGGGGAGCAATATTTGAAGAGAAAAGAGTGTCTGATATTGGCAAGAGAGCAGAAGCCTCTTTTGATCAGGGGACACAAAATGATGGGGTGGATGGATTTGAGACGAGTGCGGAAGAATTAGAGGAGGTACTTGGGAAACCCTACTTCGTGGTTTACTGGGAGGACCTAGAGTTGGTTAAGTACACAATCAACGAGAATTCATTTTTCAATTTGACGTAGATCTGATATGTATGTATTAGAATTTATATCGTAGGGTTTCATGGTACATTTGTATGGTTGTTTCAGGAATATATTTTGTAGGTATTTTGTAGCGTAATTATTGTTATGACAATGATATGAATTATACGTAACACCCAAATACAAATTTGGGAGAGAATGCACCAATGTCGTGGTTTCATGTTAAATTAAAATCGGATATTGCATAATCGCCATGTGAATGTTCAAAAGGAATTCCGTAATTGCATTGTTCGGAAGGTTCACCTAAGAGAACACCCTCATCTATGATGGAGAGGTAACAAACATTGAAAGTCGTAATTGTGGGGCCGCAGTTTGCACAAAGTAGTTTCAATTTCGCATGTATGCATGTAATCTATAAGTAGTGAAGAATTCATTTGTTTTAATGTATTAATTATGAATAAGGGGAATTCTATGTACGAATTGATGCTCGCACGGCGCAATTCGCCATGATAGCGGCAGCCTTGCCAGGCGATTCATCTGACACTGATAAGCGTTATGGAACTTGAAAGTCAATATCTTTTTCCTTTTTGTCAAAGTCTGAGTTACAATATGTGAAATATGCTAAAATATATATGTGTCATTGAATAGTAAAGGGTTCCGTTAGCGTTGCTGTTGCATAAGATGAGCCGGTTCCGGGCATTATCATTTGCCGGTCCCGGGCCTGCTTGGATGCCGTTTCCGGGCTGTACCGGGCCGGGACTGGGCCGGTATCCCACCGCCGATCGTTACTGCCCAGGCGGATTCGCAGTAGCCGCTCTGAGCGGAGACGCCGGCACCGCGCCGATGGGAAGATCAGAGAAACTCGTGACCTGCTTGACACAGTCGGAACCCTAATGAACATCCTTGTGCACGGAGATTTGGATTCACAGGAGGATTTTCGAAACGGAGAGGATTTTGAAGTCGGAGAAGATTTTGCACTCGGAGAGCAGGAAGCGATGGCAGAAGGAGTTGCGAGTGACATCACCATCCTTGAGCGAAGAACGCAGAGCATTGATGTTGCGCCGAAATCTGTAAGTAGAGGATTGTACATTCTAGTTTCTCATCGTTGACTCCAGACCTCACAAGTTTGCTCTCGGTGAATCGGAGAAGAAGACATGCGGGAACGCATCTGCTGGCGAGATTGCAGACCTCCTCCTTCGGCAAGAGAGGTTAGTTAACACCTACACAGTTGGCGTCGAAAATGCTGTCCGGCTTAACCTCGTTGTTTCGTATTCTCCCTGTTTGCGTAGTTTTTATGCATGAATGTGGGGGGAATCTGGGGTGGTAGTGTTCGTTTCTGGTGCGGGCTTTTCCTCTACCCGCGTAGCTGTTGTGCTGGTTGGGCAATCAACCTCGGTGATGGCCTGTACGAGCCAAGGGATCCGGGCTTTCATGGAGCTGGGATCTCATGTGATCGAGTGCCACAATGGGAAATTCATTTCAAGCTCGTTGCGGTAGAAGTCACGCGGTGAAGGTTTGACCAGCCAAGGGATCCGGGTTTTGAGAGAGCGGGGTCATGAATGTGTGCCGGAATTCATAGATTATGGAGATACTTGCTGCGTCGCAACTATAATTGTTCTTGTTGATGGTTGTAACCAGCCAAGGGATCCGGCTTGGTGAGAGCTGTTGTCATGAATTTGTGAGTGCCGGAGTGGCTAGCTCAGAGAAACTTGCTGCGTCGCAAGTGGAGTCGGGTTTTTGTCTGTTTCGGTTCTCTCTCTTCCACCTACACAGTTCGCGTCGAAAAAAGGGTCCGGCTTCTCCTGGTTCTTTCATATTCTCCCTGTTCGCGTAGTTTTCATGCATGCATGTGGGGGGTTATCTGTGGTGCTCGTGTTCATGGCCGGTGGGGGCTTTTCCTCTACCCGCGTTGCTGTTGTGCTGGTTGGGCAATCAGCCTCGGTGATGGCTTGTACGAGCCAAGTGATCCGGGCTTTCATGGAGCTGAGATCGCATGAATGGGAGTGCCGCAAATGGCAACTTCATTTCAAGCTCGCTGCGGTAGAAGTCATGAGTGTGAGTGCCGGAATTGCTAGATTCAGGAGAAACTTGCTGCGTCGCAAGTATACTCCGCCTCGGTGATGGCTCGAACCAGTCAAGGGATCCGGGCTTGGTGAGAGATGGGGTCATGAGTGTGAGTGCCAAAATTTCAGGATGTAAGGGAAACTTGCTGCGTCGCAAGTATACTCGGCCTTGGTGATGGCTTGAACCAGCCAAGGGATCCGGCTTGGTGTCAGCTGTTGTCATGAATGTGTGAGTGCCGGAATGGCTAGATTCAGGGAACTTGCTGGGTCGCAAGTGGAAATGACCTTTTTGTGTCTATCTCGGTTCTCCCACTTCCACCTACACACCAACGTCGAAAATGAGGTCCGGCTTCTCTGTATGTTTCGTATTCGCCTGTTTGCGTAGTTCTCATGGATGCGTGTGGGGGAATGCAGGGGTGGTCGTGTTCATGGTCGGTGTGGGCTTTTCCTCTTCCCGCGTTGCTTTACTGCTGGTTGGGCAATCAGCCTCGGTGATGGCTTGTACGAGCCAAGGGATCTGGGCTTTCATGTAGCTGGAATCTCATGAATGCGAGTGCCACAATGGCAACTTCATTTAAAGCTAGTTGCGGTAGAAGTCATGAGTGTGAGTGCCGGATTTGCTATATTCAGGAGAAACTTGCTGCGTCGCAAGTATACTCGGCCTCGGTGATGGCTCGAACAAGTCAAGGGATCCGGACTTGGTGAGAAATGGGGTCATGAGTGTGAGTGCCAAAATTTCAGGATGTAAGGGAAACTTGCTGTGTCGCAAGTTTACTCGGCCTCGGTGATGACTCGAACCACTCAAGGGATCCGGGCTTGGTGAGAGCTCGGGTCATGCGTGTGAGTGCGGGAATTGATAGATGTAAGGGAAACTTGCTGCGTCGAAATTATAATCAGCCTCGGTGATGGCTTGAACCAGCCAAGGGATCCGGGCTTGGTGAGAGATGGGGTCATGAGTGTGAGTGCCGGAATTGATTACTCTATGAGAAACTTGCGGCGTCGAAAGTGGCTTAGTGTTTGTCGTGGATGTTTCGTTTCTCTCTATTCCCGTCGATTTCAAGTTGGTTGTGGATTCTGCCTCGGTGATGGCTCGAACCAACCAAGGGATCCGGACTACGTGAGAGCTGGGGTCTCATGAAAGTGAGTGCCGGAATTGTGAGATTAAAGATAATTAATATGATAGGTCATCTTGCGGCGTCGAAAGATTACTATGCTTATCCTGGTTGATGCGGTTTTGTTCATTTGCCCGTCGTCTTTGTGAAAGCGGCTATTCCATTGTGATTGCAAGTATTGGCCAAGGGATCCCGAGTGCGTGATTGGTTGTTTTTGTGGTTTCATGTTGTTTTGAGATAGTAACATTTTCATCTTCAAAGGCAAACTCAGCTTTGGTATCATATTGACGCTCATCTACTAAATTGTTTATACTGACTTGCTCTTAGCTTGTGCAGATTGTCGAAATGGAGCACATGATAAACGTGGAGGAGGATTCGGATAATGAGAGTGTAATCTTAGCTTTGTGCGCTCGTTTACATAATGCAGGAGAGAGTGGGCGCATTGTATTAGAACGTCACATTGTACACTTTGAGAATTTGTTCATGTTTTTCTGTTATATTCACTGTCAATCTAGATTTTCTGTCTCATTTTGCTTTTTGACATTAACAGATGCAAGATCTCGACAATTCTCAATTCAAAGAAGATGCCGCTAGTGATGCTCCATCGCCGAGTGCACTTATTCTCCTCTCCCCTGAGAATGAGACTCCAGATGCACTTCCAAGTGATGGGACTCAAGAAACTGCCACTGGTGACATTGTCCCCAGGGAACTCGTGCCACTGCTCACTGGGCCTCTTTCGTCCGCAGCCTTACCTCACCAGCGCTCAGGAAACGAAGATACGATTGCTGAAGGTGCTGATGGGGCTCCTCGCCCCAATTCAGAAGACGTTGAGGTCTTCAAAATTCCGGATCATCTCAAGGACAAGGACGCTGGATGGATTGGAGAGGAGATGAGACAATTGCACAAAGGCGAGCACATTCATGTCATCAACCGGCTTCGAAACAAACCGGTAAACAAATCGCGCTTCAACATTCCTTTGTGTCGATTAAAAACTCATCCGAAGGTCCGCCCGATCATTGACCTTGATGTCGATAAACTCATGAAGGAGTTTAACATGGGTTACCGGGAAGGTGATCGTGTGCTCTACGTTTCCCTCTACTCTACGAAGGCGGAGATGTGTCCTGTAAAATCCACTGATGATTTTCTGCAAAATCCTCATTGGAAAGCGATTAATGACGAATTTGAGGAGATCTTGATGGCTGATCCGGACCGCACTAGTTCAGCTAAGCGACAAGTACTTCTACGTTTATGAAGGAAATCATCGAGTGACGGCATGGAGGAGGCACATTGAGCGGTACCATGCTGATGAAAGGCCATGGTACATTTCCGTGGATTGCATCGTTCTTGACGGTCGACAAGAAAGAAATGTTCTGCTCAATGCAATGGCCGATATTAATTGGTGAGCGTCTCAAAGTTTCTTGTTTTCTATTTCTTCACTTGCACTACATTCAATCTTTCTCTCACTCAATGGTTTCTACAGGTCTACCGAGAATGCCCATGTCGAAGATAACTACTGCTCCCAACTCCAACGCATGCGGAAATTTGGGAAACTGAAGCTCACGGACTTCAAAGATCTTATCAAAGAAAGAGGATTATAAGACTTCCGAAAGAGTGCGGGGAGAAGAAGAAGGAGAAATAGTACCCTCTTGCCATAGACGTGTTCGTGAAGTTCCTATACTCGGTATGATATTTTGAATCTTCCATATCTTTTTCGAATCGTTATTCAATCGGTTAATATTCTTGCTTACGTTTCTTACATACATTTCTTGTAGAGGAAAATTGCTAAGGCATCAGACGAGGCAGAAGCAGAATACTATGCCGAGACTCCCATTGACAAACGCACCGCATCGGAGTCCGGACGGCCATGGACACTGCCCGAAAATCGGAAATTAGGAAAATCCGCTCGAAAGAATTCGACAAGATGTTGGGCGTTGCAAACAAAGAGCTTGGGGGCAAATGGGCCAAAGAGGTATGCTTTTGAAGTTCATTTGAAATGGAAAAGTGTAATCACATCTATTCATTCTGACAACTTTTGCGCTCCATCACATTTGCAGATATACTCCCACTACTGCAAAAACTTGATCCCGGAGTTCACTTTGGACCGCTTGTACTTGATTGCAACGACGAATTGCCACAAGGATTTTAAGACACAATGGCTTCGCTGGTGGAATTCTTCGTTTGAAGTTCGCGAGGCCAACCATTTCCCTGTGCCTGTCCAGAATAAACCTCTGAGTGTCTGGCTAAACCGCGCCTCTCTATGGGCACAGGTAATCACGTCATCGTCCTTCAGTTATTGAATCCACCATTGTATTTCTAAGTTCTGATCTAACATTTCTTATCTCATTGCAAAGTGGCCAAATACTTGGAAGAAAAGATTGCGTAATTGCAATCAAATTTCGTCATTACTTGGAATGACAGCATTCTGAAGCCTCTTGACTACGTCGAGAAATGGAGGCTTATTCTCTGGGATAAAGCCTTCGAAAACTACCTTGGACCCAATGCGAGCCCCAAGTTCCTTAAAGGCTCCAAATTGGAGAAAATTGCGGGTGGCGAAGAGACCGGAAAACGATTGGTCTTCAGGTGTGTTTCAATTTCAATTTCAAGTCCTACTTCTCATGTATTTTTCCTTTTCATTTGGTTACAAGTGTTCAAGATTTTACTTCTACGTGTAGGTACATCAAGCATGAGCTTGTGTTCAAGGGAGGCCTCGCCGCCGCCGCATTCGGAAGACTTTCAAGACGTTGTAGTCGAGGAAGATCCGGACAAACTCTTTTCTCGCTCACCAAAGAGAACCGTTTTACCAATGCTCACTTGATGACGGGAGGTTGGTTTTACGGAATGTCACGACAACTTTGTCCATCGCGACGAGAAGCATCTCGTTCAATACCCTTCCACGGCCGTTGGTACCAAGCAATGATCGAGGACGACGACAACGACTTCTCGATCTTGCCTGGTGCGCCTACCCCTCCGCCCGTATCTGCATTTCCATCAGTTGAAGCCCCTGCACAACCTTTGGCGAAGGGAAAGAAACGCAAGAATGCTCCTACCAATGTCCCTGATGTACCTGTTGGTGAGCCAATTGTGATCGAACATTCTCATGGAGTCATTGAAATCGTCGCAGACCTTGCCGCAAATTCGACTCAAATCTCGACAGGTGGTGTTACAAATATTTCATCACCACCGCCTTCCAGCTCTTTTGACCTCAACTCCGGAAAGAAGTTCGCTTCCCTCCCTTTTCTTGAAGCCAAACATGTTGGAGATTGCTTGTCTTCTGAGATTAGTATTCATCTCCCAATGTACTTGGAAAAAGGGGATATTGGAGCCTCTGTGCAGAAGGCAGCTCATGATACTAAAGAGTGGGACACGCAAGTCCTGGACATCATCAACCACATCAGAAAGGTAATTCTTATTATTTTTTTCTCATACATTACTTTCTTTCTGAAATTTTGAATGAAACACTTTGCTTTTAACATGTCTAACATTCTCGTGGTTTTTTCAGATGGTAAGGGACAGAAGTACCCATGTAAGGAGATGGGCACGAAACACCCGCATCCCGGCATTGATCTCATCTACGCAGACGTTCCGGAGAACTTACCCGTGCCTGACGTGTCGCCCGTCGAGATCCCTTCATGGAACAAGCGAGAGAAGAGCTACTTTGAGAGTGTGTTCTTCTTTGGTTTCTACAACTTGACGGACGAGGGTGCGATACTTGTAATGCACCCCAAGGACCGTCGGGTCGAGAAAGCTCTGGATACGGAATCAAAGGCGTTTGATTTCCGAATGGTTCGAGATTGGTGGGGATATAATCCCATGCCAATGGCCTCAACAAACCCTCACGTGAAAACGGTATGGCCTTCATTCTACATTTAAATCAGTATTATTTCACTTATTTATAATTTTTTTTTAAATGGTTCTAATGGATTGACTTTTGCATACTCACAACTTTCACATCAAGGTCTTCGTTCGGAAGTCTTTCGCCACCAGATTCACCATCAAGCAGGTTGCGAAAGAATATGCAGGTGTGCCGATTCTTCCCGACGAGGAGGACCATGTTTTCAACTTCGCGAGCAAAGACTCTATTCGAAAGAAGGAAGACGGTACCCCGTGGCGTGGCTCGCGTGAGAAGGATCCATCTTTCATCCAATGTTTTGTTGATTCTCTCACTGACGAGCGTGGAATCGTCTTTGACTGGAGCCCTAGTACAGGTTTGTTCTTGCTACTACCAACTCTCATTCATATTATTTAATATTGTAGTTCTAATGTTCGTTGCTTGTATGTAGGTGCTTCCGTAATTGCGTGCGCGCGATCAAACCGTCATCTAATTGCAGTTGAAGCTGACGAAGAGATATTTGACGGTCTTTTATCGGCATACGTGGATGGTACCGCTTTTGAGGAAGAAAGCGGCGATTCGATTCCGGATTATGACTACGACAGTGATAGTTCTGAACCGCTTCCGAAGAAGCAACGCCCAACATTCTGTGCGTAATAATCTCTTACTTTCTTTCCTTCTATTGTCAGTTTCAGTTGCTAATTATTTATTGGTACTGACTTTTTCTGTACTTTAGAATCGCAGGTTCAAATCGACGCTTGATTGGCGACGGAAGTCTCTACAGCAGTCCTCCGCAAAGTTTCACTCTACCATCTTATGCGGAGATGATAGCTCAGGATTTCGTCGCTGCCCCTTCTCCCGTGATATCGGACAGTAGTAGACGTCGACGCTTTAGCTCGAGAGTGCTAGCGTTTATAGACGATGAGGCTGATCAGTGTGACCAACACTTTAATGGTCGTTCACCATCAGCTTCCTAGGTGATTTTATTTTCCTAGTTTTGGTTTGGACCATGTAGGGTCATATATCTATAGTTGGCCTACGGCATTGGTCATACGTGTGGTTTTGCTTTACTATTTTATATATATATGACGTTTACCTATTACTTATCAACGTTTTACAATTTCTTAATTCATGTAAATGTTACACTTTTAAACTCAATGCGAACTAAAAGTTTCTAAACGTTTTTTTATTTCCAGTTTGGATTTTATGAATCTTGCTAATGATGGTAGGGGTTCTAATCCAGTATTTGTATAGCTCAGGATAGCTGCTTTAGAATGCAGTGCAATGCTCTAACAAGGCCGAGGAGAATCGAACTCGGACCACTACAATGCCACGTGAAATCATGAATGTCTTTCTGTTCACCTTTCAAGGAGACACGGGAAGACGACCTGTAGTTATAAATTTCTGATTATATAAACTGAAGCATTTACATATAATTCTAACATGTGTAATAGGAAAATGATGACGTCAGCCCTAATTAGTTTCTAAACCTTAAAATCAATAAATTAAACTTATTGATTACCGAAAGGGCCATCCCAACTTTTGATTTATATTTTGTATTTGATTTGAATTGAATTGGTTACACATGATGATGCGAGCCCATAATATAAATATATAATTGACTTTTATTTAAATTTGCAAATGTGGTTTAATTATGTTATATTGTAGGACCCCATTACATTTTATATCGAAATGGATAGAGGACCCTATGTCCACGGTTTTGGGTACTTTTATGCCTAAAAATAACCATTTCCAAATTTTAAAACCACCCATTCCATGGTAATAGGGCCATTAACTTTTAAAATTTTTATTTCTTACCGCTCCAACTTTACCGCTCACCGCTCACCGCTCACCGCTCACCGCTCAACGCTCACACCGGTGGTTTCCCCTCTCCGCGATCACTTATTACAGGGAGCACTTGAGAGAACACCGAAGGCGTCTCCATCTGCGATTGCATTGTCAGCTAGTTCTGAGTTCCTTGGAGATTACCTTTTAAAGAAGGATGGAGAGACTCAGTCCGTTTTAACGGATAAGGAATTGCACGATGTTATGTTCAAGTTTGAGAGTTTCACAAGTCTCACAATTCGACACAATGTGTCGCATTTTAGAAAGATGGGAAGAAAGGGCATAATTGACGGAGTCTGCGAGTTGAGGGGGACTTCACGGTGGCCATATGTGCAGGAGAACGGATTTCCTGGCCAAGGGAGTAAATCAGACAAGGTGTTCGTGTTCAAAATGTCAGAGCTTGGACCTGGATCGGGCGTTGATCTGGTCAGACGAATGCAACCTAGAGGAAAGTTGCAAAATGCGTGGGTCATGTTCGATCACGTAAAGCGCATCAAACGCTACACAACCTTTGCATGCCACGTGTACGAGCCGAAGTATCGCAAGGTGATGACGATCGCAATCTGCGATATGATGTCCGAAATTTAAGATGCACAGTCATACCTGTGGAGAGGAATCAATGCTGTCATGGCTGAGCACGGGGTTCACAACGTCAACTTTGCGGGCTTTATGGCAGACAGTGCGCAGGCTAATTGGAATGCTCTTCGGGAAATCTACGGTTCAGGTGATAAATCCGTTCCAATGCCAAATAAGGAGCGTTCCTGTCTCCTACATTGGACTACTTGTATGCAGAGAGCAACAAACTGTTATATTAAGCCTGAACTTCATGACGAGCACAAACGACTGTGCACTCAGTGGAAGGATGCGCGCACAACTGATGAAGCAGAATCGCAATGCATGGCGATTCGATCATGGTGGTCTACAAGCGGAGCAGCCAGCGACTCGGACATCTACGCACTCGACAACTGGTTAGCATGGTGGCACTTTCGATATTGGCAATGGGGCGGGTACATGGACATGGTACTTGTCCGGATTTCTTTTGCTTGTTCGTTTTCCTCTTGTATATATTATGTAATCAATGCGCCCAGCCTTTCTTGTTTGTGTTCTTCTGGTAAGACTATTGTTCAGGAACTCACGGAGGACCGGAGAGCGGAGATGCCCATGTGCAATTTGTCTGAGACTATCCATGCATCATGGAGCAAGCAGTCCGGTAAACTCTGTGATAATATTTTTGAGGCTACCATCGAAGACTACTGTCGTGCATTTGTTCAATGCACCAGGTACAATGCATTTGACAAAGGTCGTGGATCGGGTACCGGTCCAACTCTCGAAGAATTGCGCTTCCGTGCTGCTACCCGCTCTGCTTCTAAGGGCGGAAATCTTAAATCTGTTCACCGTGCAATGGATCTTATACCGGGGGCGGATGAATTTCTCGTTGGCGCAGCATCGTACGCAGGGGAAGAAGTGTTTGGATCCGCAAAACAAAGGCTTGATTCCGAACCAGGTGGCGAAAACGACTCTCACAGGTTTGACAAGGTGAACTTTTCGCTGCCAAAGACCATGAGGACACAGTAGCATGGATCTCCCTCCACACCGATTCATCTGGATGCCAACGAAGACAACAATGACAACGTTCAAGTTGTGATGGAGACAAGCCCGGTTCATGCTCGTGAGGGTGTGCAGCACGTCACGAGGGTTCTCGAGCTTGAATGCTCACTAAAGATGTGGCACATTCGCCGAATGCCTTCTGTAGGAACGAGGATTTGTACGGCCATGATCCCGGACTCGAACAGAAAGTGCAATCGCGGGCTTCCAAATGGTGAACCTGATCCAGCCTACCACGGCGAGAAGCACGTTCGCGCCAAGAACAAGAACTATGCGCAGCTCTTTTATTTTTGTGCAGACAATGCTATAGGGTGCGTAGCAGGAAAAAGGCGTAGATGGTTCCCTGATTCGCCAAAGGCGCCACACATTTGGCCCGTGCAAAAGGGAACGAACCTCACGACGCGGGAGATCCTGACTTTAGAGGCGGCGGGATTTCAGTTGCAACAGAAACCACCTATGCCGACCGAGAGGCAGTTTGGAAATGATTCGGCAATCGCTGCCAGTATTGCGAACATTCCGGCACCGGAAAAACCCGACAAGTTTCTCAATATAAGAAGCTCTCGCCCTTGTCGTCGCAACGTTACAAAGAAGGTGGCCGCTGAGCAGTTGAACAAGTGGGAATCAGCAATGTTACTCAACGTCGTCCTAACTCGCATTATGTTGGTGCCAAGCCCCGGACTCGGGGCAGTGATTGATATAATATCCAAGAAGGGTCCTGCGAAAGATGCGCAAAAGTACAAGGTAAGCATTGGTACATTTCCAGAGTGCACGTGTCCTAGCTTCAAGAGCATGTACATTCAGTTCAAATCGCGTAGATCCTACGGAAACTGCAAGCACATTTACTACATCTATCGTGTGGTTTGTGGTCTCGACAAAGAGAGAGACCGGTTTGTACACGCCCCGACATTGAGCTTCAACGAGATCAAGCGACTTCTTCTCAACGGAATTATCCAGCGGATTCCAAGCACCTAGACATTTTTTCTAGGAATCACGACATCTGTAGTCTGATTTAAGTACTCTGTTTTATGCTCCTATACATTGAAGTACAATCCATTTCTACATGAGAAGTAATATGTAGTCTTAGATCTATAATCGGGTCAGCTTGAATGCAAACCTTCACCTACTAATCTATTTCTCAACGATAACAGTGGTGACAACGCATTCTTATTTTCATACATGCCTTTTTGTTCGGTGAGACATACATATGAATTTCGTTCCAAACAACCTGCACACGTCGAAGTCCAAATATCTCCCTTGCATGATGCTACTGTTGCTGAGTTAAGACCGTTTACCATCGGTAGTGCTTTGACGCCATGTCCACTAGTAAGTGTGCTCGCGTTCCCACTTCAAATGTGCCGGTGCTAGTATAGGGTTTGTGTAGAATATCCACCTGTGCGCCGGCGCAGGCGGACCCCTGCTGATGCCGGCGGACCTCTAGTGGTGCCACCATACCCCATCTAGTGCCTGCGGACCGTTGCCTCTAGCGTGCCGTTGTTCTTGCCATCGAACCTCTGCTGGTACCGGCGGACCTCCCGTGGTGCCCGCATACCCCATCTGGAGGCGGTCTGCCGGCACACTTGCCCCTAGCGTATCGTTGCCGGCGCCGGCCAACCCCTGTAGGTGCCGGCAGACCTGAGGAGGTGCCAGCAAACCTGTGGCATGCGGCCAACAAACACTTGACTCCGGCGCACCATTGCTGACGCAGGCGAACTCCTGCTGGTACCGGCGGACCCTTAGCTCTTGATACCCATGCTTGTGCCGGAGGACCCCTGGTGGTTCCGGCGTACCTGTCATTGTTCTGGCGGACGCTCCGTGATGCTAGCAAGTCCCTCCTTGCACTTGGTGGTTGTGGCCTTGGAGCCTTGTTGTGCCGGCGGAAGCCTTGTTGCTGCAGGCAGACCCCTCGTAATATGGAACTCCCTCACTTTGTGGTCTTATTCTCGGACGCGTTGGGCCAACTCGAGTGCCTGCGTTGCTATGCTGTACGCACTGCCGGCGCTGGCCCTCTTACTTGATATCGACCGCTATGTGCGGTCCCGTCCTTCGCGAGCGTTCTATCAGAGTGGTGACAAGGGCGCACTTGGCTAAGGTTGAGAGTTGCGTTTAGTCAAGAGTCTGGTCGCGGCATGCTAACACGTGTGCCAGCTCTATAGGGTGCTACCGCTGTCGTGCTGAACAGCGTACCGACTCTTAGCTTTAACGCGATCAAGCGACTTCTACTAGGTGGATTTATCTACCGTGTTCCGTGCGCTTGATGCTCTTCTAGACATTTTATACGACAACGTAACGAGTTTTAAGTCGATAAAGAGGTTGAAAGAACATTTCATATTAGAAGCAAAATCTTGCGTATGTTTAGATATCGAGTCAGCTTTTACCCGACACATATATATCCATATATCAGTCCATACTATTTTATGTCAACTTGACATACGTCACACATATACATTTACATCCAGAATGTACTCACTAAGGGATATTGTTATCTTCAATACCTTCCTCTACTGCATCTTCCCAAATAGATGGTGATAGTGGAGGGTTGTAGTTCTTTGCTGTGTCACGGAACTCTTTTCGTTTCTTGGTCAATTCGGTGTACGTGTTGTTGTCACAACTGAAGCACTTCCAAATCTCTACAGCGCGTTGGATCTCTACTACGTACTCGTCACTTTTGTTGCTTGATATACAACCAGTACACCACATCTTCGGGCACGTTCCACAACTGATCATATTGTAGTGATGGTCGAAGCACCAACTGCAGCACTCTTCCTTCCCAGCCTCATTCTGCCAAAATCAATTGGAACACGAATTAGACCAGTTGTGAGCGTTCAGTGATCTGAACAAACTCTGTAACAACAGACATGACAACCACAATATATTCCATTCTGTAACATTCCTACCTTTGTCCACTTCTTCGTTGCATAGTCTGCACGACATTGACAACAAAGACCAACTGCGAAACGCGGGTGCTGTTTAAAGGAAATCTGAAACCCGGTATCCCCACAAGCGGAACAATCGTAGGTTGGACCACTGAGAGTGACTGAAGCCATACTAAAGAATCTCAACGTTCTCGCAGCAACGACATACAAAAATGAACCATCCGTTGCCACTCTATATACTTATGTAATAAGATCTCTCAACCACTCCTTTGTCAGACAATATCTATTTGTCACAAGACAGATCATGATCTCCCACGAAGCCTTCTTCAATTTTCACTCGCCCTAGGTCCACAGCCTTCTACGCTGGCCCCACCAACACGCGCTAGGTCCACGGCGTTGTGCGCCGGCCCCCATTATAACTAGATGCAGGTGCTTTGATTACGAACAGTACGAAAGTATTTTGTGGTAATGTGGCATTGAGAAATTTTCTTTAATCACTCTGGCAGGGGTCTGTTCTTCGCTACTCAGTTCTGGTGTTCCTCAGTTTGTTTATACTAAGTCCATTTTTTGTGGTCGGCCACCTCCTACATTTCAAAATCAGTGCCTAACATCGTCTTAAATTGTGTCCTTATAGATATTCGAATTTCATTATCGCTAGATCTTGTGCATGCCCTCGGTTTGACATCATAGATCTTGAAATCATAGATCTTGACATCATAGATCTTGACATTATAGATCTTGTGCATCGACAAGCCATCTTGTGCGTGCCCTCTGTTTGAAGAAGTTGTAGCGTCAGATTTGGTAGAGTCTTTACGCCATCGGGCTGCATGCGCCACTCGGGAAGCATGCTATCAAAGGCTCTCTGAAGATTACACAATATCTTCGAAATCTGGGCTTGCTCAGTAAAAGTAGCGTCTCCACGACTAGCGTGTTGAGACACAATAAAATCGAGCTTGCTGAGAAAATCAACAATACTTTCATCCTCAGTCATGGAACATTTGTAAAACTCCTCCTGCAACGAGTGTTCCTCTTGTGTATCAACATAAGTTTCTCCCATATCTCTCTGGCACTAACGCATGAGACTGTGTTTGAGAATAGACTCATCAAGAGCTTGACACAGTAAGCTAAAAACCTAGCTATCTCGTTTCACCCATTCAGAGATGTCCGCAGGATCTGAGCCATAGGCCGGTTTTGATACTGTACCGTCAACAATAGGCATCAGTTCTTTACACAACAAGATGGCTCGCATTTGAAATTTCCAAAGATGAAAATTGGTTCCCTTAAAGCGAGAAATGCTACCAAGATCGCGAGTTCTATCACCGAAGGTATATTAAGTTACTGTATGTCAAATTACACATATCTCTGTACTAAACAAATCTGCACAGAGTAGACACACCTCGCTTGACCATACACAAACACACAAGCACACTCCTGATCACTGCTACAGATCACTGCTACTTATACTGACTCCTCTCACTCATGGGAGAGACGACACAGTTACTATCTCCTGGCGGCACTAACGGCTTAACTGATTAACCATGATTGCAAGTCGATGCTGGCAAGATCGTCTACATGGCAAGTAAGAGTGCCACCTCCACAGAACCACAGGTCCACCTGCCAGACAAAAGTCATCACAGTGTTGAAACTACTTCAATAACTACAGATGTCAAACCTCTGGATACCAAGATTCTGACGTTCGATCACTAAGCCCAAGAATATTTGTTTGGCAGTTACTCTTAAAATAATGTTTGTTAAATCCTAACACGTCTTCCACTTCATCACCTTGGAATGGATCACCTCAGAATGGATGTGCTCAATGGCATTGCCTGAGATAGCGAGCGAGATACTCTTCGGTGAGCACTCTTGTTTCTCTAAAATTGGTTCATATCATCGGAAAAAACTCTGGCCAAAGGTTAAGACTTTAATCACATTGCTTGATCGAATAAGCGATTACAAAGACTTGAGGATCGTCCACCAAAGGTGCATTACGAAGCAAATGATGTGGCCTGGCGCAAGCTAAAGTAGCAAGATTGAAGTCGGTAATTTGTATTCAAAAAATTCCAGCACATACAAGCCAACTCTCAATCCAAGTGTGAGTCGTGGCCATACAACTACTATAACTAGCAATCAACTAGTCGTAGTTGGAATTACTCTCAGAATCAGTGCTGCTGCGATCACCAGCTTGTAAAGTGAATTCTACGAAATCCTCCCAAATCGTCTGCAGAGGCACTATCTCATACTTGTTGCAGCTGAAGCACTCCCAATTTTTGCCCGTCATGTCCTTCAGGTAGTCGTCTCCCTTGTTCCGAGCGATACACGCTGCACACCACACCTTGTTACAATAATCACACGGGATCACAAAATGAATTCTCCCACACCAATTGCATTGCTGATCATCGTACTGGGCGTTCTTCGTGAATACAACGTCGTCCAACACAAGTTTGCACGAAATGCATATGCCAACACCGAGACGAGGATGCTCCAACAAACAAGCACGGATTTTTTTCTCTCCACAGGCAGTGCAGGAATACAAGTACAAAGGATCAAAATCGCCCAAATGCCCCGCCATTTGATCCACAACAGTGAAAGAGTGAGAAGTTTCAAAAGAGAGATGGCCAACGAATTGCTTTGAGATGCTGGCTTCCCTACTCCACCGTTCTTGTATATAAGGAGAGAACTCCGGATTTCCCATCCAGCCTCACCAACCCAATTTCTCATCACCGGCAGTGCCGTCAGGATCGACACACCGGCAGCGCCGTCAGGATCGGCACACCGGCAGCTTTTCCAAGGCAGCTTTTTTGTACTCTCGAAGGCACCGACATTCCAACGAATTAGAAATCGACACTGCAATTCCCTTACATTCTCATGACAATCGACGTGAGTTCTCAGGGAGACCGTCACAGCACTTTTCTTACATTCTCGTGAGTAATCGAATACCTCCAGCATCCTTTTCTCCCATCCCTACTAGCAAGTCACAATGAGCACCGACACTGCATAGCTACATGGGACGTATTCACCCCTTAACCGACACTCCTTATGACACAACCCATCCAATCTCATGAAGTCTAACATCATAATGCATGAGCACCGACATTTTGTGCATGGGACGTATTCACCGACCGACACTCCGACACTCCTTATGACACAATCCATTCCCATCTAGTCCGACACAGCCCAACCCATTTCCAGTACAAAAACCTGTTTTTTTTGTTGTAATATAAGAACATTTGGCCGGTTTTACAAGGGCACATTTGGCCGGTTTGATCGACGAGATCGATTTTTTAGAAACGATGTGCTGGGACCAGCCTCCACTCGGAACATATGAACTTTGTTTGAGCACAATTGTCATTGTGGGGTCAAGAGGGCTCCAAGTTCACTGTGCATGGGGTCATTAGTTGCGCACTTTCAGTGCCCTCCACAATCATTCAGCTGAGCCCTTGTTCAATTTGTATTCCCCTAGGTCCTCACAAATTGACCAAATTTGGCAGGCTCGGCCCAAAAGGGTTAAGAGCAAAACAACAAAAAAATCCCGATTCACCAAGGTTGTAGGGTCTCGATTGTTATGTATCCGCAATTTTCCCACGGCTTTAGGGGTACACAAATATTGAATTTGTTCAAATAAAATCAACTGAAATTCTCTTTTCGACCAGAATATTCCCTCAAAATCTGCTCACTGCTCATGGAAAATCTGCTCATGGCTCACGGCTCATGGCTCACCGCTCACACCGTAATCACATTGCCTCCCTCCACGACTGCTTTACTCGTCGTCGTTACAACCGTCATGATTTTGTTTGTCTTGGCCTGAACTTCGCTTATTCGTCTATTTTCTCCTGCACGAGATCGACGACCCTTACTCGTTATGATATTTCTGGAGTTGTCAACGTTTGCTGTGGCGCGTCATGTATTAGAGATTTTTGGTAGTATTAGTTCTGAGCGTAGTGTTTCGGTCAAAGTTGACAAACACATCCCTTGTACAAGATTGATGTAAATAAATTTATTTTTGATATCAATATTTTTGCCTTCAAATTGAAGTGTCATTTGATGTTCCTCAATGTCTTTCTCAGTTCACCTCTGTGGGATATATATTTTTAGCGCCCACGGGCCGTGAGATTGCATCAGAATCCGATCGATCTAGTCCCAATGCCACGGATGCAATGAATGCCGTCATTGTGGATTTGCTCAGATCGTAGTGTCTCTGCTTTCAACCTTGGTATCCTCAACATTATTGTTTCCTTTGATTGCCAGGTAGAATTAATTTCCCAATTTGAGTGTATCTCGCGGCTGAGGTCTGCACTCGAGCAGACGGCGCCGCCTCAATGGTTGAATGTTGTCGTCGACATCAACGTGATCTTTTGTCAGTGTGTGCATCTGCCATCGCTCCGGAAGAATTCTCCCATGTGCTCTCCTGTGGACCGGCTCTACGTGCCGGACATCCCAGCGAAGGTGCCCTCAAAGGCGGTCTTCTGCCGCCCGAGAGTGAGAAATTTCTTGGAGACCATGTCCGCCCATGTTGCGAGGGTTGTGATATGGAGTTCGATGAAGAAGTCCACTGTTGAGGCCGTCATCGACTACCTCTTCAGTGGACTTCCTAAGCCTTTTGAGATCCTCGGACAAGAGTCTTGTGGATTGGTTGAGGTTAGCAGAGGTGTTTATTTGTCGTACCCAACCAATGCTCAAAAGAGGATATTTTTGAAAACATTGTCCTCTGCGGTGTTCCCGCTTAGTGACGGTGCTGTTGTGTTTGGGTTGGATAACACTCTCCTCATTGACGACAGTCCTGAGAAGAGTATTTGCAACCACACCGGAAACGCCATTTTCCTCCAGCCTTGGGCAAAATCTAGCCTAGAGGACAATACTCTGTCCGCCGTGCTTACTCCATGGCTACTCGCTCTTCTCGCCACTTGCAAGCCTGAGAATCTTTGGTCCTATGTCAACAATCATAGGATTGGTATTCCGCCTCTCAATAAGTATAGCAATTTAGGGAGGTTTATTTTAGACGGTATGGCGCAGTCGTATAGGATCTTAGGGCATACTTACGACACTCCTTCCTTTCCTAAGTCATTGTCTCGATGACAATTAGGGCGCTCTTTATTCCTTTTTGAGGACGCAATAGATAATTATGTATATGGGTTGCTACTGTATGAATCAGGTTGGATTTATAAAGAAGCTCATTATTGTATCATGCTTTATGTACCACACCACAATGTGTTCAATTTTTATTTGTCATTTGTGGATGCTTGTTCACTTAGGATTGATGTTGATGATTGTTTCTGTTGTATGACTCTTTCTTTGTTGTTAGTTAAGACATCATTTTTGCCCGGCCCGGGGATAATCTTTCGGAGTATCAACTTGTATGCATTCAGTCTTCTGTTCTCTTTATGTCGAATTTAATTTCACTGGTTGTTTTCTTCTTATGTTCTTGTATGCTTTGTGCTTGTAAACCTGACGTCAGTTCTCCCCCGCTTGAGTTATTACCGCTTCGTGGATAACTCTTGCATGTTCCTACGTCCATCTTTTCCTTACCAACTCCTTGCATTTCTGGTTTTGTTCACAGGTCAAGGCGCCTTCTACCCTCAACGAGTCCGGTGATGAGGATGATGTCTCCATCCAGACCTCCGTCCCCAAATGTTCTGTTTCACCTTCAGCAAGTGTTGCCGCCTCTCTCGCGTCGAGGCATGTTGACATGTTCACGGCTACGAACGCAGCATCCGCAACGATGGATTTTACAAGACATAGTGTTGATGACAATGTTGTTGACAGCTCGCCCAGTCGTGGTCCTGTTCAGACTCCTGTTTGCTCTTCGTCTCCCCTGAAGCGGCTTTGTACATCACCATCGCGGCGGCGCTCCATGTCGCCTAATGCTCTAAATTCGAAAACACCTCAGAGGCAGCTCTATTCCGGTGTAGGTGCTATGGACGTTCCTTTGCGAGATTCAATTGCATCTCCTTCCACCATTAATGTGGGTGGGACGTCCAAAACATCACAACCCGCGATCCAAGTCAACAATTACAACAGTAGCAGGACAACAAGATCCCTCGGCGGTGCCTCGCGACAACTTTGTTCAAAGGGGGATTTCTTGCCTCTTGCAAAGCCACTAGCATCACGTCCCCCACCATCAAGGCGAGCTTCTTGCACACCCCGTTCGTATCCTACCAATGGGGAATTGGCAGCTCCTTCATCTTCTCGTCCTTCGCATTCTCTTGACTCCCTTCATAGGCGTGATGGGGAATGTTTTGACACCTGGTTTGCCCGTCGGAGTGAGACTTTGGGTACTAATTGCTTGCCAAACTCTCGTCGCAATGATCTTATTCGCGCGCTTATGAAGCAGCACGAGGCCGAAGCCAAGTTGTTGGAGAATTCAACCAAGCTGAATGGCTCTAAGTCTAAAGAGACAAAGCCTTAATGTTCCTCTTTTCTGGTCTTCCTCCTCCGGTCTGATATCCTTCATCAACGGGATATATTCAACATATAGTGTTTCGCATTTTGGTGGAACCTAGTAAATCTAACATATCACCGCTTAGCTAGTTGTGCTTACTTGAGGATTATCCCCTTCCTTGACTATGCATTTATAGCTCTTATGTGATTAGTATATTCTTCGTATATTCCTCGTCTATTCTACAAATATTCTTCTAATTACTCTTTCTTTAGTATTATTAAAGGCACAACATTTAATGCCTCTACATTTATTCTCTTATTTCATTCTTTTACGATATACCAATGTCAAAATATAGTGTACACTTGTACAATTGTACGTATTCTTCATATTTCAATACAGCCTTTACCATGTCTTCCAACTATGATCTCATTTGAATCAATTGTGACTTCTCATGGGAATTAATGTGAACATGCTTCCTATGTGATTCTTTACTATGTTTTGTTCAATGTCTATTTTTAGAAATACTAAATTGCCAAATTCATCTCTACTTCCTTCTATTTATAGTAAGATCTCATTTTCAAACCTATTGCTTTGTGATTGGACCCTTCAACTCTTTCTTTTTGCATAGCATGTGAATTTAAATTTCATATCTTTGAAATACTTCAACAACTTTTCCTTATCCCCCTTGCATGTGTGTTTTTCAACATCTCAATATGTCCATTTTGTCTCAAAATAACGAATATCCCCTTTCATGTCCTTAGTCCAAAATGTTCATGGGCGACCGGCGGTCTACAAGGCCACCGGTGGTCGCCTAGAGGCGATAGTCGGTCGCTTGTAGGCAAGCATCGATTGCCCTCAAGCTAGCGTCGATCGCCTTGTGGACCGCTAGACCGCCGGTCGCCTAGAGGCGAATGTCGGTCGCATAGGGGCGAACGTCGGTCGCATAGGGGCGAACGTCGGTCGCATGGGGGCGAACGTTGGTCGCTAATTGGCGACCAGCGATCGCCTCGACTCGCAGTGGACGAGGCAACTGCTGGTCCTTCTGCACCGACGGTTGCTCTTTCTGCACCGCCGGTCGCCCTTTTTGCAATCGGGAATTCTCCTAGCTGTGTTGCATACGAGTCCATAAGGGTTCGTAGCAGCTCTTAGGAGGATGAGATGAGGATGAACATTGGATGGGGAAGGGGTAAAAGAGCCATGTAGTTTTTGATGTATAAGTTTAAATTAATAAAGAGTGGGCACATGCTAGTAATTTGGGATCACTGGTCCCATAATTCCCATTTCATGATCTTTTAGTTCATAAAAAATGGACATGAGAGGTCTAAAACGGACCGGCGATCGTCCATGCGAGGTTTAAAACGGACCGGCGATCACCCATGAGAGGTCTAAAACGGACCGGCGATCGCCCATGCGAGGTCTAAAACGGACCGGCGATCACCCATGAGAGGTCTAAAACGGACCGGCGATCGCCCATGCGGGACCCGCGCTCGCCCATGAGGGACCGACGATCGCCCATGCGGGACCCGCGGTCGCCTAAACATGTAGTCTCTTAGGGTGACGTATTTTTTTTCCACGTCATTATCGACCCTACGCCACGTATGAAAATAGCTTTTTACCTCAATGTCAATCTCAACAAGTTTTTACTATGCAACTTCTGGTACGGTCAAACAGACATGTCCAATACGACAATTCACACAGACATTCCAAAAAGTGTGTCTAATAAGACAACCCAGAATATGGATGCATGGGGACTCAACTGGAGGGAACTGCCTTCGGGGAGGGTTGAGATCGTCTGCTCCGTGGCGATTAAGGGGAACATGCAAGATTGCTACGGTGCGTGCAGTGAGCAGATTTCTATGAGCGGTGAGCAAACTTTTATGAGCGGTGGGCAGATTTTCCTGAGCAATTTTCCATTTTTCGAGGGAAGTTTTGACTCAATTTGGGCCAAATTATTTGGACCACTTATGAGGGTCCTTCAATTTACTTAGAATAAATTAGAAGTTGCTCCAATTTGGGTGGATTATGTAACGATTTGATGACAAAGAGTTCTGGGGAAGGAGTGTGTATAACCGTGCTTTAGCCTTTAGGGTGCCTATGGCCGTGAAATATTACGTTTTTAAGTTGGAACATCTCTTACTATGTTTTCAGGAAATTAGGGCTGTCGTCATATATATATTGTAACTAAGAAATTTAGGGCTGACATCATTAATGTATAATATAACTTACGTAAAGGTGGGTCCTTAGAATCGTGACCTTAGTATTCTGACTTGGGGCCCCGCATAAGTCCTGGATTTGCATGATTCGGTCTCGCCCTTCTGGTTCATAATTGACGTCCACCCTCAACGCCTTGAGAGCACCAATTACTTGGGTTAGACAATATTCCAAAAGCTGCAAGAGAAGGAGAAGCGACGTTTTATTAGAAGCCAGACATTCCAAAGGTCCAAATTCAATTGCCGACATTTACTAGTGCCCAGAAAGTAGCTTTGTTCAAGAAGGAATTGAATTGCTCATCGGAGAACTTCTGTTTTGGAAATTTCAATTCCTCCCTAGACTTCGGGTTCCAGTTCCATCTGTCCAACCAGGAGAGCTTGGAGTTGATGTTCATTGCAGAGGTTACAAATGCGTACAGCTTCTCGATGAGCATCTCAGGGGGATGGAAGGTCTCGTAATGCTCCTTCACCTTCTCGATGAACTTACCTTCGTACTTCTCATCACAAATTGAAAGAAGCTTCTTCAACTCCCGTTCTAAAGTACCTCTCTTGGCTGTTACATGCTTGTGGATGTATTCGTTAATCCCGTGCCCTGTCCATTTGTCCCTATTTGCAAACATCTTCTCAAAATTCTTTGCTACAGTATTAGCAGCCTTTGATATATCACTCTGCATTTCACAAGAAAGGTGTATTAGTGGCGTTACAAAAGTATATGTTGGCAGGGATTCATATGTGATAACTAATCTCGTAGAGGAAGTTTGTAAGCCCAGGAATCGTAAGCAAAAACCAAGTCCGAACTCCAAACACTTTTGGTCTCTGCTTTGTTATAATCAGCCTCTCACACCAAGCCCTTAAAATATTCAAGAGGCTTTTTTCCAACTGCATACAGTCGATATAGCTTATGCACACGATTCTCCTTCACATGGCTGTTTTGATTGCGCCTGAAAATCCATCAACGACAAGCAATAAATGAGAAAATGGATTGAGTTAAATTTCAAATTGAAATGGTTGAAAGGATTATGAAGATAGAAACTTACTGCTTTATGTCATACAACATCGAAAGCGTGTCCACAACTCTACCCCTGACGTCCAGAATGATGCAATTAACGGAGAAATGCCACTCAATGTCATGAGCGTGCTTTCTGTTGATGATTGGTAGCCAAGCGTGCAACCGGTGATTACCATCCCAAACATTAAACATTTTGTTCGAGAACTGTTGCAAAACTGGACTATATTTCAATTTCGCTTCAAACTCGTCGTTAACAGCACGCCAGTTGTCGCTCCACGACAGCATGTCCTCCTCAGTCACGTCATGGGACTTGGAGTTGTCGTCTTCAAATGCAACGTAGAAGACAGTCACGCCCTCAATGTATCCTCCATTGACAAATCGACTTTGAAGAAGTTCGATATCATTCTTCATTGCAGGTCTTACAGCTGTCAGTCCCTTCAGCCTGCAAAGAGGAATGTTCAGACGTGACTTCTGTTTGGGCTTCAAACGAAGCCCGTCTATCCGGGATCCAATATGAAGAACCTCCCGGTTTACAAGACTCTCTAATCTCTCCTCGACCTCAGCCTCTATCAAGGGAATGCTATCGTGATCAAACTCTCGTCAGCTGGTTGGGGTCCTTCATCGGGATGTCCACCCTCAACCACTATCTGTTCAAAAGTGCGCGACTCCTCAGTAGGCCGTCCGCGTTCAACAACGCTCTCCTTAGCGGGACCTTTGCCCTTATCCAGCCTCGAGGTCAATGACATCTTCGCCAGTCGATGAGCATCGTCCACGTCATTTGTATGCGGTGATCGAGTTGCAGAACGATTCTCAGGTGCCGGTGTGGCAAAGGTTGTATTTGTCAAAGCCGACTCCCCTTCCAAATGACTAAGCTCATCTGTTTGAACACAGCAACGGAAGAATAGTCAAGAAAACTTGTACAAGAAATGAGTTACGAATCTTATCCTATATAGTCTGCCTTCATTTGATGAGCTCATTCCAGAGAGGGCAAACAATAGGAGCTGCTTCATAAGGTGATTAATAGTTCTTGGGCGCAATGTCGAAGTTGGGGTTTGATGTTGTCGCCTCGGCACGCTGTGTCGCAACGCGCCCTTCGCTTTGTCTCGACGCGTCCTTCGCTGCCTTCGACGGCTGATAGGGTCAAGGTAAAGCCCCAGCGTGGTAAGGCCCCTGCGGGTCGCGGGACCTCATCGGGCGCCCGACCCCCCCACGCTAGTCGCATGGGGGAGTAAGGATGCGGCCCAGAGCGGCGCTGGGGTTGGGGTAGGTGAGCGCGCCGGGGCCCCATCCGGCACCCGACCTTCACCTACATGGCCGATTATGGCTAGGAGAGGCGACCGCGTCCCCGAGGGGCAAACCTAGGCCTCTAGCGTCGAGGCGCCGCGGTGGGGCGAGTGCGGGTCCCAAGAACCCATCGGCCACCCGACCCCACCTCACTGCAACGCAGCCCTCACCCACCTCAAGCTGCACCCACACGCTGGGTTGCGGCAAGTGAGGGTCCTTGGACACCAGCAAGGGCCAGACCCCTTCACAGATTGCAAATTTACCAGGAAAAACTTCAAATTATTTTCAGAATCGCAACAAATCGAATAGAAATACCCCATCGGGTACCCAATGGGGAATACAGATCAATAGTTCTCCATTTAATTTTGACATTTATAAATACAAGTACATTCAGCAAAGGTTTTCGTTATCATATTTGAAGATTTAGCGAAAGTATTAGGCAAACTTACCTCGTTTGCATTGATGATCTTGTCCTGGCCATGAAGAAAAAATCAATCGAAAGTCCCCATCGGGTACCCGATGGGGTCAGAGTTGCCAAATATTAGGCATCACAAGCGCAATAGAATATCATCGAGGAGATGCAAGATTCTTCTTCTTGCCCCCGTCGGGTACCCGATAGGGTCTTAGGTGCCATTGGGTGTCGTGACGGGCACTGCTTAAGTGCCGCTGCTTCAGTGCGCAAAACATCCATTTTATCCCATCGGGTACCCAATGCAGTGTTTAGGGCTCATCTCGGAGGCCTTGGTTACCATGTCGAAGTGGCAGAGAATTGGCTTCAATCGGTTCGACTCACTCTTTTGTGATGCGGGTTATGTGATGCGGCCCAAGTGAGTGTCATAGGCTATGGTCGGGCACCGGATGGGATAAGGGCCGTAAATCCAGGGCAGCCACGCTATAGCCTATTTTGACCCCATTCCAGAGCGGTAAAGAAAGTCGTGATCGAACTTAAAACGGAGGAGTTATGGACGGATGAAGTTTTGGATTCCCAAACTTCATCCGCAAATGGCTCATCCGTCTTACGTCCAAATCGCAAATTTGAGGTGGTTTCGGAATCTTCGCGCTGTACCTTACAGCGTGGTTGAGATTTTTTTGCGTAATTAAGAGATCTTCTATGCGTCCACATGTGCAACTCCAAAGAAACGACTCTTCAATGAGGTGGAATTTGCTAACGAGGGTCTGTCCACGGTGTTGCCCGGGACCTGTGGATTCCGGAATGGTTTGATTCGCCGCGATCGGACATCCTATGGATGCGATATTGACGGATGAAGTTTTTGACAAACCATGGTGTTTTTATGGTTCAATGCTTAGGGTCACACTATCACACTTGCAGTGCACGGAGCTACACCGGTGTTATTAGAGAGGGCTGCACCGGTGTTAGAGGGATCATGGTCACACCAACACACCAATAGTGGACAGTGCTACACCGGTGTTACAGGGAGGGTCACACCGTCAACACGCCAAGGTGATGACAATTGCCGTTTGCGACATGCAATCTGAGACTAAGGACGCACAATCATACCTTTGGAGGATGCTTAACGAAGTTATGGCACGTCATGGTGTCGTCAACGTCAATTTCAAAGGTTTCATGGCTGACAAAGCTCAAGCCAACTGGAACGCCATTCGAGAGATTTACGGGACGGGAGACAAGACTGTGCCCATGAAAGAGAAGGAGAGATCGTGTCTACTCCACTGGACAAAATGCATGCACAGAGTAACATATTTATACGTAACCCCGGTGCTCCGCGATGAGCATAAGCGATTCTATAAACAATATAAGGATGCAATGAATATGGACGAGGCCGAGACACGCTACCTTCAATTCGGTCGTGGTGGATGTCAAGTGAAGCTGTTACAGATTCAAATTTGCCATCCATGGAGTCCTGGCTGACGCCATGGCATTTTCGTTACAGGCAATGGGGAGGCTTCATGGATCTTGTAAGCGTGCTTTAACTTTTGTTTCTGTGATATGCTTAAATATTTCTCTCGACATACCATCCACTACGGCACTTTCCATTCTTCTCATACCTCTACTCTGTAGACATGCCTCCCTTGTACCGCCACTCCCATAATTCATTTTCCTACACGATTCACATATTCATGTAGTCGCATTTGTTTAGATTTACGTAACAGTTGGTTTTCCATTTCCAACAGTCGAAATGACCTAATTTGACTTTGTGCAGGAACTTACTGATGAAGAGAAAGCTGAAATGCCAATGTGCAATTTGGCTGAAACCATCCACGCTCTGTGGTCAAAACAGTCCGGTAAAGACGTTCATGATATTTTAAAAGCATCAATGGACGATTATGTCAGGGCATTTATGCAATGCACACGTTACAACGCTTTTCTACAAGGTAACCGCGGTGGAACTGGACCGGACGTGGAGGTGCTGCTCTTTAGGCTTGTACATCAAAGTAGGAATCCGAACACGATGTACAAAGCCATGGAAGCCATCCCCGGTGCTAAGGACTTCCTGGTTGCGGACCCTAATTATGTTGGCGAGGAAGTTTTTGGATCAAGTAAAAGGCGTTTGAAAACGCAACCAGGTGTTGATGACGATTCCCATCAGTTCGACAAGGTTAACTTCTCTCAGCCAAAGCACTCCAAAAGGAGAACATGCTCTCATGGATCTCCTCCTACTCTTATTCGATTAGATGACAAAGACGTGGACAATATTCCAGCGGCTGCACCACTTCCAACCAGGGATGTCACAGCATCCGGACGTCCGGACGTCCGGCAGGGGTCCGGGGACCGTCCGTGACTTAGAGATTCTGGTCTTTTTACTAAGGGTAAATGACCATTGGGGTGCATTCTTTGGTCGAACCACCCCGTCGACCGTTCCTCCAGCTCGGCGTCGGCTCGACCGACCGGTCGGCTGGCCGATTGTCGGGGAGGGCGATCGGCGGTCTACATGGGCGACCTGCCGTCGGCCCATCGGTCCGGCCTTCGGTCCGGCCGTCGGTCCCGAGTGACCGGCCTTCGGTTCGGCCGTCGACCTGGGCGACCGGCCGTCGGCCTCGGCGACCGGCCCTTGCCTTTGCGACCGCCTGTGGCCAGATGGCCCCCTTCAGCATCCAACGGTTTAGGCGCATTTCAATTTCAAATTGCAACGGTCATGTTCAGAGTTGGATGGTATATAAGAGAAGAGACATTGAGTCTCATTTCACTTCCGAATTTTGAACACTTTCCAAGGGCTTTGAGCTGCATAATTCATTTCATGTGTACATTGCTTTGCAGGTATTGAGTTCGGAAGTGAGGATTTCCGTAAGGAACTCTTGCCATTTTTTTTCACGTCCCGGTCTCACCACTATTTATAACTTTGAGGCGTCCTATTTATCAAACTGGGCCCTGCTCCATATGAGCCTTGGTTTAGAGACATCGAGAAGGAAGGCAAAGCGTCCGGGTCCTTCATACATTGCTCACCATGTCATGTAATAGTTTCTAAGAAGAAGAGTCGGAATGTGAGTCATTATGGGTACGAGAAGATTCCTGGACATAGGGATTCGAGTTCTGCACTTTGCCCAAAGCTGCCTAGGGAAATTAGGCAGTTATTTTTAAGATGTGGCGGGGAGTTCCCTTCATATAGCGGAGAATTGGACGGATTTCTTGGTGAATGTTCTCTCACTCCATCCACGGACGTCCCAGGTGCCTCAAAACATGACATTCCAGAAACCCCTAGGAGTGACTCTTGTGTAGCGTCCTCGCTAGGCACCCCCATGAATTCAGAAAATCCTATGGTTGGAGCAACCTCTGCTTCTTCTATGCATATGAGGGGAATAAGGGATACTCGCCCGATGTTTGGATCTATGAAGCAAACGAAGCAATCTTCAATTGAAGCTACTTTTGCAGAAGCGGATACGCGGGAGTTGGATAAACTCTGGGCGAAATTTTTCTACGAAGCAAATATAGCATTTTCTATAGCCCGGAATGATGCATTAAAAGTTGCCGTGATGAAGACTGCGGGATTTCGAAAATCCTATGCTCCACCATCTTACCATGACGTTTGGACAAGGTTATTAGGAGAAGTAAACACGGAGTTACAAAAGAAACTAGATAGTAGACTCTCGGAGAGCCTTCGGAAGTTTGGAGGAACTTTGACCATGGATAGATGGTCATCTGTGACCAGTCGCCCTTTGGTGAATGCGATGCTCGTGACTCATGCTGGAGAGCTTTTTCTTGGAGCTGTGGATACTACTGGCATAGAAAAAACAGTGGTGTACATGTCAACTCTCATGTTGAAGTACATAGAACAAGTTGGACGAGAGAACATTGTTCAAGTATGCACAACCAATGCTTCTGTAATGCTCAATGCCTCAAGAATAGTCCTTGAGAAATATCCGCACATTTTCATGCAAGGGTGTGCGACACATGCAATGGACTTGTTGTTGGAGGATTGGGGAAAGGCTGGATGGATGGCGAATACTTTGGTCATGGCAAAGAGAATGGTCAAGTTTATCAAGAGGCGACAAATGCCCCTAGCTGTGTTTCGTAAACACGAGGCGAAATTCAGCCTACTGATGCCTGGGAAAATAAGATTTGCTAGTCAATTCATAATGATAGATCGCTTGATGGAGGTCAAGGAATCATTGGAGTAAGTTGTTGTCGACCGAATGTTCACAGCCTATGCCTCGAAGAAGACGGTATCAGCTAGAGATAAGCTTATATTTTCCCATAAGGTCAAGAAGGTGGTGTTGAGCGATGACTTTTGGGAGCAATGCAAAAGATTACGGGATATGGTGGCCCCCGTAGTCTACGCTCTGAGAGAATTCGACGGCAAGGCTCCTAGTACGGGCAAGGCTTGGCATATCATGCGTGATCTTGAGAGACATGTCATTCTTGCATTCCATGACATGCAAGAGCCTAATACTCAAAAACTTGCTTCACATGCATGGTGGGAGTTTGAAGGTGCTTGTGCTAAGCTCCTCTCTCCAAATGCAAAGCGAATACTAGCACAGACCGTGTCCTCGTCGACTTGCGAACGCAACTAGAGTAGCTACTCTTATGTTCACGACATGAAACGGAATCGGTTAGTAACGGGGAGAGCTGATGCTTTGGTCTACATATATTCCAACTCGAAATTGCTTGCGAATGATAAGTTGAGTGACGATGGGCGGTAGTATAGAGAGAACTTGGATTTAGAGGAAGACCAAGTACATGAAAACGATGACGAAGCTGTCGAGGACGAATTAGAGTCTGATGACAATGATATTTTTGAATTTGGTGATTAATGCGATGATATGACTTTCTTCCCCGCTTCAAATGATGAAGATGCTCCAAATGTTCAGGATGTTAATGGTGATTTTATCGCTCATGGTGTTTCGGCGGATGATCTAGATGATGAGCAGCCGTTAGCACGGTTAATGACACGAGGCGGCATGGACAAATCGAATAACGTCCTACCTGTTATCGCTAGTGGTTTACGGTTGGAAAAGGAGGCCATAGATGTGAAGACCACTGCGTGCAATACTACTGCGGGCACTATGAGCTCTGATCCGGTCGCGGAGAGTATCGCATCATGTAGTAAGGATCAAGTATCTTTACAATGTGCTACTCCCCGCGCTTTATTTCAACCCTCTACTGCAAGGGTTACGACAACCTTGGAGAAATCCTCTATGGGTTTAGTATCCCTTTCAAGAGCCAAATATGGCAGCATCTCTAGTGACTCTGATGTACCGATGGGCACGTATTTAAAAAATGCCAATGTTCCTCGTACTGCCCCGAGGTTACAGCACATGCTTGGCACTTCCAAGTCGCATAAACAAAAATCTGCAACGGTTTCAATTGTTCCGCCTAAAAAACCAAAGATCCCTGTTAATCTCCCCGAATTTGATACTTGGCATAAAAATGGGAATATACAATGTCCTGAGAATAAACCCAAGATCAAAGAAGAGGTTCCGAGCAATTATGAATATGATCCTACGGGGTCTAGTGGAGCTGAAATGAAGGAAGATAGCGATTATGAGCAATCCTCTGGTCCTGATGAGTAGTTGAATTTGGCATCTTTATGTAGTATAGGTTCATAGAACTTTTACTTATTACAGAAATTGTAGCTATAGTTTATTGTAGTACTTTATTGTTATACTCCAAATGCATTAGGAGATTCTATTGGTTACATGACTACATTTAATGTGTTGAAAAATATTACATATATCTTTACATACTTGTCGCACGATGGTCTTCACTCTCAAGCATACAGAAGAAATGCACATTAAATCAGAAAGATTGCAACCCTTTACTTTAAAAATGAGGCCCCATGGATCAATGGTGGCATTTTCATCATTTTTAAAACAACATCCATACAACCTAGAAAAAGCATATATATATATATATATATATATATATATATATATATATATATATTATATATGTGCAACCTAAGGTCCAACATCCGTTCTAACTTCAAACTGAAGAGCCATCCGATTGACCAATCTGAGCTATACTATGCGTACGCGGTCTTTCACTTCGACGGGCAATTCGACCGCCCTCTTCATACTCTCGATCCACGGCTGCAATTTTGCCTCTCATCTCCGTTAGCTTGTCTTTCGGAACTCAAAATGTCGTCCTTCTTGGATGGCGGCCTGTTGCATGTCTTTGGAAAGCTCTAGACTAGAGCTTTCCAAAATGCTAGGGCTCCTGAGGAGGAAAGCAATGCTTTAGGAGATATGGCTCTCCAAAGCATCAGGACTTCGGGACTCCGGGACTGCTGCCTCTCGGGACTCCCGAATGTTTAGAGGAGCATAGCTCCCACATGGAAGCTTGGATTGGGACAGGTAAGGAGTCCATCGACATCTACTCAAAGAGTAGATGTCGAAAATGAGCTTGCACGTCCCATTAGGATCACTGAGCTACAAGTTAGCCCGTGAAGAAGATACGGCCCGTTTTTGAGGCTAAGGCAAAAACGGGTGGTCTTCCAAAACAAAAGTGTGTCACGAAAGGCCCCTCAACACAAGAGGGGGGGGCTACCGAAGACTCCAGAGAGTACTATGAGGAGGGGTGGTCTCCCTCCTCACTTGCACATGGTGCCTTGAGGAGCCGGGGTGGCTCCAAGGGGTGAGGCTTGGGATGGGGCCTCACTCCCGCACCTTGTGGAAAGTAGAGAGTGCTTTGGAGCCTCTCTAAACATGGGGTTGGGAAGTGTCCCTCTCCAAGTTAGTCCCCGTGATAAGTAGTGCCGGTTCCCGGGAGTGACCGGGAATGGCTCACGAAGGTGAGGCATGGAAAGAAAGCCTCACTTCTACATCTTGGGCATTGTGGGATGCTCTTGAGCATCCTGCAACATTGGGTTGGAAAGAGTCCCGCTCCAAACTAGTCCCCGGGAAAACTAGTGCCGGATTCCGGGAGGATTTCCGGCAAAGTCCCGAATGGGGTGAGAAATAAGAGTGGAAGGGGACTAGTGGGAAGTTGGAAAATGGATAAGGGCGGTTAGCTCCGGGGGTGATTAGTAGCACCCTTGGGAGCTTGGACATGTGTGGAAGGCCGCCCCATGCCACCAAGTGGCATGCCCATGTGTTTTGTGGGAGTTCCGGTTTACGGGTTCCGGGTAATGAGTTGGGGGAGTCAAGGTGGGTTGGACACCTTGACTAGAAATGGTGCTATTATTGTGTGTGCTTGGCATGTGCAGTGTTAGCTAAGTTGTGGCCGGTTGCTACCAACAAAGTAAGCCGTGATTCCGCTACCAAGTAAGGCTTACTTGAAGAAAAAGAGTTGGGAGTAATTAGGGCCGCGACAGGTACGCCGGGCCGGTCGCCGGTCGCCGGTCGCTCGGATTAGTCGGCCAACCGGTCGCTGGTCGCTCGGATCGGTCGGCCGGCATCGGCGGCCCCGATCGACCGATCAGCCGTGCGACCCCGATCGGTTGTACAGGCCGGTCGCCAGCCGCTCGATCGCCAATGTGACGGCTGCCGTTCGGGATCGGACGGCTAGTGCCAGCTGGCCAATGGCGTCCGATCACCGGTCGGCATAAATAGGAGGGGAGGGGCTCATTCTCCCTCACTCTGGTGAATGGGCTGTACGTTGTGGCTTTTTTTAAAGCTGCATCAACTGCGTTGCTCAGAGTCCGCGTCTTTCACGGACGCCCACACTGTGCATACTTGTCGCTGCTGAAAATGGCGCCGAAGTTTTCACGTTCGAGGGGCGAGGCCAAGTCTCCACCACCAAAGGACGACCCTCCATAAATGGATTGGGAAGCATGGAGTGACCCAAACTGTGTTGCAGAGCCGGGTTTGCGAGAGGAGATGGCAGACATTTGGAATTGCACCATGTGCAAGAAGTACGCGAAGATGTATCACATAATGAAGTTATGGCCGCGTCACGAAGCAGAGAAATATGGTCCTCGTCGTGAAGGCCCAGTGAAGAGTTGCAAGAGCGACCATTTTGCGCACAGATATCACGAAGTCACAATTGCAGTTGGAATCAAGAACACAAGGGCAGAATTGATGTTGTATTCTTCCATGGCCATGGTGTGGGCTGAAATAGTCCTTCACAAGGATATTGACTGGACCACTGTGATAGGTTTGAACGTGCATTTATTGGATCGCACCAACCAATTCATTCCAACAAATTGGATGGGACCAAGCGATTGTTATACTACTTATTCAGAACGTTCAGTTGATATGGATGCCCAACTTCAACAACATGGAACTCCAAGGGCATATGGGGGCACTAACCAAAACTCAAACCATAACGATCGTCAAGCACCAGTATCCTTTGGCACAAGAAGTGAGGGGTATTACCATGGTAACCACCAATTCAGTACTCCTATGAGTTATATGCCACCGCATCTACAAAACACGTACGGAGTCGAACGCGAGTACGGTAGAGGTGGATGTAGTTCGAACTACCCATCTCCAATGTATACAGGAGGTACACATGGTTTAGGAGGTGAGCGGGGAAGCGAATCCAATGCTCAATGCAACTCAAGTCCAACTCATCCTATAAACCCATACAATCGTGGGAACCAATACGGTACAACATTCGGAAGTCCCTAGTACCGTAGGCCATTATACCCGAAAGAAACATACGAGTATGGAGGTCAATATGATAGAAGATCAGACATTGTTGGCTACACAAATTATGGATATGGTCAGAATGCATACGGAAGTAACGACATGCCTTCAGCACCTTTACTATCTCTTGAGGACGAAGAGGCGAGGTACCAACGAGATCTCCAACAAGCCACACTTCTAAGTCTGCAGGAATACATTGAACAGCTTGAAGCCGAAAGAAACTTTAGGCAAACTTACTTGTTAGGAGAATCTTCTCGAGGACCACCTTCTTACGGCGCTGCGCCAAGTCGTAAACACGATGATGAAGAATCGGATTAAGAATGACAAATCATCATACATAGTGTCATTATAGTGAAGGTTATGTAGTTTTTTGCAACGGATAATGTCTACACCATCATAGCCTTGCTAGGGGCCAATTTTGAGGATCCTGAAATTCATATTTTGTTTGTCATGGATTATCCGAATATCGGACTATATCATTATATATTAATATACTATGCAATTTATTATTTCAAGGATTTTATCGCGATGTTTTGTATTTTTACTATGAGTTCACTTGGTGGTAATAATTTCTTTTGTTTGGCTTTAAGCCTTTTTTCACAGTCTCACACTCTCACCTAACATATGATATGCTCATCAATTCATACAAAAAAAAGGCATATGTAAGAAAATTCATATTATGCTTGACTTGACTTCGGACAAACCATTAATATCGCAACTACGCAAGGTTGATAAAATGAAGAAGTTTCACAATTCATTATATATTCTCAAATATTGTTCATGAAGATTTGGAGATATTTCTATTGAAGGTATTAAGTACTAAAATCAAATAACAAACAATGGAGAAAAAGTCATTCATTGGAATCATTGCAAGGTATATATAAACAAGAATGTACTTGAAGCCGATACATATAGAAGGCATGTAATACAATTGACTACAAAAAATTTGCCTACATCTACATGAGGACTTCAATGAAGAATCTAAAATGCTAATAAAGCCGCAAGAACTAAAACAGATGCGCAAAACTTATTTACTAGTCATACTTGGTGCGATAATGATCATTTGGCACCGGCCACTGGAATGATTCAATGAAGCGGTTGACAACGTGGGTCAGCGTATACTTTGCATCAGCCACCATCTCCAAGTATTGGTCAAAAGCATTTGCCACGTCTTGATTTGACCACCGGTCAGGCCCCCTTGTACTTTGGCAGTTCTCGTAGGCCGTCGATATCCTCTTCTTGAGGATTCGCTGTGCTATCCGTGCCGTAGCAAACTCCTCCGAAGCGCAATCAAAAAGGGGATTAACGTCAATGTCATCACTCCGTTTGTACAAGTACGCCACCCGAGGATCCCTGGTTCCAACTGCACCCATTGTGCGTGTCACTGAAGTCCAAGAAGATGATTGTGAGAAAGGAAAATGGCATATTCGTCATGTTCCTGCAAATAGGAATCCGACTAGTATTGGAAACCGGAGCACGTCAAAGCAATGCCAGCAAAAGATCAGTGGGCCAGTAGGCCCAACACCAACATTCCATGGGACTCGTCACGATCGCCCGAAGAACCTTGACGTCAAGCACTTTTTCTACTTCTGTCCAGATGATCTGAACAGGTGTGTTAAAGGCCCCCGCAGAAGGTGGATTACGAATTTAATTATATATGTCCCAACGGTTTGGCCTGTTCAGAAAGGAACAAATCTAACTATGCGTGAGGTCTTGGCACTTCAATAAGCGGGATTCCAGCTACAACAAAAACGACCAATGCCGATGGAGCGTCAGTTTGGATATAACGTTGCCATTGCGGATCAAATTGAAAGCATCCCAATCCCAACACAACCGGATAAGTACATGACGGTGCGCAACGACAAATCCTGCAAGCGTTTCGTTACTCGTAAGAACTTGAAGAAGCAGCTCGCAAGGTGGGAGTCGACAACGCTTCTACACGCAAAGATGGCCCGGATCACCTTTATTCCTAGCCCGCGTGTTGGAGCAGTCGTTGATATGAAATCAACGAGCGGGTGAAAGGCAGCGGAGTACAAATTTACAATAGGATCATTCCCTAGCTGCACTTGTATTGATTTCACAGATATGGCATTGCACCACAAAGGGCGTGGAGGATGGTATAACTGCAAGCATCTATGCTACATTTTCCTAATGGTTTGTGGATTCCGACTCCAAGACGACCACCTCGTGACCGCCCACACCTTAATCTTCAACGAGATAAAGCGCATACTACTTGCAGGGATTTTGGATAGGATCCCGGTACGAAATTAGTAGTTCTTGTTCACAAAGGTCCACGTCACAGCCTTTGGTGTCTAGACTACCAAAGTGGTTTAACCAACATCCCACTTTTAAAAAAGAATGTTGTGACTTCCGATTTCCTTAATCATGAACATAGCTCACAAACATTTTGGATGCACTACCTCTTATCTTGAGTTCTGTTTTGTTGTTCAACTTCAACCCTCGCTCACTCTCACTGTGTTCACCCTCGCTTACTCTCACAGTCTCACTCTGTTCACCCTCTCTCACTCTCACTTTGTTCACCCTTGCTCACTCTCACCTTCATTTTCTTCAACTTCTACCCTCGCTCTAACAACTAACGTCACCGTTAGAAGCATAACCCCGTCACGGGTATCTTACCCCTCGCACACCCTCCTTGCATGCTACGGCGCACCATGTCTAGCACGGCGGGCACGCCCGTGTGTGGAATGCGCCCCCGCCTGCACAGTGCACTTGCCCCCGCGTGAAATGAGGACGAGCTATACCATTCTAGTTCATCGGCGACCACCTCTACGGCCACAAACGATAACTTCTTCACACGGTCATGGGTTTATGCAATGAACCCCCGACCCTATGGCTGTCGCCTTCTATATTGATGATTTCAATGTACTCTGCTTAATTTCCACTCAAAAATCTGGTCATTGCTCTTGAAAATCTGTCCATTGCTCGTGAAAATCTGCTCACTGCTCACCACTCACTGCTCACCGCACGCAACCACACCACCTTGGGGGAACATGATGCCGGGACATGGGTCCGACTTGGCAGTTGAGAAGGCCGTTGACAAAGCAAAGAATGTCGACCTCCTTATAAGCGATAAGCCCTTCGGCTAACCGGAAGGGGAGGAGGATTACGTCGCCATATCCCTGCGGGGGGGAAAGTGCATGGAGGAAGTCTGCAAAACGAGCGCTGTGAAGTATGGCATGATCTTCACTGGGTCACTTCCTGCGCACTTGGAGGAGTTTATGGATTCCTGGGAGATGCCCAGGGGGGCGCAGCACGCGGCGAATAAGTTCCTCACCAATGCTGTGGTGGCCGCAAAGAAGCAGAAGAAGAAGGCCAGTTCCGCTTGAAAGAGGAAGGATTCAGGTGCCGCTGACAACGCGGTTGTCAACATTGTGGATCTTCCCGTTGTAGCTAGGGAGAGCAGTTGCCAGAGAAAGAAGTCGAGGTCCAAGGTGGTAGAGCTCACTCTGGACAAGGCGCTTGAGAGAGGAAATCGCATGTCAAGAAAGACAAGTGATGTCGAAATCGACGCCATCTACGAAGCGTTGGAGAAGGACTTGAGCTCTTCATTCCCCTACAAGAAACGGCGGCTTGTTAGGGTAATTTCGTCCAAGAAGCTGCACATCACACCGGTCAAACTGAAGTACCGGAGGATTGCCAAGGAGCGTCTAGGTCAGGTGCAATAAGTTTTCTTTTTGCTTTACCCATTAATGTATCGGCTGCCAGCCGATACACTCTGCTGATCTTATATTATTAGTGAATTGTTACTACTCCTTAACCCACTTCAGTATCGGCGGGCGGTCGATACAGATTTCTGCTGACGTTCTGATGTCTTGCTTGTCTGTATCAGGTGAAGGCCATATACAAAGGCTACGGTGCTATCCGGAAGAAGCCTCAGATTCACGGAATTCCTTTAAAGCGAAAACCCCTCGCAACGGATTTTGGTATAGATGCGGTCATTGACTACGTGCCCGGTGAGAACAACACGCACACTATGCCCGACGGTACGAAAGTTCTATGGTGGGAGAACCCATCTACTCACTGGTACATCATCGAGGGGCAGCGCACCGTCACAACTTGTCGGGAGCTGGCTGACACATTCCCAAAGGGTTGGAATGCTCGGAGGGAACTTCTAGAGTTTGAAGTCATCATTGTCTACAGCACAGATTCGCGGCAGCTAGTTCGTGTCTCCAACGCCCTTAACCTTAACATCGAGAAGAAGGTTGCAAGGGAGACGTTTTGATCCTGAACTGAGCTCGGGCGCAGAGCATGGATCCGTGCTGGTCGTCCGCTACCCCACCGTAAAGGCGGAAAGAGCTCCAAGGAGTACAAGGTATGGCTCTTTCTTGATATCGATTGGGGGCCAATTCCTTCTCGCTATTTTCTTGTTGCCTCGTCTTACTTCCTCTTTTGATTTGTATCGGTCGCCGGCCAATACAGTAAATGTTCATCTGTTACTGTTCTAACATTCCTTGATCGCTGCAGCTTGCGAAGGCACAAGTGATGGCGCACTTCGTGTCCGAGAAGTCAACTAGTAAGCTTCCTCTCGTCTTCGCCAATGAGGAGGCGTGGAATAGCTAGATCGAAGTGTTCAACGCTTGGGAGGCCAGAGAGCTGATCGCCGATGACGACAGTGAGTCTAATGTCGTTCCCCGCCTGCCATTGACGGAGATCACGAAGTCAGCTCTGGTTCCGACGCTTGGGCTACGAGACTCCGACCTCATCAGCCTCGCGAAGGAGATTCTCGGTCGAAAAGTCTGCATCAAGTCAAACAGCTTGATAAAGGATATGCTTACGCTGCAGGACTGGTGCCGCAACAAGAAGCTCGATCGAGTTATCATGAACGAGCTCATGTGGAAGTTGAAGGGCCACGCACTACCTTGCAAAGACGCAAACTGGGTCCCTTACACCGATGAAATGTAGGACGAGCTTGCTCGCGAGAAGAACTCGACGCTCGACCTCGTCCAAAATATTTAGACAGACCTAAAGAAGGTCACGGCCGGGAACGAGTCGCTAATGGGTCGTGTGAATGCAATTAATCCCACCGCCGATAAGTCCAAGAACGTAATCACGCCAGCAATCTTCTTTGAAATTGTGAAGACTTACACCACCGTTCACGTTGCGGGAAGGGGGGCGTCAACCAGGGACTGCCTCACGTACGTCTGCAAGAGTGTTGACGCCATCAAGGATGTCCTTGCCATCACCGAGGACGCCACCCAGCATGCTGTTATCACCACGGACCCCAGGGTATTTGTGCTTTTCTGCTACACGCCGTTTGGGTTCTGTTGTTGTTAGCCGGTCCGAACTCTTTGCTATTGTAAAGACCGCTATCGTCGACACTGAGGGCATCGCATTTGAGCTGAGCGAGGATGATGAAGAGGACGACACTTGGATTAAGCCGGACATTCCGGTGCCGATGTTCTTTATCGGCACCTTGAAACAGCGGAATCTACTCGCTTCTATTTGGCGCTGTGCTACGGCAACGTGGGCTGCGCATTCGGTTGACTACAAGCCCTCTGCGCGCGCTGGCTTCAAGAAGTTTGAGCTGGACGCTTCTCCGCTCGTCACGTTGTCGATCACCTATCCAAAGACTCGGTCAGACAACCGCATCTTCAGGGTCTTCAAGAAATTCACTGGAATTCAGAAGCCTATCGACTGGTTCCAGGAGTGCCCGGAAGGAGTTGTCGACTGGAATGGTGGTTGCTGTGGAGTCGATCACGTTACGCTGGAGAAGTTTTTGAAACCAGTTCTCCGCACGAAGCAGGCAACCCTCATCAATATCTGGGGTCGTGGAAACATCACCGAGATTGCACTGATAACTTTCACGCCGCTTTCTTTTTGAGTGTCTGTACTTATCGGCTGCCGGCCGATACATTCCTAACTGTTGGTTTTTTTATTACTCAGAGGACTGGCAGACCAGTTTTGGAGTTTGTCCAGTCTCTAGAGGACGTTAAGATGGCGGAGGATCGGGTTATGGGAATGAACCTGGACCGGGTCGTTTTTCCTATTTTGTCTTCTGAAGGTAGCCCTGATGCTGGTGGCCGCGATTCTTACCCATCCACGTAGAGGAGAGGCATATTTGCTGGCGGCCGACATTCTTCTGAGGACGTTCAAATGGACGAAGCGGTTGATCTGGACTCCGCACCTCAAGCGACTGCTGCACCCGGATTGGATGTATCGGCCAACGGCCGACAGGATGACGAGGCCGGATCTCCGACACCAATGGAGCCGGCTGGATGTCCTGTCACGCCGGGGAAGAACATCAGCGTCTCAGCCGTCTCTACCGCGAGTTCTAGCTCCCGTGGTGACTCCGTCCATGACGACCGTTTGGTGGCCCGGGAAATTGATGCTTTGGCGGCTGTTGCGGACGGCAACTCAAAGATAAGACTCGACAGAGAATTGAGGGGAGACCTCAAATGGGGACCAAGAAAGACTAGAAATGAGGGGATTCCTCACAGAAGACTCAAGATGATACTGGAAGGAAGACAAGAAGAAGTAATATTGATAAGAGGAGGAATAGGTACAACTGGTGTTGAAGAGAGTGAAGAACAACGACCTTCAACTCTCTATATATACTAGGCTAGAAGAAACTTCCGGAGTAAGGTCCTAGAAGCTCCTATGGAACCTTCCGGAGACTCGTGGGAGCTTCCGGAATCTAGGAAGGTCAAGCGGAACCTTCCGGAAGTTTATGGAACCTTCCGGAAACAATTGGATCCTTATGGAACCTTCCGAAAGCTTAGAGAAGCTTCCGGAAACTACTAGAACTATCTGGAAGCTTGTGGAAGCTTCCGGAAACTACTAGAGCTATACGGAAGCTTGAGGAAGCTTTCGGAAACTAGTGGAAGGTTCTAGAACCTTCCAGAAAACTTGAACTTGCAAAATATACGGAATCTAGGAAATCTTCGAGAAATAGGGCTGATCACGGTAAACTCATGGGGTGTAGATAATACCCAGTATGGCATGTCCGTGACATCACCCCCCCTTCAAGGAACGAGTTCCACAAGTTCCCACACAAACGAATAATAAAACATAAAACGAGAATGTTCACGTGGGTTTCACGTGGACTAGACAAAAGGAGTAAATATACGGGATACGAATACCGTGAAAATGTCGGCGCTGGCGGCAGAAAGTCGTGAGTTGTTTACGGATACGTGGTAGAACGCAAAGCAACGGACCGGTATAAAACCATGTGGTTGGCGACTTGAGACATCGGCGAGGTGCCGCTCGCGGCCTTACCAAATTTTCGGCCGACGTGAGTTCGATGGCCTGCCCCTGTAAAACTGAGCTAGACAAGCGCGTCGTCGCCTCGTCGATACCCCCATCGTTTTGGTTCAAAGTCTCTGCATCTGCACCTGCACCAAGAGGAAAACTTACAGACTTGGTGCCGGTGGCGATTCAGATGCATTGAACCTAAACGCTTTTAGGTTTTCGAGGGTATCGGCGATGAAACTCTTGAATTAACTCAGGAGAGTTCTTGAGGTTTGAGGCAGACTCCCAGGTTCTTTCGCTGACGTCGTAGCCCTGCCAATGCACAAGATATTCGAGTTGTCGACGGTGGATGCGAGAGTCTAGAACCTCCGAGACTTCAAATTCTTCACCGCCTTTCATCTCGATCGGTGGAGGAGGTTCTTGAATCCGCGCTCGACTCGCCGAATCTGCGCTCGACTCGCCGAATGAGGAGTTGTCACCTATTCGATGTGCACAGGCTTCTCCGAAGCGGACCCGGCAAACTGGAGGTTTGTTCCAGACGTCATTGTAGATTTAGCTATTTATCGATATCTTCATTACATTAGAATTACCCGCAGTCTCCCGAGCAATACGCTATGTCTGAAAAGTTCACATTGTATCGGCTGCCAGTCGACACCTATAATACGTCGGTTGTCTACCGATACAATTCCAGAAATTCTCATTCTGCGTACTGCTCGGTGTACATATTTTTTATTTTTCTTTGTGTTCATCCAATGTATCGACCGCCGGCCGACATGTCTCTATCCACGTGCTTTTATCCTCTACGTTCTGATGTTGTTTTTCAAATTTCTTATTATCGCATTGCAGAGCACGATGGATCTGCAGAGACCTCTCCGCAACGGTCTGCTCCCCTCGCGTCTGTTTCATCTGTACCTCCCGTACCTAAGGTACCTCGGAAATACTTTCTTCTTTTCGACATCAATGGGACTATTATGCACTTTTGCCCTCACAGGATGATTCAGCAGAAAGTTCTAAAGAGCGAGGCTCGGATTAGGCCGGGACTCAAGGAGCTTATTTTTGGTGTTTGGCAAACAAGTTTGAGGTGGTCTTCTGGTCCTCCGTTCAGGAGAAAAACTTGACACCGCATCTCGAGTATATCCGGGACAGGGTTCCTATTTTCCCGGATTCCATTGTTGCGTATGGGCAGTCGAAGTGCTTGATAAGTGCTTACAAGGACCCTCAGAGACCAGATGTTCCTGTCTTTCTCAAGTGCATAAGGCATCTTCTTTCCTGTTGCCCTGACAGCAAACAAACAAATTTGCATCGATATGAATATCTTCATGCTCATCCTTTTTCCTTATACTTGCCCTCATGCTCTTTGTACTTTACCTCCTCTTTCCATATCGGCTACCGGCTGATATGAGTCCTGTCTCGTCTTGTTTATTCCTCATACCTAATTGTTTCTGTGTTGTATGTCTTCTTTATGCAGGGTATTCTCCACATTGATTCCATCTTCGATCGACCCCATTTCCTCAAGAAGTGCATTGTTCTTTGCGTTTCGAGATTTTTGTGCTTCATCGATCCTAATGTTGCGGTTGACCGTTGGGACGCTCATCGGAATATTGTAAGGAGGTCTGGTCTGAAGAAGTTGTTTCAAGTTTTGCTGGAGCGATTCAATGTTGGCTTGTGGTTGAAAATGCCTCTACAGGATTTGATGCCACTCCTCAAATTTATCCTCCCAGAAGGCGTTTCTCGTGAGTTATCATTTGTCCTCGGGAGAGAGCAGTGAGAACATCGTAAGAATTACCCTTGGTGTTATAAGCTTCTCAATACTCTCTATTGTAAGCCCCAAGCTCGGGATGTGTGCCACCCTCACCAAGTACTTCTAGTTGACGTTGGTCCTTTCTCTCCCCGTAGAAGTCCGGATGCTGCTTGCTACATGCCTTGGCCTTTTCGAGGTGATTTTAGCTCGTCAACAAGGACTATTTCTAATATAGTTACCAATATTCTCCCCTTCATTTATCTCTTACATAAGTTTGGATCTGTTTCCGAGTATATGAAGCACTCGCATAGGCCTGGTCAAATACACTTTAAAGTTGCACATGCCTTGAAGTAAGGGAAACCTGTTTATCAAAACTCTTAAACCCCTATATAGTGAGTTTTGGCTGGAGGCCGACTCCCTTTCAAACCTGTAATGCTTTCCTAACTTATAAATATGATTACTTTTGCACATTGTGTTATGATTTCTAAGTATGCGTCATCTGCATGTGTCGGCCGCAGGCCGATATCATTCCTGGACTATGAATATGTCCATAATTAGTTAAATACCTGTTAATTCGTAGATGACCATTAAGCTCAAGTCGAGCTAAATGGACTTCTTATAAATAAATCAACAAGACGAATTCGTGAACTTGAATCATTTGGATGTGGATGCCCGTTTAGCTCGACTCGAGCTAGATGAGCTTGTCCATATTACATGCATTCGTGATAAGAAATTGCCTCGATATTCGTGCACAATGATTTGTGAGACTGATTCTTGGGAACCGTACACAAGTAGAACAATATCTTCGCCTGGATTTCCGTGCACACAACCTCCGACGAAATCCACTTTGTCATCAGGAATGCACCTCGATGAAGGCAACATATGACCAATTAACAAAAAATTCTTGTTACACGTTGAAATTGAGGTTATTGATCAAACTCACCCTCACGCCGTACCCGACAGCTGCAATAATTTAACGAAGGCCCTGGGCATCCTCAAAAGCAGCATGCGCATCAACACCAGAGCTACAAAGAGTCCCAAACCCAAATCAGAATTTACTAAACCGGAAGCACAAATGGGAAACGGAGTATATGCGAGACGGAGTATAGTGAGACGAAGGGGAAAGGTGCGGAATTGCGGAGCTGAGGCCAAGGGCAAAGGTGCGAAGGTGCGCAGGAGCAGAGGAGCACAGGAGCGGAGCAGCGGAGGAGCAAAAGAGCGGAGCAGCGGAGTAGCGGAGGAGCGGAGCAGCCGAGTAGCGGAGGAGCAGAGCAGCGGAGCAGCGGAGGAGCAGAGCAGCGGAGTAGCGGAGGAGCGGAGCAGCCGAGTAGCGGAGGAGCAGAGCAGCGGAGCAGCGGAGGAGTGGAGAAGCGGAGCAGCGGAAGAGCGGAGCAGCGGAAGAACGGAGCAGGGGAGGAGCGGGATAGTGTGCAATGAGAAAGAAGAGCGAGCAACACCAAGCGGGAAGAAAAATGGTGCCAAAATAGAGCACCAACTCGGCAAAGAAAGGGCACCAACAAAGGCCACTAACGGTCAGAGAATTTTGAGTAAAAGCGATGTGGTTGGTCTTGGTCGTGCAGTGGTCAAAAAAGAGGGAACTTCGGGAGGAACTGGGACATCATGGGAGAGTAAAAATCATTTGAAGTTAAGTCTCCGAGAAATCGGGAGTATTTCTTAAATTAGAAATTACATAATTGTAATTAAGAAAACCGGATTCGTGAGGAAAATGGATAACCCAAACTCAAATTAACAAAATAATCACATATTGGGCACTAGAATGTTAACCCCTAAATGCGCCGAATGTCAAAAAACAACATTTTGGATGGAAGGCAGCACTTTGAATAGCCATATCTTCTTCATCCGAGGTTCGTTTTGGATGGAATCACTTGGGTTATGCTCCAAATCAAGTCTAGTTTGTATTGTAAAATTTGCAAGCCCATAAGATAAAGTATGAATTAATGGAATGCACTTTAGAAAAGACAGCTCTTCTTTTTTATTGGATCTCCAAGCATGGGGCATGTATTATCATTGCAAGCCAATTATGTGAAATTAAAAATAGTTTTTTATGATTTGCTTTTTCATGGTCATGATCTTAAGGTGATTCTTAACAACTTTGTAGTGAGAAGTTTTATGATCATAATGATTTTGCTATTCGATTTGCAATGATGCTTTGTCAACATAAAAGTGACAAAATGGATGATACTTGAGGAGCTGTATCTCCTTCATCCACCGTTAGATTTCAACTTAATTTTTTGGGATGGCCTATAATTAGAGCCTAGTCTAAGTGATAGAAACCTTAACAAGATCTAAGATATTTTGAAGATAAGGCATGAAATTTAATGCAAAGGGTCTAGTTTTTGACTATTTTTCCTTTGTAAAATTTTTGGTAGTTTTTACCATTCATTTGCATGGCTTGTATTTGAGCCAAGAAATTTTTTTGGTAAATTTTTGTATTAGTTGGAGGAATAAGAACTATTTCAGCTTCTTCATTACCTCCACTAACTCTCTTTGGTGCTAATGCATCCACTTTTGAACTAAGATGCATTGTATTATGACCAATATCAGCATACTTAGCAAATTTCTACTAAACCGATCCTTAATGCCCTTGTAAACTACACTTCCTGAGGTCCATCTCATCTAAGGTCGCTCTGTGTATCGCTTTGTGTGTTGCTTGCGGTAATTTTTTAGTCGCTCTGTATATCACTGTGTGTGTTGCTTGGGGTGGTTTTTTAGTTTCTGGCATTCCAGTTTGTCAAAGGCTTCACCCCTCATAGCCTCCAGCCCATCACCGTGCCCACACTACTTTCTTTGAAAACCAATCATGGTAGTTCTGATCACAGTTCCAATAGAATGCTTACATTCCCTCTTTTACTGTCAACTTGAAAAATGCACTTTGCGTATCTGAATTTGTTCCAACATATCGGTCTGTATCAAAACATCACATTGCATATATACTCATGAAGCTACTGTTATGCATAATTGGATATGTCAAACTCACCCCAAGCTGTCCCGTTCACCTTTTTAGCCCGAGATGTCCAATTCGATCAACTTTATATACAGACATGCACATTTTACATCCATTCTGCACACAACTACTCTATATAGGAGACAATATTAGCTTCCTGTGTTTTTCAGAGGCTTGTGTTTAGATTGCAAGTGAAAGCACGCGCCATTCTCTTGTTGAAACTCTAGAAAGCACGCTGTCGCGACCCTAATAACTCCAACACATTTTTTTCTTAGTGAGCCTTACTTGGTAGCGGAATCACGGCTCACTTAGTTGGTAGCAACCGGCCACGACTTTGCTAACACTTGCATGTGCCCGCACACACAATGTTAGCACCATTCTAAGTCACGGTGTCCAACCCACCTTGACTCCATAACTCATTACCGGATACTCATAACTCATTACCCGGAACTCCCACCAACACATGGGCATGCCAACCCGAAACTCCCACCAACACATGGGCATGCCACTTGGTGGCGCGGGGCGGCCTTCCACAAATGTCCAAGCTCCCAAGGGTGCTACTAATCACCCCTGGAGCTAACCGCCCTTACCCATTGTCCAACTTCCCACTAGTCCCCTTCCACTCTTGTTTCTCACCCAATGTTGCGGGATGCTCAAGAGCATCCTACAATGCCCAAGGTGTAGGAGTGAGGCTTCTTTCCCATGCCTCACCATTTTGAGCCATTCCGGGTTACTCCCGAGAACCGGCACTACTTATCACGGGGACTAACTTGGAGAGGGACACTTCCCAACCCCATGTTTAGAGATGCTCCAAAGCACTCTCCATTTTCCACAAGGTGCGGGAGTGAGGCCCCATCCCAAGCCTCACCCCTTGGAGCCACCCCGGCTCCTTAAGGCACCATGTGCAAGTGAGGAGGGAGACCACCCCTCCTCATAGTACTCTCTGGAGTCTTCGGTAGGCCCCCCCCTCTTGTGTTGAGGGGCCTTCCGTGACACACTTTTGTTTTGGAAGACCACCCGTTTTTGACTTAGTCTCAAAAACGAGCCGTATCTTCTTCTCGGGCTAACTTGTAGCTCTGTTATCCGAATGGGACGTGCAAGCCCATTTTCGACATCTACTCTTTGAGTTGATGCCGATGGACTTCTCATTTGTCCCAATCGGAGCTTCCATGTGAGAGCTATGCTCCTCTGAACATTCGGGAGTCCCGGGAGGCAGCAGTCCCGGAGTCCCGAAGTCCCGATGCTTTGGAGAGCCATATCTCCCAAGGCATTGTTTTGCTCCTCACGAGCCTTAGCATTTTGGAAAGCTCTTGTCCAGAGCTTTTCAAAGACATGCAACATGCCGCCATCCAAGAAGGGCGACATTTTGAGTCCCGAAAGGCAACACTCCCGAGTCCCGGAGTGTCCCGGAACGCGCTCCAACTTTGGAGAGCCATATCTCATGACTCACAACTCCAAATCGCGCGTTCTTTGGACCCATGGGTGCGTGCTTGAACAAGGTTTGCAACCATGTAAGGCACACCACCCAGTTCGTCCCAAGCAGGACGCCATTGCGTGCTGTTTGCTCGGGACTCCCCTTGGTCACTTCACATTGTCTCTTGCCAAGCCCGGAACGTCACTCCCGGGGTCCTCTTGGCTCACCACGGTGTTCGGGCATCCTTTGGAAAGAGATGTGAGACACACGTTGGTGGAGTCGCTCTTTCAAGTGCTTCTTTGTAAGCTTTTGGAAGCACGCTTTCCTCGTGAAGAAACAAGGTTTTTCTGGTCATGCCTGAACAGTGGCAATTTTCAATCAAATTTGGCTTGAGCATTGTCGTTTAACATTACTGACATTCGATCAATAAATGGTACCTTGAGTTGTGAACATCTGGTAGCATGTTAGTTTAAGAGGCCATGTATATACCTTATGCTTACTTACGTGTAATGTGATGTGTTTTGTATTAGTTGTAGGAATAAGAACTATGTTCATAAATAGTATAAAACTTCAATCATAAGGATCAATTGCTAAATGCCTAACTTCATAATAATTTTGACCTAGTTTAATAAATGATAACTTTTTATTTAAAGCTTGTCTCAAAACTGTACAGAATTTTCTTTTTTACATATGGTTTTTATTCTTTATTCTATAAAACAATTCAATCTTTATATTCTTAAAAAAATTTACATAATACTAAAAAATACCTTTAGTTGGTTTTCCTCAAAAATTATCTAGTGTTCTACGGACGAATTCTAAAATTTGTGTTTTTCGGTATTTTTCTATACAGATTGGAGTTCAAAGTGACTACGAAGTTTAAAATATTTTACAGTGTAGTAGTTATGATTCAAGGTTAAGTGTTTAGGGTTAAGGGTTTAGTATAGGGTTTACTATATAGAATTTAGGCTATAGAGTTTAGGAATTAAGGTTTTGGTTATAGGGTTAAGGGTTCAGGATTAAAGGTTAATTATTTTTGAAGTTAAAGATTTAGGATTGAAAAGTAAAGATAGAAGCTAGATAGCAACTTTATGGAAGAAAGCGTTAACGCGGATATATTCTAAACGCCGAAACCTCAGAAAAAAGATGCTGAAAATCTCCATCGCTATCGGATTCACTCAATTCCATGATTATTTGAATGCCTCAATTAAACAAACAATCATAAGTAATCACTGGAAAATTAATTTATATGCAATCCGAAAATTAATTTAAATGTGACTGTATGACCATTCAGGAAATTGTATGGCTATTTAGCTGGAGTCGAGCTAAATGGTCATGATGATAACTATTCTTCAGACTCACCTCAAAGCTGTGTACTTACATTACCATTTAGCTTCGCTCGAGCTAAATGGTCTTCCTTTACAACTGCTTCGGGGTTTGTTGATGAATGTCAAACCCTAATTTTTCTTTTTTGCCCAAATTAGATCCGGGTACTGGTTAGTATTAACAGGTTGATAAAGTAAAGGCCTATAAAATGACCTATCCGGGTAAAGACCGGATAAAGATAGTTTAGGTAGGGACCTGCCTATCCCAGGAATAGCCTTAACTTTAGTAGGCAGGGTAGGAGTGTCAAACCTCATTTTTTCGTTTTTGCCCCAAGTTAGTCCGGTTAGTAGTTAGTAATAGTTAATTAGAGGAAATAAAAGCCTATATACTGGCCTACCCGGGTAATGACCGGGTAAGGTTAGCTTAGCTAGGAACCAGCCTACCCGTTAGTTTCCTTAAGCCTAATGGGCAGGGTAGGGGAGCGACCCCTTTCTAGTTTTTTTGTTGTTGTTTGTTGCAAAACAGGGTCCGGCCTCTCCGTGCCGATCCGCTCGCTGAGGAACCGGATCAGGCTTGTCCGACCCCTCGCAGCTTGACCTCTACCCGGGAAGGGGCTGTCCCGATCGGGTATGTACCGATCGGGTATGGCCTGACCGGGTATGGCCCGACCGGTCATAACCCGGGCAATGATGGCCCGACCGGCCATAGCCCGGGTGGTCATGGCCCGGCCGGGTGTCGATGGCCGGGTCGGAGAAGAAGAACGGGCCGGGCGGAGGAACCACCGGCGGCGGCGCCAATAGTCCCGGGCTGACAAGCCCGTCATTAATACGGCGCCGCCAAAAGGTACAGCCACCTCCCCCACTCCCTTTTGTCGTTAGCGGCGCGGAGGGGGCCGTTACCCTCCTTTTTGCACTTCTCCCCCCCCTTCCTCGTTTTGTGTGCGCTGTGCCGACTTTGCCAATCCCCACATTCTCGCACGTTCCTGCTCCACGCGGCCGCCCTGCACGCCATAGCCCGGAGAAGAGAAGTACGGAGACATGGCCGGAGAGCGGGATTCACGAATCCGGAGTAAAATTATCCAGGCTGGCATCCCAATGGCAGTAGATGCCCGAGCGCAGCTGGTGCAGGACCTGACGCGGATGGGGTGCGTGGGATTGTACTAGGTACCCTGGAATGTGGAGGACGCAGGGATCATCGAGGAGGCCGTGTCCGGACAGGATCCACCGACTTTCGCCGACAACCCTGTCCGGGCCAAGCCGCATTTTTGGCAGGAGGCGTGCTGGGGGGTGACGTACGGCTTTCCGGATTCCTCCACCGGATACATTCAGGTGAGGAATGATCCCTTCCTCGGTGGGATGTACCATAACTCCGCGCACGAGCACGACGGATACCGCATGGAAGATTGTGTGAATGCTCGTCTGCTCAGATTCCTGGCCCCGATCCTCAACCCGGAGAAGCCGTAGTTTGTTTCAAACATGCTCCTGAAGGCGATCGTGGAGTCCTACCTGGGCCGAAAGTGTCACATCCCTTTCCAAAGGATGCCCGAACACCGTGGTGAGCCGAGAGGACCCCGGGAGTGACGCCCCGGGCTTGGCAAGAGACAAGGTGAAGTGACCAAGGGGAGTCCCGAGCAAACAGCACGCAATGGCGTCGTGTTCGGGACGAACTTGGTGGTGTGTTTTACATGGTTGCAAACCTTGTTCAAGCACGCACCCATAGGTCCAAAGAACGCGCAATTTGGAGTTGTGAGTCATGAGATATGACTCTCCAAAGTTGGAGCGCGTTCCGGGACACTCCGGGACTCGGGAGTGTTGCCTTTTGGGACTCAAAATGTCGTCCTTCTTGGATGGCGGCATGTTGCATGTCTTTGAAAAGCTCTGGACAAGAGCTTTCCAAAAAGCTAAGGCTCGTGAGGAGCAAAACAATGCTTTGGGAGATATGGCTCTCCAAAGCATCGGGACTTTGGGACTCCGGGACTGCTGCCTCCCGGGACTCCCGAATGTTCAGAGGAGCATAGCTCCCACATGGAAGCTCCGATTGGGATAAGTGAGGAGTCTATCGACATCTACTCAAAGAGTAGATGTTGAGAATGGGCTCGCATGTCCCATTTGGATAACTGAGCTACAAGTTAGCCCGAGAAGAAGATACGGCCCGTTTTTGAGACTAAGTCAAAAACGGGTGGTCTTCCAAAACAAAAGTGTGTCACGGAAGGCCCCTCAACACAAGAGGGGGGGGGGGCCTACCGAAGACTCCAGAGAGTACTACGAGGAGGGGTGGTCTCCCTCCTCACTTGCACATGGTGCCTTGAGGAGCCGGGGTGGCTCCAAGGGGTGAGGCTTGGGATGGGGCCTCACTCCCGCACCTTGTGGAAAATGGAGAGTGCTTTGGAGCATCTCATAATGGGGTTGGGAAGTGTCCCTCTCCAAGTTAGTCCCCGTGATAAGTAGTGCTGGTTCCCGGGAGTGACCGGGAATGGCTCAAGAAGGTGAGGCATGGAAAGGAAGCCTCACTTCTACATCTTGGGCATTGTGGGATGCTCTTGAGCATCCTGCAACATTGGGTTGGAAAGAGTCCCGCTCCAAACTAGTCCCCGGGAAAACTAGTGCCGGATTCCGGGAGGATTTCCGGCAAAGTCCCGAATGGGGTGAGAAATATGAGTGGAAGGGGACTAGTGGGAAGTTGGAAAATGGATAAGGGCGGTTAGCTCCGGGGGTGATTAGTAGCACCCTTGGGAGCTTGGACATGTGTGGAAGGCCGCCCCGTGCCACCAAGTGGTACGCCCATGTGTTGGTGGGAGTTCCGGGTTGGCATACCCATGTGTTGGTGGGAGTTCCGGGTAATGAGTACCGGATCATGAGTTATGGAGTCAAGGTGGGTTGGACACCTTGACTTAGAATGGTGCTAACATTGTGTGTGGGGGGCACATGCAAGTGTTAGCAAAGTCGTGGCCGCTTGCTACCAACTAAGTGAGCCGTGATTCCGCTACCAAGTAAGGCTCACTAAGAAAAAGAAGAGTTGGAGTAATTAAGGTCGCGACACTGGGTATCAGAGCAGGCTACGTAACGGGATTCAATTAAGAGTAGGATGGCATGAGAGGCCGGAAGCTCGTGATGTGGCCCGAAGACACGTAGTGAAGCCTTTGTGGCCGGGGATGCTCCTCATGAGGAGTCTTCTTAAAGTCCATCGGAGGAGCCGGTGGAAATAAAAGGGGACCAAGGGGACCAAAGAGAAGTTGCTACTTGTGAGGAGGACACTCACCATGAGGAGGAAGAAAATCCCCTAAGTCCCGTTCTCGGGAAACACGGCCACAAGCGGAAGGCACGAGATGAATGGTTCAATGAGCTTGTCAAAACTCTTCAAGTCTTGGAAGAAGAGATTAAGGAGCTCAAGAGAAGGGCATCATGCCCTTCTTCCCGCAAGTTGTGCAAGACCAACTTGCCCTCTTCCTGCACGGGATTGGGCAAGGCAAACAAGGTCAAGGACTTCATTGTGGAACTTGAGCTCAACTTTGAGGCCCAAAGAGCTCGTGAAGAGGACAAGATCAACATTACCGTGACCTTCTTGAAAGAGCATGCTCTTTTCTGGTGGACTTGTTACCGAGATGAGAACGCGGCAGTGGTGAGCAACTTGACTTGGACCGGTTTCAAGGGGATCCTAAGTGATCGCTTCACCCCGGAGTACCAAGAGATTCGGGATGGCATGGCCCTTGTGCAATTGAAGCAAACGGGCACTCTTCATGCCTATGTGAAAGATTTCAATGCACATTTGAATGTGCTCCCGAAGTTAGATGAATTGGCCAAATACGTCATTTTCTTCAATGGACTCTAAGGTTGGGTGGAGCGGGCATTATTCAAGATGCCGAGATTGCCGGAGACTTGTGCCGAATTGCTCAAGTTGGCAAAAGGGATTGGTGATGATGAAGGTCACCAAAAGGCCTCTAAAGAGGAGGCCTCAAATGGTTGGCAAAAGCTTTAGGGTGGTGAGAGTAGGCCTTCCAAGGATGGGACGGACAAGTTTGCCTAGGACAAGCCCAAAGTGGGGACAAGTCCATAATAAAAAGAGACAAGTTACATTACTTGTTTGAATTGTGGTGAAGAGGGCCACATGGCAATGCATTGCTCCTAACCAAAGGGGCAACCGACTCCTTCATAAGTCCCGAAGCATCGAAGAGGATGGACTTGCATTTGAGTAAGCAAGCTCATCCAAGTGAGGTTTGCAAAAAGGCAAGCTCCACGAAACATGCCTTGTAGCTATGGAAGTGGAAGTGGTGTATCAAACTTCATTATAAGTGAGATGGATGGGATTGATCTCATCTTATGTAAGACTTCTTTTGATACCTATGGGGTAAAGATAATGAAGCGGCCATTGAGAGTGGTTGCCAACCCCAAAGGCAAGGAGATTGAGTTAGAGTTTACCTAGGCTCCCAACATGTTAGGGAGTAGGATCAACTTGGTGAACTTGGAGGAGTTAGAAGAAAACCGGTTCTAGATGATGCTAAGGACCGATTTGGGAGTTGAAGGGAATAAGTCCACTTCTAACTCCACACCTCCCAAGTGTATTTGGGAGGTGGTGAAGGCTTTGATGATGCCTTTTGGGTTGTGCAACGTCCCATCAATGTTCACAACCCTCATGAATACGATATTCCATTAAGAGATGGATGGGCTTGTCATTGTTACATTCATGACATATTGGTGATCTCCAAAACGGCGGAAGTGCATGCATAGCACCTTGCAGTTGTGCTCAAAAAAACTTAGGGACAATAAGTTACATGCAAATGCGGAGAAGAGTGAGTTTGGCTTGCTAGAGATGGAGATCTTGGGACACATTATGACTGGGCAAAGTGTCAAACGGGAGCACAAGAAGGTGGAAGCAATCAAGAAGGGGAGCCAACCCACTTCACAAAGGGAAGTGAGGTCATTGCTTGGGTTGGCCTATTATTATGGGAGGTTCATAAAGAACTTCTCCAAGATTGTTAAGCCCATGTCCGGTTTGTTTAAGAAAAACATGGCCTTGGATGGGACGGATTCATGTGTGCAAGCATTTCAAAAAACTCAAGGAGAAGCTCTCCTCCCCGCCGGTATTGAAGTTCCCGGAGTTTGATAAGCCTTTTGAGGTGCACACCGATGCAAGTGACTTTGCCATCGGGGGGGTGCTCATGCAGGAAGGAAGCCAATTGCATGAAAAGGAGATGTTTGCCGTAGTGTATTGTTTGAAAACATGGCAACATTACCTTGGTCTCCACAAGACCAAGGTATTCACCAATAATGTTTCATTGAAGTACTTTGAAACATAAGCCAAAGTTACACCCAAGCAATTGAGGTGGCATGTTACCTTAGTGCTCATAAATGTGGAGTTGATTCACAAGCCGGGCCGAGTGAATGAGCACCGGAGGCACTAGGTTGGAATGATGAACATAAGTCAAATACCACGCAAGTCTTGAGAGTGATGTATGCGGGAGAAGGTGATTTGGCAAAACGGATAAGGGAGGCGTATATGAAAGACCCCGAGGCTCAAAAGTTCTTAAGTGAACTAAGGTGGGGCATGAAGCCCAAAAGGATCCGGCTTCATCAAGGTATGATCAAGTTGAAGCAAAATATGGGGTATGTTCCAAAGGGCAAGTGGAGGTTGAGTGTGTGCTCAAGGAGGAGCATGACAACCGCTTGGCCGGGCATAGGGGGGAGAAGTCCACCATATGTTTGGTTTCAAAGACGTTCTATTGGCCCGAAATGAAAGAACACATTGCCCATTATGTGAAGACTTGTATCACTTGAATGTGAAGCCAACCGGACGCCATATAAAAAGCACGTGGGTTTGTTACGGCCTTTGCCTATCCGGGATGGTCCATGGGAGTGTGTCTCCATGGATTTTATTACAAGCCTTCCGGAGTCACGAGGAAGTGACGCCATCTTTGTGGTGGTGGATAGCTTTTGTAAGTTGGCAAGGATGGAGCCAACAAAAGGGATGGCGACCGCCTTTGACAAGGTGGTGCTCCTTTTTCAGTGTTTGGTGCCGGCACCATGGGTTGCCGAAGACCAAAGTGATCGAAGTGATTACTTGGGTTTGGCGGTTGGTAGCCATAATGCATTGAGGCATGGTGCTATGAGTCAATCGCCGCCCAAGGTGGATTATGTGTGAAGCCACTTATGCCTAACAACCTAGCTTTTGAATAGATTGCAATCGGAGATGGAACAAAGCCAAGGTGCAAAAGACTTGGTAGCCAAGAGATAGCAACTTATTGAAAAGGACCATGAAAACCTAGACAAGGCCCGAAGAGATATGTGAAACAAGTTAACAAAGGGCGGCGCCATGAGGAGTATGAGGAGGGCTAAAAGGTGTGGTTAGATGTGAAAAATCTCACCTTACCGGATGGCTTGACTCCCATATCCATGGCAAAGTATGTGAGTCCATTTGTCACTGCAAAACGGTTGTTTGAGGATGAGTATAAGTTGGACTTACCACCGGAGACCATGATTCATCCCACCTTCCATTCCTCATTGCTCAAGCCATATCACAAAGATAAGGTGAGGCCAGAATGCAAGCAAGTGTAACGGCCTCCACCTGAATTACTTGGAGATCACTTGGAGTTTGGAGTAAAAGGCATTATGAACTGCCGGATCACCAAGAAAAATGGCAAATAATACATGGTGAAGAGGCGGGGCTACCATGAGAAGGAAACAACATGGGTTGGGGCCAAGTCCATGGCCAATGCAAAGGAGATGGTGGAAAGGTATGAAAGCCAACGGAGATCCAAGACACCGAGAAAGCATTGATGAGGACATCAACCTTTGAAGTGGGGGTGAATCACCACACTTGTGTATACTTGACCTAAGTTTTGTCTAGCATTTGGTGCAAATGGTGAAAATGACACATGTTGTAATACTTGGTTGACAATTAAGTTGCTGGCAAGTTCCTTGATTGCATGTTGGAAGTGAGATGAGTCCTAATCTCATTTTGGAATGCTAGGTTGGTTAAAAGAGGTTGAAGGATACGCGAAGCTAATACTTGGAATGCTGCAAAACAGGAACCTTGGCTTGGGAGTTGTGAGTTGGTGAACCCCCACGACTCTTAAGCTTAGGACTTGCTCGGGCGGGAGCAAGGTAGTGGCACGGGCTCATAAAAGTGCCCTTTGCGGGTTGACCATCGTCAACGCATGGCTTGATCACCCATGTCTCCGTAGAGTGAAGCAAAGGCTAGGTCGGGCGGGACTTAGCATTACCCCTAGGCGAGCAAAGTTCACCACTTGAGAGCCTAAGTGTTTGAAAAGAGGGCTTGGTGTTGCAACCAAGAAAGTGTTGGTTAGCCTTGAATTCAATCCTAAGTCATGTGAGTATGATGGGCTAGTTGAGCCTAACTTGGGGCCATTGCGGGCATTCCAAGTGAGTCTCAAAGTGGATAGGTCTAGTTTATGTGGGTCCTTCCAAGGAAAGTCCTTGGGTGGAAAGGACCTTAGACCTATCGGGTGCCACCTTTGAGACTTAGCCATTTTCCAAGTAATAGGATGCTTGGAGCATTGCGGGGCTAGCTACTCTGGAACGCAGTGCAAGTGCCAAGGAGGCGGCTACCTCAAGAACTTGGTGCTGCCGACAAGAGAGATTGTCGATGAGGGCATCGACGCTGTTTGGTGGGGGTGAGTGTCACATCCCTTTCCAAAGGATGCCCGAACACCGTGGTGAGCCGAGAGGACCCCGGGAGTGACGCCCCGGGCTTGGCAAGAGACAAGGTGAAGTGACCAAGGGGAGTCTCGAGCAAATAGCACGCAATGGCGTCGTGCTCCGGACAAACTTGGTGGCGTGTCTTACATGGTTAGAAAGCTTGTTTGAGCACGCACCCATGGGTCCAAAGAACGCGCAATTTGGAGTTGTGAGTCATGAGATATGACTCTCCAAAGTTGGAGCGCGTTCCGGGACACTCCGGGACTCGGGAGTGTTGCCTTTCGGAACTCAAAATGTCGTCCTTCATGAATGGCGGCATGTTGCATGTCTTTGGAAAGCTCTGGACAAGAGCTTTCCAAAATGCTAAGGCTCGTGAAGAGCAAAACAATGCTTTGGGAGATATGGCTCTCCAAAGCATCGGGACTTCGGGACTCCGGGACTGCTGCCTCCCGGGACTCCCGAATGTTCAGAGGAGCATAGTTCCCACATGGAAGCTCCGATTGGGATAAGTGAGGAGTCTATCGACATCTACTCAAAGAGTAGATGTCGAAAATGAGCTCGGACGACCCATTTGAATAACTGAGCTACAAGTTAGCCCGAGAAGAAGATACGGCCCGTTTTTGAGACTAAGTCAAAAACGGGTGGTCTTCCAAAACAAAAGTGTGTCACGGAAGGCCCCTCAACACAAGAGGGGGGGGCCTACCGAAGACTCCAGAGAGTACTACGAGGAGGGGTGGTCTCCCTCCTCCCTTGCACATGGTGCCTTGAGGAGCCGGGGTGGCTCCAAGGGGTGAGGCTTGGGGTGGGGCCTCACTCCCGCACCTTGTGGAAAGTAGAGAGTGCTTTGGAGCCTCTCTAAATTTGGGGTAGGGAAGTGTCCCTCTCCAAGTTAGTCCCCGTGATAAGTAGTGCCGGTTCCCGGGAGTGACCGGGAATGGCTCAAGAAGGTGAGGCATGGAAAGAAAGCCTCACTCCTACATCTTGGGCATTGTGGGATGCTCTTGAGCATCCCGCAACATTGGGTTGGAAAGAGTCCCGCTCCAAACTAGTCCCCGGGAAAACTAGTGCCGGATTCCGGGAGGATTTCCGGCAAAGTCCCGAATGGGGTGAGAAACAAGAGTGGAAGGGGACTAGTGGGAAGTTGGAAAATGGATAAGGGCGGTTAGCTCCGGGGTGATTTGTAGCACCCTTGGGAGCTTGGACATGTGTGGAAGGCCGCCCCTTGCCACCAAGTGGCATGCCCATGTGTTTTGTGAGAGTTCCGGTTTACGGGTTCCGGGTAATGAGATGGGGGAGTCAAGGTGGGTTGGACACCTTGACTAGAAATGGTGCTATTATTGTGTGTGCTTGGCATGTGCAGTGTTAGCTAAGTTGTGGCCGGTTGCTACCAACAAAGTAAGCCGTGATTCCGCTACCAAGTAAGGCTTACTTGAAGAAAAAGAGTTGGGAGTAATTAGGGCCGCGACACTTTTGAGTCATTCCCGTTTACTCCCGAGAATCGGCACTACTTATCACGGGGACTAACTTGGAGAGGGACGCTGCCCAACCCCATGTTTAGAGAGGCTCCAAAGCACTCTCCATTTTCCACAAGGTGCGGGAGTGAGGCCCCATCCCAAGCCTCACTCCTTGGAGCCACCCCGGCTCCTCAAGGCACCATGTGCAAGTGAGGAGGGAGACCACCCCTCCTCATAGTACTCTCTGGAGTCTTCGGTAGGCCCTTCTCTTGTGTTGAGGGGCCTTCCGTGACACACTTTTGTTTTGGAAGACCACCCGTTTTTGCCTTAGTCTCAAAAACGGGCCGTATCTTCTTCTCGGGCTAACTTGTATCTCAGTTATCCAAATGGGACGTGCAATCCCATTTTCGACATCTACTCTATGAGTAGATGTCGATGGACTCCTCACATGTTCCAATCGGAGCTTCCATGTGGGAGCTATGCTCCTCTGAACATTCGGGAGTCCCGGGAGGCAGCAGTCCCGGAGTCCCGAAGTCCCGATGCTTTGGAGAGCCATATCTCCCAAAGCATTGCTTTGCTCCTCACGAGCCTTAGCATTTTGGAAAGCTCTTGTCCAGAGCTTTTCAAAGACATGCAACATGCCGCCATCCAAGAAGGACGACATTTTGAGTCCCGAAAGGCAACACTCCCGAGTCCCGGAGTGTCCCGGAACGCGCTCCAACTTTGGAGAGCCATATCTCATGACTCACAACTCCAAATTGTGCGTTCTTTGGACCCATGGGTGCGTGCTCAAACAAGGTTTGCAAGCATATAAGGCACACCACCCAGTTCGTCCCAAGCACGACGCCATTGCGTGCTGTTTGCTCGAGACTCCCCTTGGTCACTTCACCTTGTCTCTTGCGAAGCCTGTGGAGACACTCCCGGGGTCCAATTTACTCACCACGGTGTTTGGGCATCCTTTAGAAAGGGATGTGACACTCACCCCCACCAAACAGCGTCGATGCCCTCATCGACAATCTCTCTTGTCGGCAGTACCAAGTTCTTGAGGTAGCCGCCTCCTTGGCACTTGCATTGCGTTCCAAGGTAGCTAGCCCCGCAATGCTCCAAGCATCCATTTACTTGGAAAATGGCTAAGTCTCAAAGGTGGCACCTGATAGGTCTAAGGTCCTTTCCACCCAAGGACTTTCCTTGGAAGGACCCACATAAACTAGACCTATCCACTTTGAGACTCACTTGGAATGCCCGCAATGGCCCCAAGTTAGGCTCAACTAGCCCATCATACTCACATGACTTAGGATTGAATTCAAGGCTAACCAACACTTTCTTGGTTGCAACACCAAGCCCTCTTTTCAAACACTTAGGCTCTCAAGTGGTGAACTTTGCTCGCCTAGGGGTAATGCTAAGTCCCGCCCGACCTAGCCTTTGCTTCACTCTACGGAGACATGGGTGATCAAGCCATGCGTTGACGATGGTCAACCCGCAAAGGGCACTTTTATGAGCCCGTGCCACTACCTTGCTCCCGCCCGAGCAAGTCCTAAGCTTAAGAGTCGTGGGGGTTCACCAACTCACAACTCCCAAGCCAAGGTTCCTGTTTTGCAGCATTCCAAGTATTGGCTTCGCGTATCCTTCAACCTCTTCTAACCAACCTAGCATTCCAAAATGAGATTAGGACTCATCTCACTTCCAACATGCAATCAAGGAACTTGCCAGCAACTTAATTGTCAACCAAGTATTACAACATGTGTCATTTTCACCATTTGCACCAAATGCTAGACAAAACTTAGGCCAAGTATACACAAGTGTGGTGATTCACCCCCACTTCAAAGGTTGATGTCCTCATCAATGCTTTCTCGGTGTCTTGGATCTCCGTTGGCTTTCATACCTTTCCACCATCTCCTTTGCATTGGCCATGTACTTGGCCTCAACCCATGTTGTTTCCTTCTCTTGGTACCCCGCCTCTTCACCAAGTACTCTTTGCCCTTTTTCTTGGTGATCCGGCAGTTCATAATGCCTTTTACTCCAAACTCCAAGTGATCACCAAGAAGTTCGGGTGGAGGCCGCAACACTTGCTTGCGTTCCGGCCTCACCTTATCTTTGTGATATGGCTTGAGCAATAAGACATGCAAGGTGGGATGAATCATGGTCTCCGGTGGTAAGTCCAACTTATACACATCCTCAAACAACCGTTTTGCAGTGACAAATGGACTCACATACTTTGCCATGTGTATAGGAGTCAAGCCATCTGGTAAGGTGAGATTTTTCACATTCAACCACACCTTTTAGCCCTCCTCATACTCCTCATGGCGCCGCCCTTTGTTAACTTGTTTCACATACCTCTTCGGGCCTTGTCTAAGTTTTTCATGGTCCTTTTCAATAAGTTGCTATCTCATGGCTACCAAGTCTTTTGCACCTTGGCTTTGTTCCACCTCCGATTGCAATCCATTCAAAAGCTAGGTCGTTAGGCATAAGTGGCTTCACACATAAGCCACCTTGGGCGGCGATTGACTCATAGCACCATGCCTCAATGCATTATGGCTACCAAACGCCAAACCCAAGTAATCACTTCGATCACTTTGGTCTTCGGCAACCTATGATGCCGCCACCAAACGCTGAAAAGGAGCACCACCTTGTCAAAGGCGGTTGCCATCCCTTTTGTTGGCTCCATCCTTGCCAACTTACAAAAGCTATCCACCACCACAAAGATGGCGTCACTTCCTCGTGACTCCGGAAGGCTTGTAATAAAATCCATGGAGACACACTCCCATGGACCATCCGGGATAGGCAAAGGCCGTAACAAACCCACTTGCTTTTGATATGACATCCGGTTGGCTTCACATTCAAGTGATACAAGTCTTCACATAAGGGCAATGTGTTCCTTCATTTCGGGCCAATAGAACCTCTTTCGAGGTCGAAACCAAACATATGGTGGACTTCTCACCACTATGCCCGGCCAAGCGGTTGTCATGCTCCTCCTTGAAAAGAATCCATATGTAAAAAAAATAATTCTGTACAGTTTTGAGAGAAGGTTTAAATAAAAAGTTATCATTTATTAAACTAGGTTAAAATTATTATGAAGTTAGGCGTTTAGCAATTGATCCTTATGATTGAAGTTATATACTATTTATGATCGTAGTTCTTCTTCCTACAACTAATACAAAACACATCACATTACACGTAAGTAAGCATAAGGTATATACATGGCCTCTTAAACTAACATGCTGCCAGATGTTCACAACTCAAGGTACCATTTATTGATCGAATGTCAGTAATGTTAAACGACAATGCTCAAGCCAAATTGGATTGAAAATTGCCACTGTTCAGGCATGACCAGAAAAAACTTGTTTCTTCACGAGGAAAGCGTGCTTCCAAAAGCTTACGAAGAAGCACTTGAAAGAGCGACTTCACCAACGCGTGCTTTCTAGAGTTTCAACAAGAGAATGGCGCGTGCTTTCACTTGCAATCTAAACACAAGCCTCTGAAAAACACAGGAAGCTAATATTGTCTCCTATATAGAGTAGTTGTGTGCAGAATGGATGTAAAATGTGCATGTCTGTATATAAAGTTGATCGAATTGGACATCTCGGGCTAAAAAGGTGAACGGGACAGCTTGGGGTGAGTTTGACATATCCAATTATGCATAACAGTAGCTTCATGAGTATATATGCAATGTGATGTTTTGATACAGACCGATATGTTGGAACAACTTCAGATACGCAAAGTGCATTTTTCAAGTTGACAGTAAAAGAGGGAATGTAAGCATTCTATTGGAACTGTGATCAGAACTACCATGATTGGTTTTCAAAGAAAGTAGTGTGGGCACGGTGATGGGCTGGAGGCTATGAGGGGTGAAGCCTTTGACAAACTGGAATGCCAGAAACTAAAAAACCACCCCAAGCAACACACACAGTGATATACAGAGCGACTAAAAAATTACCGCAAGCAACACACAAAGCGATACACAGAGCGACCTTAGATGAGATGGACCTCAGGAAGTGTAGTTTACAAGGGCATTAAGGATCGGTTTAGTAGAAATTTGCTAAGTATGCTGATATTGGTCATAATACAATGCATCTTAGTTCAAAAGTGGATGCATTAGCACCAAAGAGAGTTAGTGGAGGTAATGAAGAAGCTGAAATAGTTCTTATTCCTCCAACTAATACAAAAATTTACCAAAAAAATTTCTTGGCTCAAATACAAGCCATGCAAATGAATGGTAAAAACTACCAAAAATTTTACAAAGGAAAAATAGTCAAAAACTAGACCCTTTGCATTAAATTTCATGCCTTATCTTCAAAATATCTTAGATCTTGTTAAGGTTTCTATCACTTAGACTAGGCTCTAATTATAGGCCATCCCAAAAAATTAAGTTGAAATCTAACGGTGGATGAAGGAGATACAGCTCCTCAAGTATCATCCATTTTGTCACTTTTTATGTTGACAAAGCATCATTGCAAATCGAATAGCAAAATCATTATGATCATAAAACTTCTCACTACAAAGTTGTTAAGAATCACCTTAAGATCATGACCATGAAAAAGCAAATCATAAAAAACTATTTTTAATTTCACATAATTGGCTTGCAATGATAATACATGCCCCATGCTTGGAGATCCAATAAAAAAGAAGAGCTGTCTTTTCTAAAGTGCATTCCATTAATTCATACTTTATCTTATGGGCTTGCAAATTTTACAATACAAACTAGACTTGATTTGGAGCATAACCCAAGTGATTCCATCCAAAACGAACCTCGGATGAAGAAGATATGGCTATTCAAAGTGCTGCCTTCCATCCAAAATGTTGTTTTTTGACATTCGGCGCATTTAGGGGTTAACATTCTAGTGCCCAATATGTGATTATTTTGTTAATTTGAGTTTGGGTTATCCATTTTCCTCACGAATCCGGTTTTCTTAATTACAATTATGTAATTTCTAATTTAAGAAATACTCCCGATTTCTCGGAGACTTAACTTCAAATGATTTTTACTCTCCCATGATGTCCCAGTTCCTCCCGAAGTTCCCTCTTTTTTGACCACTGCACGACCAAGACCAACCACATCGCTTTTACTCAAAATTCTCTGACCGTTAGTGGCCTTTGTTGGTGCCCTTTCTTTGCCGAGTTGGTGCTCTATTTTGGCACCATTTTTCTTCCCGCTTGGTGTTGCTCGCTCTTCTTTCTCATTGCACACTATCCCGCTCCTCCCCTGCTCCGTTCTTCCGCTGCTCCGCTCCTCCACTCCTCCGCTGCTCCGCTCCTCTGCTCCTCCTCTCCTGCGCTCCTTCGCACCTTTGCCCATGGCCTCAGCTCCGCGATTCCGCACCTTTCCCCTTCGTTTCACTATACTCCGTCTCGCCTATACTCCGTTTCCCATTTGTGCTTCCGGTTTAGTAAATTCTGATTTGGGTTTGGGACTCTTTGTAGCTCCGGTATTGATGCGCATGCTGCTTTTGAGGATGCCCAGGGCCTTCGTTAAATTTTTGCAGCTGTCGGGCACGGCGTGAGGGTGAGTTTGATCAATAACCTCAATTTCAACGTGTAACAAGAATTTTTTGTTGATTGGTCATATGTTGCCTTCATCGAGGTGCATCCCTGATGACAAAGTGGATTTCGTCGGAGGTTGTGTGCACGGAAATCCAGGCGAAGATACTGTTCTACTTGTGCACGGTTCCCAAGAATTAGTCTCACAAATCATTGTGCACGAATATCGAGGCAATTTCTTATCACGAATGCATGTAATATGGACAAGCTCATTTAGCTCGAGTCGAGCTAAATGGGCATCCACATACAAATGATTCGAGTTGACGAATTCGTCTAGGTGAATTATTTATAGGAAGACCATTTAGCTCGGCTCGAGCTAAATGGTCATCCACGAATATATAATGTGAGTTTGTCTTTAGAGATATATGTTGAAGGATCATTTAGCTTGAGTGGAGCTAAATGGTCATCTAGATACAACAGCCTTGAGTTGAGCCAAATGAATAGTTATCTTGATTACCATTTAGCTCGACTCGAGCTAAATGGCCATACAATTTCCTTAATGGTTATAGAGTCACATTTGGAATTGCAGGTATATTAGTTTACCAGTGATTACTCATGATTGTTTGTTTATTGCTGGCATTCAGGTAATCATGGAATTGAGTGAATCCAATGGCGATGGAGATTTTCACCGTCTTTTTTTTGAGGTAGTGGATTTACTAATTTTGCTTAATATATTTTTGTCTTGAGTTCATCCATTGGTACTAATACGTCTTTGTTTGTGGTCTCATAAGACTTCAATGTCCCTTCCGAGCTTGTTGTTCCGGACCACTTAAAAGATTGCCCCGGACTGCCAAGAAGCAAATGGGTTACGAAATTTGTGACCCTTTTGAACGATCATGGTTGTCATATTGGACAAATTACTATTCATTTCATGTCCTATAGGACAAGTTACCATTTATCAAATGTACCTTTCAAGTACATGTGATGAATAGTAACTCGTCCTGTAGGACATAAAATGAATAGTAATTTGTCTAATATGACAACCATGTCAACGATAGAGGGGACGTTGTAGGTGAAGGCATTTGTCAGACTCTGGACACTAATGACGAGCCCGTATGTGAAGATCAGGTAGTTGCGCAGATCGTGAAGTGCTTGAGTTTTGACTTCATACCTACAGATACCATATTTGCAACTAGGAGTTGGAAGCTTAGCCATGCTATCCATGAGGGTTGGTCACTACTTGATCATTTACGAGTTGATCAATTTAACGTCGTTGTTTATGCCCGCGATCATCCAAAGAGAAAGGGGGTGCGACTGTATTAGTTGGGACAACGAAACTTTCGATTCTTTAGACCCAAGAGAGAAGAGGAGCTCCTGGCATTAGATTCAGTCAACTTGGTTGCAAGCAAGATTTGTTGCAGCAAGAACGCTACCTATTATGCATATCTCGCGCAATCTTTTACGATCCAAGCCCAAGTGGTTGAATGTGGTGTTGGAGTTGGACAGGGTTCTATGTTCAATGGCCTCTGTGTTTACCCCAACGCCTGCAGAGTGCCTGTCTTTTTCGGATCCCAATAATCCTCCGGTCTTTTCCTCTACCATCCCAACCTTAGTTGCCGGCAGGGTCGTCTACTGTCCTCCCGGGTTGATCGGGTTCCATCACTTATTAGATTTGTTTTGCCATATCCACGTCTTGAGTACCCTAGTTCCTAAGGTTGTCCATGAACTCTGCTCCTTCTTGTTCTCAAAGTCAGACGCTGCCCCTGGAGTTGTCTTGGCTTCCAACCAGTGCGATAATCTATTGTTGAAGAATCACGCATTTGCTAAGTACCCCGGCACGACAAATCCCATCTTCTTAAAATATCCTCGGCGGCGGTTGTATTCTAGGAAGGGTGCCAATTTCAATGTTGATAACTTGCTCATTGTCGATTCCAAGCCTGAGACTTGCATTGTGGTGCCCACAAAGAACACATTTTTCACTGTTCCGTGGAACCATTCCTGTCCGGAGGAGCCAATGTCCGGGTTATTAAAAAGGATACGCAAGATATGTCTTGTCGTGCATTTGAACACTCCCGAGAATTTTCATGAGACTATGCGCTATTGTAGACCCACGCATAATGAACTGTCAAAGGACTTAGAGTTGTATAAGCTCCTGAGCCGTAATCTTCCATATTTGTGGAATCACGACCAAATCACTGGGAAGAATTTGCCTTGAATACTTTCATCATTGGTATTATTCTAATTTTTACTCTAGGAACCTTATGTTTATGGGTTGCTTAGATGCAGATATATTGTGGATCGATTGGTGAACCCCCCCTCGACATACGTGATTAAATGCGTTGTTATATTGTGTACCTTTTTCATTGCACTTAGTGTCATGGACTCACTTTCTAAAATGGGTGTGTTTATAAACCAGGTTGTTGCCGCTGGACGTCAGCTCTCTCTACTTCCATCATGTGCTTTGCAAGCAAATCTTATAATTGGTCTTTCAACTCTGTCAGATCCTTCCATTACAAGTGAGGACTGGAGAACTTTCTCGGAATGAAGGCGGGGTCGGTTGATCAACTGTGTTCCGGACGACGCGTCGGCTGCAAATTACACAAAGGAGGACATGGATACTGACGAGGACGATGTAGTAGACAGTCCCCCTATTCAGACTCAACCAAGTATTGCAACCACTAACCCGCCATAATCAAATCGGTGTGATGACGTCGGTTGCAGCGGCACCCGAAGGTGAAGCTGAGATTCGCAACTCGGTCGTACATGGCCGTGCTTATTTAGCTCGATTCGATCTAAATAGTTCCTTGCCGAATATTGTAAGCTGCTCATTGCTCCTTGTCTCTTGGGGCAAACACTCGCGTTCCTCCTGCACGATTATCGTCCGAGACTCACCGTCTATTACGGAGACGTGCATTAAAGCGTCGTAGAAGTGGTGCGCTTGTGGAGATGGACGAGCCTCCATTCTCTAAATACACACGTAGTGAGGAACCAATATTCACTAAGAAAGATTCTAGTGGTGATACCTCCTCTCCGCCACGTCGTGATTGGTAGATAATATAATGCCTATCTGTTGGAGGTCTACAATTACACCAATAAATTGTATTTGTGCTTTTATATCAATAAAATTTCCTCTTGGAGGAACATATTTCTTAGGTTGCTTTACAATTTCCGTCCTCTTATTGTCTTTTATATTGAGAAAATTCAGCATTATCAGTAATAACTTGATGATTTGATAAATAATTAGGTGAGAATCAATCTAAATGGAAGTCTCCCTAATTACCAAAATCAGTTTATATTCCCATTATAACGAATTATGTGTTTAAGGGAACTCAAATGTAGAGAGAAGACTAGCCATGGCCTTGTATTGATAATGGAAATGAATACACATGTTTTCACTCCTAATCTCCTGTCTTAATGCCTATCCAAAAACTGGTCTCTACTCTGCGTCGACTACACTCTTAAGTAGTTGATGTCCTCCAAAGTCCATGATGCCGATCACTGGCCCTATCCTCCCGACTTGGCCGTGATCTCCCTGTAGGCAACCTTGGCTACGGTAACAATGAGCGTGCCACTTGGTGACACGAGGCGGCCTTCCACAAATGTCCAAGCTCCCAAGGGTGACACTAATTACCCTCGGAGCTAACCACCCTTATCCATTGTCCAACTTCCCACTAGTCCCCTTCCACTTTTGTCTCTCACTACATTTACGACTTTGCCCGAAAACCTCCCAACATTCGGCACTAGTTTTCTCGGGGACTAGTTTGGAGCAGGACTCTTTCCAACCCAATGTTGCGGGATGCTCAAGAGCATCCCATAATGCCCAAGGTGTGGAAGTGAGGCTTCCTTTCCTTGCCTCACCTTTTTGAGCCATTCTCGGTCACTCCCGGGAATCGGCACTACTTATCACGGGGACTACCTTGGAGAGGGACACTTCCCAACCCCATGTTTAGAGATGCTCCAAAGCACCCTCCATTTTCCACAAGGTGCGGGAGTGAGGCTCCATCCCAAGCCTCACCCGTTGGAGCCACCCCGACTCCTCAAGGCACCATGTGCAAGTGAGGAGGGAGACCACCCCTCTTTATAGTACCATCTGAAGTTTTTGGTAGGCCCCCCTTTCTTGTGTTGAGGAGCCTTCCGTGACACACTTTCCTTTTGGAAGACCATCCGTTACTGCCTTAAGTCTCAAAAACGGGCCGTAACCTCTTCTCAGGCTACCTCCTTGCTCAGTTACTCAAATGGGCCGTGCAAGCCCATTTTTTATATCCACTCTTTGAGTACATGTCGATGGACTCCTCACTTCTGCCAATCCAAGCTCCCATGTGGGAGCTACACTCCTTTGAACATTCGGGAGTCACGGGAGGCTGCAATCCCGGAGCCCCGAAGTCCCGATGCTTTGGAGAGCCATATCTTCTAAAGCATTGCTTTGCTCCTCACGAGCCTTAGCATTTTGGAAAGCTCTTGTCCATAGCTTTCCAACGACATGCAACATGTTGCCTTCTATAAAAGAAGGACAACAAATTGAGTCCCCAAAGGCAACACTTCCAAGTCCAGGAGTGTCCCGGAACGCGCTCCGACTTTGGAGAGCCGTATCTCATGACTCACAACTCCATATTGTGCGTTTTTTGGACCTACAAGTGCGTGCTTAAACAAGGTTTCCAACTATGTAAGGCACTCTACCAAGTTTGTCCCGAGCACAACGCTATTGCGTGCTGTTTGCTCGGAACTCTCCTTGGTCACCTCACCTTGTCTCTTGCCAAGCCCGGGGCGTCACTCCCGGGGTCCTCTTGGCTCACCACGGTGTTCGGACATCCTTTGTAAAGGGATGTGACATGGCCGTACCCCATCATGACCGCCCTGGTACGGAGCCGTCTTTTGCCATTTTCATCATTATTACACTCCGGCCACTGCGTCCTTTCGCCGCCATCCTTCAAACCCTTGTTTGGCTTCTAACAATCCGTCCTTGCATTTCTAATGCAAAGTACGGGTTCCTGAACTAGTCCTTTTTATTCAAAACTATCATGTATTGATGACACATATTTGTTCAAACTCATTTGCCGTATAATATACGGCCTAGAACATACTTAGGTCGAATTCTACACACTATACTTAGTTTTATTGCGCATTACACAGATGAAATACCCGATCGAAAAAACAGAGTCCGATTGGAAGACACACGGTCATACTTGACCGGCATGATTGAGTTGTCTTTGTTGCCTCAAGTTCACCTCCCACCCAAAAGCCTTGTCACCACCTTTCGTACATAGTTGCCTCCAGCTCGCCATAGGGTCGCACCACTGTCCGGTGACGAGGAGCCTCGAATGCGGTTGACAAACAGGGTGCTTCATCCGACAGTACTCAACTTTCCCTTGCAAGAGACGACCATCCGCCGAGACCAATGATCGCTAACACCTTCGATAGCAAACTGAATGCACCACTGTTATCACCCTTGGCAGATCCTCAACCAACCAATTCCAATTGTCCCCCATCAACGGTCGACTTCTCGGTTTACGCAAACCGACCAATCGAGTCAAGGTTGTCATACCGGGCGGGCACGCCACCCGCCCGTTCGTCCGCCTTGTCCGTCCGATTGAATTGTGGCTCGCTCGATAGGGTCAAACGGCTCTTGATTTTTAGTTTAGGTAAAAAAACAACGACGTGGCAAGGGTTTAGGTGAAAACCACTTGGCCGCCGCGTACGGGCCGCGTGGAACGCCACACACGCTTTTTACTGCAAAGCTTGTTACCCACAAAAAATTACACACCTCCTACAATCAAGGTGGGCGGGCACGCCCGTCCGTCCGGGACAACTCGTACACCCGTTTTGCCCGCCTGATTACCTCTACACACCCGATATGACAACATTGGATGGAGTGGCGAGTAGTTGCTAGGGTCCAGCGCGGGGGTCCATAGTACCAGTCCACAGTGGTGCACTTAGCTTGAGGGGAGTGCAATGTTACCCGAATATTCTATAAATATTCCCTTAGGCTAAGTTTGGATAGTCGACACCTAGTTAATAATGGATTTGGTTGATATCCGGTAGAGAGTTTGAGAGATAGGAGAGTCTATGCATACCCGACCTACGCAGTCGACCCTACAGTCGACTGACTAGGTCAATGTGACTAGATCAGGCAGACCAGGTCTGACACGGTGTCAGACCTGGGCCTATATGTACTCTTCGTGATTGGAGAAGCGTTGCTCCTCATTTTATTTTATGTTCTTCTCCTTTCCCTCACGCAGCCGCCTTTTGATTTGTGTTTGCAAGTTTGGTCAACTTTGTAGTGTCTGTGATTCCTAAGGTCAATTCTAGTTCTTGCATTAATAATAGGAGTAGATATTATGTCCAACAGCAGTCAAACTCGACTTGTCTTCTTCTCTAAGTCGACTAGCGTTTTATTCTCTAGGTGATTCTAGTAATTTGAAATATGGTTCTTGTCCCTACAATTGGGCCGACTCGACAATTGACTCTATGTATCACTACCTTCGAGTCGAGTCTACTAGCATCACCGGTTAAGGGTCGTTTTTAGAAAACACCCCTTAACAGTCGGCCCCTACTTTCCACTCGCTGGCAAGGAATCGGGTGAGCCATCCTTCTCCCGTCACGATTCCTAGGAGAGATGGAGGGCCTTTCAACCTTGTCACTTCCAAGGACAAGGGCAAGAAGGTAAGGGAAGGAGCAACCACCCCTGCTGTAGCGGACTCACCCGCCAGAACACTCGTTCTATGGTCTGTAATCTCTTGGCGTAGGAATGGACGAAACCAGGTGCGCAGAAGCTCCACGAGCAAGGCAACATTTGGTCGACAAAGACAACAAAGAGCTCCCGAGTGAAATGAGTACGGATCCGATTGGAATCAACGACAACTACAAGCTGGTGGTCGGTAAGCGGATACGGGTGGGTCGTATTTCCGTCACACCCTTTCAACAACCCAAGCCAAACCCTCCTCGACTACAATTTTGGCCATAGTTCGGCTCAATAGGATACAAATTTGTAATTGGTTTAGGTTTAGGAGTCCGGATACGGGCAATAGATAGGATCATTATCGAAAACAGAGCCACTTTCCAAAGTATAGGCCTAATATACACGGCGGCCACTAAGGTTTTAGGTCTCATGGTTTTTTTTTCTACGTACTTATATGTGGAAGTTGTACCACCTAATCACTTGTTACTTGTTAATCAACAACCTCTTATGCGCATATTCAATGTAATCCTTGTTTTGTCTTCCTTGGAGGTCGAGTCTTTAGAAGTCCGTATCTACCGTCTTAGGCTATAAGTTCGAGGTCAGGAATCTGGATTCCTAGGAGGATTGGATTTGTGGATTTTAAGCGTTGTTGGGCATAGTAATGAGTGCCTTATATCTTAAGTTTGTATGTCTTTGCTAAGTAAAGGAAATGCATGTTCGAACCACGTTACGGCTCGGAAGGTTAGGGAGTAAAGTGGGTGAGTTTGGATTCCTATCCGTAGTTGCACTTCAACTCGATTGGGTTTTTATGTAGTCTCAAAGGACTAGTTAGGAGCAGTAACTGACCGGAATATGTCTATCCGAATCCTAGCCAGATTCAAATGCTTTGAGGTTAGTCGTTGTAAGAGGGTGATTGGGTATTCGGGACCTTTTGCATGATCTGCTAAACTCATCGTACGAATTAGTTGTGAGTAAGTAATCACTGCCTTATATGTGTCTATGTGTGTGTTTAAGTAGTAGTTAGAAGTGGAAGTTTCCGCCACTTAAAACATAAGGAAAAGAGTCTTTATTCATCTCCTCTAGCAAAGAGATACCCTTAGCAATGAAGGTTCAAATACGGTTTCTAGAGGAGTACAGATACTTGAATAGGATAAAAAGAGATGGGTTAGTGTTGTCAAAATTAATCTTATGGTTTGGTTAGAACGATACACGAGTCACTTTTGCACGTTTGTTACACCAACAAACATAGAAGAGAATAGAATCGGGAAGGATGTGTTTCGACACGGAATCAGGGGTGACTTTATTGGAAGCAACTAGCTCCAAATCAGCTGACATTGCTATGAGCCATCCAAATGGCTCACGTATTAGTTATTGAATATCTAGATACAAAATACATTTGATTATAGTAGTTTGTGTGGTTTCTGTAGACTAAATGCATTTAATTGGAATTTATAGAAATAGGCTTGAAAGTTATTAGAATGATTATGAAAAGCATTGAGTATGGCAATTAAGTGACAATTACATGATTGTATGTTAGGAAGGATAACTAAATTATTAGAATTGAAGAATATTAGATGTAAGGTAGAATACTTGTCTCTCTCTTTTTGCTAGAGTTAGGTTTCTTTCCTTTGTCTCCCTTGTTTTTTTAGATGTGTGTGTGTGAGTAGAGATGCCTCTTGGGTTGTAGCTATGGAAATTTGAAATGTGTGACCTAATATGAGAAGAAAATATGCAAGTAGGAGGTGTAGAGTTGTTGAATGTGGGTGTGAGTGTGGGTAGGTTAGGGTAGAAGATAGGAGAGTGGAATTCCCAACCAAGATCTGGATCTGCCAACTTTGGGAAGGTGTAGCGTTTGGCTAGAGACAAGTTTGGGCAAGCCCTAGCAGGAACAGGAGCGTCTTGAAGCCAATTTTCCAACGAGCCTAAGCGCACGGTCATAGGAGCAGCAACAAGGGAGCTATGGCGGATCTCCCAAGAGGACTTCACCGGCTTGCGGCGGACAACGAGAAGAGGCGGCGTCTGTCTTTTGTGCTGCCACTTTGATTGACAAACAAATAGAATCGCCTTCTATGAAGAACAATTTCTATCAGTAGACGACAAATTTGAGCAAGTTCTTTGGAGGACATGAGCGTCTTGAAGCCAGCTTTCCAAAGAGCCTAGGTTTTCTCTTCTTGGATTATGGAGGGAGGAATGGTGATCGATAAAGTGAAAGCATGTCTATTGTGGAGGGCAAATGGAGGGCCTAACTTTGAGATGCCACATAGAGATAATGTTAGCACCACTTCCATTTAAGGTATTGAGCCCTCATTGACTCTTGAATTTGTTACCAAGAAGCTCTACAAAACACATAGGCTTACCTCTTGAAACCCAATATTAAAACAAGTACATGAGTAAAAGGATTAGGTTGGCTAGTATTGTGGAAAGTTTATCCATGCACGGTGAACTCTTGTAGTTTTTAGAATACTTAAATTTAAGTCCATACTAACATGTAGACCTATTATCTTTCTTGAGTGAAAGTAGGTTGAATAAATGAATATTGTAGATAAAATCATAAAATTGCGTAATACAAAAAGGAGATTTTGTAAACCATTTATTTAGGATGTGTTTGTGAATCTAAACCATCAAAACAACAACATGTCGTAAAGCGGACTCTTTCTTTTCTCTTAAAGGTGTTTCTATGATTAAGTTGTCATTGAGTTTTTTATACAAATCTATGATTAAGTGTGTGAAAGTTGTAAGCCTTATTTACCCTAGAAATTAGTTATTTGGCTGAGGTTTGACGAACTTCTATCAGTAGTTTGTGGAATGTGATGTTTGAAAAGTAAAAGTAGATTAGAGCATTTACATGTTAAACTTGGAACCCCTTCACTCTAGCAGCCTCCACTCCTCCGTTCTTAATCAGTTGAGGGCAAGCCTTATGTCATTGGAAAGAGGGTTTAGAGACGCTATGTGTGAACCCGCGAAACGGTTCACTCTAGCGGGAATACATTCCCCGCAAGGTTTAGCGCGTAATTGTCAGGTTTCCATGGTTTAATTAGACTTTTTAGCTCATTTCGTGGATTCACGGAATACCCGTGGTCTCAAAGGGGGTTTTGGCACAAGCGGCCGTTCTTGCTCTAATTTATACCAAATTGGTATTTTTGATGAACGCCAATATATTAAATGGCGAGTTTTTAGGATGTTTTAGTGATTACGTATTCCTAAGTAGGGGTCGGGTTGCCCCATTTTGCCCTTACCCTCTACAAAACCCCTAATGTGAAGTTTGGTGCCTTTGTCTTGCCTAATTGTTTAGGAAAAAACTAGGGATAGAAGTCCGTCCAACTGGACGGATGAAATCTGCCCAACTGGACGGATGAAATCTGCCCAACTGGACGGATGAAATCTGCCCAACTGGACGGATGAAGCTTTTTGCTTCAACCTCCCTGGATCAGCCAGGGAGGGGAGAGTGAGAGGAGGGGCCGTTAGGCTAGTTTTTGTGTGTGTGTGTTTTGTGAAGCGATTTTTGTGAGATCTGGGTTGTTGTCGCGAATTCATGAGTTCTAGCTAGTGTTGGGGTGAAGAAACCCTAGTTGTGTTCAAGTAGTAGAAAAAATTCCACGAAATTAGGTTGTGTTCTTTTGGTGGGAGTGTGCATTGGTAAGGAGAGTGTGGGCTGCGAGATTGGAGTTTCCCCCGGTGCAACTCGGTTGATCGGAGGTGTGGCCGATGAGATCCGGGCCGCGAGGTTGCGGAACCAACGCCGAGGCAGCGTCACCCGAAGTGGCCAACATCACGTTAGGGGAACCGACAGCCGACGAGAAAGGAGACGAACTTGCTGGAGTCGGAGGTGGGCGGACAGCTCCGCAACGAAGGGCCGGCCATGAATCCCAGCTCGGTAGATCCGGCTGCCGTCGGTAGTTCAACAGGGAAGCTCCAGGTGAGGCGGCACGACGGAAGGGGACGACACGGCCGGCGAGATCAACCGACACCCGGCCGAGTCGCGACAAACTCGGAGGTTCAAGCAGATCGGGGGCGGGGTTTACACGGCAGCAGGCGCGTGATTGCCGCGCCAAGGAATATCGAACCGGCGAAGCCAACTCGGCAGGCGGACGTCCATTTCCAACGACACCGAGCCGCCGTGGTCGCACCAGTCTCGAAGCCGCATCGCCGGCCGGGCGCCAAGATTGACGGCCCAGAGAGCTGCGCCGCGGCACCTCGGTGAGCCTCGCCAGGGCCCGGCGGAGCAAAGATCGCGATCATGACAACAACGAGGAGGCAAGGAGTCGGAAGCCGCGCGACGGAAGTTAACACCGAGCGGACATTCACAACGGCAAAGCTTCGACAAGATCGGCGATCAGCCTGCCGGAAGACCAGCTGATTGGATCGGCCAGGAGCACGTGATTCACAGCAACCAACACCAGCAAGGTGACCACGAGGGCCAATCAACGACGAGTGAGGAGGCCGATTCTACTCCGGCCTCCACGGCAGACACGGCGGCAGACGGGGGCGGCATCAACGTGTCGGACAAAGATCGACGCCGACATCGGGACCGGTCTTCAGGCCAGTGTCGACGTTGGCCGCCATTCCTTGCAACATTGCTCTGATCCGTGAGAGGGAGTCCTCCTTTCTCTGGTCCTTCAATTCTTGCTCTTTTCCTCATCTTGTTGGACTCTTCAGTAACTTCTAAAGTGCTAGATAACTCAATTGGTAAAAATGGTAATTTACACTGCCAACAAAAAGGATTTGCAATTGTATGTGTGGTGATTGTGATGCTTAGATAGTGGGGTTTTGTATGAATGAGTGAATGTTTTGTGTCTTTGCTTAAATTGAAGATTTGACTTGACTAGTAAATTGCTTAGTGGTGTGGGTTTGTGTAATCGCACTGCTGTGGTGGTTTTGGGAGTGTTGAATTTGGCCTACGTGAAGGGAATAGCGCGGAAGCGCTGCCCGAATTTCACTAGGTTCTTGTTGTTCAAAGTTTTGTTCATTTGCTGAATTTAGGGCTTAATTTGGAAGTATTGGGTCAAGCGCGGAAGCGCTGTCCAATTTATTTCCTAGGAAACCCTAGTATCTCATTTAAGTGTATCTTGCATTGTAGAAATGAGTTATGAGCATGTGTATGGGTTTTGATTGCCTTGGAACCAAGAAATGGGGGTTTACAATGGAATCTACCATTTTTGTGAGCTTAGAAAGTGTGCTGTAGTAGTATAGTTTGATGTATTTTGGGGGCTTTTGCTTGAGTTTAGGTCCTATTTGACCCCATAATTAAGCCCAAAGCCCTAGTGGCTCAAGGGATGCAATTGTAGCTCCCTAGGCTCAATTTTGATGGGTTTTGGAACTTGAGTCACTCATGGAATTGCAATTTATAGGGAGGATTGAGGTTACTTGTGTGTTTGGACCTTTTGTTGAGATTTGAAGGAGCATCGCATGTTTGCATGAGAATTTGGAGAATTCCATTGCTTGGAAGGAACTAGTAACACATCACCCCGTGGCCCATGTGTGCCCAATTACCTTGCATGAGGAAGTTGGTGTCACACTATGTAATCTTTAAGGTTTGTTCCTTAATTTGTTGTAGATCTTGGGTTATGGATGTTCAAAGTCAACCTTTGAACCTATCACCACGGCAGACCAACCTTTACTCTAATTGCCTCGACTCCTCCGTTCGTAATCTGTTGAGGGCAAATCTAATGTCGTTGGAAAGAAGGTTTAGAGACGTTGCAGAATCTTGAAGGCTTGTCTTTTTATTTGTTGTAGATTTTGGGTTATGGTTGTTCAAATTTGGTCTCTGAATCTAATTTGTGAGCCAAGAAACTACCATGAAGGTGGCTTTTGGTCACAAAGGGAGTAAAAAGACAAGATTACATGAAGAGAAGAAGAAAGATGAAAAGGAGACAAAAAGAGATAAGGAAAAGGAATGAGAGGAAAGAATTATCTCGGTCGGATGCCCTTAGAGGGCCCTCTAGCTTTTGGCTTGTTATTTTTACATCCTAGCTTTTATTGGGACGTACCTTTGCTGATTCACCCTTTCAATCTTAAATTCATAAGATAAGAACTCTAGGACTAATTGCTAAAAGACTGGGGCGCTTTTTCTTGGCCTCGGTAGAAAACTCCTTCTACACCCTTGTTTTTAGGAGGCAATTACTCCCTCCTCACAACTTGGAATTAGACAAGCCATATACGAATAGAAAGCTATTGAAGAGATCTTCTATGATTTGAAATCCCAATCTGTTTAGACAAAACCGAGGGACTGATGGGAATTAAACTAAGAGGTACAAGAGAATACACCACACATTCAAATCAATCATTACTACTATGGAAGGGGAGATAGAGGCTCACGGCCTTCCTTCTCGTATTAACTAAGCATTACAAAGAAGAAGACGTTGACAAGCAAGTTGAATCAAGTGTCGTGCATTACCGAGCAAAGTAGGACCAAAAACACCACATTCGACTATTAATACCTTCCGGGTAACGTTCCTTGGAGACTCTATGAAGTGTGAAACTAGACTCAACCGGTTAAGGCTACCAGTTCTACGCTACAACGACCAGAATACGTCTCACCGTAGTGGTTTACCCGCGATCCGGTTGACAGAACAGGTCACTCTTACCCTCTGATCCAATCGACCCAAAGAAAAAACCCCAAGGTAACCGTAGTGGTTTCTGATCCGGTTTCCTTTCCCGGTCAGAAACACTACCTGTCACGGCCCTAATTACTCCCAACTCTTTTTTCTTTAGTAAGCCTTACTTAATTGCGGAACCACGGCTCACTTTGTTAGTAGCAACCGGCCACAACTTAGCTAACATTGCACATGCTACGCAATTACAATGTTAGCGCATGTGGGACCATGTTTTTTTTGGTTGGGTGTTTAATATGTTAAAAGCGCAATAAAAAATAAGTATAGTGTCTAGAATCCGACCTAAGTATGTATTAGGCCGTATACTATAAGGCAAATAAGTTTGAACAAATACGTGTTATCTTAAAAATGTAGTTTTTAATAAGAAGGAAGAGTTCAGGAACCCGTACTCCGCACTTGAGTAGCAAAGACGTACTGCCAGAAGTCGGTCACAGGTAGAAGAACGGCGGATGAAGGAAGGAGTGGCTCAAAGGACAATTATGACCGGAGTTGCCAAAGACGGCTCCGTACGAGGACGGCCATGATGGCGTACGGATAGGTTATGATGGCTCGGTTCTGATCCGGCCCTCCCTATAAAACGGACTCCGTCCGCCGTTGTCGTTACCTGCCTTCTTGCTTTCCTGCGTTCTAGTTGTCTTGCCTTCCTGCTTTCCGCGTTTTTGCTTTCCGTCCTGCTGTTCCAATTTGGCTCTCTGGCCGATCTCAGCCCAACAACTCGCTACTTTTTGTCGTTTTACTTTCCTATGGCAAGATCGGCATCCGCTTCCGCTCGGGCGCAAGAGGAGCTCAAGATTTCTATCAAGTTGGTGCTTCCGGTCATTTTGACCGAAGAAGCGGAGAAGAAGACCTTCGTAGACGACCTGGATCAGATGAGTCTTTTGGGACTGATGGACACTCCGTGGGGCATACACGATGCGGAGATGGTGCGCGTAGTTAAAAATGGCGCGTCGAATGAGTTCGAGGGGACGGTCAGAGGGAAGCTGCTGACTTGGACCGTCGATCGCTAGAAGGCTGTTTATGGCTTTGCCGGAAACAAAGGCGTGGGGTTATGCGGCCGTAAGTCAAAGTGGAGGAGGACGGCCTTTCATGGAAAGCCGCACAAGCACAACGGCTACGCGATGGAGGACTGCAAGGACCCAAGAGAACGCGCGGTGGTCATGTACTTGGCGCCGATCCTCCATGCGGAAAAACCGCACCGAATCACTGTCCGGCTCGCCAACACCATCCTCGGCTCGCTTTGCGGAGAACCTAAGGTGGATTGGGGGATCATCATCCGGGATGTAGTTTCCCGACTCGTGGAAAATGTGGATAAGAGCCGGCCTAGTCCAATAACCCCCTTCCTTTACCATTTGTATCACAAGGAGGAGGTTCTGACGGACAAGGAGGAAACGACATACGCGCTAGCGTTGGCGGCCCAGAACCAGGGCATATTTGAATCTGAGGAGGACGTAGAGAGCAAGGTCGTCTACTCGGATGAAGAAGAGGAGGCCGTATCTGATGACGAAGACATGGAGGCACCACCGGAGTATGCCCAAGAGCCGACCCTGCAAGCAGCGCCTGAGGTAATCATACTTCCGTCCCCGTCCCCTACTGAGCGTTTGTCCTCAGAAGGAGTTCGACCCGACCGCGGTGAGACTTGCGCGGCCGGGAAAGAGAAGGCGGCCGGAAGCGATTGGAAACCCCAATCCGGCCTCAGGACCCCCCGACTTTGTCCGGCAATAGCTTCCCCAGACCATCCGGATCCGATGATGAGGGCATGGTACCACTTCACGGACGCCTACACCTTGTACTTCATCTACCAGAAAATGATAGCCGATATGTGCAAGGAGTTTGCAGTTGAGACGTTGACCGGAGTCAAGAGGGCTGTATACGCCAGGCCGACCCAGGAGCAGTATCAGCAGTTACAGAGGCAGATCACAAAACTCACCCTCGACAGCAGGCGCCATAGGGATTTGATCAAGATAAGAGATGGCGCCCTCGCAATCAGCAAACAAGCGATTCAAACCGCTCATGAGCAAGTAGTCAAACTCGTGGAGATTTGCGAAGTTCCGGCCGAGGTGCTCCAACGGGAGATGTACGAGGCTGGAATCCTCGAGTCGGAAGTGTTCACGGTGGACACCTTCCGCAAGGTCCTGCTGGCGGCCAAGATGTACACGACGAAGATAGAGACAAGCAATAAGGAGGTGAAGGTGGTGCTTGACCACTTCCAAGGGCAAGGTGGAAGAAGGCGCATTCGCCTTAGCTAATTCTCCAACCAAGAACACCCGGTCGGTGCCGAGGCGACTTACGGACGAGGAATGGGAGAAATCCCCAGCCGCTCAGAAGCTCCACGATATCGGCATCAACGTCTTGGATGAGGAAGAATTGAAGAGCAAGCCCGACACAAAGTACAAGAGTGACGAGGAGTTTGTAACTGAGCAAGGGAAGAGAGTCAAGACAGGACAGATTGCAGCAATGCTTTTAAAACGGCCTAAGAATGGAGTAAGTGGAAGGAGAAGAAGATAGGACGGATTCCAAAGCCGTAAGCAGGTTTCAGATTACGACATTAGGTAGGTTATTTTTGGGAAAGCGAGCCGCTTTCCACAGGGTAGGCCTAGTAGGACGGCCACCGCTAAGTTTTTAGGTCTCAGAGGTCTGTGATTTTGAGTACTTACAGGTGAAGGGTTTGTCACCTAGAACATTTCTTACTTGTTAATCAACAACCTCTTATGCGCATATTTGGTGTGATCTTTACTTTGTCACCCTTTTGAAATCAAGTGCTTAGAAGTCGTATCTACTGTATTTGAGTTGTAAGCCGGGGGTTAGTGTGAGAGCGTGTAAACGCGCTCTTGTTAAAGTATTATTTAATGTGGTTTTTATTAATGAAAAGTCAGCAAACCATGTGATTTGGAAGTAAATTGATGGAATTAGGATAATTTAATTATGAATGTAATATGTATGTTAAAAGTTAGTTGTTGGAAGGCCTTTGGTAGATTGTTTGGCGCGAAATTAAGCTTTAGGTTAGGATTAGTAGAGAAGGACTAGAGGAGGGAAGATCCCCCTTAGTGAATCTAATGAATGATGGGGAAGAACTAAAGGAGGGAAGATCCCTCCTAGTGAACCCAAAAAGTAGAAATAGGCTAGTTGCTTAAATTAGAGTTGGACATTTTACCGTCGGCCTTTCACTTCAAACCTTTGATGTCCATGTTAGTGTTTATAATTGATTGTCTTGGTTTTATTCACTTAACTTTGGGTGGTATGTGTGAGCTACTTGCATTAATGGAGCCGGTGATAGATTGGATGCTTGAAGGATGGAGCACGTGAAGTAGTGAGGACATTCATCCAAGAAGACCTTAGTTGGAGCTTTGAGCCTTGGTAGGATTAGGGTGAGCCGCCTCTCCGGCGGCTCCATATTTTGTACTTAAGAGCTTGTTTTCAAGCTAATTGCAAGCCTCTCTTTGTGTCTATCTATCTCTTCTTTTGAAATGATTAGATAGTAGGAGAAGGAAGGCCATGGGCCTCCTTCTCCCTCTTCTTGTCTTTCTTTGTTCATCTTGATCCCTCTTGTGATGTCTAGGTTTTATAGGAAGGAAGGCCTTCCGCCTCCTTCGTAATTCTTGTTTCTCCCCCTCTTCCTCTTGTGATGTTTGATAAATAGGAGAAGGAAGGTATTAGCCTCCTTCTCACTCATCTTGACTTTCTTTTTTTATTAGGTTAGGAGTTGCATTGAATTCAAGTGTTTTTGGTCAATATCCAAGGCCGTTCGGTCAAAGGCCCATCAGTCACTCGATTTTAGTCCAAGTTCAATGAGATTTGACATGATTGTAGATCTCCAATAGACCTTTCCAATGGTGGTAAGCACGTTCAAATTGGAGTTATCGGGAGTGAGATATTGCCTCTCAAAGTCGGGGGTATTGGAAGGGTTTTCCTCCTCGCGGTAAACAAGTCAGCCACAGTAATTCGGCATTCAGTCACAGAGTTTTCGGTGTATGGTTCTGAGATTTCTAGAGTGAATAGAGCGCTAGTAGAGCTTTTTATTGGTATATTGCATGTGTAATTCCAAATTAGAGAGTGAGATATCGCCTCTCAAAGTTGGGGGTGTTGAAAACGGTTTCCCCCCGGCAGTGGCGAAAAAGAGCAACAGTCAAATGGCAATCAGTCCTGGGATTTTAACCCTGTGCTTTTGTGATGTTACGGTTGCATGAAGAATGAAGTTAGCCTTCTAAAAAGTTAGGACACGCCCCATTTGGAGCTACGATGAAGAAATGGTGATCAAAAGACTAGAGGTCACTTCCAAGGTATCCAGCCGGTGGTTCTTTCTCTTCTTCTTTCCTTTCTCCCTCATTCTCTTCTTTTCTCCTTTTCTCTCTTCTTCTTTCCTTCATATAATCTTGTTTTCTAAAACCCCTTGTGACCAAAGGCCACTCCATGGTGGTTTTTTGGCTTACAGTTGGGAATCCGGATTCCTTGCTAGATCATATCTGTGGAGTTGAAGTCGTGTTGGGCGTATTAGGGAGTGTCTTGTGTCCTGAGCCGATCTAGATTGTTTGAGAGAGGGAAACTACTGCGGTAAATACTTTACGGTCGAGGGGTTCAGGAGTCAAGTGTGCGAGGCCGGATTCCAATCCGACCTCCGACTGCTACAGTCTTGGGTTCCTCTGTAGTCTGAGAGGACGGATCAAGAACAGTACGTGACCGGAATACGTGTAACCGTCCTCTAGCCGGATTCGGATCTCTTGGAGTTTGTCATTGTAGTAAGTGCGATAGGGCAATCAGGACGGCTTGCATGACCTGTTAGTCCGGCCGGACCAAATTAGTTGTGAGGACGTAATGTATGCCTCAGTTTGCGTGTGTGTGTTTGTGTGAAGAAAGTTTAGATGTGGAAGTTTCCGCCACGGTGAACATAAAGGAAAGAGTCTTTGTGCATCCCCTCTTACAAAAGGATACCCTTGTCAAGCAAGGCTAAAACATAAGTTAGGAGATAGAAAGGATTGGAGTTAGTTGTCTTAGCTCTACTTTGTCTTGGTTACTTCACTGAATCCCTAGAATGATACAAAAGTCACCAAAACACGGGTATTACACTAATAAACGTGTAAGAGAAGACAACGTGGATACATGGCATCCGACATGTAAAATTTTGGCGCCGCTGCCGGGGATTCTAACAGCTGACAAAGTCTGGTAGTGTTAGTACGTTAGGACGGATCCGGATTTGGGTACTCTGAAATCTGACCTAGTTGTGAGAATCTTTCTGCGTAGATACAGAAGCCACAAGTATGGGTCTGTGTCTATCGTTGTAAATGAGATGCTAGTGGATTGCCTAGTCAATTCTTTATGAGTAAAAAAGCTCAAGAGGTGCAAGACGTAAGAAGGTCTGTCCGGATTGGTGCTAGGAGGTCGGAGGGAGTAAGTACCCGAGCGACCGTCTAGCTTACGAACGTGGCATCTAGCTCAAGGGAGTAAGGAGGTATTGTGTACGTGTCCTTGAACGGGAAGACGGTCAACACAAGGGTGGAGGAATCGAGGTCGGAAGTGACCATTCGGTTTTTGGGAATTCTCGAAAACCTTCTGCAGCTGAGAACTTTGTATCTCAATAATGTTTTATCAATGTGCAACTCTTCTGTCATTTTGTAGTTTTATTAGTATCTCACTTTAGGGACAAGTATCCCCACCTACCTGCACCTCTTCATCTCACAGGTAGCGATTCGTGTGAAATATTTTTCTCCAAAATCGGTGGCATGGTAGGTTTAGAGAGGGCTTATGACTTTCAAGAGTTGGTGGGGTGTGCGAACACCCTTAATCGATTGGCGGGTATTGAGTATGGTGAGAATGGGTTGAAGTTTGGCCGCGTGCACAACAAGATGGAAAATGTGTGGGCCAAACTACATCCTTTGGAAGACGGTGAAACTCCTTGTGATTTGGGAGACTACGGTCTCATTAGTGAAGATGAGCAGATCGTCCAAGCCTTGCAAGAGAGCTTCAAAGAGGCTCAGAAACTCTTGCGAATACTAAACAAGACCCCTTCATGTGTTGCCAATAAAAAAGAGTGGTTTTTTTCCCCATGGAAGCTTGAAAAGGCGGACAGTAAGCACTTAGCATTTGTGCCAGGCAGATCACCTAACACATAATTCATTATAATGGGAATATTCAAATTATCATCAAATAACATATTTCGTTAAAGTGAGAATATTTCTATTATCATCGACCTAAATCCCACAAAAAGGACTTCAGCTCGACCTAAAGTGCAAAATAAGAAACTCAAAACTCTCTAATATAAGCAAACCATCCCATTAAAACAAGAAACTCAACTATATTGAGAACATATATTTGGAATGGTCAAAACACATTCCATATCTAATCTACAAAGAATAGCACATCAGAACGGAAAACACATTAAAATGAGAAATCATCACAATGTCAAATATTACATATAGTTCTAAAGATACGATTCTATTTAAAATATCAGTTACAATACAGTGCTACTACAAAAAAAATTACACCAATCTACTTATCTGATTCTGCCTAAAACGAGAAAGCTCTAAACAACTTCAACGTTGTTGAGCTTAAATCCAATTCGAGAAAAAATTATGGACGAGCCCTTGCCCACTTTGTCCTCCATAATAGCTAAAGCCGCGATTGACTATTCAGGTCGACGTGAGCTAAATACCAATGTCTTCAGTGATCAAAATGTTTATTCCTCCTCCGCCTCAAAACCCAAAATACTTTGTTGCTCTTATCCACTTTGTCCTCCATAATAGCTAAAGCCGCGATTGACTATATAGGTCGACGTGACCTAAATACCAATGTCTTGAGTGATCAAAAATTTTATTCATCCTCGACCTCAAAACGCAGAATACTTTGTTTGATGATAGTAACCTGTTGCTCAGATATTGAGATTGTTGGACGTTGAGAACCAGCTTTGGTACTCGATTTCCATGCTGTAAAAATAGCACCAACATAAAGCCAGACCGGGTCATGGCTGTCATCAAAAACCCATTTAAAATTCTTTTGTGTGTCCCAGCCGACATAGGTATCTTGAACAAGAGCGCGCTTGCTAAAAGGTTTAAAAAATTGAATTTGAATACATCCCGGATTGTTGCGATCTACATCGAAATCAGTCAAAGCCCGCGCAATCCAAAAGGGTCGAGCATCTCCATCTGCAGGACGTAAAGCCAAATATTAGCCTGCATAAACATCTCGACCAACGCGAAATGACTCTCTTGGTTTATCACACAATCGGCCAATAAAATGGGGATCTTGCCCATATTCCTCGCGTAATTCGCCAGTGTTCAGATATTCTCGAATCAACGGTACTCGAGACAAAGGCCAACATCCATTCTTCAAAGTAGAAGAAACCTCCATGGGCGCCAACAATAAATCATTGACTGCACGCCAATATCGTAAAACGGAATCATGTCGTCGAAGAAACTCTCCTGACAAGTCTTGGGCACATGAAGTTTCCCACAACTTAATGAAACCTGATATACCTTTCACAATTTCATCAAGATTCCTCATAGGAATTGACGCTAGAGGCTTCATTTCTCCCGTAGGCAATAGAGGCATACCAGTAATAGAATTCTCTTTCCACAATTTTAATCCTTCACTTGTCAATGGAAGCCACTCATTGTTAGAACATAACATCTTGTACTTCATCATGGGCCACCCGTTGTCATGTTTGAAAAATTTAAATTGTTGCCCTTCAGAATGACCAACAAGAACTTCGTCTTTAGAAGCGATGAAATCCTTGATATATCCTTTAAAATCGGGAATCTCCTCAATCAAATGCAGAATAACTGGGAGTGCCTCAGCATCCATGAACGATTTCATCAGGAGAGGAATCGTAAAATAGTCATTCTCCTTTAAAATCATACTCCAACGTCCAAACAGAGCGTTAACGTAAATTTCACCGAAAACGCCCATATGTACCAGAAGGAACCAAAAGCAAAACATGAACCAATTTTTGTTATCGGAGGCGGCGTTGTTCAGTTGCACATGTAAAACTGGAGGAAGGGATTCCGTAGCTCCTGTTGACTCACTCTCAGGCAAAAGAGAGTTCAAACAAGCATCTTTTCCGACAAGCAATGCCTCAAACAACGGATGCGTTCCAGATCCAGCAAACAATGACTTGGAATGTGATATCGGAACTCCTTCTAAATCTCGGAGAAACTTCAAAAAAGATCCAACAGTGTGATTGCAATCACTCGGATAAATGTCAAGTCCATAGTGAGCATAACGAACATCGCAATGCCCGTGAGCAATCATTCCCGTCACAGCAATAGGAAGTTTCATAAGTGCATCATTTGTTTTTGTTTTGTGAGAAAACAAAGGACAAGCCGTTTTCGCATGATCCATTTTGTCGTGGATAATGCAAAGAACATCTTTGGGCCTTTGAATAGATAAAGAGCGGTTTGTATAATAATACTCACGATGTGTTCGCTGATGGTCCAAGTGCAGTTTAAGCTTTTTGATCCACATGTTCTCTTCACTTGAATCTAGCACCATGGACTTGATCATGGTCTCAAGTTTATCACACGTTGCACATCGCGCAAAATTGTCTCCGGGTGCTTTCTTCGAATACTCGGAGAATACTGTTCGCCTAATCTTGCTGAGAGTACTTTGCGCGATGAATTTCAGCCCCAACCTCTCGTTGATGAGATTGATATCTGGGATCGTATCTTTCCATTTGAAGGAGGAAGGCAATGACCGTGATACTACTTTGAGTCCATTACTCAGCATCTTCGCGGCATATGATCAGCTGCGTTGTCGATTAACACTTTAAGCGTTGCAGCAGCTTGCTTCACATGAAGTCGTGGTTTCTTGGAGCCAACATTCCCGTGATGTTGAGCCCGTAAGCCAGCAGCCGCCTCTGCTTTCTTCCTGTAAAACGTTGCAGGACGAACTCCAGTAATATTCTGCCAAGCTCGAGCACAAATATCAATACCTTCCGTTGTAACCATCATACTCCCGTTAGCAGTTTTATGAAATCGATGATGTACATCAATCTTAAAGTGCGCCTTGAACTTAAAATCTGAAGACTCGTACATCTGCTTTCTCAAGGTCAAAATCTTTTGGCGAGGGAATGGCTGACAACAATTTTTACTGCAACACTTCATACGTGCAACCAAATTGACAGACTCTACGGTCAATAGTTGCTCTTCCCTCCTAGTTCTGTGGATCTTAGGATGTCTTTCTCCCAAAGTATACGGACGAACTCCTTTCCTCTTCGGTTGATCTCGAGCATAAACCGCAATATTGTATTGCTCCCAATACAAATGATTAAGTAAAGACCAATTGTCATGAATGGCGTGGCTAAGATCCCATTTTAATGACTGAAATATTGTATCAGAAGGCAGAAACTCTAAATCCAAGCACTTTTCAATCTGAACAACTACTTGATCATCTCGCAAAGGCTCGTCATCGGAGCCCAGTACACAATCAGACCCAACACTTTGACAAATACCCTCTGCAACAATGGCCCCTCCAGGATGCAATAGTATCAAAAATTTGGTTATCCATTTGCATCTCGGGAGTCCAGGCAATCCTTCAAACGATCCGGCAGAACGAGCTCAACATCTTCCAAATCCTAATAACTAAAAAACAATTATGTTAAACAAGGAACCACCATAGACGTCGATGGAAACAAAGCCCTGAAGATTATAATACCTCTGAAAAAAGACCTCGATTGTCCCAGTCGTCATCGGACGCACTACTCGCCATGTAGAGCGGTCACGCCCTGATTATAGCTCCGTGAATATGCTATACAACATCTCAAAGATTCAAATAACCATTAGAAAAATGAACACGCAAACATGATATCTCAAAACATGCTGAGAAAAACCTAAGGAAGTAGTATTTAGCTCGACTGGACTTAATTTCCTACCTAATATACTAGTTTATAAATAATCATTTAACATCCAATACGAACGATCTAAACCATTAGACTGTTGACATAGCTCGAAACAATAACTTAAACAAATACCGTGCGTTTAGGATGCATCGACCTAAACAGATCGGGTTTACCAGGCAGCGATCTAAACACTCTGCATCTATATGGGATCAACCTAAATACTGCGTTTAACAGACAGCGACCTAACCACTGCCTTTATTTGGGATCGACACAAAATCGCGCACATTTTAGCGGCGACCCTAAACACTGCGTTTAGCAAACAAATGACCTAACACTACGATCGATTCATGAGAGAGTTCTTACCATCGCTTTTAGAAGGCAAAGAACCTAAACAAAGATGCGTTACGCGGCGAGACCTACACACCGAGCGCTTAGCAGGCAGGGACCTAATCACTGAATGTATAGCAGGCAGTGACCTGTACACTGATTGTTTTGAGGGAGCGACCTGAACATTGCGTTCGGTTGGAGGCGACCTGAATAGTGCGTTTAGCAGGCAGCGACCTAAATACTTTAAGTTAAACAGGCATCAACCTACACACCGTGTGCTTACCAGACAGCGACCTTGTATCTGTGCGTTTAGCAGACAACGACCTAACACTGCGTTTAGATGGGAGAGTACTCAACACTGTGCGTTTAGCAGGGAGCGTTCAAACACTGCGTTCAGTTGGGAGAGTACTAACCACTGTGAGTTTATCAAGTAGCGACCTAAACACTGCGTTCAACAGGCATCGACCTACACACCGTGCGTTAAGCGGGTAGCGACCTAAACACTGCGTTCAATAGGCATCGACCTACACACCGTGCGTTAAGCGGGTAGCGACCTAAAATCTATGCGATTAGCAGGCACCTACCTAAAGCTGTGCGTTTAGCAGGCTGCGACCTAAAAGGTGTGCGTTTAGCAGGCTGCGACCTAAAAGGTGTGCGTTTAGCAGGCTGCGACCTAAAAGGTGTGCGTTCAGAAGGCTGCGACCTAAAAGCTGTGCGTTTAGCTCGTAAAATAGGAAATACCTGATTTTGCGACCTAAATGCACACCCATCGACCTTAATGCACAATGAAAAATGTAGAGCGCGGAGAGTCGAAAAATGCAAGATCAGATTGGAATTGAAATGCAAATGCGTAAGAAATCGGGATTGCGTATGCAAATTGCGTACCTGCTAAGAGTGGAGAGAGGAAAAGCAAGCGCGCTTGAACTGCTGAGACCCTAGCCGCAAATCAGGGATCAATACAAGTACGACCTAATCGCAGCAGAAACCCCAGCTCAATCGCAGCAGTAGAAACCCCAGCTCAATCGCAGCAGTAGAAACCCCACCTCAATCGCAGCTCAATCGCAGCTCAATCGTTGTAGTAGAAACCCTAGCTCAATCGCTGGCATGCTTGAGTAGCGCTGAGCGCCGCATGAAGGTCGGGCGAGCGCCGGTCGTCAGGCGGTGAGCGAGCGAGCCACCGGGGCCCTTGGTCGGGTAATGCGAGGCGGGAAGCCCATTCGAAATCGGGCGGGAAGCTCGCGCCAACGGGCGGCGGGCTGCCCTGCGCCTTGATGGTGCCCGCTGCCCGGCCTACCCTACGCGACGTGGCGGCGCGGGGCTGCTGCCCGGGGGTGCCCGGGGGTGCCCGCTGCCCCAGATAAATCATATGATCAAAATAAATTAAGTCTAAAATATATTTTAATTAAAAAATTAAGACATAATTCTGTAATGCAACTAACTTATTTGTTTCAAAATCATTGATTAAGATTTTGATTATACATAGGCTAATAAATAATTTATTACTCTTTCTATCACACTTTCTAACGTTGTGCTGAAGTACTCACTTTAGATCAATCTCAAAATAAATGAATAAAAATAATTCAAATCGAATCATACAATAACACATTCAAAATAACTAAATTATTCCATACCTAGAATAGTACATATACTTTACGAGTTACTAAACTTCGAGTATTGATCATCAAATAACTCAATTAAAATCTTAGAATATTTCCCTTACAATATCTAGATTCGGATCTTAATAAACCAACTTTTAATGAAATTCTAATATATTATAGCTATCATATCAAACTTCATTTACGAAATATTTATTTTAGTATACCACATCAAATCTAGTAAATAAATAAATTAACAAGATACAACATATTGTACGTAGGTAATAAACTTTGAATATTGCACTTACAACAATTTTAATCCTAGAATACCTCTATTAGAAATTATTAGTACTAATATATGTAGGTTACTGAACGTTATTTTCCAAATACTTAGATTAGAATATTTCAACGCTTAAAATAAATAAACACAAAAATTAGAATACTACTTATAAAATGTTTGAATCCTAATTATTCTTAGATTACATCACCGAATTTAGCAAGAATTATGTTAATATAAGTTCATACTTATTTACTAAATACTATTTTGGTATACTTTACTCTAAATTTAATCAAACTATTATCTATACTTGAAAAGCAAATAATTAAATATTATTTTCATACCAAAAATGATGTAACAAATATCATGTCTAAAGTTATTAGGATATGACGATTATTAAGGCTTTAAATAAAGTATAACAATTTATTTTTATAACTTTTTGAAAACTAAATCATACATATAACTTTTTAGAAAAAATTAGTATTTTCAGAAAATAAATTCATCTAATATTGTTAACTTTAATATAGTCTTTAGCTTATTACGTATCAGTTGATATAAATTTTTTATAGATGTTACATTTTACATGTTATATTTATCAAAAACTTATTTATTCACGAAGATAATACTTATAATTCAATGTATATTTCAAATACATAAACCAATTATAAATCATCAAAGTGAGCATAAATTTTTCTATAAAATCATTAAAATCAAACGAAAAACAGAAGTAAAAAAATAAAACAATCAAGGTATTTTAATTTAAATAAATTTAAGAACAAATTATAATATATTTTAACAGAGTAAAATTATTCTTAAATTTTATATAATTTTATAATATTCAAATATAAATGATAAACTCAATTTCCATAAATAAATAATAAACAAAATACGTAAACACAATTTTCAACAAAAATATTTATTTTATATTAAGTTAGATATACATGTCATTCGTATTATACGATCGAGTTATTTTACGGGCTAAATATTATGTTAATATATACTTATCTACCTGCGTCGGTTCTACCGTAGCAATAACGGTAACTTTTTTATGGCAACTTTAATATCCATACGAATACATCTTGATTAAAATTTGTCACAAAATCAAACATACACCTGATTTTTCTAAGTTATATTGAAACTCGGATCTGTTGTTTGAATGAAATTTCTGCTAAACAACTTCTATATAAAATTAGTATAATTCCGTTCGACTTATACTCTCGGTATTTCAAATGTTAGCTATTGTAAAAGCGCGACATATGCAAACCTCATTTTGCAATGCATCAGTCTTTCATCCACAACGTTTGAATAAGTAGAATAAAGCAGTTTCATGCTTACAAATGAAAACAAACGTTTTCGAAAAGTAAAAATATTATCAAAGATCTCTAAGTTGTATTGTAACTAAAAGTAAAGGTACATTAACACAAACTGAATACAAATTCATAATTATACAAGAGACAAAAATTAATATACTGTGACAATTTTTAATTAAATAACCATTTTATTCTTATCTTTAGTATTACTTATTTTACAACGTTGTATTAGATTTTAACTTTCATTCCCGAGGATTAAATAATTGAATAAACACTTGAATATTTAAGAAAATCTATGTGTGAGAAATTGAAACTATTCTATGCTTATGTCTTAGATTATTTGACCTTGTGTAATCATAGGATTAAGATTTATGAAAAGTAACTAAAGAAATGAAAGTTTTTAGTACTGAACCTTAAGCTTAAACGTAAGCTTAAAACACGTAATTAGTTATAATGGGAATATTCAGATTATGAAATTGATGAAAATTGAGCTTCAGTTGAGCCAAATGTATTGTGTGGGTACATCTAGTTCAACTCAAGTTAAACCCACATTTATGCATCATTTAACTAAATATGGACTTTCGGCTTATTTATGGACTTTAAAACATGGGGAGATCCCTCCATCTATGATTTTAAAATCTACATATTAAAAGAATATCTTCATGGAACCTAGATTTTAGAAATCAATTTGCAACTATTGTTCTTAATTGTAGAACGCGCATTGTCCATATTTAGTCAAATATGTAATATTTCTCAAAATCAGTGAATGATACCATTATATTGAATTACAACACTTCTCACAGTGAATAATAACATTATATTGAATTACAACACTATTCCTTGTTGGCTTTGGAGAAGGTGTATCCAACGGTCGTTTCTGACGTTCTTCCGAACAATCCACTCAAGTTCGGACCTGCACCCATCCACGCGCTATCTACCTCATCAGCTATCTAAGCCAGGATCTTTCACCATGTTGTCCGGACGAAGTGACGAACTCTTCAGAAAATCACCCCAATAAACCCCCAAGCAGCAACAATGTACATACATCCAGAGAATCCATATTGATTATTAAAATTGAAACGAATGAAACTATTCGATCATAGATGATTTTCTTAATGTTTCATCAATATGGATAATTTATCTTCTGGCATGCACTTTAATACTTCCTTACATTTCTTTGAGGAAGAGAGACACGACACTCGACTTGTGTTGAGTTTCAATTTTGTGTGAAAAGATTGCAATAAGTCTTATATATTTTGCATTCTTTTATGTTGAGGAGTGTTGAAACATTGCTACAGCTATGATAAAAGGTTGTAGAAGCGGCAAATACAAAGTTCTTTCCTACCAAGTTTGCGATTGTGTTTCTGGCATAACTAATGCGCATAGGCGAATTTCAATTTCGATACATAAGAAGATAAAGAATTATGTTTCTTTCTTTGATTTTAAATTGTGAACTGTCATTACATAAACAATGTTTTTGTTTGATATACACTGTTGCTCATTTGATATATACCGTTGCTTGTTTGATATACACAGTCGCATATAAAAACGAAAAAAAACCATGAAATCATGTTCACAAAAGAAGAAATGTAATTTATTAGGATTTTTTTCATTTAAAAATTATTTTAATTGTAAATGCTTGCGAATATATTCAATATAGAATGAATGTTGATCAATTTTGCAATTAAATTTAAATAACTAGTATCTTAGAGAATTGTAAAATTGAAATATCTATACTTTTATGAAACAAATAAACTATTTTACTCTATTTATCAAAGAATAATATAAATTGATACAAATTTCAAAAAAAGAAGTAAAATAGCAAATTATAAACTAAGAAAAATTATAAATTTTGATTAAACTAAAAATTAGCGTGTATAAATTATAAAATGTAATTTCTAAAATTATATCAGTATTACATCTATACGGTTTATTCTGATTAATACTGTTCAAAATGAACAAAATATTTAAAAATAATGAAAAAATAGATTAATGAAACGAATAGAAAAATTCCATTATTTGGCTAGGTAAGTATCATGTTATGATTATTATAAAAAATAAAATAAAGAAAATTGTAGAAATGCAAAGAAATATTATTGACATAATCGCATCTATATGTAATGTTATGAATGCAATTCATATAACTAACATTAATAAATAAGTATGGAATGAAAAAGTAGAATGTAAATGTAATAACAGTTTAAACATTCAAAATATATTTAAAAAATGAAATAAAAGTGTTATTTTTGTTTTTTTTTTTTTTTTGAGTTTAATTTATGTAACTCATTTTATAGCAAACAATTAAAATATTAAGCATACAACTACAGTAGATGTGTAGTTACAAGTATATTAATAACAGCAAAGAGAGTTGAATTCCAGCTAATAATGACTATATAAAAATGATACAATTTTGACAAAAACAAACGAATAAAGCAATTATATGTAATAATTTATATGAAATGACGAGATTTTAAATGCTTGAAACTCAAGAAGTTAGAAGAAAAACTTAGATGTTTTATACAATATGAACAACATAATTATGATGAAGCATCGTCTTAAAAACTGTATTATAATCGTAAATTTTGAATTGTATGTATTCGAACAATGTTTGTAAATTAACTATCATTTGTTTTATAGGTAATTAAGATGTGTATAATCTTTAAAATTAATCTAAAATGTTATTATTTTAAGTAGTACTTGTAAATAGTTATGATTGGCTAAAATCAGTCATTATATGATTAAATTGAAATAGACTAGAAGTACTTAATGAGGGACCTTAATATTCACGTAAAATAGAACAAATTATTATAATAATAAAACTTTGTTGTGTTTGTGATTGAAAGGTAATTCGAACAACTTGGCAAATCAAATAGAGAACTGTAAATTGATATTTTGAACTTAACTTCTTAACGGTCGGGGCTATATTTAGCAAAATAGCACATTTCCATAGAAATTGTTTTAGATAAAAACCATTAGAAGCTATTGGAAGTTAAATCGTACAAACTTGTAATAGACTTATCAAAGATATTGTGGACCAATATTTGAGGTCTTATAAATTGGAAGATCATAACTTATTAATATCAAAAATAAATTGCAAAATTTTATTATTTAGACTATGTTGTAAAATTGCTACTAATTTACGTATTGCAATGAAATTATAACCAATGAGATTATGTTGTTCGCATTTATCTTTATGAGTTTTTTATTTAACAAAAATACATCAAAAAAATTTCTTGGCTGAAATAAAAGTCATGCAATCGTAGAAACTACTGAACATTTCAAAACATTGGAGGCCATTTCAAAAAATTAAGTTGAATTCTAACGGTGGATGAGAGAGATATAGTTTTTTAAGTATCATACATTCTTCATTTTTATTGTTGGCAAAACATCATTGCAAATCCAATATCAAAATCATTTGAAACAAGAAACTACACATTACAAAGTTGTTAAGGATCTCCTAAGATTTAACCATGAAAAAATAAAATCATCAAATATTATTTTTCATTTCACATAATTGCTTGCAATTGAAATACATGCGTTAGGCTTGGAAACCCAAAAACAAAAGTTCTCTTCTCATAAATGCATATCATTAATTATACTTTATTGTATGAACTTGCAAATTTTACAACTCGAACTAGACGTGATTAATAACCAAACCAGGTAGGAATGTAATTTTCTTAGTTAGTAATTAGAAACAATTATCTTTGACTAAAATCAAATATTATATGATAAAATCGTAATAAAGTAGAAGTAAATAATAAGAATCCATAATAATTACGCCGCATAATCTTAGAATAAGGAAACTTTGTCGTGTTTGTGATTGAAGGCTAATTCGGAACAATCATTCTAACAAATCAATTAGAATCTTGAGAATTGAATGGCGTTTATAACTTAACAAACTTCAAATAGGTTACAAAACAAATAAAAAAGTAACTTATATAATTTGCTTATTGCTCTTCAAAAATGAGGTTCGATCATAATCCGCTTGTTTGGACTCTTTGGGGTTAAATAAATCTCAAAAAGTGCAGTAAAGTGGTCTAGAGAATATTCTAATAATTAGAAAATTAATAAATTTGGACATTTTGTAAGTAATGGAAAAAAGCATACAAAAATAAATATTGTGAATTACAGTGTTTGAATTTAACAAACTTTAGTAATAAAAAAAAACAAAAAAATTACAATACTACGGCAGCGGGCACCACGGGGCAGTCGGGGCACACCGGGCAGCGGTGCCCCATCCCGTAAGGGCAGCGGGCACCACGGGGCAGCCATGGCACCCCGGGCAGCGCTGCCCCATCACGGGCGGGCAGCGGGCACCCAGGGGCAGCCCGGGCAGCGACCCAACGCCGCCTAATGTTCGTGGGGCAGCCCGAGCAGCCGCCACGTGGCCCATACCCTGGGCAGTTGGCGGGGTCGCCGACATCTCCCGCGCGAGCGCCCCGCCGACACTCTCGCTGTTTTTCGCTCGCATTGCCGTTTGCCGCTCCTCCCACTCAGCTCCTCGCCATTCGTTCTTCGTGCTCCTCGCCATTGCTTCTTCGTGCTCCTCGCCATTCCTTCTTCGATCTCCTCGCCATTCGTTCTTCTTATCGTCGCAGGTCCTCCCGCCTTCGCGCATTTGCGCCGATCGTCGCGGTCTTCTTGCTGGTGCTCTACGTCGCCCTCTTAGCGCGATTGAGCTGGGGTTTCCGCTGCGATTGAGCTGGGGTTTTTACTGCTGCAATTGAGCTGCGATTGAGCTGTGTTTGAGCTGGGGTTTCTACTACTGCGATTGACTGGGGTTTTTGCTGCGATTAGGTCATTCTTGTTTTGATTTCTAATTTGCGGCTAGGGTCTCAGCATTTCAAGCGTGCTTGCTTTTCCTCTCTCCACTCTTAGCAGGTACGCAATTTGCATACGCAATCCCGATTTCTTACGCATTTGCATTTCAATTCCAATTTGATCTTGCATTTTTCGACTCTCCGCGCTCTACATTTTACATTGTGCATTTAGGTGGATGGGTGTACATTTAGGTCGATGGGTGTGCATTTAGGTCGCAAAATCAGGTATTTCCTATTTTACGAGCTAAACGCACATCTTTTAGGTTGCAAAAACTGGTATCTCCAATTTCACGAGCTAAACGCACAACTTTTAGGTAGTCAGGTCTAAACGCACACTTTTTTAGGTAGTCGCCCTCCTAAACGCACACTGACTCTCGCGTAGTCGCCGCTAACCCCCACGCTTCTAGGTAGTCTTTTCAAACGCACAGCTTTTAGGTAGCTGCTTTCTAAACGCACACCATTGATGTAGCTGCTTTCTAAACGAACTGCTTTTAAGTAGCACCCTGCTAAATGCACAATTTTAAAGTAGCTGCCTCCTTAAGGCATAGCTCGTACGTGGCTGCCTCCTTAACGCACAGATGTTTCGTTCATGCCTTCTTAACGCATATCTTTTAGCTAGCTCCTAGATAAACGCACATGTTTTACGTAGCACCATGCTAAACCCACAGCTTTTAGGTAGCTCCCTGCTAAATGCACATTTTTTAGGGAGCTGCCCCTTTATCGCACACCTCTTACTTAGTTGCCTCCTTAAAACACTACTGTTAGGTAGCTGCCTTCCAAATGCACTGATGTTAGGTAGATGACTTCATAGCGCACATCTCTTAGGTAGGTGCCTGCTAAACACACCTTTTTTAGGTAGATGCCTGCTAAACGCACATCTTTTAGGTAGATGCCTGCTAAACGCACATCTCTAAGTAGCTGCCTGCTTAACGCAGATATTTTAGGTAGCTGCCTCCAAAACGCACATTTGTTAGGTAGATGCCTGATATCGGACAGCTTTTAGGTAGCTGCCTGCTAAACGCACGGTTATTGCGCTGAATTGCAGACATGGCTCGCACCAAGCAGACTGCTACAATCGTTCCCGCTCCCGCAGAGAGGGACATCCGTTCTAGGAGTCAGGATGAACCTCTTGACAATCACGTATGAATTTTTCTTGTACTTTAATGGTTTGTTTTTAAATTTTGATCGTTTGTTTTTAAAGTCATATCCAGTAGATGTTAGGTAGATGACTTCATAGCGCACATCTTTTAGGTAGGTGCCTGCTAAACACACCACTTTTAGGTACATGCCTGCTAAACGCACATCTTTTAGGTAGATGCCTGCTAAACGCACATCTTGTTGCTTCTTTAAAATCAGGTACCGTTTGACCTTAGTACTATTGAAGGATACCTGGAGCCCCTTGTTGTCAAGCCTACAGATGTACTTGCCTCTGCTGTCGCGGACGTCGAGCAATACGGCATGTTGTGGACTCCTAAGCCGAATTCGATTGTGTCGTGGTCCTTACACCCGAAGGAGAAAGGAATTTTCCACCTGTTTCAACAATCTGGAACTAATCCTGCCCATCTCCCATTCTGCAACGACACTTTCATATATTCGGTGAACTATGAGGAGTCTCACCTTTTAATCACGCTGAAGGTGACCTACGTTCGTGGATTTGTCTTCACCATCGTCTTTCCTACGAATGAAGTGCGATACTCGCACGACACTATCAAGTGCTACTTAGTCGGGAAGACGGAGGCGGGGCTCGTAGACCACATCGTGGGTGGCATACTGAATGTGAGCTCTCCGAAGAAATTTGTGCAGACCTACCAGCAGTATTGCATGCATATCTGGAGTGCTCTGAACGACTACGAGAGAAGCAAGGCAAAAGACAAAGCACCCGCAAGGAAGGCACTCATGCCTGCTTTTGAGGAGGGTACGGGGTCAAGAACAACGCGGTCTGGTATGGCCTCCATTGAGGTAACTCCTACACCTTCGCGGAAACGCCGCAACTCGAACCCCTCGCCAATTAAGCAGGCCAAGAGAATCAAGAGTAAATTGGCAGGCAGTACAATTACGTACATGAATCCTTCAATCAAGCATGCCACAACCGAGAAGGACATCGACTACGAAGCTGCAAGTAAGACTCTGAAGGACTTCTGGGAAAAGTGCGAGCCTTGTTACGTTTTTGGCAATGACTCGGCTCCTGTCAATGTGGACATCGATCTCCTCCAGAAAGCTGATGCGCGGTTCATCGTCCGAAAGCTTGAGCCCGCTGGAATTGTGCATTACAAGAATATCCTGACGAATTCGATCGATTTGAATTCAAAGCAGACCATCATCATCATGCCCATCATCACTGTAGCTCCTGCGACTTGGGACTGGGATGCACTACTCGAGTCAAAGTGCAACTTCCGTGTGATCGATGGGCAGCATCACGTCGAAGCTGCGAAGGAGCTTATCAAGGAGGCTAGAATCTCAGCCGATAAGATTACCGCCTTGAAGACCCGGCGGGCTCATATTGTTTGGCATACAGATGCAAAGATGATCATGGACGTGTCAATCATGGCGAACAAGACCAACAACGCGGGAACATTCACACCATCGTGGGCCACAAACATATTGGCCGCAAGAAGCGTTTGAATAGAATACGGGTCGCCTGCGAAGTGTGGTGCAAAGCCCAAGTCTGGTCGGGAAACAATCGAGCAAGCTATCGCTCGAAAGAACTATGAGATAAGTCTTGCATTTTCTTATAATTTTATCTGCTTGATTTGTGACGTTTAGGTCGACGCAACCTAACTTTCAGGTGTTTAAGTCGATGCAAGCTAAATTCTCTGCGTTTAGCTAGACTCGACCTAAATTCCGTGCGTTTAGCTGGACTCGAGCTAAATGATCATCCCGTCATCTTCTTGAATTGATGTCGCTCTTTCTTCTTCAGGATTTTGAAGAGGCCATGGTGAAACGCTTCATGAGTATCAACACGAAATCCCTCGACAAGCTCTTAAAGCCAGCGGACCTCCTCAACGAATTAGAAATCATCACCACTTCTAAGGAGGTGTACGAGCTGTGGTCCGAAGTTATCATTGCGGTCGGGATGGGAGAGTTGATCGACCCCGACACTTGCGAGCCTTTCAACCGGGCTCTTGACTGGGAGTCAAAACATAAGGACATCGTCTTGACTCGCGATACCTTCAGGCAAATGTCTGCATTTGAGGAGCACGACTTCAAGACACTAGCGCTTCATCTTCTGAATAGGACTCCGGACCGGGACCTACCGTATCCCAAGGTGTCTTTGAAGAAACCGAAGCTGAACTACTGGGAGTGCGTTTTGATAAAGGTGTGGCTGGAGAAGCGCAAGAGGAAGAAATGCGTTGCAAGAGAGTTCCACAACATCAGGCCAGCACTGGGGTTATTCGACAGTGCTGACAAGTTTGTGGTTGAAAAGTGGAAGCTTTTCAAGTTCGAATACAACGTCAATCGGCAGACCATGTTGATGCTCCTTTCCGTGCCCGGGGACGTGTTCTTCAGCAACTACCGCCAGAAGAGGACGAAGAACAAGAGTTCTGAAGAGATCTCCGAGTACGCTGCGGAGTTCTTCAAGAAGTTTTTGGAAGTGAAAGGGGATTTTTCGCTGCCAACCCCGGAACTTCACACAAGAATGTTTGATGCTGAGACGTTTCAATTCGATGGCTGGGATAATGGGTATACTTGGGACGATGGAAGATGCGCGTTGGGCATTATCGACCTCAGATGCGTCCTGAGCCATAGTAGCAGAGTGGATGATATTTCGAATGTCTACTTCAAGGACTTCCTGAATGCTTGGAAGGATTGTGTGTATGACCCATCCACCAAGAATCCTGACGTCTGGCTTATTATTATGGAGACTACCGATCGTCATTGCCAGGCCGTCGTATATATCAACGCTTTCAAGGATTTGTACAAGTCGAAGGTAGTTCACTACGCTCCCGCGAACAATGAGCGTCTCAACGGTATCTTGGAGGAGAAGGTCGTCGACAAACACCGCATTCCACTCTTGTTTCCACCGCATTCCGCTGAAGAGAACCCACTAGGTATCCGAGGTATTCGACGAAATTCCGGAGACATTCTATGCCCCGGAGTTGCCCCTGTATCAGAAACCAGGAGCTTACAGGGAGTTCTATTTCTGCATCAACGACAACGAGTTGCGCTTGGAGTTTTACATTCGCGTACTGCGAATGTTTACAGTTTCAGGAAACAGATTTCTGTCGATCATGGGTGGAACAAAGCCCATGCTTGCAGGAATTGTAAGTTTCTCATTCCTTTGGACGTTTAGGTCGATGCCACCTAAATGTCTGTTTTTGTCAAGTTCGCATCTGCTCTTCTGTTGTACTTGTGAATTTATTTCCCCTAAATCTAAAGTACACTAGATTTACTTGGCGTTCTTCAAACTTGACACTGATTTGGGCGTTTAGGTCAATGCCACCTAAATGTCTGTTTTGTCAAGTTCCCATCTGCTCTTTTGTTCTTCTTAGTTGACTAACTTTGTGTTTGCATTTCGCAGATGCTTAATCTTCAGACTGATATTGTCTACGAGGACAAAGATGAGTTGGATAAGTACATAGCCGTCCGAGAAAGTAGTTTTAATCTCGATCCGAACGACTTCTAAGTGGACGCCTACGTGAATCTAGATTGGGTTCGTGGTCTGAAGCCTAGGTGCTTGCCTCAGGCAGGGGTTACCAGATCTGCTCGTCGTGGTCGTGGGGAGGCATCGTCATCTGGTGGTCGTGCTCGTCGTGGTGAGGCATCCTCTCCTGCTGTGGCTCCTGATGGCGAGCCATCGTCTGTTGGTGGTGGGGATCCGTTGCCTGTTGGTGGTGGCGATCCGTCGTCTGCTGGTGTTGCTCGTGGTGGTCGTCCATCGTCTGGTGGTTGTGCTCGTAATAGTAATCCGTCGTCTGGTGGCCGTGCTCGTGGTAGTAATCCGTTGTCTTCAGGCGCTCGTTCATCCGGCGGTCGTGGTGGGCGTGGTCGTGGTCGTATTCGCGCACCTAGTGGGCCTTCTGGCGTGCGGGCTCTAAGCATTGAGCCCATCCAGAGCATCGTTCCTGTTTACAGGAACCTGCTGATAAATCTTGGCCCCGATGACGACGCTGATGAAGTTCTTCCATTGGTCGAGCGTCGCGGCTCTTTGGCCCGCGGTGGGGGTTTAGGTCGCATCGACCTAAATCCCCCTACACTCCTTGAGGAGACACTTGCCTCCACGGGCCTCCCCAAAACTCTTAGCGACGATGATAATGAAGAAGACAACTCTGATCATCATTGAGAGACCCGCACCAAGGCTGCAAATGATGTTTTCGGGTCTGATTCGGAGGAGGACCTCGTTCTCGGGCAAGAGAGGTTGCCCAGAGATGCGCCTACTTCCGATGGTTCTGACGAAGAGAAGGCGGAAGAGGGTGCCGAGGAGGGTACTGCAGGGTCTGACGAGGATAACAATATCGATCCCTCTCCTATGAATTTGGGAGATGATGTCGTATCCTCCCCGGCTCCTATGCAAGCCCCATTGTCGGATCGAGCACTACAAAGGGGATCAACGCCGCCTTCGACACTTGCAAGAGAATCATCCCCGCCTCCGCCGTCTCTTGTGCACGCATTACCTGCTCCTGCCCCTGTACGCGGACGGTACCTCCCTTTGTTGAAGAAGGGTGTTTGGAATACTCATGCTGACGACCCTGCTGAGAAGGTGGAGACTACATTTTTCGAGTTCTCGGGTGAGCCGGATTCCCCCACGCCAGCAAAGGAGGCTGACGATCCGATCATCAATCTTGGTCTCGGTCCGCAAGAGAAGGGTGAACCTTCACAACCGCGAGTGAAGATTGAGTCGAACATTCCCGTTCCACTCTTGAAGGATGCCAAGCGTGCCCTGCGTCAGAAGGAAAAGGAAGAAAGAAGTGCTGCCTAACGAGCTGAAGAAGAAGCCGCAAATGCAAGACGGGAGGCGCAAAGACTTGCAGATCTTGCGAGTTTGGACGAGCAACGGCGAGAGGATCAACTTAAATTCGAGTCGAAGTTGTCGGATTTGGAGAACTCAAATTCCAGAGTTCTTGGCGATTTGAGCGATTTGAGGGTCTTGTTGACGCAGATAGCACAGGTGGCTCTTCCCCTTGCCTCCTGTAACACCCTCCAAGTATGGAGGATGGCAAGGTGGACTTGGGCGCCAGAAGAATGCTGGCGCCCCTTGCTAATAGCCAGACCCGGTTGGGAGTGCCAACCTAGAGCGGGCGTATCTAGGTTGGTCGGTATGGGGGGCCGTGCTTGCGATGCGAGTACAAAGGGGGCGCGGCGCGATGCGACGCGCGGTGAGGCCAGGATGGACTCGGAGCTCGCTAGGACTAGCGTGGTAAAGCCGTGTCTCGTGTTCTGGCATTGTTGCCTTAGCGCGGGGCTCCCGAGGGTGAGACAAAGTGAGACCCACGAGTTGGACTAAGCCAACCAAGTGGCCTTGCAGGCGGATGCTTGTTAAGGTTAGAGTGCTAACCGTGTGCTTGTTTTGTGCAGGTACTTAACTAAGGTTAGTGACAACTAAGTGAGCAGCTCGGAACGGCTGGGCGTAGCATGGAGTTAGCGAAGGGTTACATGTGGTATCAGAGCTTTTGAAGCGTGGTATTGCGAGGAGTCAAGTTCCGCTACTTGAGAAAGGATTTAGGCGTTTCACTCAGGAGGAATGGGCAAGGCGTCTTGGTCCAAGACAGTAGAATCTTTGCGACAGGAAGCCTTAGACGACATAGGTACTCAGCAGGAGAGGATGGCCACACTGGAGGAGTTGGCGGCGGGAGCTGTCATCCGACAGAAGAAGGGCAAAGCTCGTGCTGAGGAAGTGGTATCTCTAGACGAGCAGGAGCAACTCCAGGACGCTCAGGACTCCGAGGAAGTCCCAGAAGAAGGAAATGATTAGGCCCACTCGGAAAGTGAACAGGAGGGAGTTTCAGATAGGGAAAACCCGCAACACCGGGAGAAGATGAAGCATTGCGAGAAGCCCACTCGGCGAAAGTTGGCCTTGGAAAAGGAAATCGAGAATATGAAAAGCCAAATGGCCCTTCTCTTTAATCTCGTGAGTTGGGGAGGGCGCAGTGAAGGGAACACTCGAGGGGAGAGGTCCGACTTCCTCAAAAACGCCCCGAAGCCCGCACTTTGGGAAACAAAGGATAAGAGGAATGTTGAGGCTTTCCTCTCAGAGTATGAAGTCTACTGTGAAGCCTCGGGACTTTAAGGGGATAATGAGAAAGTGAGATCGTTTGCTCCCTTTCTGAAAGAGGGAGCATCCATTACCTTTATGTCCTGGAAGAACCAGCGCGCGGAGAAGGGTCTCATCCCGTGGAAAGAACTCAAGGAGTGGGCCATCAAAATATGGCGAAAGCCCCATCAACACCTTTGGATGTCTGAAACTTGGGGGCGATGAAGTACAAGGGTGATAACTTGGCCGCTTTTGCTGAAGAGCACAAGGCCAAGTACCTCCAATACCGTTGTATGGAGAATCCGGGCCTTGCGAATATGAGCAGCTTCCTCGCCGCCCTAGATGACAACATTAGGAGGAAGGTGTGGGAGAGGGAAGTGCTCCCCACCAACATGAAGGAACTATATGATGTGGTCATACGACTTGGGGACGCGAGGGAGGTTGGACGCCACCACAACCCGAACAAGCTGTTTGGTAAAGAGAACCAAGCGAAGGACTCTACTCCTCAGCATTCGGATGGCAAGAAGCGCAAGGCGTGGGGACGTCCGTCAGGTGCAGGTGGCCAGCAGGCCAACTCAAAGCACGGAGGCAACAAGACCCCGAAGAAGGCGCGAGTCGACACCGCCGAGGCTAAGGAGAAGAATCTATGCTTCTCTTGTGGGAAGCCGGGGCACCGAGCAAGCGATTGCCCCACCAAGAAGTCTAAGGTAGTGACTTTAGCGCAAGACCCCGAACCTGAGTCTACCATGGACTTGGAGCCAGAGTTGGAGTCAGTGGGGGAGATAGCTCCCCCAAGTGTAAGTGTTAGGAAGCAGGTGAGAAGGGGAGGCTTCGCGGCCTCCCTCTCCACCATCAACCTTCAAAGAGGTTTGATCTATCTTGACACTAAGGTAAGCGGGACTAATGTGGCGATGTTGCTGGATACAGGTGCCACCAACTCCTTTATGACTCCCGAGTGCGTGAAGAGGTTGGGATTGAAGCGCAAGAAGACGGTGGAGCCCGTGAGGGTGATGTTTGCTCAAAGGCGCGCTGTTGCAACGGAGGTGGTACTAGCTGTGGGATTCAAGGCAGGAAATCGGAAGTTTGAGGAAGACTTCACGGTGTGCGAGCTTAGTGGGCTTGATTGTGTTTTGGGAAACACTTTCTTAGACTTCTACGGAGACGAAGTTAGAAGGAGGCCTAAGTTAGAAGTGGTGATGGTGAGCGGGGACGGGAAACCAACCTCGCTGCCTTACACCAAGACTCCTAGCTTAGGTAGTGTAGGCATAAAACTTGTAGCGCAATCGGAGCTTGGTGATGAGCAGTTTGTATTAGTTATGAGGGACCTATTCCTCCTTGATGAAATAAAAGAGAAATTTTCCGAAAATGAGTCGAGTATCATGAGCAAAGTGTTGGGTGCTTTCAAAGATGTTTTGACAGATGATCTCATGGGGGAACTACCTTCCAGCCAGGAGGTTGATCATCACATTGAATTAGTTCTAGGCGCGGAACCCTCTAACAAAGCCCCGTACCGCTTGAATCAGAAAGAGCTCGTGGAGCTCAAAAGACAACTTGATGAACTCTTAGAGAGAGGTTACATCAGGCCCAGCAAGTCCCCCTTTGGGACCCCGGTCCTCTTTGTGAGCAAAAAGGATGGTAAGTTGAGAATGTGCATCGACTACCGGGGTCTCAACAAAGTCACAGTTAAGAACAACTACCCGCTACCGAGAGTTGATGATTTGTTGGATCGGTTAGCGGGTGCTAAGTACTTTAGTCGGATTGACTTGAAGTCAGGGTATTACCAAATCAGAATACATGACCTCGATGTGGCCAAGACGGCCATAAGGACCCGGTATGGGTCCTATGAGTTTTTGGTGATGCCCTTTGGATTACGCAACGCCCCGGCTACCTTTACAACGATCATGAATTCTATCTTCCATAAGGAAATGGATCAATATGTAGTTGTCTACATTGATGACATATTGATCTACTCAAAGACCTTGGAAGAGCATGCACAGCACGTTAAAAATGTGCTCTAGAAGTTGCGAGACAACAAACTCTTTGCCAATGCGAGCAAGAGTGAGTTTGCACTCAGGGCGTTGGAATTTTCGGGTCATGTCCTCAACGGCGAAGGCATTATGCCCAACCCCAAGAAAATAAAGGCCATTCAAGAGTGGCAAGTCCCGAAGACACAAAAGGGTGTCAGATCCTTCTTGGGGTTGGCAAATTACTACAGAAAGTTCATTAAGAACTTTTCTAAAGTGGCTGGACCACTCTCTGATCTTTTAGTCAAAGAGAGCAAGGTGATCCAATGGAATGAGGAATGTGATAATGCCTTTGCCGAATTGAAGGCACTGTTGAGCAGTGCTGGAGTATTGAAATACCCAGAATTTGATAAACCCTTTGAGGTGCACACCGATGCCAGTGACTTTGCCATTAGTGGAGTGCTTATGCAAGATGGACACCCCGTGGCCTATAAGAGTCGCAAGTTGACAGGGTGTCAACTTAGGTGGCCAACTCACGAGAAGGAGTTGTATGTGGTGATCCAATGTCTAAAAACTTGGAGGTATTACGTGGGTGGGATAAAGACTAAGGTCTTTACAGACAACATCTCACTCAAGTATTGGGATTTCAAAGCGACGGCGACACCTAAGGAACTTAGATGGTACGATATCATCATTTCAATGGATGTTGAATTGATACACAAACCGGGGCGTGACAACTTAGTCGCGGACGCTTTGAGCAGGCGCGAGGAGTTTATGACTCCTCGCATCATGACCATGGTTCAAGAGGAGGAAGCCCGGAATGAAGCTGGGGAGGATAATCCTGTTACAGCGGCTTTCATCCAGGAAGTGAGGGAAGCCATGAAAACCGAAATGATGCCATTTGGAATGAAGCCATCTTCAACTCGGTTCGCAAGTAGGGTACTGGAGACAGCGCTAGAAGGGTGCGTAACCTCAAGAGGAAAAAGGACGCAGCTACGGTGTGAGCGGAGAGCGGTGAGCGTTGAGCCATCAAATTTCAGGATTTTGAGCGCTGAATTGGTATTTTTAGTAAATAAATTTCTAAAAATAATATTTTACTATTTTTTCACGAATATTCTCAAGAATATTAGAATATTCTTGACTCATTACCGTGGTTTTGTGCTCCTAAACCCGTGGAGATAAGGCTAAATTTTCTGAAATTTGGTGGACTTAAACCACGTTCTTTAAACATGAAGAGACATTTACGAATTTTATAGAGTAGACTAGAATATTATAACTGTGAAATCAACAGTCCATGATTGTATAGCAAATCATAAATTTTTGTATATATAATAACATTTATTGATTATAGTAAAACGCTGATATCAAAATAAATAACGTGTGAAACACAAGATTACAGGGATAACATGTAGAATGGGTAGATGTAGATGCTGATTTACGTAGTGTGACATTGAGGTAGTCTACTCTCTAACTTGGTCTAGGATTCCCCTCTCTAGAATGTTTTTCACCTCGTTGAAACTGAGGGTGGGCGCTTGGATGAAGAGGTCTCTATCAATATCAAATTTGCATACCAATACCAACACGAAGTATAGGTGCTTGCAATGTTTATACGGTTCGCCTTTTCGTCCTAACTTAGCTATGGTTTTTTTGAACACCGGGCAAGAACACTCAGGGTTCTCACTAAGAGATAGTTTATAGATAGACTCTGAATCCGACTCCAAAGTGACGATACATCCAAAACCAGGTTGTGGTATCATGGTCACCTCGAGTATTTTTGCCTCCATGGCACGAGCTGAATCAATGTTCTTCATGTGCTTCGGAGTCACAACCTTGATGCGTCGAAGAACTTTAGACCTGCGTGATTTGGGGTACAAATCAGCCTTGTCCGGCACAGGAATATGTGACAAGTCTCTCGGTGGCGCAGAAGTATTGAATGTGCGGTTGAGAGGAAGGCGTTCCTTTTGTGGGAGCCGAAAACCCGCATTCTCCAACGCCTCTATTTCGTCTAGTGTCAGATTATTCCCAATCTTCACGGGCCAAATAGAGGGAATAGGCGGTCGACCTTGTTTCCGAGAGAACGGCTCAATCCATTTACGACGACTGCCCTTCACACAACGCTCAATGTCGTCTGGACAAAAGAAAAACTGATCAGTTTTTTTTTGACCTTCTTGAGGACGCTGCCATACCCCGGTGTAAGTTGGAGCTGCGGTCGCCTTCCCGTTCTGGACAATGCGGGATTCACATTTCTTCCTGGTCTTAGCCATAATACCCCAACAAGCCTTGGATGAGGATTCCTTCAAACAAGGAATGTGCCATAGACGCTCATTTACTCTCGTCTCTTGGATAGCAATGACGTACTGAATATTGGGTACTGGAGAAGCGGAGGGTTCCTGCAGTTGCTCTTGAACTTCATCTTCTTCATGGATAGGACTAAGATTCTCAGCAAGAGCTCGTGTGACTCTTCTCCCAATTCGAGGACGTGAGTAACTCATGGTGTCAGGTCGATGAGTTTCATCTTCAGCACCAATGGGAACATCAGCCTTACGTTTCCTAGAACCAAAAATCTCTGCCCCCTCCAAGTGGGCGTCACGCGTACAATAAGCTTCTGCTTCAGGGAAGTCCATAATGGCCTTGTTGAGGCAAGATGGATTGCCGGATCGATTAGCACGACGTTGAGCGGTATAAAGACGCTGACGAAGTTCTTCAACGGATGGTCCAGAACCACTTGCTCCGCCTTTATTGAATTAATGGTAGCCGACCACTTGGAGGAAGGCCCGAACGTAGTCATCAACGGCTGCGACGTAGAGATCCCTACTCTTATTGCCAGACGCTTGCAGCCACGTGTTATGGATTGACTCCGCAAGATTACATGAAGGCATCTCTGCGAGTTCTTTTGCCGAATATTTTTTTTCCTGCAATGATCAAACGTATTAGGCCTTTATTACTAATTAGGATTTGTACTTAATACAGATTCACAGTATATAAATCCACATAAAAATCAACTATTACTATATAAACAAGAACTGTTAATTTCTTTGGTACTGTCATAACATTACAAAAGCTACCATAGAGCATGAAATCAGCAGAATTATTGCAAAGAAATAGTACACTTACTAGTTCCATAAATCCACCCCATTGTCTGTATCTGAAGTGCCAGTACGCAAGCCAATGACCCAAGTGTTCTACACCAACTTCGGAGGTGGCCTTCGAGGATGCCCACCACGCTCGAATAGCCCAATATCGGGTCTCAGCCTCTTCCATAGTGCACGCATCCTTGTACTGCTTACAGAGAATCCGGTGTTGGCCTTGCGATTCGGGCACAATGTATTGTTTCGTATGTTTCTCAAGAGACTGTGTCCAGTGGAAATAACATGTGCGTTCGCGGCCTTCCATGGGGACAGCAGGGTTTCCAGAGCCGTAGATGATGCACACAGCGTTCCAGTTGGCTTGGGCACTATCAGCCATAAATCCTTGGAACTGCGGCTTAGGTACTCCATTCCTTGCCATCACATGATTTAGGTTTTTCCAGAAGACGAGTTGTGCATCTTTGTCCTCTGACTGAAAATCACAGCATGCAATGGTTAGAATGCGTTGGTAACGTGAGTCGTACACGTGGCAGGCCATGGTGGTCCAATCCGTAACGCGTTTGACATGGTCAAACATCATCCATGCGTGGGAGAGATTTCCTCCAGGCTGCATACGGCGAACCAGATCAACACCGCTACTGGGGCCGACCTCGGACATCTTGAAGATGAAGACTTTCTCCGATTCGTCGCCTTGGCCAGGGAACATGTTGCGTTGCACATATGCCCACTTGCTGGGACCTCTGAGCTTTGTACTCCCATCGAGAATGCCATACCTACGCAAGTACTTGAAAGTGTAGATACGATTGCGCATGCTGGGAGAGTTTAACTCTTTGCATTGTTCAAAGACTGGTTCTAGCTGCTGAAGAGAAAGATTGCCGGTTTCGGGGTCACCTTCGTCACGAAGATGTAAGTTTCCTAACAAGTCTTTGCTAGTTTCCATAACAATTTTGGAAACGGTTGCTTGAGGGTTACGGTCAACATGCTCTTCTAGTAACTCATCTATTTTTTTCCGTACACATCTATAATCTCCGACTTTGACAGGATGTTCGTGTGTTCCTATATGGACACATGCACGCTCTTGACAATCTTCTCCAACTATGTAAAAGATCTTCGCAGAAAAAGGCGCAACACACACATGAGGTTCTTTGCAAAGCTTACAGACCAGCGTGGATGAGGTCGGAGGCGCTCCGCCTACTGGGAAGGGGTCTTTGGTAATGCCTTCAAACTCCACGTCGTTCACTCCAGCGACTCGATCAGGTCGTTGCAAGAAGTCGCAGTTCGGGTTGTGGCACTGTAGATGACCTACACAATTCGAGTATCGGAAAGACAACCTCTGGGTGTTGCTGATGTTGGTGGTCATCGTTCTAGTCCGCACATGACTGTCGTACCGTTTATCCATCCCCTCCATGGACTTCGCGACCTTGTGAGTTGCAGACGGAAGAGTGGGCGAAAAGATGAAGAGTACATCGCCATTGAACAACGGAGGCAAGAAAGGTACGTTGACACTGCGGATGGTTTTGAAATCAATTTTTTTGAGGAGAGTCTTGCTACTTGGCATTCTAGCGAGATTGCAGAGGGATGGAATAATTTTTTTGGGCTTTACAATTTGCGATGAAACTAAAGAAGAAGGGGTGGCTCTTAGATAGTTATCCCTAAGAAGAGGTGGCAATGGAATATCAGACGACAGACGACATGGTTGTAGAGGAGACTTCTTCTCGTCTTCTGATGAATCCGAAATGTCAATGGTGACTTCTAGACCTGGTTCGACCTTGACACGAGTAAGAGCTGGAGCAACCGTGGAGATAGTAGAAGAACTACGTGGGGTCAGGAGAACTGTTGACGCGTTCATGACGGACTCCGTCAAGCCGTAGAGGCGATACTTTCCAGCTCTAAGCTTCCAGATTGTAGTATTGTTCTCGAGGATGATTGGATCTACGACCATGGAGTACTGAACATTATTAGTATCAGGTTCTAGAACTTCTCTCTCTAACCACAGTGAAGAAGCATCGTAGCCAAATCGAATTCCAAGCCACGATGCAGTGATGTCTACGACACCTTCAAGCCCTACGGACATGCAAATGGGAAAAAGTGCTCCCTGTGACACAATCTCAACAATGTCTGCAGCAGTGGGTTCAGAGGAGGAGGAAGCCATGATGTCCGAGAGGACCAACGAGCATCGACAGTGGATGTAAGGAAAGGATACACACAAGGTATGATACCGTTTATAAGAGAGAATTTGTACTAAGATCTCGTAATGAAGTAAATAAGGTGGGGAGAGTAATTAAATCAGACAATTACCATGAGGAAGAGTGAATATTATATACCATTAGGCAATTGTAATTAGTGTCATTAATATGCAAGTGTTGACAGTCTCAAAATTGGAAAAGTGACGGCGGCCGCCATTGTCAGAGCATTTGTATGCAAATTCAAATAATAGATTAGCATCTCATGTCAGAGACTGTCACAGTTGACAGACCATGAGCCGTCATAGTTGTTGCAATAATTTATGATAAACTGCACAAATTACGTTAGGGGCGGCTTGTGAACTTTGTTTAAATAGGAGTAGGACGACGAGATGGTCCTTTCTTTCGTTCGTTTAGTTGGAGTTCGTAAGGTATTGAGACGGTACGATCTGTGTGCTTCTGTTCAGAGTCTTGACATTATAGACGCGGTGAGCTTGGGGTCCGAGAGATCCAGTGACAGTGTGCCTAAGAAGAAAAAGAGGAGAGGGGGTACTCGTTTTAGTAATACGAAAGCGCGCAAACGAAGTGCATTGCGAAAGGTGGGTGCCTGAAGGTCGAGTGGAGATGAGGGAGGCGCTGCTGATTATGATCTGAACGATGATGAAGTCGGGCCCCAGTATAGGCGGAATCTGAAAATGCGGTCGATCAATCTTGACACAATGATCAAGATTAACGAGAAAGACACTGTTGAAGAGGGGAGCAAATTCAAGAGATTAATAGAAGAGCAGGAGCGCGGTAGAAGTGGATCGACATCTAGCAAATCTCTATGTTATTACATAGGAGGTGATGAGGTTGTACAAGATTCCGAGAAGCAGGTACGCTAGTATTATTGAGTTTTTGCCAATAAATTATTGCAGTTTGAGTTTAATGAGTTGAATGTTTGTCTACTAGGGTGATGATGATGAAGGTCTTAAGGACGATGAGATAGATGATTTAAGTTTTGACGGTACGGAGAAAGATTTAAAGGAGAGTTCTGAGAACGAGGAGCGGATGGACAAAATCAAGAAGTTGGAAGATGTTGAAGAAGATGAAGATACCATTGACCGTGTTTTAGAGGAAGAGGTAAATGACATGACGTTTTTCTTAAGTGTTATGAAGGAGTCTGGGCACTTTTTAGCATTCACGTCCATAGATTAGATATGTGATTATGTTTGTACAGTACCCCAATATAAATTTCGATTAAGTATTGCTTCAGTAAGAAAAATGTGACGAAATATTGAATATATGTTTGATTGGTTTTAAAAATTTTAAATCATGTCAGTTTTGAATGCGGTACAATTGTAAAGTCCCTTGAAGAAAAGACGCCCAATAGGATAATATAAAGGATTGAAGAGTATACCTCTAATAGGTACGGGTATATATGGAGACATCCTTGGTATCGGTTGTGGGGTATAGGGGTATCGGGATGTTGGGTAGAGCAGGGTATAATGCCACGGCTAAGTAATACCAGGGTATAAACCCCCGCCCAGAGTATAATCCCCCGGCCCCAGAGCAGGGTATAAACCCTGGGCCTTGTAGCCCTAGACCTCGGTATATACACCCGGCCCCAGACCAGGGTATAAACCACCGGCCACAGTCCAGGGTATAAACCCGCAGCCCCAGACCAGGCTATAAACCCAACCTCAGACCCAGGTATAAACCCCCGGCCCCGGCAGCAGCGCCGTTGGGTACCGGGGTATGAAGCCCGGCCACGCTCCCGTTCCCTGTGTAAGCTCCGCTCCCTGTTACCGCTCCGCTCCCTGTTACCGCTCCGCTCCCTGTTACCGCTCAGCTCCCTGTGACCGCTCCGCTCCCTGTGACCGCTCCGCTCCCTGTGACCGCTCCGCTCCCAGTGACCGCTCCGCTCCTTGTGACCGCTCCGCTCCCTATGACCGCTCCGCAGAGCCCCGTGACCGTCCCGCTGAGCCCTGTGACCGCTCCGCTGAGCCCTGTGACCGCTCCGCTCCCTGTGTCCGCTCCGCTGCCTCGGTCCACTTCGCTCCCTGTGTCCGCTCCGCTCCCTCTCCGTTTCTTCCCTGTCCGCTTCTCAGCGGCGCGTAGCTCAGAATAACCAGTTGATGCCGGCACGTTCGGCATGTGATCCTTGGAAAATTAGAAAGCGATAGGTCCTCCTTTGTGCGCCAGCGCAAAACCCTAGAAATCAAAAGAGAAGCCGCCCATGAGAAAAGATCCGCCTCAAGATAAGCTTGGCAGTCGACAGTTTAGAAAAGCTGTCAGGAGAGATGCTTGACAGAAAGTGTGACAATTTGGATTGTAGCTACCACAATAGAAAGGATGCAATTAGTAAAGATGCTTACGATGAACTAATATGGCGGACCTGTTCCTATCAACAACTTCTTTCTTGTCAATATTCAGTTTCATTTGAATGAAGGAGCAACAATGGCGAACCTGGGCGTAGAAGAGGAGATCACAATGCGGCAAGAAGGTGAAGATGTAGAGAAGGAGTTGGAGAATGTGAGTTCCGAATCCTCGACAAGCCTCTTTTCTGAGTTTTACAGGGAATACACTCTCGAATATGCTCCAGGGAAAGAATTTAAGACTCGTGAAGAAAAGGAGACGTGGTTTGCGAGGGGCTTCAAGGTTAGAATTACCTCACTTATCCTGTACTCAAATTGATACATATAAATGCCGAGAAATCTCATGCATCTCTAATGAAAGTACGAATTAGTACTTTGTCTGAATCGCTCTTCTCAGAAGAGAGAATTTTTTTTCAAAATTTGGGCCCTTGCGGTGGTCCTCGTGATCTATGAGTGTTCTGTTCTGGATAGAGGTCGACACCCTCCCCTTGCACGCTAAGCTCAGAGGGCAGGACCGAATCTGAAATGGAGGAAACTATTGTGGAATTCCCGGCTTGCAGTAGTCCTCGTGATGTAGAGATGCGTTGCCTGTAAGGAGGTCGGTACCCTCCCCTTGAACTCTGAGCTCACAGCCAAGTGTTGAGACGTTGGCGTGGTACATACTGGTGTTGGGCTGCCGATGCTTGGATTCGAAGGCCGCGCTGCCAGTGAGGGAATTCCCTAAGGCGGTGGCCTGGATCTCAGCCGGTCCTTGGAGAATGGGACTCGCCACCCCCACAAGGTTCTGTGTGTGTCTTATTAGCAAGCTTGGTGAACTTTTTTTCGGGAACAGCTCCTCCTTGTGTCAGACTTTCGTCCACGAAAGTCTGGCAGGGGCTGGGGAGCTTCAATTTTTTTCTCTTTGAATGTCTGCTGATTTTCCCTCGATGTGCATTTTCTGTGGAATTCCCGGCTTGCATAGTCCTTGTGATGTACAGATGTTTTGCCACGAAGGAGGTCGACACCCTCCCCTCGTGGGCTGGGGCGCTCTGATCCAGGTGTTGGAACGCCGGCGTGGTGCACAGCAGTCTTTGCCGACCGCCGATCTTTGGGATTCGAAGGCCGCGCTGCCAGTGAGGGAATTCCCTGAGGCGGTGGGCTGGATCTCAGCCGGGCCTTGGAGAATGGGACTCGCCACCCCCACAAGGTTCTGTGTGTGTCTGATTAGCAAGCTTGGTGAACTTTTTTTCGTGAACAGCTCCTCCTTGTGTCAGACTTTCGTCCACGAAAGTCTGGCAGGGGCTGGGGAGCTTCAATTTTTTTCTCTTTGAATGTCTGCTGATTTTCCCTCGATGTGCATTTTCTGTGGAATTCCCGGCTTGCATAGTCCTCGTGATGTACAGATGTTTTGCCTCGAAGGAGGTCGACACCCTCCCCTCGTGGGCTGGGGCGCTCTGATCCAGGTGTTGGAACGCCGGCGTGGTACAGACTGGTGCTGCGCTGCCGCTGCTAGGATTTGAAGGCCGCGCTGCCAGTGAGGGAATTCCCTGAGGCGGTGGGCTGGATCTCAGCCGGGCCTTGGAGAAGGGGACTCGCCACCCCCACGAGGTGCTGTGTGTGTGTGATTAGCAAGCGTGGTGAAATTTTTTTCGTGAACAGCTCCTCCTAGTGTCAGACTTTCGTCCACGAAAGTCTGGCAGGGGCTGGAGAGCTTCAATTTTTTTCTCTTTGAATGTCTGCTGATTTTCCCTCGATGTACATTTTCTGTGGAATTCCCGGCTTGCATAGTCCTCGTGGTGTACAAATGTTTTGCCACGAAGGAGGTCGACACCCTCCTCTCGTGGGCTGGGGTGCTCTGATCCAGGTGTTGGAACGCGGGAGTGCTACAAGCAGTCTCTTCTTGCCCGATCTTTGGGATTCGAAGGCCGCTATGCGCCCGAGAGGGAATTCCCTGAGGCGGTGGGCTGAATCTCAGCGGGGCCTTGGAGAATGGGACTCGCCACCTCCACGAGGTACTGTTTGTGTGTGATTAGCAAGCGTGGTGAACTTTTTTTCGTGAATTGCACCTCGGAGTGTCAGACTTTCGTCCACGAAAGTCTTGCAGGGGCTGGAGAGCTTCAATTTTTTTCTCTTTGAATGTCTGCTGATTTTCCCTCGATGTGCATTTTCTGTGGAATTCCCGACTTCCATTGTTCTCGTGATGTACAGTTGTTTTCCCTCGAAGGAGGTTGACACCCTCCCCTCGTGGGCTGGGGCGCTCTGATCCAGGTGTTGGAACGCCGGCGTGGTACAGATCGGTCTTTGAGGCTGCCGATCTTTGAGATTTGAAGGCCGCGCTGCCAGTGAGGGAATTCCCTGAGGCGGTGGGCTGGATCTCAGCTGGGCCTTGGAGAATGGGACTCGCCACTCCCATGAGGTCATGTGTGTGTGTGATGAGCAGGAGTGGTGAACTTTTTTTCGTGAACAGCTCCTCCGAGTGTCAGACTTTCGTCCACGAAAGTCTTGCAGGGGCTGGAGAGCTTCAATTTTTTTCTCTTTGAATGTCTGCTAATTTTCCCTCGATGTGCATTTTCTGTGGAATTCCCGACTTGCATAGTTCTCGTGATGTACAGTTGTTTTCCCTCGAAGGAGGTCGACACCCTCCCATCGTGGGCTGGGGAGCTCTGATCTAGGTGTTGGGACGCCGGCGCGTGAGTGCGTTCGTCTTTGGGCCGCCGATCTTTGGGATTTGAAGGCCACGGCACACGGTGAGGGAATTCCCTGAGGCGGTGGGCTGGATCTCAGCCGGGCCTTGGAGAATGGGACTCGCCACCCCCACGAGGTCATATGTGTGTGTGATGAGCAGGAGTGGTGAACTTTTTTTCGTGAACAGCACCTCCGAGTGTCAGACTTTTGTCTACAAAAGTCTGGCAGGGGCTGGAGAGCTTCCCTTTTTTCTTATTTGAATGTCTGCTGATTTTCCCTCGATGTGCATTTTTTGTGGAATTACCGGCTTGCATAGTCCTCGATGTGTACAGATGTTTTGCTTTGAAGGAGGTGGGCACCCTCCCCTTGTGGGTTGGGGAGCTCAAAGCCAAGTGTTGGGATGCCGGCGTGGTACAGACTGGTGCTTGGCTGCTGGTTTAGGATTGCTGTTATTTTCATTTATGTGTCAATTTTTGTCAGGCTTTCCGGCATTGAAGCGGAACTCGTGATCTACTGGGTGCTCTTTTTCCTAATGGGATTGACACTTTTCTCGATTAATGGAGCTGAATTATATTTGTTTAGTTCCTTGTTGAACGCTATCTTAATGTCGGCTTTCTAATGGTTGTGAGTGGTATTGCAGGATCATTCTAAGCCACCTGCAGTTCATCCTGAAGAGGAATCCGATGCAGATAGCGACCTCTCTTTCTTGAGAGACGAAGTGTTAGCTTACATTGAGTCCCGTCGATTAGTAGTAGCTTTGAGCTCGGTTCCCGGAACTCCGCCTCCTCTCACCCCTGTCGGTCACACTTATCGTGTTGACTTTGATCGGGTTGCGATTAACAAGCAAATGGGAAAGAATGATGCCAAAGCTAGACGCATCCAAGACAAATCAGTAGCTAGATGTGCACCACGTCGTTCTCCACCTCTTGCCGCAAAGTTACAATTTAAATAATTGTATCCTCATAGTATATGATATGTTTATCATATGCTTACTTATAAAGCCATTTTGATATATTATTTTTCTTATAGTGTCAATTTGACACATTCTTATTCTTTTTGTGGTGTGTTGTACTTGCTTTTTGAATTGCTAGATGAATCTTGATCAAGTCCAGTTTCTTCAACCACAAATGGGATCTTCCGACGGTGACGAACTCTTACTTGATAGTGGTGGAACTGTTGGAGAGTTGAGCAATAGAGTACCGGAAGAGACTCCATCGATGACTGATGTCCAAGCTCAAGCAACGCAAAATCAAGATGGACACGAGTATCTTTCCGACGATGAAGACACCCCTTTGCCTGGAGGTGTCACTGTCGGAATCGTGCACATGCCTCCGCATCTTGAAAACAAAGATCCGGATTGGAGTGCAAACGAGATGAGAATGATTCACAAAAGTGATTCAATTGCGATCATCAACAGGTTAAGATACAAACCTGTGAAAAAGTCTCGCATGCTAATTCCATTGTGTCGTCTTGTATGTTATCCCAAGGTTCGACCTATCTCCGAACAAGACGTACGAAAGTTGGAGAATGAATTCAACAAAGGCTATCGAGAAGGAGACCAAGTCATGTATGTTTCTCCCTTCGATAAGAAAGGGAGAGAGAAAATGGTTGACGCCGGAGATGCAGTGTGGACGAATCCACTTTGGAAGTCTGCTAATAAGGAGTTTGAGAAGACGTTACTCTCTGATCCGGATCTTCAACACTTGAGCGAGAAGTACTTTTACGTGTACAAAGGTAACCACCGCGTTACTGCATGGATGCGTCACATTGAGAGGTACCATAAGATGGAACCTTCTTGGCACATCTCCGTGGATTGTATCGTACTTGATGCACGAGGAGAGAGCAACCTCCTCCTCGACGCTATGAACGACATCAATTGGTGAGTCATTCTCATATGTTTCAAATACAATTTAATTGTATTCTACATATCTTTAATATCTCTCATGTTTGATCCGACTGTGCAGGTCTACTGAACATGACCATGTCGAAGACGGTTTGTGTGCGAAATTGCGGCGCATGAGGAAGTTTGGTAAACTCACACTTGAGGATTTCAAGGATCTGATATCTCCAGAGGATTACAAAATATGCAAGAACGCCAAGGCCAAGAAAGATACTTGGTATCCCGTAACAATTGACGTTTTTGTAAAATTCTTATATGCGGTAAGTTTAGTAGAATGTGTTTGAAATTTTCTGGTTGTATGTTGTTTTTTGGACTTTATTAATCGTTCTTATGTTTTGAACAGAGGAGATTAGCAAAGGCTTCAGATGACGCAGAGACCAATTACTACGCCAGAGTCCCAAAAGAGAAACAAACAGGACCCGGAGTATGGAGTGCCATGGATAATGCGATCAAATCAGAAATTAAGGCCATTCGTGGCAAAAACTTCGACAAGATGGTCGCTGTGGCAAACCATAAATTTGGGAAAGTATTTGCGAAGGAGGTAAAAAATCCACTCTATTCACGTTTCATATTACTATATTTGTGATCATGATTCATAACTCGATTCTTACTTATGAATTCCATGTGCAGATTTATTCCCATTACAGCAAGAACCTGAAACCCGATATGACAATCAACCGCTTACAAATGGTAGCTACTACCAATGTTCTTTGCAATTTTAAAGGAAACTGGCTCCAATGGTGGAACTCATCAGACGAAGTTCGACGTTCTTTTCGCTTCCCTGCTGAATGTCCAATGAAAGATAAAGCTCTAGTTGCATTTCTGCATCGCGCATCTCTTTGGGCACAGGTATTTAAATTATTTTTACGTGTTGTTACTGTTACAGTTCATATAGTATTTTCATCATTAACATGTTTTTTTCACAGCTCGATCATTCACTTCAAAGTGAATTGCAAAACCTGATTGACAATGAAAATCTCAACATTGAGTGGTCTAGTGTTGTCCTAAAGCCATCTGAGTATGTGGAGAAGTGGAGGTTGCTCTTATAGAACAAGGCATTCAACAACTATCTTGGTCCTAATGCAAGCCCAAAGTTCATCAAAGGCTCGGACCTTCAAAAGATTACCGGGGGCAAAGTTACAATTAAGCGACTTTTATTCCGGTATGTTTTTAATTTTCTCTTCAATATTATTAAATTTGTTACAACTTGTTCAATTTACACAATCTGATTTTTCACACTTTTGTAGGTACTTAAAACAAGAGCTCGTTGCGAAGGGAGCATTAGCTTCGTTCTCCATTCCAATGGAGTTCGAGGACATTTCAGTCACGAATGATCCCCGCAGCTTTTTCTCCACAGCCCAACAAGAGCGGTTTACCAACTCCCAACTGACGACCGGTGGATGGTTCCTGGAGTGCGACCACAACTACGTGCACAAAGAGGAGAAGCATCTTCTTCGAAACCTTGCTTCTAACCCAGCTGACTCTGCACCGATGGACATTGACGACGATGACGATGACGACCTCTCCATTTTAACAGACGCACCTGATCCAATCTCTTCTCCATCTTCACCAGTTGCACTGTCCAAGTCTCGTGCAAACAGGAAGCAACGCAACGCTGTTGCAGAGCCTGTTGTGGATCTTGAGCAAGAATCCGAAGAGAATGCTCCCCTCGGAGTTGACATTGGAGGGCCAGAAGATGCTGATCTGACTCAGGCTTCAGCGGGAGCCGCAAACAATACAACTCGGCGCGGTGCAAGATTGACTCAACTTTCAACAGGTGGACTTACGAATGTTGGGGCCCCACCTCAATCATTCACCGTTGACCACAACTCGCAGCAGTCCCCCCGTCGCCTCAGCCAGCCAATATTTGCTAGACGCCCTCTTCCGAAACCCAATCACGTTGGTAGCAGCTCGTCTTCGAAAATATCAGTCACTCTGCCAATGCATCTCGAGAAGGGGAACATTGGGGATTTGGTTCATCAGTCATCGAAGACGGCAAAATGGGATTCGCAAATCCTAGATATCGTCGAGCACATCAAGAAGGTATTATTTCATACATTTGTCATTCATAATCTCCCTTATCACATTTTGTACTTGTAAATCTACTAGCCACTACCTAATTTTTGACTCGTATCTCAGATTGGAAAAGACCGTAAGTACTCGTGTTCGGCGATGGAGTATGAACCCAAGCATCCAGGGATTGATCTCATTTTTGTAGATGCACCTGAGAACTTGCCTGTACCGGGTGTGTCTCCATCGGAAATTCCATCCTGGAACCGGCGTGACAAAACCTACTTTGAGAGCCTCTTTGTGTTTGCCGCGTATCATTTGACAGACGTTGGAGCCATTCTTCTGATGCATCCAAAATGTCGTAGAATCGAGCGTACTGTCGATTCTGAGTCCCATACGTATGGTTTTCGTCTTGTTCGAGACTGGTGGGGATATAATCCCCTCCCTATGGCCTCTACCGTACCCAAACCGAAAGTGGTACGAACCATATTCTGGTTTCTGATTTCACTATTCTTGGTTATTGTCTTTTTTATATCTATATTAATGTATCTATACTTATGTTTTGCAGACTCACTGCTTCCATATCAAAGTGTATGTTCGCAAAGAGTATGTTTCGAAATTCCAAACTCGGCAAGTGGCACATGCATACGCGGATGTGGCAATCGTACCTGATGAGGAAGACCACCTCTGTAACTTTGCAGAGAAGGAAACTTTGCGTTATCATCCGGACGGTACGCCATGGCGAGGCTCACGAGAGAAGGACCCCTCCTTCATTCAATGTTTCGTCGATTGTCTCACGGACGAGGGGGGTATAGTCTTCGACTGGAGCGCAAGTACAGGTATTGTTTCCGTAGACTCTGCACTAGAATTCGTTTCTTTATTTCGCATTTTTAACGTAGGCTTCCGATTTTGTTAGGTGCATCTGTGATTGCTTGCGCGCGCTCCAACCGACACCTCATCGCCATGGAACCTGACGAAGAAATCTTTGATGGTGTACTCGCGGATTACAAGAGTGGTCCTCCCGGTGATGAAGAAAGTGGAGAATCGGCCCCTCCTGCAAATTATGACTCTGACGAACCGGTCGTGAAGAAGCCACGAAAATTCATCGGTGCGTAATTCCATCTTGTATTCTCTTTATCGATTAATAAAAACGCACTTACATATTGGTAGTACTGACTTTCTTTGCAATTTTAGGATCGCAGGTCTGAAAGAGCGATTGTCTCGCAACGCTCATCTCTACAAGAGTCCTCCATCAAAATTCAACCTACCATCGTACGCTGAGCGTCTTGCTCAAGAGTTTGTTCAAGCTCCATCTCCCATTCTCTCTGACACTCCACGTCGACGTTATAGCAATAGTGTGCTCAAGTTTATAGACTTTGAGGCAGATCAGTGTGATCAGCACTTTAATGGTTCTACACCATCTGCCTAGTGTGATTTGTTTTCCGGTAGGTACTGGACATGGTAGCGCCATACATTCGTAGTTTTCCATGATCTATTACTTATATACTATCTATATGTGTTTTTCAATATATACGTTTTTATATTTTTATAAATCGGTACTTTGTATTCAAAAAATTCCAGCACAATCAAGCCAACTCTCAATCCAAGTGTGAGTCGTGGCCAAACAACTACTATAACTAGCAATCAACTAGTCGTAGTTGCAATCACTCCCGGAATCTCTGCTGCTGCGATCACCAGCTTCTGAAGTGAATTCCACGAAATCCTCCCAAATCGTCTGCAGAGGCACTATCTCATACTTGTTGCAGCTGAAGCACCCCCAATATTTGCCCGTCATGTCCTTGAGGTAGTCGTCTCCCTTGTTCCGTGCGATACACGCTGCACACCACGCCTTGTTACAATAATCACACGGGATCACAAACTGCATTCCCCCACACCAATTGCATTGCTCATCATTGTACTGGGCGTTCTTCGTGAATACAACGTCGTCCAACACAAGTTTGCACGAAATGCATATGCCAACACCGAAACGAGGATGCTCCAACAAACAAGCACGGATTTATTTCTCCCCACAGGCAGTGCAGGAATACAAGTACAATGGATCAAAATCGCCCGAATTCCCCGCCATTTGATCCGCAAGAGTGCAAGAGTGAGAAGCTTCAAAAACGAGATGGCCAACGAATTGTTTTGAGATGCTGGCTACCCTGCTCCTCCGTTCTCGTATATAAAGGGAGAACTCCGGATTTCCCTTCCAGCCTCACCAACCCGATTTCTCATCACCGGCAGTGCCGTCAGGATCGACACACCGGCAACGCCATCAAGATCGGCACACCGGCAGCTTTTCCAAGGCAGCTGTTCTGTACTCTCGATGGCACCGACATTTTAACAAAGTAGAATTCGACACTGAATTCCCTTACATTCTCGTGACCGCCGACGTGAGTTCTCAGGGAGACCGTCGCAGCACTTTTCTTACATTCTCGTGAGTAATGAGCACCGACACAATGGGCACCGACACTGCACAGCTACATGGGACGTATTCACCCCTTAACCGACACTCCTTATGACACAACCCATCCAATCTCATGAAGTCTAACATCATAATGCATGAGCACCGACATTTTGTGCATGGGACGTATTCACCAACCGACACTCCGACACTCCTTATGACACAATCGATTCCCATCTAGTCCGACACAGCCCAACACATTTCCAGTACAAAAACCTGTTTTTTTTTTTGTAATATGAGAACATATTTTTGTTTTTCACAAATTAGCTAACCCATTTAATCCATTACGGCCGAGGGCGCCCTTCCTGGATTTGGCAGTATTTGGAGGCAGCCACGAATTACAGGGTAGACAATTAAATGAGTTCCCCGAGGATCCCATCAATGGAATCTCAACTGCTGGATTTCTAGATAGTGAGAATTCACTAACGTTGGGCCACATGATCAAGATATTGAATCCTTTTTGAGGAGGCTACGACTGACACAAATATGAAGTGTACCATGACGAACTGTTTCACAAGGGCACATTTGGCCGGTTTGATCGACGAGATCGATTTTTTAGAAACGATGTGCTGGGACCAGCCTCCACTCGGAACATATGAACTTCGTTTGAGCACAATTGTCATTGTGGGGTCAAGAGGGCTCCAAGTTCACTGTGCATGGGGTCATTAGTTGCGCACTTTCAATGCCCTCCACAATCATTCAGTTGAGCCCTTGTTCAATTTGTATTCCCCTAGGTCCTCACAAATAGACCAAATTTGGCAGTCTCGGCCCAAAAGGGTTAAGAGCAAAACAACAAAAACGCCTTTAACGGTTACGTCAGCCCTAATTTTGATGTAACTTCTTCAACTTTAATTTCCATGCATCGATGTATGTAAGTGTTTAAGTTTTAAACTCAATGCAGCCTAAAAGTTTCAGAAGGTTTTTATTATTTTCCATTGGAGTGATTGAATCTTGCCAATGTTGGTAGGGGCTATAGTCCATTATATGTATAGCTCAGGATAGCTGCTTTAAGTCGCAGTGCAACGCTCAAACGAGGCCGAGGAGAATCGAACTCGGACCACTACAATGCCACGTGAATGTCTTTCTCTACAACTTACAAGGAGAGACAAGAAGACGACCTCTAGTTATGAATTTCATATTATATAATCCGCAGCATTTACCAATAACTCTGACAAGTGTAATAGGAAATTGATGACGTCAGCCCTAATTATTCTCTAAATCTTAAAATCGATAAAATAAACTTATTGGTTACCTAAATGGCCATCCCAAATTTTGGTTTACATTTTGTATATGATTTGATTCAAATTGGTTACACATGATGACGCCAGACCATAATTTAATTAACTTTTATTTAAACTTGCAAATGTGGATAATTTATGAAATTTTGTATAACCTCTATACCATGAAAATAAATGGATAAAAGACCTTTATCCACGGTTTTGGGTACTTTTTTGCCTAAAAGTGACCATTTCAAAAATTCAGAACCACCCAGTCCATGGTAATAGGGCTATTAACTTCTAATTTTTTTTTTGCAATGAGTGGTAATAGGGTCTTAATCTTTCATGAAAAAAAAGAAAATTCTGCCAATCACCGCTCACCGCTCACCGCTCTCCGCTCACACCCGTGCATTCCCCGAGGAAAAACGGTCTCCATTACTACAGACAACACAGGTTGTATATGCGGCAAGGGGAGCTAAGGCAAAGGCTTCCCATGGAGTTCCATGATAGTCCCCTTGCAGGGCATAAAGGGGTGTTGGCTACAAAGATTCAATTGGCAAATAAGTACTTTTGGCCATTTATGATGCGGGATGTTGAGGACTATGTGAAGTCCTATGTTAAATATCAGATGAACAAACACAGCACCCAAGTGAAAATTGGGAAACTGCAACCCTTACCGATACCCAAGGGACCGTTCCAGTCAGTGTCTATGGACTTCATGACTGGATATTCAAAGTCTAATGGCTAGGATGCAATCTTAGTCATAGTTTGCAGGTTTAGCAAAATGGCCACATTTGTGCCCACCACTAAGTCAGTGGATGCTAGAGAACTTGCAGACTTGTTCTTCGACTGCTGGGTGAGGTATAAGGGTTTCCCTTGGGACATTGTAAGTGACAGAGGTCAAGTGTTTCAGTCCCTGTTTTGGCAGCACATGATGCGCAAAACGGGAGTGAACATAACCATGACCACTGCTTGGCACCCGGAAGGTGATGGACAAACTGAGAGGATTAACTCAATCCTCAATATGTATATGCGTTCCTTTTGCGACGGGGACCAATTGCAGTGGCCAAAGTTACTTGCAATGGCAGAGTTGTGTTACAACACAACTCTCACGGTGTCCCACAAGAAGACACCGTTCTTTGAAGCACACTTTCTCTCCAACCGTTCTTTGAACCACACTTTCAGGAACCTGGGGCTGCCATCGGAGTTGGCAGCTAAGTGGTCCGCTAGATGGATTGGGTCTTATAAATTCCTCAAGGTTCTCTATAAGGATGTGTACATCGTGGAGTTACCACCAAGACCAGGAAAACCTATGCATCCAGTTTTCCATGTGTCCCTCCTAAAGAAGTACCACAAGGATGATAGGAATTTGCATCTATGGCAACAGGACCCAAGACCTGAACCGGAGTATGAACTTTGGGATGGTAAGGTGGGTAAAGTGTCTGCAATTCTAGATTCCAGAAAGGTTTTTGGGAGAAACAAGCAGTATAAATGTTTGTTAGAAGGATACAGTTCATTCGAGTTTGAATGGATTAATGAAAACAACTTGGGGCATGTCAAGGAAATGGTCAAGGAATTTGAGGCTCGCCGGAGCGAGGAGGCCAAGGATACATCTAAGGCCACATCCAAGAAGAAGACCTCTTCGTTGACACCTTTGGATAAAGACGTCGAGGACTTAGAGGAAGTTCCCGAGGAGGACACTCTTCAAGACCACACTGGCCCCAAGAAAAAGTTTAAAAGGAGTAAACGGGCAAAAGCAGACCACATCTTTCATAGGCGGTGAAGCCTCTTTCCTTATTCTCCCAGAACTCTGAAGTGGAGCGACTTTAGAGACTACCACGTCAATGAGGACATTGCGTGCCTCAAAGAGGGGGAGGAAGCAGTCTAACCCTAAAGGACATCCTACCCTTGTGTCCGTTGGATGACGGATTTCCATACGGAATGCATGATGCGGACATCAAGTTCTTTAAGAGGGGGTGGATGTAACACCCTCCAAGTATAGAGGATGGCAAGGTGGACTTGGGCGCCAGAAGAATGCTGGCGCCCCTTGCTAATAGCCAGACCCGGTTGGGAGTGCCAACCCAGAGCGGGCGTATCTAGGTTGGTCGGTATGGTGGGCCGTGCTTGCGATGCGAGTACAAAGGGGGTGCGGCGCGATGCCACGCGCGGTGAGGCCAGGATGGACTCGTAGCTCGCTAGGACTAGCGTGGAAAAGCCGTGTCTCGTGTTCTGGCATTGTTGCCTTAGCGCGGGGCTCCCGAGGGTGAGACAAAGTGAGACCCACGAGTTGGACTAAGCCAACCAAGTGGCCTTGCAGGCGGATGCTTGTTAAGGTTAGAGTGCTAACCGTGTGCTTGTTTTGTGCAGGTACTTAACTAAGGTTAGTGACAACTAAGTGAGCAGCTTGGAGCGGCTGGGCGTAGCGTGGAGTTAGCGAAGCGTTACACCTCCTATATTCCCGTCAATCAGCCTACTTGGGCTATCTGTGGGCCTTCGACTTCCACCACCCAAACTCCACCCGAACTCGTAGCACCTCCAAATCCTGCAGTTCCAGCCTGCATTCTTTTTGATCCGGCTACGCCAGTACCCGACGTTGTTATTGAGGAGATGATCAGTGACGAATCTCGTTCGGAAGCTGATATCGCCAAGCAGGGGGAGAACAATGGCGTTCATCCGCTCGAGACTCGAGACCAGCGAAACGACGACGTGGACTACAAGGCAAGCGACCACGGACGAGCAGATAAAGATCTTCTTGATGGTGCTACCTTACACTTGGTGACCTCCATTTCGGTTGATGCAACCTCCGTGCATGAGGTTCCCGAGGGTAGTCAAGACTTGCAGGAAGATGCACAAAGAGCGGTTCAGGGTGCCCCAATCTCCCTTGTCTCTGTGATCAACAAACTGGACTCAGTACTTGCGACTAATCCCTCTGTGAGCTTCTTATCAATTGTTGCAAATCTTGTTTAGGTCAGGTCGACCTAAATTTATGTTTATCTGGTTGATGAGCATCTGCTCATATTATTGCTCTACTTGAATGATTTTTAATTTTGTAATAATTCTTAAAGCCGGCGCTCCTTGTTTTACAGGAGTCCGACATTGAAGACGGCGAGTAGGTCTTGCGAGTTAGTCTTCGAATTATTGGATGGTCTGCCACGTTTGTAGATAGTACCATGTAGTGACATCATTCAATAAAATGAAGACTTATTATTTTATCATTTGCGTCTGTACTGCGTCCGCGTCATTCTCCCTCATTCTTGGCGCTAAATATCGTCATTTCTCTATCGGGACCCGCCTCTGAGTACCTTATTTCGTCCGCTTGCCACCAGAACCTCCACCGACCACCTTGTGCTGTGCGTCGGTGTGGTGGTCCGGTCCTCAATCACTCCGAGCAGTCATTTGCATGCTTCAGCATTTCACAAGGTAACACTCTTGTTTTAATATCGTCCGCAATGGTCACTTGTTGTGCTGCAGGCTAGATTGCCTAAATCTTCAAGCAGGACTTTCCCTACATCCTTCGGTCAACCCCTACCGCATGTGCCATCATTCAATGGGCACCGGTCCATGCCCAAGTGGATGAATGTGGTGTTGGAGTTGAACGGCGTCCTTTGTTCCACTACCTCTATGTCTCAAGCTCCATCCCAGCACCTTATTTTTCCCAATCCCAAACACCCTCTTGTTCTTTCGTCAACTATCCCCACCGTAGTTGCTGACACGGTAGTATACTGTCCTCCTGGACTTACATCATTCCTCAATGTGTTAGACCGTTTCTGCCACATCGACGTTTGGAGTACCCTTCAACCTGAAGTAGTCGACGGTCTTTGCACCTTCCTTTTCTCTAGAACTGTTGCCGTTCCGCAAATCATATTGGCCTCAAACTCCTGCGATGGTCTCTTGCTGAAGAATTACACGAGGGCCATGTACCCTGGCACGACTAATCCTATCTTACTTAAAGATCCACGTCGACGTCTTCTCACTAGAAGGGATGCTAATTTCAACACCCAGAACTTTATTATGGTTGATAGCAACCCTGCGGCTTGTATGGCTGTTCCTCCACTGAACACTCTCTTTCCTGATCCTTGGGTCCATTCACATCTGGGTCCACCCTCAGACTCTTATCCACTGAAATTAATCCACGAGTTTTGTTTTGCCGTACATTTGAGAGGTCCGCAGAACTTCCGTCAACTTATGACTAGTAGACCCTCTCACAATGACTTGTCCAAGGACTCCGAGTTGTACGGCATTATGTCTCGGAATTTGCCCTATGTGTGGAACCAGCTCCTACTAAATGGAAGAACTATGTCGTGATTACTTTCATTTCCGGTATTAGTTAAAATTACTTTTTCCTTGACTCAGTGTTGTAATGCCTGGTCAGATGATCACCATTTCGTAGTCATGGATTTGCGAATTGCCACTTTCAATTGTTCTAGTGAGTCTACCATTAGAATGCCTTTTAAAGATTTAGTGTTTGTTTTTATGATATTCAGGTTTTCAGCGATGGACAACGAAGTGCCTCTTTGGATGATATTCCCCCAATGGGTCCCTCTACGATGTCAGATCCCTCTTACAATAGTCAGGGGTCGAGGACACTCTCGGAGTTGGAGCGAGGGCGGTACATATATCCTGCTCGAGATGACGCATCTGCTGTGGACTTTACCAAAGACGTCATGGATGATGATGATGATGATGTCGTTGATAGTTACTTCAATGTACCGAATCGACTTGTGGCGGCTTCACGTGATAACATCCCGGCGACGACGACAGGCACCGTGGCACGGATTACCGATACCTTAATTCATTCTACGGACCTAGGTGTACCCTGCGATTTAGCTCCCGTGAAGCTAAATGATCCTTTGCGAACTACAATCGCCCGTGTGGGACTATCCTTTGAAGGAAACTATCCCCGAGTTGTTGGGAAGCGTGACAGAAATGAGGCTTTTGGTGATGCACGTCCACGTAGTACTATATAGATTATACTGGGCTTTACTTTAGGAGGTCTACAATTACACCAATAATATGTTTTCTGGATTTTTCAAGCAATAAACCTTTCTCCTTTAGTAAATTTGTGTTAATCATTGTTTGTATTATGAATGAATTCTTCTTTTTGTTTCAGTATAGTTTGTATATTCATTATTCCGTCTTTTTATTTTGAAAATATTCTGCTATATTGATAAAACGTGCTTTTTATTTTGAGAATACTTCTCTCTATATTGATAAACTTACATTATTTGGTAATGTATTTGGCTTGATGCAATCTAAGTGCAATTGTATTACTCTAAGTCGTATTTACCATTTTGTGTATATATTTCCATTATAATGAATTACGTGTTTACCGTGTTTGGGTTCCTCCCCCCTATTCCTAATGAAGAACGTCTGCTTGGCCTAGAAGACAAGACATCGCCATTAATTTGTCCCCCTCCATCTACAGTGTCTGCAATGCCTCTAGGCCGTATCCGTTTTGTAGTGGATGTTGAGCCTCCAAACCCTCCGCGGTCTATGTTTCCGCTAGGTGTGTTAGTTCCCCCACGTCCTCTAGCTCCGTTTCTTCCACATGTTTGGTGGTATTGTCCCATTGGATGATGGATAGCGGGCCTAGGGATAATAGGAGGTCTCCCACGGGAGCCATCAGATTGGGAAGCTCTTCCACTAGCATTTGTTGCTCCTCCACTAGTATTTGGTGTAGGTGTATTTAGCCCAGAGACTATTCTGGAGACCCGAATATCCGCGTGCCTTGGGTCAACATCATCGGTGGGTTCAAATGCATCGTGAATCTTACTGAGATTTTCGGACTAAGACATTGGGGCGCAACAATGGGTGTAATAGTTTTCCCAATCTCTCCTAATCTTGATGCATTTGGGCTATTTCCCAGTTCTTGCAGGACCCCATCTTCAAATTGATCCACAATTGTTGTCTAGGTATTGGGAGTTCTAATAGTACCAATTGTGCCATCTTCTCTCTTGTTCTGCTTATTGTCCTCATTGTTTCCGAAAGAGGGGTGGTTGTAGTTAACATCATGAGCGGATATGGTTTGATTTGCTTCACGATCTAGCCCATGATCTGAATCTTCGTTTTCCAAATCCGATACTGTGATCCGCGTTTGATTGATGCCGACATCGGGAGGATTGTCTAGCGATGGAGTGCGACGAGTAGGACTTGTACTCCATGCTCCACCACCCCAACGGATTGGCTCTTGGTCATCGTCCATTGCATCGTCTTCACCGTAATATTCCCTACTTTCCCCTAGAAGGTCCGCACCTTCAGCCCAGAGATCTGGATTTCGTCGGTATTCTCTACCTTCCCAATTGGCTTCCATGTCACTATCGTCCTCCTCTTGTAGAAAATCTCGGTTGGGCTCATCTACCGGAATTGGGCCGAGGGCATCTCGGTCTGAATCCTCTGAGTTGACATTGTCTTCATACCATCGAAGTGGTTCAGGCCCTGGTCTTTTTGTAATACACGGCCATTGGTATAGATATATACCAATGTCTCTGCCTTTTCTGGAGCTAACCGATTTCGGCTCTTATTGTGCACAAATTAGTAAGCACTCCAATTACGCTCACAGGAACTAGCTGAACATGTGAGAGACAATATGCGTACGGCTATTTTGGAAAGGTACTGATCTCCAATCCTATACCACCATTAATGGGGGAGCATGTTTGTTGCACGGATGTTGAAGGCAATGTCGGGGCTATATGGCCATATACCTTTATCATACTCTTGTAATTTGGACATGAAGTCTTCATACTTCACACCCACCATGCCTTTTAATTTGTGAATTACACGATATAGCGCACGGAGGGCTACGCCGTCTTGTTTAAGCGCTGCATTCTCCTTGAGATATGGATTCAAGAGGGCAGCTGCGTAGTGAAGATCCGTAAAAAACATGGCCCTCCTCGCTTTGAATGAATCCTTCAATATTGTTGCAATATCTGGTCGGACGCTAAATGGTGGATCCCTGAATGAAGTCACATGTTGATGCAATCCTTGTAGTATGAGCCATGCCTTACCCATTGCGGGTTCTCGGCCATTAAACACGCGTAATGCTTTCAAAACCTCCTCCATTATGTAAATAAAATTCGTGCACCGCTGCCAGAAGGCCCCATCTTCAATGGTGCGCACAATATTGCGCATGGCGGTGGCTACCCGCTCCCCTCCCATTCTATCTCTCAATGTATTGGTATAGTTCTGAACTCGGAGATGGTCTTTCAGTTCCTCTAGGACACGCGTGAGTTTGACAAGCCGATCCAGCATCAACATGTTGCATGCAAAGCGCGTCTCCCCCGGCACCAGGATTGAGAGTTTAGGACTCAATTCACGAAATGTTGCCATTGTTGCATGATGGTTCCTAATATAATGGCACAACTTTCTTGCCCTCCTGATAAGGTCCTTAAAGATGTTGATTTTTGCCCAATCTTATAATAGGAGATCCAAAGCATGAGCCATGCTTCCTTGCGAGAAAATCCATGGATACTCCTCGATGATACATTACATTGCTCCAAGCATGTTTGCAGCGTTATCCGTACAGACTTCAGTCACATTCTTAGGTCTCACCTTCTCAATGAATACTTTGAGTTTATTTGCTATATACGTCGCAGATTTTGTCTGCCCAGTGGTGTCAATGCTTCCTAGAAATACATCTCCAGGTGGGCACGTCATCATTACATTCATAGAGGGCCTGCGATTAACATCGTCCCAACCATCGGTGCATATGGACACCCCATACGCGGATTTTGCAAATCCAGTTCTTGACTCAATCTCCTTCTCGACTCGCAATGTGCTGGGTTCTATGAGATTAGTCTTAAATTGGTGATAAGATGGAGGAACATAGTCAAACCTCGCCTTGGAAGTTGCTAAAACCGCTTCAATAAAAAATGGGTTCCTCGCTGTTAAGAGCAAGCTAGTTTAAGAAATAATTACTAAGGTAATTACTAGGAGTTACTAGGAGTTAATTTTTAATGGTAGAAAGTTCCTGGATCGCCTAGGTTGTATCATAACACTCCTCCTCGACCAAGGAACGCCTCATTAAAAATTCTTCTGGAAGTAAAACCCAATGGGAAACCTCCAAGATAGAGAAAAGAGTGCGCCCTTTACAGAAGGTCTTGGAGAGGGCGCATTCTGGCCTTATGTACCAACTCGCGGTGTTTGTATGCCGGTAGAGCCTTAGTCAGCATATCCGCGATGTTCTTCGTGGATTCAATTTTGGTGATGGCAACCTGACTTGAGTCTACAAGATCTTGCATATATCCAAATAAATTTGGGTTGATGTGCTTCACTCGATCAGCTTTGATGAAGCCAGTGGAGACTTTGGCTACGGCTGCGGCATTGTCTTTAAAGATCACAGTTGGGGCTGCGGAATCTTGTAACCTGCATTGATCATAGATTGTTCTTACCATTGTTCTTAGCCATACCGCTTCCCGCGCACCTTTGTGGATGAGAAGTTCTGCGTGGTTGGTGGAGGTGGCCGTCACCGTTTGCTTGACTGACTTCCACGAAATTGGCGCCTCGTTCTTCAAGAAGATGTAGCCGGTTTGAGATTTGCCATTGGTCTCATCCGTCCGGAACCCGGAGTCGGCGTATCCTACTATCTTTGCATCTGCAGCTTTAGTGAAGTACAAACCCAAATCTTCTGTGCCAAAAAGATACCTTAGCAGATGTTTGATGGCGGCCCAATGTCGTTGAGTAGGCTTCTTGCTGTGGCGTGCCAAAACGCTGGTTGCAAATGAGATGTCCGGGCGAGTGTGGGTGGAGAGGTACAAGAGCACGCCGACCGCTGCGAGGTACTTGGGTTTATCCACGTCTTCCTCCTCCTCCTCGCACGGGCGGTATGGATCCTCGCCAGTCTTGCTGCGCCCGATCATTGGTGCTGAGGTCGGATTTGCATCGGCCATGCCCAAGTTCTGAAGAAGCTTGCGGGTGTAGGATTCTTGGTGGAGCAGGATGCTACCATCTAGGAAGTGTTGTATCTGCAGGCCTAAACAATATGTGGTCTTGCCTAATAATTTGATCTCAAACTGGCTTTTTAGCAAGTTCTCAACATGATGGCATTCAGGTGTTGTCCCTATAATGTTGATATCATCAACGTAAACAGCAAGAATTGCATAACCAGGTGGTTTGCATAGCACAAAAATGCATGGAAGTGCTGGGTCACAGGAGAAACCTTTCTCAGTGAGGAATCGGCGAAGGTGGTGATACCACGATCTGCCGGCTTGCTTCAGGCCGTAAAGGGCCTTGCGGAGATGGATTCTGACAAAGTGACCGGGAGCTGCAACTGGGACTGCGGAAAGAAAATCCGGAGGTGGCTCGATGAAGATAGTCTCCTTGAGCTCGCCATAGAGATATACTGTAACAACATCCAGGAGTTGCGTAGCAAGGGAGAGTTGAACTGCAAGAGCAAGTAGGTACCTGAAGGATGTGCAATCCATCACTGGGGAGTAGGTTTGATGATAATCAATTCCGAGGTGCTGATTGAATCCTTGTGCCACGCAGCGGACCTTGTAAAAAACGATCTCGCCGTGCTCATTCTTCTTGCGGGTGAAAACCAGCTTGTATCCAATGGGACGGGTTGATAAGTTGGTGTGCAGTTTGCCGAAGACGCCACGCTTGCGGAGAGAGTCATACTCCGCTGTCAGTGCATGTTGCCAGTTGGGCCAATCTGGTCTGGCCTTGGCTTGGTCAAGGGTAGTGGGTTCAGGATCAAGGTTGAGAAGCTTGGTGGCGAAGGTTGAAACGTCGGGGATGAGACATTCGAGTTCCATGTACTGAGATTCGGAGGTCACCGGTTCCTTGGATGATCAGAGAGACTTGGCTAGTCGTGGGGTTGGTTTTGGTTGCGGGGGTAATCTCTTCTTGGAAAGGGGTGGGTTTCCGGATCCTGGGATTGGGTTGCGAAGAATACGAGGGCTAGTTTTGAAGCTATCCGGGATCTGTTGGGCTAAGGTTTGAAGGTGGAGAAGTTTCTAAACTTCAGTTTTGGCGATTGTCGTGCGTGGATCGGGGTTCATGGAGAGAGACTCAACGGCACGGAAGGTGAGAGGAGCAAAACTGGAGGAAAACTGAAGTTTTGGAAAAACTGTCTCTATAAATCTGCAATTTTAAAAACGGGCCTTGTGTAGGGTGCCATTACGGGGGTCTATGTACCTGATGATGCTGGGAGAATCGAAGCCTACATATAATCCTTCTAGGCGATGGACACCAATGGTGCGGATTCGAGGTTTAGGTGCCGGTATCCAGACCTGGCATCCAAAGACACAGAGATGACGGATATTTGGTACATGGCCAGATACTAGTTCGAGAGATGTTTGGGTATTGAGCAAAGTTGGTCTGAAGCGGAGAAGGGTAGCAGCATGAAGAACGGCATGACTCCACATAGAGGAAGGGAGGTTAGCATGGATCAGGAGGGGGGGGGGGTCAACTGAATTTTCTTAATGTATGCTGCAGCTAATCCGTTCTAGGAATGCTCGTAAGGAGCAGAATGCGTGAGATCAATTCCTGAGGCGGTACAATAGTCTTGAAATGCATGGGATCTAAACTCCTGGGCATTATCCATTCTAGGTGTCTTCATGGGCTTATCCGCGAAGTGGTTGCGAAATCTAATGAGCATCGCGAGGAGTCTAGGGAATGCCATGTTCCGGGTGCTAAGAAGAGATAGTTCTGCATGGCTTCCAGAGGCATCAACTAGAACAAGAAAATAGGCAAACTGACCTGAGACGGGGTTAGTGGGTCCGCAGATGTCACCTTCTAATCGTTCCACTGGTTGAGGCTGGGCCGTAGGTAGCGTCCACCGTGATGGGTGCTTCGAGTACTTGCCTTGTATACATACAGTGAAGTGATCGACCTTGGCTGCATCACTTGGGCTAAGAGTGTGGCCGGTGAGGACCGGTATCATGCGGCGCAGAAGGGTCGTGCGCGGGTGCCCCAGTCGACGATGCCATATTTGGGCCTTGGGTAGTGCCGCTGTATGATAGTAGCGCAGCTCTGTAGTCGGAGAGATTTGTATCTCATACAGTCCAGAAGGTCCATGTCGCGACCCTAATTACTCCAACTCATTCCTTTTTTAGTGAACCTTACTTGGTAGCGGAATCCCGGCTCACTTAGTTGGTAGCAACCGGACACGATTTTGCTAACACTTGCATGTGCCCACACACACAATGTTAGCACCATTCCAAGTCAAGGTGTCCAACCCACCTTGACCCCATAACTCATTACCGGATACTCATTACCCGGAACTCCCACCAACACATGGGCATGCCACTTGGTGGCACGGGGCGGCCTTCCACAAATGTCCAAGCTCCCAAGGGTGCTACTAATCACCCCCGGAGCTAACCGCCCTTATCCATTGTCCAACTTCCCACTAGTCCCCCTTCCACTCTTGTCTCTCACTTCATTTGGAACATTGCCGGAAATCCTCCCGGAATCCGGCACTAGTTTTCCCGGGGACTAGTTTGGAGCGGGACTCGTTCCAACCCAATGTTGCGGGATGCTCAAGAGCATCCCACAATGCCCAAGGTGTGGGAGTGAGGCTTCCTTTCCATGCCTCACCCTTTTGAGCCATTCCCGGTTACTCCTGGGAACCGGCACTACTTATCACGGGGACTAACTTGGAGAGGGACGCTTCCCAACCCCATGTTTAGAGATGCTCCAAAGCACTCTCCATTTTCCACAAGGTGCGGGAGTGAGGCCCCATCCCAAGCCTCACCCCTTGGAGCCACCCCGGCTCCTCAAGGCACCATGTGCAAGTGAGGAGGGAGACCACCCCTCCTCATAGTACTCTCTGGAGTCTTCGGTAGGCCCCCCCCTCTTGTGTTGAGGGGCCTTCCGTCACACACCTTTGTTTTGGAAGACCACCCGTTTTTGCCTTAGTCTCAAAAACGGGCCGTATCTTCTTCTCGGGCTAACGTATAGCTCAGTTATCCAAATGGGACGTGCGAGCCCATTTTTGACATCTACTCTTCGAGCAGATGTCGATGGACTCCTCACTTGCCCCAATCGAAGCTTCCATGTGGGAGCTATGCTCCTCTGAACATTCGGGAGTCCCGGGAGGCAACAGTCCCGGAGTCCCGAAGTCCCGATGCTTTGGAGAGCCATATCTCCCAAGGCATTGTTTTGCTCCTCACGAGCCTTAGCATTTTGGAAAGCTCTTGTCTAGAGCTTTCCATAGACATGCAACATGCCGCCATCCAAGAAGGACGACATTTTGAGTCCCGAAAGGCATCACTCCCAAGTCCAGGAGTGTCCCGGAACGCGCTTCAACTTTGGAGAGCCATATCTCATGACTCACAACTTTAAATTGCGCGTTCTTTAGACCCATGGGTGCGTGTCGCAACCCTTGCTAGCTCACCTTGGCTTACACCAACTTTTTCCCAACTCTAGCAAGTGTCACGAGCGCTAACTCTGCACATCCCCCACATGCACAAAGTTAGCTCCCCATACCAACCACCAAGCTCACCGCTTGGTTATCAATCCCTCCTACTCATGCAACCGGGACTCAACCCCTTCGTAGGTAGCCAATGGTTAGGTGCGGACTTCCACTTATGTCCAAGGCCCAACTTGGTGGCACTCCCATACCACGCGGCCTAACCGCACTTGGTGGTGTCTCCTCACCACCGCCCATGACCACCATGGTGACCCCAAGGCCACCAAGTAATCACAACGCCGGCGGTGAGACACCCCCACATCGGTAGCACTCATGGTCCTCATTTTGCCTATATGAGTCCCCGTGGTGAAGCCCCAACACTAGCTCCCCACCGGGACTCACCTTGTCCTTATGAGCCACCGTGGTGAAGCCCCAACACTAGCTCCACTCACCGTGCCTCATTTTGCACTTTGAGTCCCCATGGTGGAGCCCCAACACTAGCTCCACCCATTGGGACTCACCTTGGCTTGGGAGTCCCCATGGTGAGGCCCCAACACTAGCCACACCACTGGGACTCCCACCTTGGTCACCACCAAGGCACCATGGGAGTGGGGAGGGAGACCAGCCCTCCCCATAGTATACTCTGTGGGATTCGGCAGCCCCTGGTCCTAGGTGAAGGGCTGGACCCTCACACCTCTAAGGTTTGGAAGACCACCCAATCTCCCAATGCCTTAGCCGCTGGAAGGCCCCGGGAGACTTCCCGAACCTTCCAGGGCTCGTATCTACCTCGTCCCGCATCCAAACGCGACGAGCGACCACTCTATCGACATCTACTCGTCAAGTAGATGCCGATACACACCTTACTTGCCTCATTCCGACAAGTATTGAGGGAGTTATGCCCCTCTGAAGATTCGGGAGTCCCGGGCCAGCTTCCCAGTCCAGCACTGTCCCTGGACAGCACTCCCTTTAGTCCCACAATCTTCCAACTCCCATAACTTTTAGCTCACACCTCCAACTGCGGTGCTCCTTAGCATCCCGGAATCGTGGCAACATGAGCTTCCATAATCTCATGTCCATTCCCTCGTGGCTCCTAGTCTCCGTGGGTGAGAGGCGTCTCCAACGCCCGGGGTCCTCTCCCACACTAGGCCCACTTAGGTTCCCTTCACCTTGGCACCCCAAGCTCCGGGCGTCACTCCGGTGTCCCCCTTGGGCCCTTGGTGTTGCGGGCACTCCTCAAGGAGAGGTGCGCGACACTCACCCCCACCTAATGGAGTCGATGCCCTCATCGACTATACTTGTAGTCGGTCACACCAACTCTTGGGTTGCCATCCCCATTGGTGCAAAGATTGTGTTTCACCAGGGCGCGACCCCACAATGCACTCTCAAACTTTGGCAAAGTCTCAAAGGTGTCGTCACTAGGTGGTCCGTTTAGAACCCCGGACTTCTTCCAAGGCAACTAAACTACTCTAGACCCACCTACTTTGAGACCCTCTTGGATTGCCCTTACCTTGGCTCTCAAGTTAGGCTCCACTAGCCTAACACTTCTTCCTTGACTACTAGGGTGGACCTCAATGCTTCCACCAAGTTGTCTTGGTTGCAAACCCAAGATGGCTTTTACACCACGACTCGATCGCACGGGGGTAATGCCAAGTTCCGCCCAACTCGGATCCCACTATCTCTTTCAAGGCATGGGTTCATGACTCCCATGCACTAGCTTGCACTAGTTTGTGGGAGTGGCGCTTTTATGAGCACGCGCCATTACCTTGTCCCCGCCCGGACAAGCCCAAGGCCAAGGGACTTCATGGTTTTATCCACTCTTTCTCCTAGCCTTGGTCCCCATTACTCGGCCTTCCCAACTCGGTTTCACATCTCTATTCCCCCTCTTCCACCAACTTAGCACAAGTACAAGACTAGGACTCCATCTCATACTCTTCTCTTTGCACACACCAAAGCCAAACTTTATTGCCAAATCCAAAGAACAAGTACAAGTGTTGTGGATCTACGCCCAAGCTACAAGTCATCCTCCCCCACTACGGAGGTTGATGTCCTCATCAATGCCTACGTTGCTTCTTGTTGGAGCTCCTATTCTTCTCAAAGTTCTCCACCACCTCCTTAGCATTCACCATGTCCTTTGCCGCCACCCACGTTGCTTCTTTCTCGTGGTATCCTCGCCACTTCACAAGGTATTCCTTGCTCTTGTTTTTGAGGTTCCTACTCTTGAGGATGGCCTCTACCTCATATTCCAAATGTTGTCCAACCAACTCTGGTGGTGGCCGAATCACTTGCTTGCGATCCGGCCACAAGGTATCCTCCTTGAATGGCTTTAACAATGAAACATGGAATGTTGGATGCACTTTGATCTCGGGTGGTAGCTCCAACTTATACACATCTTTGAACACCCGTTCCACAATGGGAAACGGACCCGCAAACTTGGACATGAACTTTGGAGTGAGGCCTTCGGGCATGGTGAAGTTCTTCACATTCAACAACACCTTTTGTCCCACCTCATACTCCACTTCACGTCTTCCGCATTGACTTGCTTCTCATAGCGCCTTCTTGCCTTCTCCAACAACAACTTGGTTTTTTCCAACATATGTTCCCGCTTCTTGGCCAAGTCTTCACCATCTTGGTTGAACTCGGTGTTGAATGTGCCCCCTCGAGAGCTAAGTCGGCGGGTTGGAGTGGCTCCACTCCATAGGCCACTTTGAAAGGTGACTCCTTAGTCGCCGAGTGTGTGGCCGCATTGTAACCGAACTCCGCCAACCCCACATAGTCTACCCAATCACGTTGGTCCGCACTCACAAAGTTCCTCAAGTATTGGTTCAAGACCCCATTCACCCTTTCAGTTTGCCCGTCTGTTTGGGGATGAAAGGCAGTGCTAAATGTCAACTTGGTTCCCACCTTCCTAAAGAAGTGTCTCCAAAATGCACTTGTGAACTTTGGGTCTCGATCTGACACAATCACTCTTGGCAACCCGTGATGCTTCCACCATGCATCGAAAAGATCTTGGCGGTCTCAAGCGCGATTCAGGTTCCTCTAGTTGGCACCATATGAGCCAACTTGCTAAACCGATCCACCATCACTAAGATGGCATCATACCCTTGCGACTCGGGAAGGCTTGTGATGAAGTCCATAGACACACTATGCCAAGGACCCGGCGGAATTGGCAATAGTTGCAACAAGCCCGCTTGCTTTTGATATGAAGCCCGGTTAAGTTGGCACTTCACACAAGTCTTCACAAAGTGGGTTATGTCATCTTTCATCCCCGGCCAATAGTACCTCCTTGACACCGTTGCAATGGTAGCCTTTTCTCCCCTATGGCCGGCTATGGGACTATCATGTTCCTCCTTCAAAACCAACAATCTAAGCTTGCCTTGAGGAACATACACCCTACTTTGCTTATACTTGAGCAATCCATTCACCAACTTGATCTCCTTGAGCTTCTTGCCCTTCCTAAGATCACCAAGCATTTGTTGTGCCTCGGGGTCCTTCATGTACCCCTCTCTTATCCACCGTTCCCAATTGCCTTCACCCTTATACATGAGCCGCAAGACTTGGGTGGTGCTCATGGCATGAAACTCTTCCTTTCTACTTAGCGCATCCGGCACCACATTGTCACGGCCCGGTTTGTGGATCAAGTCCACATTCATGAGCGCCAAAGTATCATGCCACCTCAATTGTTTGGCACTCATTTGTGCTTGTGTCTCAAAATACTTCAAAGACACATTATCGGTGTAGACCTTAGTCTTGTGCAACCCCAAGTAATGTTGCCATGTCTTCAAACAATGCACCACCGCAAAGAGCTCCTTCTCGTGAGTTGGCCATCTCATTTGACACCCATCCAACTTCTTGCTCTCATAGGCAATTGGCCTACCATCTTGCATCAAGACGCCTCCAATGGCAAAGTCACTTGCATCTGTGTGGACCTCAAAGGGCTTATCAAACTCAGGGAACTTCAACACCGGTGGAGATGACAACTTGTTCTTGAGTTCCTCAAAGGCTTGGTAGCAAAATTCATCCCATACTTGGTTCACCCCTTTTTTCAACAAGTCGGACAAAGGCTTGGCAATCTTAGAGAAGTTGCGTATGAAGCGGCGATAGTAGTTTGCTAGGCCAAGGAATGACCTAAGTCCCTTTTGTGTAGAAGGCCGCTTCCACTCTTGAATTGCCTTCACCTTCTTCATGTCCGGCTTGATTCCATCTCCGGTAACCACATGGCCCAAGAACTCCATCTCAAGTTGTGCAAACTCACTCTTTTCCCCGTTAGCATAAAGCTTGTTGTCTTTAAGCTTCATGAGTACTGCCTCAAGGTGCCTTGCATGTTCCTCGGCCGTCTTGGAAAACACCAAGATGTCATCGATGTAGACAATCACAAAGTCATCCATTTCCTCTCGAAAGATGGTGTTCATAAGGGTTGTGAATGTTGAGGGTGCATTGCACAACCCAAAGGGCATCACAAGGAACTCATAAGACCCATACCTTGTGCGGCACGCGGTCTTTTCCACATCCGCATCCGCAATGCGGATTTGGTAGTAACCCGACTTCAAGTCTATGCGACTAAAGTACTTAGCTCCCGCCAATCTATCAAAGAGATCATCAATTCGAGGCAAAGGGTAGTTGTTCTTGATGGTCACCTTATTCAAGGCCCTATAATCAATGCACATCCTAAGCTTGCCATCCTTCTTGTCCACAAAGAGGACCGGTGCACCATATGGTGACTTGCTTGGTCTCACATAACCCCTTTCCAACAAGTCGTTTAGTTGCTTCTTTAGCTCCATCAACTCTTTTTGGTTTAACCGATAAGGTGCCTTAGAAGGTGGCTCAGCTCCAGGTAGCACCTCGATCTTGTGATCCACTTCTCTTCTTGGGGTAGCTCTTTGGGTAACTCATTGGTAAGCACATCCTTGTACTTGGCCAACACCTCTTGAATTTCTTTGGGAAGTGGTTGTTGCACCCCCTTCCCCTCATGCCCAAGTTGCTCTTCACGAGCCATCACCACAAATTGATGTTCCAACATTTGGTCTAAAGAGACCAAGTTTAATTTGCCCCCCGCTATTGAAGGGCCACGAGTTAACTTCAACACTAACTCCTTGCCATCACGGCGCACCACTAACCGTGCTGGCTTGCGCCTCACATCCACTGTGTGCGCCTCAAAGAAGGTATCCCCTAAGATGAGGTCTACCTCATCCATCTCACATAATGTGAAATTCTCAACAAACTCCAATGTCCCACACTTCAAGGTCACTTGCAACGCCACTTCCTCCGTCTTGTGCGGTTCGCCTTTTGCAAAACGCACATTGATGGGCTTGCTTGCCTTTTTCAGTGGCAAGCCCAACTCCCTTGCTAGTTTGGGACTCATGAAGGAGTGCGTTGCCCTCGTATCAACCAAACATGAGACATCTTTGTCCTTCACTTGGGCCTCAAGAAACAAGAGGCCCGGCCTTGGCTTGAGGCTACTTGCCTTGGCCACAAAACCTCCTTCTAGTATGCGGTCTTCAACACAAGCAAGACTTGCAATGGTACTCACTTTCTTGTCGGGGCACTCCGCAATGAAGTGGCCAATCTTGCCACAACCATGGCACCTCTTGGCCTTGGTGTCATCACCTTTGTCTCCCCCTTTAGATGGCTTTCCCCCTTGGTGTTCCCTTTTGTTAGAGGCTCCACCATCCACTTGTCCCTTGTGTTTGTTGCCAAAGCCAAACTTCTTGCGCTCTTTGCCTCGAGCCGCATTCTTATTTGATCCGCTTTGTTGAGAGGGGCCACTTGACTTCCTCTCGGGTCCATCACCTCAATCCTTTCAACAATCTTGATGATGCCCGCCACATCCTCGGGAAGTTTTGGGAACTTGAACAAGGCATCCACCACCCACTTTTTGAAGCCCACCCAAAAAGATGCACTTCTTAGAGAACTCATCCATCTTGGGTGTGGCATTCATTTGGGCATTGAAGTCACGCACATAGGCCTTGAGAGACCCAAAGTGCCTCATTTGCACCAAGTTCATGCCTTCCCTCAACTCCCGATACTCACGGTGTGAAGCGTTCACTCAACAAGTCTTTGAAGCCACCCCAAGTCAAGTTTGCCACCAACTCCGGCTCTTGCTCCTTTTTGCTTGTCCACCATTGAAGAGCATGATCCTTGAGAAATGTCACCGCAATGGAAACCTTGTCCTCCTCATCCGGCTTTTGGACATCATAGTAGTTATCCATCTCAAGAAGGAATTCCTTCACCTTCCTTGCCTTACCAAGTCCCGAGAAGGTGCTTGGCATGTTTACCTTAGCCAACTTTTTTGGTGGAAGATGAAGGTCGGGAGCCTTGCATCATGAGGTGTTCAATCAACCTCTCTTGGCGATCCCTTTCTTCCTTCCCACGCTTGAGCTCTTGATTCACGGAGTCCATGAACTCAAGCATTCTCATTTGGAAAGCCAATTGAGGATCTTGTTTTTCCACCCCTTGGGAAGACTCTAGGCGTCTCGACCTAGAGCGCTCCTCTTCACCCAAGGGCTCCTCTTGAAGTGACAATTCCATTTGCTCATTGCCCTCACTAGTGGCAGCTTGCTCATTGGAGTCATGAGAATGAGCCTCACTTGTAGGATCGGGGTCTTTGTTCCCCCTCGTGCGTGGCCGCTTGGAAGCTCCAGGCTCATCACCCTCAATGGTCTTCTTCTTGCCCATTGCTCCCTCACAACTTAGCACTTGGGTACTAAAAGCCTGCTCTGATACCAAGTGTCGCAACCCTTGCTAGCTCACCTTGGCTTACACCAACTTTTTCCCAACTCTAGCAAGTGTCACGAGCGCTAACTCTGCACATCCCCCACATGCACAAAGTTAGCTCCCCATACCAACCACCAAGCTCACCGCTTGGTTATCAATCCCTCCTACTCATGCAACCGGGACTCAACCCCTTCGTAGGTAGCCAATGGTTAGGTGCGGACTTCCACTTATGTCCAAGGCCCAACTTGGTGGCACTCCCATACCACGCGGCCTAACCGCACTTGGTGGTGTCTCCTCACCACCGCCCATGACCACCATGGTGACCCCAAGGCCACCAAGTAATCACAACGCCGGCGGTGAGACACCACCCCACATCGGTAGCACTCATGGTCCTCATTTTGCCTATATGAGTCCCCGTGGTGAAGCCCCAACACTAGCTCCCCACCGGGACTCACCTTGTCCTTATGAGCCACCGTGGTGAAGCCCCAACACTAGCTCCACTCACCGTGCCTCATTTTGCACTTTGAGTCCCCATGGTGGAGCCCCAACACTAGCTCCACCCATTGGGACTCACCTTGGCTTGGGAGTCCCCATGGTGAGGCCCCAACACTAGCCACACCACTCGGGACTCCCACCTTGGTCACCACCAAGGCACCATGGGAGTGGGGAGGAGACCAGCCCTCCCCATAGTATACTCTGTGGGATTCGGCAGCCCCTGGTCCTAGGTGAAGGGCTGGACCCTCACACCTCTAAGGTTTGGAAGACCACCCAATCTCCCAATGCCTTAGCCGCTGGAAGGCCCCGGGAGACTTCCCGAACCTTCCAGGGCTCGTATCTACCTCGTCCCGCATCCAAACGCGACGAGCGACCACTCTATCGACATCTACTCGTCAAGTAGATGCCGATACACACCTTACTTGCCTCATTCCGACAAGTATTGAGGGAGTTATGCCCCTCTGAAGATTCGGGAGTCCCGGGCCAGCTTCCCAGTCCAGCACTGTCCCTGGACAGCACTCACTTTAGTCCCACAATCTTCCAACTCCCATAACTTTTAGCTCACACCTCCAACTGCGGTGCTCCTTAGCATCCCGGAATCGTGGCAACATGAGCTTCCATAATCTCATGTCCATTCCCTCGTGGCTCCTAGTCTCCGTGGGTGAGAGGCGTCTCCAACGCCCGGGGTCCTCTCCCACACTAGGCCCACTTAGGTTCCCTTCACCTTGGCACCCCAAGCTCCGGGCGTCACTCCGGTGTCCCCCTTGGGCCCTTGGTGTTGCGGGCACTCCTCAAGGAGAGGTGCGCGACAGTGCGTGCTCAAACAAGGTTTCCAACCATGTAAGGCACACCACCCAGTTTGTCCCGAGCACGACGCCATTGCGTGTTGTTTGCTCGGGACTCCCCTTGGTCACTTCACCTTGTCTCTTGCCAAGCCCGGAACGTCACTCCCGGGGTCCTCTTGGCCCACCATGGTGTTTGGACATCCTTTTGAAAGGGATGTGACAGTCCAATAGGAATCTTCGTGATGGTTTTAGTGCCCACTTGTAGTGCCATGTGTTCATCATCATTTTCCAAACTTGTGGAAATGTGGATCCCATTGGAGCACACATCCCGGTAGCTGATCAGGCTACGGAGGGCGTCCGGCGCATACATCGCCGTACTACACACGAGGGGGAATCCCTCGGGCAATACTATCGTTGCCCGGCCCTCCCGGAACTTGAAATTCCGGCTTCTGGCGATGGTGAGTATTTCACACTCTTGTCAGGGTCAGCACAAACAAGATGAATAAAAGAATTCGTGTTTCCTAAGTATTGTATGAGTGGACCCGCTATCTAATAGTGCCTTGTCTAATGGCATTGAATGTCTAGGAGAAAGGACCATGAAATTTTCTGGATCTACTTCATTGAACGAGGGTGCATCGAGGGAGTGCACTTCCCTCTTCCCCTCTTTCAGTTTTTGAAGTTCCTGGAAAATTTCGACCCAATAGCGTGGGGTTCGGCACTCGCGCGCATAGTGCCCTATACGACCACAGTTGTGGCAAGCCCCTCTAGATGACTTGGAACCAGGGATGTCAATCCGGACGTCTTTTGGGTTCTTTTGGTCGGACGGACGTCCGTCCGGGGGGTATCGGAATTACTATGCATGTAGTAAATTTTTTAACCGTCAGATCGTATTGTAAGTCGCATCGTAGCCGTTCAAATAGTGTTGTGAGTGTAGGTGGTTACCAGTGGATTGTAAAGGGCGGCCCAGGACCGTCCGATTGGCCCTGACCGACCGACCGGTCGACGGCATGGGATCGGTTGCAGCCGACGGATCGGTCGCTTGATCGGCCGCAGGCTGTCCGATCGGTCGCGGTTTCGGTTGGCCGTCGGATGGGGCGCGGTAGGCGTCGGGCGTCCGATCGGTCGCGGTCGGCGTCGGCCGTCCGATCGGTCGGCCGATCGGTCGGGTCGGCCGCTGGTGATCGATCGTGTCGGTCGGGCCGGTCGGCGCCGGCCGTCCGATCGGTCGGGTCGGCCTCCGCTGATCGGTCGTGTCAGTCGGGCCGGTTGGTGCCAGGGATGTCAATCCGGACGTCTTTTGGGTTTTTTTGGTCGGACGGACGTCCGTCCGTCCAGGACCGTCCGGACGTCCGTCCGGGGGGTAAATCGGAATTACTATGCATGTAGTAAATGTTTTAACCGTCAGATCGTATTGAAAATCGCATCGTAGCCGTTCAAATAGTGTTGTGAGTGTAGGTGATTACCGTTGGATTGAATCGGGTGGCCCAGGACCGTCCGATTGGCCTTGCCGACCGACCGATCGACGCCCTCAGATCGGTCGCAACCGACGGATCGGTCGCTTGATCGGCCGCCGGCCGTCCGATCGGTCGCGGGTTCGGTCGGCCGTCGGATGGGCCCCGGTCCGCGTCGGCCGTCCGATCGGTCGCGATTGGCGTCGGCCGACCGATCGGTCGCGGTCTCCGTCGGCCGTCCAATCGGCCGCGACCGGTCGGTCGGCAGCGGCCGTCCGATCGGTCGGGTCGGCCGCCGCTGATCGGTCGGGTCGGCCGGGCCGATCGGTCGGGCCGGTCGGTGCCGGCCGTCCGGTCGGTCGGCCGATCGGTCGGTCGGCTGCGGCTGTTCGGTCGCGCCAGTCGGCGCCGGCCGTCAGATCGGTCGGGCCGGTCGGCCATCGGCCGTCCGATTTAGGTCGCCGGTCGGCCATGCGACCGCGGCCTATATAAGGCCGACCGGCCTCTACTCTCCTCACTTCTTTCCTTCGTTATCAAGGTGCGGAGTAGCTGTAGGTTGGAAATTTTTTTAATTTTCATCCACTGGCTCCTTATCCTGCGGAGGAAAGCAGTCTTTTCGTTTGTATGGGGGGAGATTTTGCTTTTTTTTTCACAAAGATGCCCAAACATGGGGCTCGGGGTAGTGGGGGGAATCGAGGCCGGAGACCAAGGGTTCATAGAAATTTGGAGAAGTGGGAGCACCCATCCAATAAGTGCAAGAACTTTCTTCGGGAGAATGTAATCGTGCGGTTTTATGAGGCTAACAGTCTTCCACGTTTGTTTAGCAAATACATGAGATACAAAGAGGAAGCTCACGCCAAATTCAAGGACGACATGATGGACCTCATGATGGAAGCGCTCCAAGATCCGGTGTGGAGAACGGAGACCGATAAGCGTGGTTTTACGGACTAGATGGAGGATAGATTAATTGATGCTCTCTGGAATGCTGTCGACATATTGAAAAGGTATGAGAGAACGAATCGAGGGGGTGATGAGGAGTTTAGGGATGTGGTATTGAGGGCGGAGGCTTTTCAACAAGCGATGAAGTTGTATTCCAATAATGCTAACCGGGTTGGTTCCATAGGATGGTGGCGCACGGAACAAGGAAGGTTAATGGAGCTGGTTCGTACGAATAATTTGGTAGTAATTCCTATGACGGCCCGTATCATCGAGCTTGAGAAGAGGACTCTAAAGGGAGGATACGGCACAATTTCCAAAGTTCACATAAGAGGGGTTGTGGCCATTGAAGAGTTTTGGGAATTTGCTGCAAAGACTCCCATCCATGCTGTGACACGACCTGACTTGGCCAAGGTGGAGCATCAGAATGAGGCGCTTGTTGTGAGGATACAACATCCAGGTGTTATTCGTTTTATAGCCATTCATGCAAATAAATTCCAAGGCTATACGTATTGGTGGAATGGCGGCACGATTCGATCGATGTTGGCCCTTGATGCAAGATATGGAGATGATGTTCATGGAGAGATCGGACTCTCACCTCATTCTGACGATGAGCTTATTCGAGCTTGGCGATTGGTCCGGTTTCGCAAAAACGAATGCAGAGCTTGCTTGGGCTTTAGTGCATATCATGTGTGAAGTCCACCGGTTGAACTACCTCCACAACGATGTGTTTCCAGACAACATACTTCTTCACTTCCCTCAAGATGAATCACGAGTGTATATTGGAGTATGCGATTGGGGGCTAACCACAAGCATGGATGATAAAATGAGGTCCTTGTATACGTTCACAAACTCCAAGAGAGAATTGATACTCTACAAGCACGATATGGGGTGGATCCCCGGGAGGCGTACTTATACAAACGGAGTGATGACATTGACGTTATTCCCTTTTTGATTGCGCTTTGGAGGAGTTTGCTATGGCACGAATAGCACAACGCATCCTCAAGAAGAGCATGTCGAAGGCCTACGAGAATTGCCAAAGTACAACGGGGCCTGACCGGTGGTGCAATCAAGACTTGGCAAATGCTTTTGACCAATACTTGGAGATGGTGGCTGATGCATAGTATACGTTGACCCACGTTGTCAACCGCTTCATGGAATATTTCCATTGGCCGGTGCCAAATGATCATTATCGCACCAAGTATGATTAGCAAATTAGTTATGCGCATTTCTTTTAGTTCTTGCGGCTTTATTAGATTTTTAGATTCTTCATTGAAGTTCGGATGTAGATGTAGGCAATTTTTTTGTAGTAAAATGTATTACATGCCTTCTATATGTATCGGCTTCAAGTACATTCTTGTTTATATATACCTTGCAATGATTCTAATGAATGACTTCTTCTCCATTGTTTGTTATTTTATTTTATTACTTCTTACCTTCAATAGAAATATCTCCAAATCTTCATGAACAATATTTGAGAATGTATAATGAATTGTGGAACTTCTTCATTACATCAACCTTGCGTAGTTGCGATATTAATGGTTTGTCCGAAGTCAAGTCAAGCATAATATGACTTTTCTTACATATGCTTTTTTTTTAATGAATTGATGAACATATTATATGTTAGGTGAGAGTGTGAGACTGTGAAAAAAGGCTTAAAGCCAAACAGAAGAAATTATTACCACTAAGTGAACTTATAGTATAAAATACAAAGACATCGCCATAAAATCCTTGAAATAACAAATTAAATAGTATGTTAATATAGAACGATATAGTCCGATATTGGATAATCCATTCATAAACAAAATATGGATTTCTGTATCCTCAAAATTGGCCCCTAGCAAGGCGAGAATGGTGTAGACATTATCCGCTGCCAAAAACTACATAACCTTCACTACAATGACACTATGTATGATGATTTGTCATTCTTAATCCGATTCTTCATCATCGTGTTTACGACTTGGCGCAGCGCCGTAAAATGGTGGTCCTCGAGAAGATTCTCCATACAAGTACGTTTGCCTAAAGTTTCTTTCGGCTTCGAGCTGTTCAATGTATTCCTGCTGACTTAGAAGTTTGGCTTGTTGCAGATCTTGTTGGTACCTCGCCTCTTCGTCCTTCGGAGATAGATAAGGTGCTGAAGGCAGGTCGTTACTTCCGTATGCATTCTGACCATATCCATAATTTGTGTAGCCAACAATGTCTGATCTTCTATCATATTGACCTCCATACTCGTATGTTTCCTTCGGGTGTGATGGCCTACGGTACTCGGGACTTCCGAATGTTGTACCGTATTGGTTCCCACGATTGTATGGGTTTATAGGATGAGTTGGGCTTGAGTTGCATTGAGCATTGGATCCGCTACCCTGCTCACCTCCTAAACCATGTGTACCTCCTGTATACATTGGAGATGGGTAGTTCGAAGTAGATCCACATCTACCGTACTCGCGTTCGGCTCCGTACGTGTTTTGTAGATGAGGTGGCATATAACTCACCGCAGTATTGAATTGGTGGTTTCCATGGTAATACCCCTCACTTCCTGTGCCAAAGGATACTGGTGCTTGACGATCGTCATGGTTTGAGTCTTGCTGAATGCCCCCATATGCCCTTGGAGTTCTATGTTGTTGAAGTTGGGCATCCATATCAGCTGAACGTTCTGAATACGTAGTATAACAATCGCTTGGTCCCATCCAATTTGTGGGAATGAATCGGTTGCTGCGATCCAATAAATGCACGTTCAAACCTATCACAGTGGTCCAGTCAATGTCCTTGTGCAAGACTATTTCAGCCCACACCATGGCCATGGAAGAATACAACATCAATTCTGGCCTTGTGTTCTTGATTCCAACTGCAATTGTGACTTCGTGATATCTGTGCGCAAAATGGTCGCTCTTGCAACTCTTCACTGGGCCTTCACGACGAGGACCATATTTCTCTGCTTCCTGCCGCGGCCATAACTTCATGATGTGGTACATCTTCACGTACTTCTTGCACATGGTGCAATTCCAAATGTCCGCCCTCTCCTCTCGCCAACCCGGCTCGCAACACACGCTTTGGGTCACTCCATGCTTCCCAATCCATTTTTGGAGGGTCGCCCTTTGATCGTGGAGACTTGGCCTCGCCCCTCGAACGTGAAAACTTCGGCGCCATTTTCAGCGAAACAAGACAAGTATGCGCGGTGTGGGCGTGGGTGACCCACGCGGACTCGAGTAACGCAATCGATGCGACTTTAAAAAAGCCGCAACGCACAAACTGCTCACTTCGCAGTGAGGGACAATGAGCCCCTCCCCTCCTTTTATGCCGACCAGGAATGGACGCCATTGGCCAGCTGGCATTGGCCGTCCGATCCCGGCCGGCAGCCGTCAAATCGGCGATCCGGTGGCCGGCGACCGGCCGGTACGACCGATCGGGGTCGCACGTCCGATCGGTCGATCGGGGCCGTCGATGGCGCGCCGATCGGCTGATCGGGGCCGCCCGATCCCGCCGATCGGCGGACGGGGCCGAGAGATCGACGATCGGGCCGGGCGACCGGGCGGCGACCGACCCGTCCCCCGGGCGACCGGTCGGTCGCTCCTTCCCCGTCTCCCCTTCCCCCTCCTCCTCTTGCCTCACCCCAAAACTCCCCGTTTGCACAACTTCGAACACTTCCTCGCCTTGCATACCTGCATTTTCAAAAGTTCTATATTTAGCCTCTTTGGTGCACGTGGCGTCTAAATAAGGACAGGGAATGTTCTGACAAGGGAATGTCGGGAATGTCTTTTCGTCATAAAGGGGAATGTTTTATGACAAAGATACTATCGGCTTTAAATAAACCTATAATAAGGGACTCTTTGCAAGAGGAGGGAAGGCCAACAAATCTCCAAGCCAATTCACGCACTTTTTGAGTTATGTTGCCCAATTAGCTTTAATTGAACAATACATTTAACAACCAATTTAGTGGGGCCAATTTTCCGAGTCGTGAAGTCCTTTGGAGTTGAAGTCCATGTCTAGAAGGAGAGCCAAGGCCATGGGGCCAATTCTTATTATTAACTAAAGTCCATGTTTTTTTTTTGTACACATTTATTTTTTATTTTTTGTTTTTTGGAATTATTCTTCCCTAACACCTTAACAATCATGGCCACCATTTCGTCTTTTATCGTCACGGCCAAAAAATGTTTCATATTCAATTTCAAATGTAATGATCTCGCATCTAGTGATGATCCAACGGTTGAAGATTTCACACTACTACATATGGTACTTTACTCAAGATCCTATGGTTGAAATTATAAAGTATATCCAAAAATATTGGACATAGCCCCTTTGTGGTGAAACCACCTATTCTCGTACACTTAAGGAAAATTGAGGGAATCTATATACTTGGTGTGAGAAAGGAGTGGGTTATTATTTTTCACGGATAGGAAATAGAAAAAGACAAGCTAACCCTATATATGTGCTTTTTTAAAGCACACACATAAAGAAATACAAATTTTATAAGGAGAAGCCTAAAGGCGGGCACCCTAAATATGTAAGCATAATGTAAATGCAAGGGAGGTGAGATCTTTATAAAGTCAAGAATCTTTGCCTCGCGCCTTTAGGTGGTTTCATCATAGTTCATAGTGGTGAGTGCTAGTATTGCAAGCTCCGTCCCCCGATTCACATTCATTTCTTCTATCTCCCAACTTTTGTCAAAATTTATCCATTCTCACTAGGAGATTTTGCCATGTCTTTGCCCCCATTCATGACTTGCCCCGTACTGTGTACCCTGAGGTGGCCCTAAATCCCCTCTAATTACATTCCATAAATTTTACCTAGTCCTTGGTGAGAATATATTGATGTCTCACATTGGAGAGATCCAAGTATATATGAAATGTAGGTGATCATGTGTGAGCATTTACTTTTCATAACTTTGGTCTTACTGTGTTTGTCAATATTTAGACTTTCTATTTGGGCCTTAACATTTCCACATTGTATGGTCTATATTAATTGATGGGTATTTGGAAATTACTCCGTCGTTGTGTATTCTAATTAGTAATACTTATTATAAAAATATGGTGCATAAACAATTAATTCTATTATTCGCTATTTTTGTTTGACAACCTTCAACTAACCTAGGAGAATATATATAATCTAGTACATATGATTAATTGTAGCATTATTCTTATTGTATGGATTTGAATAGTTACTTATTTCCCTCTTACCAAGGTAATTGAAATAAGTTTTCATTGTTACTATTTTTGCAATCATAAAATAAGAGAAATAAATAGGGAGACAAATAAATTTTAAAAAATATCCCACCCTCTAAGTGTTTAACATATGGCAATAATGGCATCAACTTCTAAATTTTTAAGCATATTTGATATTATACAAGTATAGTACATTAGTACTAGGATTAGATGTTATATCAAATTGATTATTCGTATACTATGATTGATTGATTTGGGAATAGAATATTTTGAAGAGCCATCACTTCTTCATTTACTGTATGTAATGGATACATTCTCTTGTGGATAAACTTTAAGTTCTTGGTTAAAGATGTATGAATTACTATGTAGGCCTCTAGGGTATAGGGTTTAGGGTATAGGGTTTAGGGTTTAGGGTTTAGGGTTTATGGTCTTGAGGATTTGGGGTGGATTTCATTTTAATCCTAGTTTTTGTGTTGCAAAGCTTTGCAAACACAATTGTGTGTGGATGTAAAATAATGGATTACTGTATGTATGGTGTAGTTCTCAATTATATTTTACATGGATACAAGTTGCACTTCTCTACATCGCATAGTTAATGTGTGCAAAATAATCTATTTTGTATTTATCATTTTTGATTGAAGATGTTATTGACATGGAATAAATCACAAATTTATTGCAAAGAATATATAGGTACTATATTAAACATCAACATACGAATTATGATTCCAGAGTCTTCAATCTCATAGCCTATTTTAAACCAATATTGGAATAGAGTTACTATTGTAGGTCATGTGGCTCAGAGTTTAATTCATAGAGCCTCATAGATCATAACGTATGAGTACTGAAGTAGTGTTTGTACGAAACATCTTTGAATTCGTGAAGATCTATACTTTTATGGAGTTTACTCGAAATGGTTATGAACTTAAAATTTAAAGTTCAAATGTATCTGTGAAAAAAGAATACTTAGCATTTCAGAAATCAACATAGGATTCCTTTTTCATTGTGTATTAATTACTGAAAATCAAGTAACAGAAATCTTTGAGAAATAAAAAAAGGATCCTATGCAATTTTATCTTATTTTAGTTATATATTTAAGGAAAATTTTTTTTAAAAAAAAATAAAATTAAAAAAAAAAAAAAAACTGTACTTTGGCCCCCATTTCAGTTGGCCGCCATCGGGCGGGCGTGCGACCGGCCCGGCGTCCGGCGACTGGCCCGGGGACCGGCCTGGCGACCGGCCCGACGACCGCCGACCGGCGTGGGGATCGACCACGTCCCCAGGGCGACCGGTCGGTCGCTCCTTCCGCGTCCCCCTTCCCCCTCCTCCTCTTGCCTCTCCCCAAACTCCCCGTTTGCACAACTTCGATCACTTCCTCGCCTTGCATACGTGCATTTTCAAAAGTACTATATTTAGTCTTTATGCTCCACGTGGCGTCTAAATATGGACAGGGAATTTTCTGACAAGAGAATGTCGGGAATATCTCTTTGTCCCACGCGAGAATGTTTTATGACAAAGATACTCTTGGCTTTAAATATATCCATAGTAATGGACTTTCTTCAAGGGGAGTTAAGGCGAGCAAATCTCCACGCCAATACACTCACTTTTTGGTGTATAAGGAAAGCAAAGGCAATTGGGCCAATTTTTATTATAAGTTAAAGACCATGCTTTTGATTGTACACCTTAATTTATTACTGTTAAAATATTCCTTCTTAACCCCTAAAGATCCATGGACACCAAAGTGGAGGTTTCCTATTTCGGCAAAATTTATATGAAGAGGTCAAAAGTAATAATTTTTATTTAATTTTTTCTAGGTGGTCCTTACACCGCAAAGTGCATGTGGTAAAATTTGCATATCCAAATTCCAAATTTACAACCTACATCTATAATATTTACGTTTGAAGTCCACTAAGGGCAGTTAAATTTAGTCTTTGTTTGAAATTCTTTTTTAGAAATATGTTCATGAACAATTTACTACTTGATTCCAAAGTGACCCAAGTCAAAATGTTTGTCTATTTCACAAGGGTACCGTTGAGAGATTACAAAAATAATCTTCACAATTTCTAGTAATTTCCGATATAAGTCATATAACTCTTTCTTCGATTGATTGTTTTGAAAATATAAAATTTTAAATAGGCATCTCTTCTTCATTTAGAGTATCTAGTGGATAAAATCACTCGTGGATAGGATTTGTGGTTTATGGTTTAGGATGAATAACTCTTTAGGATGAGTTCCAAAATAAGTGTTCTACATTAAGATTAGGATACTCCAATTGACATTCTCAACCATGCAATATTGGAATAGAGTTACTGTTGTAGGTCATGTGGTTAAAAGTTTGATTCATGAAGCCAATGGTCAATTATATTACAAAATGAAAATAGAGAAGAAAGATATTGATTCGAAACCAAATGAATGCCTTATGTTTGAAACATCTATTAATTTGTCAAGATTTACACTTTAAAGAGTCCACTCAAAATGGTTATGAACTTAAAATTTAGAGTTAACCCCTAAACGACCACGGCCACCGATTCGGCGTTTACAGTGAAGGAAAAAATAATTTACAGTCAACTTCAAACGTTATGATCTCACATCTAGTAATGATCCAACGGTTAAAAATATTCACAGTACTACCAATGGTAGTCTACTTCAAGATCCTACGGATGAAATTATCAATAATTTCCAAAAATATTGGACGTACCCCCATTAGTACATAGTGGTCTGTGTTGGGATTTCAAGCTCCTGAAACATTGTGGAGTTTTAGGGGTTAAGATGTATCCGTGAGAAATAATATATTGCAATTCAGAAATCAACCTAGGATTCCTTTTTTCAGTGTGTAATAATCACTGAGAATCAAATAACAAAAAGCTTTGTGAAAAAAAAAAGGATCCTATGCTATGTAAGATCTCTGAAATTTAAATATATAAATAAATATATATATATATATAAAATTTTTGAATTTTTATTTTAAAAAAAATTTGAAAAAAAATTTTAAAAAAAAACCGCAGCGGCCGCCCACATCGGTCGGCCGCGTTGGTCGACCGGCATCGGTCGGCCGCGTTGGTCGACCGACATCGGTCGGCCGGCATCGGTCGGCCGGCATCGAGCGGCCACGATCGGCCTGCCACATCGGTCGGCAGCCCCCGGTCGGCAGCGACCGGCCGGCCCGAACGACCGGCCACGATCGGTCGACCGGATCGACCGGCCACGATCAGTCGGCCGGACCTGCCGGCCAGCATCGGTCGCGGCCGTGATTGGCCGAGCGACCGGTCCGGCCGGCCGGTCTCTAGGGTTGGGAGGGAGGGGGGATAAAAGGCCTTTGGGGCCTCATTTCCCCTCACTTCTCCTTGTATACATCCATCTCAATTGAGCTGCAACCGTCGGCATTAGCTTCTCGTGTGCTGCATTTGTGGTGGCGGGGGGAAGTCAGCGTCATACTTGCAGCTGCTGCATCGAATTTTTGCATACTTGGGATATTTTGGGGGTATTTTAAATACTCCCTACTCTTCATGGCGACGGATATTGATAACACGAACATGGAGGCTGGTTCTGAACAGACTTTGAGGTCACCTGCGACAGAAACCACAAACGCAGGATTGGTGGGGACTGAGTTGGTTTTACATGAGACACCGTCAAAGAGAGTGAAACCAAAAGGAGCGAGACATGAGTTGCACTACGATATCTTGGATAATGAGGCCATCAAAGCTGAGAGCGGTTGGGCCAATGAACCGGAGGAATACTGGAGAATGGCGACGTGCAAGAAATATGTGAAGATGTATCACATTGGGAAACTTTGGCCTCGAGAATGTCACAAAGTTAATACCAATAATTTTACTTGCAACCCTCAAACATGCAAGGATGATCACTTCCTTCATCGTGCTGAAGAAGTGTGGGTGGCATTGTTTGGAACTCGACCCAAGAGCACGGGTTATTTTTCCTATACGCTCTTGAGCATGGTGTATGCTGAGCTCATATTGAAGCGCAAGGTGAACTGGAGCACATTCACGGCGAGTAGTGCATATCCTCTTCGAATCGGGAGAAATCAAAAGGATATCCCTGATAGGTTTGATCCAGAATCAAACTCTACAAAGGCCTTATTGCAGTACTTGAGGAGGAAAACTCATGAGACGACGGAGAAGGAATCTCCTCCAACAACCACGACACATCAGGAGGATGGAAGGAATATGGTTCCTACGGATGCCCCAATCGTAGAACCAACTATAACTGATAGGCTCGAAGGTGCAAACGTAGTTGAAGAACCTCGTGTAACCCCGGTACCAACATCAAAGGAGGCAGGGCCAAGTGTAACCCCGGTACCAACATCAGAGGAGGCAGGGCCAAGTGAACCACGAGAAACCAGATCACCTACAGATGCCGTAGATGTCATTCCACCGGAAAGTAGTATGGTGGAAAATTTCGTGGACTATCTGCATACGGTACCGAGCAATAAGAGATTGGTGGAGTGGTTGAAAACCGCAGAAATGATGGCTGATTGGTGCAATAAGGTAGATAAAGAGGAAGATTTGCCAGGGGATGTTAGGCATAAAGCCTCAGGCGGTTCAATAGTTGAAGTAGGCGTCAACTTCAAAGAGGTGTCAGAAAGACTTGCTACTATATCTCCCAGTTTAGTATCAATGAGTCACGCTTTGGCAACGATGTTGCCTGGCATTATACAAGCTGCGGTGAATTATGAGGCAATCATAGATTGATTCCACCCTCTACTGAATGAGCGAGCGAAGAATGAGCTAATCATTGAGAAACTGCAGAAACAACACCAAATTACGCAACGTCTCCTTGACGAGTTTTACAAGGAATTGCGGTTGTTTGGCCAAGGTCCTGCTAGCGAGTATGTGGCAAAGTACGAAGAAGCAATGCGCCAAAGGCAGGCGGTAGAAGACTTAGAAGATAACCGATATAAGTATTTAAACTTCTTTCCAACACAGGATGACACTCAGGGGGCTTCATGTAGTTATGTTCATCCAGAATGTGATGCGGGTGGTAAAGACGATGGTAAAGAGGATGGTGAAAAGGATGGTAATAAAGATAAGGGGAAGACCATTATCGGGACTTCTGATAGTCTTTTTCTTTCACAAATTGATGGGGGTGGTAAAGAGGATGGTGAAGAAGAGAAGAGAAAGACGTATACCAGGGATTTATCTCCTCTCAAAGAGGTTGGTGAAGAGGATGGTAAAGAAGATAAGGAAAAAACCATTATCGAACTAGACGATGATGACGATGATGAACTTCCGGAGGAATTGAAGTTAAGATCACAAAAGGAGGTAGATGATGGACAGATTGAGCGACAACGAGCATGGGGGTTGAAGTTCGCGGCAGTGAAGAAAGAGAGAGATGTTACAGTTGCGAAATTGGAGGAGGAAGCAAAAGCATGCTCAATGAAGTTGGAGGCTACAAGTAAAGAGAGAGATGAGACAGTCGCTGAATTGGAGGCATTACGGAAAACCTTCAAAACGGTAGATTCTACAAAGGCAACAATCCACCTTCACCTCGCATACTACCATGGTTGGGATGGGTTCATCGACTTCAAGATAAGAGGAGCTTGGTTCGAGAGCAAAAGAAGATCTGAAATCGATTGCATCTACATCAAAGGAATCACGTGAAGTTGTAGATGCTTCATTGGAGAAGTTCGTTAAGAACGGATCGAAAAAACGATATGACCCCATAGCGGTCACTTTTTGGGGGGATATTGAAGAGATGATGGAGCGTACAAACTACTCTAAGATGGGACGAAACAATGATGTTGATTGGACTATGGAGATAGAGGAAGGATGGGCGCCGTATAGTAGATTCTCATCGCACCTCCAAGAGTCAGCTCGCATAGTAATCAACACATGCGACCCTCCTCCCGCAATACTTAAAGACAAATGTGCGGTGTGCCTACATAATTTTGGTCCGGAGGGCGCATACACGTTAGGCCAATGTGGCCATAACTTTCATGTTACTTGCATATGCCGATATGCGATGACAAAATCGGTATGTCCAAAGATGTCGCTCCCATTTAGCACAAGATTCTACGAGATGATGGGCATTCGAGATCTTATGCCACCAGGGCACGAGTTCAACCGATGGAATCTTCCATTGGATCAATACCCAAGAAATTTCTAAACTACTCTGATTGGGGAAATGCTCTTACCTGGAGTACATCCGAATCAAAACACCAACTAGCCATTCAATTTGGTGGGGATCATGATCAGTTATTTTGGATGACACGAGATTACGAAATAGAGATCAGGGCGAGGAATATTGAAGGTGATGAGCAACGAGAGTTGTTTTGTCGTAATTTCGGAGGGCATTGGAGCGTCGAACACAACCGTTTCTTTCGATTTCCTCCAAAGAAAGTGGAAAAGGGAGAAGATGGTTCGTGGCACGAAATAACCGATTCAACAGGCTTTGGTGAGGAGTACAAGAAGTACGATCATACTCCAATTGGAAGAGCTCTGGTACTCGCGAAATTGGAGGAGGCCGCAATATACCGGATTTCGATACCGGAAAATTCTTTTGAAGATGTGGAGGTCTCTTATTGGGATGCGGTGAAGAAGTTTGATATGCGTATCGATGACGCCATCACATTTTGGAGAGAATGTCTTTTAAACCCAAAAGACACACAACTTCTATTATTGGATGAGTTTGAAGGTGTTGTACAGGATGTCATTGCAAAGATCGAGAAGGCCATGGAAATCTTACGTAACAAACAAGTGGATCCGAGCAAAAAGCGGAAGAGGCAATCGGGCGACGATGGGGAGGATAGTTGGCAGGCAGGTATGAGAGGCGAAATCGCAGCGGTGGATCGAGAGTATGAAGAGGGCGATCAAATTGCCCGTCCAAGTCAAAGACCGCGTACTCGCAGTGTAGCTCAGATTGGCCAATCGGATGGATCTTCAGTTTGAAGTTAGAACGGATGTTGGACCTTAAGTTCCACATATATAACTATATATATATATATATATTTATATATATATTTATATATGCTTTTTTTAGATTGTATGGTTGTTGTTTTAAAAATGATGCAAATGCCACCATTGATCCATGGGGCCTTATTTTTGAAGTAAAGGGTTACAATCTTTTTGATTTAATGTGCATTTCTTTTGTATGCTTGTGAGTGAAGACTATCGTACGACAAGTATGTAAAAATATATGTAATATTTTTCAAAACATTAAATGTAGTCATGTAGACAATAGAATCTCCAAATGCATTTGGAGTATTACAATAAAGTACTACAGTAAACTATAACTACAATTTCTATAATAAGTATAAGTCCTATGAACCTATACTACATAAAGATGCCAAATTCAACTACTCATCAGGACCAGAGGATTGCTCATAATCGCTATCTCCCTTCACTTCAGCTCCACTAGATCTCGTAGGATCATATTCATAATCGCTTGGAACCTCATCTTTGATCTTGAGTTTTTTCTCTCGACATTGTATATTCCCATACTTATGCCAAGTATCAAATTCGGGGAGATTAACAGGGATCTTCGGTTTTTTAGGCAGAACAATTGGAACCGTTGCAGATTTCCGTTTATGCGACTTGGAAGTGCCCAGCATGTGCTGTAACCCTGTGGCAGTACGAAGAACATTGGCATTCTTTAAATACCTGCCCAACGGTACATCAGAGTCACTAGAGATGCTCCCATATTTGGCTCTTGAAAGGGATACTAAACCCTTAGACGATTTCTCCAAGGTTGTCGTAACCCTTGTAGTAGAGGGTTGAAATAAAGCGCGGGGAGTAGCACATTGATCAGATACCTGATCCTTACTACCGGATGCAATATTCTCCGCGACCGGATCAGAGCTCATAGTGCCCGCAGTAGTATTGCACGCAGTGGTCTTCGCATCTATCGCCTCCTTTTCCAACCGTAAACCAGTAGCAATAACAGGTAGGACGTTATTTGATTTGTCCATGCCGCCTTGTGTCATGAACCGGGCTAACGACTGCTCATCATCTAGATCATCCGCTGAAAGACCATGAGCGATAAAATCACCATTACCATCATGAACATTTGGAGCATCTTCATCATTTGAAGCGGGGAAGAAAGTCATATCATCGCATTAATCACCAAATTCAAAAATATCATTGTCATCAGACTCTGATTCGTCATCTTTTTCATGTACTTGGTCTTCCTCTAAATCCAAGTTCTCTCTATACTACCGCCCATCGTCACTCAACTTATTATTCGCAAGCAATTTCGAGTTGGAATATATGTAGACCAAGGCATTAGCTCTCCCCGTTACTAACCGATTCCGTTTCTTGTCGTGAATATAAGAGTAGCTACTCCAGTTGCGTTCGCAAGCTGACGAGGACACGGTCTGTGCTAGTATTCGCTTTGCAATTGGAGAGAGGAGCTTAGCACAAGCACCTTCAAACTCCCACCATGCATGTGGAGCTAGTTTTTGAGTATTAGGCTCCAGCATGTCATGGAATGGTGGACCCCTTACTCGAAACGCAAGAAATTCACTCACCACGTCTGCGTAATCCTCCGCGGGACATAATTTTTGTAAAACACGCTTGCAAGCGATTGTAAGATCGGGATCGTCAGCTAACTCTTGGTCATGTAGTAAATAAGGATTTAAAAGTGCATCCGCGCCATGTAAATCCGTTGTCATGAGTCGTTTTCGATGGTAAAACTCCTCTTTTGCGGTGGCCACCTCAAGTGGTTCCAATGAGATGGGCGGTGCGTGCAAAGTATGGACATGTCTCTCAAGATCACGCATAATATGCCATGCCTTGCCCGTACTAGGAGCCTTGCCGTCGAATTCTCTCAGAGCGTACACCACGGGGGCAACCATATCTCGTAGTCTTTTGCATTGCTTCCAAAACTCATCGCTCAACACCACCTTCTTGACCTTACGTGAGAATATAAGCTTATCTCTAGCAGATACCGTCTTCTTCGAGGCATAGGCTGTGAACATAGAGTCGACAACAACTTGCTCCAATGATTCTTTGACCTCCAACAAGCGATCTATCATTGTGAATTGACTAGCAAATCTTGTTTTCCCGGGCATCAGTAGGCTGAATTTCGCCTCGTGTTTACGAAACACAGCTAGGGGCATTTGTCGCCTCTTGATAAACTTGACCATTTTCTTCGCCATGACCAAAGTATTCGCCATCCATCCAGCCTTTCCCCAATCCTCCAACAACAAGTCCATTGCATGTGTCGCACACCCTTGCATGAAAATGTGCGGATATTTCTCAAGGACTATTCTTGAGGCATTGAGCATTACAGAAGCATTGTCTGTGCATACTTGAACAATGTTCTCTGGTCCAACTTGTTCTATGTACTTCAACATGAGAGTTGACATGTACACCGCTGTTTTTCTATGCCAAGTATCCACAAAGACCAAGAAAAAGCTCTCGGCTTGAGTCACGAGCATCGCATTCACCAAAGGGCGACTAGTCACGAGATGACCATCCATCCATAGTCAAAGTTCCTCCAAACTTCCGAAGGCTCTCGAGAGAGTCTACTATCTAGTTTCTTTTGTAACTCCGTCTTTACTTCTCCTAACAACCTTGTCCGAATGTCATGGTAGGATGGTGGAGCATAGGATTTTCAAATCCCGCAGCCTTCATCACGGCAGACTTTGAACGCATCATTGCGGGCTCACCGAGAATGGTATATTTGCTTTGTAAAAAATTTCGCCCGAGTTTATCCAACTCCCGCCTATCCGCTCGCAAAAAGTAGCTTCAATTGAAGATTGCTTCGTTTGCTTCATAGATCCAAACATCGGGCGAGTATCCCTTATTCCCCTCATATGCATGGAAGAAGCAGAGGTTGACCCTACCAAAAGATTTGTTGAATTCATGGGGGTGCCTAGCGAGGACCCTACACAAGAGTCACTCCTAGGGGTTTCTGGAATGTCATGTTTTGAAGCACCTGGAACGTCCGTGGATGGAGTAAGAAAACATTCACCGAGAAATAGTTCCAATTCTCCGTTATATGGAGGGAACTCCCCACCACATCTTAAAAATAACTGCCTAATTTCCCTAGGCAGCTTTGGGCAAAGGGCAGAACTCGAATCCCTATGTCCAGGAATCTTCTCGTACCCATAATGACTCAAATTCCGACTCTTCTTCTTCGAAACAATTACACGACATAGTGAGCACTGTAGGAAGGACCCAGACGCTTTGCCTTCCTTCTCGATGTCTCTAAACCAAGGCTCATGTGGAGCAGGGCCCATTTTGATAAATAGGACGCCTCAAAGTCTTAAATAATGGTGGGACCGTGACGGGGAAAAAAATGGCAAGAGTTCCTTACGGAAATCCTCACTTCCGAACTCAATACCTGCAAAGCAATGTACACATGAAATGAATTATGCAGCTCAAAGCCCTTGGAAAGTGTTCAAAATTCGGAAGTGAAATGAGACTCAATGTGTCTTCTCTTATATACCATCCAACTCCGAATATGACGGTTCCAATTTGAAGTTGAAATGCTCCTAAACCGTTGGATGCTCAAAAGGGCCATCTGGCCGTTGGCGGTCGCAGGATGCGAGGGTCGGTCGCGATGGCGACGGACGGGCCGGCCGCTCGGCGGCGACGGCGATCGCCGATGCCGACGGCTAGTCGCCAGCAGACGGCGGCCGCGTCGCCTGGCGACAGACGGCCGCACCGTCGGCCGATCGCCGCCGACGGCCGGCCGCCGCCGGCCGACGGCCGGACCCAAGGCGGTCACCCATGCCGACGGCGGCGGTCGCCTGGCCGGCCGACCGGTCGGTCGGGCGACGGAGAGAGAGTCGGGGATCGGCCGGCGGGGTGGTTCAACCAATGAACGCACCCGTTGGTCATTTACCCTTGGTAAAACGACCAGATTTTCTAAGTCACGGACGGTCCCCGGACCCCTGCCGGACGTCCGGACGTCCGGACGCTGTGACATCCCTGGTTGGTGCCGGCCGTCCGATCGGTCGGGCCGGTTGGCGCCGGCCGTCCGATCGGTTGGGCTGGTTGGCCATCGGCCGTCCGATCTAGGTCGCCGGTTGGCCATGCGACCGCGGCCTATATAAGGCCGACCGGTCCTCCACTCTCCTCACTTCTTTCCTTCCTTTTCAGGGTGCGGAGTGGCTGTAGGTTGGAAATTTTTTTAATTTTCATCCACTGGCTCCTTATCCTGGGGAGGAAAGAAGTCTTTTCCTTTGTAAGGGGGGAAATTTTGTTTCTTTTTTTCAAAAAGATGCCCAAACATGGGGTTGGGGGCAGTGGGGGGAATCGAGGCCGGAGACCAAGGCCTGTTAGACATCTTGAGAAGTGGGAGCACCCATCTAGTAAGTGCAAGAACTTTCTTCGGGAGAATGTAATCGTGCGATTTTATGAGGCTAACAGTCTTTCACGTTTGTTTAGGAAATACGTGAGATACAAAGAGGAAGCTCAGGCCAAATTCAAGGACGACATGATGGACCTCATGATGGAAGCGCTCCAAGATCCGGTGTAGAGAACGGAGACCGATAAGCGTGGATTTACGGACTAGATGGAGGATAGATTCATCGATGCTCTCTGGAACGCTGTCGACATATTGAAAAGGTATGAGAGAACGAATCGAGGGGGTGATGAGGAGTTTAGGGATGTGGTATTGAGGGCGGAGGCTTTTCAACAAGCGATGAGGCTGTATTCCAATAATGCTAACCGGGTTGGTTCCATAGGATGGTGGCGCACGGAACAAGGAAGGTTAATGGAGCTGGTTCGTACGAATAATTTGGTAGTAATTCCTATGACGGCCCGTATCATCGAGCTTGAGAAGAGGACTCTAAAGGGAGGATACGGCACAATTTCCAAAGTTCACATAAGAGGGGTTGTGGCCATTGAAGAGTTTTGGGAATTTGCTGCAAAGACTCCCATCCATGCTGTGACACGACCTGACTTGGCCAAGGTGGAGCATCAGAATGAGGCGCTTGTTGTGAGGATACAACATCCAGGTGTTATTCGTTTTATAGCCATTCATGCAAATAAATTCCAAGGCTATACGTATTGGTGGAATGGCGGCACGATTCGATCGATGTTGGCCCTTGATGCAAGATATGGAGATGATGTTCATGGAGAGATCGGACTCTCACCTCATTCTGCTGATGAGCTTATTCGAGCTTGGCAGTTGGTCCGGTTTCGCAAAAAACGAACAGAGCTTGCTTGGGCTTTAGTGCATATCATGTGTGAAGTCCACCGGTTGAACTACCTCCACAACGATGTGTTTCCAGACAACATACTTCTTCACTTCCCTCAAGATGAATCACGAGTGTATATTGGAGTATGCGATTGGGGGCTAACCACAAGCATGGATGATAAAATGAGGTCCTTGTATACGTTCACAAAACTCCAAGAGAGAATTGATACTCTACAAGCACGATATGGGGTGGATCCCCGGGAGGCGTACTTATACAAACGGAGTGATGACATTGACGTTATTCCCTTTTTGATTGCGCTTTGGAGGAGTTTGCTATGGCACGAATAGCACAACGCATCCTCAAGAAGAGCATGTCGAAGGCCTACGAGAATTGCCAAAGTACAACGGGGCCTGACCGGTGGTGCAATCAAGACTTGGCAAATGCTTTTGACCAATACTTGGAGATGGTGGCTGATGCATAGTATACGTTGACCCACGTTGTCAACCGCTTCATGGAATATTTCCATTGGCCGGTGCCAAATGATCATTATCGCACCAAGTATGATTAGCAAATTAGTTATGCGCATTTCTTTTAGTTCTTGCGGCTTTATTAGATTTTTAGATTCTTCATTGAAGTTCGGATGTAGATGTAGGCAATTTTTTTGTAGTAAAATGTATTACATGCCTTCTATATGTATCGGCTTCAAGTACATTCTTGTTTATATATACCTTGCAATGATTCTAATGAATGACTTCTTCTCCATTGTTTGTTATTTTATTTTATTACTTCTTACCTTCAATAGAAATATCTCCAAATCTTCATGAACAATATTTGAGAATGTATAATGAATTGTGGAACTTCTTCATTACATCAACCTTGCGTAGTTGCGATATTAATGGTTTGTCCGAAGTCAAGTCAAGCATAATATGAATTTTCTTACATTTGCCTTTTTTGTATGAATTGATGAACATATCATATGTTAGGTGAGGGTGTGCGACTGTGAAAAAAGGCTTAAAGCCAAACAAAAGAAATTATTACCACTAAGTGAACTCATAGTAAAAATACAAAACATCGCGATAAAATCCTTGAAATAACAAATTGCATAGTATATTAATATATAATGATGTAGTCCGATATTCGGATAATCCATGACAAACAAAATATGAATTTCAGGATCCTCAAAATTGGCCCCTAGCAAGGCTATGATGGTGTAGACATTATCCGTTGCAAAAAACCACATAACCTACACTATAATGACACTATGTATGATGATTTGTCATTCTTAATCTGAGTCTTCATCATCATGTTTACGACTTGGTGCACCACCGTAAGAAGGTGGTCCTCGAGAAGATTTTCCAAACAAGTAAGTTTGCCTAAATTTTCTTTCGGCTTCAAGCTGTTCAATGTATTCCTGCTGACTTAGAAGTGTGGCTTGTTGGAGATCTCGTTGGTACCTCGCCTCTTCGTCCTCAAGAGATAGTAAAGGTGCTGAAGGCATGTTGTTACTTCCGTATGCATTCTGACCATATCCATAATTTGTGTAGCCAACAATGTCTGATCTTCTATCATATTGACCTCCATACTCATATGTTTCCTCGGGTGTAATGGCCTACGGTACTCGGGACTTCCGAATGTTGTACCGTATTGGTTCCCACGATTGTATGGGTTTATAGGATGAGTTGGACTTGAGTTGCATTGAGCATTGGATTCGCTTCCCTGCTCACCTCCTAAACCATGTGTACCTCCTGTATACATTGGAGATGGGTAGTTCGAACTACATCCACCTCTACCGTACTCGCGTTCGACTCCGTACGTGTTTTGTAGATGCGGTGGCATATAACTCATAGGAGTACTGAATTGGTGGTTACCATGGTAATACCCCTCACTTCTTGTGCCAAAGGATACTGGTGCTTGACGATCGTTATGGTTTGAGTTTTGGTTAGTGCCCCCATATGCCCTTGGAGTTCCATGTTGTTGAAGTTGGGCATCCATATCAACTGAACGTTCTGAATAAGTAGTATAACAATCGCTTGGTCCCATCCAATTTGTTGGAATGAATTGGTTGGTGCGATCCAATAAATGCACGTTCAAACCTATCACAGTGGTCCAGTCAATGTCCTTGTGAAGGATTATTTCAGCTCACACCATGGCCATGGTAGAATACAACATCAATTCTCGCCTTGTGTTCTTGATTCCAACTGCAATTGTGACTTCGTGATATCTGTGTGCAAAATGGTCGCTCTTGCAACTCTTTACTGGGCCTTCGCGACGAGGACCATATTTCTCTGATTCGTGCCGCGGCCATAACTTATTATGTGATACATCTTCACGTACTTCTTGCACATGGTGCAATTCCAAATGTCTGCCCTCTCCTCTCGCCAACCCGGCTCTGCAACACAGTTTGGGTCACTCCATGCTTCCCAATCCATTTTTGGAGGGTCGCCCTTTGGTGGTGGAGACTTGGCCTCGCCCCTCGAACGTGAAAACTTCGGCGCCATTCTCAGCAGCGACAAGTATGCACAGTGTGGGTGTGGGTGACCCACGCGGACTCTGAGCAACGCAGTTGATGCAGCTTTAAAAAAAGCCACAACATAGAGCCCGTTTACCAGAGTGAGGGAGAATGAGCCCCTCCCCTCCTATTTATGCCGACCGGGATCGGACGCCATTGGCCAGCTAGTACTGGCCCTCCGATCCCGACCGGCAGCCGTCACATCGGCGATCCGGCGGCCGGCGACCGGCCAGTACGACCGATCGGGATCGCACGACCGATCGGTCGATCGGGGCCGCCGATGCCGGCCGACCGATCCAAGCGATTGGCGACCGGCGACCGGGCTGGCGACCGACGACATCCCGCGGGCGACCGGTCGGTCGCTCGTTCCGCACCCTCCTTCCCCCTCCTCCTGTTGCTTCTCACCAACACCCCCCGTTTGCACAACTTTGATCTCTTCCTCGCGTTGCATACCTGCAATTTCAAAATTATTATATTTAGCCTGTATGGTCCACGTGGCGTCTAAATATGGACAGGGAATGTTCTGACAAGGGAATGTCGGGAATATCTTTTCGTCATAAACGAGAATGTTTTATGACAAAAATACTATCGGCTTTAAATAAATTCATAATAAGGGACTCTTTGCAAGAGGAGTGAAGGCCAACAAATCTCCATGCCAATTCACTCACTTTTTGAGTTATGTTGCCCAATTAGCTTGAATTGGACAAAGCATTTAACAATCAATTTAGTGGGGCCAATTTTCCGAGTCGTGAAGTCCTTCGGAGTTGAAGTCCATGTCTAGAAGGAGAGCCAAGGCGATGGGGCCAATTCTTATTATTAACTAGAGTCCATATTTTTTATTTGTACACATTTATTTTTTATTTTTTAATTTTTTGAAATATTCTTTCCTAACACCTTAACAACCATGGCCACCATTTTGTCTTTTATCGTCACGGCCAAAAACTGTTTCATATTCAACTTCAAATGTATGATCTCGCATCTAGTGATGATCCAACGGTTGAAGATTTCACACTACTATATATGGTAGTCTACTCAAGTTCCTATGGTTGAAATTATAAAATATATCCAAAAATATTGGACATTGCCCCTTTATAGTGAAACCACCTATTCTCGTGCACTTAAGGAAAATTGAGGGAATCTATATACTTGGTGTGAGAAAGGAGTGGGTTACTATTTTTCACGGATAGGGAATAGAAAAAGACAAGCTAACCCTATTTATGTGCTTCTTTAAAGCACACACATAAAGAAATACAAATTTTAGAAGGAGAAGCCTAAAGGCGGGCACCCTAAATATGTACGCATGAGGTACATGTAAGGGAGGTGAGATCTTTATTAAGGCAAGAATCTTGGCTGCCCACCTTTAGGTGGTTTCACCATAGTTCATAGTGGTGAGTGCTAGTATTGCAAGCTCCCATGGATTCACATTCATTTCTTCTATCTCCCAACTTTTGTCAAAAGTTATCCATTCTCACTAGGAGATTTTGCCATGTTTTGGCCCCCATTCATGGCTTGCCCCCTAGTGTGTACCCTGAGGTGGCCCTAAATCCTCTCAGATTACATTCCATAAATTTTAACTATTCCTTGGTGAGAGTATATTGATGTCTAACATTGGAGAGATCCAAGTATATATGAAATGTAGGTGAGCATGTGTGAGCATTTACTTTTCATAACTTTGGTATTACTGTGTTTGTCAATATTTAGACTTTCTATTTGGGCCTTAACTTTTCTACATTTTATGGTCTATATTATTTGATGGGCATTTGGAAATTACTCCATCGTTGTGTATCTAATTTAGTAGTACTTATTATAAAAAACATTGTGCTTAAACAATTAATTCTATTATTGGCTATTTTTTGTTTGACACCCTTCAACTAACCTAGGAGTATATATATAATCTAGTACATATAATTGTAACTAATTTGCAAATATACTTTTTTAAAAATTAATTGTATCATTATTCTTATTGTATGGATTTGAATAGTTACTTATTTCCCTCTTACAAAGGTAATAGAAATACGTTTCTATTGTTACTATTTTGCGATCATAAAATAAGAGAAATAAATAGGGAGACAACTAAATTTATGAAAATATCCCACCCTATAAGTGTTTAACATATGGCAATAATGGCATCAACTTCTAAAATTTTAATCATATTTGATATTGTACACATATAGTACATTAGTACTAAGATTAGATGTTATATAAAGTTGATTATTCGTATACTATGATTGATTGATTTGGGAATAGAATATTTTGAAGAGCCATCACTTCTTCATTTACAGTATGTAATGGATAATATCACTTGTGGATAAAATTTAAGTTCTCGGTTTAAGATGTATGAATTACTATGTAGGCCTCTAGGGTATAGGGTTTAGGGTTTAAGGTCTTGGGGATTTGGGGTGGATTTCATTTTAATCCTAGTTTTTGTGTTGCAAAGCTTTGCAAACACAATTGTGTGTGGAAGTAAAGTAATGGATTACTATATGTATGGTGTAGTTCTCAATTATACTTTACATGGATACAAGTTGCAGTTCTCTACATCGCATAGTTAATATGTGCAAAATAATCTATTTTGTATTCATCATTTTTGATTGAAGATGTTATTGACATGGAATAAATCACACATTTATTGCAAAGAATATATAGGTACAGTATTCAACATTCAACATAGGGATTAAGATTCCAGAGTCTTCAATCTCATAGCCTATATTTATCCAATATTGGAATAGAGTTACTATTGTAGGTCATGTGGCTCAGAGTTTAATTCATAGAGCCTCATAGATCATAACGTATGAGTACTGAAGTAGTGTTTGTACGAAACATCTTTGAATTCGTGAAGATCTATACTTTTATGGAGTTTACTCGAAATGGTTATGAACTTAAAATTTAAAGTTAAGATGTATCCGCGAAAAAAGATTACATAGCATTTCAGAAATCAACATAGGATTCCTTTTTTCATTGTGTAGTAATTACTGAAAATCGAGTACTAGAAATCTTTGAGGAATAAAAAAAGGATCCTATGCAATTTTATTAGATTTTAGTTATATATATAGAAAAGAAAAAGTTTTAAAAAAATATTTAAAAATAAAACCGTACAGCGGCCGTCCATATCCGTCGGCCGCCATCGGGCGGGCGTGCGACCAGCCCGACGACCGGCGACCGACCACGTCCCCCGGGCGACCGGTCGGTCGCTCCTTCCGCATCCCCCCTTCCCGCTCCTCCTCTTGCCTCTCCCCAACACTCCTCGTTTGCACAACTTCGATCACTTCCCCGCGTTGCATACCTGTATTTTCAAAACTACTATATTTAGCCTGTATGATACACGTGGCGTCTAAATATGAACAGGGAATGTTCTGACAAGAGAATGTCGGGAATATCTCTTTGTCCCAAACGAGAATGTTTCATGACAAAGATACTCTCGGCTTTAAATAAATCCATAATAAGGGACCCTCTTCAAGGGGAGTTAAGGCGAGCAAATCTCCACGCCAATACACTCACTTTTTGAGTTGTTGTGCCCAATTGGCTTGAATTGGAGTAATCATTTAACAATCAATATAGTGGGGTCAATTTTCTCATTTGTGAAGGCATTGGGAGTTGATGCCCTTGTCTATAAGGAAAGCAAAAGCCATGGGGCCAATTCTTATTATAAGTTAGAGTCCATGTTTTTGATTGTACACCTTAATTTATTTTTGTTAAAATATTCCTTCTTAACCCCTAAAGATCCATGGACACCAAAGTGGAGGTTTCCTATTTTGGGCAGCTTAGATGAAGAGGTCAAAAGTAATAGTTTTTTATTAAATTTTTACTGGGTGCTCCTTACACCGCAAAGTGCATGTGCTAAAATTTGCATATCCAAATTCCAAATTTACAACCTACATCTATAATATTTACGTTTGAAGTCCATTAAGGGCAGTTAAATTTAGTCTTTGTTTGAAATTCTTTTTTGGAAATATGTTCATGAACAATTTACTACTTGAGTTCCAAAGTGACCCAAGTCAAAAAGTTTGTCAATTTCACAACGGTAGCCTTGAGAGCAAAAACAATCTTCACAATTTCTAGTAATTTCTGAATTAACTCTTACTTTCTGAATTAACCCTTGGCTCCTTACAGTCCTCCACTGAGTAGCCGTTATTCTTGTGTCGCTTCCCGTGGAAGGCCGTCTTCGCCCACTTGTGTTTCCGGCCGCACAACCCTACTCCGCTGTTTACGACCAGGCCGTAAACTGCCCTCCAGTGATCGGCCGTCCAGGACAGCGGCTTCCCTCTGACCGTCCTCTCGAAGTGCTTCGGCACGCCAGTCTTGATCTCGCGCACCATCTCCGGATCGCGTAGTCCCTAGGGTGTGTCCAACAGGCCGGAAAGCCCCATCTTGTCGAGGTCCTCGGCTAAAAACTTCTTCTCCTCTTTATTGGCCGGAATGATCCGAAGTACTAACTTGATCGATATCTTGAGTTCTTCCTGCGCCGGAGCGGAAGCGGAAGCAGAAGCCGATCCTGCCATCGGAAAGAATTGCGACAAGAAGTAACAATTAGCCGGGCTGAGATTGGCCAGGAGGCCGGATCGGAAACAAAGGGACGGAAAGCGATAAGGCAGAAAGCAGGGGCGCAAGAAAGCGAGAAGGCAAGAAAGCAAGAAGGCAGGTAACGACAAGGCCGGACGGGTCGCGTTTTATAGAGAGTCGGATTCAAATCCAACCATCATGAACTGTCCGTCCGCCATCATCGCCGTCTCTGTACGGAGCCGTCTATGGCACCTTTTGTCATTATTACACTTCCAGCCACTCCGACCTCCAGCCGCCGTCTTTTACTCCCTTCGGCTTCTGACAGTACGTCCTCTCCGTTTGAGTGCGGAGTACGGGTTCGCGAACACGTCCTTTTTATTCGAAACTACATTTTTAAGATAATGCGTCATTTTTTAAACTTATTTGCCTTATAGTATACGGCCTATCACATACTTAGGTCGGATTCTAGACACTATACGTATTCTTAATGCGCATTTAAACATATCGGCACACAATAAAAAAAACAGGGTCCGAGAGCGAGATCAAGATTCTTAAGAGTGACTAAATTGTTAAAGTTGCTTTACTTAAGTGCACTAATGAGATTATTTCGGCAGAAAGTAGAATATTGTCAGGTTTGTTGATCCTTGAGAATGAGCACTAAATACCAAAGTCATCTATGGAACCAAAATAAATTGTTGTTCCCTGAGTAACCTCGCCAGCCAATGACACGATGAGGTCGGGAGTAAAAGGTCACCGTTCGGCAACAAAGTCTATCGCGGCATCAGCAATACTTAAAGACGTAGAAAATAGAGAACAACACTTCTTAATCTTCTCAATGTAGAGTTAGAATCAAGTTTACAACCATTGTACTCTTATTCCACAGTATCAATGCAAAGGCTAAAAGCCAGTCCTTCCCTCTACTTGCCTAACGCTTACACTTTTGTGGTTATCATCCATTCGACTTCTGCTCTACTCTCTTTTGTGCTATTTACACTGTGTGAACTCATTTGTTGCCCAGCCTGGTGCAAGTCCCGAATACGCGCAATTACCACCGGTGTCGCCGTCGTTAGGCAATCAGTGATGTTGTTGGACTGCCTTAAGTTTAGGGTTTAGGGTAATTTTACAACATCCACAGAGGTACTATTACCTGCTGCCGACATTTAGTATCTCCACGATTTTCCTCAGAACATCACAACACTTACTAATCATACGAGAAGCCCTCTATGGCGCCACCATAGTCTACAAGGGAGGCTCTCTTCAGAGCCGAAGGTTACCTCGGTCTAATTGGCCGACCACACCGAGTAGGCCAAACACAATGACCATGCTCTTGAGTGTCGAGTTACCTTATAGCCCCGTGGCCATGCAAGACTAATGTTCACATGCCTAAAGTCTCTCTTCACTTAGAAACTCCCTACTGCCTCAGAAAAAGCAGACATTGGTCAACTTGAGTAGGCTCGTTAAGCACTTTCATACTTCATCGCGCTAACATTTTGGCAACCATGCTGAGGATGGAGTGTTGAAATACTCAGAGGTCAAATAGAAGCCTAACGAAAAAGATGGCGCCTTGACTGCCAAATCAAAAAGAACGAGAAGCAGTGACACCTACTAATGACCCGGACGTAGCTGGGGCGTGAGCGTAGAGCGGTGAGGGCAAAATTTTGATTTTAGAGCGGTAATTTCGTATTTTTAGTAAGAAAAGTTAGAAATTTTCACTTTTTTAATTTTTTAAAATAATATACTTGAGAATATTCGAATATTTTTGACTTATTACCGTGGATTATGGACCCTAAACCCGCGGAATTGGGAGACAGAATTTTACAATTATGCATGCTTGAGATGCACATATAGACATTGTGGACCTCAAACGATAAGATTACATGTGCATGAGACCTACTTACAAGCATAAAACCTGTTAAATAAGAACATAGATTTTGGAACACGTATAATTATATATATATATATATATTGATTTTCACTAAATTGTGAAATCATGGTACATCAGATAGGAAAAGACACAATATTATGGTATAACATATATAGTATGTGTAGGGTGTCCTCTAGTCTCATGCATGGTCTAGTACCCCACACTCTAGAATCCTTTTCACCTCATTGAAACTGAAGGTAGGCACGTGGATGAAAAGGTCGCTATCGGCATCAAAATTAAAGACCCTAACAAAGATATAGTAAAGGTGCTTACAAGGTGTGAGGTTAAATCCCGGTGTTCCGGTTTCTAACTCACAAGTGGGCCGTGGGGGTGGGTGCAAACAAAACAATCCTTCCAAGCAATGGACACCCTAGCAACACTTAGCAAATCCTCTCAACCTAAATTTTTAAGTTCGAAATTAAATCGGGCAGCGCTTCCGCGCTTGGTCCCAAATTCCCTAAATTTTAACCTAAATTTGTATATTCAGCATAGAATTTGGGCAGCGCTTCCGCACTACCCTTACTCTTAGTGTACTCTAGCATTCAATAATCTAAATCAGCAAGGCAAGCGAAGCACAACCATTCCAATCCAAAGCCAACACCAAAGACAAGAGCATGCAACACAATTTAAATCATCACAACCAATTTTTGGGCAATGAAATTGCCATTTTTTAGGATAAAGTTCACAATCTCTACTATGTCTAACCACACAACCAAACCAATTGCAAAAAACACAAATATCAAGGAATTGAGAAGGATGGGCTCCCTTCACGTTGTCTTCGACCACTGCTGGACCCTCCTTCACTCCAGCTGCCACCACGCCTCCATCCTTGATCCGCTGAAGACGAGCCTAGTATTGCTGGAAAGACAGCTTGGAGACGCTTCTGAATCACCAAGGCTCGTCCCTCCAATCTTCGTAGATCTCGAGTTGTTGCCCTTCAAAGTCGGCCTTCGAATCTGCTGCTACAGCCGACCCTCCTTCGCTCTAACGGCCACCACGCCTTCGCCTTGACCCTTCTACCTACCCAAGAACACACACACATTCCTCTTTCCCAATCCCTAGGGTTCTCCCTCACCAACAACCCCTTTCCAACAAAACATGCACATCAAACTAGATATAAAACCGATTGCTACAAAAACCACAAGCAAGAAGATTCAAAAACGGCCCTCCAAAAACAAGATCTAGATCTTAGATCTCCCAAAAAACCTTCCACACACACACACCTCTCCACACACCAACTTTTAACCCTAACTCTCCTTCCTCTCCCTAGTCGTGCACTTGGATGTGGTAGAATTTCATCCGGTTCAGCCGGATGAAACTTGTTCATCCAGCATTTCATCCGCATGGTTTACTAATTCCCTAGTTTATTAATTAGGAGGAATCTTGAGCATTTATGAATAATGATAAAGTAATAAACATAATCCAAAAACATGACTTGAAACCTAGACGCAAGTTAATATTACTAATTTAGGATAGAATAAACAACCACCGGGCCATTTAAGCAAGACCCCTCCAATTATCATAGAAATTCCGGAACCCGAAGGAATTAGCCTAAATGTCCCCATTGGGTGTTTTGAACATAAAAATATTGGTCTAATGCTTATATATAGTGTTTCAACCAAGCGTGAACCGTTTCGGCGGTTCACAGGTGTCGGCCATCTGCGGGGCATTTTTGCCCAAAAATGCAACGGACGCGGGGTCTCGAAGCTCGTAGGCAAATGCTCCCATTGGGCTCGCACGGTCACATGTGGTACAACTTACACCGCTCGGAATTTGTGTGAGCGGGGAAAGGTGCGCCATCTAATGTCGCGAGTTGAATGGTGTTGTTTAGACGGACATCCCATACTTCAAATGGGCCTAGCCATATAGCATCGAATTTGCCCGGAAATTCCATCCTTGTGGCATCTTGGAGCATGACTAAGTCTCCTGGAGCTAATACCCGCTTCTTATGGAGTTTGTCTAAAGCCAACTTGCGGCGCCGGGCCATTGTCTCAATATGTTGAGCGCTAAGGCGCCGGGTCTTACTCAACCCTTCAAGCATGAGGACTCGATCGTAGATAGAGTCCGAAATGGGGAGTCTAGCCTCGATTGCTATGCGCAAGGAGGGGATCTCAATTTCGATGGGTAAAACCGCCTCTATCCCATAAACTAGGGCAAACGGGGTTTGCTTTGTGGTGACCTTGAACGTGGTCCTATATGCCCACAAAGCGGCATTGAGTTTGGTATCCCAATCCCGTTTGTTGTCATGGATAGTCTTCCTCAAAATCCTCACGATGGTTTGATTACATCGTTCGGCTAGGCCGTTGGTTTGAGGATGGTAAGGGGTGGTTTTACGGTGATCAATCCCGTAAGTCGTGGTAAGTTCCTCAATGAGGTCATTGAGGAAATGGGTGCCCCGGTCGCTAACCAAAACCCGTGGCACCCCGAAACGAGAAAAAACATTCTCAAACAAAAAGAGTGCCGTGGTTTTCTTATTTGCCACTTTGACCGCCTTGGCCTCTACCCATTTGGTCAAATAATCGACCGCGAGAATGATGTACGCCATTTGGCGTGATGAAGTGGGGTGCACGGGGCCCACATAGTCTATTCCCCACTTCTCAAAAGGAAGCAAGGGTAGCGAGGGTATTAAAGGGAACGCCATGTGGAGGTCATTCCGAGCAAACCGTTGGCATGCGTCACACTTGGTGGCGTGCCGGTGGGCGTCGGTGAACATGGTGGGCCAAAAGTACCCGGCTCTAAGGATTTTTTGGGCCGTGAGACGGCCCGAAAAATGCCCGCCGCAAATGTCATCGTGGCATGCTACAATTATGCGTGATGCCTCGGGCTCACTAACACACCGGCGTAGGACCCCGTCAATGCCCCGCCGGTACAACCGGTTTTCTATAATAGCATAGTGGCGGCTATTGACACGGATTTTGCGCCGCTCATTGGCATCTAGGTGATCGGGAAGTTTTTGCGTACTCAAAAACTCCGCAATATAGGTGTCCCACGTGGGGGTCACCGTGATGGAGAAAAGGTTGGCATCGGGAAGTTCATCCTTGATGTCAACCATGCCCATTGCTTCGGACAACCGTGAGAGGTGGTCCGCTTGAAGATGCAAGCGGCCGGGTTTGTACTCCACGGTATAATCTAGCTCCTCTAGGAGCAAAACCCATCGGGCCACCCGACCGCTAAGGTCGGGTTTGTTAACCGTGTAGCGTAACGCTAAATGGTCGACAAAAAACACCACGGGATTCATGAGTAAGTAATGCCTAAATTTCTTGGCACTAAACACCATGGCCAAACATTCCCTTTCCGTGGTGGAATAATTCCTTTCCGCGGCGGTTAATTGGCGGCTAGCGAATGCCACGGGGCGGTCCTTGCCGTTAGGTCCATGTGGTTGACACAATGTAGAACCCACGACTACCGCCGATGCATCACAATACACATGAAAAGGGATGTCTCAATTGGGGGGTACAAGGCATGGATAGGAGGTCAACTTGGTCTTGAGGGCATCAAAACCCTCTTGACACTCACGGGTCCTCTCAAATTTGAACTCCTTCCTTGTGAGGTTGCTCAAGGGTATGGCGGCCGTGGCATAATCGGCCATGATGTCCCGATACCACCCAAAATGGCCAAGAGCACGTTGTACGCCCTTGACCGAAGTTGGGGGTACAAGGTTGAGAATCACTTCAACCTTTTCGGGGTCCGGTTCCTTGCCGGCCTTGGAAACCACGTAGCCCAACAATACCCCTTTTTGTACCCCTAGGTATACCTTGGCGGGATTTAAGGAGAGGCGGTTTCGACGGCACCGCACAAAACACTTACGCAACATTGCGTAATGTTCTAATGCACATATTTGGGTGCTAAAATCGTCAATGAAAACCGACATAGACTTATGGAGGAGATCAAAAAATATGGAAGTCATGACTCATTGGAACGCCGAGGGTGCGTTGCACAACCCGAAGGGCATGACCACATAGATGAACGTCCCCCAAGGGGTTGTGAAAGCGGTTTTGTGATAATCATCGGGATGAATGGATACTTGGTTATATCCCGAGTATCCATCTAGGAAGGTGTAGAGCTCATGTCCCGCCACCTCATTCAAGATTTGGTTCACAAATGGAAGGGGGAAGTGATCCTTTTGGGTGGCTTTGTTTAAACGACGATAGTCGATGCACACCCTTAACTTCCCATTTTTCTTCTTCACAAGCACCATAGGGGACACCCAATCCGTGATTTCCACCGGTTTAATGAAACCCGCCTCTAAATAATGCGTACTGCATTTCAGTTGGCTTGGGCACTATCAGCCATGAAACCTTGAAACTCGGGCTTCAATTCACCGTGCCTAGCCATAACATGGTTCAGATTCTTCCAAAACACAAGTTGAGCTTTTCTATCTTCTGACTGAAAATCACAGCACGCAATAGTTAGAATGCGTTGGTATCACTATAAGAAAACCATCGAATTTTGGATGTCTTAAATAAGACATCTAAAGTCAATTAGATGTCTTAAAAATTACTTTTAGACTAAAAGTTGGGTTAATGTCTAAGAAGACATCAAAAAGACATTTAAAATGCAGGAAGATGTCTTGGAAAATATGACGTGTCAAGGTAAACTTGGGAGGGTAAGAAGTGGATCACGTGGAGGACACATCAGCGCCATGTGGACGGGCAGTGCCACATGGCGATGAATTTCATCCTGATGTGGAGTTTTGCGTGGTCAAAGAAATCGTGACGTGGCGGCGCCAAAATCCAACGTGGACCCGGGAAAATCTGACGTGGCACGCGGGAAAACTTGACGTGGCCTGCCACGTCAGCATAGCTTTGACTGCTTTTATATTGAAATAATGGTTGTAAAAGACATTGGAAGACATTTGAGGATGTCTTTTGAAACATCTAAGGATTTCTTACGAGACATTTAAGGATGTCTAATATCACATTTTACAATCTCTTATGAGACATTTCACAATGTATTTGCTAATGTCTACGATGATATGTTTAGTAGTCTAAGCGCGTCGTCGGAGTCATCCACTTAAACATTGTAGAGATTACTTTTTATATTGCACGATGTCTTAAAAGATGCCTTGCAAGATGTGTATATGATGTTTTCTAGTGATCTTACAAAATGTTTCATAAAATGTCTTATATGATGTTTTGAAAATGTCTGCGATGATGTTTTGGAGGTGTTTTTTGTGATGTTTCACAAAATGTTTTATAGGATGTCTTTAAAGATGTTTAGAAGATGTTTGACACAATGTCTTCTAAGCTGCTTGTTGTGATGTTTAGAAAATTCTTCTAGGCCTTTTTTAGGAGGTCTTGCACGATGTTTTACAAAATATCTCCTCAAACATCTATATGGATGTTTTTATCAATGTTTAAATAGAAGTTTTATACAAAGTCTTCCAGAATGTCTGATAGCACAAACCACTCGTACATGCCTTTCAACATCGCATTAAAATGTGAAATTCCACACTGTTAAAAACGTTCAACATACTCATACAAGTACGTACTTCCAATCCATATCATTCACACACTATCACATATAAATTTCAAGGTTCATACTCATATAGTGTATAACCTCAAAAACCAAACCACAAAAGTCATTGAAAATCTACTTCATCACACAACAGTGATGTCCTACGTACGCACCCAGAACTGTGTGTCGCTCCAAAGTCACCTCAAAGTTGTCGAGATTTGTACAAAGAGCACACATGTCGATCCTCGCACATGGTTCTCAAGCCAACAATGACTCTTGTTATAGAAGGTTTGCAAGAAAAAATCAAAATTGACCTCATTTCATTTCATGTACTACATATATATGGTTTACTTTCTAGCTTCTACATGCTAAAGAGTGTAATCACTGACCTGCTGCAACGCCTTCTTCTTCATTTGGTCTTAGAGGCCTCTGCTCTTGTGGAGGTCCGTTTCTGCACAACCTTCGGATCCACTTTCGTTGATTTTGGCTTTGCTACGCCGTTTGTTGCCTCCACAAAGGGTCACTTTCGGAGTGCCTATTGCCTTGATGTGTCTTTCCTCGCAGTTTTTGACAATCCTGCCAGGCTTTGGTGCCTTCGACATCACGTGTGTTACGGTTATTGGGTTTGTAATATTCTTCACGCACGCCGCGTGGCCTCCACCGGGTATCCAACACCTCCCGCACATTCAATAATTCACTACATATGCAATTTCCATTTTTTGAAAGCAAAAAACACATTCTAGTACAATGATACATAAAACATAGGTTGACTATAAGAAAACATCACACATATAACGAAAGCAAATACTTTTATTAAATTTAACATGCTTGATTTGCAAATACAGAAATGCCTCAAACATATTCATGTCTACACAAATATATGTTTGATGTCCCCTTAGACACGAGTTTGTTCCTAACACCAAAGGTGTGCAAATTATAGATTTCTTCACGACGTCTATTAAGACATCCGTAAATGTGACATCAAACATTTTTGAAGACATTTGTAGATGTCTTTGCAGACGTTTATGCCAACATTTTTGAATGTTTTCACAGTCATCTTTATATATTTTTGCAGACATTTGTAGATGTCTTTATAGACATCTCAGGATATCTTTGCGTATGTCTTCGCAGAAATCTTTAGATGTTTGCGGCACGACATGCACAACATTGTTACACCTAAACTTTGATCAAACGAGAGCTATCGCACGCTTACCTCGCTTCTAAGCGTCCACCGCTTCAAAGAATCGCTACACTCACTCGCCGCTTTTCACATCTGGAACCTCCTCTTCAACCTCATCAATTGTTGCATTTAGTGGAGGTGCCTCGCCCTCCTCTTCACCCTCTCCTTCTACCTCCTCCGTCGAGGTGCCTCTCTCCTGCTTCTTCTGAGCTTCTATATTACCTTCGTCTTCACCGCTCCCATCAGAGACGCCCGATGCACCATGGGTTGCAAACGGTGCCTTTGCCTTCTCTATAGTAGTTGTGGGCGTCTGGGTGACTTGGAGTACCATTGGTGTTGTAGTCACGCCCGCATCCATTGCATCTGGCACAGTTGAATCCGTGTAGGAGGCCTTTACGCCTAGCATCTGACGCAACATAGCCTCCAACCGGTTATAAGATGAGTCGATCTTCCCATGTAGTTGGTCCGCTGTTGATTTCATGAAAACCTCAAGGTCTGTCATCCTTGTCTCAAGTGACTCCTTCTCATCGTCATCACTCTCTCGGGTTGGATGCAGTCTCTCATATTCCTTCTCCATCTCTTCTTGGATCTCGGACTCATAAGGTTCCCTACCGTGGCGGATACTCTAGAACAGTGCAATAAATCATAACTGGGATTAACCTTAATACGTGCCAATTACATAAATGACATATGTAATTATCTTTGAAAATATGATACATGTGAAGACGTCAACACCTTCATTGTTTCATATATCGAAACATGTTGTGTTAAACATTACTTAAAACATTTGAAGATGTTCTGAAGACACTGTGTTGGACATTACCGCAAACATTATAAGATGTCTTGAAAGACATTTTTTATATTCATTTAGATGACTATCAAGACATTACTTTAGACAATTAAGTATGTTTTGTTAAACATTACATAAGACATGTAAAGACATCTTAAAAGACATTCTCAGACATGTAAATATATTTGGTTATCAACTAAAAGTGCGGACTTTGATCGTACCAGCCTCACTAGCGCACCGTCTCGCAGCGTTGCCATCACCGCTGCCTAGTCTCCCTTCCGTAGCACGACTTCTCGCATCTTCTTGGACTTATGCTTTGCCGCTTCAGTCCTCCTGATCATGACCATCTTGTTCCAGTACTCGTCAGAAAGGTGTGAAGGTTTCGGCTCCCCATTGTCAATCATCTTGTTAAACCGAAATCGCTGATTTGTGAGAGACTTGTTCACCCTCATCGCAATCCAATTCTCGTCCACTTCTGCCTGTTTATTGCGATGTACCCCCATCACCTGCCACCCTGCCAAAACCAATTTCTCACAAATTCAACATCTAAGTAGACATCTTTTTAGACATCTAAGTAGACATCTTTTCAGACATCTTAGTAAACATCTTAGTAGACATCTTTTTAGACATCTAAATAGACATCCAAGTAGACATGTTTTTAGACATCTTAGTAGACATCTTTTAAGACATCTAAGTAGACATCTTTTCATCTTTTAAGACATCTAAGTAGACATCTTTTCATCTTTTCAGACATCTAAGTAGACATCTTTTCAGACATCTAAGTAGACATCTTTTCAGACATTTAAGTAGACATCTTTTCAAACATCTAAGTAGACATCTTTTCACAAATGTAGATATCTTTTTAAACTTCTACAGACCTCTGAAGGATACATACCTTCAAAAAGTCGGTTCAAAAACTCCTCTCTCGCCTCCTCTTCCTGCTCCTTATAGCTCGGGCTGGGATCCAATTTTTTTGTGAGTAGTCTCACATCCGCTTCGAACGCCTTTCTCAAAGGCCCGTATGGTGTGCCGTGCTCATCCACTTGGAGGGGCTTCTTCAAGCGGGGCCTGATCACCTCGAGTTTAGCTGCCATCTGCATCGGTGCCTCTTCTTCAGACTCGTCTACATTATTGGTGTCGGCATCTTCCTGCTCCTCATCTTCCTCCGCATCCTCCTCCGGTGTCACATATCTTCGACTGTACAACAAAGAACCTTGCTTATAAAAAATTCAATAGCACAAAATATGTAACTGCATGATAAGCCTGAAACCTTCAAACTAATCCATATCATAGAGCATACGAGAATGTGCAAAAAAATAAAGATCCTCGCTTGCTGGAAATCTAATATACATGTAACATCTCGTAATTGTTCAACAAACGTTTTCATAAACATTTAATACTGTTTTGGCCAAATATTACAAAGATGATTTAACCATGTCTCTCAGAAAGTGTTTTTTTAAACATTTGAAAATGTATTAGATAATATTACATAAGACATTTGAAGATGTCTTACAAGACAATGAAAAATAGAAAGAAAGATGTTTGAGAAGATGTTACAATAGACCTTAGCAGATGTCTTTAAAGACATACATAAAACAGTAAAAGATTTATTACAAGATATTACAGAAGACATTAAAAGATGTCTCCAAAAACATTAGAGAAGACATTCTTAGATGTCTTACTAGACATTGTTTAAACATTTTTAAGCGACAATTGGAACCACACAATTATTTCACAAATTGTACCTGTTCATTACTTCAACTATAAACAACAAACTCACGAGATGTTTTGCTGCATTTGCAGCTTGTTCGTGCGCTTTGTCGATGTGGGTCGTACGTCTTGTAGCTTTTGTTTCCCCTTGCCACTGATAATAGGCTGCAAGTCTTGTCTGTGCTTGGTGCGGCGCTCACGAACTTGCCACGCACTACCGTCATCTGCATCACTGATATCTTGTACCCTACGGGACGACCTCTGCCTCTTGCTTCCGCTATTCTTCGTCATCCTCACGCAACGGGCTGGCCACTCCACAAAAGCCTCCAAATGTTTCTGACACATTTACAAAAACCAAATTACACAACTACATTCACATCCATGCAAATTGCCATGTAAACTATGTACAAAATGATGCAACCATCTGGAAATAAAAATAATCATTACATTTGCAACCCACAATATGCAAACACCCATAACATAAACTTCGATATAAACTTAGACATCTACTTAGACATTTACTTAGACATCTACTTAGACATCTACTTAGACATCTACTTAGACATCTACTTAGACATCTACTTAAACATCTACTTAAACATCTACTTAGACATCTACTTAGACATCTACTTAGACATCTACTTAGACATCTACTTAGACATCTACTTAGACATCTACTTAGACATCTACTTAGACATCTACTTAGACATCTACTTAGACATCTACTTAGACATCTACTTAGACATCTACTTAGACATCTACTTAGACATCTACTTAGACATCTACTTAGACATCTACTTAGACATCTACTTAGACATCTACTTAAACATCTACTTAAACATCTACTCAGACATCTACTTAGACATCTACTTAGACATTTAGTTAAACATTGCCTAAAACATCTAATTAGATGTCTACCAAGACATGTAGGTGACATTTCCAAGGAATAAAATCTATCCATTCCTTACAAAATCAGTGGGATTAATGCATTTGAAAAACACCTCCTCCAAAAGATACCACCTATAACTGAGCACTACCCAAACTTTGATTCTAAAAGAAAACAAATTCTATCACAATTTTGAACTAACACAAATTTAACATCTATGAAGAAATCTTTTCAGACATCTAACTTATCAAGCATTAATGTCCTAGCTTCACACAAGAACTCTAGGACCTTCACCTCTAAAAGAAGAGCAAACTCACTTCTTTCAAAAACTTAGCGATCAATAACACGTAGAAACATTCAATGCAGATAATTTTGGTCCATTTGGAACAAGTAGAGAAGTAAGCTCGTACAACAACTACTATCAACACAAACACAAATACTATCAACAGAAGAAGTTGTAGAATCAAATTGCAAGAAGACATCTTCGAAGATTACAAAAGTGATAGAAGGAGGAGATTACAAAGTACCGCCGCACTGGCAGTAATGGCGGAGCGGCAGAGGTTGTATGCGGGGGGCAGACTTGGCCCATGCCCGTAGGCGGGACCTATAGCCGCAGCCGGGCACCCCGAAGGTCACCCACTGCCGGGGGCACCCACTGCCGGGGCACCCAATGGCGGGGGCACCCACTGGCAGGCAGTGGGCAGCCACTAGGCCGCCCTCCCCGATGGGCAACCGGTGGCAGCAAGCGTGTGGCCCACCGGGCCGCCCTCCCAGTGGCACCCATCGCGCCCCATGCTCTCATTAATGAGCCCCCCTCCCATCAATAATCTAGCCCTCTCGCGCCCCGACTTCTCTAATCTGGTTGGCCCCCCGAATTCTCTAACTGGTTGGCCCCCCCCAAATTCTCTGACTACACACCCCCCCCCAATTTCTCTGACGGCAACCCCCCCCCCAATTTCTCTGACGGCAACCCCCAATCTCTTTGACAGTCCCCCGATTTCTCGTGATTGGCCCCCGCGATCGGCCCTCCATGGACCTAGCGCCGCACACTCCCCCGGCACCCACTGCTGCGCCCGATCGCCGGCTTCCAATGCCGTGCCCCCCCATCAATCTGTTTCCCGTATTGCTCCTGTGAGGCGCCGGAAACAACAGCGCAATTTGCAGAATTGTTCGTTTCACAAAATTTTGCCTTCTAGTACGGATTATGGAGATGGCATTCGAATAGGAAATATAGACATGGAGTGAAATTTCAATCTAATCTGTAGCAAGTGAGAAATTTTAGGCTGGCAGTGATAGGTTCAGAGTTCATACCTTCTGCGCATTCGATTTGCTAGGAATTGTGGTGACGATTGGTGGAGGAGTAGAGATTTGAGCTTGACGAAGTGAGTCACTTCGGTCCATGAACCGTGCGCTCCGCCGCAATTCAGTGGTGGAAGATGCTGTTCTCTCCTTCATTGTTGCAGAACGTGGAGTGACTCTCGCAATTTCTTCAAGGAAGTTGCTGAAAACGTGGAGAGCTGCGTCAGTTACCTCCGATCCTCGCACTTCCTCTGGTAAAGTGTATCTAGATCCTTGTACCGTATCGTGATCAAGAAATTGTGTAATGACTCCCATCTTTGAATGCAATGACAAGCAATATGATAGGATTTTGGAGAAACCCTAACAAAAAAGTTGGAGTACTAAGTGTGTACTGTACCTATTGTTACAGTGTTTATAGGAGCTTCGTGTGCCACGTGGATTAGGGATTCTTCTAAGTGAAAAAAAAAAAAAAAAAAAAAAAAAAAAAAAAAAAAAAAAAAAAACATTGTAGATAATTTTTAAGACATCCAAGAAGATATCTCTAGACATTATTGTAGACATTTACAAAGACATCCATTTAAACATCTATGTAGACATTGTTCCGATAGATGCGGAGTAGTATTTTTTTTTCTTTATAAACACAGATATTGGATAACTCCGCTTGTACAACATGACTCATAAAAGTTTTTTCTTGGTATTTTTAGTAGTCTTTGGGACATCCACATGGCGTTCAATGGGAAAGCAATGTCCGATGTGGAATCTGTGGGAGAGTGTAATCACCCATACGGAGAGTACCCATTTGAAGAATATGATGTACGCCATGCAGAATACTTGGAGAGGCTAGCAATACTACATGCTGAGCATGTAGATTTGTTGGAGCATTGTTTGTTGAACACAAAGGATTTTGTACCAGAGACTGTGGACGATGCTTATAACAAAAACATGTTCACCATTTCATGGTTCTATGAGGGTGATTATCCATTTGACACATGGGAGGACAACTATGATCAGTGGTTGTATGACCAAGTCAATCTTGCAATGGTTTCTGAATAGTTTGCAGCGTCACTTTGAATGCAGAGTGATCGCAGAGAGAGTATTTAAAGGTACTCCTTAAGAGCATTCAACTAGGTATGAGAATGTCAATACGCTTTGTACATACAATAAAGATTGTGATTTACATGTATCGTGTTTATTTATTTGAACATTAACACATGGTTATATGAGATGCGGATATGCATGACCGCATGTTGATTTGTCACTTGAGTTTGTGAAAATGTGTGCGATTATGGGTATGATGAATGTCTCAGAAAGATGTCTTCACGATGTCTCTCGAGATGTCTTCACTCTTCACGGATGTCTATGGAGATGTCTTCACGGATGTCCTCCTGGAGATGTCTTCATGGATGTCTCATGGGAGATGTCTTCACGGATGTCGTCGTAAATGTCTATGCTACATGCATTTAAAAATTTTCTAACGTACACGTCAGTAACTCATATAACATTTATATAAAATTTTGAATCCTTTAAATACTTTTTCCTTTCAGCCCTTCAGAACAATCAGAGTTTTTGACACTGCCTAATACATATTGTGAGTGTTTGCAGCGTAGTTGGTGCAATGAGTTCGCACAGGGTTCAATGCGGCGCAAGGATACGAATCGATGCTGATGGACGGACAATGCGTCACATCCCAGTGGCTGACCTTATCCTCCAAACAGAGCTCCGAGTGGCGACTACCTAGAACTTAACAACATACTACTGTCCGTGCTACAACTGTCGTGGAGGTCGACGACAGAAAATTAGCGTCATACGACAGCACCACACGTCACCCGGAAGGGATCCATATTTGACGAAGTCAATCCTGGGTGGTGACCCACCACAAGGATATCCGCCCGACGGAATATGGGTGGAGGATGTTGCGTACGACAACGACGTCTTAGAAGATGTTCCGAACGCTGCGACTGCTGATGTCGTCGAAGACGTCTCTGGACATAATGATATTCCTAATGTTGCAACTCCAGTAGATGAGTATCACGACGTGCAGCGGCAGGTCATGGATGCTCTGGATCGCGGTGATGCACTCCATATGGATGTCGGCGGAGAACCCACTGGGGTTGACAACGATGACTTTGATAGTGACACGGTGGATGGCCTACAGCACTTGTATGAGGAAGCTAAGACACCGTTGTATCCGGGATCGAAAACGAGCGTTGTATCCGCCACGATTGTTCTTATGAACATGTGTGTTGTGTTTGGGGTGAGCAACACTTTCAGGACCGAATTATTGCGGTACTTGGCGGAAGACTTATTACCGGAGGGGAACAAGTTGCCCAAAAGTCATTATGCTGCTGCAAAGAGCATCCGGAGATTGGGTTTGGAGTACAACAACATCCATGCCTGTCCAGATGGATGTGTATTGTACGAGGATGATCATGCGGAGTTGGAGACATGCCCGAAGTGTTCGAAATCGCGATGGTTGGAGGGCACGACATCCATCCCAGCCAAGGTGATCCGTCACTTCCCTCTTATTCCCCGATTGAAACGGATGTGGAGATCGCCAGAGATTGCCGGCATGCTGACGGGTCACACAAAGCACGTTAGTGAGGACGGCATAATGCGCTCTGTGGTTGACAGCCCTGCTTGGAAGCACATCAACACGCATAATCGCTTTTGACATCTTCGGACGTGACAGCAGAAACATGGGGCTCGCATTAGCACTAGATGGTGTGAATCCATTTAAGTTGAGCAACACGAATTGGTCAACGTGGCCAGTGCTAATATTGATATATAATTTGGAGCCCTGGTTTGTGACAAAGAAGTTTTTCATATCTTTGTCCATATTGATATCGGGGAAGCGGTCACCGAGTGCGACAAATATTGATGTATATTTACGCCCACTATTGAATGAGCTACATACACTTTGGAAAGGTGTACCAGCACAGGATTTCAGCCAACCTGTGGGGTCTCGACAATTCACGCTACGCGGGTTGCTTATGTGGACTATATCAGATTTTCCAGCGTACGGCCTGATCTCTGGCCTATCATGCAAGGGATATAAAGGTTGTCCTTGTTGTGGCCCAGAGACGGATGCTCGTATGGCAAAGACAGGGGATCTACGTGCAGACCGTACGGCGAGGGGTTCAAAGATTGTGTACGGGGGAGTACGTCGATACCTTAGTCGCCATCATCCATATCGTAGATACAGTCGGTTTAATGGCAAGCGTGAGAGTCGGAAGGCACCAACAACTGTCTCTGGAGTGGATGTCATCAAATATGCTGCATGGCGACAATCATACCTTGACCTTGGTGGCCGAGAAGGGGCTCCAAGTGACCCTGTTCATAGCACGGGAGTGAAGCGTCTCAGTGCATTCTTTGAACTACCATACTGGCAGGTAAAAATATATTCTCTGCGCTCTTGTAATTGATTAAATTTGCACATTTAAAACGTCTTTGCAGACATTTAATAGAGTACAAAATTGTTTGACCATGTCTGGTTAGACATGTAAAAATTCCTTGTAGATGTTTATGTATACAAAACTAAATAGAGGTAGACATTGTCTGCAAGGAATGACAAAATTGTGTCATAATTAGAATTAGCAAAATAACTTTAATAATTTGAAGTGGTACATTGTAACAGCATCTTAAGATTCGACACATATTGGAAGTCATGCACTGTGAGAAAAATATTTGCGAAAATATTTTGAAGACTCTGTTCGGAATGAACGATAGCCCAGGAAGTCGTCAAGATTTGCAGGACTTGAACATACGGGAGGAGATATGGTTGCAGCCCCCACGACGCCGAGGTGACGAGTACTACATGCCGCGGGCCCCGTATATTTTCAATCCAGAGGAGAAAGAAGAATTTGTTCACATAGTTTCTAATATACGCACTCCAACGAAGTACGTGGGGGCAATTCACAAGCGGCTGCAAGACGGTAAACTGCAGTACATGAAGACGCACGACTACCATGTCCTCATGCAGCAGGTAAGCAGTACATTCTCGAATGAAATACTCATAAAAAGAAGTAGGTATAAGAGTTCCCAAATGCCAAAGAAGGGAATTGATTGTTGTAAAAAATGTTAACGTCTTCAAAGACATTGTGGTAATTATGAAGATAGTATTGATGTTTTTGTAGACGTCGTTAGAGGTAGAAGACTTCCTGCAACATTTAGAGATGTTTGAAAAAACATTATCTAAGACATGGTCGAGTATAGAAGGCATGCTTATTCCAAAGCCAAGGTTATTTCAGTTGGCCATGCATGTAAAGATAATGATTGTATTGGTGGATGTAGATACTTCCGGTGGCCATTCGAAACTTGTTGGATGAAGAGGTGCGGGTTGCTATCATTAAAATGTGCAGAGTTTTCCAAACAGATATGTGAGAAAGAAGTACGAGAAGACACGCGCGATCTTGTGATGCGGGATGTAGTAATGGCAACTGTGTCTTCGAGAAGGAGTTTCCTCCGACGTTCTTAAACGTGATGGCCCATCTTCCGATTCACCTTGTTGAACAACTGTTCATCTGTGGACCAGTCCACTGCCGATGGATGTACCCAATTGAAAGATACTTGAAGACGCTTAAAGATTACGTGAGAACGTACGCACATCCTGAAGGGAGCATTGCGGAAGGGTATCGTTTGGACGAAACACTCGGGTTTTGTACAGAGTACATGAAACAACATCAAGCAACAACTTCTCGCATATGGGACGCGAATGAAGAAGCCAACATGAATGACGAGATATTGCGGCAAAATGCATCCACGAAACGCCGTATGTCCGATGAGGTATGCGAGATACGCACATGCATTCGTCATCGACAACGCACCGTGCTTGGAACCGTGGCGAGAGTGAGTTCCCATACCAGTATATGACCATGGGAGTATGATGCCTTCAATATGTAGCTATAGTAGCATGCTAAGTTCTTATCAATGTTTCAATTAATTTTGCTAAAACGTGGATGTGTAATAACTAAGAACATGTCTGTAAGGACATACTTTTAGACATTCAAATATTTTCGTACATGTCTTGCTGAAGTATTTGCAGATGTCTTATATTTCATCAGAATAGACACTACATTGTCTTTGTAGACGTCTAAGAAGACAAATCCGCGATGAATAGACGTGCTCTAACCCTCTAAGTATGAAGCATGAATTTGCAGTATCTAACAATAGAGGGGGGGGTGTTGTATAGGGAATATATCATCGCAAAGGGACGCCGGTGGGAGGAGCGAGAGGCATATCGAGTACAGTCAAGGCGGCATCGACCTTCTAGAGTTGTGACGTACCCCGTCGAACTTCGAGATTTGCCATGCTTTGCAGATTGGCTAAAGGCACGCGTCGTGGAGGCGAGAATGCCGCCGGTCGGCGTCTAGAAGAAGACGTGGTGCAAAGATTTATGTCCTCCCGAGCGATTTGCAATCTCACATCGGCATATGAATGCATACGGGATGCATTTGCGTGTTCGGACTTCCGAGGGCGGCCTTGTTACACGAGACTCATGTGTAGTCGCAACCTACACGCAACAACTACGTTGGGGGATTCGGAATGGGAAGCCGATTGACCATACCGCGGAGCATGTAGGATACATCCAGGAAATACTCGAGTTGGATTATCGTAATCACTGCACGACGGTCTTGCTATGCGAATGGGTACGACCCTCACGGGATGTGCGAGTGCCCAGTATTGAGCGTGATATGTATGGTTTCAGCGTGGCGAACTTCAACCACATGGACAGTACAGTGCATCCGGATTCATTTGCATTCCCTTTGCATTGTCGGCAGTATTTTTCTCCGATGACCCCACGAGACGCGGATGGAAGGTTGTGTGCCGAACTGATGTCCGCGGTAGGCGCACAACACTTCAACATCAACTGCCAGTGCCGACTGGAATCGCAATCGGTGAGGACACGGACTTCCAAGGCTTACAACCGCAGATTTTGGAGACAGAGGCAATTCAAGAGCATCTCGCTACGGGAGGGTTCTATGTTGCACCCGCAATGCACACAATCAATCATACTGAAATCGAAGAGGAGTACTCGAGAGTATGAGCTTCTTATTACTCATATTTATCTTTGTATAGTGACCGCTGAGCGGAGTGGACGTCGGATAGATGTCTTTGAAGATGTTTTCAAAGACAAGTTTTTCAATGTAGAAGTTGCGATACTAGACGCCTAACACAATGTCTTCTAAGATGTCTTATAAGACATCTGTTTAAATGTCTATGAAGACACCGCCATAGACATTGTATGACAAGTACTCTCGTCCGACGTGGGATCGTTTGTTTACCAAGTAGATAAACAACTCAAATTATGAAATTAATGAAATATCCACGTATAATTTCTTTCATAAATATGCGAAACTTGCCGTATATATTAAAATTACTATTTTTATGAACTAAGTTAGTGTACTATTTGAATAATAATTGAATAATAATTGATTGATATTTTAATATTTAATAATAAATATTTTACAATTTTTTGGTTTTATTAAACTATTTTATTATTATTTATTATTAAAATATTCTCATATATATATATATATATTTATATATTTTTAAATTAAATTATAATTTTTAAATATTAATAAAAAATTGGTCCAATGAAAAATCCAAGATTACAAGTTTTATATTATAAAAATCATATTTTAATATTTTTAGTTGTACAAAATAAAATTATAATGCACAAATAACGAAAGAGTATTTAAAAGGATGAAGTTCCTTTTTTGTCCTCATACAAACCGCTGCCCATTATCATGTTTTTTTTACAACCGGGCTACTTTCTACCCCACTACCCGTAACTTTCAGAGTTTTTCACTTAGTGAAACCGGAATTTCTTGCCAACGTGGCAGTTTCATGTCTAATGCGATGTCTTAATAGACATCTTATAAAACATCCACGTGTCTTTCGATGTCTTCAAGTCATCCAGCACTCCTAGTTGAAGACATCTTCAAAACGACAAGATATCTTCTCATGTCACAAGACATTTTGCAAGACAGCAAGACATCTTAAAAGTGATCTTCCCTAATCTTAAGACATCCCAAATTCGATGGTTTTTTTATAGTGTATCAAGAGTCGTATACGTGGCAAGCCATCGTGGTCCAATCTTTGACGCGTTTGACGTGGTCGAACATCATCCACGCATGGGAGAGGTTGCCCCCAGGCTGCTACACTGGTCAAAACTGGCTCTAACTCCTGAAGAGAAAGCTGCGAGGTTATAGGATCACCCTCATTACGAAGAAGAATATTTCCCAACAGCTCTTTGCTAGTTTCCATTACGATTTATGAAACCGTTGCTTGGGATTTCGGTCCACATGCTCTTCTAATAATTCATCTATCTTCTTCTTTGTGCATCTATATACTCCAATCTTGACAGGGTGTTCGTGGATACCAATATGAATGCATGCACGCTCTTGACTATCTTCTCCGAAGACATAGAAGATCCTAGCAGAGCACTGAGCAACACAAGCTGGAGGATCTTTGCAAATCTTACAGACTATGGTAGAGGTTGGCGGAGGCACTTCGCTTACTGCAAATGGTTCTTTTGTAACGTCTTCAAACTCCACCTCGTTCACTCCTGCAGTCCGATCTGATCATTGCAAGAAGTCGCAATTCTGATTATAGCATTGTAAATTACCCACACAACTAGAATAGCGGAAGGTCAGTCCCAATGTGTTGGTGATGTTTGTAGTTGTCGTTCTCGTGCACATGTGGCCATCAAAGCGCTTATCCATTCCTTCCATAGACTTTGCATTTTTGTGAATAGATGAGGAGGTGGAGAGTGGGAGGATTCATAGTACATCTCCATTGTTAGAGGGAGGAAGCGAAGGTGTACAGACAGTACGGATGGATTCGAAGTTGATTTTCTTTAGGACATTTTTGCTACCGGACATAGACCCAAGTGTCTGAAGAGACGACAATATTTTTTTAGATTTTCTAGATTGTGAAGATGAGAAAGGAGAAGGACTTAAATCGAGGTTGTTGTTTGAGGTAATACTGGGAGAAGGGAACTTTGACGAAGACTTACGAACATGAACAAGAGAGTTTTTCTCATCACTTGAGGAATCTGATAAATGAATAATAACGCGGTGGCCTCTTTCAATTTTGACACAAGCAAGGAGGGGAGCGACAATTGAGATAGTAGAAGAACTACGAGGAGTTAAGAGAACGGTGCTTGCGTTCATGACGGACTCTGTAATTCCGTAGAGGCGATACTTGCCTGGTCTAAGCTTCCAAATGGAAGTGTTGTCATCAAGAAGCAGAGGTGCTTCTAGCATAGAGTTCTGGACAAGAAGAGAAATTGGATCTAGGACCTCACGCTCTAACCATAGAGACGATTCATCATACCTGAATCGAATACCGAGCCATTGCGGTGTGATTTCAGCCACACCATCTGGACCCAGGGGAATGCATATAGGAGCGGACGAAAAACATGAACTAATCTCTATGACGTTCAGAACGGGGAGATGGGAAGCGGAGGAAGCCATTGTGCTCGCTTTCCAAGCGACAGGGGGCGTGTGGTGTGAAGGTGAGAGAAATTGAAATAGATGATTTTAAAGACTTTATAATGGATTAGTGTGGAGAGTAGGAGTTCGTATTTAGTGTAATAGGGTGGCTGCATTAGTACTTATTATGTGACGAGTATAGCAAATGCTCTTCAGATGATTCTCGTTAATTTCAGGAATAATACTGTTGTACAAATGTATAAGTTAAACTGCTAGTTTAGACGGTATCATTAATTTGCATGTGTTAGACATAGTGAATTTAGGAAAAGTGGAGGCTACTGTCTGTGTTACAGTAATTGTATTTAATTTAGCAAATTATGGGTAGGTGACAGCGGCCGTCACTGTCAGGTGAAGCGTATTTAAATTTGAAAAATAGATGAGCTTAAATTGTCAGAGACGTTCATATTTGGCACTCTGTGCATCGTCATCTAGGTTGTGACAACTAATGAAGGAGAGGAGAGGCAAGTGTTTAAGTAGGAAGATGACCACTATATCGCTCTTTTTATTGTTTGGTGTGCTTATGCGAGTTTGAGAGGATGGATGCAGTAAGCATGGGCTCGGCGAAACCCAATGAGAGTATGCCTAAGAGGAAGAAGAGGAGAGATGGTACACGTTTTAGTAATACTAAGGCGCGGAAGGGAAGCGCTATACAAAAGACTTGAGCGTCGCGGTCAAGTGGAGACGAGCGCGGTCCTGTTGGATTTGACGGAGACGATGAAGTTGGCAATGAGAAGAAGGATGATATGACATATTTTATGAGTGTCATGAATGAGGCGGCACATATACTAGCATTCTCTTCCGTAGTTTAGACCTGCGTTTCTGTTGTCCTGATATTATACCGCAATAGTAATAGTAAGCGAGCGATATCAGAGTATCCAAGAATTGATAGACTATTTGATAAACAATGTAGTGAACCCCAATTTTGGAATGTTGGACCAAGTCAGATGATATTGGAGTATAAAAATACAATCTCAAACATACGTGCAATTTGTGCATACCACAAATAACCGTATGTATTTTCTTACATTTAGTATTTGTCAATAACTATAGACAAAAAGTAACGATGGGAATAAAAAATATTTCGAGTATTCTAAATAAACAGATTCGCGGGAAGCTTTCAGGAAAGAGCAGTCTACGATCGAGAAGAGGCAGACTACTCACTGCGGTGTCGTAGGTGGATCCTCCTTCTGACGGGACGGTAAGCTGGCGGAAGCCATCTTCGTCATCGTGCTGACCCCGATCGCTGTGATCGGAAGTCCTCGACGGGCGGGACCTGAAAGCAAGATTTCGGCTAGCGCAGCTTTTGTTAGAGTTTAAAGATAGGATATCGATTTAGGGTGAGCTTGTAACCCAATTTGAGCGTAGGTCGAAGTCGGCGCTCCAGCTTCCCCTAGCAGAGAGGGCTCGGGAAATGCTTTTTTTTGGAAGAAGTCAGATGTAGGCTCTGACGGAAGAGATGCCGATTTCTGACATGATTAAAAATAGAATGGACATATTTGTTCGAGTTGGTAGAGATTGTCTAGTAGGCCCCTCCGATACACATAAGCTATGTGCACTTCATTCGTGTCTATTCAAATTTGTAGGAAAGTGCTACGAGAACAAAAGAAGAAGCTATGGCAAAAACAGTCATCGGAGAGGAGGGGCTCAACCTCGAAGGTGGAAACAAGGAAGTGCGAGACCTCGAAGGAAGAAACAACGACGACATGCATTCACGCAATGTGAGTACAGAATCATCAGACACAGTTATGTTTGCCGAATTTAACAAATTCTACAACTATGCACCACGGGAAGCAGTCAAGACGCGCGCCGAGTTGGAGCCATTCTACTCGAGGAACTTCAAGGTCAGACTCAATCCACACAAACTTAGGCCGACGTTTGCACTCCTGAGATTCATGTTATCAAAAAGAGGTTTACACTTTTTAGGGTAAGAGAGCCGTCTAGCACTTCGGAGTCTGTCACTGTTGTCCTACTCGTCATGTCACTCTTGTCCTCCACGTGAACTGCCTGTCAATGAGCGAATCTGGTCGGCAACAGGATGATCCGCTCGCTCGAAGAGGGTGGCCGAAGAATGCCTATGAAGCCCTCTGTCTTGATCCGGAGCTGGTAGAGGGGGGCCGACCTCATGGTCTTCGTCCTAGGTTGAGCTGCTGTGTGTCTAGTTGATGCTAGTGGAGCATGCAGAACCTGCTAGTCCTCGTTTTTGGTGCACGAGTTCAAATTTTTTGTCAAATTTCTCCGAGGAGTGTGAGCCTTGCGTCCACGCAAGGCTGACCTCGGAGGAACGAGTGTTGCTTAGTTTTTAAAAAAAAATTATTTTTGAATCTTGCTTGTTGAGGAACCCACGTTGATAGTCAATGCTGATGAAGCCCTCTGAACACGTAATTCGTTATAATGGTAATATGCAAACTCTCAAAAACCAATCGACCTAAATTCCAACATATGTATTGAGCTAAACGCGCGTGTTGTAGAGCTATAGTGAATAGAAAAGATGATGAAAGTAGCAAAGGCAAAATGCATTCTGACATTAATTTGCAAAAAGAACGCAATAAAACGTTAAACTCAATTAAACAAGGAATCAACAATTAACGCTGAAAAAATACAAACACTTGAATTGTTGACCTTTAAGGTACAACAATTGTACCAATACTTAACTACGGATATCAACCGCTAGCAATGATAAGAGATAGGACTTCTACATGCATTTTTAAGATGATTCTATTGGCAAAAAGTCACGACACGATAAATTGATTGCTCAAATCGCACTGAGGTCATTTAGCTCGACTATAGCCAAATTGGCATGCCCAAATAAACAAGGGATGTCAGGCTACTCCTCTCCACCGTCGAACCGCTCAATACTTTGTTTGATGATGTCGATTTGACGCTCCGATAATGAAATAATCGGACGCCGAGAGCCAAGTTTTGCACTTGATTCCCATGACGTAAAAGTAGCATCAGCATGAAGCCATTCCGGAATGTGAGTGTCTTTAACTTTCCATTTGAAAGTCTTCTTCGTATCCCAACTAGCATAGGTTTCCTGACAACACTATTTTTTGATGCAAGTTGAAAATATTGCATTTGAATACAGCCTGGATAGTTGTGATCAACATCAAAATCAGTTAAAGCCCTAGCAATCCAGAAAGTACGATTATCCCCATCAGCTGGACGTAGAGCTACAAAATATCCAACAAAAACTTCTCAACTAACACGAAACGACTCCCTTGGTCTATCACACAACCGTCCGATAAAGTGCGGATCACGCCGATATTCCTCTCGCAATTTGCCGGTATTTAAGAATTCTCGTGTCGCAGGTACTCGAGTTCAAGGCCATCACCCGTTCTTCAAAAATAAAATAACTTCTATAGGCTCAACCAACGCAATGTTCACAGCTCACCAATAGCGAATAACAAATTCATGACGCCGACAAAATTCTCCAGATATGTCCTCCGCACATGAAGTCTCCCACATCTTAATAAACCCTCCAATGCCTTTTACAATGTCATCACGGTTCTTCATGGGAATGGGCGCCAAAGGTTTCATCTCACTTGTAGGTAACAATGGTTTTCCCGTACTTCAGTCCTCTTTCCACAATTTTATACCTCCATTAGTAGAAGGTAACCACTCATTGTCTGTGCATAACATATTATACTGCATCATGGGCCATCCATTGTCATGCTTGTAAAACTTGAATTGCTGACCCTCCGAATGCCCAACTAGAATTTCATCTCTAGAACCAATGTAGTCTTTGATATTACCCTTGAAGTCAGGCATTTCCTCTATCAAATGAGGAATGACCGGCAAAGACTCCGCGTCCATAAATGACTTCATCAAATGAGGAAGTGTGAGAAAGTCATTCTCTTTGAGATACATGCTCCAACGTCCAAAGAGGGCGTCAATATCTTTGTGGATATGTCCAACTAACAAGAAATTGACATATACTTCACGATACACACCCATGTGTACCAGAAGAGACCAAAAGCAAAACATAAATCTATTCTTGTTGTCAGAAGCTGCGTTGTCCAGTTGCACATGCAGGACAGGAGGTAGAGGCTCTGCCACCCCAAAAACTTCACTTTCAGAAAGAAGAGAGTTTAAACACCCTTCTTTTCGAGATAATACAACTTCAAATAAAGACTACAACCCTGAATTTGCGAATAATAATTTCGAATACGAGATCAGAACACCTTCTAGATCTTGTAAAAGCTTTAATATTGATCCAACAATATGATTGCAATCACTTGGATAAATATCGAGCCCATAATGAGCATACCGGACATCGCTATGCCCGTGCGCAATCATGCCAGTCACAGCAATTGGAAGCTTCATCAATGCATCATTTGCCTTTGTTTTATGTGAAAATACAGGGCATGCAGTCTTTGCATGATCCATTTTGTCATGTATTATACAAAGGACATCTCTCGGCCTCTGAATAGAAAGAGAACGATTTGAGTAATAATACTCACAATGCGTTTCTTGATGATGCAAATGCTCCTCAAGCTTCTTGATCCACATATTCTCTTCAAATGAATCAGGTACCACTGACTTGATCATTGTCTCCATCCTGTCACAGGTTGAGCAACGAGCAAAGTTGTTCCGGGGCGCCTTCTTTGAATACTCAGAAAATTTTGACCTCTTAATCCTGCTAAGTGTGCTTTGAGAAATGGACTTCAAGCCCAACCTCTCATTGATGTCATTAATCCCGAGTATGGCATCCATCCATCTGAAGGACGACGGCAAGGACCGAGACACAACCTTCTCACCAGATGTCAACATCTTCGTCCTGTAAGGCATATAATCAGTAGCATTGTCAATGAATGTCTTCAGAGTAGCTACAGCTTGTTTAACATGCAATTGTAGTTTCTTCTGACCAACATTGCCATGGTGGCGAGCACGTAGTCCAGCTGTAGCTTCTGCCTTCCTCTTGTAGAATGTTGAAATCGGAACTCCACTTATATGTTGCCATGCATGCGCGCAAACGTCAATGCCTCAGTGGTTACCATCATCGTGCCCTCTAGTGGCTCATGAAAACGATTTGAACATCTATCTTGAAATGTGACTTAAATTTAAAATTTGACGCCTCGAACATTTGCTTTCGGAGAGCCATAATTTTGTCTCGAGGGAAGGGTTGGCAACAGTTCTTACTGCAACAAATCTTGCTTGCAACCAAGTTGACTGAATCTAACATCAGAAGCTCCTCTTCTCTCTTGGTCCTTAAGAATCGTGAGTTCTGTTGTCCCAACTCATACGGTCGCACCCCCTTTCTCTTTGGATGATTGCGGGCATTAACAACGACGTTATATTGATCAACTCGTAAATGATCAAGTAGTGACCAACCCTCATGGATAGCATGGCTGAGCTTCCAACTCCTAGTTCCATATATGGTCTCAGCAAGTACGTAGTCGAAATTCAAGCACTTCACGATTTGCACAACTACTGGATCTTCACATACGGGCTCGTCATTACTCTCTAACATTCTTACAGCGTCCAGAGTCTGACAAATGCCTTTACCTACAACGTCCCCACTATCGTTGAGAAGTGTCACAAATTTCGTAACCCATTTACTTCTGGGCAGTCTAAGGCAATCCTTTAAATGGTTCGGAAGAACAAGCTCGGAAGGGACATCCAAGTCCTATAAGACCACACACAAAGACGAATTACTACGAATGGATAAACTCAAGACAAAAATATATTAAGCAAAATGAGTAAATCCAATACCTCAGAAAAAAGACGCTGAAAATCTCCGTCGGCATCGAATTCACTCAATTCCATGATTACATGAATGTCAGCAACAAACACACAATCATGAGAAATCACTAGTAAACTAATATACCTGCAGTCAGAAATGTGTATGACCATTGAGAATTTATGGCCATTTAGCTCGACTCAAGCTAAATGGTCATCAAGATAACTGTCCATCACTCACCCCGAAGCAAGTGTATAAAGAAGATCATTTAGCTCGAGTCGAGCTAAATGGTCATCCAGATTCAACAGCTTCGAGGTGAGCGTGATGGACAGTTACATTGATGACCAATTAGCTCGACTTGAGCTAAATGGTCTTCAAGATATTTGTTCATCACGCTAACCCCGAAGCATTTCTAAAAGTAAGACCATTTAGTTCGACTCGAGCTAAATGATCCTTCTACAATCGTCTCGCAAGAAAATCAAATAATACTTAGGCGGATGACCATTTAGCTCGAGTTAAGCTAAATGGTCTTCCTATGAATCACAAGTACACAACTTTATGAACTCGAAGCATTTTGATGTGGATGCTCATTTAGCTCGAATCGAGCTAAATGGTCTTTCTATGAATCATTCAAGTACACGACTTCGTGAACTCGAAGCATTTGGATGTGGATTCCCATTTAGCTTGACTGGAGCTAAATGAGCTTGTCCATATTTCATGGATTCGTGATAAGAAACTGCCTCGATATTTGTGCACAGTAATTTGTGAGAAAGATTCTTGAGAACTGTGCACAAATATAATAGTACATTTGCCTCGATTTCTGTGCACACCAACTCCAACAAAATCCACTTTGCCATCAGGAATGCCCCACGATGAAGGCAACATATGACCAGTCAACAAAAAATTCTTGTTACACATTGAAATTGAGGTTATTGATCAAACTCACCCTCACGCCATGCCCGACAGCTGCAATAATTTAACGAAGGCCCTTGGCATCCTCAAAAGCACCATACGCATCAACATCGGAGCTACAAAGAGTCTCAAACCCAAATCAGAATTTACTAAACCGGAAGCATTAATGGGAAACGGAGTATAGGCGAAACGTAGTATAGTGAGACGAAGGGCAGAGGTGCGGAGGTGCGGAGGTGAGGCGAAGGGCAAATGTGTGAAAGTACAAAGGTGTGGAGAAGCGGAGGAGCAAAGGAGCGGAGCAGCAGAGGAGCGGAGGAGCGGGATAGTGCGCAATGAGAGAGAAGAGCGAGCAACACCAAGCGGGAAGAGAAATGGCGCCAAAAAAGAGCACGAATTGGACAGAGAAAGGGCGCCAAAAAAGGCCACTAACGGTCAGAGAATTATGAGTAAAAGCGATGTGGTTGGGAACTTCGGGAGGAACGGGGAACTCCACGAGGAACGGGGACATCTTGGGAACTTTGGGAGGAACGGGGACATCTTGGGGGAGTAAAAATCATTTGAAGTTAAGTCAGCGAGAAATCCGGAATATTTCTAAAAATAGAAATTACATAATTGTAATAAAAAAAACCGGATTCGCGAGGAAAATGGATAACCCAAACTCAAATTAACAAAATAATCACATATTGGGCACTAGAATGTTAACCCCTAAATGCGCCGAATGTCGAAGAAAGACATTTTGGATGGAAGACAGAACTTTGAATAGCCATATCTTCTTCATCCGAGGTCTGTTTTGGATGAAATCACTTGAGTTATGCTCCAAATCAAGTCTAGTTTGTATTGTAAAATTTGGAAGCCCATAAAATAAAGTATGAATTAGTCGAATGCACTATAGTGAAGACAGCTCTTCTATTTTATCGGATCTCCAAGCATGGGGCATGTATTATCATTGCAAGCCAATTATGTGAAATTAAAAATAGTTTTTCATGATTTGCTTTTTCATGGTCATGATCTTAAGGTGATTCTTAACAACTTTGTAGTGAGAAGTTTTATGATCATAATGATTTTGCTATTCGATTTGCAATGATGTTTCGTCAACATAAAAAGTAACAAAATGGATGATATTTGAGGAGCTATATCTCCTTCATCCACCGTTGGATTTGAACTTAATTATTTGGGATGGCCTATAATTACAGTTTAGTCTAAGTGATAGAAACCTTAACTAGATCTAAGATGTTTTGAAGATAAGGCATGAAATTTAATGCAAAGGTTCTAGTTTTCGACTATTTTTCCTTTGTAAAATATTTGGTAGTTTTTACCAAGGTATTCATTTACATGGCTTTTATTTGAGCCAAGAATTTTGAGAAACTAATTTTTGTGGCGAGTTAATGTATGACGAGTTAATGTATTATTAGTAAAGAAATTAGTCAAGTTTACATGAAATCATAAAACCCTAATGAAAAACTCTAAACCCTAGACCATAACTAACTTAAATTTTGATATTTTGAAAATCGATAACTTTAATAATAAAACTTTTAGCATTGTTGCAAACATTTTTTACCACAATTCATCCGACTACATAAAGAGAAATAGAAACTTCTAGTTGTTAAAGAGATAGTGTCATTTGTTATTTGAACCTTTACATTATTAGCTTAAATAGAGTATAGGGAGAAAAACATGAAAATATTTGTTACCTGAAACTTATACTTAATAAATGTTCAGAAGGAATACAAATTGTTCTCGACGTGTACCTTGGATTGATGTAGTCTTGACTAATTTAATTTAATTTTATACTAAATTAAGTATGCAGAACTTCGAAGAGTTTCATAGAGCTGTGATAGAGTAGGGAATGGAGAGTAGAATTATAGAGTAATTATGTGAATCTATTTGCTTTACTATCATATTTCAATCCTAACAATTGTTAGGTTTATTTTAGCGAATTAGCATGTGAAATGGTGAACGCTATTAACATTTGCTAAGCCTTTATGTCTAGCGTTTATGCTCAATTTATCAAAATCGACATTTGGTGTGAAGTATTGTAAGATTTGTATTAACTAAAATACGTGTAATATTAAAAGATTAATACTTTGTACATTAAAATAGTTATAGTAAATAAAATATTAAATTTATTTAAATGTCATTCTATAAGATTAGTTTCTACTTAATTAGGTGTGGTATATTAAGTATAATATTCAATTATGTTCAATGTGATATTCTACAAATGGATTTTATAAACATAATATTCAATATATTTATGTGAGATACTATTTTATAAGTATTTAGACGGTAAATAAGTTGAAAAATTATAACTTTATTATTTACTTTTTTCAAGTGTATTATTTCCATATATGATATTTAAAGTATAATATTATTGGTTTGGAATCAAGTCTTGTTAACATTCACTGAGTAAATATATTTTGCAGGTATAGTATTCTATGTGTGATATTCAAACGTAATAATATTTAGTTTTACTTTAATTCTTATGCTAAGGTGATTTTTATATTATGATATTCTAAACCTATTTTCAAAAATTTAGATTGTATCCACATTTACGCTTTCTTCCATAAAGTTGCTATCTAGCTTCTATCTTTACTTTTCAATCCTAAATCTTTAATTTCAAAAATAACTAACCTTTAATCCTGAACCCTTAACGCTATAACCAAAACCTTAATTCCTAAACTCTATAGCCTAAATTCTATATAGTAAACCCTATACTAAAGTCTTAACCCTAAACACTTAACCTTGAATCATAACTACTACACTGTAAAATATTTTAAACTTGGTAGTTACTTTGAACTCCAATCCGTAATTATGGAAAAAGATTGAAAAACATGAATTTTAGAACACGCCCGTCGAACACTAGATAATTTTTGAGATTACAGGTATTTTAAAGTTAAAGGTATTTTTTAGAATTACGTAAACTTTTTTAAGAATATAAAAAATAGATTGTTTTATAGAATAAAGAATAAAAACCATATGTAAAAAAATAACTTAGACAATGTTTAAATAAAAAGTTTTAATTTATTAAACTAGGTTAAAATTATTATGAAGTAAAGCTTTTAGCAATTTATCCTTATGATTAAAGTTATATACTATTTATGAACATAGTTCTTATTTCTACAACTAACACAAAACACGTGACGTTTCAAGTAAGTGTGCATTACGTATATATATAGCCTCTTAAATTAAGGAATGGTGCAGCGGCCAATAAACTTGTATTATGTTTTAAAAGTATATTATATTGTATTATATAATATTATACGAAAAGGTGACCGAGATGCTACTAGCAACGTTTTGATTACAGAGACTCGAGAAGCATTTTCGCAAGTTTTGAAGGTTAGGAAGAAACAACATGAAGATGAACGTGAGGTGAGTCGTTTACTTAAAGACTTAGAAGAAGACATTGATCGATGTGATCAATCGATATCACATAGATTGAAATTGACTGATTGTAACTGCCTCTAGAATGGTGTATCTCTTATATCGATTCCGGTTTATTCTATAAACTTGGACGTCTATAGGATCACTATCTTGGGAATTTGAAGTCATGGCCCAATTTTTAGTGTTTTTAATTTTTTTTTATGGGGAATACTTTGAGTTCTTCAAAGGGCCGGTTCACATTACAGCAAAAATGCGAGAGGTTTTTTGATTTTATAGTTTAATAAACTATATCAAACCAGATTTATTATTTTAGTATATTAAACTATATAAATTTTTATTTAATATACTAATATGTTTTATTTTACTACATTATACTATATGAAAATATATTTCTTATTTAGGTATATTAACTATTACCAAATATGCTATTATATACTATTTTACTATATTAAAATATTTTAAAATAATAATTATTATATCATATCATGTTAAGTTATGTTATATTATACTATTATACATTGGATTTTTACTATTATACATAGAATAATCTTGTACTTTGAATTTTTTAAAAATATTTGGTGTAACACCAAATTCCTCCTAAGAAGGAAGTAGGCACAAATTGGGCAAAGGGGTGGGGGTAGGTGACAACCCCTTCCAAGCAATGGACAAAACTTGAATGTGAGTGATTTTCTTAGCCTAAGTATGGGGTTGGAATGGTAGACCAATTCAAGCCACTCTAATTAAGTTCAACATGCCTTACTTCTCTAGAATGACTATTAATTCGGTCACCACAATCCCAAATTGCCCCTACCCTTACCTAGACACTTCACAATAAAAAATGAGGTTATTTTGGGCCCATTGCACCCTTAAACCCTCTAAAACCACATCAATTCAAATACTCCAGCATTCACTTAAGTACCTAAAGAGGAGAAATTTCAACTTAAACCACTTCACAAGTGTCCCAATTACCTCCAATCCATAACATATCACTTAACAAGCATCCTAACCCCTAAGATGTCACCCTACACCTATTTAAATTAGGGTTCCTCTTCTAAAGAGAATCGGGCAGCGCTTCCGCGTCATGCTCAAAACCCTAAAAATTAGCCCTAAGACTATGCAAACTCTACCTTGATCCGGTGGAAATTGGGCAGCGCTTCCGCGCTCTAACCCTCACCGGATCACTTTACTTTAACTAAGCAAAACTACAGCATGAACTTCACCAATTCAATCAACACAACCACCAACATGCAACTTTCCATGCATCATGCCAATCAACTCACATACCAAGAGAACAACCAAAACAATTCAACACACTCCAATACTTACAAGGCAACCCATCTCATTACAATTCCAAGCAAGCATACAACTAATTATTGTTTTTTGAGGTGAATACAATCACCAATTTTTTTAAATAAGGTTCTCTAACACTCAAACTAATCAATCCCACACAAAAAACAAAAGATCCAAGGATTTAGAGTGAGAGAGGGGCTCCCTCCGATTCCGGATGCTACTGCTCCTGGACCCCTGGCCACAAAAATGGCCGTCAGTTCCTTGTTCTTGCTCCTCTTGAAGCAAACTCTAGCTTGCTGGAAAGATGTCTTGATGACGCACTTGAATCCAAAAGCACGTCTCCCAGTTCCTCCTAGATCTCGAGATATGGCTCTCCAAAGTCGGACCTTCTAACTGCCGCCGTAGCAGACCCACCTCCACTTGATCGGCCACCACTCCCCCGTCCTTGCTCCACTGAAGTCGCGCCTAGTCTTTTTGAAATGACCACTTGAAGGCGCTCCCGAATCCAAAAGGGCGTCTCCCAGTTCCTCCTAGATCTCGAGATATGGCTCTCCAAAGTCCAGCAACAGCGTTCAAAAATCGGTCATTCACAAAAATTAGAGGTAGATCTTTTCTTTTTCCCTAAAACACTCCTCAAGCTCACACACACACACTTGTTCCAAAACGGCCGTCAAGAACCAAGTTCCAAAGGACCACCCACTTCCCAATATTCACAACGGCCACACTCTCTCAAAAACTAGATCTAGATTCAAAAAACACACACCACGCTTCAAAAAAACTCCCTCCCTTCCCTGCTTGACCCAGGGAAGTTGAAGCAAAAAGCTTCATCCAACCAAGGACGGACTTTCATCCGTCCTAGGTACCAATTTCATCCACAGGGTTAAACCCCAAGTGGTTGAGCACCACTACAGATGAAGAGAGTAAGGGGCCAATTGGGCAAAAACCTCCCACCTAGAGTGGGTCACAAGCAAATAACAAGGCAACAAGCTAAAATGCCTTAACTAACTCATAAAAATAGGACAATTAAGCGCAAAACCTTGCGGAAATGCATTCCCGCTAGAGTGAACCGTTTCGCGGGTTCACATTTGGTGTTTATGGTTTAGGGTTTTAGTGTTTATAACGATCATGATGACAAATTCATACATGCATATTTTGAGTTCATTTAGGCACTTTAGGGTTAATCGACCTGGTCGGTTTTAATTAAAATTGCTTATATCTCTCATATTTACATAAGTTTAAGGTTAAACGTCATGTACGAAATTAAATCTCATAACATGAATACCATAATTCTTATGATGAATGCACTCCTATAGGTTCAAATGCACCAAATCGGTCACCAAAATTTTGCATGCAAGTAGCAAACTTGGAATCCTACTTGAAAAAAAATATGCCATAAATTTTTGCGGTAACGAACTTCAACTTGCCCTTGGCACCATTTGCACTATGTGTCCCAGGCAATAGCCAAAAAAACTTTTGCATCAACTTTGCACGTTATGATCTCACAAATGGAAAAGATCCAACGGTTGAAATTCTCAACAGCACATCAAAATCAAGTAAGGTACAAGATCTTACGGTTTGATGCAGATGGCCGGGAGTGAACGGGACTCAAAATAGGCAGTTTTGAGACTTCTTGCTCCCAAAACATCAAGGAAATTTAGGGGTTAATAAGTTACTCCTAGGTATCGACTGATAATCAAGTCATTAATCAACAGCAATTTTCCATCGAATTTGACAATTGATTGATCATCATCATCACTATGAAGTGTAAATACGCAAGCGTTTGGGAGCTCACTTGAAAAAGAGATAATTGTAGACAAAATTTGAATTTAAATTAACATATAATGCACTTGAATTCTCATTTTCCTTCCACACATAGTTGTTTTTAGCATATGATACTTTTAACATGTTTACTACAAATAAATGATCATTTTGGTATTTTAGAAATGATAATATCCTCCTTATTGAAACTTAAGAGGGTTAATGTAAATGATGATAGGTACATTCGTTACTCTTATATTTTATTTGTTGGATTATTCCATTTTTTTAAGGTTCTTATAAGGTTATACAAGTACAACAATCTCATTCTCGTACTTTATTTATTTACATTTCACTTATTATTCAAAGTTTGAATGTATTAAAACTTTTGCCAAAAAATTCATAGCATATAAAGTCGATTTTTTCACAAGTTATACAAGTTATAAATATAACCATCATTTTTATAGGATTCCTTTTTAAGATTTAAAAATATCTTTATTCACCTCACTTTGATTTCCTTCCAATTAATCAAAGTTTTAACCATACAAATAAATTAAAGTAATTGAATTGTGAAAACAAAAAGAGTAAAAAATAAAAATTTAAAAAAAGCAAACGAGCAACCCGGGCAGCCCAAGCAGCCCAAGGAGTTCGGCTTAGCCCGGGCAGCCCGGGCAGCACCCAACGGCGGCGGACGGGCTGGGTACAGGGCGAGAGCGGCCTCCTGCCGACAGCTCTTTCCGCCCGCCGAAACCCTGCCCAGCTCCCGCTCGTCGTCGCGCTGCTGTTGTTCGAAACCCCGCCCAATTCCCGCTCGTCGTCGCACTGCTGTTGTTCAAAACCATGCCCAGCTCTCGCTCGTCGTCGCGCTGCTGTTGTTTGTCGTGTTGTGCATCGTGTTCATCGCTGCTGTCGCTGTCGTCCTGATCAGCGCCCGCCCAGCCCCGCGCTCATTCGCTCCTGCTTCGCGCGTGCTACGCTATTCTTGATTTCTCGCCTGCTCACGCCTGCTCCGCGCCTCCTGCAGTCTTGCCTGCTTCCATTTGCTCGTCGTCGTCTGTAAGGCTAAATTTCGGTTGTCCGGTTCTAGCTCACAAGTTGGGCCGTGGGGGGGGGTGCAACCAATTATAACCTTCCAAGCAATGTCCTTTTAAGTTCTCCTCACAATTTCAGCGCATCATTCATAATATTGATACTTATATCTACTTGTGTGGAAATCCTTTCTTCTTAGTTTTCATGCAACCCAATTACCACATGAAGGGTCACAAGTAATTAAACATGCAATTCATAGGTTGGACACAAATTAGGATTAATTGGACATTTTTTTGGCAGCGCTTTCGCGCCATTTTCACCACGGTTCCAATTTCAACATCACACAATTCAACCCAACATGACAACCAAAAGCAACAACCCCATTCAATCACAAATACCAATTCATATGCAAATTATCTTTAACTATACTATCATGACAATCAATCACATGTTTTTTTGGTAGATAGACCACCGTTTCACATTCAAGCGTCAACTCAATACAACACTAATGTAAGATAAGGAGGGATTTTGAAAGTGAGAGGAAGGGCTCCCTCAATTGGTGTCGCTTTGACCCCCGGCCTGTGCTGATCGCTTTGTCGTCCTCCTGCTGATCCACTGCCGTATCAACAGAGCTAGTGCGTCGAATGGACTGCCGACCCGATGTCGATGCTGGAGTGCCGATCTTCAACGCTGGCGATGTCGTGTGTGAATGCCGTCTCGTTCGTCCTCCGACGTCGTTGCTGAACTCGTGCTGCTGCAGCCGTTCCGCGATGCGATGGACTCGTTGAATGCCGGCTACCGATTCCGCCGATGCTACCTTCGTCAATTGCTGATCCCGCAGCTCCTGATCGTCTGTTGCGACGCTGTCGCCAAAGTGCTGGCACTGCAGTTGTCGATCTGCTCAAGCGATCCGCCGTTGCCAATGGCCGATGGCCTCCCGATGCCGAATCTTCCTCCTGTCGAGCTACCGGCTCTGCCGGCACTGCCGGATTGCCGACCTCTGCTCCCCCCTCACCGATCTGCCTTCTTCGGCGATATGCCGACCTCCTCGTCTTGCCTAATTACCGCCGTCTTGCGATCCGCTCTACCTCCTGCAGATCTCGATTGGATCAAGCCACACATGAAACTTGTGAAAAAAATGATGCAACCACTCCGGTTCCAAAGTTCCGATGGTCTCTAGCCGCCACCACAGTCTTCGTCTTCTCCCTAAGAATCCCTCGAATCTCCCTGGCCACAGCCTTTTCGCCCTCTCTCTCTCGCCCCCAACTTTCTCGAAAGTGTCTCCTGGTACCTTCGAGTCCATCTGTCAAAAAACAACTTTTCCAACTTTGGAAAGTATCCTTCGACAACGACAGGTCCACCACCAGCGTCTTTTTGATGATTTAAAACTCATAAAGGAGTGAAATTCAAATATCCAGCAGCACAAGAAACGGCCAGATCATGCATTGGAATTCGTGCATCACCCATGGCGATGGAAGCTGCATCTATACATGTTGCCCTCGTTCCTGAGTTTGAGGTAGAAGGTGTGTCATAATTGCTGCTTCCATTGTTTGGCCGATGACGAGAAGAAAAAAGAAATAGGAAATAAGAGAAGTAAATTTAAGAGTGTAAGTATTTGAAAGATAATTATAATTAGAAACGAGATTATGGTCACAATGTAAATGTGCTAATATGTGAATTATGGTGAAAACCCAAAAAACTACCCAAATACATGCCATAATACATTAACACCAATCAATATTACAAATTTAGAATAAAATAAACCAACGTCGAGGCATTTAGACAAAACTCCACCCGAGAACATACATTTCTTGGGAACCGGAAGAATTGACCTAATTGTCCCAATTAGGGAATCACAATATGAATAAATTATACTAAAGCTTGTAGAAAGCCATTCGCACAAGTGTGAATTGTTTTGGCGGTTCACATCGTCCTCGTTTGAGCTTCAGGCGCATTATTCCACGAGCCTTCCTCATCGCATTTCTCCACAAGCCATCCTCATCGCACTCTTCCACGACCTTCCAGAGCAGATTGTAAGTTCATAATTCTGAATTTTAGGTTTTACATTGAGGTTGCGCTTTGGGAGCTTGTTCTGTACATTAAAGGGCACAATGTTTTAGAATTCTGCTCGCAGTGTAATGGCATTCACGCAAATTTGTGTTCTTCGTTTCGAAAGTTGTGTTTTTCTGCTGAAATGCGCTCATTTCAACTTTCAGCTTATTTAGCTCGATGCCCATTTAGCTCCATGTCTATTTAACTAGATTAAATATCATAATTCTCCAGGACAACCCAAGCCCATTTAGCTTGAGTCGAGCTAAATGGTCTCGCACCTCGTTTCAGGGCAAGCCCATTTAGCTCGACTCGAGCTAAATGGACTCAATACTCTGGTTCAGGTCAAGCCCATTTAGCTCGACTCGAGCTAAACGGTCTCGAACCTCGTTTGAGGTCAGGCCCATTTAGCTCGAGTCGAGCTGAATGGACTTACTAGTTGGCTCCAGTTCAAGCCCATTTAGCTCGACTCGAGCTAAATGGTCGCGAACTTTGTTTTGAGGTCAAGCCCATTTAGCTCGAGTCACCACATTGCTACCGGATTTTTCGTCGCCAAAAGTCTTTGTGAAATCCTACATTCCATACACGGCGCAGATTTGGAAGGCTTTGACTGATTTCGAGACTGTGAAGAAGAAAGGGAAGGCTCTGATGAAACGGACCGGGAATCTCCATCCCAAAATGCTCCGTCGGGTCTAGGCACTCGTAAGGGAAGTCTAGGCGGGCAGGGACCGAAGCGGGCAAACCCAATCTCATCCAGCTCTGGCTCCAAAAGGAGCAAATCCTCCGGCAGCGCACTTACGTTCATGAACCCCACAATGAACGTGGTTGTCTCGGAAAAGGAGATCAAGTATGAGGAAGCGACAAAGGCTCTCAAAGACTATTGGGGCAACTGCGCAGACAATTATGTCTTTGGTCGCGACAATCCGCTCGACGTGTCGATCGACCTGCTCGACCCTGCAGAACCAAGATTCATTGTGAGATCTTTCGAACCGACCGGAATCGCCCATTACAAGAACATATTGATGAATTCCCTCGATGTTAGTTCCAGACAAACGATCATCATTATGCCGAACATTAAAGATGAGCCTGAGATTTGGGATTGGGAAGTTCTGGTCCAAACTTGTTGGTTCCGGATTATCGATGGGCAGCACCACGTTGAAGCTGCAAAATAGTTGATTCGTGACAAGAAGGTTGACGACGCGAAGATCCTTGCCCTGCAGACATGGAAAGCCCATGTTGTATGGCATTCAGACATAGGCAAGATTCTGGACGTGTCGGCCATGGCGAACAAGACGAACAATGCTGGCACGTTCATTCCTTCCTGGGCAATGAACATCAAGGGCGCAAGAAAGGTTTGGGAAGATTATGGCCGCCCGGAAAAATTAAAGAAGCCACACCGACGTGAAACAACGGTTGAAGAAGATAACCGTAAACAATATGTGGTATGAGATTACTTGTTCTTTCCTGTTTCTGTTTGGCTTAATTCGCATTGTATGTCGACGTTTTTGGGGGACGTCGTTTTAGCTCGACTCGAGCTAAAATAGCATAGCTTGTTCCTTATTCGTTTGGCTTTGGTCTAGGCATTCGCGGCTGCTACGGTGAAGAGGTTCATGAGCAACAACACAAACGCGAGGGACAAGATCGTCACACCGTCCGACCTTCGCAAAGAGCTCCCGATCATCACATCTCCGGACGACGTCTACAAGTTGTGGTTGAGGTTCATCACCGACTACGGACTTGGAGAGCTGATCGACTCCAACACCGAGCTTCCATTTAATCAGGCGAAAGATTGGAAATCCGCCGCAAAGAAGTTCACCTTGAATAGGGAGTTTTTCAAGGGAATGGGGCAGCTAAACGCAGAGGACCTCGAGGTGTGGGCGCTGCATTTGTTGAACAAGACTCCGGATCGGACATTGCCTTACCCAAAGGTGGCCGTGGAGAAGCCCGCGAAAAGTACTTCCAGTGCTTGAGCGCAAAGCAGTGGGTCGAGAACCGAAAGAGGAAGAACACTGTCGCAAGGGAATTGCACAACCTCAAGGCCTCGCTCGGTTTGTTCAACTCGGAGTGGCAATTCGACGCCGACAACGGAAGAAGTTTAAGGAAGGACTACAATCTGACTCGTCAGACTATGTCCATGCTTCTCTCGATCCCAAACGACTCGTTCTTCACCCTGTACCGCCAAAAGCAGACCAAGAATAAGAGTGCAGAAGAAATTTCGGAATATGCAGCCGAGTTCTTCAAGAAGTTCCTCGATGTCAAAGGGACATTTGAACCTCTTGCACTGATTGTTTACACGCGGCACTTCTACTCATTGGAATTCAGATTCGAGATTTGGGACAAGGACTACGTCTGGAGCCAATCTAGCAAGTGTGATATTGGCTTTATCGATTTGCGATCTGTCCCTGGGAGTGGAAGTAGAGTGGACGACACGGAGAGTCCATACTTCCAAGAATTCCTTGATGTGTGGGTAGACACCGTGACCGATCCTCACATCAAGAATCCTGAGGTCTGGATGTTGATCACCTCCAACGTTGACCGTCACTGCCAGGCAGTGGTGTACGTGGACAAGAAGTTGAAGGATGAGTACGCTCGCAAGGCAACCAACTACATGCCTTCCAGCAACGAGCGTTTCAATGGCATAGTAGAGGGAAAAGCTTCAAAGAAGCACCTGCTCCCCTTGCTCTTCCTTGTCAAGAAGAGCAGCGACGCCCAGAATGTTTTGAATACAATTCCACCTGTATTCTACGCTCCAGACTTGCCCCTCTACTCAAAGGTCGGGGCGTATAGAGAACACGACTTAGGTGTCACTCACTCCGAGCTGCGATTGGAGTTCTATTGTTGTGTGTTGAAGATGTTTTCATCTCCGGGGGGAAAGTTCTTATCGATAATGGCTGGCACAAAGCCAGTGTTGGCTGGAATTGTAAGTATCTCGCACCTGTCCTTTAATTGTAAGTGCATACGCTCGATTAGCTCGAGTCGAGCTAAACGGTCTCATGCTCATTTAGCTCGAGTCAAGCTAAACGGTCTCATGCTTAAGTATTTTCATTCTTTGTATTTTGTCCATGGCCTCTTAGCTCGAGTCGAGCTATTTCGATTTAGTCTTCTTATAAGTTTCTGTCTCCTTCTAAAACAAATGTGCCAGGCTGAGACATATGTTGTTATTAGCGAGAACGAGGCGGAGGCTTATACAAATGCTGCAGCGGACTATCAACATTTGGACTACAACAATATCAACGTTGCAGCATACGTAATTCCGGAAGCTAATGCCGGTCCAAAGCCGGGTGCTGAAGGATCGGGAGAGGGAAAGAAGAGGAAGTCGTAGAAGAAGTCCACGCAGCCTCTTAGCAACGACTCTTCAGCTTTGGAGCACGAACAAGAAGATGAAGGTGGTCCTTCTTCTCCGGCAGGGATGAATGCCCCCATGGATTCAGTCGTTGCTGTCGTGTCTTCTCTCGCAATTGAAGCTGGAAATTGTCGCCCCTTTGCTCACGAAGGATCAGAAGCGGGCACAGAAGCGGCAAAAGAAGGAGGCCCGGAAGGCCCTCAAGGCAAAGGAAGAAATGGAGAGAGTGAACCAAAGGCTAGCAGACATCGCAGCCCAGAATGCACAAGTTGACACATTGGACTTCACCATCTTTAGCTCCCAGTCTGAAACTTGCATGGCACTGGGCAAGATGGAGCAAATGTTTCTTTCATTTGGAAATATCTTATTCCATTAGCCTATTCTTCTCCCCATTGCCTCCATCAACCCTGATCAACCTCGCCTCAGCATCTGTGACGCGAGTCCACTAGCCATCGTCACGCCTCCACAACCTCCTCATGTTGCTGAACCGGAGATCGCACCCCGCTCCATACCCCTCGAGATTTTGGATAGGCCTGCACAAGAGGATGATGTCCCGACTGAGGTTACGGCAACGCCGACGCATCACATCGCTGCAGTAGCATTGGGTGTGGGGGAGAATGGAGAGGTTGTCCCTTCCCGGGACTCTCCCGTGGCTGCTATCAAGACGGCTAAGTCTTCACCAGTAAATCCAGAGGTTAATTACTATCTTTTTCTTCTGTTTGTCTTTGTGATCGTTGTTGGTGATGGGAGTTGCTCTGCTATTCCAGCATGTCTTGAAGTTTTTGCATTTAGTAATCTTAAAGCCGGCGCTCCTTGTTTGACAGGAGTCCGGCACCGATAGCGGCGAGTAGATCGACGAGTAGTCTCCGAATTATCGGATGCTGTTTCGCTTTTTGTACATAGTACACTTATAAACGTTGTACTTATTAAAACATCAGTCAATAAAATTGAGACACGTTTTTTTGTATATCAATTTTTGTCTTCAGTGAGTCTGCGTCCTTCTCATCACAAGGCCCTAAACATTGTCCTTTTCTACCAGGCCCCTCTTCTGAATACCTTGTTCAGTCCGATTGCTTCAAAATCCCCCACCAACCACCTCATGTTACCTCTGGTTGTCACGGTTCAATACCAAATCAGTGCTGGCAGTTCTTTGCATACTTCAGCATTTTGCAAGGTACACCCCCTCTTCTTTTGATACCCTTTGCCATTGTTACGTGTTCCCTCGCTGCAAGCCGGACCGTCCAAACAGCCCAAACAGCGTATCTCGCCCGAGCTACCCATTACGCATATCTCCCGCAGTCTTTTACGATCCAAGCCCAAGTGGTTGAATGTGGTGTTAGAGTTGGACGGGGTTCTATGTTTGATGGCCTTTGTGTTTACTCCAACGCGTGCAGAGTGCATGTCTTTTCCGGATCTCAATAATCCTCCGGTGTTTTCCTCCACCGTCCCAACCTTAGTTGCCGGCAAGGTCGTCTATTGTCGTCCCGGGTTGATCGGGTTCCTTCGCTTATTAGATTTGTTTTGCCACATCCACGTCTGGAGTACCCTAGATCCTAAGGTTGTCCATGGACTCTGCTCCTTTTTGTTCTCGAATTCAGAGGCTGCCCTGGAGTTGTCTTTGCTTCCAACCAATGCGATAATCTGTTGTTCAAGAATTACGCATTCGCCAAGTACCCCGGCACGACAAATCCCATCCTCTTAAAATATCCTCGGCGGCGGTTGTTTCCTAGGAAGGGTGCCAATTTCAATGACGATAACTTGCTCATTGTCAATTCCAAGCCTGAGACTCGCATTGCGGTTCCCACAAAGAACACACTTCTCACTGTTCCGTGGAACCATTCATGTCCAAACGAGCCAAAGTCCGAGTTATCAAAAAGGATAGGCGAAATATGTCTTGCCGTGCATTTGAACGGTCCTAAGAATTTTCACGAGACTATGCGCTATCATAGACCCACGCATAATGAAGTGTCGAAGGACTCAGAGTTGTATATGCACCTCAGCCGCAATCTTCCATATTTGTAGAATCAGAACCGAATCACTAGGAAGAATTTGACTTGAATACTTTCATTATTGGTATTATTCTGATTTTTACCCTAGGAACCTTATGTTTATCGGTTGCTTAGATGGAGATATACTGTAGTTCGATTGGTGATTCCCCCCTCGACATACATGATTAAATGCGTTGTTATATTGTGTACCTTTTTCATTGCACTTAGAGTCATGGACTCACTTTCTAAATGGGTGTGTTTATAAACCAGGTTGCTCCTGTTGGACGTCAGCTCTCTCCACTTCCATCATGTGCTTTGCAAGCAAATCTTGTAATTGGTCCTGCATTGTTCTCCGATCCTTCAATTACAAGTGAGGACTCAAGAACCTTCTCAGAATGAAGGCGGGGACGGTTGATCTACTGTGCTCTGGACGACGAGTCGGCTGCAGATTACACGAAGGAGGACATGGATAATGACGAGGACGATGTAGTAGACAGTCCCCCTATTCAGACTCAACCAAGTATTGCAACCTGCCATGATCGAATCAGTGTGATGACCTCGATTGCAGCGGCCCCCTAAGGTGAAGCTGTGTTTTGCAACTTGGTCGTAGATGGCCGTGCCTATTTAGCTCGATTCGATCTAAATAGTTCCTTGTCGAATATTGTTGCTCATTGCTCCTTGTCTCTTGGGGCAAACACTCGCCTTCATCCTGCACAATTATCGTCCGAGACTCACCGTCTATTACGGAGACGTGCATTGAAGCGTCGTAGAAGTGGTGCGCTTGTGGAGATGGACGAGCCTTCATTCTCTAAATACACACGTAGTGAGGAACCAATATTCACTAAGAAAGATTCTAGTGGTGATACCTCCTCTCCGCCATGTCGTGATTGGTAGATAATATAATGCCTACCTGTTGGAGATCTACAATTACACCAATAAATTGTATTTGTGCTTTCATATCAATAAAATTTTCTCTTGGGGGAACATATTTCTTAGCTTGCATTATGATTTCCTTTTTATTATTGTCTTTTATAATGGGAATATTCATCATTAGCACTAATATAGTAGATATTCAGGTGAGAATCCATCTAAATGGAAGTCTCTCTAATTACCAAAATCAATGTATATTCCCATTATAACAAATTACGTGTTTCTGTGTTGATCCAGAGCTGGTGGAGGGGGGCCGATCACGTAGTCCTCGTCCTTGGTTGACCTACTGTGTGTCCAATCGATGCTGGTGGAGCATGCAGAATCTGCTAGTCCTCATTTTTAGTGCACGAATTAAAAAATTTTGTCAAATTTCTCCGAGAAGTGTCAGTCTTGCGTCCATGCAAGGCTGACCTCGGAGGGACAGATTTTGCTTAGTTTTTTTTAAATATATTTATTTTTGAATCTTGCTCGGTGAGAACCCACGTTGATAGTCGATGCCGATGAAGCACTCTCTGTTGATACGGAGCTGGTAGAGGGGGGCCGACCTCAAGGTCCTCGTCCTTGGTTGAGCTGCTGTGTGTCCAGTCTATGCTGGTGGAGCATGCGAAACCTGCTGGTCTTTGTTTTTGGTGGAGGAGTTAAAATTTTTGGCAAATTTCTCCGAGGAGTGTTAGCCTTGCGTCGACGCAAGGCTGACCTCGGAGGGATAAATGTTGCTTAGTTTTTAAAAAATATTTATTTTTGAATCTTGCTTGTTGAGGAACCCACGTTGATAGTCAATGCTGATGAAGCCCTCTGTGTTGATCCGGAGCTGGTGGAGGGGGGCCGACCTTGAGGTCCTCGTCGTTGGTTGAGCTGTTGTGTGTCCACTCGAGCAGTCGATGCTAGTGGAGAATGCAGACCCATGCCTAGTCATGTTTCTGGTTCAGCTGCTGTGTGAAGATTCGGAGCTGACTTTGCTGGTCCTCGTTCTTTGTTGTAGTTGGTGTGTGTAGATTCGATGCCTGTGTAGATTCTGTGTTTGTGGATCCTTTATTGTGTTGGTGTTGTTGGATGATTTAGTATGTTTGTTGGTATTTGCTTTGCTAAGTTTTGGTACGTGGGAATGCAGGATCTTGACAACGTTCTGATGAAATATCCCGTTGTGGAGGAGGAACAATCTGACGCAGATAGCGACTTATCAGAAATTAGATCTTATGTCCAGAAAGTAGTTGAGTCTCGGTGTTTAGCTGTACCTTTGTCGTCGGTTCGAGTAACGCCCCCTCCTGCTTCTCCTGTCCGTCTCACTTCAAGTGATGATGTTGATCGGGTCGCACGAGCAAGTTACATGCGTAACTATTACGCACAAGGAAAAGCACGTCATCTCAAAGCCAATGCATTGGCCAGACTTGCTCCCCGATGTTCACCTCGACTCGCAGCAAAGTCCAAGTTTGAATAGATTATTGTCCACATTATATGTTACTTATTTATTAACTTTATCATTGGTCAATTTTATGATTCTATTCATCTTTCATTCTCTTTTTGACATATTCTTATTATGTATGTGCGTTGTTGTACTTGGTTGTTTTTCTTGCCAGATAAGATTATCACCAGCTTCTCCACTAGAGGAAGAAGAGGATGTCCAACCTCCTCTTACCAACCAAAATGAAAACATCATTGGTGATGACGAGGTAGTTCTTGAGCAACAAATACTAGAAGACTCGAGCAATGCGGTTCCCTACGATAGTCCGTCGGAAACTGCCCAACTCCCTTAAACATTCGATGCTGATGGTGGACAAGATTCTCTTTCCGACGATAAGAAACTTGCATTGCCGGGAGGTGTCAACGTCGGGATTGTCCACATGCCCCCTCATCTCCAAAACAAAGATTCAGACTGGAGTGCAAATGAGATGCGAATGACTGACAAGAGTGATTCAATTGCCATCATCAACAGGTTGTATTTCAAACCTGTTAAGAAATCTTGCATGATGATTCCATTGTGTTGCCTTGTTTATTATCCTAAGGTTTGACCTATATCGGAACAAGACGTCGGAAAATTTGAGAATGAGTTCAACAAAGGCTATCGGGAGGGTGACCAGGTCATGTAAGTTTCTGCCTTCGATAGGAAAGGGAGAGAAAAAATTGTGGATACCGGAGATAATGTGTTTACGGATACCCTTTGGAGAGAGGCAAATGACGAGTTTGACAAGACGTTGCGGTCGGATCCGGATCTCCATCATCTCATCGACAAGTACTCTCATGTTTACAAAGGTAACCATTGTCTTACAGCGTGGATGCTGCACATCGAAAGGTACCATAAGCTGGATGCTTCGTGGCATATTTCGGTCGACTGTGTCATCCTTGATGCTCGCGGGGAGAGCAGTTTGCTCCTCGACGTTATGAATGACATCAACTGGTAAGAGGAAATCTCATTCTTAAACTCCAATTTGATCTATATTTTATCTCCCTCCAACGTTACTAATTTCCGATTCTAATTTGTAGGTCTACTGAACGTGACCATATTAAAGACAGCCTTTGTGCTAAACTTAAACGCATGAGAACATTTGGTAAGCTAAAAGTGCATGATTTCAAAGATCTCATAAGTCCAGAGGTCTACAAAATTTGCAAAAACACCAAGGCGAAGAAAGAAACTTGGTACCCAGTCACCCTAGACGTTTTTGTTAAGTTTTTATACTCGGTACGTTTTCGTTACATGTGCTTGTCTCTTGTACATAATATTTAATTTTTCACATCTTCTTATTTTTGGGTTGTCTTTTGTAGAGGAGTTTAGCCAAAGCATCGGATGATGCCGAGACTCCCTACTATGCCAATGTCCGGAAAGAGAAGCAATCGGGGCTGGGAATATGGACTGCCATGGATAATGCGATTAAAGCAGAAATAAAAGCAATCCGTGGCAAAATTTTTGACAAGATGGTCGCGGTGGCGAATTACAATCTTGGGAGAGTATTCCCAAAAGAGGTGTGTATGTCAATTTTTTAAGGTTCCTTTTGCGCCTATATATTATTGCTTTCCAATACTAAAGTCTGTATTCCAATCCGTATTGTGTACAGATTTATGCACACTACAGCAAAAACCTCAAAGCGGATATGACAATCAATCGCTTGCACATGGTAGCAACTACAAATGTTCACTTTGAATTCAAGGAAAAGTGGTTGCAATGGTGGAACTCACCAAACGATGTTTGTCGATCAGTTCACTTCCCGAAGGACCGCCCTATGAAGGATAAAAGTTTTATTACATTTCTCCATTGTGCTTCTCTATGGGCACAGGTAATTTGGTCCCTACTTTTGAGTTTACCTTACTATTGTCATTTGAGTAATATATTTTTCATCGTGTTCTATGTATGTGCAGTTGGAGAAATCTCTTGAAAGTGAATTGGAGAAGCTTATCGAGAAAGAGAATCTCAACATACAGTGCTCTGACGCCGTCCTCAAGCCATCCGCATATGTCGAGAAGTGGAGGTTGCTATACTGGGAGAAGGCATTCGCTAACTACCTTGCTCCAAATGCTAGCCCAATGTTCATCAAAGGCACGGATATTCAATAGATTGGGGGTGGTAAAGTCACCATGAAACGACAGTTATTCCGATATGCCTCCTGCTAGATAATTTTCTACTAAAAAACTCTACTTCATATATTCCATTCGGTTGTTCTAATATAATCTATTGTTTCTAGGTACTTGAAGTAAGAGCTTGTTGCGAAGACAGCATTAGCTTCATGGTCCATTCCTTTGGATTTGGAAGATGTTGCAGTCACAAACAATCCCTCTAGCATCTTCTCCGTATCCCACCAGAGGCAATTTACTAACGCACAGTTGATGACGAGGGGTTGGTTTCTTGACTGTAAGGCTAACTTTGTGCACAAGGAGGAGAAAGAACTTGTTCGAAACCTTGGTTCACTTAGCGCTGGCGATGCACCTATGGAGATTGATGATGATGACAACGACGACCTCTTGATTCTACCAAGCGAACCTGTCTCAAATTCTCCACCATCGTCCCCGGCTGCACTGCCTAAAGCTCGAGCAAAAAAGAAGCAACGCAATGCTCTTGCGGACCTTGTAGAAGATCCTCAACAAGATTCTAGAGAAATCGCTCCTCTCCAACCAAAAGGTCCCAAGGACCTTGATCTTACTCAAACTTCACATGGTGCGACAATCAATGTCGTTCGAAGTCGTGCACGACTGACTCAGGTTTTCGGAGGTGGACTTACAAATGCGGGATTCTCTCCCGTGTCCTTTACCGTTGACCACAACTCTCCGCAATCTCCTGGCCGTCTCAGTCAGCCAAAATTTGCGAAACGCCCTCTTCCGTAACCCAATCACATTGGTAGCAGCTCGTTGTCAAAAATTACAGTCACTCTGCCTATGTATCTCGAGAAGGGGAACATGGAAGATTTGGTTCATCAATCTTCGAAGACTGCAAACTGAGATTTGCAAATCGGAAAAGACCGAAAGTACCCGTGTTCGGCGATGGAGTATGATCCCAAGAATCTAGGGATTGATCTCATTTTGGCAGACGCTCTAGAGAACTTGCCTGTACCGGGTGTGTCTCCAACAAAAATTCCATCTTGGAACCGGCATGATAAAATCTACTTTGAGAACCTTTTTATCTTTGCCGCATACCACTTGACGGACGTTGGAGCCATTCTTTTGATGCATCCCAAATGTCGTAGAATCGAACGTACTCTCGAATCTGAGTCGCATACATATAGTTTTCGTCTTGTTCGAGATTGGTAAGGATACAATCCCCTCCCTATAGCCTCTACCGTGCCTAAATAGAAAGAGGTACGGAACAGATTTTAGTTTCCAGTTTCACGATTCATGATTATTTCCTTCTATGCTTCTATGTTGATGTATTTATACCTGTGTTTTGCAGACTTACTGCTTCCATATGAAAGTTTATGTTCGAAATGACTTTTTTTCTAAGTTCCAAACTCGGCAAATGGCACATGCATAGGCGGGTGTGGCAATCGTACAAGATGAGGAAGACCACCTCTCTAACTTTGCAGACAAAGGGACATTATGTTATCGTCCAGACGGTACGCCATGGGGGGGGTCACGAGAGAAAGATTCCACGTTCATTCAATGTTTCCCGCATTGTCTCACGGACGACGGGGTTATAGTCTTCGACTGGAGCGCAAGTACAGGTAATGTTTTTATAAACACTACATTAGAATTTGTTTATACATTTCGCATTTGTAACGTGGGCTTCTGATTTTTTAGGTGCATCTTTAATTGCTTGCGCGCGCTCCAACCGACACCTCATCGCTATGGAACCCGACGAAGAAATCTTTGATGGTGTACTAGCGGATTACAAGAATGGTCCTCCCCGTGATGAAGAAAGTGGAGAATTAGCCCCTCCCGCAGATTATGACTCTAACGAACGGAGCTTGAAGAAGGCACGAAAGTTTATTGGTGCGTAGTAGCTTCGTCTCATTTCTTTCTCTATTTCGTATTCTGCTCTTACAAATATATTGTACTGACTTTCTTTGTACTTTTAGGATCGCAGGTCTGAAAGAGCGATTGACTCGCATCGCTCATCTCTACAATAGCCCTCCATCGACATTCACCCTATTTTCCTACGCTGAGCGTCTTGCTCAAGGGTTTGTTGAAGCTCCATCACCCATCTTGTCTGACACTACACGTCCACGTTATAGTAATAGTGTGCTTAAGTATATAGACTTTGAGGCTGGTGAGTGTGACCTGCACTTCAATGGTGCTACACCTTGAGCGTAGTATGTGATTTGTTTTAGTATATGTACTCGACTTGGTAGCGCCATGTATTCGTGATTGCCATAATATAATATTTATTTATGTGTTCTTGAATTCGATATTGAATTATTACTTATCGTGATTATCGTTGATATCTAAACATACACTAAGTGCTTCATGAAAGTCAAAACACTCTAATGGAAAATGATGACGTCAGCCCTAATTCTAATGTAAAAATTACTACTCCAAATTAATTGTTACTAAATAAAATATAATTTCGATCCCATAATTCAATTAAAAGTGTGTAAAAAATATTAAATCATATTCAGAGACAATGGTGACCTCCAATTCCCTATGATTTGGGAACGATGATGTCAGCCCTAATTTATGGTCCACAATAAAATACGGGGCCAGAATCCCCTCCTTAATGATTTTTAAAATGGGGCCATGATCACATTCACATGGAAATAGGATCTAAATCCACGGATTTGGGGTACTCAATTGGACTAAAGAAATCCTTAAAAATTTTAAAAACTCTAAAATCAATGGTCATAGGGTCCCTATCTTTCACAAAAAAAAATTTAAAATATTCACATCTACCCATGCCATCTTGGACCTCACCGCTCACCGCTCACACCACTACATTCTTCCTAATGACCCTGACTCTACATGAGAGTTTTACAATGGATGAAGCAAGAAATAACAGACCCTATAGATATAAATGATGCTACCAATATCAAAATTTGCAAGGCACATCCACTTTAGCCACCATACCTAGCCCAAGAATAGCTGCGGTGCCTTCTTCGTCGACTTTGATATCCCACATGAACCCTACCATGGCAACAACAATGGACTCCGGGAAACGGGATAGACTCATTAAGTTGCCAAAAATACCATACGCGATGTTTGACGAAGCCGCCAAACTTCATTGGCTCATCAGACAATTCAAAGTCATAGCGCGCTCTAAGGGAGTCTCCACCGCTGCTGACCTGCAAAACATTTCAGTGACCACATGACAGGAGAACCACATTAACTGGTACATCAACTTTGAGGGCGAACATGCCAACGCTACCTAAGAGATTATGGAACAAAGTTTTCTTCAAAGTTTTTGTAAACTATAGACACCCTCGGAGATTCTTTGCTCCTTAGGCAATATCACGCAAAAGAAGGGCAAAATCATAGATACTTTCTACAACCGATTCAAATAGTTGGCAGACAAATTCAATTAGAGACCAACGGAAGATTATCTGTGTGAATGGTTCAAAAAAGGACTATTACCATGGGTACAATAAGGCATTGTTATCAAGGGAGTTAAACCAATGCCTCACATTCTCACAGCAGTTAATGACATCAACCAAGAGCTAGGGTTACTTAAAGGAGACCAATCCGTAGAACTACGGCTATGTATCCTGATGAAGTCAACATGGATGCCTTCTAGCCAAGAAGAAGTGATGGATGTTGGGAATGTGGATCACTACTTTATAGGCGGAGACAATGTCCTGTCCCAAAACAACAATGGTCTCAGAGTCAATCTTCTCCTAAGGCAAACAGTCAAACTTCGATAGGCAACCAAAGACCAAACTGTAAGAAGGGGGGGGGTCACATCGGCAGAAGTCTACAAGATCCAAAGCAACGGCACCTGAAGATGTAGTTGAACACCAAAAGCCATTTCCAAAACATTGGAAACAATTATATCACATTCGAAAACATATTCAAGATGACCTAGAGGCGACTCCCGTTGTCAACATGCAGCATGTAGTAGACAACACTACTATGCGTATCACTCTAATTAGTCTTTTGAAAATTAGTTCTAAACCGCAAAAAGATCTATAACAGACTGCAATGTCAGATGCTACAACAACTCTAACTACTATTCATGTCAAGGCAACTACAATCGACCCAGACGCCAAAGTCATACACCTGCGATTGGGACAACATGAGTTATCCAATGTCTTGGTGGATGAAGGCTCCGATGTCATCATTATGAGCGAGAACCGGTGACGACACTTGGGGCTACCATCACGCAAGGTTGCCGAGTTTATATTACGTATGGCTAATGATGCTCTAGTCACCCCCTTAGGAATACTGGCTACTATAGCTATCACCACACATGGGGTATCCACGCCGACAACATTTGTCGTCATAGATATGCCAGATAGCACTAACTTCCCTATTATACTAGATGGGCTATTGTTGCGAGTCAAAGTACATGACTGGAAAAATAATCAGATTTGTCTACACCATTATGGTAAGACGGTAGTAATTTCCGTAGACAGATGTATCACCAAAGCTAACATTGATCCATATTCGCACAAAAGCATGGACATACTAGGTTAGGAGATTAACTCAAGAACAAGAAGCAGTAGAAAAAATCAAGCAAGCATATTCAAAGGCACCCATACAATCAAGTTAGCACCAGATTGGACAAAGCCTTTCCACATACATATAGACGCCTCTCAGATAGCACAGTAGGTCATGTTATACCAAAATGTGAATGACAAACATGAACAACCCGCTGCCTACGCTAGCAAATTACTCAACCAAGCTTAGCGGAACTACTCAACAACAGAGAAGGAAGCACTTGCCATAATTTATGCAATAAAGAAATTCAGACATTATTTGCTTGGGAACAAATTGAGATTCATGGTAGACCAACACAGCCTCTCCTATCTTGTGAATCAACCTTTGATTACCGGAAGGGTGGCAAGATGGATCATGATCCTTATAGAGTACAATTTTGAAGTAGTATTCATTCCGGGCAAGAAACACATAGTAATCGATTACTTATCTTGAGACATCAATATTACAGAGGAAGCCATGGACGACTCATTCTATGGACCATACATACAAACGGCGACCATACGGACCGCTCAAGCAACTGCGGATGATTGGAGGCAAGATATAATTGGATATCTCACCAATGAAAGACTTCCAAAAGACATAACAGGAACTCTAAAGATCAAATTTGTACGCACCATGGTGCCATACACGGAAGTCTATTCTGCAAGGGAGTCCAAGGAAGTCTATATTGCAAGGGACTAGACCATGAGATGCGTCTTTGAGTACCATCACACCAGGAAGAGGAAATCATTTCTTACCTGGACGATGGGCCAACATGAGGAAATCAGGGGTTGGAAACAACTATCAAAATGATACTGGCAGCAAAGTATTGGTGGCCAACGTTGCACAAGGATACTTTCACATATATCAAAAACTTCGATGCGTGCCAAACAGCAGCCGCCAATTTTTGACATCAAGGAAAGGTACCCCTGAAATCTATATCTTTGTTAGGTCCTTTCCAAAGATGGGGTGTAGGCTTCGTTGGACCTATTCGCCCGGTGACCAAAGAGGGGTATAAGTACGCGCTGCCAAAAAGCACGATACAAAGTGGATAGAGGTCAAACCTTTGAGGAAGAATACAACTATGGTAACGGCAAGAACTCGACAAAGCTTAAACAATACCAAAGCCCAAATAAGCAGGCAAAGCCAACGCTTAGACTAGGGCAACTGCACCACACTTTGGTCACCGAGGCTTACCATTTGGCAGCACATGCAGACCCTACAAAAGCACCAACGTTGCCCACAGACATCAGAGTTGCCAAGGATGCCCTCATGGTCGTGGTCACACGAACTACATCCATGTTGCTCAAAATACCCCATCTAATGAGGTATACAATCATCATAGTGAGCAGAGATACCTGGGTGATTGGGCCATTATTGCTAACTATGATGGCCTCATAATTGACAACCAGCCGCCATCGTCCATAGGCACTCAATAGCCTATCCACGCCGCCAACCACCTCTCCAGGCACCCATATTCTATTCCATCAGGCAACTTTCCGCCGCCATGGACATCCGCCAACTCAAGCACTAGGGACTACTTTAGAGGAAGCTGTCGCACTAAGTGCCTACACTTTTGTGCCAAACAAACACAAACTAGCTCTTTCCGCCTTCATGCCCAGTATTCACTACGTACTTCACGCACACCGTTATTTCTCCGCGTTTTACGCATTCCTTCGGTGACTATGGCTCAATGACAAAGAAACGTGCAAAGGGAGCCGTTGGCTAATTTCCACACGCCCAAGCTCATGCTCGATTGGATCACGAGAATCGACAATGTATAGACAGCAGAGATGGGCATACAGCGCTACCAAGATGATATGCAGCAGTGGCAGCTTGACATTGGCCGCTGCCGCTAGTTTGTTGACACTATGGTGCTTGATAGTGACACCAATGCGTTTATGTCTGGCACCGTGGAGGGAGTAGATGTGCAATTCTCGCCCTATTACTTGTTTCAACAGCATGGGCAAGATGGAACAGGATTGACGAGGTGGACGGAGGACTGCGGGTATGAGAAACCTTACCTGCAAGACAAATTTTTAAACATCAACCTGACTCGAACAAGACATAGTATGCGCGCCAAATAGACGACGTGCTTCCCGAGCCCTAGTATGTGCCTACCGTGAAATACTTCGTAAGATTTTCTTCCGCATCAACTGCAATTATATTACACTAGTGCAGTTGGAGTTGCTGTTGATGACCGAGGCAGGAGCGGAGGTCAACTATGGACCGCTGATGGAGGAGCACTTGCGGTTGGATTTCAAGAACTACCAGCGCAAGCAAGGCTATTCAAGCCCTATTGGTTCATTCTTCTCTACTTTCATCAACCGGACCTTAATATTCCACAAGGAGCACCGAGCTATGCCTCCACCTATGAATTTTTCTGAAATTGAACAACACGAGCGTCCCAACCCTTCCCCACTACCATTGTCTATGCCAAATGCTACGGTCCCTAACTCTAACAAGCACCCTGGAATTCAATTGGAGGCACCGGCAGCAGCGGTGCCACAACATAGGTCAACTAGAGAGGAGCTCCAAACGCATGATGATGCCCTAGCAACATGCCTCCAAACCCTGTTGGCACAATTTGACACCGCAAAGGCAGATAGAAGTGCCCTAGACACACGTTTGAGGAAATTCAAGGTAGAACATGCACGCAAGCTGCATGCGATATAAGACCAAGTGCGCAAAAGAGAGGATAATGTGCTCTAGACTGAGCCTAACCTAGAGAAAGCACACGCAGCCCGACAAAAGTTGCTCAACCAAGTTGGCAAACTAGTGTTGGATCTCCAGACAGCCAACAATCAAATATTGACTGTTAGTCAGGAGCAAGACCTACTACCAGAATGCGCCAAGGCAATGAAGGCCATCAAGGCAACACTCGGGGAGCGCTACGAGCAACTCTTGGTGGACAACCAACGACAACCGGAGACTACAGCGGACGTCATGCAACACAGAGAGCTGCTGATCAACATCAAAAACTTCAAAGCCAACAAACAAGTGTGGATGAACAATGCTGCTAAGTGCACTTCAGCAGCAAAGTATAATGCCATTGCCATCTCTATGCCGCCCAACTTTTGCCTAAAGACTTCGTGACACAGTGCGTCAACCAATTGCTGAGGGAATTAGAGTTGGAAGAACAGGAATATGAAGGATCCTATGATAACGCCACCAGCCTCGAGGTGATGGGTACGGCAACCACTGAAGAATTGTATGACGGAGAGACGAACAATTGCCCTCCCTCTAGCCAGGGTACGATAGAACCCCCTTCGATGACCATAAACACGATGACTTAATATTGCATCCGGAGAAACTTGAAGTAGTACCTATGGAGCACCATGCGAAGCGAGCAGGGTTGTCTTATGTCACACACTTTTCGAAATGTCTGTCTGAATTGTCCGTATTCGACATGACTGTCTGACGTCCGATTTGACACGAATGTAGATCATACTAGAAATTGCATAGTAAAAACTTGTTGAGGGTTTTGGAGATTGACATTGAGGTAAAACACTATTTTCATACGTGGCGAAGGGTCAATAATGACGTGAAAATGGAATACTAGTCACACTAGGCGATCGTGGGTGGGCAAGCTTGAGTAGGCAACCAATGGTCGCCTTGTGCGATCAACGATTGCCTATGGCAATCGCCGATTGCCCTGGGCTACCGAGCGTAGGCGACGAGCAGTCCTTCCAGGGAGATTGGCAGTCGCCTTGCCTACCGCGCCTAGGCGACCGCTAGTCTCCCCATAGCGAGTGACGATCGCGTACGGCGATCAATGGTCACTTATAGCAACTGCAATTGTAGTATTGTACTAACTACTAACTTCCAATCCAAAATTAAAAAATTCTAACAACACGTCTTTAGGTATCCATCACTGTATATGTATCGTTGCTTGATACTTCATCTGCGTCTGGATCGGTTTCATCTAGAGACTCATCAGTGCTTTGGTTGCCATCCTTGACCTCATCCTCTGTCTTATTGCGTACTTTACACTCTACCTCACTCGCCAAATTGCGCACTTCGGTGTCTATAGTTATTTTCTTGTTCACTGTAACGAGGCGCTTCAAGGGCCGTGAAGCATTAGTAATCCCGTCTGCTTTGAGTGGTAGATGTCGCATTGTATGTGTATTTGGATTATTGGAGGAAGCAAAACTTACATGGACTTCTTCATGTACCTGTACTCCTTTCCGACTTCGTCGGTCGTGTGCCTTCCTCAAACGCTTCTGGCCTTGTGAAATACGATTGCAAGGTTGTGAAGATGGCCCAATGTCTCTTGACACTGCCAATGCTCGGGTGCTTGTTCGACTTGTTGCTTCTATTTTGACCTCCGTCTTTGGCAATATCATACGAGTTGTATGGGCTCCTTTAGGTTGGGTAACCCTTGTAAACAACTATTGTAGTGGTACATCATAGTCATCTCCGTTATGAGTTGCACTTCTTGATCGAATGGTTGAAACTCTAAGTGACCCCACTTCCATGCAACCTGAATTGGACACATTGTCAGGTTCCACTTTAATTTGGCCCATTTCAACTCCTGCCGAGATAGCCGTATACTTCAAACTGTCAAGTTTACCGTTGTTGTTAGAGTGTGGGTTGCCTTTAAGTGGACCAATGTTCTCTTCATCAATCCAGTTTACGAAGTTTTGTTTTGCTAGGCAAGTACTCTCTTGGAGCAATAAATTTGCCACTCCTTCTCCCTCTGTGTCATTGGCGAAAACCGCAAATTGGCGAGGCTATTGCGGAACATCCTCATTGTCATTGAACTAAAATGGGTCCTTGACATGAATAGTCATGTTTCCTTTGTCGACGTTCCATTTCTCTAGGTCGTCGTGTTTGCTACCGTCATTGAGATAGTTGTCGTCATCCGCCTCCGGAATATCCCTGAAGACACCATCTTCCCAATCATTGTCCGAAATATCCTCTTCTTGGTCTGAGTCCTCTTCTTCTAAATAATTTTCATACCACGTTCTCTGCGTTTTTCTACGTTTCTCGGACTCGAGTTTGGTGTTTGCATACATGTACACAAGGTCCTCTGCTTTGGAAGTAGATAACCGATTCCTCACTTTGTTGTGCACGAAAGAGTACATGCTCCAATTCCTCTCACATGATGAAGCTGAACATGTCAATGCCAAAATCCTCTTAGCAATTTTTGGCAAGGCATTTCCCCCGACTTGATGCCACCATTGATGTGGTAACAACTCACATTGGGCGGAATCAGGGGCCTCTGAATTGGTGTTAAATGGACCCGTCCTCTCCTCATATTGTATGAGTTCCCGCACCACTTCTTCATAGACTACTCCCATAGGGGCGTTAAGCTTCCTTATGACCCGATTTAAAGCTCTTTTTGCTTCTCCATTGTTTTGAATTGCTCCCGTATTTGTCAAATAAGGGTTCAACAAAGCTGCTGCAGAGTGGAGGTCTGTGAGCATCATTTTCCATTGCTTTTTAAATGCATCGTCGTATTTTGTAGCTATGTCAAAGGATAGTTCGAATGGAGGTTCACGCAAAGAAAACACGTGTCCTTTAAGGTCCGACATGATCACATATGCCCTGGGCATGGCTGGTACTTCCCCGTCAAACTCCCGAAGAGCTATGAGTACTGGTTCAACTACTTTCACAAACTTCGTACAATTCTCCCAGAACTCATCGCTCCTAATGCTTTTCCCCACATTCCTTGCCTTTGTCTATAACTGGTGACTTTTTTGTTTGTTAGACAATAGCGGGACAAAAGCATGCTACTCTGCATCGATCACCATGTTGTTCAGAGGTCGTTGTAGCTTAAACAACCGATCTATCATCAAGTAGTTTGTTGCAAATCGAGTTTGAAGTGGTATTTAAAGCTGCAGCTTCGGGAAGTATTTCATGAATAAAGCAAGTAGAACGTGCGACCCTTTAATAAATGTGCACATTCTCTTGGATTGATCCACCAAATCTTTAACCCATGCCTCTTTCTCCCAATCTTCTAGAAGGAGGTCTAGAATATGTGCTGCACAAAACCTCATGGACTCGCATGCAACATAATCTGAAAGAATACCCGATTGCAAATAGGGCGATCGGCGGTGTAGATAGAGCGACCGACGGTGCCGAAGGGCGACCGACGGTGCAGAAAGGGCGACCGGTGGTGCAGATAGACCGACCACTCAATGCAGGGCGATCGGCGGTTCAGAACGGCGACCGACGGTGCAGATAGGGCAATCGGCGGTGCAAATAGGGCAATCGCTGATGGCTCGGGCGACCGGCGGTGTAGATTCTTTAGACCGGCGGTCCCCTTATTCTTGTGCTTAAGAAGACGACTGGCAGTCCATTTTCACACTTTGCTAGTCCCTCCTTTTGCGCATAGACTAGTATCGACTTCAATGTTGCTATTTGCTTGCACGTAGAGGGAATTTGCGTTTCTACGGCATTTTCTGATGAAGGCACTACCCGTTGTAGTTGCTACATCCATGGTGGCACATATCCAAGGTCGGAAGATAAAGAAGAAAGTTAAGAAGAAGCGATAGAGATCTTGAAGAATCCAAAGATACAAGCGTTTAAAGGATGGGAGGAAGAGACAGAGCCGTGGTCTTTTGCCTTGTGAGTGAGATATGTGGAGTGGTGCGACATTAACAAGCTCTTTCTTCTCCATCGACACAACATTCATTAGTCTCACAATGAAGCAAACTTCCAAGAGTGCCATAATGACATATTTAAAGTCAGATGCATAAACGCTTGGCATAAGATATACGGTAACAACCATATTTTTATATATGAGGTTCCCTACTTCTTGGCAAGAATGGAATATGCGGAAACAATTCTCAAGGAGCGAGTGGATTGATCATTGAGTCTACGTTTGCCTATACAAGAAAATATTGAACCTATAGAGGTTGGAGAGACATCAACTACTATTGAAGGAGAAGGATTTGGAGCTGTACCTATGAGTCCTAAGGCCAACGCCGGAAATTACGTAACATGGTCTTCCGAATCCTCGGAGGATGAACACACACACGAATACAAGCTCAATGAATCTACTCGTAACATAACAAATATGACAGAGGGGAATACTTTTGAGGCAACTCCAATGCAAACAGGAGGTGGAAGATTATCCGACTACATGGAGATGCTTAACACGATGCACAATTTCATTATAATGAAATCCATTCAATTGGAGGAAGTAATGCAGGGGGCAAAAGAATTCAAAGCCCTCAAAGAAAGAGCCTTTTTTGCCACTTAACCATACGATTTCCAAAATGACTGTCGGAATACTTTGGAAAACGTTCTAGAGAGCATAGCTTATATGGAGACCAAACTTGTGCTACAAAGAGAGGCTCGTGAGACGTTTCTCGAGAAGAAACAATTAAACAACCTTTCCATAGAAGACTACGTAGAGATATGGACAACAAAACACACTTATCTGAAAGAGGTCGTTCCTCAGGAGACCGATCGGTTGAAGGATATAGAAGAATCTAATGATCTAGAGGTAGACAAAGAGAAGCTATACATTCGTGATTTGGCGTTTGCGGGTAAGTATGGCAAGACTCCAAAGGAAGTTGATAAATTAAAGAGGCAGGTGAAATGGAGTAAAGACCTGAATGTAAAACTCGCGAAGCAACTACGTCTAGGTGAAGAGGATGCTCGGTTTGAGGATGCATGGGCAGAGTGGGCTCATCTTAAAAAGAACGCAAAAGTTGAGATCAACATAAACGCAATCAACGCTGATTTGGAGCCGCAATGATCACATTTTTCAAGGGACAAGGACAAAGTTGAAGATTCATAAGGTAGAGACGATGGACTTACACCTCCGACATTCATCGTAACAATATTTGATTTAGGTGTAGGGAAAGTGTACGTAACTACTACTATGTACTTATTCGCATATACTATATATATGGAAGTTTGTATTCATCTGTCATCATGCGTGTGTATGTGTATGTGTATTGGTACAAGGGGTTGGGCGGGTTATATGGACTATAAAGATGAAGGATACAATAAAAGCTTACAAGGTACGATCGATAGACCACAAGCAAAGGAGTCAACCAAATATATACCGTTGTTTTAATTGGTGCAAAAAGTAGTACAATAGGAAGTGAGAAACCTTGCTGCAAAAAGCTATCATTTGATAATACTTAAATCAAATATAGTCCTATATAGCTAAAACCATACGCTATGCTGGAGTGTATGGAATGACAATATCGTAAAAATCATTTAGTAGACTGAAGGTTGGAGCATTCTCCAACAATGAGTTTACGCTTTGCACGATTTCGTTTGGATGGACCATCTGCGTTTAAGATCAGATCTAAGACTCTAGTGTCTTTCAAGTCGTGCAAAGTCTTTCTTGTGAGGGGACTATAGTCATCCAGTAAATAGTCCAGCTCTTGGAATTGGTATCGTGGCCCCTAAGTAGATTCAGCAGATTGACACTCTTCCAAATCTTGCATGGAGGCATGGCCTTCACCATTGGTTACTTTCTTTCCAAATTGATTCCATCGATGTCCCATGGGGTGGGGCCCCTACTTGAATGTATTGGAGCTCACATCAAAATAGCCCCAAAGGCATTAGTAAAGAACATTCGATGATCCCCATGCTGTGGACCTTGTCCGGCAAGTATTGCTGCAACTCTTAGAATCTCATTTGGGTCAGTTTACCAGTTCAATTGAGAGCTAGGAGTATTCTTCTCGAGATCATGTTCACCTCTACGCCAACTCCAAATAAGGTCTCTACTCCAAAATCAAACGTCATTAGTAGTCTCAGCATTGTGTTCCCAAGAAGGCGGCATATAAGTTCTTAGATTGAACATCTCGTAAAAGCGCTCGTGAAAAGGCGCTTTGCATATAGCACATTGACTTTGAGTCAAACAATGAACCAAAAGACATTGTTGATGATACATATGGATACAGGAGCCTAAAGCCCATCCTCCCTTAGGTCTAAATGGATTTAGGCATATGGAACACGTAGAGTGATCCAATACAAACTCGGCAGGGTTGGGCCACAATAATGTCTTGGATGCTACATCAACATGTGCGGACATGTGGTGTTTGAAATTCAACTCGGCCTTGCTCCAATCTACAACCTCTGTAGAAATGTCATCTTTCATCTTGATGTCCATCATAGGAAGATTATCAAACAATGTATCCACACTCGGCCACGAGGTCATACCGAACATTTGTCGACCAGGTCCACTAGTAAAATTCTTATCAATTTTCTCCAGCTCCGTTGCAACTTGTCTACCTCTGTCCACCAAACGTATACATGCCACCTTCCAATGGTAGACAAGTTGCAACGGAGCTGCTTTCTGTGGCAGACAACTGCGACAAACGATCTCGCAGTTGTTGATTTTCATTTTGTAAAGAGTTGTACCTGTTATAGGACATGAAATGGAAATTACGAAGGGGGGGGGGAATCCGGAAAATTCTTGCACTTTCTGGCGCATGCGTGCATATTCCACAGAAAGCCGCTCCCCTTCTTTCACCTTCTCCTCATACGTTGCTCGTGTTTTTTTGAGATCTGCTTCCAATCTTGCTATGACATTGTCTTTGTTTTTCAAAAGAGCTCTGAGATCAGAAGACGTGTCAAGTTCGTCCAATAGTAAGATGTCAGTACCATGGGGCTCTACTACGGTTGAATGATTACTTGCTATTAGAGGGCGAGAGTCACCTGTTTGAGGAACGCGGCCAGACAAATTACAACGATGATCCGCATCAATCACAACGCTGGAGGGAGGAATAGCACACCGTACTTGACGCACAGTCTTACGATGCCGCAAACCATCTAAGTCGTCGTCCTCTTCTAATGTGGCACTATGATAGGAAGCATCTTCCATAGCATTGGTAATAGACCTCATCACTCCCATGCCACCATTAGGAGCATCTGGGAATTTTAGAATGCATGTCGGAATATCACTCCTTGAAGGTCGTGTTACATGCTTCCCCTCTTTGACAGTTGCCCAATCCACTCGTTTACCAAGAGCAACCTCAGCGTATACTCCAAGAGCAAGAAACAAGAGAACCTCGTTGCTCTCTACACATGGCGTGCCATACTAGACTTGGTAAACCTCAATGCATCGTTGTTTGAAGTTTGGGCAATTGCAATACTTAAGATTTACCTTGTTGGTGTGCCGATGGAAATGGTGACGCGACAGAGGGAATTTCTTGTCAATGTGACACCATTCAATGAACGATTCTCAAGTTGCCATCGTCCACATATCTAGTTCATTTTCCCAACCTTTAAAGGCAAGCTTATTTGGATTTTGAAGCACGTGCAATCTTTTCCATTGTGGGTTGCCCCTCCTCTTCCTTTTCTTGTCGTTTTCTGCCTTTCTAAGTTGCCCGGGAGTAGCCATGGATGAAATAGCCAAAATTGAGAATGGTCTTTACCTACCCGGAAGGAGCATGCAACCAATTTAATGAATGTAAAACTATGCGCCAGGCTGGTAAACCAAATAATGAGGTCACAAACGATGGGGGTATATATAGGACAACCTCGCGTTGGGGCAACCGCTCGTACAGAGGCAAGGCGACCGATAGTCGAGATAGTGCTAGGACGTTGCATGGGCGACCGGCGGTTCACAAAGAGGCGACCGCGGGTACAAGAGTCGCGATAGCTTGATGTGGGGTGACCGCGGGTGCAGCTGTCACGACAGCGAGAGGTGGGGCGACTGTCGCTAAAGGTGTCGCGACAGCGGAATGTTGGGCGACCGGCGAGCGCAACTAGAGGAGGGGCGACCGGCGGTCCACAGGGATATGTAAACCCCACCCGCCGTTTGTAAATTACTTTTCGCCAAACCGCTCCCTCCTCTGCCCTCGGTCCTTGCCCGTGGAAATGAGCACTGCCAGATCAGAGGGGTTTTTGGGGTTTGGTGCACATTGATAGCAGCACCCCGAGTTTTTGCCGGCTTCCACAACAAGTTCAACGATGAGTAGATCCAAAAAGAACCAAGAGGGAGTTCCAACATGGGATCTAAATGGCCCCGAATCATTTGTAGCAGACATTGCTGTGGAGCAATCTAGTGGAAGCGCAGGCCATATGAGAAAGAAGAAGAGACACCAAAATGAAGCAGCTCTAGGAGTCCCAACATCAGAGTATAGCCGATATGCAGGAAAAGCGTGTTTAGATCGATACGAGGAAACGGAGGCTCAATTCCTGGAGCACAACTACTTGAGGAATGTTAACACGGGTGGAGAGAGACTAAAAGACAAACTGGAGTCAATAATTATTAAGGCCATGGCAGAATCAGAAGAAATCAAAGTTGTTGATTATCATACGCAATACCAATTGTGGCTAGAGAATACAATTGCACAATGCAGCTTCAATATGAAAGAGTTGTAGATGAGGCGATTTCAACAGAGGCCTCTAAGTGAAGAGGAGGAGCAATCTAAATGCAAGATGGATTGGTAGCAACGCTCAGTCCAGGGACTTAGCAAAAATAAAAGCCGAGGGATGGCATGGTAGAAAGACGCGTTGCTAACCATGGACTAGAGCGGAAGGTGCGGATTGTTGGAGTAGACTACGTTCCAAATTAGACTTTTGCAGCAAAGCTTTCCAAAATTTGAATATGCAGAAGAGAAAGATAGTCACTTCAGCAGAAGCTCTTATATGTCCTTTGAATCATCCAGGTATCATCAAGTGTTGGGCGTTGCATACGAGAACATTGAAGGCTTATATATATTGGTGGAATGGAGGATCACTACACCAAATGCTGAAATTAGATGAGAAGGTCAGCAACAAACATCTTCACCGGTCGAAAGTAAAGGACGTTCTAAGTCTCACTAAAGAAGAGGCTGTCAGAATTAGCCTTTTCCGTCGTAATAGGATAAAGCTAGCTTGGGGTTTAGTGTACATCATGAATCTGGTGCATAAGACTGGTGTACTCCACAACAACCTATCCCCCTCAAACATACTATTCCATTTCCTAGATCTCCCAAAAGACAAGATTTGTATTGGAGTGTGTGACTGGGGGATGGCATCTCGTATAGTAGAGCAACAATCTTCACGTTTTGGATACCATTCGAAGAAGAAAATGGATGACGATGTAAAACTTCGATGGTGGGTGGCGCTCGAGATGTTCTATACTTTTGGACCAGAAAGTTCTGATACAAATTTGCAAATTCAGGAACTCCGACATCCAACCACAGTTGCATCAGATTCGTATGGGGTTGGCAAGCTCATCCAGCTGATTAATGTACAAAACAAATCTGACAAAGAGTTATTCCCAAATTAGATAATGCGAGATTCATTCCTATCAAAAGTATTATTATACACCAGATACCAAACTACTAATACCTAACCAAAGTATTATTATACACCAGATTCCTTCCGGGTAACGTTCCTTGGAGTCTCTGTTAAGTGTGAAACAAGACTCAATCCGGTTTGGACTACCGGTTTTACGCTACAACGACCTACCACAATCCGCTTGGCAGAACCGGTAACTTTCACAATTAGATCCGGTCAACCTCAAACCAAAACCCTAGGGTAACCGGGTAATTCTTGATCTGGTTTCTCTTCTTGGTTGAATACTCTATTGACCGGATACCGTTAAGTAACGAATTGTCGCGACCCTAATAACTCCAACACATTTTTTCTTAGTGAGCCTTACTTGGTAGCGGAATCACGGTTCACTTAGTTGGTAGCAACCGGCCACGACTTTGCTAACACTTGCATGTGCCCCACACACAAAATGTTAGCACCATTCTAAGTCAAGGTGTCCAACCCACCATGACTCCATAACTCATTATCCGGTACTCATTACCCGGAACTCCCACCAACACATGGGCGTGCCACTAGGTGGCACGGGGCGGCCTTCCATAAATGTCCAAGCTCCCAAGGGTGCTACTAATCACCCCCGGAGCTAACCGCCCTTATCCATTGTTCAACTTTCCACTAGTCCCCTTCCACTCTTGTTTCTCACCCCATTCGGGACTTTGCCGGAAATCCTCCCGGAATCCGGCACTAGTTTTCCCGGGGACTAGTTTGGAGCGGGACTCTTTCCAACCCAATGTTGCGGGATGCTCAAGAGCATTCCACAATGCCCAAGGTGTAGAAGTGAGGCTTCATTTCCATGCCTCACCCTTTTGAGCCATTCCCGGTTACTCCCGGGAACCGGCACTACTTATCACGGGGACTAACTTGGAGAGGGACACTTCCGAACCCCATGTTTAGAGATGCTCCAAAGCAGTCTCCATTTTCCACAAGGTGCGGGAGTGAGGCCCCATCCCAAGCCTCACCCCTTGGAGCCACCCCGGCTCCTCAAGGCACCATGTGCAAGTGAGGAGGGAGACCACCCCTCCTCATAGTACTCTCTGGAGTCTTCGGTAGGCCCCCCCCTCTTGTGTTGAGGGGCCTTCCGTGACACACTTTTGTTTTCGAAGACCACCCGATTTTGCCTTAGTCTCAAAAACGGGCCGTATCTTCTTCTCGGGCTAACTTGTAGCTCAGTTATCCAAATGGGATGTGCAAGCCTTTTTTCGACATCTACTCTTTGAGTAGATGTCGATGGACTCCTCACTTGTTCCAATCGGAGCTTCCATGTGGGAGCTATGCTCCTCTGAACATTCGGGAGTCCCGGGAGGCAGCAGTCCCCGAGTCCCGAAGTCCCGATGCTTTGGAGAGCCATATCTCCCGAAGCATTGTTTTGCTCCTCACGAGCCTTAGCATTTTGGAAAGCTCTTGTCTAGAGCTTTCCATAGACATGCAACATGCCGCCATCCAGGAAGGACGACATTTTGAGTCCCGAAAGGCAACACTCCCAAGTCCCGGAGTGTCCCGGAACGCGCTCCAACTTTGGAGAGTCATATCTCATGACTCACAACTCCAAATCGCGCGTTCTTTGGACCCATGGGTGCGTGCTCAAACAAGGTTTCCATCCATGTAAAGCACACCACCAAGTTCGTCCCGAGCACGACACTATTGCGTGCTGTTTGCTCGGGACTCTCCTTGGTCTCCTCACCTTGTCTCTTGCCAAGCCCGGGGCGTCACTCCCGGGGACCTCTTGGCTCACCACGGTGTTCGGGCATCCTTTGGAAAGGGATGTGACACTCACCCCCACCAAATAGCGTCGATGCCCTCATTGACAATCTCTCTTGTCGGGAATGCCAAGTTCTTGAGGTAGCCGCCTCCTTGGCACTTGCATTGCGTTCCAGGGTAGCTAGCCCCGCAATGCTCCAAGCATCCTTTTACTTGGAAAATGGCTAAGTCTCAAAGGTGGCACCCGATAGGTCTAAGGTCCTTTCCACCCAAGGACTTGCCTTGGAAGGACCCACATAAACTAGACCTATCCACTTTGAGACTCACTTGGAATGCCCCCAATGGCCCCAAGTTAGGCTCAACTAGCCCATCATACTCACATGACTTAGGATTGAATTCAAGGCTAACCAACACTTTCTTGGTTGCAACACCAAGCCCTCTTTTCAAACACTTAGGCTCTCAAGTGGTGAACTTTGCTCGCCTAGGGGTAATGCTAAGTCCCGCCCGACGTAGCCTTTGCTTCATTCTACGGAGACATGGGTGATCAAGCCATGCGTTGACGATGGTCAACCCGCAAAGGGCACTTTTATGAGCCTGTGCCACCACCTTGCTCTCGCCCGAGCAAGTCCTAAGCTTCAGAGTCGTGGGGCTTCACCCACTCACAACTCCCAAGCCAAGGTCCCTGTTTTGCAGCATTCCAAGTATTGGCTTCGCGTATCCTTCAACCTCTTCTAACCAACCTAGCAATCCAAAATGAGATTAGAACTCATCTCACTTCCAACATGCAATCAAGGAACTTGCCAGCAAACTAATTGTCAACCAAGTATTACAACATGTGTCATTTGCACCATTTGCACCAAATGCTAGACAAAATTTAGGCCAAGTATACACAAGTGTGGTGATTCATCCCCAGTTCAAAGGTTGATGTCCTCATCAATGTTTTCTCGGTGTCTTGGATCTCCGTTGGCTTTCATACCTTTCCACCATCTCCTTTGCATTGGCCATGGACTTGGCCTCAACCCATGTTGTTTCCTTCTCCTGGTACCCCCGCCTCTTCACCAAGTATTCTTTGCCCTTTTTCTTGGTGATCCGGCAGTTCATAATGCCTTTTTCTCCAAACTCCAAGTGATCACCAAGAAGTTCGGGTGGAGGCCGCAACACTTGCTTGCGTTCCGGCCTCACTTTATCTTTGTGATATGGCTTGAGCAATGAAACATGCAAGGTGGGATGAATTATAGTCTCCGTTGGTAAGTCCAACTTATACACATCCTCAAACAACCGTTTTGCAATGACAAATGGACTCACATACTTTGCCATGGATATGGGAGTCAAGCCATCCGGTAAGGTGAGACTTTTGACATTCTACCACACCTTTTAGCCCTCCTCATACTCCTCATGGCGCCGCCCTTTGTTAACTTGTTTCACATACCTCTTCGGGCCTTGTCTAGGTTTTTCTTGGTCCTTTTCAGTAAGTTGCTATCTTATGGCTACCAAGTCTTTTGCACCTTGGCTTTGTTCCATCTCCGATTGCAATCCATTCAAAAGCTAGGTTGTTAGGCATAAGTGACTTCACACATAAGCCACCTTGGGCGGCGATTGACTCATAGCTCCATGCCTCAATGCATTATGGCTACCAAACTCCTAACCCAAGTAATCACTCCAATCACTTTGGTCTTTGGCAACTCATGATGTCACATCCCTTTCCAAGGGATGCTCGAACACCGTGGTGAGCCGAGAGGACCCCGGGAGTGACGCCCCGGACTTGGCAAGAGACAAGGTGAAGTGACCAAGGGGAGTCCCGAGCAAACAGCACCCAATGGCGTCGTGCTCGGGACAACCTTGGTGGCGTGTCTTACATGGTTGGAAACCTTGTTTGAGCACGCACCCATGGGTCCAAAGAACGCGCGATTTGGAGTTGTGAGTCATGAGATATGGCTTTCCAAAGTTGGAGCGCGTTCCGGGACACCCCGGGACTCGGGGGTGTTGCCTTTCGGGATTCATAATGTCGTCCTTCATGGATGGCGACATAGTGCATGTCTTTGGAAAGCTCTGGACATGAGCTTTCCAAAATGCTAAGGCTCGTGAGGAGCGAAGCAATGCTTTGGGAGATATGGCTCTCCAAAGCTTCGGGACTTCGGGACACAGGGACTGCTGCCTCCTGGGACTCCCGAATGTTCAGAGGAGCATAACTCCCACATGGAAGCTCCAATTGGGACATGGGAGGAGTCCATCAACATCTACTCAAAGAGTAGATGTCGAAAATGGGCTCGCACGTCTCATTTGGATAACTGAGCTACAAGTTAGCCCGAGAAGAAGATACGGCCCGTTTTTGAAGCTAAGGCGAAAACGGGTGGTCTTCGAAAACAAAAGTGTGTCACGGAAGGCCCCTCAACACAAGAGGGGGGGGCCTACCGAAGACTCCAGAGAGTACTATGAGGAGGGGTGGTCTCCCTCCTCACTTGCACATGGTGCCTTGAGGAGCCGGGGTGGCTCCAAGGGGTGAGGCTTGGGATGGGGCCTCACTCCCGACCTTGTGGAAAATGGAGAGTGCTCTGGAGCATCTCAAAACATGGGTTGGGAAGTGTCCCTCTGCAAGTTAGTCCCCGTGATAAGTAGTGACGGTTCCCGGGAGTGACCGGGAATGGCTCAAGAAGGTGAGACATGGAAAGGAAGCCTCACTTCTACACCTCGGGCATTGTGGGATGCTCTTGAGCATCCCGCAACATTGGGTTGGAAAGAGTCCCGCTCTAAACTAGTCCTCGGGAAAACTAGTGCCGGATTCCGGGAGGATTTCCGGAAAAGTCCCGAATGGGGTGAGAAACAAGAGTGGAAGGGGACTAGTGGGAAGTTGGACAATGGATAAGGGCGGTTAGCTCCGGGGGTGATTAGTAGCACCCTTGGGAGCTTGGACATTTGTGGAAGGCCGCCCCGTGCCACCAAGTGGCATACCCATGTGTTGGTGGGAGTTCCGGGTAATGAGTATCCGGTATTGAGTTATGGAGTCATGGTGGGTTGGACACCTTGACGTAGAATGGTGCTATTATTGTGTGTGGGGGGCACATGCAAGTGTAAGCAAAGTCGTGGCCGGTTGCTACCAACTAAGTGAGCCGTGATTCCGCTACCAAGTAAGGCGCACTAAGAAAAAGAAGAGTTGGAGTAATTAGGGTCGCGACACTTGGTATTAGAGCAGGCTACGTAGCGGGATCCAATCAAGAGTAGGATGGCATGACAGGCCTGAAGCTCGTGATGTGGCCCGAAGACACGTAGTTAAGCCTTTGAGGCCGGATACCCCTCACAAGGAGTCTTCTTAAGGTCCTTCGGAGGAGCCTGTGAGCCTAAATCCCGGTGACCCGGTTTTTAAGCCACAAGTTTGGCCGTGGGGGTGGGTGCAAGTAAATCGACCTTCCAAGCAATGGACACTAAACTTCATACATGCATGCAATTTCTAAATTGAATTCAACAAGGTTGCACAACCAGTCAATCAAGTTTCAATTTAATTCCAAACAAGTAACTCCAGTAGTGAAGTGAGGTTTCCAAAGCATACCTAGGAGGTTCAAATAGCCCTCATTTGACCACCAAGGGCCTAGGGCTCAATTGTGGGCACAAAACGACCAAAATGAACACTTAAGGCCTCCAAAACACATATGGACCAAGAGGTCCAGCACACAAATTAGGGTTGGAAGAGGTTGCAAATCACATCTAAACCCCTTCTACCTCAATCTTAAGCACCCCAATTAACATATAAGTGCTAACAATCCACTAAGCATGCAATTCACCACTCCTAACACAATTTAGGTTTAATTGGGGGATGTTGGGCAGCGCTTCCGCACTGATTACAAATTACCGAATTTTTAACCCATCTTTATAATTTCAGCCCAAACTTGGGCAGCGCTTCCGCACTACCCTTTACACGTGGTGCACCCTAACAATCCAGCACTCCAACAGCAAGGCAAGCACGGTACAAACATTCCAACCCAGAGCAAAGACCAACACCAAACATGTACACGATTTAAATCACCACAACCAATTTTTGGGCAAAAAGATTGCCATTTTTTAGAATTAAAATCACAACTTCTACTGTGTCTAACCCACGCAACCTACCAATACAAAAGTATGAATCAATTGACCAAAAGGAAGGGAAGAAAGGGCTCCCTCCGTAATATCACCCTGTCCACCCTCCGTAATGTCACGGGGGAGGACAAGGCCTCCGTTGCTGCCGCGGCTAATGTTCGCGGCCTCGGTCCTTCCTCGCCGTGGCGGCCGATGCTGCGCAATGGCAGTCCGACTCCCCCTCCGCTGTGCTGCCGATGCTACGCCGTGGTGATACCTGCTGCGACGGCAGTCAGGATTCTCCCTCGCGATCCGCCCCCTCCGCTTTTAGCGACAGCATAGGGACCGCCGGAGTGACTCCGAACAGGAGCCCTCGCCGCCGGAGTGACTCCGAACAGGAGCCCTCGCCGCCGTAGTTGCGCCGTTCGCGCCGGTCGGTGGGCTTCGGCCGTGGTTCCCCAATCTGCCGCTGCCGTCGCACTGATCGGCTGTCGGCGTGTTGATGCTGGCTCCGGCTGGTGCGCCGCCCCGACGTCGTTGTTGCGTTGATTTGCCGCTGGTGTCGCGCTGCTCGCTTCGCCTGCGTCGGTGGTAGATGCTCTGATCCGGCAACCAACTGGTTGATGGCGGTATGCGCCCTCGCGTCGATGCTGCACGAGTCGGTGTCGGCCCCGCTCCGGAGGGTGCTGGTCTCCGACGTTGATGCGGCTGCTGGGCTGGCCGTTACCGGCTTCAGTCCGCCGTCGCCGCCTCCCTCTGGTTGCTCTCTTTTCAAAGCCGCTGCTCCGCTGCGTTCCAAGGCCGGAAGCTGGCTGGTTCGTCCTCCGCTCGGGGTCGGCGTGGAGATGCTGTTGTCGCTGGGATCATATCCCACTTCCCGATCAGCTCCTTCGCTCTGCAGTCATCTCCTTTCCAGAAACCAACTTTTTTCCAAACAACATGCACTCAGCTCAAAACAACCATCCAAGAACCTAACTCTCACAATTGCACACTCTCACCACAAAGCACCACCCAAAACGCAACCCTCAAAGACTAATCCTCTATCTCCAGTACGTACGCACGCAATCCTCTCCTCACACATTCCCCCAAAAAGACTAGCCTAACGGCTTCTCCCTTGACTCTCTCCCTCCCTGGTTGCTCCAGGGAGGTTGAAGCAAAAGCTTCATCCGTCCAATTGGGCGGATTTCATCCGTCCAGTTGGACGGACTTCCCTCCATAGTTTTTTCCTAACCAATTAGGCAAGATAAAGGCACCAAACTTCACATGAGGGGTTTTGTAGAAGGTAAGGGCAAGATGGGGCAACCCGACCCCTACTTAGGAATACGTAATCGCTAAAACATACTAAAAACTCGCCATTTAATATATTGGCGTTCATCAAAAATATTAATTTGGTATAAATTAGAGCAAGAACGGCCCGCTTGTGCCAAAACCTCATTTGAGACCACGGGTATTCCATGAATCCACGAAATGGGCTAAAAAGTCTAATTAAACCATGAAAACCTGACAATTACGTGCTAAACCTTGCGGGGAATGTATTCCCGCTAAAGTGAACCGTTTCGCGGGTTCACAGAGCCGGCGGAAATAAAAGAGGACCAAGGGGACCAAAGAGAAGTTGCTAGTTGTGAGGAGGACACTCACCATGAGGAGGAACAAAATCCTTTAAGTCCCGTTCCCGGGAACCGAGGCTACAAGAGGTAGGCACGAGATGAAATGTTCCATGAGCTTGTCAAAACTCTTCAAGTCATGCAACAAGAGATCAAGGAGCTCAAGGGGAGGGCATCAAGCCTTTCCTCCCACAAGTTGTGCAAGACCAACTTGCCCTCTTCCTTCACGGGATTGGGCAAGGCAAAAAGGTCAAGGACTTCATTGTGAAACTTGAGCTCTACTTTGAGGCTCAAAGCGCTTGTGAAGAGGACAAGATCAACATTTCCGTGACCTTCTTGAAAGAGCATGCTCTTTTGTGGTGGACTCGTTTCCGGGATGAGAACGTGGGAGTGGTGAGCAACTTGACTTGGACCGGTTTCAAGAGGATCCTAGGTGATCGCTTCACCCTAGAGTGCCAAGACATTCGGGATGGCATGGCCCTTGTGCGATTGAAGCAAACGGGCACCTTCCATGCTTTAGTAAGGGATTTCAATGCACATTTGAATGTGCTCCCGAAGTTGGAAGAATTGGCCAGAAAGGTCATTTTCTTCAATTGACTCAAAAAGTTGGGTGGAGCGGGCATCATTGAAAATGCCGAAAGTACCGGAAACTTGTGCCAAGTTGCTCAAGTTGGCAGAAAGGATTGGTGGCCATGAAGATCACCAAAAGGTCTGGGGAGAGTGGGCCTTCTAAGGATGGGAAGGACAAGTTTGCCAAGGACAAGACCAAAGATAGGGACAAGTCTACGAAAGAGACAAGTCACATAACTTGTTACAAATGTGGTGGAAAGGGCCACATGGCAAAGAATTGCTCTAAACTAAATGGGCAACCTACTCATTCATAAGTCCGGATTTGCGAAGAGGATGGGCTTGCAATAGAGCAAGGCAAGCAAGTCCATCGAAGTGAGGTTTGCAAAAGGCAAGCCACACTAAGCATGCCTTGTAGCTAGGGGAGTAGAAGTGAAGTGTTGAAGCTTCACCTTTGTGGAAAACTTCAAGGTTTATGAATTGGATGGGATTGGTCTCACCTTATGTAAGACTTCCTTTGATACCTATGGGGTAGATAATGAAGCGGCCATTGAGAGTGGTTGCCAACCCCGAAGGCAAGGAGATTGAGTTAGAGTTCACCAAGGCTCCCAACATGTTAAGGAGTAGGATCAACGTGGTGAACTTGGAGGAGTTAGAGGAAAACCGGTTCTTGATAATGCTAAGAACCAATTTGGGAGTTGAAGGGAACAAGCCCAATTCTTACACCACACCTCCTAAGTGGATTTGGGAGGTCATCTAAGGCTTTGGTGATGCCTTTTGGATTGTGCAACGCCCCATCAATGTTCACAACCCTCATGAATACGGTATCCATCAAGAGATGTTACATTCATGACATATTGGTGTTCTCCATCAAGCATGAATGGATGTTACATTCATGACATATTGGTGTTCTCCAAATCCGCGGAAGAGCATGCACAACACCTTGCAATTGTGCTTCAAAAAACTTAGGGACAATAAGTGGTATACAAATGGGGAGAAGAGTGAGTTTGGCTTGCTAGAGATGGAGATCTTGGGACACATTATGACGGGACAAAGTTTCAAACCGGAGCACAAGAAGGTGAAAGCAATCAAGAAGCGGAGCCAACCCACTTCACAAAGGGAATTGAGGTCATTGTTTGGGTTGGCCTATTATGATGGGAGGTTCATAAAAGAACTTCACCAAGATTGCTAAGCCCATGTCCGTTTGCTTAAGAAAATCTTGGCCTTAGATGGGACCGATTCATGTGTGCCAACATTTTCAAAAAAAAACTCAAGGAGAAGCTCTCCTCCCCGCCGGTATTGAAGTTCCCGGAGTTTGATAAGCCTTTTGAGGTGCACACCGATGCAAGTGACTTTGCCATCGGGGGAGTGCTCATGGAAGAAAGAAGCCAATTGCATGAAAAGGAGATGTTTGCCGTAGTGTATTGTTTGAAAACATGGCAACATTACCTTGGTCTCCACAAGACCAAGGTATTCACCAGTTATGTTTCATTGAAGTACTTTGAAACATAAGCCAAAGTTATACTCAAGCAATTGAGGTGGCATGTTACCTTACTGCTCATAAATGTGGAGTTGATTCACAAAGCCGGGCCGAGTGAATGGGCACCGGAGGCACTAGGTTGGAATGATGAACATAAGTCAAATACCACGCAAGTTTTGAGAGTGATGTATGCGGGACAAGGTGATTTGGCAAAACGGATAAGAGAGGCGTACATAAAAGACCCCGAGGCTCAAAAGTTCTTAAGTGAACTAAGGTGAGGCAAGAAGCCCAACGAAATCCGGCTTCATCAAGGTATGATCAAGTTGAAGCAAAATAGGGGGTATGTTCCAAAGGGCAAGTGGAGGTTGAGTGTGTGCTCAAGGAGGAGCATGACAACCGCTTGGCCGGGCATAGGGGGGAGAAGTCCACCATATGTTTGGTTTCAAAGAGGTTCTATTGGCCCGAAATGAAGGAACACATTGCCCATTATGTGAAGACTTGTATCACTGGAATGTGAAGCCAACCGGGCGCCATATCAAAAGCAAGTGGGTTTGTTACGGCCTTTGCCTATCCCAGATGGTCCATGGGAGTGTGTCTCCATGGATTTTATTACAAGCCTTCCGGAGTCACGAGGAAGTGACGCCATCTTTGTGGTGGTGGATAGCTTTTGTAAGTTGGCAAGGATGGAACCAACAAAAGGGATGGCGACCGCCTTTGACAAGGTGGTGCTCCTTTTCAACGTTTGGTGCCGGCATCATGGGTTGGCGAAGACCAAAGTGATCGAAGTGATTACTTGGGTTAGGCGGTTGGTAGCCATAATGCATTGAGGCATGGAGCTATGAGTCAATCGCCGCCTAAGGTGGCTTATGTGTGAAGTCACTTATGCCTAACAACCTAGCTTTTGAATGGATTGCAATCGGAGATGGAACAAAGCCAAGGTGCAAAAGACTTGGTAGCCATGAGATAGCAACTTATTGAAAAGGACCAAGAAAGGCCTAGACAAGGCCCGAAGAGGTATGTGAAACAAGTTAACAAAGGGCGGCGCCATGAGGAGTATGAGGAGGGCTAAAAGGTGTGGTAGAATGTCAAAGGTCTTACCTTACCGGATGGCTTGACTCCCATATCCATGGCAAAGTATGTGAGTCCATTTGTCATTGCAAAACGGTTGTTTGAGGATGTGTATAAGTTGGACTTACCAACGGAGACTATAATTCATCCCACCTTGCATGTTTCATTGCTCAAGCCATATCACAAAGATAAAGTGAGGCCGGAACGCAAGCAAGTGTTGCGGCCTCCACCCGAACTTCTTGGTGATCACTTGGAGTTTGGAGAAAAAGGCATTATGAACTGCCGGATCACCAAGAAAAAGGGCAAAGAATACTTGGTGAAGAGGCGGGGGTACCAGGAGAAGGAAACAACATGGGTTGAGGCCAAGTCCATGGCCAATGCAAAGGAGATGGTGGAAAGGTATGAAAGCCAACGGAGATCCAAGACACCGAGAAAACATTGATGAGGACATCAACCTTTGAACTGGGGATGAATCACCACACTTGTGTATACTTGGCCTAAATTTTGTCTAGCATTTGGTGCAAATGGTGCAAATGACACATGTTGTAATACTTGGTTGACAATTAGTTTGCTGGCAAGTTCCTTGATTGCATGTTGGAAGTGAGATGAGTTCTAATCTCATTTTGGATTGCTAGGTTGGTTAGAAGAGGTTGAAGGATACGCGAAGCCAATACTTGGAATGCTGCAAAACAGGGACCTTGGCTTGGGAGTTGTGAGTGGGTGAAGCCCCACGACTCTCAAGCTTAGGACTTGCTCGGGCGGGAGCAAGGTAGTGGCACGGGCTCATAAAAGTGCCCTTTGCAGGTTGACCATCGTCAACGCATGGCTTGATCACCCATGTCGCCGTAGAGTGAAGCAAAGGCTAGGTCGGGCGGGACTTAGCATTACCCCTAGGCGAGCAAAGTTCACCACTTGAGAGCCTAAGTGTTTGAAAAGAGGGCTTGGTGTTGCGACCAAGAAAGTGTTGGTTAGCCTTGAATTCAATCCTAAGTCATGTGAGTATGATGGGCTAGTTGAGCCTAACTTGGGGCCATTGGGGGCATTCCAAGTGAGTCTCAAAGTGGATAGGTCTAGTTTATGTGGGTCCTTCCAAGGCAAGTCCTTGGGTGGAAAGGACCTTAGACCTATCGGGTGCCACCTTTGAGACTTAGCCATTTTCCAAGTAAAAGGATGCTTGGAGCATTGCGGGGCTAGCTACCCTGGAACGCAATGCAAGTGCCAAGGAGGCGGCTACCTCAAGAACTTGGCACTCCCGACAAGAGAGATTGTTGATAAGGGCATCGACTCTGATTGGTGGGGGTGAGTGTCACATCCCTTTCCAAAGGATGCCCGAACACCGTGGTGAGCCAAGAGGAACCCGGGAGTGACGTTCCGGGCTTGGCAAGAGAGAAGGTGAGGAGACCAAGGAGAGTCCCGAGCAAACAGCACGCAATTTCGTCGTGCTTGGAACGAACTGGGTAGTGTGCCTTAAATGGTTGGAAACCTTGTTTGAGCACGCACCCATGGGTCCAAAGAACACGCGATTTGGAGTTGTGAGTCATGAGATATAGCTCTCCAAAGTTGAAGCGCGTTCCGGGACACTCCGGGACTTGGGAGCGTTGCCTTTCGGGACTCAAAATGTCTTCCTTCTTTGATGGCGGGATGTTGCATGTCTTTGGAAAGCTCTGGACAAGAGCTTTCCAAAATGCTAAGGCTCGTGAGGAGCAAAGCAATGCTTTGGGAGATATGGCTCCTGAGACTCCCGAATGTTCAGAGGAGCATAGCTCCCACATGGAAGCTTCGATCATGATGCCGCCACCAAACGCTGAAAAGGAGCACCACCTTGTCAAAGGCGGTCGCCATCCCTTTTGTTGGCTCCATCCTTGCCAACTTTCAAAAGCGCTATTCACCACCACAAAGATGGCGTCACTTCCTCGTGACTCCGGAAGGCTTGTAATAAAATCCATGGAGACACACTCCCATGGACCATCTGGGATAGGCAAAGGCCGTAACAAACCCACTTGCTTTTGATATGGCGCCCGGTTGGCTTCACATTCCAGTGATACAAGTCATCACATAATGGGCAATGTGTTCCTTCATTTCGGGCCAATAGAACCTCTTTGAAACCAAACATATGGTGGACTTCTCCCCCCTATGCCCGGCCAAGCGGTTGTCATGCTCCTCCTTGAGCACACACTCAACCTCCACATGCCCTTTGGAACACACCCTATTTTGCTTCAACTTGATCATACCTTGATGAAGCCGGATTTCGTTGGGCTTCTTGCCTCACCTTAGTTCACTTAAGAACTTTTGAGCCTCGGGGTCTTTTATGTACGCCTCTCTTATCCGTTTTGCCAAATCACCTTGTCCCGCATACATCACTCTCAAAACTTGCGTGGTATTTGACTTATGTTCATCATTCCAACCTAGTGCCTCCGGTGCCCATTCACTCGGCCCGGCTTTGTGAATCAACTCCACATTTATGAGCAGTAAGGTAACATGCCACCTCAATTGCTTGGGTATAACTTTGGCTTATGTTTCAAAGTACTTCAATGAAACATTATTGGTGAATACCTTGGCCTTGTGGAGACCAAGGTAATGTTGCCATGTTTTCAAACAATACACTACGGCAAACATCTCCTTTTCATGCAATTGGCTTCTTTCTTCCATGAGCACTCCCCCGATGGCAAAGTCACTTGCATCGGTGTGCACCTCAAAAGGCTTATCAAACTCCGGGAACTTCAATACCGGCGGGGAGGAGAGCTTCTCCTTGAGTTTTTTTTTGAAAATGTTGGCACACATGAATCGGTCCCATCTAAGGCCAAGATTTTCTTAAGCAAACGGACATGGGCTTAGCAATCTTGGTGAAGTTCTTTTATGAACCTCCCATCATAATAGGCCAACCCAAACAATGACCTCAATTCCCTTTGTGAAGTGGGTTGGCTCCGCTTCTTGATTGCTTTCACCTTCTTGTGCTCCGGTTTGAAACTTTGTCCCGTCATAATGTGTCCCAAGATCTCCATCTCTAGCAAGCCAAACTCACTCTTCTCCCCATTTGTATACCACTTATTGTCCCTAAGTTTTTTTGAAGCACAATTGCAAGGTGTTGTGCATGCTCCTCCGCGGTTCTGGAGAACACCAATATGTCATCGACGTAGACAATGACCAACACATCCATCTCTTGATGGAACACCGTATTCATGAGGGTTGTGAACGTTGATGGGACGTTGCACAACCCAAAAGGCATCATCAGAGCCTTTACCACCTCCCAAATATTCTTGGGAGGTGTGAAGTTAGAAGTGGGCTTATTCCCTTCAACTCCCAAATCGGTCCTTAGCATCATCTAGAACCGGTTTTCCTCTAACTCCTCCAAGTTCACCAAGTTGATTCTACTCCCTAACATGTTGGGAGCCTTGGTGAACTCCAACTCAATCTCCTTGCCTTCGGGGTTGGCAACCACTCTCAATGGCCACCTCATTATCTTTACCCCATAGGTATCAAAGGAAGTCTTACATAAGATGAGACCAATCCCATCCATTTCACAAACCTTGAAGTTTTCCACAAAGGTGAAGTTTTGGCACTTCACTTCTACTTTCGTTGCTACAAGGAACGTTTTGTGAGGCTTGCCTTTTTGCAAACCTCACTTGGATGAGCTCGCTTACTCAAATGTAAGCCCATCCTCTTCGATGCTTCGGGACTTATGAAGGAGTCGGTTGCCCCTTTTGTTTGGAGCAATGCATTGCCATGTGGCCTTCTTCACCACAATTCAAACAAGTAATGTAACTTGTCTCTTTTTTGGACTTGTCCCTACTTTGGGATTGTCCTTGGCAAACTTGTCCTTCCCATCCTTGGAAGGCCCACTCTCACCGCCCTTAAGCTTTGCCAACCATTTTTCTTATGTTGGCTCTTGGATAGTAATTTGCCTTGCTCTCCGGTTGAGGCCCTCTCTTAACAGGCCTTCTGGTGACCTTCATCATCACCAATCCCTTTTGCCAACTTGAGCAATTCAGCACAAGTCTCCGGCAATCTCGGCATCTTGAATAATGCCCGCTCCACCCAACCTTAGAGTCCATAGAAGAAAATGACCTATTTGGCCAATTCATCCAACTTCGGGAGCACATTCAAATGTGCATTGAAATCCTTCACATAGGCATGAAGGGTGCCCGTTTGCTTCAATTGTGCAAGGGCCATGCCATCCTGAATCTCTTGGTACTCCGGGGTGAAGCGATCACTTAGGATCCCCTTGAAACCGGTCCAAGTTAAGTTGCTCAACAATCCCGCGTTCTCATCCCGGAAACGAGCCCACCACAAAAGAGCATGTTCTTTCAAGGTCACGAGAACAGTGATCTTGTCCTCTTCACAAGCCTTTTGAGCCTCAAAGTAGAGCTCAAGTTCCACAATGAAGTCCTTGTCCTTTTTGCCTTGCCCAATCCCGTGAAGGAAGAGGTCAAGTTGGTCTTGCACAACATGCGGGAAGAATGGCTTGATGCCTTCCCCTTGAACTCCTTGATCTCTTATTGTAAGACATGAAGAGCTTTAACAACCTTATGGAACATTTCCTCTCGTGCCTTCCGCTTGTGGCGGTATTTCCCGGGAACGGGACTTAAAGGATATTCTTCCTCCTCAAAGTCAGAGTCCTCCTTACAACTAGCAACTTCTCTTTGTTCCCCTTGGTCGCCTTTTATTTCCACCGGCTCCTCCGATGGACCTTAAGAAGACTCCTCATGAGGGGCATCCCCGGCCACAAAGGCTTAACTACGTGTCTTCGGGCCACATCACGAGCTTCCAGCCTCTCATGCCATCCTACTCTTGATTGGATCCCGTTACGTAGCCTGCTCTGATACCAAGTGTCGCGACCCTAATAACTCCAACACATTTTTTCTTAGTGAGCCTTACTTGGTAGCGGAATCACGGTTCACTTAGTTGGTAGCAACCGGCCACGACTTTGATAACACTTGCATGTGCCCCACACACACAATGTTAGCACCATTCTAAGTCAAGGTGTCCAACCCACCTTGACTCCATAACTCATTATCCGGTACTCATTACCCAGAACTCCCACCAACACATGGGTATGCCAACCCGGAACTCCCACCAACACATGGGCGTGCCACTTGGTGGCACGGGGCGGCTTCCACAAATGTCCAAGCTCCCAAGGGTGCTACTAATCACCCCCGGAGCTAACCGCCCTTATCCATTGTCCAACTTCCAACTAGTCCCCTTCCACTCTTGTTTCTCACCCCATTCGGGACTTTGCCGGAAATCCTCCCGGAATCCGGCACTAGTTTTCCCGAGGACTAGTTTAGAGCGGGACTCTTTCCAACCCAATGTTGCGGGATGCTCAAGAGCATTCTACAATGCCCAAGATGTAGGAGTGAGGCTTCCTTTCCATGCCTCACCTTCTTGAGCCATTCCCGGTCACTCCCGAGAACCGGCACTACTTATCACGGGGACTAACTTGGAGAGGGACACTTCCCAACCCCATGTTTAGAGATGCTCCAAAGCACTCTCCATTTTCCACAAGGTGCGGGAGTGAGGCCCCATCCCAAGCCTCACCCCTTGGAGCCACCCCGGCTCCTCAAGGCACCATGTGCAAGTGAGGAGGGAGACCACCCCTCCTCATAGTACTCTCTGGAGTCTTCGGTAGGCCCCCCCCTCTTGTGTTGAGGGGCCTTCCGTGACACACTTTTGTTTTGGAAGATCACCCGTTTTTGCCTTAGCCTCAAAAACGGGCCGTATCTTCTTCTCGGACTAACTTGTAGCTCAGTTATCCAAATGAGACGTGCGAGCCCATTTTCGACATCTACTCTTTGAGTACTACTACCGCGCTCACACCACCCTGCAGAATGAGCATGTCGTGCTCAAGGGTGATGCCGACAAGCGCGCCCAACATGCCCAGCACAAGCTTCAATAGGTCCTCGAGGACAACTTACAGTGTCAGGCTGAATCCGACAGACGCGACAGGGTGCTGGGCCGCCTTCGCAGGTCAAAACACACTCTCCGGGAGACCAGGAGCAGCTGCGTGAGAGGATCCGACTTCTCACCTAACCCTCGACATCCAGGTACGTCAGTCGACCCGCTACAGTCGACAATTGGATGTTGGGCTGAAGTCGTATCCGGAGGTGGTCATCCCTACCATCGATGAAGAAGAAGAGGAGGACCCGACACCCGACCCGAAGCTGCTGGAGAACCTTCCGACAGACGAGGACAAGCTGCTCTCTGAGGGCGAAGTTACACCACTACAAGAACTGTCCACTACGAACTACGGTAAATACGTAGTTTTTTGGTCTGCAGAATTACGTTTAGTTGGATGTGATAGCGTCGTTATAGCTACACCGCCGCGTAGCTAAAAATTTAACTACGATGGGGTGTAAATTCTATTACATCACATTCTCAAGCTAAGAACTGCGCGTTCCCTTACCCATTGCGTTCCCGTGCGTTTGCAAGATTTGGAGGGCCCACAAACATGTTGGATAATTTAAATCTATTTTTGACGTGTCCGGGTATTTTTCTCTCTATTCAGGTAATTTAATTCTCATGTTTTACATTTATCTACTCCATATTTACATGGGTTTAAATTGACCTTTTCACCTATTTGAAAAAGTATGTTTGTCACTCTCACACCTGTCCTCTTTATATGTACCTGTAAACTAATTATAAAGTTCATCTCTTTTGATTTACTTTGGTAATGCGAGTTTAGCATTTACTCTTATAATTGTTTTGCGACGTTGATATGTGTTACTGGTTTATTGTTTACTTATAAAAGGGGTAATGTGAGATTGGATTGCTCACGTGGTCTATTGGCGTTGGTTAGTATTTGTAACCGTCTATTTTAAGCACTACATAAATGTGACTGATAGGTGTCTTTTTAGGAGGCAGCCTTTTCTGAGTCCAAAATCCCTGTGATTGGTGTTCATATCGGCAATCAACGTTACGCTTCATACATGTTGTTTTATACAAAAATCAAAAGCAAGAAATGGAGAGGGCTAAGTTAGTTGACGGCTACTTCTTATACATTATCCTACATCATCTTGTAAGTATGCACCCCCACGTCAACATGGATTGTTATTCCTCATGAAAATCAAAAGTGTCAGAGTTGTGATTGCCGTCTCTCTTTCTAATGGAACTTCTTATTATACAAAAACATTAAGCAATAATATATAGTGCCTCTTGTCTTCCCTAAGTATCGCACACCCCTGGTTTTTAATTCGGGCAATGCTCACTGCATACTTGCACAAACAATGTTTCATGTGAATGACCTTCTCATCTTTCTCATATGTTCTACAAGATCACCCGCGTACATGGCCATGACATACAAATGTGTAGTCTAGTTTGTTTACATGAACTTAAACATTCATACAAGCAATATGTACAATACTATGTAGAGAATGAGTAGTTCAGTTTTAAGTGAAGAAAGTATCATGACAAATTCTATGTAGTGCTTCTAACAGACTACATACCTCCTGCACACATGCTCATTCATCATGATCGGAAGTCGCATCATCCGTAGACGAGCCTTCACGGTCCTCGGCCTCCTCTATATTCCGTCCATCATCCGAAATGTTGTTGTTGCATTCCTCTTCCTTGTCGCTGCCTTCAGAACTTGATTCGGAAGATCCGCTTGAGCTAGACCCTCCCGACTTTTCAGTATTGTCATCCTCCTCGTCCTCGTCAGATGATGTCTGGGCACTGTCTTCATCACTGTCCCGTGAAGATTGGTCCTGCGGCTTCTGATTCCTTCTCTTCACTTTCTGTACCTTTGCTTTCTCTACCTTCGATGTCTCTCCTTGCTCTAGCCCATGTACCCTCTTTTTGTACCTGTTTCTTACAATGTCAAACAAACCCCTAACTCCTTCCCGCTTTCCTGAGAGGACCTCTTCCTAAGTTGGTGGTCTCTGGAACGCTTCCTCCTTTAGATGTGAAATTAGTGAAGTTAGAATCAGAAATTGGCAAATTCTATTTTGTCTTTATCATATCCTCTCCGTCATAGTGATAACCAAAAAGAAAACTCAAAAACAAAATCAATTCACAAGTACGTAATCTTCCGGTTTAGAAAACACGAAGTTGACATCTAAATTAGTGACTCAAATGCAATAGCACATCAGAACTACACATTGTGACTTTCAAATCCTTATCATCAATTCAAATCAAATGAAAAACATTAATGAACTCATCATTTCCAAACATTCAGTACTAAGATATAAAAGAACTTACAAATTTCTTGATCAAGCCTGCCACTCCCAGCGCCCCCAATTTGTGCGTATATTGGATTCTCTCTGTCCTTGCATCGGCAGCGACTTTGCATTTATTAGATTTTTCCTGGTAGATAGGAAATGGAAGCCCATATATTATTCCATGACTTAACCGTTAAGCCATGCGCAATGGGAGTGAAATTCTTACAACCGTTTCTTTTCATATGATTCCTAGTTCTCTGTCTCCTCTGTCTAATGTTAGCCCCTACATCTTCCATAACAAAATCAATCTCATAATCCCCTGGATATAACATTCGAACCCTATTTGCAAAAGCCCGCTTCTTTTCCCTCGGCTGCTGTGTCTACGGAATGTCCCAGTCGAAAATCCATGGAGCCCTATCATGCGTGTAGCTCTGCATGTGCTGCCAAAATCGCCCAATTGGATGCCCCTCTGAATTCGCCTCGCATGGAGGCACATTGCTCACGGCGTCAAAGATGCCAATGGAATGAGGATCGGATATAATGTGACTCTTGTTTAGTAGGGGTGGAGGAGTCTACAAAATCAGATTTCTTCTTTATGCCCCCCTTTAACACACATACCTGATTTTGAGGCTTTGCACATTCTTTTAAGACCTCAGGCCGCTTGTACTGCAGACCCTTAGAGCTTTTCCGTGAAGACGGCACTGATACTTTTCCTCCTTTCTTTCCTTCGCCCTCAAGCTCAGCCTTTTGCTGATTTAAGTCTTTAATTGCGTTCTCTATCTTCTCCATCTTCTTCTTACTCTCCGCAGCCTTCTTTTGCCTGCGTATCTCCCTCGAGTACTCCTTATCACGTGCTGGTGATGAGTCAACCTCCATCTTCCCTTTTCCCTTTGAAGGCACATTGGTATGTGTTGACCCCCCTAGCTTTGCTTCTAACTCCTGCAATTCATTCACATTCATGCAATGTGGTTAATATCTTTGAGTTCCACTCGAGCATACCGCTACTTGTTCCACGCAACATACTTCCTCTGTAAAGTTAAAAAGTTCATATAAAGTTCAGCTTTCGTACTCTCTACTGACTGTATACAACTAGTTCTGCATGTTGTTACATTTTACATACAATGGAAAAGAAGGACTTGTACATTGGTTTCCTGAAACTTACTTGTGCTTTCCTTGAAAAATACTTTGCTACCTCCTCTGCTGGTAGTTGGTTTAGCAAAGTATCGAGGCTCCTCTTGACCTCCTCTGGAGAAGTAACTGGCACCTCCCCTTCTTTACTCTCGTTTAGAACCGGCACTAACTTCATCGCTGGGAGAGCTCCTTGTTGACGAGAAACGCTGGGTCTTGGAGGTTGCGTACGAGGGCTGGCCATTGGCGGTGATTGTGGTGGTAGCGGCGAAGGACTCCTTGATCTCTCTTTGGCCTCCCTGATACTTTTCAAGCATGCCTCAACTGCTAGTTGGCAGGGTTTGAATGCGGGTTGCATCTTCGGGCAGGTCACCTCCCCCGCTACATCTGTTGCCGTGGTCATCTTCAAATGTGTTTTGTTTCTTATTGGGTTTGGATTCAAAGATAACTCCTCTGTATTTGTGACCTGTTCTTGATGTTCATCGCCTTTCACCGGATTAGGGACCTCAGGTAACCCTCCTTCATCTGCTGCTTCACTTTTGTCGTCTATAGGGAATTCCTGCAATTCCAAAGGAATGTTCTTTGTGGCTTCCGCATTAACCGCCACCTCGTGCTGCCTTGCGTCGACAGATACCACAATAGCTTTTTGAAAGCTAAATTGAGTTACATCTGAGTTTGCAATCTTTGCTGAACGTCCTACTTTTGAAGCCACCAAGGAGACAGGAGAGAGATTTTGATTGCGAGGTCCCATTCCTATGTCAAGTTCGGACTGACCGCCTCCTAATTCAGTTGTCGAGGAACCTACTCCAATTACAACTGGAGAGAGACCGCATTCTACAACTACAGGTGACGTAGGTACTTGAACCTCTTTACCTGTGACCTTAAGCATAGTCGCTGTTGGCACGATGTCAAGGGCTCCTTCGAGGCATTTCTAGACTCCCTCCCCATTAGCATTAGAACGCTGAGGTTCTCGCAGCATCATTGTCGTCTCTTGCCCCTCTCCATCTCCTCTCTGTTGCGCTTCGTCACCGTGCGATATCATGACGGTGCCACCTCCAATTGATGTTGGTGCGGACTTGGGAGACTTCCCCGCTTTTGCATGCGTTGATGAAGAAGTCATCCCTTGCAATTGAGAGGATCGTTGTCGCCTAGTTAGGTTTGCACCGCTAGTCCCACTCCGGTGTCGTCTTGATACTTTCTTCTTCTTCACAGGCGATTTTATAGAGACATCGATTATTGTATCTGCCTTACATAGATTCAGTGTTATCGTCTCCTCCTCCTCCCCTACCAAGGATCTCGTGCGATGGACTTTCTTCGTCCAGAGAGTTTCCTTCTCCTCCCTATGCCTCCTCTTTCCCTTGCCCTTTCTTGTTACCGTTGGAGGCTCTTCTCTCTCAGGAGCAGATGCATCATGTGCCTTCCCTTGATATAGTGATTGAATTTTCTTCACCCTTAGGACGCAGTCTTTCTCTACATCAGAACCTATCCCAGTTTCCCATACGTTCTGTTCACTAACACAGGTCCGAGAAATTTCTACTCTCTCTACGTTACGTTCCATGCTGCTCTGTCTAAGATTCTCACTTCTTCTCCTCCTTGTGTAGTATTCAAATACCTGCGCGGCATCACAATATCACAAGACTTGGTACATTGTCACGCATCACAAGAGTTGGTACATCGTCACGCATCACATCATCACAGGAATTGGTACATCGTCATGCATAACAAGTAAACCATGTGTGGAAGAAAATCTCCTTTCCTAAATAGAGAGAGGACGCGCACACCCTGATCCGATTGAGGAGATATAGTAAGAAACTAGAGTAACCGAGAGAGAAGATGAGGCGCTAATGCTGCAATGAGAGAATGCGAAAACTAAAAACAACTACATTGTTGTGGAAGGAGATATGCATTTCTAAGTGAGAGGAAGAGGCGCACACGCTGATCTTCTTTTTCCAGCACAGGAATATCAGGTAGAAGAAACTGGACCGAGAGAGAGATGGTGAGGCGCAAACTCTGCAGTGAGAGAATGAGAAAGCTCAAAAAAACACTGTAATGGTCGTTCCTCAAACGACCCCTCTAGAATGAGAGAGACGATGTCATCATCGCTGGAGCAGTCAATGCCCGCATGATCCATCATCATAGCGAAGTACCAGCACGTCCACTCAGTAATTGTCATATTAACCCCATCGTTAAGCAGGTAACTAATTCCCTACCCCATCGTTAAGTATGTAACTAATTCTCTGTTGTGTGTAAACAGGGTTAAAGTAGGTGTTGACGTGTGCACAAATTGTCCTTCATACTGTGGTGGGAAAAGAAGAATTTCAAAAGGTAATGCCCAATTTTTAATTAGGCCTTGTTATTTTAATATTATACTTGTTATTGCAAATTTATTTGTAAAACTAATCTTCCTTTTGCAAAGACTAATTCTTACCATTACTATTGTCTGCAACCATTTAGAATGCTCCAGAAACAATGTTTTTATTCCGCTTTGGTTTTCCACATTGTAACAAGTTTCCAATAGGATGTTTTCTACTGTTTTAGTTGGTACTTTATTATTCTAACATTACTATGCTACAATGATGAATTATATATACGCAATTTTTTAGATAAATTGAAGTTTTATTACAGTGAAACAGAACTTTATATTCAACTCACATTTATATAGCAAATTATTTTGATCACAGTATGTGTACCTCTACATATGCCAATTTTGGAGCCTTTCTTAATATGTTTCAAGATTATTATAACCCACCATACAGTGTTTCCTAGAACTTTTAAGCTTACTAACCACATCTAATACTCGTCTCCTATATTGTAATGTCTCTTAGCTTAGCCATATTTAGCTAAGCACCCCTTTCAACATGCAGGGCGACCTTTATCTTTGTGACTATATATACATCATGTACCGACTTCTGAAAAGTACTCATGGATCCTTCTTACATGTGAATAAAACAATCAGCGACCAAAATATGTGAATTCCGACTAAAGGTTCGAGCTCTGATTCTCTAAAGAACGTGGCTACTTTATAAGCAATACTAGGCTCTTCTTTCACAGCAGACAAATACAAAGGTAATGTTAACATTGGAAATACTCATTCTTTATCTATAAGTTTCTATGTCGAATTGTGTTTTTTTTTATTGTTTCTAAAAACCCTTATTCACTTCTCCTAGATGGAGGTATATGGAATTGTCAAAGTAAATTGTAGTTGAGTAATTCTCATTGTTTTGAATACTTATGTGTGCCCACACGACAGGCATTTGCAATATAGTATTGAATAATGCCTATACAGTTTTTATTATTTGACTACAATATTTTGTGTAACATTATCCTTCATAACAATTTTAATATACTTTAGTTGGATGACATTATGGGTAATGAAGGTTATGCTTTTAGAAGTGAAGATTATTAAATGTTTTTATTCTTTGTTCTAACTTTAACCCACGTTGCATGTATGCATTGTGTAGAATTACATCATGCCTCGCAAGCACAAGGTTGTTGATGTTGCCCGGTTTACTCCTAGCTCCTCCATGGGTGCTACGAGCTCATCCCATGGTGCTAGGAATGTTCCAAGTGTGAATCTATCTCCACCACCTATGGTGACAAGAGCTAAAAAGAGAAGAAGGGGAGCCGATAGAAGTATTGAAGATGAACCACAGAGACCAGAATTTAAGGTGTATTGCCCTTGTCGTAAATGTGCAGAAGCACCTAAACCAAGCATGAGGTTCTTATCCATTGTAGATGAGCATATAGAACTTCACAAAATTTCTGAGAAGTATAAGGTGAGTTTTTTTTTCTCCCCAATGTTCCACAAATTAATTTACAACATAACAATTAATATTTTTATTCTTTATTTCCACTTTGTGAGTCATTAGGTAAGAAACATAAAGAGACTGTAATTTTTACAACTGTAATTCCATTTAGCTTTTACTATATCTATACCATGTAGTGTGCTCCAAGGGAGACATCATATACTATACATTGCATAGAATTCTATATCTTACCGTCTTATGGTGTTACATAATTATTCCAATGTACTAAAGTACATAATGTAGTGACTCATGTTCTTATTTCAATATTTAAAGAAGTACTCAGAAAATTAGTTTCGCTATGAAGATTAGTTTTTTGAGTATTCACAATTTAAATTATATTTAGAAGTTCGACTCTTAATACAATGGAAATTAATCAATTCATATCCACTTTGATTTAACCTCCCAGATCTTTAAGTCATCCTTTATTTTGGAATCGTAACTCATGATTCACTATTAGTAGGCATGAAAAAGATTGTACTTATCACTATAAATATCTTTGTAGTTGACGCCTCTTAAATTAAGATTATATATAGAGATTTGTCATAATTGTACTTGCTTTAAGAGTCATCAAATAAAATAATCCTTATATGCATAGAATCTCCTAGAACGTTTACTATTATTTTCTTGGATGTTGCTGTAATTGTAAGAAATTGTAACAAACTCAAGTACCTTATTAAAATATTATATTCATGCATATGGATGAATGATAGTCCCCATACTTATGATATGAATAGAAAACATAATGTATATGTTAATACAATATTAGAAGTCATTTATTAGATGTCATTGTTTTAGGGTAGTAGTCTACATACATATTATATAGGTTCTAATGTATTTTGTACATGTTTAATGTTTTATTCCAGCGTCTATATGAGGCACAAAGGTTATGTGTGGACCCTCTTGCGCTAGGTCCTAAGTTTGACGAAAGTTATAATATGGACGAACCCGAAATATCCCAAGAAGAACAAACTTTCCACTTGGATGATGATTTCGTTCTTGAGGAATATATGAATCTTCTTCGTAGATATGATGAAGATGGTGAGCGCGTAAATAAACATGTTCCAGCAAGTGTTGATCCAAAATTATCGAATATTGAGAAGGAGGCCTCAACAATGCTTTTTGATGGAGCTACTTCAAGTCGGTTGTCTATAATATTCTTATTTCTAAGCATTCAAGCTGAAAAGCACATTTCAAATGTAGCAATGGATTCCATTTTCAAAGCAATATCTGAGAAGGTAATACCGTATCAACTAAATTCAAAGATGCCAACAACGAGAGCTGAGGCACGAAAGATCATAAGTGATGTTGGGTTGGACTATAAAGTGTACCATTCTTGTCCATGTGACTTAACTCTATACTATGGCCCCCTGAAAAAGGATTTGAAGTTTTGCCCCAATTGCAATCTTTCGCGATTTAGTGAAACTAATCAAAGTAAAACGGTTCCTCGGAAGGTGCGCAATTTCTATCTATTTTGTGAGCTTGAAAATATAGTTCATAAGATAGTCTAAACTCTGTAGAGGTAGGCTCTACCGAGCTTGTTATATATTGTACGCAAATGTGAAGGTCTTTATATACAGAGGTGTTCATATTTATTGGATATTTCTGTTTGTATTCCGTAGTATTTGGTAATGATCAAAAGAAGGTATTTTTTATTCAGGAACTTATAATTCTAATAAAAGCGTATCTTGGTTTCAGAAAATGTGGTATTTTTCGATAATACCACGTTTGCTTGCATACTATCGAAGTCCTACCTTGTCACCTTGCATGATATGGCATCGTGATAATAGAAGTGAAGATGATGTTATGCGAATCCCAGCAGATAGTCCGCTTGGAAGGCTATGGAGGCAAAATATGATAAAATGAAGGATGCACGAAGTGTAATGCTACAAATTAGTACAGATGGGGTTAAATTCAGCAAGCCATTCTATTTGGCCCATTACCTGTACGTTGCTGAATTTGAATCCGAAGCTGGCTATGCACAAAGGGCATATCCTCTTGTCCACTATCATACCAGGTTAAACATATAAACCCATCCATTTATGTCATTTCTCTTGTTAGTACTATCTCTTTTCATATACATGACTGTAATTGGAAGTGATTGCTATATGAGCATGAATTAGCTTCAAGACCCATACGACAGTACTCAATTTCTTCTATTCATTGATAAGTATGAAATGTATTCAGTACAAGCATGTGGTCAATTATTCTATGTATAATCAATATGTGTTGAAAAAGCGCATGTAATTAGGAACCCTGATTTCTTTTTTGCAAGAAAGAGAAAGGTAAAAAATTTCAACACTTACATGGAGCCCTTGATAGACGAGTTGTTGAGGTTGTGGGTGGATGGAGTAGATGCATACGATGCTTATACAAAGGAATCGTTCAAACTCCATGCCATGATGCTATGGTCATTACATGACTTCCCAGGGTATAGTGTGTTCTCTTCTTTACAAACCCAGGGACTGAAAGCTTGCCCACCTTGTGGCCCTAATATCCTTGAAGCAAGAAAATGTAATTACCTTAAGAAGGTAGTATATTTTGGCCACAGAAAATACCTACCCATGGGGCATAGGTATCGAGCCACAAGGAACCGAAATAAGTTTGATGGTACCTCATATAGTCGTGTTCCAAAGCCGGAGAGAGTAAAAGGGAGTTTTTGGCTAAAACAATGGAAGAAGGTTCGGAACAAGACTCTACAATTGAAGGACTCAGGCATGAAGGACAAGTCAATATTGTATAGACTTCCTTATTACAAGGTCAGTATTCTTTACCTTTACTTTTCCAATTTATGTAACATGTAGGAATGCCATACCGACTAGAACAATAATACCGATGTAATAACTAATATTATGTGGATTTAGCCTTCTAAATTCCCATATTCATTGAAGTGTATTATAAAAAAAGGAACCGAACCCTCCACATTAGTTTTAATATCAAGTCAACTCAATAAATATGGCTATACATATAATTACAATAGTTATTTAAGTAACTACACTAAAGAAAGTATGTTCATTCTTTTTGCTACTTCGAATGTATACCTTCTCACATACTCTAAACACACACCTAAACTTGTTAAGCAGACCAACTTTCATGGGTTTTGAAATTGAAGAAAAATGTAAGGGAGTAAGGAAGATCCATACTTTTAAGTTTCCAATTGTTTTATGTAGACAGTTTTGTAATTATATATAGTACTCGTGTATTCGAAGGTTGAGTATTAGAGTAAATAAATTTTTTCGAGAATGAGCTTGAAAAGTTATGCACTATAGGTAATAATACGATTATAGAATCATGTTTGTATGGGAAGACATGTAATAATATTTCCCGAAGTACAAGTTGTAGGCATTTTACATGAACAAGAGTGAAATATTCAGTCCGATACAAAAGACTTATTACATATAACATATAATTATTCAGAAATTGTGTTGAATGTAGTAGGGCAATATAATTTCTGTTATGATCTTTAATGTATGAATGAACCATAGATTTCAGACTATATGGTCATTGACATAATAATGTCATTATAAATGAGATACTCTATGGAATATAAAGTTTCATTATCAAAATATGTAAGAAGCTCAATTTTTTAGGAGTAAGGTAACTACTCCATCTGATTTTGAATAACATCATGATTTGCGAGAAACGGTTGAATTGTTTTATTCCAATGAGCATGAAGCTTTTAGAAAGTGAGTCATTAAATATAATTAGTACATCTAAATTTATATTAAATCATGGATGCTATTTCAAACGAAAGTCGAAGCCAAATTTTGGTGATTTACATAGACAAAAGGAGTAATACAAATTTTGTATACACATTTTTAACAAGTGCACAATATTTGTATGAATCATATGAAGATGTGGTAATAAAGGACTGTTATAATGAAGAAAATTCATATAGTTGGATACTTTACTATCAAATCATGATAAATTTTCTCAACAATAAAAATAAATTTGAAGTTTATGTATTTGTTAATTCAATCATGGGGACTATGAGGTACACCCAAAAAAATAGAGAAATAAGTTTTTTTGGTGGAATATAGGGAAACACTAACTTGATGGGAAAATATTGATTACTTATGATATTTGATTATACACAAATACTTTATGAAAGTTCACCATGCTAAAATATTGTCTATGTTTGTTTTATGTATCAGCACTTGGTGGTCCCTCATTTACTTGATGTTATGCATACGGAAAAAAATGTTTGTGCATCCCTATTTAAAACATTTTCCAATTGCAAGGGGACTAAGTCAGATTCTCTAGCGTTGCGACGGTCTTTGGAGGATTTCAATGTCCTTCGTCATTTCCATCCAAAGGAGGACGGGGTAGATGACAAGGGTGTCACGAAGTGGGAATATGCAGTAGCAGATTGGATTTGGACAACGGAGGAATATGATAATATAATTCACATGATCTCTTCTACGCGTACACCATTTGGGTATGGGTCTAGTTTTCGACACAAGTTCAACAATCGAAAACTAGTGGGTTTCAAAACGCATGATTATCATAATCTACTTCATGATTTACTTCCTATTGCAGTGAGAGGGACTCTAATTGAGGGAATTCGCAATATTGTTTATCGATTATCAGCCCTTTTCCGATGGGTGTGCTCAAAAGAGATTAGAATCTCGGATTGCCCAGAGATAAAGACGGAGGCAGCCGAAATTCTATGTGAAATGGAAATGCACTTACCTATATCGGTTTTTGACATACAAGTTCATAATATTCTCCATATCGTGGAAGAGGTGGAACTTGCAGGTCCCGTATCAATCCGATGGATGTACCACATTGAGAGGTATCTCAAAGTTCTTAAGGACTATGTACGCCAAAGAGCCCGTCCAGAAGGTTCCATTGCAGAGGGATACATATGTGCAGAATCTATGTTCCATGTAAATGAGTATACAATGAGATTGCACAAATATGGTACAAGACTCCAAAAACCTACAGAGGAGGATGTAAAATCTGTGGGGATAGTATTGCCAAAGGTATCATTACAAAAATCCTTGGATCCCATTTTTAGAGAACAAGCTCATAGGTTTTTGTTATTAAATGCTCCATGCATGGACACTTGGAGGGAGCGATATGGGTTAGAATGTTCAGGCAGGCTACAAAAACCCACTTTTAAAGAATGGGTACAAGTAGCTGTTCACAAACACTTAGCAAATAAGGATGTAGTTTCTCAAATGGTTCAAGATATTGTGGTTGGACCGGGAGAGAGGGGCCATTTTTACACAATGTGTTGGGCTTATGGAGGCCACTTCCGTATAATGGCAAGGGATATAACAAAGAAATCTACATTCGACTCATGAGTGTCGGTAGTATATGATGTTCAAGGAAAGAAATCCGAGTTTTACGGCTACATTGACACCATTGTAAGGTTGAATTTTGATAGCTTTGAAACAGTATTGTTCAAGTGCCAATTCTGGGATTCAATTATTAGACAACGTGGTACAAATGCTACGGTGTTAGAGGATGAATGTGGATTTCATCGAATTAAGGCAGGGTCGTTCATAAGGGCCTCATCCATGGAAGATGATCCATTCATCTTTCCTAAGGATGTGGATCAGCTATTCTATGTGGAAGATCCTATAAATGAAGGGTGGAAAATTGTTGTTAAGGTGAAACCAAGGGCAAATCTCGCTGTTTACAAAAGGCCAGGACTGGGTGTTGAGGTGCCACGGGAAGAAATCAGTATGTTGCATGCTCTTCAAGCAGAAGCAGTGGCTGAGTCAAGTGCAAGACCAACAATGGGTTTACAAACGAGATTTGCGGCTCCAATTGAATTAGTAGCTACTGAAGCGGACGATGAAGCGGGGGAAGGAGTAAATGTTGAGGAGGAGGACGCTGACGACAACAGATTACAAGAAGAAGACAACACAGAGGACATTTCCTCCGATGAGGAAGACAATCAGATGACATTTCTGGATTATCATGTGGAATTTGGGGAGTTAGGTATAGAAGAAGAGCTAGCGGAAATTCAGAGTGATGGGGAGATGGAGGATGATCGACAAGTGCTGAGAGTGGATACTGCCACCATTTGTAATAAAAAGTAAAGGCGTAAACTCTCTCGAAGTGAAATTGGGGTTTACGGTGACTTTACCTTGTCACCTGTCGAAGTGAAATTGTCATCACGATTTTATGTTGTCATTTACGCAGACGAAGACGTTCCAACCAAAGTTCTTGGGCACAATGAGGAGCAAAATGGGCCCACGGGAGGAAAGAGATGATGAATTCTTTTCCGATGAGGACGCGTGCAGTTTGACTTTAACGGGTATGTCGGTGTTTCTCGAGAAATGAGCGGAATTGGAGATGCAATTAGAGATAGAGGTCGCAGTAAGAGTGGAGGATATACTCTGAGACTAGAACATCGCTTCTTTTGTGAGGTAAAATTTCTTCTCTCAAGCAAGGGCGCCAATTTTCATGCCTACGAACGGGCGACAGTTGCCTCCGGGAGGTACGGATAGGAGGTATGGACGCAACGTCCATTCAGTGGACAGTGAAATTCCTCGTAATTCCGAGTCATTTTATCATCTTCCTCGTATCTTTTGCAATGCAACTTGAACCATCTTTGTCTGCATTTCGGAATGGTGGCTGTATGAGCGTGGGAGGGACAACATTCTGCTACTATGCTTGTTCTGGAACCTTCATCTCAGATACATGGAGAGTCTCAAAGGAGGTGAATCAGCGGAGGTGAGTGACTCATGAAAACTTCAGAAGTTAGCATTGCGAAGGTATTGCGCTACATTTACTCAAGTTACAATTGCATAATGTTTTGAATCTCAGTCACAGCTGTAGTGTGCTTGTTGTAAGTGAGACCTAGGACTAATTTTTGTGAACCAAAGGAAAATCTTTTTCCTCCATATTGAGCGAGGATTTATTTGTGGGAATTAGAAAATACAGACATGAATGGAAGATAATCCATATTGCAGTGAAAGTTTGAGTTCTGCGGCGATGAAAGGAGAATCAATTTTGCTGCACGCTTACTTTACTCTAAATGAAGACATCGATTTGGATTCACATGATACTAACCTACTCTTGGTACCATTAACTATTAAGGTATGTCGTGTGTTTCAGGACAATCCTCAAGTCGTAGTGCAAACAGAGACCGCCAAAATTGTTGGTTTGAAGTACCAAGAAGCCTGGGTAATGAGAAAAGACCTCCCTTCCATTTCACTCTTTCCATATGATTTGATATATAGAATGGACAGTGGCTGTTGTTTATGGGGGTTGTAAAATATATGTATTTCAAGTTACCAATTGGTATTGGCAGTGTGTAGTGAATTTCAGTACTCTAATATCGTATCAAAAGGGAACGTGATAAGAATAACACATTGCCAGAAGAAGACAGTATATTAATGGAAAAGTTGGACATTCTCTCGAAGTAACCAAACGTAGCTTGAATATCCATTTACTTTTGTTCTACATGAGGCATGTGAAATTGGATGTAAACTAACAAGCTATGTTGCAAACAGGAAGTCACCCGTCGAGAAGATATGGCTTCAGAGAGCAAATCACATATTATGAAGATGGATAAGCATGATACTATTTTGATGGCGACACCACTAGGCACAGAACACCAAATCCACGGCGGCTCCAAGAAAATCACGATGGAGCAGATAAGAAAACGAGCTAACGGCGACATAGACTTCATTCCGGAGCATGGATTTGAAGGAGAGGAACTCATTCCAAGGATTCCTAATCTAATTGTGGCGGAAGAAGTATGGCCAAAGATCCGAGAAGGTACTCATTTGTTTCAGGTTGAAGAAATGCTGAAAATGAGATTGGTGTCTAAGTTTTGGTGTGCTTTTATAGATTGCAGTGAGCTCATGGACCGCCAGCAATTGTTTAAGTATAATAAGGTTGGTCCTTGGAGATTCAAAGAAGCTCCGGACAGGTTTAGGGTTTTCTCACGTTTACTAGAGTAGACAATGTGTTCGGAGAAGTGAACTGATTATTTTATACTTTGTGTACGCATCTAATATCACATCTGTAACTTTATAGATATTTTACTGGTTAGTGTGTACAATACATACTGTGGGCTCACGGTTCCGTCATGGTTGCATGTACAGCTTGTCTAGAATTCATATTCCACTCAATGACTTCTCAAGTATCAGAACTTCTCAACGTAGTACACGAATCGTTATAAGCATTAGTATACATCATGTATTAGTTTATTCAGCATGTATAATGTATGAACTGTGACCACGTGACGTCCTTCAAATCAGGCTAAAGCACATGATTTCCATTGCCTTTGTGTGTGTTGGAGTCATGTTTCAGCCTGTAGATAAGGGGGTCGCACCATGTTAAATGATTGTATTGCTTGCATTTTGAATATTACAAATTATGTCATGTCTTTCATGAAAAATTTTCCAAACGTAAACACTAGTTTTATATTTCCTTGCTCAGAAGATAAGCGTGTATTATAGTAATTAGTATTATTATTGCGGAAGGATTAGATAAACACCAACAAGTTCAATTATACCTTTTAAAAGTTAAAAATACATTCTTTTGCAAAGTAGGACTTATCGGAATGTAGGATTATATGAACCAAATAATACCATTGTGGCAGTTCAAATTTATAAAGACAAATATCTCCTCATCTTTAGTTTATTCTTTCATTTCCAATATATAATTACCTTAAGGAAAGATTATAGTAAAGAAACACGTAAATATTCTTGAAAACATAATTAATTCCCTCCATGCTGAATCTTTCAGATCCCTCATAAGCCTAAACATTGATTCAACAATTACCTGCAATACATTGTGATGGTGAGAGGTCATGCACTTATACATCCTGAGTGAGTAGAAAAAGTGCATGAGTAATATTGTCATTATTTTTTACACTGAACATCTACCAAGGATATACTTTTTGTAACAATTATAAAACTGTGAATGTCTAACAAACTAAAAAAGCCGATCTACTAGTCACAAATAATATCTTGCAATCAAAACACTTTAATGTCATCTTCTAAAAAAGTTACAGTAGAACTAAGCAACGCTTTTCAGGTTACGAGAACCTCGCGTTCCCCAGAAAAAGTGTACCTGTTCAATTGAAACGTAGTGCTACCGTAGTTAAACAATTCAAAAGTACCTATTTGCAAGAACGTAGCAAATTTCGCCTCAAACGTAGGGAAATTTCAAAACGTAGTTTAGAAAACGTAGTGCCCAGTGTCTACTTCTAGTAGTGCACCACCCGAGAGTCCAATGACGGGTGACAACCATCCATCCAACACACAGCCGAAGCGGGACGATGACAGCAACAAAAACGATGACGACGGGCCGCCAGCGAAGGGCGTAGGAGGCAACCAGGAAGACCAACGACCCGACCACTCGAGTGTTTGAGAGCAGCAGCCCAGCCAGGAGGACAGCCAGCAGAACCCACCAAGTGGACAGCAGCCACAGGACCAAGACGAGCAAATAGAGCAGTCCGACCAGATCCAGCGGACAACCGCCAAGACTGCACTTCCCGACATGATGCAGTCGACCCTACCGACGGAGCATAGTCGGCCCTGGGTAGCGAGTAAGGTTTCCTTTGTTTCAATGCAGGACAACTTTCCATCTTTTCGACTCTCTTCCAACAACACGTCGGCCCAGTCTCCTCGACCGACCAATGTGGACCCCCTCGACTTTCAAACTATCGGTCTTCTAAGGCCACACCAGAGCCGTGCAACATTCGACCCATCCGTACAAATTCGAACCTACCGGCAGCACGAGTCGAGCCCTGGCATCCATCTGAACGCCAGCAGCGCTCCCCTTCTCTACTGGACCTACCCTTACGGGATTCGACAGCACGCAGCAACCGTGCTCCCGCCCGCAGTCCTTCAGCAACGCCACCTACAGCATTTTTGAAGGCCCCTCCGTCTTCGCCATCTTCCGCCATCCTGAAGAGACCCATCAACCCTGCACTGACCGACCCGGCCCTGGACATCTCCGAGCTGTCCCAGTCGCCACATCTCCGCTTGGTCCGGTCACTGTATGGCTCGACCCCTACCGGTTGCCTTCCGGTTTAGGCTACAAGTTCACAAGGGTGTACTTGCTCTAAAGGGGGGAATTTGTTAACCGAATATTCGTATTATATTCTCTAGGCTAGTTTTAGTCTAGTCTATACTCGGCAGGTATAGACCCGGGAGGCGATACCCAGTAGTATTAGCAGGTCGGTTCTCATTTTTCAGTTTATAGAGTCCTAGACTCATTTAGACCACCCGACTTCTTTGCCAACGTGGCTTTTAGGTCGGCTGTTCCATTGTAGCCAGCTGGATCTGACAGACAGTCAGACCCAGCCGACTATATGTACCTCTCCCTCTTACGGGAGAGTTGTTGTTTTGCTTATCTACACTCCCTTTGCTCACAACCGCAGTCTTCCGCAGTGTCTTGAGTCTTGTTTTTTATGTGTTGTGTGTTTGTTTAAGACTACTGTCTTTTCACTGCATGGATGCTGCTATACTTGTTAGAAACTGTTGTTTGGTTCTTCTCGTGCTGTTAGAAGTGCAGACTTTAGAGTACTAGCAGTGTACAGACACTTCTTGACCGGCGCAGACAGAACTTCTCCCTTCTCTCTTAGACGTAGTTGTGGCAAACTGACGTCTTTGCGTCTAGTAGAGAAACCAATCTAGACTCGTTAGGGGAGACTACCAGAACCCCCTTAACAGAACATTTGACCCAAATTGTTGTCCAAGGCCCAAAGTTGCGTCGACGCAAGTCTGATCGTTGGACGAGGGCCAAGAATCGCGTCACGACAAGTCTGACTCTTGGATGAACAATTGACCCAAATGTTGACCAAGGCCCAGAGTTGCGTCGACGCAACTTCGATCGGTTGTCGAGGGTCGAGAGTCGCGTCACCAGAAGTCTGACTCTTGTATGAACATTTGACGTTCAATATTGACTACGGCCTAGAGTTGAGTCAACACAACTCTGATCGTTGGACGAGGGCCCAGAGTCGCGTCACCACAAGTCTGACTTTTAGATGAACATTTGACCCAAAATGTTGCCCACGACCCAGAGTTGCATCGATGCAAGTTTGATCGTTAGACGAGGGCCCGGAGTCGCGTCACAATGAGTCTGACTTTTGGATGAACATTTGGCCCAAAATGTTGACCAAGGCCCAGAGTTGCATCAATGCAAGTCTGATCGTTGGACGAGGGCCCTGAGTCGGGTCACCACAAGTCTTACTCATGGATAAACGTTTCACCCTAAATGTTGACCAAGGCCCAGAGTTGCGTCCATGCAAGTCTAATCGTTGGACGAGGGCCAAGAAACGCGTCTTTACAAGTGTCACTCTTGGATGAATATTTGAGCCAAAATGTTGACGAAGGCTCAGAGTTGTGTCGACGCAAGTCTCATCATTGGACGAGGGCGGAGAGTGACGTTAACACAAGTCTGACTCTTGAATGAACATTTGACCCTCAATGATGTTAAGGCTTAGAGTTGCGTCGACGTAAGTCTGATCCTTCGACGAGGGCCCAGAGTCGCGTATCCACAAGTCTGACTCGTGGATGATCATTTGCCCCAAAATGTTGACTAAGGCCCAGAGTTGCGTGGACGCAAGTCTGATTGTTGAACGAGGGCCCATACTCACGTCTCTATAAGTCTAACTCTTCGATGAACATTTGACCGAAATTGTTGACCAAGGCTTACAGTTGTGTCCACGCAAATTTGATCGTTCGACGAGGGCCCAGAGTCGCGTCGTCACAAGTCTGACTCTCGGTTAAACATTTGACCCTAAATAATCACTAAGGCCTAGAGTTGTGTCGACGCAAGTGTGACCGTTAGGCGAGGGCCAGAGTCGCGTCACCACTGGTCTGTCTCTTCAATGAATATTTGACCCAAATATTTACCAAGGCCGAGAGTTACGTTACCACAAGTCTGACTCTTGGATGAACATTAGACCCAAAATGCTGACCAAGGCCCAGAGTTGCGTTGAGGCAAGTCTTATCGTAGGATGAGGGCCCTGAGTCGCGTCACCACATGTCTGACTTTTGGATGAAGATTTGACCCAAAATGTTGACCAAGGCCCACAGTTGTGTCGACGCAAGTCTGATCATTGGACGAGGGCCAAGAGCCGCGTCACCACAGGTGTGACTTTTGGATGAAGATTGGACCCAAAATGTTGATCAAGGCCCATAGTTGCGTCCGCGCAAGTGTGATCGTTGATTGAGGGCCGAGTTCGGGTCACCACAAGTCTGACTCTAGGATGAACATTTGGCCTTAAATGTTGACCAAGGCCCAGAGTTGTCTCGACGCAAATCTGATCGTCGGACGAGAGCCCAAAGTCCCGTCGCCACAAGTCTGATTCTAGGTGGAACATTTGACCCGAAATGATGACCTAGGCCTAGAGTTGTGTTGACGCAAGTGTGACCGTTAGGCGAGGGCTCAAAGTCGCGTCACAACTACTCTGACTCTAGGATGTATCTTTGACTCAAAATCTAGACCAAGGCCCAGAGTTGCGTCGACTCAAGTCTGATCGTTGGACGAGGGCAAAGAGTCGCGTCACCACAAGACTGACTCTTGAATGAACATTAGACCCAAAATGATGACCAAGGCCCAGAGTTGCGTCGAGGCAAGTCAGATCGTAGGAAGAGGGCCCAGAGTCACGTCACCAGAAGTCTGACTCTTGGATGAACGTTTGACCCAAAATGTTGACCAAGGCCCGGAGTTGCGTCGACACAAGTATGATCATTGGAGGAGATTCATAGTCGCGTCACCACAAGTCTGACTCTTGGATAAACATTTGACCCAAAATCTTAACCAAGGCCCAGAGTAAAGTGGACGCAAGTCTGATCCTTAATTGAGGGCGGAGAGTCGCGTCACCACAAGTCTCACTCTTGGATGAACATTTGACCAAAAATCTTCACCAAAGCCTAGAGTTCTGTCGACGCCAGTCTGATCGTTGATCGAGGGCCGAGAGTCGCGTCACCAAAAGTCTCACTCTTGGATGAAGATTTGACCCAAAATGTTGACCAAGGCCCATAGTTGCGTCCACGCAAGTGTGCTCGTAGGACGAAAGCCCAGAGTCGCGTTACGACAAGTTTGACTCTTGGATGAACAATTGACCCAAAATGTTGATCAAGGCTCACAGTTGTGTCGACGCAAGGCTGATCGTTGGACGAGAGCCAAGTCTCGCGTCACCACAAGTCTGACTCTTGGATGAACATTTGACCTTAAATCTTGACGAAGGCCCAGAGTTAAGTGGACGCAAGTGTGATCCTTGATGGAGGGCCAAAAATCGCGTCACCACAAGTGTGACTCTTGCATGAACATTTGATTGAAAATCTTGACCAAGGCCGAGAATTTCGTTGACGCCAGTCTGATCGTTGATCGAGGGCCGAGAGTCGCGTCACCACAAGTCTGACTTTTGGATGAACATTTGATTCAAAATGTCCACCAAGGCCCGGAGTTGCGTCGACACAAGTCTGATCATTGGAGGAGATTCATAGTCGCGTCACCATAAGTCTAACTATTGGATGAACATTTGACCTAAATTGTTGACCAAGGCCCTGAGTTGCGTCAACATAAGTCTGATCTTTGGACGAGGGCCAAGATTCGCGTCACCGTAAGTCTGACTCTTGGATAAACATTTGACCCAAAATGTTGACCAAGGCCCAGAGTTGCGTCGAGGCAAGTCTGATCGTAGGACGAGGGCCCATAATTGCGTTACCGCGAGTCTGACTCTTGGATGAAGATTAGACCGAAAATCTTGACCAAGGCGTAGAGTCCCGTCGACGCCACTCTGATCGTTGATCGAGGGCCGAGAGTCGCGTTACCACAAGTCTGACTCTTGGATGAACATATGACCCAAAATGTTGATCAAGGATCACAGTTGTGTCGACGCAAGGCTGATCATTGGACGAGGGCCAAGTGTCGCGTCACCACAAGTCTGACTCTTGGATGAACATTCGACCTTAAATTTTGACCAAGGCCTAGAGTAAAGTGGACGCAAGTCTGATTGTTGATCGAGCGCCAAGAGTCGCGTCACCTCAAGTGTGACTCATGGATGAACATTTGACCCAACTTGTTGACCAAGGCCCAGAGTTGCGTCGACCCAAATTTGATCATTGGAGGAGCGCCCATAGTCGTGTCACTATAAGTCTAACTTATAGATGAACATTTGACCTAAATTGTTGACCAAGGCCCTGAGTTGCGTCAACGTAAGTCTGATCGTTGGACGAGGGCCAAGATTTGCGTCACCATAAGTCTGACTCTTGGATAAACATTTCACCCTAAATGTTGACCAAGGCCCAAAGTTGCGTCGAGGCAAGTCTGATCGTAGGACGAGGGCCCTGAGTCGCGTTACCACAAGTCTGACTCTTGGATGAAGATTTGACCCAAAATGTTGATCAAGGCCCACAGTCGTGTGGACGCAAGTTTGATCGTTGGACGAGGGCCAAGAGTCGCGTCACTACAAGACTGACTCTTGAATGAACATTAGACCCAAAATGATGACCAAGGCCCAGAGTTGCGTCGACGCAAGTCTGATCGTTGATCGAGGGCCATGAGTCGCGTCACCACAATAGTGACTCTAGGATGAACATTTGACCCAAAATCTTGACCAAGGCCCAGAGTTGCGTGGACGCAAGTCTGATAATTGGAGGAGCGCCCATAGTCGCGTCACCATATGTCTAACTATTGGATGAACATTTGACCTAAATTGTTGACCAAGGCCCTGAATTGCGTCAACGCAAGTCTGATCCTTAGACGAGGGCCAAGAGTCGCGTCACCACAAGTCTGACTCTTGCATGAATATTTGACTCAAAATCTTGACCAAGGCCCAGAGTAAAGTCGAGGCAAGTCTGATCCTTGATTGAGGGCGGAGAGTCGCGTCATCACAAGTCTCACTCTTGGATGAACATTTGACCGAAAATCTTGACCAAGGCCTAGAGTTCCGTCGACGTCAGTCTGATCGTTGGACGAGGGCCAAGAGACGCGTTCAGACAAGTGTGACTCTTAGATGAACATTTGACCAAAATGTTGAGGAAGGCCCAGAGTTGCGTCGACGCAAGTCTGATCGTTGATCGAGGGCTAAGAGTCCCGTCACCACAAGTCTGACTCTTGGATAAACATTTGACCCAAAATCTTGAGCAAGGGCCAGAGTAAAGTCGACGCAAGGCTGATCCTTGATCTAGGGCGGAGAGTCGCGTCACCACAAGTCTGACTCTTGGATGAACATTTGACCGAAAATCTTGACCAAGGCCTAGAGTTCCGTCGACGTCAGTCTGATCGTTGATCGAGGGCCAAGAGTCGCGTCATCATAAGTTTGAGTCTTGGATGAAGATTTGACCCAAAATGTTGACCAAGGCCCAGAGTTGCGTCGAGGGAAGTTGTAATAGGAAAAGTTTATTATAGATGAAACTATGAATAAAATTCCAATAGTAATGAAAGTTCAAACTCAGGGAGGAGCAATGATTTTGGTAATACAATGGTCATAATGTTTGAGTTCTCTATCATATATGGTCTAGGTACAATTGAAGGATTTCAAAAGAAAATCATGTTCCTACCAAACAATAGAGAAACTTATATATATCATGATTAAGTACAATGGAAGAAACTTCTCATTGAGATTTTGCTATGTTTTCACTTTATCTTCACCACATCTACACCTCCAAAGAATGATTCTTCTATGGCTTTACTCCAATCTCAATCAGCTTTTGCCGTCATCAACTTTTGTACTTTGTTTAGACTTCAATAGATTCAGCTTCATTTCTTCTGTCTCTTTCATTGGATTAACTTCCTTGATATACACTCTAATTTGCTATAGTCCAATTGGTTACAGAATTTACAATGGCTGATTTTCTTCCTCACATCAATCATGTTAACATCTCCCCCATTCATCTTTTCTATGGATTTCTTACACTCAATAATTTTTTAAGGTATTTATTTCAAGGCTTTACCGCATTGATTTTCTCTCAATGGTTCAATTTTCACTCACTATGGGTAGGACAGATATAACTTCAGAATGCATTTTCACATACCATAGAATGTTATACCATGGATTTCTTACATATTCACATGTCATGCTGATCACATGGCTACTCATCTGATTTCACCATCTCAATGGATTTTGTTCACTCCAGGCTATAGAAATGGAATTATTACACACAACACTCCAGGCATAAATCTCACAATTTCATACAATGGAATTTTACAATTAAGGAAACTTCACTCTATCAATTCTGCATTTCTCTCAATCACAACTGACACTGCAATTCTCACACTTCTTACACAAAGAGTTTTACAATGGGATTTCAGTTTCACAAATACAGACACACAATCATTCATTATCAATTGAACTCACACCATTCAGAAACACGCAAGGACAATTGCGAAAGTACTCTTTCTATTAATTATCACACAAAACAGACACCACTATCGATCTAACTGCCGCACACCATGCCGCAGGGGACATTTGATCTCTTCAAACTCCAAGTACAATGGTAATCTTTTCATCTTTATCACCTGAATTCCAAGGTGCAACTGTTTTCCTTTATACTACGTCATTCATCCACAAGGTGTCTCATTCATCTATGATTATATCACTAAAATCCATTTGTATGCTTTAACTAATGACACTTAGCCTTATCATTCTATAATCTATTGCAAAGTATGCATAATTGTTCAAAAAGTTCTGTTTTTGCTCTAAAAGCATCCATAGACTCATACTACATAAGTCTGATCGTAGGACGAGGGCCCAAAGTCGCGTTACCACAAGTCTGACTCTTGGATGAGCATTTGACCCAAAATGTTGATCAAGGCCCACAGTTGTCTCGACGCAAGTCTGATCGTTGGACGAGGGCCAAGTGTCGCATCACCACAAGTCTGACTCTTGGATGAAGATTTGACCCAAAATGTTGACCGAGGCCCAGAATAAAGTCGACGCAAGTCTGATCGTTGATCGAGGGCCGAGAGTCGCGTCACCACAAGTCTGACTCTTGGATGAAGATTTGACCCTAAATGTTGATCAAGGCCCAGAGTTATGTCGACGCAAGTCTGATCGTTGGACGAGGGCCAAGAGTCGCGTCACCACAAGTGTGACACTTGGATGCAGATTAGACCCAAAATGTTGACAAAGACCCAGAGTTGCGTCGACGCAAGTCTGATCCTTGGACGAGGGACAAGAGTCGCGTCACGACAAGTCTGACTCTTAGATGAACATTTGACCTAAATTGTTGACCAAGGCCCAGAGTTGTGTCGACGCAAGTCTGATCCTTGGACAAGGGACAAGAGTCGCGTCACGACAAGTCCAACTCTTACATGAACATTTGACCTCAAATGTTGACCAAGGCCCACGGTTGTATAGACGCAAGTCTGATCGTTGGACGAGGGCCAAGAGTCGCGTCTACACGAGTATGACGCTTGGGTGAAGATTAGACCCAAAATGTTGAACAAGGCCCAGAGTTGCGTCGACATAAGTCTGATCGTTGGATGAGAGCCAAGAGTCGCGTCACCACAAGTCTGACTCATAAATGAACATTTGACCAAAGTGTTAACCAAGGCCCAGAGTTGCGTCGACGCAAGTCTGATCATTGGAGGAGGGCCCATAGTCGCGTCACTATAAGTCTAACTCTTGGATGAACATTTGACCTAAATTGTTGACCAAGGCCCAGAGTTGCGTCAACGCAAGTCTCATCCTTAGACGAGGGCCAAGAGTCGCGTCACCACAAGTGTGACTCTTGGATGAAGATTAGACCCAATATCTTGACCAAGGCCCGGAGTAAAGTCGACGCAAGTCTGATCGTTGGTCGAGGGTGGAGAGTCGCGTCACTACACTATAAGAAAACCCTGTTTTTTGTGATGTCTTGTGTAATGTCTAATGTATTTTGTGATTTCTTACTATCTTAAAAGATGTCTTCGAAGACGGGAGGATGTCTGTACGTCTAACGGGCACATTTTGGATTGGGGGGGCATGAAGACATCACCAAACAAAAAGATGTTGGTGAAGACATGGATATCTTTGAAGACATCTTGATAGACATCAAACTGCCACGTTGGCAAGGGATTTTAGACCAGCAAGGTAAAAACGACCAAAATTTACCGTGACGCATGGGGTAAAAAGCATTTCTAATGTTAAAAGAGTAGGTGAATGGGCGGTTTTCAAAAGTAGAAAAAAACATCACACTTTAGTTGTTTTTTTTTTTTTTTTTGCTAAAACATTATGTGACGTGGCAATACTGAAAATACTAATTTCAGGCTATTCTCACTATTTTTTCATTGGTCTATTTTTTTTTTAAATATTAAAATATATAATTATATTTCAATAAAAAAATATTTTGTAAATTTTTATTATATTCAAATAAATTAGAATATTATAATTCTGTAATTTTTTATGATTAAAAAATATTTAAATATTAAAAAATATTATATATAAAATATAATATATATATATATAATATCTACAAGATAACAATGGTGCCAAAAAAAAAAGTAAAAGTAATTTCGTGGATATTTAATCCTCAAAAAACACGTGGACATAGATTAATAAAGTTATTTACAGCGCTTTATCTACATGGCAACAAAAACTCCACGTCAGACGAGTTGACAAGTCATTCAACATTTAGTCGGATGTCTAACACTATGTCCAACTTACCATAACTACAGTCAGGCATGAATGTCCGCATAGACATCTACTTGGATGTCTATGAAGATGTTTTGCACGACATCCTCCTAGACGTCATATACTAAAAAACGGTAGTACTTAAGAGTCTTTTAAAGAATAATATCAACTTTTTCTCTTACTGCTTGTCCTCCATTGGCGCGGGTCTCTGATTGGGGTAATCCTCAAATACATAAAGAAAATATAAAAAGAAAATAAAAACAATAAACAGTGTTTTTTGGCTTACTTCAAGAAGGAATTAAATATTATTGATTACTTATAGATTAGATTATTATAGTCTAATGGCAAGACTATACATTACTCTATCATTAACAACCAATATTATACAAATTAAAGCAAATTTACAAGAAATATGAATTTATGAAAAAAGCTATTTAATACAGTTTAGGAGACAATTCAAGAATAGAATTAGTATTAAGAAAGTTAGTTGGAAAGTTAGTTAGGGTAGAAATAAAAGGTAGTTGAGAGTTTAAAAGAGAGCCTATCACCATGGAAGACTATAAATAAAGTCTCATGATTGTAATTCGACACTTTTTCTATCAATAAAGTTTATTTGATTTGTTGTGGAAAGAACTTTAAAGCATCTAGTATTTGATTTGTTGTGAGGGAAAACAAAAGACCTTTTATAGTTAATGTGTTGTGATTGAAACCCTGAAAATGTCATGAGATGTTTATGATAATGTCTGCAGGGATGTCTAAGATGACGTTTATGAAAATGTCTAACATGATGTCTATGAAGATGTCGAAGATGACATCTATGACAGCATCCAGAACCATCTACAGGGATGATTTTCATTGACTTCAATGGATGAACAGAGGCGGCTAGGGTTTGCTGCCGCCGCCATAGTTAGATCATGAGACCTTTAAGTAGAATTAGAGGCTGGACGAAGCTCATTTTTGTCTTCATTTTTTCAAAGAGTTAGTGTTTGGAGTGTAGAGGCTAAGGTTTGCTTCTTCATGTGGCTAGGGTTTGTTTCCGCCGCCATAGTTAGGTCATGAGATCTTCAAATGGAATTACAAAGCTCATTTTTGCCTTAGTTTTTCCAAAGAGTTTGTGTTTAAAGTATAGAGGATTTCGAAATTGTTTCCATTCAGTTTCAGAATGATTGTTAACTACAATAAGAGAATAGTATTTGTAGAAATTCAATAGCTCTCAAGAGTAGGTTTCCTTCTTCATGTGGCTAAAATTTGCTACTTAAGAGGTACTGGATTTCAAAAGCATCTTGTACAAGAAACCCTAGGACTTGTAGAATTTGATTTGTTGTGAAGGAAACCCTAGTACTTGTAGTATTTGATTTGTTGTAGAAGATGTCTATGATGATGTCTGCAAGATGTCTTAGAGCATGTCTATAAAGATGTCTAAATGTGTTGATGGAATTCTATTTTGGAAGGTGGGACATAAGAGGTCGGGGCAGCGAGCACGATCTGAGGCCGCGAAGCGACATGCGTGCTTGTAGGTGAGTGGAACAAATGTATGTATGGATGTCTATAACGTTGTTTTTAATGATGTCTAGAAGGATGTCTGAAGAAATGTCTAAGCAGATGTTTGCAAAAATGTCTAACTGTGTCGATATCTTGAGGTTAGGAAGTAAACCATCTCAACCTAGGTAGTGCAATTAAATGGAATTAAATCAGAATTTTTTTACCTTTACAAACCCTTCTTTAAATGCAGTTGATATTGGCTTATTGAATATGTGTAGCGGCGGGACATGCACATGACCATACGGGTATCGACAGCAAGCGATGGAAGTGGAGGGACTTACGGAGTTCAAATTGTGGGTGCGTAGTATATCGTAGTTGTTGACAGGCGTATTAGTAAATATTCTAGTTTGTGTTATCTGAGGTTTTAATGACCTAAGCAATATATGTTTGATTCATACTTTTTGATGTGACAATGTTTAGAGTTGATGTTATGTGAGACGTCTGTGGATTACAAATCTGATGACTATATAAACATCTAAAAATGTCATCCTAGATGTCCTTTCATATGCCCAAAAAACATCAATAGTAACATTGTTGCAAACATCATGTCCTACGAGATGTCGCTACAAACATCCGAGCAAACATCACAAACTTAATAAGGACATCAACGTAAACATCATTCTACGCACTTGAAACATCTTATAAGACATAAAAATTGTCTTCTAAGATATTTTGTAAGACATTGCATACGTCTTGCAAGACATCTTGTACAACATCTAAGATGTCTTGCAAGACATTTAAGTCGTCTTAAATGATGTCTAAAACTATCATAATAGGAGCATAAAACCTCCGCAATATGCTGACGTGGCATGCCATGTCATTTTTCCAAGTCCACGTCAACTTTTCCCGCGTGCCACGTCGGATATTCCCGGGTGCCACGTCGGATTTTCCCGCATGCCACATCGATTTTCCCGGTCCACGTAGGATTACTCGCGCGCCGCCATGTCATCTTTCGTGGGACCATGTAAAATTCCACATCATGATGAATTTCATCCCCACGCGCACTTTGCCTGTTGAATTCAAGTTGATGTGTCATCTACGTGGCACCTACGTGGCACACTTTTTACCATTCCAAAATTACCTTAAGACATCTTTGATCTTAAGACATTTTCTGTCTTTTTAGACGCCCGCTTAGACATTTGAGTCGTCTAGGATGTCTTATCGTCTATAAGACATCTGAATTAATGTCTACGATGTCTTTTTAGACATCATTTACAACATCATTAAAAACGCAGGTTTCTTATAGTGCTAGAAGTCTGAATTCTGGATGATCATTTTACCCAAAATCTTGACCCAGGCCTAGAGTTCCGTGGACGCGAGTCTGATCGTTGATTGGGGGCCGAGAGTCGCGTCACCACAAGTCTGACTCTTGGATGAAGATTTGACCCAAAATGTTGACCAAGGCCCAGAGTAAAGTCGACGCAAGTCTGATCGTTGATCGAGGGCCGAGAGTCGCGTCACCACAAGTCTGACTCTTGGATGAAGATTTGACCCTAAATGTTGATCAAGGCCCAGAGTTATGTCGACGCAAGTCTGATCGTTGGACGAGGGCCAAGAGTCGCGTCACCACAAGTGTGACACTTGGATGCAGATTAGACCCAAAATGTTGACAAAGGCCCAGAGTTGCGTCGACGCAAGTCTGATCATTGGACGAGGGCCAAGAGTCGCGTTATGACAAGTCTGACTCTTAGATGAACATTTGACCCCAAATGTTGAACAAGGCCTAGAGTTGCGTCGACGTAAGTCTGATCGTTGGACGAGGGTTAAGAGTCGCGTCACCATAAGTCTGATTTTAGGATGGACGTTTGACTCAAAATGTTGACCAAAGCCCAGAGTTGGGTGACACATGTCTGATCTTTGGACAAGGGCCAAGTATCGCGTCACCACAAGTCCAACTCTTGGATGAACATTTGACCCAAAATGTTGAACAAGGCCCATAGTTGTGTTGACGCAAGTCTGATCGTTGGACGAGGACCAAGAGTCGCGTCACCACAAGTCTGATTCTTGGATGAACATTTGACTCTAAATCTTGACTAAGGCCTAGAGTTGTGTCGACGCAAGTCTGATCCTTGGACGAGGGACAAGAGTCGCGTCACCACAAGTCCGACTCTTGGATGAACATTTGACCCGAAATGTTGACCAGGGCCGAGAGTTGCATCGACACAAGTCTGATCATTTGACGAGGGCCGATAGTCGCGTCACTAGAAGTCTAACACTTGAACGAACATTTGACTCAAAATGTTCACCAAGGCCCAGAGTTGCGTCGACGCCAGTCTGATCGTTAGAATAGGGCCGAGAGTCGTGTCACCACAAGTCTGACTCTTGGATGAACATTTGACCCTTAATGTTGACTTAGGCCCTGAGTTGCGTCGACGCAAGTCTGATCATTGGACGAGGGCCAGAGTCGCGTCATCACAACTCTCACTCTTGGATGAGCATTCGTTCTAAAATGTGTTTGAAGGCCCTGTGTTACGTCGAAGCAAGTCTGATTCTTGTACGAAGGCCCAGAGCCGCGTCTCCACATGTCTGACTCTGCGAAGCCTGCGTCGACGCAAGTTTGGGAGGAGGTCGAGGGATTTGTTTTTTTTTTTCATCATGATTCGTTGGATCTCCTCGAAATCTCCTCTTGTGGTCTTTGTTTTATGCTTGTCTTTGGTTACAAGATGAAATGGCCCGGAAGGGGCTCTTGTTGGCTTGTGTCAATCTTGTTCTCGCATGCCGATGATGGCTCCACTCATGGGTTTTGGGCCAGCCTATAGGAGCTCTGAGGAATTGAATGGACTTACCCTCTTGCCGAATCTTGTTGGATTAGAATGTTTGCATCTGTGTGGGAGGACGTGGATCACTTTCTTGTGGAAATGCTCCAGAGCACCCGGGACTTGCGTCGACGCAAGTCTGGGAGGGAGTCGAAGGAATTGAAATTTTTTTGCTTCTTGATCCTCTATATCTCCCCGAGAGCTCTACTGCTAGTCTCTGTTTAGTCCTTGTGTGTGGTCACAGGAAGGAATGCCCCCGAAGGAGCTCTTGCTGGCTTATATCGATCCCTGGTCTCCATGCCGATGATTTTAAAGTTAGCTGCTGTGTCTGTCTACTTGGGTCGTTTTTGATTGAGGGGGTGGTGCTGTATTGGTTATCATTTGTTTGCCTGTATTTTGATGATCTCTACTCTTTTATAGTAGGACTCGATTAGTTGGTTCTGCGTGGGAATTGAAGCATGTGTGAATGAATTTTTAATATTATTTTTATAACTATTGGATGATCCTATTATTTTGTTAATTGGGCAGCTTAGGGCATTTTTTTTCAGAGGTAGTTTCTAGTTTTTGTTGAATGTTTGTGTATGCTTGTTGATAATTGACTTACCATTGGTTTCGTGTGGTATTGCAGGATCCTTTAAAGCAAAAAAAAATTGACCGAGAAGAGGAATCTGGTGGTGATAGCGACTTGTCTGCTCTAAGAGATCATGTCATGGCTGTAGTAGAGTCCCGTCGTTTAGTAGTAGCATTGTCCTCGGTTCCCAAAACTCCGCCTCGTGCCTCACTTGTCGGTCACACTTCACGTGATGACGTTGATCGGGTTGCAAGAGCAATTTACATGAGAAAATATAATGATGAGGCTAAAGCTCGACGTATGGAAGCAAAAGCATTAGCTATAGTTGCACCAAGACGTTCTCCGCGACTTGCCGCAAAGTTGTAATCATCTTATTTGTATTGTCAGATTATATGATCTGTTTATCATATTTTAAATTATAAATTGGATATGTAGTATTATTTATATCTCATTGTTGCTTGATCCATTCTTATTCATTTTGTGGTGTGTTGTTTCCCGATTCTCTAGATTCTCATATGAACATAGCTCAAGTCCATCTCATTGAAGATGAACATAGCTCAAGTCCATCTCATTGGAAATTGACGGTCATCTTGAAGCCATGCAAGATCATGATGGACACAACTCTCATTCTGAAGATGAAGACACTCCTTTGCGTGGGAGTGTTAATATTGGGATTGTCCACATGCCTACCCATCTTCAGAACAAAGATGCAGATTGGAGTGCGCACGAGATGAGAATGATCCACAAAAGTCATTCAATTGCTGTTATAAACAGGTTCTGGTACAAACTTGTCAAAAAGTCTCGCATGCTAATTCCATTGTGTTGTCTTGTTTGCTATCCTAAGGTTCGACCTATATCTGAACAAGACGTCAGAAAATTGGGGAATGGGTTCAACAGAGGCTATCGCGACGGCGACCGGGTCATGTGCGTTTCTTCCTTCGATAGGAAAGGGAGAGAAAAATTGGTTGATGCCGAAGATGTTGTGTGGACGAATCCTCAATGGAAATCAGCTAATGAAGAGTTTGAGAAGAAGCTGCAGTCCGATCCGGATCTCCAACACCTCAGTGACAATTATATTTACTTGTACGAAGGTAACCACCATGTTACGGCGTAGATGCGTCACATAGAGAGGTACTATAAGATGGAATCTTCGTCGTACATCTCCGTGGATTGTATCGTACTTGATGCACGAGGAGAGAGCAACCTCCTGCTTGACGCTATAAACGGCATAAATTGGTGAATAATAGTCTAATTTTTTCGATTCGCTCTATTTGTATTCTGATTAACTTCAATGTTTCTCATGTCTGATCCTCCTCTGCAGGTCTACTGAACATGACCATGTCGAAGACGGTTTGTGTGCAAAATTGTAGCGCATGAGGAAGTTCGGTAAACTGATACTTGAGGATTTCAAGGATCTCAGAGGATTACAGAATATGCAAGAACGCCAAAGCAAAAAAAGAAACTTAGTATCCTGTAACAATTGACATTTTCGTAAAGTTCTTATATGCGGTAAGTAAGGTGGAATGTGTTTCACATGTGATTCTTTGTATTTGGTTCTTTACACCTTATTAATCTTTTCTATATTTTGTACAAAGGAGATTAGCAAAGGCATCAGATGACGCTGAAACGAATGACTACGCCACCGTCCCAAAGGAGAAACAAACAGGACCCGGAGTATGGAGTGCCATAGATAATGCGATCAAAGCAGAAATCAAGTCCATTTGTGGCAAAAACTTCGATAAGATGGTCGTTGTGACCAACAACAAACTTGGGAAAGTATTTGCCAAGGAGGAATAGAAAGCACCCCTTTCAAGTTTCATATGACTCTATTCCTAATCATGTTCCATAACTCGATTCTTACTTATGAATTTCATGTGCAGATTTATTCCCATTACAGCAAGAACCTGAAACCCGATATGACAATCGATCGCTTACACATGGTAACCACTACCAATGTTCACTTCGATTTCAAGGGAAAGTGGCTCCAATGGTGGAACGCATCAAACAAAGTTCGACGATCTTTTCGCTTCCCAGAAAAACGTCCAATGACAGATAGAACTTTGATTGCATTCCTACATAGCGCTTCTCTTTGGGCACATGTAACTTAATTTTTTGTTACGTGTTTTCAAAGTTAGAGTTCATATGGTATTTTAATATTTAACATGTTTTCTTCTTTCACAGCTCGAGAAATTACTTCAAAGTGATTTGCAAAACTTGATTGACAACAAAAACCTCAGCATTGAGTGGTCTAGTGTTGTTCTAAAGCCATCAGCGTATGTCGAGAAGTGGAGGTTGCTCTTATGGGAGAAGGAATTTGGCAACTATCTTGGTCCTAATGCAAACCCAAAGTTCATCTAAGGCTCAGATATTCAAAAGAGTACTGGAGGCAAAGTTACAATTAAGCCGCTTTTATTCCGGTATGTTTCTAATTTACTATTCAATTATTATAAAATTGGTACAACTTGTTCAATTTTCACAATCTAATTTGTTTACTTTTTTGTAGGTACTTAAAACAAGAGCTTGTTGCAAAGGGAATATTACCTTCGTTCTCTATTCCATTAGAGTTTGAGGATGTCTCAGTCACAAATGATCCCCGCAGCTATTTCTCACAAGCCCAACAAGAGCATTTTACTTACTTGCAATTGACGACTGGTGGATGGTTCCTTGAGTGCTACGACAATTACATGCACAAGGAGGAGAAGCATCTTACTCGAAACCTCGCTTCAAAAGCAGCTGACTCTGCACCGATGGAGATTGACGACGATGACGATGACAACCTCTCCATTTTACCAGCCGCACCTGATCCAATCTCTTCTCCTTCTTCACCAGTTGCAGTGCCCAAGTCTCGAGCAAACAGGAAGCGACGCAACGCTGTTGCGGAGCCTGTAGTAGATCTTAGGCAAGAATCCGAAGAAATTGCTCCTCTCCCAGAAGACATTGGAGGGCCAGAAGATGCTGGCGTGACTCAGGCTTCAGAGGGAGCGACAAACAATGCAATTCGACGCGGTGCAAGATTGACTCAACTTTCTATAGGTGAACTTACGAATGTTGGGTCCCCTCCTCAATCATTTACCGTTGACCACAACTCCCTGCAGTCCCCACGTCGCCTCAGCCAGCCAATATTCGCGAAACGCCCTCTTCCGAAACCCAATCACATTAGTAGCAGCTCGTCGTCAAAAATTTCAGTCACTCTGCCTATGTATCTCGAGAAGGGGAACATTGGAGATTTGGTTCATCAATCGTTGAAATCTGGAAACTGGGATTCGCAAGTCCTCGATATCGTCAAGCACATCAAGAAGGTACTATTTCGTAGAATCATCATTTATAATCTCCGTTCTTACATTTTGTACTTATAAATCTATTATCCACCATCTAATTATTGACTTGTACCTCAGATTGGAAAAGACCGGAAGTACCCATGTACGGCGATGGAATACAATCCCTTACAAAAAGACACCGAAAGACGACCTATAGTTATAAATTTCAGTTTGTATAAACCAAAGCATTCGCATATAATTTTGACAAGTGTAATAGGAAATTGATGACGTCAGCCCTAATTAGTCTCCAAATTCTAAAATTGGTAAAATAAATCTATTGATACCCTAAAGGGCCATCCCAAATTTTGGTTCAGATTTTGTATATGATTTGAATTGTATTGGTTACACATGATGATGCCAGCCCTAATTTAATTAACTTTTATCTAAAATTGCAAATGTGGATCATTTATGAAATATTGCAGGAATGTAATACCATGGAAAGAAATGGATAAAGGACCTATACCCACGGTTTTGGGTACTTTTATGCCTAAAAATAACCATTTCAAAATTTCAGAACCACCCATTCCATGGTAATAGGGCCATTAACTTTTAATTTTTTTTTTCTTACCGCTCAAACTTTACCGCTCACCGCTCACCGCTCACATCGGTGGTTTCCCCGTTATAGTTACAGTGGCCAGAATTCCCAAAGGTGTCACTGGAGCATCGTTGGACATCCTTAGTATGAATTGGGCCATCTTAGGTGAAGGTAGATCTAACTGTCGTTGGAGACCATCACTCATAACGTTGACACCGGAGCCCCCATCCACTAAGACGTGAGACAATTTGTGTTGCCCTAGTTTTAAATGGATTACTGCGGCGTCTGATCAATTGTGGTAACATTGGAGTCCACAGTCATCAATGTTGTCGACGTGTCTGGCAAGGCAGCTTGCTAAAAATATTTTTGTAATTCGGGCCTAATTTTTAACAAGTTGGTCAACGTGATACTCATCGTTGTGTTGTCGAGTACCTGCTGCATGTTGATACCTAAAGACGACTCTAAGTCTTGTTGAATTTGCTTGCGAATGTTGTGCAATCGTTTCCAGTGTTGTTCTGGGAACGGCTTGCGATGTTCTATCACATGTTCAAGTGCAGCGGCCTTAGACCTTGTGGTGACAGCTGCAGTGCTAATGGTTGAGACATTGGTTTCGGTATTGTGAACTTCTATCAATGTTACTCCCCCCTCTCCTGTTGGGGCTGGGCTTTTGAGTGTCTGAAGGTATCGTAGCGTGGTGGTTTCACTCCGAGGTAGTGCGATACTGAGACCACCATTGTTTGAAAACAAGACACTGCCCTCGTCTGTGGTGCGAGCAGCCGCATTCCCAACATCCGTCGTTCCTTCCTGTCTGAAAGGCGTCTATATGGACTTCTTCAGGGTATAAGGCAGCGGTAGTAGTGCACTAGTGCGTGCCCATCTGTAGTTATCAGTGCGTGTGTTACAGGACGCGAACCAGCAACGCCCATTATGTGCCTTTCCACACGTTGTGTATAACATCAATGTTATTCATGTATCATTTCATTGATTCGATAATGGTAACAGAGGAGCTTGAGTTTTATTAGGTAACCCTAGCTCTCTGCTGATGTCATTGGCGGCTGTCAGTATGACGGGTAAGGTCTTTACCCCTCTAATTACTATACCTTGCTGAATCCAAGGTAACAGCCCCTTTTTGAACCATTCACACAAGTAGTCATCTATTGGCCTCTGACTCAACTTATCGGCCAACTATTTGAATTGGTCGTAGAAGGTATCCACAGTTTTTCCTTTTTCTTGGGTAATATTTCTCAAGGCGCAGAGAATTTTGGAAGACGTTTTTAACTTACGAAATTTTTGCAGGAAACTTCTTTCCATGTCGTCCCGGGTAGGATTGGCATGTTCGGCTTCAAAGTCAATATACGAGTTGATAAAGTTTCCTTGCAATGTGGTACCAAAGATATTTTGTAAGTCCGCAGTAATGGAGACTCCATTAGTTCTCGCTATAACTTTAAAGCGTCGGATATGCCAATAGGGATCCGCATTGTTATCAAACACCGGGTATGGTATCTTTGGTAACTTAATGAGCCTATCTCTTTCTCCTGCATGCATCAACGTAGCTACTGTCGGGTTTATAGGGGGCACCGATGTTGACGATGATGGCATTGCTGCAATCCCTGGACTCGGTATGGAAACGGAAGTGGTTGTGCCTTGCAAATGCTGGTACTGGTGACTAAGCATTTCCAAGTTGGCATTAATAGCGTCATTTTTGGCAACAAGGTCTGTCATTTGTTGCTTCATCCATTGTAAGAATTCTTTGGTAGCATCGAGGTCGTCAGTAGGTGAAACTACTTCTGGTTCTTTGTCTTTCTACTGCTGAGGCAGCATTTTGCTTGCGTAGGGCTTCTACTCGACTTCTGAGTATCTCAACACTCCATCCCTAGCATAGTCGCCAAAATGTTAGTTGGGTAAGTGTGGAAGTGCGTTGCGAGAATACCTAAGTCGACCAACGTAAGTATTTTTAGGCAACGGGGAGTATTTTCGTACGAGGGGTGACAGAAGAAGTTGGTACAGTGCTGAGAAACACTTCGAGAAGTGCATGGGAACCACCCTGGTCAACGTGGACTGCGGAGTTAACAAAGATTAGGTAGTGTTAACCCAATGTTGTAACTAAGAGGAGCCTCTGTGACTCCGTCAAAAGGTGTCCCTGGAGTCTATGGTAACTCTGGCAAGAGAGCGGAAGAGAAAGAACATAGTCAGTTAGCCAACGAAGGGCGGAGATAACATCATTGTCAAAGGAGTAAGCTAGGTAGGCCTAAATGCTGTCCTACAGTGCTCTCTCGCTAAGGCAGCGACGTGAGGAAAGATAGAGTGTTCAATCCAAAGTTCCCGAAGGTAGGAAATGGTGGCTAAAACAATGAAAGAGACAAAGCGCGGCGTAGAGTAGAACACCGGAGGAGTACAAGGAGATTAGTCAAGCATGTAGAAGAAGTAGATAGAAGCAAGCAAACAGATAAGAGTAAGACTGGCCTTTTGCCTTGTATTGATAATGGAATAAGAGTACAGATTGTATAATCCCCAATCGCATGTGTCAATCTCTAACAAGAAGGTGTCTAATTGTGTCCTACTACGCTCTTAAGTACCGCTGATGTCTCCTGAGTCTTCTGCTGCCAATCGGTGGCCTTATCTTCCCGTCATAATTGCGTCCCACCTATTGTCAACATTGGCTCTGGTAACACCCTCCCTCTCCGTACCCGCCCCTACCACGCCCCTCCCTTTCCTCCCCCCTCCCCCGCCCCCTCCACCCCTCACCCGTCCCGCACCTCAGTCACCCGCCTCCTCGCCCCCTCACCCGCCCCGCCCCCAATGTCACCCGCCCCCTCTAAAGTTCACCCGCCTCCTCTAAAGTTCACCCGCCCCCTCAAAAGTACACCCGCCGTGACAAAAGTTCACCCGCCACGGCACAATTTCACCCGCTTCGACGCCACGATGGACTTACACGTCACATCCTACGTGGCTTTTTACTGCAAAGTTTCTTACCCACAAACAATTTCACACCCCCTACAATCAAGGTGGGCAGGCACGCCGGCCCGTTCGGGACAACTCGTACGCCCGTTTTGCTTGCTTGATTTCCTCAACACGCTCGATATGACAACCTTGACCGCAGGTCAGAACAATCGTTAGTCTAGCGAGACCGCCGGTCGTCCAGTGGCAATAGTCGGTCGCATAGGGGCGACAGTCGGTCGCTAATAGGCGACCGGCGATCGCCGACAATCGCGGTGGACAAGGCGACCACCGGTCGAGGACGAGTTCCAGTCCTACATGGCGCAGTCGCTCAAATACAGTCATCGTATTGCTGAGTTGTACAGTCCATGTGGTAGCCACATAGGATTCAACGAGGACAGGGTAAATCAAGGGTAACTTTTCTGAAGGAAAAGGTTCTGTAGATTCTATTAGACATTCTAAGGCTCAATGTCTGTCTGACATGTCAAGTCTATCTAACGTTCGACAGTGTCACATAAGACAACCCTGGAAGCGAGTGCAAATTCGAGAGCATTTCACAGATGCAGAAGACACATCGCAACCATCACGAGGACCTCTTCCACCTAACAATATAGCACCAAGCCAACAACCATCGCTACTATAGTCGTCACTCACGTTGCCAACCCGTAAACTCTTGACCTAAAACGTTTTCTGAATGTAGACGGCATTTGATCAAGATGTTGGAGGATGCAACAAGGGATGTCAAAATAAGAGAGGCTAGCGACAATAAAGCAGAACTAAATGATGCTTAGGACGAGGTATGCAAGTACTTTGTTGAATACCTAAACCCAGCTAGAAGGTTTGCATATCCAAAATTGAATGATGTTTATTGTCGAGGGTGCAATAAGTTGTTAGGGAAGAAATATTACAACATCCACAAAAACGCTGCCAACATACGCGACAAACGTACGCGACAAACATTTGTTGCACAAAAGTATTGTCACGGCCTTCAAAGTCATCTACAAGGATGAAGAACCTCCTGGACGCGAAGATCAGATGCCTAGGGAAGTCACTCAACTAAATTGATGACCTGCAGAGCAAACTTCTCGCTGTTGATCAATCCGAGGACGAATAGCAGTCTCACAAACAGAGCAAAAAATTACGCGAGTAACGTCGCCAGCTAATGGCACAATCAAGTCGGGAGGATAGGGTCACCGTTCGGCAGCAAAGTCTACCGCGGCATGAGCAATACTTAAAGACGTAGAAAATAGAGAACAACACTTCTTAATCATCTCAATGTAGAGATAGAATCAAGTTTACAACCATTGTACTCTTATTCCACAGTATCAATACAAAGGCTAAAAGCCAATCCTTCTCCCTACTTGCCTAACGCTTACACTTTTATGGTTATCATCCATTCGACTTCTGCTCTACTCTCTTTTGTGCTATCTACGTTGTGCTAACTTATTTGTTGCCCAGCCTTGTGTAAGTCCCAAATACGCGCAATTGACCACCGGTGTTGTCGTCGTTAGGCAATCAGTGATGTCGTTGGAGTGCCCTAAGTTTAGGGTTTAGGGTAATTTTACGACATCCACAGAGGTACTATTACCTGCTGCCGACATTTAGTATCTCCACGATTTTCCTCAGAACATAAGAACACTTACTAATTATACGAGAAGCCCTCTATGGCGCCACCATAGTCTACAAGGGAGGCTCTCTTCAGAGCCAAAGGTTACCTCGGCCTAACTGGCTGACCACACCAAGTAGGCCAATTACAATGACCATGTTCTTGAGTGTCAAGTTACCTTACAGCCCCGTGGCCATGCAAGACTAGTGTTCACATGCCTAAAGTCTCTCTTCACTTAGAAACTCCCTACTGCCTCGAAAAAAGCAGACATTGGTCAAATTGAGTAGGTTCGTAAAGCACTTCAATACTTCGATCGACTAACACTTGCCCATCAAATAACGGAGGAGTGCAAAAAAACGTGACAATGTAGGGATATCCTCATTGAAGATGTTCTCTCTAGATTCAAAACAAGGGACTAGAGATTGGTACATGTTTTAAGTAAATGCAAGCCTTCCCTTGAAACTGCGTCGCTCGATATATCTAATACAAGAAGCGACTCGCCCTGCGAGCTTATTATCTCCAGCCGAGAATCGTCTAGTCGCGAGTAATCTGGAATTAAATATCTTGGAAAAATTGCCATATTAAATGGTTGTCACTACTAAAAACATGAGAGATTGGAACTATACAATAGACAAGAATACAATAGACTTACTCATCATAAAACCGTCCATGTTCAATTAACAAAGCTATCAATGTAAACAACTGATTCTCGTGACCCATAAGAATACAATAACCCAATGCAGGGATGCAGTGCGTGGAGTGCGCAGTCAAAGAAAAGGTCTAATGTCAATAGCGAATGCTCCTCACCAATAAGAATAAAATAAATGAAAATATTGGTGTTGAAACCATAAGCTAAAAACACATTGGCTTAAATAGAATAACAAAGTCATTTGAATAAAAAATCTTAAGTTTCAGTGTCTATTGTTCAGTAGCCGTTAACCTTAAACTTATAGTTGAAAGATTCATAGCGTGTCCATCGCTGAAGCGCAAACACTTAGCAAAGGGTTACGAAGCAAAAATCCAATTGTAACACTTCGCTACCTTACTTTTGATGACGCAAGGATTTGGCTGATGGCAATGATAGAGAGGTGTCCGGATGCCATCGTCAAAGACACATGAACTGGAAGCATATATTTATTCCTAAATCTCCTTAGCTATTGCTCACTACAATGTACACAAATGTACCAATTTTTGTACTTGCATAATAGTCCAATTTGAAGTACAAAATATGATTATTGTTTGTGTCTAACAGTTTGTAGACAATTTCTGAAATGAGCAATGTTTACTTCAAGCAAATTATCAACAAGAGAAAATTCTTATATTTCGTTGATGAATTGGGAGCCTCTCTGAAATTACATAATAACTTTTGTTCATTTTTAAATTTTATTAAAATTTATCATACTATTGATTGCTCACTTGTTGTATTTTAGTTGCGTTTATCGTCTAAGTACATTTCCTCCGCTACAATCGTTAACGTCTCCTCGTCCAGGTTTAGGAGCTCGTCTATCTCGTACACATTTTAGACGTCCTGCATGAGGGTCCAGAATTGATTCAATCGAGTATCTATGTGAATCGAGAAATCCTAGTTCCCTTTCCAAGATAGATGTGTTATGAAATATGCATTCCGTCTCTTTTATAAAATTTTGCTCAAAATACAGTATGATGAATCTAATACCTAAATTGGATCTATAAAGTTGAATTTCTAAATATAGATACTTTAATTTTACAATGAACAAAAGATAATAAAACTTTGCAAATTAGTAAAACATGTATTATCTATTTTTAGTAAAAACATCAAATATGATGGGCTAAAATTACATGTATACGATAATATAGAAAAAGGCCACTTATAAACAAAGGGGAACACTATTAGTTTTCCAAAATAGCATGTTCTCTAACACTTAGGGAACCTTGCCCAATCTGTGTTTGAAGGCTTATTGTGAACAATCTACGAATCCAAATGAGGTTCTCTAAATTCAATGTAGTTTTCAACTCACCAAACTCTTGGGAAAAATTGAAAAAGTTTCAATAAAAATAATTTGTTTACTTCGCTACAGCTCCTCAAAATTTGGAATCCATCATAAAATAGTTGATTGGACTCTTAGGGGTTAAAATCAAGAATGCCCACGGGACATCTTTACCTTGTACATAGGTACCTCCTGCCATTCGTCGCCTTACTGGAACTGTACCGTACCGTACCTTAGTAAACCAAAGTGAGGACTGAAGCTCACGAGGGGCGGGGGGACGCAGAAGAGGCGGGCGCACAACACATGAGGGCCCGTCACCTCAGCCACGTGCGCCGCCTCCAGACTGAGTATCGCCGAAAGCCCGCCACCGGCATTTGTCGATCTACTCTGCATCCCCTGTTCCTGTCAGCAATTGCCCTTCACGACATTCCCATTCTATGCACTGCTTTCTCGATTGTCTGTAGTTTGAATTGTTTGAGAAAATTAAAATATTCTCGCTGCTGTGGGTAGTCCCTCTCCCTCCGCGATGGGTCGCGCGCCATGCTGCGAGAAAGACAGCGTCAAGCGAGGGCCCTGGACGCCGGAGGAGGATGCCAAGCTCTTGGCCTGCATTGCGCAGCAGGGGACGGGCAGTTGGCGCACACTGCCGAGAAAAGCTGGTAGCCATCGACTGCTTTCATCATCTAACCATCCGATGCGCCTCACGTGAAAGTTTTCCTGTGTCTAAGATCAATGCAGGAGTATGAATGATTAAAATACAGTCGCATCTGGAACGCGAATAACGCCGAATTTGCTGAATGTCATATTTTCTTGTCCTGAAGGCAATCGTTTGCAGGTTCCGACGTAGAAGCACATGACGAAATAATTGACGTTCTGATTCCGAAATTGGGAAGGACTGTTTCACGTGAGCAATGGAGGAAGAAGGACGTGAACTTTGACGAATCTGCTCGAACAATCTCAAATTAACATGGAATAGCCTTTGATCGACATTTAGACGCCTCTTCGCTGTCAGATCCTGCTATCACGTGGCAGGCGATTTCGATTTTTTCATGAGATGCATGGCGTTGCTTGACCAGTAGTGTAACGATTGTTTGTCTTCGGTCTGCGGGCTTCATTCCGACGAGTAGACGCTTCTGCTGATCATCAGTTTTCGGGACTAATGCTGTCGTCGTGTAGAAAAAATCTACTGTAGTGGGTTCATGATCGTTGACGTTGTTCTGATGCGGCTGATATCAGTCAGAATGATCGTTATTTTTCATAACTGAGTGTTGATCAAATTTGTATAGTTTCATGTTGTGCTGATTGTTAGAGATGTAGTCATCGGATGGCTGTACTTCGACAGGAACTTATTGTCGAGTAAGCTTCATTGTTGTCGAGTATGCTTGCTGTGTCTGCCCCGCACTTCACGCGTTTCGAGAGTTATCAAAGTCAAGTCACAAGTATCGATGATACTGGGTGGTCCGAAAGTTGGAGGGCGAAAGATGAACTCATATTTTGTAGGTTTCAACAGGTTTGCAGCGGTGCGGTAAAAGCTGTCGGCTACGTTGGACGAACTATCTGCGGCCAGATCTTAAGCATGGGCGATTTACCGATCATGAAGAGCATATTATCATCAACCTTCACGCAGCTTTGGGAAGCCGGTGAGAGAAACACTTTTATCATCCCCTTAAGATCTGGAATGTCTTGAGTGAGCACTTCAGATTCAAAGGATGAGCATCATTATCAACTATTACCGTTAGTGCACAAGATTAGTCATCATGAACAGATCTGCCGAATTTCTTTCCAAGCCAATTATCAGCGGTCAGCGTCATGACAACGTCTATGGATTGCTGCCTGAAGGCATGATCCAGACATTGTGTTACCGCGTCATTTCGTTCCTCTGACACTGAACAACCTCTCAGAAAATTGAGAGCTAAAGAGAAGCAGGACATGATTTCATCCTTGCGACACTCACTGCACAACCATGTGATTGGGGCCACTACGGTGTTCAGGTCTAGAAACACTTCACTCTTTATTGATGTACTTTAGAAACGGGGAGTGAAAATTCGATACATAACGGTCGTACTAGTAACGCTCTCATTCATTCGCGGCGTACTGTCAGTGATGGAGAAGTCCTCTTATTGAGAAGACCTCTTAACCTATTAAAGCCTAGTCAATAGTCAACCACTTTATGGTTGATCCGACTATTGAGAAGCTGTACCGATCTAAAATGAGTAATTCTTTGAAAAATACTTTAATCTCCTAAAACTTTGGGAAGTTGGGACTAACATTCAACTCACAAAAAAAATTATGTTTAGATTCAAATATTGTTCATACCTAGCCTCCAACCCATAAACGTTCAAGATGTCAAAAGTCAACATTTTGGACGAAAGACATAAATTTTGAAGGGCCATAACTTCTTCATAGAGACTGTGTTTCAGACAAAATCACTTGGCTTGGGTCCCAAATCAAGTTTAGTTTGTGTGGCGGAAAGTGTAGATTCATTCATTGGATAACTGAATTTTGAATAAATGCCATGCATTTTAGAGAAGATAGCATTGGTTTTTGAGTTTTCAAACATGGGGCATGTTTTACCATTATGAGGCAATTATGGGAGCAAAAATAATTTTCCATGAAATTCTTTTACATAATCATGATCTTAAGATGAAATTTGACAAATTTATAGTCGGAAGATTTTTGATCCGAATACTTTTGGTACAGGATTTTCAATGATGTTTCTACAATAATAAAAAGTGAAAATATTAATGATTTTTGAGGAGCTACATCTCCTTCATCCATCATTGGATCTCAATTTTGTAATTTGCAATAGGTTTGAAATAAAGTCTAGTTTTAGCAGTAAAAACCTTACCCCAATCAAAGGTGTTTCAAAAAAAAAAGGCAAGAATTTGAGTGTAAGGGGTGTAGATTTAGACTCTTTTTCCTTTTTAGATCTTTTTGCACTTTTCACCCTTGCAAGGCTATTATTTGAGCCAAGATTTTTTTTTTTTATGAATTTTTTTGGTACAAGAGTCTTGTTGAGGTGAGGGAGGACAACTCTGTAGTTGGTGAATTATTCATTCATTGCAAAATCTTTGTTGATTACATATCAAAGTGATAATGCTCAAATTTTGTGATTTTTTTTGAGTACCAGTATGTTATGATCTTGCAAAATATGAAGCCCCATGACTCTAAATTTTATCCACATAACCCACAACAAGTATGCTACAAGATTGTACGGTTGAGAGCTAGATGGCTTGCCTTCATTCTAATCTATGACACTTTGCAAAATTGTGTTTCTAGGTTCTAGACCCCGCTTGGGCATTTAAGGGTTAAACATAAATGGAGCATGGCAATAATTTCAATCTTAAATCAATAATTATAGATATTGTAAACTTTGAGTGATATTCAAAGTTTTAGTCTATGTGATTCATGAAAGGATAACTAGTTACTACCCTAACCCTCATACCCCCACAATGTTGAGAAACAACATTTTGGATGAAAGGTAGAAACTTTGAGAAGCCATAACTTCCTCACCCGTGTTTTGGACAAAATCACTTGGGTTGCCTTGCAAATAAAGTCTTATTTGTGTGGAAAAAATTTTAAACCCATAAAGTAAACTATGAACAAATGGCATGCATTTTAGCAAAGGCAACTATAGTTTTTGAGTTTTCAAACATGGGGCATGTTTTATTATTGTAAGCCTATTGTAAGCCTATCAAGTATAATAAAAAATAGTTTTCTGGAATGTTTTTGCTTATTCATAATCTCATGATTAATATCAAAATAATTCTAGTTAGGATATTTTTTTAACTAAGTAAGTCTAGTGTTGGATTTGTGACTATGTTTCTTCAATGAAAAAAGTGTCCAAATGGATAATTTTTTAATCAATTATTTCTCCTTCATTCACTGTTGGATTTCAAGTAAGTTTTTGGGATGGGTTGCAATTCAAGTTTAGTTTTAGTGATATAAACCTTGGCCCAATCAAAGGTGCTTTGAAGATAAGGCAAGAATTTGAGTGCAAGGGGTGTAGATTTGAACTAATTTTTCTTTGTAAATCTTTTGGCAGTTTCACCATTGTAAGGTTATTATTTGAGCCAATTAATTTTTTGATGGATTTTTTTGTAAAAGAGTGTTGTTGAGATGAGTTTGAACAACTTCTTAGTAGGTGAATTCTTCATTACAATAGGTTAGTTAGTTAAAAGGATTTTTACTTCAAAGTCAAAATGATGAAATTTTGTAGTCTAATTTGACTACTAATATGAGACAATCTCACAATTCATGATACTTCATGATTCCAAATTTGATCAACATGATTTGTAACAAGTCTATCGTAAGATTGTACGGTTGAGATTTAGATAGCACACCTTCACTTTCATCCCTGATACTTTGGAGAAACTTGTAATTCTAGGCTCCACACCTCCCTTGGGCATTTAAGGGTTTAGTAATCAATATGCATTGATGTAATTTTGAATTTAAGGTCTTAATGTTATTTCTTTAGCAAAAATTTGATAGAGTTATAGAATGGACGTTTCACACCGCACTTAAGTTTTTCTCCTAAACCTCTTAAGGCTTTAAAGGTCATATGAATTCTTCTGTAGCTTCGAAATTGAAATTATAATTATGTTAAATTGAATCCTAATGAGAGGTGGTGATTACCAAGAAGCAACGTGTGAATGGTAGTAGCATTGGGGGTTCCATTGCAAGCGCAACCAATTATTCTATCCAAATGGTACTTTCTGACAAAATTGCAATTTTAGTATGTCAAAATGGCACTAGGAAAATTGCCATTTCATTAACATAAAGAATTGCTCATTTTATTGCTCAATAGTCCATTGAGTTTGGTAACAATTAAAATGATAATTTAGAACAATGTTATTCCAAACGCCATTATGTCACACAGATACTTGCCTTTAAATGCCTAGAAAGTAATGTGTTTTATTATCACTCATTTTCAAATAATAACATTCCTTTTCAATGTTATCACTTTCAAATTCTTGTATATTACCCTATTTCATGACAGCTTGAGAGTTTCGACCAGCCAACATTACATGATACCCCCATTTTTACATGATACCGCCACTTTTAAAGCGTTTAACGGAATTCCCGGTCATCTGCAACTCACGATGTCATCCTACCTGGACTACGGATTCCATGCGAGGATGTGAGATGTAGAGTAGAATTTCCAGCCATTCGCAACTCACAAACTCCGTTCTACGAGAACGACGCATTCCATGCGAGGATGTGCAAGTATCCGATTTAGAGTATGTACGTATATATGCGGTTAAATAGGTTAAAATGGTATGCTTCATAATGGTCGGTTCAGGGTTGTTGGAATCTTGATAAATTGTCCATTCAGGGTAATTGGTACTTGGAATTTCAAAAGAAAGTGACCAGAATTATGTGAATTTTAAGCCATTTTGAACCAAAAGTGGTAAAGACTACAATGTTTTCTACTACAGGATTGCAGACCTATAAAAGAGGTAATAGAACACAGTATTAATACTGTATCATACTCTATACTCTCGCCTCCTCCATGGAGACGCGGCCTTCTATCTGGCTTGTTCAATTATAAATGGCTCCCCACTTAACAGTATTCTTTTATTTAGGTGGAAAAAGATCTGTAAGTGCACTAAAAGAAAGGACGAAATAAATTGTTTTGACTCACTGTTTTTCAAGGGGTTTCCGAGCGTACGGCACAAATTCGCATTCATTGAACAGTAAGAAGTACCCTTTCACTGTAAGATATCCTCAGAAACGAACTACAAGACATTGAAATCCTTCATTCCTACAAAATGGAGGCCAACATCTTTGATATTTTGCGAAGTCTCCTCATTCGTGCTGATGGAAGACTTCGGCTTCCGCAGGTGGTCGCTTATCGCTGCGCAACTTCCAGGGCGAACTGATAACGATGTGAAAAATTACTGGAATACACGCCTGAAGAAGAAATTGTGCGAGATGGGAATCGACCCTGTCACACACAAACCTATTTCTCAGCTTCTGGCCGATCTTGCCGGTAGCATGGCACTTCCCAAAGGAGGTGAAATTGCTGAGGCTGCTCTTGGTTGTTTCAAAGACGACATGCTGAACGTGCTCATGAAAAGAAGGCCTGACTGGCAATTAGAAGGCTTAAACGCTGTCCTGCCGAATACGACACATGGATTTACAGCGGGGCGGCAATCTTGGAACATGGTATCTGACCCACCGTCTTGCGTCTCACAGCCGAGGTCGGTCATATCGACTGCGCACGATAACACTGTAAACGAGCAGTGTAGCCCAAGGTCGATGAACCAGAATCTTCAAGTTGATGCTGTTGTTAAGAAAATTAAGCACAGCCTCTCAAGGGCTGGACAATCTAATGAGGTAAAAAGCTGCTTGGTGCAACTGGTTGACGATATCGTTTCCTGCTGGTGTCTCAATAAAATTTCTGTCACTACTAGGAATTAACACTACTTGCTATGTTGAAAAAGCTACCTTCTGGAAGTAGAACAAAATTGATCATCACAAGCCATCTTTTATTGGATTCAACTAGATTCATTGTTAAAAGCTATGTTCAAGCTACATTTATGCTATGTCACATTCTCAAGACAAAATAGATACTTTGCATGAAAAGTGCAGTGAACATTCTTGTTCACGTCATGTTCGTATAAACCAAAGTGAGTGAGAACAAGTTCGGTACAATAGAGTGAACGGGAAGGTGGGTTGACTCTTTGAGGAACTATCTCTACTTCTGAGATGATGCTTTGCAAGAGAGACTGGCAATACTTATTCACTGATTGCTTGCAGAGTACAGGACAGGATACCATTGTTGTGTTTGTGGATCTCCTGTCAATGTGATTCTAGTTCTTCAACCCTAATTGTGCGTAGTGAGCTGATTTTCTTACGATATTGCTTAGAAATGTATATTCTTCTTGGGTTATACTAATCTACTCGTCACCTTCTCCAATAATTCCTTACTGTAGGCCCTGACTGCTTAGAGGATCAGGTTTCTTAGTTTTTGCCGTACTTCGCAATTTACAGGTGCTCGATGTGTCATTTTCGTAACCCTAATTCGCGAATTAGATTTATCTGTATGAGCGCTTTTTCTTAATGATGTTTGTTCGCCGAAGTCAGCGTTTTCTTGATGTTAATATGCAGAATTTGAACTTAGTATTGCAAGAAAACATTATTATTCTGTAATCTACCGTACGATATCTGTAGTGCTGATTGATTCATATTCTGCATCTCTATATTTTTCTTGGTATGCAGTCTAGGAGCACTTTGTTACTAGGTTCTCTCTTTCAGCTTTCTGTTAGTGCTCTGCAGTTTAAACTAGTAAGTCAAAACACCTTTTTTGTAGTAACTCTGATTGTGATTAATGTCTTGTAATCTTGTTTAGCTGATAATAGGAGTTACCAACCGTTTGTCTACCACGCGTTCATACTAATCAACCCTTATTGATGATGTGCAGTGGCAGGGCGACTTAGATTGCATCTTACTTTTCATATATTCATTCTTATTTGTAAATTGCCAAAAAAACAAATGCAAAAGTAAAACCAATGTGTATGTAGTGGTGTCAAAAAATTTGCAAGAATTATCATGCTTTGAATTCTACTGCAATACAAAGAGAATTTACAAGTATTACAAATGCATAGATTTTTACCAATCTATTTTTTTTGCAATTTTTTACCAATTTTTACCAATTCCACAAAAAAAAAATGGAATATTGGGAACAACTCTTAGAGAAAGAACCTCTTGTTCTCATAACATATGACATAAAAAACGTAGCTTAAGCTACTCCTCAAATGTGATTTTTAAGGAAGCAACGTTTTTGGAGTAACTTTAAGCAACGTTTTCTACGTCATTAGCAAAGAACCAACTTAGATTGTACAGCTATGTTTATGCCCTAGCAATCCGGGTCAATTTCTAGTAGTCTGTTATTTCTAGTTGATGATCACAGAACGTTCTCGATATGTTGTAGGTAAAACGTACGGGAGAAGTCATGAAGCCAAGCGAAGACCCAATAGCTGGAAATATGGCAGCGGTGAGTAGCCGACTCTACCGAGGAGAGGGCGGGAGTCCAGGTATCCTCGTCAAGTTTCCAGCACATCGTTATTCCCTCTGACATCCTTCCCGCTACTTCCTCTCTTGTATTCTTAAATATTTGATCGATTGTGAGATGTGGAAGGCGAACAGTAGAAAAAGAGCCAGTAACAGATCATCAAAACTAGTAAGTTGTAGCTATTGCCACATTTGAACCAGAGATTGCACCCAATTCGTTATAACGTGATTTTGGCACTTTACGTGTAGATAACCCTCAGGTTGCTCTTTCTCATTTTTAAGGTCCACCTACTAAGATGATGCACCTGCAGGTACACCATTGGGAAGTGCAAATTGCAAGATGATGACTCTGGAGATACCATATTTGGCAGACACACCAGACATGGTCCTCACTATCTTACCTGATGAAGTTACCAGATTGAGAAGCCACTGCCAGGAGAGTCCGCCCCACAATACTCACATTCCAACGACCTGCGACATAGAACCTTGGAGTCCAAGCCCAAGTGGCAGCAGCTGTAGCAACACAAGTCACTTCAGAGATGGTGTTGTCGGGCTCGATAAGGTTCTTAATTCTGATGTCTTCTTGTGGGATTTTTCAGAGTTGGGCTCCATAATCGGTTAGATTTTCAGGGGAACACCATAGGTAAGAGCTGTTTCCACTCCCTTGTATAGTGGGGTACAGAAATAACTTGATTTTTTTTCTTGAGAGCCGTTTTTCCTGAATAAATCTTCTACTTCAATTAAATGTTGTGATTATGCTAAAAGGAGTTTGTCCCTGAGATTTGGATAGTTCATTTTAGAGTGCCATATCAGTGTGCACATGTGGAAGCGGCTAGGTGAGCTAAAAATCATAGTTTTAATTGAACATGCATGGAGCCACCAAAGCAGAGTGACATTGTGGGATAGTTGAATGGCGGTGTTATATATGATGCATGTGTAGTATAGAAACACATTGTACTTGCATATAATTAGATTACGGAGCACATAGAGATTTTTGAAACATTATTTTTTGGTTTTTGTCACTGCCAACTTCAGAGACTCCTCATTGGCAAACTAGATGTTCGTTTGTGTTGTTTGAAGGCTTAGAGGAGACATCATGAAGTGTAGAACATTGTTCATTCTGCAGAAGAATCAAATTGTGGAGATGAGGAAGGACGGGATAAAGTGTAAAGACATTGCAGAAGTCGTAAGTGCTCCATGTTCTACCATTTCAACGACTCAAGAGTAGTTCGCTAATTCAGCGGACTTGAATTCAATAGACAACATTTGAATAGTTGTTAAGAATTAGCTTACACATCATAGTAGACCCAATAGCAAGCTAGAAAGAGTACGAAAAATTCAACTTATATGGCACACCATAGATTAGAGTGGATCCGTAGATGGATTTTTACTATGTCTTTATAGAATGCAAACAATCTTTGCAATTGGGGTGGTAGTACAAGATGGCGGATAGTATGTTACAAAAAACAAACTTAGGTATTGAAATTTTGAAATGGCTTAACAAATTAACTTTAAACCAAATCACGGATAGAAAGATGCATAGGAAAGGTAATGAAGTGTACTTTGATGTAAGAAGAAAATCATAGAATGAACTTGCAAAATTGCACAACACTGTAGTATCTTAGGATACACTACCTACCATCTTATGCTACCATCTTTAGCATCAATTATCACCCTCATACGTTCAAGCATGCTAGCAATGAGGATCTCTATTATTTCCTCATAGATGCCTTTCCAAGCTTGTTTGATGGATACAATCAATTCTTCTCGGTTTTGTGGTATCAGTCCATTTTGTACAAAGTCCTTCACAATCTTCTGTAGGTTTTCTTTAGGGTTCAATTCTGGTGAATTTAGAGGCAACTTAAGCTTCTTAACATGACGCGTCGTTCTCTTAGTCTCGGCATATTTACTTCTATGCACTGGACGCCGTCTTCTATAAAAATAAAATTCTTAAAGAATCATCATGCGAAAAAATGAAAGCAACTTAAGTGACCTTCAAATACAATATTCACAAAATCTTCACTTGTGGGCTTGTGAAGTGGCATAACAATATTTGAGCGCTTATCAGAGCTACTAAAGGCATGCCAAATTGTGATGGAAGTACAACCCCACTTGAATATGGGAGCTATGAAATCCAATGAGTAGCATACATATGCTCAACGCTAAACTTTGACTTATCTGGGCCTCTTTCTAATATCAAACGAGGACTCGTCTCTCCACGTAAAGTTGCGCTAATGTAATAAGGTCTATTTTTTGTGTGCCTTGGCAAATGCTAGCCTATTCATTTTATGTTTCTGACTCAAAAATGATTTTCTTGCTGCAACTCAATATCCAATCTATTGATATATGTTGACAATGTGCGCTTGCAAAACTTGATCTTCATCTGCTCAATGATACCTCTAAGAGATAGGTGACAACTTTGTGTGAGAATACATACAAGGTCTCTCTTATTATAAACTGAGAGCTTCTGAGCCCTTCCACTAGGCTTGAACAATACTAATTAACGACGCTCACAATAGTTCATCCAGATAGTAAATAGTAAAGACAATTGATTGACTCATTTCCAAATCCTATGCAATACAATACGTTGACATTCTAGCACTACGCATCCCTACAAGGGGGAAACCACCGGTGTGAGCGTTGAGCGTTGAGCGGTAAGCAGTGAGCGGTAAAGTTTGAGCGGCAAGAAAAAAAATTTTAAAAGTTAATGGCCCTATTACTATGGAATGGGTGGTTCTGAAATTTTGAAATGGTTATTTTTAGGAATAAAAGTACCCAAAACCGTCGATATAGGTCCTTTATCCATTTCTTTCATAGTATTGAGGATATACAATATATCATAAATAATCCACATTTGCAAGTATAAATAAAAGTTAATTAAAATAGGGCTGACATCATCATGTGTAACCAATACAATGCAAATTATATACAAAATCTGCTTCAAAATTTGGGATGGCCTTTTAGGTAATCAATAAGTTTATTTTACTGATTTTAGAATTTGGAGACTAATTAGGGCTGACGTCATCATTTTCCTATTACACTTGTCAGAATTATATGTTAATGCTTCGGTTTATATAATCTGAAAATTATAACTACAAGTCATCTTTCCGTATCTCCTTGTAAGGTGTACAGAAAGACATTCGCGTGGCATTGTAGTGGTCTGAGTTCGATTTTCCTCGGCCTTGTTTGAGCGTTCCACTACATCTTTAAGCAGCTATCCTGAGCTATACAAATACTGGACTATAGCCCCTACCATCATTGGCAAGATTCAATCACTCCAATGGAAAATAAAAAACCTTCTGAAACTTTTAGTCTGCATTGAGTTTAAAACTTAAACATTTAAATACATCGATGCATTGAAATTGGAGTTGAAGAAGTTACATCAAAATTAGGGCTAACGTCACCATTAGAGGCAAGCATGGCTTCAATTACGATGTGTCGCGATGTTTAGAGTAATACTTGAAGCGCTTAGTGTAGGTTAAGCTATAAACGATAATCACGATAAATAAAAATATAAAATCGTATATATTGAAAAACACATATAGATAGTATATAAGTAATAGATCATGGTAAACTACAAATGTATGGCGCTACCATGTCCAGTACCTATCAGAAAACAAATCACACACTAGGCTGAAGGTGTAGCACCATTAAAGTGTTGATCACACTCATCAGCCTCAAAGTCTATAAACTTAAGCACATAATTGCTATAACGTGGACGTGGAGTGTCAGACAAAATGGGAAATGGAGCTTGAACAAAATGGGAAATGGAGCTTGAACAAACTCTAGAGCAAGACGCTCAGCGTAGGATGGTAGGGTGAATTTTGATGGAGGGCTATTGTAGATATGAGCGTTGCGAGTCAATTGCTCTTTCAGACCTGCGATCCTGAAAGTACAAAGAAAGTCAATACTACCGATTTGTAAGTGCGTAATTTAAAATTGAGAAAGAGAATACAAGATGGTATTACGCACCAATAAACTTTCGTGGCTTCTTCACAACCGGTTCGTCAGAGTCATAATCTGCGGGAGGGGCTGATTCTCCACTTTCTTCGTCACCGGGAGGACCATTCTTGTAATTCGCTAATACACCATCAAAGATTTCTTCGTCAGGTTCCATAGCGATGAGGTGTCGGTTTGAGCGCGCGCAAGCAATTACAGATGCACCTAGAAATTCAGAAGCCCACGTTAGAAATGCTAAGTGTATAAACAAATTCTAAAATAGCCGTTACGGATACATAACCTGTACTTGCGCTCCAGTCAAAGACGATACCTCCATCGTCCGTGAGACAATCCACGAAAAACTGAATGAAGGAAGGGTCCTTCACTTGTGAGCCTCGCCATGACGTACCGTCCGGACAACAACACAATGTCTCTTTGTCTGCAAAGTTACAGAGGTGGTCTTCCTCATCAGGTACGATTGCTACACCCGCGTATGCGTGTGCCACTTGCCGAGTTTGGAACTTCGAAAGATACTCGTTACGAACATAAACGTTGATATGGAAGCAGTGAGTCTGCAAAACACAAGTATAGCTACATTAACATAGAAGCATAGAAGGCAATAATCATGAATCCTGAAATTGGAAACTAGAATCTGCTCTGTACCTATTTCGGTTTAGGTATGGTAGAGGCCATAGGGAGGGTTTTATATCCCTACTAGTCTCGAACAATAGGAAAATTATATGTTGAAGACTCAGAATCGAGAGTACGCTCGATTCTACGACATTTTGGATGTATCACAAGAATGGCTCCAACGTTTATTAAATGATACGCGGCAAAGAAGAAGAGGCTCTCAAAGTAGTTTTTATCATGCCGGTTCCAGGTGGGAATTTCCGTTGGAGACACACCCGGTACATGCAAGTTCTCTGGAGCGTTTACAAAAATGAGATCAATCCCTGGATGCTTAGGATTATATCCCATCGCCGTACATGGGTACTTCCGGTCTTTTCCAATCTGAGATATACGTGATACATCAGATAGTGGATAATAGATTTACATGTACAAAATGTAAGTAGGGAGATTATAAATGACAAATGTACGAAATAGTACCTTATTGATGTGCTGGACGATATCGAGGATTTGCGAATCCCAGTTTCCAGTCTTCAAGTATTGATGAAACAAATCTCCAATGTTCCCCTTCTCGAGATACATAGGCAGAGTGACGAATATTTTTGACGACGAGCTGCTACCAATGTGATTGAGTTTTGGAAGAGGGCGTTTGGCGAATATTGGCTAGTTGAGGCGACGTGGGGACTGCAGGGAGTTGTGGTCAACGGTGAGTGATTGAGGAGGGGAACCAGCATTCGTAAGTCCACCTGCTGAAAGTGGAGTCAATCTTGCAGTGTGTCTCATTGCATTGCTTGTCGCTCCATCTAAAGCCTGGGTCAGATCAGCTTCTTCTAGCGCTGCAGTGTCTTCTGGGAGAGGAGCAATTTCTTTGGTTTCGTGCTCAAGATCTACTACAGGGTCTGCAGCAGCGTTGCGTCGCTTTTTACTTGCTCGAGGTTTGGGTTGCGCAGCTTGTGAAGGAGGCGAAGAGGGCGGGTTAGGTGCTCGTGATAAATTTGAGAGGTCTTCGTCGTCGTCGTCATCAACCTCCATAGGTGTAGCGTCAAGTGCGTTTGAACCGATATTTCAAAGAAGATGCTTCTCCTCCTTCGGCACAAGGTTGTCCTTGCATTCTAGAAACCAACCACCAGTTAGCAATTGTGTTGTAGAAAACCGCCTCTGTTGGTCTTCGGAGAAGATGGTGGAGGTATCGTTGGACACCGAGACGTCTTCGAACTCTAGTGGAATGGACCAAGAAGCTAATGCTCCCTTAGCAACCAACTCCTGTTTCAAGTACCTACATTCAAGCAAACATAAGGAGAAGATTAAATTTAATATTTGGTACATCTTTTAGTGAAACTAAAAAGCGAAATGATTGCATACCGGAATAAGAGTCGTTTAATAGTACCTTTGCCACCACCAATCTTCTGAAGGTCGGAGCCCTTAATGAACTTTGGGTTTGCATTAGGATCAAGGTAGTTGCTGAATGCCTTCTGCCATAAGACCAACCTCCACTTCTCCACATACGCGGAGGGCTTAAGAACAACACTAGACCACTCAATGTTGAAATTGCCATCTTCCACCAGTTTTTGCAATTCAGTTTCTAGTGATTGTTCAAGCTGTAAAGACAAAAAGACCCCGTTAAAAATTAATATATCGCAATTACAGAATGACTCTAAAGACGTTAGGAAAACGATAGATACATGTGCCCATAAGGATGCGCGATGTAGAAATGCAATGAGACTTTTATCTTTCTTCGGACGCTCTTCATGGAAGTGGAAAGATCGACGAACGTCGTTTGGTGCGTTCCACCATTGCAGCCACTTTCCATTGAAATCGAAATGGACATTGGTAGTGGCTACCATGTGACAATTTTCCAAACTTTCTCATACGTTGTAATATTGTTCACAAACTATCTTCGACATGGTCATGCTCGGTAGACCTACGGAGCACAACGAGAGGTAAGGAAACTTCGTAGTTGAGAACAGATTAAAATAATACAATTTGAACAGAAGAGACAATTACCTACCAATTTATGTCGTTCATAGCATACAGGAGCAGATTGCTCTCTCCGCGAGCATCTTGTACGACGCAATATACCACGAAGGGTCCATGTTGTGGTACCTCTCAATGTGTCGCATCCATGCCGTAACACGGTGGTTACCTTTATACACAAAGAAGTATTTGCTACTGAGGTCATGAAGATCAAGATCCGACTCTAGCGACTTCTTGAACTCTTCATCTGCGGCGCTCCAGAGCGGATTCGCTCACACAACATCTTGGAGCGCTGCAGATGAAGAGTTCAAGAAGTCCTTTATTTAATTGATAATATATAATGTATCATATTTTCTTAGGAAATCGTTACTTTGATTTAGACTTTGCTGCTAGACGTGGTGAGCGTCGTGGTGATATTTTAGCTTTTGCCCTTGCTTCAAGACCACAAGCTCCGGCCTAAACATACTTGTTACGCATGTACTTGGTTCTAGCAGCCCGATCAACGTCATACTTTGAAGTCTAACGGGCAGGAGAGCCAGAAGAGACTACGGACAATGGTAACACTAAACGACGAGAGTCCACAATTGCTTGAACACGAACTCTCATATCAGAGGGGTCGCCATCATTATCCGACACTTCATCTTCGACAACTGGAACCTCTTTAGATGGATCCTGCAACACCAATAAAAATATTAAACAAGCAACTCATCCAAACCTACTTAAAATCAATCAACATAAATCTCACATTATAGAAACTTTAAAATCTAGAATATTTCCAAAAGAATAACCATGATAATAAAATAAATTATATTATGATCCGGTTACTCAGTAAATAGTGCCTTTATTCTAATTGATTCAACAAATAAGCACTCCCTTCATTACTCGATAACCTTGTAATATCACCAAACGGAACACGAAAAACGTCACTAATGTTAGCACGAAAAACCTCACCGGAATTAACATCACCCCATCCCAGGCTCGACAAAGTCTCACACAAAACAATCAACAAAGAACCCCCCTCCGCATACTAAATCGGGGAGATTGACAGCAAATTCGGAGTCACATCCCATCCTATGAGCCCTAAACCATCTGAACTCAACCATGGAAAATTCCGGGAAGGGGCTCCCTCCAGGCGTCCATTCTGCATATTGACGAAGGACTGCCATTTCAAGAATTCATGGAGGATTATCTAAGCTGCTGTACCGCATGTTTAACCGGATTTCCAAGCATCCTCCACAAAAGACGAAAAATTCAGCAAGAACCCCCCCCTTGCACATTCGAAAATGAGGAGGACGACAGCAGATCCGGGAGTCCAATCCCATCCTATGAGCTACAGAATTTCCAAGAATCCTCGACAAAAGACAAAAAATTCAGCAAGAACCTCCCTTGCGCATACAAAAACGAGGAGGACCACAGCAAATCCGAGAGTCAAATCCCATCCTATGAGCTGGCCACCATGAGAGCTCCCTCGAGGCTTCTGAACTCAACCGTGGAATATTTCGGGAAGGAGCTCCCTCGAGGCTGCCGTTTTGAGAATTCATGGAGGAGTTTCTAAGCTACGGTACCGCAGCTTAAACCGGATTTCCAAGAATCCTCAACAAAAGAATAAAAAATTCAGCAAGAACACCCCCCCCCCCCCCGTTTTGCATATGAAAACGAAGAGGTCGACAACAGGTTTGGGTGTATAATTCCATGCCATCTGTTGGCCACCACCCTCGAGGCTTCTGAACTCAATCGTGCAACATTCGAGGAAAGAGCAGAGCTCGAGGCTGCCATTCCAAAAATTCACGAAGGATTTTCTAAGCTGGGGTACCGCAGCTTAAACCTGATTTTTAAGAACCCTCGACAAAAAGCAAAAACAATTCAGCAAGAATCACCCCCCTTGCGCATACAAAAACAAAGAGGACAACAGATCTGGAAGTGAAATCCCATCCCATCAGCTGGCCACCATCAAAGCTTCCTCGAGGCTTCTGAACTCAACCGTGCAACATTCGGGAAACAGCATAGCTCGAGGCTGCCATTTCGAAAATTCATGGAGGAGTTTCTAAGCTGCGATATTGCAGCTTAAACCGGATTTCCAAGAACTTGACAAAAGAATAAAAAAAAAATCACCAAGGGCCCCTATTGAGATTCAATAGAGGGAGAGAGAGAATACAACACACTCAAAGCTTACAAGTAGTAGAGCAAAGAATGCTTGAATGAGATGCTCATTCAATCCAAGCACTTACTTATATATCCAAGTGAAGGTACTAGGTGCTACAACAAAGATAAGGTTTGAGTGATGTGAACCAAAAGAAACCACCATAGAGTGGCCTTTGGTCACAAGGGATTTTAGGAAACAAGATTACATAAAAATAAGAAGAAGAGCGAAGAGGAGAAAAGTAGAGAATGAGGGAGAAAGAAAAAGAAGAAGAAAAGTATCACCGGCCGGATGCCGAGGCAAAAACCGTTTCAATACTCCAACTTTGGGAGCCGATTTCTCCCTCTCTAAAGATCGGATGGGGGCATACCTTATACCCCTGGAAAGCTCTTTTGGAGCTCTATCTATCCTGGAAATCTCAACATCATAGGGAAATAACTCCGTGACTGATTGCTGTTTGAACACAACTGATTTGTTCACTGCCGGGGGGGAAACCGTTTTCGACACCCCGACTTTGGGAGCCAATTTCTCCCTCTCTACGACTCAGATTTGAGCATGCCTACTACCGTTGGAAAGCTCTACTTACAAGCTAACTACCACAAAAATTTCAATCAATTTGAAGAAGAATTGAGAGACTGATGGGGAAAGACCGAGAGACATTTGATGGTGATTGAGAGAATTGAGAGAAAGGGCCCACGGCCTCCTTCTCTCAACAACTAAGCAAATCAAGAAAACATTCACTTGAGAAGGGCTCTCCTTCTCCTATCAGCTAACAATTCAATAGGAAGAAAGACTCTCCTTCTCCTATCAACTAACAATTCAAGAGGAAAATCAATGTAAACAAGAAGATCCAGAGACAAAGAAGGTGAAGAAGATGGAGGAGGAGGCCTATGGCTCTCCTCCTCCTACTCTAACTAGATGGAGGTGATTTTTAGAAGCTTGGAAACAAGCTCTTAAATACAACATAAGGAGCCGCCGGAGAGGCGGCTCACCCTTACCCTACCAAGGCTCAAAGCCCTAATCTAAGGTCCTTGTGGATGAATGTTGCCCCAACTTCATGGCGCTCCGTTCTTCAAACACACCACCTACTCCACCAGCTCTATGAATGAATGCAACTTACCAATGCCACCACGAAGTTAGATGAACAAAACCAATACAATCAAATCACAAACACAAGCATGAATATCAAAAGGTAATTACGCAAGGCCAACGGTAAATATCTAACCCAAGTCAAGCAAATAATCCTACGCTAATTAAGGATCCACTAGGGGACTTTTACCTCCTCTAGGCCTTCCTCATCGCATTAAAGATCCACTAGAGGGCCTTTTACCTCCTCTAGTCCTTCCTTATCAAACCATTCACTTCCAATCTAATCTAAACTCAAAATCGATGCTAAATAATCTACCCAAGGCCTTACAAAAATTATCTTTTAACATGCATATTATGTTCACAACTTAGTTAGTTTGATTTTGTCAAATTACCCCAAGATTGCATTGTTCATTAACAATTCACTCACAAAACCAATGAAGAAAATTACCATGAAACAAGAGAGCCAAATCAAGCTCTCACAAGTGATCAAGATCACTCTACAAAGGATACTCCACTAGAGAACCTTCTCTCTCTACATACGATAAGGCTCTAGTGGTCCATCCTTCTCTACACACGATAAGGCTCTTGTAGACAAGCCCTCTCCATATACGATAAGACTCTATTCATCCAACTCTCTCCACATACTCTAATCAACTCTAGTTACCCTTAGTAACTACGAGCAATCTAATCTTCAACACTCCCACTTTGCGAGTAGTTACCACCTCGCAATCCCATCGCCTTTGTTAGCTTCTCGTGCCTCACCCTAGCAAGCGCCTTCGTCAACGCATCCGCCACCATGTCCTCCAATGGGCAATACCAGAAGCTCACCTCTCCATCCTCTAACTTCTCCCGAATGAAGTGATGTTGCATATCTATGAGCTTCATACGAGAGTGGTGTTTGGGGTCCTTTGCAAGCGCAATGCACCCTTGGTTGTCACACATGATCCTTGTACCCTCCGCTTGCACAAATCCAACATCCTCCAATAGTTGCCGTAGCCAAAACGCCTCTTTCAAGCAATGGCTAGTTGCCATGTACTCCGCCTCCGTAATAGACACAGCTATCGTAGGTTGCCTCTTGCAATTCCACGAGATTGCACCATCTCGTACAAAAAACACATACCCCGTCGTGGACCGGCGCTCATTCACATCACCCGCCCAATCCGCATCACAATATCCCTTCAAATCAAGGTTGTTACCACCAAGGCACAATTTGTAGTCAATGGTGCCTTTCAAGTACCTCAAGATGCGTTTAACCGCCATCCTATGTTGAGGACCAGCCTTTGCCATGAATTGGCTCACCATGCTCACCGGAAATGCAAGGTCAGCCGTTGTGGCCACCATTGCATACATCAACGACCCCACTGCAGCCTTGTATGGAATAGCCTTCATCTCCTCTTCAACCTCCTTAAACTCCCCATCCGAAAGCTTCAACAACGACCCCTTTACATCAAGCGGCGTGCCAATCGGCTTGCACTCCTCCATGTTGAAGGGCTTGAGCACCTCCTCAATGTATTTGCCTTGGCTCATGGTGATGATGCGTGCGCTGCGATTCCTCTCAAACGCAACACCAAGGCAAAACTCCAAAGGCCCAAGATCACTCATCTCAAACTCCTTCTTTAGCTTGACCTTCAACCACCCCAAAACCGCATCATCACTAGCCAAGATAATCAAATCATCTACATAGATGATTACAATCAACAACAACTCTCTTGTTTGCTTCACATACAAGGAGTGATCCGCATGGCTTCTAAAGAAGCCTTCATTGGTGAAAAACATGTCAATCCTTTGGTACCATGCCCTTGGTGATTGGTTGAGCCCATACAACGACTTCTTGAGCTTGGAAACAAGGTGTTATAGTGCCCTCCTCCACAAGGGGCTAGTCCAAGTAGATGTCCTCCTCCAACTCACCATTCAATAACGCCGTCTTGACATCCATTTGGTGAATCTCCAAGTCCATGGTTGCACCAATCGCCAACATGCAACGAATGGTGGTAAACTTTGCCACGGGTGCAAAGGTCTCATGGAAATCCACACCTTCTACTTGAGAGAAGCCCCTCGCCACCAACCATGCCTTGTAGCGCACCACGTTGCCTTGTGCATCCCTCTTGGTCCTAAACACCCACTTGCAACTAACACTCTTGCGGCCTTTTGGCAATGGAGCGAGCTCCCAAGTGCGATTGGCCATTAGAGATGCATACTCCTCTTGCATGGCCAACTCCCACTTGCTTGCATCCACACTTTGCAAAGCATCACCCAAACTCAAAGGATCATCAAATGAAGCCACATTTGCACGTTCTACCTCATTAGTGGGTGGGAGCACGTGATTCAACCACCACTCACCCGACGGCCTCCTCTCCCTTTTTGGATACCTTGAGCCTTGTGCATGTTGCCCCTCATCATTCTCCTTGTGTGGACCTAGCTTTTCTTCTACTACCTCCTCTTCTTCTTTCTCTTGTGGATTTTGTACACCTTTAAACTCCTCTCTAACTTGTGCCTCTTGTACAATGGGCGCTGAAACTGGAGGTGTATTCACCAAAATCACCGTAGGTGGCTCCAAACTCCCACTTGGATGCATCTCCACATTTGCATCTCCACAAATAGCATCCTCCACAAATACCACATCACGACACTTGAGGATCTTCTTGGTCTCCAAACACATCAACCTATAAGCCTTGGTTCCTTCACAATAACCAAGAAACACACACTTTGTGCCCTTTGTGCCCACAATGGTGCGATTTGCTCTCTCCGCCACTCCATTTTGTTGTGGTGTGTATGGTGTTGATAGTTGTCTCTCAATGCCATGTGCTTGCAAGAAGCTTTCAAAGGCCTTGGAAGTGAACTCCCCTCTATTGTCGGACCGAAATGCCTTGATCTTATGCTCTGATTGCTTCTCCACAAGGGCCTTGAATTCCACAAACTTGGCAAACACCTCTTCTTTGGACTTCAACACATACACCCACACCTTTCTAGAGAAATCATGAATGAAAGTGACAAAGTACAAGCAACCGCCCATAGAAATGGTCTTAAATAGACCACACACATCCGAGTGGACTAACTCCAAAGGCTTGCTTGCACGTTGACCTCCCTCACTTGGAAATGGAGTCCTTGAGAGCTTGCCTTCAACGCACCCCTCATGAACCGCCGAATTCGATGCTCCATCCTTGATTTGCATGCCATTCACTATGCTTTGAAGCGCCTTGACACTCTTCACATTCAAATGCCCAAGGCGTCTATGCCATAGCTCCAAAGGGGCTAATTGTGGTGTTTGGTGTGCCACATTGGCCATTTCATGCATGGAGAAGGGCATTTCATACAAGCTCCCTACTCTTGGCATCTAACAATCACCTTTCTAATGACATCTCTCACAATGCATGCATCATCATCAAACTCCACTTTTAAACCGTTGAGAGCAAGTTTTACCACGTAAATCAAGTTCCTCTTGAACTTGGGGATGTGGAGCACCTCCTTCATGTTGATCTTGTGCTTGATTCCCATCACCATCACCTCCTCAACAATGGTGCCAACTCCAACGGCATGCACAATGCTATCATCTCCCAAGTGCACATTTCGTGATGGTGATATTATCTCATATGTTTGGAACGATGCTCTATGGGGTGACATGTGCTTGGTTGCTCCCGAATCCATGATCCACTTGGCCATAGTCTTGTCATTTCTATCATTGATTGCAAAGACATGCTCGACTTCCATCTCCTCTTTGCTTGCAACAACGGCGCTTGAAAACTCATAATCTGCCTCGTTGTTGCTGTTGCTTGCAACATTGGCACTCTCCTTCTCCTTCTTGTTGTTTCGAAGGCAATACCTTGCAATGTGGCCCGGTTTGCCTCAATTGTAGCACATTCTTGGGCCATTTTGCATCCTCCCTTTGTTTTGGGCCGCTACCAATACCGCCTCACCAGTTTGAGCACCCTTCCGCTTCCTCTTGAACACTTCATGCATAAACCTTGACACAACAAACTTCATTTTAAAGTCAGCAAGTTTTAAGGTCTTAAATGCCGTGATCAAGCTCTCAAATGAAGGTGGCAAACTATCAAGTAATGTCATGAGAATGTCATCCTCTCTCATGGACACATCCAAGCATGCGAGTTGATCCCCAAGTGTCTTGATGTTGTTGATGTGCTCCAACAAGTCCGCCCCTTCCTCCATCTTGATTGTGAAGAACTTGCGCCTCAAATAGAGTATGTTGGACAAGGTTCTTGTCTCGTGGATGTTACAAAGCACGCTCCATGCTTCCGCCGGACCCTTGCAACTCTTGATGTGCGCAAGTTGCGCATCCACCAAGTTGAGCCCAATCATGGACATCGCCTTACGCACCCTCTTTTGGTAGTCCTTCTTGTCATTCTCACTTGCTTTGGATGGTGGAGCCTCCTCCGTGCCTTCAACAATCTCCCACAAGTCCATGGAAGAAAGAGCCAAGTTCATCTTGAACTTTCACAAGTTGAAGCTGGTAGCATTAAACTTTTCAAGCACTCTAACACTCTCACCTTCCAAAGAAGCCATGGCAAAGCTCCAATTTTGCCCCTACAACACTCAAACAAGCAAGATACACTTGGCCCTACTTAAATTTGATCTTCTTCAAGCTATTTGACCTCCAAATAGAATATCTAGATCTCTTACACACACACAAGGTGTGGTTGCACTTCAACGCACTCAAATCAACCCTCAATGCATGCAAATGAGCACTTGTGCACTCTTTACACTAGATCAACTCTCAAACTAGTCAACAAAGCTTGTAGATCCACAAATCACTCAAATCTAAGCTTAGGAGTCTCAAAACACCTACTTTTGCACCTCAAATGCTAAAATCAGCCCTATGTGTGCACATATGCACTCCAAATGCTAGATTCGGCCCTCTCAACTCTAAGTACACTCAAGTAAACATTACAACACACACTCCTAAGCTCAAAACACTTCAAACAATGGATTTTGAGAGCCCTTAATGCAAAGAAGCACCTTCAATGTGTAAGGAGGACTCAAACAACAAGCATACAATCTTACAAGTGTTTGAGTCACCTCCAACACCTCCAAATTGCTTCTATTGCCTCCAATGCTCCAAACCTCCTTCAAAATGGTTGCAAACACCTCCAAATGACTCCAAGTGCACCTCCAAATCTCCAAGAGACTCCAAGTAGTGCAAATGAGCCCTACATGTGCATGCAACACCTCCTTGACCTCTCCAAGCCTCCAAAAGTACTCAAACTCAACCTCACTACAAGAGTAGTGGGCCCATAACCTATTGAGATTTAATAGAGGAAGAGAGAGAATACAACACACTCAAAGCTTACAAGTAGTAAAGCAAAGAATGCTTGAATGAGATACTCACTCATTCCAAGTACTTACTTGTATATCCAAGTGAAGGCACTAGGTGCTACAACAAAGATAAGGTTTGAGTGATCAAGATCACTCTACAAAAGGATAGACCACTAGAGGACCTTCTCTCTCTTTATACGATAAGGCTCTAGTGGTCCATCCTTCTCTACACACGATAAGGCTCTTGTGGACAAGCCCTCTCCATATACAATAAGACTCTATTCATCCAACCCTCTCCATATACGATAAGACTATTCATCCAACCCTATCCACATACTCTAATCAACTCTAGTTACCCTTTGTAACTACGAGCAATCTAATCTTCAATAGCCTTCCCCCCTGCGCATACGGAAACAAAGAGTACGACAGCAGGTCCGGGAGTCAAATCTCATATCATGAGTTGGCCACCATCACAGCTCCCTTGGGGCTGCTGAACTCAATCGTATAACATTCGGGGAAAGAGCAGAGGGAGTTCGAGGCTTAAAAACTCAACCGTGGAACAGTCCGGGATGGAGCTCCCTCGAGGCTGCCGTTTTGAGAATTCATGGAGGAGTTTCTAAGCTGCAGTACCGTAGCTTAAACCGGATTTCCGAGAATCCTCGACAGTAGATACCAATATCTGCAAGAACTCCCCCCCCCCCTTGTGCACACGGAAACAAAAAGGACGACATCAGATCCGGGTGTCAAATCCCATGCCATGAGTTGGCCACCACCTTTAAGGCTTCTGAACTCAACCGTGCAACAATTGGGGAAAGAGAAGAGCTCAAGGCTGCCATTTCAAAAATTCATGGAGGAGTTTCTAAGCTACGGTACCGGAGCTTGAATTGGATTTCCGAAAATCCACGACAGAAGCAAAAAGAAATCAACACGAACCCCCCCTCCCTTGCGCATACAAAAGCGAAGAAGAGGACACCAGATCCGGGAGTCAATTCTCATCTCATGAGTTGGCCACCATCAGAGCTCCCTCAAGGCTTCTAAACTCAACCATACGACATTAGGGAAAAGAGCAGAGCTCCCTCGAGGCTTCTGAATTCAACCGTGGAATAGTCGGGGAGGGAGCAGAGCTTGAGGCTGCCATTTTTAAAATTCATGAAGGTTATTTTAAGCTGCGGTACCGCAGCTTAAACCGGATTTCTAAGAATCCTCGACAAAAGCAAAAACAGTTCAGCAATAAGCACTCCTCTCGCGCATACAAAAACGAAGAGGACAGCAGATCTGGGAGTCAAATCCCATCCCATGAGCTGGCCTCCATCAGAGCTCCCTCGAGGCTTCTGAACTCAACCGTGCAACATTTAGGAAAGAGCATAGCTCGAGGCTGCCATTTCGAGAATTCATGGAGGAGTTTGTAAGCTGCGGTATCGCAGCTTAAACCAGATTTTCAAGAATCCTCGACAAAAGAAAAAAAAAATCACCGAGGGCCACCCCCTTGCGCATACAGAAACAAAGAGTACGATAGCAGATCCGGGAGTCAAATCTCATCTCATGAGCTGGTTACCATCAGAGTTCCCTCCAGGCTTCTGAGCCAAGGTTGTCATATAGGGCGGGCACGCTGCGCGCCCGTCCGTCCGGCTTTTCCGTCCGATTGAGCTCTCGCTCACCCGATACGGTCAAACCTCTGTTGACTTTTAGTTTTGGTAAAAAAACGAGGATGTGGCAAGGGTTTGGGTAAAAACCAAGCCACTTGGCTGCCACGTACGTGCCACGTAGGACTGAGAAAAGGGCGGGTGAACGGGGTTAGGGGCGGGTAAGAAGGGGGGGGCGGGGCAGGGGAGGATGGGGGCCAGGACGGAGGAGGGGGAAGCAGGGCGGGGGATGGGGGGGCAGGGTGGGGGAGGGGGGGGTAGGGCGGGGGAGGGGGTAGGGGGCAGGGCGAGTAGTGAAAAGTTTTGGTCAATTCTTTTCGAAAATTCGTGGGAAGAGGAATGAGAGATGGAAATTAAAAGCCGAGGATGTTGTTTTGTCTCATTGCAACAATGGAACTTTCAAGTGGCTAGAATCAACCTAAACCGTGGTATCTATGCCAGGACAATGTATCCAAGGTGGATATGGGAAGGTTACTAAGGTGGTGCTTACGAAACTTCAACATATTCCTAGTTGGATTCCATTCGCGCGTAAACAATTGACGAACGTGAAGAACAAGAGGGAGAAGCGCATGTCAATCGTAAATGAGGCGGATGGATGTTCAGTGAAGCACCCTGGAATCATTAGACTATCGTACTAGCATCCTAGAACAATGGATGGATTTTCGCCCTGGTGGAACGGAGGTAGCTTCAAAGATTTGACATCCATATCAATCGGAAAATCTCAAAGCACTTGGAATACGACGACATTCCAAAAGAGCTCAACTCAGGGCTATCCGATATACAACTACGTTGGGTTGTAACATTCCGTAAACGACGACTTGACTTGGCATTGTCGTTGCTTGTCTTTATAGAATAGTGTCATGAACAAAATTATCTACACAACGACATTACTCCAATCAATGTTCTATTGCATTTCGATGATTGGAAACCAGATACGGTTTACAACGGGCTTTGTGATTGGGGGATTTCAAGTCGAGTGGTAGAACAAGCGCCATCCAAGTATGGATTTGCGAAGCAAAAGGAGTTGAATGAAGAACGCAAATGGTGAAAATTTGTGGCACCGGAATTATGGTTTTTGTATGGTTCACGTGGTTCTGACAATCCCCTTGAGCTTATGGAATGCAAACACATATATTCCAAGGCAGCCGATGCATTCTCCGCTGGGTGGTTAGCACATCACATTTGGCAAGAAGAGTACGATACGAAGTACTTTATGCCACACCGCACAGACCGCGCCATGAATCACGAGTATCTCACGTTCAAATTAAAAGCCCTCCAGGACCCGGATGTGTCCAAAAGGTTGACCGTGACCGATGTTATTGAGGCCTTGGAAAAGTATCCATGTAGTTGGACCATGCCCATGTAGTGTTTCCGTGATTCAACTATTTAGTTTGGCGGTGTCCAAAGTTAGCGTGTGCCTATTGTATGTAGAAGGATTGCATGGATAATTACAATACTATATGTACTTCCAATTGTGCACATATATATAATATACGCAACAACTTCTCTTATTCAATGCATTTGTACATCTTCGTATGATATATTTAATTGCATTGTTTTGATTTGGGTGCACATATTTATTGGTTCCATACCTTGCCAAATACCACTCAACATATACATGAATCGGTTTGTAAATACCACGAAAAGAAATACTTAAAAAAAAAAAAAAAAACTAATTAAACAAAATTAAACAAAAAGTAAAAAAAAAATTTAAAAAAGCAAAAAAAAATAAAGAACGCCGCTACCTCCCTTACCCCCCCTACCCCCTTAACCCCTCTCCTACCCCCTCTACCTTGCCCCTACCCCCTTACCCCCCCCCAACCCCCCTCCCCCTTCCCTAAAAAAAAATTTTAAAAAAATTTAAAAATTTAAAAAAATTAATTTAATTAAAAAATTTTTAAAAAAAGAAAAGAAAAAATTAAAAATACTACAACCTCCCCTTACCCCCCTACTCCCCTTAACTCCTCTCTGACCCTAACCCCCCTCCCCCTCCTCTACCCCGCGTAACCAAGATTGTCATACCGGGCGAGCAAGCCGCCCGCCCGTCCATCCGCCTTGTCCGTCCGATTAAATTGTGGCTCGCCCGATAGAGTTAAATGGCAGTTGACTTTTAGTTTAGGTAATTAAACAACGACGTGGCAAGGTGTTAGCCGGGGTACGGGTATGGAGATGCCTGAGGTATGAGAACGGGGAAGGTAAAGGTAGGAAACAGGGAGAAGACCGGGGCTTGGAGACGACGCTCACAATTACTCCCAGGGTCCAGGGTATGGCGGTCGTTGACCGGGCCGCAATCACCTAGTGATTAATTCGATCGGGCGAGCGATCTGGCGGCCGAGGTATGATCGAGGGGGTCAAGACCTAGGGTTCTGATCTCCCGGGTGACTCGTCCTTGGCTCACTTCCACGGCCACGGTCTTTGGTTCGGCGAGACAGATCCTTGGGCGGGCGTTTTGCGACGGCAATGCGCACAACCACGTGAGAGATTGAGACACCACCACGGCTCCGACTCGGTGACTACCACGGTGCCAAGGCCTCCGCAGAGATGAAGCGCGATTAGAGGAGGGTAGTAGAAAATAGATAGAGGCGGGGTAAGATAGAATTGGGTGAGTCCTGTGTTTGCATTGAATTGGAGAATTCCGTAAGGCTACAAAGTTCGTGAGTACGCACTCGTGGCTAACATCCTGTTCTAGCAATACAAGGAGCTGCTATTGTATCATTCTACCCTTATTTATAATAAAACCTAATCCCTTGCGCTTTTTGACTTTACTTTCTTGTGTGTCACGGTCTCGATCCTCGTGGTCCTCTCGATCATTGTGTCCTTGGCCTCGAGCCCCGGGGTCGTCGTTAATTCCTGGTCTCCCGTGGGCGCGTGGTCTTCGATGATGATACCCGTGGTTCGGGGTAACATTTTGCCCTCCTTTGCGAGTGCAATTCGTCCTCGAATTGCTGGCTTAGCGGCGCGTGGGGGCGGGCCTCTTGTTCGATCCGGCTTGCTCCCGGGAAATTGCCGACCGCTACGAGGGGTTCTTCGCCGTGAAATACGATCGGCGGAGTGCCTCGCCATCGCCGATGTATCGGGACATGGTTTCCTCAAAAATTGAGCGCATGTGTATACACATCGAACACCGTACCCCTAAGGTCCGATTGCATGCGAGGCACTGTCGCCTGTAGTCTCGTAGTCGGCATAATGTGCGGTGAGGTCCGGTGTTCGTGGAAATAACGCAACACGAATCGCATGGACTCCGAGGCCTCGTCTCCGTCTTCATCCGCGTCTTCCATGTTCCACCCCTCCTGTTCCTTCTTCCTCGGAGGAGGATTTGCCCGTGCTGGCGAGAGATAACGGGAGGGTATTACTCGCAACGGGGAGAACGTGGGCAAGGGGTCCGAGTGGGCTACCGGGGACTCGGCCCGAGTCGGCCATGGGTAAGTACCATCCGGATTTTGTCTCACCGGGGACTCGTACTGTGTAGGTGGTGACAGAACCGGAAGGTGGTATGGGGGCGAGCTTGCCGAGGGGTGCTGCCGCGGAGACTGGTGTGGCGTCTGTTCGTGGTCTGTAAACCCCTCAGGTATGTCCACCCTCTCTTCTCCAATTTGTGTCGGGAATTGATAGATGCCTTCCCCGGAGTTAGTGTCCATTGCCCTGTCCCCGGCGTGTGTAGGGGTCGGCTGCTCGTGGGTGTCCTCCTCCTCCTGTATGTTGTCATAATCCTCCTCGTGGGTGTATGTCCGGGGCTGGGTCAATTCTGGTTCCTCCATGGGTTGAGGTTGTACCTCCTCGTCATCCTCTTCGAGGAAGGGTTCGCCTTGGCTGCCCCAGGTGTTGTCGGAGCCCTCAAGCTCCAATGCGATTAATGCATCACCTGTGCATTGATCAAGGAATGCTACGGGGGGTTCTTCCGATGTGTGTGGTTCCGATCGCAACATGTGGTATGCTGTGGTGGCGATAATTCTAGCCGCGTGATTCGTCCAAGCCACCTTGTTGGCTTCGAAGTTCTCCCGGGCGTTTTCCACCTCCTGGCGGTGCCGCTGCACCGTGTCCATGTCCGTGGCATTGGAGAAGGGGGTCGTGGCTTTGAGGACCAACTCCTCTGACAATGTCTTGCATTTGGCGAGGAGTTCGGCGATTGGCGGTCTAGCCGCTCAATTCTCTCCCCCGTCCCCGGGTGCTTTGGTCCTCGAAAGTGCGGGACCTTTCCGTGGTGCTGGAGTTCTAGATCTCGTGCATCGAGTTGGTTCTGCGGGGAAGTTATCATCCCTGAGTTGGGTTTGGTGTGGAGCCGGACCTCCGGCTTGTACTCCTCCATGGACTTACGAGCCGTGGCCTGGGTTGTCTGCATCAGCGATGTGCCGTATGGCGCTTATGCCGAGTCTCCCAGTCTTTGTACTTGGCCGAGGCTGTCTGCTGCTGTTGCTCCGCGCTGTGAAGGAAGTGCAGCATCTCTTCCATACAAGTCTCCATTGTGCGTTTTTGGGCCTCGAACTCCTTGGCGCGGGGGCCGAACTCCGTGGTCGTGGACGTACTGGCGATCTCCATGGGGCCGCCTCCTCCTGTTGTCCCCTCCTCCTCGGTGCGTGGCCGCTTTCCGGGTGGGTTGGCGTGGTGTTTGGTCACGGGATTACGCCACCTCGTCTTTGTACATCAAGGAAGGTGCCCATGGCCCGGGGTGATGGTTTACCCGTGGTAATCAAGAAATGGCCGATAAACGTGTCAAAAATGGGGCGATGGGGCTCTCGTAGTCGTCACTCTGGACATGCCCTTGGATTTGATTCACCGCATTCCTGTCCACGAGCCGACCCTAGTTAATCTTTTCGCCGCGGCCCGCCATGACACACAATGCAATTTGATCCGGATGCACTGCATTGCAGTCATTCCGAAAAAATACTTGGCTGAGTATGCCACGGATTCTGCCAAACCACGGGTCGGGCATGTTTGGATTGTTCCGTGTGATATCGTAACGCGTCGAACTTGCCTCCTCCTCGGACGGGTACCCGTGGGTGTAAACCGTGGTGTCGGATCGTGTGATCGCATTTGTCGCGGTGACCAGCTAGTGACCCCCGTGCCATCCCAACCGAAGAATTGGTGGAGGTACCTCGGGGAGTACCTAACGAGGACCCCTTCCACGACCCCGGCCACCTCGGTGTTGTTAGGATCCTCCTGCTGCCGCTCCCTCATTGAGGCGATAAATGCCCTGCATCGTCCGAGGTCAATATTCTCACGGAGGTGGTTTGCGTATCGCAACAATCCTGCCTCGGTGAGCCATTCAACGTCGGGGTACTTCTTCCACTTCGCGATCTGCCGTGGGACGTACAGTGGCTTCCGCTCCCGGGGGCACACGCGCGCCATGGTCGCTAACACTGCAAGGGGTCCGAACTGGGAGCAAGGATGGGTAGAGAGAGCAAAAGACGCGAAAAGCAATGCGCACGAAAGTGAGCTGATGTTGCAAAAAAGAGAGTTCTCCCCGGGGAAGTCCGCACTATTTGAGTTTGCACTGACTGCGGCGGTGGGAGAGTAGTGGTAATGATGGCTCTGTCCGTGGCGGCGGTGTCTGCCTTTATAGAATAGAGTGATGGTGTCTCGGGGGTAGAATCTGGTGATGATGCCTTGGGCGGAACTTGGGGGGTAATTATGGTGTTGATGTGGCATTCCTCGGGAGTAGATTCATGATTGGGACGTCTTGTGTTTGGGCCCTGGATGACATGGATGTGGCTTATGTATGCACATGGGATGTGCATGGGTATGGCCTCGGTAGGGGAGGTCGCTTTTGCAGCTAAGTCCCATGGACTGGTTTTGTGCTTTTGGATTGTGATTCCTCCGTGCCCCGGATCTGCTCCTCTCGGTGTTGTGGGTGTGTGTGTCTTCCACGGGTCCCGTGTGCGTGTCCGCTGTATTCATTCCCCGGGATTTTTGCCTGGCTTGGCCTGATGCCTTGGGTGTTTGGTGACCCGAGTTGTGTGTCCTCGGTGGGCGTGGCTGTGTCCGTTTGTTAGCTAGATCCATGTGGTTTTCTTCCATGTCCCGTGCCTCGGATGCCAACGTGGTGTGAATATCCTGTAGGCTTAGGGGCATCACTGGGTTGTGGTCTTTGTAGTGTAGTATTGTTTCAATTTTGTGGCGTTGACTATCGTGGCGTGGGGGTCGTAGTTCGTGCTGTTGACGAGGAGTACGGTATTGTTAGGTAGAACCAACTGTACCGTATATGGGCCATGCCATATCGACTCAAATTTAGACCGTTTGAGTTTGGGGTCTCGGGGGCACCAAAGTACTTGGTCACCCTTTTGAAACACCCGTGGAGGCTGCATTCCCTGGAAATGGCGGGCCGTCAGGGTCTGTTTGTGATGTATGTGCGATGTAGCCAGGGTTCTAATTTCTTCGAGGTGGTGTAGGTCGTTGATGCGGGCTGCCAGCACCATGTGGGGGGTGTAATCCCTCGGCTGTAGTGTTTGGAACGTTGGTACGATGTACTCCGTGGGAAGCAGGGGTTGAGTACCGTAAACCATTTCGAACGGGCTGGCATTTGTGGCGGTTTTGACGGCGACACGGTAAGCCCAGAGTGCGGCTGGTAGACAATCATCCCAGTCCGCCTGATTTGCGTGCACAAATCTTTTCAGCATATTAATTAGTGTCTTGTTTGTCGACTCTGCCTGCCCATTTCCCTGAGGGTAATACACTGTGCTGGTGCGATGTTTGATAACGTGGTTATCGAGGAGGTCCTGTATGACGATATTCACGAAATCGTGCCTTGTCCGATACTATCTCCGGGGGCATCCAAACCTTGTAATTATGTTTTCGTAAATGAACGAGGCCGCGACGACGGCGGTGTTGGTCCGCAGAGGCTTGGCCTCTACCCACTTCGTAGTGTAGTCCGTGGCCACGAGGATGTACTTGTACCCACAGCGTGTAATCGGGTTTGATTGGTCCCACGAAATCCAACCCCACCGTTGAAATGGTCCCGGGGAGGTATGGCCTTCATTGGTACTTTGCCTTGGTGCTGAAAATTTGTTGTGGAAATTTGACAGCGTGGCAATTTTGACATGGGCAATCACGTCTTTGTGGAGCGTTGGCCACCGTGATTTGCGGAGAGAATCTTTTTACCGTGGTGTCGGGGCCCTGGTGGCCTCCTCCCGGGTCCATCGTGGAGATGTCGATGATCTGCTGCTGCTTTGCTCGGTGGAGTACGCATAGCGGGATCTCTTGATCCGCCCCCGTTTGTATAATTTCCCATGGACCACGGTGTAAGGGAGTGTTGTCTGCACGAAGCTGACCCTGCGTGTCCCCGTTATGTCCACGGGAGTGTTGCCCGTGGTGAGATATCTAATGATATCGGCCCTCCAGTCGTCCCCGTGCTCCTTGGTGTCCGTGGCGATTTGCGTGGCTTGTACATAAGCCTCGTTGAAGGAGTCATCTATTCCTTCTGTCGTGGCGTTGGTGTCCCTGGACAAGTAGTCTGCCACGATGTGTCGCTTCCCGGGGACGTATACCACTTCGAAGTCGTATTCGAGGAGTATCATGATCCATCGAGCCACTCGCCCCGTGACCAATGTCTGGTTTACGAGGTATGACAAGCTGTGGTGGTCGACCATGAACCGGAATTTCTTCCGAGGAGGTAATGTCTAAACTTTTTGACGGCGTATATCATTGCCAAGGCTTCCCGCTCCGTGGTGGAGTAGTTTTGTTCGGCCTGGTTAAGTAGTCTACTAGCGTATGCCATGGGTTGATCGTACTTGCCATTTACATTTTGTGCTAGCATTACTCCCACGACAAGATTAGACGCGTCCGTGTGGACGTGGAATGGTTTAGACCAGTCCGGGGCTATGAGTATCGGTGCGTTGGAGTATGCGTTTTTTATCTTATCCAACGCTGCTTGTGCCTCGGGTGTCGATCCCGTGTATGTGTACTTGGCATGGTTCAAAGCCGTGATCGGGGCGGTGATGTGGGCTAGTTTTTCTATATAAATTCGGTTGAACTGCCATGCTAGACCCAGAGCCGTTGTACGCCTTTTTGATTTGTTGGTGGTGTCATTGTCCGGGGATGTCTTTGATCTTCTCAGATCGGGAAGCTTGCCATATTTACACACGATGTAACCCAAGATAACCCCCGAAATCTGAAAACATGCACTTGTCCGCGTTAAGGCTTACCCCGTTGGCTCTACAAGCGTGGAAAATTTGCCTGAGATGCGAAACATGGTCTTTCATCTTGCCGTAGACGGTGCCATCGTCCAGGTAGATGCGGAAGAACTGTTTGAGGTATGGTCTGAAGATTAATTCCATGACCCGTTGAAATGTCATGGGTGCGTCTTTGGCCCCGAAGGGCATGCGCTCGAATTGGTACGGTCCCCATTCCGTGGAAAAAGCCGTTTTACCTTTGTCTTGCTCTGCCATGGCTACTTGGTAGTACCCTGAAAAGCAATCAATGAACGAGTACATTTCATGTCCAGCAACCTCGTCGATGATCTCTTCCATGTATGGTAATGGATAATGGTCCTTTTTTGTCGCGGCGTTGAGTTTTCTGAAATCCACACAGATGCGCAACGTGCCGTTTTTTTTTTGAATAATGACCATGGGAGAGAGCCACGGTCTCTTGCATCCACAAAGCGAAATGAACTTGGCGTGGAGTAGTTTGTCTAGTTCAGCTTTGACTCGGGCGGCGTAGTTCGGATTCATCCTGTACCTCCGTTCTTTGTCACGGGGGTTGCACCGGGATGAGATCGATGGTATGTTCGGCCAAGGAATTGGGGATGCCTTTCGTCCTCCTCGTGGTTCCGGGCGAATATGTCCCTGTACTCGTGGAGCAGGCGTGGCTTGCTTGCTTAATGCCCGGTGGTGCGTCTGTGTTGATTTTAATGTACTTGGGCTCGTCTGTTGTTCCGAGGTTGACCAGCTGTACTCTCTCCTTGGCCCCGTGTGTCCATCCCGAGATGGTTTCGTGATGTAATGCCGTTTTGGCCGGGACGGCGTTCACCACAACCTCTCCAGCTATCTCCCGGGTGAAGTGCTCGGGGATATCCAGTTTTTCTTCTTGCATCAGACTAGCCAAATGTATGTCTGCCACGGGTATCAGGCTGGGGTGCACGTGGAGTACGAGAGCCTCTTGCTCTGTTGTGAATTCTTCTGGCCAATCCGTTCCGGCCGAAGTTCCAGTCGTTCCAGAAGTTCCAGTCGTTCCAGTCGTGAATTGCTTGCATGTCTCGCAACCACGGCCTCCCTAAAATTACCGGAAAATTGCTGTCATGTGGCATATCGATGATTACGAATGTTGCTGGTGTTGATACCCCGTGTATTGCAATCCCGACCATGGTGAGAATTCCCAGGGGTGTGACTGGAGCGTCATTAGCCATACGTAAAATGAAACGAGCGCTTCGGGGCTGCGGCAATCCTAGTGCTTGTCGAACATGGTTGCTCATTACGTTCACGCCCGACCCTCCATCTACGAGGACGTTGGTTAGCGTCTGTCCCCCGAGTTGCACTCGTATCACTGCAGCGTCGGGGTCCAAAGTGGTGGCATTAACTTCCACGAACGCGGGATCTGATTTTGCCTCGGTTAACGCGCGGCCCGTTGTAAATATTGCTGCGATTCGGGGCTGATTTGTACTAACTTTGCCAGGGTGATGGTCACGTTAGTAGTGTCCGATGTTCTTTGCGGTGTGATCCGTGGCACGTCCTTGGTCCGGGAGTGAGGCTTCCAGGTCTTTTTGTATATCTGTTCTCGGGTTGTGTAGCCGCTCCCGGTGTTTTTCCTCGAAATGGCTTTGTGTTCCACCACGTGGTTCGGGAACGGCTTTTGATCTTGTCGTCATCTGCGGAGGCCGATATCGTGGACATATTAGTCTCTCGTCCGTGCACCTCGATCGGCGTTACCCCTCCCCTCCCGTGAGCCGCGGTGTTTGTGTTCGGGGCCCCGGTATTATTGTTTCGATTTTGAGCCCATTTCTTTTGAATATTGGGCACTCGCTCCGTCGGTGGTCCAGTCCTCCGCATTCCCAGCATGCATCGAGCGGCCGGGCTGAAAGGCATCCACGTTAACCTCGTCGGGGTATACCGCGGCCATGGTGTTCCTGGGCGCGCCTGGGGTCCTGGGGCGGCGTTGTATTGGTGGAATACCAAAGATCGTCCAAGGTGTGTTTTTTCCACAGTCTCTCGCACAGGGGGTTGTCACCCGGCATTCTCGCCGTGTCGAGGGCGGTGGTAAAATGGGGGCTTGTGTGCCTTGGCGCCGTGAGCTCTCTGTGATGTCGTTTGCGGCAGAGAGAATGTCGACAATGTTTTTACGCCACGGATGACAATGCCTGTTGTATCCATGGAAGTAGCCCTTTTTAAACCATTCACACATATACTCCTCTTCGGGCCGTTGGCTAAGTTTATCCGCCAACTGCTTTGAATCTATCATAAAACTTATCCACAGGCTCGTTCGTGGATTGAGTAATTGATCCCAATGCTCGGAGGACTTCCGAACTTGTTTTAAGTTTTCAAACTTGTGTAAAAAACTACGCTCCATATCTTCCCAACCGGCATTGTTGTGTTACGATTCAAGTCGATGTACCAGTTGATATGGTTTCCTTGGAGCGTGGTACCAAAAATGTTCTCGCAAATCCGTGGCATGAAAATGCCGTTCGTCTGTGCGCGATTACCTTAAATCTCCGATGTGCGGTCTGGGTCCCCGATTCGTCGAACACGGGGTAAGGTATTTTGGGTAACTTAGCTTGGGCGTCAAGGCTCCCGGGTTAGGTGATACACTTGGGATCCCCGTGGGTACCACTACGGGTGGCGGGGATGGCATTCCCGGCGTGCTTGAGTCGGCCGCGGCGTTGTTTCCCGGGATGGTTGCCGATCCGTCGCCTCTGCGGGTTCCCCCTCACTCCTTGGTGTGGAAGCGATAGCCTCGGGGTTACCATTACCTTGGATATCTTGGTATTTGAGGCTAAGCAGTTCTAGCTTAGCGTTCGTGGCATCGATCTTAGCAGCCAGATCTGTCATCTGCTGCTTCATCCACTGTAGTATCTCCCTAGTTTCATCCTCATGTTGCACTATTTCTTCCATATCTGCAACAATATTTTCCACGACTTTTTCCGCGGCGTGCCTTTTCGGGGGCATTTCTTTCCTAGTGGCTCGTAGCCAGAATTCTCTTTTTTTTTTTTTTTTTTTTTTTTTTTTTTCTACCTCAGCATTCCATCCCCAGCATGGTCGCCAAAATGTTAGCCAGGGTACGGGTATGGAGATGCCCGAGGTATGAGAACGGGGAAGGTAAAGGTAGGAAACAGGGAGAAGACCGGGGCTTGGAGACGACGCTCACAATTACTCCCAGGGTCCAGGGTATGGCGGTCGTTGACCGGGCCGCAATCACCTAGTGATTAATTCGGTCGGGCGAGCCAGTCCTGAGCGGCCGAGGTATGATCGAGGGGGGTCAAGACCTAGGGTTCTGATCTCCCGGGTGACTCGTCCTTGGCTCACTTCCACGGCCACTTCTTTTCGTCGAGAGACAGATCCTTGGGCGGGCGTTTGCGGCGGCAACCGCACAACCACGTGAGAGATTGAGACACCACGGCTCCGACTCGGTGACTACCACGGTGCCAAGGCCTCCGCAGATGACGAGCGCGATTAGAGGAGGGTAGTAGAAAATAGATAGAGGCGGGGTAAGATAGAATTGGACTGAGTCCTGTGTTTGCATTGAATTGGAGAATTCCGTAAGGCTACAAAGTTCGTGAGTACGCACTCGTGGCTAACATCCTGTTCTAGCAATACAAGGAGCTGCTATTGTATCATTCTACCCTTATTTATAATAAAACCTAATCCCTTGCGCTGCCCTTTGACTTTACTGCCTGTGTCCACGGTCTCGATCCTCGTGGTCCTCTGATCACTGTGTCCTTGGCCTCGAGCCCCGGGATCATCGTTAATTCCTGGTCTCCCCGTGGCTGTGGTCTTCGATGATGATACCCGTGGTTCGGCGGGTAACACAAGGGTTTAGGTGAAAACTAAGCCACTTTGCCGCCACGTACGGGCCTCGTGGAACGCCACACACGCTTTTTACTGCAAAGTTTGTTACCCACAAAAAATTACACATCCCCTACAATGAAGGTGGGCGGGCACGCCCATCCGTCCGGGACAACTTGTACGCTCGTTTTGCCCGCCCGATTACCTCAACACGCCCGATATGACAACCTTGCCCCTAACCTTTCTCCCCCGCCTTACCCCCCCCTCCCTCCCCCGCCCTGCCCCCCCTCCCTCCCCCGCCCTGCCCCTGCCCCTCCTCCGCCCTGCCCCCTCCCTCCCCCCGCCCTGCCCCCCCCCCTCTCCCGCCCTGCTCCCTCTTCCTCCGCCCTCGCCCCCCCCCCCGCCCTCGGTCCCTCTTCCCCCGCCCCCTCTCCCAGTATCACTATATAAGAGGCAGACTCCCCATTTGTAACCCGCCCTTCCTAGCTCCCAATATTCATTTCTCTTCGTGAGGGTTGGATTAGGGATTGGGGAAGGGCGTTTGAGCACATTCGGGGGAGGTTTTTGAATTGCTTTTCTACAACGATGGCAACACCAGGTGCGATCCGCAAGGGAGAAAAAGACAAAGATCGAGTGCGACAAGGAAAACAGCAGCGGGCCTGTCTCTATGTGTTAAATAATCCGTTGAAATTGGCATTGAGAGGCTAGGAGATGTAGCTGACCCATGGGATTTTGACCATGCAAAGCAATACATTGAGTGGTGCTACATCGACAAATCCTTCCGGCGTGAATGCCATGTTTTACACTTGAGAAGCAACAAGGCCAATTTGCGCTACTGCACCAACCCGGAGTTCCTTTCTTGATGTCTTCAAATTTACAAACTCCTTTACGCCACGAAGTTACCAAACAAGAACCAGGTCGGGTTATATTTAGTGCACGGCGTTCATGTGGAGATCATTTTAAAGAAGAGGTTCGATTGGTCTACTCTGAAGGGTTTAGAAGGCAAGGCTCGAGCACCACGAGTATAAAATGGTTTCCCCGGCTTTGGAACTTGGGCGGTAGAGGATCCTAGGTGGTTTCCCACGACCGACAGACCTACGGAATAAGACCCTCATAACCATATGTCTGACTCCCCGCCTGATTCCGACTCCGATGGCTCCCACGAGATAGTTTTACCTCGACGCAAAACAATGGAAAGGAATAAGCGGAAGAGGCTAGCTCGATCATTAGAGCCTATGCCCATAGCTTCATTGGCTCAAGTAAGACAACTAGTTCCGGTGCATCTACTTTCCGACATAGTAGATGTGGAGATGGTTCATGCAGTTGGTGGAAACATTGAGCCCCAACAAGTGGAGGTTGTTGTGGATGGGGGGCGTGCCGGATGAAATTCCACCGATAGATTTGTCTGTCGAGATGGAGCATTTTGATACAAGAGAAGGCCAGATTCAACAATTGATGGGAGAAAATCAACGCTTGAAGGAAAAGAATCAACGGCTGAAAGAGGACATGCGAAGAGCTAGCGACGAGATCTCATCCCAGCAACGACGTATTATGGACCTTGATGGGGCCATGGCAAAGGGGAAGGGGGCTTCTACATCACAAACACGACCTAGTACATCAACTAGTCCAAACGGATTGGTCATAGGAAGTGTGCTTGACTCCTTGCCATTCGATAATGCAGATTTCAACGAAGTATTAGGCTCGCCTGCAACACCCCTTGAAGTTGATTTGGTAGATGTTTGACGAGATAATGAGGTCTTGAAGAGTCGAATGAATCAGATGGCTGAGCAATACTACCAGTGGAAGTTGACATGCATTTTATCCGTCGCCAAGGGTGACCAAATAGCTGAGGAGTTGAAGAAGATCAATAGGACATGGAAGGATCATAATCAAGAGCGGGTATTTGGTTTGACATCATGGGCACTTGTAGACGAGATGTTTCCAGACGAATTGCCAAAAAAACTGATTGGAACAATTGACTCGGCCCAGTGCGAGTGAGATTTTGAAAACACGATGGACATCAAGAAAGCAGCCAAATTGTGGCCTGCACCAGCAATGTTTGTGACAGATGGTGAAAATTGTGCGATGTGTTGCAACCCCTTTGGAACTGAAGGAGGATTTTGCGTAGGCACTTGCCGCCACGTGTTTCATCCGATTTGCCTCATTGGCTTCATGGTTGTTCAACGACGATGTTCGTTATGTAAATTTCCCTTCAACAAGCGCTTGTACAACCTTTTTGGATTAAAGGATTACATGCCACCGCATTGGGAGTATAATGTAACCAATGCAAAAGACCACGAAGGGAAATCGGGAGAAGACTTGATATGGAGTTGGAAATTGTCTTGCACTTTTATAAAGAAGCAATTGGCCGCCCTGGAATTCGGCTGGGAAAGGGATCCAAAGGCAATTACGAGGGCGTTCCATCATTTAATTCCATCAGATGTCTTAAATGCCAATGGCAAGCAAAACTTCTTCTACCAGGTTTACAACGGGTATTGGGACGAAGCGCACAAGGGATTTTGATTTGAGATTCATCCAGATGGGCTAAAATGGAAGTCCGATGGATGATGTAAAGAGCGTTCCAACTGCGATTACGAGATAAACTGGGCAACGGATGATCCGACTGGACAGACCTTTTACACCATCGAAGCATTGATTTTCTGATGGAACAACATAGTCCCCAAACTGGACGCATGCTTTGAGTCATGCAACAATCACAATTCCTGAGGGATATTCTAAAAGAAGACAGGCCTGCGAGGAGGACTCGATCAGCAGCTTGTAGACTTCAATTGGACGGGGGTAAAGATTTGCCGAAGGGTACGAATGATGCCGAGGCCGGCCCAAGCGGTGCAGCGATGGACAAGAACTAATTGAAGATTTTCGTAGTTGTGTAGCAACCAAGATATACTTTTTCTTTTTCTGTATGGTTAAACACTACTGAAATACATATGTTTTTCTTTTGCAAACTTATTGGCACACTCTATGCATGTGTTTATAATCATATGATCATGTGAATGCTAATTATCATGGTGTCATTGTATGGTTAGCTTGATAAGTAGTTAAGTGGGAGAAAAAATAACTTCAAATCTTGTTACAATTAATAAATATCTTATAAACATGATAAGACAATAGAAAATATAAACATACGGGTAGGGGATGTCAATCCAAAGTGAGGAGAGAGAGGGGGGAAGTGAAAGTGATGGGGGGGTGAGGGAGAGGGGGGGTGAAGGTGAGGGTGGGGGGGGGGCGGGTGAGGTGGGGTGGAGAGGGGAGGAGAAGAAAAGAAAGGAAGGAGTGGGGAGAGAAGGGGAAGAAAGAGGAGAGAAGGGGAAGAAGACGAAGAGGAGTGGATGGATGGTCAATTCAAATCATTGCAAATCCAAGTATTCCCCCACTATATCCGGGATACTCCAAATCCGGGCTTTAATGAGGGAATGTTTGGATTTTCTTTTTCTATAAATGATGCTTCTTTGCAAAACATAAGATTGGTGAGAGAGATGAAAAAAACCTTTGCAAAAATTTTCAAAAAACTACGCGGGGTGGGTGAGAGGGGAGAGGCGGTTTTAGGAGAGAGAGGGCGAATTATAGGGGGTAGGGCGGGTACCACGGGGGGTAGGGCGGGTACCACGGGGGGTAGGGCGGGTACCACGGGGGGTAGGGCGGGTACCACGGGGGGTAGGGCGGGTACCATGGGGGGTAGGGCGGACGGGAAGTGAGAGGAGAGTGTGGGGAGTGAGGATAAGAGGAGGTGAGGGTGAGGGAGGGGTGAGGGTGAGGGGCGGGTGAGGATGAAGGGGCGGGTGAGGGGGGGGGCGGATGAGGGGGCGGGGCGGTAAGAGGGGAGGTGGAGAGGGGAAGAGAAGGAAAAAAAGGGAGGAGTGGGGAGATAAGGGTAGGGAAGAGGAGAGAAGGGGAGGAAGGGGAAGTGGAGTGAATGGATGGTCAATCCAATCATTGCACATCCAAACATTCTCCCACTATATCCGGGATACTCCAAATCCCGGTTTTAATGAGGGAATGTTTGGATTTTTTTTTTCTATAAATGATTCTTCTTTGCAAAACATAAGATTGGTGAGAGAGATGAGAAGAGAGAGATGAAAAACCTTTGCAAAAAATTTCGAAAAACTACGTAAGGTGGGTGAGAGGGGAGATGCGAGTTACGGGGGGGGGGGAGGGGCGGGTTACGGGGGGAGGGGCGGGTTACGGGGGGAGAAGCGGATTACAGGGGGTAGGGCGGGTACCGCGGGGGATAGGGTGGGAACTGGAGGAGTAAGGGGGAGGGGGTAAGGGGGAGTGAGAAGAGAGTGAGGGGAGTGAGGGTGACGGAGTGAGGGGGTGAGGGTGACGGGGTGAGAGGGGATGAGAGTAAGGGTGAGGGGATGAGGGTGAAGGTGAGGGGGGGGGGTGAGGGTGAAGGGGGGTGAGGGTGAGGGTGGGGGGGGGAAGGGTGAAGGGGGGGGGGTGGAGGGGGAAGGAGAAGAAAAGAAAGAGAGGAGTGGATATAGAAGAGGAGGGAAGGGAAGGCATAGTCAATTCAATCGTAGAAAAGTCAAACATTCCCTCCCACTATATCTGGGAAAGTCAAAATTCCGGCTTTAGTGAGGAATGTTTGGACTTCATTACCTTAAATATACCCGGGAGGTGGAAGAAGGGGCCAAAGGGGGATCCAAGGAAAGAGAGAATTGAAGTTTCCGTTCTTCTCCCTCTTATTCAAATTTGCCCCACCACGAACCAATTCCCCCCTCTATTTCAAATTCGAACTACCACATTCCAAATGAATGATCTTAAAATGTGTGCTATTTACCTCCAATCCCAATGCTATATTACAAATAAATTTATCATTCTAATGGTTTAATCATATATTTGATTTTACGCTCAAAATTTATATTAAGACTAAAAAATATACTGGTGGGTAGTATTATGTTAATTTGATTCTTCTTCAAATAAGATTTTATATAAAGAAAATAAAAAAATTTAAAAAACGCAGCAATCCTCGTTACCCCCCCTACTATTCCACCTCCCCCCTTTCTCTCTCCCCCTACCCCCCCTTATCCCTCCCTCTACCCCTCCTTATTCCCGTATCTCCTTCTTCCCCCTACCCCCCCTAACCCCACCCCCCCTTCCCCCGCACCCTCTAACCCCACCCCCCCTTCCCCTACCCCCCCTTCCCCCTACCCCCCTCTTCCCCCTACCCCCCCCCCCGTAAGCTGCCCCTCCTCCGGTAAGCCGCTCCTTCCCCCATAGAAATCCCCATCTTCCCATCCATGTACCATGGGGGGTCCAACCACTATATAAGGGTCAAACTTCTCATTTGTAACCCGCCCCTCCTAGCTCCCAAGATTCACTTCTCTTCGTAAGGGTTGGATTGGGGATTGGGGAAGGGCATTTAGCACATTAGAAGGAGGTTTTCGAATTTTTTTTCTACAACGATGGCGATCAGCGCTAGCTGACAGCGGAGCTAATGTCAAAATTGGTTCATGCAAGACAATAGAGCAAATAATTATTACAAGGATTTACATAATATACCAAATTGGCCACTAGAGCCTTCATCCTTTAGGCTCAAATGCGATGGGAAGCCAACGGAGGACAACAAGAGAGTGGAATTTGTGGTATGAATTTCACGATGATGGGAACATTACTTGTGTTTTTTGCAACACAACATTCACCTCCAAACAAATTCGAGCATTCATGCACCTAGGCTACATGCCGAAATCCGAGAAGAGTGTGTGTTCCCTTGCACCGCATCGTGTTCGCAGCAGGTTTGCAAATTGTGGGGGCATAGTTCCCGCCAGAATGAGTGATGAAGACATACATGTACGGTGGAGATTCTACCATAGATGGTCCCTCCAAGGGAATTTCTAGTGGTTCTTCATGCCATGTAGGTGTTGATACAAATACAGTGGTTGGAGTGAGGGGTGGAAGTCCTCATAGAGGAGGCCGGGATGTGTGCGTGGTAGGGGGACGTGACAATCCACACTCCATGTCAGCTGTCCGAGGTGCATCAAATTCCACGAAGTCCGTAGCAGTACGCCAACGTAGCATGGAGGAATCCTTGAACACCGCAAAGAGGAGAGAATTGACTGAAAAGTAGGCACATTGTTTCTATAACGCAAATATCCCATTCAACGTTGCGAGTAATTATTACCTCAGTAATTATTTCTTAAGCTAGCTTGCTATTAACACGTTATCAGCATGCTTTGCTCTATTACTTAGTTTTGTTTCCTTGGTGATTGTGACTATTTTCTCTTTTCTTTTAGAAGTGACACCTGAGAGAAGGATAGTTACTTACTGGTTTTATTTGTTATATTTTTCTTTTGCTACATGCACTGCTGTTGTGTTGATATAGCAGCTGCAGCCCTGCCGAACAATAGACACAGCCTCATTTAGCCTATACTTTGTCGCGTGAAGACATTTTATTCCTTTTTGTTTGTTCTAGTTGATTCTTTTGTGTGGTTGCTAGGACCAGCAGTCCAGCTGGTGTCCGCAGCCGCAGCAAGCTGCTGCTCCTCCACCTCGTAGCAGACTGCCAGGTTTTCCCCCGCTGCCCCCTGCAGCCGTTGATGTCCCGCTCCTGCTCCCTGCAGGCCCACTTTCTGTTATTTTCTCCATTTTTCTTTCTTTCGCCATCTTTGTGGCAGGTGCTCAGCATTTGCACCAACATGACTACCGCACGTGAGCCTCGTACCCAAGCTCTACTTTTTGATGCTCTTGCAGTAGACGGCAGACCGCGGGTCCCGCATGGGCGATCGCCGGTCCGCTGCAATTCGGGTTTGGGGCGACCGGGAGTCTGGAGGGGCGAGTGCACAAGAGCTCTTGCTCTTGCTCTTGGATCCTCTTTTACGCAATCCCTCAATCCCTCATATTCAAATTTCGAATTCACCGCTTCAAGCATCTTCCCCGTTCCCCCTCATTTCCCTTAAATCTCCCTTCATTTTTCATTCCCCATCTTCTTCAAATTTCATATTCTCCGCTTCTTCACATTTCCCATAAACAAATGAAAATTATTGTCATGGTCATGGCTTTTGGCCAAGACCCGTGACCATGATAAATGAAAAATGAATTTTTGAGTGCCTTGGACACTCTTCTGGTGCAAGATGGATTTAGACCCGTACAAGTTTAATCTCAATTTTAAAATAAAATTCTCATCATTCTCTCTTTTACCCTCCCCTTTTTCTTCATTTCCTTTTAAGTAATTCTACTCTAGCCAATCAATGATTTTTGAGCCTCATGGTCTCCTTGATAGTAGTTGAGTTGAGGCACTTACTTCCACTCAACTACAATCAAGGAGACCATAAAATCATTATCCATTATGGATAAATTAGCATACTTTGGGGACTTTGAAGTTAGTGATCATTCTCCTTTCATCAAGGTATTGTAAAGCCAAATGGTCAATCTTGAGGGTCCACAATGTAAAGTGAGCCTAAGACAAGTAGAGTAAAGGTACGCTTATTTCAAGTTCCTATAATGTCTTAGTAGTGAATACAAGTGTTGAAAATATCTTAATTGTCATGATATTTAAGTTTGATTTATTCATCATAATATGGGCAAGGGATATCAAATATTTGCACGTCATTCACAAATAATGGGTTAAATATTACTATGAGTAATTGGTTCATTAGAATGTTTGTAAATGGTTATTTTTGTCAACTTATAATATTTACCTTCATATGGTGGTCACTCAATTATTTGCCAAATCTATAATATGTTCTATATCACCCTTTAATTTGACAAGCAACTTTTTCCCTCACTTATTACTAGGCTATATGCACGAACCCCTTTCTCTTAATTGTATTAGAAGGCGTTAATACTTAACCCGCCAAAATTTTCAAATGCCTCCCCCCAACCATTTTAACCAATGTTATAATGTTATGGGGCCGTAAACTAATTGCAAGGATAATCTATTAGCATATATATACTCGGATATTGTATATGGAGAAGTTATAATTTATTAAAGACTCCACTGATCTTAGAAGAAACTAAAATTTGTTCGTGAATGTGATGTTAGAATATATGGTGAAGTTTTGCTGCAAAGATAGTATCTTATCTAAATGTTAGAAATTGATTGACATGATTAAATTCTAAGATTGTAGATATTGAAGTGTTTGAGGCATTAATGAGGCTAAGACTCTGTAAATCAATACACATTTTATCAATTATTTTAAATAGTTAGGCACAAAATCACTTGCTAAGATATACACCATATAATAAAAAATATATCATGTCATGCCTACCAAGAGGATGAGAAAGTTTCACCCCATCCTCCCTACCATTCATTATTTCCAATTTAGAGATTTAGACCTCTCATGTCCATTTTTTATGAACAGAAAGATCATGAAATGGGAATTATGGGACCAATGATCCCAAATTACTAGCATGTGCCTACTCCTTGTTAATTTGAACTAATACATTAAAAACTGCCGAATATTTTACAAAGTAATTAATATAGTCCAAACTTAGATCCTTAGCACTCAAATTATACCTTATCTTCAATATATCTTTGAATGAATCGAGGTTTCTATCACCAATACAACACTCTAATTGGAATTCATTCTAAAAAATAAATTCAAAATCTAACGCTTGTTGAAAGAGATCTATCTCTTCAAAAATCATCCACTTTTTCACTTTTTTCATCCTAGAAATATCATTGCAAAGCCAATACTAAAATCATCTGGATCAAAATACTTCCAACTACAAAGATTGTGGGATGCATCTAAAGATCACACTTGTGTAAAACAAATCATGCAAGAACATTTTTGATGTCACATAATAGGCTTGCAATGGTAAAACATGCCAAATGTTTAAAAACCCAAAAAACTAATACTCCCTTCACTAAAATGCATGCCATTTTTTATCCTTAATTGTATGGGTCTGCAATTTTTACCACATAAACAAGACTTAATTTGGAACCCAACCCAAGCGATTTCGTCAAAAACAGAGTCCAAATGAAAAAGTTATGGCTCTTCAAAGTTCATGTCCTTCGTTCAAAGAGGGTAGACCGCCGGGTTCCCTCTGAGCTACATTCGCCCATCAGCTGGATCGGCAGTTGCCCCACTAAGCGACGTTCGCCCATCGGCTGTATCGGCAGTCGCTTAGGGGCGATCGTCGGTCGCACATGGGCGATCGTCGGTCGCTCATGGGCGATCGTCGGTCGCTCATGCGACCGCCGGTCCAGACGAGGCGACTGCCTATCCAGTCCTACGTGGCGCAGTCGCGCACCGTATTGCTAAGTTGTACAGGCCACGTGGCAGCCACGTAGGATGCAACGTGGACAGGGTAAATCAAGGGTAACTTTTCTGTAAAAAAAGATTCTATAGATTCTATTAGACATTCTGAGGCTCATTGTCTGTCTGACATGTCGCGTCTGTTTGACGTCCGACAGTGTGTAATAAGACAACGCTGGTGGGGTGGGTGAGAGGGGGAGGACCAGGTTATGGGGGGAGGGGCGGGTTACGGGCAGAGATGTCAATTCGGACGTTTTTTGAGTTTTTTTGGTCGGACGGACGTCCGTCCGTGGGGGTAAATCGGAATTACTATCACAATAGTAAATTTTTTAACCATCAGATCGTATTGGAGGTCGCATCTTAGCCGTTGAAATTGTGTTGTGAGTGTAGGTGGTTTCCATTTGATTGTATTGGGCGGCCCAGGACTGTCCGATTGGCCCCGGCCGACCGACCGGTCAACGGCGTCGGATCGGCCGCAGGCCGTCCGATCGGTCGCGGGTTCGGTCGGCCGTCGAATGGGGCGCAGTCAGCGTCGGCCGTCCGATAGGTCGCGACCGGCCGGTCGGCGCCGGTGACCATCGGATCTAGGTCGGCTGGTTGGCCATGCGACCGCGGCCTACATAAGGCCGACCGGTCCTCTACTCTCCTCACTTCTTTCCTTCATTTCCAGGGTGCGGAGTGGCTGTAGGTTGAAAATTTTTTTAATTTTCATCCACTGGCTCCGTATCCTAGAGGGAAAGAAGTCTTTCCGTTTGTAAGCGGGGAGATTTTGCTGTTTTTTTTCAAAAAGATGCCAAAACATGGGGTTGGGGGCATTGGGGGGAATCGAGGCCGGAGACCGGGAGCGTTTACACATCTTGAGAAGTGGGAGCACCCATCCAGTAAGAGCAAGTACTTTCTTCAGGAGAATTTAATCGTCCGATTTTATGAGGCCAACAGTCTTTCACGTTTATTCAGCAAATACGTGAGATACAAAGAGGAAGCTCCTGCCAAATTCAAGGACGACATGATGGACCTCATGATGGAAGCGCTCCAAGATCCGGTGCGGAGACCGATAAGCGTGGATTTACGGATTGGATGGAGGATAGATTAATCGATGCTCTCTGGAACGCTGTCGACATATTGCAGAGGTACAAGAGTACGAATTGAGCGGGTGATGAGGAGTTTAGGGATGTGGTATTGAGGGCGGAGGCTCTCCAACAAGCGATGAGGCCGTATTCCAATAATAAAAACCGGCGCGGCTCCATAGGATGGTGGCACACGGATGAAGGAAGGTTAACGGAGCTGGGTCGCATGAATAATTTGATAGTAATTCCTGTCACGGCCCGTATCATCGAACTTGAGAAGAGGACTCTAAGAGAAGGATACGGCACAATTTCCAAAGTTCACATAAGAGGGGTTGTGGCCATTGAAGAGTACTGGGAATTTGCTGCAAAGACTCCCAACCATGCTGTGACACGACCAGACTTGGCCAAGGTGGGGCATTAGAATGAGGCGTTTGCTGTAAGGATACAACATCCAGGTGTTATTCGTTTTATAGCCATTCATGCAAATAAATTCCACGGCTATACGTACTGGTGGAATGGCGGCACGATTCGATCGATGTTGGCCCTTGATGCAAGATATGGAGATGATGTTAATGGAGAGATCGAACTCACACCTCATTCTGATGATGAGCGTATTCGAGCTTGGCAGTTGGTCCGGTTTCGCAAAAAACGAATAGAGCTTGCTTGGGCTTTAGTGCATATCATGTGTGAAGTCCACCGGTTGAACTACCTCCACAACGATGTGTTTCCAGACAACATACTTCTTCACTTCCCTCAAGATGAATCACGAGTGTATATTGGAGTATGCGATTGGGGGCTAACCACGAGCATGGATGATAAAATGAGGTCCTTGTATACGTTCACAAAACTCCAAGAGCGAATTGATACTCTAGAAGCACGATATTGGGTAGATCCTCGGGTGGCGTACTTGTACAAACGGAGTGATGACATTCACATTATTCCGCTTCTTGATTGCGCTTTGGAGGAGTTTGCTACGACACGAATAGCACAACGAATCCTCAAGAAGAGCATGTCGACGGCCTACGAGAATTTCCAAAGTACAACGGGGCCTGACCGGTGGTCAAATCAAGGCCTGGCAAATGCTTTTGACCAATACTTGGAGATGGTCGCTGATGCAAAGTATACGCTGACCCACGTTGTCAACCGCTTCATGGAATCATTCCAGTGGCCGGTGCTAAATGATCATTATCGCACCAAGTATGATTAGTAAATTAGTTCTGCGCATCTGTTTTAGTTCTTGCAGCTTTATTAGCTTTTTAGATTCTACATTGAAGTCCTCATGTAGATGTAGGCAAAACTTTTGTAGTCAACTGTATTACATGCCTTCTATATGTAGCTACTTCAAGTACATTCTTGTTTATATATACCTTGCAATGCTTCCAGTGAATGACTTCTTCTCCATTCTATGTTATTTGATTTTATTACTTAATACCTTCAAGGCTTCAATAGAAATATCTCCAAATCTTCATGAACAACATTTGAGAATATATAATGAATTGTGAAACTTCTTCATTATATCAACCTTGCCTAGTTGCGATATTAATGGTTTGTCCGAAGTCAAGTCAAGCATAATATGACTTTTCTTACATATGCCTTTATTTGTATGAACTGATGAACATATCATATGTTAGGTGAGAGTGTGAGACTGTGAAAAAAGGCTTAAAGCCAAACAAAAGAAATTATTACCACCAAGTGAACTCATAGTCAAAATACAAGACATCGCGATAAAATCCTTGAAATAACAAATTGCATAGTATATTAATATATAATGATGTAGTCCGATATTTGGATAATCCATTCATATACAAAATATGGATTTCAGGATCCTCAAAATTGGCCCCTAGCAAGGCGATAATGGTGTAGACATTATCCGTTGCAAAAAACCACATAACCTTCACTATAATGACACTATGTATGATGATTTGTCATTCTTAATCTGAGTCTTCATCATCATGTTTACGACTTGGCGCAGCGCCGTAAGAAGGTGGTCCTCGAGAAGATTCTCCAAACAAGTAAGTTTGCCTAAAGTTTCTTTCGGCTTCAAGCTGTTCAATGTATTCCTGCTGACTTAGAAGTGTGGCTTGTTGCAAATCTTGTTGGTACCTCGCCTCTTCGTCCTTCGGAGATAGATAAGGTGCTGAAGGCAGGTCGTTACTTCCGTATGCATTCTGACCATATCCATAATTTGTGTAGCCAACAATGTCTGATCTTCTATCATATTGACCTCCATACTCATATGTTTCCTTCGGGTGTAATGGCCTACGGTACTCGGGACTTCCGAATGTTGTACCGTATTGGTTCCCACGATTGTATGGGTTTATAGGATGAGTTGGGCTTGAGTTGCATTGAGCATTGGATCCGCTACCCTGCTCAACTCCTAAACCATGTGTACCTCCTGTATACATTGGAGATGGGTAGTTCGAACTACATCCACCTCTACCGTACTCGCGTTCGACTCCGTACGTGTTTTGTAGATGCGGTGGCATATAACTCATAGGAGTACTGAATTGGTGGTTACCATGGTAATACCCCTCACTTCTTGTGCCAAAGGATACTGGTGCTTGACGATCGTTATGGTTTGAGTTTTGGTTAGTGCCCCCATATGCCCTTGGAGTTCCATGTTGTTGAAGTTGGGCATCCATATCAACTGAACGTTCTGAATAAGTAGTATAACAATCGCTTGGTCCCATCCAATTTGTTGGAATGAATGGGTTGCTGCGATCCAATAAATGCACGTTCAAACCTATCACAGTGGTCCAGTCAATGTCCTTGTGCAGGACTATTTCAGCCCACACCATGGCCATGGTAGAATACAACATCAATTCAGGCCTTGTGTTCTTGATTCCAACTGCAATTGTGACTTCGTGATATCTGTGCGCAAAATGGTCGCTCTTGCAACTCTTCACTGGGCTTTCACGACGAGGACCATATTTCTCTGCTTCCTGCCGCGGCCATAACTTCATGATGTGGTACATCTTCACGTACTTCTTGCACATGGTGCAATTCCAAATGTCTGCCCTCTCCTCTCGCCAACCCGGCTCTACAACACAGTTTGGGTCACTCCATGCTTACCAATCCATTTTTGGAGGGTCGCCCTTTGGTCGTGGAGACTTGGCCTCGCCCCTCGAACGTGAAAACTTCGGCGCCATTCTCAGCAGCAACAAGTATGCACAGTGTGGGCGTGGGTGACCCACGCGGACCCTGAGCAACGCAGTCGATGCAGCTTTAAAAAAAGCCACCGTACAGCCCATTCACCAGAGTGATGGAGAATGAGCCCCTCCCCTCCTATTTATGCCGACCGCGGATCGGACGCCATTGGCCAACTGGCACTGGTTGACCGATCCCGGACGGCAGCAATCAAATCGCCGTTCGAGCGGCCTAGATCAGACGTACGACCGATCCGGGTCGCACGACCGATCGGTCGATCGGGGCCGCCGATGCCGGTCGACCTATCCGAGCGACCGGGGACCGGTCGGCCGACTGGCCTGGCAACCGGCGACCGGGCCGGCGTCCGGCGACCGGCGACCAGGAACCGGTTGGCCGACCGGCCTGGCGACCAGTGACCGGCCTGGCGACCAGCGACCGGCCTGGCGACCAACGACCGGCCGTGCGACCAAGCCGGCGACCGGCCCGCCGTACCTCTCTTCCCCGTACCTCCCTTCGCCCTCCTCTACTTGCATCTCCCCAACTCTCCCCGTTTGCACAATTTCGAGGACTTCCCTGCATTACATAATTGCAATTTGAGTAGTACTATTTTTAGCCTGTATAGTCCACGTGGCCTCTAAATATGGACATGGAATGTTCTGACAAGGGAATGTCGGGAATATCTTTTTGTCATAAACGGAAATGTTTTATGACAAAGATACTCTCGGCTTTAAATAAAATTATAATAAGGGACTCTTTACAAGAGGAGTGAAGGCCAACAAATCTCCAAGCCAATTCACTCAATTTTTAAGTTATGTTGCCCAATTAGCTTGAATTGGACAAAGAATTTAACAATCATTATAGTGGGGCCAATTTTCTCATTTGGGAAGTCCTTCGGAGTTGATGCCCTTCTCTAGAAGGAGAGCCAAGGCCATGGGGCCATTATTAGCTAGAGTCCATGTTTTTCATTTGTACACATTTATTTTTTATATATTTTTTTTTTGAAATATTCGTTCCTAACACCTTAACAACCACGGCCACCGATTCGGCTTTTACCGTCACGGCCAAAAAATGTTTTATAGTCAACTTCAAATGTTATGATCTCGCATCTAGTGATGATCCAACGGTTGAAAATTTCACACTACTACGGATGGTAGTCTACTCAAGATCCTACGATTGAAATTATTAAATATATCCAAAAATATTGGACATAGCCCCTTTATGGTGAAACCACCTATTGTTGTGCACTTAAGGAAAATTGAGGGAATCTATATACTTGGAGTGAGAAATGAGTGGGTTGCTATTTCTCACGGATAGGGAATAGGAAAAGACGAGCTAACACTATTAGATACAAATTTTAGAAGGAGAAGCCTAAAGGCGGGCACCTTAAATATGTACGAATGAGGTACATGCAAGGGAGGTGAGATCTTTATAAAGGCAAGAATCTTGGGTGCCCGCCTTTAGGTAGGTGCCCGCCTTTAGGTGGTTTCACCATAGTTCATAGTGGTGAGTGCTAGTATTGCAAGCTCCCATGGATTGACATTCATTTCTTGTATCTCCCAACTTTTGTCAAAATTTATCCATTCTCACAAGGAGATTTTGCCATGTATTGGCCCCCATTCATGGCTTGGCCCCTAGTGTGTACCCTGAGGTGGCCTTCAATCCTCTCATATTACATTCCATAAATTTTAACTATTCCTTGATGAGAGTATACTGATGTCTAACATTGGAGAGATCTAAGTATATATGAAATGTAGGTGAGCATGTGTGAGCATTTACTTTTCATAACTTTGGTATTACTGTGTTTGTCAATATTTAGACTTTCTATTTGGGCCTTAACTTTTCCAAATTGTATGGTCTATATTAATTGATGGGTATTTGGAAATTACTCCATCGTTGTGCATCTAATTTAGTAGTACTTATTATAAAAAACACTGTGCTTAAACAATTAATTCTATTATTGGCTATTTTTTGTCTGACACCCTTCAACTAACCTAGGAGTATATTTATAATCTAGTACATATAATTGTAACTAATTTGCACATATTCTTTTTAAAAAATTAATTGTAGCATTATTTTTATTGTATGTATTTGAATAGTTACTTATTTCCCTCTTACAAAGGTTGTTACTATTTTGTGATCATAAAATAAGAGAAATAAATAGGGAGACTAACAAATTTATGAAAATATTCCACCCTATAAGTTTTTAACATATGGCAATAATGGCATCAACTTATAAATTTTTAATCATATTTGATATTGTACACGTATAGTACATTAGTACTAAGATTTTATGTTAAATAAAATTGATTATTCGTATACTATGATTGATTGATTTGGGAATAGAATATTTTGAAGAGCCATCACTTCTTCATTTACAGTATTTAATGGATAATATCACTTGTGGATAGGATTTAAGTTCTTGGTTTAAGATGTATGAATTACTATTCAGGCCTCTAGGGTTTAGGGTTTAGGGTTTAGGGTTTAGGGTCTTGAGGATTTGGGATAGATTTTATTTTAATTCTAGATTTGGTGTTGCAAAGCTTTGTGTGTGGAAGGAAAATAATGGATTCGTGTATGTATGGTGTAGTTCTCAATTTTATTTTACATGGATAACAATTGCACTTCTCTACATCGCATAGTTATTATGTGCAAAATAATCTATTTTGTATTTATCATTTTTGATTGAAGATGTTATTGACATGGAATAAATCAAGCGTTTATTGCAAGGAATATATAGGTACAATATTCAACATTCAAAATAGGATTTAAGATTCCAGAGTCTTCAATCTCATAGCCTATTTTTAACCAATATTGGAATAGAGTTACTGTTGTAGGTCATGTGGCTCAAAGTTTGATTCAGTGAGCCTCATAGATCGCTAGATCATAACGTATGAGTACCCAAGTAGTATTTGTACGAAACATCATTGAATTCGTGAAGATTTATACTTTTGTGGAGTACACTCGAAATGGTTATGAACTTAAAATTTAAAGTTAAGATGTATCCGTGAAAAAAGAATATGTAGCATTTCATAAATCAACATAGGATTCCTTTTTTCATTGTGTACTAATTACTGAGGATCGAGTAACAGAAATCTTTGAGGAATAAAAAAAGGATCCTATGCAATTTTGTAAGATTTCAATAATATATTTATAAAAAAAAAAAATAAAAATGTTTAAAAAAAAATTTAAAAAAACCCAGAGCGGCCCGCCATAGCGGCCGCCCATATCGGTCGGCCGCCATCGGTCCGCCGTCATCGGTCGAAGCGACCGGCGACCGGTCTGCCGACCACCCAGGCGTCGGACGACCGGCTGCGACCGGCGACCGGTCTGCCGACCGCCCAGGCGTCGGACGACCGGCCTGGCGAGCGGCGACCGGTCGGTAGGTCGTTCCGCGTACCCCCTTCCCCCTCCTCCTCTTGCCTCTCCCGAACACACCCTGTTTGCACAACTTCGATCACTTCCCTGCGTTACATATTTGCTTTTTCAAAGTTACTTTATTGAGCCTGTATGGTCCACGTGGCGTCTAAATATGGACAGGGAATGTTATGACAAGAGAATGTCGGGAATATCTCTTTGTCCCAAACGAGAATGTTTTATGACAAAGATACTTTCGGCTTTAAATAAATCTATAATAAGGGACTCTCTTCAAGGGGAGTGAAGGCGAGCAAATCTCCAAGCCAATACACTCACTTTTTATGTTGTTGTACCCCAATTGGCTTGAATTGGAGTAGACATTTAAGAATCAATATAGTGGGGCCAATTTTCCCATTTGTGAAGCCATTGGGAGTTGTTGCCCTTGTCTATAAGGAATGCAAAGGCCATGGGGCCAATTCTTATTATAAGCTAGAAACCATGTTTTTTATTGTACACATGATTTATTTTTGTTAAGATATTCTTTCTTAACCCCTAAAGATCCATGGCCACCAAAGTGGAGGTTTCCTATTTCGGGCAGCTTAGATGAAGAGGTCAAAAGTAATAATTTTTTATTAAATTTTGACAGGGTGCTCCTTACACCGCAAAGTGCATGTGGTAAAATTTGCATATCCGAATTCCAAATTTACAACCTACATCTAGAATATTGAGGTTTGAAGTCCATAAAGGGTTGTTTAAATGGGTGGAAGCACACTAGGGTGGATCACTTTTGATGTCACAGTGTCACACTTGACGAACTAAATTATTTTAAGCTTATTTAAATGAAGAAAATTACATATATGAATACGATTTAATGATTGACATTACTAATCCATACTAGGGTCCAATGGCAATTTTGCATGTCTAATCTATATTTAGATTTATTCACTAAAATTCACAAAAGACGAGGAATTTTATAAAAAATTGTAAAAAAGATTTTTAACACTTTGGTTGGTTGATGAAGGAAGTGAACAAAATTCTAGAGGTGGGCCTAATTATTTTACTTTTTAATTCTTTTTTGGAATGATTCTAAAGTTAGGTTTAGATGTAATTACAGAATCACAATGTACCACCTTTTAAAGTTTAGTATTTATTAAAATCCCTTCTAGAAGGATCTAAGCAATAAAGAATATGCCCACTTGTAGAATTTTCTTAGCTTCTTCCACCAACCAACCAAAGTATTAAAAAACTTTTTTACAATTTTTTATTAAATTCCCCATTTCTGCCAAAACTGATCCACACTAGTGTGCTTTCACCCAAATTTAGTCTTTGTTTGGAATTCTTTTTTGGAAATATGTTCATGAACAATTTACTACTTGAGTTCCAAAGTGATCCAAGTCAAAAAGTTTGTCAATTTCACAAGGGTAGCCTTGAGAGATTACAAAAACAATCTTCACAATTTCTAGTAATTTCTGAATTAACTCTTACTTCGATTGATTGTTTTGAGAATAGAATATTTTAAAGAGGTTTCTCTTCTTCATTTAGAGTATCTCGTGGATAAAATCACTTGTCGATAGGATTTATGGTTTATGGTTTAGGATGTATGAATTACTCTTTAGGTTTCTACGGTTTAGGGTTTAGGGTTTAGGGTCTTGGGATTTTGGGATAGATTTCATTTTAATTCTAGTTTTGGTGTTGCAAAGCTTTGCAAACACCATTGTGTGTGGAAGGGAAACAATGGATTCGTGTATGTATGGTGTAGTCCTCAATTATATTTTACATGGATAACAATTGCACTACTCTACATCGCATAGTTATTATGTGCAAAATAGTTTATTTTGTATTTATCATTTTTGATGAAGATGTTATTGACATGGAATAAATCACACATTTATTGCAAAGATTATACTCGTACAATATTGAACATTCAACATTCAACATAGGATTTAGGATTATGGAATCTTCAATCTCATAGCCTATTTTTAACCAAGTGATGTTGTTCCAAAATAAGTGTCCTATATTAAAATGAGGATACTCCATATTACATTCTCAACCATGCAATATTGGAATAGATTTACTGTTCATGTGGCTCAAAGTTTGATTCATAAAACCAATGGCCAATTAATTTACAAAAGGAAAATAGAGAAGAAAGATAGTGATTGGACCCAAATGTATGCCTCCTGTATGAAACATCTATGAATTTGTGAAGATTTATACTTAAAAGAGTAGACTGGAAATGGTTTTGTTCTCAATATTTAAAGTGAAAATGTATCCGTGAATAAAGAATATATAGCATTTCAGAAATCAACATAGGATTCATTTTTTCATTGTGTTCGGCCGACATCGAGCGGCCAGGTTCGGCCGGCCAGATCGGTTGGCCGTTAGCGGTCGGCCGCGATCGGTCGGCGCGAACGACCGGCCACGATCGGCCGACCCCGATCGGTCGACCGGATCGACCGGCCGGCGAGCATCACTCGCGGCCTTGAGAATGTCACAAAGTTAATACCAATAATTTTACTTGCAACCCACAAACATGCAAGGATGATCACTTTCTTCATCGTGCTGAAGAAGTTTGGGTGGCATTGTTTGGAACTCGTCCCAAGAGCAGAGGTTACTTTCCTATACGCTTTTGAGCATGGTGTATGCTAAGCTAATATTGAAGCGGAAGGTGAACTCGAGCACATTCACGGCGAGTAGTGCATTTCCTCTTTGAATCGGGAGAAATCAGAAGGAGATCCCAGATATGTTTGATCTAGAATCAAACTCTACAAAGGCCTTATTGCAGCACTTGAGGAGGAAAACTCATAATACGGCGGTGAAGGATTCTCCTCCAACAACCACGACACAGCAGGAGGATGGAAGGAATATGGTTGCCACAGATGCGCCAATTGTAGAACCAACTATAACTCATAGGCTCGAAGGTGCAAACGTAGTTGAAGAACCTCATGTAATTCTGGTCCCAACATCAGAGGAGGCAGGGCCAAGTGAACCACGGGAAACCAGATCACCAACGGATGCCATGGATGACATGGATCCCGATTCGGGTATGGTGGGAAATTTCGAGGAGTATCTGTGTACGGTACCAAGCAATAAGAAATTGGAGGAGTGGCTGAACACCGCACAAAAAATGGCAGATTTGTGCAATGAGGTAGATAAAGAGAGAAGATTGCCAGAGAATGATTGGGGAGTTACCTTGGCTAATCACATAGTTGGTGTAGGGACCATCTTAAAGCAGGGGTCACAAATACTTGCTCGTATGGCTCCTGGTTTTGTAAAGATGAGTCACGCTATGGCAGGTATCATGCCCAACGTTCTACAGGCTGCCATAAATTATGAGGCAATCATAGATCGATTCCACCCTCTACTGAAGGACCGAGTGAAGACTGAGCTAAACATTGTGAAACAACAGAAACAACACCAAATTACGCAACGTCTCCTTGACGAGTTTTACAGGGAATTGTGGTTGTTTGGCCAAGGTCCTGCTAGCGAGTATGTGGCAAAGTACCAAAAAGCAATGCGCCAAAGGGATGCGTTAGAAGACTTAGAAGAAGGTGACAAGTTTGTTCCATCACAGAATGACACTCAAGGGGCTTCATGTAGTCATGTTGTTCCAGAATGTGATGCGGGTGGTAAAGAGGATGGTGAAAAGGATGGTAATAAAGATAAGGGGAAGACCATTGTTGGGACTTCTGATAGTCTTTTTCTTTCACAAATTGATGCGGGTGGTAAAGAGGATGGTGAAGAAGATAAGGGAAAGACCTATATCAGGGATTTATCTCGTCTTAAAGAGGTTGGTGGAGAGGATGGTAAAGAAGATAAGGGAAAGACCATTATCGTAATAGACGATGATGACAATGATGACATTCCGTGGGAAATGAAGTTGGAGATATCACAAAAGGAGAGAGATGATGCACAGGCTGAGCTTGCGCGAGCATGGGCGATGAAGTTCGAGGCAGCGAAGAAGGAGAGAGATGTTGCAGTTGCGACATTGGAGGAGGAAGCAAAAGCATGGTCAATCAAGTTGGAGGCTACAAGTAAAGAGAGAGATGATGCAGTCGCTGAATTGGAGGCATTCCGGAAAACCTTCAAAATGGTAGATTCTGCAGAGGTAATCCGACTACGCATACTACCATGGTTGGGATGGGTTCATCGACTTCAAGATAGGTGGAGCTTGGTTTCGAGGGCAAAATACGATCTCAGATCGATTGCAGCTACATCAAAAGATTCACGTGAAGTTGTAGATGCTTCATTGGAGAAGTTATTTACGAACAGATCGAAAAAACGATATGACCTTGTAGAGGTCACTTTTTGGGGGGATATTGAAGAGATGATGGAGCGTACAAACTACTTTAAGATGGGACGAAACAATGATGTTGATTGGACTTTGGAGATAGAGGAAGGATGGGCGCCGTATAGTAGATTCTCATCGCATCTACAAGAGTCAGCTCGCATTGTAATCAACACATGCAACCCTCCTCCCGCAATACTTTCATGTTACTTGCATATGCCGATATGCGATGACTAAATCGGTATGTCCAGTATGTCGCTCCCCATTTAGCACGAGATTCTACGAGATGATGGGCATACGAGATCTTATGCCACCAGGGCACGAGTTCAACCAATGGAATCTTCCACTGAATCAGTACCCAAAAATATTTCTAAACTACTCTGATTGGGGAAATGCACTTGACTGGAGTACGTCCGAATCAAAACACCAACTAGCCATTCAATATGGTGGGGATCATGATCAGTTATTCTGGATGACACAAGATTACGAAATAGAGATAAGGGCGAGGAATCTTGAAGGTGATGAGCAACGAGAGTTGTTTTGTCGTAATTTTGGAGGGCATTGGAGCGTCGAACACAACCGTTTCTTTCGATTTCCTCCAAAGAGAGTGGAAAAGGGAGAAGATGGTTCGTGGCACAAAATAACCGATTCAACCGGCTTTGGTGAGGAGTACAAGAAGTACGATCATACTCCAATTGGAAGAGCTATGGTCCTTGCAAAATTGGCTATGGTCCGGTATATATATATACCGGACTTCGATACCGGAAAATTCTTTTGAAGATGTGGAGGTCTCTTATTGGGATGCGGTGAAGAAGTTTGATACGCGTATCGATGACGCCATCACATTTTGGAGAGAATGTCTTTTAAACCCAAAAGGCACACAACTTCTTTTATTGGATGAGTTCGAAGGTGTTGTACAGGATGTCGTTGCAAAGATCGAGAAGGCCATGGAAATCTTACATAACAAACAAGTGAATCCTAGCAAAAAGCGGAAGAGGCAATCGGTCGGAGATGGGGAGGATAGTTGGCAGGCGGAGATGAGAGGCGAAATTGCAGCCGTGGATCGAGAGTATGAAGAGGGCGGTCGAATTGCTCGTCCAAGTCAAAGACCGCGTATTCGTAGTATAGCTCAGATTGGTCAATCGGGTGGATCTTCAGTTTGAAGTTGGAACGGATGTTGGACCTTAAGTTGCACGTATATAACTATATATAACTATATATATATATATATATATATATGCTTTTTCTAGGTTGTATGGATGTTGTTTTAAAAATGATGAAACTGCCACCATTGATCCATGGGGCTTCATTTTTGAAGTAAAGGGTTGCAATCTTTCTGATTTAATGTGCATTTCTTCTCTATGCTTGAGAGTGAAGACCATCGTGCGACAAGTATGTAAAGATATATGTAATTTTTTTCAACACATTAAATGTAGTCATGTAGACAATAGAATCTCCAAATGCATTTGGAGTATAACAATAAAGTACTACAATAAACTATAGCTACAATTTCTATAATAAGTATACATTCTATGAACCTATACTACATAAAGATGCCAAATTCAACTACTCATCAGGACCAGAGGATTGCTCATAATCGCTATCTCCCTTCACTTCAGCTCCTCTAGACCCCGTAGGATCATATTCATAATCGCTTGGAACCTCTTCTTTGATCTTGGGTTTATTCTCTGGACATTGTATATTCCCATACTTATGCGAAGTATAAAATTCGGGGAGATTTAGAGGGATCTTTGGTTTTTTAGGCGGAACAATTGGAACCGTTACAGATTTTTGTTTATGCGACTTGGAAGTGCCAAGCATGTGCTGTAACCCCGTGGCAGTACGAGGAACATTGGCATTTTTTAAATACCTGCCCAACGGTACATCAGAGTCACTAGAGATGCTGCCATATTTGGCTCTTGAAAGGGATACTAAACCCATAGAGGATTTCTCCAAGGTTGTCGTAACCCTTGCAGTAGAGGGTTGAAATAAAGCACGGGGAGTAGCACATTGTAAAGATAGTTGATCCTTACAACCGGATGCGATACTCTCCGCGACCGGATCAGAGCTTATAGTGCCCGCAGTAGTATTGCACACAGTGGTCTTCACATCTATCGCCTCCTTTTCCAACCGTAAACCACTAGCGAGAGCAGGTAGGACCTTATTGATTTTTCCATGCCGCCTTGTGTCATTAACCGAGCTAACGGCTGCTCATCATCTAGATCATCCACCGAAACACCATGAGCGATAAAATCACCATTAGCATCTTGAACATTTGGAGCATCTTCATCATTTGAAGCAGGGAAGAAAGTCATATCATCGTCTTCATCACCAAATTCAAAAATATCATTGTCATCCGTCTCTGATTCGTCCTCGACAGCTTCCTCATCGTTCTCATGTACTTGGTCTTCCTCTAAATCCAAGTTCTCTCTATACCATCGCCCATCGTCACTCAACTTCTTATTCGCAAGCAATTTCGAGTTGGAATATATGTAGACCAAGTCATCAGCTCTCCCCGGTAGTAACCGATTCCGTTTCTTGTCGTGAACATAAGAGTAGCTACTCCACTTGCGTTCGCAAGCCGACGAGGACACGGTCTGTGCTAGTATTCGCTTTGCAATTAGAGAGAGGAGCTTAGCACAAGCACCTTCAAACTCCCACCATGCATGTGGAGCTAGTTTTTGAGTATGAGGCTCCAACATGTCATGGAATGGTGGACCCCTTACTCGAAACGCCTGAAATTCACTCACCACGTCTGCGTAATCCTCCGCGGGATATACTTTTTGTAAAACACGCTTGCAAGCTATTGTAAGATCGAGATCGTCAGCTAACTCTTGGTCATGTAGTAAATAAGGATTTAAAAGTGCAGCCGCGCCATGTAAATCAGTTGTCATGTTTCGTTTCCGATGATAAAACTCCTCTTTTGCAGTGGCCACCTCAAGTGGTTCCAATGAGATTGGCGGTGCATGCAAAGTATAGATCATGATATGCCAAGCCTTGCCCGTACTAGGAGCCTTGCTGTTGAATTCTCTCAGAGCGTAGACTACGAGGGCCACCATATCCTGTAATCTTTTACATTGCTCCCAAAAGTCATCGCTCAACACCACCTTTTTGACCTTACGGGAAAATATAAGCTTATCTCTAGCTGATACCGTCTTCTTCGAGGCATAGGCTGTGAACATAGGGTCGACAACAACTTGCTCCAATCATTCCTTGACCTCCAACAAGCGATCTATCATTATGAATTGACTAGAGAATCTTGTTTTCCCAGACATCAGTAGGCTGAATTTTGCCTCGTGTTTACGAAACACAGCTAGGGGCATTTGTCGCCTCTTAATAAACTTGACCATTCTCTTCGCCATGACCAAAGTATTCGCCATCCATCCAGCCTTTCCCCAATCCTCCAACAACAAGTCCATTGCATGTGTCGCACACCCTTGCATGAAAATGTGCGGATATTTCTCAAGGACTATTCTTGAGGCATTGAGCATTACAGAAGCATTGTCTGTGCATACTTGAACAATGTTCTCTGGTCCAACTTGTTCTATGTACTTCAACATGAGAGTTGACATGTACACCGCTGTTTTTTCTATGCCAGTAGTATCCACAGCACCAAGAAAAAGCTCTCCAGCTTGAGTCACGAGCATCGCATTCACCAAAGGGCGACTAGTCACAGATGACCATCCATCCATAGTCAAAGTTCCTCCAAACTTCCGAAGGCTCTCAGAGAGTCTACTATCTAGTTTCTTTTGTAACTCCGTCTTTACTTCTACTAACAACCTTGTCCGAATGTCATGGTAAGATGGTGGAGCATAGGATTTTCGAAATCCAGCAGTCTTCATCACGGCAGCTTTGAACACATCATTGCGGGCTACTGAGAATGGTATATTTGCTTCGTAAAAAAATTTCGCCCAGAGTTTATCCAACTCTCGCCTATCCGCTTCTGCAAAAGTAGCTTCAATTGAAGATTGGTTGGTTTGCTTCATAGATCCAAACATCGGGCAAGTATCCTTAATTCCCCTCATAAGGATGGAAGAAGCAGAGGTTGACCCAACCAAAAGATTTGCTGAATTCATGGGGGTGCCTAGCGAGGACCCTACACAAGAGTCACTCCTAGGGGTTTCTGGAATGTCATGTTTTGAGGCACCCGGAACGTCCGCAGATGGAGTAAGAGAACATTCACCAAGAAATACGTCCAATTCCCCGTTATATGGACGGAACTCCCCGCCACATCTTAAAAATAACTGCCTAATTCCCCTAGGAAGTTTTGGGCAAAAGGCAAAACTCGAATCCCTATGTCCAGAAATCTTCTCGTACCCATAATGACTCAGATTCTGACTCTTCCTCTTAGAAACTATTACATGACATAGGAAGCACTGTATGAAGGACCCGGACGCTTTGCCTTCCTTCTCGATGTCTCTAAACCAAGGCTCATATGGAGCAGGGCCCACTTTGATAAATAGGACGCCTCAAAGTCATAAACAATGGTGGGACCGGGACGTGAAAAAAAATGGCAAGAGTTCCTTACGGAAATCCCCACTTCCGAACTCAATACCTACCAAGCAATGTACACATAAAATGAATTATGCAGCTCAAAGGCCTTCGAAAGTGTTCATAATTCGGAAGTGAAATGATACTCTATGTCTCTTCTCTTATATACCATCCAACTCTAAATATGACCGTTGCAATTTGAAATTGAAATGCTCGACAACCGTTGGATGCTGAAGGGGGCGATCTGGTCACAGGCGGTCGCCGGACGGGACGGCCGGTCACCCGGGATTGACGGCCGGACCGACGACCGGTCACTCGGGATTGACGGCCGGACCGAAGGCCGGACCGGTGGGCCGACGGCCGGTCGCCCTTGCCGACGGATGGTCGCCCTCGCCGACGGATGGTCGCCTTTGCCGACGGCCGGCCAGCCGACCGGTCGGACGGGCCGACGGCGAGCCGGAAGACCGGTCGACGGGGTGGTTCGACCAATGAACGCACACCGATGGTCATTTACCCTTAGTAAAAAGACCAGAATTTCTAAGTCATGGACGGTCTCAGACCCCCGTCGGACTTTCGACGGACGTCCGCCGGACGTCCGGACGTCTGGACGCTGTGACATCCCTGGTTACGGGAGGAGGGGGGAGTTACGGGGAGGAGGAGGCGGGTACCATGGGGGAAAGGGCCGGTACCAGGGGGGGAAAGGGCGGGTAATGGGGAGAGGTAGGGCGGGTATCTGGGGGATAGGGCGGGTATCAGGGGTGTTTTGCGGGTACCAAGGGGGGAGGGCGGGTACCGGCGGGGGTAGGGCGGATACGGGCGGGATAGGGCTGATACTGGGGGGGTAGGGCGGGTACCGGGTGGGTAGGGCGGGTACCGGGGGGGTAGGGCGGAGGAGGTAAGGGGGAGTGAGGGGAGTGAGGGTGAGGGGGTGAGGGGGGTGGGAGAGGAGTGGCGATAGAAGAGGAGAGAAGGGAAGGCATAGTCAATCGTAGAAAGTCAAACATTCCTCCCACTATATCCGGGATAGTCCAGATCCCGTTTTTAGTGAGGAATGTTTGGACTTCAATACCATAAAAATACGCGGTAGGTGGAAGAAGGAGCCAAGGGGATCCAAGAAAAGACAGAATTGAAGTTTCCGTACTTCCCCCTCTTATTCAAATATGCCCACTACAAACCAATCCCCCCTCTATTTCAAAGTCGAGCTATTACATCCTCAAAAAAATGATCTTCTTAAAATGTGTGCTATTTCCCTCCAATCCCACCTTCTATTATGTTTATTTCATTCTTCTTCTCAATACTATATTACAAATAGATTTATCATCCTAATGGATTTATCATATATATGATTTTACGATCACAATTTATATTAAGACTAGTGAATATAGTGGTGGGTAGTGTTATGTTTATTTCATTCTTCTTCCCAATACTATATTACAAATAAATATATCATCCTAATGGTTTAATCATATATTTTATTTTACGGTCAAAAGTCATATTAAGACTAAAGAATATACTGGTGTGTAATATTTTGTTTATTTCATTCTTCTTCATTTTATTTTATTTATTTTATTTTATTTATTTTTTTTAATTAAAAAAAAAGTTTAAAAAATTTAAAAAACGCAGCAAAAGCCTTTACTCCCTCCCTATCCCCCCTTTCCCTCTCCCCTACCCCCCTTACTCCCGTACACCTCCCTTTCCCTACCCCCCTTACTCCTGTACACCTCCCTTTCCCTACCGCCCTTCCTCCTACTCCCCCCGGTACCCGCTCTACTCCCCCGGTACCCGCCCTACCCCCCCGGTACCCACCCTACTCCCCCGCTACCCGCCCTACCCCCCCGGTACTCGTCCTACCCCCTCGGTACCCGCCCTACCCCCCTCCGATACCCGCCCTACCCCTCCTGTACCCACCCTACCCCCCCGGTACCCGCCCCACCCCCCCCTCCCTGTACCCGCCCTACCCTTCCCGTACCCGCCCCACCTTCCCCCCCCGTACTTGCTCCCTCAAAAGTTCACTCGCCTCCTTTAAAGTATACTCGCCCTAACAAAAGTATACCCGCCCTGGCACAATTTCTCCCGCTCCGACGCCACGATGCACCTACACGTCACATCCTACGTGGTTTTTTACTGCAAAGTTTGTTACCCATGAAAAAATTACACACCCCCTACAATCAAGGTGGGCAAGCACGTCCGTCCGTCCGGGACAACTCGTACGTCCGTTTTGTCCGCCCGATTGCCTCAACACGCCCAATATGACAACCTTGACGAGCACCCTGTCAAAGTCGGAGACTATAGATGCGCACGTCAAATGATAGATGAGTGAATCGAACAACATGTTGACCGCAACCCCCAAGCAACAATTTCCAAACTTGTCTTGGGGACTAGCAAGGACGTAGTAGGTAACATCCTTCTACGTGACGAAGATGACCCCAAATCCGGCCACCTAACTCTTGAAGAACTTGAGCTAGTCTTTGATCGATGTAAACTCTTGAACTCTCCAAGCTTGCGGAATCGTATCTACTCTTTGAAATACATGAGCAGATTTGGCATCCTTGATGGCATCACGAAGCTCAGAGGACTCAGCAACTGGGCGTATGTGCAACGCAACATGTTCCCGACCCAAGGAGACGATTCTCACAAAGTCTTCATTTTTAAGATGTCAGAAGTTGGACCTGGTAGTGGTGTCGACCTCGTTCGTTCGATGCAGCTTGGAGGCAACCTCTCCAATGCGTGGATGATGTTTGACCATGTCAAACGGGTCAAGCCATGGACCACCATGGCGTGCCATGTGTACGACCCCAATTACCAGCGCATGCTAACCATTGCATGTTCTGATTTTCAATCTGAAGATACTCAAGCTCAACTTGTCTTCAGGTGGAATCTCAACCACGTCATGGATAGGCACGGGGTACCCGAGCCTAAGTTCCAAGGATTAATGGCTGACAGTGCTCAAGCCAACTGGAACGCAGTGTGCATCGTTTACGGCTCTGGAGATCCTTCAATTCCCATAGAAGACCAAGAACGTACTTGTTACTTTCATTGGACGCAATCACTGGAGACTCACACCAAGAATTACATCCTCCATGAATTGCAGGATCAACATAGGGTCCTCTATAAGCAATACAGGGATGCTCGTTCGTCTGATGAAGCTGAGACCCGGTATTTGGCAATCAGAGAATGGTAGTCATCCTCAAACGCCACCTTCGAGAATGGCCTCTACCACCTAGGCCCATGGCTTTCGTACTGGCATCACCGCTACAGACAATGGGGTGGATTCATGGAACTGGTAAGTACATGCTTACTACGGTAAGTTTCAAGTTCTAATAACTTTAATTTTACAATTAATTTGGGTAAAAAGTGCATTAATTGTTCTAGTAATGAAATTTTTTAAAAAAATAATAATAATCCATTTCTTGAAGGCAGTTTTGTCAACGAAAGTGCCTCTTCCTACACCTCGAACTTGACATCAATACTTATGTACCTTGCATGAAAAAAATTATCTGCAGAAGAACTAGCTGAGATGCCATCATGCAACTTTGCAGAATCCATCTATAACAAATGGTTGCAAGCATCACGAAATAAGGGTGGTGATCTCTATAGGGCAGCTGTTGATGATTACGTTCGTGCTTTCCTTCAAGTTGCGGGTTACTATCAATACACCAAAGGTGGAGCGGGTGGACATGGTCTGTCTAGGAAGGAACTCCGACTTCGCACTGCCCTGCGCAAGGCTTATAGAACCGGCGATCCATCGGCTCCCAATAAGGCAATAATAGAGTTCCCGGAGGCTAATATATTTTATACTTGCGACGCTCACTTGGAGGGCGCCGAGATTTTCGGTTCGAAGAAACGTAAGCGTGATGTTCCAATTGGAGCAGAGGAGGAAACTCATAGGCCTGACACTGTAATTTTTCCGCGTCCTCGAAGCGGCAGAAGGGTTACTCGGGGTTGTGGTGAGAGTCTGACAACTATTCAGGAGGACGACAAAGCAGAAGAACGCCCAATCGGACCTTCCACATTTGCTGGTGCCTCTATTAATCGTGTGACAGCTGTACAAGGGACAAAAGTGAACGAGAAGTTATGGCATATTACTCGATAGAAGGAGTCCTCAGCCAAGTCCTGTTGGGCACATCATGCAGTGACCAAGAAGAAATGCGAGTCCCGCATTGTGCAAAACGGGAAGTCCACACCTGCACCAACTTACACCGGAATATGGATGCCTCCTTAAAATGGTTACCGCAAGAAGGTGGAAATTTTTTATTTCTGCCCCGAGGATATTGAGAGGTGTGTGAAGGGCACTCGTCGGAAGTGGGTGGAGCCGTTCTCTCAAACTCAAGATCAACCCCCAATTCCAACAATCTGGCCAGTGAAGATAGGGACAAATCTGACACGTTCGGAGATAGAGGCGTTAGAGAATGCTGGTTTCCGACTCCCTCAAAAGGAGAGACTTCCACTCAACCGCACTTTCAAGACTGCATCTGCGCCACGGGACCTGTCACATATTCCAGTGCCGAAGAATGCAGATGTCTTCCCAAAATCAAGGAAGTCAAAGAACCTCCGGCGCATCTCCAACGTAACTCCCAAGCACACACGGAATATTGATTCCGCCCGTGCGATGCAGGCAAAGATACCAAAGGTCACTAATCCGTCTTATGAGCGGAAACCATCTTGCTCAACATCTCGCCGACGATGCCGTTTGCCTGCTCAGTAAAGCCGTTTGCTCTTGGATTGTACGGGGTCGACTTCCTGTGCTTTACTTGTTATGTCTTTTATTACATCGTTGAGGAAGTGAAGTCTCCGATCACTTACCAACTCCAATGGTGCCCCAAATCGCATCATGATGTTTTCGAAGAGGAACTGCGCAGCCGTCCTTGCATCATCCGACCTGTCCCCTTGGCCTCGACCAATTTTGTTGCATAATCTGTTGCCAGAATTATGTACCTCTTTTTGCGAATGGTGACTGGGCTGATTGGCCCAATGAAGTCAATGCCCCATTTCTCGAATGGTGCCATGGGTATGTTTGGTGTGAGCGGCCAGTGATGTTTGAACGTAGGTGCACCTGCCCGCTGGCATTGGTCACACGTGGACACAAATTTCTTCACATCCCTTACCAACCTTGGCCACCAATATCCGGCTTCCCCGACTCGGCTAATTGTCGATACGGCCGCCAGATGTCCCCCGGACGGGCCGGAATGGAGTTCTCAGATTACCTTCTTCTTGTCCTTGCTCTCCACGCATCTTCGCAGCACTTCATCTGCACCCATTTTGAACAACACACCCTCTATTAATGTGTAAGGCGCCATTTGGTGCACGAACACACTTTACTCCCCAACCCCATATTCGTTATATTGGAACATATGCACGACATTGGGAGATTTCAGAGTAGAGAATCATCTAAAACATCGTTCAATGTTAAGAACCCCGTATTCGTTATTTTTGGAACATTTTAATCTCCCAAATTAAAACAAGACAACGGATGAAGCAAAAATCAACATTTAGAGGGGTTTCACCGTAGGCATATGTACTATGAATTTACTAATTTCCATTATATTTGGAGATGATATGAGACCTCTTGAATCTTAGATAGTATGTTCATCTTAAAAAAAGTTTCAACCATAAATATATTTGATACGATATATGTCAAGATAAACATACCAACAAAGGATAATTTTCTTTCAATTGATAATAATGATGCAACCAACTTAAACAATCTTATTACACGCAATAAATATATTGAATATGGATAGTAAATCGTACAAAAATATAATACTCTATATACTAAATATCAAAGTAATATATATGTTAATACCAAGTTTAAGTAGTCACACACCTACTTCCATAATAAATACTATATACTAGAAGACTACTCTAGAAAAGATGAAGTAAGCTCCCGCAAAGAAGCCTTGATGATTTCGACCTGCTTCTTAGGTATTGTAATAATTGCGTCTATACCTTCACTGCTTTCTTTGTCAGAATGCGTAATTCTTGATTTCCAAGCAGTGAAAATAGCATTTGTTGGTTGCGAAGATACATCTACACCTTTCTCAACAGTCCAACGAAGCTTTCTATTTGTATCCCAATCTGTGTAATACTTCAAAATTTCTTTGGAGAGTGACATTGGATGGAAGAACTGGATGTCGACCGTATTGGGTAGGTCTGGGTTTGAATTTGGATCAGACATTGCTCGCCCGAGCCAGAAAGGCCGGCCATCGGTGCCGCATGGATGTAGTGCAACAAAATAACCCTTATAAAGGTCACGTCCAACTCGAAATGAAGGAGCAGGACAACCACGTCTCTGGCCAACAAAATAATCATCATCGTCGTACTCTTCGCGCACATTCCCTTCTAAAGTAAACTCATCTTCCATAGCATGTGCAAGTCGAGTTGACGGCCAAAAACCATGTTGTAACGGTAATGCTTCCTCCAAACTTGACGGGATCCCGTTATGCGACGATGCAAGTACATCCATGGGTATACAAAGGGCATCTTTAACGCTGCTCCAGTAATATGAGAGAGGCTCATACAATCTCCGCGATTCAATTGACTCACGTGACAATCGTTCCCAATGATCAACAAAGCCTGAAATCCCTTTCACCACCTCAGGCAAATGGCGCATCTCGTTTGGACGCATTGCATCCGGTTCACCACGTGGCCATAATGATCTGCCTTCAGAATCCTCCTTCTACAATTTAATACCAACATCATCACCTCTAGGAAGCCATTCCTTGTCATGACAAAAAATCTAATACTTCATTACGAGGCATCCACTTGGATCCATGTAAAACTTGAATTGATGCGCTTTTGTATGCCCCACCAATGCTTCATCGCCGACTAACATCCACTCTTCAATGAATTGCTTGAAGTCCGGAACCTCTTGAGTGAGGTGTGGAATAAGTGGAAGTTTCTCGATCCTCATAAAAGATTTCATGAGAAGAGGGATGGTAGGATAATCCTCCTTCCGCAACACCATGCTCCAACGCCCAAATAACGCATCTATGTCATTATGAGTGTGACCGACGAGCATAAAATTAACATATATCTCTCGGAATACTTGTTTTGCTACCAAGAGAGACCAGAAACTGAAGACGAATCTATTTTTGTTATCACTCACAACATTATCCATTTGAACATATAAAATTGGAGGCAAAGGCTTTGCCGGAACTAGGATGTCAGGAATCGGGCCTAATGGATCCATACACACCTCTGAACCTCGTAAAAGAGCAGTATACAATGGATGCGATGGGGGCTCTGTAAAGAGTTGTTTAGATGAGGACTTAGGTGCAGCTTCCAGATCCCGCAGAAGTTTTGCAAACGAGCCGACCATATAATTGGCATCATGTGAGTAAACATCTAGTCCATAATGAGCGTAGCGCTGGTCTACATGACCATGAGCAAGAATTCCCATAACTGCAAGAAGTAACCTCATGAGTACGTCTAAGTTCTTCACCTTATGAGACAAAGCGAGTGATGCTGTCTTTGAGTGGTCCATCTTGTCATGTATAATAGTCAAAACATCCTGAGGCGACTCCTTAGACTTAAAGCGGTTGAGGTAGTATAAGTCTCTGTGTGCATATGCGGAATCTAAGTGCACATTCAATTTCTTCGACCATATAAGAGATGATTGTATCCTAGGAAGAGTGAGCTTCATCAGTGATTGTAACTCATCACACTTAGAGCAACGCGCGAAATTGTCCCCCGATCTTTTGGCATAGTATTCATGATAGCTCAGGCGCCGAATCTTACTAAGGTTTGAAGTAGACACCGGCGGGAGCCCACACTTTTGAAGGTGATGATCAAGAAGCGGAATCTGGTCCTTCCATTTAAAACTTGAAGGAAGCACCTTGGCAACGACCTTCTGCCCGGATAGAAGGCTCTGGGACTTGTGAGGCATGTGATCGGCATGTTTATCAAGTATTGCCCCTAAGACGGCAGAAGTAACAATCGTATGACTCCTAGGCTTTTGCAAGCCCGTGTTCCCGTGTAACTGGGCTTCATTACCATTAGCTGCACTCTGGGCGTTGCGATAAAACATACCGTTGCTCATGCCCATGATTTTCATCCACGCAATTGGACAAACATCAATACCGTCTAGAGTGACTACATTTCGCCTTTCAGCATTTCTGTGGAACTGCATTGTACGTCGAGTTTGATGTGATTCTTGAACTGCACAGTTGTCTTGTCGTACATACGACACTTGAGAACCTTAATCTTCTCCCTTGGGTATATTTGAACACAGTTGTGCTTACAGCAGGTATGACATGCGACCACATTGATTGACTTTGCTGTCATCAGGAACTGTGCTTTGCGCGAAACTGGAGTAGACTCATTCCTTGAAGAATTATCATACGATCGAGTTCGAGATGACCCCTGTCTCCGACTACGTTCCCGGACCCATCTGTTGTAAACATTTTGCTGACTATGGTCGAAAAGACTAACACCGTTTAGGAGGACTTGTTGAATGGGCCACGACTTGAAGGAGTATATCCAGTCGTCTGGATCCTCGACCGTAACTTGCACCACAACTCGGGAATCACTGAGTAGGCCATTACAATCAGGTACAACGCCAGATCGTAGGTTTCGAAGTAAACCCTCAGCAATTCTGAGTCCTTCGGAATCAAGCATTGCAGCAGTCCTCCCTGTCTAGAGCCGTGGAGGAACAACTTGAGCAGCAAGTAAACCAGGATTCATAGGTGCATTGACGAAAGTGTCATCGTCTGAAGAGAAATCCATCCTGTAATATATCTTCATAAGGTTAAAAACTATTTGAACACAAACTTGGTCACAACTTCTACACAGTATGAGAAATGATTACATGTAGTTTAGCTCGAGTCGAGCAAAACTGACTAAGAGAATAAATTCTACAATATAGCTCGGATCGAGCTAAACTGCATTAAGAATTCGATCAATCAGTTTAGCTCGACTCGAGCTAAACTGTCTTACGGACAGCGCCTTGCAGTAAGGCTGGACTCGAGCAGTAGTGGAAGTAATGTTCCACGCTTTAGATTAGCTTAAAACGAGCTTAACAGGTCGTCCCGATTCATACTACAGTTTAGCTCGACTCGAGCTAAACTGTCAAACCGAAGACAAATTGCAGTTTAGCTCGAGTCGAGCTAAACTTTCCAACGGAACACAAACTGCAGTTTAGCTTGAGTCGAGCTAAACTGCCAAACCGAACACAAACTGTAGTTTACCTCGAGTCGAGCTAAACTGTCAAACCAAACACATACGACAGTTTCGCTCGAGTCGAGCTAAACTGTCAAACCGTACACATATTGCAGTTTAGCTCGAGTCGAGCTAAACTGTCAAATGGAACACATACTGCAGTTTAGCTCGAGTCGAGCTAAACTGTCAAGCCAAACACATACTGCAGTTTAGCTCGACTCGAGCTAAACTGCAAAAACATGTATGGAATACATTTTAGCTTGACTAGAGCTGAACTGCGGATATATGCATCTATACAGTTTAGCTCGAGTCGAGCTAAACTGCATGACAAGATAGAAGACTAGTCCCTAAAATTACGGCTGTTTTCACCGGATTCAATTAGAATTCCAAATTCCGTGAAACGCAACACTCTCCCATTCTATCGTCACACGCTGGAATCCAAATAATCTCCTGTCCCAACGTAAACGTCAAATCAAAAGAATATGTCAACCACAACGACTCCGAATGCACAAATGTTAAGTAGAAGCCAATAGAATACAACCACTGAATAGACATTATCAACCACTACTACTCAAGATAAGGAGAAAACTATGAAGAATAATTAAACAAACAATGCAAGAAGCTGTGCAAAGCAAATGGAACAACAAACAATCATGCATAAATGCAATCGAGAAACACGTACGCGAAGGTAAAGAGCGAGCTGAAGGAAGCGCGGAGAACTCAAATACGTCGACGGAGTTAAGCACAGTGAGATACTGAAAAAAGAATCATTCCGTCGTGGATTTCGAAGGTCATTGCGTTGCGCAATGCCGTTTTCGCGCTATCCCAGCAATAGGAAATGGGAGGGAATTGACTTTTGGATAATGGAAAATTGGCGGGAACTGAAGTCTCGAGAGTTGAAAATGGGCGCGAACTGAAGTGTCAACAGTTAATTATCGGCGGGAAGAAAAGGGTCGACATTTGAAAATTGGCGGGATTGGAGTTATAGGGTTTAGGGTTTAGGGTTTAGGGTTTAGGGTTTAGGGTTTAGAGTTTAGATTCTAGGGTTTTGGATTTTTGATTACAAGTGTGTGATAATTGTTATTGGTCAAAAAAATGTTAGTCTTTATACACCTAATGTGAGGTATACTATGTTAGCAAACACTCACTGGCAGATTAAAATTTTAGTTAAATTACTTGGAAGCAATACACTCGGTACGACTTCTGATTTCATATTTTTGTGAATCGAGTATCCTTAACCTCAAACCTTTCTTTCTAAATTTAGTGTCTAAACAATGAATTCGGTGCAATATTTACCTTAAGGTGAAGTCTTATTAAGTATTAAGCTATTATCTTATCTATAATTTTCATACTACTAAATTTTTTGTGTGTATGCTAACAATTCATAATTGAATGTTGATTATTATACACTTCAAATTAATTCTATCATTTGCTATATGTCGTTAAAAATTGTACAAGTAAATATAATTTTTATTAAATTGTGTTTGTTTATTCATATATACGTACTATATATGATAATTATACAAAATTTAATATAATATATGATATTTATTACATATTATATCATTTACTATTTATCTATAAATGAAAAATATCTCTTTCAAGTTGTAAATCCATACAATGTAAATATAATCTTAGTATATTATTTAGAGTATCAAATTGCTTGAGCTATAAAAAGTAGTGATGAAATCAAATATTTTAACTTTAGATTTTAAAGAAATCTTCAAAGTAATGTACAATGAAAAGTTTATACAATGCGATAAGTAAATTTGTAAGCCCTGTTAAATACACTTTGGAATATTTAATAAAGGAAATTTTGATGCACATAAAAGTTTATATTTAAATTTAATGTCAAGGTATACATGCTCAGTGGTATATATGTAATTTAATTTCTTTTAACATAAAGCTTACCAAAATAAGATTTCTATTGAACGTTTTAATTTGAGTTGTAGATGTTTAACCATACCATTGGATTTCTTATTGAAATGTTCAAAATCAATTGCAAATATGGACTTCTTTTCGTTCCAAATAAGCATTTATCTAATACAATCAATATATTCATTGATCTTTAATGTTGAAATTCTATTTTGAAAATTTTAGTAATCTTTAAATTACCTTTTAACTATTGTCTCCCAATGCAATTCAATGTCTTTAAGCATAGTGTATAGTGTAAGAACTATTATAAGCTTTGATTCTCCAAACGCGATCAGTATTTAGTGGTTTGTATTAAATTTTAGTACAAAGCATTTTGTACGATGTCAAAAAAAACAAATGATTGTAGAGTATGCTGTAGAGCTGAATATTTTTTTATTGAATGAACAGATTTTGTGTTTGAAATGAACAGTTTTTTTTGTAGATTTTGTCTATATAAACCGTCATCTACATCTGTGCACGTGATTGTAAACATTGCTAGCAGAGTAAAGTCAAGTGTTGATATTGGTTATGTACATTTAATGTACATTAAATGGGCGTTTATTCAAAAATATGAGCACTGTGACTGTTACAAAACAAACAACAACAATATTTGTTGCGCCATTTACGAATTCTTCCTTCCAGCACATATTTTACCTGATTTACATTATCGAGATTCACAAATATGAGTATTCAAACTTTTTTTTACATTTGAATAACCTTTGAAATAATCAACTTCATTGATGTATTTATATTTTAAATAAATAGCCTTTTCGATAAATTTATTTCTATATATATTCAATAATTTGTTTCTTTGAAAATATTATATTTATAAGATACTATCTCTTGTGCTCATCAATTTATTATATGTATATTTATTTATTTACATTCACATATTTATCAAAAGCCTATAAAATATCTACGGATTCACAAATTAGATGTGTATTAAATAATCACTTCATTAATACTTATATTATTTAAAAAAAATATTCATTAAAGATATTGTTTAGTAACGACTAATACCAAAATAACTTATTTACCAAAAACTTAGATTTATTTTTTATTTTTTATTTTTTATTTATATATATTTTTTTATCTTTTTGACATATAAAAGAGGCTGCCTCGACATACAAGTAAGCTTCGTTGATTTATTTTCAGGCTCATTAGGGTTTCAATGCACCGTTCGGAGGCGACTGTGCTTCCCTGTCGTATACAATTGTCTCGGCCGCCCCATTCCATGTTTAGAGTAAGCGCAAGGCTCACTTGAGTGCCACTCTTACACCCGTCCCTTGCCAGGCAAGAGACACAGAGCTTGTCGATCGAATGTGTATCTTTGTTGCCAGGGACCGAACTGTTTGTCTTTTCGATCGATCTCCTAATCCATAAAGCGCAGTTTTAGAGCCCGAATACCCCACTCTTCTAGAGTCTAAATCTGAGGTATTGTAGTTCATTACTCGCGGTTTAAGAGCTCAAGAATGTGTTTGCCGATCTGGAACAAAAAATTGTTTTTGAGTGGAAGGTTTCATACTTTTGATGGAGTTAGAAGCGTCGAAGAAGGTCTGGATGTTTTGATGATCGTTTACAAGCGTGGAGTGAAGGATTTGTGAGTTTAATTTTTGGCATGGAGACAGCGGATTTGCAGCAGCAGCCGAGTTCGGAATAGTACAAAGCGCAAGGAGATTTTATTTGAATTGCTTGTAGTTAATCTTTGTGCAATCTCTTAGCTCATTTCAACTCTGAAGTTACTATTGTGTGCAGATACAATTGTGGTAGATAGACTTGCTGAGATCGGGTTCAAGATTCAATTGCTGAAAACTTGGAGATAGTTGTATTTGAAGAAGAATCTTGAGGTAAGGTCAGACAAAAGTTTGTGTAAGAATTAGTCAGCCAGGACTTGTTCTGATTTTTTGTATTTTTGTATTCTCGCTTTCATTGTTGTGCATTGTTCATAGTACTTCCTTTCAAGATTTAATGCTGATGCTGTGGCTTGAAACTCATACATGTTTGAATCTCACTTAAAGTGCAACATGTTAAAAGAAAGCCCACGCTTCCGCTTCGAACAAACTATTCATTAACCTTTGATTCGAAGTACATACGTATTTACTAAACTCTGGATAATACACCACAAATCCTCAGAAGCAAACGTAGTTTTTCACAGACCTCCCCAATCCATGACCAATCACATTCTTGTGCAGGTCAAGCCCAAGCGAAGTGCATCAGAGAAGTCCATCGCCGAGTGTAGAAGAAAAATGGCAGACAAGTGATCATCATCATCAGCAAGAACCGACTAAACACACTGTAGTTCAGCTAGAGCGGAGAAGAAAATGCCCTTAGAAAAATATGCCCCCTACATAGAAGCGGCTGCAGTTTAGCTCGAGTCGAGCTAGACTGTAGTTGACAAATGCCTCTACAGTTTAGCTCGACTCGAGCTAAACTGTAACTGACACTACCTACACAGTTTAGCTCGAGTCGAGCTAAACTGTACTTAGCAAATGCTTCTACAGTTTAGCTCAACTCGAGCTAAACTGTAGAAAAGAATACCTTCACAGTTTAGCTCGAGTCGAGCTAAACTGTAGCTCACAATACCCACAGAGTTTATGTATGTCAGACCTGTATGTCGGACCTAAATTCACCTTTACAAACTGTACGTCGGACCTAAATTTACCTCTACAGTTTAGCTCGAGTCGAGCTAAACTGTACTCGACAAATGCTTTTACAGTTTAGCTCGAGTCAAGCTAAACTGTACTCGAAAATGCTTCTACAGTTTAGCTTGACTCGAGCTAAACTGTAACTAACAAGCGTTTACAGTTTAGCTCGAGTCGAGCTAAACTGCTGCCCATGTTAAAAACAAACACCTACTTACGACGCAGTTCAGGGTTTAGAGAAGAGGGTTTGCGTGACCGAATCGACAACGAAATCTACATAACACAATAGCTAAGCTAAAGCAAACTAGACACACCTCTAAAAATAAAACAACGCCTAAGCAGATCCGGCTACAGTTTAGCTCGAGTCGAGCTAAAATGTGGAGGTGAATTTAGGTCCGATATGCAGTTTAGCTCGAGTCGAGCTAAACTGCTGCACAAGCAACAACGCAGTTCAAGGTTAAAGATTTAGGCTATATTGAAGTGACGTTAGGTCTAACGTATAGTTAGCCTTGAAGCGTGCAGTTTAGGCCGAGTCGATTTAGCCTGCTCATAAACAATCAGGGTGCAGTTTAGCTCGACTCGAGCTAAACTGCAAGTAGTACTAGGAAGGATAAACTAAGCTTCACTTATATCCAAACCGTTTCCATCAACTAACGAATGCTCTCTTCACAGTCAAGAGAAGGCAAGAGTTCAGGAGGCGCTTCAGCACTTCTTCAAACTTAGGCCATTGGATATTGACGAGGACAATGGCAACAACACGAAGCAGTTGGACTCCTGGAAATTCAAAGACCCATCCAAGGTTGTATCCTGGTCTGCGAGATGGATTCCATGGACAGCATACCTCACCCTCGTCGTGACCTACGTAGGAGAGGTCACAGATCCCATGACAATCGACATGGACTCAAAGCTCACGGACTTCGACCACGAATCGGAGAAAGAAGTCATTGCTACATGCAGAACCTTCAAAGAAAAAGAGAAGGAGTCTGCTTACAACTACACCATCCTGATAGATATCAAACAAACGCGCTTTGACTTGGGGCAGTTAGTGGAGAGTTTCAAGGCGTCTAGTTTTGATGACGTAAAAACAACACTGAAACAGGATGTGCTGAATAAAACCTGGAAAACTAAACAAGGGGGAGACCTCAGAGCAAAGCAGCTCGCAATCAAAGTGCGATATGTAATTTTGCATCTGACACACGCAGACGTTTTGGCGAAGACTATGACCCTCAAAGGAAAAGCTCCACTCGAGGAATCTAGGCTGACTGCGAGAGGGAGCGGCGTACAAAGCAAGACCCCCTCACGCCCACAACGTGCAACTAGACCAGCGGCTATAGCTACCACTACTTTTGACTCGCCTGCGAAGAAACGAGAAGCTCCAGTGAAGAAGTTGGCCGAGGCAAAGAAGAAGAAGAGCATGCTCGTCCCCGAAGAGGATGCTTTTACGGCCATGAATAAGGTGATAGAGGCCATTCCGAAGAGCGCAAATAACATGGAGGAAATCGACTTTGAAAACGTGAACCTCACTTATCAGAAATTCTTCACAGATTGTCAGGATTGTTTTGGAGGTGAAGCCGAACGGCCTGGAAGATATGCAGGACTGCGATTTCTGGATAATAAACGGCCGACATAGTGTCGCCGTCTCAAAGCAGATGCTTGAGTCCAAAGTCCCAGAAACGATTCATAAGGACTTCCGGGTGTGGTCTGCTTTCGTATTTTGGACGAAGGAATAAGCCAAGCTTCGATAGAACTCCGAGTTCTATAACAGAGTGAACCATTTCACTCCGTTTAAGCCGACATGGGCATCAAAAGTCCTTGCCGCCCGCACAGTGTAGCAGAACTACGCGGGCTCCCCAAACAGCCATGCAGCAGCTGGGGTGGCGGACAAGCGGGTGCAAGGAAAGCGTATTTTGTCACAGTACGCAAATTTTGATGTAAGTATTACCGCATGTCTACCTTTTTTGATTGATAATAATTTCTTGTGATAGTTTAGCTCGAGTCGAGCTAAACTGATGTTAGTCTAGCTCGACTCGAGCTAAACTGTCACTTTAGGTTAATCAAGTTCTACATTTCAACTCACATTACATCTAAACCCGTAGCTCGCACTTAAGCTCGAGTCGGATTAAAGTGATAAGTCACATAAAGGTCAGAACAATGCGTTTGATTTATTGTGGCAGTTTAGCTCGAGTCGAGCTAAACTGATGTCAGTTTAGCTCGACTCGAGCTAAACTGTTGCTGCTGCTTCATGAATTCCAACACTTGTGTATATAACTGCTTGTAAATGCCGTATCCACACCTTAGATCGACTTGAGCTAAAGTAATTACCTCTTAAACTCTGAAATCTTACACACTACTTCTGTGGCATTGCAGAAATTCGTTGAATCTATTCGACATAGGTTCGCCAGGATTGATGTTGCCAAGGCCCAGGTAGAGGTGAAGAGCAAGGTCTTGTCCCTCACTAATGAGCTAAAGATCATCACCTTCCCTGATGATCTCTGGGACCTATGGGCAGAGTTGATTGGAAGAGTCGCTCAGGGGACCCTTATCGACCTCTACTCCTTAAGGAAGCTGTGTGACAAACCAGGGTTCAAATCAGACAATGACCAAATTCTTTCCAGGGAATTTTTTAAGAACCTCGGAAACCTTTCTGAGTCGGACCATAGGAAACTCTGTACACATATGCTTAATAGGTCAGGTCCGTCTCGGAATTTGGAATATCCGAAGGTTACCCTGAAACAACCAATCACACTCCTTGAAGATTGCTACTCCGTCAAGGAGTACGTTGAGCGGTTGAAGCGGAAGGCGACCGCCCAGCTTCAGATCCACAAGATCCGCCCCGCACTTGGGATCTTCAAGTATAATGAGTTCGACATGGATGCGTGGAAGAAGTTCATGAAAGACTACCACGTCACGAAGGCCTCCAAGCGCACACTCTTGGAATGGGGTATCCCTGACAAATATTATGCGGATCAGAGGCAGACCCAGCATAGGAATACCAGCTGCGAGGATCTCTCTCCATACGCAAAGAGGTTCTTCGAGGTCTTCCTGGAAAAGCGCGAGAAGTTTGTAGGCCCTATTGGTAGTGTTATATTCCGATCCTTCCGTTGCAAAACACCACAAAGGCTTGGAGAATGGCCTGAGAACTCATGGCCGGAGGTTGCTCCGGAGATGAACGTTGGAATCATCGACTTCAGATTGAATTCGGGTAGTGGTAGCACCTCGGCTCATTCCTCGCCTGACCACCCATTCTTCGAAATGTTCATGGCGATCTTATCGTCTCAAAACAAGCCAGCTCTCACAGATGTACCCTGCTCGTTCTTTATTTGCGGGGATGACAGTGATTATGCGCAAGTTGAGGCGTTTGCAAAAAATCCTGCCTACTTCCCAGGGGCAAATTATAAGCTGATTCCATCGATGTACTATCCATCCCCGCACGAACGGATTGGGGGTTTCAATGCAAAAGCCAAGCAAGCCTCGGAGCCCGTGCGTCTTCTCTTTATGATCAAGGAAGACGTAAAACTCGCAAAATTGCCGGAGACCGAGTACCGCGCTCCAAAGCACGCGCTTTACAAGAAGTCGCGGAAGTACAACGAGTCTCGGTATCACATGTATCCGATCGAGTTGAGGATGGATTTTTCTTTGTAGGTCATCCAGCTTTTTTGCTAGGAGCAGGAGAATATTTTTCTTGTCTACGCCGGCAGAAAAGCAGTTTGCGTAAGCGTGGTAAGCTTTCTTACAGTTTAGCTCGACTCAAGCTAAACTGACGTACTCAAATTGCTCTTATATTTTCCCTTACAATTTAGCTCGAGTCGAGCTAAACTGTCAAACCCAGATGGACCTTACAGTTTAGCTCGACTCGAGCTAAACTGTCATGCGTGTTATCCAACCATGTTCGCTCCAGCTTCAAATTTATCTGTTGTCTAAGCTGCACTGTTTTTTTTGTAGATGTTGTCTCTCGATGCCTACTCCATATTCGATGTTGAAGATAAAGAGGACATCGACCAAGCGTACTGCGATGGGCTTACTCTTGATCCCACTGACTTCTCCGTGAACGGTTATTTCGTAGACAAAGTCGAGTTTCTGAGGTCGGGGCCATGCTCTTGAAGGGCAAGCGCAAGGCTCTCGCGTCCTTGGATGACGAGGCCCTAGACGATGATGCGGACGTCCTCGACCGGGAGGATTCTAAGGTCAAGCAGAAAGCAACTTCACGGTGAAGGCAGCACTTACAGCCTTGGTTCCGGTGGAGATGACTCCACTCCAGTCAAAGAGCAAGACATGGAGTTGGACACGACCCCTCAGACACCGCAGGAGTCGCGTACAGCTCCCGGGTAAAGAGGCGGCAGGAGGAGTGCAAAGCAGAAACGTAATCCCCTGTTGAAGGACTCACCCTCAAGTAGGTTCAAGGCTGAGGAGAGTGCGGAATTTGCAGCACTACAACGGAAACTCGAAGAGGAGGCGGCACACCGGAGGAAGTTGAAAGAGCTCCTTGCGCAGCAGCAAATTGCGCAGCAGCAACGCGATAAGAGGGACCAGGAACGCCATGACAGGATGATGGAGATGATGCGGAGTTTTACTGCCGGCAACGCATTAACTCCGGTGCAGACAATGGCAATCACTACTGCTGAGAGTGGTGATGAAGATGCTACACATGCTGATCCTACTTCTCTACAACCACTCACGTCCTTACCACCTCATACTACCGTGCCTTCCGCGCCTACTCCTTCCTCCCCTACGCCTGAATTACAACCTGGGGGTGACGCAGAAGAAGAATCTACAGGTCCTCCTTCATCTTAGATTTTGAATCGAGTGTATAGTATTTAAGCTGTAAATGTCAGAAAACACAAATACATGTGAATTTTGTATCAAACTCTGAGACATTTTTTTGTAATTAGAACAGGCCTTTATTATTTTGCACTTAAGCTCGACTCGAGCTAAACTGTTGCCCTTTATCTTATCTGCTTCTTGTTGGCTCCCATATTCTATTTCCTCCATCTTATTGTTTCTTGATTCCATGAATTTGTATTGCGCTGCCAGATGTTTATTTAAATGACGAAGCAATCAATGTTCCAGTCATGGATGATGTCACGCTTGAATGTTATCGCCATGAGCGGGTTCCATTAGTGGAGGATTCACTTAAAATGCATGATGTCTCACATACAGAGAATGTTGTTGCTGTCCGTGATGAGATAGATTGCTCTCAGCAGTCACTCAGGTCAGTGGGTATCCAAGTTGACTTAGAAGAGAGCAATTATGAAAATCACGTATTTTCTGTTCCACACTCTCTGCTCTCACCCATGCCATCGTTGCGATGTATTACATGATTCTGACCTTGAATTCATCGCACCAATGACGAAAACTCCCCTGTAATTTTGTCGTGGTGCGTCGTTTTCATTTCAGGTCAACGACGCATCGGTCAATGATCTAAGTTCTAGAGAAGGCATAGGTCGGGTTCCAAGGAAATCCTCCGTTACTTGGTTAAATGTTGTTCTTGACCTCAATGGTATCCTCTGCAATTGTACCCCATTTTGGGAAGCTAAAGGATACAGAAACCATGACTTCTGTGTTCACTCGGCCACGTTGCCAACCGAGGTGGGGAAGAAGCTTGTATGGGTGAGGCCCAACTGTAAGGACTTCCTCTCTCGAGTGGCATCGTTTGCTACCATTACGGTTTGGAGTTCGATGATGAGAGCAACCACGGAAGCCATTTGTGATTTTCTCTTTGGTCTTATAAACCCTGTAAGACCCCTACGAATTCTTGGTCAAGAGGATTGTGACATGATTCCCATGAAATCTGGTGGGAGCCGACCTTTGTTTATGAAGGAACCGGGAACTCAGAAGTCTATCTTCCTTGCAACCGTGTCAGCTCATCTCTTCAATAACTTTGATGGTTTTTATACAGAGGCTTATAAGCTCATCATAGATGATAGTCCGGTTAAGCACGTACTTAATCAGCGGGAAAATGTTCTTTTACTTCCATCTTGGTCTCATAAGGACAATAGGGCACACGTGGATTCTATTTTGTTAGATGAGGTTTTGCCGTATCTCTTAGAGCTCCATTAATTTGACGATTCCCTTAGCAAGTTTTGGTCATCGTTTCAATTTGGACGTGCCATGAGATGATGATCGTGCATCATTAGATCTGTATAATGATATATTAAAGGCATTAATAGAATGAAAAATTATTTTATATTCTATTGTCGAGTAATTTTGGACTTTTTGGTTTGAATTGAATTTGTATCTTAGAATGAGAAGCTCCTGTAGTAGCTTTGTAGGACTTTTCATTGGTTTCTGAATTTTCTGTTTGTGAATACGAAGACAATGTGATCTTTAGTTCTTCTTAAGAGAAGTTCTCTTGCATGAACTTTATGTACTCTGGATAATTGATGATTTGTTTGGCATATTGTTGAAATAGATTACGCAGGGTGATTGTCGTGCTTCTGTGGATTCTTTGATGAATGCTGCGGATTTCGGGCCTGCATTTCGGAGTAGAGGACGATTATTGCAGTCTGCTGAAACGGCTCAATCTACCATGGATTTTTCGACAATGGCAGTAGAAGATGGAGTAGTTAACAGCCCTGTCACTAAGTCATCACCTCCAAAGGTGTTGCAATCGGCTTCCCTCGTGTCGTCTCCAACAATAAATCATAATGGTTCTCCTCTCCAAATTACATGTACGCCTACGAAGCGTATGTTGTACGACATTGACGTGGATATTTCTGAAGAAGCCTTTGTGAAGGTTTGTTCCACTGTGCATTTAATGCTTTTGAGTTAAGTGTTTGCAAGAACAAATAACTATTTGTAGATCTACTGCTATACACTCTAATACGTTACACAATTCTTAAACATTGTACTCATATGCTACCTATCGCATGTATGTATCTATTCGCTCGTTCACTTATAAGAAATGCCATTGTTTTATTTTGTTCAGGATCGTGTTTTGGAGAGTCCAAAACCATGTCCTTCGAAGTCTACGGAACAGCGAGCAATCAAGCCTTCGTCACAAAACCGCCGCCACTCTCTACCTAAGTCAAGCATTGAGGACCGACGTCGCCAAAGACTGCAACGCCTCCTTGATAGTCCATTGATACAAGACAATGATTCTAGCTGGACACGTCGTCGTCAACGAGCATTCATCCAATCTCGTATTGTTGCTTATGGTGGAACTCCGTAGTAGTTACATCTATTAGCTATAGAAGTAATTATGTACAGAATTTGATAGTCATCACTCTTGTATGACATATTTTGTGAATTATGATTGATATTTTCAAGCGAATAAATGGAATATTCTTTTATTCCCATCCTTTTTCTATTGTTTGTTCAAAGCTATATCTCTTTTTACATATATTAATATCATGTTTGATGCATGATCTAGTACTTTATGCTTAACATTGATAGATATTTTTGATGATTCTCTACTCTTAAAACTCCCAAAGTCCTGCATATTTCCCAATATAACGAACATGGGGTTTAAGTATAAAGTACTAGATCATGCATCAAACATGATATAAATATATGCAAATGGAACATCACTGTGAACAAACCAGTTGAAAAGGATGGAAATAAAAGAATATACTATTTATTCGCTTGTGAATATCAATCATGATTCAAAAAATACGTCATACAAGAGTGATGACTGTCGAATCTATTCATAATTACTTATGTAGCTAATAGATGTAACTACTACGGAGTTCCACCATAAGCAACAATACGTGATTGGATGAATGCTCGTTGACGCCGACGTGTCCAGCTAGAATCATTGTCTTGCATCAATGGACTATCAAGAAGGCATTGCAGTCTTTGGCGACACCGGTCCTCAATGCTTGACTTAGGTAGCGCGTGGCAACGGTTTTCTGACGAAGGCTTGATTGCTCCCTGTTCCGTGAACTTCGAAGGACAAGGTTTTGGACTCTTCAAACCACGATCCTGAACGAAATAAAACAACGACATTTCTTATAAGTGAACAAGCTAATAGATACATACGAGCAATAGGTAGCATATGAGTCCAATGTCTACGAATTGTCTAACGTATTAGAGTGTACAGCAATAGATCTACAAAAAGTTATTCGTTCTTGCAAACACTTAGCTCCAAGCATAGAATGGACACTCTCGAGTAACTTCTCAAGGGATTCAGAAACAAACCTTTACAAAAAATTCTTCAGAAATATCCATGTCAATGTTGTATAACATACGCTTTGTAGGCGTACATGTAATTTGGAGAGGAGAACCATTATGATTTATTGTTGGAGGCCACACGCGGGAAGCAGATTGCAACACTTTCGAAGGTGATGACTGAGTGACAGGGCTGTTAACTACTCCATCTTTTACCGCCATTGTCGAAAAATCCATGGTAGATTGAGTCGTTTCAGCAGACTACAATAATCGTCGTCTACTCCGAAATGAAGGCCCGAAATCCGCAGCATTCATCAAAGAATCCACAGAAGCACGACAATTACCCTGCGTAATCTATTTCAACAATATGCCAAACAAATCATCAATTATCCAGAGTACATAAAGTTCATGCAAGAGATGCTTGTCTTAAGAAAAACTAGAGATCACATTGTCTTCATATTCACAAAATAAAAATTCACAAACATATAAAAAGTCCTACAAATCTACTACAAGAGCTTCACAATCTAAGTTACGAATAAAAATTAAACCAAAAGGGACCAAAACTACCCAAGAATAGAAAACAAAATAATTTTTCATTCTATAACATTATACACATCTAATGATGCACGATCATCATATATCATGGCACGTCCAAATTGAAATGATTATCGAAACTTGCTAAGAGGACCGTCAAACTCATGGAGCTCTAACGAATACGGCAAAACCTTATCTAACAAAATAGAATCCTCGTGTGCCCTATTGTCCTTGTGAGACCAAGATGGTAGCAAAAAAACATTTGCCCGCTGATTAAGCACGTGCTTCACCGGATTATCATCTATGATGAGCGTATTAGCCTCCGTGTCACCGAAGTCAACGATGCCAACAGGACGTTCGCGGCCAAGTCGGGAGGATAGGAGCACCGATTGGCACCAGCGATTTCTGGTCTCCAACGACTACTTAAGGCCGTAGTTAGCACAGATTAGACACTGGTTCTCTCAGCATAGGCATTGTGATTGAGGATAGGGATTGAATGTGATTGTACTTTATTTCCTAAAATCAATACAAAGGCCATGGCCAGTCTTTTCCTTACTTCTATGTCTGTGTAACTACTTCCTGTAACTGCTCTACGTTTCTTGAACAGTTACTTCCAGCCGTTGCAGCACGTTGGCACCGAGTTGTTGTGCAGAACGCGAAAGTGCCATTGTGTGTGTGTGTGGAGGCTCTCCTCCTCTCTCTCTCTCTGATGCCAAGGTGCCAGCCAACGTAAGACAACACGGGTGGCACGAGCTGATCTTGGAAGACCGCGCTCAACCTATCTCTCGAACTACCCTCGCTGGCCTTGACGATAATAACCCTCGGTATCCAGAATGACAGCTTAGAAAACACACTGCTGGCACCAGGAGTCCCGCCTCCTTTTCAAATCTACCTTCAGTCACCAGACGCCAACGCTCAGTTCTGTCTTAGACTCCCCGATATACCACAGAGTAGCCAGTCTTAGCCTTAGTTGTCATCAGTTGGCGGCCCGAAGTGTTCTTTAACACTCACCGGATTTCTGTGCCTATTTACTCCCCCACAAAAGAACTCCACGTTGCCTCAAAATATGAATAGTGGTCGACTTAGGTAGTCTCGTAAAGCACTTCCACACCTGCCCGGCTAACATTTTGGCGACCATGCTGGGGTGGGAGTGTTGAGCTACTTAGAAGTCGAGTAGAAGCCCTACACAAAACAAGATGCCGCCTCGACAGCAGAAAGAGAAAGAACCAGAAGTGGTTTCCCCTACTGACGACCCTGATGCCACCAGGGAATTTTTACAATGGATGAAGCAACAAATGACAGACCTTGTTGCCAAAAATGACGCCACCAATGCCAAATTGGAAATGCTTAGTCACCAATACCAGCATTTGCAAGGCACGGATACTTCCGCTGCCATACCTAGTCCTGGGATCGCTGCAATGCCCTCATCGTCAACATCGGTACCTCCTGTAAACCCAACGGTGGCTACATCGATGGACGCAGGAGAAAGAAATAGGCTCATTAAGTTACCCAAAATACCCTACCCGGTATTTGACGACAATGCCGACCCTGATTGGCACATTCGGCGTTTTAAGGTCATCGCCAGAACTAATGGCGTCTCTACCACTGCTGACTTACAGAATATCTTTGGTACCACGTTGCAAGGGAACCATATCAACTGGTATATCGACTTTGAAGCCGAACATGCCAATCCCACTTGGGAAGATATGGAAAGAAGTTTCTTGCAGAAGTTTCGCAAACTTAAGACGTCTTCTGAAATTCTCCGCGCCTTGGGAAATATTACTCAAGAAAAGGGAGAAACTATGGACACCTTCTACGATCAATTTAAGCAGTTGGCTGATAAGCTGAATCAGAGGCCAACAGATGACTACCTATGCGAGTGGTTCAAGAAAGGACTGTTGCCGTGGATCCAGCAAGGTATTGTCATCAGAGGGGTAAAAACCCTACCCGATGTCTTGACAGCCGCCAATGACATCAGTAGAGAGCTTGGGCTGCTTAATAAAACCCAAGCTCCCCTGTTGCCTTTACCCAGTCAAGGACAACGAAACGATGCCCGTATAACATTGACACTGTGCACGACATGCGGGAAGGCCCATAATGGACGTTGTTGGTTCGCTTCAGGCAACAATTGCAATGAAGACACCAGGCGACCGCGACCTACCGCTGCGGCCATGTATACGGAGGAAGTCCATGTCGACGCATTCCAACCATGCAGAAGTGATGGGTGTTGGGAATGTGGATCCATACACCATCGACGAAGCCAATGCCCTGTCCTAAAGCAACGTTGGTCGCAAACCCGTCCAATGGCGGAAACCAGTCACCACACCACGGCGCCATTCGATAACGAGAGACCCAACCCGAATAGGCGGGGGGGAGTAACGTTGACAGAAGATCATGGGACCGAGACTAATGTCTCCACCATTTCTACTGCCGCCGTCACCACGAGGTCTAAAGCCGCCACACCGGAGCATGTGATCGAACATCGCAAACCATTCCCGGAGCAACATTGGGAACGAGTACACAACATTCGACAACAAATTCAGCAAGACTTGGAGCTGCCATCAGGAACCAATCTACAACAAGTGATGGACAATATGACTGTAAGTATCACACTAACCAGCTTGCTCAAAATTAGTCCCGAATTGCAGAAATACTTACAACAGACGGCCATACCCAATGCGTCAACAGCAATGGTGACTGTAGACAACAACGCTACCACCATCGATCCTGATGCCGCAGTGATACACCTACGGTTAGGCTACCACAAGTTGTCAAATGTCTTAGTAGACGGAGGCTCCGGTGTCAACGTCATGAGTGAAAGCCTTCGCAGACAGCTAGGATTGCCATCACCTAAAATGGCCCAGTTTATACTAAGGATGGCAAACGATGCCCCGGTCACAACTTTAGGGATTCTGGCCACTGTAGCCATTACCACGCATGGCATATCAACACCGGCAACCTTCGTCGTCATTGATATGCCAGATAACCAATTTCCCGATCATACTCGGTAGACCATGGTTACAAGATATGAATGTCGTGCACGACTGGGCCCAGAATCAAATTAGACTACATCATCAGGGCAGGACAATTGTGATTCCAGTGGACAGATGTGTTACCAAAGCAAAAGTTGACCAAATTCGAAATCGAGCAGGCACCGATTGGGTCAAAGGTTTAACACCGGAACAGGACGCTCTAGTCTTCCATGCTGACCCCTCGTTGATCCCAGTTGCCGAGATCCATTTGGCCAGCATTGTGCCACAGGAAGAAGCAGTAGATATACCTTCGCGTTTTACTGAAGAAATCCAAGGAGATATCACGGTGAATGCTACCCCGGCAACAAAGGCGCTCGAGGAGCAAGTCGTCACCGGATGGACTAACGGAGCCAAAGAAAAAATAGAGTTAGTCAACTTGGGCACCGAAAAAGAGCCAAAGTACGTGAAAATCAACGCTGACGCACCAGATGCCATCAAGCAGGCAGCAGTTACTCTGTTTAGAGAATTTCGAGATATATTTGCCTGGTCCCATGAGGATCTTAAAGGTATACCACGGAATATAGCCGAGCACACCATCGATTTAAAGCCGAATGCCCAGCCAGTGCAACAACGGAGATACGGCATGAACCCAAACTACGCTGCCAAAGTCAAGACCGAGCTTGAGAAATTACTTAGTGCAAAATTTATATCTCCAGTGGATGCCGCTCCTTGGTTGTCGCCTATGGTCATCATACCAAAGAAAAATGGTGCCCTGCGAATCTGCGTTGACTTTCGAAAACTAAACGCCGCCACTAGAAAAGACCACTATCCATTACCACATATGGAGGAAATCATTGATGAAGTTGCCGGACACGAAATGTACTCATTCCTAGATTGCTTTTCGGGGTACTACCAAGTTGCCATGGCTGAACAAGATAAAAGTAAAACCGCTTTCTCCACGGAGTGGGGGCCCTATCAGTTCGAAAGGATGCCATTCAGAGCTAAAAATGCACCAATGACATTCCAAAGGGTCATGGAATTAATATTCCGTCTTTACTTAAAAAGATTCTTTTGCATTTATCTAGACGATGGCACGGTGTATGGACAAATGAAAGACCACGTTGACCATTTACGACAGATATTCCAAGCTTGTCGGCAGAACGGGGTGAGCGTCAATGCCGACAAATGCATGTTTCTATTCTTTGCAGGAGTCATCTTGGGATATATAGTGTGCAAATATGCTAAACTTCCAGACCCAGCCAAGATCCAAGACATCATGGACATGACGCCTCCCACCGATCAAAAGGGTGTCCAGAGATTGTTGGGTTTATCCCAATTTAACAGGATGTACATCAAAAAGTTGGCTCATATTACAGCACCGATCACCAAGTTGAACCATGTTGGCTACACCTACCCACGTGACTGGACACCAGAAGCTCAAGCCGCCTTAGAAAAGATTAAATAGGCTTACTCAAAAGCACCCATACTGTTGGCACCAGATTGGACAAAACCATTCCATGTCCACACAGATGCCTCTCAGATTGCCGTGGGGGTCATGTTAGCCCAAAATGTGGATGGCAAACATGATCAACCTGTTGCCTACGCTAGCAGATTACTTAACTAGGCAGAGAGAAATTATTCTACCACAGAAAGGGAGGCACTTGCCATGATCTATGCAGTGAAAAAGTTTAGACATTACCTACTTGGAAACAAATTTAGGTTCATGGTAGATCATCATAGTTTGTCTTATCTTGTAAATCAACCGTTAATCACAGGGAGAGTGGCACAATGGATTATGATTCTTATGGAATATGATTTCGAAGTAGTCTACATTCCAGGCAGAAGGCACATCGTAGCAGATTATCTGTCTCGGGACACCAACACAACCGAAGAAGGCATCGATGATTCGTTCAACGAACCATACATTCAGATGGCCTCGATACAGTCAACAGAGTCAACGATGGACACAGGAAACACGACACTAAAAACACCGGAGACAGCAGAAGCCAACGACTGGAGACACCCCATTATGAAGTATCTAACTCATGGCACCCTACCCACCGACGCAACAGGGACACAAAAAATCAAGTTTGTGCGCACTACGTTGCCTTTCACAGTCGTCCAAGGGCAGCTGTACCGCAAAGGGCTGGACTCCGAGGTGCGTTTGTGCGTACCCACGCATCAGCAAACGATGATTATCTCTCACTTACATGATGGACGAGCAGGGGGACATCAGGGGCCAGAAACGACAATCAAAAAGATATTGGCAGCCAAATATTGGTGGCCAACGTTGCACAAAGATACCTTGTCGCGCACCTCTCCTTGAGGAGTGCCCGCAACACCAAGGGCCCAAGGGGGACACCGGAGTGACGCCCGGGCCTTGGGGTGCCAAGGTGAAGGGAACCTAAGTGGGCCTAGTGTGGGAGAGGACCCCGGGCGTTGGAGACGCCTCTCACCCACGGAGACTAGGAGCCACGTCGGAATGGACATGAGATTATGGAAGCTCATGTTGCCACAATTCCGGGATGCTAAGGAGCACCTCAGTTGGAGGTGTGAGCTAAAAGTTATGGGAGTTGGAAGATTGTGGGACTAAAGTGAGTGCTGTCCAGGGACAGTGCTGGACTGGGAAGCTGGCCCGGGACTCCCGAATCTTCAGAGGGGCATAACTCCCTCAATACTTGTCGGAATGAGGCAAGTAAGGTGTCTATCGGCATCTGCTTGACGAGTAGATGTCGATAGAGTGGTCGCTCGTCGCGTTTGGATGCGGGACGAGGTAGATACGAGCCCTGGAAGGTTCGGGAAGTCTCCCGGGGCCTTCCAGCGGCTAAGGCATTGGGAGATTGGGTGGTCTTCCAAAACTAAGAGGTGTGAGGGTCCAGCCCTTCACCTAGGACCAGGGGGCTGCCGAATCCCACAGAGTATACTATGGGGAGGGCTGGTCTCCTCCCCACTCCCATGGTGCCTTGGTGGTGACCAAGGTGGGAGTCCCGAGTGGTGTGGCTAGTGTTGGGGCCTCACCATGGGGACTCCCAAGCCAAGGTGAGTCCCAATGGGTGGAGCTAGTGTTGGGGCTCCACCATGGGGACTCAAAGTGCAAAATGAGGCACGGTGGGTGGAGCTAGTGTTGGGGCTTCACCACGGTGGCTCATAAGGACAAGGTGAGTCCCGGTGGGGGAGCTAGTGTTGGGGCTTCACCACGGGGACTCATATAGGCAAAATGAGGACCATGAGTGCTACCGATGTGGGGTGGTGTCTCACCGCCGGCGTTGTGATTACTTGGTGGCCTTGGGGTCACCATGGTGGTCATGGGCGGTGGTGAGGAGACACCACCAAGTGCGGTTAGGCCGCGTGGTATGGGAGTGCCACCAAGTTGGGCCTTGGACATAAGTGGAAGTCCGCACCTAACCATTGGCTACCTACGAAGGGGTGGAGTCCCGGTTGCATGAGTAGGAGGGATTGATAACCAAGCGGTGAGCTTGGTGGTTGGTATGGAGAGCTAACTTTGTGCATGTGGGGGATGTGCAGAGTTAGCGCTCGTGACACTTGCTAGAGTTGGGAAAAAGTTGGTGTAAGCTAAGGTGAGCTAGCAAGGGTTGCGACATACCTTTGCCTACATCAAGAACTGTCACGCCTGTCAAACAGCAGCCACTAACTTCCAATACCAAGGAAGGGTGCCACTGAAACCCATACTCCCACTAGGACCATTCCAAAGGTGGGGGTTAGACTTCGTTGGCCCCATTCGATCGTTGACTAAACAAGGATACAAATATATACTAGTTGCCACCGATTACACAACAAAGTGGGTAGAGGCCAAACCATTACGAAATAATACTGCTGTCGTAACAGCAACATTCATATATGAGAATATCATTACGCGATTTGGTTGCCCCCTGGAGATCGTTTCGGACCAGGGAACGCATTTTGTCAACGCTGTCATCGAAGAGCTGATGGAAAAACATCTAATCAAACAAAGGACAAGCACGGTGTATTACCCCCAGGGGAACGGCCAAGCTGAGTCCACGAACAAAACAATCATCACCATGCTACGCAAATTTACTCAGGCCATCTTTGGCGACTGGGATGATTGCTTACCAGCAGCATTGTGGGCATACCGTGTTGCCACGAAGTCGGCCACTCAAGCAAGCCCCTTCGAGCTAGTCTATGGCACGCAGCCACTATTGCCAACGGAGTACCTAGTGCCGACATTCAATTCGCTCCACCCCAAGGACTTTGCACCACATCGTGTATTGGCCGCCCGGATGGAGGATCTGCACAAATTGGAAGAACTCCGAAACGATGCCCACCAAAACATCCTACACAAACACACACTCAGTGCAAAATACTTTCAAGGCTCACAACCCCCTCGTGTGTTTCACAAAGGTGACCAAATTCTCTGGTGTCTACGAGATCCAAGGTTGCGCAAATCCAAATTCGAATCAGTATGGCACGGACCATACCGAATACAGTTAGTGTTACCAAATAACACAGTGCTGCTTGTCAACGAAGACAACTATGATGCACAGGCAACCATTGTCAACGCAGCCAAACTCAAACATTATCACAGTCAGCACCATCAGGTAACGCCTACACTAAGTCTGGGGCAACTGCACACCAATCTAGCCACCGAAGCACAACAGTTGGCAACAGAGGACACCCAAACACACACCTCGGCCACAGACAACAAAGGCAGGAATGCCTTAGGCACCGAAAGTCGACAATGGGCCACGAAGGGTCAACAAACAGAGAAGACAACCGAAGGCAACAAAGGAGGGGGGCATGTACCCATGGTGGCACACATTAACCACATCCATGTCATCCATGATGCCCCATATGATGTAGGGTACAGCCATCAAAGCCAACATGGATACCCGAAGGATGGGGCCATCATAACAAACCATGACACCGCCATTGATGCCCCCATGATTGACAATCGGCCGCCAAAAGTAGTAGGCATTCAAAGGCCTATTCAAGCCGCCAAACCCACTCCCACACAATCATTCCCATCAGGTACTTCTCAGCCGCCAACGACAGCCATCATTTCGGGCACTGGTGGCTACATAAGGGGAGGCACTAGCAGTCAGTGCCTCACTTTTTGCACATTGCCGACTTTTTCTCACCCTCGTTGCTCTCGATTCTCACCTTCTGTTTCAAACGTCCCCCGCACTCAGTCGACGTTGTTGTCCCTTGGACAGCTCCTCGCCATTGCATTGTTGACACACTGGAGCCCCTTGTCTACACTTCTTCTCTCATTCCGCCCCCATAGCCAGCCAACAGTGCCCTTTCTCCTCGTTCTTAGACAGCTTGTTTCCCTCGCACCGTTGCCATTCCGGAGTCCTCGCCCCTGTGCGGTGACAATGGCACAACGCCGACCTCCTCTGTTGCCTCCGTTTCATGTCCCAAAAAACCTAACAGATTGGATTTCGCGCATTGACAACGTGTGGCAGCAGAGACGGGCATACACCGCTACCGCAATGATATGCACCATTGGCATTTGGATATTGGGCGTTGTAGGCAATTCATCGACAGCATGGGGAAGCACACAGACGCCAATGCGTTCCCCACAGGCACCGTGGACGGCATCGAGGTGCAGTTTTCACCTTACTACTTGTTTCAGCAGTATGGGTGGGATGGAACAGGCCTTACGCGGTGGACGGAGGACTGTGGCTATGCAAAGCCGGACATACAGGCCAGGTTTCCGAACGTGCACTTCGATTCGGAGAAAGGATACGATGTGCGGCAGATCGGTGCCAAACTCCTGGAGCCGTGGTATGTTAGGCTCCATGGAATTTTGAGTCAGGTGTTTTTTAGGCTCAACTGCAACATGGTGTCAGCGCAGACTTTGGAGCTCTTGCTACTCACGGAGGCCGGCGCAAAAATCAATTGGGGAATGCTGGTGGACCAGAACTTGCGCCTTGAATTGAAAAATTACCAAAAAAGGCCAGGTTATGTTAGCCCCATCGGCCCCTTCCTCTCAGCTTTCATTTTGCGAACGCTGGCCTATCACCGGGAGTACCAGTCGGTGCCACCATTGATGACCTTCGCTGACATCCAGCAAAATGCACCTGCACTAACATAGGTGATTGCACGAACGGCTACAGTGGTGACGTCCAACAAACGCCCCCGGATTCAGTTTGAGGCACAGACACCGGAGAGACATCTCAGATGTCACCAAGGGAACAGGTGCAAGCCCAGGCCGATGCCCTAAATTTGTGTGTGCAGGCACTTCTCACACAATTCGACGCCGCCAAAGCTGAGATAGGAGCATTGGACACCCGAGTAAGGGAATTGGAGGTGGACAACGCTCGAAAGCTAAGAGCTGCCAACTCGGAGATACGCAAAAAGGAGGAGAAGCTGGTACAAGTGCAGCGTGACCTACAGCAGGCCACCGAGGAGAAGCAAATATCGGCCAACAGGGTAAGTGCCTTAGAGCTGGATCTACACACCGCTAACAACCGAATCCACACATTGCAGCAAGAGAGGGATCATGCACATGAACATGTCAAGGCATTGGAAGCGGTCGAGCAGCCCTTCGTGAGCAATACCGAGACATCTCACGAGGCACATCAACGTTGTCAGCGAATGTACTGCGGATGTCATGCGAAAGTGAGTTGCAGAATAACATTGAAAATTTTGAGGCCAACAAAAGACTTTGGGTGAACAATGCTGCCAATGCTATTGCCTCCAACATGTTCGAAACCATGTGCAAATATCCCGCGGAGCAAAGAATTGCCGTGAGGATTTCATCACTCGATTAATGTCGATCAAGTCTTTGTCATGGACTTAGGGCTGGATGAGCCGGACTATGATGGCTCGTATGACAATGCCACCAGCCTTGAAGTTGTCGACACGGCTACAACTGGCGACATGGCCGAGGAGGCAAGCTACCCCCCCATGGTGCCAGACCCGGAGGTGCCTGCACCGGAAGTCCCAACTGCTCCCATCGACACCATTGTGCACGACGAGCGGTTTCAGGTGGTGCCAGTGGAGCAGCAGGAAGAGCAAGTGCATATACCTGACCACTTCACCGACACCGATGAAATTCCACTGCCATTACCAGGAACACAGCCCACCAATGACAAATAAGGCCTAGCCAATCGCCTCGCCAAAAAACCTCGCGCCAAAAATCCACACACACACCGGTAAATACACAACCCAAATCATTTGCTGAACATAGGAAGCATCTGATCGGATTATCAGACGATGCCGCGTGGGCTGTTACCACAGGGGACACCAGTGAAGACGAGGAGGAGATCAGCGACGCACAAGAAGAAGTCTGCAAATACTTCTTCGAAAACCCAGACTTAGCCCGTAAGTTTTCAGATCCCGAAGCCAACGATGTCAACTGCCCGGGATGCAATAAAATGTTGGAGAAAAGTGTGCATGACATTTACACTCACGCTGTCAGTGTCCGTGACAAAAATTTGTTGCATCGGGGCATCACTGCTGCCATCAAAGACATCTATGGCGGGAACGAGCCCCCGCGCCGCGGACAACAGGTACCCCGCGAGGTCACTCGCCCTAACCGTCGCCCTGCTGCACGAACATCACAACGTTGACCAATCCGAGGACGGATTGCGCTCTCACAGGGGAGGCAAAATGTCACCGAAGTCAACGATGCCAACAGACGCGTTGCGGCCAAGTCGGGAGGATAGGAGCACCAAACGGCACCAAAGAATTTCCGGTCTCCAACGACTACTTAAGGCCGTAGTTAGCACAGATTAGACACTGTTCTCTCAAAGATAGGCATTGTGATTGAGGATAGGGATTGAATGTGATTGTACTTTATTTCCTAAAATCAATACAAAGGCCATGGCCGCCTTTTTCCTTACTTTCTATGTACGTGTAACTACTTCTTCTCAGAATCGCTCTCGTTTCTTGAACAGTTACTTCCAAAGTTGCGGCGACGTTGGCACCGAGTTGTTGTGCGAACGCGAAAGTGCCATTGTGTGTGTGTGTGAGGCTCTCCTCCTCTCTCTCTCTCGATGCCAAGGTGCCACCAACGTAAGACAACACGGGTGGCACGAGCCGATCTTGGAAGACCGCGCTCAACCTATCTCTCGAACTACCCTCGGCCTTGACGATAATAACCCTCGGTATCCGAATGACAACTTAGAAAACACACTAACCGGCACCAGAGTCCCGCCCCTTTTTCAAATCTACCTTGATCACCCGTGACGCTAACGCTCGATTCTGTCTTAGACTCCCGATATACCACAGTAGTAGCCATCTTAGCCTTAGTTGTCATCAGTTGGCGGCCCGAAGTGTTCTTTAACACTCACCGGATTTCTGTGCCTATTTACTCCCCCACAAAAGAACTCCGCGTTGCCTCAAAATATGAATAGTGGTCGACTTAGGTAGTCTCGTAAAGCACTTCCACACCTGCCCGGCTAACACTCCGTATAAAAACCATCGAATCTATTGAAGAGTTGAGCTGACAAGGTCCTGAGGAAGATAGACTTCTGAGTTCCCGGTTCCTTCATGAACAAAGATCGGCTCCCACCAGATTTCATGGGAATCATGTTACAATCCTCTTGACCAAGAATTCGTAGGGGCCTTATAGAGTTTATAGGACCAAAGAGAAAATCACAAACGGCTTCTGTGGTTGATGTCATCATCGAACTCCTAACCGTGATGGTAGCGAACGATGCGAGCCGAGAGAGGAAGTCCTTACAGTTGGGCCTCACTCATACAAGCTTCTTCCCCACCTCGGTGGGCAACGTGGCCAAGTGAACACAGAAGTCATAGTTTCTGTATCCTTTAGCTTCCCAAAATTGGGTACAATTGCAGAGGATACCATTGAGGTCAAGAACAACATTTAACCAAGTAACGGGGGATTTCCTTGGAACCCGACCTATGCCTTCTCTAGAAATTAGATCATTGACCAATGCGTCGTTGACCTGAAATGAAAACAGCGCACTAAGACAAAATTACTGGGGAGTTTTCGTCATTGGTGCGATGAATTCAATGTCAGAATCATGTAATACATCACAACGAGGCCATGGGTGAGAGCAGAGTGTGTGGAATTGAATAAACCTGATTATCAGAATTGCTCTCCTCTATATCAACTTGGACACCCATTGACCCGAGTGACTGCTGAGAGCAATCTATCTCATCACGGACTGCAACAACATTCTTTGTATGTGAGACATCATGCATTTTGAGTGTGTCCTCCACCGGTGGAACCCGCTCATGGCGATATTATTCAAACGCGACATCATCCATGACAAGAACATCGACTGCTTTATCATCCAAATAAACATCTGGCATCGCAATACAAATTCATGGAATCAGGAAATAATACGATGGAGGAAATAGAATATGGGAGCCAACAAGAAGCAGATAGGATAAAGGGCGACAGTTTAGCTCGAGTCGAGCTAAACTGCAAAATAGTAAAGGCCTGTATCAATTACAAAAAAATGTCTGAGTTTGATACAAAATTTCACATGTATATGTGTTTTCCGGCATTTACCGCTTAAATACTACAAATTTTGGATCGGAAGGCACGGTAGTTGGAGGCGGCAAGGACGTGAGTAGTTGCAGAGAAGTGGGATCAGCATGTGTAGAAGTAGTGATTGCCATTGTCTGCACCGAAGTTAATGCGTTGCCGGCAGTAAAATTCTGCATCATCTCCATCATCCTGTCAAAGCAATCCTGGTCCCTCTTATCATGTTCCTGCTGCGCAATTTGCTGTTGCGCAAGGAGCTCTTCCAACTTCCTCTGGTGTGCCGTCTCCTCCTCAAACTTGCGTTGTAGTGCTGCAAAAACGTTACTCTCCTCAGCCTTGAACCTACTTGAGGGAGAGTCCTACGACAGGGGATTACGTTTCCGTTTTGCACTCCCCCTGCCGCCTCCTCGCCCAGGAGCGGTATGCGACTCCTGCGGTGTCGGAGGGGTCGTGTCCAACTCCATGTCTTGCTCTTCGACTGGAGTGGAGTCATCTCCTCCGGAACCAAGACTATAAGTGCTGCCTTCACCTTGAAGTGGTTTCCCGCTTGACTTAGAACCCTCTTGGTCGGGGACGTCCTCTTCCAGGACCTCGTCATTAAGAGACAAAACAGCTTTGCGCTTGCCCTTCGAAAGCATGCCTCCGACCTCCGGAAACTCCCGTTTGTCGACAAAATATTTATTTACGGAGAAGTCAGTGGGATCAAGTGTAAGGCCTTCCTCGTACGCTTGGTCGATGTCCTCCCTGTCTTCGGCGTCGAAATTGGAGTAGGCATCGAGGGACAACATCTACAAAAAACAAAGCAACTTAGACAGCGGACTTGGTCTGAAGCTCGGGCGGTCGAATTTGCAGAAAAAGCATTTCAGTTTAGCTCGAGTCGAGCTAAACTATATCGACAGTTGAGCTCGAATCGAGCTGAACTATAGGGCATCCTATGGGCACAAACTGAGTGTGACAGTTTAGCTCGAGTCCAGCTAAACTGTATAGACAGTTTAGCTCGACTCGAGCTAAACTGTAGGGCATCCTATGGGCACAAACTGAGTGTGACAGTTTAGCTCGAGTCGAGCTAAACTGTATGGAGCTTACCACGCTTGGGCAAACTGCTTTTTCGCCGGCGTAGACAAGCAAAATATTCTCTTGCTCCTGGCAAAAAAGCTGGATGATCAGCAAATAGAAATCCATCCTCAACTCGATAGTGTACATGTGATACCGAGACTCATTGTACTTCTGCGGCTTCTCGTAGAGAGCGTGCTTTGGAGCGCGATACTCGGTCTCTGGCAATCTCGTTGAAGATGCGTTGGTCGTTGTCTGGTTTGAACCCTGGTTTGTCGCAGAGCTGCCTCAAGGAGTAAGGGTCGATTAGGGTCCTCTTAGCGACACTTCCAATCAATTCTGACCAGAGGTCCCAAAGATCATCAGGGAAGGTGATGATCTTAAGCTCATTAGTGAGAAATAAGACCTTGTTCTTCGCCTCTACTTGGGCCTTGGCAACATCAATCATGGCAAATCTATGACAAATAGATTCCACGAATTTCTGCAATGCAACAGAACCACAGCGTAAGATTGCGGTGTAGAAGAGGGTGAACACTTTAGCTCCAGTCGAGCTAAAGTGTTTGTACGACATTCAGAAGCAGTTCTATGAGTTGTGTTCGGGTTTAATAAGTATTAGCGACAGTTTAGCTCGAGTCGAGCTAAACTGACATCAGTTTAGCTCGACTCGAGCTAAACTGCGACGAAAAATCGAACGCACCATTCCAGAATGTACTTGAAATATCACTAACTCGACGACATAGCAGCAGTGAAGATTGACATGTACAACTCGATGAAGCTGGAGTAACAGTTTAGCTCGACTCGAGCTAAACGGACATCAGTTTAGCTTGAGTCGAGCTAAACTGCCACGGGAAATTATTGACAATGAAGGAAGGTAGAGTATCTGTACTACTTGAAATAAATCTTACGTCAAAATTTGCGTATTGTGACGGAACACGCCTTGCCTGCACTCGTTTGTCAGCCACCCCAGCTGCTGCATCTCTGTTTGGTGGCCGCCCGTAGTTTATCTATACCGTGCGGGCGGCAAGGGTGTTGGATGCCCACGTCGGCTTAAACGGAGAGAAATGATTCATTCTATTATAGAGCGCCAAAATCTTTCGGAGCTTGGCTTCATCCTTTGTCCAAACTACGAAAGCTGACTACACCCGGAAGTCTTTTCGAATCGTTTCCGGGACTTTGGATTGGAGCATCTCCTTGGAAGCTGCAACACTGTGTTGGCCGTTGATTATCTAGAAGTCGCAGTCATGCATATCCTCCAGGCCGTTCGGCTTCACGTCTAATTTTGGCATTACACACAGCGTTTGCTTCTGCGATCTATCAGGCATATTGATAAGGAAATTCAGCAAGTCCGTCTTGCCCTTCTTCTCAAATGCCCTGATTGTCCATTCCGGAGGAGACTCGAACATCTTCATTGTGTCGACATCACTCTTCGTGTCAGGTTTAGGGAAAACGAAACAATCCTGACAGTCTGTAAAGAACTTCTGATAAATCAGATTGACGTTATCGAAGTCGATCTCCTCCAATGTATTCACGTTCTTTAGAATATTTTGAATTGCGTCGTTCGAAGCTGTAAAAGCATCCTCTTCGGGGATGAGCATGCTCTTCTTCTTCTTGGCCTCGGCCGATTTTTTCACAGGAGCTTCTTTCCTCTGCACTGGTGAGTCAGAGGTAGTTGAGGCTGTAGCGGCAGGTCTTGTAGCACGTTGCGTGCGTGATGGGGTCCTGCTCTGTACGCAGCTGCCCGTTGCCGTGAGACCAGATCCCTCCATTGGAGCTTTTCCTTTGATGTAGAGAGTCTTCGCGATTATGTCAGCGTGTGTCAAAGCCGAGATTACAGATCGCAGTTTGATCGCGAGCTGCTTGGCCTTGAGATCTCCCCCATGTTTTGTTTGCCATGCTTTAGTAAGCATATCCTGTTTCAATGTGGTTTTCACGTCATCGAAACTGGACGCCTCTAAACTCTCCACTGACTGCCCCAAGTCAAAGCGCATTTGCTTGATGTCTATCAGGATCGTGTAGTTGTAGGTTGACTCTTTCTCTTTCGCATTCAAGGTTGTGCACGTAGCAATGACTTCTTTCTCGACTTCGTGGTCGAAGACCGTGAACTTTGATTCCATGTCGATGGTCATGGGATCAGTGACTTCTCCTTCGTAGGTCACGGCCAGGGTGAGGAATGCTGTCCAGGGAATCCATCTTGCAGACCAGGATAATACTTTCGAAGGGTCTTTGAATTCCCAGCAGTCCAATTGCTTCGTGTCGTCGCCATCGTCCTCCTCAATATCTGTTGGCCTAAGTCTGAAGAAGTGCTTAAGCGCCTCATAAACTCTCGCCTTCTCCGCACTGTGAAAAACTATTGTTAGTTGAAATGGTATATGCAAACACATGAAGCTTGTTTAATCGTTCCTAGTAGTACTTGCAGTTTAGCTCGAGTCGAGCTAAACTGCAGCCAAGAAGAAGGGCAATAGTCTAGCTCGAGTCCAGCTAAACTGTTGCATCATTTTTCTAAGCAGTTTAGCTCGACTCGAGCTAAACTGCATGACACCTAGTGTGACCCAACACTTTCGCTTGAGTCGAGCTAAACTGTTCCAATATTTTCCTAATCAGTTTAGCTCGAATTGAGCTAAACTGCATGAGACCTAGCGTGACCCTAGGGTGACCCTACAGTTTAGCTCGAGTCGAGCTAAACTCTTCTGTTATTTTCCTAAGCAGTTTAGCTCGACTCCAGCTGAACTGTATATGACACCTTGCGTGACCCTAGCGTGACCCTATAGTTTAGCTCGAGTCGAGCTAAACTACTCGATGATTTTTTTAAGCATTTTAGCTCGACTCGAGCTAAACTGCATCACACCTAGCGTGACCCAACAGTTTAGCTCGAGTCGAGCTAAACTGTTCTAATATATTTCTAAGCAGTTTAGCTCGACTCGAGCTACACTATATATGACACCTAGTGTAACCCTACAGTTTAGCTCGAGTCGAGCTAAACTGATCTAATATTTTCTTAAGCAGTTTAGCTCGACTCGAGCTAAACAGCATGACACCTAGCGTGACCCTACAGTTTAGCTCGAGTCGAGCTAAACTGTTCTATGATTTTTCTAAGCAGTTTAGCTCGACTCGGGCTAAACTGCATGACACCTAGCGTGACGTTACAGTTTAGCTCGAGTCGAGCTAAACAGTTCTATGCCTTTAGTAAGCAGTTTAGCTCGACTCGAGCTAAACTGCATATGACACCTAGCGTGACCATAGGACCCATCTATTTATTTGCGAAACGGAGAATTTAAAGGGGATGAAGATGATTACCTGTCTGCCATTTTCCTTCTTTAGTCGTTAATTGACTTGTCCGCTGTAGTAAAGTGGTGCTTGACCTGCACATGGATGTGATTGGTCATGAATCGGGAATAATGTGAGGAAGTTCTATGTTTGCTTGTGAGCATTTGTGCTTCATTTTCGATTGTAGATTCAAAGAATGGCTTTGGTTGTTGGATTCAAAGTTTGATGATAATTTAGTTCAAAGCGGAAGGCTGGTTTCTGCTTTAACAATACGGATCAATCCAACAAAGCATGCTGCATCTCAAATGAAATTCAAATATGTACGAGCTTCAATCTATGGCATCAGCATTGAAGCTTGAAAGGAAGTCGTATGTCGGATAGTACAAATTAAAAACTAGAGCGCACATGCAAATACAGAATGAACAATCAGATTGGAATTGTCTGTTACAGAAATTAACCACTAATGGGCACATTCATAAACGAAATGAAAAATGAAATTGCTATTGTAAGATACAAAAAAAACATGACAAGCAATGCAGAACACCGGAACCAAGAATCAACTCAAAACAATTTACGAAGCACCATGACAAGTCTTGACGGATTGAAAGTTACAAAGCCGAATGTCTCACCTTCACTCAACCTTCTTCTTTAGAAACCGCTCACCTCTACGCCGTCCAAGTCCTCCCTGAGATTCAGGACTTGATATGATTTAGATGCTTGTTTTCCTCATAATCATACTCGAATTGCAGAATTCAAGACGATTCAATCACTAAAATCTAATCTGAAAATGCTCAAATACTTCATTGCCAGATAGCTCGCAAATCAACACTTCAAACTTTATGTGACAATGAGGAAATAGGTACGCATTTCTAACCTGAGATTGTGTAATCTTTTCTGAAGTAATCGCCGCCGACCCCAATTGCGGAAATGAACGAAAACCCGCACAACAGCACTTCGCCGACTCACTCCGCCAACACCCCGGCAAATTCGAAAAGCTGCAACTCCGCACAGGCTGCTGCACTCCGCCGATGCTGCAATTCCAACAGCTGCTCTAAAGAAACTCTGCCAACGCTGCAACGAACTCCGCCGACTAAAGAAACTAAAGAAACTCCGCCGCGCTGCACTCCACCAACCCACTAAAGAAACTCCGCCGCGCTGCACTCCACCAACCCACTAAAGAAACTCCGCCGCGCTGCAACACCGCACTGCCCGCCGCTGCACTTTGCTGTGCCGTCCAAAATTCGTCAGGCCGTCCAAGTTCTCACCCCCACGCCGTCCAAGTTCTCTCCCACGCCGTCCAAGTTCTCTCCCACGCCGTCCAAGTCCTCCCTGAAACCCTAAACTGCCGCGCTATGCAACTCCGCCGACGCTGCTCACTCAAATGTTTCTACAATCCGCCGACGCTGCTACAATCCGCCGACGCTGCTGCAGTTTTAACGACGCTGCTGCACTCCGCACTCCCCGCCGCTACTCTCCGCCGACGCACTCCGCTGCACTCCGCCTACGCTGATGCACTCCGCACTCTCAATCCCGCAACCCTCTAACTCCACGAGACCTCCACGGAATAAACTCTGAGGAGGTAATCTCCAAGCTGCAGCTGAATTTTCAAATAACAAAACTAAACTACCGCCCTTCAACTACCGAGATGGCGGCAAACACACAGGTCCAAAATCTTGTGCCTAACCCAATGTCAGAAACGACACACAACTCAGCTCAAAAAACGAGGGAGAAAGCAAATGAGGTACGACAAACAACTCAACTCGAAAAACAAGTGAGAAAGCAACTGTGGTGAAGCAGAGGAGAAATGAGAGGAAATGGCGGCGGTGGTGGGACATCATGTCCGAATCATGAATCGCATTTCCATGCCCATGATCATGTGCATGGGCATGGTCATGTACATGGTCATGCGAACATACATCGCCATGTACATGACCATGCCCATGCACATGATCATGGGCATGGCAAACTTTTTTAACTCAAAAATCAATTGTGTAAATTTTGTTACTTTTTGACTAATTTTTTCACTAATTTTTGTCTAATTTTTTCACTAATTCTTTGCTAAGTTTAGAATAAGATTTGACTATTAATATTTTGCTCCAAGTTTTTGGCCAAGTTTTGACTAAGTAAACGTCTCGGTTTTCAATGCAAGTTTTTGACTAAATTGTGACTAAGTTTAGTACTCTAAATTCTTAGTGTACAATACAAAATTTATAAAGTAAATTATACCATACCCTTTGTAAATAAAATTCTATCATGTTAAGTTTTTATCACCTACAAATGACATGCATGAAAAACTATTTTAGAGTATAAATACTTCTATATTAGGCTCTTCTCTTTCTAATTGTTGTGTAATATTTTGATTATTAGAGTACAACAGATATACAATATTTCTAACACGTATTTTCCTGAATGTATTAATTTCTTCTTCTTCTAAAGTATGTACTATCTATAGAGAAGCGATATTTACAAGTACAAAAAATAGTTTGACAGGATCAATAAATATAACCAAAAGTATAAAGCAAAAGTTCTTAAATACGGGAATATTCTTATTGTACTCCAGTCACATTGAGTAAAGTAATTAAAGATTTAAGCGATTACTACCCAAGACAAGAGTTGCTATTAAACAAAAACTACCAATTTTTATTTAATTAGAAATCAAAATAGTATCTCTCCATCATAAAACCTCTACTACATATATAGAAAAAGAAAAAACACACAAAATTAGAAGAAGAATCTAATCTTTAGTAAATAAGTTATTTTAGTATTAGCCGCTTATATACAATACACTTTAGTGAATTATATATTTTTTGAGAATAAGTCAATAATACATATATTATCTAATAAATACAAATTCAATACATAAAGTATTTATCTGATGACCTTTATTTCGGATTTAGGTACTAATACAAATATATTCTAAGAAATGTATTTTGTATAAAAATAGAATTTTAAAGTAGGAATTTAAAATTTTTAATATTCCCGAATAGATTCTTTGGATAATATTTGTAATAATGAAAAGATTATTGAATACGGATAGTTTGACAATTAATGGATATTTTGTAGACAATTCAATAAATATATTTATGTTAATATAAATATAAATATAAAATAAATATACATATTAATATATATATAAATGTAAATCAAAATATAAAAAATGACTTGATCAGCACAACATACAATATTTTATAAATATAGTATTTGGAAGATAACTATGAATAAGCAAATCGTTTCATACACATATTATTTGCAAACAAAAGGTTATTGATTGGACTATCTAATAAACATATTCTTGTAAATATGTATATATATGATTTTGAGAACTGATACACTCATATTTATATAATTGAAGTATTTCAAAATAATAGTTCAATACATAGATCATTTGGAAAATTCTATTAATAGATCAATTGAAATAATAACACTAATAAACAGAAAATCAAATAAATAAAGTATGTATTTAATATATTATTTAGGTAAAAGACATTAATTAATACACTTTTGCATAAAAGATTATTTTAAAGAAATTAATACATAAATTATTTAGCAATAGATTATATAATACAGTTACCTGTTATTTGAGAATGTGTTGATATTCAGTAGAGTTATTCTTCAATAGATTACTTTATATATATATTAGTATAAAATTTTCATATTTTCCTATGACTATAAATAGAGTATTTAAAAGTAAAGTTGATAATATTATTAAGTAGAATATCATTTTAACAAATTATATTTTGAGACTGTGGTTCATGAATATATGTAGCAGTGTGAAAGACTGCACAAGTGCAATTTCAAATTTTCTTGATGTGTAATATATGTTAATCTAAAAGGTTTAATATTGAGAAACTTAAGTAAAATGCTAGTACTGCACAAAAAGCTTAAATGAAATTCTTAAATTATAAGCTATAAATATTGGCTATAAAGTTAAATTTACATGCTACAAGAATTAAAATGACAAATCCTAATATACTGATTATTGATTCATTTTGAAAATATGAAAATTTGTAGTAATTTACAATGTTGATCATGATTAATCATTCCTTGAAATCATTTATTCTTCTTCAAACTCTTTCTAAACGTTGTTGTTCTTCGATCTGCGTACAAATATATTTATAATTAAGTTAATAATTTATAAAGGAACGGTAATGTGAAGACATAAGTACGCCGACGTTGTTCATGCCTTTCAAAGAATAAATCAAAAGTTTGAATAATGTCTATAATTATATTTGAGGATGACGATAATGTAATCAATACAGTACGTGTTGAAAGTAAGTATTTGTAAAGAGTTTCACTATGATAGTCTTCGTTTGTTTAGTAGATGTCATTGTGTTGCTCTATTAAATGACTCCAAGATGAAAGTACATTAGAGAAGATAACGAATAACAACGTCGAGCTTTACTCCGCTAACAATGTTTTCTACCATCTGTACAGATATGTATGACGGTTTATATAGTATTGTCCTAAAATCACTTGCACTGTAAGTGATTTTAGGACAATGGTTCATAGATAGTTTGAAAGTTATTTAAATGTTGCACAATACAAGTTCAGTAATAAATATCCATGAATGCATTATTAATATTTCATATATGCTTAAATGAAAAGTAAAGATGATCCATATTTGAATAGAAAATCTAATTGTAAGAATAAACATCTACACATGAAATTGAAACGCACAAAAGTAATGTTATTTTGGTAAGCTTAATAATAACAAAAAACAAAATTATATACATAACAATGAGCATGTATACATTGGCGTTAAGTTAAATATATAACTTATGAACATTAAAACTCCATTTCTTAAATGTTCCAAGGTGAATTTAGCAGATTTTATGAGTTTACTTATCAAATTGTACAAATTGTTCAACCTAGATTACTTTGTAGGTATCTTTAAGAATTTTAAATTAAAACATATGATTTGATCATTGCTATTCATAGTTGAAGCAATCCGAAAGTCTAAATAATATACCATGATTATATTTACATTATATTAATTTATATTTTGAAATATATATATTTCATTTATAAATAATTAGTATATAATGTAATATGTAATAAATAAATATTATTATATTATATTATATTAAATGTATTATTATAGATATTACGTATATACAAATAATTTAAACACTATGAATTTGAACACTATGTATATAATAATCAACATTTAACTATGAATTGTTAAGAAGTACATAATTACACATAAGAAACTTAGTGTGTAGTAAAATTATAGATAAGATAATAGCTTAATACTTAATAAGACTTCACTTTAAGGTAATTATTGCATCGAAATTCATTTATAAGTACTTTATTTAAATAAAAGGTTTAATGTTAAGCATACTCGATTTACAAAAATAGGAAATTATAAGTTGTATCCATTGTAATGTTTCCAAGTACTTTAATTAAGATTTTATTTTGTTATTGAGTATTCAAAGACATAGAATACTCCAAAGTAGGTGTATAAAGATTAACATTGTTTTGGCCAATTACAATTATCACACACCTGTAATCCGAAACCCTGTACTCTAAACCCTAAACCCTAAACCCTAAACCCTAAAACCTATAACCCCAATCTCGCCAGTTTTCAAATGGCGGCACTTCTGTTCCCGCCCTTTCTAAACAGACGACACTTCAGTTTGCACCAATTTTCAATTGTCGGGACTTCGGTTCCCGCCTATTTTCAATTATCCAAACGTCATTCCCTCCCATTTTCTATTTTTGGGATAGCGCGAAAACGGTATTGCGCTACTCAATGACCTTCGAAATTGAGGACAGAATGATTCTTTTCTTCTCAATCTTTGAGGGTGCTGAACTCCGGCGACATATTGGAGTTCTCCGCGCTTCCTTCAGCTCGCTCTCCGCCTTTGCGTACGAGTTTCGCGATTGCATATATGCATGATTATGCGTAAAAATTGCTTTGCACAGCTTTTCGCATTTTCTGATTCATTGTTGTTAATAGTTTTCTCTTTATCTTGAGTAGTAGTAGTTGAAAATTTCTATTGTACGTTTGTAATTTAGTGGCTAGTAGTTAACAATTGTGCATTCGAAGCCGTTGTTGTTGACATATTCTTCTGATTTGACGATTTCGTTGGTACTGGGGTGGGTCTTGATTCCTGCGTGTGACGATGGAATGGGAGAGCCTAGGTTGTAACTGATTTTCGAATTCTTAATGACTCCCGTGAAGTACGCCATAATTTTCGGGATTAATCATGCATCATGACATGCAGTTTAGCTCGAGTCGAGCTAAACTGTATGGCCTGCATACTCTTGCAGTTTAGCTCAAGTCGAGCTAAACTGCAGTACGACTTCAATCGTACGGTTGAGCTCGACTCGAGCTAAACTGCTGTATGTATCCAGTAGAGCAGTTTAGCTCGACTCGAGCTAAACTGTTCGACAGAAGACGTACTGCAGTTTAGCTCGGCTTGAGCTAAACTGCAGGAGTAAGCAGGCCATATAGTTTAGCTCGACTCGAGCTAAACTGCATGAGTATTCACATTATACAGATTAGCTCGACTCGAGCTAAACTGCTGTGTGTATCTAGTAGAGCAGTTTAGCTCGACTCGAGCTAAACTGTTCGACCGAAGACGTACTGCAGTTTAGCTCGACTCGAGCTAAACTGTTCGACCAAAGACGTACTGCAGTTTAGCTCGACTCGAGCTAAACTGTAGGAGTATGCAGGCCATACAGTTTAGATCGACTCGAGCTAAACTGCAAGAGTATTCAGTTTATATAGATTAGCTCGAATCGAGCTAAACTGCTGTGTGTATCTAGTAGAGCAGTTTAGCTCGACTCGAGCTAAACTGTTCGACCGAAGACGTACTGCAGTTTAGCTCGACTCGAGCTAAACAGCAGGAGTATGCAGGCCATACAGTTTAGAGCGACTCAAGCTAAACTGCATTATGCATTCAACTCGATTCGAGCTAAACTGTTTTACTAAATACATACAACAGTTTAGCTCGAGTCCAGTTAAACTGTAGAATGTATTTTCTACTTCTGTTTAGCTCGACTCGAGCTAAACTGCATGTGTTCGTTTCTCATACTGTCTTGCTTCTGTGGCACTGTTTTTATTCATAACTTCTTCTGAGTAAGTGATGATCTTTTGTAGGATGGATTTCTCTTCAGACGATGATTCTTTTGCGGATGCACCTTTGAATCCTGGTTTACCTGCTGCTCAAGTTGTTCCTCCACGGCTCTGGACAGGGAGGACTGTTGCATTGCTCGATTCCGAAGGACTCAGAATAGCTGAGGGTTTAGTCCGAAACCTACGATCTGGCGCTCTACCTGATTGTAATGGCTTACTTGGTGATTCTCGAGTTGTGGTGCAAGTTTCTACTTTGTTTGTTGCGGTCGAGGATCCTGACGACTGGATCTACTCTTTCAAGTCCTGGCCAATTCAACAAGTACTCCTAGACGGTGTGAGTCTTTCTGATCACAGTCAGCAGGATGTTTACAACGTAGTCGACGTCAGGGGTCATCTCGAACTCGATCGTATGATAATTCCTCGAGGAATGAGTCTACACCAGTTTCGCGCAAATCAGAGTTTCTGATGACAACGGAGTCAATCAATGCGTTCGCATGTAATACTTGCTGTCGGCACAACTGTGTGCAACTCTACCCAAGGGAGAAGATTAAAGTTCTTAGGTGTCGCATGTACGAGAAGACAACAATGCAGTTTAAGAACCACATCAAACTCGATGTCCATAGGCAGTTCCACAGAAATGCTGAAAGGCGAAATGTAGTCACTCTAGAGGGTATAGATGTTTGCCCACTTGCGTGGATGAAAATCATGGGCGTGAGCAACGGTACGTTTTATCGCAACGCCCTCAGTGCACCTGATGGTCATGAGACCCAGTTGCACGGGAACACGGGCTTGCAAAAGCCTAGGAGTCATATGATTGTTGCTTCTGCCGTCTTAGAGGCAATACTTGATAGACATGCCGATCACATGCCTCACAAGTCCCGGAGCCTTCCATCCGGGCAGAAGGTCGTAGCCAAGGTACTTCCTTCAAGTTTTAAATGGAAGGACCAGATTCCGCTTCTTGATCATCACCTTTAAGAGTGTGGGCTCCCGCCGGTGTCTACTTCAAACCTTAGTAAGATTTGGCGCCTGAGCTATCCTGAATACTATGTCAAAAGATCGGGGGACAATTTCGCGCGTTGCTCTAAGTGTGATGAGTTACAATCACTGATGAAGCTCACTATTCCTGGGACACAATCATCTCTTATATGGTCGAAGAAATTGAATGTGCACTTAGATTCCGCATATGCGCACAGAGACTTATACTACCTCAACCGCTTTAAGTCTAAGGAGTCGCCTCAGGATGTTTTGACTATTATACATGACAAGATGGACCACTCAAAGACAGCATCACTCGCTTTGTCTCATAAGGTGAAGAACTTAGACGTACTCATGAGGTTACTTCTTGCAGTTATGGGAATTCTTGCTCATGGTCATGTAGACCAGCGCTACGCTCATTATGGACTAGATGTTTACTCACATGATGCCAATTATATGGTCGGCTCGTTTGCAAAACTTCTGCGGGATCTGGAAGCTGCACCTAAGTCCTCATCTAAACAACTCTTTACAGAGCCCCCATCGCATCCATTGTATACTGCTCTTTTACGAGGTTCAGAGGTGTGTATGGATCCATTAGGCCCGATTCCTGACATCCTAGTTCCGGCAAAGCCTTTGCCTCCAATTTTATATGTTCAAATGGATAATGTTGTGAGTGATAACAAAAATAGATTCGTCTTCAGTTTCTGGTCTCTCTTGGTAGCAAAACAAGTATTCCGAGAGATATATGTTAATTTTATGCTCGTCGGTCACACTCATGATGACATAGATGCATTATTTGGGCGTTGGAGCATGGCATTGCGAAAGGAGGATTATCCTACCATCCCTCTTCTCATGAAATCTTTTATGAGGATCGAGAAACTTCCACTTATTCCACACCTCACTCAAGAGGTTCCGGACTTCAAGCAATTCATTGAAGAGTGGATGTTAGTCGGCGATGAAGCATTGGTGGGGCATACAAAAGCGCATCAATTCAAGTTTTACATGGATCCAAGTGGATGCCTCGTAATGAAGTATTAGATTTTTTGTCATGACAAGGAATGGCTTCCTAGAGGTGATGATGTTGGTATTAAATTGTAGAAGGAGGATTCTGAAGGCAGATCATTATGGCCACGTGGTGAACCGGATGCAATGCGTCCAAACGAGATGCGCCATTTGCCTGAGGTGGTGAAAGGGATTTCAGGCTTTGTTGATCATTGGGAACGATTGTCACGTGAGTCAATTGAATCGCGGAGATTGTATGAGCCTCTCTCATATTACTGGAGCAGCGTTAAAGATGCCCTTTGTATACCCATGGATGTACTTGCATCGTCGCATAACGGGATCCCGTCAAGTTTGGAGGAAGCATTACCGTTACAACATGGTTTTTGGCCGTCAACTCGACTTGCACATGCTATGGAAGATGAGTTTACTTTAGAAGGGAATGTGCGCGAAGAGTACGACGATGATGAGCATTTTGTTGGCCAGAGACGTGATCGTCCTGCTCCTTCATTTCGAGTTGGACGTGACCTTTATAAGGGTTATTTTGTTGCACTACGTCCATGTGGCACCGATGGCCGGCCCTTCTGGCTCGGGCGAGCAATGTTTGCTCCAAATTCAAACTGAGACCCACCCAATACGGTCGACATCCAGTTCTTTCGTCCAATGTCACGCTCCAAAGAAATTTCGAAGTATTACACAGATTGGGATACAAACAAAAAGCTTCGTTGGACTGTTGAGAAAGGTGTAGATGTATCTTCGCAACCTACAGATGCTATTTTCACTGCTTGGAAATCAAGAATTACGCATTCTGACAAGGAAAGCAGTGAAGGTATAGACGCTATTATTACAATACCCAATAAGCAGGTCAAAATCATCAAGGCTTCTTTGCGGGAGCTTGCTTCATCTTTTCTAGAGTAGTCTTCTAGTATATAGTATTTATTATGGAAGTAGGTGTGTGACTACTTAAACTTGGTATTGACATATACATTACTTTGATATTTAGTATATAGAGTATTATATTTTTGTACGATTTACTATCCATATTGAATATATTTATTTTATTTAAGAAGATTGTTTAAGTTGACTCGATCATTTTTATTGATTAAAAGAAAATTATCCTTTGTTGGTAGGTTTATCTTCACATGTATTGTATCAAATATATGTATGGTAGTAATTTTTTTTAAGATAAAGATACTTTCTAAGATTCAAGAGGTCTCATATCATCTCCAAATATAATGGAAATTAGTAAATTCAAAGTACATATGCCTACGCTGAAATCAATCTAAATGTTGATTTTGGCTTCATCCGTTGTCTTGTTTTAATTTGGGAGATAAAATTGTTCCAAATATAACGAATACGGGGTTGTTAGAAGTAATGAAAATTAAAATGTAAAACTTGATTAACTTGTAGTGACAGTTTAGCTCAACTCGAGCTAAACTCACATCAGTTTAGCTCAAGTCGAGCTAAACTGCCTCGGGAAACTATTCACAATTAAAAAAGGTAGATTTGGGAGGCGACTTGCCATAATACTTACGTCAAAATTTGCGTATCATGACACAATACGCTTTGCTTGCATACGCTTGTCCGCCACCCCAGCTGCATGTCTGTTTGGGGGGCGCCTGTAGTTTACCATACCGTGCGGGCGGCAAGGGTGTTGGATTCCCACGTCGGCTTAAGCGGAGTGAAATGATTCATTCTATTATAGAGCGCCAAAATCTTTCGGAGCTTGGCTTCATCCTTTGTCCAAACTACGAAAGCTGACCACAACCGAAAGTCTTTTCGAACTGTTTCCAGGACTTTGGACTGAAGCATCTTCTTTGAGGCGGCAACACTGTGTTGGCCGTTGATTATCTAGAAGTCGCAGTCCTGCATATCCTCCAGGCCGTTTGGCTTCACCTCTAACTTCGGCATTACGCAGAGCGTTTGCTTCTGCGATCTGTCAGGGATATTGATGAGGAATTTCATCAAGTGCGTCTTGCCCTTCTTCTCGAATGCCCGGATTGTCCATTCAGGAGGGGACTTGAACATCCTCATTGTGTTGATCTCCATCTTCGTGTCAGGTTTAGGAAGACGAAAGCATCCTGACAGTCTGTGAAGAACTTCTGATAAATGAGGTTCACGTTCTCGAAGTCGATTTCCTCCATGGTATTCACGTTCTTCGGAATGGCTTGTATCACCTCATTTATGGCCATAAAAGCATTCTCTTTGGAGATGAGCATGTTCTTCTTCTTCTTTGCCTCGGTCGACTTCTTCACTGGAGCTTCTCTCCTCTTTACAGGCGAGTGAGAAGTAGTGGTGGTTGTAGGGGCAGGCCTTGTAGCACATTGCGGGTGTGATGGGGTCGTGCTCTGTACGCCGCTTCCCGTTGCGGTCAACCGAGATGCCTCCAATGGAGCTTTCTCTTTATCGGTTAGAATCTTCGCCAAAATGTCAGCGTGTGTCTGAGACAAAATCACAGATCGCAGTTTGATCGCGAGCTGCTTGGCTTTGCTATCTCCCTCTTGTTTGGTTCTCCATGCTTTGTTGAGCATATCCTCTTTCAATGTGGTTTTTATGTCATCAAAACTCGACGCCTCTAAACTCTGTACTCACTGCCTGAGATCAAAACGCGTTTGCTTGATGTCGATCAGAATTGTGTAGTTGTAAGCACACTCCTTCTCTTTCTCCTTGAAGGATGCGCATGTAGCGATGACTACGTTCTCCGTTTTGTGGTCGAAGTCCGTGAGCTTTGGGTCCATGTCGATCGATAATGGGTCTATTACATCTCCTTTGTAGCTCACGACGAGGGTGAGGAATGTTGTGTAGGGAATCCATCTCGCAAACCAGGATAGTACTTTGGATGGATCTTTAAATTCCCAGCAGTCCAACCACTTCGTGTCGTCTCCAACGTCTTCGTCAATGTCCGATTGCTTTAGTTTGAAGAAGTGCTGAAGCGCCTCTCGAACTCTTGCCTTCTCCTGACTGTAAAAAAAAAGGTTTGTGTTAGTTGAAATACACGGTTTGGAAACACTTGAAGCTTGATTTATCGTTCCGAGTACTACTTGCAGTTGAGCTCGAGTTGAGCTAAACTGCAGCCGAGAATAACGCACCAGTTTAGCTCGACTCGAGCTAAAGTGTAGTTCAAATAACGTTACCTCTACAGTTTAGCTAGAGTCGAGCTAAACTGTTGCATTATTCTTTGAAGCAGTTTAGCTCAACTCGAGCTAAACTGCATTTGACACCTACCGTGACCCTACAGTTTAGCTCGAGTCCAGCTAAACTGTTGCATTGTTCTTTGAAGCAGTTTAGCTCGACTCGAGCTAAACTGCATTTGACACCTAGCGTTATAGTTTAGCTGGAGTCGAGCTAAGCTGTTGCATGGTTCTTAATAGCCGTTTAGCTCAACTCGAGCTAAACTGCATTTGACACCTACTCTGACTCTACAGTTTAGCTAGAGTCGAGCTAAACTGCTGCATTATTCTTGTAAGCAGTTTAGCTCAACTCGAGCTCATCTGTATTTTACACCAAGCGTAAACCTACGGTTTAGCTCAAGTCAAGCTGAACTGTTGCATTGTTCTTTGAAGCAGTTTAGCTCGACTCGAGCTAAACTGCATTTGACACCTAGCGTTATAGTTTAGCTGGAGTCGAGCTAGATTGTTGCATTGTTCTTAGAAGCCGTTTAGCTCGACTCGAGCTAAACTGCATTTGACACCTACTCTGACCCTACAGTTTAGCTCGAGTCGAGCTAAACTGCTGCATTATTCTTGTAAGCAGTTTAGCTCAACTTGAGCTAAACTGTATATTACACCTCACGTGACCATGTTGAAGATTAGATTGCTCGTAGTTACTAAAGGTAAGTAGAGTTGATTAGAGTATGTGGAGAGCGTTGGATGAATAGAGTCTTATCGTATATGGAGAGTGTTGGATGAATAGAGTCTTATCGTATATGGAGAGGGCTTGTCCACAAGAGCCTTATCGTGTGTAGAGAAGGATGGACCACTATAGCCTTATCGTATGTAGAGAGAGAAGGTCCTCTAGTGGTCTATCCTTTTGTAGAGTGATCTTGATCACTCAAACCTTATCTTTGTTGTAGCACCTAGTGCCTTCACTTGGATATACAAGTAAGTACTTGGAATGAGTGAGTATCTCATTCAAGCATTCTTTGCTCTACTACTTGTAAGCTTTGAGTGTGTTGTATTCTCTCTCACCCTCTACTGAATCTCAATAGACCCTACAGTTTAGCTCGAGTCGAGCTAAACTATGGAGAAGACCCATCTATTTATTGGCAAATCAGAGATTTTTATGCTGATGAAGATGATTGCACCAAAAGAGCGACTCACCGAAACCCCGCCAGAACACCGACTTCTCACTTGGACTTCTTATTCCGCAGAACAGAAACAACAACGCACGGAAACCCACCGAAACAGCGACGCACCGAAACCCGCCGAAACCCCAACCAACTCACCCCGCCGACTCCGCCAAAACTCCAAGCAACTCACTCCGCCATTAACGCGCCCCGCTGCCACGGGCCGAGCAAGCTGCAATTCAAGTACGAAAATATAAAACGAGCTGCCCTCCGCTGCAAACCCTCGACTCAACCTCCTAAACTCTACGCAGACCAAACTACTCTAAAAGCTCCTCAAAAGAAAGATGGCGGCAAAACAAAATGGAGTTCAATTGCGCGCCAAACACCAGCGGATACGACAAACAACACAATTTTCGCGCAAAAGCTAGTGCTAGGAGGCTGCCGACAGCGCGAGAGAGCGCAAAACACAGCGAACAGTGCGAGGAGGGGGAACAATGCAACGAGGCCGCAATCGGAGCGAGGAGGTGGAGCGAAGTCGCAATGGGAGAGAAATGGCGGCGGTGGTGGGTCATCATGACCCCCATCATGAGGTGCATTGGCTGCCCATGATCATGTGCATGGGCATGGTTACGTACATGGTCATGCGCACATACATGGCCATGTACATGACCATGCCCATGCACATAATCATGGGCATGGTCATGTACATGGTCATGCGCACATACATGGCCATGTACATGACCATGCCCATGCACATAATCATGGGCATAACAAACATTATCTAGTTTAAAAAAAAATAATAATTCAAAATGTTGTTACGTTTTAGCTAAGTTTTCACTAATTTTTCCACTAAGTCTTGGCTAAGTTTTTGACTAAGATTTGACTAAGTTTTTGTCTAAGTTTTTGCCTGAGTTTTTGTCCAAGGTTTGACTAAGTAAATGTTTACGTTTTCAATGGAAGTTTTTGACTTGATTGTGACTAAATTTAGTACTCTAAAGTACTCTAAATTCTTAGTTTAGAACAGAAAATATAGGGAGTAAATTGTACACTAACATTGTGAAAAAGATTATATCATGTTTAGTTTTTATCCCCTACGAAAGACATGCATGAAAACCATTTTAGAGTAAAAATAATTCTATATGAGGGTCTTCACTTTCTAATTGTTGTGTAATTTTTTCATTACTAGAGTACAACAAATATACTGTATTTCTACCACGTATTTTTCTATACATATTAATTTATTCTACTTCTAAAATATGTAATCTCTTCAGATGATAAGTATTTACAAGTACAAATAATAGTTTGTTAGTATAAATAAATATAACCATAAGTACATACGTTAGGTTCTAAAAACGTGAAGGTTCTTCTTGTACTCTAGTCACTTTGGATAAACTATGAAAAGATCTATGCGATTACTATCCAAAGGCAAGAGTTGCTATTAAAAATGTGAGCTAAAGTTTTAGGAAATTAGAAATGAAAATCATCACTCTTTATTATAATACCTCTTCTCTATGTTTTTAAAAAAAAAAAAAAAAAAATCCAAAAAAAGAAGAAACAAAGTCTTAGGTAAATAATTTATTTGGTATTAGTCGTTAATGAACAATATCTTTAATGAATATATTTTTTGGATAATATAAGTATTAAAGAAGAGAGTATTTAATACACATATAATTAGATAATCAGTGACATGATATTTGATAGACCTTTCAATAAATATATTAATGTAAATTAATACATAAATATATATAATACATTGATCAGCACAAAATACGGTATTCTATAAATATAGTATTTGTGAAATAACTGTTAATAAACAAATTATTGAGTACACATGTTTTTTGGAAATAAGAGGTTATTGATTTGACTATTTAGTAAATTTATTATTGTAACTAAAAATATATATAAGTTAGTGATTTTGATACACTAATAAATACTTAATCTTATGAATATAGTATTTGAAAATAATAGGTCAATAAAAAGATTATTTGTAAAATTCTATTAATATTCTTATTGAGATTTAAAGAGTAATAAATAGGGGATTCAATAAATATAGTATTTTATAAATATGTTATTTAGGTATAAGACATTATTAATTACATAACTTCATAATAAATTATTTGAGAGAAGGTTATGAATAGATTATTAATACATTATGTAATACACCTATTATTTAGGAACAAGCTGATATTGAATAGAGTTATTGTTGAATATGTTAGTTTATATATAGATTATTTAGAAATATGATATTTTTAAATTTTGATACTTCTATAAATAGAGTATTTGAATACTTTTATAAATAGAATATTTATTGAGTCGAATATTATTTTAAGAAATCAAAATTTGAGAATATGAGACTCATAAATATAATTAAGTAGAAGAGTGAAAGTACGCACAAGTGCAATCTTGAATTTTTTTGATGTTTAATATTGGTTAATAATATTAAGTGCTGAGAAACTTTAAAAACATGCTACTGCGTAGAGAGCTTCTAGGAAATTCTAAAATTATAAGTTATAAATATTGCCTATTGAGTAGGATTTTATAAGCTACAAGAATTAAAAAAGACATATTTTAGATAGTATAAAGACTATTGATACATTGATTAGTCAAAATATGAAAACATGTATTTTTTTACATTGTTGCTCACAGTGTTGTTTACATTGTACAACGATCATTTTTGAACATTTATTCTTCTTGCATCTTCATTTACAAAAATTGTTGTTCTTTAGTCAGCATTTAAATATATTTATAATGTTGTAAAATAAATTATTAAGGAACAGTCACGTTTAGAACGTAAATACGTCAACGAAGTTCATCACTCTCAAAGATTGATCAAAAGTAATAATAATTTCAATCTTTATATTTGAGAATCTCGATAATGTAAATCACGTAAAATATGTGCTGAAAGGAAGAATTTGTAAATAGTTCAACGAACATTGTCTTCGTTTGGTTGCTAACAGTCACAATGCTCATCTTTTTGAATAAACGCACAATGAATGTACAATTGAAGAACATAGCGATTAGCGACATCAGGCTTTACTCTGCTAGCAATGTTTACAGTCACTTTTACAGATGTACGTGACGGTGTATCTCAATATATAGTAAAAAAAGCAGTTCAACTCAAACACAAAATCTGTTCGTTCATTAAAGAAACATTCAGCTCTTCAGCCTACTCTTGAGTCATTTGTTTGACATCGTACAAAATGTTTTCTACTAAATTTTCATGCAAACCACTTGATACCGGTCACGTTTGGAGGATGAAGGCTTATAATAGTTCTTACACTATACACTATGATTTAGAACATTTAAATGGATTTGGAGAAAATAGTTAATAAGTACTTTAAAAGTTACTGAAATTTGCACAATAAAATTTCAACATTAAAGATTAGTGAATGTATTGATTGTATTTGATGAATGCATATTTGAAACGAAAAGATGTTCATATTTGGAATTGATTTTAAACAATTCAATACAAAATCCAATTGTAAGGTTAAACATCTACGATTCAGATTAAAACGTTCAAAAGTAATGTTATTTTGGTAAGCTGTATGTTAAAAAATTGAAATTACATATATAACATTGAGCATGAATACATTAAAATTAAGTTTAAATATATAATTTGATGTACATTAGAATTTCATTTCTTAAATATTCCAAAGTGAATTTAACTGGTTTTACAAATTTACTTATCAAATTGTATAAATTGTTCATCGTACATTACTTTGAGGATTTCTTTCAAAATTTAAATTTAAAATATCTAATTTCATCCTTCCTATTGATAGTTGTAGCAATTTAATAGTTTAAATAATTTACAAAGATTATATTTACATTGTATGAATTTACAATTTGAAAGATATATTTTTCATATATTAATAAATAGTATATAATATAATATGTAATAAATATCATATAATATATTATATTATATTACATATAATATATTATATTATTTTATATATAATTATCATATATATTATGTATATATGAATAATTAAACACAATTTAATAAATATTATGTTTACACGTTGGTACGATTTATAATGAGATATTGCGAATGATAGAATTAGTTTGAAGTGTACAGTAACCAACATTCAATTATAAATTGTTAGCAGTGTTAGTATTATTAAACTTATAGATAAGATAATAGCCTAATACTTAATGAGACTTCACCTTAATATAAATATTGCATCAAGTCTATTGTATGGGAACTTTATTTAAAAAGAAAGGTTTATTGTTAAGCATACTCGATTCAATAAAATATTAAATTATGAGTTGTATTCATTGTATTGCTTTCATTTATTGTAATTTATTGTAAGACTTTATTTTGTCAATGAGTGTTTGCTAACATAGTATACCTCACAGTAGGTGTACAAAGGTTAAAATTTTTTTGGCCAATTACAATTATGACACACCTGTTATCAAAAACCCTAAACACAAAACCCTAAACTCTAAACCCTATAACCCCAATCCCGCCAATTTTCAAATGTCCGCACTTTTGTTCCCGCCAATTATTAACTGTGGACACTTCAGATTGCGCCCATTTTCATCTGACGAGACATCAGTTCCCGCCAATATTCAATTATCCAAACGTCATTTCCCTCCCATTTCCTATTTTTGGGATAGCGCGAAAACGACATTGCGCTACGCAGTGACCTTCAAAATCCAGGACAGGTTGATTTCTTTTCTCTCAATCTCTGAGTGTGCTGAACTCCGTCGACAAATTTGAGTTCTCCGCGCTTCCTTCAGCTCACCGTCTACCTTCGTGTACATGTTTCACGATTGCATTTATGCATGATTGTTTGTCGTTCAATTTGCTTTGCACAGCTTCTCGCATTGTTTGTTTCATTATTCTTCATAGTTTTCTCCTTATCTTGAGTAGTAGTAGTTGAAAATTTCTATTCAATTGTTGTATTTTAATGGCTTGTAGTGAAACTTTGTGCATTTGGAGCCGTTCTTGTTGACATATTGTTTTAATTTGACGATAACGTTGGTACAAGAGTATATTTTAATTCCTGCGTGTGACGATAGAATGGGAGAGCGCTGATTGTAACAGATTTTGGAATTCTATTTGAATCTCGTGAAATCCGCAGGAATTTTTTGGACTAGTCTTGTATCTTGTCATGCAGTTTAGCTCAAGTTGAGCTAAACTGTATGGCATGCATATGTTTGTAGTATGTATGTGGTGAATCTTATAGCTAGTGTTCAGCTAATCCAAAGCGCGGAACTGTACTTCCACTTCTACTCGAGTCCAGCTTTACTGCAAGGCGGTGTAGGTAAAACAATTTAGCTCAAGTCGAGCTAAATTGATTGATCGAATACATATTGCAGTTTAGCTTGAGTCGAGCTAAACTGTAGAATGTATTCTCTTAGTCAGTTTAGCTCGACTTGAGCTATACTGCATGTGTTCGTTTCTCATACTGTCCTGAAGTTGTGACCATATTTTTGTTCAAATAGCTTTTAACCTTGTGATGATACTTTCGTCGATGCACCTATGAATCGTGGTTTACTTGCTGCTCAAGTTGTTCCTCCACGGCTCTGGACAGGGAGGACTGTTGCATTGCTCGATTCCGAAGGACTCAGAATAGCTGAGGGTTTAGTCCGAAACCTACGATCTGGCGCTCTACCTGATTGTAATGGCTTACTTGGTGATTCTCGAGTTGTGGTGCAAGTTTCTACTTTGTTTGTTGCGGTCGAGGATCCTGACGACTGGATCTACTCTTTCAAGTCCTGGCCAATTCAACAAGTACTCCTAGACGGTGTGAGTCTTTCTGATCACAGTCAGCAGGATGTTTACAACGTAGTCGACGTCAGGGGTCATCTCGAACTCGATCGTATGATAATTCCTCGAGGAATGAGTCTACCCCAGTTTCGCGCAAATCAGAGTTTCTGATGACAACGGAGTCAATCAATGCGTTCGCATGTAATACTTGCTGTCGGCACAACTGTGTGCAACTCTACCCAAGGGAGAAGATTAAGGTTCTTAGGTGTCGCATGTACGACAAGACAACTGTGCAGTTTAAGAATCACATCAAACTCGATGTACAATGCAGTTCCACAAAAATGCTGAAAGGCGAAATGTAGTCACTCTAGAGGGTATAGATATTTGCCCACTTGCGTGGATGAAAATCATGGGCGTGAGCAACGGTACGTTTTATCGCAACGCCCAGAGTGCAGCCGATGGTCATGAGGTCCAATTGCACGGGAACACGGGCTTGCGAAAGCCTAGGAGTCATACGATTGTTGCTTCTGCCATCTTAGGGGCAATACTTGATACACATGCCGATCACATGCCTCACAAGTCCCGGAGCCTTCCATCCGGGCAGAAGGTCGTTGCCAAGGTACTTCCTTCAAGTTTTAAATGGAAGGACCAGATTCCGCTTCTTGATCATCACCTTGAAGAGTGTGGGCTCCCGCCGGTGTCAGCTTCAAATCTTAGTAAGATTCGCCGCCTCACCTATCTAGAATACTATGCCAAAAGATCGGGGGACAATTTCGAGCGTTGCTCTAAGTGTGATGAGTTACAATCACTGATGAAGGTCACTCTTCCTGGGACACAATCATCTCTTATATGATCGAGGAAGTTGAATGTGCACTTAGCTTCCGCATATGCGCACAAGCACTTATACTACCTCAACGGCTTTAGGTCTAAGGAGTCTAAAGAGCCTCAAACTGTTTTGACCATTATGCAAGACAAGATGGACCACTCAAAGACAGCACCACCTGCCTTGTCTCATAAGGTGAAGAACTTAGATCGACTCATGAAGTTACTTCTTGCAGTTACGGAAATTCTTGCTCATGGTCATGTAGACCAGCGATATGCTCATTATGGACTAGATGCAAAGTTGTCATATTCGGCGTGTTGAGGTAATCAGGCGGGCAAAACGGGCGTACAAGTTGTCCCGGACGGACGGGCGTGCTTGCCCACCTTGATTGAAGGGGGTGTGTAATTTTTTGTGGGTAACAAACTTTGCAATAAAAAGCTAGTGTGGCGTTCCATGCAGCCCATACACGGCGGCCAAATGGCTTAGTTTTCACCTAAACCTTTGCCACATCCTCGTTTTTTTACCTAAACTAAAAGTCAACAGCCGTTTGACCCTATCGGGCGAGCCACAACTCAATCGAACGGACAAGGCGGACGGACGGGCGGGCGTGGTGCCCACCCGGTATGACAACCTTGACTAGATGTTTACTCACATGATGCCAATTATACGGTTGGCCCGTTTGCAAAACTTTTGCGGGATCTGGAAGCTACACCTAAATCCTCATCTAGACAACTCTTTACAGAGCCCCCATCGCATCCACTATATACTGCTCTTTTACGAGGTTCAGAGGTGTGTATGGATCCATTAGGCCCGATTCCTGACATCCTAGTTCCAGCAAAGCCTTTGCCTCCAATTTTGAATGTCTAAATGGATAATGCTATGAGTGATAACAAGAATAGATTTGTCTTCAGTTTCTGGTCTCTCTTGGTAGCAAAACAAGTATTCCGAGAGATATATGTTAATTTTATGCTCGTCGGTCACACTCATAATGACATAGATGCGTTATTTGGGCGTTGGAGCATGGTGTTGCGGAAGGAGGATTATCCTACCATCCCTCTTCTCATGAAATCTTTTATGAGGATCGAGAAACTTCCACTTATTCCACACCTCACTCAAGAGGTTCCGGACTTCAAGCAATTCATTGAAGAGTGGATGTTAGTCGGCGATGAAGCATTGGTGGGGCATACAAAAGCGCATCAATTCAAGTTTTACATGGATCCAAGTGGATGCCTCGTAATGAAGTATTAGATTTTTTGTCATGACAAGGAATGGCTTCCTAGAGGTGATGATGTTGGTATTAAATTGTAGAAGGAGGATTAAGAAGGCGGATCATTATGGCCACGTGGTGAACCGGATGCAATGCGTCCAAACGAGATGCGCCATTTGCCTCGAGGTGGTGAAAGGGATTTCGTGGCTTTGTTGATCATTGGGAACGATTGTCACGTGAGTCAATTGAATCGCGGAGATTGTATGAGCCTCTCTCATATTACTGGAGCAGCGTTAAAGATGCCCTTTGTATACCCATGGATGTACTTGCATCGTCGCATAACGGGATCCCGTCAAGTTTGGAGGAAGCATTACCGTTACAACATGGTTTTTGGCCGTCAACTCGACTTGCACATGCTATGGAAGATGAGTTTACTTTAGAAGGGAATGTGCGCGAAGAGTACGACGATGATGATTATTTTGTTGGCCAGAGACGTGGTTGTCCTGCTCCTTCATTTCGAGTTGGACGTGACCTTTATAAGGGTTATTTTGTTGCACTCCATCCATGCGGCACCGATGGCCGGCCTTTCTGGCTTGGGCGAGCAATGTCTGATCCAAATTCAAACTCAGACCTACCCAATACGGTTGACATCCAGTTCTTCCGTCCAATGTCACGCTCCAAAGAAATTTTGAAGTATTAGACAGATTGGGATACAAACAAAAAGCTTCGTTGGACTGTTGAGAAAGGTGTAGATGTATCTTCGCAACCTACAGATGCTATTTTCACTGCTTGGAAATCAAGAATTACGCATTCTGACAAAGAAAGCAGTGAAGGTATAGACGCTATTATTACAATACCCAATAAGCAGGTCGAAATCATCAAGGCCTCTTTGCGGGAGCTTGCTTCATCTTCGCTAGAGTAATCTTCTAGTATATAGTATTTATTATTGAAGTAGGTGTGTGACTACTTAAACTTGGTATTGACATATATATTACTTTGATATTTAGTATATAGAGTATTATATTTTTGTACGATTTACTATCCATATTCAATATATTTATTTTATTTAAGAAGATTGTTTAAGTTAACTCTATCATTATTATTAATTAAAAGAAATTTATCCTTTGTTGGTATGTTTATCTGCACATATATCGTATCAAATATATTTATGGTAGTAACTTTTTTTAAGATAAAAGTACTTTCTTAGATTCAAGAGGTCTCATATCATCTCCAAATATAATGGAAATTAGTAAATCCAAAGTACATATGCCTACGCTGAAATCAATCTAAATGTTGATTTTGGCTTCATCTATTGTCTTGTTTTAATTTGGGAGATAAAAATGTTCCAAATATAACAAATATGTGGTTCCTCCCGTGTCATTTTCTCCGAGTACTTCTGCTGTGTTAGGAAATCAATGGTCTGTCAAAATTCAGAGTTCTCGTCTTCGTCTATTCAATTGACGCTGATAAACCCTTCATGCTGAATTCCATCCTGATCATGGAACTCATCTAGGAACTCTTCTCTGTTGTCAGAGAAAGTTGACATTAACATTTGCCTTGCCGACTTTCACCTTCACCTTGTAGTCGAATTCCTCAAGGAGGAGGATCCATCTGGCAATCCGTCCTACACAAATCCAGCTTGTTCACCAAGTATATCAAAGAATCATGGTCAGTATGAAATATGATATGGTATCCAAGCAGGTAATGTCTGAATTTCTTGCAAGCATATACTACCGCCAAAGCTTCACGCTCTATAGTAGTATACTTACGCTCGGCCGGACTCATCTGTCGACTGGCGTAGTAGATCGAATATCCTTTCTTGTCTTCTCCGTCCTGCCACAAGATTGCTCCAACACACGAGCCGGATGCGTCAAGTGTGACATGGAATAGCTTATACCAAATCGGCGTTGGGAGGACGGGTGTTGACGCTAGCTTGAGCTTGAGTATCTCAAAAGCCTCCTGTCGCTGATTTGTCCAAATGAACTCCATCTCCTTGTTCAACAGCTCCGTGAGAGGCGTTGCCATGTGCGCGTAGCTGTGAATGAAACGTCTATAGTAGCCTACACATCCCAAGAACTCTCGAACTTCTTTCACGTTCGTGGGGGCTACGAGAGCAAGGATGGCTCTAACCTTGTCAATGGTGACTTGATTTGTCATGGCCCACAACATGTCCCAGCAGTAGGCCGGACATCATACCAAAGAAGCACTTACCAGGATGCAGTTTGAGATCGGTTTCTCTACATCTCTGGAACAACCTCCTTAAGTAGCTGAGGTGATCCGTCCTCCCGCTGAAGTCGGCAAAGTTGTCTATGAATACTTCGAGGAAGTGTCGGAGGAAATTCCTGAAGATGTCCATCATGAGTTGCTGAAACGTCCCCGGTGCATTACACAGCCCGGACGGCATGCGGTTGAAGGCAAACGTGCCCCATTCTGTCGTGAATGTTGTCTTCAGCTGATCTTCCTGCTGGATTACGACCTATTTGTAGCCGGAAAATCCATCCAAGAAGCTGTAGTACTATCGGCCGGCTACGTGGTCGAGGATGATATCCGTGAACGGAATTGAGAAGTGGTCCTTCTTAGTTGCTGCGTTCAACTTGCGGAAGTCTTGACACACCCGGATCTTGACCTTTCCATCTACTCCGACCTTCTTTGGCACCACAACAATTGGAGATATCCACTCGAAGTTGTCGACCGGATATATGAAACCGGCTTCAAGGAGTTTGTCGATGTCGTCCTTCACCATGAGTGAATACTTTGGATTTAGCCGATAGTGCCTCTGCCAAACCGGAGTAGCTCCGTCCGCCAGATCAATTCTGTGTTCGCCCAACCAGGACGGAATCCCTCTGAGGTCGGAAGGGGCCCAAGCAAATACGTCCTGATATTCCTTCAATGTCTCGACATACGAAGCCTTCTCTCCTGCACTCATGGATTTGCCCAAATAGAGGTACTTACCCTCTGCCACCTTAGTCTTCTCGTAGTCATTGGGGTCCACAATAGATTTTACTCTATCCACCGCTGCTTCTTCTGGATCAGGGAGGAGGTCGGACCATTTTCGTCCTATCTTTCCTGTGCTTGAGCCGACCGGTGGAAGCAGCCCGTTCGTGATCTGCTGACGCAACCATTTGGCTGTTAGCTCGACATTTCCTTCTCCTAGAGATCTGTCCTCCGCCTGTTGGTATATCGCTTCGCCCGTGTTGACTTCATCCTCATTAACAACCGGGTACGGAAACTTCAGGTCGTCTTCTGTTAGCCAGTCAATGGGGCTGACGAAGTAACTGAGTACCTCATCATCTTCCTCTTCCGGTCCGGACCACTCAATTGTATATATCCGTCCGAGCTGGCTGTCTCCCCCATCTTGGGAACCGTCTCCGAGGGCACTCTCAAGGCCAGCTTGCCTATGACGAACTCTCGTGCTCTCCAATTGACAAGTGCCTCTGATAAATACAGCCAAGGTAGTCCCAACAAAATAGGAAATGGCTGTCCGATTCGGACCCTGATGATGACAAAGTTGAGCAAGTACGTAAACTTGCTGATCCGGACGGGTACAAGGGATAGCTGGCCTACTGGTATGACTCTAGACTGGTCGGCCATCCTGAGTACTTGCTTCGTAGGATCGAAGTTTGTAAATTTGAGTTCGTGGGCTATATCCTCCAGCATGATGTTAACTCCTGAACCTCCGTCTACTGGCACCTTCTTTATCATGCAGCCTTCAACCTCGACCTCGATTTCTGGAGCCCCATGATCTTCCGTCCCTGTGTAGTTTACAGTCGCCACGGCCGGAAGCTTGATTTTGCGCTGCCGTCTCTTCATCCATGCGTCTTTGAGCAGCTTCTGATAATTGATATTATTATGAAGTAACTGCCCGAATGTGATGTTCGCCATCTGATTTTTAATGTCCTAGACGATATCGTATTCGTCCACCTTCAAACCAGGACCGATAACGATGGGGACGTCAATGAACTTGACCATCCGGCCCGCAAATTCCGTCCTCAGATTGCCGTCTTTCTCCTCTGAATCGGCAATTTCTACAAATGATTGCCTAATCTCTGCACTAATATTTACGTCTAATGTACTTGGGTCCACCCGTTTTACAGAGGTTGCCGTATCTTCTACTACTATAGGCATGGCCGGATTATCAGAATCTTTTCCTTATACTTCCTCTACTAGACCTTCTCCTGCTCCTTCTATTCTTCCTACAACTATAATTTGACTCCTTGTGTGTAGAGCTGCAGGTTGCCCCTCTGAACACGTCCTCTTCGTCCGCCAGCTCCACATCCAAACATTATTTGTCCGGCTCCTCCGTCTCGGCCGTATGTGTGTAGTTGAGGCAGGTCTGTTCTCTTGGTAGAATCTGCACGTGTTTGACTTGCGGTTTTGGAACCTCGGGTTCGAGACAGTCCTTCGCTAAGTGTCCGTACTTTCCACAATTCTGGCAAGGTAACACCAGTTGTAAACTCCCTCCCATTTTCTTCCTCCATGGGTAAATTTGGCGTAATGTTCCCCGCTTCCGCAAAGAAAACAGAATCCGACCTGCGTCCGTGGTCCAGTATACGTAGTCGGAGTTGCTTGGCCGGCAACCGTCCTTTGTGGTGGAGCCGGCCATCCTTGAGTCTTGCCTCTCCCATATGATTGCTGAATTTGGAAAACCATCTCATCCATCTCAGCTGCTTCCTCGTCATGCCAAATAGCATCCTCCGCAGTTAGGAACTGTACGTTCTTTATACGGCTTGGACACTCCGTCGCAAAATGTCCTTGCTTACCACACAGTATGCAATACACATTTGCTCTGGAGACTGGAATTATCTTCTTTGGTTTCCGTTCTTCTGCGATGTTCACTCGGATGGCCTCGAGAGTAACGTGGATGCCCTTCAATGCCTTCTTAGAATAATCTTCTTCCTTCTTGACTTTTGGGGCGAGCCGTGCACTACGATCTCCTACCAACCTTAGATCCTTGCATTTATGCAACCCTTTTGATGACTCCGGCCGTCTCTCTGGAGAAGAGGATTCCGGATCTCAGTCAAATCCGGATCCGACCTCGCTGTCACTATCCGGCTCCGATTCGTTCGAACTACGATGACGTCTCCCTCTGCGCCTCGGGGCCTCCTTTTCTTTCTCCTCCTTCTTTTCAGCCTTGAGGACGGATGTTTGGAGATTTGCAGAATTTCCGTAATTTTGAGCGGATTCCATTGCTTCGCGGAGTGTGGCCGGCTGGGTTTGGCGGATCCGGAATCCCATCTCTTCCGGAAATCCAGACATATACCAAGCAATCTGGATCTTGGGTGCTACGTTGTCCGTCAACTTCAAGATGAGCGCTTTTACTCTCTCGCCGTACTTCCGAACACTCTCATCCGACCTGAGGTAGATTTTGCTCAGTTGGCCCAACGCTCGGTCTTTCCCTCCGACTTCTGTGAAAGTTAGTAAGAACAATGGAATCAAGGTGTTCCAATTCGCCTTTTCGACTACGTCCAGATCTTAATACCACCTCAATGCTTTGCCCTTGAGTAGTCCTTCGAAAATCCGATGTTTTGAATCCGGAGTTTCTTCATTAGCATTGGCTGTTGTCTCAAATTTGCCATACCAATCGTCTATGTCCGTCTTTCCGGTTTCCCGGAACTGTTTGTATTTCAGACGTGTGTGGAACGCCATCTCGACCGCTTCTGGTTCCGGTTTCAATATTCCCGCCTGTTCGGAATTCGGAACCAAGAAGGTTACTTCCGGCCTCGATTCTTCCACCCTTTTGTTGACTGTCCTTCAGTCCAAGGACAAGTACACAATAACTCCTTCTCTTGAGCTGGATGCCACGTTCGTACGCGGGACGGTCGCAGGGGTACTTGCTCCTTCCGACCTCCTAGCACCAATCCGGACAAACCTTCTTACGTCCAGCACCTCTTGTGCCTTCTGACTCATAAAGAAATGACTAGGTAAACCTCCAATACTTCATTTACAATAATAGGCACAGATCCACACTTGTAGCTTCTGTATCTACGCACAACAATTTTCACAAGTAGAGCGGATTTCGGAATATGTCCAATCCGGATCCGTCCTCACGCACTAACACTACCAACTTGGTCAGCTGTTAGAGTCCCCGGCAGTGGCGCCAAAATTTTACATGTCGGATCCATGTATATACGTTGTCGTCCCTTACACGTTTATTAGTGTAATACCCGTGTTTAGGTGACTCGTGTATCGATCCAGGGATTCTGTGAAGTGACCAAGACCAAATAATGCTAAGACAACCAACCACCAACCGTACTATTCCCCAACTTATGTTTAGCCTTGCATGGCAAGGGTATCCCGGGGAATGCACGGGTGTGAGCGGAGAGCGGTGAGCGGTGATTGGCAGATTTTTTTTTTTTTTCATGAAAGATTAAGACCCTATTACCACTTATTGCAAAAAAAATTTAAAAGTTAATAGCCCTATTACCATGAAATGGGTGGTACTGAATTTTTGAAATGGTCGTTTTTAGGCAAAAAAAGAACCCAACACCGTGGGTATGGGTCCTTTATTTATTTATTTTTATGGTATTGAGGTTATACAATATTTCATAAATTATCCACATTTGCAAGTTAATTTATCCACGTTTAAATAAAAGTTAATTAAATTAAGGGCTGGCATCATCATGTGTAACCAATACAATTCAAATCATATACAAAATCTATACCATAATTTGGGATGGCCCTTTAGGTAATCAATAAGTTTAATTTATCAATATTAAGATTTAGAGACTAATTAGGGCTTACGTCATCAATTTCCTATTACACTCATAAAAAAGGTAGTGTGAATGCTTCCGTATATATAATCTGAAGTTTATAACTTCAAGTCGTCTTTCCGTGTCTCCTTGTAAGGTGTATAGAAAGACATTCACGTGGCATTGTAGTGGTCTGAGTTCGATTCTCCTCGGCCTCGTTTGAGCGTTGCACCGCGTCTTAAAGCAACTATCCTGAGCTATACAAATACTGGACTATAGCCCCTAGCGACATTGGCAAGCTTCAATCACTCCACTGGAAACAAAAAAACTTTTAGTGTACAATGAGTTTAGTACTTAAACATTTACATACATCGATGCATTGATATTGGAGTTGAAGAAGTTACATCAAAATTAGGGCTGACGTCACCGTTAAAGGCATGCATGGCTTACATTACACTGTATTGAGATACTTAAATTAAACCAAAATTGTTAAAATGGCACAATTCTTCTTGCCATATTGCCAAAGCCATGTTGTGCCAAGTTGGTCGCGTTTACGAAACGTGCCATTTTACCGGCATATTTTTGAACTCAAAATCTTAAAGATTTATGCTTGCAAAATGGCACGTTTATTAATATCATCCAGATCTTCCATAATATCAACAAGTTTCTGTAATATCATCAAAAATTCCATAATATCACACTATTTGATGAATTTTGACCTTCAAATGTCGGTGCTCATGCTCATGCTCATGCTCAATGTCGGTGCTCATGCTCATGCTCATGCTCATGCTCAATGTGGGTGCTCATGCATTGTGATGTTGGACTTCATGACATTGGATGGGTTGTGTCATAAGGAGTGTCGGTTTAGGGGTGAATACATTCCATGAAGCTGTGCAGTGTCGGTGCTCATTGTGATGTGCTAGTAGAGATGGGAGAAAAGGATGCAGTAGTGATTTGATTACTCACGAGAATGTAAGAAAAGTGCAAAGATGGTGTCCCTGAGAACTCACGTCCATTGTCCGGTGAGCAAAACGGCCCTTCTATTACAATAACGGATCACAGTACAACTTCGAAATTAGCTCCATGAGCCGAAGTACAGCACCTGGCACCGGGCCCATGCGCAGGTGATGACAATAACATCGGCTCGATGTACAAGGAGGGAGTGACCAAAATCGTTCTCGAGGACCTTCAAACGAGCACTGCGGTGGTAACAAAATGAATCAATCACAACTGCCATGGAACGAGGGAGAAGAAAGAACCGGCCCTGTGGGCATCAAGATCCAGCAGCTGATTAACATGGCACCGACAAACTAGCCGGAGGGACCGACAAACTAGCCGGAGGGACCGACAAACTAGCAGGAGGGACGAAGTGCAATAATGGTGTCCCTGAGAACTCTTGCCATTGTCATGAGAGTGTAAGGGAATTGCTGTGTCGATTTTTAATTCGTTGGAATGTCGGTGCCGGTGTAGAGTTCAGAAAAGCTGCCTTGTCGGTGCCGATTCTGATGGCGCTGCTGGTGTGCCGATATTGACTGCACTGCCGGTGCTGCAAAATCGGGTTGGTGAGGTTGGATGGGAAATCCAGAGTTCTCTCCTTATATACAAGAACGGAGGAGCCGGTTTACAGCATCTCAAAGCAATTCGTTGGCCATCTCTCTTTAGAAACTTCTCACTCTTGCACTGTTGTGGATCAAATGGCGGGGCATTCGAGCGATTTCGATCCTTTGTACTTGTATTCCTGCACTGCCTGTGGAGAGAAAAAAATCCGTGCTTGTTTGTTGGAGCATCCTCGTTTCGGTGTTGGCATATGCATTTTGTGCAAACTTGTGTTGGACGACGTTGTATTCACGAAGAACGCCCAGTACGATGATGAGCAATGCAATTGGTGTAGGGGAATTCAGTTTGTGATCCCGTGTGATTATTGTAACAAGGTGTGGTGTGCAGCGTGTATCGCACGGAACAAGGGAGACGACTACCTGAAGGACATGACGGGCAAGAATTGGGGGTGCTTCAGTTGCAACAAGTATGAGATAGTGCCTCTGCAGACGATTTGGGAGGATTTCGTGGAATTCACTTCAGAAGCTGGTGATCGCAGCGGCAGTGATTCTGGGAGTGATTCCAACTACGACTAGTTCATTGCTAGTTATAGTAGTTGTATGGCCACAACTCACACTTGGATTGAGAGTTGGCTTGAATATGCTGAAATTTTTTGAATACAAATTACCGTTTTATGAGAATACAAAACCGTATATATTGAAAAACACATACAAGTAGTATATAAATAATAGATCATGGTAAACTACGAATGTATGACGCTACCATGTCCAGTACCTATTGGAAAACAAATCACACACTACGAATGCGGTGTAGTACCATTAAAGTGCTGATCACACTGATCAGCCTCAAAGTCTATAAACTTAAGCACACTATTGCTATAACGTCGACGTGGAGTGTCAGACAGAATGGGAGATGGAGCTTGAACAAACTTTTGAGCAAGACGCTCAGCGTACGATGGTAGGGTGAATTTCGATGGAGGGCTCTTGTAGAGATGAGCGTTGCGAGTCAATCGCTCTTTCAGACCTGCGATCCTAAAATTGCAAAGAAAGTCAGTCCAACCGATTTGTAAGTGCTTAAGTTATAATCAAAAAAGTGAATACAAGATGGTATTACGCACCAATGAATTTTCGTGGCTTCTTCACGACCGGTTCGTCAGAGTCATAGTCTGCGGGAGGGGCTGATTCTCTACTTTCCTCATCACCGGGAGGACCATTCTTGTAATCCGCGAGTACACCATCAAAGATTTCTTCGTCAGGTTCCATAGCGATGAGGTGTCGGTTGGAGCGTGCGCAAGCAATCACAGATGCACCTATGAAATCGGAAGCCCACGTTTAAAATGCGAAATGTAGAAACGGATTCTAATGTAGAGTCTACGGAAACTTTACCTGTACTTGCGCTCCAGTCGAAGACTATACCCCCCTCGTCCGTGAGACAATCGACGAAACATTGAATGAAGGAAGGGTCCTTCTCTCGCGAACCTCGCCAGGGCGTGCCGTCCGGTCGATAACGCAAGGTTTCTTTCTCTGCAAAGTTACAGAGGTGGTCTTCCTCATCAGGTACAATTGACACACCCGCATATGCGCGTGCGACTTGCCGAGTTTGGAACTTCGAAACAAACTCTTTGCGAACATACACTTTGATATGGAAGCAGTGAGTCTGCAAAACACAAGTATAGATACATTAATATAGATGCAAAGAAGGCAATTACCATGAATTGCGAAATTGAAAATTAGATTCTGATTCGTACCTCTTTCGGTTTAGGTACGGTAGATGCCATAGGAAGGGGATTATATCCCCACCAGTCTCGAACAAGACAAAAACTATATGTATGGGACTCGGCATCGAGAGTACGCTCGATTCTACGACATTTTGATGCATCAGAAGAATGGCTCCAATATCTGTCAAATGATACGCAGCAAACACAAAGAGGCTCTCAAAGTAGGTTTTGTCACGTCGGTTCCAAGTTGGAATTTCTGTTGGAGACACCCCCAGTACAGGCAAGTTCTCGGGAGCATCTGCAAAAATGAGATCAATCCCTGGATGCTTGGGTTCATACTCCATCGCCGAACACGGGTACTTACGGTCTTTTCCAATCTGAGATACAAATTAGAAATTAGATAGTGGCAAATAGATTTGGAAGTATAAAACGTAATGAGGGAGATTATGAATGACATATATAAGAAAAAATACCTTCTTGATGTGCTCGACGATATCTAGGATTTGCGAATCCCATTTTGCAGTCTTCGATGACTAGTGAACCAAATCTTCAATGTTCCCCTTCTCCAGATACATTGGCAGTGTGACTGATATTTTCGACGAGGAGCTGCTACCAATGTGATTAGGTTTCGGAAGAGGGTGTTTGGCGAATATTGGCTAGCTGAGGCGACGTGGCGACTGCTGCGAGGTGTGGTCAACGGTGAATGATTGAGGAGGGGACCCAGCATTCGTAAGACCACCTATAGAAAGCTAAGTCAATCTTGTACCGCGTCGAATTGTATTGTTAGCCGCTCCCGCTGAAGCCTGAGTAAGATTAGCATCTTCTGGCCCTGCAATGTCTTCGGAGAGGAGAGCATTTTCTTCGGATTCTTGCTCAGGATCTATAACAGGTCCCCCAACCGCGTTGCGTCGCTTCCTGTTAGCACGGGACTTGGGCACTGCAACTGGTGAAGAAGGAGAAGACATTGGATCGGGTGCGACTGGTAAGATGGAGAGGTCGTCATCGTCATCGTCGTCAATGTCCATCGGTGCAGAGTCAGCTGGGTCAGAAGCCAGGTTCCGAAGTAGATGCTTCTCCTCCTTGTGCACGTAGTTGTCGTCGCACTCTAGAAACCATCCACCGGTCGTCAATTGGGAGTTAGTAAACCGCTCTTGTTGGGCTGTTGAGAAAAAACTGCGGGGATCATTCGTGACCGAAATGTCCTCGAACTCCATTGGAATGGAGAACGAAGCTAACGCTCCCTTCGCAACGAGCTCTTGTTTTAAGTACCTATAAAAAATTATGTGATCAAATCAGATTGATGTGAAAATTGAACAAGATGTACCAATTTTAATAATATAGAAGAGTAAATTAGAAACATAGCGGAATAAAAGCCGCTTTATTGTAACTTTACCCCCGGTAATCTTTTGAAGATCTGAGCCTTTGATGAACTTTGGGCTTGCATTAGGACCAAGGTAGTTGTTGAATGTCTTGTCCCATAAGAGCAAACTCCACTTCTCCACATACTCAGATGGCTTTAGGACAACACTAGACCATTCAATGTTGAGGTTTTCGTTGTCAATCAGGTTTTGCAATTTACTTTGTAGTGAATGCTCGAGCTGTGAAAAAAAAACAAGTTAGTGATGAAAATACCATAAGAACTCTAACAATAACAACACGTAACGATAATTTAAGATACCTGTGCCCAAAGAGATGCGCGATGGAGAAATGTCACCAGAGCTTTATCTTTCACTGGACGTTCCTCCGGGAAGCGAAAAGATCGTCGAATTTCGTCTGATGAGTTCCACCATTGGAGCCACTTTCTCTTGAAATCGAAATGAACATTGGTAGTGGCTACCATTTGTAAACAATCTATTGTCATATCGGGTTTCAGGTTCTTGTTGTAATGGGAATAAATCTGCAAATGAGATTCATTAGTAAGAATGAAGTAATAAAACATGATTACAAATAGAGTCAATTGAAATATGAAAGGGGTGCTTCCAATACCTCCTTCGCAAATACTTTCCCAAGTTTGTTGTTGGCCACGGCGACCATCTTGTCAAAGTTTTTGCCACGGATCGACTTGATTTCTGCCTTTATTGCATTATCCATGGCACTCCATACTCCCGGTCCTGATTGTTTCTCCTTGGGGACGGTGGCGTAGTAATTTGTTTCAGCATCATCTGATGCTTTTGCTAATCTCCGCTGTTCAACATATAAAAATGATTAATAAGGTGTAAACAACCGATCAGAAAGAATCAAATGTAAGACACATTAATCCCAACTTACCGCGTATAAGAATTTTACAAAAACCTCAACTGTTACAAGATACCAAGTATCTTTTTTTGCCTTAGCGTTTTTGCAAATTCGGTAATCCTCAGGAGATATCAGATCTTTGAAATCCTCGAGTTTCAATTTTCCGAACTTCCTCATGCGCTGCAATTTCGCACACAAACCGTCTTCGACATGGTCATGGTCTGTAGACCTGTACAGTACGATGAAACATGAGAGATATTGAAGTTATATAGAATACTTATAAGTGGTTACTGGAAAGTATGAGAGTGACTCACCAGTTTATGTCGTTCATAGCGTCCAGCAGGAGGTTGCTCTCTCCTCGTGCATCAAGTACGATACAATCCACGGAGATGTGCCACGCAGGTTCCATCTTGTGGTACCTCTCAATGTGACGCATCCACGCCGTAAGACGGTGGTTACCTTCGTAGACGTAAAAGTACTTATTACTCAGGTGTTGAAGATCCGGATCGGACAGCAACACCTTCTCGAACTCTTCATTTGCAGATTTCCAAAGTGGATCCGACCACACTGCATCTCCGTCGTCAATCATCTTCTCTCTCCCTTTCCTGTCGAAGGGAGAAACGTACATGACTCGGTCGCCTTCGCGATAGCCTTTGTTGAACTCATTCTCCAACTTTCGTACGTCTTGTTCGGAGATAGGCCGAACCTTAGGATAGCAAACAAGACGACACAATGGAATTAGCATGCGAGACTTCTTCACAGGTTTGTATCGCAACCTGTTGATAATGGCAATTGAGTCACTCTTGTGAATCATTCGCATTTCATTTGCACTCCAGTCGGGATCTTTGTTTTGGAGATGAGGGGGCATGTGGACAATCTCGACGTTCACACTTCCCGGAAGTGGAGGGTCTTCATCTTCAGAATGAGAGACGTCTCCATCGTGATCGTGCATGGGTTGAGGTTGTGAGTCAGTTTCCATTGGAATATCCTCCAGGACTCCGTGGCTTACGTCTTGAGCACTTCTGCCACTGTCATGTAAGAGTTCATTCTCATCTAGAGATCGAGATGGTGGAGAATGAAGCGGAGTTGGTGTGGTGCCACTGTCATGTAAGAGTTCATTCTCATCTAGAGATCGAGATGGTGGAGAATGAAGCGGAGTTGGTGTGGCTTCTTCCTCTTGAACGGAATGGACTTGAGCTATGTTCATTTGACAATGCAAAAACCAGAATACCACATAGCACAAAAGGAATAAGAAGATATCAAAGTAACTAAGAGATAAAGAAAGTAATCTTAAACTTTTTTTTAATAAGAAATGTATAATAAACATATCACATGATCAATGGATACAATTAAAGAGATTGCAACTTTGCGGCAAGTCGCGGAGAACGTCTGGGTGCAAGTCTAGCTAATTCTTTCTCTTGGAAACGACAAACTTTGGCCTCATTCTTCTGATTTCGCCTATTAATCGCAAACCGATCAAAGTCAGCACGGGAAGTGTGACGGACAGGGGTGAGAGATGGCGGAGTTTCAGGAACCGAAGACATTGGTATTACTAAACGACGGGATTCCACATAAGCTAACACTTCGTTTCTCAAAAAGGAGATGTCGCTATCTGCATCGGACTCCTCTTGTAGTTGAACTGCAAGTGGCTTTAACGGTTTCCGCAATACAAGTCAAGACCACCAATATGGGAAATATCAGATGCAATACAAAGCCAAAAAAAATCACAAACATAATAAATATTAAAACAAATCTATTGCAATCGCACATGAAGACACATCCCAAGCCTAAATCCCATGAGGCTTTTAAAAAAGAACTCCGTGCACCCCAACAAGGCTCGGCTCCTAAACAGCACACCATCAGGTTCACGAGAATTGCCACAAACATCCTCGCGATCTGACAAACACAGCCTCGGGCTAGGCCCTCAATTGCAAACGCCAGAGCTTCGTGGACGAAAGTCTGGAAGGAAAGTGAAGCATTTAAGAAAAACCAGGACCCCATCCCCAAATCAACGCTGACATCACGACATGAGTAATATACAACGGCTGCCTCGGGCATGGACCTCAGCGGCATATGCCAGAGCTTCGTGGACAAATGTCTGGAAGGAAGGAAAGCAATCCGAAAAAAAATAGAACACCATCCCCAAATCAATGCTAAGATCAGGACAACAAGAATGCTAGAGTTCACGATTTCAGCCTCGGGGTAAGACCTCAACAGCGAACGCTAGAGCTTCGTGGACGAAAGTCTCGAAGGTAAGAAAAGCAATCCGAAAAAAAACAAGACCCCATCCCAAAATCAACGCTGAGACCAGACAAGAGGAATGCTCGAACTTTCGCAGCTTGCCTCGGGCAGCAACCTCACCGGCAAACGCCAGAGCTTCGTGGACGAAAGTCTGGAAGGTAAGTGGACACTCATTCAAGAAAAACAAGGACCCCGATCAGACAAGTGGAACGCTTGAAGTTACGCAGCTTGCCTCGGGCATCGACCTCAGCGGCAAACGCCAGAGCTTCGTGGACGAAAGTCTGGAAGGTAAGTCAAGCATTCAAGAAAAACCAGCACCCCATCTCATAAATAAACGCTGAGATAAAGACAACAAGAATGCTCACGCACACAAATTTAGCCTCGGGCTAAGCCCTCACCGGCAAACGCCAGAGCATCGTGGACGAAAGTCCAGGACCCCGATCCCCAATTCAACGCTGACATCACGACAAGAGTAATGCTCCCGCATTCAAAGCCAGCCTCGGGCAGGGACCTCACCGGCATATGCCAGAGCTTCGTGGACGAAAGTCTGGTAGGAAAGTGAAGCATTCAAGAGAAAACCAAGACTTCGTCCCCCAAATCGACGCTGACATCACCGACAAGAGTAATGCTCGAGCTGAAGAAGGCTGCCTCGGGCTTGGCCCTCAACCGCATACGCAAAAGCTTCGTGGACGAAAGTCTCGAAGGTAAGTGAAGCATTCAAGATAAAACAGGACCCCATCCCCAAATCAACGCTTAGATCAGGACAAGTAGAATGCTCGAGCTCACGAATTCAGCCTCGGGTTAGGCCCTCACCGGCAAACGCAAAAGCATCGAGGTCGAAAGTCTCGACGGTAAGTGAAGCATTTCAAATAAAACTAGAACCCCGTCCCACAAATCAACGCTGACATCCCGACACGAGGAATGCTTGAACTTATGATCGCTGCGTTCGGCAGGGACCTCACCGGCACATGTTAGATCTTCATGAGCGACAGTCTGGATGGTAAGAAAAGCAATCCAAAACACAACAGGACCCCATCCCAGATTCAACGCTGAGCTCAAGATGATATTCATTCTCGAGCTCACGATTTCAGCCTCGGGCTAGGCCCTCTCCGACAATTGCCACACTTTCGTGGACGATAATCTGATAGGTAAGTGAAGCATTTCAAAATAATAAACCGAGGACCCAGTCCCTCGAATCAATGTTGACATCAGACAAAGGGAATGCTCAAACTTACGCAGCTTGCCTCCTGCAACAACCTCTCCGGCAAACGCCAGTCTGAGAGCTTCGTGGACGAAAGTCTCGAAGGTAAGTGAAGCATTCCAAATTAAACTATAATTCCGTCCCACAAATCAACGCTGACATCCCGACACGAGGAATGCTCGAGCTGAGGAACGCTGCCCAATGCTGCCATCGGCAGGGACCTCACCGACATATGTTAGAGCTTCATGAGCGACAGCCTGGATGGTAAGAAAAGCAATCCGAAACAGAACAAGACCGCATCCCAGATTAAACGCTGAGATCACGACAATATTCATGCTCGAGCTCAGGATTTCAGCCTCGGGCTAGGCCCTCCCCGGCAATTGCCACAGCTTCGTGGACGATATTTTGAAAGGTAAGTCAAGCATTTCAAAACAAAATACCCAAGACCACGTCCCTCGAATCAACGTTGACATCAGACAAGAGGAATGCTCAAACTTACGCAGCTTGCCTCGGGCAACGACCTCATCGGCAAACGCCAGAGCTTCGTGGACGAAACTCTCGTTGGTAAGTGAAACATTCAAGATAAAACAGGACCCCATCCCCAAATCCACGCTTGAATCAGGACAAGTAGAATGCTCGAGCTCACGAATTCAGCCTCGGGCTTGGCTTCCGCCGGCAAATGCTTGAGCTTCGTGGACGAAACTCTGAAAGGTAAGTGATGCATTTCAAAAAAAAACCCAGGACCCCGTCCCCCCAATCAACGTTGACATCCGACAAGCGGAATGCTCAAGCTTTCGCTGCCTGCCTCGGGCAGCGACGTCACCGGCAAAGCCAAAGCTTAGCGGACGATAGTCTCGAAAGTAAGCGAAGCATTCCATAAAAATCCAGGACCCGACCCTCAAATCAATGCTGACATCAAGACAACAAGAACGCTCGAATTCACGAATTCGGACCTCGAGCTACGCCCTTAATGGCAAATGCCAGAGCTGCATGGACAAAATTCTGGAAAGAAAGGGAAGCATTCCAACAAAAAACAGTACCCCGGTCCCCCAGTCAAGATCATGAAGAATGCCTCTGGCACGGACCTCACCGGCCACCTCGAGGACTGCTGCGTTCACAGCGTTCGGTCCTACCTCGGTCGTGAGAAAACACCCACGCCGCTATCATTGTGTCCTACTCCTAAAATTCAAATCTCTCCCACCGACTTGTAGATAGAATGCAAAGAAGACTAGTTGATTGACATCAAGTACATGATTATGAGTTGATTCTTACCTTGAAGCCCCTCGCAATCCACGCCTCTTTTTCTGCACGAGTCTTGAATTTTACTCCAGGAGCGTATTGAAGAGCGTATTCCCTGTAAAACTCAGAAAAAAGGCTTGATGAGGAATCAGTACTCACATTCTCCAACTCCTTCTCCAGGTCCTCTCCTTCGCGCCGCATTGTGATCAAATCTTCTTGGCGCATTGTGATCTCCTCCACAACGCCCAAGTTCGCCATTGTAGCTCCTTCCTTCAAACCAAACTGCACATTGACAAGAAAGGAATTGTTGATAGGAACAGATAGGCCATATTGGTTCATCGTCAGCATCTTCACTAATTGCATCCTTTCTATTCTGGTAGCTACAATCCAAATTGTCACTCTGTCTGTCAGGCATCTCTTCTGACAACTTTTCAAAACTGTCCTCTACCAAGCTAAAGTGAGCCGGATCTAGCCTCATCGGCGGCTTCTAATCCGGGGTTTTAATTCGGCGCACAAAGGAGGACCTCCCGCTTACGCAATTTCCCAGGATCACTTGCCGGAGTTGCCGGCATCACCTGGTTAATTCAAGCTACGCGACGATGGGGGAGCTGTGCAGACAGGGAGGAATGCGGACGGAGTAAAGGCGCGGAGCAGATGATCCGGCGGGCTGCTCGATGACGGCGGGTACGGCAGGGTCTCAACGACTGTAGGGCCGGGCATCATCGGCGCGGACGCTGACGCAATACCCGGCAACGGCAGGGCATCACCGGCATTCGACCATCAAGGCAGGGCAGGGCAGGGCTTCATGCCCCGAAAGCCCTTTAAGGCTTTGATGCCGGGGCCGGGGGTCCAGACCCCGGTACCCAACGGCGCTGCTGCCTGGGCCGGGGCATTATACCCCGATACCCTTCGGCGCAGCTGTCGGGGCCGGGGGTTTTTACCCTCGTCGGGGACTGCCGGGGCCAGGGGTGTATACCCAGGCCGAGGGTATATACCCTGCTCTGCCCTGGCCGGGTGATTATACCCTGGCCGGGGGTTCATACATCGGGTTTATACCCTGGTTTTACTTGGCTGGGACCTAATACCCTCTTGTACCCAATACCTTGATACCTCGATACCATGGATGTCTCTACGTTAACCCGTACCTACTAGGAGTTATACCCTTCAGTCCTTTATATCATCATTCTGAGCCTCTTTTATTCAAGGAAGTTTACACTTGTACCGCATTCAAAACTGACATGATTTATACTTATCAAAACAAATCAAACATTTATTCAATATAACGTTTAACATGACACTTAAGAAAAACGTCATGTCATTTACCTCCTCCTCTACACCACGGACTCTGGTATCTTCATCTTTTTCAACATCTACTAACTTCTTCTTTTGGTCCATCCGCTCCTCGTTCTCAGAACTGTCTTTGGAATCTTTCGTCGCACCGTCTAAACTTAAATCCTCTATTTCATCGCCTTGAGACCTTCATCGGCATCACCCTAGTAGACAAACATTATACTCATTAAACTCAAGTGTCGGATGCCATGTATTCACTTTATCTTCCCTTACACGTTTATTGGTGTAAAACCCGTGTTCAGGTGACTCGTGTATCGTTCCAGGGATTCTGTGAAGTGACCAAGACAAGTAGTGCTAAAACAACCAAACCCACAAACGTTTCTAGTCCCAACTTATGTTTTAGCCTTGCATGACAAGGGTATCCCTTTGCAAGAGGGGATGCACAAAGACTCTTTCCCTTATGTTTATCGTGGCGGAAACTTCCACACTTAGACTCTACACACACACACACATACTAAGGCACACATTACGTCCTCACAACTAATCCGTCCTATCCGTCCGAACTAGCGGTCGCACGCAGCCGTCCCGGTTACCCTATCACCCTTACTACAATGACAGACTCCAAGAGCTCCGAATCCGGCTAGAAGACGTCTACACGTATTCCTCAGTCACGTCATCGCGCGATCCGTCCTCTCGAGACTACAGAGGAACCAAGTCTGTGGCGGTGGAGGTCGGATTGGAATCCGCCTCACACACTCTACTCCTGCACCCTCCTGCACCGTAAGTGTTTACCACAACAGCTTTCCTCTCCTGCACACCTGCACCAGTTCAAGACACAAGGCACTCAAGAATACGCCCAACCCGACTTCAACTCCACAAACGATCTAACAAAGAATCCGGATTCCTAACTCCCAACTCACAACACACAAGGTAGATCCGGCTTTCCAAGCACTCAACCGGAAAAGGAGACAGGAAATGATCACACCGAATATGCGCATAAGAAGGTTCGATTAACACTCAAGCAAGGAATGCTTTGGTGGACAAAACTCCCACCTATAAGTACTTCTAAGTCAACGACTTAGATCCCTAATCGGATTGCGGCGCCGGCCTACCAGGCCTACTCCTCAAAAAGCGGCACGCATTCCCAAAAAGAAAACACTATACTGGCCTAGGACGGATACCAATCCGACCTCCTAACTCTGGCCGTCTTTTGACTGCCGGCCTCTAAGACGTCCTACCTCTTTCTTCGCGAACTAACTCCGTGCTTGGCCGCTTGATGGCGTCGGCTGCGATACGCCCCGCCTTCACTCTCTTGCCCGTGTCGGTGATCACGTACTCGTCCTCGCTGGAGTTAGTCTCGTCCCGCTCTTCAACTCTTCCTCTTCGAATGCTCGAGGCCGATGTCGTGAAGCTTCGCGCCCGGGAGACTTCTCGTATTCCTCGGCCGTGAGCTTCCTCTTCGCGATGCGCGTGTTCTTGGCCGGCGAGTCTGGCTGGGGCGGGTGCATCCGACTCCGTCTTCACCTTCGCCTTGCCCTTCGTGTCGGTCGGATCGAGAGGGCCCGAGATCCGTCCTCGCCAGTATCCGGCCGCGGGGTCTTGGCCGGAGTAGAAGTGAAGGCCGACATCACTACCTCCTTTATCTGCTCCCGGACGGCGTCGAGCAAAGACCTTGACCTCGGCGTTGCTCTTCTCTACTTTTGTGGCGTACGTCTTCGCCGCCAAGAGGAATTTCTTGAATGTCTCTCGCCTTGAAAACCTCCGACTCCGAGGATTCCGGCCTCGAACAGGTTCGCCCTCTGCAAAGACACTTCGGCCGAACCTCTCGCAGATTTCCACGAGCTTTACGACTGCTCGTTTGCCGTGATTACGGCCTGCCTTCCGACCGGGAGTTCCTCCTCCCTTCTCCGACCGTCTCGCGAAGACGTCTATTCTCCCGAGGATTAGCTTGGTCACTTGCTTCTCTCATGCAGCCGGAATCGCTCCTCGTCCGGTTTGGAGTCCCACTTCTTTGACCTCCAAAGAATGTCTTCACTCCAAATTCTTGGCATAGCTTCGCCATCCCTTGGTAGAGGAAATGCGGCACCGGCTTCCGTGAAGTGGTGCCATGCTCGCCTCATGGGATCCGGGTGATTGGCGGACGGACGAGAGGTGGGGAGTCGGGGTCGTTCGGATTCATGGGGTTCTCCCAATCGGCCGTAACTTCCCCTTCATCCACCGGCCTCGAGGTTGTCCCCTCTCGATCCCGAGTTCCGGCCTCGGTCGGATTCGTGGGAGGGGACGGGGACGGAAGGATGATTACCTCTGACGCGTCCGCGGTGGGGTTGCCTCCGGGCCGCTCTCTGCAGTGCGTCGGGTGGAACGTCCCCTTCGTGCGATCCGACCTCGTCCTCCTCCTCTTCCGAGTACACGGCCTTGCTATCCGTACTCTCCTCCGACTCGAACACGCCCGTTGTTTTGCGGCGACAGTAGCGATCTCATAGTTCGACTCCTCCTCATCCGTCAAGACACCTCCTCCTTCTTATGCAATGGTAAAGAAAAGGAGTAATAGGGCTAGGACGGGTTTTACCTACGTTTTCCATGCCGGGCGACTAAGTCGCGGATGATCATCCCCGTCCGTGCGCGTTCGTCGCGCAAGGAGCCCAGGACGGTGTTGGCCAGACGTCACGGTGATCCGGTGCGGCTTCTCTCCGTGAATAATCGGCGCCAAAAACTTGATGACGGCGTGCTCCCTCGGTTCCTGCAATCCTCGATCGAGTAGCCATTGTTCTTGTGTGGATCCCGTGGAACGCCTTCTTCGCCCACTTGTGTTTCCGGCCGCACAACCCTACTCCGTTGTTTACGGTCGGTAAGTAACAGACTCTCCGATCTTCGGCCGTCCGAGGAAGCGGCTTCCCTCTAACCGTCCCCTCGAACTGGTTTGGCGCGCCGACCTTGATCTCGCGCACCATCTCCGCGTCGCGCAATCCCCAGGGCGTATCCAGCAGGCCGGCTAACCCCATCCTCTCGAGGTCTTCCGTCAAGGACTTCTTCTCATTCTCCTCGATCGGCATACACGGCGACACGAGCTTAATGGAAATCTTCAGCTCCTCTTGCTCCTGAGCGGAAGCGGACGCCGTTCCTGCCATCGGAAAGAAGTGCGCAAGGAAATAGAGAGTCGCCGGGCTGAGGTCGGCCAGTGGGCCGGATCGGAGCTAAGGACGGAAAGCAGAAAGACGGAGGGCAGGAGCGCAAGACGACAAGGGGCGCAGAAAACGAGGAGGCAGGTGACGACAAGGGCGGACGGGTTGCCTTATATCGAAGGGGCCGGAGTTAAGTCCGACCATCATCACATGGTCCGCCGCCATAATTGTCCTCCCCGTACGGAGTCGCCTTCTAGATTTCTCGCCATTATTAAATTCTTCGCCACTCCGTCCTTCACCTACCATCATAACTCCTAATCCGTCCTCTGACAGCACGTCCTAGCCGTACGGGGACAGAGTACGGATTGGCAAATCCGTCCTACTTAACATAAACTAGAGTTTAACTAATTCCTTTATTTGTAAAAACGTAATTGCCTTATAGTATACGGCTTAGCAAATACATAGGTCGGATTCTAGACACTATACTTATTCTTAATGCGCATTAGAACATAATGGCCAAAAATCGAAAAAAACGGGGTCCGACATCAAGCTGTAATAATTTAATAGCAAAAAATCAAGAATACTACCTTACCTGCCACTCGGAATCCTGTGCAACCTCATCACCCCCTATGTAATAACATAGAGATTCGCTGGATGTCGATCCACTTCTTCCACGCTCCCGCTCTTCGATAAATCTCTCGCTATCGTTCCCATCTTCAACAGTGTCTTTCTCGTTAATCTCGATCACTGTGTCAAGATTGATCGACCGCATTTTGAGATTCCGCCTATAATGGGGCCCGACTTCATCATCGTTCAGATCATAATCAGTAGAGCCTCCCTCATCTACACTCGACCTAGACACAGCCACCTTTTGCAATGCACTTCGTTTGCGTGCTTTTGTATTACTAAAACGAATACCCCCTCTCTTCTTCTTCTTCTTAGGCACACTCTCATTGGATCTCTCCGACCCCAAGCTTACCACGTCCATTACGTCTAGACTCTAAACAAAAGCACACAGATCGTACCGTCACGATACCTTATCAACACCAACTAAACCAGCAAAGGAAAGGACCATCTCATCGTCCTACTCCTATTTATACAAAGTTTACAAGCCGCCCCCTAACCTAATTTGCGCAGTTCATCATAAATTACCGCAACAAATATGACGGCTCATGCTCTGCCAAATGTGACAGTCTCTGACATGAGATGCTAATCTATTTTTTGAATTTGCATACAAATACTCTGACAGTGACGGCCGCCGTCACTTTTCCAATTTTGAGACTGTCATCACTTGCACATTAATGATACTAATTACAATTGCCTAATGGAATACAATATTTACCCTTCATTATGGTAATTTTCTGATTTATTCAATCTCCAAATCTTATTTATATTGAAGCTCAATAGAGGGTGAGAGAGAATACAAACATCAAAGCTTACACACAAGGTAGAGCAATGAATGCTTGAATGAGATACATACTCATTCGAAGCCCTTGCTTATGTATCCATAGGTAGGCACATGGTGCTACAAACAATATGGGATAATCGAGAGGCTAAGTCCTCTCTTCTCTCTCTCTAAGGCTTTTAGGACCAGCCCTCTTCACACACCCTAGAGGACTAAGACCTAGCCTCTATTACTTACTCTAACATACTCTAATAACTATTAGGTGCTCTTATAAACTACGAGCAACCTAATCTCTAACACTCCCACTTTGCGAGTAGTTTTCTCCTCGCAATCCCATCTCCTTGTGCCTCACCTTCGTAAACGCCTTGGTCAACATATCACACACTATGTCCTCCATTTGGTAATACGTCAAGATCTCCTCTCCATCCTCTAACTATCTTGGGCGCATTTGGCAACAAAGCCAATTCCCATGTGCCATTGTTTTGTTTGGTCAACTCCCACTTGCTTGCATGCACACTTTGCAAAGCATCACCCAAACAAGTGACCTCCTCTCCCTTATTGGATACCATGGGCCTCGTGCACGCTGCCCCTCTTCAATCTTCCTCATGTGATTCAACCTCCAAATCCTCCTCTTCCTTCTCTTTCGGCTCTTGCACTCCTTTAGGCTCTTCTCCAACTTAAGCCTCTTGTACAACGCACGCTGAAATTGGAGTTGCATCCACCCCAATCACCATAGTGGCTCCAAACTCCCACTTGGATGCATCTCCACATTCGCATCTCGACAAGTGGCCTCCTCCGCAATCACCACATCACGAGCCGCTGAATTTGATGTCCTATTCTTGATTTGCATGCCATTTACCATCCTTTCAAGGACCTTCAAATTCTTCACATTCAAATGCCCAAGGCGCCTATGGCGTAGCTCCAAAGGCGCTGATTGTGGCATTTGGTGTGCCACATTGGCCATATCATACATAGAGAACGGCATTTGATACAAACTCCCTTCTCTTGGCAATCTAGCAATCACCTTCCTATTTGCAGCCCTCACAATGCATGCATTATCATCAAACTCCACCTTTAAGCCATTAAGAGCAAGCTTTGCTATGGATAACAAATTTCTCTTTAACTTTGGGATGTGGAGAACCTCCTTTATGTTGATTTTGTGCTTTACTCCCATCACCTTCACCTCCTCAACAATGGTGCCAACTCCGACCGCATGCACAATACTACCATCTCCCAAGTGCACATTTCGTGGTGGTGATATTACCTCATATGTTTGAAATGCTGCCCTATGAGGTGACATGTGCTTGGTGGCTCCCGAATCCATGATCACTTGGCCATGGTGTTGTCATCTCCATCTCCATTTGCAAAGGCATGCTCTTCCCACATCTCCTCTTTGCTTGCAACAACGGCGCTTACAAACGCATACTCCTCCTCATTGTCTTTGTTTCTTGCAACATTGGCACTCTCTTTCTCCTTCTTGTCTTGGAAGCAATACCTTGCAATGTGGCCCGGTTTGCCACAATTGAAGCACGTCCTTGGCCCATTTTGCATCCTCCCTTTGTTTTGAGCCGCCACCAACGCTTCCTCACCACTTTGAGCACCCCTCTCCTTCCTCTTGGACACTTCATGCATCAACCTTGACACCACAAACTCCATCTTAAGGTCAGCAAGTTGCAAGGTCTCTAAAGCCGTTATCAAGTGCTCAAATGAAGATGGGAGACTATCAAGCAAGGACATAACAATATTCTCTTCTTTCATGGGCACATCCAAGCATGCAAGCTGATCCGCAAGTGCCTTGATGTTGTTGATGTGCTCCAACAAGTCAGCCCCTTCCTCCATCTTGATTGTGAAGAACTTGCGCCTCAAGAAGAGGATGTTGGCCAAACTTCTTGTTTCATGGATGTTGCAAAGCACCTTCCATGCTTCCGCTGGTCCTTTGCAACTCTTGATGTGAGCAAGTTGCGCATCCACCAAGTTGAGCCCAATCATGGACATGGCCTTCCTCACCCTTCTTTGGTACTCCTTCTTGTCCTTGTCACTTGCATCAGATGGTGGGGCCTCCTCCGTGCCTTCAACAATCTCCCACAAGTCCATGGAATCGAGTGCCAAGTTCATCTTGAACTTCCACAAGTTGAAGTTGGTGCCATTGAACTTCTCAAGCACCCTAATACCCTCCAGGGAAGCCATGGCAAAGCACAATAGCTGCCCTAACCACACCAACCACTCAAATCTAGCTTCAAAGACTCAAATCAGCCCTCTTGGAGTGTGCAAACACACTTGTGCACAAACTAATGCACAATAAGCCCCTCCAATATTCAAACGAGCAAGATCCACTTGCTCCCACTCAAATCAGATCACACTCAAGCTATTTGACCTCCAAATACTAGATCTAAATCTCTCCAACACTCTAAAGGTGTAAATGCACCTCAAAGCACTCAAATCAGCCCCTACAAGTGTGCAAACACACTTGAGCACAAAAACAATGCTCAATAAGCCTCCCCAACACTCAAACAAGCAAGTTTCACTTGCTCCCACTCACATCAGATCTCATTCAAGCTATTTGACCACCAAATGCTAGATCTAGATGTCTAATACACACACAAGGTGTATTTGCACCTCTAAGCACTCAAATCAGCCCTCTATGCCTCCAAATGAGCACTTGTGCACTCTCTACACTAGGTCACCCCTCAATCTATGTCAAAGAAGCTTCTAGATCAACAAATCACTCAAATCTATGCTTGGAAGCCTCAAGCCACCGCTTTTGCACCTCAGAGTGCTCAAATCAGCCCTTAATGCACACAAATGAGCACTTGTGCACTCCCTTCACTAGATCAGCCCCCAATATATGTCAAGAAAGCTTGTAGACCTTCAAATCACTCAAAACTAAGCTTAGGAGTCTCAAATCACCACTTCAGCGCCACAATGGATCAAATCAGCCCTTTGTGTGCACACATGCACCCCAAATGCTAGATTCAGCCCTCAATACTTCAAGTGCGCTTCAAGTTGATCACAATTAGCACTCCAAAAGCTCAAAACCACTCCAAACAAAGGATTTGGTAGCCAACAATGCAAATCAGCACCTCCTTGTGTTAGTATCACTCTACCTAAGACAAGGGAAGCATACAATACTCCAATGGCTTCAAGAGTCCTCCAAACACCTCCAAAGTGCTTCAATTGCCTCCAAATGCTCCAAATCACCTCCAAACACCTCTAAATGGTTGCAAACACCTCCAAATGGCTCCAAGTGCACCTCCAAAGCTCCAAATGGTTGCAAGCACCTCCAAGTGGTTGCACACCTCCAAGTGCACCTCCAAAACTCCAAATGGTTGCAAAACAACGTTAAATGCCTCCAAATTACCTCCAAACACATCCAAATGGTTGCAAACACCTCCAAATGGCTCCAAGTGCACCTCCAAAGCTCCAAGGAGTGCAAATCAACCCTCCAAGTGTGTGCAACACCTCCTTGACCTCTCCAAGCCTCCAAATGTATTCTAACTCAACCTCACTACAAGAGTAGTGGGCCCATAACCTATTGAAGCTCAATAGAGGGTGAGAGAGAATACAAACATCAAAGCTTACACACAAGGTAGAGCAATGAATGCTTGAATGAGATACATACTCATTCGAAGCCCTTGCTTATGTATCCATAGGTAGGCACATGGTGCTACAAACAATATGGGATAATCGAGAGGCTAAGTCCTCTCTTCTCTCTCTCTAAGGCTTTTAGGACCAGCCCTCTTCACACACCCTAGAGGACTAAGACCTAGCCTCTATTACTTACTCTAACATACTCTAATAACTATTAGGTGCTCTTATAAACTACGAGCAACCTAATCTCTAACAATTTACTTCACTACGAGTTCCAAATACCAATTGTCTTATATATCTGCATCATACCTAGTCAGTATCCTTTTTTCACATCCACTATCGATGCTCGTTGGTCCTCTCGCACATCATGGCTTCCTCCTCCTCTGAACCCACTACTGCAAACATTGTCGAGATTGTGTCACAGGGAGCACTTGTTCCCATTTGCATGTCTGTAGGGCTTGAAGGTGTCGTAGAGATTAAAGCATCCTGGCTTGGAATTCGATTCGGCTACAATGCATCTTCACTGTGGTTAGAGAGAGAACTTCTGGAACCCAATACTAATCATGTTCAGTACTCCATGGTCGTAGATCCTGTCATCCTAGAGAATAATACTACAACCTGGAAGCTTAGACCTGGAAAGTATCGCCTCTACGGCTTGACGGAGTTCGTCATGAACGCCTCAACAGTTCTCCTGACCCCACGTAGTTCTTCTACTATCTCCACGGTTGCTCCAACTCTTGCTCGTGTCAAAGTTGAACCAGGTCTGGAAGTCACCATTGACATTTCGGATTCATCAGATGACGAGAAGAAGTCTTCTCCGCAACCATGTCGTCTGTCCTCTGATATTCCATTGCCACCTCCTGTTAGGGATAACTATGTAAGAGCCACCCCTACTTCTTTAATTTCATCGCAAATTGTTAAACCCAAAAAAATTCTTCCATCCCTCTGCAATCTCGCTAGAATGCCCAGTAGCAAGACTCTCCTCAATTGATTTCAAAACCATCCGCACTGTCAATGTATCTTTCTTGCCTCCGTCATTCAATGGCGATGTACTCTTCATCTTTCCGCCCACTCTTCCGTCTGCAACTCACAAGGTCGCGAAGTCCATGGAGGGGATGGATAAACCGTACGACGGCCATGTGTGGACGAGGACGATGACTACCAACATCAGCAATACGCAAGGCTTGTCTTTCCGATACTCGAACTGTGTAGGACATCTACAGTGCCACAACCCGAACTGCGACTTCTTGCAACGACCTGATCGAGTCGCTGGAGTGAACGATGTCGAGTTTGAAGGCATTACGAAAGACCCCTTTCTTGTAGGCGGATCGCCCCCGCCCACCTCGACGTTGGTCTGTAAGCTTTGCAAACAACCTCTTGTTTGTGTTGCGCCTTGTTCTGCGAAAATCTTTTACGTACTTTGAGAAGATTGTCAAGAGCGTGCATGTGTTCATATAGGAACACACGAACATCCTGTCAAAGTCGGAGATTATAGATGTGTACGGAAAAAAATTGATGAGTTATTAGAAGAGCATGTTGACCGTAACCCTCAAGCAACCGTTTCCAAAATAGTTATGGAAACCAGTAAAGACTTGTTAGGTAACTTACTTCTCCGTGACGAAGGTGACTCCGAAACCGGCAATCAGCAGCTCGAACCTGTCTTTGAACAATGCAAAGAGTTCAACTCTCCCAGCATGCGCAATCGTATCTACACTTTCAAGTACTTGCGTAGGTATGGCATTCTCGATGGGATCACAAAGCTCAGAGGTCTCAGCAACTGGGCATATGTGCAACACAACATATTTCCTGGCCAAGGCGACGAATCGGAGAAAGTCTTCATCTTCAAAATGTCCGAGGTCGGCCCCGGTAGCGGTGTTGATCTCGTTCGCCGTATGCAGCCTGGAGGAAATCTCGCCCACGCATGGATGATGTTCGACCATGTCAAACGCGTTACGGATTGGACCACCATGGCCTGCCACGTGTACGACTCACGTTACCAACGCATTCTAACCATTGCATGCTGTGATTTTCAGTCAGAGGACAAAGATGCTCAACTCGTCTTCTGGAAGAACCTTAATCATGTGATGGCGAGGAACGGAGTACCCAAGCCGCAGTTCCAAGGATTTATGGCTGATAGTGCTCAAGCCAACTGGAACGCAGTGCGAATCATCTACGGATCTGGAAACCCTTCTGTCCCCATGGAAGGCCGCGAGCGCACATGTTATTTCCATTGGACTCAGTCTCTTGAGAAACATACGAAACAATACATTGTGCCCGAATTGCAAGGCCAACACCGGATTCCCTGTAAGCAGTACAAGGATGCGCGCACCATGGAAGAGGCTGAGACCCGATATTGGGCTATAAGAGCGTGGTGGGCATCCTCGAAGGCCACCTCCGAAGTTGGTTTAGAACACTTAGGTCATTGGCTTGCGTACTCGCTCTTCAGATACAGACAATGGGGTGGATTTATGGAACTAGTACGTATACAATTTCTTTGCCATATCCTTGCTTATTAGATGCTCCACAGTAGCTTCTAGAATGGTCTAACACTACCGAAGAATTGACAGTTATGTTTTAATAATATATAGTTTTAATTATTTTTTAGTGGATTTATATACTGTGAATTTGAATTAAGTACAAATCTAAATTCTGATTAAATGCCTAATACGTTTGTACATTGCAGGAAAAAAAATATTCGGCAGAAGAACTCGCAGAGATGCCTTCATGTAATCTTGCGGAGTCAATTCATAACAAGTGGCTGCAAGCGTCTGGCAATAAGGGTAGGGATCTCTACGTCGCAGCCGTTGACGACTACGTTCGGGCCTTCCTCCAAGTGGTCGGCTACCATCAATTCAATAAAGGCGGAGCAAGTGGTTCTGGACCATCCGTAGAAGAACTTCGTCAGCGTCTTTATACCGCTTAACGTCGGGCTAATCGATCCGGCAATCCATCTTGCCTTAACAAGGCAGTTATGGACTTCCCTGAAGCTGAAGCTTACTGTACGCGTGACGCCCACTTGGAGGGGGCAGAGATTTTTGGTTCCAGGAAACGTAAGGCTGATGTTCCCATTGGTGCCGAAGATGAAACTTATCGACCTGACACCGTGAGTTACTCACGTCCTCGAATAGAGAGAAGAGTCACACGAGCTCTTGCTGAGAATCTCAGTCCTATACACGAAGAAGATGAAGTTCAGCAACAATCGATGGAACCCCTCGCTTCTCCAAGACCCAGTACTCAGCGCGTTATTACTATCCAAGAGACGAGAGTAAATGAGCGTTTATGGCACATTGCTCGTTTGAAGGAATCCTCATCCAAGGCTTGTTGGGGTATTATGGCCAAGACCATGAAGAAATGCGAATCCCGCATTGTCCAGAACGGAAATGCGACCGCAGCTCCAACTTACACCGGCGTATGGCAACGTCCTCAAGAAGGTCCAAAGAAAACTGATCAGTTCTTCTTTTGTCCAGACGACATTGAGCGTTGTGTGAAAGGCAGTCGTCGTAAATGGATTGAGCCGTTCTCTCGGAAACAAGGACGACCGCCTATTCCCTCTATTTGGCTCGTGAAGATTGGGACTAATTTGACAGTTGACGAAATAGAGGCGTTGGAGAATGCGGGTTTTCGGCTCGCACAGAAGGAACGCCTTCCTCTCAACCGCACATTCAATACTTCTGCCCACCGAGAGACTTGTCACATATTACTGTGCCGGACAAGGCTGATCTGTACCCCAAATCACGCAAGTCTAAAGTTCTTCGACGCATTAAGGCTGTGACTCCGAAGCACATGAAGAACATTGATTCAGCTCGTGCCATGGAGGCAAAAATTCTCGAGGTGACCATGATACCACAACCTGGTTTTGGATGTATTGTTGCTTTGGAGTCGGATTCAGAGTCTATCTATAAACTATCTCTAAGTGAGAACCCTGAGTGTTCTTGCCCAGTGTTCAAAAAAACCATGACTAAGTTAGGACGAAAAGGCGAACCGTATAGACATTGTAAGCACTTATACTTCGTGTTGGTATTGGTATGCAAATTTGATATTGATAGAGACCTCTTCATCCACGCGCCCACCCTTAGTTTCAACGAGGTGAAAACCATTATAGAGCGGGGAATCCTAGACCAAGTTAGAGAGTAGACTACCTCAATTTCACATTACGTAAACCGACATTCACATCTACCCATTCTACATGTTATCCCTGTAATCGTGTGTTTCACACGTTATTTATTTTGATTTCAGCGTTTTACAAAAGTCAATAAATGTATCCCTATTTACAAAAATGTATGAATTGCTATACAACTTCGACTTCCGATTTCAAAGTTATGATATACTAGCCTACTCTGTAAAATTTGTAAATGTCGTTTAACGTTTGAAGAACGTGGTTTAAGTCTACCAGATTTCAGAAATATTAGCCTTACCTCCACGGGTTTGGGAACACTAAACCACGGTAATAAGTCAAGAATATTCGAATATTCTTGAGAATATTCCTGAAAAAATAGTAAAATGTTATTTTTAGATTTTTTTATACTAAAAACACCACTGCACCGCTCAAATTGCTGAAATTTGATGCCTCAACGCTCACCGCTCACCGCTCTCCGCTCACACCGTAGCTACGTTCGGGTATCCCTTTGCAAGAAGGGATGCACAAAGACTCTTTTTCTTATGTTTACCGTGGCAGAAACTTCCACATCTAAACTCTACTCACACAAACACCTACACTTAGGCAAGCGTTACGTCCTGACAACTAATCCGACCACGCCGGATTAGCAGGTCACGCAGGCCATCCTGGTTGCCCTATTGCACTTACTACAATGACAAACTCCAAGAGATCCGAATCCGGTTAGAGGACGTCTACACGTATTCCGGTCACGTACTATTCTTGATCCGTCCCCTGAGACAGCAGAGGAACCCAAGTCCGTGGCAGTTGGAGGTCGGATTGTAATCCGGCCTCGCACACTCTACTCCCAGACCCTTCCAGACCTTAAAGTGTTTACCACAATAGTTTCCCTCTCTCAGACACCTAGACCAGTTCAAGACACAAGGCACTTGCTAATACGCCCAACACGACCTCAACTCCACAGATACGATCTAGCAAGGAATCCGGATTCCTAACCCCCAATTTACAACTCAGAAACAGTAGATACGACTTCTAAGCACTCGACCTCAAAACGGAGACAGAGTAAGGATCACACTGAATATGCGCATAAGAGGTTGTTGATTAACTAGTAACGAATGTTTTAGGTGACAAACCCTTCACCTGTAAGTACTTCTAAGTCAACGACTAGAAACCTAACTAGATTGCGGCGGCCGACCTACAAGGCCTACTCCACTAAAAGCGACTAGCTTCTCAAAAGATTTTACCTACTGTTCTAATCCGACTTCCTAACTCTGGGCTGGATTCTAACTTACGGATTCTGAATCCGTCCTACCTCTTCCTCTTTGAGCTTACTCCATGCATTGGCCGTTTCAGGGGTGTTTCTGCAATCCGGCCCGCCTTGACTCTCTTGCCTATGTCGGTTACGAACTCCTCGTCACTCTGGTCCCCTTCCGTATCAGCATCGCTCTTCAATTCTTCTTTTCTCTAAAACGTTGACCCCGATTTTGTGGAGCTTCTGAGTGACTGGGGATTTCTCCCATTCTTCGTTCGTAAGCCGCCTCGCCACTGAGCGGGTATTGTTGGCCGGAGAATCAGCTGAGCCGGCTGCACCTTCTTCTATCTTTACTTTGCCCTTCGGATTGGCCGAACTCGAAGGTCCTGCATCCGTCCTCTGAACTTCGACCTGCTCAGGCCGCCCGACCGGAGTCTGCGCTGGCATACCTGCAAAGGCCTGAGTTGAAGCCATCTCCGCAATCCGCTCACAAACGGAGTCCAACACCACCTTCACTTTGTTGTTGCTCTTCTCGATCTTTGTCGAGTAAGTCTTTGCTGCAAGCAGGAACTTGCGGAAAGTCTCTGCCTTGAAGACTTTGGACTGTAAGATTCCGGCCTCGAATAGATTTCCCCTTTGGAGGACCTCGGCCAGAACCTCACAAATCTCCACGAGCTTGATGACCTGCTCGTGAGCAGTTTGAAGTGCTTGCCGGCTAATCACGAGCTCTTCCTCCCTTTGCTTGACCGTCTCTCTCAAGCGTCTATTGTCGGTCGTAAGCTTTGGGATGTGCCTCTCCAACTGCTGATATTGCTCCTCGGTCTGCTTGGAGTCCCACTTCGTCATCGCTTCTAGCAATGTCTGCACTCCAAACTCCTTACACATCTTTGCGATTAATTCCTGATAATGGAAGTAAAGTGATGCCATGCCCTCATCATTGGGTCCAAATGATTTGGAAAGGATATGGCCAAACGGAGTCAGGGGTCGTTAGGCTGGATCGGAGTTGTCCACTCCGTTGCTACCTTGTACTTGTCTCCGGCCGTAGAAGTTTGACCGCGGTCGTTTTGAACTCCGACCGAGGCCGGACGCTCAGTAGGGGACGGGGACAAAAGTATGATTACCTCCGGTGTTGCTTGCAGCAGGGTTGCCTCGCGAACCGGCCCTTGGGACGCTTCCGGCTGCACCTCTTCGTCATCGGATCCGGCCTCCTCTTCCTCATCCGAGTAGACGACCTTGCTGTCTACGTCTTCCTCGGATTCAAAGACGCCGTTGTTTTAAGCCACCAACGACATCTCGAACTCCGACTCTTCATCCTCCGTCAGAACCTCCTCCTTGTAATACAAGTGGTGAAGAAAGGGGGTAATGGAGCTCGGCCGGCTCTTACCCACATTCTCCGCGAGCCGGGCGACTAAATCGCGGATGACAATCCCCCAATCCACCTCACGCTCTCCGCAAAGCAAGCCCACGACGGTGTTGGCAAGCCGGACGGTGATACGGTGCGGCTTTTCCGCATGTATGATTGGGGCCAGAAACATCACCACTGCGCGCTCCCTTGGATCTTTGCAATCCTCCACAGCGTAGCCGTTGTTCTTGTGCGGCATCTCGTGAAAGGCCGTCTTCGCCCACTTGTGTTTCCAGCCGCATAACCCTACTCTGTTGTTTCTGATCAGGCCGTAAACTGCCCTCCAATGATCGGCCGTCCAAGTTGGCGGCTTGCCTCTGACCGTCCCCTCAAATTGGTTCGGCGCGCCGGTCTTTACCTCGCGCACCATCCTTGCATCGCGCATTTCCCACGGGGTGTCCAACATGCCGGAAAGTCCCATGCGATCGAGGTCTTCAATCAACGCCTTCTTCTCCTTTTCCTCGGCCGGAATGGTCAGAAGCACCAACTTGATGCATATCTTCAGTTCCTCTTGCGCCGCAGTAGAAGGAGATGCCGATCCTGCCATCGAGAAGTAAAACGACAAAAGGTAACCAGTGGCTGAGGTGAGATCGGCCAGAGGGCCAGATCGTAACAGGAGGACGGAAAACAAGGAGCAGAAAGCAGGATCGCAAGAATGCAAGAAAGCAGGAAAGTGAGAAGGCAGGTAACGACAAGAGCGGGCGGGTTGCGTTTTATAGGGTGGGTTGGATTCAAGCCCGACCATCATACCCTGTCCGTAGGCCATCATGGCCGTCCTCGTACAGAGCCGTCTGTCGCACCCCTCGTCATTAGTGTCCATCCACCCACTCTGGCCTTCAGACAGTACGTCCTCGCTGTTCGAGTGCGGAGTACGGGTTCATGAACCTGTCCTTCTTATTCAAAACTACATTCTAAAGTTAACACGTAATTGATTAAACTTATTTGCCTAATAGTTTACAGCCTATCACATACTTAGGTCGGATTCTAGACACTATAATTATTCTTATTGCGCATTTAAACATATTAAGCACCCAATTAAAAAAACAGGGTCCGGCAGCGTCTCAGCCTCTTCTATGGTGCGCGCATCTTTGTACTACTTACAGAGAATGCAGTGTTGTTCTTGCAATTCCTGCATGATGTATTGTTTAGTATGTTTCTCAAGAGACTGCGTCCAATGAAATTAAAATGTCCGTTAGCGGCCTTCCATGACGACAACAGGGTTTCCAGAGCCGTAGGTTATGCACACAGCGTTCGAGTTGGCTTGAGCACTTTGAGCCATAAATCCTTGAAACTGCGGCTTGGGTACTTCGTTCCTTGCCATGACGTGGTTGAGGTTCTTCCCAAAGACGAGTTGAGCTTCTTTGTCCTTTGACTGGAAATCGGAGCATGCTATGGTTAGAATGCGTTGGTAACGTGAATCGTACACGCGGCAGGCCATGGTGGTCCAATCCGTAATGCGTTTGACATGGTCAAACATCATCCATGCATGGAAGAGATTTCCTCCAGGTTGCATACGGGGAACAAGGTCAACACCGCTACCGGGGCTGACCTCGGACATCTTGAAGATGAAGACTTTTTCCAGTTCGTCTCCTTGGCCGGGGAACATGTTGCGTTGCACATACGCCCAGTTGCTGAGACCTCTGAGCTTTGTGATCCCATCGAGAATGCCATACCTACGCAAGTACTTGAAAGTGTAGATACGATTCCGCATGCTCGGAGAGTTTAATTCTTTGCATTGTTCAAAGACTGGTTCTAGCTGCTAGAGAGGAAGATTGCCGGTTTCGGGGTCACCTTCGTCACGGAGAAGTAAGTAACCCTACAAGTCTTTGCTAGTTTACATAACTATTTTGGCAACGGTTGCTTGAGGGTTACGGTCAACATGCTCTTCTTGTAACTCATGTATCTTTTTCCGTACACATCTATAATCTCCGACTTTGATAGGGTGTTTGTGGATTCTTGTATGGACACATGCGCGCTCTTGACAATCTTCTCTAACTACGTAAAAGATTTTGGCAGACCAAGGCGCAACAAAAAGAGGAGGTTCTTTGCAAAGTTTACAGACCAACGTGGAGGTGGGCGGAGGCGCTCCGCCTGCTGGGAAGGGGTCTTTGGTAATGCCTTCAAACTCCACTTCGATCACCCCAGCGACTCAATCAGGTCTTTGCAAGAAGTTGGGTTGTGGCACTATAGATGACCTACACAGTTTGAGGACTGGAAAGACAACCCTTGGGTGTTGGTGATGTTGGTAGTCATCGTCCTAGTCCACACATGTCTGTTATACCGTTTATCCATCCCCTCCATGGACTTTGCGACCTTGTGAGGTACAAACGGAATAGTTGGAGGAAAGTTGAAGAGAACATCGCCATTGAAAGACGGAGGCAAGAAAGATACGTTGACAGTGCGAATTGTATTGAAATCAATGTTCTTAAGTATAGTCTTACTACTGGGCATACTAGCGAGATTGCAGAGGGAGTGGAGATTTTTTTTGGGTTTAAAAATTTGCGAGGAAAGAAGAGAAGAAGGGGTGGATCTGAGATAATTGTTGGCAAAGAAGGCGGCAATGGGATATGCGACGACGGAAGACATGGCTGCAAAGATGACATTTTCTTGTGTTCAGATGAATCGGATATATCAATAGTAACTTGGAGATCTAGTTCGACCTTGTCACGGGCAAGAGCTGAAGCAACCGAGGAGATAGTGGAAGAACTACGTGGGGTTAGGAGAACTATCGATGCGTTCATGACGGACTCTGTCAAGCCTTAGAGGCGATACTTTCCGGGTCTAAGCTTTCAGATTGTAGTATTATTCCCTAAGATGACAGGATCTACGACCATGGAATACTGAACATGATTAGTAACAGGTTCAAGAACTTCCCTCTTTAACCACAAGGAAGGTGCATCGTAGCCGAATTGAATTCCAAGCCACAATGCAGTGATCTCTACGACAGCTTGAAGCCCTAAGGACATGCAAATGGGAGCAAGTGCGCCATGTGACGTAAGCTCAACGATGTCTGCAAGAGTGGGTTCAGATGAGGAGGCAGCCATGATGCACGAGAGCGATAATGAGCATGGATAAAGGATGTGTGAAAAAGATGAACACTTGGTATGCAGCTGTTTATAAGGAAAGTATGGTAGTGGGAGTAAGAATGAGGTGAATTTGGACTCTACAGTCAATGAATCAAGGAAGTACTATCTCGTAGACTATGTGTTGTAGACTTGTGTGTCCTTACTATGGAATATCTTACCTAATGCTGTCATTGTTAAGGGCGGAGGTGAATAAGATTACGTAAGTAATGTTCATGCATTTCAGAGATTTATTTGTGAAAGGTGTAATATAGTTTATTTTTAGTTATTCGTGTACATTAAAATATGTTAATAAAGGAACGCGGGCAAACGGGGCAGTCATTACGTAGAATTATAAGACGTCAACGTTAACCGACATGTTTATAGGGGTATAATAAGTGTTATCATATTTTATTTGGACGTTAGTAATGTTGGTAAAAGTACAGACGGAAGAATATGTTGGTTAAGTGTCGAGTTAAGACAATATTATTAAGTTGCGAGTATTTGGCAGGTTGAATTTTGGAAGAGTGGCAGCGGCCGTCTTTGTCAGAGGTGGTATATTTGAATTCGAGAATTAGATTAGCCTCCCATGTTAGAGGCGGTCAGATTTGGCAAACTGTCAGGCGTCATTGTGGTTGTGATAATTAATGAACAAATATAGATGTTAGGCCATAGCGAGCGAGTGGGAATTGTATAAAGAGGAAGAGATCAACGAGACCTGCCTTTCCATTGTTCTTTGTGTTCTTGTGGATGTAGGATTTGGGACAATGTTATTTGGTGCAGCTTGTCTTCTAAGCATGGATGCAGTAAGCGTAGGTTGCGAGAAATCCAATGATGGTTTGACGAAGAAGAAGAAGAGGAGAAGAGGGATACGTTTCAGTAATACCAAATTGCGGAGGCCAAGCGCATTGCAAAAGATTGGAGCGTCACGGTCAACTGGAGACGATGGAGGCCTTGCTAATTTTGACGGAGACGAAGAAGAAGCTCGGCCAGCATTCACGCGGAATGTGAAGATGCTCTCTATCAATCTCGACACGGTTGTCGAGATTGGAGAGGATGAAACACGTGACAAAGTAGATGCATGGAAGAGTTCTGGAGAGGAGCAAGAGCATGATAGAAGTAATTCAATATTGAGCGATTCCCTGAGTTACTACATTGGAGGCAATCTTGGAAGCCATGGCGTTACGGTAGATTCTGAGACACAAGTACGGTGATAATAAGGAGTTTTGTCAATGCCTTTTAGTAATTCATGTTTACAAATATTTTTGATTAGATACAAGGTGATCCATGGACGGGTTATAAAGATGATGGCGTTGAAATCGTACTTGTTGGTTGTGAACGGAAGGATGGAAATGATGGTCATGATAATAAAGAGCGAGTAGATTCTCCAAAGAAATCAAATGCAGAAGAAGAAGAAGAAGGTTTCATTGATCAGTATTTGTAAGGGGAAGTAAATGATACGTTATATTTCATGAGTATCATGAATGAGAGTGGACATGAATTAGAATTCACCTCTGTAGTTTAGTAATGCGTTTTTGTCGTTATGGTATGCAACGACAGTATTCGAGCAACCTACCATGTAGTATGAAAATTATGACATACTATTAAATATGCCATATGTCTACCTTTTCCTAATAATATCAAGTGTCCACCAATTCCTCATATTATGTACAAAATGTCAGTGTGATGTTTTAGTTATTTTTTCCACTAATCCAAAAAATATAAGAATCACGGTAGAAAGGTAGAATAGTTTATAGGTTGGTGAGTAGGATAGACCGCCGTACAGTATTTTGATCTGTAAAATAACATTATACAATAAAAGAGTTGCTAGTTAGGATTGATACAAGTCAGGTAGTCACTAGGGAAGGTTGGGGACGGACGGGGTGAGGGCGGGTAGGCGACAGCAGATGTCATTGCCGCCCGTTTTCGTCGATGAGCGTGGATGAAGACTGCACCCTCATGAGCTCGTAGTCACAACATCGATCGCCTGAGATTGGCGGCAGTTTTGGTCGGCGGGAATGGCGATTAAGGATTAAGGCTGTGAGCGCCTCTAGCCAGATTTGCACCCAGTCGTAGTCGCCTTAGCGGCAGCGCCTTGCGGGAGGGGCTTGGCAGACACTATTGTCAGATGCCATGTATTCACTTTATCTTCCCTTACACGTTTATTAGTGTAATACCCGTGTTTAGGTGACTCGTGTATCGTTCCAGAGATTCTGTGAAGTGACCAATACAAAGTAGTGCTAAAACAGCCAACCACCAACCGTTTCTAGTCCCAACTTATGTTTTAGCTTTGCATGACAAGGGTATCCCTTTGCAAGAGGGGATGCACAAAGACTCTTTTCCTTATGTTTACCGTGGCGGAAACTTCCACACTTAGACTCTTCCCATACAAACACACACTGAGGCAAACATTACGTCCTCACAACTAATCCGACCTAGCCGTCCAAATTAGCAGGTCACGCAGGCCGTCTTGGTTACCCTATCACACTTACTACGACGACAGACTCCAAAAGCTCCGAATCCGGCTAGAGGACGTCTACACGTATACCGGTCACGTACTGTGCTTGATCCGTCCTCTGAGACTACAAAGGAACCCAACTCCGTAGCAGTTGGAGGTTGGATTGGAATCCGGCCTCGCACACTCTACTCCCAGACCCTCCTAGACCGTAAGGTGTTTACCACAACAGTTTCCCTCTCTCAGACACCTAGACCAGTTCAAGAAACAAGCAATCAACCCGACCTCAACTCCACAGAAACGATCTAACAAAGAATCCGAATTCCTAACTCCCAACTTACGACCCATACACAGTAGATACGACTTCTAAGCACTCAACCTAAAAGGGAGACAGAGAAAAGATTACACTGAATATGCGCATAAGAAGGTTTTGATTAACACTTAAGCAAGGAATGTTTTAGGTGACAAAACTTTCACCTATAAGTACTTCTAAGTCAATGACTTACAAAACCTAACTAGATTGCGGCGCCGGCCTACACAGCCTACTCCTCAAAAAGCGGCTCGCATTCCCAAATAGATATTTCTAACTATCCTAGGTTGGATTCCAATCCGGCTTCCTAACACAGGCCGACTTCTAACTTCCGGTCTCTAAGTACGTCCTATCTTTTCATCCTCGAACTAACTTCGTGCTTAGGCCGTTTCAGTGGCGAGGCTGCAATCCGACCGGTCTTGACCCTCTTGCCCGCATCTGTGATCATGTACTCGTCATCGCTTGCGTCCTCGTCCGTGTTGTCCCCGCTCTTCAATTCCTCCTCTTCCGAATGTTGGAGGCCGATGTCGTGAAGCTTCTGGGCTCCAGGGGACTTCTCGTACTCTTCGCTGTGCGGGTATTCTTGGCCGGAGAATCCGTCGGGCCGGATGCACCTTCCTCCGTCTTCACGTTGCTTTTCCATTTTGTATCGGTCGGACCCGAGGGTCCAGCATCTGTCCTCTGAACATTGACCGGATCCGGCCTCGGAGTCTGCGCAGGAGTAGACGTAAAGGCCGGAGTTACCATCTCCGCCATCCGCTCTTGGACGGAGTCTAGCAGCACCTTTACTTCGGCATTGCTCTTCTCGATCTTGGAGGCGTACGTCTTTGCTGCCAAGAGAAACTTCCGGTGTTGAAGATTAGATTGCTCGTAGTTACTAAGGGTAACTAGAGTTGATTACAGTATGTGGAGAGGGTTGGATGAATAGAGTCTTATTGTATATGGAGAGTGTTGGATGAATAGAGTCTTATCGTATATGGAGAGGGCTTGTCCACAAGAGCCTTATCGTGTGTAGAGAAGGATGGACCACTAGAGCCTTATCGTATGTAGAGAGAGAAGGTCTTCTAGTGGTCTATCCTTTGTAGAGTGATCTTGATCACTCAAACCTTATCATTATTGTAGCACCTAGTGCCTTCACTTGGATATATAAGTAAGTACTTGGAATGAGTGAGTATCTCATTTAAGCATTCTTTCCTCTACTACTTGTAAGCTTTGAGTGTGTTGTATTCTCTCTCTCCCTCTATTGAATCTCAACAGGTTATAGGCCCACTACTCTTGTAGTGAGGTTGAGTTTGAGTACTTTTGAACGCTTGGAGAGGTAAAAGAGGTGTTGTATGCACATTTAGGGCTCATTTGCACTACTTGGAGTCTCTTGGAGATTTGGAGGTGCACTTGGAGTCATTTGGAGGTGTTTGCAACCATTTTGAAGGAGGTTTGGAGCATTGGAGGCAATAGAAGCAATTTGGAGGTGTTGGAGGTGACTCAAACACTTGTAAGATTGTATGCTTGTTGTTTGAGTCCTCCTTGCACATTGAAGGTGCTTCTTTGCATTAAGGGCTCTCAAATCCATTGTTTGAAGTGTTTTGAGCTTAGGAGTGTGTGTTGTAATGTTTACTTGAGTGCACTTAGAGTTGAGAGGGCCGAATCTAGCATTTGGAGTGCATATGTGCACACATAGGGCTGATTTTAGCATTTGAGGTGCAAAAGTAGGTGTTTTGAGACTCCTAAGCTTAGATTTGAGTGATTTGTGGATCTACAAGCTTTGTTGACTAGTTTGAGAGTTGATCTAGTGTAAAGAGTGCACAAGTGCTCATTTGCATGCATTGAGGGTTGATTTGAGTGCGTTGAAGTGCAACCACACCTTGTGTGTGTGTGTAAGAGATCTAGATATTCTATTTGGAGGTCAAATAGCTTGAAGAAGATCAAATTTAAGTAGGAGCAAGTGTATCTTGCTTGTTTGAGTGTTGTAGGGGCAACATGGGAGCTTTGCCATGGCTTCTTTGGAAGGTGAGAGTGTTATTGTGGGAGATTGTTGAAGGCATAGAGGAGGCTCCACCATCCGAAGCAAGTGAAAAGGATAAGAAGGACTATCAAAAGAGGGTGCGCAAGGCGATGTCCATGATTGGGCTCAACTTGGTGGATGCGCAACTTGCGCACATCAAGAGTTGCAAGGGTCCGATGGAAGCATGAAGCGTGCTTTGTAACATCCACAAGATAAGAAGCTTGTCCAACATACTCTATTTGAGGCGCAAGTTCTTCACAATCAAGATGGAGGAAGGGGCGGACTTGTTGGAGCACATCAATAACATCAAGACACTTGCGGATCAACTCGCATGCAAGGATGTGCCCATGAGGGAGGATGACATTGTCATGACATTGCTTGATAGTTTGCCACCTTCATGTGAGAGTTTGATTACGGCATTGGAGATCTTAAAACTTGCTGAGCTTAAGATGGAGTTTGTTGTGTCAAGGTTGATGCATGAAGTCTCTAAAAGGAAGGAGAAGGGTGCTCCAAGTGGTGACGTAACGTTGGTGGCGGCCCAAAACAAAGGAAAGATGCAAAATGGCCCAAGAATGTGCTACAATTGTGGCAATTGGGCCACATTGCAAGGTATTGCCTTCGAAACAACAAGAAGGAGAAGGAGAGTGCCAATGTTGCAAGCAACAACAGTGCCAATGTTGCAAGCAACAACAACAACGAGGCAGATTATGCGTTTCTAAGCGTCGTTTTTGCAAGCAAAGAGGAGATGGAAGTCGAGCATGCCTTTGCAATCAATGATGGAGATGACAAGACCATGACCAAGTGGATCATGGATTCGGGAGCAACCAAGCACATGTCACCCCATAGGGCATCGTTCCAAACATATGAGGTAATATTACCACCACGAAATGTGCACTTGGGGGATGATAGCATTGTGCATGCCGTTGGAGTTGGCACCATTGTTGAGGAGGTGATGGTGATGGGAATCAAGCACAAGATCAACATGAAGGAGGTGTTACACATCCCTAAGTTCAAGAGGAACTTGATTTTCGTGATAAAACTTGCTCTTAACGGTTTAAAAGTGGAGTTTGATGATGATGCATGCATTGTGAGAGATGTTAATAGAGAGGTGATTGCTAGATTGCCAAGAGTAGGGAGCTTGTATGAAATGCCCTTCTCCATGCATGAAATGGCCAATGTAGCACACCAAACACCGCAATTAGCCCCTTTGCAGCTATGGCATAGACGCCTTGGGCATTTGAATGTGAAGAGTGTCAAGGCGCTTCAAAGCATAGTGAATGGCATGCAAATCAAGGATGGAGCATCGAATTCGGCGGTTTGTGAGGGGTGCGTTGAAGGCAAGCTCTGAAGGACTCCATTTCCAAGTGAGGGAGGTCAACGTGCAAGCAAGCCTTTGGAGTTAGTCCACTCGGATGTGTGTGGTCGATTTAAGACCATTTCTATGGGTGGTTGCTAGTGCTTTGTCACTTTCATTGATGATTTCTCTAGGAAGGTGTGGGTGTATGTGTTGAAGTCCAAGGAAGAGGTGTTTGCCAAGTTTGTGGAGTTCAAGGCCCTTGTGGAGAAGCAATTGGAGCATAAGATCCAGGCATTTCGGTCCGACAATAGACGGGAGTTCACTTCCAAGGCCTTTGGAAGCTTCTTGCAAGCACATGCCATTGAGAGACAACTATCAACACCATACACACCAGGACGTTGCTACCGTGTGAGCGTTGAGCGGTGAGCGGTGAGCGGTAAGATTTTGGATTTTTTAGGGCTGACTTTGTATTTTAAGTAAAAAAGTTTCTAAAAATAGCATAATATGTTTTATTGGCGAATTATTCTAGAATATTCTCGGGAATATTCAAATATTCTAGACTTATTACCGTGGATTCAGTGACCCATACCCGTGAAAATAAGGTTTAAATTCCTTGAAATTGGTTAGACTTGAGCTCAAGAGTTGACTGTAAATGACAATTTGTTAATGTTAAGAGGTTTCTAAAATAATTGTAGTTTCCACAACATCGAAAATATATCCTTAGCTGGAAGGAATTGATATAAATCTGCTGCTATCCTGGGCGAGACCTTCATGGGGCTTCACAGCCAGACACCAACGCACATTAGAAAGCCTGTTTCGTCTTCACCGAAACGCTTGCGTTGTCGTCTTCTGGGAGACTCTCGAAATCGGCTTTTTCAACAGCTTTGTGAAACAAGGGTACGTGCTGAAACAACAATAGTAACGTTGCATGCTCAAGAGCTGCTGTATCATTTTGCTGATTCGGAGTGTCATTACTTCTCTAGGTACAAGGTTGCCGTGGTGCGACCAGATCTGCAGGAGCTTCTTGCACAGACTCCTTCTGAAGCTCTCGCTCCCGAAGTCGCAAAGTGGAAGGAGAACCCGCTTTTTCACTTCCATTAATCCGAGCTGTTAAGATTAGCTGCTTTGTACAAGTAACAATCCTTTCCACCACATGGCACTGCATAGGCTACTCCAATTCTTCCCTCCACAATCACATGACTTGTCCTCTAGCTTGCCATTCATCATTGTTAGTACTTTGACTGAACCTACTTGCTAGAGCAATCACCCTCAACATAGATCTCCTTGCTCAAGAGCAGACAGTTATAAATGAGCCGAATGAAAATCAATTTGCCGATTTGGGTCCGAAAGCTTAAACTTTTTGCCGGTTTAATATTTTAAAAATACCCGAGTATCGCATGGTTTTCACACGATTATCAACTGATTATTAACACAAATCGAGGATCATAGCTGGATGGTGTCAGAAAACCGACTCTAGGCCTACCAATTCTTCCATTAGCATGCAATTTTTTTTGCTTTTATCAAGTGTGGCATGTAGTGGCAGCAAACGAAGCCGCAGCAGCTCCGGCACGGATGACATTCTCAGATGGAAGCATTTCAAGCTATTCACTTGAACTTTAGAGCATGGAGTCAAGCAGTCCAACACGGTCCTCGGCAATGCCGTAGTATGTAATTTGTATTAAAAAATTTCATCACATTCAATGCCAACTCTCATTTCAAATGTGAGTCGTGGCCATACACCTTCAATAACTATTTATCAGCTAGTCATAGTTCGAGTCAGTCCCTGTATCACTGTTGCTGCGATCACCAGCTTCTGAAGTGAATTCTAAAAAATCCTCCCAAATCGTCTGTAGTGGCAGTATTTCATACACATTGCAGCTGAAGCACCCCCAAGTCTTGCCCGTCATGTCCTTCAGGTACTCGTCTCCCTTGTTCCGTGCTATACACGCAGAACACCACGCTTTGTGACAATAATCACAGGGGATCACAAACTCCTCTCCTCCACACCAATTGCATTGCTCATCATCATACTGGACGTTCTTCGTAAATACAACGTCGCCCAAAAAAAGTTTGCACGAAATGCAAATTCCAACACCAAGACGAGGATGCTCCATCAAACAAGCACGGACTTTTCTCTCTCCACATGCAGTGCACGAATACAAATACAAAGGATCGACATCGGCTGCATGCCCCGCCATTTGATCGACTTTAACTCTGCAAGACTAACAAACTTTGAATGAAAGATGGCCGAAAAGTCCGAGCTTTGAGATACTGGCTATCCTCCAAAACCGTTCTTCTATAACAAGGGAGCAAACCGGATTGCCTTTATTTCACCTTGAAGGCCCATTCAACTGCACCTACCAAGCGACCCCTCAACGGCACTGCCGACAGCACCGGCAGCACCGGCAGCACCAGCAGCTTTTTTGCTGGATTGTAAGTCACCGACATTTCTGCGAATTACAAACCGACACTTCGGCACCGACACGAATGCCCATGACAATCGACCTGATTTTCTCTTACATTTTCACAAGAAATCTAACCACTTGAGCAATCTTTCCTCACATCAGTACCAGTCGATCACAATGAGCACCGACATGGCACAGCTTCATGCGACGTTAAAACCGACACTCCGACACTTTTTATGACACAATCCATCCGCTCTCATGCATGCCCATGTTATAACAGAACATGAGCACCGACAACTTGTACCGAGACCATGATGTGCACTAACGTCACGGACCCATGAGAGGTTCTGCCGGATTGGACGGCGATATTGTCTTTTTTTTATAAATGATGCTGGGACCGGCCTCCATACCAAAAATAAGAAATATGAATCAGCTCATGGACCCTCCAATTTAGCATTTTTGAGATGGTAGACGAACTAAGTATATGTATGTATTATTAAGTATATGTATGTTCAATTGTCGTAGAGATAAATCATATTCATGGCCATTCCATTGACTAAGTACGGAGATAATGAATATAATATATAGGGTTGGTGAAAATATCGCAAACGAACCATAATACTAGTCTATGGCTTCGCACTATGCCCGAGGTCATGAGCTTGATGCTTGAGTTCCTGAGCCCGATGTTAGAGCTCACAAGCCACCTCCGCTCCGCTCAGCTTGAGAACCGGTCCCGTTACCCCGAACAATACTCGTTACCCCCCGCGGTCCCCGTTACCCCCCCCCCACCCCGGTCCCCGTTACCCCCCCTTCGGTCACCGATACCCACACGGTCCACGTTACCCCCCCTCGGTCTCCCATACCCCACGGTCCCGTTACCCCCCCCACGGGCATGGGCTGCCGTCCGGACGAGGTACCCTCCTCCGTCTATGTAGGCCCTGCATGCGGCGTGGCCGGGTACCGCCATCTTTGTAAGGCGGCCGGGTACCGCGAGGCCGGTGCACCGGCCGCCGAAGCCTACGTTCAGGAGGCCAGCTACTCCGATGTTGCCGATGTCAAAGCCTGCGTTCGGGGAGGCCAGGTACTCCGATGTTGCTGCCGAAGTCGCAGAGCGCCGATGTCCATCGCGTAGGACGCGCCATTCCTTTTCGGCGCCGGCTCTTGAGTGAGTCAGGGGTCGCCGTTCATTCAATCTGGCTCATTCCAAAGTCGGCTAATCAATTGCGAGATGCGATTACAATAAAAGTTTGTGCTAATTTGGAATAGGACAAAGCAGGAACCGCCGATGGGCTAGGAGGCAGCTAATTTTAGTAGAAGTAACAGAAAGTGTAGTGGCAAGATGGGAGGAGTACATTTGACACTGTCAAGTTGTGGGAGGGAGTTATTCGATGAATTTGTACACCATTGCTGTCAAGATATTGCAGGAAGAAGAACTCATGGCGGATCTTGTAGAGCAAGAGGTGGCAGTTGAAGGAGGCAGTGAGCACGTCGAAGAAGGTTTAGAAAATGTGAGTTCCCAGTCTTCTGATTCAAGTATATTCGACGAATTCTACAGGGAATTTTACAAGGCGCATGCTCCTGGTGAAGCAATGAAAACCAGGCCGGAGTTGGAGGCGTGGTACTCCAAGAAATTCCTGGTATGTACTGGACAAAGCTCCTTGCTACATCTAATTGAATGTAAACCCTAATTTTTTTTCAGAATTTTAGTGGGAGAGAACTTCTTCGTCATGAACAGGCTCTTCTGTTGCTTCATGGCCAGCCTGATGCAGATACCTTTGTACTCAATAACAAGGTTGAAGGTAATTTGAAAGATGGCCGCTTGTGTGCATCGTCCTGTTGAGTCGTCCTGTTGAGTCTACCGTGACAATTTCGGTCATCGATTCTGTGAAATCGGGGAGTGGAGGTTGCTGGCTACTTTTCGCTTTGTGCTGTCCATCTTCCCTGTTGCCGATGAGGGCTGGTGACTGCTAGGCTCGAAGGTGAGCACCTTGAAAGCTTGACTGAGTGGGGTATTTGATTTCTGCACTTTGTGTTTGCTCCTCCATCTTGTGCCGATGAGTGGTGCTGTGTCCTACATGGGCGGGCCTGGGGCTATTCGTGCAGCTGTGTGTGCATGGTTGGGCTGAGGCTTCGCTCGAGCTACCCTCCTGCTTGTGCCGATGAGGCAACTGTGTGTGCATGGCTGGGCTTGATGCTTTGCTCGAGCTACACCTCCTGCTTGTGCCGATGAGGGCTCCTGTGTGTGAATGGCTGGGCCTGAGGCTATGCTCGAGCTACACCTCCTGCTTGTGCTGTGCCGATGAGGGCAGCTGTGTGTCTCATGGCCGGGCCTGATGTAGATTCTTTTTGGCTGGCCCCGATTGCGTGTGAGAGCCGGGAAGGAGCCCAGAGCTTCGTCTACGAATGTCTGGCACCTCGTGGAGGATTTTGCATTTCTTGTTGCCATCTGCGTTTGATTGTGTGATGTTCTTTGTCATCGTGGTGTCAATTCCCGGAGTGCAGGGTGTTGGCAAAACTCCTGTTCTCTCCTGCTTGGGCCGATGAGGGCTGCTGTGTGTGCTTGGCCGGGCCTGAGGCTTTGCTCGAGGTACCCTCCTGCTTGGGCCGATGAGGGCTGCTGTGTGTGCATGGCTGGGCCTGAGGCTTTGCTCGAGGTACCCTCCTGCTTGTGCCGATGAGGGCTCCTGTGTGTGAATGGCTGGGCGTGATGCTATGCTCGAGCTACACCTCCTGGTTGTGCCGTGCCGATGAGGGCAGCTGTGTGTGTCTCATGGACGGGCCTGATGTAGGTCTTTTTTGGCTGGCTCCGATTGCATGAGAGCCGGGAAGGAGCCCAGAGCTTCGTCCACGAATGTCTGGCACCTCGTGGAGGATTTTGCATTTCTTGTTGCCATCTGCGTTTTGATCCTGTGATTTTCATTGTCATCACTGATGAGTTGGGCTACTTGGGTCGCTTTTGATTTTGAGGGTGACATTGTTTTGGTTTATCATTTGCTTGCCCGTATCTTGGTGTAGTGCGCGTGGGAATTGAAGCAAGTGTGCATGAATTTCATATATATTATTTTTATAACAATGGCTAATCGCATCATTTTCCTAGTGTTTGATATTTGACTTACTATTGGTTTCGTGTGATTTTGCAGGATCCAAAAAAGCAAAAAAAAAAAAAAAAAAAGAGGAATCCGATGCAGATAGTGACCTTTCCACATTGAGAGTGAATGTGTTAACTTACGTGGAGTCTCGTCGATTAAACATACCACAAACTTCGGTTCCTGGAACTCCACCCCCTGCCTCACCTGTCCGTCACACTTTGCGTGATGACGTTGATCGTGTTGAACGAGCGGTTAACATGAGAATCAAAAAGAATGAGGCTAAAGCTAGACGTTTGGAAGAGAAAGCATTAGCTAGACTTAAACCCAGACGTTCTCCGCGACTTGCTAGAAAGTTGCAGTCCTGTTAATTGTATTGTCAGATGATATGATGAGATTATCATACACTTAATTATAAAGACGATGTTTTATATTAAATTTATCGCATTGTTTATTTGACACATTCTTATTCACTTTGTGGGGTGTTGTATTTGGTTTTTAAATTGCTAGATGACCTTAGCTCATGTCCCTACGCACGAAGATGACGACACCACCCGACAGCTTCTTGCATCTTCACCAACTCCTTCGACCGATGGAGATGAACAATTACATGAAAGTGTCGCAAATGTTGATAACATTTGCACCGGAGTCTCGGAAGAAAGTCCTTCTGAAACTCAGCGTCATCCTGAAGTCGTGCACGATCATGATCGTCTCGACGCACTTTCAGAGGATGAAGTCACTCCTTTGCCTGGGAGTGTCAACGTTGGAATCGTCCATATGCCAACGCATCTGCAAAACAAGGACCCCGACTGGAGTGCAAACGAGATGCGAATGCTCCACAAGAGTGATTCGATTGCAATCATCAACAGGTTTCGCTACAAACCCGTTAAGAAATCTCGTATGTTGATTCCACTGTGCCGTCTCGTTTGTTATCCGAAGGTTCGCCCGATTTCAGAACAAGAGGTCAGAAAATTAGAGAATGAATTCAACAAAGGATACCGGGAAGGCGATCGGGTGATGTACGTGTCACCCTTTGATCGGAAAGGCCGAGAAAAATTGGTTGCTGCCGAAGATGCTGTCTGGACGAACCCTTTCTGGAAATCAGCCAATGAAGAGTTTGAAAAGACGCTGCAGTCAGACTCGGATCTACAACACCTCGGTGACAAGTATTTCTACGTTTACGAGGGTAACCACCGTGTGACAGCGTGGATGCGTCACATAGAGAGGTACCATAAGATGGATCCTTCGTGGTACATCTCCGTGGATTGTATCGTTTTTGATGCACGAGGAGAGAGCAATCTCTTGCTGGACGCTATGAACGACATAAATTGGTGAGTAATTCTTCGATTTCTTAAATCCGCTCTATTTTGTTTAAATTCTCTGTTTCTCATGTGTGATCTCGCACTACAGGTCTACTCAGGACAACAGAACATGACCATGTCGAAGACGGTTTGTGTGCAAAATTGCAGCGAATGAGGCAGTTCGGAAAATTGAAACTAGAGGATTTCAAGGATCTGATATCTCCAGAGGACTACAGAATTTGCAAGAACGCTAAGGCAAAAAAAGATACTTGGTATCCTCTAACAGTTGACGTATTCGTCAAGTTCTTATATGCGGTAAGTTGAGTGGAACGTGTTTCAAATGTGAAGGTTCGTATTTGGTTTTTTTCACCTTATTCATTCTTTTTATTTTTTATACAGAGGAGATTAGCCAAGGCATCTGATGACGCTGAAACGAATTACTACGCCACGGTCCCGAAGGAGAAACAAACAGGACCTGGAGTATGGAGTGCCATGGATAATGCGATCAAAGCAGAAATTAAGGCCATACGTGGCAAAAACTTCGACAAGATGGTCGCAGTGGCCAACAACAAGCTCGGGAAAGTATTTGCGAAGGAGGTAAAGAAAACACCCCTTTCATGTTCTGTATGACTCGTAATCATGTTTTTTAACCTTATTCTTACTTATAATCTTGATGTGCAGATTTATTCTCATTACAGCAAGAACTTGAAACCCGACATGTCAATCGATCGCTTACAAATGGTAGCCACTACCAATGTTCATTGCGATTTTAAGGGTAAGTGGCTCCAATGGTGGAACTCATCGGACGAAGTTCGACATTATTTTCGCTTCCCAGAAGAACGTCCAATGAAAGATAAAACTTTGATGGCATTCCTACATCGCGCGTCTTTTTGGGCACAGGTAACTTAATGTTTCCTTACATGTTCTCAAAGTTACAGTTCATGTGCTATTTGTTATTTAACAAGGTTTCTTTTTTTCACAGCTCGAGCAATCACTTCAAAGTGAAATGCAAAACTTGATCGACAACGAAAACCTCAACATTGAGTGGTCTAGTGTTGTCCTTAAGCCAACAGCGTATGTGGAGAAGTGGAGGTTGCTCTTATGGGACAAGGCGTTCAACAACTATCTTGATCCTAATGCGAGCCCTAAGTTCAGCAAAGGCTCAGATATTCAAAGGATTACCGGGGGCAAAATCACAGTAAAGAGGCGTCTATACCGGTAAGTATCTAGAATTGTATTCAATATTAATAAAATCGGTACAACATGTTCAATTCTCACAACCCAATTTGTTTAATTTTTTGTAGGTACTTAAAACAGGAGCTCGTTGCCAAGGGAGCATTAGCTTCGTTTTCCATTCCAATGGAGTTCGAGGACGTTTCAGTCACAAATGATCCTCGCAGCTTTTTCTCTTCAGCCCAACAAGAGCGGTTTACGAACTCTCAATTGTCAACCGGTGGATGGTTTCTGGAGTGCGACGACAACTACGTCCACAAGGAGGAGAAGCATCTTCTTCGAAATCTGGCTTCAAACCCAGCTGACTCCGCACCGATGGAGATTGACGACGATGACGATGACGACCTCTCCATTTTACCAGATGCATCTGATCCAATCTCTTCTCCTTCTTCACTAGTTGCAGTGCCCAAGTCTCGTGCAACCAAGAAGCGACGCAATCCTGTTGCGGAACCACTTGTAGATCTTGAGCAAGAATCTGAAGAAACTGCTCCCCTCCCAGAAGACATTGCAGGGCTAGAAGATGCTGATTTGACTCAGGCTTCAGAGGAGCGACAAACAATGCAAATCGACGCAATACAAGACTGACTCGGCTTTCTACTGGTGGACATACAAATGCAGGATCCCCTCCTCAATCGTTCACCGTGGACCACAACTCCAAGCAGTCCCCGCGTCGCCTCAGCCAGCCAATGTTTCCCAAACGCCCTCTTCCCAAACCCAATCACATTGGTAGCAGCTCGTCGTCGAAAATTTCAGTCATTCTGCCAATGTATCTCGAGAAGGGCAACATTGGAGATTTGGTTCATCAGTCTTCGAAGACTGCAAAATGGGATTCTCAAATCCTGGATATTGTCGAGCACATCAAGAAGGTATACTTTCATACGTTTGTCATTTTTAATCTCCCTAAATACGTTTTGTACTTGTGAATTAAGTAACCACTGTCTAATTATTTACTTGTACTTCAGATTGGCAAAGACCGTAAGTACCCGTGTTCGGCGATGGAGTTTGATCCCAAGCATCCAGGGATAGATCTCATTTTTGCACATGCTCCCGAGAACTTGCCTGTACCGGGTGTGTCCCCAACAGAAATTCCATCTTGGAACCGGCGGGAGAAAACCTACTTTGAGAGCCTCTTTGTGTTTGCTGCCTATCATTTGACAGACGTTGGAGCCATTCTTCTAATGCATCCCAAATGTCGTAGAATCGAGCGTACTCTCGATTTTGAGTCTGCAACATATAGTTTTCGTCTAGTTCGAGACTGGTGGGGATATAATCCCCTACCTATGGCCTCTACCGTACCCAAACCGAAAGAGGTACGGAACAGATTCTAGTTACAAATTTCACAACTCATAATTATTTCCGTCTATGCTTCTATGTTAACGTATTTGTACTTGTGTTTTGCAGACTCACTGCTTCCATATCAAAGTCTATGTTCGTAAAGGGTATGTTTCGAAGTTCCAAACTCGGCAAGTGTCACACGCATACGCGGGTGTGGCAATCGTACCTGATGAAGAAGACCACCTCTGTAACTTTGCAGAGAAAGAAACATTGCGTTATCGTCCGGACGGTACGCCCTGGCGAGGCTCGCGTGAGAAGGACCCCTCCTTCATTCAATGTTTCGTCGATTGTCTCACGGACGATGGAGGTATTGTATTCGACTGGAGCGCAAGTACAGGTAATGTTTCCATAATCACTACGTTAGAATTTGTTTATACATTTCGCATTTCTGACGTGTGATGCTGATTTTGTAGGTGCATCTGTGATTGCTTGCGCGCGCTCCAACCGACACCTCATCACTATGGAACCGGACGAAGAAATCTATGATGGCGTACTAGCGGAGTACAAGAATGGTCCTCCCGGTGATGAAGAAAGTGGAGAATCGGCCCCTCCAGCGGATTATGACTCTGACGAACCGGTCGTGAAGAAGCCACGGAAGTTCATTGGTGTGTAATACCATCGTGTATCCTGTTTATTGATTTTAAATTACGCTCTTACAATTCAGTAGTACTGACTTTCCTTGTACTTTTAGGATCGCACGTTTGAAGGAGCGATTGACTCGCAACGCTCATCTCTACAAGAGCCCTCCATCAACATTCACCCTTCCATCGTACGCTGAGCGTCTTGCTCAAGAGTTTGTTCAAGCTCCATCTCCCATTTTGTCTGACACTCCACGTCGACGTTACAATAATAGTGTGCTTAAGTTTATAGACTTTGAGGCTGATCAGTGTGATCAGCACTTTAATGGTAGTACACCGTCTGCCTAGTTTGTGATTTGCTTTCTGATAGGTACTGGACATGGTAGCGCCAACCATTCGTAGTTTACCATGATCTATTAATTATATACTATCTATATGTGTTTTCCAATATATATGATTTTATATTTTTATTTATCGTTATTTTCGTTTAAAGCTTAAGCTACATTAAGTGTTTCAACTATTACTCTAAGTATCTGAATACAGTGTAATCTAAGCCATGCATGCCTTTAACGGTGACGTCAGCCCTAATTTTGTTGCAACTTCTTCAACTCCAATTTCCATGCATTGGTGTATGTAAATGTTTAAGTTTTAAACTCAATGCAGACTAAAATTTTTATAAGGTTTTTTTTAATTTCCATTGGAGTGAGTGAATCTTCCCAATGTTGGTAGAGGCTATAGTTCAATATTTGTATAGCTCAGGATAGCTGCTGTACGACGCAGTGCAACGCTCAAACGAGGCCGAGGAGAATCGAACTCGGACCACTACAATGCCTCGTGAATGTCTTTCTGTACACCTTACAAAGAGACACGGAAGGACGACTTGTAGTTATAAACTTCAGGTTATATAAACCGAAGCATTTTCGTATAATTCTGATAAATGTAATAGGAAACTGATGACGACAGCCCTAATTATACTCTACAGCTTCAAATTATTAATGTACATTTATTGAATTGTATGGGTTTCACATGATGATGTCACCCCTAATGTAAGGAACTTTTATTTCAACTTGCAAATGTGGATTACTTATGAAATATTGTAGGATCCCATTACAATATAGTGGAATGGATAAAGGACCTATGTCCACGGATTTGGGTACTTTTATGCCTAAAAATAACCATGTCAAAATTTCGGAACCACCCATTCCATGGTAATAGGGTCATTAACTTTTAAAAAAAATTATTCTTACCGCTCAAACTTTACCGCTCACCGCTCACCGCTCAACGCTCACACCGGTGGTTTCCCCCATACACACCACAACAAAATGGAGTGGCGGAGAGAGCAAATCGCACCAATGTGGAGATGGCAAGGAGCATGCTACATCACCAGAACCTCAACAAGAACCTTTGGGCGGAAGCGGTGGTTACAGCGGTGTACACACGCAATAGGTGCCCAACTAGTGCACTTGTTGGTAAGACACCCGAAGAGGCATGGAGTGGTAAGAAGCCTTTTGTGACACACATGCGTGTGTTTGGGTGTGTTGCTTATGCAAAGGTGCCGGATGAAAAGAGGACTAAACTTGATGCAAAGGGCACAAAGTGTGTGTTTGTTGGTTATTGTGAAGGAACCAAGGCTTATAGGTTGATGTGTTTGGAGACCAAGACGATCCTCAAGTGTCGTGATGTGGTATTTGTGGAGGATGCTATTTGTGGAGATGCAAATGTGGAGATGCATCCAAGTGGGAGTTTGGAGCCACCTACGGTGATTTTGGTGAATACACCTCCAGTTTCAGCGCCCGTTGTACAAGAGGCACAAGTTGGAGAGGAGTTTAAAGGTGTACAAAATCCACAAGAGAAAGAAGAAGAGGAGGTAGTAGAAGAAAAGCTAGGTCCACACAAGGAGAATGATGAGGGGCAACATGCACAAGGCTCAAGGTATCCAAAAAGGGAGAGGAGGCCGTCGGGTGAGTGGTGGTTGAATCACGTGCTCCCACCCACTAATGAGGTAGAACGTGCAAATGTGGCTTCATTTGATGATCCTTTGAGTTTGGGTGATGCTTTGCAAAGTGTGGATGCAAGCAAGTGGGAGTTGGCCATGCAAGAGGAGTATGCATCTCTAATGGCCAATCGCACATGGGAGCTCGCTCCATTGCCAAAAGGCCGCAAGAGTGTTAGTTGCAAGTGGGTGTTTAGGACCAAGAGGGATGCACAAGGCAACGTGGTGCGCTACAAGGCATGGTTGGTGGCGAGGGGCTTCTCTCAAGTAGAAGGTGTGGATTTCCATGAGACCTTTGCACCCATGGCAAAGTTTACCACCATTCGTTGCATGTTGGCGATTAGGGCAGCCATGGACTTGGAGATTCACCAAATGGATGTCAAGACGACGTTTTTGAATGGTGAGTTGGAGGAGGACATCTACATGGACGAGCCCCTTGGTTTTGTAGACGAGGGCACTCAACACCTTGTTTGCAAGCTCAAGAAGTCGTTGTATGGGCTCAAGCAATCACCAAGGGCGTGGTACCAAAGGATTGACATGTTTTTCACCAATGAAGGCTTCTTTAGAAGCCATGCGGATCACTCCTTGTATGTGAAGCAAACAAGAGAGTTGTTGTTGATTGTAATCATCTATGTAGATGATTTGATTATCTTGGCTAGTGATGATGCAGTTTTGGGGTGGTTGAAGGTCAAGCTAAAGAAGGAGTTTGAGATGAGTGATCTTGGGCCTTTGGAGTTTTGCCTTGGTGTTGCGTTTGAGAGGAATCGCAGCGCACGCATCATTACCATGAGCCAAGGCAAATACATTGAGGAGGTGCTCAAGCGCTTCAACATGGAGGAGTGCAAGCCGATTGGCACGCTACTTGATGTAAAGGGGTCGTTGTTGAAGCTTTCGGATGAGGAGTTTAAGGAGGTTGAAGAGGAGATGAAGGCTATTCCATACAAGGCTGCAGTGGGGTCATTGATGTATGCAATGGTGGTCACAAGGGATGACCTTGCATTTCCGGTGAGCATGGTGAGCCAATTCATGGCAAAGGCTGGTCCTCAACATAGGATGGCGGTTAAACGCATCTTGAGGTACTTGAAAGGCACCATTGACTACAAATTGTGCCTTGGTGGTAACAACCTTGATTTGAAGGGATATTGTGATGCGGATTGGGCGGGTGATGTGAATGAGCGCCGGTCCACGACGGGGTATGTGTTCTTTGTACGAGATGGTGCAATCTCTTGGAATTGCAAGAGGCAACCTACGATAGCTGTGTCTATTACGGAGGCGGAGTACATGGCAACTAGCCATTGCTTGAAGGAGGCGTTGTGGCTACGGCAACTATTGGAGGATGTTGGATTTGTGCAAGCGGAGGCCACAAGGATCATGTGTGACAACCAAGGGTGCATTGCCCTTGCAAAGGACCCTAAACACCACTGTCGTACGAAGCACATAGATGTGCAACATCACTTCATTCGGGAGAAGTTAGAGGATGCAGAGGTGAGCTTTTGGTATTGCCCAACGGAGGACATGGTGGCGGATGTGTTGACGAAGGCACTTGCTAGGGTGAGGCATGAGAAGCTAACAAAGGCGATGAGATTGCGAGGTGGTAACTACTCGCAAAGGGGGAGTATTGAAGATTAGATTGCTCGTAGTTACTAAGGGTAACTAGAGTTGATTACAGTATGTGGAGAGGGTTGGATGAATAGAGTCTTATTGTATATGGAGAGTGTTGGATGAATAGAGTCTTATCGTATATGGAGAGGGCTTGTCCACAAGAGCCTTATCGTGTGTAGAGAAGGATGGACCACTAGAGCCTTATCGTATGTAGAGAGAGAAGGTCTTCTAGTGGTCTATCCTTTGTAGAGTGATCTTGATCACTCAAACCTTATCATTATTGTAGCACCTAGTGCCTTCACTTGGATATATAAGTAAGTACTTGGAATGAGTGAGTATCTCATTTAAGCATTCTTTCCTCTACTACTTGTAAGCTTTGAGTGTGTTGTATTCTCTCTCTCCCTCTATTGAATCTCAATATCCGGAAGGCCTCCGCCTTGAAGACTTCCGACTGCAAGATTCCGGCCTTGTACAGGTTTGCCTTTTGTGGCACCTCGGGCGGAGTCTCGCAAATCTCTTCAAGTTTTACGACCTGCTCGTTTGCAGTTATCATGGCTTGCCCTCGGATTAAAAGTTCTTCCTCCCTACGTCTGACCGTATCTCGTAAACGCCTGTTGTCAAGTGTGAGCTTTGTCATTTGCCTCTCCATCTGCTAGTACTGCTCCTCGGTCGGCTTGGAGTCCCATTTCTTCTTTACATCGAGCAAGGTCTGCACTCAAAAATCTTTGCACTTCTGTGCAATTAACCCTTGGTAAAAGAAGTACTGACATTGGGCTTCCGTAAAGTGGTGTTATGCTCGCCTCATCGGGTCCGGATGGCTGGCGGACGGACTGAGGGGCGGAGGAAGTCGGGGGTCGTTGGGCTGCATGGGATTCTTCTAGTCGGCCGTAACCTCGTCATCTTCCACGACCCTCGAAGCTTGGCCGCGCTCGGTCTGGACTCCGGCCGAGGTCGGCTTCTCAGGAGGGGACGGATACGGAATCACAATTACCTCCGGTTTCGCTTATGGCAGGGTTGCCTCGCGAGTCGGCTCCTGCGGCGTATCTGGCTGCGTGTCCTCTTCCTTGAATCCGACCTCGTCCTCTTTGTACTCCGAATAGACGGCCTTGCTGTCCGCATCCTCCTTTGACTCAAACACGTCGTTGTTTTGCGACGACAGCGCGATCTCGTAGTTCGACTCCTTCTTCTCCGGCAGGACTTCCTCCTTTTTGTATAAATGGTAAAGGAATGGAGTGATCGGGCTAGGTCGGGTCTTACAAACGTTCTCCACGATGCCCCAGTCGACTTCCCGCTCTCCTCGTACCGACCCTAGGACGGTATTGGCAAGCCGGACGGTGATCAGATGCGGCTTGTCAGCAAGGATGATCGGCGCTAGAAATTTGATCACCGCGCACTCCCTTGGCTCCTAATAGTCCTCTACCGAGTAGCCGTTATTCTTGTGCGGCTTCCCGTGGAAGGCCGTCTTCGCCCACTTGTGTTTCCGGCCGCACAACCCTACTCCGCTGTTTACGACTAGGCCGTAAACTGCCCTCCAATGATCGGTCGTCTAGGACGTCGGCTTTTCTCTGACCGTCCCCTCAAACTGGTTCGGCGCGCCAACCTTGATCTCGCGCACCATCACCGGATCGTGTAGTCCCCAGGGTGTGTCCAACAGGCCGGAAAGCCCCATCTTGTGGAGGCCATCGGCTAAAACTTCTTCTCCTCTTCATTGGCCGGAATGATCAGAAGTACTAACTATATCGATATCTTGAGCTCTTCCTGCGCCGGAGCGGAAACGGAAGCGGAAGCAGATCCTGCCATCGGAAAGAGAACTGATAGAAATAGCGAGTGGCCGGGCTGAGATCGGCCAGGGGGCCGGATTGGAAACTAAGGGACGGGAAGCGAAAAGACGGAAAGCAGGGGCGCAAGAAAGCGAGAAGGCAGGAAAGCAAGAAGGCAGGTAACGACAAGGGCGGACGGGTCGCTTTTTATAGAGAGAGTCGGATTTAAATCCGACTATCATGACTTGTCCGTCCGCCATCATTACCGTCTCTGGGGGAATGCACGGGTGTGAGCGGAGAGCGGTGAGCGGTGAGCGGTGATTGGCAGATTTTTTTTTTTTTTTTTTTCATGAAAGATTAAGACCCTATTAACACTCATTGAAAAATCTAGGTCCTTTGTCCTTCCATAATTATGGTATTGAGGTCCTACACTATTTCAGTTATAATCCACATTTGCCATTTTAAATAAAAGTTAATAAAATTATGGGTTGGCATCATCATGTGTAACCAATACAAATCAAATCATATACAAAATCTAAACCCCCACTTTTGGATGGCCCTTTAGGTAATGAATAAGTATTTTTTATCGATTTTAATATTTGGAGACTAATTAGGGCTGACGTCATCATTTTCCTATTACATTTGTCAGAATTATATGTAAATGCTTCGGTTTATATAATCTGAAGTTTATAACTACAAGTCGTCCTTCCGTGTCTCTTTGTAAGGTGTACAGAAAGACATTCACGAGGCATTGTAGTGGTCCGAGTTCGATTCTCCTCGGCCTCGTTTGAGCGTTGCACTGTTTTTTAAAGCAGCTATCCTCAGCTATACAAATACTAGACTATAGCCCCTACCAACATTGGCAAGATTCAATCTCTCCAATGGAAAATTAAAAAAACCTTCTAAAACATTTAGTCTGCCTTGAGTTTAAAATTTAAACATTTACATACACCGATGCATTGAAATTGGAGTTGAAGAAGTTACATCACGCTCAGCGTAGGATGGTAAGGTGAATTTTGATGGAGGGCTCTTGTAGAGATGAGCGTTGTGAGTCAATCGCTCTTTCAGACATGCGATCCTAAAAGTACAAAGAAACTCAATACTACCGATTTGTAAGTGCGTGATTTAAAATCTAGAAATAATATACAAGATGGTATTACGCACCAATGAACTTTTGTGGCTTCTTCACGACCGGTTCGTCAGAGTCATAATCTGCTGGAGGGGCTGATTCTCCACTTTCTTCATCACTGGGAGGACCATTCTTGTAATCCGCTAGTACACCATCAAAGATTTCTTCGTCAGGTTCCATAGCAATGAGGTGTCGGTTGGAGCGCGCGCAAGCAATCACAGATGCACCTAAAAAATCAGAAGCCCACGTTAGAAAAGCGAAATGTATAAACAAATTCGGCTATAAAGTCTATGGGAACATTACCTGTACTCGAGCTCCAGTCGAAGACAATACCCCCATCGTCCGTGAGACAATCGACAAAACATTGAATGAAGGGTCCTTCTCTCGTGAGCCTCGCCATGGCGTACTATCCGGACGATAACGCAATGTCTCTTTGTCTGCAAAGTTACAGAGGTGGTCTTCCTCATCAGGTACGATTGCCACGCCCGCGTATGCGTGTGCTACTTGTTTTGTTTGGAACTTTGGAACATACTCTTTACGAACATGCACTTTGATATGGAAGCAGTGAGTCTGCAAAACACAAAGATACATACGTTAACATAGAAGCATAGAAGGCAATAATCACAAATTGTGAAGTTGGGAAGTAGAATCTCGTCCGTACCTCTTTCGGTTTAGGCATGGTAGAGGCCATAGGGAGAGGATTATATCCCCACCAGTCTCGAACAAGACAAAAACTATATGTATGGGACTCAGAATCGTGAGTACGCTCGATTCTACGACATTTTGGATGCATCAGAAGAATGGCTCTGTTAACCGGGGATTTACCTAGCCAGTAAAAGAATAAATCTGCTAGTAGCCTATTAAGACCACTAGACTTTAGAGTCCTGGGATGAAATCCTGTTCTGGGATGAAATCCTGTCCGGGATGAAATCCAGTTCTGGGATGAAATCGTGTCTTGGGAGAAATCCTGTGGATGGATGAAGGTGGCTAGGGTTGGAGATTAGGGTTTGGCGGCCAGGGTTTGGAGGGGGTTTTTTTTGGAATCTCTCTCTCGCCCTCTTTCGGGTGCTGGAACTAGGAGCGTGTGTGGGGTGTGTGCGGAGTGTGGGATAGTATCAGGAACTACTGCTTAGTTCATGGTACCTGGAAGGGCCAGGTAGCACTGACAAGGCAGGAAATGTCTATACCACTATTATTTTTTTCAATGACATTATGAATGGATTTTGTGTCTAAATGTCTTAAACTTAAGTGTGGAGATTTCCGTGTTAGTGTTGGTGTTGGGAATCTATGTAGGCGAGCAATATAGGGGAACAGTGTTAGGAGCAGTATTATGAGCAGTATTGGGAAGCAGTATTGGGGAGCAGTGTTATGGGCAGTGTTGGGAGCAGTGTTATGGGCAGTGTTGGGAGCAGTGAGGCATGACAGTATATAGAATTTATAGGATTTCAGAGAGTTACAACATCGTAGGTAAGGTATTTGGAGGGGTATGAAGAATATCACTTTCACAAGCTCCAACGTCTGTCAAATGATACGCGGCAAACACAAAGAGGCTCTCAAAGTAGGTTTTGGCATGCCGGTTCCATGATGGAATTTCTGTTGGAGACACACTCGGTACAGGCAAGTTCTCAAGAGCATCTGCAAATATGAGATCAATCCCTGGATGCTTGGGATCATACTCCATCGCCAAACAAGGGTACCTACGGTCTTTTCCAATCTGAGATAGAAGTCAATAATTAGATAGTGGCTAATATATTTACAAGTTTAAAACGTAATTAAGGAGATTATAATTGACAAATATATAAAATAATACCTTCTTGATGTGCTCGACGATGTCGAGAATTTGCGAATCCCATTTTGCAGTCTTCGACGACTGATGAACCAAATCTCCAATGTTCCCCTTCTCCAGATACATTTTGTTTTTCCATGTTTCTTTTTATGTTCTACATTAGGATTTCTCACAATAGAGAAGATGTTGAGCAGCATGCATGAAAAGTATTTTAGTAGCCAAGATCTTAGGCATGATGTTTTTATCATAAAATCTCAATGTCAAGCATTGAAACTAGATAACAATTTATATTGTCTATTTCAGAACTACCGAGAACAAAATTGACAAGTTCTAGTTAAGAATGCATAAAGAGCCTTCATAGAATTAAGTAGAAATATTATGCGACGTGCAACCAAAGATTGTGAGATTGGGTCTCTATCCAATGTGAACATTGCTACCATGTTATGCCCTTGACTACGGGCAAAAGACAAGTACTCTCATTAGGGCATTTTAATGTGCTTTGCATTTAGGCATGCATGTAAATGAACTATGAGGGATTGAGTGTCTTTTGTATAGTTTTTCCTACACCTCTGGTATTTTTAGTATTTTATTTTTTATTTTCTTTAGATCGTTGTAATTGATGGTTTCAATGTGTCCAAAGGTTTACAATTTTGTTAATATAATTCCACAGATTTTTACAAAGGTGTCATGCATATTCACGGGAATTGAATGACTTAAAAGCAATCAACACACGCTTTTGATCATACTTTGAAATGAATGTGTAATGGTCCAACCCTAATTAATACTTTTGAGATTAAGGCTAACTTAGACACATAACTGGGTATATATTGTGTATTTACCCAAAGCCAATCTTGGAACAAGTGCCGTACATAATAAAATCCCATAGGAGCTTCGAGCATAGTAAAACTCAAAGACCGGACTCCAATTTTCATACTAAATGGTATCCAACTAGCACAAGAACTTTAAAAAAATAAAAAAATAAAAAAAAGCAATAAACAAAAAAAATAATACATATGGAACATATTCGTTTCTACAAAAATGAAGCTACTCAAACTCAATCACCATCAGAGTCCCGACACGAGCGTCCCAAAGAGTAAAGAAGCATGCTAACTACTACAAGAGTGAGTAGCTAAGATAAACAATATTCCTAGTTTAGAATTTATAGTTTTTAATCAAACCATTCATTGTACTTCTTTAGCCAACTACCTTTAATTATTAAAAGTTCAAAAACTCTCATATTGAATAAATTTAAGGCATAAAAAGGTTTGAGATAAAAAATTGTAAAGAGTTGAGAAAAAATATTTTAATATTCAGACCTATTCGGAGTTTTCTTCTAGCAGATCATCAAAATTTTTTAGCCATCAATTCATGTTAAATTGTAGTTGTCCATACATTTTTTGTATCATTTCTTCTTTTCCCTTATTGAATGCAACGGAGTCTTGTTATGCTTCAACTTTTAAAGATTCAGGATCATCTCCATCATATTGCACTAAACCTCGTATTCGTTATGTTGGGAAATATGCAGGATTTTGGGAGATTGAAAGGGATTTATGAGGCCTAAAAGCTGTACGATAGGCGCGTAAATTGTACAATTTAGATGACTTGATAACCTAAATATGATAGGAAGATGCTATAAACGTGGGGTTCGCACTTGTATTGAGTGCGAGGTGTTGTTGAAAAGTGCTGATCGACACAAAAGCCACAGTATAAGAAGAGAGTTTGAGAATATAATTGAAATTCCCAAACTTTATATATGATACATTACTCAAAGAGTAATTAATACATAGTTTATTCATTATATTTACTAGTAATCGAGCTATCACTACCTAAGGCGTTCCACCATATGCTATGATACGAGACTTTATGAACGCACGTTGACGCTGACGTGTCCATCCGTAATCATTATCTTGCATCATAGGGCTATCCAGCAGTCGTTGCAACCTTCGTCTTCGATTATCCTCGATGCTTGATTTAGGTAGCAAGTGGCGGCGTGTTTCGGAAAGACTCCTAGTCGCTTTTTTCACATCAGTCGAGAAACCTATAGGGAACTGGGGCTCTGAAGGTCCCTCCTGCACATTTGGTGACAAATTAAGAGTAACGTCCGCCTCCTCGTCATACAACACGCGATTGGTTCGCCCACATCTATTCTCGATCGGTTTAACATTATGACCTACTGAAAGTGACCTCACGGGAGAAGGCGACTTATCCAAGTCACGTACTTGACAGGTTGCCACGGGACTGTTTACCACTCCATCGTCCACAGCCATGGTGGAGAAATCCATGGTTGACTGAGCCGTTGCAGCTGACTGCATTAATAGACCTCTACTCCGGAGTGTTGGCCCTACTCCCTCACCATTGATAAACGAATCTACCGAAGCACGACAACCCCCCTGCGGAACCTATTATAAATGATTGACACGATAATCGACAGATAAACAGTTGTCAGTTGAGCTCATTCAGAACATACAATATTCAAAATTAGACTCCTAATTACCCTTCACTCAGATCTAAACAGTTAACAAAACTTGTTAATTATAAGGTAGGAAAAACAAAACCAGGGTGACAAAAAACAGAACAAAAACAAAAATGGATGTACAGCACTCAATAGACAAGAAGAATAGAATCGTTGCTAATCTGACATGGCCCTTCGGATGTCAGCATATATAGAACACGTTGCTCTATCATCGTAAAACATAGGTCGCCCAAATAGATGAGATGTGCGATACTCCTTGAGTGATCCTGGGAACTCGTGTAGCTCTATGAGATATGGCAAAATCTCGTCTAGTAAAACGGAGTCGTCTTCAGCCCTATTGACCTTGTAAGTCCAAGAAGGCAGTAACTGAACATTCTCACTAAGATTTAACATGTGCTTAATCGGACTATCGTCAATGAACAGAGTATTGGCCTCTGTATATAGACCATCATAGCTATTAAAAAGATGGGCAAACATGGTCTTAAGGAAAATATCTTTTTGGGTTCCTGGTTCCTTCATGAAGAAAGTTCGGCCCCCAACATTCCGCACGGGCACTCTATCACAGTCTTCTTGACCGAGAATTCGTAACGGCTTAATAGGTTTTATCGGACCAAATAGATAATTACAAATTGCTTCCGTCGTTGTTGTCATCATAGAACTCCAAACCGTGATAGTGGCGAACGCTGCCAACCCGGAGAGGAAGTCTTTACAACCGGGCCTTACCCACACAAGTTTCTTCCCCATCTCAGTTGGCACCGCGGCCGAGTGTACTTGGATGTCACGGTTTCTGGATCCCTTAGCTTCCCATGTGGGGTAACAATAACAGAGGATCCCATTGAGGTCGATGACAACATTTAACCAAGCTTTGCCTGACTCTCTTGACATAAAACCTATTTCTTCACTAGAATTTTCAGGGACCGTGGCGTTCCTAACCTGGATAGCAAGCACGTCGCAGCAGGACAACATTACTGAGGTTTCTCTGCGAGAGGTTTAATAAATTCAAAGACAACATCTTCTACTACAAATATTTGATGAACTCTAAAGATGACCATGGATTGATGAAAAGTACGTGGATATCGTCGTTGCTCATCTCGTCATCATCGTGAAGGCCCATTGATCCTAGCGACTGTTGGGTGCAATCTACATCATCGCCCAATGTAGGATCATTGCCAAAAAGTCAAAAAGCTTCATCGGGCTCTCCCTTTGGAAGAACCGAGTATGAGCGATTCCACTCGAAGGTTGGAATATCTTTCGGACTTGAAGGAATACGCGGAAGAACTCTTTCGCGTATGGTGAGAGATCCTCGCAGCTGCTGTTCCGGTGCATAGTCGCCTTCTGGTTGGCGTAGTAAGTCTCCGGAACACCCCACTCGAGAAGCACTCGGTTCGACGCTTTTGTGACGTGGTAGTCCTGCTTAAACTTCTTCCACGCCTGAACGTCAAGTTTGTCGCCCTTGAAAATACCGAGCGTAGGATCGATCTTGTGAAGCTGGAGCTGGGCGATACCTTTGCGCTTCAATCGTTCTACGTATTCCTTCCAAACGTAGCAGTCCTCAAGATGTCACTTAGGTTGCTTGAAAACAACCTTCGGGTATTTCAGGTTCCTCGATGGCCCTGACTCGTTCAAGATGTGCCTGCAGAGCTTCTCGTGGTCTCTCTCGGAGAAGTTGCCAAGGAATTTAAAAACTCTCGATTGAGAGTTGTATCTCTGTTCGGAAGAAAGCCCTCCTTGTCCTTGAACTTGGATCCGTCCATGGACTCGGGGTTGACGAGGTCTCCTTGGGCAGCGCAAGTAATCACAGATTCCCAGAGCTTATACAGGTTCTCTGGTGCAGTGATGATCTTCATCTCGTTTGTAAGGGTAAGCAATTTCTTGCCGCACTTCTTGTTTAGTTCCCTTTGATGATTGAAAACGTCGATCATTGAGAACCTCTCGCTAATAGCCGCGAAGAATTTTTGCAAAATCGAGTACAAGTTAAAAGAATTAGATTCGAATGGGGCCCAACATTCTAGCTCGAATCGAGCTAAACCAAGGGGATCCTTGTTCACAATACTGCATGTGCAGTTTAGCTCGATTCGAGCTAAACATTGACGCAGTGGTTGAAGAACGCTTACATCGTACGCGATTGCTTGGCTAGCGGCTCTCTTCGGCTTAATTCGACACCCTGCCACACTAGTTGCATCGCGTTTTGGTGGAGGACACCCAAACTCTACCCACACTTTTCGAGCGGCGAGGATATTCGTTGCCCACATTGGCTTAAACTAAGCGAAGTGATTCACTCTGTTATAAAAAGCTGATATTTTACGCAGCTTGTCCACATCTTTAGTCCAGACTATGTACGCATTCCAAGTTCGGAAGTCCTTCTTTATTGGCTCGGGGACGGTATCTTTCTGAATTATCTCCTTCAACGCAGCGACGCTCTGCTGGCCGTTAATGATGTAGAATTTGCAGTCCGTCATATCCCGTTCGTCCTTCGGCTTGAACTTCAAGTCGGCCATGACGCACAGAGTCTGCTTGTGTGACCGGTCCGGCAAATTGATGAGGTAGTTCAAGAGGCTTGTTTGCCCCCTCTTCTCGAAGGCTCTGATTGTCCACGACGCTGGTGCTTCTTTCATCTTCATGTTGTCGATCTCCAATTTCCGCTGGGGATTCTTTTCAAAGACGAATGCGTCTTGACAGTCCGAGAAGAATTTCTGGTATATGACATTGCAGTTAGTGTAGTCAATGTCTTCTACCTTGTCAACAATCATAGGGATCTCCGAGACGGCGTCGTTGATAGCGTTTGCCAAGTCCTCTTCCGATATGAGCTTGTTGCGTTTCCGACCGTCTCTTTTGAGGCGATGACAATCCAGGGGTTCCAAAACTATTCCCCCATGTGGATGTTACCTTGGGGGTTGACGGCTGGACTCGTGTAGTGGTCCTGCTATCTATGGGACTCTCTGTCCCAGTAAGGCCTGAACGCTTGAAGAGAGGTTGTTGAGCTACTTGTTTGGCTTTCACTGCAACCGATGCTTGAATAATGGAGTTGACAACGTTCCTGAGCTTGAAGGACAGAGCTTTAGCTTTGAGTGGCCCATCGTTCTTCGACCGCCACTTCCCATCAAGGATTTCAGCTTTGAGAGTGGATTTGACTTCGTCAAAATGTGATGCCTCTAAACTCTCGACCATTGCTACAGCATCGAAGGGCGTCGTAACTATGTTCACGGCTACGGTGAAATTGTAAGGGGTCGACCCTGGAGCCGAACAAATGATTCTTATCACCTCGGCCGACTCGCAATCAAGCTCGGTGATTTTCGTGTCGATATCGATAGTCATCGGATCAGACACAGGCCCCTGGTAGCTTACAGCGACCGTAAGGTTTGGCGTGTGCGCAGCCCAAAGCGCTGTCCAGTTTTTGACCTTGGTTGCGTCTTTGAATTCGTAGCAATCAAGGTTCATGGTATCATCGCCATCATCGTCTTGATCCACCGGTGCCCTTGGCTTGAAGAAGTGGGCGAGCAAGCCCTTCACTCTCTGCTCACTGCATTAATCAAGAAATATTTGAATTTAGACAATGTGCGCGAGTTGGATGCCATAGTTTAGCTCGACTCGAGCTTAACTGAATAGATTTCATCAATCACGTATGTGAACGTTTAGTTTAGCTCAAATCGAGCTAAACTACATAGTCTAAGGTTTGATATATTAACATTGTATCTCGTTTCTATTAACAGTATATCTAGTTTTGTAGGGTCACAGTTTAGCTCGAGTCGAGCTAAACTGAGTTACAATATGTGCGAGTTAGTGCCTTAGTTTAGCTCGACTCGAGCTAAACTCAACAACTAGCAATTGTCTCATGTGAACATTAAGTTTAGCTCGATTCGAGCTAAACTTACTAGACTAAGGTTAGATATTAAGGTAAATTCTAACTTATTGAGGGTCACAGTATAGCTCGAGTCAAGCTAAACAAGATTACAGTATGTGCAAGTTAGTACCTTAGTTTAGCTCGAGTCGAGCTAAACTCAACAACTAGCAATTGTCTCATGTGAACATTAAGTTTAGCTCGATTCGAGCTAAACTTACTAGACTAAGGTTAGATATTAAGGTAAATTCTAACTTTATAAGGGTCACACTTTAGCTCGAGTCGAGCTATACTGAGTTACAGTATGTGCGAGTTGGATGCCTTAGTTTAGCTCGAGTCGACCTAAACTCAATAAATTTCAGTACTCTCATGTGAACATTTAGTTTAGCTCAAATCGAGCTAAACTTCATAGCTCAAGGTTAGATATAATTACGTTTACTATCATTTTGAAAACAGGTAAATTCTAACTAATGTAGGGTCACAGTTTAGCTCGAGTCGAGCTAAACTGAACTACACTTGGTGCAGGTTGGCTGCTTAACTTTAGCTCGGCTCGAGCTAAACTAATTATATTTTAATAGTCTCTTATATAAACGTTTAGTTTAGCTCGAATCGAGCTAAACTTTATAGTCGAAGGTTAGATATAATAACGTTTAGTATCATTTTTCAATATTAGTTTACATTCTAAGTAATGTTTGGTCACAGTTTAGCTCGAGTGGAGCTAAACTGAACTACAATAGGTGCGGGTTGGCTGCTTTAGTTTAGCTCGAGTCGAGCTAAACTGAGTTAAAGTTTAGCCGAGTTGGATGCCTTAGTTTAGCTCGACTCGAGCTAAACTGAATAGATTAAAATAGTCGCTTAAGTGAACGTGTAGTTTAGCTCGAATCGAGCTAAATTTTATAGTCTAAGGTTACATTTAATTACGTTTTGTATGTCTTTCTATTAAGGTACATTTTAAATTATTTAGGGCCACAGTTTAGCTCGAGTCGAGCTAAACTAAGTTACCATTTGCGCGAGTTGGATTCTATAGTTTAGCTCGACTCGAGCTAAACTGAATAGAATTCAATATTCGCTCCTGCGAACGTGTAGTTAAGCTCGAATCGAGCTAAACTTCATAGTCTAAGATTAGATATTATTGCGTTTGTTATCTCGTTCTTAACGAGGACAATTCTACATACTGTAAGGAGCTTAGTTTAGCTCGACTCGAGCTAAACTTTCAGCTTCTCAGTATCCATTTCTACAGAGTTAGAGGTGGTTTCAGCTTTGCGAGTGATTTCAATTAGCACCTTTCTCCCATTCCAGCCATTTCTGTAAGCTGGAAGGTCCAATTTCCTGATGGTCTTCTTCGGCCTTTGTATATCTGCACAACATACGAGCCTACGGTTAAATAACAAAAGCAATAACAATCTACAAACTTTGCTGCGATTCTTAGTTTACATACTACGCTATCATTACAAACTGTTTTGTGAATACTATTACTAGAATCTCAAACTACAAAGTCTTGTGGCACTGAATTGAGCATATCAAAGCTTCTTAACAGCATTTCAAATGTCTGATCATTCAAAGTATTGAAAGAATTCAATCTAGCTTCAATCGTCTGCGCAAAATACAATTCTGTTGCATAGATAAATGTATCATAAGCATGTTGCTATCTAATGGACTAATATTACAAAAACTATCTTACCACACAAATCAAATGGGAATACCGATGCGCTTCCAGCAACAAATCTCAAGGCTTTTAGTTCTCCCAATTTGCAATCAGCGGAAATGCAACCTGTACGCATGATACAAACAAAAAATGCACCACAAACTCAAAAAAACTATAATGCCTGCAGAAATTTATCTGCTGTGATTTCTACGTTCATAGTAAAGATGGAAACGAACTGCAGCTGCAAATTTTTCAATAAGCGAACACTCTACACTGACCCTCTACATTAAGAATTGGTGCTTCTCGAGTACGAATAACCGAGCTTTTTCAAAATGTACCTATCTGATACAAATTAGAATTCAAAAGTCGCTCCTGTGCTACGCTGAAGGTATTTATGATTCAACTCCCAAACAGTGGAAACTTTCAATGTCTCGACGGGGTTCCGGAGGTATCCATACAATCCAACCCCTAAAAACTGCCGACACTAAATTCTTTCCAATTTGCAATGGCTTAATTCCTAGAAGTGTAGAATTCAGTCGCTCAGATTGAACAATGGAGTCGCTCTGAAAAGCATGAACACATTGCTTGAGTCGCCCTAAACCCTATACAAAAAGCATGAGCAATTTGCAGTACCTGGAAAGAGACTTGAAAACCTAACGTACCTCAATGGAGAAAAAAACCCCACCAATCGGAGCTCTGCAACTCCTCCTCCAACACGGCAACTCTCCTTCAACAGCGCTCCCCTCCAACACCGCTCCCCTTGAACTGCGACTCTCCTCGCACTGCGACGCTTCTCCAAAAGCGCTCCCCTCCAACACCGCTCCCTCGAACACCAACCTCCTCGAACTGCGACGCTCCAAAAGCGCCTATTCTCTCCGAGCAGTGCAAACCCCAAAAACTTACACAAAAGAAGGCGAAATGAAAAACAAAGCCCAAACTATTCCTCACTACAGCAACCACGAGCTGCAAAAACTACAAACTACACCGAAATCGCTGCGACTTGCAGGCGCTACGCGAAGCGCACTACTCGAGGCAAAAGATAAAAGAACTTGCAAAAAGCAGAGAGGATGAAACTAACATGCAAAGCGGAAATGCGGGAGCGAAAATGCAGGAGCGAAAACGAGAGAAGGAAAAGCAAAAAGCTGAACTCAGAGTGAGAGAAAGGGAGTGGGAGGTGAAAGGCGGCGCTGGGGAATAATGATTTATATCCAATCATTTTAATTACTGTTGAGGCCATCATTTTTACTGCCGAGGCTATCATTATTGCAGGACAATCATTTTTAAAAAAATTGATTTATGAAACCATTTTTCTCTCTAAGTTTAGTACCATAATTATATTTTCTAACTTCTAAATTTTAATTCATTCACTTTTTTTACTCATCTTTTTTTGAGCAACATTAGAATGCTCATTTATAAAACGCTAAGTTTGATTCTAAGTGTAATAATATAAGTTTCCATTCACTTTTATTACTCATCTTTTTTGGAGCAACATTAGAATGATAATTTTAACACGTTAAGTTTAAATGTAGTTGTATTAATATTAGTTTTCATTCACTTTTATTACGCCTATTTTTTTGAGCAACATTAGAATGCTAATTCAAACACACTAAGTTTAATTCTACTTGTATGAATATTAGTTTTCATCCAATTTTATTACTTATCTTTTTTTGAGCAACATTAGAATGATAATTCAAACAGGCTAAGTTTAAATGTAGTTGTATTAATATTAGTTTTCATTCACTTTTATAACGCATATTTTTTTGAGCAACATTAGAATGCTAATTCAAACACGCTAAGTTTAAATCTAATTGTATTAATATTAGTTTTCTATTTAGTCTTGTCAATTTTTTGAAACTAAGTTGATGTTTAATATTGTATACTCTATTTTCAGTATGTGAACTTTACATTGCAATTCTTATCACCATTTTCAACCAAGTTCATTTTCAACCAAGATGATTTTAGACGCGTCTATTTGCCAAGCGCTTCGAGTTGCTGTGTGAATCACCGTGGGGGAGCCGTGTCCATGGCGGGCTTGCTCAAGCACTGTGCGCAATTTAGTTATCGCAATTGGGTAAAGTAGGAGCAGAATCACTAAAACCCTATCGACACGTAAAGAGGCAGATGTCACACCAAGAATTGGCCCGTGCGTGGCGAATCAAGCACTTGGAGGCTCCTCCCCGAGGCGAGTTGGTGCTACAACCGTTTCATCAAGTAGATCATCGTATGATTGATCAGCGTCATTCCGCTCCGCGCTTGGTTCCTCCATTGAATCAATCTGGTAGTTGCTACTGTAGACTGTCGGCAAATGGCACATCTGATTTTTTTTAAAGTTTTGTATATTAAGCTATAAGAATTGAGTTGAGGTTTAAATTTTAAAGAATTGGTTGTGGTTTAAATTTTAAATTTCGTTATTCCTTGACATGTGCCTTGTTTATCCTAGCACAATACTTAATATGTGAAATCATTATTATTTTATTATTCGTATATCCTATACGTAAGTATTATTTTTTGATTAAAGATTTAAGTGTTTAATTTCCAAGATTTGTCCAATCATTTTAACGTACATAAGTATCACTCTTGATTTAAAATCTTCATACGTGGTTTATTTTCCAAATTTTGTAAACCATAGAGTACATAAGTATTGCATTCAAGTATAATAGGTTTAGTTTCTAACTTTTGTCCATAATTAATCACTACATATTTCTAAATAATGCCATGTATTCCAAATATACCTTTAAATACATAGAAATTACATGTATAAGTATATGATTTGTTACAAATATATAATATTCCCTATATTAGTAATTATGCCGATTAAATACATTATTATCTGAACACATTATGTATAGTAATTTATAGTACATTATTTAACATCATTATGAATATAGTGCAAAATTTAATCATAATTTCAAACGTTATCATTCTTATAGCATGGTTATAGATAACTACAATTAGAATGTTATTATTATTTATTACTAATAACTATTTACGTTTGTATATAATTTAAACTAAATAGCTTAGATGAAGAGAAAGTGCTTAAAATATTAATTTGGAATAATGAGCACATTTCACATTAAGGGGTGACCATAATACATCAGTGTCCGTTATAGATAAAAGGATCTATTTAACTTAAGATGATTATTTCGTTTCAAGTTCTATATTTGAAATCCTTGACATAATTTCACCTACAATTGATCAAATACTTTGGTATATGCTTTGATGTAACATAGCAAGCTATTCTCACTATTTGCACACAAATTGAAGGCTTTCTATCAAAGTTACTTATCTTATAGCATAAAACCTAGCATAAATAATTAAGAATATAGACTTGCACTCGCAAGTTGATTAGATGAACAAAAGCCTAAAATTCTGAGTGATAGCAAACATACAAAGTAAAGTGTTCGTAATGCTGTAGATGTTGTATGTGATGTTTAGCAATTCAAGTTAAGTATTGAGGATTCACAGTATAGTGTTTAAGATTGAGAGTTTCTGGGTTTAGGATTTAGGGTTTATGGTTTAGGGTTTGGGGTTCAGGGTTTAGGGTTTAGGGTATAGGGTATAGGTTTAGGGTTTAGGGTTTAGGGTTTAGGGTTTCTGTTTTGTGGAGGCATTTGGCAATTTAGTTATCTTTCTATGCTGTTATACCTGAAGCTAACCATTTTGTTAAAATGCTGATTATACTGTTCAAAATATTTCCCGTAGAATACATTATATTCCATACATTCATACCTTGATTTTGATGTAATAATATATGATTCATATTATTTGTTGCAAAGCAAGTTGAGAGCTTTTTATGAAATAGCATATTTATTTGGAGTGTTACATTTTAATACATTTTTTTATCCACTTAAGTTAATATCGTGTTGAGATTAGTAATCAGATTATTTCAGTTCATTATCTTTGAGAATTCAATATTTCTATGTTTTTGAGGGAACTCTTTCTTATTGACAATGAATCATATATAAAACCAAATTTCTTACAAAGCATGGCACACTATGAATAATACTCATATTAAATGTATTCAATATGAGGGACTTTGAAAAGCCACAAAACGCTTAAGAAGCACCCAAGTGAAGAAGATGAATAATTACAATCTATTATATACAATATATCTATTTAAGTTGACATGTGAAACAAACCATATCTACATGCAATATAACCCCATGTAGTGAGACTAATAATGAATCAAATAACATTAAGCAATACACATAATCATCAATGTTCATAAAAACAATTAAATTACTCGTTTCTCTATATAATGAATAGAACATTGTAAATTTATTTCCTAACTACGGTGAAAATGAGTATTCAAAACTTAGAAGAATATATCTTTCAAAATTAAACTATTTGAGTATGCCTAACTTTTAATTGCATGGTCAATAATGGCATGATAACTTTGAAATGCATGCCTTCATTGGAAGCCTATTTCGGCCAATGAGTGTAATATTACGAGTGATCTTGTAGCAGGGATGTACAGAATTCGTCGAAGTAGGCAGGAATGGCGGGTGTATTCCCGCTTGAATTCGCAGATGCTACTTCTATGTACAAATATAGAGAGAAGAAATTTTCCCGCCGGAATCTTACCATCGATTTTTCTGACAAATCACATTTGTATTTCCCGCCTCATCTCGAGATAAGGTGGAGCGCGGGAAAGGCCAGACGAATCTGAATGACCTCCGAGAACGTAGCCGTGCTGATTCCTTTTTCCTCATTTTCTGAAGGTGATGCTCCTCCTTGAGGGTTTTCGGCTTCGTCGGCGTTTCAGATTCCAGCGCGCTGCACGTAGGGATCAAGATGAGCTCCACACAAGCGTCAAGGTAAGACTCCACGCATATGGCAGTAAAATGAATTCTGTCTCTGTTATCGTACGTGCTTCTTGCATTCTACAATTCAATTTCGGCGTCATAAACCCTAAACCCAGAGTAGCGTTCTACATACGTCGTGGACGCCTTTATTGTGATGCTTAAGATTGTGTGTTTTCAATGTAAGTGCAGGCAAGCCTTCATTTTCATTGCATCCTTCTCGAGTGCAAACCTATTGCTTTCAGAGAATGAAGAGAAGCGGTACTCCGAAATATGCGCCGTAATTATCGGGAGAGAAAGAGTGAAGACATTTAGCTCGAGTCGAGCTAAATAGCAGGACTATCACAGTGAAGCAGTTTAGCTCGATTCGAGCTAAATTGCAGGGCTTGTACAATCGAGTAATTTAGCTCGAATCGCGCTAAATTACAGGACTTCGCAAAGTCGAGCAATTTAGCTCGACTCGAGCGAAAGTATGACTAACCTTAGACATAAAAGTTTAGCTCCATTCGAGCTAAACTACACGTTCAATAGAGATTGTTAATATTTAACCAGATTAGCTCGAGTCGAGCTAAACTACGGAATCCAAATGGCGCAAACTGTGCCTCAGTTTAGCTCGACTCGAGCTAAACTAGACGTTTACTTTTGAGAGATTTGAAATCCATTCAGTTTAGCTCGAGTCGAGCTAAACTAAGGCACCCAACTCGCCCAATATGTAACTCAGTTTAGCTCGACTCGAGCTAAACTGTGACCTGAAGTAAGTCAAAATTTACCTAAAAAAAGAGAGTTGATGTAATCATTTAAATCCTTAGACTGTAAAGTTTAGCTCGATTCGAGCTAAACTAAACGATTACATTACAGACTTTTGAAATCTATTAACTTTAGCTCGAGTCGAGCTAAAGTGAGGAATCAACCTGGCCCAATATGTAACTCAGTTTAGCTCGACTCGAGCTAAGCTGTGACCCTAAATAACTCAAAATTTACCTAAAAAGAAAAGAGAGCTGACTGTTTCATTTAAATCCTTAGACTTTGAAGTTTAGCACGATTCGAGCTAAACTAAAAAATTACATTACAGACTTTTGAAATCTGAGACTTCCCGAACATGAGCAATTTAGCTCGACTCGAGCTAAATTACATGACCTCGCAAAGTCGAGCAATTTAGCTCGACCCGAGCTAAATAATCCAAATTACCTAGTCCAACAATTTAATTTTGACTCGAATTAAATAATATGGATTACCCACTCGACTCGAGCTAAAGCTAAGATATATTGTAGTCGATAAGTTTAGGTCGAGTCGATCTATAGCGCTGGACACCAAATATCACGCATTTTAGCTCGAGTCGATCTATAGCGCTGGACACCAAATATCACGCATTTTAGCTCGAGTCGAGCTAAAGTGTTAGGCATTGGATACTACTTCCGTTAGCTCGATTCCAGCTAAATTTCTCAACAAAGGAGATAATCTTTCTGATATGTTATTAACATTCATAGTCAAACATTTTCAATAAATCCTTTTCAAACTAAATGTGTTGGCCTTCTACAAGGCGTTGGTTAGATCGACTGGAGCTATACTGTACAAGGAGTCGTTATATCAGTAATTTCAGAGACTTCGATGTGATTGATAGCCTTTCTTATAACTTGTTTCTATGTTCATGTGCATCTGCAGCATGGACACCTCATCCGCTTAGGAGGAGTCTGTTGTTCCACCAGTGAACCCGGATATTTCAGATTTTGAGGTTGTTCCACCTCGGCTCTGGTCGAGAAGAACTGTGGCGTTGCACAACAGCGATGGTCTCAAAATTGCAGAAGGTTTACCTCGGAATTTACGATCCAGTGCCCTTACTGATTCTTCAGGACCCCTCGGTGAATCTGTTATTGTGGTGCAAATTTCAACTTTTTTTGTGCCTGTGGACAATCCTGACGACTGGATTTATTCCTTCAAGTTGTGGCCCATTGATCGAGTTCTTTTGGACGGTGTTAGTCTTTTGCACCATACCCAACGAGATGTGTACAACCGATGGGTTAAAGAACAGGGTCGGGTCAATGGTAGACGCACTCGTACGTATGACAATTCCAATAGGAATGTTCATATTCAAGCACCTCGCAGAGCAAACAACTTGTTGACTCAGCAGTCAATCAACGAAGTGGCATCGAATACCTGTTGTAGCCGAAACTGTGTCCAACACTACCCTAGAGACAAGATAAAGGTTCTTAGGTCTCGCATGTATGAAAACACAACAGTGCAGTTCAGAAATCACATCAAATTAGATGTTCATCGACAATTCCATACAAACGCTAATGGGCGGAATGTGGTGACACTTGAAGGCATAGACGTATGTCCGTTAGCGTGGATGCAAATTATGGGTGTTAGTTCTAGCGTCTTTTATCGCAACGCTTTGAACGCAGCTGTTGGGTTCGAAGCCCAACATCATGGAAATACTGGAAAATGAAAGCCCAGGGGTCATACTGTTGTAGCTTCTGCTGTCTTGGGCGCATTACTTGCTAGGCATGCTGACCACATGCCTCACAAGTCTCATAGCCTCTCCTCAGGGGAGAAGGTTGTAACGAAGATACTTCCTGCAAGTTTTAAGTGGAAAAATCAGATTCCGCCTATATGCGAACATCTTGCTAAATGCGGGCTTCCACCAGTCTCAGCTTCAAGCATTAGCAAAATCGGCCGACTTACCTATCCTTAGTACTACGCGAAGAGGGCAGGAGACAATTTCGCACGATGCTCAAAGTGTGATGAGTTTGACTCCTTGATGAAGCTCACCTTACCAGGAAGTCAATCTGCACTTTTATGGTCGAGGAAACTAAGTGCGCACTTGGACTCGGCGTTTGCTCATAGGGATTTGTATTACCTCAATCGTTTTAGGTCGAAGACGATGCCTCATGAGGTTCTTAATATTATGCATGACAAGATGGACCACTCGAAGACAGCCTCCCCTGCCTTATCCCACAAGGTGAAGAACTTAGATGGTCTCATGAAATTGCCTCTAGCAGTAACATGCATTTTAGCTTATGGACATGTAGATCAGCGCTATGCGCATTTTGGATTAGATATTTTCTCACATGATGCAAATTACGCTATGGGGTCATTTGCGAAGCTGCTACGCGATCTGGAGGCTCCGCCGAAATCCTCCTCCAGACAACTTTTTACAGAGGCATCTTCGCATCCTCTTTACGCTGCTCTTCTTCATGGTTTAGAGATGTGTTTGGATCCACTTGGCCCGATTCCAGACATGTTGGTTCCACCTAGGCCATTGCCCCCTATATTAAATGTACAAATGGACAATACTGTTAGTGATAACAAAAATAGGTTTGTCTTCAGTTTCTGGTCCCTTCTTGTAGCCAAACAGGTATTTCGAGAAGTATATGTTAATTTTATGCTAGTTGGTCACACTCATGATGACATAGATGCATTATTTGGTCGTTGGAGCATGGCTTTGCATAAGGAGGATTATCCTACTATCCCTCTTCTCATGAAATCTTTCATGAAGCTAGAGTCACTTCCTGTCATTCCTCACCTCGTTCAAGAGGTTCCTAACTTCAAATCTTTCATTCAAGAGTGGTTGCTGGAGGGTGATGAAGCATTGGTTGGACATACAAAAGCGCATCGCCCAAGTTCTTCCTCGATGCAAGTGGGTGCCTGTTATGAAGTACAAAATTCTTTGCCATGACGATGAATGGCTTCCTAGAGATGATGAGGGGGGCATTAAGTTATGGAAGGAGGATTCAGAGGGTAGATCGCTATGGCCTAGGGGGGTACCACAAGCTGTGCAGCCAATGCAGATGCGTCATTTGCCCGAGATTGTGAATGGAGTTTCAGGATTTGTTGACCATTGGGAGCGATTATCACGTGAGTCAATCGAATCACGGCGACTGTATGAGCCTCTCTCATACTATTGGAGCAACGTAAAGGATGCTCTTTGTATACCTATGGATACACTAATATCCCAGCAGCATGGTATCCCGTCAACTCTTGAAGAAGCTCCGGAGTTGGAACATGGGTTTTGGCCATCAACCCGTCTCGCGCATGCTGTAGAAGATGAGTTTACATTGGAGGGGACACTTCGTGAAGAGTACGGCGAGGACGACCACTTTGTTGGTCAAAGACGTGATCGACCAGCTTCGTCATTCCGAGTTGGACGTGACCTTTACAAGGGATATTTTGTTGCACTACGTCCATGTGGCACAGATGGCCGTCCATTTTGGATAGGGCGTGCTATGTCTGATCCAAATTTAAACCCAAACTTACCTAATACCGTAGAAATCTAGTTCTTTCGTCCCATATCACGGGATAGGGATGTTCAAAAGTATTATACAGATTGGGATGTAAACAAAAAGCTACGTTGGACGGTGGAGAGAGGCGTCGACGTTTCATCTCAAAGTACGGATGCCATTTTCACAGCATGGAAATCTAGAACAAGGCAACCTAGGGGGGACAACGGAATGGGGCAAGATATGACTATTTCAATACCTGAGATTCAAATCAATATCATCAAGGCCTCTCTGGGACAATTTGCCACATCTACAGAAGAGTAGTATTCCATCAATGATGCTCTACGCATCAGATAGACGACTCTTAGACCCTTTAGTTTGTATTCTAATATATAGTCGTAAGTGAATTACATATAATACTGTATTTTGTTCATTTCCTATTATATATTCAAATTATGGGTTGATGCAATCCAATTCTTCATATTACGATGTTGATCTAATCTACAACAAGTGCTTTCCATATTGCTAACAAAATGGTCATAATCACTTTGTTTTATTTTCTTCATCTCATGACATGCATTCTTCATAATGTTTTGATCTAAGTAGACCTCCCAATTTAATGGAAATTTTATTTTCATAATACATATGCTTACGGTGTGGCCAATAACTGAGTGAATTTTAGCTCGATTGTACTCCATGTATTAATTTGGGAGATTGTTCTTCTCCCATTATAACGAATACTGGGTTACTAGTTTAGAGTGTGCAACTTCTTGAGGAGGCAATAAAATTATACTCATTTGTTTCATAAATTCCTTTGCAATAATAAGTGTATTTGCACTATTTTTAATATTAGTAAGATTCCCAAATGTTGACTGTGTGGAATCTTTTAGCTCTCAATATTCTCTATTGGCCCAATGCATATCAAATCCATTTCCATGAATTATGCAAAATTTATGTAAGCAAATACATGCTGGAACCAAATCAGGGATATTTCAAAGAAATCCATTGAAGTATTTTAACCACTAAAGGTCCAAGAAAGCGGAAATCGCTTTTTGGATTTCCGCAGGGAGAAAACTCAGCCAACTTTGACCATTATAATCTCAAAATTGGAGAAAAATTAACCGTTCAAATTTGACATTCGAGAAAAGGGTCGAGTTAACTTCAAGATCCTACGGTTGGATCTTCTAATCAATGCTTAGATTGGGTTCCTTTGCACCTGAAGTAGAAGAAGTTTCTTTTTGGTAATTTAAACAATTTTGTATCAAGGACCTTTAAGGGGTTAATACAATTCTCCATCGTCCTTTTAAAATTTCAAAAACTCTTCCTACTACCATTCTTGTGCTAGACTGTATGAAATTCCAATGAGCCTTTTCGCATGACAGCCCATTCGATAAACCTTCAAACAGGCTAAAATATCGAAACGTCATTGGATAGGAAGCATCTCCTATTAATTAATATGGTAAATATTTGTCTTTTATGATATCTTTACATGATGAACATTTTTGAAAAACACTCCAATAATCACAACTCCCTACCTACCCAAAGTCAAAATCCCAAATTTGCATTGAGCATCCACAACACCTTGTAAGAGCAACGAATAAAACCCTTTTCTGTAGTAATACTCAGCAAATTTTTTAGTAGAGGCTATTAGAGGTATATAGGACCATCTATAGCTCTTAGTTTGCATGGAATACCTTGTAAGATTTCAAATTCGGCAGCTTTTTTCTTCGTAGTATCGGAAATTACTTTCTCACTAATAGAAGGCAATGAAAGTTTTCTAATAGCTTCACAACAGTGTCGGACAATCATGGAGGTGGTACTCTATCTATACCATATATACCATATAAGTCTTTGATCATTGCCAATCAAGTACATGTTGCGAGTCTAGCAAGTTTGCATGCAAGTCTCGTTTAAATATTAACACTTTTCTTTAATTGTGTACTATATTTTTTTATATATGGCTATAAAAATTCACGTAGAAAAGAGAAAATTTACTTATTTACCCAAAGCCAATCTTGAAACATGCCATCGATATACCTCCCCAATAATTGATTGTTTAGGTAACTTCTTTCTCTTTTGTATTTCCATTTTGACAATATGTGAGGTCTTGAATCATCTTCTCATGAAAGAAAAGCATTGGAAGCATTTGCATGTCATCTATGTATTGGGCAGCTTGCAAATGCATCTAAATATGATTTTGAATGTGTAAAAGTTGTCACATCTCTTTCGAAGGATGTCTGAATACCGTGGTGAGCCAAGAGGACCCCGGGAGTAACGCCCGGGATTGGCAAGGGACAATGTGAAGTGACCGAGGGTAGTCCCGAGCAAACAGCACGCAATAGCGTTGTGCTTGGGACGAACTTCGTAGTGTGCCTTACATGGTTAGAAACCTTGTTTGAGCATGCATCCAGGGGTCCAAAGAACTCACAATTTGGAGATGTGAGTTATGTGATATGGCTCCCCAAAGTTGGAGCGCGTTCCGAAACACTTGGAGACTCGGGAGTGTTGCCTTCCAGGATAGCATGATTCAATGTGTCGACTTTTGTGGAAGGCGGCATGTTGCATATCGTTGGACAGCTAATGACAAGGGCTTTCTAGAATGCTAAGGCTCATGATGAGCAAAGCTAGAGTCTAGGAGATATAGCTCCTCAAAGTGGTCGGGACTCCCGGACTCGGGAATGCTGCCTCCCGGGACACCGAATGTTTAGAGGGGCATATCTCTCTTAGTAAAGTTCTAATTGGAGCAAGTAGGTAGTCCATCGATATCTACTCGAAGAGTAAATGTCGAAAATGGGCTTACACGTTTCATTTCAAAACCGAACAAGGAGCTAGCTCGAGGAGAAGTTACGGCCCGTTTTTGACACTAAGGCATAAACGGGTGGTCTTCCAAAAATAAAGTGTGTCACGGAAGGCCCCTTAACACAAAAGGGGGGGGCTACCGAAGACTCCAAAGAGTACTAGTAGGAGGGGTCGTTTCCCTTCTCACTTCCATATGGTGCCAAGGAGAACTGGGGTGGCACTAAGGGATGAGGCTTGGGATGGGGCCTCACTCCCGCACCTTGAGCACTATAGGATGCTTCAGGTGTGCATCCCGAAACATTGATTTGGAAAAGTGTCTCGCTCCAAATTAGTCTTCGTGAAAGTAGTGTCGGTTACCGGTAGTGTCTCGAATGAAGCGTGTAAACATGAATGGAAAGGGACTAGTAGGGAGTCGGACAACATGCAAGGGCGGTTAGCTCCGGGGGTAAGTAGTGCCACGCTTGCGAGCTTGGACATTTGTGAAAGGCCGCCCCGTGCCACCAAGTGGCTCACCTATATGTTTTGTGGGCGTTCCAGGTTACGAGTTCTGGGGAATGATTTGGGGAGTCAAGGTGGGTTGGACACCATGACTATAAATGGTTCTAACATTGTGTGTGCTTGGCATGTGTAGTGTTAGCTAAGTTGTGGCCGGTTGCTACCAACAAAGTGAGCCGTGGTTCCACTACCTAAGAGAAAAAGGGTTGGAAGTAATTAGGGCCGCAACAGAAGTATTCTATAAGTTTGGAAAATAAACAAATTCCCTATCTATGAAATAAAAGATTGTTTAATACCAAAAATTAGATCAAAATGTAACATAGTTAAATAAAGTAAATGAAAACTAATTTCTATAATAGACACAACGATAACGGGAAGTAGAAGTTTCTAAACAAGCAACTCCGCTATTATTCATGATTCATGAAATATACAAAGGAATAATACAAATCTTACATGAAAACTACCAGTCTTTTTTTTTAAGAATTAATTTTACTTTTAAAACCCTGTCCTTTTTTAGAAGAAAATTTCTTGTTTTTAGAAGAAAAATAAAGTGAAAGAGATGGAAGTCTTTTAGTTGAGCTTTGAGAATCTAAGAGCACATGAATTGCGAATTCCGCCCTTAAGGCTTGCAAATACCGCAAATTCCGCCCTTAAGGATTTACATTACTTGAGGAAGTGCTTAGTTGGAAGTTTGGCCCTCAACCCGACCCCAGACCCAATGTAAAACGGGCATAAGTCACTAATTTGAATGCCTTGCCTTCAAACATACCATACATGTGAGGGTCCATGCTTTGGATAGTCAGTCCTTTATTGGCCTCTCCGCTCCCAATTTCAAGACCCCCAATTGTTTGATGAGCCAGAATGTTCCAAAGCCACAATTTTGTTTCCTGTCCACCATATACTCGAGTTCCAGTAATGCCTATCCACGACCACTCACCATTGCATCCGTTTGCCATTGCAATCACAAAAGATTGTTGAGTGAATGCAGTTCTGTTGTGATTTAAATCTGAACTTACATAACTGCAGAATGCAGAATACACGTACTCCAAAGTATTTACACATAGAACACAAGTGCGGGACTCCTGCTCACAACGACCGCTCACAACGACAGATCGTTACCTGTTTGAAATGTTTTCGCACATAAGACATTCAGATTCTTCAACAAAATAGAATTTCTGTTTGAAAGTACGAAACAGGCATATCTGACCACGAATACGTCCAAGGACATCAAGGTGTTCTCGAATTCAGAAAAACGAAAATGGAAGAACAAAAATGAAGTGAGTCAAATACGTGAAATATAACAGATCGGCACCATCTAGAACGTGAGACAGTAAATACTTTGAAATGAAGTGAATAAACAAATCATAGAAACAGGAAGCTGTTATACCTTTACACGTCGTCCATTAATGCGACAAGTTTTCTCAATAAGGACTACTTCTACGAGCATTTAAATTAGTGACAGATTTTCATTAAGAGCAGTGAAACCGTCAAGCACTTTTTCAAGCTTGTGATTGACACGTTCTAAAAGATAAAGCTGGGGTTGGCGGCTTTTATCTAAATTACTCACTCTTCTCTCCACATGATCCATATGTTGCGTCAAAAGGTCCATCATCAGCTCAGCACGATACTTCATTGCCTCCTCTCTGTTCTCTGAAGCCTGTAAAAATATAGGCAGTTAAACTTCTTGATGACATCACACTACCTCAAGATTTCGCAGCTCGACGACACAGGTTACGTTCAAAATCAAGTAACGAAAAATCCACGGGTTACGTTCAAAATCTGGTCGATCTTTGGTCCACGATCACTTCCACTTTCAAACAAACTATCCTGAGGATGAATACCCAGCTGAAATTAGAAGTCTTACCTGGAGTTGCACTTGCATGAGTCTCTGCATTTCCTTCAAAGATGTTTCCACCTTGTGCTTAGTCGGCTGCCCTTCTTTCATCACAATTTTCCGAGGAAGATTGAATCCTGGTGTCTTGATGTCACGGACGACAACTCCATCTTTAACACCGGTAGGCACACGTGTAGTTCTCGTCACCGCTTCTTTCTTTCCTGATACTCCGAGCCAGACATCATAAAACTTTGGCTTCAAAAGTTCTCGTCCCGCTATGCTGGGATTCCAAGATGGGTCGGATCGTGCTGCTTGCGCGGACATGTTCCTGAAACCAGCAAAGTCTCAGGAGAAAACTTTCAGAGAATTGCCGCTAGGCCAATAACTGCACAAAAGTATAAGCTAGAACAGCATAAGATATTGAATACTAATCTATCCTATTACCTGTAATCTGCACATTCTCACCGTACGCTCCAGTACTTGCTCTGACACTGTTTCTTAGAGAAGTGTTTGCCAAATTGATCTTGCATAGCCTTAAGTATGGGTGTCCATTTCTTCTGATACTTAACATGGCCATTACTCTCCACAAAGAGTCGTTGATGTATTGCATCGTAAGCCTCGAATAGGAACTTCACAGATTCATCGGTCCATGTGACGTTCCCATCTGCATCTTGCCCAGCACGTTTCCGTTTCTTAATATGATCATCTTTCTTATCTCTGTCTGAGTAATCGGTGCTGGATCCAGAATCTGAGAAGGATGCCAAACACTCCTCATTTACTGAATCTTCCAGCAATCCTTCAAGAGCCACACCCCGTTCCAGCGATTTGACATACTTGTGGTTGTTGAATATGGCCTGCAACACGAACAGTAAGAAGACATTACAATATGGTTGGAATTTACTTGTCAACTTCGCATAAAAAGTTTGAACCCTAATATAAACTCATCGAGCACTAATATCTGGAGCGTTCGTAGAATTCAACGCACCTTGGCAAAATTCCTTTCTGTTACTGATGGCTCTCCACTATCTATATCTTCTTCCTTATCATTCCCTACACAGCAAGAAGACACCTTCATGAGTTGAAGACGATGAAGCGCCACCGGTACGATTATACTAAAACCATTATGCCGTATGAGCTATTTGAATGCTGATTTTCTGCCTTTCATTCGTCTCACGGTGAGGTGATTACCACAAACTAAGCTCGTTCGAATCGAAATAATATATAACAGACAAAAGATCACACCGCTTGTTACGAAAGTGATGTATGATACGAGAAACCCGACGCGTTGCTGGATCCATGCAAACCTAGATGGTTTCACGCATGAGAAACGAAAGTAACCCCTAGACGACGTTGAGCCACTGGCATACTCCTTGTTGTTTGGGAAAAATCAATATTTTCGAATAACCTCGAGGATCCAATTCTTTCCATACCTCTCATTTTCCTCCAAAACTTATCTTCAAGAGTCTCTCCCTTGCTTCGTTTCTCTTTCCTCCCGAGCGAAAAACTTTCAACCTTAGTAGAATCCTCACTATCGCTTGGATAGCCACCTAGAGACATTTCACAGCCGGGAATTGCGTCGCAATCACGACTTATCCAATTCTCATTAGCCGGAGTGAGATGACCTAACGAACTCGAAGGAACCTGCTCCGAGCTGTAGCTGAGTCCATGCATCAGCGCCTGCGGCGGCTGCTGCCCTAGATTCTGCTGTAGGTCACCGCCAACCAGACTCGCTATATTCTGCCAGCTTAGGCTAGAGGAAACATCCTGCATCGACCGTTGCTGATGTGGCATGACCACAGGCTGTTGGGGGTCAAAGAGTGGCATCCCGGAAAATAACGACGAGGATTTGCTGCCACCGAAATTACTGTTGACGGAGAACGACGCCATGAACGACGGCGGCCCCGCGCCAGTACGAGGCACGTCCTCCACGGTAAAGCTCGCCCCCTCTTTGGAAGCACCACTCCCCCATAAACCAACCCCGGACGCACCCGACCGATCAAAGCTGGGGTTGAGGGCCGAATCCAAGTCGAAGCTACCCGTTGTGGCTATGGCCTCGGCTCTACCATTGCCCGTGCCGTCCCCCGTACCTGTCGACCTACCAGACACCGCGGCAGAATCGTCCATGAGCGAGGCTCCAATAATTCAACTCACCTCGAAGAAAAGCTCCAGGCACGTCGTGGTCGCGACAGAATATTCCAGCTGTACATGCGAAGCGACAGAGATGGCATGCATGCAGGCAGGACATTTCCTACAATAGGAGGCCTGACTGGAAAGGTAGCAGGCTGCTATCAGCTGCTAGAATGCGTCCAAAGGACCTTCCAACTCCCTTCGATGGTCGTCGACAAAGAAATATGTTCGTTACCCCAACCCGGATCTCGGAATGTGGTTGTAAGGGTTTGCTTAAAGCAGGGTGGGGTATAGAAGGGAGATGGCTAAATCCCCTATATTCGAACTTTGTTGTCACACTCGCGTCGTTGCCCGCAGCTGTGTAGTCCAAATTACCCAGCCTGGATTTACTCTCCAAGAGAATCCAGCCATGACTGCGGTAATTCGACAACTCGCACAGCTTCCACTTGCAACTGGCACACCCATTGCATGCCATCCATGCCATCCTTCACGTGTGCCATCTCCATCCGATGCCCTGAAACAACATGGCGCCCCAACTTGCTCACCAATCAAGAAGGTGTCACAACATGGAATCACAAGAGAGATGGCAATGCACAGAGCTAACATGAAGATATATGGGAAGGTTCACAATGTCACGTATTCAAGCTAACAAATAATCGACGACCTAATTTTGGAGTTTGCGGGGAAATGCAAAGGTGACATCAAGCATGGAAGAAACTGCAAGTTCTTTGTATGCATCTAGAGCATGAAGAACGACTATTCTAACAAGATGATGTTCAATGTAGACAATTTTGACACTAGGTCCCCATCAGGACTCAATCTCAATGGAAAATCTATCCTGCTATAATAATATTCTCACTTTAAAAAGACTCAGCAGAAGATGGTGGAGGAATTGGCAAAAAAAGGAAGTCTCACAAAGACAGTGGTTGTAGAGAGGATGATGACTTTGAAGCAATTGACCAACAAATGAGTCTATGTGAGAAACTTTCAAAGGCTATTGATGTCACATAGAAGCAAGTTTGCCAATCACGTAGAAAATGATCGTTGGCTGTGCCTACGATCCGACCGAGAAGAACTCAATAAAGTTCAAAATGAAGATGAAGAAGCAAAAGGTAATGTTGGACAAGACGAAGGTGTTCGTTGGCATAAAGCAACGGGGAGGAAGTTGACACGGGATTCCCAAGCTATCCAACAGTATTTCAAGGGAAGCTTTCTACCACATTACTGTCACAAACAACTCAGACGTTGATGTCTCTTCTCTAACTTGCAAGAAATGGTAGAGGAAACACATTGGGGTTGATTCTTCCAGGATTTAAGATACTTTCGCTCATCTTTCTGCACGTGAGAGCTTACTTTACAGCACCTATTACATATTTGCGTCCAATGAATTTAATTACGACATCAGTCGCCAATTCTTTCAGCACCATGAAGTCGGTCATCTGGCGAGCATGGAGAAGAGTCGCATGACAAGCATGGAGTGATGCCGCCTTGCAAGCAAAGAGTACATTTGCATAGCGAGCAAGGAGTAGAATGTGTCTGGCAACCATGAAGCAAAGTACCATGAAGCAAACAATGTCACCTGCCAAGATTGCAGCGTCACCTTGCAAGACAACAACCACATATATAGTGTCAACGATGACACCTACTTCACATGCAATGTCACCTGTCAAACCTCAAGCGCCTCATAGTAAGTCAACGTCTACACACCTTGTGAGCGATTTGCGTCAAGATTTCATGCTTGAAAAGTCAGGGAAAGATATGTTGTTCCTTTTCACAGCAGATGATATTCCAGATAGAAGAAGGTCGTAAGCGCTTTGTGCTAAATGAAGGGCGATTTGATGTGGAGGAGAACATTGCAGTGTCTCAACCTCCACGGCGTACGACGTTGGTGTCGTTTATGGAGACCATCACTAGTAGGAATTTGAAAAAAAATGACGACATAAATGACACTACTCTATCAAGGGCTTTGATACAAGTGTGTCAAATGATAAACAACATTCACTATCGATCGCGATAAGTCATCATGGCCATTGTGACGTTTTGGACATGAGGTGGAACCATAGTAAGACACTAGGTAAGTAAGGGGATACTTGATTACCATGACTTGTTTTGAGGATTTCAGAAATCTTCATATAAGCAGAGTTCTTCAGGATTGTCATAAATCTTTTAAGCAAAGTAGGATTTTAGATATCTTCATACATGCTCAATTTAGTTTTTGAAGATTGTAGCAAATTAAGAGTTTAGAAATCTTCATACATGTTGAATTTATTTTTTGAGGATTGTCGCAAATGTGGATTCTAAAATCCTCATACAAGCTGAATTAAGATTCCAAAATCGTCATACAAGCTCAGTTATTGAGGATTGTGGCAAATTAGAATATCCAAAATCTTCATTTATGCTAATTTCTGAGGATTGTGGCAAATTGTTACCCGACTGACGTCACACGACAACCACGGCGACCAAGGCGGAAGCAATGAAGACAATAGGGCAACCACGACAAACTTGACGGAGGCAATAGCCACTAAACAAGGCACCCTGGCGACCAAGGTAGAGGCGATAACTGCTAACCGAGGACACCACGGCACTTCGGATAAGGGCATTGCCCGATTTCCAGGACCTTCACGGTGCGACGTAGAATATAAGCAGTAAAAATAGGAGAAGAGATACTCGTAGTAGTCACCATAGAAGTACACATTCAGGCTAGCTCAATCAATACTCCAATGTACTCAGATTCCGTGGCATGAATGTAAAGGCCAAGAGTCAATCACTCTCTCTCTCCTATTGAAGCTCTTTCTCCTTCCTCTATCTGATTGCTCTGATTGCTTGGATGGCCATGGGTGAAAACCTAACCCCTCGACATCTACTCTGTGCATTTGCCTTCACAACGTTCTCCGCGGTATCAGAGTAACCGTAGCTAGGGTTCTGGACGTCTACGCCTTACCTCGACAACCTTGTTTGCCATGAGTCACCAAACCACTTTCGTCGCCTTCTTAGCATAGCGTAGTCTGCTAGACCACCATCCTGGACATTCATTTAACTAAAGACTCTATAGAAAGAAAGTCAGAATTTATCCTCTGCGACTCTATCAACACCGCGGCATTCAGCCAAAGTTCTCCTCGAGAACCGAGCTTCCCTTAGCCTCATATCGTTCCTGCTGCCCTAAGAAACTACTCCGCTATTCTGGATGAACTCGTAAAGCATTTCCATTCGCTCTAACCCAGGTTAACATTTAGGCGTCCATGCTGGGCATGGAATGTTGAGTCATCTCGAAAACAGATAAAACAACCTCGAACAAGACACCATGGCTCTACGGAAACCAATAGAGAAGAACACGGAACCCAAAGAGACCACACCCCAAGACCATAGTCACCATAGGAACATCAGTTTTGCCACCCATTGATCCCACGGTAGCCGCTTCCATGGCATCCAGAGAACGTGACAGACTCATTAAGTTACCGAAAATACTTTATCCTGTCTTTGATGACTCTGGCAACCCAGATTGGCATGTTCGCAGATTTAAAGTTATAGCATGAACCAACAGAGTCACCAGCACTGAAGACTTGCAAAACATATTCGGAACTACGCTCCAAGGCAATCACATAAACTGGTACATTGATTTTGAGGCTGAACACCTATTGCCAACATGGGAAGAAACGGAGCGGAGATTTTACAGAAATTCCAAAAACTAAAGACAAGCTCCGAAATACTACGGGCTTTAGGCAACATCCAGCAAGAAAGAAACAAACTTGTTGACAAATTTTACGACCGATTTAAACAACTTGCAGACAAACTCAACCAACGACCCGAGAAGGATTACCTGTGCGAATGGTTCAGAAAGGACTGTTGCCATGGATACAGCACGGTAGAATTATCCGCGGAGTCAAGACTTTACAGGACATACTAATCGCTGCCAACAATATCAGCAGGGAGTTCAGTGTCATCGATAACACTTACACGCCGTTGTTGCCACTTCCAACATCTCGAGCGGCCACCCGCTCTACGCCCGCAGCTTGCACAATCTGTGGAAAATTACACGCTGGGCGTTGTTGGTTCTCCAATGCATCAGTGAGGACCAAAGACACCCGACCCACGCGGGCCACGGCCGCAACCATGTTTTCAGATGACATCAACGTGGATGCTTTTCAACCTGGCAGGAGTGACGGTTGCTGGAAATGTGGATCACCTCATCATAGACGGGGTCAATGCACGGTTTTGAAACAACGCTGAGCCAACACCCGTACCTCCGCAGACACCAAGGCAACCACAGGCAGCTCCGAAGTAAATCCAAGCAATCGAAGAGAGGGAGTTACGCTTACCGAAGTCCATGGAACCAATGTGGCTACCATAAGCACTGCTGCGGTAACCACAAGATCCAAAGCTATCATGGATAATTACGTGGTGGAACACCGCAAATCTTTCGCGGAGCAGTATTGGGAAAGATTGCATAACCTCAGGACAGAGATTCAAGCCGACCTTGAAACACCTGTGGTCGCAGACCTGCAACATGACATGGACAAAACCGACGTACGGATCACCTTAGCTAACTTACTAACTCACTAATCAAAATCAGTCCAGAACTGCAATCATACATGCAAAATATGCACAAAACAACAAACACGGCCATAGCTACCGTTGAAGTCAATCGACACCGATGCCGCCGTCATCTTTGTACGATTAAGACAACATCAATTGGCCAATGTATTGGTCGACGGAGGCTCCGGAGTCAACGTGATCAGCAACCACCTACGTCAACAATAAGGACTTCCACCACCAACGATAACCTAGAACACGTAATTTGTTATAATGGTATTATTCACTGATTTTGAGAAATGTGGGTTTAGATCGAGTCGAGCTAAATGTACCCACATAGTACATTTGGCTCAACTCAAACTCAATTGTCATCAATTTGATAATCTGAATATTCCCATTATAACAAATTACGTGTTCTATTTTGTCCTAAGAATGGCAAACGATGCCCCGATAACCCCGCTAGGGATATTAGCCACCGTAGCCATTACTACCTATGGTATCTCTACACCGGCAACCTTCATTGTTATAGACATGCCACATAGCAGTAATTTCCCTATGATTCAAGGACGACCTTGGTTACGAGACATGAATGCAATTCATGACTGGGCAAGGAACCAGATCAGAATCCGGAGATATGGGAAAACCATGATAATTCCCGTGGATAGTTGTATCACTCAAGAGAAAGCCAAACAAATAAGAAACCAGGTTGGCACAGGATGGGGCAAAGGACTTACTCAAGAACAAGAGGCCTTGGTGTTCCACGCCGACCCAGATCTAATCCCGTTAGCGGAGATTCACTTGGCCAGCGTGGTCTCTCAGGAAGAGACGCTCGATATCCCGCCAAGGTTTACCACGGAAGTTTCCGAGGGAGTCACCATTGATAACACTCTGGAAACCAAGGCCTTGAGTCAACAAGTGGTGACAGGATGGACGCATGAATCTAAAGAACAGGTGGAGTTGGTTAACCTTCGTACCAAAGAAGAGCCGAAAAATGTAAAAACTAATGCCGACGCACCTAGCGCTATCGAACAAGCTACCATTGCTCTTTTTTAAGAATATTAGGATATCTTTGTGTGGACGCATGAAGATTTGAAAGGGATACCAAGGACAATAGCCGGACAGACGATCAACCTGATACCAAATGCGCACCCGGTACAACAGCGCAGACATCGAATGAACCCTCACTACGCTGCCAGAGTCTGAACGGAGTTGGGCAAGTTACTTAGTGCCAAATTCATATCCTCAGTAGACTTGGCACCATGGTTGTCTCTGATGGTGATCATCCCCAAAAAGAACGTCGCCTTCCGAATCTTTGTAGACTTTCGCAAACTAAATGCGGCAACTAGAAATGATCACTATCCTTTACCTTACATGGAGAAAATTATTGATGAGGTAGCTAGACACGAGATGTACTCTTTTCTAGATTGTTTTTCCGGTTACTACCAAGTCGCCATGGTAGAGCAAGACAAGAACAAAACCGCTTTTTCTACGGAGTAAGGACCCTATCGATTCAAAAGAATGCCATTTGGGGCTAAAATTGCACCCATGACATTTCAACGCATCATGGAATTGATTTTTTGCCCATATTTGAAGAAGTTCTTACATATCTATCTAGATGATGGAACCGTACAGCCGTGTGCAGGACCATGTTGGCTAGTTATGACAAATTTTTCAGGCTTGCAGGAAAAACGGAGTAAGTTAAAATTCAGACAACTGCATGTTCCTCTTTTTTGCCGGGGTCATCTTGGGATATATTGTTTGCAAGTATGAGAAACTCCCAGACCCATCCAAGATCCAAGATATCCTTCACATGATTCCACCCACGGATCAAAAGGGTGTCCAAGGGCTGCTTGGCATTTTGCAATTCAATAGGATGTACATCAATAAACTAGCTCATCTTACTGCCCCAATAGCCGCCCTAAATCATGCAGGGTACTCTTACCCAAGGAATTGGACACCGGCCGCGCAAACCGCTCTAGACAAAATCAAACAGGCTTATTCGGAAGCCCCCATACTACTCGCCCAAACTAGGCCAAACCATTCCACGTTCACACAGATGCCTCCAAGATCGTCGTGGAAGTCATTTTAGAACAGAACGTCAACGGCAAACACGATCAATCGGTAGCTTACGCTAGCAGATTGCTAAACTAAGCTGAACGCAACTACTCAACCACGGAAAGAGAAGCACTAGCCATGGTCTACGTTGTCAAGAAATTTTGGCATGACTTGCTACGAAAGAAGTTTCGTTTCATCGTTGACCACCATAGCTTATTTTACTTAGTAAACCAACCATTGATCACCAGACGTGTAGCTCGGTGGATCATGATTCTCGTGGAATATGACTTCGAGGTAGTCTTTGTACCAAGAAAACGCCACATAGTGGCAGATTACCTATACAGGGATACTAATACCACAGAGGAAGGCATATGCGATTCCTTTAGTGAACCAAATATCCAAGGTGCCTTGCCGGATGCCTGCCTTGCCACGATGGAAACCCAAAACAATTGGAGACAAGATATCATGGCCTACTTAGTTCAGGGCATCGTCCTAGAGGACTAGCGGACACACAGAAAATCAATTTCGTGCGAACCATGTTGCCATACACCGTAGTTGACGACAGATTGTATTGCAAAGGGGCTGATTTCGAGATGAGACTCTCTTTACCCACAAAGGAGCAGCAACAAATCATCGCTTCCCTCTACGCTGGCCCCGCGAGCGGACACCAGGGACCCAATACGACTGTTAAAAATATAATTGCTGCCAAATATTGGTGGCCCACAGTGCACAAGGATGTAGTCGCATATATAAAAAATTGCCACACTTGTCAAATTGCCACCACCAACTTCCAACATCAAGGGAAGATACCACTCAAACCCATAGCGCCATTGGGACCATTTCAGCGGTGGGGACTAGATTACGTGGGACCAATCAAACCAACAACCAAACAAGCATACAAATACATCCTCGTTGCTACGAACTACACCACCAAGTGGGTAGAGGCAAAGCCATTACGCAACAATACTGCCATGGTAACAGCCACAGTCCTCTATGAGAACATTATTACTCATTTTGGATGCTCTTTGGAGATTGTCTCAGATCAAGGCACGCATTTTGTCAATACAGTCATTGAGGATCTCATGGATAACCACCTCATCACGAACATGACAAATATAGTATATTACCCCTAAGGGAACGGTCAGGCAGAATCCACAAGTAAAACCATACTAACAATGCTGCGCAAGTTTGTGATCGCTAACCAGGTCGACTGGGATGATTGTTTGCCCGCAGCATTGTGGGCCAACAGGATGGCCACTAAAGCAGCCACTCAATTCAGTCCTTTCGAGTTAGTTTATGGGACCTAGCTCTTGTTACCAACAGAATACATTGTTCCCACATTTAAATCTATACAGCCAAGGGACTACCAACCTCATCTCACTTTAGCAGCCCGCGTGGAAGATCTTCACATGCTCGAAGAATTTTGTGGAGACGCAAGGATGAATATCTTACGCAGATAGGAACTCAGTGCAAAATATTTCCAGGGCTCGAAACCTCCTCGAATATTCCAAAAGGGTGATCAAGTATCATGGTGTCCAAGAGATCCAAAAATCCGGATTTTCAAATTTGGAACGATTTGGCATGGACCATACAGGGTGCAACTAGCCTTGCCGAACAACAGGGTTCTCTTGGTAAACAACAACTATAATGCCTAAGCAACCATCGTCAATACGGCAAAGATCAAGCAGTATCATTCGAATACTCCCAACCAACATACAACAGTAAGTTTAGGACAACTACAAAACCTACTGTCCACGGAGGCACAGGAACAGTTAGCCTCGCTAGACATCACAGACTCCACGGATGCTAGGGAAACCAGCCTTCTGCTGATATATATCTAAGTCACATCCAAGTAGCCCACGACATCGGCCGAAACAAGAGGTACAACTATCATCACCACGGAAATGCGATCATCATGGCGGATAAAGGAGACCCCATTGAGTTATCCACGCTAGCCATAATAGGCACTCAAAGACCTATTGTGAGCCATCCAAATGGCTCACGTATTAGTTATTGAATATCTAGATGCAAAATACTGTATAGGCCGCATAACTCAAGTTGTAGGAAAAACCACAAGACGTGCTTCCGGATTCAAGTACATCATCAAGCTAGCTCTTTATAGATCCCTAGCTTGCTTTTAGAGGAGCAAGAACGAGGGAGATACGGCCATTTTAGTGGCCAAGGGTCCATCCGAGGTTGGTACCGGTCGGGGTATGACTCTTGGCCACTAAAATGGCCGTATGACTCATACCCCGACCGGTACCCGCCGGGGCAGTCATACCCTGCCGCCGTATCCGCCCACCGATACCCTACTGTTGGTATCCAGTCGGGCTTATCCGGTCGGGCTTATATCCGATCGCGGCTAGCCGGTCTGAGGCAGTCGTTAGCCGGGTGGTACTCGGACCGCGAGGAGTCCTCCAAGTGTTGTCCGGGCGTTGTAGCGACCGGACTGGCACGGAGAGGCCGGACCCTTCCTTTTAGCGAGCAAAATCCCCAAAAGGGGGTAGCTATCCTACCCTGCCTATTAGGCTTAAGGGTACTACTGGGTGGAAAGGTTTCTGGCTAAGCCAATCCTACCCGGTCATTACCCGGGTAAGCGGGAATGAGAGTTTTATTTCATCTAATTAGCTATTACTAAGTACTATCCGGACCGAATTGGGGCAAAAACAAAAAGGTTTGATAAATGCCCGGCCGTCGTCGGTCTCCGGCCCGTCGCCGGCGCCCGCCCCCGACGTCGGTCTCCTCCGGCCGCCGGTCGCCGGTCGGCCGGATCGGTCGGCGGATCGGCGCCCCGATCGACCGACGGCCAGCGCCATCGGACGCCCCCGATCGACCGATCGGACGTCGCGACCCGATCGGTCGTCTGGCCGGGATCGCCGATTTGACGGCTGCCGGCCGAGATCGGACGGCCAATGCCAGCTGGCCAATGGCGTCCGATCCCGGTCGGCATAAATAGGAGGGGAGGGGCTCATGTCCCTCACTCTGGTGAACGAGCTGTGCGATGCGGCTTTTTTTAAAGCTGCATCGATCAAGTTACTCGTAGTCCGCGTGGGTCACCCACGCCCACACCGCGCATACTTGTCGCCTCTTGGAAATGGCGCCGAAGTTTTCACGTTCGAGAGGCGAGGCCAAGTCTCCACGACCAAAGGGCGACCCTCCAAAAATGGATTGGGAAGCATGGAGTGACCCAAATCGTGTTGCGAGAGCCGGTTGGCGAGAGGAGAGGGCGTACATTTGGAATTGCACCATGTGCAAGAAGTGCGTGAAGATGTACCACATCATGAAGTTATGGCCGCGGCACGAAGCGAGAAAATATGGTCCTCGTCGTGAAGGCCCGAAAGAGTTGTAAGAGCGACCATTTTGCGCACGATATATCACGAAGTCACAATTGCGATTGGAATCAAGAACACAAGGGCGAGAATTGATGTTGTATTCTACCATGGCCATGGTGTGGTGAAAATAGTCCCGCACAAGGACATTGACTGGACCACTGTGATAGGTTTGAACGTGCATTTATTGGATCGCAGCAACCCATTCATTCCCACAAATTGAATGGGACCAAGCGATTGTTATACTACGTATTCAGAACGTTCAGCTGATATGGATGCCCAACTTCAACAACATGGAACTCCAAGGGCATATGGGGGCACTCAGCAAGACTCAAACCATGACGATCGTCAAGCACCAGTATTCTTTGGCACAGGAAGTGAGGGGTATTACCATGGAAACCACCAATTCAGTACTCCGGTGAGTTATATGCCACCTCATCAGCAAAACACGTACGGAGCCGAACGCGAGTACGGTAGAGGTGGATCTAGTTCGAACTACCCATCTCCAATGTATACAGGAGGTACACATGGTTTAGGAGGTGAGCAGGGTAGCGGATCCAATGCTCAATGCAACTCAAGCCCAACTCATCCTATAAACCCATACAATCGTGGGAACCAATACGGTACAACATTCGGAAGTCCCGAGTACCGTAGGCTATTACATCCGAAGGAAACATACGAGTATGGAGGTCAATATGATAGAAGATCAGACATTGTTGGCTACACAAATTATGGATATGGTCAGAATGCATACGGAAGTAACGACCTGCCTTCAGCACCTTATCTATCTCCGGAGGACGAAGAGGCGAGGTACCAACAAGATTTGCAACAAGCCACACTTCTAAGTCAGCAGGAATACATTGAACAGCTCGAAGCCGAAAGAAACTTTAGGCAAACATACTTGTTTGGAGAATCTTCTCGAGGACCACCTTCTTACGGCGCTGCGCCAAGTCGTAAACACGATGATGAAGAATCGGATTAAGAATGACAAATCATCATACATAGTGTCATTGTAGTGAAGGTTATGTAGTTTTTTGCAACGGATAATGTCTACACCATTATCGCCTTGCTAGGGGCCAATTTTGAGGATCCTGAAATCCATATTTTGTATATGAATGGATTATCCGAATATCGGACTATATCATTATATATTAATATACTATGCAATTTGTTATTTCAAGGATTTTATCGCGATGTCTTGTATTTTGACTATGAGTTCACTTGGTGGTAATAATTTCTTTTGTTTGGCTTTAAGCCTTTTTTCACAGTCTCACCATCTCACCTAACATATGATATGTTCATCAGTTCATACAAATAAAGGCATATGTAAGAAAAGTCATATTATGCTTGACTTGACTTCGGACAAACCATTAATATCGCAACTACGCAAGGTTGATATAATGAAGAAGTTTCACAATTCATTATATATTCTCAAATGTTGTTCATGAAGATTTGGAGATATTTCTATTGAAGTTATGAAGTAATAAAATCAAATAACATAGAATGGAGAAGAAGTCATTCAGTGGAAGCATTGCAAGGTATATATAAACAAGAATGTACTTGAAGTAGCTACATATAGAAGGCATGTAATACATTTGACTACAAAATTTTTGCCTACATCTACATGAGAACTTCAATGAAGAATCTAAAAAGCTAATAAAGCTGCAAGAACTAAAACAGATGCGCAGAACTAATTTACTAATCATACTTGGTGCGATAATGATCATTTAGCACCGGCCACTGGAATGATTCCATGAAGCGGTTGACAACGTGGGTCAGCGTATACTTTGCATCAGCGACCATCTCCAAGTATTGGTCAAAAGCATTTGCCAGGCCTTGATTTGACCACCGGTCAGGCCCCGTTGTACTTTGGAAATTCTTGTAGGCCGTCGACATGCTCTTCTTGAGGATTCGTTGTGCTATTCGTGTCGTAGCAAACTCCTCCAAAGCGCAATCAAGAAGCGGAATAATGTGAATGTCATCACTCCGTTTGTACAAGTACGCCACCCGAGGATCTACCCAATATTGTGCTTGTAGAGTATCAATTCGCTCTTGGGGTTTTGTGAACGTATACAAGGACCTCATTTTATCATCCATGCTCGTACTTAGCCCCCAATCACATACTCCAATATACACCCGTGATTCATCTTGAGGGAAGTGAAGAAGTATGTTGTCTGGAGACACATCGTTGTGGAGGTAGTTCAACCGGTGGACTTCACACATGATATGCACTAAAGCCCAAGCAAGCTCTATTCGTTTTTTGCGAAACCGGACCAACTGCCAAGCTCGAATACGCTCATCATCAGAATGAGGTGTGAGTTCGATCTCTCCATTAACATCATCTCCATATCTTGCATCAAGGGCCAACATCGATCGAATCGTGCCGCCATTCCACCAGTACGTATAGCCGTGGAATTTATTTGCATGAATGGCTATAAAACGAATAACACCTGGATGTTGTATCCTCACAGCAAGCGCCTCATTCTGATGCTCCACCTTGGCCAAGTCAGGTCGTGTCACAGCATGGATGGGAGTCTTTGCAGCAAATTCCCAAAACTCTTCAATACCCACAACCCCTCTTATGTGAACTTTGGAAATTGTGCCATATCCTCCCCTTAGAGTCCTCTTCTCAAGCTCGATGATACGGGCCGTCATAGGAATTACTACCAAATTATTCGTACGAACCAGCTCCATTAACCTTCCTTGTTCCGTGTGCCACCATCCTATGGAACCAACCCGGTTTGCATTATTGGAATACGGCCTCATCGCTTCTTGAAAAGCCTCCGCCCTCAATACCACATCCCTGAACTCCTCATCACCCGCTCGAGTGGTTCTCTCATACCTCTTCAATATGTCGACAGCATTCCAGAGAGCATCAATTAATCTATCCTCCATCCAGTCCGTAAAACCACGCTTATCGGTCTCCGGTCTCCACACCGGATCTTGGAGCGCTTCCATCATGAGGTCCATCATGTCGTCCTTGAATTTGGCCACAGCTTCCTCTTTGTATCTCATGTATTTGCTAAACAAATGTGGAAGACTGTTAGCCTGATAAAACCGCACGATTACATTCTCCCGAAGAAAGTTCTTGCACTTATTGGATGGGTGCTCCCACTTCTCCAAATGTCTATGAACCCTTGGTCTCCGGCCTCGATTCCCCCCACTACCTCCAGCCCCATGTTTGGGCATCTTTGTGAAAAAAAAAAGCAAAATCTCCCCCCTTACAAACGAAAAGACTTCTTTCCTCCGCAGGATAAGGAGCCAGTGGATGAAAATTAAAAAAATTTCCAACCTACAGCTACTCCGCACCCTGATAACGAAGGAAAGAAGTGATGAGAGTGGAGGCCGGTCGGCCTTATATAGGCCGCGGTCGCATGGCCGACCGGCGACCTAGATCGCACGGCCGATGCCCGACCGATCTGACGGCCGGCGCCGACCGGCGCGACCGAACAGCCGCGGCCGACCGACCGATCGGCCGACCGACCCGACCGACCCGACCGATCATCGGCGGCCGACCCGACCGATCACCGGCGGCCGACCCGACCGATCGGCCGACCGATCGGCCGACCGATCGGACGGCCGACGGAGACCGCGACCGATCGGTCGGCCGACGCCGACCCCGACCGATCGGACGGCCGACGCCGACCGGGGCCCATCCGACGGCCGACCGAACACGCGACCGATTGGACGGCCGGCGGCCGATCATGCGACCGATCCGTCGGCTGCGACCGATCCGACGGCGTCGACCGGTCGGTCAGCAAGGCCAATCGGACGGTCCTGGGCCGCCCGATTCAATCCAACGGTAATCACCTACACTCACAACACTATTTGAACGGCTACGATGCGATTTTCAATACGATCTGACGGTTAAGAAATTTACTACATGCATAGTAATTCAGATTTACCCCCCGGACGGACGTCTGGACGGTCTTGGACGGACGTTCGTCCGACCAAAAAAACCCAAAAGACGTCCGGATTGACATCCCTGCCAGCGGCCGGATTTGTACTCCACGGTATAATCTAGCTCCTCTAGGAGCAAAACCCATCGGGCCACCCGACCGCTAAGGTCGGGTTTGTTAAGCATGTAGCGTAACGCTAAGTGGTCCACAAAAAATACCACGGGATTCATGAGTAAATAATGCCTAAATTTCTTGGCACTAAACACCATGGCCAAACATTCCCTTTCCGTGGTGGAATACTTCCTTTCCGCGGCGGTTAACTGGCGGCTAGCGAATGCCACGGGGCGGTCCTTGCCGTGAGGTCCATGTGGTTGACACAAGGTAGATTCCACGGCTACCGCCGATGCATCACAATACACATGAAAAGGGATGGCCCAATTGGGGGGCACAAGGCATGGATAGGAGGTCAACTTGGTCTTGAGGGCATCAAAACCCTCTTGACACTCACGGGTCCACTCAAATTTGACCTCCTTCTTTGTGAGGTTGGTCAAGGGTATGGCGGCCGTGACATAATCGGCCATGATGTTCCGATACCACCCAAAATGGCCAAGAGCACGTTGTACACCTTTGACCGAAGTTGGGGGTTCAGGGTTGAGAATCACTTCAACCTTTTAGGGGTCCGGTTCCTTGCTGGCCTTGGAAACCACGTAGCTCAACAATACCCCTTTTTGTACCCCTAGGTACACCTTGGCGGGATTTAAGGAGAGGCCGTTTCGACGGCACCGCACAAAACACTCACGCAACATTGCGTAGTGTTCTAATGCACTTGTTTGGGTGCTAAAATCGTCAATGAAGACCAACATGGACTTATGGAGGAGATCAAAAAATATGGAAGTCATGACTCGTTGGAACACCGCGGGTGCGTTGCACAACCCGAAGGGCATGACCACAAAGATGAATGTCCCCCAAGGGGTTGTAAAAGCGGTTTTGTGATAATCATCGTGATGGATGGTTACTTGGTTATATCCCGAGTATCCATCTAGGAAGGTGTAGAGCTCATGCCCCGCCACCTCATCCAAGATTTGGTTCACAAATGGAAAGGGAAAGTGATCCTTTTGGGTGGCTTTGTTTAAACGACGATAGTCGATGCACACCCTTAACTTCCCATTTTTCTTCTTCACAAGCACCATAGGGGACACCCAATCCGTGATTTCCACCGGTTTAATGAAACCCGCCTCTAAGAGCTTTTCCAACTCGGCTTTGACCACGAGTTGGAGGCGGGGGTTCATTCGGCGTTCCTTTTGCCGGACCGGTTTCGACCTCGGAAGTAGGGGGATCGTGTATTGAGCAATCTCCGGTGGAATGCCCTTGAGGTCTTTATAGGACCAAGCGAAAATGTCCCGGAATTCAAAGAAAAGACCTTTGAACCTCTCAATTTCTTCCGGGGATAATTGAGCCCCCATTTTGATGGGGCGGGGCTCTTCGCCCTTTAGAGACACGTCCACATCCACGCAATCGTTGATTGGGACCGTGACCGGGTTGGTCGGACCGTGATACCAATCACTTGGCACCGCGGGGTAAAGAGGTAAATCGGAACCCACCTCCAAGTTAGTGGAGGTTTTGTGGAAATGAAGGGGAGGAGGGAGTATTTCTCGTCTTCCATTAGCCCTTCAAAACCGAGGCTTTCGGTTCCGTCTATCTCGAGGTTGTAAACCACCTCATAGTCAACCTCATCAACCAAGGTTGTTACCCCGGGGTATGGGCCTACCGGTTCTTCTAAAACTCTCATGGTAGTGATGACATTCACCGATTGTAACCTAGGGGGTTTAAGATCCTCGGGATGATCCCGAAGCCATGTGGCAAATTTACCGTCATCCTCTCAATCATAAAGTCCCGGCCCAAGGTCTCTAATGGGGCCTAAATCAATGGGATTGATTCCCCGGACCAACGCAGGGTGTATAAGGTCCACGTGTTCACCATTGGTGGATGGCGTTGTCTTAGGCACTTCTCCAAGTGTTCCTAAGGAGGTGGGTACCCGACACCTGATGGTCACCATCGTTCGATTTTCCGGCGGACCAAATTGCAACGTTGATTGATTGATGGACCAACGCTCGTCGGCGTTGGCCCTTCTCAACCAGTCTCTCCCTAAAGGAACGGGATAAGCGGCCTTACTAGTCTTAAGCTTCAATACATGGAAAGTCAATGGGTAGACCTCCCCCCCCCCCGCTCCCATGTGGCAATTGGCGATTTCGCCAAGTGGAGTAATTAGACGTTGGTCCGCCACCTTGACAATGTAAGGGGAAGGGCCGGTAATATCCAAGCCTAGCTTAGCCATCGTGATGGAGGACATGACGTTGATGCCACTACCGTTGTCAACAATGGCGCTCGGGATAATTCTATCCAAAATAGAGACATCAATCTCGAAGGCACCGTCATCTACCAACGGGCTAGTATACATTTTAGCGGCCATTACCACCTTCCGAGGTCTTTGGGGCATTGTCGCCCCTTCTTTGAACTCCTTCCTCAAGGAGGGGGCTACCCGGATAAGTTGGGCTATGGATATATTAGCCCTAATGGTGCAAAGATCCGTCCAAAGGTCATAATCCGCCGCCGGGTTGAACACCCGGGTACCCCGAGCCGCCGGCCCTAGGGGTTCCCGGTGTCCGGACTCCGCCGTGTCTACAAACCGATAGAGGTCCTCTACCTTATCATCAAGAGGTTCTAATTGGATGCCATCCATTGAAGGTTGGTCCAATAGTGGGTCCGGGGGAAACTCATTCAATTGACCCCTCAAAAACTCCTTCACGGCCGGGATATCCGGCTCCTCTTCCGAGTCACTACTCTCTCGAGATATTGGATCAAGAGGTGGGTTATTGGCCCGTTGTTGTCATGTCATGACCGCCACATGGTGTTCAACCGGTTCCCCCATTACCATAGCAACCACGGTGTCCACCTCCACATGTATGATTAAATGGATACTTTGATGTATAGGGGGTGGGCCGTGGTTGAGATGACCCCCGTGGTCGGATGACCAACGGGAGGTGCAACGCTATTCCGGACGTCTTGGGAGACCATTGGTTTGGCGTATACCGCCGGCAGTTGAGCACTAGGGGGGACCAGTTGCATCCCCATGTAATAGTGGACTAGGGGGTTACTTGGTCCCGCACCTTAGCTTTGGTCCGACGGTGGTGGAACATAACTAGTAGGAGCCATTGGATACCATGGAGTCGGGTATGTTTGTAAAAGGTACCCTTGTGCCGGCATATCATAGAAGAAGCCTTGGGTGGGGGTTGAGGTACTTGGAACCCCCGGAACGGTTCCTGGCTTTGCCTTTTTTTAGCGGAAACACCGCTCGGTGGGGTGGTTGTCTCCACAATTGTCACACACCACGCCGGTCTCCACCCAACACGTTCCCGGACCAATGGTGTGAAATCGCCCACATGTAGGGCACGGTGTCCCCTTTGGTAATGGTGGATTACCCGCGGTTGGTTTGGGCGGTGTAGGCCGGCTATGTGGTGGGACATACGGGCTTGGAGTAGGTGGACTTGGGCAAAATCGGGGAGTATGACCAAATTGCCGGCAATTTGTGCACCAAAGGTTAGACGGGTGTACCCCGGTTTCACTTACAGGTGGTGGTGCATTCATGCTTTTAGCATTAATGGCCATGGTCAATTGGTCCCCTAGAGACTTGATGGTGTTCATCATATCCACCTTAAGATCATCATTGGCCTTTTTAAACCGTTCCTCCAATTCCGCCAACCGGTCCACCTTAGCAGGTTCCGGTTGAGGGTGCCATTGAAGTTGAGGAGCCGGTGGCCTTCAATCAAGGGGGTTGGGTTGAACATAACCAGAGGTATATGGTGCCATAGGCCTAGATGGCTCCCCCGGGGTTTGACCCTCCCTATGAGGAGGTTCGTAGTGAGTGGGGATAAATGAAGGAACCGGGGCCACCGATCGGGCCCACATTCGGTTATTCTCCTTCTCTATGCTCTCAACTCGGCGGGCAGCGGTTTGGGCATCACGATACGATCTTCCCGATCGGAGTATTACCATTGGTATTGCTCCTTTAGTCGTTATTGAATTTTGACTGCAGGAGAAGTTAATGCCAATGTCACCCAATCAATGGGAAATTCAACCAAAGTAAATGGGAAGCTTGGGGAAACAAACCACACTACTAACTAGGTGGAAAACCCGACCTTTTTGGACTAAGCTAATCGATAGGTCCCCCTAATGGACCGCGAAGACAACCTCTAAGTGTGAACTTCCATTCCGCTTGAGCAAATATAATCACGCGGTGAAGTTAACTAATGATCTGCATGGTAAAAACCTCAATCATCCGTGGAGCCCGCAGAAACCCTCCTCCAAGAGTACTCAAACACTAAGGGGGGGAAACGGTAGCCTTGCACCCCTACCCGGCCTTTTACCGAATTCCCCCTAATCACCGTGCACGTACTGCAATTAGCGGGGGAGGGCCGGAGCCTTTAGCCCACGGTGCCTTAGTGATTGATAAGCACGGAGGGATATAATGATCAAGATACCGGGTTGTGCTCCCAATATCGAGTAAGCCTCAGCACTATTATATCCCCCCACTCATACTTCCCCCATGGGCGAGAAGTATTGGTCCCGGATCAATGTGGTTTTTACCATTCAAGGTCACAAGTACTTTTATCGATTAGACATTTACCAAGCCCCTAAATTCCTTTGCCCTTTGATTAACCGGTATGGATTACGAGGCCTAAAAACACCAAGAAGTTATTAAGCTAGATTCCAACCTAAATCAAGCAACCGGAACCTCTAAGGACCCTAAAATGACCAATGAAAAAACCGGACAGCATAAGAAACCCTCAATTAGGCTTGGTGAATTAATTTTTAACACAAGTTTTTTAAATCAAGTGAATACAAATGGCCCTCCGCCCCTTACCGTGATGGTGCACGTCTTGGGAGTGGTAACCACTCAAGAACCCCCTGCCGGTTCTTGAATGGGCAGCTTCACCCGACCCACTTCCCAATTTCCCAATTGGGCTTCCGGACCCGTGAGAGGTTTACAAATGATTTAAACGAATGATTAGTGGAAAATAAAGGTTGGACCACAAAAGTCTCGATGGACAGGATTATGGGCAACCTGTGTGTTTAACCTGCAAACACAACCTCTCAAAACCGTTGCGGCATCACTGCCAACGTTTTCGATTTCAAACCATAAAAATGGCCACGCCGGTGATTAACCCGAACTCACCATATACAAAAGCCCATAGAAAAGAAATAGCTACTACACACGAATAGAAGTCACCCAACAACGGTGAACTTCTACTTTCGGTTGGAAAATTGCCAACCTAAACACAAGTGAATCCTCACCCAAGTGGTGAGAACAATTCACTTTCGCCCCCAAGGGGGCTACACCGGTATCCCTTCCTACTAGAGTTGGGCACAAAGTGTTAAAAACACTCACTGGGCGCCTTGTGAGAGATGGCAGATTACTATAAATAGTAATCTGCCCTCAATCTCCCAATACTACAATAGACAAGAGGGAGACCCCCCTTGACGCTCAATAATTGAGTGGTTACACAAGCCAACCCCAAAAACTCCCTTGGTACAAAAATTCAAAAACTCGCACAATTTACAACACAAGTGGGTAAGGTTAAACGGCCAACAACCCCACTTCGTATCCAGATCAGCCAGCTCACTAAGTTACCCGCCCCTCACAAAGTTCAACAACATAAAATCACAAAAACTTCGTCTAGTCTTGAATACACAAACAAATCGCGGTTACTTGCATATAATCCAAACACATGCATGCAAGAAGTAAGGCAAATGGGATTCGGTTTTAAATAAAACCGTTGTTTTGTCTTTGAAGTACCAAGACTATAGATTACTATATATAGTAATCTGCTCCTCCCTTCTCAAAGATTGTACCTTCATCAAGCAAGTCCTCCTTGTGTGACTCATCAAGCTCCAAGTCCTCTTTCTTCACACCACACAAGGCTTGACAAGAAGGTTAGAACCACAAGCGCCTCTCTACCACATTCAAATTAATGCAATTTGCATTCACTCAAGTGAACCAAGTCCAAAAATTAATCAAAAATTCAAAGCAAGCTTCTTCAACCTAATTACTCAATCAAATTAAACATCACCAAGTCCAATCAACCAACCAATGAGGAAAAGACCCAAATCACACCAACCACTAAGCAAAAACCAAAACAATCAAACTTGGATTTGAGCAAGAAATCACATTTTACTATATATAGTAAGCTGGTCTTTTTTCTTCAATTCAAACACCTAAAAAGGAGACAAACCAATCAATCATAAGCAAGAAAAGACCCTACCACTAAGACCACTCAATCAATGACCAATCCACCTATGCAATTGCAAAAGCTCAATTCTCCTCTATCTTAAAGACTCAAGCTTACTATAAATAGTAAGCTATACCTTGTCTCTCAAAATCACTTTTAAACAAGACCCAAAAACACACAATCAACAATCAGCAAGATGTGAAAGAACACCACCCTCCCGGCAAACGCACCAATTATGTGACACCAAATACCTCTTGCAAGGACTTGGGCACAATTGGGCCGGAAAATGGTGAGGAAATAAATTCTTCCAAGCAATGGACTTTTACCAATTCTAATTCTCACCAAGCTCTTCCTTGGGGTGAATACAAAATTCAATACCATGTAACATGCTCACATTTCAATTCCATGCATTGAATCCCACAATTCATGTAATAAATTTAAACAAGATCAACATACACAATCCTATGATATTGCAAACTCAAATAAAAGTTTTGACAAGTTTACAAGGGCTTCCTAGAGAAAAATTCAGCAGCGCTTCCGCGTCCCGCTGAAAACCCTAAATTCCTAACCAAACATGAAAATTAAACAACCATAATGGTCGGAGCAATTTGGGCAGCGCTTCCGCGCTTAGTCCTTGCCCCGTGCCAACAAGAGACTCCAATCAACAGTCATACTAACATTCAACCATTCACACACTTTCAACCAATTCATGTACCATAGAATTTTACGGCAATTAACCTTGCCTTTCTTTCGTACAACAACCACGCTTCAACAATTCAATCCTAACAAGCTAACTCACGAAATTGACAAAGATGAGGGAAAGAACTCCCTAGCGGTGGTACGGAGTCTAGATCGATTAGCTCTTCCGTGATCCTACGCTGCCGCATCACTCCTCCTCCTTCCAACGGCTCTAACTCCTAGCTCGTTGCTCCAAATCAAACGTGTGAGGTGTCGTTGGAAGAGGGAGACTTGATCTACGTTGATCCAAAGCTCAGCTCCTGAATCGCTGTAGATCGTGCGCTATCGCCCTTGAAAGTTCTGCTGCTCCGATTCGGCGGCTACCAAACTCCTCTCCCTTCGTCTCTTCCACCTACACGCATCCCCACATACACACTAACGGCCTCTCCCCAAAAACACACCCAAATACTTAAATCTCAAAAAACTTGCCAAAACTACCTAAGGTTTTTTCCACAAAATACACACACACAGTTCTTTTTTCCCCAAAAACTCTAGATCTCCTCCTAGCACGCACACAATCCACTCCTCACACATCCCCTCCAAAAAAACTAGAACCCTCATTCCTCTCTCTCTCTCCCTAGTTGGATACTTGGATGTGGTAGAGTTTCATCCGGTTTTACCGGATGAAACTTTGTACATCCACCATTTCATCCGCAACATTTGACTAATTACTTTGATTATGCTTATTCATTAAGATGATTATAGGTAATTATGAATAATGATAAAATCATAAAACATAATAAAAAACATGTCATACTACTTTGACACAATTTGAAATTGCTAATTTAGTATAAACTAAACACTACCGGGCCATTTAGGCAAGACCCCTTCAATTATCATAGAATTTCCGGAAACCGAAGGAATTAGCCTAAATGTCCCAATTGGGGATTTTGAACATAAAAATATTAGACTAATGCTTGTAGATAAAGTTTCGTACAAGCGTGAACCGTTTCGACGGTTCACACCCACAGGCAAGCGTCGATCGCCCTGTGGACTGCGAGACCGCCGGTCGCCTAGGGGCGAACGTCGATCGCATAGGGGCAAAGGACGGTTGCATAGGGACGAACGTCGCTCGCTCAGGGGCGAGCGTTGGTAGCTAATTAGCAATGAGCGATCGCCTCGACTTGGGGTGTACAAGGCGACCGCGGGTCCCGGACGAGGCGACCGTCGGTCCAGTCCTATGTGGCGGAGTTGCGCATTGTATTGCTGAGTTGTACAGGTCAGGTGGTAGCCACGTAGGATTCAACGTGGACAGGGTAAATCAACGGTAACCTTTCTGTAAAATTTTTTTTTTGTAGGTTCTATTAGACATTCTGAGGCTCAATGTGTCTCTGACATGTCGTGTCTGTCTGACGTTTGACAGTGTCTCATAAGTCAACCCTGCTATTATGGTGCCAAAGAGGAGAAGCAGGGGTTCAATTTCGGAGGCAAAAGCATGCGCAGACAAGAATTGACGATACTGGTTGGTTCCAAAAAATAATTTGTCGTAAAGTGAACACTTGCAATGCAGATCAAGTATAGGAGCGAGTAAGAGACGGTAAGGGCGAGTACGAGCGAGTAGAGATTTGCCTTGGGCCTCATGGTTCGCGAACACGCTCGGAGATCAGCAGCCGCAAGTAAGTTTGTGAAATAGACCAGAATAAAGGAGAAGAAGGGTATATGAAGGGTAGACCTCACAAAACCCTAGTTATGCTTAGGTTGCTATCGAGGCCATCGTGTCGTTCCACATCGAAAATATCAGGCAGGTAACAGGGCTAGCGTGTCGGTCTACGTCGGAAATTTTGTTAATTGTGATGCAACATAATGTCATTTATAACGCTAAACTATGTCATTTGTGACGCTAAACTATGTCATTTATGATGCAAATAAATGTCAGTTGTGACGCAAAACTATGTTCTTTGTAATTTCGAACTCATTCATATATCATCGGACACTATTTTTTGTAATTTCGAACTCATTCATATATCATTAAACAGATATGATTTACAGTGGCTTGGATTGAAATATAACATATAGTAACGTCAATATTGAGTCTTGTTTGTGTCATCGGAAATCCGTTGTGGCATTCATAGAAAAACAACATACATATCAATAATTGTAGACAACATCTTTAGGACAATTTTTCTTCTAGTCTGCCATAAATGGTTATGTGTTTCGGAAACGCGGTCCCACATACTTTGACTCTATGACTTTCATGTCAAGCATTGGAATTGTGTTGATTCGTTGTTTTTGTTTCATTTTTGTACAAAAGTGGGGTACCATTTCTTCCTTTTTTGTTTCATGTTTCTACTAAAGTTGGGTTACTATTGTTAATTAAACTATGTTTCATGTTTATGTTGAAACTGAGTTATTCTCATGTTGCAATTTAGTTGGGTTTATCATGTACCTGTGGAACTCATTACGGACTGCAATTTTAGGTGGCCAAAGGCTGAACTTGCTAGATATAAAAGAATAATGATTAAGGTATGTACTTCATTAAATTAGGGGGTGATTATTTTAAAATGGTGTTATTCATTTAATTTGGGTGTGATAATGAAAGTACACAACAGAATGTCGTCATATTATGAGATGTGTTAGGGTAATTTGATTGTTTTGCATTAACCAATGAATCATTGTCAAGAAATTGCGTCATCTATAACGCGATTTAAACATCCAAAAAGGTCATTAGTGACGCTTGTTTGCGTCATCACGACGGTCTCTAACGATGAGTAACATACTGAAACGTCATTACTAAAGTTCTCTTATGTCAAAGGAAACGCGCTTTGACCGACTTTAACCTTTTCAAGGCTTGAACGCAGAAATGGTGAATCCCAAAACAAAACGCAAGTGGAGATCAACTGAGGAAATCAATCATCATCATGAACTCCAATTCGCTGCAAGTAGGAATGTCCCTATAACACGATGGTCGTGCGCGTGCAATTACTGTCATGGCGGCCGACGTTTCTCAGTGCGCGCAATAACAACGCGTCTCAAATCGTATGGACGGAACCAATTTCTATACCACTTGGAGGGGATCCTCTAGGGAAGTATCCCGAGTATGGAGCATGGTACTACAGTGATGAGAAATGGACAGTGGACAACCAAGGGTGTGACAAAAAACCGTCTAAGAATATCGTATCTGAAGACGAAGGTTGTCATCCTTTTGGCCACCACGAGGTACAACAGTAGTTTAAGGACGCTATACAAACCGCCAAAGATTTACAGGAGATTCATTTGCGTTCCCCATTCACGTGTCGCAAGTGTATTTTTTAGCGGATGACGGGCCGTAAAAAGAAGTGTGCAAGGTTGAAGTTCGAGGCAGCGATGGAGGTCGCGCATTTGCTATCGAAGAGGACAATATCATTGCACACAACAACAGCCCGGTTTCATCACATTCGAATAACATAGACAGCTGTAGAACAGAACCTACGCATGGGAAGGACTTCATACTACAAGAGTCTCTTGTAGACAGGCACGTAGAAGAGCTAGTAGCAACGGACGTTGACAAGGAGGAATCAGACCACCTCCTTGGCGATTCATCAGATAGTGAACTGTGATCTCAAGAGTAGCGCTTTCGAATATGTATCACAAAAAACATGATGTTTTTCATAACACAGTTAAATACGTACATCATGTGCCTTTTATGTTTTGGATGACACTATTAAATGCAATTTTTGTTTAGAGAAAGTCAATATTGACACTTTGACGTTAAATCGACGTCTATTGTTACGTGTTAACGGTTACACTATGTTAGTAGTGACGCGTCCAGGTTAAAAATACGTCAATAGTGATGTGAACGTGTTAAAACATTGTCAATATTGACGCATTCACGTTAAGACTACGTCAATAGTGATGCATTCACGCTAAAACAACGTCAATAGTGACATGTCAAAGACTTCACGTTTAAAAATCGTCAATTGTCACGCGTTCACGTAGTTGCAACGTCAACAGTGACGCTTCTGGGTTAAAACTACGTCACTCGTCACACGTTCACCATAAACCAGCGTCAATACTGACGCGTTGAAGACTTCATGTTTCAACAACGTCAATGGTGACGTGATCGCGTTAATGCAACTTCAAAAAGGACGCGGTGACCTTAAGAGTCCGTCAATACCGACGCATCCACGTTAAAATAATGTCAATAGTGATGCTTTCACAACTTCGTGCTTCAACAACGTCAACAGCGACGCGATCACGTTAAAGCAGGGTCACTAGTGACGCATTCACCTTATACAAGTAATACAACGTCAATAATGACGTGCTAGCGTTAAACATGCGTCAATAGTGACGCATTCATGATGATGTCTTTAAGAACAATGTATAATACAACCTATGTCTTTTTAGACACGCGCGTCACTTTTGTCGGAGGTCAAACCCTAGCCGCCGCCTAACCCTAAAGCACAGTTTAACATAATCTATGTTACTTTTGACATTCACATCACCATTGACACTCTCTAGGATCATTGACCAAGTCAAACCCTCACAGCCACGTCACCCTTACTATAAATGCACTTGACACATCAACTATGTCATTACAATTCTTTAAACACACGTTGACACGATTTTGCGTAAAAAAAAACGCCAACGTCACTATTGAGTATTGACATCCCCCAGGACCAAACACCAACTTGTCCTTATCACCTTTATCCTCTACGTAAGCTTTCCACGTCACCAAAGCCTTCCAAGTAGGATTTGTAAATACGTCAAAAGTAACACACTTGAACGTCGCCCATGTCACTTTAAACGTCATCTATGTTTAAAGAAACGTGCTGACATGGATCATTACTATATTTAATCATTTAAAAATTACCATAGTGTAAGAAATGAAGTGCTAAAGTTACCCCTACCAAAGGATGTACATGTCAACGTTGACGTGGTTCTGTTATTTTTAACGCTAACCGTTCTTCCAAAATCCAATCGTGTTGCTATTGATACTCGCTGTTAAACCAACGTCAATAGTGACGGAAGTATGTTAAACCGTTCAACATGCAGAAAGTCAGTGTGGACAACTTTTCCACAATATTTTTGACTAGTCTGGGTATACGTCACTTTTGACGCAAAATAACACTGGACAAAACACTGTTTTCCACTAGTGGGTGCTTAGCTCTGCGGATTTTGAAATTTGCAAAGAGTTGGAGGCTTGCGGAGGTGACGGATTAGTGCGGAGTACTTTGAACTAGGTTCAAAGCAGTTTTCTGACAGAGGTGTGCGGAGTGTTGGAGGCGGACAGAAGTGACGGTGCTCTGCGGAGTGTTTGGAGGCTGTTTAGAGGTGATGGAGCTGTTGAGCTTGCAAAGATTGTGGTGTCGCTCAGCTCTGCGGAGGAGTATGGTGGTGTAGGGTGGTGTGGCAATGTGCTGAGGTGGCGGAGCTATCGCAGTGCCTTTGGAGCGGAGGTGCGCGAAGGTTTAGGGTTGCACTATTTCCGGAAGGTTTGCGAGACTTCGGTGAGTCCCTCAACTCGTTTCACGACGTCCAAAGTTTAGGTATCAAATTGAGTGATGTGCTAAATGTGAGATTTTTTTTTTTGAGTTTGTTTGGAGGGATCAACAATGTGGGGATTTGTCTTGATTGTTTGCGGTATTGTGCTCCAACGAGGTGCTCGTAGTGTCTCGAACCTTGAGCATGGAAGGGCAGGGATTGCCTTAGGATGGTCTAGCAACCGATGAAGACAGGTGCTTCCGGCAGTGAAGCCGAGATCAAATTTGGGGTGTCGTTAGAGAACATAGAAGACAAAATCGCAGTTCTTAAAAAGAGTAAGCCCCCTCCCGCATACAACAAGGAGGATTTCCGTGATAACTTTGGTATACAAGCTACCGCCTTGAACCCTCATTAAAGTAAGGAGATATTTGCTAGTTTGAGACAAAGTGCACATATTGAGATGTTGAAATACACACACTTAAGGAAAATAAAATAAAAGTTGTTGAAATATTTGAAAGATATAAAAGTTAAATGCACATGCCAAACTCAAAGAAACGGTTGAAGGGTCCAAAAACAAAATAACGTCGTACCAAATTGAGGTTCTTGCTATCATTAGAAGAAAGTGCATATCAATTTGGCAATTTGATATTTCTAAAAATATTAAATTGTTCAATGATTGAAATGAAAACATAGTAAAAAATCACATAGGAACTATATTTTCATATATTCTCAAGAGTAGTCACATTCACTCCAAGTGCAATTATAGATGAAAGACATGATAAAGGTTGTATTTGCAATATGAATAATACGTACATTTGTACGTTTGTACACTATATTTTGACACTGATACATCGTAAAACTATGAAATGACAGAATGAATGTAGAGGCAATGAATGTTGTGTCTTTAACAATCCTAAACATAAAGTAATTTGGAGAAGATATGTAGAATATTCAAAGAATATACTAATCATATACAAGCTATTAATGTATAGTCAAGAACTAGTTTATATTCTCCATCACGCCTATGAAGGGAGTCAAGAGAACGTGAGGGACGAGAAGATGTAGGAGAGGCCAACTCCACGTGTGCAAGATAGGGACGGGGTGTGCAAGATGCTCGCCTTGATGGTGGGAAGCGCGATGTTAGTGGCTTTGCATGAGGCAAAAGATCTCTCTTTGAAATCAGTTGTCGTGGCACACTGCCGAGGGACCATGTTGTCCTGGTGCTATTATTTTTATGAACTTGGAACGGTGGTTGTGGTCTTTTGGATCTCCCAGCTACATTTATAGTAAAAGGAGATGCTAATGTACCTCGCAAAGGAAGGTCTACGGAATCCGCAGCAGGGTACAATTGCCTCTTAGGTGTTTTCAAAGTAAGAGCATTGGGCTACATGGAGTGACGCCGTGACGATGACGTACAAAGCCGCTTGATGGTGGAGGGAGAGTAAACATGAGTCCGAAGAGGACTACGACTCGGAGGGCTATAGACAACATTGTTATCAACACTATCCCTTATAAAGTCCATCGTTGTGAATGCTGCGTCCGTAGCTGTGAACATATTAAAATGCCTTGACGTCAGAAAGGCGGCCACACTTGCTAAGAGTGAAACAAGACATTCGGGGATGGAGGTCCAGTTGGAGATTTCATTCTCAACACCGGACTAATTAGGGATGGATGTCACCTTGACATTTAGAAGTGACATTTACAATACCAGCAAGCTAAAGGGTGAGTCAATTGCACGCAACTAGAACGATGACTTAAAAACTTGCAACAATTAACCACAGAGCAGGGATAATTGTTAAGTTGAATAGGAGGACAAAAAGAACAAGGAAAGAAGAGAGGACGTCAAGTTCACAAGCACAAACCATGCATGAACTATTGAAGGTAACAACCACTGAAATCATACTAGACAGAAAAAGAAGAGCAAGATGAATGCATACAAGTGGAACCTCCAAAATATTATACCCGGTCGGGCAAAAAAAGGCGTCTTAATTAACAATTAAAAAGGAGTTTGCAACAAAAAATTTACCAACATCTGAAATGAACACGCATCTACAAATGACGAATGAAAGCAAAGAACATGATCACGTTGCGGTAATATAAGTAACATACAATATATACAATTTAGTGTATCAATTTGATTCATATAGTAGTGACTAATTTACATATATATATACTGCATCCAAAGAAAGGAATAAAGAGAGCCCTAACCGTCATCGAGACGATGATTTAGGAAAGGAAGGTGTGTCGTAAGTATGCCCTAGGTTCCTATACAGCTGAGACATACCGTCTATAATAAACCTTCCTGATCCACTATACTTATCGAGAGGCGGATACCAATCCTATGGTTGTCAACATAGGACCAAAGATTCCCATGCCTGCAATTGGCGAGGAGAGTCAGTAGCGAGGGTGTAAGTACCGCAGACAAAGTATTGACCAAGACTCGAGGAAAATGGCGTTTCCGGTGTGGTTGCAAATACTCTTCTCAATACTGTCATCAATGAGGAGAGTGTTGTCCACTCCAAACACACCAGCTTCTTAACTAAGTAGAAACAACGTTTTCAAAAATATCCTCTTACATGCATTGGTAGGATAAGTCAAGTAGACACAAAGGATAACCTCAACCAAGCCACAAGACTCTCATGCGAGGAAGTCCACTGATGAGGTAGTCAATGACATCCTCTAGAGTCAACTTTTTCATAGAGCTCCATATCACAACCCTCCCAACATGGGCCGACATGGTCTCCAAGAAACCCCGCACCCCCGCGCGGCAAAACACAGCCTTGGGAGGAACCTTTGCTGGGATGTCCGGCACGTAGAGCCGGTCCCCAAGAGAGCACATGGCAGAATTCTTCTGCTGCGATGGCAAATGTACACACTGACAAAGGATCTTGTTGATGTCGATGACGAAATTCAACCCTCGAGGCGGCGCCGTCCGCTCGAGTGCAGACCTCGGCCGCGGAATACACTCAAATTTAGGAATCAATTTTATCTGGCAATCAAATTAAACAATAACGTTGTGGATACGTGATTGAAAGCGGAAACACTGCAATCTGCGTAAATCCACAATGATGGCGTGAATTGCATCCAAGCCATTCTGGCTAGAGCAATCGTATGTTGATGCAATCTCACGCTTGGTGAGAGCAAAATGTGTCTCACAAAAGTGAAGTGAGTAAAACACTAAGGAAAATAAAATGACACCCAAAATTAAGGAAACAATATGGATTTCAATAATAAATTTATTTACAACAATCATGTACGAGGGGTGTGTTTGTTGACTAAAACACTAGTCTTGGAACTAATACTACTAAAAATCTATAATACATGTCGCGTCGGAACGAATGTTGACAAGTATAAAAATACCAGAATGAGTAAGAGTTGTCCATCTCTTGCAGGAGAAAATATAGAATTTAGCGAAGTTCAAGCAAGTAAAACGGGAGCGTTCAGTCCAAAACAAGCAATATCATAAGGGTTGTGGCGACGACAAATCATGCAGTCATGGAGAAGGTGTACTTACGTTATCTTGCGGCTCTTGCTATTGATTCACATCCGTTGCCCTTGCTCAATAGTCAACCAACTCTTGGACATTGTCATCAACTTAATTTTCTCGCCAGAAATATTGCCAAGTCTTGGTCATCGCACACTGGAGCTGCAACATGATCAGGAACATCCTCCGCACTTGCCTCTCCAATACCAAGAGCTCCCACCGTATCCTCCTCTTGGCAGTTCCGCTGTGCACTATCCCCCGGTCAGGGATAATCCTCTTCTGGTTGTACTGCAAGAGTTGAAGACGAGTGTCGGGTTGAAGAGCAGACTCTACTTTGAGAGAATCTCGCTCCACGATTGGTGTATCAGCATCCATTGCAAGTTGGACAGTCGCCGGAGACACCTCAAGGCTAGTGTCTAGATAATTCTTGGCTCGGAGATAATCTTCAGCCGTATCGAGCTTGTTGCCAATTGCCTGGGACTCAGCCCTGCAAGAGTCTAAGGATTCTTCAGATCCATAATTTCCACCAAGCTCATCGCGGATTTGCTTTAATTCTGTCTCAGCCGTAACTGGCGGTTGAAAGGAAACAAATTCTATAGCTTTAGGGTTATCCTCGGGCCGGGGATAATCCTATGCGGACGTGCCCATTGACAGAGGCACACACAACAACTCGTTGCTAGGTGCATCAGAGGTGGATGTGGCAGTATTATCACCGACCTGGGGATAATCTCCGATAAGCTCACTAGCAGGGGCGTCCAAGGTCAAAGGTTGCATGGTCTCCAAGGCTCCCCGAACGATTTTCTTAATGTAGGCTGGGAGCGGTTATTCTTTATTGCCCATCTACTCGATCAACATCTCGAGTTCTGCGAGCTTCTTTGTATTCTATGCTACCTTTTTCGCCGCCTCTTCTACTAGCCTCGCCTCTTCGGCCCTTCGCCACATGTACTTTGCGAAGTGTTTCTCGAACTTCACACCTAGAGCATCAAGGGGAGGCGCAACCCGTGCGGCATCCTCCAACGGGTCCATAGAGGGGTTGCAGACAGCAACAACCTTCTCTCGCTTCAGCAACTGGTTGATATCCAGGGCTAGGCAGTCAACAACATAATGTTTTTGCCTGAAATCTTTGCGGTCGTTGTCACTCAGCTCAATGTATATGTAGTTGGAGGCCACTAATGCATAGATTGGTTTTGTCCGTTTGTTGAAGCCTTTGCTGTGGGGAGTTCTGTCCACTGCAACTACAACTGTAAACGTAGGCATGGCGCAAGATGCCCCATCTAGCGGTTGGCTGGGAGTCGCAATCTTAGCAGCGAGATTGAGCCAACGCTTCAATGGCCTCCGCGAATCAACAAGCAACTCCGAGTTGTCTGATGATCCGACGACAACATCCGCAAGTGATTGAAATGGCATCGTTGTCGTCGTGACGAGCGTCGACAAAATCACGAGCATCAGTTCTTTACCACGACGTCAAGGTTGCACATGAGCCTCGTGCGCCTGGAGCTCGTCACTCCTTGGAGTGGGACTAGCAAGTGATGACTCTGTTGCCTTGTCTGATGGTGCTGTGGGCATTGGCAACAAAGACATTAGGGCCACTGGATCTCCTATAGCTTCATCAACCGAGCGATCGTCCTAGTCATTGGAATCATTTCTACTAGAAGAATCATCGTATTGCCTTCTTTAGAGGAGGCAGGAAGGGTATGTGGAGCCTCCTTGTGAGGCGACATCATTCTCTCTGCTCCGAGGTTGGCCACAAGCTTAACTTCAGAAGTCAATGGTTGACTCCCATCAACAGAAGCTCTTGTAATGTGTCTGATATCAGCGAGTTCATCCGAGGACAAGCTCTTATTTGGGTTGTAGGGACACTTGTGGTGACTGAAGTCCCTATAGTCAACCCTGGTTCATTTACCAGCAGGAAGTAGGTACCTCCTCGTAGAAGTAGCTATCAACCAATTTATAGAAGCTATGGTTCAAAATTTGCAGGACCAATGATCTAACGATGAGCAAAGTTAGATTTGGTACAGTTATTCCCGGTTCAAGGATAAATGATACAACTTGTACTCTAAAAAGTAAATAGACGGCAAACATTACGGATGCATGAATTTAGGGAAATGTAACTATCTAATATGGCCAAATATGCCATGGCTAGAATATAGTTCTTGTAATACAATCTCCGGATAGTATTTATCTTTGGCACAAGGATAATGTCACTATAACAAACCAGGAGATGGAGTGGATTTTGGGCTTACCGAAGAGGCAACCAAGAATTATCAATTGGAGATGATCCCTAGGGTGGAATCATCTTTCCTAGAGTACATGCGGATGAGGCCAATGTAAAACTCCATCTGCACTTTTGACTACTTGGCCATCCACTAGCCTTTATTGTAATGCCCGCTATCCGTGTAATACAGCACTTCGAGGGCTTCAAACATTAAATTTGTTGGAGTGGATAAGGTCATTCTCATATGCGTTTTTCTTAAAGGGTAGACAAGCTGCACATCGTTTGCAAATTTGTCTGGATGCGGCAAATTGAAGATCTTCAGCGCTTTTGCAGCCTGATATTTTGACGTTCGAAGAACTCCCGGTTGACATTATGCTTCTTGTTATCGAAGTAGGCTGTGTTTATGCAATACGGCGCACAATTATTGAAATCAATCAGATTTCCAAGCAAGTGAAGCTTGAGGAACTCCTTGAACTTATCGTACATAGAGTCTGCCACCGTGATGTTTAGGATCTCATGTTTGAGATCCGTTGTTACAAGAATGGACTTTCCATCCTTGTTTGGATCGATGTTGCGGAAGCGAATGATGAGGAGTTTTGTAAATAGGTGAGGATACAGAAAGTGAACTTATCAGTTGAGGATTATAAGGAGAACTTATATTTGATTGAGGACATTCAGCACGTGCTCAGTGCTTATTTCTTGAATGCTATAGTCTAGTTATAGCTCGGTGGAGGATAACTGTTCAGGACTTCTCAAGGATTGGCATGAACCTACAGCAGGGTCATATACATCAATCGGTAATCCAAAGGAAATGTGAGAGTGCTTAACACATTGAAAAAAATCATTCCCGAGCTAGGGAGAAATACTAATGCAATGGGGAGTTGAGTATTGAAAGAAATAAGCCAGCGGGTTTATCGGGTAATCCCCGGTTCAGAGATAATCTCAAGGAGGAGGAGACTAAATTACCTTGTAATTTGTCAAATTGTAGACAATTTTTTTTATCCTTTTAGCGTTCTCGCTGGCGCTAGAGGCAGGACAACCACACTCAATCCAAATTGACCTCCGAGGTACAATTTGGTTGCCCCACGTTGGTTGGGCGTGCTTTAGAGGGTTTGTGATGTTGTATTATTCCGAAATCGTTGTGAGGCGCTTCGGGTCTGTATTGTATATAATATATGCATACCACAAAAGAAGTTCTCTCTTTATTTCCTCTTACACGGGCTCGTTTTGAAGCTCTTGTGAGGCTTCCTTGTAGTGCTGGTCATCAATAATAGCAAAATTTCCATCCTTGATGGACTCCCGTGATGGAGGTCGCTTACAAAGCAAATTTCCCTAGACATCAAAGGGGGTTTTGACAATCATCTGCCTCTGATGAACATCACCCAACCTTCGAAGGTATACCTTGAGGTTGTCGATTATGTCCCTCTCTAAACCATGTACTACCTACATGTGATTTCCCCTTTGGAGCTTGAGAATGGGCATCAGCTTCTGTTCCTTCTTAGACAGGAAGGAGTGTTTGAAGCAGGCGTTGAAGCCTGTCTACAAATCAGCAAACTTTACAAATTCTCCCTCGTCTACAGAAAATTTAGATTTCTCCTTCTTTTGCGTCGGAGAACGGTAGGGTAGAATTTTAGGCTGATCTTTGACTTGTGTTTGTACATGGAGCTATACGTTGTTGTGTTTTCTTGGGGGCGACAGCACCAACCGTAATCGCATCATTCATGAGCCTCTTACTTGGCACTCAAGGAGGAACAGGCCCAAAAGTGCTCAATAGCGGAGCTGATGCTTCAGATTGTAAGGGCGGGATCGAGGCCATGGCTGCCTTCTTCTTCTTCGCCGCTTTACTGCTTCATTCTTCATGCAATTCTGAGAGTTCTGACAACATCGTTCCAATTTTACAAACTGCATCTTCTTGGTTGATGTTCTCCTAGTTGCTTCTGTCGTCCTCGAAGAATTTGAGGAAGCTATAAGGAGTCTTGCCGAGTTCGTCAAGGAAACCTTGCCGATCGAATTGTACTCCACAACCTTATTCCACTTCTACCACGATTCCAAAGTGGTAAGGCGCCTTATTCTCGTCCTGCTGTAGAAGGACACAACACAACAACATGTACTTCAGTCGGTGTCCCTTGAATGCTGTTACCCTTAAATTCTAATGTAAAGGTAGGTAAAGGTCCGTAAAGACAATCTTTGTTATAATGAGGACTTAATTGCGGTCAATTTTAAATGTTCGGCTGACGACCACTTCTTTGAAAATTCACGGATCAAAGTTTCTGTCGGTGTGATCGCGCAAGAACAGGTTGAACCCGAACAGGTGTTCGACCTTGTCCAGGGACATGTCGAGCAAATTGGTAGCGCCGAAAGACATTGTATCGTGCTATAGAATTTGGATAGTCAGCAACAATTCATAAACTAGGTCAAAAGGATCCTGATATTATTCCGGAACCGAGGATAAATATACTAAGTAATAGTATTGTGTTGAGGGAGGTGGTAGAAGGTTTTGGTGTAACTTTTGAGAAAGGAGTTATGAGGTATGTATTAATTGAGCCATATTATCATCAGACGGAGGATAATTTCAATTAATTCTTAGCGCGAAGTTCACGGTGTTTTGACGGCTATTCCTATTTGTTTTCTATCGACTACTTAAGTACTAGGGACAAAGTGTTCAATTCCTATTGTGTGTCGTAAATCATTGAATGTGGGCAACTGACTTTCATTCACACTTTTTCTATTTATACTGGTGTTGACGGTCTTGATAGATACGGAACTAAAAAAATTTGAACAATAGTCAATGAAAGCGTAGTGTGCTTCGTTTTTACGGTCATTGCAAGTTACAGGCTCCTAGAATTATCCTAAGGTGGGGATATTTCACGTCTAAGAACAAAGGTTTAGTTGAATAATTAATTTGATGTCTTTGGAACGTTGATAGGTTCATTTCACTTTGCTGCCTAATAAAGAACATGGCGTTTTTGGTGGAAATTGCAACTTTATGCTCCCAATTCAATTAGATCATAGAAGGGGCTTTCCGTCTTTCTGTTCAAGAATATATGGCAAAGCGGCGTAGTTATCTCGGGGCCGGGGATTATTTAGAATGTTTGAGCTCACAAGTACAGCTAAGTCTGAGATTTATCCCCAGCTCAGGGATAATCTGTCCTCGTCCTTTGAGAGAATATGGCATATCACCAATTTATCCCCGGACCCCAGATAATTCTTGCATATGAAGGTGATAACTACGGCTAGGTTGAAGAATTATCCTTTGGCTCCTGAATAATCAGTTGTCACCTTATGATAAATAATGGCAAACTGACAGAATTATCCACAAGCGGGGGATAATTGTTACTTTTAAATGACACTCACGGTTGTTTTCAAGAATTATTCCCGGCTTAGGAATTACATGCTGACATCGTATGATAATTAATAGCGCAATGACAGAATAACCTTCGAGTCGAGGGTGATTGTTACTTTTAAAGGTGACATTCACGGCTCTCTTTAGGAATTATCTTTGGCCCATGAATAATCTGTTGTCGTTGAACGATAAATCATGGCACAATGACAGAATTATCCTCGACGTAGGACTTGCAACGCCTCCAAAGCAAAAACCTGACACAAAAGAAGGAAACCAATTGATTTTGCTGAAACCCTATGTTACCCAACAGACGTCATCTGGTAACCACGGCGGCCAAAGCGGGAGTAGCAACGGCAACAAGGATACCGCGGCACTTTCGGCGGAGGCAACAGTAGTTAACTACAACAGTCTCGGCAGTCGATAAGGGCACCGCCCGGTTTCGAGGATCTCCACGACAGCAGTAGTATAAGTAGTAGAAAATAGGAGAGAGGCACTCATTTAGTAGTCACCGTAGAAGTATAAGCTCGATACACACGGTGTGCACACACACTCACATGTATTCTGATATTACGCTTTGAATACGAAGGCCAAGAGCCGAAGTCTTCCTCTCCCATTTCTGCATTTTGAATTCCTCTCCTCCTTACACTGTGTCTACTTACCGAGGATTGCAATGGTCAACCTTGGATAGAAACCCTAACTTCCACCTTGATTCCGCATCCAATGTGTCTCGGCCTCTACAGGGTCTCCGCGGTTTCCAAGTTAGCACTGGCAGATCACCGAGCCAGGTATCCAACCTCAGCAAAGTCCAGCTGTCACGAGTATCGCGACTTATGTGTCTGATCACTGTGCACTGTGCAGTGTTAACTACACCGAACCTCCTCGTTATCAGTGTCGACCTTAGTCAAACATGAGCATCTCCTTCTTCAACAAATTCCAAACCGGTGCCACCGAAGTCAACCCTCTGCTTCTAGTCCAGACAAAGCGCTACTCAGCCCACTTACCAGCCTACTAACTTCACAGAATAGCTATCTTCGGTGTATGAGCTCGTAAAGCATTCCATCCTTGTTACCCCTGGCTAACATTTTGGGGACCATGCTAAGTATGGAATGTTGAGTCATCCCGAAGAACAGGAAAGAAAACATTAAACAAGACACAATGCCTCCACAAAAAGCAACAAAAAGAACCACGGAACGTTAGGAGGCCGTCCCTCAAGATGACCAAGATACCACGAGAGAACTGCTCCAGTGGATAAAACAACAAATGACAGATTTGGCGGCAAAAAACGATGCCACCAATGCCAAAATCGGATTATTAAATTCGCACTATCTCTAGGGGGTAGGAACGTCAACAACTGTTCCATCCATTGTCACCATGGCCGGACCATCACAGCTGCCGCCCATTGATCCAACAGTAGCCGCTTCTATGGCATCGTGAGAAAGAGACCGGCTCATGAAGCTACCGAAGATACCTTACCCAGTCTTTGATGACTCCGGTGACCCTGATTGGCACGTCCGCAGGTTTAAGGTGATAGCGCGAACCAGCGGTGTCACAAGCACCGAAGATTTACATAACATCTTTTGAACCACGCTCCAAGGCAACTACATCAATTGGTATATTGATTTCGAGGCCGAACATTTGTTGCCAACATGGGAAGAAATAGAGCGAAGCTTCTTGCAGAAATTCCGGAAGCTGAAAACAAGCTCAGAAATACTCCGAGCTTTAGGAAACATACAGCAAGAAAGAAATGAACCTATCAACAAATTTTATGACAGATTCAAGCAACTCGCAGACAAAATCAGTCAACGGCCCGAAGAGGAATATTTTATGCGAATGGTTCAAAAAGGGATTGTTAGTTTGTTACCGTGGATACTACAGGGCATCATCATCCGCGGTGTAAAGACGTTACAAGACATACTCACAGCTGCCATTGACATCAGTCGCGAATTCAGTGTCATTGACAAAACGCAGACACCGTTGCTTCCACTACCTACACCAAGAGCATCCATCCGTCCACCAACAAGGCAACAACACCATGCACTACTTGTGGCAAAATGCACGCAGGACGTTGCTAGTTTTCTAATGCACCCGCAAGGACCGAGGATACTCAACCCACGCAAACCAAGGCAGCATCCATGTATCCGGAAGAAATCGATGTAGACGCATTCCAACCGGGCAGAAACGATGGATGCTGGGAATGTGGATCCCCGCATCACAGACGGGGCCAATGCCCAGTTTTGAAACAGCGCTGGGCCAACACCCGTGCTACCGCAGATACCAAGGCACACCCCGGCGGCTCCGAACTCAAGCTAACGCAAGCAACAGAAGGGGGGGAGTTACACTTACTAAAGTCCACGGTACCAACGTGGCTACCATAAGCACTGCCACGGTAACCACAAGATCTAAGATTACCATGGATAAACATGTGATAGAACATCGCAAACCTTTTGCGGAACAACATTGGGAACGATTACACAATCTGCGAACACAAATTTAAACCGACCTGGAAACAGCGGTAGTCCCGGATGTGCAACATGTATTAGAAAAAACCGATGTACATATCACATTAGCCGACCTGTTAAAAATTAGTCCGGTACTGCAAACATACCTGCAAAGTATGCACAAAATCCCAACCACGGCCGCGGCAACCGTGGAAATTAACGCAACAACCATAGACACCGATGCATCCGTCATACATGTCCGATTAGGACAACACTAATTGGCAAATGTATTAGTTGATGGAGGTTCCGGAGTCAACGTTATCAGTGATCACCTACGACAACAGCTAGGATTACCACACCCAACAACAGCTCAGTTCGTTCTACGAATGGCGAATGATGCCCCGGTAACCCCATTAGGGATACTATCCACCGTGGCCATCACCACTCACGGTATCTCTACACCGGCAACCTTTATTGTCATAGACATGTTGGATAGCAGTAATTTCCCTATGATTTTGGGTCGGCCTTGGTTAAGGGACATGAATGCAATTCATGACTGGGCCAAGAATTAGATAAGAATTTGGAGATACGGCAAGACCATGATAATCCCCGTGGACAGCTGCATCACTCGAGAAAGAGTCAAACAGATAAGGAATCAGGCTGGCACGGCTTCGGGGAAAGGTCTTACACACGAGGAAGAAGCCTTGGTGTTCCATGCCGACCCCGATCTGATTCCGCTGGCGGAGATTCCCTTGGCCAGCGTAGTCTCGGAAGAAGATACCCTCGATATCCCACCCAGGTTTACGACCGAGGTTTCCGAAGGAGTCATCATTGATATAACTCCGGCAACCGAAGATTTAAGCAAACAGGTAGTAACCGGGTGGACGCATGGCTCCAGAGAACAAGTAGAGTTGGTCAACCTCGGCACCGAACACGAACCGAAGAATGTCAAGATCAACGCCGACGCACCTGACGATATCAAACAAGCTACCATAGCTCTCTTCAAAGAATACCATGATATTTTTGCCTGGACGCATGAAGAATTAAAGGGGATACCGAGGACTATAGCTGAACACACCATAGATATGGTACCAAATGCTCATCCAGTGCAACAACGCATATACCGAATGAATCCGAACTATGCTGCCAGAGTCAAGGCACAACTGGACAAACTACTCTGTGCCAAATTTATATCCCGGTAGACTCGGCACCCTAGCTGTCCCCGATGGTCAACATTCCCAAAAAGAATGGCGCCTTACGAATTTGTGTGGATTTTCGTAAACTTAATGCAGCAACTAAAAAGGATCACTATCCTTTATCTTACATGGGGGAAATCATTGACGAAGTAGCTAGACACGAGATGTACTCATTTTTGGATTGTTTCTCTAGATATTATTAAGTCGCGATGGCAGAGCAAGACAAGAGCAAGACCACGTTTTCCACGGAGTAGGGTCCATATCAATTCAAAATAATGCCATTTGGGGCAAAAAACGCACCCATGACATTTCAACGTGTCACGGAATTGATTTTTCGCCCCTACTTGAAGAAATTCTTCCGTATCTACCTAGACGATGGCACAATATACGGACGAATGCAGGACCATGTTGGCCAATTAAGACAAATTTTTCAGGCCTGCAGAGAAAACGAGGTAAGCCTAAATGCCGACAAATGCATGTTCCTTTTCTTCGCAGGAGTCATCCTAGGTTATGTTGTTTGCAAATATGGCAAACTCCCCGACCCATCCAAAATCCAAGACATCCTAGACATGACTCCACCTAAAGATCAAAAAGGCGTCCAAAGATTGTTTGGCATCTCACAGTTCAACAGAATGTACATCGAAAAGCTAGCGCATCTGACGGCACCGATAGCTGCCTAAAATCATGCCGGGTATTCCTACCCCCGAGATTGGACCCCGGCAGCGCAGACAGCGTTGGATAAAATCAAACAGGCATATTCACAGGCACCGATGCTACCGGCACCTAACTGGGCCAAGCCCTTCCATGTCTACACAAATGCCTCCAAAATCGCCGTGGGAGTGATGTCGGCAAGCACGATCAACCGGTGGCATACGCTAGCAGGTTGTTGAACCAAGCAGAACGAAATTATTCAACCACGGAGAGAGAAGCGCTGGCAATGGTCTACGCGGTCAAGAAATTTTGACATTACCTGTTGGGAAACAAGTTCAGATTCATGGTGGATCATCATAGTTTATCTTACTTAGTAAACCAACCTTTGATCACCGGAACAGTCGCTCGATGGATCATGATCCTCATGGAATATGACTTCGAGGTGGTCTTTGTGCTAGGAAAACAACACATCGTAGCAGACTACCTTTCTCAAGACACCAATGCTACCGAAGAAGGCATACACGATTCATTTAATGAGGCGTATATACAAGCTGCCTCAATGTAGGCCACCATGGATACCGCGGAAGCTCGGACCGACTACAATCAGGACATCATGGCTTACTTGGGTCAAGGAATGATTACCCATGGGCTAACAGGCACCCAAAAGGTCAGCTTTGTGCGAACTACGTTACCATACACAATGGTCGACAATAGACTGTACCGAAAAGGCTCAGACCTGGAAATCAGGCTCTGTGTACCCACCGAGGAGCAGCAACAAATCATCGATAGTCTCCACGCTGGCCCCGCTGGCGGACATTAAGGACCGGATACAACAGTTCAAAAAATACTTGCTGCCAAATATTGGTGGCCCACGTTACACAAGGATATTATCGCATACATTAAAATTGCCACGTATGCCAAACAGCAACCACCAATTTTCAGCATCAAGGGAAAGTGCCACTCAAATCGATACCACCGTTGGGACCATTTTAGCGATGGGGACTGGATTTTGTCGAACCGATTAAACCGGCCACAAATCAAGGATACAAGTATATTTTGGTGGCCACGGATTATACTACCAAATGGGTAAAGGCAAAACCGGTACGCAACAATACTGCTATCGTAACAGCCACGTTTCTCTACGAAAACATCATTACCCGCTTCGGGTGCCCCTTAGAAATTGTCTCAGATCAAGGCACCCATTTCGTCAACGCAGTCATTGAAGATTTCATGGACAACCATCTCATCAAACACATGACTAGTATGGTTTATTATCCTAGAGAAATGGGCAAGCAAAGTCTACCAACAAGACCATTTTAACCATGTTGCGCAAATTTGTGATGGCTAACCAAGGCAACTGGGATGATTGTCTGCCCGCAGCTCTATGGGCCTACAGGGTAGCTACTAAAACAACCACCCAGTACAGTCCGTTCCAGTTAGTTTATGGCGCACAACCGCTGCTACCGACAGAATATATTGTACCTACTTTCCAGTCCATACAGTCTCGAGACTATCAACCTCACCGCATCTTAGCAGCCCGTGTACAAGACCTACACAGACTCGAAGAATTCCATGGAGACGCCAGACTCAACATCCTACGAAGACAGGAACTTAGTGCCAAGTATTTCCAAGGTACTAAGCCTCCTCAAGTTTTCCAAAGAGGTGATTTGGTATTATGGTGTCCAGGAGATCCAAAAATTAGAAAATCCAAATTAGGGACAATTTGGCACAGACCTTACAGGGTGCAATTAGTTTTGCCAAATAATACAGTTCTCTTCGTCAACAACGACAACTACGATAGCCAGGCAACCATTGTTAACTCAGCAAAGTTAAAACAATACCATTCAAACACCCCAGATCAACAGCCAACTGTTAATTTGGGTCAACTAAAAAATCTACTGTTCACGGAAGCCAAAGGGCAAAAACCACCGCAGGACATCACCGACTCCACAAACCCTGCGGAAACCAAGGATACCGCAGATAACAGAAATATTCAAGAGGAAAGTTTGCCCCTTATTTATTTAAATCACGTCCAAGAGGCCTTTTTTGACGACGAGAGGAATTCATGCTATAATCATCACATGGGCACCAAGGATATCATTGCCCATGAGGGAGACCCCCTCGAACTGACGACACTAGCCATCAGAGGCCATCACAGGGCTTCAACAGCCGCCGAAATGGCCTTTGGCCGATCGCCACTGGCAGTCATTACTCCCACTCCGCCGCCTTTTATTCCCACTACCGCGGAAACCGAGGATAACAAAAGGCCGTTGCAGCCCCACTGTCCTCATTTGCAGACTCACATAGTGCTTCACTGCTTCACAGCTCTTGCTCCCTCGCCGCGCCGCCTTTGCTCTCTACCGCCCTCTTCCTCGCAGATTGTGCTACACAGCTCCGCCGTTTCGTGCTTTTCCACAGTATCCATGGCTTCTCGCAACCTGACTCCGCGAAAACCGAAGCCAGACCTCCTTTCTTCATGCCAAAGCACCTCCTCGATTGGCGCAGGAGGATGGACGGTGTGTGGACACAAAACACAGGACTTCACCGATTTTGGGAAGACATGAAGACTAGGAAGCTCAATATTAACCACTGCAGGCAATTCGTGGATACCATGAAGCCGCAGAGCTGCGGAGGAACTTACACCACCGGCACCGTGGATGGCGTAGAAGTACAATTCTCTGCGGCATACCTATACTACCAATATGGGTGGGACGGCACCGGCATCACAGAGTGGACAAAAGACTACGGATTCCAAAAGCCAGACATCGCACAGAGGATACCGGGGTTGGATCCAAAGGGGAAGGCCGGCTATGACACCTACGCAATTGGAGCAATGCTGAACGAGCCGTGGTTTTCACGCATCCGCGTCATCATCAGTCAGATCTACTGTTGGTGCAATTGTAATTACGTGTTGCCCACACAGTTAGAGCTGTTTTTCCTCGCCGATGCAGGAGCTAAAGTGAACAGGGGGATGATTTTTGAGGATCACCGAGCTGCAAAATCATCAAAGGTTCGCCGAGTACTCAAGCCCCATTGGACCATTTCTGTCCACCTAAATTATGCACTATCTGCAATATCACAAGGTAAACGGCAAATTGCCGCCCATGTCAACTTTCGTGGAGATTCAACGCCGGAAGCTACCATCGCCAATGAAGCCTGTCAAGGACGCCGCGGCACCAAGCACAAACAAGAGACCACGTACTGATGACGAGGGTCCCTTCAACAACACAGCTCACACACTCGCGGACCAACTCGACGTACAGGCGTCAGCTATGGCAGCGTGTGTAAACCAAGTAGTGCGGCACTTACACGCTACCGAAGGACAACAGCGGCAGCTGCAGGAGGAAAAAGACTGATACTCCAAGACCACGCAGGACCTATACACACGATTGCGCAAGAAGGAGGAGGAATTAGGTCAGTTGATGCAAAAGGTAGAAGAAGCTAACCGCGCTGCCCAGACATTGCAGAGCCAGCTCGCGGCGAAGCAGATCGACATACAATTGGTGACATCACAGCTTGACGAAGTCACCAAGGAAAGAGACAGTGCAAAAGAGCAGTTGACATCCCTGATAGCACAGAACGAGGAACTACGGCAGCAGTGCCAAAATTTGATTGACACTAATCCATCAAATCATGAGGCACGAAGTCTGGAGGAGTGTCGCAGAGCTTTGGTTATCGGGGAAGAGAACTTCGAAGCCAGCAAGCAGGCTTGGGTCCACGATGCCGCAGCGGTATTGGGGGAGATATTATTTAGGGCAATTCAACGGGATCCTCCACAGACGAATTACATCGCAGTCAACATGGTGGCCGCCTGCATCGAGGAGACGCTCACAAAGCTGCAATTAAACGCGGACTACGAGGGAGAATGGCAAGAGTCCAGCCATGACGACACCAATCTATCCACGGATACCACGGTCACCGAGCACCAGCAGCCACCACAGCAGGTTACTGAGGCACCAGACTTCCCCGAAATAGTGGCCCAGGACGACACCGCAGGCACCGAGCAGGAACACCAAGGAGATCAAGGTATGGACATACCGGAGGAGCAGTTACAAGATCGCGTGCACATCCCGGAACACCTTACCGACACCGAGCAGACACCACAGGCATCACAGAGGGCAGCAGAGGAGACAGATCTGTCACCAGCCCATCCGCCGACATCCTCAACGACATCCGCGGCACAGCCATCAACCCCGATAACCCCTAAAATTTCGTTTGCATCTTATCGACAGACTTTGATACAATTATCGGATGATAACACATGGCATGTGGAGCGTGAGGATGACAGCGATGCCGATGAGGAGTACCATGATGCGCACAATGAAGTCCAAAAATACTTCAACAACCACCCAGATTTGGCCCAACGTTTCGCGGACGACACAGCTAGCGACGTCACAGATCGACGTGCCAAGCATCGAGCAATCCGAGGACGGTTTGCGCTCTCACAGGGAGGGCAAAATGTTACCCGACAGACGTCATCGGATAACCACGGCGGCCAAAGCAGGAGCAGCAACGGCAACAAGAATACTGCGGCACTTTTGGCGGAAACAACAGCAGTTAACTACAACAGTCTCGACAGTCGATAAGGGCACCGCCCGGTTTCGAGGATCTCCGCGGCAGCCGTAGTATAAGAAGTAGTAGAAAATAGGAGAGAGGCACTCATTTGGTAGTCACCGTAGAAGTATAAGCTCGATACACACGGTTTGCACACACACTCACATGTATTCTGATATTACGCTTTGAATACGAAGGCCAAGAGTCGAAGTCTTCCTCTCCCATTTCTGCATTTTGAATTCCTCTCCTCCTTACACTGTGTCTACTTACCGAGGATTGCAATGGTCAACCTTGGATAGAAACCCTAACTTCCACCTTGATTCCGCATCCAATGTGTCTCGGCCTCTACAGGATCTCCGCGGTTTCCAAGTTAGCACTGGCAGATCACGGAGCCAGGTATCCAGCCTCGGCAAAGTCCAGTTGTCACGAGTATCGCGACTTATGTGTCTGATCACTGTGCACTGTGCAGTGTTAACTACACCGAACCTCCTCGTTATCAGTGTCGACCTTAGTCAAACGTGAGGATCTCCTTCTTCAACAAATTCCAAACCGGTGCCACCGAAGTCAACCCTCTACTTCTAGTCCAGACTGAGCACTACTCAGCCCACTTACCAGCCTACTAACTTCACAGAATAGCTATCTTCGGTGTATGAGCTCGTAAAGCATTGCATCCTCGTTACCCGCTGTGAGCCCTAAAACTACCATGGAGGTGGCCTTTGGTCACAAGGGGATTGACAAAAACAACACGTGAAGAGAGGAACAAGGGAGAAGAGAAGACGAGAAGAAATGAAGAAGAAACAAGGGGAAGTGAAGAAGAAAACCCCCGCCGGCCTCCTTTTAACCCTCTTCCGGTTTTTGGCCCGCCATCGCTTCATCGTAGCTCTGATTTGGGCGTGCCATAGCTTTTTGGAAAGCTAAGTCAATTTCGCACCCACCTCAAAATCTCAGAAGCATAGGATTAAAACCCAACGACTGATGGCCAAAATACTGGGGCCTACTTCTTTTAACCGCCGGCGGGAAAACCCTTCAACACCCCCAATTTTGAAGGGTTATTCTCACTCCCTATAACTCGGAATCGGGCGTGCCATATACCAATGGAGAGCCCTACTCAAGATCTGTTTGCCTACCAAATCTTACTCTATCTGAACAAAGCACAAGGGTCTGATGGAGAAAACCGCACGGGACACAAGTAGAGGAGGAAGAAAACAAGACAATACATCAAGATAGATTGAGAGAGGCTTTAACATGGAGAATGAGATCAAAGAAGAGTGAGAAGGAGGCCCGTGGCCTTCCTTCTACTAACTACTAACCATCACAAGAAGGAGGCCAACGGCCTACCTTCTCCTAACTACTAACCATCACAAGAAGGAGGCACTAGAGAGAGATATCTCTAAGCTTGAACACAAGCTCTTAAATACAAGAGAGTGAGCCACAATAGAGGCGGCTCACCCTAACCCTAAGGCTGAAAAGCCCTACATCTAAGGTCTTCAAGGATGAATGTTGCTCCCAACCTCCATGGCACTCCATTCTTGAAGTACTCCACCACCTTCATGAATGAATGTAACTTGCAAACACCACCACAAAGTCAAATAGATAAAATCAAGTAATTAAGTCACAAACACAATAATGCATGTCAAAAGTTAATTGCATAAGGCAAATGGTAAAACATCTAACTCAAAGTCAAGTAACTAATCCTACTTTGAGTTCACTAGGGGGGATTTTCCCTCCTCTAGTCCTTCCTAATCATTCTTTGGATTCACTAGGGGGATTTTCCCTCCTCTAGTCCTTCTCCGCAAAAAAACTAATCTAAACTCGAATTTTGAGCATAAATGAGCTCCCAAGACTTTACAACAATCATCCTTCAACATGCATATTTAGTCTACAACCTAATTAGCATAATTTCATCTAATTACTCCAAGGTTGCGCTGTTTGTTAACAATTCACTTACAAAAGTCACAATTAACAACAATAAAAGAAGAGGGCGTTTACACGCTCTCACACCCCCGGCTAACACCCTAATACTAACTCGCAGCGTGAATTGCTTCAAACTTAAAGATGCAATCCCTATAGGTCTAGCAATTTCAATGTTTAGGAATGGAAAAACTCATCATAGTACCAAACGTGATTTAGGGTTTGAAAGCGCGATTGCTGCTGCTTGAGGCTGCTTCTGAGTCCTTGTCGCCGCTCATTGTACTTTAGACAACAAACTTTACAAAAACTACTTCCACTCTTTCCACTCAGACTCACAGTCAAGCTCTAGGTCAAAGTTCTCTCACCAAACAAAACAAACATGAAAGCATAGATACTAGAAACTATTGGAAGCTTGTTGCAGAAGATGTGTGCTGCAGCATGAGCAGTTGCAAGCTCTCTTTCTAACTTGCACACTCAAGCGCCTTGCATGCATTCACTAATAACTCTGAACATTCCAACCCAATGAAAAAATAGAAACACAAACAACAACAGAGAGCGCAAGAGGAAGCAAGCCAAGATAAACGACAAGCGTGATCGAAGCACGAAGAAAAACAGAAACCGCGAAGACAGAGCGGGAGCGCAATAAGCTGTTGTAATAAAATTGTAGATGAACAAACTTAAATTCCAATCGTAGGTTTCCACACTTAATAGACTTATTGTATGTCCTGTGGACTCAAACCCCAGTCTAAACTCTTAAATGCCAAAGAGGAAATTAGAGCCTAGGAACAAGATTTTTTGTAAGGTTTCATCATTTAAGTTTAAATAAAAGTGCTCTCTATATTCCAAGCATACAATTTTATTAAAGGCTTGTTTGAGGTCATATGCATCAAATTTGGAGTCTTGAGACTTCATCCATTCCGTGAATGTAACATATAGGTACTCTGGAAAATATCACAGAACTCCATCATTCTCATTTTTAATAATGATTAAGGCTATTAATAAAGCTATTGGAATCTCTAAACATAAATTCATTGACTATGTAGTTGTTTATTCTCTTCTCGACAACAATTTTGTATTATAAGATTCATTTTATAAAAAATTCTGCTAAAATAGTACACTTGCAATGCTGGGAACAACCTGAGATTTACAAAGGAGAAATGGTCCATATCTTCACTCCTTGAACTCAAATTCTTTGCTGATATTAAAAAACACCTTCGATTGCGTCAAGGTTTCCATGACTTAAACTAGACTCTTTTTGGAACCTATTCATTTGAATATCACACTCACGTAGTCCCGAACCTTCAAATCAATTCTTGATTCACTTTCAACCCAATATTACTGTTAAATAAACTATATCAATGTAATCATATTTTAGGTACATTTTAGATGAAATTTTTCTGTTCCAATTTACGGCATACACCTTGCAATAAAGGGAGAACCTAGTGGACATTTTAGGCAATAATATTACTTTTAAGTATTATCCTCTTCTTCAAGGCGTGCCCTTGAGGTGCTCAAGGCGAGCCCTTGAGCACATCTAGGCAAGCCCTTGACCACCTCAAGGCGCGCCCTTGAGCATGTCAGTATTATGTCTACTCATTCCTACTTTACAAATCTACAATTTTTTGCGTACTTATGATTCATTAATACCCACTCTCTAGAGTGGCATAGCCCTCAACTTCCCTTGGGCTCTTTTGCCAAAAGGCTATTTCTTCCCTACGCTCATTTTCTAGATACTATACACTTGTACTTATTTCCCCAAACTGACTAATTTCTATAATAATGTGATGTTCAAATGATAATACATTGATTGTTTCCAAAAAATAAAAATTACATATACCCTCATTTGTAAAGCTTAATAAATATAATACAAATGGATAGTTGTCGCAAGATCATGTTTGAAAGATGCCGGGGAAAGAGGAGGTTAAGTCAATTGTGACAAAATCTTTAGCTTAATGTCCTTGTTGGTCTTTCTTTTTATGGCTTTTCAAAATGCCAGTGCAAACAAATTTCTCAATGTACCGCTGCAATCCAATAACTAGAAGTTAAGAAATATTAAAAAGAGTCAAATTGGAGGAGGAATCTACCAAAACAGTACATATCCTCTCTCGGGGACACACATTAGTAGCATCTCTTACATCTACAAAATTTGGATGTCCGAGGTACCCAACTCATAGATACAATCATCTAAAGCTGCCTTAGATAGACTCTCTCCTCTGCGCCTTTGTGACATTACTCCTTGCTTGTTTTACTCCTACAAGACTGTCTTCTCTGCCTCCTCCAAGACCATCTTCTCCCTCCTTGAGACTCTCTTTTTTCTATGCTTTGTTTGTTGTGGAGTTTAATGCCTCCCCTCAAATTTGTTTTTTATTCTTGGACATGGCGGTTATAAGTTTTTTTTTGAGGTTTTCTTTTGGCAGCCCTAAGTTTGGATGGCGCGGGTTCCCGTAACGCTGCTTTTAGCTTGATAGAAGAGGATTTTTTCCTTTAATAGATACGTGTTTGTGCGAGCCGGAATTTTGTTGCCATTATCTAGAATAGAAGCAGTGTCTTTGTAAGAGATTATGGCAGGATCGATGGCTTTATTGTGTTTTTCTTCCCCGTTATTTTTCTCTGTGATTATTCACTCTTGAAGATAAAGGTTGTTTTGAAGAATTACTATGTTTGCCATTGCTACGGAGTGTGCAATTTTTATTTTTTTATTTTTTATATTTTCTTTTTTCTTTTTTCTTTTTTGTCAGTAAAAAATGTTTCTTTTGTCTACTTAGTGATCGTTAGGGTTAGGCCTCAAGCGACTCTTTCTATTGGCCAAGGGTAGGTCTTCAGATTGATGTAGCTATAATTGTATGTAGGGAACGTGTTTTGCTTGTGAAGGTGAGCAATAGTTCTGCTATCACTCGTGACGGAGCATATCTTGTATGAAGATTGCCACAATTTTCAAACATCAGCATGTATGACGATGTGCTACAATTCTCAAAAATCAGCATATATGAAGATTTCAAAAATCTCAATTTATCACTATCCTCAGAAAGCAGAGTTTGTATGAAGATTTTGGAATCCTAATTGAGCCTGTGTGAGGATTATAGAAATTTTCATCTGCTCCAATTTTCAAAGAAGAGATTCAACATATGTGAAGATTTATGAAATCTTAATCTGCTACAATCCTCAAAAACTAAACTAAGCATGTTCAAAGATTTTTAAAACCCAAATGTGAGAAAATATTCAGAAATTGAACTCACCATGTATGAAGATTTTTAAATTCCTACTTTGCTATAATTCTCAAAAACTTAGAGAATTTCTGAAATCCTCCAAACAAGGCTTGGTAGTCCATTTTCCCTTTACTTACCTAGTCCCCACATTTGCATCCCCACATTTGCATCTCCACATTTGCATCTCCACAAGTAGCATCCTCCGCAAATACCACATTACGACTCTTGAGGATCTTCTTCGTTTCAAGACACATCAACCTATAAGCCTTGGTTCCTTCACAATAACCAAGAAACACACACTTTATGCCCTTTGCATCAAGTTTAGTCCTCTTTTCATCCGGCACCTTTGCATAAGCAACACACCCAAACACACGCTTGTGTGTCACAAAAGGCTTCTTACCACTCCATGCCTATACGGGCGTCTTACCAACAAGTGCACTAGTTGGGCACCTATTGTGTGTTTACACTGCTGTAACCATCGCTTCCGCCCAAAGGTTCTTATTGAAGTTTTGGAGATGTAGCATGCTCCTTGCCATCTCCACAATGGTGCGATTTGCTTTCTCCGCCACTCCATTTTGTTGTGATGTGTATGGTGTCGATAGTTGTCTCTCAATGCCATGTGCTTGCAAGAAGCGTTCAAAGGCCTTGGACGTAATCTCCCTCCATCGTCAGTACAAAACGCCTTGATGTTGTGCTCCGATTGCTTCTCCACAAGGGCCTTGAACTCCACGAACTTGGCAAACACCTCTCCCTTGGACTTCAACACATACACCCACACCTTCCTAGAGAAGTCATCAATAAAAGTGACAAAGTACAAGCAACCGCCCATGGAAATGGTCTTAAATGGACCACACACATCCGAGTGGACTAACTCCAAAGGCTTGCTTGCACGTTGACCTCCTTCACTTGGAAATGGAGTCCTTGAGAGCTTGCCTTCAACGCACCCCTCACAAACCGCCGAATTCGATGCTCCATCCTTGATGTGCATGCCATTCACCATGCTTTGAAGTGCCTTGACACTCTTCACATTCAAATGCCCAAGGCGTCTATGTCATAGCTCCAAAGGGGCTAATTGTGGCGTTTGGTGTGCTACATTGGCCATTTCATGCATGAAGAAGGACATTTCATACAGCCTCCCTACCCTTGGCAATTTAGCAATCAACTTTGTACTAGCATCTCCAGCAATGCATGCATCATCATCAAAATCTACTTTTAAACCGTTAAGAGCAAGTTTTATCACGAAAATCAAGTTCCTCTTGAACTTAGGGATGTGTAACACCTCCTTCATGTTGATCTTGTGCTTCTCTCCCATCACCATCACCTCTTCAACAATGGTGCCAACTCCAACCGCATGCACAATCCCAAGTGCACATTTTGTGGTGGTGATATTACCTCATATGTTTGAAACGATGCCCTATGGGGTGACATGTGTTTGGTTGCTCCCGAATCCATGATCCACTTGGCCATGGTCTTGTCATCTCCATCATTGATTGCAAAGGCATGCTCCACTTCCATCTCCTCTTTGCTTGCAACAACGGCGCTTAGAAACGCATAATCCGCCTCGTTGTTGTTGTTGCTTGCAACATTGGCACTCTCCTTCTTCTTCTTGTTGTTTCGAAAGCAATACCTTGCAATGTGGCCCGGTTTGCCACAATGGTAGCACATTCTTGGGCCATTTTGCATCCTCCCTTTGTTCTGGGCCGCCACTAATGCTGCCTCACCACTTTGAGCACCCTTCTCTTTCCTCTTGGACACTTCATGCATCGACTTTGACACAACAAACTCCATCTTAAGGTCAGCAAGTTTTAAGGTCTCCAATGCCGCGATCAAACTCTCAAATGAAGGTGGCAGACTATCAAGTAATGTCAGGACAATGTCATCCTTCCTCATCGGCACATCCCAGCATGCGAGTTGATCCGCAAATGTCTTGATGTTGTTGATGTGCTCCAACAAGTCCGCCCGTTCCATCTTGATTGTGAAGAACTTGCGCCTCAAATAGAGTATGTTAGACAAGCTTCTTGTCTCGTGGATGTTATAAAGCACGCTTCATGCTTCCGCCGGACCCTTGCAACTCTTGATGTGCGCAAGTTGCGCATCCACCAAGTTGAGCCCAATCATAGACATGGCCTTGCGCACCCTCCTTTGGTAGTCCTTATTATCCTTCTCACTTGCTTCGGATGGTGGAGCCTGCTCCGTGCCTTCAACAATCTCCCACAAGTCTATGGAAAAAAGTGCCCAGTTCATCTTGAACTTTCACAAGTTGAAGTTGGTAGCATTGAACTTTTCAAGTACTCTAACACTCTCACCCTCCAAAGAAGCCATGGCAAAACACCAATGTTGCCCTTACAACACAAAGCTCTCAAATCTAGCTCCTAAGTACCTAAATCAACTCTCTAGAAGTGTGCAAACACATTTGTGCACCAAACAATGCACAACAAGCCCCTCCAACACTCAAACAAGCAAGATACACTTGCTCCTACTCATATCCAATCCCCTTCAAGCTATTTGACCTCCAAATGGTACATCTAGATCTCTTCCACATACACAAGATGTGGTTGCACTTCAAAACACTCAAATGAGCACTAGATCAACCCTCAAACTATGTCAGCAAAGCTTGTAGATCTACAAATTTCTAAAATTTAAACTTAGGAGTCTCAAAACAACTCTTTTTGCACCTCAAATGCTAAAATCAGCCCTATGTGTGCACATATGCACCCCAAATGCTAGATTCGGCCCTCTCAACTCTACGTGCACTCAAGTAAATATCACAACAAACACCGATAAGCTCAAAACACTTCAAACAATGGATTTGAAAGCCCTTAATGCAAATTAGCACCTACAATTTGCAAGGAGGACTCAAACAACAAGCATACAATCTTACAAGCCTCCAATGCGTTTGAGTCACCTCCAACACCTTCAAATTGCTTCTATTGCCTCCAATGCTCCAAACCAGCTTCAAAATGGTTGCAAACACCTCCAAATGACTCCAAGTGCACTTCCAAATCTCCAAGAGACTCCAAGTAGTGCAAATGAGCCCTACATGTGCATACAACACCTCCTTGACCTCTCCAAGCATTCAAAGTACTCAAACTCAACTTTACTACAAGAGTAGTGGGCCCATAACTTATTGAGATTCAATAGAGGGAGAGAGAGAATACAACACACTCAAAGCTTACAAGTAGTAGAGCAAAGAATGCTTGAATGAGATACTAACTCATTCTAAGCACTTACTTATATATCCAAGTAAAGGCTCTAAGTGCTCCAACAAATATGAGGTTTGAGTGAACAAGATCACTCTACAAAGGATAGTCCTCTAGAGGACCTTCTCTCTCTACATATAATAAGGCTCTAGTGGTCCATCCTCTCTACACACAATAAGGCTCTTGTAGACGAGTCCTCTCCATATACGATAAGACTCTATTGGTCCAACCCTCTCCACATACTCTAATAAACTCTAGTTAGCTTAGTAACTACGAGCAATCTAATCTTCAACAATCTCCGCAAACATTATCAAGGTGCATGTATAGCACCGGAGGTAGAGTCATTGCCGGGATTGGTGCCTCCGGGAGAAGACCTAGCGAATCCAAGCACATGTCCGCCCCATCCAAAACAGCCTCAGAGAGGGCTACTTCTACCACCCCTAAGCAACTGCCTAGAAGAGCACTTTGGAGGAGATTCCAAATCTCGTAGCAGTTGAGGAAATGAATCGATAGTATGATTCGAATCCATCGGATATATTGAGGCTGTAACGTGGGTAACATACATCTCTGTGTCCATGAGCAATCATGCCTGTGATGTAAACCGACAATTTCATAAAAGAATCGGTTGATTTATTCTTGTGTGACGATTCGAGCCTTGCCCCAGACTCCAAACAATTGCTATATTAAGGCAACCTATGTGCCATTTGAGAAGTAGTATGACGTTTAAATTTTGCATCATGAACAGCCCATGCGCGACTGCCTCGAGTACTGAATGCTCGAAGTTGTTTGATATTGTCACATTCACCACAATATGCAAATGTGTCACCCTTTTGCTTGGAATAGTACTCTTGGAATGAGTCTTGTCGGATTCTACTTAGAGCCGAATTTGATATAGGATGAAGACCGTAGACGGCATTGATGGCATTCACCTCTGGTAGATTGTCCCTCCAAGAGTTGGAAGAGGGCAGGCATTTGGACACTACCTTCTTGCCTGTATCAATAGTCTTCGTTCGATGAGGCATGAGAACAGCAGCATTTTCCACAATAGCCTAAAGGGATGTTGTGGCTTGCATTGTCTGGATATGAGGTTTCTTTGAACCACAATTTCCATGGTCCTCTGCTTGTTGTCCGTCTTGATAGGCATGCCTCCATGAAAAAAACGTGGCATGTGACACACCCATAATCAAGTACCACGCTACGCAACATACTTCAAAGCCCTCCAACATGATCATGTCATTTCCGTTCGCAGCTTCGTGGACTTGACCATGCACACTAAGGTGACAATATTTTCTGAGGTAAACATTGCCGCGAACATAGAATTGGAACCTCAGATTTTAAATTTTGCGTCAAGGATACGGCTGCACACAATTCTTTGGACAACAATAAGTTGTGGCAACAAAGTTGATGGACTCCGATGTAAGAAAGTACTCCTACTTTGGTAATGAATCCCCAAGACGCCTTCAACATTTGCTATCGTACTAGCGAAGGCCAATTCGTGGTGGCCGACCAAAAACCTTGCAAGCAGCATTGAAGATGGCGTGTTGGTTGTGGTCGTAGAGACTTGCTCTGTTGAGAAGGACATGCGTGATTGGCCATGCACGCAAAGAGTAGATCCAACCAAAAAGAACCTCTGCTTCTACTAATGACACTGCTATATGCACGCAGACAAATTCAGATCCAAGAGGCCGATCACCTGTCTTCGGAACAACGCTAGAGTCAACTGATTGACAGACAGCTTGTGCTAGGTTGACACCGGCGTCATTTAGAAGAGTGACTCGTTTCGACACCCATGATGGACGGTTGAAACCTTCACACAGTGCAACTCCATCTGGTATAACTGGTAGACGAAAATCGACCCCGTTGACAAGGAAAGTCTCCATCCTACGTAAATGAAGAAGATTGATTATGATAACTTAGTGCTTGGTTAATACTGAACGAGATGATATGAGGAGCAAGAACATGAAAGCATAGATATCCAATGCTAGTTATTCCAAAATCAATCGATACTATATAATCTGTGCACGACCCAAAAACACATTTCATAACACATATACATCCTTAAATGGAACAAATGGACATATTTAAATTGGCCCCGACGTGTGGATATCTTATTTCATTCAGACTATATAAGCACAAGTTCAATGCGAGTATAATCCGCTCACTAGATCCAACAGCTATATAGTACCTGATAGTAAGATTATCCCCGGACCGGGGATAATCACCAAACCTTGACATGAAGTATCGTTATCCACGTTCCGGGAGTAATGACCAAAACAAAGGCATGTGCACAAGTATGTGCGTCATGAATCAAATAGGCCAAAAGTCATTTACATGCGTACACATTGTCATCAAATGCTAACAAATGCTAACATACGAGCGCTAGACATGCAACCATGAACAAATTAGAAATCTAAGGCAATAGTTGCGCCACAGGTACCCTCGGCCCGGAGATAATAGTCCATCCTAAGAGTAGGGAAGATGATTACTTGCTCAGCAACAACAATGTTAATAGTAGGGCGTAGACAGTATTATGGACAAAGTGTTACTGTTCAATGCAAAAGTCTGTTATTCTATTTCTGAGATGGATATGTTATCATTGGCCCGAAGATAACATCATGCGCCTCACCTACAATACTGAAACCACAAAATGAGAAACTACATCGGACGCAATCAACACCAACTCAAACTCCTTCTACACAAACACGCAACCTTGAACACACACACCGGAACAAAATATCAAATTAAGCGCACATTGAGAGCACGGACGAGAGTACGAGAAAATGAAAGAAAAGATTGAAAGACTGAGATAGCAACCCCATTTCTACCTCAATGGCTACCTCGTGAGAGTATCCTCAACGCCCGATATCGTGCAAAAAGCCAACGTATTTTGACGCAAACATGAATTTTGTCTTCATTAGGTTACTAAATAGGGATGCGACTTTTGGAACTGAAATTTTGAAAATATTTGGCGGCAAAGATGTTTTGGCAGGAAAATCATTCTGGCAGAAAACCCATTTTGGCGGGACACCCATTCATAAATATGTTTTTTTTATTTTTTACAAACAATTGTGTCTTAATTGTTTCTCCATAAAATTAAACATTTCGCACATAATTATGACTAGTGGAAAAAAAATACAAATTCGTATTCATATAATTAATGAATAAAATATAATAATTACAAAATTAGAGTAACTAGAGTAATTGTTCATTTACTCCAAAAAGCGCAATAACATGCCCATATGAGTACAAATATATACATATAGATACGAGTATAGATGTTAAATTCATAAAATCTTAATTCAATTATAATTGTCTATAAGATAAATTTGAATACAAATTAAGCATTTATTGTGCTATATCAATATAGAATACATGCCCACATGAGTACAAATATCTATAACTTAATTCAATCATAATTGTCTATAAGATAAATTAGAATAAAAATTAAGCATTTATTGTGCTACCTTAACATAGAATAAAAAAAGTGCAATAAAATGCCCATACAAGTAGAAATATATATATATATAAAAAAAAGAGAGTAGAAGTTAAATTCATAAAAACTTAATTCAGTTATAGATGTTTATAAGATAAGGCCTAAAATTGACTACAATTTAAGCTTTCATTGAACCTGTCCATGTTTTATTTGTTATGTTTTCAAACTTTCCTCTAGTCCAAGAGCATTGTTTTTTACTAATATATTAGAAAAAATTACGTGTGGAGAAATAGTAGTTTGAGCTCAAGGTAAAGAAATTTTAGATTCATAGTTTTAATTATAATAGCAACGTTGGTATGAATTTCATTTTAAAGACAAGGAGTACTAATATTAAATATTGTATTTAGACCTAATACGCTTATTATGCCCTTGCAAATTATGGCTTAGCGTTTAGGGTTTAGGGTTTAGGGTGTAGGGTTTAGGATTGAGGGTCCTTTATTTTTGTTTGAAATTGAGAATGATGAAACTCTCTGATATCCTCGGAGTACTCACATGTTACATTCACGCAATCTATGAAGCCTAAAGACTCCAAATGCAATATAGATAACCTCAAACAAGTCTTCTATGAAATGTGGGGTTCGTATATAGGGAGCTCTTTTACATTTTACATCTATGTTGAGACTTTGCGAAAATTCAATTGCTAGGCTCTAATTCCTTCTTGTGCATTACCTCGAGTGTGGACTAGGGTTTAGACTAACCACGTTCAATAAGTCTAAGAAGTGTGGAAATATAGTATTGCGATTTAAGTATGTTCATCAACAACTTTTATGGAAATGTGTCACTTGGGTACAAATAGGCTGAGAAAAATAGCCCATTCATACAAAAGATAAACGTAAGGCCGGCTTTAATATTAGTGATAAAGTTGGACAATGACGGCGGAATTCAAATATACATGTATAAGTAATTTTAGTTAATGAATGTAGTCAAAATTAAGAATCAAGTTTAGAATAAGTAACTCGATATTCATATGTGAACATTCAAGACTATATATAGAAGCAAAAATATCGTTCTTAGAGTACTATTCTATCCAAAAAGCTAAGTTCGTGGAATACTTAGAAGAAAACTAAAAACTTAATTTAGAAAATTAGACTTAGAATACTAAATCTAAAACACAAACTTCCTAAAAGTAATTTACAAAACTAGAATCTAAACTAACAATACAAGGGTGTACTCATTAAATTGAGACGAAATGCACATTTTGAAGTTTTCAAACACTCAAAATTTACTAAATTGTACTAAAAGTTGTTGAAAAGTACTATAATTATGACTTGCAAATTAGTACCGCATTCAAATTGAGCTTTCCAGATCCCAAATACTCTAAGGGATGGAAAGGAAACTACTTATGTATAAACTACTTTGAATAGAATAAGGTAAATTGTAAATCAACCATTTATTGATACTAAAAATAGTAACCAAAGTATACTATATAAAGTACATTTATTTGGACCAAACTAAACAAAGTGGAGCATTCATAACCCATAGTACATATGAAATTCAGGATGTCATTCAGTAAAGACAATAGAAATAATATTTCAATATCAAAAGGTACTTACAGTTGTACACCTACAATATGTAGGCCTACAAGTAGGAGGATATACCAAGTAGAGAAGTAAACAGAATATATACCAATTATACGGAGGACGTTTTCTATGCTGAGAGGATAAAGTAGGGGCTACGACCTCTGTACTGTTTATTCACGATATCAGAAATGAACATATATGTTATCAATGCCCCTTCTCCTTGGAATCTGAGTCATTAGGCTTGGAAGATTTCTCTAACAACTTTGCATCCCCCTCTTGTTATCGCATGATTCCGCGTATAAGATCATTGCAACGAGAGGAGGCCATGCAACTAGTAGTACCTAAGAATTCACTCCGATGTGCAAGCCAAGTGTCAAAACCTTCCCCTTCACGCCTACTGAGTGAATCAAGAGAATACGAGGGACAAGAAAGGAGAGGTGAGGCCAACGCGCCGGGGGCAAGACGCGGACGCATGGTGCATGATGCTCCCCTCGAGGGAGGGCGACGCATTCCAATTGAGTTTAGATGAGGCAAGGGGTTCTCTCTTGCTACAGCGGGACGTGGCACACAACTAAGGGAACGTGTAGTCCTTCTAAAACAGTTGTTGAGGGCTTTATTCTGAGGTTTAGCGGAAATCGTCATTCTTGCTGCATTTACCACTGTAGGTGACGAAGTTGAAACTGACTGTAGTGGATCAGGACGCTCTAATTGTGAGTACAACTGCCTCTCAGGCGTCATGCAAGAAGGAAGGGTAGGCGGCATAGATTGCCTACGAGATGGGGCTGTAGAGATGCGCTTTAGAGGAGACGCAAAGCATACGGGGGTCCTTACAAGACCTCTACTTGGAGGGCTATGGACAACATCCTCATCTACACCTTCTTTTGTAAAATGCATTGTCGCCGACGCCGCATCCGTGGCTGTGTACATATTAAAATGCCTTAACGCAAGAGAAATGGCCAAACTTTCTGGAAGTAACACGGAACAATTGATTGAAGTTGTGTATAACAACTCACCGTCATCACCAGACTTCGGGGCGGGTAAGCTTGCCGTGATGTGAATAAAGATCTACCCACAACGACAAAGTATAAATAGGGAGTTGTAATCAAACGCATACTAGAATTTATCCAAGGTCTGGACATAAATAAGCGAGCACACGTATGTAGAAGCAACAAGGAAGCAACATGAATATCCATGGGCCGGGCATTCTGTGAGCGACTATGAAGCAGAACAACGACTGCGTAACAAATATCAACAAGAAATAAATGTGAATGCCAAACAAATCGACAACTACGCTACTCATAACATGCAAATACAATTAGTTCGAATAAACAATGTATAGGAGAAGAAGGATAATTATGTGAGAATTCGTGAACAATGAAATATGTTTTAAATATCATGTCAACTTTATTATGAAAATGAGAACTGTACTCCAACATCCTATGTATAGGTTGCTAGACAACATCCAATTTACAAAACAAAGAAAGCTTGGAAGTCATCGAGAGTTGAAGTGGGGAAAATTCGGCGTCTCGTAAGTTAATCCTAAGTTCCTAGTAGACTAGTTCATCCCATCCAAAATGCATCTTCCGAGGCTGCTATGTTTGTTAAGGGGCGGGACACCTATCCTATTGGAGTTCACATAAGCTCAAAGATTGCTCGGCCTGCAATTGGCTCGAAGGGTAAGGAGCCAGGGTGCGAGCAACGTCGACAGGACATCATCGTTCCTGTTTGACCTTGACCAAGGCTCAAGGAAGATTGAGTTGCCTGTGTGGTTGCAAATACTTTTCTCAGGACTGTCGTCTATGAGGAGAGTGTTGTCCACATCAAAAACAGCCGGTCCGCAAGAAAGGGGTAAAATTGAAGTGGACACGGTTTTCAAAAATATCCTCTTGCTACTGTTGGTTGGAGAAACTAGGAAGATGCCTTTGCTAAGCTTGATTGAGGTACAAGACTCGTGCCGAGGATTTCAAAGGGCCTTGGAAGTCCACTGAAGAGAAAGTCAAAAACACCCGCGACTGTGGACCTCTTCATGGAGCTCCATATCACAACCCTCGCAACATGAGTAGACATGGACTCCAGCAAGCCCCGAACCTCGGTCGGCACTATACCAACTTGAGAGGTATCGTAGTTGGGATGTCCAACCCGTAGAGCCGGTCGCGAGAATCGGCTGTGGCGGAATTCTTCTTCACTGTTGGCATATGTGCATACTGACAAAGGATTCCGTTGATGTCGATGACGACATTCAACCACTTAACTGGCTTCGACTGCTGGATGGCAGACATGGGCCGCGAAAGACATGCGAAGTGCGACACTCATTCTACTTGACAAACAAAGAAAACAATAAATTGAGGATACCTGATTGAATGAAGGGACAGTGGGATCCGCACAAATCCTCAATGATGGAATGCATTGCATCCGAGCCATTGGGGACAAAGCGTTGGGATTGATAGGCGATCTCACGGCCTGTGGGCGCAGAATATTTTCTATTAGAGTAGGCTGACAAACAAAGAAAATCAAATGACAATAACAAAGGTCGAGAAAAATGTGTGTATATTATACATCAAAAAATTGATATACAACATGTACATGTGTGCTATTCAAAGTCAATAACCTACTCCTAAAGACTGCATCTAGCCAACCATTACCTCAAGGTCTATGATGGGTCAAGTCATCCCCGGATCGGAGATAAATCTTGGGCAACTGACAGAGGGCGTCTCAGTCCTCGCGGTAGAGATTGGTTCTTCTCGAGGGACGGAGGGCACGTCGGAAGTTCAGCAACTACCCAAGTGGCGGCTGGAGCTTAGTCCATGTGGCGAGGTTGCAGTTGTTACTAGCGATGGGGCATCTTCTACTATGCCAACGTTATCAGTGGCAGATGCGGTCTCTACTCCTCAGAGCTAAAAATTGAATAAGCGCGGGAAGCCTATCTTTGCGATAGTTGCCCCGGATCATGTGTGGATTGCCCTTGGCAGCGACTCCGACGATGATGATGAGGTGGTGAATCATATTGACCCATCATATTGCAGAACAGGATGCCTCTGCGCCACTTTCACCTACTCCGCCGCCTCTGGCCACTTCGGGTCCTTTGTCTCCAATACATCCCGTAGCTTCATTCTCAGAGGAGCTGGATCCTATTGTCGTATCCAAGACCCCACAACTCTTTGTCCTCCTCCTCTTCTTCGTCCTCCTCCTCCTCCTCGTCACCTTTGTCGACATCTTCATCAACCTGTGGATTGGCCAGGTTGGATATCGTCTCTGCAGCAAGAGACTGCGGAGGATCATCTGATTGTGCCGCAGGAAACCCAAAGGCACGATCGCTCTCCCTTGAACTCGTGGTTGTGAGCAGGCTAGCCTCCGCCTCCGCTTTGGAAGAATCTACCGCAGTTCTGTCATAAGGGCATCTGCGGTGCACAAAATCGCGCCAAACGACCCGCTTTCTTAAGTGTCGCGACATGCCGTTCTAGATGAGGGGAGTCAACCAAACCGTAATGTCGATGCCCTTGGATCTGAAGAAGAGAGTGGCATACTCAGCAATGGCATTTGAGAAATTATTCTTGAGTCGGGGATAATATGAATGACGATGATCCTGAAGTCAAGCAATGCACAATATATTTCCCGATTATGGTTAGTTATCACCGGACCGTGGATAACTATGCAAATATGAAAACAACTCTATTTTACTTAGAGTAATGAAAACAAAATCAGACAGTGAAGAATTATCCTCGGTCTAGGGATAATACATGATAGGCACTTACAACAGATGCAACCTTGAACTTTGAACCGGCAAAGATTCCCGATGTTGAACTCCCTATCTGGCGGTACTTGTGAATGAGGTCAATGTAGAACTCCATCCTGAGTTCTAATTGTTTTGATATCCATTTCGTCTCAGCAAACAACCTAGCCTCCAAATAGTATCGCACCGACGCGGGCTTGTACTCATGTTTGATCGTGCTCTTGAAGCTGTCGGCGAGGAAATCTCCCTTCATGAATAGGTATATCAGGCAGATGTCATTTGCAGAATTTTCTGGAGTTGTCTTGTTGAAGAACTTCTCGTTTGAAGCTCTCTTTACTGCAAGATCTCCATGTGGTGCCCTAGATAACAGTGACGGAGCAAATTCCCCAAAGTCACGAGGGACTTCAAAGGCGCGTTGGCTATCCATATCCAAATGGGGGTAGCCGTATACGCCAGGTCTTTTAGACCTTGAGTTGCCTTCATGACGTACTGAAGTGCACTAATCTTCATCTCATCCCTTTTGCTGACACTCTAGATGGAGTCCCGGAGGTCAAGTACACTAAGCCCACACACACCATTGTCCAATGGTATTGCCCATTGGGAGCTCAGTGTTGTTTGTGTCGCAAGTTTTACCGAGCGAAGGTAACACCATGCAACCTCTCCGACCGGATTTTTGAAGAGGCGAATGAACTTCTTGAAGAATTTCTCAACGCTAGGATACCTATCCTCCAAATATGTCGTTGTCTTCAGCTTTCCTTGGTTGTGCAGCCTAGCCGAGTAGAATCTCTTGTCGATGTGACAAAGCAGCATGTTCCAAGACGCGGAGGTAAATCCATGAGCCGGCTTCCACAGCTTCTACTTCTCCTCCTCAATATCGTAAGACTCTTCTTTGAAGAACAGAAGTAAAGACTTTACAGCCTTCATTTCTTGAAAGGCTATACGCTTGAACTTCCGACGAAGGCACCACAAGACCGTTGATCAAAGTGATTGTGCTTGCACTTCGAATTCGACAACTTGGGGTACGGACGCCTACCAGGCTCGTCCAACATATCAACTAGAAGGCAAGACATTTTGTATATATCCTTGTCTGTTAGCGTCCCAAGCTTTCTGAAGAATTCTCAGGTGATGTGGTGCTTGAAATTGGAGAACCAAGACTTGTTCTTGTAGAAGAAGTCTCCCGTGTCATGGTTGATGAGATTTCCAACGGCAAGCTTCTCTAGAAACTCCTTGAACTTCCCATACCACGCATCGTGTAGCATTATGAAGAAGATCTCATGCTTGAGATCTGCGGCGCACTGAATTTTCTTGCCTTCTTTGCAAGTGTCAATGTTCTTGAATCTCATGAGCAAAAGATTGACAAACTCCTGAAGTAGTCATTACAACAGCCGATAATGAGAAACAATACACGAACGCTTAAGAATAAATTATCTTCGAACCGGGAAAAACTTCAAAAGGAAAAACAAACTGAAATGCAAATTGAATTAGATTATCCCTGGGTCAGATATAATTCTAATTCCGATTTCCTAGGCAAGCATACACAGTCAAGGAACAAATGAAAGTTGTCTTAGGGTCGAAGATACATTCTAATTAGATAATCTAGGCTAAACACACGTTTGAAGACAAATTGGCAATTATCCCGAGGCGGGGATAATATGATAATAACTTAGCTATACACGAGGAATGACCCAATCAACATAAACAAAATATCTTTGATCAAGGATAGTGATGAATACATTTGTCAGAAATACCTTGTACTTCTCTGGGTTATAGACGCTTGTGTTGGATCAACGCTCACATTTGTTTGACCTATTTGAAGGACGTCCACAATGAATCCAGATGGAGCGCCATGGTTGAATCTGGTTCCCCCATGTTAGTTGCGCATCGGTAAGGGAATTTGTTATGTTGTAGTACGCAGATATGGCAGTGAGCCGAGCCGGGTCCTTGTCATAGATAACGTACGCATCCCAAGTCTTAAGGGATACACGTCGGTCCTCTGGAAGCTTCTTGTTTATTAGCTCCCTCACAGCGTCGACGGAGTGCTCGACGTCGATGATTGCAAAACTCTTGGATTTGATCTCGTCCCAAATCCTGGGCTTCCTATCAAGAAGATCACCATTCTCCTTGATAGGTGTCATTACAAAAGTCTGGCAAGCTCGGATGTCTCTTAACGTAGCAAGATATACTTTCAGGTTGTCCTTGATTTCTTCCTTGAACGCTCAAATTGTCCACTGGGCCTTTCTACGGCTCAATTGGTCTAATGTTACTGCTTTTGGTTCCTTCTTGAAGAGGAAGGAAACATCTTAATCCTTGTCGAACTTGGTTTGGGCCAATGCCTTCTTCGCCTTGTCGATGCCATCGTCCTTATTCTTCTTCTGCTTGTCCTTCTTCTCCTTCTTCTTTGAAGGGCCTCCCTCCGTTTTGTGAACCTCCGAGACGTTGCTCAGTGCCTCGGATGCTTTACATCTCCTCTTCCTCTGAGGCTTTGGTTGCTCTAGTGCGTTCGATATCCTCTTCCTTGTCGACTCCGCTAGGGCAAACGATTGAGGGTTATCTGTCTGCACACTCTGATCCGAAACTAACATAACGGGTTTGACTCGAGAAGCCTTCTTCTTGGATGAGGCGGGTTGTTTTGACAAATTTTTCAACAATCGGTTCAGTGTCCGCGTGAGGTCATCCGCCTTAGGCTCGCCCTAGGAAAGGACAAGGTTCACTCATGAATCGAGGAATCCATGCAGCACCTTTCAAAGGTTCTTGACGAAACCATCCGGGTCGAACTGGGGACCGCAGTTTGTTCCAACTTCCACAATAATTCCCAATTTGTAGATGTTCTTGTTCTTTTCATGAAACTGCTGGTAGCAACGAATGAGGACATACTTGGACCGGTGTGGCTCAAATGCTACAACTCGAACGTTTTGATGCAGAGGAATGTAGACGTCGTTCGTTTCTTCACGATGCATGATAAGCAAAGTGTTTCTCGCAATCTTCAGAGTCCAGCTCACAACAACATCCTTGAATTGAAAGAGGTTGGATGCCTCTATGTCGTCTTCTTTGAGGAATGGAGTGTCCCCAAATGGATTCCGGAATAGGTCCATGACCAAGAACATAGGGCTCGTGTCTGTAACTGCGTCTGCCATCTTGGTTCTGCAAATCCAGATACGATAGGTTGTAAGCAAGAGGGTTACTCAAATTATCCCCGACGCGGGGATAATTCATGTACTTACAAGCAACAGTATTTGATCATGACCTATTCCACCTAAGGAAATTGGGTTTGTTAGACTTACTGATGATTTGGATGATCCGAGCTCTCGGATACGTCACAGTCTTTGACTACTCGCTTTCGACGCTGCTCAAACAATGTTTGAACTTGTCAAGGCTAGCCCGCACGATCCGAGCAGTGCTCTCTGTTCATGCCAGATTTGATGATATTACTCTGAGAATCAGCTGGAATAAATTGTAAGTTTATTCCGACAATACAAATGATTTGTAAGAGCGTAAGTTGATATATCCCCGACCCGATAATAATGCTATTTTGGCTGAGCCTTACTACATTATTTCACTAAATTGTAACCATCATTGGTTTATATGGCGACACTCAGATCGTCACAGTCTAAAAATGAAGGTCTACAATTTATCCCCGCGTTGGAGATAGACCACGCTGTTTGTATATGTATCATACTTAATGACGCCAGTGTAATTGGTTCATTAACATTCTAGTTGTACAAATGCTACCAAAATCGATCGATCTTGGAGAAGACCTAAAGTAAGCCTGATCGACGGATAAGTTGCCACCTTCATGGCATACTAGTGAATGATTATATTCGACACAAGGTATGTCGCAAGGGAAATAGTTCCAAAATATGATTGTGATGCAATTTAATACTTCATTGTCGAGTACAGTAGTTCATTCCTGTGTATGTAATTATCCCCGATCAGAGGATAATCTAGTGTATATGGAGTTATATGCTAATTTTGAGCAATATTTTCTTGATTTTCAAAGGAGCAAGCTAATAATCACTCACAGTCGGAACTAATCCAAGGAAAATCTCTAGAGGGGAATAATATGTGTTTTTCTGTAGAAATATAGTTTCGCAAAATAGTATTTTCCTGATGTTTAGGGGATGTCATCCGCGGTGTGGGGATAATTTTATCAAGTAAGTAACTTGTTCCACAATTCCAAGTACACATTCTACTAATTTGAGGTTCATTTTTCCTCAACTCGGGGTTACTACCCATCATCAATGCCACAATATCTACGCTCCGGGATAACTTCCTCTGTACAGAGGATATTTTTCACTGATCTATGATGAGGGGCCTGCCATTATTCATTTGTTGTCGTGCTTCTCAAACACAGAGGTACATTATCCCCCGACCAAGGATAACTCCTGATAAGTTGAGGCAAATTATCCCCGGAATTGGGTAACTGCTGATATATAAAACAAATTATCCCTGGATCAGAGATAATATTGATCAATAGTGACAGATTATACCCGGACCGGGGAAAACTCCATATATATAGAGCAAATTATGCCCGGACCGAGGATAATTGCTGATAATATAGACGCAAATTATAGACGGTGCGGGAATAATAGAACCCTGATTGCTAATATCTGCTTATACCAGAACCTAAAATCTAACAGTGCTATAGATTTCAAAACAACAAGCAATTTGCATTGGCGATTCACGCAATACAAAGAATCAGGTAGACATGAATCACCTGGGAACAATTATGAGCGACAACGCTCGTCGATTCTTCAAAACGAATACGCATACACGAATGAAAAAGAAAATGGAACCCGTCTCTAGTAAATTGCTTTGGTTCATAATAGAAAGCACAAGCTCAAGCAAACTGATACAAAAGTGATTGTGGTGTCTTGGACACCAGTGGTGCAAACTATGCACACTGATGCACACACAAGCACATTGCAGCAAACAATGCAAACTAAAGCACATTGGAACACATTTGCTTATTGAACATAAGTACAAAAGCAAAACTACAAATTCAAAACTAAAGCACAAAAACAAAACGACAAATTCAATGAAAAGCATTCACAAACCTACAAAACCCTATTGCGCTGCTCTTGCTAGCTCGATTCTTCCTCTCTCCTCGCTCCCGAGCTAGTTTTGCGCTAAATTTCTAAACCCTAAAACCTCAAAAACTCCACTTCCGCAGCTACAAAATGCGAGCAAATGAATGCGGGCACAATTGGATTAAATACCTTATTTATATGTAAAAAAACAAAACAGTAAAATTTTTGTTTTGGTAAATTTTTAAAGTTCTTGTGTTCTTATTTATTTTGGGCAAGTATTGAGAATGAACGAGCATATACAACACTTTGGGGAGTTTTGGGTATATTTTCAATTATTAGTGTTTGCAAACTTTGACTATATATATCCCTTAAAGTATGAAGAATTTTGAAGCATGAAATAACTTTTTACAAAGCTTTGGAAACTCTCTTCAACCTGCAAAAGGTTCTAATATCATACGAGCTAATTATAGTAAATAAGGGCTAAAGAGACTCCAAACGAACCGATTCAAGCTCTTTTCGACATTAGGGGTTAACTTCTAATTAAGGAGAAAGGAACTATTTGCATGCTTTATACTCAAATCAGCACTCATTCACTGCAAGGTGAGATTTTTCATTCTGTTACTTATTTTGAAGTATGTAATCTCTGTACTAGGATCTAGTACATACCTTAGGCGCTCTACTTATTTAAAGTTGGAGAATAGGTCAAGGGTGTTACACCCTCAATGCCTCAAGTATAATGCTTAAGTGCCTTTAATTCGTGTTGAAAAGCCTTGAGATAAGAAAGAAACATGAGTTCAATGGAGTAGTAAATATGATGAATTATACAAGTATTTCATCATCCCCTCCATATGCATAAATCAAATACTCATTTCTAAGTATAGTATTTTTGGTTTAGTAGTTAAACTTGTTCACATTATTTGTCTTATTTAATTTTCTATGTTTAGTATTCCAAGTGTCGTACGTTACGTTCATTACTAAGTTTTTCTAAGAGTACTAGGGTTCTTAAGATTAGCATTCGTATGATAAATTCAGTATTTTAAGTAACATACTCATAATTTAGTGTTTGGTCTTATTCACATTCTTTGATCTAGTAAGTGTATGTTGTATGTTTAGTATTTTAAGTGTGGTATTCTAAGATTAGTATTTAGTAGATAAGGTATGGTATTCTAATATTATTATTTAGTTAATAAAGTATGTTATTATAAGTATAATATTCAATTAATTTAAGTGTAGTATACTAAGAGTAGTATTTAGTAAATTAGGTGTAGTATTCTAAGTAAAATATGCAATTATTCTGAATGTGGTATTCTAAAGTTAGGCTTGAGTTATTTTAAGTGTGGTTTTGTACTATTAGTACTTAGTAAATTGGATGTAACTCGTAATATGTTATAATGGTATTTTTCACTGATTTTGAGAAATGTGGGTTGAGCTCGAGTCGAGCTAAATGTACCCACACAATACATTTGGCTCAATTCAAGCTCAATTGTCATCAATTTGATAGTTTGAATATTCCCATTATAATGAATTACGTGCTGTGTGGTATTCTAAGTATATTACTTAGTTTTTCTAAGTGTGTTATTCTATATATTGTATTTAAAGTATAATATTATAAGTTAAGTATATAGTCTTGTTTACAATCATTGACTAAGTCTATTTTCTAGGTTTAGTATTCTATGTGTGATATTCAAACCAACTTAGTATTTAGTTTTATTCACATTATTATACTAATATTATTTTTATAATATAGTATTCTAAGTCTAGTATGGAGAATTTAGAAATTACACGTAATAACATTTTTTTAATAAGATTGCTTTCTAGGTTCGATCTTTACCCCGGAATCCTAAAATAATTAACTCCTATAATTATTAAACCCTAACCTCTAAATCCTAAACCCTAAATCTTAAACCCTAAACTCTGAGCTTTGAACCCTAAATCCTACACCGTAAACCCGCAATTTATAAATCTTACACTGTATATTACACTAAACTTTAGTAGTTATATTGATCTTCAAGCCGTATGCACAAATACTAATGAACACAAATTATAGAAAGCACGCTTTTAATAAGTATAATTAATAGGTAGGAAATAGAAGGGAGAATGACAGTGAGACGTAGAAGACGAGCAAAGGAATTGAAAATTGATAGCGGTGAAATGGAATTGAGTGTTCAAGGGGGTGAATGACACCAAAGGAGGTCATTTGGGCCTCTTTATGATGATAGGTCAGGTTATGATGAGGGCATGCCAAGGTTTATGTACGTGTTATAAAATAAAAAAAATTAAGAATAAACTGAGTAATCTGAAACTTCAACTCACTAGTATAATGTTTTCAAAGCTCGTAATTTCCTGAACTTAACATCTAAATACTGAACATCGTCTATATTTGGACCATACTTCTTAAATTTAAGTTCTTCATACCTTTATCTTGTTGTTCGAACAAAATCATGACTTTGATTGTAATAGATTCTTTATGACGTTGAATGTTATCCTATTTAACAATTTAAAGTGATCATAATTGGATTTACCTGAATAATAACCAAACAAAATTTGTATTCTCTTTTATTAGTTCTGAAGTTGTATGGCTTATAAAAGAAGATATATCCATATAAGAAACTTAATAATTTCAAAGTATTACTGGTATTATGAGTATCTCATTCAATGGTCATACACTTTGCATAATAGATTTTGAACCTAGAATTACATGTTGGTTACTCAAAATGTTACTTAGAATACATAGGAACCACCTCTTTTTGGATAAATTGATAAATACTTTGAACTAGGAAATTATTAAATAAAAGTAAATAAATTGAATAGAATTAAATGAATCAAATTAATAACTTTCTTTGTGAAAGTTAACAGAACGAAATAATTTAGCTCAATGAAATAATTTCAATCAATTGAGTTATCAAATTTGTTTGAAAAATAAATAAATAAGATTTTAGTCATTAATTGATCTTAAGACCTTAATCATTTTTTTGAATCATTTAAATAACGATTAGTCATTGTATGAATGACTTAAATAGAAAAATTAATGAATGGTTATGAATTACAACATTGAAATAACTAAAAGTCAATGCATAGAAAACAATACATGAAGTATAAATAATTTATATATTTAAATGTTAATAACTAAAATATTAGTAAACCCTAAACCATAAATCTTAGCTCTATTTCCTAAACCCTAAACATACCCTTAAATCTTCGATTCAAATTCTGACAGTACACCCCAAACCGTAAATTCTAAATTTTAAACCCTCTACATTAGCTATAAATCCAAAATCCTTTCCGTAACTTTAAACCCTAAAGCATTGATTTTGAACCTTAAATCCGTATTGAAGTATAGTTAAATAATGTTCAATACATTGTAAGATTTCCCTTTGATTAGTATTTTGTAATGATTTACTACTAAAAAGTAATAAGAAATATGAATTGCGCAATTGTATATGGATTTCCGGCTGAATTATGTTTACTTCGGAAATGGCTTCCCGCCCAGATAATTTTCCGCTCTTCAACTTGAAGTTTCATTGCCAAAAAACATAGCCTTTATTGTTATCCTCTGACGGTGGCGCCATGTGTCGTATAGCGACAGGCCATAGCCTGTCTTTTCCCGATTTCAAGCCTCAAGATTCCAACAACATTCTAGCCGTTAAGCTTGGAGCTTGGATTAAGTCCCATTCTTTACTTTTGGGAAGCTCTTTCTCTCCCTTCGTTCCGCTCGACTAAGCTTCGGCTTCTTTGTGTTGTCTTTGTGTCTAGGTTTAATTGTTGTTGTTTGGTGTGTATGGTGTTGGTGTAGCGTGCGTGTGTGCCGTTGTTCTTCAAAGGCGTAGTATTGGGTTCTCTAGGATGCGCGAGCATTTTCAAGCTAGTATGATCAACTTTGTACCTTCATAGTTATAGTCTTTTGTAGTGAATTGTTTAAACGCTTATACTGGTCGATTCTGCTATTTCTTCAGCTTCGTAGCAAACTTCTTCCTCTTCGAATTTGCACAGTCTAGTTGGTTGGGACCAATGGAATACGGAGATATGTAATTATCCCCGGATCGGCAATACTTTCATCCCTAGGAATATTCGCGTAATCCTTGGCCGGGAATGAAGTCAACTTCTGTATTTATACCCGACCTTGGGATAAATTTATCATCGGATCAAGGATATATATAGACGCTGACTTTATCACCGAGTCGGTGATAAAATCATCCTTAGTAATTTTTGCATAATCCCCGCCCAAAGATAAAGCCAACGATTGTATTTATCTCCGACCTGGGGATGAATTTATTGTCGGATCGAGGATACATAGATCCCTAATCATATTTGGTTTATTCCGACTCGGATGTAGATAGTTCCGGCTAATTTTATCCTTGTGTCGGGCATAAGTTGATTTCCGGGGGAGGAAGGAGATCTTACTTGCTTATATCATTGAAGATTATCTTTAGCCAAGATATATATATATATATATATATATATATATATATATTTGTCTTGATGTATCTTTGGACCCTGTTCAAAATGCCCACCAAAATTTATACCTGGCTAGAAGAAGACTGTTTTTCGGTTCGAGTTTAACTACAACAAGTTGAATTTATCATGCAATAGTGAATTAGTTATCCCCGCGTCGGGGATAAGTACAGTCAATTTTGCTTATCCCCGGATCGGGGATAATTAATCCCTGGATTATAAAATACTGTAATTATACTGAAGTTGTCTTTGGTCCGTGTTTTAACTCAGGCATAATCACTTTTTTGAATTTCAGCGAGCGTACTTGAGTTATCCCCGGGTCGGAGATAATGGATATGCTCAAAAGGTGTGTGATGAATTCTAATTGTTTGCAATCGTAAGGATCGTTTATAAAATGCGATACTATCAATTTCAACGACAGCGAATTATCCTGCGTAATTATTCTTGTGATTAGGGATAAACTCTACGTACAGTCATTGTGATCATTTCTACGGCGTTGTGAAAATAGAATGTTTATTTCAATTTGTTGTCGAATATCTTTGCGCACTTAAATCGACATTTTGTTATCAATTTATAAGTGATTAACCCCAAGCCAGAGATAATAATTGTCCGCTATAGGATATACAATCTTCCGCCGGTCATAATCATCCCCGAGCCGGGAAAAATCGCTTGGATTGCAATCTGCTCTTACTATGGAATTATTCCCGACCGACGATAATTAATTGTGGTTGCAGGCGATTTTAAACCTTATTTGTTTTCGATCTCATTTCTAGACGTAGCTATGGTGTCAGCGGAGAGCCGTGAGCGGTAAGCGTAGAGCCATCAAATTTCAGCAATTTGAGCAGTGAATTGGTGTTTTTAGTAAAAAAAATTCTAAAATAATATTTTACTATTTTTTTTCAGAATATTCTCAAGAATATGCAAATATTCTTGACTTATTACCGTGGTTTATTGGTCCTAAACCCGTGGCAATGAGGTTAAAAATTCTGAAATTGGGTGGACTTACACCACGTGCTGCAAACATTCAAAGACATTTTTGAATTTTGCAGAGGAGATTGGTATCTTATAACTGCAAAACTAGAAGTCAAAGTTGTATAGTAATTCAGTAGTGGTTGTAAATATGAAATTCATTTATTGACATCTGTAAAGCGCTTAAATCATGATAAATAACGTGTGAAACACACGATTACAGGGATAACATATAGAACGGGTAGATGTGGATATTGGTTTAAGTAATATGACCTTTAGGTAGTCTACTCTGTAACTTGGTCTAGGATTCCCTTCTCTAGAATCAGTTTCACCTCGTTGAAACTGAGGGTGGGTGCATGGATGAAGAAGACTATCTATATCAAATTTGCATACTAATACCAATACAAAGTATAGGTGCTTGCAATGTCTATACGGTTCGCCTATACGGTTCGCTTTTATAATGGATCTTTTGAATATTGGGCAAGAACACTCAGGGTTCTCGCTAAGAGATGGTTATTAGATAGACTCTGAACCCGATTCCAAAGCAACAATACATCCAAAACCAGGTTGTGGTATGATGGTCACCTCAGGTATTTTTGCCTCCATAGCACGAGCTGAATCAATGTTCTTCATGTGCTTCGGAGTCACAGCCTTGTTGCGTCAAAGAAGTTTATACTTTCGTGATTTTGGGTACAAATCATCCTTGTCCAACACTAGAATATGTGACAAGTATCTCGGTGGGGCAGTAGTATTGAATGTGCGGTTGGGTGGAAGCCGTTCCTTTTGTGGGAGCCGAAAGCCCCCATTCTCCAAGGCCTCAATTTTGTTACGTGTTAGATTAGTCCCAGTCTTCACGGACCAAACTGAGGGAATAGGGGGTTGACCTTGTTTCCGAGAGAACGGCTCAATCCATTTACGACGACTACCCTTCACACAACGTTCAATATGGTCAGGACAAAAATAGAATTGATCTACTAATTTGCTACCACGTTGAAGAGGCTGCCATACTCCTGTGTAAGTTGGAGCTGCGGTAGCCTTCTCGTTTTGGACCATGCGAGATTTGCATTTCTTCCTAGTTTTAGCCATAATACCCCAACAAGCATTGGATGAGGATTCCTTCAAACGGGCAATGTGCCATAGCCGCTCATTCACTCTCGCGTCTTGGATAGCAATGACGCGCTGAATGCTGGATCCAAGAGAAGAGGGCGGTTCCAGCGGTTGCTCCTGAACTTCATCTTCTTTGTGGATAGTACTGAGATCTTCAACACTAGCTCGTGTGATCCTTCTTCCTATTCGAGGACGTAACTAGCTCACGGTGACAGGTCGATGAGTTTCATCTTCAGCACCAATGGGAACATCTGCCTTTCGTTTCCTGGAACCAAACCTCTGCCCCCTCCAAGTGGGCGTTACGCGTACAGAGACCTTCCATTTCAGAGAAGTCCATAACTGCCTTGTTGAGGCAAGATGGATTGCTGGATCGATTAGCTCAACGTTGGGCGGCATAAAGACGCTCACAAAGTTCTTCTACAAATGGTCCAGACCACTTGCTCTACCTTTGTTGAATTGATGGTAGCCGACCACTTGGAGGAAGGCTCAAACATAGTCGTCAACGGCTGCAACGTAGAGATCCCTACCCTTATAACCGGACACTTGAAACTATTTGATATGGATCGACTCTGCAAGGTTACATGAAGGCATCTTTGCAAGTTCTTCTGTCAAATATTTATTTTCCTGCAATGTACAAACTAATTAGAAGTTTCTTCAGATTTTTGATTTGTACTTAATATAAATTCATAATATATACATCCACGTAAAAACCCATCGTAGTGCATGTAATCAGCAAAGATAACCCAAAGTAGTTGTATACTTACTAGTTCCATAAATCCACCCCATTGTCTGTATCTGAAGTGCCAATACGCAAACCAATGACCTAAGTGTTCGAAACCAACTTCAAAAGTGGCCTTTGAGGATGCCCACCACGCTCTAATTGCCCAATACCGTGTCTCAGCTTCTTCCATGGTGCGTGCATGCTTGTACTGCTTATAGAGAATGCGGTGTTGGTCTTGCAATTCGTGCATGATGTATTGTTTTGTATGTTTCTCAAGGGACTGCGTCCAATGGAAGTAACATGTTCGTTCTTGGCCTTCCACGGGAACACCAGGGTTTCCAGAGCCTAGATAATGCGCAGAGCGTTTGAGTTGGCTTGAGCAATATCAGCCATAAATCCTTGAAACTGCGGCTTAGGTACTCCGTTCCTTGCCATGACGTGATTAAGGTTCTTCCAGAAGACGAGTTGAGCCTCTTTGTCCTCAGACTGGAAATCACAACATGCAATGGTTAGAATGCGTTGGTAACGTGAGTCGTACACGTGCCATAGTGGTCCAATCCGTAACGCGTTTGACATGGTCAAACATCATCCATGCGTGGGAGAGATTTCCTCTAGGCTGCATAGGGCGAAGAAGGTCAAAACCGCTGCCGGGGCCAACCTCAGACACCTTCAAGATGAAGACTTTCTCGGATTCGTCTCCTTGGCCCGGGAACATGTTGCGTTGCACATACGCCCAGTTGCTAAGACCTCTGAGCTTTGTGATTCCATCGAGAATGTCATACCTACGCAGGTACTTGAAAGTGTAGATACGATTCCGCATGCTCGGAGAGTTTAGCTCTTTGCATTGTCAAAGACTGGTTCAAGCTGCTGGAGAGAAAGATTGCCGGTTTCGGGGTCACCTTCGTCACGAAGAAGTAAGTTACCTAACAAGTCTTTGCTGATTTCCATAACTATTTTGGAAATGATTGCTTGAGGCTTACGGTCAACATGCTCTACTAGTAACTCATCTTTTTTTTTCTGTACACATCTATAATCTCCAACTTTGACATGATGTTCGTGGGTTCCTATATGAACACATGCACGCTCCTGACAATCTTCTCTAACTACGTAAAAGATTTTGGCAGAACAAGGCGCAACAGAAAGAGGAGGTTCTTTGCAAAGCTTACAGACCAACGTGAAAGTGGGCGGGGGCGCTCCGCCTACTGGGAAGGGGTCTTTTGTAATGCCTTCAAACTCCACGTCGTTCACTCGAGCGACTCCATCAGGCCATTGCAAGAAGTCGTTGTTTGGGTTATGGCACTGTAGGTGACCTACACAGTTTGAGTATCGGAAAGACAACCCTTGGGTGTTGATGATGTTGGTAGTCATTGTTCTTGTCCAGACATGTTTGTCATACCGTTTATCCATCCCCTCCATGGACTTCGCGACCTTGTGAGATGCATACGGAGTAGTAGGAGGGAATTTGAAGATAATATCGCCATTGAAAGATGGAGGCAAGAAAGAAACCCTGACAGTGCGAATGGTATTGAAATCTATTTTTTTGGAGAGAGTCTTGCTAGTCAGCATACTAGCGAGATTGCACAGAGAGGGAAGATTTTTTTTGGGTTTTAAAATTTGCGAGGAAAGAAGGGAAGAAGGGGTGGATTTGAGATAATTGTCTCTAATATAAGACGACAATGAAATATGTGACGATGGACGATATGGTTGCGAAGGTGGCTTTCTCTCGTCTGCAGATGAATTGGATATGTCAATAGTCACTTGAAGACCTAGTTCGACCTTGACACGGACAAGTGCTGGAGCAACCGTAGAGATAGTAGAAGAACTACGTGGGGTGAAGAGAACTGTTGACGCGTTCATGACGGACTCTGTCAAGCCATAGAGACAATACTTTCTGAGTCTAAGTTTCCAGATTGTAGCATTATTCTCTAAGAGAATAGGATCTACGACCATGGAGTACTGAACGTGGTTAGTAACTAGGTCAAGAATTTCGCTCTCTAACCACATGGAAGATGCATCGTAGCCGAAGCGAATTCCAAGCCACGATGTAGTGATCTCTACGACACCTTCAAGCCCTGCGGGCATGCAAATGAAAGCAAGTGCACCCTGTAACCTAATTTCAATGATGTCTGCAGAAGTGGGTTGAGAGGAGGAGGCAGCCATGATGTGCGAGAAAGACAATGAGCATGGGAAAAGGATGTGCGTAAAGGATGTTAGCTTCGTAAGCACCATTATATAAGAGAATGTTGGTAGTTGGAAGTTAGAATGGAGTGAATATGGACCCTAGAGTCAATGAACCAAACAAATACAACCTAGTAGACTAAGTGTTGTAGACTTGCGTGTCGTTACTATGGAATATCTTACCTAAGTTTGTCAATGTAAAGGGCAGAGGAATATAAGATAACCGTCATGTTTAAACGGGTATAATAATTGTTCCTATATTTTATTCAGACCATAGTAATGTTAGTAAAGTTACAGACGAAATAGCATGTTTGTTTAGTGTCGAGTTTAGACTGTATCATTAACTAGCGTGTTGTTGGCAGGTCGAATTTTGGAAAAGTGACAGCGGCCGTCTTTGTCAGAGTAAGTATGTTTAAATTTCAGAATTAGATTAGCATCCCATGTCACAGACGTTCAGATTTGGCAATCTGTGAGCCGTCATTGAGGTTGCGATAATTAATGAAGAAATAAATTAATTATGTTAAAGGGAGGGAGTGCAAAACATATAAATAAGAAGCGATCAACTAGACCTTCATTTCCATTCTTCGTGATGTTCTTGTGGATGTAGGATTTTTGAGAGTCCGATTTGAGTCCATTTGTCTTCCAAGCATGGAGAGAAATCCAATGACGATATGATCAAGAAGAAGAGGAGGGGAGGGACACGATTCAATCACACCAAAGCACAAAGGAGGAGCGCGTTACGAAAGTTAGGAGCGTCTTGATCAAGTGGAGACGAGCAACGCCCTAGTGACTTCGACGATGAGGGTGAGGAAGTCGGTCCGGAATTCAAGCGGAATCTGAATATGCGCTCTATCAATCTTGACACGATTGACGAGATCGATGAGAACGAAGAAGGCGTACAAGACTAGAAGAGCTTTGTTGATGAGCAGAAGCGAGGTAGACTATATTGGAGGTCATGGAGTCGCCGTGGATACTGAGAAACAGGTACGCTACTGAATATGAGTGTGCTGAAAGGTATTCTTTGTAATTTCTAATAGTTAATTAATTAGTTTGGAAAATAGAGTGATGCAGAGAAAGGTGATGAAGATGATAGAGGTGAAGAAGTTGGCGTTGGTGATGAGGAAGAGGATGCTATTGGTAGTCAAGAAGTCAAAAATCGACTACATCATATGGAGAAATTGAATGCAACCAAAGAACAGGAAGGGATGAATGATCACAATGAAGAGGAGGAGGTAACAGACATGACATTTTTCTTGAAGATCATGAACGAGGCCGGGCATATATCTGCTTTTACCTCGGCAATTTAGAGATGCCTATTTGCTGATTTGGTGTGCAAGTAGAGTTTGAAATGGTATTTAGTTCACTGTTGAAAATATTTGATACACATCAATAAACGTAGTGTCTGTTTGAAAGCGTGAAGTAATTCAAATGATATTGCACCCTTAATACAAACCGCTACATGCGTGTAGTAAATATTCCGTGCGCATAGAAATGACCATCTTTGACATTTTGTACCACAAAACTTACATATGTAAAACTATATTAAAATGGGGAATCGATACGGAGCGAGGAAGGCCCACAGAGGGATTGGGTAATGACCGGGTTTAGACATGGTAAGGACGGGAGGGACAGGGTGTTGGAAGAGGACAGTGCGGGTAAGGTCGAGGGGAGTAGGTATAGGGATATTTGAGGGACCCAATATCTACTAGTAAGGACCAGGTAATAAATGGGGAGGGTCCGGGTAAAGGGCAGATCATGCGGGCTTATGTCTAGCAGAGTCTGGGCGCCGAAGTTCCGGCGATGATCGAGGAGGTCCGCCGATGATCAAGTCGGCTCGGTGCCGGCAATGATTGAGTCGGCGCCGATGACGATGACGGGCCTGCGACAGGGTCCGTGAGGCGTCAATGTAGTCGGGCCTATGCGTTGAGTTGAGGGAAGCCATCTCCGGCTCTTCGAGCCTCAAAGAGCCCAATTACAATTTTGGACTTTAGTTTGTCGATGCACGAATACGCTTGACAGCCAGTTAATTTTACATGGATGCAACAGAGATGTCTAACAGCATGGGACACTCAATTTTGATACTAACAAGATCTAAGTGGAGTTTTATTGATGAAGTTGATAACGAGAGGTGTGAGAAATCTGTAGGAAGAAGAAGGAATGGCGAATCCTGTCAAGAAAGAGGTGGGAATGGAAGATGGCAGGGAGCATGTCGAAGAAGGTTAGCAAATGGGAGTACGCAGTCATCAGGATGAAGTTTTTTCTCAGAATTTTACAGGGTGCATCGCTATGCTCCTGGAGAACGAAACAAGACTGGAGCGGAGTTGGAGGCATTCTACTCCAAGGATTTCAAGGTACATTTCTTCAAGAAAACCTTGCTTCTACATTCAACTTGTTTGTATTTCGTACAACTTACCCTAATCCTGTGAGAGTCGCCTGGAGGTCTTTCGGATCCCTCTGTTGTCCTAGAGCAGAGTCCTCTCGTCGGACATTTTCATTAAGTACATATTTCACACCAAATCTTGTCAAGGAGAGGAGGACCTTCGCTCAATGTTGGCAGCGGCATAAGATGCCTTCCATGGCGACCTCTTGCTCGGATTGTTGGCAGCCCTCGAGCTTCTAGTGTGATTGATGGCACTTCGAGGGAAGCTACTGCTCGTATTTTGGCAGCCCTCAAGCTGCTGCTTTAATTGATGGTTGCCCTCACGGCAAGCTACTGCTGGGATGGTGGCAGCCCTCGAGCCCTCGAGCACCTCCTGTGATTGATGGCCGCCCTCGTGGCGAGGTTCTCGTTGTTGTGGTACTGTGTGCACGCGGGGGTGTTTTCGTTTTTTTTTTTGCCAGATGTCGCGACCCTGATTACTCCAACTTTTTTTTTTCTTAGTGAGCCTTACATGGTAGCGGAATCCCGGCTCACTTAGTTGGTAGCAAACAACCACGACTTAGCTAACACTTGCATGTGCCCCACACACACAATGTTAGCACCATTCCAAGTCAAGGTGACCAACCCACCTTGACTCCATAACTCATCATCCGATACTCATTACCCGGAACTCCCACCAACACATGGGCGTGCCACTTGGTGGCACAGGGCGGCTTTCCACAAATGTCCAAGCTCCCAAGGGTGGCACCATTCCCCCCCCGGAGCTAACCGCCCTTACTCATTGTCCAACTTTCCACTAGTCCCCTTCCACATTTCTCTCTCACTCCACTCAGGACTCTACCGAAAACACTCTCGGAATCAGGCACTAGTTTTCCCGGGGACTAGTTTGGAGCGGGAATCTTTCCAACCCAATGTTGCAGGATGCTCAAGAGCATCCCACAATGCCCAAGATGTAGAAGTGAGGCTTCCTTTCCATGCCTCACCTTCTTGAGCCATTCCCGGTCACTCCCGGGAACCGGCACTACTTATCACGGGGACTAACTTGGAGAGGGACACATCCCAACCTCATGTTTAGAGATGCTTCAAAGCACCCTCCATTTTCCACAAGGTGCAGGAGTGAGACCCCATCCCAAGCCTCACCCCTTGGAGCCACCCCGGCTCTTCATGGCACCATATGCAAGTGAGGAGGAAGACCACCCCTCCTGATAGTACTCTCTAGAGTCTTTGGTAGGCCCCACCCCTTATGTTGAGGGGCCTTCCATGACACACTTTTGTTTTGGAAGACCACCCGTTTTTGCCTTAGCCTCAAATATGGGCCAGAACTTCTTCTCGGGCTAACATTTAGCTGACTTACTCAAATGGGCCGTGCAAGCTCATTTTTGACATCAACTCTTTGAGTTAATGTCAATGAACTCCTCATTTGTCCCAATCGGAGCTTCCATGTGGGAGCTATGCCCCTCTGAACATTCGAGAGTCAAGGGAGGCAGCAGTCGCAGAGTCTCGAAGTCCCGATGCTTTGGAGAGCCATATCTCCCAAAGCATTGCTTTGCTTCTCACAAGCCTTAGCATTTTTGAAAGCTCTTGTGTATAACTTTCCAACGACATGCAACATGCCGCCATTCATGAAGGATGACAGATTGAGTCCCGAAAGGCAACACTCCTGAGTCCCGGAGTGTCCCAGAACGCGCTCGGACTTTGGGAGAGCCATATTTCATGACTCACAGCTGTAATTCACGCGTTCTTTGGATCTATGGGTGCGTGCTTGAAAACGTTTCCAACCATGTAAGGTACCATACCAAGTTTGTCCCGAGCACAACGCCATTGCGTGCTGTTTGCTCGGGATTCTCCTTGGTCACCTCACCTTGACTCTTGCCAAGCCCAAGGCGTCACTCCCGGGGTCCTCTTGGCTCACCACGGTGTCAAGACATCCTTTGGAAAGGGATGTGACACCTGAACACAAGTTCCATGTCAATTCTGAATTCCGCTTTAAATTGCGGTACCAAACCTCAACGCATTGTCGATGCCGTCAAGCTCCTCGTTTGATTATGGCAGCCCTCGAGGCTCGAACCTGCTGGGATGTTGGAAGCCCTCGAGCTCCTCTATGGATTGATGGCAACCCTCGTATTTTGATTGATGGTCGCCTTGCGGCAAGGTATTGCCGGGATGCTGGCAACCTTCGAGCTTCTGGTTTGATTGATGGCAGCCCTCGTGGTGCGGTTTTTGTTGTTGTGATATAGTCTGCAGGGTGGGATGTTGTAGTTTTTTTTTTAGCCAGATGACAAGTTCTATGACAATTTTTGAACTCCGCTTTTACCAACGGTACCGCAAGTTAACGCATTGTCGATGCCCTCGAGCTCCCCGTTTGATGATGGCAGCCCTCAAACTCCCTGTTTGATTGTTGGCAGCCCTTGTGGCAAGGTAGTGCTGGGATGTTGGCAACCTTCGATCTCGTGGTTTGATTGATGGCAGCCCACGTGGTGAGGTTTTCGTTTTTGTAATAGAGTGTGCAGGGGGGGGTGTTTATGTTTTGTTTTTGAGCCTGCGACAAGTTCCATGACAATTTCTGAACTCGGCTTTGAAGTGTGGTACCGTAGCTTAACACATTGTCAATGCCCTCGAGCTCTTCGTTTGATGATGGCAGCCCTTGAGGCAGGGATGTGCTGAGATGTTGGCAGCCCTCGAGCTCCTCTTTGGAGTGATGGCAACCCTTGTGGTTTGATTGATGGTCGCCCTCGCGGCAAGGTACTGTTGGGATGTTGGCAGCCCTCGAGCTCCTCGTTTGATTGATGGCAGCCTTTGAGAGGAGCTCCTTGTTGAGATGATACAGTTAACGGGCGGAGGAGTGGTTCGTTATTTTCTTCTGAGCGTGTGAATAGGAAGAACTCAAGTATCATGACAATTTTTGGAAGTCCGGTTTGAATTGTGGTACCGCAGTTCTAGGACGTCGTCTATGTTGAACTGATATTCCGAAGTGGTACATGTTTGGAAGATGTGAGCTTTGGTGATTTAATATGCTTATCGGGGAGTCGAGGGAGTGGTTGTTGGTTGCTTCGTTCTGGATAGAGCCCTTTGAGCACTATGACTTTGAGTGACTAGAGTATGATGTAGTTTCGATACAAATTCTTTGTATTGTCGTGGAAATATTTTTGGAAATAATGAACAATTTAAAGTTCCTATAATGTAAGATGTTTGTTGATTGATTTTAAGTAGGTTTGGATATGACCTTGTTAATTATTGTGATTGGTGATGCGGGACCCATTTAAGGAGGTTTGAGTTGTCGAAGATGAAGTGACGGATAATGATAGCGATCTCTGTGCTATGAGAGTCCGTCTTCAAGCTATTGTGGAGTCCTGTCATTTAGTGTTAGCATTGTCCGCACTCCCTACTGGCTCTCTTGTCTGTTAGACTTTGAAGTTTGACGTTGTTCGGGTTGCTAGAGCCAAGTACATGCGTAACTATTATGTTCAGGCCAGAGCTTGTTGTCTTGAAGCAAAGACAAAAGCTGATATCACCACGACGCTCACCACGTCTAGCAGCAAAGTCTAAATTAAAGTAACGGTTTCCTAAGAAAATATGATACATTTTATATTATCTATTAAATAAAGGGCTTCATTTGGTATATTCATATTTTAAGTTATCTGTGCTATACTCTTATTCGCTAGTTGTTTTGTTGTACTTGATAATTTTTATTATCAGATGAGAATATTCCAATACCAATGAATTCAAGACAGACAAGACATTGTACCTCCTCTTGACGATCCACCAGTTCCAGCTCCGGATCAAGACGAGCTTATCGCTGGTGATGATTGAGTTCTCTCAACTCAGGAAACTGTGGAAGGCATCTGCAGTCCAGATCCACAAGATGGCCCTTTGGAAACTGAACATTTACCTCGAGCGACTCAAGATCCTCATGTACAGGAGGCCCTTTCCGATGATGACGGACCTACCTTGCCGGGAAGTGTCAATGTGGGCATCGTGCACATGCCTTCTCATCTTCAAAACAAGGACCCGGACTGGAGTGCGAACGAGATGCGAATGATTCACAAAAGTGATTCAAATGCGATCATAAACAGGTTTCGTTACAAACCTTTTAAAAAATCTCGCATGCTTATCCCATTGTGTTGTCTCGTTTCTTATCCTAAGGTTCAACCTATCTCGGAAGAAGATGTTCGTAAGTTAGAGAATGAGTTCAACAAAGGCTATCGCGAAGGCGATGGGGTTATGTATGTTTCTCCTTCCGATAGGAAAGGTGGAGAAAAAAGAGTTGATGTAAAAGATGTTGTGTGAGCGAAACCGCTCTGGAGCGCTGCAAATGAAGAGTTCGAGAAGTCGCTAGAGTCGGATCCTGATCTTCATCACCTCAGCAACAAGTACTTCTTTGTGTACGAAGGTAACCACCGTGTTACGGCACGGATGCAACATATTGAGAGGTACCACAAGATGGATCCTTCGTGGTATATTTCAGTGGACTGCATCGTACTAGATGCTCGCGGAGAGAGCAATCTACTCCTTGATGCTTGAACGACATAAATTGGTAAGTAATTGTCTCTTTTGTTCAAATTGTATTATTTTAATCTGTTCTCAACTACGAAGTTTTCTTACGTCTCGTTGTGCTCTGTAGGTCTATCAAGCATGACTATGTCAAAGATAGTTTGTGTGTGAAATTACAACATATGAGGAAGTTTAAAAGATTGAAACTCGAAGATTTCAAGGACCTCATTTCTCCGGAAGATTACACGATTTGCAAGAATGCGAAAGCAAGAAAGGATACTTGGTATCCTGTTATATTTAACATGTTTGTTAAATTTCTATATGCGGTGAGTTCGCTACTCATAAGCTTTAGCGTGTTACATTGAATATATTTCAGCACGTATTCTAACCCTTATTTATTTGCAGTATAGAGGAGGTTAGCAAAAGCATCAGACGATGCTGAAGCTAGTTACTACGCAACTGTTCCAAAGGAGAAACAAACAGGGCCGGGAGTTTGGAGTGCAATGGATAATGCCATCTAGGCGGAAATCAAAACAATCCGTGGCACAACTTTCGATAAGATGGTGGCTGTAGCTAGCACCAAACTTGGAAAAGTATTTCCCAAAGAGGTATGTCTCAATCCCTTCCTATTTTCTAGCCCACCCATCCATATTTCACATAACTGAAATCCACATTGTCAATTTATCTCGTTTGCAGATTTATTCTCACTACAGTTAGAACTTAAAGCCGGATATGACGATCGAACGCTTGCACATGGTAGCCACTACCAATGTCCATTTCGATTTCAAGGAAAAGTCGCTGCAATGGTGGAACACACCAAACGACGTTCGTTGATCTTTCCACTTCCTTGAAGAGCGCCCAATGAAAGATAAAACTCTCATTGCATTTCTACATCGTGCATCCTTATGGGTACAAGTATCTAGCGTTTTCCTAACTTCTTTAGAGTCATTCTGTAATTGCGATATATTAATTTTTAACGGGGTCTTTTTGTCTTTACAGCTTGAACAATCACTAGAAACTGAATTGCAAAAACTGGTGGAAGATGGCAATTTCAACATTGAGTGGTCTAGTGTTCTTCTTAAGCCCTCTGCGTATGTGGAGAAGTAGAGTTTGTTCTTATGGGATAAGGCATTTAGCAACTACCTTGATTCTAATGCAAGCTCAAAGTTCATTAAGGACTCCGATCTTCAGAAGATTGGTGGTGGCAAAGTTACTATTAAACGACTATTATTTCGGTATGCATTCATTTCGCTTTTCACTTTCACTAAAAGTTGTACCACATATAAATTTAATCATCTCAGTATGTTCGCTTGAATGTAGGTACTTGAAACAGGAGTTGGTTGTTAAGGGAGCATTAGCTTCTTCATCCATTCCACTAGAGTTCGAAGACGTCTCGGTGTCCAACGATACCTCCACCATCTTCTCCGAAGACCAACAGAGGCGGTTTTCTACAACACAATTGCTAACTGGTGGTTGGTTTCTAGAATGCAAGGACAACCTTGTGCCGAAGGAGGAGAAGCATCTTCTTTGAAATATCGGTTCAAACGCACTTGACGCTACACCTATGGAGGTTGATGACGACGACGACGAGGACCTCTCAATTTTACCAAGTGCACCTGACCCACCCTCTTTGCCTCCTTCATCGGCTGCGCAACCCAAACCTCGAGCAAATAAAAAGCGACGCAACGCTGCTGCGGACCCTGTAGTAGATCTTGAGCAAGAATCCGAAGAAATTGCTCCTCTCCCAAAAGACACTGCAGGGCTAGTAGAAGCTAATCTGACCTAGGCTTCAAATGGAGCGACAAACAATCCAATGAGACACGCTGCAAGATTGACTCATCTTTTAGCAGGTGAACTTACAAATGCTGGGTCCCCTCCTCAATCATTCAACGTTGACTACAACTCCCTACCGTCCCCACGTCGCCTCAGCCAGCCAAAATTTGCCAAACGCTCACTTCCGAAACCCAATCACACTGGTAGCAGCTCGTCGTCAAAAATCACTCTGCCTATGTATCTCGAGAAGGGGAGTATTGGAGATTTGGTTCATCAATCGTTGAAGACTGGAAACTAGGATTCGCAAAATTCTTGATATCGTCCAGCACATCAAGAAGGTACTATTTCGTACATTTGTCATTTATAATCTCGCTACTTACATTTTGTAGTTATAAATCTATTATCTACTATCTAATTATTGACTTGTATCTCAGATTGGAAAAGACCGGAAGTACCCGTGTACGGCGATGGAATATAATCCCAAGCATCTAGGGATTGATCTTATTTTTGCAGACGCTCCAGAGAACTTATCTGTCCCGGGTGTATCTCCAATGGAAATTCCGACCTGGACCTGGTGTGATAAAAACAACTTTGAGTGCCTCTTCTTCTTTGCCGCATACCATTGGAGAGAAGTTGGAGCCATTCTTGTGATGCATTCCAAATGTCGTAGAATCGAGCGTACTCTTGATTTTGAGTCCGCAACATATAATTTTTGTGTTGTTCGAGATTGGTAGGGATATAATCCCCTCCCTTTGGCCTCTACCGTACCACACCCGAAAGGGGTACGGGGCAGTTTGTAGTTTCTAAGTTTACAATTGAGGATTACTGCCTTCTATGCTTGTATATTAATATATCTATACTTATGGTTTGCAGACTCACTGCTTCCACATCAAAGTTTATGTTCGTAAAGAGTTTTTTTCGAGGTTCCAAACTCGGCAAGTGGCACACGCATACGCGGGTGTGGCAATCATACCTGATGAGGAAGACCACCTCTCTCTAACTTTGCAGACAAAGAGACATTGCGTTATCGTCCAGACAGTACGCCATGGCGAGGCTCACGAGAGAAGGACCCCTCTTTTATTCAATGCTTCGTGGATTGCCTCACAGACGATGGAGGTATTGTCTTCAACTGGAGCGCAAGTACAGGTAATGTTTCTTGAACCGCTACTTTAGAAATAATTAATATGTTCTGCGTTTCTAACATGGGTTTCTGAATCTTTAGGGGCACCTGTAATTGCTTGGCGCGCTCAATCTGACACCTGATCGCTATGGAACCTGATGAAGAAATCTTTGATGGTGTACTAGCAGATTACAAGAATGGTCCTCCCGGTGATGAAGAAAGTGGAGAATCAGCCCCCCTCAGATTATGACTCTGACGAACCGCAAGTGAAGAAGCCATGAAAGTTCATTTGTGCGTAATACCATCTTCTAATCTCTTCCTCAATTTTAAATTACGCACTTACAAATTGGTAGTATTGACTTTCTTTGTACTTTTAGGATCGCAGGTCTGAATGAGCGATTAACTCGCATTGCTCATCTTTACAACAGCCCTCCATCAACATTCACCCTACCTTCCGATGCCGAGCGTCTTGCACAAGAGTTCGTTTGAGATCCATCTCCCATTTTGTGTGACAGTACACGTCCATGTTTTAGCAATAGTGTGCTTAAGTTTATAGACTTTGAGGCTGATGAGTGTGACCAACACTTTAATGGTGCTACACCTTCAGCTTAGAGTGTGATTTGTTTTCTCATAGGTACTAGACATGGTAGCGCCATACATTCGTAGTTGGCATCATCTATTACTAATATACTATCTATATGTGTTTTTCAATATATACGGTTTTATATTTCTACTTATCATGATTATGGTTTATAGCTTAATCTACACTAAATGTTTTAAGTATTACTCTACGTATGTCAATATAATGTATTCGAAGCCATGCTTGCCTCTAATGGTGACGTCAGCCCTAATTTTGATGTAAATCCTTCAATTATAATTTCAATGCATCGGTGTACCTATTCTCGCGATCCCTAATCCAGAAGCGAAATGTGTAAATAACTTAAACTCTTAATCAGGGGGAAAATTGGCTTCGAATTTTATAAGGTGGCAAGCGATGACACCAGCCCTAATTTGTTGACAACAATCTAATAACTTTTGATTATTCATTATTTGAGGACTTATGAAATGGAGCCAACTTTTTCTTTGCGCGGAAATAGGATCTAACTTCATGGATTTGGGGTACTCATTTCGACTTAACTAATCCTAAATATATTTCATGACACTTAATTCAACGGTCACAGGCTCACTATCTCAAGTACTCTGAGTGGTAATAGGGTCTTAATCTTCCATGAAAAAAAAAAAACAAAACTGCCAATCACCGCTCACCGCTCACCACTCTCCGCTCACACCCGTGCATTCCCCCTCATTTCTCAAGGGTATTACTGGTAGGATCTTTCACGTCAAAGGTGTTTCACATAGTCTTTCAAATTATGATACCCACACTTGTCAAAGCTTGCAGAATTGGTGACTTTGTCATCGATGGTGTGGACTTTTGGCCTCCTGTATTTCCAAATAATGTTGCTCAATGTGAAGGTTTCAGTTGATCCTCTTGGATGTCCAAACGAGTCACACTCTTGAATGAAGGTGGAGACGATGTCGCAAATGCGGTGTGTCAGTCCGTTTACTCAACTCTTGTTCCCCAGACAGATGGTAGACCATTGGGCATAGACTTTGTCTGTGATCAAATAGCAGAGTCTTTGGTAGAAACTTGTTCCGTATGGATGGATTTACTCATTGCGTGCATGGCCGATTAAACGTGTCATTCTCAATGGTGCCACCCTTTACGATCACAACCAATGCGCAATATACAATGCAGCAATGAAGTCATTTGGAAGACCTCCTCGGAATGGCGTTCGACAAGACGAAAGATTCCGTAAGAGGAGTCCTCGTAATTCAGCACCAAAAAAACAATATCACTTGACATCTGCATCGATCAACTATGTGTCAACCAACGCTTGTTGTTCGGAGAATTGTGTTCAGCCTTTCCCTCGAGGAAAGATTAAAGATCTTAGGACTCAATTCTATGTGACCGGAGACGTTTTCTTCAGAAAACATCGTCTCCTAGACATTCATGGCCAAGTCTATAAAATGAAGACAAATACGATGTGATAACATTGGTAGGTATTGAGGTCTGTTGCATTGCATGGGCCTTGATTATGGGTGTTTCAAAGGCCACGTTCTTCAGGTACAGGTTTCTTTACCAAGACAGAGCACAAGCAAATCATCATGGAAATTGTAGTTCCAAGAAGCCTCGTATTCACATGGTGCAAGCAACTGCTACCCTTAAGGCTATTGTGGAAAATGCGGCTGACCTTATGCCTCATCAAACTAGAACAGCTCCTATAGGTGAGATGGTAGTATCAAAATGCTTGCCCTCCTTTTACCGTTGGAGAGACAGCTTACCACAAGTGAATGTCGTGAACGCCACGAATGGCCTCCTGCCATATCGCATTCATCTTTGAGCAAGACACGACAAGACAGTTCCTCGGAGTGTTATGCGAAGCTAAAGGGTGACACATTTGCTTGTTGTGGTGAATGTGATATGATCAAGCAACTTCGAGCGTCTAGTACGCCTGGTAGTCGTGCATGGGCTCTTCACAATGTCGGATTCAAAAAACACAACACATCTCAAATGTCGCACAGGCTATTGTATTATGCCAACCGCGAGTCGTCAAAGTCATACCCAAAGAAGGAGTTGTGTATTATACATGACAAAATGGATCATTCAGAGACTGCCTCTCCACAATTCTCCTACAAGAGCAAATCAACAGATTCTTTTATGAAGTTGCCGGATTTGATCACGGACATGATTGCGCATGGGCACGGTGGCGTACGCTATACACATTATGGCCTTGACATTTACTCGACGGATTCCAATCATACGATTGGGTCATTTGCTCAACTACTGAGAGATTTAGAATCTCAACTGTAATGCTCTACAAGGGAATTATTACTGCAGGCAGAAGTGACCCCCTCTCAAAAGCGGTTTTGGATGGTGCTGACATCTGCTTGGATTTGCTTGGTCTTATATCCGAGGCACCAATCCATGCTAAATCACTACCACCGATGTTGCATTTGCAGCTCGATAATGCGTGCGGAGATAACAAGAACCGATTCGTATTTGCGTTCTTTTCCCTTCTAGTTTATAAGGGCATTTTTAGGGAAGTTTATTTGAACTTCCTTATCGTTGGACACACTCATGAAGATATTGACCCTCTTTTTGGGCGATGGAGCAATAAGTTGAAGAGCAACAGTTACCCCACTGTACCCCTTCTGATGAAATCATTCATGGATACGTGAGAAATGCCAGTCATTCTCCACATGATTGAGGAAGTTCCAAACTTCAAGAATTTTCTTGAAGGCTATTTGTGTGATGGGGACGAAGCATTATCGAGGCATACCAGTGCACAACAATTCCGGTTCTTCAAAGATACATCCGGGTGGCCTCTTATGCAATACAAAATTCTTTGTACGGATAGTGAGTGGCTCCCAAAAGACATTGCTGGAATTAGGTTGTCAAAAGTATTATCTAGTGGTCAACCCAAGGTTCCACTCGGAGAGCCAACATTGGTGGTTCCAAATGAGATGAGGAATATTGACGACATTTGTAAGGGCATCAGTAGATTTGTGAACATGTCGGAGTCATTGGTGGATGCTGATCCATATGGGGATAATCGTAGGCAACACGAGCAATTCATTTACTATTAGAAGTCTGTTTGCGAGGCTCTAGACTTGCCTATTTCTACTCCTTCTGCATTTAGGAACGGATTTTGGCCAACATCAAGGTTCTCCCCGAGTGAAAAGGATCAATTTGAGACAACGGAGAATTGCGTGAGGAATTTGCTAATGATCCTCCATTTGTAGGACAAAGGCGAGACCGTCCTAACGCATCATTTAGAGTTATCCGCAATTGTTATGAGGGATATCTACTTGCCCTTTGTCCACCTGATGAAGATTCTAAGAAGGTTTGGATGGCCCGAGCTTTGAGCAACCCTCATGATAGTGTGGAACACCCTACTTCAATTCCGCTAGAGTATTGGAAGCCAACATCTTATAAACATGTTGACCCTGATACTTACAAAGGGTGGGACACGAAGAAAGGTAACTCTTGGTTGAAGGACACAAAGTATCGACCAATTAAGATGGCTACTACTTCCATTATGACAGCTTGGAAACTAAGATTCCATTCCGGGACCATGAATCCGAAGATGTCTATACCGACAACAAAAATGAATGTGATCAAAGATTCACTTACGGAACTTCTCGACTTATTTGTTGCCATCACTTTTATTGTGATTACCTTAAGCTTTCCTTATTATTGAATAGAGACCTAAATAATTATGTTCCTAGCTTATTGGAGTAGTAGCCTCTATTATGTCATCATTTTAATATTATAGTGTTGACATGTGTGAATACACATGGTTGTACTTTGACATGTGTATAGTTTAAGTCCGGTTGAATATGAAAGGTGCAATCCTATAAATTTTATCTATTTCTTTAAATTTTGTATCCAATAATGACATGATCTAAAGTTGTCTCAATGTTTTGGTTGTCTCAATTTAATTGGTTATAAGAGACATTGTTTATTTTTATAGTATGTTCTAATATCGGGCAACTTAAATTTTACATTGGTATGTTCTCACTCTAATTTTAGTAATCGTCTCATTTTATTTGACATACAATTTAAAAGATTATGTGCACCAATTGAATTTGAGATTGCAAATAGTCTTAATTTACTGAATACACCCTTATACCTAAATTAGTGTACGTGCACCCTTTTGATCAAAGCAAACTTAGATAAAAAATGATAGAAAGTAGCGTAATATAATTATTGGAAAAAGAACTTGCCATGCCCATGGTCATGTGCATGGGCATGTATATGTCCATACCCATGCACATAATCATGGGCATGGCCATGATTGTAATGATGGCAGGGAGTTCTGATGACTCCCCTCCGCCGTCATTCCTCTCTTCTTTTGCTATTTGTCTCCTCCATCGCGCAGCTCCGCTTCTCCGCTCATCGTTCTCCTCCTTTGTTTTCTGCACTTACGTTGTCCTCCTCGTTTGCTGTCCGCACTCTGCTTGTCGTCCTCCTCGTTTGTTCGTGTTATATCTACAGGTTTTTGTTGCTTTTCTTCTTTCTGTGTGGAGCTTGACTGTTGGAGTTTGTAAGAGAGCCTGCAATTTGAGCGAGCACGGAGTCTAGGTCTTCACTCTTGTCGATCGAGCTCGAGTATTGTTTCCTGTCTTTTGCTGTCTACTGAGACTATTGCAAGAAGTGAATGCAAAGAGCTAGATTGTGAGGTGTGGTGAAAAGAGTCGTAGTACAATCTTTTAAAGTTTGCGTATTGAGGTACAAGGAGTAGCTATTGCACTCACCAATAGCAGCGGAGGCGCCCATCATACTTCAAATTTTTTTCGGTACTTATTGTGACTAGATTTTCTGTCTCAACACATTGACTTTGCTAAAGTTGTACACATCGACGCGGTAAATTGGTACTAGGGTTTCAGCTGATTCAGTTGTATTTGCTTTATATGTTTAAGGTTTCAGGTTCAGAGGCTTTGGAAGTGCAGTATTTAACTATTCTCAACATCAAATGTGTGGATAATTTCATGTGTCTATTTATTAACTCTTGAGATTGTTTCAGAAATTCCAAATTCTAACAATGACATTTACAACTGCAAACAGCACAATGGCTCTCAGCGCCACCAATGTTCTTGACATGTCCTTAGACAGGGACGAGCACCCCTTCGGGATAAACCCATTCCTGCGCAATAACGATGACAAAAGCCTTCATCTGTGGATCTTCAAAGAAGTGGTTGTCAGCTGGACACTGAAAATTGTCAAGAATCATGTCCTCGTCATGACTAAGATGGTCTACACTAACCCTTATCTTCCCTTACACTAGAATGTAAGGGTAACAACATTCGAGGCACACAGACTGAATTACATGTTGCTCAGGTGTGTACTTCTGCAGCAGGACGAGGGTAGGGATACTTACGACTTCGGAATAGTGATAGAGGTGGGAGTAGACCGCAGAGCACAATTCGACCCGCACGGCTTTCTTGAAAAACTCCAAAAAACTCAACATGGCTTTCTCAAATTCTAGGAGGACAACATTAACAGCTCGGAGAACATCAACCAGGAAGATACAGTTCGTAAGCTTACAACAATGTTGTTAAGACTCTCATAGTCGCATAAAGGATTAAGTAGTAAAGCGGGCGAATAAGAAGAAGGCACCCGCCTCCGCAGTAGTCTTGCACTCTAAAGCTTTGGCTTCGCTATTAAGAGTTGCTGTGTCGGCTCCTTCGCGAGTGCCTGCTAAGATGCTAATGAAGGATGCGATTGTAGCCGCAGCGCCGCCTCCAAAAAGAAGAGGCAGCATACAGCTCCCCCTGCCAGCGCAAGTCAAGGATCGGCCTTGACTTCAACCGTGGAAGTGCATGCTTGACAAAAGAAGAATAAATCCAAACCTTTGAATGAAGTGGCAGACTATGTGAAGTTTGCTACAAGCAGACAATCTTCATCGCCAGCTTGAAAGACTCCTTCATGTTCAAGAAAGAACAAAAGCTGGCGCCCATTACCCAGTTTGAAAGGAGAAAGCACACTTGGGTTTTACAAAGTCTAAAGAGGGACATTATAACCAACAACAAGATTTACCTTTCAAGGCTAGGAGATATCAACGAGAGGCAAACAATCATTATCACCCCTATTGATGCCGGGGGAAATTTGCTCGCTAGGCGGCCGACAACATGGAAGTCCATCAAAGATGGAAGATTTGCCATCATTGATGTCCAGCACTCCGTGGAAGCCTCGAGAGAGATTCAGAATGAGCGTGTGACAGACGAGAGGAAGATATAACTTCAATTGTGGTATGCGTACATTCTTTACGATACAGACTCGAAGCGCCTTACAGCGGTTTCGGCATTTTACAATACCACAAACCTTCTTAAGCACGCCCAACCGACGTTGGGCAACCAAATAAGACCTGGGAGGTCTATTTGGATCAATTGTGGCCGTCCCTCTTCTATTGTGAACGAGAACGAGACACGGAATAACAACTTTGTCCACAATCCCACCAATTTCAAGGTAAGACGATAGCCTTTTCCCTTAGATTATCCCCGGACCGGGGATAATTCAACAACATACTTGTTTAGTTATCGGCCCCACTGCATTCGATTTAATCTCTCGCTCTAGACACTGTCGCTTAATTTGGTGTGCACTTCTTCAGTTTAATGATTGATCTGGAACTTCATGTTATTACGAGGAAGTCTTAAACATCTATTCACGATCCGGGGATAACTAGGCTATAGTGATTCACAACAAACTCTCTGTATGCTCTGAGTAGGTAGCAACTTCGCATCTAATACTTTAACTCCTTGTTCTCTCAGAAATTTACGGATCTGCTCATCATTTGGTTTTGCAACATCGATCCCAACAAGGCAGGGAAGACCATTCTGATTACATCGGACCTCAAGCACGAGATCCAGATCATCACATTTTTCGACACCATGTACAATAAGTTCGAGGAGTTCCTCGAACTCCATTTGCTTTGAAATCTGATTAACCCCAACACATGTTCGCCTAATCGCATGAACACATCCTACTTCACCAAAAAGAATCATCATGTCAGCCGGGAGTTCTTTACGAAGTTCGGAAATCTAACCGATGATGACATCGACATGGTCATCACTTTCCTCATCCATGTTGAAACCGCCGATGGAGCGATGAAGTATCCAAGGTTGTTCTTCTACAAGACAAAACACTTTCATTATATGAACCACGCGTGTGGTGATTGGATAATTCGTCACAAGTGCAAGGAAATTGCTTGGAAACTCAATTCCGTTAAAATGGCACTATGCCATGTGCCATTTTGTCACACCAAATCTTACATATGTGCTCACATGGAATGTTGTATTCTGTAATATCACAATTTTTTTAATAATATCACTCCTTTACATACATTGTCACCCATTTTCCATAATATCATCTTCAAATTCTGTTATATCACATGGTTTTTGAAGTGTAGTTCAGAAAGTTGAGGTGTGCCATTTTAGCGGCATTCCGTTGAAGATTTGGATAGAGCTGAAGGTAGTCAGGCCGACTCTTCCATTCTTCCTTCCCAACGGCGGAGCAGTATGCCCTGAGAAATAGTAGAAATGGAAGTCGAAGAAGGGCTTCTCCAGAGCATCGTGGAACATGCTTATCAGCGACGTCGAGGCTGAATTCTACTCGACGCGACTGCGGAATCAGGGGAAGTGCAAGACGGCCAGGGAGATGAAGTCCATGTTCCCCAACGTAGAGGACTTCTTCCGCTATAAAAACAAGCATCGGGAGTCGAGCAAGGGATTCGATCTTTGAACCTTCCACTCAGAGACCATGACTCTCGGTGGCCAATGCTCGATGGAGGCGCCTACAGGAACAGTATTGCTGGAGCTGTTCGACTTGCGAGACACAGCCTTCGCGCTATGCAGGGACATCAATTCTGCGAATGAGTTCTTCAAATCCTTAGTAGCAAAGTTCGCGGTCATATCAAGTCCAGCTTACACAGACCCTATTATTTGGGTCTGGATCGTGAACGGCTCCATTGCAAAGAAGCTGGATAAGTTGAAGGCGATGATTTAGCTCAGCCACCCCAACTACACAATGAGCACGTCCAAATACTTGGTCTCAAAAGCTAAGAAGATTTTCAACGCTCCTGCTCCAGAGAAATTTGGAAACGAAGTGCAGATCATCTTCTTATTCAAGAAGACACCAAAAGGGAATGCCTTCATCGGTAGCAACCCCTTGGAGTTCAAAGCCCCACTTGTGTCGTGTTACACGGATAGTAGGCATTACAACAAAGCCAAGTGGAGTGCTAAGTACTCAGAGCTACGGATGGAGTTTTACATTGGACTCATCCGCAAGTACCGCAAGGCAGATCATTCAACTCTCAGGATCTTCTCCGGCTCCAGATTCATGGTCGCCTCCTTCGTAAGCTCGACATCCATGCTCCTCTCATTATTTGAAATAGTGCCATTATCCCCGCCCCGGAGATAATTTGTTCCCGGGCGTTAACAACTTTAATTGTATTCTAGTATTCACTAAAAACTTTGAGTGGTTTAGTCGGGGCTAAACAGGGGTGATTTAGCCCCTCGTTTAGCCCCCAGTTGCAGTAGTCGAAAATGGGGGGGGGGCTAAATTTTGTAGCCCCTTTTTTGTACCACTAGCCGGGGCTAAACTTGAGGTTAGCCCTGGTTAAAAATATGATTTAACCCCGAAGAAAAAAAAGATTGATTGGTTAACTTTTGCTCTGAAAATGTAATCCGCGTGGATAGATGGATGATTTATTATGACGTGTCACGAATGATGCTTGGATGGATGAATTAGTGTGATGTGTCATGGATGATGCTTGAATGGATGATTTAGTGTGATGTGTCACGGATGATATTTGGATGGATGAAAACACATGAATGGATGAATGTTAAGAACGCACGGAGCATAGTATATGCAAAAAATATGCACGGAGCATGGCACGTATTTTAATTGAATCAATTTACAAAAAGTCTTGCACGCCATGCTACGTTGTTCCTCCTCTTCCTGGACGAAGTTGCGGATTGCTTGTGTAGTTCGGCTTTCCTCCTTCGGACCAACCAACAACTGCTCTTCCACTTCCTGCAATATCCACAAAAGATGTCAGTTACAGACCCCACTAACAACATTATCGTCAATTAACAAACTATCCAGCATATCAGTGTCCCTCAATACTTGCATGTCCACACTAGAGGAGATCATTGTGCTAATATTCCAACGTACCATGAGATTGACTCCACTCACAACCGTTACATCATTCAGAGCGTCGATAATCTGGTCAGCTTCTGTTCCTTGCATCTTCTGCTTCTTACTGCATCTCCACCAAACATATCAACACAACAGCCTCGATACATTGACACAAAATACCAAATTCAAAGAGCAAAAATCAGAAAAATAAACACCCGATTGCAACATCACAGAAAACGTCGGCAGTATTTAATGCATTCATTTCAAGCCAAACAGTATAATAAGTAGATCTGACCCACTAAAACCATCCATTGTAATCCAAAAGGGTCATTGATCCGGTAGTTTTTCTGTGCAGTTCAGTAGCTTAGGAGCGAGTGCTCAGGTGAGGCCTGGAGGATATTTCCCCGCTATGTCTGATTCTAGTCAACAGTCAGACCAGAAGCCACAATCAAAGTATGCAAAATCAAAGATGAGAAAGGAACAGAAGGAACAAGAAAACTTGGGAATGAAGAAGATTCAAGAAGAAGAAAGATTGAGGAGCTTACAACAAGGTGGTCCTGTCGTTGCGAACACTCAGGCTCAATCATTGAATCAGCAATAACCAAGGATGCAGCAAGGCCTGTACTTGGGATTCCCTCTGTTCCTTGAGCGTAGCCACTGGGCATTGGTGCTTTTAAGTCAGTCCACTGAATCGAAGCTCAGGCAGTACATAAATTCAGGCATGGTTCTTCAGGTTGCGCAAATAACAATACTCGTCGTATTGAGACTTTTTGAAAACAACTCCAATTTCAGCGATAGGAAAGAAGGAAAGATGGTGGATTGCGGAGTAGAAGACTCCTACAGCTTATGTAACTTATGGCAAAAATAAGCAGCATAATGGTTACGTGTTGGCCTAGTATTAACTCTATATATCACGTTATGATTCAGGTTATGATTCAGGTTAGTCTTCGTTTCAATGAATGTATGGGAAGTGGTGAAAGATGAAGTCTCCTTTTTGTGAGAAAGTGTTAATTTCCGATGGAATCTGAGCATTTGGATGGAAGAGTAACTTACGAGGGGGCGCTTGCAAGGATGGTTGGTACTTGAGGTTTCTGTTTATGGATATAAGTTTTGCCGCTGTAATAGAATCCGGTGAGAACGAGTGCATCTGGTGCCACACTTTGCAACACCACCAGCACGTTGGCTGATTTGCTACCGCTGTGGCAAAAGAAATAGAATTTCATCAGCCTCACATTCTGATAGAGGCTCAGATAGAGACTACAATATATATAGTAATTTGCGCATGTAATTTGTTCCCTATCAAAAATCCACAACTTCAATATCACCGTTATGCAGGAGGCCATGTTTTTGACCTCATGCTGTGCATACCCAAGTAATCCACGAAGTTTTTGGTGTGTTTGAGACTTTGAGAGCGCACCTATGTGTGTTTCTCTAGGAAACTTCATATGGACAGTATCATGGTGAATTATTATGACCGACTTACTTTCTGTTCGTTGTTTTTTCAAAACAACAACGTTGGAAATGTGATAATGGAGGTAATTTTGAGGAGGTAGGGGTGGTACCTTTTTGCGAATTTGTGGAAATCCCAGTGAATGAATTTGAGTCTTCGTTCCTCATGGTAGATTTGATTCAGGTACCCCACTGCAATAGCAAATTCTCGCCGCTACATTATTTCACGAGGACGCTTCTCCACTGTCTGCCAACAAAACCAATGTGTACATGTTTCAAACTGGAAACGAAAGCTCAATTAAAATGATACACCATCATCAGTTAAGGACTCAAGAAGGACTTACAATAGTCGATTCTAAATTTCTAATGTGAACAACAGCAACTCATTGATAAAAAAAGGACTAAAACGTACTAAATCAGAGAAGAAGCCTGGGGAACCTGCAAGGCACAAGCTACAAGTTCTAGTTAACCCCTAGATTTCCTTGTTGCAAAAAGGTGTAAGTCATAAAAATTGACCTTCCTTTATATTACGCTCAAAAAATCTCAATCTGAGCATTATTCGAAAGATTCAACCGTAAGATCTCAAAGTTCACTTGACATTCTTCTCACATACCAAATTTGAACCGTTCATTCTTCCTCATTTGTGAGATTATAATGGTCAAAGTTGGCTGAGTTTTTCTCCTGCGGGAACCTCCAAAACCCGTTTCGGGTTTTAAGGAAAGTTAGGGGTTAAAAAACACCCAATCGTAGCTTTCCAACCTGTAGATCCTGCTATAAAAAAGGATAGAAAAGCCCTAGGAGAGAGTTCTCGATCACCCTTTCAGAGTTTCATAATTGAGCATAACGATGAAGGGAATGGGCCGCACAAACCTGGCCTCAACTTTGTAGTTGGGAAACAGCTTCCGCAATACGAGGTCTGCGAAATGCAGGGTGCTCTCGGAGACAATGTATCGGCCGTGCGCTTCGGGCTTCTCGTACGCCGGGATGAGTACCATGGCGCAATCGTTCACGCCGATCCAACCTTGCACTGCATTCGGGATGGTCTTCAGTTCCCCTGCATGCATCAAAGTTGGGTTTCAGGCTTCAAATCTGAGGAAAATCAACAAAACTTTCAGCGAATGTGTTACAGTACCGGAAAGAAAGTCCAGCGAAAACAAATTCGTGGAATTCATGGCATTCTGTAACGTAGGGTCCATCACCATAACTGGGTTGATGGACACCATATTCAAGGTTTGGAAATGAATGTTGATGAGTCCATACTTCCGACATAGAAGCAGCGTCGTAGGCTCCAGGTGTTGGTGTCGAAGTGTGGAAGACACCATCGCAACCCTTGAAGATGGAATCGAAGACGCCTGGTGTGCAAATGTCGGCTGCTATCAACTGGAGTCGTTCATCGGCGCCCGGAAGTGCAAGCAAGTGCTTCGCATTTCCTGTACATGAGCAAACGATCACATAAGACGGTTGCGACATTCAATCAAAGCAGTGCCACACCGTAAACAGGTTCCTCGGACGTCAAGTCTGTACAGTCATACTTTCATATTGACAGGTTATGAGAGGCAGACCATGCACCGACTACATACAATCACACGCAATAAAATACATGACACATACTTGTCACAGGTCTATAATAGAGCTACAATTAGGACTAAGAATGACTGTGACTGTTTGGATGTTATAACAGCCGCTTGATCGACCGACAAACAGTCACTCACCTGGGTTCCGCACTGTGCCCTTTACATGATAGCCTTTCTCCAACAGCATCTTCACAATCCATGAGGCTATGAAGCCTGAGGCCCCACTTACGCACACCGTTCCTACGATCGACCTCATGATATGAAAACTGCGAAGAATGTGCAAAGGAATAAACTTGAGTTCGCCGGTAATTGCACGCTTGAGTGACCAATCAGAATGACCAGTTGTGTGTATGAATCTATCTATGTGTTTAAAAACGGGTTCCGAACAGGTTCTGAGGAAAGAAAACACAAAAATATGTCACATATCTAGCATTATCAGATTGCAAAACTAAAAAAACTCAACAATGTTCAGACGGAAACACTACCAAAACATCATCGACTCCTGAGTTACAGCAGATGTCTCCAGCCTCGACCACCTCAACTGGGACGCGAGCATACTCGAATAACTCGTTGATGTTCGCATTCCTGCAGCGGTCGTCCGGGGTGCAGACCTGTGTTCTCACAATTGAACAACAAAATTACTTCAGAAAAGAAAAGAACCTACTGATGTAGAACTCTAAGGCCCGGTTCAGACTGGGACGTCCGGTGGAGGCGGACAAAACCGGATGTCTACCATTTTGTCCACTACATTGTGGAGGGAAAGGCGCCTACGTGGCAAAACCCTATGACGATGACGCAAAGGTGGTGCATGCAAGGAGGGGACGAGGAGGCAAGAAGACCTTGGTTTGTCCATTGGACAAGATTTGGGGTCACCTCTCAAGGTGACCCCAAATCTTGTCGGGTGGACAAAAGCATACATTGGATTTTTGGAGGAAAATGTGTCTATGTGGCAAAACCCTAAACCGGACGTCCTTCGAGTGTGTAAGCCCCACCGGACGAAACCTCTACATTGCCCAATGGAAGGCCGGAGAATTTCGTCCGCCTCCACTGGACGTCCCAGTCTGAACCGGGCCTAATACTCACTGACAATGCAATTACGCCTGTTATCAGGAAGGTAGTACACAACGACCCTCGTAAGTCCAAAACTACCCAGGTCAATCTTCAGAATTAAATTTCAAGTGCCGACAGTGAACATCACGACATACGGTTATACTCACAAAGCAGACTGAGATGACCCTTGAGGTTAGATTTCCACTTTTGATGGCTGAGACCCTACCGGACCAGCTCCTTCTTGACTCGAAACCTGAGCCTGGACATCCCACAAAAACCACTTTCAATCTTAATTCATAGTGATAATGCTTAAACAATAATTTGGACACAACACATAGATTGCAAGGTAAGCACGAAAAAATTAAAATTGTTAAAAATATGAAGGCAAGTGTCATTGCAAACTCACCTTTCGTCACTCTCATCTCTTCTGGCATGAAAATATGCGGCCACTAGTTCTAGCTTCAAAGTAACATCCATCTCTCTAATTTCTCGCTAATTAGTGAACGATTTAGGGCTTCCTAGGGCGTTTTTCTGAATCATGAATGTTAGTAATTGGGCGTACATTTCATTAATGTCGCACAAATCCATTGCTTTTAACACAAACGACTCATTATCTTCCTCAACAACTTCTTCTACAAAACCCTTTAACAATAAGGGGGCCTCTTGATCAGACTGCTCACGGAACTGACCAGAATTAGAGGACTCTGGCACCTCACCTCTCCTCTATACGTCTCTGTTTTTGCCTCTGATATTTCAAATGTTTCTTGATGTGTTTGTAAATGTTGTTTTTAGCCCATTTATATGCCTCTCCTCTATCTTGAAATTTTAATTCTTGTAATTTTTCAATATTCTCGTCTATTATTGTATTTAAAGCTTCTGTTACTGTAGCCAACGTTGCCAACAGGGTGGTCGCGGCCAAGTCAGGAGGATACGGGGCACCAAACGGCACCAGGGACTTCGGGCGCATCGGCTACTTAAGAGCGTAATCAACAAGATAGTCATCGGTTGTTTTTGAGGCAATGAGATAGGGATTAGGAGAAAATACAATGTACTCTTATTCCATTATCAATACAAAGGCCATAGCCGATCTTCTCTCTACCTCCCCGTATCCTGTTGTGCATGATCAAGAAGTCTAACCGTTTCTGGCTACCTCTCTTGCATGCTTTTATAAGATGGAGCATTTAAGATAGGATTAACATTTTCTACCTCTACATGAAGAGGGCCTCTAAAATCTAGATTAGTGCTAAAATCTAGATTAGTGTTGTTTGAGACTCCCTCCTGTCCCTCATAATCCTCTCTAGCCATTTGACACTTAATACAAAATTTAACAATTTCATTTATAGACGTGAAACCACACCTAGCACAGAAACGCCCTCTTGCCATGTTTTATAGTCACCTATGCATAAACAACAAAATTTATACTTTAATCAATGTACAACAATGAATATTTTATATTATTGTACAAGCAATTTAACTCTAGTCTACCAAACCTAAAGACATCAAGATGTGTGGGGCACTTACTTCACCCTGGCCAAGAATTATCCTAGAGATAATACTCAACCACAACCTCTTCTGAAAAGCCTGTAAGACGGCAAGAGAATTTGGTTAATATCTACTCTTGTATGAGTCCAAACTCTATATAGTAATAGCACAAGCGACTCTAGTCATATCTAAGCACCACAAATTTAGGTTGGAGAAATAAAAAAATAATACTAGTTAAATCTTCAGCACACTGTAAAGATGCATTACCTTCCTGCTTGAAAAACTTTTCGCCTGTATCGAGTTCCTTGGCGAAAGCTATTTCACTAGGTTTTTGCTCCCTGGCTGAATATTAGTCGATGAGATCTGCAACATTCCGAGAACAAATACAGGCAGTTCGTTGTCAAAAATATGGGTGGAGCATACAGCTGTCATCAAGGCAAAGAACGAAACAGAAGATGGAGCCACCGTAGTTGACTATTTTGAACCGCTGAACAATTATCTGTTAGGGGAATTCATTCTAATCGTAGGCTGCAAACCAACTGAACCATGCGGAGGGTTCAGAAGGATTACCCTGAATCAGAATATCATGCAAGCGCACTAGCTCATCCAAATTTCATCAAAGCATGAGATTAATCTTCATACATTTTTACCTAAGTTTCGCCCGCAGCAGGACAATGACAATCAAAAATTAATGCAACCAGCAACTTTTCTGCATGTTGCATCACTACATGTAATGATACCTCACATTTTCTACAAATGAATGTTATCCCGCAGATTACCAAGCTCTGAATCCTCACCCTTCAACTTCATAACGCTATCGTAACCTTCCTCGAGTACGCGACAATCCATTTAAGTTTCCTCAAAATCAGAACAAAAATAAACGCACCTTCGTACCAGCCCTTATATTTCAAAACCTATAGATTTGCCAGACCTTAACTTCTCTGCTTCTTCAAGCTTTTGAAATAAGACAGAGGTTTCGGGCTTTTGTGACTTCTTCTTCCTTGATGCTCTTCTCTTGGGAGATGCTGGTTCTTCTCCAACATCCGGAGGTGATTTCTTCGTTGTTGCTGATACCCGCTTCGAAGCCTGAGATGATGCTTCTTTGATCTCAGTCGACGACGACGACTTGGGCGAAAGTGACTTCTTTGGCTTCGAAGGTGTTGGCTGTTCCCCACATACACAACAAACGTGCATGTATAAATGTTGCATCCAAGTAGTGCAAGTCTGCAATTTATACATGAAAATTCATACACACATGGAGATTTGAGACTTAGTAATCTTTAATATTAGTAACTGAGTGAGTCCACGAGGACGCCGCTCTTATCCTTCAATGCTCTCGTATGATAGAAGCGTTTTACCGACGCTAGACAGTTAATGAATTACTTTGCTTTGACTCTCTGGTTCTGTGACTTTACTTCATCGAACAGGTTCTTTGGTTCTAATCGTCGAGATTTTTAAAAGGCCATATCTTTTTCAAATTTGGTCAAAATTAAGAATATGAGGTGTATAAAGAGTGTACAAACAGAATGAGTCTACATTATTATGCTATTCATAAGCTGAATCAAAGCCCGTGTATTCTGCAGAAAATTGTAAAATCTTGACCAATTCAAATCGGACCCTCTCTGCTCACCACACTAAGCTTAACAGCCGGTGAACATGTATCAGTCGTGTCACGTGCCCCTAAATCTGATGCTTGCGGACTCAATATACAATGCAAAGCCTTTCAAAGCTCCATCGATAGGGAAACTTCCAAGATTCGACATTCAAAAAGCAAACGTACCTCTTCGATATCGCGTTCAAGGACTCCCTGCTGTGACTGCTCACGCAGGAGGAAACTAAGAATACAGCTAACAGAGAAACGCACATTCATTGTTGCCCATTCCTAGCAATAGGGCAACAGCTTGATTGGAGTTATGGTAAAATAATCCTCGCCTCTTTTGAACTGAGGAAGCATGAGTTCGCTAAATGTCCTGATTGCTTGCAAGGGTGCTTGCGCCTGTTACACACACAGAATCCGATTAACTTTATTTCAAAATAGAAAGAAAACATACAACAAGGAAGCCAAAAAAAGAATATCAACACATCTTTAGGAGTATTAGCTGCTCCAAGAGTCCCTCAATTTGCTCGCTTTTTTGCAGATTCGACTGTTTTAAGAGAATTGCCCGCTGAAAAATCATGCACATGCCTTGTGGTGGAACAGTGTCAGTGGTGGAACAGTTGTTCTATTCATCAAATCACAGGCCCTCGTCTCTAAATAATGTGACTGCTCACACACGAGCAAGTTGTTCAAATTTACCTGATCCACAACACATGCAAGAGCCAAGGTACGTGCAATTTTCGGAATCTCAATCAATTGTTGTTTGCTCAAGGAGATAGTGGCAGCAGGACTCCGAGTAGTTTCCTAGGCGGCCACACGGGTTGAACAGGTTTCAATTTCCCTGTCTTCGGGCCAATGGTAACACCTTCTACAACGACGAATCCTATTAAGAACGTGTCCTTCACCATGGGAAGTATAATTGCGAAGCCACTTGCCACCTCTACAATCTGTGCAAATTCACAATCAAATATTAAGCAAGTTACGGAATCGCAATACTAGACATATCAATGTGTAAGTACCGAAAACATAACATACCTCTTGATTAATAAGTGCTGCCTCGTCCAGGGCGACGGGGACAATAGTGTCGGATTGCTATAATACCAAGGTTCTCACAATGTGAAGTTCTCACAGTGGTAAAATCCTAGTTGCGTAATCACAGGCTCTCCGGACACTCTCTTCCAGGAACTACGAACACTACAGGAGCCCGTTAGTCGTCCTCGGACTAGGGCTGAAGCTCCTGTGCGCATTGCTCTACCACAATCGGCCCCGAATGGCTTGAATGAGAGCTGCTGAAGAAGCGGAGCTGTGTCCGGAATATCCCACGACGGGCGATCGCGCAAATTGGCAGGCCTTCGCACATGAGGCGTTGAGCCGACGCTGACGCCCAAAACGCCGACGGTGGAGGCTCACCGCAGGCTTCGGGAAAACCTTGCGCCAGCCAGCGCCCAGCCAGCGCCCGTCTCTGCGGCACCCTGCCCAAACGCTGCAGCACCTGCCCCACCCACAAACAAAAAACAAAAGTGACCCATCTACTTGGGTCACTCCCACTTATCCCCACACCCCATGATCCCACCTACCCCTTGCTTTTTTATAGTATTCCCCTTCCTATTTTTTCCTCATTCCTTTGCAATTGCCATTATTCTTTGGCCTCTTCCTCATCCTCCATAACCAAATTATTTCAACAATCATCCAAAATATGCCCATAAAACAAACATGGACACAAACATACACACATTTTCAATCTCTCTTCTACTTCCTCTTGTCTCTTCTCATTTTCTTGCTAAATTTTTCCACTCTCCTACCATGGCCAACCATTACACTTCTCTACTTCTTTCTAGCTATGAGGGGCCCCTTCCATAGACATTACTCCCATTTCTTCTCCTCCTCCCGTTTCTCAAGTTTCCGAAGATGTTCCCGTTACGCAAACTCCTCGACGTGTATGGGATACCTCCTGCGAGGAACGTTTGTTGGAATTATATGCGGAGACGTATTTCAACATTGGTCGGGGGACTTTGATACAGAAGCACTTCATAGACATCGCTGATTCTTTGAATCTTTCGCACCCGTGTTTTCTCGCGCGCAATCACAAGACTTGATCTGATAAGATACGCAAGTTGAAGGATAGACACAAGAGGATGGTTGATCGGATGGGCCAGACAGGAGCTGCTGCGGAAGGGTGGTGTCATTTCGAGAAGATAAACGAGATTATTGGAGGCACCGCCAAAGTGACTGGCATACCGGGAGGGATTGACAATGGCGTCCCGACTACGAATCAAACTGGTACGCCCGAACGCCCGGTACCTATCGATGACGAGGACACCCCGACCCCACAGCCTCCATCGCCCCGTACTGCAGCATGCTCGAGGCCTGGAGTTTCAGGCAAGCCAAATTCCAAGCGTCGGAAGGTCGGTGTGGATTCTGCAGTTGCAGCAAATTTATTTGCTGACTATGCAAAATCCTCTGTCGATCTTGAACGCAAGAGGTTTGAGGCCCATACTCTCGCTCAGGAGCAGGCTGAGCGTTTTGAGGAGAGGCGGTTGGAGATGGAGGAGCGGAGCCGCCGCGAAGCGATCGAGATGGAAGAGCGTCGTTCCCGCGAGGCAATGGCGTCCGAAGAGCGCATCACCGATCGGTTTCTTAGCGGGCAGCTGGAAATGGCGAAGCTTTTTGCTAGTATTCTACAGGCTAGGAAGCCAGATAGCGCCTAGATGTTTTATTTATTACTTTATACGTACTATTATGTTTGCATAGGGTTATTTATATTATCTATATAGATATATATATATATATATCATTACATATGTATTATCTTTATTATATGATTTACTTTGTATGTTTGGTATTTACCAAACAAACTATTTTACTTGGTTTTATATATATATAAGTATATTTTGTTGATAAAATTTTACTTACATTGCATTGTGTTTGGTACTATATAATTTTACATACTAAAATCTCTTAAGCTATAATTGTATATAAAACCGAAATTTAATTTTAACTTATTTGTTATTATAAGTATATCTAATATATGTGAGACATTTGAACAAATATCACGTATAATATGGAAATCACACAATCATATATATGTATATAAAAGATGAATACAGATCAGTCCTGACGAGGATGACTAGCCAACCAAGATGCAAAAATCGCATCTCTAACACGCCCACCAGCTACTCTAGCAGCATCAACGTCAATCACAGGCTGATGGCAAGGTATGTGGTTACGCTCTACATCACGAGGAAATCCATCAGCTGGTTCGGGCATCCCCTGTAGCTGGCAAAAATTGTGCAATGCACAACAAGCTAAAATATATAATCCTGCCCTATCTATCATAGGAGTGAACATATGCAAAATCCTCCAACGGTTCTTGAGAGAACCAAAACAGTTCTCAATCAAAACCCTAGCCACATTCATGGAAGAATCAAACCTATTTTCGTCTATTGCTTGCGGAGTCCTCATCTTGAAGTTCTTCAGCAGGTACGGGCGCAAAGGGTAAGCTGAATCACCCAAGAGAAACGGGGCAACCTCCACGTCCCCGATACAAACAACGGGCTCCTTCAGAATAGATCCAGCAGCTAGCATCTTCCCTAGAGCAGAAGCTCTAAACGCTCCTGCATCATGTACTCCTCCAGGCTGCGTACAAGACACATCCCAGAAAAGCTTATCTGCATCACATACGCCCTGCACAACCACACTCAAAAGTCTCTTACGGTTGTAGAAATCAGCGGCAGCGAGTGTGAGTCTGAGAGGGGGTTTAGCAGCTAGTTGGATGTGGGTCCCATCAATAACCCCACAAATCTGAGGAATGCCTGTCATCTCCGCAAACCTAGCAATAGTAGAAGCTAAGCGTGCACCACTCGGAATCTGGACGTATAAACCGAACAATTTCTCTCTATCAGAGAGAATATCACAGACAATGACGGTGTACTTCCTGATGGTGGAAGCGCCTACGTTGTACAAATCTACCATACGCTCTGGACTAATCCCGTGTGCCAAACTATACAAAACAATCTTCAGAATGGTACGAGGGGATAACGGACAGCGAACATAGAAAGGTGCAAAACGTAAGAAGGGGGTGATAAGAGCCACGAGCTGCTCGAAAGCAAAAAAAGTCATCCGGTAAGAAGATAAGTATTGTCTATCGAGAAACTCTGGCGATGTAAACCACACATCCCTTTCTATGATATCAGAATGTATACTCTGTCTAGGAATCTTCCACCACATCCTCTGGAGCTCCTCTATCTCACTGGGAAGTAACAAGGTTAATGCAAGTAAATCTCGCTGTAAGAGGGAACGCTCGTCAGTGAATGGAATCGGCCTTGGGGTAATACGAAACAGGCGAAATCGAACCGGTCTAAAACGCTTCTTGGCCCTCAAGGGTCGAGGAACTGTGAAAATGATCGTCAAAAGAAACCAAATGCCGACTATCTCGGCGATTGTAGGATCCGCCATTTGCGAAAACGAAAACTATAAAAAAATAAAAACTACCTTACAAACAATATGGACGCAAAATGGACTCAAAAACAAAAAGAAGCAAAACAAAATGCCAAACCTAGAAGTAAATTGAACCCATGCATTAATTAGTAAGCAAGACTAATTCTAATGGGCCCCGTTCATTAATTAAAATTTAAAATATCTACTTTGTATTTGGTATCAAAAAGTCAAAATGTAGAAGTCAAAATGATTCCAAGTACTAAGTGGCCCCATTCATTAATCAAATTTTGAAATATCTACTTTGTATTCGGTATCAAAAAGTCAAAAAGTAGAAGTCAAAGTGATTCCAAGTACTAAGTGGCCCCATTCATTAATCAAATTTTAAAATATCTACTTTGTATTCGGTATCAAAAAGTCAAAAAGTAGGAGTCAAAATGATTCCAAGTACTAAGTACTAAGTACATAAAGACTCTCTGAGAATAAGTTTTAAAAAAAATTCAGTTTTTTTTTTTAAAAAAAAAATTAAAATTTAAAAAAAAAAGCAAAGCGGGTCAGCCCTGCTGGCTGCCCGCGTCTCGCGGCGGCCAGGGGCGGCGCTTGGCTGGCCGGTCGGCACCTGGCCCAGAATAGGCTGCCAGGCGCTGCCGCCGGCGCCAGCCCCCTGCCATGTGCGAAGGCTAGGCGATTGCGGGACGGGGATCGTGGTGTTGTTGCGAGGACGACAATGTCAGTAAGGCAAAAGAGGGAGACAACAAACGGGGTGAGTGCAGAGAATTGAACAGGAGTAAAAAGGTGAAGGAAGAAAAAGTAAAAGGGGCCCCACTCGCGGAAGGCTCCATCAAAGACATGCATCAATTACAGGCCATTATTATTAAGCGTAGATCAACAATTAATAAACAGAAGTTTCAAATTTCATGCGGAAAATTAATACTCAAAAAATCCATACATGGTCCATGTACTGGTCAACATTGAGCTAATCATCAAATTCAGACCATATGAGCCACCTCCTTTACTTACAGGTTGTAATGTACCACTTACATTCCATGTAAAAATGTACTAGAGCTATTAGGAATGTATTAGCCCAATACTCAATTGGAGTTAATTGTAAAAGTATTAACACTTTACTTACGCGTTTATCAATCTATCACGTCTTCTGAGGTCTTGCACTTCATAAGCTATATTTTGAGTCCTGCCTTGTTTGGGATTTATTATGTTAATGAACTTGTGCATAATGCATCTTACAGATCTTATACACATGTCGTCAAATGTAACAAAGAAATTGTTCTTGATCGAGTTCATTCCGGTGATTGGATCCACTTTGTCTACCTCCACCCCGTTCAGTATTTGTGAATAATTCTGGTAATAGTCAGCAGAGAAATATACTTCGATTTCCTCGTTGTGCTCATGACTAAAAATTTCTCTTATTCTTTCTTTGTACGGGGTCTCGTGTTCTTCATCATTTATTACAACCACATCATCGCCAGCCTTATATATTGTTCGTCCCAACATACATCTTTTGTGAAGAAGTACGTGCGGTGGATGTGTGGTTTCTAATCCTCGTACACGATGCCGCAAATAAGACCAGATAACCTGAGAAGCTTGTACATGTTTGTTGTCAGCTCTACTAATCAATATCCCCTTTCGTTTTGCTGAAATGACACATACGCAATCATGAGATGCCTGCATTAAAAACTAAAACACATCCAACGCTTTCTTCTTAGAAGTCATATGTAAACAACAATTATGATGCCATGGTGGGCATGGGAAATTGTTGTCGTGATTTTCGACAGTGCCTTCCGGAAAAAGCATCACTTCATGTACTAGTGCCAATGCCTTCTCAAAACTCTCTAATCCATCACTTTCAATCTGCACACATATTTTCACTTTCTGAAACAATCTGCGAGCACAATATCTTATAAATTTTGCTTCCACTGATTTTTGATTTGTCTTGATATTTTGATATTTTTGGACCTCTCTCTCAAATGGAAAGCACCAGTACATATCGAGATGACCAAACCGTCTTACATCTTCCAAAAAGTGACCCGCTCCTGCTGCATATTCAAGTGGCCTTCCATTTGGACCATCGAGCGCTTCTGAATATATACGCCACTTCTGAAAAAAGAATTGAACAAAATTTAAATCATCTTCTGTCCAACCTTCACTCCTAGTACGAACAAATAAATAATGTCCAATATCTACAAGCAAGTGCCCAACCAAGACCCTTTCATCAGATAATGCTCCATCTAGTTTGTTTAGTATGATAGGTAGCATCCAAAGTACGCAATGTTGATATTCTTCGACAATATAACTTTCGTGGTCATCGACAATATAACTTTCGTGCTCTCCACTTGCGAACACTTTCATGAAGTTCTTTAGCACTTCGTCTCGCAGGTGGATGTCGTACTTGCAATTCATTATCCCCGTAAATGTATCTGCCGTCTGCGTTCTGTGTCGAATTCATTTTGCATCTTTTACATCCCCATTTTCCCGAAGATTTCAAATTTGAAATCTTACACTGTGCCGGGTGAGTAGTGAGCAACATCAATATATCTCTGATTTCTGGTGTTTCCGAGTTTCGAAGAATGTAACTAATCCGCCTATTCGGATAGTTATACTGACAACTAATACCACCTAAGAATAAGTCTTCAAGTTCTTCAACAAATGGTTGAATGAAAGCGGAAATGTTTTCTTTCATACGCTCTACTGTATACGCTTCGTGACCTCCCAATGGTATGGATAAAACCGGTAAGAGAGATATACTTGATGCAGTTCCCGCATCCAATACACTAATTTCCATTGCCCAGCAACCTCGTCTCTTCTACCCTGATACGTTGAATCCATCCCAATGCGCGCCTAGAGCTATGTTACGAGGATCCCCTCTTTCAAAAACTCTAGGCGCCTTGATAACAGTTTTACACTTCCAACATGTGAAATTATAACATCCTAATTCATTTTTCCATCGATAAAGTAGTTATCGCATTTTGTTGGAAATCCATTATATAACATCTGACACTTATCATTTAGGCAAGTTATTGGCAATTTTCATTGGCTATGTGGATTCCAAAAATCTTGGTATTCCCTCACCTTCTCACCATCCCAAAAGTGTTTAATTTGTTGGGGTGTTGCATTAGTAGTCAACCAATCAAGTCGATTCCGCCACATTGTCAACATTTTATAGCATAAAGATTTTGATTCCATAATGAATGACAATTGGTTTGCAATCGGGAGGTAATCAAACGCAATCATATCGGTCCTTGCTTTTCCACAATGTGTACAATGTATTGCACTTTATTCTTCTGCTGGGGGTAATATAACTGGCTCGTGAGAATATTCTTTGGTGCCCAAGCACATCCGCCACCGTTTTGGCTCAACCAACCCCCATCTTTTATATAAACCAATCAATCGCTTAAAAGAAGACGGTGTTGAAGAAGGTCCTTGAAGATTGCCTGTCCAATCAATAGGCATCTTTCTTATAAGGGCGCCTAGTCCATCTTTATAATTAAAATCATTTGCGTCGTCATTTAGAATTAGGTGTCCATATAATTGTTTTAGCATGTAATTTTGCAACTCAATGGACATTTCTTTGCTATCCCATACTTCTTGTACCTTAATTATTTTGTTTTTTAAAATCTCTTGGAAATTATGGAAACAATCGTTGATATTTTCTTCTCCTACATCCATTGGGACATGCAAAGATGGTTCCCCTTCAGATTCAACCGCTTCAGAGATGGGAAAATCTTCATCACTCGAAATATCAGGTTCTGCAGATGCTAGTTGTATATTTATTCGTCTTTGCAAGTTTTCTTCAATCCTTTGGTGAGCTTGTTGTGTCCTAAAATCAATCATTTTGTATCCAAGAGCAACACCACGTATAGTAAATCGTCGACATTTTGTACACTCACAGCGAACTTTTCTATTGCGATGTCTATCCATTTTCCAATTACTAGAGTAAAAGTGTAAAATGAAAGTACCTAATGAAATTGCTAGAGGATCTAATGAGTTTCAAAAACTATAAACATTAAATGAATATAGTATATATTATACATATATGTATACTAAGAAATTTTTAATTATAGGTTATAAGTAAAAGTGAAGTGAAAATAGAGACACTGCTACAAGTTCACTTATAATAATAAAATGACAATCGGGGAAGTTTGAGATGGGGAGCTAAGGCCAAAATTTCTCTCATTCAAGCCATTTGGGGCTGATTGCTGGATACGTCCTGTAGAGAGGCTCCAAAAATAAAGAAGTAAAAGAATAATAATTTAAAATAAAGTAAATAATTGGCAATGATATATTTATACCTTTTTTGGATGTAGAAGTTTAGTTTTAAATAACGCAAGGACTTTAACAAAATAAAATTTTTAAAAAAATAAAAAAAATAATAAACAATTAAATTCTTAACCCGAGAACAACTACGGCCACCAACATGGCCTTTTGCTATTTTGGGCAACTTCGATGAATGGCCTTTAAATACATATTTTTGCTTTCCATTGGTCAATCCTCTTCGTTGGGATTTGCTCTGTAAACGTAAATTCTAGTTTGAAAATAAGATGAAGAATATATATGTATATATATATATATATATATATATATAGAGAGAGAGAGAGAGAGAGAGTTTTGAGTTTTAAGGAAAGTAAGGGGTCAGAGTAGTTAAAGAAGGCAATCGGAGGCCATTTAAATTGAAGCTCTAAAATTATTTCCGGGTCATGTACATTTTAGCCGCCTATAATGAATGTGATGCGGTCATACCAAGGCTAATACAGCAGATCCCAGCAGAACAATGGAGTTAAGCGCCTTTGGGCTGAAATGGTATTCGGATGGGTGACCTCCCGGGAAGTCCCGGCTCGACTCGAGCTAAAATGTAATCTCTCAAAATCATGCAAAAAATATTGAACAAATTTAAATAAGAAGTTGGTGCATGGGTGACGATAAAAAATTGGGGAAAAAATATTCTTGTGTACTTCATACCCTTTACAAGCCATGGAAATAATCCTAGTGCCAACAAAAATACGTCATCATTATAAAAAAAATATTATGGTTTCACTAGGACTCCTTGGAGTTTTGAACAAGGGGGTGAGGGCCTTTGTATAGGAAATGAAGGGGTTGAAATTTTTTTTGAAGTTTTACTAGGTGATTGGTACCCCATAAAAAATATAGATTGTGTTTTGGAAGGATGGAGGAAATAAAAATACTTTCTAATAAGTACATAAGTTTAATTAGACTTATCAAAGTGGAGGGCGCATGTAGATGTATTTTATAAAATTAATGTAAAGTGGTTTTTATATTTTAAGTAGCTAATAAGAACCCTATAAAAATTATGGAATCATCAAAATAATTTTAGAAAAATCGGAACTATTTTTTCCGAATTACTTTAGATTGCGTCTACCAACTAGAACTTTGAACAATTGGTAGAAAATATAAAGACGGTGAGTATATAAATATTTTTAAATCTTATATTAGCTAATTATGACCTTATAAAAAATTACGGTGATATTTATAAATTTGTGAGAAAGACGCATCTAGATGCTATGATTTTCTTGCAAAAGTTTTAGCACATTGGAACTTTGAATAATAGGGGTAAAGTAAATAAAATGCGGAAAGAAAAGATTTGTGTTGTTGGACTAGTTAGCTAATAAGAACCTTATAAGAATGATGGGATCATAAAATAAATCAAAGGGATAACGCATCTACGTGTCATCATTTACATGGACCCTCCATAAATTTGAATAACGGGGTGAGTAAGAAAATGATGGAAAGAAGGTGATTTTGATATCGAAAGTAGCTAAATAGGACCATATGAATGTGGTGGAAGTGTTATAAATACCATAGGACAAATGGAACTATGTGTAAAAAAATTCGAGAGAATTCAATAACTCGGCAGAAACTGAAGTAGGAGGGAGTGCAAATATATGGGCAAAAAGGGAGGGAGAGTGTTTTTTGAAGCTTTGGTAGGTAATTCATGTCATACAAAAATTATGATGAAAATCTTAGGACCACGAGAGCAAGGGAAGTATTTTTCTCAAATTACTTAAGATTAATTATATTCATGAAAGTAGGGGGTGTATGCAAATGTATTAGAAATTAACGTGGTGGAGGTGGTTTTTAGGTTTATAGTAGCCAATAAAGACCCTATAAATTTTTTGGAATCATCCAAAAAATTATTGGAAGACCGGAGCTATTTTTCCCGAATTACTATAAAGTGGCGAAAGTGACTAGAACTTTGAATAGTAGAGGAAATTTAGATAAGAAGGGAGAAAAAATACTTTTAAATCTTGGAATAGCTAATATGTATCTTATGAACATGATGGAATCATTAAAAAAATCAAAGGAGTAACGGAAATATAAGGTCAACTTGACTTGCAAGTATTTTGAACCACCGGAACTTTGAAAATAAGAAAAAAATAGATATAAGGAGGAGTGACATGATTTTAAAATTTGGAGTAGATAATAAGGACCCTATAAAAATTATGGAATCATAAAAAAATCACAAGAAAACCGCATCTACATGTCATGATTTACTCAACCCTTTAGATTTTTATATAAGAGTGCAAACAAGCAAGTAGGTGGGTGAAGATCGTCTTACAATCATTTATAGCTAACTATGATGCTATGAATGTGATGGAAGTGCTAAGAGTACCATAGGAACATGGGAACTATGCTCAAATAATTAATCAAGGATATCACAATCCGGTAAGATTGGAAGCCGAGAGGCATGTGCAAATGTATGAGCTAGAAAGGTGGGAGAGTGATGTCTACATTTTTTATAAGAAAGTCGGAGCTATTTTTCCCAAATTAGTTTAGAATGGTTGAAGCGACCATAACTTTGAAAAACAGAGGGAAAATAGTTAATAGGGAGAAAAAATAATTTTAAATCTTTGACTTGCTAATAAGCAACTTATGAACATGATGGAACAATAATAAAAATTGTATGAGTGACGGATCCATATGGTGGATTTTGGTTGCAAGTATTTAGAACCAACGAAACTTTGAAAAATATGAGAAAAATAGGTAAAAGGAAGAAGTGGAAGATTTTAACACTTAGACTACCTAATAATGACCCTATGAAAAAAAATCTAATAACCTTCTAGAATTGGTCCATATAGAGGACTTTTTACATTTCATTTTTAAAATCTATCTTTGGTGCCAATTCTTTCTTGGGCACCCCATGTTTCTTTTTCCCGCCACTCGCTACGTCTTTTTATCCTTAAATTTCTTTTCACTTCTTGCTTCTCCTTTCACGCCGCTTCCACAGTCAAGATTTATGTATAATAAATTAATTGAATAAGTTTTTGAGTCACAAAGAGTTCGTATAAGGCGTGGATATGTTAATAAGGAATGTGAATTGAAGAATAAACTAAAAATAGAAATGATTAAAGTGTGAAAGGGGTTTGGATACTATCGAGAGTTTAGATTTTCAAACTTTGTTTGAAATTTCAGTGTGAAAACGGGTCACGATATTAGCGGAGTGAGGAAAACAAAAAAAAAAAAACTCCAAAAATGTATTTTGGGACAGTAACGGAAGTTTACATTTTCAAAAAAAGCGCGAAAAATGCAGTGTGAACCCGGTTGTGGGGTCTATCGGGAGTTTAAATTTTTTTTAAAATAAATCGAAACCGGTGTGAAACCGGTTCTACTCTCTGTCGGGAGTTTAGATTATTAAAAAAAATTAAACATCCGGTGTGAAACCGGTTTCAGCTGCCAATATAGAAAACAGTGTGAAAGGGGGACGTAGTGGATAAAGTCATAAATTTGCCCCCCCAGCTAGTCTTCAATATTTAGCCAGGGATAAAGTTAGAAATTTAGCCCCCCCAGCCAGTTTAGCCCCGGGGGCAAAACGAGTTAGAGTTCCCAGTGATAGAAATCCGGCCATATCATCTCGTTAGATTTTCTCGTTTTTAGCTGTTCGTGATTTTGAATATCTTGCTCATCACCCGCTGTCAAGTTCTATCATTTATCTCCGGATTGGGGATAACTATACCCAGTCCAATTGTCCAACGTCACTTATCGTTATATCACTGCTCATGCAGATTTTGAAACATGCCTTTTATGGCTTGGTTGACAAGCACTACTATGGGTGTTATCTGCTTTCTGCAGGTAAAAGGGCCAGGGTTGACTATAGGGACTTCATACACCACGAGTGTCCCTACGACTCTAAGAAGAACTCATTGTATAATGAAACGGCTGACCTCAGCCTCGTAATGAGGGTTTCATTCCAGAGAGCCAACCATCAACTTCTGCAGCAGAGTCGCTGTCCAACCTCGGAGCTGAGAGTACGCGGTTGCCTCAAACTCAGGCTCCAAATACTCTTTCTGATTCCTCAGACGAGAACAATAGCAATGATTCTTCCAAGAACTCCGACTCTGACAATTCTGACGTCTCGGACGATCGTTCGGTTGATCAAGCTACAGGAGAATCCCTGATCATGCAATCTCCGTATCCATCGCCCACAGCACCATCAAGTGAGGCAATGGAGACATCTCCTCCTAGGTCCACTCTGATGAGTGACGAGCGCATCAACTTGTATGAATTCATTCTTGTGTCAACTTGTATGCATTCATTCTTCTGTTATCTTTATGACTAATTTGATTTCACTGGTTCTTTCCTTCTTAAGTTCCTGTATGGTTGTACTTGTGAACTTGACGTCACTTCTTCTTTCCTAGCAATCCCTTCCTCTATTCAGCTTTGGAGGTATCTTCGCTTCGTGGTTAACTGTTGCATGTTGCTACGTCCATCTTTTCTTGTTGTGCGCGCTTGGCCCATGCTTAGGCTTTCTGGTTTTGTTATTTTCTGTTTTACAGGTCAAGGCGCCTACCATCCTCGACGAGTCCAGTGATGAGGATGATGTCTTCAACCAAACCTCCATCCCCTAATGTTTTCTTTCACCCTCAGTAAGTGTGGCCGCCTCTCTCACGTCATGGCATTTTGATATGTTCACGGCTACGCACTCACAATCTGCAATGATAGACTTTACAAGAGATAGTGTTGATGACAATGTTGTCGACAGCCCGTGCAGTTGTCGTTCTGTTCGGACTCCTGTTTGCTCTCCCTCCCCCCTGAAGCGGCTTTGTACATCACTATCGCAGCGGCGCTTTATGTCGCCGGATGCTCTCAATTCGAAAACACCTCAGGGGTAGCTCTACTCCGGTGTGGGTGCTATGGACGTTCCTTTGCAAGATTCAATTACATCTCCTTCTACGATTAATGTAGGTGGGACGTCCAAAACATCACAACTGCCGTTCCAAGTCAACAATTGTAACAGCATCAGGACAACAAGATCATGCGGTGGTGTCCCGCGACAACTTCTTTCAAAGGGGGATTTCTTGCCTCTTACAAAGCCACTAGCATCGCGTCCCCCATCATCGAGGCGAGCTTCTTGCACATCTTGTCCCTATCTTGCACATAGGGAATTGCCATCTCCTTTATCTTTTTGTTCTTCGCGTTCTCTTGACTCCCTTCATAGGCGTAATGGGGAATGTTTTGACACCTAGATTGCTCGTCGGAGTGAAATTTTGGGTACTAATTGCATGCCAAACTCCTGTTGCAATGATCTTATTCGCGCACTTATGAAGCAGCACGAGGCAGAAGCCAAGTCGTTGGAGAATTCAACCAAGCTGAATGGCACCAAGTCTAAGAAGAAGAAGCTTTAATGATTCTCCTCCGTGGTCTTTGTACTCGGTTCTGATATCCTTGATTGGCACGATATATTCAACATTAAGTGTATCGCATTTTGGTGGAACCTAGTAAATATAGATTTCTGCGCTTAGCTAGTTGTCATTAGTTGTGAACTATACCCTTTCTTCACTATGCATTTATAGCTCGTATGAGATTAGTATATTCCTTGTATATTCTTCATATATTCTACGTACCTTCTTCTAATTACTCTATGTTTAGTATTGTTACGGGCACAACATTTAATGTCTCTACATTCATTCTCTTATTTCATACATTCACAATATAACAGTGTCAAAATATAGTGTACAACTGTACAAATATACGTATTCTTCATATTGCAATACAACCTTTAACATGTCTTCCAACTATGATAAAACTTGAACTAAATGTGACTTCTCATGGGAATTAATGTGAACATGGTTCCTATGTGATTTTTTACTACGTTTCATTCAATGTCTATTTTTAGAAATATTAAATTGCCAAATTGATCTCTACTTCCTTCCATTTATAGTAACTTCTCATTTTCTAACCTAGTGCTTTGTCTTTGGACCCTTCAACTCTTTCTCTAAGCTTGGCATGTGGATTTAAATTTCAAATTTTTCAAATACTTCAACAAATTTATCCTTTTCCCCCTTGCGTGTGTATATCCCAACATCTCAATATGTCCATTTTGTCTCAAAATAATGAATATCCCCTTCCACCACCTACCTCAATTCTCTACTTCCAATCATGCAAATCACCGCTTTAGCTCAACTCTGTATGACATACAATAATAATAGCTTGGAGAATTTCGAGCCATACCGCGATCTGAAGATTGTAGTGGTGGTCAACTGCAATCTGAATCAAGTCATCGTCAATAGCACATGCAGAGAATTGCTCTCCATCAAAAGAAAAGATCTCTACCTTGATGTTTGCAGAAACAGTCATAAACTCAGCTGGATTGTCAAACTCATCGACTCGACCGAGATACAATGCTCCAAGGAGCTTTCCTCCAAGCCTACAGAAAACATTAGACCAAAAGTTAAGCTTCTTATATACGTACTTATATACATTCTGCAATAAATACTGACCTTATATTTATCTCATCTAGACCCCGATTTGGGTGATTTTCACTGCAGAGTCCCAAGTAGTCGCAAATGTTGCATCCTCCTACTACTGTTGACGGCGTGACATTGATGTGCAACTTAAATCCTCCACCTTCTTGAACTTTGCACTCACCTGAAACAAGCCACAAAAGCATGCACATATAGTACCTTTCTTAACTTTGATGTGAAGCATGATAATACAAAAGAGAAGAGTTTTAAAGCATGTCATTGCAGAAAGTTTGATTTGATAAGTTTTTTAGCAAATTGAGGTGCTTGCATATGAAGGTGAATGTGAACTCATATGTTCCAGTTGTTCTGATAACGAAGTCAAGGTTAGTATCGGTGGTGCTATAACACTGGACGCCTCTCCAGTTGTTTTTTGTGCACGTTTTAGTTTTTTAGCTCGGTCTTTTGCTCCACGCACTAGCAGTATCATTTCCATGCACTTTGCAATGATATTATTCTACTTCAATTTGAAAGCTTCATTCTTTGAACCTTTAGGTCTCTTGCAAAAGCTTGGCCTCACCAGTGCATTCCTAAACATCAAAGCATACTACATCATTCATGCGAGAGACATTCAAGCTTGGACGAGCTTTAGGAATGCTTGTTACAAAAGAACTCAGAGAGAGGTGGATAGTATGCATCACTTTGAAGCTTAATACTTTTATAACCGGGCTACTTATATGTCTATTGCCACCTTCTGTGCGGCTTATAGTTAGCTATGAGACCTCAAGTTCATTTAGAAGGTCGAGGAACGAGGGTATTTTACTCTAGAATTTCTCTAGTTCTTTTTGTCATGCCGCTTTACGAAATGTGTGATGTTGCATTCTGTCCATAAGTGAGTCTATTGTTTACAATCAAAGTAGATAGTTCTTGTGAATACTTACAGGTTGTCAACCTATTTGCAAGGTCTTCAACGCTTGAAATAACTAAAAATCAAGCCTCTCGTTTGGTTTGGAAAGTATGAGTTGATAGTTTCTCTAGTTCTCCCTGGTAAAACAAGCTTCACCTTGTTGGTGAAGAGAATCTCCATGGGAACAACTTGTGATTCTCCAAGTATGAAATAAGGAAGTTGTACATCCTCATCAATCTACTTAGTTTGGCTTCCACGTTCCTTGGGAGTTTCCATCGGCCTGCAAAATTTTCACTTCAAGGAACATAGATTAACAATTTGGCTATTTCAATTGACATATTGATTTCCATATTTGTACTCAACTCCAATGGAGTAGATATGTTTGAACTTAAGCATTCTTGAAATTCTTACCTTCTGATTTATTTAAATAGGTACGTCTAGTTTTCTTGCACAAGATAGTCATATTTAATAATACACAATTTATGACTACTTATATTCATACACCTTTGCGTACTCTAGATAAATCATAAATAAGCAACTGCAAACGACATTTAAAGTAACACCCAATGCGTCATTTTGTAATTACTATCTTCATATAATTAAGTAATAGTGAAGTAGAGGGCAGTGGATTATGAGTGTTGACAATTAAATAATATTTTTTATTATGTAGGTATAAACATGTCTACAATGACTGCCAATCTATTTAAACAAACTTCTCGAAGACTATTTAGAAAACAATGTGTGAGTGTTTGCAAGGCAAGTTGTAGCTAGAACAAATAGCATCAAAATAGTATGTTATAATTATATATATATATTTATTTTTTTAATATTCTAATGTTATAGTTCTAATACAATAGTTATAGCAAAGGCGCATGATCAATGTTTAACTAGCACTTGAGTGTTGACAATCAAGTAATAATTTTTCATTGTGTAGGTATAAACATGTTTACAATGACTCATTCTATTTGAACCAACTTTTTGAAGACTATTAAGATTGTAGTATATAGAAATAATATATGGATGTTTATTTAGACTATTGCAATATTTAGAATTTTCTTATATTTAGCAATTTATGAATAATCTTGCTTGTATCCCATTCTAGTATGGACCTTCTCACAATTTCTTAGTAATTTACCATTAATTTATCCAATTTCGACATTTGGGTTCTATTTTATGGTGCATGTACTCTTGTAAAGTATTGAAATGCTTAAATTTTATCGTAGAGCAATTTTAGTGTTAAAGCTGTTAGAAATGAATATTGTATTAAAAAAATTAAAGTAGAGAAATGGTTAAAAATTAGTGTATCCAACTGTAATTCTAGAATTTAGTATAGTGTTATGGTGCGCAATGAGAGTTTGTTACACTAATACAATATAATTTACTTAGAGTTACAAAAGCAAATTATATGCAAATACTACGGGCAAGCATTGACATGCACGGGTAGACACAAGCAAGCACGTGCAGTCACAAGCAGTTATACGGCACTCATGACCAGAACCGGCAGACAAGGGCAGAGTAAGTCAACACGGGCAAGATCGGTGAGCACTAAAGTGCTGACCAATGGCATGGGCAGCTAACTCGAGGAGTTGAGTCGTGAATGCAGTGGGGGGCCCTCGGGTTTGGCCCCCGTACTCTCTTTCTCATCCGGGTATTTTCCCTCATTCTCCGCCGCGCCGACGGGATTTTCACTCCTGTTGTGAGCTTTTCCTCTTCTGCTGTAAGCTTCTAAAGCTGCTTTAGTAATCCCGCTCTGAGAACTACTGCACCTCTTTCTTCACCTTTTTTACAATTCTGTTGTGCTCTTCTTCTTCAACGCACTCATATTGCGCCGTTTTCTCTTCCGTTTTCGCTGCGCATTTCTGCATCAAGTCGCTCGCGACATTTGCGAGGCATCTGTTTAGGCGGCGCTCTTGCTAGTGCTGGACTTCTACAACTCTAGAGTATAAGTTCTCAGATTTTATTTTAAGTTTCCGTTTTTACTTTTTACTTTTGAGTTTCTGTTTGTAGTTTTTTTTGTTAATTTGTGTGAGTTTTCTAAACCTTGGTGCTCGAACTTTACTAGGTTTAGAATTTTAAAAATTTAAAAAGATGAGAAGTCCAGATGAATTTGAGAGGAATAATTGCAACAACCAATTCAGAAAAGATGAGGAGGAAGTCTTGAATTGAAGACGACTGATGTTGAGAAGAAGAGGAGACAAGCTTGTTGGAGCTGGCTGCTCGATTCAAAATTTTGATTTAGGGCTCTTAAATTATAGAGTAGCTCTTCATTTTGAATATTAGAACAAATGCTGGAATTTCTTGAGCAGTTTAGGGTTGAATTGGAAAAGTTGAGAAACCCTTTCAATTGCCAATATCTGAGAGTCGTCGGTCATATTCTACTTCATGATTTTAGAGATTCATGATGCTTATGTTGACTTGTAGAATTGCAATTTGACAAGCAATTGCACTTGAATCTGACTAGTATCTGCTTCATTTCTGCATACATGACTCTGCATTGCTTAGAAGTATTTGCTTACTTATCATTCATTGCATAATTCTCTTATTCTGATAATAGTTCAATGAGTATTGCATTGGATTTTGTTTTCTTGAGATATAAGTGTAGTTTAGAAGTCCATCCTTGTATTGACTTTTTGAGGCACTTCGTGAGAATACCTTCGTGAGAATTGCTTTTGAAGGTATTCTCACAAAGTGCCTGTAGTTGCTTGCAATCCTTTCTAAGTAGCTATACCTGCTGTGTACTGGAGTTCTCATTTCTCTCATAACTCCGTCAACATTCAGTGAATGATATCACAAAACTGATCAAATTTGAATGCTATATTGTTTGCTTCAGATTAACATCAAAGCTCAAGCTTGTGCAATTGTATCCACTCTCTACTTGCTAGAAGAAAACTAGACATAACCATGGGTGAGTAAACATTACTTTGCTCCTGATCAATTCACATGATTTTGTAGTACAAAAGTTTGGCTTTGAAGTTGTGTATTTGTACTTTCGACAAAATACTAGTCTTGCTTGTAGGTAGGGTACATGAAATAATCCAACTCAACTCGAGCAAGATTAAGTTGAATTTAATTCTCATAGAAGAATTGAAGTACAGCATTTCAACTCGACTTGAGTTGAATAAGAAGTACAATTTACTACTTAACATTACAACGCTCCAAATATATTTCAATGAGATTCAACTCGGTTTGAGTTGAATTCTTACTTCATGTTTATAATTACCTGGAATTAGATTTGTGACAATTGACCTCGCGAATCCCAAATAACCCACAACGCTTCTTCTCGCAAAAAACTCAAGCTCACACAAAGAGTAGGAAATTCAACTCGAGTCGAGTTGAATCTCTTAACTAGAAGCGTACACCTTACTATAGGTGGTTACCAACAAGCCCAAGCAATTGCTTAACATGAAGCACTACAATTATTAATAAAATGTAGAATCACAAGAATTATTGAAAAGAAACTTCGAGAAAAGATGGCGTAAGCAATTCAATTCGAGTTGAGTTGAATCTATCAACTAGAAGGACATAAACTAATACACTGCTGGTACACGCATTAAGCATTGCGGTTGTGAAATGATGTTCTACAACTCAGCATCGCGGAAGAGATACAATGACTAGATAACGTAGAATCTCACAGTTTTAACTCGACTCAAGTTAAACAGACACATGTCCATCCACTAGAGCCACCGTATCATAGATTCAACTCAACCTAAGTTGAACAGAGAGAAATCCACTTATAGAGCCACCATATAATAGATTCAACTTGACTCGGGTTAAATTTCCAACAAATCCACTCATTAGAGCCACCATCAAATAAATTCAACTCGACTTGAGTTAAACAAATACAATTGATCTTATTGGAGCCACTACAAGAGAGATTCAACTCGACTCGAATTAAATATCCTTCAACTCAACTGAATAGAAACACCATACAATATATTCAACTTATCTCGAATTAAGCAGAGACAACTCCACTCACAAGAGCCACCATATGATACATTAAAGTCAACTTGAGTTAAACATAGACAACTCCCTCACCAGCGCCACCGTAAGATAAATTCAACTCCAGTCAAGTTGAATACAAATCGAGCGACTATGATTTACTTTCATCCTCTACTCTCAAACAAATTGATCACGTGCTAGTTCAACTTGCCTCGACTTGCATATTTTGACATCAATTCTCAATTGTGATGTGAAACTAATCCAGCTTTTGCGTGTCATCAACAGAGTACAATCCGAAGCAAAGGCTCATAGCATTCTTCAAACCCTATGTTCATCGGGAAGAGGACAATGAAATCTGAGATCCAGATATAGTTGGTCACCTATGGAAGCACAAAGAGTCTCACGATGTCCAATGGTGGAGTAACTATGTTCTTTACCCCCCCACACGGACAAGCTGGCAGCCGTCACCAAGTACACGGGAACGGAGTGTAACCTACCTGTAAATATGGAGGAGAACATCATCAATGTAGTCGTCCTGAACACGGATTGAATCTGCATGACTTGTTTTCTAGACGACCCCAATTAAGAGACCACTGTTGACCAAGACTACCGATTCACATTCATGATTGATACGGTGAAAATAGATTTTGACATATGGGCTCATGTCGAAAGTTTCAAAAATACTCTATACAATTCCTTGGCAAGGAATGCGGAGCAATACATTCGCGAGTTTTGCTTCTTTACCGAGAATGAAGAGTAGCAACCTGCAAATGTTATGGCACCTCCACTCCAATCTTTGGTTACAGGCTTACTGCTATGGTAAACTACAAGGCTAAAACCCCAATTCCGTTACAATGGCACTATGCTATGTGCCATTTTGTCACACCAGATCTTACATTTGTGCTCATATAAAATGGTATATTCTGTAATATCACAATTTTTTTTGTGATATCACTTCTTTATATACATTGTCACTCATTTTTCCTAATATCACCTTAAAATTCTGTTATATCACATGGTTTTTGAACTACAGTTCAGAAAGTTGAGGTGTGCTATTTTACCGGAATAATGCCATTTTAACGGAATTGGGGATCTAAGCTCCAGAGAAAAAAGGTGCAAATGCAGACCCTTTGTCTGACGCAGGAGGTAAGCATGTGTAGTGGGAGCCATGAAGCAATCCTATATCAAACTCCTTAGACAAAGGGTAGTGGATCAAAGAGGCGCAAGGTAAATGCGCCCGTGACCAAACGGAGGCCGGCACTAAAAAAAGCTGAAAACTATAACGACAAAGATTTTGATTCTGGCCAAACCTATGGAGGTTGATCACACAAGCCTAGCGTCGGCCTTGACTGACAACCTTCTTCTTGTTGTAATCAACAACCTTCTTCTTGTTGTAATCAACAACCTTCTTCTCGTTGTAATCGGTAACCTTCTTCTTGTTGTAATCGACAACCTTCTTCTCGTTGTAATTATGCATGGTCAACGAACAACACTGCGTTGAGGCCTCCAAGAAGTTGCAGAGAAGGAAGGATGTGGATGAGAAGATCAGGAACTTTTTCTACTCTTGTAAGTGCTTCGAAGCGTGGAATGAAGACAATGCTATAACTGGAAGGATCTCCTTGTAATACAATAGGGTCAACCACTTTATGAATACGAATCCAACGTGGGCGACCAACATCATCGACGCGAGAAAGATTTGGATTACCTTAAGTAGTCAAGAAAATCCGAAGGAGGCGACTAAAGTGGGCAAGGCCCTGACACAAAGGAATCCAAAGGGCAACAAACACTCGAAGGATGCGTACAATGTATGTGCAACTCCATTCAACTCGAATCGAGTTGAATTGTTTCAACCAATTCAAAATATGATTAATTACAATCAACCTCTCCTAAAGAATCCATTCCGGCTATGACCTGTTTCAACTCGACTTGAGTAAAATTACTAACTCACCATCGCAATTGGTTGTTACACGAGTTTATAGAGGTTGCAAAGCTAAGATTTGCTTTCATGGGGGGAATACACGTATGCAAGCGTAGAGCGGTGAGCGGTGAGCGGTGAGGACTTTTTCAGAAAAATTGTGTGGAGATTTTTAAAAAAAGGATACCCTATTACCAATATTTAGTTATTAAAAATTATTAATTTACTATTTTTTCCCAAAATAACGGCTCGTAAATCCGTGGAAGTATTAATATGTTTATTGTATACTCGAGTTGAAAATTAGGGCTGATGTCATTACAATTCAACATCGTAATATAATGTGAACTTCAATTTAGTATATGACTATACTACAGATAGGGTTGACGTCATCATTGCTTTCTATGTGATCGTTAGAATTTAATTATATGTTGAAACTTATGAAGAAGGCTCCATAGGGGTTAATAAGCCCAATTGTGCTTGAAATAATCATCATATCGTGCCGCCTCAAGGCTAGCTTGTTTAGACATTGTCATTGTAAGGCGGTGGTCTGGGTTCATCTTCCCATGGACTCGTATGAGCATTCACTTGCAACGGTTGTTGCTATCCTGAGCTATAAAGACATAATGTTATAGCCCCATCTCATTTAAATGTGACAAATGTTTAGAATCACAATGAATAAAATTTGAAAACGATGCTTTATTGGAGTACATACTGTGTCCAAAGAACTGTAATGATGAGAGCTATAAAGACATAATATTATAGCCCTATTCTATTTAAATGTAACAAGAGTTTGGAATCACAATGAATAAAATTTGACAACAATGCTTTGTTGGAGTACATACACTGTTCGAAAAAACTGTAATACTATGGTATATATAAATACTAGAAATTCAATAATGAGTTAATAAAATATCATAAGCACACAATAAGAGAAACTAAAAAGGTCATAAGAGAGACTGGAGAACCCGCCCCATGTGCTCCAAAACCAGAAATCAAACTACACAAGTACTCAAGTAGATTTGTTGTTGCTTAAGTCGGAAGCATTGAAGTTATGGTTGCACTGATCAGCTTCAAAATCGAGGTAGCGAAGTATTCCGCACGTGGAATAGGTACATGCTCCCTTACAACTCGAATTGGGGACGGAGCAGCAACGAACTCCTTGGCGAGACGCTCAACATACTACCAGTATGCATGGAACGATTCATTTCCCGTGGACAAGCAAGTCCTGATAAACGTTCGGTGGGTGTAGGTGACCCGACACCTACAACCGGATCATGTTGGCTTCCTTGTGTAAGGTCGCCAAAGTCCTCACTGTCGCGTCTGAAAAGTAAAGCGGATTCCGTTTGTGAAGATGGAACACTTGCATCAATCGGAAGATTATTCGGCGCACGTTGATGCCTCGCTGGAGCGCGTCTCTTTCCACCTCAAGCAGCCCGGCAAATAGGTTCGCTAGCAAAATCATCGTCATCGCCAAAGTCTCGAATGTCAACGCGATCATGCAGTGTGGAGGCAATACCAACTGAAAGAGCAAGATCGAAATCTGTGGGTGGAACGTAGCTCTTAGAGCAATCTAAAAACCATGCTCTAGTTTTTAGCTTTGCAAGAGTAAACCTCTCATACTGGGTTGTTGTGAACGCATTGTGCGAGCTGTCTTGCTCGGTCACGAGGTGGAAAAATGGGGGGAGAGCCATGAAAGAAACTGCACCTTTTGCTACCAATTCACGAGTGAAGTACCTCGGCAAAAATTGAAAGTTAGATTTGGGATAAATAAGTTCGACAAAACAAATTGAGTAAATACTGTATATAAAGTTTCTTACCAGTATACTTGAAGATTGATTGCCAACTTTCCGTTATCAAATTTCTGCAAGTCAGTTGCCCTTGTGAATTTAGGATTGCAATTTGGAGACAAAAACGCAAGGTAAGCATGCTGCCAAAGGGAAAGTCTCCAGAACTCAATGTAGTTAGATGGTCGGATGATTTTGTCGTCCCATACAATTGGCATGGGGTGTCCTTGGAGAATGTCGGCAACAGCAGTCACGAGCACCGTCTCCAACTACATGTATAATGGTGGATTAGATATGTACATTGAACACAACTATATTTTGAAGTAACGTATGAATACAAGAGTTAATACTGAAATTACACAAGATTGATTAAACTTCGAACCTGAGCTTGGAAAGCCGCCTTTACAATCTAACATCAAAACTTCTCTCTTTCATAGGACGGTCATTGGGAAACTGCACACTTCGGCGGACAATGTCTGGACTATTCCAGAATTTAAGCCATTTGGCTTTGTACTCGCGTGAAACATGGGAGCAAGCTATTTTTTAAAGGCTCTCAATTGTCAAATCAGGCCCATGAAACTGTGTGAAGTAGGCATTAATTAGGACACAATAACATGGAAGCTAATGTAAGAATATCATCTTACAGTTGGAATGACAAATAAGAATATTGAAAGGTTGAATGGAGTGGACCTCATCAAAAATTGCCGAGCCATTCTCAGGATTTGCCACCGCCAAGAACTTATCGAAGTTCTTTCCACGTGATTGCTTGACTGTTTTTAGATTGGCTGCATGCATAGCCAATCAAACTCCATGGCCACTTTGTTGGTTTGGTGGTGTATTTTGTTTGTAATGCACTACTGCGAGGTCTTGAGCACGAACAAGCTCCCTCTAAAAGATTAAGCAAAGAATCAATTTAGAGTGGGATAGGATGGAACAAGGGAATCGAAGGAAAGAAAAGATTGAATCTAGTTTGAGTATGGCTTACCTGGAACAAAAATGAGACAAAGACGTCAATAGTGAGGGGATAACACTTAGGTACCATGTCTGGCTTTTTCCTTCAAGCACACTTCATAAGAGGCCGACGGGATCAGGTCCTTAATCGCTTCTAAAGACAAGTTACCAAATGTTCTAATGCATTGTAACTTTGCAAGTAGACTCGTTTTGACGTGGTCAATTTCTGTTGACCTTTAAACAATCATCCGCACAATAAAAGTCAGAAAAATATTAACATATGAGTAATTGATATTATAAAGGAATAATACAGAAGGTAAAGTTACCAGATAATGTTAGCCATGGGGTTGAGAAGGACTCCATTACTTCCTCGTGCATCAAGAACAATGCAGTCTAGTGCTAAATGCTAAGAAGGGTCGTTCTCGTGGAAGTCTTGGATATGTCTCATCCAAGTGGTGAGTTTGTGGTTACCTTCATAGACATACAACATCTTACCCATAAACTGTTGCAGATGAGGGTCTTGGGCCAAGTCTCTCTCAGAAGAGTGATTGGCATCAACCCAATGACTATTCCAAGTGCTCTGAATGTCGTCAACGAGGAGTTCATTACTTAAGTTGTCGTAAAGCGAGACGTACATAACACGGTCACCTTCTCGGTACCCTCGAACGAACTCGTTCTGTAACCTCTAAACGTCGGTTTCTAGAACAGGTCGCACTTTTGGATAGAAAATGAGGCAACTCAGAGGAACGCAAAGCCAAGACTTCTCAACAGGCTTGTTGCGAAGCCCGTTGATGACAACAACAGAATCTGTCGTAGTGCAAAGCCGAATTTCATGTTTGCTAAATTTCGGATCTAATTCACGGAGATGGACAGGGTGCTGAGCTATGCCATCTTCATCTTCATCTTCAGATGGGAAAGGAGGGCTCTCCGTTACTCCCTCTCTCTCCAGAGTAGAGTGTCTCTGAACAAGCTTAGGACTTGCCAGAGATGGCAAGGTGGCAAGTGGGTCTTCGAGTGGAAGAAATTGGACACCCATGTCATTGATTGAGCTCAAAAACGGAGTACTTCAATCTTCATGATTTACTTCCACCAAGTCATTATCGCCAGCGTCAAGACGACCAAAGACAAGAACATCTGGTTCAAGTTCATTTGGTGGAGGGTTGTCATTGTCTCTTTGCTGCATAGAGAGTAGGAGAAATATACCAAGGCAAATGACAAATAACAGAAGCAACCATTTTATCCAAGCAACATGCCAACATAAAAATCATAATGACATATTTGGTTCTTAAATGATTTATCAACCACCATGGGTAGCGTGTTTTGAAACTCTTTGTCTAAGCATGATTTAGAGCTAGACGCTCCGTACGTTGAGGATTAATTGCCACGTTGTCGCATTTCATCTACATCGGAACTCTTAGTCTCCAAATCAATGATCTCATCCAAACTATCTTCAGAGTACTCAGAATTCATCTGCAAAACACGTGAACACAAAATTTTAGTAAAATACAAGAGATAGAAAACTCATTCTATAACATGTATAACAAATGCAAGCAACCAAGAAATACAGTCTTCGATTGGATCGACTTAATCCAAAATAGTCACCACCAACAACACTCTCAGGTTCCAATCCAAACTCCAAGATCATGCTCTCGTACAGGAGGGGCTTGCTCATCGAGGAGCATCATCAACATCGGATCATGAAACCATGAGAATGATGGCAAGCAAGAAGAAAACTAGCAATTGTAAGGACGGATACCTCATTGAACAACGCTCACAGGTTATATTTTCAACCTCGAGCTCATGCTCTCATGTACAAGAGGCTTGTTCATATGAAGCAGTCATGAACATTAGATCACAAAACCAAGAGCACGATCACGCGCTACCAAGACAAACAATCTTCTTTAAGAAGAGGTTAACCCAAAATTGTCACAACCAACAGCACTGTTAGGTTCCAAACCAAAATTTGAGCTCATGCTCTTGTACGCGAGAGGCTCGCCTACCCAGGGGAATCTTCAACATCAGATCACTAAACCAAGATGAATTTCACCTTCCTTCAAAATAACCAGCAAAATTGGATGAAGATGGAACCGAAATATTTTACCATGTTCGCAAGAACAAATAACTCAAACAATCTTCATAGGTTACAAATTCCACCTTGAGTTCAGGCTCTCATACACGAGAGGCGTGCCCATCTTGTGCCGTGGCAAAAATCTGATCTTCTTACCATGAGCACGACGGCAAGTACGAAGGAAACCATCAAGATTGAATCAAGTTGATCATGAAGTTCTGAGGCCATGAATTGCACTTACGAGTTCCGAATCAAACTTCAAGCTCATCCTCTTGTACACAAGATGCTTGCCCATCCAAGAGAATCTTTGACATCAGATAAAAAAAACAAGAGGAATATCACATCTTTGAAGAAAACCAGTAACATTCGATTAAGAAAATCACGAATTTGTCACCACTAACAACACTATTAGGTTCCAAACCAAAATTTGACATGAGATCATCAACATGAGATTACAGAACCATGAGTATATTCGCGAGTAAGAAGAATAGGAGCAGCATTGGATTACTCTTCGACACTATATTGTCACCATAATTGCAATGACGAACATAACCGACAAGTTACAAATCAAACCTCGAGCCCATCTCTCGTAGACGAGAAGCTCAACTATTGGTTTGATCATCATCATCAAAAAATGAAACCATGAGCATGATCGCCAGTAAGAAAAAAACGAGCAACTTTCAATGAAGATCAAACCGCAATACTTTACCACAATTGGTGAAACCAGATACCTCAAACAATCTTCATAGGTTACAAATTCCACCTCAAACTCAGTATCTCGTACACGAGAGGCTCGCCCATCTCGTGCCTTGAACATCTGATCTTCTTACCATGAGCACGGCGGCAAGCACAAAGGAAATATCTTCCAAATCAGATCATGAAATTGAACCTCGAGCCCATATCTCGTACAAGAGAGGCTCAACTATCGGAAGAGGTAGGGGAAGCACCAGTGGCCGTATCGGTGGTCATTTGCCACATCACTAGGCGTCACAACAACAAAATGCATTTGGATTCAACCTCAAAGTCTGAGTAGCCAGACTATCAAGCGCACCAATTTGATGACACTGCCTTGATAAGTGCACCAAATCCATGACACTGCCTTGACCCAGAACATTCCATCCGAGATAAAGTTCACTCAGCACTCAGCATTTGGCACAATCCCTCATACCTCTTCTACTCTTTCAACTTCTTGCAATATCGACGGCCAACGCACTAATCTCCACTTTCCACCATCCACTCACCAGATACAAGCTAGTACTCAGTTGATTCAATGATTGTGCAGGCAGTAGTGTTTCGTAACATTTCCACGACGTCGTCGGGATGCAAGGCCGTGCGTTACTACCAAGAAATGGCCATGCGGGGCACCATTTCTGACATGGATATTGATGCCTCTGACAAGCTCGAGGCCATCTCTCGTACATGAGATGCTCAATTATTGGAACAGGTAGGGGGAGCACCAGTGGGCGTATCGGTGGTCATTTGCCACATCACTAGGCCACACATTTGATGATCACACATCTAGCTCCATTCAATTCAGAACATTATATATAGTCCATTCCACTTCCACCAGCACTCCTATCAGTAATAAGCTATCACTGTTTTCAGCTGCATTAATCGATCATCTTAAGTTACAGTAGCTTCCAGGTCCGAGGTATGTGCAATCTTGCTCTTCCTAGGACATATTTACTGCAATTGCAGGTTCCTGAACTTTGCAACGGGAATATGAGAACTAGTGGCAGAAATTTTAGGGTTCACAAGGCCCAGTAGTCTTGTAGTTGAACGAGTGCGTCACTGACTCGGTTCAAACTTGATCACTCAGATTGTTTGCAACGATATTAGTCTGCAAATGTATATGGTTACTGTGATTTGAAGATCAATGCAGCGTTTGATGTGGTTCTGGTTTCTCCAGATATAATGACATTGATCGGAGGGATGGTCTTCATGGTAGTCCTAGAAATAGGTCTGAGTCAAGTTGCATCGACAAAGGAGCAGGCACACGCAGAGAAGGATTGACACTATGGTCTGCAGTTGTGATCGGAAAGGTGATCTGCGACCAGTGCATCCAAAACAAAGTGTTTCCATTCGCACATCCCATGCAAAATACGTACATGTGCAAAGCAACGTCCAACCATCAACAATGGATTCGCCTATCTGATCCATTGTGCTTTTGCGGGAGCGAAAGTGTTGGTTCAATGCAAGGACAAGTCAGGGAAAGTGGTAGCTTATGCGCAAACGAGACCAATTTCTTTGGGACTTTTGGTGAACTTCAACGGGAAAGAGGATCTGTTAGGATGCTTCATCTACCTGTCCGGGAGCTCAGACAGCCAGTGCAACATTGTCGGAGGTGGAGGCAAGACCTTGAGTCTGAAATTGAAGTTCCTGTTCAAGTTGATGTATGTGGTGGATCCGTTGTTTTACAAGCCTGCAAGGTCGATGGGATTCTGCCCTAAGAATCGTAGTCCACCATCGCGCAGAATCACCGTGCCATTTTCCAACGGGAAACCGTCCACTTGCTCATGCGCGTAAGTCCTTTACATTCTTTTAAGTAAGGTTAGATGAGGGTTGGGTTTCTAACATTATCTATCTCTTGCAGGGACTGGTTGCACCCTGATTACAAGTGCTACTGGCCAAAGGATCTCCAACCTTGGAAGACGACTGTGGGTGTTGTGTTCGGGAGAAGAGCACAGAAGAAGTATGGAAACAAGACCCTGGCTGGTGGTCTTCTCACTAGCAATGAGCTTCTGCGTCAAGCCATCCCCGCTCTCCTTAATGCTCGCACAAACAAGCATTTCTACATGTCTCCTCATGCCATCAAGACCAAATTCTCCAAGGCGCTGTAGGCCTCGTGGTCTGTGAAGTCGGCCCAGGCCAAAGCATTCCAGATTGCTAATTGGAAAGGCAAATGTCTGCTTGTTTCTTGCACGTGGTAACTTTGGCTTAGTATCCTCTTAAAACATATCAGATCTTTTTCTTATTTGATAGTACTCAACTGTAGACGGGAAATATAGGTCTTACTAGTCAACTAGCATGGGTATGAGAATGTTGGAATAACTCTTCTAGGTAGATAACTATGAAGCAGAGTACTCTTATGAAAGAGTTTGCATACTTATGTGTTGTGAACATAATTTATAGAACTATAATATTTCTACTCCAATGGATTTCTACCCCTTTGAATATCAATCACTTTAAAAGCTCAGTTTACTAATTGACCTTTCAATCTAAATTAATATAGTTGTCATTGATCATTATATGTGATTGGTAAATCCTAGTCCAGGCAAGGGAAGAGTTAACCATATAGAATGTACTATGGGCAACAAAAATTGAATGAAGAAGTGGGAGAGTTGTAACATCCACTAAAATAGCATGGAAAACACTAACAAAAGAACTCCCCTCTACATAAACATACATTTATACAAGACTACCCTCCATACAAAGCTCTATTCGAGGCTCTCTTAAGCCAAATAAAAGGCCGATGAGGTTGAATTGGAGAATCCATAGGAGCAATTACAATGAAAGTTCTTTCACAATTAAGAATTAGAATTGATGAAGAAGCAACCCATGAGGCTGTATCAGAAATAACCGTAAGCCATGAGAGTGTTGGGATCAGTGAAAAGGAAGGTCATGAGCCCATGGGGCTTATTATGAATCGGTACAAACTATACATTTCATTTGATATGGCACAACAATAGTAACCAACAGACTTCAAGCATGCATGCAATAAGCATATCTTGAACTGCCACACGCAAATGCTCTCCAATAGGAAGGCCAAGAACGAGGTAAAAACTCGAGAAGTCAATAACAATTAGAATTTTCTTCAAAATCTAGTTTTCTGAGCCGCATTTAGCTTTGGTGAACTAAGTCGAAGAGTGCATCGGCGTCCATCGGTAGTGAGTAAATCATCGTGTCCTTGCACTGTCTTATCAAAGCCAAACTCTCGTCTTGGAAGAACGATAGGCTGAAAGAACAATAAACTGAAGTTTTTAGCTCAAGACTGAAAATCTAGATCAATTGCAATTTGTCTAACATGAAAACAACCTTGACAAGACAAACTTAATAGAAACGTTGAAAAACCTCTGTAAACAAACTCCGAACACTTACACTCTCTTTGAAAAAACAAGAAATAAATTCTAGAGCCAAGGATTCTAAAACACAAAGATCAATAGGAACGAATGAGTAACATGTTATGAAACCCTAATGAATAATGTTGGAGTGTGAAAACATTCTGTGTGCGCACCTTCGCTAACTATTGATTGTGGCAATCAATCTTAAGCAAGCCTATATATAGAGGCCAAGCTGCAAGTAACGGAAAGATATGCAAATACTACAACTGAAGAGAGTTGCAACAAAACGAGGTCATGCAAAACTGCGTTGTTACTACCTTTGCATCCTTCCGATGATGCATCGAAATTGAGGGCTCTAAAAATGTTTGGCAGAGTGCATCAATGAAGGTGGAAATGATGAAGCGACGCCCTCGGAGGTGCGTTGTCCTTCCTCTTGATTTGTCTTTTTGTATATACTTAAGGCAAATAGGTGGTTTTGTTTTCTTTTGGATAGTAATGACATCTCAACTTTTGAGGACTACCACGAGAGGTGTTATTAAATGCATTAATTAAATTGTATATATGATGTGTAGATTGAGAGTTATGAAATTTTTATGTATTTGAAAATCTCGAGACAAGGTTAGAAATAAGGTTTGAAACAAGGTCAAGATTTAGGATCCAGAGTATTTTCTGTTGATGTATGTATGTACATGATACATATTTGCATAGTTGGTAAATTTTATTTTAAGATCGTACTTACATAAAAAACATCCATGAATATCTAAACTTGATCTCATAGAACATGCTTGCATTGGTGAACCACACCCCTTGTCTGTAGGCCTCAATATCAAATCTGCCTGTACTAAACTGCATCTCACAAATCTACAATGTCTTAATTGGATATACAATTGTTACCACAAAAAGTAGACCTGATTTGGAATCCAACTCAACTAATTTTGTCAAAAATAGACTTAAGATTAATAAATCATGACACTCCAAAGTCTTAGCCCTTCATCTTATATGTCAGAGTTTGAAATAAATGACATAAATGACGTTCATCAATAAACATGAAAGCGATAATTTGATGATGTGTAAACAGAATAAATCTCCAAAACAATATAAACAAAATCAAGAGTTTACAATCAATGCATCCAACACTTTCTAGATTCAGAGAATCTAGAGATATTTCACCTTTATAATTTGTACAAATACAAGAATGCTAGTTGGAAAATCATATTGGGATAGTCCAATTTTTTATACTCAAAACTCAAATTGCTATATTGAAGTAATGTGCCATACACCAAAAACTAGGAAGTTTTTCCATTGGATTACCTTAACTTCCATGCACAAATTTTAGAATATGTACAAAAAACACTATCCAAGTAAAACGAGCAAAACTCCCACTTGCTAAGGATGGTCATTTAAGATAAACTTTGCTACAGTATTGATATTCTTCACTAGGAGATACCTTTTGACTAAAATGGATATGGCACTCCCTCCGGCTAAGCCACAACACATGCACACCGAAACATGCACATTGGTCAAGGCAATGGGTGCGAGTACACATTTCTGACTGGTTGAGAGTCTCCAACTTATGACCTTGCCTCCAATTTGGATGGATCCTAATGAAAGCATGGTGTTCTATGAGAGTGCAACAATCTCTACCAACAGTAACAACTAACAAGCAAATACACATGGGGTGCTTGATTAAAACTATGGCAGACTATAGAAACTTCGAGATCTGAGCTTAGCACTGCGGAATTGTGATGTTGGAGGAGGTGAAGATGGCTTTGACCCGGTTACCGAGGCCCTCTCCGTGCCTCTATGTAGTCCCTTGATCATACAACTAGGCTGAGTTTTACTATGCTTTAGATAGGGCGATTCTGCAAGTGGGAATCCATCCATGCAAGTTGGGTGTTTTTGGGTGCGGGCCAAGGTTGGCTGACTGTGCATTTGAGTGTATTTATCGGACGGGACATCAATGCTTGCAATCAGATTTCGGTATAACCTCTTGTCTAGAATCTTCAATGTCTTAGGTCACTCCATGAATCAATGTCAAGTGGCTAGCTCCTAGCTATCCGTCTAACTAGCCACTATAGCCCGGATCAAGTCGTTGCTCATTAAAGAAATATATATATATATATATATATATATATATATATATATATATATATATATATATATATATATATATATATATATTGTAGTATATGTATTTTCACCACCCAGTATGGCAATATTCGTTACTTTGAGACAATAGGAGCACTTTGAGACTATGAGGATATTTTAGGTCTGTTGGATTTATCCCCAGGTTGGGAATAATACTTGAATGCAACCTTTGGGAAACAAAGGTATTCATATATACTGATATGTAAAAGCCTCAAATTATCAAAAAGATTCAATATTGAACATGTAGAATAGTTTTTCTTTATCCTTGGATAAAATATGAGTCTTCAAATTGCCGTCAATGTAACGAATATCGCCATCAATCTTGAATTATACTATCCTAAATTCCATGATAATGGATACCAAGTTCCATGGTCATGGGTCAGGAATATACAAATATTCTCAAGAATATTCTCATTTTATAATTTCTATTTTTATTTTTAGTATTTTTTTATTAATAATAAAAAAATCTCCTCTTGCAATTCTGAAAATGTACGCTCATCGCTCTCCGCTCTACGCTCTACGCCCGCATACTAGCAACGTCGGCTCTCTTCGATGTGAAGAGGGCCCAAAAAGTAGTGTCAACAAGCAAGTGGGCAAAGTTAAGCTCAACATTCAGAATGAGCTGAAAATCATAACTGCTCTTGATGATGACTACAACGTCTGGTCTGAGCTCATCTCTACAACATTCCAAGGAGAGTTCATCCACTCCGACTCAGGAAAAAAGATGAAGGAGTTGGGCAAGTGAAAGCTATCACGTGGAATAATCTCTAGGGAGTTTTTCCGGTGGATTGGCAAGACGAGCTACGCACAACTTACATGGTTAGCCGAGCAGTTGTTGAACAAATCCAATCCGAAGCAGTCACACGCATAATCAAATGTCACGATGAAGCAGATGAAGGTTGTGTTTGTGGATTGCTACAGCGCTTACGACTAGCATGAGCACTACAAAAGGAAGACTATAGTGAAGCACATTATTCACAATATAGTTTTGGAGGTCCTGCTGTTTAGCATGAGCGGGGACTTTAGGAATGATACCTGGAAGAAACTCAATAAGGATTTCAAGATCACACTAGCTACACTCAATGTTTTGCCGACAACTTCTGGAGAGGTCTTCTTCATGCTAGCAAAGTTTCTCTGCAACAATAACAAGTATCTCGAAGAACTCTTGCTGCAAGGACCGGATTTTTTGAAAGTCTTCCTCGCAAATATGCGGAAATTTTAGGTCTCAAAGGGCCTAGCAAATTTCAAGGCCTACAGCCTAGAGCACGACGTGCTAAGAGAATGGCACAATGATTCTTGGACAGAGTCATTTGTGTTACCCGCCAAAGCACCCGCAGATATCAATACCGAGGACCACAACGACTACGAGGATCAAGATCGAGGACCACAATGACCACGGAGATGAAGACCAAGGACCACAGCGACCACAGGGATCAAGACCAAGGATCGCAGGTAAGGAGGAACACCAGGGCAAGATTAGGTTTTATTACAATATAAATAGAGGACAAATTACATAGTTTACACTTCCATGTCTTGCACAAGTGCAGTAGTAGATCCACGAGCGCATTATTGCACATCTATGTAGCCATTCGGCCCCTACTCATTCAATGCAAACACGGACCAACTTTCCTCAATCTTCTTCCTCCCGCTAAAACCCTCCTCCTCTCCTTGCCTCTAAAACTTTGAATGCTCTCATTTCTACGTAGGCCGTGGTGTCATCAATCTTCACAGGCCCAAGTCTTAGTGTCTGGGTCCGCGGGCCACCGCGGGACACAGCGTTGTCACGGGGAACTTGCACTCAGGCTTTTTGCCGCGCCGAGGCCATAGACGCAATGCACAGACAGCGCCCTGGCCGTGGAAGACGAACGAGGAGTAGAGCCAGGGGAGCATAACCCTCGGGCCGCTGATTGTCTAAACCCACGCTCAGACTCTCCTGTGAGTTGACATAGCCACGGCAGTGTTAAACACCCTATGATTAAGCACGATAAATGAGCCCACGCCCGGTCATCGATATTGCCTTTTTACCTTGGCAACCCTGGGATATCCGTGGTTTTGGAACCATGATCCCTGTTTTTCTCCAACCCCCCTGCTCTTACGCCTCTCCTTGTACCTCGAACAGCTCCATACGCATACCTTCGCTAACAATTTGCAAAGAGCATCAAAATCGCAATATTGGACTTCTGAAATCTGCCTGGAGCACAGGAGGCTCAGGATCATCACGCGCTGCTCCATAATTCTACAACGTCTTCCAGGTCTTGAAGTCCATCAATGACCTGGTGACCACTGAAATTCCCGTGTGGGTATGGATCTGTGAATCTAAAGACGCGGAGGCAAGAATCAAGAACCACCTCGACAGTTGCGAGTTTTGGAAGAATCATAAGATTGAGTATACGGAATACATTCCGGCTCAATACGAGCAACTCGAGGATTATACCTACTCATCCAAGAAAGCAACGGATCACGTACACATCCTCTTTTTGTTTTGCAGGAGGCTGAAGCTGAAGATGGCAAACCTTCCTAAGTTCTTCTAAGCTCCTGAGACTCCAGAGTTCAAATTGGTCGCAAAATACAACAAACTCTAGTACCGTATTTATAATACAGAACTGAGGATGGAGCTCTACTTGAAGTTACTTGATCTCCTCTGCAAAGAAGGAGATGCAGCATTAACAGTCTTCGGTGACGAGAAGCTATATTGTGCTGCTTAGGTAAGGACCGACACTTCAATTCAACTTGTTTCCAGTTGAATGGATTGAATTGAGTCTCCTCTTTGTCTATGTCTTTGTTTTCAACTTAAGTTGAGTTAGATCCGCACATTAGAATAGTTTATTACTACTTTTTACACTACAATTCAACTCGATTCGAGTGAAAGGATTAAATTGAGTATGCTCTTTGTCTAAGTCTTTGTATTTAACTCAAGTTGAGTTGATTGCGCCCATTAGAATAGTTTAGTACTACTTTCTCAAGCCAACTTTATTTTAACTCAAATCAAGTTAAACGTACAAGTTGTTGACGTATTCATCTCTTGTTGTGTCAACTTCCAGATGTGTTTGCAAATGAATTATTCAATCAGCCCAAGCGCCAACACAACGTCATTGTCCAACTTTCTATGGCGGTCTTAAATTTGGATCGAAGAGATTTCAAAGGTGGATACAATAACGGTGATCATTCTCAGTCAAAGGAGAAACTCGAAGTACTACCACCAGCTATGAAGACCAAGAAGGGAAAGGAGAAGAAGAAGGCAAAAGAGTATGAGTTACCACATGACGTTGATTATGCTCAATCTATAGTAATTGGGTCAAGTGACAATGATGCAGACACTGTACAAGAAGTTGAGACCTATGGATTCCAAATTCCCATAATGCCCCAAACTAGTCGCGGCTCTTCTTCACGTCTTCGTTCGTCGGAGGAACAAGGTTTCTCGGATAGCTCACTTCCGGCTCCCTCTCCTTTGCCTAAAAAAAATTCGAGGGAGACAAAATCTCTTGAGAGTATGATGGAAACATTGGTAAGGATGCAAACAGAAGCAAAGTCACGACAAATGAGGGATGTTGCAGAAATGTTTGCTTGAGAGCGCGAAGAACGCAGAGCTCGGAGGAGGATGATAAGAGATGGAGCTTGGTGATGACTCAAGCCTACTAGAAAGTACCTTTGATGCTCCAAGCTATCACAAACCTCCATGCAAAGCCGCTTGTTACGCACTCAAAGTAAACTTGTGCTTCTAATCCACAGGGCTACTTAGTCCTCCGGCAGCGATGCAGCTCGACAATCATCTCTTCAACATTCCCTCCCAGTCATGCCATTCAAATCGACTGCAGCTATTGCACCCGCGGGCAATACCGATCAGTTGGATTGTGATGACAAGGTGCGGTGAGTGAATTCTGATCCCCCGAACCTAGTCGATGTGGACATGGAAGTGGTTGATGAAAAAGAGCAGATAGTAACACAGGATGAGGCTCTCAATTGGACCAATATCAAAATAGGTTCAACTCCATGATCATGTCTTTCTATTAACTCGGCTCGAGTTAAATTGCTCCTACAATTGATGGCAGATCGCCTGTAGAAGCCTTTGTGAGTTGTTGACTTGTTGTTAGCCTAGTATATATATCCATAGGACAGTTTTGTTAGATTAGACGTTACGTACATTGTTTGATTACTTTATGTAAATGACACTCATTTTCCTCTCAGTTTGGAATATAGTCATTTTTTCTTACACATTTTTCTCCTTGTCTTTATACCCAGGCTTTGTTGGTCTCTAGGGTGTTCCAAATGTAAGTCTTTCTAATGAGGTCTCCCCAATGCAAGAGAATAGTCCACTAAGTCCTTCTCATGTTGAGCTAAGTTACACGCTGCAAGATGATCACACTAAGGCTCGCATTCCGGATGTCATTCTGCTCATGGTTTACATTCCTCTTCCATCCTCGACCGTTGTACAAGATCCCCATACAAGAAAAACTGACTCGATGGCGCCGATAAGAAATTCAAGTACCAATATCTCAATAACACCAAATCCTTCCTTTATGAAATTGATGTGGTCACATGGTTAGGATATTGAATCGCTTCGTGAAATGGCGTTGTTGAGTCTCAAAATGTAACAGTGGAGTACTTAAGTGTCTACACATTTGTATATCCCCCTTCACAACAGGAGATGAGTAGTTTGTACAATCCGATAGATGCAGCATTGGAGGTTGTACCTCGTTTTATTCCTAAAAAGGTGCCATGCAACTGGCTCAATGTTATCCTGGAATCGCGTGGTATGCTCTTTGTCTGCAAGGAGAAGAGATTTTTGCTGAAGGACCAAGCTCACAACATGGTCTCGAATGTACATTCCTCTGTCCTTCATGTTGCACTCGATTCCAAGGGAGTTTTTTGTTCGGCCCTATTGTCTTGATTTCCTTCGTGAGTTGACTGCAGTTGCATACGTCTTTGTATGGAGTTCAATCGTCCAAGCGACCATGAAGTCTATATGTGATTACTTGTTTATGGGTGTGCCGTCCTCCTACCTTATTTGGGGGCAGAACTCATGTGAGCTTGTGAAGGTTCTTGAACTTCGGAATAAGTTGTCCAACTTCAAGGTGAAGGGGAGTAATAAGGATATTTTCCTTAAATCCGTGGATAAGCTTTTCGATGGTCTAAATTTAAAGTTCAATGCGCAAGACACGATCCTCATCATAAACGATAGCCGTGCAAAGCATGTCGTAAATGAACATGAGAACGTCCTTCTGCCAGTCTCGCGGTCAGAGCGTGATGTCTCTCACAGACTCTTGGTTGACAAGATCCTTCCTTGGATTCAACGGCTGCATCTAAGCCGCAATCGGAACTTGTTGTCTTCCGAAGGAAAGACTACATTGGGCGTAGAATGCTCTCGGAAGAACTCAATAGTTCAAAATATGAGGAATTTATTAGCGCCGTAGAGACTTCTAAAAACTAGTGCATGATTGATCTAGTCACCCTTGCTAGTGCATGATTGATCTAGTCACCGTTGCTAAGATGAGTTTCACATGTGTATTGTGTACATTATAATAAAGGATTACATTGATATTCTATTGTTGGTGACTGGATTTGTTTCATGGCATCTCGAGGTCCAATATATTATCTAATTCTTGTATTTGATGGTGTTGGTTCTGCCAAGATTAATTTAACTCGAGTCGAGCTGATTTGGCTATATAATATTGCATATCATCCTTGTTAATGATTCCTCTAAAATAAACTTATATCCTTGTGTTCCATTCCGTCTCGGATTCGGACAATGAATTTGATTTCCATTCCGCTCCTTCTACTGATTCGATATTAGACTACTGACAATACGCAATTTCAGAGAGTGGAATAGGCCATATTAGGTACTCATCAGCTATCGTACAATTGACTATGGACTATACAATGATGGCAATTGATGTTGGTGTTGTGGATAGCCCTCTTTACAGTGGTTGATGACTATACTCTGCACGTTCTCCCTCCACGTTGAAAAACCAAACAATGAAAGTCAATTCAAGACGAGTTGGCGCTCCACAAAGAAAGCTTTATGATGATTCTGAGTTAGTCCATTGTTAGCCAGGTAAATATGGAAGTGCTTTGAGAGCCTACTGAAGCCGACCAATGTACGTATTTTTTAGGGAGCATAGAGTGCCTTGGTGTCGTAGGAGAGGGAAGAGGTACAAACTTAATGGAACAGTGTTCTGGGAAGAGTACGGGAACCGACCCTGGTCAGCGTTGTCAGCAAGGTTTACTTTTTACTTCGAGTGAACACTCTGTTAACTCAATGGTGGCCTAGGGTGCTTTTGCAAGCCTCAGAAGTTGGCGTCATTGATATCAACGCTGACTTCGTAGTAGTGTGAGAAAGTGAAGTCCAGCCTCTTGGCCGGCGAAGACGAGAGAGAAGTAAGGGTGGTGAGAGTCCTTAGACAACCATAGTTGCTTTAGGTTGTCTATCGAACAGGCAGCGGAGGGGGAGTTGTTCCCTCGGAGAATCACCCAAGGTAGGCAACGACGTTTGAGTAGTAGAGTTAGCCAATAGAGCAAGTGCAAGAATAGCAAGAAGGCAAGAGGTAAGGAATCAGAGGAGCATAACGTAGAGATCAATAGATAGAGGAAAGACTAGCCTTTTGCCTTGTATTGATAATAGAAAAAGAGTACAAGATTTGGTAACCCCTAGTCTCACGTCTCAATGCACTATAAAAAAAAAGGTCCCTATTGTGTGTTTGCTACGCTCTTAAATACCGCAAATGTCTCTGTAGTCTTCTGCTGCAGATTGGTGGCCTATCCTCCCATCTTGATTGCGTCCCCTGTTGTCAACGCTGGCTCCGGTAGCATTTTGCCTTCCCTGTGAGAGCGCAATCCGTCCTCGGATTGGTTAACAGCGGGAAGTTTGTTCTGCAAGTTGTCGGTTGGGTCGTGTGTAGATGTCGTGGACTGTCTTCACTAACATCTTGTTACATCCTGAGCAAATGACATCGCTAGATCGGGGTCGGAGAATTTCCGTGCTAGGTTCGGGTACCCGACGAAGTACTTGCAGACATCCTCCTAAGCGTCGCTAATCTCCTCTTTGTTGTCGCTGGTGTCTCCTGTCAGTACACCTTACGATGCATCGTCTGATAGTCTGTTCAGGTGCTTTCTATGTTCAGCAAATGATCTAAGTGTGGAGATTACCGATGGGCGTAGTCGGCTTGGCGACGTTGATTTTGGCAAGCATTGGTGGATAGGTGCGGTCTCCTCCAGCAGTGGTGGTCGTGGGGACGTCAACGCCACCTCATCGGCATTAGTATAGTGATTAGGTATGTGTACTTGGTTCGCATGTGGCTCCACCGGTACCACTTGAAATCTCTCCTCATGTACAATTAGGTCAACAATGGTCGATTTGTCATCGGTAGAAGGCACCTCAGTTCCTTGCGCAAATGACGGAGAGTTACTTATTTCTTCTTCCGTCAAGTCGCCCTGATGGCCGTATCAATGACTTTGAGACTAGACGCCTTGTCGTAGGAACTTTCGTAATCCGGCTCGTCCAATCCCAAATCCCGCAGTGCTTTGTCGACACACTACGTCACAAAATCCTCTGGCAACGTTTGGCTGGAAGGGTATTTGCACATTGTGTTGCACATTATTGACGCAATTACATTGGCAGCATTGTTCATCTATAGCCTCTTGTTGGCCTCAAAGTTGTCGATGTTGTTATACAGCTCATTCTGTTGCATGGCGTCTGCGGGGGTTTCTTGTTGCCGTTGAGTGGCATCGGAGAGCTGTTGAAATTGCTCCAGGAGTGCCGCCTTGTTGGCCTCCAAGGCCTTAACATGGCCATGTGCTAGGTCACGCTCCTGCTCAGTCGTCCGTATACGATTGTTGGCCGTCTGTAGGTCTAGTTGTAGGATGCCAACTCTGGTGCTCGATAGCTGCCTCGCATCATTTGCTTGGCTCAGGTCACGCTGAAGCTACGACAGCTTCTCCTCCCTCTTCCGTACTCGGCATTTGCGGCTCGCAACTTCCAAGCATTATCGACTTTTAATTTGCGCAAACGGATGTCTAGGGCACCTGTGCTGGCTTTGGTGGCGTCAAACTATGCTAGCAGTGCTTGTACGCAGAGAGTTAGGGCATTGGCATGTGCCTGTAGCTGCTCCCGAGGCGACGTCTATGTTGCCTCTCCACATGACTGCGCTTCGAATTGGATTTAAGAGCGCTTGTTTGTATTGGGCATCGTAGTTGTCGGCACAGCCAACGCTGGCGGTGGTGGGTTGCCACCCAAATGTTGTTGGATGTCCGCGAACGTCATCAGCGGAGGCATCGACCGATGCTCCTTTAGGTAGGCCAATGTTTGATTAATGAAGGCACAAAGGAAGGGGCCATAGGGCTTGCAGACCACGGCTTGCGCTGGTAGTTTTTCAACTCCGGTCGCAGATTTTGCTCCATCATAAGCCCCCAGTTGATTTTAGCTCCGGCCTCTGTTTGCACTAGCAATTCTATTGTCTGCAGTGTGGTTGCAATTGATACGGAAGTTGATCTGGCTAAGTACTAGGGCTTGGGAAGTGTGGCGCCTACCTGCCGCACATCGAATCCCTTGCCTTGTTCAAGATTTACGTTTGGCAACCTCGCTCGCAAGTCGGGTTTCTCGTACCCGCAATCCTCCATCCACCTTGTGAGTCCTGTTCCATCCCACCCATACTGCTGGAACAAATAATAGGGCGAGAATTGCACCTCCACGCCGTCTACGATGCCCGTTGGAAATGCATTTGCGTCGGCGTGCATCACCATGGTGTCGATAAACTGACGCCAACGGCCGATGTCTAGCTGCCAGAGGTGCACGTCGTCTTGGTAGCGCTGAATGTCTCCCGCCGCAGCCTACACACTGTCTATTCTAGAAATCCAATCCGTTGGGGAATGTAGGGACGTGAGCATAGAGCGTAGAGCGTAGAGCGGTGAGGTCCAAGGTGGTATGGTTGTTGAGGAACGTTTTTTTTTTCTTTTTGTTAGAGATAGGGACCCTATGACCATTAATTTTGGTGTTGAGAAATTTTTTAAGGATTAGTTAAGTCCAATTCAGTACCCCAAATTCGTAGATTTAGATCCTATTTCCATGTAAATGTGTTGTTGGCTCTATTTTGTAATTCCTCAAATAAAAAATAATGACCTCTTATTTTATCGTCTTTCTAAATTAGGGTTGACATCATCGTTCGTAAACTTATCAAATAAGAGGTTGCTATTGTCAACTCTTGAGCAAGACGCTCAGCGTAGGTAGGATGAATGTTGATGGAGGGTTGTTGTAGAGATGAGCGTTGCGAGTCAATCGCTCTTTCAGACCTGCGATGCTAAAAGTACAAAGAAAGTCAGTACAATATATTTGTTAGTGCGGAAATCAAAGTTGAGAAAGACAATAGAAGATGGTATTACGCACCAATGAACTTTTGTGGCTTCTTCACTCGCGGTTTGTTAGAGTCATAATCCGCGCATGGGGCTAATTCTTCACTTTCTTCATCACCGGGAGGACCATTCTTGTAATCCACTAGAACACCATCAAAGATCTCTTCGTGAGGTTCCATAGCGATCAGGTGTTGATTTGAGCATGCGCAAGCAATTATAAATGCACCTAAAGATTTAGAAATTCACGTTAGAAATGTGAAATGTGTAAACAAATTCTAAAGTAAACGTTACAAAAACATTAACTGTACTTGCGCTCCAGTCGGAGACAATACCTCCATCGTCCGTGAGGCAATCCACGAAACATTGAATGAAGAAGGGGTCCTTTTTACGTGAGCCTCGCCATGGCGTACCGTTCGGACGATAACGCAATGTCTCTCTGTCTGCAAAGTTACAGACGTGGTCTTGCTTATCAAGAATGATCGCCACACCCGCGTATGCGTGTGCCACTTGCTGAGATTTGAACTTCAAAACAAACTGCTTATGAACATAGACCTTGATATTGAGGTTGTGAGTCTGCGAAACACAAGTATATATATATTAACATACAAGTAGATATGGCATTAATTAGGAATTGTAAAATTGAGAACTAAAAATTGTTGCGTACCTCTTTTTGATGCGGTAGGGTAGAGGCCATAGGCAAGGGATTATATCCCCGCCAGTCTTGAACAACATGAAAATTATACATTGCAAACTCAGAATCGAGAGTACGCTCGATTCTACGATCTTTGGGACGCATCACAAGAATGGCTCCAACGACTGTCAAGTGATATGCGGCAAACATGAAGAGATTTTCAAAATAGTTTTCATCACATTTGTTCCAAGATGGAATCTCCGTAGGAGACACACCAGGCACAGGCAGGTTCTCTGGAGCGTCTGCAAAAATGAGATCAATCCTTAGATGCTTGGGATTATACTCCATCGCCGTACAAGGGTACTTCCGATCTTTTCCAATCTGAGATACAGGAGAATAATTAGATAATTGATACTAGAGTTACAATTAAAGCATGTAAGTAAGGAGGACATAAATGACGAGTGTACGTAATAGTACCTTGTTAATCTGCTTGAAGATATCCAGAATTTGTAAATCCCATTTGTCAGTCGCCAGCGATTGATGAACTAAATCTCCGATGTTCCCCTTTTCGAGATACATAGGCAAGGTAACTGACATATTTGAGGACGAACTGCAACAAATGTGCTTCGGTTTTGAAATTGGAAGTTTTGCGAATTTGAACTGACTCAGGCGACGAGCAGAGTGGGGGGAGTTGTGAACGACACTGAAAGATTGAAGAGGAGAACCCGCATTTGTAAGCCTACTTGCACAAATCTGAGTCAGTTGAGCAACGCGTCTTCCTGCGTTGATAGTCGCTCCTTTTGAAGCCTGAGTCAGATCAGGTTCTTCTGAACCTGCTGTCGGACCCTCTTTTTTTGATTGAGTGCCCAAAATGTTTAAATGCGCATAAAGAATAAGTTAAGTGTCTAGAATCCGACCTAAGTATGTGATAGGCCATATACTATAAGGCAAATAAGTTTAAAACATTTATACATTAACCTTAGAATGTAGTTTTGAATAAGAAGGATGGGTTCATGAACCCGTACTCCGCACTCCAACAACAAGGACTTACTGTCAAAAGCCGGACAGGGTTTAAAGACGGCGGATGAAAGCCGGAGTGGGTGGAAGGACCATAATGACGCGGAGTGCCAAAGACGATTCCGTACGAGGACGGTCATGATGGCCGACGGACAGGTTATGATGGCCGGATTTGAATCCGACCTTCCCTATACAACGCGACTTGTCGGCTCTTGTTGTTACCTGCCTTCTCGCTTTCCTGCTTTCTCGCCTTGTTGCGATCCTGCTTTCTGCCTTCTTGCTTTCTGTCCTACTGTTCTGATCTGGCCCCTGGCCGATCTTAACGCAGCGACTTGTTACTTTTTGTCGTTTTTCTTCCCGATGGCAGGATCAGCATCTGCTTCCGCTCCGGCGCAGGAGGAGCTCAACATCTCCATCAAGTTGGTGCTTCCGACCATTCCGGCCGAGGAAAAAGAGAAGAAGGCCTTGATCAAAGACCTCGATCGGATGGGACTTTCCGGCATGCTGGACACCTCGTGGGGAATGCACGATACGGGGATGGTGCCCGACATAAAGACCAGCGCACCGAACCAGTTTGAGGGGACGGTCAGAGGCAAACCACCGACCTGGACGGCCGATCATTGGAGGGCGGTTTACGGCCCGATCGGAAACAACGGATTAGAGTTATGCGGCCGGAAACACAAGTGGGCAAAGACGGCCTTTCACGAAAAGCCGCAGAAGAATAACGGATACGCGGTGGAGGACTGCAAGGATTCGAGGGAGTGCGCGGGCGTAATGTTTCTGGCGCCGATAATACATGCAGAAAAGCCGCACCGCATCACCATCCGGCTTGCCAACATCATCGTGGGCTCGCTTTGTGGAGAGCGGGAGGTGGATTGGAGGATCGTCATCCACTATTTAGTCGCCCGGCTCGCGGAGAATGTGGGTACGAGCCGGCCGAGCTCCATTACCCCCTTTCTTTACGACTTGTATACAAAAAGGAGGTTCTGATAGAGGATGAGGAGTCGGCGTACAAGATGTCGTTGGCGGCTTAAAACAACGGCGTCTTGAATCCGAGGAGGACGTAGACAACAAGGCCGTCTACTCGGATGAGGAAGAGGAGGCCGGATCCGAAGATAATCGTACTTCCGTCCCAGTCCCCCACTGAGCGTCCGACCTCGGTCGGAGTTCAAACCGACCGCGGCCAAACTTCCACAGCCAGAGACGATTACGAGGTCACAGCGAATTGGACAACTCCGATCCAGCCTAACGACCCCCGCCTCCGTCCGGCCGTATCCTCCCCAAACCCGCCGGACCCGATGATGAGGGCATGGCATCATTTTACGGAGGCCCGCACCACTTATTTCCATTATCAGGAACTAATTGCAAGGATGTATAAGGAGTTTGGAGTGCAGACTTTAATGGAGGTGAAGACGAAGTGGGACTCCAAGCTGACCGAGGAGCGGTATCAGCAATTGGAGAGGCAAATCACGAAGCCTACAATCAACAATAGACGCTTGAGGGAGATGGTCAAGAAAAGGGAAGAAGAGCTCGTGACCGACCCGCAAGCACTTCAATCCGCTTACGAGCAAGTGGTCAAACTCGTGGAGGTTTGTGAGGTTTTGGCCGAGGTCCTCCAAAAGGCAAACCTGTTCGAGGCCTGAATCTTGCAGTCGGAAGTCTTCAAGGGAGAGACTTTCCGCAAGTTCTTGCTTGCAGCGAATACTTACTCAACTATGATCAAGAAGAGCAACAACGAAGTGAAGGTGGTGCTGGATTCCCTCCGCAAATTGCGGGGATGGCTTCAACTCCAGCCTTTACAGGTACGCCAGCGCAGAATCCGGTCGGGAAGGCCGAGCCGGTCGAAGACAGATGCAGGACATTCGAGTCCGGCCAAGAGCAAGGTGAGGATAGAGGAAATCGAAGCCGGCCCAGCTGATTCTCCGGCCAAGAATACCCGCTCAATGGCGAGGCGGCTTATGAATGAGGAATGAGAGAAATCCCCAGCCGCTCAAAAGCTCCACGAGATCGGCATCAAAGTCTCGGAAGAAGAGGAATTGAAGAGCGGTGCTGATATGGACGAGGACAAGAGTGACAAGAAGTTCATAACCGACAGGGGCAAGAGAGTCAAGGCGGGCCGGATTGCAGCAACACCCCTGAAACGGCCGAAGCATGGAGTGAGCTCAAAGCCAAAGAGGTAGGACGGATTCCGAGTGCGTAAGTTTGAATCCAGCCTAGAGTTAGGAAGTCGGATTAGAACAATAGGTAGGATCTTTTTAAAGAAAGTCGCGTTTTGCGGAGTAGGCCGTGTAGGTGGGCGCCGCAATCTAGTTAGGTTTCTAAGTTGTTGACTTAGAAGTACTTATAGGTGAATGTTTGATCACCTACAACATCCCTTACTTGTTAATCAACAACCTCTTATGCGCATATTCAGTGTGATCCTTGCTCTGTCTCCCTTTTGAGGTTGAGTGCTTAGAATTCGTAATCTATTGTTTCTGAGTTGTAAGTTGGGGGTTAGGAATCCGGATCCCTTGTTAGATCGTATCTCTGGAATTGAGGTCAGGTTGGGCGTACTAGTGAGTGCCTTGGGTCTTAAACTAGTCTAGGTGTTTGAGAGAGGGAAACTGCTGTGGTAAACACCTTACCGTCTGGAAGGGTCTGGGAGTAGAGTGTGCGAGGCCAAATTACTATCCGACGTCCAACTGCTACAGACTTGGGTTCCTCTGTAGTCTCAGGAGACGGATCAAGAACAAGACGTGATCGGAATACGTGTAGACGTCCTCTAACCGGATTCGGATCTCTTAGAGTTTGTCATTGTAGTAAGTGCGATAGGGCAATCAGGACGGCCTGCGTGACCTGCTAATCCGGCCTTGTCGGATTAGTTGTGAGGACGTAATGCTTGCCTAGGTGCGGGTGTTTGTGTGAGTAGAGTTTAGATGTGGAAGTTTCCGCCACGGTAAACATAAGGGAAAGAGTCTTTGTGCATCCCATCTTGCAAAGGGATACCCTTGCAAAGCAAGGTTAAACATAAGTTTGGGAATAGAACGGTTGGTGGTTGGCTGTCTTAGCAGTATTTTGTCTTGGTCACTTCACAGAATCCCTCGAACGATACACGAGTCACCTAAACACGGGTATTACACTAATAAACGTGTAAGAGAAGACAACGTAGATACATGGCATCCGACACCTGCAATGTCTTGCGCGATGCAAGCGACTTCTTCGGATTCATGTTCACGATCTACTACAAGGACCTCACCAACGTTGCGTTGCTTTTTGTTTGCTCGAGGTTTGGAGTTTGGAGCAGGTGAAGTAGGTGGAGAGGGTGAGACAGGTGCGCTTGGTAAAATCGAGAGGTCGTCGTCGTCGTCCATCTCCATGGCTATAGTGCAAGGTGCGTTTGAACCGAGGTTTTCAAGAAGATGTTTCTCCCCCTTATGCACAAAGTTCTCCTCGCACTCAAGAAACCAACCGCCTGCCAGCAATTGTGAGCTTATGAACCGCCACTGTTGAGCTTCGGAGAAGATACTGCAGGGATCGTTTGTAACTGAAACGTCTTCGAACCCTACTAGAAAGGACCACGAAGCTAAAGCTATTTTAGCAACAAGCTCTTAATTTAAGTACCTCCAGTCAAGCGAACAATTGAAAATTAATAAAATCGAATGTATGGGAAATATTCCGTTAATAGTGATTAGCGGTTCGAAAGCACATCGGAATAAGAGTCGTCTAACAGTAACTTTGTCACCACCAATCTTTTGGATATCTATGCCTTTGATGAACTTTGGGCGGCATTTGGAGAAAGGTAGTTGTTGAAAGCCTTATTCCATAAGAGCAACCTCCACTTCTCGACATACGCGGATGGATTGAGAACGGCATCAGACCACTGAATGCTGAGTTTGGCTTTCTCCACTAGAATTTGGAGTACACTGACAAGGGATTGTTCCAACTGCAATGAAATAGAACTTGTAAGAAATAAAGACACTTACGAAGTAAGAAAGTGTGAATTCAGAAGTAAAGTGTAATTTACTTGTGTCCAAAGGGAAGTGCGACGGAGGATTGCAATCAAAGTCTTATCTTTCATTGGGCGATCTTCTGGGAAATGGTTTGATCGACGAACTTTATTTGGTGCGTTCCACAATTGCAGCCACTTTCCCTTGAAATAAAAATGAGCATTTGTAGTGGCTACCACGTGCAAACGCTCGATTGTCATGTTGGGTTTGAGGTTTTGACTGTAGTGAGAATAAATCTGTACATGAGACAGATTTAAATTGCAACTTCTCTGTATCGTAACTGAGAACAAGTAGGTACATACTGAAAGTACAAAGATAGTAAAATATACTTCTTTTGGAAATACTTTCTTGAGTTTGTTATTAGCAACAACTACCATCTTGTCGAAATTTTTGCCACGAATTGATTTGATTCCTGCCTTAATGGCATTATCCATGGCACTCTATACTCCTGGCTACGTTTGTTTCTCCTTGGGAACAGTGGCGTAGTAAGCAGTTTCTCCATCGTCCGATGCTTTCGCTAACCTCCTCTGTACAAGAAATAAGTAAGAGTAAAAAATTTTGAAAAAATCAATACTACACATTACAGTGAAGCACATAAGTAATGAACTTACCGCATATAAAAATTCAACAAAGACGTCTACTGTAGCATGATACCAAATATCATTTTCTGCTTTGGCGTTCTTGCAGATTTTGTAATCCTCCGGAGTAATGAGATCCTTGAAATCTTCAAGTTTCAATTTACCAAACTTCTTCATGTATTGTAGTTTCGCACACAAACTGTCTTCGACATGGTCATGTCCGGTAAACCTATAAGGCGGAATCACATACGAGAAATGTTATGTTTGAAGAACGTATAAAATAAAATGAATATAAGAGTTGACAGATAGAAATACTTGTCGATAAGGTGATGAAGATCAGGGTCCGACTGCAGCATCTTCTCAAATTCTTCATTTGCAACTTTCCATAGCGGATTTCCCACACTGCATCTCCTGCATCAACCGTTTTTTCCCTATCTTTCCTATCGAAAGAGAAACCCACCGGTGTGAGCGTTGAGCGGTGAGCGGTAAAATTGAGCGGTAAGAAAAAATAAAATAAAAATTTGATGGCCCTATTACCATGGAATGGGTGGTTCTGAAATTTTGAAATGGTTATTTTTAGGCATAAAAGTACCAAAAACCGTGGATATAGGTTCTTTATCCATTTCTTTTCATGGTATTGGGGTCCTACAATATTTCATAAATAATCCACATTTGTAAGTTTAAATAAAAGTTAATTAAATTAGGGCTGACATCATCATGTGTAACCCATACAATTCAAATCATATACTGGCCCCGTTCACTCACAAATACAAAACTTGAACCAAAATTTTTGAAAGCCCATTAGGACATCAATAAATTTACTTTAATGATTTTAAAACTTAGAGTATAATTAGGGCTGACGTCATCAATTACCTATTACACTTGTCAGTATTATATGTAAACGCTTCGATTTATATAATCTGAAGTTTATAACTAGAAGTCGTCTTTCCGTGTCTCCTTGTAAGGTGTACTGAAAGACATTCACGTGGCATTGTAGTGGTCCGAGTTCGATTCTCCTCAGCCTTGTTTGAGCGTTGCATTGCGTCGTAAAGCAACTATCTTGAGCTATACGAATACTGAACCAGAGCCCCTACCAACATTGGCAAGATTCAATCACTTCAATGAAAAATAAAGAAACCTTCTGAAACTTTTAGTTTCCATTGAGTTTAAAACTTAAACATTTACATGAGTAAATTACGAAATCGTTAAACGTTCATGATTAATTGGTAAACGTCATAGATAGATATAAAAACGTAAAATAAAACCACATGTATGACCAATGCCGTAGGGCAACTACAGAAATTGAAAACATGGTCCTCCTTGTAAGGAAGAATGGGCACACCTGCATACTCTTTAGCAACCTGCCTGATGGTGAATCTCGTGGCGAAAGACTTCAAAACAAAGACCTTAATGTGGAAGTTGTGAGTCTGCGAAATTCAATCCATGAGAGAGATTTAAATAATTATGAACGATGATTTGAATACAAAATGAAGGCCATACCGTTTTCACGTGAGGAAGTGTCGAGGCCATTGGCATGGTATTATATCCCCACCAATCTTGCACCATTCGGAAATCAAAAGCCTTTGACTTGGTTTCCATAGCTTTCTTGACTGGACGGTCCTTGGGATGCATTACAAGTATCGCACCCTCGTCTGTCAACTTGTAGAAAACAAAAAAGAACACACTCTCGAAGTAGCTTTTTTCTCGCTTGTTCCATGAAGGGATTTCGACGGGCGACACGTCCGACACGGGTAAGTGCTCGGGAACGTCTACGTAGATGAGATCAATACCGGGATGCGGGTGTTTCGTGCCCATCTCCTTACATGGGTACTTCATGTCCTTGCAAATCGTTGGAAATCACAATAAATTAGACATGTTATAAGCGATGTGTTTCAATCAAAATTTCGGAAAGAAAATAATGTAATGTAATATTTAAGACATCATACCTTTCTGATGTGGTTGATGATGTCTAAGACTTACGTGTCTCAGTCTTTAGTTTCATGAGCGGCATTTTGAACAGAAGCTCCAATATCCCCTTTTTCCAAGTACATTGAGAGAGAAATAGTAATCTCAGAAGACAAGCAGTCTCCAACATGCTTCGTCATGGATGATAGTTAGCATCAGAAAAGCCTAAACCCTAAATACCACTATTCTCACAAGACCAAAGCTACAGATTCCTACATGAGGGTGCCTCTTGCAGTGACGGGAATGATTGCTCATGGTCATGGAGATGTTAAATATGCCCACTATGGCCTGGACACATTCGCAAGAAATTCCAACCATACTATTGGATCCATTGCAAAGTTGCTACATGATCTTGAGGAGGCTCCGAAGATTTCTCTCACAAGCTATTTTTGGAGGAAAATACTCAGACTCCTTTTACTAAAGCTTTTTTAAAGGGTTTGGAGATTTGTTTGGACTCCCTTCTTCCTCTACAAGAGGTGGTGATTCTTGCTAAACCCTTGCCTCCTATATTGGTTTTGCAGGTAGATAATGCTTCAGATGACAATAAAAATAGATACGTTTTTGCCTTTTGTTTGTTGCTTGTATACAAAGGCATTTTCCGTGAAGTGTTCATCAACTTTCTCATAGTAGGGCACACACATGAAGACATAGATGTGAAGTTAAAGGCAATTAACTTTCAACTATTCATAGACTTCCAAAATCTCTCATGGATTGTAAGACACACCTTGTGATTCTACATTTGATAGAAGAAGTTTCCAATTTTAACGAGTTTGTTGAAGGTTATTTAGAGAGTGGTGGTGATTTTTTAGAATTCACTCCAAATCCCAACAATTCAAATTGCTACTGATGGATGGCCACTGATGGAGTACAAGATTATGTGCTCGGATAAGAAGTGGTTGCCTGTGCATGGCAACAGAATCCGGTTGTGGTCAAAGACAGAGGACGGGCAACCCATGGTTCCGAATAGTGAACCCTTTCTGGTTGAACCTCGTGCGCTGCACACACTCCATGAGATCAAGAAAGGGTTGTACGGATTTATTTCTCACTGGACCGGAATGGAAAACGATGATCTCTCCGGAGAATTTAGGAACAGGAATGATCCTTTAAAAGAGTATTGGAAGGATGTTCGATTAGCTCTTAATGCGGAACTTGAGCCTCGGAAAAGGTTACTACACGAATTTTGGCCGGCTACGAGGGTACTTCACGACGAGCCGGATTGTAGGCTCAGAGATGGGAGGTTCCAAGAAGAGGATGCAGAGGATGAACCCATTGTTGGAAGTAGACGTGATTGTCGACGCGCTTCATTCCATGTAAATCGCGATACTTTTGCAGGGTATTTTGTTGTAGTTTGCCCTGGGGACAATGACTTGAGGCCAATGTGGCTGATAGGGCGATAACCAACCCCAGTCCACATCCAAGTCATATGCCCATGATCGAGATTCAATAATCTAAGCCTGCAGCTTCTAAACGACACATTAATATGGAAACATATGAACCATGGGAGTGATGGGACACAGAAAAGGGAATTCTTGGCGCAAAGATCGGTCTATGAATCCAACTTGGTCTAGTACAAATTGTATCATGACAGCTTGGAAGCTACGTTTTCGGGAAGGAACTTTAGATCCAAAGGTGGTAATACCTAAGCCTCAAATTGACATCATCAAGGCATCTGTTCAAGTGACTCAGAACAAGACTCTTCTGCAGCAGAATGATGTGTAGTTTAAGTATATAGTGGTTCGTTTTTTTTTTTGACGAAGGGATAGATTAGACTATGGATTTCATTGGTTAGAGATAAATGATTAGTTCAGAGATATGTTAGTTGTTGTCGTTATAGAGTTTGGCATAGACTAAAATTTGCATATACAAATGTTTTTTAATAGCTTGTGAATATTCTCATTATTATTCACATCGACATATCTAGAAGCGTAAGGGTTGGTTGTTACTATTTATAGCATAGTCACATCTCATTATTTGTTCCAATGTCTTTTATTGATTTTTTTTTTCCTTTTTAGAATAATAGAAAAAAGTTAGATGTTTCATACTAATGTTTAGGAACACCAGGTGTGGTTTGGAGTCGATGGCCCTAGATTATTTTGATTGAAATGAAGAAATACAATGACAAATAGAGCAACTAAATAGTTTATAGTTTTGTTTTAATAGCATGTCTCAATTTAATGAACAAATTAAAAGTGTTATTCAAACACAGTTTCATAAATTTGCAAGTCTCATTTCAATGATATGTCTCAATTTAATGATATGTCTAAATTTAAGTAACCAATTTACTGATTTAAAATTAGATGAGATTAAAATGACACTTAAACTTGTTTCATTTTAACAAATATGGCCTTGTATAATATAATGGCTGACTCAATGGCTACGTTTCTTTGTTGGAGGATGGCCTGCCGTTATCGAGAAAAGGGAGATCATCACCGGAACCGTGGCTCCAAAAAAACCTCACATTCATATTTTGCAGGCAACAGCTACACTGAAGACCATTGTTGAAAACTTGACAGATCTTATGCGTCATCATATGCGGTCCATTCCTACGGGAGAGAAGGTAGTTTCAAAATTCTTACCATCTTTGTATTTATGGAGAGACACATTACTTGAGCTAAATGCTAGCAACGCTTTGCAGGGACTGCAACCAATATCTCCATCCTCATTGAGTAGGATACACCAGAATTTCTTCCCAGAGTTCTATGCTAAGCCGAAAGGTAACACCTTCGCACGTTGTGGCGAATGTGATAAACTCAAGCAACTCCGCGCATCTAGCACTCTTAGTAGCCGAGCATGGATTCTTCATGATGCAAGGTTGACTCGCCATATTGCATCACAAAGGGCCTAGAAAAATCTTTATTACAGCAATCAGACTCACTTAAAGAAGAACCCTGAATCCTTTCTCTACATGATTCATGATAAAGTAGATCACTCCAAGACCGCCTCTCTCTATTTCTCCCAGAAGGGTAAAAGTACCAATTCATATATTAAGTTACGTGTTTCAATCACCGGCATATTTGCTCATGGTCATGATGACATACGCTACACGCATTACAATCTTGATATCTACCCTACAGACTCAAATCATACCATTAGTTTGTTTGCTCAACTTCTTCAAGATTTGAAGGCACCTCCAAAGTCCTCTTCGAGAAACTTATTTACTAGTGAAAGAAGTAGCTCTCTTGCTCAGGCTATCCTAGATGGAGCTGATATTTACTTGGACTCGTTAGGACTTGTCCCAGCTGATCCGATTGCAGCAAAATCTTTACCTCCTGTTCTTCAAATGCAACTAGATAGTGCAACTGGCGATAATAAAAAGGGTTTGTTTTTGAGTTTTTTTTGCTTCTTGTTTGCAAGGGTGTCTTCCGAGAGGTCTTCGTAAACTATCATTTGGTGGGTCATACTCATGAGGATATTGATGTCCTGTTTGGAACTCAGGAATGTCACAGCGTCCGGACGTCCGGACATCCGGCGGACGTCCGTCAGACGTCGGGCAGGGGTCCGGAGACTGTTCGTGACTTATAAATTCTGGTCTTTTTACTAAGGGTAAATGACCATCGGGGTGCGTTCATTGGTCAAACCACCCCGTGGACGGGTCCTCCAGCTCGCCGTCAGCCGACCGACCAGCGGTCGGCGAGGGCGACCAGCGATCGGCGAGGGCGACCCGCGGTCGGCCAACGGGTCTGGCTTTTGGTCCGACCGTCGGTCCGAGGTGACCGGCCTTTGGTCTGGCCGTCGGCCCGGCCGACCGGCCGTCGGCCGCTGCGGCCGGCCCTCGCCTCCGGCGACCGCCTGTGGCCGGATGGGCCTTTTCAGCATCCAACGGTTGTCGAGCATTTCAATTTCAAATTGCAAGGGTCATATTCAGAGTTGGATGGTATATAAGAGAAGAGACATTGAGTCTCATTTCACTTCCAAATTTTGAACACTTTACAAGGGCTTTGAGCTGCATAATTCATTTTATGTGTACATTGCTTGGTAGGTATTGAGTTCGGAAGTGAGGATTTCCGTAAGGAACTCTTGCCATTTTTTCACGTCACGGTCCCACCACTCTTTATGACTTTGAGGCTTCCTATTTATCAAAATGGGCCCTGATCCATATGAGCCTTGGTTTAGAGACATCGAGAAGGAAGGCAAAGCGTCCGGATCCTTTATACAGTGCTCACTATGTCATGTAATAGTTTCTAAGAAGAAGAGTCGGAATTTGAGTCATTATGGGTACGAGAAGATTCCTGGACATAGGGATTCGAGTTCTGCCCTTTGCCCAAAGTTGCCTATGGAAATTAGGCAGTTATTTTTAAGATGTGGCGGGGAGTTCCCTCCATATAACGGAGAATTGGACGGATTTCTTGGTGAATGTTCTCTCACTCCATCCACGGACGTCCCAGGTGCCTCAAAACATGACATTCCAGAAACCCCTAGGAGTGACTCTTGTGTAGGGTCCTCGCCACGCACCCCCATGAATTCAGAAAATCCTATGGTTGGAGCAACCTCAGCATCTTCCATCCTTTTGAGGGGAATTAAGGATATTCGCCCAATGTTTGGATCTATGAAGCAAACCAAGCAATCTTCAATTGAAGCTACTTTTGCAGAAGCGGATAGGCAAAAGTTGGATAAACTCTAGGCGAAATTTTTCTACGAAGCAAATATACCATTTTCTGTAGCCTGAAATGATGCATTCAAAGCTGCCGTCATGAAGACTGCTGGATTTTGAAAATCCTATGCTCCACCATCTTACCATGACATTCGGACAAGGTTGTTAGGAGAAGTAAAGACGGAGTTACAAAAGAAACTAGATAGTAGACGCTCGGAGAGCCTTCGGAAGTTTGGAGAAACTTTGACCATGGATGAATGGTCATCTGTGACTAGTCGCCCTTTGGTGTATGCAATGCTCGTGACTGAAGCTAGAGAGCTTTTTCTAGGTCCTGTGGATACTACTGGCATAGAAAAAAATAGCGGTGTACATGTCATCTCTCATGTTGAAGTACATAAAAAACACGCAATTAAGCAATTATGCACTTTGCCAAGTGCACTCAATGGCATGTCAAAACAACAACATTTTCCTCCAAAATGAAAAAAAACAACAAAAATTCCACACAAAAAAAAAATTTAAATGTGGAGGCACTAAACTTAAACTAACGAGAAATAGTATTTTTTTAATAACAAATTTGTTGCTAAATCATGTTTTATTGCTTTGTAAATACTACCAAATTATTATATTCAAATATTGCCAACATCTATTTTATTATTTTGTGTACCATATAAATTTTTGGAATACAAATCCCAATGGATCAATACGAAGGACAACGTCACGTCTTAGAGTGCAAAAATTGAAATTTAAAGAATTTCAAAGATTCAATTTTGTCCTTGAACTTCCTATAGTGTTTCTTTTTAGATTCAATGCAATTTTGATTATGAACTTCTACGTTGTACATTGCTATATGACATTTATATACTATTTTTGGCATTTATACAATAGACATACTTTATAAGAGATAAAAGGCCAACATGTGCTATTCAACGAGAAAATATGTAGCATCTCACTCTATATTATATGAAAATCCATACATAAAATTCATAAACGTACTTTAGGAACTGATAGTAAATACTATAATATAACATGCATAATACTATAACCAAACATCTCATACTTTACTCAAACATATCAATCAAACCTAACATGCCACCTAAACATCATATTGACTTGCTACTTATAAATCTCTGATGCTCTAATCATCCTCCTCCATTGTCCTACCGTCGCGCGCATAGGCCTCATGTACCATACGATCCACCACCAAACGACACTGGGGATCAATAGAATCTTGAAGAAGATGGATGGACGCACTCTCTCGTGCGTGAATCGCTACGGCTCACCGTGGCGAGTGTACCTTATGCCATCGGTGTTATAGTAGAAGCCGTCTCTAAATGTCATCATTGGTGCAAAGGCCTCGTTGAAAGCTATGGTGTCCGCTGATTCCGTAGATTGTGGAATGGATGGCACCATTGGTCTCGTTTGAATTGGAGTATCTAGAACCACCTCTGGTATCTCTGATCCTTCCTCAAAGCCATTAGGTTCCACAGACGAATGAAGCCCGTCGTCACATGAGTTATGATCAGGCGGTACATCTCGTAGTCGTCTTTCGCGCGGTGTCCGTACATTTGCTAATGTGTATGGTGCTGGAATAGAAGTATCCGCTTCATCTCCAAGCTCATCCTCGTCACTACCGCCTTCCTCTGAACCTATGTTCATCGGATCTTCACCCTCGGAAATGCCAACGCTGGTGCTCCTTGTTGCACCTGTCATCTCAGGGATCTGAAATTGTCCTTGGAAGTTGTCAAACAACTTTGTATACAAGAAGTTTAGCCTTTCCAGGCTATCGTCAATGACAATGATCTCCGATCCATGGAAACCTCCATGAAGGATTGTCGGAATGGCCGTTGTAATGTTATACGCATCCAAACCCCAACCAATTGGCAAATACGCATCCACCAGTCTAGAGAGCTCGGATGGCGATCGCTCGAGTCTATCACCCTCCGACGGTTGATGTGTCTCACTCCATTGATCGTGAAATACAAGTGGTAGTGGACGGTCCCCAGAAACATAATTCTGGTTGGGGGAAGTATCAACAGGGTGTTGCATATGAACAACAACACCTCCAAATGGTTCCACCGCTTGCTGTAACTGACCACCCTGTGTAAAGTTGAGGGCATACTGATCAACCGAGTTTGCGCCAAATGCCCAACATCCATGTCGTTGAGTGCCACCCTCGGGAAGTTTGAGCTTCGCGAACAACTCGGCATTAGCAAACACGGCTGGTGGTAACAGTAGAATACTGTTCCATCGTTCAACGCCTGTCATCCACGCTGACAATTGTGCAATAACTTTGGTGAATCGCTTCTTCTTCCTGGGGACCGTCTCCATGCCTTCCCCACCACACGCCGACAATCAACAACCCACAAGTACGATTGTGTCAATCACGGACATCGTGGATGAAATAATCCTTCCCAAGCTCGAACCATAAGATGATCTGGTGTACTGGTCTGAGTTGGCCTTCGAACTTGTAACACCCACTTCCATGTGACGGTAGTGGCACCACCTTCATCTGCTGATGCTTCCACTTCTCCATGTGTTCTTGTTGCAATGTCCTGATAGTGAACCTTGATGGAGGTGGGAATAAGTTCACTTATGTCTGCCAACTTGGACACCTTCTCTCGTGTAGGTTTAGCCCATGCGGCTTTTGTGTCTTTGGCCAAGTCCTTGCCAAATGCATCAATTTGCTCCTTGCCCCCGGGAAAATAATTCCGTACAGATATGTGGAAGAACTCTTCCATGGAATTAGGTGAGCACTCTTTGTTGGACACCATTAACCAACGAGTGATATTAGCGACCGCTTCTTGTCTCATGATCCGGTCAACTGCACCTGCAATAGTACGGGGATCCCTAGACGCATCCTTGATGGCGTGAAAGTAATATGATTGTCGAGGTCTGCGGTTGTCCTCCCCCACTGGCTTAGCTGCACAAGACTTGACTAGCCGTAGATAAGCAGACTGTGGAACCACATTGAGCGGCCTCAACCAATTCATGGTCATTCGCTTCCGATGCTCCCGTACATCCACAGTAGGATCTAGGTTGTTCTTGTCTGCAAACGCCTTCCACTTCTTCTCCTCTTCCTTGCTATAAAAGAGATAGCCATCTTCGTAGTCCTTGCACACTTGAAGGATAGCTTCGTAACACTCGCGCCGAGGATTCCACGCATGAATGGTCAAGTCATGCATCTGCTTTGCCAACCTCTTGATTGTTATACCTTTGTTGCCCTCAACAAGGTTCTTCTGCACTGCATTAGCCGCACACACCAGAGCTTTAGCCCTGCGTTCATCGTCTGCACGAACCAAGCTATCAGGCTTCCCATACAACTCCCAAATCTCGCGTAGCTTTCTCAAGTCCTCATCCATGGTGGAATATTTTGTCCTATTCCATTCCTTCTTGTTGACCCGCGCGGACTTCGCTAGGTACAATGCAGGATCATCGTATATGGACAAATGTTGCCTCCCGCATTTCAAAGATGTTAACAAACTCAGCATGTGAGAGTTTGTGTTGGGCAACCTCTTCCTTCGCAAAATTGCAGGCTGCAACTATGTGTTGTCCATCCACTGGCTCCCAAATGATCCTCCCCTGAAGCCAACACAACTGAGAGTGTGTTGTACCGTGAATAGACGCTAATCCGTGTGTATCAAATATGCGTTGGAACTCTCGTTGTGCTCTTTCGAGGGGGAATGACACCTCTTCTCGCCGAACCACACCATCGTCAGTAGTGACATCCACAATGTACTTGATCGGACGAAGAACCAACTTGCTCACACAAGTCTTGTTCTCTGGATGTCTCATAAAGTCATAAACCTCTCTAACTCTCTTTGCAGAGAGTACCCGATGGTTTGTCAAAGGACTCTCCACTTGGATAATCTTGTCGATCTTCACCTCGAATACAATGTCCCCCCATAGTGATCCTTTCGCAATTTCTGCTTGAGTAGGTATCGGTGCTAGGAACTTACTTGACGTTGAGGCCTCCAACGCCATCCTCGGTTCCGACTCTGAATCCTCTTCGTCCTGGTCCGATACTTCTTGAAACTCGTCCTCCACTGCCGATACATTCAATGAAGAACTCGGTACATAAGCAGATGCTCCATCTTTGGCCGGAAACCTCATGGTTGTAGACCCACTACCCCTACCACGTGCCCTCGATCCTCGTCCAGTTGACCTCGCACCACTTGTAGCCACATTCGACGATCGTCCACCTGAACCAGATGCTATGTCGCCTCTCTCACGTCGTGGCCGCTTTGAAGGACGTCCTCTTCCACATAGAGGAACACTTCCTACAGGCGGCTCAGTAGTCGCGATACGCTGGACGGGCACAGATTGTGCAATCTGCTGAAGTGGCTGGTAATCCAACTCACTTCCAATAACATAACTACGGTGAATTGGATCCGTCTCTTCTGGTTCAGCTGGTGGACCTTGTGATGTTGCATGTGTTGGATCCGCCTCTAGTAATGCTTCGTACTTAATATGGGCATCCATAAGAACCATTGCGCGTGCCACATCCTCCTGTGATAACCCTAGACAATGTGACATATGCTCCTGCCTCGCTGTACGTACTGCAGGAGCGATATTCAGCCAAAATTTCTGCAAGGTATTGAGAAATTTCACGGACCCAGAACTTGCAAGCAAAGATTCTGGAATGGATGCAAGAAGAAGTTGTCTCGACAGAGAAGTCTTCTGCATTGCTTCATCAGCATCTGGGACACACATCACATATATCATGTCAGACGATGGGCGGGTAGTAATTGCTTGAATCTCGCCAAAACGCTTGCCTAACGCTGACGTACGGTCCCTTATTTTAAAAGGTTGGTGCGTCATCCACAAATAAGGCTTTGAGGGGTCCTCTTCTACAATCCACCATCCGTGCTTCTCCCATGTCTTGTCGATTTTGCAGTTGGTTCCGACGTTGCGAGGCATGGCAACCTGATCATCATTGGAACACAATATCATAATGGTTAATATGGTGTAATTTAGAGTCTATTTGACAATTGTTTTGATTTCTATTCAATAAAATATTGATAACTTATACCAAAATTCACCATCCGACCACATGGTTCATGTGAATATAGACAAACATAGGCCATTTTGTTTGTTTTGATTCTAATATGACTCCATGTGGAAGTTGTTTTATGATTGACGACTCTTTAGCCCCGAAAAGCCTAGGCCATTATTCTTCAAGAAACACTTCAAATCTGTCACTATCAAAAAGTGGCTTCAAAATCTAGTTTTAGAGTGAAATTTAAGACTTCTAATCCTAGAATCTTAAAATAAACATTGATATAAAGCCACCAAATTTTTTAGGCTACTATGCATCGGAAGGATTAAAATATTATAGCATTTGAAATCATAAGAATAATTCATTTGCTTAATTGTATTTAGTGGTCTAGCACACTTTAATTTCACTTGGCTTAAAAAAAATTCACTATACAAGGTCTAACTTCTTTAAAATCATGATTGGCATGATCATGTTGGTTACCTTAAAACCAATTTCTAGACATGGAAAAGGTGTGTAGCATATTCAAAACAAATATACAAAGGATCGAGATTGAAATTATTTGACAAAATTTTATGCCACATTTTAATCTTTTGTGAACTCAAGATGCTTTAGAATGAAAATCCAATATGATTGATAAGAATTTATTTATCACATAGAATTTTCGCTAGAAAAAAAAAAAAATTTAAATGAAGATCTATAGGTTTTATGTAGAAAATAGTATTTTTTTTCTTTCCCTTGACCAAAATGTGTGAACACGTTTGACTGGGGTTAAATGCTCTTTTTACAGTGAAGACAATTTTAGAAATTTGGAATCGTAAAAGAAGGTAATATTTTTTAGTCTCAAACGACTGTATGTGAAAGATGTTAGTTCTACAATATCTACATTAATATTTTTACTATCATGTGTTGCTAAATGTTTTCATTTTTCTTGTTCTTAAGCAAGTAACTATAATGTATGACGGGTATCAATATGGGCGGGTATCCCTCATAGGCGGGTATCAGACGTTTGAAATGGCTTTAATATAGTAAATGGGATGTTTATTGGAGTTCACTTGGTTGATTGTTTCAAGGGGTGTGCGCGCGCACACCCCTTGCAATCTCTACTAATTTTTTTATTATTTTTATTTTTAAAAGATTTTTAAATTTTTTTAGGGTTTAAGGTTTTAAGATTAGGATTTTGGTGGCTTTGGTGGCGGCTGCATGGCTGCAACAAAGACCACAAAGAGGATGAAGGGAGGAAGACGAAGATTTTAACATATCGAGTACAAAGTGGACAACTTGAATAGTAGCGTACCTGTACAAGAGCGAACAAGAACCCAAAATGCACGCCGCAACAGTAGCAACAATACCAATGATAGCAATGAGGAATAGCAACAAGATCAGCAAGTAGCAAGCATCGATTCGATAGCAACAAAGAAGCGCGATCCGGTACAATAGCAAAGAAATGATTCGGTACTAGAGCAAGCAGCGATTCGGTACTAGAGCAAGCAGCGATTCGGTACTAGAGCAAGCAGCGATTCGGTACAACAGCAGCAAGCGATAAGGAGAATCGGCAAAAAGATTTTTGGTTGCAACAAGTCACGAAACTCTCCTAGTGCTCTACAGATCGTCCTAGCAGCGTTCTTGAGAAACACGAGCAAGAGCGGAGGAGGAAGAAAAGGCAATAGCAACCTGCAGAAACACGAGCAAGAGCGGAGGAGGAAGAAACGGCAACAACGACCTTCAAAAACACGAGCAAGGGCGGAGGAGGAAGAAACGGCAAGTGTGCCAGAAGATCAGAAGCGGGGAGGTCAGATGGAAAAAAAGAGAGGAGGTGGTAGAGGTGTTCGCCCGGGCACCTCTACCACCTCCTCTCTTTTTTTTTTTTTTTTTTTTTTTTTTTTTTTTTTTTTTTTTAATGAAATAATGTCATTTTTTAGTTGAGGGATGTCTAATCAAAGGTATTTTTATTGCTGTATTATAGCAATTTTGTTGTATGTTAAGTTTTTTAAAAAACTTTCTATAATTATGAAAACAATTGAATGATTTTAGTAGAAGGCTAAATAATGTAATCTACAAGTTATTGTTTCACTAAATTCTTGAAATTTTGTTGTATGTTGTGAATCATTTTTTTAATTCTTAAAATTGACTGAAAATTAAATTTTTTTTTTTTTTTTTTCTTTCAAATTCCAAGATGACTCAAAATGTAAGTTACTAGTTGAATAATCTCTAACGCACAAGTGTTTGCATTGCTAAATTCCGGTTTATTTGTTGTATGTTTCCAGGTCTATATATTTTACATCTATTGAAGAGCATGTCTAAGAATGGACATGTGGTGTGAACACCACTTGGTTCTAAGCCCTATAAAGCTAACTCATTGAGGTGGGAATAATTTAGTTCCAATTTGATTTAATATTTTTTGTTCTTCTATAAAACTTTGTTCCTACTTGAGTGCAATTGAATCATTGATTGCAAGTTTTATTCAACTTTCAATTTTATAATGTAGTAGAAGTTAAAGTTAAAGTTTAAAATTACCATATTTTCCAAACAATAATATATTGCATTCATACAAGAACACATGATAATTCTATCCATCGCTATGATAATAGATCATACAATGAATATTGCAAATATTATTTTTTCTTGCAAATTTAATTGAACCTATAAGTAAGTTGTAACTTTCTATAATCATTGTCATTGCAATAATTATTCCTTTATCCTAAACAATACCACCATCTTTGTGGTTTTATGCACGCTCAAAGCATGATGTAGGATTTATAATAGAAATTGCCATAGGTACAAAGTAAATTGACGCCATTTCATGTTGTCATTGTCTTTTTTTATTTCAATCAACGATTTTTAGCAATGTATTATGAAACGCAAACAATCCAATTCCTAAGGTGTAACATAGTCTTGGACAAGGTATCAAACATAGATGGGCTTATTCATGTCAGAGCGGCCCGACGTCCATATTCTATGCAAAATAGAAGAAGCAGAGATTCCAGGGAGACATCTTCTAGAGAAGGTATATCTACAAAGGTATCTCTTCTAAGCGTGCAAAGGGCAATAGGGCGAGGAGGATGCAAACAAAATTGTTTGAGAGACATTCAAGAACGGTATCTATTGGACATGCGTTATAATGCGTGGGCTTCTACTTATGCAATTCGAAGTACTTGGATGAGACAAATGCTGCTTTCTTTTTATACACGGACGGAACGTTTCCAACGAGATAAATTTGTCACAAAGTTAGATGGCAAACAAGTTTGCAATGCTTGTTATGCTCTGGGCATTGGATATTCACAAAGACGGTTTAAACAACTGAAGAAGGAGTGTTTAATATATGGAAGAGTGGCAGCGATTCACGGTAACAGCCTTTCAAACCCGCTTCGGGAGAGCACTAGAATGTCAGCGGCAGAGGCCTCATTTAAATCATTTGTGGACGAAGCTGGTTGTCCTCAACCTCATCGTTCAATTTTTCGTAAGGATGACAACGAAGTGGTGCCTCTTATTCTCCTGCCCATGAATACTCAGAAGTCTGATATATTCAATTACGTGAACGAGGAGGTGAAGAGAGTTTGTAACGGAAAAACCATTTCAATTAGCTTGTTCCGGAGGATGTGGCGCATCAGATATCCTCACGTCCAGGTACCCCCATTCTCGAGGTTTTCAAAGTGTTATCACTGCTGGGAGTATAAATGTGCCATGGAGGGAACCACGAATGCAGATGCTCGGATCAAAATAAAAGAGTTGTTTATGATGCATCTGCGTATTCAAATGGAGGAACGGAGGGATTATTGGATATTTAAGAGGTCGTGCTATATCAGCCCGGAGTTGTAAATGTGCATCATCGTTGATGGCATGGATCAAAACACTACCATGGTACCGAGAATGCGTCAAACCGTGAAGAACATCGAGTATCGGTTTGTGAAGACCCATTTGTGTGGAGCCCTCGTACATGGGATTGGTTTATACTGCGATGTGTGGTTCGGCGCGCACCACAAACATGATAGCAACTAGGTGGTGAGCACATTGTTGCACGTGATAGGAGATGTGAAGAGGAGAAAACGCTTTTTGCCTCCAACATTACGTATCCAAGCGGATAACTGCACACGAGAGAATAAAAACATTTACATGTTGGCTCTATGTGTTTCATTGGTGGGATTGGGTTTTTTTCAAGAGGTGGAGCTCTCTTTCCTTATAGTGGGCCATACACACGAAGATATCGACCAACGCTTTAGTTGTATATCTAATGTGTTGAAGAGGTCGGACATCGACTCATTGAAAGAAATGCTTAGTCTAATAGAACAAGGTACATCCATAACAGAGGCGTTTGTTAGCGCCAGACTCTTAGAAAATGTGTGGGACTGGAAGTCCTTCATAACCCCTCACTTACTGACGGGTGGGGACTCTTTGGTTGGCATAACCTTTCCGCACCACATGCGATTCTATATGGACAATCGAGAGGGGGTCGGTAAGGTTCGAGTACAACACAAACATTATAGCAAGGATAAATGGGGACCTGAGTTAGGGACAAAAACGTTGCAGTCGCTACCAAATAAAGAAGAACGACCATCGTTTGCAAAGGTGTTTGCAGCTGATGAAAGGGAGTTGAAGGCATTGGATGACTTTATTGCATACAAAGAAAGGTGCATTCAAAGATTCCAACATCCGGAAAAAAATGGTGAAGCGAAAAGAGAGGCCGAACATTTGAAACTATACCTAGCCGAATTTCCAAGCAAAGATCGTAGCAACGAGCATAGTTCTTCACAGCTTTGGCCTTCAGAGGTATTAGAGACATCACCTACTATAGATGCATCAATAGATGTTATTGACGATCGAAATGAATCAAACCACGAGATTACTATTGTGGACCAAATAGTGGCGATGCTTCCAAATTCTGAGGCTAGAGGATACTTTGGTCATCGAAGAGAGAGGCCACCTAACCAAGCAGTGCGTAGGGCACAAAGAACGGCTCGCAGTCACATCTTTGATGGAACCGAAGAAAGAGCGGTATCAGAAGGTACTGACGATCCTTTTCCCCAATTTGATCCTCAATCCGATATCCTTTCTGGACAATTTGTAGCCCTCAGTGTTGATCGTGCAGAAGTAGACGAGGGTGTTCCATTTTATTTAGGGAAGGTGATTGAAGACGGAAAAGGCCGGAATAAAATCAAGATGAAAGTTTGTTGGTATTGGCCAATCATACGAGGGGGAGTTGTTGACGGACCGAGATCCTCTTTACAACGGTATGCAAACTGTTTGGATTCATTGTGGGAGCCATCTGGGGAGAATCACGATTGGATAGAGAAAGAGGCATGTATTTTTTCATGGGCGGACGAACCAGAAAGAATCATGTGTGGCCATAGTCAGGGGAGAAACCGCAATGTCTTTGGAGTGAAGGTTCCAAGCAACATTTGCATTATCCAATCTGCGAAGGCCCACATATTAGAATATATCGCAATGCAAACCCAAGCTATCGACGATGACCGGTTGCAAGCCGCATTAGATATTAGTACGTAGTCCATGTGTTTTGTGTACACATGGTGTTTCTAAGTGTATATACGTACTAGATAGTACAAGATTGCAAGGATTATTTTCAGACGTGTTGTTGCGATGGACATATGGGTTGAATTTAGTTGTATTATCAGTTATAAACATAACTTGGTATACGTTTAGAATCTGTGTATTTAGATACTTTTCTACCACATATATACAAAGCACAATATAGAGTATATTTTTATTAAATGTCCATTGGAACAATTTGGTGCCTACTTTTATTAACAGTTTGGTGCTCGCGTCATTTTGCTCACCAAAAATATATTAACTATAATCTACACAATTTGTAGCATATACTAAGCATTTCAAATATCCCTGGACAAAAATATTTGTATTATTCACATGGATTTATACCAAAAATATGTTCACAATGCCATTAGAAGTCTTTTTATATTACCACTTCTGACAATACACAATATTCTTTGCAAAACACCTTTTTTTCCAGAAAAAATCAAGTTTAAAAATAAAAAATCCATTTTTGCAAGCAATAGCCATCGTAGTACCGAAGTGCAATTTTAAATAGCCGGGTGCATAATTGCTTAATTGCGTGTTAAAAGAAGTTGAACTAGAGAAAATTGTCCAAGTATGCGCAGACAATGTTTCTGTAATGCTCAATGCCTCCAGAATAGTCCTTGAGAGATATCCGCACATTTTTATGCAAGGGTGTGCGAGACATATAATGGACTTGTTGTTGGAGGATTGGGGAAAGGCTGGATGGATGGCAAAAACTTTGTTCATGGCTAATTGAATGTTCAAGTTTATCAAGAGGTAACAAATGCTCCTACCTGTGTTTTGTAAACACAAGGCGAAATTCAGCCTACTGATGCCTGGGAAAACAAGATTTTCTAGTCAATTCATAATGATAGATCGCTTGTTGGAGGTCAAGGAATGATTGGAGCAAGTTGTTGTCGACCCTATGTTCACAGCCTATGCCTCGAAGAAGAAGGTATCTGCTAGGGATAAGCTTATATTCTCCCGTAAGGTCAAGAAGGTGGTGTTGAGCGATGACTTTTGGGAGCAATGTAAAAGATTACGGGATATGGTTGCCCCCGTAGTCTACGCTCTGAAAGAATTCGACGGCAAGGCTCCTAGTACGGGCAAGTCTTGACATATCATGCGTGATCTTGAGAGACATGTCCATACTTTGCATGCACCGCCCATCTCATTGGAACCACTTGAGGTGGCCACCGCAAAAGAGGAGTTTTACCATCGGAAACGGCTCATGACAACTGATTTACATGGCGCGGCTGCACTTTAAATCCTTATTTACTACATGACCAAGAGTTAGCTGACGATCCCAATCTTACAACAGCTTGCAAGCGTGTTTGACAAAAACTATGTCCCGCGGAGGATTATGCAGACGTGGTGAATGAATTTCTTGCGTTTCGAGTAAGGGGTCCACCATTCCATGACATGCTGGAGTCTAAGACTCAAAAAGTAGCTCCACATGCATGGAAGGAGTTTGAGGGTGCTTGTGCTAAGCTCCTCTCTCCAATTGCAAAGCGAATACTAGCGCAGACCGTGTTCTCGTCCGCTTGCGAACGCAACTGGAGTAGCTACTCTTATGTTCACGACAAGAAATGGAATTGGTTACTACCGGGGAGAGCTGATGGCTTGGTCTACATATATTCCAACTCGAAATTGCTTGCAAATGATAAGTTGAGTGACGATGGGCGGTGGTATAGAGAGAACTTGGATTTAGAGGAAGATTAAGTACATGACAACGATGAGGAAGCTGTCGAGGACGAATCAGAGTCTGATGACAATGATGTTTTTGAATTTGGCGATGAAGATGATGATATGACTTTCTTCCCCGCTTCAAATGATGAAGATGCTCCAAATGTTCATGATGGTAATGGTGATTTTATCGCTCATGGTCTTTCAGTGGATGATCTAGATGATGAGCAGCCGTTAGCCCGGTTAATGACACAAGGTGGCATGGAGAAATCAAATAACGTCCTACCTGTTATCGCTACTGGTTTACGATTGGAAAAGGAGGCGATAGATGCGAAGACCACTGCGTGCAACACAACTGCGGGCACTATGAGCTCTGATCCGGTCGCGGAGAATATTGCATCCGGTAGTAAGGATCAGGTATCTGATCAATGTGCTACTCCCCGCGCTTTATTTCAACCCTCTAATACAAGGGTTACGACAACCTTGGAGAAATCGTCTAAGGGTTTAGTATCCCTTTCAAGAGCCAAATATGGGAGCATCTCTAGTGACTCTGATGTACCCTTGGGCAGGTATTTAAAGAATGCCAATGTTCTTCGTACTGCGACGGGGTTACAGCACATGCTTGGCACTTCCAAGTCGCATAAACGAAAATCTCTAACGGTTCCATTTGTTCCGCCTAAAAAACCAAAGATCCCTGTTAATCTCCTCGAATTTGATACTTGGCATAAGTATGGGAATATACAATGTCCAGAGTATAAACCCAAGATCAAAGAGGAGGTTCCAAGCGATTATGAATATGATCCTACGGGGTCTAGTGGAGCTGAAGTGAAGGGAGATAGCGATTATGAGCAATCCTCTGGTTCTGATAAGTAGTTGGATTTGGCATCTTTATGTAGTATAGGTTCATAGAACGTATACTTATTATAGAAATTGTAGCTATAGTTTATTGTAGTACTTTATTGTTATACTCCAAATGCATTTGGAGATTCTATTGTGTACATGACTACATTTAATGTGTTGAAAAAAATTACATATATCTTTACATACTTGTCGCACGATGGTCTTCACTCTCAAGCATAGAGAAGAAATGCACATTAAATCAGAAAGATTGCAACCCTTTACTTCAAAAATGAGGCCCCATGGATCAATGGTGGCAGTTTCATCATTTTTAAAACAACATCCATACAACCTAGAAAAAGCATATATATATATATATATATACGTGCAAACTTAAGGTCTAACAGCCGTTCTAACTTCAAACTGAAGATCCATCCGATTGACCAAACTGAGCTATACTACGAGTACGCGGTCTTTGACTTGGACGGGCAATCCGACCACCCTCTTCATACTCTGGATCGACGGCTGCAATTTCGCCTCTCATCTCCGCCTGCCAACTATCCTCCCCATCTGCTCCCAATTGCCTCTTCCGTTTTTTGCTAAGATCCACTTCTTTGTTACGTAAGATTTCCATGGCCTTTTCGATCTTTGCAACGACATCCAGTAGAACACCTTCGAACTCATTCATAAATAGAAGTTGTGTGTCTTTTGGGTTTAAATGACATTCTTCAGAGCCCCTCGGGACGTTGTGCTCGGGACGAACTTGGTGATATGCCTTACATGGTTAGAAACCTTGTTCAAGCATGCACCCATGGGTCCAAAAAACGCGCAACTGGGAGTTGTGAGTCAGGAGAGATGGCTCTCCAAAGTTGGAGCGCATTCCGGGACATTCCGGGACTTGAGAGTGTTGCCTTTCGGGACTCAATTCGTTGTCCTTCATGGATGGCGGCATGTTGCATGTCTTTGGAAAGCTATGGACAAGTGCTTTCCAAAATGCCAAGGCTCGTGAGCAAAAAAACAATGCTTTGGGAGATATGGCTTTCCAAAGCATCGGGACATTTGGGACCGGGACTGTTGCCACCCGCGACTCCCGAATGTTTTGAGGAGCATAGCTCCCTCATGGGAGCTCTAATTGGAACAAGGGAGGAGTCCTATCGACATCTACTAAAAAGACTACATGTTGAAAATGGGCTCGCACGTTCCATTTGAGTAACTAAGCTACGAGTTAGCCGAGAAGAAGTTGCGGCTCATTTATGAGGTTAAGGCAAAAATAGGTGGTCTTTCAAATAGAAAGTATGTCATGAAAGGCCCCTCAACACAAGAGGGGGGACCTACTGAATACTCAAGAGGGTACTATGAGGAGGGGTGGTCTCCCTCCGCACTTGCACATGGTGCCATGAGGAGCCAAGGTGGCTCCAAAGGGTGAGGCTTGGGATGGAGCCTCACTCCCGCATCTTAGAGAAGATGGAGTGTGCTTTGGAGCATTTCTAAATACGGGGTCGGGAAGTGTCCCTGTACAAGTTAGTCCCCCCTGATAAGGAGTGATCGGGAATCCCTCAAAATGGTGAGGCATGGAAAAGAAGCCTCACTCCCACACCTTGGGCATTGTGGCATGCTCTTGAGCATCCCACAACATTGGGTTGGAAAGAGTCCCGCTCCAAACTAGTCCCCGGGAAAACTAGTGCCGGATTCTGGGAGGATTTCCGGCAAAGTCCCGAATGGGGTGAGAAACAAAAGTGGAAGGGGGACTAGTGGGAAGTTGGACAATGGATAAGGGCGGTTAGCTCCGGGGGTGATTAGTGTCATCCTTGGGAGCTTGGACAATTGTGGAAGGCCGCCCCGTGCCACCAAGTGGTACGCCCATGGGTTGGTGTGAGTTCCGGGTAATGAATATCGGATAATGATTTATGGAGTCAAGGTGGGTTGGACACCTTGACTTGGAATGGTGCTAACATTGTGTGTGTGGGACACCTGCAAGTGTTAGCTAAGTCGTGGGCGGTTGCAACCAACTAAGTGAAGCCGGGATTCCGCTACCAAGTAGGGCTCACTAAGAAACAAAAAAGAGTTGGAGTTATTTGGGCGCGACACGGAATTCTCCCACTTGGATCCTTCATTGACACTATAACCACTTTAACAATCCTGAACCGGGTACTTGAGCAGCAGCCACCGACTCTGCGAGGGACTATGTTCCTACAATCGGATTTAGACCACACTTACACAAGACAACCCGGAAATCACACAAAAACAACAAGGATACATGGGGTTGAGATGCAAGTTAAACCTTTATTGACAGGAGCAGAAAATACAGAAAAGACCCAGAAAATTCCGTAGAAATTTCAATAAGTATCCACGGCTCCCGGTTTTACCGGAAACCCTCATCAGATCCTTAATATCCGGAATCCGAGATTTTCGGAGTGAGTGGACTCAGCTAAGCAACTGCATTTTTGTTTTTAATCTAAATATCTAATCCGACTACCTACTAAATTTCGCCCTCGTCTATCATTGGTCCAGTCGGAATGGAAAGCGGCGCAGCCTTCTTTGCTAACCCGAATCCCTAGTTCCCCGGGTTCGCTAACAGGAGTTCTCTCGGAGTCACTGTTGACTGCAGGGTCGCAATAAGGAGCTCATGCGACTAAGGCTTTGGGTAGGAGTCCGGTCTTCTCCCTCACCCGGTGTAGACTCCCTGGATCCTCTGTTGCCCCCCGGATTGATGTCTTCGGTCCCCACTTGGGTTGGAAACAGCAGGTTCGGATCCTCACTGCTCTCCATTGATCCAGAGGTGTCGGGTGGCCGAATGACAATTTGGCACAGGTCGGCCGGCTCCTGGATCTACACATCAGGGGATACCACTCCGGTACTCACAAGAACTGGAGTGCTAACGGGAGCTACCGGTTTGGAGGGCTTCACCACGTCCTCCGCTTTCTCCTCTTCTGCCCGCATCTCCTCCGGTTGTATCGCGGTTGCCTTCTCAGTACTCTCCTCTGGTACAATCGCTCCGATCTACTCTTGAGTTGAGAGTATTTTGTATGGATCCTCCGTCATCTCCATAATCGGTTGTATAACCGGTTCTTACACCGAGTCTACTAACGGTTGAACTACTGGTTGCACAACCAGTTGTGCTACTCGTTGCATTTAGGGTTGCACTACCGGCTCCACCATTGGCTCTTCAACCGGTATCTTGACCTCTTCCTTCTGTGGATCGGTCGTGGTGTTTCCGGTGACGGCAAGTTCTCCTCGATCTTCCCGAGGACCGACAATGCCGACTCCTACCGGTTGAGCGGATTCCGCCTCTCTTTTGGCTGAGGTGACTACTCCGGTATCCCCCTCTCTGCGATACCGTGAATTGGTGGATCACAATAGCATTCCCTTGACAGAGGCCGAGGTCGAGGAGAAGTTAGACAGTCTTGTAAGCCAGGAGGCTGTTCACACTGGATCCCGGGTAGACGCGCTTTGTTTGAAGCCCAAGGAGAAGTCACCTCTGAACATTCCTCTTTGCAGTCTAAAAAGGCTGGCAGTTGTAAGACCAGCAATGAAGAATGATATTGAACTTCTTCAAAGTTGATTTGTCAATGGAGGATACATTGAAGGCGCGACTGTCTTCTACGTTGCATTAGAAGACGACAACTCTAAGTTCCATGACGTGACTGAGGATGACATGTCGTCATGGAGCGACCACTCGCGTGTTATTAACGATGAGTTCAAATCGAAACTAAAACATGATCCAGTTTTGCAACAGTTCTTGAACAAAATGTTTAATGTTTGGAAGAGGGCAATCACTGGTTGCAGGCTTGGCTACCAATCATCAACAGAAAGGACGCTCATGACATTGAGTGGCAGTTCTCCGTTGATTGTATCATTCTCGACGTCAAGGGTAGAGTTATAGACACGCTTTTGATGTTGTATAATATAAATCACTAAGTTTATACCTCCATAAGCCTTTCAACCATTTCAATTTGAAATTTAAGTCAATTCGTTTTCTCATTCATTGCTTGCCGTTGAATGGATTTTCAGACTCAATCAAAACAGCCATGTGAAGGAGAATCTTGTGCATAAGTGATATCGACTGTATGCAGTTGGAAAAAAGCCTCTTGAATATTTCAAGGGCTTGGTGTCAGAGGTTGATTATAACAAAGCAGAGACCAAAAGTGTTCGGACTTGGTTTTCGCTTACGGTTCCTGGGCTTACAAACTTCCTCTACCATGTTACTTATCACATATGAGTCCCTGCCAATATACACTTTTTTAACGCTTCTAATACACCTTTTTGGTGTAATGCAGAGTGAGATATCTGAGGCTGCTGATACTGCAGCAAAGAATTTGAGAAGATGTTTCCAAATAGGGACGAATGGACAGGACAAGAGAATAACGATTACATCCACAAGCATGTAACAGCCAAGAGAGGTAGTTTAGAACGTGAGTTGAAGAAGCTACTTCCCATTTGTGATGAGAAGTATAAAGGTAAATTCATCGAGAAGGTGAAGGAGCATTACGAGACCTTCCATCCGCCCAAGATGCTCATCGAGAAGCTGTACGCATTTGCAACCTTTGCAATAAATATCAACTCCAAGCTCACTTGGTTGGACATATGGAACTGGAAACCGAAGTCCAAGGAAGAATTGAAATTTCCAAAACAGAAGTTCTCCGATGAGCAATTCAATTCCTTCTTGAACAAAGCTACTTTCTGGGCACAGGTAAATGTCGGCAATTGAATTTGGAGCGTTGGAATGTCTGGCTTCGTATGGAATGTGGCTTTTCCTTTTCTTGCAGCTTTCGGAAGATTGTCAAACCCAAGTAGTTGGTGCTCTCAAGGCATTGAGGGTGGATGTAAATTACGAACCAGAGGAGCGAGACCAAATCATGCAAATCAAGGACTACGTTGAATAAATACGCTGCAGACTCTGAGTTACGGCATTCTACCGAGAATTCCGCCCGAAGGTAGATCCCAAAGACCCGAACTCAGTCGGCATCTACAAAGGCTACCAACCGGAGGACTAGCTTGGTTTCAAGGAGGCATGTTGTCGAGTGTTGTACCGCTACTTCAAGCACGTCTTGCTTGCAGCAAAAGCTGTGCCGAAGCTTCTCGTGTATTTTAAGAATTGGACTGATCCAACTCAAGACACATGCATGTACACAACAACAATTCAGACCATGTATGGGCGTCAGCATTTTGATTTTTGTGGTTGGTACTTGGACTGCCAGAGGAACAAGTGTCCGAGTTGGGAGGTGGATCAACTCAACAGCATTGAACCTGTCTTCTTAAACATCAGCAAGGACGTGATGGACTTAGATGAAGTCGAGGATACCACTCCACCAGCGGTAGTGAATCCCAAGAAATCAAAGAAGCGCCTTAGAAAGGGTGAGTGTGAGGCTGATGTGCAAGCTCCGGCTCCATTATTTGCAACACCAGCACCTGCTATGGCTGCAGCAGTACCAGAGGCAACCCCAAGGACAAGAGTTGCACTTCACGAGGCAGATCATACTCAAAGCCAATTCGTATTCGGGTCCCACCCACCAGAGTCTGAAGTTGAAGAGGCCAACTTGCCATTGGTAGACCGCCGCCAACGAAGACTTCTGATCAACAATCTCGAAGATGATGAGGTCGCTTTAGCAGAGCGTCCACGTTGTGTGACGCCTGCCTACTTGCCTGGAGAGTCATCAAGGCAGAACGGCCGAAGCACGCCCGTAGCGAGTCACCTGCCCCCGTAATGCAGCATTGCCCAAGCTCCATGGTGCGAATGATGGTCGATCCTCAGCAGGTGCGGATGAAATCAACATCTAAGTGCCTCATTGTCAACGATTCGATTGTGCGCTGGATGGAGTTGAGTATGATGAAGAAGCCATTTCAGAAAGAATACGACGACATGAAAGACTTTATAGATGAGGTACTACATCAAAGCCAAACTCATTGAACATGTTTCCAACTCAAGTTACTAACACTTCAAATATGGGATTCAGGTGGTGCAGGGGAGGACTTTTTACAAGGATGGGAAGCTCATGAAGCCAGATAAAGAGCCTATTCGAGCTGTTGATCTGATTATTGCAGATTATCCAGACGGATTACGCGTGCCTGGTGTCTCTGATCCGCAACACGCAGTTCCAAACTGGAACATGGAGGACGTTTCCTTCCTGAAGAGTGTCATGCAATACTCAACGAGGTATGTGCATGACGATGCGGTGATGCTGCTCTTCTACTCGGACTCTTCGACGATAAAAAAGGAAATCATGACTTACTTCAAGAATTTCAAGCTAAAGGTGTTTGACGAATGGAACGGGTTTCAAACGTTACCTCTTGGGAGTCACGTTAATAAATCAAAAACAGTAAATTTTTAGTCGATCTTGAATTCTGTTGAAGCGTTTACATCTTATTTTTTTCGTATATTAACTTGAAATATCGTATTCCAGACAAACATGTTCAAAGCTATTCTACTTGTCGGCTCTCTTGACAAGAAGGTCTCCAATCAGCCAAAGCCACTTGAGATTAACCCAGATCAGTATGTACTTGATGTTGATATCAGCAATGACGATATGTTGTACAACCTTCAGGGAGTAGATGACATTGTGTGCAGAAATTTGGATGGGCGACCTTGGCGAGGTGCAAAGCAAAAGTCTACGCTTCTTTTGAATGCCTTAATTTACGGAATTTGCCCTCAAAATGGCACAATTGTGGACTTCAAAACTGGAGTTGGTAAGATTACTATACTTGTATCTATTTTATTCTATATGTCGTATTTACAGGACTGAAGTTTAGCGACGTTCTTCCATTGCAGGATCCTCCGTGATTGCTGCGATGACTCTCAATCGCAACATCTTTGCAATGGAGAGTGAATCCAAGCTTTTCGAGAAGATTTTCATTCCTCTTCAAGCTGCTCTGTCCGACACACCAAAATCTCCACAACCAGCATTAATACCAGATATGGAAGATTCACCTATTTCAGATGCGTCATTCAAATCTTGCTGTAAGTAAGTTTTTTTGAAGTCTGTAAATTTCATAGCTTAGTGATTCTGAATACTCATTAAAATCGTGTTATTTGCAGTTTAATAAGTCCGGCATTCATATTGAGAAAGCGGAGATTTCAGTCCACATTTCGAAGGACATAATATCTATAGATAAATAAAATTATCACAACACCAATGGAAGGAAATAATCTCATGGAAATACATTGAAATGGATATAAACATCTTATTATAAATAGAGAAATCATGTTCAAAAGTAGTGTCATACTACTCTAATTTGCGTAGGCTACATCGCAATGAGAAAGGGTGTACTATTGAAACTAATATGATCTAATATAACGTGAAAACTACCCATCGATAATTGAGTCCTTAATAATTGAAATTTGTAGCTCAAGTATGCACATCTTGGGATTAACGGTTTCAAGACAAAATCTTGGCTTCCAAGCTCTCGTATTCGCCCTACGAACGTAGGATCAATAGCAAATTCCTCGTGCAATTCTCCGTTATCTTCAAATCGATCCCCTTCACTTGGAGAGTACCTAGAAGTAGGCCAAAATCCATCCCTAAACATTCATGGAGCAGGGACGGGTAAATCTAAAGCCTCACGAACTGCTTTCCAAAAGTAAATGAATTGTTCATGATGTCTATGATAGTCGCCTATTTAATCAGCATCCGCCAAAGACTCCCACAAGCTCATAAAACCACTAATTTCCTTTTGAATGTCTTCTATATTCTTCATTTCATTTGGAACTAGTAATGTTGGATCTCCAAGAGGAACCTGAGGTTGACCATTTGGCATAACTTTCCTCAACCTAACCCCAACACTATCTTGAGGAAGCCACTCGCTATCCGTACACAGAATTTTGTAATGCATCAAAGGTCAGCCGGAAGCATCTTTAAAAAACCTAAATTGTTGGGCACTAGTATGCCCAGATAACGCCTCGTCGCCATTACAAAGGTAACCTTTGATGAACGTCTTGAAATCGGGAACTTACACAATTAAGTGAGGAATAACCCAGTTTTCGTTCGGATAACCCTTTTAGTTGGTAAAAGAGGGTTTCCAAGACAACAACCCCGGTATTCGTCCACGGAGATCCTGTGAAGTGCAAGTCAAACAAGTCCCACCAGTTAGCCAACCCGGATTTGCACTATCCGGGTATTTCTTGATCGCCCACGTACCCTTTATCCTGTCCTAATGCGGCTGCTCGGATAGGAGAGGGAGGGGGTTTTTGGTTTAATTTAACCTCTGTATTCACTCAGAGGGATTTTCCCGGACTTAGTTAAGTGATGGGATTAGGCCACTCTTTCTGTTGATTATTGTGACCGGAAAGGTCACCAGGTTCCTTCTCTCTTAACCTTGTTTAGGTACTTTCCTTACACCACCCTCTACGCTCGAGACTCTAGCCCCGCACGTATGTCACTAAGGAAGTATCCGGTTCTCCTACTACCCGGTTATCAAGACTCACTATTCGAGGCAGTAGATCCCGGGTTACCGAAATGGGGTGGTGCGGCTAGCCCGCAGTTCACCGCTAACACCTACCGACGAGCCTGCCTCTCCGGGTTTCAGCAGTCCAGGGGAACTCAACGGAGAGTTCTCTCGGGAGTCAGTTGAGCGACAGGAATCCCTTTCTGGTCGCTGTGATCTTAGGTGCTGAAAGAACAAACCGGACTTTTCTCTCAGTGCGAGGTGTCGTTCACCAGCCGCACACCTCCCCTATCGGCCTCTCTGCCTTCTTTTCTCCTCTCCGTTCAACAGATGGAACCGCTCTCTCTTGCCCGGACAGCAAGGGCCCTCTGGACTCCGCAAAAACCCCAACCTGATATGCAAGACAGGAAACAAGGAAGCTTACAAAACAAGAGACGAGGGGGAAAAGAGGCGTCTTTGCGGCGGAATTAGGGTTTTGTGAAAGCACGGAAAAGACCCCGAGGAGTCTTCTTCCCTCGGCTAAGTAGTCGATCCTCCCTGGGAGAAGAGGACAAAACTCGACGCTCGAGAATCTTTCTACATCTAACCCTGTCAGTCGTGCGCCGCTATTCTCCTACCCTCATTTAATACTACTTATGCTACCCAAGTCTGACTAGCCTCGGTCAGAGGTATCTGCTAATAATTACCTGGGCCTCGGTTGTCTCTCTTCCGCTTGGTTGACCGTGCAGCCTCGGGAGTCTTGGAGGTGCCAGCTACCTGAGCTTTTAATATGGGCTGGGAGGTGATTTCCTCCTCTTCTCCCGTCCTGCCAAGGGTCGGGAAAGATCCTTCGCCGTCCAGGATCTCCGTGTCTCCCAAAGGAACTGGAATTGAGGCATCTGGCAATACCTCCCCGGTCTCCGGGATATCCACCAACTCCTCGTGGATGAGAGGGATGGTCTCGGAGGTTCGAGTTACCACGAGGGAGGCCTCATTGTCAGGGGGTTCTGACAGGAAGATTACTTCTCGACCGTGGGGCGGCAGGGGTACCCCCGGTCCCTGTCCGGGTTGCCGGGTGTTGGCCCCCACGACCTCCCCTGGTTGGATTGTGGCCTCCGGGATGGGAGTTGGGCTCTCATCCATGGAGTCCACAACCCAGTCCGGTGGGGCCGGTGAGGAAGCTCTCACCCCGTTATCTTCTTCCGCTCCCCGGGAAGCCTCTCCTTCCACAGGAGGTATTCCTCCCCTGGTCGCGTCTGCTCTTCCCTGGCTCTCTTTGTGGAGGGTCATCATGGTCCCCGGTCCTGTCAAGGTCTTCTCCGGGCTTCAGACTGCTGACGGGACTACCTCCTCCATTGCTACCGGGTCGGTGGGTTCCTCCTCCTCTGCCACAACAGCTACGGTTGTCTCGAGGTTGGCCAGGGTAGGAGTGTTCTCTACTACCTCAAGTGGGGGTGCCTCTCCTGGAAAAGCCTTGGACATCTCCCCAATGAGGGTCCTCATCCCCTGAAGGGCTCTCTACATCCGTTCTGTGGCTTTCTTCATGTAAGCTGCCATCCTAGTCGGAATATCCAACGTGGATGCCTGGAATTGAGCGTCAAAAAGCTAGGCCTTAAGCTGGGCCTCTCCGGGTGCGTACAAGAATTTCCGGAGCCCAAAAAGGTGCTGCCGAGCATACCCTTGCTGCTTGGAAAGCTCCTCCTCCAACTGCTTCTTCTCCCGGTCTTGTCGTAGAATGATAAGTGACCCCTCGTTGATGCTTGTCTGGGCCTCTACAGTTTCCCGGACTAACTCCCGAATCATGTCTGGGTACCGCTCGATCAAGTTAGTCCGGAGTGCCACCGCTATCCCTCGCAGGGCCTTGTGCATCTGGATATGCTCCTGCGTGCATATCTGCAAAGCATGGGCGATGGGCTGCAGGGGGTCTTCCTCCGTAATCCGGAATGGGGGGACGGGTAGGCTCGGATCATACTCCGGCCTCTTCGGGGTGAAATCATCCCCCTCTGGCAACCGGGTTGCGTTGGATGGGGCCGCGTGTCCCTCTCCCCGAGTAGTGTGGACGAGGGAATGTTGACCCGTCGCATCCTCTTCCTCTGACTCCGAGGTCTCCTCCATAACCTTCCTCCCCTTCCTCCTAATGGCTCCATCCCCCGACGAGATAGTCCGCTCTTGTCGCGACCCTAATTATTCCAACTCATTTTTTTCTTAGTGAGCCTTACTTGGTAGCGGAATCACGGCTCACTTAGTTGGTAGCAACCGGCCACGACTTTGCTAACACTTGCATGTGCCCACACACACAATGTTAGCACCATTCTAAGTCAAGGTATCCAACCAACCTTGACTCCATAAGTCAATACCAGATACTCATTACCCCGAACTCCCACCAACACCTGGGTATGTCGATCCGGAACTCCCACCAACACATGGGCATGCCACTTGGTGGCACGGGGCGGCCTTCCACAATTGTCCAAGCTCCCAAGGGTGACACTAATCACCCCCGGAGCTAACCGCCCTTATCCATTGTCCAACTTCCCACTAGTCCCCTTCCACTCTTGTTTCTCACCCCATTCAGGAATTTGCCGGAAACTGTCCCGGAATCCGGCACTAGTTTTCCTGGGGACTAGTTTGGAGCAGGACTCTTTCCAACCCAATGTTGTGGGATGCTCAACAGCATCCCACAATGCCCAAGGTATGGGAGTGAGGCTTCATTTCCATGCCTCACCCTTTTGAGCCATTCCTGGTTACTCCCGGGAACCGGCACTACTTATCACGGGGACTAACTTGGAGAGGGACACTTCCCAACCCCATGTTTAGAGATGCTCCAAAGCACTCTCCATTTTCCACAAGGTGCGGGAGTGAGGCCCTATCCCAAGCCTCACCCCTTGGAGCCACCCCGACTCCTCCTGGCACCATGTGCAAGTGAGGAGGGAGACCACCCCTCCTCATAGTACTCTCTGGAGTCTTCGGTAGGCCGCCAACTCTTGTGCTGAGGGGCCTTCCGTGACACAATTTCTTTTTGGGAGACCACCCGTTTTTGCCTTAGTCTCAAAAACGGGCCGTAACTTCTCCTCGGGCTAGCTCCTAGCTCACGTATCCAAAGGGGACAAACAAGCCCATTTTCGACATTTACGTTTTGAGTAGATATTGATAAACTACCTACTTGCCTCAATCGGATCTTCTCCAAGGGAGATATGCCCCTCTGAACATTCGGTGTCCCGGGAGGCAACATTCCCGAGTCCGGAATTCCCGACCACTTCGAGGAGCCATATTTCCTAGACTATTGCTTTGCTCATCATGAGCCTTAGCATTTCAAAGAGCCCTTGTCATTAGCTTTCCAGCAATATGCAACATGCCGCCCTCCACGAAGGTCGACACATTGAGTCCCAAAAGGCAACACTCCCGAGTCCCGGAGTGTCCCTGAACGCGCTCCAACTTTGGAGAGCCATATCTCATGATTCACAACTCCAAATCGCGCGTCTTTTGAACCCATGGGTGCGTGCTTAAACAAGGTTTTCAACCATGTAAGGCACACCACCAAGTTCGTCCCAAAGACAACGCTATTGCGTGCTGTTTGCTCGGGACTCTCCTTGGTCACCGGGGAACGTAGAGGCGTGAGCGTAGAGCTCAGAGCGGTGAGCGGTGAGCGTAGAGCGGTGACGGGACAATTTTGACTATTTTATAACAATTTTTTTTCAAAGTAAAGTTCCCTATTACCACTTAATTTTGTACTGTACTATTTTTTAATGTCTACTTTTAGGGTTTAGGGTCTCTAATTCCGTGGTGTTAGGTCTTCTTTAAATGTTGGTCCCACCTTGCAAAAATATTTCATTTGTATTGTCTTGAAGAATTTATGTGAATATATTGAACGTAGGGCTGATGTCATCATATTGATGAACGTGTAAATTGGAAACATGACTATTTAAAGGTTTAATTGAACATATGTTTTAGGTAATTCTAAAAATTGTTTTTGGGTTTAGGGTTTAGAGATAAATTAGGGCTCACGTCATCATGAAAATACAACAAAAATTCAACGAAAGCAAAGAACGCTAGAGATCTATACTAAATCCTTGGATAGTTGCCTCTTATGTAACGCGCTGCTCACACGAGCCCGGCGAGGAATACTGCGCATGTTGTGAAACAATATTGATAAAGGAAAAAATATAAATGACAATAAGATATATAATTCAATTTTCAGTAATAGGAACTGTCTCATCGTTTAATCTAATGTAGTGGACGGTTTAGACATAATGATGGCATAGCGGAGGTCCGGGTTCGATCCCCATCGGGCTCGTTTGAGCATCGCGTTGTGCACAAGGCAGCTATCCTGAGCTAATAGGGAAAAACTAGAAGCTCCTATAGACATTGACAAATATAGAGTAGCTGTGACCTATAAAAACTTGTATACGTTTTAGAATTTTAAATGTCATTTGAAATAGTGGGGTGTGACAAGTAAACCCAACATATAGATCGAGTACAGAATTGGACATTGAAATTGTTCAATACGGTTGAAGATTTCGATACTGGCAAGCACACATATATGGAAAATAATGTAAATCATATGAAAGTAATGTGTTGTAAGGTAAGGCAACTCATGAGAGTTGGCCCTAACACGATATTCATTATTTTGAGAGTTAATAATCCTCTCAAAATGAAATTGAGAGGTTTTAGAATGATGTTTTGTTGTACACAAATAACTTAGAAAGTTATGATTCTTAAAGTTTCCGTTCAAATTATAGTATAATATGGGGGAAAGTTTGTGCACCGTGGAGTTTCTAAGCCGGACTTCCAATTGATTAATATAAAGACCGGAGTAATTTTGAAATGGACACCAAGTCATGAGCTTAGTGGTTGGATGAGAAGGAGTCTCTGTATAACGCAGGTGGTCCGAGTTCGATTCCGATCGGACTCGTTTGAGCAGCTAAAATGTACACATGACTTCGTGCTGCTAAGTGAGCTTCAGCGGGCAAGAAAATATTTGCTACCAACCAACCACGTACCCTTAATTGTGACATGTATGACACACACAAACATCAGTGGTGCTAACCAGTACTACCTTTTATAACAAATTAAATACATGTTATCATTTTTAATCACATAAATGAATCGACAAAAGTACTAAATGGAAAGAACAAATTAATACTATAATATAGTATAGAAATATATTTTCATAAATGCGTACAATGTATTTTTGATTTCTAATGAAACCCATTACACACAAACAAAGTGTTGCTCGAAGTGAGCTAAGTGACTTGAAAATATTCCATATTCCATTGATACTACCAACATCCTAAACGACACATCCTTGTAGATCATTTGGTCTAACATATCTTCTATATTTATAAATGCCTATAATGTTTTGAATTTGAAACAAAAGATTATTATTTCTAATTCGTAAGACAAAGCCATGACTACGTCGTTGTTACGATACACAAATATGATTGAAATACATATAAGACCTTCAAGCATTAGAAAATTCAACTATAGTATCGTGAATGACTTTAATTTGATCCACCGGAATTTTTAAAGTGCACTCGGTTGTATCCTTCTTGACCTTTGACTTCCATGAAGTCATCAATGAAGCTGTATTCTCCCACAAAAGAGATAGAGTATCGTCAACCTTCCAACGCAATCCTTTGACCGAATCCCATCCATTGTAGGTCTCTTGCACATCTCGATCCCTTGATGTAGGCCGAAAGAATTGAATAAGGATGCAATTTGGCTGCTCGGGGTTTATGTTCGGATCTGACAACGCTCAAGCATTCCACACCGGTCGTGAGTCACCATCAGCAGGCCGAATAGCAACAAAGTATCCTTCATAAACATCACGAGCTACACGAAAAGATGGTTGAGGGCGATCTCGGATCTCTCCAACATATGCTCCATCTTCTCCAAACTCCTCACGAATTTCGCCATCTTCAGCAAATTGGTCCTCCAAAGTCGCATCTATTCTGGACAATGGCCAAAATCTACACATTCGATGGTTGAATGGGAACCTCTAGTCTTTGCCTTCACAAATACGCCAATAGAACACAAGATGTTCATAGCGTCTTCTATACTCTCGATTCTATCTTCATCGACATTGCCTCCCGAAAGATTGATAAATCCAAAATGCCCTTCACAATGTCCTCCACACCCCTCATTGCACGATGCGTCGTAGGAGTTGGATCACCACGTGGCCACAAAGAACGACCTTCCGAGTCCTCTCTCCACAACTTAATTCTGGTTGTATCATTTGACAACCAATCTTCTGCTGTGCACGAAACCTTGTCCTTCATCACAGGACAACCTGTAGAATAAAGAAAAACTTGAATTGTTGTGCCTTCGTATGACCAACAAGTGCTTCCCTTCCATCCCTGATAAACCCATCTATAAATCCTTTAAAATCCGGCACCTCTTCAACAAGGTGGGGGATGGCTGGAATAGATTCCACGTCCATGAAAGATTTCATGAGTAACGGAATAGTGGGGAAATTGTCTTTCCTCAACAACATGCTCCACCTCCCAAACATTGCATCGATGTCATCATGCGTATGCCCAACCAACATGAAATTGACATATACCTCGCGGATGATCTTCTTCGCGACAAGGAGAGATCAGAAACAGAGTACATATCTATTCTTGTTGTTCCCTGCTGCATTGTCCATCTGAACATTGAGAATTGGCGGAAGAGAAATCCCTCAAAGTGGAACAGCTGGTGCTGGACGGAGTAACGATACGCAAGTCTCCGCACCTTGGAGAACAACATCAAAGATAGGTGCCGACCTCGACCGAAGAAAAAGCTCCCTCGAAGAGTACTTTGGTGGCAACTCTATATCTCGGAGCAGCTTAGCAAAAGAGCCCACCGTGTAATTTGAATCGTGTGCGAAAATATCTAGACCGTAATGTGCGTAGCGTACATCTCCGTGGCCATGAGCGATCATTCCTGCGACGAATACTGGTAGCTTCATCAAACCATCGAGCTCCTTACTCTTGTGAGAAAAGACAGGGGAAGCGGTCTTCGCATGATCCACTTTGTCATGCATAATGGTCAAACACTCATGCGGGTAGGTTTTCGACCTATACCGTTTGCATTATATAACTCCCGATGAGCACGGGTCGGCAGCCAAAGTGTACCTCGAGCTTCTTTGCCCAAAGTAGTGCTTGTTGCGACCCAGGAATAGAGCCACGACGGAGTGTGTGCAACCGATCACATTTGGAGCACCGAGCACAGTTATCCCCGAATTCTACTCAGAGAAGATGGTGAGACCATCTTCAAATTGAAGCCTTCGTTTGCGGCGTTGATTTCCGGGATGGTACTCTTCCATTTCCATGTAGCGGGAAGAATCATGGATACAACCTTCTCTCCAGATTTTAGTGTCCTCGTTTGGTGCGGCATGTGATCCGCAGAGTTCTCCAGGATGTAACGCAGGGTTGCAGTTGCCTGCGACGTGTGCTTGCGCGGTTTAAGCAAAGACGAATTTCCATGGGGATGCGCCATGACGCCATCGGCCACGTACGTTTGAAACCGATGAAAGGTTGCCTCGGACACTCCAGCAATATGTCTCCACGCAGGCAAGCAAACATCGATTCCCTCAACCATGACCACCCTCTTCCCGCCAAAGATTTCGATGAACTCCGCCTGTGAACGTCAAGCTTCATGTGAAACCCGAATCGGTAGGTTGTTCCACTATACATCCGCTCTCGGAAACATCGGATCTTGTCCCTCGGGAAGGGTGAACGCAGATTCGATGCAACATACTTTGCTTGAGACAGAATTGATAGACTCCACGAGTTAATAAGCCTTTGGATTTGACGGATGTTTCGGAGGCGGGTTCCTAGATGTATTGTTGTAACTCCGGCTACGCGATGATCGAGGTCTCGCAAGACGTGCAACACGAGTCATGATCGTGTCCTATCTCATGGTCTCGAGACTAGCCCCATTATAGAAGACTTTATCGATCGGCCACGCCCGACGAATATCTCCACTCATCCGCACCGCCGGCATCAAGGGTCATCGAGATTTGAATCGCGACTCGGGAGTGCCCAAGTGGACCGTTGCTTCCGAAGACGAGATCGTAATCGATGCTCTCACAAAGGCCCTCCGCTACGGGCGACCCTCGTCACCGTAAAGGGTAATGAACTTTGTAGCCCAAAGACGCCGAGGATACCTTCACACATTGGAACGGCTTCCGGAACCTCGGATTGCTCGACAACCTCCTCATCGAGGAAAAATCACCAAGCAATTGAACATCTTGAGCACCATGGTAGAGTCTCAAATTAATCACGAACGCGACTTGAGGAATTGAAGAATATGTGGCGGTTCAACTCGACTCAAGTTGAATACAATTATGACAAAATCACATAGAATTAATTACACGTAGACAAGATGTTGGAATAAATTCTCCGCCAACTAAGATGTCTATGAATTCAAGTCGAATCGAGTCGAATGCCCACAAATAATTGAAGCGAATCTACTTCACGGAAATGTATATCTCTAAATATGTGCTAATTCGATTTAACTCGATTCGAGTTAAATACAAGTAGGGTGATTACAATATCACGTATTTGAGCCCGAGATCTACACCGATAACTTCGACAAGACTCTAGTAAAACACCGGAATTACCAAGATTATATACACCCATGGACAAACAAGAGGACAAAGTGGGTGATGACTAAATCGGGTCCATTGAATGTCAAGTCAAGTCATTTGAGTCCGTGACTTATATCGATACATGTAGATTACATCACGGAATATCTGAAAAATCACGCGATTAACTCGATTCGAGTTAAATCCAATAAAAACGATGTGATTCCGGGAATGTTTGGCGGATATCCACAATGGGATTCAACTCGAGTCGAGTTGAATATCCGCACTATTATCGGAACATCCCATTATGACATTTGGTGATAACTATTTCAACTCGACTCGAGTTGAATGTGAAGACCCATGAATACGACATTTCGGATTCCATGAGATTCATTGATACATATAGATTGTATCACATAATATCTCTGGGAATCCACATTTAACTCGATTCGAGTTTAATACAATTTGGGATGTAATGCTAGAATCGTTGCCTCGAGATCCGACCGAGATTCAACTCGACCCGTTGAATATCCGCACCATAAAGGGAACATCCCCTTCCGAAATTGGAAGATTTCCAATTCAACTCGATTCGAGTTGAATATCACCACCTATTACTATAACATCCTAATTATGAAATTAGAATCGAATTACAATTTAACTCGACTCGAGTTGAAATTGAAACAGACCCTACATACTATGGCAATATAAATTCAACTCGAGTCGAGTTGAATGTTTTAAATATAGAGCCCTGTCTTGAACACATTCACCCGGAAATATCGGCGGAATTCCCGGAACTCATAACTTGACTAAAAATCAATGATACACAATGAATCACTGAAACACCGAGGAATTCAAGCACGCTCACCGCAAATTACAGATTTCGCGAGGAATACTAGGGCTCGCAATTGAAAAAAAGCACGCACAACAATCAAAGAATTCGTATGCGAGAAGACAAACAATACAAGACGAGCAACTTTGATAACTCTGAAACACAATCAAAGTATAAGAGCATGCGCCTCTTCTACAATCAAAACCTCAAAATGGGAAACTACATTAAACGCAGTCAGCACCAACTCAAATACAATCTAAACACACACGCAACTTTGAACAAGAACAGCGGAACGAAATCAAACTAAGCGCACCTTCAGAGCACGGACGAGAGTGAGAGACATTAAAATGAAACATGAGGGACTGCGTTAGCACCCCAACCCGACCTCAACGATTGAATCGGTCGAGTATCCTCGACGCCCGATATCGTGCAAAAAGCCGACACTTTTTGTCGCAACCTGCATTTTGTCTTGATTGGTCTAGGTGAAGCTGGTTACAACCACATTATGGATGCATTTGCCACTGATAAAGTTGGAGGCTTTGCTCGAGTAATAATGGTTTGTCCCATGCACTCGAAGTTGCCGCGTCTGGTTTTGAGTGTTCTTTGTACTTGCGGATGTTTTGATTCTGCTTGGGTCAAACGACAATGGGACACTATAGACAGATTGTGGAAAGAAGAATGTTTGGATGTTGTTGGACCGATTGTGGGTCATGCAAGCGATGGCGATAGTCGACGTAGACAATTAATGTTGGCTGATTATGTGAGCAATGAAGGATCCAGATTGCGAATCCCATGGGATGGCTGGTTGTTTTCGGTACATCATGATGAGGAGGGACAGGTCCATGGCTTTCATGACCAAGACTTCATTCACAATGGTAAGAAGTTGATCAATCCTTTAGAGAGTCCGATTAAAACTCTTCGGCTTGGAAGAGATGAGTGCTACTTTGATCACTTAGGGATGGTGTACCAGAAGTTTACGGTGGACGAGCATGGCTTGAACCGGGAAGACACCAAGCGAAGGGACCGGCAGAATTGGGCCTCAGCACAAAGAGTGTGCCAAGTGAAGGTAAGGAATTGCCTTCGTTCACTAAGGGTGGCGGATGAGGTACATCACGAAAGGACACTAGCAACTGAGTTGTATTTGCAGATTTGCGGGGACTATATTGACATTTTCCTTTCAGCTAAACTTGACCTTAGAAGTCGTGTAGTCTTGGCTGCAAAAGTATCATTTTTCTTCAGAATTTGGAAGCTGTGGTTCAAGCATGGAGATCATGGGGTTCTAGGTAATACAGAACATGCTTTTCAACAAGAGTCCTTTGTTAGTCAGCAATGCTTTGTGGATGTTCAATTATCATGCCATTATGTTGTTTTTCTCATTTGTCTATTCAGGGACCAATATTCGCAATTTCCAGTCCCTTTGCACCTAACTGGGAGTGATGCTTGCGAAATTTTTTTCTCCAAAGTGGGTGGAATGGTCGGCACAGAACGCTGCTACGACTTCCACGAACTACTGAGATGCGCAAATACTCTGAACCAACTAGCTGCAGTTGAGTATGGGACTAATGGTCTCAAATTCAATCGACAACACAACAAGATGGATTGTGTTTGGGCCAATCTTCATCCATTGGGAATAAATGAAACAGCTCCAAATCTAGGGGACTACACACTATTGGCAACTGATGAAATGGTGGTGGAAGCACTGAATGAGGGGTTGAAGGAGGCCCAAAAGATGTTGCGATCTTTGAATATGGCCCCGTCCACGCACGCGGCATCCAAGCACAAAAGGTGGTTCAACGAGCCTTGGGTATTTGAGAAGGCGGACCCAAAACACTTTGCTTTTGTCCCATCGCAGGTTCCAGTACCAGGTGAAGATGGTGACTTCGAGGTTCTGATGCACGCGGAAGAAGACGAGATTGTGGCAGCACAATTGGTGGATTCTGGTGGGCGGCCACCAATTGACGACGATGGCGACTATGACGACGGATTGGACCCCTCTGTTGTGGCTGAAGAAGAAGCAAGGGACGCAATACAAACAATGTTGGATGACGTCGAACCACAAATGCAATCCATCCTCCGAATGGAGAAGGTATGTCCGTATGTTGAGTACGACGGTAAGACAATCTTTAAAAGCACTTTGGTTTCGCAGTTGAATGGCAATCCCTTCTTGTCCAAAGATCGTCTAACAAGGGTAAGGAATTCTATATATTTTAACAATTCGGAAGAATATTTGGCCGCTGCAAATTCCGAGCATACTTGTCTGTTGGGTTTGGGATCTGATTGTGCAGTATATATGGTGCAACGAAGCACTACAAAAAAATCTACAGTTTCAAAGGCAGTTGGAAAAAGAGGTCGGGAAAATGGTCGCTCCGGCTATCAAGAGTCTAATATTTACGATGGTGTGGACGAAGGGTGCTGGTTTTTGGGAAGAGTTCAAAAAATCAGAATAAAGAACGGGGGAAGGTGGGGTAAAAGTAGAGATCCTATAGATCTACAAAACAGGCCTATTGGAAAGAAGACGACGACTGCCCCAACAATTCAGGTGAGGTTAAATTGGTTCTCACAATCCGGAGGGAATCTAAAGTACAGGTATGACCTCTCTGATTTCAAGTGGGTCGACATTGACTCCATCATCTCTGTCGTAAATTTAACGTATAATCGTACGTCAAGACTGTTCTTGTTAGAACCTGCGGATTGGGCAAACCTAAATGATTTTGTCGCGTCCAACAAGTAGTTGTTTTTAACGTTTTTTTAACGAAGTTCCCCAGTCCTGCTCTTCTGTGTTGTTTTTCCGTTTTTTCCTTAAAATACTGTTGTTATTGTCGCTCTCTCTTTTCTGGTTCCGCGGCAATCGCCATAGCGTCGTCGCTGTTCTGTCGTTGCTGTGGATTATTGACAGCAGGAAAAGCGGAAGGGATTGGACAAACGAGGGTTTTGGGAGGGCATGCTTCGAAGACAAAGGTGGTCTGTATTGCATACGAACTAGGCCTCCATCGCTGACGCAATGAGGGACAGTCCCGAAAATGGAGCATTGATGGGACACTCTGGTAAAGTCTCACCGATCGATGAAAGGGCGATGTGGGAGTGGGAAGGAATTTGCCGAGGTCATGGAAGAGGATATGAGGAGTTTGACATCCTTATAGCCGGAATGGTTCGAGCTCATTGACAATATCTTCTGCATGGCGCGGTCTCCGAAACACTCACATACACCGGTTTTGGAGGGCACGCCAGTCTTGGGTACAGGGAGCATCCCCAGTATTAATTTTGCCTTAAATTTTTCTATTTTTCTTTCTCGCATTTTATCAGTGCTATATCTCGCATTTTCCCATTCCTCCAACTGATCGAGCGATTCTTACAGGGCATACCTCTTGATCATCAAGCATCCTGCAAAGCTACTACAGCTAGCTCTCATGCGCCTTAAGTTTCGAGTGAAGCACACTGCAATGTGCTAAGTGATCGCAACGTCTTTACTCATCTCACATCACAATTGTTAGCATTACATTGTGGAGCTCAATCAATTCTGAGTGAGTTATTGCAGCTGATTTCTGCTTAAACTGAAGGAGCCTTCGATGAAATTAGCCTATTGAATGTTTTCTAGCACTGTAAGAAAGGATGCCATGGCTATGAAGTCAATAAATTTTAAGTAGATTCTTGTCATTTCATGAATATGGGATGCTTCATCTGCGGTGTGCTTTCTCATGCTAGAACTGAAGCAGTCATTGGAATGGAGGGCAGGAGGCTTCGATGTAACTAATTGAATGTGTGGGCTGTTCTTGCCTTAATTTTTGCCATAATTTATATGTGGCACTCCCAAGAGGGGGTCCATGTGGCACCCCAGAAGGGGTATTAATTAATTAATCTCAGAAATTCATCCAATGACACTATGCAGCAACATCTCATACATCTCACTATGACAGGCATTTGGTGTCTGTAACATTGAGCTGGATTGTAGACTCTTAGTGCATGGCCTGAACTTTAAATTTTTGCATGCGGTTCTCCTTCTTTCTAACATTTAAGGTTACTGAAGTTTGAAAGGAGATTAAAAATAAAATAGGGCCATTGCAAACCTTGCTAAAATTTATTCAACCTACCTCAACCCCTTGAGCTAATGCCCAATATTTCAAAATTATATAAGATAACGGGGTATGTAATTCCATGCTGAAAAAATAATAGCCACACCACAATACCCCTTTGCACGCACGTAGTTAAGGAAATCACCACTAAGTGTCCTCCCAGTGTAGATCATTTGGTCTACTATATCTTCTATATTTATAAATGCGTACAATCTTTTGAATTTGAAACAAAATATTATTATTTCTAAGTCGTAAGACAAAGCCATGAGAAAGCCATGAAGCTGTATTCTCCCACAAAGGAGGTTGAGTATCGTCAACCTTCCAACGCAATCCTTTGACTGAATCCCATCTATTGTAGGTCTCTTGCACATCTCGATTCCTTGATGTAGGCCGAAAGAATTGAATAAGGATACAGTTCGGATGCTCGGGGTTTATGTTCGGATCTGACAACGCTCGAGCATTCCACACTGGTCGTGAGTCACCATCAGCAGGCCGAATAGCAACAAAGTATCCTTCATAAGCATTACGAGCTACACAAAAAGATGGTTGAGGGCGATCTCGGATCTCTCCAACATATGCCTCATCTTCTCCAAACTCCTCACGAAGTTCGCCATCTTGACCAATTGGTCCTCCAAAGTCGCATCTATTCGGACAATGGCCAAAATCGGACATTCGGTGGTTGAATGGGAACCTCTAGTCTTTGCCTTTCACAAGCCGCGCCAATAGAACACAAGATGTTCATAGCGTCTTCTATACTCTCCAGTTCTATCTTCTTGGACATTGCCTCCCAAGATTTGATAAATCCAAAATGCCCTTCACAATGTCCTCCACACCCCTCATTGCACGATGCGTCGTAGGAGTTGGATCAAAGACGTGGCCACAAAGAACGACCTTCCGAGTCCTCTCTCCACAACTTAATTCCGGTTGTATCATTTGGCAACCAATCTTCTCCTGTGCACGAAACCTTGTACTTCATCACAGGACAACCTGTAGAATCCAAAAAAAACTTGAATTGTTGTGCCTTCGTATGACCAACAAGTGCTTCCCCTCCATCCCTGATAAACCCATCGATAAATCCTTTAAAATCCGGCACCTCTTCAACAAGCTGGGGGATGGCTGGAATAGATTCCACGTCCATGAAAGATTTCATGAGTAACGGAATAGTGGGGAAATTGTCTTTCCTCAACAGCATGCTCCACCTTCCAAACATTGCATCGATGTCATCATAGGTATGTCCAACCAACATGAAATTCACATATACCTCGCGGAAGATCTTCTTCGCGACAAGGAGAGATCAGAAACAAAATACATATCTATTCTTGTTGTCCCCTGCTCCATTGTCCATCTGAACATTGAGAATTGGCGGAAGAGAAATCCCTCCAAGTGGAACAGCTGGTGCTGGACGGAGTGACGATACGCAAGTCTCCGCACCTTGGAGAACAGCATCAAAGATAGGTGCCGACCTCGACCAAGAAAAAAAGCTCCCTCGAAGAGTACTTTGGTGGCAACTCTATATCTCGGAGCGACTTAGCAAAAGAGCCCACCGTGTAATTTGAATCGTGTGCGAAAATATCTAGACCGTAATGTGCGTAGCGTACATCTCCGTGGCCATGAGCGATCATTCCTGCGACGAATACTGGTAGCTTCATCAAACCATCGAGCTCCTTACTCTTGTGAGAAAAGACAGGGGAAGCGGTCTTCGCATGATCCACTTTGTCATGCATAATGGTCAAACACTCATGCGGGTAGGTTTTCGACCTATACCTTGTTTGCATTATATAACTCCCGATGAGCACGGGCTGCAGCGAAGTGTACCTCGAGCTTCTTTGCCCAAAGTAGTGCTTGTTGCGACCCAGGAATAGAGCCACGACGGAGTGTGTGCAACCGATCACATTTGGAGCACCGAGCACAGTTATCCCCGAATTCTACTCAGAGAAGATGGTGAGACCATCTTCAAATTGAAGCCTTCGTTTGCGGCGTTGATTTCCGGGATGGTACTCTTCCATTTCCATGTAGCGGGAAGAATCATGGATACAACCTTCTCTCCAGATTTTAGTGTCCTCGTTTGGTGCGGCATGTGATCCGCAGAGTTCTCCAGGATGTAACGCAGGGTTGCAGTTGCCTGCGACGTGTGCTTGCGCGGTTTAAGCAAAGACGAATTTCCATGGGGATGCGCCATGACGCCATCGGCCACGTACGTTTGAAACCGATGAAAGGTTGCCTCGGACACTCCAGCAATATGTCTCCACGCAGGCAAGCAAACATCGATTCCCTCAACCGTGACCACCCTCTTCCCGCGAGCATTTCGATGAACCTGCCTGTGAACGTCAAGCTTCATGTGAAACCTGAATTGGTAGGTTGTTCCACTATACATCCGCTCTCGGAAACATCGGATCTTGTCCCTCGGGAAGGGCTGAACGCAGTTCCTGATGCAACATACTTTGCTTGAGACAGAATTGATAGACTCCTGAGTTAATAAGCCTTTGGATTTGACGGATGTTTCAGGAGGCGGGTTCCTAGATGTATTGTTGTAACTCCGGCTACGCGATGACTGAGGTCTCGCAAGACGTGCAACACGAGAGTCATGATCGTGTCCTATCTCATGGTCTCTGAGACTAGCCCCATTATAGAAGACTTTATCGATCGGCCACGCCCTGACAGAATATCTCCACTCATCTGGCACCGCTGTGGCATCAAGGGTCATCGAGATTTGAACTGCGACTCGGGAGTGCCCAAGTGGACCGTTGCTTCCGAAGACGAGATCGTAACTGATGCTCTCACAAAGGCCCTCCGCTACAGGGCGACCCTCGTCACCGTAAAGGGTAATGAACTTTGTAGCCCAAAGACGCCGAGGGATACCTTCACACATTGGAACGGCTTCCGGAACCTCGGATTGCTCGACAACCTCCTCATCAGAGGAAAAATCACCAAGCAATTGAACATCTTGAGCAGCCATGGTAGAGTCTGCAAATTAATCACGAACGCGACTTGAGGAATTGAAGAATATGTGGCGGTTCAACTCGACTCAAGTTGAATACAATTATGACAGAAATCACATAGAATTAATTACACGTAGACAAGATGTTGGAATAAATTCTCTGCCAACTAAGATGTCTATGAATTCAAGTCGAATCGAGTCGAATGCCCACAAATAATTGAAGCGAATCTACTTCACGGAAATGTATATCTCTAAATATGTGCTAATTCTGATTTAACTCGATTCGAGTTAAATATCATTAGGGTGATTACAATATCACGTATTTGAGCCCGAGATCTACACCGATAACTTCGACAAGACTCTAGTAAAACACCGGAATTACCAAGATTATATACACCCATGGACAAACAAGAGGACAGTGGGTGATGACTAAATCGGGTCCATTGAATGTCAAGTCAAGTCATTTTGAGTCCGTGACTTATATCGATACATGTAGATTACATCACGGAATATCCGAAAAATCACGATTAACTCGATTGAGTTAAATCCAATAAAAACGATGTGATTCGGGGAATCTTTGGCGGATATCCACGTGGGATTCAACTCGAGTCGAGTTGAATATCCGCACTATTATCGGAACATCCCATTATGACATTTGGTGATAACTATTTCAACTCGACTCGAGTTGAATGTGAAGACCCATGAATACGACATTTCGGATTCCATGAGATTCATTGATACATATAGATTGTATCACATAATATCCGGGAATCCACATTTAACTCGATTCGAGTTTAATACAATTTGGTGATGTAATGCTAGAATCATTGCCGAGATCCAAGACTTGAGATTCAACTCGACCCGAGTTGAATATCCGCACCATAAAGGGAACATCCCCTTCAAAATTGGAAGATTTCCAATTCAACTCGATTCGAGTTGAATATCACCACCTATTACTATAACATCCTAATTATGAAATTAGAACTGAATTACAATTTAACTCGACTCGAGTTGAAATTGAACAGACCTACATACTATGGCAATATAAATTCAACTCGAGTCGAGTTGAATGTTTTAAATATAGAGCCCTGTGCTGAACACATTCACCCGGAAATATCGGCGGAATTCCCGGAACTCATAACCAGCTAAAAATCAATGATACACAGTAACTGCTGAAACACTGAGGAATTCCGAAGCACGCTCACCTGCAAATTACAGATTTCGCGAGGAATACTAGGGCTCGCAATTGAAAAAAGCACGCACAACAATCAAAGAATTCGTATGCGAAAGACAAACAATACAAGACGAGCAACTTTGATAACTCAAACACAATCAAAGTATAAGAGCATGCGCCTCTTCTACAATACTGAAACCTCAAAATGGGAAACTACATTAAACGCAGTCAGCACCAACTCAAATACAATCTAAACACACACGCAACTTTGAACAAGAACAGCGGAACGAAATCAAACTAAGCGCACCTTCAGAGCATGGACGAGAGTGAGAGACATTAAAATGAAACATGAGGGACTGCGTTAGCACCCCAACCCGACCTCAACGATTGAATCGGTCGAGTATCCTCGACGCCCGATATCGTGCAAAAAGCCGACACTTTTTGTCGCAACCTGCATTTTGTCTTGATTCGGCTTTGAAATAGGATTCTACTTTTTAGTTTTGAATTTTGAAAATATTCGGCGGCAAAGATGTTTCGGCGGGAAACTGATTTTGGAGGGAAACCCATTTGTAACTATGGATTTTTTATTTTTTACAAAGAAATGTGTTTTCATGTTTTCTCCATAAAATTAAACATTTAATACATATGTATGAGTTGTGGAAAAAAAATACAAATTCGTACTCATATATTTATTGAATAAGATATAATAATTACAAAATTAGAGTAACTATAGTAATTGAGAACATTCCATTGACAATACTTTACTTAGTAACGCAAAATCAATGGAATCAAATATATGGTACACTACTAATAAAAAATACCATAAAAAACATAGAATACTAACATAGAATAAAATCACTACAAATAAATGGGCATATGAATACATATAAATATACATCAATATATACATAATATGTTAAATACATAATATTTTAATTCATGTATATACAAGTACAAATGTATATGAATAGATAAATAAGTACGTATATGTACATAGATACGGGTATAGATGTTAAATACATAATATTTCAACTCAATGATGAATGATTATAAGATAAATTTGACTACGTATTGAGCATTTATTGTACTATCTTAATATAGAACAATGAAAGCTCAATTATATGACCATGCGAGTTCAAATAGGTATACATAGATATATACCCGAGTACAAATGAATACTAACATAGATAAATAAGTACGTATATGTACATAGATATGGGTATAGATGTTAAATACATAATATTTCAACTCAGTTAGCTAATATGTTATAAGATAAATTTGAATATATGTTGAGCATTTATTGTGCTATCTTAATTTAGAGAAGGAAAGCCCAATTATATACGCTTACGAGTTCAAATATGTATATACATGAATATATAAATAAATTAATATACGTATATGGATATATACATACAAGTAAAATTGAATATGAAGACCTAAATAAGTACGTATGTATATACATAGACATTGGTACAAAACTTAACTTCATAGAATCTTAATTCAATTATGTTTGATATTAAGATAAATTTGAATATATGTTGAGCATTTATTGTGCTATCTTAATTTAGAGAAGGAAAGCCCAATTATATGCGCATACGAGTTCAAATATGTATATACATGAATATATAAATTAATTAACATACGTATATGGAGATATACATACAAGTAAAATTGAGTATGAAGACCTAAATAAGTACGTTTGTATATACATAGACATTGGTACATAAGTTAACTTCATAGAATTTTAATTCAATTATGTTTGATATTAAGATAAATTTGAATATATGTTGAGCATATATTGTGCTATCTTAATTTAGAGAAGGAAAGCCCAATTATATGCGCATACGAGTTCAAATATGTATATATATAATGAATCTATAAATGAATGTATTTATATATAAATAAATATATGAATATATAAATATATAAATAAATTAACATACGTATATAGAGATATATATAAGGTTAAGTAGTCGATAATCTACTTCTAAAACATAATACCGTTGGACGATCTTTTGGTATGTATGATGTATGGCTATGGTATGAATGATGTACGTCGATGATATGTGTGATGTATGGCCATGATATGTGTGATGCATGTCTATAGTATACATGATGTTTCTGAAAGATATCTTCTATCTATATACTCTCACAATCTTATTTATATTGTCCAATTCGTTCTCTCAAACCTTCCTACCTGATTATATATCTATCCAATAATATTTTTAATATGTAGCTATTTATATTATTAATAAAATTTTATGTTGCACTAATATTAAAAATAAAACCAACAACAAAATAAGATGGTCACGAATAAAAATAATGAGCATGACAACATCTTAGAAATTGGTAGAGAGGGGATAATTTTTTAGCTTCCTTTTCGAGTGAATGATGACCTTATTGGATTGGAGAATGTTAACTAATTGGGAAGTTGGATATGACATAATCAAAGTTGAATTAGTGCTTGGGTATTGCCAATTAAATAATGTATTTTTTTCCGAGTTTGTATCTTACTTCAATATAAAACTACACACAACTTTTTAGTAATTAAAACATGGTATTTTTGCTGACACGTTTTATCTAATACTACACATACTATTGTAAAGTGTTGTGGAGTCTTAAATTTTACGATACAGTACATATAGTGTTAGAATAGGCATTTATTGAACTTATCTTCTTTTCAAAAAACTTTAACTAGAAAAAAAATCAAGAAATAAATGAAAAATATAATGGAATTTAGTGTAGTGTAGAGACGGGCAGACATGAAAAGGGCAAGAAATTGCTGCCCGAAGCAATATACGGTGGGGGCAGCGTGTAAGGCGGCCCGGGTAGGCAGGGGCAGTGTAGAAGGCGGCCGGGGCAAGATTACGGGCAGCGCGCTCGAATTATGGCCGGGAACGGAGAGCGGGGGGGGGGGCTAGGGTTTGGCCCCCATTGTATTCCTCTTCTTCCTCGCTCGTGCGCTGCGCTTGCTGAATTTGGCTGTCGGCGTTCTTGCATTCTTGCGTTAGTTGGTGTTTTCTTGCATTCTCGCTCGCGTAGTTCTGGCCTCCACAGTCGCTAGCTTGTGGCCTCGAAATTAGCTATCTCCTGGCCTCGAAGGTTGTGTTCGTTCATGTTTATATAGTCTCTTTTGTATCTACTCGCTCTTTTTGCTCTGCTTCTTGCTTCTTGCTCTGCTCCCCGACGCTTTTTGCTTCTCTTAGCTCTGCGCCTCGACCCTATTAGCTTAGAATCTGCTTTTAGATATATTCGCGGCATCAAGTGGGTGGCTCGTTTGACAGCGCTTTTGCAGCTTTGGCAGCGCTCACCAAAGTTCCTGGACTTCACAACCTTCTCTGTAAGTTAACTGCCAATGTTTGTAACTTTTGGTTTGCAATTTCAGTCTGTGGTGTTTGCAATTTGTGGTCATTTCTGTCAGTTTTTCGGACTTCAGGAGTTGAATTTTACTAGGTTTCGGGATCCTTGAAATTTGAGTGACTACATTGGAAAAGATGAGGAGGAAGTTTGAGTTTAGATGTCTGATTTAGGAAAGCAGAGGAAACTGGCCTATTGGAGCTGGTTCATAAAATTTCTGAACCCTGATTTTTAAGAGCAAATCTAGAATGTGAATGTTGGAACAAAAGAGGTGGCTGTGTTTGAGCTGTTTAGGGTTGATTCGAGGAAGTTAATGAACTTGATGAATTTCGAATTGGTGAGAGTTGTCAATGAGGTTTTTCCCCAGTGATTTTAGATAATTAGAATGCTTGTGTTCACTACCAGAGCATCGGTTTGTGAATCAATTGCAATTGAATTGGTCTACTATGTGATTCTTTCATACTTGAATCTCCGTTAGTGTTGAGAATTTCACTTTGAATCAGTCATAGTAAAGTCTTTTGTTCTAATCATTCATTGTTTACAATTATTCATTGTTTGCTTCAGGAGTAGGACGAAGCCGAGGCTTGTCCAGTTTATTTCGGTATCCACAGTCTAGCAGGGAAGCAGACAACAAAATGGGTGAGTATTCAATATTTAACTCTCGCTGAATGTGACTAAGTTTCCGCGGAATAGTTTGGCATTGGATATATGTGCTCACATGTTCTTCAAAATACTAGTTTTGAACATACTTAGCGTAGAGAACAATTGGATCGATTGAACCGTAGCGAGTTGTGTTGATGTTCGAAAGGTTCAATAAAGATAAGCAGTTCAAATGGACCGGAGTTGAATTGGAAACACAGTTTTTTACCTTTGCATGCCACCGACATTATAGACTACAGTGAGATTCAACCCCGGCCGAGTTGAATTCTCGATCCATTCGTTTTTGGCGAGTTGAACAGTCCATCCAATTCGTTTCTGAGAGTTAAAACGCGAGTTCATAGACAAGGGGGAATTCAACTCGACCCGTGTTGAATCTGTGCCCTAGAATCCCTTTAACAGTGAATGATAGCTTAGGCTTGAACGATTCAACTCGATTCGAGTTGAATCCAGACAAGACAAGATATAAGGGTACTGATATACTTCCCCCACATGTGCTACTTACTCGCCGCAGCCCGAACAATTTAACTCGACTCGAGTTAAATCGATAAATTACTGTTATAGTGTTAGTAAAATATTCAACTCGATACGAGTTGAATTAATTTTGCGCATGTACTAAAAAAGACTATTAATCAACTCGACTCGAGTTGAATCGATATAATACGAGAAATATTATCAGTGTACATATTCAACTCGACTCGAGTTGAATTATTGTAGAGCATAATAAAGCAGAAAAATAATCCAACTCGAATCGAGTTGAAATAGGAAGGAACTTATAATAATTTCATGCAGTTTAAAGAGATCCATAATAATCAACTCGAGTCGAGTTGAATTATTGGATGATAGAAATTACTTAAAACAGACGAGTATCCATTGGGTGAAAACCGACATGACATACTCAACTAGACTAATGCACAATCCTCCTCATTTGAAATTGACAAAATACATGGGATGATACGAACACCTTGATTAGAGTTGAAATGATGAACTTTCGGTCTCAAGATTAATTCAACTCGAGTCGAGTTGAAAGTAACTAAGTTACGTATTGAGAAACCACAAAACGCCATGATGGATACTTTCAACTCGAATCGAGTTGAATCCCACTTCCTTGCTAATGATAATCGTAGACTAACGAGATAGAGATAGAATGCAATTTCAACTCGACTCGAGTTGAATAACACTTACTTGGACAAATTTGCTACCGATAATAGTAGACTAACGAGAAAAATTAGAATGCTATTTCAACTCGACTCGAGTTGAATACTAATCCTTGCAATTCGTATACATAAATACTAAGTTTGCTTCTCTTTCTCATCAGGAGAAAATCCCAAGGAGAGGCTCTCAGCCTTCTTCAGTCTATATGTTCCTGAAAAAGATAGCGAGGTCGCAGCTCCCGAAATATTTGGCGACATGTGGGTGCACGAGAGCCCTACGGATGTCGAATGGTGGAGTATGCTCCTCGCACCCGCACATGGACAAGCTCATTGTCGTCACCAAGTACAGGGGAGCAGAGTGCAACCTTCCTGTGAATTTGGAGGAGAACATCATCGATGTTGTCGTCCTCAACATGCACTGGATTTGCGTGACGTGCATCGTGGACGACCCCAATAAGGACACGGCTGTAGACCAAGACTACAGGTTCACGTACATGATCGACACAACAAAGATGGATTTCGACATTTGGGCATATGTGGAGAGTATAAAAAATACTCCTTACGAACCCTTGGCGAAGAATGTCGAGCAACACATTCGCGAGTTTCGATTTACAACCGAAATCGGTGACCAGCAGCCACCAAGTATTCTTGCGCCTCGTCTCCGATCACTCGTCACTGCCATGGTGAACTTCAAGGCAAAGCTGCAACGCAAGAAGATCCAAATGTAGCCCCTTCGTTTGATGCAGGAAGTAAGCATGCATAGCGGCGTACGAGTCCATCCTATATCGGACTCCCGAGGCGACGGGATCGAAGAGGCGCAAGGCAAATCCGTCCACGGCTCGGGGGGTCGACGCAAAAGAAGCTCAAATCAGTCACGAGGAAGAAGTCGACCCTGGCCGACTCCATTGAGATTGAACAAGCGAGCTTAGTGTTGGCCTTGACGGAAGTACCCATCGACAATGTAGACAAAGTTGTCGATTACAAGGAGTCCATGAATGCCTTCAAGAACTACTGGGGGCTTTGCCAAGACTCATACATCTTCGGCTCAGATGTGACTTACGAGATTCCAATCGAGCGTCTATTTACCCCCCCCCAGCAGACCTGAACATCTGGAACCTTGAGCAGGAAAAAGTCAAGCACACGATGCATTTCCTGATTGAGATGTGCGATAAGGACAAGAAGAACACCCTCTGCGTCTATCCAAAGGATCACTCGTTAAACCCGATCTTGGGAGGAGATAAAGGACGAGGAGTTCTACATGGTCAACGGACAACATTGTGTCGAGGCATCCAAGCAGTTGCAAAACCGGCTCGATGTAGACGCTAGCATCAGGGATGCATTCAAGACATGGGACTGCTTCGTGGTGTGGAACGAAGATAAGCCCATCATTCGGAGAATCTCCACGTTCTACAACAAGGTCAAACACTTCATGAATACAAATCCGACGTGGGCGACAAACATCATCGGGCGCGGGAGGCGTGGGAAAGCCTTGGTAGACCGAGAGAATCCGAAGGAGGTCATTGAGGTTGCGCGGGACCGTCACACGAGGCCCAACAAGGGCAAGAAACCCGCAAGGGACAATTTCAACGTATGTGTACCTCCATTCAACTCAATTCGAGTTGAATACTATCCTACACTACTAACGATGATTTTTAGATTTCATTCCCGCTGTAACCTATTTCAACTCGACTCGAGTTAAATATCTAACTCAATATCATACACGGTTGATACGAGGAGTTCATGGAAGCTATCGGGACTAGATCTGCTCTCATCGACGTCAAGAACGCCCCCAGAGCAAAACAACTAGCAAGGCGGCGGAGAAACTCAACATCCAAAATGAGCTAAAAATCATCATTGCTCCAAATGATGTCTCGACGTCCCAGTCTCGAGCTTATCTCATCCGCATCCCAAGGGGAGCCGATCGACCCGACACGGAAGGAAGATGAAGGAGTTGGGGAAATGGAAGTCCGATCATGGACACTCACCACCAGGGAGTTCTTCAAATGGATCGGAAACGTAGCTACGCCTGGATCAAGCGATTAGCCGAGCATATCTTTGAATGCACCGAACCAAAAACGGCGACACCATCTACCCCAAAGTCACATTGAAGCGGATGAAGGGTGTGCTTGTAGATTGCTACGACTCTTCACGACCGGGCCGAGCGCCGCAAGAGGAAGACCATCGTGAAGCGCGTGATTCACAAAGATGCGCCCGACTTAATCTTTGTTCAAAGACGAGTGGGGACTTCAAGAAGGAGAGCTGGAAGAAATTCAAGGCCGATTTTAAGATCACTCCAGCTACACTAAACGTTCTCATCACGAATCCCGGGGAATCCTTCTTCACGCTGGCGAAATTCCCCAGCAACAAGAACAAGTCCTTTGAGCAACTCTTGCCGTATGCAGCAGAGTTCTTGAGATGCTTCCTCGCCAACAAGGGGAAGTTCTAGGTTCCAAGGGGCGAAACAAACTTCAGGGCCTACAACCTGGAGGACAATGTTCTAGGGGAATGGCACGATGACTCTTGGAATGAACAGTCCGCTAAGAGAATCAAGGTCGGAATAATGGACTTCCGTAATATCCCCGGAGCACAGGAGGAATCAGCGTCATCGAGCTCGTCAAATGGGCTCCTACTTCTACAACGTGCTCCAAGTCCTAAAGTTTATCGCGGACCTGTGTAAAATGAAATCCCCGTTTGGGTTTGGATCTGCGAAGTAAGGATGCTTTGGCGAAGATCAAGAATCACCTCGATATTTGCGAGTTCGGAGCAAACTACAAGATAGAGTATGCGGAATATGTTCCGGCTACTTACGAGCGACTCGAGGATCAAACCTCGTCGAAGGCAAGGGCCAAGGATCATGTCCAGATCCTCTTCTTGTTTCGAAAATCTCAGAAGTTGAGGATTTCGAATCTCCCCAAGTTCTTCCAGGCCCCCGACACTCCACAGTTCAAGATCTGCGGGAGATACAACGAGCTCGAGTACCGTATTTATAATACGAGCACTGAGGATAGAGCTCTACATGAAGCTGCTTGATATCTTCTGCAAGGAAGGGGATGCGATCCTCAGTGTTTTTGGAGGCGGGAAGCTCTATTGTGCGGCCTGGGTAAGGATATCCTATGTATTTCAACTCGATTCGAGTTAAATAGTTCGCCATGACTCTGTTGCTTGCTATGCTAGTTGTATTTAAGTCGAGTCGAGTTCAGTGCGCACCTCGGTGACCAGGGATCGTTTTACACTAAGTTGAATTCTATTCAACTCGACTCGAGTTGAATGGATTACTAAGTATGCAACAAAATCATGTTCTTGCATGCGTTATTATATTTAACTCAACTCGAGTTAAATTTGGTGTTTGATGGCACTTAGAGTTTATATTTGGTATTCAACTCGACTCGAGTTGAATGCACACAGCATAGTAGTCTGGTTGTGCTCTCACACGCCACCTCCATTTCAACTCGATTTGAGTTAAACTTTCACATGATTGACGTTGCATCTCTTGATGTGTCTACTTGCAGATGTGTTCGCTGATGAATTACACGATCAGCTCCAGCGAAGAGCACGATGAAGTTGTCAGACTTTCCTTGAATGTCTTCAACTTGGATCGTCGAGATTTCGAAGAAGGGTACCCGATCGACGAGGCTTCCTTATCCAGGGAGAGACTGGAAGCACCACTACCCCCCATGAAGACGGAGAAGGGGAATGTCGCGACCCTAATAACTCCAACACATTTTTTTCTTAGTGAGCCTTACTTGGTAGCGGAATTATAGCTCACTTAGTTGGTAGCAACCGGCCACGACTTTGCTAACACTTGCATGTGCCCGCACACACAATGTTAGCACCATTCTAAGTCAAGGTGTCCAACCCACCTTGACTCCATAACTCATTACCGGATACTCATAACTCATTACCCGGAACTCCCACCAACACATGGGCATGCCAACCCGGAACTCCCACCAACACATGGGCATGCCAACCTGGAACTCCCACCAACACATGGGCATGCCAACCCGGAACTCCCACCAACACATGGGCATGCCACTTGGTGGCACGGGGCGGCCTTCCACAAATGTCCAAGCTCCCAAGGGTGCTACTAATCACCCCCGGAGCTAACCGCCCTTATCCATTGTCCAACTTCCCACTAGTCCCCCTTTCCACTCTTGTCTCTCACTTCATTTGGGACATTGCCGGAAATCCTCCCGGAATCCGGCACTAGTTTTCCTGGGGACTAGTTTGGAGCGGGACTCTCTCCAACCCGATGTTGCGGGATGCTCAAGAGCATCCCACAATGCCCAAGGTGTGGAAGTGAGGCTTCATTTCCATGCCTCACCCTTTTGAGCCATTCCCGGTTACTCCCGGGAACCGGCACTACTTATCACGGGGACTAACTTGGAGAGGGACACTTCCCAACCCCATGTTTAGAGATGCTCCAAAGCACTCTCCATTTTCCACAAGGTGCGGGAGTGAGGCCCCATCCCAAGCCTCACCACTTGGAGCCACCCCGGCTCCTCAAGGCACCATGTGCAAGTGAGGAGGCGACCACCCCTCCTCATATTACTCTCTGGAGTCTTCGGTAGGCCCCCCCTTCTTGTGTTGAGGGGCCTTCCGTGACACAATTTCTTTTTGGAAGACCACCCGTTTTTGCCTTAGTCTCAAAAACGGGCCATAACTTCTCCTCGGGCTAGCTCCTAGCTTAGGTATCCAAATGGGACGTGCGAGCCCATTTTCGACATCTACAATTTGAGTACATATCGATGGACTACCTATTAGCCTCAATCGGGTCTGTCGTAAGGGAGATATGCCCCTCTGAACATTCGGTGTCCCGGGAGGCAACATTCCCGAGTCCCGAAGTCCCGACCACTGTGAGGAGCCATATCTCCTAAACTATTGCTTTGCTCATCATGAGCCTTAGCTACCTAGAAAGCCCTTGTCATTAGATTTCCAGCAACATGCAACATGCCGCCCTCCACGAAGGTCGACACATTGAGTCCCGAAAGGCAACACTCCCGAGTCCCGGAGTGTCCCGGAACACGCTCCAACTTCGGAGAGCCATATCTCATGACTCACAACTCCAAATCGCGCGTTTCTTAGACCCATGGGTGCGTGCTTGAACAAGGTTTGCAACCATGTAAGGCACGCCACCAAGTTTGTCCCGAGCACGACGATATTGTGTGTTGTTTGCTCAGGACTCTCCTTGGTCACCTCACCTTGTCTCTTGCCAAGCCCGAGGCGTCACTCCCAGGGTCCTCTCGGCTCACCACGGTGTTCGGGCATCCTTTGGAAAGGGATGTGACAGGGAAGGGGAAGAAGAAGGTCAGGGGAGTAGAGTTACCTCTTGACTTGAATGACCCAAGACCGATCGCAATCGGGTCAAGTGATGACGATGACGATCCTGTCCAGAATGTTGAGGCCTACGGTTCCCAACACCCGGTAACGCCCCTAACTGGACGAGGCTCATCTTCTCATCTTCCTCATCCCCAGGAACAAGGCTTTTCGGATACCTCTCTTCGGGCTTCCACGCCATCGCCTCGGAAGAGGAAAAGAGAGTCACTATCCGTTGAAACTCTGATGGAGAAGCTCGTCAGAATGCAGGAGGAAGCGCAGGCGCGACAAAGGGCGGATGGTGAAGCAATGCTTGCTCAAGAGCGCGAGGAACGCAGAGCCCAGAGACAGGAGGATGAGCAACGATGGAACTTTATGTTGACAGAGGCCTTCGCGAGAATGCCTGAGATGGTAGTCCAAGCAATGTCGCACCTGAATGCAAAGCCTCTCCTCTCCATTCAACCAAGTCATAGTAAACCTCTGCTCCTAACCCACGGGCCTACTCAGTCTTCCGACAGCGGTGCAGCTCGACATGCATCTCCCCGACGTTCCCTCCGAGGCACGCCTTCTCAGTCGACTGCAGCTCCCTCACCTGCGGGCAACATCGCTCAAGTTGTTTCTAGGAATCAAGGCCCATCAAGTCGCTCCACACCATCGGACCCAGTCGAGTCGGAACGGAAGGCCGTGGATGAAGAAGAGCAGATAGGAACACAGGATCAGACTCTCGATCGGAACGTTACCGAATCAGGTTGAACTCCACAATCTAGTCTTTCATTTAACTCGACCTGAGTTGAATTTCTCCTTCGGTTAATGGAAGTTCGCCTGTAGAAGCCTTCGAGAGTTGTTGTTAGCCTAGTATATATATTCCCCTCGGACAGTTTTGTTAGATTGGACTTGGTGTTCATCGTGTAAATACTTTTTGTATATGACGCTCATTTTTGAACGCAGAGTTTGGAATACAATCATATTTTCTTACACATTTTCTCCCTCTGATTTCTACGCAGGCTCTATTGATTTGCGAAGTGTTCCGAATATTTGTGTGTCTCATGACGTCCACCCTATGGAAGACACTAGTCCTTTGAGTCCGTTTCATGGTGAGCCAAGTAACACGTTGCAAGATGATCACAATGAAGGTCACAGTCCGGATTCAATCCTGCTCGAAGTTCACATTCGTCTTCCATCCTCGACCGCTGTACGAGATTCACAAACAGCTAAAACTCAATCAGAGACGCCGGTAAGCTGCTCCTTTTCCAAAATCTCATTCAATCCTTTCTTTATTAGTACGGTGTGATTGCATTGTTTGGATTTGGGATTTCTTAGTGTTATAGAAATGGTCAGTCTCGAAATGTGGCAGTGCAGTACTTAACTGTATACCCATTTGTCTGCCCCCCTTCTGAACAGGGGATGAGTCATTTCCACAATCCGGTAGTTGCAGTCGCGGAGGATATCCCTCGTTCTATTCCTTCAAGGGTACCATGCAAGTGGCTCAATGTCATCCTGGACTTGAACGGTATCCTCTGTGTCTGCAAGGAGAAGAGATTCATGCCAAAGGACCAAGTTTACAACATGGTCGCGATTGCACATTCCTCTGTCCTACCCGCTCCGATTGGTCCCAAGGTTGTTTTTGTTCGGCCCTTCTGCCTTGATTTCCTTCGTGAGTTAAGTGAGATTGCATATGTCTCCGTATGGAGTTCGATGGTTCATGGGACCAGGAAGTCCATATGTGACTACTTGTTCCGGGGTGTGCCATCCCCGTGCCTTGTTTGGGGGCAGAACTCATGTGAGGTTGTCAAGGTTCGTAGACCGCGGAATAAGTTGTCCAACTTCAAGTTGAAGGGGACTAATAAGGATCTCTTCCTCAAACCACTGGATATGCTTTTCAATGGTCTAAACTCAAAGTCTAATGAGCATGACACGATCATCATCGACGATAGCCGTGAGAAGCACGTCGTGAATGAACCAGAGAATGTCGTACTGCCAGTCTCGTGGTCAGAGCATGATGTATCTGACTGATTCTTGGTGGACGAGCTCTTCCCTTGGATTCGACGTCTACATCAAAGCCGCGGTCAGGGCTTGTTGTCTTTCCGTAGGGAAAACAACATTGGGCGTAGAATGCTCTCTGAAGAGCTCGATACTTCAGAATACGATGAGCTTATTAACGCCGTAGAGGCTTCTAGGAAGCTAGTGCTTGATTAGGCCAGTTAACCAAGATTGGTCTCACCAATTTGTCATGTATATTGTGTAGATTATAATAAATGATTTCAATATTAATGTCTCCTCCTGGACTGATGTCATTTCAGAGCGGGCTTGTGTCCGACCATGTATTATATCGTAGTATTTGATGGTGCTAGTTCTCTCAGCATTGGTTTAACTCGCATCGAGTTGATTTGGTTATATCATATTGCATATCATCCTTGTTGATGATTCCTCTAAAATGAATTCGTATCCAGTTGTCCAATTCCGTCTCGGTTTTGGACAATGATTTTGATTTCCGTTGCGCTGCTTCTGCTGATTCGATTTTGGACTACGGACGATACTCAATTTCGCAGAGTTCAATGGACCACATAATTTACTCAGCAGCTACTGCACAATCAACTATGGACTACTCGACAATGGCAATTGATGATGGTGTTGTGGATAGTCCTCCTTTTGGCGGTAAGCGACCACACTCTGCATGTTCTCCTTCCCCGCTGAAGACCCGTACCCTAATTGACGAATCAAGTCGAGGTGGCGCTTCGCAAAGAAAGCTTTACGATGATTCTGAGTTAGTTGAGGATGCACTTCCAGTACAGGTATGACATACTTGAAGCAGTTCATTTATGAGTTTTTCTTAGTTTTTAACTTCAATCGTAGTTTGATTTACTTACATTTCTCAATCTCTTTTCATGCACTTAGGCGACAACTGCAGCAGTCGTGTCCATACCGGTCATTTTCGAGTCCCCGGCTCTTCGTGTATCACCTCATAAGGCATCGTCGCTGAAAATATCTCGTGGTGCGTTGACACATTCTCTCTCTACGCCTTGTCCATTGAAGTCTTTGGAGTCAGCAGCAGAACTTGGAGACTGCGGGACGGAACTAATGGGGCCACCTATTCCGTCTGTTGCCCACGCTGTTGATACCTCGCGTTTGCGCTTCCGTACTATGCGCCTGCCATTACACGAGAGTCACCGCCAGACTCAGTCACACGATGGATTTCAGTCCAAAGTTAGTTGTCCTCCAGTTCGCGATGCATTGGAGCAACGGATTTTGAAGCTTCAGCGACGTGAAAATTCAAGTTCGCGTTTGTCACCATACACAGGCTACAGTCGTCGACCAAAAGTGTGGAAGGCACTAGCTGAAATTCGAAGCCGTTCGCACTTGTGATACGGCAACAGTCTTGATATGATTTAGAGTACATTGATCGGTATGGTTCTCCATGGATAGCCCACATTCAACACCATACTGTATTGTTCTATTGGTATAGAAATATCGTATTTACCATCGTACATTCGGATCATTCATATGTAACTAGAGCTCACATATATATATGGATGAGCATATTTCCTTTGACGTGGTCAATTCGTGTATACAATGTCTATAAATAAACATACATTCATGTATATTCCAGTCTGGCATACAATTATTCATCCATCTATATCTACTTTATACCTTTTTTTACAGACTATTTGTATTTTTATCATTTTTTCTGGGCCTCAACAATACTCTCATTATTGAGGGATACTCTCAAAATAATGAATATGGTGTTCCCTACATAGTCATCTCTGAAATAGTAAAAAATATAAACACACTACGATGAAGGTGAAGCACCATTATAATGATGATCACACTGATCTGCCTCTAAGTCAATGGACCTAAGCACACCAGCTCTAAAGCGTCGGCGTGAAGAATTCGGTACAGGAGGAGTTGGAGCCACAACGAAGGCCCGAGCAACATGCTCCTCATAAGAGGGTAGAACAAGTGTGGGAGGTGGGCTATTGAAGAGATGAGCGTTTCGGGTCAAGTGTCTTGAGATGCTTGCATATCTAAATAATCATAACCAGTCAATGCTATGAATGTAGTACGGACTTTGAAATCACAAAAAGTCATTGAATTGAATTGACTACACACCAATATAATTGCGAGGCTTCTTTAGATACGGTTCATCGGAGTCGTAATCGTCACCAGAGGCTGATTCCCCACTTTCTTCTTCCAACGGTTTAGGGTGTTTGAAGGTGGCCAAGAGCCCATCAAAAATTTCCTCATCTGCCTCAAAAGCAATGAGGTGACGATTGGAGCGTGCACATGCGATGATTGAAGCATCTACAGATTAGGAAATCCACATGAGTACTGAACTTGAAATTTGCAAACTGCTTATAAATGAGAACTTGAAGTTTTACCGGTACTAGCGCTAAAGTCAAACACGATTCCCCCATCGTCCGTGAGGCAATCCACAAAGCACTGCAAAAACGATGGATCCTTCTCACGTGAGCCGCGCCACGGCTTCCCTTTAGTGCGGTAGGTAATGGAACTCGCGTCAGCAAAGTTATCGACCATGTCATCCTTGTCAGGTATGATCGCGACTCCTGCGTATGCTTGCGCCACTTGTCGTATATTGAACATCTTCACGAAGTCCTTATCAGCATAGACCTTGATGGTAAAGTTGTGGGTCTGCAATAAGCAATTTGAAATAAGAGAACTTAATGTTGAAATGAGAGATTAAACCAAGTGCAATATTCGAAGTATACCTCTCTTGCGCTAGCGCCAGGTTTAACCAAAGGAAGGAAGTTATAGGCTTACCACTCTCGCACAAGCCGGAAATTGTAAATACTAGCATGATCGTGGAGAATGCGGTCAATTTTGACGTCCTTGGAGTACATAATAAGGATAGTCCCAAGGTCAGTCAAATGGTATGAGGCGAAGACAAAAACGGACTCGAAGTAATACGAAGCACGCTTGTTCCATACGGGAACTGCGTCCGGCGAGACACCAAGCACGGGCAAGTTCTCGGGAATGTCTGCAAAGATAAGGTCAATCCCGGGATGTTTGGGCTTGTACTCCATTTTCTCGCAAGGGTAGTCCCTACCCTTTCCAATCTGTGGATCAGACACAAAGTATTTGGAAACCAATAAACATAATAGAGTAACTTTAGTACGAAAGCAATCCATAGTTAGAGAGGGATTTACCTTCATAATGTGTTGAATTATAGCCTGAATAGCGTCTACCCAGCCTACACCCTTTGTAGGCTGCTCAACCAAGGCGGCCGTGTCTCCTTTCTTTAGGAACATAGGGAGCGTCACAGTTGTAGGAGAAGATGAAGTACTACCCACATTTTTGGGAATAACTATAGGACGCATGGGTCCATTAGATTGCGTCGGTCCATGTGACAGAGGGGATTCACGAGGGGCTCACGACGATGGAGGAGTAGATCCCACATTCGAAACCCACCCTCAGATGCTTGTGTCCACCCTCGAGCATGCGTTTGTGGCAGAACTGCCTGCCTCTCTGAGGCAGCTGGACCTCTTACACCATGCCCACCGTTGTTGACAACCGTCCCTTGGGAAGCTTGTGTCATAACAACTTCTCTTTGAACTTTGATGTATACAGAAGCGCACATGTTAGATAAATAACAAAGTACACTAGGAAAAGGTAACTTACATACATTTCAATCTGCACCACCTGCAAGCTCATCGGGAATGGGAACATCTCCATGCTCTCCCTCGTCGTCTTCATCATTCTCTTCGTGCTCCTTCACCTCCTCTTCTTGTTCCTCCTCCTCTGGCTCAGGGGAAGGCTCTTTTTTGCAACATTTGCGGCTGCCACTTGCATTACCTCTACCTTTCGGTGCAGCCGGAGGGGGGGGGTGGTGGAGCACCCGGAAGCATGCAGAAGTCGTCATCATTATCATCAACCAGTAGTGCCACAGGAGCGGCGTCGACCGATTCCGCTATCTGCACAAGATGCTTCTCTTCCTTGTCAACATGGTGGGTTTGAGACTCTAGAAACTAACTACCAGTCAACAGTAAAGCCATCTTGAACCGTTGCCTCCGATCATTGGAAAAAATCGACATCGGATTCTTCTTCAAGTACGGGACTTAGAACTCAGATGGAATGCCCAATGTAGCGAGACCACCCTTAGCAACGAGCTCTTGTTTGATATACCTACAATGAGTATAATCAATTAGAATCACTTGGAAGAATTTGATGATAAGAAAATAGACAATACGAAACAGCGTGGTCAAACCTAAACATCAATCGCTTCTTAGTTTGAGCACCCCCGCCAATCTTGTTGATGTGGGAGCCTTTAATGAACTTAGGGCTGGCTTTGGGCCCTACGTAAGCATCAAAATTCTTATCGCATAAAAGAAGTCGCCATTTTTTGACGTACTCTTTGGGCATCAAAATTGCGTCAAGGTTCGAGATTTGGGGAATCTCTTGTTTGAAGAACTTGTCCACCTACTCCTTAAGATATGTCGCTAACTGCAGTCAATGATTGAAGTTAGTAAAATACATCATAAATTGGTATGGACATAATGGTGTAAGGAATGTCATTGAGTGGATATTAAGTACCTTCCACCACAGTGCTGCACGAGCAAGCCATGCCTCCAACACCCTGTCTTTCATCTCGACCGGGTCCGGAAAGCGAACACTACGTTGGAATGCCGGGGTGTTGTTCTACCAACAAAGCCACATGGTTTTCACTAGAGTCCCTTCGAAACGTTGGTGGTGGCGACCTTCTGGAGGCGTTCCAGAGACATCTCGGGATCCTTCTGACGGCTATAATGAAGATTGATCTACATTGAAATACAACAAAGAGATTAAAAATTTAAATAGAGGGGTGTCGACAAGGGATTGAGAGAAAACACTAAGTTTGGTCGACATAATTCATTCCTCTTGCTCAAATGCTTTTCCTAACTCTGGATTAGCAATTGCAAGCATTTTGTCGAAATCTTTTTGTCAAATTTGTTTAATCTCAGCCTTGAGAGCCTAGTCCATTGCCGTCCAAACTCCTTGCGCTGTCCTCTCGTTTAGGGGAGTGTCCTCGTAATATTGGGCTTGGGCTTCGTCGGCGACCTCAGCACATTGCCTCTGGACGATCAAAGAACGCATGTTAGAGAACGTAAAAAGCCTAGTTGAAAATGAATTCATATAGAAGATATGATTAATGACGCACCGCGTAGAGGAACTTGATGAAGACGTCTTTAGTCACAAAGTACGAAGTTTGCCTCAGCTTATCTTTTGTAGTGTAACAGTACTTCTAGTCCTCAACAAAAATCAGGGGTTTTCATTCTTCAAGTGGCATCTTGCCAAACTTGCGCATGCGTTGCAACCTCGATGGCAGGCTATCTTCTACATGATCGTGCTTTGTGGACCTGTTCATGAAGTGATTTCATAAATATATATAGTTTGTATAATACACTACAGTCAAAGAATATTATACAAAATTAAACTAACTAGTTGATGTCATTCATCGCGTTGATTAGTACTTTGTATTCCGCACGTCCGTCAAGGACAATGCAGTCGACAAAGAAATACCAATCCGGAATTCCGGATCATCTCTGCGCATTTGCTCAATGAACCGCATCCAAGCAGTGACGCAATGATTCCCCTCATTGACGTAGAAGTATTTGCCACTGAATTGGCAAAGGTCCGGATCGGCTTGCAATGAGATTTCGAACTGATCATTTGCCGCTTTCCAATGAGGGTTATTCCAAACCGCATCATCGTCCTTTACCAACCGTTGCTTTCCGTTCTTGCTGAAGGGAAAAACATATAGAACGCGATCGCCCTCTCGGTAACCTTTAACAAACTCGTTTGCCAATTTGCAAACATCTGTTTCTATAATGGGACGCACCTTGGGGTAACAAAAGAGGCGACAAAGGGTGATACGAAGTCGAGATTTCTCGACAGGTTTGATTCTCAACCTAGATATAGTGTTGATAGAGTTTCCCTTTTGTTGAGCTCGTAACTCGTCGGCGCTCCACATAGGATCCATCTCAGCCAAATGACTTGGCATTTCAACAACCCCAACCTCCACAATATCTGGGAAAGAAGGAGTTTCCCCGGCAGATCTAACAATTAGAGACGCTGCCACAATAAATGTATTCCCTTCGTCGACATCGACATTATCGCGCGAAGGCTGTGTATCCGAAATTATCTCTTGAATATCGTCATCTTTATCTTCGACTATGGGAGATTGTGAGGTGAGTTTAGGGCTTGCGTGGTATGAGTTTGAGCGGTAGTCGATGGCGGACCTGACTGCTGTCCCCCATGACGACCTTCAGTTGTTGCTATATCGATAGGATCGCTCTCAGATGACAGCGAGGCATTTGATAGTGAGGTCTGCGCAAGAGTACCGATGAAATTTAGTAATCAATAATGATAAATCATATAGAAATAGAGTTGTACAAAAAATTACAATTGAAGACCACATGAACTGTGTCATGTGGTCTGATAATGTATCATGTGAGAATATTGTCACAAAAGTAGGATGTATTATTCTAGCTAGACTTTGCCGCAATCCTCTTATGACGTCATGGGCCAAGTCTAGCTCAAGCTTGAGCTTCTAAGCGCAATTGCTTATTACACGCCCTCCAGCACTTCATGTAAGTAGCTCGTTGATCTTCAACAACAGTCACAGGAGCAGTCAATGTTGATTGAGCAAAGTCGGTGTTAGTATCTAAAGTAGCAGCTGGAAGTGCCCGAACCAATGTGCGTTTATCCTCTACGTCTATGACTCTAGCTCACATGCTAGACAAATTGCTATCGCTCTGAGACTCCACATAAGAGTCTTCTGGCTCGAAGTCAATCGATTCCTACATGAGCAAACACAATAAAAATTCAGGGCGCCAGTATAATATTCTCAATGAGATGAGAGAAGAAAAATTGGTGTTAATATTGAAATGACGGAAGGTATAGATTTAAATCAACTCATATTTTCCTACATAACATCCTTGATAACAATATGCCACCAAAAAAGATGATACCAAATGCGGACAGTCCATCAGCAATTTGAAGCAGGCACCATCCAATTCAATGTCAGTTTCGGAGCTCATAGAATATCAATTTCGTTGACGAAACCGACCGAGCTTCTCCTCGTGTTCTGGTGATCGATCACTGATACACCTTGGCAGAGTCACATCGAATTGGATGCACACAGCGTCCACCACGAACTTACCAAACTTGTTGGGCCTCACCGCATGATCAAAGACAGAATTGTGCATGAGAACGCGAGCTTTGGCGATGCCTATATGGGTCCGAACCCCGCTCGCTCGAAGTGCGCTTGCTAACCGGGCTATGCATTCAAACTCGCGCGTCAAAAACGAGGATCCCTGAGCCGGATTCTACAGGCCTCCGATCAGATTCTAACCACACCGATCTTCCACATGCCCACCACACAAGTACCGCAAGGCAGTTTTGTTGACGAATGCTAGCGAGGTGAGCAGGTTCTAAGCTTGCTGATTGAAGACTGTGCGGATTTTGAAACTCTACGAGGCTGCCGAATTCGTGGTCCTACATCAGCTGTTCAAGCTGGAAGAGCTCAAGCAGTTTCGTTGACGAATGTTGATAACACCAGAATCAAAAACGAGGATCCCAAACGTCGATTCAGTACAAGGATTCTAAATGACGACTAACTAACATTATGAGAAGAGAACAAACACATACTTGCTGAGGAATGCGAAAGTCCATCGAAGCGATTATCTCATCTTCGGTCACCTCCAACTTCCCTGTCGTTTTCCACCCAGAGATCAAGAACGTGGAGGGGAACGAAATCACTTGGGTTGGGTCTCAAATCAAGTCTAGTTTGTATGGTTCACATTGCAAACCCATTGAAGAAGGCATGAGTTTATGGCATGAAATTTAGTGATGGTAGCTCTTAGTTGTGAAGTTTAGAGCATGAGATGTTTTTCATGGAAGTAGATGTTGAGGTGGGTTTTGACATAGGGCACCAAATTTGAAACCTCACCTTGATTATGATGTTGTGTTTTGTGAGAGGAAATCATGAGATAATTCTATCAATGAGGTTACATGGCATTCATGAATGAAAGTGACCAAGTGGGTGTCAGTTTCGTTGACGAATGTGGTCAGGGACTATGACTTTGAAGGGCCATAACTTCTTCATAGAATATCCGATTTGAACGAAATCACTCGGGTTGGGTCTCAAATCAAGTGTAGTTTGTATGGTTCACATTGCAAACCCATTGAAGAAGACATGAGTTTATGGCATGAAATTTAGTGATGGTAGCTCTTAGTTGTGAAGTTTAGGGCATGAGATGTTTTTCATGGAAGTAGATGTTAAGGTGGGTTTTGACATTGGACATAAAGTATTTGTGAAACCAAAATAAATAAAATAATTATAATTTATTTTATTTTTTTGCAATTTCTCTCTTTCTATGTTCAAGATATACATGTATTTAAGACAAATTAGATACTTGTGTATTTAAAACAACTCAGATATTTGGATGCAATACCAAAGAATGCTTTTGTTTTATACATATATGATAAGGATGCATTCTCCATTATGAACAAGCTCTTTCAAATATTTATTGTTTATGGTATTCTAGTATATATTGGTTTGCTATACGCTTGCCATCACCTTGGTACTAGTCTGAGATATAAATTTTGACAGCAAATACTAAGGGAGAGGCATGTTTGCCATGTGGTAGCTCAAATTTTGAATAAGAGGGAAATTAGGATGTGGTAGCTCAAATTTTGAATAAAAGGGGGAATTGGGATGTGGTAGCTCAAATTTGAAAAAGTGCGGGGTTGGAAGTTGAAAAGGTTCCAAGAGAAAGGAGGGAATAAAACTAAAAAAATAAAAAAAATAAAGAAAAATAAAAAAAATAAAAAAACAATTCACCCGCCTTGCTCAAATGGCACCCACCTTGCCCTTGGAAATCCGCCATTCACTATAGCACCCGCCCTTACCCTCCCAAGAGCCATGGAAAGAGGTTTGCTAGAGCTTTCGTCATCTCCCCCACCCTTCTCCTTCTTTGAACAAAGCAAGCGTATTTTTGGAGTGAGCAAATCCTAACATTCTTCCATGAATTCCGGGATTTTGGTTTCCCAAATATTGTCGGAGAATGTTTAGATTTGCACATGCTAATCCGAGGGCCCTTGCTATTTTTATGAAAAATCCAAGTTTACGAAGAAGAAAAAAGAAGAGAAGGGAGTGTTTGTGCACTCCTCTCCTCCCCTATCTACCCCCAAGACACCCGCCCCTTTGCACCCGCCCACCGCTAGGATACCCGCCTTGCGAACCTGGAACCCACCCTTATATTGATTGTTTAAAAAAAAAATAAAAAAATAAAAAAATTGGTACCCGCCTCCCCCCCCCAAGTCACCCGCCCACCTCCCCCCTCACTCGCCCGCCCTACCCCATTTTGCACCCGCCCTAACCTTTTTGCACCCCCCCTAACCCATTTTGCACTCGCCCTACCCCATTTTCCACCTGCCCTACCTCATTTTGCACCCGACCCACCCTTTTTGCACCGACCCTACTCATCAGGAGAAAAAAAAAACAAAAAAAAAAAAATTGGTACCAATTCCCCCCAAGTTACCCGCCCCTCTCCCCGGTACTCCGCCCCTCTCCCCGGTACTCCGCCCCTCTCCCGGTAATCCGCCCCTCCCCTCGATAATCCGCCTCCCTCCCCGGTTTTCCGCCCCTCCCATCGGTTTTCCGCCCCTCCCCCCGGTAACCCGCCCCTCACCCGGCCCGCACCCTAGTCACCCGCCCTTGCCTCTGCCTCTCCCGCCCCGCCCCCCATGTCATCCACCCCACTCCCCCCCCCTCACCCGCCCTGCCCCCCAGTCACCCGCCCCTGCCTCTCCCGCCCCGCCCCCCATGTCACCCGCCCCCTCAAAAGTTCACCCGCCCCGCCCTCTATGTCACCCGCCCTTTCAAAAGTTCACCCGCCTTGACAAAAGTTCACTCGCCCTGACACAATTTCACCCGCCCCGACGCCACGATGGACTTACACGTCACATCCTACATGGTTTTTTACTGCAAAGTTTGTTACCCACAAAAAATTACACACCCCTTACAATCAAGGTGGGCAGGTAGGCCGGCCCATCCGGGACAACTCGTACGCCCATTTTGCCACCCCCCCCCCCCCGATCACCTCAACAAGCCCGATTTTACAACCTTGCCCAAGATTTATATTGTTTGAGTAAGATTTGTTTTTTCCCACTTTTACGTACAAGGTCTCTCACAAACTAAGTTGTCGGGTTTTTTGTGTTTAGAATGTTCTAATTTTGCTGATTCGAGGTAGGAGAGCGGTCGACTGCACTGACTCACTTGGCTCTGCTTTGAGGTGAGTAGGTCTCTCAATAATCCTTGGCATTCTAGATTGGCAGCTTATTTTTCTCAGTTGGCCATAAGAGCTCTCTCTCCACTCACTAAGCGGTTGTTGTAGAGGACTCTAATGTTTTGCTTTCCAACTTCACGCTCACTGAGTGCTCTAATGTGACTCACACATCGGATCCCTAAATCACCTTGTGTATGGTTATACACTTTTAAAGTGCTGCAATTTGGATATATGTTAAAAGCCTCTGTGTCAGTTACGCGACGATTGCTGATTCAGAACTTCTTGTTCCTCGCTATCTTGGTCTTTGTGTTGGTGGTGCTGGTAGCACAAGTGGCAGGGATTAGATTCTCAATGCCACAAGTCTCCTCATTTATCCTTCAAATTGAGGAGGTAGGATAACGTTATGGGGGAAATGGAAGGGCACTGGACTGGACGACCTTGTGAGAATCTTCTCAAAATGAGGTATATTCTGGAGAAATCTGCCTCGACTTGGATTTGATATGAGATAACCCTTGCTTTAATTTCTCCAGTATTGATCACTGGCTCAGGATAACTCTTGATGAGTTGAGCCCGGATCATTTGTATGGTTGTACACATAGTATTCTTTAGTTAGTCCATATTATTTTCAAACATTCTTGTTGTTCTTGGAGATGCATTTATCAATTGTAGAGTAATGGCAATTGCATAGGTGTGTTTATTATCCTCCCAAACATAATGCCAATAAAAAATAACTTCCAAAGTAAATATTAAGTGGTATCATGAAAATCACTTAGAAAATCAGAATTTCTAAAAGCTTACAATATTTATTCTTACCTTGTGTAAGTGCATTTTTACTTGTTTTAGTTGTCGTTGAAGATGGATTTATCAATGAAAGACTACCGATAGTTCTAGGCGGTTTCATCTATTGATATGCCTACTCTCCTACCAAAATAAAAGAGTTAAAAAAATACAGTACCGAAAAAAGAACGATTAATAATATTTAAACAGTGTATTAATAAAGTAGAATATTAAAAGCTTATAACTAATTTTCTTACCTTGTTTTCATGGGTGTTTACTAACTCATATTGTTGTTGGAGATGCATGAAGAATGCTTCAAGTCCTTAAAGGTTGCATAGCTTTGCCTATTTTCCTTACATACAAGCTTGACAAGAACTCAATATTGCGAGTAAGTAGAATTAAGCCAACTACATAGAAAAGTAAACTTCCTCTTTATCTACTTCCAATGCATGTCTCACTGTTGTAGAAGACGAGAGCACCAAGGAAAGAGTGCTGGAAGATGTAGGGGATTGCATGGATGTTTTGAGTTACCCTCCAAAATAAAATTGTGAAAAAGAACTCTCAACGTAAAAGATGAATACAATCAAGAAAGTCATCAATTGAATAAAAATGCCAAAAGGTTAAAACTTCTTTCCTCACTTCTTTAAAATGTATGTCTGTAAGTTTCACTTGTTGTTGATGATGCATTTGATATATACATAGAGATTTCGGTCCCTTTGTAAGGGGCGAGCGTGAATGAAGTGACCGTTTGTAAAACTAATGACCCGATGCCCACCGGATAAGAGGAAATCGGCACAATACTACTCTCCCCTTTTGAGGATGGACACTATGACTATGCTATTTTGTAGCTAGTTACTAACTCCTTGAAGATACTAGACATGGTATCCCTCCAAAGGGCTGGAATGAGTCTTTGATAAGTATAAAGAATTAAACTATTGAAGCTTGAGAAATCCACTATCTTGGCCTCCAAAAAACCAAGGTATTCACCAATAATGTTTCATTCAAGTACTTTGAAACACAAGCCCAAGTTACACCCAAGCAATTGAGGTGGCATGTTACGTTAGTGCTCATAAATGTGCAGTTGATTCACAAGCCGGGCCGAGTGAATGGGCGTCGGATGCACTAGGTTGGAATGGTGAACATAAGCCAAATACCACGCAAGTCTTGAGAGTAATGTATGCGAGAGAAGGTGATTTGGCAAAACGGATAACGAAGGCGTATATGAAAGACCCCAAGGCTCAAAATTTTTGAAGTGAACTTAGGTGTGGCAAGAAGCCCAAAGGTATCCGGCTTCATCAAGGTATGATCAAGTTAAAGCAAAATAGGGTGTATGTTCCAAAGGGCATGTGGAGGTTGAGTGTGCTCAAGGAGGAGCATGACAACCGCTTGGCCGTGCATAGGGGGAAGAAGTCTACCATATGTTTGGTTTCAAAGAGGTTCTATTGGCCCAAAATGAAGGAACACATTGCCGATTATGTGAAGACTTGTATCACTTGAATGTAAAGCCAACCGGGCGTCATATCAAAAGCAAGTGGGTTTGTTACGGCCTTTGCCTATCCCGGATGGTCCATGGGAATGTGTCTTCATGGATTTTATTACAAGCCTTCCGGAGTCACGAGGAAGTGACGCCATCTTTGTGGTGGTGGATAGGTTTTGTAAGTTGGCAAGGATGGAGCCAACAAAAGGGATGGCAACCGCCTTTGACAAAGTGGTGCTCCTTTTCAGCGTTTGGTGGCGGCATCATGGGTTGCCGAAGACCAAAGTGATTGGAGTGATTACTTGGGTTAGGCGGTTGGTAGCCATAATGCATTGAGGCATGGTGCTATGAGTCAATCGCCGCCTAAGGTGGCTTGTGTGTGAAGCCACTTATGCCTACCGACCTAGCTTTTGAATGGATTTCAATCGGAGATGGAACAAAGCCAAGGTGCAAAAGACTTGGTAGCCATGAGATAGCAACTTATTGAAAACGACTAAGTGGAACCTACACAAGGCCCCGAAGAGGTATGTGAAACAAATTAAGGAAGGGCGACGCCATAAAGAGTATGAGGAGGGCTAAAAGGTGTGGTAGAATGTGAAGAACTTCACCTTACCAGATGGCTTGACTCCCATATCCATGGCAACGTATGTGAGTCCATTTGTCATTGCAAAACGGTTGTTTGAGGATGTGTATAAGTTGGACTTACCACCGGAGACAAAAATTCATCCCACCTTCCAAGTGTCATTGCTCAAGCCATATCACAAAGATAAAGTGAGGCCGGAACGCAGACAAGTGTTGCGGCCTCCACCCGAACTACTTGGTGATCACTTGGAGTTTGGAGTAAAAAGCATTATGAACTGCCGGATCACCAAGAAAAAGGGCAAAGAATACTTGGTGAAGAGGCGGGGGTACCATGAGAAGGAAACAACATGGGTTGAGGCCAAGTACATGGCCAATGCAAAGGAGATGGTGGAAAGGTATGAAAGCCAACGAAGATCCAAGACACCGAGAAAGCATTGATGAGGACATCAACCTTTGAAGTGGGGGTGAATCACCACACTTGTGTATACTTGGCCTAAGTTTTGTCTAGCATTTGGTGCAAATGACACATGTTGTAGTACTTGGTTGACAATAAAGATGCTGGCAAGTTTCTTAATTGCATGTTGGAAGTGAGATGAGTCCTAGGCTTCGATCTTCCATGCCATGGAAACCCTAGGAAAGCAATGTACCCTAAATCCTACATCCGACACTAGAAATTGTGACGAGTGCTGATGAAGATTGTTTCTTTGAAGCGGGAAACTAATCGGAATGCAATACTTCTAGAGCCTGTATTGCATTGGATTGCTTCGAGAAAGATTTTGAAAGCTACAGATCAATGAAATGAAAGATTCTTTGTAAGTGACATGTAATTCCGCAAATGTGAGCGCGCCACTAGCAAGTATACTCTTCCATGCTATGAACAGATCCTTCAAACCCTAGACGAGCAATGTTCAAATCCTAAACCCTACATCCGATACTGAAAATTGTCACGAATGTTAATGAAGATTGTTTCCAGGAATCAGACAGTCCACCATATCTCGCTGTATTTAAATCAAGGGAACTAGGAACTTTAGGTCTGAGTGTTTTGTTATCCTCCGTCATTGCAAGAGCTCAGGTCTTGACAGATGTTGGTCTTCTATGACAAAATATGAAAGAAATGACAGTACAATGTGAAGAATTAACTCTTTATACTTCTGATTCTTTGCTTCTTACTTTGAACTTTGCTTGTTGTCTATTGCTATCGAAGCCTCACTTTTGCCTTTGATTTGGCTAGGTATGTATGTCCTCTCTTCCGATCTTCTCCCAAATAGCCGCAGTGATCACTGCAATTCTTGCTCTTAAGTTAGCTTTCTTATCTTTTTAAGGTCATTTGGAGTTACCTAGAAGTGATATTGTTTTGAACGTGCTACATGTTACCAAAGTCTTGTATCAATTGTATTTTTTGTTTTTGTCCAGCTAAGGCTGGGTTTACGATGTCATGTGTACTTACTTACTTACATATGTATCCTAAGTCTGCAATCCATTGTATACTTGTTACTAACTTTAGTATGATCCTATGTTTGTTGTGCTTTAGGTGTAAACATGTGGCTCAAGCTTCACTCAAGGCTTTTATGCCTCCTTCCAAACTTCAAGAAAACATCCAAGGGTTGCAAAAATAAATTTGGTGATGTTTTAAAGGCCTACAAGGAAGATAAGCAAGCAAACAACATTTCCAGAGAAGCACGTCACACGTGCAAATATTATGACTCCATGGATACTTGGTATCATTCAAATGGAGCGGTGGTAAAAAAGATTTCTGCTTCTACTAGTGATATGGGGAGTGCACAAGAAGTGAAGACAGAAGATGACAAGGAAGTGCCGTCATCATTAAAGAAGGTATTAAAGGTAACTCCAAAAATGGACAAAGCTTTGGAGCTTATTTCTCAACTGATAGAAAATAGTAAAAACATGGCTCATAGTATGGAGGTGGCTAATGGGTTTATGGGAAATATGGACAAGCACATGGAGAAGCTTATTGAGAAGCTTTAGTCACTTTTAGTTTTAGTGTGTAACATTGTTTGTTAGATTGAGTTTGAATGTCACATTAGGTTTGACTGTGACACTTTGATGGAACTGGCTATTTTGGATTTTGTGAGTTTTAGAGTTTGTGAAATTTGGATTTATAGATTGTGGATTGTGGATTTTGATTTATTGCAAATCCAGTAGCAAATGTATATGGATAAAAAACATCCAAGTAGAAAGTTGTTAAGAAGAATCTTAATATCATGATCGTGAAAATATTCATGATAATATACTTTTCATTTCACATAATTGGCTTGCGATGGTAAAACATGGTCCATGCTTGGACTGTAAAAACAAGAGCTGTCTTCACTAATGTGCATGCCCTTAATTGATACTTTTCACTAAAATGCATGCCCTTAAATCATACTATTTTGTATGTGTCTGAAATTTTTACCACACAAACCAACCCCTAAATGGTTTTACTCATTTGTTCAAAACAAACACTTTCCCAATAACAATGTCATAAATGGAAACAAATGTAAGTTATTCAAATCTCACTAATACTACAATCTTGTAATAAATATATTGTACATGATGTGAGTCAAATATTGGGTCATGAGGCCTTATAGATTGCAAGATTGTAATGCATTAGTACTTTAAAAACATGACAAAATCTCAAGATTTCCACTTTGAAGTAAAAATGCTACCAATAGAGTTATTGCAATTAAAAAACCCATATCACAAGGAATTTTAATTTGATCTCAATGACACCCTTGAACAAAACATATCAATGAGAAATTTTAATTTGCACAAATAATGGCCTTGCAATGGTGATAATTGCCAAAAACTTTACAAAAAAATAAATTAGAAATCCCAACACTTCGCACTTAAATCTTTGCCTTATCTTCACATTATCTTATTCGGATTCGGTTTCTACATCCATAGCCTCATCAAATCTAATGTTGCTTTCTAAAGTTAGGTGCAGCTTCCAAATTTTTTTTGCCCTGATCTCATGTTGTGTGCTAGCTTGGTGTAACATTTGTTTAATAATATCTTAATTTTCCCTTTTAGAAGTAGTTGGGTCTTCTTGAGCGATGTCTTGTAAACTTTCTCGATCTTCTCCATCATATTGTACTAATTGAAGAGCCGCTTGTGGAGGCACCAACATTAATTGCATTTGTTTTATGGATTCTTTTGCAATATTGAGCTCTATGGCCTTCTGCCCAACATTGTTCAAGTTGCTGAATTGCCTGTTAGACTCATCTTTGATCTCTCTTTGTGCCTCCCTTGCCCAACGCATATTGAAACCATATCCATGTATAATACATAAGTTATGTAAACAAATGCATGCTATAACAAGATCTGGTAGGTTTTCTAAAGGCACATCAATTTGTTTTAGAAGAATCCTCCACCTTCCTTTTAAGCATCCAAAAGCTCTTTCAACCGCCATCCTTGTACTAGATTGGATGTAATTCCAATGTGCCTTTTCTCTTGACAATCCTTCTTTTTGTCCTTTGAATAGGCTATAAAACCAAGGTCTCATTGGATAGGCAGCATCTCCTATCAATATGTAAGGTAAATAATTATTCTTCATAATTTCTTGACCTAAGGTACTTCTTTGAAATACGGACCAATCATGACAACTTCCTGCCCACCCGAAATTGAAATCCCAAAACTTACATTGTGCATCTACTACTCCTTGTAAGAGAACCGACTAATACCCTTTTCGACAATAATATTCAGGTGCATCCTTACGTGGAGCAATAATTGGTATGTGAGAGCCATCTATGGCATTGATGACATATGGTATACCTTTTAAGGCTTCAAACTCGTCAGACATCCTCTTCATTGTAGTTGGAGTCATCTTCTTTATTACTAAAGGTAATAAATGAATTTTGATCGCTTCGCAACACTCTCTTACAATTACAGAGGTGGTGTTCTCCGCTATACCGTATAAGTCTCCAATCATCGCCAAAGAATTGTCGGTTGCAAGTCTAGCAAGGGTAACGGCAACCCTAGTTTCAACGTCATCACTTGTCGTCATAGTGGTATCGATCTTTCTAATACTTGGTCCCAAAATATTGCACAAAAAGGTAAAAGTCTCTTCATTTACTCTCATTCGGTCTCTGAATATTTTACTTGTATAGCTTCCAAACAATTGGTTGCGTAAAAATCCTTGTTGTCTATTGTGTTTCCAAATTGACCGTGTTCGTGGCCTTGACTCACCCTCTAAGAACAAATTGACCATCACAAGGATAGACAAGTCATTTAAATTCATGGCAGACTGAATAAGCGTCAATACGGAATTTAATACAAACTTGAGAGCAAGGAGAAGCACAAAAATCACTAACACGTTCTCTCTATGTAGTCTCACCATGATGTATAGTGTAAACAATAAGCAATGTTTTGTTAAATATATTGTTGACAGAAATGGTCAAAATATCTAGAATATGAAGATATTGTTTGAAATTGATAAATGTTATTATATATATGTATATATAGTGGCTTATATTTATATTTTTAAAACTTGGGTAAGTTTCTAAGATATAAAAAAAAGAAATTGTAAAAGTAAAGTAAAGTAATTGTGGACACCTTCATATGATGCATTGTAAAAGTAAAGTAAAGTAATTGTGGACACCTTCATATGATGCATTGTAAAAGTGAAGGTCTACAACATTTTATTACACCACATATTTTATGACGCTAAACAACCTTTCATATTCTCATTATTATGATATGTGAAAATCACAATAATGAGTGAAAATAGAGGTTGTATAAAAGTATCTTACTATTGAGTTGCCAAATGACCCTTCATATTCTCATAATTATGATATGTGGAAATCACAATAATCAGTGATAATAGAGGTCATGTAAACATCACCATATTTTATAATTGGGATGCAAAATAACCCTTTATATTCTTATATCATGATATTTTAAAATCAAGTAAAAATATAAGTCGTTTCAATATCACGATTTTTTTTTGTAGCCTTAAATTGCATTTTATTAACAAATTGATAATTGCAAGGATTGATAAGTCATTTTAATGCATTGTTGGCTCCATAAGCGTTGGTACAAAAATTATAACTAACTTGAGAGCAAAGAAAGCACAAAAAGACTTTGTACAACAATGATTGGACAACACCAAATATATAACACCAGAAATATGTCTCCCACGATACAACACCAAAGATATGGTAGGTGGCTCAAAACCCACACAACACCCCAAACTTCTCATACGCCAACTCAAGCCAAGGGGTCCAATATAGCCTCCACTTGTAAATTTTTATGTACTTATCATGTACGTTTTAGATTGAGTGGTTTTGGATACACCTACATGTAATACTGTCAAAGTTTGTAACTATTTTAATTTCGGTTCACAATTAATGATTCTACTTGGTCCACTCTCTTACATACTTTGCCCATTTATTACCATCTATTAACTTACCTTCTTGCCAATTAGCTTGCCAATCTGAAAATTGAAAATGAAGCAATTATTGAGCCACTTAGTATATGTCTTGCTAATGTTGGGCAAATGATAATAACACTTTTGTACAAGTGGCTATGGCAAAAATTGTTTACAATTTCAAGTCTCATTGGCTTCCCTTCAGGTAACATGACTATCCAAAATCTTAATTAAGAATCCAAAAATCATCTCTTACAAGCGTTCTTGTCCCCAATAAGGGAGAGTTCTCAAAATTGGAGGAGTACCAATAATAGAGCAATAGGCTTCTTGACCCAAAGGTACTTAATAGCTTCTTCACTCAACAATAGCATGACTCATAGCAAACATTATAGGATGCAAATGTAGGGCACCCGTTTAGAATAACCTATGAGACGTACCGCCTTCAAGAATTCATAGCAAATTGTAGAAGAGTCCAAATATCATGAATCCACTATGACTTTCACTCCACTTACTTTCCCCATGCATGAAAATTACTTCCATTATTAATACATTGATTATTTCAAATAATAAAACAAAAATAAAAAATAAAAATAAATCCACTTCCATATTATCTTCGTTACGAATTGGGAAATCCAAAATTTGACCGCTTCTTGAGCACTTTCTCTTAAGATACCCATGCTCCTGGGTCCCAAACCTTTATTTAAAAATTCTTGAATAACCTATCTGATAAGGAATGACGGAATATCTGTCCCATCCATAAACGAGGACGTTCATCCGGGATTATGTAACAGTAACTTCTGAGTTTTTCACGTGGGACCCCATTATTGGGCCCAGACTCCTTTACATAAAAACACGCTAAATCCGTTTGGGGAGGCCGGATTGGGGGCTGGAGCCTAGCCCAATCCGGCCCACCTTCCGCCCAACCCCTGTGCATGTGTAAACAAGGCCTTACTCAAAGAGTAGATGACGAAAATGGGCTCGCACGTTCCATTTGGATACCTGAGCTAGGAGCTAGCTCGAGGGGAAGTTACGGCCCGTTTCTGAGCCTAAGGCAAAAACGGGTGATCTACCAAAAAGAAAGTGTGTCACGGAAGGCCCCTCAACACAAGAGGGGGGGGGGGCTACCAAAGACACTGGAGAGTACTATGAGGAGGGGTGGTCTCCCTCCTCACTTGCACATGGTGCCATGAAGAGCCGGGGTGGCTCCAAGGGGTGAAGCTTGGGATGGGGCCTCCCTCCAGCACCTTGTGGAAAATGAAGAGTTCTTTGGAGCATCTCTAAACACGAAGTTGGGAAGTATCCCTCTCCAAGTTAGTCCCCGTGATAAGTAGTGCCGATTCCCGGGAGTGACCGGGAATGGCTCAAAAGGGTGAGGCATGGAAATGAAGCCTCACTCCCACACCTTGGGCATTGTGGGATGCTCTTGAGCAACACGCAACATTGGGTTGAAAAGAGTCCCGCTCCAAACTAGTCTCCGGGAAAACTAGAGCCGGATTCGGGGACGGTTTCTAGCAAAGTCCCGAATGGAGTGAAAGATAAGAGTGGAAGGGGACTAGTGGGAAGTTAGACAATAAATAAAGGCGGGTAGCTCCCGGGGGTGATTTGAGTCACTCTTGGGAGCTTGGACATTTGTGGAAGGCCGCCCCGTGCCACCAAGTGGCATGCCCATGTGTTGGTCGGAGTTCTGGGTTGGCATGCCCATGTGTTGGAGGGAGTTCCGGGTTGGCATGCCCATGTGTTGGTGAGAGTTTCAGGTAATGAGTATCCGGTAATGTGTTATGGAGTCAAGGTGGGTTGGACACCTTGACTTAGAATGGTGCTAACATTGTTTGTGTGGGGCACATGCAAGTGTTAGCAAAGTCGTGGCCGGTTGCTACCAACTAAGTGAGCCGAGATTCCGCTACTAAGAAAGGCTCACTACGAAACAAAGAGTTGGAGTAATTAGGGTCGCGACAATCCTGGAGTCGGAAGTCTTCAAGGCAGAGACCTTCCGTAAGTTTCTGCTCGCAGCAAAGACCTACTCGACTAAGATCGTGAAGAGCAACGGCGAAGTAAAGGTAATTGTTGATTCTGTCCGTGAGCAGATTGTAGGGATGCCTCCGATTTTGGCCTATGCAACTACTCCAGCGCAGACACCGGTCAAAAAGGCCGAGCCGGCGGAAGCTTAGAAGACGGATGCAGGACCTTCGAGTCCGCTCAAGGGAAAAGTGAAGATAGAGGAAAGCGAAGCCGGCCCTGCTGATTCTCCGGCCAAGAATACCCGCTCAGTAGCGAGCCGACTGACGAACGAGGAATAGGAGAAATTCTCAGCCGCTCAGAAGCTCCATGAGATCGGCATCAACGTCTCAGAAGAAGAGGAGTTGAAGAGCGATGGTGATACGGATGAGGACGAGAGCGACGAGGAGTTTGTAACCGACACGGTCAAGAGAGTCAAGGCGGGCCGGATTGCAGCAACACCCCTGAAGCGGCCACAGTATGGAGTGAGCTCGAAGCGGAAAAAGTAGGACGGATTCAGAATCCGTAAGTTACAATCCGGCACAGGGTTAGGAAGTAAGATAATTAGATAGGATCTTTTTTTGGGAAAGCGGGTCGCTTTTTGCGGAGTAGGCCGTGTAGGTCGGCGCCGCAATCTAGTTAGGTTTCTAAGTCGTTGACTTAGAAGTACTTACAGGTGAATGTTTGATCACCTAAAACATTCCTTATTTGTTAATCAACAAACCTTTAATGCGCATATGCAGTGTGATCCTTACTGTGTCTCTCTTTTGAGGTCGTGTGCTTAGAAGTCGTATCTACTATTCTTGAGTTGTAAGTTGAGAGTTAGGAATCCGGATTCCTTGCTAGATCGTATTTGTGGAGTTGAGGTGGGGTTGGGGGTATTAGCAAGTGCCTTGTTTCTTGAGCTGGTCTAGGTGTCAGAGAAAGAGAAACTACTGTGGTGAACACCTTACGGTTTGGAAGGGTCTGGAAGTAGAGAGTGCAAAGCCGGATTCCAATCCAACCTCCAACTGCTACAGATTTGGGTTCCTCTGTAGTCTCAGAGGACGGATCAAGAACCGTACGTGACCGGAATACGTGTAGACGTCCTCTAGCCGGATTCGGATCTCTTGTAGTTTGTCATTGTAGTAAGTGTGATAGGGCAATCAGACGGCTTGCGTGACCTGCTAATCCGGACGGCCAAGACGGATTAGTTGTGAGGACGTAATGTTTGTCTAAGTGTGCGTGTGTGTTTGTATGAGAAGAGTCTACATGTCGAGGTTTCCGCCACGGTAAACCTAAGGGAAAGAGTCTTTGTGCATCCCCTCTTGCAAAGGGATACCCTTGCCAAACAAGGTTAAATATAAGTTTGGGAGTAGTACGGTTGGTGGTTGGTTGTCTTAGCACTATTTGGTCTTGGTCACTTTACAGAATTTCTGGAACGATACACGAGTCACCTAAACACAAGTATTACACTAATAAACGTGTAAGGGAAGACAACGTAGATACATGGCATCCGACAAACGCTACGATGGATGAAGCTACTAGGGAGCAACATGATGGAGCTGACACTTCAATGGAAGAAGCAGTCGCGAAGCAGGCTAATGACGATTTAGTCCCGGGGTATGGTGAACAGCAGAACGATGAGGTTGCTCTAGATGGACAAGACAACGTCGAGTCTTCTAGGGCACGACAAGAGAGAGCTGTAGAAGAATCGGAAGCTGCTCACTTTGGAGACGGTGCTGCAGAAGAAGAGGAGGTTGTGAACGATGACTATGTCACGATGTCTGCAGTTGTCAAGAAACAACCTCCAGATCCGAAAGACATCATCAATTTGAGTGATAGTGAGTTTGATATTCACTCTTCGGATAGCGATGATGAGGAGGATGATCTTCCCCCGCCGGATATGAAAGCTCTCGTTGTCAAGGGGAAAACAATAAAGGTCAAGAAGGACCACTAGGCCAGGGAGACGGCGAAGTTAGACAGGAAGAAGAAGCGGTGGGAGGCTAAGTCGCAGAAAGCGGCGGAGGAAGAGAATGAGCGTCTAGCGGCCCAGAAGAAGCTTGCCAATGCTGAAGACGCAATTCGACTTGCGACGGAGAAAGTCGCCCAGCTTGAGGCTGAGGCTGCGGCGAAACTTCAGGCATTTCAAGATGAGGCAAGAGAGCAGATTAAATTGTTGTTAGAACAGATGGCTAAGTTCGCTGTAGCGGCTGTTGCCTCTTAAAGCCAGTCACTGCCGGCTCCGCCAGCCGCCACTGTATCACTTTCGTTGTCGTCGATGAGCGCTCCTCTACCTGAGCCTCGAAGTTTGTCACTGCCTGACGAAGCAGTTGGCGCATCCGATGAGGTTGTAACCCTTTCCGATCAGGATCAACAGAATCGGAATGACCTTGTTGAAGCTGATGAGCCTGAGGGTTATCCTCAACCCGACGATAACACTCACCTTCCTGAACATGCCTCTGGGGCTACCGTGGATGGCGACCTTGTAGGAGGTTCGCGGAAGTCAAAATCGCCATCCACAACACATATAGATTTGGTCGACTACGAGTTGGAAGTAGAGGACATCGCCGTCACTGGACAAGAAATCCCCCCTCCTCCTTCTGATCAACCTCCCGCCGCTGACGATCCCAATCAGGTACATGCATCTGACCCTTATTATTTTGGGTGATTCTATATTGCATGGAGTCTTCCATCTGGCACTCTAGAAACTGGTTCTAGTTATGTTTTCTAATATGAATTCATTCGTATTGATAGGGTGTCAACACCGGTTCATGATGACTAGCGCGCGGACAGCCACCCCGTCTATGGCGACATTCTGTGTACTGTATAGTACAATAGTATTGAGAAGTTGTCAGGAGTTTATATAGACCTTAAAGATGTACACTATTTCAGACATATATATAAAGAGTGACAATTTTTTCAAAGACTTGCGCATGTGTCTAATTGTCATTGCCTATCAATGTGATGCCCAGTTCCAAAACAATATATGCGTGCATCATTTGCTTTATTTGGAAGCTGATCGCTCCTATGCACTCCTGGCCTCCTCTATCTCATCATTTCATCAGGTATCATCATATCTTTGTTTTTTGTGTATTGATCAGGTAGATTGCGTTGAGGGTAGGAGGGTGATCGTTCGATATCGCCGCCTCCGCCGTAGAGGAAGTGGCTGAACATTGTCTTTGACTTGAACGATATACTTTGTCATACACCTTTGAGGACGACGCGTGTTGGACAAAGGTCGTACAAGTTGGAGGACAATATTCTCTGCCACCGAATTCCAACTGTAGTCGGTCCTAAGGTGGTTTTTGCCCGACCAAATCTTAGGGAATTCCTACGCCAGGTTTTTTGTATCGCAGATAATGTCAAAGTGTGGACCTCAATGCAAAAGCGGAATGTGGAAGCCATTGTTGGCTACCTCTTCCGCGGTAAGGAAGGTCCTATCCCGATCTTGAGCTAGGAACAATGTACAAAGATTGAGCTCTCTCCTGGGCGCTTCTTCCACGTTGGTCAGAAATTGATGTGTATGAAAGTCCTGTCGGAGACCTTGTTCACCAACCCTACTAGGGGCGCATTCTTTTCCCCTGATAATACCCTTATCATTGACAACTCTCCAATTAAGAGCATCTGCAATGAGAATGGGAACGCTGTTTTCTTTCGCACTTGGAATCCTCATGTTGGAGAGGAGGACTTCCTTCTGGGAGAACTCTTATCGTGGCTTCAAGGATTAGATTCAAAGTGCCAACCGGGTGACCTATGGAGATATGTTGACAACCATCAAATTGGTGTCAATCCTTTGAGTGCGGGTGACTTGGCTTTAGATGATCTCATCGATAGGATAAAGGAGTCCTCGAAGACTATGGAGGCGCGGTTCAATCTTCCTGGATTTGATATGGTTGTTGAGGCAGGAAGAGTTAGATCTAGGTCTTAGCTTTGGGCAGTGGGTCTAGCATAGGTAACAAACATTTTATCTACGATGCAATTTTGTGTAACATAATTATTTGTAATTAAATCAATCCAAGTTTGGACTAAATGTTTATTTGTAACTAATTTCCAATGTTTGTGTATCATGTTGAATTTTGCTTGTTTTGAATATGCTTGCTGGTGTGCGACGGTGTTCATTCTAAGCATTGTGTATAACAGGATGGATATACTAGCACCCTTGAACCTAGGAGTCCTTATGGATTGACTAGAAGTCTTCGCTCCAGATCAATTTCTGAAGGAGCTAGTTGCGACTCACTTCCATATTCCAAACCATATATGTTGCGATCGGCGGCGGACGACATATCTGCAGCCATAGACTATTCCAAAGCGGACATCGAAGATGGCGTGGTGAATAGTCCCCCTAGTCGGAGTCTAGTCAGAACACCCGTGTGTTCGCCATCTTCGTTCAGGTGCGTATCGTCGAGTCGAGACGATTGTTTTTTGCTGAATGGGCCATCTGGCGAGGGAACCAACCGTAAACTTTACCTCCTCTTCAAGGCGACGCCCGAACCTCAACAGATGAAAGAGACGCCTAAGGTTGTTGTTTTTGAGCTAACTGTACCTGCAGCCGTCATCACTAGAACTCCATATGTTCGAAAGGGAAGTCTTTCTAGGGACATTATAGTTGTCGAACGTGCTCACACTGAACGGCCACAACCAACAAGTATTCAGGTTATGTATAGAAAGAAGCTCAATGCCACAATGTCCTCGCTTCCTCCTCTAGGGACAAGGTCCCTTTCGGAGGGCAAGGTGGGCAAGGCCTCAGATAGCACAGGAAGAAAAAAACCAAAATACGGGAGAGTAGGATACAATAGTACATGTTATAATGCGGTAGGTATGGGTTCTACCTCCTTTCCTTTGCGTCTGGACGATATCATGAGAGGTTTGGCCAAGCTAAAAGCAGAAGAAGCTGCTAAGGCAAAGGAGGAAGCATTATTGAAGAAGTAAGCTCTCCAAAAGAAGATTTTTCTCCGAAATATGTCTTTACCTACCGTATATAATTTTAGAAATATGGTCCTTAAATAGAAGATTCATAATCCATTCGGTCGGTGACTACCACATGGTGCCTATATATAGTATAGAATCATTCATAAATGTTGTGAATTCATCAACATATATATGTATACAACAACAATATTAAATAAACCTGTAGTCTTCAGTAAGACACTTCTTCATTATAGCTCATGGGTCCTATTCGTTGCTGATGTTAGGTACTAATCGTTTACCCACAACTTCTACTGTATGGATGTTATATTTGTTCTGTATTCTCTGAACTTATCTCAAGACACCTTCTGCTCTACAATGTATTGGTAATTGATGTCCAATTATTGTCATAGTTATCGTTGGGTTCAACAACTATTTTTGTTCGGCAACGATTTAATAGTCTCAAAATGTGCATTTTGTCTCAATTTAACGAATATGGCCTTTTGGTCAAAACTCTTGTTCTCACTATTTAATGGCATCATTAGTCAATTCTCCATACACAAATGCAATCATTGTATTATTGTTAGACACAATGCATTACACAATTATATACCATTGCACAACGTCTATTCATGGATAGTATACTCAATCAAGTCCATGTCATCCGAGTAAACCAGAAAATAGGGTTTCTCAAATACCTCCTCTAATTCTTCAACACTTCTCTCGCATCCCTCTTTCATATCATTCGCTGCCTCATATTGAACCGAACGCTCTGCGTAGGTCATCTTTAATGCCACAATATGAACTGCAACTTCTTGCAACGACACGGTTGTAGAGCAAAACTGAACGAGGTGGAGTTCGATGGCTTTAGCAAGGACCCCTTTGGAATGGGCGAAGCGCCCCCTTCTTCAACACTCATCTGTAAAATCTGCAAAGAACCTCATGTTTGTGTTGTTTTGTGCTCTTCAAAATCTTTTACATTTTTGGAGAAGATAGTTAAGAGTGGGCGGGTGTGCATATCGATACCCACGAACATCCTGTGAAGGTCGGAGACTACAGATGTGCACGTAAAGTAATAGATGAGTTAATAGAGGAGCACGTAGAACATAACCTACAAACTACAGTGTCCAAAATAGTCATGGAGACCACCAAGAACTTACTAGGTAACTTACTTCTCTATGATAAAGGTGACCTTGAAACCTCCAAGCTCACTCTCAAAGAGCTAGAACTTATCTTCGATCAATATAAAGAGTTGAAATCTCTGAGCGTCAAAATTGTATCACCACTTTGAAGCACTTGCGCAGATATGGTGTTCTTGATGGGAATACCAAGATTGGGGGATTCAGCAACTGGGCTTACATCCAATGTAACATGTTTCCGGGCCAAAGAGACAAATCTGGTAAAGTCTTCATCTTCAAGATGTCCGAGGTCGGCCCCGGTAGTGGTGTTGACCTTGTTTGGCGTATGCAGCTCGAAGATGACCCGTCCCACACCTGGATGATGTTTGACCATGTCATGCGTGTTAAGAACAAGACCACCATGGCCTGCCACATTTATGACTCAAAAATCTTTTCCATTCTAATGATTGCTTGCTGTGATTTCCAATCTGAAGACGTAGAAGCTCAAATTGTCTTTTGCTAGAACCTCAACCACGTCATCGCCAGGAACGGGGTACCGAAGCCGCAAGTCCAAGGATGCATGGCTAATAATAGCTAAGCCAATTGGAACGTTGTGCGCATCATTTACGGCTCTAGAGACCCTAAAGTGCCAATGGAAAGTAGCGAATGGACTTGCTACTTCCATTGGACGCAATCCCTAGAGAAACACACCAAACAATACATAGTGCACGAGCTGCAACATCAACACCGAGTTCTTTGTAAGCAGCACAAAGATGCATGCACCATGAATGAGGCTGAGACGAGATTCTGGGCGAACAGAGTGTGGTGGGCGTCCTCGAAGTCCACCTCAGAAGTTGGACTAGGTCACCTAGAACATTGGCTTCATTTCTGGCACTTCCGGTACACTGGAGTGGCTTCATGGAACTGGTGAGTCCGCACTTACAGTAGTAAATTTGTACATGTGTTTTTATCTCTAGTAAACTTGAAAGAATTTACTATTTTACTAGCGAATATCCAAAATTTTAAGTTTTAAAATTTTAAACATTTAAATTATAATAAAAAAAATTATGATTTCTTTTTAAAATCTATTTTCAGAACATACTTGCGACAACGCAAGTATGGCCGCCTCTAGATCTCATAGTGGAATTTGGTGGTTAGTAAGTCAATAGCTGGACTTTGCAGGAAAAGAAATATTTTGCGCATGAGCTCGCAGAGATACCTTCATGTAACCTTGCGGAATCCGTTCACAGCAAATGGTTGCAAGCATCTGACAACAAGGGTGGGGACTTGTACGTTGCAACTATTGATGATTTTGTTCGCGCTTTTGTCCAATGCGTAGGTTACCATGGGTTCAGCGGAGGTAGCAAGGTGGTAGTGGACCATCACCCGCAGAACTTAAGCTTCATCCCGCCTATGATACTACACATCGATCCGGCAATCCATCAGGCCTTACAAGGGATCTTATGGACTATCTAGGAGCAGAGAAGTTATCTCCCCGCGACGCCCACCTTGAAGGGGCTGAGATATTTGGTTCCAGGAAACGTAAGGCAGATATTCCAATTGGAGCTGATGATGAAACTCATAGACCTTACAGTGTGAGCTACTCACGTCCTCGATTAGGGAAAAGTGTTATCTGATCTCGTGCTGAGAATCTAAGTACCATCCAAGATGTAGATGAGGATGAGGCGGCCCCGGTTGAACCATCGACTTCTGCTGGACCCAATATTCAACGAGTGACCGCCGTTTTAGAGACTAGAGTGAACAAGAGGCTATGGCACATTGCCCGTTTGAAGGAGACTTGAGCCAAGGCTTGTTGGAAGGTCACGGCAAAGATTAAGGATAAATGTGAATCACGTATTGTCGAGAAGGGGAAGGCTACCGCGGCTCCAACTTACACCGGAGTATGGCAGCCGCCTAAAGAAGGTCACAAAGTTACTAAACAATTCTTTTTTTGTGCAGACGATATCGAAAGGTGTGTGAAGGGTACGCGTCAAAAGTGGATTGAGCGGTTCTCTCGAAGTCTCAAAAGATCCCCTATTCCATCAATCTGGCCCATGAACATAGGAACTAACCTCACACGTGATGAAATGGAGGCGTTGGAGAACGCGGGTTTTCGACTTCCACAGAAGGAATGGCTTCCAATAAACCGCACTTTCAATAATGTTGCCCCACCGGGAGACTTGTCGCATATTCCAGTGCGAGACAAGGCGGACGAGTACCCAAGATCACAAAATCAAAGAACCTTAAACGAATTGCGGTTGTGACTTCGAAACACATGAAGAACATTGATTCTGCACGGGCGATGGAGGCTAAAATTCTGAAGGTAACCATGATACGACAACTTGGTTTCTGGTGTATTGTGGACTTAGAGTCGGATTCAGAGTCTATTTACAGACTTTCAGTTAGTGAATTCCCAGAATGTTCTTGCCCAGTGTTCAAGAAAACTCTAGCTGTGTTAGGACAGAAAGAAGAACCCTATAGACATTGTAAGCACCTGTACTTCATCTTGGTATTGGTCTGCAAATTTGATGTCGATGTAGACATATTCATCCACGCACCCACCCTCAGCTCCAAGGAGGTAAAATAGATTCTAGACGGGGGAATTCTAGACCATGTTACAGATTAGGTAACCTTAAACGTCCAACTCCACGTGCCTATATGTTATTTCTATAACCGTGTACATCACACGTTATGTGTTATGATTTCAGAACTTAGTGAAAATAGTATATAAGTATTTGTACTTACAACACTTGTTGACTTCTTAGGTATATTGGACTTCAAATTCCACATAGATGTCACTTAAAGTCTAGGGTACTTGGTTCAAGTTGACCCAATATAATACAAAATTTCAGATTTTGTGGCCATATTTCGACGGGTTTGGGTCACTAAATCCACGATGATAAATTAAGAATATTCGAATATTTTAGAGAATATTCGTGAAGAGAATATTTATAAACTATTTTTGTAATTATGTTTACTAAAAATACCAAGTCCTGCGTCTCATATATCTGAAATCTTACCGCTCACCGCTCACTGCTCACTTGGTAGCTACGTCCACCAGCTAGGCGAGTCATTATGACGAGGAAGCATGAGAAGAAGCGGGCAGCATATCCAAACCATGACAATGACGGTCAAAAGTTGCGCACATAGAACCGTGAAGACAAAGATGTTGGACCGAGCAAGAAGCTGAAGCCGAACCTAGCACTTGAGTTATAGAACCGCACAAAGCGGTCTCGAGAGCTTCAAATTCAGCAGAATTTCCGGTACGTGCAGTCTTGGTTCATCATACATGTGATTTTCTAGTGGTTTTATGTTGTATTCTTTATTTAGGCAACGTTTCTTGTTATACAGTTGAAGGTATGAGGACCCCGAAGATGAGGAGGATGGGGAGGACACAGAGGATGAGGAAACCAATGTCGACGACGTCTTTGAAGTTCCAACACCTGAGGAGACCCCTCTCTGACGTGGATCAGCACGGGGGGTGAAAAGGGGAACTGTTAAGAAGGTCTTGACCATCGATGAGAAAGGCTTTCCTTACGGGAACTTCAACAAAGTATACGAGGAAGATGTGTCTTTAAGCGCAAAAGAGTTAGATCCAAACCACAACTTCAAAGAGCAAATTGAGGTGATGAGGGACAGTTCTACAATCGCTTGGTCACCGGTAAGAAAATAAGACTTTTGTTTTAGTGGTTTCTGGTTTTATGACTAAGAAGATGTCTAATATGATGTTTATAACGATGTCCTTTACGATGTCTAGCCGGATGTCTGCAATGATGTTTAGCAGGATGTTTATAAAAATGTCTATATATTATTTATAACAATGTCCTTTAGGATGTCTAGCTGGACGTTTGCATTGATGTCTGCATTATGTCTGCATAGATGTCTGACGGGATGTCTATAATAATGTCTGTAGAAATGACTTTGAGGATGCATGCAATGATGTATAAATGGATGTCTAATTGTGTCGATTTAATTATCTTTGGTAGGTTGGGACATTAGGGGGTGTGAACCCTCTAGATGGTTCACCTCGGCAGGAAAACCCTTCTCGCAAGGTTTTGACCAATTATGCATGTTATGCGGTGGCTAATCATAACTTTTACCCATTTAGTTGTAAAACCCGACATATGTTAGTTGGAATTAGAGTGGTTTTGGAATTCTTGCGATTTGGCTTTAGGTCTTGAATATTTGAAGTATTTAATAATTCATAGTTAGAATTGGGGTGTTTGGGACAGTTGGGTAAATCCCTATTACCCCTATTTCCGTACTTATTCTATCCTAAGTTTTATGTATTTGTGAGGTTTGGTATTTGACCTAGTTAAATACCTTTGTGGTGGAATTCCTTAGAATTCTATTTTGCTAATCTAGACTTGTTAAAACTAGTAATCACCATAGTTTAAGTTCTAGGAAGTTTACGAGTGTGAATGGGGCTAGAAGGTCCAGATGGATGAGTTTAGGTGGATGTAGTAGTGTGTGGATGTGGTTTTTAAAGTTTTCTCTCACTGTCGTTGAGCTAGGGCGTCTCTCACTTCTCACTCTCTCCGTATGGGGTCTAAGGTTTTTTGTTGTGTGCATTTTCATGTTTTGAGAATGAATTTGCAATTAGGGTTAGAAATTAGCACTTTTTAGGAGAGTCGATGGGTGATTAGGAGGAAAAAAGGGGAGGCTTGGTGAAGCCTCCACCAAGGTGCGAATCAAGAGTGCCGACTTTGGAGGGAGATTGTTGACGACTGGAGCGGCTTTTGGCGGAGTTCTTTCTTGGACTAGAAGCGTTGTCAAGTTAACTTTCCAAAAAGCTTAAGTTTGTTGCCATATGAGCGACGACAAGGGAGAAATTGCGGATCTCCCAAGGTGGCTTCATTGGCTTGCAGCAGAAGGTGCGAATCAAGACTGCCAACTTTGGAGGGAGATTGCTGACGACTGGAGCGGCTTTTGGCAGAGATCTTTCTTGGGCTAGAAGCGTTGTCAAGTTAGCTTTCCAAAAAGCTCAAGCTTGTTGTCATACAAGCGACGACAAGGGAGAAATTGCGGATCTCCCAAGGTGGCTTCATTGGCTTGCGACAAAGGGAGTCATTCCTTCTAAATTTCAATCTCAATTGTTGAATTGTTTTGGAGTTTGCATGGGCATTGACATTTAAATTGTTAATTGGTAGTTTTTTCCATCCAAAAACATCCATTTTGCTTACCATTTGTTTGTATTTGATAGTCATGCTAAATTGTGCTTTATATGTGGGATTGCACGTGTGTTGAATGTTGATTGTGTTTTCTTGCTTCTTATGATGTTTTGATTACATTGTGTTCTAATTAGATCCGTGCGTGGGAATCGCGCAATAGCGCTGCCCGGATCACAGGGTAGTTTGATGGAGTTGATGTTGAATCTTAGGTTAAATTTACAGGATTGTGGCACAACGCGGAAGCGCTGTCCAAAAATTCCTAGACAACCGTAAAACGGTATTCAAATTAAGAAATGCATGTCTAAATTGCTCACTAACCTTTATGTGTTGATTGTGTTGCATGGGAGTTAGGTAGAAAAGGTATTAGTATGAATTACACCTACTTACAAACCTAAGAAGTGTACTGAAGTTGTGGGTAGAGGTCAAAAAAACCATGCTTAAAGGTTCCAACTCACAAATCTAAGGTCAATTTTGCACCTTAAGTGCCTTGATTGGATTGTAGTCATTTGATCATGCTTAAGCATGGGCTGAAATTAGATAAAGTCAACAAAATTGATAAATGCTTATCATCTTGTTCTTTGAGGTTGTGTTTGGAAGTCGGTTGATGCATTGGGTTGCTTGCATGGATGGTTGTGAACAAGATTTCAACAATTGCATGCATGTAGAGTGTTGAAGTAATTAGTTTAAGTTGGTTTTGGAGGTCTTTGTTGAGTTTTAGCCCATTCTACCCCATTTTGAGTACCAAGGCCCTCATTGGTAATTAGAGGCAGTCTAAGCCTCCTATACTCATAGAGGGTGGGCTTTGGGATCCAAATCCACTGCTGGAATTTCATGGTTCAATGTGAATTCAAGTTGATTGCATGGTTGACCATCTTAGTTGAGTTTTGAAGTTGAATTACATATTGCGTAAATAATTTGGGTGTCTATTGCTTGGAAGGCTAGATAGTTTCGTACTCCATCCCCACGGCTAACTTGTGGCCTAAAAACCGGGCAACTGGAATTTAGGCTCACAGAGGGGACAAATTGGAGGACGAAGTGGACGCTACATGGCTTTGTTCAAAGGTGAACAAGGCGTTAACAAATTGGCGCTACACACGAAACGAGCTCATCGATAGAGGACATTAAAAACCACCAGAGGTGATGGATCAGCAATGGAACAAACTCGTGAAGCAAAGAACTAGCTTTCAAGCAAAATGGAAGTCTTAGAGAATGGCAAAAACCTCTTTCGGGAAGAAGGATAAGAAGCGAGCAACGCCTGCGGCCATGAGGGAGAAGACAATTACAAGGCTGGTAAGCATCTTTGAAGTGTCGGATGTCTGCAATGAAGTGTAACAAGATGTTTACAAGAATGTCTATAGGTTGTCTATAGGTTGTCTATAACAATGTCATTTAAGATGTATAGCCAAGTATGTGCACTGATGACTGCTTAGATGTTGCAGTGTTATCTAAGTAAATGTCTATGTTGATATCTGATAAGATGTCTGAATTAATTTTTGATAAGATGTCTGCCAAGATGTTGAAGTGATGTCAGACAGGATGTCTGCATTGATGTCTGATAGAATGTTCAATTAAGGTATGTAAAAATGACTTTGAGGATGCATGTAATGATGTGTACATGGATGTCTAACTGTGTTGATTTAATATCTTCTCTGGCCTTAGAATGAATACTTTCTTGTAGAGTTGTCGGCTTCACCGCGCACCGTATGAATCAAAGATCAACGAGGAGATAGATGAGTTGTACAAAAAAATGGAAGAGCACAAAACGGCAATGAGGACGAAAAGGTCAAGCCGGATGTGGAGAACAAGTTGCAAGAGCTCGACTCTAAAATTGATGCAATTAAGTTGGATTTGCAGGCAAACCAAAATGCAGTCAAGTTGGATTTGGAGGGAAGGACTGATGCCTCAAACACACGCTTGGAGGCCAAGATTGCTAACACCCATGAGCACTTGGTAGCAATGATCCGCCAACTATTAGACTACCAGACTTCCTTGACTCCGCAACCTCAGATGGAGCAGCTAGTACTTGCAACATCCGAGTTATTGCAGGTTACTTTGGAGTACTTATCGTTCTTGTCTTAAGAATAATATGCTTACAAATGATGGTTATGGCTCACACTTATATAATATCCTCAAGTAATAGGTTTTTGATTAGATGTGTATTTAGATGTCTTTAAAAATGACTGAGTAGATGTCTAAGATGATGTCTTTAAAGATGTCTGTAAGTATGTCTGAAATGATGTCTCCGTAGATGTCTGAGGGGCTGTCTAAACTGCTGTAGCTAACGTATAAGGCGATGGCGTTATTGCAGGTTACTCCTACACCATCAACCACCACAGACAAGACGCAGGCAGAATCTCCAAACTTGACACATCGAGTGTGTCTCCGCACATGGTTGGACGGGATACCAACACGGAAGTTGCGACAGACAGTAAAAGAGGTACGTCCATGGAGGTTGTTGAAGAAGAGGACTCAAGAGACGCAGACACCGTGGTGGCAGACACGATTGCGAGGGCTGAACCTGTTGAGGAGGCCATTACAATAGTCCCTGCAGCAGAGATCGTAGAAGCTGAATGCTGTCTTAACTGAATGTTTATGGTGGGAAGCCATAGTACACTTGAGTGTTTTGTGTTAGATACATGTTCATGTCACACAATTGTTCTACGCAGATGTCTACACTGATGTCCCTACAGATTTCTATGCAAATGTCCAAGTAGATGTCTAGACGTTTTGATTATTGGTACATAATATTTCACGTTTGAAATATGATATAATTAGGAGATGAGTTCACTGCATGTTTTGTAAGGCGGAATGCAAAGGCAGGTACCGAAACAAAGGCTCTGGTGAAGAAGCCTAAGCATGTAGGATTGTCAGAACCGACAAAGTCTATTACACCAAAGGCAACGGGACAATCCCAATTGAAGAAGGCGTCTGAAGATAAGCAAGGAAGCCAATCTAAATCCAAGAAGGTGGTGGAGAAGGTACATAAGAAATGACTATGATGTCATGTTTTGTAGTACAGAATGAAATTGCACACTCATAGTAAGTGAACTGTATATTTCTCACAATTGGAGAGAGTCAGCAAAACACAATGAGAGGTTGCAAAGAGATAATGACTGAAGATGCTTGCACATTCAGTTAGTGGAAAATGACATACTAGAGATGTCTATATGGATATCTTAGAGAATGTCTATATTGATGTCTGCAAGGATGTCTGTATGGATGTCTGCAAGAATGTCTACAAGGATGTCTTCAAGGATTTCTGCAGGGCTGTTATAAAGATGTTCATAGACTGATGTCTAGCTCTGTCGATGTTTTAAGTGCATTCGTTAATGGCTTATTAATCATGTACAACGGCGGGACATGTGCTAGACATTAAGGAGGTATCGACGACAAGCAATTATACTGCCAAGGCTTAAGGTTGTGGGGGCGTAGGATCTTGCAATTGTTCACAGGTGTATTTTTCAGCATGCTAGCTTTGTGCTATGCGAGGTTGTAAAGAACCAAACAATGTATGATTGACTATCACTTCGTAATGTGATTTTGTTTAGTGTTGTGCATTGCGAATACTTTTTTAACATATTGTACATTTGTTCATTTGGTCACTCCAACTAGCCGAATGCTTGGCTTCATGGTGAAAGGCGCATGCTTCTTGGGACGTGTAGGTGAATTAGCAACATGTCTGAGAAGGCCAATGTTGATGTTATGTAAGTCGTCCGTCGTAAACGCTTATGATGTCTATGTAAACATCTACAAATATAATTCTGGATGTCCCTCAATATGCTGAAAAGAAATCAATCGTAGCATCCTCAAAAACATCACCAAAAGAGACATCATTTACATCAATGTCCTATGAGATATCGCCAAAGATATCCTTAAAATTTTAACAAAGACATCAGTCGCAGCATCCTTCTAATCACTAGAGATATCAATGATGAAATCCATTTAAGCACTTTAAACTTCAATCGTCACATTTTTCTAGCCACTAGAGACATCAAGCGAGACATAAAAATGTCTTCCATGATGTCTAATAGTATTGTCATTTGACCACAAAACCTCGATAACCTCACTGACGTGGCATGCCACCTCATCTTCTTGGAGCACCACGCTAGATTCTCCCGAATGCCACGTCGGATTTCCCGGGTGCTACGTCGGATTTTCTGGGTGTCACGTCGGAATTTGGCGCCACTACATCGGATTCCACGGGAGCACCAAAAAGTCCACATCAGGATGAAATTCATTGCCATGTGGCAGTACTCGTCCCCATGGCGCTCACACCTTGCTAATGTGCTTGATTATAACGAGAACCTGCATATTCCACATTTTTGTAACGTGAGTTGTTTCCTGAACTAAGGCTCCGATATTCTTCTTTTTTAGATATATTGGGTGCGAGATAGCAATTTTAGAGGACGAGTTGTAGCCATTGTGCTTAGGTTTGGGAATAGAGAGTGAAGAGGACTTTGGCCGATGAGTTACTTGATCAGAGTTAGGGTCACAACTGGACGAAGGTGGTGGTGATCCATTGTTCCAAACTCCACCTGTCGAAACTTGAGTCGTTACTGCAGCGCACATATCTCGATTTTCAAGTATACTTTGGGAAGTTGGAGTCGAGTTAGGCTCATCACCACCTGCATTCACATTTGTGTTGGGAGGATCATGTTGGAGTTCTCGCCGAAGACCTAGATTGGAGATTGGTGCTCCGTTGCGGCACTTTTTAGTTGCTTGAGATCTAAACCGTGCAAGAGGTGCGGCAGGTGCAACAGGTGGAGCTGTCGTTATCGTCGTCGATCTCCATGGGAGCAACAGGAGAAGCATCTGCAGTAGGAACTTGAACTAGGTGTTTCTTCTTCCTGTGAACAAAATTGCCACAACATTCTAGAAACCATCCACCTGTCATTAGATGAGCAATACTGAAACGAGCCTCTTGGTATTCTAAGAAATGCTCGGAAGGTCCTCTTTGACTGTATGATCATCAAAGTCAAATGGAACTTCTTTAGGTTTGAGTGCGCCTTTGGGGACAAGCTCATACTTCATGTACCTACACTTGAAATAGCAAATGTGAATGGTTTGAGTAAACATAATGTTACTAAACTGAGAGAACAATATAATGATTCAAAGAGATACTTGAGTATCAAGCGGTTGCTCGTAACTGTGCCACAAGCAATCTTTTGAAGATCTGAACCTTTCACAAACTTTAGGTTGGCGTTTTCAGCCATATAGTGATCGAACGCCTTATCCCATAGTAGCAACCTCCGCTTATCCACGTAATCAATTGGCTCAACAACGGTATCATTCCATTTTATAGGCAAATGCGGTTCTTCCTTAACGATCTTTGCCAATTCTTCTTCGAGAACCCGCGCGAGCTGCAAATGATGTGAACATATAAAAATTTGTTTAAAGAGTAGTAGTAGTAGTAAAGTATTACAGAAGACAAATGGTCTGAAGATACGTTGTATCTGAGCCCATAAGGCCGCTTGGGCAAGCCATACATCCAGAGGTCTAATCTTCACCTCTAAGAGGAAGAGAGTGGCTCTGTAGATCTCGAGTGATGAATTCAACCATTGAAGCCATTGGGCCTTGTACGTGAAATGTGCATTTGTAGTTCCAATTAAGTGGAGGCGATCGAGAGTCAACGTTGATGTGTTTGTTCGTGATGAAATGAAAGTTAATCTGAACAGAAATAAAGAAAAGTGAGAAAAATCAAATAAAAATTAATTCAAAAATAATTATGAGCTTGGAAAGGAATTGAAAAAATTGAAGCAAATAAGAGTAGTGAGTAAATAAGAAGAATAAGAGTATATCTTTCACAGAAACAATTGGCAAATTGTTTATTAGAAGTGAGATAATTGTCATGGGAGTAAGCAAACACAAAATCACAAACAACAAGTAAATGATCATTTCGGATGAAGAAATTTGACAAACACTTTGGTGGTGTAAAGATACCACGTAGCGTTCTTAAGCCTCAACTGCGTTCTCTTACAAATTTTGTAATCCTCTCGACTAATAAGTCCTTTGAACTATCTCAGCTTTAGTTTACCAAACTTCCTCATGTGTTGAAGTTTGGCACACAAGTTGTCTTTGATGCGGTCATGTTCACTTGATCCATAGTAGACACCATGTTAGAGCATGTTAGAGAAATGCGTAGGAAAACGAAATGAAATGATTGTAAATGGTACTTACCAATTGACAACATTGCGCTAAGAAGTACATACTTGCTTGCCTTACGTTGGTTGATTATGATGCAATCGACCCATATATACCACTCCGGGTGGTCCTTGTGGTATTTGAGGATATGTTTCTTCCACGCAGTCGTTTGGTGGTTCCCTTCAAACACGTAGACGTACCTTCTGCTAAATTGATGAAGTTTTGGATCAACCAGAGTCTTCTCGAATTCTTCATTAGCTGCTTTCTAGTGAGGATTTTGCCAAACCTCGCCATCTGTAGTGACAAACAACTCCTTCTTCCTATTGAAAAAGGAAACATACATGACACAATCGCCCTCTCGATAACCTTGATTGAACTCATTCATCAATGTCTTCGCATCCTGCTCATATATTGGAGAGACCTGTGGGTAGGGTTGAAGACAACACAATGGAATGTACATGTGACATTTCCTAACTGGTTTTGCGCGCAAGCAATTGATGATGGCAATTGAGTCGCCCTTGCTCAAATCGCGCATCTTAGTCGCACCCTGTCAAACTCCGTTTTCTCGGAACATTTCTCGGCATTTCTCCAATTTGGCGTAGAGCCCTCGTTTGCGTAGTTTCTCCAAGACCAAATGAACGTGTTTCTCATGTTCCTCCTTGTTTTTTGAAAATATAAGAATGTCATCTAAGTAGATGACAATGAAGTTGTCAAGGTGCTCTCCAAAGATGTCATTCATCATGTGTTGGAAGACAGCGAGAGCATTGATAAGACCAAAAGCAAGGTTGTCAAACGAGGCGCGTTTAGGTGATCGGGCGGGCAAACCGGGCGGACTAGTTGTCCCGGACAGGCAGACGTGTCTGCCCACCTTGAATGTAGGGGGTGAGTAATTTTTTGTAGGTAACAAACTTTGAAGTAGAACGCATGTGCGGAGCCCCGCATGGCCTGTACGTGGCGGCCAAGTGGGTAAGTTTTCACCTAAACCCTTGCCACGTCGTCGTTTTTTACCTAAACTAAAAGTCAACAGTCGTTCGACCCTATCTAGCAAGCGAGAGCTCAATCGAGCGAGCGAGGGGGCGGCGTGCCTGCCAAATATGACAACCTTGGCTAAAAACCATGACATTGTACTCAAAATGACCATACCTTGTACGGAAAGTTGTCTTCTATTCGTCTCCTTCCTTGATACGCACAAGATTGTAAGCACCTCTTAGATCAATTTTTGTGAACATCTTTGCATGTCCAAGTTGTTCTAATAGATCGGAGATCAACGGTAACGGATAACGATTCTTCTTAGTCACCTTGTTGAGGCTTCGATAATCAACGCACATCCGCAACGATCCATCCTTCTTCTTCACAAATAAGATTGGTGCTCCAACCGGGGACTTAAAATGACAAATGAAATTCTTGGCCAGATTCTCGTCGATGTACTTCCGCAACTCCGCCAACTCCGTTTGCGGCAAATTGTAGATTGGGCCAAATAGTAGTTGTGCTCCTTCTTGTAAATCAATGGCGCAATTGTATGGCCGGTGCTCTGGTAGCATGTCAACATTCTTCTTTTGAAATACGTCTTGGAAATCCTGGTATTGCTTTGGTATGCTTGCTATTGAAATTGTTTCTGTGCTAGTTGGGGCCGTGTAAATAACAAATGGTGTGCCTTCCCTGGATGTCCTTGCAAACGCTCTTGCTCCAATAAATAGGGGTTTTCTAACTCGAGATCTCTTATCAAGTTTATTTTTGAGGTGTACTCTAGGGTATGTTATCATCCGCAACCTCCAATCTATAGACGGGTTTTGTTCTTCTAACCAAGATAGGCCAAGAACAACAGGCTTCGACGGGGTTCTAGTAAGGATGAAAATAATATAGCTACTATGGTCTTCAAATGTTACTTCTATAGGTTCTGACTCATAGATAACACTCCCGGATGATAGGGGTCGTCCAGCTTTTACTTCTACGTGTACTGGTTTGGATTTCTGTACTAGAGGAATCTTATTATGCTTGGCATATTTTTCAACTAAGAAACAAGGAGATGCTCGTGAATCTACTAATGCTAAGGTTTTTAGTTTTTTAGGGGCCAAAGACAAAGGAATTGTAAAACAACGGGCAGGTTGGGCAGCAAAGGAGGAACCTGATTGAGGTATCAAATTCTCCAGCCGCACGGTTCTACGCACCTTTGTTTTCTTGAATCACAAAGCTTCTAGTCTTGACAATGCGTCTGTTTGGCTTCTTAGAACAGTTTGCAACCTTATGGCCTTGTTCACCGCAGTACAAAGATAAGCCTTCTTTCATATGTTGTTTCTTTTCTTTTGGAGTGAGAGACGTTACACGTACCGCATCAATTTGCATGTCTTCTGCCTCCAATTGTGAATTTAGACCGCTTGCTGGCATAGTTGCACTATGACAAGTTGTGTATTGTCTTAGACGTTGATCTTGGCGACGCTCGAATAAGCGGTTATCACACTTCAAAGCTTGGCTAATAGCCTCGTTGAGTGTTTGTGGATTAGGAAGAGATGATAACAAGTCCTTCACATCGTCCCTCAGACCGCAGTATAATTGGCTCAGCAAGGCTTCTTTGCCCCAATTGATGTCGCAGGCCAATTGCCGGATATCTGATGCATAGGTCGATGTAGAGCGTGTACCTTATTGTAGCGACCAAATCTTTGTTGTGGCCCATCGAGCTTTGTCATGTTCCCCAAATGCTTCCGCAAACGCCTATAAGAAAGTCTCAAAGTTGCTCAGAATTGGTGATCATTTCTCGAATAAAGGAGCAAATCACGATAACGCTTGTCCCGTGAGCAGAGTCTCGACCAATCCAACACGTGACTCCTCCATCGGATAGCGTTCGGGCTGTAGAACTGTTATCAACCTAATTTGGTTGACAAAACTTTGAAACTTGGAACGCGCACCATCGAATTTATCCGGAAGGCTCACTCGGGGTTCTTTTCGTGGTTGAACCTACAATTTTTGTCGAACTAGAGGCAAAGCTGCTTCTTTAGGTGTTGAAGCTTGGGGCTGGTGAGTCCTGAGTTGTGCTATTATGGGCGCTCCATCGTTGTGTAGTCTAGCCGTGACTCCTTCAATCTCCGCAGTTATCTGAGACAACAAAGCTAGAGCATTCATGATGGCTTCTAGTTTGGACTCTGTATTTTCAGCCATATGGATGTCTTGACCTCCAGCCATACTAAGTAGGAGAAGAAAAAGGTGAGTCTACAGAAGACAATATTGGTTTAGAAGAGGGTAATCCGCAACCTCTAATGCTCTAGTATGTCTTCAAGTAGCGGGTAATCTACACTTCACAAGAAGGAACTAGCTCTGATATCAAAAATGTGTGTAGTCTCGACAAACTATCAAGGACAGAGAAAGACACAAGGATATTCAGACCAGAAACTAACAAGAACTTGGATTAACGAAACAAGAATACGAATACCACCAAGAAAGGTGAGAACTCCAAGGGATGTGTTGTCGAGACTGAAGAACCCATCAGCCTTGACTCCTACATATACTACCAAATAGGAAGCTTCTTCCGAGACTTCTCAAGCGACTTCCGAGACGCTTCGAGACGCTTCTCAATCTTCTAGAAGTTTCTAATGTATGTCTGTGACATCTCTCGAGGAATCTTCTAGAAGTTTCTAATGTGTGTCCGTGACATCACCTCCTCTTCTAACTATGAGACTGTCCCTGTAGCATTGGCGAGTGAGTTTACGCTTGGAGAGGAAGAGACTTTCTTCGCTAGAAGACTAGATGAAGTAGAAGTCATGTTGGTGGAGTTACGGACTAACCATGTCCCTAACCCGGACGGCGACGCTGTACGCACCCCCTACGCACCCGTAGACGGAGAGATGGTTGTTGTTCCTCAACCTATGGACGTGGCTAGGAGAGCCCCACTGACGCGGTTGAAATAAAACCGGTTTAAGGGAGATGGAGAAATTGATGTTGACGACTGGCTAGACGAGTTCACAGCGACTGCACAGGCTAACTTGGAAGATCCGGAGTCCCGACTCCGGGTGTTTTCCGGATTACTAAAAGGAGAGGCTTTAAAGTAGTACCAAGACACTCCGAACGACGTTCGAGGTGACTAGGAGCTCCCGACGAGAGCTGTTCTCTACACTTTCCGAGAACCCGGAGGAGAGGCAAGGGCACTGGGCCGTCTTAGCACCGTGCAAATAGGCAAGACGGAGTTAGTTCAAAAATATAGTCAGCGGGTGAAGTCGCTCATCCAGAAGCTCACCACGGACATTACTCCCAACGTCCAAGTGGAGTGGTATGTAGCCGGATTTCCAAAAGAGATGGGACGCTACATCCGGCAAAGCAGAGCGGCGAACGTACGGGAAGCCATGGAAGCAACACAAAACTACGAAAACTCCGAGTAGTCACTCCGGAAGTCCTTGAAGAGGAGTGATGGAAAGGGGACAAAAAGTAAGAAGAACGATAAGGATTGCAAGAAGAAGAAGGGATCTGAATCCGGAAGCTCAGACCAGACGAGCAGTCTGGAGTCCGGATCCGACGAACCCGAGGAATTCGACTGTGACACTGCTGCGCGCTCCGGACAAAGTCATGGCACTTAGACAATCAAGTCTGCGCAAGAGAAGAGTGCAATCCGCATTAAGGAGGAACCCACCAAATCTTTCTTAAGGAGTATGAAGGACTTGCTAGAGGCAATCTGGGTTAACCTGGCTAGTAACCCCGGAAAACAGTACCAACGTTCCGATCAAATGTGTGGTGCTCTAGATATAGGGAGCCAGGACATTTCGCCAACGAATGCATTAAGCCACCTAGGAAGCCGGTGCATTTTGTAGACGGTGAGACTGGCACGTACTACACGATGTTAGAGGACGAGTGTGACGAGGAGGTCTAGCACATCTAGTAGATCTACTCCGGATAACGTAAGGGTCGAGGACAGCTACCTTGTTCTTCGGGTACCACCCCAAGGCGATACCCCGGAGGCAGTCCCGGACACCCAAGAGCAGGGTCATCTGGGTACAGCGAGCGCGTCATCATCTGCTACAAGTGTGGAGGACCTGGACATTATGCAAATAATTTTCCGGTAACTCCCCCTGCTCCACGCGGTATGCTGGTTCTTCCATGCCAGAACAGCGGCTTCTACGGCCATTATGCTTTAGCATGTCCAGAACCCCAACAACCTCAAGTGACCTTGAAGACGGTCGAAGTTCCTCCGAGGGAAGAGACTACACTGAACTATGGTCACTCCGAAAGAGTAGAGAATCTCGGGAATTGATGTTTTGAGGTGGAACCAACAGAGAAGGACGAATAGAATGTACAAAAGGTGTCAACCCGGAGTTCCAGCCACAAGAAGAAGGCTGCAGAAGCCCCCAAGAAGAAGAAAATTTGGACTGACCGGAGAGGTCGGCGTAATCCGGACAGTGAGGAAGAACCTCACCCGATAGTTCGAGAAGAAGACATGGATCTACCCCAAGTCGAGTTAGAGAAAGGGGTAGACTCTACTAGATTAGACATAGACAACAGTAGAGAAGTTAGAGAGAAGCTGTTAGATCCGGGGAAGACCCCCATCCCCAAGAAGGTTGGGTTTACCAATGAACCAGTCATCCTGCGACCGGACTACAAGGTCCGGGTAGATGAGTACGGTATCTATATCAGGATATCAAGGATCAAAAGGCCATTGTGACCGTTGGCCAGCTCCTGCATGACAATACGCACTACCAGGAGGTGATCTGGGAAGCGTGGATCCAGCGGAGAAAGAGAAAGTACAAGCTGCTCGAAGTAGCAGTGAACTTTGCCAACTATGCAAAGGTCAATGAGTTTGGCGCACCTGAAGTCACTATGGTAATGGACGGTTGCAATATCTCCAAAGTACCAGTCGAGAGAGGATCCGGAGTAAATCTCATATTGGAGGCAACAGCTTTTGACTTGGGATACAACAACCAGGAACCGACCTACATGATCCTTTATATGGCGGACGACTCTAGTGTTCGTCCGGCCGGACGACTGTCCCAGATACCCACCCAGGTTGGTAAGACTACGTACTTACTCAACTACGTGATTATCCGGGTTGACAGTCCGAGATCTTTTCGGGTACTCCTGGGCAGACCCTAGCTGTACCCCCCCCAAGTCACCGTAGATTGGAGAATCAAGGAATTCCGGTTGGAGAATTTACCCTTCGTTATTCCCTGGAGGTTGTTGCCCCATCACGGAGAGACAAGCAAATCGGACGCGTACACTTCGCACTGCTCTGATACGGATGATCTGGATACCTCCTACATATATGTGGTTGGGCAGTTCAAGAATCTCGTGGAGAAGGATATTCAGTTCCTGGACAGTGTGAAGGAGCGAGGCGTTGCTCTTACCTTGGACAAAGTTGGAGATTCTACTCCAGATGCAGAGGATCGGTCGCTTGGAGAATCTTCTGTTCCATTGAGCAGAAAGTGGGTGCGACAGCAGCTATCCGGACCAATGGGCTTCCCACCCCGGATGATAGATGCTGCCCCAGTAGCATGGAGTAAGTTGTGCCCTCTTCTGGAGGAGGCTGATCCGGAAAGGGTTAAGAACGTGAACACTACGAGGAGCTGGAAGTCGAGCCTGGCAAGAAGTTCTTCATCCGGAAAGACTTGACTCCGGACAAACGAAAGAAGTTCCGGGACCTGCTCATAAGCTACTTAGACGTTTTTGCATGGTCACCCACGGATCTGAGGGGTATTCCAGCTGAGCTAGGGGAACATCATATCAATCTGATCTAAGAATCTACCCCGGTCAGGCAGCAGCAGTACCGCCTCAATTCTAAGTACTCCTTGATGGTGAAGAAGGAACCAACCCGGTTATTGGAGGCTGGATTTATTTATCCGGTCAACAATTCCGCATGGGTCTCTCCCATTGTAGTTGTGCCGTAGAAGACTAGAACAGTCGCAAAAGTCAAAATCCGGGTGTGCTAGGATTTTAGGAAACTTAATGCAGCCACCAAGAAAGACTACTTTCCCCTGCCGTTCAAAGATATTATCCTCGACCATGTAGCTGGACAGGAGCTATACAGCTTCCACGACGGGTTTTCGGAATACAACCAAGTGCACATCCGGGGTAGCGACCAGCTGAAGACTACCTTTACTAGGCAGTGGGGCACCTATGCGTTCAATAGGATGCCTTTTGGACTTTGCAATGCCCCCGGAACATTTCAGAGGTTAATGATGGACATCTTTAAGGATTTTCTGAGACATTTCGTTGAAGTATTCATTGATGACTTTGCGGAGTTGGACATTTATATACTTGAATCTGGTGACACCATTTTCCGATAGAGGTCACTTTGGAAAGAATTGCAAAAAATTAACAATGTTGTATTATGTTGTTCTGCTCTACAATGAAGTCCAAGCTTCCCTCATAAATAGGAAATTCATGGATTTTTTTATTACATTTTTTAAAAATTTTATTTTCTCCTCTCTTGTAGCGAAGTAAATTGCATAACTACTTTAAGAAATTTGTGAATGTGTTTCATGATTGGGCTTCTGCTATGAAATTATTTTCTTCATGTATGTGACGTTCCATCGTAGATATACTGTGATATTTTCATAATATATATACAGAGCGAGTTCGTATACAGTCTAGTTTTTTTTTTTAGTGTCGGCTTCTTGTTGTTTCTAATATTTGGCATATACAAAATTCAGTACCGACAATCATTATAATGAACGCATTCATGCTATATCAATTTATGCATTCATTTTCCTGTAACAATATTCTTTTTACAAATGTACTTTTGATTTTTTTTTGCATTAACTTCATGTACCAATGTCACATTAACAAATATACGTATTATATGATTTCACTTATCGGCACTCGTAACCATGAATGCAACGATTTCTATGCACATCATTTGATAAATTCATACACTATTGATGTTTCTACCATGTTGTGACTGCTAATCTCGGATTAGGTTCTGAGTCATAAATTTTATGATCCAGTATTTATGATAAAGTTGTTTTAGTTGTTTGTATTGTATACCAACTCCGTAACAATGTACAAAATCGGATATTTAATGGTAATTTGTGTAATTAGAGAGGACTATCATGAAACTATTGTTTTTCCATGTACATATATTTTTTTATAAGCAAAGTTTTTCAATACATAATGTAGTTAACAAGTAGTACAATCGTCTCCACATTTAGATGTACTAATAAGTAACCATACATATAAGCCTATTCACTATCTGACGAGCTAGCTAATTCGGGAGCATTTGGGGACGCTTTGATGCTAAGAACTATTCTAGCTAAAGCTTGAAGGATGTGACGTTTCGGAACGGTCACACTTGTTGATCCTTCTGCTCGTTTCGGCTTCCACGCTATTAATATAGAAATGACACTAGTCATTTGCTCCTCGTATGTCTCATCAATCTCGTATTTGAAATTTACCGCAATGTCCCAATTGTCATAAGAAAATGACTCTTTCCCTCGCCGTTTGCAAGGCTTGTACCACTGCACTTTTATCATCCTCTCATTCACATCACCGACTGTAAGTATTGGGTCCGAACGAGCTTCTTCTAGCCATATAGGTGCATCATTGTCTACAGCTGCGCGTACAAGCAACGGATATCCAGCACAACAGTCTCGGGCTACCTCAAATGATGGTTTTGGTTTCAGGCTTCTTAGTCCGATATAGTGATCGTCCTCCGCAAATTCGTCTCGCAGCTCACCATTTGCATTGTATAATGTTTGTACCTCAAACGATTGTCTAGTTCGTGGCCAAAATCCCATGCAAAGTACATCCACCACTTCCATTTTTGGTTCTTTCAATGCTTCATTCACTCTACTCCAGTACTCCACAACATGAGCAAATTTTCGCGTATACTCTCCCAATTTGTCTGCATCACCTATTGTTTTCCAATGTTGTACGAAGCCTTTAATATCTCTCACAATGTCGTCTTGTCCCTTCATACCACGAGGTAACACTTCACGTGGGGTGCCCGGAGGCAACTTGGGCTTCCCTTCATCGTCCGCTTTCCACAACTTGATACCTTCTGTAGGGTGCCATACCTCATCAGTACATCGCAGCTTATATTGCATCAAAGGCCATCCACTACCATCCTTGTAAAATCAAAATTTTTGCCCCTTGGAATGTCCAATGAGGTCGTCATCGCTTATATATCCATCAATGAAGGATATAAAATCTGGAACTTCTTCGATGAGGGCAGGTATAAAAGGTTCGTCATCTAAATCCATGTACGATTTCATCAGGAGGGAATCGTTGGATAATCATTCTCTCGTAGTTTCATGCTCCAGCGTCCAAATGAAGCATCAACATCGTCATGAGTATGTCCAACCAATAAAAACGATACTTGAATTTCCTCAAAAATACCTTTGCCAACCAATAGTGACCAAAAGCATTTGATATGTCGACTTTTGTTGTCTTTCCAACAATTGTCAAGCTGTACGTGTAAGATGGGAGGTAACGACCGGATCGAAGTTGCAGGTGTGAAAGGTTTTCCCAAAATAACAAGACTTTTTAGCATTAAAATTAAAGAAGGGTCAAGATGAAGCATTAGAAATTTTATGAAATGGCTTCACTAAAATGCAAGTAAGGGAAATCAATGTAGTAGATGGAAAGCTTTCATCAATCATCATTGGAACATCCACAGGGTTGAATAAGAAAATCATCACATCATCCCAATATTAACAATCAAGTTATAAAGGATTTTATTCAAGATTGAAAACATTTCAAATAAAAAATGAAATACATGCAATAATGGCCAATATTGAATTGTATAGGTCATTTGTAAAGCCCACTAACATTGCGTGCTATCAATTCCATAAAGGATTATTATGTGCCATATTTACAACAATCATCTGTTTTTTCATAATTTGAATATTATTTTAAGCACACAAATGTTGATTTTTGTTGATGAAAGGCATATACATGTTCAAGGTGATGTTTGGCATTACCTTACAGGCAATGCACAAGAAAGTTGGCTTCATTCTAAATTGTGCAAATTTTGAAAGCTTTCTAAGCAACTTCAAATAAAACTGAGTCAATGGCTAGTCTACTTTGACATTTGATATCTTCCAAACCCCAATTCAACTCTACTTCAAACTTTTTAGCATCGTGTGATACATTATGCACTACAATTTTTGTTTAGACACATTTGAATTTGGCTCACTTATGCTTATGATATGATTTTTTGAATGGAGGTGAGTCATAACTGTACTCGGTTTTGTTTGTCACTGTATAATTTTGTTCATAAATATGAAAAAATTGTTGTGTATATTCAAATAACTATATTTGCTAACCAAATTATTTTACTAATTAAATAATAATTGAATAATAATATTCTAATATTTTAATGTTTTATAATAAATATTTAATAATTTTTAGATTTTATTAAAATATTTTATTAATAGTTATTATTAGAATATTCTCAAATATTCATATGATATATATTTATAATTAAATTCCAATATTTAAATATTATTATAAAAATTGGACCAATGAAAAAATCTAAAATTATAATATTAATATTATGAAATTAATATTTTGATATTTTTAGTTGTACAAAATAAAATTATGATGCACATACAACAAAAGAGTATTTAAAAGGATGAAGTTCCATTTTTTGTCCTCCAACAAACCGCTGCCGATTATCATGTTTTTTTTATAACCGGGCTACTTTCTACCCTCGTATCGATAACTTTCGGAATTTTTTACTTGGTGAAACCGGAATTTCTTGCCAACGTGGCAGTTTCATGTCTAACGCGATGTCTTAATAGACAGCTTATAAAACATCCACGTATGTTTGAATGTCTTGAAGTCATCTCGCATTGCTACTTGAAGACATCTTCAAAACGGCAAGATATCTTCTCATCTTACAAGACATTTTGCAAGACAAGAAGACATCTTAAAAGTAATCTATCCAAATCTTAAGACGTCTAAAATTCAATGGTTTTCTTATAGTGAATAGATCTTCTTTTTATTCTAGAATGACATCTTAGGATTTGGAATAACAACCAAAAAATTTATTTTGCCTTATAATATCGCCCACTCCACACTAAGTCGGAAATTATATACTATAAGTACCCTTACTGTGCTTTATAACATAAAATATTACCAACAAAAAAATAGGTTCCGACAATCGCCAAAATTCTGGCCGAAATAACGTAGTAAAAGTGTTTTAGGAGTTTATTTAGGTTGTACAAGGTATTTTAGATAAATGCGATTCCTAAGTTAGAGACATGGAAGCTTAGGAGATAGAGATTGGCCCTCCTTAGGAGCACTGTTGAAAAAGACACAAAGACTTTGGCCGACAATGAGAGTGGCCATTGCGTAAAGAGGCAAGGTTTGCAGGGAGATTGAGTTGTAGTTACTAGTAAGCCCTATGTGAAGTAATCTCTTTAGTTGTCTACAGTGTCCAAGGTACTTAGATCAGTTCTAGGACGGTAATGTGTACAAGGCCGTAGAATTTCAAGGAAGTTGCGGATGAAGTTGGACAACAAGGAAGAAGATGCGGTTAAGACAAAAAAGCAATCTACCAAGATCTTGTGATAAGGACGGCCGCAGTCAGAAGTGGATCCACAATACTTGGAGAGTAAGCACAATCATAGAGTTTTAGTTAGAAAGAAGGAGAGGCTTTGTAAACTAAAGAAGACTAACAATGTAGGAAGAAGTATTGACTCAAGGTCTTCGTATTCAAGATATGGAATCCAAGATAACTAAATTCATTCTGGTTCCTATTAGTTATTTTTCATAATAGATAATTTTAAGACTTTAGGACTTATGAAACTAAGTTTTCTTCTCATTTGTAAAACCATTGAATAAGAAAATTTCTTATATATATGGTTTGACCTTCTAATTGTAGATTATTTTGAAGTTAAGGTTAACCTTTTCCTTCTCTATAAATAAGTATCAAAATTAAAAAAATATATTAAAATAAAAAAATAGGACGCCAACAATAAAATTAGAAGCAGATATACTTCTCTTGTGCTACCATATACCGTTCGTACATGCACGTTGTCAACTATGTGTACGACAAAAAACTAAGATATATTGAAGTCGTAATATTGGGTATTGTAAACAACATCTAACAACGTATATGGCTCACCAAACATAATTTAACACGACTGACCATTGACGCCTTTAGAGAAGTAAGTTTAGAAGTAAGCTAAGAACAAAGTTATTGTAATTGTCTATTTGCAAAGTATTGTAATAGTTTATTTGCGTGAGGGCGTTAAACTTTGATTCTATAAAATTTTAACTTAATAGCTTCAACATTCTATTGTTAGTCTCACCTCATAACAAATTTATTTCAATTCAAACCCAAATGATCATAATAATTATTTAATTCCTAACGAGACTTTAAGACTTTTAGACTTTATTTTTTTAATTTTTAAAAAGTATTGTATAAAATTTATATAAAATTTAAATCTCTCTTTTAGATTATCCCTAATTAAACACAACCAAACCGCACATAAGTAAAGGTAAAATTATAAATTAGTAGGAGAATCATTTTAGACTCTTTGAGTTTTTCTTTTGATTGACTCTAAATAGTCCCTAACTTTTTCTTATTAATTTCAAGTAAACCATATACTTGCAGTAGTTATCACACAAATATGTGTATAAAAATTTATTTTCAAAACTTCTTATAAGAAAAACGTAAGCTCACGAACTATCAACATCCTCCCAAACAAAATACATTGATCACCTTTCACATTCATTTTCTTTATAGACATTATCATTGACAATTCTTCGGATCTCTACCATATTGTTCCATGTTCCATGTACCTTGGTATTATTATTTTATTAGTACCTTTTGGCCTTATCTACCATATTGTTCTATATACCTTGGCCTTACATATCATATCGTTCTATGTAGCTTGGTATTATTATTATTTTATTACGTACCTTGGCCTATTTTATTAGGTTTCTTGGCCTTACATATCATATCGTTCTATGTACCTTGGTATCTTGGCCTTATCTTATCAACAACCATATTATTGTTTGTGAAAATATTTGATGTTGTTTTCATAATAGCCCACATCCACATACTTATACCAATGTTTGAAAAAACTAGACACTACCTTTGAGATTAATATAGTATTTAGACTCTCCAAAAGATAGAATTTGGAAGTCGGTATCTTTTCTTTTCTGACCTTTGAATTACAACAATCACATACTATGATTAGAATGAAATCACATACTATGATTAGAATGATTAGAATATCTCGATAAAGTAACTTTATATTGGAAATTATAAACAAAAAGTGGAAAAAATTTAGGAAGTGATTAGAGTGAAGCAGAAATAAAAAGTGGAAGCAAAATAAGAAGCCAAAGTAAATTAGGAAGCGAGCAGAGGAAGTGGAAACAAAATAAGAAGTAGAAGTAAATTAGGAAGCGAGGGGCAAGCAGGTGGAGAGTAGAGGAAGCGCGGTGAGGAAGGGCGAAGTGGAGGAAGGGCAAAGTGGAGAGTAAAGGAAGCGCGGTGATTACGTGGAAGCGAGCATAGCAATATGCTGATTACATCTAAAGAATATATCAGGAACACTTTCTAAACAAAAGATTGATTGAATAATAGTTTAAGTTCAAACACTACATATGCAAAAGTTCTAGGACTAGAAGTTAAACCATTCTAAGAAAATGAAGGTGAACCATGTGTGATAATCAATCATTTGATGTTTCATAGAAAGTAAGCAAATTATAGAAATATTTACATTTCTTGATTCAAATTTTATCAACAAATTAAATCATAAACAGTGCGAGGAATCTGTAAAAGCAGCAATGAACATTCAATTTCGTTTTATTTTTAATATATATATACTTCCTTCTTTCACATCTTAAATCTTAGGACCTTCTTATCCTTCCTCATGTTTCCGCCACCTCGTGTGCGGAGGGCTTTGAGACGCTGGCGAAAACTGCTGTTCTATGTGTGCTCGGGTCACCCGCGAAGCCGATATCATCAGGTGACCTGAGGTACGATGTATCACGCGTGTCGTTGTCGATGACGAGAGATTTAAGTGGTAGGTTGGCGAGAGAAGATGGCCGAGATCCGGGAGCAAGCCGTGTCCTTGTTGAATGAGGCGAAAATGGCTGTAGAGATATCCTCCAAAGCGGAAACGTTGAAAGCTCTTTTGGAGCTCGTGTTGCATCGCGACCCGACCTCGCTGCTCCCTGAGTTCATTCCTTACTTGATGGAGTTGCAGACTGAGTCTGGCAGCCCAATCCGGAAATTCCTTGCCGAGTGCGTCGCTTCCTCTCTTTCTAATTTTTTACCGCTCTCCCGTAGTTGCATTTTGTATGTTCAAGATAAGAATCGACGTCTACCTTTGAATTCGTACACCTGTTAGGTTGTACAATTGCGATCATCATTTTTGAAGCTATTTAACGGCTTGCAACCTCTCCCTACAGTAGGGGTGGAACAGACGCTGTCGGAGTAGATGCAGTCGTTGATCTTAGTCTTTGAAGCGTTTTTAATTCCGTAAGTATGCACTTCGGGATTTAAGCAGAAGATGTTGTTTGCTGCATCGCGCAGGATGATAGAAGGTATTGGTGTAGTACATGCGAATCTTGTTCCCAGTATGGTCCCTGCTCTACTCGCTCTCTTGCATGATGCGGCTCCAGCAGTTGCTCGGCGAGCTATCACTAGTGGAAGCAATATCTTTCGAGTCATTCTTGAACAAGTTGCTCTACAGGTTGAAACAACTGTTCTCTTTGTGATCTTTTCCTTGAAGGAGGAATTAATCTTTTATGACATTCTTAGTTTAACCTTCTATCTATATATGATTATTTCGGACCTCATAATTCGGTACGCTGGTGCCGTTTCTGCGAGCTCATCTGCTGGACTGATGCTTTCTTTTTATTGGTTTAAGGGTGTTTACAGTGGGCAGGTGGAACGGCGGTTGTTGGATTGTTGGAAATGGATGATATGTTTCAAGGATACAGTGTATTCCCTCGCTTTCCAGGTGAGCTAAGAGTTGACTATGAAAGGTAGAAGGGGTCATCGTCTTTGCAGCGTTTTGAGCTTCGATTGCATGTGTGTGGTTTGTGCGTTCCAATCTAGGCGATGCTCGCTGTCCTGCTGTGATGACTTGTTAGTTAAAATACTGTGGGAAGTCATTGTTGTGCTTCTTCCAGATCAAATTTGAATCCCGGTTTTTCTTAAGTGTTTTATTCGATGTCGGGAGTGATCTATGACACCATCACCTACACGCTCCGAAGTCGATATTTTTGCAAGGTTTTGTAGAAGGTCATCTTCTTCATTTCGTCGTGCATGTGCCAGTAATACCAGGGGCTGGAACCTCATGGGGTCTTTTTGTGGTTATCCTGTAAGCTTCTCTAGCACTAACAAGGTCTTTTTGAGAGTCTCTTGAACTTGGCTATCTATCAAACGGAGCCGCATCCTGTTATTTCTTGCAGCACGGGAATGATGGCGTTCGTCTGCTGGCTCTGAAATTTGTAGAGACTTCCATATTGCTCTTTACTGCCGATCCAAATGGTTCATTGCCTAACGAGCCTTCTTCTGACGGTGAGCTCATTTACTATGATTTACCCTCATGCGCGTTACCTAGGATGGTCCACATGCGATTGATATCGCGTGTTACATATAACTATGTAATATTCTGTGCCTTTGCACGGGAGAATTTGAAAACGTGGTGCAATTAGCTTAGAGATTACCTGGATATTTTGGTGCATGCTGTGCAGTGGCTATTCCTCATTGTGATCGATTGGTTCTGTTATTCTTTGATTTTGTCATCACTGTTATTTACACCGTTAAAGTACTGAATAGTACGTTCGTATCATCAATGTTGATTTGTCAATACCTTGTTCACCGAAGGTATTTATTACTGGGCTTCTCGTGCGGAGTAGATGAACGTCGTTGATGTAAAGTTCTGTGATGTTTTCTCGTTCGCTCGAACTTGCACATGAGACAAATAGTTAACAGTCCTTGTGGTTGATCAGGCACATCCAGGGGTTTCAATGTGGCTTGGATAGCTGGAGGACATCCGGTTTTAGATGCTAATGCATTGGGGCAGGAAGCAAGTGAAAATATTGGATTTCTCTTGGACCAGTTACGAGTTCCAGAGGCATCCTCTCTTCCTTGCCTGGTTGCCATTGTAATCATTAACAGGTTAATACGCTCCTCTTCCTTTTGTCTAAATGGTCCCAGTAATTTGGGAAGCTTTGTACATTACCTGCAGGAAGAATAAAGTTTTTTGTTATATTTAACGTATACCTTGTTGCGAGATTTTGGTGATTCTTGTACTCGGTCCATTCACTAAAATCATGGCCAGGAGCTGGATTATCTTGAAACTCGTTCATCTTGGTCGATAGTTGCAACAGTATCGACCAAGTGCGAATTTAAATCTGATAGGCATCTGAATCACCTGTTTCCATATTTTGCGGATCTTACTATTCCAGCATCAACTATGAGGTGTCATCTGTTTCTTCAGTAGTATCGGTATCAATCTGGAAGGAGGCCACGGTCCTATCTCATTCAGAACTGATGATCTGCTCCGTCACAGTGTGTGACTGTTGATGAATGTCGTTGCATCCAGACCGATTAGAGTTTCATGTCCCACGTGCTACGCTAGCATACAGTCCCCGAAACATACGGATATCTGTGTGTCAACCGCATTTCGTGATGTAACTATATACGTAGGGTTGCCCCTTTTAGTTAGTAAACATTGTCTCAAATTTGGCCTCGACTATCATGTGACTCATATTCTAGCAGGTATCGTCAAACGGTAGTTGCAGCGATATATAAACTTCTGGTTCATTTGGTCCAGAGTTTTGGTTCATTTCTTCAACTAATTAGTTTTTCAGACCTGGACTATTCCGGACATATTCCTGGGCCTCGAGCACAATAGGATCATCAGGTTCCAGTCTTCCGCAGTAATATGTGCATGCGGGGGATACTGTCCACGGAGATTGCCTTATTGTCCGACATCTATGTTGCATTTGGCACATCTCTAAGTTATGTGTTGGTCACTGCTTCTTGCAATTTCGTGGTTGGGAGTTTTGGACCTTCCGTGGCCCTTCGGATCACCACACTTGATATATATCTCACCTGCTTGTCGTAAGGACATCTGAAATCATATAAGATTTTGCATTCAAAATAGTTTGTCATCGTACCTTGAAATTTTTAATTCGAGTGCGGATCAAAGTTTAGGATGGAAGTTCGTGTAGTTTGTGGGAGTGTAGATCATAGTTCGGGATGGAATTTCGTGTAGCATGTAGGAATGCAAATCTCAGCAGGAAGCATGTACATCTTTCGTGTGGGTGCATTACTGCAATGCCGATAAGTCTAGGATTGATTACCTGGTTGGAAAGCCTCGGTTTTAGAAAGTGATTAGTACCTATCACTTTAAGCCGACCTACAGATTGAGCAGATTTAGTGTTTTATTTTTTGATGTGAAATTCCGCCAAGAGTACACTGTAGAGCGTTGAGAGTCTTATTTCACTCGTGTCAAATTTGTGGGTGTTGTACCTCCCTCCAGTATCTGTTGTAGGAAGGAGTGCCTTACTTAGTTCTTGTCCTTGAGGTCGCTGGGTCTTCCTTTTGCGCTTCTATGGTCGTTCTTTTAAGGTGTGGTTGTGATGCAGTTTGGCAGGTATTGCAAAGAAAAGGCCAACTACGTTCGGAACGATCCTTCCAGTCTTGTTAGCTCTAGCACCACATTGCGAGCCCATTCAGGGCAGTCAGATCGCAAGTGTTATTCATGAACTGAAAAGCGCGTTCCTTAATCTCCTAAAATTAAATCAGCCTGGTGTTTTGCCGGTTCGTAACTTTGCCGTTTTTCTTCTAAATCCTTATAATTTTATCACTCTGATTGTTTAGTAGCTTTGTGGTTATTGGTTCATGGTGGTCACGCAATAGCCTGGATATCGGAGGCTGATGTATGGGTGGGAACTAATAGTTGAAACTCGTAGTTAGACTCTGTAAGCCGTAGCGCTCTTCAGGATCATGATAATTGATTGGCATAAATTTGTTTCCTTTCGAACTTTTGATGTCGATTTAGTTCTTGAAATTGTTTACAAGTCTAAGAATGGGAACTGATTTGACTGGGCGAGACATTCTGCAGTGGCGAGATCGGTTAGTCTCTGCTTTGAGGTCCATGAACATGGGGGATATTGCCGACCAAACAGTTAGACAGTTGGAGAGGGCTGTGCGAGTCGCAGAACGAAATCGTACAGCGAAGAACACCAGGGATACTTCGAAGGTCGGCTATACCAGAAAAGGATGAACGCGTAGTTCTAAAGCAGAATTGGGTGACGTTTTTTCCTAGATTTTGTGCAGTTATCAGCATTAGCTTTCAGATTTTATTGTTTTCTCATGTTGGCTTTCGATCACCTGCAACAGCTTACAATGTGACCACCGACCTTCCACAGGAGCGAAGTATGTCATGTTTACCAAGTTCTCAAGTGTCTACGACCCAGATTCTCATGTCAGCGCGGAAGAGGCCTTTACCTCAAGAAATTGGAAACGAACAGTCAAGTGATTTTGATGAAGTTTGTGGTAAACGGTCGTGCCATGATGCTGTCTCAAACTCTCCGCAGGTTTTCGCGCCTCCTGCAATACTGGACGGAACAGCAAGCGTCATGGCTATTGATGTTGTTTATGGGTCCCATAGTGTAGCTCCCATTATATCAGCATTTGCAACTTTATTAGCTCAAGGAGAAAGAGGAACTGCTTCTGTTCAAATTTTGATTGAAAGCTTGACAACGGATATTCTCGCTGAAATCGTGATTGCCAACATGGTACAACTTCCGAGCACCTTGTCAATGTATTCTCCGAACGCGAATCCGGCTGCAAATTGGGGACACTGTCTACCAGGTCCTGCAGATGTTGCCTCGAGTTCTTTGTCCAATGCACTAACGGAGAGCACAGCTGCCTTCGAACCTTACATGTCCTCCGCGGACAATTCTCGAGACTGTCGTAAGGTATTGGTCCTCTGATCTCCGGTAGTCAGTACTTTCAGCAGGGCGTACAGTACATCTGAATCTTGAGTCGGTCCTTGATTTTCATACTCTCATGTAATATGTGACCGCAATTCCACATTGTCAATTATGTTGAGTTGAAGCACAGCTTTAATTTTTCGATTTCCTGCCCATCCTCTAGTTGTCGTACGCTGAGAGTTGACATTGTAGATATTTTTCATTTTGATGCAAGAGTGTGTGTTCTTCCGACGTTAAAGATACGAGACTTCTGCTGCGTTCGTATCGAGCGCAAGTTTCGGGTAGGAAAACAGAATGGTGTTATCTTGCGTTTTTGATGACCTGTTCGCACTACAGGACCCTCGTCGAATGATACCTGTAGGACCTTCTGAATGTGCCTCTACGCTTTTGGTACCGAAGTTGGAGGTGGACACGAACACTAGTTTTTCTTCTGGATTTAGTGCAGAACCCGGAACCCGAAGCTTAAGAAGCGAATTGACTGCACCGACGAATTGGAGAGACCCTCGAGCTACATTCTACATGCGCGCGAATCGTAGTTCAGTTGGTCCATCTTATGCTTATGTGAAGGAGGAGACAATGCAGGAGCCAGTTGAGTTAGAAAGTATAGATATTAATGATCCGACTCTTCCTTTGTCGCCGGTACCACGCTCTGGAATACCCCTTACTCAAGGTACGGCTACTGTTATATCATCTAAGATATTGATACCTATCCAAGCCTACTCCACAGAGTTCATAAGTGAATCACAAGTACTCTTGTGATGTGTGTTAACACCTTTATACCTGGAGTCCTACATTTTATTGTAGCATCGGTAAGAAGAGTTTCCTTAGACCACGGACTCTTGGTCATTTTAGGGACATACGAACTCTTAGGGACATTTCTCTCTGATTGTTAGTCTACAAGGAAAGTACTATGAGGCCATGCGGATTGTTCTCATGTAAATTTTTTCGTTTTCATGTCATTATATTGGTCTTATGTGATCATATGAATTTTGTGTAAGAAAACTATTTTAGAAATAGATCAAGTGACTAAAGACTGAACTTATTAGGCTGAGCCGTCGGTGATGGGTCAGTGATGTGAGGGTTGTAATTCCAACTAGTATCCCCTTTGCGTTGGTCTCGTTTGCATACCGGAGCTTGAGGTTAAGTGTCTCTTTTGTAGGAGTGCTGTCACCCGTCATCTCATTGTTGCCGCTTTCTGGAGATCAACAAGCATCATTGTGTGTAGCTTCTGTAGTCCGGATACTGGAGAACCACAAGACCATAGCTGCAGCTGGTGGTGCAAATCTCCGGATTGCCCTATTGGCTCGATTAGTCGCTCAGGTAGCATGGGCGTTATCTATCTACCAGATTTATATCTGTGAGGTTTTCGTGGTATTTATAACATATGAACTTTCTTCAGCTCGATTCATGCCTAACTTAGTAGGATAATGATGGCGTTGTACGGCTCCCGAGTACGGATATATTCTCCTCTCCTCTTCGTTGTACTGACGCTGGTAGTGATTTTGCAGTCTTATGAAGATACTGAGCTGTTGAAGGTATTACAAAGGCATGTTCTTGCGGACTACCAAGCTCATAAGGTCTCAAAAGACATACCTCTCTTCAGAATCACTAACCAGGACTAATCAACTCGTCTTTCATGATAAATTTTAGTTGCATCTATGTCATCACGGAGGTTCATTTTTAGCAGACTCGAAGTCGATTCTTGATTCTTTCTTGTACATGATGTGGAGGATCAGTAAATTTGTGGGTTACATTGGGATTTTTTCCCTGTCAGCATCTGAATATCTGCTTCCCAAACCTGCACTGCGGTTACCTGAAGTGATGAAACACTTGATGGCGTCGTCAGTTTCTTAAAATTACCGGTTATGAAAATGATACGGATAAATTTGTTATGGTTTTCTTGCGGAGGACAGGGTCACGAGTTGGGGCTACACGTACTCTACCAACTATATGCGGATCATGCGTGGAGTGACGTGGACCAGCCGTTATCTACGTCAGCTGCTTATGACCAGTTTCTGCTCTCTTTGGTATGTTCTCTGTTTTGAGGAAATGGTTTCCTGCTCTGCATAGGAGCAGTTTTTGTAGAAGGCTTCTGACAGTCTTTAACATGTCTGACGCACTTACTTTGGACTATCAGAAATATTTTTCGTATAAGCATTCTAGATTGAATTAACTAATCTTGACTAGCAGCTATGCCCGTTACTATATGTTTATAGGCACAGGGTTTGCGGGACAAACTTTCAGCCGGTGACAAATCTCTCAGTCGGCTCTTGGGTGAAGTTCCTGTGGTTCCAATAAACACACTGAAGCTTGTTGAAGAACTTTGTAATCCAGCAAGTGTAGCAGACTCATCGAAGGCTGAGCATGTTACAGCAGGTCTCACTGCCTTGTGGAGTCTAATCTTGCAACGACCACCCATACGAGATACTTGCTTAAATGTGGCACTTAAGGTCAGCATTCGCAGCTTCGTGACAAGTTAAATGTACCATTAATGCAAGAGTTTCACGCGCACAACATGTCTCTCTCATTCTTGTGTCTGCAGTGCACAGTTCACGAATCAGATGACACTCGGGCTAAAGCAGTTCGGCTGGTATGTTTTATCTCTTTTCGTAAACTTACACTACAATTTTCTCTAACCCGCGAATCAATCATCATCATCATCTGCGACGTAACCACGTCGTGTATTTGTTGAAGAATACTCTATCATTTCGATGAATTTCAAATGTGTTCATTATTAAAGCGTTGAATTAACATCCAAGTGGTCTAGGTGGCCAATAAGCTCTATCCGCTGTATTTTGTGGCGCGAGGCATTGAACATTTTGCGACTGCTAGCCTTTTTTCGGTGGTCAATCATCCATCGGGAGACGCCGGAGAGAGTGAATACGTTGGAGAAGAAAGCAATGGGAGACCTGAAGCGAAAAATGGAGATCAACAGTCAATTAAAGCTATAGCTCCTATGGATGTAACGATCGATGATGGAGCCCATCAACCTACTAGAACTGCTAGAAGCAGCGAAGCCCTGTCGTTATCAGAAGCGCAACGGTCCATGTCGCTGTTTTTCGCCCTGTGTACTAAGGTTTGTACATTATCATTGATCACCTTATTTCTCACATGTGATCGCAGCATTTTATCTTCAGCCGTTGGGCATCTGATTTACAGCAGGTTTAGGATTCTGAGTTATGTTAATTCCACTTAAATTCCAAGAATTTTTTGTTAGCGCATACTGAGATGTCATGTGTTTTTCACAACGGTAGTGGATGTGTGGTGAGCCTGATTAGAGTAAGAAGTCTATGTTCATGTTCTGAATAGTAAATATTACCCGTTTTCATTTTCTGTCGTTCACGTAGTACTGTCGTTGATTTACTGATGTATGTACTCGGATGTTAGCAGAAACACGCTCTATTACGGCAGCTATTTCAGGTTTACGGCAAATCTCCGAAGGCAGTGAAGCAGGTGTGTTGTCATGCGGGTTCACAAACTCTTAATTTTTCTGGTTGTAGGTTCTTAATTGCCTCGAATATGTTCCACTATGTTATAAGTAACTTCCTCAAGGGAGCAAGTGCCACTATTTAAGAAGATTCTTTGCGTGTAGTTTGAGCCTAATTTACGAATTACTTTATACGTTATTTCAATGAAACTGTCGAGAATAGGTACGGTGAGATTGTAGTGTCCTTCAAGTTTAGCCGGTCTTTGATCGTTTATGATTTGCATCTAGTCTTCAGGATTCTAGCTTATTGAGGTAGTAATAAGTGCTTACTACACTAATAATGTCCTTGCAAACAGGTTCCTTCGAACTTACGGTTAAAGATGATCAAAACCTTGCCGTTTTTTTCTTTTTGAGTTTTAAGGACACTCAAGCTCTGTGAGTCATGTCCCTGAGTCGAGGAGATTTAAGTAGTTGTAGTAAGATGCAGGCTTTTAGTTGCAACCTAAGTACGAACCAGTAAAGTAACATCAACGTGTCGCAGGCTGTACACAGACATATTTCCATATTATTCCGGACCATTGGGTCTTCATCTCAGGAGCTTCTTCAGTTGATTGCCGATCCCCCAGCCGGTAGCGATAATCTTCTAATACAGGTTCGAGTGGGACATCTTTCTGGATCTTTTTCTTAGAAGATTAGGAAATTGCGTATAATGAATCCAAATTTTGAGGAGATCTTTCAGTGCATCTGGACATGCGCCCTTCATATTGCTTAATTGATGTGACTTTGTCGCATGTGCCTCGTTACTTGGCAGGTTCTTTATACTCTAACAGACGGTACTGAGCCCTCCAGGGAATTAATTTCCACTGTTAAGACGCTTTACGACGTGAAATCTCAGGTATGTCACGACCAATGACTCCGAACATTTATGTGTACATGTCATGTTTAGGAGTAGTGGGCTTGTTTCATGTAGAAATTTTGAATTTGCCTGTATCGAATGTAAGCAAGTTACCAGCTTTGAGCTGGTTTGGAACTGATTTTGAACAGGATGCTACCTATCTTATACCCGTTCTTTCCTCGTTGACGAAGGATGAGGTCTTTCTTCTGCCTTATCCTCAAACTTGTTTTACAATTCAGATATTCTGTATCTTCAATTTTGGCATATTCTTCATTACGGTCTCCGGATCGAACTAGTTCTATTTTTATTCATTATGAGCACATCTCTTATTCATTCAAGGATTAGGTTTGAAGAATGGATCATAATCTATGGCAGGTGATTCCGATGTTTCCTCGCTTGGTAGACTTGAGCAGAGAGATGTTCCAAAGTGCGCTCGCCCGCATTTTACAGGTAATAGCCTAACTCGGTCTTCTAAGTAGCTAAAAATTTCTAGTAGGATAGCCCCATGCGGCCAGATTGAGGTTTCTTCTTACTTGGATGTCTTAATGATTCATAGTTTCCACATATTCTGCAGGGTTCAGCACACACTGGACCTGCTCTTACTCCTACCGAGGTTTTGATTGCTCTCCATGGCATCGATCCACACAGAGATTCTGTCCCATTGAAGAAGGTCTGTTGATTAGAAGTCTAGCTCTTTTGTTGTAGCAGTATGATTTTGGATATATTGTGATTTGTGATTTGCATGTGATGTTCCTCCACGTTCAATGATTCATGTTTTACTCAGGAGTCTAAAGTTGTCCTCACCTTGGATATTTGTGAGTACCAGGTTATGGAAGCTTGTTCTACTTGTCTTCATCAACGCAATGTTTTTACCCAGCAAGTCCTAGCAAATGTTTTGAATCAGCTGGTAATATTCCTCAGGGAGCTGTTTTGTATCCTAAGAGTCCTTATTTGGCAGGCAAAAGAAATAAAATCCTCTGACACTACAGTTCTACTCTCGATGAAATTATTTACCAACTCTGATTATAAGGATGATTATTTATGAGTTCTATATACTGTTGTGGTCTTGGTAAACGTCTTTGTTCTTCAGCAGTAGTTCAGTGCTTTGATTACCTTCTAAAAAGCTGAATCTGATTATCGTTTTGGATGGTCGGTTTACAGGTAGAGCAAACTCCGTTACCGTTGCTATTTATGCGAACAGTTATTCAAGCCGTGAATTCTTTCCCCTCGCTGGTTTTCAACTCTAACCTATTTCATTTGCATCTGATGGCTGTGTCGCCTCCCAGCATGGCCGTGTTTAAGTCACTTGATCATGTACATTTGTTCCATCAGTAGTTACTCTCTTAGGTAAATATCAGCTTTGCAGTCACGTGCTTCATGATGACAACTTTTTAGGCCAGCAATTCCTGGTGGAGCTTTCATTTACTTGGATAGACCTTATCCAACCAAGAGCGTTCATTTCATGCAGGAAAGCTTTGTTATGGAGATTTTGTCTCGATTAGTCAGTAAGCAGGTACGGCGTTGAACCTGATCTTTGCTGTAGAAATTGTGATATTCTTTCACTAATTTCATTCCTTAGTCTTATGATTGACTGTAATATTGCTGCAGATTTGGAAGTTACCGAAGCTGTGGATGGGTTTCCTGAAGTGTGCGCATCAAACAATGCCAAAGTCTTTTCATGTCTTGCTGCAGGTGGAATCATTTTTTCTATCACTTGGTTGACTTCTATCCCCACATCAGATATTTAGTTGTGATGAATAACCACCTGTTCCTTACACTAGTCTTCCAGTGAGGAGTCGAGCAATTAGTGGGCCAAGTGTCCAAAGTTATCACTCCGCTGGCTGCTTCGATTAGCAAATATGTGACGATACTGGTTGACTTGGAATGAACAGCTCCCTACTGCTCAGTTAGAAGATGCACTGAAAGGATTTCCTAACTTGAAAGAGCCACTCGCTGCTCACGCTGATCAACCTAGTGTTCGTCCTACGGTTCCAAGGTAAGGCGCTATTATTATGTCGCGTTACGCTCTCTTTGAAAGCTTTTTGAAAGCAAGAACCTTCGAAAGCATGCGTTATTGTGTTATTCGAGTCTTGAAATTCATATCTCAGTTCAAGTGTATATTATCATACTTTAGAATAAGGGTTTCGAGGTCAAGGGATATTAACTTCATACCTGCACGAGTCGTTGATTGCGGATTCTGAAATCCTCGTAACAGTTACGCTTGACAGCCAAGTGACGCTTCTGTTCGCGATGCATCGTAGATCTCTTGAAAATGCTTACAAGTCAAGAATTATTTTCGATCATTGATTATATAGAATCTATGCTCAAGAAGCAGCACGGAAGCGTAATAACTCCAACTATCTTGATACTGATCATGTCTTATGAAGTGTTTGATTTTGACTTGCAGGTCATCCCTGGTCCTTTTAGGCCTTAGTCAAGATGCGCATGCCGTCCCCGTTCCGGTAACCGCTGGACAAGAATCCAGTACGAAAACTTAAGTAAATGAGGTTCTCACTTTCTGCTCTTCGCTTTAGAAAACGCTTGTCGGACTGATTAGCATTGACATGTCGGGCAGTTGCATTCGATTATCTAGCTCGAGAAATCTACGAATTCCTTCTTAAGCCTATACTGACGTCTCGTAGCTCAGAAATTTTAATATTGTAGGAACGAGACGTCCACTGAGTGTGTTTCTGTGAAGACAACATTGTTCCGTAACTCCTCTGTAATCATTGACGTAATGTAGTCTCATGTGATGATGCTGGCATGCCGATTGAGATCTTTCCATGAGATTCTTTCGCCTGCGAGAAGGTGATCCACACAATGCACATTCTAAGAATTACCATTCTCCCTCTGGCATGTAGTCCATTCGATAACCATCAAGCGAGAATCTCATGTAAAAGGCAACCTTTAAGTACGTGAATACAATATGAAAACACTTGCTGAGAAGTATGAGACTTTGAGGAAGTTTAAAGTTTAGCACATGTGTAAATGGCTTGTGGAAAGCATGTTGATTGTTAACATAGCTTAGAGAATTAGTGAGGAAAACAAGGCCTTTGGTCAAATTATGGTATATGTGCTGTTGATAGTAGTATTTCAATCAAACATTTATTTGGGACTCGAGCACAATAGAGTCATTAGGTTCCAGCCTTGCGCAGGAATATGTGCATGCGGGGAAATTGGTTACGGATATTGCGTCATTGTTCTACATCTATGTTGCACTTGGCAGGTCTTCAATATACAGTGACAAACAAAACTGAGTACAGTTATGAAACACCTCCATTCAAAAAATCATATACAAAAATTGTAGTGTAAAATGTATCACTCAATGCTAAAAAGTTTGAAGTAGAGTTGAATTGGGGTTTGGAAGATATTAAATGGCAAAGTAGACTACCCTAACACCATAGCAGTTTCGTTCAAAAATAATTCTCAAAGAAGAAAACGTAAAAAAACAGAAATTATGAGGAATAGAAACGAATAACATTAAAATTGTACCAAAATAAAAACGAAAGTACAGGAAATCAGTAAATATGTTCCGAAGTTAGGTTAACTAAGTATGGCTGCCAAAAATTGATGAAGAATAAAATTAAGATGAAAATTTAAGTATATCTATCTCTTGCACACGAATAATTTTTTATCGAATAATTAAGAAACTGAATCTCAAAAAAAATATATTTTGGGAGGCGAACCTTTTTTTTTCAAAAAAATTAAGTATTCGTGCGGCAGGTGGTGAACTTGCTATGGTGTTACGGTAGCCATTGACTCAGTTTTGTTCGAATTTGCTTAGAAAGGTTTCAAAATTTGCACAATTCAGAATGAAGCCAACTTTCTTGTGCATTTCTTGTAAGGTAATGCCAAACATCACATTGAACATGTATATGCCTTTCATCAACAAAAATCAACATTTGTGTCCTTAAAATAGTATTCAAATTATGAAAAAACAGATGATTGTTGTAAATATGGCAAATAATAATCCTAAACCCTAGACCCTAAAACCCTAATCCGAATCGCAGTAGTGTCGACTCGCAGCCGATAAGCAGCAACGCTTCTCCATCACTAGCTTCCTCCTTCTGGCGCTCCAAGTTCAACAATCCAGGATATACTTCCTTGGACATTCTCAATATCAAGTCCGATTCCGACTACGACCACGTATGCCAGTGCTGCACCGGCTCATCGCAGGTTGTGCAAATACAACTTGGAATAGTTGCAATGCCTTGCTGAAAGATCGAGCTTGCCAAGAGTTGTTGGAGTTGGCAGTGTGCAGAAGCTTAGATGGAAGAAGCTTGTAGTGTTGGCTCGCAGCCAATAGGCATGCGGATAAGGTAAAACCTAGGAACACTGCAATCTGAGAGGAACACCGTACTTGAGGGACTTTGCAACTTCATAGTGAAGTTGACCGGGTCTATTAGAATGAATCATGTAATGACTCACAGATTTGAACTGATATAAGGGGTAGATGAACGGAAGGATATTTGTAGCTACATTCAAAATCGTCGTACTTGAAGACGTCTAATCACCTCGAAAAGGATAAGACATGTAGCACGCAACATCCAGCGCCGATTCGTAAAGCGAGAGGAGAAACATCAACGAGGAGAAGTTGGTCGGGCGTGCACACCTCCCGGGAACGGCGCTTGGAATAGAGAGTTTTCAGGAGCTTGTAACACCACGGAAAATTCATACGACGATCACAATATTCTCTACCAAAAAAAATTGATAGCCTGTCTATAACGCTGGAAGGTAGAATGTAACATAGGAGAGCCCTCAAATCACGAATAGGCATTATACACCAGAGACCAACATGGAAGCGCTCCAACAACATGGCAAATAAATTCATTAGACCTGGCCGCTTGATAACATTACGGTGAGCATTTCAACAATCCATCGGAATACTAGGGTTGATGTAGCATAGCAATCCAGATACGCATAGAATGATACATGTCTTGGAGGAAGAAGTATTAGCAATGTCATAATCCAAACAACAGTCACCCTGAACAATACAAGCGTGGATAAGTCAGACCAAAGGATAGAAAAGCCATATACAACAATAGAATGATAAGGGGAGGCATATCGGCCATCAACCGACAAGAAGATAGAATCAATATAGACTTAGCACTGTCGGCTGGCAGCTGACAGAAGTTAGAGCATAAGACATCAATCTAGACGGTCCATTGAGTAGAAATCTCAACAACACAATGAGAAGAAGAAGTTACGGAACCTTGTGCTAAAAGGAAAATAGCAGCGTACACCAAATATAAGAATCGATATCGAGAAGTGGAACATGATCAAACACTATTGAGATAAAGAGATTCTTCACAAATTAAACATCCTTGAATTATACAATTAAGAAAAAGTCTCGAGTAGAATTTTACAACATTTATAGAACTAGAAATAAATCTCAGTCATCTATAATTTCTAGTTGCCTAGATCACCGAATGTGATGATTCCAAAATCTATACACCCATGCTAAGGACATGTACTAAGTTGGTATTCTAAGTAGGGTAACAAGAGGTGTATCGGCCGGCAGCCGATAACTAGAGCATCTTAAACTTGCTCCAACATCTTGAAAACCTCGTACGGAAAAAAATGGTCGAGGAGAACTCAATCCATGAATACCCCCTAAAAGAGCTATCTTCCGGTACTGTTCGTATAGCGGATGAGTCGAGAGAATACGGCGACGCCCGTAATTTGCTCGCTCGGAAAAAAACTGAGGAATAGTTTTTTGAGAGTAATAGAGATCGTATAATAGAGGCTGCAAAACCCTCTGCAAGTAAGGCTTGTCCGGCAGCTTCTTCTCAGAGTTCAAAATGCAGGTGGAGGGGTGGAACGCATTGAACGGATCGTTCAGAACGTTCTTGTAGGGGGAGTCGTCAATGAAAAGAATGTTATTCTCATTGGCTTCACGAGCAACCAACTCAGGACTCATCTCCACGAGATGCTGAATTGACTTTAAAAAGAAGGGCCGGTCAGGATTCTCAGACTCCCGATAAATACTCTGGTAGCAATACGACTGATCAAACAACAAGCAGTCCTTAGGTAAGCGCAAAACAATGGTCCGAATGAAGTCAATCTTAGGAGAAAGGTTCCTCCTTCTGACCAAAGACCAGAAAGAAATATTGAATCTTGCATCAAGGCAAAAGTTCATGAATTCCTGTAGACCAGGTCTTGCTCTCGCCTCCTCCTTCTTCATAGGACCCCCACCGGGAACGATCCTACGAGGAACAAAGTGAATGAGAGTACCATTCATGTCGAAGACAAGAAAGTATTTCAACGGGGCTACCTGCTGTCCAGGTAAGAGATGAGCCAAAATGGAGGTGCCTTGCTGCGATCCATGAGAAGGTGAGTCTTTGAAATCCTCATTCTGAGATTCATCTGACTCTGCAAAGAGATTAGAGCATTAATACGATAAGAGACAAAGCAGCAACAAGAGTGCAACAGTGTTAGGTGAGAGCGACACAAGGGAGTATATCTAAAGTCCACTCGGCGGAGAGTGTATCAGGTGGCAGCCAACAACTAGAACATTTGTCGGTTGACAGCCAATAAATGATCAACCCAAGGTAAGGGATAAATTACACAAAGTGAAAAGAATGAATTACACAAAGTGTATAAGGTGTCAGTCAATACATTAAAGATCCAACTCCATGATTGAAAGGAGAACAATAGTGCAAAGAAATGACATAATGACTTGTCGGCCTGGGGAACACCGTTGAGAGCAATCGATAGAGGAGACTAGTCATAAAAACGAAAAAGTGAAACGATAATAGGAAGTTGGCTGGCAGCCGATACAGAGTAATAAACTCGCCGAGCACGTTGCAACTAGGAAAATCTAATGACAAAACCATTCTAGAACCTAAAATGCTGATGCAATGGCGACAACAGACTATGTGCAGAAAACGCCATCGTCTAGGACAAACCTCCAAGTGAATGTTGTTGCTGCGGAGAACCATGATCCGACGCAGCTCCAGACAGAACCTCGTTCGGGGCGTCAATGTCGAATGCGTTGTTCGGAAAGTAGGCCTCCGAATCAATGGCGTCGTCCCGTGGATTCCGCGATGCCGGCGCTGACAATTGAGGCCTTTGGACATCCCTAGAGGATGAAGATGGCGGTGTCGGCTTCCGGCTGACAGGGGCAGGCACGGATTGAGAAGCACTATAAGAATCCCCTGTTTTTTGCGATGTCTTCTATCATGTCTAACATATTTTGTGATGTCTTACAGTCTTAAAAGATGTCTTCGTAGACGGGAGGATGTCTCTACGTTTAACAGACACATTTTGGATTGGAGGGTATGAAGACATCACCAAACAAAAAGATGTTGGTGGAAACATGGATGTCTGTGTAGATGTCTTTGAAGACATCCCGATAGACATCAAACTGCCACGTTGGCAAGGGATTTTGGACCAACAAGGTAAAAACGACCAAAAGTTACCGGTGGACAAGGTAAAAATAATTTCTAATGTTAAAAGAGTAGGTGAATGGGCAGCGGTTTTCAAAAGTAGAAAAAATAATCACACTTTTGATTTCATTTTTATTTTTATTTTTTTAATATTAAATCATTATGTGACGTGGCAATATCGAAAATGATAATCTCAAGGTATTCTCACTATTTCTTTATCGATCTATTTTTTGATAATATTAAAACATAAAATTATATTCCAATTAAAAAATTATTTCGTAAATTTTTATTATATTCAAATAAATTAGAATATTATAATTCTGTAATTTTTTTTAATGATTTAAAATTATTTAAATATTTAAAAAATATTATTTAAAAAATATAATAATATCTATAAAATATCAATGGTGCCAAAAAATAGAATTTCAAAGTAAAAGTAATTTCGTGGATATTTATGTTAACCAAATATTCTTAGAATATTCCTTTCGGCTATCTATATCCAAAAGGTGTAAATCTCGAGGCATAGAATCGGCCAGGTCGACACTAGTCGGGGATTGATACCCGACTGGTTGACCGACATATGTACAGGTCGACTCGACTTAGTATCGGGCGACCCTAGTATTAGGCTAGACCTGAGTCTTGAACCGGGTCTCAATCCCGCGACTATAAGTAGTCTCTTCTCCTCGGAGAAGTGTGGTTGTTTTTCCTAAATACTATGTGTTTTCTCTGGCCAGTAACCCCAGACTAGTCGATTGTCGATGCTGGTTGATTCTGACTTCTGTAATCAAGTCGACGTTGTCCTGTTTGTATGCTGATTCAACCACCCTGAGTAATCTTTTTCCTCTTACTGATGTGTAGCTCAGGCGCGTCTTCATATCTTTAAAACATCGATCTACTCAAGTAGTCGATCGCCTGTTGAGATTTCGTAGTCTCGAGAGGATCTCCTGGCTGAGTTGACTCTCGAGTCTACTCTCTTGTTATTTAGTATTAAAGTTTAGGTCCTCTACTCGTCCAGACTATTCTGTTCAGTTTTGTCGTATCCCTTACGGTATAGTTGTGCAAACTTCAGAATATTCTGTTTCCTCTCAAACCCATAATTTAACCAAGTCACTGATATTTATAAGAACTAGGGATCTATGGCTGTGGAGAAACCTTCTAGATCTAATCCCCGTTCTTTACTATTTAAGTAGATTGTTAAGTGAGTGGTTTTGAAAAAACCCCCTTAACATTTGGCAACCATGCTTACGTTCTAACCTAGACTGTCTCTCGGTCCACACACTCTCCCTGAACGCGACACAAACGGTGCGCTACGCAACTCCTAGCCACCGCCGGGGCATTACCTCCCGTGTCGCAAAAAACCTAATCACCTCGGCCAACAACCCCCCACCGGAGCGCCGACAAAGCAAACCCTTATATTCCTCTTCCCGAAACCGTTGGACCAACTCAACGGTCAAAACCAACCACCCTCACCGCGCCTTGTACAACGGTCCTTCTTACCCTGAAAACAAGTGTGATCTAGATCTCAGATCCAGATCGGGATTCAGATCGGACTATGACTCGGCGGTAAGTTTCCTCTAACTTGTACTACTGAAAAAAATTTTAGACCCTAGTCTTTTCCCTTTTCGCACCTCGCACAAATTCCCTACTCAGGTATGTCGCGTCCTCATACTCGTGCTGTCGGAGAGTCGCACCCGATCACCATCTCTCCAAACCGGATCAACAATCCGCGGACGCAGAGAGAGCTACGCAACCTCCAGATCAACCCAACCTCCACCCCCGTCGTAACAGAAGGCAACGTCTTCACATCCTACAACGTTCGCCGCCAGGTATCGCCCCCTCTCTCTCCTCCTGCGACTTTGCATCACTATCTTCAGCCTCCGCAACCCCGAGTTAATACTCCGGAGCACGATCGGTTTCAGAACCTCTCAATACCTCTCGGCCGAATGGTTTACGCTGCTTGAGTCGGCCTCTCGACTGACAGCGAACCACTACCTCTAGCGTCTCATGCTTATCCTCGTCCCAGTATTATCGTTCATTCATTTGCAGAACCCCCTCCTTCTCAAGTAGCCATAGAAGAGTTGCCCAACCTCTCCACTTCTCACACAAGCCTGACTCGCCGCTTGATTGTGTATACCCCGAACCCCATGCGCACAAATCTCGACCGCCAATGGGAACTATTTCAGTTGTACAAAAGTCGCGAGGAGCTTGATACGCGAATTGCATCTGCACTAACGGATACTGTACTCCCTAATCTCCGTGTTCCTATTACAGCCGATCTACCTCCTCAGCAGGTTCCTCATGATGGTCGACCGGACCCGTTCCCATCGACTCACGGAGCAACTACTAGCTCGGGCCGCCAACCTGGTCGTCCAAGCACGTCCTGCAACCCACCAGACGCACACAACAGTCCACCTAATACATCGCTTAGCCGCCCGGCCAGCCCCGCAAATCGACCGGCACAATCGGCCTGCACACTAGGGACACCACCATTGGCACCACCGCACATCAGTCGACCGGGTACACCGGAGGCACCTCCGGGTTTCGACGAAGCGTTCGTTGACCAACTCCGGGACTTCATCACCATGAATCTGCACCACCTCGCTCCAAGATCGAGCGCGAACACGGTTCAACAACCTCCTCCCGAGATCCTCAACTTGGAAGCGTCTCAACCAAGGACACGACCTTAGACCCCGGCACCTCGCCTCCGCCCAACGGCCACCAAACTCGATCCCCCACCAGTCCGCGTCCCGAATCGACTCCGTAACCCTACTCTAGCACCGAGAATCGTCCCCAAACCCGAATCTGCTATGTCCCATCCAGGAGACACAGCCCCTGGATTGTATTCCCCATCGACTTGTCGGATCTGTGGCCACTACAGTCATAACCCCCTTCTCTGCCCCTATCAACCACCACCATATCGCCCACCCACCACCGCCCCACTTTACGCACCTACGTACGACCTGGAACTCGCAGCTCCCCTACCCCACGCCTCATACCTAGGAAACCAGTGACGATGCCTACTTACAAAGAAGGTACGTGCCCCATCACCCATGTCCATCGATTTCTCAATGCAATCACATTGAATGGTGAAACTGAACCCGCCATCCAAATTGCACTATTTGGTAACTCCCTTGTCGATGCAGCCAACTATAACTGGTTTGCAACTCAACGATCGACATACCCATATCAGACCCTCCCTCAACTCCTCGATGCCTTCAAACATCGCCAACGATGATCAAGCCTACTTACGTTTTCGTGACTTGGACCAGGAACCTAACGAATCAGTTGATGATTATTATGAAAAAATGATGAAATTGGCTAGTCAGTTTTCTACCATCCCTACTAACACCTTTCTCCTTAGCAATTTCCGCACGGGTCTGTTAAATTACTTGCAGGTTGCTACAGTTGGCCTTCCGAGGAACACATTAGCAGAAGCCAAACGCTCCGCCAAAAGCGCAGTAAGTGGACTTCCCAAAGTCACCACACCTCAAGTCGACTCCGGGTCGACCACTCGCCGGATAATGTGTCCATGCTGCAAGATATATGGCCATGGCGACACAGACTGCTGGCTCAATCCCGACAGCGCCATCGGAAGGCAATGCGCCGCAACCACCACATCGACGATCCCAGTCGCGGCCTTCTCTTCAGAATCAACAACCGCCCACCTCAAGGCGCCCAACCCCCTAAGCGGATATTTCCCTGCGCATTGTGTCAGGCTTTAGAACATCCGACTCACCGTTGCCCTATTTTGCAGGATGCAAGTTACGACAACTGGTTGATAAACATGCACAGGAAAAGAAGGACATCAAGACCTCGGTCGTAATCACGGAACTTCTGGACCCCACGGTCGGCATCCACACAGTCGCCGCCATTACACGTAGCCAGTCTAACCCAACTCCTTCTCCGACTATTCCAACACCAGCTACCATGGATTGGAGCGAACAGGAGAAGCTCCGAGACCGTATGATCGACGAAGTCCACCGCCTCCAAAATCAACCGCCAGGCGAACGGACACCCCCGACCCAGTCGACTACCAATAAACCCAATTCCAATTGTAACGATGATGCCTTACCCTAGCAACCCACGTCACCTTGCGCACTCACCAGCTCCACGTATGGCTAAAGCCTTCCCGAACTGTCTCAACAGTTGGTGTTAGATCAACTTCACGACTGCAAACTACAGGTCTCGCTTCGTGACCTCCTCCATCTTTCTCCTACACTAACCTCTTTTGTGCGAAAGCGACTTGGTTCTACTACAGAGATACCCGCAGCGTCGACCGACACCGCCATGATAGCATCCGCAACCGTCCTCGACAAGCACATGCCGGTCATCACCGTCTACGTCGGAAAGAACAGCGTCGATGATGTCCTCATTGATGGCGGCTCTGGCGTCAACGTTATAACGGAGGAGGAACGTCGCCGTCTCGGTTTAGCCAAACCTGCCCCTGCGCCATTTAACTTGAAGATGGCCAATGGCACTATTGCCAAACCCCGCGGCTTAATACGGGACGTGAAGATCCACATCCACAGCATCCCGTATATTGTCACCATAATTGTCATTGACTGCTCGACGGTAAAGTCAGATTACCGCATGCTCATGGGACGCCCCTGGCTTCGGCACGCCAAGGTGATCCGTGATTGGGGCAAAAATGAGGTCCAAATCATGGGTAACGGTACGGTGAAAACCGTCAAGATTAACCGACGATTGGGCTTTGAGTGCGTCACCCCTCATGTTCTCATTTGCTACAATTTCGCAGATGGAATCAATGATGACGAGGAGGCCACCCTCATGGCCTCCGACCCAACACTTCACCCAGTCGGAACACTGGACTGGAATCACCTGCACCCTACCCGCAAGGCTTCCTCGACAGCCTCTGCAGATCGGGTCGACTCGACCGACCCGGCCCACCTCAACATCTCCCATACTCCAGGCAGCATGGCGGTGGACGAAACACCCATCCAAGCCAAGCTTCCTTTCATGGACATCGCCCATTGGAATCACAATGATGAAGACCGTCTCTGCCTTCTCAATGTCGGTACTTCCGCTGACCCAAAAATTTTAAAAGTCAATGCTAACCTTCCACTCGAGCTCATCTGTAAATGGAAGGGGGTAGGGGTCCTTTTTTGTAGCGGTGTTGAGGCGGCGAAAATCGACGCAAATCCGAAGCTTGCCATTTTTCTTCGGTACGACCACAATCATTGGATACGATGCGTACTCATTCATCGATTGTTTTTCAGGATACCACCAAGTCCGCATCCAGAAGGAGGATCGACCTAAAACAGCTTTCATCACCGAGTGGGGCGCCTACGTCTGGGTCGTCATGCCGTTCGGACTCAAGCGCACCCCCGACATACCAGCGCATCATCAATCAGATTTTCAAGAAATACCTCGGCGATTTCATGAAGCTCTTCCTGGACGACTTTAGCGTCTACAGCGATATCGATACCCATCTTCCCAAACTCCGCCTCGTTTTTGAACGATGTCGGCAGTATGGTGTGAGCTTCAATCCGGAGAAGTGTATCTTCTATGTTCCCTCGGGCGTCATTCTCGGCTACATAGTCGGAAAGCAAGGCAAATTTCCCGACCCCAAAAAAATTCAGGCCCTAGTCGACATGCCGACCCTGACAGATGTCCGCGCAATCCAGACATTCAACGGGCTCGCCCAATTTAACCGCTGCTTTATTAAAAACTACGCCAGCATCATGGAGCCCATCACCCGACTTACACGCAAGGGCACTCCATTCGACAGTACATTGGACTGCGAAGCCGCGTTTCAACTTATGAAGCAACGATACCAAACAGCCCCCATCCTCATCGGAGTCGACTGGCGCCTCGAATTTCACATCCACACGGATGCATCTGACATAGCAGTTGGGGCCATCTTAGCACAGAATTCCACCTGCAAACTCGACCAGCCAATCGCTTATGCTTCACGCCTTCTCAACAAAGCCGAGAAGAATTGCACAACCACAGTACCTTGCCATGGTATACGCGGTCAACAAGTATCGACACTACCTCCTCGGCAACCGGTTCGTCTTCTTCGTGGATCACCTCGCTCTCCAATACATGGTTAATAAACCACAAGTATCAGGCCGAATAGCCCGTTGGCTTCTTCTCTTCATGGAGTTTGATTTTTCCGTGGTTTATAAACCAGGGAAATCACATGGTATCGCGGATGCCCTCTCACGCAATGCCGGAGCCGAACCGGCTATTGGCATCCCCGACCAGCCAATCGATGCCCAGTTGTTTCTGACCGAACCGGATTACCTGACACCCATCACCGAGTATCTACAAACCGGCACCTTCCCACCAACCATGCCCAAGGAAGCGAGGAAATGCCTCGCGCACAAGGCCATCCCTTATCACCTCATCGACAATCGACTACATCGAGTCGGGACCGACAACCGCACCTGGCGAGTCTTGAACCCTAGCGGATCGATATCGATTCTTCGTGAACTCTACAGGGGCCACTCCGGAGGACACTTCTCTCACAATATCACGATCCGAAAAATTCTCGACGCAGGCTATTGGTGGCCGACTCTACACAAGGACACAATCAAACGGATCCAATTGCGACATTAGAGGCGTCTACGTAAACATGGAACATCTCTTTCCATCTTGGCGCTACCGAAATGGGAGCATTCGTCAACTTCCTCTTTAACTCTTCGAATGCCTGAGTACATTCCTCCGTCCAAACTGGACTGAGTCCGGGCTCCGTCTTCTTAAGCAAATTTGTCAACCGGTTGCATATCACAGCAAACATATGTATAAATCGCCTATAATAACTCGCATGACCCAAAAAGGCTCTAACTTTAGATACTGTTGTGGGAAGCGGTAATTGTACAATTATGCGTATCTTATTGGGGTCCGTGGAGATCCCCGTTCTCGATACTACATGGCCAAGCAATCTTCCGAATGGCATGCCAAACTGACATTTCTCGGAATTTAAGGATATTCCGAATTCATTGCACTGCCTCATGCATTTTCCCAAACACTTCAGATGATTCTTTTTCTTACTAAAAACACAGAAATTGTCAAGGAATATTTCCATATACTTCCTTAAATATTTTTGGAAAGCTTGAGTCATTATTCGCTGGAATGTTGCAGGTGCGTTACATAATCCAAAAGGCATAACAGTGTACGCGAACGTGCCCTAGTCCGTAGTAAAAGTTGTTTTGGACTAATCTTCTTCTGCTATTCGTACCTGGTTATAACCTGAGAACCCATCCAGAAAAGAGTAACACTCGTGGCCTGCTACAGCGTCCAATATACTGTCTGTAAATTGCAACGGAAAGTAATCCTTTTTCGTAGCCGAATTTAATTTACGGAAGTCCTGACAAATCCGTACTTTCCCGTTCTTCTTTGGTACCATAACAATTGGTGACACCCATTCACTGTAGGGGACTGGATAAAAACCCGGCCTTTAAAAGTTTATCAATCTCTTCCTTCACAAGAAGTCAATACTTAGGATTCAATCGATGCTGCCTCTGAAGAACTGGAGCTGCTGTATCCTCCAGTATTATGTGGTGTTCACCTATTGATGCTGGTATACCCTTCAAGTCATGATAAGTCCATGCAAAAACCGATTTGTGTTTCCTCAGGAATGTTTTCCAGTCCTCTAATTCTTGTCCGTGTATTCCTTCGTAAATAACAATAGTTTGAGAATTCTCCGGACTGCCCAATTCGAGTTTCTTGACCAGCTGTTCTTGCTTATGGGGCTGAATCTTTTCAATGTCTGGTACCATATTGGCCCAGCTGTCCGAGTGATTAGACTCCTCTGGTTCCCATTCTGTCGTATTAACATTATATACATCATAACTTTGCATCCAGCCTGTAATCGCATGGTCTGAATTATCTCATACTCTCCTAGTCCCACATTACGGAATGTTAACTCCGTTTTGCTCTTGGCGATGTTCTGTTGACCAATAACTTGGTAGGTTTCATCATCATCAATTTCCTCATCCTCATCTGTATCGTAATACCAAGAATTTTCCGTCATGGTCAATGGAGATTCACCATGATATTCTACTGGGTACATCTGTAGGACGTGCTTGTTCTTTCCACGTCCAATGGTAAAAGTTCCTCTGCCCCAATCATCTCTTACTTGTGCATCGAATAACCACGGTCTCCCCAACAATATTGAGAATGATGAAAGGGCGTTAGGGATGTAAAATACTATGTAATGAACGGAATGTCGATGCTGGCCGACCTCCGTCATAACATTCTTCAGTATTCCTAATGGTCGTACGGAGTGTTGATCTGCCATTTTAAGCAGAATCTTTGTTGGTAATAAACCCGTGAGATCCAAGATCTCCATTGTCTCTTTTGTCATCAGATTAACACTGGAACCACCATCTACTTGCGCATTAGGTATCAACGTACCACGTATGATAACATCTATCATTGGCGTTCCGGGGTCCAAATTGACTGCTATTTTATAAGTATTTCTAATTCGATGCCGCTTTCTTACCAAGTTGGAATTCAGGGTGGCCCTGCATTCTGGTGCCACTGCCAATAGTTGTTTCAAGGTAATGGTTGGCCTTAACCCGTCCAGATCCTTCATGATATCATACGGCTGCAAACTGTCAGCTACCCCCAATAATCCTTTTTTTCGTATTTCAAGTATTTTTGGCTGGGCAACTTTTGGTTTGATAAGCCGTTCAAACTTCTCAGGATGAATTTCCCTATTGGGATTCTGATCACAACTTGCTCCAACTGGTAGTTTCTGAACGGGCATACTCTGGGAAAGTGGTCCGTCTAATCCCGTCTCTGTACTAGGGTCATGGGCTGCTGACATTGGTGTTTTCTCGTCTTCGATTGGCCTACTCTTTGCTGGGGCCTCTTTTCGTAGGATCTGTTTCGGCGGACTTTTGACCACGTTGTCCTTTATATTCCCTGGTACTCGCTGTTCTAATTCCTCAGTCTGTTTTTTCATTGGTTCGAATAAAATGGGATCCTAACACTATAAGAAACCCTCGTTTTTAATGATGTTGTAAATGATGTCTAAAAAGACATCGTAGACATTAATTCGGATGTCTTATAGACGATAAGACATCCTAGACATGACACAGATGTCTAAGCAGACGTCTAAATAGATAGGAAAATGTCTTAAGATCGAAGATGTCTTAAGGTAATTTTGGAAGGGTAAAAAGTGTGCCACGTAGGTGCCACGTAGATGACACATGAGCTTGAATTCAACGGGCAGTGCCACATGGCAATGAAATTCATCATGATGTGGAATTTTACATGGTCCCACGAAAGATGACATGGCGGCGCCAGAATCCCACGTGGACCCGAGAAAATCCGACGTGGCACCCGGGAAAATCCGACGTGGCACCCGGGAATATCTGACGTGGCACGCGGGAAAAGTTGACGTGGACGCGGGAAAATGAGATGGCATGCCACGTCAGCATATTGCGGAGGTTTTATGCTCCTATCATGATAGTTTTAGACATCAGTTAAGACGACTTAAATGTCTTGCAAGACATCTTAAATGTTGTACAAGATGTCTTGCAAAACGTATGGAATGTCTTACAAAATATCTTAGAATACAATTTTTATGTCTTATAAGATGTTTCCAGTGCGTAGAATGATGTTTAGGTTGATTTCCTTATTAAATTTGTGATGTTTGCTCGGATATTTGTAGCGACATCCCGTAGGACATCGATGTAAACATTTTGTGTTAGACATGATGTTTGCAACAGTGATACTATTGATGTTTTTTGGGCATATGAAATGACATCTAGGATGACATTTTTAGATGTTTATATAGTCATCAGATCTGTAATCCACAGACGTCTCACATAACATCAAATGTAAGCATTGTCACATCAAAAAGTATGAGTCAAACATATATCGCTTAGGTCATTAAAACCTCAGATAACACAAACTAGAGTATTTACTAATACGCCTGTCAACAACTACGATATACTACGCACCCACAATCTGAACTCCGTAAGTTCCTCCACTACCATCGCTTGCTGTCGATACCCGTATGGTCATGTGCATGTCGCTACACATATTCAATAAGCCAATATCAAGTGCATTTAAAGAAGGATTTGCAAAGGTAAAAAAATTCTGATTTAATTCCATTTAATTGCACTACCTAGGTTGAGATGGTTTACTTCCTAACCTCAAGATATTGATACAGTTAGACATTCTTGCGAACATCTGCTTAGACATTTCTTCAGACATCCTTCTAGACATCATTAAAACAACGTTATAGACATCTATGCATACATTGGTTCCACTCACCCACAAGCACGCATGTCGCTTCGCGGCCTTAGATCGTGTTCGCTGCCTCGACCCCTTATGTCCCACCTTCCAAAACAGAATTCCATCAACACATTTAGACATCTTCATAGACATGCTCTAAGACATCTTGCAGACATCATCATAGACATCTTCTACAACAAATCAAATACTACAAGTACTAGGGTTTCCTTCACAACAAATCAAATACTACAAGTCCTAGGGTTTCTTGTACAAGATGCTTCTGAAATCCAGTACCTCTTAAGTAGCAAATCTTAGCCACATGAAGAAGGAAACCTACTCTTGAGAGCTAATGGATTTCTACAAATACTATTCTCTTATTGTAGTTAACAATCATTCTGAAACTGAATGGAAACAATTTCAAAATCCTATATACTTTAAATTCAAACTCTTTGGAAAAACTAAGGCAAAAATGAGCTTTGTAATTCCATTTGAAGATCTCATGACCTAACTATGGCGGCGGCAACAAACCCTAGCCACATGAAGAAGCAAACCTTAGCCTCTACACTCCAAACACTAACTCTTTGAAAAAATGAAGGCAAAAATGAGCTTCGTGCGGCTTCTAATTCTACTTAAAGGTCTCATGACCTAACTATGGCGGCGGCAGCAAACCCTAGCCGCCTCTGTTCATCCATTGAAGTCAATGAAAATCATCCCTGTAGATGGTTCTAGATATTGTCGTAGATGTCATCTTCGACATCTTCATAGACATCATGTTAGACATTTTCATGAATGTCATCTTAGACATTATCATAAACATCTGATGACATCTTCAGGGTTTCAATCACAACATATTAACTATAAAAGGTTTTTGTTTTCCCTCACAACAAATCAATTACCAGATGCTTCAAAGTTCTTTCCACAACAAAGCATGTATTATAAGTATTAGAGTTTCTTCCACAGCAAATCAAATAATCTTTATTGATAGAAAAAGCGTGGAATTACAATCATGAGACTATTTATAGTCTTCCGTGGTGATGGGCTCTCTTTTAAACTCTCAACTACCTTTTATTTCTACCCTAACTAACTTTCCAACTAACTTTCTTAATACTAATTCTACTCTAGAATTGTCTCCTAAACTGTATTAAATAGCTACTTTCATAAATTCATATTTCTTGTAATTTTGCTTTAATTTGTATTATATTGGTTGTTGATGATAGAGTAATGTATAGTCTTGCCATTAGACTATAATAATCTAATCTATAAGTAATCAATAATATTTAATTCCTTCTTGAAGTAAGCCAAAAAACATTGTTTATTGTTTTTATTTTCTTTTTATATTTTCTTTGAGTATTTGAGGATTACCTTAATCAAAGACCCGCGCCAATGGAGGACAAGCAGTAAGAGAAAAAGTTGATATTATTCTAAAAAGACCCTTAAGTACTGCCGCTTTTTAGTAAATGACGTTTAAGAGGATGTCGTGCAAAACATCTTCATAGACATCCGAGTAGATGTCTACGTGGACATTCATGCCTGACTGTAGTTATGGTAAGTTGGACATCGTGTTAAACATCCGACTAGATGTTGAATGACTTGTCAACTAGTCCGACGTGGAGTTTTTGTTGCCATGTAGATAAAGCGCTGTAAATAACTTTATTAATCTATGTCCACGTGTTTTTTGAGGATTAAATATCCACGAAATTACTTTTACTTTTTTTTTGGCACCATTGTTATCTTATAGATATTATATTTTATATATAATATTTTTTAAATATTTAAATATTTTTAAATCATAAAAAATTACATAATTATAATATTCTAATTTATTTGAATATAATAAAAATTTACAAAATATATTTTTTATTGATGAAAATAGCTTGAAATTAGTATTTTTAGTATTGCCACGTCACATAATGATTTAGTTTAAAAAAAAAAAAAAAAAAAAAAAAAACTAAAGTGTGATGTTTTTTTTCTACTTTTGAAAACCGCTGCCCATTCACCTACTCTTTTTAACATTAGAAATGCTTTTTACCCTGTCCACCAGTAAATTTTGGTCATTTTACCTTGCTAGTCCAAAATCCCTTGCCAACGTGGCAGTTTGATGTCTATCGAGATGTCTTCAAAGACATCCATGTCTTCACCAACATCTTTTTGTTTGGTGATGTCTTCATGCCCCTCCAATCCAAAATGTGCCCGTTAGACGTACAGACATCCTCCCGTCTTCGAAGACATCTTTTAAGACGGTAAGACATCACAAAATACATTAGACATTACACAAGACATCACAAAAAACAGGGTTTTCTTATAGTGTAACTCTGTTTTTGGCCTCTTGTTTCTACTGCCTGTATAGTTTCCACCAGGTGTACTAGGGATTCTTGCATTCTTCTACTAGATTCTTGTGGTTGATTCATTTGCAGCTGAGACGTAGTATTATGGTTAAACGGAGCATTACAATCTTGTGTGGGGTGCCCTTGCTGTTTGCAATTTCCACACAACGGAGAAGCGTCTTCGTGATAATAATCATTTCGACAGTTCCGAGCCAAATGGCCAAACTGCCTACATCTAAAACACATAATTTGAGATTGATACGATTGTCCTGGGTTTGAATAACTGACATACTCAGGTGGAATATACCGAGCTGGTTTGTTCCATGTCGCTTGCGTAAAGCCTCCTCTTTGATTGACTGGTTCAGTCTTTGTACTCGGATTATTCGGAATATAATCATAAAGACCTTGATATTGAGTTGGTAACGAATTCCTAGGTCTGGTATTCTCTATATTTCGTTGTTGGTTCCAGTTCCCGTTAGATCTTTGTCCGTTCCATCCGAAACGGGTTCCACCCTGCACCTGGTTTACGTCATACTGGTTGTTTGCTATCATCATGGGGGCATTACTTTGCCGATTACCGGTTAAGTGCCAACAATCTTCAATCGGATGTCCTTCCTTACCACAATTCGTACATACTATCCTCATGTTGTGAGGTGACGAACAATTGGATGACAGATGTCCTTGCCCCTTGCAATTGGAACAGATCACATTATTCCTAGAATTGCCTTTATTCTTTTTCTCTTTTTCTTTTCCTAAGTTAGTTGCCAACGCTTGCATTTGTTTGGCCAAATTAATCAATGTTGTCTCATTAGGGTTGGACGGAGTTGTATCCATTGGCTGAACTGGGGGCATCGCATAATTGTATTGATCCGCCAATTGTGTCGGTGGTGCCTGCCTTGTCTGTAATGGTGTTACATTTAAAACTCTATTCCTCGGGTCTTCTCCCGTCGTTACTGGTAAGGCTATCGCTTGATGCGGATATAATGCTCCGTTCCATTGGGCAACAATCATTGGGTCTTCCAATGGAATCATCTTATTTGTATCCATGTATGCATCATAATTGCATTCTTCCCATATTCTAGCACGGTCTAGTGTTTCCTCCCACGTTTGGGGCCTACCCTCCATTACAAACAATTTCAACTGTGGGGGATATAAACCTGCTACTATTGTGGACAAGATCAAGGGATCTGGGATCGCGTGATTAGGATATCTCCTCATTGAATCCGTTACTCGGCCAAAATATGCATCCACTGTCTCCCCAGGGTTCATTCGACTGGTATACAGTTGGGTTCGAATTTGCTCTTCTAGCCCTTCAGGTCGAAAATGGTTAAGGAATGCAGTCCGTAGTGCCTCCCAATTGTGGAAGTGTCCTGGAGGTTGTCGATTATACCACTGAAATGCCACGTCTTTCAGAGTGGATGGAAACCATCTCAACCATGTTTCTTCCGTACGCGCATTATTTGCAAGGCATGCTGTTAGGAATGTAGCCATGTGCCAATCCGGATCAAATCCGTTTCTACCATGAAAGGCCGGCAACGCAGCCACATTAGAGATCCTGTCATCTGCGTCGCCCATCGCTGCAGCGACTGGAACATTTGGTATTTGCTGTAACTCTACTTGCTCCATTATTGGTCTATATTCTTCTTCTTCGAATAATGTTTTTACAATATTAATGTGGTTAAATTCACCTTCAACTTCCTGCTTCCGTTCAATTCCCGTTACTTCTTGGCTAATTTCGTTAAAGGTACTTACGGATGCTATACTTTCGATTATACTTGTGCTGAAGGTATCCCACAAGTTCCATGTTAAGGGTACGGATTTTACAAATATCAACTTCCCGTTTTGCAGTTCCTTGGGTAGTCTTTCGTACGGTAACCAGGTTTTATATACCTGGCTTCTTTCTTCTAACGGTAACAATTGTAGGTGCCTACAAATTCCTAAGAACGGTTTCACCCAACTTCGTCTTCGATAATGGCGCGTCCAACGCTCCTTAATTTCCTTAATTCGATTTCTTCGATCCAGTCGCGTTGCCCTGGTGTCCGTTTGTGTTTCCTTATTACGCTGTTCCTGAGTCTCTGATCTCGGTGTCTTTATACCCGGAAATCGCTCTGCTTTCCCAAACATGGTTCTCCATACTTATTTTGTTTACCTGATTTCCAGCCTCTATTCAATTTTTCTTATCCATTCCTTCTACGCTGCTTCAAATACTTTACGGATCCTCGGCAGCTGCGCCAAAAATGTAGCAGTATAATAACGGTAATGGAAAACTCATCTCCATCGTTATAGATTCGAACACTAGGGATCCGTGTCGTGTAAGCTTAATCGTAGAATTGTCACTGGAATGCTTGTAACTCACTCTTTTACACAACTATCTTTATCCTTCATACACACAAAGTACTCATAAAACGGAGATTACTCGGCACAATTTATATTATTTACAATCAGAACGGATTGTCATATATACACTTGCTTAAATCACAAACGCAAAGTAAAATAGGGCGCTATCATGCTTCCTTAGGCCGCCAATTCTCCATAATGAGACAAAAGACAATAAAACTCCAACAGTTATGTACACCCATCCCACGAAACAACAAGTAACAACCGACATACCATTCCAGATCTCTTCAACTGGACGGAACTCTACCCGACCACAACGGAATTGAAGCTCCTGATAACGGAACCAAACTCACAACTGGCCTGGCTCCACAAACGGAACTGACTCCGTCCTACGGACTTCGACCAACTGCCAATTGACTTGCTGCCAGTCAATTACAGAACAAACTTGGAACCCGAACGGGACTAAGTTAGCGGAACCTACAACCGATACAGGGAAATGGTTATGGGAACTGGCCATTCCCGTCTTATTACTGGAACACACTACTCCGCCATAAGACCCCCATTCCCTTAACTATCCAAAACGGAAATAAAAGGGTAAAACTGAAGTTTTATAAAAATGTAGAATCCACGTTCCACACGTTCGCTCCTTTGCTTGTGGTCTAGTGATTGTAATTTGTCAGCTTTTATTGTATCTTTCATCTTCATAGTCCATATAACCCGCCCAACCCCTTGTACCAATGCACAAACACGTACTCACGCATGATAAAAGGTAAAAACAAACTTCCATATATAAAGTGTATGCGAAAAAGTACATAGAAGAAATTACGTACACTTTCCCTACACCTAATTAACGTAAATCAAATATCGTTTGGTGAATGTTGGGGGTGTAAGTCCATCGCCTCTACGTTAAGAATCTTCAACTTTGTCCTTGCCCTTTGAAAAAAGTGATCATTGCGGTTCCAAATCAACGTCGATTGCGTTTATGTTGATGTCAACTTTTGCGTTATTTTTACGATGAGCCCACTCTGCCCATGCGTCCTCGAATCGAGCATTCTCCTCAGCTACACATAGTTGCTTCGCGAGTTTTACATTCTGGTCTTCACTCCATTTCACCAGCCTCTTTAATTTGTCAACTTTCCCTGGAGTCTTGCCATACTTACCCGCAAATGCCAAATCACGAATGCGTAGCATCTCTTTATCTACCTCTAGAGCAATAGATTCTTCAATATCCGTCAACCGATCCCTCCTCCCAACTAGGACATCTTCCAGGTAAGTATGTTTCATTGTCCAGAACTCTACGTAGTCTTCTATGGAAAGGTTGTTTGAATGTTTTTTCTCCAAAAACTTCTCACGAGCCTCTTTTCGTAGCACAAGCATGGTCTCCATGTAAGCTATGCTGTCTAGAACTTTTTCTGAAGTCTCCCGACAGTCTACTTGTACATCGTATGGTTCAGTGGCAGAAAGGGCTCTTTCTTTGAGGGCTTCCAAATCATTTCTATGCTGCAGTACTTCCTCCAATTGCACGCATGTTCCTATACTGAAATTGTACAACATGATAAAAGTATCTATGAATTCGGATAATCTTCCACCCACTGTTCGGAGTGGATTTGCCTCATAGGAAATCCCCTCCGTCCAATTTATTGGAGGACCAGTTGGTTCACTCAGTTCAGTGAGCTCGTATTTGTGTGTGTGTTCATCCTCCGAGGATTTGAAAGAAGACCCTGCTATGTAAAATTCCGCGTTGGCCTTAGGACTCATAGGTATAGTTCCAATTCCATCTCCTTCAATAGTCTTTGATGTCTCTCCAACCTCTATTGGTTCGGTCTTCTCTTGTATAGGCAAACGTGGATGCGTCGACCAATCCACCTCCTTCCCGAGAATCATTTCCGCATCTGCCATTTTTGCCAAAAAGTAGGGAACCTCATATTTAAAAATATGGTTGTTACCGTATATCAAATGCCAAGCATATATGCATCTTGCTTTAAATAGGTAATGATGGCACTCTCGGAGGTTTGCTTCATTCTTGTGCCGATGAATATTGTGCCAATGTAGAGGAAAGAGCTTGTTGATGTGGCACCACTCCACATATTTCTCACATATGGCAAAAGACCACGGCCCCGTCTCTTCCTCCCATCCTCTAAACGCTAATATCTTTGGATTCTTCAAGATGTCTATGCGCTTCTTCGCAATCCGACCTCGGTCATGTGGCACCATGGATGTAACGGCTACAACGGGCAGTGCCTCCACAAAAAAAATCTGTAAATTGCAAAGTCCCTCTAGGAGCAAGCAAGCAGCAACAGTGAAGTCGATACTAGTCAATGCGCGAAAAAGAGGGACTTGCAAAGTGTGAATATGGACTGCCGGTCGCGTTCTTAAGCACAGTAATAAGGCGACCGGCGGTCCACAAAATCTGCACCGCCGGTCGCCCGCCGGTCCAGCTATCGCCCTATCTGTACCGCCGATCGCCCCAGCGATCGACGTTCGCCCATGAGCGACCGACGTTCGCCCATAAGCTATACCGGCGGTCGCCCTGTGACCGACGTTCGCTCATAGGCTAGACCGCCGATCGCCCCAGCGACCGACGTTTGCCTATGAGCTGGACCGCCGATCGCCCTAGCGACCGACGTTTGCCCATCCGCTGAATCGGCGGTTGCCCTATTTGCAATCGGGAATTCAGCTCTTTATGTTGAATGCGAGGGATGAGGTTTCATAGCAGCTCCCACGAGGATGAGAATCATGAGATGAGGATGAATATTGGATGGGGGAGGGGTGAAAGAGCCCTATAGTTTATAATGTATTAGTTTAAATATTAAGAAGGTACGCATAGGGTAGGAATTTCGGATTGTGGGTCCCATAATTCCCATTTTATGATCATTCAATTCATAAGAAATGGACAAGAGATGTCTAAATGGATAATAATGAATGGGAGGAAGGATGGGGTGAGAGTTCCTCGTCCTCTTCGTAGGCATGAATGGTATATATTATTTTGTATGATGTATATTTTAACAAGTCATATTGTGCCTAACCATTTATAATAAGTGATAAAATGTGAATTCATTTATAGAGCATCAGCCTCTTCAATGCATGAAACACTTTAATGCATCTAACGATTCAATACCTACAATCTAAGAATGTAATCCAAGGTAGTCAATTTCTAGCATCTAGATAAGATACCATTTTTGCACCAAAACTGCACCTCATATTCTAACATCACATTCAAGAACAATTTCTAGTTTCTTTTTATATCAATGGAGCCTTTAATAAATTATAAGATCTCCGTATACAATATCCGACTGATAGATTATCCTTGCAATGAGTTTATGGGCTCATAACATTATGAAATTGGTTAAATTGAGAGGGGGAGGATTTTGAAAATTTTGGCAAGTCAAATAATAAGGACTTGAAATACAATTAAGTGAATGGGATTAGTGCATATACCCTAGTAAGCACTGAGAGAAATAGTTGCTTACCAAATTAAAAGGTGATATATCATGACATATTATATGTTTGGAGAAAAAATGAGTGACCACCATATGAAGGTGAATATTTGAAGTCAAGAAGACTAATGATTTGCGGACATTCTAATCAACCCATTACTGAGGGTACTTTTCGAACCAATATTTGATGAGTATTTTATGTTGAGAATTTTGAGAATGTTGAAAATTATATTTTAAAATTGTGATTAAACTTGTATCGATCTAAATCCATATTACACCACAAGAGTATCCAATGAGCATAAAATACATTTTTCATGTAACATGGTCACGGCTCTTGGCAAAATGCCCATGACCATGAAAATCATTTTCAGTTGGGAATGAGAAATAGAAAGAACGGAGTGGGAATGAGAGGAAATGAGGGGGGATGAGGGGGGATGAGGGGGATTGAAGGGGGGAATGGGGGAGATGCTTGAAGCGGTTAATTCAAAATTTGAATATTGCATAAAGGGGATCCAAGAACAAGAGGGGGAGCTCTTGCGATGTCGCCCCTGCAGAGTGCCGGTCGCCCCGAAGCGCTCCGCTGAGGCTGGATCAAAACTCTTCTGAATCTGCACTGCCGGTCGCCCCGGAGGTCTGCTGCAGCTGGACCGGCGGTCGCCCTGGAGCGAGTCTTGCAAGAAACACTGGACCGGCGGTCGCTCTAACGATGTCGCCGTGACACCGCCGGTCGCCCTGCCACAGGAGGTTAAATACAATCGTTATTGGCCGTAATCGTCACTTTTCAGTCCACGTGCCGTGGTGTTGCGCATTGTCTGGTGTCGACTCAAAGTTGCCACTTGCTTGCTCGATTGGTCGGCCAACGTGGACTGCACTATTTTTGATGTTTTGTATCAAACATCACATCATAGCCGCATTTCCGTGATCGGAGGTAACAATAACTACAATTGCGGAACGTAAAATAGTACTCGGTGAACGACGCAAGAAGAGAGGAAAAACACAGAAGAGGAATCACCGTATTCTCCAAGATGCCACTCAACGCGCTTTTCCGGGGTGGGAGACCGAAGAGGGTGTGTGGAGTCAGACAACAGTGAAGAATTACATCGCCTGGTGCCACATCAGCAAGTTGTTTCCACACTTTCGACATGAGACGCACTTGAAATTAAATACTACAAATCTGCACTATTGTAAGCATGACGAATTTGTACAACGATGTATTGAAGTGTGGAGGTTTCTTTATAAAGGCAAGAATGTCACCAAGAACGAGGTTTCGTATCATATTGCTCAAATGGTGTATGCAGAGGTAATATTGGAGAAAGTGGTGGATTGGAGCTCATTGAAAAAGTCGCCTCAATTCTTCCTTCCAACCAAGCAAGACATTCCAAGAGCTCCATTGTCAGAAAACCCACGAGAAGGATTTACGGCAGCAAGGCATCGGAAAGATGGGGATGCCGATGATGTGTATGTTTGGGAAAATCCTAATTCTGATGAAAAAGAGGTTAACGAGAGGGAGCATCATACTCCTCTTTTAGAAGGTTCTATTGGTGGCATAGAACACTTTCATGTGGGTGAAACAAGGGTGCGAGATTTGGATTTGATTGATGCACCTGTGAACCACGTCGAGGACCTACGAACAGAAGGAGAAGCGGATGTCATTGAATACATGGAGGTTCAAGGAATGTTTGGTGCTTGTACTTTGGGTCCACCCGAAGTTATAGTTCGGCCCGCTATGAGCGCCTCTCCTCAAACAAATGTTAGCGTAGAGGATGGGACTCAAGAATATCCAATGGAAACGATTGAACAACCAGAAAGAGAAGGAAATGAAGAAGTAGAGCTGGAGAAGGAAGTTTAAGTAGTCTTCAAAGCGAAACGCCCGAATGAAGTCGAAGATTCGTGGATGGAGGAGATGAAGAGGGCTTATGAGGATTATGTATATTTGATTCATGCTTTGTCATCCGAATGGACAAAGTGTGCTGAACTTGAACATGACATTCAGGAAATCAAGGATGCAAAAAAGAAGATCCAAGACGTGGCGACGAATGTTTTTCCAGCTCTAAGTGCATCGGATCAGGTCGATTATGAGAAAGAGCTAAGAAAGCAGATAAAACATTTTGAAGATGTGCGAAGGAGATATAATCACGTCGACGAATGGTTTACGGTCAATGATTGGAGTCGCGAGAAGGATATTATGGTTGAAGGAGTGGAAAGCGTTTTTCAATGGGTTAAAAGAAACCCAAGGAATGTAGATAGGGGAGTTCTTTGTCGGGAGAGTCTAAGTCGGTCAAAGTTATGCAATTATGGTCACGAATAGAAGATAAATCAACAATGATCTAGAAATAATTACAAGAACTCATTCTATATTCACTACCACTTTCTTTCAACTCAATGTATATTTCCGGTTTCGAGTATTCATGTGTTCTATTTAATTATTCAAAGTTCATTGTCTTCACAATTTATGTATTCCAACATAACCCAAAGCATACACACAAGTATACTCCAATTCTCATGTAAACAATGAGATTTACAATTTATCCGCAAGGCTTTTAACTTCTTCTCTCACAATATTTATACTTCCAATTTCAAACACAAGCGAGTGGTTTGGAATTTCTTATTATTCTCAACAATGTTTACAATCTCCAAACTTATTCTCCAATTCATTCAACATTCATGATTCCAATTTTATATTTTAATATTAATTGATTATTCATCAAGTATCATTTATATATTTCTTACTTTGTTGTTAAAATAACAATTTGTTTTACAATATCTTCCACAACTCTAAACTCAATCTTCACAATTCACAAATTCACACCTCTTCTGAGTGTGGGATACACATTTCACTCTTATGTGTTCAAAAAACAAATGAGCTTCTTTCTCCTACTTGAATTTCTCGATTTTGTATTCACAACGTTTCATTTGCTCATGCCTTTTCATTATCTATCTTTTGGCTTAGTTTCCATTCTAATCTTATTTGTACTCCCATTCACACTTAGAAAAGGAAATGAAAGGTAAATTAGGCTTTTACTCATGTGAGAAGCCAAAAAGTACACTCAAAATGACAAAGAAGTGTATCACATAGCCCCCTCCTCTATATGTTTGTGTCCTCGCAAACTAAATATAAAGAAGTACTAGAAGAACGCTAACGATGATATTTATCTCTAGCTCTAAACTTCCGGTCCTTACGATCAAGAGCTCCTCTGATGGTTGAGTCTGATGCTGTAAGCTGAGGGTTGTCGCGGCGCTGCTGCTCAAGGAAACGATCTATGGGGTTCTTCCTTAGATAGCCAAATTCATTAATCATGGTAGGATGTGCACCAGTGATAAAACGAGTAAGGCACATAGCCTCCAAAAGCCTGTTAACCCTGGAACATCGATATTGGAGCTTAAGGCTAAGCCAAAACTCGGGATGATCAATGGTGTGGGGGATAACTCCATCATTAGTAACATCTACATTGATCCAGACTCCAAAGTCAAGGCACCACTTTGCAAGAATCTTGCAAAAGATGGCTGCACGGTAGCACACCGGGTCCTGGCAATGTTGATGTTGAATCCAAAATGCTGTATATGTGTCAAAACATTGCTGAGGGGTGCTCTTTGTTCCTGGAACAAGAGGCCAGTTGTATTCGATGGAGTCTAAAGTCCCAGCTGGATTCCATCGATTTCTCCTTGGACAATCACAAAATCTTGGGTCATCTTTTACTGCTGATGGAGGTTGCTGTGACCAGTACTTCGATTCTTGTCTGTAGATAACATCAGCTGGGATGTGCTCCTCACGAGATGGTCCATAGTCTTTCAGTAACCACGCAATGGCATCCCATGACAAAATAGGCTGATCATTGACACTGTTGAAAAGTGCGTCGTAATGGCCTTGGTACAAGGGCAAAGGTGGGTCAGACATGACAGGCTGGACTATAGTCTCTGCAAGGTCTATCTGCCGTTGGAGTGCAGCCGCAATTGCTTGCTCGGCCTGGATTTGAAGATGGGCCGTGACAAGCTGCTGGCTTCTCCATTAACTCCTCCTACAACTGGACAACGGTACTTTGCATGGTAGGGACGCTCACCAACTCTTGCTGAAGTTCATTCAGCCTCTGATCGTGCTCCTCCATGGTTTTGTTCTGGCCGGTCAATTCGTCATGGGCTTGTTGGAGCTCTCCTCTCAGGCGATCTATTGTTTCTCGACTGTCCGTAAGCTGGTTCTGAAGCCGCCTGATTTCTTGGCGTGCCGTTAACAGCTCCTTCGACATGTGCGGAACTCCCGTTAACTGAACTTGCACTCCTGTTGAGACGTGGTGAGATCGGACTGTGGTGTGAGCAGGGGCTTCCGTCTGCTGCTGTAGCCGTTCTGTGAGGGAAGCCGTTTTGGCGACAGCTACCTCGAGCTCGGAGGTGAGAGACGCGATTCTCTCCTCTTGCATCGTGATCCGCTTTGCCGTCTCCTTACGAGCTGTCTCAAGCATCTCGTCTTTCCTCCGGGCTGCTGCGCTCATCGCGGCTCGAATGAGCGTACCTTCGTTCACTGTCTTTTGTAAATCTATGAGCTCTTGTCGTTGTCCTTCGATTAGCTTACTTTGCTCTTCCGCGTGTAGCGTTAGGTCGCGCAGCTTATCTTCAAACTCGGTGGCTCGTCATGCTTCGATGGCGGCGCGCTGCTGTAACTCCTCCTGCTGGTCCAGGGTGAGTATCGGCTGTAGAGGTTCAGGCGCCATCTTCTTCTGCAACCGCTTCCTCGGAGCACGCTCGTCGGTGCAGGGTGAACGCACTCGTTTCGCCGGTGGTGGCGGACTCTTATCTTTGCGAGGTACTGGCCCTTGCTCATTCAGCGACGACGAAGTGCCGATCGACCTCTCATGGAAGTTACACAGACTGCTCAAAAAGTATTGAAATTCTCTATTTTCTGGAAGAATGCCGGGTGTAGCCCATGCTAACCTTCTCATCTGTTTGTCGAGTATCCTCGCCCAGTCCAATCTTTGCCTTGCCATGCCGCAATCGCCATGTGCAGGATCTCAGCTGTCAAGTCCAACGGATGTTCTTCAAACGTAAACTGTAAGTTGATGAAGTTGAACCATTCTTTCCAGGGTTCAGTTGCTGCGTCTATCAGCCAACGGCCCTTCACCTTTGCTTTCAGCCCGCTGGGAAAAATTGTAACAAGCTCGTCCCCCATCAACTTCGCGAGTTGTGCCAACTGCAGACCATCGACTGCTCCTGGAATTCGCAGTGCAGCACTGATAGCAGCATTGTCAAAATGGGCCAACTTCCCATTCAGCATTCCAGTGAGGGTAGAACAGTTGTCCATTGTGGCGATGAAGGGTAGCAGATGCTCCTCTAACGGCCACTGTCTACATGTGCTTCCTTCAATGAACGCCCACAATCCTGCTTTCAGCAAATTCGGCTTGTTGCTTTGCTACATTGAAGTTTTCTTCACCTCTTTCGGCAACTCAGGTGCTTTTCCTTTACCGACCTATTGAGATGTCTGAAGCCGGAGGGTTGATAACAATCACACCTTGTGCATTCGGTGGGGTTGTTGCAGGCAGTTCCGTTATCTTCCTCGCTCTCCCCATCGTCTTCGCTCTGCTGATCTTCTTCTGCTGGTGGTGGAGACTTAACTGCTGTTGATGGTTCAACTTCTTCAATCCTCTCCTCCGATGTTGCAGTTGCTCAGCGAATGTCCACTTCATACAGTTGTACTTCCTCAAAAGACTATAGTTCCGATCTTCTCTCTGATCGCTCCCTCAGATGTTAGACTCACAAACTGTGTTCTGCAATGACTTGCCGCTTCTTCTGCTGCTCAGAAACTGCTCAAGAATCAAGGACGGACCAGCAATAAAAGGTTGAGTGTTTAGAAGCTTGAGACGAGTTAAATCAGTTGTAACCACTTTTGTAACCTCTTTTCGAATTGATTCACATGCTTTCAAATCAGCTTCCGTCTATTAGTCCATTCGCTAGTTACTTACTACCATATGCAATCATGACGATTTGTAATTTAGTAATTTACTGACTATAGACTGAAAGCTTAAGGGATAGCCCAAAATTCTTCTTTACAACAATTTCAGAAACTATAATAATTGGTTACTTATTGGCCCTTTGAAAAATTAGAATTTTGCATTTTTATCCCTTCTTATTTTATTATTAGTGTAAGATTTACTATATAATACTATAATTTAGTAATTTGCATCCTTGTATTTACGGTTTTGAATTTAAAATAAGCCTTCGAAATTAATAATTAATTCACTGTTTGATCAATTTCTCTAGTGTATTCAATCAAATCTTCCCACTTCCTTTTAAATCCATACTTAAGATTTTCTCTTTTACTCGTATTTACATGGATAGTGATTTTGATATTTTATAATACTCGTTTCGCTATGCTTATCTTTGAAAATGATATATTATCCCTTTTTGTTTGGATAAGTATCCGGCATACTTAACCCTTTTCCAAGAAGTCATTTCATGCTTCAAAATTCCTCATACTTTAGGAGATATTCATGGTCAAAGTTTGAAAACTTTATTCGAAATCTGCTCAAAATTGCCCTAACGTTTGGCTCTTCAATCCAATAATTTATATGTTTTTTAGCCGGGGTACGGGTATGGAGATGCCCGAGGTATGAGAATGGGGAAGGTAAAGGTAGGAAACAGGGAGAAGACCGGGGCTTGGAGACGACGCTCACAATTACTCCCAGGGTCCGGGTAGGGTATGGCGGTTGTTGACCGGGCCGCAATCACCTAGTGATTAATTCGGTCGGGCGAGCCAGTCCTGAGCGGCCAAGGTATGATCGAGGGGGGTCAAGACCCAGGGTTACAGTCTCCCGGGGTGACTCGTCCTTGGCTCACTTCCACGGCCACGGTCTTTGGTTCGGCGAGAGACAGATCCTTGGGCGGGCGTTTGCGGCGGCAGCTGCACAACCACGTGAGAGATTGAGACACCACGGCTCCGACTCGGTGACTACCACGGTGCCAAGGCCTCCGCAGATGAGAGCGCGATTAGAGGAGGGTAGTAGAAAATAGATAGAGGCGGGGTAAGATAGAATTGGGTGAGTCCTGTGTTTGCATTGAATTGGAATGCCGTAAGGCTACAAAGTTCGTGAGTACGCACTCGTGGCTAACATCCTGTTCTAGCAATACAAGGAGCCGCTATTGTATCATTCTACCCTTATTTATAATAAAACCTAATCCCTTGCGCGCCTTTGACTTTATCCGCTGTGTCCACGGTCTCGATCCTCGTGGTCCTCTCGATCACTGTGTCCTTGGCCTCGAGCACCGGGGTCGTCGTTAATTCCCCGGTCTCCCGTGTGGTGTGGTCTTCGATGATGATACCCGTGGTTCGGCGGGTAACATTTTGCCCTCCTTTGCAGAGTGCAATTCGTCCTCGAATTGCTTGCTTAGCGGCGCGTGGGGGCGGGCCTCTTGTTCGGTCCGGCTTGCTCCCCGGGAAATTGCCGACCGCTACGAGGGGTTCTTCGCCGTGTGGTACAGTCGACGGAGTGCCTCGGCCACTGCTCGATGTATCAGAACATGGTTTCCTCGAAAATTGAGCGCATGTGTATACACATCGAACACCGTACCCCCTAAGGTCCGATTGCATGCAGGGCACTGTCGCCCTGTAGTCTCAGAGTTGGCATAATGTGCGGTGAGGTCCGGGTGTTCGTGGAAATAACGCAACACGAACTGCATGGACTCCGAGGCCTCGTCTCCGTCTTCATCCGCGTCTTCCATGTTCCACCCCTCCTGTTCCTCCTTCTGGAGGAGGATTTGCCTGTGCCTGGCGAGAGATAACGGGGAGGGTATTACTCGCAACGGGGAGAACGTGGGCAGGGGGTCCGAGTGGGCTACCGGGGACTCGGCCCGAGTCGGCCATGGGTAAGTACCATCCGGATTTTGTCTCACTGGGGGGGACTCGTACTGTGTAGGTGGTGACAGAACCGGAAGGTGGTATGGGGGCGAGCTTGCCGAGGGGTGCTGCCGCGGAGACTGGTGTGGCGTCTGTTCGTGGTCTGTAAACCCCTCAGGTATGTCCACCCTCTCTTCTCCAATTTGTGTCGGGAATTGATAGATGCCTTCCCCGGAGTTAGTGTCCATTGCCCTGTCCCCGGCGTGTGTAGGGGTCGGCTGCTCGTGGGTGTCCTCCTCCTCCTGTATGTTGTCATAATCCTCCTCGTGGGTGTATGTCCGGGGCTGGGTCAATTCTGGTTCCTCCATGGGTTGAGCTTGTACCTCCTCGTCATCCTCTCCGAGGAAGGGTTCGCCTTGGCTGCCCCAGGTGTTGTCGGAGCCCTCAAGCTCCAATGCGATTAATGCATCACCTGTGCATTGATCAAGGAATGCTACGGGGGGTTCTTCCGATGTGTGTGGTTCCGATCGCAGCATGTGGTATGCTGTGGTGGCGATAATTCTAGCCGCGTGATTCGTCCAAGCCACCTTGTTGGCTTCGAAGTTCTCCCGGGCGTTTTCCACCTCTGGCGGTGCGGTGCCGCACCGTGTCCATGTCCGTGGCATTGGAGAAGGGGTTGTGGCTTTGAGGGCCAACTCCTCTGACAATGTCTTGCATTTGGCGAGGAGTTCGGCAGTTTGGCGGTCTAGCCGCTCAATTCTCTCCCTGTCCCTGGTGCTTTGGTCCTCGAAAGTGCGGGACCTTTCCGTGGCTGCCTGGAGTTCTAGATCCCGTGCGTCGAGTTGGTTCTGCAGGGAAGTTATCTGTCCTTGGAGTTGGCTGGTGTGGAGCTGGACCTCCAGCTTGTACTCCTCCATGGACTTACGAGCCGTGGCCTGGGTTGTCTGCATCAGCTGTGCCGTATGGCGCTTATGCCGAGTCTCCCAGTCTTTGTACTTGGCCGAGGCTGTCTGCTTTGTTCTTTCCGTGGCCGTGAAGGAAGTGCAGCATCTCTTCCATACAAGTCTCCATTGTGCGTTTTTGGGCCTCGAACTCCTTGGCGCGGAGGCCGAACTCCGTGGTCGTGGACGTACGGGCGATCTCCATGGGGCCGCCTCCTCCTTGTCCCCTCCTCGGTGGTGCGTGGCCGCTTTCCACGGTGGGTTGGCGTGGTGTTTGGTCAGGGGATTACGCCACCTCGCGCCGTACATCAAGGAAGGTGCCCATGGCCTGGGGGTGATGGTTTACCCGGTGGTAATCCAAGAAATGGCCGATAAACTGTGTCAAAAATGGGGCGATGGGGCTCTCGTAGTCGTCACTCTGGACATGCCCTTGGATTTGATTCACCGCAATCTTGTCCACGAGCCGACCCCAGTTAATCTTTTCGCCGCGGCCCGCCATGACACACAATGCAATTTGATCCGGATGCACTGCATTGCAGTCATTCCGAAAAAATACTTGGCTGAGTATGCCACGGATTCTGCCAAACCACGGGTCGGGCATGTTTGGATTGTTCCGTGTGATATTGTAAACGTCGAACTTGCCTCCTCCTCGGACAGGGTACTCGTGGGTGTAAACCGTGGTGTCGGGCTATGGCAGACTGCTGCTGTGCGGTGACCATCTAGTGACCCCCGTGCCATCCCAACCGAAGAATTGGTGGAGGTACCTCGGGGAGTACCTAACGAGGACCCCTTCAACGACCCCGGCCACCTCGGTGTTGTTAGGATCCTCCTGCTGCCGCTCCCTCATTGAGGCGATAAATGCCCTGCATCGTCCGAGGTCAATATTCTCACGGAGGTGGTTTGCGTATCGCAACAATCCTGCCTCGGTGAGCCATTCAACGTCGGGTACTTCTTCCACTCCGCGATCCGCCGTGGGACGTACGGTGGCTTCCGCTCCCGGGGCACCGCGCGCCATGGTCGCTAACACCGCAAGGGGTCCGAATCGGGAGCAAGGATGGGTAGAGAGAGCAAAAGACGCGAAAAGCAATGCGCATTTAAAGTGAGCTGATGTTGCAAAAAGAGAGTTCTCCCCGGGAAGTCCCCACTATTTGAGTTTGCACCGATCACGATCGGGTGGGAGAGTAGTGGTAATGATGGCTCTGTCCGTGGCGGCGGTGTCCGCCTTTATAGAATAGAGTGATGGTGTCTCGGGGGTAGAATCTGGTGATGATGCCTCGGGCGGAACTTGGGGGGTAATTATGGTGTTGATGTGGCATTCCTCGGGAGTAGATTCATGATTGGGACGTCTTGTATTTGGGCCCTGGATGACATGGATGTGGCTTATGTATGCACATGGGATGTGCATGGGTATGGCCTCGGTAGGGGAGGTCGCTTTTGCAGCTAAGTCCCATGGACTAGTTTTGTGCTTTTGGATTGTGATTCCTCCGTGCCCCTGGATCTGTTCCTCGGTGTTGTGGGTGTGTGTGTCTTCCGCGGGTCCCGTGCGTGTCCGTCCGCCCGTTCATTCCCGGGGTTTTCGCCTGGCTTGGCCGATGCCTTGGGTGTTTGGTGACCCGAGTTGTGTGTCCTCGGTCGGGCGTGGCTGTGTCCGTTTGTTAGCTAGATCCATGTGGTTTTCTTCCATGTCCCGTGCCTCGGATGCCAACGTGGTGTGAATATCTTGTAGGCTTAGGGGTCATCACCCGTTGTGGTCTTTGTAGTGTAGTATTGTTTTTCGGTTTTGTGGCGTTGACTATCGTGGCGTGGGGTCGTAGTTCGTCTTTGTTGACGAGGAGTACGGTATTGTTAGGTAGAACCAATGTATCACGTATATGGGCCATGCCATATCGACTCAAATTTAGACCGTTTGAGTTTGGGGTCTCGGGGGCACCAAAGTACTTGGTCACCCTTTTGAAACACCCGTGGAGGCCGTTCCCGGAAATGGCGGGCCGTCGGGTCTGCTGTTTGTGATGTATGTGCGATGTAGCCGGGGTTCTAATTTCTTCGAGGTGGTGTAGGTCGTTGATGCGGTGCCCAAAGACCTGTGGGTGTAATCCCTCGGCCGTAGTGTTTGGAACGTTGGTACGATGTACTCCGTGGGAAGCGGGGGGTTGAGTACCGTAAACCATTTCGAACGGGCTGGCATTTGTGGCGGTTTTGACGGCGACACGGTAAGCCCAGAGTGCGGGCCGTAGACAATCATCCCATCCGCCTGATTTGCGTCACAAATCTTTTCAAAGATATTAATTAGTGTCTTGTTTGTTGACTCTGCTGCCCATTTCCCGAGGGTAATACACATTGTCTTTGGTGCGATGTTTGATAACGTGGTTATCGAGGAGGTCCTGTATGACGGTATTCACGAAATGCGTGCGCTTGGTCCGATACTATCTCCGGGGGCATCCAAACCTTGTAATTATGTTTTCGTAAATGAACGAGGTCGCGACGACGGCGGTGTTGGTCCGCAGAGGCTTGGCCTCTACCCACTTCGTAGTGTAGTCCGTGGCCACGAGGATGTACTTGTACCCCGCGTGAATCGGTTTGATTGGTCCCACGAAATCCAACCCCACCGTTGAAATGGTCCCGGGGAGGTATGGCCTTCATTGGTACTTTGCCTTGGTGCTGAAAATTTGTTGTGGAAATTTGACAGCGTGGCAATTTTGACATGGGCAATCACGTCTTTGTGGAGCGTTGGCCACGATGCTTGGCGGAGAGAATCTTTTTACCGTGGTGTCGGGGCCCTGGTGGCCTCCTCGCGGTCCATCGTGGAGATGTCGATGATGATCTGCTGCTGCTCATTCGGTGGAGTGCGCATAGCCGGATCTCTTGATCCGGCCCCGTTTGTATAATTTCCCATGGACCACGGTGTAAGGGAGTGTTGTCTCGCACGGCCGACCTGCGTGTCCTCTGTTATGTCCACGGAGTGTTGCCCGTGGTGAGATATCTAATGATATCGGCCCTCGATCGTCCCCCGTGCTCCTTGGTGTCCGTGGCGATTTGCGTGGCTTGTACATAAGCCTCGTTGAAGGAGTCATCTATTCCTTCGCCGTGGCGTTGGTGTCCCTGGACAAGTAGTCCGCCACGATGTGTCGCTTCCGGGACGTATACCACTTCAAGTCGTATTCGAGGAGTATCATGATCCACCGAGCCACTCGCCCGTGACCAATGTCCGGTTTACGAGGGTATGACAAGTCGTGGTGGTCGACCATGAACCGGAATTTCTTCCCGAGGAGGTAATGTCTAAACTTTTTGACGGCGTATATCATTGCCAAGGCTTCCCGCTCCGTGGTGGAGTAGTTTCGTTCGGCCTGGTTGAGTAGTCTACTAGCGTATGCCACGGGTTGATCGTACTTGCCATTTACATTTTGTGCTAGCATTACTCCCACGACAAGATTAGACGCGTCCGTGTGGACGTGGAATGGTTTAGACCAAATTGGGGCTATGAGTATCGGTGCGTTGGAGTATGCGTTTTTTATCTTATCCAACGCTGCTTGTGCCTCGGGTGTCCAGTCCCGTGGGTATGTGTACTTGGCATGGTTCAAAGCCGTGATCGGGGCGGTGATGTGGGCTAGTTTTTCTATATAAATTCGGTTGAACTGTGCTAGACCCGACCCAGCCGTTGTACGCCTTTTTGATTTGTTGGTGGTGTCATGTCCAGGATGTCTTTGATCTTCTCAGGATCGGGAAGCTTGCCATATTTACACACGATGTAACCTAAGATAACCCCCCTGAAGTGAAATCATGCACTTGTCCGCGTTAAGGCTTACCTCGTTGGCTCTACAGCGTGGAAAATTTGCCGAGATGCGAAACATGGTCTTTCATCTTGCCGTAGACGGTGCCATCGTCCCGGTAGATGCGGAAGAACTGCTTGAGGTATGGTCGAAGATTAATTCCATGACCCGTTGAAATGTCATGGGTGCGTTTTTGGCCCCGAAGGGCATGCGCTCAATTGGTACGGTCCCCATTCCGTGGAAAAAGCCGTTTTACCTTTGTCTTGCTCTCGCCATGGCTACTTGGTAGTACCCTGAAAAGCAATCAATGAACGAGTACATTTCATGTCCAAAGACCTCGTCGATGATCTCTTCCATGTATGGTAATGGATAATGGTCCTTTTTGTCGCGGCGTTGAGTTTTCCAAATCCACACGGATGCGCAACGTGCCGTTTTTTTTTTGGAATAATGACCATGGGAGAGAGCCACATCTTTGCATGCACGGGCGAAATGAACTTGGCGTGGAGTAGTTTGTCTAGTTCACTTTGACTCGGGCGACATAGTTCGGATTCATCCTGCACCTCCGTTCTTTGTCTGGGGGTTGCACCGGGATGAGATCGATGGTATGTTCGGCCAAGGAATTGGGGATGCCTTTCGGTCCTCGTGGTTCCAGGCGAATATGTCCCCCTGTACTCGTGGAACAGGCGTGGTCGCTTGCTTAATGCCCGGTGGTGCGTTTGTGTTGATTTTAATGTACTTGGGCTCGTCTATTGTTCCGAGGTTGACCACCAATCTTCTCTCCTTGGCCCCGTGTGTCCATCCCGTGATGGTTTCGTGATGTAATGTCGTTTTGGCCAAGACGGCGTTCACCACAACCTCTCCAAACTATCTCCCGGTGAAGTGCTCGGGGATATCCAGTTTTTTCTTCTTGCATCGACTAGCCAAATGTATGTCCGCCACGGGTATCAGTCAGGGTGCGTGGAGTACGAGCCTCTTGCTCATGTTGTGAATTCTTCCGCCAATCCGTTCCGCCCGTTTCGGATCCGTTCATCTTGGCACGGGTCGAATGACTATCCACGGGATGACCACGGTTCTTCCGTGGCGTTGCGGGTGGATCGGATTTTTGTCCATCGTGAATTGCTTGCATGTCTCGCAACCACGGCCTCCCTAAAATTACCGGAAAATTGTTTGTCATGGCATATCGATGATTACGAATGTTCTTGGTGTTGATACCCCGTGTATTGCAATCCCGACCATGGTGAGAATTCCCGGGGTGTGATCGAGCGTCATTAGCCATACGTAAAAAAATGAAACGAGCGCTTGGGGTCATGCGGCAATCCTAGTGCTTGTCGAACATGGTTGCTCATTACGTTCACGCCCGACCCTCCATCTACGAGGACGTTGGTTAGCGTCATGTCCCCGAGTTGCACTCGTATCACCGCGCAGCGTCGGGGTCCAAAGTGGTGGCATTAACTTCCACGAACGCGGGATCTGATTTTGCCTCGGTTAACGCAGCCCGTTGTAAATATTGCTGCGATTCGGGGCTGATTTGTACTAACTTTGCCAGGGTGATGATGGTCACGTTAGTAGTGTCCATGTTTTTGCGCAGGTGTGATCCGTGGCACGCCCTTGGTCCGGGAGTGAGGCTTCCGGTCTTTTTTGTATATCTGTTCTCGGGTTGTGTAGCCGCTCCCGGTGTTTTTAAAAATGGCTTTGTGTTCCACCACGTGGTTCGGGAACGGCTTTTGATCTTGTCGTCATCTGCGGAGGCTGATATCGTGGACACATTAGTCTCTCGTCCGTGCACCTCGCCGGCGTTACCCCCCCCTCCCGTGAGCCGCGGTGTTTGTGTTCGGGGCCCCGGTATTATTGTTTCGATTTTGAGCCCATTTCTGTTTGAATATTGGGCACCTCTCGTCGGTGGTCCAGTCCTCCACATTCCCAAAGATGCATCGAGAGCGGCCGGGTGAAAGGCATCCACGTTAACCTCGTCGGGGTATACCGCGGCCATGGTGTTCTGGGGCGCGCCTGGGGTCCTGGGGCGCGTTGTATTGGTGGAATACCAAAGATCGTCCAAGGTGTGTTTTTCCACAGTGTCTCGCGCACAGGGGGTTGTCACCCTGCATCCTGCCGTGTCGAGGGCGATGGTAAAATGGGGGCTTGTGTACGCTTCAGGGCCGTGAGCTCTCTGCGATGTCGTTTGCGCAGAGAGAAATGTCCGCAACGTTTTTACGCCACGGATGACAATGCCTGTTGTATCCATGGAAGTAGCCCCTTTTAAACCATTCACACATATACTCCTCTTCGGGCCGTTGGCTAAGTTTATCCGCCAACCGCTTGAATCTATCATAAAACTTATCCACAAAGCTCGTTCGTGGATTGAGTAATTGATCCCAATGCTCGGAGGACTTCCGAACTTGTTTTAAGTTTTCAAACTTGTGTAAAAAACTACGCTCCATATCTTCCCAACGGCATTGTTGTGTTCGATTCAAGTCGATGTACCATTGATATGGTTTTCCTTGGAGCGTGGTACCAAAATGTTCTGCAAATCCGTGGCATGGAAAATGCCGTTCGTGCGCGATTACCTTAAATCTCCGATGTGCCGATCTGGTCCCCCCGATTCGTCGAACACGGGGTAAGGTATTTTGGGTAAATTTAGCTTGGGCGTCAAGGCTCCCGGGGTTATGTGATACACTTGGGATTCCCGTGGGTACCACTACGGGTGGCGGGGATGGCATTCCCGGCGCTTGAGCCGGCCGCGGCGTTGTTTCCCGAGGATGGTTGCCGATCCGTCGCCTCTGCTGCGGGTTCCCCCTCACTCCTTGGTGTGGAAGCGATAGCCTCGGGGTTACCATTACCTTGGATATCTTGGTATTTCAGGCTAAGCAGTTCTAGCTTAGCGTTCGTGGCATTGTTCTTAGCAGCCAGATCTGTCATCTGCTGCTTCATCCACTGTAGTATCTCCCTGGTTTCATCGTCATGTTGCACTATTTCTTCCATATCTGCAACAATATTTTCCACGGCTTTTCCCGCGGCGTGCCTTTTCGGGGGCATTTCCTTTCCTAGTGGCTCGTAGCCAGATTTCTCTTTTTCTCTCTCTCTCTCTCATTCTTTTTTTTTTTTTTTTTTTTTTTCTACCTCAAAGATTCCATCCCAAAGATGGTCGCCAAAATGTTAGCCGGTGCGGGGTATGGAGATGCCCGAGGTATGAGAACGGGAAGGTAAAGGTAGGAAACAGGGAGAAGACCGGGGCTTGAGACGACGCTCACAATTACTCCTGTGGTCCGGTAGGGTATGGCGGTTGTTGACCGGGCCGCAATCACCTAGTGATTAATTCGGTCGGGCGAGCGATCCGAGCGGCCAAGGTATGATCGAGGGGGGTCAAGACCCGTGGTTACGATCTCCGGGTGACTCGTCCTTGGCTCACTTCCACGGCCACGGTCTTTGGTTCGGCGAGACAGATCCTTGGGCGGGGCGTTTGCGACGGCAAACACACAACCACGCGAGAGATTGAGACACCACGGCTCCGACTCGGTGACTACCACGGTGCCAAGGCCTCCGTGAGACGAAGCGATTAGAGGAGGGTAGTAGAAAATAGATAGAGGCGGGGTAAGATAGAATTGGACTGAGTCCTGTGTTTGCATTGAATTGGAGAATGCCGTAAGGCTACAAAGTTCGTGAGTACGCACTCGTGGCTAACATCCTGTTCTAGCAATACAAGGAGCTGCTATTGTATCATTCTACCCTTATTTATAATAAAACCTAATCCCTTGCGCTGCCCTTTGACTTTCTTCGCTCACGTGTGTCACGGTCTCGATCCTCGTGGTCCTCTGATCACTGTGTCCTTGGCCTCGAGCCCCGGGGTCGTCGTTAATTCCTGGTCTCCCCGTGGCTGTGGTCTTCGATGATGATACCCGTGGTTCGGCGGGTAGCAATGTTTTTCAAATGTCATTTTCATTATTAAGACTTGTTTTTATGTTTGAATTTCAGCGGAACTCCGTGTGAATAATCAAGCATCCCTTTAGGCTTTCAATAAAAGAGGGCAGGTTTGAGGGTTTTCTCGTTTAGGGGTTAACCTATCCTTTACTTTTTAGTTTGAACGTAAATTCAAAGACCCTAGTCCAAAGAACCATGGTGTGACAATTATATTTTCCTTTTACAAGTTCAATCATGATCTATTAAAATGCTCAATTATTGCTCCATTTCTGTAGAGTAATTTTGGATATTAAAAACTCTTTCCAAGCCTATCAAAATTTTAAGTTTAAATTTCTTTATTTATTCCCACTTATTCTTCTCATAATGCATACTACAAGATATTGAATTTTGTATTCCAAATCCATATATTTTGGATTTTGGAATTTAATATGAGTCTTGGAAAATGGTCAAAAGATTTGCTTAACGAATCTTTTATTAAGTGTTATTTGGTCATGTTTACAAGTTTCCGTTCTAAGTAATAATTGATATCTTACTTATATAGAATATGGTATATTCTATTGTTTATGGCTTTTATCATCATTGAATTGTATGCTTGTTCTCATAAGTTCCTTAGAATTTTGTAATATGTATATGCAAATTGTAACTGCTATAAACTGCTTTTGTAATTATACACTTCTTTAATTAGAGTATTCATATATCATAAAATATGTTTATAATTAAGTTGCATGCCTCCCCCCTCTTTAGCATAAAACTTTTCCTCAAGTTTGATATAACTTAAGTCAATTTCCGTTATATCGCGTTGGGTGGATGTTGCCTTGTAAATCTTGCAGGTCCATAGAACCATTTGCATAATTTTTATAAATTTTGTATGGACCAAACCACCGCATTATGAATTTTCCTGGAAATTTTTGAAAACGACTATCATATAATAATACCAAATCTCCAACTTTGAGTTCTTTGGGTTTAAGTTTGCTATCGTAATAGCTTTTGCGCCTATTTGGATTGATGCCATATGTAAATAAGCTTGGGCTCTTTTTTCGTCCAATTGTTCTAACTCATAACACCTGTGTTTTAAGGATTCGACATCGTCCAATCTATTGTCAATTGCTATACGTAATGATTGAATTTCGAATTCAATCGGCAAAATGGCCTCTTGACCATAAACAAGTTGAAATGGAGTATGTTTTGTGGTTACTTTGTATGCCGTGCGATAAGCCCATAGGGCATCAAAAACCCTTTCGTCCCAATCCATATTGGATCCTTGAACGGTTTTAGTAATTATTTTACACAAAATACCATTGGTCGTCTCGGTTTGTCCATTGGCTCTTGGGTGATATGGTGTTGACTTCCTATGTTTGATGAAATATTTATTTAATAAATTCTCAATGATCATATTCACAAAATGGGTGCCTCTATCACTTACAAGTTCTTTGGGGCATCCGAAGCGAATAATAATATTTTCATAGAGAAATTTAGCAACGGTTTCCGCATCATCTGTTTTCGTTGGCATGGCTTCCGCCCACTTAGTTACATATTCCGTGGCAATTAATATGTATTGGCATCTTCCTCGCCTACTTGGAGGTTTGATTGGTCCCACAAAATCTATTCCCCATTTTTCGAAGGGAATTTGTGCCAAGATTGGATGTAAAGGCATTGCCGAGCTAGTTGTCGGTTTACCAACTCGTTGGCATGGATCGCATTTCTTCACATAATTTGCAGCATCTTTGAATAAAGTTGGCCACCAATAGCCACATTTAAGGCTTTTGTTGCGGTAACAAATCCTGTAGAATAGCCTCCGCAATTTGAATCATGGCATGCTTCCAAAATCGATGGAATTTCACTTGGATTTATACATCTTCTTAAAATGCCATCTTTTCCTTTCTTGTACAACACTTCTCCTATCATAGTATAAGGAGCCGCTTTGTAAATTAATCTATCTCTTTGTTTAGAAGTATATTCTATTGGAATACTTCCATTTTGCAAATAATGAATGATTTCGGCATATTCAAAAGAGATCACATCTACTTCGAATAATTGCGCATCCGGTAGTTCATCATTTATTGGTTCCAGATTCACTTCATTGGACATACGTGATAAATGATCAGCATTTACGTGGCATATTCCAGGTCGCACTTGTATAACAAAATTAAATTCTTGTAATAAAAGTACCCATCTTGCGATTCGACCACTAAGTTGTGGTTTATTTATCATGTATTTAAGTGCATCATGGTCCACATGAAAGGTGAACTTATAGCCTAATAAATAATGTCTATACTTTTGAACGGAAAATATCATTCCCAATGCTTCTTTTTCGGTGACCGAGTAATTTTGTTCGGCCGCATTTAATTGTCTACTTGCAAAGTATATTGGGTGGTCTCTTCCCTTTTCGTCCTTTTGACTTAATATACTTCCAATAGCCATGTTTGAAGCATCCACGTACACTTCAAAGTCCTTGTCCCAATTTGGAGAGACTAAGATTGGTGCACTTATTAATTTTTGTTTTAAAGTATTAAACGCCTTGACACAAGTAGGTGTCCATACCGGAGTAGTTTCACTTTTTCTCAAGAGATGCGTCAAAGGTAATGCAATGTCGGCATACTTGTAAATATATCTTCTATAGTAGCTAACATGGCCTAGAAAACCTTTGACTTCCGAGACGGTGTTCGGTGGTGGTAGATTAGCAATTATTGCTACTTTATCCGGGTCGGTTGCCATACCTTCCTTGGATACAATATGGGCCAAGTAATTTTCCAAATGGAACTATGAATTGTGATTTCGCCGCATTTATGGATATGCCATATTTGTTGCATTGTTGAAAACATTTAGACAAACGATCCGCATGATCTTCTTTTGAACTAAATACACAAAAATTGTCAAGGAAGATTTCCATGAATTTTCTCAAATATTTTTGAAAGGCCGTAGTCATAGCTCTTTGAAATGTGGCTAGCGCATTGCATAAGCCAAATGGCATTTTATTATAAGCAAATGTACCCCAGTCTGTTGTGAAAGTTGTAAGTGATCTATGTTCTTTGGCGATTTGGACTTGATTGTATCCAGAAAATCCATCAAGGAATGAATACGTCTCATGTCCGGCCATACTATCCAACAATGTATCCGTAAATGGTAAAGGAAAATGATCCTTCTTTGTTGCAGCATTTAATTTTCGGAAATCTTGGCAAATTCGTAGTTTCCCATTTTTCTTTGGTACCACGACTATCGGTGAAACCCATTCACTATATGGAACCGGATATATAAATCCACATTCTAATAATTTGTCTATCTCTTCTTTGACCATGAGTGAATATTTTGGGTTCATACGGTATTGCCTTTGTCGAATCGGCTTCGTATTTTCTTCTAAAATTATTCTATGCTCACAAATTTCCGGTGGAATACCTCTAAGATCTTTATATGTCCAAGCAAAGCTCTTTTTGTTTGCTTTGAAGAATTTGTGCTAAGTTGTAAACTCGTGTGAAGTTAATTCTTCATATACTTTTATTACTTGGGATTCTTCCTCGGTTCCTAAATTCATATCTTGGCAATTTAATTTCAAAGTGCCAAGTTGAGTAGGATTTTGAGTGGACTCCATTAAGAATTCCTCAGTTTCTTTAGAGTCGGAAGTGAATTCTGGTTCCTCCATAGATTCAACTTGCGTTTTTATATTGAATACGGGTGAATTTTCCCATGATAATATAGCCTTATCAGAATCATCGGAGTCTTGCAATGGAGTAAAATATTCACCCATTCCTATGTTTTTATATGATTTATTTTTCCTGGAAATTTTAGAAATGGGTGCATCAATCTCATAGCCTGAAGAGTCTTCTATTTCCGAAGTGAATTCACTCTCATTTGTTTGAGTTTCTCCTCTATAAATAGTAGGATACATAGGCAAAGTAATCTTCTCTTTGCCCTTGCCAATTGTAATGGTTCCTTTTCTCCAATCGTCTTTTGCCTTTGCTAAATATAGCCAAGGTCTTCCCAATAATATTGGGTAAGATGAAATTGTATCGATTATTTTAAAGATGATGTAATCGATCTTGAACGACATGCCGCCAATGATAGTCAAGATTTGTTTTAAAACTCCCAAAGATTTTACTCGACTTTGGTCGGCCATACGTAACATAATAGGAGTTGGTACCATTGATGTCAACCCAATTTCGTCCATAGTCTCCTTGCTCATAAGATTGACACTAGATCCTCCATCAATTTGTACATTCTCAATAAATGATCCATCGATCATTACTTCTATGCTTGGCGTTCCCGGATCTAGAGAAATGTCGTGTACTTCAACTTCGGCAACATGTTTGTGAATTAAGGAGTGACTTAATTCACTCTGACACTTAGGTGATATGGCCAATAATTGGCGCAATGTAATGTCGGGTTGTATTTTATCCAAATTCTTCAAAAGGCTATAAGGTTCCAGACCTATAGCTAGCCTCATAGTTCGGTTTCGCTTTTGCTTATTTGTCCTTAAGTATTTTGCATTTGTCTTAGCAAAAGTCACTTTAGAAGGTCGTAAATTAATGGGTAAAGTTTGAGAAAGTTCCATTGGCAATTGAATTTGATTTGGTATGTCTTTTGCTAAAGGAAGAGGTAATGGGTTTGGTGCCTCAACACTTGGTGGTATTTGTCCTTGTTCCTCGTCCGAATTTTCGGATTTTGTTTCCAAATGATTAGTTTCTGGAAGCTTCTTCGTGCTTCTTGTACCTATTCGATTAACACAAATTTCTTGTGTTATATGGTTGACCTCCTTAGGTGTCTCTTGAATCTCGGTAAGTTTCACCGTACTTCCTTTTACATAATCCCTTTCAGAAGGTACAAATACCGGTACTGGTGCCATGCATTCTTCTGCTCGGTGGCCCGGTTGTCGACATCTTCCGCATTGAGGAACATAACCTTCTTCTTTCTTTGCATTTGGACATTCATTGGCGTAATGGCCAAACTCACCACAACGAAAACACATTAAATGTTTGCCTTTTTGCGGTGGTCCATATCTATGTGTTTGTGGATTGGAAGGTGGTCCATTCCAAACCGGTGGTTGATTATAGGTGTCATTCCACCTTGGTCTATTGTCATTTGGTTTATACGGCGGTCCCACATTGGGTCGTGTTAATGGTCTTTTATTTGGATTATTGATCCATGGTCTATTGTCATTTACTTGATTTACATTCTTCCCATGAAGATGCCAACATTGGTCAATGGAATGTCTTCCTCCACAATGACCACATCTTGGTACTTGGTTCAACGGTGAAGGGCATTCGTCTTTCCTATGCCCATAACCTTTACAATTTGCACACCAAACATTGGATCTTACATCCGTCGGAATTGTCTTCTTATTTTTATTTGAAGTCATATTCACTTTCAACTCTGTGAATTGTTTAGCTAAGTCCATTACCATTTCTTCAGTTCTATTCATAGGTGGCGCATTGGCTACCGAGGTAGTTGTTTTCACCGCAATTGATTCAACTGATGGCCTTGTGCCATATTGAGCCATTGCCGGTGTTATTCTTGGTTGCGGTTTGATGGTGGGAATTAAAGGCGTATCTACATAATTATGGTAGATAATCTTCATCTACTCTTGCTTCTTCCCATGATTTAGCCGTATTATAAGCTGTTGCTAAATCCGCCAGTCTTCTTTCCTTCACAAACATTTTTAATTCCGGTGGATATAATCCTCCAACAAATATACACGTTGGAAATGTATCTGGCATGTTATGATTGGTCCACCTTGTCAAAAGGTCGTCCATTCTTCCATGAAAAGAATCCACGCTTTCTCCAAGTCCCATTTTGATATTCTTTAATCGTTCTCTTAAACTTTCTGTGAAACCCAATGGCCTATATTGATTTACGAAAGCGTCTCGTAAAGCTTCCCATGTATCCAGATCTGCTTGTCATCCATACCAAGCAAATGCTTCTCCATCCAATGATATGGAAAAAGTAGTTACGTAATCTTCTTCGGGCAATTTATTAGCCACACATACGGCTATAAACCTTGCAACATGTAAATCAGGGTCTAATCCCGGTCTTCCATTGAAAAGTGGAAATTGTGCAATATTCAATGGTCTTGGATTTGCCATTGTATCGTTCTTAATTTCTCTTTGCTTGGTTGCACTAATTAACTCTTCAACTTCGAGTTCTTCTTCTTCTTCTTCTTCTTCTTCTGCTAAGTTTGATGAAGTTTTGATTTGATCCTCGTTGAAACTAGGAAAGAATTGGCCGGTAGAAATTTCTATGTGTGGTGGAGCAATAGGATTCTCCAAATAAGAATCCCCTGCTTTTAACAATTGTTCCAATCTTTCACGAACGGTTTGGCTTTGTTGACTCCAATTCTCCTCTAAGTATTATACAACCGGATTTCCAAAACTAATTTCCTTGGGTTGCGAAAATAGATATTCAACCGGTGATGTACTTGTCAAGGAACTGCTCGAAGCTTGCCCCTGTTCAAAAGTTACTTTAGGTAAGGATACGTCTTCGCTTTCTTCACGTAGTACACTTGGTTTATTAATTTCAACTGATTTTTTCTTTGATCTTGATTCTTGATCAAAAGATTGTAATTCCGTCAAGGTTCCAAGTTCGGGACTAGAAGGTCTTGCAATCCCCGATAGTCTTGGAGTGTTTGGTATTGTCTTTCGATTTCTAGATTTCACTCGCTCTTCCCTTCGGATTTTCTGCACTGCCCGTTTTAATATGGCTTCATTTCTATCTTGCGACATTAAATTTGTTTCTTGAATTCATTATTGATTTTGTCTTCAAATTTCTTGTATTTTTATAAGTTCTTTTTAAGGACATACTAGTCCAAATGATATACACATAGGGTGTTTTTCATCTCTGCATTCAAAGTCGGGAATAAGAGGTGTTGCTCTTGGATCAATTTGATCGTATGTAAATGCATACAACTTCCTCGCAATTCGAGTTCCGTGCCAACCTCCGTAATATATAGGAAGACTTTGATCTGTTACAATTTTTAATTTGCCATATTGACTGAGCAAATATAATAAAGGTAATTCCACCAACAAGTCTTCACCTTTTGCAAAGAATGTCTTGTAATATTTTCCTCCTTCCCAAACTTTGCTCAAAATAACTCTTTTGATGTCAATGGGCAATTGCTCAATCCTTTCTTTCAATTCTTGACGAACTTTATTATTTCCAGTTATTTGGAAACCTTTTACAAAGTATGCGTTTCGATATAATCTATGTAATGCTAAAAATAAATATGGTCCGGAAAAATTATCTTCAATTACTTCTGGAGTTTCCCATGGAAACACACACTTAATAGTTTCTCATTCAAATTACTTTTAATAATTTGAAGTCAAAATTGAATAATTTTAATTACTCAAATTTTGGAATAATTTAATTCTCATTATTTCTTCTTCTATTTCATAATCACCTTCAACCAGGACTCTCCCCGGCAGCGGTGCCAAAATGTAAAGCGTTTTTCAATGGGTTAAAAGAAACCCAAGGAATGTAGATAGGGGAGTTCTTTGTCGGGAGAGTCTAAGTCGGTCAAAGTTATGCAATTATGGTCACGAATAGAAGATAAATCAACAATGATCTAGAAATAATTACAAGAACTCATTCTATATTCACTACCACTTTCTTTCAACTCAATGTATATTTCCGGTTTCGAGTATTCATGTGTTCTATTTAATTATTCAAAGTTCATTGTCTTCACAATTTATGTATTCCAACATAACCCAAAGCATACACACAAGTATACTCCAATTCTCATGTAAACAATGAGATTTACAATTTATCCGCAAGGCTTTTAACTTCTTCTCTCACAATATTTATACTTCCAATTTCAAACACAAGCGAGTGGTTTGGAATTTCTTATTATTCTCAACAATGTTTACAATCTCCAAACTTATTCTCCAATTCATTCAACATTCATGATTCCAATTTTATATTTTAATATTAATTGATTATTCATCAAGTATCATTTATATATTTCTTACTTTGTTGTTAAAATAACAATTTGTTTTACAATATCTTCCACAACTCTAAACTCAATCTTCACAATTCACAAATTCACACCTCTTCTGAGTGTGGGATACACATTTCACTCTTATGTGTTCAAAAAACAAATGAGCTTCTTTCTCCTACTTGAATTTCTCGATTTTGTATTCACAACGTTTCATTTGCTCATGCCTTTTCATTATCTATCTTTTGGCTTAGTTTCCATTCTAATCTTATTTGTACTCCCATTCACACTTAGAAAAGGAAATGAAAGGTAAATTAGGCTTTTACTCATGTGAGAAGCCAAAAAGTACACTCAAAATGACAAAGATGTGTATCACAAGGAGCCAAGGACCAAGGTCATTGTGAAAGGAGCTAAAGGAATTCATTTCGGCATGCGATGCCTTGAGAGCTGAGATCGAAAGGGTAAACCTAGCATCAAGAAGATTGAAGGAGAACAAGGAAAAGTTAGTACTCAATAGAATAGATGGAATCGTGGATATTGCAGAAGAGGGTCAAAGTTCACAGCGCAATGAAACAACTGAGGAGTTGGTCAAAAAGCTACTTGTGTTCGTAGAAGAGGAGAGGTTCTTAAAGGAAGGATTGAAGATCTATGTATTGCAAATAAGACAAAGGAGAAATGTCAGAGCTGGTACCATTGATAAAAAATCGAAAGTACAATGGAAGAATATTAGAGTAAGCGGAATCAAATTATAGAAAGACGTTCGTGTGTTGGTTATATCCATTTACTTTATATTTTATTTGTGAACTGAAAGTTGGGAGATAAGTGCTAGGCTGGATGTTATACAATGTATCTTTTTGATTATATGATATGTTTTTACTAGTAAGATACCCGTTGAACGATGTTATGTTTATTATTTGTATATATGCCCACGGTGTTAGTTTAATCATCTTTTTTATTATATTTATTTATTTATTTTTTATTTTAAATGCATGATTTAGAAATATGTAAAGAAAGGTTCTTAGAATGGTATGTAGGTTGGTAATTATTTAAGTTGGTAGGTTTGTATGTTGGTAGGTTGGTGGATACTTTGGACAGTGGTATTTTAAAAAAGTATGTTGTCTATACCATTCCATATGTATATATAATAATGTTGAATTTTGGAAAGCTTTGATTAGCATTAATCCACGATGAAGTAATGATAAATAATTTGTAAAAATTTGGAATCGTAACTAAGTTGTTGAAGTTACGTATAAATATATGGTGGGATTTAGTTGCAAGTATTTAGAGTCAATGAATATTTTTACAAACCCCCCAAAACCTCGAAAGGCAATGATTCGTACATGATTTCAAATATGCAGAAAAAGATTTGTAACAAAAGGGGGGGAAGCAGATATTCGCGCCCATCACGTAGACCGCCGGTCGCCCTCTCAGCGTCGTTCGCCTATCGGATGGATCGGCGGTCGCCCTAGCAACCGACATTCGCCCAAGCGACCGACGTTCGCCCATTGGCTGGATCGGCGGTCGCCCCATCAGGAGGGGGTGCACGGAGGCTCGCGGACACTTTCTCCTTGGGTCCTTGCCCATCACGTAGACCGCCGGTCGCCGTGTCAACGTCGTTCGCCCATCGGCTCGATCGGCGGTCGCCCTAGCGACCGACGTTCGCCCATCCGCTGTATCGGCGGTTGCGCGATCTGGAGGGTTGAATCAAATCAAAACCAAGTATCCTACACCGTGCCAGGGTTGAATCAAATTAACACCAAGTATTTCCTTCCATGTAAATCCAAGTTCCATGTGGCTTCTTTCATGATTCAATATATTTAATATGGTTAGAGAAAATAATAAAACCACCTCCTCCCCCCTTTAGTATAACTTCCTCTATTACTAGGCATCCTACAAAGTCAAAGTAAATCATGACATGTAGATACGTTTCTCTTACAGGAAATTTTATTCTTCTATAATTTTTATAAGGTCTTGTTTAGTCAACACAAGTTTTAAAATCGTTATCCCTTTCCACAAATCTATTTTCCTTATATTATTCAATATTCTACTCATTCAAAAGACTTACAAGTAAATGATGACCTATAGATGAGATATCCCCACGATTTTGTAAATAACACCATCATTTCCATAGGGTCATCATTAGGTAGTCTAAGGGTTTAAATTGTCCCCTTACCCCCTTTATCTATTTTTTCTTATTTTTTGAAGTTTTGGTGTTTCTAAATGCTTGCAACCAAAATCCACCCTACAGATCCTTTACTCCAACGATTTTTTTTTTATAGCTCCATCATGTTCATAAGGTAGTTATTAAATAGTCCAATTCTTTTTAAAATATTTTTTTACTCCATTCAACTATTTTTTATCTATTATTTAAAGCTCTACTTAATTTGATTAATTTGGGAAAAATAGTACAAGTTGTCCTATAATATTTTTGATGCTTCCATCATTTTTATATGATCCATATTACCTACACTAAATAGGTAGATTAGTGTTAGATACACTAATTTACAAAAATAGGCTATAAGTTTTTACTATTAGTCAATATTTTTACCCTCTACAATGGTCAAGATGGGGATCTTTACATAGTATTGGAATCAATACTCTTAGTAATTTTTTTTTACCAAAAGTAAAAACTTGTAGCATTTTCAAATCTTATAAAAATCTAACACCAATGTACTTATTTAGTGTAGTCCAAATGTTCAAATTACATTCCCCACTTTGTTTTCGTATGCATGTGCGCACACCGCCTACTTTCACATGACTATTTAATTTTTAGAAATTCGGGAAAAATACTTTCGTTCCTCCCGTGGCCCTAAGATTTATACTATATTTTTTACACTATATGAATCACCTAGGAAAGTTATCAACACCCCTTCCACTCCCTTTTTCCTTATATATTTACATATGCCCCCTTGCTTCAAACCCCGCAATACAAATATCCCCATATAAGTTCAACCACATAGTTCGCATTCTCCTATGGTTTTATGAATACTTCCGTTACATTCTTGAGGCCCTTATTACCTAATTCAAGTGTTAGTATCACCTCCTCTACCCTTTTATTCTCTTTTCCCTTATCATTCGAAGTTGTGGTGGGTGCACCTAAATTATGACATATGGATGCGATTTCCCTATGGTTTTTTTTATGATTCCATCATTTTCATAGGGTCATTATTAGGAAGTCCAAGTATTAAAATCACATTATTGCCCCATTTATCTATTTTATCTCTTTTTTTTATAGTTTTCATGGTTCCAAATACTTGCCACCAAAAGCCATTATATAAATTCGTGACTGCTTTGATAATTTTGACAAATACGCTGGGAGGAAGGTTAGTCCTTGCCCATGAGCTGGACCGGTGGTCGCCCATTGACCTACGTTCGCCCACCAGCTGGATCGGAGGTCGCCCCGGCGACCAACGTTCGCCCCTCCGCTGTATCGGCGGTCGCGCAATCTAGAGGTCACGCCCCCAGACATACGTCGCGCCATCTCATTTGGAGGTCGTGCCCTCTGACCGAAGGTTGCCTACCAGGTGGATCGCGGTCACCCCAGCGACCGACGTTCGCCCATCGGGTGGATCGGCGGTCGCCCTAGCGACCGACGCTCGCCCTTCGGCTAGATCGGCGGTCGCCCTAGGACCAGGGTTACAAATACGCGCGCGGACACCGGCAGTCGCCATTTTTCACCTCCACGTGTCGGGCCTTGCGCATTGTCTGGTGTCGACCTCTGGTTGCCGCCTGCTTGTTCAAGCGCTAGAGCGTGCGGTGATTGGCACACACGTGCCACACGTGTACATTTTACACATACGTGCTGCCCGATTTTCGAGTTTTTCAAATTCTGTGTTAGTCCACGGAATGGATATAACTTTGTTTTGAGTTATTTTAAAAATCTTCTTCCTTGGTTAGCATTTGGGTGACGATGACGCCTAACCAGGAGCGAAAGATAGCGAGAGACAAGGACCGCAAGAGGAAAGGAAAGAAGCAAAGGAGATTTCACAAGATTCTCATAGATCCCACGCAACATGCTTTTCCGGGGCGGGCGCAAGTAGAAGGACCGTGGACCCTTAAGACTTGCAAGTGGTACATTGCTTGGTGCCACATCGGCCATTTGTTTCCACATTATCGTCACGAGTTTCATCGCCTCCTGAATTGCGCAAATTTGCACTATTGCAATCACGATGAATTTGTGCAACGATGCATTGAAGTGTGGAAGTTCCTCTACGCCGGTGTGCATGTGGTGAGCAACGAGGTTTCGTACAACATAGCACAAATGGTGTACGCAGAGATAATTTTGCAGAGGGAGGTGGATTGGAGGACGTTAAAAAAATCCCCTCAAACAATTAAGCCAACAGAACCCCATATTCCGCGGGCTCCTTATCCAGCGGCCAACCTACGAGAAGGTCTTACAACGCGTAGGGGTTACACAGGAGGAATCACTGATGAGGACATAGTTTGGTCAGATTCGGAAGAAGAAAGGACCGAAAGGCAGGAAGTGGATGAAGGGGAGCCGAACCAAACGATGGAGGAAGATGAAGCACATTTGGATGAAGGGGGGCCAAGCCAAGTTTGTACAGAAGGGGGGCCAAGCCAACTTTACAATGAAGGGGGCCCAAACAAAGAATGACTGGTAGTTAGTTAATCACGTTTTTTTAGCAGTTGTAGAAAAGTAGTGTACTCAATATCAAACACTAAGTGCAATTGCCATTTTGTATGCAAAAACGTTGAATGTGAATATGAAGTTTTTGATTTTCTTCAATTTAAATATCCTTGGTGAATGAAATCTCACTATTGCATTTCGTATAAGCATAAGGGAAAAACCTCCAATGTCCAAGGTACCTTCATTGATATATGGCAATTTTTACCATTCTTAATTATTTAGGAAACGTGGATTGAGCAATATTCATTCCTTTATTTTTTGGATTTGGAGCAAGAGAAGTTAAATCTCTAGTTTCTAATATGAGTCCTTATTGTTCTCTCTCTTGCCTTCCCATGTTCCCTTTATATTTATTTTTTTATTTTTTTAAAAAGAAAAGCAGAATTGCCAATCAAACATTTTTGAGCCGCATGGTCTTCGGGATTCGAGTTCATAATAGCTGTACTGCGTGGACCATAGATATTGACTATGGCCCCCTACAAATTTGTGGTTGGGGAGTAAAGTTGTCGCAACCCTTGCTAGCTCACCTTAGCTTACACCAACTTTTTCCCAACTCTAGCAAGTGTCACGAGCGCTAACTCTGCACATCCCCCACATGCACAAAGTTAGCTCTCCATACCAACCACCAAGCTCACCGCTTGGTTATCAATCCCTCCTACTCATGCAACCGGGACTCAACCCCTTCGTAGGTAGCCAATGGTTAGGTGCGGACTTCCACTTATGTCCAAGGCCCAACTTGGTGGCACTCCCATACCACGCGGCCTAACCGCACTTGGTGGTGTCTCCTCACCACCGCCCATGACCACCATGGTGACCCCAAGGCCACCAAGTAATCACAACGCCGGCGGTGAGACACCACCCCACATCGGTAGCACTCATGGTCCTCATTTTGCCTATATGAGTCCCCGTGGTGAAGCCCCAACACTAGCTCCCCACCGGGACTCACCTTGTCCTTATGAGCCACCGTGGTGAAGCCCCAACACTAGCTCCACCCACCGTGCCTCATTTTGCACTTTGAGTCCCCATGGTGGAGCCCCAACACTAGCTCCACCCATTGGGACTCACCTGGCTTGGGAGTCCCCATGGTGAGGCCCCAACACTAGCCACACCACTGGGACTCCCACCTTGGTCACCACCAAGGCACCATGGGAGTGGGGAGGGAGACCAGCCCTCCCCATAGTATACTCTGTGGGATTCGGCAGCCCCTGGTCCTAGGTGAAGGGCTGGACCCTCACACCTCTTAGTTTTGGAAGACCACCCAATCTCCCAATGCCTTAGCCGCTGGAAGGCCCGGGAGACTTCCCGAACCTTCCAGGGCTCGTATCTACCTCGTCCCGCATCCAAACGCGACGAGCGACCACTCTATCGACATCTACTCGTCAAGCAGATGCCGATAGACACCTTACTTGCCTCATTCCGACAAGTATTGAGGGAGTTATGCCCCTCTGAAGATTCGGGAGTCCCGGGCCAGCTTCCCAGTCCAGCACTGTCCCTGGACAGCACTCACTTTAGTCCCACAATCTTCCAACTCCCATAACTTTTAGCTCACACCTCCAACTGAGGTGCTCCTTAGCATCCCGGAATCGTGGCAACATGAGCTTCCATAATCTCATGTCCATTCCGTCGTGGCTCCTAGTCTCCGTGGGTGAGAGGCGTCTCCAACGCCCGGGGTCCTCTCCCACACTAGGCCCACTTAGGTTCCCTTCACCTTGGCACCCCAAGGCCCGGGCGTCACTCCGGTGTCCCCCTTGGGCCCTTGGTGTTGCGGGCACTCCTCAAGGAGAGGTGCGCGACAAAAGTGCTCTTCGTCGAAAAAATCTGTCACCGCTAGGGCAACCGGCGGTCCAACTGGGTCAGGGCTGGGGCGACCGGCGGTCCAGCTAGCGCGATGAAGTCAAGGCCAGGGTGACCGCCGGTTCATAGGGCGCGACAACGTTGTTGTTAGGGCGACCGCCGATCTGGCTGTGGCGACCTAGCCGAACCGTCGGTCGCCTTCTATGCGCATTCGCCCCCGACTTACAGAAGTATGGAGTATATAAGGAGTCGTTCACGGGCTTGAAGCCACTTTCCGTTGCGCTTTGCCCGTTGTTTTGGGTCTCCCCATGAGAAGCCCCATGCTCGGTCTATATGTGCAAAGAGTAACTTGAGCCCTTGTAGTGTGCGTTGTCGTCACCAGTTTCATTGCACCGGCGGAGGTGCGATTCCGGAACATGGAGCATTCTTCCCAATCCAACGGGGTAGCAGATAGTAGAAGAGAAACTCGCAAATGGGACGACTAGCTACAAGTATCCACGGAACGGAACGACAAGCCAAATACTCGCGTGTGCTTATTCTGTGGGAAAAGCACAGTCTTTGTAAAGCAACGAGCATTTGCTCATTTTGGATATCCTCAGAATTCCCCATTACCCTGGTGTACGAGGTTACCCCGTGGAGTTCTCGAGCTATTCTGTAACTGCGGAGGGATGGTTCCAAAGAACAACATTCCTTATGCGGATGTTGTTCCTGACTCACGAGTGAATGCCGGCATACCATATGTGGCAAGGGAAACTATAGAGAACATAGATTCCCCTCGCATTAAGTCTGTACAAGTGCCATCCCCTAACCTAAGGTCTAATCAGGTGCCATCCTCTAACAAGGGGAGTCGTGGCAGCAATAGACAAAGGATCTCTACACTCTCTAGTGAAGGGCGACATAGGCAAAGGAGTATGGAGGATAGTTTTGATCTTGCCACTAGGCAAAATTTGGATGCAAAGTGGGCTTCATTTTTCTATGAGGCAAACATTGCGTTCAATGTCGTACGACATCCAGCATTTATAAGTGCCGTTCAGAGACAGCAAAGGCCGGTATTGGTGGATATCAACCACCCTCGTATCATGCTATCAGGACTACGATGCTCGATGCGAAGAAGGCAGTTGTGCAAAGGTCGGTTGAGGATCGAACAAAACTTTCTATCGAGAAGTACGGAGGAACAATATGCTCAGATGGGTGGTCGGATGTCACAAGTAGACCACTCATTAACATGATGCTCGTCTGCCCAGTGGGAGAGGTGTTTCTGGGATTAGTGGATACTACAGGGAAGAAAAAGGACATCGCTTATGTGGCAAATGGAATATCAAAGTACATAGAGGAGGTTGGACCACAAAACATCGTTCAGATATGCACAGACAATGCAAGCTCCGTGTTAGGTGCTGTGAAGAAGTTGCAGATAGACTATCCTCACTTGTATGGACAAGGTTGTGCGGCACATATTCTAGACCTCCTTCTAGAAGATTGGGTGAAAGAGGCATGGGTTAAGCATTTGGTGGAGCAAGCTAAGAGAGTGTGCACATTTATTAAAGGGTCGCACGTTCCACTTGCTCTATTCAGGAAGTACTCGCCGAAGCTGTAGCTCAAGGTACCACCTCAGACTCGATTTGCAACAAACTACTTGATGATAGAGCGGTTGTTAAAGCTACAACAACCTCTGAACAACATGGTGATCGATGCGGAGTGGCATGTGTTTGTCCAAACATTGTTCAACATGCAAAACAGTCACCAGTTACAGACAAAGGCAAGGAATGTGCGGAATAGCATTAGGAGCGATGAGTTCTGGGAGAATTGTACGAAGTTTGTAAAAGTAGTTGAACCAGTACTCATAGCTCTACGGGAGTTTGACGGGGAAGTACCAGCCATGCCTAGGGCATATGTGATCATGTCGGACCTTAAAGAACACGTGTTCTCTTTGCGTGAACCTCCATTCAAACTATCCCCCGACATTGTTACAAAATACGAGGATGCATTTCAAAAATGATGGGAAATGATGCTCACAGACCTCCACTATGCAGCAGCTTTGTTGAACCCTTATTTGACAAATATGGGAGCAACTCAAAACAATGGAGAAGCAAAAAGAGCTTTAAACCGGGTCATAAGGAAGCTTAGCGCCCCAATGGGAGTAGTCTATGAGGAAGTGGTGCGGGAACTCATACAATATGAGGAGAGGATGGGTCCATTTAACACCAATTCAGAGGCCCCTGTTGTCGGACCCCGTTTTTTCGATTTTTGGCTACTAAGTTCTAATGCGCATTAAGAATAAGTATAGAGTCTAGAATCCGACCTATGTATGTGCTAGTCCGTATACTATAAGGCAATTACGTTTTTACAAATAAGTGTATTGGTTAAAATCTAGTTTGTGTTAATAAGGACGGATTTTCCAATCCGTACTCTGTCACCGTACGGCTAGGACGTGTTGTCAGAGGCCGGAATGGAAGTTATTACGGTGGCTGAAGGACGGAGTGGCGGAGAATTTAATAATGGCGATAAATCTAGAAGGCGACTCCGTACGGAGATGGCAATGATGGCGGCAGACCAAGTCATGATGGTCGGACTTAACTCCGGCTTCCTCTATAAAAGGCAACCCGTCCGCCCTTGTCGTCACCTGCCTCCTCGCTTTCTGCGCCTTTTGTCTTCTTGCGCTCCTGCCTTCCGTCTTCTCCTTTCCGTCCCTTAGCTCCGATCCGGCCCACTGGCCGATCTTAGCCCGCCCACTTTGTATTTTCTCTTGCACTTCTTTCCCATGGCAGGAACGGCGTTCGCTTCCGCTCACGAGCAGGAGGAGCTGAAGATCTCCATCAAGTTAGTGTCACCGTGCATTCCGATCGAGGAGGACGAGAAGAAGTCCTTGACGGAGGATCTCGAGAAGATGGGACTAGCCGGCCTGCTGGACACGCCCTGGGGTTTGCGCGACGCGGAGATGGTGCGCGAGATCAAGGTCGGCGCGCCAAATTAGTTCGAGGGGACGGTCAAAGGGAAGCCGGCTTCCTGGACGGCCGACCACTAGAGAGCTGTTTACGGCCTGACCGTAAACAGTGGAGTAGGGTTGTGCGGTCGGAAACACAAATGAGCGAAGAAGGCGTTCCACGGGAGTCCGCACAAGAACAACGGCTACTCGGTGGAGGATTGCAAGGATCCGAGGGAGCGCGCCATCATCAAGTTTTTGGCACCAATTATCCACGGGGAGAAGCCGCATCGCATAACCGTCCGGCTCGCCAACACCGTCCTGGGGTCCCTGCGCCGCGAACGAGAGGTCGACTGGGGAATGATTATCCGCGACCTGGTCGCCCGGCTCGCGGAGAATGTAGGTAAAACCCGTCCTAGCCCTATTACTTCTTTTCTTTACCACCTATACAAGAAGGAGGAGGTGCTGACGGAGGAGGAGGAGTCGAACTACGAGATTGCGCTATCATCGCAAAACAACGGAGTGTTCGGGTCGGAGGAGAGCGCGGACAGCAAGGCCGTGTACTCGGACGAGGAGGAGGACGAGGTCGGATCAGACGACGGGGACGTCCCACCGGACGCGCCAGAAGAGCCGGCTCCAGAGGCAACCCCACCGCGGACGGGTCCAGAGGTAATCATCCTTCCGTCCCCGTCCCCCCCTACAAACCTGACCGAGGCCAGAACTCAGACTGAGCGAGGACAGCCTTCGAGGCCGGTGGATGAAGGGGAAGTTACGGCCGACTGGGAGAACCCCATGAATCCGAACGACCCCAGACTTCCCCCACCTCTCAGTCCGTCCGCCAACCACCCGGATCCCATGACGCGAGCATGGCACCACTTCCCGGAAGCCAGGTGCCAGTATTTCTTCTACCAACAGCTACTGTCGAAGCTATGCCAAGAGTTTGGGGTGAAGACGTTGCTGGAGGTGAAGCAGAAGTGGGACTCCAAACCGGATGAGGAGCAGTTCCGACGGATGGAGAAGCAGGTGACAAAGCTAACCCTGGAGAATAGACGTCTTCGCGAGACGGTCAGAAGAAGGAAGGAAGAACTCCTGGTCGGACGGCAGGTCGTAATCACGGCGAACGAGCAGGTCGTAAAGCTCGTCGAGATCTGCGAGACTCCGGCCGAGGTACTGCAGAAGGCGAACTTGTACGAGGCCGGAATCCTGGAGTCGGAGGTGTTTAAGGCGGAAACTTTCAGAAAGTTTCTCTTGGCAGAGAAGACGTACGCCGCGAAGGTTGAGAAGAGCAACGCCGAGGTCAAGGTGCTGCTCGACGCCGTCCGGGAGCAGATGAAGGAGGTAGTCATGTCGGCTTTCACTTCTACTCCGGCCAAGACTCCGAGGCCAGATCCGATTAAGATGGAGAGGACGGATGCTGGACCCTCCAGTCCGACCGTCACGAAGGGCAAGGCGAAGGTGAAGACGGAGGGAGACGCACCCGTCCCAGCAGATTCTCCGGCCAAGAACACTCGTACCGCGAAGAGGAAGCTCACGGCCGAGGAATACGAGAAGTCTCTTGGAGCCCAGAAGCTTCACGACATCGGCCTCGAGCACTCCGAAGAAGAAGAGTTGAAGATCGAGGACGAGACCAACTCCAACGAGGACGAGTACGTGATAACCGATACGGGCAAGAGATTGAAGGCAGGACGTATTGCAGCTACGCCACTGTTAATGGCATATTAGTATTTGTTAGTGAATCCGACCTATACCAGTCGACCCGACCTTTACCGGTCGACCCGACCTTTACCGGTCGACCCGACTTTTACCGGTCGACCCGACCTACCAGTCGACCCGACCTTTACCGGTCGACCCGACCTTCCTGTACCGGTCTCGACTAGACTCTGTAGCTAGATCCAGATTCAGATCCAGATTCAGATTCAGATCTAGATCGAGATCCAGATCCCGATCCAGATCCAGATCCAGATCCAGATTCAGACCTAGATCCAGATCTAGATCATAGATCTTCCCTTTGTACCTTCTTCTTATAAGTAAAGGCCTTCTTGTGTGATGAAACACATTGAGGTTAGGCATGTTTTACAATGTAGTGGCTCTTGTGTCTTGTTTGCCCTACCAGTAGGTAGAGCATGTATTTCCTCATTAACAGCCACTGAAGCGGCCGAAGCACGGGGTTAGTTCGCGAAGGAGGAGGTAGGACGTTTTAGAGGTCGGCAGTCAGAGGACGGCCAGGGTTAGGAGGTCGGATTGGGATCCGTCCTAGGCCAGTATAGTATTTTCTTTTTGGGAATGCGTGCCGCTTTTTGAGGAGTAGGCCTTGTAGGCCGGCGCCGCAATCCAGTTGATATCTAAGTCGTTGACTTAGAAGTACTTATAGGTGGTAGTTTGGCCACCTAAAACATTCCTTGCTTGAGTGTTAATCGAACCTTCTTATGCGCATATTCAGTGTGATCATTTCTGTGTCTCCTTTTCAGTTGAGTGCTTGGAAAGTCGGATCTACTGTGTTGGGTTATGAGTTGGGAGTTAGGAATCCGGATTCGTTGTTAGATCGTTTCTGTGGAGTTGAAGTCGGGTTGGGCGTATTCTTGAGTGCCTTGTGTCTTGAACTGGTCTACGTGTCTGAGAGAGGGAAACTGGTGTGGTAAACACTTTACGGTCTAGGAGGGTCTGGGAGTAGAGTGTGTGAGGACGGATTCCAATCCGACCTCCAGCTGCCACAGACTTGGGTTCCTCTGTAGTCTCAGAGGACGGATCAAGCACAGTACGTGACCAGAATACGTGTAGACGTCTTCTAGCCGGATTCGGAGCTCTTGGAGTCTGTCATTGTAGTAATTGTGATAGGGTAACCAGGACGGCCTGCGTGACCTGCTAGTTCGGACGGATAGGACGGATTAGTTGTGAGGACGTAATGTGTGCCTTCGTGGGTGTGTCTGTGAGTAAAGTCTAAGTGTGGAGGTTTCCGCCACGGTAAACATAAGGGAAAGAGTCTTTGTGCATCCCCTCTTGCAAAGGGATACCCTTGCCATGCAAGGCTAAAAACATAACTTGGTACTAGAAACGTTTGGTGGTTTGGCTGTTTTAGCACTACTTGTCTTGGTCACTTCACAGAATCCCTGGAACGATACACGAGTCACCTAAACACGGGTTTTACACCAATAAATGTGTAAGGGAAGATAAAGTGAATACATGGCATCCGACACCTGTTCCAGCTCGGTGTAACTTGTTACCACATTAATGGTGGCATCAAGTCGGGGGGAATGCCTTGCCAAAAATTGCGAAGAGGATTTTGGCATTGACATGTTCAGCTTCATCATGTGAGAGGAATTGGAACATGTACTCTTTCGTGCACAACAAAGTGAGGAATCGGTTGTCAACTTCCAAAGCAGAGGACCTTGTGTACATCTATGCAAACGCCAAACTCGAGCGCCAGAAACGTATAAAATCGCCGAGTACGTGGTACGAAAATTATTTAGAAGAAGAGGACTCTGACGAAGAAGAGTATATATCGGACAATGAATGGGATGATGGTGTATTCATGGATAACCCGGAGGCGGATGACGACAATCATCTCAATGACGGTAGCGAACACGACGACCTAGAGAATTGGAACGACAACAAAGGAAACATGACTATTCATGTCAAGGACCCGTTTGAGTTCGATGACGAGCACGATATTCCACAACTGCCTCGCCAGTTTGCGGTATTCGCCAATGACATAGAAGGAGAAGGAATGGCAAATTTACAGCTCCAAGAGAGTACCTGCCTAACAAAACAAGACTTGATAAACCGGATGGATGAAGAGAACATTGGTCCACTTAAAGGCAGCCCACACTCTAACAACGACGATAAACTTGAGAGTGTGAAGTGCACGGTTACCATGGCAGGAGTTCAAATGGACCAAATTAAAGTGGAACCTGACGATGTATCCAATTCAGGTTGCATGGAAGTGGGGTCACCTAGAGTTTTAACCATTCAATCAAGGAATTCAACTCTTAACAGAGATGACTCCGATGTACCTCTACAACAATTGTTCCCAAGGGTTACCCAATCTAAAGGGGCCCATACAAATCGTATGGTATTGCCGAAGATGGAGTTCAAGATAGAACCAACAAGTCCAACATGCACCTGGGCATTGGTAGTGGCACGAGACGTCGGGCCGTCTTCACAACCTCGCAATCGTATTACACGAAGCCAAAAGCGTTTGAGGAAGGCACACGACCGACGATGTCGGAAAGGAGCACGCGTACATGAAGAAGTCCATGCGGGGATTGCTTCATCCAATAATCCGAATACACATACAATGCGCCATCTACCACTGAACGCAAACGGGATCACTAATGCTTCACGGTCCTTGAAGCGCCAGGTTACAGTGAACAAAAAAACAACTACGGACACGGAATTGCGCAATTTGGCGAGTAAGGTTGAGTGTGAAGTACGTAATAAGACAGAGGATGAAGACGAGGATGGCGACCAAAGCACTGATGGCGCTACCCCAGGGCGACCGCCGATCGCTATAAGCGACCGACGATCGCCCTGGGCGATCCTCGGTCGCTCACTACTAGACCGGCGGTCGCCTAGTAGCGGTTGCCAAGGCGACCGCCGGTCTCCCTACTCGACCGCCGGTCGCCTACGCGCGGCAGCCAGGGCGATCGGCGATCGCAGCAGGCGACCGACGTTCGCCCCTGTGCGACCGTCGGTCGCCTAGCGAGGTCGCCCACCCGCGGTCGCCCACTGTGACGTGTATATTAATTTTCCACGTCATTATCAAGCCTACGCCACGTAGGAAAATAGCTTTTTACGTCAATGTCAATCTCAACAAGTTTTTTACTATGTAATTTTGGGTACGGTCGACATTTTCGTCGATCGGATGTCTAACAGACATGTCCAATACGACAAATCAGACAGACATTCCGAAAAGTGTGTCTAATAAGACAACCCTGCCACCACCACGTGGTGACGGTGGTGCACTCGGAGGCCAACGTCGGGATCGACTCCCCCTCGTCCCTCGCCTGTTCGGAGTCGGTCCTCCGTGGACTGCTGGCGCTGGGCTTTACCCGGTTCAAGAGCTACCATCAGGCCAATGCGGTACAGCGGATACTGGAACGGCAGCACGATCTCTTGGTCGTACTCACTACTAGAAAGTTCAGTGTCCAAATCGACATGAAAACATTGAAATCTTCAGTTGATTTCGACGCGTTGATTCGGACATTGATCAACACGAAAGTCTTGATATTATCTGTTGATTCGGTCAAGCATACTTTATTATTTTATTAGATCAAAATTAAAATTAAAATGACTAGGTTAGGGCCCACTTCAAACCCAACCATCGCACAAGTGAGGCCCACCCCACACCCCTCAATCTCTCTGTACCGTGGGCGGGGTTCGAACCCAGCACCTCCCGGCTCCTAACCCACGTCCTTCACCACCACACCACCTAAATTCATGCGTGCACACATATTTTTTAATACTTCACTTATAGGGAAACTGCCCCATTGGCTATTAATTTTCCTTTTAAAAACGTTTGTTTTTTCATAAAAAAAAAAATGCACTATTTCATGCAGGTATTTTTCTACATGTAGAAAAAATTTCGAAATTTTTTGAATTTTTTTTTTTTTTTTTTTTTTTTTTTTTTTTTTTTTGAGGCTTGGGCGTCTTTTTACTGCCTAGCAGACTTTGAATATTTTTCACAATGTAATTTTTTTTTTTTTTCAAAATTTTTTTTTTGCACTATTTCATGCAGGTACTTTTCTACATGTAGAGAAAATTCCAAAAATTTTTGAATTTTTTTTTTTTGAGGCTTGGGCGTCTTTTTACTGCCCAGCAAACTTTGAATATTTTTCACGATGTAGAAATTTTTTTTTTTTCAAAATTTTTTTATGCTCTATTTTGTGCAGGTATTTTTCTACACGTAGGAAAAATATCAAAAAAAATTGAGTTTTTTTTCTTTTGAAGAAGTGGGGATGCCCCAAAGCATCTTCAATTTTCATTTTGCATTTTATTCGATGTCACAAATAGATTCAAAAGATTCCCAAAGATTCCAAAGATTCTGGAACATTCCAAAATATTCCAAAAAGATTCCATATTTGATGAAATTTTGTTGATTCGGTCATTACACTACTCAAATCAACAAAAGATATTTTGCAAATTGTTGATTTTTACAAAAAGCTCAAAAATCAGTGAGTTCGGTCAATGCAGTGCTCCAAACAACAAAAATCAGTTGATTTTATGTTGATTCGGTCACAGTTTTCTAGTAGTGACTGCCCATCGGTGGGGGCGAGTCGCTCCTGTTCATCTTACTCGCAATGGTGAAATCCGGGCGCTACACCACCGTCGTGATTTGCCCGTACGTGGCGCTGAGGAAGGGGATGGAGGGGCGCGCTCGGCAGATGAGGATATCCACGCAGGTCTACCCCGATCCCATGACTCCGGCACCGGCGGACATACTCTTGGCATCCGTGGAGAACTGTCTGTGCTCCGCCTTCCAAAACCACTCGGGGCGCTTGCACGGGAAAGGTAGGTTGGGGAGGATCGTGGTGGATGAGTGTCACCTCGCAGTGCTGGCAGGCTCGTGGCGTCCGGCGGTGCGGGACATGGAGCACGTCCGGAAGGTCCCGGTCCTGCTCCTCCTCCTTTCGGCGACGGTGCTCCCGAGCATGGAAGATCCACTCTGAAGAGGTTATTCAAATTCCAACTGACCGGCGTTCGGACCACGACGGATCGCCCCAACATCGCCTACGAGGCGAACAGGGACCGACGCCCGCCGGGGGCGAGGCTTCTGGAACTTCTAGCACGCACGGGTGGACCGACCTCGAAGTGCATTGTCTTCAACAGGGGGCGCAAACAGACTGAAACCCTTGCGGCCATGCTACATGCGGTGGGCCTCCGCACGGTGCATTATCACGGGCTCCTGGACGAGGCGAGCAAGGGCGCGGCCCACGAGTCGTGGATGAACGGGGATGCGGACATCATGGTGGCGACGGGGCATTCGGCGCAGGGGTCAACTTCGGGGCTGTGCGCCTGGTTGTGCACGTGGATGAGCCGTACTCCATGATCGACCTTGCGCAAGAGAGCGGTTGGGGAGGCCGTGATGGATTGCCGACCAAACACACCGTACTGTTGCGGGACTCCTGGAGGCCGCGGGAAGCGACGAGTGCCGAGATTGCCGAGTATCTGGGTGGCTCCAAGTGTCGGCGTTGGGTGCTCCAGGAGTACGTCGATGGTTGTGGGCTTGACTTGGTTTACGTCCGGATCCCTGCAATGTGACGTCTGCGAGTCCATGGCCCGCCGCGCCCTTGGAACGATCGTTCAGGAGACCCTCGAACCGGCCAGCCCCTAGACGACCATGAACTGGTTTGGAGGCAGAGGTGGTGGTGGTGGTGATGCCAGTGATCTCGCGGAGGAGGAGGATATTCCGACCAAGATGTTGCGCATGGGGGATGTGTTGCTGTCCAGGTCGGCGTCCAGGACCGTACATTGCCATGCCAACCAATCCTTGCTGTTACTGGGTTTTGCCCAGTTCTTGAAGGAGGCCAAGGACAAGTGCATGCTGTGCACCCTCAAGAGTCGAGGGTCGTCCACACCCCATCCCATCGTGGAGTGCCCCCAGAACAGACACGTCTGTTTGAAGTGCTTGGGGCCAGCGCACATGTCTTCGTCTTGCCCCAACCGGGTGCCGTGGAAGCCCAGACAATGCTACGGCTGTGGCCTGCCCAACAAATTGGGCCGGCAGATACTCCACCCCATGAACTTCGGGCCCGGATGCAAATCCGTTGGCCAAGACAAGATTGTGTCGGGATGCTGGTACATGTGGAGGAATTACGGAACGTTCTCCGAGGTACTGGAGAGGTCGGGTTGCTCGCGCAACCTCCGCGACAACAAGTTTGCCCGTCAGATGGCAGAGCCGCATGGAACGTATGGAACCAATGTCGTGCACCTCATCATTCAGTATGTCCGAAGCACTCTCCATGAGGATGACAGTCTGTCTTTAGGTGCTGGAGTATCCTAAACCCCTCCATCATAGCCTAAACCCCTAAACCCTCGTCCCAGGAGCCTAAATCCCTCTGAGCATGGGTGCTTCTGCTGTTTGTACTACGGTACCCGAGAGAGTCTTTTGGCAATAAAGAACTTTGTGTAAAATATTCATTCCATCGACGTGTGGATTATTTGATGAGAACAAGTTCACTCCCTAAACCACACTCTTAGGTAATCTTGAGCGGTTTTTTGGGCTTTAGGGGCGGTTTTAAGGGTTTAGGGGGGTGGGGTGGGGGTAAAAACCGCTGCTGCTAAAACCGCCGACGGTTCGGAAACAGTTTCTCTGTGGTCCTAAACCGGTTTCCACAAACCGCCGGTTTAATCCTTCTTACATCACTTTTGCGGTTTATGGGTCATGGAACATGCGTAGCAGGGAGAGCAACGCGGGGTGTGTGGTCTTCTTGGAACTGAATGCACGGAACACACATGAACCGCTTAATTTGGTTACTCGCACTCGGATCCCGATCGTGTAAATTAACCACCTCCCTCGACATAGCAGATCGGATGTACCCATTTTCATTCCATGTCGGCTGCTAACATACAACCTAAATCGTAAACCCTCCTAGACACACGCTAACCCCAAAATTTGATTTTGATTCATCAAAAAATACCAAACAAAGGCAATGCATAACGTACCCACTGAGCAATCGTAAACACATTGCCACCCATATGGGACCCTTCCTCTAAAACCACCGTCCACTCGGTCCCTAAACCGCAAAAGACTTCTAAAATCGGTAATGGCCCCTTCCCCCTAAAACCGTAGAGACATCGAGTGCCCGTCCCGTCGGCCTCGTCACTAAACCCCTAAACCCCTTAACCCCCTCTCCCCCCTAAAGCGGATGACGGCGGATTTTGCGAACGATGTTCGAAACGAGTGCAGAAATTTCTACTGGCTACAACCCTACACTCCCAAAACCGCTCCGCGTCCCTCGTAGGCGTTCCCGCTGCGCGGCTCCGCGGTCGCCTGCGGCTCTTAAGTCGGCCTCCGGCCTCGTTCCACATAAACCTGTACGGAGCCTCAAATCTGATTAGCACCTACTTGACACAACCTGACGTGGGGTTTGCCGACGAAGGAGCAGTCACGGCGGACGACAGGACAAGGGGAGCGGACGCCGCAGACATGGGCAGACGGGGAAGGGGGGTTTAGGGGTTAGGGTGGCACACAGGAGCAAACGGGGCGGAGGGGTTTAGGTCGACCGTAGGGACGACTGGGCGGACGGGGCAGGTTGACCTGACTTGAGACCGGACTGGCGGAACAATGGACCTGTTTAGGGCTCGGGCGTGAGAGCGCTCATGCCGGTCGTGCTATGCATTGGCACATACTGGTCGGACGACGGAAAGAACGCGCTCTGCGTGGGAGCGGACCGACTTGGAAGTGGGGGCACAATGCCCGGACGACGGAGCCGACTTGTCGAACGTGGGAGCGGACTGGTGGGTCGAGGGAGCGAATTGGCCGGACGAGGGAGCGGACTCGGAGGGCGCACGGGGCGGACAGATCGGACGAGGTAGCGGACTGATTGGACGAGTGTGCAGGAGACGGACCGAACGAAGGGAGCGGTTACGGATCGGTCGATGGGAGCAGAAGGAACGGACGTGGCAGCGGACGGGGCTGGGCGTGGCAGCGGACAGACGGGGCGTGGGAGCGGACGGGGCGGGCAAGGAAATGGACATGTGGGTCGAGAGAGCGAACTGGCCGGACGAGGGAGCGGACTAGCAGGGCGGACGGATCGGACAAGGTAGCGGACTGATCGGACGAGTGTGCAGGGGACGGACCGAACGACGGAAGCGGTTACGGATCGATCAATGGGAGCGGAAGGAACAGACGTGGCAGCGAACGGGCTGGGCGTGGCAGCGGACGGACAGGGCGTGGAAGCGGACGGACTAGGCGTGGGAGCGGAAGGGCCAGGCGAGGGAGCGGACGGGGCGGACAGAGAGACAGCACGGATCGGACGAGATGTCTCACTAAAACCGCATTGTAGAATCCCATGACGTAGGGACATTTAGCCAACACTAAACCCTAAATCCTAAACCCTATAAACCCTAAAACCCTCTAAACAGCAAATACCGATTGCCCTCTATTTTGAGTTGAACTTCAAAGTAATACGCTAAAAATCCTAAAACCCTAAAGTTTAGCAATGCTTGAACCCTAAACCCTACGGAAGGAGCTGCACCGTTGACACCCCCACTCCCCACGCTGAACGCTTTAGCAAGACGTGTGATGTTGTGTGCCCATCCAACTAGAGAATTTACGTCCATGACTATCCGTGTGTGGAAAGCCTACACATGCATTTCTAGGGGACGAGCTACACCGGTTGTGACCTCCTGCAAATGGGGTTCGAGGGTGTGGCGGTAGAACCATCCAACCCAAAAATTGCATGTGCTCTTGAAGGGAGGGGTTACATAGAGGCATCACAAATGGTGTCACCCGTACACAGGGAGGTGTCGTGGTGTATCCACCCACGTAGGGGCCTCCAAATACATATTCTTGCATGGGAATACTAGACGTCCATTCCTAGGGCAGGAGTTCCACACGTGTGACCCATTCTGACGGTTTTGCAGAAAATTGTTGCTTTGTACTGTGTCACACACTCACACCTTCACGGGGGGAGGGTTTCATGCAGTAGCCGAAGAAATCGAATCCAAAACCCACTCCAAACGCCTATGACTATGTAATCACCGTGGAGAACATGCTCTATTACAGGTGGATTGAAGCCGGTGTCACCCCTTCTCAGGAAGGTGTGATGGTGTAGTGAAACTAAACTCCTTTGCAAAGTAGACTACTTCCGTGCGGACTACCTATAGGAGTGCATTCGTACGGGGTGTGTTACACCGATGCGAACCGTGCTAGCGGAGGTGTACCTATCCACGAGTGAGTCCGGAAATCCATTATTCTGTAGTATGACTTGGAGACGTGTCATTCTTGTAGTATGAACTACACCGGTGTCACAACTCTAGACCCGTGGTGGGGTGTCATGGTGTAGGCGCAGAAGTACAATACAAAACCAACCGCCATCGCCCATGACTGTGTAATCAGCGAACGTGCTCTGCTACAGGTGGAGTGACACCGGTGTCACCCGTTGTGAAGGAGGTGTGATGGTGTAGTCACCCTAAAATACTCCCGTGCAAAGTAGACAACTTCCATGCGTAGTACCTATAGGCCTGCATTTATACGGAGGGCGAGGGGGTGTTACACCGGTGTCCGCCCTTATGGCAAAGGTGTGATGGTGCAGAAATCTACGAGTGAGTGCAGAAATCCGTTACTCTGTATTATGGCTTCGAGACCGGACATTCTTCTAGTATGAATTACATCGATGTCACACCTTTGTGGGAAGGGTGTCATTTAAAAACTGCACAAATCCAATCCTAAACCCTAAACCTCCAACGCATATGACTAAGTAATCGCCGTGGGGGAGAAAGTGCTCTGCTACAGGTGGAGTGACACCGGTATCACCCGTTTTGAAGGAGGTGTGATAGTGTAGTCACCCTAAACCAAAAAAACTCCTGAACAAAGTAGAATACTCTCGTGAGGACTACCTATACGTCTGCATTTGTAGGGGGGGTGATACACCGGTGTCAACCCTTACGACAAAGGTGTGATGGTGCAGAAATCCACGAGTGGGTGCAAAAATCCGTTACCCTGTATTATGCCTTGGAGATTGGACATTCTTCTAGTATGAATCACACCGGTGTCACACCTTCCCGGAGGAGGGTGTCATGGTGTATCCGCACAAACCCAATCCTAAACCCACCTCAAACGCCTATGACCCTGTAATCACCGTGGGGAGAAATTGCTCTGCTAGAATTGGAGAGACACCGGTGTCACCCGTTGTGAAGGAGGTGTGATGGTGTAGTCACCCTAAAAAACTCCTGTACAAAGTAGACAACTTCCGTGCGGAGTACCTATACGCCTGCATTTGTATGTAGGGAGGGGGGGCATGTTACACCGGTGTAACCCCTTATGACGGAGGTGTGATGGTGTGTACCGAAAGGTGTGAGTTCCGAAATCCGTTACCATGTATAATGCCTTGGAGACCGGGCATTTTTCTAGTACAAATAACACCGGTGCCACATCTTCGCGGGGTGGGTGTCATGGTGTAGCCGTAGAAGTACAATCCAAAACCCACCTTACACCGCCTATGACTGTGTAATCACCGTGGTGAGAAACCTCTCTGCTATAGGTGGAGTGACACCGGTGTCACCCACTGTCAAGGAGGTGTGATGGTGTAGTCACCCTAAAAAACTCCTGTGCCCTCAAGACAACTTCCGCGTGTGGAGTACCTATACGCTTCCATTTGTATGTAGGGGGGGGGCATGTTACACCGGTGGCACCCATTGTGATGGCAGTAGGATACTGTAGTCACCCTAAAAAACTCTTGCGCAAAGTAGACAACTTCCATATGGAGTTCCTATACGCCTGCATTTATACGTAGGGGGGGGGTGTTACACCGGTGTCACCCCTTATGACGGAGGTGTGATGGTGTCTACCCAAAGGGGTGAGTTCCGAAATCCGTAACTCTGTATAATGCCTTGGAGACCGGACATTCTTCTAGTACGAATAACACCGGTAGTACGTGGAAGGGTGTCACAGTGTAGCCGCTAAAAACCCTGAACCCAAAACCCACCTCCGACATCTAAAATTGGGTAATTACCGTGGAGGGAACGTGCACTGCTACAGGTGGAGTGACACCGGTGTCACACCTTCCCGAGGGGAGGGTGTCATGGTGTAGCCACAGAAGTACAATCCTGAACCCACCTCCAAGGCCTATGACTGTGTAATGACCGTAGGGAACATGCTCTACTTCAGATGGCTGAACACCGGTGTCACACCTTCTCTGAAGAGGGTGTGATGGTGTAGCCACCCTATACTCTTGAGCAAAGTTGACTACTTCCGTGCGGACTACCTATAGGAGTGCATTCGTTCGGGGGTGCGTTACACCCCCGTAAAGACCGTGATGAACCTGCGTGGAGATACTATGATTATGTAAAGACCGTGGGAAACCTGCATTCCTGCAGGAGTAGTTACACCGGTGTCACCCCTTCTGAAGGAGGTGTGATGGTGTGGTCATCCGCTTTCAAGCAAAGTAGAATACTTTCGTGGGGATAGCGTAGGCGTGCAGTCATGTTGGAGGAGTAACACCGGTGTGAACTCTTCTGGCAGAGGTGCGATGGTGTACCCATTCACGAGCGAGTGCAAAAAAAATTACAGTGTATTAAGTCTTTTGACACCTGCAGAACCCTAGAACGAATTAGGCCGGTGTGACACCCTCGTAGAGCAGTGCAGGATTGCAGCTATGCGAGCAGTGAGCAGAAATCAATGAGCTGTGAGCAGATTTTTCTGCTCATTGAGCAGATTTTTATTAACTATTTTGACATTTGGAAGTCATGAAAGTATATCCAAATTTTGAAAAAAAAGATAAAGAAGTGGTGTGCAATTCCGTGGGAAGTCCTAAACCCGTGGTAATGGAGGTCAAAATCATCTTCATAATAGAGTGGTGTACACAGAAATTTAGTACCTCGTCGCACCTACTAGTAGTTTAGGTCATTAGGAAATTGTATTGGAGGGACCAAATTAGGGCTGACGTCATCAATCAGTCGAGATATTTAGTTTTGGGTCTAGGGATTGCGAGGCGTGTTCTCTTGTATTGGCCATGCTGCCGGAGGTGTCTCTCCGACGTTGCATGCTACTGCTACTTTGTGCCATCAATACGTTGTCTGAAGGCATATTTTCTTGGACAGTAACAAGCTGACAAGCTGACATTCCGATGCTTCTTTCATACATGTAATAAGCTAATAAAAGGATTTTGAATTGAACAAAGAAGTCCTATGTGGAACTATCATTTTAAAGCACAAACCACTCAGACCTTTATTTTTTGATTCGTAAAATTTCACTTCGAGAATGCATTGTAAGGTAACTCCAATGATAAGAATAATGAGTAAAAACTTGGTACAGAAGGACTAGTTGAGAACAAGCCCTTCAAGCTTACATGGGCGATTGAGGGTTAATATTACCTAATCTCTTATGAGATTCTTATAATTATATCGTGCAATGAAAATTAAAGACAATGGACTATGGTTTATCACTTATATAATTTCAAAATTTTTGATGAAGAATTTTGGTCTGAAATGACAGTTGTATGATAGACTTCTAATGACTGTGATTATATAATTTGATGTAGATTGCATTAAATTCATACAATTTAACGACTTGAAATAGCTTGAGTTTCTGAACAAATGCAATTATGAAACCACAAGTTTAGAAGAAGAAAATAATAGGAAAATATAAGGGCCGCGGAGACAAAATATTCTAAGGGCCGCAGAGTTAGTCAGTTTGCATCAGACTCTCTGGCACTAAGGTCGAAATACTGCCTAACTCTGCAATCAAAATGTGGTGGTGGAGATATTTCATCATCACAGTCTGATGTGAAAGTAGAGAAGGCATGAGCCATGGAGTGTGCATAACATGGAAGTCGATACGTAGGAGAAGGGCTTTGAATTAGTAAACCAAGAGCCCTGATAGTTCTTTGCGGACTCACCCAACTGCAAATGCCATGAAAAGTATTGTTAATACTTAAATCATGGAGAAGTTCAATTAAAATAACTCAAAGATAACTTACTTACAGAAGGATTCATAGGGAGCTTCGGCAATCGGAGATACATCTATGTCACCAGTCTCTATTGCTCCTTGATGAGGTTCAGGTGAACCTGGTGTCTGAAGTAGTTCTGACTAGAGTGGTACAAGCACCTCATCAAAAAGCTTCGAATCACTCTCCATTGCTAAGATATTTCGATTCAAGGTCATGGCTGCTGAGACCGAAGCACCTGCCATAGGAATCATTAGCTTAAAAAGGTACCTTCCAGAGAATAAGAAAAGTCATTTAAAGTATATGGAGTGCGGATATTACCTACTCCAGCCTTGAAATCCACTATAATGCCATTTGCTGGGCAAATGCCATGGATTATTGTCTTTAGAAGCAGCTCAGATTTTTGTTTTGCTCCACGCCAAGGTTTGCCATCAGATTTCCTGCAAATAATGCTCTCTTCATACTGAAGATTGTAAATTATTTCATTGTTCCGAAGGTCCACATCAGGGACATACGGGTCAGAGTTGATTAGGAGTGGAAGCGGCTGCCTTGCAACTTTCCTGTCAAGTGAACGAACAAGTATAATTGCCTTGAACATGTTGGTCTGCAAGAAAACTAGCAGTGTTAGGAATAAAATGAGAAATGTAGAAAAATATAAATGAAAATAGGAATTATAACTTTATATTGAAATGAAAATGAAAAATGAATATCACTGAATTTGGTGCTCACAGTCTTTAAGGGATTCATGTGATTAGCAAGCGGGAGAGTCTAAAAAACATTCCATTTGTCGAAGATCTTGAGCTTGTAATGTTTGAAGAATGACATAATCTCTTTTTTGATTGTCGTTGAATCCGGGTAGAATATAAGCATAACACCGTCATCATGAAGAAACTTCGTGGAGAACTGCATGACACACTTTAAGAACGATATATTCTGCTCGTTCCAATTTGGCACAGCGTGTGGCGGATCAGATACTCCTGGGACTTTCATACCGTCAGGCTAATCGGCGATGATTAGATCAACCGCCATGATAGGATCGTCACCTGCAACTATAAGCTTACCATCCAAATGGAGGGACCTCCCTTGCACAACCTGAAATTAACCAATCAATATTAATACAACAACAGAGAAATGGATTCTCATATCCAAACTATAAATTAGAAATTACCTGGACAAGAAATGCCTTCATGTCCATATATTCTTTTGGCCACGGTTTGTTCAAGCTTCTTAACTCCATCAATCTAAGAAAGAAGTCGTTGGGAATCAAACACTTTGAAGTACTTTTGGAATGTGTTGGTTGAGGATCCACCATCATTCCAAGAAGTGAAGAAGGGAGCTGTCGAATTTGTGGAACAGTGGAATCCTCGTGGTCATGTCTTGGTCGTTTTCAAATGCTCCCTGACTCAACGTAGGTTGGAGGTGGCACAAATATTAGCCTCGGAGCAGGGATGACCGCACAGTCTTCGTCTGTTTCCTCCTCATCATCCCTAAACCGTCTCGCACTCCGCCGCAGAGGTACAGGCGCTGTCACAGGTGCTGCGATACTGTCATTCTCAATTGGTGATTCTTCAATCTGCAAAGCTTGAGTGGTTGTAGAGAGTCCTGCTAGAGTTTGTGTCGCTTCAGTAGAGAGAGAAGTAGGGCGAGTTGTTGGAACTACTTGAACACTGAGTTCAGTGGCTGATTCCGTCTTGCGTTTACGAGTCCGTGACTTCTTCTCCTTGACTGCTGCAGCTGTCTCTTGACCGTCGTCCAAATCTACCACTTCTTTCTGAAGAAATGCAGGATCAACTTTGCTTCGGAGTTCCACCTCCCAACTTGGGCATCTATTGCGGGGGCAATCTAAATACCAACCACACTCCACAAAGTGCTCAGGCCCATACATAGAGATAATTCCAGGTGTGAGCATGGTACCCTCGTCTGTCAGATCGGTGTAGTTTGCAAATTGAAACGGAAGGCGTAAAAGAACCTTAGCTAGAAGAAGAACATGCTTGAAATATCGATACAAAATCCGTCTTACAGCTTCCTTGAAGCCGAGCTGCTGATCTGGATTATAATTCTTGTGAATTCCAACTGGATTTTCTTTGTCAGGAAGTTTCTTGAACTCTCTATAGAATGCAGGTGTCCACAACCAACATCTCATCTGCTCAACATATTCATGGATTTGAAGGATCGGCTCGCCTCCAGATGGATGGTAAGCTTCAATTCACTGAGAGTTTCGGGGAGACGCGTTATAGCATCTTCGGCAATCTGGACCAAGAAGATAATAGAATGAGTAGTTAGATTGATATGACTGGGTACAAAGCAAATTGACAAGCAAATTTAGAAGCGGGCACAGAAGCTAAATTGAAATTTGATATGTAAAAAAGAAATAGCACTTGAGACTAAAAAGTCGCCTTATGCAAAAACAAATTAAATTGATCATCATTAAAAGGAAGTTTAGGGAACTTCAAATCTTCTCTTGATCGTGGTGATCGGTTCCACCTTTCCAACCAAAGTAGCTTAGTTGGAATGCTCATGGCAGAAGTAGCCATGCTCCACAACTTCTCCAAACGCATCTCCGGCGGATCAAGAAGCTCGTAGTGAATCTTCACTTGCTCTAAGAATCTGCCGTCGTATTTCTTGGCACAAATGGGAAGTTGTTTCCGTAACTCAGATTCCAAGGCAGTCTTCGTCTTTGCAACTGCCTTGTTGACAAAGTTGTGTATTTCCTGTCCAGTCCAGTCGTCTTTATTTGGATGTTGCTTCTCAAAGTTGGCTGCAGCGATTGATGCCGCTTCTGCAATCTCTTGCTGTTGCATGAAACAATGCACATTAAGTCGAAGGATTATTTACAAAAAAAGAGTATCAAAATTAAAGGATACAAAATAACATTAAGACATAGAATGCACATACCTGGTAGAGGATATTAGTAAAAGCGGGGACTGTGAGTGTGTACCAAGTACTCACAGTCTTCACTTCACATTTCTTGTACTCTTTCTCTGAAAGGAGATCCTTGAAAGCCACAAGAGGCTTCTGACCAGCTGATTGTACACGATATAATTTGTGAACCAAATTCTGTTTGACATGGCTTTTCTCATTACGCCTGCATAGCAAAGAGAAATTATTTTTATTCCCATTTCTACACTGTACATCTCAACCAATAAAAACAACATTGATGGCTTACAAGTTTATATCATGAAGAATTGATAACGTGTCTACCACTTTGCCTTTAACTTCCAGAAGAATGCAGTCCACCACGTAATGCCAGTGCAGATCATCGCCATGCTTTTTGTTGATGATAGCCATCCATGCTTGCAACCTATGATTGCCATCCCAGACGTGGAACAATTTGTTTGAAAATTGTGCCAAGTCAGCGTCATCGCGCAACTGCTTCTCGAAGTTATTGTTTACTGTGTGCCAATGATCACTCCATGATGCCTTAACTTCATCGGTGACGTCGGCTATTTCACCATTGTCATTCTCCAAAGCAACGTAGAACACTCCATGCCCCTCCAGGTACCCTCCGTGGACAAAATGTCGTTGTAAATGAAGAATATCATTCTTCATGGCTGGACGCACAACAGTCAACCCTTTCAACCTGCATAATGGAATGTTTAAACGAAATTTGGACTTTGGTTTGAATTGCAAAGCCTCAATTGCAGACCCAGTATTAATCGACTCCTTCTCCACAATCCCGTCAAGTTCGACTTCAACCTTCTTCTCAGTCAGTGGAATTGAAGCTGGGTTAACACCCTCTATTGCAACCTCTTCGTCCACCATCGTATCAGCTCCGCCTGACGTATTTGAGTTCAGAGCAACAATGTTATCTGACTCCAATCTCACGTCTGTGGTTGAATCCAAGTTGAACTCCAGTGCTTCTGCTACGAGTACTTCAGCATCCACCTCGTGCTCATCATCTGAACAACAAGAGAATGTAAGAAATTGATCATTTTATTTCCAAGCATCATTCAAATTTAACAAGTTTATCACAAGGTGACTAGATTGTTGTGCTTTTAGCGATGGTGAGGTGATGAAGTTGTTGGCGAACGTAAATTGTTGTTGAGTCGCGTTGGACATTGATCTGTATGCTGCATTCACTAGAGCGCTTTGTTAGCAAAATGAGCCTGAGCTTGGTATCACTCAAAAGAGGCTGCCAGTACCGGCAGGTTCCACTACTTTACCACTATGTGATGATCTCAATAACTCTTGTTTAACGAGCAATATCAAGAAGTCTGAGAATTGTACAAATGACATCTTCTTATATCCTCCAAATACTAGATTACTTTGAAATAAGAGACAAAATTACAGTAACAACGAATGGTCAACAATAAAGAGATTCAAGGACTATACTAGAACTTTAGAATATAAGAGGTAGCCAAAAGTATTTGCCGGTACCGGCAAGATGAAAATACTCTATTTGAGCGTGTTCAATGCATTTCTTCATTAGTGCACCAGTCATTCATGTACTTCAACAAACTCCATTTTCTTCCCAAAATGGTCTCCAGCGCATTCCAAAAGCCCATACAAAATTATTCCAATTGAGCAAACATGCTCATTTTTGAAACCTGCCGGTACCGGCGGATTACCTATAGTGAGTTTCAAGAAGTAAAATCACTATGTGCATTGTAAAGGCATGTCACCCCTGTGCATGTTAGATAAACCCTCATAACTTATAACTATCCTTAAACAACCGGAATCAGCACTTGCCGGTACCGGCAGGTACATAACATGTCGCTCCGGGCCGCCCTGTTGCAACAAACATTCACTTATGAAAGGGAATATGCATTGATCTAATATGTAAGACAATCAAGGTACAACAAAGCAATTGAGAACAATCCACATTAAACAATCCACATTAAACAATCCACATTAAACAATCCACATTGAAGAATAGTGACGAAAGTCATGATTCCGGTACCGGCAGCATCGAATATGCAAGATCCTATTTCGATGCAAGATCCGACTTGTTCCCAACGAGCAGCATATTTACATTCTCCCTATGGTTTAAATGCAAAAACACAATCCCTTCAATTCTACAAAAGTCCGCCTAACGATCTGCATCGCAATGTGACCGTGTTGTCGATCCAATCCTTACCTGCCGGTACCGGCAGGTACACGAGATTGAGATATCCGGATACTAAAATAGAGACCCAAGGTATGATGCAACAGCATACAAAAGCAGAGGGAAGTCCAAAATGATCGCATCAGGTTCGACTCAAGCAACAAGCTGACAAAGTGAAAAAGATTCTGGTGGAGTTGCAGCACCTTCGGTGAGTTACTGTTAGAATTGAGTTGGTTTTTCAAGCAAGCAGGTCGAACAGGCATTGGATAGTTGTCTGAATTACGTGAAGGAAGTGCAACATCCAGACAAGCAATATTATTCTTTTCAATCTTCTTTAGGACTAGGGACTTCAATTCTTCCAGACTGACTTTGCCATGGCAACTCCCAAATGAGAACCTTCCGTAACAAAGAGACCTGCTCAAGACTGTCATAATGTAATCAATCAGGGAGTTGCAACGTACCTTGAGTATTTGGAGCTGCATCGGGTGTTGTTGGTGATACCAATGCCGGCTCGGCGTCAAGCACTATACTCAGCTTTGCAATTGAGGATCTGAGATTGTCTGCAATTACTGGACTTGCAGCAGCAGCCGCAGCATCAGCAGCCTCGACTTGAAGTTCATGCTCCTGTTGGTTGATAATGACGTCAATCAAGCCTTGAGTGGCATCTTCTCGTGGAAAATCCCTTTACAATCTGAATCAGTATCTGCACTGCACATTTGCTAATAAACTACTGACAGTCGGCCATCACTCTCATATTTCTTCAAATTGTGTAAGAATATCTCAAAGAGCTAATAAAATTACACGTATTCGATGCAACTTTCGAATTGCACCATTCATCTGTCATCCAAATTGAAAAACTAATCAAGGTGTACCTTTTTGTACTCCACTTTCAATTCGAAATGGAGGTGGTAGTCATGATGCTGTGGTATAGTATCTGTGACCAAACTGCAAAACAAGAATCGATATAACATTCGTCAGATTACAGACTATCGTACACGCACAAACAAGCAAATTAAGGTGCTTGCACCACCTACAATTCAATGTTGTATCTCTGCATTAGACAGAACTTCTGTGACCTTGCTGAATATACGCCAAAGCTGAGATACTAATGTGGCACACACTGCGCTTGAGCGGGAATGGTATAGAAGATGCAAATAGCAGGAGACGGTTACGGATCCATGACTTTCGAATCTCTTACCATTCATCGTCCTTGTGCTGCTCAAAGAACGCCCTCTTCTGCGTTGTGATAAATTCTGGCTTGTATTCTTCATACCTGTAAAAAAACTCAGAACCGAAGAAAGTGTTGATTATAACCAACAATTTGAAGATTCAACCCAAAGACTAATGTTCCTGATAACGTAATGAAGATACAAGCACGGTGTAGCTATTAGTCAAATTCTCGACACGTCCAGAAGTGACTCTACGAAGCTATTACCTGCCCACAGATAGATTGCGCCAGACACCGAACACTCATATCGCAAAGAAAAAGCAACCCTGCGTACTCTGTCCAAGTGTACAAACTCACAAAGAAGACAAATAAGATAACTTTACCTACGCTCAACTTCTCCGAGCAACACATCATCCTCGAGCTCCACTATGAACTGCTTGTATGACATCAATCCATCCCTGTGCAACAAATTAGGTTCAGGCTCCTTGAGGAAAAAATGTTAGGATATGAAAAGTAACTATCCATCGAAGTTACCGAATGCATGGTAAACACAGTTTCAAGAACAGACCTTCGCGGCGGAGGCCCACCACCGTACATACTCGGATACGCTCCATCCCTAAAACCTCCACGACCTGCTCAAGGCAATTTTCAAAATATGAACTATTAAGACTACTTCAGATAGTGATGTCCCCAGAAATAATCGAATGCGCAATCAGAGATCGATGATAGAGATTCTCCACATAAAGATTACTCTGAAAAAAGTACGCAAATCAAGTTTCTTTCAGCTCAACAAAGTTCCAATGCCTTACTAGACACTGTAACCAGTACTTGATTCATAGCCTGCGAAGGTTAGTGAAGAGTTACTAAAGGCTCAGAACAGATTTCTCAATATGTGCAGAAGACTATAGTTCTCTTCTCTCATGCTCTGGACGAGATCATGAAGGTTTTTTGGAACTAACCTCGTCCGTATACACTAACCCCATCAAATCCTCCATACCTGCAACAAGTGGCAATCGGACATCAGCCCATGTACTTCCCATGCCCATGTACGGGCTAAAGACACGACTGGTACAAACCCTTACACACTAAACCGTTAGAGATAGGGAGACTCAAATCACCTGACGGATATCCCAAGCATGCAACTAGCATCAACTTACATAGGTTGGGTAGAGCCCAATTACAGCCTTGACCAGCTCGCACATAAACATGGAAAGAATTAACAACACTTAAAAGGCACTCGCTCCTCATTAAGCCGCAGCAAAGACCACCTTCATCGGCAAGCCTAGCACGTCGATTCCTCCCGTTTGTCACCGAGTGGGTCTTTGTTCTCTGTCTCTCCTAATCTTTTTCTCTAGCAATCGGCGTAATGAATCAAACAACTTGGCAAGATGGGACTAGGAAGGGCTAATTCACTAACTCTCTTCTCTCGGCAAAGCAGAAATGGAGCAGCTCTGCTCCTACTACATCTACAGATTGGCGCTTTTAAGAGAATCACTCGGCAATAACCTCACTGACTCTCAACAGATGCTAGGAGATCGAAAGAAGTCCTTTCACAATCATCAAAATTTCCTGTATCAACATCGAGTTGTCAGTTCCTCCCTGGACGGTTCACATACTCATTACCTGCAAGCACAACTCGTGCTCACCTAGAACAGCTCACACAACTCGCCGTCACAAAGTCTCATGCCGCTATACAATTCAAAAATGACCCCCTGGTACGCATTGTCAAAACCCTGTCTGTACCAAACCCTAAGAGCTCTACTGATGCCACCACAATATCAATCCTCATATTGCAATCCGAAGCACCAAACTACTAAAATCATTTTGAGCTGCGAAAACTATCCCTTCAAGGCCATCTGTATATTACCCCTAAATTGGCCCAACGATGGTGATCACTATGCCATTGAAGTATCGATGCTGGCACATAACCCTAGGTTGAGAGAACTAAAATTGGTATCGAGAAGTATATGGGCGCAGTCTTCCGTTCACAAGACGAAGCAGCAGCCTTCGGAGTTCAGCCGATCCTTATCTGCCGGTACCGGCAGGTACTCCGCCGATGTCCTTCGCTATCCCGATTTAGGGTACGGCCGCACCTGCACAATGCACAGGGTGTGCAGCAATCCTTATCTGCCGGTACCGGCAAGTACACGAGATACCGACTCTTGACTACGAAGTGAAGACATGCCGATGCGCAGGAATCGGCTACAGCTATCTATCCATCCAGACTAGAGTACTTGACCGAAAAAGGCCCTCGTTAATCACTCTCCTATACTGCGTGAAGCAACGTACCAATTCGTTAGTGAAGCGAATCTGATGTAATCCTTGGCGCCTAGAGCTTCCAAACCCCGAATATGAAGATCGATAGGTCGCCCACCAACCTCAATAGGTCGCGCACAACCTCCCGGCAGAGGAACGAGGGGAAATGGGTTCTTACCTTGTTGGCGCCTATGCCCTTCGATCTTCCCTTCATCACCTCACCACCACTGCGACTGCATCGTCCGGCGCCCAAAACGGAAAAATAAACGAAATGAAGGTTTGAAAACAGACCTGCTGACTGCATTGAATCCTGTGATGATCCTTTTGGCGATGCGAGGTTATGAATTTCAGTACGGTCGTTCATGTTCCCTACTCAAAAAGCAAAACGCCAACTACGACCCAACACGCGCTATACCTAGCCCAACCCTGACAAAGCTACTGAGCACACGCACTTGCTGCTTTCAGAATGGCCGTGACAACGGATTGTGTTCCGAAAGTGATAATCTAAGCATTTCAAAGACAGAATCGGTGCGCGATAACAAGAGGTTGCAGCGAAGACGTGCAAACCCACCATGAAAATTGCCACCGAACACAAAGATCATGGCGGCCAGACCCGCTGAACATGTCAAGGGTTTGTGCTCAAGATGGATGTCTCGTTGTCCCAATTCAATATGAGATAAAACTCTTAAGACAGACCGATAGATACTGAGGTCTTTGTGTTGGGCTGGCGTGAATGAAGTGTCTGTTTGTAATGCTAATGACCCCATGCCTATCGGACAAGGGGAAATTGGAACGATTCTACTATCTCCTTTAGAGGATAAACACTACAACTTAAAGTCCTTAGCCCTACGTTAGGAGGAATACTTACGAGAGTACTCCCGAGTTTTTGTCTTCACTCCCAACTTCCTGTTCAACACATTCCAAATTATTGTTAGAATGTCAGTAAACAAACATGCATCTATTTGTTATAAACATTTAAAAACTGATGGTACCTCTTGCGATTCATCTCCAATTGGAGGCTCTGCTTGTTGCATTGTCTTGGCGATAGGAGATTGATATGATTCACGAGCGACCTCCTCTAGAATAGGAAAAAGGCTCTTTGTTGTATCCCCTATTCCTCTTAATCTACTCTCTCTGTGAATCCTTCGTTTTGCACTGCTCTTCTTGTTCGTAAAGTACAATCGCCCACCTGACACTCGCTTTCTATGCCTCTTCTTGCAGATTGTTGAACCTAATTGATCCTCGACTTCTAAGGCTCTCGGCATCTGTAAGCACGTCGCTGCAAGATGAACATCTGAAATTGCATAATCGATTTGAAACACTCAGAGGTTGAAACACTCATCCCTAATAAACATCTATTATTTCCTTAGAACTATACCTACTTCACATTGAGCAGCCTTTTATTATAATTATCAGCGCAGACAACATTATTAATTACCCCACCACATCTTTGTGTGGTGTATCATTACTGTAAATGGATTCCGTAAGTAGTGGACTCTACTTCAATTAATACGAGCCACCACTTCTACCTTTCTTTTGTAAGTTTCTCCAAGTTACTTCATTTGGTTTTTGTACAACGACCCCATGTACCCTCTTCTTCCGTCTCTTACTTCTAGCACTGTTGCTTTGTAAGAATTTCTGACAGCGCTCTAGCTTTAGTACTTTTCACGTTTACTAAGAAAACGGCGCAGTGATCCAAATTAGTTACCGAGCCTTCTTTGAAAGAAACCGTCGCCACTGACATTGTCTATTATGCTCCTCTAATTCATTGTAAAGAGTAGCCGCCCTGTTCCATAAGCCGTCAATATATTATACTCTGCATACGGGGCCATCAATGACTTCGGATTTGAAATGATACTGTGGATGGGCTTTATTAAGCCATACTATCCCACATCCACCATTTTTCCATAGCCCTATTATAACTTTTGGCGGCCCCCGCTGTTAATATGTGCGGTCGGTCAGATTATTGGAATGAATTTCATAGAGCACGCTTCCTGGGCCATCAATATCAGTGCAGCCTCCACTTTGATGTCTTATAGTACTACCACTTTCTGCTCTTATTTTACCTGACGGCTACTATCATTCAAAAATATAGCGTGCTTCGTATAAATAATGTACTCTGACTAAGTAATGCTCATCCTCTGCTTTCCTCACGTCATGCGTTATTGTCACCCATAGCGACTATTCGAGTAGATGTTGGGCGAGCCCCTTTACGTGTTCCGCCACTATCTGATGGACGTATTGTTGTGAGTGCTAGAATGTTTTCTGCAAAGTTCAATCTGAGGTTAGATTCAATCTTCCTAGAAGAAGAGGTCCAAGACGACATCGGCAACTTGTCTTATAGCGTGCACATGGAGCCATGTGTCGAAAAAGATGTATTTGGGATACTACAATCCTCGCAGTATCGTGTTCAAGGAGCTGCCATCCAGTCTCATCCAAATGTAGCAACATCCGCATCTGAGTGTGAGATCGTCCCGTCAGCTGCAACGATGATTCCTGTCATCAAACTAGATGACAGTGATGTAGAGTCCGCAAGAGATTGCGATGCACCTGCTTCTCAGGATACTCAGTTACCAGAGACTCCTCGGACTACGTCCGTAAAACCGTCTCCTTGTAGATCCGACAGTTTCAAGAGGAAGCCCCCGCGTCCACCGAGCAACACAGATTCTATCAGCGCAGTCACATGCATCCGCAATCTGCACTTCAGGAAGGGGGCCAAAAGTGAACTTAGCAAGTTAGATTTCGGTACATATCAGTACTCATTTGTTGAGTTCCTACCGGCCCAGTATGATGGCAATCTAATTTTTGAGTTTCCGCCGCCTGCTCATGACAGCAAGACAGGCTCTGCCAAGAGATTGTCTGGAATGGACAAGCATTACGACGGTCACACATGGTGCCATTTGCAGACTCGGAGCATTCAAAATGACCATGGTCTCACAATCCGCACTACTTCGTGTACTGGTCATTGGCGATGTGAGAATTTAGAGTGCGGTTTTCAGAGCGGGGCGGGTGGACGAGGTTAATGAGAAATTGTGGGATGGCTTTGCAAAGAAGCCGTTCATGGAGAAATGCCCAAACTCTGAGTCAATTCTAATGTGTGCTATATGCAAGGAATCACCGACTTGTATTCGACCATGCTCTCCACTGATGTATTATGTCACAGGTGATACTAATACAACCAGAGCATGTATCCACGTTGGATACCACAGTCACCCAGTAGGAGAACGTACCTGTAGGGAGTCTTTAGAGCTTCGTGATCAATTGTTGAAGGGAGCTCTTGAACAAACACCAAAGGCCTCACCCTCCGCGATTGCACTGTCTGCAAGTTCAGAATTCCTTGGAGATTACCTGTTGAGGAAGGAAGGGGAGTCTCAATCAGTTTTAAGTGAATCTGAAATGCAGGATGTTATGTTCAAGTTTGAGAGCTTCACGAGACCCACAATTCGACACAACGTGTCCCACTTTAGAAGGATGGGAAGGAAGGGCATAATTGATGGAGTGTGCGAGTTAAGAGGCACCTCACGTTGGCCCTATGTGCAAGAGAACAGATTCCCTGGCCAAGGGAGTAAGACCGACAAGGTGTTTGTCTTCAAAATGTCGGAGATTGGACCTGGATCTGGCGTTGAGCTCGTTAAGGGAATGCAACACGGAGGGGATCTGGAACACGCATGGGTGATGTTCGACCACGTCAAGCGCATCAAACGGTACACAACATTTGCCTGCAACATGTACGAGTCAGCGTATCGCAAGGTGATGACAATCGCAATCTGCGACATGATGTCCGAAACTCAAGATGCGCAGTCTTACGTGTGGAGAGGAATCAATGCCATCATGGCTGAGCACGGGGTACACAACGTCAACTTTGCCGGCTTCATGGCTGACAGTGCGCAGACAAACTGGAATGCTGTTCGGGAAATCTACAGTTCAGGTGATAAATCCATTCCAATACCAAATAAGGAACGCTCCTGTCTACTACATTAGACTACTTGTATGCAGAGAGCAACAAATTCTTACATTAAGCCTAAACTTCGGGACGAGCACAAGCGTATTTGCACTCAGTACAAGGACGCGCGTACAGCAGACGAAGCGGAATCTCGATGCATGGCAATCTGATCATGGTGGTCTACGAGCAAAGCAACAAGTAACTCTGATATCCGTGCGCTCGACAACTGGTTGGCATGGTGGCACTTTCGATATTGGCAATGGGGCGGATATATGGACATGGTACGATTCATAGTGTTTTATCAATTAATTCTAAATATTAAGTCATTTAGTATACCACTCGGAACTATGGTCGGATGCTTGCTGATGAGTTTCCTAAACTATCATCATGGCCTTTTGATGCAGGATCTCACGGAGGATCAGAGGGCGGAAATGCCCCTGTGCAATTTGTCAGAGATTGTGCATGCCTCATGGAGCAAGCAATCTGGCAAAGCTTGTGATAACATTTTTGAGGCTACTATTGAAGACTATTGTCGTGCCTTTGTTCAGTGCACCAGGTACAATGCCTACGACAAAGGTCGAGGATCAGGTACTGGTCCCACCATAGAGAGTTGCACTTCCGCGCGGCTACTCGCTCTGCTACTACGACTGGTAATTTGAAGTCAGTATATCGGGCAATGGACCTCATTCCAGGAGCAGTGAAATTTCTCAGTAGAGGAGCATCGTTCGCAGGAGAAGAGATTTTCGGATCCACAAAGAGGAGGCTTGATGCCGAACCAGGCTGCGACGAGGACTCTCACCGGTTCGACAAGGTCAACTTTTCGCAACCAAAGACTATGAAGACCCGGCAGTAAGGTTCGCCTTCTACTCCGATTCGCCTTGAGGATAACGGTGACGACAGCGATGATGTCCATGTAGTAGTGGAGACAACACATGTTCAGTCACGCCCGGTGCAGCACGTCACGAAGGTTTTGGAAGAGGACTGCTCACCAAAGATGTGGCACATTCGCCACATGCCTTCAGTGGGTTCACGGATTTGTACCGCCATAATTCCTAACTCCAACCAAAAGTGCAATCGTGGGCTTCAAAATGGTGATCCTGCTCCAGCATACCACGGCGTGAAGCATGTCCGCTCTAAGAACAAGAATTATGCACAATTTTTCTATTTCTTTGCAGACAATGTCGCATAGTGCGTAGCGGGGAAGCGGCAGAGGTGGTTCCCTGATTCGCCCAAGATTCCACGTATCTGGCCGGTGTTAAAGGGAACTAACCTCACGACACGCGAGATTTCGACTTTGGAGGAGGCAGGATTCCAGCTCCAACAAAGACCACCTATGCCGAGCGAGAGGCAGTTTGGAGATGACATGGCGATTGCCGCCAGTATTGCAAGCATTCCAGCACCGGAGAAACCCGACAAGTTCCTCAACATACGAAGTTCTCGTCCCTGCCGTCGCAACACTACAAAGAGGGTGGCGACTGAGCAGTTAAACAAGTGGGAATCGGCAATGCTACTCGATGTCCAGCTAACTCGGATTATGTTGGTGCCAAGCCCGGTACTCGGGGCCGTCATTGATTTCATTTCCAAGAAGGGTCCCGAGAAGGATGCTCATAAATACAAGGTCAGCATTGGTACACTTCCTTAGTGTTCTTGCCCTAGCTTTACAAGCATGTACGTCAAGTTCAAGTCGCGTGGATCCTATGCTAATTGCAAGCACCTGTACTACATTTACCGTGTTGTTTGTGGTCTCGATCGAGAGAGTGATCGGTTTGTCCATGCTCCGACTCTTAGCTTCAACGAGATCAAGCGACTTCTCCTAGGTGGAATTGTTCAATGTGTTCGACGCGCATGATGCTCTTCTAGAGATTACGTACGACATCGTAGGGAGCTTTGAGTTGATATTGTGGTTTAAACAACATTCCACATTAAAAGTAAAATGTTGCGCCTGTTTTGATATGGAGTCAGCTTATACCGATATATATATATATATATATATATATATATATATATATATATATATATATATATATATACATATCAATATATATCAATCCATACTATTTTATGTCGACTGACACACGTCACACATCTACATTTACATCCAAATTGTATTCACTAAGGGATACTGTTATTGTCAATACATTCCTCTACTGCATCTTCCCAAATGGATGGTGATAGTGGAGAGTCGTAGTTCTTTGCTGTGTCACGGAACTCTTCCCATGTCTTGGTCAATTCGGTGTACGTGTTGTTGTCACAACTGAAGCACTTCCAAATATCTGCAGAGCGTTGGATCTTTAGTATGTACTCGTCACCTTTGTTGTTCGATATACAACCAGTACGCCACACCTTCGGGCACGTTCCATAGCTGATTATATTCTAGTGATGGTCGAAGCACCAACTGCAGTACTCTTCCTTCCCAGCCTCATTCTGCCAAACACAGGTGGAACACAAATTAGACCAGTTGTGAGCATTCATTGATTTGAACGGAAACTGTAACATCAGACAGCAGGACGTCTACAACACATTCCAATCTGTAACATTCCTACCTTTGTCCACTTCTTCGTTGCATAGTCTGCACCGCATTGACAACAAAGACCAACTGCAAGACGCGGGTGCTGCTTAAAGGAAATTTGAAACCTGGTATTCTCACAGACGGAACAATCATAGGTTGGACCATTGAGAGTGACCGAAGCCATACTTAAGAATCCTAGCGTTCTCGCAACAACAACATACGAAAATGAACAATCCGTTGCCACTCTATATACTTATGTAATATGATCTCTCAACCACTCCTTCGTCTGACAATATCTATTTTTCAGAAGAAGATCATGATCTCCCATGAAGATTTCTTCAATTTTCAAGTGCGCTAGGTCCACAGCGTTGTGTACCGGACCCACCAAGACGCGCTAGGTCCACCGTGTTGTGCGCTGGCCCCACTGACAGTCCCAGTCGTGGCCACCATGGGGTTCGCCGGGCAAGCAACGGGTCCGCCGGTGCAACAGATGGTAAGTCGCCGCCAGGGGTGGCCCATTTGGGTTCTCCCCGCACTTTGCCGGCTGCCGTTCAGTGGCAGCGGGTGCCAGGGCTGGTTGCGGGGCTCAATTGGAGGGTGCCGACGGTAGATGCCCGGCCCCTTTGACAGCCACTGTCGGGACTTTGCGGATGCCGGGGAGAGGTGCGAGACTGCCGGGTTTTCAGACGGTCGCAATGCCAAGACTTGGGGAACAGTGGAGGCACTTGCTGAATTGCCAAACTCTTATGACGTCCGACACGTGCTAAGACTGGCAGGGAAGGCGCGTGCCAAGGCAGAAGGTATGCCAGGACTGACCACATGCTGGGCATGACTCATGTACGGGATGCACATGACCTGACAGCTCTGTGGGACCAAAGCCTGGCACTCTCTTGCGTGCAGGAATCGTATAGCCTAGAGGCGTCTGTGGACAAATTTAACCATTACTGGCTATTCTTTGACCCATCACAATTTTTTATTGATAATTTTCTAGAAACGAGGTTATTGGAATAATGGTGGCATATTTGTAAAAGGTGATTCAGTCATTGCACGAATCCAGACCGTAGCATGTTCACATCAAATCAAACTTGTTTCGATTTTGGGATGTTTTTAATCTTTGGCTGTATTTTTTATTACTACGTAATGATCTTGCAATCTACGTGCACTTGTGCCAAGGATGGACATATCTCACGTACAATATGTGATATGTCTACCCCAAGACTCTACATTTTAGATGACTTAAACCTAGCTTCACTTTTATTCTTGACATGTTTCTAAGACCAGTTCAAGGATAAATAATGGTATTTATTTAATTCACCACGGTCATAGGATCAAAAGTGTCGTACATTGTCGACTTTATAGCGGTTTTAGGGGTACCAAAACATCTAAATTTTCCAATCAAAATTTGTTAATATTCTCTTTTGGCAAGAATATTCCCAAAAAAATCTGCTCAACGCTCATTCCAATCTGCTCACCGCTCATTCAAATGTGCTCACTGCTCGCACGGTAATCACATTGACCTCGACCATGAGTATGACATAAATTACCCAATAAAATCAAATCATTGCTCTCCCTCTCACATTCACATGATAATATTTAGGTATTTCACAAATTAAATTCACCTTCCTCCCACCATTTTCTTACCGACACACGTACTCAATAAATATTGTACTTAAACCCTAATTAACATTAATCAATTAATCTATTAACATTAGATTGAGGGCTAAGAGTAAAATGGCGAGGCTAGGGGGATAAACGGGGAGGGGGGGGGGCTACTTGATAAAACGGGGCGCTGGGCATAGAACGGGCGAGGGTAAGGATTAAACGAAGGTGTTGGGGAAAAAAACCAGGGTTATTAGGGGGGTAATACGGGGCTGGGGATAATATAGGGGGGGTAATATGGAGGGGGCTGAGCGTTATACCGGAGAGGGGCTGGGATAATACAGGGGGAGGCTAGGGGGTAAAACGGGGGGCTGGTGGGTAATTCAAAGGTCTGGGGGATAGAACGGGGGCTGGGGGGTAATAGGGGGGTACTGAGGGAGATTAAAGGATTGGAGGGGGGGTACTACGAGGGGGAGTAATACGGAAGGGGCTCAGCGTAATACGGGAGGGAGGTTGGGGTAATACGTGGGGGCTAGGGGGTAAAACGGGGGTCTTGTGGGTAATTCAAAGGTTTGGGGGATAAACGGAGGGTGGCTGGGTGGTAATAGCAGAGTGCGGAGGGGGATTAAAGGATTGGCCAGGCTCTCGGAAGCCCTCGCATGCTCATGTGCAAGGGCAACGAAATTATCGACCACTTATTGTATATATAGGGAAATAAAAAATAAAAAGAATAGCGAATCCTGGACCCTCAAATCTAGGAGTATCAAAATATGTGTTACACTGGTGTAGCACCGTGCAGTGCAGGTGTGATGGTGCGATCTTTAGCCGTGTAAAACCAGTGTAGCCTCTAAACACCACTACTACAGTGTTGGGTTGACCCGTCCTATTACAACAGTGTGTACATTGGTGTCCTACACGGGTGTAGCCCAGTTTAGTAGTGCAGGTGTAAAACCGCCCTAAAACACCGGTGTATCCCCTAAACCACTTCAGGTGTAATGGTGTGCATCACCTCCTTTCACATCGTCTACTAGAACGTTTTGTTGAATCTAAAAAACCCTAAACTCTAAAACCTTGCACAACACATCACCTTGTACGCAACTGTACTTTAAAACCGTAGGGGGCGTGGACACCGCACGCACGCATGGATCCTGAAACCGCACAGAACCTACAAAACCGTTGATGACCCTTTACATTGAAGCCGTCATTTAATGATGGCGTGTTGGTGTGCATCCCATCGTGTTCCACCGGTGTATACCCTACACCCCCTAAACTCTGTTGGGGCGTATGAGGCTGACAAGAGGTCGACTGCGGAGTCGGACGAGGCGGAAGACGGGTTCGACGAGCTGGACCAGGGGTCTAACGAGGCGGATGACGGGTCGGACGAGGCGTACGACGGATTGGACAAGGCGTACGACGGGTCGGACGAGGCATACGACGGGTCGGACGGGGCGGAGCAGAGGCTAGGGTGGGCGGGCCAGGTTTTCGGACGAGGCAGACCAAGCAGACCAAGGGACCTCCTAAACTGGACAAGGGGTCAATGGAAAACCTCGACCACTTCTTGCATCTAAAAGGTAAATATTACATATAATTATCCAAAAGAATCCAAAAAAAAATTTTAAAAAAAAATTTAAATTTTTTTAAGAAAAACCAAACAAAAAAAACAACCAAAAAAGCATTTGAACCCCTAAAAAAATAGACAATGTTAAATAAAAACTCCTAAACCCTAGAAAAATTCAAACCGAATATAGGTATGCACCGTGTTGTGGCACCGGTGTAAACCCCCCAAACCCTTCAACATTGGCGTAACCCCATTATCTATAAAACACCATATTCATTATTTTGAGAGTTAATAATCCTCTCACAATGAAATTGAGAGGTTTTAGAATGATGTTTTGTTGTACACAAATAACTTAGAAAGTTATGAATCTTAAAGTTTCCATTCAAATTATAGTATAATATGGGGGAAAGTTTGTGCACCGTGGAGTTTCTAAGCCGGACTTCCAATTGATTAATATAAAGACCGGAGTAATTTTGAAATGGACACCAAGTCATGAGCTTAGTGGTTGGATGAGAAGGAGTCTCTGTATAACGCAGGTGGTCCGAGTTCGATTCCGATCGGACTCGTTTGAGCAGCTAAAATGTACACATGACTTCGTGCTGCTAAGTGAGCTTCAGCGGGCAAGAAAATATTTGCTACCAACCAACCACGTACCCTTAATTGTGACATGTATGACACACACAAACATCAGTGGTGCTAACCAGTACTACCTTTTATAACAAATTAAATACATGTTATCATTTTTAATCACATAAATGAATCGACAAAAGTACTAAATGGAAAGAACAAATTAATACTATAATATAGTATAGAAATATATTTTCATAAATGCGTACAATGTATTTTTGATTTCTAATGAAACCCAGTACCACAAACAAAGTGTTGCTCGAAGTGAGCTAAGTGACTTGAAAATATTCCATATTCCATTGATACTACCAACATCCTAAACGACACATCCTTGTAGATCATTTGGTCTAACATATCTTCTATATTTATAAATGCCTATAATGTTTTGAATTTGAAACAAAAGATTATTATTTCTAATTCGTAAGACAAAGCCATGACTACGTCGTTGTTACGATACACAAATATGATTGAAATACATATAAGACCTTCAAGCATTAGAAAATTCAACTATAGTATCGTGAATGACTTTAATTTGATCCACCGGAATTTTTAAAGTGCACTCGGTTGTATCCTTCTTGACCTTTGACTTCCATGAAGTCATCAATGAAGCTGTATTCTCCCACAAAAGAGATAGAGTATCGTCAACCTTCCAACGCAATCCTTTGACCGAATCCCATCCATTGTAGGTCTCTTGCACATCTCGATCCCTTGATGTAGGCCGAAAGAATTGAATAAGGATGCAATTTGGCTGCTCGGGGTTTATGTTCGGATCTGACAACGCTCAAGCATTCCACACCGGTCGTGAGTCACCATCAGCAGGCCGAATAGCAACAAAGTATCCTTCATAAACATCACGAGCTACACGAAAAGATGGTTGAGGGCGATCTCGGATCTCTCCAACATATGCTCCATCTTCTCCAAACTCCTCACGAATTTCGCCATCTTCAGCAAATTGGTCCTCCAAAGTCGCATCTATTCTGGACAATGGCCAAAATCTACACATTCGATGGTTGAATGGGAACCTCTAGTGCTGCCTTCACAGCGCGCCAATAGAACACAAGATGTTCATAGCGTCTTCTATACTCTCCAGTTCTATCTTCATCAGACATTGCCTCCCAGTACTTGATAAATCCAGAAATGCCCTTCACAATGTCCTCCACACCCCTCATTGCACGATGCGTCGTAGGAGTTGGATCACCACGTGGCCACAAAGAACGACCTTCCGAGTCCTCTCTCCACAACTTAATTCTGGTTGTATCATTTGACAACCAATCTTCTGCTGTGCACGAAACCTTGTCCTTCATCACAGGACAACCTGTAGAATAAAGAAAAACTTGAATTGTTGTGCCTTCGTATGACCAACAAGTGCTTCCCTTCCATCCCTGATAAACCCATCTATAAATCCTTTAAAATCCGGCACCTCTTCAACAAGGTGGGGGATGGCTGGAATAGATTCCACGTCCATGAAAGATTTCATGAGTAACGGAATAGTGGGGAAATTGTCTTTCCTCAACAACATGCTCCACCTCCCAAACATTGCATCGATGTCATCATGCGTATGCCCAACCAACATGAAATTGACATATACCTCGCGGATGATCTTCTTCGCGACAAGGAGAGATCGAAAAGCAGTACATATCTATTCTTGTTGTTCCCTGCTGCATTGTCCATCTGAACATTGAGAATTGGCGGAAGAGAAATCCCTCAAAGTGGAACAGCTGGTGCTGGACGGAGTAACGATACGCAAGTCTCCGCACCTTGGAGAACAACATCAAAGATAGGTGCCGACCTCGACCGAAGAAAAAGCTCCCTCGAAGAGTACTTTGGTGGCAACTCTATATCTCGGAGCAGCTTAGCAAAAGAGCCCACCGTGTAATTTGAATCGTGTGCGAAAATATCTAGACCGTAATGTGCGTAGCGTACATCTCCGTGGCCATGAGCGATCATTCTGCGGCGAATAACACGGTAGCTTCATCAAACCATCGAGCTCCTTACTCTTGTGAGAAAAGACAGACGAAGCGGTCTTCGCATGATCCACTTTGTCATGCATAATGGTCAAACACTCATGCGGGTAGGTTTTCGACCTATACCGTTTGCATTATATAACTCCCGATGAGCACGGGCTGCAGCGAAGTGTACCTCGAGCTTCTTTGCCCAAAGTAGTGCTTGTTGCGACCCAGGAATAGAGCCACGACGGAGTGTGTGCAACCGATCACATTTGGAGCACCGAGCACAGTTATCCCCGAATTCTACTCAGAGAAGATGGTGAGACCATCTTCAAATTGAAGCCTTCGTTTGCGGCGTTGATTTCCGGGATGGTACTCTTCCATTTCCATGTAGCGGGAAGAATCATGGATACAACCTTCTCTCCAGATTTTAGTGTCCTCGTTTGGTGCGGCATGTGATCCGCAGAGTTCTCCAGGATGTAACGCAGGGTTGCAGTTGCCTGCGACGTGTGCTTGCGCGGTTTAAGCAAAGACGAATTTCCATGGGGATGCGCCATGACGCCATCGGCCACGTACGTTTGAAACCGATGAAAGGTTGCCTCGGACACTCCAGCAATATGTCTCCACGCAGGCAAGCAAACATCGATTCCCTCAACCGTGACCACCCTCTTCCCGCGAGCATTTCGATGAACCTGCCTGTGAACGTCAAGCTTCATGTGAAACCTGAATTGGTAGGTTGTTCCACTATACATCCGCTCTCGGAAACATCGGATCTTGTCCCTCGGGAAGGGCTGAACGCAGTTCCTGATGCAACATACTTTGCTTGAGACAGAATTGATAGACTCTGAGTTAATAAGCCTTTGGATTTGACGGATGTTTCGGAGAGCGGGTTCCTAGATGTATTGTTGTAACTCCGGCTACGCGATGACTGAGGTCTCGCAAGACGTGCAACACGAGAGTCATGATCGTGTCCTATCTCATGGTCTCTGAGACTAGCCCCATTATAGAAGACTTTATCGATCGGCCACGCCCTGACAGAATATCTCCACTCATCTGGCACCGCTGTGGCATCAAGGGTCATCGAGATTTGAACTGCGACTCGGGAGTGCCCAAGTGGACCGTTGCTTCCGAAGACGAGATCGTAACTGATGCTCTCACAAAGGCCCTCCGCTACAGGGCGACCCTCGTCACCGTAAAGGGTAATGAACTTTGTAGCCCAAAGACGCCGAGGGATACCTTCACACATTGGAACGGCTTCCGGAACCTCGGATTGCTCGACAACCTCCTCATCAGAGGAAAAATCACCAAGCAATTGAACATCTTGAGCGACCATGGTAGAGTCTGCAAATTAATCACGAACGCGACTTGAGGAATTGAAGAATATGTGGCGGTTCAACTCGACTCAAGTTGAATACAATTATGACAGAAATCACATAGAATTAATTACACGTAGACAAGATGTTGGAATAAATTCTCTGCCAACTAAGATGTCTATGAATTCAAGTCGAATCGAGTCGAATGCCCACAAATAATTGAAGCGAATCTACTTCACGGAAATGTATATCTCTAAATATGTGCTAATTCTGATTTAACTCGATTCGAGTTAAATACTGTTAGGGTGATTACAATATCACGTATTTGAGCCCGAGATCTACACCGATAACTTCGACAAGACTCTAGTAAAACACCGGAATTACCAAGATTATATACACCCATGGACAAACAAGAGGACAGTGGGTGATGACTAAATCGGGTCCAGTTGAATGTCAAGTCAAGTCATTTCAGAGTCCGTGACTTATATCGATACATGTAGATTACATCACGGAATATCTGAAAAATCACAGTTAACTCGATTCGAGTTAAATCCAATAAAAACGATGTGATTCCAGGAATGCTGGCGGATATCCACAGCGGGATTCAACTCGAGTCGAGTTGAATATCCGCACTATTATCGGAACATCCCATTATGACATTTGGTGATAACTATTTCAACTCGACTCGAGTTGAATGTGAAGACCCATGAATACAGCATTTCGGATTCCATGAGATTCATTGATACATATAGATTGTATCACATAATATCTGGGAATCCACATTTAACTCGATTCGAGTTTAATACAATTTGGCTGATGTAATGCTAGAATCGCTGTCTGAGATCCGCACCGAGATTCAACTCGACCCGAGTTGAATATCCGCACCATAAAGGGAACATCCCCTTCTGAAATTGGAAGATTTCCAATTCAACTCGATTCGAGTTGAATATCACCACCTATTACTATAACATCCTAATTATGAAATTAGAACTGAATTACAATTTAACTCGACTCGAGTTGAAATTGAACAGACCTACATACTATGGCAATATAAATTCAACTCGAGTCGAGTTGAATGTTTTAAATATAGAGCCCTGTGCTGAACACATTCACCCGGAAATATCGGCGGAATTCCCGGAACTCATAACCAGCTAAAAATCAATGATACACAGTAACTGCTGAAACACTGAGGAATTCCGAAGCACGCTCACCTGCAAATTACAGATTTCGCGAGGAATACTAGGGCTCGCAATTGAAAAAAGCACGCACAACAATCAGCAATTCGTATGCAGAAGACAAACAATACAAGACGAGCAACTTTGATAACCTGAAACACAATCAAAGTATAAGAGCATGCGCCTCTTCTACAATACTGAAACCTCAAAATGGGAAACTACATTAAACGCAACAAAGACCAACTCAAATACAATCTAAACACACACGCAACTTTGAACAAGAACAGCGGAACGAAATCAAACTAAGCGCACCTTCAGAGCACGGACGAGAGTGAGAGACATTAAAATGAAACATGAGGGACTGCGTTAGCACCCCAACCCGACCTCAACGATTGAATCGGTCGAGTATCCTCGACGCCCGATATCGTGCAAAAAGCCGACACTTTTTGTCGCAACCTGCATTTTGTCTTGATTGGTCTAGGTGAAGCTGGTTACAACCACATTATGGATGCATTTGCCACTGATAAAGTTGGAGGCTTTGCTCGAGTAATAATGGTTTGTCCCATGCACTCGAAGTTGCCGCGTCTGGTTTTGAGTGTTCTTTGTACTTGCGGATGTTTTGATTCTGCTTGGGTCAAACGACAATGGGACACTATAGACAGATTGTGGAAAGAAGAATGTTTGGATGTTGTTGGACCGATTGTGGGTCATGCAAGCGATGGCGATAGTCGACGTAGACAATTAATGTTGGCTGATTATGTGAGCAATGAAGGATCCAGATTAAGAATCCCATGGGATGGTCAAGGTTGTTTTCGGTACATCATGATGAGGAGGGACAGGTCCATGGCTTTCATGACCAAGACTTCATTCACAATGGTAAGAAGTTGATCAATCCTTTAGAGAGTCCGATTAAAACTCTTCGGCTTGGAAGAGATGAGTGCTACTTTGATCACTTAGGGATGGTGTACCAGAAGTTTACGGTGGACGAGCATGGCTTGAACCGGGAAGACACCAAGCGAAGGGACCGGCAGCAGTGGGCCTCAAAGACAAAGAGTGTGCCAAGTGAAGGTAAGGAATTGCCTTCGTTCACTAAGGGTGGCGGATGAGGTACATCACGAAAGGACACTAGCAACTGAGTTGTATTTGCAGATTTGCGGGGACTATATTGACATTTTCCTTTCAGCTAAACTTGACCTTAGAAGTCGTGTAGTCTTGGTTTGCAAAAGTATCATTTTTCTTCGGAATTTGGAAGCTGTGGTTCAAGCATGGAGATCATGGGGTTCTAGGTAATACAGAACATGCTTTTCAACAAGAGTCCTTTGTTAGTCAGCAATGCTTTGTGGATGTTCAATTATCATGCCATTATGTTGTTTTTCTCATTTGTCTATTCAGGGACCAATATTCGCAATTTCCGTCCCTTTGCACCTAATCGGGAGTGATGCTTGCGAAATTTTTTTCTCAAAGTGGGTGGAATGGTCGGCACGACGAAACGCCGCTCGACTTCCACGAACTACTGAGATGCGCAAATACTCTGAACCAACTAGCTGCAGTTGAGTATGGGACTAATGGTCTCAAATTCAATCGACAACACAACAAGATGGATTGTGTTTGGGCCAATCTTCATCCATTGGGAATAAATGAAACAGCTCCAAATCTAGGGGACTACACACTATTGGCAACTGATGAAATGGTGGTGGAAGCACTGAATGAGGGGTTGAAGGAGGCCCAAAAGATGTTGCGATCTTTGAATATGGCCCCGTCCACGCACGCGGCATCCAAGCACAAAAGGTGGTTCAACGAGCCTTGGGTATTTGAGAAGGCGGACCCAAAACACTTTGCTTTTGTCCCATCGCAGGTTCCAGTACCAGGTGAAGATGGTGACTTCGAGGTTCTGATGCACGCGGAAGAAGACGAGATTGTGGCAGCACAATTGGTGGATTCTGGTGGGCGGCCACCAATTGACGACGATGGCGACTATGACGACGGATTGGACCCCTCTGTTGTGGCTGAAGAAGAAGAAGCAAGGGACGCAATACAAACAATGTTGGATGACGTCGAACCACAAATGCAATCCATCCTCCGAATGGAGAAGGTATGTCCGTATGTTGAGTACGACGGTAAGACAATCTTTAAAAGCACTTTGGTTTCGCAGTTGAATGGCAATCCCTTCTTGTCCAAAGATCGTCTAACAAGGGTAAGGAATTCTATATATTTTAACAATTCGGAAGAATATTTGGCCGCCGCAAATTCCGAGCATACTTGTCTCATTGGGTTTGGGATCCGATTGTGCAAGATATATGGTGCAACGAAGCACTACAAAAAAATCTACAGTTTCAAAGGCAGTTGGAAAAAGAGGTCGGGAAAATGGTCGCTCCGGCTATCAAGAGTCTAATATTTACGATGGTGTGGACGAAGGGTGCTGGTTTTTGGGAAGAGTTCAAAAAATCAGAATAAAGAACGGGGGAAGGTGGGGTAAAAGTAGAGATCCTATAGATCTACAAAACAGGCCTATTGGAAAGAAGACGACGACTGCCCCAACAATTCAGGTGAGGTTAAATTGGTTCTCACAATCCGGAGGGAATCTAAAGTACAGGTATGACCTCTCTGATTTCAAGTGGGTCGACATTGACTCCATCATCTCTGTCGTAAATTTAACGTATAATCGTACGTCAAGACTGTTCTTGTTAGAACCTGCGGATTGGGCAAACCTAAATGATTTTGTCGCGTCCAACAAGTAGTTGTTTTTAACGTTTTTTTAACGAAGTTCCCCAGTCCTGCTCTTCTGTGTTGTTTTTCCGTTTTTTCCTTAAAATACTGTTGTTATTGTCGCTCTCTCTTTTAAGTTCCGCGGCAATCGCCATAGCGTCGTCATTCTTACAGCGTTCTTTGTGGATTATTGACGAGAGAAAAGCGGAAGGGATTGGACAAACGAGGGTTTTGGGAGGGCATGCTTCGAAGACAAAGGTGGTCTGTATTGCATACGAACTAGGCCTCCATCGCTGACGCAATGAGGGACAGTCCCGAAAATGGAGCATTGATGGGACACTGCAAAGTCTCACCGATCGATGAAAGGGCGATGTGGGAGTGGGAAGGAATTTGCCGAGGTCATGGAAGAGGATATGAGGAGTTTGACATCCTTATAGCCGGAATGGTTCGAGCTCATTGACAATATCTTCTGCATGGCGCGGTCTCCGAAACACTCACATACACCGGTTTTGGAGGGCACGCCAGTCTTGGGTACAGGGAGCATCCCCAGTATTAATTTTGCCTTAAATTTTTCTATTTTTCTTTCTCGCATTTTATCAGTGCTATATCTCGCATTTTCCCATTCCTCCAACTGATCGAGCGATTCTTACAGGGCATACCTCTTGATCATCAAGCATCCTGCAAAGCTACTACAGCTAGCTCTCATGCGCCTTAAGTTTCGAGTGAAGCACACTGCAATGTGCTAAGTGATCGCAACGTCTTTACTCATCTCACATCACAATTGTTAGCATTACATTGTGGAGCTCAATCAATTCTGAGTGAGTTATTGCAGCTGATTTCTGCTTAAACTGAAGGAGCCTTCGATGAAATTAGCCTATTGAATGTTTTCTAGCACTGTAAGAAAGGATGCCATGGCTATGAAGTCAATAAATTTTAAGTAGATTCTTGTCATTTCATGAATATGGGATGCTTCATCTGCGGTGTGCTTTCTCATGCTAGAATCAAGCGATCATTGGAATGGAGGCGGGAGGCTTCGATGTAACTAATTGAATGTGTGGGGTGTTTCTTGCCTTAATTTTTGCCATAATTTATATGTGGCACTCCCAAGAGGGGGTCCATGTGGCACCCCAGAAGGGGTATTAATTAATTAATCTCAGAAATTCATCCAATGACACTATGCAGCAACATCTCATACATCTCACTATGACAGGCATTTGGTGTCTGTAACATTGAGCTGGATTGTAGACTCTTAGTGCATGGCCTGAACTTTAAATTTTTGCATGCGGTTCTCCTTCTTTCTAACATTTAAGGTTACTGAAGTTTGAAAGGAGATTAAAAATAAAATAGGGCCATTGCAAACCTTGCTAAAATTTATTCAACCTACCTCAACCCCTTGAGCTAATGCCCAATATTTCAAAATTATATAAGATAACGGGGTATGTAATTCCATGCTGAAAAAATAATAGCCACACCACAATACCCCTTTGCACGCACGTAGTTAAGGAAATCACCACTAAGTGTCCTCCCCGAGTGTAGATCATTTGGTCTACTATATCTTCTATATTTATAAATGCGTACAATCTTTTGAATTTGAAACAAAATATTATTATTTCTAAGTCGTAAGACAAAGCCATGAGAAAGCCATGAAGCTGTATTCTCCCACAAAGGAGGTTGAGTATCGTCAACCTTCCAACGCAATCCTTTGACTGAATCCCATCTATTGTAGGTCTCTTGCACATCTCGATTCCTTGATGTAGGCCGAAAGAATTGAATAAGGATACAGTTCGGATGCTCGGGGTTTATGTTCGGATCTGACAACGCTCGAGCATTCCACACTGGTCGTGAGTCACCATCAGCAGGCCGAATAGCAACAAAGTATCCTTCATAAGCATTACGAGCTACACAAAAAGATGGTTGAGGGCGATCTCGGATCTCTCCAACATATGCCTCATCTTCTCCAAACTCCTCACGAAGTTCGCCATCTTCAGCGAATTGGTCCTCCAAAGTCGCATCTATTCTGGACAATGGCCAAAATCTGGACATTCGGTGGTTGAATGGGAACCTCTAGTGCTGCCTTCACAGCGCGCCAATAGAACACAAGATGTTCATAGCGTCTTCTATACTCTCCAGTTCTATCTTCTTCAGACATTGCCTCCCAGTACTTGATAAATCCAGAAATGCCCTTCACAATGTCCTCCACACCCCTCATTGCACGATGCGTCGTAGGAGTTGGATCAGCACGTGGCCACAAAGAACGACCTTCCGAGTCCTCTCTCCACAACTTAATTCCGGTTGTATCATTTGGCAACCAATCTTCTGCTGTGCACGAAACCTTGTACTTCATCACAGGACAACCTGTAGAATCCAAAAAAAACTTGAATTGTTGTGCCTTCGTATGACCAACAAGTGCTTCCCCTCCATCCCTGATAAACCCATCGATAAATCCTTTAAAATCCGGCACCTCTTCAACAAGCTGGGGGATGGCTGGAATAGATTCCACGTCCATGAAAGATTTCATGAGTAACGGAATAGTGGGGAAATTGTCTTTCCTCAACAGCATGCTCCACCTTCCAAACATTGCATCGATGTCATCATAGGTATGTCCAACCAACATGAAATTCACATATACCTCGCGGAAGATCTTCTTCGCGACAAGGAGAGATCAGAAACAAAATACATATCTATTCTTGTTGTCCCCTGCTCCATTGTCCATCTGAACATTGAGAATTGGCGGAAGAGAAATCCCTCCAAGTGGAACAGCTGGTGCTGGACGGAGTGACGATACGCAAGTCTCCGCACCTTGGAGAACAGCATCAAAGATAGGTGCCGACCTCGACCGAAGAAAAAGCTCCCTCGAAGAGTACTTTGGTGGCAACTCTATATCTCGGAGCAGCTTAGCAAAAGAGCCCACCGTGTAATTTGAATCGTGTGCGAAAATATCTAGACCGTAATGTGCGTAGCGTACATCTCCGTGGCCATGAGCGATCATTCCTGCGACGAATACTGGTAGCTTCATCAAACCATCGAGCTCCTTACTCTTGTGAGAAAAGACAGGGGAAGCGGTCTTCGCATGATCCACTTTGTCATGCATAATGGTCAAACACTCATGCGGGTAGGTTTTCGACCTATACCTGTTTGCATTATATAACTCCCGATGAGCACGGGCTGCAGCGAAGTGTACCTCGAGCTTCTTTGCCCAAAGTAGTGCTTGTTGCGACCCAGGAATAGAGCCACGACGGAGTGTGTGCAACCGATCACATTTGGAGCACCGAGCACAGTTATCCCCGAATTCTACTCAGAGAAGATGGTGAGACCATCTTCAAATTGAAGCCTTCGTTTGCGGCGTTGATTTCCGGGATGGTACTCTTCCATTTCCATGTAGCGGGAAGAATCATGGATACAACCTTCTCTCCAGATTTTAGTGTCCTCGTTTGGTGCGGCATGTGATCCGCAGAGTTCTCCAGGATGTAACGCAGGGTTGCAGTTGCCTGCGACGTGTGCTTGCGCGGTTTAAGCAAAGACGAATTTCCATGGGGATGCGCCATGACGCCATCGGCCACGTACGTTTGAAACCGATGAAAGGTTGCCTCGGACACTCCAGCAATATGTCTCCACGCAGTCAAGCAAACATCGATTCCCTCAACCGTGACCACCCTCTTCCCGCGAGCATTTCGATGAACCTGCCTGTGAACGTCAAGCTTCATGTGAAACCTGAATTGGTAGGTTGTTCCACTATACATCCGCTCTCGGAAACATCGGATCTTGTCCCTCGGGAAGGGCTGAACGCAGTTCCTGATGCAACATACTTTGCTTGAGACAGAATTGATAGACTCCTGAGTTAATAAGCCTTTGGATTTGACGGATGTTTCAGGAGGCGGGTTCCTAGATGTATTGTTGTAACTCCGGCTACGCGATGACTGAGGTCTCGCAAGACGTGCAACACGAGAGTCATGATCGTGTCCTATCTCATGGTCTCTGAGACTAGCCCCATTATAGAAGACTTTATCGATCGGCCACGCCCTGACAGAATATCTCCACTCATCTGGCACCGCTGTGGCATCAAGGGTCATCGAGATTTGAATCTGCGACTCGGGAGTGCCCAAGTGGACCGTTGCTTCCGAAGACGAGATCGTAACTGATGCTCTCACAAAGGCCCTCCGCTACAGGGCGACCCTCGTCACCGTAAAGGGTAATGAACTTTGTAGCCCAAAGACGCCGAGGGATACCTTCACACATTGGAACGGCTTCCGGAACCTCGGATTGCTCGACAACCTCCTCATCAGAGGAAAAATCACCAAGCAATTGAACATCTTGAGCAGCCATGGTAGAGTCTGCAAATTAATCACGAACGCGACTTGAGGAATTGAAGAATATGTGGCGGTTCAACTCGACTCAAGTTGAATACAATTATGACAGAAATCACATAGAATTAATTACACGTAGACAAGATGTTGGAATAAATTCTCTGCCAACTAAGATGTCTATGAATTCAAGTCGAATCGAGTCGAATGCCCACAAATAATTGAAGCGAATCTACTTCACGGAAATGTATATCTCTAAATATGTGCTAATTCTGATTTAACTCGATTCGAGTTAAATACTGTTAGGGTGATTACAATATCACGTATTTGAGCCCGAGATCTACACCGATAACTTCGACAAGACTCTAGTAAAACACCGGAATTACCAAGATTATATACACCCATGGACAAACAAGAGGACAGTGGGTGATGACTAAATCGGGTCCAGTTGAATGTCAAGTCAAGTCATTTCAGAGTCCGTGACTTATATCGATACATGTAGATTACATCACGGAATATCTGAAAAATCACAGTTAACTCGATTCGAGTTAAATCCAATAAAAACGATGTGATTCCGGAATGTCATGCGGATATCCACAATGGGATTCAACTCGAGTCGAGTTGAATATCCGCACTATTATCGGAACATCCCATTATGACATTTGGTGATAACTATTTCAACTCGACTCGAGTTGAATGTGAAGACCCATGAATACAGCATTTCGGATTCCATGAGATTCATTGATACATATAGATTGTATCACATAATATCTGGGAATCCACATTTAACTCGATTCGAGTTTAATACAATTTGGCTGATGTAATGCTAGAATCGCTGTCTGAGATCCGCACCGAGATTCAACTCGACCCGAGTTGAATATCCGCACCATAAAGGGAACATCCCCTTCTGAAATTGGAAGATTTCCAATTCAACTCGATTCGAGTTGAATATCACCACCTATTACTATAACATCCTAATTATGAAATTAGAACTGAATTACAATTTAACTCGACTCGAGTTGAAATTGAACAGACCTACATACTATGGCAATATAAATTCAACTCGAGTCGAGTTGAATGTTTTAAATATAGAGCCCTGTGCTGAACACATTCACCCGGAAATATCGGCGGAATTCCCGGAACTCATAACCAGCTAAAAATCAATGATACACAGTAACTGCTGAAACACTGAGGAATTCCGAAGCACGCTCACCTGCAAATTACAGATTTCGCGAGGAATACTAGGGCTCGCAATTGAAAAAAGCACGCACAACAATCAGCAATTCGTATGCAGAAGACAAACAATACAAGACGAGCAACTTTGATAACCTGAAACACAATCAAAGTATAAGAGCATGCGCCTCTTCTACAATACTGAAACCTCAAAATGGGAAACTACATTAAACGCAGTCAGCACCAACTCAAATACAATCTAAACACACACGCAACTTTGAACAAGAACAGCGGAACGAAATCAAACTAAGCGCACCTTCAGAGCATGGACGAGAGTGAGAGACATTAAAATGAAACATGAGGGACTGCGTTAGCACCCCAACCCGACCTCAACGATTGAATCGGTCGAGTATCCTCGACGCCCGATATCGTGCAAAAAGCCGACACTTTTTGTCGCAACCTGCATTTTGTCTTGATTCGGCTTTGAAATAGGATTCTACTTTTTAGTTTTGAATTTTGAAAATATTCGGCGGCAAAGATGTTTCAAGAAAACTCGATTTTGGAGGAAACCCATTTGTAACTATGGATTTTTTATTTTTTACAAAGAAATGTGTTTTCATGTTTTCTCCATAAAATTAAACATTTAATACATATGTATGAGTTGTGGAAAAAAAATACAAATTCGTACTCATATATTTATTGAATAAGATATAATAATTACAAAAATTAGAGTAACTATAGTAATTGAGAACATTCCATTGACAATACTTTACTTAGTAACGCAAAATCAATGGAATCAAATATATGGTACACTACTAATAAAAATACCATAAAAACATAGAATACTAACATAGAATAAAATCACTACAAATAAATGGGCATATGAATACATATAAATATACATCAATATATACATAATATGTTAAATACATAATATTTTAATTCATGTATATACAAGTACAAATGTATATGAATAGATAAATAAGTACGTATATGTACATAGATACGGGTATAGATGTTAAATACATAATATTTCAACTCAATGATGAATGATTATAAGATAAATTTGACTACGTATTGAGCATTTATTGTACTATCTTAATATAGAACAATGAAAGCTCAATTATATGACCATGCGAGTTTCAAATAGGTATACATAGATATATACCCAGTACAAATGAATACTAACATAGATAAATAAGTACGTATATGTACATAGATATGGGTATAGATGTTAAATACATAATATTTCAACTCGCTTAGCTAATATGTTATAAGATAAATTTGAATATATGTTGAGCATTTATTGTGCTATCTTAATTTAGAGAAGGAAAGCCCAATTATATACGCTTACGAGTTCAAATATGTATATACATGAATATATAAATAAATTAATATACGTATATGGATATATACATACAAGTAAAATTGAATATGAAGACCTAAATAAGTACGTATGTATATACATAGACATTGGTACAAAACTTAACTTCATAGAATCTTAATTCAATTATGTTTGATATTAAGATAAATTTGAATATATGTTGAGCATTTATTGTGCTATCTTAATTTAGAGAAGGAAAGCCCAATTATATGCGCATACGAGTTCAAATATGTATATACATGAATATATAAATTAATTAACATACGTATATGGAGATATACATACAAGTAAAATTGAGTATGAAGACCTAAATAAGTACGTTTGTATATACATAGACATTGGTACATAAGTTAACTTCATAGAATTTTAATTCAATTATGTTTGATATTAAGATAAATTTGAATATATGTTGAGCATATATTGTGCTATCTTAATTTAGAGAAGGAAAGCCCAATTATATGCGCATACGAGTTCAAATATGTATATATATAATGAATCTATAAATGAATGTATTTATATATAAATAAATATATGAATATATAAATATATAAATAAATTAACATACGTATATAGAGATATATATAAGGTTCGTAGTCAGTAATCTACTTCTAAAACATAATACCGTTGGACGATCTTTTGGTATGTATGATGTATGGCTATGGTATGAATGATGTACGTCGATGATATGTGTGATGTATGGCCATGATATGTGTGATGCATGTCTATAGTATACATGATGTTTCTGAAAGATATCTTCTATCTATATACTCTCACAATCTTATTTATATTGTCCAATTCGTTCTCTCAAACCTTCCTACCTGATTATATATCTATCCAATAATATTTTTAATATGTAGCTATTTATATTATTAATAAAATTTTATGTTGCACTAATATTAAAAATAAAACCAACAACAAAATAAGATGGTCACGAATAAAAATAATGAGCATGACAACATCTTAGAAATTGGTAGAGAGGGGATAATTTTTTAGCTTCCTTTTCGAGTGAATGATGACCTTATTGGATTGGAGAATGTTAACTAATTGGGAAGTTGGATATGACATAATCAAAGTTGAATTAGTGCTTGGGTATTGCCAATTAAATAATGTATTTTTTTCCGAGTTTGTATCTTACTTCAATATAAAACTACACACAACTTTTTAGTAATTAAAACATGGTATTTTTGCTGACACGTTTTATCTAATACTACACATACTATTGTAAAGTGTTGTGGAGTCTTAAATTTTACGATACAAAGACATATAGTGTTAGAATAGGCATTTATTGAACTTATCTTCTTTTCAAAAACTTTAACTAGAAAAAAATCAAGAAATAAATAAATGAAAATATAATGGAATTTAGTGTAGTGTAGAGACGGCGGACATGAAAAGGGCAAGAAATTGTCTTTGCCGAAGCAATATACGGTGGGAGCGTGTAAGGCGGCCCGGGTAGGCGGCAAGCGTGTAAGGCGGCGGGGCAAGATTACGGCGCGGCGCTCGAATTATGGCCGGGAACGGAGAGCGGGGGGGGGGGCTAGGGTTTGGCCCCCATTGTATTCCTCTTCTTCCTCGCTCGTGCGCTGCGCTTGCTGAATTTGGCTGTCGGCGTTCTTGCATTCTTGCGTTAGTTGGTGTTTTCTTGCATTCTCGCTCGCGTAGTTCTGGCCTCCACAGTCGCTAGCTTGTGGCCTCGAAATTAGCTATCTCCTGGCCTCGAAGGTTGTGTTCGTTCATGTTTATATAGTCTCTTTTGTATCTACTCGCTCTTTTTGCTCTGCTTCTTGCTTCTTGCTCTGCTCCCCGACGCTTTTTGCTTCTCTTAGCTCTGCGCCTCGACCCTATTAGCTTAGAATCTGCTTTTAGATATATTCGCGGCATCAAGTGGGTGGCTCGTTTGACGCCGCTGCGCGACTTTGGCGCGCGCTCACCAAAGTTCCTGGACTTCACAACCTTCTCTGTAAGTTAACTGCCAATGTTTGTAACTTTTGGTTTGCAATTTCAGTCTGTGGTGTTTGCAATTTGTGGTCATTTCTGTCAGTTTTTCGGACTTCAGGAGTTGAATTTTACTAGGTTTCGGGATCCTTGAAATTTGAGTGACTACATTGGAAAAGATGAGGAGGAAGTTTGAGTTTAGATGTCTGATTTAGGAAAGCAGAGGAAACTGGCCTATTGGAGCTGGTTCATAAAATTTCTGAACCCTGATTTTTAAGAGCAAATCTAGAATGTGAATGTTGGAACAAAAGAGGTGGCTGTGTTTGAGCTGTTTAGGGTTGATTCGAGGAAGTTAATGAACTTGATGAATTTCGAATTGGTGAGAGTTGTCAATGAGGTTTTTCCCAGTGATTTTAGATAATTAGAATGCTTGTGTTCACTACCAGAGCATCGGTTTGTGAATCAATTGCAATTGAATTGGTCTACTATGTGATTCTTTCATACTTGAATCTCCGTTAGTGTTGAGAATTTCACTTTGAATCAGTCATAGTAAAGTCTTTTGTTCTAATCATTCATTGTTTACAATTATTCATTGTTTGCTTCAGGAGTAGGACGAAGCCGAGGCTTGTCCAGTTTATTTCGGTATCCACAGTCTAGCAGGGAAGCAGACAACAAAATGGGTGAGTATTCAATATTTAACTCTCGCTGAATGTGACTAAGTTTCCGCGGAATAGTTTGGCATTGGATATATGTGCTCACATGTTCTTCAAAATACTAGTTTTGAACATACTTAGCGTAGAGAACAATTCAGATCGATTGAACCGTAGCCGAGTTGTGTTGATGTTCGAAAGGTTCAATAAAGATAAGCAGTTCAAATGGACCGGAGTTGAATTGGAAACACAGTTTTTTACCTTTGCATGCCACCGACATTATAGACTACAGTGAGATTCAACCCCGGCCGAGTTGAATTCTCGATCCATTCGTTTTTGGCGAGTTGAACAGTCCATCCAATTCGTTTCTGAGAGTTAAAACGCGAGTTCATAGACAAGGGGGAATTCAACTCGACCCGTGTTGAATCTGTGCCCTAGAATCCCTTTAACAGTGAATGATAGCTTAGGCTTGAACGATTCAACTCGATTCGAGTTGAATCCAGACAAGACAAGATATAAGGGTACTGATATACTTCCCCCACATGTGCTACTTACTCGCCGCAGCCCGAACAATTTAACTCGACTCGAGTTAAATCGATAAATTACTGTTATAGTGTTAGTAAAATATTCAACTCGATACGAGTTGAATTAATTTTGCGCATGTACTAAAAAAGACTATTAATCAACTCGACTCGAGTTGAATCGATATAATACGAGAAATATTATCAGTGTACATATTCAACTCGACTCGAGTTGAATTATTGTAGAGCATAATAAAGCAGAAAAATAATCCAACTCGAATCGAGTTGAAATAGGAAGGAACTTATAATAATTTCATGCAGTTTAAAGAGATCCATAATAATCAACTCGAGTCGAGTTGAATTATTGGATGATAGAAATTACTTAAAACAGACAGAGTATCCATTGGGCTGAAAACTGACATGACATACTCAACTAGACTAATGCACAATCCTCTGACTGAAATTGACAAAATACATGGGATGATACGAACACCTTGATTAGAGTTGAAATGATGAACTTTCAGTCTCAGCATTAATTCAACTCGAGTCGAGTTGAAAGTAACTAAGTTCTGTATTGAGAAACCACAAAACGCCATGATGGATACTTTCAACTCGAATCGAGTTGAATCCCACTTCCTTGCTAATGATAATCGTAGACTAACAGATAGAGATAGAATGCAATTTCAACTCGACTCGAGTTGAATAACACTTACTTGGACAGTTGCTACCGATAATAGTAGACTAACAGAGAAAATTAGAATGCTATTTCAACTCGACTCGAGTTGAATACTAATCCTTGCAATTCGTATACATAAATACTAAGTTTGCTTCTCTTTCTCATCAGGAGAAAATCCCAAGGAGAGGCTCTCAGCCTTCTTCAGTCTATATGTTCCTGAAAAAGATAGCGAGGTCGCAGCTCCCGAAATATTTGGCGACATGTGGGTGCACAGAGAGCCTACGGATGTCGAATGGTGGAGTATGCTCCTCGCACCGCACATGGACAAGCTCGCTGTCGTCACCAAGTACAGGGGAGCAGAGTGCAACCTTCCTGTGAATTTGGAGGAGAACATCATCGATGTTGTCGTCCTCAACATGCACTGGATTTGCGTGACGTGCATCGTGGACGACCCCAATAAGGACACGGCTGTAGACCAAGACTACAGGTTCACGTACATGATCGACACAACAAAGATGGATTTCGACATTTGGGCATATGTGGAGAGTATAAAAAATACTCCTTACGAACCCTTGGCGAAGAATGTCGAGCAACACATTCGCGAGTTTCGATTTACAACCGAAATCGGTGACCAGCAGCCACCAAGTATTCTTGCGCCTCGTCTCCGATCACTCGTCACTGCCATGGTGAACTTCAAGGCAAAGCTGCAACGCAAGAAGATCCAAATGTAGCCCCTTCGTTTGATGCAGGAAGTAAGCATGCATAGCGGCAGCCACGAGTCCATCCTATATCAGACTCCTGAGGCGACGGGATCGAAGAGGCGCAAGGCAAATCCGTCCACAGCTCAGCGGGGGTCGACGCAAAAGAAGCTCAAATCAGTCACGAGGAAGAAGTCGACCCTGGCCGACTCCATTGAGATTGAACAAGCGAGCTTAGTGTTGGCCTTGACGGAAGTACCCATCGACAATGTAGACAAAGTTGTCGATTACAAGGAGTCCATGAATGCCTTCAAGAACTACTGGGGGCTTTGCCAAGACTCATACATCTTCGGCTCAGATGTGACTTACGAGATTCCAATCGAGCGTCTATTTACCCCCCCCCCAGACCTGAACATCTGGAACCTTGAGCAGGAAAAAGTCAAGCACACGATGCATTTCCTGATTGAGATGTGCGATAAGGACAAGAAGAACACCCTCTGCGTCTATCCAAAGGATCAGCTCGTTAAACCCCGATCTTGGGAGGAGATAAAGGACGAGGAGTTCTACATGGTCAACGGACAACATTGTGTCGAGGCATCCAAGCAGTTGCAAAACCGGCTCGATGTAGACGCTAGCATCAGGGATGCATTCAAGACATGGGACTGCTTCGTGGTGTGGAACGAAGATAAGCCCATCATTCGGAGAATCTCCACGTTCTACAACAAGGTCAAACACTTCATGAATACAAATCCGACGTGGGCGACAAACATCATCGGGGCGCGGGAGCTGTGGGAAAGCCTTGGTAGACCAGAGAATCCGAAGGAGGCTGTTGAGGTTGGCAGGACCGTCACACAGAGGCCCAACAAGGGCAAGAAACCTGCAAGGGACAATTTCAACGTATGTGTACCTCCATTCAACTCAATTCGAGTTGAATACTATCCTACACTACTAACGATGATTTTTAGATTTCATTCCCGCTGTAACCTATTTCAACTCGACTCGAGTTAAATATCTAACTCAATATCATACACGGTTGATACAGGAGTTCATGGAAGCTATCAGGACTAGATCTGCTCTCATCGACGTCAAGAACGCCCAGAGAGCAGTGACAACTAGCAAGGCGGCCAGAGAGAAACTCAACATCCAAAATGAGCTAAAAATCATCACTGCTCCAAATGATGTCTACGACGTCTGGTCTGAGCTTATCTCATCCGCATCCCAAGGGGAGCTGATCGACCCCGACACAGGAAGGAAGATGAAGGAGTTGGGGAAATGGAAGTCTGATCATGGACAGCTCACCAGGGAGTTCTTCAAATGGATCGGAAACTGTAGCTACGCCCAGATCAAGCGATTAGCCGAGCATATGCTGAACAGACCGAACCAAAAACGGCGACACCAGTACCCCAAAGTCACATTGAAGCAGATGAAGGGTGTGCTTGTAGATTGCTACAGCTCTTACGACTGGCTGGAGCGCTGCAAGAGGAAGACCATCGTGAAGCGCGTGATTCACAGCATGCGCCCTGACTTAATGCTGTTCAGCACGAGTGGGGACTTCAAGAAGGAGAGCTGGAAGAAATTCAAGGCCGATTTTAAGATCACTCCAGCTACACTAAACGTTCTCATCACGAATCCCGGGGAATCCTTCTTCACGCTGGCGAAATTCCCCAGCAACAAGAACAAGTCCTTTGAGCAACTCTTGCCGTATGCAGCAGAGTTCTTCAGATGCTTCCTCGCCAACAAGGGGAAGTTCTAGGTTCCAAGGGGCGAAACAAACTTCAGGGCCTACAACCTGGAGGACAATGTTCTAGGGGAATGGCACGATGACTCTTGGAATGAACAGTCCGCTAAGAGAATCAAGGTCGGAATAATGGACTTCCGTAATATCCCCGGAGCACAGGAGGAATCAGCGTCATCGAGCTCGTCAGCAGGCTCCTACTTCTACAACGTGCTCCAAGTCCTAAAGTTTATCGCGGACCCTGTGGTAACTGAAATCCCCGTTTGGGTTTGGATCTGCGGAAGTAAGGATGCTGAGGCGAAGATCAAGAATCACCTCGATAGTTGCGAGTTCGGAGCAAACTACAAGATAGAGTATGCGGAATATGTTCCGGCTCCTTACGAGCGACTCGAGGATCAAACCTCGTCGAAGGCAAGGGCCAAGGATCATGTCCAGATCCTCTTCTTGTTTCGAAAATCTCAGAAGTTGAGGATTTCGAATCTCCCCAAGTTCTTCCAGGCCCCCGACACTCCACAGTTCAAGATCTGCGGGAGATACAACGAGCTCGAGTACCGTATTTATAATACAGAATTGAGGATAGAGCTCTACATGAAGCTGCTTGATATCTTCTGCAAGGAAGGGGATGCGATCCTCAGTGTTTTTGGAGGCGGGAAGCTCTATTGTGCGGCCTGGGTAAGGATATCCTATGTATTTCAACTCGATTCGAGTTAAATAGTTCGCCATGACTCTGTTGCTTGCTATGCTAGTTGTATTTAAGTCGAGTCGAGTTCAGTGCGCACCTCGGTGACCAGGGATCGTTTTACACTAAGTTGAATTCTATTCAACTCGACTCGAGTTGAATGGATTACTAAGTATGCAACAAAATCATGTTCTTACATGCGTTATTATATTTAACTCAACTCGAGTTAAATTTGGTGTTTGATGGCACTTAGAGTTTATATTTGGTATTCAACTCGACTCGAGTTGAATGCACACAGCATAGTAGTCTGGTTGTGCTCTCACGCCCACCTCCATTTCAACTCGATTTGAGTTAAACTTTCACATGATTGACGTTGCATCTCTTGATGTGTCTACTTGCGATGTGTTCACGATGAATTACACGATCAGCTCCAAATAAAGAGCACGATGAAGTTGTCGACTTTCCTTGAATGTCTTCAACTTGGATCGTCGAGATTTCAAGAAGGGTACCCGATCGACGAGGCTTCCTTATCCAGGGAGAGACTGGAAGCACCACTACCCCCCATGAAGACGGAGAAGGGGAATGTCGCGACCCTAATAACTCCAACACATTTTTTTCTTAGTGAGCCTTACTTGGTAGCGGAATTATAGCTCACTTAGTTGGTAGCAACCGGCCACGACTTTGCTAACACTTGCATGTGCCCGCACACACAATGTTAGCACCATTCTAAGTCAAGGTGTCCAACCCACCTTGACTCCATAACTCATTACCGGATACTCATAACTCATTACCCGGAACTCCCACCAACACATGGGCATGCCAACCCGGAACTCCCACCAACACATGGGCATGCCACTTGGTGGCACGGGGCGGCCTTCCACAAATGTCCAAGCTCCCAAGGGTGCTACTAATCACCCCCGGAGCTAACCGCCCTTATCCATTGTCCAACTTCCCACTAGTCCCCCTTTCCACTCTTGTCTCTCACTTCATTTGGGACATTGCCGGAAATCCTCCCGGAATCCGGCACTAGTTTTCCTGGGGACTAGTTTGGAGCGGGACTCTCTCCAACCCGATGTTGCGGGATGCTCAAGAGCATCCCACAATGCCCAAGGTGTGGAAGTGAGGCTTCATTTCCATGCCTCACCCTTTTGAGCCATTCCCGGTTACTCCCGAGAACCGGCACTACTTATCACGGGGACTAACTTGGAGAGGGACACTTCCCAACCCCATGTTTAGAGATGCTCCAAAGCACTCTCCATTTTCCACAAGGTGCGGGAGTGAGGCCCCATCCCAAGCCTCACCACTTGGAGCCACCCTGGCTCCTCAAGGCACCATGTGCAAGTGAGGAGGCAGACCACCCCTCCTCATATTACTCTCTGGAGTCTTCGGTAGGCCCCCCCTTCTTGTTTTGAGGGGCCTTCCGTGACACAATTTCTTTTTGGAAGACCACCCGTTTTTGCCTTAGTCTCAAAAACGGGCCATAACTTCTCCTCGGGCTAGCTCCTAGCTTAGGTATCCAAATGGGACGTGCGAGCCCATTTTCGACATCTACAATTTGAGTACATATCGATGGACTACCTATTAGCCTCAATCGGGTCTGTCGTAAGGGAGATATGCCCCTCTGAACATTCGGTGTCCCGGGAGGCAACATTCCCGAGTCCCGAAGTCCCGACCACTGTGAGGAGCCATATCTCCTAAACTATTGCTTTGCTCATCATGAGCCTTAGCTACCTAGAAAGCCCTTGTCATTAGATTTCCAGCAACATGCAACATGACGCCCTCCACGAAGGTCGACACATTGAGTCCCGAAAGGCAACACTCCCGAGTCCCGGAGTGTCCCGGAACACGCTCCAACTTCGGAGAGCCATATCTCATGACTCACAACTCCAAATCGCGCGTTTCTTAGACCCATGGGTGCGTGCTTGAACAAGGTTTGCAACCATGTAAGGCACGCCACCAAGTTTGTCCCGAGCACGACAATATTGTGTGCTGTTTGCTCAGGACTCTCCTTGGTCACCTCACCTTGTCTCTTGCCAAGCCCGGGGCGTCACTCCCAGGGTCCTCTCGGCTCACCACGGTGTTCGGGCATCCTTTGGAAAGGGATGTGACAGGGAAGGGGAAGAAGAAGGTCAGGGGAGTAGAGTTACCTCTTGACGTGAATGACCCAAGACCGATCGCAATCGGGTCAAGTGATGACGATGACGATCCTGTCCAGGATGTTGAGGCCTACGGTTCCCAACACCCGGTAACGCCCCTAACTGGACGAGGCTCATCTTCTCATCTTCCTCATCCCCAGGAACAAGGCTACTCGGATACCTCTCTTCGGGCTTCCACGCCATCGCCTCGGAAGAGGAAAAGAGAGTCACTATCCGTTGAAACTCTGATGGAGAAGCTCGTCAGAATGCAGGAGGAAGCGCAGGCGCGACAAAGGGCGGATGTTGAAGCAATGCTTGCTCGAGAGCGCGAGGAACGCAGAGCCCAGAGACAGGAGGATGAGCAACGATGGAAGTTTATGTTGACAGAGGCCTTCGCGAGAATACCAGAGATGGTAGTCCAAGCAATGTCGCACCTGAATGCAAAGCTTCTCCTCTCCATTCAACCAAGTCATAGTAAACCTCTGCTCCTAACCCACGGGCCTACTCAGTCTTCCGACAGCGGTGCAGCTCGACATGCATCTCCCCAACGTTCCCTCCGAGGCACGCCTTCTCAGTCGACTGCAGCTCCCTCATCTGCGGGCAACATCGATCAAGTTGTTTCTAGGGATCAAGGCCCATCAAGTTGCTCCACACCATCGGACCCAGTCGAGTCGGAACGGAAGGCCGTGGATGAAGAAGAGCAGATAGGAACACAGGATCAGACTCTCGATCGGAACGTTACCGAATCAGGTTGAACTCCACAATCTAGTCTTTCATTTAACTCGACCTGAGTTGAATTTCTCCTTCGGTTACTGGAAGTTCGCCTGTAGAAGCCTTCGAGAGTTGTTGTTAGCCTAGTATATATATTCCCCTAGGACAGTTTTGTTAGATTGGACTTGGTGTTCATCGTGTAAATACTTTTTGTATATGACGCTCATTTTTGAACGCAGAGTTTGGAATACAATCATATTTTCTTACACATTTTCTCCCTCTGATTTCTACGCAGGCTCTATTGATTTGCGAAGTGTTCCGAATGTTTGTTTGTCTCATGACGTCCCCCCTATGGAAGACACTAGTCCTTTCAGTCCGTTTCATGGAGAGCCAAGTAACACGCCGCAAGATGATCACAATGAAGGTCACACTCCGGATTCAATCCTGCTCTAGGTTCACATTCCTCTTCCATCCTCGACCGCTGTACAAGATTCACAAACAGCTAAAACTCAATCAGAGACGCCGGTAAGCTGCTCCTTTTCCAAAATCTCATTCAATCCTTTCTTTATTAGTTCGGTGTGATCGCATTGTTTGGATTTGGGATTTCTTAGTGTTATAGAAATGGTCAGTCTTGAAATGTGGCAGTGCAGTACTTAACTGTATACACATTTTTCTGCCCCCCTTCTGAACAGGAGATGAGTCATTCCCACAATCCGGTAGTTGCAGCCACGGAGGATATCCCTCGTTCTATTCCTTCAAGGGTGCCATGCAAGTGGCTCAATGTCATCCTGGACTTGAACGGTATCCTCTGTGTCTGCAAGGAGAAGAGATTCATGCCAAAGGACCAAGTTTACAACATGGTCGCGAGTGCACATTCCTCTGTCCTACCCGCTCCGATTGGTCCCAAGGCTGTTTTCGTCGGCCCTTCTGCCTTGATTTCCTTCGTGAGTTGACTGAAGTTGCATACGTCTCCGTATGGAGTTCAATGGTTCATGGGACCACGAAGTCCATATGTGACTACTTGTTCCGGGGTGTGCCATCCCCGTGCCTTGTTTGGGAGCAGAACTCATGTGAGGTTGTCAAGGTTCGTGGACCGCGGAATAAGTTGTCCAACTTCAAGTTGAAGGGGACTAATAAGGATCTCTTCCTCAAACCACTGGATATGCTTTTCAATGGTCTAAACTCAAAGTTTAATGAGTGTTAGCCGGGCGTGTATGGAAGTGCGTTTGTGAGACTACCTAAGTCGACCACTGTGGTATTTTTAAGGCAACGTAGAGTCTTTGGTGGAGTGGAGGAGGGAAGGGAAGACCTGTCAGCTTCAAAGAACACTTCGAAGTCTGGACTGAACCGGCCAAGACCCCGTGGGAGGTCCTGTTGACTACCGGTGAGTTTGAAGGTAACTCAGCGTTGGCTTCCGTGGGCCTTTGATGGCTTGGAGTTCAGTATCCTCGTTGTCAACGTTGGCGCCAAAGACCGGCGTTGGTGCAAGAGACTTATGCTAGTCTTGGCCAGCGAGGGAGTTACAGATATCTCAAGAAGAGGAAGAAAACCGAAGAAGAAAAGGGGAGAGGAAAGAGAGAGAAGAAGGAGAGCCTTGGTGCCAGCGATGTCTTGCGTTGTGTGGCACTTAGGCAGCGTTGAGAAGGAAGGGCGCTTCCCCAGCAGCGCGCCACAGCCCACGAGGAAGGGCGAAGGAAACAGCAGGAAGTAATGGCCAGGCAATCGTAGAATCATAACAAGTTAGGATTGTGCAGGTTAGGTAGATAGCAGGGACTCAGATGTAGAGAGAAGACTGGCCATGGCCTTGTATTGATAATGGAAAATGAGTACAAACAGTTTGCTCCTAATCCTCTCTATCAATGCATGTCAAGAAAAACCAGTGTCTACTCTGCTGCAACTACACTCTTAAGTAGCCGATGTCGTCCAAAGTCCCTGCTGCCGTTCGGTGGCCCTATCCTCCCGCCTTGATCGCGACTCCCCTTTTGGCAACGTTGGCTTCGGTAACATTTTGCCTCCCTTTTGAGAGTGCAATCTGTCCCCGCATTGGTCAACGACGAGACGTTCGTTCGGCTGGTCGACGGTTAGGTCGAGTAACCTTGCGGGGTACCTGATGTCCTCGTCGTGGAGGCACTTGCCTGCCATAGATGTCTTTGATGGCTGCGGCTATGCCCCTGTGCAGCAAATTCTTATCCCGCACCGAAATGGCATGACTGTAGATGTCGTGTACAGTTTTGTCTAGCTTTTTATCGCACCCTGGGCAGTGGACATCGTTGGCTTCAGGGTCGGAGAACTTACAAGCTAAATCTGGGTTTTCGATGAAGTATTTTGCAGACTTCTTCTTGCGCGTCAGTGATCTCCTCCTCGTCTTCACTGGTGTCTCCTGTGGTGACACCCCACGCGGCATCGTCTAGTAATCCAATCAGATGTTTCCTATGTTCTGCAAATGACTTAGGTGTCGTGTGTACCGATTGTTCGGGGCTTGGCGCCGTGGATTTCGGTGAAGGAGGTTGGTTAGGCGTGCTGTCGTCAGTGGCCGGTTGTCTTGGGGATGGCAACGGTGTTTCATCGGCATCAGTGAAGTGATCAGGTATGTGCACCTGCTCCGCCTGTTGGTCCACCGGCACTACCTGAAATCTGTCTTCATATACAGTGGTGTCGATCGGGGCGGCTTGGTCCTCAGCCACGGGTGCCTTCATGTCTTGAGCAACGGTTGGGGTGTTGCTCACTTCCTCCATTAGGTCGCCATTGGTGGCTGTGTCGCCAACTTCGAGGCTCATGGTGTTGTCGTAGGACCCGTCATAATCCGGTTCGTCAAGTCCCAAGTCTCGTAATACCTGGTCGACACACAACGTGACGTAATCCTCCGGCAACTGTTGGCTAGCGGGGTATTTGCACATTGTGTCAAACATGTTAAACGCAATGGCATTGGCAGCATTGTTGATCCACAGCCTCTTGTTGCCCTCAAAATTCTCTATGTTATTCTGCAGCTCTCTCTGCTGCATAACATCTGCAGGGGCATCCTGTTGGCACCGTTGGTGTGTCTCACAAAGAAATTGGTATTGCCCTCTTAGAGCGGCTTGATCGGCCTCCAATGCCTTCACATATTCGTGGGCGTGGTCTCGCTCCTGCTCAATCGTTTGAATCGGATTGTTAGCGGTATTGAGATCTCATTCCAAGCTACTCACCCTGTTGGCTAAGATATGTCGGTCTTCGGTGGCCTGTTGCAGATCGCGCTGGAGTTGGGACAGTTTGTCGTCCCTCTTATGTATCTCGGCGTTCGCAGCTCGCAACTTTTGAGCGTTGCCTACTTCCAACTCCCGGACACGGGTGTCTAAGGCGCCTTTGTCTGCTTCGGCAGCATCGTACTGTGTGAGTAGTGCCTGTACACACAGGTTTAGGGCATTGGCCTGGGCTTGGATCTGCTTCCTTGGTGACATTTGGGTAGCTTCTCCCGTTGCCTGTGTCTCAAACTGAATTCGAGGGCGCTTGTTGGACATTACTACCGCAGTTGTCGGAACAACCACTGGTGGTGGTACGGGCGCACTTCGCTGGATGTCAGCAAAAGTCATCACTGGCGGCAGTGTGTAATACTTCCTGTGATAGGCCAGTGTGCGCAGAATGAAAGCCGACAAGAAGGGGCCGATGGGGCTAACGTAGCCTTGCCTCTTCTGATAATTCTTTAGCTCGAGGCGCAAGTTCTGGTCCACCAGCATTCCCCAATTGATTTTTGCGCCGGCCTCGGTTAGTAACAGGAGCTCCAATGTCTGCGCTGGCACCATGTTACAGTTGAGTCTGAAAAATACTTGACTCAGGATTCCGCGGAGCCTAACATACCACGGCTCTGGGAGTTTGGCACCGACCTGCCGCACATCGTATCCCTTGTCTGGATCGAAGTGCACATTTGGGAACCTCGCCTGCAAGTCAACTTTAGCATATCCACAGTCTTCCGTCCACCGAGTAAGCCCTGTTCCATCCCACCCATACTGTTGAAACAAGTAGTATGGTGAGAACTGCACTTCTATGCCGTCCACGGTGCCTGTGGTAAAAGCATTCGAGTCCGTGTGCTTCTCCATGCTGTCAATGAACTGTCTGCAACGTCCAATGTCCAGGTTCCACTGGTGCATATCATCGCGGTAGCGGTGAATGCCTGTCTCTGCCGCCCATACGTTGTCAATGCGCGAAATCCAATCTGTTAGGTTTTTTGGAACATGAAACGGAGGCAACAGTGGCGGTCGGCGCTGTGCCATTGTCACCGCACAGGGGCGAGGACTCCGGAATGGCAACTGTGCGAGGGAAAAAAGCCGTCTAAGGAGGAGGAGAAAAAACAATGCTGACCGGCTATGGAGGCGGATTGAGAGAGGAAATGGAGGCAGAGGGCTCCGGAGTGTCAACGGTGTGAAGGTGAGAAGCTGTCTAAGGAGAAGCAATGTCGACTGAGTGTGGGAGCCGTCTGAGAGAGAAGGTGAAAGCCGAGAGCAACAAGGGTGAGTAAAAGTCGGCCTTGTGCAAAAAGTGAGGCACTGACTGCCAGTGCCTCCCCTTAAGTAGCTTCCGGTGCCCGAAATGATGGCTGTTGTTGGCGGCTGAGAAGTGCCCGACGGGAATGATTGTGTGGGAGTGGTGTCGGCAGCTTGAATAGGCCTTTGAATGCCTACTACTGTTGGCAGCCGGTTGTCAATCATGGGGGCATCAATGGGGGCATCATGGTTTGTTATGATGGTCCTATCCTTTGGGCATCCATGTTGGCTTTGATGGCGGTACCCATTATCACATGGGGCATCATGGGTAACATGGATGTGGTTAATGTAGGCCACCATGGGTGCATCTCCCCCTTCTTCGTTGCCTTCGGTCGGCTTCCTGTTTTGTCCTTCTGTGTCCATGCGTTGTCCTTCGGTGCCTGAGTCACTTGTGCCCTTGTCTGTGGTTGGCTTTTGTAATTGTGTATCCTCTGTTGCCAACTGGTGAGCTTCGTTGACTAAATTATCATGAAGTTGTCCCAGACTCAGTGCCGGTTCTGTCTGATTGTTCTGACTGTGGTAATGTTTAAGTTTGGCTGCATAGACAATCGTGGCATGTGCATCATAGTTGTCTTCGTTGACGAGCAACAAGGTGTTGTTTGGTAATACTAACTGCACGCAGTATGGCCCGTGCCATACTGATTCGAACTTTGATTTGCGCAACTTTGGATCTCGGGGACACCAGAGAACTTGGTCGCCTTTGTGAAACACGCGATGGGGCTGTGAACCCTGAAAATACTTAGCGCTGAGCACGTGTTTGTGTAAAATGTTTTCGTAGGCATCATTTCGGAGTTCTTCTAACTTGTGCAGATCCTCCATCCGGGCTGCCAACACACGATGTGGTGCAATGTCTTTTGGGTGGAGTGATTTGAAGGTTGGCACCAGGTATTCTGTTGGCAACAGGGGCTGCGTGCCATAGACTAGCTCAAAGGGACTTGCCTGAGTAGCCGACTTGGTGGCGACACGGTACGCCCATAGCGCTGCAGGTAAGCAATCATCCCAGTCTCCAAAGTTGGCTTGAGTAAATTTGCGCAACATGTTAATAATTGTTTTGTTCGTGGATTCTGCCTAGCCGTTCCCCTGGGAGTAATACATTGTGCTCGTTCTTTGCTTGATGAGATGCTTCTCCATTAATTCCTCGATGACAGCGTTGACAAAATGCGTCCCTTGATCAGAGACGATTTCTAGAGGGCACCCAAATCGTGTAATAATATTATCATAGATAAATGTCGCGGTCACCATGGTAGTGTTGTTTCGCAATGGTTTTGCTTCCACCCATTTTGTTGTGTAGTCCGTGGCAACGAGTATGTACTTGTACCCTTGCTTAGTCACCGGGCGAATGGGGCCAACAAAGTCTAGTCCCCATCTCTGGAATGGTCCCAGTGTTGGTATAGGCTTCAAAGGCACCTTTCCCTGGTATTGAAAATTAGTGGCTGCCGTCTGACAGGCATGACAGTTCTTAATGTAGGCAAAGGTGTCTTTGTGCAACGTTGGCCACCAGTATTTTGCTGCCAATATCTCTTAATGGTTGTTTCTGGTCCTTGATGTCCCCCTGCTGGCCCATCGTGTAGGTGAGAAATGATAGTTTGTTGCTGATGAGTTGGTACACACAAACGTACCTCGTAGTCGAGCTCTTTTCGGTACAGTTGGCCTTGGACGACTGTGTATGGCAACGTAGTGCGCACAAACTTGATTTTTTGCGTTCCTGTTGTGTCAGCGGGTAGCGTGCCATGAACCAGATAGTTCATGATGTGCTGTCTCCAATCAGCGGCTTCCGTTGTCTCCGCTGGCTGCATCGGTGCTGGTTGTGTAGGCTTCATTGACTCCGTTGCTTGTATCGAAGCCGTTTGTATGTATGGTTCATTGAATGAATCATCAATGCCTTCTTCAGTTGTGTTGGTGTCTCTTGATAAGTAATCTGCTTTAATGTGCCTTTTGCCTGGGATGTAGACTACCTCAAAATAATACTCCATGAGAATCATGATCCATCGCGCTACTCTCCCCGTGATCAATGGCTAATTCACTAGATAAGACAGACTATGATGATCTACCATGAACCTAAATTTGTTACCAAGTAGGTAATGTCTAAACTTCTTCACGGCGTATATCATGGCGAGTGCTTCCCGTTCCGTAGTGGAATAATTTCTCTCTGCCTGGTTGAGTAATCTACTTGCGTAGGCTACGGGTTGATCATGTTTGCCATCCACATTTTGAGCTAACATGAACCCCACGGCGATCTGAGAGGCATCGGTGTGAACATGGAATTGTTTCGTCCAATCCGGTGCCAACAGTATAGGTGCCCTTGAATAGGCTTGTTTAATTTTCTCTAAGGCAGCTTGGGCTTCTGGTGTCCAGTCACGTGGGTAGGTGTAGCCAACATGGTTCAGCTTGGTATTCGGAGCCATAATGTGAGCAAGTTTCTCGATATACATTCGGTTGAATTGTGACAATCCTAACACTCTTTGGACGCCTACTTGATCAGTGGGAGGTGTCATGTCCATGATGTCCTGGATTTTGGCCGGATCTGGAAGTTTGCCATATTTACACACTATATATCCCAGGATGACTCCCGCAAAGAATAGGAACATACACTTGTTGGCATTGAGACTTACCCCGTTCTGTCGACAAGCCTGGAATATCTGTCGTAATTGGTCAACGTGATCTTTCATCCGCCTGTACATCGTCCCATCATCCAGGTAAATGCGAAAAAACCTTTTTAGGTACAGTCAAAATATTAATTCCATGACTCTCTGAAATGTCATTGGTGCATTCTTGGCTCCAAATGGCATCCTTTCAAATTGATATGGCCCCCATTCCGTGGAAAAAGCCGTTTTATTTTTGTCCTGTTCCGCCATGGCAACTTGGTAGTATCCGGAAAAACAATCCAGGAAGGAGTACATTTCATGCCCGGCAACTTTGTCGATGATTTCTTCCATATGAGGCAACGGATAGTGATCTTTTTTGGTGGCTGCGTTTAATTTTTGAAAGTCGACACAGATCCGCAGGGCACCGTTTTTCTTTGGTATGATGACCATGGGAGACAACCAGGGGGCAGCATCGACTAGTGATATAAACTTAGCACTGAGCAGTTTCTCTAGTTCTGTTTTTACTTTGGCAGCGTAGTTCGGATTCATACGGTACCTTCGTTGTTGTACAGGTTGTGCATTGGGCTTCAAGTCGATGGTGTGCTCGGCTATGTTGCGCGGTATGCCCTTGAGATCCTCATGTGTCCATGCAAATATGTCTCGAAACTCCTTGAATAGTGCAACGGTGGCCTACTTCATGACATCCGGAGCGTCGGCGTTAATTTTCACATACTTGGGTTCTTCTTCGCTGCCCAGGTTGACTAATTCAATTTTCTCCTTGGCACCGTTAGTCCATCCCGTGACAACTTGGTCTTCAAGTGCTTTTGTTGCCGGGGTAGCATTTACTGTGATATCTTCTGTAAATTCCTCAGTAAAACGCGAGGGTATATCTAATGCTTCTTCCTGCGGTACAATGCCGGCCAAATGAATTTCGGCAACTGGGATCAACGAGGGGTCAGCATGAAAGACTAAAGCTTCCTGTTCTGGGCTTAGCCCTCTGACCCAATTGGTGCCTGCTCGATTGCGGATTTGGTCAACTTTAGCCTTGGTAACACATCTGTTTACGGGATGGACGATTGTCCTGCCATGGTGGTGTAATCTAATTTGATTCGGGGCCCAATCATGCACGGCATTCATATTACGTAACCATGGTCTACCAAGTATGATAGGGAAATTGGTAGTATCTGGCATGTCAATGACGACGAAGGTTGCTGGTGTTGATATGCCATGCGTGGTAATGGCTACAGTGGCTAGAATTCCTAAGGGTGTGACAGGGGCATTGTTGGCCATCCTTAGTATGAACTAAGCCATTTCTGGTGATGGGAATCCGAGCTGCCGACGCAGACCTTCACTCATATCGTTGACACCGGAGCCTCCATCTACTAAAACGTTAGACAGCTTGTGTGTGCCTAACCGTAAATGTATTACTGCAGCGTCAGGATCAATAGTGGTAGCATTGTTGTCTACAGTCTCCAATGCTGTCGATGCGTTGAGTAATGTTGTCTGTTGCAAGTATTTCTGTAATTCGGGACTAATTTTTAACAAACTAGTTAGTGTGATACTTACAGTTGTATTGTCCAGTACTTGCTGTAAATTGGCTCCTGATGGGGACTCCAAGTCTTGTTGAATTTGCTGTCAAATGTTGTGTAGACGCTCCCAATGTTGTTCTGGAAATGGTTTGCGATGTTCTACCACGTGTTCCGGTGTGGCGGCTTTAGACCTCGTGTTGACGGCGGCGGTAGAAATAGTAGAGATGTTAGTCTCGGTTCCATGAACCTCTGTCAACGTTACCCCCCCTCGTCGGTTTGGGGTGGGTCCATGGTTGTCCAATGGCGTCGTAGTGTTGGGGTTTGTTTCCGTCATGGGGCGGCTTTGGAACCAACGCTGCTTTAGAACAGGGCATTGACCTCGTCGATGATGTAGGGATCCACATTCTCAACAACCATCACTTCTGCCTGGTTGGAACGCGTCGACATGGACTTCCTCGGTGTACATTGCTGCAGTGGTGGGTCGATGTCGTCTGGTGTCTTCGCTGCGGTTGTTGCCCGAAGCAAACCAACATCGTCCATTGTGAGCCTTTCCGCATGTCATGCACAGTGTCAACGTTATGCGGGCATCGTTCCGCTGTCTTTGACTCGGTAAAGGCAACAGGGGAGCTTGGGTTTTGTTAAGCAGCCCAAGCTCTCTACTGATGTCATTGGCGGCTGTTAAGATATCGGGTAGGGTTTTTACCCCTCTGATGACAATACCTTGTTGGATCCATGGCAACAACCCCTTTTTGAACCACTCGCATAAGTAGTCATCTGTTGGCCTTTGGTTCAGTTTATCAGCCAACTGTTTGAATCGATCGTAGAAGGTGTCCACAGTTTCTCCCTTTTCTTGGGTAATATTTCCCAAAGCGCGGAGAATTTCAGAGGACATCTTAAGTTTGCAAAATTTCTGCAAGAAACTTCTTTCCATATCTTCCCAGGTGGGGTTGGCATGTTCGGCTTCGAAGTCGACATACGAGTTGATATGGTTCCCTTGCAACGTAGTACCAAAGATACTCTGTAAGTCAGTAGTGGTAGAGACGCCATTAGTTCTGGCGATAACCTTAAAACGCCGGATATGCCAATCAGGGTCAGCATTGTCGTCAAACACCGGGTAGGGTATTTTGGGTAGCTTAATGAGCCTATCTCTTGCTCCTCCATCCATCGATGTAGCCACCGTTGGGTTTGCAGGAGGCACCGATGTTGACGACGAAGGCATTGCTGCGATCCCTGGACTGGGTGTAGTAGCGGAAGTGGCCGTCCTTTGCAAATGCTGGTATTGGTGGCTAAGTATTTCCAACTTGGCATTGGTGGCGTAATTTTTGGCAACAAGATCGGTCATTTGTTGCTTCATCCATTGTAAGAATTCCCTGGTGGCATCAGGGTCGTCAGTAAGTGAAACTGCTTCTGGTTCTTTGTCTTTCTGCCGCCATGTCGGCATTTTGTTCGCGTCGGGCTTCTACTCGACTTCTGAGTATCTCAGCACTCCATCCCTAGCATAGTCGCCAAAATGTTAGCCGGGCGTGTATGGAAGTGCGTTTGTGAGACTACCTAAGTCGACCACTGTGGTATTTTTAAGGCAACGTAGAGTCTTTGGTGGAGTGGAGGAGGGAAGGGAAGACCTGTCAGCGTCAAAGAACACTTCGAAGTCTGGACTGAACCGGCCAAGACCCCGTGGGAAGTCTTGTTGACTACCGGTGAGTTTGAAGGTAACTCAGCGTTGGCTTCCGTGGGCCTTTGATGGCTTGGAGTTCAGTATCCTCGTTGTCAACGTTGGCGCCAAAGACCGGCGTTGGTGCAAGAGACTTATGCTAGTCTTGGCCAGCGAGGGAGTTACAGATATCTCAAGAAGAGGAAGAAAACCGAAGAAGAAAAGGGGAGAGGAAAGAGAGAGAAGAAGGAGAGCCTTGGTGCCAGCGATGTCTTGCGTTGTGTGGCACTTAGGCAGCGTTGAGAAGGAAGGGCGCTTCCCCAGCAGCGCGCCATAGCCCACGAGGAAGGGCGAAGGAAACAGCAGGAAGTAATGGCCAGGCAATCGTAGAATCATAACAAGTTAGGATTGTGCAGGTTAGGTAGATAGCAGGGACTCAGATCACTACCAGAAAAATAGCCAGTTATTCAACTAAGAAACAAGTAATACGTCTTGTATCTTAGAGTGGAGACATGCTTTACTGGATTTGGGGCACCAATCAAGTGACGGGGCTTCAAGAGAAGACGGATCCAGAGAAATCTGTTGGTTAACCCGCTAATGTGCCTGGGTGAGTGTAACACGTTGCGACAAAGGAATGCAGGGAACGGACACCTGGGTTAAGCGGCCACGTAGACAAACCCTGTTCACACTGGGGACTGAGAGTGTAGGGGCGATGTAGATACCCTGGTGCGTTGATACTCTGGTGCGCTGATACCCTGTGCGATGTTACCGCATACCCTGATATATACTTCATCATCTCGTCGCTATTGTACGGGATGAATATCACAAGTGGTCATGAAAATCGAGAACTTCAAGACTTACCTCGATATGAGCGTCGTGAGCAGTTCTCTCGGCATCTTTCAGGATCACCACTTGCATGATCCTCATCTGTTTCAGCTCTTTAAGTTTTTCAAATAGGAACTTCATCTCTCTGGACAGAAGCCGCAGAGTCGGGTAAGGTTAAATGGAACGATCGTTAAATAAGCTCCCCACTTGACTGTTCCAAGTTTGATTACGGTACTTAATTTCAGCATAATGAACTCGATCTTCTCCGAATCAAGGGGTGTACATATACGAACCTTTTGAGGACCTCAACAGTATCTTTGAGATGGTTCATTTCTGCAGCTTCCGAAGTCAGCAATCCCAGGTTGAAACCCCTTTGTACCTTGTCTCCAGGTTTCCATCCTGTGCGATGTTACCGCATACCTTACTACGGATATACTCTGGTCAAGCCCTGGAATTCGCTTACAAGACCGCTAGCTGCTGAAACCTAGGTCAACAACTTGGGGTGGGGGGGGTTATGGGGGGGTGTAGTAGTTATCATGCCACGGCCCACAAGTGTTCAAAGATTATGCAGAGGACATTTCAGTGTCTTTCCATCATAAATTTAGGCAAGGTTATGTCACTAAAACATATAAATACAGTACCGAAGGTAAGGAGAATCAGAATGGTGCATTGTGACGAAGTTTGATATACATAAAGCCGTTCAAAGGCAAGTTTACATGTTCCGTAGTATCTGCCGAGCCATACTGGTGAGCATGGGTGATTTCATCCTACAAAGATGTCTAGAACGTAGAAGGATCAAGCATAAAGCCTCCTTCGGTCCACAGTAAAAGTTGCTACAAACAGAATTCAAAAATTCCACATTGCATCTACGACCGACTACCTAGTGCAGGGGAAAAGTACCTACATACTAGGCACATTCACATGGATATACTGATGAAGGTATTGACTTTTCAATCCTCTGCAGAGGAATCACCAAGATCCCTGTCCAGCGTGTCTGCAGTGTCTGAGCCTACGTCCGGTACAAGTTCACTCACTTGGACTACTCTGCCCGTAGGGGGGGGGTGGGTTATGGCCTTCGTTGAGCTCCTCGGGAACTTGAAGACCAGGAAACTCAGAATCCCGCCCGTGCCGAAAAAGCAGGCCGTGGTCCTCTTCGTCCCCCTCTGCCACAACCCTCCTACCTCGGGGTTCGGTACGAACGATAACCTTCCACTCCGGGGCTTCGTAACATGCACTGAAAAAAACCTGCTGGCACTGCGACGGAAATGCGAACGAGTCCCTCCCAAATGGGAGGGTTCTCGAGAAGTTGGCCATGGTGAAGCCCCACTCGTCTTTCTTGACAGTGCCGGTATTTCCACGATAGTTGGCCCTGATCCAAGTTCCGATAAAGACTACCTGCTTAACGGTTCCATAGTTTAGCTCGAGGATCTCTTCTAGCGAGCCAACATACTCCACTGGCGCTAGTACGGGGTTAGGGTCTCGCATGCCATAGCGGCACTCACGAACAAAAGTGGCGGCAATACCGCAGTCAGAGGTACGGAGATTGGATTCAGCGCTCTGAACCCGATAGTGGTACCCATATGCAGACATGGATCGGAATTTTGTAGCGAATCGAGATGGGAATTTGGCCAGAGCCTCTGCAGTGGGATCCACGTCAACGCCGTTTGCCTTCTCCTCAGCAACAGTGGATTGCAACCAAAGCCCGAACGATGGAAGCTCTGACAACTCAGGAGGGAAGTTTGGACCCCGTCCATTGTTGCGACCAGGGTGACGCCTCCGCCAACGTGCACGCGCTTGGATACGATCCTCGACGAGGGGCTGGTACATCCTGAAGGCAACAACGATAATGTAAGAGAGAAGAAGACATTTAGTCTGGTAAGTCGGGCACGTAACTGAAGATTCATATTGCAGAAGGGATGGCAACAAGGGGAAAGTCCTCGCCAGACAATTGAAAATCCAATTGTGAATGTATACGACGAAGGCTCCTTTACAGGGGGCAACCGAATTCGAACATTATTGAATGATCGGGGACAAGAAATTGGATACAAGAGACAACTTCTCTGACTCAAGTTTGGTTTGGAGAAATTCAAGAAAAAGAAAAAAAAAAAAAAAAAAAAAAAAAAAAGAAGGGGGAAGAAGAATGAACTGAAATTGTCTATAGCGGAGGAAGCTAAACTAAGAATCCCTATAGAGGAGTAAATTTCAGCCTCAATAGAAGATCCCTCAACATTCCTGCTGAGAGCAATAGTGCAAGACCAACAGGACGCAACACACAAGACAGGAACAGACCTACAAACTGAAGCGAGACAAGAATTTTGGGGATCGCAAGTGCCCAAGGACAGAAAACACAAGTGCATGGAGTGCACGTACCGCCGGTAGTACTCAATGCAATCAACGTTGTCAATCACAAAAGCATGGATGTGGTCCAGGAGAATCCCATCCAATTCCCGTCGCTTCCCCTTACCTTCAAGAACCATATCCGTCATGACAGGATCTTCTTCACTGTCCCAAACTCCCTTCACAGCCACCGAAACGTCCCCTATGTATTCCGAGAAGAATCCACAAGCTTCCTCTACTTCGTATCCTTTCGTCATGCATCCTTCGGGCTTTCCATGGTTCCGAACGTAACCCTTTAGAGTCTTGTAGTATCTCTCGAACGGATACATCCACCGCACGTGGATCGGTCCACATATGAAGAGTTCTTCAATCAAATGGATGCACAAATGCACCATTATATCAAAGAAAGCGGGAGGCAGTTCCTTCTCGAGGAGGCACAAAGTCTCTACGCACTCAAGGAATAAAGACTCCCTCTCAGCGCGGTCGACTGTCTTTGAGCAAATTTTCTTGAACATGTGGCTTGATCTCATGACCACTGCTGTCATGTGTGGAGAGTCACAGTTCCGCATGCACAGCGGCATGAGGTCCTGTAGAAGCACATGAAAACATGAGATTTCAAGCAGGAAAGCTTACCTTTAGAAACTTTCGAGTGTATGGTGCTTGAGTAGTGCGAAGGTACTCGGATTTCCTTTAGGGTATCAAGAAAAATCTGGCGCTGCTCCTTCGATAGGACCCATGGAGCGTCGGGTAGATATGCGCGCTGATCATAGTCTGCAACACGACGCAGCCACAGGTGGCGCCGGATATTCCGTTGTTGTAGATCCAGCCGTACGCTAGGTAGGTCCTTTTCTCCAAAGAGGGTCTTTAAGAGATTTTCTGCGACGTTTTTCTCAACATGCATGACATCAACCAGGTTTCGAACTGGGAGTTCCTGTGAGCACGGTACATGAAAAGTAATCCACCGATCAGAAGGGGATATACAAAAATGACATGCATGAATGGAATAGGGAAAGCAAGGGCATGGATAGGAAAATCTACGGTTCGAAGGGTAAGAGACAGTGCCTTGTACAAAAGTTACCATAGATAGCAGATATGAGAGTCTGGGCGTTTAGTTAACTGACCACATAATCGGAGTAGGGATGTGGTGTGGCAAAATTCCGAGAAATTGATTGGGGCACTGTTCAAATATGGCGATCATGACTAACTCATAGTCAATCGAAAGAATATGGGGAATCGAGATACCGGTGATTAAAGCGATACTGCCAAGAATTGTGGTCATGAAGGTGTTGGGTGTGGACAAGAAGAAAAAAATTAAACAAAAAAAACACTGTTTCATAGTGTGTACCAAATTAAAGCGGCCGAAAGCTCAGGTGTCATCACGCTCGGACAAGGCAGGCAGATTGATTGGGGAGGTGAAGAAATGATCTAGGAAGATGACAAAGGACAAGAGCGGGAAGTATGATTGAACAAAGAAAACGCCTGTAAACAGAGACTGGAACACTATGAACGATGGGCTACAAAGGGATATGTTAAATAGCATCTTTGAGAAAACAAAGGACCAGGAAGGAGGGACACCAAGAAAGAGAACCGACTTACTCGAATTAGAAAACGCAGCAGGCGTCCAAGAGAAGGGAAGAGTGGAGGGAGGTTAATTATATTGGCTGCCTGAGGGAGGGTGCCAATCTCCATCAATGACCAAAGAGATGGTTGCAAAAGTAAGTTACCGGTGGTGCATGGAGACAAAAATCAGCCATGAGCATGCTTTTGGGGGGGGGGATAGGGGCTATGACACATGAATTATAACAAGATTGGATGACACAAGAAAGATGTCCCTTATTACAATGTCTCGAAAACGATAACCCTCGGGCCATGACGAACAGGGTGGACACCGACTCTGAGAAAAATACAAAGGTCTTCAAGAAGGGGGCCTGAGTGAATTGTATTGTGGTGTACCTTCCAGTATGGGAGTGCAAACAATATGCTCACACGCTTTACGCCGTGTAGCTTCACTGGATCGCCCTCTGAGTCCTGCACTCCGCCAGCACGTAACCAATCCTGGCGGGCTCTCCCTTGCGCCATCACCTCGGCACCGGACCGACGTTGAGGTGCATCACCGTGTTCTGGGTTGTTGTTGAAGGTGGCTCTTGCGCGTCTAAACCTATGGCCTTGCGGTAGAAACCTCCGGGATCCAAGGTACACCATCTTCTTTAGACAGCGAGAGTGCTCTGCAAACGTCTCCCCACCACAAACGAGACACGCTGCATAGCCTTTTACCGTTTGTCCAGCGATTAGGCCAAGTGCCGGGAAATCATGCACGCTCCAAATTAACATGGCTCTCAAGATAAATTGACGCTCTCGCACGGGCTTGCTCATATTAACCGCTGGAACACCGTCCCAAAGTGTAAGAAGATCACGTACCAGCGGCTTAAGGTACACGTCAATTGTCTCGGAGGTGGGAGCTTTTGGTCCGGGAATAAGAATGGACAAATTCAGGAAGAATTTCTTGGTACACAGCCAACCTGGAAAGTTGTAAATCGCTAAGAGGATAATCCATGTTGAATGTTTTGAGCTCTGGTTTCTATGAGGGCATACTCCATCTGCAATTAATCCCCATCGCAAGCTAGAAGACAGGTCACGGAATTCCGGATACATGCGCGACACCTCCTGCCATTGGAAACTATCCGCAACGGAGCGCATCATCCTGGATCCCTCCGTGACCCCTTCAAAGTGGTTGAGGAGTTCCGCAACTTTTGGGCAAGCATACAAACGTTTTAGCTTTGGAATGAGTGGAAAATATCTGGTGACGGCATACGGTACAGTCAAAGAATCTGGAATGTAGCGCGGGTGCTGGCAGCGAGGGCATTCCAGGAGTTTACCATTAGTGTCGCCCTCGTAGAGAACGTGCCCGTTTGGGCAGGAGTGGATGGGGTTATGCTCCAAGCCTAGCCTCCGTATCCTCCCCTTCAACTCGTAACATGTCATCGGCAGACTATTGCTTTCCGGTAGCAGGGTCCCAGCGAGGTAAGTTAGCAGTGCGGTAAGGAAGGCATCGGAGACGCCGTATACAGTCCCGAGTGTCATCAGCACGATGCCACTCTGCATGCGACTCTCACGTGACCCGGCATATACAGGCTCCACACATTTCTCGAGTACATTTGCGAACTCCACATTGTGCTCGAATGCTTTGTTGTCTCGCTCCATCGGGAGCAGGTCCTCGTTCCTGAATTCTTCGGCTACCTCCCTCTGCAGGGAATCAGCCCTTCCAAACGCGTCGTATGCCATTTGGCGGGCTCGGACACCAGCATCTCCCTCATCTGAAGCCGTGGATTCTGAGTCAGCAAATTCGATGCCTTCGTCCAGGTCGACATCCGGATTCCTCACTGGGCCACGAAGGTTCCTCTCATCCACGGTCTGTATCACACATATAGACAGACTTCTGAGTTTATGTATAGAGAGCGGACAACAAGCTGGATAGAGAAGTTAGTACATTGTTTCCATGGGCGCCTAGATGCACAACAAGTCCAGGAAAAACTTACCAGGACAGGGTGTGGTAGATATGGATCTCTACCGTACCGCCGGTGATGCCGGGTGACTGAAGCATTCCCTAAAATACGCCCGCCTCTGCACCTCCTACATCCACAAGGATACTCTGGAAGGCCTAGACGAGTAGCGATATTGCGCTTGATGTGGAACGCCGCGCCGAGTCGTCGTCGCCTCATCTTCAGCACTGTGTGTTCCTACGAATTCCTATGGAATGTGAAGAGACAACAGGAGGGATTCACTCCATTCAGCCATACGCGTGATGTACTAGTTGCAGCAACTAAAGTCCTCTGAACATAAACTAAGTGAAAGAGGACAAAAAAAGAAGAAGGTAATACTCTCAAAAAGGAAATAGATTCATCGTAATCTCTTCGTAACAAAATAAAACTGTGAAATATTCCTGCATTCGGGAATAGTATTCTGGTTGAATCCAAGAGATTTACATGAATTTCCCCGGCTCCATTTAACAGTTTTTGCATGCTTGTAAACGAAAGCTGACTTTTCCTCAATCTAGACCACAACTCACAATCAGTTTCTTGCTGTAGACGCTGCCATCTGGAGCCATTGTGAATCCAATAGATTGCCCACATCTATGTTTCAATCATGAAGGCATCCGTGTGATTACCAGAGTACCAGAGACACATGTGCATCGTGGACCCCATGCACATTCTGAGCGAATTGGTAATAGCAAATAACAAAACCTAGAAACACATTCTTAAACTATGAGAGCAAATAAAACCAAAATCTTTCAATAGTCCCTACAGTAGAAGTCAAAAACCAAGCGCTCCGCTCATAAAGTCCAGCGAGCGCAAAATTCCATCAGCAATCGTAGAGTAGCAGTTATGTTTTGTAACTTTCTCGAGACCCGATCACGATCAACAAGAACTTGACTTCATGCAACAAATAATTACCTCAGAGAACAAAACGTAGGGAGGGCAAAACGAACCACAGGCACATTCAGCTCCACTGCCATACTAACATTCCTCACAAAACTCCTAAACACAAACAGCTCAGCAAATTCCACACCACACTTACTGGAGACTCGCCAACTAAGCAACTGACCGGAAAAGTTGAGATCAGAATCGAAGCCTTAGTTCGCATTCGGGGAAAAAACAAACACTCACTAGAAATGAGTCATAGGAAAGAAAACGGACACATCCGATCAACCAATCGAACCTACAAAACTATAAAGCCAAAATTGCGAAAGAACAAGCATCGCTATTTCAGAAACTGATTACCAAAACTAATAAAAATCAGCAGCTCCAGGATCAAACACTCCAATCCATAGACTAATTGCGTTTTACAGAAACCTCATACATGAACCAAAATTGCTTGCAAAAATTCCGACACAGACATATTTACCACAAATGAGGCTCCTGGGGAAAAAAAAATAGACACTACATTCCGATCAATCAATCGACCCTACCAAACCAAAAAGCCGAAATTGCGACGCCATTTCACATCACCGCAATTCAGAGATCGACTACCATAAACTTAAGGAAAATAATCAGAAGCTCCCACTCCAATCCACAAACTAAATGGGTTCCATTGCAAAAACCTCAAACCTGAACCGAAAATGCTCGCAAAAAATTGCGAAAACACTCATCGCCATTTCTCAACACCGGAATTCAGAAGAAGGATACCAAGACAAGACTAGACACGGGAAATGAAGAGCTCCAGGATCAATCCACAGAGTGAGAGGGTTTTAAGGTAGAAACCTCATACCTGGACCAAAAAGGCTCACAAAAAAAGGCTCTGAAATGGAATGCGCAAGGGAAGGCCGTGAGATCAGCACGAGTCGGTCGCTGGCGTCCTCGCCATAGCCACTGCGATTGGAGTGTTTAGAGAGGTAGGAGAAGAGACCAAGGGAAGTGGCGTGGACGAAGGGGATCTTCGAGGAAGGATTGGCAGGAGCGGGAACGGGGACAGGCACGGGCTGGGCCGGCCCGGGTCGGGTCGGTCCGAGGGCGGGGGTGGGCCGGTGGGGGGCCCACGGTGGGGATGATGACCACGTGAAATGGTGAGTGACCTAAGGTAGAGTGTCCTAAAAGCGCCACCTTAAGAGATCTGACCTATTTTTAGCACTAGTAAATTCAAAATAAAAGTATGACCACATTTGAAATAGGTTTTTGGGAGGATTGCAAAAATTTGCAACAAGTAATTCGCATTTGTGAATTTTATAGAAAATTTCAAAGTGCTAAGTAAGATTTGACCCAAATTTGTTATATACAAATGAGGTACATCTGTATCTTCACAATCTACAAATGAGGACAGATCGCTTTTGGGTCCTGTGGCGCTTTTAGGACTGCCTACCATGATCTCACTAATGAAGGAGAATTTCAAACTTATTTTGAGGTTAATTTGAATATGGTTTTGTTCGTTTGACAAATCAAATTTGCTTCATGGTCGGAGTATGTGGCGTTTTCAAGCTTTAGAAGGGGCTTACTTGGAAAATTTATTCTAGATATTTATAAAAACTAATTCGTGATGCACAAAATATGAAAAATATACAAATTCCATAACATAAATCTATACCACTTCTTGAATTGCTGCCAAATACTTTTATAGATTCTAAGGTCATGTATGCCTTATATTTAAGGGATACGCATATCTGGTTGCTAGCAACCTTTGATAGCCACTTTCTGATGTGTATATCTACATGTGCACTACCGGTTCAAGATATTCTTTGCAGCCGCCGTTCTAGTTGATCACATCCCACATGCTCGCAAATACAATTGCTATAAAGTACTTGTGGCTTCCGATTTTTGGCCGATTGTAGGGTTGGATTGCGAGCAACGACTAAAATGAAGCGAGTTTTACCCATCGTTTATTGTCACCAAGTGACCAATGAAGTTCATCAGGGCATCTGGGCAATGGTAAGCTTGGGGTATCACTTTTTGGACACACTAATTAGGTTATTTTTATTGAAAGCCTCCAAAGTTTGTCTAATTTAGTCATTTTAATCAAGTAAAAAGACCCTAAATTAGAAAATAAAATATCATGCACCTCACTGAAATCAAAGTATATATGCCTATAGATTTTCTTTTAGATTTTTAATTTTTTTCGGATCCATTCATAGATGAGGGAAAAAGTGTTGAATTTGGGGATTTGCAGGCATTATAGTGCACAATGAATTAATTTTTTTATTATTAAATAAATGATTTTGTATTCTATACAAGAAGATGTAGGTCATATTCAAAAATCATATTAAAATAAAAATGGTTGATATTCCATTTGCTTGATTCTATGGATTTTAGGTTATTGGGACATGACTTACTTTTTCAACTAAAAAATCAAATAAAATTACTTCAAAATATTTTTTTTAATTTTTAATTTTTTTTCTTGATACATTATAAGTATAGACAACTAAAACCACATCTAATGAAGTCTTATTGTATAACAGTTTAGAAATGGATATGTTTGTCACACCAGCATAGAGTGCAATTGTTCATGGGACAACCTTTTTGGGTACCCCAACCAGACCATCACCCATCTGCTATAGCCAATTGCAAACCCGTATGTGCGATCGCCTTTAGTCAATCCCCAAGTGAACAAACCATAATAAAAAAAATCTTAAAAGATCTATAGAAGTATTCAAAATTCATTGATGGATTATTGACTCATACTTTAATAGTTATAATCGGCAATGCTTAAAAGTAGGAATACCATATAGGAACTTTTTAAGCCCCCAACCACTTCGCACATGTCACTAAAGAACAATTTTTCCAACATTGATATTGCATCATGGTCTCACACTTGTCATAGGTCTGGAGGATTTTGATCCTAGAATTCTATAATGGAAATATCCTCAAGGAATCCTTTGAAGCTTCCAAAGGTCATTGCACAATCACCAACTATCACTATATGAGTCACAACCGCCCACGCTTTAGAGCGGCATATCACAATTGTACCAACTAAACACTCAACCACTTGACACCTCTTTCAATCGAACTTTCATAAATTTCTTTTACATCAGAATATCAGCTCCAGTCTCACGACTATCTGCCAAAAGATATGATACTATGATAAATAGATCCTTCAAAGATCCTAAGAAGCTTCCCAAAATTATTGCACGATCCTAAATTAACACTTTATGAGTTATAACCAACAATGACTTAGAGTATGGACACAAAAATGGTACCATGTGATCTAATTTTAGATTGCATGAAGTTGCAACTTTGGCAGATTGTAGAGTTTTTCCATATTTTTCCGAAAAGACCATTCATGCTCCAAAATTCCTCATACTTTAGGAGATATTTCCAGTCAAAGTTTGAGAACACTATTAGGGCATCCTGAAATCTGCCAAAACTACTGTATATGCTCATTTATTCTCAAAATCTGCCCAAAATTAATTAAATCGCAGAAACTTCAACAATTCACCAAAACTTGAGATTTTACCTTTTTTCAAGTTTTGTTTTTTGGGTGTGTAAATAAGGTAATAAGGCATGATCTCACCGTTTGGATTTTCAATTCAATGATTTTTCACATGCCTTTTTAATTATCAAAAAGGGGAACACCATATTCGTTCTATTGGCCCCATCCCCGTTATATTTGGCCGCACACTATTCAAATAAATAGAGTAAAGTGAAACATAGAGGGGGTCTCAATTACTATGGGTATGGAAAATAGTAATAATTTTCATTGCTAAATGCGATGGTTGTGTGACGTGGCGATTATATGTTGAAAATGCAAATACAATGCATGATATAATATGGAGAAGATAAAAACTTTTTTTAATAAAGAAAAGAGGTTATACAAGCGGGCGTTCGTAAGCAACAACTCAAGTAGGAGTACTAATGTTTGGTACCCGCCATGTCTGCTCGTAGCGTAGGTGTCAAAAATCACCCTTTTAGACGTTCAATTTTGCCACAACTTACAAATTCTACAAGAGAGTGCATGCCGTGTCTTTCACATTTTTCGATGAAATGAGATTTTTTACCACTAGAGTCAATCTGGAATACAATCCAACAAAAAAATTCAAATTCAAATGGTGGATGAAAGAGAAAAAAATCAATCTGCATGTCATGTTTTAGTTTTTGAGTAAAGAATCATCATCATTCAATACTAAAATTATCCAAATTTATGAGAAACTAAATTGAATTTCACATAACTCACTTGCATTGATAAAACATGGCTCATATTTCAGAACCTTGTAAAAAGAGTTGCATTCACTAAAATAAATTTGATCATTTCACACTACTCTATGGGTCAATCGAGTAAGTTACTCCAACTGTCTGTCAGACAGGCTGTCCCTATTATCGCATCCCAAGCACGGAGTCAATCTGGGAGACTGCTCGCTAATCGCAGGCGCAACCTCCTCTACGGTATCTGGATAAGTTCAGATGTTGATCTTATGGAACACGTGGAGCTGTGACGATCACATGTGTTTGAGTGAACGTCCGAGAGCCTCGGCTCTAACGGCGCCTGCCCCAGCGGCAGCCTCAAAGAGCCGGGGCGGCAGGCTCTAGCCCGCCTTGGGCAGCCTTGCCCCGCTCGCCCGAAAGTACAGCCCGCATGCCCGAACGTACCGCCCGTCCGAAGGTACAGCCCGCCCGCCTTTCGTCGCATTCTACAGCTAAGAGTTTGCCCTTAGTCGCTCCGCTCCCAGCCTTTTGACATTTGCTTTCCTGGATCCGTATGCTCTCACGGCAGCTCCCAGTAGGAGCTCGGTGAGGCCTTCCCATTCGGAAATAATGTCTTTAGACAAAATCTCACCATTGGGGGACTTTCATCCACAAAAAAAATTTAAATGCGATTCACAAAAAAAATTAGATGCCATTCACCAAAAAAATTTAGATGCCATTCACAAAAAATATAATTAGGTGCCATTTTCATTACTAAAGATGATTAGGCCATTGAAATTGAATTTCAACATAAGTCCAAGCTTATTATGAGCTTCTAGAGGGACGCATGGGGGGTTTTAATTGTATGGACATGTTCTTGACTCACTAAGGAACAAAAATTTGACGAGCCAGGATTCACTCTTAAAACTCGTCTTTAGGGTAACAAAAAACTTGAAACCCATTTTGCAACAAGGGAACAATTTCTTTATTTGTTTTTATTTTTTTATACTTTGAATGTTAGAATCTTAGAAAAAGAAATTTATCTGAAACTATGTTTTTGGTACACACGTACATGGACAAGTTATGTGTAAGATCTTACGGTATCATACGTGCGAGTAACCGTACCACCATAGCAGGTTCGTTAATAAATTATTATTATTTTTTTTTTAAAATTAGAAATTAGAGACCAAGAGAAATAAAAAGTTAGAAAATTATATTATGATAAGAAGTTCAAAAAGTTTGAGAAAATTATATCCAAAAACCGCTTTATTGTGGCAAATGGTAACCAAAAGTTGGGAAATTATATTTTTTGAAAAAAAGGAAAAAAGAAAAAGAAAAAAGAACAAATTTGAAAAAAATCTATTTCCGTCAGACGAATATTATTCTTTTATTTTTATCATTTTATTTTTTATTTTTTTAATTCGTTCGTTGAGAACCGAAAATGTTGTGGTAGTATGGTAGTCAAAAGTTTAAAATTATCATCTTGCACTTAAAGAGTTTTTGGTCTTCAAGAGGTTTTATGGCCATCCATGAGCTTTCTACTTGAGGAGTTAATAAAAGGGTGGCAAATTGACGATCCTCCAAGCGACGTCACAAGTACTACTCGAATGCTTTTTGTGTGTTTTGATCATTTGATGTGCAAGTTTAGGGTGTCTGTGATGATGATTTTTCTGTAATGGAGGATTGATCTTTGGTGCTTACTTCAATCTGGTGAAAAGCCAGGTATTTTGGCGAAAAACTGCAAGAGCACTTCTTGTTTCTTCGGAGCCCTTTACAGCTTTTCGGTGAAAACTGCAAGAGCACTTCTTGTTTCTTCGGAGCCCTTTACAGTTTTTCGGTGAAAACTGCAAGAGCACTTCTTGTTTCTTCGGAGCCCTTTACAGCTTTTCGGTGAAAACTGCAAGAGCACTTCTTGTTTCTTCGGAGCCCTTTACAGCTTTTCGGTGAAAACTGCAAGAGCACTTCTTGTTTCTTCGGAGCCCTTTACAGCTTTTCGGTGCCCTTTAGAGCTTTCTGGTCACGAGGCCGCAACCCAAGCTCCCGTAACACCAGCCTCCGCAAGGTTCATGCTCTGGACTCTTAGAGAGATAGGGACTTACAAGGAAATACTTCGCTCACAGCTTGAGTGCACTGTGCGATTAGCTTGAGTGCACTGTGCGATTAGGGCACCACAAGAGCTTGGCCGGCAGTGTTGTTTCTTCCTTGGCCGGCAGTGTTGTTTCTTTCTTCTTGAATCAATGCGTTATCTGAGAGGCTGGCTTGATGTGTGTGTGTGTGTTCATTAGCAGCGTCTTGTAGCAGTTGGACGGGAGCTAGCGACGCCGCGCTTGCAGAAAGAACTGTTGTGAGTTGTGAGTTCCGGTTTTACAGCTTCTTTTTGCTTTGTCGTTTTTTTTAGGCAATTTCGGTGTATGGAACTGCATCTACATATCTGCATGCTTGCATTACGGTAGTTGATTGCCTCGTTTCTGCTCTTCAGAACGATGTAGGTAAAAGCAGTCACTCTGTCACGCACAAAAGTTTGCCTGCAGGGAGTCTAGAGCAGAGCAGGTCAAGATTCTATTCACCACCAGATCCAGAGTCGTCACACTTACCAATCTCATAAGTATTTGTTTCATTGGCTACGGCAGATAAGCATCTCCAGACCGGTTTCTTTACATAGCTTGGGTCACTATACCGGCAATAGAAGTGTTTGTAATCACTGGAGAACAGCGTAGGAGCCCTCAGAACAAGCAAGTGTAAATGACTGAGATCCGCATACGTTTGTTCAGCGCTTCTGGAGTTAACTAAAGTTAACAGAGGTGCTTTTATTAACTAAAGTTAACAGAGGTGCAATTTCGGTCTATGGGCGCATCTATCATATATCGCATGCTTGCATGCTTGCATTCTGATAGTTGCCATTGCCTCGTTTCGCTTTCCCAGGATAGATGTAAGTAAAAGCGATCACTCACACGCACAAAAGTTTGCTGCGGGAGTCTAGAGCAGAGCTCTGTATGTATGGTGAGCTCACAGGGAACCGACCGCGCTATTTTTGCTTTTTCTTCTTGAAACAATGCGTTATCTGAGAGGCTGGCTTGATGTGTGTGTGTGTGTTCATTAGCAGCGTCTTGTAGCAGTTGGACGGGAGCTAGCGACGCCGCGCTTGCAGAAAGAACTGTTGTGAGTTGTGAGTTCCGGTTTTACATCTCCTTTTTGCTTTGTCGTTTTTTCTGAGGCAATTTCGGTCTATGGAACTGCATCTACATATCTGCATGCTTGCATGCTTGCATTATGGTAGTTGATTGCCTCGTTTCTGCTTTTCAGATAGATGTAAGTAAAAGCAGTCACTCTGTCACGCACAAAAGTTTGCCTGCAGGGAGTCTAGAGCAGAGCTCTGTATGTATGGTGAGCTCACAGGGAACCGACCGCACCATTTTTGCTTTTTCTTCTTGAATCAATGCGTTATCCGAGAGGCTGGCTTGATCTGTGTGTGTTCATTAGCAGCGTCTTGTAGCAGTTGGACGGGAGCTAGTGACGCCGCGCTTGCAGAAAGAACTGTTGTGAGTTTGAAATCCTCTGTTTCTTGTTCTGACGCCGCGCTTGCAGAAAGAACTGTTGTGAGTTTGAAATCCTCTGTTTCTTGTTCTGCCACATTCATCAAGCACGTGCGCATTGAATAGCCTTTGGCGCTTCACATCCTCTAATTCCCTGCTTGAAGGATTTTGTTTTTCTGTATTGGCAGGCAGGACTGTATTGCGCGAGCCAAACATATGTCAGAGAAGCATTCGTGTGTGCGCGTGAGAGTGTCTGTTGCTACCAGCTCGTGTGCGCAGAAGCGTTTAAGGTATACATTGCCTGGTCGCTCGCTCGCTCTTTTCTATCGCAAAGTTTGCGAACGACCTTTTTTGTCAACAAGATGGATCAAAGATAGTGAACGGCCCCCTTTTCATACAGGGTTCTGAAAGTGTCAGATTAAGAGGTTCTTCGTTTGCGGTAGAGGTAGGTGTAACATGATACATTGGTCGCTGAGAGTTGGTTATGGGATTATTTACTTACATGGTTGTATTACATGTACGAAAGCAGAGAATATTCATGTCTTTTCGATAGACGTTCATAGTTTGCCTGGACTTATCATACATTGGAATTCCCCCTGAGGTACTTCTGGACCGTCGAGTGCCTAGAAGCTGTTAAGCATCTATAGTTGCCACCGTTACAAAACCATCTGGCTATTCCCGATTGCATGGCCTCCTTCAATGAATCTCTGGCTGGTTATAAGGAGTACGTTAAATTCAGAACCGGTGCATTCTCTCGAAGGTGGAGGTAAATTAAAATTGCAGAATCAATTCTGGAGAATGCGGCCGATTGCGCAATTTAACATTAGGTGTCAGAGAAGCATTCGTGTGTGCGCGTGAGAGTGTCTGTTGCTACCAGCTCGTGTGCGCAGAAGCGTTTAAGGTATACATTGCCTGGTCGCTCGTTCGCTCTTTTCTATCGCGAGTTAATTTCTTGTATTGTGGATACTGACTGAACGTTAGAATTTGTTTACAGCAGGTACTCTAGCGCGGAAGATCGGCGGAAACCCTAACTCGGAAGATCGGCAAGGCTGCCCAAGGCGGGCCAGAGCCTGCTAGGGTGAGCATCCGTCCTTTTTGCTTTTGCGAAGCCTCTGTCACGGTGGTATCCATTTTGTCACTCATTTTCCCTTCGCTGGTCGCACCGACGTTGACAGTCTTGCGGAGTTTGATTTGTGTGAAGCTAGAAAAGGTCTGACTGTGCTTCGTTTTGTACTGCTTCGTTGTTACTAAAAAATGGCTTTAGACTCAGTACGCCAAAAGTCTACCTATTTGATGCTCAAGTTGTTTTGATTTCGGCATGTGTGATGATTGGTTACACTTTCTTATGTCAACGTTGACAGAGATTATTCATGATGTAACTATCTAGAGAAAGTTTTCCTATTCCACTTTATTTTTACTCCCTCTCACGTTGTACTCCCAAATCCAACATCATTTCTTCTGTTCATTATACCATGTCTCTCTGCTACCAACCTACTTATCACGCACTTGAAGTTCCAATACGTAATAGAACCTCAACTCAAAATTGTAACCTCTGTCGTTTCTGCATATTGAGACAAGTATTCTGCTACGATGATTTGTATGTAGATCAGTTTTCATGTAAGAAATAGTACTTATTCTTCAAGAATAATGCGACAGTGGTGTAATTTAAGACTTTTGTCCCTGAGTTCGAACTTTTATTGGAAAATAATGCAATCGCGGTTCCAAGTAGCTTTTACCATAGTTGATGTCTGTTATTTATTGATGTCGTTTGGAATATAGGTGAATCATGCAAGCGCGGTTCCAGATTGCTATTAACCTGTTTCTTGATGTGAAATAGAAGTTCGGTAAATTGTTTAAGCGCCGTGCTAATATGCTAATCCTGGAGTTTACCTGTTTATTGATTTTGGATTGATGTTTTTATTATGTAAGTGTAGTTTCAATGTGCCATTGCTGGTTCTTGACTGCTCTTAGTCTTGCGGAGTTTGATTTGTGTGACTTTCTAAGACGGGCTGCAAATAATTAGTGAAAAGTTGATTTATGACGGTGGTAGTAGTATATCACAGTCAACTGCAAATTCTGGTTACTACATGCAATTATTTGTCTGTGTGGCTCCAGAACTTCACTAACCTGCAAACTGTGGAAGTTGAAATCTCTTCTCCTTTGAAAAACTCAATTATCTTGATTATGCTGAACTTTGTTTTTTGCTTGCAGAAGGCTAAGGAACAACAAACTGGTGTCATTTTAAATCAATTCTGGAAAGGCTTCAAAAATCTAAGAACAAAGTATGTTTTTCATTTTCTCTTGTCTTGATATTTTATTAAAATGTGATACATTGCAGTGATTGGTATCAAAGCATGAAATATCTCTATGGAATCGTTCGGTTTTTTCTCTTTGAGATTGGCCCTACGTTGACGTTGGGATTAATACATTCTAATATATACCCATACGGACTCGTTCGGTTCTTTCTCTTTGAGATTGGCCCAACCTTGCCGTTGGGATTAATACATTCTAATATAATACCCATATGGACTCGTTCAGTTCTTTCTCTTTGAGATTGGCTCAACCTTGCCGTTGGGATTAATACATTATAACATATACCCATACGGACTCGTTCGGTTCTTTCTCTTTGAGATTGGCCCAACCTTGACGTTGGGATTAATACATTCTAATATATATCCCGTACGGACTCGTTCGGTTTTTTCTCTTTGAGATTGGCCTAATCTTGACGTTGGGAGTAATAGAATCCAACTTTCACGTGGGGAATAATAGAATCCAAAATATAAAGCAATTTATTTGTATATTAGTGATAGAATTTGTAGTAGAATTCCAATAAGTGATCTCTAATAAAATTTGTAGTAGAATTCTAATAAGTGATCTACTAATAAAATTTGTATTTCTGTTGTATTAAATATGACGATATTTAGTGATTACACTTATCTAAGTTTTTCTAAACTTTTTATAATTTCTGAAATTATAAAAGATTTATTTGAAAGAAACGCGTGGATATCATGGAAAACAAAAGGAAAGGGGAAGAACAACCTCGTGTTGGATGCGAGATTTGTAAATCCAAACCAATGCCCTTAAGCACTGCACACATAGCACGTCACAACGCAGGTGAGAAACACAGAAGGCTTCTTGAGCTTGTGGAGAAGCAAGCTATCCTCGCAAGTTGGGGAATTGAGAAGGTAGAAGGCAGTACGGTTATTTACAATTGCACGATATGTAATATCGTTATGCCGCTCAGTTTCAAGGGCATGACCGATCATTCTGGCGCAAAGATAGTATCTCCAAGCCGAAGACTTTTGAGATTTCCACATTGGAGGTTTTTAAGGTATTTTCAATGTTTTACATATTTATTCGATATTTCTTAATAGATTATATTTTATCAATAATTTATGTGTGTTCATTTTTACAGATCTACAGGCCATAGAAGTACTATACCGATCCTACTAAATATAAGTTCGAGGAGGAAAAGAACAATTTCGATTTAGTGGATGGATCCATGTTGGTTGTAGAGAAGAATGTTCTGGCGAAAAATTCTGTAGCACTTTTCCGCACCGACCTTATCCCTCCGGATGAAATCCCATCTCTCTACAAAATGGCATCGGTCTTAGAGATGTACGGCAAGGTTGTGACCCGAGGAAAGCGGATTAGCGGCACAAAAATGATCATGTTTGGCATGTACTATAATGCCACTTGCGGTTGGTGAGTTTACAAAATATTTCCAACTTTCTTTATTTTGATTTATATGAATTTGATTTTTAATAAAACTTCATTTCATGTTTGATTTTTGTACAGGTTTGTTCAAGAGCATTGAGAGTTAGCTCACTTATCCGAGGTATTCATACAAAGAATGTGTGAATATTTTCACACAATATTTCCGGAGGCCATGTGGGATTTTGAAGATATTTTGGTAAATGAAGGCTTACATGGAGCCAATGGCCGATTTGCTGGCACTCCATTTACTGCGTTTGCAATTACAAAAGACTACAATCGTCTTCCCCATAATGACCCCAACGACTACAGATATGGCATCATTGTATGGTTGCACCCTGGTAAGTTTGCTCTTTCAAATATTTCTCGAACTTTTCTATTATATTTTTTTGAATTACTTTGGTTAATTTATAATTGTCCCAATATTCAAGTCAATTCTTATGTATTTTGCATTACATGCTGTTTTAAAATCCTTGTCTTGAAAATAAAAATTTGCAGGTGGAGGTGTAGAAGTGGAGGACATGCCTTCATTTTGTCTTCCTCAGTATAAAATCCGATTTAGCTGTAAGAATGGAGCTGGTTTAATAATCAATGGAGCTACAACATTTCATTGCACTTCTTCTTCGAAGGCGCCGGGAGTTCTTGGAATGGCATTTATACAGAAACATGACTACATCGCAGGATTGAAGAGGGCCTTGCAAGATCCAACTAGCAATGCTGGGCAATGCTACATAAGTGCCAAGGATAAATACTTCTCCACACGGGTCAGTTATATTTTATATTATACTTATTGAGATTATAAATATTTTATTCTATTCTATTATTGTGTTATTTTACTGAAATGGTTTTCGCTGTTATTTTTTGCTAACATTCTCATATTATTCAATTTTTTATCTTTTGCAGGACAATTACAAAGACAATGGACTAGCTACTCTGTTTATGTGATTGGTTTAGGATTGTTGGTTAATATTTCTTACACTTAAAGAGTTTGGACTTATTTGTATTCTGTTTTATATTTTGAATTTCATTTTGGTCGATATTTACAATCGTGCCAAAATGACTCCCTTTTTTGACAATTCTGCCAATATGACTTCCTTTTTTCCACATTATCTCCAAAACGTCCCCATTTCACGTATATCTTTTTATGTTTTTCTCATTTTCTCACCCAAAATCGTTCCATTTTACCGTAATATTGTCATTTTAAAGGAATTGAGGTTATAACTTCTCAACATAGTTGTTTTAGTACTCTAAGAACCACATTCAAAGCATACAATAGTTCCTCCAAAATAATAGAGGTTTGCATATGATGTTTCTAAATATACAAAATGGGCAAAAATTATAATATTTGAAGAACCTTCTTTCAGTTGTGTTAATAAGTAATAATAAGCTCACAATCGTACTGACGAGGCTCTTATGGTGTTGATAAGCTGCTCGTAATACTTTAGAAATCAAGTAAATTGTTGCCGCACACAATTTCATAGGTTGTTGAAATGGCATGTACAATATTGAAACACAACTCAAACACCCTATCCAACATAATAGCGACCAAGAGAAAACCATTTTACAAGATATAGCAACACTGATACAACAAAGAACACAACCTACATTATTGTGTAAAGCACAAGCGCACACAAATATAGATAGCAACAAAAAAGCTAACAACCAGCCAAAGAGGGTAGAGAAAAAGATTTCGTCAACAAGCTGTACCACATGAATTTGCACATCTACACCATATTAATTTCAGAGGGTTGGTTGCATTCTATGATTGAAACCCTAGGTGAAGGCCTTATAAGATCTCTTTGAAAATAAAACAAAGAAATGTACAAAAAGAAATATACATTTGGTGTAAAGAATTATACGGTTATTGTAAAGAACTAATACACTAATTGTAAAGAAATATTGTATATTTGTAAAGAATTATACGGTTAGTATACAATACAATAATTGAAATACATAGTATCTGTAAAGAAGTACCAGTATTTGTACAAGAATGTTTGTAAAGAAGTATTCAATACTTTTAAAGAAATGTACAATAAGTGTAAAGAAATATATACTGTATAGTAATGAATTCTACGCTTACCGTAAAGAACCCTACACCCTAATTGTAAGGAAAAACTGTATATTTGTAAAGAATCAAACGGTTAGTGTACAATACGATAATTAAATACATAGTATTTGTAAAAAATATTAGTATTCGTACGGGAATGATTGTAAAGATGTATTCAATACTTTTAAAGAAATGTACAATAAGTGTAAAGAAATATACACTTACTGTAGAGAGTTATACTGTTATTGTAAAGAATCATACGTAAGATGCAAGGAATCTACTTTTTGTAAAGAAATATATAATAAGATGCAGAAATATACCGTAATTGTACAGTAAATTTAAATACATATAAAAAATGTGTTAAGTATTTGTTAATTGGAAAAATATATTAAGTATTTATTTAAGTCCTCTCAATGCATGTTGAATTTGATGTATTTATGTACTTGGCATTGTTTTCATTTGTGCTTATACACTATTTCAAGCGGCCAAAATAATAGGGATTGGCCAATTTAACAAATATGGCGTTGGAGCCTTTGTATTTAACCCTTAAACGCTCACGATGTCGAAAAACGACATTTTGGATGTACATAAGAAACTTTGAAGTGCCATATCTTCTTCATCCAAGGTCCGTTTGGATGAAATCACTTGGATTAGGTTCCAAATCAAGTCTAGTTTGTGTTGTACAATTTTCAAGCCCATACAATAAAGTATGAATTAATGGAATGCACTTTAGTGAAGACAGCTCTTGTTTTTGGGATTCCAAGCATGGGGCATGTATTACCATTGCAAGTCAATTATGTGAAATTAAAAATAGTTTTTCATGATTTTTTTTTTCATGGTCATGATCTTAAGGTGATTAATAACAACTTTGTATTGAGAAGTTTTTTGATCCAAATGAAATTGCTATTGGATTTGCAATGATGTTTTGGCAACAGAAAAAGTGAGAAAATGGATGATATTTGAGGAGCTATATCTCCCTCATCCACCGTTGGATTTCAACTTAATTTTTTGGGATGACCTCCAATTAGAGTCTAGTCTAAGTGGTAGAAACCTTAACAAGATCGAAGATGAATTGAAGATAAGGCATGAAATTCAATGCAAAGGGTCTAGTTTTGGACTATTTTTCCTTTGTAAAATGTTCGGTAGTTTTTACCATTGCATGGCTTTTATTTGAGCCAAGAAATTTTTTTGATGAATTTTTGTTGGGTAAAGGACTTATTAAGATGAAGGTGAACATCTTTCTAGTTGGTGATTTTTTCATTGCAATAGGTATATTGGTAGCATTTCCACTTCAAAGTGAAAATGATGAAATTTTGCAGTTTGTTTTTGATATTAATATGTTATGATCTCCCGATCTATAAGGCCTCATGACTCAAATTTTGGTCCACATGATCTTCGATAAGTCTATTATAAGTTTGTACAGTTGAGATCTTAATAGCTTCTCTTGATTTTCATCTATGACGATTTCTATGGAAATGTGCTTTTCTGCTAAAAATAGGCTCGGGCGTTTAGGGGTTAAATCTCAGCATACCTCCATGTGAAAAATCAAGCATTTCTCCGGGTTCTATAGGTTCTTTGAGGGTAAGAAGAACATAGGCGTAATCCTAACTCACTTAGGAACAAAATATTGAAGAGCCTCAGCTCAAATTTACTCTTAAAATTGGTTTTTTTGGGTCACAAAACACTTCAAACCCATCATGCATCAAAGAGATTTTTTTTTTTTTTCAACACTGACCATTATGATCTCACTAACTGTAAGGAATTAAAATCTAAGATTTAGGGTCCATGTACATATACAAGTAAGGTAGAAGATCTTACGGTTATATCCCCAAAAATACATCAAACATTGAAATTTTACACCTTGCTTTGAAAGAAGGCAGTTTTGAGAGTTTCTGGCAGTTTTGAGGCCTTTTGACTTTAGGGGTTAACATGAAACAACGACAAGCATGCCACATTTCACAAAAAGAGGCAGCCACGTCAACATAAAGATTCTATATAATATTTACAAGTTTATTTTTTGTCTTTTATCTACAACTCCTATATATATTTTGTATTTTATATGGACTTTGTTTCCAAATGCTATATCCGTATATTATATTTGTATACATATCGGTATGCCCATCCAACGGCTCCTAACTTTTTGTTTGGGGGGGGGGATTTTTTTCCCACATCCAACGGCTTCCGATTTGTAGAGCTGTCATGTGTCAGGAGCACAAGGGTATCATTCTGAGGTCGATTGTATGATCTATTCCAATGGAGAGAACGGTAATAAATCAATGTGACCAGACAATTTGTACATCGCATTGAATACACGCCCATCATTCTAGTTATGACGCAGAAAAGGCGGCGCCCCTCAAGTACGCCATGCCTGTAGATGTACGCTAAACAACATGGCGCTGTTCATCTTGATTTCACCAGTTTGATCTGTCATCCCCTTGGCGCTGCACTGATCTTGGCGTCCATGGATCCGCAACCATTCCTGACCAGCGTAGATCGCCGTGCACTTATTCGCACGATTCCCGTTCATCCCTACCGTCGGACTGCATCCGGTATCGCCATGCTAGCATGAAGCTGCCCAAAAAGTTTCCCCTCGTCAATTGCCTCCCCGAGTGCCTCGTTTCCCCCATTAGGTTACTCCGACCCATCAATCACCTCTCTCCTCTAATTTCCATGTTAACTAGTGCAATTGTAGCATATGTTTCCTTTGCACCTCCTTGACCTCTGCATGTTGTAGCCCCAGTGGTCCATGATCCCTACGTCCCAGTCCTGTTCAGATTACAGAAGGAACGCCGTCATCGCCACGACCTAATTCCTACCCTTTATGCCAGTCTTCACTTCGCTGATCATCTTAGGGATAATCAACATACTCCTCGCCACAATTCTAGCACATTAGTAAAATTGTGAGGCTCTGGTGGGTATAGTTGAAGTCCACCGCGTGAAGGTATGTTGGACACACAAGTCAATCATTGTTTTTGGCCTTGCATATCATAATGTTTAAGTTCGGAATGCATTGCCTAACACTACGTAACTAGCGCAGTCTTTGCTCCATGCTTGAAATGCAACTAATCACTCCAGTCTTAAGTAGCAATAACGCCTCTTGGAAGCTTGTTTTTAGTCCAGCGGACACTGTGAATTTTTTTTGCAGTCATCTCCACTCGCTGAAGTCAGCAGCCCTTTACTAGAAGAGTGTCTTATTAATCTAGATGACTCCCCGCCCGAAGCCGAAGCGGACCCCTGAGGCATGGGCTTTGAAGCCCCCGTTGAAGGTGACAAATTGCAACGCAAGTAAATGTAGTACTACTCCACATTCGTAGGCTGAAGACAAAACTGTGCATGTGCCCAATCCTACCGCGTCCACGACGTCGGCTGCATCTCTTGGCTCCACCCAAAGTATTGGTAGGAAGAAACTTCCGCTTCCACCTGATGCATGTGCAGAAGTTTTGGAAGAGCACCGTGCAATGTTATCTAGGAGCTCACTGCCTACGTCGTCCTCTATTCCTTCCTCAGATAAACCGTCAAAGAACTCAACATCTATCAATCGCACAGGTTCGTTCCTCTGACCATGTTTTTAGCTATCACATAGACTTACCCGACTTACCTAAACTGTGCTCGGGTTTTCGGCGATGTTGGTTCCATCTTGAATTGTACAGTCACCCTAGCGGAGATCTTTAACAATTTCAGAAAGCTTCACCGAGCTATGTCTCCCAATGTCCAAGCCTGACATAGATGTCATCCCCTTATTCTGTAGCCTTCAGAGCCTTCCTCGTATTTTGATCAGTTTCCCTTTTACATCACAGTCACTCTCTTCCTCCCCATAATTTGCTATGGACAGCTGGTCATTCTTGCTTGCAAACCCTTCTTTTGCCATAACGCTCTCAAGAAAAAGTATCTCCTTTGCATAGTTGATCTCATTCCACCTTGTAAATCTCAGATAAAAAATTCCTGCTCTTCCAAACAAATTTAATGTTCTATTTTAATCTATCTTCATTACAGGCTATCTGAAGTAAGTGTTCCACTACCTCTACTCCACTGCATTGATTGTAACGTGTATTGATTACCTTACTGCTTAATCACCACTAACATACGCTAAGGCTACCGCCAACTACTACAATACTGTTTATTCTCCAGCACGTACTGGTCTACCCGTGGTAGCCAACATATTGTTTTGCAGCCAATACAAGGCGTACTTTGTTCTGATCCGTACTAATATGTCTCCAAGAACCTTACGTTCTCATCATGTTGGATTATGACCATGTCCTGCACAACAACGTCCATGCTCCAGTCTGAACAGTTCACTCACGTGTCTAATATTGATTCTCACTTATGTTTCGTGTCTTTGTTTGTAGTGTCTCCTCTTCTATCGTCAAAACCTGTGAGCCTCGAAGACTACACTGTCCAGGACTGGCCCATTCACGAAGGCGTTAGTCCACGAGGGCATTCCAAGACCGCCAGCAAGGAGCCGCACAAACAGCCTGCCGATGTTGCATGCGGTGGCACGAGAGATTTTGGGCGTCGCGAGGTAAGTGGCGATGATTACTACGTCATTTCTTCTGAAGACAACCGGGAGCATTGGAAACAAAGTTCGCGCCGACCACGAAAGAGGAGGCGGTCCGAGTCTCGCTCCCCATACCGCTCCTCCTCCGACGAGGTAAACAGTAGTGCATGAGTACACATTCAAGGAATAATTACCCTCGACAAAACCCGATATTATCTTTAGTATCTGAATTTCATGCTCGCTCTTAAGCCATTTCATGTTATCCTTTGACGGTTTTGGATTTGAACCACGTCCTCCGTCCATGCTACTTTAACTTCCACACGACACGTCCATTTGTTTGCAGAGGGTGCACCACCGAGAGGCCCGCCAACAAAGGACACGCAGCCAGTCCGAGTCTGATTACTCTCCGGACCGTGGACGACGCAAACATAGGAGGAGCTCAAGCTACACTTCACTTCGACGTAGAGACTCTCGTGGTCTTCGTAACAAAGACACGGAATTTAGTCGATACCCGGCAGATCTGCACGTACACGGGAGACAGGGCCACCGCCAAGACCACTCAGCAGGCATTGGTTTGTATGCACATTTGTCCTGGCCACGTACGCCCCCCTCCACCCGCGCAGGCGCATCTCACTCTCAATTGCCGATCAGAGGGCACGATCTGGCTTTGATCAAGAAAGAAGAGAGCTCGTCACATGGATTCCGCGACGAAGGATCTGCTGGGAAGCGTTCCAACCGGTTAATGCACGGGCTGTCTCTTGTTCCAGAGAATGTTCAACGTCGAGAAGGCGGGAGCGGGAGACGCAACGCGAGGAAGAGGCGGACTTCAGGGAAGTCTCAGGCCAGAAACGTCATTATGTGCATGTCAACCCTGAAGGCAAACCTTACGGACTTGGGATATCAGTCTGGAACGACGCCCTCGCAAAGGTAGTCAGGGGCCTTGATCCCTCCTACATAGACATTCGGCAGCAACCGTTCCAGCTAATGCAGACTCTCCTTAAAAGACTCAGTGATGATTTTGAATATGGCGCAGAAATCTCCCAATCCTGGCTGAGGACTCGCATTGGAAATGCCCTCTCTTCATATAGACATGAGCTGATACGGTTGATCCAGGCCAAGAAGGAGAAACCACCATGGGTTCCCGTGTCAACATGGCTGAAACTTGCGAAAATGGCAGACTCAGAGAAATTTCGGCAGAAGTCGGAGCAGATGAAATTCGCATATTCTTGCCGTCGCAACAAAGGTCGGACAGGACCCCTTGGTGAAGTCGGTATCCGAGAGAGACTTCAAAGGCAGCTTGGACGTTCTCCTGAACTCGAGGAGGTCTACGACGAGATGACGAGGGACAAGGGATATGCCGGAAGAAGCAAAAGTGGCTCCGTTGCACTGAAGTCCTCTAGTCCACCCACTGGCAAAGAATTCATATTGCCCACTCTCGGTGCAAAATCATCAAGTCCTGGCCATAATTCGTCTCACTGCGCCGTGCAAGTACAGAGTACACGGACTGAGAACACTGTGCAAACCTCACGCGATAGAGGAGGTTCGGATCCGGCTCCAATCGTCAGAGAACGCTCTGCCGCAGTCTCCATGTCCCCCTCCGCTAACCCCGTCCTGACAATCATTTTGAAGCAGATAAGCGAGATTCGTGACAGTCCCGTCGGCGATACAAATGACGGACAGGCAGTAATTACCGCGTTGGAACTGCAGCTCTCCGTACTACGTAAGAGGAAAAACCCAATCGATAGCGAAGAGACTAGCTTTACTCGTGGTGTCACTACACCTGCTACAATGCCACCCGCAACCGAACATGGCGAGTGTGGAACTCTTCGGAATCTAGTAAGTCGCACGATTTCTCATACAACCTGAAATGTACGAATTGAAGGTTTTGTGTCTGTCAGCCCGTGTCTAAATTATTTCTCTGTGAATATAGATGACTTCTTCCGAAGGGCACGCGGGTATCAAGTTCACGGAAATTGATTTGAATCCCATCGTGGATCCCAATACAGTCCATGACGAAGGGGATTCCCCGCAGGAACATCAGGTATGGCTATTGTCACGTATGTTATGGCGTGCAAAAATTTGCACCTCAATCACATGCTATAGTTCTTAGTCTCCATGCATGTCCAGGACACCACCATAGAGGACCACCCGGGTGCCACAAGGAAGGGAAAGGCATCATCCACTACGGCCTGGCAACCTCCTACCGCGACTCGGAAGAGCATGCGACCTGTGAAGAAGAAAATTCGTGCCGACTATTAAATGTGTCAAAGCACCGTAGTACATTGCTCTCCATTCATCTCCAGGTACCCTGAACTCACCGTGCTCATTCTGCTGATTCCAGTCGGTGTTTTATCAATTAATTCTCACCTGCAGTCCATTGTAATATTTATTGAATCATGACCGGTTACCGAAACTGACTCAATTTGCGTAGTTCTAATCAGACTTGGCGGCCATGAGGATTGACTGTCCAATCCTCTCCAGACTGCTCGTGATGCTCTTCGGGTGTATCAAATTCGCCATGACTTCTCAGAGACTCATATCCACTCCCACTCTTCTCGGCACATCCTCACACCTCCAGGAATGACCAACATAGATGGTACATGAATTAATCAGTTCTGAAGTGTATTTAGATCCGGTAGAGTCCATTTCGGAAATGTTTGTATAATTTTCCCATTACCTGCACTCCATGTAGTGCTGGCTCATGGTAAAATTTGGAAATCAGACATGCACTTTTAATACAAGTAGGAGACTTGCCTCTTTTATGAACGATATACTGATCTTGCATTTACAGCTTCATATTCTGTAGAAATTTCAATTTCGGTCTCCTGTAGCGACACCCATGTATGCATAATGCGATGAGATACGGCGATGTACATCCAACCGGTAATCCCCGCACGACCTTCGAACATGATCACTTAAACCCTAAACCGCACCCCTATAACATACCCTAAAATCCATGCTTGATTTGGTACCTGTTCGTACCACACCGCCACCCCAGATGTAACACGTAGCTCTACTTCATTCGCTGTCGGCCGATAGAGTGACCGCAATATTCCCGTACCACCGACCTCCAACAGAATTCAAACACATGCCTCCCTCTGAGAACCTAGGATCACCCGGGAAACACAATGACCACATCACACATGTCTCCATGGGGTTTGATGGGCTGTTATCCGCTAATGCCTCAAGAGACGCTTCCTTACGTCTTCGCGAGAACTCTAACCCTAATTGTAGCGCCTTCCACGTCCGAACATCTGTCTCTCTTACAGAACATCGCTACCCTTATACACGTAGGAGCCCGCCATGTCTTTCGGCGTCGCCATGTCACGGCCACCTTGTCGACACAGTCATCGATACCCTCCACACGGCTCATCGGACTTCACACGTCACTCGTCCGCGTCAGACGCCATAGTGTCACCCATGTTTCAGTGATCTCCCACGTCGATGACCTACGTGGACGTCCTCACAATAAATCAACAGAAAAGTCTTCCTCACGTCCGAATCAAGACATTCAATCAAGTGACTTCTCTTCGCTATCACTTGATTCACTGTGTGTTTTTTTTGTAGTGGATGTAGAGAGAAGACTGGCCATGGCCTTGTATTGATAATGAAAAATGAGTACAAACAGTTTGCTCCTAATCCTCTCTATCAATGCATGTCAAGAAAAACCAGTGTCTACTCTGCTGCAACTACACTCTTAAGTAGCCGATGTCGTCCGAAGTCCCTGCTGCCGTTCGGTGGCCCTATCCTCCCGCCTTGATCGCGACTCCCCTTTTGGCAACGTTGGCTTCGGTAACAATGAGCATGACACAATCATCATCAACGATGGCCGTAAGAAGCACGTCGTGAATGAACCAGAGAATGTCGTACTGCCAGTCTCGTGGTCAGAGCATGATGTATCTAACAGATTCTTGGTGGACGAGCTCCTCCCTTGGACTCAACGTCTACATCAAAGCCGCGGTCAGGGCTTGTGTCTTTCCGTAGGGAAGACAACATTAGGCGTAGAATGCTCTCTGAAGAACTCGATACTTCAAAATACGAAGAGCTTATTAATGGCGTAGAGGCTTCTAGGAAGCTAGTGCTTGATTAGGCTAGTTAACCAAGATTGGTCTCACCACACAAGATTCAAATTTGTCATGTATATTGTGTAGATTATAATAAATGATTTCAATATTAATGTCTCCTCTCGGAATGATGTCATTTCAGAGCGGGCTTGTGTCCGACCCTTTATTTTATCGTAGTATTTGATGGTGCTAGTTCTCTCAGCATTGATTTAACTCGAGTCGAGTTGATTTGGCTATATCATATTGCATATCATCCTTGTTGATGATTCCTCTAAAATAAATTCGTATCCAGTTGTCCAATTCCGTCTCGGTTTTGGACAATGATTTTGATTTCCGTTCTTGCCTTTCGCTGATTCGATTTTGGACTACGGACGATACTCAATTTCGCAGAGCGGAATGGGCCACATAATTTACTCAAGAACTCTTCGCACAATCAACTATGGACTACTCGACAATGGCAATTGATGATGGTGTTGTGGATAGTCCTCCTTTTCGCGGTAAGCAACCACACTCTGCATGTTCTCCTTCCCCGCTGAAGAACCGTACCATAATAGACGAATCAAGTCGAGGTGGCGCTCCGCAAAGAAAGCTTTACGATGATTCTGAGTTAGTTGAGGATGCACTTCCGGTACAGGTATGACATACTTGAAGCAGTTCATTTATGAGTTTTTCTTAGTTTTTAACTTCAATCGTAGTTTGATTTACTTACATTTCTCAATCTCTTTTCATGCACTTAGGCGACAACTGCAGCAGTCGTGCCCATACCGGTCATTTTTGAGTCCCCGGCTCTTTGTGTATCACCTCATAAGGCATCGTCGCTGAAAATATCTCGTGGTGCGTCGACACATTCTCTCTCTATGCCTTGTCCATTGAAGTCTTTGGAGTCAGCAGCAGAACTTGGAGACTGCGGGACGGAACTAATGGGGCCACCTATTCCGTCTGTTGCCCACGCTGTTGATACCTCGCGTTTGTGCTTCCGTACTATGCGCCCGCCATTACACGAGGGTCACCGCCAGACTCAGTCACACGATGGATTTCAGTCCAGAGTTAGTTGTCCTCCAGTTTGCGATGCATTGGAGCAACGGATTTTGAAGCTTCAGCGACGTGAAAATTCAAGTTCGCGTTTGTCACCATACACAGGCTACAGTCGTGGACCAAAAGTGTGGAAGGCACTAGCTGAAATTCGAAGCCGTTCGCACTTGGTATACGGCAACAGTCTTGATATGATTTAGAGTATATTGATCGGTATGGTTCTCCATGGATAGCCCACATTCAACACCATACTGTATTGTTCTATTGGTATAGAAATATCGTATTTACCATCGTACATTCGGATCATTCATATGTAACTAGAGCTCACATATATATATGGATGAGCATATTTCCTTTGACGTGGTCAATTCGTGTATACAATGTCTATAAATAAACATACATTCATGTATATTCCAGTCTGGCATACAATTATTCATCCATCTATATCTACTTTATACCTTTTTTTACAGACTATTTGTATTTTTATCATTTTTTCTGGGCCTCAACAATACTCTCATTATTGAGGGATACTCTCAAAATAATGATTATGGTGTTTGTATGTAGATGGCCATGGGGGTCCAGTTTCCATTCAGCCACGGTATGCTAGGTAATCGAGATTTTGGTTTGATCTGATTGTTCCGATTTAGACACGGTATGCTAGTCACCTATATTCTCTAGCTTGCAGTTAGAAGAAGAAAACCGTTGCCATCTGTCAGGGCGTGCTCAAAATGTGGTTGACTTGATGATGCCCGTTGCCTCTTGTGTTGGTCTTCTTTCAGTGCAATTTTTCTCTAGTCGTTTTGCATCAATGATGTTGAGTCTTTGCCTCTTGCTTTTTGTGTTGCCTTCTTAGAGGTTTTACAAATCTTATGGCGTATTTCTCTTCGTTTCAAGAGATATTATGGTTGTTTCTAGTTCTGGTACGCAATCACGTTTGATCCATACATGAAGTACTTAGCACGAGCCACTCTTGTATGTGTGTTTGGCTAATTAGTCAATGTCTCAAAGTTTTGCAATTTGATTTCAGTGGCGTTACATTCAGATCTCCTGTCTGCTTTTATCGAAGTATATTGGTCAATTTGGTCTTGTATAAATAGGCTGTAAATACGACAATGATTACCAGCACAATTGATCACTTGCAAGAGCCTAGATCCTTGATATTGTTTGCTTATTCTAATGATGTTAATCTGGATTTTTGTTTTTCTTAGCATGATCAGTTGTAAATGGTCTCATATGTGGTGAATTTAGGACTTTTCTGCATGGATTGTTGATGTCGTTCTACTGGATTGCAGCGAATTTTGTTTTAATGCAATATTGATCAGATTCGACACTGATCAAATTTGAATGCAATTTTGTTCCTTCAGGATCAGGACAAAGCTGAGCTTTGTTGAATTGCGTGCGGTATTCACATAGTAAAAGAGAAGCAGATCTATCAATGGGTGAGTAAACACTATTTTTTACTCGTTCAATCTGAAGTTGTTTTAGCATAATCGTTGGCAGTTCAACTAGACCGTAGTTGAATCTCACACACAACAGAGAGAATTTAACTCGACCCGAGTTGAATCTCTAATCTAGTAATTTCTTAATACTTAAAGTAGCATTATAAGTAGCGACGTTTAACTCATATATCTCCGAATAGGATAAAATTAGGACATATGAACAATTCAACTCGACTCGAGTTGAATTAGAGTAGCGCCCTACGTTAGCAACTCTAATATTGATTGAACTCGAGTTGAGTTGAAACGGACCGACTATGTAAAGTTGTCCGAGCAATTACAAAAGCAAAATAAAATTTAACTCGAATCGAGTTGAAGTGATCTTGCATTATAATAATGTCAATACAGTCGAGTAAGTCTCACATACATATTCAACTCAACTTGAGTCCGAGTAGCGGCATGAGTGACTATCTAGAACAATAATTCAACTCGAGTCGAGTTGAAACAGGTTCACAAATTAAAGTTGTAAAAGCAGCATAAAAACAATCATAACATTTAACTCGGCTCGAGTTAAGATGGACAAGCATATTAATAATATTGATTGACTTCAGTTAGTCTTAGTGGACCAATTCAACTCGAATCGAGTTGAATCAGTTTACCTCCATACGTGAGCAACAATAATTATAATTCAACTCGAGTCGAGGTGAAACGGACTATCTAGGTAGAGTGGTTCGAGTAGTTTAAAAAGACCAAAACATTTAACTCGACTCGAGTTAAAGTGAATTAGCGTCGTAATAATGTTGATCGAAGGCAATAACTCACAGTAAACATATTCAACTCGATTCGAGTTGAATCAAAGTACCGCTTACGTGAGCAACCATGAAAAATTTTAACTCGAATTGAGTTGAAAAGGATAGACATTCGTCAGTTGTTCGGGCAGTTCAGAAAGAAACTTAACATTCAACTCGACTCGAGTTGAATAACATTCTAGTAACTATAACCTAACAAAGATTCTAATATAGCCTCCGTATGTCAACAATCGAGTTGAAAGTATCTAAGCTCTGTATGTAGAGACCACAAACCGCCATGAAGGAAAGATTCAACTCGAGTCGAGTTGAATCCAACTTCCTTGCTAACGATAATCGTAGACTAACAGAGACAAATAGAATGCTATTTCAACTTGACTCGAGTTGAATACTAAACCTTGCAATACGTATGGATTAATACTCATTTGGCCCCTCTGTCTCATCAGGAGAAACCAATCCAAAGGACAGGCTCTCAGCATTCTTCAAGCCCTATGTTCCTGAAGGGGACAACGAAGTCGCCGATCCAGATATATTTGGCGACATGTGGGTGCACACAGAGCCTACGGATGTCGAATGGTGGAGTATGCTCCTCACACCGCACACGGACAAGTTGGCTGTAGTCACCAAGTACAGGGGAGCAGAGTGCAACCTTCCTGTCAATTTGGAGGAGAACATCATCGATGTCGTCGTCCACAACACGCACTGGATTTGCGCGACGTGCATCGTCGACGACCCCAATCAAGACACGGCTCTGGACCTGGACTACAACTTCACTTACATGATCGATACAACAAAAATCGAATTCGACATTTGGGCTCATGTTGAGAGTATAAGAAATACTCCGGACGAACCCTTGGCGAAAAATGTCGAACAACACATTCGCGAGTTTCGATTCACAACCGAACTCGGTAACCAGCAGCCACCAAGTATTCTCGCCCCTCGTCTCCGATCACTTATCACTGCCATGGTGAACTTCAAGGCAAAGCTGCAACGCAAGAAGATCCAAATGTAGCCCGTTCGTCTGATGCAGGAAGTAAGCATGCATAGCGCCAGCCACGAGTCGATTCTATATCAGATTCCTGAGACGACGGGAACAAGAAGGCGCAAGGGGAATCCGTCCCAAACATAGCGGGGGCCGACACTAAAGAAGATCCAATTAGTCACGACAAAGAAGTCGATCTTGGCCGATCCCACTGAGATTGAACGGGCGAGCTTAGTGTCGGCCTTGACGGAAGTATCCATCGTCAATGTAGAGAAAGTTGTCGATTACAAGGAGTCCATGAATGCCTTCAAGAACTACTGGGCTCTTTGCCAGGACTCTTACATCTTCGGCTCAGATGTCACTTACGAGATTCCAATCAAGCGTCTCTTTACCCCCCCCCCCCGCGGAACTGAACATCCGGAACCTTGAGCAGGAAAAAGTAAGGCACACAATGCATTTCATTATTGAGATGTGCGATCAGGAGAAGTAGAACACCCTCTGCGTCTTCCTGAAAAATAAGCTCGTAACAGGGTCAACCACTTCATGAATACAAACCACAGGGACCCTTGGGAGGAGATACAAGACGGAGAGTTCTACATGGTCAATGGACAACATTGCTTCGAGGCCTCCAAGCAGTTGCAAAACAGGCTAGATGTGGATGTGAAGATCAGGGATGCGATTAAGGCCTGGGACTGCTTCGTTGTATGGAATGAAGATAAGTCCATCATTCAAAGAATCTCCACGTTCTACAACAGGGTCAACCTCTTCATGAATACAAATCCAATGTGGGCGACAAACATCATCGGGGCGCGAGAGCTGTGGAATAGCCTCGGTAGACCGCAGAATCCAAAGGAGGCTACTGAGGTTGGCAGGACCGTCACACAGAAGGCTCCAAGGGCAAGAAACCAGCAAAGGACGCATTCAACGTATGTGCAATTCCAATCAACTCGATTCGAGTTGAATAGTGTCCTACACTACTTAAGATGATATTTTGGTTCCATTCCTGCTGTAACCTATTTCAACTCGACTCGAGTTAAATATCTAACTCAATATCGTACTCGTTTGATACAGGAGTTCATGGAAGCTCTCAGGCTTAGATTTGCTCTCATTGACATGAAGGGCGCCTAGAAAGCAGTGACAGCAAGCAACGCAGCCAGAGAAAAGCTCAACATCCAGAATGAGCTTAAAATCATTTGTGCTCCAAATGATGTCTACAAGGTCTGGCTTGAGCTTATCTCATCCGCATCCCAAGGGGAGCTCATCGACCCCGACACAGGAAGGAAGATGAAGGAGTTGGGAAAGTCGAAGCCTGAACGTGGACACATCACCAGGGAGTTCTTCAAATGGATCGGCAACATAAGCTACCCACAGCTCAAGCGATTAGCCGAGCATATGGTGAACAGACCAAACCCAAAACGGCGATACACATATCCCAAAGTCACATTGAAGCAGATGAAAGGTGTGTTTGTAGATTGCTACAGCTCTTACGACTGGCTGCAGCGCTGCAAGAGGAAGACCATCGTAAAGCGCGTGATTCACAGCATGCGCCCTGACTTAATGCTGTTCAGCACAAGTGGGGACTTCAGGAAGGAGAGCTGGAAGAAATTCAAGACCAATTTCAAGATAGCGCCAGCTACACTGAACGTTCTGATCACAAATCCCGGGGAGTCCTTCTTTACGTTGGCGAAATTCCCCAGCAATAAGAACAAGTCCGTGGAGCAACTCTCGCCGTATGCAGCAAAGTTCTTCAGAGTCTTCCTCGCCAACAAGGGGAAGTTTCAGGTTCCAAGAGGCGAGACAAACTTCAAGGCCTACAGCCTAGAGGACGATGTTCTGGGGGAATGGCACAATGACACTTGGAACGAATTATCTTCTTAGAGAATCAAGGTCCGAATAATGGACTTCCGTAATCTCCCCGGAGCACAGGAGGTATCAGCTTCATCGAGCTCGTCAACAAGCTCGTACTTTTGCAACGTCCTCCAAGTCCTTAAGTCTATCACAGACCCGGTGGTAACTGAAATCTTTGTTTGGGTTTGGATCTGCGGATGTAGGGATGCTGAGGCAAAGATCAAGAATCACCTCGATAGTTGCAAGTTCGGAAACAACTACAAGATAGAGTATGCCGAATATGTTCCGGCTCCACATGAGCAACTCGAGGACCAAACCCTGTCGACCAAGAAGGCCAAGGATCATGTCCGAATCCTCTTCTTGTTTCAAAAATTGCAGAAGCTGAAGATTTTAAACCTCCCGAAGTTCTTCCCGGCCCCCGACACTCCACAATTCAACATCTGCGGGAGATACAACAAACTCGAGTACCTTTAATACGGTATTGAGGATGGAGTTCTACCTGAAGCTACTTGATCTCTTCTGCAAGGAAGGGGATGCGATCCTCAGTGTTTTTGGAGGCGGGAAGCTCTACTGTGCGGCCTCGGTAAGGACATCCAATATATCAACTCGATTCGAGTTGAATAGTTCGTCATGACTCTGTTGCTTTCTAAGCTCGTTGTAATTAACTGGAATCGAGTTCAGTGTCCACTTCAGTGTCCAGGGATCATTTCACACTAACTTGGATTCTATTCAACTCGACTCGAGTTGAATGGATTATTAAGTGTGCTACAAAACCATGTTATCTCATGCGTTCTTAAGTTTAACTTGACTCGAGTTGAATGTATTAATTGGTGGCGCTTAGAGTTCATATTTGGTATTCAACTCGAGTCGAGATGAATGCGCACAACAGAGTAGTATTGTAGTGCTTTCACACGCCAGCTTCATTTCAACTCGATTCGAGTTAAACGTACAAATCATTGATGTTGTCATCTCCTGCTATGTCCACTCGTAGATGTGTTTGCTGATGAATTACACGATCAGCTCCAGCGACGAGCACGACGAAGTCGTCAAACTTTCGATGGAGGTCTTCAACTTGGATCGTTGAGATTTTGAAGGTGGGTACCGGATTGGTGAGGCTTCTGGATCCAGGGAGAGACTGGAACCACCACCACTCCCCATGAAGGCTGAGAAGGGGAAGGCAAAGAGGAAAGGCAGGGCAGTTGAGTTACCACTTGACGTGAATGACCCAAGACCGATAGTAATCGGGTCAAGTGACGACGATGACGATCCTAACCAAGATGTTGAGGCCTACGGATCTTAACTCCCGATAACGCCCCAAATTAGACGAGGCTCATCTTCTCATCTTCCTCATCCCCAGGAACAAGGCTTCTCGGACAGCTCTCTTCCGGCTTCCACGCCATCTCCTCAGAAGAGGAGAAGGGAGTCACTATCCGTTGACGCTCTAATGGAAAGGCTCGTCAGAATGGAGGAGGAGGCGCAGGCGCGACAAAGGGCCGAAGTTGAAGCAATGCTTGCTCGAGAGCGCGAGGAACGCAGACTCCAGAGACTGGAGGATGAGCAACGATGGAGCGTAATGATGCATGAGGTCTTCGCGAGAATACCTGGGGTAGTAGTCCAAGCAACTTCGCACCTCAAGGCAAAGCCGCTCCACTCGCTCGATCTAAGTCATAGTGAACCTCTGCTTCTGACCCACAAAGCTACTCAGTCTTCCGATAGCGGTGCAGCTCGACATGCATCTCCTCGACGTTCCCTCCAAGGCACGCCTTTTCAGTCGATTGCAGCTCCCCACCTGCGGGCAACATCGATCAAGTTGTTTCTAGGGATCAAGGCCCATCAAGTAGCTCCACACCATCGGACCCAGTCGATCTGGAAAGGAAGACCATGGATGAGGAAGAGCAGATAGGGACACAAGATGAGACTCTCAATCCGAACGTTTTTGAATCAGGTTGAACTCCACGATCTAGTCTTTCATTTAACTCGACTCGAGTTGAACTTCTCCTTCGATTGATGGAAGATTGCCTGTAGAAGCCTTCGAGAGTTGTTGTTAGCCTAGTATATATATCCCCCTAGGACAGTTTTGTTAGATTGGAATTGGTGTTCATCGTGTAAATACTTTTTGTAAATGTCGCTCATTTTTGAACGCAGAGTTTGGAATACAATCATATTTTCTTACACATTTTCTCCCTCTGATTTCTACGCAGGCTCTATTGATTTGCGAGGTGTTCCGAATGTTTGCCTGTCTCATGACGTCCCCCTTGTGGAAGACACTAGTCCTTTGAGTCCGTTTTATGGTGAGCCAAGTAACACGCCGCAAGATGATCACAATGAAGGTCACACTCGGGATTCAATCCTGCTCTAGGTTCACATTCCTCTTCCATCCTCGACCGCTGTACGAGATTCACAAATAGCTAAAACTCAATCAGAGACGCCGGTAAGCTGCTCCTTTTCCAAAATCTCATTCAATCCTTTCTTTATTAGTTCGGTGTGATCGCATTGTTTGGATTTGGGATTTCTTAGTGTTATAGAAATGGTCAGTCTTGAAATGTGGCAGTGCAGTACTTAACTGTATACACATTTTTCTGCCCCCCTTCTGAACAGGAGATGAGTCATTCCCACAATCCGGTAGTTGTAGCCACGGAGGATATCCCTCGTTCTATTCCTTCAAGGGTGCCATGCAAGTGGCTCAATGTCATCCTGGACTTGAACGGTATCCTCTGTGTCTGCAAGGAGAAGAGATTCATGCCAAAGGACCAAGTTTACAACATGGTCGCGAGTGCACATTCCTCTGTCCTACCCGCTCCAATTGGTCCCAAGGCTGTTTTCGTCGGCCCTTCTGCCTTGATTTCCTTCGTGAGTTGACTGAAGTTGCATACGTCTCCGTATGGAGTTCAATGGTTCATGGGACCACGAAGTCCATATGTGACTACTTGTTCCGGGGTGTGCCATCCCCGTGCCTTGTTTGGGAGCAGAACTCATGTGAGGTTGTCAAGGTTCGTGGACCGCGGAATAAGTTGTCCAACTTCAAGTTGAAGGGGACTAATAAGGATCTCTTCCTCAAACCACTGATATGCTTTTCAATGGTCTAAACTCAAAGTCTAGTGAGCATGACACGATCATCATCGACGATAGCCGTGAGAAGCACGTCGTGAATGAACCAGAGAATGTCGTATTGCCAGTCTCGTGGTCAGAGCATGATGTATCTAACAGATTCTTGGTGGACGAGCTCCTCCCTTGGATTCAACGTCTACATCAAAGCCGCGGTCAGGGCTTGTTGTCTTTTTGTAGGGCGTAGAATGCTCTCTGAAGAGCTCGATACATTGGGCGTAGAATGCTCTCTGAAGAGCTCGATACTTCAAAATACGAAGAGCTTATTAATGGCGTAGAGGCTTCTAGGAAGCTAGTGCTTGATTAGGCTAGTTAACCAAGATTGGTCTCACCACACAAGATTCAAATTTGTCATGTATATTGTGTAGATTATAATAAATGATTTCAATATTAATGTCTCCTCTCGGAATGATGTCATTTCAGAGCGGGCTTGTGTCCGACCCTTTATTTTATCGTAGTATTTGATGGTGCTAGTTCTCTCAGCATTGATTTAACTCGAGTCGAGTTGATTTGGCTATATCATATTGCATATCATCCTTGTTGATGATTCCTCTAAAATAAATTCGTATCCAGTTGTCCAATTCCGTCTCGGTTTTGGACAATGATTTTGATTTCCGTTGCGCAGCTTCTGCTGATTCGATTTTGGACTACGGACGATACTCAATTTCGCAGAGTGGAATGGGCCACATAATTTACTCAGCAGCTACTGCACAATCAACTATGGACTACTCGACAATGGCAATTGATGATGGTGTTGTGGATAGTCCTCCTTTTCGCGGTAAGCAACCACACTCTGCATGTTCTCCTTCCCCGCTGAAGAACCGTACCATAATAGACGAATCAAGTCGAGGTGGCGCTCCGCAAAGAAAGCTTTACGATGATTCTGAGTTAGTTGAGGATGCACTTCCGTTACAGGTATGACATACTTGAAGCAGTTCATTTATGAGTTTTTCTTAGTTTTTAACTTCAATCGTAGTTTGATTTACTTACATTTCTCAATCTCTTTTCATGCACTTAGGCGACAACTGCAGCAGTCGTGCCCATACCGGTCATTTTTGAGTCCCCGGCTCTTTGTGTATCACCTCATAAGGCATCGTCGCTGAAAATATCTCGTGGTGCGTCGACACATTCTCTCTCTATGCCTTGTCCATTGAAGTCTTTGGAGTCAGCAGCAGAACTTGGAGACTGCGGGACGGAACTAATGGGGCCACCTATTCCGTCTGTTGCCCACGCTGTTGATACCTCGCGTTTGTGCTTCCGTACTATGCGCCCGCCATTACACGAGGGTCACCGCCAAGACTCAGTCACACGATGGATTTCAGTCCAGAGTTAGTTGTCCTCCAGTTTGCGATGCATTGGAGCAACGGATTTTGAAGCTTCAGCGACGTGAAAATTCAAGTTCGCGTTTGTCACCATACACAGGCTACAGTCGTGGACCAAAAGTGTGGAAGGCACTAGCTGAAATTCGAAGCCGTTCGCACTTGGTATACGGCAACAGTCTTGATATGATTTAGAGTATATTGATCGGTATGGTTCTCCATGGATAGCCCACATTCAACACCATACTGTATTGTTCTATTGGTATAGAAATATCGTATTTACCATCGTACATTCGGATCATTCATATGTAACTAGAGCTCACATATATATATGGATGAGCATATTTCCTTTGACGTGGTCAATTCGTGTATACAATGTCTATAAATAAACATACATTCATGTATATTCCAGTCTGGCATACAATTATTCATCCATCTATATCTACTTTATACCTTTTTTTACAGACTATTTGTATTTTTATCATTTTTTCTGGGCCTCAACAATACTCTCATTATTGAGGGATACTCTCAAAATAATGAATTTAATGTTCAAAGAATGAATAGGCATTCTAAACTTAAATAAAATATTTCAAAAGCATTTGAATACCAAATTTTAATAAAACATTGTAGTAAAAAATAAAAGAAATTGCGAAGGAAAAGTAAACGAAGTATTTTTCAAAATAAAAATTCAATAAATTGACATGGCCATTTTATGCAAATGAGCATGGTCATGTGCATGGCCGTGTACATGGGCATGGCCATCCGCATGACCATGCTCATGTGTAGTAATGATCAGGGTTGTCTTTTGTAACACAGTCGAACGTTAGACGGACAAGACATTTCAAACAGACACACAGCCTCAGAATGTCCAAAAGAATCTACAGAATCTTTTCCTTCGGAAAAATTACCCTTGATTTACCCTGTCGACGTTGCATCCTGCATGGTTGCCCAATCGAGTGTACAACTTAGCAATACGATGACGCTATTTGAGCGACTACGCCACGTAGGACTGGAACTCGTCCTGGACCGGCAGTCGCCTCGTCCACTGCGATTGTGGGCAATCGACTGTCGCCCTTATTTGACCAACTGCCGCCATTAGGCGACCGGCGGTCTCCTTGGACCGACGGTTGCCCTAGACCTACGAACGCCCTAAACTGGCAGTCGGCCTAGATCCGCGGTCGCCTAGGATTGTCTTAGATTGGCGGCTGCCCCCGATTAGAATAATTCATTTTGCTTTCCAACATTACGCAAAAATTCTTCCGTTCACGTTATCCAAAGGAAAAACTCAAGCATTAAGATGAAACAAATTACAACAATCCACAAATCCCCTGAAGACAAGGCTAACATCAACCATGAGATCTTAAACTTGTGGAACAAATAATGTGGTGACATACATGTGTGACTAGTGTGAAAAACGAACATAATCAAAAGAGTTGCAAAATTCATGAAAACTGGAACAATATGTCAAAAAGTGGATTGTATGTATTGCAAGTATAGTTTGTGAATTACATGGCTGAATCAGCACTCATTGATGTGAGATGATCATCACTAGGAGCCTATAACTTGCATGAAGAAATACTGATATTGTATACTAATTACGGTCCTCTCTAAATACACACTGTGGTGGAAGCATATAATATGGTTTTGCCGTCAAGCGGTTCACCACTACCGCATAGGTCATTCTCTTGTCCGGTTCATCCGTGGTCAGTGATAACACTTTTGATAGGAATTATTCTCGCACCGCCAAATGTGAGAATGGCTCTTTGTCGAATTCGTTCTCTACATTAATCAGGTGGATGAGCTTCCCAACTCCATACGAATCTGATGCAACTATAGTTGGATGTCGGAGTTCCTGGATGTGCAAATTTGTATGAGAATTTTCTGGTCCAAAAGTATAAAATATCTCGGGCGCCACCTACCATCGAAGTTTTACCTCCATTTCCATTTTCTCTTTTAACTGGTATCCATAACGTGAAGGTTGTTGTTCTACTATACGAGATGCCATCCCCTAGTCACACACTCCAATACAAATCTTGTCAGTTGGGACCTCTGGGAAATGCAATAGAATGTTTGAGGAGGATAGGTCGTTGTGGAGTACGCCAGCCTTATGGACCAGATTCATGATGTACACTAAAACCCAAGCTAGCTTCATCTAATGACAACAGAAAAGGCTAATTCTGTCAGCCTCTTCTTTAGTGAGACTTGGAACGTCCTTTATTTTCTACCAAAGAAGTTGTTTGTCGCCGACCTTCTCATCTAACTTCAGCATTTGGTGTAGTGATCCTCCATTCCATCAATATGTGTAAGCCTCGAGTGTTGTTGTATGCAACGCCTAAAACTTGATAATACCTAGATGATTGAAAGGACATATAAGAGCTTCTTCTGAAGTCTCTACTCTTCTCTTGTGCATAATCAAATCTTTGGAAACTTTTGCAGCAAAAGGGATCTAATTTGGAACATGGTCTACTCCAACAATCTGCACCTTCCGCACCAATCCATGGCCTCCTTGCATATCGCGGGCCGATAGAGCTTCTATCGTAGCGTCTTGAGGAATCTACACCACTCTTGACCCGGTGTCTTGTTCAAATGTGGTCAGCAAATCGTCTTTTTGCCATGCCATCCCTCGGCTTTTATGTTTGCCAAGCTTTGTGATTGAGCGTTGCCACCAATCTATCTTGTGTTTAAATTTCTTCTCCTCTTTAGTTAGAGGCCTTTGTCCAAATCGCCTCTTCCACAACTCTTTCACATTGAAGCTGCATTGTTGAATTGTATTGGCTAGCCAAGTTGGGTATTGCGAGTGATAATCAACATCTTTGAATTCTTCCGATTCCGCCATGGCCTTAATAATTATTGGCTCCAGTTTATCCTTTAGTCTCTGTCCACCCTTGTTAACATTCCTCAAGTAGTTGTGCTCCAGGAATTGAGCGTCCGTTTCCTCATACCAATTCAAACACGCTTTTTCTGCATACCGACTATACTCTGATGGTGGTAATTCCGAATCTGCTTCTTTTTGGTTTCTCTTCTTCTTCCTCTTCTGGCCTGCGCTTCTAGTAAGTTCCTGCATAGCAATGTTCGTAGCAAATGATACAGGGGCATCAAGATCCTATGTTGGCACTCTCTCTTGGTTCTTTTTGGATCTACTCATCATTGAAACTTGTTGTGAAAGACGACAGAAAATCAGGGTGCTGCTATCAACGTGCACCAAACCCCAAAACCCCTCTAACCTGGTAGTGCGCGTTTCTTTGAGTTAAGATTGAGGGCGAAGGAGGGAGTGGTTGGGCGAAAAGTAATTTACAAACTGCCGGTTGAGGATTATATATCCCTATAGACCGCCGGTCGCCCCACATTCAACACTCACGACCCCTGGACCAGCGGTTGCCCATGCAACGTTGTAGCGGTATCTAGACCGCCGGTCGCTTTATTGCTGTGGCAGCGGTCGCCCAATGCGAGGTTGCCCTACATATTCCCCCATCCTTCATGACCTCATTATTTGGATTACCAGCTTGGCACATAGACTTGCATCCATTAATTTGGCTGCAGGCAAGTTTCGGGTAGGTAAAGACTATTCTATTGTATCGATTTTGGCTATTTTCTACCATCCATGTCTACTCCTGAGCAACTTAAGAAGGCTAAAAACGAGAAGAAGAGGAAGAGGAGCGGCAACTTTCAACGGAAAAGATTGCACATGCTTCAAAATTCGGATAAGCTTGCATTTAAAGGTTGGGAAGTTGAACTAGATATGTGGACGATGGCAACTTGCGAATCGTACATTGAATGGTGACACATTGGCAAGAAATTCCCTCTGTCGCGTCACCATTTCCATCGGCACACCAACAAGGCAAATCTAAAGTATTGCGATTGCCCAAACTTCAAACAACAATGCATTGAGGTTTACCAAGTCTTGTATGGCACGCCATGTGTGGAGCGCAATGAGGTTCCCTTGTTTCTTGCTCGTGGAGTATACGCTGAAGTTGCTCTTGGTAAACGAGTGGATTGGACAACTGCCATAGAGAGGAAGCATGTAACACGACCTTCAACGAGTGACATTCCGAGAGGCATTCTAAGATTCCTTGATGCTCCTAATGGTGGCATGGGAGTGACGAGGTCTATTACCAAGGCTATGGAAGATGCTTCATATCATAGTGCTACATCAGAAGAGGACTGTGACTCAGATGGTTCATGACATGGTAAAGCGGTGCGTCAAGTATGGTGTGCTATTCCTCCCTCTATCGTTGTGATTGATGTAGATCATCGTTGTAATTTGCCCGGCCGCGTTCCTCAAACATGTGGCTCTCACCCTCTAATAGCAAGTAATCATTCTACCGTAGTAGAGCCCCATGATACTGACATCTTACCATTGGACGAACTTGACACGTCTTCTGATTTCAAAGCTCTTTTGAAGAGCAAAGACAATGTCATAGCAAGATTGGAAGCAGATTTCAAAAAAACACGACCAACGTATGAGGTGAAGGTGAAAGAAGGGAAGTGGCTTTCTGTGGAATATGCACGAATGCGCGAGAAGATGCAAGGACTATCTCACCCACGTAACATTCTTGGAGAAGCACAGAAATCGGTCATGGCGGATGTTGATAGAGTTGTCTTCAATCTTAGGAAGGACCTCGCTTTTGGAGAAATGTCACCGCAATGCCCTCAACTGCGCCGCCCTGTGAAAGCTCAGCCATGTCCTGTTGTTAATATGCATGGCTTGGAACAGGAAGAAGATGCACAAAGTGATACCCAAGATTCGTTATTTTTCCTTCTCCTTCGTATTCCATATATTTCCTACGAATCTTGGGTATCACTTTGTGCATCTTCTTCCGACGGGTACCGCTTTTTACTAAAGCAAAATCAACAATTGCAAGATTGTTTGTTGCAGTTGTCTACCACTTACTACCATTGGAAGGTGCCATGTATACTTTTGGTGAACAGAGGTAGACAAGTTGCAGCGGAGTTGGAGAAGATCAATAAGAATTTTACTAGTGGAGCTTGTCGGATGCCATGTATCTATGTTGTCTTCCCTTACACGTTTATTAGTGTGATACCCCTGTTTAGGTGACTCGTGTATCGTTCTAGGGATTCTGTGAAGTGACCAAGATCAAATAGTGCTAAGACAACCAATCACCAACCGTACTATTCCCAAACTTATGTTTAACCTTGCTTGGCATGGATATCCCTTTGCAAGAGGGGATGCACAAAGACTCTTTCTCTTATGTTTATCGTGGTGGAAACGTCCACACTTAAACTCTACACAAACACCTACATTTAGGCAATCATAACGTCTTCACAACTAATCCGTCCTAGCCGTCCGGATTAGCAGGTCACGCAGGCCGTCCTCGTTGCCCTACTTACTACAATGACAAACTCCAAGAGATCAAAATCCGGCTAGAAGACGTCTACACGTATTCCGGTCACGTACTGTGCTTGATCCGTCCTCTGAGACTACAGAGTAACCCAAGTCTGTAGCAGTTGGAGGTCGGATTGTAATCCGGCCTCGCACACTCTACTCGCAGACCCTTCTAGACCGTAAGGTGTTTACCACAGTAGTTTCCCTCTCTCAGACACCTAGACCAGTTCAAGACACAAGGCACTCGCTAATAAGCCCAACCCGACTTCAACTCCACAGACACAATCTAGCAAGGAATCCGGATTCTTAACTCCCAACTTTAAACTCAGAGACAGTAGATACGACTTCTAAGCACTCGACCTCAAATGGGAGACGAAGCAAGGATCACACTGAATATGCGCATAAGAGGTTGTTGATTAACATGTAAGGAATGTTTTAGATGACAAAACCCTTCACCTATAAGTACTCAAAGTCAAAGATCTCTAAGACCTAAAAACTTAGCGGGGACCGCTCTACTGGGCCTACACTACGGAAAGCGGCTCGCTTTCCCAAAAAGATCCTACCTACTGCCATAGTTCGGATTTCTAGCCCTACGCCGGATTCTAATCCGGCTTCACAAACCTAGGTCGGATTCTTATCCGGCTTCCTAATTCTAGGCCGGATTCTAATCCGGCTTTCTAATCTTAGGCCGGATTCTCAATTTAGATTCCAAGTTCGTTCTGCTACCTCGTACTTCTCGTCGCTTTCATATGGATGCGTATCCACTAGAGGAGGACGAGCGACTGGAGTCGATGCAGGTGTGTGTGTGAAGGCCGAAATGGATCCGACCTCCTTGATCCTCTCGAGGACGGATTTGAATCTGGCCATCATACCCTCGCCTAGTACGGAGCCGTCATTCGCCATTTCCGTCATTGTTGTATCCCGACGACTTCGTTCTTTCGCCACTGTTCTTAAAACCCTTGTCCGGCTTCTGACAGTCCTCCCTTACATTTTAAATGAGAAATACTAGTTCTAGAACTAGACCTCTTTATTCTAAACTATTATCTAATAATTTGGTACACTATCAAAACTTTATTTGCCTTATAGTAGACGGCCTACAACACACTTAGGTCGGATTTTACACACAATACGTACTCTTATTGCGCATTACACTTATGAAGTACTCAATCAAGAAAATGGGTTCCGATAGAGCTGGTCGACAAACGTTTGATATGACCTCGTGGCCGGGGTGGATACATTGTTTGATAATCTTCCTATGATGGACCTTAAAATGAAAGATGACACTTCTACAGAGGTTGTGGACTGGAGCAAGGTCGGGTGAAATTTCAAACACCACATGTCGGCACAGGATGATGTAGCATCGAGGACATTATTGTGGCCCAACCCTGCGCAGTTTGTATTGGATCTCTCTACGTGTCTCATACGCCTAAATCCATTTGAACCTAAGGGGGGATGGGCTTTGGGCTCTTGAGTCCATATGTATCATCCGCAATGTCTCTTGGTTCATTGTTTGACTCAAAGTCACAATGCTACATGCAAAGCGCCTTTTCACGAGCGCTTTTACGAGATGTTCAATCTAAGATATTATATGCCACCTTCTTGGGAACACAATGCTGGGACTACTGATGTGGTTTGATTTTGGGGTAGAGACCTTCTTTGGAGTTGGCGTAGAGGTAAACATGATCTTGAGTAGATTACTTCTAGCTGTCAATTCAATTGGGAAACTGATCCAAATGAGATTCTAAGAGTTGCACCAATACTTGCTAGACATGTCTACAACATGAGGGTCTTTGGGTGATCTTCTTCCAATGCCTCGGGGGCTATTTTGATGTGAGCTCCAATACATTCAAGTGGAGGCCCCACCCCATGGAACATCGTTAGAATCAGTTTGAGACGAGAGTAACCGATGGTGAAGGCCATGCCTCCATGCAAGATTTGGAAGAGCATCAATTTGCTGAATCTACTTGGGGGCCACAATACCAGTCCCAAGGGCTAGACTATTTACTGGATGAACATAGTCTCCTCACAAGAAGACTTTGTAAGACTTGAAAGACTCTAGAGTCTTAGATCTGATCTTAAACGCAGATGGTCCATTCAAACGAACTCGTGCAAAGCGTAAACTCATTGTTGGAGAATGCTCAAATTCTAAATCTACTAAATGATTATTAGCATATTGTCATTCCATACACTCCAGTATAGCGTATGGTTTTAGCTATATAGGACTATATTCGATATTAGTATTATCTAATGGTAGCTTTTGCAGCAAGGTTTGTCACTTACTATTGTACTACTTTTTTCACCGATTAAAACAGCGGTATATATTTGGCTGACTCCTTTGCTTGTGATCTATCGATTGTAACTTGTAACCTTTTATTGTATCTTTCATCTTCATAGTCCATATAACCTGCCCAACCCCTTGTACCAATACACATACACATACACATGCATAATGAAAGGTGAAAACAAACTTCCATATATATATATATATATATATATATATATATAGTATATGCGAATAAGTATATAGAAGTTATTACCTACACCTAAATCAAATATTGTTTCAATGAATGTTGGAGGTGTAAGTCCATTGTCTTTAGCTTATGAATCTTCAACTTTGTCCTTGCTCTTTGAAAAATGTGATTGTTGCGGTTCCAAATGTGCGTCGATTGAGTTCATGTTGATCTCATCTTCCGCGTTCTTTTTACGACGAGCGCACTTTGCCCACACGTTCTCAAAAACGAGCATCCTCTTCAGCTAGACGTAGTTGCTTCGCGTGTTTTACATTCTGGTCTTCACTCTATTTCACAAGCCTTTTCAATTTATCAACTTCCTCTAGAGTTTTGCCATACTTACCCGCGAACGCCAAATCACAGATATGTAGCATCTCTTTATCTCCCTCTAGATCATTAGATTCTTCTATATCCTTCAACCCCGCATTAAAATGATATAAAACTATCTCCCGAGCAAGGACCCCTTCTATGTAAGTGCAATTCGTTGTCCATATCTCTACGTAGTCTTCTATGGAAAAATTGTTTGATTGTTTCTTCTCGACGAACATCTCACGAGCCTCTCTTTGTAGCACAAGTATGGTCTCTATATAAGCTTCCTTCTAGAACTTTTTCCAAATTTTTCTGATAGTCATCTTGGAGATTGTATGATTCTGTGGCAAGAAGAGCTCTTTCTTTGAGGGCTTCCAATTTCTTTTGCCTGCTGCATTACTTCCTCTAATTCATTGCTTTATTTGAATGAAATCGACCATGGTGTTAAGCTTGCCCATATAGTCAGATAATCTTCCACCTATTGTTCAAATTGGAGTTGCCTCAAAAGTATTTCCCTCTGTCATATTTGTTATGTTACCAGTACGTTCACTGAGCTCGTATTTGTGTGTTTTCATCGTCCAAGGATTCGGAAGACTATGTTATAAGAGTTTTTAGCGTTGGCCTAAAGACTCACAAGTATAGCTCCAAATCCTTCTCCTTCAATAGTAGTTGATGTTTCTCCAACCTCTATAGGTTCAGTGTTTTCTTGTATAAGCAAACATGAATGCTTCAACCAATCCACCTGCTTCTTGAGAATTTTTTCCGCATATACCATTCTTGCCAAGAAGTAGGGAACCTCATATTTAAAAATATGGTTGTTACCATATATCAAATGCCAAACGTATATGCATTTGACTTTAAACAGGTCATTATGGCACTCACGGAGGTTTGCTTCATTGTGAGCCCAATGAATGTTGTGACAATGAAGAGGAAAGAGCTTGTTGATGTGCACCACTCCACTTATCTCACACACGTGGTAAAAGACCACGGCTCCGTCTCTCCCGCCCATCCTCTTAACGCTAATATCTTTGGATTCTTCAAGATCTCTATGCGCTTCTTCTCAATCCTCTTCTTTATCTTCCGACCTTGGTCATGTGGCACCATGGATGTAGTAGCTACAATGGGTGTGCCTCCATCAAAAAAATCCCTAGAGATGCAAATTCCCTCTACGTGCAAGCAAGTAGCGTTACTAAAGTCCATACTAGTGGATGCGAGAAAGGAGGGACGAGCAAAGTGTGAAAATGGATTGTCGGTCGCCTTCTTAAGCACAAGAATAAGGCGACCGGCGGTCTGCAAGATCTGCACTGCCGGTCGCCCCAGCCACCAGCGATCGCCCTATCTGCACCGCCAACTGCCCTATCTGCACCGCCGAGGACTCTATTTGCACCGCCGAGGACTCTATCTGCACCGCCAGTCGCCCATCTGAACCGCCGGTTGCCCTTTTGAACCGCTGGTCACCTTGCCACACGAGGTCGCTCTATTTGCAGCGCCGGTCGGCCTTTTGAACCGCCGATCACCCTGCCACACGAGGTCGCTCTATTTGCGACGCCGGTCGCCCTTTTTGCACTGCCGGTTGTCCTTCGGCGCAGACGTTTGCTCTATCTTCACCCTTGGTCGTCCTATTTGCAATTGGGAATTCTCCCAGTCTATATTGCATGCAAGTCTATGAGAGTTTGTAGCAGCTTCTAGAAGGATGAGATGAGAATGAACACTGGATGGGGGAGGGGTAAAAGAGCCTTGTAGTTTTTAATGTATTAGTTTAAATTCACAAGGAGTAGGCACGGGGTAGTAATTTGGAATCGTTAGTCCCATAATTCCCATTTCATGGTCTTTCAGTTCATAAAAATTGGACATGTGAGGTCTAAATTGAAAATAATCAATGGGAGGGAGGATGCGGTGACACTTTCTCATTCTCTTAGTAGGAATCACATGGTATATATTTTATCATATGGTGCATATTTTAGCAAGTCATATTGTTCCCAACTATTTAGTAATTGATAAAATGTGTATTGATTTACAATGTCTCAGCCTCTTCAATGCAACAAACACTTCAATGCATCTAACGGTTTAATATCTACAATCTTAGAATTTAATCCTGTCAGTCAATTTCTAGCATTTAGATAAGATACTATCTTTGCAGCAAAACTTCACGACATATTCTAACATAACATTGAAGAACAATTTGTAGTTTCTATTTATATCAGCGGAGCCTTAAATATATTATAACTTTTAAGGGGATATTCGTTATCTTGAGACAAAACGCTCATAGTGAGATTCCTAAACTCGTAAATATTGTGTCATAGTTGTTGAAAGTTGTTGAAAATGGTTAAAAATTGAATAATTTCATCTAGATGACCAGCCTAAATTGGGAAATATGTAATCAATGAAAAAAGTAGAAGATGTGTACGCCAATAGAAATTTAGTACTATATATAGATATAGGAAAATATGTTATGACTTGATCCAAAACTAAAAATAAAATTCAGGTGAAGGTGATCACCCACAGCATTCAAAATGATAAGGCATAGAATAAGGGTAAATCTCATCAACGTGTAATTTATAAGATAAAAGTAGTACCACAAGTCCAGTAAAATTTGAACCACATTTATATAGCAAGTTGAACTAAAAAATAAAGATATATTCAAAGATATACGTTGCTGCTAATCAATAAGCTCAAAAATCAAAACCCTTGTGCATTTGACTCCTTTATCTTGATTGATCTCTCTAGCAACCTTCCCTCAACCTCTTGCTCCTTTACAAGTCCTCGATCAAGAACACTGCGACGGGAGTTGGCCATGCAAGTGGTATCAAACGCCTCACTCCATGTGCCAACCATGTATCAAAACTTTCCCTCTCTTGGCGGCGTAGTGAGTCTAAGGAGCATGAGGGACAAGATGCTTGAGCTGAGTTCAACAACTGCTGTCGTAGTGAACGCGGTATGTTAGATGCACGTTTCAAATTAGGGGTAGGAGTCCCTAGTGACTTTCGCCAAGCCAAGGGGATACCTCTTGCCAAGGGTTGACGTGGCACACCGCCAACAGAACGCGCTGTTCTCGCACTCTGATTGATTTGGGCTCGTAATGGCGGAACATTTGAGTTGGAAGGCCACGCGCTTTCACCATTGAGGGTGCTGCTCCCAAATCATAAGGGGAAATGGGCTGAACCATACGGCAGATCCATCAATGTATAGCTGACGCTGAGGGGTTCTTGAATGATGGGGCGTTGGTGAGGTCGAGCGCCTACTTGACGAGGATGTACAGATGCGCTTGAGTGGCGAGAGAGAGCACACATGAGTCCGTCTAGGACCACGACTTGGTGGACTATCTACAACACCTTCGTCCATACTCTCTCTTGTAAAATCCATCGTTGTAGATGCTGCATCAGTGGCTGTAAACATATCAAAACACCTGGACGATAGCGAGTTGGCCATACTTGCTGAAATTGACAAAGAGCATTCCATGTTCGAGGTTCGATAGGATGTCAAAAAAGAGTCCCCATCAGTAGGTGTTGATATTGTAGTCACCTCAGAGAAAATAACATGCAGGAATCACAATTAGGACAAGGGTCATTTAAAAGTCGACAACAATAATACAAGTTATCCACGGGCCGTGGATAACTATTGTGCACAAAATATATACCACCTCAAAAAAGAGGTGAGTCTTACATTCAAAAGAAGAATCAATGTTTAACGAGCAGTAAACACGGTAAATTGCTACAACATAAACAATAGAAGAGGCATCACAATGCATAAATAAAGATACAAGTATTTCAATCCAAAAAGATCTTCTTTATTATACAAAATTGCGTTGATATAGCAAGAGCATAATTACATTGCAACAAACAGCGTCCCGAAGGTTTAATGAAGAGATCCCTAAGTGTCATCTTGAGAACGAAGTAGAAAAATTCAGAGTATTGTATGTATGACCTAGGTTTCTAAAGGATCGTGCCATTCCATCTACTATGTAACTATCTAATGTGCTATGTGCGTTGAGTGGCTGGGCTCCTATCCTGTTAGCATCAACATAAGCCCGGAGGTTGCCAGGCCCACACTGGGATTGGAGGGTAAGCAACCATGGGGTAAGCTTGAGCAAGAAAAAGTCGCCGACGCACGAGGACTTTGACCAAGGATGGAGAAAGATTGCGTTTCCAGTGTGGTTACAAATACTCGTTTCAGGACTATCGTCAATGAGGAGAGTGTCTTCCACATTAAACACAACACCTCCGTAACTCAGAGGTTACCAACAGTCGACACAGTTTTCAAAAAAAACTTTTTGTCGGCATTTGACACGCTTGACAAGAACTTTCCACTGCTAACCTCAATCGTGCCACATGCGTCCTCACTGAGGATTTGAAAAGGCTCAGGAAGTCCATCAAAAAGGTAGTCTACGACAGCCTCAACAATCGACTTCCTCATGGAACTCCATATTACAACCCGAGCAACATGGGCACTAATGGATTCCAAGAATCCCCTAATTCCTGGTCGGCAGTAAACCGCCTTTGTAGGTATCTTAACAGGGATAACGGAGGTGTACAAGCGGTCTCTAGGCTCGCACAGTCTAGAATTCTTCTGCAGTGATGCGAAAAGCACACACTGACAAAGGATTCTGTTGATGTCGAGGACGACATTTAGCCACCAACGGGGCGTCGTCTACTGGACCGCAACGATGGGTTGAGGAACACACCCAAATTGGGACACTGATTCTACCTGGCAATCAAAGAACAGTAAAATGAGGATACCTGATTGGATATAGAGACAATGGGATCCGCGCAAATCCTCGAGGAGGGAACGGAATGAATCCTCGGCACTGGAGGAAAAGCCTTAGGATTTGAAGGCGATCCCAAGGCCAATGGGCGAAGTACATGCTTTACAACCATGGGCTGACAAACAAATACAACGAATCAAACGGCGAAGGAAACAGATATAAAAAAATTGTGTTCAAATATAATTCAACAAAATTGTTGGAGTCTGTACACACAAGTATCCGTCAAGCTAATCCTAACCCGCTGAACCAATCCTAATATGTTAAACAAAATATTTAACAAGATGTGCCACGGGGATGCTTGACAAGTTTGCAAATATCAGAAAGCGTAAGCATCGAAATGATCGTCCATCTCCTGTAGATGAGAATAGACGTATGAGCAGAAAGAAGCACTCGGTCGGAAGGGTGTCAACAAAAAGTCGAGAATATCCATATAACATGTCAAACAGAATGAAGGGGGATTAAGAACTTATAAGTCTTGATGTTGCTTCCGCCCCAATTCCTCCGTAGGACTCTCGCTGTAGTCGACGGCGTCCTCCCTCGGAGTATCATAAAGATCTCCAACTAGAGATCTTAAACTCTCGTCGTTCGCTGTCGCAACAGGCGGAGGTGTTCCGGTGTCCTCTGTTGGAACTACCGCCTCTGCAACCTCTGAGTCAACAACTTGCGCATCATCCATCGTAGCGTCACGATTATCCCCGCCGCGGGGATGAAGGAGGTAGTTGTCATACTAAGACAACCCCAGCCCACTATCGGGATCCGAAATCGGGATAGCTGCGAGCGAAGCCACTTTCGACCTTGTCTCTAGATGACCTATATCCACGGCGTACGGGGCACAAGGAGAAGACAGAATGGAATCAAGAGTATCCCCGGGGTGGGAATAACGTGCACCATCAGGAACTCGCGCATCAGCAGGTAGCGATTCAGCTGCATCCTAAGCCCATCCGATGGATGTGAACCATCGCACTCCATAGTTGCTCCACAAACCAAATCCGGAAGTGGTGAGGTGGATTTCCCAGAGTCAGTTGCATTCCCAACTTGGGGAAGGACTACGGCCGACTCCAATTGAGGGGCCGCTGCTGCGTCCACCTCCATGACCGCAATACGATCCGAAGAAGGTTGTTGAACGAAATTATCCCTGGAGCCGGGTTAATCCCGAGACGGAGGAAGGGAGCATCCTGCAGCCCGCTCCGCATCTGCGCATGCGAGAGAGGATGAGGGCATTGCTGATGTATCCCCAATCCGGGAATAATCTGTTGACGGTGGGAAGGGGACAGACTTAGCGGCTGACGCAGAATGATGGCTCTCATATGTCCGACACCATCTCCACAATTTCCTGTGGGAGCTCAGATAGGCCGCAAGACGATCAGCCTTCTCAGCCTTCTTTTTGGCTACCTCCAGCTCGCGCCTCGCAACTTCGTCTTCCATCGCCTTCTTACGCTTTTCATCCTGACTATACTTCCATAACTGCTCAGCCTTGATTGGAGCGGCTGTTGCCGGCGATATCAAGTCCAGGGGCTTGACACAAAGATCCGTTGAGGTAGACTTCACCATCTCCCGCTTGACTGCCGTAAAGGCCTCTTCAAAAAGGATTACCTCAACGACCCTCTTGTTCTTATCATCCTCGTCGTTGCCAAGTTCTTTCCAGACGAAGAACCATCGTGCATGTTTCCGGCACCCTCAACGGCTCCATCAAGATGCACCCGACCTTTGGTCGTCACTCTCTCCCAGCTTGGTTCAGGAGCACAGAGCGATGACCCAACGACTCCTACTGGAGTAGGAATATTAGAAGTGGCAGGAACCGAGAGCGCCAGAGTTCAGGGCGTATCCTTGTTCGCGATTTCAACTACGACATTAGCCTCGGAGGAGGGCATCGGATGGTCCCCGCCATCAGAATCGCTCGAGTCACTTGACTTGTTGGATTGAACCTCGTTGATATCGGCTTCAGAGTCATTGTCCGATGACTACGATGGACTCGGCTCACGAGGAGACATCAAGATGTTGTTGTGAAGGGCATCATTGTCCTCGTCATTATATTTTGGGCCTTCGCCTACGATCTCTTGCTCTTTGCCCTCTGCCTCTTCTCCTTGATAAAGGGCGGCCTCTCAGGCTCCGAGCTTGTACTCCTTGCTTTCTCCCTCATCTCCTTTATCAAGGGCAGCCTCTGAGGCTGTGAGCTAGTGCTCCTCGCCATCTGTTTCATCTCCTTGATAAAGCGCGGCGTTTGAGACTGTACCCGTCGTCGGGGACTTAGGAACAGATTGAACTAGTTCAACCGCGGATGCGGGCACTACGGCCGTTATTTAGAGCAATCGCTTGCTGATCACGGAGTCAGACCGCGTTTCTAAACTGACGGCAGGGGCCTGAGCTGACGTCTTACCGATGCCCAGATTGTAAGGGCAACGGCGATGAACGAAGTCGCGCCAGTCTAACCTTTGCCTCTCCATGGCCACGCTCATGTACTGGTCCTTGTATTGTTAGTCAACCAAACCAATGTACGAGTGACTCTAAATCTGCATCAAAGAACAACATATATTAATCCTACTTATCAACGACAAATTATCCCTGCAGCGGAGATAACGCAACCAATAAATTTCTTAACAAAATATGACATGAGCAGCATTAGCAAAATGGTGTACCAATTATCCCTGAGCGCGAGATAATTGTAGAGCCATACCGATGTAAATGTATTATAAGAGAAGTACTCACCATAGATGCGACCATGAATTTGGATCCGCTAAAAATTCCCATGGTGGAATCTCCAGCATCGTAGTATTTCTGGATGAGCTCGATGTAGAACTCCATCTGCATTTCTGACTCCATTGACATCTATTTGGCCTCATTGTAGAGACCGGTGTTGTGGTAGTACGACACCTCAGCGGCCGTGTATTCTGCAACCATGGTTCCACGGAAACCGTCAACCTTTCCATCTCCTTTCTAGAAAAAGAAGAGGAGGTACACTTCATTAGCCAGCTTCTCAGGCTCGGGGAAATTGTATAGGTGTTCAACTTTTGGTCTTGTAAGTCAATGTCTGCAAGTGGTACTCCGCGAAATATACAAGAACGAGCGCCTTCAGCTTCTCCAACTTCTTGAGAGCCCAATTAATAATGAAGACCCAAACCCTAGGAGCAGTGTAGATGGAATTTGAAAGAGATTTCACTTTCTTAAAGAGTTCTGTCAGCATCAACCTCCCACTCTCCATGGTCTTACACGTGACAAAATGTGTGTCTCGTAGGTCAAACAAACGAAGCGATATGGCTGATTCCATTAAGATTTTCTTCCATTGCGGGCCCAAGTGGTTATCCGTGAGATACAAGGTTCTTAGGAACGTAATGTGGTCTTGGAAGTTTGAAAGCTTTCTTCATATCCAAGAAATTCAGGAAGATTGGCTGCACGTACGGATATTTCTGCATCATCTCTTTATATGTCTTGCACTTCCCGTGATTCTGCAAACGGGTGGAGAAGTATGACTTGTCCAGGTGGCCAAACAACATGTTCTATGACACTAATAAGAAAGGGTGTCAAATCTAACTAAACGCGAATGACTATGCTGTCAATTCTAACTCTGGCTAGTCAAATGCGTATTCAGATCGAAAAAACTTAGTCAGCTAAGAGTGTAGTAATAATTTTAGTCATATGTTAGTCATATTTTAGTCATGTTTGTGGTCATATGACTATTCGCAGTCAGATATTTTAGGCACCTCGATGAGAATACGGTTGGGGAACGCCAAGAACGTGGTTATTTACGTCCGGGCAGGCATATGACTAGAGTAGTCATCGTCTTGACTACGGTTTCGGGCAGCGATATGACTACGCATGATTTTCTTGTGGTCATCTAACTACCACAATGGTTTTTTATCTTGGTTCCGACCACTCAGAAGACTAGTTTGTGATTACACTAAATTCCCACCTGCCTTATGACTACTGTAGTCATAACTTAGTCACCACATCCGTTTGTTTTAATTCGTTTTCTACCATTCATAAGACTAATTTACTGTATATACTAAATTCACACCTGCCTTCTAACTACCGTAGTCATAACTTAGTCATCAGAGTAGTTTTATAAGAAGTGGTTTCCGACCACTCATAAGACTAATTTACTGTCTACACTAATTTCCCACCTACCTTATGACTGTTGTAGTCAGAACTTAGTCAAAAGGTAGTTTTTTTTTTTTTTTTTTTTTTTTGCAACCACTCATAAGGCTAATTTATTGTCTACACTAAATTCCTACCTGCCTTATGACTACGGTAATCATAATTTAGTCAACCTTAGGGTTTTTTTATGCAGTCACTAGTTCAACAAATATGACTATAATTAGGAGTAAGTCGTTCATACGACAAAACTCAACATGTAGCCGATTCTCATCAAGTACTCGTCCACACTATCTCTTACACTACGCATACTACATGACCGTATATACCGACAACGCTTCCTCTCACTCCTCTGCATCCTCTTTGGAATCCAGCAAGTTTTGGTGGGCTTCCTCTGTGGTCAATCTCCTAGCAGTGCTGTGATCATGAGTTTCTACTTCTGCTTCCACGAGTGCGTACAGAGGTCTCAGGCCCTCATACTCTTCGTCTCTACCTAGCCGTAGACTCTGCGATTCTGGTCTTCCCGCAGCTCTTGACTCCACTCTTGCACCACGTGGCTGTCGGTGTAAAACGACCTTCCATCTACTGTTCTCTTCCTCATGGCAGAAAAATACTTGTTGTACGTGAAGGGGAAATGCGAAGGAGTTCGCTGAGTATGGAACCAACCAATCAAATCTGAACAATGTGAATCCATATTCATCGGTTTTCATTGTAGCACGAGCTCCCCTTCTATTTGCTTGTGCCCACGTATAGTACAACACCACAACTTCAAATTTCCCGTAGTCAACGCTGAGAATTTCGTCCACCCACCCCACGTACTCCAGATTTGTTATCCTCATATTGCGGTCATGCGAACTAGCGCGACAAGATTGGAAGAACGTGGCTGCTACTCCGTTGTCACTTGTGGCCATATCAGCTTCTATTCCACGTACATGGATATGATTTCCATATGCGTACATCGACTTGTATCCCTTTGCCTGGACTGAAGAGGGGGTCAACAACGCTTGGATGTCCGCGGAGACATCTGTCCCCGTCGACATATCGTTGGATACAGTATCGAACGATACCACTGATTCAATTGCTGGTGCTGTAAGTTGATGAGGTAATCTACGCGTTTCTTCCTCTGATGTCAATGGAATATGTTGCGGGCGTCCCTCTCGTCGCTTCATTTCACATGCGTAACGCTTGTAGCAAGCCAGCACTGCGACTGCGTTATTTCACATTAGTCTGTTTTTACAATGACGACTATTTGTAGGCCCCTTCATATGGCCTATGACTATTTGTAGTCGTTTGTTGATGACTGACGTCGGTTTACAGATTGACGTTTCCTATAGGCCATAACTATTCGTATTCGTTTTAGCAAGCGTACGACTATCCATAGTCAACCGCTTCTAAATTTGCTGACTATATTCGTACTTCCCCCTAATATATGACTTCAGACAGTAAAATAGTTACATCACCTATGATTGAACTTGTAGTTAGCCGCTTCTAAGATAGATGACAACTTGTAGTCCTCCTATCTAGCATATGACTATGCGTAGTCATTCCGCAGCGGAAGAATGACTATATGCAGACATACTCTTTAGCCGACTCATAACCAAATTCCAAAATAAAACTAGGGGCTCATACGACTACGCATGGATGTTCCCCTTCAAGTAATGACTACGCGTAGTCATCGTTTGCACGATATCCTGTACGGAAATATTTCTGTACTGTGAGCGCAAATTCCATGCAGTTACAAGAGAGGATTTGGTGCATACTCTCTGTAGTCTTCGATGATTTCAACGTTGTTCATCACAAAATCATGGATCCATTGCTGCAGTTTCGAAGAGAGTAAGCACCTTCTCCCGTTCCCCTCTAGAACTTCATCATTCATAGTAGGCTCCTCTTTGTCGTCCCATACACGCCGTGTCGTCATGCTGCAATTCTTCATGTACTTTGTGCAGAATCCGAGCGTCTCCTCCATGATATACCCTCGTGCCATCGAGCCCTCCGGTTTTGCTCGTTGCCGTACATATCCCTTTAAGGTTTTGAGATACCATTCCACGGGGTACATCCAGCGTGTATGCACCGGACCACAAATGGCTAATTTTTGCACTAGGTGGATTGGAAGATGTGACATGACATCAAAAAATGACGGTGGAAATACTCTTTCCACCATGCACATGGTCACTGCTGTTTCCTCCACCAAATCGGACATTGTTGACGAATCCATAGACTTCTGACACAGTCGCACAAACACCCTGCATATCCGAATGATGGCTGCCCGAACGTCTTTTGTTAGTACTGTCCGGAGACACAAAGGGAGGACTTGCTGCATCATGATGTGGTAGTCATGTGACTTAAGCCCACGAAGGTCTCCATCAGGGGTGATCCTCTTCCATAACTGCCCCACGTAATGGCTGGGAGTCTTTAAGTTCCGGCTAGTGTTGATGAATGTCGCCTTCTCCACCTTCGTAAGAACGTAAGGAGCAACCGATAGTACGATGGTATCACTCCCAACGTGTTGAGGGTGCAGTTCGGGGCGTATAGTGGCCTCCTTCATGTCTAGATGGACTTTGAGTGTGTCTTTCAACCCCCATATTGTCCTCATGATGTTTTCGCAGAGATTCTTTTCGCAGTGCATGGGATCCACCGATCCAGCACATGCCTGATTATGAGAGTCTGCAATGAAGAACACATCCTACGTCAGATCATAACTAATATTACTAACATGCATGTTCCATAGTAAGACCACTGTTTGTCCTGATTTCTCTGAGATTGAGGAGTCCTACTCATGCGTTCTCCGCATACGACTGCTGTTAGTCCTACGGTCTCAGTGTATGACTACTGGTAGTCACAGACTATCAAGAGATGACAACAGGTAGTCTTTGTGTTCTCAAAATCTGACTACTCTACGAAGGAATGATTTCATATCATGAGTAGCACCAGATATGTGGTTTACAGCGTAAGCATGCTTACCTGCCAATACAGAAGACTGTAAAAAACTGATAGCCTCTTCACTCCGCTCTGGTGCACTAGATCACTCTTGCCTATTTTCATCACTAGCTCCTAGCCACTAGATCACTCCTTCTCTATTTTCATCACTGGCTGCTAGCCACCTCTCCCTAGCTTTAGCATGGCGCACAATATCTCATCCATTCAGAGACCTTGGGGGTGCTCTTATTTCCTCCGTGCCATCAAATGCTCTTCTTAGTCGTCGATACGGATGATTCCTCTGCAAGTACCTCCGATGTCTGAGGTAAACATTCTTTTCCAGTGAAGCTGATCGATGAGTACTAACGTTAGGGCCGCATTCAAGACAGCCTTTGTACCCCTTTTTCACTTCCTCGGAAACAAGACCGTATGCTGGGTAATCGTGGATGCACCACATCAACATTGCTCTCAGTGTGAAATTGGTGTTGTGACTGTCGACGGAGACATCCACGGCACCCACACCCTCCCAAAGTTGATGCAGCTCTTCGATGAGAAGGGCCAAGTACACATCTATATTCGATGACGTCACACTCTCTTTCCCGGGAATGAAGAAAGCAAGCATCATAAACTTTAGTGAAAGAGAAATCCTGCGGCTTTGAGAAAATTACTAATGTTTGTCCACTACTTTAAGAACAAGTGTAACGTTCGTCCTGCAATGTTAGGATCCAATTGCGGTTGGTCTTGTTATTTCTAGATATAGGTAATGTTGGTTTTTCTAAGTCTGAGTATAACTACTTTCAGTCATGGTCTTTCAGGAAATGACATTTTGTCGTCACTCTAGTTTCAAAGTATTAGTCACTGTCATTCTAGATATGACTAATGGTAGGCATATGTCTCAAGAGTACGACTAATGTAAGTCCATTGACTTCAACATACGTCTAACTGCAGAAATGTGAATCACAGCGTGGTTGGAGTTACATGAGAGCAATTTACCTGGGATGAGGAGAGCTAGCATTAGAAAAAACCGTTTTGTTACTAGCCAAGGAGGTAGGTTGTAATTTAATAGTATCACTGGCCACATTGAGTGCTAAGTGACTCGTTTGAAAAAGGATTCACTCCATCTGTGGCCAGAGTTAATTGTATATTCCTCTCCTCAGCTGCAAATTCTGGATACGAAGCGTTGATGTGTTTCCAAGCTTTTGAGTCTGGTACACACTCCATATTGCTATATATGTCTTTCGGTGCTGTGTGCCACTTGTTCAACTCTGCTATCTCCTTACATCAATACATTTGCAGTAGCCGGGGTATAAGTGGAAAGTGCCTCAAAATCTTCACCGCCCGCCCACTATTCTCCAATGCGTATCGCTGTTGTCCACGTTTTGGGCACGTCAACGCCTCGGCCAAGTCCCCTCGGAACAAACAACAACCGTTTCGGCAAGCATGGATTAGCTTGTAATTCAACCCTAGTGTCCGTATGAGTTTATTCCCTTTCAAGTGCGATTTGGGAGGTTTGTCGCCATTTGGGAGAAGTTCGCTGATAATGTTCAATAGTTCATGTGCACACGTGTTTGAAACACCGTGTACTGTGAAACAATTGAAAATTAGGAGGTCTGCCACCAATAGCTTTGTCTCACATCCTTCGTAAAGTGGAACACTTGATATGTGAATGAAGTCGTCTGGGTAAATGTCAGGGAGGTTGTCGTCATCAACAACAACATCAACTTCGTCCTCATCCGCAAAGTGATCATCAGGTGGAGGGACACAATCGTATCTGCCGAGGCACTCCGTGATCATCGTGGCAACTTCAAAATGTTCTGAAGCAGTTGGCATTGTTGTGTTGCTCTCGTGAGTTTCGTTTGGTTCGTGAAGGTCTTCACGATCATCGTCACTGTCGCCTGTAGCACTGGACTGCACAACAAAAATTTAGACACTCGAATGAGTTTGTAAGGCATACATATATCGATCTAAACATGATCTACTGCTGTTTGGAACAGTTGTAATGGTTAGATCCATGAATTTAAGTAGAGGAATTGTTCCCCATCACTTAGGAACGTGACTTATATTTTATCGGTTTGGGCATAACATAACCGCGTCATACATGATAAACAACTGACTATTGCTAGTCGGCAAACGGTGGACATGTCTAAGGCAATATGACTAAATTTAGTCATATGTATGAAAAGGAGGACTACAAGTAGTCATCGACGAGAAAAGTGGTGGTTGCACACTTAGATCACGAACATGACCAGTGTGAGACTAGTCATCTGTACAGAACATGTGAGTGCATTCAGTCACTCAGGTGTGATCAATATCAAGAGTCATCAAACGATGTATAAGAGTACAAATTCCTGAGTGTGTTGGTACCCTATTCATTAACAACCTCTAAAAGACATATCAGTTTACAGTCAAGATGTGAAAAGTTCCTCCCCCACTTCAATGTCACGCGCTGCTACAGACATGATATACTCCCAAGTATACGGATTCCATGGGGTAGGCAAGGATACATATTCCCAAATCACATTCTGTATGTGCTCTCGTCAACTTGAACTATTTATAAATCCTGCTACATTTCCTTTCAACACATCTCCATCGAGGTACGTGTTTTTCTTCATTCATATTACATATTTCAGAAATTGCGGGTCCGACTCACACTTTTCATGGACCTCGGCCTCTGAAAAAACATTCCCAATAAAGGGCAATAACTCATCATCCAACTTTGCTGAATCCATAGCATACAGACCCCATCTCATGTGCGGATGTGTTGACACTCTCACCTGCCACTTCCTCTTCCAAAATGTGAAGACGTGGAGCTTTGGGATGGGGCCTATGCTCAATTGCACATTGGCTCCATCTGTGCCACCAATATGACGAGTCTCTTTGTTCTTGGGAGACAAAGTACCTTGACTGCTCGTTGCAAGCGAGAGAGGATTCGAAATTATGAACTTTAATGCAGCAATTGCTGCGGTCAATACAACAGGTCTTTGTATTTCCTACACGAACATATTAAAAGAGTAAGGCAATCATTATGGATCTCCACACATTCGACACCAACATGATCAAGATTAGTCATGAGTACCGTACCAGAATGGATGTCTTGAAAATTCGATCGCGCTTGTACTTCCGTAGGTGTCTACGGATGGTTTTTCTAAAAACCACTCTTCCACCCATGCATTTCTTACATGGGCAATGGTAACTTTGTAGACTGCGTAGGTCTGCTTCCCTCTCTTCGATGTCCCACAGTTGCAAGTGCAGAAAATCTTCGCGCGATGTTCGATCCAGATTAACTTGCAATCTCCACCTATACACACACCTCCAAAACACAAGCTCAATAACTAGACAATAATCACTGAGCAAATAGACATTGCAAAATGCTGATAAATAGAGCCATCAATTGTTGGTAAATGGGTCAATAGACATATATCAATTACTCATATATTACTTTCGAGACTAGCTTTGGCAGAGCTCATTCCACCGCCATATCTGAACACAACTACTTCGTTTACTTAGACGATACAAAGATGGCCTAATCAAAATAATGCAAAGTACCACACAAAGACGCAATTTATCAGCCAAAGTAGAAGAATGACTCTATTGTTTCAGCTGATCAGGGAATCAACATTGAAGCTTCTACGAAATATACAAGAAGACAAGGAACTGTGGCGCCGACAACTTCAGCTACTCATCCAAGTATTTTGCTTCGGTTCACTGCTACTAACGAGTGACTTTCTCAGCGATTGTGTGCACGATCAGATCATTCTCAACAATCCTCCCCAACAAAGCTTTGTGTGCTCGGAGTAAGAAGCAACTTCAGCTTCGGAGAACTTGGGAGGAGTCACATCCCTTTCCAAAGGATGCCCGAACACCGTGGTGAGCCAAGAAGACCCCGGGAGTGACGTTCCGGGCTTGGCAAGAGACAAGGTGAAGTGACCAAGGGGAGTCCCGAGCAAACAGCACGCAATGGCGTCCTGCTTGGGACGAACTAGGTGTGCCTTACATGGTTGAAAACTTAATTTGAGCACGCACCCATGGGTCCAAAGAACGTGCAATTTGGAGTTGTGAGTCATGAGATATGGCTCTCCAAAGTTGGAGCGTGTTCCGGGACACTCCAGGACTTGGGAGTGTTGCCTTTCGGGACTCAAAATGTCGTTCTTCTTGGATGGCGGCATGTTGCATGTCTTTGGAAAGCTCTAGACAAGAGCTTTCCAAAATGCTAAGGCTCGTGAGGAGCAAAGCAATGCTTTGGGAGATATGGCTCTCCAAAGCATCGGGACTTCGGGACAGCTGCCTCCCGGGACTCCCGAATGTTCAGAGGAGCGTAGCTCCCACATGGAAGCTTTCATTGGGACAAGTGAGGAGTCCCTCAACATCTACTCAAAGAGCAGATGTCGAAAATGGGCTTGCACGTCCCATTTGGATAACTGAGCTACAAGTAAGCCCGAGAAGAAGATACGGCCCGTTTTTGAGATTAAGGCAAAAACGGGTGGTCTTCCAAAACAAAAGTGTGTCACGGAAGGCCCCTCAACACAAGAACGGGGGGCCTACCGAAGACTCCAGAGAGTACTATGAAGAGGGGTGGTCTCCCTCCTCACTTGCACATGGTGCCTTGAGGAGCCGGGGTGGCTCCAAGGGGTGAGGTTTGGGATGGGGCCTCACTCCCGCACCTTGTGGAAAGTGGAGAGTGCTTTGGAGCATCTCTAAACATGGGGTTGGGAAGTGTCCCTCTCCAAGTTAGTCCTCGTGATAAGTAGTGCCGGTTCCCGGGAGTGACCGGGAATAGCTCAAGAAGGTGAGGCATGGAAAAGAAGCCTCACTCTTACACCTTGGGCATTGTAGGATGCTCTTGAGCATCCCGCAACATTGGGTTGGAAAGAGTCTCGCTCCAAACTAGTCCCCGGGAAAACTAGTGCCGGATTCCGGGAGGATTTCCGGCAAAGTTTGAATGGGGTAAGAAACAAGAGTGGAAGGGGACTAGTGGGAAGTTGGACAATGGATAAGGGCGGTTAGCTCCGGGGGTGATTAGTAGCACCCTTGGGAGCTTGGACATTTGTGGAAGGCCGCCCCGTGCCACCAAGTGGCATGCCCATGTGTTGGTGGGAGTTCCGGATGATGAGTATCCGGTACTGAGTTATGGAGTCAAGGTGGGTTGGACACCTTGACTTAGAATGGTGCTAACATTGTGTGTGTGGGGCACATGCAAAGTCGTGGCCGATTGCTACCAACTAAGTGAGTCGTAATTCCGCTACCAAGTAAGGCTCACTAAGAAAAAAATGTGTTGGAGTTATTAGGGTCGCGACAGGAGTGCTCCCACTTTTAAAAAGTAAAATGGCCTTCGATCACATACGAAGTCTTCGATAGTCCTCGCTCTGAAGTCATCACTATCGCCCTGCTAACGAGGTCATTGTCGGTGGAAACCAATCTGACACCCAACAAAATCCAGTATAACCTGAAAACAATAAACCAAGTAGTTCTAATTTCATTGAACTGTCTACATTCCATAAAACTGATGGATCCACGGTGTTCCAAATACATGTGAATTTCCGAAGAGGTTCTGACGATGTCTCTGGACGGACATCCTCAAAGATGGTGATATTTCATAGGGCTGTGATGATATCACTCAAACAATTGTGCACATGGATAAGGATTTGTCTACCGAGGGTTAGCTTTGCCACCACATGCGTTTTCATAGAATCAACACTCGCAAGACATCGTTAAGTTAGATTATTCCTTCGCTGAGTCCAGATCGAGACTAGTGAGAACGATACAAGTGCAGTTATCTTCATTTACACCTCGTGCATTGAAGATCAAAGCTGAAGCTCACGGCTAGCCGAGTGTATTGATGCCGAATCTTATCTGAAGTCTTTCGGAACACACAATTGTAGACCTAGAGAAGTATACAACCTGTTGGATCGAGAGGTACTTCAAAACTCGCATTCTGCTCAACCTTTCGTCGAACAATGGAGCTATGGTAATGGTGTGAAATCTGATCCAAGCAATTGAATGTCCTCTCCATCGACCAAAGTTTGTAACCAAGGCCCCCATGTGCATTGAAATTTGTCTCACCCAGACTTTACTGAGAAAAGAATCTTCCTTTGATGGGTATGATGACATCCAATATTCATGTATCCGCAAAATAATTGAGAAAATCTCAAAAAAGATATGACCACAACTAGTCATGAGTTTGAATGGACTGACTATCAAACGGCGGCTATGATCATTTATTGCACCCAGCCGCCAGTAATTAAACTTCATCTCCTCAGAACTTAGCACTCAATTGCACAACCTCTCCACTCGCATGCTGCTTCACCTCCCCACTCTCTCAATCAAATGATGAATTCATGATTGCTCTCCACCTGCATACCTTGAAGAACCCGATTTCAAAAAAATGGCCTCCACTCACTTTCGTGTTCTCCCCTGCTTGGTTGCTGTTGTTTGTGAAGGTCTTTTGTGTAGCAATGGCGCCTAGGAAGCCTGCACTTCTTCCTTCACCATCTAAGCATGACCCTCAGAGGACTAAGAGTGAGGAAGAGAAGAGTGACAAGAGCAACAGCATTTACGAGGCTGATTCGGACATAGAGGTGGCAGAGGGCGCGGAGGTGGTAGCATCGGTAAAAGGGTCGGACAAGGAGAACGAGGCGGAAGAAGGATCAAAGAACAGCTTGGAGGAAGAATCGGAGAAGTCAGCTAGGGAGGAAGGATCGGAGAAGGCAGCCTCAGAGGAAGGATCGGATGAGGAGGACGAGGCGAAGGAGCAATCAGGGGAAGAGTCCGAAGAGAAGGTAGCGTCCGAAAACGCTACTACAGTTGAGCGGTCTAAAGAAAAGGTAGCGTCGGAGGAGGAGGCGTCCAAAGAAGAGGCATCCAAGGGAGAGGCAGCGTCATCAAAGGAGGAGGCGTCCAAAGAGGAGGCGTCCAAAGAGGAGGCGTCCAAAGAGGAGGCATCTGAGGGAGAAGCGGGGGAGGAAGAAGACAAGGCAGCGTCAGAGGAGAAGGCAGCAAGTGGAAACGTGGAGGAAGCAAGCGGCGGGGAAGCGTTCGAAGAGAACGCATCAAGCGGGTCGGAGGAGGAGGAATCAAGCGCCGCGCAGAGGGAAGCAAGCGGCGCAGAGGAAGCGGAACCACTTCCAGCCCCTTCGAAGCCCAAATCGAAGGTCCATTTACAAAAAAGTAAGAAGGCGCTCGAAACGCCCCCCACACGGCGTCCAGCCACGCGATCGACAACAAAGGAGAAGGAGGTCGGCCCTGGCGTGCTGCTTTCCGTCAGGCGCTCCCGCTCGAAAACTCCGCTGTCGCGAAAGGGAGCGATGGAAGACGAAGAAGGAGAAGATTCTCTCGCTCTTCGATAGCGACAGCGACTCTGCACCGAAGCGTAGAAAGGCGCGACGGAAGACGAAGAAGGAGAAGGCGCCCTCTCCAAACCCGTACTAGCTCGTGCGCAATAAGAATGTGGAGTTCAACTAGCGCATTTTGAAGGCGTTGGGTATTGAGAATCTGACTACGGCTGCCAAAATCACCAAATCTCCCCCAAAGACTACTTCTCCGTACGTATGAGCTGTATGTAGATGTAGATTTTTAGTGAACATTAAATAGTAAAACTTGCCTAATTCCAGGAACAATGACTACTGAATATAGTGACTCGGTAGAGAAGATAATGAGGTTGGTAGCAAATTTACGTGAAAATTGTGTAGAAGAGGTTTTTCAAGGAATTGGTAGAATGCCACAAATCACTAGTGTAGCCTTGCATCAGATGGCTAAAGTATTAACGGACATTTTTCAAGAGTCCAAGAAGGCTGTGAGTCCACAGAGGAGGTCCAGTCGCATTACATCGAAGCAGCCGACAAATACTGCTCAAACGAATCGGAAGTCCAAGAAGGACGCGTCCGAATCTGAGCCTGAAGACAAGGAGACGGAGGCAGAGTTTCTCTTGGAGGACGAGGTGGCGTCATCTGAGGAGGACGAGGCATCATCTGTCTCTTATGTGGACGAGAAAGAGTCAGTCGAAGCAGCAAAGAGAGCGCCCTCAAAACCTAAGGTACGTAACATGGGGCCAAATGTGGATGAGGAAATGAGGGCATTAAAGAAAGACATAAATGATTTTAATATTCAGTTCATGCTCGATGAAATGCTAGAAGTGTCCATTGCTATCCAGAAAAAGGCCGCTCAACTGCAGGAAGAATGTCGACTTATCTTGGAGGATACCACCAAATCAGATTTTTGAAATAGTTTAATTTGTTAAGTGTGGACATGCGAGCCTTGCAACCTTCTGACTCAAAGAATCATATTGTGACTACGTCAGTCATGTACAACACGCATATGACAATTTTAAGTCCTACACTCAAATTGCAAAAAACTCACTTTAGACCAAATCCTTGAACACCAGACCATCGCTACTCAGATTTCCTGACTATTTCGACTTCAGCACAATCCGTGTTTCCAGTCACATACCCTCGTGCCTTGTCGTATATGTGCTTGTTGTTTTTAATAACTCTGTGACAAGGCTTTACTAACGTGTCTTTACGAGCTCATATTGTATAGTCTCGTTAGACTTGTTTTACGTCGTGTCTATCTTTAGTCGTCTACCCTGCCAACGTGACTATCGAGAGCAAGTTCTCCTAAATATTGGACTACCTCTAGACTAAAGAAAGTCATATACTAACCATTTTTTACTCAAATCAGTCCTATGAGGCCATACATATGACTATGTATAGTCATAGAACCCGTTGAATTACTACATTCAGTCATCTCCACGAAGCATTTGACTAGTTATAGGCATTTAGCACAACATATGTCTTAAGAAGTAGTATACGAACTGTCTCTAGAACTTTAGACAGTCGCATCCGCAGCTGGGGTGGCAACCATTGCAGAGCCTTCTATGGCCATGGCAGAATGTTTGCCGTTGCGCAGACGCCATTACTGATTCTCTGCGGCGAGATGCAGAAATCCAGCGCCAAGGATCCTCCTCCTCCGAAACCCGCACCAACACAGGCACTGGACGACGCAGTACCACATCCAGCCCCTTCGAAACGCAAATCGAAGGTTCGTTCATGTGTATCCTGCATCCAGAAAAGGCCACTTTTCCCAATCTAGAATGTGACTAATTGTAGTATTCCTTTTACAAAATCTCACTAATGCTAGTCATGCTCTACCAGGAAAGGGTGAAGTCCACAGACCCCATCCACTAGGAGGTGAAAGGGAAACGGCCTACAGAATCTCCGAAGAGGTTCAAGGTCCCCAAGGGCGGTAGCAAGAAGAAAACCCGTTACGATCCACTTGCTGCAACTAAGAAGATGAGTCGGGCAGCAATGTCTTATGATGACTGGGAGGAGCACAACCGGTTGGAGCCTGTACCACCTTTTCCGCCGCCATCGTCATCCAATGTATCCAATTGGTCTTCATCAGACTTTGACTCCGAAGATGAGGACCCCAACATGGTAGTACTAGCCTTTGCGCAGAAGATCAAGAAGCTGACAGAAGGCTAAGCAGAAAGGAGTCCTCAGCGGTAAGCACCCGAAGGCCAGTTCGCAGGACCGCAAGAAGAGGCGGGCAGCGGAGCGAGCTCATGGGGAGAAGGCACACGAACGAGAGGACCATGGTGGCTGTCGCTACCTAGTCGAGGTGGACATGAGGGGCATGCCTTGCGGTCAGCACCGGAAGAAATGGATGGATTGCCTGCGAGGCCATTCCCAGCATGTGGGCTTCTCAATCGACAACTACAACCATCACAATACCCGGATGCTACTTGCCATTAAGAAAAAGGTGGACTCCACCTTTGATTATTTGGGAGGTTTTGGGTATGTCACGAAGGAGTCTTTTCACCAAGTATTGAGGTCTCAGTTGATGATGAAGCGATATGAATTGAAGAAATTATTGCTTAAGAAGACGGGCAAGCCACAACACATATCTAGTGAGCATTGGGTCAACCTCTCCATGATGATGGAGAAGAAGGAAAGATCAAGCAAGCGGAGACGCTGAAGGAAAATCGTGCGGCGTTGAAGAAGGCGGCCTACTCGGAGTCTCTGGCTCCCGAACTGACTAACCAGATAGGAAGCATGTGCAGACATCGCTCTTCATCTATAAAGCAGTCAAAGGTGGCGCAGCAAAGAACCCCGACATCGAGACACGCATGGAGGGTATGGAGGCAAATTTGAAAATGATCTTAGAACATTTGAAGGTTCCAGGTGTTGCATCTGCAGCTCCTCCACTTCTACAGCAGGGACCAAGTGCCATGCCCACTCTAGCACCAGACGCGGAGAAGGTATCTACAGTCATCATAGGATTATGGATATTCATCCGTAGTACTAAGTAGTCATAGTCACAGTAGTCTAATATTACCATTGAATATGGTGAAGAAGAAGTGACGAAGGTTGAACTCATGTCATTTCTTTCTGATTGCCCTGATATGGTTTGTGTGCTTGGGCGGTGTGGGGGAATAGAAGCATGTTGTAGGGGAGGACACAGAATTGGTAGAAGATATGAACAAGGACGTCAAGGACGCCGACACCGCCGCGCTATGTCTCATGTTGCTGACTACAGAACAACCGGAGGAACGAAATAACTTTGAGGTAAACCTTTAAGATATGACTAATCGTAGTCATACACGCACACAGAATGACAATTTTCAGTCACCAACTTGACGAAGTATGAGTAAATTAGTTTACATGTCCCCCCCTTTTGATATCCAACATTCAATGTGGTATTTTCCACCGGTATGAGCAGGAATCTAGAGACAGTGACGACGTCCAAGAGACAAAAGGAAGGAAAGGGAAGGAAGTGGTAGCAGACGGCACTGCCAATTCCCCGCCGAAGACTCGTCCAGCTGCTGAGAAGAGGAAGAGGGCTACCGAGGTCCAAAAGCTAATTGAAACCTGCGGGGGTGAGCACAAGACGAAGCGTTCAGAGAAAGAGAAGGTACTTTACACAAGGAAGGAGAAGGCATCCGCTGCTGCGCAACATGTGGTGACGACAGAGGAGGTGTCCGATGTTGGCTTGGAGAAACAGCCACGACAGAAAGGGAGTAAGCCCAAGCGATTCAAGAACCCAGCTATTGTGGCGAAAGATAGTACCAAGGCGGAGATGTGGAAAGTCGTGCCTCATGACGAGAAGGGCACACCAGTGGTAATGTAGTTTGCATTTGTCAAACGTCATGTGCGACTCTAGAATGTCATGGTCTCTAGTCATGTTTTGAGACAGTCTGACTACCTGCAGTCATCGTCCGTGCTTGTCTAATGGTATGTAATCACGTTTATATGGAATGCAGGCAAGCGAGCAAAAGGAGGAAGCTCCATCACAGCGAGGGAGGATCACCAGAGGCTCTGTTGTAGAAATCAAGGGTGTTGGTAAAGGGGAAGAAGCTATCGTAGTCGGCTTTGGGAAGGTTATTAACCTGGAAGGATCCAATTTCCATGGGGTGGCTAACCTGAAGGGAATGGCCACCGTGGAGGTAACAAAGAGCAACGACGACGCGTACCTGCTCTGTGAACCGGTGAATATGGACGACCCTCCGATCACAAACATGGGGCAGGCAGTAAACAACTACATATTGTGGCCTCAGGAATTCCTCAACCAGGCTGTCGAACTGGCGTGACGCTCCCATGTAGTCGTAGGCGCGCATGCGTATATCTAGCCCTTTTACGGGACTATCACTAGTAGACTAAAGTCATCCTCTCTAGTATTGTAATCGGAAACGGTGACGACATGTAGTCATCCTATCTAGCTCAATATTTGCAAACCATGACTAATCATAGTCAGTATATGTAGGCATATGACTATTTGTAGTCATATGACGTAGTCTCGTGTTCGAAGATATGACTATGCTTAGTCAATGTCCACGTAAACTTCCACACAAATAATTCTTTTGGTATAGTCATTACGTTGGTTCCGTTGTTGAATGCATCACTATTCGTAGTGACTGTATTGAGAGAGAATGACTATATGTAGTCAGGTAACATGCATTGTTTCATTGCCATGACTGTACGTAGTCAGTATTTGTAGTGAAGTTCTGGAAGGCATGACTATTTGTAGTGAGCCTCTGTACAGTGTTTAAAAACTGTCTGTTTACACGTAGTCATCAACGACGGAACTCTCCGTCCAAAAAGATAACTTTTAAACTACAGTTGGAACCCTTCATATGACTAACTGTAGTCGTGATGTGTGCTAGATGTAGTCAGATTACTAGTTAAGCATCTCGTAGTACTGACTAGCAATAATTAACTAACTGACTATCGAGATGTACATTTACGACTATTTATAGTCATTGAAGTCATCAAAAACCTCGTTAGGTATTCGTGGAAACACAACATAGTTCACAAGAAGATGACTGAAGATTGTCATCCTGTGGACTATGAATAGTCCTCACATGCGAAGTGAAGACTAGAGTATGTCAGTCCCATGACAACCGTCTCAGTCAATACCTACCGAGGTTGACTTTGGGTAGTCAGTTGCATATTATTGTGTGACTACGTTTAGTCACACACTGTCAGCATATCATGACTAATCGTAGTCATGACTCACTTCTAGCTAATATGACTATTGACAGTCATATGTCTACGTCACCTCCAAACGTTTCTTGCTGACGTGGCCATATGACTGTCTATAGTCAGATGACTGTGCCACGTCACTCTGCTCGGGTAGCCCTCAGTTGAGGTCTCAAAAACTCCATCGGGAACGAACCTATGGGAACGCCTGTAGTCATCCCATCTGACTTGTTCGATGTGACCAGGTACCCGACTAGTTGGCTGAGTAAATGTAGTGCCGTCTGACTGTCCGCAACGTCGATTTTGAGTTAGAAAACCCAGTCAGAATTGACACCCTTTCCTAGAAGTGTGCGCTCGGAATTGCTCGCCACACTCTGAGCTACCGGACTCCTTCCGGTAGAAACCTTATCTCCTGGAACCCTAACTGGACTCGCTAAATGTTGCTTTTCTTTGGGGTACTGAGCGTGCGGAGATGACTGAGAGCTGAGAAGGCGCGAATCGAAACTGGAATGGCCAAGAATGGTAGCGGCAGCGCTTAAAAGCCTTAATCCGGAAACCTCCTCTCAAGACATCATTACTCCGGTCTCGAGAAGTACACCGGTCCTTCTTCCGGGCACGAGTGAGCCGCCGGTGGTCCTTGCGGGCGCGCGCGAGAATTCCGACCATTTCGTTGGGTCGACGGGTCGCCCCAGAGACCATCCCGGTAGAACAACCGGGTCACTCGGAATTCACAGGGGAAAACCGGACAGGAAAAGGACACTCCGGTAGGCTCTAGAATCTACCAATCGGATTAACTACAACACTAACATACTATCTACAGACCGGTATTAACTGTCCGGTCTTTGTTTCCAAACACTAAGTCTAACATTTAAACCCTAAACACGCAATAAAAATAAAAATATTTGGTTAACAGGGTTTTACAACGTTCGACTGTGTCACATAAGACAACCTTCATCTCGCCGTCATATGTACTGGAGAGAGATAAGTCTTACTTTAGCATTTTAGATAAAAGAAAAAGAAGAAGACAATATAGGTCCTGCTTCTATAATGGGAATTGTAAACTGGGTCGTAATCTATATTTATTATATTTGGTCTCAATTAAAATCCTAAATACATTGTAGATATTTTCAATATTATATTCCTATAACTTTTTTGTATATGTAGATTCCTTCTTTTCAACTTATTTACTTTATTGCTTCTTTATTGTATTCTTTAATGATGAAATGTACTTCTTAGAAAATTGTAGAGGTTGGCACCATTGTTCTTTGTCTGTATTCCAATTGCGACATATAAGGATTTATGGTTGATTGGTTGTTCAAGTTTTCCTTGCTGCCTAAGCTCACTAACTAGCACCAGAATAGCTATATGTCATAGCTGCTCAAACAAATCTAATAATAATAAAATCTGAACTTCCTACTTTAGATGGGTACTTCTTTACTTATACGAACAATCAATTTTATTTAACATCAAATCTTAGTACTTTACGTGTACAAGATCAAATATGGTTAAAACTTTATAAGTTGATGCCATTATTGCCATATGTTAAAAACTTATAGGGTGGAAAATTTTCATAAATTTATTTGTCTCCCTATTTACTTCTCTTATTTTATGATCGCAAAATAGTAACAATAGAAACGTATTTCTATTACCTTTGTAAGAGGGAAATAAATAATTATTCAAATACATACAATAAGAATAATGCTACAATTAATTATTTAAAGAGAATATGTGCAAATTAGTTACAATTATATGTACTAGATTATAAATATACTCCTAGGTTAGTTGAAGGGTGTCAGACAAAAAATAGCCAATAATAGAATTAGTTGTTTAAGCACAATGTTTTTTTATAATAAGTACTACTAAATTAGATACACAACGATGGAGTAATTTCCAAATGCACATGAAATAATATAGACCATAAAATGTGGAAAAGTTAAGGCCCAAATAGAAAGTCTAAATATTGACAAACACAGTAATACCAAAGTTATGAAAACTAAATGCTCACACATGCTCACCTACATTTCACCTACTTAGATCTCTCCAATGTTAGACATAAGTATACTCTCAACAAGGAATAGTTAAAATTTATGAAATGTAATATGAGGATTTAAGGCCAACTCAAGGTACACACTAGCGGCCACGCCATGAATAGGGGCCAATACATGGCAAAATCTCCTTGTGAGAATGGATAAATTTTTGACAAAAGTTGGGAGATACAAGAAATGAATTTTAATCCATGGGAGCTTGAAATACTAGCACTCACCACTATAAACTAAAGGGGCTACGTCCAAATTTTCGGAAATGTTTTATAATTTCAACCGTAGGATCTTGAGTAGACTACCATCGGTAGTAGTGTGAAATTTTCAACCGTTGGATCATCACTAGATGTGAGATCTTAACATTTGAAGTTAACTATAAAACATTTTTTGGCCGTGACGGTAAAATGCGAATCATTGGCCGTGGTTATTTAGGGGTTAAGAAAGAATATTTTAAAAAAAAATAATAATAATTAATGTGTACAAATTAAAAACATGGATTCTAGCTAATAATAAGAATTGGCCCCATGACCTTGGCTCTCTTTCTAGAGATGGGCATCAACTCCCAAGGACTTCACGAATGGGAAAATTGGCCCCACTATATTGATTGTTAAATGTCTTGTCCAATTCAAGGCAATTGGGCATAATAACTCAAATAGTGAGTGAATTGGCTTGAAGATTTGTTGGCCTTCACTCCCCTTGTAAAGAGTCCCTTATTGTAGATTTATTTAAAGCCGAGAGTATCTTTGTCATAGAACATTCTCCTTTCTAACAAAAAGATATGCCCGACATTCACTTGTCTAAACATTCCCTGTCCATATTTAGACACCACGTGGACTATACAGGCTAAAACTAGTAATGTTGAAAATTGCAAATATGTAATGCAGGGAAGTCATTGAAGTTGTGCAAACGGGGAGTTTTGGGGAGAGGCAAGAAGAGGAGGGGGAAGGAGGTATGCGGAACGACCGACCAACCGGTCGCCCGAGGGACCAAGTCGGTTGCGGGGCCGGTCGCCGGTCGCCGGGTCGGTCGCTGGTCGCCGGGCCAGTCGCCGGGCCGGTCACCGGTCGCCGGATCGGTTGGCAAACCAATCCCCGGTCGCTTGGATTGGTTGGCCGGCATCGGCGGCCCTGATTGACCGATCGACCGAGCCATCTGGCGGCCGAGATTGGCCGATTGGTCCTGCGACCCGGATCGGTCGTAGACATCGATTGAGGCCCCTCGATCGCTGATTTGACCACTGTCGTCCGGAATCGGACGGCTCGTGCGAGCTGGCCAATGGCTTTCGATCCCCGATCGGCATAAATAAGAGAGGAGGGGCTCATTCTCCCTCACTCTGGTGAACGGGCTGTACGTTGTGGCTTTTTCTGAAGCTGCATCGACTGCGTTGCTCAGGGTCCTCGTGGGTCACCTACGCCCACGCTTTGCCTACTTGTCGCTGCTGAGAATGGCGCCGAAGTTTTCACGTTTGAGACGCGAGGCCAAGTCTCCACGACCACAGGGCGACCCTCCAAACATGAATTGGGAGGCATGGAGTGACGCAAACTGCGTTGCAGAGCCGGGTTGGCGAGAGGAGAGGGCAGGGAATTGGAATTACACCATGCGCAAAAAGTACGTAAAGATGTATCACATAATGAAGTTATGGCCGCGTCACGAAGCAGAGAAATATGGTCCTCGTCGTGAAGGCCCAGTAAAGACTTGCAAAAGCGACCATTTTGCGCACAGATATCGTGAAGTCACAATTGCGGTTGGAATCATGAACACAAGGCCAGAATTGATGCTGTATTCTACCATGGCCATGGTCTGGGCTGAAATAGTCCTTCACAAGGATTTTGACTAGACCACTGTGATAGGTTTGAACGTGCATTTATTAGATCGCAGCAACCGATTCATTCCAACGAATTGATGGGACCAAGCGATTGTTATACTACTTATTCATAACGTTCAGCTCATATGGATGTCCAACTTCAATAACATGGAAGTCCAAGGGCATATGGGGGCACTAATCAAGATTCAAACCATGACGATCGTCAAGCACCAGTATCCTTTGGCACAGGAAATGAGGGGTATTACCATGGTAACCACGAATTCAGTACTCCTGTGAGTTATATGCCACCCCATCAGCAAAATACGCACGGAGTCGAACGCGAATACGGTAGAGGTGGATCTAGTTCGAACTACCCATCTCCAATGTATACAGGAGGTACACATGGTTTAGGAGGTGAGCATGGTAGCGGATCCAATGTTCAAGGCAACTCAAGCCCAACTCATCCTATAAACTCATACAATCGTGAGAACCAATATGGTACAACATTCGGAAGTCCCGAATACCGTAGGCCATCACACCCGAAGGAAACATACGAGTATAGAGGTCAATATGATAGAAGATCAGACATTGTTGGCTGCACGAATTATGTATATGGTCAGAATGCATACGGAAGTAACGACGTACCTTCAGCACCTTTGCTATCTCTTGAAGACGAAGAGGCGAGGTACCAACGAGATTTGCAACAAGCCACACTACTAAGTTAGCAGGAATACATTGAACAGCTACAAGGTGAAAGAAACTTTAGGCAAACTTACTTGTTTGGATAATCTTCTCGAGGACCACGTACATACGGCGCTGCGCCAAGTCGTAAACAGGATGATGAAGACTCGGATTAAGAATGACAAATCATCATACATAGTGTCATTATAGTAAAGGTTATGTAGTTTTTTGCAACGGATAATGTCTACACCATCATAGCCTTGCTAGGGGCCAATTTTGAGGATCCTGAAATTCATATTTTGTTTGTCATGGATTATCCGAATATATGACTATATCATTATATATTAATATAATATGCAATTTGTTATTTCAAGGATTTTATCGCGATGTCTTGTATTTTTACTATGAGTTCACTTGGTGGTAATAATTTCTTTTGTTTGGCTTTAAGCCATTTTTCACAGTCTCACACTCTCACCTAACATATGATATGTTCATCAATTCATACAAAAAAAAAGGAATATGTAAGAAAAGTCATACTATGCTTCAGTTGACTTGACTTCGGACAAACCATTAATATAATGAAGAAGTTTCATAACTACGCAACTACGCAAGTTTCGCAACTACGCAAGGTTGATATAATGAAGAAGTTTCATAATTCAATATATATTCTCAAATATTGGTCATGAAGGTCTGGAGATATTTCTATTGAAGGTATTAAGTAATAAAATCATATGTTAATCTGTAAACTAAAATAACAGACAATGCAAAAGAAGTCATTCACTGGAATCATTGCAAGGTATATAAAAACAAGAATGTACTTGAAGTACCTACATATAGATGGCATGTAATACATTTGACTCCAAAAAATTGCCTACATCTACATTTGGACTTCAATGAAGAATCTTAAAAGCTAATAAAGCCGCAAGAACTAAAACAGATGCGTAGAACTAATTTACTAATCGTACTTGGTGCAAAAATGATCATTTGGCACCGGCCAATGGAATGATTTCATGAAGCGGTTAACAGCGTGGGTCAGCGTATACTTTGCATCAGCCACCGTCCCCAAGTATTGGTCAAAAGCATTTGCCAAGTCTTGATTTGACCACCGGTCAGGCCCTGTTGTACTTTGGAAACTCTCGTAGGCCGTTGACATGCTCTTCTTGAGGATTCGTTGTGCTATCCGTGCCGTAGCAAACTCCTCCAAAGCGCAATCAAAAAAGATAATAACATCAATGTCATCACTTTGTTTGTATAAGTACGCTACTAGAGGATCCACCTAACATCGTGCTTGTAGAGTATCAATTCTCTCTTGGATTTTGTGAACGTGTACAAGGACCTCATTTTATCATCCATGCTCGTGGTTAACCCCGATCGCATACTCCAATATACACTCGTGATTCTTCTTGAGGGAAGTGAAGAAGTATGTTGTCTGGTGACACATCGTTGTAGAGGTAGCTCATCCGGTGGACTTCACACATGATATGCACTAAAGCCCAAGCAAGCTTTGTTCGTTTTTTGCGAAACCGAACCAATTGTCAAGCTCGAATACGCTCATCATCAAAATGAGGTGTGAGTCCGATCTCTCCAGTAACATCATCTCCATACCTTGCATCAAGGGCCAACATAGATCGAATCGTGCCGCCATTCCACCAATACGTATAGCGTTGGAACTTATTTGCATGAATGGCTATAAAACGAATAACACCTGCATGTTGTATCCTCACGGCAAACGCCTCATTCTGCTGCTCCACCTTAGCCAAGTCTGGTCCTGTCACAACATGGTTGGGAGTCTTTGCAGCAAATTCCAAGTACTCTTCAATGGCCGCAACCCCTCTTATGTGAACTACGGAAATTGTGCCGTAACCTCCTCTTAGAGTCTTCTTCTCAAGTTCGATGATACGGGCCGTGATAGGAATTACTATCATATTATTCATGCAACCATGCTCCATTAACCTTCCTTCATCCGTCTTCCACCATTTTATGGAGCCGCGCCGGTTTTGATTCTTGGAATACGGCCTCATCGCTTGTTGAAAAGCCTCCGCCCTCAATATCACATCCAAATTCCACATCGTCCGCTGGATTCGTTCTATGGTACCTCTTCAATATGTCGACAGCGTTCCAGAGAGCAGCGATTAATCTATCCTCCTTCCAATCCGAAAAGCCACGCTTATCGGTCTCCGGTCTCCACACCGGATCTTGGAGCGCTACCATCATGAGGTCCATCATGTCGTCTTTGAATTTGGCAGGAGCTTCCTCTTTGTATCTCACGTATTTGCTGAACAAACGTGAAAGACTGTTGGCCTCATAAAATTGCACGATTACATTCTCCCGAAGAAAGTTCTTGCACTTATTCGATGGATGCTCTAACCACTCAAGATCAAAAACGCCCCTGATTTTCGGCCTCGATTCCCCCTACTGCCCCCAACCCCATGTTTTGGCATCTTTTTGAAAAAAAAAACAAAGTCTCCCCCCTTCTAAACAGAAAGACTTCTTTTCTCCCCAGGATAACGAGCCAATAGATGAAAATTAAAAAAATTTCCAACCTACAGCCACTCCGCACCCTGAAATGGAAGGAAAGAAGTAAGGAGGGTGGAGGACCGGTCGGCCTTATGTAGGCTGCGGTCGCATGACCGACCGGCCGACCTAGATCCGACGGTCGCTGACCGACCGGCCCGACCGATCGGACGGTCGACGGAGAGCGCAACTGATCAGGCGGCCGACGCTGACTGCGCCCCATCCGACGGCCGACCCAGACCGCGACGGATCGGAGGGCCTGCGGCCGATCGGACGACCGATCCGTCGGCTGCGACCGATTCAACGCCGTTGACCGGTCCGTTGGCTGTGGCCGATCGGACGGTTGTAGGTCGCCCAACACAATCGAATGGTAACCACCTTAACTCACAACACAATTTCAACGACTAAGATGCGACCTCGAATACGGTTTGACGGTTAATAAATTTACTATTTTCATAGTAATTCCGATTGACCCCCCGGACGGAGGTCTGGACGGTCCAGGACAGACGTCCGTCCGCCAAAATAAACTCAAATGACGTCCAGATTGACATTTCTGCTACGGACTCGTTCGGTTCACAATGGGATTGGCCCAACCTTGACGTTGGAGTTTAAAAAAATCCATTATATATGTCTTTGGACTCGTTCGGTTCTTTCTTATTGAGATTAGCCCAACTTTGACGTGGGGAATAACTGAAACCAAGATGTGGTGCAATTTATTTATATATTAGTAATTGAATTTGTAATAGAATTTTAATAAGAGATATATCAATAAATATTGTAGTTTTGTGGTATTCGATATGACGATATTTAGTGATTACACTTATCTAAGTTTTTCTAAACTTTTTGTAAATTTCTGAAATTATTTCAAATTTATTTATCTGAGGGAAAGTGTGGACATGAAGGGAAACGCATGGACATGATGGGAAACAAAAGGAAAGGGGAAGAACAACCTCGTGTTGGATGCAAGATTTGTAAATCCAAACCAATCCCTTAAGCAGTGCACACATAGCACGTCACACCGCGGGTGAGAAACACATAAGGCTTCTTGAGCTTGTGGAAAAGCACGTCATCCTCCCAAGTTGGCGAATTTAAAAGGTAGAAGACAATACGCTTACTTACAATTGCACGACATGTAATCTCGTAATGCCGCTCAGTTTCAAGGGCATGGCTGATCATTACAAGGTGCAGCATAGTATCTCCAAGCCGAAGACCTTTGAGATTTCTACATTGGAGGTTTCTAGGGTATTTTCAATGTTTTGCATATTTATTCGATTTTTCTTAATAGATTATATTTTACCAATAATTTATGTGTGTTTATTTTTACAGGTCTATAGGCCACAGAAGTACTCTACCAATCCTACAAAATATAAATTCGAGGAGGAAAAGAACAATTTCGATTTAGTGGATGGATCCATGTTGAATGTAGAGAAGAATGTACTGGCGAAATATTCTGTAGCACTTTTCCGCATCGACCTTATCCCTCCGGATGAAATCCCATCTCTTTACAAAATGACATCGGTCTTAGAGATGTACGGCAAGGTTGTGACCCGAGGAAAGTGGATTAGCGGGACAAAAATGATCATGTTTGGCATGTACTATAATGCCACTTGCGGTTGGTGAAATTTCAAAATATTTCCAACTTTCTTTATTTTGATTTATATGAATTTGATTTTTAATAAAACTTCATCAAATGTTTGTTTTTTGTACAGGTTTGTTCAAGAGCATTGAGAGTTAACTGACTTATCCGAGGTATTCATACAGAGAATGTGTGGATATTTCCACACAACATTTCCGGAGGCCATGAGGGATTTTGAAGATATTTTGGTAAATGAAGGCTTAGATGGAACCAATGGCCGATTTGGTGGCACTCCATTTACTGCGTTTGCAATTACAGACGACTACAATTGCCTTCCCCATAATGACCCCAACGACTACGGATATGGCATCATTGTATGGTTGCACCCTGGTAAGTTTGCTCTTTCAAATATTTCTCGAACTTTTTTATTATATTTTTTGAATTACTTTGGTTAATTATAATTGTGTCAATATTCAAGTCAATTCTTATATATTTTGCATTACATGCTGTTTTAAAAATTCTGTCTTGAAAAAAAAAATTTGCAGGTGGAGGTGTAGAGGTGGAGGACATGCCTTCATTTTGTCTTCCTCAGTATAAAATCCGATTTAGCTGTAAGAATAGAGCTGGTCTAATAATCAATGGAGCTACAACATTTCATGGCACTTCTTCTTCCAGGGCGCCGGGAGTTCTTGGAATGACATTCATACAGAAACATGACCACATTGCAGGTCGGCCACTTTGTATTTTCTCTCGCACTTCTTTCCCATGGCAAGAACGGCGTCCGCTTCCGCTCAGGAGCAGGAGGAGCTGAAGATCTCCATCAAGTTAGTGTCACCGTGCATTCCGATCGAGGAGGACGAGAAGAAGTCCTTGACGGAGGATCTCGAGAAGATGGGATTGGCCGGCCTGCTGGATACGCCCTGGGGTTTGCGCGACGCAGAGATGGTGCGCGAGATCAAGGTCGGCGCGCCAAACCAGTTCGAGGGGACGGTTAAAGGGAAGCCGGCTTCCTGGACGGCCGACCACTGGAGAGCTGTTTACGGCCTGACCGTAAACAGCGGAGTAGGGTTGTGCGGCCGGAAACACAAATGGGCGAAGAGGGCGTTCCACGGGAGTCCGCACAAGAACAACGGCTACTCGGTGGAGGATTGCAAGGATCCGAGGGAGCGCACCATCATCAAGTTCTTGGCGCCGATCATCCACGGAGAGAAGCCGCATCGCATAACCGTACGGCTGGCCAACACCGTCCTGGGGTCCCTGCGCCGCGAACGGGAGGTCGACTGGGGGATGATCATCCGCGATTAAGTCGCCCGGCTCGCGGCGAATGTAGGTAAAACCCGTCCTAGCCCTATTACTCCTTTCCTTTACCACCTGTACAAGAAGGAGGAGGTGCTGACGGAGGAGGAGGAGTCGAACTACGAGATCGCGCTATCGTCGCAAAACAACGGAGTGTTTGAGTCGGAGGAGAGCGCGGACAACAAGGCCGTGTACTCGGACGAGGAGGAGGACGAGGTCGGATCAGACGACGGGGACGTCCCATCGGACGCGCCAGACTTTGCTGGAGGTGAAACAGAAGTGGGACTCCAAGCCGGACGAGGAGCAGTTCCGACAGATTGAGAAGCAACTGACGAAGCTAACCTTGGAGAATAGACGGCTTCGTGAGACGGTCAGAAGAAGCGAGGAAGAACTCCTAGTCGGAAGGCAGGCCGTAATCACGGCAAACAAGCAGGTCGTAAAGCTCGTCGAAATCTGCGAGACTCTGGCCGAGGTACTGCAGAAGGCGAACCTGTACGAGGCCGGAATCTTGGAATCGGAAGTATTCAAGGCGGAAACCTTCAAAAAGTTTCTCTTGGCGGCGAAGACGTACGCTGTCGGATGCCATGTATTCACTTTATCTTCCCTTACACGTTTATTGGTGTAAAACCCGTGTTCAGGTGACTCGTGTATCGTTCCAGGGATTCTGTGAAGTGACCAAGACAAGTAGTGCTAAAACAACCAAACCCACAAACGTTTCTAGTCCCAACTTATATTTTAGCCTTGCATGGCAAGGGTATCCCTTTGCAAGAGGGGATGCACAAAGACTCTTTCTCTTATGTTTATCGTGGCGGAAACTTCCACACTTAGACTCTTCTCACACACGCACACACTAAGGCACACATTACGTCCTCACAACTAATCCGTCCTATCCGTCCGAACTAGCAGGTCACGCAGGCCGTCCTGGTTACCCTATCACACTTACTACAATGGCAGACTCCAAGAGCTCCGAATCCGGCTAGAAGACGTCTACACGTATTCTGGTCACGTACTGTTCTTGATCCGTCCTCTGAGACTACAGAGGAACCCAAGTCTGTGGCAGCTGGAGGTCGGATTGGAATCCGTCCTCACACACTCTACTCCCAGACCCTCCTAGACCGTAAAGTGTTTACCACACCAGTTTCCCTCTCTCAGACACGTAGACCAGTTCAAGACACAAGGCACTCAAGAATACGCCCAACCCGACTTCAACTCCACAGAAACGATCTAACAACGAATCCGGATTCCTAACTCCCAACTCATAACCCAACACAGTAGATCCGACTTTCCAAGCACTCAACTGAAAAGGAGACAGGGAAATGATCACACCGAATATGCGCATAAGAAGGTTCGATTAACACTCAAGCAAGGAATGTCTTAGGTGGCCAAACTACCACCTATAAGTACTTCTAAGTCAACGACTTAGATACCTAACTGGATTGCGGCGCCGGCCTACCAGGCCTACTCCTCAAAAAGCAGCACGCATTCCCAAAAAGAAAACACTATACTGGCCTAGGACGGACCCATTCCGACCTCCTAACCCTGGCCGTCCTCCGACTGCCGACCTCTAAAACGTCCTACCTCCTCCTTTGCGAACTAACTCCGTGCTTCGGCCGCTTCAGTGGCGTCGCTGCGATACGTCCTGCCTTCACTCTCTTTACCCGTATCGGTTATCACATACTCGTCCTAGCTGGAGATGGTCTCGTCCCCGCTGTTCAACTCTTCTTCTTCTGAGTGCTCGAGGCCGATGTCGTGAAGCTTCTGGGCTCCAGGAGACTTATCGTATTCTTCAGCCGTAAGCTTCCTCTTCGCAGTGCGAGTATTCTTGGCCGGAGAGTCTGTTGGGACGGGTGCGTGTTACCCGCCGAACCATGGGTATCATCATCGAAGACCACAGCCACGGGGAGACCAGGAATTAACGACGACCCCGGGGCTCGAGGCCAAGGACACAGTGATCAGAGGACCACGAGGATCGAGACCGTGGACACAGGCAGTAAAGTCGAAGGGCAGCGCAAGGGATTAGGTTTTATTATAAATAAGGGTAGAATGATACAATAGCAGCTCCTTGTATTGCTAGAACAGGATGTTAGCCACGAGTGCGTACTCACGAACTTTGTAGCCTTACGGCATTCTCCAATTCAATGCAAACACAGGACTCAGTCCAATTCTATCTTACCCCGCCTCTATCTATTTTCTACTACCCTCCTCTAATCGCGCTTCATCATGGAGGCCTTGGCACCGTGGTAGTCACCGAGTCGGAGCCGTGGTGTCTCAATCTCTCACGTGGTTGTGCGCACCGCCGTCGCAAACGCCCCGCCCAAGGATCTGTCTCGCCCGAACCAAAGACCGTGGCCGTGGAAGTGAGCCAAGGACGAGTCACCCGGAGATCAGAACCCCCGGGTCTTGACCCCCCTCGATCATACCTCGGCCGCTCAGGACTGGCTCGCCCGACCGAATTCATCACTAGGTGATTGCGGCCCGGTCAACGACCGCCATACCCTACCCGGACCCTGGGAGTAATTGTGAGCGTCGTCTCCAAGCCCCGGTCTTCTCCCCTGTTTCCTACCTTTACCTTCCCGTTCTCATATACCTCGGGCATCTCCATACCCGTACCCTCGGCTAACATTTTGGCGACCATCTTTGGGGATGGAATCTTTGCCGAGGTAGGAAAAAAAAAAAAAAAAAAAAAAAAAAAAAGAGAGAGAGAGAGAAAAAAAGAGAAATCTGGCTACAAGCCACTAGGAAAGGAAATGCCCCCGAAAAGGCACGCCGCGGAAAAAGCCGTGGAAAATATTGTTGCAGATATGGAAGAAATAGTGCAACATGAGAATGAAACCAGGGAGATACTACAGTGGATGAAGCAGCAGATGACAGATCTGGCTGCTAAGAACGATGCCACGAACGCTAAGCTAGAAATGCTTAGCCTGAAATACCAAGATATCCAAGGTAATGGTAACCCCGAGGCTATCGCTTCCACACCAAGGAGTGAGGGGGAACCCGCAGAGGCAGCCAGATCGGCAACCATCCCTCGGGGAAACAACGCCGCGGCCAGCTCAAGCACTTCGGGAATGCCATCCCCGCCACCCGTAGTGGTACCCACGGGGATCCCAAGTGTATCACATAACCCCGGGAGCCTTGACGCCCAAGCTAAGTTACCCAAAATACCTTACCCCGTGTTCGACGAATCGGGGACCCCAGATCGCACATCGGAGATTTAAGGTAATCGCAGCGCACGAACGGCATTTTCCATGCCACGGATTTGCGAACATTTTGGTACCACGCTCCAAGGAAACCATATCAACTGTACATCGACTTGAATCGAAACACAACAATGCCGAGTTGGGAAGATATGGAGCGTAGTTTTTACACAAGTTTCGAAAACTTAAAACAAGTTCGGAAGTCCTCCGAGCATTGGGATCAATTACTCAATCCACGAACGAGCACATGATAAGTTTTATGATAGATTCAAGCGGTTGGCGGATAAACTTAGCCAACGGCCCGAAGAGGAGTATATGTGTGAATGGTTTAAAAAGGGGCTACTTCCATGGATACAACAGGGCATTGTCATCCGTGGCGTAAAAACGTTGCGGACATTCTCTCTCGCCGCAAACGACATCAGCCAGAGAGCTCACGGCCCTGGCGTACAAGCCCCCATTTTACCACCGCCCTCGACACGGCGGGATGCCAGGTGACAACCCCCTGTGCGAGACTGTGGAAAAACACACCTTGGACGATCTTTGGTATTCCACCAATACAACGCCGCCCCAGACCCCAGCGCCCCAGAACACCATGGCCGCGGTATACCCCGACGAGGTTAACGTGGATGCCTTTCACCCGGCCGCTCGATGCATCTTTGAAATGTGGAGGACTGGACCACCGACGGAGCCGTGCCCAATATTCAAACAAAATGGGCTCAAAATCGAAACAATAATACCCGGGGCCCCGAACACAAACACCGCGGCTCACGGGAGGGGGGGGGTAACGCCGACCGAGGTGCACGGACCGAGAGACTAATGTGTCCACGATATCGGCCTCCCGCAGTGACGACAAGATCAAAAGCCGCTTCCCGAACCACGTGGTGGAACACAAAGCCATTTCGAGAAAAACACCGGGAGCGGCTACACAACCTGAGAACAGATATACAAAAAGACCGGAAGCCTCACTCCCGGACCAAGGACGTGCCACGGATCACACCTGCGCAAAAATATCGGACACTACTAACGTGACCATCACCCAAAGTTAGTACAAATCAGCCCCGAATCGCAGCAATATTTACAACGGGCTGCGTTAACCGAGGCAAAATCGGATCCCGCGTTCGTGGAAGTTAATGCCACCACTTTGGACCCCGACGCTGCAGTGATACGAGTGCAACTCGGGGGACAGACGCTAACCAACGTCCTCGTAGATGGAGGGTCGGGCGTGAACGTAATGAGCAACCATGTTCGACAAGCACTAGGATTGCCGCAGCCCCGAAGCGCTCGTTTCATTTTACGTATGGCTAATGACGCTCCAAATACACCCCAGAATTCTCACCATGGTCGGGATTGCAATACACGGGGTATCAACACCAAAGAACATTCGTAATCATCGATATGCCACATGACAAAGAATTTTCCGGTAATTTTAGGGAGGCCGTGGTTGCGAGACATGCAAGCAATTCACGACTGGACAAAAAATCCGATCCACCTGCAACGCCACGGAAGAACCGTGGTCATCCCCGTGGATAGCTGTCTGACCCGTGCCAAGATGAACCAGATCCGAACTTCGGCCGGAACGGATTGGCCAGAAGAATTCACAACAGAGCAAGAGGCTCTCGTACTCCACGTGCACCCCAGCCTGATACCCGTGGCAGACATACATTTGGCTAGTCTGATGCAAGAAGAAAAACTGGATATCCCTGAGCACTTCACCCGGGAGATAGCTGGAGAGGTTGTGGTGAACGCCGTCTTGGCCAAAACGACATTACATCACGAAACCATCACGGGATGGACACACGGGGCCAAGGAGAGAGTACAGCTGGTCAACCTCGGAACAACAGACGAGCCCAAGTACATTAAAATCAACACAAACGCACCACCGGGCATTAAGCAAGCAGCCACGCCCTGTTCCACGAGTACAGGGACATATTCGCCTGGAACCACGAGGACCTGAAAGGCATCCCCAATTCCTTGGCCGAACATACCATCGATCTCATCCCCGGTGCAACCCCGGTACAGCAACGGAGGTACAGGATGGATCCGAACTATGTCGCCCGAGTCAAAGCTGAACTAGACAAACTACTCCACGCCAAGTTCATTTCGCCCGTGCATGCAGCACTGTGGCTCTCTCCCATGGTCATTATTCCAAAAAAAAACGGCACGTTGCGCATCTGTGTGGATTTCAGAAAACTCAACGCCGCGACAAAAAAGGACCATTATCCATTACCATACATGGAAGAGATCATCGACGAGGTTGCTGGACATGAAATGTACTCGTTCATTGATTGCTTTTCAGGGTACTACCAAGTAGCCATGGCAGAGCAAGACAAAGGTAAAACGGCTTTTTCCACGGAATGGGGACCGTACCAATTCGAGCGCATGCCCTTCGGGACCAAAAACGCACCCATGACATTTCAACGGGTCATGGAATTAATCTTCAGACCATACCTCAAACAGTTCTTCCGCATCTACCTGGACGATGGCACCGTCTACGGCAAGATGAAAGACCATGTTTCGCATCTCGTGGCAAATTTTCCACGCTGTAGAGCCAACGGGTAAGCCTTAACGCGGACAAGTGCATGTTTACGTACTTGCGGGGGGTAATCTTGGGTTACATCGTGTGTAAATATGGCAAGCTTCCCGATCCTGAGAAGATCAAAGACATCCTGGACATGACACCACCAACAAATCAAAAAGGCGTACAACGGCTCCCGCGTCTAGCACAGTTCAACCGAATTTATATAGAAAAACTAGCCCACATCACCGCCCCGATCACGGCTTTGAACCATGCCAAGTACACATACCCACGGGACTGGACACCCGAGGCACAAGCAGCGTTGGATAAGATAAAAAACGCATACTCCAACGCACCGATACTCATAGCCCCGGACTGGTCTAAACCATTCCACGTCCACACGGACGCGTCTAATCTTGTCGTGGGAGTAATGCTAGCACAAAATGTAAATGGCAAGTACGATCAACCCGTGGCATACGCTAGTAGACTACTCAACCAGGCCGAACGAAACTACTCCACCACGGAGCGGGAAGCCTTGGCAATGATATACGCCGTCAAAAAGTTTAGACATTACCTCCTCGGGAAGAAATTCCGGTTCATGGTCGACCACCACAGCTTGTCATACCTCGTAAACCAGACATTGGTCACGGGGCGAGTGGCTCGGTGGATCATGATACTCCTCGAATACGACTTCGAAGTGGTATACGTCCCCGGGAAGCGACACATCGTGGCAGACTACTTGTCCAGGGACACCAACGCCACGGCAGAAGGAATAGATGACTCCTTCAACGAGGCTTATGTACAAGCCACGCAAATCGCCACGGACACCAAGGAGCACGGGGACGATCGAGGGGGCCGATATCATTAGATATCTCACCACGGGCAACACTCCCGTGGACATAACAGGGACACGCAGGGTCAGCTTCGTGCAGACAACACTCCCTTACACCGTGGTCCATGGGAAATTATACAAACGGGGGCCGGATCAAGAGATCCGGCTATGCGTCTCACCGAACAGCGGCAGCAGATCATCGACATCTCCACGATGGACCCGCGAGAGGCCACCAGGGCCCCGACACCACGGTAAAAAGATTCTCTCCGCCAAATCTTGGTGGCCAACGCTCCACAAAGACGTGATTGCCCATGTCAAAATTGCCACGCTGTCAAATTTCCACAACAAATTTTCAAAGACCAAGGCAAAGTACCAATGAAGGCCATACCTCCCCACAGGACCATTTCAACGGTGGGGGTGGATTTCGTGGGACCAATCAAACCGATTACACGCGCCCGGGTACAAGTACATCCTCGTGGCCACGGACTACACTACGAAGTGGGTAGAGGCCAAGCCTCTGCGGACCAACACCGCCGTCGTCGCGGCCTCGTTCATTTACGAAAACATAATTACAAGGTTTGGATGCCCCCGGAGATAGTATCGACACAAGGCACGCATTTCGTGAATACCGTCATACAGGACCTCCTCGATAACCACGTTATCAAACATCGCACCAAAGACAATGTATTACCCTCGGGGAAATGGGCGGCGAGTCGACAAACAAGACACTAATTAATATCTTTGAAAAGATTTGTGACGCAAATCAAAGTGGATCGGATGATTGTCTACCGGCCGCACTGGCTTTACCGTGTCGCCGTCAAAACCGCCACAAATGCCAGCCCCGTTCGAAATGGTTTACGGTACTCAACCCCTGCTTCCCACGGAGTACATCGTACCAACGTTCCAAACACTACAAACCGAGGGATTACACTTCCCCAGTCTTTGGCAGCCCGCATCAACGACCTACACCACCTCGAAGAAATTAGAACCCTGGCTACATCGCACATACATCACAAATGCACTCCACGGCCCGCCATTTCCAGGGAACGCAGCCTCCACGGGTGTTTCAAAAGGGTGACCAAGTACTTTGGTGCCCCCAAGACCCCAAACTCAAACGGTCTAAATTTGAGTCGATATGGCATGGCCCATATACGGTACAGTTGGTTCTACCTAACAATACCGTACTCCTCGTCAACAAAGACGAACTACGACCCCACGCCACGATAGTCAACGCCACAAAACTGAAACAATACTACACTACAGCACCACAACCCAGGACAGCCCTAAGCCTACAAGATATTCACACCACGTTGGCATCCGAGGCACGGGACATGGAAGAAAACCACATGGATCTAGCTAACAAACGGACACAGGCCACGCCAGCCGAGGACACACAACTCGGGTCACCAAACACCCAAGGCATCGAGCCAAGCCGTGCGAAAACCCCGGGAATGAACACAGCGGACACGCACGGGACCCGCGGAAGACACACACACCCACAACACCGAGGAACAGATCCAGGGGCACGGAGGAATCACAATCCAAAAGCACAAAACCAGTCCATGGGACTTAGCTGCAAAAGCAACCTCCCCTACCGAGGCCATACCCATGCACATCCCATGTGCATACATAAGCCACATCCATGTCATCCAGGGCCCAAATACAAGACGTCCCAATCATGAATCTACTCCCGAGGAATGCCACATCAACACCATAATTACCCCCCAAGTTCCGCCCGAGGCATCATCACCAGATTCTACCCCCGAGACACCATCACTCTATTCTATAAAGGCAGACACTGCCGCCACGGACAGAGCCATCATTACCACTACTCTCCCACCGCCGCAGTCAGTGCAAACTCAAATAGTGGGGACTTCCCCGGGGAGAACTCTCTTTTTTGCAACATCAGCTCACTTTCGTGCGCATTGCTTTTCGCGTCTTTTGCTCTCTCTACCCATCCTTGCTCCCAGTTCGGACCCCTTGCAGTGTTAGCGGCCATGGCGCGCGGTGCCCCGGGAGCGGAAGCCACCGTACGTCCCACGGCGGATCGCGGAGTGGAAGAAGTACCCCGACGTTGAATGGCTCACCGAGGCGGGATTGTTGCGATCGCAAAACCACCTCCGTGAGAATATTGACCTCGGACGATGCAGGGCATTTATCGCCTCAATGAGGGAGCGGCAGCAGGAGGATCCTAACAACACCGAGGTGGCCGGGGTCGTGGAAGGGGTCCTTGTTAGGTACTCCCCGAGGTACCTCCACCAATTCTTCGGTTGGGATGGCACGGGGGTCACTAGATGGTCACCGCACAGCAGCAGTCTGCCATAGCCCGACACCACGGTTTACACCCACGAGTACCCTGTCCGAGGAGGAGGCAAGTTCGACGTTTACGATATCACACGGAACAATCCAAACATGCCCGACCCGTGGTTTGGCAGAATCCGTGGCATACTCAGCCAAGTATTTTTTCGGAATGACTGCAATGCAGTGCATCCGGATCAAATTGCATTGTGTGTCATGGCGGGCCGCGGCGAAAAGATTAACTGGGGTCGGCTCGTGGACAGGATTGCGGTGAATCAAATCCAAGGGCATGTCCAGAGCGTGAGCGACTACGAGCCCCATCGCCCCATTTTTGACACGCTTTATCGGCCATTTCTTGATTACCACCGGGTAAACCATCACCCCCGGGCCATGGGCACCTTCCTTGATGTACAGGTAGCAGGTGGCGAGAATCCCAGCAGCCAAACACCACGCCAACCCACCGTGGAAAGCGGCCACGCACCGAGGAGGAGGGGACAACAGGAGGAGGCGGCCCCATGGAGATCGCCAGTACGTCCACGACCACGGAGTTCGGCCTCCGCGCCAAGGAGTTCGAGGCCCAAAAACGCACAATGGAGACTTGTATGGAAGAGATGCTGCACTTCCTTCACAGCGACGGAGCAACAGCAGCAGACAGCCTCGGCCAAGTACAAAGACTGGGAGACTCGGCATAAGCGCCATACGGCACAGCTGATGCAGACAACCCAGGCCACGGCTCGTAAGTCCATGGAGGAGTACAAGCCGGAGGTCCACTCCACACCACCCAACTCAGGGACGATAAACTTCCTGCAGAACCAACTCGACGCACGGGGATCTAGAACTCCGGGCAACCACGGAAAGGTCCCGCACTTTCGAGGACCAAAGCACCAGGGACAGGGAGAGAATTGAGCGGCTAGACCGCCAAACTGCCGAACTCCTCGCCAAATGCAAGACATTGTCAGAGGAGTTGGCCCTCAAAGCCACGACCCCTTCTCCAATGCCACGGACATGGACACGGTGCGGCCCGCACCGCCAGAGGTGGAAAACGCCCGGGAGAACTTGAAGCCAACAAGGTGGCTTGGACGAATCACGCGGCTAGAATTATCGCCACCACAAAGATACCACATGCCGCGATCGAACCACACACATCGGAAGAACCCCGTAGCATTCCTTGATCAATGCACGGGTGATGCATTAATCGCATTGGAGCTTGAGGGCTCCGACAACACCAGGGCAGCCAAGGCGAACCCTTCCTCGGAGAGGATGACGAGGAGGTACAAGCTCAACCCATGGAGGAACCAGAATTGACCACCGGACATATACCCACGAGGAGGATTATGACAACATACGGAGGAGGAGGACACCCACGAGCAAACGACCCTCTACACACGCGGGGGACAGGGCAATGGACACTAACTCCGGGAAGGCATCTATCAATTCCCGACACAAATTGGAGAAGAGAGGGTGGACATACCGAGGGGTTTACAGACCACGAACAGACGCCACACCGCCTCTCGCGGCAAAGACCCTCGGCAAGCTCGCCCCCATACCACCTTCCGGTTCTCACCCACCTACACAAAGACGAGTCCCGGTGAGACAAAATCCGGATGGTACTTACCCATGGCCGACTCGGGCCGAGTCCCCGGTAGCCCACTCGGACCCCCCCCACGTTCTCCCGTTGCGAGTAATACCCTCCCCGTTATCTCTCGCCAGCACAGGCAAATCCTCCTCCGGAAGGAGGAACAGGAGGGGTGGAACATGGAAGACCCGGATGAAGACGGAGACGAGGCCTCGGAGTCCATGCGATTCGTGTTGCGTTATTTCCACGAACACCCGGACCTCACCGCACATTATGCCAACTCGAGACTACAGGCGGCGATGCCACCGCATGCAATCGGACCTTAGGGGGGCGGTGTTCGATGTGTATACACATGCGCTCAATTTTCGAGAAACCATGTTCGATACATCGAGCGATGGCGAGGCACTCCGATCGGCCCACGCGGCGAAGAACCCCCTCGTAGCGGTCGGCAATTTCCCGGGAGCAAGCCGGACCGAACAAGAGGCCCGCCCCACGCGCTAAGCCAGCAATTCGAGGACGAATTGCACTCGCAAGGAGGGCAAAATGTTACCCGCCGAACCACGGGTATCATCATCGAAGACCACAAATGCACACGGAGAGACCAGGAATTAACGACGACCCCGGGCTCGAGGCCAAGGACACAGTGATCGAGGACCACGAGGATCGAGACCGTGGACACAGCGATGAAGTCGAAGAAGCGCGCAAGGGATTAGGTTTTATTATAAATAAGGGTAGAATGATACAATAGCAGCTCCTTGTATTGCTAGAACAGGATGTTAGCCACGAGTGCGTACTCACGAACTTTGTAGCCTTACGGCATTCTCCAATTCAATGCAAACACAGACTCGGTCAATTCTATCTTACCCCGCCTCTATCTATTTTCTACTACCCTCCTCTAATCGCGCTTATGCTGCGGAGGCCTTGGCACCGTGGTAGTCACCGAGTCGGAGCCGTGGTGTCTCAATCTCTCACGTGGTTGTGCACTGCCGTCCGCAAACGCCCGCCTGAAGGATCTGTCTCGCCCGAACCAAGACCGTGGCCGTGGAAGTGAGCCAAGGACGAGTCACCCCGGGAGACTGTAACCCTAGGTCTTGACCCCCCTCGATCATACCTCGGCCGCTCAGGACTGGCTCGCCCGACCGAATTCATCACTAGGTGATTGCGGCCCGGTCAACGACCGCCATACCCTACCCGGACCCTGGGAGTAATTGTGAGCGTCGTCTCCAAGCCCCGGTCTTCTCCCTGTTTCCTACCTTTACCTTCCCCGTTCTCATACCTCAGGCATCTCCATACCCGTACCCCGGCTAACAGTGCGTCTCCCTCCGTCTTCACCTTCGCCTTGCCCTTCGTGTCGGTCGGACTGGAGGGCCCAGCATCCGTCCTCGTTGGATCCGGTCGCGGGGTCTTGGCCGGAGTAGAAGTGAAAGCCGGCATGACTACCTCCTTCATCTGCTCCCGGACGGCGTCGAGGAGCTCCTTGACCTCGGCGTTGCTCTTCTCAACCTTCGTGGCGTACGTCTTCGTCGCCAAGAGAAACTTTTTGAAGGTTTCCGCCTTGAATACTTCCAACTCCAGGATTCCGGCCTCGAACAGGTTCGCCTTCTGCAGTACCTCGGCCAGAGTCTCGCAGATTTCGACGAGCTTTACGACCTGCTCGTTTGCTGTGATTACGGCCTGCCGTCCGACCAGGAGTTCTTCCTCCCTTCTTCTGACCGTCTCACGAAGCCGTCTATTCTCCAAGGTTAGCTTCGTCAGTTGCTTCTCAATCTGTCGGAACTGCTCCTCGTCCGGCTTGGAGTCCCACATTTGTTTCACCTCCAGCAACGTCTTCACCCCAAACTCTTGGCATAGCTTTGACAGCAGCCCTTGGTAGAAGAAATACTTGTAAGCCAACAAATGTGCAACATTCATTCGTTTGGCTCAATGTTAATGTTTTGTCAAATGTTAGTTGAATATTGTGATATAAGTATGAGGAGTTAAGGGTTTTGAATGAAAATCCTTAAATGTTAATTGGAAGGTTAGAAAATATTAACTTTTGAGAAGACTTTTTAGAGGAAGTGGAGTCAATTTGAAGATTGAAGTAGGGTAAGAAGAAAAGGGGTAGTTGGTAGAGTAGGAAAATTAAACAATTAGATTAGGGACCCCACGATGGAAGCCTAAAGTGGTGAAGGAAGAGTGGGGATTTGATGAGTAGAGTAGAAGGCCCCACGATTGAAGCCCAAAGTGGTGAGGGAAGAGTGGGGGCTATCCTTTTCCTTCAAGCCGGCTCTCCTTTGACAAACAAGATCAAGCTACAATCAATAGGTCTCTCATGATTAATATCTTGTATGTTAGTAAAATTGTTAGTCCTTATTGGTTGGCTTCCATGGTGATTATTTATAACTTTGTGGCAATGGAAGCCACCATTGACCCTCCATCCAAGTGGCATGGTGGAGGGATCATGGGGCTTTTATATATTTATAGTGGTAGGTAGAGCATGGGCATGAGACTTGCTCCCTTGCATGGGTGGCAAGCAGGGTTGTCTTGCTAGACACAGACGAACGTCAGACAGACACGACATGTCAGACAGACATTGAGCCACAGAATGTCTAATAGAATCTACAGAATCTTTTTTTTACCCTGGATTTACCCTGTCCACGTTGCATCCTACGTGGCTGCCACGTAGTGTGTACAGCTCAGCAATACGGTTTGCGACTGCGCCACGTAGGACTGGACCGGCGGTCGCGTCATCTAGACCGGCGGTCGCCTTGGCCGGACCGGCGGTCGCCTTCTCTGGACCGGCGGTCGCCTTAGCGACCGACGATCGCCCAAGTCGACCGACGATCGCCCAGGGTCGACCGGCGATCGCCCATAAGCGACCGACGTTCGCCCCTAGGCGACCGCCGATACAGCTGAAAGGCGAACGCCGTTCAGTAGGGCGACCGCCGATCCAGGTGATGGGCGAACGTAGCTCATAGGGCGACCGGCGGTCTACCCTCTTCGAACGAAGCACATGAACTTTGAAGAGCCATAACTTTTTCATTCGGACTCTGTTTTTGACGAAATCACTTGGGTTGGGTCCCAAATTAAGTCTAGTTTATGTCGTAAAAATTGCAGACCCATACAATTAAGTAAAAAAAAATGGCATGCATTTTAGTGAAGGGAGTATTTGTTTCTTGGGTTTTTAAACATTTGGCATGTTTTCCCATTGCAAGCCTATTATGTGACATCAAAAAGGTTTTTGCATGATGTGTTTTAGACAAGTGTGATCTTTAGATGCATCCCACAATCTTTGTAGTTGGAAGTATTTTGATCCCGATAGTTTTAGTATTGGCTTTGCAATGATATTTCTACGATGGAAAAAGTGAAAAAGTGGATGATTTTTGAAGAGATAGATCTCCTTCAACCATTGTTAGATTTTGAATTTTTATTTTAGAATGGGTTCCAATTACAGTGCTGTATTGGTGATAGGAACCTCGATCCATTCGAAGATATATTGAAGATAACGTATAATTTGAGTGCTAGGGATCTAGGTTTGGACTTATTAATTACTTTGTAAAATATTTGGCGGATTTTATCATTATTGAATCATCTCTTCCCTCCTTTTATACACACACCCCATTTCAACAAATTTAATTAATCCTAGGTATTTAAAAGAAACTACTTACCTTCATCTTATAGGCCAAAACTTTTAATCATGTTTCATATAAAAGACATAGTAAAAGTACTACTCTCCCTCTCTATTTCCCTATACACCTTACACTTCCCTATGGCTCGAATAGTAGTCTTGCAATGATAAGAACTGCCAAATAGTTTACAAAACAATTATTATAGTCCAGTTATAGACCCCTTACACTCAAATTATACCTTATCTTCAATATATCTTCGAATGGATCGAGGTTCCTATCACCAATACAGCACTGTAATTGGAACCCATTCTAAAATAAAAATTCAAAATCTAACAATGGTTGAAGGAGATCTATCTCTTCAAAAATCATCCACTTTTTCACTTTTTCCATCGTAGAAATATCATTGCAAAGCCAATACTAAAACTATCGGGATCAAAATACTTCCAACTACAAAGATTGTGGGATGCATCTAAAGATCACACTTGTCTAAAACACATCATGCAAAAACCTTTTTGATGTCACATAATAGGCTTGCAATGGGAAAACATGCCAAATGTTTAAAAACCCAAGAAACAAATACTCCCTTCACTAAAATGCATGCCATTTTTTTTTACTTAATTGTATGGGTCTGCAATTTTTACGACATAAACTAGACTTAATTTGGGACCCAACCCAAGTGATTTCGTCAAAAACAGAGTCCGAATGAAAAAGTTATGGCTCTTCAAAGTTCATGTCCTTCGTTTCTAGAGGGTAGACCGCCGGTCGCCCTATGAGCTACGTTCGTCCATCACTTGGATCGGCGGTCGCCCCAACAGGAGGGGTCCAGATTGGCTCGCGGACACTTTGTCCTTGCCCCTAAGGTCGCCTAAAAGCGGTTGCCAGGGCGACCGCCGGTCTCCATACTGGACCGCCGGTCGCCTTCTCGCGGTTGCCAGGGCGATCGGCGATCGCAGTAGGCGACCGACGTTCGCCCCGATGCGACCGTCAGTCGCCTAGCGAGGTCGCCCACCCGCGGTCGCCCGCTGTGACGTGTATTTTGATTTTCCACGTCATTATCAACCCTACGCCACGTAGGAAAATAGCTTTTTACCTCAAGGTAAATCTCAGCAAGTTTTTTACTATGTAATTTTTGGTACGGTCGACATTTTCGTCGACTCGACGTCTAACAGACATGTCCAATACGACAAATCAGACGGACATTCCGAAAATTGTGTCTAATAAGACAACCCTGGTGGCAAGTTGGCTCCATTGTTAGTACTTACCCTTAGTTATCGGCCAAGTAAATGGCCGGGTTAAAACTTGAGAGCAAGGGTATTTAAGCCTTGCTCCCAAGCTTGTTCATCATCTCTTTGTAATGACTCACTCTATCTAGTTAGAGTAGAAGAAGGAAGGCCATAGGCCTCCTTCTCCTTCATCTTGTTTGTCTCATATCTTGTTTGTCTACCTCTTATTCTTTGTAATGAGTAGTTTGAGTAGGAGTAGGGAAGCAGGTGGACCTCCCTCTCAATTTTGTTTGTCTACCTCTTCTTCTTTGTAATGCTTAGTTAGAGTAGGAGTAGGGAGGTAGGTGGACCTCCCTCTCAATTTTGTTTCTTCTGTGATAGGTAACTTGTGAGTAGAGCTTTCCAACGGTAGTAAGCATGCTCAAATCCGAGTTGTAGAGAGGGAGAATTTTGCTCCCAAAGTCGGGGTGTCGAAAACAATTTCCCCCCGGCAGTGAACAAATCAGCTGTGTTCAAACAGCAATCAGTCCCAGAGTTTTCTTGCAATGCTGTTGAGATTTGTAGGGTCGACAGAGCTCCAAGAGAGCTTTCCAGGGGTGTATGGCATGCCCCGATCTGATCTTTCAAAAAGGAGAAATTGGCTCCCAAAGTCGGGGCGTTGGAGAAGTTTTCCCCCCCGACAGTGGCAAAAACTGCCACAGTCAAAGTGGAATTTGTCCTAGGATTTTCATTCTTTGCTCTTGAGATTTTGAGGGTAGGTGGGAAATCAAGTAAGCTTTCTAAAAAGCTATGGCACGCTTCATTCCGAGCTAGGATGACGACTTGGTGGCCCAAAAACCAAGGGGCACTTTCAAGGTCATCCGGCGGGGGAGTTTTCTCCTCATTTACCTTCTTGTTTTTTCCTCTTCTTCTTGTCTCCTCCTCTTTTTTGTTCCCTCTTCTTGTGATTTCCTTCAATTCACCCCTTGTGACCAAAGGCCACCTACATGGTGGTTTTTAAGGCTCACAATACTGGCACCTCGCTTCCGTGAAGTGGTGCCATGCTCGCCTCATGGGATCCGGGTGGTTGGCGGACGCACTGAGAGGTGGTTGAAGCCTGGGTTCGTTCGGCTTCATGGGGTTCTCCCTGTCGGCCGTAACTTCCCCTTCATCCACCGGCCTTGAAGGCTTTCCTCTCTCAGTTTGAGTTCCGGCCTCGGTCGGGTTCCTAGGAGGGGATGGGGATGGCAGGATGATTATCTCTGGACCCGTCCGCGGTGGGGTTGCCTCTGGAGCCGGCTCTTCTGGCGCGTCCGGTGGGATGTCCCCGTCGTCTGATCCGACCTTGTCCTCCTCCTCGTCCGAGTACACGGCCTTGCTGTCCGCGCTCTCCTCCGACTCGAACACTCCGTTGTTTTGCGACGATAGCGCGATCTCGTAGTTCGACTCCTCCTCCGTCAGCACCTCCTCCTTCTTGTACAGGTGGTAAAGGAAAGGAGTAATAGGGCTAGGACGGGTTTCATCTACATTCGCCGTGAGCCGGGTGACTAGGTCGCGGATGATCATTCCCCAGTCGACTTCCCGTTCTCGGCGCAGGCACCCCAGGACGGTGTTGGCGAGCCGGACGGTTATGCGATGCGGCTTCTCTCCGTGGATGATCGGCGCCAAAAACTTGATGATGGAGCGCTCCCTCGGATCCTTGCAATCTTCGACCGAGTAGCCGTTATTCTTGTGCGGACTCCCGTGGAACGCCCTCTTCGCCCATTTGTATTTCCGACCGCACAACCGTACTCCACTATTTACGGTGAGGCCGTAAACAGCTCTCCAATGGTCGGCCGTCCAGGAAGCCGGATTCCCTCTGATCGTCCCCTCGAACTCATTTGGCGCGCCGACCTTGATCTCGCACACCATCTCCGCGTCGCGCAAACCCCAGGGCGTGTCCAGCAGGCCGGCTAGTCCCATCTTCTCGAGATCCTCCGTCAAGGACTTCTTCTCGTCCTCCAGACCTCGATCGGAATGCACGGTGACACTAACTTGATGGAGATCTTCAGCTCCTCCTGCTCCTGAGCGGAAGCGGACGCTGTTCCTGCCATGGGAAAGAAGTGCGAGAGAAAATACAAAGTGGCCGGGCTGAGATCGGCCAGTGGGCCGGATCGGAGCTAAGGGACGGAAAGGAGAAGACGGAAGGCAGGGCGCAAGAAGACAAAAGGCGCAGAAAGCGAGGAGGCAGGTGACGACAAGGGCGGACGGGTGGCCTTTTATCCAGGGAGCCGGAGTTAAGTCCGACCATCATGACATGGTCCGCCGCCATCATTGTCCTCTCCGTACGGAGTCGCCTCGCCATTATTAAATCCTTCGCCACTCCGTCCTTCACCTGCCGTCATAACTCCCATTCCGTCCTCTGACAGCACGTCCTAGCCGTACGGTGACCGAGTACGGATTGGCAAATCCGTCCTTATTAACACAAACTAGATTTTAACTAATACGTTTAGTAAAAACGTAATTGCCTTATAGTATACGGCTTAGCACATACATAGGTCGGATTCTAGACTATATACTTATTCTTGATGCGCATTAGAACATAATGGCCAAAAATCGAAAAAACGGGGTCCGACATACGCCACGAAGGTTGAGAAGAGCAACGCTGAGGTCAAGGTGCTCCTCGACGCCGTCCGGGAGCAGATGAAGGAAGTAGTCATGCCGGCTTTCACTTCTACTCCGGCCAAGACCCCTAGGCCGGATCCGATTAAGATGGAGTGGACGGATGCTGGACCCTCCAGTCCGACCGACACGAAGGGCAAGGCGAAGGTAAAGACGGAGGGAGACGCACCCGTCCTAGCAGACTCTCCGACCAAAAATACTCACACCGCGAGGAGGAAGCTCACGGCGGAGGAATACGAGAAGTCTCCTGGAGCCCAGAAGCTTCACGACATCGGCCTCGAGCACTCAGAAGAAGAAGAGTTGAACAGCGGGGACGAGACCATCTCCAGCGAGGACGAGTATGTGATAACCGATACGGGTAAAGAGAGTGAAGGCAGGACGTATCGCAGCGACGCCACCGAAGCGGCCGAAGCACGGAGTTAGTTCGCAAAGGAGGAGGTAGGACGTTTTAGAGGTCGGCAGTCGGAGGACGGCCAGGGTTAGGAGGTCGGAATGGGTCCGTCCTAGGCCAGTATAGTGTTTTCTTTTTGGGAATGCGTGCTGCTTTTTGAGGAGTAGGCCTGGTAGGCCGGCGCCGCAATCCAGTTAGGTATCTAAGTCGTTGACTTAGAAGTACTTATAGGTGGTAGTTTGGCCACCTAAGACATTCCTTGCTTGAGTGTTAATCGAACCTTCTTATGCGCATATTCGGTGTGATCATTTCCCTGTCTCCTTTTCAGTTGAGTGCTTGGAAAGTCGGATCTACTGTGTTGGGTTATGAGTTGGGAGTTAGGAATCCGGATTCGTTGTTAGATCGTTTCTGTGGAGTTGAAGTCGGGTTGGGCGTATTCTTGAGTGCCTTGTGTCTTGAACTGGTCTCGACGTGTCGAGAGAGAGGGAAATGGTGTGGTAAACACTTTACGGTCTAGGAGGGTCTGGGAGTAGAGTGTGTGAGGACGGATTCCAATCCGACCTCCAGCTGCCACAGACTTGGGTTCCTCTGTAGTCTCAGAGGACGGATCAAGAACAGTACGTAACCAGAATACGTGTAGACGTCTTCTAGCCGGATTCGGAGCTCTTGGAGTCTGCCATTGTAGTAAGTGTGATAGGGTAACCAGGACGGCCTGCGTGACCTGCTAGTTCGGACGGATAGGACGGATTAGTTGTGAGGACGTAATGTGTGCCTTAGTGTGTGCGTGTGTGAGAAGAGTCTAAGTGTGGAAGTTTCCGCCACGATAAACATAAGAGAAAGAGTCTTTGTGCATCCCCTCTTACAAAGGGATACCCTTGCCAGGCAAGGCTAAAACATAAGTTGGGACTAGAAACGTTTGGGGGTTTGGTTGTTTTAGCACTACTTGTCTTGGTCACTTCACAGAATCCCTAGAACGATACACGAGTCACCTTAACACGAGTTTTACACCAATAAACGTGTAAGGGAAGATAAAGTGAATACATGGCATCCGACATGTAAAAGTTTTGGCACCGCTGCCGGGGATTCTAACAGCTGACCGAGTGGTAGTGTTAGTACGGAAGGACGGATTTGGATAGGACGTATTCTTTATCCGGCCTACTTGTGAGAAGAGTTCTGCGTAGATACAGAAGCTGCAAGTGCAGATCGGTTTCTATTGTCGTGAATGAAGTACTAGAGTGTTACCTTGTTACTTCTTTATGAGTCAGAAGGCACAAGAGGTGCAGGACGTAAGGAGGTCTGTCCGGATTGGTGCTAGGAGGTCGGAAGGTGTGAGTACTCCAGCAGCCGTCCTACGTACGAACGCGGCATCCAGTTCACGGGAGGAAGGTGGTATTGTGTACGTGTCCCTGGACGGAAGGACGGTAAACACAAGAGTAGAAGAATCAACGCCGGAAGTAACCTTCTTGGTTCCGGATTCCGAACAGGCGGGAAGGAGGGAGCCGGAACCAGAAGCGGTCGAGATGGCGCCCTACAACCGGCTAAAATACAAACAGTTCAGAGGAACTGGGAAGACGGACGTGGATGATTGGTATGGCGAATTCGAGGCCACAACAAATGCTAACGAAGAAACTCCGGATTCTAAACACCGGATTTTCCAAGGACTGCTGGAGGGAGAAGCACTGAGGTGGTATCAAGATCTGGAGGCAGCAGAGAAAGCAAATTGGAATACGCTCATTCCATTGTTCTTACGAACTTTTAGGGAGGCCGGAGGAGAAGACCGTGCGTTGCGGCAACTGAGCAAGATCTACCTCAGGTCGGATGAGACGGTCCGGAAGTACGGCTAGCGAGTAAAGGCGCTGATCCAGAAGTTGACGGACAACGTCGCCCCAAAAATCCAGATCGCTTGGTATGTGGCCGGATTGCCGGAAGAAATGGAGTTCCAGATCCGTCAAACCAGGCCGTCAAACCAGGCCACACTACGTGAAGCAATGGAGTCCGCGCAGAACTATGAAAATTCTGCAAATCTGCGAACCTCCGTCGTCAAAGCTGAAAAGAAGAAAGAAAAGGAAAAGGAGGCAGCGCGACGCAGAGGAAGACGGCATAGAAGTTCGGATGAGTGAGAGCCGGAAAGCGACAGCAAAGCCGGATCCGAATTTGACTCAGATCCGGAATCCTCTTCCCCAGAGAGGAGGCCGGAATCGTCAAGACGGCCGCACAAGTGCAAAGATCTCAGGTTGGAATGGGATCGTAGTGCACGGCTCGCATCAAACGTCAAGAAGGAAGATGATGAATCGAAGAAAGCGTTAAAAGGCATCCAGGAAACTCTTGAAGCCATCAGAGTTAGTCTCCAGAGCAAATGTCTTCTGCGTATTATGCGGTGGGCAGGGACATTTTGCGACAGAGTGCCCGAAACGTGTCAAGAACGTCCGGTACGTAACGGAGGAGGAAGTATGGCAAGACGAAGAGTCGGCCGAGATGGACGAGCTAGTTTTCCAGATTCAACAATCGTACGGCAGAGGAAAACCTCAGGCAAGGCCGGCTACGGTGCCTAGGACGGCTGGCGGGCAAGCAACTCCAAGCACGTACCCTGGACCACGGACGCAGGTCGGATTCTGCTTCCTTTGTGGCAGTGGAGAACATTATGCCAATAATTGCCCATGGAAGAAGGAAGTGGGAGGAGGTGCTCCGTTACCACTACCGTGTCAAAATTGTGGGAAGTGGGGACACGTAGCCAAGGACTGCCCGGAGCCGGAAGTTCAGAAAGCGCCGGTCAAACACGTGTAGATCTTACCGAGAGAACAGACCGGCCTCAACCCTGTGCATACGGCCGGGACGGAGAGGCCGGATAAATGATATTTGGCTATAGAGCAGGCGGACGGAGAGGACGTATTCAGAGTGGCAACCCGCAGCTCCACGCAAAAAGAGTCACGTCATAGTCGTAGGAAAAATAGGAGGAGTAAGAGGAGATCCAGTAGAAGCAGTACCCTTGTGACGGATTCAGATAATCCAACCATCCCAGTAGTTGAGAGTACGGCCACCTTTGAAAAGGAGGTCGATGCAAGTGCATTAGACGTAGATATTAGTGCAGAAGATAGGAATTCCGTAGGGGACATCGCCGATTCAGAGCAGCAGGATGGCATCCCGAGGGGGAAACCACCGGTGTGAGCGTTGAGCGGTGAGCGGTGAGCGGTAAAGTTTGAGGGGTAAGAAAAAAAAAGTTTGAAGTTAATGGCCCTATTACCATGGAATGGGTGGTTCTGAACTTTTGAAATGGTCATTTTTAGGCATAAAAGTACCCAAAACCGTGGACATAGGTCATACAATATTTCATAAATTATCCACACTTGCAAGTTTAAATAAACGTTAATTAAATTATGGGCTGGCATCATCATGTGTAACCAATACAATTCAAATCATATCCAAAATATAAACTGAAATTAGGGGTGACCCATTTAGGTAATCAATAAGTATAATTTATCGATATTAAGATTTAGAGACTATTTAGGGCTGACGTCATCAATTTCCTATTACACTTGTCAGAATTATATGTAAATGCTTCGGTTTATATAATCTGAAATTTACAACTACAGGTAGTCTTTCGGTCTCTCCTTGTAAGGTGTAGAGGAAGACATTCGCGCGGCGTTGTAGTGGTCCGAGTTCGATTCTCCTTGGCCTCCTTTGAGCGTTGCACTGCGTCTTGAAGCCGCTATCCTGAGCTATACAAATACTGGACTGTAGCCCCTACCAACATTGGCAAGATTCAATCACTCCAAAGGAAATAAAAAAAGACCTTCTCAAACTTTATGTCTGCATTGAGTTTTACACTTAAACATTTACATACACCGATGCATTGAAATTGGAGTTGAAGAAGATACATCAAAATTAGGGCTGACGTCACCATTAAAAGCAAGCATGGCTATAAATTACATTGTATTGAGATACATAGAGTAATACTTGAAGCACTTAGTGTAGGTTAAGCTATAAAAGCTAATCACAATAAATAAATATATAAAACCATATATATTGAAAAACACAAATACAAAGTATAGCGGTAATAGATCAAGGTAAACGAATACTCTAGTACCATGTCCAGTACCTATCAGAAAACAAATCTCACTCTAGGCAGAAGGTGTAGAACGATTCAAGTGCTGATCACACTCATCAGCCTCAAAGTCTATAAACTTAAGCACACCATTGCTATAACGTCGACATGGAGTGTCAGACAAAATGGGAGATGGAGCTTGAACAAACTCTTGAGCAAGACGCTCAGCGTACGATGTTAGGGTGAATTTTGATGGAGAGCTCTTGTAGAGATGAGCGTTGCGAGTCAATCGCTCTTTCAGACCTGCGATCCTAAAAGTACGAAGAAAGTCAGTACTACCGATTTGTAAGTGTGTAATTTAAAATTGAGAAAGAGAATAGAAGATGGAATTACGCACCAATGAACTTCCGTGGCTTCTTCACGACCGGTTCATCAGAATCATAATCAGCGGGAGGCGCTGATTCTCCACTTTCCTCATCACCGGGAGGACCATTCTTGTAATCCGCTAGTACACCATCGAAAATTTCATCGTCAGGTTCCATTGCGATGAGGTGTCGGTTGGAGCGCGCGCAAGCAATCACAGATGCACCTAAAAAAATCAGAAGCCCACGTTAGACATGAAAAATGTATAAACAAATTCTATTGTAGAGTTGACGGTAACATTACCTGTACTTGCGCTCCAGTCGAAGACTATACCCTCGTCGTTTGTGAGACAATCGATGAAACATTGAATTAAGGAGGGGTCCTTCTCTCATGAGCCTCGCCACGGCGTACCGTCCGGACGATAACGCAATGTTTCTTTCTCTGCAAAGTTACAGAGGTGGTCTTCCTCATCAGGTACGATTGCCCCACCCCCGTATGCGTGTGCGACTTGCCGAGTTTGGAACTTCAAAACATAATCTTTACGAACATACACTTTAATATGGAAGCAGTGAGTCTGCAAAACACAAGTACAAATACGTTAACATAGAAGCATAGAAGTAAATATTAATGAATTGTGCAATTGGAAACTAGAATTTGTTCCGTACCTCTTTCGGTTTGGGTACGGTAGAAGCCATAGGGAGGGGATTATATCCCCACCAGTCTCGAACAAGACGAAAACTATATGTATGCGACTCAGAATCGAGAGTACGCTCGATTCTACGACATTTGGGATGCATCAGAAGAATGGCTCCAACGTCTGTCAAATGATACGCGGCAAACACGAAGAGGCTCTCAAAGTAGGTTTTCTCCCGCCTGTTCCAAGATGGAATTTCTGTTGGAGACACACCCGGTACAGGCAAGTTCTCGGGAGCATCTGCAAAAATGAGATCAATTCTTGGATGCTTGGGTTCATACTCCATCGCCGAACACGGGTACTTACGGTTTTTGCCAATCTGAGATACAAATCAGAAATTAGATAGTGGCAAATAGATTTACAAGTAAGATTTGTAAGTAGGGAGATTATAAATGACAAATGTAAGAAATCATACCTTTTTGATGTGCTCGACGATATCGAGGATTTGCGAATCCCATTTTGCAGTCTTCGACGACTGATGAACCAAATCTCCAATATTGCCCTTCTCGAGATACATTGGCAGAGTGACTGAAATTTTTGACGACGAGCTGCTACCAATGTGATTGGGTTTAGGAAGAGGGCGTTTGGCAAATACTGGCTGGCTGAGGCGACGCGGGGACTGCTGAGAGTTGTGGTCAACGGTGAATGATTGAGGAGGGGACCCAACATTCGTAAGTCCACCAGTAGAAAGTTGAGTTAGTCTTCCACTGCGTCGATTTGCATTGTTTGTTGCTCCCTCTGAAGCCTGAGTCAGATCAGCATCTATTGGCCCTGCAATGTCCTCTGGGGGAGGAGCAATATCTTCCAAATCTTCGTCCACTTCAACAACAGGCTCTGCAACAACGTTGCGACGCTTCCGGTTTGCGCGAGGCTTGGGCACTGCAACTGGTGAAGAAGGAGAAGAGATTGGATCGGATGCGACTGGTCGTCATCGTCGTCGTCGTCAATCTCCATCGGTGCGGAGTCAGCAGGGTTTGAAGCCAGGTTTCGAAGAAGATGCTTCTCCTCTTTGTGCACATAGTTGTCGTCGCACTCTAAGAACCATCCACCGGTCGTCAATTGCGAGTTTGTAAACCGCTCTTGTTGGGCTGAGGAGAAAAAACTGCGGGGATCATTCGTCACTGCAACGTCCTCGAACTCCATTGGAATGGAAAACGAAGGTAATGCTCCCTTGGCAATGAGTTCCTGTTTTAAATACCTACAACAAATTGAACAAATTAGATAGGGAAAATTGAGTACGTTGATCCACTTTCAATAATATTTAGTAAGAAATGAAATACATACCGGAATAAAAGTCGCTTAATTGTAGCTTTGCCTCCAGTAATCTTGCGAAGATCCGCGCCTTTAATGAACTTCGGACTTGCAGTTGGAGCAAGATAGTTTCCGAATGCCTTCTCCCATAAGAGCAACCTCCACTTCTCGATATATGCAGATGGCTTTAGGACAACACTAGACCACTCAATATTGAGGTTCTCGTTGTCTACCAGATTCTGCAATTCACTTTCAAGTGATTGCTCAAGCTGAAAATACAGGAGACATGTTAGTATTAAAAGTAACATATAATCTCAAATAATGTAATCACAGAACGAATATGCAAGTTACCCGTGCCCAAAGAGAAGCACGATGTAGAAATGAAACCAAAGCTTTGTCTTTCATCGGGCGTTCCTCTAGGAATCGAAATGAATGTCGAACTTCGTTTGGTGAGTTCCACCACTGTAGCCACTTTGCCTTGAAATCAAAGTGAACATTGCTAGTGGCTACCATATGTAAGCGTTCAAGCGTCATGTCGGGTTTCATGTTTTGGCTGTAATGATAATTAATCTGCATATCGGAATCACAGTTTTGATTAGTGCAGTTGAACATAAAGTCAGAAAAAGTGTCATAAATCGCTGTACCCAGGCAGCAATACCTCTCTCGCAAAGACTTTCCCGAGTTTGATATTGGCCACCGCGACCATTTTGTCAAAATTCTTGCCACGTATTACTTTGATTTCAGCCTTGATGGCGTTATCCATGGCACTCCATACTCCCGGTCCAGTTTGTTTATCTTTTGGAACCGTGGCGTAGTACGTAGCTTCAGCATCGTCGGATTTTTTCGCTAACCTCCTCTATAAAACAACAAGAACACAAATGAGAAGTTGTTATAGGTAAATTTGAAGAAAAGGAGTCGATAACATTTATAGCGAACGTACCGCGTATTGAAATTTTACAAAAAAGTCTATTGTCACAGGATACCACGTCTCCTTTTTTGCTTTGGCGTTCTTACAGATCCTGTAATCTTCGGGAGAAATGAGGTCCTTGAAATCTTCGAGTTTCAATTTTCCAAACTTCCTCATGCGTTGCAGTTTCGCACACAAACTGTCTTCGACATGATCATGTTAAGTGGACCTACAACATAGAACGAAAGAGGAGAAAAATTGTATATGACACAATCATAAAAGAACATGATATTAATGAATGACGCATTTCCTTATCAGTTTATGTCATTCAAGGAGAAGATTGCTTTCTCCACGAGCATCGAGTACGATGCAGTCAACCGAAATGTACAACGAGGGATCAATCTTGTGGTATCTCTCGATATGGCGCATCCACGCTGTAACACGGTGGTTACCTTCGTAGACATAGAAATATTTGTCACAAAGGCTATGAAGATCTGGATCGGACCGCAGCGTACTCTCGAACTCTTCATTGGCACCTTTCCAAAGCGGGTTCGTCCAAAGTACATCTTGACTGTCAACGGTTTTTTCTCGGCCTTTTCTATCAAAGGGAGACACGTACATTACCCGATCGCCTTTGCGGTAGCCTTTGTTGAACTCATTCTCCAGTTTACGGACGTCTTGTTCAGAGATCGGCCAAACCTTCGGATAACAGACGAGGCGACAAAGTGAAATTAGCATACGAGACTTCTTAACATGTTTGTAGCGTAACCTGTTGTTGATTGCTATCGAATCACTCTTGTGGAGCATTCGCATCTCGTTAGCACTCCAGTCGGGGTCCTTGTTTTGAAGATGTGTGGGCATGTGAATCATTCCAACGTTGACACCTTCAGGCAATGTAGATTCTTCATCATCCGAGAGGGATTGGTGTCCATCATGGTCTTGCGTTGGTAGGTGAATATTTGCAGCTTCAAGAGGATCGTCACTTGAAACTGCATTGCATTCGCCTTCCACAAGTTGGCGATCAGTTTCCGAAGGACTCTCTTGCAGAACTCCACTTCTGAAGTCATCAACATTTCTCACACTATCAAGTATGAGTTCATCTCCGACGGAAGGTACAGTTTGTGGAGGATTAAGATGAGGCGGGATGGCTTCTTCATCTAGAATGAGATGGTCTTGAGCTATGCTCATCTCGAAATCCAAGAAATCAAATACAACACACCACAATAAGCATAAGATAGTATAAAATGAATAATAATATATAAAAAGTAGTACATAACCTTATTGTAACTTAGTATATGCTAAACATATCATATAATGTTCCGATAAAACTAAGGAGATTGCATCTTCACGGCAAGTCGCGGAGAACGTCTAGGTGCAAGTCTAGCAAATTCCTTTTCCTGGAGACGACGAGCTTTGGCCTCATTCCTTTTTATTCGCATGTTAACAGCTCGTGCAACCTGATCAACGTCAACACTTAAAGTGTGACGGACAGGAGAGGCAGGAGGTGGCGTTTCCGGAACCGAAGACAATGCTACAACTAATCGACGGGACTCCACTATAGCCAACACATGGTCTCTCAAAGCGGAGAAGTCGCTATCCGCATCGGATTCCACTTCTGTTTGAACTCCATGTAGCTTCAGAGGATCCTGCAAAAACACCACAATCCCAACAATCAAATAACAAACAACGAAAACCTAACTCAAGAAAAAACTAAACTAAACTTAAGAATTCACGTTTCATCAACCATTTCAGAATGAACCATCTAATAAAATATTAGAACTCAAAACGCACTCAAAAAGGACGTTTCCAGGCTCAACAAGGAGCTTAATCGGCGGGTAAAGGGCATATTCCAGCCTCATAGCCGAACCCACAAGCACGATTCGCACCCTCTGAATGAGATGTTGGTCCCCCCCACAAGCCCAGGAGCTCATCAATGACCCAACAGAGCAACCAACAAATGATAAAGAAAAAAATCGACACTTGAGTCGGGCGAGAGTCATCAAAAAGCAAATACAATCGAACACAACGTCGACAAGGCTGGGAACCGAGCTCAGCAAGCTGCTTCATAGCCCGGCCTCAGAGCGGGTTCGGTCTGGTTTCAAACACCACGAGCACGAGCTCTGTCTGCAACAGAGCGTGGCAGCCACCCCCAACGCCAGCCCGCGAGCTCAACAATGTTTCAAAAGAGCAACTAGCAAGTGATATGAGAAAAAAAATGAGAATTTGATCGGACAAGTGTCAGACTTGCGTCGACGCAAGTCTGACACTTGTCCGACCAATTTCTAATTCCAAAACCACCATTTCACATTCAAGCATCCAAAAAAGCACATCCAATCGGACACGAAGGCAACAAGGCTGGGAACCGAGCTCAGCAACTGCTTCATAGCCCGGGTTCAGGGCGAGTTCGGTATGGTTTCCACCAACACGAGGACGAGCTCGATGCCGCACGAGCTCGCAAAGTCGCCATAGCCCGGCTTCAGGGCGGTTCGGTCTGGTTTCAAACACCTCGAGCACGAGCTCAGTCTCAGAGCGTGACTCCCCCCCCCCGAGCCCGCGAGCTCAACAATGTTTCAAAAGAGCAACGAGCAAGTGATTTGAAAAAAAAAATGAGAATTTGATCGGAAAAGTGTCAGACTTGCGTCGACGCAAGTCTGACACTTGTCCGACCAATTCCGAATTCCAAAACCACCATACCACATTCAAGCATCTAAAAAAGCACATCCAATCGAACACGAAGACAACAAGGTTGGGAACCGAGCTCAGCAACTGCTTCATAGCCCGGGTTCAGGGCGAGTTCGGTATGGTTTCCACCAACAGAGGGACGAGCTCAGCAAGCAGCTTCATTGCCCGGCTTCAGGGCGGTTTGGTCTGGTTTCAAACATCTCGAGCACGAGCTCAGTCTACAGAGAGCGTGCCCCCCCCCCGCGAGCCCGCGAGCCCAACAATGTTTCAAAAGAGCAACTAGCAAGTGATTTGAAAAAAATAAATGAGAATTTGATCGGAAAAGTGTCAGACTTGCGTCGACGCAAGTCTGACACTTGTCCGACCAATTCCAAATTCCAAAACCACCATTTCACATTCAAACATCCCAAAAAGCACATCCAATCGAACACAAAGTCAACATGGCTAGGATCCGAGCTTAGCAAGGCACTTCATAGCCCGGCATGAGAGCGGGTTCGGTCTGGTTTCAAACACCACGAGCACGAGCTCAGTCTGCAGAGAGCGTGGCAGCCCCCCCTCCAACGCGAGCCCGCGAGCTCAACAATGTTTCAAAAGAGCAACTAAGAAGTGAATTAAGAAAAAAAATGAGAATTTGATCGGACAAGTGTCAGACTTGCGTCGACGCAAGTCTGACACTTGTCCGACCAATTCCAAATTCCAAAACCACCATACCACATTCAAGCATCTATAAAAGCACATCCAATCGAACACAAAGGCAACAAGGCTGGTAACCAAGCTCAACAACTGCTCCATAGCCCAGCTTCATGGCGAGTTCGGTATGGTTTCAACCAACACGAGGACCAGCTCAGTCTGCACGAGCTCAGCAAGCTGCTTCATAGCCCGGCTTCAGGGCGGTTCGGTCTGGTTTCAAACACCTCGAGCACGAGCTTAGTCTGCAAGGAGCGTGACAGCCCCCCCCCTCCCACCGCGAGCCCGCGAGCTCAACAATGTTTCAACAGAGCAACTAACAAGTGAATTGAGAAAAAAAATGAGAATTTCATAGGACAAGTGTCAGACTTGCGTCGACGCAAGTCTGACACTTGTCCGACCAATTCCGAATTCCAAAACCACCATACCACATTCAAGCATCCAAAAAAGCACATCCAATCGAACACGAAGACAACAAGGATGGGAACCGAGCTCAGCAACTGCTTCATAGCCAGGCTTCAGAACGGTTCGGTATGGTTTCAAACACCTCGAGCACGAACTCAGTCTGCAGAGAGCGTGGGAGCCCCCCCTGCCACCGCGAGCCCGCGGGCTCAACAATGTTGCAACAGATCAACTAGCAAGTGATTTGAGAAAAAAAATGAGAATTTGATCGGACAAGTGTCAGACTTGCGTCGACGCAAGTGTAACACTAGTCCGACCAATTCCTAATTCCAAAACCACCATTTCACATTCAAGCATCCAAAAAAGCACATCCAATCGGACACGAAGGCAACAAGGCTGGGAACCGAGCTCAGCAACTGCTTCATAGCCCGGGTTCAGGGCGAGTTCGGTATGGTTTCCACCAACACGAGGACGAGCACAGTCTGCACGAGCTCAGCAAGCTGCTTCATAGCCCGGCTTCAGGGCGGTTCGGTCTGGTTTCAAACACCTCGAGCACGAGCTCAGTCTACAGTGAGCGTGACTCCCCCCCCCCCGCGAGCCCGCGAGCTCAACAATGTTTCAAAAGAGCAACGAGCAAGTGATTTGAAAAAAAAACTGAGAATTTGATCGGAAAAGTGTCAGACTTGCGTCGACGCAAGTCTGACACTTGTCCGACCAATTCCAAATTCCAAAACCACCATACCACATTCAAGCATCCACAAAAGCACATCCAATCGAACACGAAGGCAACAAGGCTGGGAACCGAGCTCAAGAATCGCCCGTAGCCGGGTTCAGGGCGAGGTCGGTATGGTTTCCACCAACACGAGGACGAGCTCAGTCTGCACGAGCTTAGCAAGCTGCTTCATAGCCCGGCTTTAGGGCGGTTCGGTCTGGTTTCAAACACCTCATGCACGAGCTCAGTCTACAGAGAGCGTGGCCCCCACCCCTCTGCGAGCCCGCAAGCTCAACAATGTTTCAAAAGAGCAACTAGCAAGTGATATGAGAAAAAAAATGAGAATTTGATCGGACAAGTGTCAGACTTGCGTCGACGCAAGTCCGGCACTTGTCCGACCAATTCTTAATTCCAAAACCACCATTTCACATTCAAGCATCCAAAAAAGCACATCCAATCGGACACGAAGGCAACAAGGCTGGGAACCGAGCTCAGCAACTGCTTCATAGCCCGGGTTCAGGGCGAGTTCGGTATGGTTTCCACCAACACGAGGACGAGCTCAGTCTGCACGAGCTTAGCAAGCTGCTTCATAGCCCGGCTTCAGGGCGGTCCGGTCTGGTTTCAAACACCTCGAGCACAACCTCAGTCTACAGAGAGCGTGACTCCCCCCCCCCCGCGAGCCCGCGAGCTCAACAATGTTTCAAAAGAGCAACGAGCAAGTGATTTGAAAAAAAAAATGAGAATTTGATCGGAAAAGTGTCAGACTTGCGTCGACGCAAGTCTGACACTTGTCCGACCAATTCCGAATTCCAAAACCACCATACCACATTCAAGCATCTAAAAAAGCACATCCAATCGAACACGAAGACAACAAGGTTGGGAACCGAGCTCAGCAACTGCTTCATAGCCCGGGTTCAGGGCGAGTTCGGTATGGTTTCCTCCAACACAGGGACGAGCTCAGCAAGCAGCTTCATAGCCCGGCTTCAGGGCGGTTTGGTCTGGTTTCAAACATCTCGAGCACGAGCTCAGTCTACAGAGAGCGTGCCCCCCCCGCGAGCCCGCGAGCCCAACAATGTTTCAAAAGAGCAACTAGCAAGTGATTTGAAAAAAATAAATGAGAATTTGATCGGAAAAGTGTCAGACTTGCGTCGACGCAAGTCTGACACTTGTCCGACCAATTCCAAATTCCAAAACCACCATACCACATTCAAGCATCCACAAAAGCACATCCAATCGAACACGAAGGCAACAAGGCTGGGAACCGAGCTCAGCAACTGCTTCATAGCCCGGGTTCAGGGCGAGGTCGGTATGGTTTCCACCAACACGAGGACGAGCTCAGTCTGCACGAGCTTAGCAAGCTGCTTCATAGCCCGGCTTCAGGGCGGTTCGGTCTGGTTTCAAACAACTCGAGCACGAGCTCAGTCTACCGAGAGCGTGGCCCCCACCCCCCTGCGAGCCCGCAAGCTCAACAATGTTTCAAAAGAGCAACTAGCAAGTGATATGAGAAAAAAAATGAGAATTTGATCGGACAAGTGTCAGACTTGCGTCGACGCAAGTCTGACACTTGTCCGACCAATTCCAAATTCCAAAACCACCATACCACATTCAAGCATCCATAAAATCACATCCAATCAAACACAAAGTCAACATGGCTGGGATCCGAGCTCAGCAAGGTGCTTCATAGCCCGGCATGAGGGCGCGTTCGGTTTGGTTTCAAACACCACGAGCACGAGCTCAGTCTGCAGAGATCGTGGCAGTTTCCCCCCCACCGCGAGCCCGCGAGCTCAAAATTGTTTCAAAAGAGCAACTAGCAAGTGATTTGAGAAAAAAAATGAGAATTTGATCGGACAAGTGTCAGACTTGCGTCGACGCAAGTCTGACACTTGTCCGACCAATTCCAAATTCCAAAATCACCATTTCACATTCAAGTATCCAAAAAAGCACATCCAATCGAACACAAAGTCAACATGGCTGGGATCCGAGCTCAGCAAGGTGCTTCATAGCCCGGCATGAGGGCGGGTTCGGTCTGGTTTCAAACACCACGAGCACGAGCTCAGTCTGCAGAGATCGTGGCAGTTTCCCCCCCACCGCGAGCCCGCGAGCTCAAAATTGTTTCAAAAGAGCAACTAGCAAGTGATTTGAGAAAAAAAATGAGAATTTGATCGGACAAGTGTCAGACTTGCGTCGACGCAAGTCCGACACTTGTCCGACCAATTCCAAATTCCAAAACCACCATTTCACATTCAAGCATCCAAAAAAGCACATCCAATCGAACACGAATTCAACAAGGCTGGGAACCGAGCTTAGCAAGTTGCTTCATAGCCCGGATTTATAGGCTGTTTCGGCTTGTTTCAGTCACGAAGAGCACGAGCTCAGTCTGCACGGGAGCCTGGCCAACCCCACGCGAGCCCGCGAGGTCAGCGACGATTGAACAGAGGAGACAGAGCCCTCGTGCTGAGCGAGGATTCAACCGAGCGGACAGCTTCCTCGAGCTTTGCGACAACTCCGGTTAAGGAGCTAAACCCGCTTTCTCATCACGCTTCTGAAGAAGGGTCTAAGAACAAACAGGGACACGGCGGGAAGATCGATTGCAGAAAAATTGATAGCATTTTACGGAGGACACCTACTTTCAAAGCCTCGGCATCTGCGACACATTGACAGTGTTTGCAGGAAGCTGCCACTTCTCTAGAAGTCTCTCTACGAATTAGGGTTTTCAAATATCATTCAATCTGAGGTATCAATAAGATTTGTGGAATACATACCTTGAAACCTCTGGAGTACAACGCCTCCAACTCCGCTCTAGTCTTGATTGCTTCTCCAGGAGCATATTCATGCGACCTGTAAAATTCGGCGAAGAGACTAGACTCTGGAGTATTCGAACTCACATTTTCCAAGGCTTCTTCCACGTGCACTCCAGCTCCTCCCGTTGCCACCTCTATCTCGACCGAATGCGCCATTCTCTCTTTTTCCTAGAATTTTTTGACAACACTCAAACGCCTCATCAAAATGCAACCTCTCATGGTATGTAAACTGAGGATCCCATTTTGTCAGAGAACTCTCATCACTGATTCTATTTTTAGTGTAATGCCGCCGAGCGCTTCGGCGATCCCTCCCTGCATCGGCGTATCTAAATGGAACATGACGACAAGACGCGACGAGAGGTAGAGCTGGGTCTAGCGATTTCTGCCGCACCGGTGAGCCGGCGACATCGGGATTTCGTCGGAGGAGGAGCTGGCGGACTTCCGGAAGGGAGCGGGCTTCGGCTACAGGCGACGGCGAGCGGGCTTCGGGGACTCAAGTCAATGCGTAGGCTTGGGTCCTGTTACTAGCGAGCGGGATTGGGTACTGCTACCGGCAGCGCGGGCTTCGGCTCCCGGCTGGGCGGGCTTAGGGTAGAGATACCGGCGGGGGGGTTCGGGTACTGCCACAGGCAGCATGGGCTCCTACGGGCTGGGCGGGCTTGGGTACTGCCACTGGCAGCGCGGGCTTTGGGTATTGCCACCGGAGGGCGGGCTTCGGGTACTGCCACTGACAGGCGGGCTTCGGATACTGCTGCACGGGCAGGGCGGGCTTCGGGTACTGCCGTAACCTTATACACCCTCATGAGCATGCCGGCCCCATGGGCGTGCTTGGCCCATAGGCGTGCAGTCCCCCTTATACTAGCCCCATTTGCAATTGAATTATTTTTATTTCCTATGTATAAAATACTGTACACTGTATAACATATATACTTTATTACATAAAAATATTTATACATTAACTTCAATATCATTGTCATTAGTCACATATTCTGAAGGTACGAACTTCGGAGCCAAAATTCCGAATTGAGTCCGGCAAGTAGGAGTTTACGACCAGAAACATGAGACACTGTTTTCACTATAAAATCACAATAAAAGATATTCTGAATCTTGGCTCCGTATATGTCATGCAATTATATCATGTCAAATGTCCAAACTACATCGAATTGAAGAATGAATTCTCGTTGATTGTATATTTAACCAACCCTAGGTCCTCCCAGTAAACCAAGAAGTAGGGTTTCTCATGTACCTCCTCTAATTCTTCAGCACTTGTCTCAAATCCATCCTTTTCCTCATCTTGTGTTTCCAGAGGATAAGAGGCTTCTGCTCTTCCGCCCGTATCTGTGACTCTTTTCTCCTCAAACATTGCTGCTTCATCCTCTGATCGCTCATCTTCCTCTTCCGATCCTCTGCGACCCTGACGACAACACATGGTAATCTTGATTCATATATGTATCCAGAAATAGTTTGACCTTTACGAATATTAAAATAGTTGTAAAATAATCTGCTTCATTACCTCATGTGTAGAGTCCACACCTCCATTGTCATCCCCTTCCACAAAATCAAACTCGCTAGACGTCCTGAAATGCCATGTACTCCCTTCTTCCTCCTCTGCTTCAGCTTCGTCAGTCTCGACACTCTCGGGAACACTGTCGAGGTTGAGCGATCGCATCTTAATAGTCCGCCTAAACGGCGGTAGCACATCGTCGTCGATTAGAATATCGTACCCGTCCGGCTCCCGATCATCGCCGCTACAGCTTCTCCCATCGCGCTTCCGCAAAGCACTACGCCTTTGTGCCTTAGAATTAGTGAACTTCGTTCCTCCCCTTCGCTTCTTCTTCTTCTGACCTATGTCCTTTCCTCTCTCACTACCGCTAGCGGTTTCGTCCATGCTGCTTGTTTGAAGATAACTTATCACACGTTCTACCGAACGAGTTCAGGAGTTCTCATTGCAAATGAAGAGGTTGGACTACGGTTTTCAACTCCATTATATGAGATCCCACATGCGGCTAAGAAACCCTAACCAGCGAACGCGTATTTCCTAACATACCGCTATGACCGTGTCTGACAATCCATAATAAGTTATCTTTTAAACGTATCTAAAATCCAACGCATCTAATTATCTGACAATGACGGCCGCCGTCACTTTACCTTCTACACCTACTTATTTTATCGAGGGATCTAATATTTTTAATCCAAACCATTTAATGCAATTATGTCAGTCTAAATATTTTAAGCATTATAAGTAACGTGCTTTCAAATTATCTTGCTCACGATTAAGAGTATCACGTACCTGTACGAATTTTTAATATGAAATTTCGTCTAGTAGGTATTCAATACGTATACAAAAGGCCTACACCAATTCTTTGTATTTGAACATTCGAAACGCACCTCAGACTCTCTTTCTCTGCGCACTTGTTGATGTTGTCTTCCTCGCCTGCGTCTATCATGGCATCCTCTGCTCCCCTACCTCCCGCTCCAAACGTCATTGCCATTAGGTCTGAAGACTTAAGTCCCCCTATCTGCATTCCTCCGAGGGTGGATGGAGTGGCAGAAGTCACTTCGTCTTGGCTAGCAATTCGTTTCGGGTTTGATGAGTCCTCTCTATGGTTAGAGAAACATGTCTTGGATCCAAACTCAAATCTTGTTCAATACTCCGTCCTTGTCGAACCAGTCGACCTAGAGAGTAATTGTAAAATGTATAAGCTACAGCCTGGACAATATCGACTCTATGGCCTGACAGAGTCCGTCATGAACGCCTCCACCGTGCTCCTCACTCCTAGTAGTTCTTCTACCATCTCCACAGTTGTTCCAGTTCTTGCTCGTGTCAAGGTCGAACCCGGACTCGAAGTCCGAATCGATATTTTTGATTCATCCGACGATGAAAGAAAAGCGTCTATCCAGTCCCGTCATTTATCATCGGATCTGCCTCCTCCCTTGTCTGGTTCTAAATACAGTCTCGGAACCACCCCCCTTTCTCTTCCCGCGTCCAAAGTCTTAAAACCCAAAACCATTCTTTCTTCGCTTCGTAGACTTGGTAGTATTTCTCGCAACAAAACTATACTCAAAAAAATAGATTTCCATTCCATTCGTACTCACAGCGTCTCTTTCCTGCCCCCCACTTTCAATGGTGATGTCCTGTACATTTTACCTCCCGTTCTACCAACTACTGCTGTCAAGGTAGCCAAATCTATGGACGGGATGGATAAAAGATACGACGGTCATGTGTGGACCAGGACAATGACTACTAACATCAGTAACAACCTCGGTTTGTCATTCCGCTACTCTTACTGTGTAGGTCATCTTCAATGCCACAATGAGAAGTGCGGCTTCTTGCTACGACCTGACCGCAGAGCACAAGTCAATGAGGTGGAGTTTGAGGGCTTTACCCAGGACCCCTTCTCTGTCGGCCACGCGCCTCCTCCTTCTTCAACACTGGTCTGTAAGATCTGCAAAGAACCTTCCGTCTGTGTTGCACTATGCCCTTCTAAAGTATTTTACGTCTTCGGAGAGGAGAGTCAAGAGCGGGCTTGTGTGCATATCGGTACCCACGATCATGCTGTCAAGGTCGGAGATTACAGATGTGCACGTAAAATAATTGATGAGTTAATAGAGGAGCATGTAGAACGTAACCCACAAGCTACCACGTCCAAAATAGTCATGGAGGCCAGCAAGGACTTACTCGGAAACTTACTTCTCCGTGAAGAAGGTGACCCTGTAACCTCTAAGCTCACCCTCCAGGAGCTAGAACCTATCTTCGATCAGTGTAAAGAGCTGAACTCTCCGAGCGTCAGAAATCGTATTACCACTTTTAAGCACTTGCGTAGATACGGTGTTCTTGATGGGATCACCAAGCTTCGAGGCCTCAGCAACTGGGCTTACATCCAACGTAACTAGTTCCCCGGCCTATCCCGTGTTTTGAATCAAGATGTTGCGGGCGAGCGAACGGAACAAACGTTTCTGCAACAGCTCGCAAACGCTCGAGTAGCTTGGAACGATATGGGAAAGCCGATGCCTGCTTTATGTGGACGCGTGCATTCCTCTCAATTTAAGGTGAGATGACCTTATTATGCACAGATTCCAAGGTGGTAGATCTGAGCTTCAGTTTTCATATAGACCATCGGGCGATCGCCCGATGTACTCATGGATTAGGGGATTCGGAAAGGTATCTGTCAAATTTTATTTGAGTTGGATTAACTCATCGGGCGATCGCCCCATGTGATTTCAGAGTACCTGGTCTGTAGAGCATTGCATCGGGCGACCCCCCCATGCCAAACAGGATTCCTCACAATGTTTTGTTTCTTCTGTGCAGAATGAGTTTCTCCCAAAGGTGAAGCTTATATTCGCGGGAAAAACAGTGAAATCAAAGAATGCAGGTGACGGTAGGCTTCCGTTGCTTTACCTCGAGGACGATCATTTCGAGAAGTGGGTTTCGATTGAGAACGAGTGGTTAGCAGGAAGACTTCCTGACCAATGGGGAAAGGTAGTACCTCCGCATGAGCAAGGATTTAGCGGCAGGAAGAATTTTGTTGAAAACAACTTGAAGATTCTGCACAATATGCGGAATGAGGATGTCGCGGTTGTTGCCACTTATATCCTGGACAAGAGAATCTGCGTCAAGAGTACACACTCGAAAAGCGTACCTGCAACTTTGATGTCGATGGTGGATTTTTGTAACCAGGAGAGGAAGATTCGCGTCATGAAGGATGAGCTTATGAATCTCTTTGAGGATAAGCCGCTTCCTAGCAAGAAGGCAGAATACGTTCCTTATACAGCGCTTGAATGGGATGTTCTGGCTAGGGAACGGAATTATACTGGCGACACTATGATGGCACTACTTTCGCGAATTCAGAAACTCTCGGAGGGTGAGCTTTTCTTTAATCGCCAACTCGACAACTTAGTAAAGAATCCCAAGGAAGGCGACCTCCCCGAGCATATCAAGAGCGTCTACATGTCCTATGGCGGGACGACAACTGACCGACTAGAACTCGAAGTTGATGATTCGTTTGCCAAGAAGTACAAATGCGCCACATTTGACTGGTTTAAAGGGAACCTCAATGCCACGATGAAAGAGAAAGGCGAGGTTCTGGACTGGATGCTGGACAACGCCGAGGATGTAAAACTCCTCTTCCTCTGTTTCTGCTTCACAACTGCAGAGAATGGAAAGTCTAAGCCAAGATTGCTTGAAGACAAAAGACTTTCAGGCATTTTCGACGCATGCGAGGTGAAGGAAAACGCGAAAATTGATATTCAGTCACTTGCGATCTTTATTACGGACGTGCACGGAATGTCACAAATTGCGAAGGAGATAGAGGTGCGGAAGAGAAGACCGAGCTCATCTCCATGGGATTATCATGTGGTTCACTACCTTCCACAACCTGATGATGAATTTCCTCCATGTGACATCGGGTCCCAGGTTCTGGTATATATCGTTTTTCTCTTCCGCAGAACCACTCGAGGAAGACGTTCAGACTTTGATTTCTACTTCGAGAGGGAGAGGGGATCTCGGGAGAGGCTTTCGGCCCTCTACTCAGCACTTCAGTTTGCCGATAATACCGTCGACCGCGAATGGCGAATTCAAGGAATTGCATCTTTGAATTTGAGCACTGCCTTGGCAATGTTCAGCTCGTTTCTAAGGAAGGATATACTTCTGGTCAATCTGCATGGAGGACCAAATATAACTAACGTCGGATTGGTGAGTTATCAACTTCTTCAGTGACAGTACTGTTTCGGATCATTGTACTTGAGGCTGTGATGAAAACCTGCGAGTTCATCGGGGGATCGCCCCATCCGTGTAGAGGATTTCACTAACTTTATTTTGTCACTCTACCTGTCATCCACATCGGGGGATCGCCCCATCTGTGTAGAGAATTTCAGTAACCTTCTTCTGTCACTCTACATGTCGTGCGCATCGGGGGATCGCCCCATCCTTGTAGAGGATTTTGCTAACCTCATTGTTTCCAATTTCTGTCATTCGCATTGGGGGATCGCCCAATCCGTGTACAGGATTTCACTAACCTTCTTATGTCACGCTCCCTGTCATGCGCAGAGGAACAACGCCACGGTCTTGGAATTCGTAGACAATGAATCTAGGCTGGACGATGCTAGAAGTCGAACCGAACGAATGTGGGCTGTCATTACCAAAGACGTCTTGTTTGAGAATCCTGCGCCTGAATCTCTTACTGGTGCAGTTCTTCGTCGTTCAGCGGACCCTTCCACAACTTCGATGCATAACACTAGATCAGCTTCCGGTCGCAACGTCGATGTCGACCTTGTAAGCCACAACACTGGCGATAGCATTGACGGGGCTGACGATAGCAAACGCAACGCCGCTATGGACGTTGATTCTGCATCCCTCGCACCCCATGCACAGTCCAGTGCGGGAACAACTACATCTGCGGCCAGGGCACTGTTTCAACTAGGCAATGACGAAGCTCGAACTCATGTTGCCGGGGATTCGAGCCTGGTATGATAAACATTTCTAAGCTTTTTGTAAAGAGATATATGGCACTGTATCAATTCATCCTTAATTAACTTTTGCCGACTCTACTTGTTCTGTGACCCATGCAGGAAGTATTGTTCCATGCTAATATGTATGTCGGGAAACTTTCTATGTCTGACGCTGATCTCACTGATGAAAATTCGTGGGCTCAGTTGCCTGAATTAGGCTATAGGGATTCTATCTCTATAGCTAGAAAGTATGCGGAGCAAGTTTATATAAGGCACCTGCCGTTGCGTACTCTTGCATATGACATGCAACAAGTGCATCCAGTCGGTGACATGGTAGCTAACCCCACTACATCGACCTTAATACAGGTGACTCGAGTTGAACAGCAACGGAATTCTTCATCTCAGAAGTCCGACATTGACGAACCCAAAAGAGCTGAGAATCCCATCGATCGTTCTACTCCGCTGCGATCGGAAGCTATCCCCGGCATCGGTTCTAACCAAGTTGTATCATCAAGCAGACAGGATGCTTCACAGTCGCAAGAAGATGCGATGGCAGAGTCACCCCTAAACGAAGCTAATGCGGACATCGAGGCTTCCATTCAAGAGAATTCATTGGATGGATCAGTTCCAGACACAGCGCTAGCATTAATTGGGTTATCGGCGGATCGCCCCATCATTGATGCTGCAAATGCGGATGCCGGCGAAGTAGAACCTCTGGACTCATGCATGGTGGACTCCATAACTGATCTCGAAAGAATGAGTCCAGCTCGCGATCCTGCAAGTCAACATCCTGACGGAGTTCGTTCTCAGGACATTCCTTTAGGTGGTGCAGCCTACAACGGAGATTGTTTTCGACGCCTTAGCTATTCGTGAAGAACCTCGCGGGAAAGGTTTCTCAGTGACGCAGGAGTTAGAGCCTTCAAACAAGCGGAAGGCGAACGTCAGGGACTTGTTGACAGCTGAGGGGCGGGATGAAGGAGGGAGGTCGAAGGTGAAAAATATTCCGGCATCAAAAGCTTCGCGACACAACGAAAAGTCCATTAAATCCCGACATGACACTTCACCACTAATTTCTGAGGTATTTCAGAGCAAGTCCTTGCGATTCCTTGCACATGGTGTTTAACTTTATGCCTACGGCTGAAACGCAAGTGTAAATGTTAATTTGGTGTTGATAAATATTGGTTCCCAGGGGGAGCACTTAATCGATGTAAACACCTTATCGGGCGGTCGCCCGATCTCAAGTGCTGCACCAAGTGCGGTTAGGCCTGTAGAACAGGTGGTACAGTGTAATGATCCCAAGGGTACGTAGTTAATTTCCTCATCGTTCTTGCTCATGATTTCGGCTTCTCCCTTTACCATATTGATTAATCTGCCGATTCCAATATTGATTTCCTGTAGAGAAACTCCCGAAAGGAGTTATCGGGCTGAGCCTCCCAAAAGAAAAAACAAAGGTACCGCCACCACGATACATTGTAGTGTTTGATTTGAATGGGGTCCTCTGTTATAGAAGCCCTTTCAAACAGGGTAAGCAGAGGATAGTTTATCCTCAACCTGGTTGTGCGGAGTTGTTGAATTTTGTAAGAAGCCGGGCTCAAATTGTGATATGGAGTTCCGCCACCGCAAAGAATGTCGCCAACATGGTCAATGTGGTCACGAAGGGTTGCTCCTTCAACCAACAGGAGCTGCTTTAGCTTTCTCAAGCTGATTGTTCGTTCGCTGAAAACGTGCTCGATAATAACAAGACGTTGAATCTCAAGGATCTAATCGTTGGGCAGCGGCGTTTGTCTTTAAGTACTCCTGATCGTATTGTATTAGTGGATGATTCACCGTTGAAGTCTTCGCTCAACGCCAATCATACCGCAGTCCACCCACCATCTTGGCATGGTGATCAAGCTGATACCTTCTTAGACTCCGTTTTACGGCCTTGGCTACAAGGCCTTTTTGACTCAGGTCTATCTGTTCAAGAATATGTCACAAGCAATCCGCTTCCAGGTGGCCAGGAGATGCCATCAGACAAGAATGTTCAAGTGAGGATTTTGGAGTCTGTAAATAGTTAGTGTTATGGAGTGATTATAGTCACTGACCTCTTATGCTGTTTCTGTTTCATGTTTTAGAATGTATTTTCTCGTATTTTGACCAATGAACTTAGAAGACTGAACTACAGCGGCCATCGGGCGATCCCCCGATATGATCAATACTCTCTCTCGTGGACCAGTAGTTGTATAAGTTGTTGTAATTGTTATTAAGTATGTTTCTTATCATTACACTTGTTAGGTTGATGACCATACCATAACATTAATTTTCATCCAGTGCCTACTGCTAAGGTATTAGTAAATGAAAGAATACTTTTGTAGTTTTGAGATTCAATACTAGCCTCTGATTCATTAAACTTTTGAACAGTAGTTAGATTGGATATGGACGTCGATGGGGCGATCCCTCGATAGGTATGGCTATTGGTCGTTCAGCCTGATTTCTCCTTGGACTTCGCTATCAACTGCGTGTGATACTTAACCCCTAAAGGTCTGAGCGTGCCGTGGCGACCAGTAGAATATCGTGTATTTTGGCTGTATTTGGAGTGCGTGCACACCTTTAATGGGTTTGAGTTCAAAGAAGAAGTTGACATTTGAATTAATGCGGTTCTAGTGAGCTATTACGATTCCAATTTAGAGTTTCTTGTTGGTAGCAAATCCTAATTATACGACAACGTACATACTATCCCCAAGGGACTTTTAAGGGTTAATAAGTATGTTTCTTCTAATTACACTTCTTAGGTTGATGACCGTTCCATAACATTAGTTTCTGTCCACAGCCTAGTGCAAACGTATTAGTAAATGAATGGATTCTTTTCTAATTTTGAGATACGTTACTTGCCTTTGACTCATTAAACCTTTCAACAGTAGTTAGAATGGACATGGACGTCGATGGGGCGATCGCCCCATTGGTTTCGCTATTGGTCGTTCAGCCTGATTTCTCCTTGCACTTCGCTATCAACTGCGTGTCATACTTAATAATTATGTTTCTTCTAATTACACTCGTTAGGTTGATGACCATACCATAACATTACTTTTTGTCCAAAGCCTGGTGCAAACGTATTAGTAAATGAAGGGATCCTTTTCTAATTTTGAGATTTTTACTTGCCTTTGATTCATTATACTCTTGAACAGTAGTTAGAATGGACATGGACGTCGATGGGGCGATCCCTCGATAGGTATGGTTATTGGTCATTCAGACTGATTCTAACTCGGACTTTGCTATCAAGTTCGTGCGACATTTTATAAGTATGTTTCTTCTAATTTCTCTTGTTAGGTTGTCGATTATACCATAACATTGATTATCATTCATTGCTTACTGAAAAGGTATTAGTATATGATAGGTTACAGTAGTGGAAGGGGATTTTCATGAAATAATTTTTTTGTGGACGCTTCACATATCACCAGCACAACTATTCTCTTTTTTTTTACTGAAGTTAAGAAATAAGTTGCTATGAACTATTTCGTCACAGAGGATCGGGCGATCCCCCGATATGCTATTGTAACTCTTTACCATGAGTTGGATATTACGTTAACGCTTGCATCGGCTATTGCAGAACGTGATTGTGTTTTCTGTCAACGGTGTACTTTGCTTCGAGGATTACATGGGCATCAACCCTGCGAAGTTTGACGCAACGAGAATCCGTCGGCGACCCGGATTGCATGGTTTTCTCCGGAAGCATTTTTATGTTGGCATTTGGTCATCGATGCCTGCTGGACGACTTTGACATGTTATTGATTTTTTGCTGCCGCAGGAAATTTCCTCGCAGCTATTATTTGTTTATGGTCGGAATAAGTGCCATAATCCAGACTGGTACCCCTACTGCGAGAAGTTGATGAAGCGGCTAATGAAAGGTTCCAGCACTTGGAAAGTTTGTCGTCCGGATCGTATATTGATGGTGGATGACTGCCAATGGAGGAATAGGCGGAATGGTGATTCATGCTGCTATTTTCCAAGGTCCTGGTTGGGGGAGCTCGAGTTTCCAAATTCTCGGAACGTCATTCCAAATATTTCTACAGCGTTGCTTCCCTTTATTATGCCTCTTCGTTCTTATGATAGTGTTAGTCAATTCCTCTTGAACTCTGAGATGGATGGAAAATTCCGTCGCCGACTCTTGTGAGAGGCTATGCCGCACTTGAGTTCTTTTGTATAGGTGTAATTGACTCTCATGGCAGTCATTACAACAATATGTAGCTTTTGACGGCTTCATGTGGGGGATCCTTTGTACAATTTATTGCTCCGAAATTCGGGGAAGAAATAGAGATTCCTACTTCAATACCTTTTGCTCAATACCTTAAACTAGATTCGTTACTTGCCTTTGATATCTTTAACTCTAGAACTTCTATTACAATGGACACGGACGGCGATGGGGCGATCCCCCGATTGTATGGCTATTGCACATTTTGATTTCTTCTTGGAATTTGCTATGAAGTTCGTGTGACATTTTATGAGTTCGTGTCTGCTAATTACACTTCTTAGGTTGTTCACCATACCATTACAGTAATATTCATCCACTGCTTGGTGCAAAGGTTTCAGAAAATGGAAGGTTACTTTTCTAATTTTCAGAAAGTTAGTTGCCTTTGAATCTTTTATCTTTAGAACTTCAGTTAGAATGGACACGGGCGGCGATGGGGCGATCCCCCGATTCTATGGCTGACCCATACCGAATCATGTGGCCACTGATCTTCCCTTCGAATGCTGTCAAACTTTATTTTTGTTCAATACTTAGTACAACCTGATTAGATTTTGTGCAAACATATTAGTTCTTATTAATCTTAAGACGAAACCGCTAAGATGTTAGTCAAAGGCCACTCAGTGTCACATTGGTATCATTCCTATGTACCTTTATAATTAAGTGGTTACATTTGAGAATTCTTAATGCCCTCTACTGTTTTTGATGTATCAATCTATACTTCTGTAAGTTTCTTCTAACTAAGCATTCTCTATAGTCATCTCTAACTTCAGCAGAATTTTCTACTTGCTCTGGTACATGGGCCGATCGCCCTATTAGTACTTCACTTCACCGCATTGAGCTATTACGTACACTCTTTCCTCCACTATTTCTTGGTATGGATTGTATTTTCAGCTTGATCTCGTGAATTATCATGTCATTAGTCCTATTTCTTGGATGAAATCGGGAGATCGCCCCATCCCTTTTACCATGTTTCAGTCCAGAATTGACGCCAAAGTCCATATTTAGTTAAATACTGCATGGTACTAACGCCATCCGCGTACGTTGAGAAATGGAGATTGCTTTTATAGGAAAAGGCCTTCGGCAACTACCTCGCTCAAAATGCCATCCCGAAGTTCTTAAAAGAATCCGATATTCGTAAGATTAGTGGTGGCAATGTTACTATTAAACGGCTCTTATTTCGTTACGTATTCACTTAGCTTTTTCTTTTTCCTAGTCAATATGCAGAGTACTAAAATCAGTAGTGTATACTACTGACTCATAATATATTTTCTTGACACTAGGTACTTAAAGCAAGAGCTTCTTAGCAAAGGAGCCTTCGCTTCGTGGTCCATTCCGGCTGAGCTCAAGGACGTCGCCGTCTCAAATGATCCATCCAGTATCTTTCCCGAAGCCCAACAGAGACGGTTCTCCAACTCACAGTTGCTGACTGGTGGTTGGTTCCTTGAGTGCAACGATAACTTTGTGCACAAGGAAGAGAGACATCTGCTTTGGAACCTCACTTCAAACACACCAGGCAATGCAGCTATGGAGATCAATGACGATGACGACAAAGACGTCTCTATTTTACCAAGCGCACTTGTCTCACTCTCTGAACCTTCTTCACCGGTTGCACAGCCCGAAACTCGAGCAAACAGAAAGCGACGCAACGGTGCTGCGGAGCCTGTAGTTGATCTTGAACAAGAACCCGATGAAATCGCTCTGCTCCATCAAGACATTGCATCTGCAGAAGAAGCTGATTTGACTCAAGCTTCTCATGGAGCGACTAACAATGCAGGTAGACGCGGTCGACAATTGACTCAGATTTCTATAGGCGCTCTTACAAATGCGGGGTCCCCTCCTCAATCAGTCACAATCGATCACAACTCCGGAAAGAAGTTCGCTTCACTCCCATTTCTTGAACGGAAGCATGTTGGACAGTGCTTGTCTTTTGAATTTACTATTTCTCTTCCAATGTACTTCGAAAAAGGGGATATCGGAGCTTCTGTTCAAAAGGCAGCTCACAAAACAAAAGACTGGGACACGCAAGTCATGGACATCAACAACCACATCAGAAAGGTATTATGTCTTAAATCTCTTATTCCATTCTTTTATTTCTAAAATTTTGTTTGAAACGTATTATTTAGAACATGTCTAATTTTTTGTGATTTCCAAAGATTGGCAAGGACCGGAAGTACCCATGTAAGGAGATGGGCACGAAACACCCGCATCCCGGCATTGATCTCATCTATGCAGACGTTCCCGAGAACTTACCCGTGTCTGACGTGTCGCCCGTCGAAATCTCTTCATGGAACAAGCGAGAGAAAAGCTACTTCCAGAGTGTGTTCTTTTTTGCTTTCTACAACTTGACAGACGAGGGTGCGATTCTTGTTATGCATCCCAAAGACCGTCGCATCAAGAAAGCCTTAGATGCCGAGTCGAAGGTTTTCGAATTCCGGATGGTGCGAGATTGGTGGGAATATAATCCCATGCCAATGGCCTCGACAAACCCCCATGTGAAAACGGTATGGCCTTCATTCTACACGCAAATCATCATTCATGATTATTTACAACGTTTTTTTAAATCTCTCTCATGTATTGAATTTTGCAGACTCACAACTTCCACATTAAGGTCTTTGTACGGAAGTCTTTTGCCACGAGATTCTCCATAAGACAGGTTGCGAAAGAGTACGCAGGTGTGCCCATTCTTACGGACGAGGAGGACCATGTTTTCAATTTTGCGAGCAATGACGCCATTCGTAAGAGGGAAGATGGTAATCGTGGCGTGGCTCGCGAGAGAAGGACCCCTCCTTCATCCAATGTTTTATTGATTCTCTCAGAGACGAGCGGGGAATCGTCTTTGACTGGAGCCCTAGTACAGGTTAGTTGTTGCTAATACCACATGTCATTTAACTTATTCAATATTGTAGTTCTGATGTTGGTTGCCGGTAAGTAGGTGCTTCTGTGATTGCCTGCGCGCGATCGAACCGTCATCTCATTGCTCTTGAAGCTGATGAAGAGATATTTGACAGACTTTTATCTGCATACGTGGATGGTACCGCTTTTGAGGAAGAAAGCGGCGATTCGGTTCCTGATTATGACTACGACAGTGACACTTCTGAACCGCTTCAGAAGAAGCAACGCCCAACATTTTGTGCGTAATTATCTCTTACTTTCCCCCCCTTCTACTGTCACCTTCACTTGCTAGAAATTTATTGGTATTGACTTTTTCTGTACTTTGAGGATCGCAGGTTCCAATCGACGCTTGATTGACGACGGAAGTCTCTACAACAGTCCTCTGCAAACCTTCACCTTGCCATCTTATGCGGAGCGGATAGCTCAAGAATTTGTCGCTGCCCCTTCTCCCGTCTTATCGGACAGTAGTAGACGTCGACGCTTTAGCTCCAGAGTGCTTGCATTTATAGACGATGAGGCTGATCAGTGTTACCAACACTTTAATGGTCGTTCACCATCAGCGTCGTAGATGTTCTTATTTTACAGGTTTGGTTTGAACTACGTAGGGTCAAATAGAAGTTTTACGGCTTTGGTCATACATGTGGTTTTTTTATATGTTTTTATATCTATATATGATGTTTACCTATTTATCATGAACGTTTACCACTTTCTTAATTTATATCTGAATGTTTAAGTTTTAAACTCAGTGCAAACTAAAAGTTTCAGAACGTTTCTTTATTTTCAATTGGAGTGATTGAATCAAGCCAATGTTGGTAGGGGCTCTAGTTTACTATTTGTATAGCTCATGATAGCTGCTAAACGACGCACTGCAACGCTCAAACAAGCCCGAGGAGAATCGAACTCGGACCACTACAATGCCACGTGAATATCTTTTTGCCCTCCTACTACAAGGAGACACGGAAAGACGACTTGAAGTTATAAACTTCAGATTATATATACCAAAGCATTTACATATAATTTTGATAATGTAATAGGAAATTGATGACGTCAGCTCTAATTATAATCTACAGCACCACCCATTTTATGGTAAGAGGGCCATTAACTTTGAAAAATTTTATTTCTTACCGCTCAAACTTTACCGCTCACCGCTCAACGCTCACACCGGTGGTTTCCCCCCGCTTCTCTTGTCTTTTTTCACAATAGTAAGGAGCTCGAGGGCCTGATGAAGCTACCAGTATCCATCACATGAATGCTTGCTCATGGCCACGGAGATGTACGCTTCGCACATTACGGTCTAGATATTATCGCACACGATTCAAATTACATGGTGGGCTCTTTTGCTAAGCTGCTCCGAGATATAGAGTTGCCACCAAAGTACTCTTCGAGGGAGCTTTTTGTTGAGTTGAGGTCGGCACCTATCTTTGATGTTGTTCTCCAAGGTGCGGAGACTTGCCTATCATCACTCCTTCCCGCACCAAATCTTCCACTTCGAGGGATTCCTCTTCCGCCAATTCTCAATGTTCAGATGGACAATGCAGCAGGTGACAACAAGAATAGATATGTATTGTGTTTCTGGTCTCTCCTTGTCGCGAAGAAGATCTTCCGCGAGGTATATGTCAATTTTATGTTAGTTGGGCATACCCATGATGACATCGATGCAATGTTTGGGAGGTGGAGCATGTTGTTGAGGAAAGACAATTTCCCCACTATTCCGTTACCCATGAAATCTTTCACGGACGTGGAATTTATTCCAGCCATCCCCACCTTGTTGAAGAGGTGCCGGATTAGAAGGATTTATCGATGAGTTTATCAGGGATGGAGGGGAAGCACTTGTTGGTCATACGAAGGCACAACAATTCAAGTTTTTTTTGGATTCTACAGGTTGTCCCGTGATGAAGTACAAGGCTTCGTGCACAGCAGAAGATTGGTTGCCAAATGATACAACCGGAATTAAGTTGTGGAGAGAAGACTCGGAAGGTCATTCTTTGTGGCCACGTGGTGATCCAACTCCTACGACGCATCGTGCAATGAGGGGTGTGGAGGACATTGTGAAGGGCATTTCTGGATTTATCAAGTACTGGGAGGCAATGTCTGATGAAGATAGAACTGGAGAGTATAGAAGACGCTGTGAACATCTTGTGTTCTATTGGCGCGCTGTGAAGGCAGCACTAGAGGTTCCCATTGAACCATCAAATGTTCTTCGGGACGGATTTTGGCCATTATCGAGAATAGATGCGACTTTGGAGGACCAATTTGCTGAAGATGGCGAACTTCGTGAGGAGTTTGGAGAGGATGAGGCCTATTTTGGAGAGATCCGAGATCGCCCTCAACCATCTTTTCGCGTAGCTCGTGATGTTTATGAAGGATACTTTGTTACTATTCGGCTTGCTGATGGTGACTCACTACAGGTGTGGATTGCTCGAGCGTTGTCAGATCCGAACATAAACCCCGAGCAGCCGAATTGCATCCTTATTCAATTCTTTTCGGCCCACATCAAGGGATCGAGATGTGCAAGAGACCTACAATGGATGGGATTCGGTCAAAGGATTGCATTGGAAGGTTGACGATACTCAACCTCCTTTGTGGGAGAATACAGCTTCATTGATGACTTCATGGAAATCAAAGGTTAAAAAGGATACAACGGAGTGCACTTTAAAAATTCCGGTGGATCAAATCAAAGTCATTCACAACACTATAGGTGAATTTTCAAATGCTTGAAGGTCTTATATGTATTGAAATCATATTTGTATATTGTAACAACTACATAGTCATGGCTTTGTCTTACGACTTAGAAATATTAATCTTTTGTTTCAAATTCAAAAGATTATAGGCATTTAAAAGTATAGAAGATATGTTAGACCAAATGATCTACAAGAATGTGTGGTTTAGGATGTTGGTAGTATTGATGGAATATGGAATATTTTCAAGTTACTTAGCTTGCTTCGAGTAACACTTTGTTTGTGGTACTGGGTTTCATTCGAAATCAAAAGTACATTGTACGCATTTATGAAAATATATTTCTACATTATATCATAGTGTAGGTTTGTTCTTTCCATTTAATACTTTTGTCGATTGATTTCTGTTATTAAAAATGATAACATGTATTTAACTTGTTATAAAAGGTAGTAGTGGTTAACACCACTGATGTTTATGTGTGTCATACTTGTCACAATTAAGGGTACGTGTCAGGTTGGTAGCACAAATTTTTCTGCCCGACTTGGAAAGTCTACGTTGCACAAACTTTTATCCATATTATACTATAAATTGAATGCAGACTATAAGATTCATAACTTTCTAAGTTATTTGTGTACAACAAAACACCAATCTAAAACCTCTCATTTTCATTGTGAGAGGATTATTAACTCTCAAATTATTGAATATTGTGTTTCTTGGGTAATTTGGCCGGAACGTCAAGGTTTCCGAGGGTGCGTGACACACTAGGAACCCCCGAGGTACTGCTCCTGGTGTTGGTGATGGCATTCCCTAGGTGCTTGAATTAGCGGCAATATTGTTTCCCCGAGGTATGGTTGCAACCTTATTGCCTCTGCTTGTTCTTCCGCTCTTCATGGCGTGGAAGCAATCGCCTCGCTAAAAACATTGCCTCGGATGTCTTGATATTTTATGCTGACCAATTCTAGCTTAGCATTCGTGGCTTCATTCTTAGCAACCAGCTGTCACATCCCATTCCAAAGTATGTTCGGACACCGTGGTGAGCCAAGAGGACCCCGGGACAGGGTTGTCTTGCTAGACACAGACGGACGTCAGACAGACACGACATGTCAGACAGACATTGAGCCTCAGAATGTCTAATAGAATCTACAGAATCTTTTTTTTACCCTGGATTTACCCTGTCCACGTTGCATCCTACGTGGCTGCCACGTAGTGTGTACAGCTCAGCAATACGGTTTGCGACTGCGCAACGTAGGACTGGACCGGCGGTCGCGTCATCTAGACCGGCGGTCGCCTTGGCCGGACCGGCGGTCGCCTTGGCCGGACCGGCGGTCGCCTTCTCTGGACCGGCGGTCGCCTTAGCGACCGACGATCGCCCAAGTCGACCGACGATCGCCCAGGGTCGACCGACGATCGCCCATAAGCGACCGACGTTCGCCCCTAGGCGACCGCCGATACAGCCGATGGGCGAACGTCGCTCAGTAGGGCGACCGCCGATCCAGGTGATGGGCGAACGTAGCTCATAGGGCGACCGGCGGTCTACCCTCTTCGAACGAAGCACATGAACTTTGAAGAGCCATAACTTTTTCATTCGGACTCTGTTTTTGACGAAATCACTTGGGTTGGGTCCCAAATTAAGTCTAGTTTATGTCGTAAAAATTGCAGACCCATACAATTAAGTAAAAAAAAATGGCATGCATTTTAGTGAAGGGAGTATTTGTTTCTTGGGTTTTTAAACATTTGGCATGTTTTCCCATTGCAAGCCTATTATGTGACATCAAAAAGGTTTTTGCATGATGTGTTTTAGACAAGTGTGATCTTTAGATGCATCCCACAATCTTTGTAGTTGGAAGTATTTTGATCCGGATAGTTTTAGTATTGGCTTTGCAATGATATTTCTACGATGGAAAAAGTGAAAAAGTGGATGATTTTTGAAGAGATAGATCTCCTTCAACCATCGTTAGATTTTGAATTTTTATTTTAGAATGGGTTCCAATTAGAGTGTTGTATTGGTGATAGAAACCTCGATTCATTCGAAGATATATTGAAGATAACGTATAATTTGAGTGCTAGGGATCTAGGTTTGGACTGTATTAATTACTTTATAGAATATTTGGCAGTTCTTATCATTGCAAGGCTACTATTTGAGCCATAGGGAAGTCCAAGATGTATAGGGAAATAGAGAGAGAGAGAGAGTAGTATTTATACTTTGCCTGGACCGGCGGTCGCCTGAGCGATCGACGATCGCCCATGAGCGACCGACGTTCGCCCATGAGCGACCGACGTTCGCCCCTAGGCGACCGCCGATACAGCTGAAAGGCGAACGCCGTTCAGTGGGCGACCGCCGATCCAGGTGATGGGCGAACGTAGCTCATAGGGCGACCGGCGGTCTACCCTCTAGAAGCGAAGGACATGAACTTTGAAGAGCCATAACTATTTCATTCGGACTCCGTTTTTGACAAAATCACTTGGGTTGGGTCCCAAATTAAGTCTAGTTTATGTCGTAAAAATTGCAGACCCATACAATTAAGTATAAAAAATTGGCATGCATTTTAGTGAAGGGAGTATTTGTTTCTTGGGTTTTTAAACATTTGGCATGTTTTACCATTGCAAGCCTATTATGTGACATCAAAAAGGTTTTTGCATGATGTGTTTTAGACAAGTGTGATCTTTAGATGCATCCCACAATCTTTGTAGTTGGAAGTATTTTGATCCAGATAGTTTTAGTATTGGCTTTGCAATGATATTTCTACGATGGAAAAAGCGAAAAAGTGGATGATTTTTGAAGAGATAGATCTCCTTCAACTATTGTTAGATTTTCAATTTTCATTTTAGAATGGATTCCAATTACAGAACGTTCATGGGCGATCGCGGGTTCCGCATGCGCGACCGCGGGTCCCGCATGGTCGACCGCGGGTCCCGCATGGGCGACCGCCGGTCCCGCATGGCGATCGCCGGTCCGCTGCAACTGCAATTTGGGGCGACCGGCAGTCTGGAGGGGCGAGTGCAAAAGAGCTCCCGCTCTTGCTCTTGGATCCTCTTTTACGCAATCCCTCAATCTCTCATATTTAAATTTCAAATTCACCGCTTCAAGCATCTTCTCCGTTCCCCCTCATTTCCCTTAAATCTCCCTTCATTTTTCATTCTCCATCTTCTTCAAATTTCATATTCTCCGCTTCTTCACATTTTCCATAATGAAATGAAAATGATTGTCATGGTCATGGCTTTTGGCCAAGACTTGGGAGCATGATAATTGAAAAATGAATTTTTGAGTGCCTTGGACACTCTTCTGGTGCAAGATGGATTTAGATATGTACAAGTTTAATCTCAATTTTAAAATAAAATTCTCATCATTCTCTCTTTTACCCTCCCCTTTTTCTTCATTTTCTTTTTAAATAATTGTACTCTAGCCAATCAATGATTTTTGAGCCTCATGGTCTCCTTGATAGTAGTTGAGTTGAGGCATTTACTTCCACTCAACTACAATCAAGGAGACCATAAAATCATTATCCATTATGGATAAATTAGCATACTTTGGGGACTTTGAAGTTAGTGATCATTCTCCTTTCATCAAGGTATTGTAAAGCCAAATGGTCAATCTTGAGGGTCCACAATGTAAAGTGAGCCTAAGACAAGTAGAGTAAAGGTACGCTTATTTCAAGTTCCTATAATGTCTTAGTAGTAAATACAAGTGTTGAAAATATCTTGACTGTCATGATATTTAAGTTTGATTTATTCATCATAATATGGGCAAGTGATATCAAATACTTGCACGTCATTCACAAATAATGGGTTAAATATTACTATGAGTAATTGGTTCATTAGAATGTTTGTAAATGGTTATTGTTGTCGACTTATGATATTTACCTTCATATGGTGGTCACTCAATTTTTTGTCAAATCTATAATATGTTATATATCACCCTTTAATTTGACAAGCAACTTTTTCCCTCACTTGTTACTAGGATATATGCACGAACCCCTTTCTCTTAATTGTATTAGAAGGCTTTAATACTTAACCCGCCAAAATTTTCAAATGCCTCCCGCCAATGCCTCCCTCGACGATCGCCCATGAGCGACCGACGATCGCCCATGAGCGACCGACGTTCGCCCCTAGGCGACCGCCGATACAGCGGATGGGCGAACGTCGGTCGCTAGGGCGACCGCCGATCCAGGTGATGGGCGAACGTAGCTCATAGGGCAACCGGCGGTCTACCCTCTTCGAACGAAGCACATGAACTTTGAAGAGCCATAACTTTTTCATTCGGACTCTGTTTTTGACGAAATCACTTGGGTTGGGTCCCAAATTAAGTCTAGTTTATGTCGTAAAAATTGCAGACCCATACAATTAAGTATCAAAAAATGGCATGCATTTTAGTGAAGGGAGTATTTGTTTCTTGGGTTTTTAAACATTTGGCATGTTTTACCATTGCAAGCCTATTATGTGACATCAAAAAGGTTTTTGCATGACGTGTTTTAGACAAGTGTGATCTTTAGATGCATCCCACAATCTTTGTAGTTGGAAGTATTTTGATCCAGATAGTTTTAGTATTGGCTTTGCAATGATATTTCTAAGATGAAAAAAGTGAAAAAGTGGATGATTTTTGAAGAGATAGATCTCCTTCAACCATCGTTAGATTTTGAATTTTTATTTTAGAATGGGTTCCAATTAGAGTGTTGTATTGGTGATAGAAACCTCGATTCATTCGAATGTATATTGAAGATAACGTATAATTTGAGTGCTAGGGATCTAGGTTTGGACTATATTAATTACTTTGTAAAATATTTGGCGGTTTTTATCATTATTGAATCATCTCTTCCCTCCTTTTATACACACACCCCATTTCAACAAATTTAATTAATCCTAGGTATTTAAAAGAAACTACTTACCTTCATCTTATAGGCCAAAACTTTTAATCATGTTTCATATAAAATACATAGGAAAAGTATAAATACTACTCTCCCTCTCTATTTCCCTATACACCTTACACTTCCCTATGGCTCGAATAGTAGTCTTGCAATGATAAAAACTGCCAAATAGTTTACAAAACAATTATTATAGTCCAGTTATAGACCCCTTACACTCAAATTATACCTTATCTTCAATATATCTTCGAATGGATCGAGGTTCCTATCACCAATACAGCACTGTAATTGGAATCCATTCTAAAATGAAAATTGAAAATCTAACAATAGTTGAAGGAGATCTATCTCTTCAAAAATCATCCACTTTTTCACTTTTTTCATCTTAGAAATATCATTGCAAAGCCAATACTAAAACTATCTGGATCAAAATACTTCCAACTACAAAGATTGTGGGATGCATCTAAAGATCACACTTGTCTAAAACACATCATGCAAAAACCTTTTTGATGTCACATAATAAGCTTGCAATGGTAAAAAATGCCAAATGTTTAAAAACCCAAGAAACAAATACTCCCTTCACTAAAATGCATGCCAATTTTTTATACTTAATTGTATGGGTCTGCAATTTTTACCACATAAACTGGACTTAATTTGGGACCCAACCCAAGTAATTTCGTTAAAAACGGAGTCCGAATGAAATAGTTATGGCTCTTCAAAGTTCATGTCCTTCGTTCGAAGAGGGTCGACCGCCGGTCGCCCTATGAGCTATGTTCGCCCATCACCTGGATCGGCGGTCGCCCTAGCGTCCGACGTTCGCCCATCCGCTGTATCGGCGGTCGCCCCGTCAGGAGGGGTGCGCGGAGGCTCGCGGACACTTTCTCCTTGGGTGCTTGCCCATCACGTAGACCGCCGGTCGCCCTGTCAGCGTCGTTCGCCTATCAACTGGATCGGCGGTCGCCCTAGCGACCGACGTTCATGCATCCGCTGTATTGGCGGTCGCGCGATTTGGAGGTTTTGAATGAAGTTAACACCAAGTATCCTATACCAAGCCAGGGTTGAATCAAATTAACACCAAGTATTTCCTTCCATGTAAATCCAAGTTCCATGTAGCTTCTTTCATGATTTAATATATTTAATACGGTTAGAGAAAATAATAAAACCACCTCCTCCCCCCTTTAGTATAACTTCCTCTATTATTTAGCATCCTACAAAGTCAAAGTAAATCATAACATGTAGATACGTTTCTCTTACGGGAAATTTTGTTCTTTCATAATTTTTATAAGGTATTTTTTAGTCAACACAAGTTTTAAAATCGTTATCCCTTTCCACAAATCTATTTTCCGTATATCATTCAATATCATACTCATTCAAATGACTTACAAGTAAATGATGACCTATAGCTGACATATCCCCACGATTTTCTAAATAACACCATCATTTCCATAGGGTCATCATTAGGTAGTCTAAGGGCAAAGTATAAATACTACTCTCCCTCTCTATTTCCCTATACATCTTGGACTTCCCTATGGCTCAAATAGTAGCCTTGCAATGATAAGAACTGCCAAATATTCTATAAAGTAATTAATACAGTCCAAACCTAGATCCCTAGCACTCAAATTATACGTTATCTTCAATATATCTTCGAATGAATCGAGGTTTCTATCACCAATACAACACTCTAATTGGAACCCATTCTAAAATAAAAATTCAAAATCTAACGATGGTTGAAGGAGATCTATCTCTTCAAAAATCATCCACTTTTTCACTTTTTTCATCTTAGAAATATCATTGCAAAGCCAATACTAAAACTATCTGGATCAAAATGCTTCCAACTACAAAGATTGTGGGATGCATCTAAAGATCACACTTGTCTAAAACACGTCATGCAAAAACCTTTTTGATGTCACATAATAGGCTTGCAATGGTAAAACATGCCAAATGTTTAAAAACCCAAGAAACAAATACTCCCTTCACTAAAATGCATGCCATTTTTTGATACTTAATTGTATGGGTCTGCAATTTTTACGACATAAACTAGACTTAATTTGGGACCCAACCCAAGTGATTTCGTCAAAATCAGAGTCCGAATGAAAAAGTTATGGCTCTTCAAAGTTCATGTCCTTCGTTTCTAGAGGGTAGACCGCCGGTCGCCCTATGAGCTACGTTCGCCCATCACCTGGATCGGCGGTCGCCCCAACAGGAGGGGTCCAGATTGGCTCGCGGACACTTTGTCCTTGCCCCTAAGGTCGCCTAAAAGCGGTTGCCAGGGCGACCGCCGGTCTCCATACTGGACCGCCGGTCGCCTTCTCGCGGTTGCCAGGGCGATCGGCGATCGCAGTAGGCGACCGACGTTCGCCCCGGTGCGACCGTCAATCGCCTAGCGAGGTCGCCCACCTGCGGTCGCCCATTGTGACGTGTATTTTGATTTTCCACGTCATTATCAACCCTACGCCACGTAGGAAAATAGCTTTTTACCTCAAGGTAAATCTCAGCAAGTTTTTTACTATGTAATTTTTGGTACGGTCGACATTTTCGTCGACTCGACGTCTAACAGACATGTCCAATACGACAAATCAGACAGACATTCCGAAAATTGTGTCTAATAAGACAACCCTGCCCCGGGAGTGACGCCCCGGGCTTGGCAAGAGACAAGGTGAGGTGACCAAGGAGGGTCCCGAGCAAACAACACGCAATAGGGTCGTGCTCGAGAGGAACTTGGTGGTGTGCCTTACATGGTTGCAAACCTTGTTCAAGCACGCACCTATCGGTCCAAAGAACGCGCGATTTGGAGTTGTGAGTCATGAGTTATGGCTCTCCAAAGTTGGAGCGCGTTCCGAGACACTACGAGACTCGAGAGTGTTGCCTTTCGGGATTCAATGTGTCGACCTTCGTGGTGGGCAGCATGTTGCATATTGCAGGAAAGCTAATGACAAGGGCTTTCTAGAATGCTAAGACTCATGATGAGCAAAGTAATAGTTTAGAAGATATGGCTCCTCAAAGTGGTCAGGACTTCGGGACTCGGGAATGTTGCCACCCGGGAGACCGAATGTTCACAGGGGCATATCTCCCTCAGTACAGCTCTAATTGAGGCAAATAGGTAGTCAGTCAACATCTGCTCAAAAAGTGCATGTCGAAAATGGGCTTGCACGTGCCATTTGGATATCTGAGATAGGAACTAGCTCGAAGTTACGGCCCGTTTTTGAGACTTAGGCAAAAACGGGTAGTCTTCCCAAAAGAAAGTGTGTCACGGAAGGCACGTCAACACAAGAGGGGGGGGCCTACCGAAGACTCCAGAGAGTACTATGAGGAGGTGTGGTCTCCCTCCTCACTTGCACATGGTGCCATGAGGAGCCGGGGTGGCTCCAAGGGGTGAGGTTTGAGATGGGGCCTCACTCCCGCACCTTGTGGAAAGTGGAGAGTGCTTTGGAGCATCTCTAAACATGGGGTTGGGAAGTGTCCCTCTCCAATTTAGTCTCCGTGATAAGTAGTGCTGGTTCCCGAGAGTAACCGGGAATGGTTCAAAAGGGTGAGTCATAGAAAAGAAGCCTCACTTCTACACCTTGGGCATTGGGGAGTGTTCTTGAGTATCCCGCAACATTGGGTTGGAAAGAGTCTTGCTCCAAACTAGTCCCCGGGATAACTAATGTTGGATTCCGGGAGGGTTCTCGGCAAAGTCCCGAATGGAGTGAGAAACAAGAGTGGAAGGGGGACTAGTGGGAAGTTGGACAATGGATAAGGGCGGTTAGCTCCGAGGGTGATTGGAGTCAAGTTGGGTTGGACACCTTGACTTAGAATGGTGCTAACATTGTATATGTGGGGCACATGCAAGTGTTAGCAAAGTTGTGGCCGGTTGCTACCAACTAAGTGAGCTGGAATTCCGCTACCAACTAAGGCTCACTAAGAAAGAAAAAAAAAAAAAAAGAGTTGGAGTAATTAGGGTCGCGACACCAGATCTGTCATCTGTTGCTTCATCTATTGAAGTAATTTCCTAGTTTCATCTTCATACTGCACGTTTTCTTCTACGTCTGAAACTACATTTTCCGAGGCTTAGTCCGTGGCGTTTCTTTTCGGGGGCATTTAGGTGGCAAACAGATAGTAATCCCCGACGAAGAGCTGTTGTTGACATGCTTAGGAATAGGAATAGGACGCTTTGCATATTTGGACTGACTGGTTCGATGCGGTAAAGGGTCGGAGTTGTCATCTACGTTGGACGATCGCAGTGCGGAGCCTACCGTTGATACCATGGCTTTGGAAACTTGTGTCGGGCCCTGTATTTTCGATTGAGTGCTCAATATGTTTAAATGCGCATTAAGAATAAGTATAGTGTCTAGAATCCGACCTAAGTATGTGATAGGCCGTATACTATAAGGCAAATAAGTTTAAACATTTATACGTTAACCTTAGAATGTAGTTCTGAATAATAAGGACGAGTTCGTGAACCCGTACTCTGCACTCAAATAGGCAAGGACGTATTGTCAGACGCCGGACAGGGTGAAAGACGGCGGCTGAAGGCCAGAGTCGGTAGAAGGACAATTATGACGCGGAGTGCCAAAGACGGCTCGGTACGAGGACAGTGATGATGATGGACGGACAGGTTATGATGGCTGAATACCAATCTGACCCCTTTTATAAAACTCGTCCCGTCCGCTCTTGTCATTACCTGCCTTCTCGCTTTCGTGCTTTCTCGCCCTCTCGCTCTCTTGCTTTCTGACTTCTTGCTTTCCGTCCTTAAGTTCCGATCCGGCCCCCTGGCCGATCTCAGCTCGGCTACTTGTTACTTTTTGTCGTTCTTCTTTCCGATGGCAAGATCGGCCTCTGCTTCCGCTCCGGCGCAGGAGGAGCCCAAGATCTCAATCAAGTTGGTGCTTCCGACTATTCCGGCCGAGGAAGAACAAAAGAAGATGTTGATAGAGGACCTCGATCAGGTGGGCCTGTCCGGCATGCTGGACACCCCGTGGGGATTGCGCGATGCAGGAATGGTGCGCGAGATAAAGACCGGCGCACCGAACCAATTTGAAGGGACGGTTAGAGGGAAGCTGATGTCCTGGACGGCCAATCATTGGAGAGCAGTTTACGGCCTGATCAAAAACAGTGGCGTAGGGTTATGCGACCGGAAACACAAGTGGGCAAAGCCGGCCTTCCACGGGAAGCCGCACAAGAACAATGGCTACGCAGTAGAAGACTGCAAGGAGCCGAGGGAGTGCGTGGTGATCATGTTCCTAGCGCTGATCATTCACGCCGAAAAGCCGCATTGAATCACCGTCCGGCTTGCCAACACCGTCCTGGAGTCGGTATGTGGAGAGCGCAAAGTCAACTTAGGTATCGTGATCCGCGACTAGGTCGCCCGGCTCGCGGAGAACGTGAATAAGAGCCGGCCGAGCCCTATCACCAATTTTCTCTACCATTGTATCACAAGGAGGAGGTTCTGACGGAGGACGAGGAGACGGCCTATGAGATGACGTTGGCAGCCCTGAACAACGGCGTCTTTGAATCTGAGGAGGACGTTGACAACAACGTCGTCTACTTGGACGAGGAGGATGAGGCCGGATCCGAGGAGGAAGACACGCAGCCGTATGCGCCTCAAGAGCTGGCTCGCGAGGAAACCCTGCCGCGAGCCGCACCCGAGGTAATTATTCTTCTGTCCCCGTCCCCTCCTGAGAAGCCGACTTTGGTCGGAGTTCAGACCGAGCGCGGCTAGACTTCTATGGCTAAGGACGATTACGAAGTTACAGCGGATTGGGAGAATCCGACCCAGCCTAACAACTCCCGACTCCTTCCGACCGCCAATCCGTCCTCTCCAAATCATCCGGATCCGATGAGGAGGGCTTGGTATCATTTCAAGGAAGCCTGCACCACGCATTTCTATTACCAAGGACTGATCGCTAGGATGTGTAAGGAGTTTGGAGTGCAGACCTTGCTCGAGGTGAAGCAGAAGTGGGACTCCAAGCCGTCCGAGGAGCAGTACCATCAGCTGGAGAGGGAGACTACGAAGCTCACGCTGGATAATTGACGCTTGAGGGAGACGGTCAAGCGAAGGGAAGAAGAACTCGTGATCGGCCGGCAAGCCGTTCAGATCGACACGAGCAGGTGGTGAAGTTAGTCGAGATTTGTGAGACTCCGGCCGAGGTGCTCCAGAAGGCGAATCTCTTCAAGGCCAGAATCTTGTAGTCGGAAGTCTTTAAGACGGAGGCCTTCCGCAAATTCCTGCTGGCGGCGAAGACGTACTCCACGAAGATTAAGAAGAGCAACGCCGAAGTGAAGGTGATGTTGGACTCCGTCCGTGAGCGGATTGCAGAGAGGGCTTCGACTCCGGCCTTTGCAGCTATGCCAGCACAGACTCTGTGAGCCTAAATTTCGGTGTCCCGATTTTTAAGCCACAAGTTTGGGCCGTGGGGGTGGAGTGCAACACAAATTGGCCCTCCAAGCAATAGACTGTCTTTTCACATACAACATGCAACGCAAGACAAGTTCAAGTAGAGAAGTAGATAAGCAAGGATTATACTCTTCATGCAAGCTAAAATACTCAGCCTTAACCAATTCCTATAGTCTGCCTTAGGATGTTCAATGGGCTCCAAGTGACCACCAAGGTCCTTCTTAACCTCAGCAAAGTGTACTGAAAATTCAGCAGCGCTTCCGCGTTCCGCTGGAGAACCTAAAATTCTAATCGAACATGTAAATGGACCACCCTCAGGGTTGGGGTGATTTGGACAGCGCTTCCGCACTTGATCCGTATCCCGTGTCCTCAAGGATGCAATTTCAGCAATTAAATAAGCAGAACACACACAGCCAGACACAAACCGCAATAATACCATCCCAAATTCAAACAAAACATTCATAAATATTTTTTGGTGCAGCCCTTTCCGATATACTGATGGCTGACTCCCCTCCGAACCACCTCGTCTGCCCCTCGTGGTTACTGAACTGCCGCGCGTGCTCTGGCCGTTGGTCTCAAGGAAGAGCAGCTTCGGTGCTGCCGTCGGTGATGGAGCCTGTGCTTGCCGATGGAATGTTGTATACCAATCGGCCCTCGCTCGTACTCCGGATCTGCTTCCTGACCGCTCCTCTCCCACTATTCTGCAAAACAAAACTCTCACACACCTCTTCCACCGTCACACACACACTTTCATTCCAATCCTACGCACACTTCCTTTCCAATCCTACGCACATTTCCTCCAAAAAAAAAACCGCACACACTCCCTTCAAACCACACACCCCCAAAAAACTTAGAACCCTAATTCTCCTTCCTCTCCCTAGGTGGGCACTTGAATGTGGTAGAGTTTCATCCGGTTCAAACAGATGAGACTTTGTTCATCCAACATTTCATCCGTAGGGTTTTACTAATTCCCTAGTTTATTAACTAGTAGGAATCTTGAGCAATTATGAATAATGATAAAGTAATAAAACATAACCAAAAACATGTCATGAAACTTTGACACAATTTAATATTACTAATTTAGAATAGAATAAACAACCACCGGGCCATTTAGGCAAGACCCCTCCAATTATCATAGAAATTCCGGAAACCAAAGGAATTAGCCTAAATGCCCCAATTGGGGATTTTGAACGTAAAAATATTAGACTAACGCTTGTAAATAGTATTTCGTACAAGCGTGAACCGTTTCGGCGGTTTACAGACTCCGACCCCGAGGCCCAAGCCGGTCGAAGTTCAGAGGACGGATGTTGAACCTTTGAGTCCGACCGACCCTAAGGGCAAGACCAAGGTGAAGACAGAAGAAGGCGCGGCCGGCCCAGCAGATTCTCCGGCCAAGAACACCCGATCAGTGAAGAGGAAGCTTTCGACTAAAGAGTGGGAGAAATCCCCAAACGCCCAGAAGCTCCACAAGCTCGGCCTCGAAGTCTCAGAAGAAGAGGAGTTGATGAGCGGAGACGAGACGGACGAGGGCGCAAGTGACGACGAATACATGATCACGGACGCGGGCAAGAGAGTCAAGACAGGTCGGATTGCAGCCTCATCACTGAAACGGCCAAAGCATGGGGTAAGCTCAAGGAAGAAGAGGTAGGACGGATTCAGAATTCGTAAGTTAGAATCTGACCCAGGGTTAGGAAGTCGGATCAGTAGGTAGGACCTTTTTTTTGGAAAGCAGATCGCTTTTTGCGGAGTAGGCCGTGTAGGTCGGCGCCGCAATCTAGTTAGGTTTCTAAGTCGTTGACTTAGAAGTACTTATAGGTGAATGTTTGATCACCTAACTTGTTAATCAACAAACCTCTTATGCGCATATTCAGTGTGATCCTTGCTTTGTCTCCCTTTTGAGATTGAGTGCTTAGAAGTCATATCTACTGTTACTGGGTTGTAAGTTGGAAGTTAGGAATCCGGATTCCTTGCTAGATTGTATCTGTGGAGTTGAGGTCGGATTGGGCGTATTAGCGAGTGCGTTGTGTCTTGAGCTGGTTTAGGTGTCTGAGAGAGGGAAACTACTGTGGTAATCACCTTACGGTCAGGAAGGGTCTGGGAGTAGAGTGTGCGAGGCCGGATTACAATCCGACCTCCAACTGCTACAGACTTCGATTCCTCTGTAGTCTCAGAGGACGGATCAAGAACAGTACGTGACCGGAATACGTGTAGACGTCCTCTAGCCGGATTCGGATCTCTTGGATTTTGTCATTGTAGTAAGTGTGATAGGGCAACTAGGACGGCCTGCGTGACCCGCTAATTCGGACGGCCAGGACGGATTAGTTGTGAGGACGTAATGTTTGCCTAAGTGTGTGTGTGTGTTTGTATGAGAAGAGTCTAAGTGTGGATGTTTCCGCCACCATAAACATAAGGGAAAGAGTCTTTGTGCATCCCCTCTTGCAAAGGGATACCCTTGTCAAGCAAGATTAAACATAAGTTTGGGAATAGTACGGTTGGTGGTTGATTGTCTTAGCACTATTTGGTCTTGGTCACTTCAGAAAATCCTTGGAACGATACACGAGTCACCTAAACACCGGTATTACACAAATAAACGTGTAAGGGATGACAAAGTAGATACATGGCATCCGACAACTTGACTCAAACCATGTCCACGTCTCTCTGCAATGGCAGCTGTCCTTTGCAAAGCCAGAGTAATTCCTACACCACCAAGAAGTGCATTGACAATTGTTCCATGAGAAGTTTGTGTCACATTTGGTTTGCCTGGACTTGCATTCTCAAATAGAAGAGGACCTTCAGATTGCTGCTCCGCATCATGTTCGGACTCTTCTTCAGGCGCTGGCTGAAGAGCATTGTTGCGGCATTTTCTACTACCTTTGCCTTTAAGTCTTGGAGCGTGTGCAATTAGTTCAGCACGAGCACGTGGTCCGACTAGGAGGATGGAGAAGTCGTCGTCAACGTCGATCTGTAGGACCTCTCAACCTGTAGCGCTTAGACCAGCAATCTGGAAGCGATGTTTCCCCTCTTTGTAAACATGGTTATTCTGACACGCGAGGAACCATCCACTTGTCAACAATTGAGACATCGTGAATCGCTGCTTTTGGAATTTTGAGACAAATAGCAGAGGTGATGTTTTGATAGTCGCATCTTCATATGATATTGGAACGGATCAAGAAGCAAGTCCACCCTTGGCTACGAGCTCCCGTTTCGCATATTTGGACGCAAGATGGCATATAGTATGTTAGTGACAATAAATATTTTTTTAGATGTTAGTTTACCAGTTTGGATAAAAATATCATAACAGTAGTCGTTTCAAAGTTTCCTTGCCGCCGCGGATCTTCTCAATATTTGAACCTTTGAGGAACATTGGACTGGCATTAGAGTCCAGGCAGAACCCAGAAGCCTTTGTCTATAAGAACAACCTTTATTTCTCAATGTAATTGGCAGGCTTTAGAATGGTGTCACTATATTCAATGTAGAGTTTGTTATTCTTGATAAGTTTCTTGAACTTGAATTGAAGGCGCTTTTCCAACTCTAATACGAAAGGGGGTAGTTTGTAAGTAAAAATATTTGCGAAACATGCAAAAGAAATGGTAGGACATAATGTAAGTTTTTTATAATATCTAAACTCATAGTGAAGCTCAACTGAGCCAAATTTCAAGAACTTTGTCCTTCATTGGGTTATCTTTTGGGAAATGTACGGATGCTCGGATTTCCGCATTGGAGTTCCACCATTGAAGTTGCCCAACTCTGGATTAGCGACAAGGAGCATTTTATCAAAGTTTGTTCCACGGATTCTCTTAATCTCACTTTGGATAGTTTTGTCCATCGCACTCCATACCCGTGGCCCAGTCCTTTCTTTCTTCGGTGTCATGTCATTGTAAGTGGCTTTGGCTTCATTGAAGGTCCTCGCACATCTGCGCTGCAATTCAAAGAAGAACATATTAACAACCGGCTTATATAAATAAAAGGAAAATGATTGAAGAAGTTAATCACTTACCGCATAAAGAAACTTGATGAAGACGTCAATAAAGAGAGGGTACCATGTTGGCCGCTTTGAGTTGAGGGACACCCAAATCTTGTAGTCCTTTAGGGTAATAAGATTTTCAACTTCGCAAACTTCCGCATACGTTGCAAATTGGCCAGCAAATTGTCTTCGATATGATCATGCTCTGTTGACCTATAAATGACAATACAAAAATTATAATAAACTTAGTTTGTTACCTAGTATAAGACCATAGATTGAGAACTTCGATGGTTACTCACGAGTTAATGTCGGTCATCACCTTGATGATTAGATTGCTCGCCTCACACGCATCAGGGACAACGCAATCTACAGAGATATACTAAGATGCATTGAGTTTATGATACATCTCAATGTATCGCATCCAATCAGTGACACGGTGATTACCTTCATAGACCCAAAAGTACTTAATGCAAAAACGATGAAGGTTCGGATCAGCACGCGAGAACTCTTCAAATTGGTCATCGGCAGATTTTCAAAGGGGGTCAGTCCAAACATCATCCTCGGATGACACCAATTTCTCTCTTGCCTTCTTATCCAAGATTGAGATGTACAAAACTCGATCGCCTTTGCGGTATCCATTGACGAACTCATTCTGCAGTCTTTGAACGTCTTGGTTAATGATGGGTCGAACCTTGGGATATCAAACCATGCGACATAATGGAATTAACATTCTCAACTTCTCAACAGGTTTGACCCCGAACACGATAATGATGGCGTCGGTGTCACTCTTGTGGAGATCTTGCATAGTGTTTGCACTCCACTTAGTATCCATATCCCAAAGATGCGTTGGCATTTCAACAACCCAAATAGAATATTAATTGGAATAGAATATTAGTTGGTCATATCAAACTCTAAGTAGATTTAGCCTAGGAGATTGTCATGGAGTTAACATTGCTTGGGCTCTAGACTCTAGACAACGCAATTGGTAAAGTGCTCGCTGCTCACGCATGTACACAGCACGTGCAAACCAATCAACAACTACCACTGAAGTACGAGTATGGCGGACATGGGAAACGTCTAGCGGTGGCGGAATTGCAGGTAACCCTAAAACTATAGCACGACTAACAACAATTGAAGTAACACAATTTAATAAGTTTGGTACGCCGCTTTCCTTGTCAAAGATGTAATCTGATTCTTCAAATCCATCACTCAAAGAAATCCGCAAACACAAATCCGACAAAAAATAAACATTTGTTAGAAAAATTCCAATCACCAAGCCAATACTTTGAAAAAACTAACACATATTAAGCGTAGAAGTATTCAAAGCTAAGATAACCAGTTGCAATGCCTTGGTTCCGAAAATCATTTGAAAGTAAACAAATTTTCAACATCAACTCAAAAACAATGCTCATCAACCATTCCCGAATTCAAATCCAACCCTTCCCGAACAAGTATTATACTACAGTCACTAGATTGCAAGGCTTAGAGAGGAAGACTGTTTCTACAGCAACAACAACCCTACTTTGGGCACCAAAACTCAAGGCATTGAGAAGCTCACTTGGAATCAACAGACAACGAAAAAATGAGGTTGATTCAGCAAGTCCATAAATTAAAATAGACAACTCTCGAACATGTATCATACAACGGTTCAACACGTTGTAGGGCGTAGAGAAGAGGCTTATTTTGGCAGAAGTAACGACTATACTTTCGGCATCGAAACTCAATTCTCCTAAATCATTTGAAACGCAATAGACAACAAAAACATAAGGTCAATCACTAAGCTGACAATTCAAATAGAATCCCTCTAAAACACATATCATACAACGCTTCTGCATGTTGCATGGCGTGGAGAGGATGCTTCTTTGGGCAGAAGTAACGACCCTACATTTGGCACCAAAACTCAATTCCCCTTAGCCACTCGGAATGCAACAAACGACAAAAAAATGAGATTGATATAACAAGTCCCGAATTCAAATTGAACCCCTCCCTAACACGTATAATACCACAGTCAACAGGTTGTGTGGCGTTCACAGGAGGCTCGTTTCGGCAAAAGTAAGGACCCTACTTTCGGCACCAAAACGGGAAACATTGAGGCTTGAGCATAGAGCATAGAGCATAGAGCGGTGAGCGGTGACACCGTGACGGGACGATTTTAACTATTTTATAACATTTTTTTTACAAAGTCAAGTACCCTATTACCACTTAATTTTGTATTGTATTATTTCTAAATGTCTATTTTTGGGATTTAGGGACTCTGATTTTGTGCTTAAGAGTCTTCTTTAAATGTGGGTCCCACCTTGTAGGAATATTTCATTTGCATTGTCTTGAAGATTTTATGTGAATATATTGAAATTAGGGCTGATGTCATCATAATGATGAACGTGTGAATTGGATACAGGACTATTTAAAGGTTGAATTGAACATATGTTTTAGGTAATTCTAAAAATTGTTTTTGGGTTTAGGGTTTAGGGATACATTAGGGCTGACATCATCATGAAAATACAACAAAAATTTAATGAAAGCAAAGAACCCTAGAGATCTATACTACATCCTTGGATAGCTGCCTCTTATGTAACGCGCTACTCACACGAGCCCGACGAGGGTTGAACCTGCACCTTCCGTATGTAAACATAGTGTCTTCCCATCCACCTTATGAGATTTCATGCAGTGTTGACATTCTAGGATTTGTCACTTTCGCCTCGTCCACTTCTTTCTGCAAATTTATCTTGAGGGTATAGCTCATGATTACAATTTGTGAACAACTCATTTTAAAATTATTGAATACTGCGCATGTTGTCAAACAATAATGATAAAGGAAAAAAATAAATAACAAAAGGTTATATAATTCAATTTTCAGTAATAGAAATTGTTTCATTGTTTCATCTATTGATGTGGATGGTTTAGACATAACCATGGCATAGCGGAGGTCCGGGTTCGATCCCCATCAGGCATGTTTGGGCATTGCGTTGCGCACAAGGCAGCTATCTTGAGCTAATAGGAAAATGAAAGTCCCTACAGACATTGGCAAATATAGAATAGCAATGACCTATAAGAACTTGTATACGTTTTATAATTTTAAATGTCATTTAAAATAGTGGGGTGTAGCAAGTGAATCCAACATATGGATCGAGTACAGAATTCAACATTGAGATTGTTGAATACGGTAGAAAGTTACGATACTAGCAAACACACATATATATAAATGTAAATCATATCAAAGTAATGACTGGTAGGGTAAGGCAACTCATGAGAGTTGGCCCTACATAGTCAACTCTGAAATAGTAAAAAAAATAAACACACTACGATGAAGGTGAAGCACCATTAAAAATGATGGTCACAGTGATCTGCCTCTAAGTCAATATGCCTAAGCACACCAGCTCTAAAGCGTCGGCGTGAAGAATTCGGTACAGGAGGAGTTAGAGCCGCGACGAAGGCCCGAGCAACATGCTCCGCATAGGAGGGTAGAACAAGTGTGGGAGGTGGGCTATTAAAGAGATGAGCGTTTCGGTCAAGTGTCTTGAGATACCTGCATATATAAAAATTCATAACCAGTCAATGCTCTGAATGTAGTACGGACTTTGAATTCACAAAAAGTCATTGAATTGAATTGACTACACACCAATATAAGTGCGTGGCTTCTTTAGATACGGTTCATCCGAGTCGTAATCGTCACCAGAGGCTGATTCCCCACTTTCTTCTTCCAACGGTTTAGGGTGTTTGAAGGTGGATAGGAGTCCCTCAAAAATCTCCTCATCTGCCTCAAAAGCAATGAGGTAACGATTGGAGTGTGTACATGCGATGATTGAAGCACCTGCACATTTGGAAATCCACATGAGTATTGAAAATATCAATTTGCAAACTGCTTATAAATGTGAACTTAAAGTTTTACCTGTACTAGCGCTGAAGTCAAACACGATTCTCCCATCGTCCGTGAGGCAATCTACGAGCACTGCAAAAAAGATGGATCCTTCTCACGTGAGCCGCGCCACGGCTTCCCGTTGGTGCGGTAGGTAATGGAACCCGCGTCAGCAAAGTTACTAACCATGTCATCCTTGTCAAGTATGATGGCGACTCCTGCGTATGCTTGCGCCACCTGTCATATATTAAACATCTTCACGAAGCCTAAACGACCATAGACCTTGATGGTAAAGTTATGGGTCTGCAATAAGGAATTCAAATTAAGAAAACGTAATGTTGAATGAGAGAGATTAAATCAAGTGCAATATTCGAAGTATACCTCTCTTGCGGTAACGCCAAGTTTAACCAAAGGAAGGGCGTTATAGGCCCACCACACTCGCACAATCCGGAAATTGCAAGTACTAGTACGATTGTGTAGTATGCGGTCAATTTTGACGTCCTTAAAGTGCATAATAAGGATAATCCCAAGGTAAGTCAAATGGTATGAGGCAAAGACAAACACAGACTCGAAGTAATACGAAGCACGTTTGTTCCACACAGGAACTGCGTTTGGCGAGACACTAAACACAAGCAAGATCTCGAAATCGTCTGCAAAGATAAGTCAATCTCGGGGTGTTTGGGCTTGTACTCCATCTTCTCGCAAGGGTAGTCCCAACCCTTTCCAATCTGTGTATTAAACACGAAGTAATTAGAAACCAAAAAACATGATAGAGTAACTTCAGTAAGAAAGCAATCCATAGTTAGAGAGGGAATTACCTTCTTGATGTCTTGAACCATAGCCTAAATAGCGTCTATCCAGCCTACAGCCTTTGTAGACTACTCAACCAAGGAGGTCGTGTCTCCTTTCTCAAGGAACATAGGGAGCGTCATAGTCATAAGAGAAGAGGAAGTACTACCCACATTTTTGGGAATAACTATGGGACGCATGGGTCCATTAGATTCAGGGATGTCATGGCGTCCAGACGTCCCGACGTCCGGTGGACGTCCGTCGCACGTCTTCAGGGAATTATGGGAGCGTCCGTGACTTAGAGATTTTAGACTTTTTACTTAAGGTAAATGAAGCGACCGGCCTCTGGGATGGCCGTCGGCCCGAGCGACTGGCTCCCAGAATGGCCGTCGGCCCGAGCGACTGGCTCCCAAAATGGCCGTCGGCCCGAGCGACTGGCTCCCAAAATGGCCGTCAGCCCGGGTGACCAATCTTCAGCCCGGGCGACCGGCATGCCGACGGTAGCGAAGTGGTCGTCCGATCGATCGCCGCAGCCTCCCACCATTGGATCGATCGCGGCTCACCGATCGGTCGGCGGTCGCCCGGTCGGACGGTGTCACCGGAATTTAAAAAAAAAAAAAAAAAAAAAAAAAAAAAAAAAAAAAAAAAAGGCTGATGGCCCGGCCGTCTGAGACTGCCCTGGTCGCTGCCGACCAATCAGACAACGCAAGTGGATTCCAAATTTTTTTAGAAATTTTTTTAAATTTTTTTTGAAAACATTATATATATATATATGTCCATATATATATATATATATATGTCCATATATATATATATATAATTTTTTTTTATTTAATTTATTTTTTTATTTTTTTATTTTTTTATTTTTTAAGGATGACCTGGGCGTCAAAAGCCGCCTTGGTGGGGAGATAAGGATGGCGGCCACTCCTCTTAGCCCTATTCCTATTCTAATTTATTCCAACAACCATTTTGAATTTCTTCAGAACTCTCTCCCTAAAGTTTTTCAAGATCCAGATTACACTATTTGGGGTTCCCGCGCAAATAAGATTCTCCTTGCTTTGAGCATTACGATCTCACTAATGGAAAAAAATCGGCGGTTTAAATTTTACAAGTAACTTAAAACTCAAGTTTACTTTAAGATCGTACGGTCGGAACTTGTAATCATTGCTTCAATTGAGGCTTTACAAGCATGGAGAATTTAGCCAATTTCGCATGACGGATATCTAGGGATTATGATCTCCTTATTTCATCTAGAATTTCAACCATACTTAAGTTACTTTTGCGAATTGATTGATGATGGTCCGGAAGATGTTACTTACTTCTTTCTACTTATGGCATGTACTACCTAGTTTGGAGTCATGTATTTTTCACACCAACCCCTTCAATCACAAACATGACAAGGTTTGCATAATATTGAATAACTTATTATAAAAAGAAACTAGTAGTATTCTTCCTAGGTAAGTATTGGCCTTTATCATATAAGATAAAATTTAAGGAAACCATACAAATAAATAAGTACTAAGAAGAGAAATGAGAATTTTATTTTGCTATTGAAAGTTTTGATGTCTTTGATCTATTACAAGAGAATTATAAACTATTATGAGGATTTCAACTATAACAATTTAATCTAAGGATTAAGGTTTTTATATTGTCTTTGGGGAGAAAGTTCACAAGAGTTAGGGAACGCACATTCCTTAACACATTTATTTTTCCTTGAAACGCCCCTCTAGCCTTAAGGGGTTAAATAAACAACCACCCATCTGGATTCATATAAAATTTGCTTAGATATTTAGATCCGTAAATAGTTAGCAACTATAATATTTTTCATTATCTTAAGTCAATGTGAATATATTGCAAATTCTATCAAAGCATGACATTGTACCCGTAAGAAATTCCAAGTGATTCATGGATAGTTAAGATTCATATGAACAATAAGGGGTTAATCATAATAAGTTCTATTTTTCATGTGTCTCCAAGCCCATAAGATCTTTTGAGTAAAACATTCTCTTTTATGATAAGAAGATCTTTCCGACATTCATTGACAAAATCGGCATGTAGATTAATGCCCTAAATTAGCCTGTAGGTACAATGTCGCGGACCTAAAAAAATACAGTTTGTAAATGCACGCAAGAGGAAGAAGTAGAAGAGGGAAGTGGAGAGAAGAGGGAGTCTGGGTGAGTGAGAGAGGAAGAGAGGGGCGCAAGACCCGGCCGAGATGTCAACTGATGTATTCGCAAAATCAATTCGCAAAAGTAACTCAAGTATGGTTGAAATCCTAGATAAAATAAAGAGATCTTAATTCCTAGATATCCGTTATGCGAAATCGGCTAAATTCTCCATGTTTGTAAAGCCTCAATTGAAGCAATGTTTAGAAGATCCGACCGTACGATCTTAAAGTTAACTTGAGTTTTAAGTTACTTGTAAAATTTAAACCACCGATTTTTTTTCCATTAGTGAGATCGTAATGCTCAAAGCAAGGAGAATCTTATTTGCGCGGGAATCCCAAATAGTGTAATCTGGATCTTGAAAAACTTTAGAGGGAGAGTTCTGAAGAATTCAAAATGGTTGTTGGAATAATTTAGAATAGGATTAGGGTTAAGAAGAGTGGCCGCCATCCTTAGCTCCCCACCAAGGCGGCTTTTGACGCCCAGGTCATCCTAAAAAAATTTTAAAAAAAAAAATAAAATAAATAAAATTGGAATCCGATGGCGCCGTATGATCGGTCGACTGCCACTAGGGTGGACTCAGACGACTACGCCATCAGCCTTTTTTTTCTTTTGTTTTTTTTTTTTTCTTCCTTAAATTCCGGTCAATCGCCGACCGCTCAGACAGCCAGGCTATCAGCCTTTTTTATTTTATTTATTTTTTTTTTTTTTTTTTCTTTTTTTTCCCCCTTAAATTTTAGTCGTGCCATCCGACCGATCGGTCGGCGGGTGAACGCTGAGACCGCGTCCAACTGATCGGTCGGTCAGTGAACGCTGAGACCACGTCCGACCGGTGGGTCGGCCGTTATCGATCTCACGGTTGTGGACCTCCGAATCAAATCTAATGGTCACCACGACCTTCTGTCGGCTCGACCGAGGGCCGGTCAGAGCAAATTTTGTCGGTCGCTCTAAAGAACATCAGATTTGAAAGGCTTAGAAACAACCTCCAAAAAGATTTAATGGTTGAAAATTTTACTATTGTCGTAGTAATTCCAATTTACCCCCCCCCCGGACGGACGTCCGGACATCCGTCCCAAAAAACTTAAAAGACGTCCATTGTGACATCCATTATTAGATTGCGTCATTCTATGTGACTGAGGGGATTCACGAGGGGCTGACGACGATGGAGGAGTAGATCCCACATTTGAAATTCCGCCTTCAGATGCTTGTGTCAATCCTTGTGCATGCCTTTGTGGCACAACTGTCTGCCTCTGTGAGGCAAGTGGACCTCTTACACCACGCCCACCATTGTTGACAACCGTTGCCACACCAATTACCTCTTGCAAGGACTTGGTCACAATTGGGCCAGAAAATGGTGAGGAAATAAATTCTTCCAAGCAATGGACTTTTACCAGTTCTAATTCTCACCAAGCTCTTCCTTGGGGTGAATGCAAAATTCAATACCATGCAACATGCTCACATTCCAATTCCATGCATTGAATCCCACAATTCATGTAATAAACTTAAACAAGATCAACATCCACAATCCTTTGATATTGCAAACTCAAATCAAAGTTTTGTCAAGTTTACAAGAGCTTCCTAGGGAAAAATTCAGCTGCGCTTCCGCGTCTCGCTGAAAACCCTAAATTCCTTACCAAACATGCAAATTAAACAACCATAGCGGCCGGGGCAATTTGGGCAGCGCTTCCGCGCTAAGTCCTTGCCCCGTGCCAACAAGAGACTCCAATCAGCAGTCATTACTCCTATTCACACACTTTCAACCAATTCATGCACCATAGAATTTTACGGCAATTAACCTTGTCTTTCTTTCACACAACAAACACGCTTCAGCAATTCAATTCTAACAAGCTAACTCACGAAATTGACAAAGATGAGGGAAAGATCTCCCTAGCGGTGGTACGGAGTCTAGATCGATTAGCCTTCCGTGATCCCACGCTGCCGCATCACTCCCCCTCCGTCCAACGACTCTAGCTCCTAGCTCGTTGCTTCAAATTGGGCGTGCAAGGCGTCCTCGGAGAGACGACGACCTGATCTATGTTGTCTCCAAAGCTTAGCTCCTGAATCGCTGTAGATCGTGCGCAATGGCCCTTGAAAGTTCTGCAGCTCCGATTCGGTGGCTACCAAATTCCTCTTTTCTTCGAACGGCTCTAGCTCCTAGCTCGTTGCTTCAAATTGGGCGTGCAAGGTGTCCTCCGAGAGAAGACGACCTGATCTAGGTTGTCCCTAATGCTCAGCTCCTTCTCGCTGTAGATCGTGTGCTATTGCCCTTGAAAGTTCTGCTGCTCCGATTCGGCGGCTACCTAACTCCTCATTCTCCAACGGCTGTAAATCCTAGCTCGTTGCTCCAAATCAAACGAGGGAAGTGTGGTTGGAAAGAAAGTGACTTGATCTATGTCGTTATCGAAGCTCAGCTCCTGATTGCTGTAGATCCTGTGCTATTGCGCTTGAAAGTTCTGCTGCTCCGATTCGGCGGCTACCTAACTCCTCATTCTCCCAACAGCTGTAAATCCTAGCTCGTTGCTTCAAAGTGGGCCTCCAAGGTGTCCTCGGAGAGAAGACGACCTGATCTAAGTTGCCCTAATACTCAGCTCCTTTCTCGCTGTACATCGTGTGCTATTGCCCTTGAAAGTTCTCATGCTCCGATTCGGTGACTACCAAACTCCTCATTCTTCCAACGGCTGTAAATCCTAGCTCGTTGCTCCAAAACGAACAAGGGAAGTGTCGTTGGAAAGAAAGTGACTTGATCTATGTCATTATCGAAGCTCAGCTCCTGATCGCTGTAGATCGTGCGCAATGGCCCTTGAAAGTTCTGCAGCTCCGATTCGGCGGCTACTAAACTCCTCTTTTATTCCAACGGTTCTAGCTCGTAGCTCGTTGCTTCAAATTGGGCGTGGAAGGTGTCCTCGAAGAGAAGGCGACCTGATCTAGGTTGTCCCTAATGCTCAGCTCCTGATTGCTGTAGATCGTGTGCAATTGCCCTTGAAAGTTCTGCTGCTCTGATTCGGCGGCTACCAAACTCCTCATTCTTCCAACGGCTGTAAATCCTAGCTCGTTGCTTCAAATTGGGCTAGCAAGGCGTCCTCGGAGAGAAGACAACGTGATCTAGGTCGTCTCCTAAGCTCAGCTGCTGAATGGCTGTAGATCATGCGCTATCGCCCTCAAAAGATCCGCTGCTCTGATTTGGCGGTCTCCAAACTTCTCTTTCTTCCAACGGTTGTAAATCCTAGCTCTTTGCTTTAAATTGGGTCTGCAAGGCGTCCTCGGAGAGAAGACAACCTGATCTAGGTTGTCTCTTAAGCTCAGCTGCTGAATTGTTGTAGATCGTGCAGTATCGCTGTCGGATGCCATGTATTCACTTTATCTTCCCTTACACGTTTATTGGTGTAAAACCCGTGTTCAGGTGACTCGTGTATCGTTCCAGGGATTCTATGAAGTGACCAAGACAAGTAGTGCTAAAACAACCGAACCCACAAACGTTTCTAGTCCCAACTGATGTTTTAGCCTTGCAGGGCAAGGGTATCCCTTTGCAAGAGGGGATGCACAAAGACTCTTTCCCTTATCATTACTGTGGCGGAAACTTCCACACTTAGACTCTACTCACACACACACACACTAAGGCACACATTACGTCCTCACAACTAATCCGTCCTATCCGTCCGAACTAGCAGGTCACGCAGGCCGTCCTGGGTACCCTATCACCCTAACTACAATGACAGACTCCAAGAGCTCCGAATCCGGCTAGAAGACGTCTACACGTATTCTGGTCACATACTGTGCTTGATCCGTCCTCTGAGACTACAGAGGAACCCAAGTCTGTGGCAGCTGGAGGTCGGATTGGAATCCGTCCTCACACACTATACTCCCAGACCCTCCTAGACCGTAAGTGTTTACCACAGCAGTTTCCCTCTCTCAGACACCTAGACCAGTTCAAGACACAAGGCACTCAAGAATACGCCCAACCCGACTTCAACTCCACAGAAACGATCTAACAAAGAATCCGGATTCCTAACTCCCAACTCACAACACACAAGGTAGATCCGGCTTTCCAAGCACTCAACTGAAAAGGAGACAGGGAAATGATCACACCGAATATGCGCATAAGAAGGTTCGATTAACACTCAAGCAAGGAATGTTTAGGTGGCCAAAACTCCCACCTATAAGTACTTCTAAGTCAACGACTTAGATTCCTAATTGGATTGCGGCGCCGGCCTACCAGCCTACTCCTCAAAAAGCGAAGACGCATTCCCAAAAAGAAAACACTATATCGGCCTAGGACGGATTCCAATCCGACCTCCTAACTCTCCGCCGTCCTCTCGATCGGCCTCTAAGACGTCCTACCTCTTCTTCCTTCGCGAACTAACACCGTGCTTCGCCGCTTGATGCGCGTCGCGATACGCCCCGCCTTTCACTCTCTTGCCCGTATCCGTTATCACGTACTCGTCCTCGCTGGAGTTGGTCTCATCCCCGCTCTTCAACTCTTCCTCTTCGGAGTGCTCGAGGCCGATGTCGTGAAGCTTCTGGGCCCCGGGAGACTTCTCGTATTCCTCGGCCGTGAGCTTCCTCTTCGCGGTGCGAGTGTTCTTGGCCGGAGAGTCTCGGCTGGGGGGTGGTGCGTCCGTCTCCGTCTTCACCTTCGCCTTGCCCTTCGTGTCGGTCGGACTCGAGGGCCCAGCATCCGTCCTCGTTGGATCCGGCCGCGGGGTCTTGGCTGGAGTAGAAGTGAAGGCCGGCATGACTACCTCCTTCATCTGCTCCCGGACGGCGTCGAGCAGCACCTTGACCTCGGCGTTGCTCTTCTCAACCTTCGTGGCGTACGTCTTCGCCGCCAAGAGGAACTTCTTGAAGGTCTCCGCCTTGAATACTTCCGACTCCAGGATTCCGGCCTCGAAGAGGTTCGCCTTCTGCAGTACATTGGCCGGAACCTCGCAGATTTCGACGAGCTTTACGACCTGCTCGTTTGCCGTGATTACGGCCTGCCTTCCGACCAGGAGTTCCTCCTCCCTTCTTCTGACCGTCTCGCGAAGACGTCTATTCTCCAGGATCAGCTTGGTCACTTGCTTCTCCATCTATCGAAATTGCTCCGCGTCCGGCTTGGATTCCCACTTCTTTTTGACCTCCAGCAACGTCTTTACTCCAAATTCTTGGCATAGTTTTGCCAGCAGTCCTTGGTAAAAGAAATACTGGCACCTGGCTTCCGTGAAGTGGTGCCATGCTCGCCTCATGGGATCCGGGTGATTGGCGGACGGACTGAGAGGTGGGGGAAGTCGGGGGTCGTTTGGATTCATGGGGTTCTCCCAATCGGCCGTAACTTCCCCTTCATCCACCGGCCTCAAAGGCTGTCCTCCCTCAGTCTGCGTTCCGGCCTCGGTCGGGTTCGTGGGAGGGGACGGGGACGGAAGAATGATTACCTCTGGACCCGTCCGCGGTGAGGTTGCCTCCGGAGCTGGCTCTTCTGGCGCGTCCGGTGGGACGTCCCCGTTGTTTGATCCGACCTCGTCCTCCTCCTCGTCCGAGTACACGGCCTTGCTATCCGCGCTCTCCTCCGACTCGAACACGCCGTTGTTTTGCGACGACAGCGCGATCTCATAGTTCGACTCCTCCTCCTCCGTCAGCACCTCCTCCTTCTTGTACAGGTGGTAAAGAAAAGGAGTAATAGGGCTAGGACGGGTTTTACCTACATTCGCCCCAAGCCGGGCGACCAAGTCGCGGATGATCATCCCCCAGTCTACCTCCCGTTCGCCGAGCAAGGACCCCATGACGGTGTTGGCCAACCGTACGGTGATGCGGTGCGGCTTCACTCCGTGGATGATCGGCGCCAAGAATTTGATGATGGCGCGCTCCCTCGGATTCTTGCAATCTTCTATCGAGTAGCCGTTGTTCTTGTGCGGATCCCCGTGGAACGCCTTCTTCGCCCACTTTTGTTTCCGGCCGCACAACCCTACTCCGTTGTTTACGGTCAGGCCGTAAACAGCTCTCCAATGGTCGGCCGCCCAGGAAGCCGGCTTCCCTCTAACCGTCCCCTCGAACTCGTTTGGCGCGCCGACCTTGATCTCGCGCACCATCTCCGCGTCGCGCAAACCCCAGGGCGTGTCCAGCTGGCCGGCTAAGCCCATCCTCTCGAGGTCTTCCGTCAAGGATTTCTTCTTGTCCTCCTCGATCGGGATACACGACGACACGAGTTTGATGGAGATCTCCAACTCCTCCTGCTCTTGAGCGGAAGTGGACGCCGTTCCTGCCATCGGAAAGTAGTGGGACAAGAAATACAAGGTCGCCGGGCTGAGATCGGCCAGTGGGCCGGATCGGAGCTAAGGGACGGAAAGGAGAAGACGGAAGGCGAGGCGCAAAACGACAAGGAGCGCAGAAAGCGAGGAGGCAGGTGACGACAAGGGCGGACGGGTGGCCTTTTATCGAGGGGGCCGGAGTTAAGTCCGACCATCATGACATGGTCCGCCGCCATCATTGTCCTCTCCGTACGGAGTCGCCTTCTAGATTTCTCGCCATTATTAATTTCTTCGCCACTCCGTCCTTCACCTACCATCATAACTCCTAATCCGTCCTCTGACAGCACGTCCTAGCCGTACGGGGACAGAGTACGGATTGGCAAATCCGTCCTACTTAACACAAACTAGATTTTAACTAATTCATTTACTTGTAAAAACGTAATTGCCTTATAATATACGGCTTAGCAAATACATAGGTCGGATTCAAGACACTATACTTATTCTTAATGCGCATTAGAACTTAATGGCCAAAAATCGAAAAAACGGGGTCCGACAATCGCCCTTAAAAGTTCTGCTGCTCTGATTCGGCGGCTTCCAAAGTCCTCATTCTTGCAACGGTTGTAAATCCTAGCTCGTTGCTTTAAACTGGGTGTGCAAGGTGTCCTCGGAGAGAGGACGACCTGATCTAAGTCATCCTCAAAGCTCAGCTCCTGAATCGTTGTAGGCCATGCGCTATCGCCCTTAAAAGTTCTGCTGCTCCTATTTGGCGGCTACCAAACTCCTCTCCCTTTGTCCCTTCCACCTACACGCATCCCCACACACACACTAACGGCCTCTCCCCAAAAACACACCCAAATACTTAGATCTCAAAAAACTTCCCAAAACTACCTAAGGTTTTTTCCAAAAAAACACTGACACACACTTTTTTTTTTCCCCAAAAACTCTACATCTCCTCTTAGCACGCACACAATCCACTATTCACAGATCCCCTCCAAAAACTAGAACCCTAATTTCTCTCTCTCTCCCTAGTTGGATACTTGGATGTGGTAGAGTTTCATCCGGTTTTACCGGATGAAACTTTGTTCATCCAGCATTTCATCCGCGGCATTTAACTAATTACTTTGATTATGCTTATTCATTAAGATGATTCTAGGTAATTATGAATAATGATAAATTCCTAAAACGTAATCAAAAACATGTCATACTACTTTGACACAATTTAATATTGCTAATCTAGTATAAACTAAAGACTACCGGGCCATTTAGGCAAGACCCCTTCAATAATCATAAAATTTCCGGAAACCGAAGGAATTAGCCTGAATGTCCCAATTGGGGATTTTAAACATAAAAATATTAGACTGATGCTTGTAGATAAAGTTTTGTACAAGCGTAAACCGTTTCGACGGTTCACAGCTGTCGGCCATTTGCGGGGCATTTCTGCCAAAAAATGCAACGGACTCAGGGTCTCGAAGCTCGTGGGCAAATGCTCCCATTGGGCTCGCACGGTCACATGTGGTACAACTTACACCGCTCGGCATTTGTGCGAGCGGGAAAAGGTGCGCCATTTAATGTCGCGAGTTGAACGGTGTTGTTTGGGCGGACATCCCATACTTCGAATGGGCGTAGCCATATGGCATCGAATTTGTCCGGACATGAGCACTCGATTGTGGATAGAGTCCAAAATAGGGAGTCTAGCCTCGATTGCTATGCGCAAGGAGGGGATCTCGATTTCGATGGGTAAAACCGCCTCTATCCCATAACGGCGATAACGAGTTGACTGACTGTTGAGGGCATTGAGTGCTGAGGTGAGGAGTCGGATCCTAGCCCGCATCTCCAGACGAAGACGGTACTTCGATCTGCGAAGTCGGACTAGCCGTCGGTCGCGCTGGTCGGATTCAAGCTGCCACTCTGTCGCAACCCTTGCTAGCTCACCTTGGCTTACACCAACTTTTTCCCAACTCTAGCAAGTGTCACGAGCGCTAACTCTGCACATCCCCCACATGCACAAAGTTAGCTCTCCATACCAACCACCAAGCTCACTGCTTGGTTATCAATCCCTCTTACTCATGCAACCGGGACTCAACCCCTTCGTAGGTAGCCAATGGTTAGGTGCGGACTTCCACTTATGTCCAAGGCCCAACTTGGTGGCACTCCCATACCACGCGGCCTAACCGCACTTGGTGGTGTCTCCTCACCACCGCCCATGACCACCATGGTGACCCCAAGGCCACCAAGTAATCACAACGCCGGCGGTGAGACACCACCCCACATCGGTAGCACTCATGGTCCTCAATTTGCCTATATGAGTCCCCGTGGTGAAGCCCCAACACTAGCTCCCCACCGGGACTCACCTTGTCCTTATGAGCCACCGTGGTGAAGCCCCAACACTAGCTCCACCCACCGTGCCTCATTTTGCACTTTGAGTCCCCATGGTGGAGCCCCAACACTAGCTCCACCCATTGGGACTCACCTTGGCTTGGGAGTCCCCATGGTGAGGCCCCAACACTAGCCACACCACTGGGACTCCCACCTTGGTCACCACCAAGGCACCATGGGAGTGGGGAGGGAGACCAGCCCTCCCCATAGTATACTCTGTGGGATTCGGCAGCCCCCTGGTCCTAGGTGAAGGGCTGGACCCTCACACCTCTTAGTTTTGGAAGACCACCCAATCTCCCAATGCCTTAGCCGCTGGAAGGCCCCGGAGACTTCCCGAACCTTCCAGGGCTCGTATCTACCTCGTCCCGCATCCAAACGCGACGAGCGACCACTCTATCGACATCTACTCGTCAAGTAGATGCCGATAGACACCTTACTTGCCTCATTCCGACAAGTATTGAGGGAGTTATGCCCCTCTGAAGATTCGGGAGTCCCGGGCCAGCTTCCCAGTCCAGCACTGTCCCTGGACAGCACTCCCTTTAGTCCCACAATCTTCCAACTCCCATAACTTTTAGCTCACACCTCCAACTGAGGTGCTCCTTAGCATCCCGGAATCGTGGCAACATGAGCTTCCATAATCTCATGTCCATTCCGTCGTGGCTCCTAGTCTCCGTGGGTGAGAGGCGTCTCCAACGCCCGGGGTCCTCTCCCACACTAGGCCCACTTAGGTTCCCTTCACCTTGGCACCCCAAGGCCCGGGCGTCACTCCGGTGTCCCCCTTGGGCCCTTGGTGTTGCGGGCACTCCTCAAGGAGAGGTGCGCGACACACTCGGTGTTGCGTTCGTAAACAGTGTTGAGTTGCTGTTGGAGTTGGCGGGCCTTCGTGTCGGCCTGCGAATGCTGTAATTGGGCCGTCTGCAGCTCCTGTTGGGTCGTTGCTAGCTGCTAGTCGGCATTGATCAACGTCGTTTTCGTAAATGTGAGCGTCAAATTGGAAGCTTGTAGTCGCTCATCATGGGCGTGAACCTCCGTCAACAGCAGGTTGCGGTCGTGAGCAGTCTGCAACTCTAGTTGCAAGGCTGTCATGCGCTGTTGGGTCTCCTCCAACTCCTTCACGGTTTGTTCGGTCTCCTGACGCAGCCTGGTTAAGTCGCCGGTGAGGCGAGATCGCTCCAAGCCGGCCTTGTCGAGTCGACCCTGCAGTTCGGCCTGAGCTTGCAAAGCTTGGTGGAGCTGAAGGCTGAGGTCGACTTCATGTTGCTCCGTCTCGTCCAGGTGAGGTCGGATAGCTGTAAGTCCCCGGCGGATGGTCACGGACTGAGCTAACGCCCGACCTCTGGGAGAGTCGAGAGTCGGCTCCTGGCAGGGTTGTCATATCGGGCGTGTTGAGGCAATCGGGCGGACAAAACGGACGTACAAGTTGTCCCGGACGGACGGGCGTGCCCGCCCACCTTGTTTGAAGGGGGCGTGTAAATTTTTCATGGGTAAGAACTTTTGCAGTAAAAAGCCACGTAGGATGTGACGTGTAAGTCCATCGCCGCGTCGGGGCGGGTGAACTTTTGTTAGAGCGGGTGAACTTTTGAAGAGGCGGGTGAGGGGTCGAAGGGGCCGGGGGAGGGGGGGCAGGGCGGGGGAGGGTGGGGGTTAGGGGTTGGGAAGGGGGGAAGTTAGGGGTTGGGAAGGGGGGGGGTAAGGGGGGTAAGGGGGTAAGGTGGGTTAGGGGGGGGGGATAAGGGGGGAGTAAGGGGGGTTGATGCGTTTTCATTTTTTTTTAAAAATATTTTCTTGAATTATTTTTTCGAGAATTCTTTCAAAAAGAAATATCGTAGTATTTACGAATTGATGCATGCATAGGTTGAGTGGTATTTGGCAAGGTATGCATATGAGCGGTTGGAAGAGTGAGGAGGGGTGGGAATAAGTAAATATGTGCACCCAAATCAAAACAATGCAATTAAATATGTCATAGGACTAAGTACACATGCATCGAATAAGAGAAATTGCCTTATTTTTCATACATAAGGCAAATGTAATGTAGTAAAAAGTAGAAAGCATGAATAATAATATGATATAATATAATTCATAGTGAATAACGATACAACGTAGATATAAGGAAATTATATATATTCCCACAACACATAATCTGAACTTCTCTAATTGTTTTTTTCTTTTTCAATAAACTTATGCACTATAATAGACTAATAATAGTGTCTAATAAAGGACTACAATAATGATGAGAAGTTCTAAAATACCCAAATAGATAATATAAGTCCGTTCTACTTATTAAAACGATTTGATCGCTGCACCCTTTCAGTGGATGTACCCTCCATGTTGGGATCTCGGATAAGGTCTTGGATAACAACGTCATCATCATTGGGCGCCTCATCGCACTGTGGGTCACCATCATCGTCATCGTCGTCGTTGTTGCCACGTTCAATATCATCGTCGTCGTCGCTACCACTTGAAGAACAAGTAGACTCATTGCGAAGAAGGGCTATTTTTTCGCCGTATAGATTTTCCTCAAGTCTAATAACCTTGTGTCTCTTTGCTCTGGACACTCCCCATCCGAATTCATCGGCGGTCCTCTAGGAACAACAAAAGCTGGTGTTGATGAAGTGCGACCAGGAACATATGTGTCCACGAATGGTTCAATTACCGTGTTTGAGTTCCTCCCCCCTATTCCTAATGAAGAACGTCTACTTGGCCTGGAAGACAAGACATCGCCAACATTTTGTCCCCCTCCATCTACAGTGTCTGCAATGCCTCTAGGCCGTAACTATCCGTTTTGTAGTGGATGTTGAGCCTCCAAACCCTCCGCGGTCTATGTTTCCGCTAGGAGTGTTAGTTCCCCCACGTCCTCTAGCTCCGTTTCTTCCACGTGCTTGGTGGTATTGTCCCATTGGATGATAGATAGCGGGCCTAGGGATAATAGGAGGCCTCCCACGGGACCCATCAGATTGGGAAACTCTTTCACTAGCATTTGTTGCTCCTCCACTAGTATTTGGTGTAGGTGTATTTAGCCCAGAGACTGTTCTGGCGACCGGAATATCCGCGTGCATAGGGTCAACATCATCGGTGAATTTGAATGCATCGTGAATCCTACTGATATTCGGATCAAGACATTGGGGCGCAACAACGGGTGTAATAGTTCTCCCAATCCCTCCCAATCTTGATGCATTTGGGCTATTTCCCACTTCTCGCGGGGCCACATCTTCAAAACGATCCACGATTGTTGTATAGGTATTGGGAGTTCCAATAGTACCAATTGTGCCATCTTCTCCCTCGTTCTGCTCATTGTCCTCATTGTTTCCGAAAGAGGGGTGGTTGTAGTTAACATCATGAGCGGGTATGGTTTGATTTGCTTTACGATTTAGCCCATGATCTGAATCTTCGTTTTCCGAATCCGATACTGTAATCCGCGCTTGATTGATGCCGACATCAGGGCGATTGTCTGGCGATGGAATGCGACGAGTAGGACTTGTACTCCATGCTCCAGCACCCCAACGGATTGGCTCTTGGTCGTCGTCCATTGCATCGTCTTCATCATAATATTCCCTACTCTCCCCTAGAAGGTCCGCACCTTCAGCCCAGAGATCTGGATTTTGTCGGTACTCTCTACCTTCCCAATTGGCTTCCATGTCACTATCGTCCTCCTCTTCTAGGAACTCTCGGTTGGGCTCATCTACCGGAACTGGGCCGAGGGCATCTGGGTCTGAATCCTCTGAGTTGGCATTGTCTTCATACCAGCGAAGTGGTTCGGGCCCTGGTCTTTTCTGTAATACACGGCCACTGATATAGATATACACTAATGTCTCTGCCTTTTCTGGGCCTAACCGATTTTGGCTCTTATTGTGCACAAATGAGTAAGCACTCCAATTACGCTCACATGAACTAGCTGAGCATGTGAGAGAGAATATGCGAACCGCTATTTTGGAAAGGTATTGATCTCCAATCCTATACCACCATTGATGGGGGAGCATGTTCATTGCACGGATGTTGAAGGCAATGTCCGGGCTATATGGCCCTGTACCTTCATCATACTCTTGTAATTCGGATATGACGTCTTCATACTTCACACCCACCACGTCTTTTAATTTCTGAATTACACGATATAGCGTACGGAGGGCTACGCCATCTTGCTTTAGCGCTGCATTCTCCTTGAGATATGGATTCAAGAGGGCAGCTGCGTAGTGAAGATCCGTAAAACACATGGCCCTCCTCGCTTTGAATGAATCCTCCAATATTGTTGCAATATCTGGTCGAACGCTAAATGGTGGATCCCTGAATGAAGTCACATGTTGATGCAATCCTTGTAGTATGAGCCATACCTTACCCATTGCGGGTTCTCGGCCATCAAACACGCGTAATGCTTTCAAATCCTCTTGCGTCATGTAAATGAAATTTTTACACCGGTGCCAGAAGGCCCCATCCTCAATGGTGCGCACGATATTGCACCAGGCGGTGGCTGCCCGCTCCCCTCCCATTCTGTCCCTCAAGGTATTGGTATAGTTCTGAACTTGGGGATGGTCTTTCAGTGCCTCTAGGATAGGCTTGAGTTTGACGAGTCGGTCCATCATCAACATATTGCATGCAAAGCGCGTCTCCCCCGGCACCAGGATTGAGAGTTTAGGACTCAATTCACGAAATGTTGCCATTGTTGCATGATGGTTCCTAATATAATGGCACAACTTTCTTGCCCTCTCGATAAGGTCCTTGAAGATGTCGATTTTTGCCCAATCTTCCAACAGGTGATCCAAAGCATGAGCCATTCATCCTTGCGAGAAAATCCATGGATACTCCTCGATGATACATTTCATTGCTCCAAGCATGTTTGCAGCATTATCCGTACACACTGCAGTCACATTCTTAGGTCCCACCTTCTCAATGAATACTTTGAGTTTGTCTGCTATATACGTCGCACATTTTGTTTGCCCAGTGGTGTCAATGCTTCCTAGAAATACATCTCCAGGTGGGCACGTCATCATCACATTCATGAGGGGCCTACGATTAACATCGTCCCAACCATCGGTGCATATGGACACCCCATACGCGGATTTTGCAAATCCAGTTCTTGACTCAATCTCCTTCTCGTCTCGCAATCTGCTGGGTTCTATGAGATTAGTCCTGAATTGGTGATAAGATGGAGGAACATAGTCAAACCTCGCCTTGGAAGTTGCTAAAACCGCTTCAATAAAAAACGGATTCCTGGCCACGTTAAATGAGATATTTGCGTTATAGAAACAATATGCTCACTTTTCATCCAATTCTCTTCTCTTCGCGGTGTTCAAAGATTCCTCCATGCTACGTTGGCGTACTGCTACGGACCTCGTAGAATTTGATGCGCCTCGGGTAGTTGACATGGAGTGTGGATTCTCACGTCCCTCTATCACGCACGCATCCCGACCTCCTCTGTGAGGACTTCCACCCCTCACTCCAACCCCTGTGTTTGTATCAACACCTACATGGCATGAAGAACCACTAGGAATTCCCTTGGAGGGACCATCTGTAGTAGAATCTCCACCGTGCATGTCTTCATCACTCATTCTGGCGGGAACTATGCCCCCACAATTTGCAAACCTGCTGCGAACACAATGGGGTACAAGGGAACACACACTCTTCTCGGATTTTGGCATGTAGCCTAGGTGCATGAATGCTCGAATTCGTTTGTAGGTGAATGTTGTGTTGCAAAAAACACAAGTAATGTTCCCATCATCATGAAATTCATACCACGAATTCCACTCTCTTGTTGTCCTCCGTTGGCTTCCTATCGCATTCGAGCCTAAAGGATGAAGGCTCTAGTGGCCAATTTGGTATATCATGTAAACCCTCTTAATAATTCTTTGCTCTATTCTCTTGCGTGAACCAATTTTGACATTACCTCCGCTGTCAGCTAGCGCTGGTTGCCATCGTTGTAGAAAAAAATTTGAAAACCTCCTCCCAATGTGCTGAAACGCCCTTTTCCAATCCCCAATCCAACCCTCACGAAGAGAAGTGGATCTTGAGAGCTAGGAGGGGCGGGTTACAAATGAGAAGTTCGTCCCTTATATAGTGGTTGGACCCTCATGGTACATGGATGGGAAGATGGGGATTTCAATGGGGGTAGGGGCGGGTTACGGGGGAGGGGCGGGTTACGGGGGGAGGGGCGGATTAGGGGGAGGGGGATTAGGGGGAGGGGCGGGTTACGGGGAAAAGAGGGGCGGGTTACGGGGCGGGAAGAGGGGGGGTACGGGAGTAGGGGGTGTAGAGGAAGGGGAAAGAGGGGGTAGAGGGAGGGAAAAGGGGGGGCGGGGAAAGGGGGGGTGGGGGAAGGGGGGGCGGGGGAAGGGGGGGGTAGGGGAAGGGGGATAGGGGGAAGGGGGGGTAGGGGGAGGGATAGGGGGGGTAGGGGGAGGGATAGAGGGGGAGTAGAGGGAGGGATAGAGGGGGGGTAGAGGGAGGGATAGGGGGGTAGAGGGAGGGATAAGGGGGGGTAGGGGAGGGGGAAAGGGGATGGGAGGTGGGATAGGAGAGGGAGTAAGGACACGTGCTGCGTTTTTTAAATGTTGTTTAATTTTTTTCAATTTTTTTAAATAAAATGTTATTTGAAGAAGGATGAAATAAACATAACACTACCTAGTATATTTTCTAGTCTTAATATAAATTGTGATCGTAAAATCAAATATATGATTAAACCATTAGGATGATAAATTTATTTGTAATATAATATTGGGAAGAAGATTGAAATAAACATAACACTACCCACCAGTATATTTTCTAGTCTTAATATAAATTGTATATTCTCTAGTCTTAATATAAATTGTGATCGTAAAATCGAATATATGATTAAACCATTAGGATGATAAATTTATTTGTAATTAATATTAAGATGGAAGATTAATTAAAGATAACACTACCCACCAGTATATTTTCTATTCTTAATATAAATTGTATATTCTATAGTCTTAATATAAATTGTGATCGTAAAATCAAATATATGATTAAACCATTAAGATGATAAATTTATTTGTAATATAATATTGGGAAGAAGAATCAAATAAACATAATACCACCCACCAGTACATTCTTTACTCTTAATATAAATTGTGAGCGTAAAATCAAATACATGATTAAACCATTAGGATGATAAATTTATTTGTAATTTAGCATTGGGAAGAAAAATGAAATAAACATAATAGAAGGTGGGATTGGAGAAAAATAGCACACATTTTAAGAATATCATTTTTTTTGGAACGTGGTACCTCGACTTTGAAATAGAGGGGGGAATTGGTTTGTAGTGGGGCAATTTTGAATAAGAGGGGGAAATACGGAAACTTCATTTCTCTCTTTCCTTGGATCCCCCCTTGACTCCTTCTTCCACCTACCGGGTATTTTTAAGGTAATGAAGTCCAAACAATCCTCACTAAAGCCGGGATTTGGACTTTCTCGGATATAGTAGGGGGGATGTTTGACTTTTCTACGATTGTATTGAGTATGCCTTCCCTTCCCTCCTCTTCTATCCCCTCACCCCCCTCACCTTCACCCCCCCTCACACCACTCACCCTCACTTCCCTCACCCCCTCACCCTCACTCCCCTCATTCCCCCTTACCATCATCGCCCTACCCCCCCGGTACCCGCCCTACCCCCCCGGTACCCGCCCTACCCCCCATGGTACCCGCCCTACCCCCCCCCCCGGTACCCGCCCTACCCCCCATGCTACCCGCCCCTCCCCTTCGTAATCCGACCCTTCCCTCTCACCCACCCCACGTAGTTTTTTGAAAAAAATTTGCCATCTCTCTCACCAATCTTGTGTTTTGCAAACAAGCATAATTAATGGGACAAACAAATCCAATCATTCTCTTATTAAAGCTGAGATTTGGAGTATCCCGGATATAGTGAGGGAATGTTTGGATTTCTAATGTTTGGATTGACCATCATTCCACTCCTCTTCCACTTCCTCCCCTTCTCTCCTCTGCCCTCCCCTTCTCTCCCCACTCCTCCCTTTCTTCTCTTCTCCTCCCTTCTCCACCCCCCTTACCCGCCCCCCCCTAACCCTCACCTAACCCTCACCCCTCTCACTTCACCTCTCTGCCCCCACACTTTGGATTGACATCCGCTACCGGTATGTTTATTTTTTTATTGTCCTATCATGTTCATAAGAAATTTATTAGATATGGATTCAAGATTTAAAATAATTTTTTTCTCCCACTTAACTATTTATCAAGCTAACCATACAATGACACCATGATAATTAGCATTCACATGATCATATGATTATAAACACATGCATAGAGTGTGCCAACAAGTTTGCAAAAGAAAAGCATATGTATTTCAGTAGTGTTTAACGATATAGAAAAAGAGAAGTATATCTTGGTTGCTACACAACTATGAAAATCGACAATTAGTTCTCGTCCATTGCTGCACCGCTTGGGCCGACCTCGGCATCATTCGTACCCTCCGGCAAATCTTCACCCCCGCCCAATCGAAGTCGACAAATTGCTGATTGAGTCCTCCTCGCAGGCCCGTCTTCTTCAAGAATATCCCTCAGGAATTGCGATTGTTGCATGGCTCGAAGCATGCGTCCGGTTTGGGGACTATGTTGTTCCATCAGAAAATCAATGCTTCGGTGGTGTAAAAGTTCTGCCCAGTCGGATTCATCCGTTGCCCAATTCATCTCGTAATCGCGGTCGGAACGCTCTTCCGACGAATACATCATTCCATCGAACTTCCATTTTAGCCCTCCTGGATGAATCCCAAATCGAAACTCCTTGTGCGCTTTGTTCCAATACCCGCTGTAAACCTGGTAGAAGAAGTTTTGCTTGCCATTGGCATTTGAGACATTTGATGGAATTAAATGATGGCACGCCCTCGTAATTGCCTCCGGATCCCTTTCCCAGCCGAAATCCAGGGCAGCCAACTGCTTCTCTATAGAAGTGCAAGACAATTTCCAACTCCATACCAAGTCTTCTCCCCATTTCCCTTTGTGTTTAGGGGCATTGGTTTCATTATACTCCCAATGCGGTGGCATGTAATCCTCTAATCCAAAAAGGTTGTACAAGCGCTTGTGAAAGGGAGATTTACATAGCGGACATCGTCGTCGAACAACCATGAAGCCAATCAGGCAAATCGGATGAAACAAGTGGCGGCAAGTGCCTACGCAAAATCCTCCTTCAGGTCCAAAGGGGTTGCAACACATCGCACAATTTTCACCATTCGTCACGAACGTTGCTAGTGCAGGCCACTGTTTGGCTGCTTTCTTGATGTCCATCGTGTTTTCAAAATCCCACTCGCACTGGGCCCAATCAATTGTTCCATCCGGTTTTTTTGGCAATTCGTCCGGAAACATCTCGTCTACAATTGCCCATGATGTCAAACCAAATACCCGCTCTTGATTATGATCCTTTCATGTCCTTTCGATCTTCCTCAACTCCTCAGCTATTTGGTCACCCTTGGCGACGGATAAAATGCATGTCAACTTCCACTGGTAGTATTGCTCAGCCATCTGATTCATTCGACTCTTCAAGACCTCATTATCTCGTCGAACATCTACCAAATCAACTTCAAGGGGTGTTGCGGGCGAGCCTAATACCTCATTATCTGGTCGAACATCTACCAAATCAACTTCAAGGGGTGTTGCGGGCGAGCCTAATACCTCATTATCTGGTCGAACATCTACCAAATCAACTTCTAGGGGTGTTGCAGGCGAGCCTAATCCTTCGTTGAAATCTGCATTATCGAATGCCAAGGAGTCAAGCACACTTCCTATGACCAATCCGTTTGGACTAGTCGATGTACTAGGTCGTGTTTGTGATGTAGAGGCCCCCTTCCCCTTTGCCATGGCCCCCTCAAGCTCCATGATACGTTGCTGCTTGAATGAGATCTCGTCGCTAGCTCTCCGCATGTCCTCTTTCAGCCGTTGATTCTCTTCCTTCAAGCGTTGATTTTCTGCCATCAATTGCTGAATCTGGCCTTCTCTTGTATAAAAATGCTCCATCTCAACAGACAAATCTACTGGTGGAATTTCATCCGGCACGACCCCATCCACAACAACCTCCACTTCTTGGGGCTCAATGTTTCCACCAACTGCATGAACCATCTCCACATCTACTATGTCGGGAAGTAGCTGCACCGGAACTAGTTGTCTTACTTGAGCCACTGGAGCCATGGACATAGGCTCTAATGATCGAGCTAGCCTCTTCCGCTTATTCCTTTCCATTGTTTTGCGTCGAGGTAAAACTATCTCGTGGGAGCCATCGGAGTCGGAATCAGGCGGGGAGTCAGACATATGGTTATGAGGGTCTAATTCCGTAGGTCTGTCGGCCGTGGGAAACCACTCAGGATCCTCTACCGCCCAAGTTCCAAAGCCAGGGAAACCATTTTGTACTCGTCGTTCTCGAGCCTTGCCTTCTAAACCCTTCAGAGTAGACCAATCGAACCTCTTCTTTAAAATGATCTCCACATGAATGTCGCGCACTAAATATAACCCGACCTGGTTCTTGTTTGGTAACTTCGTGGAGTAAAGGAGTTGGTAAATTTGAAGACATCAGGAAAGGAACTCCGGGTTGGTGCAGTAGCGGAAATTGGCCTTGTTGCTTCTCAAGTGTAAAACATGGCGTTCAGGCTGGAAGGATTTGTCGATGTGGCACCACTCAATGTATTGCTTTGCATGGTCAAAATCCCATGGGTCAGCTACATCTTCCCAGCCTCTGAATGCCAATTTTAACGGATTATTTAACACATGAAGACGGGCCCGCTGCTGTTTTCCTTGTCGCACTCGTTCTTTGTCTTTTACTTCCTTGCGGATCGCACCTGGTGTCGCCATCGTTGTAGAAAAAAAATTCGAAAATCTCCTTCAAATGTGCTCAAACGCCCTTCTCCAATCCCCAATCCAACCCTCACAAAGAGAAGTGGATCTTGAGAGCTAGGAAGGGCAAGTTACAATGGGGGAGTCCGCCTCTTATATAGTGGTTGGACCCCCCCTCCAACCGACCCTAGCACCAAGCCAGGGCAGATTCCCCAAGGCGGGGCGGGTGACTCGGCCGAGGGGGGCGGAAGAGGGGGGGGGGCCAGGGCGGGGGAGGGAGGGCGGCCAGGGCGGGGGAGGGGGGAGGGCCAGGGCGGAGGAGGGGGGGGATAGGGGTTGGGGGGTTAGAGGGGGGGGTTGGGGTTAGAGGGGGGTTGGGGGTTAGAGGGGGGTTAGGGGTTGGGGGGGGGATTTAGAGGGGTAAGGGGGTTGCTTTATTTTAAATTTTTTTTAAACTTTTTTTTAATTTTATAAATTTTTTTTAATTCTTTTGATTTTTTATAAAAAGATTTTTTAAAATTTTTTTAGGGGCGGGGGAGGGGGGGGAGGTTAGGGGCGGGAGTAGAGGAGGTAGGGGCAATGTAGAGGGGTTAGGAAAGGGGTTAAGGGGTAAGGGGGTTAGCGGCGTGCTTTATTTATTTTGTATTATTTTTTTACTTTTTTTAAAATTTTTGTTTAATTTTTCAAAAAAATATTTTTTGATTTTCTAAATTTTTTTTTTCGTGGTATTTACAAACCGATTCATGCATAGGTTGAGTGGTATTTGGCAAGGTATACAACCAATAAATATGTGCACCCAACTCAAAACAATGCAATTAAATATGTCATACGAAGATGTACAAATGCATCGAATAAGAGAAGTTGCTGCGTATATTATATGTATGTGCACAATTGGAAGTACATATAGTATTGTAATTATCCATGCAATCCTTCTACATACAATAGGCACACGCTAACTTTGGGGACCGCTAAACTAAATAGCTGAAGTACGGAAACAACACATGGGCATGGTCCAATTAAATGGATACTTTTCCAAGGCCTCTTTAACATCGGACATGGTCAACCTTTTGGACACATCCGGGTCCTGGAGGCCTTTTAATTTGAAATTGAGGTACTCGTGATTAATGGCGCGGTCTGTGCGGTGTGGCAAAAAGTACTTCATATCGTACTCTTCTTGCCAAATGTGTTGTGCATACCACCCGGCGGAGAATGCATCAGCTGCCTTGGAATATATGTGTTTGCATTCCATAAACTCAAGGGGATTGTCAGACCCGCGTGGACCATACAAAAACCATAATTCCGGTGCCACAAATTTTCGCCATTTGCGTTCTTCATCCAACTTCTCTTGCTTCGCAAATCCATACTTGGATGGCGCTTGTTCCACCACTCGACTTGAAATCCCCTAATCACAAAGCCCAATGTAAACCGTATCTGGTTTCCAATCATCGAAATGCAATAGAACATTGGTTGGAGTAATGTCGTTGTGTAGATAATTGTGTTCATGACACTTTTCCACAATGACAAGCAACGACAATGCCAAGTCAAGTCATCGTTTACGGAATGTTACAACCCAACGTAGTTGTATATCGGATAGCCCTGAGTTTCGCTCTTTTGGAATGTCGTCGTATTCCAAGTGATTTGGGATTTTCTGATTGATATGGATGTCAAAATCTTTGAAGCTACCTCCGTTCCACCATAGAGAAAATCCATCCATTGTTTTAGGATGCAAGTACAATAGTCTGATGATTCGAGGGTGCTTTACTGGACATCCACCCGCCTCATTTACGATTGCCATCCGCTTCTCCCTCTCGTTCTTCACGTTCGTCAATTGTTTACGCGCGAATGGAATCCAACTATGAATATGTTGAAGTTTTGTAAGCACCACCTTAGTAACCTTCCCATATCCACCTTGGATACGTTGTCCTGGCATAGATACCACGGTAACGGTTGATTCTAGCCACTTGAAAGTTCCACTGTTGCAATGAGACATAACAACATCCTCGGCTTTTAATTTCCATCTCTCATTCCTCTTCCCACGAGCTTTCGAAAAGGATTGACCAAAACTTTTCACTAAATCTTGCTTTGAAACTAGTTCCTCATCTTCAATTGTCCATTTGCTCTTGTCTATCAATTTCTTCCCCGAAATATACGTCCAGGCGTCTACGGTGTTGGTAGTCAACTCTACCACTCTGAGGTCCAACCATGCACCGTGGTCGTAGAAGTTGGTCCAATCACAAAGTTCGTAATTGTTTTAAAAACAACGCTCGAGGTATTGGTGAAGATCGTGACACAAATTGTTAAATCCTTCCTCATTCGCCCCAAGGTAAGACCTATGCAAATCTGCCATAGTTCGTATCTCATAGAAATGTATACCACTCCGTCGAGCAAATTTGGGATACTCCTCGGTTGGCATAAGTGGTGCCTCTTCCTCCTGTGGCAAGATCGAATTGTTCTTTTTTGACCCTTTACTTTTTTTCTTTTTTCCCTTTCTTTTCCGTGATCCCGAGGAAGAAGGGTTTGTAGATTCTGTCTCCTTTGGAATTTCCTCTGTTTCTTCACAACGATCAAGGGGGGTTTCCAAATCTTGATTTCCGTGTCGCATACTCAAACCTTGGCTCCCTTCACCCTCCATTTCGAATCTGAGAAAAAAACGACAAAAACTCCTCCCTCGTGCTGAAAAAACACCCCACCAAGTGCCCACACTAACTCAGTGAAGAAGTAGTGCTTGGCAACTAGCGGAGTGAGGTGAAGAATGAATCAACTTGGCTTTTATAGGGGAGGGGAGTGGAGGCACTTGGAGTTTGGAAAAGGAAAAGAAGGGTGGGCCCAACCCGGCCTCCCCCTCCCCCTACCCCTCGCCCTCCCCCTCCCTCTACCCCTCCCCCTGCCCCTACCCCTCCCCCTCCCCTACCTTGGCCCCCCCTCCCCCGCCTTGCCCCCCCCCTCCCCCGCCCCTAACCCCTTTCACCCGCCCTGTCCTAAGCCTACATGGCGCATACGTGGCGGCCAAGTGGCTTGGTTTTTACCCAAATCCTTGCCACGTCCTCGTTTTTTTCCTAAATTAAAAGTCAATAGAGGTTTGACCGTATCAGGCGAGCGAGAGCTCTATCGGACGGACAAGGCGGACGGACGGGCGGGGTGCCCGCCCGGTATGACAACCTTGACCCCGTTGATGTTCTCTTTGCGTGAGGCACACGCGTGAAGTATATCAAGGTAAAACTCCATGCGGAGTTTACTTGCGTAATGCTTCCATTTTGCATTTGTATTTTTGGCAATGTCGTTATAGTACACACAAATTGCGGGGGTGGAATATGTGTCATTTATCAAATTCTTCTCTAAACCCGCAATCTCGTTGCCCTTCTTGAACAAGAAGAGCAGTGTCACTTCCGGAGAAACTGACTACTTTGGCACGTTATCTAGCAGTTCTGCTTTAGCGGGCGTATGTAGAAACCTTCGTCTCATATTTGAAGAGTTCACGAGCACCAAATGCTGAGGCGACCCGTATGTCGTTGTTATTAAGAAGGATGAAGAGCCAAATTTTTGGAGTATCAATCGTGGGCTCAAAATAATCTTGCATGAAGTTCAAGAACGGATCGATGGCACTTTGTGTAACGATCACGGAGCTACGTGGAATGTTCCGAACATCCAATACAGCGAGGTTTACCGGCCTACTAGTGTATGTATACATAGAACTTACAACAAGCGCCCTGTTAGAGCAGTCTATTCCTCTCATCTGTACTCCTTCTGTACTCCTGCGTATTTGGTATTTCAAGGCCATAAACCTTGTCAACATAAACTGTACTCGGAAAAGTTCCCACAAGTAGGTTGAATTTCAGTGTACTCAAGTCCGAAATCGTCCTGACGTACTAATACTACAAGACTTGGTCAGCTGTTAGAATCCCCGGTAGCGGCGCCAGAATTTTACATGTCGGATACCATGTATCAACGTTGTCTTCCCTTATACGTTTATTAGTGTAATACCTGTGTTTGGATGACTTGTGGATCTTTCCAGGGATTCTGTGAAGTAACCAAGACAAGTAGTGCTAAGACAACTAACTCCAATCCTTTCTATCCATAGACTTATGTTTCAGCCTTGCTTGACAAGGGTATCTCTTTGCAAGAGGGGATGTACAAATACTCTTTCCCTTATGTTTTAAGTGGCGGAAACTTCCACGTCTAAACTCTTTTGACACACACACACACACAAACTTAGGCATAAATTACGTCCTCACAACTAATCCGATCAGGCCGGATTAGCAGGTCACGCAGGACATCCTGATTGCCCTATTGCACTTATTACAATGATTCCAAACCCCCAGCTTACAACTCGGAAACAATAGATACAACTTCTAAGCACTTGACTTTGAAACGAGACAGAGTGTCGCGACCCTAATTACTCCAACTCTTCTTTTTCTTAGTGAGCCTTACTTGGTAGTGGAATCACGGCTCACTTAGTTGGTAGCAACCGGCCACGACTTTGCTAACACTTACATGTGCCCCACACACACAATGTTAGCACCATTCTAAGTCAAGGTGTCCAACCCACCTTGACTCCATAACTCATACCGGATACTCATTACCCGGAACTCCCACCAACATATGGGCGTGCCACTTGGTGGCACGGGGCGGCCTTCCACAAATGTCCAAGCTCCCAAGGGTGCTACAAATCACCCCCGGAGCTAACCGCCCTTATCCATTGTCCAACTTCCCACTAGTCCCCTTCCACTCTTGTTTCTCACCCCATTCGGGACTTTGCCGGAAATCCTCCCAGAATCCGGCACTAGTTTTTTTCCGGGGACTAGTTTGGAGCGGGACTCTTTCCAACCCAATGTTGCGAGATGCTCAAGAGCATCCCACAATGCCCAAGATGTAGGAGTGAGGCTTCCTTTCCATGCCTCACCTTTTTGAGTCATTCCCGGTCACTCCCGGGAACCGGCACTACTTATCACGGGGACTAACTTGGAGAGGGACACTTCCCAACCCCATGTTTAATGATGCTCCAAAGCACTCTCCATTTTCCACAAGGTGCGGGAGTGAGGCCCCATCCCAAGCCTCACCCCTTAGAGCCACCCCGGCTCCTCAAGGCACCATGTGCAAGTGAGGAGGGAGACCACCCCTCCTCATAGTACTCTCTGGAGTCTTCGTCAGGCCCCCCCCTCTTGTGTTGAGGGGCCTTCCGTGACACACTTTTGTTTGGGAAGACCACCCGTTTTTGCCTTAGCCTCAAAAACGGGCCGTATCTTCTTCTCGGGCTAACTTGTAGCTCAGTTATCCAAATGGGACGTGCGAGCCCATTTTCGACATTTACTCTTTGAGTAGATGTCGATGGACTCCTCACTTGTCCCAATCAAAGCTTCCATGTGGGAGCTATGCTCCTCTGAACATTCGGGAGTCCCGGGAGGCAGCAGTCCCGGAGTCCCGATGCTTTGGAGAGCCATATCTCCCAAAGCATTGCTTTGCTCCTCACGAGCCTTAGCATTTTGGAAAGCTCATGTCTGGAGCTTTCCAAAGACATGCAACATGTTGCCATCCATGAAGGACGACATTTTGAGTCCCGAAAGGCAACACTCCCGAGTCCCGGAGTGTCCCGGAACGCGCTCCAACTTTGGAGAGTCATATCTCATGACTCACAACTCCAAATCGCGCGTTCTTTGGACCCATGGATGCGTGCTCAAACAAGGTTTCCAACCATGTAAGACACGCCACCAAGTTCGTCCCGAGCACGACGCCATTGCGTGCTGTTTGGTCAGGACTCCCCTTGGTCAATTCACCTTGTCTCTTGCCAAGCCCGGGGCGTCACTCCCGGGGTCCTCTTGGCTCACTACGGTGTTCGGGCATCCTTCGGAAAGGGATGTGACACTGAGCAAAGATCACACTGAATATGCGCATAAGAAGTTGTTTGATTGACAAGTAAGGAATGTTTCGGTGACCAAACATGCACCTATAAGTACTCCAAGTCAAAAGGCTTTGAGCCCTAACAACTAAGCAGCGGTCGTTCTACATGGCCTACTCCATGAGAAGCGACCCGCTTTCCCAAAAGGATTCTACCTACTGTCCTAGGCCGACTTGCTTACTCTAGGCCGGATTCTAACTACGGATTGTGAATCCGTCCTACTTTCTCCTATCCCTTCCACTTACACCATGCTTTGGCCGTTTCACAGGTATCGCCGAAATTTGGCCTGTCCGGATTCTCTTCTCTTGCACGATCATGAATTCCTCGTCACTCTCGTAATCCGTGTCCGCCTCGCTCTACAGCTTCTCTTCGTCTGATATGTTGATGCCGATATTGTGAAGCGTCTGATCGGCTGGAGATTTCTCCCACTCCTCGTTCGTCAGCCACCTAGCCACAGAACGGGTGTTCTTGGCTGGACAATCAACTCAGACGGGTGCACCTTCTTCCACCTTTGCCTTGCCTTTGGAAGTGGTGGGATTGGAGGGTCTTGCATCCGACCTCTAGACTTCGACGGGAGGGTGACACTCAACCGGAGTCTGCGCCGGCGCTCCCATCATCAGATTCGGGTGATTTGGGGATGATATCGTTAGACGAAGTCGGGGTCGTCCGGCCGGATCGATGTAGCCTGCTCTTCTTCGTCCGCGGAAGTCTCGCCTCGGCCGGGTCGAACTCCTTCCGGAGCCGGACGCTTAGTGGGGGACGGGGACGGAAGGATGATAACCTCCGGTGCTGCTTGTGGAGTCGGCACTGGTACTGGCTGCTAGAGTGCCTCTGGCTCCACCTCGTCATCCTCTGAGCCAGCCTCCTCTTCCTCATTCCAGTAGACTGCCTTGCTGTCAACGTCCTCCTCGGAATCAAAGATTCCTTGGAGTTGCGCCGCGTACACCAGCTCTAAATTCGTTTCCTCCTCTTCCGTCAGAACCTCCCCCTTGTGGTACAAGTGATAAAGAAATGAGGAGATGGGGCTAGGACGGCTTTTACCTACGTTGTTGGCCAGTCGGGAAACTCGGTCCCGGACGACCACTCCCCAGTCGACCTCACGTTCTCCGCAGTAGGCGCCTAGGACGGTGTTTGCGAGCCGCACAGTGATATGATGCGGCTTTTCCGCATGATGATTGGCGCTAAAACATGATCACCGCGCGCTCTCTCGGGTCTCTCTTGCAGTCCTCCACGGCGTAGCCGTTGTGCTTGTGCGGCTTTCTATTGAAGGCCGTCTTTGAATACCTAGCCTTTCGGCCGCATATCACTGCCAGGGATGTCAATCCGGACGTCTTTTGGGTTTTTTTGGTCGGACGGACGTCCGGACGTCCGTCCGGGGGGTAAATCGGAATTACTATGCATGTAGTAAATTTCTTAACTGTCAGATCGTATTGAAAGTCGCATCGTAGACGTTCAAATAGTGTTGTGAGTGTAGGTGGTTACCATTATATTGTAAAGGGCGGCCCAGGACCGCCCGATTGGCCCTGGACGACCGACCGGTTGACGGCGTCGGATCGGTCGCAGCCGACGGATCGGTGGCTTGATCGGCCGCAGGCCGTCCGATCGGTCGCAGGCCGTCCGATCGGTCGCAAGCCGTCCGATCGGTCGCAGGCCGTCCGATCGGTCGCAGGCCGTCCGATCGGTTGCGATTTCGGTCGGCCGTCGGATGGGGCGCGGTCGGCGTCGGGCGTCCGATCGGTCGCGGTCGGCGTCGGCCATCGGCCGTCCGATTTAGGTCGCCGGTCGACCATGCGACCGCGGCTTATATAAGGCCGACCGGTCCTCCAATCTTCTCACTTCTTTCCTTCCTTTTCAGGGTGCGGAGTGGCTGTAGGTTCGAGATTTTTTAAATTTTCATCCACTGGCTCCTTATCCTGGGGAGGAAAGAAGTCTTTCCGTTTGTAAGCGGGGAGATTTTGCTTTTTTTTTTCAAAAGGATGCCCAAACATGGGGTTGGGGGCAGTGGGGGGGAATCGAGGCCGGAGACCAAGGCCTGATAGACATCTTGAGAAGTGGGAGCACCCATCCAGTAAGTGCAAGAACTTTCTTCGGGAGAATGTAATCGTGCGATTTTATGAGGCTAACAGTCTTCCACGTTTGTTCAGCAAATACGTGAGATACAAAGAGGAAGCTGTGGCCAAATTCAAGGACGACATGATGGAATTCATGATGGAAGCGCTCCAAGATCCGGTGTGGAGACCGGAGACCGATAAGCGTGGATTTACGGATTGGATGGAGGATAGAGTAATTGATGCTCTCTGAAACGCTGTCGATATATTGAAGAGGTATGAGAGAACGAGTCGAGCGGGTGATGAGGAGTTTAGGGATGTGGTATTGAGGGCGGAGGCTTTTCAACAAGCGATGAGGCCGTATTCCAATAATAAAAACCGGGTCGGCTCCATAGGATGATGGCACACGGATCAAGGAAGGTTAATGGAGCTGGTCGCATGAATAATTTGATAGTAATTCCTGTCACGGCCCGTATCATTAAACTTAAGAAGAGGACTCTAAGGGGAGGATACGGCACAATTTCCAAAGTTCACATAAGAGGAGTTGTAGCCATTGAAGAGTTTTGGGAATTTGCTGCAAAGTCTCCCATCCATGCTGTGACACGACCAGACGTGGCCAAGGTGGAGCATCAAAATGAGGCATTTGCTATGAGGATACAACATCCAAGTGTTATTCGTTTTATAGCCATTCATGCAAATAAGTTCCAAGGCTATACGTATTGGTGGAATGGCGGCACGATTCGATCGATGTTGGCCCTTGATGCAAGATATGGAGATTATGTTCATGGAGAGATCGGACTCTCACCTCATTCTGATGATGAGCTTATTCGAGCTTGGCAGTTGGTCCGGTTTCGCAAAAAACGAATAGAGCTTGCTTGGGCTTTAGTACATATCATGTGTGAAGTCCACCGGTTGAACTACCTCTACAACGATGTGTCTCCAGACAACATACTTCTTCACTTCCCTCAAGATGAATCACGAGTGTATATTGGAGTATGCGATTGGGGCTAACCACGAGCATGGATGATAAAATGAGGTCCTTGTATACGTTCACAAAACTCCAAGAGAGAATTGATACTCTACAAGCACGATATTGGGTGGATCCTCGGATGGCGGACTTGTACAAACGGAGTGATGATATTGACGTTATTCCCCTTTTTGATTGCGCTTCGGAGGAGTTTGCTACGGCACGAATAGCACAACGAATCCTCAAGAAGAGCATGTCGACGGCCTACGAGAATTGCCAAAGTACAACGGGGCCTGACCGGTGGTCCAATCAAGACTTGGCAAATGCTTTTGACCAATACTTGGAGATGGTCGCTGATGCAAAGTATACGCTGACCCACGTTGTCAACCGCTTCATGGAATCATTTCATTGGCGGGTGCCAAATGATCATTATTGCACCAAGTATGATTAGCAAATTAGTTCTGCGCATTTGTTGTAGTTCTTGCGGCTTTATTAGCTTTTTAGATTCTTCATTGAAGTTCTCATGTAGATGTAGGCAAATTTTTTGTAGTCAACTGTATTACATGCCTTCTATATGTAGCTACTTCAAGTACATTCTTGTTTATATATACCTTGCAATGATTCCAATGAATGACTTCTTCTCCATTCTATGTTATTTGATTTTATTACTTCATAACTTCAATAGAAATATCTCCAAATCTTCATGAACAATATTTGAGAATATATAATGAATTGTGAAACTTCTTCATTACATCAACCTTGCGTAGTTGCGATATTAATGGTTTGTCCGAAGAAAAGTCAAGCATAATATGACTTTTCTTACATATGTCTTTTTTTGTATGAATTGATGAACATATCATATGTTAGGTGAGAGTGTGAGATTGTGAAAAATGGCTTAAAGCCAAACAAAAGAAATTATTACCACCAAGTAAACTCATAGTAAAAATACAAAACATCGCGATAAAATCCTTGAGATAACAAATTGCATAGTATATTAATATATAACGATATAGTCCGATATCGGATAATCCATTCATAAACAAAATATGGGTTTCAGTATCCTCAAAATTGGCCCCTAGCAGTGCGATAATAGTGTAGACATTATCCGTTGCAAAAAACTACATAACCTTCACTATAATGACACTATGTATGATGATTTGTCATTCTTAATCTGAGTCTTCATCATCATGTTTACGACTTGGCGCAGCGCCGTAAGGAGGTGGTCCTCGAGAAGATTCTCCAAACAAGTAAGTTTGCTTAAAGTTTCTTTCGGCTTCAAGTTGTTGAATGTATTCCAGCTGACTTAGAAGTGTGGCTTGTTGGAGATCTCGTTGGTACCTCGCCTCTTCGTCCTCAAGAGATAGTAAAGGTGCTGAAGGCATGTCGTTACTTCCGTATGCATTCTGACCATATTGATAATTTGTGTAGCCAACAATGTCTGATCTTCTATCATATTGACCTCCATACTCGTATGTTTCCTTCGGGTGTGAAGGCCTACGGTACTCGGGACTTCCGAATGTTGTACCGTATTGGTTCCCACGATTGTATGGGTTTATAGGATGAGTTGGGCTTGAGTTGCATTGAGCATTGGATCCGCTACCCTGCTCACCTCCTAAACCATGTGTACCTCATGTATACATTGGAGATGGGTAGTTCGAACTAGATCCACCTCTACCGTACTCGCGTTCGGCCCCGTACGTGTTTTGCTGATGAGGTGGCATATAACTCACCGGAGTACTGAATTGGTGGTTTCCATGGTAATACCCCTCACTTCCTGTGCCAAATGATACTGGTGCTTGACGATCGTCATGGTTTGAGTCTTGGTTAGTGCCCCCATATGCCCTTGGAGTTCCATGTTGTTGGAGTTGGGCATCCTTATCAGCTGAATGTTCTGAATAAGTAGTATAACAATCGCTTGGTCCCATCCAATTGGTTGGAATGAATCGGTTGCTGCGATCCAATATATGCACGTTCAAACCTATTACAGTGGTCCAGTCAAAGTCCTTGTGAAGGACTATTTCAGCCCACACCATGGCCATGGTAGATTACAACATCAATTCTGGCCTTGTGTTCTTGATTCCAACCGCAATTGTGACTTCATGATATCTGTGCGCAAAATGGTCGCTCTTGCAACTCTTTACTGGGCCTTCGCGACAAGGACCATATTTCTCTGCTTCGTGCCGCGGCCATAGCTTCATTATGTGATACATCTTCACGTACTTCTTGCACATGGTGCAATTCCAAATGTCTGCCCTCTCCTCTCGCCAACCCGGCTCTGCAACACAGTTTGGGTCACTCCATGCATCCCAATCCATTTTTGGAGGGTCGCCTTTTGGCCGTGGAGACTTGGCCTCGCCCCTCGAACGTGAAAACTTCGGCGCCATTCCCAGCAGCGACAAGTATGCACAGTGTGGGCGTGGGTGACCCACGCGGACTCTGAGCAACGCAGTCGATGCAGCTTTAAATTAAGCCGCAACGTACAGCCCGTTCACCAGAGTGAGGGAGAATGAGCCCCTCCCCTCCTATTTATGCCGACCGGGGATCGGACGCCATTGGCCAGCTGGCACTGGCTGTCCGATCCCGGTCGGCAGCCGTCAAATCGGCGATCTGGCGGCCGGCGACCGACCAGTACGACCGATCGGGGTCGCACGATGGCGCGGCGATCGGTCGATATGGGCCGCCGATGCCGGCCGACCGATCCGGCCGACCGGCGACCGGTCCGCCGACCGGCCGGGCGACCGGCAACCGGCCATGCGACCGGGCCGGCGACCGGCGACCGGCTCGGTGACCGTGCTGGCGACCAACCACGTCCCCCGGGCGACCGGTCGGTCGCTCCTTCCGCGTCCCTACTTCCCCCTCCTCCTCTTGCCTCTCCCCAACACCCCCCGTTTGCACAACTTTGATCACTTCCTCGCGTTGCAGACCTGCAATTTCAAAATTACTATATTTAGCCTGTATGGTCCACGTGGCGTCTAAATATGGACAGGGAATGTTCTGACAAGGGAATGTCGGGAATATCTTTTCGTCATAAACGGGAATGTTTTATGACAAAGATACTATCGGCTTTAAATAAATCTATAATAAGGGACTCTTTGCAAGAGGAGTGAAGGCCAACAAATCTCCAGGCCAATTCACTCACTTTTTGAGTTATGTTGCCCAATTAGCTTTAATTGGACAATACATTTAACAATCAATTTAGTGGGGCCAATTTTCCGAGTCGTGAAGTCCTTCGGAGTTGAAGCCCATGTCTAGAAGGAGAGCCAAGGCGATGGGGCCAATTCCTATTATTAACTAGAGTCCATGTTTTTTATTTGTACACTTTTATTTTTTATTTTTTATTTTTTGGAAATATTCTTTCCTAACACCTTAACAACCATGGCCACCATTTCGTCTTTTATCCTCACGGCCAAAAAATGTTTCATATTCAACTTCAAATGTTATGATCTCGCATCTAGTGATGATCCAACGGTTGAAGATTTCACACTACTACATATGGTAGTCTACTCAAGATCCTATGGTTGAAATTATAAAATATATCCAAAAATATTGGACATAGCCCCTTTATGGTGAAACCACCTATTGTCGTGCACTTAAGGAAAATTGAGGGAATCTATATACTTGGTGTGAGAAATGAGTGGGTTACTATTTTTCACGGATAGGGAATAGAAAAATACAAGCTAACCCTATTTATGTGCTTTTTTAAAGCACACACATAAAGAAATACAAATTTTAGAAGGAGAAGCCTAAAGGCGGGCACCCTAAATATGTACGCATGAGGTACATGCAAGGGAGGTGAGATCTTTATAAAGGCAAGAATCTTGGCTGCCAGCCTTTAGGTGGTTTCACCATAGTTCATAGTGATGAGTGCTAGTATTGCAAGCTCCCATGGATTCACATTCATTTCTTCTATCTCCCAACTTTTGTCAAAAGTAATCCATTCTCACTAGGAGATTTTGCCATGTTTTGGCCCCCATTCATGGCTTGCCCCCTAGTGTGTACCCTGAGGTGGCCCTAAATCCTCTCAGATTACATTCCATAAATTTTAACTATTCCTTGGTGAGAGTATATTGATGTCTAACATTGGAGAGATCCAAGTATATATGAAATGTAGGTGAGCATGTGTGAGCATTTAGTTTTCATAACTTTGGTATTACTGTGTTTGTCAATATTTAGACTTTCTATTTGGGCCTTAACTTTTCCACATTTTATGGTCTATATTATTTGATGAGCATTTGGAAATTACTCCATCGTTGTGTATCTAATTTAGTAGTACTTATTATAAAAAACATTGTGCTTACACAATTAATTCTATTATTGGCTATTTTTTGTCTGACACCCTTGAACTAACCTAGGAGTATATATATAATCTACTAGGCCATGGGGCCATGGGGCCAATTCTTATTATAAGTTAGAGACCATGTTTTTGATTGTACACCTTAATTTATTTTTGTTAAAATATTCCTTCTTAACCCCTAAAGATCCATGGACACCAAAGTGGAGGTTTCCTATTTCGGGCAACTTAGATGAAGAGGTCAAAAGTAATAATTTTTTATTAAATTTTTACTGGGTGCTCCTTACACCGCAAAGTGCATGTGGTAAAATTTGCATATCCAAATTCCAAATTTACAACCTACACCTAGAATATGTAGGTCTGAAGTCCATTAAGGGCAGTTAAATTTAGTCTTTGTTTGAAATTCTTTTTTGGAAATATGTTCATGAACAATTTAGTACTTGAGTTCCAAAGTGACCCAAGTCAAAATGTTTGTCAATTTCACAAGGGCAGCCTTGAGAGATTACAAAAATAATCTTCACAATTTCTAGTAATTTCTGAATTAACTCTTCCTTCGATTGATTGTTTTGAAAATATAATATTTTGAAGAGCCATCTCTTCTTCATTTAGAGTATCTAGTGGATAAAATCACTTGTAGATAGGATTTATGGTTTATGGTTTAGGATGTATGAATAACTCTTTAGGCCTCTATGGTATAGGGTTTACGGATTACGGTTTAGGGTCTTGGGATTTTGGGATAGATTTCATTTTAATTCTAGTTTTGGTGTTGCAAAGCTTTGCAAACACCATTGTGTGTGGAAGGGAAATATTGGACTCGTGTATGTATGGTGTAGTTCTAAGTTATATTTTAAATGGATAACAATTGTAGTACTGTACATTTCATAGTTAATATTTGCAAAATAATCTATTTTGTATTTATCATTTTTGATGAAGATGTTATTGACATGGAATAAATCACACATTTATTGCAAAGAATATACTGGTACAACATTGAACATTGAACATTCAACATAGGATTTAGAATTATAGAATCTTCAATCTCATAGCCTATTTTTTACCAAATGACGCTCTTCCAAAATAAGTGTCCTACATTAAAATGAGGATACTCCAATTGACATTCTCAACCATGCAATATTGGAATAGAGTTACTGTTGTTGGTCATGTGGTTCAAAGTTTGATTCATGAAGCCAATGGTCAATTAATTTACAAAAGGAATATAGAGAAGAAAGATATTGATTCGAAACCAAATGAATGCCTTATGTATGAAACATCTAGGAATTTGTGAAGATTTTCACTTAAAAGAGTCCACTCAAAATGGTTATGAACTTAAAATTTAGAGTTAAGATGTATCCGTGAAAAAATAATATATAGCATTTCAGAAATCAACATAGAATTCCTTTTTTCATTGTGTAATAATCACTGAGAATCAAATAACCGAAATCTTTGCGAAATAAAAAAGGATCCTATGCAATTTTGTAAGATCTCTCTACTATATATATTTTAAGAAAAAAAAAAAAAATTGAAAAAAAATTGAAAAAAAAAACCGCAGCGGCCGCCGAGATCGGTCGGCCGCCTTGGTCGGCCAACATCAAGCGGCCACAATCGCCCGGCCACATCGGTCGGCCGTAATCGGTCGGCCGATCGTAGCCGGACGGCGGCGACCGGTCGGCAGCGATCGGCCGGCACGAACGACCGGCCACGATCGGCCGGCCCCGATCGGTCGACCGGATCGACCGGCGACGATCCGTCGGCCGGACCGGCCGGCCAGCATCGGTCGCGGCCGTGATTGGCCGAGCGACCGGTCTCTAGGGTTGGGAAGGAGGGGGGATGAAAGGCCTTTGGGGCCTCATTTCCCCTCACTTCTCCTTGTATACATCCATCTCAATTGAGCTGCAACCGTCGGCATTAGCTTCTCGTGTGCTGCATTTGTGGTGGCGGGGGGAAGTCAGCGTCATACTTGCAGCTGCTGCATCGAATTTTTGCATACTTGAGATATCTTCGGGGTATTTTATATACTCCCTATTCTTCATGGCGACGGATATCGATAACTTGAACATGGAGGATGATTCTGAACAGACCTTGAGGTCACCTGCAACAGAAAACACAAACGCAGGATTGGTGGGGACTGAGTTGGTTTTACAAGAGACACCGTCAAAGAGAGTGAAACCAAAAGGAGCGAGACATGAGTTGCACTACGAGATCTTGGATAATGAGGCCATTAAAGCTGAGAGCGGTTGGGCCCATGAAACGGAGGAATACTGGAGATTGGCGACGTGCAAGAAATATGTGAAGATGTATCACATTGGGAAACTTTGGCCTCGAGAATGTCACAAAGTTAATACCAATAATTTTACTTGCAACCCTCAAACATGCAAGGATGATCACTTCCTTCATCGTGCTGAAGAAGTTTGGGTGGCATTGTTTGGAACTCGTCCCAAGAGCAAGGGTTATTTTTCCTATACGCTCTTAAGCATGGTGTATGCTGAGCTCATATTGAAGCGCAAGGTGAACTGGAGCAGATTCACGACGAGTAGTGCATATCCTCTTCGAATCGGGAGAAATCAGAAGTATATCCCAGATATGTTTGATCTAGAATCAAACTCTACAAAGGCCTTATTGCAGCACTTGAGGAGGAAAACTCATGAGACGGCGGTGAAGGAATCTCCTCCAACAACCACGACACATCAGGAGGATGGAAGGAATATGGTTGCCACGGATGCCCCAATCGTAGAACCGACTATAACTGATAGGCTCGAAGGTGCAAACGTAGTTGAAGAAACTCATGTAACCTTGGTACCAACATCAGAGGAGGCAGGGCCAAGTGAACCACGGGAAACCAGAGCACCAACTGATACCATGGACGACATGGATCTCGATTCGGGTGTGGCGCCAAATTTCGAGGGGTATATGCATTATAAAGTACATGATAAGACATTGGATGAGTGGATGAAAAAAGCAAAAAGTTTGGCAGATTGGTGCAATGAGGTCGATAAAGAAGAAGGTTTGTGAGGGAATCATTGGGGAGATACTACGGGTGAAAGGATTACTGATCTAGGGTTCAACTTGAAGATGGGGTCAGAAATACTTGCGGATATGGCTCCTCGTTTTGTGAAGTTGGCTCACACTTTTGCAGGTATCACGCCCAACGTTCTACGAGCTGCCATAAATTTTGAGGCACTCGTAGATCGGTTTGAACCTCTACTGAAGGACCGAGTGAAGACTGAGCTAATTATTGTGAAACTGGAAAAACAACGCCAAATTACGCAACGTCTCCTTGACGAGTTTTACAGGGAATTGCGGTTTTTTGGCCAAGGTCCTATTAGCGAGTATGTTGCAAAGTACCAAGAAGCAATGCGCCAAAGGGATGCGTTAGAAGACTTAGAAGATAATGACAACTTTGTTCCATCACAAAATGACACTCAGGGAGCTTCATGTAGTCATGTTGTTCCAGAATGTGATGCGGGTGGTAAAGACGATGGTAAAGAGGATGGTGAAAAGGATGGTAATAAAGATAAGGGGAAGACCATTATCAAGACTTCTGATAGTCTATTTCTTTCACAAATTGATGCGGGTGGTGGGTGGAAGCATGCTAGGGTGGCACACTTACGGCCACGTCAAAGTACTCCAAGTGTACCCAAAGTCAACGGACTTGGACTCCGGGGCCTGTGAAAGTACTATGGGTACTGCTGGCTCTGGTTGCGTGACGTGTCCAAAAAGCGCTGAGTGCGTAATGAGCGGATCCTGACACTAATCATATGAATTAGATTTAGGTCATCATGGCTTTTAGTGGAAATTCGTGCTTACTGTCATCCACCGGTGATCACCGGTAAGAGTGCGGTTGGAGACTGGTGATGGCCGGTTGCAGTCGTCTCTCACCTTCGGAGTTCGTGCGCACCTCGAGCTCCTGGCTCTCACTTTGTGCGCATCTTGCTTGCGAGTGGTTTTGCGAGTGTTTTTTGAGTGTTTTATCGAGTGTTTTTGCGAGTGTTGTTGCGAGTGTGTTGTATCAAGTGTGTTAGTGCGGTGTAGAAAATCAGCATTGTTACTTGGCTGCCATTCTCGGCAGTAGGGAGGTGTTTAGGATACTCTCTCGGCAGTAGGGAGGTGTGTGCGGGGACGCCATTCTCGGAAGTAGGGAGGTGTTGAGGGTACTTAGAGGGTTTGCATTTGGAGGTGAGAGCGAGTGTTGTGAGTGTTCAAGGAGGTTCGGGCTGCTAGGGTTTAGGTTCGAGGAAAGAGCGAGACAGTGTTGTCAAGCGAGCTGTGCTGTTGGAGGAGTTTCGGGCTTGTGAGGGGTCTTAGTTTCTCCTCATCTTGCTTGCAATCGTGCTTTTGCTTGTCGTTTCGTGTTACTCGTTGTTTTGCGCTGTTGGTTTAGATATTGGCCTGTGTTGTCCGCGACGAGGGTGTAGAAATATCAGGATTGCTTTGTCAGTTTTGCACACGGGCTTCTGGTGTCCGCCATCCTCGGCAGTAGGGAGGTGTGTGCTGGGACGTCATTCTCGGCAATAAGGAGGTGTGTGCGCGATTTTTAAGGGTTTGCATTTGGAGGTGAGAGCGAGTGTTGTGAGTGTTGAAGGAGGTTCTGGCTGCTAGGGCTTACATTTCGAGGTGAGAGCGAGTGTTGTGAAAGTGTTGTGCTGTTCGAGGAGTTTCGGGCCTGTGTTGCCCGCCATTGGTGTTCTTGCCCAGGAGGGAGGTGTGCGCGCTAGGGTTTGTTTTCGGCAAGTGAAGCTTTAGGTAAGCTTTTGATAACCTTTTGTTGTTAGCTTCAGGGTTTTTGATTGTTTTGTTATATGTGCTCTATTAATGTAAACAGGGATTGGCAGGAACAACGCATGGGCAGGATGAAGTTCACAGACAAGGATGGAAGGGTGAAGCCAGCACCGTCGAAATCAAAGTCCTCACCGACTGGATCAAAGAAGAGTGCGCTGAAGGCAGTAGAGGTCGCTGCAAAGAAGGCGGATTTAGCCTCCAAGTGAGCTGCAGCAGACGAGTGTGAGGAACCCACAGAGTACCAAGACGAATCTGATGACGGGCCAGAGCAAGATATGGTGGATGTTGAATCCGCCATCAAGAAGTGCTTAGCGCCTCCTCTCCAGATCCTTGCAGGAGAGTGGACCGAGAGATACGGGTTGGAGGGGACCGGATTGAACCCAAAGCAGTTTAGTACGACATTCAAGTCTAAGGAAGAGATGGCGGAAGTATTCGGCAAGCGGATTGGGAGGAAAGGCAGGAACGGTTACAAATGGCAGGATTGTGCGATCCCAGAAGTGCTGGCAAGGGTGCGGCACCTTCATCCCATCATCTACGGCCACGACCCTCAACACATGCCTCTACACGTGAAGGTGAAATTCGCCGAAGGGATTGTACATGAGCACCAGCATGGCGTAGGGTCTGTGAATTGGGTAGCGTTTGCACAAGAGGTAAATAACATCCAACGCACAAGGCGTGTAACCAAGACCATGAAGCTGGAATACATGAAGGAGTGCGGAGTGTCTGCTGCGACGAAGGAGGACCTGAAGCAGGTGAAGGTTGAATTACCAGTAGGCTTGCAAGGTGCTGCCGATGCATCGAAGAAGGTCAGTTATGCACTTCTGCTTCATTGCATTGTTTGAGAACTCGGATTCAATTTTCAGCTCTAAGTTTTGTTGCGCGGCTCTTTGGTGGCAGGAAATGTCAGAGGTTTGTGGGAGTCGCATTCCTACAAAGCAAGACGATGACCTGGCAATGCGCTCGGCTGAGAGGATGCGGCGCATGGGTGACCAAATCCGAATTTTGAATTTGGAGATTGCCAAAAACAAGGCAGCCCTTGCTGCTACCAGCTCAAGGAGGAAGGAAGCAAAAGACGCTGTCAAGGTAGCTGGGGCTAACCGGGATGACCTTGAGGGGCAGCTCAAGAGTCAGAGTCGGAACTTTTGGATCAACCGGACTCCAAAATTGAGAAGATAATCGTGGAGAGAATCTTTGAAAAGAATAATGAGAAGATGGAGATTGCAAAGCAGGGGAGCTTGGGGTGTGGTGGGCCGAGTTGGAGCAGATTGAGAACACACTGGAGCTTCAACAACGGCGGCTAAGTGCCTTAACGGAGGAAGTTCAGCAGCTGAAATTTGGAGGACGGCCTTCGAGGATGCGACCACAGCCTCTCTTTTTTACCCTTGCGTATCATCGAACGATTGCCCTACCACTTACATAGTCATCCTTTGTTTGTACATTGTGTGCATTTCCTTTCCCAAATTATGACATTATTGTTGCAAGTTGTAAGCATGTCTATCACCCTTGGTGCGCAATGGTTGTTTTTGGGAAGGGTAGAGGTACATCATGCGTGCGAGAAAGTCAGATGGGATTAGTGCACCCGAGTGGCACCGAGCTTTGGGTGGGGCATTCTAGGCGAGGAGTTACGACGATTGGCAACCAAGCTCGACACGATGGCGAGTCCGCTCGTTTGCGGCACCAACGAGATATTTGTGCCAAAATGAACGAAGTTGAATCTGGTATGTCTTCCTTGAGCTTTCATCAACTGCAACTCTTGTTTTGGGTTTAGTGTAGTGTTGGGTACTCAGTAGCTGTAGTGGAGGTCTCAATATAGTCTAAGTCACCTTTTGTTGCACTGAATTGTACTCGCGAGCGTGAAGTGAGTACATGTTGTAGAGCGTGCAAACAATGATATGGTAATAGTACTGGAGAAGGTGTTTGAATATAGTTTGTGTATTGTGTTCAGTACTCATACAGTCTACGGGTAAACAATGAAAACAAAATATATACTCTGTATACTTAGTCTGTACTCATAGGGTAGTGTTGGGTACTCAGTAGCACCTGAGTTTAGTATGGTTTTTACATAGGCTACTCACTAGTACCTATATTTGTACTTAGTATGTAATTAGGTACTGAAGAGCACCATAAAGTACACGTCAAAAGTATGTCATGTACTCGACTAAGGTAGTGTATGGTAATTCTGCACTAAATTCAGTACGCATGATTCCCAACTGTACATAACTTACCGATTAGTACATGTTATCACTGTTCTGTACATGAATAAGTACCCGAGTCGTTGACACATAGTACTCTTAAACTCAACAAGAGTAATCTAGTTAGTTTAAGAGTATACTATGTATTTTATACATATGTACCTAACAAACTGCCATTGACAACATGCTGAATTTATCTCAAAGCTTTTGCGTGCCATCAGATTCTGATTTTGTTTTGATTTTGCATTCAGTTGTGACAAAGAAACGGTGCGAGCCACTCCCAGGGTCCAAGGAAGTCGACACTGCTGGAGCGAAGGAGCAACCAAATCCGACCACTCCGGGCACTACAGCAACAGCAGTTGTTGAGAAGGGGCAACCAAATCCGACCACTCCGGGCACCACAGCAACAGCAGTTGTGGAGAAGGGGCAACCAAATCCGACCACTCCGGGCACCACAGCGACACCAGAACTTGCTGATATAGGTGAAGGCTTTGCTGTGCCTGCCGGTCCATGGTTTATTTCTTCTAGAATGGCCCCTTCGCAACAGCTGCCCTCAGTGCCAAGACCCCCGCCAAGACCACTGCCTGCAGTTACAGCTAGCCCAAAAAAGCAGATAGTTACTACATTGCCTGGACCATCTAGTTATGGAGGTTTGTAATGATGCCTCGGTTGTTGGTTGAACGTTTGGAAATATTGAAATAAAGTTTGGAAGTTGAGATTGCAAAAATGTGGTTGTATGTTGGCAGGATTGTTGAAAGGCATTCCTGCCCAGGATACGGCCTCGGATGAGGACACAGCCTCCTCGAAGAGATATGAAGGCGATGGGTCGGACTCAGAAGCTGATTGTGACGATGAAGGGGTGGAGTCGCCACAATCACCATCTTACAATGAAGTCGAAGTCCAGACGGCCCTGGAGCAGCCCATGGTGGAGACGGCGTTGGAGCAGCCCATGGTGGAGACGGCGCTGGAGCAGCCCGTGGTAGAAACGGTGCTGGATCAACCCATGGTGGAGACGGTGCTGGAGCAGCCCAGGGTGGTGGCAACAGTAGCTTCCCCTCAGCTGAATCGGGACATCGAGGCTGCTGAGAATGCCATCCCAGCTCAACATGACAACGAGGTTACTCAAATGGTGTTTAGTATCGTTGAGGCAACTCAGGAGGTGGGAGGAGTGCCAACAATGGATGCCGTGGTTGATACTTCGGTAGTGAAGGAAGGACCAGCACCTGGAGCGGTGAAGGAGGGCACAGACTTCGGTGCAATGCAAGGATGACTAACGATGAGAGGACAACGCGGAAGACAAGGCTGCGAGCTGCTAAGGGCCCAGAGGAACCTGGAGAGGACGATCAGATCCCTGGCAAGAAGCAAAAGATGAAGGATCTCGTTCAGGTGGAGAAAGAAGCAGGCCAGGCTCTAATGAAGCAAAAACCGAGGCAGGTGAGCAGAAAGAAAGGTCGACATTAGATTGTTTGAAATTGGTTTTTTTTCTTTGACTTTGAGGTGGTAAGCAGCCATGATTTGTACTGATGACGGTTTATTGCGGAGTCTCGATGAATCTGAGGTATGGAAGGTGATCCTCTTTTGTTTCAATTTTAATTAGCAGCATTAAACAATGGCTTTCATTTCTGTGATTTTGCGTGATTTTTGTTGTTGTGCTTTGGATTCTGTTTTGCTTGTGAAGGTGTCCGGCTACAAGTACTGTGAACCGGGAGAGGGGTGTTACGTGTCGGAGGACAATCATTCGTGGAATCCTGTCGATGGTTCACCTGTTTGTGGAGGACACATTCCAAGGAAATTTATTTTTGAGTGCAACAAAACTTGTCTTTGTCACGGTACTTGTGGTAATAGGGTGGTCCAGAAAGGTCTCACTTTGTCTTTGAACGTTTTCTAAACAGGTAGTAGGGGATGGGGTATAAGAACAATTGATGCCATTTTAAAAGGACAATTTGTGATTGAGTACGGTGGTGAGATTTGTACAAACGCAGAAACCATGAGGAAGGCAGAGCTGCGACCACGAAATGGTTGGTATGCCCTCAGCTTGGACGCTGAATGGAAGGCAGAGGTGGCTAGCAACGACAAAACAGCCTTAAACATAGACGGCTTGATGTATGGTAATGTTGCTCGTTTTTTGAATCATAGGTGCGAAGATGCTAATTTGGTGGACATGCTGGTGAAGATCAACCGCAGCGACCCTCGGCTCTACCACGTAGCATTCTTCGCCACCAGGAATATCGAGCCCTATGAGGAGCTAACTTGGGTAAGCCACACCACCATATTTTTTTCTTTGATTGCAATAGCAATGCGGTCTCTAAAGTATGTCATTTTTTGGCTATGGTTTCAATACAGGACTACGGTTTACCACCAGCAGATAAAGGGAGTATCAAAGGAGAGTGTGTGTGTAGAAGTGCTCTTTGTCAATATCCCACCAAGAGAACGAAAGTATAGTACCTAGTATATCATTGTAAACAGTACTAAGGACCCTTATGTATTCAAAACAGTGATTTACTTTCTTCACTTTCTTCATATCCGTTAGTTTTTGTCATCGTTACCACTTTTGTACACATGATTTTGGTGATTGTATGATTGATGTGAAACACTTTTCTAAAATCAAAATTCTAGTTCATTGGTTAGTCTGCTATGTGATTGGGCGATGCTTCCTTGTACACTTGCCAAATGGTGTATTGTGCTCATGATGGGTGCTGTGACTTAGTTACTGCATTATTACAAACACCATTGAGAGAGTTTGACTTTCAAAAATCCAAGCATACGAAGTTCATAAGTTTAGAATGCAGAGTCCATTCAGAAAGGTAAAAGTCCTGAGTAGAGGGGAGATACTATTTCCAAGTTATACCGAGAATTCAGTGACACATAAGGTGAACAGTTGCATGCAAGAAACTAACAAAACCGTCAATGAATGTAAAGTGTCACTTGGATAGTACTCTGGGGTATAGTACATTGTACCAACTGAGTACTCATGAAGTACCATTACTGTACCTAAAGTATACTTTCAGCATGTTTACTACATTCTAGACAAGTAATAAGTACTAACTTTGGCACTTAACATGTACTATCCTCCGTTGCCCACCACACCGAGAGTACTTGCTGGATCATTTCGAGAGTCTCTAGTGTTAGCTTGTAAACAGCGCAATCACCCGAAACTGTATGTTGAGCAAGAACCATTGGAAACTTCACTGCTTGCACAAGATGAGGCCGAATATGTGCCACGGGTTTATCATGCAGCAAAACGTAAGTGTTAGACCCGCTCCCGTGCTTTTGGTAGTAATGACCAATTATGGCATCGTCACCAGCACGAAATTCCTCCCCCCATGGGCAAACGAAGTCTTCTCGGAGCTCGAACTTTGGTACTGAACATTGGAGAATATAAAAGTCTACTCCCTCATCGTTACCCTCCAAGGCTGGAACCATAAAGTTGTTACCAACTTGGATAATACTTGAATTACTTTCATCCACACCACCATGAACCCAATTGTCTGGCTCATCATGAGCTTCGATCTGATCTTGCACACCTGCTACGTTTGCTGGTCTGAGACGCACAACCCGCCAATCTGCGACATGCAATTTCTGCTCACATCTTACCCACTCTTGGTTAATACAAGGGGCACAATAGCATGACAAATCACGAACCATCAAAACAGTGGGGTCAACCACTGAACAACCAAATATTCTGTGAAATGCCTAGAACCAGGAATGGTTTTGCACTTCCATTCCTTAATTCTATCAACCTCCTCAAGACTGATACACCAAAATACTCTAGATATTGGCACTTCATTCATAACGTCCGACGAACTAATGGCACGATGGGGGAACTTGGCCTTTAAAAAATCGACACATTGTGATGCATTGGCTAATTCGTCCTCCGAGTGTTGGATCTGATGGGTGCGCAATGCCCTCTTCACAACTGCTCCAGCACCGTCCCACTCTCCTGCATATGTAGTTGTGAGAGTTGTCAAATACCTAGGTATTACAGGTACCTAAAAGTACAGCCACTTGTATTCCATACAATTTACAATACACTATACAAGAACTGTACTCTAAGGGAGCGATTATAGTACCCTCCATGTTTACATAATCACAACAATGTAGGAGGAGATACAAGTACCGAATATAGTTATTTATAATTAAGTACTCATAATGAGGTTGAAGATACGAAGTATATACCTTTTCCATGACCGCTACCAAAGAAGTTCCATCGCATTTGGCACCCAGTGAGACCCGGACACCGGGCTACAAAATACATAGCCCGAGCCCCTTTAAATTGTGAGGAGCACCCATCACTGAAGAACCAATGCTCAGTTGGGGTGATACCTGCAGCCATTAACCACTTCCGATGCAAAAGGAGACAATGCTGCACAAACAATGAATCATGTTTCTTGTCATCACTTATATAATAGTGGGTGTGTTTGATAATGCTACCACCTTCATGTTGTTCTGTTGGTGGCGTCTTATAGAAAGTAATGTGCACAAGAATGGTTATAGAGTTACTAAACCAATGCATGCTTTGCACCTCATTCTGGATTGCAAAATTGTAATTTTCAGCAAAATCAATGTGAGAGATTAACACACCAGATGGTACGTTCTCCATCATCTTCCTGCACTCACCATCTTGCCAATTTGCTATAAAGTTGTGAGTGACAAATGATTGCAACTTCTTCTTTAGGTACGTTACAAACTCACCCGGAGATGTTTCCTGAACACCTCATGTATACGCTTCTTCTCATAACCTGTGTCTTCATGAACCCCAACTACCTTCATTTCGAAGCATCTCCACTTAACTAACAAATTAGTAGCAACCGACAACTCATGTGGACGAAACTGCATCTTCCTCACACCACACAATGTGCAATCACCCATTAAACAAGTAAGTTTATGCCACTTATCGAACTCCCCCTTTGCACAAACACATGCTTGCCAAAGTGATGAGATGCGATCAAACGTACAACTTGTTGCATTACAACCATCAGCAGTTATACCACAGACCTCACAAAGGCAGGTGCTATCTACATGGCAATGTTTGCCTTTAGATGTGTCTCTCATGGTATTTAGAGCTTCCCTTAGCAAGTCTATTTCAACATGATTCACACAGCAACAACTATTTTGATCCTTGAGTGTTTTCACATACCAAGGCTTCAAATATTCGAATGCACGTTGCTCTATACGGCACTCAGGATGAGCTTCCGAAAAAGCTATAAACAATTGGACCTACCAGACAAGGAATGCAAGAGTACAGTTAGTACAGAAGAGAGCCCATTGGGTACACTGATCTAGCACATCATTACTAGGATTACATTGAGTACACAATTCTAGCGATGAGGGTACTTATCCAGTTACATTAGGTACTCAGAGTACCTTCTATCAAAGTTCGATACTTACACTGTAGCGCATCAAGTAATATAAGATACAAAAATACCATTACTAGAGTACCAACTTTGAATAGTACTTATTATTCTCGTACAACTTCTACTAATATGTACGCAATGTACAAAGGACACATGTAACCCTCACAAATTTGTGTACATAGGGTTCGAGGGTGTACCTAAAGTACAAATACCTGTACCACAAATACTTAGGTACTTTTACTTATCTACCCATATTACAACGTTTATACCATAATTCTGAAGTACAACCTCTATACTTGTGTAACTCCGTGAGTACAATAACTACAATAAAACTACTAGAAAGTGGTGGGACTACTCGTGATGACTATAACTTATGTACAGACACCACCCTGCAAATACCTTGGTAAGAATTGCTATCACCACTTAGTACCTATAGTACAAATATACCTCTAGTTAGGTACAGAATCGAACAAGGCTTGTCGGTTGATTATTTGAAGTTCTACTCTATAGTATCCACCCTGATCTTAACAACGTAATCTACATGTTGACAACCGTGCACATTCATGTCTAGCGTACAATTTCCCAAATCAGACATCAAGTACCCACAAGAAACTGAAATCTCACAATAAGTTCAACGAGATTTTTTATCAAGAATTTCAGGGCTAGTCATTGCAATCATGAACTTCATGGACGATATTACACCGTTGCAGAATTACATATTCAGAGTAATACAACATCAAACTCACCTGAGTATCTGTTAGATAGTGAGTTGCATGCACCATATACTCCTTTCTTCCTAAGCGTCGTCGCGTCACATCTTTCTTGTTTGGAGACACACGAGATCTCCCATGCCACCATGCTCGTACTGTTTCCTTCACGTAGTCTGACAACCCTGCACGCTTAGCCCGCTCCAAGAGTTTGTAACGTGCCTGTACATTGTCACAGCCACCTCTTCTCTCTACAGCGTTCATTATATTTCTCAGATGCACCTACAAAAACGCCATCAACTATATTAGCGCAATTAAGATGTAGTTTCTACATATACATCATCTCCAATTCGTACATGTCTGCTAAACACCTGTACAGAGTGGTCCTGGAGTCGAGCATGTCGAGATGCTGATATGAACACACATGATCGAATTGAGGAATGATTACTTCATACTATTACCCTCAGGCCTCCTACCAAGTACTGAAGTGGATGGAAGTGTTTCACCGCTCATGGTGGAATTGGTGGCTAAAAAAAAGAATATTCAACAAATTTTCGAAATGCCCTAAAGCAATTGAGGACTCAAAACCTGATTCAAATTCTAAATGCATAGAGTTCAACTTCCCCAGCTCTACAACAACTGTGAATGTTAGAATACGTTCACATGATCATTCGTGGTCTCATATCCTCACTGGTATTGAGTCCAGGCCATGCAAAGACACATACAAACCCTAACTGGTAGAGAGGAGTGAAAACTTTGAGAAACGCACACCTGCAACACCCTTGAAAGAACTCGCATTCCTTCGATGCCTTCACTCACGGCTGCATCCAGTAGAACCCCCTTTCTCGCCAAATATGCCTTTGATTGAGCACCCTTAACGGCCTGTAACTCGTTCCGGTAACTCTTCAGAAACGTGTAGATGGATTTTGCGTCAGCAGGCCGTGGATAATAATCTGGAAGCATCGGCCATATCAAATCGTGATTCAAGGTCTTCTCAAGCACCGTCCTCTTGCAACTTGGTGTCCTGCACTCTGCAAGCTCTTTCACAATAGAAGTCGCCAGGTTGTTTGACTTCCGACTACTTGTGCGCTCAGGCATTCCAACGCTTTCCACGGAGCCCTGCATGGAACGCCTCGCGATTTCAACAACCAGGCTGGATGCCGATAGCCTCTCCTGATATGCACGCATTCGTAGTCGCGACCCTTCCGCTTCAACCTGGCGTCTCCGTTCACTTGCTGCTGCAGCGGCCGCTCGTCCTTGTGGACCGAGTCGGCTCACGCCCAGCCGAGACCGCACGCGATTGCGTTGATTGCCCATCACAATGTAAACCCTAAACACTAGATCACTGTTTCGAATGCTAGTAACAATTTGAGAGCTGCTCCACACACGAACCTCAATCCACCTCAAACGACTACAAACTCAAACAACAAAACTGAGTTCGACAGAATTACCAAAAAATTCCGTTAACCCTAACACCGCAGGAAGAGGAGAAAGACGAAGTGGCCCTGACATCGGATCCTGTCCAAAAGCGCCTCAGATTCCTCCTAAACCGACGGCGCCTGAATGATAGTAATGACAGTTACTGTGTTGAATGCGGCCAGCGATAAGGCTACGAGGTGAACTCGCATCTCGACCGTTGATTGATACTAGGATCAACAGTCAGTAGTACTCTAAGTACTAGAGATGTACAGTTTCAAGAAATTCCCGCTCTTTGTGCAGTCACACTTTGGCGCCAAAAACCGACTGCTTGTTTCCCTACCCACCTGAGGATGACTTACACCAGTAGGATTGCGTCGAGAAAAACCAAAAAAAAAGTTTTTTTGACAACATTAAACCATGTCAAAGTTTTTGCCCTTTGACCACTCAAAATTAGAACAAAAATAAGGGTTTTTGGGACGTAATGATGCACATTGTTAGACATTACAAGGTGCCCTCTCTAAGCATATAATTTGTTGAGTACTTTGCTAATTAATTCTACCTAAACTTGAGTACTTTTTGTGCTTTTACACAGTGTAACGTACTTTTCTGAAAAACAAAAAGGGAAATTTAAGTAATGTCCCACTTACATTTGAAAAAAATGGTCATGTGATTTGCACAACTCATCACTTCTTTTACCATATTCGACAAAAATCTTAGTACTTTAAGTTGTGGAAGGGTCCAAGAACGGCCTTTGAACATGGAAATTCACAGGATTTTAAGACCGTAACGTACTTTTTGTTCCACCCTAGCATGCTTCCACCCTGGTAAAGAGGATGCTGAAGAAGATAATGGACAAGCCTATATCAAGGGTTTATCTCCTCTCAGGTTGGTGAAGAGGATGGTAAAGAAGATAAGGGAAAAACCATTATCGAAATAGACGATGATGACGATGATGAAATTCCGGGGGAATTGAAGTTAATATCACAAAAGGAGATAGATGATGCACAGATTGAGCGACAACGAGCATGGGCGATGAAGTTCGCGGCAGTGAAGAAGGAGAGAGATGTTACAGTTGCGAAATTGGAGGATGAAACAAAAGCATGCTCAATGAAGTTGGAAGCTACAAGTAAAGAGAGAGATGAGGCAGTCGCTGAATTGGAGGCATTACGGAAAACCTTCAAAACTGTAGATTCTACAGAGGCAACAATCCACCTACTCATCCTACCATGGTTGGGATGGGTTCATCGACTTCAAGATAGGAGGAGCTTGGTTTCGAGGGCAAAAGAAGATCTGAAATCGATTGCATCTACATCAAAAGAATCACGTGAAGTTGTAGATGCTTCATTGGAGAAGTTCGTTAAGAACGGATCGAAAAAACGATATGACCTTGAAGAGGTCACTTTTTGGGGATATTGAAGAGATGATGGAGCGTACAAACTACTCTAAGATGGGGCAAAACAATGATGTTGATTGGACTTTGGAGATAGAGGAAGGATGGGCGCCGTATATTAGATTCTCATCGCACCTACAAGAGTCAGCTCGCATTGTAATCAACACATGCGACCCTCCTTCCGCAATACTTAAAGACAAATTTGCGGTGAGCCTACATAATTTTGGTCCAGAGGGCGCATACACGTTGGGCCAATGTGGCCATAACTTCCATGTTACTTGCATATGCCGATATGCGATGACAAAATCGGTATGTTTGGTATGTCGCTCCCCATTTAGCACGAGATTCTACGAGATGATGGGCATATGAGATCTTATGCCACCATGGCACGAGTTCAACCGATGGAATCTTCCACTGGATCAATACCCAAAGAAATTTCTAAACTACTCTGATTGGGGAAATGCACTTAACTGGAGTACGTCCGAATCAAAACACCAACTAGCCATTCAATTTGGTGGGGATCATGATCAGTTATTTTGGATGACACGAGATTACGAAATAGAGATAAGGACGAGGAATATTGAAGGTGATGAGCAACGAGAGTTGTTTTGTCATAATTTTGGAGGGCATTGGAGCGTCGAACACAACCGTTTCTTTCAATTTCCTCCAAAGAGAGTGGAAAAGGCAGAAGATGGTTCGTGGCACAAAATAACCGATTCAACCCGCTTTGGTGAGGAGTACAAGAAGTACGATCATACTCCAATTGGAAGAGCTGTGGTCCTTGCGAAATTGGAGGAGGCCGCAATATACCGGACTTCGATACCGGAAAAATCTTTTGAAGATGTGGAGGTCTCTTATTGGGATGCGGTGAAGAAGTTTGATGTGCGTATCGATGAAGCCATTTCATTTTGGAGAGAATGTCTTTTAAACCCAAAAGACACACAACTTCTATTATAGGATGAGTTTGAAGGTGTTGTACAGGATGTCATTGCAAAGATCGAGAATGCCATGGAAATCTTACGTAACAAACAAGTGGATCCTAGCAAAAAGCGGAAGAGGCAATCGGGCGAAGATGGGGAGGATAGTTGGCAGGCGGAGATGAGAGGCGAAATCGCAGCCGTGGATCGAGAGTATGAAGAGGGCGGTTGAATTGCCCGTCCAAGTCAAAGACCGCGTACTCGTAGTGTAGCTCAGATTGGTCAATCGGATGGATCTTCAGTTTGAAGTTAGAACGTATGTTGGACCTTAAGTTGCACGTATATAACTATATATATATATATATATATATATGCTTTTTCTAGGTTGTATGGATGTTGTTTTAAAAATGATGAAACTGCCACCATTGATCCATGGGGCCTCATTTTGGAAGTAAAGGGTTGCAATCTTTCTGATTTAATGTCCATTTCTTCTCTATGCTTGAGAGTGAAGACCATCGTGCGACAAGTATGTAAAGATATATGTAATTTTTTTCAACACATTAAATGTAGTCATGTACACAATAGAATCTACAAATGCATTTGGAGTATAACAATAAAGTACTACAATAAACTAGAGCGACAATTTCTATAATAAGTATAAGTTCTATGAACCTATACTACATAAAGATGCCAAATTCAACTACTCATCAGGACCAGAGGATTGCTCATAATCGCTATCTCCCTTCACTTCAGCTCCTCTAGACCCCGTAGGATCATATTCATAATCGCTTGGAACCTCTTCTTTGATCTTGGGTTTATTCTCTGGACATTGTATATTCCCATACTTATGCCAAGTATCAAATTCGGGGAGATTAACCGGGATCTTCGGTTTTTTTGGCGGAACAATTGGAACCGTTGCAAATTTTCATTTATGCGACTTGGAAGTGCCAAGCATGTGCTGTAACCCTGTGGCAGTACGAGGAACATTGGCATTTTTTAAATACCTGCCCAACGTTACATCAGAGTCACTAGAGATGCTCCCATATTTGGCTCTTGAAAGGGATACTAAACCCTTAGAGGATTTCTCCAAGGTTGTCGTAACCCTTGTAGTAGAGGGTTGAAATAAAGCGCGGGGAGTAGCACATTGATCAGATACTTGATCCTTACTACCGGATGCGATATTTTCCTCGACCGGATCAGAGCTCATAGTGCCCGCAGTAGTATTGCACGCAGTAGTCTTCACATCTATCGCCTCCTTTTCCAACCGTAAACCACTAGCGATAACAGGTAGGACGTTATTCAATTTTTCCATGCCGCCTTGTGTCATTAACCGTGCTAACGGCTGCTCATGATCTAGATCATCCGCCGAAACACCATGAGCGATAATATCACCATTGGCATCCTGAACATTTGGAGCATCTTCATCATTTGAAGCGGGGAAGAAAGTCATATCATCGTCTTCATCACCAAATTCAAAAATATCATTGTCATCCGTCTCTGATTCGTCCTCGACAGCTTCCTCATCGTTCTCATGTACTTGGTCTTCCTCTAAATCCAAGTTCTCTCTATACCACCGCCCATCATCACTCAACTTATCCTTCGCGAGCAATTTCGAGTTGGAATATATGTAGACCAAGTCATGAGCTCTGCCCGGTAGTAACCGATTCCGTTTCTTGTCGTGAACATAAGAGTAGCTACTCCAGTTGCGTTCGCAAGCCGACAAGGACACGGTCTGTGCTAGTATTCGCTTTGCAATTGGAGAGAGGAGCTTAGCACAAGCACCTTCAAACTCCCACCATGCATGTGGAGCTAGTTTTTGAGTATTAGGCTCCAGCATGTCATGGAATAGTGGACCCTTTACTCGAAACGCAAGAAATTCACTTACCACGTCTGCGTAATCCTCCGCGGGACATAACTTTTGTAAAACACGCTTGCAAGCTATTGTAAGATCGGGATCGTCAGCTCACTCTTGGTCATGTAGTAAATAAGGATTTAAAAGTGCAGCCGCGCCATGTAAATCCGTTGTCATGAGCCGTTTCCGATGGTAAAACTCCTCTTTTGCGGTGGCCACCTCAAGTGGTTCCAATGAGATTGGCGGTGCGTGCAAAAAATGGACAAGTCTCTCAAGATCACGCATGATATGCCAAGCCTTGCCCGTACTAGGAGCCTTGCCGTTGAATTCTCTCAGAGCGTACAATACGGGGGCAACCATATCCCGTAATCTTTTGCATTGCTCCCAAAAGTCATCGCTCAACATCACCTTCTTGACCTTACGAGAGAATATAAGCTTATCTTTAGCAGATACCGTCTACTTCGAGGCATAGGCTGTGAACATAGGGTCGAGAACAACTTGCTCCAATGATTCCTTGACCTCCAACAAGCGATCTATCATTATGAGTTGACTAGCAAATCTTGTTTTCCGAGGCATCAGTAGGCTGAATTTCGCCTCGTGTTTACGAAACACAGCTAGGGGCATTTGTCGCCTCTTGATAAACTTGACCATTCTCTTCGCCATGACCAAAGTATTCGCCATCCATCCAAATTTTTCCCAATCCTCCAACAACAAGTCCATTGCATGTGTCGCACACCCTTGCATGAAAATGTGCGGATATTTCTCAAGGGCTATTCTTGAGGCATTGAGCATTCTGAAGCATTGTCTGTGCATACTTGAACAATGTTCTCTGGTCCAACTTGTTCTATGTACTTCAACATGAGAGTTGACATGTACACATTTGTTTTTTCTATGCCGGTAGTATCCACAAAGACCAAGAAAAAGCTCTCGGCTTGAGTCACGAGCATCGCATTCACCAAAGGGCGACTAGTCACAGATGACCATCCATCCATAGTCAAAGTTCCTCCAAACTTCCGAAGGCTCTCAGAGAGTCTACTATCTAGTTTCTTTTGTAACTCCGTCTTTACTTCTCCTAACAACCTTGTCCGAATGTCATGGTAAGATGGTGGAGCATAGGATTTTCAAAATCCAGCAGTCTTCATCACGGCAGCTTTGAACGCATCATTCCGGGCTACTGAAAATGGTATATTTGCTTCGTAAAAAAATTTCGCCCAAAGTTTATCCAACTCCCGCCTATCCGCTTCTGCAAAAGTAGCTTCAATTGAAGATTGCTTCGTTTGCCTCATAGATCCAAACATCGGGCGAGTATCCTTAATTCCCCTCATAAGCATGGAAGAAGCAGAGGTTGACCCTACCAAAAGATTTGTTGAATTCATGGGGGTGCCTAGCGAGGACCCTACACAAAAGTCACTCCTAGGGGTTTCAGGAATGTCATCTTTTGAAGCACCTGGAACGTCCGTGGATAGAGTGGGAGAACATTCACCAAGAAATACGTCCAATTCTCCGTTATATGGAGGGACCTATCCACCACATTTTAAAAATAACTGCCTAATTTCCCTAGGCAGCTTTGGGCAAAGGGCAAAACTCGAATCCCTATGTCCAGGAATCTTCTCGTACCCATAATGACTCAGATTTCGACTCTTCTTCTTAGAAACAATTACATGACATAGTGAGCACTGTATGAAGGACCCAGACGCTTTGCCTTCCTTCTCGATGTCTCTAAACCAAGGCTCATATGGAGCAGGGCCCATTTTGATAAATAGGACGCCTCAAAGTCATAAACAGTGGTGGCACCGTGACGGGGAAAAAAATGGCAAGAGGTCCTTACGGAAATCCTCACTTCTGAACTCAATACCTACCAAGCAATGTACACATACAATGAATTATGCAGCTAAAAGCCCTTGGAAAGTGTTCAAAATTCGGAAGTGAAATAAGACTCAATGTCTCTTCTCTTATATACCATCCAACTCTGAATATGACCGTTGCAATTTGAAATTGAAATGCTCCTAAATCGTTGGATGCTCAAAGGGGCCATCTGGCCATAGGCGGTCGCCGGATGCGAGGGCCGGTCGCAGTGGCCGACGGCCGGTCGCCGAGGCCGACGGCCGGACCGAAGGCTGGTCACCCGGGACCGACGGCCGAACCGAAGGCCGGACCGAAGGCCGGTCACCCGGGACCGACGGCCGAACCGAAGGCCGGACCGGTGGTGCGACGGCCGGTCGCCCGGGCCGACCGCCGGCCAGCTGACCGGTCGGTCGGGCCGACGGCGAGCTCGGGGACCGTTTGAGGGGGTGGTTCGACCAATGAACGCACCCCGATGGTCATTTACCCTTAGTAAAACGACCAGAATCTTTAAGTCACGGACGGTCCCCGGACCCCTGCCGGGCGTCCGGACGTCCGGACGCTGTGACATCCCTGGGTGGAGGAAGTTGGGGGTCGTTGGGCTGCATGGGATTCTCCCAGTCGGCCGTAACCTCGTCATCTTCTACGGCCATCGAAGCTTGGCCGCGCTTGGTTTCAACTCCGGCCGAAGCCGGCTTCGCACGAGGGGACGGGGACGGAAGTACGATTACCTCGGGTGCGGCTCGCGGCGGTGTTTCCTCGCGAGCCGGCTCTTGGGGCGCACCCAGCTGTACATCCTCCTCGTCGGATCCGACCTCGTCCTCTTCGTCGGATCCGACCTCGTCCTCTTCGGCATCCGAGTAGACGGCTTTGTTGTCCGCGTCCTCCTCGGATTCAAAAACGCCGTTGTTTTGTGAGGACAACGCCATCTCGTAGTTCGATTCCTCCTCTTCCGTAAGGACCTCCTCCTTTTTATACAAATAGTAAAGGAAGGGAGTGATCGGGCTCGGTCGGGTTTTACCCACATTCTCCACGAGCCGGGCGACTAAGTCGCGGACGATGATGCCCTAGTTGACTTCCCGCTCTCCTCGTACCGACCCCAGGATAGTATTGGCAAGCTGGACGGTGATCTGATGCGGCTTCTCCGCGTGGATGACTGGCACTAGGGACATGATCACCGCGCGCTCCCTCGGCTCTTTGCAGTCCTCCACTGCTTAGCCGTTGTTTTTGTGCGGCTTCCCGTGGAAGGCCGTCTTTGCCCATTTGTGTTTCTGGCCGCACAACCCTACTCCGCTGTTTCCAATCAAGCCGTAAACTGTCCTCCAATGATCGGCCGTCCAGGATGCCGGCTTCCCTCTAACCGTCCCTTCAAACTAGATTGGCGCGTCGGTCATTATTTTGCGCACCATTGCCTCGTCACGTAGTCCCCACGGGGTCTCGAGCAAGCCGGTTAGGCCCATCCGATCGAGGTCCTCCATCAACATCGTCTTCTCTTCTTCATCGGCCGGGATGATAGGGAGTATTAACTTAATTGAAATCTTGTGCTCCTCCTGCGCCGGAGCGGAAGCGGAAGCGGAAGCCGATCCTGCCATTGGGAAGAAAAGTGACAGAAAATAGCGAGTAGCCGGGCTGAGTTCGGCGAGGGGGCCGGATCGGAAACGAAGGGACGTAAAGCAAAAAGGTGGAAGACAGGGGCGCAAGAAAGCGAGAAGGCAGGAAAGCGAGAAGGCAAGTAACGACAAGGGCGGACAAGTCGCGTTTTATAGGGAGAGTCGGACTCAAATCCGACCATCATGACCTGTCTATCTGCCATCATTACCGTCTCCGTACGGAGCCGTCTTTGGCACTCTTTGTCATTATTGTCCTTACACCCACTCCGACCTTCAGCCGCCGTCTTTAACCCCATTTTGGCTTCTGACAGTACGTCCTCGCCGTTTGAGTGCGGGGTACGGGTTCTCGAACCCGTACTTTTTATTACAAACTACATTTTAACGATAACACGTATTTTAAAAAACTTATTTGCCTTATAGTATACGGCCTATCACAAACTTAGGTCGGATTCTTGACACTATACTTATTCTTAATGCGCATTTAAAACATTCAAAAAAACAAGGTCCGACAGATAGTGTGCAACTTGTCATTGTTGATTGCTAACTGAGAGTCAACCGGGCAAGTCGGCTCCTCCTTGCCAACTGTAAATTGTAGTTGATCAATTGCAGTCGATCGTACATGGGGTGTGTAATGTTGGGTTGGAGGCGAAGAAGATCTCTTCTTCCTCATTGGTGATGCAGTCGATGAAGTTATAGCAGATGAGGGCATGGGGTGTAACTCCCTCTATATCTAATTGGCAATTAATCTTCACTGTTTTAACAGTACCATTGCCCATATCCGGACTTTGTTGTTGCCCTAGTCGTGGACCACTTTGGCATGTCGGAGCCAGGGTCGACCAAGTAACAGTCAATACGGCAAGGCCGTATACTAAGATTCGAAAGAGGAGCCTAGGTTTGACGATGAGGACGTGGGGTAAGATACGGCTTCGGACACGACGTCGGAGGGAGGGCGGGAAGTCATAGTAATTGAGTCCCTGTCTCCCATGGCGCAGAAGGAGACGAATCGGGTTCCACAAGGCATTCCATCGGGTTGAGGGTAGAGCTCAGCGGCCTGCGCAGCAAGAGCGGCTACACCAATCCGGTCGGCCGGCCTCAAAACTTCAACAAGGCTCGAGAAGCCAACAACTTCTGATCATCCGGATCCGATGATGAGGGTGTGGTATCACTTCACCGATACCTGCACATCCTATTGTTGTTTGAAGCAATTGATTGCGGACATGATTGAGGACTTCATGTGCGAGACTCAAACTGATGTGAAAAAGGTCGTTGATGCTAGGCCGACCTAGGAGTCCATACGTTGGAGTAGCAGATTACACAGTTAACATTCAACAACAAGCGCCTCGGTGAACAAGTCAAGCTGAAGGACAAGTCGCTTGCCGTGCAACAACAATCTTTGGAGACGGCCCACGAGCAGGTAACAAAGCTGGTTCAAATTTGTGAAGTTCCGGCCAGGGTGCGCCATTATAAGGCCAACCTCTTCGAGGCCGGAATCGTAGAGTTGGAAGTTTTCAAGGCGAAAACCTTCCGCAAATCGTGCTCCCAACCAAGACGTACGCAGCGAAGATCAAGAGCAGCAACCAAAAGGTGAAGACCGTGCTGGAATCCGTCCGCGACCGGATAAACACGCTCGAATCTATTCTGGCCTTCATAGGTACGCCAACAGAGACTTCGATCGAACACCCTCCTCCCGTGGAAGTTCCGAGGACGGATGCACGACCTTCCGACCCGACTACTTCCAAGGGCAAGGGTAAACTGGACATAGAGGCACCTATCCGAGCCGACTGTCCGGCCAAGAACAATTGTTCCGTGGCTCGGAGACTCGCGACGAAAGATTGGAAGAAGCCTCTAGAAACTTTGAAGCTTCACGGGCAGATCGGCATCAACATATCAGACGAAGAGGAGCTGAAAAGCGAGGTGGACCGGAGGACAAGAGTGGACGAGAGTGGTCATGGAGGGAAAGTGGAACAGGACAGGCCAGATTTTAGCGACTCCGGTAAAGCACCCAAAACACGATGTCAGTAGACGTGGCCATAAGAAGTAGAACAAATTGAGAATCGAGATTTAGAAACCGGTCTAGATTTAGAAATCCGGACTAGGATAGTACATAGGATCTTTTTGGGAAAGCGAGCCGCTTTCCATAGTGTTGGCCTAGTAGGACGGCCGCCGCTAAGTTGTTAGATCTCAAAGGTCTTCGACTTTGAGTACTTATAGGGGAAGATTATATCACCTAATCATTTCTTACTTGCTAATCAAACAACCTCTTCTGCGCATATTGAGTGTAATCCTTGTTTTCTCTCCCTTTGAGGTCGAGTGCTTAGAAGTTTGCACCTACTGTCTCTGAGTTGTAAGTTGGGAGTTAGGAATCCGGATTTCTTGCTGGATCGGATCTGTGGAGTTGGGGTCGTATTAGGCATATTGGCAAGTGCCTTGTGTCTTAAGTTGGTCTGGAATTGCTGAGAGGGGAAAACAGCTGTAGCAAACACTTTACGGTCTGGGAGGTCCAGGAGTAAAGTGGGCGAGGTCGGATTGCTATCCGTCCTCCCATTGTTACAAAGTTGGGTTCCTCTGTAGTCTCAAAGGACGGGTTAAGGGCAGTACGTGACCTACTAATTCGGCCTGAGCGGATTAGTTGTGAGGAGTTATTAAGTGCCTAGTGTGTGTGTGTGTGTGAGTAGAAGTTAGACGTAGAGGTTTCTGCCACATAAATCATAAGGATAAGAGTCTTTGTTCATCCCCTCTTGCAAAGGGATACCCTTGTCAGTCAAGGCTAAAATACAGATTTGAGGGTATGACGGATTTGGAGTTAGTTGTCATGGCACTATTTTGTCTTGGTTACTACACAGAATCCCTAGAACGATACACAAGTCACCTATACACATTTATTACACTTATAAATGTATAAAGAAAGACAACATTAAAACATGACATGCGACAGAGGGAATCTTCCAACCAATCCGATTTGCAATCAAGACGGCCGAGCAGGAAACCCAGCAGCGCTTCGCTACCCTTTCCAGCCTCAGCACTCTATTTCAATCGCGCGACATCAGCCGATTTATGGAGTTCGTGGAGAATTTACACTGAGAGGGGACCGATCTACGGATCGGGAAAATAGAGGCCGAGCGAGAAGTCAAGGCCTTGAGGAAGAAAGTGAAAGAGCAGGAGGATGTAATTGGAGGGCTCCAGACCATCGACCGAACTGTGTTGCAGACGGTGGAGAAACTCTTTGCGGCAGAAGGATAAGATTGGACGAAAGCGGCATTCTACGACTCCCTGCTAGGATTGGATGACTTGTTGCGTTCCGTTGGGCTACTCGAGAAGCATACCTTGGGAGTAGAAAAGGCTCTAAAAGAGTTCCGAGTAATGATGGGTAAGCTTCTGGCTGTTCTCCCTTCCCCAAGTCCGGGAGACGTAGTTCCTCTGGTTAGCAATACTCCCTTGGAGTTCACAGAGCATGTACAAACCGGATCCCAAGATCCAGTTGGTGATCGTGCACCCGGAGTAGGTGCGTCAATGGCAGGATTGCAGTCATGTGAGCAGTGAGCAGAAACCAATGAGCTATGAGCAGAGTTTTCCGCTCATTGAGCAGATTTTTAATGACTATTTTAACATTTGGAAGTCATGAAAGTCTATCCAAATTTTGAAAAAAAAGATAAAGAAGTGGTGTGCAATTCCGTCGGAAGTCCTAAATCCATAGTAATGGAGGTCAAAATCATCTTGATAATAGAGTGTTGCATACAGAAATTTAGTACCTCGTGGCACCGGCTAGTAGTTCAGGTCATTTGGAAATTGTATTGTAGGGACCAAATTAGGGCTGACGTCATCAATCAGTCCTGATTTTTAGTTTAGAGTCTAGGGGTTGCGAGGCGTGCTCTCTTGTATTGGCCACGCTGCCGGAGGTGTATCTCCGACGTTGCCTGCTACTGCTACTTTGTGCCATCAATACGTTGACTCAGGGCATATTTTCTTGGAGAGTACCTCAGACTGAAATATCAACACGGTGACAATCAAGAGTGTTTGTTTTGCCGTGTTTAGCACTTGGTATCTAGTGTTGGATCTGGTAGAATGTAACGATGATTAATGATAGTGAGTGCGTCGGTTGTGGTGTAAGAGTCGGAATGTGTGAACTTTATGTGAAGTTCAGAGATGAGGCGATTTGGACAAAGGCAAGTCAAATATTTTGCTCATTCGTGAATGTTCATTTGAGTTCGCAGTTGTTTGTTTTCTGAGAATTTTGTCCTATGGACGGGTCCGCAATGGATGCAAGTTATGGAGCCCGTATCGTGGGCTTACAACAAGTCGGCTTGTTCCATGTAAGCAGTCACAAGCACATAGAAATAGCTTAAAAGTTGAGAAGATGCATTGTCACCTCACAATCAATTGAAATTTGATCGAGTATTGTTTGGGGGAGAGTAATCTTAAAAATAGTGGTAGAAATCTGATGTACACGCATAAGATGTGAGGATCGATGTAAGGAATTATTTATGGTTATCAAGAATAAATGCTATGGTAAGGTAGCCGTCAGCCACATTGCTGTCAGTCGCCCTCGAAGCATGCATCGAGGTGACAACCACCTCTCCCATGCTCATCTCCGACATGTCAATGTCGCACATATGGCGTACCATAGGCTGGTCAATAGCATGTGCCGGCTTTCAGTTTCGTGCAGCGGTTGTCGCGGCTCTCATTGTCTGGTCAAGGCTGAAACCTTGACTCTGGATTACAGTCAACACGACTTGGGGGACTCATCGGTTTGCGTTGTTTATGTTGGTAATCCAGCATTACTAGTTGTGCTCAAATTTGAACTGGACTTCTTCACATTCTTCGCGTACTTAGTTGGTCAAAATTTGGGAGAGGAGTGAAGCCGCAAGCGCAGTTGCTGCTCGACATAGAATCTGATAGAACTGTAGCGAGCGCAGTAAGGATCTTGGGATGGATGGTCAATTGTCGACGTAGGTCGTAGAACCTTCATACTCACACTTGAGATAATGGATGGTTGATTGACGATGTGTTTGTAGCAGTCCGGTTCACTAAGAAGCTCGGTTTGTGTTTGCAGGTACTTATTCTCACAATGGCGGAGAGGACACTGACATGCACAACTTGCGGAGAAGTAATAGAAAGTTTGGACGACCTGGATTTTCATGCGGAACTTGATGTTGTAATGTGTGTGGTATGCGTGGCATTTCCGGAGCATCGGATCGAGAGGAGCATCGACGTTGAGAAGCATGTAAGTACGTTTTGTAGTTCTCGTAGAAAGGTGGTGAGGATCGAGTTCGATTAATTGTGAGGTGCTTATGATTTGGAAGTGGTTATGTGTAGGCGGTGGATGTCGATACGTGCTATTGGTGTGGAAAGACAGACGATCTCATCGTCTGCAGTTACTGCGAATTATGTTGGTGCGCGACATGCATCATTTGTAATTATGGTGACGACATCATCGAAGAAGTGATAGAGGCAGGCGACATCTATTGGACTTGTTTCGTATGCTTTCCCGAACATATGCATGGTTTGCTAGATGAGGCGGCATTCTAGAAGGGATATATTGCTCTTGATCAAACAAATGGTAGTACGTCATGAAGTTTTAAAAGAAGGTGGTAAAGTTCTGTGAACCAAATGTAGACAATGTGGTTGACGACTCTAAGCAATGAAAATGACTAGTAATGATTAAGTACGGCCTTGTACAAATAAGATGATCTGAATGTTGTGGTTTGGGTATAGAGTGCGGTTAAAACATGATCGGAAACTTGTTGAAATGCAATGGGACATGGCGTATTTGGACATAAGAAAGCTTGTTATTAATATGGTGATGATGTCTAAATTACATGTCTAGTGCTGATGTCTAAATTACATCTAGAGCTGCCTCGATCGACAATGCTAGAATGATACGATTTATGACATCGAGTGCATGGTTCTCAACTTCCTTGTGCAATGCCTTTCTTGTGGAAATAGAGAGTTTAGACCTTCTTTGCAGCAATGGTAGAAGAGCGCTGTCACACGAAAAAGGTGAGTTTAATAACACTAGAACCAGATACATTCGGATGCTTCAGTCACAAGCAATGTAGTTATAGGTGCGGTATAAGATATGAAATAACACATAATACTGAATAGTAATTTTAAAAAAAACATGCTCAGGAGTCAGACTCCGAGGCGCTCAAGTCTAAGTAGCGCTTCACCCCCGGATGATACCGAGGCCACCGCGGAACAATATCCGGGGAGGAGTCCGACGAAACTGTGGCGAAAGCCTCTGCTAGGCCTTCTACGTACGAGGGAAGACTAAAAGATAGTGGAGGACTAATTTGAAGCGACGAGAGTCTATCAAAGACACTCACTAAACTACACAAGAAAGCACACAAGATGATTAGTGTAATGAAAGAATGATTTATCAAATACAAAAAACAACCAAACAGTTGAGTGGCACTCACAAAATCCATCGCGATGTGCAGCACGGATTGGAGAGTCATCGCCATCGCCTGCGTTTGATGCTATCGGTGTGCTTGGTGGTGGCAGCGCTAGGACGGTGAGTGGTAATAGAACCTCAGTGTAAATCTCGCGGTCCCCCTCCAAAGCGAGAATGTTGCGGTTGAGAGACCGCGCTGCCTGTACTGATGCGCCTGCGGTCAATTAAGAGTCAAAGTTACTTTCACTCTTCGAATTCAATGACTAAGAAAGAAAGATGCAAGTTTACATGAGAAATTGCAACCGATCACTTACCCGTCGAAGCTGCGAAGTCCATAACTAAGCCCCGCTCAGGACACATTCCGTAAATCAGGGGCTTGAAGAAAAGCTCAGTACGCTGTTTTGGACCCCGCCATGGCTTGCCATCCGACTTCTTCCGAAGAATACTGTGCTCTTCGATCGCAGTGAAGAGCATGTCTTGCTTGTTTAGCTCAAGGGCTGGTGTGAACGGATCACTAGAGGAAGACAGTGATTTGTCCAGCGTTATTTCGCGTCAAAAGTGACGTTTACGTAGACTAGTCGAAATTAGTGTAGGTAACTTGACCACAGTGACTTTCTGCATGTTAATCGGTTTAACATACTTCCGTCACTATTGACTATGGTTTAACAGGGAGTGTCATAGTAACAGTCATGGATTTTGGAAGAACAAAACCGCGTTAAAACGAACAGAACTACGTCAACGTTGACATGTACGCCCCTGGGGGGGTAACTTTAGCACTTCATTTTCTTACCCTCTAGTAATATTTAAATGATCAAATATATTCATGATCCATGTCAGCACGTTTCTTTTAACATTGATGACGTTTAAAGTGACATGGGCGACGTTGAGTGTGTTACTTTTGACATACTCATAAATCCTACGTGGAATGCCTTGGTGATGTGGAAGGCTTATGTGGAGGATAGGGGTGACAAGGACAAGTTGGTGTTTGTCCCACGTGGATGTCAATAGTGACGTTGGCATTTATTTTAACGCACAATTGTGTCAACGTGTGTTTAAGGAAACGTAATGACATAGCTGACGTGTCAAGTGCATTTATGATATTATGGTAGGGTGACGTGGTTGTTAGGGTTTGACTTGGTCAATGATCCTAGAGAGTGTCAATGGTGACGTGAATGTCAAAAGTAACATATATTATTTTAAACTCTGCTTTAGAAGTAGGGTTTGACCTGCGGCGGCTAGGGTTTGACCTGCGCCAAAATTGACGCACGTGTCTAAAAAGACATAGGATGTGTTAAACTGTGATCTTAAAGATGTCATCATGCATGCGTTTCTATTGATGCATGGTTAACATCAGCGAGTCATTACTGACGTCGTGTTACTTGTATAACGTGAACGTTGACACTTTTGACACAATCACATTAACACAAACATGTAAAGAAAGACGTCTACTATGACGTACTTTAGTCCATCCAGAGGGATGACTTTCACTGGGGTGGATGAACAGAGGCGGCGAGGGTTAGCCGCCATAGTTAGGTCATGGTACTTTTAGAGAAGATATAAGCTAGAATCTCACTCTTGCTTTCATTTCTACACATTTTGTGTTAGAGTTCTACAGTTTTAGAGATTAACATGCTAGATTGTTAAAGTATGAGTTGTAGAGGTGTTGGAGTTTTACAAGTTTTTCTTCTTTCTTGGGTTGTTTCTTAGGTTGTTCAAGAGTTGCATCGTGATGATCTCCATCCCAATTTGATTGCATGACGTGCCTTATTAAACTCAACGTGTCCGTGGTAATGTGTGCTGTGCAGATCAAGAAAAATCCAGCATGAGGAAACCCAGAAAGTCACTCTACGGTGGCTAGGGTTTCTGCGTCAAAAGTGATGCGCGCATCAAAAGTGACGCGCCCGTCAAAAGTGACATAGGTTGTGTTAAACACTGTTTTTAGAGACGTCATTATATAGAGTACTTGAATGCGTCACTATTGACGCAGGTTTAACGCTAGCGCGTTACTTTTGACGTAGTATAACGCAAGGAGTATGTTATCACATAGCACATATATGTAGCCTTTATGCTTTATGCTACTCAATACTTGCGACTTTGTATCAATGGCTAATTTTTCATTTAATACTGCGAAAGCACTTACCAGCTTCATGTTGCACTTCATTTCATGTATGTTTCTGTCAAAGTGTGTTATGTTTGATGTTGCATTTATGTTATCGAATGTGTCATGTAACGTCACTTTTAACGTTTTCATTTCCGTCATATTGTGTCATGTTGTGTTTCTTTTGACATACGTCTGCCATCGAATTGCGTCAAATGGATGACGTGGCAAACGTCATCCTACGTCTTGTCTTTTTACTCGAAACATGCTAAAACACGTGACATTCGTGTTTAAGTACGTCAACTTTGACACGAGGCCCTGTTTCTTTTGACACATAACTTGATAACGTGAATGTCACCCTACGTCTAAAGACACATCCAAAACGCGTTAAAACAAACGACATATGTGTTTAAGAATATTAAACAACGTCTAAGGACGTTTTGAAAATTGCGCTAAAACAGAGGACACAAGTGTTCCTCAACGTCAATGTGGACAATATCTCCTGTTTCTTTTAACACAAACTCCGAACTTCTTTCACATTCCAACATGTGGCGACATCTCACGATCTCAGCCACCGAAATTCAAATGCCACGTCAGATTTTCGATGCCACATCAGATCAGATTTCATCCATCACAAGGATGATCACTTGTCCCACGTGGCATGTACAAACGCGGGAAAAGCTGACGTGGAAAGTAATTTACTTACCAAGTTACTGACCCTAGGTAACTTCCCCAACTGAAAAGATGTCAATTAAACATCGCATATTAAATCATTTGTCCCCATTGGCATTTTTTAACACTACATGTTAAACTCAAAAGACGTCCGTGACATTTTCGATTTATTTGCGTCACTTTTTCTGTCCGTGTTCAACCACGTTAAACCGCGTTAAAAACATCGTTAAATACAGTGTCTGAGGACCTTGTTTTCCTCTAGTGGATTGAACTTGATGTCGAGCTGGAAAGGCTGACGTCGACAAGTAGATGCAGCGCCCGCACCATAACGATGGCCTTGGAGATATTGGTCTGCACAAAATATAAAATCAAACGATATGATTTAGTACTGACACACAGAAAGCTGTTATAGATAATAAATTCAATCCTCTCTAAATTACAAACAATAATGCCTATAGCTCGGCATTAGGGTTGGCATTGGCGAATGAAAAGCCAAGGCCGGCAAGAGGACGGAAGTGCGGGAGTGCCGCCACAAGTGACCCGCCACGATCGTCACACCACGATTTTGCCAGTAAGAAGTTCCCAATTCAAGTGTCCTAGTGCGAGTGCAAATGTTCCATGACAACTGTCCCGGTCATCCGGATTCTCCTCCTGCAAAGATCGTTAATCCAGGTTAAGCATCTCGAAGCCACAGTAAAAGCTCATTACAAAATTTGAGAGAAGGAAAAGCAAGGAAACCTTAGCAGCTGCGCACTCACCAGAAAGCCTGGAATCGCTATAAATCCCGATGAGTAAGACTGTCTCTGTACGAGTGCGAGTGTCCCTGTAAGGGTGTGCTGCCACTAGAGACCTGCCAAGAGCGTCCCACCACAACTTTGCCAGTGCAAGGGTCCCAGTTCGAGAGCGAGAGTACGAGTTCGAGTACCAGTGTCCCATAGCAAGTGTGAGTAACCCCATGCGGGTGTGCCGTTACAAGTGACCCGCCACGAACGTCACACCATCAGTTTGCCAGTATGAGGGTCGAAGTTCGAGTGTCCCCGTGCGAGTGTGCCGCCACAAGTGACCTGCAACGAGCGTCCCACCAATAGTGTCCCAATGCTGGTGTCGATGTCCCAGTGCGAGTGCGGATGTGCCGCCACCTAAAACCTCTGTGAAGTTTGCCGCCACCTTCGAGGATTGTGCCGCTACCAACGGGGCCTGAGGCGCCACCTCAGACTTCACTATTAAGCCGGCGCAGCGGACTGACAGAACCGTCGACACTGGTTTGCCGGCTCCAAGGGTGAGCTGCCGCTCTCGGCACTCGGGGAGATACGGGCTCTCTAGGTATGTGCCGGCGCCAAGCAGGTGTCTGCCGCTGCCGGCGCTTGCGTAGGTTTTGCTGGCGCGATGGGGGTGACAGCCGCTGCCGGGAGCCCATGCGAGTGCCCCTGGCGCACCTCGGGCGAGCTTCGAGCGCGGCAGGGGCCGTAGCGCGATGCTGTAAGAGGGCGCGCCGAAGGCAAACCGGCTGGTGTACGCGCTAGGCCCCAGCGAGGAGGGCTTAAACGTGCCGCGCATCAGGTTAGCACATTCCTTCCCTTGCCAGATCCATCATCGATCGCCTGTACCTGGAGCTAACACGTCTCGGTTGAAGCATGCTCCATTTCATTTTGTCTCGGTCGAAGCATGCACCGTTTCTCGTCTACCTGCTCACCATCACCGTCACCTTGTGCCTGCTCGCAAGGTCAAATGCTCGGGCATCAAGACGCCTCCACCCCTTGGCCTGGAGCCACCATCCATGGAAAGCGTGATTGCTGAGCTTCAGCGTTAAGGCATCAACACTGTGTCCCCCTCCAACATTTAAGCTCCGATCATCCTAATTCTATCCCACTCCATTCAATTCCAATGTCCGCTGACAGCTGGTGTGAAGTCGCTGGTATTCATCCTGAGCAAAACTGAATTCGGTGAAAATTCGAAAGGAGGTGAAGGCAAAAATGGTTTGAAGGCTCATGGAGGCGCGAAGATCTCTGCCGTTGCAGGCGCGGGGGGGTGTCGGTCGGTGCGGGGAGGGATCCGTCGGTGTCGGCTTCGCGAGATTGTGTCCCAGTGTGCGAGCGAGTAAGTGGCCCAGAATGAGTGCCGCCACGAGTAACCCTCCTCGAGCGTCCCACCATGAATGTCCTTGTGCCGGGAGGGGTCCGTCGGTGTCAGCAAAATGTCTCTCGGTCCCGGCTTGGGCGAGATAGCGTCCCGGTGCACGTGCGAGTGAGTATCCCAGGATGAGTGCCGCCACGAGTAACCCTCCACGAGCGTCCCACCAGGAGTGTCCTTGTGCCAGGAGGGGTCCGTCAGTGTCGGAAGAATGTCTATCGGTCCTGGCTTGGGCGAGATAGTATCTCAGTGCGCGTGAGAGTGAGTGTCCTAGTATGAGTGATCGATTGCGAGTGTCAAGGCAATCTTGGCGAGTTCCAAAACTAGACCGAGCGAATTCCAATCCGAGCGCAGGTTCCGCCGTCAATTCTTGAATCCCGTTTCAGTACTAGGACCAACACATTTACCACAGAAATAAAAAGCTAAGTAATTGAGGAACTTACCGATCGTGCAGGGTTTGATGGACTGCATAGAGGAAGCGAGTTGAGGATGTTCCACTCAAGCGCAATCTTGAGGTTGAAGTTCGATGTGAACGCCTCCATCTTCTTACGCACGGCATACGAATCCGGGTAAAAGATTACAATCGCCCCGTCGTCATGCAGGTACCTGTACGCAAATTTGGCGATTGTCTTCAAAAACGTTTCTTGATTAGAATTCCAGCATGGAATCTGGTGCTCGGGATCGGAGACTCCCGGAACACGTAGTCCATCTGGGTACTCCGCTAGCATCAAATCGATGTTAGGCCGACCAACTTCGGGTACGCCTTCGAAATACAAGCGGCGACCTGCAGAAACCTGACATGTATAGATATCAGGTTACATCAAGACTTCATTTAATTACAAGTAATGGAACTCAACAAGGAAGAAGTTTTTTACCTCAGAAAGGAAGCTCTTTGCATCCTCGAACTCCTCAGGGAAGGTGCCCATCATCTTCTTCAGATCCCACCAACGCACTAATGTGTCGTTGATTATTTTGACACGAGCGCCAGTAGGAGCCCCAATTGGGTGAATATCAAGCATCATCCCACGAATTGCAGAAGGAAGCATGGAACTTTCGGCTGCAATCATGGTGTTGGTGGCGTTTGAGGAGGACTTCCCCGAAACATGACCGAGGCGAGCTTTCTTCTGCAGCGAACCACGTTCATTGTGAGCAGGACTGCTCTCAAAGTGGTCCTCAATGAACATATCGGCGTCGACGGGGGGCTTGGCCTGTCTATCGTCTCCGAGAGTAGCGTCCTTCGGAATCGCTTGATTATCGTCGTCAACCTTCGCATCCTGAGGGGCGACAGCAGGTGGGGACACCACGGGAGGACGGAGTTTGCGCTTACGCCGACTCATGGTGGCCTGACTGTCGTCTAGGTTGATGACTGCCTTAAACTTCATAAGCTCGGGCTCAAGCTTGGAAAGCAGGTCCTCTTCAAACTCTGGGAACATACCCTTAGGCATGTCCATGTACCAACCACATGGTACATAGTGATGCTTCTTGTACTCCTTCAGCTGTGCAGCAGTATACATGCATTTTTCATCGCTTGTGTTCGTGTAGTTGACGAAGCTTGTTGGAGACTTTGAAATAGCCTTCGCCGGGAGAAGAACGTGCTTCACATACCGGTAAAGGACTCTGGAGGAAGCCTTCTCAAAATTTGGCTGCTTCTCAGGAGGGTTGTTCTTGTGAACGCCCTTCTCTCCCTCTTCCTTGTTCAGCTCCTTGTCTTTGATTGAGAATTCCCTGAAAAATGCGTTTTCCCATAACGCGATTCGCATCCTCTCGACATACTCGGTTACGGTGTCGATCGGCTCGTCTACACCCGGTGGGTTGTAATTAATCTCTTGTCTACCCATATTCATCTCGTCCTCGAAATCCTTTGCAACAGCAATGGATAGCTGCGTACGCCACGTCACAAGAAATGTTAGAGTAAATATGGCACCAACATAAGTCCAAACAGAATTGCAAAGTGGTTGGAATGCATACCTGAGACCACCACGTCGCCTTGTTCAGGAAGTTCAGGTAAGTTTGCTCACTGAACCCAACCTTGGGAAAGCGTTGATTCTCGCAAAACTTAGGCGGCTTGTTCCACCGTTCCAACCAAAGCAGCTTCGTGTCGATGTCCATCGCTGAGATTGCGAAATACCACAGTTTCTCTTGGGACATGTCAATCTCCCGGAACGTTTCGTAATGCTCCTTGACGAGTTCGAGGGACCTAGGAGTATTGTCGGGGTGGCAAATCTGTAACTGCTTCCTTAACTGGCTTAATAGCGAAGTTTTATTCTCTTGCACACGTTTGTTGACAGCATCATGGATACTTGCTGCTGTAAACTTGCCTGCTTGACAATCACGCCTAAAGTCCGAGGCAGCCTTCGCCGCATCTTGAGCAAACTCCGTCTGCAAAACCTTCCCAAGTAAGTCGAGCAGTCCGTTTAGCTCCGTTGTCAGTCAAATTCAATGACTCGTACCTGGCACAAGACGTTGCAAAGTGCACTGGCGGTGAGTTTAAACCATGTTGACTTTGTAAGGTTTTTGAGGTTGGATGCTGCTTCTTCCACCGCTGTAATTATCCCTTTGAAGTACGACACGTCTTGCCGCCCAATCCTCTGTACCCGGTAGAGTTTGTGCACAAGGTTCAACTGAACATGACTGTTCTCGACTCGCCTGCACATGGAACAAATTAGATCAAAATGTAAGGTTTTTGCAAGCCACACGCAACATAAATAGCTCGAGCAAGTTGGAAATAAAGTAGGGTATGTGACTTACCAGTTTATTTCGTGGAGCGCCGTCAACGCGGTCATGTTGTCACCTTTAAGGTCTAGCAAGATGCAAGCAACCCTGAAATGCCATGATGGATCATGGGATTTCTCTGCGTTGATGTATGGGTACCAAGCGGTGGTTTCCGTCCCAGACGTGAAACATTTTCCCTGAAAACTTCTGAAGGTCAGGATCGGCTTGCAAGAAATCTTCGAATTCGGCATTTACCTTCACCCAATTAGGGCTCCACGAGGCAATGGTTTCTGGCGTCACGTCCACTGTCTTCACCTTGCCTGGCTCTTTGTTGTCGTTGTCGATCGCAACGTAGAAGACTCCTTGACCTTCCACGTAGCCGACATCTCGAAAGTGATCCTGGAGTCTGGCTATGTCGGATTTCATCGCTGGCCTCACAACTGGCAGCCCCAACATTCGACAAAGCGGGATACACATCCGCGATTTGTGAACTAGTTGAAAGCGCAATTGCTGAATTTTAGAGACACTCTTGGCAGTTCCGAACTGACAAGGTTGTTCACCTCCTTATTCACATCGGCCTCCGATAGCACGTCAGCATCCGCTTGCTTTTCTTCTTCTACCTCGAGGGCAGGGAATTTGTCGGGAGGACATCCTTCTTCCGCAACGTCGGACTCCTTTGGAACGTTGCCGTCAGCATCCTCCATGGCGTCATCACCAACTATACCTCCATCTGCAAAATAACAAAATCAGATTGTTAGAAGAACGTATAAGCATATCCAAAAGCCGCAATTGGCGTCCGCTGTGTCGTGAAGGTGGTTCTTGATGATGTGTGCTTGGATGCGGGGATGCGGGGATGCGGGGGCTATAGCTGTCGAGGGCCAGGCCCACGAACTCCTTCCAAACTTCACAACACAATCAAAGCGGGCAATATCAGCACTAATCTCGGAAGGGTAGAGCTAATAACGTTGAGATAACGTAACATGAGCTGCAAACGGTGCAAGAGCCAGCGGTACGTGCCCGTGCGCACCTCGTTGATCATCGTGGTCTTCAGGTCAAAGAGTACGCCACGCTGTACGTGGTTGCCGGCTATTGTCTCGTTGAGAATCGTGTGGAAAGCATCATGACCTCCTCCCACCGTTATATCACTTGGCATATTCGTGCATCTATCTGCAGCATCATCACACAGGGCTTTGTTTTAAAACTTGTTGCCATTTCCGCGATACTCAACATTCTCATGTACGTACTTACGTTCACATTCTTATGTACGTACTCACGTTCACATACATAGGCAGAAACTTCTGTAGCGAGGTCCAAAACATGAGCTATACTTAATACATACCTCGATACCATGATCGAGGCAGAACAGCTCCCAGCAGGCGATGCCTACTTGGATTCGTGCTTGATCCACGGGAATGGACAGGGTCTCTCTTACGGTGAGTCCACAACAACCTGAGCTCATCCAAGCCATTGCAACTAGCCTGCATTCAGCTTGCACGGCGAGTGCCTCGCCTATAGTGTCCCGGATCGAGTACGAGTGTCCTACTATGACTGTGCCGCCACAATTGACCCGCCACGAGCGTCCCACCACGAGAAACCCAGTGCGAGTCTCCCACTGCTTGTGTCCTAGTGCGTTAGCGGCTTTCCTGCGACGAGTGTCCCGGTCATCCAAGTTCCCTTCCTGCAACGATCATTAATCCAGGTTTAGCATCTTAATGTAACGGACTATCAAAAGTGAAGGCTCATCACATTAGTCGAGAGAGTGAAAAGCCAAATAATTTGAGCGTACACACAAGAAAGCCGTGTTCGACTGTCCCAGTGCAGTTCGACTGCCCCACTGCAAGTGCGAGTGTCCCCGTGCTGGTGTGCCGCCACTTGTAGCCTGTCTCGAGCGTCCCACCACGACTGTGCGTGTGCAAAAGTCCCAATTCGAGTTTCATAATACGAGTGGGATTGCGAGTGTCTCGGCGAATGCGAATGTTCCCTTGTCGGTGTGCCGCCACTAGTGGCCCTCCAAGAGCGTCCCACCACGGCTGTTCCAATGCCAGGGACCCAGTTTGAGTGTCAGAGTACGATGCAAGTGCGAGTGTCCCGGTGTGGTTGCAAGTGGCCCCGTGCGGGTGTGCCGCTACGAGTGACCTGCTAAGAACGTCCCACCACGACAACTGAGCCAGGGCAAGATGCCCATTTCGAGTTTCAGTGCGAGAGCGACCGTTCCGCGGCGTGTGTCCCGGTCATCCCAATTCTCGACCTCCACAGATCGATAATCCAACTTTAGCAACTCGATTCAACAAAGTATCAATTAGCAAATTGCGTACAGCAAATTAACACTGAAAGCAAATTGCGTACAGACCAGATAGCCCGTAATCGGAGGTGTTTGTGATGAGAGTGACTGTCTCTCGCAAGTGCGAGTGTCTCTTTGAGGGTATGCCCCGAGCGTTTCACCGATTCACCATGGCATGGCTGTGCCTGTGTGAGGGTCCTAGTTCGAGTGTCAAAGTAAGAGTGGGAGTGCGTGTGTTTCAGCCAGTGCGAGTGTCTTTGTGCGGGTGTGCCGCCACTACTGCTTTTCTCGGAGCTTCACTCCACGACTGTGCCTATCTTAGGGTCCCAGTTTGAGTGTCATAGTAAGAGTGCCAGTGCGTGTGCCGCCACAAGTGCCCTCCGCGAGCGTTCCACCACGGCTGCCAGGGGTCCAGTTCCAGTCAAAGTACTATGCAAGTGCGAGAGTCCCGTCTGGTTGTGAGTGGCCCTGAGCGGGTGTGCCGCCTTGAGTGACCTCTACGAACGTCCCACCACGACGAGTGAGCCATTGCAAAGTGCCCAGATCACGAGTTTCAATGCGAGTGCGACCGTTCTGCGACGTGTGTCCCGGTCATTCAATTTCTCGTCCTGCACAGATCACTAATCCAGGTTTAGAAACTCGATTCAACAATGTATCAATATGCAACAATGCAAGCATATAACGAAAGTCGAGAGGACAAAAAGCAATGAAACCGTAGCACTTGCTTACAGACGAGAAAGCCCGGATTTGCAGGTGTTTGTGATGAGAGTGAATGTCTCACTGCAAGTGCGAGTGTCTCTTTGTGTGTATGCCGCCACTAGTGGCCTGCCCCGAGCGTTTTACCATGGCTGCGCCTGTTTGATGGTCACAGTTCGATTGTCATAGTACGAGTGGGACTGCGAGTGTCCCGGCAAGTGCGAGTGTCTTTGTGCGGGTGTGCCGCCACAACCGGTTTGCCCGGAGCGTTACTCTACGACACTGACTATCTGAGGGTCTCAGTTCCAGTGTCATAGTAAGAGTGCGACTGCAAGTGTCCCGGCGAGGGCGAGTGCTCCATTGCGGGTGTACCGCCACAAATGGCCCTTCATGAGCGTTCCACCACGGCTGTGCCAATGCCAGGGACCCAGTTCGATCGTCAGAGTCCGATGCAAGTGCGAGAGTCCCGGTGTGGTTGCAAGTGGCCCCTTGCAGGTGTGCCGCCACGAGTGACCTGCTACGTACGTCCCACCACGACGAGTGAGCCAGTGCAAGGTGCCCAGTTCGAAAGTTTCAATGCGAGAGGGACCATTCCGCGGCGTGTGTCGCGCTCATCCAATTTCTCGTCCTGCACAGATCGCATATCCAACAATGTATCAATATGCATCAATGCAAGCATATTACGAAAGTCGAGAGGTCAAAAAACAAAGTAACCAAAGAACTTGCTTACAGACCAGCAAGCCCGGATTCGCGATGCGAGTGTCTCCTTGCGGGTGTGCCGCTACTAGTGGCCTGCCCCGAGCGATCCACCATGGCTGTGCCGGTGTGAGAGTACCAGTTCGAGTGTCATAGAACGAGATGGAGTGCAAGTGTCTCGGCGAGTGCCGCCACTACTGGCATGTTCCGAGGGTCACACCACGAGTGCGTTCTTCTTCACGAGTGTGTTCTTTTTCACGAGTGCGTTCTTCTTCACGAGTGTGTTCTTCTTCACGTGTCATAGTACCAGTGGGAGCGCGAGTGTCCAGGCGAGTGTGCCGTCACTTGTGTCTTGCCACAAGCATCACACTAAGAGTGCTCAGAGTAGGTCTGCCGCCACTTAAGGCCCGGCAGAGAGACCGTACCTTTCATGTGTGCCGGTGCTTGAGAATGTGTGCCGGCGCCTTATGTGTCTCTGCCGCAGCCGGCATGTGAGATTCATCATTTTTTACTGGCGCCACAGGGCAAGCAGTTGTCCACCGGCTCCGAAGTACTGTGTGCTGGCGCCACGAGGTCAGATGCCGGCAGCACGGTATGGTCTGCCGGCACTAAGGGAGTCCTGCCGTTGCCGGCACCTGGACAGATGAACCGGCGCTCGGCGGGTGTGCCGGGACGAACAGGGTGGCTGCCGCTGCCGGCGCCCGCAGAGGTGTGCCGGCGTTGAGGAACTGACACTCGTTGCCGGCGCTCGCAGATGTATGCCGGCGCCAAAGGGGTCTCTGCCGCTTCCGGCAATGGCGTCTGGGTGAGTGTCCCAGGGTGAGTGCCGCCAAGAATGACCCTTGACGAGCGTCCCACCACGATTGTCTCAGTGCAGGTGAGTCGGGACGAGAGACCCGCCTAGAAGGTCCCAATGCGTGTGTGCCGCCTCGAAGGACCTGCCAAGAGCGTCCCACCGCGACTGTTCCTCTGCGACTGTCCCAGTGCAAAGGGTCCAAGTTCGAGTGTTCTCGGGTGAAAGCGAATGTCTTTAGACAAGTTTTACAGCGCGAGTGCGAGTGTGCCGCGACTTGTGTGTTTTAAACAACGATGTGTTTTAAGCTTGACTGCGATTTCAAACCACACAGCATGTCAGTCCTATGAGAACGCTTAAGCTTTCTCGTGACAACTTTACCATCCCTCCTCTTCGCAAGCTTTCAGCCAGGACACCCTGCCATCAGCCAAGCCGGTGACTCCCACACCTTCTCTACATGCTATCCCTCGCTTACCGCACCCAATTTCAAGGTGAGTTGCACACATCATGCTCTAATCAACTCATCCATGCACGTACCGGGGAGGGATAACCGGGCCATGAAGCTCACAAGTGCTGGTGTGCCGCCACGAGTTGACCGCCACGAGCGTCCCAACATTAGTGTCCCAGTACGAGTGTCCGAGTACGAGTGTCAGTGCGACCGTCCATGTGCGAGTGCGAGCGTCCTAGTGCGGGTGTGCCGCCAAGAACGACCGCCACGAGCGTCTCACCTCGAGTGTCCTCGTGCAAGTGTCCCACAGCGATGATAGGATCAACCATACATTGGAGTTCTCGCCGCTGGTGCCACAGAACGTCGCTGACTCGAAGGCGACCTCCCTCACACTGTTTGAGCAAAGGTCGCATTTCCACCATGAGTATCATAGAGCCGGTGTGCCGCCCCGAGTGACGCACCACGAGTTTCCTACGACGATTGTGCCTGCACGAGCGTCGCACTACGAGTGTCGCAGTGCGAGGGTCCCACTGCGGGTGCATCGACGCGAGTGCGTGTAGAAGGGCCCCAGTGCTCGTGCGCCGCCACGAGATACCCCTAAGACCGTACCACCACATGTTTCATATTGCGTGTCGGATGCCATGTATTCACTTTATCTTCCCTTACACGTTTATTGGTGTAAAACCCGTGTTCAGGTGACTCGTGTATCGTTCCAGGGATTCTGTGAAGTGACCAAGACAAGTAGTGCTAAAACAACCAAACCCCCAAACGTTTCTAGTCCCAACTTATGTTTTAGCTTTGCATGGCAAGGGTATCCCTTTGCAAGAGGGGATGCACAAAGACTCTTTCCCTTATGTTTATCGTGGCGGAAACTTCCACACTTAGACTCCTCTCACACACACACACACTAAGGCACATATTACGTCCTCACAACTAATCTGTCCTATCCGTCCAAACTAGCAGGTCACGCAGGCCGTCCTGGTTACCCTATCACACTTACTACAATGACAGACTCCAAGAGCTCCGAATCCGGCTAGAAGACGTCTACACGTATTCTGGTCACATAGTGCGCTTGATCCGTCCTCTGAGACTACAGAGGAACCCAAGTCTGTGGCAGCTGGAGGTCGGATTGGAATCCGGCCTCGCACACTCTACTCCCAGACCCTCCCAGACCGTAAAGTGTTTACCACACCAGTTTCCCTCTCTCAGACACGTAGACCAGTTCAAGACACAAGGCACTCAAGAATACGCCCAACCCGACTTCAACTCCACAGAAACGATCTAACAACGAATCCGGATTCCTAACTCCCAACTCATAACCCAACACAGTAGATCCGACTTTCCAAGCACTCAACTGAAAAGGAGACACAGAAATGATCACACCGAATATGCGCATAAGAAGGTTCGATTAACACTCAAGCAAGGAAAGTCTTAGGTGGCCAAACTACCACCTATAAGTACTTCTAAGTCAACGACTTAGATACCTAACTAGATTGCGGCGCCGGCCTACCAGGCCTACTCCTCAAAAAGCGGCACGCATTCCCAAAAAGAAAACACTATACTAGCCTAGGACGGATACCAATCCGACCTCCTAACCCTGGCCGTCCTCTGACCGCCGGCTCCTAAGACGTCCTACCTCTTCCTTCGCGAACTGACTCCGTGCTTCGGCCGCTTCAGTGGCGTCGCTGCGATACGTCCTGCCTTCACTCTCTTACCCGTATCGGTTATGATGTACTCGTCCTCGCTGGAGTTGGTCTCGTCCCCGCTCTTCAACTCTTCTTCTTTGGAGTGCTCGAGGCCGATGTCGTGAAGCTTCTGGGCTCCAAGAGACTTCTCGTATTCCTCGGCCGTGAGCTTCCTCTTCGCGGTGCGAGTATTCTTGGCCGGAGAGTGTGCTAGGACGGGTGCGTCTCCCTCCGTCTTCACCTTCGCCTTGCCCTTCGTGTCGGTCGGACTGGAGGGCCCAGCATCCGTCCTCTCCATCCTCATCAGATCCGGCCGAGGGGTCTTGGCCGGAGTAGAAGTGAAAGCCGGCATGACTACTTCCTTCATTTGCTCCCGGACGGCGTCGAGGAGCACCTTGACTTCAGCGTAACTCTTCTCAACCTTTGTTGCGTACGTCTTCGCCGCCAAGAGAAACTTCTTGAAGGTCTCTGCCTTGAATACTTCCGACTCCAGGATTCCGGCCTCGAACACTTTCGCCTTCTGCAGTACTTCGGCCGGAACCTTGCAGATCTCGACGAGCTTTACAACCTGCTCGTTTGCCGTGATTACGGCCTGCCTCCCGACCAGGAGTTCTTCCTCCCTTCTTCTGACCGTCTCGCGAAGACGTCTATTCTCCAGGATCAGCCTGGTCACTTGTTTCTCCATCTGTCGGAGTTGCTCCTCGTCCGGCTTGGATTCCCAATTCTGTTTCACCTCCAGCAACGTCTTCACCCCAAACTCTTGGCATAGCTTTGCCAGCAGTCCTTGGTAGAAGAAATACTGGCACCTGGCTTCCGTGAAGTGGTGCCATGCTCGCCTCATGGGATCCGGGTGATTGGCGGACGGACTGAGAGGTGGGGGAAGTCTAGGGTCGTTCGGATTCATGGGGTTCTCCCAATCGGTCGTAACTTCCGCTTCATCCACCGGCCTCGAGGGTTGTCCCCTCTCAGTCTGAGTTACGGCCTCGGTCGGGTTCGTAGGAGGGGACGGGGACGGAAGAATGATTACCTCTGGACCCGTCCGCGGTGGGGTTGCCTCTGGAGCCGGCTCTTCTGGCGCGTCCGGTGGGACGTCCCCGTCGTGTGATCCGACCTCGTCCTCCTCCTCGTCCGAGTACATGGCCTCGCTGTCCGCGCTCTCCTCCGACTCGAACACTCCGTTGTTTTGCGACGACAGCGCGATCTCGTAATTCGACTCCTCCTCCTCCGTCAGCACCTCCTTCTTTTTGTACAAGTGGTAAAGGAAGGGAGTAATGGGGCTAGGACGGGTTTTACCTACATTCGCCGCGGGCCGGGCGACTTAATCGCGGATGATCATCCCCCAGTCGACCTCCCGTTCGCGGCGCAGGGACCCCAGGACGGTGTTGGCCAGCCGTACGGTTATGCGATGCGGCTTCTCTCCGTGGATGATCGGCGCCAAGAACTTGATGATGGTGCGCTCCCTCGGATCCTTGCAATCCTCCACCGAGTAGCCGTTGTTCTTGTGCGGACTCCCGTGGAACGCCCTCTTCGCCCATTTGTGTTTCCGGCCGCACAACCCTACTCCGCTGTTTACGGTCAGGCCGTAAACAGCTCTCCAGTGGTCGGCCGTCCAGGAAGCCGGCTTCCCTCTAACCGTCCCCTCGAACTGGTTTGGCGCGCCGACCTTGATCTCGCGCACCATCTCTGCGTCGCGCAAACCCCAGGGCGTATCCAACAGGCCGGCTGATCCCATCTTCTCGAGATCCTCCGTCAAGGACTTCTTCTCGTCCTCCTCGATCGGAATGCACGGTGACACTAACTTGATGGAGATCTTCAGCTCCTCCTGCTCATGAGCGGAAGCGGACGCTGTTCCTGCCATGGGAAAGAAGTGCGAGAGAAAATACAAAGTGGCCGGGCTGAGATCGGCCAGTGGGCCGGATCGGAGCTAAGGGACGGAAAGGAGAAGACGGAAGGCAGGGCGCAAGAAGACAAAAGGCGCAGAAAGCGAGGAGGCAGGTGACGACAAGGGCGGACGGGTGGCCTTTTATCGAGGGAGCCGGAGTTAAGTCCGACCATCATGACTTGGTCCGCCGCCATCATTGTCCTCTCCGTACGGAGTCGCCTTCTAGATTTCTCGCCATTATTAAATTCTTCGCCACTCCGTCCTTCACCTGCCGTCATAACTCCCACTCCGGCCTCTGACAGCACGTCCTAGCCGTACGGTGACAGAGTACGGATTGGCAAATCCGTCCTTCTTAACACAAACAAGATTTTAACTAATACGCTTATTTGTAAAAACGTAATTGCCTTATAGTATACGGCTTAGCAAATACATAGGTCGGAATCTAGACTCTATACTTATTCTTAATGCGCATTAGAACTTAATGGCCAAAAATCGAAAAAACGGGGTCCGACATTGCCAGTGTCCTAGAGCAATTGTGCCGTCACGAGTGTCCACAGCTGACCATATTCAGGATAGAATGAAATTTCTCAAAGGGGTTGATGGAGTGTTTTATACGTACAAAAGAAAATGATGCAGCACAAGCTAGCATTCCTGGGTGTCCATGTACACAGCAATCACCTTATCAAAGAGCCCCTGCCACAAGAGTTTGGAAGCATACGAAATGTGGATCTCGAGAATGTGCTTGGTGAACTTGCAGAAGCCGCACTTAGAAAACCGGGTCAAGTCAATGGTGACGTGCAATCACAAGTGCAGAGCCGTCGTCCAGCCACGAGTGCCGATACGAGAGCCGCCATGAGTTTCATCTCGTCCGGCGTGGCCGACCTCACACTGCTTGTACGAAGCCAACCGCGGCAGGAGTCCAAGCGCCCAGGCGCCCGCAGTGTCAACCCCGACGCCCCGATTGCTCAGAGTCCCGAAGTGTCCGAGTCTCATATTGTCTCAGGTCTCGGCAACATTCCCAGCGTTCTACATTTAAATCAACAGTAGAGAAAAAGACATGGTGGAATTCAATGCTCTTACGAGGAGTAGTATCTGGCGTGTTTTGAAGACAAATGACTCCACGTGGGACAGGTGTAGCTGCTCCAGGTGAGCCAATTTCTGCGGCGTCCTCTCCCGACATGGTAGGCAATCCAAAAGATGGATTCTTCGACGTAGCATGATCTTCATCAAGCGGCGACCCCTGCGTCATAGCTTGACCTGCATAGAAGTCAACGGTACTTTTTAAGTCGCCCATAAACACATACACGGTCACGCAACTACTTATTCGCGACACTCAATTCCAGGTCACTCAACTACTTATTCGCGACACTCAATTCCGGGTCACTCAACTACTTATTCGCGACACTCAATTCCAGGTCACTCAACTACTTATTCGCGACACTCAATTCTTGTTTGAAACCTGCACAGCCACGAAAAAAAATCACATCAGAATAACATTTTAGAGCCCAAGTTCAATATCAATGTCCGTATTGAAATAATGTTTGCGATTCAAACTTGCGAAGTGTTGCTGCGACCTATGGTTTCCCTAAAACGGCGACGTTGGTATGACCTGAGTGCCGGTTGCGTCTGGTATGCCGCGGCAAATGGTCACCGACAAGATGAGGAAGCTGCCGAACCGCCGGCTACAGCACCACCGCCGACTTCAACACCACCGCCAGCTCTGCGGTAAGGAACTCCTCGACTGCCTCCACAATAGCGCCGCCGTTACGGTGAACAGGGGATCGCGCCGAGCTTCGACACGGCCGGCTTCAACTTCAATACCACCGCCAGCTTCAACACCGCAAGCGATCGCAATGGACTTACCGCGGTAAGGCACTCCTCGACTGCCTCCTCGACAGTGCCGCTGCTTTCATGGTGAACATGTGAACAAGAGAGCAGGTTTCCGCATGCAAAACCCTAGTCCGAACACTGCTCCTCGACAATGCACGTAGACCGCAAGCACCTTGGTCGCAGCTAGGGCGGACCGCGGGGCAAACGATGAGACCTTGATGGACGTCAGGGAGGGCTGCCGTTGCACACAAGGCACAGGCCTCGACGGACCTACTACTCAGTGGACTGCAAGTGCATTCGAAGAAGCTACTCCTCCGCGGACTGCCGGGCCACTACTGGTGGACCCTTGCATAGACATCAACGGAGCTTCGACCTTTGCAACCTTGAATCGTGCTACTATCCTACTTATTTCAAAATAAACCAAGCTAGGTGCTCACCTTCATCATCGTCGTCGCTGTCGCTGCTTGCCACTTTTTCATTCTCCCAATTGAGATTACTGGTTTCATTTTCTTCATTCTCCATGTTGAGACTGTTCTCAAGTTCTACCACACTATCCTGCATATCTTTTATCAAATTAGCATAATATTACTAACAGTTAATCCCACATATTAGACAATATGAGCAGACATGTCTGATTCTTGCGCCTGGTGTAGGTGGTTCGAGCGCGCCCCATCACTGAATCCGACCCAAAGTTCTCTAAAATCGGAAGTAAAGCTTTTGCTGTATTGCCTAGATCGAGTGAGTTGCCCCGACTGTCTTTGTTCTTCATCTGCCTCGCACTCGATCGCTTTTTTGAGAAATACAAGCGTCCCCCATGTACTCTCTTTTTCCGCTTCTTACTTCTAGCACTCTTGCTACTTTAATCATACTCAGCTGTATTTCGCGGCATTACTAAGACATACCTCCTAATTTGCAAATTCCGGCAGATGCTCCGATTTTTAACTCTAGGAGGTGCCCAATAAGGATTACTGGCACTACGTGAATTGGAGCCTTAAATTCGTTGCATGTTTTCTTAAAATAAGGCGCAATTTTCTTATAAGTTACGTGGCATCCTTATAACAATTTGCCGCCACTTTCACACAACTCTAATTAACACATTGCAGTAGCCGTCCTTGTCCGTAAGACCTAAGAATTTTATAATTCGCATATATGGCCGTTTTGATTTATTCAGCCATAGTATTCCACAACATCTATATTTCCATAGCCCCTTTAATACCTTTGGCGGCCCATTCTAATTTCTGTGATCTGTCAGATTACTAGAGTATGTTAACTGGACCATCAATGTCAATGGAGCCTCTACTTCGGATGGTTCATAGTACTACCACTTAAAGCACTTATTATACTCGTCGGCTACTATTGTTCAAAATTTTAACCTGTTTCGAATGAACTGCGTACTTGACTAAGTAGTGCTTAATGCATGCCTTTTTTGCGTCTTCAGTTTGTCACGAATGACCACAATTCGAGTAGATGCTGGGCGAGCCCCTTTACGTGTACTACGGCAATCTGATGGTCGCATTGTCGTGACTGCTAGAATGTTGTCTGCAAAGTTCAATTTGGAGTTGGATTTGATTTTCCTAGAGGAAGAAGTCATAGATGATGTCGGCAAGTTGCCTTATAGCGTGCACATGGAGCCTTTTGTCGAGAAAGATGTATTCTGGATTTTACAATCCTCGCTGTATCGTGTTTAGGGTGTTGTCATCCAATCTCATCCAGTAGTTGCAACTTCCGTGTCGGAGTGCGAGGTCGTCCTCTCATGTGCAACGATGACTCCTATTATCAAGCTAGATGATAGTGTTGTTGAGTCTTCAAAAGAGATGGGTGTACCACCTTCCCAGGATTCTCACCTACTAGAGACTAATCGGACTATGTCGGTAACACCGTCTCCTTCTAAGTCCGAGAGTTTAAGCAAGAAGCCTCCGCGTCCACCATCAAACAAGGAATCCGTCAGTGCTGTCACATGCATTCGGAATCTGCAGTTCAGGAAGGGGGCCAAGAGCGAACTCAGTAGATTAGATCTAAGTATGTATCGGTACTCAATTTGTTCAGTTCTTGCCGCCCGAGTATGACGGCAATGCAATTTTCGAGTTTCCGCCCCCACCTGTGGACGCCAAGACAAACTCTGCGAAGAGACTGTCGGGGATGGACAAGCATTACGACGGTCACACATGGTGCCATTTGCAGACTCGTAACATTCAAAATGACCATGGTCTTACGTTCCACACAGCTTCTTGTGCTGGTCATTTGCGTTGTGAGAATCCAGAGTGCGGATTTCTTCATAGACTTGGGCATGCTGACGAGATTAATGAGAAGTTGTAGGATGGCTTCGCAAAGAAGCCTTTCCTTGGGAAATGCCCAGACTCTGAGTCGACACTGATGTGTGCTATATGCAAGGCAACACCGACTTGTATTCTGCAATGCTTTGCTATCATGTATTATGTCACAGGTGATACCAATACAACCAGGGCATGTATCCACGTTGGATACCACACTCACCCGGTAGGACAAGGTACCTGTAGGAAGTCCTTAGAGCTCCGTGACCAATTGTTAAAGGGTGCGCTTGAAAGATCACCAAAGGCCTCACCCTCTGCGATTGCACTGTCTGCAAGCACTGAGTTCCTTGGAGATTACCTACTGAAGAAGGATGGCGAGTCACAATTATTTTTAACAGAATCTGAAATGCAGGATGTTATGTTCAAGTTTGAGAGCTTCACGAGTCCCACGATTCGACACAATGTGTCTCACTTCAGAAGGATGGGAAAGAAGGGCATAATCGATGGAGTGTGCAAATTGAGAGGCACCTCTCGGTGGCCCTATGTGCAAGAGAACAAATTTCCTGGCCAAGGTAGTAAGACCGACAAGGTGTTCGTCTTCAAAATGTCGGAGATTGGACCTGGATCTGGCGTTGATCTCGTTAAGAATATGCAACCTGGAGGGGATCTGGAGCATGCATGGGTGATGTTCGATCACGTCAAGCGCATCAAACGGTACACAACTTTTGCCTGCCACGTGTACGAGTCAGCGTATCGCAAGGTGATGACAATCGCAATCTGCGACATGATGTCCGAAACTCAAGATGCGCAGTCTTACGTGTGGAGAGGGATCAATGCTGTCATGGCTGTGCACGGGGTTCACAACGTTAATTTCGCGGAAACGCTAACTGGAATGCTGTCCGAGAGATCTACGGTTCAGGTGATAAAACTGTTCCAATGCCAAATAAGGAACGCTCATGTCTACTACATTGGACTACTTGCATGCAAAGAGCAACAAACTCTTACATTAAGCCCGAACTTCGAGACAAGCACAAGCGAATCTGCACCTAGTACAAGGACGCGCGCACAGCTGATGAAGCGGAATCCCGATGCATGGCGATTCGTTCATGGTGGTCTACGAGTGGCGCAGCAAGTGACTCTGACATTCGTGCACTAGACAACTGGTTGGCATGGTGGCACTTTCGATATTGGCAGTGGGGCAGATACATGAACATGGTATGTTCTATCACGTTTCATCATTTCATTCTTAATTCAGTCATTTCAGAATGACTTTGAATTACGGTTCCGGGTTTCTAGTTCACTTATCCCATATTGACGACTTCGATTTATTGATGCAGAATCTTACGGAGGAACAAAGGGCGGAGATGCCGATGTGCAACTTGTTAGAGACTGTGCATGCCTCATGGACCAAGCAATCTAGCAAAGCTTGTGATAACATTTTCGAAGCTACTATTGAAGACTATTGCCTTGCCTTTGTTCAGTGCACCAGGTACAATGCCTATGACAAAGGTCGAGGATCAAGAACTGGTCCCACCAAAGAGGAGTTGCGGTTCCGTGCGGCAACTTGCTCTGCTAGTACGACTGGTAATCTGAAGTCAGTATATCGGGCAATGGACCTAATCCTTGGAGCGGACAAATTTCTCAGTGGAGCCGCATCCTTCGCAGGAGAAGAGATATTTGGATCCACGAAGCGGAGGCTCGATGCCGAACCAGGCTGCGACGACGACTCTCACCGGTTCGACAAGGTCAACTTTTCGCAACCAAAGACAATGAAGACCCGACAACAAGGTTTGCCTTCAACTCTGATTCGGCTCGAGGATAACGGTGACGACGACGATGATATCCTTGTAGTAGAGGAGACAACACATGTCGATCACGACCGGTGGAGCACGTCACGAAGGTTTTGGAAGAGGACTGCTCACCAAAGATGTGGCACATTCGCCGCGTGCCTTCAGTGGCTTCCCGGATTTGTACCGCCATAATTCCCGAGTCTATCTGAAAGTGCAGTCGTGGGCTTCAAAATGGTCATCCTGCTCCTGCATACCACGGCAAGAAGCATGTCCGCTCTAAGAACAAAAATTATCCACAGTTCTTCTATTTCTGTGCAGACAATGTCGCAGGGTGCGTAGCGGGGAAGCGCCGGAGGTGGTTCCCCGATTCGCCCAAGGTTCCACGTATCAGGCCGGTGTTAAAGGAAACTCACCTCACGACGCGCAAGATTTTGACTTTGGAGGAGGCAGGATTCCAGCTGCAACGGAGACCACCTATGCCAAGCGAGAGGCAATTTGGCGATGACATGGCGATTGCCGCGAGTATTGCAAGCATTCCATCACCGGAAAAACCCGACAAGTTCCTCAACATACGAAGCTCTTGTCCTTGTCGTTGCAACGCTACAAAGAAGGTGGCAACTGAGCAATTGAACAAGTGAGAATCCGCAATGCTACTCGATGTCCAGCTAACACGGATTATGTTGGTGCCAAGCCCGGGACTCGGGGCCGTCATCGATTTCATTTCCAAGAAGGGTCTCGAACAAGATGCTCAGAAATACAAGGTCAGCATTGGTACATTTCCTGAGTGTACTTGCCCTAGCTTTACAAGCATGTACGTCAAGTTCTAGTCGCGTGGATCCTATGCTAATTGCAAGCACCTGTACTACATTTACCGTGTGGTTTGTGGCCTTGATCGAGAGAGAGATCGATTTGTCCATGCTCTGACTCTTAGCTTCAACGAGATCAAGCGACTTCTCCTAGGTGGAATTGTCTACTGTGTTCCGCGCACTTGATGCTCTTCTAGAGGTTACGTACGACAATGTAGAGAGCTTTAAGTTGATACTGTGGTTTAAACAACATTCCACATTAAAAGTAAAATGCTGCGCCTGTTTTAATATGGAGTCAGCTTATACCTGACATATATAAATATATATATATATCAATATATCGAGCCATACTATTTTATGTCTAATGACATACTTCACACCTCTACATTCACATTGAAATTATACTCACCAACGGATACTATTATCTTCACTACATTCCTCTACGGATTCTTCCCAAATGGATGGTGATAGTGGAGGGTCGTACTTCTTTGCTGTGTCAAGGAAATTTTCCCATGTCTTGGTCAATTCGGTGTATGTGCTGTTGTCACAACTGAAGCACTTCCAAATCTCTGTAGAGCGTTGGATCTCTACTAAGTACTCGTCACCTTTGTTGTTCGATACACAACCAGTACACCACACCTTCGGACAAGCTCCACAGCTAATCATATTGTAGTGATGGTCCAAGCACCAACTGCAGTGACTCTTCCTTCCCAGCCTCATTCAGCTGAACACAAGTGGAACACGAATTGCAACAATTGTGAGCGTTCATTGAACTAAACAGAAACTGTAACATCATACAGCAGGACGTCTACAACACATCCCATTCTGTAACATTCCTACTTTAGTCCACTTCTTCTTTGCGTAGTCTGCACGGCATTCACAACAGAGACCAACTGCAAGACGGGGGTGCTGCTGAAAGGAAATCTGAAACCTAGTATTCCCACAAGCGGAACAATCGTACGTTGGACCACTGAGAGTGACCAAAGCCATACTAAAGAATCCCAGCGTTCTAGCACCAACAGCATACGAAATGAACATTTCGATGCCACTCTATATACTTATGTGATATGATCTCTTAACCACTCCTTTGTCAACCACTCTTTTGTCAGACAATATATATTTGTCAGAAGATCATGATCTCCCACGAAGATTTCTAGAATTTTCAAGTGCGCTACGTCCAAAGCCTTGTGCGTCGGCCCCACCAATACGCGCTTGGTCCACCGCGCCGGCTCCACCAACACACGCTAGGTCCACCGCGCCGGCCCCACCAACAAGCGCTACGTCCCATGGCGTTGTGCGTCGGCCCCTTCAACGGACCTAGCCGTGGCCACCATGGGGTTTGCCGGGGAAAGCTAACGGTCCGCCGGTGTCACAGATGGTGAGCCGGCGCCGATGGGTGCCACATTTGGGTGATCCGCGCACTTTGCCGGCCCATGACCACTCGCAACGGGTGCCGGCGGTGCATGCTCGGCCCCCTTTAACGGCCACTGCCGGGACTTTGCAGGACAACTGGATATACAGACGGCCACATTGCCGGGACTTGGGCAACACCACTAATGGATGCTTGGACTTATGAAGTGCTGGCACTTGCTGAAACTCTTAATACTTCCGGCACGTGCTAAGACTGGCCAGGTAGGCGCGTGCTAAGGCTGTCCAAATGCTTGGACTGACCGCATGCTAGGCCTAACTCATGTCAAGCATGCAAGGGCAGCTGCGTTAGCTCTTATGCACTTAAAAAAATTTTCACGCTGCATTCACCGCCGGTGCAACGTCCACCTCTGTACCAATGGTAGACGTGACGACGCTTTCATTTCCATCTCAAGTCCTCACATGCTTATTTGAAAATTTGATTTTGCCTCCACAAGCAAATGCTCTCTGACTATTACAACTATTACCTTGCATTTCTTATTGAGATTTTCTGGCACATCTCGTGGACAAGGAGCAGGACAGGGTCGTGGTCTTGGACGAGGAGCAGCAACAGCATAGATGGTCACCTTGACGATTCACCTCCAGCAAAGAAAGGCCGTGGAAGTCGAGCCGCAGCAGCAAAAGAAGCCGCAGCAGCTCCGGCTGGGATGACATTCCCACATGAAAGGACTTCACAGCACTTCACTTGAACTTCAGAGCATGGAGTCAAGCAGTCAAACACGGTCCTTGGCAATGCCGAAGTCTGTAATTTGTATTAAAAAATTCCATCACATTCAATGCCAACTCTCATTTCAAATGTGAGTCGTGGCCATACAACTTCTATAACTATCCATCTGCAAGTCATAGTTGGAGTCAGTCTCTGTATCACTGCTGCTGCGATTACCAGCTTCTAAAGTGAATTCTAAAAAATCCTCCCAAATGGTCTGTAGTGGCAGCATTGCGCTGAAGCACCCCCAAGTCTTGCCCGTCATGTCCTTCAGGTAGTCGTCTCCCTTGTTTCGTGCTATACACGCTCAACACCACGCCTTGTGACAATAATCACAGGGGATCACAAACTCGACTCCTCCACACCAATTGCACTCCTCATCATCGTACTGGGCGTTCTTCGTAAATACAACGTCGTCCAACAAAAGTTTGCACAAAATGCAAATTCCAACACCAAGACGAGGATGCTCCATCAAACAAGCACGGATTTTTCTCTCTCCACATGCAGTGCAGGAATACAAATACAAAGGATCGAAATCGGCTGCATGCCCCGCCATTTGAATGACTTCAACAATGCAAGACTAACAAACTTCGAATGAGAGATGGCCCAAAAGTCCGAGCTTTGAGATGCTGGCTATCCTCCCAAACCGTTCTTGTATAACACGAGAGCAAACCGGATTGCCTTGATTTTTTCTTGAAGTCCCATCCATCCTCACCAACCCATCGACCCATCAACGGCACCGCCGACAGCAGCGGCACCACCGGCAGCTTTTTGCCGGACTGTAAGGCACCGACATTTCTACGAATTAGAAACCGACACTTCGGCACCGACACGAATTCTCATGACAATCCACCTGATTTTTCTTACATTTTCACGAGAAATCACCGACACTGCATTCTCTTACATTTTCACAAGAAATCAAATCACTTGAGCATCCTTTCCTCCCATCTGTACGAGCACATCACAATGAGCACCGTCACGGCACGGCTACATGGGACGTTAAAACCGACACTCCGACACTCTTTATGACACAAACCATCCGCTCTCATGCATGGCCATGTTAGAATAGAACATGAGCACCGACATCTTGTACCGAGACCATGCTGTTTACTTCACTAACGTCACGGTCCCATTACATGTTCGGCCGGATTGGTCGGCGATATTGATTTTTTTTAAATGATGATGCTGGGACCGGCCTCCATAAGGAAAATAAGAAATTTGTTTCACCTCAAGGACCCTCCAATTCAGCATTTTTGAGGTGCCAAAGTGTGAGCTTGTCGGTAGATCGTATAATTTGCAAAATTCACGCACTGCCCTCCACTTTCATTCGGCCCTCAAAATCAGCTGAGCCGAAATCTTTCTGTACCCTCCACTTTCATTCGGCCCTCAAAATCAGACTCGGCCCTAAAGGATTAAGAGGATAACAGCTAATTCATCGAGGCAATTCGCCACGGTTGAAGGGTTGGAAATGGAATTTAGACCTTCCAACCGTGGTGAATTGCCAATTGGTCTAATTTCCAATTCCAATTCACCACGGTTGTAGGGTCTAAATTGTTATGTACCGGCACCGTTCCCACGGTTATAGAGGTACACTTATACAAAATTTGTTCGAATAAAACCATTTAATATTCACTTTTGGACCAGAATATTCCCTCGAAATCTGCTCACTGCTCGTAAAAATCTGCTCACTGCTCAACGCTCACCGCTCACCGCTCGCACTGTAATCACATTGGCGTCAATGGTAGCGCTGAGTTTGCTAGAGGATACTGGAATCGCTGCCCCAAACGGAGAATGAAGTACCAGCTCTACCGGAGGACACCACAATTGATGACCCAAGTGGGAATAACGAAGAGGCAACCGTACCTGTAGACACCTCAATTGCTGCTCCGGAAGAAAATACGAAGGAACCAATTGAGGTCTTGCCCAAAGTTCCATCTCCCCAGGAGCAAACCAAAGTAGATACCCATGGAGAGAATGCAGAGCAGCTAATGGAGGTATCTCTTGTAACCCCAAGGGCACCACAGACGACCGGGGTAGCTGTTACCGGTGTGAAAATCAAGGAACCAGATGACATGTTCCAAATTGTCATGCGGCCGTAAGGGAAGTTTGGCCCGTCCTCGTCATCGTCGTCTATCTCCATAGGTGCGGTGCCAGCTGCGTTTGAACCAATGTTTTAAAGAAGACGTTTCTCCTCCTTGTGCACGAAGTTATTGTTGCACTCAAGGAACCAACCACATGTCATCAATTGTGCAAATTGTGTGCTAAGTAAGAAGCAACTAAAATGCATACCAGAATAAAAGACGAAATAATGTAACTTTGCTACAAACAATCTTCTGAAGATCCGACCTTTTAATGAACCTTGGGCCTATATTAGGAGCAAGGTAGTTTCCGAATGTCTTCTCCCATAAGACCAACCTCCACTTCTTGACATACGCGGATGGCTTTAAGACAGCAGCAGTCCACTAAATGTTGAGATTGTCATCTTCCACAAGTTTTTGCAATTGACTTGCAAGGAATTGTTCTAGCTGAAAATAAAGAGAATCTGTTAGAATTGAAAATACCGTAAAGACAATAATATGGTAAACTTGTTGATAACTTGCAAGTTACATGAGCCCAAAGAGATGCGCAATGGAATAATGCAACCAAAGTTTTATCTTTCATCACACGCTCCTCTGGAAAGTGGACAATTCGACGAAACTTCATTTGTTGCGTTCCACCATTGCAGCCACTTCCCCTTGAAATCGGAATGAACATTGGTAGTGGCTACCATGTGCAAGCGCTCGATCGTCATATCGGGCTTTAGGTTTTTGCTGTAGTGAGAATAAATCTGCAAACGAGATGAATTGACAATGCCGATTTTAGTTATAGAATATAACATTAGGTAGGCTAGTAACTAAAAAGGGAGTGAGACACACCTTTTTGGGGAATACTTTCCCGAGTTTGTTACTAGCAACAGCCACCATCTTGTCGAGATTTTTGCCACCAATTGATTTGATTCTTGCTTTGATGGCGTTATCCATGGCACTCCTTACTCTCGGTCCTGTTTGTTTATCCTTTGGAACAGTGGCGTAGGAAGTAGCTTCAGCATCGTCCGATGCTTTCGCTAACCTCCTCTATACAACAAATAAACAAGAGTAAGAAGATTTGTAGAAATATATACAATGTAGCAAGCTAAAGTACATCAATAGCAAACTCACCGCATATAAAAATTTCACAAACACGCCAACCCTAACAGGATACCAAGTGTCCTTTTTTGCTTTTGCATTCTTGCAAATCTTGTAATCCTTCACAGAGATGAGCTCTTTGAAATCTTCAAGTTTTAATTTACCAAACTTCATCATGCGTTGTAGTTTCGCACACAAACTATCTTCGACATGGTCATGCTTGGTAGACCTTCATAGCAGAATCAGAGGTGAAGAATATTGTAGTTGAAAATAGTATAAAATAAAATAATTTGAAGAATGAAGCGAGGCCATGACAGTCTTACCCGCGCTGCTTGGCCTAAGTGTACGTACAGGGACAAAGGGCACGAATCTAGAGGACGTACATTGTTCCAAGGAATCTATACCAGGAGAAGCATCAGCCCGGACTCCTATCCAGAGCCCTACCGGAGCTGGCGGACCTGCAGACGATGACGTGGACAAGGTGAATACGAAAAAACCGCATCCTGAGATTCAAGAGAAAGAGGGGATTGGATCCGTGGATGAGCCAAAGCCGCCTCAGGCTACGGATAGACCAAGTGTAGACAAGTACGCCACCTATGAAGATAGCTATCGGGGATTCAGAGATCTGCCCTTAGTCTTTATGTACCTCTGCATTCTTTGGGTAAAGGTGTAGCTTGCATATCAGCCCTGTGTGTCTTGTTTGTGTCATTGTGTGGTTTTCGGGTTGATTTGTCTAAGTGTACTCAGAATCCGGTTGTAGTAACAGGAGTCCCTCGTAAATTCGGTGTTTGCCGTACTAGTACAAAGGAAGGGTTTGTTAGAGCGTGTGTAATCGGTAAAGGTCCGAGTGAGAGAGTTCTAAGTGTTTGCGTGTGTGTCTACATGACATAGGTTCCGGTTTCATACTCCGGTTGGACGAGAGGAGCCTAGTCGGTGAGTAAGATCGACCCGGTTTCCAACCTCCTAGGTGGGATGTCTAGTTGAGGAGACCCTGACTGGGATGAGTACCAAGCCCTAGCGACCGGGTAAGATTATGAAGTGCCCTGGTTGAAATCTTGGGAATTGAGCGGTGGAATACCGTTCTCAGTAAACCGGATTCCGAGTTGTTGTATGAAGAGAGGAGAGAACCAAATGACCGTTTAAAGTGACCTACCATTCTGGACCCTAAACTGGGTGGTAGACGCGGTCGTAAGAGAGGAACGCCGAGGAGGAGAGGGTAGTAGTAAGAGAGAGAAACTGGTGAAACTCTGATTAACTTGAATCATCTCGTAGAGAGTAAAGTAATTCTTCACTCTGCAGATTAAGAAAAAAGATCCCTCCAACGACCTATGGAGGTAAAACTAAATCTTTGTGGTGTTAACATTTTAGTACCTTTCCGGTTGTAGCCTTATTCGGTAAGGAAAGCCGGATCTGTAGTAGTTCAGTTACCTTAGGGTTTAGGCTTTGCGCTAACCGGATTAATAGAACCGGGAGTGACTCCAGAGGTCAACCGGGTAGAAGATAGGGTATAGTATTTTGTCCTAATGCTGTTGCTGTAGTAGAAAACCAATATTCTAAACCGGTTGAGACCTCCTTCTTACTTCACAGAATCTCTAATGAACGTTACTTGGAAGGTGGACCCTTTTGCTAGGCTTTTGTAGGAAAATGAAGTGTTTTTGGGCCTACTTTGTGAGGTAAATCTCGACAACTAGACCCCAGATTGGAACCTAAACTAGACTCTAAACTGGCCTTCTCAAACTAGACCCCAAACTGGCCTCCAAACTGACCCTGACTAAGACGGGAAACTTAAGTAGACTTCACACTGTTCCTACCCTAGGCTCCAAACTACTCTTCGGTTGGACCTGAGAATGGCTTGAACTCAAAGGTGGTCATGTCTTGGATCACAAATTGGTCTTAGCCTAGACTTGAAGCCAGCCTAGACTCAAAGCAGGTTGTACCTTGGATCACAAAGTGGTCCTAGGCTAGACTTTAAAGTGTCCTAGACTCAAAACTCGTCATGCCTTACATTCCAAATTGGTCCTAAACTTGACCAAAAACTGGCCTAGACCTTAAATTGGTCATGCCCTGGACTCCAAAGTGGTCCTAGACTATCCTTGAACTGGCCTAGACAAAACCTATACAAGCCGTTGACTGTACCACAGTGGTACTACAATTCCAACAATACTACTTATCAATACCACCTTCTAACGCCATTTTCTCAATAGTTTAGAGTGGAAAGCTTAGCATTACGTTCCAACAAATTTAGACACAAATCCAAACATACTTCAGTAAAGAACTCATAATAGTACAGATAATTTCTGCCTCTGGTTGTACTCTCTTTGGTCCCTCCAAATATCCTTAAGTGTCTAAAGTAGTAGCTCTCTTTACTTTCCAACAGAGACACACACATTGACGCACACACCTCCTAGCTCCAGCTCCAACTTCCTCACAGCAAGTGAAAGAGAGTGAGCGCTCAGTTCCAAACCCCCTTCAAACCCAGTCGCCACCCTTGTCTCTCAACCCTAATAGATTTCATCCATCCACTAAAATTCATCCATCTATAGGATTCATTGAGCAAAGCGACTCAGGGTAATCCAAAAGTCTAGGCTAGCACTTCAACTGCCCCGCTAAGTTAAGAATTACTGGCTAAGTAACTTCCCGGGTAACATGAGGTGACAAGGTTTTGCTCCATCACATTTGCCTAATTCTCAGTAAGCACGTCTTCTAGGATGAGGCCCCATTTGCAATCCTTTTTTATGATGTGGACCTCCAATATTGCCTTGGCTAGTTTCAGCGTGCACGTATATGGTTACCCTGGCTAAGGGTGAGAGTGAGGAAGCAAAGCATCTGTGGCTCTCTCCCGTCGAGGTAGTTACATACCCCGCAGTCGTCTTTCTTCCTTGGGAGAGTAATGAGCCTTCTTTTTTGAGCTCCTTGTTTCCCTAGGATGGTTCGTAGCCTTGGAAATGGTCATCAAGGCCATAGACTTTCCTCTGCGTCTATAGGCTCTAGTTCCTATATTTTTCCTACAAAGTGCGATCAGATAAGGGTGCAATAACTCCTTTGCACGCCACTTTCTCCAACTCCTGCAGTAAGCTGTTGTTGGAAATGTGTCACGCCACTCTTATTACCCCAGCGTATTCCAACCGCACAAAGTCCTCAATTAGCTTGACGCGCTTCAGCAAATTCTTTGGCACCTCGAGTAACACCTTTTAAGTGATCATTGGCATTTCCAGTTGCCAATATTGTTTCGTCTTCCTCAGTGGCACAAGTAGTGACACTTCATTCTTTCTTCTCGTCATCTTCCTTACGTGGCTCATGTCTCTTTTGTAGAACTTGCTTGCTTCCAATCGTGCAAATAGTTGAGCAATTCAAGCTACGCATCTTAAGGGGCGCAAATGTAAAAAGAAAAAGGACAATAAACAAGGGCAAAAATAGCGGCACGCGCTAGGTACATGTAGGTCTATTTGGTTGTTAACCGGGTATTTACCAAGCTAGTAAACTAGTAATTTCTTGGTTACCGGGGTAGTGAAAAAGCTAGCCTAGACTATTGGATCACCTTTATTCAGGTTGTTGGATGAATTCCTATAGATGGATGAAATCCAATTAATGGATGAAATCAAGTGGATGGATGAAATCAAGTGGATGGATGAAATCCAGTGGATTGATGAAATCAATTAGGGTTGGAAGACCAGGGTGGCAACTATGTTGGCGGCGAGAGTTTTGAGGGAGTTTGGAAGTAAGGTCTCACTCTCTCTTTCTCTCTCTCTCTTAAGAAGTTGGAGTTGGAGCTAGGAGGTGTGTGTTTGAGTGTGTGTGTATGTTGAATAGTAGTGAGAGCTACTACTTTAGACAATTAAGAATATCTGGAGATACCAGAGAGAGTACTGCCAGGGGCATAAGTTATTTGTACTATCATGAGTTTTTAATGAAGTATGTCTGAATTTGTATGTAAATTTGTTGGAACATAATGCAAAGTGTTCCACTCTAGATTATTGGGGGAATAGTATTGGAAGATTGAGTAAGGAAAGAACAAAAAAACCGGATAAGTAGTATTGGTGGACCAGTAGTACCATTGTGGTACAATCGGGGGCTTGTACAGGTTCTGTTTAGGCCAACTTTAGGGTTAATCTAGGACCAGTTTGAAGTCCAAGGCGAGACCAGTTCAAGGTCCTGGCCAGTTTCTTGTTCAGTTTAAGATAAGTCTGGAATCTAAGGCACGACCGGTTTTGAGTCTAGACCAGTTTGAAGTCCTAGGTATGACCAGTTAGGAGTCCACAATAGAACCAGTTTCGAGTCAGGTCAGTTTCCGGACGAGGTCAGGACCTATTTCTGGTCAAGGCGAGGGCCAGTTCCAGGTTCTAACCTGAACAAGTTTGGGGTCCAGGCTAGGACTAGTTTGGAGTCCAGGTGAGAATCAGTTTGAGGACCAGTTTAGGGAGCATTTTATGGACAAGTTTAGAGTCCAGTTTGGGGTCTAGTTTGTAGACCAGTCTGTAGACTAGTTTGGGTCGAGTTTAGGTGTCAATTGGAGGTCAATAGATAAGGTATTTGAAGGGGTAGGAAGAGTACAACTCTGACATTGGCGACTATGCTTAAGTTCGGACCATGTGGCTCTTGCTACTTACGCCAAAATACTATGACAATGATTGTGCTGAAGCGGTGCTAAGCAAAGTGACCATATCAGGAGCGGCTTATAGGACTTCTGAAATCATAAACCTATCTACTAAGTTTAGGTAGTCAAAAACCAAGAAGTTGGTACTTGACGTGGCGGACGACACCAATAGTTGATGACAGCTCTGCAACAAAAAGGGGGATGGTTGCCTAATTTAGGTAAGGTTTCATCTCTCCCTCATTGATTTTAGGTAGCATGCTAAGCACTAGTAGAAAAAGTGCAAAGGAATATAAGGAAAGAAAAAAACATAAAAATACGAATATTAGGGTTAGAAGAACAAGAGCTGAAAACACCAGTAAACTAATCACCAACGCTGATAGTAAAAACTAGGGAAGCATAGGAATGCACCTAGGGACACTTGTAAGAGTGAATTGCACTAGAATCTTGCAAAACTTCTAAACTAAAAACAACCTCCAAAACCTAAAGGGAAGTAAAAATCTAAGTAAGAGCGGTAGCTACTCACAAAGACAACAAGGACTAGATTGGGGTGGCAGATGTATGTATTGGCTAGGAAATAAGTTCGAAGGACTAGCACGCAGGGGAGCAGAGGAGGGCTGGGAGGGAAATCCATGGCACCTACCCAAAAAAGCACCTAAATGGGTAGACTCAACTAACTACAGAAGTCACCAAGATCAGATTACCATGACCATAGAGTTCCTGAAAAAAGAAGTAGTGACTATACAACTATCATATGATGAATAGAAGCTACCAAGAAGGCGGCAAGGAGGACAGATCTAGGAGACAAGCCAAAGAGAGGTTGGCCAGATTCAAGCTAAGATAGCAGAGGGCAGTAGTCGAAACAAGGAAGAATATGGAAGGGCAGATTGGCTTGGAGGAGTGCATTGCCAGAGGAAGCATTAGGGACCTAATCGATATGGACCTGGTGGGAGAAAACTCTAGCCAAGACACGATGATAGGAGGAATGAGGGAGACAACATCAAGAAGATCAAATCCTGGACCTAGTTTCAAAAATTGGCATGAGGAAGAGGAGATTCGGAGATATGATGGTTCGGTCTCTACACGAAGGACCAACACAAGAGAACTATCGAGACGAGGAATTGAAAATGCGCAACAGTTATGGCATCCTAATGTAGGACCGGTGAGTTTTGTTAATGGACACCACGAGGAACATAGGAGAGACAATAGTAGACCACATACACCAATTCCAGGAAGCCAGACTCCGTGAGGATTGGCACAGTTAATCAAAACCTTGAAGAAGAAGTTGGACCAGATCAGAGCAAAAAATAAGGCATCACGAGCAGCATTCTAAGCTTCTGAAAGTATCAGAGCTCCGCCACCTACTCCAAAGAGGCAGAAGGTGCACTTTATACGAGACAAGCTTGAAGAAGTAGTAACTAATGAAGATGAGCAAGACAGAGGTAGGTAGAAGAATTGAAGGCCAGACAGAAGGAGAAGAGACAAGCAGAAAAATAGAGAAGAATTGAGCAGGTCAGGACAGACCAGTACACCAGACAAATGGAAGAGTTGGAGCAAGCAATGGCAGGAGCCCCAAACAAGGGAAGAGGAGAAGAAGGAAGCAGACAAACTAGAAGCCCTACATCAAGAGACTCTACGCCAGGAAGCCTTGTGCTTGTCGCAGGAGGCTTAGAGACAAGAAGCTTAGAGACTAAAGGAGCACCAAAGGCAGAGAAAAGGCTAAAAACTCAACAAGAAGCTAGCATACTTCACAAACAAGAAGTGCTACGAAAACAAGAAGCCGAACAAGAGGCTCAGCAAAAGGTTGCCTAGTGGGTTTGGCCAGGATCATCAGAAATACAAAATTGGAGATTTTCCCAAAGGAGTGGTAGAGAAGAATTGAGAGTCCTACTACCCCTTGCTATTATCCCAAAAGAAAGAGAAGGTAGCCATGTTCATACTTAAAGGCCACATACTGGTCTCTTGGCGGAAGGACAAAACCCAATGATGTTCGAATATCAGTTAACTGGTGATAAATATCTACCAACAACATCAGAGCCTATGCACTGTGTCGGATGCCATGTATCTACGTTGTCTTCCCTTACACGTTTATTAGTGTAATACCCGTGTTTAGGTGACTCGTGTATCGTTCGAGAGATTCTGTAATGTGACCATGACCAAATAGTGCTAAGACAACCAACCACCAACCGTACTATTCCCCAACTTATGTTAAACCTTGCTTGGCAAGGGTATCCCTTTGCAAGAGGGGATGCACAAAGACTCTTTCCCTTATGTTTATCGTGGCAAGACGTCCACACTTAGACTCTACTCACACAAACACCCACACTTAGGCAAGCATTACGTCCTCACGACTAATCCGTCCTGGCCGTCCAGATTAGCAGGTTACACAGGCCGTCCTGATTGCCCTATCACACTTACTACAATGACAAACTCCAAGAGATCCGAATCCGGTTAGAGGACGTCTATACGTATTCCGGTCACGTACTATTCTTGATCCGTCCCCTGAGACTACAGAGGAATCCAAGTCTGTAGCAGTTGGAAGTCGGATTGTAATCCGACCTCGCGCACTCTACTCCTAGATCCTTCTAGATCGTAAGGTGTTTACGACAATAGTTTCCCTCTCTCACGTACCTAGACCAGCTCAAGAAACAAGGCACTCGCTAATACGCCCAACCCGACCTCAACTCCACAGATACGATCTAGCAAGGAATCCGGATTCCTAACTCCCAACTTACAACCCAGAAACAAGAAATACGACTTCCAAGCACTCGACCTCAAAAGGGAGACAGAGTAAGGATCACACTGAATATGCGCATAAGAAGTTTGTTGATTAACAAGTAAGGAATGTTTTAGGTGACCAAACATTCACCTATAAGTACTTCAAAGTTAACGACCTAGAAACCTAACTAGGTTGCAGCGCGGACCTACACGACCTACTCCGCAAAAAGCGACCTGCTTTCCCAAAAAAGATCCTATCTTTTGATCCGACTTCCTAACCCTGGGCCGGATTCTAACTTACGGATTCTAAATTCGTCCTCCTTCTTCCGCTTTGAGCTCACTCCATGCTTTGGCCGTTTCAGGGGTGTTGCTGCAATCCGGCCCACCTTGACTCTCTTGCCCGTGTCGGTTACAAACTCCTCGTCGCTCTCGTTCTCGTCCGTATCACCATCGCTCTTCAACTCCTCTTCTTCTAAGACGTTGATGCCGATCTCATGGAGCTTCTAAGCGGCTGGGGATTTCTCCCATTCCTCGTTCGTCAGCCGCCTCGCTACTGAGCGGGTATTCTTGGCCGGAGAATCAGCTGGGCCGGCTTCGCTTTCCTCTATCTTCACTTTTCCCTTGGGTGGTCTCGAAGGTCCTGCATCCGTCCTCCGAGCTTCGGCCGACTCGGCCTTCTTGACCGGTGTCTACGCTGGCGTAGCTGCATAGGCCGGAATCGGAGGCATCCCTGCAATCTGCTCACGGACGAAATCGAGAATTACCTTCACTTTGCTGTTGCTCTTCTCGATCTTAGTCGAGTAGGTCTTCGGTGCGAGCAGAAACTTACGGAAAGTCTCTGCCTTGGAGACTTCCGGCTGCAGGATTTCGGCCTCAAACAGGTTCGCCTTTTGGAGGACCTCGGCCGGAACTTCACAAACCTCCACGAGTTTGACTATCTGCTCGTGAGCAGATTGAAGCGCTTGCCGACTTGTTACGAGCTCTTCCTCTCTTTGCTTGGCCGTCTCCCTCAAGCGTCTATTGTCAAGTGTAAGCTTCGTGATCTGCCTTTCCAATTGCTGATGCTGCTCCTCGGTCGGCTTGGAGTCCCACTTCTTCTTCACCTTCACCAAAGTATGTACTCCAAAATCCTTACACATCATGGCAATTAACTCTTGATAGTGGAAGTACGTGGTGCGGGCCTCTGTAAAATGATGCCATGCCCTCATCATTGGGTCCGGATGGTCTGGGGAGGATATGGCTGGACCGAGTCTGGGTTGTTGGGCTAGATCAGAGATGTCCAATCTTCCGGGACCTCGTAATCCTCTCCGGCCGTGGAAGTTTGGCCGCGGTCGGTTTGGATTCTGACCGAGGTCGGGCGTTCAGTGGGGGATGGAGACGGAAGGATGATTACCTCCAGTGCTGCTCGTGCTCGGGTCGCCTCTCGAGCCGGCTCTTGGGGCGCTTTCGGCTGCACCTCCTCGTCCTCGGATCCGGCCTCGTCTTCCTCGTCCGAGTAGATGGCCTTGCTGTCTACGTCCTCCTCGGATTCAAAGACGCCGTTGTTTAGAGCCGCCAACGACATCTCGTACGCCGACTCCTCATCCTCCGTCAGAACCTCCTCCTTGTCATCTCCTCCTCCAAGTGGTAAAGAAACGGGGAAATAGGGCTCGGCCGGCTCTTACCCACATTCTCCGTGAGTCGGGCGACTAAATCGCGGATGACGATCCCCCAATCTACTTCGCGCTCTCCACGTACCGACCCCAGAATGGTGTTGGCAAGTCGGATGGTGATTCGATGCGGCTTTTCCGCGTGAATGATCGGAGCCAAGAACATGATCACCGCGCGCTCCCGTGGGTCCTTGCAATCCTCCACCGCGCAGCCGTTGTTCTTGTGTGGCTTCCCATGAAAGGCCGTCTTCGCCCACTTGTGTTTCCGGCCACATAACCCTACTTCGTTGTTTTCGATCAGGCCATAAACCGCCCTCCAATGATCGGTCGTCCAGGTCGGTGGTTTGCCTCTAACCATCCCCTCAAACTGGTTCGGCGCGCCGGTCTTTATCTCGCGCACCATCTCCGCATCGCGCAATCCCCACGGGGTGTCCAACATGTCGGACAGTCCCATCCGATCGAGGTCCTCGATCAACGCCTCCTTCTCTTCTTCCTCGGCCGGAATGGTCGGAAGCACCAACTTGATAGATATCTTTACCTCCTCCCACGCCGGAGCACAAGCAGACGCCGATCACGCCATCAGAAAGAAAAACGACAAAAAGTAAGGAGTGGCTGGGCTGAGATTGGCAAGGGGGCCGGATCGGAACAGTAGGATAGAAGGCGAGAAGGGAGGAAGCAGGATCACAAGAAGGCGAGAAAGCAGGAAAGGGAGAAGGCAGGTAACGATAAGAGCGGACGGGTTGCGTTTTATAGGGAGAGTTGGATTGGTATCCGGCCATCATAACCTGTCCGTCCGCCATCATGACCGTCCTCGTATAGAGCCGTCTTTGGCACTCCGCGTCATTATTGTCCTTCCACCCACTCCGGCCTTCATCCGCCGTCTTTAACCCCATTCCGGCTTCTGACAGTACGTCCTCGCCGTTTGAGTGCGGAGTACGAGTTCATGAACCCCTCCTTCTTATTCAAAATTACATTCTAAGGTAAACGCATAAATATTTACACTTATTTGCCTTATAGTATACGGCCTATCACATACTTAGGTCGGATTCTAGACACTATACTTACTCTTAATGCGCATTTAATCATATTGAGCACTCAGTCAAAAGAACAGGGCCTGACACACTGGCCAAGTGGAGGAGTAAGAGTTCCATCAGCGTGTATCGGGCTTTATTGGCCTTGGAGATCACTAGACACCGAGACAAGATCAAAGATACAAACAATACCACCATTGTTTAGTTCTGGAGTACCGCTAGAGGTGGCACCTGCAGTACCATAGGTGGTAGAATTCAACGTTCCACCGATGCTAGGGTCCAACGTATTACTAGGAGTGGGTCTGCCGTACCACCAGTTGTAGGAACCACCGTACTACCAGATGTAGGACCCGCCATACCATTTGTAAAATTGGAAACTACGAATTGATTCATACCTCTTCTTCGTGCGGTAGGTAGAAGCCATAGGCAAGGGATCATATTCCCACCAGTCCCGAACAAGACGGAAGTTATACGTTGCAGACTCGGAATCGAGAGTGCGCTCAATTTTACGATCTTTGGGATGCATAACAAGGATGGCTCCTATGTCTATCAAATGATATGCGGCAAAGAAGAAGAGGTTCTCAAAGTAGTTTTTATCAAGCTGGTTCTAGGATGGAAGTTCCGTAGGAGACACACCAGACACAGGCAAGTTCCCTGGAGTGTCTGCAAAAATAAGATCAATCCCAGGATGCTTGGGATTATATTCCATCGCCGAAAACGGGTAATTCCGGTAATTCCAATCTAAGATACACGTCAATAATTTATAATGGATATAAGATTTACAATTACAGAATGTAAGTGAGGAGAATATAAATGACAATTGTATGTAATAGGACCTTGTTGATGTGCCAGATGATATCAAAAATTTGCGAATCCTAGTTTCCACTCGACAGCGATTGATGAACCAAATCTCCGACGTTGCCCTTCTTGAGATACATAGGCAAAGTGACAGATATTTTTGAAGACAAGTTGCTACCAATGTGTTTGGATTTTGGAATAGGGAGTTTGGCGAATTTAGGCTAACTGAGGCAAGGAGGGGAATGCGGGGAGTTGTGGTCAATGGTGAATGATTGAGGAGGGAACCCCGCATTTGTAAGTCCACCTGCAGAAAGTTGAGTCAATCTTGTACCGCGTCTAATTGCATTGTTTATCGCTCCATCTGAAGCCTGAGTCAAATGAGCTTCTTCTGGACCTGCAATGTCTTCTGGGAGCGGGGCAATTTCTTCAAATTCTAGATCAAGATCTAGAAGTGGGAGTTGCATTGCGTCGCTTTTTGTGTGCTCGATGCTTCGGCTGTGCAACAGGTGAAGGAGGTTTATAGGGTGGGACATGTGCGCTTGGTAAAATGAAGAAGTCGTCGTCACCATCACCGGCGATCTCCATGGGTGCGGTGCCTGGTGCGTTGGAATTGAGGTCTCGAAGGAGATGTTTCTCTTCCTTGTGCAGTAAGTTATCGTTGTATTCAAGGAACCAACTATCGATCATCAACTGTGAGTTCGTAAACCGCCTTTGTTGGGCTTCCGAGAAGATGCTGGAGGGATTGTTGGAGACTGATATGTCCTCGAGTTCTACTGGAATGGACCATGAAGCCAATGCTCCTTTGGCAACAAGCTCTTGTTTCAAGTACCTACAGTCAAGCAACCATATTACAATGACAAAAATGAATATGTGGTACAAGTTTCATAGTATATATGATAGGAAATTGCATACCAGAATAAGAGTCTTTTAATAGTAACTTTCCCACCACTAATCTTTTAAATGTATGAGCCTTTAATGAACCTTGGGCTTGCATTAGGAGCAAGGTAGTGACCAAATGCCTTCAGCGATAACAACAACCTCCACTTCTCGACATACACCAATGGCTTAAGAACGGCCTCAGACCACTGAATATTGAGGTTGCCATATTCCAAGAGGTTTTGCATTTCACATTCAAGTGATTGTTCCAACTGCAAATAAAGAGGACCCGTTTGCAATTAAATATCAACATAGCAATAATATTGTAAATACATATTTGAAAAGCTAATTACCTGTGCCCAAAGAGACGCACGATGGAGAAATGCAATCAAACTTTTATCTTTCATAAGGCGATCTTCTGGAACATGGACAGCGCGACGCACTTCGTTTGGTGCATTCCACCATTGCAGCCATTTTCCCTTGAAATTGAAATGGCCATTGGTTGTAGCTACCATGTGTAAGCAATCGATTGTCATATCGGGCTTAAGGTTTTGGCTGTAGTGATTATAAATTTGCACCTAAAATTTAAAATAAAATAAATATCCCAAATAAGATCAACTAGGCACATATAGAAACAAAATAAGACAGTCATGCATACCTCTTTCGGAAATAGTTTCTGGAGTTTGTTATTAGCTACAACAACCATCTAACGTCTTCTTTAGAATTAGGACAAACCTTTGGGTAGCAAACAAGGCGACACATGGAAATAAGCATACGAGAATTTTTAACAAGTTTGTAACGCAACCAGTTTATGATGGCATTAGAATCGCTCTTGTGAATCATCCTCATTTGGTTTGCACTCCAATCCGGGGCCTTGTTCTGAAGATGAGGGGGTATGTGGACGATTCCAGCGTTCACACTCCCGGGCAAAGCAATATCTTCATCATCGGAATGGGACTCGTGTTCATCATGATTTTGCATAGCTTGAGGAACACAGTCAGGTTCCAAAGGACTATCTTCCGGAACATCAGTGCACACGTCTTGAACATTTTCTCGTGGAAGGAGATTCCTATTATTACCAAGGAGCAATTCATCACCACTTGAGAGTTCGAATTGGTGAATCATTTGCACGAGAAGAGGGGCCATCTTCTTCTTGAACGATAGGGGCTTGAGATATTTCCATCTGTCAATCGAATTTACCAATAACAACACCACACGCAAAAAATAAGAGTATGTCAGAAAAAATATCAAATAAATATACTATGTAATTGTTTTATAGTAAAGATAATGATAAACATATCATATAATGTTAATAATCATCTAATTGGACTCAAACTTTGCTGCAAGACGCAGTGAGCGTCGAGGTGCAATTTTGGCTAATGCCTTTGCTCTGAGACGATGCACTTTAGCCTCAACATAATAGTTTCGCATATAAGTCGCTCATGCAACCCGATCAAGGTCATCACTTGAAGTGTAACGGACAAGAGAGGGAGCAGAGTGAACTACTGGAACCGCACTTATTGTTAATGCTAGACGGCGAGACTCTACTACAGCTTTGACACGGACTTTCATAGCAGATAGATTGCTATCAGCATCTCCTTCCTCATCCTGAGGAAGTTGAACTCCTTTAAATGGGCCCTGCAAGACCACAAAAATCAATGAGCAAGCGAATAGTTAAAAAGTACTCCAAAACAATCAATATTACTAATTACATTGAAACAAAATTAAATCCAATTTAACCAAAAAAATCAATCATACACAATGAACGCAAATCCATATTATATTGTTCTGTTGCGCCCTCCGCGACAAAAAACACGCCATGCGAGAGAAAACATGCCATGCAATTTTTTCATATGAGGACTCAAATCCGGTCGGATTTTGGTCCGATTCTGCAGCCGAAATCAACCTTCTAATCCACGTCTTGTCAACAGCCCAAGCAATCACCCTGAGAGGGATTAAAGTTCTACTTTTACATATTACAAGAAATGCAAAAAACCGACCAAATAAGCAAGCAAAATGAAGCAAGGTTTAACCTGAATGGACGCAGCTCTGAATATCCCTACTCTGAAATGCAACATCAAGCCAGCAGGCAGACACGCATTCCGAAAATGGTCCCTCATCCGCGCAGTTACTCGATCCGTAACAGCCAAAATCAACCAATAGATGACCGACTTGTCAACAAGCAGAGCAAACACAATCAAGAGGGATGCCCGTCACACTTCCGAATGAAGCAAGGTTTAACCTGCGTAGATGCAGCTCTGAACAACCCTACTCCAAAAACACAATATTCATTAATTTGAGAGTTAAAAATCCTCTCAAAATGAAGTTGAGAGGTTTTAGATTGATGTTTTGTTGTACACAAATAACTTAGAAAGTTATGAATCTTTAAGTTTCCATTCAATTTATAGTATAATATGGGGGAAACTTTGTGCATTGTGGACTTTCCAAGTCGGAATTCCAATTGATTAATATAAAGGCCGGAGTAATTTTAAAATGAATACCAAGTCATGAGCTCAGTGGTTGGATGAGAAGGAGTCTCTGTATAACGAAGGTGGTCCGAGTTTGATTCCGATCGGACTCGTTTGAGCAGCTAAAATGTACACATGACTTGGTACTCCTAAGTGAGCTTCGGAGGGCAGGAAAATTTGTGCTACCAACCAGCCACGTACCCTTAACTGTAACATGTATGACGCACAAAAACATCAGTGGTGCTAACCACTACTACCTTTTAGAACAAGCTAAATACATGTTATCATTTTTAATAACATAAATCAATCGACAAAAGTATTAGATGGAAAGAACAAACCTACACTATAATATATTATAGAAAAATAATAAATGATACATTATAATATATTCATAAATGCGTACAATGTACTTTTGATTTCAAATGAAACCCAATACTACAAAAAAGTGTTGCTTGAAGCAAGCTAAGTACCTTGAAAAACTCCATACCCTATCAATACTACCAAAATCCCAAACCACACATCCTTGTACATCATTTGGTCTAACATATCTTCTATACTTTTAAATGACTATAATCTTTTGAATTTGAAACAAAAGATTAATATTTCTAAGTCGTAAGACAAAGCCATGACTATGTAGTTGTTACAATACACAAATTTAATACATAAAATACCTTCAAGCATTTGAAAATTCAACTATTGTATCGTAAATGACTTTAATCTGATCCACCGGAATTTTTAAAGTACACTCCGTTGTATCCTTCTTAACTTTTGACTTCCATAAAGTCATCAATGAAGCTGTATTCTTCCACAAAGGAGGTTGAGTATCGTCAACCTTCCAACGCAATCCTTTGTCCAAATCCCATCCATTGTAGGTCTCTTGCACATCTCGATCACTCGATGCAAGCTGAAAGAATTGAATAAGGATGCAATTTGGCTGCTGGGGGTTTATGTTCGGATCTGACAACGCTCGAGCATTCCACACCGGTCGTGAGTCACCATCAGCACGCCGAATAGCAACAAAGTATCCTTCATAAACATCACGAGCTACACGAAAAGATGGTTGAGGGCAATCTCGGATCCCTCCAAAATAGGCCTCATCCTCTCCAAACTCCTCACGAAGTTCGCCATCTTTAGCAAACTGGTCCTTCAAAGTCGCATCTATTCTCGATAATGGCCAAAATCCGTCCCGAAGAACATTTGATGGTTCAATGGGAACCTCTAATGCTGCCTTCACAGCGCACCAATAGAACACAAGATGTTCATAGCGTCTTCTATACTGTCTAGTTCTATCTTCATCAGACATTGCCTCCCAGTACTTGATAAATCTAGATATGCCCTTCACAATGTCCTCCACACCCCTCATTGCACAATGCGTCGTAGGAGTCGGATCACCACGTGGCCACAAACAACGACCTTCCGAGTCCTCTCTCCACAACTTAATTCCGGTTGTATCATTTGGCAACCAATCTTCTGCTGTGCACGAAACCTTGTACTTCATCACGGGACAACCTGTCGAATCCAAAAAAAACTTGAATTGTTGTGCCTTTGTATGACTAGAAAGTGCTTCTCCTCCATCCCTAATAAACCCATCGATAAATCCTTTAAAATCCGGCACCTCTTCAACAAGGTGGGGGATGGCTGGAATAAGTTCGACGTCCATGAATGATTTCATGAGTAACGGTATAGTGGGGAAATTGTCTTTCCTCAATAACATGCTCCACCTCCCAAACATTGCATCGATGTCATCATGAGTATGCCCAACCAACATGAAATTGACGTATACCTCCCGGGAGATCTTCTTTGCGACAAGGAGAGACCAAAAACAGAAGACATATCTATTCTTGTTGTCACCTGCTGCATTGTCCATCTGAACATTGAGAATTGGCAGAAGAGGAATTCCTCAAAGTGGAAGAGCTGGTGCTGGACGGAGTGATGATACGCACCTTGGAGAACAGCATCAAAGATAGGTGCCGACCTCGACCCCACAAAAAGCTCCCTCGCAGAGTACTTTGGTGGCAATTCTATATCTCGGAGCAGCTTAGCAAAAGAGCCCATCGTGTAATTTGAATCGTGTGCAAAAATATCTAGACCGTAATACGCGTAGCGTACACCTCCGTGGCCATGAGCGATCATTACTGTGACGAATACAGGTAGCTTCATCAAACCATCGAGCTCTTTACCCTTGTGAGAAAAGACAGGGGAAGCGGTCTTCGAATGATCCATTTTATCATGCATAATGGTCAAACACTCATGCGGGTAGGTTTTTGACCTATACTTGTTTGCATGATATAACTCCCGATGAGCACGGGCTGCAGCCAAGTGTACCTCGAGCTTCTTTGCCCAAAGTAGCGCTTGTTGCGACCCAAAAATAGAGCCACGACGGAGTGTGTGCAACCGATCACATTTGGAGCACTGAGCAAAGTTATTCCCGGGTTTCCGGGCATCAAATTCAGGAAAGTGTAACTCTCGAATTCTACTAAGAGAAGATGGCAAGACCATCTTCAAACAGATGCCTTCATTTGCGGCGTTGATCTCCGGAATGGCACTCTTCCTTTTCCACGGAGCGGGAAGAATCATCGATACAACCTTCTCTCCAGATTTCAATGTCCTCGTTCGGTGGGGCATGTGATCCGCAGAGTTCTCCAGGATGCAACGCAGGGTTGCAGTTGCATGCGACGTATGCTTGCGCGGCTTAAGCAAAGACGAATTTCCATGGGGATGCGCCATGACGCCATCAGCCACGTATGTTTGAAACCGATGGAAGGTTGCCTTGGACACTCCAGCAATATATCTCCATGCAGGCAAGCAAACATCGATTCCCTCAACCGTGACCACTCTCTTTCCGTCAGCATTCTGATGAACCCGCCTGTGAATGTCAAGCTTCATGTGAAACCTGAATTGGTAGGACGTTTGACTATACATACGCTCTTGGAAACATCGGATCTTCTCCCTCGGGAAGGGCTGAACGCTGTTCTTGGTGCAGCAAACTTTGCTTGGGACAGAATTGATAGACTTCCGAGTTAATAATCCTTTGGATTTGACGGATGTTTCACGAGGCGAGTTCCGAATTGTATTGTTGTAACGTCCGCTACGAGATCATTGAGGTCTTGCAAGAAGTGCAACACGAGAGTCATGATCGTGTCTTATCTCATGGTCTTTGATACTAGCCCCATTATAGAAGACTTTATCGAACGGCCAGGCCCTGACTGATTATCTCCACTCATCAAGCACCACTGTGGCATCAAGGGTCTTTGAGATCTGAACTGCGACTTGGGAGTGCCCAAGTGGACCGCTGCTACCGAGAACAAGATTGTAACTGATGCTGTGACATAGGCCCTCCGCTACATGCTGACCGTTGTCACCGTAAAGGGTAACGAACTTAGTTGCCCAAAGACGCCGGGGGATACCTTCATAGTTTGGAACGTTTTCCAGCTCCTCCGGTTGCACCACAAGATCCTCATTAGAGGAGTAATCACCAAGCATTTGAACATCTAGAGCAGCCATGGTTGAGATTGAAAAATTATCACAAACAATAGGTTAGAAACAAAAGATTCGGTTGCGGTTCAACTCGAGTCGAGTTGAATATTGTAATGACTGAACCTCCCTAGTCTTATATATCCGCTAATTCGATCCAGGAATCAGAAATAAAAGGAAATAATTATGAAGAAGAAAAGATGTATGAATAGATTCAACTCGCTTTGAGTTGAAATTCCTGGAATAGTAATCCTAAGATATTCAAAACAGTCATTATCGTAGAATCTTGTACTCAAGATACTTAATGCGTTTTAAGTGGCTTGAGCGTCTCTATGAGTTAAGAAGAACCCATAAATTAACACCAATCAAAAACATATATATGCGGTATATTGTATACGAGTTTATTTACACTGAACAGTGTCCTTAAGTTGCTTCTAGGTCGAAAATATATTTTTGAATTTAACTCGAGTCGAGTTGAATATCCACAAATGTTTAAGGCGACTTCATTGGACGGTTGAGTATATCTCTATTTATGTGAGATTTCTAATTTAACTCAAATCGAGTTAAATATTACTGGGGTTATCAAAATATCACGTGGCGCAGCCGGAAATCCGCTCCGTAAATTTCAACTCGACTCGAGTTGAATACTAGATTTCGGAGAGAGATTATCTTCTCACAGATAAACCAGAGGACTCGATGATGTCCAATTCAACTCGAATCGAGTTGAATATTATCACCCAGGGATAGAGCATTCTTGATTATGTGAATAATATTGATACTTAACGAATATATCTCCAATTATGTGATAAATCATATTTAACTCAATTCGAGTTAAATATTATGGGACTGATGACAATATCAGGTGTTCCTAACGAATATCGACATAGTGAATTTCAACTCGACTCAAGTTGAAATTCCACTCCAATACAAAGAGCATCCCCTTCTTAATAATCCAACTGAAACTAGAGGATTTTATATTTCAACTCGACTTGAGTTGAATACCAACACCCATGGATATATCATTCCTAATTCTGTCACAATATCTTATACTTGAAGAGATACAATTTAACTCGATTCGAGTTGAAATCGTACAGTTGTAAGTTTACATCTATACTACGGAGATATAATTTCAACTCGACTTGAGTTGAACTCGTTCACTAAGGACCAGAATGCTTAAACATTCTCCCGGAAATATTGGCAGTATTTACAGACCTCAAAACCAACTAACACTCAATAATATACAGTGACGTATAAGGTGCGACGTGGACCACCTCTAGTGAATGAGCACATATTCCACGACATCATCCCCACAGACACAAAAAAGTTATCCGCGACCCGTGGATAACGTGCATCCTATTAATAGTAAGTGTTGAAACACTGAGGAATTGTGCCTTGCACTCAATTTGCGAACCACGCTCACCTGCGATTTGCAGATTTCAAAAGGAAAAGTAGGGCTCGCAACTAAAGAAACCACGCACAACAATCAGTAGCTAATACAGGAGTCGAAAAATACATGACGGACAACTGTCATAACCTGAAACAGAATCAAAATAATACATCATGCGCCTTTTCCACAACACTAAAACCTCTAAATGAGAAACTACATCGGACGCAGTCAGCACCAACTCAAACTCCGTCTACACAAACACGCAATCTTGAACACACACACCGGAACAGAATATCAAACTAAGCGCACCTTGAGAGCACGGACGAGAGTGAGAGAAAATGAAAGGAAAGGTTGAGAGGCTGACTAGCCTGACCCCAGCCCAACCTCAACGGCTACATTGTGAGAGTATCCTCAACGCCCAATATCGTGCAAAAAGCCGACGCATTTTGTCACAACATGAACTTTGTCTTCATTAGGCTCCGAAATAGGATTCCACTGTTTAAAACGGGATTTTGAAAATATTAGGCGGCAAAGATGTTTCGGCAGGAAACTAATTTTGGAGGGAAACCCATTCCTAAATATAGATTTTTTATATTTCACAAACAATTGTGTCTTAAATTTTTCTCCATAAAATTAAATATTTCAGACATAACTATGACTTGTATTCATATATTTATTGAATAAAATATAATAATTAAAAAATTAGAGTAAATAGTGTAATTGAGAACATTCCATTGACAAATCTTTACTTAATTAGGCACAATCAATAGAATCAAATATGTAGTACACTAGTTTAAAAAATTACCTTAAAAAAACAAAGAATACTTATAGAATAAAAATAGCACAATTAAATGGGCATATGAATAAATATATATATATATATATATATATTATGTTAAATACATAATATTACAATTCAAGTATAATTGTTGTTGATATAAATTTGAATACAAATTAAGCATTTATTGTGCTATCTTAATATAGAATGACAAACGCGCAATTACATGCCCATGAGAGTACAAATAAATATAGGAATAAATAAACAACTAAATAATATATATGTATATATAGATATATATATATATATACGAGTAAAAATGTATATGAATACATAAATAAGTACGTATATATATACATAGATACTAGTACAGAATTTAACTTCATAGAATCTTAGTTCAATTATATTCGATAATAACATAAATTTGATTATATATTGAGCATTTATTGTGCTATCTTATTATAGAATAAGGAAAGCGCAACTATATGCACATACGAGTTCAAATATGTAAACATATATAAAGATAAATAAATAAATATACGTATATAGAGATTTATTGGTTTGTAGCCAATAATCTACTTCTATAACATAATACTATTGGACGATCTTTTGGTATGTATGATATATGGCTATGGTATGAATGATGTATGGCGATGATATTTGATGTATGGTGATGATATGTGTGATGTATGGCGATGATATGTGTGATGTACGGCCATGGTATGTGTGATGCATGTCTATAGTACAGATGATGTTTCTCAAAGATATCTTCTATCTATATACTCTCACTGTCTTATTTATATTGTCCAATACGTTCTCTCAAACCTTCCTACCCACTTATGTATCTATCCAATAATATTATTAATATGTAGCCAATAATATCATTAAAAAAAATTTTATGTTGTAATAATATTAATATAATACTCATAATTTGATGATGATTTAATGTAATAGGAATAATATAGTAGTTATAGTATTAGTACAATACAAGCCAAATTAAATTTGCAAAAAAGTTATTCTAATTATAGTAACTAGGTCCAAGGGTTTAGAACAAAAATTGGTATCAATAGAACAAACAAGTGATATCATAGACAGTGGTGGACGTAATATTAGAGTGATTTTTCATCTTCAGATAATCGTACGATGTAATTGATGTTTCCCATTGTGGGAGGCCATGTCTAGACGTATCCATTTTAGCAATGGTGAATTTACTAGTATATATATTGTCACGGATATAGATTAGAAACTTCTAGAAGATGGAGAAGCATCTCGGAGAGTCTCATAAGGCCCTTGAGAAGTCTCGGAAGTCGCTTGAGAAGTCTCAGAAGAAGCTTCCTATCTGGTAGTATATATAGGAGGCAACATAAATAAATAAAAAGCAAGAGGAAAATAAACATGCACACATAAAAATAATAAGCCTCATAATCTTTAAAAATTTGGTAGATAGGAGATACGTTTTTAGCTTCAGAAGCATAAAAACATAAAATGTCAATAAAGCAAGAATAACAAACCAAAAACAAAAAAAAAAAAAAACCAACAAAATAAACACGCACAGATAAAAATAATGAGCATGACAACATCTTAGAAACTGGTGGAGAGGGGATAATTTTTTAGCTTCCTTCTCGAGTCAACGATGACCTTATTGGTTTAGAGAACGTTAACTAATGGGAAGTGGGATATGAGCATTATCAATGTTGAATTAGTGCTTGGGTGTTGACAATTAAATGATGTATTTTTTTTCGAGTTTGTATTTTATTTCAACATATAACTACACACAACTTTTTAATAATCAAAACATGGTATTTCCGGTGACACGTTTTATCCAATACTACACGTACTATTGTAAAGTGTTGTGGAGTCTAAATTTTTACGATACAATACATATAGTGTTAGAATAGGCATTTACTGAACTAATCTTCTTTTCAAAAAAATAAACTAGAAAAAACAGTTAGAAATTAGTGAAAAATTGTATGGAATTTAGTGCAGTGTAGAGACGGGCAGACATGAAAAGGGCAAGAAATTGCAAGCCCAGGCAATATACGGCGGGGGCAGCGTGAAAGGCGGCCCGGGTAGGCAGGGGCAGTGCAAAAGGTGGCCCGGGCAAGAGTACGGGCTACCCGCTCGAATTATGGCCGGGAACGGAGAGTGGGGGGCTAGGGTTTGGCCCCCACTGTAATCCTCGTCTTCCTCGCTTTTGCGCTTCGCTTGCTGAATTTGTCTGTCGGCATTCTTGCATTCTTGCATTAGTTGGTGTTTTCTTGCATTTTCGCTATCGCTACGTTCTCGCCTCGACAGTCGCTAGCTTCTAGCCTCGAAAGTAGCTATCTCCTGGCCTCAAAGGTTGTGTTTGTTCATGTTTATATAGTCTCTTTTGTTATCTACTCGCTCTTTTTGCTCTGCTTCTTGCTTCTTGCTCTGCTCCCCGACGCTTTTTGCTTCTCTTAGCTCTGCGCCTCGACTCTGTTAGCTTAGTGTCTGCTTTTCGATATATTCGCGGCATCAAGTGGGTGGCTCGTTTCGACAGCGCTTTTGCAGCTTTGGCAGCGCTCACCGAAGTTCCTGGACTTCACAATCTTCTCTGTAAGTTAACTGCCAATGTTTGTAACTTTTGGTTTGCAATTTCAGTCTGTGGTGTTTGCAATTTTTGGTCATTTCTGTCACTTTTCCAGACTTCGGGAGTTGAATTTTACTAGCTTTTAGGATCCTTGAAATTTGAGTGACTACATTGGGAAAGATAAGGAGGAAGTTTGAGTGTAGATCTAGGAAAGGAGAGGAAACTGGCCTATTGGAGCTGGTTCATAAAATTTCTGAACCCTACTTTTTAAGAGCAGATCGAGAATTTGAATGTTGAAACAAAAAGGGTGGATGTATTTGAGCTCTTTAGGGTTGGTTCGAGGCAGTTCGCAAACCTGTTCAATTGCCAATTGGTGTAAGTTGTCAATGAGGTTGTACTCAGTGATTTTAGATAATTAGAATGCTTATGTTCACTTCCCGATCATCGGTTTGTAAATTAATTGCAATTGAATCGGTCTACTATGTGATTCTTGCATACTTGAATCTGCGTTACTGTTGAGAATTTCGTTATGAATCAGTCATTGTAAATTTTCTTGTTCTAATTATTTATTGTTTACAATCATTCATTGTTTGCTTCAGGATTAGGACAAAGATGAGGCTTGTCCAATTAATTTTGGTATCTACAGTTTAGAAGGGAAGCAGACAACGAAATGGGTGAGTATTCAGTACTTAAATCTCGATGTAACTAAGTTGTAGCTGAATAGTTTGGCATTGGATTTTTGTGTTTGCTTGTTCTTCAAAATACTAGTTTTGTACATACTTAGCGTAGAAAATAGTTCAGCTCGATTCAGCTATAGCCGAGTTGTGTTGATGCTCGAAAGATTCAATAAAAATCAGCAGTTCAACTCGACCGGAGTTGAATTGGAAACACATTTTATTACCTGTGCATACCACCGCCATTATAGACTACAGTCAAATTCAACTCGGGCCAAGTTGAATTCTCCATTCAATTTGTTTCTAAGAGTTAAAACAAAAGTTCACAGACCGGAGAGAATTCAACTTGACCCGAGTTGAATCTTTGACCTAGAATCCTTTTAACGGTCAATGACAAATTAGGCTTCAACAATTCAACTCGATTCGAGTTGAATCAAGAAAATACGAGATATAAGGGTGCTGCTATGCTTCCGCTATGCTATTCACTCGCCGCAGCCCGAACAATTTAACTCGACTCGAGTTAAATTGATAAATTACTAGCTATAATCTCAATAAACATATTCAACTCGATACGAGTTGAATCAGAGATGTGCATGTGAGAAACTAGACAATTATTCAACTCGACTTGAGTTGAATCGATAAATTACTAGAAATGGTATCGTGGTACATATTCAACTCGATTTGAGTTGAATAACGGTAGCGCATGTGAAAGTAAATAAATAATCCAACTCGACCCGAGTTGAAATAGAAAATTTCTGTGCAGTTTTCCGAGCAGTTGAAGAAGCACCATAATATTCAACTCGAGTCGATTTGAATTATTTAAGCATAGAAATTACTAAATGCAGACAGGGTATCCATAGGGTTGAAAAATGACACGACAAACACAAAAGGAGTACAATCCTCTGACTAAATAAGACAGGAACATGGGTCTATACAATCAACTCGATTCAAGTTTAAATTAAGAAGATTTATCTTTAAGATGAATTCAACTTGACTCGAGTTGAAAGTATTTAAGCATTGTATGTGGAGATCACAAAACTCCTCGAAGGATGCATTCAACTCGAATCAAGTTGAATTGAACTTCCTTGGACAGTTGCTAACAATATTTGTAATCTAATAGAGACAGATAGAATGCTATTTCAACTCGACTCGAGTTAAATACTAATCCTTGCAATATATATGGATAAATACTCATTTGGCCCCTCTGTCTCATCAGGAGAAACCAATCCAAAGGAGAGGCTCTCAACATTCTTCAAGCCCTATGTTCCTGACGGCGACAGCGAAGTCGCAGACCCAGAAATATTTGGCAACATGTAGGTGCACGCAGAGCCTACGGATGTCGAATGGTGGAGTATGCTCCTCACACTGTACACGGACAAGCTGGCTGTCGTCACCAAGTACAGGGGAGCAGAGTGCAACCTTCCCGTCAATTTGGAGGAGAACATCATCGATGTTGTCGTCTACAACACGCACTGGATCTGCGTGACGTGCATCGTGGACGACCCCAATCAAGACACGGCTCTGGACCAAGACTACGGGTCCACTTACATGATCGACACGATGAAGATCCGTTTCGACATTTGGGCTCATGTCGAGAGTATAAGACAGTCTCAGTACGAACCCTTGGCGAAGAATGTTGAGCAGCACATTCGGGTGATGGTCTGGTTGGGGTACCCAAAAAGGTTGTCCCATGAACAATTGCACTCTATGCTGGTGTGTCAAACATATCCATTTTTAAACTATAATACAATAAGACTTCATTAGATGTGGTTTTAGTTGTCTATACTTACAATGTATCAAGAAAAAAAATTAAAAATTAAAAAAAATATTTTGAAGTAATTTTATTTGATTTTTTAGTTGAAAAAGTAAGTCATGTCCCAATAACCTAAAATCCATAGAACCAAGCAAATGGAATATCAACCATTTTTATTTTAATATAATTTTTGAATATGACATACATCTTCTTGTATAGAATACAAAATAATTTATTTAATTATAAAAAAATTAATTCATTGTGCACTATAATGCCTGCAAATCCCCAAATTCAGCACTTTTTCCCTCATCTATGAATGGATCCAAAAAAAATAAAAAATCTAAGAGAAAATCTATAGGCATATATACTTTGATTTCAGTGAGGTGCATGATATTTTATTTTCTATTTTAGGGTCTTTTTACTTGATTAAAATGAATAAATTAGACAAACTTTGGAGGCTTTCAATAATAATAACCTAATTAGTGTGTCCAAAAAGTGATACCCCAAGCTTACCATTGCCCATTCGCGAGTTTTGATTCACAACCAATCTTGGTAACCAGCAGCCCCCAAATATTCTCGCCCCTCGTCTCTGATTGCTGGTCACTACCATGGTGAACTTCAAGGCAAAGCTGCAACGCAAGAAGATGCAAATGCAGCCCCTTCGTCTGACGCAGGAAGTAAGCATTCACAACGGCAGCCACGAGTCGATCATATATCAGACTCCTGAGACGACGAGATCATAGAGGCGCAAGGCGATTTTGTCCCAAACACAGCGGGGGCCGACACCAAAGAAGATCAAATCAGTCATGATGAAGAAGCCGACCCTGGCCGATCCCACGAAGATTGAACAGACAAGCTTAGTGTCGGCCTTGACAGTCCTAATCGACAGTGTAGAGAAAGTTGTAGATTACAAAGAGTCCATGAATGTCTTCAAGAACTACTCGGCTCTTTGCCAAGACTCTTACATCTTTGGCTCTCATGTCACTTACGAGATTCCAATCGAGCGTCTCTTTACCCCCCCCCTCCGCAGACCTGAACATCCGGAACCTTGAGCAGGAAAAAGTAAGGCACACAATGCATTTCCTTATTGAGATGTGCGATAAGGAGAAGAAGAACTTCCTCTGCGTCTTCCTGAAGAATAAGCTCGTAAAACCCAAATCTTGGGAGGAAATACAGGACGAGGAGTTCTACATGGTCAATGGACAACAGTGTGTCGAGGTCTCCAAGCAGTTGCAAAACAGGCTAGATGTAGATGTGAAGATCAGGGACTCTTTTAAGGCATGAGACTGCTTTGTAGTATGGAATGAAGATAAGTCCATCATTTGAAGAATCTCCGCGTTCTACAATAGGGTCAACCACTTCATGAATACAAATCCAACGTGGGCGACAAACATCATCGTGGCGCGGGAGCTGTGGAATAGCCTCGGTAGACGGGAGAATCCAAAGGAGGCTACTGAAGGTGGCAAGACCGTCACATAGAAGGCCTTCAAGGGCAAGAAATCAGCAAAGGACGCATTCAACGTATGTGCAACTTCATTTAACTTGATTTGAGTTGAATGGTGTTCTACACTACTTAAGATGATATTTCGATTCCATTCCTGCTGTAACCTATTTCAACTCGACTCGAGTTAAATATCTAACTCAATATCGTACTCGGTTGATATAGGAGTTTATGGAAGCTGTCAGGCTTAGATTTGCTCTCATTGACGTGAAGGGCGCCCAGAAAGCAATGACAGCAATCAAGGCAGCCATAGAAAAGCTCAACATTCAGAATGAGCTTAAAATCATTTGTGCTCCTAATGATGTCTACAAGGTCTGGCTTGAGCTTTTCTCAGCCGCATCCCAAGGGGAGCTCACCGACCCCAACACATGAAGGAAGATGAAGGAGTTGGGGAAGTGGAAGCCTAAGCATGGAAACATCTCCAGGGAGTTCTTCAAATGGATCGGCAACACAAGTTACCCCCAGCTCAAGCGATTAGCCGAGCATATGCTGAACAAACCGAACCCGAAACGGTCATACACATATCCCAAAGTCACATTGAAGCAGATGAAGGGTATGTTTGTAGATTTCTACAGCTCTTACGACTGGCTGGAGCGCTGCAAGAGGAAGACCATCGTAAAGCGCGTGATTCACAGCATGCGCCCTAACTTAATGCTGTTCAGCACGAGTGGGGACTTCAGGAAGGAGAGCTCGAAGAAATTCAAGACCAATTTCAAGATAACGCCAGCTACATTGAACGTTCTGATCACGAATCCCGGGGAGTCCTTCTTCACGCTGGCAAAATTTCCCAGCAACAAGAACAAGTCCGTAGAGCAACTCTCGCCGTATGCAGCAGAGTTCTTCAGAGTTTTTCTCGCCAACAAGGGGAAGTTTCAGGTTCCAAGGGGCGAGACAAACTTCAGGGCCTACAACCTGGAGGACGATATGCTGGAGGGATTGGCACGGTGACTCTTGGAACGAATTATTTTCCAAGAGAATCAAGGTCGGAATAATGGACTTCCGTAATCTCCCGGAGCACAAATGGTATCAGCTTCATCGAGCTCGTCATGAGGCTCGTACTTTTACAACGTCCTCCAAGTCTTAAAGTCTATCACGGACCCGGTGGTTACTGAAATCCCCGTTTGGGTTTCGATCTGCTGAAGTAGGAATGCTGAGGCAAAGATCAAGAATCACCTGGATAGTTGCGAGTTCGGAAACAACTACAAGATAGAGTATGCGGAATATATTCCGGCTCCATATGAGCGACTTGAGGACCAAACCCTGTCGACCAAGAAGGCCAAGGGTCATGTCCAAATCCTCTTCTTGTTTCGAAAATCGTAGAAGTTGAAGATTCCAAACCTCCCCAAGTTCTTCCCGGGCCCCGACACTCCACAGTTCAACATCTGCGAGAGATACAACGAACTCGAGTACCGTATCTATAATACGGTATTGAGGATGGAGTTCTACCTGAAGCTACTTGATCTCTTCTGCAAGGAAGGGGATGCGATCCTCAGTGTTTTTGGAGGCGGGAAGCTCTACTGTGCGGCCTCGGTAAGGACATCCAATATATCAACTCGATTCGAGCTGAATAGTTCGTCATGACTCTGTTGCTTTCTAAGCTCGTTGTATTTAACTGGAATCGAGTTCAGTGCCCACTTCAGTGTCCAGGGATCATTTCACACTAACTTGGATTCTATTCAACTCGACTCGAGTTGAATGGATTATTAAGTGTGCTACAAAACCATGTAATCTCATGCGTTCTTAAATTTAACTCGACTCGAGTTGAATGTATTGATTGGTGGCGCTTAGAGTTAATATTTGGTATTCAACTCGAGTCGAGTTGAATGCGCACAATAGAGTAGTATAGTAGTGCTCTCACACGCCAGCTCCGTTTCAACTTGATTTGAGTTAAACGTACAAATTATTGACGTTGTCATCCCCTGCTATGTCCACTCGCAGATGTGTTTGTTGAAGAATTACACGATCAGCTCCAGCGACGAGCACAACGAGGCCGTCAAACTTTCGATGGAGGTTTTCAACTTGGATCGTCGAGATTTCAAAGGTGGGTACCCGTTCGTTGAGGCTTCCGTATCCAGGGAGAGACTGGAACCACCACCACCCCCCATGAAGGGCGAGAAGGGGAAGGCAAAGAGGAAAGGCAAGGCAGTAGAGTTACCACTTGACGTGAATCACCCAATATCGATAGTAATCGGGTCAAGTGACGACGATGACGATCCAAACCAAGATGTTGAGGCCTACGGATCCCAACTCCCGATAACGCCCCAAACTAGACAAGGCTCATCTTCTCATTTTCCTCATCCCCAGGAACAAGGCGTCTCCGATAGCTCTCTTCCGGCTTCCACGCCATCGCCTCAGAAGAAGAGAAGAGAGTCACTATCCGTTGACGCTCTAATGGAAAAGCTCGTAAGAATGCAGGAGGAGGCGCAGGCGCGACAAAGGGTCGAAGTTGAAGCAGTGCTTGCTCGAGAGCGCGAGGAACGCAGACTCCAAAGAGTGGAGGATGAGCATCGATGGAGCGTAATGATATCTAAGGCCTTCGCAAGAATACGTGGGATAGTAGTCCAAGCCATTTCGCACCTTAAGGCAAAGCCGCTCCTCTCGCTCGATCCAAGTCATAGTAAACCTCTCCTTCTGACCCACGGGGCTGCTCAGTCTTCCGACAGCGGTGCAGCTCGACATTCATCTCCTCAACGTTCCCTCCAAAGCATGCCGTTTGAGTCGACTGCAGCTCCAGCACCTGTCGGCAACATTGATCAAGATAATTGTAGGGATCAAGGCCCATCAAGTCGCTCCATACCCTCGGACCCAGTCGATTTCGAAAGGAAGGCCGTGGATGAGGAAGAGCAGATAGGGACACAGGATGAGACCCTTGATCGGAACGTTACGGAATCAGGTTGAACTCCATGATGTAGTCTTTCATTTAACTCGACTCGAGTTGAACTAATCCTTCAATGAATGGAAGATCGCCTATAGAAGCCTTCGGAAGTTGTTGTTGGCCTAGTATATACATTCCCCTAGGACAATTTTGTTAGATTGGACTTAGTGTTCATCGTGTAAATACTTTTTGTATATGACTCTCATTTTTGAGCGCAGAGTTTGGAATACAATCATATTTTCTTACACAATTTCTCCCTCTGATTTCTACGCAAGCTCCATTGATTTGCAAAGTGTTCCAAATTTATGTTTGTCTCATGAGGTCCCCCCTATAGAAGACAAACACGTAATTCATTATAATGGTAATATTCAAACTCTCAAAATATAATCGACCTAAATTCCAACATATGTATCGAGCTAAAAGCGCGTGTTGTAGAGCTAAAGTGAATACAAAAGATGATGAAAGTAGCAAACACAACATGCATTTCGACAGCAATTTGCAAAAAGAGCACAATAAAACGATAAACTCAATTAAATTGGGAATCGACAATCAACGCCGAAAAATACAAACACTTGAATCGTTGACCTTTTAGGCACAATGACTGTATCAATACTTAACTACGGATATCAGTTGCTAGCAAAGATAAGAGATAGGACTTCTACGTGCATTTCTAAGATGATTCTATTGGCAAAAAGTCACGACACAATAAATTGATAGCTCAAATTGCACTGAGGTCATTTAGCTCGACTACAGCTAAATTGGAATACCCAAATAAACTAGGGATGTCAGGCTACTCCTCTCTACCGTCGAACCGCTCAATACTTTGTTTGATGGTGTCGATTTGACGCTCCGATAATGAAATAATCGGACGCCGAGAGCCAAGTTTTGCACTTGATTTCCATGACGTAAAAATAGCATCAGCATGAAGCCATTCCGGAATGTGAGTGTCTTCAACTGTCCATTTGAAGGTCTTTGAATGTAGTCTTTGATATAACCCTTGAAGTCAGGTATTTCCTCTATTAAATGAGGAATAACCGGCAAAGACTCTGCGTCCAATCCGTCCATAAATGACTTCATCAACTGAGTAAGTGTGAGAAAGTCATTCTCTTTCAGATTCATGCTCCAACGTCCAAAGAGGGCGTCAATATCTTTGTGGGTATGTCCAACTAACAAAAAATTGACATGTACTTCACGGAACACACCCATGTGTACCAGAAGAGACCAAAAGCGAGACATAAATCTATTCTTGTTGTCAGAATTTGCGTTGTCTAGTTGCACATGCAGGACAGGGGGTACAGGCTCCGCCACCTAAGAAACTTTACGTTCAGGAAGAAGAGAGTTTAAACACCCTTCTTTTCCAAACAGTACAGCTTCAAAAAAAAGGCAGCGACCCTGAATTTGTGAATAATGATTTCGAATACGAGATCAAAACACCTTCTAGATCTTGTAAAAGCTTTAATATTGATACAACAGTGTGATTGCAATCACTTGGATAAATATCGTGCCCATAAGGAGCATACCGGACATCGCTACGCCCATGCCTATTCATGCCAGTCACAGCAATTGGAAGCTTCATCAATGCATCATTTGCCTTTGTTTTATGTGAAAATACAGGGCACGCAGTCTTTGCATGATCCATTTTGTCATGTATTATACAAAGTTCATCTCTCGGCCTCTGAATAGAAAGAGAATGATTTGAGTAATAATACTCACGATGCGTTTCTTGATAATGCAAATGCTCCTCTAGCTTCTTGATCCACATATTCTCTTCACATGAATCAGGTACCATTGACTTGATCATTGTCTCCATCCTGTCACAGGTTGAGAAACGAGCAAAGTTGCCCCCTAGCGCCTTTTTCGAATACTCCGAAAATTTTGACCTCCTAATCCTGCTAAGTGTGCTCTAAGAAATGGACTTCAAGCCCAACCTCTCATTGATGTCATTAATCCCAGGTATGGCATCCTTCCATCTGCAGGACAACGGCAAGGACCGAGACACAACCTTCTCACCAGATGTCAACATCTTCGTCCTGTGAGGCATATGATCAGCAGCATTGTCAATAAATGTCTTCAGAGTAGCTACAGCTTGCTTAACATGCAATCGTGGTTTCTTCTGTCCAACATTGCCATGGTGGCGAGCACGTAGCCCAGCTGTAGCTTCTCCCTTTTTCCTGTAAAATGTTGAAATCGGAACTCCACTTATATGTTGCCATGCACGCGCGCAAACGTCGATGCCTTCAGTGGTTACCATCATCGTGCCGTCTGGTGCCTGATGAAAAACAATTATGAACATCTATCTTGAAATGTGACTTAAATTTAAAACCCGACGCCTCGTACATCTGCTTTCGGAGAGCCATAATTTTCTCTCGAGGGAAAAGTTGGCAACAATTCTTGATGCAACAAATCTTGCTTGCAACCAAGTTGACTGAATCTAACGTCAGGAGCTCCTCTTCTCTTTTGGTCCTTAAGAATCCTGAGTTTTGTTGTCCCAACTCATACGGTCGCACCCCCTTTCTCTTTGGATGATCTCTGGCATAAACAATGAAGTTAAATTGATCAACTCGTAAATGATCAAGCAGTGACCAACCCTCATGGATAGCATGGCTAAGCTTCCAACTCCTAGTTCCACATATGGTTTCAGCTGGTACGAAGTCGAAATTCAAGCACTTCTCGATCTGCACAACTACTTGATCTTCACATACGGGCTCGTCATTACACTGTAACATTCTATCAACATCCAGAGTCTGACTAATGCCTTCACCAACAACATCCCCTCTATCGTTGAGAAGTGTCACAAATTTCGTAACCCATTTGCTTCTGGGCAGTCCGGGGCAATCTTTTAAATGGTCCGGAAGAACAAGCTTGGAAGGAACATCCAAGTCCTATAAAATTACAAACAAAGACGAATAAGTACAAATGGTTAAACTCAAGACAAAAATATATTGAGCAAAATTAGTAAATCCACTACCTCAGAAAAAGATGCTGAAAATCACCGTCGCCATCAGATTCACTCAATTCCATGATTACTTGAATGCCAGCAATAAACACACAACCATGAGAAATCACTGGTAAATTGATATACCTGCAATCAGAAATGTGCATGACCATTAAGGAAATTGTATTACTATTTCGCTCGAGTCGAGCTAAATCGGCAGCAAGTTATTTGTTCATCAAGCTAGCCTCGAAGCAGTTGCATGTCAATGACTATGTAGCTCAACTCGAGCTAAATGGTCATCTAGCTACAAATACCTCGGGGTTTGATGATGAACAAAACTCTTGATGCCCATTTAGCTCGACTCGAGCTAAATGGTCATCAAGATTTTTGTTTATTACGCTAACCTCGAAGCATTTCTAAACAAAAGACCATTTAGCTCGAGTCGAGCTAAATGGTCATCCAGCTACAAATGCCTTGGAGTTGATCGGTGAACAAATATCTTGAAGACCATTTAGCTCAAGTCGAGCTAAATAGTCTTCAAGATATTTGTTCATCACACTCACCTCGAAGCTGTTGCATCTGGATGACCATTTAGCTCGAGTTGAGCTAAATGGTCTTCTTTTTAGAAATGCTACGGGTGTGTTGGTGAACACTTATTTCGATAACCATTTAGCTCGACTCGAGCTAAATGGGCATCAAAATAACTGTTCACCAACAAGCCCCGAAGCAAATGTATCTAGATGACCATTTAGCTCGACTCGAGCTGAATGGTCTCCCTTTAACATATGCTTTGAGGTGAGCGTGATGAACAGCTTGATGCCCATTTAGCTCGAGTTGAGCTAAATGATCATCGAGATAACTGTTCACCAACAAGCCCCAAAGCAAATGTATTTGGATGACCATTTAGCTCGACTCGAGCTAAATGGTCTTTCTTTTACAAAAGCTTCGGGGTTTGTTTATGAACAGTTTTCTTGAAGACCATTTAGCTCGACTCGAGCTAAATGGGCATCAAGAAAGCAGTTCGTCACGCTCACCCCGAAACATGTGAAAAAAGAAGACCATTTAGCTCGAGTCGAGCCAAATGATCCTCCAACAATCATCCCCCAAGAAAACTCAAATAATTCTTAGGTGGATTACCATTTAGCTCGAGTCGAGCTAAATGGTCTTACGATGAATCATTCAAGTACTCCAACTCGTGAACTCGAAGCATTTGGATGTGGATGCCCATTTAGCTCAACTTGAGCTAAATGAGCCTGACCATATTGCATGCATTCGAGATAAGAAACTGCCTTGATATTCGTGCACAGTTATTTCTGAGAATGATTCTTGGGAACCGTGCACAAGTAAAATAGTATATTTGCCTCGATTTCCGTGTACACCAACTCCGACGAAATCCACTTTGCCATCAGGAATGCACCACGATGAAGCCAACATATGACGAATCAACAACAAATTCTTGTTACACATTGAAATTGAGGTTATTGATCGAACTCACCCTCACGCCGTGCTCGACAGCTGCAATAATTTAACGAAGGCCCTTCGCATCCTCAAAAGCAGCGCGCGCATCAACTCCAGAGCTACGAAGAGTCCCAAACCCTAATCAGAATTTACTAAACCGGAAGCACAAATGGAGTATAGGAGAAATGGAGTATAGGAGAAATGGAGTATAGGAGAAATGGAGTATAGTATAGCACAAATGGAGTATAGGAGAAATGGAGTATAGTGAGACGAAGGGCAGAGGTGCGGAGGTGCGGAGGTGAGGCCAAGAGCAAATGTGTGAAAGTACGAAGGTGCGGAGGAGCGGAGGAGCGGAGCAGTAGAGGACCGGAGGAGCGGGATAGTGCGCAACGAGAAAGAAGAGCGAGCAACACCAAGCGGGAAGAGAAATGGCGCCATAAAAGAGCACGAATTGGGCAGAGAAAGGGCGCCAAAAAAGGCCACTAACGGTCAGAGAATTTTGAGTAAAAGTGATGTGGTTGGGAACTTCGGGAGGAACAGGGAACTTCGCGAGGAACGGGGACATCTTGGGAACTTCGGGAGGAACGGGGACATCTTGGGGGAGTAAAAATCATTTGAAGTTAAGTCACCGAGAAATCCGGAATATTTCTAAAAATAGAAATTACATAATTGTAATAAAAAAACCGGATTCGTGAGGAAAATGGATAACCCAAACTCAAATTAACAAAATAATCACATATTGGGCACTAGAATGTTAACCCCTAAATGCGCCGAATGTCGAAAAACGACATTTTGGATGGAAGGCAGAACTTTGAATAGCCATATCTTCTTCATCCGAGGTCCGTTTTGGATGAAATCACTTGGGTTATGCTCCAAATCAAGTCTAGTTTGTATTGTAAAATTTGCAATAAAGTATGAATTAATGGAATGCACTTTAGTGAAGACAGCTCTTCTATTTTATTGAAACTCCAAGCATGGGGCATGTATTATCATTTCAAGCCAATTATGTGAAATTAAAAATAGTTTTTCATGATTTACTTTTTCATGGTCATGATCTTAAGGTGATTCTTAACAACTTTGCAGTAAGAAGTTTTCTGATCATAATGATTTTGCTATTCGATTTGCAATGATGTTTGGTCAACATAAACGTGACAAAATGGATGATATTTCAGGAGCTATATCTCCTTCATTCACCATTGGATTTCAACTTAATTTTTTGGGATGGCCTATAATTAAAGTCTAGTCTAAGTGATAGAAACCTTAACTAGATCTAAGATGTTTTAAAGATAAGGCATGAAATTTAATGCAAAGGATCTAGTTTTTGACTATTTTTCCTTTGTCAAATTTACGGTAGCTTTTACTAAGGCATTCATTTACATGGCTTTTATTTGAACCAAGAATTTGGAGAAACTAATTTTTGTGGCGAGTTAATGTATGGCGAGTTAATGTATTATTAGTAAAGAAATTAGTCAAGTTTACATCAAACCATAAAACCGTAATGAAAAACTCTAAACCCTAGACCATAACTAACTTACCTTTTGATATTTTAAAACCGATAACTTTAATAATAAAACTTTTACCATTGCTGCAATTATTTTTTACCACAATTCATCCGACTACACAAAGAACAAAAGAAACTTCTAGTTGTTAAAGAGATAATGTCATTTGTTATTTGAACCTTTACAAGATTACCTTAATTACAGTATACTGAGAAAAACATGAAAATATTTAATTACATGAAACTTATACTTAATAAATGTACAGAGGTAAAACAAATTGTTCTCGTCGTGTACCTTGGATTGATGTAGTCTTGACTAATTCAATTTAATTTTATACTAAATTAAGTACGCAGAACTTCGAAGAGTTTTATAGAGCTGTGATAGAGTATGAAATGGAGAGTAGAATTATAGAGTAATTATGTGAATCTATTTGCTTTACTTCCATATTTCAATCCTAACAATTGTTAGGTTTATTTTAGTGAATTAGCATGTAAAATGGACGACACTATTATCTAACATTTGCTAAGCCGTTATGCCTAGCGTTTATGCTCAATTTATCAAAATCAACAGGTGATGTGAAGTATTGTAAGATTTGTATTTACTAAAACACGTATTATTAAAAGATTAATACTTTGTACATTAAAACAGTTATAGTAAATAAAATATTGAATTTATTTAAATGTCATTCTATAAGATTAGTTTCTACTTAAGTAGGTGTGGTATTTTAAGTATGATATTCAATTATGTTGGATGTGGTATTCTAGAAATGGATATTATAAACATAATATTCAATATATTTATGTGAAATACTATTTTATAAGTATTTAGATAGTGAATAAGTTGAGGAATTATAAGTTTATTACTTACTTTTTTCAAGTGTGATATTTCCATATATGATATTTAAAGTATAATATTATTGGTTTAGAATTAAGTCTTGTTAACATTTAGTGAGTAAATATATTTTACAGGTTTAGTATTCTATGTGTGATATTCACACATAATAATATTTTGTTTTACTTCAATTCTTATGCTAAGATGAATTTTATATTATGGTATTCTAAACCTATTTTCAAAAATTTAGAATGTATCCGCATTTAAGGTGATGGTCCTATATGGGTTCCCATCCGTAGTCTCTCCACTCAAAAGGAGGTGCCCCTCTCAATTCCACACACATTTTTAACATCCTAGAGTTGTGTTTTGAGAAATGAAGTTTGCGAATCTCGTGGACATATTCATGAACTACTCCAATAATTTGACCTCACCCAATTCGCAACATATTAGAGTGTCCGGACTAGTCCTTTATCCAAAAAACAGGACATGTCTCACATGCACGAAAATAGTGAAAAGGACAAATCCGGACTATCAAATTGTATTATATTTTCCTTAAAATTTCTACATCGGTCCATATTTAAGTAATTTACAAGGTTTTTGAGATGTTACATACAATTGCATTCTAGGTAGTCCACCATGTTCCAAAGAAATTTGATTTGGGGTTAATTTGAAAAAAGTACATAGAGAGTGGCAAAAGTGTTCATTTGGAGATTGGACTTTGGGGAATCTGAAGCACATGAACATGGATGTTTGGTCAAAATTCAGAAATTCTTCATGTAATAGTTTATGCAAGAAATGTATGCAAATCTGTCCTGCCAGGAAAGTTCAAGGAACGGACTCAAGTCACATGTTTGGAGGCTGTCAATGAAGGTGGTAATGTCCAATGCAAGTAGCGATGTGTCCAGATAGAAGTGGCTGAGGGGCATGTACTTGACATGGGAAGAAGTTGAAGCGCTCCCACCAAGCGGCATTGAGCATGTTCGTCAATGATGGTGACCGTGTACCATGGAGTCATCAAGTGTGCGACAGATCTCATGGCATTTTTGAAGTTCCCCCCTGAACCACGGGCGGGAGATTTTTCTAGAGGGCTGCAAAAACAGATGAGTCTCCCCCCCTAAGTTTCATTGAGTGGTACTTCAAGCCGTCCGATTGCTTGAAATAGGGCGGCTGTAAACAGAGCATCCAAATGCAATTGTACGTCACCATCCATGAAACTCTATGTACATGGGAGTGTCATTTCAAAGACTAAGATGTAATTATTTTTAATACCTGGTTTGGGTACCCTAACCAATTTACAAGAGTACTTGGTTGTTCTGGAAGAGAACCATTAGTGTATATAGTTCGTACTGCCTCTGTCCTACTATAATTGTACAGTAGGTTCTCTCAAATCTACCTCTCAAGGTAGATTTAAGAGAGCCTACTGGACAATAATAATAGGACGGATGGAGTATATTTTAAGGAGGGAACAAAAAAATAACTAAATAATTTATTATTTTATTTATTTATTTTTTTGTAATTTTAAGATATCAATAAAATAAAAGACAATTCTTAACTCCTAAAGGTCCAAAGTGTTTTGGTACCTCCAAACTCAAAAACTGCGATTTGTAGAGGAACCTAAAGTTGACCACTTAAGCAATTTTTCAGTCATAATTGAAGCTGAATATTACGGGGTTATTTTTCTTGCATAGGGAAATAGGGTTCTCAACGTATGGTCAATTAAAAATAAATTTTTGGGCAATATTTAAATTACAATGCGTAATTGATGAAAAGTAACATACGTAAATAGTACCAATTATAATAATGTTTATAATTTTTTACTTTGATCTCCATCATCACTAAAAAAATGTGAAATTTACAAAGTCTACCCTATTCCCATGTTATTGGTGTCCCATCTATTACTTGATTTTCAATTCGGGTACAAATTGCACTTTTATTTATAAGTGCAGTACCTAACTTGAAGTTATTTCTTGAAATAGAATTTGTATCGAATCCTAATGTGCCATGACTAACGCGTTTGGACGAGGAGCTACACTTGCCAACAAGGAGCAACCGCAATTGAAAAATGTTGAATCAATAGCAAAAACTCCTCCAAACTTGCAGTAATAGGTTTTTGTACAATACGTATTATAAAGAGTGTAATGCACATTTGGACGGTATCAAATATATATTTGTTTTGTGACAAGAAAGCAAATAATGTTTTATTTGGAGTAAACTAAACAAAACTTTCTTTCATCATGAATGTATTTAAGTTTTAACTTGCAATAAATGCATGTTCTCATATCGACTATTTGTTACGAAAATGTTTATAAAATATCTTGAGTGTTAATAATTCTTGTATAGAAGTTTTGCATGTTGCAATGACATTTATTAAGTGTACATTGTTATGAAGAAAATAGGGTTTCTACATTGATAGTGATTTGGTATTATAATTTGAAAAAATTAGGGATGTTGGTCAAAACAAATTGCAAATGTATAGTACCCTCTAGATGATTTACGAATTCAGCACTAAGGGACACTTTCCCCATCAACTTTGAACATTGCATGTGCACTCAAATATCATCCGATTTCAAAACCGTAAAGTGCATCACATCCGCAATAAAGACTTCTAGATCTTCAATACGATTATACACATTTATCAATGAAAAGAATATACACAATTACAAATACTTCACACGTTGTGCACAAACAAGTGTTACCATTCTTTGCTTCAATTTGAATGTTCATTCTAGCTTGCAAATTTGAAATGAGCTTGGAAATTTGTTCTTTAGGTACTATAGCTCAATCTTGATGCATGATTTGTATCTCTTCCGCTTGGATTGTGGTGTAGAAAAACTTCTAAAAAGATATTGCGTAGTATTTATAGCAGATTAATGAGTCATCCTTTAAAATCGGCAAGAATAGTAAACGTATTTGAGCTTAGCAATTAGTGCATGAGAGATATTACTCCATTTATCATGCACCACCCATCACTTTCGACTACAGCATTGTAAAGGTGCGGGGAGGGCTTCAGTGTGAATGCGACGCACTTTACGATTTTGAAATTGGATCATTTTCAAGTGCACAGGCAATGTTCAAAGATGATGGGAAAACTGTCCCTCACTACTGAATTCGTAAATCATCTGGAGGGTACTGTACATTGCACTTCTTAGGTGCAAAATTAACGAATCCGGTGTTAATGAGAGTTGAAAGACAGTCATACTATCATTCAGTCATGAGATACACTTATGTAACTTAGAATATCTCAACCGTGGCATTCATCTTCAATAAGGGAACTTGAAAGGTGGCATATAATATAGATAGCATACCTACGTTTAGATTGAATAACCAAGCCTTCTGAGATTCGTAACATTTCTTCTTGTTCGAGCGCAGCTCATCAAAAATCAGTTGAGTATGAGGGCATATGTTCGCGAACTCTGCATGAAGAGGAGCATAAAGATACAAAATACAAGATCAATGATGGGAAAGGGTAGAGGAGAGGGCACATAGACATCACCAAGGATGCAACAGTACAGGTCAAAGATATTAAGGGGAGCACAATAAAGACATGTTAGCTGCTTAGCGAGGACAACCGTCAAGGCTAGCGAAGGTGGCCTAGAGGTCGGAGACGGCGATCAGCAAATCAGTGACCCTACAAGGTAAGGCACCTATGACCACATTGAGGGGCCCATTGGCACAACTTGGCAATTCACTTCTAGAGCTTGTCCGATCCCAACCTACTCTCCCAAAACTGCCAACCACCAACTCGTAATTAGCCCTTCATGAGCGTGCTCACTAATGAAACAATGCTTACTGTGAGGTTCTCCACTTTGAATTGTGAGGTTCTTTACTTCGAATTGTGAGCTCCTAATAGTTTAAGAATTTGAGATCTAGAAGATAACTCTTCTTTACAAGATATAATGCAAAGAGGCTACATTTTCTACATTTTCAGTGGTCTTTAGAAGATATAATGCAAAGAGGCTACATTTTCTACATTTTCTACTCTTTCGATGGTCATAGTGCTTTCTCGAAGTCACTTGGACCAAATAATGCCCAGATAATTTTCAAGTGCCCATTTTTCTGGATCAAGGTAAAAGAATAGAAGAAAATTGTGAAACCTGTCATACTCTTACTCTAGAAGACCCTACGGTTACAATTTTCTGAATAATCTTCCGAACATATAGAATAATAAATTTTGGACTCAATAAAGGGAAAGTTGAAATTTCATACCCCTTTGGCCTTAAGCGGTTACGAAGATAATAAAAAGCTCTAGGTTCCTTTTATCTTTTGATTACCTACACTTGGACTTAGGTGTACAATGTAAGAAGTAATAGGTGGAGAAGCCTAGAGAAGAGCAACGGATACATAAATCAACCCAAATAAAAAGCCGAGATCTAATCTGACCCTTAAACTATGATCATGAGGGAAACATAAATTTTTCATCACTCACATGGTCGTTAATTAAATAAGTGACTTGCAATTACTTGACAACCCAAGTGAATTTACCCAACATATTTGGATGCTCTGATTAACTATTCATTTCACAAAAACATTTAACGAACAAAATGCTTTCTACTACTGATAACGTAAATGAAATACCCAGCTTTCTACTACTGAACGTAAATGAAAGACCCAGCGGCGCTGCAACGCCACATCGCCGAACATAATGCTTCCTGCTACTACTGACGTATCGTATATGAAAGTCCCCGCGGCGCTGCTACGCCACATCGCCTCTTGTAGATTTTCCACTCCTCTAGAAGCCCCACGGTAACCAAAATCATGTCAATAATACAACCAAACAAAATGTTCACTTAGTATAATGAAATGCTTCGCTTCTTTTAGCCCCACGCTTGCCATAATCTTGTCAATGATACAACCGAAACAAAATAAAATACTATGCTTTTTTTGTTTGACTTTTTCATTTCCAGTAGTTTAGTAGCTAAAATCCCACCATCATGCATGCACAAACGATTGTCTTCTTTAACTCAAGAGATAAAGACAGGATAGCAGATTGCTTACATGTAGGTAGAGTTGGGTCCAAAGGCCTTCCTTCCGAAATTGATGTTGTCCCGGTGGCAGTAGACACCTGAACCCTAAACGAATGAAGACATTATCCAGATCACGTCCTTCTTTGACTGTTTGATGTATGCTGTTACCTCTAGATGATTAAGTTCAAGGAATCACAGCCCATCCTTCAGTCCCAACTCGTCATCAAGAAAGTCATCATCCTCAAATAATTTGATGAAGCGTGCTTGTTGAGTTTCTCTTTGTTTTCGTCGCCACTGAGTGTAGACGAAAAACGCAAATCCTCCTAGTGATAAAATCGCGAATAATACAATTGCAATAGTCAATCCATGATGACTTCCCCCCTCCTCAGTAGGTACACCAGCAGGTTCAGTATCTGCCACCACTTCTGCAGATGTCATATCTGCCAGAAGTTGAAACGATCAATAAGCAGAAGCCTAACTCATCCTCCTCTTACTTGGCGTCAGTACTCCACAAATTGTTCATTAGCGATATAACAATTTTCACTTATCACTCCTGACAATGCATCATTGAGAAGCTGCACAGTAAGCTAATATCACACGGAAACAAGAGAACTTACTCTCTGAAAAAAAGCTGCAACGAGAAGAGTGGGCTAACGATACTAAATACAAACTTTTCAGATGAGTTAGGCGCATCTACATGCACTCGTGTGCTAAAGCGACCCTATCTGCTAAAAAAGCTGAAATCTAAAACTTTTGCAAGGAGTACGTAAGGTCGCTTCTGCATACAAGAATACGTTCGAATCCACGTGACTAGAAGCTTTTAGATAAACGGTCTATTGCTATCGCAATGATTATGATCCGTCTCAATGACGTGGCATTGCTCCTTTTACATGCATGGTAGCCAGCTTAACAACAGAAGAAGATGTAAAAATTCGAAGGGCAGGTGAACTTACTACAAGTCCGGCACACGAGTGTAAGGTTAAACTCGTTCGCTACGAATCGAGTGTAAAAACCTTCGGGACTTGGACTGAAATCAAATGGGCAAAGCTCCCACTCGTCAAATACGTCGTCTGACTTCAAAATATCCTTCTCATAAAGTCCGCAACGCTTGCAATTCTTCCCTACCAAGTTGACGAGAGGCTGCCACCACAACTCAACAAACGTCAGAAACGCATCCTACCAAAAGCAGTCCATGTGTAACTGTTAACAAAACCTACTGTAAGAAATACCTGCCAAGATTCCAGTCCCAGGAAGGTATATAGTTGGCTCTTGGATTTAATGACAGGCAGGTACACTTTCTCTTCGCCCTGGCATTGGAAATACACTGTAGGCTTTCGTCCAAGCCACTCGTGCGTATTGAGAATTTCCAACAATTGTAATGTTACATTTCCATCTGCTATGACACCTGCTCATAGCGATCCAGTACAAGGGGTACTCAGTCGTGGTGACAGGCCCGGCAAGTTATAGGAGGAACGGATCGCAAAGACTGAATCTCATGTCTTGGGGACGGCGATCAAGTAGTCATTTCGAACCAAAATCATTAACCCACCCAGATGAAACGGCCTCAGGATTCGGTGTATAAACAGTATCTCAGCCCCAGCTTCTAACCCTTATAGTATTATATGCCTTCTATATATCCTTGAAAAGGTAACCAGATATCTCGACAAATCTCTGACCGACTGCAGAATTCTCACAAAACCCTGAAGGAAACCAAACTAACAAATTACTCAGAAATTGACAACATAACAGCAGAAAGCAACATCAATGAGATTATTGTGACTCCAAATCAAGCGAGGGAATAAGGAGAAACCACAAAGAGTACCAATCTAACGAATTACCCGAAATTTAAAAGCGAACTGAAATCATAGGCCAAGTAACCGAAAGGAGCAGCAATTAAGGCTCTACAACAAACGAGGTGAAGCGAGAAATTTGAAACACTACACCTCCGACGCTTGAAACAGAGAAAGCGTCGAGATGAATCATTCCAAGACGAAAAACAGTGGCTTACCGGAAGCGGCAGACAGGAGCGTGAAGCAGACCGTAACGAGTATGCACAATGGGCCCATGACAATCACCTGAGGAGTCTGAGGAGAAGGGGCTCGCGAGGATCACCATGTGCGTCCAAGAGGTCTCGTATATGCACAGGAGAACGGAATGTCGAGTCCCCGAGGGCGAGACCTACGACCGCAAATTGTGCGGAATCTTTCGCATCCAGACCATCCAGACCGTTCTCAAGTATTGAAAGTACCGGCACCGGTACTGTATTTGTGTATGGTTTAAGGAGCCCCTTCGACAAATTAATCCTCACACTCACATGTGGATTAGTGATAGAATGAAAGGGCAGATTTGTGAGAGAACATTAGTACTGTGAATCAATTTCGTCATTTCAATCGACCTAGGAATGTCTCTAATATGCCATCGAAGCATTTAACATTAGCAGATGGCTATCACTAGCTGGCAAGCATGGTTGACCCCATCCTTTTCACTACGCTCCCTATATGATATGCCTCGCACGGGCCATCCTAGATCTGCATTGTCATGGTACTGGAAGAGTAGATGTGAATGAACTAAAGACCTAGACAGGGGGACGTTGGGCCAGCCAAACAAAATTCATCTGTCTAAATTCAATGTAAAGCAAAATTAGCACTTTCGTATCAAAAATCGAAAGTAACATGCCTCCAAATTTGGGTGCCATGTCAACCATATTATGTTGTTATGCATGTATCGGAAGGGTCTTCAAAGTAGGCCTTCGCCTTTCAGGCTCTAAGTTTTGTCACTACGCTCCCCACACCAAATCGTACGGCTCGGGCTAATCTAGCCAATCGTCGCAGAATGGAGATGTTTTTTTGTCAAGGTGTCAAAAGAGTAGAGGCAAACGTAGTCTAGCGCCAACCATGGAGACGAGGGGGCAGCCAAATGAACTTCACGTGCCTAAATTTAAAGTAGAGCACAATCAAACCTTTGGTATTAAGAAATAAAAAAATGAAAGCATCAAGTCTTCCAAAATGCAAGTGATGTCAACCATGCTATGTTGCTATGTTCCTTGAAGGAGGTCCTCAAAGTAGGCATTTAAGCCTTTAGGCTTTTAAAAACTAAGACCCCACTTTATTACTTGATACATGCATAGATTTTTTTTAAACATTCCATGTAGATTAAAATTATCTTAAACCATCTTACAGATTGTAATTGCCGAGGTAGCCTCAATTTTTAAAATTTATTTTAAAATCTACAAAACTTACTCTCGTGATTTTATTGAAACTAGTAAGCATTGCATTCATTCAATTATTTGACCATAGTCTTTTAAAATTAGGAGTCCAATTACGACATTGGTTTAAAGTATTTCTTAATCTTTCATTACTTATGAATATAAGAACATTATCCCTTAGCTTGTTTGACACCCTATTTAAACATATGAATTTTGAAATTCCTTACTACCAATTTTGGCTATTTGAACTTTTGGAATGCTTTAAAGTTTTAGTTCCTACATTCAATCAAGTTTAATTTTATTACATTTGCTTTAACTTTAGCTATAATCTTAGTTGATGATTTTTTTATAAAAAATTTACTTTAAATTTGAATATGCATTGTGTCTACTTTAGAAAAGTCGTTCTCACTTAAATTTCTAAATTTCGAGGAAATTTTTTAAGAGAGCTTTTTCTTCCTCTATAAAATGAGAGATTTACGGTCCACATGAAATACATTTAATTTGGTGAGAAAACATGGATGTATTCCAGTAAGACTCTAAATACAAATACGAAAAGATTTGCAAAGTATTGAAGAAATTTCTCTCTTAGGAAACAAATAATATTCCTCTTAGCTTAGTTGTAGCCTTTTGTATTTTGTATAGCACACACTCTTAATCAATTTTATCATTATGCAACTACCGGTGACAAAAAATAGAATTTTTATTAAATCATGAAGTATGATTCTATCTTGATTTATAACAAAATAAATCTCTTATTTTTTTGAGTTTTTATTGTGTTCATTAATTTTAGAAATTGAGGTCTAGAAATAGTTTTTAAACCAAACTTCTTCATAGATATGAAATGCACACTTTATAGTACATTTTATTGCTCTCCAAAGTCCTTTAACATTTGGGGCATTTAAACTATTTAAACATATAAACTTCAAGTAGTTGCATCACGAATCTTTTTTGGTGTGAGTAGTTTACATTGTTGCAGAGATTAACAAATTTGTTACCTTTGAGGTATCAATAGAGCCTACACAAGGAAAAAAAACTTCGATATTTTTCACAAACTGAGATAAATTACCAAACATCTTTATTAATAGCTTTTGAAATGACTCCAAAGAAGACCTATAACTACTTTGTTTTGATAAGGAAGTGATTAAAAACAAGTCACACGGAAGTTACGTAGAAGTTCAACCAAATATAGGCATACCAAATTGATTAAAAGTAAGATACCTTTACCTTTAAATGCCCCAACCTACTTCTGGCACAAATAATATTTTGCAAGGGTGAAATTTCCTCAAGATCTACCTGAAATAAACCAAATCCTGAAATGGGTCTTTTCCACTAAGATAAAGGCTACAATATCCTCACATCTTGGATTAAGAATATATCGTTAACACAAAAATGGAATGAAAGTTTAGACCCAATCTAACAAAGAAAGTTAGAATCCATTTGTAAATGGGAATATAGCTCCTCGAGAACCATATATTTCCTTCTTTCTTTCAATGTTACTGCAGGATTGCAAATTGAATGTCTAAATTACTCAAATCCAAATTTTTCATTCTAAAAAATTGATGGATGTTAGGTTCTATAGCCTTTGAGGTGAATTCCATTAATTGGTGGTTTGAATTCAAAAAATATTTTACAATGATCTTGATCCGCATAAAGTTTTATTCTAAAAAAATACAGAAGTATAGCAATTAAGTAGGATCTTGGTCATTTGGAGCCCCACATGACTACGTGACCTTAGATATTAGATTGTGCTAGGAAGATCTCAACCATAAGATTTCTTGACGCCTTTAAGATAATGGAAAACACAAAAAGGACGGGATTGTCGGATTGTTCCTCGAGAATGGAGAATAAAGGAGTTTGGGCCTATTTGTTGCAATACTTGCACCTCCCTTTACCGAGGCCCTATTGCCTTCGTTTGTCTATGACTGCAACCTTCTGATCATTTTTATTTTTAATATTTACAACCACATCTTGGACTATTTTCACCCCTTGAATATATAGTTTACAAAGTTTTGTTTTAAGTAGCTTACTCGTGAAATATGATTATGAAATTTGGGCGATTATAGAGCAGTCCCTCTCAATACAAGCTGGACAAATACTAAAGAGCTATACACCCCCTTTTCATAAAAAATTCCACTACTTATATTTATCCCAATGAAAACCTTGTATGTCTTAATTCACTAGAATCATCAAGTAGTCAAATAAAACCTACTTTAAAAAATTGATCTTATTATAAATTGATTACATGATTCTGATAAATGACTAATAAAATATTAGGTTAGCTAAGTATCCTCAGTAAGGTTTTAAGCTAGCTTACTAAGTCTTAAAATTAAGTCCAGTAGCCAATGTTCCATGTTTTATTCTCATATTTCAGCTATTTTAATACAATTTTTTTTTTCTTCTAAATTTCTGATGATTAGTCCCTAATGATGATTTTGTTACTAAATTGTATGAGATAGATTGTTATTTAGTGAAATTAAGATTTTTCCTTAACACCTCAAGCCAAAAGACCTGAATTCCATAATTTACTCTAAAACTCCTCTCTAGTAATACAAGATTAAAAAGTCCAAGTTTTAACCACATGATCTAATATCTAACTAATACAAGTACTTATTAAGCGGATGCTAAATTGAAATCCCCTAAGTATTCCTAAAAGTATGATATTCAAATTTTTAGTTTTTTACCAGATGCAAGATTCATAATCAAAATTGTTACCTAAAAATTCCTAATTAACTAAGTTCATAATTCTCGAATTTTTAGTTATGTTCATAAGATTAAATTATCCATGTGTACAATACTACTTATGCATAAATCTCAAAATAGTTTTCTACTAACATTACCAAGAAAATTCAAAACAAAAATGTATAGCTATTGATTTTTATTTCAAAACAAAAACTAATATGTTTCTGACATTGATAAATGAGATATAGTAAAAATTTTCAAATTTTGTATTTAGATCCAAATACTAAAATAAGACATATCTATCTAAATATATTTACTTTGTCTCATAATGTCTAATCAATATTGCAAACTTCGTAGGATTAAAGTCAATCTTGATAATCATAAGTAATAGAAGAGGTACTAGATGGATCGCTCTCTTGTAGAGCTTTGTAACAATATATTATTTCATAACGTTTGCTCTAATAGTAATAAAAATTGGCATGCCAAAGGTTGGAGAGAACTTGATCTACCAAAATCACATGTGTGGAGCTCAATTGAAGATATTGAGAGATGCAATGATACTGGGTAGATAGCTCCCTCTAAGAGCTTTGTGGCGATTTGTAATTTGATAACATTTGCTTTTGTAATCATAAAGTTTTGACGCACCAAAGGTTGGGCAAAACTCCTCCAAGCATGTTCATGCTCTGCCTTTTGGTATTGAGAGTTCAATTTTGTTTCTACCGATTGTAAGTTGATCATGCACAAACATAGAAAGACTAAAAGATATCTTAAAGTGATTGAAGACTCAATACAAATGTGGTGTGGTGATCAAAGTGCTTAATAAAATGTTATGTTTGTACTTGTTTGAAACCAATTAGACATTTTCGGAGAAAATGGAAAGAGCCTATTGATTAGACATTTTGAGATAGAGGGAGTAAAAATTTTAAATCACATAAAAAAGAATAGTAACAAATTATATAAATTACTCAAAAAAAATTTCTTTTACGCATCACAAAATATAGTCAGATGGATTCAAACCTATACTACGTCTCAGATTTAATGTACTACCATCTATTTTTTTCATTGTGTTTTGGTTGAATCTTATATGTGTATTTCAAATTGTAACTAATATTTCAAATATGCACATGTATATTACAGTTGCATGCATATACAAATAATTACATAATATATTTGATGGAATATAATTAAATAAACTGTCATTACAAATTTCACAACTTCAAGTTGGCCCGCAATTTCATATTATCTTGTTTCTACGTAAAGTTGCCAAAGGGAATGGACTTAGATAGAAGGGCTCTATAAAAGTAAGCTTGCGACACAATCAAATTAAGTTGTCAGTAGAAACATAGCACACCCCCTAACCGGTCGCTTTATCCTTTTGATTTGTTGTTGCTGTTGGCGAGCGTCGATAGTTGATTCTATAGAAATTTCCTTTTTTATTCATCTTCTAAAATCGCTCTCACGCTCATGTCATCCAATTATGTCCTCTATCATGATCCAAGGACTTAAAGACCTTTGGATATCTTACGAAAAAGACTTTTCTAGCATAACTCAATCTTTAAGGTTGCAAGCGGACAAGACTCACCCCTTATTCTGATTATTGTTCGAGGCCGCACAATGAGGCACCTCACCACCCGCATAAGGTTGTTGCTCGATGGATAATAAACAAACCAATCCTATTGGCTTGCTAATTCGAGTGGATCTTTTATCTAGTCTGGTTGCCCTCCTCCACATGCCTGATAGGCCATTCGGCACAAATCTATTCTGAAGCATTCAAAACCTATTTCATGCAGAAAATTTGTTATCCTTCTTCATAAATTATTTTGAGTTTGGTTGGTTGGCTCAGGTTATTGCAACTATTAAATGTTCTTTAGCATTATAGGCTATTGAATCACAACTTTCCGTTTTGCAAGAAATGCCTTCACAACATAAAGACGAGTTGTAAAATAAGGAGGTAACCTACAACCATTGCGAAAGGTAGCCATGTCTATTGATTGTCGGCTAACACTAGTGGCGCAACTTAGATGGCACTATCAAATTAAGAGCCATTTTATATTACCGCTCATTTAAAGTTGGGTCCAATCTGGACTTGAAGTCGGCCATGAATTACATAGTTGGTCTTCAATATATCAAGCGTTATAATATCAAGTCTAGAGGTATAAAGAACCTTGTTCTTTACCAACCTGATAGTTGTAAAAAAGAGTTCAACGAAGCTCTCTAGTCTCTACCCAAACATGAAGATGGAAATAAAATCATATTTCTATCCCGATACCAAGCTCTATTCATAGAGTTTTGAAGCTCTAAATTTCACTAAATGTTTTTACATTTTCTTAATTTATATTGACCAATATCGTCCAACTCTAGTCTCTAATGCTAGTCAAGTATTTGAAATACTTTTTCAAACCTTAAAAGATTTGTTGAGAGCCCAATTACAACTTATTTGGAAACATGCATCGAAACAAAATCCATTCAAACAAAAATGATTCAGTGTTCAACAAATAGTTGAAGCCCTACAAAAAGGTATTTTAAATTTATAACAATAAACCTCAGAATTTTAATATCAAGTCTCCGGTACTATCTTAAATTTATCTAGCTCCAACTTACTACTTAAACTGCTACCTCAAAGATATCTAAATACTTAAAAATACAGTATTTCTTTGATAGTAACAGTGAATGACCAATTTTATTGCCACCTAAAAGTTCGAACGGATATCTAACTAAATATGGACAGTCGACATTTGGACAAATTATGGACATTCAATCTCCAAGAATCACTATAGAAAAACTAAAAAGGTAACAAAAAGTAGGTAAATTTGAATTCAAAGGAAGAAACCTGCAAGAAAATAAGCAATATATTCATTAATTTTGAATAAACAATTAAGAAGGTATACGCAAGAACTCTGAATACATCTATAAATATATAGAAACGCACACATATTTGTAAGCATTCATATTATAACAAAGAAATACATGCTCTACACGTAACACTACGCCCTAAATCCTAAACTCTAAATCCTAAATCCTAAACCCTATGGTGTAGACCCTATAGCTAACAGAATCCACAAGCTTGTAGCGCGGTTTTATTTGTGAATGGTTATACAAAAAGTAAGTATTAGAAGGCAGCCAATATGAAAAAATCATGAATGGAAAGAAGCGAGAATAATTGAATATACAAGGGGTGCACAAAAGCATATTAAACGGAGTGCGTGATGAAAGAAAATAATGTAATCATACTCTATTAAGATAGAGTAAAGTCGTACAAGACCCAAGCCAAATTGGGCGAGAACAACTTCAAGAAATCGCAAAGAAACAAAGATACTAGCATTATAAGTTAGTGGAGTGTCGGCAGGCAGCCAATAAGGGAAGACGAGGATTACGGGCAAGAGTGCATTGCGAATGTTGTATCTGTGTAGACTGGAGCGGAAATACGGTAGAGGGGCATCAACATTGATTCGCACGTCTTGGACAAAGCAACTGCAAAACACGTCCTGGCCGTCCAATCTTCCGTCCACCCCGACTCAATCTCTAACATGCCTCTCCGCTGCCAAACTGTGTTGTGCACTACAACGTCGGCCCTACCTCTCCTCTAATTGTTGTCCTGCCCGTCCAAGATACTATATATTTGAAAGTCGGCTAGTAAGCAAGTGAATAATCTTGAAAAATGACACTGGAAAGTAAGTCGCGGGGCAGCCGATAACGGCAGCTAGGCAGCAGTAAATCATGACCTTCATTGGCATAAAGTAATACATTATGACCAGCATCTCCAAATAGCAATAGAGCTGAACCAAAACTGAAGATGAATAATGAATATATATCAGCCGGGAGCCGATAACGGTTGCTAGGCAGGGGTAGATGATCATCTTCATTGGCATAAAGCAATACACCATTACCAACATCTCATATAGCAATAGAGTTGAACCAAAATCAAAGATGAACGAAGAATATATGACGGCCGGCAGCCGATACCGGCACACAACAAATAGTTCAATTCTCAGCATGATCGGACTTCCCCTCCTTCTTTGATCTTATAGGAGTCCATTATTCCACCTTAGAGTTGCCATAGTTAATGCGTGGAGAGAGGTTGACACATTCTAGAACTCGACCAAGCGATACGGGAAAGTAATGGTTATGGCAGGGACAACGGGGAACGAAGTCACTAAGGAGAACGTCCTGGAATGGATTATAATTCAACGTTGGTTTGCTCTTTGCTGGACCACACTATGGATAAGCATCAGCATCTTTCTTAGGTGTAACATCCTGCGAAGTTGATTGAAGAGATCCAGAATATGAGTCCAAACGCGCATGATCACGTGACTAGTTAGAAAGCGGCCTAAAACCCTCGAGGAGAAACGCGGAGGCAGTTGATAGTTGGGAGTTGATCTCTAGGTTAATACGCTCTCAGTACCAAACGGATCCAACCACCTCTTTAGAATATCTTCTATTTTGAGCTATGCCCATCTTCTAGAACCTGATGAATTTTAAAAAACCGTTTTTGATGTAACCCTGCTTCTCCTTGCACTCTGGAGCACGAGCGTGCTCCTTCTCAGCATTCAGTTTCTGCGGATTGACGTCCGTGATCCCTCACAAGGTCTTGAACAGTATTGGACGTGGATCACCTCAAAGAATGAGGGGTCTGCCGTGAGAGTCCTGAGTCTACATCTTGATAGGAGGACCTAGAGGGAGCTACAATGAATCTGTAGATTGCTTCTAGTACCTCATGACAAGCCAACCACAATCCCCCTTTCCTCCTTGTCAAAGAACTTGAAGAGATGATATCACTCAGTCCAACAATCTTGTTGATACCATCATGGTATACGTCCTTGACATACAATTGGAAAACTGCCACCTCCTGGACGAATTCAGGATTAAAGACCACGGTCTTCTGGGAGTCCATAAATGCCTTCATGATATCTGCAACAACGTAGGTATTCTTCCTCTTGGTAAGTTTGGACAAATGGTTATTCATTATATTCAATAGTATTTCAGCTATCACAACCTAGGGCGTCCACCATATGCGATGATACGAGACTTTATGAACGCACGTTGACGTTGACATGTCCACCCGAAATCATTCTTTCGCATCATGGGGTTATCAAGCAATTGTTGCAACCTTCATCTTCGATTATCCTCAATGCTCGATTTAGGTAGCGAGTGACGGCGCTTTTCGGACAAACTCTTTGTCGCTTCCTTTACATCAGTCGACAAACCAATAGGAGACTGAGGTTCTGAAGGTTCCTTCTGCACATGATAAATTCAATTCCGTCTTAGAGCGAATTAAGGAAATACCAAAAAGGGGATATTCGTTATTTTGAGACAAAATGGACATATTGAGATGTTGAAAAACACACACGCAAGGGGGATAAGGAAAAAGTTGCTGAAGTATTTCAAAGATATGAAATTTAAATTCACATGCCAAGCAAAAAGAAAGAGCTGAAGAGTCCAATCATTAAGCACTAGGTTAGAAAATGAGATCTTAGTATAAATAGATGGAAGTAGAGATCGATTTGGCAATTTAATATTTCTATAAATAGACATTGAACAAAGCATAGTAAAGAATCACATAAGAACCTTGTTCACATTAATTCCCATGAGAAGTCACAATTGATTCAAATGAGATCATAGTTGGAAGACATGGTAAAGGCTGTATTGAAATATGAAGAATACGTACAATTGTACAAGTGTACATTATATTTTGACACTGGTATATCGTGAAAGAATGAAATAAGAGAATGAATGTAGAGGCATTAAATGTTGTGCCTTTAAGTAATAATACTAAAGATAGAGTAATTAGATGAAGGTATGTAGAATATACAAGGAATATACTAATCACATAAGAGCTATAAATGCATAGTCAAGAAAGGGGATAATCCTCAACTAAGCACAACTAGCTAAGCGGTGATATCTTAGATTTACTAAGTTCCACCAAAATGCGAAACATTATATGTTGAATATATCCTGCCGATGAAGGATATCAGAACGGAGGAGGAAGACCACAAAGGAGGAACATTAAGGCTTTGTCTCTTTAGACTTAGAGCCATTCAGCTTGATTGAATTCTCCAACAACTTGGCTTTGACCTTGTGCTGCTTTATAAGCGCGCGAATAAGATCATTGCGAAGAGAGTTTGGCAAGCAATTAGTACCCAAAGTCTCACTCCGACGGGCAAACCATGTGTCAAAACATTCTCCATCACGCCTACGAAGAGAGTCAAGAGAACGCGAAGGACGAGAAGATGAATGAGTTGCCAATTCCCCCTGCGCAGGATACGGACGGGGTGTGCAAGAAGCTCGCCTTGATGGTGGGGGACGCGATGCTAGTGGCTTTGCAAGAGGCAAGAAATCCCCCTTTGAACGAAGTTGTCGCGGGGAACCGCCGAGGAATCTTGTTGTCCTACTACTGTTAAAATTGTTGACTTGGAACGCGGGTTGTGATGTTTTGGACGTCCCACCTACATTAATGGTGGAAGGACATGCAATTGAATCTCGCAAAGGAACGCCCATAGCACCCACACCGGAATAGAGCTGCCTCTGAGGTGTTTTTGAATTCAGAGCATTAGGCGACATGGAGCGCTACCGCGATGGTGATGTATGAAGCCGCTTCTGGGAAGACGGAGAGCAAACAGGAGTCCGAACAGGACCACGACTCGGCGGGCCGTCGACAACATTGTCAACAACACTATCTCTTGTAAAATCCATCCTTGTGGATGTTGCGTCCGTAGCCGTGAACATATTAAAATGCCTCGACGCGAGAGAGGCGGCAACACTTGCTGAGAGTGAAACAGAACATTTGGGGACGGAGGTCCGGTTAGAGACATCATCCTCATCACCGGATCGTCGAGGGTGGAAGGCGCCTTGACCTGTAGAACAAAACCAGAAAGCCAAGTCGTGGGTTAAGAAAAGATGGACGTAGGAAAATGCAAGAATTATCCACGAAGCGGGGATAACTCAAGCGAAGAAGAACTGACATCATGTTCACAAGCACATATCATACAAGAACTTAAGAAGGAAACAACCAAATTGAAATCAAATTCAACATAAAGAGAACAGAAGACTGAATGCATACAAGTTGATAATTCGAAAGATTATCTCCGAGTCGAGTAAAAATGACGTCTTAACTAACAACAAATAGAGAATCATACAACACAAACAATCATCAACATCAATCCTAAGTGAACATGCATCCACAAATGACAAATGAAAATTGAGCACATCGCGATGCGGTACATAAAGGATGATACAATAATCGGCTTCTTTATTAAACCAAACTGATTCATACAGTAGCAACCCAATTACATAATTATCTACTGCAACCTTAAAAAGTAATAAAGAGCGCCCTAACCGTCATTGAGACAATGGCTTAGGAAAGGAAGGAGTGTCGTAAGTATGCCCTAGGTTCCTATGCGACTGCGCCATACCGTCTAAAATAAACCTCTCTAAATTGCTATACTTATTGAGAGGCGGAATACCAATCCTATGATTGTCGACATAGGACCGAAGATTCTCAGGCCTGCGATTGGCGAGAAGAGCAAGTAGCCACGGACTAAGCACGGCGGACAAAGTATTGTCGTCCTGACTAGATTTCGCCCAAGGCACGAGGAAAATGGCGTTTCCGATGTAGTTGCAAATACTCTTCTCAGGACTGTCGTCAATGAGGAGAGTCTTATCCAACCCAAACACAACAGCTCCGTCACTAAGCGGAAACACCGCAGAGGACAGAGTTTTTAAAAATATCCTCTTTTGCGCATTGGTTGGGTACGACAAATAGACACCGTTGCTAACCTCAACCAAGCCACAAGACTCTTGTGTGAGGATCTCGAAAGGCTTAGGAATTCCATTGAAGAGGCTGTCAATAACGGCCACAACAGTAGACTTCTTCATCGAACTATATATCACAATCCTCGCAACATGGGCAGACATGGTCTCCAAGAAGTCCCTCACTCCCGAGCGGCAAAAGGCCGCCTTTGGAGGCACCTTGGCTGGGATGGCCGGCACGTAGAGCCGGTTCCCAGGAGAGCACATGGGAGAATTCTTCTCCAGCAATGGCAGATGTACACACTGACAAAGGATCTCGTTAATGTCGAGAACAACATTCAACCATCGAGGCGGCGCCGTCTGATCGAGTGGAGACCTCGGCCGCCGGATAAACTCAAATTGGGAAATCAATTCTACATGGCAATCAAAGGAAACAATAATGTTGAGGATACCTGATTGAAAGCAGAGACACTGCGATCTGAGCAAATCCACAATGACGACATGCATTGCATTTGTGGCATTGAGGACAGATTGATAGGATTCTGATGCAACCTCACGACCCGAATTGCTTGCTTGAACTTTGCTTATTCATCTATTTTCTCCTGCAGGAGATGGACGACCCTTATTCATTATGATATTTCTGGAGTTGTCAATGTTTGCTGCGGCACGTCATGTATTATAGATTTTTGGTAGTGTTAGTTTTCAGCTTAGTCACTATAAGAAACATGCGTTTTTAGTGATGTTGTAAATGATGTCGAAAAAGACAATGTAGACATTAACTCGGATGTCTAATAGACTATAAGACATCCTAGACATGGCAGATGTCTAAGCAGACGTCTAAAAAGACAGGAAGATATGTTAAGATCGAAGATGTCTTAAGGTAATTTTGGAAGGGTAAAAAGTGTGCCACGTGGGTGCTACGTAGATGACACATCAGCTTGAAGTGGACGGGCAGCGCCACATGGGGATGAAATTCATTATGATGTGGAATTTTACATGGTTCCACGAAAGATGACATGGCGGCGCCAAAATCCTACATGGACCCGAGAAAATCCAACGTGGCACGCGGGAAAAGTTGACTTGGCATGCCACGTCAGCATATTGTGGAGGTTTTATTCTCCTATCATGATAGTTTTAGACATCAGTTAAGACGACTTAAATGTCTTGCAAGACATCTTAGATGTTGCACAAGATGTCTTGCAAGACGTATGCAATGTCTTATAAGATATATTAGAAGACAATTTTTATGTCTTATAAGATGTTTCCAGTGCGTAGATTGATGTTTAGGTTGATGTCCTTATTAGATTTGTGATGTTTGCTCGGATGTTTGTATCGACATCCCGTAGGACATCGATGTAACGTTTTGTGTTATACATGATGTTTGCAACAATGTTACTATTGATGTTTTCTGGGCATATGAAAGGACATCTAGGATGACATTTTTAGATGTTTATATAGTCATCAGATCCGTAATCCACAGACGTCTCACATAACATCAACTGTAAACAATGTCACATCAAAAAGCATGAGTCAAACATATATTGCTTAGGTCATTAAAACCTCAGATAACACAAAACTAGAGTATTCATTAACACGCCTGTCAACAACTACGATATACAACGCAGCCACAGTCTGAACTCCGTAAGTCCCTCCACTACCATCGCTTGCTGTCGATACCCGTATGGTCATGTGCATGTCCCGCCGCTACACATATTCAATAAGCCAATATCAACTGCATTTAAAGAAGGGTTTGTAAAGGTAAAAAAATTCTGATTTAATTCCATTTGATTGCACTACCTAGGTTGAGATGGTTTACTTCCTAACCTCAAGATATCGACACAGTTAGACATTCTTACAAACATCTGCTTAGACATTTCTCTAGACATCCTTCTTAACATCATTAAAAACAACGTTATAGACATCTGTGCATACACTGTTCCACTTATCTACAAGCACACATGTTGCTTCGCGGCCTCAGATCGTGTTTTGCTACCCCGACCCCTTATGTTCCACCCTCCAAAACAGAATTCCATCAACACATTTAGACATCTTTGTGAGCCTAAATTCCGGTGCCCCGATTTTTAAGTCACAAGGTTGGGCCGTGGGATTGGAGCGCAATACAATTTGGCCTTCCAAGCAATGTTCCTTGACTACGTCCTAGAATTTCAGCGTATCCTTCAACTTCTTACCTAGATCTAACTTATATAGAATTCCTTTCTTCTTGATCCCATATAATCCCTTACCACATGAAGGTTAACAAATCATGAACCATGCAATTCTAGCTTGGACATAGATCAGTATTGATTGGCAATTTTGGGCAGCGCTTCCACGCTCGACTCTAATCTCCTAATTTTTAACTTTAAGGCCTACTGGTTCAGCCGTAAAACGGGCAGCGCTTCCGCGCTAATTATAAATTTCCGAATTTTTGACCCATCTTCTATAATTCCAGCCCAAACTTGGGCAGCGCTTCCGCACTACACTTTACACGTGGTGCACCCTAGCAATTAAGCACTCAAACAGCAAAGGCAAGCACGGTGCAAACATTCCAATCCAAGGCAAAGACCAAAACAAAACATGTACACGATTTAAATCACCACAACCAATTTTTGGGCAAAAAGATTGCCATTTTTAAGATGAAACTCACAAGTACTAATGTGTTTAACTCACAAAATCTACCAACACAAAACTACGGATCAATTGCATAAGGAGGAGAGAGAGGAAGCTCCCTCTGTAGTAGCACCCTGTCCACCCTCCGTAATGTCACGGGGAGAGGACAGGGCCTTCGCTGCTGCCGCGGCTAACGATCGCGGCCACGGTTCTTCCTCGCAGTGGCTGCCAATGCTGCGCCACTCCGTCACCTGCTGCTACGGCAGTCAGGAATCCCCCTCGCGATCCGCTCCCGTCGCTTCCAGCGACAGCCACGTGCCTCCCGAACAGGACCCTCGCCGCCGTAGTTGCGCCGTTCGCGCTGGTCGGCTTCTGCCGTTGTTGTCTCGGCAGCGGTCGACGCGGCCGTGGTATGCTGGATCGTCGTCGTTACCACGTGCGGCCAGGCGTCGGCGTGATCGCTGCCTGCTCGCGCCGTTCCTCCGCCGTCTACCGATGTGCGGGCCTGATCCGGCGACCCGCCTCCGTCGTTCTTCGACCCCTCTCGCCATTGACGGCTCTGCCGGCTACGATCGCCGTTTCGGGATCCGAAGCTGGATCGCCCGCTCGTCGTCGTCCTGATCACAATGTTGCCTCCAACCTCACGGTGCTGTCGGCCGTTCCAGCTGCTCCTGCAGCTTCCCCGCTCCGTCGCACGATCTCACGCACTTCCCATTCCCCAGCAGGGTCGCCTCGCTTTGCTCCGACCCGAATCTGCCGGCTCCTCTGGCGTCGCTGCTGTCAAGCTGGTTCCGTTGCTCGAGATCCGCCGGCCCCGACACCTCTTGCTCGGGGAACGATTCGCCAATCCTGCTACTGTGTGGGTCGGGCCCCCCGAACACCCTCCTTTCCACTAAATCTCACACATACATCGATGTGCCCACACAACAAAGCCCCAAAAACTAACTGGATCTTCTCGTACGCACACTCCTTCCACACATCCGCCTCTTTCCTCTCCAAAAAAACTCTCAACCACCTTTCCACACACCTTTTTTCCGCACACACACACCAAAAAATCTTCTAACCCTAACTCCCACGTTCTCTCCCTAGTTGGAGACTTGGATGGAGTAAGTTTCATCTATTCCGCACGAATGAAACTTTGTTCATCCGGCAGTTCATCCGTAGGGTTTTACCAATTCCCTAGCTTATTAATTAAGAGGAAACTTGAGCAATTTATGAATAATGATAAAGTAGTAAAACATAACTAAAACATGTCATGAAACTTTGACGCAATTTAATATTACTAATTTAGAATAGAATAACAACCACCGAGCCATCTAAGTAGATCCCTCCAATTATCCTAGAAATTCCTAAACCAAAGGAATTAGCGCAAATGCCCCAATTAGGAATTTTGAACGTAAAAATATTATACTAGCGACTTGTAGATAGTGTTTGAATGTCGCAAACCGTTTCGGCGGTTCACAATCTTCATGTATACGCTTTCTAAGACATCTTCTGACATCATCATCATGTACATCTTCTACAACAAATCAAATACTACAAGATTTTAGGTTTCCTTCACAACAATTCAAATTCTACACGTCCTGGGGTTTACCGACAAGAGATCTTTTGAAAGACTCGTCTTCTTAAGAAGAAATCTTGTTGCCACACGAAGAGGAAAACCTACTCTCTTGAGAAATTATTGGATTTCTACAAATACTATTCTCTTATCAGAAGTTAACAATCATTCTCAAACCGAATGGAAACAATTTCAAATCCTCTATACTTTAAACACAAACTCTTTAAAAAACTAAGGCAAAAATGAACAATTCCGTTTGAAGATTTCACGACCTAACTACACACCGTGGAACAAACCCAAGCCACAAGAAGAAGAAACCTTAACCTCTACACTCCAAATACTAACTCCTCGAAAAAATGAAGCGAAAAATGAGCTTTGTGCGACTTCTAATTCTACTTAAAGGTCTCACGACTGAACTATGGCGGGCAAACAGCACCCTGCCGCCTGCTCATCCATCGTTTCAATGAAAATCATCCATGTAGATGGTTCTGGATGCTGTCGTAGATGTCATTTTCGACATCTTCATAGACATCATGTTAGACATTTTCATGAACGTCATCTTAGACATCTCTGCAGACATTATCGTAGACATCTGATGACATTTTCAGGATTTCAACCCCAAAATATCAACTATAATAGGTTTTTTTGTTTTCTTTTACAACAAATCAAATACCAGATGCTTTAAAGTTCTTTCCACAACAAAGCACGTATTGTAAGTTATAGAGTTTTTTCCACAACAAATCAAATAATCTTCATTGATAGAAAAAGTGTGGAATTACAATCACGAGACTATTTATAGTCTTCCATGGTAATAGGCACTCTTTCAAACTCTTAACTACCTTTTATTTCTACCCTAACTAACTTTCCAACTAAGTTTCCTAATACTAATTCTATTCTAGAATTGTCTCCTAAAACTGTATTATATAGCTACTTTCATAAATTCATGTTTCTTATAAATTTGCTTTAATTTATATAATATTGGTTGTTGATGATAGAGTAATGTATAGTCTTGCCATTAGATTATAATAATCTAATCTATAAGTAATCAATAATATTTAATTTCTTCTTGAAGTAAGCCAAAAAATATTGTTTATTGTTTTTATTTTCTTTTTATATTTTCTGAGTATTCAAGGATTGAGGATTTTTAGAAACAGAGCCTAATCAAAGACGCGCGCCAATGGAGGACAAGCACTAAGAGAAAGAGTTGATATTATTTTTATGAGACCCTTAAGTACTGTCGCGTTTTAATAAATGACGTCTAGGAGGATGTCGTGCAAAACATCTTCATAGAAATTTCAATAGATGTCTACGCGGACATTCATGCCTGACTGTAGTTATCGTAAGTCGGACATTGTGTTAGACATCCGACTAGATGTTGTATGACTTGTCAACTGGTTCGACGTGGAGTTTTTGTTGCCATATAGATAAAGTGTTGTACATAACTTTCTTAATCTATGTCTACGTGTTTTTTGAGGATTAAATATCCAAGAAAATACTTTTACTTTGAAATTCTATTTTTCGGCACCATTGTTATCTTATAGATATTATATTTTTAAAATTTTTAAATAATTTTAAATCATAAAAACTTACAGAATTATAATATTCCAATTTATTTGAATATATTAAAAATTTAAGAAATATATTTTTTATTGAAATATAATTATATATTTTAATATTTAAAAAATAATAGACCAATGAAAAAATAGTGAGAATAGTCTGAAATTAGTATTTTCAGTATTGCCACGTCACATAATGCTTTTGCATTAAAAAAAAATTAAAAAAATATATATATAAAAAGTGTGATGTTTTTTTTTCTACTTTTGAAAACCGCTGCACATTCACCTACTCTTTTAACATTAGAAATGCTTTTTACCCTGTCCACCGGTAAATTTTGGTCTTTTATACCTTGCTGGTCCCAAATCCCTTGCCAACGTGGCAGTTTGATGTCTATCGAGATGTCTTCAAAGACATCCATGTCTTCACCAACATTTTTTAGTTTGGTGACGTCTTCATACCCTTCCAATCCAAAATGTGCCCGTTAGACGTATAGACATCCTCCCGTCTTCGAAGACATCTTTTAAGACAGTAAGACATCACAAAATATATTAAACATCACAGAAGACATCGTAAAAAACAAGGATTTCTTATAGTGAGTGTTTCAGTCAAAGTTGACAAACACATCCCTTGTACATGATTGATGTAAATAAATTTATTTTTGACATCAATATTTTTGCCTTCAAATTGGAGTGTCATTTGATGTTCCTCAATGTCTTTCTCAGTTCACCTCTATGGGATTCATTCTGCGCCCACGGGCTGTAAGATTGCATCAGAATCCGATCGAAGAGGCCATAATCTCCAGCCGTATCGAGCTGATTGGCAATAGCCTCTCCGGAATCTTCATTCCCACCAAGGATATCGTCGATATGCTCAGGTTCCCTGTCGGCGGTAATTGGCTGCCCCTAGGAGTCGGAGCCAATAGCTGCAAGATTATCCCCGGCTTGGCGATAATCTGGAGAGGTTGTGCCCAACGGCAGCGGCAAAGGATCCACCTCGCTGTTAGGTAGAGCGGCGGTGGTCGTGGTAGTATTATCCCCGGCCTGGGGATAATTTGCAGCAGACTCGGAACTTGGGGCGTTCCTGAAATCGAAGGAAAAGTCGCCTCCTCGCCTGCAACAATCGCAGCAATGTGGGCTGGCATCGGCTCGCGTTCTAAACTAGACCTCATCAACTTGATCATGGCGTCACGTTCTGAGAGCTTCCTTGCGTCCTGTGCTTCCTTCTTGGCCTTCTCTAGTGCCAGTCTGGCCTCCTCGGCTAACTTCCTCCTGTACTCCCCGTAGTGTTCTTCAACCTTCACACACGGAGCACCTGGAGGAGGCGCAACTCCTGCTGCATTCGCCATCGGGTCAGTAGAGCGGTTGCACACCACAACAACCTTCTCTTTCTTCACCGGCGTGTCACCATCAAAAGCTGGCAGCTCGGTATCGTCAACTGCCCGGTTTCGACAACGGGAGCTCGAAGGTGTCGACGACGAGAGCTCGATGGTTTCGCCTTCAAAAGCAGGGACTTCGACGACATAGAATTCATCCGCTGGATCCCCGACGTCATCGTCACTCAGATCGATGTAAACGTGGGTGTGCGCCACGATTGCATAGAGTGGTTTCCCCCGTCTGTGTAAAACTTTACTCTGAGGGGTTGTGTCCACTGCAGGTGCAACAGTAGATGAGGGCATGGCACAAGATGCCCCATCCAATGGTTGACTCGGAGTCGTGGTCTCAGCTGCAAGATCGAGCTGACGTTTCAATGGCTTCCGCGACTCAGCAAGCGCCTCGGGGTTGCCCGATGATCCGACGACAACATCCGCAAATAATTGAACAGGCATTGTTGTCGTCGTGACGAGCCTCGACGAGATCACTGGCATAGGCTCCTTACTAGGGCGTCGGATCTCGGTATCAAGCCCCTGCGCGTGGTGGTTGGTGCTCTTCACTCATCGGAGTGGACCTAGGAGGAGATGTCTTCATAGCAACTGTTGATGGTGCTGTTGGCGATGCCTCCGCTGATGGTGCTGTGGGCGTTGCCTGCGCTGATGGTGCAGTAGGCGATGCATGCGGGGATTGCATGACCGGGGAATCTCCAATCGCCTGACGAACCGAGTTGTCGGAATCGTCACCATCAGAGTCGCTGGAAGAATCATCGTTATTCTTCTCCTCCGAGGAGTCCGCAGAAGTATCTGAGGCCTGAGTTTGAGGCGACCGCGTACTCTCAGCTCCCAGGTCGGACACTGGCTCAGCTGCAGAAGATGATGGTTGGCTTCCCTCGAATGAAGCCCTCGTTACGAGGGTGAGGTCAGCCATTTTGTCAGAGGATGAGTTCTTCTTGGTGTCGTAGGGACAATCATTGTAGATGAAGTCCCTATAGTCAACCCTCGCCCTTTTACCCGCAGAGAGCAGGTAACCCCTGTAGTAGTGCTTGTCAACCAAGCCATAAAAGGCATGTTTCAAGATCTGCATGGAAAGAGAAGTAACAATTAGTCACGGTGGACTGGGTAAAGTTATCCCCGGCCCGGGGATAACTGATAGAACTTGATACCGAGAGATAAACAAGATTATCAACAACACGAATACATGTGAACAAGAAAATCTATCCAGATGATATGGCCGAATATCAACACTATAATACAACAAAAGTTATAAAAGTACGGAAGCTATTTATCCCCGGGGCGGGGATAATGGTACCATTTCAATCCATGAGAGGATGGTGGATGTTGAGCTTACCAGGGAGGCGACCATGAATTTGGAGCCGGAGAAGATCCCGAGTGTTGATTGACCTTTCTTGCAATACTGGCGGATGAGTCCAATGTAAAACTCCATCTACAGCTCCGAGTACTTAGCACACCACTTGGATCCCTTGTAACGCCCACTATCTGTGTAATATGGCACAAGTGGGGCTTTGAACTCCGAGGGGTAGGTGCCGATGATGGCTTGCCCTTCTGGTGTCTTCTTGAACAAGAAGATGATGAACACGTCGTTCGCAGATTTCTCTGGGGCTGGCGCGTTGAAGATCTTCTCAGCTTTCGACACCATGTACTTGGACGTGCTCATTGTGTAGTTGGGGTGGCTGAGCAGAATCATCCCCTTTAGCTTATCAAGCTTCTTCGCAATAGCGTCGTTCACAATCCAGACCCATACAGTAGGGTCTGTGTAAGCTGGACTTGATATCACCGCGAACTTTGCTACCAAGGCATTGAAGAACTCCTTCGCAGAATTGGAGTCCTTGCACAGGGAGAAGGCAGTGTCTCGCAAATCGAACAGCCCTAGCGAAACTGTTCCTGCAGGCGCCTCTGTCGACCATTGGCTAGTGAGAGTCATGGCCTTCGAGTCGAAGGTTTGAAGATCAAATCCCTTGCTGGACTCCCGATGCTTGGACTTCCCCCGCAGGAAGTTCTTGAAGAAGTCTTCGATGTTGGGGAACATGAGCTTCATCTCCCCGGCCGTCTTGCATTTCCCCCGATTCTGCACTCGGGTCGAGTAGAATTTAGCCTCGACGTGGCTGAGTAGCATGTTCCACGATGCCGTTGAGAAGGCCTTTCTCGACTTTCATTTCTTCCATTTCTCTAGGCATACTGCTCCGCCGTTGGGAAGGAAAAATGGAAGAGTTGGTCTAACCGCCTTCAACTCTTGGTACACGATTGCCTTGCACTTCTGACAAATTATCCAATCACCACACGCGTGGCTCAAGCGATGAAAGTATTTGGTTTTGTGGAAGGACAACCTTGGGTACTTCATCGCTCCATCGGCAGTTTCAACATGGACGAGGAAAGTGATGACTCTATCGATGTCATCATCAGAAAGATTTCCGAACTTTTAAAGAGCTCCCGGCTCACATGATATTTATCGTGTGTGAAGTAAAATGGGTTCATGCGATAAGCCACGCCTGTGTCGGGGTTGATCAAATTCCCAAGCGAATGGAGTTCAAGGAACTCTTCGAACTTATCGTACATGGTGTCCGCAAATGTGATGATCTGGATCTCGTGCTTTAGGTCTGATTTAGTCAGAATCGTCTTCCCTGCCTTGTTAGACTCGATGTTGCGAAACCGAATATTTAGCAGATCCGTAAATTTCTGAGAGGACATTGAAAGAAAGTGTTAGATGCAAAGAGTGTAAGTACTAAGAGCCTACATGGAGTCTATTGTTGCTCATTTCTGAGTACTAGAGCGTAGTTATCCCCGGGTCGGGGATAACTGTTGCAGTCTTCCTGGTAATAGCATGGAGTTCTAGAGGAGACTTACATCATCTATGAAAGTGGACAGGTGCCCTAGAAATGTAGCGACGTAATCTAGAGTGAGAGTCTAAATCTTAGGCACTGGGACTAATAGTGAAACAGACGGTGGGTTATCCCCGGCCCGGGGATAATCTATGGGAAATGTGTATTGTCTTATCTTGAAATTGGTGGGATTGTAGACCAAGTCGTTATTCCGGGTCGCGTTCTCGTTCACGCTTGTGGACGGACGCCCACACTCGATCCAAATAGACCTCCCAGGTTTATCTGGTTGCCCCGCGTGGGCTGGGCGTGCTTAAGTGGGTTCGTGGTGTTGTGGAATGTCGAAATCGCTGTAAGGCGCTTCGGGTCAGTCTCATAAAGAATGTAGGCATACCACGATAGAAGTTCTTTCTTCCTGTCCTTTGTTACAGTCTTGTTCTGAAGCTCCCTCGAGGCTTCCACAGCGTGCTGGCCATCAATGATGGCAAATCTTCCATCCTTGATTGCCTCCCATGATGTCGGCCGCGTAGGCAGCAAATTTCCATTGGCGTCAAGGGGGGTGATGATAATTGCCTGCCTTGTGGTAATATCTCCCATCCTTGAGAGGTATTGCTTGGTGTTTGATACAATGTCCCTTTCAAGACTTTGCACTACCCACGTGTACAGCTGCGAAATGGGCACCAGCTTCTGTTCTTTCTTGAATAGGAACGAAACTTTGAAGCTGGCGTTGAAAACTGTATGCTCACATGCAAACCTCACATAGTCAGCCACTTCAGCCAAAGGTTTCGATGTATCCTTCTTTTGTCGAGCGGGCACTTCGACTATAGAAGTTAAGGTAGATACTTGACTTGCGTTTGCAGGGGGAGCGGTACGTTGTCTCTTCTTTTTAGGGGCGGCTCCGCCCGCTACATTCTCATCATTCATCATCCTCTTTGCAGGCACTCGCGGTGGAGCCGGCAGAGCACCACTTGATAGCGGAGCTGAAGCTTCAGGATGAAGGACAAGTGCAGACGCGGCGGGTGCCTTCTTCTTCTTTGCCGCTTTACTACTTGATCCTTCATGCGTTTGTGATAGTCTTGACAGCATTGTCGTAAGCTTCCGAACTGTATCTTTCTAGTTGATGTTCTCCTAGTTGTTGATGTTGTCCTGCCAGAACTTGAGAAAGCCATGCCGAGTCTTGCGCAGTTCCTCAAGAAAGTCGTGCGGGTTGAACTGTGCTCCGCAGTCTACTCCCACCACTACCACAATTCCAAAGTGGTAAGGTTCCCTACCCTCGTCCTGCTGTAGAAGGACACACCTGAGCAACATGTACTTCTGCTTGTGTGCTTCAAATGGTGTTACCCTTACATTCTGGTGTAAGGGAAAGAAAGGGTCCGTGTAGGCCAACTTGGTCATGACAAAGACATGGTTCTTGACGATCTTAAGTGTCCAGCTGACGACCACATCTTTGAAGAGCCAGAGATCAAGGCTTTCGTCATCATTATCACGCTGGAAGGGGTCAAACGCGAATGGGTGCTGGACCTTGTCGAAGGACATGTCAATGGGGTTTGTGGCGCTGAGAGCCATTGTTCTGTCTGCAATTGTAAATGACAGAGTTAGAATTTGAAATCTTTGAAACAATCCAAAGTGTAGGTGCGTAGACATATGAAATTAATCTTGCGGCGGGGATAATTATACCAAGATCTGAGTTGACTATGGGGATGTGGTTAGAAAACATTGTGATATCTACGATTAAGTTATGAATTTATCCCCGGAGCGGGGATAATCTCTTGTCGTTCTATGTAGACCTGAAGCAAAACGGCAGAATTATCCCCAGGGCGGGGATAATTTTTACTTCAATGTTTTGTTATCTACGACAAAGTTTGAGAGTAATCCCCGGTGCGTGGATAATCTCTGTATGTTTTATAAGGAATTGAGACGAAACGGCAGAATTATCCCCGGGTCGGGGATAATTGTTAATCTAACGGATAATTTGTCGGATTCTGATCAAGATTTATCCCCGGGTCAGCGATAATCTACTATATTTATGTGTTAAAACAGGGCGAGAGGACGGAATTATCCCTAGACCGAGGATAATTTCTACTTTTCTAGTTGATATTTACGGTTATGTTCAAGATTTATTCTCGGTTCAGGGATAATCTGTTGATGTTGGATGGAAAATTTTGATGAGAAATAGCAAAATTATCCCCGGGCCGGGCATAATTGTTTGTTATAGGACTTATTTTATGGTTTTTTAAGGGGTTATCCCCGACCCGGGAATAATTTATAGTCTTTTTTTATACAACATGGGCGAATTACAATATTGTCCCCGGGCCGGGGATAATTCCGTCCTACAATAGTCAAATACTCGGCTATGCCCAAGATTTATCTACGGCCCTGGGATAACATTGGTAGCCAGTGATGAAAATTCGTGCATTGGCATACAGGCAATCATGTGAAACAAAGTATTATCTACACACCGCGTAGATTTTAGAATTCAACAGCAATCCCAATCAATTCGAATGAGTTCTTCAATAGAAACAAAGCAAATAGAATTCAGAGCTCACCTGAAAAAATGTGAAGTGAAGACTGGATGTGCTATGACAAACTAAAACCCAATTCAGTGATGAGTTTAGTTAAATACTGGACTTGCAACGCCTTCCAAGCAGATACCCTGAACATCAAAAGAAAATACAATTGATTTAGCTGAAACCCTAGTACAAATTCGATACCATGTGCTTTAAACATCAAACCTGAAAATGCTAAAACGCAACCTCATAAACAGTAATTCCACTCTACTCAAGCAAAGTACAGAAATAAAAACTAGAAAAGCTCTTGTTCAAACTGCGGTAAGCGCAAAACCCAAAATGCACAATCAGAAGCGAAAACCTTGAATTGTGATAAAAGCTGTAACAATAATTATTTGGAAAGGAAAACGCAAAACCTGAATTGCAAAAGGAGAAGCTTTGAGGCAGCGGCAAATCGAAGGATGGTGAAGTGGACTGAAGTGTGCGACGAGTGCAGCAGACAGGAAAACGCAAAGTCCAATGAAACAGGGAAACGCGAACCGCAGAAACAGCGAAACAAGGAAATGCGAGCTGCAGAAACTCCAAAACAGGAAACGCGAGCTGCAGAACTGACAGGGAAACGCGAAGGCGCAGCTAACAGGGAAACGCAAAGGCGGAGGGAAGCTAGAAACGCATAGGCGGAGGGAAGCAGAAAATGCGAAGGCAAGAAAACGCGTTGCTCCGAAACAGGTGCAACTCCGAACTGCAAAAGCTGTTGGTGCAACTCTGAACTCCGACCTGCAAGAGCTGCGAAAACGAAGCGAAGCTGCGAGCTGCACTCAGAATTGCAAGAGCTGCGGTTGCAAAAGCGCGAAGTGCGGAAGGAACGCGAAGTGCGGAGGGAAGCGGAGCTGCGGAACACAAAAAGAAAAAGTGAGGAGCAGAGTGACGGCGGAAAGGGGTCATCATGACCCTCTCCCATCATTACACTCATGGCCTTGCCCATGATGATGTGTATGGGAATGGTCATGTACATAACCATGCCTATGCACATGATCATGGGCATGGCAAGTTTTTTTTTCAAAAATTATATTAGGATACTTTCTATCATTTTTCATCTAAGTTTGCTTTTATCTAATTTACACGTACAATAATTTCCACGTACACTAATCTGCAAGTACACTAATTTAGGTATTCTTTGTTTAGAATCTAGTTCTCTAAATTACTTTTAGGAAGTTTGTGTTCAAGGTTTAGTAATCTAAGTCTAATTTTCTAAATTAATTTTTTAGTTTTCTTCTAAGTATTCCACGTACTTAGTTTATTAGAAAGAATAGTACTCGAAGAAAGTTATTCTTTCTTTGATAAATAGTCTTGTTGACATATGAATACAAAGTTTGTTATTCTAAACTTAATTCTTAATTTGAAATATATTCTTCAACTAAAATTCCTTATACATGTATTTTGAATGCCGCTTTCATTGTCCAACTTTGTTACTAATATTAGTACCGGCCTTAGGTTTAACTTTGGTAAGAATTGGCTAGTTTATTGAGCCTATTTGTACCCAAGTGACAAATTTCCATAAGTAAAATTGTTGATAAAGATACTTAAGTCGCAATCCTAGGTTTCCAAACTTCTTAGACTTATTGTACGTGGTTAGGTCCCAAACCCTAGTCTACACAAGAGGAAATGCACAAGAGGGAATTAGATCCTAGGAATCGAATTTGGAGTCTTGAGGCTTCCTAAATTGCGTGAATTTAAGTGTAATTTCTCCAAAGATATAACAAAGTTTTATCATTCTCAATTTCAAACAAATATAAAGGAGCCTAAACCCTAAACCCTAAACCTTAAGCAATAATTTGCAAGAGCATGATATGCGTACAAGGTCTAAATACAATGTTTAAAATTAGTACTACTTGTATTTGAAATGGAAAACCACTATTTCTTCATGTCAAGGACACGGAAAGACACAAGAATATTGGAGAGAAACTAACAAGAACTTGAATTACCAGAACGAGAACACCAACAACACCATGAAATGTGAGAACTACAAGAGATGTGTTATCGAGACTGGAGAACCTTTCTGCCTCGACTCCTGTATATACTACCAGAAAGGAAGCTTCTTTCGAGACTTCTTAAGCGACTTCCGAGACTTCTCAAGCGCCTTTTGAGACACTTCGAGACGCTTCTCAATCTTCTAGAAGTTTCTAATGTATGTCTGTGACACTTTACATGTAATTTTTTCTAATATATTAGTAAAATATATTGCTATTGGACTAGTGGAAATTTTGAAAACATATGGAATAAAACATGGTTTAATGAAATCTTAATTAGCAGTCAAATTTAGGCCTTATCTATAATTGAAATAAGTTTTCATGAAGTTAACATATGGGCATGTAATTGCGCTTTTTTCATTCTATGTTAATATAGCACAATAAATGCCTAATTTGTATTCAAATTTATCTTATAAACGATTGTAATTGAATTAAGATTTTATTGATTTTACTTCTATACTTCTATATATATATATTTATTTATTATCTATTTGTCTATTTATTTATTTATTTCTATGTTTGCAATTTTTTATATATCTATATAAATATTATATATATGCTATCTATATATATATATATGTATATATTTATTTATTTATTCATATATATTTTCTACTTGTATGGGCATTTAATTGCGCTTTTTCATTCTATAATAAGGTAGCACAATAAATGCTTAATTTTTTTTAAAAAATTTATCCCTTAAACAATTTTTATTGAGTTAAGATATTATGTATTTAACATCTATACCTGTCTCGATATATTTCTTTATTTATACTCATATCTATATTTCTATCTATATATGTATATTAATAATTTATTTATTCCTATATATATTTGATCCCGTATGAGCATGTTATTACGCTTATTTTATTCTATATTAAAATAGGACAATAAATGCTTAATTTGTTTTCACCTTTATCTTAGAATTTATATAATTGAATTAATATTTGATGAATTTAACTTCTATACTAGTATCTATGTATATATACGTACATATTTATCTATTTATATACATTTGTACTCATATATATCTAAATTTAGATATATTTATTTATTCATATATATACATATTTGAACTCGTGTAAGCATATTACTACGCTTTCCTTATTCTATATCGAGATAGCACAATAAATGCTCAATATATTTTCAAATTTATCTTATACATTTATCTTATAATCAAATATAGTTAAATTAAGATATTATGTATTTAACATCTATACTCGTATCTATGTATATATACGTACTCATTTATCTATTTGTATACATTTGTACTCATATATATATCTATATATACATATATTCATTTATATATTCATATATACAAATATTTAAACTCAAATGGGCATATAATTGCGCTTTCCTTATTCTATATTAAGATAGCACAATAAATGCTCAATATGTATTCAAATTTATCTTATAGTCAATTATAATGGGGTTATGATATTATGTATTTAACATATTATGTAAAAATAGATGTATATTTATATTTATTCATATGCCCATTTATTTGTACTATTTTTATTCTCTGTTAGTATTCTATGTTTTTTTAAGGTAGTTTTTATTATTACTGTATCATATATTTGATTCCATTGATTGTGCGTTATTAAGTAAAGTTTTGTCAATGGAATGCTGTCAATAACTCTAGTTACTCTAATTTTGTAATTATTATACTTATTCAATAAATATATGAATACGAATTTGTATTTTTTTTCCACTAGTCATAGTTATGTATAAAATGTTTGATTATATGGAGAAAAAATTAAGACACAATTGTTTGTAAAAAGAAAAAAATCCATAATTATAAATGGATTTCCCTCCAAAATAAGTTTCCCGCCGAAACATCTTTGCCGCCGAATATTTTCAAAATTCAGTTTTAAAAAGTAGAATCCTATTTAGAAGCCTAATGAAGACAAAATTCATGTTGCAACAAAATGTATCGACCTTTTGCACGATGTCGGGCGTTGAGGATACTCTCACAATGGAGCCGTTGAGGTCGGGCTGAGGTTACTAGTCTCTCAATCTTTCCTTTCATTTTCTCTCACTCTCGTCCGTGCTCTCAAGGTGCGCTTAGTTTGATGTTTCGTTCCGGTGTGTGTGTTCAAGGTTGCGTGTTTGTGTAGATGGAGTTTGAGTTGGTGCTCATTGCGTCCGATGTAGTTTCTCATTTAGAGGTTTCAGTATTGTAGAAGAGGCGCATGATGTATTAGTTAGATAATGTTTCAAGTTATGACAGTTGCTCGTCATGTATTTTTCGACTTCTGTATTAGCTACTGATTGTTGTGCGTGGTTACTTTAGTTGCGAGCCCTAGTTTTTATTTTGAAATCTGCAATTCACAGGTGAGCGTTGTTCGCAAATTGAGTGCAAGGCAGGATTCTTAAATGTTTCCGCACTTACTATTAATAGCATGCACGTTATCCCCGAGCTAGATATAAGTTTTAGTGTCTGTGAGGACTATGTCTCGGAATCTGTGATCCGATGAGTATCCACGCCTCGGGGATAGTTTCGTACGTTATACGTCACTGTATATTATCCCAAGGCAGGGATAATAAAGTTTTCGTGGGCTGTTGCTTATTTATCCCCGGGTCGGGGATAATACTTGTTATCGTGGGTAGTTGCATAGTTATCCACGGCCCGGGGATAAAACCTTGTTCAGGGCTTATTCTGAGAATGAGAATAACTGTGGTTTGAGCAGCAGTATAATAATTATGCCCGGGCCGGGGATAATATGCTACTCTATTCTACTAGACGTCATCCCCTTCACGAAGATATAATTTGACTTAACCGTCATAGGAAGAATTATCCCCGGTCCGGGGATAATTTCTGTTTTCCTCATACTGTTAGTGATCATGGTGTTGGGGACCATTCTCCTCTTCTCCTTGATGTACTCATCGGGCCGGAGATACTATGTTTGTCTCAGAGAAAGAAGTAAGAGACTTTTGCATCGAACATGAATATTTTGAATCGGATGTTGTCTACGCCTATGGTTAACATTGTTGTTGTCGGGCAAGGTGTCATATTTTCTTCGCTAAGGATGGCCTGTTATCCCCCGGCCGGGGAGAACTGTGGCGCATCTTTTGCCATTGATTTCTATTTTGATCATCTCGCATATTATTAACCGAGCACTAATTTCTCTTTTCAATCCTCTTCCTTTTTGTAGGATGGAGACATTCGTTGTCAATGGTGTCGATTTCTGTCCATCAGTTCTACCTGACGGAGTTGCACTGTGCAAGGGTTTCAACCGTTCATCATGGGTGTCTAAACGAGTCACTCTTCTAAATGACACCGGTGTCGACGTTGCAAAAGCTGTCTGTCAATCGGTTGACTCTAGCGTCGTCCCGAAGACTGGTGGTAAACCTCTCGGATCTGAATTTGTCTGCGTGCAGATAGCAAAGTCACTAGTAGAAGCAGAGGTTCCTTTTGGTTGGATCTACTTTTTGGGTGCATGGCCGATCAAGCATGTCCTTCTCAACGGAGCAAGCCTCTACGACCGCGACCAACGCGCCATCTTCAATGCTGCTTGCAAGGTTTTTGGTCGGCCACCACGAGTTGGTCTTTGCCAGTACGAGAGCAAACGTCAAAGGCGTCTTCGGGATTCACCACCAAAGAAGGAGTACTTTCTTACACCGTAGTCGATCAACTTTGTTGCCACAACTTGTTGTTGTCCAAAGAATTGTGTACAGCCCTATTCTCAAGGCAAAATTAAAGATCAGAGGTTCCAGTTCTATGTTCGGGGCGATGTTCAGAAAACATTGTCTCTTTAGTGTGCATGGTCAAGTCCACGAAGCGGCGGATGGAAATGACATGATCATGTTGGAGGGTATTGAGGTGTGTTGCGTGACGTGGTACTTGATTATGGGTGTGTCACGTGCCACATTTTTCTAATGGAGGTATGCCTATCAAAACAGACAACAAGCAAAAGACCATGGAAATTGTGGTTAAAAGAAACCTTGTATCTAGACATTGCAAGCCACAACATCCCTTCAAGCCATTGTGGAGAATGCTGCTGATCTCATGCCTCATCGAACGAAGACTATTGATACAGGCGAGAAGGTAGTGTCCAAATGCTTGTCCTCTTCCTACCGTTGGAGGGACAATTTACGAGAGGTAAATGCCATCAATGCTGTCCACGGTCTTCCTCCTATATCAAATTCAGCTCTAAGTAGGATCCAGCAAGACTCATTCCAAGAGTACTATTCCGAGCAAAAGGGTGACACATTTGCGCGTTGTGGTGAATGTGACAAAATCAAACAAATTCGAGCCTCCAGTACTCGAGGCAGTCGCGCATGGGCTCTTCATGATGCGTAATTCAGACGTTATAATACTTCTCAAATGGCGCATAGGTTGCTCTATTATAGCAACCGTTCAGAGTCTGAGACACGGCCCGAATTGTCTTTGTTCATTATTCATGACAAAATGGATCATTCCAAGACAGCCTCTCCGCAATTCTCACACAAGAGTAAATCAACCAATTCCTTCATGAAATTGCCGGTTTCCATCACAGGCATGATTGCTCATGGACACGGAGATGTACGTTACGCACATTACGGTCTAGATATATATCCGACGGATTCAAATCATACAATCGGTTCATTTGCTCAAGTTCTAAGAGATTTGGAATCTCCTCCGAAGTGCTCTTCCACACAACTGTTTGCGGGTGGTAGAAGTAGCCCTCTCTCTGAGGTTGTTTTGGATGGGGCGGACATGTGCTTGGATTTGCTTGGTCTTCTCCCGGAGGCACCAATCCCGAGAAAGAGTCTTCCTCCGGTGCTACACATGGAGCTTGATAATGCTTGCGGGGATAATAAGAATCGGTTTGTTGTTGCATTCTTTTCACTGCTCGTTTAGAAGGGCATTTTTTACTTGAACTTTCTTATCGTGGGTCACACTCATGAAGATATTGATGCTCTTTTTGGGCGATGGAGTAGTAAGCTCAAGACCAACAGCTACCCTACTGTTCCCCTTGTCATGATATCCTTCATGGACACAGAGGATAAGTCGGTTATTCCTCACTTAATTGAGGAAGCTCCAGATTTCAAGACGTTCATCAGAGGTTACCTTTATGATGGCGACGAGGCGTTATCTGGGCATACTAGTGCCCAACAATTTAGGTTTTTTTAAGATGCTTCCGACTGCCCTTTGATGCAGTACAAAATTTTGTGTACGGATAGCGAGTGGCTTCCTCAAGATAGTGCAGGGGTTAGGTTGTGGAAAGTTATTCCAAATGGTCAACCTTAGGTTCCTCTTGGAGATCCAACATTACTAGTTCCAAATGAAATGAAGAATATAGAAGACATTCGAAAGAGAATTAGTGGTTTTGTCAGCTTGTGGGAGTCTTTGGCGGATGCTGATCTAACAAGCGACTTTCGTAGACATCATGAACAATTCATTTACTATAGGAAAACAGTTCGTAAGGCTTTAGATTTACCCGTCCTTGCTCCATCAATGTTTAGGGATGGATTTTGGCCTACTTCTAGGTACTCTCCGAGTGAAGAGGATTGATTTGAAGATAACGGAGAATTGCGCGAGGAATTTGCTGTTGATCCTCTATTTGTAGGGCAAATAGGAGATTGTCCATAGGCATCATTCAGAGTTGGACGAGATGTTTATGAGGGATACCTACTTGTGCTACTTCCGGCTGATAGAGATCTCAAGAAATTCTGGGTAGGTCGTGCGTTGAGCAACCCAAATGCTAGTGTAGAGCATCCTCAAGATATCTACATTGAGTATTGGAAGCCTGTATCTTCTAAACATGTCAATCCTGACACTTACCAAGGGTGGGATACAAGAAGTGGTAACTCTTGGTGTAAAGATATGGATTATGATCCAACTTGGGTAGCTACAACATCAATCATGGGAGCTTGGAAGCCAAGATTTTGTCTTGAAACCGTTAATCCCAAGATGTGCATACCGGAGCTAGAAATTTCAATTATTAAGGACTCTATTATCAATTTTGATGAGTAGTTTTCATGTTATATTACATTATACTAGTTTCAATAGTACACCCTTTCTCATTGCAATGTAGCCTGACACTACTTAGAGTAGTATGACACTAATTTTAAACAAGATTAATCTATATATATCCATTTCAATGTATTTCCAAGGGATAATTTCCTTCCATTGGTGTTGTGATAATTTTATTTATCTATAGATATTATGTCCTTAGTTTTGTCGGATTACTTCTTGTATATATTTTTCTTTGAAGTGATGATTTTCTTCATGTAAGATACTTTTTTGGTCCTTGAAGCTTGCAATCTACGACACGAGTAATGAGATGTGAAGTAGTCTTAATATACTTTACGTCTCAAAATACTGAATATCGAAGAGCAACAAATAGATTAATAGAATTTCTGGTATCAAGGGTTCATCTTACATTCTTTTGTTGAGTTCATTGGAGTCTCATTTTCATTTTAGTCTAATTTGAATTGACACCATATTTACTATTTTTAACCATTGATTTAAATTGAGATTGCAAATTGTCTCAAAATACTTAATATCCCCTTCAAGCGTGTGGCATATCTACTCATGTATCCTTAGAGGGCACCGAAGTTAGTCCCACTCGAGCTAAAATATGCTCTCGCTATAAGAGCATTATACCTCATACTTTAGAAGTACTATATAACCATATAAATATCACTAATTAAAGCGAAATCGGAACTTCAAAAGGGTCAACATAACTAACCTTTGGAGATAAATCATGAGCAGCTTCTGCCTCCCCGTTATACAAGACGCGATTGATGCGCCCACATCTATTTTCAATCGGATTAACATTATGACCTCCTAAAAGTGACCGCACGGGCAAAGGTGACTGATCCAATTCACGTACCTGACAGCTTGCCATGTGACTGTTTACCACTCCATCGTCCACAGCCATGGTCAAAAAATCCATGGTTGACAAAGCCGTTGCGGCCGACTGCATTAATAGACCTCTACTTCGGAGTGTTGGCTCTACTCCCTGACCATTGATCAACGAATCTAATGATGCACAACAACCCCCTCCGTAACCTTTTATGTATGATTGATATGATAATCGACAAAAAAACAGTTGTCAGTCGAGCTCTTTCAGAACATACAATATTCAGAATTAGACTACTAAGTACACTTCACTAAGATCTAAACATACGACACAACTTGCTATTTTCAAGGTACAAAAAAATTCATGGTACAATAAAACCGAAACCCGAAAAAATCATGTACATTACTCGATAGACAAGAAAAATAAAAAGTTGCTAATCCAACAATGCCCTTTGGATTTCAGTATATATAGAACATGCTGCTCTATTATTGTAAAACATAGGTTGCCCAAATAGATGGGATGTGCGATACTCAGGGTTGTCTTATTAGACACAATTTTCGGAATGTCTGTCTGATTTGACGTATTGGACATGTCTCTTAGACGTCGAGTCGACGAAAATGTCGACCGTACCAAAAATTACATAGTAAAAAACTTGCTGAGATTTACCTTGAGGTAAAAAGCTATTTTCTTACGTGGCGTAGGGTTGATAATGACGTGGAAAATCAAAATACACGTCACAGTGGGCGACCGCGGGTGGGCGACCTCGCTAGGCGACTGACGGTCGCACCGGGGCGAACGTCGGTCGCCTACTGCGATCGCCAATCGCCCTGGCTGCCGCGAGAAGGCGACCGGCGGTCCAGTATGGAGACCGGCGGTTGCCCTAGCAACCGCTTCTAGGCGACCTTAGGGGCAAGGACAAAGTGTCCGCGAGCCAATCTGGACCCCTCCTGTTGGGGCGACCGCCGATCCAGGTGATGGGCGAAAGTAGCTCATAGGGCGACCGGCGGTCTACCCTCTAGAAACGAAGGACATGAACTTTGAAGAGCCATAACTTTTTCATTCGGACTCTGTTTTTGACGAAATCACTTGGGTTGGGTCCCAAATTAAGTCTAGTTTATGTGGTAAAAATTGCACACTCACACAATTAAGTATGAAAAGATGGCATGCATTTTAGTGAAGGGAGTACTTGTTTCTTGGGTTTTTAAACATTTGGCATGTTTTACCATTGCAAGCCTATTATGTGACATCAAAAAGGTTTTTGCATGATGTGTTTTAGACAAGTGTGATCTTTAGATGCATCCCACAATCTTTGTAGTTGGAAGTATTTTGATCCAAATAATTTTAGTATTGGCTTTGCAATGATATTTCTACGATGAAAAAAGTGAAAAAGTGGATGATTTTTGAAGAGATAGATCTCCTTCAACCATCGTTAGATTTTGAATTTTCATTTTAGAATGGATTCCAATTAGAGTGTTGTATTGGTGATAGAAACCTCGATTCATTCGAAGATATATTGAAGATAAGGTATAATTTGAGTGCTAGGGATCTAGGTTTGGACTATATTAATTACTTTATAGAATATTTGGCAGTTCTTATCATTGCAAGGCTACTATTTGAGCCATAGGGAAGTCCAAGATGTATAGGGAAATAGAGGGAGAGTAGTATTTATACTTTGCCTGGACCGGCGGTCGCCTGAGCGACCGACGATCGCCCATGAGCGACCGACGATCGCCCATGAGCGACCGACTAGAGGGTAGACCGCCGGTCGCCCTATGAGCTACGTTCGCCCATCACCTGGATCGGCGGTCGCCCTAGCGACCGACGTTCGCCCATCCGCTGTATCGGCGGTCGCCTAGGGGCGAACGTCGGTCGCTCATGGGCGATCGTCGGGGGAGGCATTGGCGGGAGGCATTTGAAAATTTTGGCGGGTTAAGTATTAACGCCTTCTAATACAATTAAGAGAAAGGGGTTCGTGCATATATCCTAGTAACAAGTGAGGGAAAAAGTTGCTTGTCAAATTAAAGGGTGATATATAACATATTATAGATTTGGCAAAAATTGAGTGACCACCATATGAAGGTAAATATTATAAGTCGACAACAATAACCATTTACAAACATTCTAATGAACCAATTACTCATAGTAATATTTAACCCATTATTTGTGAATGACGTGCAAGTATTTGATATCACTTGCCCATATTATGATGAATAAATCAAACTTAAATATTATGACCGGTCAAGATATTTTCAACACTTGTATTTACTACTAAGACATTATAGGAACTTGAAATAAGCGTACCTTTACTCTACTTGTCTTAGGCTCACTTTACATTGTGGACCCTCAAGATTGACCATTTGGCTTTACAATACCTTGATGAAAGGAGAATGATCACTAACTTCAAAGTCCCCAAAGTATGCTAATTTATCCATAATGGATAATGATTTTATGGTCTCCTTGATTGTAGTTGAGTGGAAGTAAATGCCTCAACTCAACTACTATCAAGGAGACCATGAGGCTCAAAAATCATTGATTGGCTAGAGTACAATTATTTAAAAAGAAAATGAAGAAAAAGGGGAGGGTAAAAGAGAGAATGATGATAATTATATTTTAAAATTGAGCTTAAACTTGTACATGTCTAAATCCATCTTGCACCAGAAGAGTGCCCAAGGCACTCAAAAATTCATTTTTCATTTATCATGCTCCCAAGTCTTGGCCAAAAGCCATGACCATAACAATCATTTTCATTTCATTATGGAAAATGTGAAGAAGCGGAGAATATGAAATTTGAAGAAGATGGAGAATGAAAAATGAAGGGAGATTTAAGGGAAATGAGGGGGAACGGGGAAGATGCTTGAAGCGGTGAATTTGAAATTTGAATATGAGAGATTGAGGGATTGCGTAAAAGAGGATCCAAGAGCAACAGCGGGAGCTCTTTTGCACTCGCCCCTCCAGACTACCGGTCGCCCCAAACTGCAGTTGCAGCGGACCAGCGATCGCCATGCGGGACCGGCGGTCGCCCACGCGGGACCCGCGGTCGCCCATGAACTTTCTGTAATTGGAATCCATTCTAAAATGAAAATTCAAAATCTAACGATGGTTGAAGGAGATCTATCTCTTCAAAAATCATCCACTTTTTCACTTTTTTCATCGTAGAAATATCATTGCAAAGCCAATACTAAAATTATTTGGATCAAAATACTTCCAACTACAAAGATTGTGGGATGCATCTAAAGATCACACTTGTCTAAAACACATCATGCAAAAACCTTTTTGATGTCACATACTAGGCTTGCAATGGTAAAACATGCCAAATGTTTAAAAACCCAAGAAACAAGTACTCCCTTCACTAAAATGCATGCCATCTTTTCATACTTAATTGTGTGAGTGTGCAATTTTTACCACATAAACTAGGCTTAATTTGGGACCCAACCCAAGTGATTTCGTCAAAAACAGAGTCCGAATGAAAAAGTTATGGCTCTTCAAAGTTCATGTCCTTCGTTTCTAGAGGGTAGACCGCCGGTCGCCCTATGAGCTACGTTCGCCCATCACCTGGATCGGCGGTCGCCCTACTGAGCGGCGTTCGCCTTTCAGCTGTATCGGCGGTCGCCCAGGGGCGAACGTCGGTCGCTCATGGGCGATCGTCGGTCGCTCATGGGCGATCGTCGGTCGCTCAGGCGACCGCCGGTCCAGGCAAAGTATAAATACTACTCTCCCTCTATTTCCCTATACATCTTGGACTTCCCTATGGCTCAAATAGTAGCCTTGCAATGATAAGAACTGCCAAATATTCTATAAAGTAATTAATATAGTCCAAACCTAGATCCCTTGCACTCAAATTATACCTTATCTTCAATATATCTTCGAATGAATCGAGGTTTCTATCACCAATACAACACTCTAATTGGAATCCATTCTAAAATGAAAATTCAAAAGCTAACAATGGTTGAAGGAGATCTATCTCTTCAAAAATCATCCACTTTTTCACTTTTTTCATTGTAGAAATATCATTGCAAAGCCAATACTAAAACTATCCGGATCAAAATACTTCCAACTACAAAGATTGTGGGATGCATCTAAAGATCACACTTGTCTAAAACACATCATGCAAAAACCTTTTTGATGTCACATAATAGGCTTGCAATGGTAAAACATGCCAAATGTTTAAAAACCCAAGAAACAAGTACTCCCTTCACTAAAATGCATGCCATCTTTTCATACTTAATTGTATGAGTGTGCAATTTTTACCACCTAAACTAGACTTAATTTGGGACCCAACCCAAGTGATTTCGTCAAAAACAGAGTCCGAATGAAAAAGTTATGGCTCTTCAAAGTTCATGTCCTTCGTTTCTAGAGGGTAGACCGCCGGTCGCCCTATGGGCTACTTTCGCCCATCACCTGGATCGGCGGTCGCCCTACTGAGCGACGTTCGCCCATCGGCTGTATCGGCGGTCGCCTAGGGGCGAACGTCGGTCGCTTATGGGCGATCGTCGGTCGACCCAGGGCGATCGTCGGTCGACCTGGGCGATCGTCGGTCGCTAAGGCGACCGCCGGTCCAGATAAAGCGACCGCCGGTCCGGCCAAGGTGACCGCTGGTCTAGATGACTCGACCGCCGGTCGAGTCCTACGTGGCGCAGTCGCGAATCGTATTGCTGAGCTGTACACACCACGTGGCAGCCACGTAGGATGCAACGTGGACAGGGTAAATCCAGGGTAAAAAAATGATTCTGTAGATTCTATTAGACATTCTGAGGCTCAATGTCTGTCTGACATGTCGTGTCTGTCTGACGTCCGTCTGTGTCTAATAAGACAACCCTGGCGATACTTCTTGAGGGATGCTGGGAACTTGTGAAGCTCTATGAGTTATGGCAAAATCACGTCTAGTAAAACAGAGTCGTCTTCAGCCCTATTGACCTTGTAAGTCTACAAAGGCAGTAAAAGAACATTGTCATTAAGATTTAACATGTGCTTAATCGGACTATCGTCAATGAACAGAGTATTGGCCTCTATATATAGACCATCATAGCTATTAAAGAGATGGGCAGACATAATCTAAAGGAAAATATCTTTCTGGGTTCCAGGTTCCTTCATGAAGAAAGTTCGGCCCCCAACATTCCGCACAGGCACTCTATCACAGTCTTGACCGAGAATTCGTAACGGCTTAATAGATTTCATCGGACCAAAGAGGTAATCACAAATTGCTTCAGTCGTGGTTGTCATCATAGAACTTCGAACCATGATACTCGCAAACGCTGCCAACCCGGAGAGGAAGTCTTTACAACCGGGCCTAACCCATACTAGTTTCTTCCCCAGCTCAGTTGGAACCGCGGCCGAGTTTACACTGATGTCACGGTTTCTGGATCCCTTCGCTTCCCATGTAGGGGACAATAACACAGGATCCCATTGAGGTCGATGACAACATTTAACCAAGCGTTGACTGACTCTCTTCGCATAAAACCTATTTTTTCACTAGAATAATCAGAGACCGTTGCGTTCCTAACCTGGATAGCAAGCACGTCGCAGCAGGACAACATTACTGAGGTTTCTCTGGGAGAGATTTAATAAATTCAAAGATAACATATTCTAGTACAAATTTCCGATGAATTATAATATAGATGAACACGGTTTGAATGGAAGTACCTGGATATCCTCATTGCTTATCTCGTCATCATCGCGAAGGCCCATTGATCCTAGCGACTGTTGGGTGCAATCTATATCATCACCCAATATAGGATCATTGCTGAGAAGCGATGCTTTAGTGTAATTGGGTGTGTCCTCGGGAGGATTTGGATCATGGCGAACAAGATCAACTAATACATCTTCCATGACCGGAGTATCGATATCTTCATTATCACCCTCTACATGAGCTCAACGCAATACAAGCTCAGTAGAATCATTCAACACAATGTAGGGTGGAGGAGGGAAAATGAGTGTGAAACACAAACATGAAGGCTATATGGATGATGGGTAATTTAGCTCAAGTCGAGCTAAAATGAACGCGGTATTGCCTGTATTAATTACAAAAAAATGTTTGAGATTTTGTACAAAAAATTCCCGTTGTGAAAGTGTTGTACCGGTATTTACAACTCTATGACTATACAATGTACCCAGTATTTAAGTAGAAGTGGGACGTGTGGATTTCTCAGGCACCTCTGCCTTAAACTTAGTATTTTGCGGAATTAATGTAGGCGATTGCGATGTTTACTCGAGCAACTCGACGTTAGCTACGGCTCGAGGTGCAGTGTTGGCATTTGGGCGATGCTCTCTTTGAGAAGTACCAGCATCTAAACTTTCAGTACTAGGCACTGCAATTGCAGAAGGCACAGATGCAGAAGGAAGTTTAGATGGATTTAGGCCCCTCATGGCCTCATTAAACATGTCGAGCATTTCCTGGTGTCTCTTCCTTGCGTCCTCATCCCGATTTCTTGCATCTTCATCGCGCTTAACACCAAAGTTGCTCTTCCTCCAGTTTCTTCTTGAGTGAAGAAATTGCTGCTGATTCAGAGAACCTCGACTTCAAAAATTCCTCGGCGATTGCCGGGCCTTTCCGCTTTTGATTACTAGAGCTCCTGCCACGCCAACACGCGCTACGAGATCCCTGTGAAGTCCGCGGAATGTTGGGGCCGTCTTGCGGGAGGTCATAGAAGTCAGGCTGCCGCATTCGAAGAGGAGAGATGTCTTCTTCAACCAATCCACTCTAATGCGCATTGCCTTCTGCTTTGACTTCCTCTGCGCTAGAGGCAACTTCTTTGTCATCATCTTCTTCCTCCCCCGACCTCCTTTGACCCTCATACTCTTGTTATCGACTGGATCCACTTCGCCATTCCACTTCACGAGGGCTTTCTCGATGATTGAGTGGCCTACAACTTCGACATGATACCCGCTTATGGAGAGATCCTTCGGATCAAGTGTCTAACCTGCCAGAAATGCTTGGTGTATGTCGTCAGAGTCATCGGTGTCGGATATGACGAAAGTTTCACTCGAAAACATCTGAGGGACGACGACAAGAAGTCAGACAAAGCCTTTTAGCTCAATTTGAGCTAAACCACATGCTCAAGAAAGCAGACTAAGAAGGAAATCAAAGTGTTCAGAAGTATGAAAATGTCATATGGAAATGACTAAGCAGGAATTCAATGGCGTTTCACTAAAACTACTTGCACATGAATAGATGACAAACCAGAAAATCAATGTCATGCCAAGAACGGAAATGACACAATTTAGCTTGAGTTGAGCTAAACTGCCCTATATCTTACCGTGCTTACAGTAACGGCTTTTGCCCCGGTATAGAGAAGGCACACAAATTCATTGGAGCCGTAGAAAAGATTGCTGCACTACTAGAAAACTGTAACCGAATCAACATGATTTTTGTTGTTTGGGCACTGCATTGACCCTATTCACTGATTTTTGAGCTTTTTGTAAAAATCAACATTTTGCAAAATATATTTTGTTGATTTGAGTAGTGTAATGACCGAATCAACAAAATTTCATCAAATATGGAATCTTTTTGGAATATTTTTGGAATCTTAGGAAATATTTTTGGAATATTTTTGGAATCTTCCAGAATCTTTGGGAATCTTTTGAATCTTTTTCTGACATTGATTAAAATACAAAATGAAAAACGAAGATGCTTTGGGACATCATCACTTCTTCAAAAGAAAAAATTCAACAAATTTTGAAATTTTTTCTGCATGTAGAAAAATATCTACATGAAATAGTTCAAAAAAAAAATTTGAAAAAAAAATGTTTTTAGATTGTGAAACATAATAAAAGTCTGCTGTGCAATCAAAAGACGCCCCAACGTGGAACAAAAAAGAATTTCAAAAAATTTCGAAATTTTTTCTGCATGTAGAAAAATACCTGCATGAAATACTGCAAAAAAAAATTTGAAAAAAAAAAGTTTTTACAAGGCAAATTAATTGCCAATGGTTACGGTTTGCTACAAGTTCAAAAATAAACCTCTTATGTGCATGGATGTATTCAAGTGGTGCCGTGGCAAAGGACGTGGGGTGGGAGCTACGAGATCTTGGCTTCGAGTTTGGCTACTTCCACCTGGTGCAATGGTTTGGTTCGAGGTGGGTCGCACTAGTGCAATGGTTGGGTTGGTGGTGGGCCCCACTAGTTGTCGCGGAAAATTTTGTGTTCCTTTTCGTGGCAAATCTGCTACACGGTTCCTTGGGGCAGAAGTTTTAATTTTAATTTTAATTTTTAAAAAAAAAAATCCTTGACCGAATCAACAGATAATATCAACACTTTTGTGTTGATAAATGTCCAGATCAACGCGTCCGAATGAACTGAAAATTTCAATGTTTTCATGTTGATTTGGATGCTGAATTTTTTAGTAGTGATGACGTGCAATTAGAACTCCATTCTCAGCTCGTTCGGGAACATGCTGTACTCCACCTCATTGTATTTTTGCATCTTCTTGTACAGTATGTGTGATGGGGCGGAATAGATTGCTTTTATTTCTCCCATGACTACAACAGATGATTGCTTGAGGAAGAGAAGTCGCACGAGCTCCATGGCATGCTTACTCTTTGCCGGATACCCTCCAAGAAGCTCGTTAACGGAAGGCTGGTATATGGATTGAATTAACTCGTAATTCACACCATTGAAGTAGGGACTGGTCTTTGCGAAGTTTTGAACTTGCTTAAAGTCTTTTTCATCCCCACATATAAACAATCAGACATGAATATCCTTAAGAGAAGGCTTATTTTGCTCTCCAAAGATGTTCATGAACATCTCAAAGAACGGTTTATCAATCATTGATTTAGCCTTTCCATCGGATCCTAGAATTATTTTGAAGTCGATAATTCCAAGAGCAGGGTCTTCTGCCTTGGTACCTCAAAAATCATCGCTCAAGTCATGAAGCTTCATCGGTCTCGCCCGGTCGAAGAACTGAGTATGAACTATATCACTCAACGGTTGGAATCGCTGACAAACGTGAAGGAATACGCGGAAGAACTCTTTCGCGCATGGCGAGATATCCTTGCAGCGGCTGTTCCGGTGCATGGTTGCCTTCTAGTTGGAGGTAGTATATGTCCAGAACACCCCACTCGAGACGCGCTAGTTTTGACGATTTTGTGCTGTGGTAGTCTTATTTGAACTGTTACCACGCGTAAACATCGAATACGTCGTCTTTAAAAATTCTTAGGTCAGGATTGATCTTGTGAAGCTGGCGCTGGGCAATAGCTTTCCGCTTCAACCGTTCAACGTATTCCTTCCAAACGTAGCAGTCCTCTAGTACTGCCTTTGGTTGCTTCAGAACAACCTTGGGGTAATGAAGTTTTCTTGATGGTCCTGACACGTTCAGAATATGTTTGCAGAGCTTGTCATGGTCACTCTTGGAGAGGTTGCCCAGGAACTTGAAGAACTGTCGATTAAGAGTTGTATCTTTGTCCGGAATGAAGTCCTCTTTGTCCTTAAACTTCAATCCGAGTTTGGACTCGGGGTCAACAAGGCCTCCTCGAGCGGCGCATGTAATTACCATTTTCTACAGATCATAGAGGTGTTGCGGAGCGGTGATGATCTCAATCTCGTTTGTAAGGGTAAGCAGTTTTTTCCACCCTTCTTGTTGAATTCCTTCTGATTGCTGACAACGTCGATTATTGAGAACCTCTTGCTAAAAGCCAAAAAGAATCTCTGTACAATCGAGTAGCAGTTATGAGTAATAATATTTGAAGCCTAATATTTAGCTCAAAGTGAACTAAATGACACAGGTGCTCAACAAGTACTGAGTAATGCCAAAGCTAATATAATATCATTATAGTATAGCTCAAATTGAGCTAAATCGAGAGAATTTGTATTCACAGTTTTGCATGTGCAATTTAGCTCAACTGGAGCTAAAGTAGTCGGTGGTCGTTTCGAGATTCGTTGTGCAGTTTAGCTCAATTCGAGCTTAACATTGACAAAGTGCTTCAGGAGCGCTTACACTGTACGCGACAATTTGGCTTGCGGCTCTCTTCGGCTTGACCCGATTCTCTGCCACTCCAGTTGCTTTGCGTCTTGGTGGTAGGCACCCAAACTCCTCCGACACCTTTTCAGCGGCAAGGATATTCATCACCCACGTCGGCTTAAACTGAGCGAAGTGATTCACTTTGTTATAGAATGATGATATCTTGCGCAGCTTGTCGACATCCTAATTCCAAACAACGTAGACGTTCCAAGTTCGAAAGTCCTTTTGAATTGGCTCAAGGACTGATCGTCCTTTAATCATCTCCTTCAATGCAACGACGTTGTGCTCGCCATTAATAATGAAGAATTCGCAGTCCGCCATATTTCGTTTGGTCTTTTGCTTAACCTTTAAGTCGGGCATGACGCAAAGTATTTGCTTCTGTGACCACTCCGGCAAATTGATGAGGTAATTCAACAAGCTGGTTTGCCCCCTCTTTTCAAAGGCTCTGATTGTCCACAAGTCCGGTGCATTCTTCATCTTCATGGTGTCAATCTCCAATTTCCTCTAGGGATTATCTTCAAAGACAAATGCGTCTTTGCAGTCCGAGAAGAATTTCTGGTATAGGACATTGGCGTTAGTGTAGTCAATGTTTTCCACCTTGTCAACAAGCATTAGGATCTCCAAGACAACATTGTTTATTGCGTTTTCGGCATCCTCTTCAAGAATAAGCTTGTTTTTCTTTCTAGCCTCATGTGCTACCTTCCTAGTTGGAGTAGCCCGTCTCTTTGCAAGCGCTGACAATCTGGGGGATCCATAACTATTCCCTACTGTAGCTGTTCCCCTTGGAGATGATGGCTGGACTCAAGTAGAGGTCCTGCTTTGTATAAGACTCCAAGTCACCCACTATAAGAAAACCAACGAATTTTAGATGTCTTAAGTTTTTGAAATATTACTTTTAAGATGTCTTGCTATCTTGCAAAATGTCTTGTAAGATGAGAAGATATCTTGTCGTTTTGAAAATGTCTTCAACTAAGAGTGTTGTATGACTTGAAGACATCCAAAGACACGTGGATGTTTTATAAGATGACTATTAAGACATCAGGTTAGACATGAAACTGCCACGTTGGCAAGAAATTCCGGTTTTACTAATTGAATACCCTGAAAGTTACCGGTAGGGGGATAGAAAGTAGCCCGGTTGTAGAAAAAACATGATAATGGGCAGCGGTTTGCATGAGGAAAAGAAAAAGAACATTATCCTTTTAAATACTCTTTCGTTACTTGTGCATTATAATTTTATTTTGTACAACTCAAAATATTGAAAAATGAATTTTATAATATCAAACTTGTAATCTCAGATTTTTTCATTGGTCCAATTTTTATAATAATATTCAAATATAATAATTTAATTTAAAATATATATTATTATTATATGTATATTTGAGAATATTTTAATAATAAATACTAATAAAATATTTTAATAAAACCAAAAATTTATAAAATATTAATATATTAGAATATTATTATTCAATTATTATTTAATTGGTAAAGTTACTTAATTAGCAAATATAGTTATTTTGATATATACGGCAATTTTTGCATATTTATGAACAAAATTATACGTGGATATTTCATTAATTTCATAATTTACAGCTGTTTATCTACATGATAAACAAAAAGTCCACGTCGAACAAGTCTACATGTCATACAATGTCTATGGCAGTGTCTTTTTACACATTTAAAGAGATGTCTCATGAAACATCTTAGAAGACATTGTATTACTGGGATGATTTTCATCAACTTTAGTGGATGAACAGAGGCGGCTAGGGTTTGCTGCTACCGCCATACTTAGGTCATGAGACCTTGAAGTAGAAGCAGAGGCCGCACGAAACTCATTTTTCCCTTCATTTTTTGAAGAAGTTAGTGTTTAGAGTGTAGAGGTTAGGGTTTGTTTCTTCATGTGGCTAGGGTTTGCTGCCACCGCCATAGTTGAGTTATAGACCGTTTAAGTAAAAGTTGAGGTCGCACAAAGCTCATTTTTGCCTCAGTTTTTCCAAGGAGTTAGTATATGAAGTGTAGAAACCTTAGAACTTCTAGTATTTGATTTGTTGTGGAAGAAATTCTAAAAGTTGTTAAGGAAGAATCTCTATGACATACAATACATGCTTTGTTGTGGAAAGAACTTTAAAGCTTGATTTGTTGTGGAGGACAACAAAAAACCTTATATAGTAGATGTATTGTGGTTGAAACTCTGAAGATGTCATCAGATGTCGATGATGATAGCTGCAGAGATGTTGTAGAAAATGTCTATGAAGATCTCTAAAATGATGTTTGATTGTGTTAATTAAATTTTGTTTTGTAGAGTGGAACATGAGGGGTCGGGGTCCCCGTACGGTGGTAAGGAAAGCTTACAGAACACACAAATATAGAAGAAGTATGCCAGAGTAAGTGAGTTGTTGTTTTTCACAATTGTAGAGAAGTAGCAAAACACAATCTGAGGCCGCAAAAAAATGTCTGCATGGATGTCTATAATGTTGTCTGCAATGATGTCTTCAATGATGTCTTGAAGGATATCTGCGTGAATGTGTAAGCAGATGTCCGCAAGAATGTCTAACAGTGTTATTATCTTGAGGTCCGGATGAATACCATCTCAACCTAAGTATTGCAATTAAATGCAGGGATGTCAATCCGACGTCTTTTAAGTTTTTTGGTCGGACGGACGTTCGTCCGGGGAGTAAATCGGAATTACTATGCATGTAGTAAATATTTTAACCGTAAGATCGTATTGGAGGTCGCATCATAGCCGTTCAAATAGTGTTGTGAGTGTAGGTGGTTACCATTGGATTGTAAAGAGCGGCCCAGGACCGTCAGATCGGCCACGGCCGACCGACCGGTCGACGGCGTCGGATCGGTCGCAGCCAACGGATCGGTCGCTTGATCGGCCTTAGGCCGTCCGATCGGTCGCGGTTTCGATCGGCCGTCAGATGGGGCGCGGTCGGCGTCGGCCGTCCGATCGGTTGCGGTCTTCGTCGCCCGTCCGATCGGTCGCGGTCTCCGTCGGCCGTCCGATCGGTCGCGGTCTCCGTCGGCCGACCGATCGGTCGGCTGTTCGGTTGGGTCGGTCGGCCGATCGGTCAGGCCGGTCGGCGCCGGCCGTCCGATCAGTCGGGCCGGTCGGCCAGCGGCCGTCCGATCTAGGTCGCCGGTCGGCCATGCGACCGCGGCCTATATAAGGCCGACCGGTCCTCCACTCTCCTCACTTCTTTCCTTCCTTTTCAGGGTGCGGAGTGGCTGCAGGATGGAAATTTTTTTAATTTTCATCCACTGGCTCCTTATCCTGGGGAGGAAAGAAGTCTTTCCGTTTGTAAGGGTGGAGATTTTGTTTTTTTTTTTCAAAAAGATGCCAAAACATGGGATTGGGGGCAGTGGGGGGAATTGAGGCCGGAGATCGAGGCCGTAGATCAAGGCCGTTTAGACATCTTGAGAAGTGGGAGTACCCATCCAATAAGTGCAAGAACTTTCTTCGGGAGAATGTAATCGTGCGATTTTATGAGGCCAACAGTCTTTCACATTTGTTCAGCAAATACGTGAGATACAAAGAGGAAGCTCAGGCCAAATTCAAGGACGACATGATGGACCTCATGATGAAAGCGCTCCAAGATCCGGTGTAGAGACCGGAGACCGATAAGCATGGATTTACGGATTGGATGGAGGATAGAGTAATTGATGCTCTTTGGAACGCTGTCGATTTATTGAAGAGGTATGAGAGAAAGAGTCGAGCGGGTGATGAGGAGTTTAGGGATGTGGTATTGAGGGCGGAGGCTTTTCAACAAGCGATGAGGCCGTATTTCAATAATAACGACCGGGTCGGCTCCATAGGATGGTGGCACACGGATCAAGGAAGGTTAATGGAGCTGGGTCACATGAATAATTTGATAGTAATTCCTGTCACGGCCCGTATCATCGAACTTGAGAAGAGGACTCTAAGGGGAGGATACGGCACAATTTCCAAAGTTCAGATAAGAGGGGTTGTGGCCATTGATGAGTTTTGGGAATTTGCTGCAAAGACTCCCAACCATGCTGTGACACGACCAGACTTGGCCAAGGTGGAGCATCAGGATGAGGCGTTTGCTGTGAGGATACAACATGCAGGTGTTATTCGTTTTATAGCCATTCATGCAAATAAGTTCCAAGGCTATACGTATTGGTGGAATGGCGGCACGATTCGATCGATGTTGGCCCTTGATGCAAGATATGGAGATGATGTTCATGGAGAGATCGGACTCTCACCTCATTCTGCTGATGAGCGTATTCGAGCTTGGCAGTTGGTCCGGTTTCGCAAAAAACGAACAGAGCTTGCTTGGGCTTTAGTGCATATCATGCGTGAAGTCCACCGTTTGAACTACCTCCACAACGATGTGTCTCCAGACAACATACTTCTTCACTTCCCTCAAGATGAATCACGAGTGTATATTGGAGTATGCGATTGGGGCTAACCACGAGCATGGATGATAAAATGAGGTCCTTGTATACTTTCACAAAACCCCAAGAGAGAATTGATACTCTACAAGCACGATATTGGGTGGATCCTCGGGTGGCGTACTTGTACAAACGGAGTTATGATATTGACGTTATTCCCCTTTTTGATTGCGCTTCGGAGGAGTTTGCTACGGCACGAATAGCACAACGAATCCTCAAGAAGAGCATGTCGACGGCCTACGAGAATTGCCAAAGTACAACGGGGCCTGACCGGTGGTCAAATCAAGACTTGGCAAATGCTTTTGACCAATACTTGGAGATGGTCGCTGATGCAAAGTATACGCTGACCCACGTTGTCAACCGCTTCATGAAATCATTTCATTGGTGGGTGCCAAATGATCATTATTGCACCAAGTATGATTAGTAAATTAGTTCTGCGCATTTGTTTTAGTTCTGCGCATTTGTTTTAGTTCTTGCGGCTTTATTAGCCTTTTAGATTCTTCATTGAAGTTCTCATGTAGATGTAGACAATTTTTTTGTAGTCAAATGTATTACATGCCTTCTATATGTAGCGACTTCAAGTACATTCTTGTTTATATATACCTTGCAATGATTTCAATGAATGACTTCTTCTCCATTGTTTGTTATTTGATTTTATTACTTCATAACTTCAATAGAAATATCTCCAAATCTTCATGAACAATATTTGAGAATATATAATGAATTGTGAAACTTCTTCATTATATCAACCTTGCGTAGTTGCGATATTAATGGTTTGTCCGAAGAAAAGTCAAGCATAATATGACTTTTCTTACATATGTCTTTTTTTGTATGAATTGATGAACATATCATATGTTAGGTGAGAGTGTGAGACTGTGAAAAAAGGCTAAAAGCCAAACAAAAGAAATTATTACCACCAAGTGAACTCATAGTAAAAATACAAAACATCGCGATAAAATCCTTGAAATAACAAATTGCATAGTATATTAATATACAATAATATAGTCTGATAATCGGATAATCCATTCATATACAAAATATGGATTTCAGGATCCTAAAATTGGCCCCTAGCAAGGCGATAATGGTGTAGACATTATCCGTTGCAAAAAACTACATAACCTTTACTATAATGACACTATGTATGATGATTTGTCATTCTTAATCTGAGTCTTCATCATCATGTTTACGACTTGGCGCAGCGCCGTAAGAAGGTGGTTCTCGAGAAGATTCTCCAAACAAGTAAGTTTGCCTAAAGTTTCTTTCGGCTTCAAGCTGTTCAATGTATTCCTGCTGACTTAGAAGTGTGGCTTGTTGCAGATCTGGTTGGCACCTCGCCTCTTCGTCCTCAAGAGATAGCAAAGGTGCTGAAGGCATGTCGTTACTTTCATATGCATTCTGACCATATCCATAATTTGTGTAGCCAACAATGTCTGATCTTCTATTATATTGACCTCAAAAGTTTTATGTTTCCTTCGGGTGTGATGGCCTACGGTACTCGGGACTTCCGAATGTTGTACCGTATTGGTTCCCACGATTGTATGGGTTTATAGGATGAGTTGGGCTTGAGTTGCATTGAGCATTGGATCCGCTACCCTGCTCACCTCCTAAACCATGTGTACCTCCTGTATACATTGGAGATGGGTAGTTCGAAGTAGATCCACCTCTACCGTACTTGTGTTCGGCTCCGTACGTGTTTTGCTGATGGGGTGGCATATAACTCACCGGAGTACTAAATTGGTGGTTTCCATGGTAATACCCCTCACTTCCTGTGCCAAAGGATACTGGTGCTTCACGATCGTCATGGTTTGAGTCTTGGTTAGTGCCCCCATATGCCCTTGGAGTTCCATGTTGTTGGAGTTGGGCATCCTTATCAGCTGAACGTTCTGAATAAGTAGTATAACAATCGCTTGGTCCCATCCAATTGGTTGGAATGAATCGGTTGCTGCGATCCAATATATGCACGTTCAAACCTTTCACAGTGGTCCAGTCAATGTCCTTGTGAAGGACTATTTCAGCCTAGACCATGGCCATGGTAGAATACAGCATCAATTCTGGCCTTGTGTTCTTGATTCCAACCGCAATTGTGACTTCATGATATCTGTGCGCAAAATGGTTGCTCTTGCAACTCTTTACTGGGCCTTCACGACGAGGACCATATTTCTCTGCTTCGTGACGCAGCCATAACTTCATTATGTGATACATCTTCACGTACTTCTTGCACATGGTGCAATTCCAAATGTCTGCCCTCTCCTCTCACCAACCCGGCTCTGCAACACAGTTTGGGTCACTCCATGCTTCCCAATCCATTTTTGGAGGGTCGCCCTTTGGTTGTGGAGACTTGGCCTCGCCCCTCGAACGTGAAAACTTCGGCGCCATTCTCAGCAGCGACAAGTATGCACAGTGTGGGCGTGGATGACCCACGCGGACGCTGAGCAACGCAGTCGATGCAGCTTTAAAAAAAGCCGCAACGTACAGCCCGTTCACCAAAGTGAGGGAGAATGAGCCCCTCCCCTCCTATTTATGCCGACCGGGGATCGGATGCCATTGGCCAGCTAACACTCGCCGTCCGATCCCGGACGGCAGCCGTCACATCGACGATTGAGCGGCCGGCGACCGGCCTGTACGACCGATCGGGGTCGCACGACCGATCGGTCGACTGGGGCCGCAGATGCCGGCCGACCGATCCAAGCGACTGGCGACCGGCCATGCGACCGCGCCGGCGACCGGCGTCTGGGTTGGCGCCCGACCATGTCCCCCGGACGACCGGTCGGTCGCTCGTTCCCCGTACCTCCCTTCCCCTTCCACTACTTGCATCTCCCCAACTCTCCCCTTGCACAATTTCGAGGACTTCCCTGCATTACATATTTGCAATTTGAATAGTACTATTTTAGCCCGGATAGTCCATGTGGCGTCTAAATATGGACAGGGAATGTTCTGACAAGGGAATGTCGGGAATATCTTTTCGTCATAAACGGGAATGTTTTATGACAAAGATACTATCGGCTATAAATAAATCTATAATAAGGGACTCTTTGCAAGAGGAGTGAAGGCCAACAAATCTCCAGGCCAATTCACTCACTTTTTGAGTTATGTTGCCCAATTAGCTTTAATTGGACAATACATTTAACAATCAATTTAGTGGGGCCAATTTTCCGAGTCGTGAAGTCCTTCGGAGTTGAAGCCCATGTCTAGAAGGAGAGCCAAGGCGATGGGGCCAATTCCTATTATTAACTAGAGTCCATGTTTTTTATTTGTACACTTTTATTTTTTATTTTTTATTTTTTGGAAATATTCTTTCCTAACACCTTAACAACCATGGCCACCATTTCGTCTTTTATCCTCACGGCCAAAAAATGTTTCATATTCAACTTCAAATGTTATGATCTCACATCTAGTGATGATCCAACGGTTGAAGATTTCACACTACTACATATGGTAGTCTACTCAAGATCCTATGGTTGAAATTATAAAATATATCCAAAAATATTGGACATAGCCCCTTTATGGTGAAACCACCTATTGTCGTGCACTTAAGGAAAATTGAGGGAATCTATATACTTGGTGTGAGAAATGAGTGGGTTACTATTTTTCACGGATAGGGAATAGGAGAAAGACAAGCTAACACTATTTATGTGCTTTTTTAAAGCACACACATAAAGAAATACAAATTTTAGAAGGAGAAGCCTAAAGGCGGGCACCCTAAATATGTACGCATGAGGTACATGCAAGGGAGGTGAGATCTTTATAAAGGCAAGAATCTTGGTTGCCCGCCTTTAGGTGGTTTCACCAAAGTTCATAGTGGTGAGTGCTAGTATTGCAAGCTCCCATGGATTCACATTCATTTCTTCTATCTCCCAACTTTTGTCAAAAGTTATCCATTCTCACTAGGAGATTTTGCCATGTTTTGGCCCCCATTCATGGCTTGCCCCCTAGTGTGTACCCTGAGGTGGCCCTAAATCCTCTCTGATTACATTCCATAAATTTTAACTATTCCTTGGTGAGAGTATATTGATGTCTAACATTGGAGAGATCCAAGTATATATGAAATGTAGGTGAGCATGTGTGAGCATTTACTTTTCATAACTTTGGTATTACTGTGTTTGTCAATATTTAGACTTTCTATTTGGGCCTTAACTTTTCCACATTTTATGGTCTATATTATTTGATGGGCATTTGGAAATTACTCCATCGTTGTGTATCTAATTTAGTAGTACTTATTATAAAAAACATTGTGCTTAAACAATTAATTCTATTATTGGTTATTTTTTGTCTGACACCCTTGAACTAACCTAGGAGTATATATATAATCTAGTACATAAAATTGTAACTAATTTGCAAATATACTTTTTAAAAAGTTAATTGTAGCATTACTCTTATTGTATGAATTTGAATAGTTACTTATTTCCCTATTACAAAGGTAATAGAAATAAGTTTCTATTGTTACTATTTTGCAATCATAAAATAAGAGAAATAAATAGGGAGACAAATAAATTTATGAAAATATCCCACCCTATAAGTGTTTAACATATGGCAATAATGGCATCAACTTCTAAATTTTTAATCATATTTGATATTGTACACGTATAGTACATTAGTACTAAGATTAGATGTTATATAAAGTTGATTATTCGTATACTATGATTGATTGATTTGGGAATAGAATATTTTGAAGAGCCATCACTTCTTCATTTACAGTATGTAATGGATAAAATCACTTGTGGATAGGATTTAAGATGTATGAATTACTATGTAGGCCTCTAGGGTATAGGGTTTAGGGTTTAGGGTTTAGGGTTCAAGGTTTAGGGTCTTGGGGATTTGGGATAGATTTCATTTTAATCCTAGTTTTTGTGTTGCAAAGCTTTGCAAACACAATTGTGTGTGGAAGTAAAATATTGGATTCTTATATGTATGGTATGGTTCTCAATTATATTTTGCATGGATACAAGTTGCACTTCTCCACATCGCATAGTTATTATGTGCAAAATAATCTATTTTGTATTTATCATTTTTCATTGAAGATGTTATTGACATGGAATAAATCACACATTTATTGCAAAGAATATATAGGTACAATATTCAACATCAACATAGGAATTAAGATTCCAGAGTCTTCAATCTCATAGCCTATTTTTAACCAATATTGGAATAGAGTTACTATTGTAGGTCATGTGGCTCAGAGTTTAATTCATAGAGCCTCATAGATGATAATGTATGAGTACTGAAGTAGTATTTGTACGAAACATCTTTGAATTCGTGAAGATCTATACTTTTATGGAGTCCACTCGAAATGGTTATGAACTTAAAATTTAAAGTTCAGATGTATCCGTGAAAATAGAATACGTAGCATTTCAGAAATCAACATTGGATTCCTTTTTTCATTGTGTACTAATTACTGAAAATCGAGTAACAGAAATCTTTGAGGAATAAAAAAAGGATCCTATGCAATTTTATTAGATTTTAGTTATATATATAGAAAAGAAAAAGTTAAAAAATAAAATTTTAAAAAAAACCGTACAGCGGCCGCCTATATCGGTCGGCCTGGCGTCCGACGACCGGCGACCGGCATGGCGACCGACCACGTCCCCCGGGCGACCGGTCGGTCGCTCGTTCCGCGTCCCCCCTTCCCCCTCCTCCTCTTGCCTCTCCCCAACACTCCCCGTTTGCACAACTTCGATCACTTCCCCGCGTTGCATACTTGCATTTTCAAAATTACTATATTTAGCCTGTATGGTTCACGTGGCGTCTAAGTTGGGACAGGGAATGTTCTGACAAGAGAATGTCGGGAATATCTCTTTGTCCCAAACGAGAATTATTTATGACAAAGATACTCTGGGCTTTAAATAAATCCAAAATAAGGGACTCTCTTCAAGGGGAGTTAGGGCGAGCAAATCTCCATGCCAATACACTCACTTTTTGAGTTGTTGTGCCCAATTGGCTTGAATCGGAGTAAACATTTAATAATCAATATAGTGGGGTCAATTTTCTCATTTGTGAAGGCATTGGGAGTTGATGCCCTTGTCTATAAGGAAAACAAAGGCCATGGGGCCAATTCTTATTATAAGTTAGAGACCATGTTTTTGATTGTACACCTTAATTTATTTTTGTTAAAATATTCCTTCTTAACCCCTAAAGATCCATGGACACCAAAGTGGAGGTTTCCTATTTCGGGCAACTTAGATGAAGAGGTCAAAAGTAATAATTTTTTATTAAATTTTTACTGGGTGCTCCTTACACCGCAAAGTGCATGTGGTAAAATTTGCATATCCAAATTCCAAATTTACATCCTACATCTAGAATGTTTAGGTTTGAAGTCCATTAAGGGCAGTTAAATTTAGTCTTTGTTTGAAATTCTTTTTTGGATTCATTTTAATTCTAGTTTTGGTGTTGCAAAGCTTTGCAAACACCATTGTGTGTGGAAGGGAAATATTGGACTCGCGTATGTATGGTGTAGTTCTAAGTTATATTTTAAATGGATAACAATTGCACTATTGTACATCGCATACTTATTATGTGCAAAATAATCTATTTGGTATTTATCATTTTTGATGAAGATGTTATTGACATGGAATAAATCACACATTTATTGCAAAGAATATACTGGTACAATATTGAACATTCAACATTCAACATAGGATTTAGGATTATAGATTCTTCAATCTCATAGCCTATTTTTTACCAAATGACAAATAAGTGTCCTATATTATGAGGATACTCCAATTGACATTCTCAACCATGCAATATTGGAATTACTGTTGTAGGTCATGTGGTTGAAAGTTTGATTTATAAAGCCAATGGTCAATTAATTTACAAAAGGAATATAGAGAAGAAAGATATTGATTCGAAACCAAATGAATGCCTTATGTATGAAACATCTATGAATTTGTGAAGATTTACACTTTAAAGAGTCCACTCAAAATGGTTATGAACTTAAAATTTAGAGTTAAGATGTATCCGTGAAAAAAGAATATATAGCATTTCAGAAATCAACATAGGATTCCTTTTTTCATTGTGTAATAATCACTGAGAATCAAATAACCGAAATCTTTGCGAAATAAAAAAGGATCCTATGCAATTTTGTAAGATTTCTGTAGTATATATGTATTTTTATTTTTTTAAAAAAATAAAATAAAAAAATTAAAAAAATTGAAAGAATGTAAAAAAAAAAAAAAAACGGCAGAGGCCGCCGAGATCGGTCGGCCGCCTTGGTCGACCGGCATCGGTCGGCCGACATCGAGCGGCCACGATCGGCCGGCCACATCGGTCGGCCGATTGTGGTCGGTCGGCCGCGACCGGTCGGCAGCGACCGGTCGGCGCGAACGACCGGCCCCGATCGGTCGACCGGATCGACCGGCCACGATCCGTTGGCCGGACCGGCCGGCCAGCATCGGTCGCGGCCGTGATTGGCCGAGCGATCGGTCCGTGCGGCCGGTCTCTAGGGTTGGCAAAGGGGGGGGGATAAAAGGCCTTTGGGTCCTCATTTCCCCTCACTTCTTCTCGTATACATCCATCTCAATTGAGGTGCAACCGTGGGCATTAGCTTCTCGTGTGCTGCATTTGTGGTGGCGGGGGGAAGTCAGCGTCATACTTGCGGCTGCTGCATCAAATTTTTGCATACTTGGGATATCTTCGGGGTATTTTAAATACTCCCTATTCTTCATGGCGACGGATATCGATAACACGAACATGGAGGCTGATTCTGAACAGACCTTGAGGTGACCTGCGACAGAAAACACAAACGCAGGATTGGTGAGAACTGAGTTGGTTTTACAGGAGACACCGTCAAAGAGAGTGAAACCAAAAGGAGCGAGACATGAATTGCACTATGAGATCGTGGATAATGAGGCCATCAAAGCTGAGAGCGGTTGGGCCAATGAAACGGAGGAATACTGAAGATTGGCGACGTGCAAGAAATATGTGAAGATTTATCACATTGGGAAACTTTGGCCTCGAGAATGTCACAAAGTTAATACCAATAATTTTACTTGCGACCCACAAACATGCAAGGATGATCACTTCCTTCATCGTGCTGAAGAAGTTTGGGTGGCATTGTTTGGAACTCGTCCCAAGAGCAAAGGTTATTTTTCCTATACGCTTTTGAGCATGGTGTATGCTGAGCTCATATGAAGCGCAAGGTGAACTGGAGCACATTCACGGTGAGTAGTGCATATCCTCTTCGAATCGGGAGAAATCAAAAGGATATCCCAGATATGTTTGATCCAGAATCAAACTCTACAAAGGCCTTATTGCAGCACTTGAGGAGGAAAACTCATGAGATGGCGGTGAAGGATTCTCCTCCAACAACCACGACACATCAGGAGGATGGAAGGAATATGGTTGCCACGGATGCCCCAATCGTAGAACCGACTGTAACTGATAGGCTCGAAGGTGCAAACGTAGTTGAAGAAACTCATGTAACCTTGGTACCAACATCAGAGGAGGCACGGCCAAGTGAACCACGGGAAACCAGAGCACCAACTGATGCCATGGATGACATGGATCCCGATTCGGGTATGGTGGGAAATTTCGAGGAGTATCTGCGTACAGTACCATGCAATAAGAAATTGGATGAGTGGCTGAAAAAAGCAGAAAGATTGGCAGATTGGTGCAATGAGGTAGATAAAGAGCAAGGTTTGCCAGGGAATGATTGGGGAGTTACTTTGGCTGAAAGGATAAGTGCTCTAGGGATGAACTTGAAGGCGGGGTCAGAAATACTTGCGGAAATGGGTCCTCATTTTGTGGAGATGGGTCACACTTTTGCAGGTATCATGCCCAACGTTCTACTAGCTGCCATAAATTTTGAGGCACTCGTAGATCGGTTCGATCCTCTATTGACGGGCCGAGTGAAAGATCATCAGATCATTCTAAAAATGCACAAACAACACCAAATTACGCAACGTCTCCTTGACGAGTTCTACAGAGAATTGCGGTTGTTTGGCTAAGGTCCTGCTAGCGAGTATGTGGCAAAGTACCAAGAAGCAATGCGCCAAAGGAATGCGTTAGAAGACTTAGAAGATAATGACCTCTTTGTTCCATCAGAGAATGACACTCAGGGGGCTTCATGTAGTCATGTTGTTCCAGAATGTGATGCGGGTGGTAAAGAAGATGGTAAAGAGGATGGTGAAAAGGATGGTAATAAAGATAAGGGGAAGACCATTATCGGGACTTCTGATAGTCTTTTTCTTTCACAAATTGATGCGGGTGGTAAAGAGGATGGTGAAGAAGATTATGGACAAGCCTATATCAAGGGTTTATCTCCTCTTAGAGAGGTTGGTGAAGAGGATGGTAAAGAAGATAAGGGAAGAACCATTATCGAAATAGACAATGATGACGATGATGAAATTCCGGGGGAATCGAAGTTACTAATATCACAAAAGGAGATAGATGATGCACAAATTGAGCGACAACGAGCATGGGCGATGGAGTTCGCAGCACTGAAGAAGGAGAGAGATGTTATAGTTGCGAAATTGGAGGAGGAAGCAAAAGCATGCTCAATCAAGTTGGAGGCTACAAGTAAAGAGAGAGATGAGGCAGTCGCTGAATTGGAGGCATTACGGAAAACCTTCAAAACTGTAGATTCTACAAAGGCAGGTCTCCACCTTGACCTACGCATACTACCATGGTTGGGATGGGTTCATCGACTTCAAAATAGGAGGAGCTTGGTTTCGAGGGCAAAAGAAGATATGAAATCGATTGCATCTACATCAAAGGAATCACGTGAAGTTGTAGATGCTTCATTGGAGAAGTTCGTTAAGAACGGATCGAAAAAAACAATATGACCTTGAAGAGGTCACTTTTTGGGGATATTGAAGAGATGATGGAGCGTACAAACTACTCTAAGATGGGGCAAAACAATGATGTTGATTGGACTTTGGAGATAGAGGAAGGATGGGCGCCGTATAGTAGATCCTCATCGCACCTACAAGAGTCAGCTCGCATTGTAATCAACACATGCGACCCTCCTCCCGCAATACTTAAAGACAAATGTGTGGTGTGCCTACATAATTTTGGTCCAGAGGGCGCATACACGTTGGGCCAATGTGGCCATAACTTCCATGTTACTTGCATATGCCGATATGCCATGACAAAATCGGTATGTCCGGTATGTCGCTCCCCATTTAGCACGAGATTCTACGAGATGATGGGCATATGAGATCTTATGCCACCATGGCACGAGTTCAACCGATGGAATCTTCCACTGGATCAATACCCAAAGAAATTTCTAAACTACTCTGATTGGGGAAATGCACTTAACTGGAGTACGTCCGAATCAAAACACCAACTAGCCATTCAATTTGGTAGGGAGCATGATCAGTTATTTTGGATGACACGAGATTACGAAATAGAGATAAGGACGAGGAATATTGAAGGTGATGAGCAACGAGAGTTGTTTTGTCGTAATTTTGGAGGGCATTGGAGCGTTGAACACAACCGTTTCTTTCGATTTCCTCCAAAGAGAGTGGAAAAGGGAGAAGATGGTTCGTGGCACGAAATAACCGATTCAACCAGCTTTGGTGAGGAGTACAAGAAGTACGATCATACTCCAATTGGAAGAGCTGTGGTCCTTGCGAAATTGGAGGAGGCCGCAATATACCGGACTTCGATACCGGAAAAATCTTTTGAAGATGTGGAGGTCTCTTATTGGGATGCGGTGAAGAAGTTTGATGTGCGTATCGATGAAGCCATTTCATTTTGGAGAGAATGTCTTTTAAACCCAAAAGACACACAACTTCTATTATAGGATGAGTTCGAAGGTGTTGTACATGATGTCGTTGCAAAGATCGAGAAGGCCATGGAAATCTTACGTAACAAACAAGTGGATCCTAGCAAAAAGCGGAAGAGGCAATCGGGCGAAGATGGGGAGGATAGTTGGCAGGCGGAGATGAGAGGCGAAATCGCAGCCGTGGATCGAGAGTATGAAGAGGGCGGTTGAATTGCCCGTCCAAGTCAAAGACCGCGTACTCGTAGTGTAGCTCAGATTGGTCAATCGGATGGATCTTCAGTTTGAAGTTAGAACGTATGTTGGACCTTAAGTTGCACGTATATAACTATATATATATATATATATATATATATATATATGCTTTTTCTAGGTTGTATGGATGTTGTTTTAAAAATGATGAAACTGCCACCATTGATCCATGGGGCCTCATTTTGGAAGTAAAGAGTTGCAATCTTTCTGATTTAATGTCCATTTCTTCTCTATGCTTGAGAGTGAAGACCATCGTGCGACAAGTATGTAAAGATATATGTAATTTTTTTCAACACATTAAATGTAGTCATGTACACAATAGAATCTACAAATGCATTTGGAGTATAACAATAAAGTACTACAATAAACTATAGCTACAATTTTTATAATAAGTATAAGTCCTATGAACCTATACTACATAAAGATGCCAAATTCAACTACTCATCAGGACCAGAGGATTGCTCATAATCCCTATCTCCCTTCACTTCAGCTCCACTAGACCCCGTAGGATCATATTCATAATCGCTTGGAACCTCTTCTTTGATCTTGGGTTTATTCTCTGGACATTGTATATTCCCATACTTCTGCCAAGTATCAAACTCGAGGAGATTAACAGGGATCTTTGGTTTTTAGGCGGAACAATTGGAATCGTTGCAGATTTTCGTTTATGCGACTTGGAAGTGCCAAGCATGTGCTGTAACCCCGTGGCAGTACGAGGAACATTGGCATTTTTTAAATACCTGCCCAACGTTACATCAGAGTCACTAGAGATGCTCCTATATTTGGCTCTTGAAAGGGATACTAAACCCTTAGAGGATTTCTCCAAGGTTGTCGTAACCCTTGCAGTAGAGGGTTGAAATAAAGCGCGGGGAGTAGCACATTGATCAGATACTTGATCCTTACTACCGGATGCGATATTTTCCGCGACCGGATCAGAGCTCATAGTGCCCGCAGTAGTATTGCACGCAGTAGTCTTCACATCTATCGCCTCCTTTTCCAACCGTAAACCACTAGCGATAACAGGTAGGACGTTATTCAATTTTTCCATGCCGCCTTGTGTCATTAACCGTGCTAACGGCTGCTCATGATCTAGATCATCCGCCGAAACACCATGAGCGATAATATCACCATTGGCATCCTGAACATTTGGAGCATCTTCATCATTTGAAGCGGGGAAGAAAGTCATATCATCGTCTTCATCACCAAATTCAAAAATATCATTGTCATCCGTCTCTGATTCGTCCTCGACAGCTTCCTCATCGTTCTCATGTACTTGGTCTTCCTCTAAATCCAAGTTCTCTCTATACCACCGCCCATCATCACTCAACTTATCCTTCGCGAGCAATTTCGAGTTGGAATATATGTAGACCAAGTCATGAGCTCTGCCCGGTAGTAACCGATTCCGTATCTTGTCGTGAACATAAGAGTAGCTACTCCAGTTGCGTTCGCAAGCCGACAAGGACACGGTCTGTGCTAGTATTCGCTTTGCAATTGGAGAGAGGAGCTTAGCACAAGCACCTTCAAACTCCCACCATGCATGTGGAGCTAGTTTTTGAGTATTAGGCTCCAAAGATGTCATGGAATAGTGGACCCTTTACTCGAAACGCAAGAAATTCACTTACCACGTCTGCGTAATCCTCCGCGGGACATAACTTTTGTAAAACACGCTTGCAAGCTATTGTAAGATCGGGATCGTCAGCTCACTCTTGGTCATGTAGTAAATAAGGATTTAAAAGTGCAGCCGCGCCATGTAAATCCGTTGTCATGAGCCGTTTCCGATGGTAAAACTCCTCTTTTGCGGTGGCCACCTCAAGTGGTTCCAATGAGATTGGCGGTGCGTGCAAAAAATGGACAAGTCTCTCAAGATCACGCATGATATGCCAAGCCTTGCCCGTACTAGGAGCCTTGCCGTTGAATTCTCTCAGAGCGTACAATACGGGGGCAACCATATCCCGTAATCTTTTGCATTGCTCCCAAAAGTCATCGCTCAACATCACCTTCTTGACCTTACGAGAGAATATAAGCTTATCTTTAGCAGATACCGTCTACTTCGAGGCATAGGCTGTGAACATAGGGTCGAGAACAACTTGCTCCAATGATTCCTTGACCTCCAACAAGCGATCTATCATTATGAGTTGACTAGCAAATCTTGTTTTCCGAGGCATCAGTAGGCTGAATTTCGCCTCGTGTTTACGAAACACAGCTAGGGGCATTTGTCGCCTCTTGATAAACTTGACCATTCTCTTCGCCATGACCAAAGTATTCGCCATCCATCCAGCCTTTCCCCAATCCTCCAACAACAAGTCCATTGCATGTGTCGCACACCCTTGCATGAAAATGTGCGGATATTTCTCAAGGGCTATTCTTGAGGCATTGAGCATTACAGAAGCATTGTCTGTGCATACTTGAACAATGTTCTCTGGTCCAACTTGTTCTATGTACTTCAACATGAGAGTTGACATGTACACCGCTGTTTTTTCTATGCCAGTAGTATCCACAGCACCAAGAAAAAGCTCTCCAGCTTGAGTCACGAGCATCGCATTCACCAAAGGGCGACTAGTCACAGATGACCATCCATCCATAGTCAAAGTTCCTCCAAACTTCCGAAGGCTCTCCGAGCGTCTACTATCTAGTTTCTTTTGTAACTCCGTCTTTACTTCTCCTAACAACCTTGTCCGAATGTCATGGTAAGATGGTGGAGCATAGGATTTTCGAAATCCAGCAGTCTTCATCACGGCAACTTTGAACGCATCATTCCGGGCTACTGAAAATAGTATATGTGCTTCGTAAAAGAATTTCGCCCAGAGTTTATCCAACTCCCGCCTATCCGCTTCTGCAAAAGTAGCTTCAATTGAAGATTGCTTCGTTTGCCTCATAGATCCAAACATCGGGCGAGTATCCTTAATTCCCCTTATAAGCATAGAAGAAGCAGAGGATGACCCAACCAAAGGATTTGTTGAATTCATGGGGGTGCCTAGCGAGGACCCTACACAAGAGTCACTCCTAGGGGTTTCTGGAATGTCTAGTTTTGAAGCACCTGGAACGTTCGTGGATGGAGTGGGAGAACATTCACCAAGAAATCTGTCCAATTCTCCGTTATATGGAGGGAACTCCCCACCACATCTTAAAAATAACTGCCTAATTACCCTAGGGAGCTTTGGGCAAAGGGCAGAACTCGAATCCCTATGTCTAAGAATCTTCTCGTACCCATAATGACTCAGATTCCGGCTCTTCTTCTTAGAAACTATTACATGACATAGTGAGCACTGTATGAAGGACCCAGACGCTTTGCCTTCCTTCCAGACATTTTTAATGAATTTTAGCTTGACTCGAGCTAAATTATCAATGCAACGCAACATCTAAACTGAAACATTAGCTCATGTTGATGTTCAATTGTAGTATCACGAAACCTACTCTCTGCAGTGTAGCTCGAGTTGAGCTAAAGTGCAACACAAAAGTCACATCTTAGAAAATATCTCCAATCAATAATTTAGCTCGAGTCGAGCTAAACTCCGACAATAAGGCAGTTGCATTTCTAAGCAATGCTATGTATACTAAATCCAAATGTTTCTTGATTGATGTACTTAAGAGCAGAGACTGAAGGACCTGCTGGACCACTTCTTCAAACCAAGGGTTCCGGTGGTTAAAGACAATGATGGCAATGATACCATGAACCTTGACAGCTATGAACTTAAGGACCCAGCAAAGTGCGAGCATTGGACAGTACTATGGGCAGCGCACACGGCGAACCTCATGTTCGCTGTAGCCTACAAGGGACTTGTGAATGAACCAATGGTGATTGCTGTCGATACCAGAATCACCGAGTTTAATTGCGAGATAGCCGACGTGATAAAGATCATATGCTAGTCTTTGGGATCAGAACCATGCAACTTCATTTTAGTCGTAAATACAGTCACGGCGCCCTTCAATGCTGTTGAGATGCTACAAAGTTTAGACGCATTGAGTTTTGATGAAATTAAATCCACATTGAAAGCTGACATTCTTAAAGGAAAATGGAAGTTGAGGAACAATAGGCCCCTCAAAGCAAAAGTTCTGTCTTTCAAGCTCTTTTACGTAGTCAACTCAATGATACACGCATCGGTTGCAGCAAAAGCAAAATTTGTAGCCCAGCAACCCGTCTTGGAGTGTTTGGGACTAACGGCCACTATAAGAAAACCATCCAATTTTGGATGTCTTTAATAAGACATCTAAAGTCGATTAGACGTCTTAAAAATGACTTTTAGACAAAAAGTAAGGTTAGTGTCTAAGAAGACATCAAGAAGACATTTGAAATACAGGAAGATATCTTGGAAAATATGACGTATCAAGGTAAATTTGGGAGGGTAAGAAGTGGGTCACGTGGAGGACACATGAGCGCCATGTGGACGAGCAGTGCCACATGACGATGAATTTCATCATGATGTGGAGTTTTCTGTGGTCAATCAAAACGTGACGTGCCGGCGCCAAAATCCAACGTGGACCCGCGGAAAATCTGACGTGGCACCTGGGAAAATCTGACGTGGCACCGGGGAAAATCCGACGTGGCATGCCACGTCAGCATAGTTTTGACTGCTTTCATATTGAAATATTGGTCATGAAAGACATTGGAAGACATTTGAGGATGTCTTACAAGACATATAAGGATATCTAATGAGACATTTTACAATGTCTTATGAGACATCTTACAATGTCTACGGTGATGTGTTTAGTAGTTTAAGTGCATCATCGAAGTTATCCATTTAGACATCGTAGTGATTACTTTTCATATTGCATGATGTCTTAGATGATGCTTTGCAAGATGTGTATAGGATGTTCTTTGTAGTCTTACAAAATGTTTTATAAGATGTCTTATATGATGTATTGAAGATGTTTGCGAGGATGTTTTGGAGGTGTTTTTTGTGATATTTCACAAAATGTTTCATAAGATGTCTTCAAAGACAATGTCCCTCCACGATGTCCGTCCACTACCATCACTTGGTGTCGATGCTTCTACAGTTTCTGTGCATGTTCAATAAGCCAATATCGACTGCATTTAAATAGGGGTTTGTAAAGGCAAAGAACCGTGATTTAGTTCGATTTAATCAAGGGTGTCACAGCGTCCAGACGTCCGGACGTCCGGCGGTCGTCCGGCAGGGGTCCGGGGATCGTCCGTGACTTAGAGATTCTGATCTTTTAACTAAGGGTAAATGACCATCGGGGTGCGTTCATTGGTCGAACCACCCCGTCGACCGGTCCTCCAGCTCGCCGTCGGCCCGAGCAACCGGCCGTCGAACCACCGGTCCGGCCTTCGGTTCGGCCGTCGGTCCCGGGTGACCGGCCTTCGGTCCGGCCGTCGGCCCGGACGACCGGCCGTCAGGCGCTGCGATCGGCCCTCGCATCCTGCGACTGCCTATGGCCAGATGGCCCCCTTTAGCATCCAACGGATTAGGAGCATTTCAATTTCAAATTGCAACGGTCATATTCAGAATTGGATGGTATATATAAGAGAAGAGACATTGAGTCTCATTTCACTTCGGAATTTTGAACACTTTCCAAGGGCTTTGAGCTGCATAATTCATTTATGTGTACATTGCTTGGTAGTTATTGAGTTCGGGAGTGAGGATTTCCGTAAGGAACTCTTGCCATTTATTTTCACGTCACGGTCCGACCGCTGTTTATGACTTTGAGGCGTCCTATTTATCAAAATGGGCCCTGCTCCATATGAGCCTTGGTTTAGAGACATCGAGAAGGAAGGCAAAGCGTCCGGGTCCTGCATAGTGCTCCTTATATCACGTAATAGTTTCCACAAAGAAGAGTCGGAATCTGAGTCATTATGGGTACGAGAAGATTCCTGGACATAGGGATTCGAGTTCTGCCCTTTGCCCAAAGCTGCCTAGGGAAATTAGGCAGTTATCTTTAAGTTGTGGCGGGGAGTTACCTCCATATACAGAAGAATTGGACATATTTCTTGGTGATTGTTCCCTCACTCCATCCGCGGACGTTCGGGGTGCCTCAAAACATGACATTGCAGAAACCCCTAGGAGTGACTCTTGTGTAGGGTCCTCTTTAGGCACCTCCATCAATTCAGCAAATCCTATGGTTGGAGCAAACTCTGCTCCTTCCATCCTCATGAGTAGAATTTAGGATACTTGCCCGAAGATTGGATCTATGAAGCAAACCAAGCAATCTTCAATTCAAGCTACTTTTGCAGAAGCGGATAGGCGGGAGTTGGATAAACTTTCAGCGAAATTTTTCTACGAAGCAAATATACCATTTTCTCTTGCCCGGTATGATGCCTTCAAAGCAGCTGCGATGAAGAGTGCTGGATTTCAAAAATCCTATGCTCGACCATCTTATCATGACAATTGGACAACGTTATCGGGAGAAGTAAAGATCAAGTTACAAAAGAAACTAGATAGTAGACTATATTAGATGAACTTTGACAATTCATGGATGGTCATCTGTGACTAGTCACCCTTAAGTAAATGCGATGCTTGTAACTGAAGCTGGAGAGCTCTTTTTTGGAGTTGTCGATACTACTAGCATAGAAAAAACAGCGAACACTTAATTCGTTATGACGGTAATATTCAAACTTCCAAAAACCAATCAACCTAAATTCCAACATATGTAACGAGCTAAAAGCGCGTGTTGTAGAGCTAAAGTGAATACAAAAGATGATGAAAGTAGCAAACACAACATGCATTTCGACAGCAATTTGCAAAAAGAGCACAATAAAACGATAAACTCAATTAAACTAGGAATCAACAATCAACGCCGAAAACTTACAAACACTTGAATCGTTGACCTTTAAGGCACAACATCTGTACCAATCTTTAACTATGGATATTAGTTACTAGCAAAGATAAGAGATAGGACTTCTACGTGCATTTCTAAGATGATTCTATTGGCAAAAAGTCACGACACGATAAATTGATTGCTCAAATCGCACTGAGGTCATTTAGCTCGACTATAGCCAAATTGGCATGCCCAAATAAACAAGGGATGTCAGGCTACTCCTCTCCACCGTCGAACCGCTCAATACTTTGTTTGATGATGTCGATTTGACGCTCCGATAATGAAATAATCGGACGCCGAGAGCCAAGTTTTGCACTTGATTCCCATGACGTAAAAGTAGCATCAGCATGAAGCCATTCCGGAATGTGAGTGTCTACAACTTTCCATTTGAAAGTCTTCTTCATATTCCAACCAGCATAGGTTTCCTGAACAACACTATTTTTTGATGCAGGTTGAAAATATTGCATTTGAATACAGCCTAGATAGTTGTGATCAACATCGAAATCAGTTAAAGCCCTAGCAATCCAGAAAGGACAAGCATCCCCATCGCCTGGACGTAGAGCTACAAAATATCCAGCAAAAACATTTCAACCAACCCAAAATGACTCCCTTGGTCTACCACACAACCGTCTGATAAAGTGCAGATCACGCCCATATTCCTCTCGCAATTCGCTAGTATTTAAGAATTCTCGTGTCGTGGGTACTCGAGTTAAAGGCCAACACCCGTTCTTCAAAAATGAAGACACTTCTATGGGCTCAACCAATGCAAGGTTCACAGCTCGCCAATGGCGAATGACAAATTCATGACGCCGACGAAATTCTCCAGATATGTCCCCCGCACATGAAGTCTCTCACATCTTAATAAATCCTCCAATGACTTTTACAATGTCATCACGGTTCTTCATGGAAATGGGCACCAAAGGTTTCATCTCACCTGTAGGTAACAATGGTTTTCCTGTACTTTGGTCCTCTTTTCACAATTTTATACCTCCATTAGTAGAAGGTAACCACTCATTGTCTGTGCATAACATCTTATACTGCATCATGGGCCATCCATTGTCATGCTTGTACAACTTGAACTGCTGACCCTCCGAATGCCCAACTAGAATTTCATCTCCAGAACCAACGTGGTCTTTGATATAACCCTTGAAGTCAGGTATTTCCACTATCAAATGAGGAATGACCGGCAAAGACTCTGCGTCCATGAATGACTTCATCAACTAAGGAAGTGTGAGAAAGTCATTCTCTTTGAGATTCATGCTCCAACCTCCAAAGAGGGCGTCAATATCTTTGTGGGTATGTCCAACTAACAAGAATGTGACATACACTTCTTGGAACACACCCATGTGTACCAGAAGAGACCAAAAGCAAAACATAAATCTATTCTTGTTGTCAAAAGTTGCGTTGTCTAGTTGCACATGTAGGACAGGAGGTAGAGGCTTTGCCACCCCAAAAACTTCACTTTTATGAAGAAGAGAGTTCAAACACCCTTCTTTTCCAAACAATATAGCTTTTGATAAAGACAGCGACCGTGAATTTGGGAATAATGATTTCAAATACGGGATCGAAACACCTTCTAGATATCGTAAAAGCTTTAATATTGATCCAACATTGTGATTGCAATCACTTGGATAAATATCGAGCCCATAATGAGCATACCAGACATCGCTATGCCCGTGCGCAATCATGCCAGTCACAGCAATTGGAAGCTTCATTAATGCATCATTTGCCTTTGTTTTATGTGAAAATACAGGGCACGCAGTCTTTGCATGATCCATTTTGTCATGTATTATACAAAGTAGATCTCTCGGCCTCTAAATAGAAAGAAAACGATTTGAGTAATAATACTCACGATGCGTTTTTTCATGATGCAAATGCTCCTCTAGATTCTTGATCCACATATTCTCTTCACATGAATCAGATACCATTGACTTGATCATTGTCTCCATCCTGTCACAGGTTGAACAACGCGCAAAGTTGTCCGCGAGCGCCTTCTTTAAATACTCAGAAAATTCAGACCTCCTAATCCTGCTAAGTGTGCTCTGAGAAATGGACTTTAAGCCCAACCTCTCATTGATGTCATTAATCCCAGCTATGGCATCCTTCTATTTGAAGGATGACGGCAAGGTGTCGTGACCCTAATTAATCCAACTCTGTTTTTTTTTTCCATAGTGAGCCTTACTTTGTAGCGTAATCCCGGCTCACTCAGTTGGTAGCCACCGGCCACAAATTTGCTAGTACTTGCATGTGCCCCACACACACAATGTTAGCACCATTCTAAGTCAAGGTGTCCAACCCTCCTTGACCCCGAAACTCATCACCCGATACTCATTACTCGGAATTCCCACCAACACAGCTTCGAGGTGAGCGTGATGAAGAGTTATCTTAATAACCATTTAGCTCGACTCGAGCTAAATGGCCTTCAAGATAACTGTCCATCACTCACCTCGACGAAATTGAAGCTGGATGGCCATTCAGCTCCACTGGAGCTAAATGGGCATCTTTATACACATGCTTCGGGTGAGTGATGGACAATTATCTTGAAGCCCATTTAGCTCGAGTCGACTTGAGCTAAATGAGCCTGACCATATTGCATGCATTCGAGATAAGAAACTGCCTTGATATTCGTGCACAGTTATTTCTGATAATGATTCTTGGGAACCGTGCACAAGTAAAATAGTATATTTGCCTCGATTTCCGTGTACACCAACTCCGACGAAATCCACTTTGCCATCAGGAATGCACCACGATGAAGCCAACATATGACGAATCAACAACAAATTCTTGTTACACATTGAAATTGAGGTTATTGATCGAACTCACCCTCACGCCGTGCTTGACAGCTGCAATAATTTAACGAAGGCCCTTCGCATCCTCAAAAGCAGCGCGCGCATCAACTCCAGAGCTACGAAGAGTCCCAAACCCTAATCAGAATTTACTAAACCGGAAGCACAAATGGAAAACGGAGTATAGGCGAAATGGAGTATAGTGAGACGAAGGGCAGAGGTGCGGAGGTGCGGAGGTGAGGCCAAGAGCAAATGTGTGAAAGTACGAAGGTGCGGAGGAGCGGAGGAGCGGAGCAGTAGAGGACCGGAGGAGCGGGATAGTGCGCAACGAGAAAGAAGAGCGAGCAACACCAAGCGGGAAGAGAAATGGCGCCATAAAAGAGCACGAACTGGGCAGAGAAAGGGCGCCAAAAAAGGCCACTAATGGTCAGAGAATTTTGAGTAAAAGTGATGTGGTTGGGAACTTCGGGAGGAACAGGGAACTTCGCGAGGAACGGGGACATCTTGGGAACTTCGGGAGGAACGGGGACATCTTGGGGGAGTAAAAATCATTTGAAGTTAAGTCACCGAGAAATCCGGAATATTCTAAAAATAGAAATTACATAATTGTAATAAAAAAACCGGATTCGTGAGGAAAATGGATAACCCAAACTCAAATTAACAAAATAATCACATATTGGGCACTAGAATGTTAACCCCTAAATGCGCCGAATGTCGAAAAACGACATTTTGGATGGAAGGCAGAACTTTGAATAGCCATATCTTCTTCATCCGAGGTCCGTTTTGGATGAAATCACTTGGGTTATGCTCCAAATCAAGTCTAGTTTGTATTGTAAAATTTGCAATAAAGTATGAATTAATGGAATGCACTTTAGTGAAGACAGCTCTTCTATTTTATTGAAACTCCAAGCATGGGGCATGTATTATCATTTCAAGCCAATTATGTGAAATTAAAAATAGTTTTTCATGATTTACTTTTTCATGGTCATGATCTTAAGGTGATTCTTAACAACTTTGCAAAGAAGAAGTTTTCGATCATAATGATTTTGCTATTCGATTTGCAATGATGTTTGGTCAACATAACGTGACAAAATGGATGATATTTCAGGAGCTATATCTCCTTCATTCACCATTGGATTTCAACTTAATTTTTTGGGATGGCCTATAATTAAAGTCTAGTCTAAGTGATAGAAACCTTAACTAGATCTAAGATGTTTTGAAGATAAGGCATGAAATTTAATGCAAAGGATCTAGTTTTTGACTATTTTTCCTTTGTCAAATTTACGGTAGCTTTTACTAAGGCATTCATTTACATGGCTTTTATTTGAACCAAGAATTTGGAGAAACTAATTTTTGTGGCGAGTTAATGTATGGCGAGTTAATGTATTATTAGTAAAGAAATTAGTCAAGTTTACATTAAACCATAAAACCCGTAATGAAAAACTCTAAACCCTAGACCATAACTAACTTATCTTTTGATATTCTAAAAATTGATAACTTTAATAATAAAACTTTTACCATTGTTGCAAACATTTTTTACCACAATTCATCTGACTACACAAAGAGAAAAAGAAACTTCTAGTTGTTAAAGAGATAGTGTCATTTGTTATTTGAACCTTTACAAGATTAGCTTAAATAGAGTATAGATTACATTAAACTTATACTCAATAAATGTTTGGAAGGAAAACAAATTGTTCTCGTCGTGTACCTTGAATTAATGTAGTCTTGAATGACTTTATTTTATTTTATACTAAATTAAGTATGCAGGACTTCGAAGAGTTTCATAGAGGTGTATTAAAAGTATTAAATAGAGAGTAGAATTATAGAGAAATTATGTGAATCTATTTGCTTTACTTCCATATTTCAATTCTAACAATTGTTAGTTTTATTTTGGTGAATTAGCATGTGAAATGGTGGACACTATTAACATTTGCTAAGCCTTTATGTCTAGCGTTTATGCTCAATTGATTAAAATCGACAGAAGATGTGACGTATTGTAAGATTCGTATTTACTAAAATACGTGTAATATTAAAAGATTAATACTTTATACGTTAAAACAGTTATAGTAAATATTATACTGAATTTATTTAAATGTGAATCTATAAGATTAGTTTCTACTTAATTAGGTGTGCTACTACTTAATTACGTATGATATTCAATTATGTTGAATGTGATATTCTACAAATGGCCATTATAAACATAATGTTCAATATATTTATGTGAGATAATATTATATAAGTATTTAGACAGTCAATAAGTTGAGGAATTATAAGTTTATTACGTACTTTATTCAAGTGTATTATTTCCATATATGATATTTAAAGTATAATATTATTGCTTTAGAATTAAGTCTTGTTGACATTCAGTGAGTAATATATTTTACAAGTTTCGTATTCAATGTGTGATATTCAAACATAATAATATTTTGTTTTACTTCAATTCTTATGCGAAGATGATTTTTATATTATGGTATTCTAAAGCTATTTTCAAAAATTTAGAATGTGTCTGCATTTATGCTTTCTTTCATAAATTTGATATCTAACTTCTATGTTTACTTTTCAATCCTAAATCTTTAACTTCAAAAATAATTAACCTTAAATCTTGAACCTTTAACCCATTAACCAAAACCTTAATTCCTAAATTCTATAGCCTAAATTCTATACACTAACTCAGCCCTCACGCAGCGCATTCACTCTCGCAGCGCACTCCCCACTCTCCCCGCGCACATCTCCTTCTGCTAATCCGCCGTCGTCTTCCGCTCCTACTTCTCGCTCCTACTCCTGGCTCCTGCTACTCTAGCTACTCCTCTCGCTCATTCTCCCTGTTGCGCTTGTTTCCATCGCTTGGAAGCTCTTCTCCCGGTCGAATTGCTGCAGCCTCTGTTTCATCAAGTAGATCATTGTAGAATTGATCTACTTGATTTTACTCCACGCTTGGTTCCTTCATTGAATCAATCTGATAGTTGCTAGTGTGGAATGTTTGCAAATGGCACATCCGATTTTAGGGGATCTGTATATTAAGCTATAAGAATTAAGTATATTGGTTGTGCTTTAAATTTTAAATTTTGTTATTCCTTTACATGTGTCATGTTTAGCCTAGCACGATATTTATGTGAAATTGTCATTACTTTTTTATTCGTATATTCTTTACGTAAGTATTATTTTTTGATGAAAGATTAAAGTGTTTAGTTTCCAACATTTGTCCAATCATGTTAATGTACATAAGTATTATCCTTGATTTCAAGTTTTCAAACGGGTTTATTTTCCAAATTTTGTAAATTATAGGGTACATACGTATTGCATTCAACTATAATAGGTTTAGTTTCCAACTTTTGTATATAAGTTATCAGTACATATTAGTATTTAATGGCATGTGATCCGAATATACTTTTACATAGAATTTACATGTAAAGTATATGATTTGTTACGAATATATAATATTCACTATATTGGTAATTATGCCTATATAATACATTATGTATAGTAATATACAGTACTTTATTTAACATTATTATGAATATAGTGCAAAATTTTATTTTATTATATTAAACTATATTAATTTTTGTTTAATATACTAATATGTTTTGTTTTACTGTATTATACTATATGAAAATATATTTCTTATTAAAGTGTATTAACTATTACAAAATATGCTACTATATACTATTTTACTATATTAATTTATATTAAAATAATTATTATTATATCAATAGAATAATCAATTGTATTTTGAAATTTTTAATAATATATAATGTCTATCTCTTCTAGTAGTTGAATGTGAATTTTTATTATGTTTTGTTCCATTAGGATATTTCCCTACTAAATGAGGAAATGTAGATTAGTAATCATAAACATTCTTCATACATAAATTAAATGCAATTTCAATTGTGCGTTAATACTTTATTCCGTTTCTTGCTAACAATATGCTTATTGCTTACAAAATTACTTAATGTAGGTGAAATAAGTTAAAGTTTAACCTTTTCAATTAAATAATTACGTTGTTATAGTAAAACTTATCCTAACTTTGAAATGGAACCATTTTAACGAACAGTAAAGCAAATTAGTGAAGAACTCCGAGCACAGACTATAATCTCAATACAATATGCCAGATGTGAAGACTTAAAACAATGAAGATTGATAACGTTATGAGCATACCAACCTACACAGGTTGTACTGAGAGGACACCGAACTTCACAAGTTTGTGCAGATTATAACATTTACAATAGATCTAGGATCTCGTTAAAGTTTATTCTAATAAAAGTCAATAATGTAATAAAGTTGAATTAGAGAATAATTACATAAGGAACGGTGTATATCAAACATGAAGCACGTTTTACTACTGAGAATTGAATATTTAGAATCAAAAATATCTTTTTGTAATTTTGTATCTTACAATCTTAAGGAACTTAGGTTTGCCTATGCGAATTTGTTGTGGCAAAAGCGAATTCGCAAATGTGAGCTAAAAAATCCTCCCACCGTCTTTCGAGGAATTAATAACAACACAACGAGTTGAAAAGATCGACGAAAATAATGTTGGAGGATGAAAACAGCGCTGCTGGATGAAAACAGTGCTGCTGGATGAAAACAGCGCTGCTGGATCAAAACAACGCTGCTGGATGAAAACAACGCTTCTGGATGAAAACAACGCTTGTGGATGAAAACAGCGCTGCTGGATGAAAACAATTGGATGACTGTTTTGAGAAAAACAGACTGGGAGCAGAGTTTAGAAAAAAAAACTTCCTAACTAAAAACCTTCATAACTTCCTCATTTTAACTCCGATTTTGATCATTTTTGTGTCTCACCTTACTATCCTACATCTACACAATGAACAAGTAAAAATTAAATTTCGCCTTCAAGCACCAGCCTTCTACGAGCGCTTCCGGATCTGGTCCATCAAGAACAACACCGGCGAGCTCGAGATGTCACGACTTCCTACACCTTGTCCGTCGTCACACCATCACTCTTCGGCAGGATCGTCTCACAAACCCCGTGCACTTCAACAACGACTTCTCTTCCGGCTTCGAATCCGACCGACCACATACACGCCAGCACCGTCACTGAACAACGTCGATCCACGAGTCTGTTGTACTGTCGCCGGCAATTGCACCTCCGGGAAGAAACTAATATCGTTGCAACAACCGGTAATTCTTCAACGCTTCAGCCACCAGAGATGAAGATTCACAAACCACGCTGAAAAAAGAGAAACGGAAAAAAACGAACTTCTATTGATCATCAAGAAAACTAGTAATGATAAATTGTGTGTGTGGTCTCAATTGCAAAACTAGAAAACTACTTATAGCATCAAGTTGAAGACAATTTCAACTCACTAAGTGAGGGAGGGCGGCCGTGAGCTGAATTATTGGAGTTCATACTTATCAGATCATTTTTATGTAACTTAGTGTAGTCGCCGCACCATATAGTGTGGGCGGCACTTAATTAGTGTGGCACTGACTAATTAGTGTGGGCGGAGGTTAATTAGTGTGGCCAGAAATTAGTATGGGTTGAGGTTATGAGAAAATGGCTATTAACTAATTACTGCGTTAAGAAATTAGTATGGGCGGAACATGGAAAATGGCTATTAACTAATTACTGCGAGTAGAAATTAGTATGGGCGAATAAACGGAAATGGGCTATTAGACTAATTATATGGTTAGAAAATTAGTAGAGGCTATAAAAATGAAATGGTTATTTAACCGAATACTACGATCAAAAAAATTAGTATGAGAAATTAAATTAAAATGGCTTTTACCCAAATAATAAGATTAGAAAATTAGAATGGGAATTGAATTGAAATGGCTATATAACCAAATACTAAAATTAGAGAATTAGTATGGGGAATTAAATTAAAATGGAAACTAGGATTAGAATTTAGAGTCGCTTAAATAATCAAAGAACATAAGTAAAATGAATTAGAGTTTTTAGAAGTTTTTTATAAAACATTTACTCAAAATTTGCAAAGTTAAGCAAATCTTTGTTAATGAGTCATTTAGATGGCTCACAGCAAACTTTGTAAGAAAAAACGTTGTACTTTTGTCGAGCTAACAGCTTCCAAGCATAGACGAAGCAGCGTTTCGTCATTTTGTAACACGAAGGAAGGCAAAATATTGGATGGTTTGCTTCAATCCTTACACACCAAATTGAAACTCAAAACAAGTTGAGTATCGTCCCTCATATTTTTTTCAAGGAATGTAAGCAATCGGTATAGAAGGCGATGTAGTAGAAGCGCAAGGGGTTTTTCTTGCTTGATTCAAATCTTACAATGTCGCCCATCACATTGGACGTCAAAGTTTCCTCGTGAATTATGATTGACACTAATGAAAATAAAAATAATACGATCCTAATTGTTTAAACTTTGATAAAATCATAAAATTAGATTCCTAAAATTCAGTTTAGATCTTAAATAAATATTTGAGTGTTCCTGATTTTAATTTTTTCAAATTTTAATTGAATCTTCTCATATTTCTATGTAGAAGAGCAAATTTTTTTAGAGGTTATAATATCGCAGGGTTAAAGTTATTTTCTAAGAGGACATTGCAAAGACATTATAAATAAGAAATGGAAAAAATTCTACTTCAGAAATCTTTTGAAAATGATTTTTTGGGTTCACAAAATATAACAAATTCATTATGCAGGAATAGAAAAAAGATTTACTTTTCATCTTTAAACATCATGCTTTCATGATCTAAAAGAAAGCTGAATAAGAAATCTTTCATACTTATATATATACTTACTTTAAATTCTGTCGGATTATTCAGTTCTCATTTTCTTTCTACACATAGTTTTCTCTAGCATATAATATTTTTAACAAGTCGACTACAAATATATGGTCTTATTTAGGTATTTTAGCACTGATAATCATCTACCTATTCAAACTTAGAAGGGTTTCTGTAAATGTTAACATGTAGATTCGTTACCTCTATAATGATATTTTTCTAATTATTTCATTATTGTAACTAAGGTCGATATAGGATAATGCAAGTACAACAATCCTATTCTTGTATTATATTTATTTACATTTCACTTATTATTCAAAGTTTGAATGTATTGAAACTTTTGTAAAAAACTCATAGCGTATAGAATCGTTTTTCAGAAGTTATAAATGTTATGAATATTACTATCATTTTTATAGGATACTTACTCTAGGATTTAAAAATATCTTTTTTCACCTTATTTTGATTTCCTACGAATGAATTTAAGTTTTTACCATAGAAACGAACTAAACTAGTTCAATTTGTGTAAACAAAAACAAATAAAATTGAATAAAATTAAAATAAAATTAAAAAATTATAAAAAATTTTGAAAAATAAAACGAGCAACCTGGGTAGCCCGGGCAGCCCAAAGACGTCGCCTTATTCCGGGCAGCACGGGCAGCAACCAAAAGGCGGCGGACGAGCTGGGACAGGGCGAAAGCGACCTCAACTCGACGAGCGTATTCTTCCCCGCCCAACTCCCGCGTCTTCTTTCTCGCGCATTCTTCCCCGTCGTCTCCGAGCTCTTCCGCAACGCATTCCTCCTACGTTTCGAGCTCTTCTAGCGCATTCCTCCTGCATTCGAGCTCTTCCGTCGCGTTTACTCCCTGTCTTCGTGCCTTCGTCTTCGTGCCTGCGACCTGCGCATTCTTCCTTTGTCTCTCCCTTCGCCGCGCGTTCCACTCCTGCGCCTCAGCGATCTACTACGCCTCAGCTTTCTGCTTCCCCTCAGCGTTTTATCTTCATCGCATTTTTACGACGTGGTGCGCATTCTACTGCTGTATCTTCATCGCATTTATCCACGACCTTCATTGTAAGTTGCTAATTCTGGAGTTTTAGGTTTTGGATTAAGTTTGCATTTTCATAGCTTTTTCATTACATTGCAGGAGACAATGTTATGGAATGTTGCTGGCAGAGTAATGGAGGTCTTCCAATTTGTATTTTTCGCTTCAAAATTTGTGTTTTTCTACTGAAATGCGCTCATTTCAACTTTCAGCTCATTCAGCTCGGTGCCCATTTAGCTCGATGCCCATTTAGCTCGATGCCCATTTAGCTCAATGCCATTTAGCTCGATGCCTATTTAACTAGATTAAATAATATAATTCTCCAGGACAACCCAAGCCCATTTAGCTCGACTCGAGCTAAATGGTCTTGCACCACTTTTCAAGACTTCCAATATTATACCCGGATCTTCAAGTTAGCAAGCTTATAGGTCGGCTCATTTAGCTCGACTCGAGCTATTTGAGCACGTAGACTACCAGGCCAATCCTGCAGCAGGCTAGACATGTGAAGTCTATTTAGCTCGGGTTGAGCTAAATAGTCACGTTGAATTTGATAGGTCCATATTTTCCTTGACATACCCAGGCTCGTTTAGCTCGACTTGAGCTAATTGGGCGCATGCATTGCTTCCCAGATTTGATCGTAACGAGCATTATGATATTTTGCTCGTGTATTTTGCCATTGTGAATCTTACATTTGATTCTGTAATGTTGATGTACAGTTATGGCGAGAACCAGAATCACTGCTACGATTGTTCGGATGGATGCGAATGCACCTACCGAGGAAGTTGATATAGAAGCGGAGGAGCAAGAGACTGTTCCTGAGGTAAGACTCCACCTCATATCGATAAGCTCATTTGATGTGTCCATTTAGCTCGAGTTGAGCTAATTCGCCCTCAGTAAATTTTTATCCATAGATCACTTACAACATGCAAGCACTGGAGGGATTCCTTGAACCACTCATACTCGAATTAGCAGACGATCCGCTTGCAGCCATTGATGAAGACGCGCAATGGGGGCGGTTGTGGACCCCCAAGAGTAATTCTATTTTCTCTTGGTCTATTCCTCCAATGAACAAGACCCATTTCTTCTTCTACCAACAATCGGGGTCTCACGGGGCATTTTTACCTCTATGTGTTGATGCCTTCATCGGTCTTGTTGCATATAAAGATGCATACCTCCTGATCAAGTTCGAAGCATTAGAGGTCAAAGCATTCGTCTTCACCATTGTGTTTCCGCCCAATGAAGTCCGATTCTCCCACGACTTCATCCGCAATTATATGGTCGGGAAGGTCAATCCCACTCAACTGCATCATCTTGACACGAGATTGCTACCCAGTGTTTTGTCGCCAAAAGCCTTTGTAAGATCGTACATTCCATACACGGCGCAGATTTGGAAGGCTCTGTCTGATTTCGAGACTGCGACGAAGAAAGGGAAGGCTCCATAACGGACCGGGAATCTGCTGTTGCAGACTCCACCCGGAAACCCTCCGTTGGGTCTAGGCACTCCAGAGCGAAGTATAGGCGGGCAGGAATGAAAGCGGGCAAACCTGATCTTATCCAGCTCTTGCTCTAAAAGGAGCAAATCCTCCGGCAGCGCACTTACGTTCATAAACCCCACAATGAACGTGGTTGTCTCGGAGAAGGAGTTCAAGTATGAGGAAGCGACGAAGCCTCTCATGGACTATTGGGGCCACTGCGCAGACTGTTATGTCTTTAGTCGCAACAATCCGCTTGACGTGTCGATCGACCTGCTCGACCCTGCAGAACCAAGATTCATCCTGAGATCTTTGGAACCGACCGGAATTGCCCATCACAAGAACATATTGATGAATTCCCTCGATGTTACTTCCAGGCAAACCATCATCATTATGCCAAAGATTAAAGATGAGCCTGAGTTTTGGGAGTGGGAAGTTCTGGTCCAAACTTGTCGATTCCGGATTATCGATGGGCAGCACCACGTTGAGGCTGCAAAACAGTTGATTCGTGTCAAGAAGATTGACGACGCAAAGATCCTTGCCTTGCAGACATGGAAAGCCCATGTTGTATGGCATTCAGACATAGGGAAGATTCTGGACGTGTCGGCCATGGCGAAAAAGACGAACAATGCTGGTACGTTCATTCCTTTCTGAGCAATGAACATCAAGGGCGCAAGAAAGGTTTGGGAAGATTACGGCCGCTCGGTAAAATTGAAGAAGCCACATCGACGTGAAACAACGGTTGAAGAAGATAACCGTAAACGATATGAGGTATGAGATTACTTGTTCTTTTCTGTTTCTGTTTGGCTTAATTCGCATTGTATGTCGATGTTTTTGGGAGACGCCGTTTTAGCTCGACTTGAGCTAAAACAACATAGCTTGTTCCTTATTTGTTTGGCTTTGGTCCAAACATTCGGGGCCGCTATAATGAAGAGGTTCATGAGCATCAACACAAACGCGAGGGACAAGATCGTCAGACCGTCCGACCTTCGCAACGAGCTCCTGATCATGACATCTCCGGACGGCGTCTACGAGTTATGGTCGAGGTTCATCACCGACTACGGACTTAGAGAGCTGATCGACCCTGACACCAAGCTCCCATTTAATCAGGCAAAGGATTGGGAAACGGCCGCAAAGAAGTTTACCTTGAACAGGGAGTTCTTCAAGGGAATGGGGCAGCTAGACGCAGAGGACCTTGAGGTGCTGGCGCTGCATTTGTTGAACGAGACTCCGGATCGGACATTGCCTTACCCGTAGGTGGCCGTGAAGAAACCCGCAAAAAAGTACTTCTAGTGCTTGAGCGCAAAGCAGTGGGTCAAGAACCGAAAGAGGAAGAACACTGTCGCAAGGGAATTGCACAACCTCAAGCCCTCGCTCGGTTTGTTCAACTCGGAGTGGCAATTCGACGCCGACAACTGGAAGAAGTTTAAGGAAGGACTACAATCTGACTCGTCAGACTATGTCCATGCTTCTCTCGGTCCCGATCGACTCGTTCTTCACCCTGTACCACCAAAAGCAGACCAAGAATAAGAGTGCAGAAGAAATCTTGAAATATGCAGCCGAGTTCTTCAAGAAGTTCCTAGATGTCAAAGGGACATTTGAACCTCCTGCACCGATTGATTACACGTGGCACTTCTACTCATCGGAATTCAGATTCGAGATATAGGACAAGGACTACGCCTGGAGCCAATCTAGCAAGTGTGATATCGGCTTCATCAATTTGCGATCTGTCCCTGGAAGTGGAAGTAGAGTGGACAACACAGAGAGTCCTCACTTTCAAGAATTTCTTGATGTGTGGGAGACACCGTGACCGATCCTCACATCAAGAATCCAGAGGTCTGGATGTTCATCACCTCCAACGTCGATCGACACTACCAGGCAGTGGTGTACGCGGACAAGAAGTTGAAGGATGAGTACGCTCGCAAGGCAACCAACTACATGCCTTCCAGCAACGAGCGTTTAAATGGCATAGCAGATGGAAAAGCTTCCTTGTCAAGAAGAGCAGCCATGCGCAGAATGTATTGAATACAATTCCACCTGTATTCTATGCTCCAGACTTGCCCCTGTACACAAAGGCCGGGATGTACAGTACCCACCAACAAGTTTACGTTCACAGCACTCATTTTGCAGAAACAAGACTTTGGTCTCCAATTTCAAATTGCCACCGTTTGCTCAAAAATGATCCAAATCACAAACCGCAAAGTGCATCGGAGAGATAATGAAATCTAGTTTATTAATATACTAGGAATTCACACAAAAAATTATAGCTTTATATGTAAATATAGCAATTTTTGACAAACTATCTACCATCTAGTGCTACCACCATTAGCTAGGATCACAGCCTTCATACGATGAGGCATGGTTGAAATGAGAACTTTAATTGTCTCTAAAGACACCTCTTCCCATGCCTTTTCGATTGTGTTGACTAATTCTTCTTTATTTTGCGGTAGCTCTTCCTTTTGGATAGTATCTTTCAGAATCTTCCATAGGTTTTCAATGGGGTTTAAGTCGGGTGAGTTTGCGGGCCATGAAAGCTTTCTTATGCCATGCGCTTGCCTCCAATCACTTGATTCTTTGCTACGATGCACCGGGGCACCATCTTCCATGAGTGTAAGTGCCTGAGGGTGATCGTGGAGAAAATAGAAGCCACTCAAGCGACCTTCATAAACTACATCAACAAAGTCACTACCTTTCCGTCTATCCGGTGGAATTATAACAAGTGGGCACTTGTCATAACCGGTGAATGCACCCCAAACCATCAGTGATGAACGACCGGATTTGAAAGATGGTGCTAAACAATCCAAAGAAAAACGTTCATGTGACTTTCGCCATACCTTCACGGCGGTCGACCTTTTCCCAGTTTCAAATGAAGATTCATCTGTCCATATTACGTTCTTCCAATCAGATATTGTCCAATGTCAGTATTCTTTGGCAAATGCCAATCTCCTTGCCATGTGCTCTTCACTAAGAAATGGCTTCTTTGCAGCAACCCGGTTAGAAAATCCGATACTCTTTATTGCCTTTCTTAATGTGGTAGGGGAAACCTTAACATGCATCTTGTCTCTGATTGCAGCAAGTGGTAAGCGTCGATTCTTGGATAAAATACGGCCAAGCATCCTCTTGTCACGCACATTGAGCTTTGGAGGCCTACCGCTTGACTTTAATGGTTTTGTAGTTCCACGCTCTTGAAAATTCTTCCAAATAGTAAACACTGTCGACTGTGTCATTCCTAATTCTGTTGCAATACGATGTGTTGACATGCGAGCAGTACGCATACCAATGATCATGCCCTTCTCACCCTCACTTAGCATTATAGTCTTCATAGCTCTAAATCCCACCAACAACATCAATAAAGTCAGGAACAAAACACCTCTAACCCCAATTCCGTTAAAATGGCATTATTCCGGTAAAATGGCACACTTCAACTTTATTAACTTCAGTTCAAAAACCATGTGATATAACAGAATTTTGAGGTGATATTAGGAAAAATGAGTGACAATGTATGTAAAGAAGTGATGTTACAAAAAAAATTGTGATATTACAGAATACACCACTTTGTATGAGCACAAATGTAAGATCCAGTATGGCAAAATGGCACATGGCATAGTGCCATTTTAATGTTGGGGGGGTTCTCTTATTTCATGACCATATCCTTTGAATTAACAAAGACAACATCACCATATACCATCTCAATTCATTATTATGCTCATCATGGCCAGTAGACCACATCACATAAAGCTCTGAAAGACCATTTGAGTTGAGAATGCAAGCATGAACACTTACCAATGTGAATGAATTATTTTCTCCCAGTTGAGCACTCCCAGTTGATGTTGAGCGGATCTAGTTGATCTTGAGCTAATCCAGTTCATGTTGAGTTCATCCAGTTGATCTTGAGTTGATCCAGTTGAGTACTCCTAGTGATGGTCAGCACTCCCACTTCATGTTGTACCTACCAAAATCCTCAAGGAGTAATGAATCCTTCAAATTCTACTTCTGGTGCAAAGCTTCATATATGGATCTTCAAGAACCTTACAACACAAAACATGCTTCATTCAAGCAATGGGCTTTAAGCCTCTTTTCACGGTCCCACCTAACATATGCTACGTTCATCAATTTACACAAAAAATGCCGCAGGTAAGAAAAGTCATAGTATGCTTGATTTGACTTTGGACAAACCAGTAATAACGCAACTACGCAAGGTTGATATAATGAAGAAGTTTCATAGTTCATTATATATCCTGAGATGTTGGTCATCAAGGTTTGAAGGTATTTTTATTGAAGGTATTAAGTTGGGTACATCTTTGAAATTGGGTACATGTTGCAGTGATGAGATGTAAATCATAGACTTTTATAGCTTGAACACTAATGACAAATTGACTACATACTTGTGGGAATTGTTAGAAATGATTTTATGCAATACTATAGAAAACCATGCATGTGTTTTGAATTTGTTTTACGGAAATTACGGAAGAGAAGTTACTAGATACTTTTAACTAATGAAACCATATGTTAATCTTTATACCAAAATATCAGACAATGGAAAAGAAGTCATTCATTGCAAGGTATATAAAATCAAAAATGTACTTGAAGTACCTACATATAGAAGGCATGTAATACAGTTGACTCCAAAAAATTGCCTACATCCACATTAGGACTTCGATAAAGAATCTAAAAAAGCTAATAAAGCCGCAAGAACTAAAACAGATGTGCAGTACTAATTTACTATTCGTACTTGGTGCGAAAATGGTCATTCGGCAGCGGCCAATGGAATGATTCCATGAAGCGTTAAACAACGTGGGACAACGTAAACTTTGCATCCCCCACCATCTCTAAGTATTGGTCAAAAGCATTTGCAAGGTCTTGATTTGACCACCGGTTAGACCCTATTGTTTGTAGCAAATTCTCGTAGGCCGTGGATATGGTCTTCTTGAGGATTCGTTGTGCTATCCGTGCCGTAACAACCTCCTCCGAAGCTCTATCATAGAAGGGAATAATGTCAATGTCATTACTCTCTTTGTACGAGTACGCCACCTGAGGATCTACCCAATATCGTGCTCGTAGAGTATCGATTCTATCTTCGGATTTTGAGAACGTGTACAAGGACCTTATTTTATTATCCATGCTCGTGCTTTACCCCAATCGCATACACTAATATACACTTGTGATCCATCCTGAGGGAAGTGAAGAAGTATGTTGTCCGGTGACACATTGTTGTGGAGGTAGTTTATCCGGAGGACTGCACTCATGATATGCACCAGAGCTCAAGCAAGCTCAGTTCGTTTTTTGCAAAATCGAACCAATTGCCAAACTTGAATAAGCTCATCATCAGAATGAGGTGTGAGTGCAATATGTTCATGAACATCATCTCCATACTCTGCATCAAGGGCCAACATCAATCGAATCGTCCCGCCATTCCACCAATACGCATAGCCTTGGAACTTATTTGAATGAATGGCAAAAAAACGAATAATACCTGGATGTTGTATCCTCACGGCGAGCGACTCATTCTAATGCTCCACTTTGGCCAAGTCTGGTCGTGTCACTGCATGGTTGGAGTCTTTGCTACAAATTTCCAGTACTCTTCAATGGCCGGAACCCCTCTTATGTAAACTTTGGAAATTGTGCCATAACCACCTCTTAGTCTCTTCTTCTCAATTTCGACGATACGGGCCGTGTCAGGAATTTCTATCAAATTATTCATGCGACCGTTCTCCACTAACTTTCTTTCCTCCCTGTTCCACCATCCTATAGAGCCGCGCCGGTTTTTATTATTGGAATACGGCCTCATTGCCCGTTGAAAACACTCTGCCCTGAATACCACATCCATAAACTCCACATTATCCGCTCAATTCGTTTTGTGGTACTTCTTCAATATAACGACTACGTTCCAGAGAGCATCAACTAATCTAAGGTCCAACCACTCCGTAAATCTACGCTTATCAATCTCCGGTCTACACATTGGATCTTGGAGCGCTTCCATCATGAGGTCCGTCATGTCCTCTTTGAATTTGGCAGCGGCTTCCTCTTTGTATCTCACGTATTTGCTAAACAAACCTACAAGACTGTTGGCCTCATAGAATTTTACAATTTCATTCTCCTGAAGAAAGTTCTTGCACTTATTCGATGGGTTCTAACTACGTGGTTGTTGGAAAAACTCCCTAGGCCTCCGGGCCCAACTCCCCTCAGCCGCATGCTTTGGCATCTTTTTGAAAAAAAATAGCAAAATTTGCACCCTTACAAAGAGAAAGACTTCTTTCCTCCCCAAGATAAGGAGCCAGTGGATGGAAAATTTACAGAATTTCCACCCTACAGCTACTCCGCACTCTGAAAAAAGAAGGAAAGAAGTGAGGAGGAGGAGGACCGGCCTTATGTAGGCCGCGGTCGCCTGGGCGACCGACCGACCTAGATCCAACGGTCGCCTGGTCGACCGGCCCGACCGAGCAGACGGCCGATTAAAACCGCGACCGAGCGGATGGCCATCTAAAACCGGGACCGATCTGCCGGCCGACGCTGACCGCAACCGATTTTCGGCCGACGCCGACCGCAGTCGATCGGACAGCCGACGTCAATCGCGACTAATAGGACAGTCGTCGGCCGCCTAATCCAATCTAATGGTAATTATGAGAACTCACTACAATACTTTCAACGGCTAAGATGCGACCTCAAATACGATGTAACGGTTAGGAATTTTACTGTTGTTGTAGTAATTCCGATTTACTTCCTCGGACGGACGTCCGGATGATCGTCCAAAAAATCTCAAAAGTCGTCCATTTTGACATCCTTGCATAGGAGCAAACAATTAAAAAAAATTAACAGTTACAAACTACAATCTCTACTGCAATTCCAATATCATTCTGTGATTACAAACTCCGCTGTGATTACAACTCTTTTTTGAGTGCAAAAACTAGAAACTCTGCCGGCAATGCAAACTCGGCAATGAAAATTACAAAGAGTTTGTTACAAACACTGAATTGCAACTATCAAAGCTTCTAAACATCATTTCAAATGTATTATCATACAAACTATTGATCGTGAATTCAATCTAGCAGCAATCATCCGTGCATCATATAATTTTGCTACAGTGATAAATGTATCAAAAGCATACTGCAATCAAATCAATTAATATTACAAATGCTACCCTACCACATTAATGAAAGGTGAGTGCCGATGCGCTTCCAACAACATAACTTAAAAGTTTTACTTCTTTCAATTCGCAATCAGCAACTCTACATCCTGTAAGCATGAATCTTACAAACAGTGAACCTCATACTCATATAACTAAAACCCTACTTCAAATCCTTAACAAGCGAGGCAGTTTGAACACTTGAATCTACATAGTTGAATAGCTGTAAACTAGAATACGAGTGGGACCTACAAGTGGGACCTTACTAGCTTGTTATTTCAACCCCTCACAAAATGCATGATCCATTCTTCAATCTTTTGCAAACTATTTCAACTCATTCAAATACTAGGGTATGTAAAGTGAGTAATGAAAGTGAAACCCGATAAGGCGTACGCAGCTCAGAACGTAGAAACCTCCAATCGGGGCTCTGCAACTCCTCCTCGAACACGGCAATAGCGACTCTCCTCCAATGTTTTCAACTCCTCTCGCGGCATTGCAAACCCAACCAACAAGACGACCAATTCCTCAAACGCAAAATTGCGAGAGGAGAGTAACACCGAAACTACTGGAACCCACGACTGCAAACACAAGCTCAACAAAAAAACAACTTACAATACGCTTCTACTCGCAACCGCAAGACGAAGCGCAATCTCCGCATTGAGAAAGGATGCAATACAAAGCTTTGCGTAGAGAAAGCGTTGAGATGCAGGAGGGGAAATGTAGAAGCGCAAATGAAGGAACGAAAAACTAGAAATAGAAACTGAGAGTGAGAGAAAGAGAGTGGGAGGTGAAAGGCGGCGGTGGTGGAGTCATGATTACCCCAATCATCATGATTACTGCCATGGCCATAATCATGAGCATCTGCATGCACATGATTATGGCCATGGCAATCATTTCTCAAAACTTTGACTTATTCCACCATTTTTCTCTCTAAGTTTAGTGCTCGTAATTATATTTTCTAACATGTAAATTTTAAATCATTCACTTTTATTAATCATCTTTTTCTTAGCAACATTAGAATGCTAATTCAAACACGCTAAGTTTAGTACTCAGTTTTAGAATATTAGTTTTCTATTTAGTTTTGTAATTGTTTTTTGCACTAAGTTGATTTGCAATATTTAATACTCTATTTTAAGTATGAGAACTTTACATTGCAATGCTTATCACCATTTTCAACCAAGTTCATTTTCAGAGATTAGTTTATTAAGTTAAATCAGTTAAGTATATTAGTTATTGTTTGAATTTCAGAATTTGATATTCCAAGACATGTGGCATGTTTACCTTAGCACCATAATTATGTGAAATCATCAATACTTTATCATTCATATATTCTTTACATAAGTATTAGTTTTTTACCAAAGTATAAAGGATTTAGTTTGTAACATTTGTCCATGGTAATGTACATAAGTATCACTTTTGGATTCAATTGTTCAAGGTAGGATTATTTTCCAACTTTTGTTCATGGCAATGTACATAAGTATTACTCTTGGATTCGAGTGCAAAGGGATTAGTTTCAACGTTTGTTCATGGTAATGTATTACTTTTGGATTCAAGTATAATGAATTTAATTTCCAAATTTTGTTCATAAGTAATCACTACATATTAGTAGTAATGCCAAGTATTCTCAATATACTTTTACATAGAATTTACATGTACAAGTTTATGTTTTGTTACGAAAATATAATTCTCACTATATTGGTAATTACGGCTATATAATACATTATTATAGAAATACATTATGTATAGGAAAATATAGCAAGTTATTTAACATTATTATGAATACAGTGCAAACTTTATTCATATTTTTGAACGTTATCACTGTTATAGCATGGTTATGGATAATTATGATTAGAATGTAATTATTATTCATTATTAATAACTATTTATGTATGTATATTATTAAAAATAAATACCTTAGAAGAAGTCAAAGTCTTTCAAATATATTAATTTGAAATAATGAGCACATTCCACACTCAAGGGTGAACATTATACATCCATGTCACTTATTGTTGTAAGGATCTACTTAACATCGAAGGATTAGTTTCATCTTGAGTTCTATATTTGAATTCCTTTACATAAGCTGACCTATTATTGATCAACTATTTTGGTATATACTTCCACGTAATAGGGCAAGCTATTTTCAATCTTTGTACTAAATTTGATAGATAAGTTAAGACATTCTCTCCTGGTACTTGTTTTGGAGCTTAAAACCTAGCGGATATGATTAAACATCAAGACTTGCACTCGCAACCTGAACAAAAGTCTAAAATTGTCACTGATAGTAAACATACAAAGCAGGGTGTTTGTAATGCATTAGAAGTTGTGGCTAATATTTAGCATTTTGAGTTAAGGATTGAGGGTTCAGAGTTTTGGGTTTTGGGTTTTGGATTTTGGGTTTAGAGTTTGGAGTTTAGGGTTTAGGGTTTAGGGTTCTTGTACCCTATGTAGGTAAAGTTTAATGTTTTTACTTACACTGGAGAAAGGTAGAATGTAAGTAGTCTTGTCTATCGCTATGGTTGGATGTTTTGATGAGCCATAATGCAATTTTGTTATCATTCCATGTTGTTATGCCTCAAGATAACCTTTTTACTATAGTGCGGTTCAAAATTTTCAAAATATTACCGGTATAATATATTATATTGGATACATTTGATACATTCGATGTTTTAATTTATGCTTTATGCTATTTGTTGCAAAGCAAGTTGAGAGGCTTATATTAAGTACTCCCTTTGTCCCATTATTATTGTCCAATAGGTTCTCTCAAATCTACCTCGAGAGGTAGATTTGAGAGAATCCACTGAACAACAATAATGGGACGGAAGGAGTAGTATATTTATTTGGAGTATTCCATTCTAATACATTTTATTTATGCTCTTAAGTGAATATTGTGTAGAGATTCTTAATCAAGTTGTTTTAGTTTGTTGTTATTGAGAATTCATTATCGTTATGTTTTTGTGAAAAATCTTAATTATTTACAATGAATTATATACAGCACCTAATCATATAAAATCCATGGCACTCTATGAAAAATAATCATTTTAAATGTATTCATTACAAGGGACTTTCAAATGCCTCAAAACGCCTATAAAACACCCATTTTGAGAAGATTGAGAATTGCAATATATTATTAGCAAAAATTCATTCAAATTTACATGTGAAATAAACCAAATATACATGGGGAAAACCCATCTTAGAGAAACTTTGAAATGAATCATATCTCATTAAGCAATACACATCATCATTTATGTCTATAAGAACAATTAAATTACTTGTTCCTCTACCCTTTTAATAGGACATCTTACATTCTTACCTACGGTGAAAATGATTATTCAATATTTAGAAGAATATATCTTTCAAATATAAACTATTTGAGTATGCCTAAATTTTAATCGCATAGTCAAAAATTGCATGCTAACTTTGAAATGCAAGCTTTCATCGGAAGCCTATTTCGGCCAATGAGTTTTTTAAAACAATTCATTGGAAATTTCAATTTTGAAACTCCTGACAACCGTTTTTGAGAAATTTTGATACGGAAATGAGGCCTAGGGCTACAATGTACTCTAAAAATCTAATCTTCGGCGTTTTTTGAATATGCCTTACCAATTTAAGGAGCCATTTACCACATCATTTCCATGCCCACAACAAATGCTTGTAGCAGTGATGTACATAATTCGTCGAAGTAAGCACGAATCGAGGGTGGATTCCAGCTATACTTCGCGGATGCCACTTCTATGTAGAAAAATAGGAATAAGTTTCATTCATTTTCATGATGTATCGTATATGTATTTCCCGCCACATCTCGAGATAAACAGGAGCGAGGGAAACGGTTAGACGAATCTGAATGACCATCGAGAACGTGGCCGTGTTGATTCCTTTTCCTCATTTTCTGAAGCTCATGCTCCTCCTTTAGGGTCTTTGTCTCCGTCGGCGTTCTAGATTCTACTGCGCTCCAGGTATGATCTAGATGAGCTCCACATAAGCCTCAAGTTATGACTTCACGGTATTTGGCAATATAAAGAATTGTATCTTTGTTATCGTGCGTAATAGTGCTTCCTAAATTTTACACAAATTGATCTGTTGAATTTCAACGTCGTGAACGTACACTAGGCAAAGTATCGTACGAGATGCGTCGTAGACGCCTTTACTGCTTTCCTTTTGGGATGTGTATTTTCAATGTAAGTTCATGAAAACTTTCATTTTGGTTGCATCCTTATCGAGTGCAAATCTACTGCTTTCAGAGTATGAGGAGGTGTGTAAGAATCCGACATATACGCCGCAATTCTCGGAGACGAAGAAGGAATACCATTTAGCTCGAGTCGAGCTAAATTGCAAGATTTTCCGCAAGGTTGTCAGACAGGACAGGCAAGCGGACCGCCCACTCGTCCGCCTTGCCTGCTCGATTGAGCTCTCGCTTGCCCAATATGGTTAAAGGTGTGTTGACTTTTAGTTAAGGTAAAAAACGAAGACATGGCAATGGTTTGGGTGAAAACTAAACCATTTGGCCGCCACGTACGCGCCACATGGGATTGAGGACAAGGCGAATGACTGGGGGACAAGGCGGGTGAGGAAGGTGCAGGGCGGATGAGGAGCGGGCGAGGGGGATCCTCGGCGGGTTAAGGGGCAGTCTGGGGCAGGTGCGTGGACTCTAGGGCGGGTGCAGGGGGCTCTAGGGCGGGTGCAGGGGCTCCAAGCTGCGTGAGGGGGGGAGGCAGCAGGCTTTCTTTTTCAAAGTTTTTTTTCGTCGTGTTTTCAAGCCAATTTATGCATGGACGAGTGGTATTTGGCAAGGTATGTATATGAGCGGTTGGGCGAGCAAGAAGGGGCGTGATTAAGTAAATCTATGCAATCAAATGAAAACAATGCAATTAAATATGTCGTACCGATATAAGACCTATGCAAGTGGAACATAGTTTGTACCACATAGAAATGAATACCAACTGTACGAGCAAAATTGAGATACTCCTCGATTGGCATAAGTGGTGTCTCTTCCTTCTCCAGCACGTTCAAATTGTTCTTTTTCAACCCCTTATATTTTTTCTTGTTTCCCTTTCTTTTCCTTGATCCTGATGAAGAAGGATTTGTAGAATCTGTCCGCTTGGCAATTTCCTCTGTTTCCTCCAGACTATTAAGACAAGTTTGTAAGACTTGACTATTATGTTGCTTATTTGAACTTTGGCTTACTTCACCCTCCATTACTAATTTCACAAAACAATGGCATAAACTTCTCCCTGTGAAGAAAACACTCCGCCAAGTGCCCACACTAACTTAGTGAAGAAGTAGTGCTTGGTAACTAGCGGAGTGAGGTGAAATGTGAAAATGCAAACCATATATAGGGGTGGGGGTAAGCGTTACCCGCCCACGCTTGGAAATCCCGCCCAAGCTCAGGGGTAACCCGCCCATGCTAGGGGCGTAACGGTCGTAATCCGCCCATGCTAGGGGCGTAACGGTCGTAATCCGCCCATGCTAGGGGCGTAACGGTCGTAATCCGCCCATGCTAGGGGCGTAACGGTCGTAACCCGCCTAACCTCGAGGGTAACCCGCCCTGGCCCGGCGGAACCCGCCCCGGATCGGTACTAAGCCTGGTGCGGGGGCGGAGTCGAGCCTCTATATAAAGAGCGGACTCCTCATTTGTAACCCGCTCTTCCTAGCTCCCAAGATTCACTTCTCTTCGCGCGGGTTGGATTCCGGGATTGGAGGAGGGCGTTTTACATGGAGGAACTTTTCAAATTTTTTACTTCAACGATGTCGACACCAGGTGCAATCCGCAAGGGAGAAAAGGTCAAAAAACAAGTGCGACAAGGAAACTAGCAACGGGCCAAATAATTTGACAAACTTGGCATTTAGAGGGTACAAAGATGTAGCTGACCCTTGGGATTTTGACCATGCGAAGCAATACATTGAGTGGTGCCACATTGACAAATTCTTCTAGCCTTAACGCTATGTTTTACACTTGAAAAGCAACAAGGCAAATCTGTGCTACTGTACCTACCCGGAGTTCCTATCCCAATTTCTTCAAGTTCACCAACTGCTTTACAACATGAAGTTACCGAACAAGAACCAGGTGGAATTATTTTTGGTGCGCGGTGTTCATGTGGAGATTATATTGAAGAAAAGGTTTAATTGGTCTATAGTGAAGGGTTTAGAAGGCAAGGCTCTAGCACCACGAGTACAAATTGGTTTCTCCAGCTTTGATTCTTCGGCGCTAGAGGATCCTAGGTGGTTTCCCTTGGCTGACAAACCAACAGAACTAGACCCTAATCACCCTTTGTGTCACTCCCCGCCTGATTGAGACTCTGATTGCTGTCACGCTGTCAGATATGAGAGGAGCACACTTTGTGAACACACGGAGTATCTGGCTGCAACTAGAAATAACTCGGTGAGAGGATGTAAGATAGATAGTCTTCAATCTTCTGTCTTGGTTCTTCAATCTTTTGCTTTGAGTTTTCAATCTTCAAACACAGCCCGTTGGCCTATCCTGTGGCTGGCTCTACAATGTAAAGGTTTTGGTCGGGTAGGTAATAAGAAACGACATGTCCTCGGACGAGTAGAACAAGACAACAGACACGAGCTCCCGTCCGTAAGATGGACCCTATAAATATTTCAAACCTACGGTGACCAGAGAGCGCCCTTACCATCGGGAACAACATACAAGATCAACTATGTAGGCCGTTAACCTACTTTATTGCCACAACACAAAATGAAGCTAAGAATAAATACAAAGCTCGCAATGAGTTTACAATGCAAGAAAAGAAGTTCAACTAGCTTCCAAAGCCGGCAGGGAACAACAAGAAAGAAATTGGACCACAAGCCACAACACAAGTCTTAGTGTTTTTGCATCTCCAACTCTCAACCTTCACTTCCACATCAGAAATCCAATGAACAAGTGTAATAGCTTTTTGGAAAGTTAACAACACTCTCTGACTTCCCTTAAAATCTCAAAACATTCTAAACTACTGTCCACAAACTATGGGAGCGGAGTGTAAGTCTTCTACACACCTCTCCTTCTTCAAATCACCATAAAACTCTCTAAAATGATCCAAATCATGAGTGGAAGGTGTTTATGGATAAAAGACTTCAAGATTTACAACACCTTGAAAGATTTGAGAATTAAAAACCCCGAAAAGTTGACTCCTCAATCGGGTAGTCACAAACTCCTTGAATACTCAAAAACTTCAAATTGTCATAACTTCTTGCTTACAAGTCCAAATCATTCATGAAAGGTGTCTATAAAAAGATAATTGCACAACGAACAACATCACAAATATTATTTTTAACAAGTTTTCTCCAACTCAACCTCAGCACACCTCAAAAAAAATCTCCTCCTCTATACACCAAAGACACCACCTTGACACAAATTTCAAGGGAATCTACTTTTCCCTCTTCTTCCTCCACCTAAGGGATAAGGAGGACTCTTTATCAGCCCAAACCCCTAGTTTAAGTTCCCTATAGAAGTCTAAAAACATCATAAAAGTCAACTACACTATCCAAATGCCGGCAGTTTTACACTTACCTGCCTTTATTTACTAGAAGGCAATTATCAAAGCCTTGGTAAATAAAGAAATTCCAATATCTTAATTGGAAAATAGAAATCAAATGACAAAATCTAAGAGGTATAAAGGTTATTGATTGCGGATTCCAGTCGCCAAGCTGTGGACTTGGTGGGTTGGAATCAGTGGTCAATTGCTGTCCCGACGGTCCGGAGTTTGAATCCCGTTGAGCGCATCTAGCGGCCGCGGCTTGGCACGCTAGTGGGACAGGACACCCAACCATCGGCCTACCTACCCCTGTGCTGTATATGCGACAAGAGTTTAACACCAAAGGTGTTAAACCCAAACCAACGTGATTCTAATCACGATATAAGTGGTTTTGTTTTATTGACTAACATTATAGTAAAACTTACTGTACACAGAAGGTGTACACGTTGGAAGCAATTCCAACACGACAATGCAATAGTTTTACCTCAACGGAAAACAATGATAACGAATAAGCGGAAGAGACCAACCCTATCATTAGAGCCTATGCCTGTGGCCCCATTGGCCCAAGTAGGACAACAAGCTCCGGTGCAGCTAGTTCCCGACATAGTAGATGTGGAGATGGCACATGCAATTGGTAGAAACATGGAGCCTCAAGAAGTGGAGGTTGTTGTGGCTGGGGGGGTGCCAAACGAATTTCCACTAGGAGATTTGCATGTCGAGATGGAGCATGTTGATGCAAGAGAAGGCCAAATTCAGAAGTTGATGGAAGAAAATCAACGCTTGAAGATAGAGAATCAACAACTGAAAGAGGACATGCAAAGAGCTAGCAACACCATCTCATCTCACGAACGACGCATCCTAGAGCTTGAGGGGGCCATGGCCAAGGTGAAAGGGGCTTCTACATCAACTATTCGACTCACTACATCGACTAGTCAAAGTTGACCTACATTTTATCCGTCGCCAAGGGTGACCAAGTAGGTGCGGAGTTGAGGAAGATTGATAGGACGTGGAAGGATGATAATCAAGAGCGGGTACTTGGTTAAACATCATCGGCAATTGTAGACGAGATATTTCCAAAAGATTTGCAAAAGAAACCGGATGGAACAATTGACTGAGCCTACGACGAGCGGGTTTTTGATAACACGGTAGACACCACAAAAGTAGCAAAACTGTGGCCAGCACCAGCAACGTTCGTGATAGATGGCAAAAATTGTACAATGTGTTGCTTGGGACCCCTTTGAACCTGAAGGTGGATTTTGCATGATCACTTGCCACATGTCTCCTCCGTTTTGCCTCATCAGCTTCATGGTTGTCTGACGACGATTTCCACTATGTAAAGCTCCCTACTACAAGCCCTTGTACAACCTTTTTGGATTAGAGGATCACATGCATTGGGAGTGTAATGAAACCAATGCCCCAAAGCAAAAAGGGCAATGGGAGAAAGACTTGGTATGGAGTTGGAAACTGACTTGCACCTCTATAGAGAAGTAGTTGATGGGGGTGGATTTTGGCAAGGAAAAGGATCCGCAGACAATTACGAGTGCGTGCCATCAAATTCCATCAAATGTTTCAAATGTCATTGGAAAGCCGAACTTCCTCTACCAGGTCTACAGCGGGTATTGGGACGAAGCGCACAAGGAGTTTCAATTTGGGATTCATCTAGAAGGGCTAAGATGGAAGTTAGATGGATCGTTGTCGTTGGCGGTCGAGCAGTCCTCGTCACATTACGAGATAAAGTGGGCAACGGATGAATCGGAACAAAAAGACATTTTGAACCATCCATGCATCGATTTTCTTTTGAAACAACATAATCGACATATCGGGCGCATGCTTTGAGCCATGCAACAATCTCAATTTCTGGGGGGTATTCTAGAAGAAGATGAATCAGCGAGGAGGACTCGATCAGTGGTTTGTAGACTCCAATTAGGCTGGGGTGAAGATGTTTTGGAGGGCACACATGATGTCGAGGAAGGACCAAGCGGTGCAACGATGGACAATAACTAACTGTAGATTTTTGTAGTTGTATAGCAGAATATACTTCTCTTATATGTATTGCTAAACACTCCTACAATACATTTACTTTTCTTTTGCAAACTTGTTGGCCCACTCTATGCATTTGTTTGTAATCATATGATATTGTAAATGCTAATGATCAAGAAGTTATTGTATGGTTAGTATGGTAAATAGTTAAAAGGGGAGAAAAATTAATTTTAAATCTTATAATAGCTAATAAGTACCTTTCAAAGATGATGGAACAATAAAAAAAAAGCATACGAGTGACGGATCCATATGGTGGATTTTGGTTGCAAGTATTTAGAATCACCGGAACTTTGAAAAATATGAGAAAAATAGGTAAAAGGAGGGAGGGGAAGATTTTAACACATGGACTAGCTAAAAAGGACCCTATTAAAATGATGGAATTATAAAAAAAACCATAGGAGAATTGCATCTATATGTCATGATTTACATTCAACCACCACAACTTTGAATAATAAGGGAATAGTGCATATAAGGCGTAATGAGGTGATTTTAGCATTTGAATTACCTAATAAGTACCCTATGAAAGTGATGGAAGTGTTTATAGAATCATAGGAGATTGGGAACCATGTGCTTAAGCTTATATGAGAATATTTGAATTCCTTAAAATTAACTAGCCCTGTGAAAATAAGGGGTGTGCGCAAATGCATATGAAAACGGAGTAGGGAAGGTAGTTTTAAGGTTTGGACTAGCAAATATCGACCATATAGAAATGATGGAACCATAGAAAGGATTATACGATAACCTTTTGATAAGACTTGGGAGGAAAATGACCTAGCTATTTGACGAGGTGAGTTAAGGGGGGGAGGGTGCGGGTGGAATGTGGGAGGAGAGGGGGGGGGGAGTGGAGGAGAGGGAAGGTGGAAGAGGGGAGGAAGGGAGGAAGAGAGGGGAGGGAAGGTGGAAGAGGAGAGGAAGGGAGGGGAGGGAAGGTGGGAGAGGGGAGGAATGGAGGGGAGGGAAGGTGGGATAGGGGAGGAAAGGTGGGAGAGGGGAGGAAAGGAGATAGAAGGGGAGGGGAGGTCAATCCAAACATAGGATATCCAAACGTTCTCCCTTAATATCCAGGCAAAAACCAAATCCCGGTTTATTGTGGAGGGATGTTTGGACTTGCTACACTAAATATATGGGCTTTTTTCAAAGCATGAGAATGGTGGGAGAGATGAGAAAAACCTTCGGAAACATCTTGGAATGACTAGGTGGGGGGGGGGGTGAAGGTGGCGGGGCGGGTACAAGGGGGGGGGGTGAGGGGGGCGAGATCCGGAGGGCAGGGGCAGGTATCGGGGGCAGGGGCAGGGGCACGTATCGGAGGCAGGGGCAGGGGCAAGGGCAGGTTAGAGGGGTGGAAGGGAAGAGAGAGGAGGAGAAGAAAGAGAAGGGAGGAGAGAGGAGGGAAGCGAGAAGAGAGGAGGGGAGGGAAGGGGAGAGTAGGGGAGGGAATGGGAGAGGAGGGGAGGGAAGGGGAGGAGTGGTCAATCCAATCAAAGCGAGTCCATACAGTCTCTCACGATATTTGGGGAAATCCAAATACCAATTTCAGTGGAAGAATGTTTGGACTTGCTAGCCCAAAAGTACCCGAAGTTTGGGAGAAGTGGAGATCCAAGGAGACAATATCCTTGTTTTCCTACTTCTCCTTCTTATTCAAATTTGAGCCACCACATGCCACTTCCCCCCTCTATTTTGAATTTGAGAGCCATCGTGATGGAGGACATGACGTTGATGCCACTACCGTTGTCAACAACGGCGCTCGGGATGATTCTATCCAAAATAGAGACATCAATCTCGAAGGCACCGTCATCTACCAACAGGCTAGTGTACATTTTAGCGGTCATTACCACCTTCCGAGGTCTCCGGGGCATTGTCGCCCCTTCCTTGAACTCCTTCCTCAAAAAGGGGGCTACCCGGATAAGTTGAGCTATAGACATATTAGCCCTAATGGTGCAAAGATCCGTCCAAAGGTCATAATCCGCCGCCGGGTTGAACACCCGAGTATCCCAAGCCGCTGGCCCTAGGGGATCCCGGTGTCCGTACTCCGCCGTTTCTACAAACCGATAGAGGTCCTCTACCTCATCATTAAGAGGTTCTAGTTGGATGCCCTCCATTGAGGGTTGGTCCAGTAATGGGTCCGAGGGAAACTCATTCAATTGACCCGTCAAGAACTCCTTCACGGCCGGGATATCCGGTTCCTCTTCCGAGTCACTACCCTCTCGGGATATTGTATCAAGAGGTGGGTTATTGGCCCGTTGTTGCCGTGTCATAACCGCCACATGGTGTTCAACCGGTTCCCCCATTACCATAGCAACCACGGTGTCCGCCCCCTCATGTATGATTAAATGCATACTTTGATGTATAGGGGGGTGGGCCGTGGGTAGAATGACCCCAGTGGTCGGAGAACCACCGGGAGGTGCAACACTATTCCGGGCATCTTGAGACACCATTGGGTTGGCGTATACCGCCGGCGGTTGAGCACTAGGGGGGACCGGTTGCATCGCCATGAAATATTGGACTGGAGGGTTACTCGGTTCCGCACCTTGGCTTTGGTCCGACGGTGGTGGGACATAACTAGTAGGGTCCATTGGATACCATGGAGTCGGGTATGTTTGTAGAAGGTACCCTTGTGCCGGCTTATCATAGAAGAAGCCTTGGGCGGGGGTTGAGGTACTTGAAACCCCCGGAACGGTTTCGGGCTTTGCCTTTTTTTGGCGGAAACACCGCTCGGTGAGGTGGTTGTCCCCTCGATTGTCACACACCACGCCGGTCTCCACCCAACACTTTCCCGGACCAATGGGGTGTAATCGCCTACATGTAGGACACGGTGTCCATTTGGTAATGGTGGATTACCCCCGGTTGGTTTGGGCGGTGTAGGCCAGCTATGTGGTGGGACATAAGGGCTTGGATTAGGTGGACTTGGGCAAAATCGGGGAGTATGACCAAATTGCCGGCAATTTGTGCACCAAAGGTTAGACGGGTGTACACCGGTTTCACTTATAGGTGGTGGTGCATTCATGCTTTTAGCATTAATGACCATGGTCAATTGGTCCCCTAGAGACTTGTTGGTGTTCATCATATCCACCTTAAGATCATCATTGGCCTTTTTAAACCGTTCCTCCAATTCCGCCAACCGATCCACCTTAGCAGGTTCCAGTTGAGGGTGCCATTGAAGTTGAGGAGCCGGTGGTCTTAAAGCAAGGGGGTTGGGTTGAACATAACCGGAGGTATATGGTGCCATAGGCCTAGATGGCTCCCCTGGGGTTTGACCCTCCCTATGAGGGGGTTTGTAGTGAGTGGGGATAAATGAAGGAACCGGGGCCACCGATCGGGCCCACATTCGGTTATTCTCCTTCTCTATGCTCTCAACTCGGCGGGCATCGGTTTGGGCATCACCCACCGTTCGGGGCATGGAGTTCAACACATCCCGGATTGTGGATTGTTTGTTGAATCCTAGGATGAAGTAATACCGGATGGTGTCATCGGTCAAGTGGTTGCCCACCAACCTCGTTACCACCGTATTAAACCGGCGTATATACTCCGTGATCCCCTTGGTGGGCCCTTGCCTTATCTTCGTGAGGGCTACCAAGGCATTTTGTTGCCCGGTTTCGGGCCTAAATTGCCTCAAAAAGGTCGTTTGTATGGTCGGCCAATCCCCAAACGTTCCGGGGGCGTGTGTGTGGTACCACTCATAAGCCGCCCCCTCTAAGGTGGTGGAAAACCAAACCAACCAATAGTCTTCTTCGGGAATAACATTAGTCACGAGGGTTTCAATATACCTCTCAATATGATTGGAGGGTTTCTCGTGAGTCATCCCGGAGAACTTTGGAAGGTGCATGGGCATACTTCGAAGCGCTAAACCCACGGGCATCACTATTGAAAGCCCTCGTGGGGCCATCATTGCATCCGCCGGGTCAGGGGCAACCAAGGGTAACGGGGCGCCTGGGTTGAACGGTTGCGCCATGAGAATAGGACCAACTGGGACCACCGGAACCGAGGGGTTTACTACCTCTGCAGTCTCACCCTCCAAATCCTTGGGTTGGACTTCTTCTATTTGACTAAATCTACTTTGGGCACCCATGTGCAGTCGTAAGTCACGGTAAGATCTTCCCGAACGGAGTGTTACCATTGGTGATTGCTCCTTTGGTCGTCATTGAATTTTGACTGCAGGAGAATTTAAAGCCAATGTCACTCCATCAAAAGGAATTCAACCAAGGTAAATAAGATGCTTGGGGAATCAAACCACACTACTAACTAGTAGGTGGAAAACCCTTTTTTTTTTTTTTTTTTTTTTTTTGACTAGGCTTATGATTAGGTCCCAATAATGGACCGCAAAGACATTCTCTAAGTGTGAATTCCCATCCCGCTTGAGCAATCATAATCACACGGTGACGTTAACTAGTGAATTGCATAGTAAAAACCTCAATCTTCAGCGGGGCCCTCGGAAACCCTCCTCCAAGAGTACCCAAACACTAAGGGGGGGGAAAACGGTAGCCTTGCATCCCTACCCGGCCTTTTACCGAATTCCCCCTAATCACCGTGCACGTACTGCATTTAGCGGGGGAGGGCCGGAGCCTTTAGCCTACGGTGCCTTAGTGGTTGATAAGCACGGAGGGATATAATGATTAAGATACTGGGTTGTGCTCCCAATATCGTGTACGCCTCAGCACTATCATATCCCCCCACTCATACTTCCTCCATGGGCGAGAAGTATTGGTCCCGGATCAATGTGCCGGTTCTTGAATGGGCGGCTTCACCCGACCCACTTCCCAATTTCCCAATTGGGCTTCCGGACCCACGAGAGGTTTACAAATGATTTAAACAAATGATTAAGTGGAAAATAAAGGTTGGACCACAAAAGTCTCGATGGATGGGATTATAGGCAACCTGTGTGTTCAACCTGCAAACACAACCTCTCAAGACCGTTGGGGCATCACTGCCAACGGTCTCGATTTCAAACGATAAAAATGGCCACGCCGGTGATTAACCCGACCTCACCATATACAGAAGCCTATAGAAAAGAAATAGCTACTACACACAAATAGAAGTCACCCAACAACGGTGAACTTCTACTTTCGGTTGGAAAATTGCCAACCTAAACACAAGTGAATCCTCACCCAAATGGTGAGAACAATTTACATTTGCCTCCGAGGGAGCTACGCCGGTGTCCCTTCCTACTAGCGTTGGGCACGAAGTGTTAAAACTGTGTTTAAAAACACTCATCGAGCGCCTTGTGAGAGATGGCAGATTACTATAAATAGTAATATGCCTTCAATCTCCCAAGACTACAATAGGCAAGGGGGAGACCCCCCTTGATGCTCAATATTTGAGCGGTAACAGAAGCCAACCCCTTGGTACAAAAATTTTAAAAACACCCATAATTTACAACACAAGTGGGTTAGGCCATATGGCCAACAACCCCACTTCGTGTCCGGATCAGCCGGCTTACTAAGTTACCCACCCCCAAGAAAATTCAATAGCATAGAATTACAAAAACCACGTCCGGTCTTGGCTACACAAACAAACCACGGTCACTTGCATATAATCCACACACATACATGCAAGAAGCAAGGCAACTGGGAATCGGTTTTAAAGAAAACCGTTGTTTTGTCTTTGAAGTACCCAAAACTACAGATTACTATGTATAGTAATCTGCTCCTCCCTTCTCTAAGAGTGCACCTACACAATGCACTAAATCAATTAATTCACAAGCGATGAACTTCAATGTTCCAAGTGGAAACAAGGCAATGAACAAAGAATTTAATCAATTCAACATTCATATATCAAATAAACATTTATCAAGCAGATTCCCCTTGGTTGACTCCTCAAGCTCCAAGTCCTCTTCCTTCAAACCACACAAGGCTTAACAAGAAGGTTAGATCCACAAGCGCCTACCTACCACAAGATCACTTCAATGCAATTCCATTCACTTCAATGTGATCTCATTCAGTTTAACCTAGTTTGCTTCCATTTGTTTAAACTCAATTCCATATGTTTAAATTCAATTTGATGCAATTTGCATTCACTCAAATGGACCAAGTCCAAGGATTAATAAAAAATTCAAAGCAAGCTTCTTCAAACTAATTACTCAATCAAATTAAACACCAGTAAGTCCAAGTACCCAACCAATGAGGAAAAGACCCAAACCACACCAACCACTAAGCAAAAACCAAAACAATCAAACTTGGATTTGAGCAAGAAATCACAGCTTACTATTTATAGTAAGCTGGTCATTTTTCTTCAATTCAAATGCCTAAAAAGGAGACAAACAAAAGCAACAAAATTTAGAGCAAAAGCATCCAACCCTACAGGCAAACGCACCAAATATGTGAGGTTAAATCCCGGTGTTTTGGTTCTAACTCACAAGTCGGGCCGTGGGGGGAGGTGCAAGCAAAAAAATCTTCCAAGCAATGGATAACCTAGCAACCCTAGCAAATCTCCTCAACATAAACTCGGAAGTTTGGAGTTAAATTGGGCAGCGCTTCCGCGCTTGGTCCCAAATTCCCAAATTTTAACTTAAACTTGCAAATTCAGCATAAAGGTTGGGCAGAGCTTCCACACTACCCTTACTCATAGTGTGTGCTAGCATCTAATCATTTAAATCAGCAAAGGCAAGCAAGGCACAAACATTCCAATCCAAGGCCGACACCAAAAACAAGAGCATACAACACAATTTAGATTCTCACAACCAATTTTTTGGACAAGGAAATAGCCATTTTTTGGAATAAAGTTCACAAGTTCCACTATGTATAACCACACAACTTATCACACAAAATTATGAATCAATTGAGCAAAAGATGGGAAGGGAGAGCTCCCTCCTTACTATTACCCTATCGACCCTCCATAATATCACGGGGGGGGGGACAGGGTGCTGAATTATGAAACGCCGCTGGATGCCGATGCTTGTGCGCTGCCCTACCGATCGCAACCTCGCCGTCGGAGGTGGAATCCTTGGCCGGAAGGCTGGCCGGCGTCGGGGCTGAGTCGTCGAGGTCGAAGGCTGAAGTGCCGACTTTCTGTTGCAGCAGTCGATGGTGTCCGCTCCAGCGTTGTCACAATTGTTCGGCGGTCGTCTCCAACCTCGGCGCCGTCTGTCAGCTTCGCCGGAGCTTGTCGGTCAACTTTCCCTCGCTTCTCCGACGCCCTGATCGCCGTCTCGCCACCTGTGTCAATCGCTGGTCCTCCGCCACGGGCGGCCGGTCAATCACGTCGATCTGTCGTCAGTGTTGGCTCCACCGGCGGGTCACGGTGCTGATCTCCTCCCCGGATCGTCGTCTTGTCGAAGGGGGCCGGCTCTGCATCCCGGCTTGATACCGCCGCCGTTACGGGGCTGCTGCACCACCAATCGCCGTCCTGTCGAAGGGGGCCTGCTCTGCTTCCCGGCTTTGACACCGCTGCCGTTGCGGCGCTGCTGCACCACCAAGGCTCACTCGCTGGAGATCGCCGTTGCCGGAAGTTCTGCCTCGCCTTCTTCGGCGACCTGCTGGATGCTACCGCCTTTGCCGTGCTGGGTCATTCACCTCCCACCAAGCACAGATCATGCACTCACACTTCTACTAAAAACACCACCCCAAAACGTGAACCCAAAGAACAATTCTAGACCTCAACCAGACCTATATTCACAACACAATCAAACACCAATCTCTAGATTCATACACCAAAAATCATGAAAAATGAACCACACCCCAAAAACTAGCCTAACGGCTCACTGCCGACTAACTCCCTCCCTGGCTGATCTAGGGAGGTTGAAGCAAAAAAGCTTCATCCGTCCAATTGGGCGGATTTCATCTGTCCAGATGGACGGACTTTTGTCCATAGCTTTTTCCTAAACAATTAGGCAAGATAGGGGCACCAAACCTCATACTAAGGGTTTTGTAGAAGGTAAGGGCAAAATGGGGCACCTCAACCCCTACTTAGAAATACGTAATCGCTAAAACACACTAAAAACTTGCCATTTAATATATTGACGTTCATCAAAAATACCAATTTGATATAAATTAGAGCAAGGACGGGCCGCTTGTGCTAAAACCCCCTTCGAGACCACGGGTATCCCGTGAATCTACAAAATGAGCTCAAAAGCCTAATTAAACCATGGAAACACGTCAATTACGCGTTAAACCTTGCGGGAAGGTGTTCCCGCTAGAGTGAACCGTTTCGCGGGTTCACACCCCTCACCCGCCAGTGCCTTCCTCTCAAGCGCCCCGCTCCTACTACACCCGCTCCCTCAAAAGATTACCCGCTATGACAAATGTTCACCCGCCGTGACAAATGTTCACCCGCCCTAACACGGCACATCTTACGTAGCTTTTTACTGCAAATTTTCTTATTCACAAAAAATTACACAACTCCCTACAATCAAGGTGGGCAAGCACGTCGGCCTCCTTGAGACAACTCGTCCGCCCAATTTGCCCGCCCGATCACCTAAACACGCCCGATATGACAACCTTGACTTTCCCAGTCGAGCAGATTAGCTTGACTCGAGCTAAATTGCAGGACTTTCATATTCGAGCAGTTTAGCTCAAGTCGAGCTAAATTGCTGGACTCTTCGAGTTGAGCAATTTAGCTCGAGTCCAGCTAAATTGCCTGACTTTCCAAGTCGAGCAGTTTAGCTCGACTCGAGCTGAATTAAAGGAATTTCACAGTCGAGCAGTTTAGCTCATGTGGAGCTAAAGTGGCGGACATCTGATACTATGTTTTTAGCTCGAGTCGAGCTAGATTGCCGGACATACGATACTATGTGTTTTAGCTTGAGTCGAGCTGAATTGAGGGGCATCCTCCGTTGAGCATATTAGCTCGACTCAAGCTAAAATGCAGGACATTCGATACCAAAACTGAAACTCGATTAGAGCAAAATGGCAAGTCATTTCTACCTAAGCAATTTAGCTCGAGTGGAGCTAAATAAATGGACTATTCCCGCTAAGCAATTTAGCTCGAATGAAGCTAAATTGCAGAACATTCAGTACAACGCAAGTTAGCTCGATTCGAGCTAAAGTGCAAGACATTTACCGCATAGCGGTTTATCCCCATTCGAGCTATATGTACGACATTCACGGCTAAGCAGTTTAGCTCGTTCCAAGCTAAATTGCAAGATAATCAATATATCGAGTTTTAGCTTGATTTGAGCTAAACTTTCAAACACATTCCCGGCTAAGCAGTTTACTTGGAGACCAGCTAATCTCCAGGTCATTTGATACTAGTGCGTGTTTTAGCTCGATTCAAACTAAATTGCATAACATCCCACTCTCTAAAGTTTAGCTCGACTTGAGCTAATTTGATGAACACTTTGTATCATTTAGGGTGCTTTACTATGGTGGATGTGATGACATACATTTCAGCTCGAGTCAAGCTTAAGTAAATGACATTTCATTTCTCAACCGCAGAAGTGTTCTTTGTCGTATGAGTTTAACATTGATTGTCATACATTTTAAATCAAGATGGGATAAACTACATGGGCGGGCATTCAACAAATAGCGAAGTAGCTCGACTCGAGCTAAATTGTATTACGAGACATGATATTAATGTATTATGGGACTTTGATGTGATTGTCTACATTACTTAGAAATAATATCCTACATTCCTATGCATGTGCAACATGGACGTCTCCTCGTCTGAGGAGGAGTCTGTTGTTCCACCAATGAACTCGGATATTTCAGGTTCTACCTTGGCTTGGTTGAGAAGGATAGTGTCGTTGCACAACCGGGCTAGTCTCAAAATTGTTAAAGGTTTACCTCAGAATTTTTGATTCAGTGCTTTATTAATACTTCAGGTCCCCTAGGTGATTTTCTTACCGTGGTGCAAGTTTCAACTTTGATTGTGCCGGTAGACAATCCTGAAGACTAGATTTACTCTTTCATGTCGTGGCCCATTGAACAAGTTTTCTTGAAGAGTGTTGGTCTTTTGCACCATACCTACCAAGATGTGTACAACCGATGGATCAAAGAGTAGTGTAGGGTCCGTGATAGACGCACTCATTCATATGACAGTTTGAATAGGATTGTTCCTATTCAAGCACCTCGCACAGCCCAAAATGTGTCGACTCCTTAGTCTATCAATGAAGTCGCGACAAATACGTGTTGTAGCCAAAACTGTGCCCCATACTACCCTAGAGAGAAGATCAAGGTTCTTAGGTCTCGCATGTATGAAAACACAACAGTGCAGTTTAGAAATCACATCAAACTAGATGTTCATCGGCAGTTTCATACAAACACTAGTAGGCTGAATGTGGTGACACTTGAAGGCATAGATGAGGTTCTTACTACTATGCATGACAAGATGGACCACTCGAAGACAGACTCCCATGCTTTATCTCACAAGGTGAAGAACTTAGATGGTCTCATGAAGTTGCGTCTTGCAGTAATGTCCAGGCATTTTAGCTCATGGTCATGTAGATCAACGCTATGCACATTTTGGATTAGATATTTTTTCACATGATGCAAATTACAAAGTGGGGTCATTTGCAAAGCTACTACGTGATGTGGAGGCTCCACCTAACTCCTCCTCCTGACAACTTTTTACAGAGCCATCCTTGCATCCTCTGTATGCTGCTCTTCTACATGGTTCAGAGATGTGTATGGATCCACTTGGCCCGATTCCAGACATTTTGGTTTTAGAGAAGTCGTTAGCCCATGTATTAAATGTACAAATGCACAATGTTGTTAGTGATAACAAAAATAGGTTTGTATTCAGTTTTTGGTCCTTTCTTGTAGCCAAACGGGTATTCCGTGAAGTATATGTTAATTTTATATTAGTCGGTCACACTCATGATGACATAGATGCATTGTTTGGTCGTTAGAGCATGACTTTGCATAAGGAGGATTATCCTACTATCCCTCTTCTCATGAAATCTTTCATGAAGCTAGAGACGCTTCCCGTCATTCCTCACCTCATTCAAGAGGTTCCCAACTTCAAATCTTTCATTCAAGAGTAGTTGCTAGAGGGTGATGAAGCATTGGTTGGACATACAAAAGCGCATCAATTCAAGTTCTTCTTAGATGCAAGTGGGTGCCTTGTTATGAAGTACAAAATTCTTTGCCATGACGATGAATGGCTTCGTAGAGGCGATGATGGGGGCATTAAGTTATGGAAGGAGGATTCTGAGGGTAGATCGCTATGGCCTAGAGGGGTACCACAAGCTGTGCAGCCAATGCAAATGCGTCATTTGCCCGAGGTAGTGAAAGGAGCTTCAGGTTTTGTCGACCATTGGGAGCGATTATCACATGAGTAAAATGAATCAAGGCGATTGTATGAGCCTCTGTCATACTATTGGAGCAACGTAAAGGATGCTCTTTGTATACCTATGGATACACCAATATCTCCGCGACATGGTACAACATCAACTCTTGAGGAATCTTCAGCTTTGGAATATGGGTTTTGGCCATCAACTCGTCTCGCGCATGCTGTGGAAGATGAGTTTACATTGGAGGGGAGACTTCATGAAGAGTACGGCGATGACGACTACTTTGTTGGTCACAGACGTGATCGACCTGCTTTGTCATTCCGAGTTGGCCGTGGCCTTTACGAGGGATATTTTGTTGCAGTACGTCCATGCGGCACAGATGGTCGTCCATTTTGACTTGGGCGTGCTATGTCTCATCCAAGTTCAAATCCGGACTTACCCAATACCGTAGAAATTTAGTTCTTTCGTTCCATATCAAGGGATAGGGATGTTCAAAAGTATTATACAGATTGGTATGGAAACAAAAAACTACGTTGGACAGTTGAGAAATGTGTCGATGTTTCATCTCAAATTACGGATGCCATTTTCACAACATGGAAATCAAGAACAAGGCAACCCACGGGAGAGAACGGTTTAGGGCCTAGGATATTACTATTACAATACGTGAGATTCAAATCAATATCACCAAGGCCTCTTTGGGAGAACTTGCCACATCTACAGTAGAGTAGTTTTACATTAATGATGTTCTAGGCATCAGATGGACGACTCTTAGACCCTTTAGTTTGTATTCAAATATATAGTCTTGAGTGTATTATTTATAACAGTGTATTTTGTTCATTTCCTATTTTATATTCAAATTATGGGTTGAGTATATATGCTAGTTTCCATATTGGGCCTTTAGAAATTGTCCCTTATTAAATATTTCCAAATTCTCGCATTATTACTTCAATTTGAAATGTGTTTTGGTCGGTATAAATAGCACATTTGTGTGAAGAGAATTTACCAAGTCATGAGCTGTTGGTGGTTGGTGAAGGCTTTAAGTCACTCGCTGATGGTCCGATTTCCAGGATCAAAACTAATGGAACTCGTTTGAGCAACCCTTGTCATACACATGACTTGGTGTTGCTAGTTTATAGGCAGGAAATAAATAGTGCCAATCACCCAACCTCGTATCACCAATCTACGACAAGTGCTTTCCATAGTGCTAACAAAAGTGGTCTTTATCATTTTGTTTTATTTTGTTCATATTATGAAATACATTTTACATAATTGTTCAATCGAAGTGGACCTCCCAATTTAATAGAAATTTTATTTTCATAATACACATGGCTGCGGTGTGACCTATAGCTGAGTGAATTTTACCTCAATTGTACTCCATGTATTGATTTGGGAGATTGTTGTTCTCCCATTATAACAAATACTGGGTTAGTGTCTTCATTTTCCAGATCCGATACTCAAGCTCGTTCATTCATCCAGTATCCTGACCGTACTTGGTGACACTGTCGTTTACTGTCATCCTCGAGTTGTTGCGTTCCGCTGGCTACACATCATATTTTGTGACATCCATGTTTGGGGTACTTTTTATGCAAGAGTTGTTCGGGGCTTGTGCTCCTTGTTTGGTGGGTCCTATATTGTCCCTCACGTTGTCATGGCTTCCAACCAATGCAATAATCTGTTGTTGAAGAATTACGCAAAGGCCATGTACCCCTGCACAATAAAGCCCATCCTTCTGAAATACCCTCGGCGTCGGCTCTACACTCAAAAGGAGCTTAGTTTTAGTGAACGAAACTTGCTACTGATTGTAGGTAAGCCGGAAACGTGCCTAGTAGTTGATTCATTGAATACCCTCTTCCCAGACCGGTAGAAGCATTCAGACTTGTAGGGTTCCGGGTCACTGAAATATTCAGGCGGAGAGTCTCGACAAACTATGTCTTGTAGTTTAAGCCCTTGTGTTCAACCGACTAGGTCATTGGGTTGGACTCATTGCTGCTTCTTCGACGTGGTGTGAAGCGATATAGAAATGACAGACTTGTAGAGCGAGTCGTAGTTAGGGCATCTAAATACACTTGTAGTGAGGATATCGCATCGTATCAAAGTGATTCCTGCAAAGATATCACCTCCCATCTACGTGATGTTGTGTAGGTAGTACTGAGATTACCTGTTTAAGGTCTATAATTACACCAATAATCTGTTTCTTGACTTCTCTTGCAATAAAATGATTTCTTTCACGGACTCAGAGTCTGGCTTTTGCATCGTGAAGTTTAGCATATTTTCAGTTAATTTTGAGAAAATTCTACTATGATGAAAATAGTCTGATGATTTTGTAATACATATAGCTTGATATCTTCTAAATGTTGGAGTACAACAATACCAAATTCCCTACATATTCCCACTTTAATGGAATGCTTGATGAGGTAATATTTATTTTAACTAACCTGTGTGTATAGTAATGTTACAAAAAACAATGAGTAGTTTTCTTAAGTTAATAGTAAACATCCTAATATGCACAAAATTGGCATGTATCACAACATTCATCAAAATTAGATGACATTTTTTTTTTCTTTACATTAAAAAAAAAATCACGTCCTATGATCATATCTAGTGTTTTTTTTTTTTTTTTTTTTTTTTTTTTTTTTTGTTTAATTTGAGGCGTTGGTATAGCTATTTTGGGATCTGAAGTTGATTCGCGCACTCTTGGCTTCCAAGCTGTCATGATACATGATTTGTTAGACCATATTGGATCCATTGTTTGATCTTCCCGCCACACATTCTCTTTTTTTGTGTCCCATCCTACATACGTGTCCATATTGATATGTTTTCTAGCTGCAGGAGCCCAATATTGAATTTGGATCATATGCATATGTCCGGGATCAGGACTTGAATTTGTTAAGGCTGTAGCAAGCCATAATGGCCTTGGATCATCCTCTGCGGGACGCACTGCAACAAAATATCCTGCAAACATATCGCGATTTACACGGAATGAAGCACGCGGACGGTCACGGACACGTCCAACAAAGGGTGCATCTTCTGCATCCTCTTCCTGTACGGTGCCATCTCCATGCATGAAGTCAACCTCGTCAAGGACAATTCTAGAAGCCGGCCAAAATCCACCAACTAAACTTTCACGTGGCTCGATCGATGCATCAAGAGCAGCTCGAACACCTTTCCAATAATCTCTTGAAGGATTGTTTTTCCGTCTAAATTCTCCAGAGAGATCCTCATCAGCCATTCCTGTCCAATGTGCAATATACCCATCTAGCCCTTCCTTGACATCATAAAGTGAACTTTTATGTTCTAGAATGACAGGTTTCGGTGAACCAGATGGAATTCAAGGTCTACCATCTTCAGTCTCACCCCACAAGCGAATCCCTTTGCCATGCTCTAGTAGCCAATCCTTGTTAGTACACAAATTCTTGTACTCCATTATAGGCCACCCATTTGAATCCATGAAGAACTTAAATTGCTTTGCCTTGGAATGCCCTCTAGAAAGTCACCGCCTGTGCCTAGATAACCATCGCAAAATTCCTTGAAATTGGGAACCTCCTCAATTAAATGGGGAATGACAGGTTGTGTTTCACAATCCATAAAGGATTTCATAAGTTGTGGGATTGTTGGATAGTCATTTGTATTCAACTTCGAGCTCCATCGGACGAACATGGCATCTATATCTTCGTGCGTGTGTCCAAATATAAGGAAGTTCATGTAAACTTCACAAAAAATCCCTTTATATACAAGGAGTGAACAAAAGGCCAAAAGACATCTATTCTTATTGTTCCGTGAAGCATTTTCTAGCTGCAAGACTAGTATAGGGGGCAAAGCTTGAGCAGGAACAGGAGCATCAGGTTGAGGAAGAAGGGAGTCAACGCATGTATCTGAACCTTGCAGAAGTGCATTGGATAATGTTGATTGAGTATTAGCATTTGAAAAGAGGTTACGAGGTTGTCCTTCGAGATCACGCAAGAGCTTTGCAAGAGATCCAATGGATGAGTTAGAATTTGCGCGTAAGATGTCAAGACCATAGTGCACGTATTTAACATCTCCATAACCATGGGCAATCATTTCCATAACTGCAACATGCATTTCTGTGGAAGAATCTGTTGCCTTGGTCTTGTGAGAAAAGTGTGGGGACGCGGTGTTGGAGTGATCCATCTTATCATGAATGATGTTCAACAGCTTGTGAGGAGAATCATCGGAAACAGTCCGATTGAAATAGTATAGTTCTCTATGTGCCTGTTGAGAGATGAGGTGACTTTCCAATTTATTTGACAACTTCTGTTGTGCATACGATAGAGGTGTGCAAGCGCTTTGAAGTTGCTTGAATCTATCACACAGGCCACATCGAGAAAAAGTATCACCTCGGGCCTTTGGGGCAAATTCTGGAAATGAAGAACGCCGAATGTTACTTAGGCCACCTGAGGAAATTGGCGACAACTCGAACCTTGTATTCATCTCATTGATGTGAGCTAACTTGTCACTCTAACAGAACGCAAATGGCAACATTGTGGGAGGGACTTTTTCACCAATCACGAGCGTCCTTGTCTTGTGAGGCATTTTGTCAGCATCAGAAACTATGAGCGTACGAAGCGTCAAAGTTGCTTGGACTGTATGTCGTCGGAGTTTTTTCAACCCCACATTCCGGTGACCCTCAGCTTGTTTCCCACTTTTGGACATTTCCCTCTACCTGTAGAATGTAGCTCTAGAATACCATGAATGACCCACCAAGCAGTAGGGCACACTTCTCTACCTTTCAAGGTAATCCACTCCAATCCTGCCAGGTCCTTGTCGATATGTCTATGGACCTCAAGGAGACACTTCTTACGAGCATAGACCCCATCATTCACATGCAGTTGAGAGCGGAAATGGTTGTAAGCAATTTCCATCACAACACAATTGTGTGGAGACTGCAACAATAGATGTTGGCGCTAACAAAGAATCTTTCTTGGGTGGAGCAACATTCCCTACTCTATAACGCATAGAGTCATATGAACGAATACCTTTCCAATTTTTTCGATTTACTGCTTTCGTAGCCTCCTTGTACTTATGAGTCTGCTCATGGTCGTAGAGACTCACGCCATCAAGCAAAACATGTTTCGTTTCCCATGCATGGAAGGACCACATATGTCCGGATGGGAAATGCTCCTCAGATAGAGACTCCGCGATTTGCACCATAACACACTATAAGAAAATCATCGAATTTTAGACGTCTTAAGATTTGGGTAGATCACTTTTAAGATGTCGTGTTGTTTTGCAAATGGTCTTGTAAGATGAGAAGATAACTTGTCGTTTTGAAGATGTCGTCAAGTAGGAGTGCGGAATGACTTAAAGACATCCAAAGATACGTGGATGTTTTATAAGCTGTCTATTTAGACATCGCGTTAGACTTGAAACTGCCACGTTGGCAAGAAATTCCGGTTTCACCAAGTAAAAAATTCTGAAAGTTACCGATACGGGGGTAGAAAGTAGCACGGTTGTAAAAAAAACATGATAATGGGCAGCGGTTTGTAGAAGGACAAAAAAAGGAACTTCATCCTTTTAAATACTCTTTTGTCATATAAGCATTATAATTTTATTTTGTACAACTAAAAATATCGTAATATGAATTTCATAATATGAATTTCATAACATTAATCTTATAATTTCAGATATTTTCATTTACAGCTATTTATCTATATGGTAAACAAAAGTCCACGTCAGAAGAGAGCACATGTCATATAATGTCTATGCAGTGTCTACGTAGACATTTAAATAGATGTCTTATAAAACATCTTAGAAGACATTGTGTTATTGGTATAATTCTCATCGACTTCAGTGGATGAACAGAGGCGGCTAGGGTTTATTGCTGCCGCCATAGTTAGGTCATAAGACTTTTAAGTAGAAGTAGAGGCCACACGAAGCTCATTTTTGCCTTCATTTTTAGAAAGAGTTAGTGTTCAGAGTGTAGAGGCTAGGGTTTGCTTCTTCATGATGTTAAGGTTTGTTGCCGCTGCCATAGTTAGGTCATGAGACCTTTAAGTGGAAGTAGAGGTTGGCAAAGCTCATTTCTGCCTTAGTTTTTCTAAGGAATTAGTGTTTAAAGTGTAGAAGATTTCAAAATTGTTTCCATTCAGTTCAAAATTACTGTTAAGTACAATAAGAGTATAGTAGTTGTAGAGAGAGCCATGAAACTTGAGAGTTACTAGATTTCAAAAGCATCATATACAAGAAACCCTAGGACTTGTAGTATTTGATTTTTTGTGGAAGAAACCCTAAAACTTGTTATGGAAGAAACTCTATGACTTACAATATCTGCTTTGTTGTGGAAAGAACTTTGAAGCTTGATTACTTGTGGTTGATAACCTGAAAATGTCATCAGATGTCTATGATGATCTTTGCAGGGATGTCTTAGAGCATGTTTATGAAGATGTCTAAAAGTATGTCTAATTGTGATGATTGAATTCTGTTTTGTAAGGTGGACATGAGGGGTTGGAGTACCTGTACGGTACTAAGGAAAGCTTAAAGAACACATGAACATAGAAGAAGTATGCCAAAGTAAGTGAGTTGCTATTTTTTCACAACTTCTTAGAGGCGGCAAAACACGATCTGAGGCCGCGAACAGATTTCTGCATGGATGTTTATGACATTTTCTGCAATGATGTCTTCAACAATGTCTTCAAGGATGTCTTCAAGGATGTCTTCAAGGATGTTTTCAAGAATGTCTTCAAGGATGTTTGCCTGAATGTCTAAGCAGATGTCCGCAAGAATGTCTAACTGTGTTGATATTTTGAGGTCATGATGAAAACTATATCAATCTAGGTAGTGCAATTAAATGGAAGTAAATCACAATTTTTTGCCTTTACAAACTCCTTGTTTAAATGCAGTCGATATTGACTTATTGAACATGTGCAGCGACATGACATGCACATGACCGTAGAGGTATTGACCGCAAGCTTTGGTAGTAGAGGGACAACGTGGAGGGACATCGTCTTCAAAGACATCCTAAAAAACATTTTGTGAAATATTACAAAAAACACCTCCAAAACATCCTCGCAGACATCTTCAAAACATCATATAAGACATCTTATAAAACATTTTTTAAGACCACAGAAAACATCATATACACATCCTGCAAAGCATCATCTAAGACATCATGTAATATGAAAGTAATTAGTACAATGTCTAAGTGGACGACTCCGACGATGTGCTTAGACTACTAAACACATCACCGTAGACATTGTAAAATGTCTCATAAGACTACGCAAAAGGTCTCATTAAACATCCTTATATGTCTCGTAAGACATCCTTAGATGTCTTTCAATGTTTTTTATGACGATTATTTCAATATAAAAGCAGTCAAAACTATGCTGACATGGCATGCCACGTCGGATTTTTCCCAGTGCCACGTCAGATTTTCCCGGGTGCCACGTCAGATTTTCCCGAATCCAAGTTGGATTTTGGCGCCGCCACGTCACAATTTAATTGACCACAGAAAACTCCACATTAGGATGAAATTCATCGTCATGTGGCACTACCCGTCTACATGGCGCTGATGTGTCCTCCAGGTGACCCACTTCTTACCCTCCCAAGTTTACCTTGACACGTCATATTTTCCAAGAGATCTTCCTATATTTCAAATGTCTTCTTGATGTCTTCATAAACACTTATTCAACTTTTAGTCTAAAAGCCATTGTTAAGACGTTTAATCGACTTTAGATGTCTTATTCAAGACATTTAAATTTCAATGGTTTTCTAATAGTGACCTAATTTTCACCAAGAATTAAGCCTTCTATCTCGTCATCCACATCCGGATCCAAGTTCTGGCACAATACTTTGGCCACGTCCAGACCTTCATTGTTGCGAAGGGTCACAACTTTTAAGATCCATTTAGCCCGAGATATGCAGTCGTAGACAGCGACACTAGGAGCCAAAGAAGGCAATGACCTTGCAAACTCTTCTGGATGATGCATATCCATCCTGCAAGGAAATCAACAATATATACCATAATTAAGTTCATTTGGACGACTAAGAGACTAACAGAATTCATGAGGAACACTTAAATCAACCACCGGCAAAAATGACATTGAAGTATCACGAATATGATAAAGACGAAAAGAAGAGCGTTGTAAGGGACACAAATCGACGGCTCAACGATACCATACTAACAGTAACTGTCTCCAAGCTGTAAAGTGAAGATAGAAACCTGACAGTATAATATAGAACACTACAGTGAAATAAGCGAAGCTTATCGTCGACTCGACGATATCCACAGCAACTGACTAATGGTCGGTAGTTTTCCTACAGTCCTACAGATAGAGGCTATCAAACCTAACTAATATACTACTTGTGAGTTGTCCGTACAACAACATAGAGTCTATCTTCATAGCCGATAGCCTTATCAATCAAAGTTATCGTCGACCCGACGAAAATCTTGATAGTCGACCGCATATTTGGAAGATAAAATACTCCCCGACCGTGGATTGAAGGGGTATCGTTGACCTGACGATAACCACCAACGTTACAAATGATATAAAACTTAATATACTACTTCGTGGGCAGCTTTGAAGATATCGTCGACTCGCCGATAGCATGCCATGGAATCAATATTTTAAATTTACATTCTTGTATGGGGTAACATAAATATAATCGTCGACCCGACGATAACATGGCATGGTACCAAACGACATAAGAGTTATCGTCGACACAACAATAATTTGGCATACATAAGAGGTTAACATAAGAGGTTATCATAAGAGTTGTTGTCGACACGACGATAACCTGACATACTAAACATTTCAATATGAAGTGAACCTACTAGTAATCACAATGGTTATCATCAATCCAACAATAATCAGGCGTAAATTTTTCGAAGATTGCACGCCCCTCGAGGTGACCCTCAAGGTTATCATCGATCCGATGATGGCACAGATCCCAAGGCATTTTGGAATTATTCGGCGTAAAGGGCGCAATGTAAGTTGTCAACAAAGGTTTGTTAACAAAAGTTAACACAGATACAGCAACAATCAACTCAACCAAAACACTACAGAAAAATCGAAGAACAATAAACACAAATAAAGACGACAAACAATAAACAAAAACAAAGACGATCAGCTCGACAACAAGAGGCGGATTATACATTCTATACAATCGCAAAAGGAAGTGTCGTGGAATGTTAGCTAACCTGCGGCGGAAGTTAATAGCCAACACCGTGAAGTAGCGCCCAGAAATTGATAGAAAAGAAACTGAAGAAAGGAAGAGAGAAAGCGCAGAATAGCAGCGCCTCAAGCGGACGGAAGAGCAGCGCAAGAACTTGACCGGAGTTTACACAACGCAAAGAGCCTTGAGGAAAAAGAATGCTGAAAGCCAAGGCAGTTCCTCGCGCAAAGTATACCAGCAATCAAAGGATGAATTCCGCGCGCAAGGAAAGAGCGGGAATAATTTGCGGCCAAAAATAAAATTCAAACGGTCATTGTTCAAACGGATCTTCTTATAAGACATATTCAAGATAAGATCCGGCTAATAAATGAGGACCCAGAACTTTTGTAACAAATTTATTAACGAACTTTTGTAACGAATATACGTCCCAAATAGCATCCTCCATGAAATTCCGCTTTGTGGAACAAATACATATTTAGAGGCTTACAAAATAAAACCTCAGGGTTTAGGGTTTAGGGTTTAGGGATTAGGGTTTAGGATTTGGGATTTTGGTTTTAGGGGTTAGAGTTTAGGGTTTAGGGTTTAGGATTTGAGGTTTTGGTTTTAGGGATTAGAGTTTAGGGTTTAGGGTTTTGTAGTTTAGAATTTAGGGGTTAGGGTTTAGGATCAATGCTTAGGGTTTTAGGGGTTAGTAAACTCAATTTGAGGATTTTTAAAGAAAGGCTATAAGCTTTCGGCTTAAATAGTTGGTTAAGTTCTAAAAAATTATGTAATGAAGGTTATTATAAGTAAATGTTTTTGTTTGGGGTTAACCAATGTAAATTTTTCTAATATTGTTATCACTCATTCACCATTTTACTTTTACAATATATAACATTTGAATTTTAAAACTTGGCGTTAGAATTACGTTTGTAAATACTTAAAGTAGCATAATGTAGGTTGAATATTAACCTTAGAATTCAATATGAGTAAAATGTATGTTCTAAAAATTATTCTAACTTAATATACGAGACTATATAACCAAACTTAAATGCAATAGTTAGCAACTTCAAAAGAATGTATATATTCATTAAGTTTACTTAGAGTTTCAAATTTCATAATTTTATTTGAATTGTGTTGTTGTGTAAAGTGCATATTTATGTAGCTTCATAGTACAACCTATTCTAGTTTGGACTAACAGATTGAGATTATGTATTATTAAAAGCTTTCAAACTCTTCTCTCCTAAATACCTAATAGCTCTACCATGATACAAAACTATAAACCTATAGAAGATGTCCTAGGCTGTTACTTATATTCATGTACAATTACTTAAGTAACTAGATTGTTTTTTCATAATTCTCTCAACTAATTCTCCAAGAGTCCTTATAAGACAATTAAATTTGCTCTATTATTTTATAATAAATAATAACTTCAATTCAGACTAATAAAAGATAGTTGTTTATGTGCCCTTTAAAGTTCATAGTATCTTCTCCTTATATAATATCTCTTAGCCTCATCCACATTCTAGTTTTATAACCTAGTTCTTATCCTTATATATAATAAAAAAAAAATATAACCTTTGACAAATATTGACAAACGTTATATGTATATCATATGTATAGTTTTATCCATTTTATGCGTAACTTATAATGTTATTAAGTACCAAATTTATTCTTAAAATATTCTGCTTAGTATCTACAAATATTTTATAGTTTTAGGGTGTTAAATTCTTTGTAAAGATATAATCTTATATGTATGCTTGCTTCTAATTTCTTTGCTATCCAATAAATTGTATATTGTTATCTATGCAACAAACTCTTATTGAAATATGGTAATATTTTTAAAATGCCTTGTATAATTCATGGCTATAACGCAAGGACATAATTCAAAACATTATGAAGATTTGTTACATATAAATGAAACTATATGAAAGTAATAATACGACAACCATGAAATATACTTAAGTAACATAATTAGACTAGAGTACTTGTTAGTGGATAAAAGAATCCATATTGTACTTTAACTTATAAACACTACGTCCTCATTTTAGCAAAAAAACACAATTCAAGAAGTAAAAATATTTTTTAACAATGGAGGTAATCAAACTCTATGCATTTGTAGAAAGCATACTTATTTATAGTTAAAGTAAAGGACAAGTCTTTAAAGTATCTCTATTATAAACTTAACTCGGATAGCACAAACATCTAAAAGACTTAACCCTAAACCTTAGCAAGGTCACTGTAAAAATGATCACTACGCGTATGTGGAGAATGGAGCTAATAACCTCCTTATAGAAAACCATGATTTCCAACTACCAAGCCAAAGCTTTATGTGCTTTAACCTACAACATATAATACCACTACAATTTGAGGGGCTTAGCAATGTTTTCTACAGCAATGTTCCTCAAGTTTTGCAACATTTTTCACTGAAACATTGCTCAAGTTTAGCAACAATTTGGAACTTGCTTGTCCATCGTTTCCAAAAAAATAAGCAAAAATCTTAAAAAACTAAGCAACGGTATCAAATTACCAAGCTGCAACGTTATTTACAATCTAGTAAAAAATGTTGCCTACATTCTTGAGAACGTTGGTCAAACAAGTTTTAGAAAATTGCTAGACTTAATCAATGTTTACGCAAAAGCAATATTTGTTACGCTGCAAACCCTCTTAAGGCCTTCAAAATAAGGCCCGGGTAAAGGTCTTTGATTATACAAAGATTGTGTTGTTATTCTGGATAAACACAGTAAAGAAATTGTTTTAATTGCTTTATTTACACCTTTTGAAACTATGGAGGTGGAGGAAAAGAAAGAATTGGAATTTTTTACAATCAATTTGGTACAAGAAATATTGCCAGGTTCCAAAAAAAATTACTACAAACAAAGCTCATGTAGATGGAACGGGAGATATGCATGGCTTGGGATGGAGGCCTGGATTTAATAAAGGTTATTTCCTTAGATGTTATAATATATCATCAGGTCTATTGAAGACACTTGGAACCTAGAGAAATGGGCAAAAAATATAAAAGTTATTAGACCCTGAATCGAAAATTTTTATCATATTAAATTTTCCAATCTATGTAAGCAAGTATATGAGGTAACTCTTACAGAAGCTCAAGAGGTAAGAATCCCTAATTTCGGAAAAAGTTTTCTTAAAGATTTGCAATCTGATGAAAAGGCTCTTCCTTCTTCATTGACTTATACCTGACGAGACTTTAGTAACAAGCTTCATAAGGATGATGATTTCCAATCGTATTTCTATGGGATTTGGATCCCCACTAAACTCCATAATAGAGAACGAGCATCCCAAAAAGATGGGTTTTTATTTATAGGTGGAGAATTTTTATTGCCAAATTATGATCTACATATAGATTTTGGGGCATGTGATGGAGTTACTAGTTTAATTTGGCGAACTTAAACAGATTTACATCGAATATGTCCTTCAACAACAACAAAAGGATTTACTAGGATTGGAACATCTATCCAAATTAATCGAGTACGAGTGTAGAGAATTAAATGTCTAGTTTCAAGAGGAGAAACTGAATTTGATGTTAATACTAAAATTTTAGATGTTGGTACAATTATATCTCAAAAATCTCAGTATTTGTAAACTCTATTATTTTATGGATTCAATGATATCTGCATCTTGTCCCTTCATTTTTATTTGAGGACTTATTAAAATTTTCTTTTCAACATTTTATACTTTATGGATTTATAGATAAAGGCTTAGTCCAAAATGGCCTCAACACATTTTGAGGTTGTCTTGGGCTAAGTTCAAAATCGTGTCATGACATTTTGACGTTTCTTGGGCTAACTCCATACCGATTCAAAATTCATCATCTCAAATACCTAAAATTATTATTATTAAAAAAGATTATATCATAGATAATATTGTCTACGTTGATTAGAAATTTTATGCTATTTAGGTGATATTCAAAAAATTGGATAATAAAAAGTAGTACACGTAGAAACTGTGGTGCTTGCTATTGATTTTATTTCTGATCATATGTTCATTGTATCATATTTTGTTGATTGTAGCGGCTACGTAAATGAATCTTACGATACTTGCAATGTGATGGTTCTCTTTAAGGTAGGAGAATGCAATAAATCTTACATTCTTGCAATAAGATAATTTTTAAAGGTCGCAAAACAAAGTCGACAATACGTAAGAACATGAATGTTGCGAATTTCTAGCCGTCCGACGTGTATTGGCAAGCGTGTCTCCACTATTTGCTAAAATGTTTGGTCATGACGTGAAGGAACAACTTACTTCCATAGTGCAAATCTTTGATATGACCATCGATGCTTTGCAATTGTTCTTGCTTCTCCACTACATCACCAACAGCCACATCGATGGAGGTATATGACAGCTAAACGATGCTATTGACAAAAACGTCAAAAAGTTTGAAAAGCCGTGATGAAGTATTAAGTAGAGAGTAGACTAGAGAATGTGTATTTGTTTGCTTTACTTTGAAATTTGAATCATCACAATGGCTAGAATCATCACTGAAAATAAGCACATTATTCTAGTTGAAATATAAGTACCAACAAACATTCAAAAACTAAACGTAAGAAACAAAACTTAGTGCCAATGCAACTACAGTAATTAGGTAGATTAGTGTTAGATTTTTGTAAGAATTGAAAACGTTATAAGTTTTTACTTTTGGTAACAAAAAATTACCAAGGGAATTGAGTCCAATACTATAGAAGGATCCCCATCGTGACCAATGTAGAATGTAAAAATATTTACGAACAGTAAAAACTTCTAACATATTTATATAAATTAGTGTACCTAATACTTATCTACCTATTTAGTTTAGTTTTCTAACACATAACAAAGCTTAGAATAGAAATAATTAAACGCAAAACCATAATTTTGTGTTCTATATTTAGTTTTGTAAATTTTGTAAATTTTTAATTTGTTTGGTTTTCTAAATTTTCTAAATTTTTAATCTGTTAATTTTATATATTTAGTTTTCTAATTTTTTATTTTATTTTTTGAGATTATCATGTGTATGGGTATAGTCATGCATGACAATGCCCATGCACATGATAATTTCATGTGCATGGCGGCCATCATAGGGGCATGATGACCCCCCCCCCATCGCCTTTTCTGCTCACTTTTATCTTTCCATCTTCTCATGTTCTCCCTCGCTTGCTGTAGCTCGCCTCTCACGCTTATGCAGTCGCAGCCACCTTTGTTGCAGCTCGAGCCGCTCTTCACTGTCGCTTCTGCATTCGCTCCGCTCGCCGTCCCGCTCTTCTCTCTCGTTGTGCAATTGTTCGCTATCGGTCTCCCGCCGATTTTTAGCCTCCGCGTTCGTTCTCGTGCAGCGGTTTAGGGTTGCAGACAGGTTCTCGTGCAGCAATTTGGGAGCACTTCGGCCATTGCGATTCGGGAGCACTTTGGCCATTGCGATTCGTGAGCATTTTGGCAGTTGAAGCATTTAGGGTTTGCAGCGCAAAACCTCTTCGGCGCGTTGGAGGTTAGTTTCTTGCCTCCACTTAGTTGCTGGTTTCACGCTTAGTGATGTGCTTAAACTCGGTGGGTTGTTAGATTCGATTACCGTTCTCATGCGTTTCTGTTTGATTTGCTCGTATTGGGACTTAGACAGTCGGGGTGCCAGGACTTGCCGAGTACTGAGACAGTCCGGCACTTAGAGCAATTCGGGACAATCCGGGTGGCAAGACTTGGCCGGATTCGGCACCGGCCACTCAGCGATTCGGTAGCACTACGGCCATTGCTGACGGCAGTTGGAGCAATTAGAGTTTAGCAGGGTTTAGCATTCAACAGTACGTACGCTTGAAGCATATGTCAGTATTTTGTACTGTATATTCTCAGTTATTTTGTATCGCAGGTTTCAGATTCTAGTAGAGATTCATGCAATTCTAACGACCTTGTTGTTTATAGGAAGCTCTATCACTGTATTCTTGTACTGACAAAATTGAAATCATATAATCTCTCAAGATCATCAAGACGAAGGCGAAGTCTACCTACAAGGTGATTATTCTTTAGTCGGATTAGGGTTTCTAAATGGCCTTATCGTCGGGTCGACCATACAAGGCTTCAAATGGCCTTATCCTTGGGTCAACGGTACAAGGCTTCATCAGGCCTTACATGTAGTAAAATGAAGAAATAATACTTTCTATAGCATAGTTAGGAAAGTTATCGTCGAGCCGACAATAATATAATCGAAAAAGAAACATGTAAATCTAAAATAAACAAGGATATCGTTGGCACGACGATAACCTTCAGTATTGTCAAATTGTACAATATAGAGAAGTGAAGTTAGCCATTGATAGAACATTCTACAACAGACGATGTATAGATATGACGTCTATATCGTTGGTCCGACGATAGCTAGCTTCGAGGTAGCTAGCTTGGACACTACAGGATAGAAATAAGTGAGATATATCTCTATTTAGTTCCCAGAGAATGCATGAGAGCTTATCGTTGATTTGACGATGAGCTGTTAAGATTATTCAAAAAGAGTATTCTAAAACGCTCATATTGTCGAACCGACGATACCCTGCGTAGCGAAGCGATGAAAAGTCTAGCAACAGATTCATGACGCTGATCCCAATCAGATAAATAGAAATTGTAATAGTACGTTATCGCCGAGTCGAAGATAGCAAGAATGTAGAAGTATGGCGGAAGGTGAATGATTATTCCTTGTTCTCACCGTAGACTATGTAAAAAATAGATGGATCATGTGATTCATCTCTTCCATTTTCGAGAGATATCAGAGGACTGTATCGTCGGGTCGACAATACAAAGCTAAAAAAGAGTTCAAAATTAATTGCATAGTGGTGAAACGTACAACACAAATCCTTGACGCTAATCTGAGAAAGATAAAATAGCGGAAACTGTAGCATACAATTACAAAGTTACCCTGCATCACCTTGAGCCGTTCGTGAATCCGTTGCAAGACGAGCCATTTTTCGAAGAAATGGCTGAGACATATGGAGATCTCTGTCAATTCAGGCCACACGTTCAAACATGGAATTTTGAAGTCAGCAAATTCAAGAATTTCGTGTTCATTTGATACAGGGCGAAAGGATCATCTACATATCTACCATGGAATCACAACGAGAAGGAGACCATCATCCAGTGCCACAGAGACATCTATATCATCATCGTGCTCCGTGCAATGGACGAGAATGGATTCAAGCAAGATCATTGTCACTCTATTGTCATCGATACAACAAAGGAGCATGGAAAACTTGACATTCAGGACCTCATGACGTACTTTGAGCGTTCCAAAATGGCCTCCCTCAATAATGAGTTCATCAGGTTGAGATATGTGAGCGGACCAAGTGGCTCTGCAAAGTCCATCGCAAATCAACTCATGAGGATCTTCCAAACACTCAATCGATACTCCCTGGCAAACGTCTGCTTGGAACCCGCTGCACGACGAACACCAGTGCAACCGAATCGGGGTGTGTCAACTTCATGCCTGAACTTGGCGTTCACCCCTTCCAGATCTGCAGGTAGAGGAGTAACGCCGAGTCAGCCTCAATTCGAGCGTAATAAGAGAGCACCACCTTCTACAGATGGAGCTGGGTCGAGCCGCAAGCGTAAGAAACCCACCGCAGCCGCCCAAGTATTACAATAGTACCGACTCAAACTACGGGGAGTTTAGGGTCAGCCCTAACAAACGTGACCGCTAGAGCCGGTACTTCTAATGAGAAGCTGGAGGAATTCGAGAAAACCGCGAACTTACAAAAGCAGTTTTGGGATAATCACAAGGACTGCTTCCTGCTGAATATGAACCCGATGGAAGTAAATATTGTTCAGTGCATACTGGCAAAGGATCAGTATGTTATCCGAACGTTGCAGCGGGACATGGTTGAAGGAGTCGCCAGAGAACTTGTGTAGAAGATCGATGTCAAGCAGAGACAAAAAATCTGCCTAACTCCAGTGGATTCTAAAGGAAAGCTGCTAAAGAACAAGCCCGAAGAATGGGATGAGATCAAGGATGGGAAGTTCATAATCATCAACGTGCAGCTGCTGCAGCATAGCGTTTGAGCATCAAAACAACTCCAGCAAGAAGGATGTGGAGAGGTTCAGCGCAACGAGCTTCGCAAATGAAACGCCTACATCATCTAGACCATGGACGCCACTAAACTTTGAGCGATCTCAAAGTTCTACAACAGCACCAACCACCTAGATCATGCGCAACCATCATGGGAAAACCAAGTAGTGGCGTATAGAAATATTTGGATAGCCCTGAAGCGCTCAACTGATGTATTCTCCAAAGCGGTCACGAGAAGTAACAAGGCGGTGCACAATGTCATCAAGTTCAAGGTAACGATTTGATCTCAGATGGCTATCGTCGGGTCGACGATACCTCTGATGCTAACGTTCCTCTTGCTTCACAATGCTAACGTTAACTGATTTACTTACGCAGAGCTTCACGGATGCTGCGACGGAGACATACCAGAACATTAATCCAACATCGGATGGGGCACGCATAAAGTCCGGAGCCAATCTGAAGAATGAGATTCAAATCATCACCCTACCGGACCATAAGTTCGACTTTTGGGAAAGGTTTCTTCAGAAGCATGCTGGCGGCAAACTAATCGACCATGTCTCGAAATTGCCTTTCAACAAGACAAAGACCTACAAGTCTAAGAGTAACAAGCTGAAACGGGAGTTCTTCAGGCGATGCGGATGGTTCACCGATACAGACTTCACCATCATGCCAAGGCATGTACTTGGGGAAACTCCGGGACGGACGGCACCAAATCCGAAAGTCACTGTTGGGAGATATCTGGAGCTTGTCGCGGACAACCTTGCGTGCGTCGACTGGGTGGAGAGAAAGAAGCGCAAGAAAGTTGTGCTTGAGGATATCATTTCAATCAAGCCCTCCCTCAAGCTTATTGACGGCAGCGGCTACACCATTGATGCCACATAGAAGGCGTGGAAGATCAGGCACCGGTTCACATCGGCGAGCTGGGATTTTCTCTTGACATATCCCAGCGCGGAGTACTACAGGAAGCGCCTCCGCAACAAGGCAAAGACAAAAAATGCGGTCGAGCTGGAGCAGCCGCATCCGGAGGTGGTGCACATGTACAAGAGTTTCATGACGCTGAAGTACCGTTCAAAAGAGCCTCTTGAGAGTGTGCAAATTAGAGGGCTAGACTTCAAATCGAAGGCTTTAGTCATGAGCAGCGATTACACCTACACTTCACGTGAGGTGAATTTGGCACTTCTCGACTTGCGCAATGTCCCACACTCGCCAGTGACCGAGACGAGCGAAGCCGTTGACTCATTCCTGGACTTTCTTCGGCATCATCTAGAGCCCAAGATCTCAGAGCCCAACGTCTGGCTGATTGTCTTTTCTGGAAAATAAGACCAGAAGGTTGCATCAAAGTTTGCAGCTAGAGAACTTCCTCAGTATGAGCCGTCTCTGTCTACTTACGTACCGAGTAAGGCGGATATGCTAAAGAACGTCAGCAGCAAGAAGACCGCAGCGAACGTGACACTTCTCTTCCTATATAAGAAAGGGAGCAATTTAGCAAAAGCTGCGAAGAAGTGTGTCAGGAAGAGGAGTGATACACCAGCTAATCGCTTGTACTATTTAGAAGCGGCCAGAAATATGGAGGCAAAATGGCGGGTGTATCCAACTGAGCTCCGCAAGGATTCTACTTCGAGATACTTGCCGCGTGCGCGTCAGTGAAGGAAAATGTCATTGGCATTCAAGCGGGTGCGAAGTTCCTTCTCGTCACAAAGGTAACCACTCGTATACCATTCTTTGGTATCGTCGTGTCCACGATACCTTGAGTTATTTATTTCAACTCTGTGCTTTATAGTATCGTCAATACGACGTTAAGTTCATGTATAACTGTGGTTTGAAACTATTTATCAACTGTAGAAACGGGCCTTGTACGTTAATAGTTCTTAAATTTTATTGTCGGGTCGACGATTATGTAATCTAACAGAGTGACATGTATACGTCACATGTTCGGAGCTCACTACTACAGGTTTGTAGATCGTGAGGACGTGAAGAGCGAAATCAAAATCCCGGCTATTGCAGAACGGCTTGACATGAACGATTTCATGCACTCGAACTCGCCATATTCGATAGATTTTGTTCGTCTGGGGGGTCACGCAGGGTCCCGTAATAGTGCACTCCGACTCTCCTTAGTCGCCACCGATGAATCTAGACTCTCCAGCCGAAGGTGGGTTCGGAGTAATGCGCCAACCTGAAGAAGTAGGAGCACATGTTACCAATGATCAGGGCATCCAAGGCATCGATCAATTCGGGATGAATACGATCCGAGTCTGCTTGAGGATGGATTTCAAGCGAGTTTTCCCCCTTGCACAAATAGATATTCAGAGGGCCGGTTCATCTCAGAAATCCATCGACATGGGGACTGATTCTGATTACGAGGCGCAACAAAACCATCGTTTAGATGAGGAGGATTCGAAGGGTGATGGACAAGCGAATGGTATTATGCGTTTGGAGGACAACCCCTTGGAAGGCCAAGAGGCGCCCTCACAGAATGAAGACGTGCATGATTACGATTCCTATTATGAGGATGCCATCCAAGATGACGCCGTCCTTGATTTGGCTCCGATAGAGGTAGGACAGCATGGTGTGGTCGTCCAAGGCGGTTCTCGAAATGTCGAGGATCGTCTGTCCGGCGATGCTGAGGAGCCTGTCGGGGAACCTTGTCCTGACTCCGAAAAGGAGCAGGGGTCACATTGTCGGGACGACGATGTACAAGAGGATGTGGTGGATCTCCCTCAAGACGGTGCAAGGGTTGAAAGAGTCGATCGTCGTGCCGACAATGTACAAGATGAGGATGTAGATACTCGACATGGCGGTGCAGGGGTGGAACAAAGCCAGGCTATAGAGCCTTAGCATGATGGGGCCGATCGTGGTGATGGCCAAGCTGCAGTGGATCGTTGACTCAACGATTGGGACGCAGTGGGCAGGCAGGTCATCTCACATGCGAGGGAAGACAGGCCCATGCGCGGGCAAAGGCAAACACGGAATTCTGCAGTCGGGAGCAGACAGGACATTTTACAGGCAAGGGTAAACCGGGTATCCCGTAGGCGAAGGCAGACAGGGCGTCCAACTGGCGAGGACAGACAAGATACTCATGAGTCGCAGGCACGCAAAGTCGTGGGTGACGATGACGATGTAGTTGTCACCCAAGTTGTCGAACAACGGGTGCCAAGTCTCTCAGAGATCATTAATCTTCCTAGCGATGTCAAGTTCGATAAACCACACTCATCAGACGAGGATGACGAGGAATGCGTAGATCCGGACGCCGTGGAGTACTAAATCATGACGGCCCCCGACGGCAAGCGGATCAAGTTCGAGAAGGGATATTGGGAGAAGGACGAGGATAAGAAGGCAAAGAAAATCAGGCAGGCTCAGGAGAAGGAGGAGGTGAAGGCCGAAAACAGTGAGTTAGCTCAAAATCAAGCCGAGTCAGACAAGATAGTGGAACAACTGCAGGCTCAAATGGCACAGATGCAGTTGTTGTTGAGCCAGACCGGGCTCAATCTTGGTGCCGACGTTCTGTCTTCTCCATCGCTTCCTCCATTGACATCCGCCCCCTCTACACCAATGCCTCCTGCGTCAACGTCGTCCCACCGTCCTCTTGCTGAACTCATGGTCCTGAATACGCCATTGCCTCCTCCTTGTACATCTGCTCCTCTACCTCCTCCAAAAAAACAACAACCTCTTCTAGCAACTTCTGATCATCGCCCCAACGATGATGGAGTTGCGATCCTCGCCGAGGCTCCAGTGTGCGTAGCATCAACTCGTGCGGGCTCACCTCATCGTCAAGCCGACGATGAAGGTGGTGATGTCCCCTCCGGCACTGCAGATTGTGTGGCTCTAAACCCGGTGGAGTCACCTAATAATCGTACCCACGATGAAGGTGTTGTTGTCCCCTCCAGCACTGCTTACTGCGCGGCTCCAACCCCAGTAGGCTCACTTGCTCGTCGAGCCGACGATGAGGGCGCAGCGGTCTCACTCAATACTGCCGATTCAACTGCTCCAACTTCGGCTGTGTCTCCCGATCGTCGAGTCGACGATACCAGTTGAGCAGTCTTCTTTACAAACAAGGAAGTCATAGAGTCGACTCCTCTCTGCAAGTTGTCAAAGATTCCATCCACCGTTGAGGGGCTTGTCGACCTCTGTAAAGCGTTTTTCAATGGGTTAAAAGAAACCCAAAGAAGGTAGATAGGGGAGTTCTTTGTCGGGAGAGTCTAAGTCGGTCAAAGTTATGCGATTATGGTCACAAATAGAAGATAAACCAACAATGATTTAGAAATAATTATAGATACTCATTCTTTATTCACTAACACTTTCTTTTAGCTCAATGTATAATTCCAGTTCCAAGTATTCATGTGTTCCATTTAATTATTTAAAGTTCATTGTCTTCACAATTTATGTATTTCAAAATAACCCAAAGCATACACACAAGTATACTCCAATTCTCATGTAAACAATGAGATTTACAATTTATCCGCAAAGCTTTCAACTTCTTCTCTCACAATATTTATACTTTCAATTTTAAACACAAGCGAGTGGTTTGGAATTTCTTATCATTCTCAACAATGTTTACAAGTTCCAAACTTATTCTCCAATTCATTCAACATTCATGGTTCCAATTTTATATTTTATTATTAATTGATTATTCATCAAGTATCATTTATATATTTCTTACTTTGTTGTTAAAACAACAATTTGTTTTACAAACTCTTCCACAACTCCAAACTCAATCTTCACAATTCACAAATTCACACTTCTTATGAGTGCGGGATACACATTTCACTCTTATGTGTTCAAAAAACAAATGAGCTTCTTTCTTCTACTTGTATCTATCAATTTTGTATTCACAACTTCTCATTTCACTCATGAAGGTTCATTTGCTAGCTTTACACTCAATTTCCCTTCTAATCTTATTTTAGACTTCCATTCACACTTAAAAAGGAAAATGAAATGTAATGCAAGTTTTTATCACATGAAAAGTCAAAAACATGCTCAAAGTCCAGAAAGATATATACTACAACCTCTGAGTGCCTGAGACGGCTGCACCACAAGAATCTCCTGCCGTACAACATCATCGGCACGAGGATAATGTTGAGGAAGAATCGCAGGAGAGTCCTCGTGTTGAGGTCAATCCCATAGCCGAAAATGCTCCTGCAGACTTGGATCGTTGCCCCGACGATGCTGTGGAGGACGACAAAGTCAAGAAACTCGACTACGAGTTGGATGCTGTCGACCTTGTGGTTGAGAGCTCGGAACCTCAAACGACTCCTGAAGTTCCTTCTCAGGACCCGGGTGCAGACGACCAGGTACAGACCTCTGACCCTTACTGTTTTGATTGATTCCACGCCCCCACTGGAGTCTCTCATGCCGTGGGAGCGTAGCAGAACTCCGTACTGCTCTTTGTTTCTACTTTGTATCTTATGCTAGTTGATAGGATATCAACTTCAGCTCTTGAGTGCTCATGGCGGACGACATTCAAGTCCGTTGCTCCCGTACTTACATTGTAGTGTACCGCCGTCCCGCATAGTGTAGATAATAGATTTGAGTATCAACTGCGGCTTCCGAAATTATCTCAAATCTAATATGATATCCTTGTTTATAATAATATGCCCATTTTCAAGGCCTTCTTCCACATACATGCCTAATTGTCTTTGCTTGTCAATGTTTATGCTCCACAGTTACCAATCAGTGTTTGCGTGCCACTCTCATTTGAACTGGAAGCAATCTCAAATGGGAGGCCGGATTTGATTAGGACGACTGAAAGCTCCTGTCCACTCCCTCGCTCTCCCATTTCTTCATTACCCGAGGTAACTCCTTGATCAAAACACCATATTCATTATTTTAAGAGTTAATAATCCTCTCAAAATGAAATTAAGAGGTTTTAGAATGATGTTTTGTTGTACACAAATAACTTAGAAAGTTATGAATCTTAAAGTTTCCATTCAAATTATAGTATAATATGGGGGAAAGTTTGTGCACCGTGGAGTTTCTAAGCCGGACTTCCAATTGATTAATATAAAGACCGGAGTAATTTTAAAATGGACACCAAGTCATGAGCTCAGTGGTTGGATGAGAAGGAGTCTCTGTATAACGCAGGTGGTCCGAGTTCGATTCCGATCGGACTCGTTTGAGCAGCTAAAATGTACGCATGACTTGGTACTGCTAAGTGAGCTTCAGCGGGCAAAAAATATTTGCTACCAACCAACCACGTACCCTTAATTGTGACATGTATGACACACACAAACATCAGTGGTGCTAACCAGTACTACCTTTTATAACAAATTAAATACATGTTATCATTTTTAATCACATAAATGAATCGACAAAAGTACTAAATGGAAAGAACAAATCAATACTATAATATAGTATAGAAATATATTTTCATAAATGCGTACAATGTATTTTTGATTTCTAATGAAACCCAGTACCACAAACAAAGTGTTGCTCGAAGTGAGCTAAGTGACTTGAAAATATTCCATATTCCATTGATACTACCAACATCCTAAACGACACATCCTTTTAGATCATTTGGTCTAACATATCTTCTATATTTATAAATGCCTATAATCTTTTGAATTTGAAACAAAAGATTAATATTTCTAAGTCGTAAGACAAAGCCATGACTACGTAGTTGTTACAATACACAAATACAATTGCAATACATATAAGACCTTCAAGCATTAGAAAATTCAACTATAGTATCGTGAATGACTTTAATTTGATCCACCGGAATTTTTAAAGTGCACTCGGTTGTATCCTTCTTGACCTTTGACTTCCATGAAGTCATCAATGAAGCTGTATTCTCCCACAAAAGAGATAGAGTATCGTCAACCTTCCAACGCAATCCTTTGACCGAATCCCATCCATTGTAGGTCTCTTGCACATCTCGATCCCTTGATGTAGGCCGAAAGAATTGAATAAGGATGCAATTTGGCTGCTCGGGGTTTATGTTCGGATCTGACAACGCTCAAGCATTCCACACCGGTCGTGAGTCACCATCAGCAGGCCGAATAGCAACAAAGTATCCTTCATAAACATCACGAGCTACACGAAAAGATGGTTGAGGGCGATCTCGGATCTCTCCAACATATGCTCCATCTTCTCCAAACTCCTCACGAATTTCGCCATCTTCAGCAAATTGGTCCTCCAAAGTCGCATCTATTCTCGACAATGGCCAAAATCTACACATTCGATGGTTGAATGGGAACCTCTAGTCTTTGCCTTCACAACAACGCCAATAGAACACAAGATGTTCATAGCGTCTTCTATACTCTCCAGTTCTATCTTCATCAGACATTGCCTCCCAGTACTTGATAAATCCAGAAATGCCCTTCACAATGTCCTCCACACCCCTCATTGCACGATGCGTCGTAGGAGTTGGATCACCACGTGGCCACAAAGAACGACCTTCCGAGTCCTCTCTCCACAACTTAATTCCGGTTGTATCATTTGGCAACCAATCTTCTGCTGTGCACGAAACCTTGTACTTCATCACAGGACAACCTGTAGAATCCAAAAAAAACTTGAATTGTTGTGCCTTCGTATGACCAACAAGTGCTTCCCCTCCATCCCTGATAAACCCATCGATAAATCCTTTAAAATCCGGCACCTCTTCAACAAGCTGGGGGATGGCTGGAATAGATTCCACGTCCATGAAAGATTTCATGAGTAACGGAATAGTGGGGAAATTGTCTTTCCTCAACAACATGCTCCACCTTCCAAACATTGCATCAATGTCATCATGGGTATGCCCAACCAACATGAAATTGACATATACCTCGCGGAAGATCTTCTTCGCGACAAGGAGAGATCAGAAACAGAATACATATCTATTCTTGTTGTCCCCTGCTGCATTGTCCATCTGAACATTGAGAATTGGCGGAAGAGAAATCCCTCGAAGTGGAACAGCTGGTGCTGGACGGAGTGACGATACGCAAGTCTCCGCTCCTTGGAGAACAGCATCAAAGATAGGTGCCGACCTCGACCCCACAAAAAGCTCCCTCGCAGAGTACTTTGGTGGCAATTCTATATCTCGGAGCAGCTTAGCAAAAGAGCCCATCGTGTAATTTGAATCGTGTGCAAAAATATCTAGACCGTAATATGCGTAGCGTACACCTCCGTGGCCATGAGCGATCATTACTGTGACGAATACAGGTAGCTTCATCAAACCATCGAGCTCTTTACCCTTGTGAGAAAAGACAGGGGAAGCGGTCTTCGCATGATCCATTTTATCATGCATAATGGTCAAACACTCATGCGGGTAGGTTTTTGACCTATACTTGTTTGCATAATATAACTCCCGATGAGCACGGGCTGCAGCCAAGTGTACCTCGAGCTTCTTTGCCCAAAGTAGCGCTTGTTGCGACCCAAAAATAGAGCCACGACGGAGTGTGTGCAACCGATCACATTTGGAGCACTGAGCAAAGTTATTCCCGGGTTTCCGGGCATCAAATTCAGGAAAGTGTAACTCTCGAATTCTACTAAGGGAAGATGGCAAGACCATCTTCAAACAGATGCCTTCATTTGCGGCGTTGATCTCCGGAATGGCACTCTTCCTTTTCCACGGAGCGGGAAGAATCATCGATACAACCTTCTCTCCAGATTTCAATGTCCTCGTTCGGTGGGGCATGTGATCCGCAGAGTTCTCCAGGATGCAACGCAGGGTTGCAGTTGCATGCGACGTATGCTTGCGCGGCTTAAGCAAAGACGAATTTCCATGGGGATGCGCCATGACGCCAGCGGCCACGTACGTTTGAAACCGATGAAAGGTTGCCTCGGACACTCCAGCAATATGTCTCCATGCAGGCAAGCAAACATCGATTCCCTCAACCGTGACCACCCTCTTCCCGCCAGCATTTCGATGAACCTGCCTGTGAACGTCAAGCTTCATGTGAAACCTGAATTGGTAGGTTGTACCTCTATACATCCGCTCTCGGAAACATCGGATCTTGTCCCTCGGGAAGGGCTGAACGCAGTTCCTGGTGCAGCATACTTTGCTTGAGACAAAATTGATAGACTCCTGAGTTGATAAGCCTTTGGATTTGACGGATGTTTCAGGAGGCGGGTTCCTAGATGTATTGTTGTAACTCCGGCTACGCGATGACTGAGATCTCGCAAGACGTGCAACACGAGAGTCATGATCGTGTTGTATCTCATGGTCTCTGAGACTAGCCCCATTATAGAAGACTTTATCGATCGGCCACGCCTTGACAGAATATCTCCACTAATCTGGCACCACTGTGGCATCAAGGGTCCTCGAGATTTGAACTGCGACTCGGAACCAGTGACCAAGTGGACCGTTGCTTCCAAGGACGAGATCATAAGTGATGCTGTGACAAAGGCCCTCTGCTACAGGGCGACCCTCGTCACCGTAAAGGGTAAACGAACTTTGTAGCCCAAAGACGCCGAGGGATACCTTCACACATTGGAACGTCTTCCGGAACCTCGGGTTGCTCCACAACCTCCTCATCAGAGGAAAAATCACTAGAGGAAAATCACCAAGCAATTGAACATCTTGAGCAGCCATGGTAGAGTTTGCAAATTAATCACGAACGCGACTTGAGGAACAGAAGAATATGTGGCGGTTCAACTCGACTCGAGTTGAATACAATAATGACAAAAATCGAATAGAATTATTTACACGTAGACAAGATGTTGGAATAAATTCTCTGCCAGCTAAGATGTCTATGAATTCAACTCGAATCGAGTTGAATGCCCACAGATAATTGAAGCGAATCTACTTCACAGAAATGTATATCTCTAAATATGTGCTAATTCTGATTTAACTCGATTCGAGTTAAATACTGTTAGGGTGATTACAATATCACGTATTTGAGCCCGAGTTACATCGATACATGTAGATTACATGACGAAATATCTGGAAAATCACAGTTAACTCGATTCGAGTTAAATCTAATTCAATCCTTCAATCCTTCAAAGTCTCATTCAATCCTTTCTTTATTAGTTCGGTGTGATGGCATTGTTTGGATTTGGGATTTCTTAGTGTTATTGAAATGGTCAGTCTCGAAATGTAGCAGTGCAGTACTTAACTGTATACCCATTTGTCTACCCCCCTTCCGAACAGGGGATGAGTCATTCGCACAATCCGGTAGTTGCAGCCGTGGAGGATATCCCTCGTTCTATTCCTTCAAGGGTGCCATGCAAGTGGCTCAATGTCATCCTGGACTTGAACGGTATCCTCTGTGTCTGCAAGGAGAAGAGATTCATGCCAAAGGACCAAGTTTACAACATGGTCGCGAGTGCACAATCCTCTGTCTTACCCACTCCAATCGGTCCCAAGGTCGTTTTTGTTCGGCCCTTCTGCCTTGATTTTCTTCGTGAGTTGAGTGAAGTTGCATACGTCTCCGTATGGAGTTCGATGGTTCATGCGACCACGAAGTCCATATGTGACTACTTGTTCCGGGGTGTGCCATCCCCGTGCCTTGTTTGGGGGCAGAACTCATGTGAGGTTGTCAAGGTTCGTAGACAGCGGAATAAGTTGTCCAACTTCAAGTTGAAGGGGACTAATAAGGATCTCTTCCTCAAACCAGTGGATATGCTTTTCAATGGTCTAAACTCAAAGTTTACTAAGCATGACATGATCATCATTGACGATAGCCGTGAGAAGCACGTCGTGAATGAACTAGAGAATGTCGTACTGTCAGTCTCGTGGTCAGAGCATGATGTATCTGACAGATTCTTGGTGGACGAGCTCCTCCCTTGGATTCGACGTCTACATCAAAGCCGCGGTTAGGGCTTGTTGTCTTTCCGTAGGGAAGACAACATTGGGCGTAGAATGCTCTCTGAAGAGCTCGATACTTCAGAATACGAAGAGCTTATTAACGCCGTAGAGGCTTCTAGGAAGCTAGTGCTTGATTAGGCTAGTTAACCAAGATTGGTCTCACCACACAAGATTCAAATTTGTCATGTATATTGTGTAGATTATAATAAATAAATTCAATATTAATGTCTCTTCTCGGACTGATGTCATTTCAGAGCGGGCTTGTGTCCGACCCTTTATTTTATCGTAGTATTCGATGGTGCTAGTTCTCTCAGCATTGGTTTAACTCGTGTCGAGTTAATTTGGTTATATCATATTGCATATCATCCTTGTTGATGATTCCTCTAAAATGAATTCGTATCCATGTGTCCAATTCCGTCTCGGTTTCGGACAATGATTTTGATTTCCGTTGCGCTGCTTCTGTTCATTCGATTTTGGACTACGGACAATACTCAATTTCGCAGAGTGGAATGGGCCACATAATGTACTCAGCAGCTACTTTACAATCAACTATGGACTACTTGACTAAGGCAATTGATGATGGTGTTGTGGATAGTCCTCCTTTTGGCGGTAAGCGACCACACTCTGCATGTTCTCCTTCCCCGCTGAAGAACCGTACCATAATAGACAAATCAAGTCGAGATGGCGCTCCGCAAAGAAAGCTTTGATGACAAAGAGTTTTGGAGAAGGAGTGTGTATAACCGTGCTTTAGCCTTTAGGGTGCCTATGGCCGTGAAATGTTACGGTTTTAAGTTGGAACATCCCTTACTATGTTTTCTGGAAATTAGGGCTGACGTCATATATATATCGTAAATAAGAAATTCAGGGCTGACTTCATTAATGTATAATATAATTTACGTGAAGGTGGGTCCCTAGAATCGCGACCTTAGTATTATGACTTGGGGCCCTGCTTCTCGATGAGCATCTCGGAGAGATGGAAGGTCTCGTAATGCTCCTTCACCTTCTCGATGAACTTACCTTCGTACTTCTCATCACAAGTTGGAAGAAGCTTCTTCAGCTCCCGTTCTAAAGTACCTTTCTTGACTGTTACATGCTTGTGGATGTATTCGTTAATCCCGTGCCCTATCCATTCCTCCCTATTTGGAAACATCTTCTCAAAATTCTTTGCTACAGTGTTAGCAGCCTTTGATATATCACTCTGCATTTCACAAGAAAGGTGTATTAGTGGCGTTACAAAAGTATATGTTGGCAGGGACTCATATGTGATAACTAACCCGGTAGAGGAAGTTTGTAAGCCCAGGAATCGTAAGCGAAAACCAAGTCCGAACACTTTCGGTCTCTGCTTTGTTATAATCAACCTCTGACACCAAGCCCTTGAAATATTCAAGAGGCTTTTTCCTGCATACAGTTGATATATCTTATGCACAAGATTCTCCTTCACATGGCTGTTTTGATTGCGCCTGAAAATCCATCAACGGCAAGCAATAAATGAGAAAACGGATTGAGTTAGATTTCAAATTGAAATGGTTGAAAAGATTATGAAGGTAGAAACTTACTGATTTATGTCATACAAGATCATAAGCGTGTCCATAACTCTACCCCTGACGTCCAGAATGATGCAATCAACGGAAAAATGCCTCTCAATGTCATTAGCGTGCTTTCTGTTGATGATTGGTAGCCAAGCCTGCAACCGGTGATTACCATCCCAAACATTAAACACTTTGTTCGAGAACTGTTCCAAAACTGGACCATCTTTCAATTTCGCTTCAAACTCGTCGTTAACAGCACGCCAGTTGTCGCTCCACGACAGCATGTCCTCCTCAGTCACGTCATGGGACTTGGAGTTGTCGTCTTCAAATGCAACGTAGAAGACAGTCGCGCCCTCAATGTATCCTCCATTGACAAATCGACTTTGAAGAAGTTCGATATCATTCTTCATTGCTGGTCTTACAGCTGTCAGTACCTTCTGCCTGCAAAGAGGAATGTTCAGAGGTGAATTTTGTTTGGGCTTCAAACGAAGCGCGTCTATCCAGGATCCAGTGTGAACAGCCTCCTGGCTTACAAGACTGTCTAATCTCTCCTCGACCTCAGCCTCTATAAAGGGAATACTATCGTGATCCACCAAACTCTCCTCAGCTGGTTGGGGTCCTTCATCGGGATGTCCACCCTCAACCACTATCTGTTCAAAAGAGCGCGACTCCTCAGCAGGCCGTCCGCGTTCAACGACGCTCTCCTTAGTGGGACCTTTGCCCTTATCCAGCCTCGAGGTCAATGACATCTTCGCTAGTCGATCAAAGATCGTCCACGCTATTTGTATGCGTTGATCGAGTTGCGGTCGATTCTCAGTGCCGTGTGGCGAAGGTTGTGTTCTTCAAAGCCGACTCCCCTTCCAATCGACTAAACTCATCCGCTTGAACACGTAAACGGAAGAATAGTCAAGAAAACTTATACAAGAAATGAGTTACAAATCTTATCCTATATCGTCTCGCCTTCATTTGATGAAGCTCATTCCGTGGAGGCGGATAATGGGAGCCGCTTCATAAGGTGATTAATAGTTCTTGGGCGCAATGTCAAAGTTGGGGTTTGATGTTGTCGCCTCGGTATCTTGTGTCGCGACGCGCGCCCTTCGCTTTGTCTCGATCGTCCTTCGCGCCTTCGACGGGCCCGGTAGGGGCATGGTAAAGCCCCGCGTGGTAAAGTTCCTACGGGTCGCGGGACCTCATCAGCGCCGACCCCCCACGCCGCCCGCGTGGGGGGAGTAAGGATGCGGCCTAGAGCGGCGCTGGGGTCGGGGTAGGTGAGCGGGCCAGGGCCCCATCCGGCACCCGACCCCCACCTACATGGCCGATTATGGCTGGGAGGGGCGAACGTGTCCCCGAGGGGCGAACCCAGGCCTCTGGCGTTGAGGCTCCGCGGTGGGGCGAGTGCGGGTCCTAAGACCCCATCGGCCACCCGACCCCCACCTGACTGCAACGTAGCCCTCACCTACCTCAAGCTGCGCCCACGCGCTGGGTTGCGGCAAATGAGGGTCCTTGGACACCAGCAAGCGCCAGACTCCTTCCAAGATTGCAAATTCACCTAGAAAAACTTCAAATTATTTTTGAAATCGCAACAAATCCAATTGAAATACCCTATCGGGTACCCGATAGGAAATACAGATTAATAGTTCTCCATTTAATTTTGACATTTATAAATACAAGGACATTCAACAAAGGTTTTCGTTATCATATTTGAAGATTTAGCGAAAGTATTAGGCAAACTTACCTCGTTTGCATTGATGATCTTGTCCTAGCTATGAAGAAAAAATCAATCGAAAGTCCCCAACGGGTACCCGATGGGCTCAGAGTTGCCAAATAGTAGGCATGATAAGCGCGACAGAATACCATCGAGGAGATGTAAGATTCTTCTTCTTGACCCCGTCGGGTACCGGATGGGGTCTTAGGTGCCATTGGGTGTCGTGACTGGCGCTGCTTCAGTGCCGCTGCTTTAGTGCGCAAAATATCCATTTTATTCCCATCAAGTACCCAATGCAGTGTTTAGGGCTCATCTGGGAGGCCTTGGTTACCATGTCGAAGTGGCAGAGAATTGGCTTCAATCGGTTCGACTCACTCTTTTGTGATGCGGTTTACATGATGCGGCATAAGTGAGTGTCAGAGGCTATGGTCCGGCACCGGATGGGGTAAGGGCCGTAAATCCAAGGCAACCACGTTGTAGCCTATGTTGAGCCCATTCCAAAACGGTAAAGAAAGTCGTGATCGGACTTAAAACGGAGGAGTTATGGACGGATGAAGTTTTGGATTTCCAAACTTCATCTGCAGATGGCTCATCCGTCTTACGTCCAAATCGCAAACTTGAGGTGGTTTCGGATTCCTCCCGCTGTACCCTACAGCGTGGTTGAGTTTTTTTTGCGTAATCAAGAGATCCTCTATGCGTCCACATGTGCAACGACTCTTGAATGAGGTGGAATTTGCTAACGAGGGTCCGTCCACAGTGTTGCCCGGGACCTGTGGATTCCGGAATGGTTTGATTCGCTGCGATCGGACACCCCATGGATGCGATATTGACGGATGAAGTTTTTGACAAACCATGGGGTTTTTATGGTTTAGTGCTTAGGGTCACACTATCACACTTGCAGTGCACGGAGCTACACCGGTGTTATTAGAGAGGGCTGCACCGGTCTTACAAGGATCATGGTCACACCAACAAACCAATAGAGGACAGTGCTACAGCGGTGTTACAGGGCAGGTTATACTGTCAACACACCAAGGTGATGACAATTGCCATTTGCGACATGCAATCTGAGACTAAGGACGCACAATCATTTCTTTGGAGGATGCTTAACGAAGTTATGACCGTCATGATGTCGTCAACGTCAATTTCAAAGGTTTTATGGCTGACAGCGCTAAAGCCAACTGAAACGTTGTTCGAGAGATTTACGGGGCGGGAGACAAGACTGTGCCCATAAAAGAGAAGGAGAGATCGTGTCTACTCCACCGGACAAAATGCATGCACAGAGTAAGAAACTTATACGTAACCCCGGTGCTCCGCGATGAGCATAAGCGAATCTGTACACAATATAAGGATGCAATCAATATGGACGAGGCCGAGACACGCTACCTTGCAATTCGGTCGTGGTAGGTGTCAAGTGAAGTCACATTCTGATTCAAATTTGCCAGCCATGGAGTCCTGGCCGGCGCGGTGGCATTTTCGTACAGGCAATGGGGAGGCTTCATGGATCTTGTAAGCGTGCTTTAACTTTTGTTTCTGTGATATGCTTAAATATTTCTCTCGACGTACCATCCACCAGGGCACTTTCCATTCTTCTCATACCTCTACTCTGTAGACATGCCTCCCTTGTACCGCCACTCCCATAATTCATTTTCCTACACGATTCACATATTTTTGTACTCGCATTTGTTTAGATTTACGTAACATTGGTTTTCCATTTCCAACAATCCAAATGACCTAATTTGACTTCGTGCGGACCTTCTCGATGAAGAGAAAGTCAAATGCCAATGTGCAATTTGGTGAAACCATCCACATCGCGTGGTCAAAACAAATCCGGTAAAGACGTTCAGGATATTTTAAAAACATCGATGGACGATTATGTCAGGGCATTCATGCAATGCACACGTTACAACGCTTTTCTACACGGTAACCGCGGTTGAACTGGACCGGACAAGGAGGTGCTGCTCTTCAGGCTCGCACATCGAAGTAGGAATCTGAATACAATGTACAAAGCCATGGAAGCCATCCCGGTGCTAAGGACTTCCGTTTGCGGACCCTAATTATCTTTGGGCGAGGAAGTTTTTGGATCAAGTGAAAGGCGTTTGGAAACGCAACCTGGTGCTGATGACGATTCCCATCGGTTCGACAAGGTTAACTTCTCTCAGCCAAAGCACTCCAAAAGGAGAACACGCTCTCAGGGATCTCCTTCTACTCCTATTCAATTAGATGACGAAGACGTGGATGATATTCCAGTAATTGCGCGCCAGTTCAAACGCACCCATTGTGCATGTCATCAAGTCCAAGAAGATGATTGTGAGAAAGGAAAATTGCATAACCGTCGTGTTCTCGCAAATATCAATCCGACTTGTATTGGAAACCGGAGCACATCAAAGCAATGCCAACAAGATCAGATGGGGCGGCGGGCCCAAAGACCTACATTCCATGGGACTCGTCACTATCGCCCAAGAACCTCGACGTCAAGCAATTTTTTCTACTTCCGGATGATCCGAACAAAGTGCTAAAGGCCCCCGCAGAAGGTGGATTACGGATCTAATTCTTGATGTCCAAACGGTTTGGCTTGTTCGTAAAGGAACAAATCTATCTATGCGTGAGGTCTTGGCACTTCAACAAGCGGGATTCCAGCTACAACAAAAACGACCAATGCCGATGGAGCGTCAGTTTGGATATAACGTTGCCATTGCGGATCAAATTGAAAGCATCCCAATCCCAACACAACCAGATAAGTACATGACGGTGCGCAACGACAAATCCTGCAAGCATTTCGTCACTCGTAAGAACTCGGAGAAGCAGCTCGCAAGGTGGGAGTCGGCAGCGCTTCTACACGCAGAGATGGCGCGGATCACCCTTATTCCTAACCCAGGTATCAGAGCAGTCATTGATTTGAAATCAACCAAATCGGTCGAGGCGCGAGTACAAGCTACGATAGGATCATTCTCTAGCTGCACTTGTATTGATTTCACAGATATGGCAGTGCACCACAAAGGGCGTGGAGGATGGTATAACTGCAAGCACCTATGCTACATCTTCCGCATGGTTTGTGGATTCCGACTCCAAGACGACCACCTCGTGACCGCCCCCACCTTAAGCTTCAACGAAATAAAGCGCGTACTGCTTGCAGGGATTTAGGATAGGATCTCGGTACGAAATTAGTAGTTCTTGTTCACGAAGGTCCACGTCAAAGCCTTTGGTGTCTAGACTACCAAAGTGGTTTAACCAACATCCCTCTTTTAAAAGTAAATGTCGGACTTCAGATTTCCTTAATCATGAACATAGCTCACAAACATTTTGGATGCACCACCTTATCTTGAGTTTCGTTTTGTTGTTCAACTTCAACCCTCGCTCACTCTCACTCTGCTCACCTTCGCTCACTCTCACTTTGTTCACCCTCGCTCACTCTTACTTTGTTCACCCTCGCTCACTCTTACTTTGTTCACCCTCGCTCACTCTCACAGTCTCACTTTGTTCACCCTCTCTCACTCTCACTGTGTTCAACTTCTACCCTCGCTCTAACGACTAACGTCACCGTCAGAAGCATGACCCCGTCACAGGTATCTTACCCCTTGCACACCCTCCTTGCATGCCACGGCGCACCATATCTAGCACGGCGGGCGCGCCTGTGTGTGGAACGCGCCCCCGCCTGCACAGTGCACTCGCCCCCGCGTGAAGTGAGGACGAGCCATACCATTCCAGTTCATCGGCGACCACCTCTATGGCCACAAACGATAAATTCTTCACACGGTCATGGGTTTATGCAATGAACCCACGACCCTATAGCCATCGCCTTCTATATTGATGATTTCGATGTACTCTGCTTAATTTCCACTCAAAAATCTGATCATTGCTCTTGAAAATCTGCCCATTACTCGTGAAAATCTGCTCACCGCTCACCACTCACTGCTCACCGCACGCACCGACACCACCTTGTTCGTTTATCACCTCATAAGGCATCGTCGCTGAAAATATTTCGTCGTGCGTCGACTCATTCTCTCTCTACGCCTTGTCCATTGAAGTCTTTGGAGCCAGCAGCAGAACTTGGAGACTGCGGGGCGGAACTAATAGGGCCACCTAATCCGTCTGTTGCCCACGCTGTTGATACCTCGCGTTTGCGCTTCCGTACTATGCGCCCGCCATTACACGAGGGTCACCGCCAGACTCAGTCACACGATGGATTTCAGTCCAGAGTTAGTTGTCCTCCAGTTCCCGATGCATTGGAGCAACGGATTTTGAAGCTTCAGCGACGTGAAAATTCAAGTTTGCGTTCGTCACCATACACAGGCTACAGTCATGGACCAGAAGTGTGGAAGGCACTAGCTGAAATTCGAAGCCGTTCGCACTTGTGATACGGCAACAGACTTGATATGATTTAGAGTACATTGATCGGTATGGTTCTCCATGGATAGCCCACATTCAACACCATACTGTATTGTTCTATTGGTATAGAACTATCGTATTTACCATCGTACATTCGTATCATTCATATGTAACTAGAGCTCACATATATATCTGGATGAGCATATTTCCTTTGACGTGGTCAATTCTTGTATAAAATGTCTATAAATAAACATACATTCATGTATATTCCAGTCTGGCATACAATTATTCATCCATCTATATCTACTTTATACCATTTTTTACAGACTATTTGTATTTTTATCATTACTTCTGGGTCTCAACAATACTCTCATTATTGAGGGCTACTCTCAAAATAATGAATATGGTGTTTCAATCTTCTTGGTTCTTCTATCTTGCTCAGGTAGCTTATGAGGATCAGGTAGCGGTCGAGCGTGCGAGAGAGATCGTCGGGAGGGCCGTTCGGCCTCCGCCGTGGAGGAAGTGGTTGAACATTGTCTACGACTTGAATAGCGTTCTCTGCCATTCTATGTATAGGTCCAACCACACTGGACCCACACCGTACACTCTGGGGGACAATATTTGCTTGCACAGAACTTCCAATGTCATTGGTCCTAAAGTGGTTTTTGCGAGGAAAAATATCGGGGACTTTCTCTGGCAGGTTTCTGACATCGCAGACAAGGTGTTAGTGTGGACTTCGATAATGAAGCATAATGCTGAGGGTGTCGTTGGCCACCTCTTTAGGGGTGGCAAACATCCTTTCGATGTCCTCTGCCAAAAGGATTGCACCACGATCCAGCTCCCTGACGGGAACTCCTTTCAACTCGGCCACAAGGTTGTGTACATGAAAGTGCTTTCGGAGGCTGTGTTAGAGACTACATGTCTTATTTTTGGTTTTGTTTTGTAGCAAATTTTTAAGGTATAACACGTGTCAGAACATATTTTTTAATTAGTATACCTCTTAAGTTGGAATGTGCAAGAACTATACATATATTGTGTAAATTTCAATTTAGTGTAGAGTGTTCCATATATTATAAAGCAATATAAATGATTGGTGACTATGCCAAATCCTTAGATGTAATTTTGGAATAAGGAGGAGGTCTACCAAAACCTGTAATTTTCATTTAATGGGGAAAAAAGAAAGGTCAGTAACCAGAAGATGGTTGGCCGTGTTAGAGACTTGGAGTACATACGGCTCATCATCACCTGTAAGTACGACGAACAAATGACTGTACGAACCTAAAAAGACGGACTTGGCCGGACACGGTTTCTTAATAACGTGCACGACACAAGTGGTAATCATGACAAAAACAACTAAAGACAGCTACGTACATGGCCGGTTACGATGGCATACAAAGGGTGATCATGGTCGGTTGAACACTTGTCTCCCGCTATATAAAGCCGTCCGTCTTCTGCTTTTCCCTCCTGTCTTATCTCTTTCTTGCCTTCTCGCTTCTTAACGCTCCTACTTCCTCGCTTTCCACTCGCTCGCTTTATCACTCTGCATCACTACTCTCTATATCCTCTTTATCTTTTTTCCAATGGCGGGAGCTGTGAAAATCACAATTAAGGTGGTTGTCCTCGTCATCCTCGACAATGATACGGCCAAGGCAATGCTCGGCCAAGACCTCGCCCGAATGGGGTGGTAAGATTACTCAAAATGCTGTGGTGACTCAATGACGCAAGGATGCTTCGCAAGCTCGTGTAAGGGGTGTCATATCACTTTAAGGGACCTATCTTGGTGCGTCTGGCTAAGTAGACAAACAAGGTGTAGAGGCAAGTGCACGCGTTCCAAGCCAACAGATACGGACTTTGCAGCGAGAAACAAAAGTACGTGGACAATATATTCGAGGGCAAGCTGGAAATGCACGACCGATACGCTGTCAACATGTGCACGGACGCAAAGACGCACACCTTTTTGACGTTCTTAACGCCAATCCTGAACTCAGAGAAGCTACGCCAGCTGACACTACGGCTTGCCAATACTACTATAGAAGCTAATTTCGGAGAGCAGGAGGTGGACTAGAGTGTTCTCATCTATGACAACATCAAAAAACTAGTGAGAACAATAGTAAAGACCCGTGCGACTCCTCTCTCTTGCTTCCTCTACTATCCCTATGAGAAGGATGAACTCCTGACGGACGTTGTGAACTGCCGAGGGGTTCACACTTGCGGAGAACGTTTCCTACAAGCTTTAGTCTAGTTTATTCCCATTCTAATTCCCTAATTGGGGCAATTAGGCCAAATCTTTCAATTCCCAGGAAATCCATAGTCTTGGGTGGAGTTGCCTAAGTGTCCCGGCTTTTTATTGGCGCCAATATATTTAAGACAGACTTTTTGTATTTTCTAAGCTTTCTTTATTATTCATAGTTGAGCGCATTTGCATTACTACTACTCTAAACCTTCTTAGATTGTGCCCAAAATTGCCTTCTTGCCTCCTTTTTGGAACAACCTCCCATGGGCATCCAAATAATGGAGAAAAATGGTTAAACCATGTGGATGAATTAGTTGGATGAACAAAGATTTCTCATTGGAACGGATGAAGCCTTTCTTTCAACCAAATTAGATCAAGCTAGGATTGGAGGTTAGTCTTAGGTGATAGATTTTTTGCTTGTTTTTTGTTGGTTGTTCTTGAGAGATCTAAGCGATCGGTGTACTTGGGATAAGAGAGGATTGTTGTAGAGAAGAAGAGCCTTGAAATCGATGATCTACAAAAACAACTCGGGGACAAATAGGTCAGTTGCAATTCACTATAGATCTCGAGCTTTATGTTGAATGGTATAAGATTGGAGGAGTACCAGCAGATTGGTGAGAAGTAGCAGCAGCGGATCGGCGGGAAGCAGCAGGGGATTGACGAGGAGGGTGCCAACCCCTCGAGCATCACCTTAGTCGATGGAGGCCAACCTCTCCGTTGCAGGCGCTGTAGCAGACTACGCTACAACAGCCTGCGCCAGCGGCGCATCAGCTGCACAGCAGCAGCAGCGTCAGCGGGGGCCAACTCCCAGCATCGCCCGCAACTAGGCCGGCAGCAACAACAAGGCCAACACTCTCCTACCCCCGTGATATTACGGAGAGTCGACATGGTACCATTATAGAGGGAGCCCCTCCTTGTTAAATTCAAGTTCATTTTATTAAATTGTTCTAGTATTTACATTTGTGTTGGTGGGTTTTCCTACCTTAGCTTAAACATCCATTTGCTTGTCCTTTATTTCAGTTTAAAACACATTTTTAATTGTGTTCAGTATGTGGGATTGCATATGTGTTGAATGTAGATGGTACTCCTTGCTTTTTATTTTGGATTGATTGCATTGTGTTGTAATTGGACCCGTGTGTGGAAACCGCTCGGAAGGGCTGCCCGTGTCACACGAAGGTTTGATAGAGTGATTGTTGTTGAATTTTAGATCACAATTTTGTCGCACGACCCGGAAGCGCTACCCAGAAATTCTAGTCAACTCTAATTTGTGTTCAAATTAGGAATTGCATGCTTGAATTGCTCACTAACTACTAGAAGAAAACCATTGAATTTTGGATGTCTTAAATAAGACATCTAAAGTCAATTTTACGTCTTAAAAATGACTTTTAGACTAAAACTTGGGTTAGTGTCTAAGAAGACATCAAGAAGACATTTGAAATACAAGAAGATGTCTTGGAAAATATGACTTGTCAAGGTAAACTTGGGAGGGTAAGAAGTGGGTCACGTGGAGGACACATCAGCGCCATGTGGACGGACATGGCGATGAATTTCATCTTGATGTGGAGTTTTTTGTGGTCACTTAAATCGTGACGTAGCGGCGCCAGAATCCAACGTGGCACGTAGAAAATTTGACGTGGCATGCCAAGTCAGCATAGTTTTTACTGCTTTAATATTCAATTAATGGTCATAAAAGACATTGGAAGACATTTGAGGATGTCTTCTGAAACATCTCAAGATGTCTTCTGAAACATCTGAGGGTGTCTTACAAGACATTTAAGGATGTCTAATGTTACATTTTACAATGTCTTAGGAGACATCTCACAATGTATTTGCTGATATCTATGGTGATATGTTTAGTAGCCTAAGCGCGTTGTCGGAGTCATCCACTTAGACATTGTAGTATTTACTTTTCATATTGCACGATGTCTTAAAGAAAGCCTTGCAAGATGTGTATATGATGATTTCTATGATCTTAAAAGATGTTCTATAAAATGTCTTATATGATGTTTTAAAGATGTCTGCGAGGATGTTTTGGAGGTTTTTTTTGTGATGTTTCACAAATGTTTTAAACGATGTCTTCAAAGACGTTTAGAAGATGTTTCACACAATGTCTTATAAGCTGTCTGTTTTGATGTTTTGAAAAATCTTTTAGACATTTTTTAGGAGGTCTTGCACAATGTTTTACAAAATATCTCCTTAAACATATGTAAAAGGGTTTTTTTATCTAAGACAAATATATCTCAAATAAAATCCTAGTGGGGGATCTTTGATGGAATTTTTCATGCGTCTAACGTTTTAATGCAACTAATGTCATATGTTAATAAATAGTAATATTGGGATCTTAAAGTCAACCCAAGATACTCTAGATCACTTTCTACAACCACTCAATATCTAAGTGAACCCATTGGTCAATTGGACATCATGTTATTAGGCTTTGGTTTGGTCAAATTGACATTGGTCACGGATGCACTTAGTATCACTGCTGGTCAAATGGACAGAGGGTTATAGTCAATTTGACATTCAATAATCTGAAGGTCTTAGGTCAAATTGACAGCCTGCATTTAAAACCTTTAAGTCCATTTGACTATCATCTTACTCTTCTAATTCAATGAGTTTTAAGGTTAGAGGACTTATCAAGATCTGCTTTGGTCCTTCCCTATTTGTTTCTTCTTTAGTTTTTATTCCTCGCCTTCCTCATATCGTCGTTCACCTGCATGACATTCTTATGACAACAATCCTTATTAGTTTAAGTTGAATAAATAATGTTAGGTTGATCAAGCCCAACAAGAATATACTCAAAGAATGAATGGTAACTCTCTTAAGAATATGCTTTATCCTATATATCTCACGATAACAAGGAGTTAGCTAGACTCCGTTTCTTCAACTCACTTGTTGATCAACCCTATTTTCTCTTCGAATGCTCTCGGCTTTTCCTCTTAATGTTATTGATTTAAATAATCTTGCTTGTGACAAATTGTCAATGTAGGCTATCTCCAAACCCTTGATTTAAATAATCTTGCTTGTGACAAATTGTCAATGTAGGCTATCTCCAAACCCTTTCACCGAATTTGCACCTTATCTCCAAAGTGATTGACTCTTCTCAACTGAGGTGCATCTTTTCACCTTTAATTGGTCTCTTCAGTCCAATCGACTTTTATTCTCTTGCTAGCTTTCCTTTCACCACTTTCTCTATTGTCTATTCATATCGACTTCAATTATGCATGTCAAATAGATCTCAATCCATCATTCATTTCCTCATGCAATTAATGCAAGTCAATTAGACAATTTCCTATTTAATCATACATAAAGTATCATGTATAATTGACAATCTGTTTATAATACTTCTATTATGATTCACTTGACCATCAACTCCAATTTGATGTCAATTCGTCACGTTGAAGCTCCCGGGCTTCCTAGGTTGACTCTTCTTGTCAAATCCACACATTCGCTATCTTATTACTCCCGGAGTAATAAGATTCACACAAACAAATTAAATACAATGACAAATTTAATAGTTTTATAATAGAAGAATTGTATTACAATAATTTCACAATGGAATACACAAAGAGAGAGGTGTAGACAAGAATGTCTTGTCTTCCCACACCTTTTATCTCTCTTAAGACGAAAAGGTACATATGTAGATCTTTTGAGATCGACCTTTCTATTTCTAAAACCATTTTGTCCTATTATTTCCTATCTTGTCTATTTGTCTTATCTAATTATAAACCTTTTTACATTCTAAAGGACATTTGAGCCTAATTAAAGCTCTTTTCTCATCACATAGCCCTCTTCTTTAAAGGCTTGGCACCTGACAAGCCCTGCTTGCCTCCTGGTACTTCTTGCACTTTTTATCTCTTCAGGAAGGCTTTTTGTCCGCTAGAATTGTCCTCGTACATCCGTAGGTCATTCATTTGATTTCATAATTGACGTAACAAGTTGTCAACTTTAGTTGTAATTTCTACGTACACTTCTTTTTATTTTCTGGCTTCTTGATTCTTTTTGGTTAAAATCTTTTCAACATCCTCTCAACTTCCCTTTTCAGATTTTTGTTTCCTGATCGTTCTGGTACCTCGAAATCTCCATGTGACGTCTAGATATTGTCCTTGATATTTCTGGTTCATTTCCTCTTAAGAGGTATTTTTGTCAACTTTACAACTTATTAGACTTGATGTTTGTTAATCATTCCTCATCATTGATACTTATTACTTGAAACTTTCTTACCCACTTGACTTTTCTCTCACTGATGTTCTCTCACAACTCATTATTCTCTCGGGAATTTTTTCATGATTCAGCTAACTCTACTCATAACTTTTCTTTCCTTTCTTTCATTATCATGTTTTGACCATATTCCTCACCGGAGACTCCTATTTATGATTTACTTAACTCATTTTAAACTTTTCTATACTTATCCTCTTAAGACTCTCTCAACCCTTCAAGTCTCTCTTTTTTCTTTCGGGTCTCTCATTTTCTCTCAAAGTGCTCTTTGTCTCTCAAAATGCTCATTTTTTCTTAGAACGCTCATTTTTTCTTAGAACGCTCATTTTCTCTTAGAACGCTCATTTTCTCTTAGAACGCTCATTTTCTCTTAGAACGCTCATTTTCTCTTAGAACGCTCATTTTCTCTTAGAACGCTTATTTTCTCTTAGAACGCTCATTTTCTCTTAGAACGCTCATTTTCTCTTAGAACGCTCATTTTCTCTTAGAACGCTCATTTTCTCTTTTTGCCTTTATTTTCACTCATGTTCTCACATTTCTACTCATTTTCTTTCAAAACTTATATGGCATATACTCATATTTTAGATTGTGGGACAAGGGTGCTAATTGTTCTTCTCTCAAAACATTATTGTTGGCAAATTTCTACTCACTCCATTATCATGTTCTCTCTTATTTATTTATTTCTTCACAATAGACTAAAAGTTTTGAATGTTCAGAATAAATTTTGGCTATTTGAGCAGCTTAACTTTTAATGGTTTGACATTGATTTTACTCACTCAGCAATTGGCTTCCATATATTTTGAATTTCTTTCACTTCCTTTCTTAGATGCTTTATTTGCTTATTAGTTTGTCGAGTTTATCATGTTTCTTTTATGTTCTTTTATCATGTTCTTTTATTTAATTGAAATGACTTCTTTATTGAGAAATTTCTTTGATGCTCTTTTAACCTTTCTGACACTATAGGTTCTCTCAAAAAAAGTGATATTGTGAATGTTCTCAAAACATAAAATTTAACAAATTAGATTCTATAATACTCATTGGAATCTTGTCTACTCAATTTTGATGAGAACTTTGACTCCATATTCTTGCACTTACACTCATGATCTTTTGAATTGATGGTTCTTTGGATTTGCTTATCCATTCTCCTTATTCTTCCATTCTAATATTTAAACTCCAGAATTTTCGGCTTAACTTTTTACTAGAATGAAATTGGTTAAACTCTAAAATTCAGCATTTCTCATGAGTACCAAGGATTTGCAAAGCTATTACTTTGATACTAATTTTTGGAAGTTTTTCTTTCTTTTCAACTAGTATAACCTGGGTTTGTCATTCACAGACTTAAGTGTTTTCTATTTCATCTTGTAGAATTCTTTCTTTGCAATTTTTGATCTACTTTCTCTAAACAATTTCTATTCAGTCTATTTGACTTACTGGGTCCTAGATTTCTTCAACTTACTAGTGGAAAACTGCAGTTTTTAATGAGAGTAACTTCTCAAGTCTACTTGACTTCTAGTGGTTTAAACTCTCTCTTTTCAAAGTTCTTTCGGATCTGGTATTTACAAGTCAACTTGACAGACTCTTTATGACGTACAAAAAGGAATTATACCACTTAGACAACGGCAAGCCGCTAACACCTATTTGACAATGTTTTGAAAATAGGAGCTTGGGGGATAAGGGATTATTTGCTTACTTAATTTCAAGTAATTTTAAACAAAACAAAAAAAAGGTTTACAGGGGAGTTGAGTGTATTGCAAAGTGATAAGAATTTGGTCTAATTGATCTACTTTTAAACTGATAATGCAAACTTAGTATAGATGTCGGCTTGACTGAGTTATCACACATTCGGGCAAGTTTGCTCAGATCACTAGACTATAACATCTTTTAACTCAGTTTTTTGAGGAAATTGAGAGAAGGGATGACCTGGTCTTACTATTTCAGAAAATTTGACTTCAAAAGAAGAAAATGACATTCATAAGGAATTTGTTCTGGACAAGGAATTCAGTGTACTAGATCCACCTTACTGGTTTCAAACACAACAGTTGGGTCTAACCGTCCTGAGTTCAAAGTGAAACTATAAACTGAACTACAATGCTTCATTGTAATTCAACTTGACCAATTCATCACAAGTTTTGGTTACGGTATTGGTTTATTCTCATGATGTTCCTGCGATACTCTTCTGCCTCCATGCCCTCTACTGCCTTGAGGGTGTCATCGTCATCCAGGAGCTTCGAGTTGTGAGTTTGCTAGGCTGTGAGCCATTTGTCATAGGGAATCCTTCTGGTGCCTCGAAACTCGTTGATGAAACACCCATGCGCTCCATACAAAAAATGAGTGCTCGCCATGACTTCAATCATCCGGTTCCAGAGCGTGCCTCTGTACTGCAGCTTGAGAGATAGTTGAAATTCGGGCCTCCACTCCTCCCGTTTGTTTACGTTGAGTTGCACCCCATACTCTCTCCACATCATGCTTAAAAAATTGCAGAACACCGCTCCTCTAAAGCACACGGGATCTGTGTGAGTCTTATGCAGCTCAAAGTACTCTTTATACGACTTGGCACAATCCCCCGCTTGGTCAAATCGTCCTGGTATCACAGGCCAGTTATACTCCAGTGAGTCGATAGTGGCCTCCTTGGGCCATTTGTATCTCCTTGGAGTGGTCTTACAGAAGTGTGCATCTGTTGTTATTGACGATGGTGGATCCACTGTCCATTCGACTAACAAGTTATGCTTTCCAAACTCCTTGTAAATCAGGTCCCATGCTTTTTCTTCCACCCTTGACAATTCGTAATCTTCCATTAACCATTCGATTGCCTTCCATGAAGGTACTGGTTCCTCGCTGGGATGGTCAAATAAATTGGCATAGTTGCCTAGAAATCTCTTTTTGAGTATTGAACCAGTCACCAAGGAGCGTATACTGACCCAGCTAGGTCGAATGTAAGAATTCGGGGGTTGGATGAATTCAACCTGTGTTGGCAGTTTCGGCATATTTATTCGTCCTTTCTCGTACTCCCTTGCGGCCGAGTTGAGTTGACTGTATAGTTTAGACATACTCAACACGTACATGCCCGTGGTGAGCTCACCACGTAGCGTTGAAGTTGTCAATTCTCGATCCAACACCAACGAGATCTTACGTTGGATTTCACCCCGATTGTTTCGCTGATCTCGCATCGCCATCACACTAGTCCTCCAGCCTTGAAATTCTTCCACCTTGTGCATCTGTGTGAACTTCAGAAATTCAGTAGTGTAGTCTAGGATGTATACCATTCTGACTTCCTCGGCTGCCTGGTCAAGTCAACGCTTAATATTGAGTTGCTCTTCTAAACCAAGATAATATGATAACACATGAGCACCCAGATGGGTAATTGGCAAAAAGAACTTCTTTGGGTCTACTAGTTCCAAGTCCTTTCTAGCCAATTCTCGCACATCAAGTTTTGCAGATGAGGAAGTCGACTTGACCGGTTCCAAATATGGGTAAATGTTGCTTCGTCGATTTGACTCCTCAGCTGCAAGTTATTTGTGGCTAGAAAAACTCCTCACTATAGTTCGTATGCTCAGAAGAGTGACCGGTTCGGAGGTGATTTCAGTTCGTGCTCCCACATGGCCCGACTCAACTGTATAACTTGTCCCTCCATCCTGTCCAACTCAAGATTCAACTGTTCAATGAGTTGTTCAGTTTCATCCTTTATTGGTGGGGGTCCTTGCTCTGTGGCTTTGCTAAGCACAAAGTCCAGCTTCTTTTCCAACTGCTTGCAATGTTCCTTCGAGATGTCAAGCTCCTGTTGTGAGGTCAACTCTGCACCTCCCGGCTTAGTAGGAGTCTGTACAACCTGCCGATTGGAAGATCGAGTCGAAAGTGTTACTTCGAGACCCTGCTCCTGCAAACTCAACTCTGATGGCGGATTGTCTGTTTCTGTTGATGCAGCATTCGGTTCTATTGCACCTCGAATGAGCTCTTCATTCAACGAGGCTAGTTCGGCCTTTTCTACTTGTAGCGGCTCGAGCTGAACTTCTCTCTTTTTTAGCCCTAAAATCTCTTGCTCCAATTTCTTCACTTGCAACTTCATTTTCACTTCTCTTGCTAACACTGCTTTGAAATCCCCCATGAGGTTTCTTTCTTGCAACCGAGCCTCCTTCAACTGTGTTTGGAGCTCTGGTACAGTCGAATGAATTGGAGCAGGTACTTCAGCTAGAGAAGTGGCCAAAGAGAGAGCCATTGCATTTGCAAAACTTCTTGTTTGTTGTTGTCCTCCCAATGCCTTTGCCAGCTCGTCCTCCTCATCGTCCACCTCCTCTCGTACACGCTTCGAGTGTCTGGTCGACCCTGGTTGGCTCTGTCTTACTGATGTGGTGAGTGATTCCACTCGGTCACTTCATCTATTCGACTCGACTAGGGTGCTGGTCGTCCCTGCTGTGCTTGTCGGTATGTTCGTTGGTGCTGTCACTGCCGAGTGTACTCGATTGGAGTCGATTTGTCCTACACTTAAGGTCGGTCTCAAGCTTAACTGGCACACCTTCGATATATAAACTCCACCAAAAAGACTTAAGGGGTTTCGTGTCCGCTTCCTGTTCAGCTCAATCCTTACTTGATTCCAGATAATTCGACCCCAATTTAACTCCTTGCCCTCCCAAGCCATGATGGCTGCCGAAAGGCCCTGCTCTTCGATGACCTCCACTCCGTGCAACGCCATCATAACCTTCTGGTTCACGTAGTAGAGCCTCTCCTTCCAGAATCCCTTGGCCTTCAAAATGCAGTAAGTTGGACCTCCCTTCAGGTTCTTTCCAAAAACTTCAGCTATCTACTTATTGGTAAGTTTGTTGGCTCCGCCCAACGTTAGAGCCATATTGGTTCCTTGTAAGCTGAGCTTTTCAGTCACCATCTCTGAAGTGATTTGGACATGCCTCCCACGCACCGCAACCTCCTCCGAAGCTCCATAGAACGAACTCTTGATGTATTCTGCTACAAACTGTGCGTCCGTCTCAGAGACAGATTCGTGGATGAAATTCCAGAGTCCTGCATCAACCAAGTTTTCTTTGTTCGACTCGATGTATACCCAACCTTCTGGTGTGAATGAGAAGGGTAGCACCTTCTCAATTTTCAGCACCATGTTGCTCTGCCCTCTAGCTGTCCCTGTTCGTGATGGTCCATTAGCCATAGAGGTAACGACTCGGTTAGATTGTTTGTCCATTTGACAGCTTAATGTTCTATATATTTTCTTTTAATTTTTTTTAAAATTTTTTTTCGTGTCAATTCAACCTTCATTTCAACACATGGTTTATTTTACAACTGCTGTCAATTTGACTTAGTTTATCATCTTCTTTTCTTTCGATGAACCGTTAAGTTTGTTCTTGCACAAGCAGTGACTTCTACTATGTCAATTGGACTAAAAAACAACTCTAATCATTCAGTTTTGGTGTACTAGACTACCAGTTCGATTAGTCCTTTCTTGAACTTACCTCCAGCTTTGTTCTCTTTCTTAACTCCTACACTTGACATTGCAAACTCAAAGTTTTACTGAAGAAATAAAAAGAAAGAAAACTGCAACCCATGTAAAAGAAGGTTAGTCAAATAGACATGCGTTCATACCATCTAGTCATTCAAAAATTTTAGGTTAAATGAGCTCCTCTAATCGACCAATTCTACTGTTAGTTACACACGGCATACATGGATTCCTTGTCAACTTGGACACTTATCTTTCAGATCCAACAGTATTCAAAAAGCTCATCAGAGTTAATCCTACTTGTTTCTCACATATGCATGTATGCATTGTTTGTCTATTTGACACACTAAGGTTGCAAACATCTTGCATAATTCTATTGTTTGTTACATATGTTGGGCTTCTTAAATTTTCTCCTCTATTTGACTTCTTACTTTGCCATAATCAAGACCGCATGCACCCATTGTTTGTCAAGTTGACTTAAAAATATGACAACATATGCATCTTCCTTATGTTAATTACAACTCGCCATTTTCCCCTTAGATTTGTTTCGTCTATTCGACCTCTGTATTAACACAACTCATGCACTAGGGAAAATTTTCATGACTTATTAGACCTAATTGCTTTGTTCAAATACCACCATTCCCATGAGCTCTTTTTTACATAGATTAATCGATAAGTTTTCTCTCTTCGGGTGCTGCGCATACCTGAATGCTTAATTAATTGTGTTCTTGCCTTTGGATGAAAAGTTTTCTGCCGTTCTTGCTGTCTACTCGACCGCCATTCACAGGCATACACTTTCTTCACTTTTCCAACTGCTCCAGTGTGCACACTTCTTGACCTTTCCAACTGCTCCAGTGCTTGCTTTTCTTTACTCAGCTAGCATCTGCTACCTGCAGCGCTCTATCCAGCAACAAGAATGTCTCCAACAAAGAAGAAAGTCTCAAAAACTCAAGGGGAAAACAATATGAGAGAAACAAAAACTGCATGCACGAAGGAGGAAGCGTTAACCGCCGGCATGATTGCCAGATCGTGAGTGGCGGTCCCATGAAGTACAGTCAGCAGTCAAGTCGACCCTTTTTTATAACATGGTTAGTCGATTTGACTATGTTTGAGCTTTCATGATGATTTCAGTTGATTTGACATTTTATTTATTTTTAATCATTTGTATTAAGTCTATTCGACAATATCCTTTTGTTTAATGATTAAGTCTTTGTAGACAAAATTTAGAATTTTTAATTTTATTTTCTAACTTACTTTGTTAACCAAAGTTTGCTATTCTAATATTGTAGAATGTTTCAAATATTCACAGAATTTAGATAATTAAGACTTAAAAGTAGTGGGTACACCTAATCCTTTTCTTAGTTAGGACTATTTGGTGTCTAACATTGGAAAATATTTCTTGTTTCCACGTTCTCTTGGTTTGTTACCTATTTATTGCCCACTCTCTTTATAAGTCTAAATTCTAATATTTGTCCTTATAAGGGATTATGAAACTTCCTCTAGTTACTCCCATGATTACATCTATTTTCCTTGGGGTTAAAACTCTCTTTGCATTATAATGTTCATCATGGCTTGGCTTCTATTACTTCAAATCACTTTTAGAAACACTTATGATTCCTTTTGTAAAAAGGGTTCTAACATAATGATTCCACTTGCTCTATCTTTTCTTGCTATCCGATTGACTTTGCTATAATTAATGCGTCATTGATTACTTTACTTATACGTCTACTTGACTAAATTTAAAGAGTTTAATTTAAGATATTTGAATATATAAGGTTAACTCTCTTAGATTTTTCATAATTTTAAATTTGTTATTTATTAGCCCCCCTCTTTAAAATATAACTTGTCCTCAAGTTATGTATAGTTTTAGACAATGACCATTATAACGTGTTTGATTAACGTTTCCAGCAAAGTCCTGAATTTCAACTGAACCATTTGGATAGCTTTTTAAGACTCTATATGGGCCATACCATCTCATTTTAAATTTTCCCGAAATTTTTTGGAATCTACTATCATAGAGTAAAACCAAATCATTTTCTTTTAATTTCATTATCCCAAGTTTACTATCATAGTACGATTTTCAATGTTTTTGTATGGCTAGCATATTTAAATATGCTTAAGCCCTTGATTCATCTAATTTTTCTAACATTATATATCTTTGCTTTAAAGAATCCTGGTCTCCTAGTCTTTCTTCTATGGCAATTCTTAAGGATGGCAATTCTAATTCAATAGGGAGTATGGCTTCTTGACCATAAACCAAATTGAACGGTGTGTCCTTAAGAGTAACTTTATAGGCAGTCCTGTAAGCCCAAAGTGCGTCTAATACACGACTATCCTAGTCCGTAGTTGACCCTTGTACAGTTTTTGTGATAATCTTACACAAAATGCCGTCAGTTTTCTCGGTTTCTCCATAAGTCTGGGCGTGATAAGGTGTAGATGGTCTATGTTTTATAAGATATTTTGTAGTCAATTCTTCTATAGTTTTATTCATAAAATGTGTTCCTCTATCACTCACCAATTCCTTTGGACAACCAAAGCGAGTTATTACATTTTCATACAAAAATTTGGCTACAGTTTCAGCATCATCCTTTATAGTGGGGGTGGCCTCTGCCCATTTTGTGACATATTCCGTAGCTACAAGAATATATCGTTTTTGGCCGTAACGGCTACAGGGTTTAATTCGACCTACAAAGTCTATACCCCACTTCTCAAAAGGTACTTGGGCTAGAATTGGGTTTAAGGGCATGGCTATGGTTGGTGTTGGTTTGCCTACTCTCTGACACTCATCACATTTTCGAGCATGAATTGCGGCATCTGAGAACAGGGTGGGCCACCAATACCCAGCCCTTAAGACTTTTTGTGCGGTTACCATTCCTGCAAAATGGCCCCCACAAGCATCATCATGACACGCTTTTAAGACTAATGGTACCTCACTAGGATTCACACATCTCCTTAGAATTCCGTCTTTGCCTTGCTTATAAAGAACCTTAGCGATTATTGTATAAGGTTGAGCTTTATAAGCTAAGCTTTGCTTATGCTTTTCGTTATAATCTGAAGGAAAAATGTTAATGGTTAAATAATGAATAACATCAGCATATTCCAATGGAATAATGTCGATGTTAAAAATATGTGCATCGGGAAAGCTATCATCTATAGCCTCGGGATTTACTTCTTAACTTATTCTAGACAAAAAATCCACATTACCATGTTGTCTTCTTGGTCTAACGTTAATTGTAAAATCAAATTCCTGTAATAGCAATACCCAACGTGCTATTCTCCCACTAAGTTCAGGTTTATTGGGCCCTGTCCCTTTGGGAAGGGCCTATTGGATCGAGTCGCGAAATGGGGTTAACCACTTCACTAAATATCCCCTTTTCACACTGCAGATACCCCCTTTTCACACTGCAGAGTGTAAATGGGCCCAACGTAACCTTAACCTAACCCTAGCTCAACCCTGCCGTTGGAGGTTGTTGTTGGGCTGCGGAGCTCCCCTTGTCTTCTCTGTCGTGATGAGGGTGTTGTTGTTGCTGTTGCTTTGTCAGGGAGTGTCACCATGTCCCGTGTCTGGGTTTTATCGATGCTTCACTGTGGGTTTTAACGATGCTCCAGTGTGGCTTATATCGATGCTTTCAGTGTGTAGGTCTCGCCGCTACATGAATGACATGATCACGCACCGATGTCGTTGTCGTGGGCGCTGGGTCCGCGGGCCTCTCGTGCGCGTGCGAGCTTTCGAAGAACCTCAATGTGAAGGTGGCGATCAGACCCTTGGACGTTATTTTATACGATAAAAATCATGTATAGATTGGTGAAGGATGCTGACACCGACTTGTGGCTTGTTCAGAGGTGTAAACGGAGCTGGAAAAACCACGACGCTGTCGATTCTGAGTGGAGACATTAGCCCCACGAACGGCGAAGCTTACATAAACGGCTACTCAGTTCTCCAGAATTTAGCAGCAGCGCAAAAACAGATCGGGTACTGTCCGCAATTCGACCCGCTCCTGGACCTCATGACTGCCAGAGAGCACCTGCACATGTACGCCAATCTAAAAGGAGTTCCCAAGAAAGACGTGAAAGAGGCTGTGAACTTGCTCGTGGAAGCTGTCGGCTTGAGTAAGTACGTTGATCGGGTGGCAGGAGCTTATAGCGGTGGCAACAAGCGGAAGCTGGCGCTCGCCATTGCTCTCGTAAGCCTCTTTGTCCATTCAAACACACCTCCCTGAACAATTTTGGGACTATCTGTCGCCCACTTTGTATTGGAATGGCAGAATCCATAATATTTTGAGCATGCATGGCAGAATCTATATCATGTTGAGCATGTATGGCAGGTGGGGAATCCGGCAGTGGTGTTTTTGGATGAGCCCAGCAGTGGAATGGACCCAGTGGCACGTCGAGCCATGTGGAACCTGATCACCGAGGCTGTTCAGGAGCGAGACATGAGCGTGGTGCTCACAACACAAAGCATGGAAGAATGTGAAGCGCTTTGCAGCCGCGTCGGGGTCATGGTGGCCGGAAGCCTCGTGTGTTTGGGCTCCATTCAACACATCAAGTCTCGCTTTGGCTCAGGTAAAATTACCCTCATTGCTGTACCTAGTCTCTCCATTTCAACGCTTCAAAACTCACTGTTTTATCATGCCCGTGGACTTGGAATTCGTTGCAGCTTGTAGCTTGTATATATGTCTTAGTCATGCTGGTTTGCATCATATTACAATGCAGTTTCAGTGCTACAATCTTGTCTTTGCAATCAAATCATTCTCTTAGAATGCTGAAATCGAAATGCTCATTTACGTAGAGAATGTTCAGACTTAAACGGTGAACTACTCCATGGAATGAAGAAGCTAGTTAGTACCTTAAAACTTAAGCATATTGTACCATTATCACCACTACATCCGAATCTGCATTGAAGTCGAATTGGTGTAGTTTTCTTACGTTCTATTGCTTCGAATGGATAGTTTATGAGTTACATCAACCATTTATAACGTTCAATCACAGACAGTAGGGTTCAAGGTCCAGATCCGAGCTTCAACACCAGTTGCTTCCGTAATGAGTTGCAGTCCATTCAGAAGTTGATATGTCGTTGCTTATGAAGTGCTGTAAAGCTTTAAGTGGCATGTTACCAAGTAGTAAACAAATTGTATGCCTCATGTATTGAGGGAAGTGTTGTGGGGTGGATTGGCAGTTTATTCGGTGGAGATGCGGTGCACATGAGCGAATGCTCTAGAAGGCGTGCACCAGTTCATGTCATTACAGTTCCCGAACTCGAGGTTGGAGGAAGAGCATCTGACGAGATTGAAGTATAGCATTCCGGTCAAGGACTTCACCTTGTCACAGGTATTCGGTGCTTTGGAGAATGAGAAAGACAGGTTAGGGCTAGAGGATTACAGCGTCAGTCAAAGTACTCTTGAGCAGGTGTTTTTGAGTCTAGCAAATGGGCAACCTGAGGAGTCATAACCCGAGTAGGCCATTCTTCAATGTTGGAACATGAATTTGTATAGTACATAATGGTATCATCTGGAACTTGATAGCGTGGAGTGCATACTACCTGGAACTGAGCTTTTGCTTTTTCTTGTTATAATCAGAAAGCCCAACCGCTCAAGCTATTCTACTACCACTTTCAGCACTACGTGGATCTGGTTATGTGGAAGGTACGCTACCAGTTATGGTGCCGGTCAATTCACATTTAGAGAGTCGCGTTCATCATTGTACGACTCTTTGAATTGTTCTTTTAGAGGCTAACCGTAACTGTTTCCTAAATTATCATTTGCTGCTTGCTCATTCTTCTGTTTCTTGTGCTGAGTTGCTATGGATCTGAAGTTCTGCAAATTGTCACAGAAATCGGGATTTTGACATGTACCACATTTACCAGAGCACCTTGATTGGACCAACAGCAAAGGTAGTAGTAAAAGGTACATGTGTCATGTGCTGATGGATGGCTTATGTTAATGAGAAATTTGATAGGTATTTTAGAGTAGGGGTCAGCAATAAATGCTGCCCTGTACTTGTTTGAGTGTGCATGCATCATTGTAATTTTTATGATTTTGTACCGTGGTCTTTTTAAAACCAAAATGAAGTAAAACATACTCAATGGTAGCTGCTTTGTCATAATGATTTGTGATATTTTACTGCCGTCGGTTTTGTTTACCCATCTGGAATTAGTTTTACAGAGGTAAAAGTGGATGGAAGAGTGAGAGTATGAGTACCTTCAGCTTGGAGGAGAGAGCAGCCTCTTGTTTAGTTTTCAAGACCTATGTTAGTGTTAAAACAAGTCTTCACTTGTAAGATTTAGTTCTCAATTCCTTTGTAAGTGCTGATCTTGAAGGACGTACCTTCGGAGACATGTCCCCCTTCATATAAGCTTTCAAACATACCTAGTCTTACAGGCGGTTTGCATGCTGAAATATCCCTTAAGAAGGATATGTTGGTAGAATTGTGCGCTGGCAACCACGTCACGCATGATGGCCTTGTTAACGGTGCTGATGGAATATTTAAAGAATTTACGACCATTCCAAACAACTTGGTCTGGATTGATTTTGGATCGCCTCACATTGGAGTTGAAACTAGATTAAAATTTGCCGAGGAATATCGCCGGCATTCGAATATCAAAAACGAGTGGACTCCCATTACGCAAAAGACAGCAGAAATTCAAATAGGTATGAACCCTCTTCATCTTGTAACACGGGTTCAATTTCCAATCCAACCCGCTACAGCCCGGACCATCCATCGTGCACAAGGTTTGAGCCTTGACCGATTGGCATTTGATCCAAAGGATGTGGTAAGACATGGATTAACTTATACTGCCATGTCGAAGATTCGATCAAAGGATCACTTATATCTGTTGTCTCCAATATGTTCCAAGAACTTTCATGTTGACAATTTGGTTGCTGATGAGATGTGTCGCCTGAGATCGGTTGCAAAATATAAAGTAGCTCTTCCTTCACTTGAACATAGTAGGAGTGATGGAATTATTCTTCAGTCGTTAAACACTCGATCCCTCAAACTTCATTATAAGGATGTGTTTGCCGATCCAAATTTGATGGCATCCGACGTTCTTTGTTTAAATGAAACACGTGTTTCGTCTTTGCAATCACTACCAGAACTTTATGAGTTACTATTGAAAAGATTTAATGTCTTAACATGTTATGATGGCCATGGAACTGTTGTTCTTTTTCACAAAGATATGATATTAACAAATAGTAGCACATATGTGAACAAGGGTTCTGAATTTATTATGGCCCAATTCAATGCAAATACACCTCAAGCCATAAATGTTGTGGCAACCTACAAACCTACAAAGATGCAACTCAATTACTATTTACTTAACCTCGAGAATATATTTAAGCTTTTATCAGTAGGTTCTTCAACATTTGTTCTAGGAAATTTCAATGTTAATATGTTGATAGAAAATGTGCATTCAATGACTTTGAAAAACTTCATGACCGATCATAATCTCTCCCTTTCTTTTTTAGATAATACAAGTGATTATCACTCACATATAGATCACATTTGGACAAATACACCATCATCCCAGTACGATTCAAGGACCCTAGAGGCATATTGGACCGACCACAAACCAACTTATTTGCATCTAAAATTTTGATGTTCTCTTCCAACTTATCATCTTATCTAATGTGTTCGTTGTTCATATGGTACACATAATTCAAGTATAAAATTTTCCTATTGTAACTTTTATTTACATTAATCATCTTGTACTATTTTTTCCTTAAAAAATCTCACAATTCCAATTCATACATGAGAAACTTAGCTAAGTGAATTGTCTCAATACTTTATTTTGTGTCAAAAATTTTAGACATAACAATTAACAGGGCCCTTTGTGTCTATCGACACCTTGTTAATCATATACTTAAGAGCATCATGATCAACATAAAAATCAAATTTATATCCCAATAAATAATGTCTATACTTTTGAACCGAGTAAACCATCCCTAAGCCCTCTCGTTCAGTTACAAAATAATTCCTTTCAGCCGCACTCAATTGCCCATCAATGTTATTAATTAGCAAAATAAATTGGTTTATCACGACCCTTATCATCTTTTTGACTTAGCACACTACCAATGGCTAAATTTGAGGCATCCACATAGACTTCAAATATTTTATTCCAATGTGGGGGAATTAATACGGGGGCTGTAGTAAGCCTTTTCTTAAGTTTATTAAAGGCCTTAGTGCACTCCTCCGTCCAAACTCCCGGCATTTCTGTTTGTTTGGTTAAATGAGTCAACGGGTGTGCTCTTTGAGCAAAGAAATAAATATGGCGACGGTAGTAGCCCGTGCCTCCTAAAAATGACTTAACATCGGTAATATTTTTTGGAATTTCAATTGCTAATATTGCCTTAACCTTATCTAGGTCTACAGCAATACCGTCTTTAGACACTATATGTCCTACAAGACGCCCATAAGGTACTATAAATTTGGTTTTAGCCTCGTTTATAGAAATGCCATATTCTTGGCATTGCTCAAAACATTTTCTTAAACATTCCCCATGTTCTTCCTTTTTGCTAAAAACACCAAATCATCTAGAAACATTTTAATAAATTTTCGCATATATTTTTGAAATGCTATAGTCATAACCCGTTGGAATGTAGCAGGGGCATTGCACAAACCAAGTGCCATGACGTTATCAGCAAATGTGCCCCAATCAGTTGTAAAAGTTGTTAAAGGTCTATCTTCCGGGGCAATTTGAACTTGATTGTACCCAAAGAATCCATCTAAAAAAGAGTAACAATCATGCCCAGTTACGACATCTAATATTGCATCTGTAAAAGATAAGGGGAAATAATCCTTCCGAGTTACATTGTTTAATTTTCTAAAATCCTGACATATTCTTAATTTTCCATTCTTTTTTGGTACAACAACGATGGGAGAAACCCATTCGCTATATAGTACACAATAAACCCACATTCTAATAATTTGTCAATCTCTTCCTTAACTAGTAATAAATATTTGGGGTTCATCATGTATTGTCTCTGACGTACAGGTTTTGTGTCAGGTTCTAGGATTATACGGTGTTGACAAACATGTGCAGGGATCCCTTTCAAGTCCTTATATGCCCATGCAAATGCAGTTTGGTATTTTTTGAAAAAGTTAAACCATTGATCCCTTTCTTCTGGGTTTAAGTTTTCATATACTCTTATGGTTTTTGAATTTTCGGGTGTTCCAAGTTCCATGCCAATGCAAATACTTTTAGGTGACTTTAGATTTTTTAACATACTATGAGACATATTGTCTAATAATTCCTCCGAATCGGTTAAGTAAGGGAGTTCTTCCTCAGATTCCTCCTCAATCTTAACCGTATAGATCGGAGAATACTGCCATGCTCATATAACTACGTCCGAATCTTCCTCATTTAAAGGGCTGTAATACTCTCCCGGTTTTAAGGGTTTAACTATGGTTTCCTCTTTATACACTTGATTTGTGGTTTCATTTTCTTCTATGCTACCCGTAGTGTATTCAGAGCTTTCCTCTTGCATTTCCCCGTGGTATTTGGCCGGGTACATAGGTATTGTAATTTTGTCTTTTCCTCTGCCTAAGGTTATTGTGCCTTTACCCCAATCATCCCTAGCTTTCGCTAAATTCAACCATGGTCGGCCTAAAAGTACCGGATAGGCGGCGATAGGTTCACTAATTTTTAAAACTATATAGTCAATTCTATAGTTTAACCCTCCTATCATTGTAAGAATTTGTTTAAGCACTCCCAAAGGTTTAACCCTTCGCTGGTCGGCCATTCTTGTAATTATAAGGGTGGTAGTCATGGTTTATAAGCCTAACTCCTCCATACTATCTAGGTTCATTAGATTTACACTAGACCCACCGTCAATTTGAGCATTTTCAATCAAAGTCCCATCTATAAAAATGTCTATGGTTGGTGCACCAGGATCTACATAAATATCATGTATTTCAACTATTTTTGGACGTTACTTAACCAACGAGGAGCTAAGATCGCTCCTACATTGGAGGGAAACGGCCAATAATTGTCTTAAGGATATTCGAGGTTGAATACTATCCATATTTGTGAGCATGTTATAAGGGTTCATTCCTACCATAAGATTCATGATTCTATTATGTTTTCTCTTTTTTGTGGTAGGGAGAATTTCTCTTATAGTTTTCTTAATTATTTTCCTAGGTGATTTGTAGAATGATGGTTGTGTTAAGGGAGCCATTTGCTCTTGATTTAACACTTGGAATGGATCTTTCTTAGACAAATTTTCATTTATATTAGACTTGTCTAAGTTGAGATCTCGAGGTGGTTCTATAATAGGTGGTACATGTGTATTGTTAAGTTCTTCTACGGTTTTGGGTGAAGTGTTTGGTACCAAAAATTCATTAATGATTTAATTGTCTTTCAATTCTTTAGAGGTAGATAGTTGTCTCTTAACCGGTTTTCTATAATTGGTATCTGAGCTACTTTCTTGATTTGGGTTCAAGATTAATTCCTCTCTCCCGAGCTTTGGACCTAGTGACTACATGACAATCTTTATCATCAGATAAATTGGTTGTTCTTAAAACACAGTTGTCCTCTTGAATTTTTTCAGGGTTTGAGAATTGCACTTGTTTAACCGGTTCCGGTGCTCGACAATCCTCAGCCAAATGGCCAGGTTTTTTACATCGTCTACAAAACGTATCCCGTTTCTTTCTTAGGTTCAGGACAATATCTTGCAAAATGTCCTAGTTGCCCGCAATTATAACACTCCAAAGTTCTACCTCTATTATTCATCCCTGGATTCCGAGGGTTAATGTTGGATGATGGTCCATTCCAACTGGTAGAGGCGTTATTCCACCTTGTCCCACCGTCTCCCGGTTTATAAGGGAGTCCGTTGTTAGGACGGGTGAACGGACGTTTTGAGGTAATATTGTAAGGAGGTTTGATATTATTGATTTAAGGATTTCTATTGTTATTATTTTGCATCTCACTTATTGCGGCTACAGCCTTTCCCAAATTCCAACACCTCTAAGTTGAATGGTTACCTTCACATACTTGACATTTAATGTCAAAACTAATGTTTCCTACAGTAGGTGATGGACATTCATGGGCTAAATGCCCATGTCCTTTACAATTAGAACACCACATATTAGTCCTTTGATTTGAAGACTTAGGACCTTTTTCTTTAGCTTGGGTGAACCTAATTGTGAGATCATTTAATTTTCTTTCTAATTTTCACGTAGGATCCGTTAGCGGATCCATTGTTGGAGGTTTTATCGCCAAGAGTTTGGAATTATATATTGGAGGTGGGGCCTCTATTCTTAAGAGTTCCTCACCCCTCCTAGGATATATATCCCTTCCTTGTGGATCAACTCCATATAAATAACTTGGGTGATGCCTAGTTGGTGGATACAAGGATGGGTCCTCAATTTGGACATAATCATGATTGACCCTAGCTTCTTCCCAAGTTTTAGCTAATGTATAAGCAGTTGCAACATCCCCAGGGATTCGCTCCCTTAAATAAATTCTTAATGTTTCTGGATATACACTTCCAATCAAGGTGCTTACCAAGAAATCATCTGGCATATGATGTCCTTGCCATCTTCTTAAGAGTGTGTTCACACGCGTATAGTAAGAGTCTATTCCCTCATTCATTCCCATTTTAATGTTTCTTATTCTATCAATTAGACCAGGTACCAACGAGCGAGGTCTAAAATTTCTTAGGAAATTATCTCGTAATTCGTCCCATGTGGTTGGGGCATCAGGTAATTGGAAGTACCAATCACCAACTATGTCAATTAGAGTACTTGGAAATTTAGTTAAATATAGGGGTTACGGTAGTTGATTTGCCCTTGCTACTATTAAAAATCTGTCTACATGTCTATCTGGATTTGTTTCAATTATTCCATAGAATAATGGGTATGGAGCCACATTTGAGACTCTTTGTTGAGCTATTGTTATTTGGCCTACAAATGTATTTGTAAATAATGGGAGTGGATTATCTAAGCTACTTCCAAGACTTGAACTTGAAGATGACGTTCTTGAAGTATTGTTTCCACTCCTTAAAGGGGATCAGTACTTAAAGTAGGAGAATGTCTTTCTTGTTCGATTCCTCCAAGGTTATCTAAAACTGATTGAATAGTTAATATTGGGGTTTCAATATCAACATCATCAGGGTCATGTAAGGATATTTGTCCACTTGAAATTTCTATTTTAGGAGAACTCCTTTGTCCTATGTCATAAATTTCATTTATATCTTTCGGTCTAGAAAACAAATATTCTGTCAAGTTTCCTTCTTGAGATTTTTCTCAATTTGGAGAAGCTTGACCGGATATTGGGTCTTCTAATCCTAATAAATTAGGTGTTGGACTATCTATAGACTCCAAGAAAAAATTTACTTTTTGACGTTTTTTATTAACACTACGTTGTTTGGTTTTGCTCAATTGCAATTGAGCTTTTTTGTCCAATAATTCAATATTAGCTAATCTCTTCTTAAGCTCTCTTGTAAAAGCATGATTGGTTCTCTCTTGATTTTGTTGTTTAATCAATAACTATTTTCCCTAATCTGACATTTATTAGTCATACCTTATCGCATAAGGTAGAAAGACTCCAATTCTAATGTCTCAGGATTGTCTGAGAATGATTTTGGATAATTGTATTCCCTAATCAAGGTTTCTATAAAGAAATTATTTCTATTAATTCCCCTAAGTTCCTCTATATGTTGAACTTATAACTGTATTAATTCCTTACAATTTTTTGTGGTATTTACATATACTACCAATAATTTTCTCGAATGGATTAAAGGTTGGATCAATTCATTTGGAATATCCATTTATGGACATAATAATTAACAAATTGGAATAATTCCTTCCTTCTTTCCAAGTTTTACTCAAAATTATTCCCTTAACTTCTAAGGGTAATTTATCAAATAATATTTGAAAGTCTTTAGATAGTTTTGGTAGTTTCCTGTCAATTGAAATCCTTGACCAATATACGCTCCTTTGTAAGCTCTAAATAATGCGGAAAATAAATAAGGGCCTGTGTAAAATTGAGAAACCCTTTCTCTACTTACTTCCTAAGGAAACATGCTTCATTCATGAGTCCTTGAATTTTTTTCTAAAACTTTTAGAGTTCTTAGTTGAATTATCTTAAGTGTTATTTAATTAAATTGGTCTCTCTTAAGATAGATCAAAATTTAAAGAAAAAACCATTGTTCTATCTTCACTCCTTCTAAGGTAATTTTAATTTTAATGTGTCTTGAAAACCAACAAGTATATTGACGCGATAGACTATAAATTCTTTGGTTTATCTTTCTATTCTTATTCTTGAGTTTAAGAAAAAATAAGAAATATTTTTCTTAACATCTAAGTCGTCGTTAGCCGAACCTTCCCCGGCAGCGGTGCCAAAATGTAGAAGGGTTTTTTATCTAAGACAAATATATCTCAAATAAAATCCTAGTGGGGGATCTTTGATGGAATTTTTCATGCGTCTAACGTTTTAATGCAACTAATGTCATATGTTAATAAATAGTAATATTGGGATCTTAAAGTCAACCCAAGATACTCTAGATCACTTTCTACAACCACTCAATATCTAAGTGAACCCATTGGTCAATTGGACATCATGTTATTAGGCTTTGGTTTGGTCAAATTGACATTGGTCACGGATGCACTTAGTATCACTGCTGGTCAAATGGACAGAGGGTTATAGTCAATTTGACATTCAATAATCTGAAGGTCTTAGGTCAAATTGACAGCCTGCATTTAAAACCTTTAAGTCCATTTGACTATCATCTTACTCTTCTAATTCAATGAGTTTTAAGGTTAGAGGACTTATCAAGATCTGCTTTGGTCCTTCCCTATTTGTTTCTTCTTTAGTTTTTATTCCTCGCCTTCCTCATATCGTCGTTCACCTGCATGACATTCTTATGACAACAATCCTTATTAGTTTAAGTTGAATAAATAATGTTAGGTTGATCAAGCCCAACAAGAATATACTCAAAGAATGAATGGTAACTCTCTTAAGAATATGCTTTATCCTATATATCTCACTGATAACAAGGAGTTAGCTAGACTCCGTTTCTTCAACTCACTTGTTGATCAACCCTATTTTCTCTTCAGAATGCTCTCGGCTTTTCCTCTTAATGTTATTGATTTAAATAATCTTGCTTGTGACAAATTGTCAATGTAGGCTATCTCCAAACCCTTGATTTAAATAATCTTGCTTGTGACAAATTGTCAATGTAGGCTATCTCCAAACCCTTTCACCGAATTTGCACCTTATCTCCAAAGTGATTGACTCTTCTCAACTGAGGTGCATCTTTTCACCTTTAATTGGTCTCTTCAGTCCAATCGACTTTTATTCTCTTGCTAGCTTTCCTTTCACCACTTTCTCTATTGTCTATTCATATCGACTTCAATTATGCATGTCAAATAGATCTCAATCCATCATTCATTTCCTCATGCAATTAATGCAAGTCAATTAGACAATTTCCTATTTAATCATACATAAAGTATCATGTATAATTGACAATCTGTTTATAATACTTCTATTATGATTCACTTGACCATCAACTCCAATTTGATGTCAATTCGTCACGTTGAAGCTCCCGGGCTTCCTAGGTTGACTCTTCTTGTCAACTCCACACATTCGCTATCTTATTACTCCCGGAGTAATAAGATTCACACAAACAAATTAAATACAATGACAAATTTAATAGTTTTATAATAGAAGAATTGTATTACAATAATTTCACAATGGAATACACAAAGAGAGAGGTGTAGACAAGAATGTCTTGTCTTCCCACACCTTTTATCTCTCTTAAGACGAAAAGGTACATATGTAGATCTTTTGAGATCGACCTTTCTATTTCTAAAACCATTTTGTCCTATTATTTCCTATCTTGTCTATTTGTCTTATCTAATTATAAACCTTTTTACATTCTAAAGGACATTTGAGCCTAATTAAAGCTCTTTTCCCATCACAACATCTATATGGATGTTTTTATCAATATTTAAGTAGATGTTGTATACAAAGTCTTCTGAGTGTCTGAGAGCACAAACTACTCGTATATGCCTTTCATTATCGCTGAATACGCATTAAAACGTGAAAATCCACACTGTTTAAAATGTCTAACATACTCATACGAGTATGTTCATCTAATCCATATCATTCACACACTATCACATATAAATTTCAAGGTTCAAACTCATACAATGTATAACCTCAAAAACCAAACTATAGAAGTCATTCAAAATCTACTTCATCACACAACACTGATATCCTACGCACTGACAACTGTGTACTGCTCTACTGTCACCTCAGGTTGTCGATACTCTTGTACAGTAGTACACATGTCAAATCCTGCACATGATTTTCAAGCCAACAATGACTCTTGTTATACAAGGTTTCCAAGAAAAAATCAAAATTCACCTCATTTCATGTACTACATACATATGGTTTACTTTCTAGCATCCACATGCTAAAGAGTATAATCACAGACCTGGTGCAATGCCTTCTTCTTCATTTGGTCTTAGACGCCTCTGCTCTTGTGGAGGTCCGTTTCTGCTCAACCTTCGGATCCACCTTTGTTGATTTTGGCTTTGCTACGTCCTTTGTTGCCTCCACAGTGATAGCTTTCGGAGTGCCTATTGCCTTCGGTATGTCTTTCCTCCAAGGCTTTGACAATCTTGCAGGCTTTGGTGCCTTGGAGGCTACGTGTGTTACGGTTACTCGGTTTGTAATATTCTTTACGCACGCCGACGCTTCCACCAGGGTGTCCGACACGTTCTGCACATTCAATAATTCACTACATATGCAATTTCTATTTTTTGCAAGCAAAAAGCACATTCTAGAACAAAGATACATAGAACATTGGTTGAGTGTAAGAAAACATTGCACATATAACAAAAGCAAATATTTTTATTAAATTTAACATGCCTAATTTGCAAATATAGAAATGCCTCATACATATTCATGTCTACACAAATATATGTTTGATGTCCCCTTAGACAAGAGTTTGTTCCTAACACTGTGTGTGCAAATTATAGATACCTTAGCCGACGTCTATTAAAACATCTCTAGATGTGACATCAAACATTTTTAAAGACATTTGTAGATGTCTTTGCAAACGTTTATTCAGACATTTTTAGATGTTTTCACAGTTTTTTAGTATATGTTTTTGCAGACATTTGTAGATGTCTTTGTATACATCTGTAGATACTTTTGCAGATGTCTTCGCAGGAATCTCTAGATTTTGCGGATGACATGCACAACATTGTCACACCCAAATTTCGATCAAACGAGAGCTACTGCAAGTTTACCCGCTCGGCATCCACTGCTTCAGCAATCAGTGCTACAGTTGCCGGCGTTTCCAACTTTTCAACCTCATCAATTGTTGTATTCATTAGAGGTGCCTATCCCTCCTCTTCACCCTCTCTTTCTACCTCCTCCATCGAGGTGCCTCTCTCCTGCTTCTTTGAACTTCCATATTACCTTCGTCTTCACCGCTCCCATCAGAGTCGCCCGATGCACCATAGGTTGCAGATGGTGCCTTTGCCTTTTCTATAGTAATTGTGGACGTCAGAGGGACGTGTAGTAGCATTGGTGTTGCAGTCACGCCCGCATCCATCGCAATTGGCACTATTGAGTCCGTGTGAGAGGCCTTTATGCCTAGCATCTTACGCAACATAGCCTCCAACTGGTTATAAGATGAGCCGATCTTCCCACGTAGTTGCTCCGCTGTTGATTTCATCATAACCTCAAGCTCTGTCATCCTTGTCTCAAGTGACTCTTTCTCATCGTCATCATCCTGAGGGGTTGCATGCAGTTTTTCATATTCCTCCTCTATCTCATCTTGGATCTTGGACTCATAAGGTTCCCTACCATGGCGGATACTTTTGAACATTGCAATCAATCATAACCAGGATTAACTTTAGTACGTTCGAATTACATAAATGACATATGTAATTATCTTCGGAAATATACAACATGATACATGTGAAGACGTCCGCAAATTCATTGTTTCATACACCCAAACATGTTGTGTTGAAGAAGTCTTAAAACATTTGAAGATGTTAGCAAGACACAATGTTAGACATTACCTCAGACATTATAAGATGTCTTGAAAGACATTTTTTATATACATTTAAACAACTTTCAAGACATTAATTTGGACAATTAAGTATGTTTCGTTAAACATTACATTAAACATGTGCAGACGTCTTAAAAGACATGGCAGACTTGTAAATATATTTAGCCAACAACTAGAAATGCAGACTTTGATTGTACCAGCTTCACTAGCGTACCCTCTTGCAGCGTTCCCATCACCGCTGCCTTGACTCCCTTCCGTAGTACAACTTCTTGCATCTTCTTGAAATTCTGCTTTGCCGCTTCAGTGTTCCTGATCTTCACCATCTTGTTCCAGTGCTGGTCAGAAATGTGTGAAGGTTTGGGCTTCCTATTGTCGATCATCTTGTTAAACCGAAACCGTTGGTTTGTGAGAGACTTGTTCACCCTCATCGCAATCCAACCCTCGTCCAATTCTCCCTCTTTATTGGAGTGTAACTCCATCACCTGCCACCCTGCCAAAACCAATATATCATGTAAGCGTTATTTGTATGACCTCCTATACATAAGATACATAAAACATAATCATCAATCAACAACATTGTTAAATGTCTTTATTAACAACATTTCACGAGTGTAGATGTCTTTTTAAACTTGTACAGAACCCTGAGGGATACATACCATCAAAAACTCGGTTCAAATACATGTCTTTCCACTATAAGAAAACTGCGTTTTTAGTGATGTTCTAAATGATGTTTAAAAAGACAATGTAGACATTAATTCGGATGTCTTATAGACTATAAGACATCCTAGACATGACAGTTGTCTAAGCAGACGTCTAAAAAGACAAGAATGTCTTCATACCCCTCCAATCCAAAATGTGCCCGTTAGACGTACAATCATCCTCATGTCTTCGAAGAAATCTTTTAAGACAGTAAGACATCACATAAGACATCGCAAAAAACAGGGGTTTCTTATAGTGTTCGCCTCCTCTTCCTCCTCCTTAAAGTTTGAGCTGGAATCCAAGGATTTTGTGTGTCGCGCACCTCTCCTTGAGGAGTGCCCGCAACACCAAGGGCCCAAGGGGGACACCGGAGTGACGCCCGGGCCTTGGGGTGCCAAGGTGAAGGGAACCTAAGTGGGCCTAGTGTGGGAGAGGACCCCGGGCGTTGGAGACGCCTCTCACCCACGGAGACCAGGAGCCACGAGGGAATGGACATGAGATTATGGAAGCTCATGTTGCCACGATTCCGGGATGCTAAGGAGCACCTCATTTGGAGGTGTGAGCTAAAAGTTATGGGAGTTGGAAGATTGTGGGACTAAAGGGAGTGCTGTCCAGGGACAGTGCTGGACTGGGAAGCTGGCCCGGGACTCCCGAATCTTCAGAGGGGCATAACTCCCTCAATACTTGTCGGAATGAGGCAAGTAAGGTGTCTATCGGCACCTACTTGACGAGTAGATGTCGATAGAGTGGTCGCTCGTCGCGTTTGGATGCGGGACGAGGTAGATACGAGCCCTGGAAGGTTCGGGAAGTCTCCCGGGGCCTTCCAGCGGCTAAGGCATTGGGAGATTGGGTGGTCTTCCAAAACTAAGAGGTGTGAGGGTCCAGCCCTTCACCTAGGACCAGGGGCTGCCGAATCCCACAGAGTATACTATGGGGAGGGCTGGTCTCCTCCCCACTCCCATGGTGCCTTGGTGGTGACCAAGGTGGGAGTCCCGAGTGGTGTGGCTAGTGTTGGGGCCTCACCATGGGGACTCCCAAGCCAAGGTGAGTCCCAATGGGTGGAGCTAGTGTTGGGGCTCCACCATGGGGACTCAAAGTGCAAAATGAGGCACGGTGGGTGGAGCTAGTGTTGGGGCTTCACCACGGTGGCTCATAAGGACAAGGTGAGTCCCGGTGGGGAGCTAGTGTTGGGGCTTCACCACGGGACTCATATAGGCAAAATGAGGACCATGAGTGCTACCGATGTGGGGTGGTGTCTCACCGCCGGCGTTGTGATTACTTGGTGGCCTTGGGGTCACCATGGTGGTCATGGGCGGTGGTGAGGAGGCACCACCAAGTGCGGTTAGGCCGCGTGGTATGGGAGTGCCACCAAGTTGGGCCTTGGACATAAGTGGAAGTCCGCACCTAACCATTGGCTACCTACGAAGGGGTTGAGTCCCGGTTGCATGAGTAGGAGGGATTGATAACCAAGCGGTGAGCTTGGTGGTTGGTATGGAGAGCTAACTTTGTGCATGTGGGGGATGTGCAGAGTTAGCGCTCGTGACACTTGCTAGATTTGGGAAAAAGTTGGTGTAAGCTAAGGTGAGCTAGCAAGGGTTGCGACATTGTGAGTAGTCTCACATCTGCCTTGAACGCCTTTCTCAAAGGCCCCTATAGTGTGCTGTGCTCATCCACTTGAAGGGGCTTCTTCAAGCGGGACCAAATCCCTTTGAGTTTAGTTGGCGTCTGCATTGGTACGTCTTCTTCAGACTCGTCTGCATTATCGGTGTCCGCATCTTCCTGCTCCTCATCTTCCTCCGCATCCTCCTCCGGTGTCACATATCCTGGACTGTACAACAGAGAACCTTGCCTATTGAAACGTCAATAGCACAAAATATGTAACTGCACGATAAACCTGAAACCTTCTTAAACTAATCCATATCAGAGAGCATACCAGAATGTGCAAAAAAGTAAGGATACCCTGCTGGAAATCCAATATTCATGTAACATCTAAGAATTGCTCAACAAACATCCTTATAAACATATAATAATGTTTGGCCAAATATTAGAGCAAAGATTTAACCATGTCTCTGTAGCAATGTTTTTAAACATTGGAAGATGTATTAGAAAATATTACATAAGACCTTTGAAGTTGTCTTACAAGACAATGAAAAATACAATTAGACCTTAGAGTAGACCTTAGCAGATGTCTTTAAAGACATTTCATGAGACAGTAAAAGATGTTTTACAAGATATTACAGAGGACTTTAAAAAATGGCTCCAAAAACATGAGAGAAGACATTTCCAAATGTCTTACGAGACATTGTTTAAACATTTTTAAGCGACAATTGAAACCACATGATTATTTCAGAGATTGTACTTGTTCATTACTTCAACTATAAACAACAAACTCACGGAAAGTCTTGCTGCATTTGCAGCTTTTTCGTGCACTTTGTCGATGTGGGTGGCTCGTCTTGCACCTTTTGCTTCCTATTGCCGCTGACAATAGGTTGCAAGTCTTCTCTGTGCTTGGTGCGGCGCTCACGAACTTGCCACGTACTATTGTCATTTGCATCACTGGTATCTTGTATCCTACGGGGCGACCTCTGCCTCTTGCTTCCACTATTCTTCGTCATCCTCATGCGACGTGCAGGCCACTCCACAAATGCCTCCAAATATTTTTGGCACATTTACAAAAACCAGATTACAGAACTACATTCACATCTATGCAAATTGTCATGTAAACTATGTACAAAATGATGCAACCAAGTGGAAATAAATTGTAGTACAAATAACCGATGCATATTGAATATCTAGACATAAACTTCTACATCTACTGAGACACCTACTTAGACATGTACTTAGAAATTAATTTAGAAATCTACTTAGCTATAACTTTACACATCTACTTAGACATTCACTTAGACATCTACTCAGATTTAAACTTGGAAATTGTGTGCCACATCTCCTTAGATACCTACTTAGACTTCTACTAAGAAATCTTCTTAGACATCTGCTCTGACATCTACTTAGACATCTACTTAGACATCTACATAGACATTTAGTTAGACATTGCCTTAGACATCTTAGAAGATTACAGAATTGGTAGAAGGAGGAGATTATAAAGTACCGCCGCACTGACAGTAATGGCGGGGCGGCAAAAGTTGTATGCGGAGGGCGGACATCGCCCCATGCCCCTAGGCAAGACCTACAGCCGCAGCTGGACACCCCAAAGGACACTCATTGCTGGGCCACCCAATGGCGCGGGCACCCACTAGCAGGCAGTAGGCAGCCATTGGGCCGCCCTCTCCCATTATAAGAAAATCTTGTATTTTTAATGTCTAAATCTAATCTCTGTAATGTCTAAATCTTAGGCGTTGACATCACGCAAGTGGATGTCGGACATTTTAACATCTAAGACATCAAGTTAGACAACTAAAACTATCTAAAGACATCAAGATTAGACGGTAACTTTGGGAGAGTAAAATGTGTGCCACGTAGTTGACACATCAGCGCCATATGCATCAGTAGTGCCACATGGCATTGAATTACATTCTGATGTGGACTTTTTGGTGCTCACGTGGAATGTGATGTGGCGGCCCCAAAATCCTACGTGGATCCGGAAAAATCCGACGTGGCACCCGAGAAATCCTACGTGGAACGAGGAAAAATGACGTGGCATGCCATGTCAGCAATGTATTGGGGGTTTTAGGGACAAATGACGTTGCTGTTAGACATCACTTTAGACATCAATGTCTCCTGCTTGATGTTCCTAGTGGCTAGGACGATGTCAACATGGATGTCTCCAGTGCCTAGGAGGATGTCAAGATTGATGTCTCGAGTGCCTAGGACGATGTCAAGATTAATGTCTCTAGTGCGTAGAATGATGTTTAGGTTGATGTCATTCTTAAATTTGTGATGTTTGCTCAGATGTTTGTAGCGGCATCCCGTAGGTTATCGACGCAAACGTTTTGTGTTACACAAGATGTTTGCAACAATGTTACTATTAATGTCTTCTAGGATCACATTTTTAGATGTTTATATAGTCATCAGAACCGTAATCCATAGACGTCTCACATAACATCAATAGTAAACACTATCACATCAAAAAGTGTGAGTCAAACATATATTGCTTAGGTCATTAGAACCTCAAATAACACAAAACTAGAGTATTTACAAATACGCTTGTCAACAACTACGATATACTACGCACCCACAATCTGAACTCCGGAAGCCCCTCCACTACCATCACTTGCTGTCGATACCCGTATGGTCATGTACATGTCCCGCCGCTACACATGTTCAATAAGCCAATATCAACTGCAATTATAGAAAGATATGTAAAGGTAAAAAAATTCTGATTAAGTTCCATTTAATTGCACTACCTAGGTTGAGATGGTTTACTTCCTAATCTCAAGATATCGACACAGTTAGACATTCTTGCAGACATATGCTTAGACATTTGTTCAGACATCCTTCTAGATATCATTAAAAACAACGTTATAGACATCTATGCATACATCTGTTCCACTCACCTACAAGCACGCATGTCGCTTCATTTTTTCTTTGCGGCCTCAAATCGTGTTTCGCTGCTCTCTGCAATTGTGAAAAAACAACAACTTGCTTACTCTCGAATACTTCTTCTATGTTCATGTTTTCTCTAAGGTTTCCTTACCACCGTATTGGGACCCTGACCCCTCATGTCCCACCCTCTAAAACAAATTTCCATCAACACAGTTAGACATCTTCATAGACATGCTCCAAGACATTCTTGCAAACATCATCATAGACATCTTCTACAACAAATCAAATACTACAAGTCCTAGGGTTTCTTGTACATGATGCTTTTGAAATCCAGTACCTCTTAAGTAGTGCACGTTTCATGAAACATGCACTACTTGAGAACTACTGGATTTCTACAACTACTATTCTCTTTTTGTGATTAACAATCATTCTAAATTGAATGGACACAATTTTGAAATCCTTTACACTTTAAACACTAACTCTTTGGAAAAAGTAAGGCAAAAATGAGCTTTGTACTTCCACTGAAAGGTCTCATGACCTAACTATGGCGGCGTGAGCAAATCCTAGCCAAGCCTCTACACTCTAAACACTAACTCCTTGAAAAAAGGAAGGCAAAAATGAGCTTCGTGCGGCCTCTAATTCTACTTAAAGGTCTCATGACTTAACTAAGGCGGCGACAACAATTCCTAGCCGCCTCTGTTAATCCACTGAAGTCGATGATAATCATCCCTGTAGATGGTTCTGGATGTTGTCGTAGATGTCATTGTGTTGTAGCACGTATTGTAAATCATAGAGTTTCTTCCACAACAAATCAAATATTCTTCATTGATAGAAAAGTGTGAAATTATAATCATGAAACTATTTATAGTCTCCCATAGTGATAGGCTCTCTTTCAAACTCCTGACTACCTTTTTACTCTACCCTAACTAACTTTCCAACTAACTTTCCTAATACTAATTCTATTCTAGAATTGTCTCTTAAACTGTATTAAATAGCTACTTTCATAAATTCATATCTCTTGTAAAACTGCTCCAATTTGTATAATATTGGTTGTTGATGAGAGAGTAATGTATAATCTTGCCATTAAACTATAAAACTTTAATCTATAATTAATCAATATTATTTAATTCCTTCTTGAAGTAAGCCAAAAAATACTGTTTATTGTTTTTATTTTCTTTTTATATACTCTTTAAGTATTCGAGGATTGAGGGTTATTAGAGTTAGAGCCTAATAAGAGACCCCCGCAAACTCGCCAATGAAGGACAAGCAGTAAGAGAAGAAGTTGATATTATTCTTAATAGACCCTTAAGTACTGGCCCTTTTTGGTAAATGACGTCTAGAGGATGTCGCGCAAAACATCTTCATAGACATCCCCGTAGACGTCTAAGCGGACATTCATGCCTGACCGTAGTTAATGTAAGTTGGACATCGTGTTAAACATCTGACTAGATGTTGTATGACTTGTCAAATGGTCCGACATAGAGTTCTCGTTGCCATGTAGATAAAGCGCTGTAAATAACTTTTTGAATCTATGTCCACGTGTTTTTTGAGGATTAAATATCCACAAAATTTGTCACATCCCTTTCCAAAGGATGCCCGAACACCGTGGTGAGCCAAGAGGACCCTGGGAGTGATGTCCCGGGCTTGGCAAGAGACAAGGTGAAGTGACTAAGAGGAGTCCCGAGCAAACAGCACGCAATGGCGTTGTGTTCGGGACGAACTTGGTGGTGTGCTTTACATGGTTGGAAACCTTGTTCAAGCACGCACCCATAGGTCCAAAGAACGCGCGATTTGGAGTTGTAAGTCATGAGATATGGCTCTCCAAAGTTGGAGCGCGTTCTGGGACACTCCGGGACTTGGGAGTGTTACCTTTCGGGACTCAAAATGTCACCCTTCTTGGATGGCGGCATGTTGCATGTCTTTGGAAAGCTCTAGAAAAGAGCTTTCCAAAATGCTAAGGCTCGTGAGGAGCAAAGCAATGCTTTGGGAGATATGGCTCTCCAAAGCATCGGGACTTCGGGACTCCGGGACTGCTGCCTCCCGGGACTCCCGAATGTTCAGAGGAGCATAGCTCCCACATTGAAGCTTCGGTTGGGACAGGTGAGGAGTCTATCGACATCTACTCAAAGAGTAGATGTCGAAATTGGGCTCGCACTTCTCATTTGGATAACTGAGCTACAAGATAGCCCGAGAAGAAGATACGGCCCGTTTTTGAGGCTAAGGCAAAAACGGGTGGTCTTCCAAAACAAAAGTGTGTCACGGAAGGCCCCTCAACACAAGAGGGGGGGGGCCTACCGAAGACTCCAGAGAGTACTATGAGGAGGGGTGGTCTCCCTCCTCACTTGCACATGGTGCCTTGAGGAGCTGGGGTGGCTCCAAGGGGTGAGGCTTGGGATGGGGCCTCACTCCCGCACCTTGTGGAAAGTAGAGAGTGCTTTGGAGCCTCTCTAAACATGGGGTTGGGAAGTGTTCTCTTCAAGTTAATCCCCGTGATAAGTAGTGCCGGTTCCCGGGAGTGACCGGGAATGGCTCAAGAAGGTGAGGCATGGAAAGGAAGCATCACTTCTACATCTTGGGTATTGTGGGATGTTCTTCAGCATCCCGCAACATCGGATTGGAAAGAGTCCCGCTCCAAACTAGTCCCCGGGAAAACTAGTGCCGGATTCCGGGAGGATTTCCGGCAAAGTCTCGAATGGGGTGAGAAACAAGAGTGGAAGGGGACTAGTGGGAAGTTGAACAATGGATAAGGGCGGTTAGCTCCGGGGGTGATTAGTAGCACCCTTGGGAGCTTGGACATTTGTGGAAGGCTGCCCTGTGCCACCAAGTGGCACGCCCATGTGTTGGTGGGAGTTCCGGGTAATGAGTACCGGATAATGAGTTATGGAGTCAAGATGGGTTGGACACCTTGACTTTGAATGGTGCTAACATTGTGTGTGTGGGGCACATGCAAGTGTTAGCAAAGTCGTGGCCGGTTGCTACCAACTAAGTGAGCCGTGATTCCGCTACCAAGTAAGGCTCACTAAGAAAAAGAAGAGTTGGAGTAATTAGGGTCGCGACAAAATTACTTTTACTTTTAAATTCTATTTTTTGGCACCATTGTTATTTTTGGCACCATAGATATTATATTTGATATATAGTATTTTTTGATATTTAAATATTTTTAAATCATCAAAAAATACAGAATTATAATATTCTAATTTATTTGAATATAATGAAAATTTACAAAACATATGTTTTATTGGAATATAATTTTATATTTTAATATTATCAAAAAATAGACCGCTAAAAAAATAGTGAGAATACCCTGAAATGAGTATTTTCAATATTGCCACGTGACATAATGATTTAATACTAAAATAAAATCAAAAGTGTGATTTTTTTTTCACTTTTAAAAACCGCTGCCCATTCATCTACTTTTTTAACATTAGAAATGCTTTTTACCCTCTTCACCGGTAACTTTTGGTCTTTTTCACCTGGCTGGTCCAAAATCCCTTGCCGGCGTAGCAACTTGATGTCTTCGGCAATGTCTAGTCAGACATCAATAAAACTTAAACGTTTCGACCAACATCCCTAGACATCCCTGTCTTGACATCCTCTAAATCTTTAATATATCATATTAGACATCTAGCATATCAGGATGTCTTCTTAGACATCAAAGTATCTACGCGGACATCCTCAGACTTTTTGGATGTCTAGCTTAGACACAAAAAAAATAAGGTTTTCTTATAGTGCCTGAAGGGCAGCCAGGACACCTAGTGGCAGGCAATGGGCAACCACTAGGTCGCCTTCCCCCTGATGACACCCACTGCCCCCTTCCCCCCATGCTATCAATGGCTGCCCATGATGGCACTTAACGCCCCCCCCTTTGGCTCCCACTCACCTCCCATGGCAGATATTGCTGCCCCCCCATCGCACCTACTGCCGCACACCCCCTGTCGGCACCCAATATCGCGCCCCCTCGATCGATCTGCTTCCCCGTACTGCTCCTGTGAGACACCGGAAACAACAATGCAATTTGCAAAATTGCTTGATTTGTCGAACCCTGTTCTCCAATATTTTTATTTTTATTGTGTGTTTAGTGTTAAAGTGTTAGTTTTAGGGTTTGGAAATAAAAATCGGTCAGCTAAGACCGATCCGTACATAGCATTTTTGTTTTTTGGTTCACCTGGTTGGTCTTAGGGGATTCTAAAGCTTACCAGAAGGACCCGTTCCAATCCGGTCTTCCTCTGCGAATTCCGGATGACCCGGTCACCTTCTCGGGTTGGTCACCGGGACTGCCGGTAAACTCGAAAGAATGGCCGGAAACCTCACGCGCGCCTGATAGAACTACTGGCGGCTCACTTGTGCCCGGAATAATGGCCGGTGTACCTCTCGAGGTCGAGGTGATGATGTCTCGGGAGGAGGGTTCCGGAGTGTGGATATTAGGCGCTGCCGCCACCATTCTTTGTCATACCAATCCGCGCATTCTGAGGACTCGCACATTGCCGCGCCTTCAGGAAGTCGGAGGAGAGGAAAGAGTAGTGAGTCCCGTTAGGGTTCCGAGAGGTAGGGTTTCCCCCAGAGAGAGTTCGGAGAGACAATGTTCAGCGAGCGATTCCGGACTTGGGCGGGAAAGTAACCCCAGTGCGATGACGAGACACGGATCCGTGGAGGGTGGGGAAGCCGATTCCCATCAAGATGGTGAGGCCGCATTTCCCCCAGACGCTGCAGCACGTGTCGAACCTTACTTTTTTACTTTTGCCTCAATTCGGTCCAAGTGGTGGTTAGTAGAAGTAGGTGGAGGAAATAAAGGCCCTTATAAAGGCCTATTCAGGTAATGACCGGATAAGGTTAGTTTAACTAAGGACCTGCCTACCCTGGAATAGTCTTAAGCTTAGTAGGCAGGATAGGGGTAGCAAATTTTTTAAATTTTTTTTAGGGTTGCTACCAGTCCGGGTCCAGCCTCATCGTGCCCAATTTGGTCGATGCAGACCCGGATAGGGCTTGGCCAATCTTTTGCGAGACTGGATACAACCCGGAAAGAGGTTTCCCCGGCCAGATATCCCCCGACTGGATATCGACAGGAAACTATCGATGTCCGCCCGGGTGTTGCCAGGCTGGGTACAGTGGCCGTGTCGCGCACCTCTCCTTGAGGAGTGCCCGCAACACCAAGGGCCCAAGGGGGACACCGGAGTGACGCCCGGGCCTTGGGGTGCCAAGGTGAAGGGAACCTAAGTGGGCCTAGTGTGGGAGAGGACCCCGGGCGTTGGAGACGCCTCTCACCCACGGAGACTAGGAGCCACGAGGGAATGGACATGAGATTATGGAAGCTCATGTTGCCACGATTCCGGGATGCTAAGGAGCACCTCAGTTGGAGGTGTGAGCTAAAAGTTATGGGAGTTGGAAGATTGTGAGACTAAAGGGAGTGCTGTCCAGGGACAGTGCTGGACTGGGAAGCTGGCCCGGGACTCCCGAATCTTCAGAGGGGCATAACTCCCAATACTTGTCGGAATGAGGCAAGTAAGGTGTCTATCGGCATCTACTTGACGAGTAGATGTCGATAGAGTGGTCGCTCGTCGCGTTTGGATGCGGGACGAGGTAGATACGAGCCCTGGAAGGTTCGGGAAGTCTCCCGGGGCCTTCCAGCGGCTAAGGCATTGGGAGATTGGGTGGTCTTCCAAAACTAAGAGGTGTGAGGGTCCAGCCCTTCACCTAGGACCAGGGGGCTGCCGAATCCCACAGAGTATACTATGGGGAGGGCTGGTCTCCCTCCCCACTCCCATGGTGCCTTGGTGGTGACCAAGGTGGGAGTCCCGAGTGGTGTGGCTAGTGTTGGGGCCTCACCATGGGGACTCCCAAGCCAAGGTGAGTCCCAATGGGTGGAGCTAGTGTTGGGGCTCCACCATGGGGACTCAAAGTGCAAAATGAGGCACGGTGGGTGGAGCTAGTGTTGGGGCTTCACCACGGTGGCTCATAAGGACAAGGTGAGTCCCGGTGGGGAGCTAGTGTTGGGGCTTCACCACGGGGGACTCATATAGGCAAAATGAGGACCATGAGTGCTACCGATGTGGGGTGGTGTCTCACCGCCGGCGTTGTGATTACTTGGTGGCCTTGGGGTCACCATGGTGGTCATGGGCGGTGGTGAGGAGGCACCACCAAGTGCGGTTAGGCCGCGTGGTATGGGAGTGCCACCAAGTTGGGCCTTGGACATAAGTGGAAGTCCGCACCTAACCATTGGCTACCTACGAAGGGGTTGAGTCCCGGTTGCATGAGTAGGAGGGATTGATAACCAAGCGGTGAGCTTGGTGGTTGGTATGGAGAGCTAACTTTGTGCATGTGGGGGATGTGCAGAGTTAGCGCTCGTGACACTTGCTAGAGTTGGGAAAAAGTTGGTGTAAGCTAAGGTGAGCTAGCAAGGGTTGCGACATCACCTTTATGTATTCGGAGTCGTTATTGTTGGCATATTCTTTTGATTTGACGATTACGTTGGTACAGGAGTATATTTTGATTCCTGTGTGTGATGATAGAATGGGAGAGCGCTGGTTGTAAAGTAAAATTGAATTCTATTCGAGTCCCGTGAAATCCTCCGGAATGTTCAAGACCAGTCTAGTATTCTACCATGCAGTTTAGCTCGAGTCGAGCTGAACCGTATGCCGTGCATATTTGAGCAGTTTAGCTCGAGTCGAGCTAAACTGTATGGCATGCGTATTTCTGCAGTTTAGCTCAAGTTGAGCTAAACTGTATGCCGTGCATATTTTTGCAGTTTAGCTCGAGTCGAGCTACACTGTATGGCATGCATGTTCCTTTAGTTTAGCTCGACGCAAGCTAAACTGTAAGGCATGTATGTTTATGCAGTTTAGGTCGATTCGAGCTAAACTTTAGAACATGCATAATTCTGCGGTTTAGGTCGACCCGACCTAAACTGAATTGCATGCATATATATGCAGTTTAGCTCGAGTCGAGCTAAACTGCAGTATGTATTCGTTCGGACAGTTTAGCTCGAGTCGAGCTAAATTGCATGGCATGCATATTTCTGTAGTTTAGCTCGAGTCGAGCTAAACTGTATGGCATGCATATTTCTGCAGTTTAGCTCGAGTTGAGCTAAATTGTATGCCGTGCATATTTTTGCAGTTTAGCTCGAGTCGAGCTACACTGTATGGCATGCATGTTCCTTCAGTTTAGCTCGACGCGAGCTAAACTGTAAGGCATGTATGCTTATGCAGTTTAGCTCGATTCGAGCTAAACTTTAGGACATGCATATTTCTGCGTTTTAGGTCGACCCGACCTAAACTGAACTGCATGCATATATATGCAGTTTAGCTCGAGTCGAGCTAAACTGCAGTATGTATTCGTTCGGACGGTTTAGCTCGAGTCGAGCTAAACTGTTGTATGCATCTTGTCGGACAGTTTAGCTCGAGTCGAGCTAAACTTTAGTATGTATCTGGTGAATCTGTTTTGCTGGTGTTGAGCTAATCCAAAGCGCGGCTGTATTCCCACTTCTGCTCGAGTCCAGCTTTACTGCAAGGCGGTGTAGGTTAGACAGTTTAGCTCGAGTCGAGCTAAACTGTAGATAGTATTCTCTTAGTGAGTTTAGCTCGAGTCCAGCTAAACTGCATGTATTCGTTTTTCATACGTTTCTCATACCATGCTTTTGTTCAAATAAGTTTTAAGCTTCTAAAGATATATTTCAGGATGGATTTCTCTTCAGACGATGACACTTTTGGCGATGCACCTATGAATCCTGGATTACTTGCTGCTCAAGTTGTTCCTCCACGGCTCTAGACAGGGAGGATTGTTGCAATGCTTGATTGCGAAGGACTCAGAATCGCTGAGGGTTTACTTTGAAACCTACGATCTGGCGCTGAACCTGATTGTAATGGCCTACTCAGTGATTCCCGAGTTGTGGTGCAAGTTCAACTTTGTTTGTTGCGGTCGAGGATCCAGACGTCTGGATATACTCCTTCAAGTCGTGGCCCATCCAACAAGTCCTCCTAGACGGTGTTACTCTTTTTGACCATAGTCAGCAAGATGTTTACAACAGATGGGTGTAGGAACGTAGTCGGCGGCAGTGGTCAGCTCGAACTGGATTGTATGATAATTCTTCAAAGAATGAGTCTACTCCACTTTCGCGCAAAGCACAATTTCTGATGACAGCAGAGTCAATCAATGCGGTTACATGTAATACCTGCTATAGGCACAACTGTGTTCAACTATGCCCAAGGGAGAAGATTAAGGTTCTCAGGTCTCGCATGTACGACAAGACAATTGTGCAGTTCAAGAATCACGTCAAACTCGATGTCCATAAGCAGTTCCACAGAAATGCTGAAAGGCAAAATGTAGTCACTCTAGAGGGTAAGGATGTTTTTCAATTGCGTGGATGAAAATCATGGGCGTGAGCAACGGTACGTTTTATCGCAACGCCCAGAGTGCAGCTGATGGGCATGAAGCCCAGTTACACGGGAACACGGGCTTGCGGAAGCCTAGGAGGCATACGATTGTTGCTTCTGCAGTCTTAGGGGCAATACTTGATAAACATGCCGATCACATGCCTCACAAGTCCCGAAGCCTTCCATCAGAGGAAAAGGTCGTTGCCAAAGTACTTCCTTCAAATTTTAAGTGGAACTACCAAATTCCTCTTCTTGATCATCACCTTGAAGAGTGTGGGCTTCCGCCGGTGTCAACTTCAAACCTTAGTAAGATTCGCGACCTCAGCTATTTAGAATACTATACCAAAAGATCGGAGGACAATTTTGCGCGTTGCCCTAAGTGTGATGAGTTACAATAACTGATGAAGCTCACTCTTCCTGGGACACAATCATCTCTTATATGGTCGAGGAAGTTGAATGTGCACAGACTTAGATTCCGCATATGCGCACAGGGACTTATACTATGTCAACCGCTAGGTCTAAGGAGTCGCATCATGATGTTTTGACTATTATGCATGATAAGATGGACCACTCTAAAACAGCATCACCGGCCTTCTCTCATAAGGTGAAGAACTTAGACGGACTCATGAAGTTACCTCTTGCAGTTACGGGAATTCTTGCTCATGGTCATAAAGACCAGCGATACGCTCATTATGGACTAGATGTTTACTCACATGATGCCAATTATACGGTTGGCTCGTTTACAAAACTTCTGTGGGATCTCGAAGCTGCACCTAAATCCTTATCTAGACAATTCTTTACAGAGCCCCCATCGCATCCATTGTATACTGCTCTTTTACGAGGTTCAGAGGTGTGTATGGATCCATTAGGCCCGATTCCTGACATCCTAGTTCCAGAAAAGCTTTTGCCTCCAATTTTAAATGTCCAAATGGATAATGCTGTGAGTGATAACAAGAATAGATTCGTCTTCAGTTTCTGGTCTCTTTTGGTAGCGAAGCGAGTATTCCGAGAGATATATGTGAATTTTATGCTCGTCGGTCACACTCATGATGACATAGATGCGTTATTTGGGCGTTGGAGCATGGCGTTGCGAAAGAAGGATTATCCTACCATCCCTCTTCTCATGAAATCTTTTATGAGGATTGAGAAACTTCCAATTATTCCACACCTCGTTCAAGAGGTTCCGGACTTCAAATAATTCATTGAAGAGTGCATGTTTGTCGGCGACGAAGCATTGGTGGGGCATACGAAAGCGCATCAATTCAAGTTTAACATGGATCCCAGTCGATGCCCCGTAATGAAGTACAAAATTTTCTGTGACGACGAGGAATGGCTTCCTAGAGGTGATCATGCTGGTAATAAATTGTGTAAGGAGGATTCTCAAGGCAGATCATCATGGCCACTTGGTGAACCGGATGCAATGCGTCCAAACGAGATGCGCCATTTGCCTGAGGTGGTGAAAGGGATTTCAGGCTTTGTCGATCATTGGGAACGATTATCACGTGAGTCAATTGAATCGCAGAGATTGTACGAGCCTCTCTCATATTACTGGAGCGGCGTTGAAGATGCTCTTTGTATCCCATGGATGTACTTGCATCGTCGCAAAATGGGATTCTGTCAAGTTTGGAGGATCCATTACCGTTATAACATGGATTTTGGCCATCAACTCGACTTGCACATGCTATGGAAGATGAGTTTACTTTAGAAGGGAATGTGCGCGAAGAGTACGACGACGATGATCATTTTGTTGGCCACAAACGTGATCGTCCTGCTCCCTCATTTCGAGTTGGACGTGACCTTTATAAGGGTTATTTTGTTGCACTACGTCCATGCGGCACCGATACGCGGCCTTTCTGGCTCGGGCGAGCAATGACTGATCCAAATTCAAACCCAGACCTACCTGATACGGTCGACATCTAGTTCTCCCGTCCAATGTCACGCTCCAATGAAGTTTTGAAGTATTACACAGATTGGGATACAAATAGAAAGCTTCGTTGGACTGTTGAGAAAGGTGTAGATGTATCTTCGCAACCAACAAATGCTATTTTCACTGCTTGGAAATCAAGAATTACGCATTCTGACGAGAAAAGCAGTGAAGGTATAGACTCAATTATTACAATATCCAAGAAGGAGGTCAAAATCATTAAGGCTTCTTTACGGGAGTTTGCTTCATCTTCTCAAGAGTAGTCTCTTAGTATATAGTATTTATTATGGAAGTAGGTGTGTTAGTACTTAAACTTGGTATTGACATATATATTACTTTGATATTAGGCACCACAAGCCTTGGCTTGGTGGTTGGGGCTCATGGCCCCCATTGAGGAGGTTGTGGGTTCCATTCCCCATGCCGGCGTGGTGCTCACCACTATAGTCCACCCAACTATTGTGGGGGGTCCTTGGACCTTGTTGTATGGGTACCTCAAAGTCCTTTGGGGGGATACTATGTCAAGTATCCTCAAGGCACTAGTAACTAGGCTAGAAACTAGCGTAGTTATAGTGTCCACCCTCGAGAGGGGGAAGTAGTATTGTTCCAATTTCCCCTTGTCCGGTGGCCATCGGGATATTAGCATTACGAACGGACACTTCATTCACGCCGGCCCCTTAGAAAGGGACCGGAGTTTCTATCTATCTATCTATCTATCTATCTATCTTACTTTGATATTTAGTATATAGAGTATTATATAATTGTACGTTTTACTATCTATATTCAATATTTTTTTTTGTATAAGAATATTGTTTATGTTGACTCCATCATTATTATCAATTGAAAGTAAATTATCTTTTGTTGGTATGTTAATCTTGACATGTATAGTATCAAATATATGTATGGTTGGAAACTTTTTTTAAGGTAAACATATTTTCCAAGATTCAAGAGGTCTCATATCATCTCCAAATATAATAGAAATTAGTAAATTCAAAGTACATATGCCTACGGTGAAACCCCTCTAAATGTTGATTTTTGCTTCATCCGTTGTCTTGTTTCAATTTGGGAGATAAAAATGTTCCAAATATAACGAATATGGGGTTCATGGTTAGGGATGTCACAGCGTCCGGACGTCCGCCAAGGGTCCGGGGACCGTCCGTGACTTAGAGATTCTGGTCTTTTTACAAAGGCTAAATGACCATCGGGGTGCATTCATTGGATGACGCACCCCGTCGACTTGTCCTCCAGCTCGCCGTCAGCCCGAGCGACTGGAATTCGGTCCGGCCCTCTGCCCTGGCGACCAGCCTTGAATGTTCTCTCACTCCATCGGTGGGACCGGGACGGATTTTTTTCACGGATTTCTTGGTGAATGTTCTCTCACTCCATCCACGGACGTTCGGGGTGCCTCAAAACATGACATTCCAGAAACCCTAGGAGTGACTCTTGTGTAGGGTCCTCGCTAGGCACCCCCATGAATTCAGCAAATCTTTTGGTTGGGTCAACCCCTGCTTCTTCCATCCTTATGAGGGGAATTAAGGATACTCGTCCGATGTTTGGATCTATGAAGCAAACCAAGCAATCTTCAACTGAAGCTACTTTTGCAGAAGCGGATACGCGGGAGTTGGATATACTTTGGGCAAAAAATTTCTACGAAGCAAATATACCATTTTCTGTAGCCCGGAATGATGCGTTTAAAGCTGCTGTGATGAAGGCTGTTGGATTTCGAAAATCCTATGCTCCACCATCTTACCATGACATTTGGACAAGGTTGTTAGGAGAAGTAAAGACGGAGTTACAAAAGAAACTAGATAGTAGACTCTCAGAGAGCCTTCGGAAGTTTGGAGGAACTTTGACCATAGATGGATGGTCATCTGTGACCAGTCGTCCTTTGGTGAATGCGATGCTCGTGACTCAAGCTGGAGAGCTTTTTCTTGGAGCTGTGGATACTATTGGCATAGAAAAAACACCAGTGTACATGTCAACTCTCATGTTGAAGTACATAGAACAATTTGGACCAAAGAACATTGTTCAAGTATGCACAAACAATGCTTCTGTAATGCTCAATGCCTCAAGAATAGTCCTTGAGAAATATCCGCACATTTTCATGCAAGGGTGTCCGACACATGCAATGGACTTGTTGGAGGATTGGAGAAAGGCTGGATGGATGGCAAATACTTTGGTCATGGCGAAGAGAATGGTCAAGTTTATCAAGAGGCGACAAATGCCCCTAGCTGTATTTCGTAAACACGAGGCAAAATTCAGCCTACTGATGCTTGGGAAAACAAGATTTTCTAGTCAATTCATAATGATAGATCGCTTGTTGGAGGTCAAGGCATCATTGGAGCAAGTTGTTGTCAACCCTATGTTCACAACCTATGCCTCCAAGAAGACGGTATCAGCTAGAAATAAGCTTATATTCTCTCGTAAGGTCAAGAAGGTGGTGTTGAGCGATGACTTTTGGGAGCAATGCAAGAGATTACGGAATATGGTGGCCCCCGTAGTCTATGCTCTGAAAGAATTTGACGACAAGGCTCCTAGTATGGGCAAGGCTGGGCATATCATGCGTGATCTTGAGAGACTTGTCCATTTTTTGCATGCACCACCAATCTCATTGAAACCACTTGAGGTGGCCACCGCAAAAGAGGAGTTTTACCATCGGAAACGGCTCATGACAAATGATTTACAATGCGCGGCTGCACTTTTAAATCCTTATTTACTACATGACCAAGAGTTGGCTGACGATCCCGATCTTACAATAGCTTGCAAGCATGTTTTACAAAAACTATGTCCCGCGGAGGATTACGCAGACGTGGTGAGTGAATTTCCTGCATTTTGAGTAAGGGGTCCACTATTCCATGACATGCTGGAGCCTAATACTCAAAAACTAGCTCCACATGCATGGTGGGAATTTGAGGGTGCTTGAGTTAAGCTCCTCTCTCCAATTGCAAGGCGAATACTAGCACGGATCGTGTCCTCGTCGGCTTGCGAACGCAACTGGAGTAGCTACTCTTATGTTCACGACAAGAAACGGAATCGGTTACTACCTGTCACATCCCTTTCCAAAGGATGCCCGAACACCGTGGTGAGCCGAGAGGACCCCGGGAGTGACGTCCCGGGCTTGGCAAGAGACAAGGTGAAGTGACCAAGGGGAGTCCCGAGCAAACAGCACGCAATGGCGTCGTGCTTGGGACGAATTGGGTGGTGTGCCTTACATGGTTGGAAACCTTGTTTGAGCACGCACCCATGGGTCCAAAGAACGCGCGATTTGGAGTTGTAAGTCATGAGATATGACTCTCCAAAGTTGGAGCGCGTTCCGGGACACTCCGGGACTCGGGAGTGTTGCCTTTCGGGACTCAAAATGTCGTCCTTCTTGGATGGCGACATGTTGCATGTCTTTGGAAAGCTCTGGACAAGAGCTTTCCAAAATGCTAAGGATCGTGAGGAGCAAAGCAATGCTTTGGGAGATATGGCTCTCCAAAGCATCGGGACTTCGGGACTCCGGGACTGCTGCCTCCCGGGACTCCCGAATGTTCAGAGGAGCATAGCTCCCACATGGAAGCTTGGATTGGGACAAGTGAGGAGTCCATCGACATCTAATCAAAGAGTAGATGTCGAAAATGGGCTCGCACGTCCCATTTGAGTAACTGAGCTACAAGTTAGCCCGAGAAGAAGATACGGCCCGTTTTTTAGGCTAAGGCAAAAACGGGTGGTCTTCCAAACCAAAAGTGTGTCACGGAAGGCCCCTCAACACAAGAGGGGGGGGGGCCTACTGAAGACTCCAGAGAGTACTATGAGGAGGGGTGGTCTCCCTCCTCACTTGCACATGGTGCCTTGAGCAGCCGGCGTGGCTCCAAGGGGTGAGGCTTGGGATGGGGCCTCACTCCCGCACCTTGTGGAAAGTAGAGAGTGCTTTGGAGCCTCTCTAAACATGGGGTAGGGAAGTGTCCCTCTCCAAGTTAGTCCCCGTGATAAGTAGTGCCGGTTCCCGGGAGTGACCGGGAATGGCTCAAGAAGGTGAGGCATGGAAAGGAAGCCTCACTCCTACATCTTGGGCATTGTAGGATGCACTTGAGCATCCCGCAACATTGGGTTGGAAAGAGTGCCGCTCCAAACTAGTCCCCGGGAAAACTAGTGCCGGATTCCGGGAGGATTTCCGGCAAAGTCCCGAATGGGGTGAGAAACAAGAGTGGAAGGGGACTAGTGGGAAGTTGGAGAATGGATAAGGGCGGTTAGCTCCGGGGGTGATTAGTAGCACCCTTGGGAGCTTGGACATGTGTGGAAGGCCGCCCCGTGCCACCAAGTGGCATGCCCATGTGTTTTGTGGGAGTTCCGGTTTACGGGTTCCGGGTAATGAGTTGGGGGCGTCAAGGTGGGTTGGACACCTTGACTAGAAATGGTGCTACCATTGTGTGTGCTTGGTATGTGCAGTGTTAGCAAAGTCGTGGCCGATTGCTACCAACTAAGTGAGCCGGGATTCCGCTACCAAGTAAGGCTCACTAAGAAGAAAAAAATGAGTTGGAGTAATTAGGGTTGCGGCACTACCGGGCAGAGCTGATGATTTGGTCTACATATATTCCAACTTCAAACTGTTTGCATATGATAAGTTGAGTGACGATGGCAGGTGGTACAGAGAGAATTTGGATTTAGAGGAAGACCAAGTACATGAAAACGATGAGAAAGCTGTCGAGGACAAATCAGAGTCTGATGACAATGATATTTTTGGATTTGGTGATGAAGACGATGATATGACTTTCTTCCCCGCTTCAAATGATGAAGATGCTCCAAATGTTCACGATGCTAAAGGTGATTTAATCGCTGATGGTTTTTCCGCGGATGATCTAGAAGATGAGCAGCCGTTAGCACGGTTAATGACACAAGGCGGCATGGACAAATCGAATAACATCCTACCTATTATCGCTAGTGGTCTACAGTTGGAAAAGGAGGCGATAGATGTGAAGACCACTGCGTGCAATACTACTGCGGGCACTATAAGCTCTGATCCGGTCGCAGAGAATATCGCATCCGGTAGTAAGCATCAAGTATCTTTATAATGTGCTACTCCCCGCGCTTTATTTCAACCTTCTACTGCAAGGGTTCCGACAACCTTGGAGAAATCCTCTATGGGTCTAGTATCGCTTTCAAGAGCCAAATATGGCAGCATCTCTAGTGGCTCTGATGTACCTTTGGGCAGGTATTTAAAAAATGCCAATGTTCCTTGTACTGCCACAAAGTTACAGCACATGCTTGGCACTTCTAAGTCGCATAAACAAAAATCTGCAACGGTTCCAATTGTTCCGCCAAAAAAACCAAAGATCCATGTTAATCTCCCAGAATTTGATACTTGGCATAAATATGGGAATATACAATGTCCAGAGAATAAACCCAAGATCAAAGAAGAGGTTCCAAGCGATTATGAATATGATCCTACGGGGTCTAGTGGAACTGAAGTGAAGGGAGATAGCGATTATGAGCAATCCTCTGGTCCTGATGAGTAGTTGAATTTTGCATCATTATGTAGTATAGGATCTTAGAACTTATCCTTATTATAGAAATTGTAGCTATAGTTTATTGTAGTACTTTATTGTTATACTCCAAATGCATTTGGAGATTTTATTGTCTACATGACTACATTTATTGTGTTGAAAAAAATTACATATATCTTTACATACTTGTCGCACGACGGTCTTCACTCTCAAGCATAGAGAAGAAATCCACATTAAATCAAAAAGATTGCAACTCTTTACTTCAAAAATGAGGTGGCAATGGTGGCATTTTTATCATTTTTAAAACAACATCTATACAACCTAGAAAAAGCATATATATATATATATATATATATATATATATATATATATATATATATATATATATATATATATATATATATATATATATATATATATATATTATATATACGTGGTACTTAAGGTCCAACATCCGTTCTAACTTCAAACTGAAGATCCATCCGATTGATCGATCTGAGCTATACTACGAGTACACGGTCTTTGACTTGGACGGGCAATTCGACCGCCCTCTTCATAATCTTGATCCACGGCTGCAATTTCGCCTCTCATCTTGCCTGCCAACTATCCTCCCCATCTTCGTCCGATTGCCTCTTCCGCTTTTTTCTAGGATCCACTTGTTTGTTACGTAAGATTTCCATGGCCTTCTTGATCTGTGCAACGACATCTTGTACAACACCTTCAAACTCATCCTATAATAGAAGTTGTGTGTCTTTTGAGTTTAAAAGACATTCTCTCCAAAACGGAATGTCGTCATCGATACGCACATCAAACTTCTTCACCGCATCCCAATAAGAGACCTCCACATCTTCAAAAGAATTTTATGGTATCGAAGTCCGGTATATTGCGGCCTCCTTCAATTTTGCAAGGACCATAGCCCTTCCAATTGGAGTATGATCGTACTTCTTGTACTCCTCTCCAAAGCCGGTTGAATCGGCTATTTTATGCCACGAACCATCTTCTCCCTTTTCCACTCTCTTTGGAGGAAATCGAAAGAAACGGTTGTGTACGACGCTCCAATGCCCTCCAAAATTACGACAAAACAACTGTCGTTGCTCATCACCTTCAAGATTCCTCGCCCTTATCTCTATTTCGTAATCTTGTGTCATCCAGAATAACTGATCATGATCCCCACCATATTGAATGGCTAGTTGGTGTTTTGATTCGGACGTACTCCAGTTAAGTGCATTTCCCCAATCAGAGTAGTTTAGAAATTTCTTTGGGTATTGATCCAGTGGAAGATTCCATCGGTTGAACTCGTGCCATGGTGGCATAAGATCTCATATGCCCATCATCTCGTAGAATCTCGTGCTAAATGGGGAGCAACATACCGGACATACCGATTTTGTCATGGCATATCGGCATATGCAAGTAACATGGAAGTTATGGCCACATTGGCCCAACGTGTATGCGCCCTCTGGACCAAAATGATGTAGGCACACCGCACATTTGTCTTTAAGTATTGTGGGAGGAGGGTCGCATGTGTTGATTACAATGCGAGCTGACTCTTGTAGGTGCGATGAGAATCTACTATACGGCGCCCATCCTTCCTCTATCTCCAAAGTCCAATCAACATCATTGTTTCGCCCCATCTTAGAGTAGTTTGTACGCTCCATCCTCTCTTCAACACCCCCCCAAAAAGTGACCTCTACAGGGTCATATTGTTTTTTTTGATATGTTCATAAAGAACTTCTCCAATGAAACATCTACAATTTCGCGTGAATCTTTTGATTTAGCTGCAATCAATTTGAGATCTGCTTTTGCCCTCAAAACCAAGCTCCACCTATCTTGAAGTCGATGAACCCATCCCAACCATGGTAGTATGCGTAGTCGGATTGCCTCTGCAGAATCTACGGTTTTGAAGGTTTTCCGTAATGCCTCCAATTCAGCGACTGCCTCATCTCTCTCTTTACTTGTAGCCTCCATCTTGATTGAGCATGCTTTTGCTTCCTCCTCCAATTTTGCAACTGCAACATCTCTCTCCTTATTTGCAGACTCGAACTTCATCGCCCATGCTCGTGTACGTGAGAATCCATCATCTCTCTCCTTTTGTGATTTCTCCAACTTCATTTCCCAGGGACTTTCATCATCGTCTATTTTAATAATGGTCTTTCCCTTATCTTCTTTACCATCCTATCCACCATCCTCTTTACGACCCTCATCAAATTGTGAAAGAAAAAATTCTATCAGAAGTCCCGATAATGGTCTTCCCCTTATCTTTTTTACCATCCTCTTCACCCAAAAATGCTACGGTGCGTGCAGTGAGCAGATTTCCATGAGTGGTTAGCAGACTTTTATGAGCGGTGGGCAGATTTTCCTGAGCGATTTTCCATTTTTAGAGGGAAGTTTTGACTCAGTTTGGGCCAAATTATTTGGACCACTTATGAGGGTCCTTCAATTTACTTAGAATAAATTAGACGTTGCTCCAATTTGGGTGGTTATGCAATGATTTGATGACAAAGAGTTATGGAGAACGAGTGTGTATAATCGTGCTCTAGCCTTTAGGGTGCCTATGGCCGTGAAATATTACGGTTTTTAGTTGGAACATCTCTTACTATGTTTTCACGAAATTAGAGCTGACGTCATATATATATTGTAACTAAGAAATTCAGGGCTGACGTCATTAATGTATAATATAATTTACGTAAAGGTGGGTCCTTAGAATCGCGACCTTAGTATTCTGACTTCGGGCCCTGCATAAGTCCTAGATTTGCATGATTCGGTCTCGCCCCTCTGGTTCATCAACGACGTCCACCCTCAACGCCTTGAGAGCACCAACTACTTGGGTTTGACAATCTTCCAAAAGCTGCAAGAAAAGGAGAAGCAACGTTCCATAAGAAGCCAAACATTCCAAAGGTCCAAATTCAATTGCCGACATTCACCTGTGCCCAGAAAGTAGCTTTGTTCAAGAAGGAAATTGAATTGCTTATCGGAGAACTTCTGTTTTGGGAATTTCAATTCCTCCCTAGACTTCGGGTTCCAGTTCCATCTGTCCAACCAGGAGAGCTTGGAGTTGATGTCCATTGCAGAGGTTGCAAATGCGTACAACTTCCCGCTGAACATCTCGAGGGAATGGAAGGTCTCGTAATGCTCCTTCACCTTGTCGATGAACTTACCTTTGTACTTTTCATCACGAATTGGAAGAAGCTTCTTCAGCTCCCGTTCTAAAGTACCTCTCTTGGCTGTTATGTGCTTGTGGATGTATTCGTTAATCTCGTGCCCTATCCATTCGTCCCTATTTGGAAACATCTTCTCCAAATTCTTTGCTGCAGTATCAGCAGCCTTTGATATCTCACTCTGCATTTTACAAGAAAGGTTTATTAGTGGCAATACAAAAGTGTATGTTGGCAGGGACTCATATGTGATAACTAACCTGGTAGAGGAAGTTTGTAAGCCCACGAACCGTAAGCGAAAACCAAGTCCAAACACTTTTGGTCTCTGCTTTGTTATAATCAGCCTCTGACACCAAGCCCTTGAAATATTCAAGAGGATTTTTTCCAACTGCATACAGTCGATATAAGTTATGCACAAAATTCTCCTTCACATGGCTGTTTTGATTGCGCCCGAAAATCCATCAACGGCAAGCAATAAATGAGAAAACGGATTGAGTTAAATTTCAAATTGAAATGGTTGAAAGGATTATGAAGGTAGAAACTTACTGATTTATGTCATACAAGATCATAAGCGTATCCATAACTCTACCCCTGACGTCCAGAATGATGCAATCAATGGAGAAATGCCACTCAATGCCATGAGCGTGCTTTCTGTTGACGATTAGTAGCTAAGCCTGCAACCGGTGATTACCATCCCAAACATTAAACATTTTGTTCGAGAACTGTTGCAAAACTGGATCATCTTTCAATTTCGCTTCAAACTCGTCGTTAACAGCACGCTAGTTGTCGCTCTACGACAACATGTCCTCCTCAGTCACGTGATGGGACTTGGAGTTGACGTCTTCTAATGCAATGTAGAAAACAGCCGTGCCCTCAATGTATCCTCCATTAACAAATTGACTTTGAAGAAGTTCGATATCATTCTTCATTGCTGGTCTTACAGCTGTCAGTCCCTTCAGCCTGCAAAGAGGAATGTTCAGACGTGACTTTTGTTTGGGCTTCAAACGAAGCGCGTCTATCCGGAATCCAGTGTGAACAGCCTCCTGGCTTACAAGACTGTTTAATCTCTCCTCGACGTGAGCCTCTATCAAGCGAATGCTATTGTGATCCACCAAACTCTCCTCAGATGGTTGGGGTCCTTCATCGGGATGTCCACCCTCAACCACTATCTGTTCAAAAGAGCGCGACTATTCAGCAGGCCATCCGCGTTCAACGACGCTCTCCTTAGCGGGACCCTTGCCCTTATCCATCCTCGAGGTCAATGACATCTTCGCCAGTCGATCAGCATCGTCCACGTCATTTATATGTGTTGATCGAGTTGCAAGTCGATTCTCAGGTGCCGGTGTGGCGAAGGTTGTGTTTGTCAAAGCCGACTCTCCTTCCAAAAGACTAAGCTCATCTATTTGAACACATAAACGGAAGAATAGTCAAGAAAACTTATACAAGAAATGAGTTACAAATCTTATCCTATATCGTCTGCCTTCATTTGATGAAGCTCATTCCAGGGAGGGCAGACAATGGGAGCTGCTTCATAAGGTGATTAATAGTTCTTGGGCGCAATGTCGAAGTTGGGGTTTGATGTTGTCGCCTCGGCACGCTGTGTCCCTACGCGCCCTTTGCTTTGTCTCGACGCGTCCTTTGCTACCTTCGACGGCTGGTAGGGGCAAAGTAAAGCCCCGGCGTGGTAAGGCCCCTGCGGGTCGCAAGACCTCATTAGGCGCCCGACCCCTCCATGCCAGCCGCGTCGGGGAGTAAAGATGGGGCTCTACGGTCGGGGTAGGTGAGCGCGCCAGGGCCCCATCGGGCACCCGACCTCCATCTACATGGCCGATTATGGCTAAGAGGGGTGAACGTGTCCCCGAGGGGCGAACCCAGGCCTCTGACGTCGAGGCGTGGCGGTGGGGCGAATGCGGGTCTCAAGACCCCATTGGCCACCGGACCCCCACCTGACTGCAACGCAGCCCTCACCTACCTCAAGCTGCGCCCACGCGCTGGGTTGCGGCAAGTGAGGGTCCTTGGACACCAGCAAGCGCCAGACCCCTTCCTTGATTGCAAATTCACCTGGAAAAACTTCAAATTATTTTCAGAATCGCAACGAATCAAATAGAAATACCCTATCGGATACCCGATGGGAAATACAAATCAATAGTTCTCCATTTAATTTTGACACTTATAAATACAAGCACATTCAACAAAGGTTTTTGTTATCATATTTGAAGATTTAGCAAAAGTATTAGGCAAACTTACCTCGTTTGCATTGATGATCTTGTCCTGGCCATGAAGAAAAAATCAATCGAAAGTCCCCACCGGTCACCCGATAAGGTCAGAATTGCCAAATAGTAGGCATGACAAGCGCGGCAGAATATCATCGAGGAGATGCAAGATTCTTCTTCTTGCCCCCGTCGGGTACCGGATGGGGTCTTAGATGCCATTGGGTGTCGTCACGGGCGCTGCTTCAATGCCGCTGGTTCAGTGCGCAAAACATCCATTTTATTCCCATCGGGTACCCGATGCAGTGTTTAGGGCTCATCTGGGGAGGCCTTGGTTACCATGTCAAAGTGGCAGAGAATTGGCTTCAATCGGTTCAACTCACTATTTTGTAATGCGGTTTATGTGATGCGGCCCAAGTAAGTGACAGAGGCTACCCGCCTATACTATGGTCCGGCACCGGATGGGGTAAGGGCCGTAAATTCAAGGCAACCATGCTCTAGCCTATGTCGAGCCCATTCCAAAACGGTAAAGAATGTCGTGATCGGACTTAAAACGGAGGAGTTATGGACAGATGAAGTTTTGGACTCCCGAACTTCATCCTCAGATGGCTCATCCGTCTTACGTCCAAATCGCAAACTTGAGGTGGTTTTGGAATCCTCGCGCTGTACCCTACAGCGTGGTTGAGATTTTTCTGCGTAATCAAGAGATCCTCTATGCGTCCACATGTGCAACTCCAAAGGAACGACTCTTGAATGGGGTGGAATTTGCTAACAAGGGTCCGTCCACGGTGTTGCCCGGGACCTGTGGATTCCGGAATATTTTGATTCGCCGCGATCGGACACCCTATGGATGCGATATTGACGGATGAAGTTGTTGACAAAACCATGGGGTTTTTAAGGTTCATGGCTTAGGGTCACACTATCACTCTTGTAGTGCACGGAGCTACACCGGTGTTTTTAGAGAAGGCTGCACCGGTGTTATAGGGATCATGGTCACAGCAACACACCAATAGTGGACAGTGCTACAGCGGTGTTACAAGGCGGGTTACACTGTCAACACGCCAAGGTGATGACAATTGCCATTTGCGACATGCAATCTGAGACAAAGGACGCACAATCACACCTTTGGAGGATGCTTAACATAGTTATGGCACGTCATGGTGTCGTCAACGTCAATTTCAAAGGTTTCATGGCTGACAGCGCTCAAGCAAACTGGAACGTTGTTCGAGAGATTTACGGGGCGGGAGACAAGACTGTGCCCATAAAAGAGAAGGAGAGATCGTGTCTACTCCACCGGACAAAATGCATGCACAGAGTAAGAAACTTATACGTAACCCCGGTGCTCCGCGATGAGCATAAGCGAATCTGTACACAATATAAGGATGCAATCAATATGGACGAGGCCGAGACACGCTACCTTGCAATTCGGTCGTGGTAGGTGTCAAGTGAAGCTGTTACAGATTCAAATTTGCCAGCCATGGAGTCCTGGCCGGCGCGGTGGCATTTTCGTACAGGCAATGGGGAGGCTTCATGGATCTTGTAAGCGTGCTTTAACTTTTGTTTCTGTGATATGCTTAAATATTTCTCTCGACGTGATATGCATCCCAATCCCAACACAACCAGATAAGTACATGGCGGTGGGCAACGACAAATCCTGCAAGCGTTTCGTCACTCGTAAGAACTCGGAGAAGCAGCTCGCAAGGTGGGAGTTGGCAACGCTTCAACACGCACAGATGGCCCGGATCACCCTTATTCCTAACCCAGGTATCGGAGCAATCATTGATTTGAAATCAACCAGCAGGTCAGAGGGAGCGGAGTACAAGCTTACGATAGGATCATTCTCTAGCTGCACTTGTATTGATTTCACAGATATGGCATTGCACCACAAAGGGCGTGGATGATGGTATAACTGCAAGCACCTATGCTACATTTTCCGCATGGTTTGTGGATTCCGACTCCAAGACGACCACCTTGTAACGGCCCCCACCTTAAGCTTCAACGAGATATTGCGTGTACTGCTTGCAGAGATTTTGGATAGGATCCCGATACAAAATTAGTAGTTCTTGTTCACGAAGGTCCACGTCACAACCTGCGGTGTCTAGACTACCAAAGTGGTCTAACCAACATCCCACTTTTTAAAAAAAATGTTGTGACTTTAGATTTCCTTAATCATGAATATAGCTCACAAACATTTTGGATGCACCACCTTCTCTTGAGTTCTGCTTCGTAGTTCAACTTTAGGCCTCGCTCACTCTCACTCTGTTCACCCTCGCTCACTCACTCTGTTCACCATGTCTCACTCTCACTATGTTCACCCTCGCTCACTCTCACCCTCATTCTCTTCAACTTCTACCCTCGCTCTAACGACTAACGTCACTGTTAGAAGCATGACCCCGTCACGGGTATCTTACCCCTCGCACACCCTCCTTGCATGCTACGGCGCACCATGTTTAGCACGGCGGGCGCGCCCGTGTGTGGAACGCGCCCCCGCCTGCACAGTGCACTAGCCCCCGCGTGGAGTGAGGACGAGCCATACCATTCCAGTTCATCGACGACCACCTCCACGGCCGCAAACGATAACTTCTTCACACGGTCATGGGTTTATGCAATGAACCCCCGACCCTATGGCCGTCGCCTTCTATATTGATGATTTCGATGTACTCTGCTTAATTTCCACTTAAAAACCTGATCATTGCTCTTGAAAATCTGCCCATTGCTTGTAAAAATCTGCTCACCGCTCACCACTCACTGCTCACCGCACGCACCGACACCAGCTTGCCTCTTCACCATCCTCTTTACCACCCGCATCACATTCTAGAACAAAAAGACTAGATGAAGCCCCCTGAGTGTCATTCTGTGATGGAACAAACTTGTCACCTTCTTCTAAGTCTTCTAACGCATCCATTTGGGCAATTGCTTCTTTATACTCTGCTAGATACTCGCTAGTAGGACGTTGGCCAAACAACCGCAATTCCTTGTAAAACTTGTCAAGGAGACGTTGCGAAATATGATTGTGTTGTTGCAGTTTGACAATGACCTTATTATCTTTCGCTCGGTCGTTCAGTAGAAGACAAACTGCTCTATGATTGCCTCATAATTTATGGCAGCCTTTAGAACGTTGGGCACGATAACTGCAAAAATGTGACACATCTCCACAAAACGAGGAGCCATACGAGTAAGTATTTCTGACCCCACTTTCAAATCAATCCCTACAGCAGCTATCTCTTTAGCCGATGTAACTCCCCAACCATTCCCTAACAAACCTTGCTCTTTATCTACCTCATTGCACCAATTTCCCAATCATTGTGCGGTTTTTAGCCACTCCTCTTATTTCTTATTGCTTGGTACCATACGCAGATACTCTTCGAAATTTCCTACCATATCCGAATCGAGATCCATATCATTCATGGCATCCGTTGGTGATCTGGTTTCCCGTGGATCACTTGGCCCTGCCTCCTCTGATGTTGGTACCGAGGTTACATGAGGTTCTTCAACTACGTTTGCACCTTCGAGCCTATCAGTTATAGTTGGTTCTACGATTGGAGCATCCGTGGCAACCATATTCCTTCCATCCTCCTGCTCTGTCGTGGTTGTTGGAGGAGAATCCTTCACCGCCGTCTCATGAGTTTTCCTCCTCAAGTGCTGCAATAAGGCCTTTGTAGAGTTTGGTTCTGGATCAAACATATCTGGGATATCCTTCTGATTTCTCCCGATTCGAAGAGGAAATGCACTACTCGCTGTGAATGTGCTCTAGTTCACCTTCCACTTCAGTATTAGCTCAGCATACACCATGCACAAAAGCGTATAGGAAAAGTAACCTTTGCTCTTGGGACGAGTTCCAAACAATGCCACCCAAACGTCTTTAGCACGATGAAGAAAGTGATCATCCTTGCATGTTTGTGGGTTGCAAGTAAAATTATTGGTATTAACTTTGTGACATTCTCGAGGCCAAAGTTTCCCAATGTAATACATCTTCACATATTTCTTGCACATTGCCAATCTCCAGTATTCCTCCGTTTCATTGGCCCAACCGCTCTCAGCTTTGATGGCCTCATTATCCAAGATCTCGTAGTGCAACTCATGTCTCGCTCCTTTTGGTTTCACTCTCTTTGACGGTGTCTCATGTAAAACCAACTCACTCCCCACCAATCCTGCGTTTGTGTTTTCTGTCGCAGGTGACCTCAAGGTCTCTTCAGAGTCAGCCTCCATGTTCGTGTTATCGGTATCTGTCGCCATGAACAATAGGGAGTATTTAAAATACCCCGAAGATATCTCAAGTATGCAAAAATTTGATGCAGCACCCGCAAGTATCGCGCTGACTTCTCCCGGCCACAACAAATACAGCACACGAGAAGCTAATGCCCATGGTTGCAGCCCAGTTGAGGTGGATGGATTGGAGAAGAAGTGAGGGGAAATGAGGCCCAAGGGCCTTTTATCGACTGTGCCATCGGGCAGCCGAGATTGGCCGATTGGTCGTGCGACCCCGATCGGTCGTACGATCGATCGAGGCCGCTCGATCGGCAATTTGACCGGTGCCGTTCGGGATCGGACGGCCCGTGCGAGCTGGCCAATGGCGTCCGATCCCCGGTTGGCATAAATAGGAGGGGAGGGGCTCATTCTCCCTCACTCTGGTGAATGGGCTGTATGTTGTGGCTTTTTTAAAGCTGCATCGACTGCGTTGCTCAGCATCCGCGTGGGTCACCCACACCCACGCTGTGCCTACTTGTTGCTGCTGAGAATGGCGCCAAAGTTTTCACATTCGAGGGGCGAGGCCAAGTCTCCACGACCAAAGGGCGACCCTCCAAAATGGATTGGGAAGCATGGAGTGACCCAAACTGCGTTGCAGAGCCGGGATGGCGAGAGGAGAGGGCAGACATTTGGAATTGCACCATGTGCAAAAAGTACGTGAAGATGTATGACATCATGAAGTTATGGCCGCGTCACGAAGCAGAGAAATATGGTCCTCGTCGTGAAGGCCCTATGAAGAGTTGCAAAAGCGACCATTTTGCGCACAGATATCATGAAGTCACAATTGCGGTTGGAATCAAGAACACAAGGCGAGAACTGATGCTGTATTCTACCATGGCCTGGGCTGAAATAGTCCTTCACAAGGACATTGACTGGACCACTGTGATAGGTTTGAACGTGCATTTATTGGATTGCAGCAACCGATTCATTCCCACAAATTAGATGGGACCAAGCGATTGTTATACTACTTATTCAGAACGTTCAGCTGATATGGATGCCCAACTTCAACAACATGGAACTCCAAGGGCATATGGGGGCACTAACCAAGATTCAAACCATGACCATCGTCAAGCACTAGTATCCTTTGGCACAGGAAGTGAGGGGTATTACCATGGTAACCACCAATTCGGCGGTCATGTGAGTTATATGCCACACCATCAACAAGATACGTACGGAGTCGAACCCAAATACGGTAGAGGTGGATCTAGTTCGAACTACCCATCTCTAATGTATACAGGAGTTACACATGGTTTAGGAGGTGAGCAGAGTAGCGGATTCAATGCTCAAGGCAACTCAAGCCAAACTCATCCCATAAACCCATACAATCGTGAGAACCAATACGGTACGACATTCGGAAGTCCCGAGTACCGTAGGCCATCACACCCAAAGGAAACATACGAGTATGGAAGTCAATATGATAGAAGATCAGACATTGTTGGCTACACGAATTATGGATATGGTCAGAATGCATACGGAAGTAACGACATACATTCAGCACCTTTGCTATCTCTTGAGGACAAAGAGGCGAGGTACCAACAATTCGCTCGATTCGTTCTCTGGTACCTCTTCATTGTATCGACAGCGTTCCAAAGAGCATCGATTTATCTATCCTCCATCCAATCTGTAAATCCACGCTTATCGGTCTCCGGTCTCCACATCGGATCTTGGAGCGCTTCCATCCTGAGGTCCATCATGTCGTCTTTGAATTTTGCAGGAGCTTCGTCTTTGTATCTCACGTATTTGCTAAACAAACGTGAAAGACTGTTGGCCTCATAAAATCGCACGAATACATTCTCCCGAAGAAAGTTCTTGCACTTATTCGATGGGTGCTTGTGAGCCAAAAAACCACCATGGAGGTGGCCTTTGGTCACAAGAGGATTGACAAGAACAACACATGAAGAGAGGAACAAGGGAGAAGAGAAGACGAGAAGAAATGAAGAAGAAACAAGGCGAAGTGAAGAAGAAAACCCCGCCGGCCTCCTTTTAACCCTCTTCCGGTTTTTGGCTTGCCATCGCTTCATCTTAGCTCCATTTTGGGCGTGCCATAGCTTTTTAGAAAGCTGAGTCAATTTTGCACTCACTCCAAAATCTAAGAAGCATAGGATCAAAACCCGAAGACTGATGGCCAAAATACTGGGGCCTACTTCTTTTAACCGCCGGCGGGAAAACCCTTCAACACCCCCAACTTTAGAGGGGTGTTTCTCCCTCTCCAAAGATCGGAATGGGGCATACCATATACCCCTGGAAAGCTCTTTTGGAGATCTATTTACCTCAAAATCTCAATAGCATAGGCAAAAAACTGCGTGACTCATTGTTGTTTGAACACAGCTGATTTGTTCACTGCCGGGGGGAAACCATTTTCAACACCCCGACTTTGGGAGCCAATTTCTCCCTCTCTACAACTCAGATTTGAGCATGCTTACTACCTTTGGAAAGTTCTACTCACAAGCTACCTACGACAAGAATCTCAATGAATTTGAAGAAGAATTGACGACTGATGAGGGAAGGACCGAGAGACATTTGATGGATATTGAGAGAATTGAGTGAAAGGGGCTCACGACCTCTTTCTTCTACCAAAAACTAAGCAATTCAAGAAGAAGTCAAAAGAAACAAAATTGAGAGGGAGGTCCACTTGCCTCCCTACTCCTACTCTTTACTAAGCATTACAAAGAAGAAGAGGTAGACAAACAAGATATGAGACAAACAAGATGGGGAGAAGGAGGCCCATGGCCTTCCTTCTCCTACTCTAACTAGATTGAGTGGTCGATGATAGCTTGGAAACAAGCTATTAAGTACAAAAGGAGAGCCGCCAAGGAGGCGGCTCACCCTAAAGCCTAACTAAAGCTTAGGCCCTAACTAAAGCCTCCATGGATGAATAACCGCCACTCCACGGGCTCCGTCCTTGAAGCCTCCATTCCATCAACCACTTCATCAATGAATGTAGCCCTACATGCTACAACAAAGTGAGATGGATGAGACTTACAACAATCAAATTTCAAACCCAACATGGACATCAAAGACTAGTTGTACAAAGCCCATGGTAAAACACTCAATTCTAATATAAGCAACTAACCCTATTTCTAATTTAGGATTCAATAGGGGGAATTTTTCCTCCTCTAGTTCTTCTCCATCATCAATTGGATCCACTAGGGGGAATTTTTCCTCCTCTAGTCCTTCCACACCCTAAAGTTTAAATTAGTCTGAAACGTCCCATCAAAGGCCTTGCAACAACTAACCCCTAATATACAAATTGCATTCAAAACTAAATCATTGTATATTCATCAATTTACCTCAAGATGTCATGGTTTGCAAGCACTTCATTAATAAAAGTCATTATTAACAGCATTTAAACAAGAGAGCGCTCTCACGCTCTCACAGTGCTCCCACCACTCAAGATGAGAAAACGCCCCGGTCTCCGGCCTCGATTCCATCCACTGCCCCCAACCCCATGTTTTGGCATTTTTTTGAAGAAAAAATAATCTCTCCCCCCTTACAAACACAAGAGACTTCTTTTCTCCCTAGGATAAGGAGCCAGTGGATGAAAATTAAAAAAATTTCCAACCTACAGCCACTCCGCACCATGAAAAGGAAGGAAAGAAGTGAGGAGGGTGGAGGACCGGTCAGCCTTATATTGGCCGCGGTCGCATGGCTGACCGGCCGACCTAGATACGACGGTCGCTCGTCGACTGGCCTGACTGATTTGACGGCCGGAACCGACCGGCCCGACCGATCGGACGGCCACCGCCGACCGGCGTGACCGATCGAACAGACGGCAAGCGCCGACCGGCCCGACCGATCGCACGGTCGGCGCCAACCGGCCGGTGGCCACCGATCGGCCGGTCGCGACCGATCGGACGGCCAACGGAGACCGCGACCGATCGGACGGCCTGCAGCCGATCAGACGACCGATCCGTCGGCTGCGACCGATCCAACGCCGTCGACTAGTCGGTCGGCCGTGGCCGATCGGACGGTCTTAGGCCGCCAAATACAATCGAATGGTAACCATCTAAATTCACAATACAATTTCAACGGCTAAGATGCGACCTCCAATACAATTTGACGGTTAAAAAATTTACTATTGTCATAGTAATTTCGATTTACCCCCCCGGACGGTCCTGGACGGACGTTTGTCAAACGACGTCCGGATTGACATCCCTCTTTATGGTTTAGGTTCTTCCAAAATACGAGTTGAGCTTTCTATTTCGGACTGGAAATAACAACACGCAATAGTTAGAATGCGTTGGTATCGGGAGTCGTACACGTGGCACGCCATCGTGGTCCTGTTTTTGACTCGTTTGACGTGGTCGAACATCATCCAAGTGTGGGAGGGGTTGCCGCCAGGTTGCATTTGACGGACAAGGTCAACACCGCTAGCAGGGCCGACCTCGGACATCTTGAAAATGAAGACTTTGTCAGAGTCGTCTCCTTGGCCGGGGAACATGTTCCGTTGCACAAAGGCCCGGTTGCTAAGGCCCTTGAGTTTGGTGATCCCATCCTGAACTCCATACCTAGGCAAATATCTGAAAGTGTAGACATGGTGCCGTATGGCAGGAGAGTTCAACTCTCTACATTGTTCGAAAACTGGCTCTAACTCTTGGAGAGAAAGTTGCGAGGTAATAGGATCACCTTTATCACGGAGTAGGATATTTCCTAAAAGATCTTTGCTAGTTTCCATGACAATTTTGGAAACTGTTGCTTGTGGATTTCGGTCGTCATGCTCCTCTAATGACTCATCTATCTTTTTTTTTTGTGCATCTATACACTCCGACCTTGACAGGGTGTTCGTGGGTACTGAGATGAATTCAAGCACGCTCCTGATCATCATTCCCGAAGACATAGAAGATTCTAGCGGAGCACAAAGCAACACAGACTGGAGGTTCTTTGCAATTCTTACAGACAATGGTGGAGGATGGTGGATGTACTTTGCCAACCGCAAATGGATCTTTGGTACTCGAACCTGGCCTTCGAACTCCACTCTGTTTACTCCTGCAGTCCGATCCGGTCGTTCCAAGAAATCGCAATTTTGATTGTGGCACTGCAAATGACCCACACAACTGAAATAGTGAAAGGATAAGCCAAGGGTGTTGCTGATGTTTGTGGTTATCGTTCTCGTCCACACATGGCCATCGAAGCGCTTGTCCATACCCTCCATAGACTTGGCGTTCCAGTGAACAGATGAGGGGGTGACGGGAGGTAGAATGTATAGAACATCTCCATTGAAGGACGGAGGAAGTGACGGGGTTCAGACTGTACGAATGGTTTCGAAGTTGATTTTCTTCAAGATAGCTTTGCTACCTGACATGGAACTCAGTTTCAGAAGAGAAGGAAGAATTTTTTTGGGTTTTCTAGCCTGTGACAATGTAAAGGGCGAAGGACTTAAATCGATAGAGGGGATCGAAACAAAACTTCGTGAAAGGAGCTTGGACGCAGGGCGACGGGTTTGAATGGGAGATGTTTTTTTGTCACTAGAGGAATCTGACAAATCTATACTAACGCGACGGCCTGGTTTGATTTTGACATGAGCTAGGAGCGGAGCTACATTTGGGATAGTAGAAGAAGTACGCGGGGTTAAGAGAATAGTACTTGCGTTCATGACGGACTCCGTAATACCATAGAGGCGGTATTTGCCTGGTATAAGCTTCCAAATACTACTGTTGTTTTCGTGAAGCACAGGTGCTTCAAACTCAGAGTACTGAACAAGAAGAGAAGTTGGGTCTAGTACCTCGCGTTCTAACCATAAGGAAGTCTCATCGTATCCAAATGGAAGGGCAAGCCATTGAGGAGTGACAACAGCCACGCCATCAGGCCCAGGTGGAATGCGTGTAGGAGCGGACGAATGCTGGAAGTAATCTCTACAACGTTGAGAATGGAATCGATTGTGCTAGATCGCAAGCGCCAGGAGATGTGTTTTGTGAAGGTGAGAGAAACTGAAACCATATGTTTGAATGATTTTATAATATAAAGAAGAGGCTACTGAAAGTCTTTATTTGGTAGAATATGACGGTAGTGTTAGTAAGTAATAATTGAGCGGTACATAAAGTGAATTAAATTACCTAGTTGGTTTGTTTCATGAAATTAGACGATGTCAGTGAATGGGCAAGATTAAACAGGATCAGTAGATTGTGCAGTCTTTAATTTCGGAAAAGTGGCGGCGGCCGTCTTTGTCAGAGTAGCTGGATGTATATTTAAAAATCGGATTAGCGTCATCTATCAAATACTGTCATATATGGCGCTCCTTGAGCCGTCATTGCAGTTGCTAGAATTAATGATCAAATAAAGATACTAGGTCCCTCGCATGGTAGTTGGAAGTGTTTAAATAGAGGGAGGACGACGATAACAACCTTTTCATTGTCTGTTGTGTTTTGGTGATTCAGCATTTGAGTCCATTCCAGTTGTGTGTGATTCTACAAGGACTAGAGGTCATAGATGCTGTGAGCAACGGATCTGAGAGATCGAATGAGAGTATGCCTAAGAGAAAGAAAATGAGGGGTGGGACAAGATTTAGAGATACGAAAGCGCTGAAGCAAAGCGCTTTGCGTAAAGGGGGAGTGTCTCGGCCAAGTGGGAAAGAGCGTGGTCGAGCTGATTTTGACGGAGACAATGAAGAGGTTGGACCACAGTTTAGGCGGAGTGTCAAAATGCGGTCTATCAATCTTGACACGGTTGTGGAGATCGCCGATACCGTAATCCCGGAAGATGAAGATGTGACTAAGAGCTTCTTCAACGAGCTGGAGCGTGGACAAAGTACATCAACTTCAAGTGATTCCGTAAGTTACTACATTGGAGGCAAGGATAGAGGCGATGGTGTTGGTGTGGATTCTGGAAGAAAGGTACGGTGATAAAGAATGGTTTTGTCAAAGCATGTTTATGATTATGTGTTTACTGATTCTGTCGTTGAACTCTAGGATGATGCACACTCGAGTTTCAAAGTTCATGGAGTTGAAGATGAAAGTGAAGCAGACGAGAATGCTAATGATGACAATGCAAACCAAATAGGTACTCCGAAGATATTGAACGTTGTTGAAGATACTGAGGGGAGCATTGATCAAAGACTAGATAGAGAGGTAAATGAGATGACCTTTTTCTTAAGTATCATGAATGAGGCCGGGCATATATTAGCATTTACATCTGGAGTATAAATATGCTTTTATGTCTTCATCTACAAGAGCACTATTAGAAGAAGTGACCTTGGCGTAAGAATTTTTTTCATAAAACTATATATATATATATATATATATATATATATATATATATATATATATATATATATATATATATATATATATATATATATATATATATATATATATATATATATATATATATATATATATATATATATATATATATATATATATATATATATATAGTTGACATGGTACATAATTTTGTAATTTGTATCATTTGTAAGATTTCTTATTCATTCGTATGTAATGGAAGTTCCTAAATAAAATCCTTAATCAACGTGTAGTTAAAGAATTATGCGAAAATGACTACTCTTTCAATCAAGTGAAAGTATAATACGGTAAGAGTTACGCAAGACACGGGATACAAAATAACGTTGGTAGCTTTGATTTTTTTTTTTTTTTGTTATAAGAAAGATGCAAGCCGCATGAATAAGTGATTCTGCGATTAATACTTTAATATTGAATATATGAATATGTGATTAATACTTGAGTTATAAATTAGAGTCCGACTTAGGGCTGGAGGTAGGGAACTTCGCGGGAGGGGGGGGGGCTTCAGGGGAGGGGGGGGGGGCTTCAGGGGAGGGGGGGACTTTGTTGCAATAGGGGCTTCGCAGGAGGAGGGGGGCTTTGGGGGAGGAAGGAAATTTGCTGGAGGGCGGGGCTTAGCGGGAGGGGGGGCTGTGCTGGTTGAGCATCCGTTTGATGACGTCGGCCATTGCAGGAAGGCCCTTCGTTGGCCGATGCAGGCAATTCATCCTTGATGGCCGATGCAGGCCCGACTCCATCGCTTGTCGTTGCAGGCCCTTCTCCCTCCAATTCCGCTGCTCCTTCCGTAAACCGACTAAACCTGCCCACCGCTTGCCGATTCAGCTTAGCGCGCGGATACCGTTCCTTGCGCCGCCCGAGTTTACGCTAACTGAGATAGACTTTGAAATGGTTGCGCCGGCCCTTGCGCCGCTAGAAACTTACTTTGGTGAATTGTAACTGTAGAGCTCGGCAGGCTCCAGGGTTTGTAACAAGTCAGGATTAGCATAGTTTGAGAATCGAGATTAGAATGGCGAGATTAGATAAAGTTGATAGGGATTGTGTGGTAGAGCCCTTTGATTCATTACGGTGTAAACCACAACTTGTAGGGAGGATCTGGTTTCTGCAAGGAGAAAGAAGCAATGGCGGAAGAACAGGTGACAATCGTGGAAGAAGACATGGAAGGAGAAAACGTCGACAAATTGGAAGATGTGAGTTCCGGTTCCAGAATTGTGAAGTCGGGTTCCACAGAATCCAGTTTGTTTGCAGAGTTTTACACATCGCATCCATATGCTCCAGGGGAAGCAATCAAAATGCGGGCCGAGCTAGAGTGGTGGTACTCCAGAAATTATTAGGTATTCTCATAACTTAGATACTCTTTGAGATTGCCTCTTGATGAATCCCACGTACATGATGGTTGTGGGAATGCCGATGAAGCCCGCTCTGTGAAGATACCAAGCTGGTAGAGGGGGCCGACCTCGTCGTCATTGTTTGTTGTTGTAGCCGCTCTGTGAAGATACCGACCTCGTCAATAGGCCGACCTCTGGTCTTCGTTTGTTGTTGTAGCCTCTGTAAAGATTCCGAGCAGGAGGAGAGGGCCGACCTTCCCCTTCCTTTTTTTTCAGCTCCTGTTCTACTGGTGCAGCGGTTTGATCAGTTTGAACCTGCTGCTGGTCATTGTTTTTTGATGATCTTGTGTGTGTAATTCGGTCGGTTGTTGAGCATCTGTCTCCTTCTTGAATAAATCCTCCGAGGAGTATCAACCTTGCGTCCACGCAAGGCTGACCGGGGAGGGATGAATTTTACTTTTTTCTCTAAACATTTTTTTTTGGACCATTGTTTTTGATGAATCCCACGTTCAAGATGATGGTGTTTATGCTGATGAAGCCACTCTGTGAAGATACCTAGCTAGTGGAGAGGCCATCATCTGGTCTTTGTTTGTTGTTGTAGCTGCTTAGTGTGCAGGGCTTGCTGCTGGAGCGGGCCGACCTTCGTCGTCGTTTTTTTCAGCTCATGAGTGCCACTCCTTGCTGGTGCAGCGGTTTGAACCTGCTGCTGGTCGTCGATTTTTGATGACCTCGTGTGTGTGTTATTCGGTCGGTTGTTGAGCATCTGGTCCTCGTTTTTGATGAAATCCTCCGAGGAGTGTCAACCTTGCGTCCACGCAAGGCTGACCTCGAAGGGATGAATCTTACTTTTTTTTTAAAATAAATTTTTGTTGATCTTTCTTTTTGATGAATTCCACGTTCAAGATGATGGTGTTTATGCCGATGAAGCCGCACTGTGAAGATACCGAGCTGGTGGAGGGGCCATTATCTGGTCTTTGTTTGTTGTTGTAGTTGCTCAGTGTGCAGGGCTTGCTGCTCGAGCGGGCCAACCTTCGTCGTCGTTTTTTTTCAGCTCCTAATGCCACTACTTGCTGGTGCAGCGCTTTGAACCTACTTCTGGTGGTCAGTCTTTGATGACCTCATGTGTGTGTTATTCGGTCGGTTGTTGAGCATCTGGTCCTCGTTCTTAATGAAATCCTCCGAGGAGTGTCAGCCTTGCGTCCACGCAAGGATGTCCTCGGAGGGATGAATTTTACTTTTTTTTCTAAACATTTTTCTTTGACCATTCTTTTTGATGAATCCCACCTTCAAGAGGATGGTGTTTATGCCAATGAAGCCGCTCTGTGAAGATATCAAGCTGGTGAAGGGGGCCGGCCTCTGGTCTTTGCTTGTTGTTGTAGCCTTTATGAAGATACCGAGCTGGTGGAGAGGGCCGACCTTCCCCTTGCATTTTTTTCAGCTCCCGTTCTGCTGTTGCTGGTCATCGGTTTTTGATGATCTCGTGTGTATAATTTTGTCGGATTGTTAGCCGGTTATATATGGAGGTGCTTTACGAGACTACCTAAGTCGACCACAGTTTCCAGGTGTTTGGAGGCAACGTAGAATTCAGTTCAGAAGGAGTCGAGGGAGTGTTGGCAGTTGGTGTTAGTAAAACACCGGGGGTCTAGCTGTACCACCCAAGACAGCGTTGACCGTACGATGCACCACTGTAGCCTTCGGTGTGCACTCAATGTAGACGTGGGTCAGCTGAGGGTGAGTTTTGAGAGAGAGTAGTATCGGAGGTCAGCGATGCTGTCGAGGGCGTTGGAGAGTGAGAGAGACCGGCTGACTCTTCAGAGAGACAGAGAGTGCTCGAGGGGCTAAGGACCGAGAGAGATAAACAGAGGGTTGATGCCACCGACGTTGCCTTACGATGGCCAATACTTGTGCGACACAGGGGAAAGTGGAAGGGAGGTCTCTCAGTCTCAGTGACGGCCTGTGCAGGAGACAAAGACAGCGGAGTGCACTGTGAACAAGGAGCAGCATGCCAGAGGAGTAGAAAGAGACGGTTAGAGTTCTTGATCATGCAAAACATAATACGTAGTTGTAGAGGGAAGGATCGGCTATGGCCTTTGTATTGATAATGGAATAAGAGTACATTGTGTTTTCCCTTAATTCCCGTCTCAATGCCTACAAAATAACCGATGTCTATCCTGTGTCGACTACGCTCTTAAATAGCTGATGCGCCCGAAGTCCCTGCTGCCGTTCGGTGGCTCCTATCCTCCCGACTTGGCCGCAACCACCCTCTTGGCAACGTTGTCTACGGTAACATATTGCCGTCCTTGTGAGAGCGCAATCCGTCCCCGGATTGGTCAACGTCGAGAAGTTCGCTCTGCAGGTCGTTGATTTGGTCTAGTGAGCTTGCTCTGTACCTTGTGTCCGCGTCGAGGGGGCACTTGGCCGTCATAGATGACTTTGATGGCCTCAGCTATGCCTCAATGCAACAAATGCTTGTCCCGTACATTGGTGGCATGGGTGTAGATGTCGTGAATGGTCTTGCCCAACATCTTGTTACACCCTGGACAGTTGACATCGTTGGCTTCAGGATCGGAAAACTTACGGGCTAAGTCCGGGTTTTCGAGGAAGTACTTGCAGACCTCCTCCAGGGACCATAGCACTTGGTCGACGCACTGCGTAACAAAATCTTCTGGCAACTGTTGGCTAGCCGGGTATTTGCACATATTGTCAAACATGTTTGACGCAATAGCATTGGCGGTGTTGTTAACCCATAGCCTCTTATTGGCCTCGAAATTCTCGATGTTGTTCTGCAGCTCCTTCTACTAGATGGCATCTGCAGGGGCTCCGTGTTGACAACGTTGGTGAGTATTGCACAGGAGTTGATATTGTGCTCGGGGAGCTGCCTGATCGTCCTCGAGTGCCTTGACGTGGTTGTGAGCGTGATCTCGCTCCTGCTAAATGGTGCGAATTTGATTGTTGGCAGTCAGCAAATCACATTCCAAAATACCTACTCGGTTGGCCGATAGCTGTGTATCTTCGGTGGCTTGTTGCAGGTCACGCTGCATCTGCGACAACTTGTCGTCCCTTTTGCGTATCTCCGCGTTGGCTGCTCTCAGCTTGTGCGCATTCTCAACTTCTTACTCCGTGACGCGAGTGTCCAAGGCTCCTCTGTCACCTTTGGCGGCGTCGAATTGTGCAAGCAGTGCTTGCACACTCAAGCTTAGGGCGTCTGCTTGCGCTTGTACTTGGTCCCTGGGCGACATTTGTGTTGCCTCCTCTGATGCCTGCGCCTCGAATTGAATTTGAGGGCGTTTGTTGGAAGTGACTACGACGGTGGCAGGAGCAGTCACTGGTGGCGTTGCCGGGGTGTTTTGTTGGATGTCTACGAAAGTCATCAACGGTGGCATCAAACGATACTCCTTATTGTAAGCCAGCGTGCGTAGGATAAAGGCCAACAAGAAGGGGTCGATGGGACTTACATATCCTTGCTTCTTCTGATGTTGATGCAGCTCCAATCGCAGGTTCTGATCGACGAGCATTCCCTAGTTGATTTTGGCACCGGCCTCAGTCAACAGCAAAAGTTCTAGCGTCTGCGGCAGCACATTGTTGCAATTGAGTCGAAAAAAGACTTGACTGAGTATGCCACGGAGCCTAACGTACCATGGTTCGGGAAGAACGGCGCCCAGCATTCGCACATCGTAACCCTTAATCGGGTCGATGTGTACGTTTGGGAACCTCGCCTGTAAATAAGGCTTCGGGTACCCGCAGTCTTCTGTCCACTTTGTGAGCCCTGTTCCATCCCACCCATACTGTTGGAACAGGCAGTAGGCGAGAACTGGATTTCAACACCGTCTACGATGCCTGTGGGAAATGAGTTGCCGTTGGTGTGCTACCCCATGGTTTCAATAAACTGACGGCAGCGACCGATGTCGAGGTGCCAGTGATCCATATCATCTTGGTAGCGCTGGATGCCCGTCTCTGCTTCCCACACGTTGTCAATGCGTGAGATCCAATCTGTTAGGTTGTTGGGCATGTGAAACGGAGGCAACTGCGGACGCTGTGTGTTTTTCTAGCGTTGCACCATTGTCACCGTAAGTTGACAAAAATGGCGGAGTGGCAACGCTGAAAAGCAAGAGAGGAGTGCCGAGTGAGTGCTAAGGCGGAATGAGGAGGGCGGAGAAGGCTTCAAGTGAGCATGAAAGTGGAGTGAGAGAGGGCGAGGTGAGAGAGCAACGAGGGTGAGCATAAGTCGGCTTGGCGCAAAAAGTGAGGCACTGACTACCAGTGCCCCCCCTAAAGTAGCCTCCGGTGCCCGAAATGATGGTTGTCGATGGCGGTGGAGAGGTGCCCAATGGAAATGATTTTGTGGGGGTGTGTTTGGCGGCTTGAATAGGCCTTTGAAAGCCTAGTAGCGTTGGCAGCCGGTTGTCCATCATGGGGTCATCATGGTTGATAATGATGGCCCAATCCATGGGGCCTCGATGTTGGCTTTGATGGCTGTACCCCTCATTATATGAGGCATCATGGGCAACATGGATGTGCTTAATGTATGCTACCATGGGTGCATCCCCCCCCTTTTTGTTGCCTTCACTCGGTGTCTCTGGTTGTCTGTCTTCGGTGGCCAACTGCTGAGCTTCGGTGACTAAGTTGTCATGGAGTTGTCTCAGACTCAATGCACGCTTCGCTCAATTGTTGTCACTGTGATAGTGTTTTAATTTGGCAGCGTTGACAATGGTGGCCTGTGCATCAAAGTTGTTCTCGTTGACGAGTAACACTGTGTTATTCGGCAGTGCTAACTGGACTCTGTATGGCCCATGCCACACAGATTCAAACTTGGACTTTCGCCGCTTTGGATCTCGTGGACACCAGAGAACTTGGTCACCTTTGTGAAACATGCAGGGGGGTTGTGACCCTTGGAAGTATTTTGCGCTGAGCAATTTCTCCAATTCTGTCTTTACTTTGGCAGCGTAGTTTGGATTCATGCGGTACCGTCGCTGTTGCACTGGCTGTGCGTTAGGCTTCAAGTCGATGGTGTGCTCAGCTATGTTTTGAGGTATGCCCTTGAGGTCTTCGTGTGTCCAAGCAAATATGTCCCGAAATTCCTTGAATAATGCCACCGTTGCCTGCTTCATGGCATCAGGGGCGTCGGCGTTGATCTTTACATACGTAGGTTCTTCATCGCTGCCCAGGTTGACTAACTCGATATTTTCTTTGGCACCGTTAGTCCAACCAGTGACAACTTGTTCCTCAAGTGCCTTTGTGGCTGGAGTAGCATTTACCGTGATGCTTTCTTGGAGTTCTTCTGTAAAGGGTGATGGTATGTTTATTGTTTCTTCCTGAGGTATGATGTTGGCCAAGTGTATTTTGGCAACAGGGATCAACGAGGGATTTGCGCGGAAGACTAAAGCTTCCTGGTCATGTGTTAGGCCTTTAAACCAATCGGTTCCGGCTCTATTGCGGATTTGGTCAACTTCAGCCTTGGTAATGCATCTATCCACAGGGATCACTATCGTTCTGCCATGGTGGTGTAACCTAATTTGATTCCGGGCCCAATCGTGCACTACATTCATATCTTGTAGCCAGGGTCTACCAAGTATGATTGGAAAATTGGTAGTATCTGGCATGTCAATGACGACAAAGGTCGCCGGTGTTGTCACGCCATGCGTGGTAATGGATACACTAGCCATAATCCCTAAAGGTGTAACCGGAGCATCGTTGGCCATCCTTAGAATAAACTGGGCCATTTTGGGTGAGGGCAATCCGAGCTGTTGACGGAGACCGTCACTCATCACGTTGACACCGGAGCCTCCGTCTACCAGGACATTGGACAGTTTGTGTGAGCCTAACCTTAGATGAATCACGGCGGCGTCGGGATCAATGGTGGTGATGTTGTTGTCCACAGTCATCAGTGTTGTCAACATATCGGGCAAGGCTGTCTGTTGCAAGTACTTTCGCAATTCAGGACTAATTTTCAACAGGCTGGTTAGTGTGTTACTTACAGTTGTATTGTCCAATACTTGTTGTAAATTGGCACCCCACGGTGACTCCAGATCCTGTTGAGTTTGCTGTCGAATGTTGTGTAGGCGCTCCCAGTGTTGTTCCGGGAATGGTTTGCAATGTATTACCACGTGTTCAGGCGCAGCGGCTTTAGACCTCGTGGTGACAACGACGGCGGAGATCGTAGAAACATTGGTCTCGGTTCCATGTACCTTTGTCAACGTCAGTCCCCCCCGCCTATTCAGGCTGGGTCTTTGGTTGTCCAAAGGCGTCGTAGTGTTGTTATTTGTTTCCGACCTTGGGCGACTTTGGGACCATCGTTTTTTTTAAACAGGGCACTGGCCTCGTCGGTGATGTAGGGACCCACACTCCCAACAGCCATCACTTCTACCAGGTTGGAATGCATTGACATGGACTTCTTCTGGGTATATGGCGGCAGCGGTGGGTCGAGGTCGCCTTGTGTTGTCATTGCAATTGTTGCCTGAGGCAAACCAACAACGCCCATTGTGTGCTTTCCCACATGTTGTACATAACGTCAGAATTATGCGGGCGTCGTTCCGTTGGCCTTGACCCGGTAGAGGCAACAATGGAGCTTGTGTTTTATCAAGTTCTCTACTGATGTCGTTGACGGGTAGGATTTTTACCCCTCTAATGACGATACCCTGCTCGATCCATGGCAACAGCCCTTTTTTGAACCATTCGCATAAGTAGTCATTTGTTGGCCTCTGGTTCAACTTGTCAGCCAACTGTTTGAATCTGTCGTAGAAGGTATCCATAGTTTCTCCCTTTTCTTGGGTAATATTTTCCAAGGCGCGGAGGATTTCGGAAGATGTCTTTAGTTTACGAAATTTTTGAAGGAAGCTTTTTTCCATGTCGTCCCAGGTAGGATGAGCATGTTCGGCTTCAAAGTCAATATACTAGTTGATATGGTTCCCCTGCAATGTGGTACTAAAGATGTTCTGTAAGTCACCAGTGGTGGAGACACCATTTGTTCTGGCTATAACCTTGAAGCGTCGGATATGCCAATCCGGGTCAGCATTGTCGTCAAATACCGGATATGGTATTTTCGGTAACTTAATGAGCCTATCTCTTTCCCCTGCATCCATTGATGTAGCCACCGTCGGGTTTACAGGAGGCACCGATGTTGACAATGGAGGCATTGCTGCGATCTCAGGACTGGGTATGGCCGCGGAAGTGGCCGTGCCTTGCAAGTGCTGATATTGGTGACTAAGCATCTCCAATTTGGCATTGGTGGCGTCATTTTTGGCAACAAGGTCTGTCATTGTTGCTTCATCCATTGCAAGAACTCCCTAGTAGCATCAGGGTCATCAGTAGGTGAAACTACTTCTGGTTCTTTGTCTTTCTGCTGTCAAGGCGGCATTTTATTTACGTAAGGCTTCTACTTGACTTCTAAGTATCTCAACACTCCATCCCCAGCATGGTCGCCAAAATGTTACCCGATATGTATGGAGGTGCTTTACGAGACTACCTAAGTCGACCACAGTTTGGAGGTGTTTGGAGGCAACGTAGAATTAAGTTCAGAAGGAGTCGGGGGAGTGTTGGCAGCTCGTGTTAGTAAAACACCCGGGGGTCTAACTGTACCACCCAAGACAGCGTTGACCGTACAATGCTGTGAGAGCGTGTAAACGCCCTCTTCTTTTATTGTCGTTAATTGTGACTTTTGTAAGTGAATCGTTAACAAACAACGCAACTTTGGAGTAATTAGATGAAATTATGCTAATTAGGTTGTAGACTCAATATGCATGTTGAAGGATGATTGTTGTAAAGCCTTGGTAGCTCATTTATGCTCAAATTCAAGTTTATATTAGTTTTTGTGCGGAGAAGGACTAGAGGAGGGAAAATCCCCCCTAGTGAATCCAAAGAATGATGAGGAAGGACTAGAGGAGGAAAAGTCCCGACTAGTGAACTCAAAGTAGGATTAGTTACTTGACTTTGAGTTAGATGTTTTACCATTTGCCTTATGCAATTAACTTTTTACATGCATTATTGTGTTTGTGATTTAATTACTTGGTTTTATCTATTTGACTTTGTGGTGGTGTTTGCAAGTTACATTCATTCATGAAGGTGGTGGAGTACTTCAAGAATGGAGTGCCATGGAGGTTGGGAGCAACATTCATCCTTGAAGACCTTAGATGTAGGGCTTTTGAGCCTTAGGGTTAGGGTGAGCCGCTTCTATTGCGGCTCACTCTCTTGTATTTAAGAGCTTGTTTTCAAGCTTAGAGATATCTCTCTCTAGTGCCTCCTTCTTGTGATGGTTAGTAGTTACTTAGGAGAAGGTAGGCCGGTGGCCTCCTTCTTGTGATGGTTAGTAGTTAGTAGAAGGAAGGCCACGGGCCTCCTTCTCACTCTTCTTTGATCTCATTCTCCATGTTAAAGCCTCTCTCAATCTATCTTGATGTATTGTCTTATTTTCTTCCTCCTCTACTTGTGTCCCGTGCGGTTTTCTCCATCAGACCCTTGTGCTTTCTTCAAATAGAGTAAGATTTAGTAGGCAAACAGATCTTGAGTAGGGCTCTCCATTGGTATATGACACGCCCGATTCCGAGTTATAGGGAGTGAGAAACACCCCTCCAAAGTTGGGGGTGTTGAAGGGTTTTCCCGCCGGCGGTTAAAAGAAGTAGGTCCCAGTATTTTGGCCATCAGTCGTTGGGTTTTAATCCTATGCTTCTGAGATTTTGAGGCTGAGTGCAAAATTGACTTAGCTTTCCAAAAAGCTATGGCACGCCCAAATCTGAGCTAAAATGAAGCGATGGCGAGCCAAAAACCGGAAGAGGGTTAAAAGGAGGCCGGCGGGGGTTTTCTTATTCACTTCCCGTTGTTTCTTCTTCATTTCTTCTCGTCTTCTCTTCTCCCTTGTTCCTCTCTTCATGTGTTGTTCTTGTCAATCCCTTTGTGACCAAAGGCCACCTCCATGGTGGTTTTAGGGCTCACAGATGCACCACTGTAGTATTCGGTGTGCACTCATTGTCGACGTGATTCAGCTGAGGGTGGGTTTTGAAAAGAGAGTAGTATTGGAGGTCAGCAATGCTATCGAGGGCGTCGGAGAGTGAGAGGGAGACCAGCTGACTCTTTAGAGAGACAGAGAGTGCTCAAGGGGCTAAGGACCAAGAGAGATAAACAGAGGGTTGATGCCACCGACGTTGCCTTACGATGGCCAATACTTGTGCGACACAGGGGAAAGTGGAAGGGAGGTCTCTCAGTCTCAGTGACGGCCTGTGCAGGAGACAAAGACAGCGGAGTGCACTGTGAACAAGGAGCAGCATGCCAGAGGAGTAGAAAGAGACGGTTAGAGTTCTTGATCATGCAAAACATAATACGTAGTTGAAGAGGGAAGGATCGGCTATGGCCTTTGTATTGATAATGGAATAAGAGTACATTGTGTTTTCCCTTAATTCCCGTCTCAATGCCTACAAAATAACCGATGTCTATCCTGTGTCGACTACGCTCTTAAATAGCTGATGCGCCCGAAGTCCCTACTGCCGTTCGGTGGCTCCTATCCTCCCGTCTTGGCCGCTACCACCCTGTTCGCAACGTTGTCTACGGTAACACGGATGTTGAGCATCTGGTCCTCGATTTTGATAAAATCTTCCGAGGAGTGTCAGCCTTGCGTCCATGCAAGGCTGACCTCGGAGGGATGAAATTTACTTTTTTCTTTGAACATTTTTTTTTGGACCATTCTTTGTGATGAATCCCACGTTCAAGATGATGGTGTTTATGCCGATGAAGCCGCTCTGTGAAGATACCGAGCTGGTGGAGGGGCCATCATCTAGTCTTCGTTTGTTGTTGTAGCTGCGTAGTGTGCAGGGCTTGTTGCCAGAGCGGGCCGACCTTTGTCGTCGTTTTTTTCAGCTCTTTAGTGCCACTCCTTGCTCATGCAACGGTTTGAACCAGCTCCTGGTCGTCGGTCTTTGATGACCTCGTGTGTGTGTTATTCGGTCGGATGTTGAGCATGTGGTCCTTGTTCTTGATAAAATCCTCCGAGGAGTGTCAGCCGTGCGTCCGCGCAAGGCTAACTTCAGAGGGATGAATTTTACTTTTTTTTCTGAACATTTTCTTTTTGGACCATTTTTTTTTATGAATCCCACGTTCAAGATGATGGTGTTTATGCCAATGAATCCACTCTGTGAAGATACCGAGCTGGTGGAGGGGGCCGACCTCTAGACTTCGTTTGTTGTTGTAGCAGCTCTGAAGATACTAAGCTGGTGGAGAGGGCCGACCTTCCCCTTGCATTTTTCTCAGCTCTTATTCTGCTGCTGCTGGTCATCCGTTTTTGATGATCTGTGTTTGTAATTTCGTCGGATGTTGAGCATCTGGTCCTCATTTTTGATAAAATTCTCCGAGGAGTGTCAGCCTTGCGTCCACGCAAGGCTGAACTCGGAGGGATGAATTTTACTTTTTTCTTTAAACATTTTTTTTTGGACCATTCTTTTTGATGAATCCCACGTTCAAGATGATGGTGTTTATGTCGATGAAGCCACTCTGTGAATATACCGAGCTCGTGGAGGGGCCATCATCTGGTCTTTGTTTGTTGCTGGAGCGGGCCGACCTTCCTCGTCGTTTTTTTCAGCTCATGAGTGCCACTCCTTGCTGGTGCAGCGGTTTGAACCTGCTGCTGGTCGTCGATTTTTGATGACCTCGTGTGTGTGTTATTCGGTCGGTTGTTGAGCATCTGGTCCTCGTTCTTGATGAAATCCTCCGAGGAGTGTCAGCCTTGCGTCCACGCAAGGCTGTCCTCGGAGGGATGAATTTTACTTTTTTTTTTGAACATTTTTTTTTGAACCATTCTTTTTTATGAATCCCACCTTCAAGATGGTTGATGTAACTGCTCAATGTAGATTCGGCGTTGATTGAGGGGGCGGACCCAGTTGGTTCTCGTTTTTTGATGTAGCTGGTGTGTGTAGATTCGGTGCTCGTGGATCCTGTATTGTGTTGGTGTTGTTGGATGTTTTAGTATGTTAGTTGGTGTTTGCTTTACTAAGTTTTGGTACGTGCGGATGCAGGATTGTCACAACGTTTTGAAGAGATTTTACGTTGTGGAGGAAGAACAATCTGACTCGGATAGCGACTTATCAGAAATTATATCTTATGTAGGAAGTAGTTGAGTCTCGTCGTTTAGCAATACCTTTGTCCTCGGTTCCAGTAACGCCCCCTCGTGCTTCTCCTGTCCGTCACACTTCAAGTGATGATGTTGATCGGGTCGCACGAGCAAGTTACATGCGCAACTATTACGCATAAGGAAAAGCACGTCGTCTTGTAGCCAAGGCATTGGCCAGACTTGCTCCCCGACGTTCACCTCGACTCGGAGCAAAGTCCAAGTCTAAATAGATTATTGACATCATTATATTTTACTTATTTATTAACTTTATCATACAATTATGAAGTTTATGATTTTATTCATCTTTCGTTTCTGTTTTGACATATTCTTATTATGTATGTGCATTGTTGTACTTGGTTGTTTTTCTTGCCAGATGAGATTACCACCAGCTTCTCCGCTAGAGGAAGAAGATGACGTCCAACCTCGCCTTACGGACCAAAATGATAACATCATTGGTGATGACGAGGTAGTTCCTGAGCAACAAATACTGGAGGGCTTGAGCGATGCGGTTCCCCACGAAAGTCCGTCGGAAACTCCCCAACTCCCTCAAATATACGATGCTGATGATGGACAGGATTCTCTTCCCGATGATGAGGAACTTGCATTGCTGGGAGGTGTCAACGTCGGGATTGTTCACATGCCCCCTCACCTCCAAAACAAAGATCCAGACTGGAGTGCTAACGTGATGCAAATGATTCACAAGAGTGATTCAATCGCGATCATCAACAGGTTGCGTCTCAAACCTGTTAAGAAATCTCGCATGATGATTCCTTTGTGTCGCCTTGTTTGTTATCCCAAGGTTCGACCAATATCGACGCAAGACGTCAGAAAATTGGAGAACGAGTTTAACAAAGGCTATCGCGAGGGCGACTGGGTCATGTACGTTTTTCCCTTTGATCGGAAAGAGAGAGAAAAAATTGTGAATGCCGAAGATGATGTGTTTAAGGATACGCTTTGGAGAAAGGCGAATGACGAGTTCGACAAGACGTTGCGGTCGGATCCGGATCTCCATCATCTCATCGGCAAGTACTTTTATGTTTACGAAGGTAACCATCGTGTTACGGCGTGGATGCGGCACATTGAAAGGAACCATAAGTTAGATGCTTCGTGGCATATTTCAGTCGACTGTATCATCCTTGATGCTCGCGGAGAGAGCAATTTGCTCCTCGACGTTATGAATGACATCAACTGGTAAGAGGAAATCTCATTCTTTAACATAAATCTGATCTATATTTTACCTCCCTCCAATGTTACTAATTTCTGATTCTGATTTGTAGGTCTACTGAACATGACCATGTTCAAGATAGCCTTTGTGCTAAACTTCAACGCATGAGGAAATTTGGTAAGCTGAAACTGCATGATTTCAAAGATCTCAGAAGTCCAGAAGACTACAAAATCTGCAAGAACGCCAAGGCGAGAAAAGAAACTTGGTATCCAGTCACTTTTGACGTTTTTGTTAAGTTTTTATACTCGGTAAGTTTTCGTTACACGTGATTGTCTCTTGCACACAACATTTAATTTTTTACATTTTCTTAATATTGGGTTGTCCTTTGTATAGAGGAGGTTAGCCAAAGCATCGGACGATGCCGAGACTGCTTACTATGCCACTGTCTTGAAAGAGAAGCAATTGGAGCCGGGAGTGGAGACTGCCATGGATAATGCGATCAAAGCAAAAATAAAAGCAATCCGTGGCAAAAATTTCGACAAAAAGATGCACTTCTTAGAGAACTCATCCATCTTGGGTGTGGCATTCATTTGGGCATTGAAGTCACGCACATAGGCCTTGAGAGACCCAGTGTGCCTCATTTGCACCAAGTTCATGCCTTCCCTCAACTCCTGATACTCTGGTGTGAAGCGTTCACTCAACAAGTCTTTGAAGCCACCCCAAGTCAAGTTTGCCACCAACTCCGGCTCTTGCTCCTTTTTGCTTGTCCACCATTGAAGAGCATGATCCTTGAGAAATGTCACCGCAATGGAAACCTTGTCCTCCTCATCCGGCTTTTGGACATCATAGTAGTTATCCATCTCAAGAAGGAATTCCTTCACCTTCCTTGCCTTACCAAGTCCCGAGAAGGTGCTTGGCATGTTTACCTTAGCCAACTTTTTGGTGGAAGATGAAGGTCGGGACCCTTGCATCATGAGGCGTTCAATCAACCTCTCTTGGCGATCCCTTTCTTCCTTCCCACGCTTGAGCTCTTGATTCACGGAGTCCATGAACTCAAGCATTCTCATTTGGAAAGCCAATTGAGGATCTTGTTTTTCCACCCCTTGGGAAGACTCTAGGCGTCTCGACCTAGAGCGCTCCTCTTCACCCAAGGGCTCCTCTTGAAGTGAAAATTCCATTTGCTCATTGCCCTCACTAGTGGCAGCTTGCTCATTGGAGTCATGAGAATGAGCCTCACTTGTGGGATCGGGGTCTTTGTTCCCCTCGTGCGTGGCCGCTTGGAAGCTCCAGCTCATCACCCTCAATGGTCTTCTTCTTGCCCATTGCTCCTCACAACTTTGCACTTGGGTACTAAAAGCCTGCTCGATACCAAGTGTCGCAACCCTTGCTAGCTCACCTTAGCTTACACCAACTTTTTCCCAACTCTAGCAAGTGTCACGAGCGCTAACTCGCACATCCCCCACATGCACAAAGTTAGCTCTCCATACCAACCACCAAGCTCACCGCTTGGTTATCAATCCCTCCTACTCATGCAACCGGGACTCAACCCCTTCGTAGGTAGCCAATGGTTAGGTGCGGACTTCCACTTATGTCCAAGGCCCAACTTGGTGGCACTCCCATACCACGCGGCCTAACCGCACTTGGTGGTGTCTCCTCACCACCGCCCACGACCACCATGGTGACCCCAAGGCCACCAAGTAATCACAACGCCGGCGGTGAGACACCACCCCACATCGGTAGCACTCATGGTCCTCATTTTGCCTATATGAGTCCCCGTGGTGAAGCCCCAACACTAGCTCCCCACCGGGACTCACCTTGTCCTTATGAGCCACCGTGGTGAAGCCCCAACACTAGCTCCACCCACCGTGCCTCATTTTGCACTTTGAGTCCCCATGGTGGAGCCCCAACACTAGCTCCACCCATTGGGACTCACCTTGGCTTGGGAGTCCCCATGGTGAGGCCCCAACACTAGCCACACCACTCGGGACTCCCACCTTGGTCACCACCAAGGCACCATGGGAGTGGGGAGGGAGACCAGCCCTCCCCATAGTATACTCTGTGGGATTCGGCAGCCCCTGGTCCTAGGTGAAGGGCTGGACCCTCACACCTCTTAGTTTTGGAAGACCACCCAATCTCCCAATGCCTTAGCCGCTGGAAGGCCCCGGAGACTTCCCGAACCTTCCAGGGCTCGTATCTACCTCGTCCCGCATCCAAACGCGACGAGCGACCACTCTATCGACATCTACTCGTCAAGTAGATGCCGATAGACACCTTACTTGCCTCATTCCGACAAGTATTGAGGGAGTTATGCCCCTCTGAAGATTCGGGAGTCCCGGGCCAGCTTCCCAGTCCAGCACTGTCCCTGGACAGCACTCCCTTTAGTCCCACAATCTTCCAACTCCCATAACTTTTAGCTCACACCTCCAACTGAGGTGCTCCTTAGCATCCTGGAATCGTGGCAACATGAGCTTCCATAATCTCATGTCCATTCCCTCGTGGCTCCTAGTCTCCGTGGGTGAGAGGCGTCTCCAACGCCCGGGGTCCTCTCCCACACTAGGCCCACTTAGGTTCCCTTCACCTTGGCACCCCAAGGCCCGGGCGTCACTCCGTGTCCCCCTTGGGCCCTTGGTGTTGCGGGCACTCCTCAAGGAGAGGTGCGCGACACTCACCCCCACCTAATGGAGTCGATGCCCTCATCGACTATACTTGTAGTCGGTCACACCAACTCTTGGGTTGCCATCCCCATTGGTGCAAATTGTGTTTCACCACCAGGGCGCGACCCCCACAATGCACTCTCAAACTTTGGCAAAGTCTCAAAGGTGTCGTCACTAGGTGGTCCATTTAGAACCCCGGACTTCTTCCAAGGCAACTAAACTACTCTAGACCCACCTACTTTGAGACCCTCTTGGATGCCCCTTACCTTGGCTCTCCAAGTTAGGCTCCACTAGCCTAACACTTCTTCCTTGACTACTAGGCTGGACCTCAATGCTTCCACCAAGTTGTCTTGGTTGCAAACCCAAGATGGCTTTTACACCACGACTCGATCGCACGGGGTAATGCCAAGTTCCGCCCAACTCGGATCCCACTATCTCTTTCGAGGCATGGGTTCATGACTCCCATGCACTAGCTTGCACTAGTTTGTGGGAGTGGCGCTTTTATGAGCACGCGCCATTACCTTGTCCCCGCCCGACAAGCCCAAGGCCAAGGGACTTCATGGTTTTATCCACTCTTTCTCCTAGCCTTGGTCCCCATTACTCGGCCTTCCCAACTCGGTTTCACATCTCTATTCCTCCTCTTCCACCAACTTAGCACAAGTACAAGACTAGGACTCCATCTCATACTCTTCTCTTTGCACACACCAAAGCCAAACTTTATTGCCAAATCCAAAGAACAAGTACAAGTGTTGTGGATCTACGCCCAAGCTACAAGTCATCCTCCCCCACTACGGAGATTGATGTCCTCATCAATGCCTACGTTGCTTCTTGTTGGAGCTCCTATGCTTCTCAAAGTTCTCCACCACCTCCTTAGCATTCACCATGTCCTTTGCCGCCACCCACGTTGCTTCTTTCTCGTGGTATCCTCGCCACTTCACAAGGTATTTCTTGCTCTTGTTTTTGAGGTTCCTACTCTTGAGGATGGCCTCTACCTCATATTCCAAATGTTGTCCAACCAACTCGGTGGTGGCCGAATCACTTGCTTGCGATCCGCCACAAGGTATCCTCCTTGAATGGCTTTAACAATGAAACATGGAATGTTGGATGCACTTTGATCTCGGGTGGTAGCTCCAACTTATACACATCTTTGAACACCCGTTCCACAATGGGAAACGGACCCGCAAACTTGGACATGAACTTTGGAGTGAGGCCTTCGGGCATGGTGAAGTTCTTCACATTCAACAACACCTTTTGTCCCACCTCATACTCCACTTCACGTCTTCCGGCATTGACTTGCTTCTCATAGCGCCTTCTTGCCTTCTCCAACAACAACTTGGTTTTTTCCAACATATGTTCCCGCTTCTTGGCCAAGTCTTCACCATCTTGGTTGAACTCGGTGTTGAATGTGCCCCCTCGAGAGCTAAGTCGGCGGGTTGGAGTGGCTCCACTCCATAGGCCACTTTGAAAGGTGACTCCTTAGTCGCCGAGTGTGTGGCCGCATTGTAATCGAACTCCGCCAACCCCACATAGTCTACCCAATCACGTTGGTCCGCACTCACAAAGTTCCTCAAGTATTGGTTCAAGACCCCATTCACCCTTTCAGTTTGCCCGTCTGTTTGGGGATGAAAGGCAGTGCTAAATGTCAACTTGGTTCCCACCTTCCTAAAGAAGTGTCTCCAAAATGCACTTGTGAACTTTGGGTCTCGATCTGACACAATCACTCTTGGCAACCCGTGATGCTTCCACCATGCATCGAGAAAGATCTTGGCGGTCTCAAGCGCGATTCAGGTTCCTCTAGTTGGCACCATATGAGCCAACTTGCTAAACCGATCCACCATCACTAAGATGGCATCATACCCTTGCGACTCGGGAAGGCTTGTGATGAAGTCCATAGATACACTATGCCAAGGACCCGGCGGAATTGGCAACGGTTGCAACAAGCCCGCTTGCTTTTGATATGAAGCCCGGTTAAGTTGGCACTTCACACAAGTCTTCACAAAGTGGGTTATGTCATCTTTCATCCCCGCCAATAGTACCTCCTTGACACCGTTGCAATGGTAGCCTTTTCTCCCCTATGGCGGCTATGGGACTATCATGTTCCTCCTTCAAAACCAACAATCTAAGCTTGCCTTGAGGAACATACACCCTACTTTGCTTATACTTGAGCAATCCATTCACCAACTTGATCAACTTGAGCTTCTTGCCCTTCCTAAGATCACCAAGCATTTCTTTGTGCCTCGGGGTCTTCATGTACCCCTCTCTTATCCGCCGTTCCCAATTGCCTTCACCCTTATACATGAGCCGCAAGACTTGGGTGGTGCTCATGGCATGAAACTCTTCCTTTCTACTTAGCGCATCCGGCACCACATTGTCACGGCCCGGTTTGTGGATCAAGTCCACATTCATGAGCGCCAAAGCATCATGCCACCTCAATTGTTTGGCACTCATTTGTGCTTGTGTCTCAAAATACTTCAAAGACACATTATCGGTGTAGACCTTAGTCTTGTGCAACCCCAAGTAATGTTGCCATGTCTTCAAACAATGCACCACCGCAAAGAGCTCCTTCTCGTGAGTTGGCCATCTCCTTTGACACCCATCCAACTTCTTGCTCTCATAGGCAATTGGCCTACCATCTTGCATCAAGACGCCTCCAATGGCAAAGTCACTTGCATCTGTGTGGACCTCAAAGGGCTTATCAAACTCAGGGAACTTCAACACTGGTGGAGATGACAACTTGTTCTTGAGTTCCTCAAAGGCTTGGTAGCAAAATTCATCCCATACTTGGTTCACCCCTTTTTCAACAAGTCGGACAAAGGCTTGGCAATCTTAGAGAAGTTGCGTATGAAGCGGCGATAGTAGTTTGCTAGGCCAAGGAATGACCTAAGTCCCTTTTGTGTAGAAGGCCGCTTCCACTCTTGAATTGCCTTCACCTTCTTCATGTCCGGCTTGATTCCATCTCCGGTAACCACATGGCCCAAGAACTCCATCTCAAGTTTTGCAAACTCACTCTTTTCCCCATTAGCATAAAGCTTGTTGTCTCTAAGCTTCATGAGTATCGCCTCAAGGTGCCTTGCATGTTCCTCGGCCGTCTTGGAAAACACCAAGATGTCATCGATGTAGACAATCACAAAGTCATCCATTTCCTCTCGAAAGATGGTGTTCATAAGGGTTGTGGATGTTGAGGGTGCATTGCACAACCCAAAGGGCATCACAAGGAACTCATAAGACCCATACCTTGTGCGGCACGCGGTCTTTTCCACATCCGCATCCGCAATGCGGATTTGGTAGTAACCCGACTTCAAGTCTATGCGACTAAAGTACTTAGCTCCCGCCAATCTATCAAAGAGATCATCAATTCGAGGCAAAGGGTAGTTGTTCTTGATGGTCACCTTATTCAAGGCCCTATAATCAATGTACATCCTAAGCTTGCCATCCTTCTTGTCCACAAAGAGGACCGGTGCACCATATGGTGACTTGCTTGGTCTCACATAACCCCTTTCCAACAAGTCGTTTAGTTGCTTCTTTAGCTCCATCAACTCTTTTTGGTTTAACCGATAAGGTGCCTTAGAAGGTGGCTCGGCTCCGTAGCACCTCGATCTTGTGATCCACTTCTCTTCTTGGGGGTAGCTCTTTGGGTAACTCATTGGTAAGCACATCCTTGTACTTGGCCAACACCTCTTGAATTTCTTTGGGAAGTGGTTGTTGCACCCCCTTCCCCTCATGCCCAAGTTGCTCTTCACGAGCCATCACCACAAATTGATGTTCCAACATTTGGTCTAAAGTGACCAAGTTTAATTTGCCCCCCGCTATTGAAGGGCCACGAGTTAACTTCAACACTAACTCCTTGCCATCACGGCGCACCACTAACCGTGTTGGCTTGCGCCTCACATCCACTGTGTGCGCCTCAAAGAAGGTATCCCCTAAGATGAGGTCTACCTCATCCATCTCACATAATGTGAAATTCTCAACAAACTCCAATGTCACACACTTCAAGGTCACTTGCAACGCCACTTCCTCCGTCTTGTGCGGTTCGCCCTTTGCAAAACGCACATTGATGGGCTTGCTTGCCTTTTGCAGTTGTCGTGAGTTACCGAACCGAGGAGACCAAAATTAACTCAATTTACCCTTACAACCTAGCAAGATGGTCCACCTTCCGGGTAACGTTCCACGGAGATTCTGTGAAGTGTGAAGACAAGACGAAATCCGGATTGATCACCGGGTTGACGCTACAACGACCAACACGGTCTAGTGTACCGGATCAGGGAACGCAAGAGTTTAGACCTGACTGGTTCCTTAACCCAAAACCCCAGGGTGACCGGTTGATTCTTATCCGGTTGCTCTCCCCAACTAAACTATTACTTTGACCGGTTAGGGCATGTTAGTGAGTGATGATTTAATTTAACCTCCGTAAGTCCTCGGAGGGGTTCTCCCTGTAAGTTTTTAACAGAGCACGGAATGGGCACTCTCCTCCGGTTGATTAGGGTGACTGGAGTTTCACCTATACTCGTATCCTTCTCTCTCTCTCTACCCGGGGTTCCTCCCTTACAACTCGCCGCTACCGTCGGGTGATTTGTTCAAACGGTAGGTCACACCGGCACTGTCCGGTTCTCTCTCTTCTCTCTCAGGCGACACAACTTGTGATCCGGTCTCGCGGTGAGTAGCATCCCACTACCCCGCCCACGAGATTTCTACTAACGTATCTTCGGGGTTAGGCGGCACCCGGGGTTACGTGCAACTCCCGTCGTGGACTTTCCTCACCCGAATATCCCATCCGGGGTGGTTATGCGGGTGGCTTTACTCGCCAATCCCAACTCCTCTGTCCAAATCCGGTTGGAATCACAACCCCCTTGGCACTCGCTAAACACCTCCAGGACGCTCGGACACCTCTCACCGGGACCTCTTCGACGGCGTTACTCCTCCAAACCTATCCCCTCCTCGGATATCTCGGACTCGTAACTACCCGGACCAACAAGGGACTTCTTGTACCCACAACCGGTTTTCAATCCTCACTTTACACAAAATACCAAGCAAATCACTCTCATGCACAAAGAAGGACGCAAGGTTTCGGATGCAAATTGAACCTTTACTCACGAGAGGTGGATCGCAAAAGACCCGAAGGACTCCGCAGAGTCTTCGGTAAGTCAGAGGGTTCCGGATTTCCCGGAAACCCTATCAGATCCGGAATTCCCGGGCCTCCGAGATTCCCGGGTGAGTGGCCAAAAGGGCATCCACTATTTCTAGCTACCTCTAACCTAACTAATTTATTCCGGCGGGGGTATTCCTCCTGGGAGTGCCTTTCCACTCGCGGGGAGGGGAACCTGCCTCTTTGATCGACCCGAGTGTCGATGTAAAACCTCGGGTTTTACTGTGTCCTCCGGCTCTTCCACCTGTCCCGGAGTGCCTTCAACTTCGATGGAGGGGGCACGGGTTGGGCTTCCACTTCTTCCTGAGGGACCACGGGCTCCTCTTGCTGTTCCTGAGGGGCCACGGGTTCATTCTGCTGGTCCTGTTCGCCCGGATCTCCCACCTCGTTGACTTGGGCCTCCGGGTGAGGTACTACCTCCTCAAAAGGATGCCCGAACACCGTGGTGAGCCAAGAGGACCCCGGGAGTGACGTCCCGGGCTTGGCAAGAGACAAGGTGAAGTGACTAAGGGGAGTCCCGAGAAAACAGCACGCAATGGCGTCGTGCTCGGGACAAACTTGGTGGTGTGCTTTACATGGTTGGAAACCTTGTTCAAGCACGCACCCATAGGTCCAAAGAACGCGCGATTTGGAGTTGTGAGTCATGAGATATGGCTCTCCAAAGTTGGAGCGCGTTCCGGGACACTCCGGGACTCGGGAGTGTTACCTTTCGGGACTCAAAATGTCGTCCTTCTTGGATGGCGGCATGTTGCATGTCTTTGGAAAGCTCTAGACAAGGCTCGTGAGGAGCAAAGCAATGCTTTGGGAGATATGGCTCTCCAAAGCATCGGGACTTCGGGACTCCGGGACTGCTGCCTCCTGGGACTCCCAAATGTTCAGAGGAGCATAGCTCCCACATAGAAGCTCTGATTGGGACAAGTGAGGACTCTATCGACATCTACTCAAAGAGTAGATGTCGAGAATGGGCTCTCACGTCCCATTTGGATAACTGAGCTACAAGATAGCCCGAGAAGAAGATACAGCCCGTTTTTGAGGCTAAGGCAAAAACGGGTGGTCTTCCAAAACAAAAGTGTGTCACGGAAGGCCCCTCAACACAAGAGGGGGGGGCCCTACCAAAGACTCCAGAGAGTACTATGAGGAGGGGTGGTCTCCCTCCTCACTTCCACATGGTGCCGAGGAGAGCCGGGGTGGCTCTAAGGGGTGAGGCTTGGGATGGAGCCTCACTCCCGCACCTTGGGCACTATGGGATGCTTGTGGTGTGCATCCCGAAACATTGGGTTGGAAAAGTGTCCCGCTCCAAACTAGTCCCCGTGAAAAGTAGTGCCGGTTTCCGGTAATGTCCCGAATGGAGAGTGTAGACATGAATGGAAGGGGACTAGTGGGGAGTTGGACAATATGCAAGGGCGGTTAGCTCCGGGGGTGAGTAGTGCCACCCTTGGGAGCTTGGACATGTGTGGAAGGCCGCCCCGTGCCACCAAGTGGCATGCCCATGTGTTTTGTGGGAGTTCCGGTTTACGGGTTCCGGGTCATGAGTTGGGGGAGTCAAGGTGGGTTGGACACCTTGACTAGAAAGAGTGCTAACATTGTGTGTGCTTGGCATGTGCAGTGTTAGCTAAGTTGTGGCCGGTTGCTACCAACAATGTAAGGCGTGATTCCGCTACTAAGTAAGGCTTACTTGAAGAAAAAGAGTTGGGAGTAATTAGGGCCGCGACATGTATCCTGTCCTAGAACGGCTATCCGGACAGGAAGAGGGGGGGGTTAATGGTTTAATTTAACCTCTGTATTCACTTCAGAGGGGTTTTCCCGGACTTAATTAAGTGGGGGATTAGGCCACTCTTTCTGTTGATTATTGTGACCGGAAAGGTCACCCGGTTCTTTGTCTCCTTACCCTGTTTAGGTACTTCCCTTACACCGCCCTCTACGCTCGAGACTCTAGACCCGCACGTAGGTCACTAAGGGGGGATCCGGTTCTCCTGTTGCCCGGTTATCACGATTCACTATCCGGGTTAGTAGATCCCGAGTTACCAAAATGGGGTGGTGCGACTGACCCAGAGTTCACCGCTAGCACCCACTGACAGCCTGCCTACCCGGACTTCAGCAGTCCAGGGGAACTCAATCGAGGGTTTTCTTGAAGGTCGGTTGGGCAACAGGTCCTCTTGGTTACCGTAATCCCGGTCGCTGAAAGGACAGACCGGACTGTACCCTATGCCGTTCGCCGGCCGCACTCCTCCCCTATCAGCTTCTCTTGCTACCTTACTTCTCTCCGTTCATGGACGGAACCGCTCTCTCTTGCCCGGACAGCAAGGGCCTTCTAAACTCCGCACAAACCCCGATCCAACATACAAGACAGGAAACAAGGAAGATTACACACACACGCACACACGCGGAATGAGTGGAAGAAGCGTACTTGCGGCTGAATTAGGGTATTGTGAAAGGCACAAAAAGACCCCGAGGTAGTCTCCTCCCCTCGGCTAAGTAGCAGATCCTCCCTGGGCATCCCCAGAAGACGACAAAGTCCACCGCTAGGGAATCTTCCTAAATCTAACCCTATTAGACGTGCACCGCTATTCTCCTACCCCCATTAATACTACTAAGTCTAACCACCCTCGGTCAGAGATATCCACTAATAACTACCTCAGTCTCGGTTGTCCCTCTTCCGCTTTGTCGACCGCGCAGCCTCGGGAGTCTCGGAAGTGCCGTCTACCCCCGCTTTAAGCTCGGGCTGGGAGGTGATTTCCTCCTCTTCTCCCGTCCTGCCAGGTGTAGGAAAAGAACCTCCGCCGTCCACGATCTCCGTGTCAGTCGCGCACCTCTCCTTGAGGAGTGCCCGCAACACCAAGGGCCCAAGGGGGACACCGGAGTGTCGCCCGGGCCTTGGGGTGCCAAGGTGAAGGGAACCTAAGTGGGCCTAGTGTGGGAGAGGACCCCGGGCGTTGGAGACGCCTCTCACCCACGGAGACTAGGAGCCACGACGGAATGGACATGAGATTATGGAAGCTCATGTTGCCACGATTCCGGGATGCTCAGGAGCACCTCAGTTGGAGGTGTGAGCTAAAAGTTATGGGAGTTGGAAGATTGTGGGACTAAAGGGAGTGCTGTCCAGGGACAGTGCTGGACTGGGAAGCTGGCCCGGGACTCCCGAATCTTCAGAGGGGCATAACTCCCTCAATACTTGTCGGAATGAGGCAAGTAAGGTGTCTATCGGCATCTACTTGACGAGTAGATGTCGATAGAGTGGTCGCTCGTCGCGTTTGGATGCGGGACGAGGTAGATACGAGCCCTGGAAGGTTCGGGAAGTCTCCCAGGGCCTTCCAGCGGCTAAGGCATTGGGAGATTGGGTGGTCTTCCAAAACTAAGAGGTGTGAGGGTCCAGCCCTTCACCTAGGACCAGGGGCTGCCGAATCCCACAGAGTATACTATGGGGAGGGCTGGTCTCCTCCCCCACTCCCATGGTGCCTTGGTGGTGACCAAGGTGGGAGTCCCGAGTGGTGTGGCTAGTGTTGGGGCCTCACCATGGGGACTCCCAAGCCAAGGTGAGTCCCAATGGGTGGAGCTAGTGTTGGGGCTCCACCATGGGGACTCAAAGTGCAAAATGAGGCACGGTGGGTGGAGCTAGTGTTGGGGCTTCACCACGGTGGCTCATAAGGACAAGGTGAGTCCCGGTGGGGAGCTAGTGTTGGGGCTTCACCACGGGGACTCATATAGGCAAAATGAGGACCATGAGTGCTACCGATGTGGGATGGTGTCTCACCGCCGGCGTTGTGATTACTTGGTGGCCTTGGGGTCACCATGGTGGTCATGGGCGGTGGTGAGGAGACACCACCAAGTGCGGTTAGGCCGCGTGGTATGGGAGTGCCACCAAGTTGGGCCTTGGACATAAGTGGAAGTCCGCACCTAACCATTGGCTACCTACGAAGGGGTTGAGTCCCGGTTGCATGAGTAGGAGGGATTGATAACCAAGCGGTGAGCTTGGTGGTTGGTATGGAGAGCTAACTTTGTGCATGTGGGGGATGTGCAGAGTTAGCGCTCGTGACACTTGCTAGATTTGGGAAAAAGTTGGTGTAAGCTAAGGTGAGCTAGCAAGGGTTGTGACACTTGGTATCAGAGCAGGCTTTTAGTACCCAAGTGCAAAGTTGTGAGGGAGCAATGGGCAAGAAGAAGACCATTGAGGGTGATGAGCCTGGAGCTTCTAAGCGGCCACGCACGAGGGGGAACAAAGACCCCGATCCCACAAGTGAGGCTCATTCTCATGACTCCAATGAGCAAGCTGCCACTAGTGAGGGCAATGAGCAAATGGAATTTTCACTTCAAGAGGAGCCCTTGGGTGAAGAGGAGCGCTCTAGGTCGAGACGCCTAGAGTCTTCCCAAGGGGTGGAAAAACAAGATCCTCAATTGGCTTTCCAAATGAGAATGCTTGAGTTCATGGACTCCGTGAATCAAGAGCTCAAGCGTGGGAAGGAAGAAAGGGATCGCCAAGAGAGGTTGATTGAACGCCTCATGATGCAAGGGTCCCGACCTTCATCTTCCACCAAAAAGTTGGCTAAGGTAAACATGCCAAGCACCTTCTCGGGACTTGGTAAGGCAAGGAAGGTGAAGGAATTCCTTCTTGAGATGGATAACTACTATGATGTCCAAAAGCCGGATGAGGAGGACAAGGTTTCCATTGCGGTGACATTTCTCAAGGATCATGCTCTTCAATGGTGGACAAGCAAAAAGGAGCAAGAGCCGGAGTTGGTGGCAAACTTGACTTGGGGTGGCTTCAAAGACTTGTTGAGTGAACGCTTCACACCGTAGTATCGGGAGTTGAGGGAAGGCATGAACATGGTGCAAATGAGGCACACTGGGTCTCTCAAGGCCTATGTGCGTGACTTCAATGCCCAAATGAATGCCACACCCAAGATGGATGAGTTCTCTAAGAAGTGCATCTTTTTGGGTGGGCTTCAAAAGTGGGTGGTGGATGCCTTGTTCAAGTTCCCAAAACTTCCTGAGGATGTGGCGGGCATCATCAAGATTGTTGAAAGGATTGAGGCCGATGGACCCGAGAGGAAGTCAAGTGGCCCCTCTCAACAAAGCGGATCAAATAGGAATGCGGCTCGAGGCAAAGAGCGCAAGAAGTTTGGCTTTGGCAACAAACACAAGGGACAAGTGGATGGTGGAGCCTCTAACAAAAGGGAACACCAAGGGGGAAAGCCATCTAAAGGGGGAGACAAAGGTGATGACACCAAGGCCAAGAGGTGCCATGGTTGTGGCAAGATTGGCCACTTCATTGCGGAGTGCCCCGACAAGAAGGTGAGTACCATTGCAAGTCTTGCTTGTGTTGAAGACCGCATACTAGAAGGAGGTTTTGTGGCCAAGGCAAGTAGCCTCAAGCCAAGGCCGGGCCTCTTGTTTCTTGAGGCCCAAGTGAAGGATAAAGATGTCTCATGTTTGGTTGATACAGGGGCAACGCACTCCTTCATGAGTCCCAAACTAGCAAGGGAGTTGGGCTTGCCACCGCAAAAGGCAAGCAAGCCCATCAATGTGCGTTTTTGCAAAGGGCGAACCGCACAAGACGGAGGAAGTGGCGTTGCAAGTGACCTTGAAGTGTGGGACATTGGAGTTTGTTGAGAATTTCACATTATGTGAGATGGATGAGGTAGACCTCATCTTAGGGGATACCTTCTTTGAGGCGCACACGGGGATGTGAGGCGCAAGCCAACACGGTTAGTGGTGCGCCGTGATGGCAAGGAGTTAGTGTTGAAGTTAACTCGTGGCCCTTCAATAGCGGGGGCAAATTAAACTTGGTCTCTTTAGACCAAATGTTGGAACATCAATTTGTGGTGATGGCTCGTGAAGAGCAACTTGGGCATGAGGGGAAGGGGTGCAACAACCACTTCCCAAAGAAATTCAAGAGGTGTTGGCCAAGTACAAGGATGTGCTTACCAATGAGTTACCCAAAGAGCTACCCCAAGAAGAGAAGTGGATCACAAGATCGAGGTGCTACCGGAGCCGAGCCACCTTCTAAGGCACCTTATCGGTTAAACCAAAAGAGTTGATGGAGCTAAAGAAGCAACTAAACGACTTGTTGGAAAGGGGTTATGTGAGACCAAGCAAGTCACCATATGGTGCACCGGTCCTCTTTGTGGACAAGAAGGATGGCAAGCTTAGGATGTACATTGATTATAGGGCCTTGAATAAGGTGACCATCAAGAACAACTACCCTTTGCCTCGAATTGATGATCTCTTTGATAGATTGGCGGGAGCTAAGTACTTTAGTCGCATAGACTTGAAGTCGGGTTACTACCAAATCCGCATTGCGGATGCGGATGTGGAAAAGACCGCGTGCCGCACAAGGTATGGGTCTTATGAGTTCCTTGTGATGCCCTTTGGGTTGTGCAATGCACCCTCAACATCCACAACCCTTATGAACACCATCTTTCGAGAGGAAATGGATGACTTTGTGATTGTCTACATCGATGACATCTTGGTGTTTTCCAAGACGGCCGAGGAACATGCAAGGCACCTTGAGGCAGTACTCATGAAGCTTAGAGACAACAAGCTTTATGCTAATGGGGAAAAGAGTGAGTTTGCACAACTTGAGATGGAGTTCTTGGGCCATGTGGTTACCGGAGATGGAATCAAGCCGGACATGAAGAAGGTGAAGGCAATTCAAGAGTGGAAGCGGCCTTCTACACAAAAGGGACTTAGGTCATTCCTTGGCCTAGCAAACTACTATCGCCGCTTCATACGCAACTTCTCTAAGATTGCCAAGCCTTTGTCCGACTTGTTGAAAAAGGGGTGAACCAAGTATGGGATGAATTTTGCTACCAAGCCTTTGAGGAACTCAAGAACAAGTTGTCATCTCCACCAAAGTTGAAGTTCCCGAGTTTGATAAGCCCTTTGAGGTCCACACAGATGCAAGTGACTTTGCCATTGGAGGCGTCTTGATGCAAGATGGTAGGCCAATTGCCTATGAGAGCAAGAAGTTGGATGGGTGTCAAAGGAGATGGCCAACTCACGAGAAGGAGCTCTTTGCGGTGGTGCATTGTTTGAAGACATGGCAACATTACTTGGGGTTGCACAAGACTAAGGTCTACACCGATAATGTGTCTTTGAAGTATTTTGAGACACAAGCACAAATGAGTGCCAAACAATTGAGGTGGCATGATACTTTGGCGCTCATGAATGTGGACTTGATCCACAAACCGGGCCGTGACAATGTGGTGCCGGATGCGCTAAGTAGAAAGGAAGAGTTTCATGCCATGAGCACCACCCAAGTCTTGCGGCTCATGTATAAGGGTGAAGGCAATTGGGAACGGCGGATAAGAGAGGGGTACATGAAGGACCCCGAGGCACAACAAATGCTTGGTGATCTTAGGAAGGGCAAGAAGCTCAAGGAGATCAAGTTGGTGAATAGATTGCTCAAGTATAAGCAAAGTAGGGTGTATGTTCCTCAAGGCAAGCTTAGATTGTTGGTTTTGAAGGAGGAACATGATAGTCCCATAGCCGCCATAGGGGAGAAAAGGCTACCATTGCAACGGTGTCAAGGAGGTACTATTGGCCGGGGATGAAAGATGACATAACCCACTTTGTGAAGACTTGTGTGAATGCCAACTTAACCGGCTTCATATCAAAAGCAAGCGGGCTTGTTGCAACCATTGCCAATTCCGCCGGGTCCTTGGCATAGTGTGTCTATGGACTTCATCACAAGCCTTCCCGAGTCGCAAGGGTATGATGCCATCTTAGTGATGGTGGATCGGTTTAGCAAGTTGGCTCATATGGTGCCAACTAGAGGAACTGCAACTCGCGCTTGAGACCGCCAAGATCTTTCTCGATGCATGGTGGAAGCATCACGGGTTGCCAAGAGTGATTGTGTCAGATCGAGACCCAAAGTTCACAAGTGCATTTTGGAGACACTTCTTTAGGAAGGTGGGAACCAAGTTGACATTTAGCACTGCCTTTCATCCTCAAACAGATGGGCAAACTGAAAGGGTGAATGGGGTCTTGAACCAATACTTGAGGAACTTTGTGAGTGCGGACCAACGTGATTGGGTAGACTATGTGGGGTTGGCGGAGTTCAGTTACAATGCGGCCACACACTCGGCGACTAAGGAGTCACCTTTCAAAGTGGCCTATGGAGTGGAGCCACTCCAACCTCGCGACTTAGCTCTCGAGGGGGCACATTCAACACCAGAGTTCAACCAAGATGGTGAAGACTTGGCCAAGAAGCGGGAACATATGTTGGAAAAAACCAAGTTGTTGTTGGAGAAGGCAAGAAGGCGCTATGAGAAGCAAGTCAATGCCGGAAGACGTGAAGTGGAGTATGAGGTGGGACAAAAGGTGTTGTTGAATGTGAAGAACTTCACCATGCCCGAAGGCCTCACTCCAAAGTTCATGTCCAAGTTTGCGGGTCCGTTTCCCATTGTGGAACGGGTGTTCAAAGATGTGTATAAGTTGGAGCTACCACCCGAGATCAAAGTGCATCCAACATTCCATGTTTCATTGTTAAAGCCATTCAAGGAGGATACCTTGTGGCCGGATCGCAAGCAAGTGATTCGCCACCACCACAGTTGGTTGGACAACATTTGGAATATGAGGTAGAGGCATCCTCAAGAGTAGGAACCTCAAAAACAAGAGCAAGAAATACCTTGTGAAGTGGCGAGGATACCACGAGAAAGAAGCAACGTGGGTGGCGGCAAAGGACATGGTGAATGCTAAGGAGGTGGTGGAGAACTTTGAGAAGCATAGGAGCTCCAACAAGAAGCAACGTAGGCATTGATGGGGACATCAATCTCCGTAGTGGGGGAGGATGACTTGTAGCTTGGGCGTAGATCCACAACACTTGTACTTGTTCTTTGGATTTGGCAATAAAGTTTGGCTTTGGTGTGTGCAAAGAGAAGAGTATGAGATGGAGTCCTAGTCTTGTACTTGTGCTAAGTTGGTGGAAGAGGGGGAATAGAGATGTGAAACCGAGTTGGGAAGGCCGAGTAATGGGGACCAAGGCTAGGAGAAAGAGTGGATAAAACCATGAAGTCCCTTGGCCTTGGGCTTGTCCGGGCGGGGACAAGGTAATGGCGCGTGCTCATAAAAAAGCGCCACTCCCACAAACTAGTGCAAGCTAGTGCATGGGAGTCATGAACCCATGCCTCGAAAGAGATAGTGGGATCCGAGTTGGGCGGAACTTGGCATTACCCCGTGCGATCGAGTCGTGGTGTAAAAGCCATCTTGGGTTTGCAACCAAGACAACTTGGTGGAAGCATTGAGGTCCAGCCTAGTAGTCAAGGAAGAAGTGTTAGGCTAGTGGAGCCTAACTTGGAGAGCCAAGGTAAGGGAAATCCAAGAGGGTCTCAAAGTAGGTGGGTCTAGAGTAATTTAGTTGCCTTGGAAGAAGTCCAGGGTTCTAAATGGACCACCTAGTGACGACACCTTTGAGACTTTGCCAAAGTTTGAGAGTGCATTGTGGGGGTCGCGCCCTGGTGAAACACAATGCTGCACCAATGGGGATGGCAACCCAAGAGTTGGTGTGACCGACTACAAGTATAGTCGATGAGGGCATCGACTCCATTAGGTGGGGGTGAGTGTCGCGCACCTCTCCTTGAGGAGTGCCCGCAACACCAAGGGCCCAAGGGGGACACCGGAGTGACGCCCGGGCCTTGGGGTGCCAAGGTGAAGGGAACCTAAGTGGGCCTAGTGTGGGAGAGGACCCCGGGCGTTGGAGACGCCTCTCACCCACGGAGACTAGGAGCCACGAGGGAATGGACATGAGATTATGGAAGCTCATGTTGCCACGATTCCGGGATGCTAAGGAGCACCTCAGTTGGAGGTGTGAGCTAAAAGTTATGGGAGTTGGAAGATTGTGGGACTAAAGGGAGTGCTGTCCAGGGACAGTGCTGGACTGGGAAGCTGGCCCGGGACTCCCGAATCTTCAGAGGGGCATAACTCCCTCAATACTTGTCGGAATGAGGCAAGTAAGGTGTCTATCGGCATCTACTTGACGAGTAGATGTCGATAGAGTGGTCGCTCGTCGCGTTTGGATGCGGGACGAGGTAGATACGAGCCCTGGAAGGTTCGGGAAGTCTCCCAGGGCCTTCCAGCGGCTAAGGCATTGGGAGATTGGGTGGTCTTCCAAAACTAAGAGGTGTGAGGGTCCAGCCCTTCACCTAGGACCAGGGGCTGCCGAATCCCACAGAGTATACTATGGGGAGGGCTGGTCTCCTCCCCACTCCCATGGTGCCTTGGTGGTGACCAAGGTGGGAGTCCCGAGTGGTGTGGCTAGTGTTGGGGCCTCACCATGGGGACTCCCAAGCCAAGGTGAGTCCCAATGGGTGGAGCTAGTGTTGGGGCTCCACCATGGGGACTCAAAGTGCAAAATGAGGCACGGTGGGTGGAGCTAGTGTTGGGGCTTCACCACGGTGGCTCATAAGGACAAGGTGAGTCCCGGTGGGGAGCTAGTGTTGGGGCTTCACCACGGGGACTCATATAGGCAAAATGAGGACCATGAGTGCTACCGATGTGGGATGGTGTCTCACCGCCGGCGTTGTGATTACTTGGTGGCCTTGGGGTCACCATGGTGGTCATGGGCGGTGGTGAGGAGACACCACCAAGTGCGGTTAGGCCGCGTGGTATGGGAGTGCCACCAAGTTGGGCCTTGGACATAAGTGGAAGTCCGCACCTAACCATTGGCTACCTACGAAGGGGTTGAGTCCCGGTTGCATGAGTAGGAGGGATTGATAACCAAGCGGTGAGCTTGGTGGTTGGTATGGAGAGCTAACTTTGTGCATGTGGGGGATGTGCAGAGTTAGCGCTCGTGACACTTGCTAGAGTTGGGAAAAAGTTGGTGTAAGCTAAGGTGAGCTAGCAAGGGTTGCGACACTTGGTATCAGAGCAGGCTTTTAGTACCCAAGTGCAAAGTTGTGAGGGAGCAATGGGCAAGAAGAAGACCATTGAGGGTGGTGACCATCCCGGACTAACTCCCGAATCATGTCCGGATACCGCTCGATCTGGTTGGTCCGGAGTGCAACCGCTATCCCCTGCAGTGCCTTGTACATTTGAAGGTGTTCCTGCGTACACAACTGTAAGGCATGGGCGATGGGCTGCAGGGGATCGTCCTCCGTAATCCGGAATGGAGGTACTTGGAGGCTCGGATCATACTCCGGCCTCCTCGGGGTGAAGTCATCCCATCCTAACAACCGGGTTGCGGTGGATGGGGCCGCGTTTCCCTGTTCCCTGGGTAGTGTGGACGGGGGAATGGTTGCCGGTAACATCCTCGTCCTCTGACTCCGAGGTCTCCTCCATAACCTTCTTCCCCTTCCTCCTGGGGGCCCCCTTCCGAGACGATGTAGTCCGCTGTACCGCCCGAATCGTCTTGGCAGCCGGCTCAAGGGATCCGGCCCGGACAACAGGAGAAGCCGCAGGGGGTGGTGAAGTGTCCTCCGTGGGCTTGATGAGCTTCCTCCGGACTCGGGGTCGAGGAGTTTCGGAGCGGAGGTCTGCCTTCTTCTTCTTCGTGTATTTCGGCTCCCCCCACTCCACCCGTCCCGCAGCTGTAGGTTGTCCTCGACCCTCGGCCGGACTATCTGCCAGGAGAAGGACTTCAATGGGGATTTCCACAATCTGCACCTCCCTTGTCTGGGTGCGCACTTCGGGGGTAGGGTCAGCTGGTTGTGGAGCTCCCTCGGCCTCGGCATCTCCTGGTTGCAGCGCGGCCTCTACCTCCTGTCCTCTTGGCAAAGAGGAGGAGTCGGTCTCCTCGAATCAAAGGGCTCGGCCTGACTTCCTCCGATGTAAGACAGGGAGCTCCCCTCCATCGCTGTCATTCCCCAGTACAGGCTGCAGGGTGGTGGGGAGGCAATTACGGGAGCTAGAGGGGTCGCCATGGCTACCGGAGAGCCTTCCCCTACTCCGGGCGAGGTCAGACTTTGATGGCTGGGTCCGGGTGCAGCTACACTCCGGGTTGCCATCATGTGGGTACGGTTGTCTTATTAGACACACTTTTTGGAATGTCTGTCTGATTTGTCGTATTGGACATGTCTGTTAGACGTTGGAACGACGAGAATGTCGACCGCAGGAAAAATTGCATAGTAAAAAACTTGTTGAATTTGACATTGAGGTAAAAACCATTTTCCTACGTGGCGTAGGGTCGATAATGACGTGGAAAATAAAAATACACGTCACAGTGGGCAACCGGGGGTGGGCGACCTTGCTAGGCGACCGACGATAGCATAGGGGCGAATGTCGGTTGCCTGCGGCGATTGCCGATCGCCCTGGCTGCCGCGCGTAGGCAACCGGCCGTCCAGTAGGGAGACCGGCGGTCGCCCTGGCAACCGCTAGTAGGCGACCGCCGGTCGTCAGTGAGCTACCGACGATTGCCCTGAGCGATCGCCGGTAGCTTATAGCGATCGGCGGTCGCCCTGGTGGCAGCGCGCATGTGGCGATCGGTGGTCGCCTTGGGCCAACGCGTGCGTGGCGACCAGCACTATGGTTGAATACAAAACAAGCAAGATAATTTCATTTTGGTACAAAATGAGCACCAATGCAATTTATGAATACATTTTTATCCGAAACAAGATCAATGGTGCATTTCATAGTACAAATTTGTCCATGTCAATAATCATAGTATTCATATATATGATGTTACTACTACATATACCGAACTATATATATTATACTCCGAAACATACTAGAATACCAAAATATTGTAAGCTAATAGTTGCCCTACTTGCAGTACATTGTAGTATTGTACTGAATACTAACAACGAACTTCGTGCTTCTAATCCAAAATAACAAAATTCTAATAACACGTCTTTAGGTAACCTTGAATGTATACGTATAGTCGCTTGATACTTCATCTGCGTTTGGATCGGTTTCACCTAGAGAGTCATCAGTGCTTTGGTCGCCATCCTCGTCTTCATCCTCTGTCTTATTGCGTACTTCATACTCAACCTCATTCGCCAAATTGTGCAATTCAGTGGTAGATGTCGCATTGTACGTGTATTCGGATTATTGGATGAAACAATCCCTGCATGGACTTCTTCATGTACGAGTGCTGCTTTCCGACATCTTCGGTCGTGTGCCTTCCTCAAACGCTTCTAGCCTCGTGTAATACGATTGCGAGGTTGTGAAAATGGTCCGACGTCTCGTAACACTGCTAATGTACGGGTGCATGTTGGACTTGTTGGTTCTATCTTGACCTCCGTCTTCGGCAATACCATACGAGTTGTATGGGGCCCTTTAGGTTGGGTAACCCTTGGGAACAACTGTTGTAGAGTTACATCGGAGTCATCTCCGTTATGAGTTGAATTCCTTGATCGAATGGTTGAAACTCTAGGTGACTCCACTTCCATGCAACCTGAATTGGATACATTGTCAGGTTCCACTTTAATTTGGTCCATTTCAACTCGTGCCGTGGTAACTGTACACTTCACACTCTCAAGTTTATGGTCGTTGTTAGAGTGTGGGTTGCCTTTATTGTTTCCAATGTTCTCTTCATTCATCCGGTTTACCAAGTCTTGTTTCGCTAGGCAGGTAGTCTCTTGGAGCTGTAAATTTGCCACTCCTTCTCCTTCTGTATCATTGGCGTAAACCGCAAACTCGCGAGGCTGTTATGGAACATCTTGGTCGTCATCGAACTCAAACGGGTCCTTGACATGAATAGTCATGTTTCCTTTGTTGTCGTTCCAATTCTCTAGGTCGTCGTGTTTGCTACCGTCATTGAGATAATTGTCGTCATCTGCCTCCGGGTTATCCATGAATACACCATCATCCCAATCATTGTCCGGTATATACTCTTCTTCGTCAGAGTCCTCTTCTTCTAAATAATTTTCATACCAAGTTCTCGGCGATTTTGTACGTTTCTGGCGCTCGAGTTTGGCGTTTGCATAGATGTACACAAGGTCCTCTGCTTTGGAAGTTGACAACCGATTTCTCACTTTGTTGTGCACGAAAGAGTACATGCTCCAATTCCTCTCACATAATGAAGCTGAACATGTCAATGCCAAAATCCTCTTCGCAATTTTTGGCAAGGCATTCCCTCCGACTTGATGCCACCATTGATGTGGTAACAAGTCACACTGAGCTGGATCAGGGGCCTCTGAATTGGTGTTAAATGGACCCGTCCTCTCCTCATATTGTATGAGTTCCCGCACCACTTCTTCATAGACTACTCCCATTGGGGCGCTAAGCTTCCTTATGACCCGGTTTAAAGCTCTTTTTGCTTCTCCATTGTTTTGAATTGCTCCTATATTTGTCAAATAAGGGTTCAACAAAGCTGCTGCATAGTATAGGTCTGTGAGCATCATTTCCCATCGTTTTTGAAATGCATCCTCGTATTTTGTAGCAATGTCGGGGGATAGTTCGAATGGAGGTTCACGCAAAGAGAACACGTGTTCTTTAAGGTCCGACATGATCACATATGCCCTAGGCATGGCTGGTACTTCCCCGTCAAACTCCCGAAGAGCTATGAGTACTGGTTCAACTACTTTCACGAACTTCGTACGATTCTCCCAGAACTCATCGCTACTAATGCTATTCCGCACATTCCTTGCCTTTGTCTGTAACCGGTGACTGTTTTGCCTGTTGAACAATGTTTGGACAAACACATGCCACTCCGCATTGATCACCATGTTGTTCACCATGTTGTTCAGAGGTTTTTGTAGCTTTAACAACCGCTCTATCATCAAGTATTTTGTTGCAAATAGAGTTTGAGGTGGTACCTTCAGCTGCAGCTTCGGCGAGTACTTCCTGAATAGAGCAAGTGGGACGTGCTACCCTTTAATAAATGTGCACATTTTCTTGGCTTGGTCTACCAAATGTTTAACCCATGCCTCTTTCCTCCAATCTTCTAGAAGGAGGTCTAGTATATGTGCCGCACAACCTTGTCCATATAAGTTAGGATAGTCTATATGCAACTTCTTGACAGCACCTAACATGGAGCTTGCATTGTCTGTGCATATCTGAACGATGTTTTTTGGTCCAACCTCCTCTATGTACTTCGCCATTTCATTTGCCACATAAGCAATGTCCTTTTTCTTCGCTGTAGTATCCACTAATCCTGGAAACACCTCTTCCACTGGGCAAACGAGCATCATGTTAATGAGTGGTCTACTTGTGACATCAGACCACTCATCTGAGCATATTGTTCCTCCGTACTTCACGATAGAAAGTTTTGTTCGACGCTCAACCGACCTTTGCACATCTGCCTTCTTCGCATCGAGCATCGTAGTCCTAATAGCATGATACGAGGGTGGTTGATATCCACCAATTCTGGCCTTTGTTGTCTCTTGAACGGCACTTATGAATGCTGGATGTCGTACGACATTGAATGCAATGTTTGCCTCGTAGAAAAATGAAGCCCACTTTCCATCCAAATTTTGCCTAGTGGCAAGATCAAAACTATCATCCATACTCCTTTGCCCATGTCGCCGTCCGCTAGAGCGTGTAGAGATCTTTTGTCTATTGCTGCCATGACTCCCCTTGTTAGAGGATGGCACCTGAATAGACCTTAGGTTAGGGGATGGCACTTGTACAGACTTGATGCGAGGGGAATCTATGTTCTCTATAGTTTCCCTTGCCACATACGGTATGCCGGCATCCACTCGTGAGTCAGGAACAACATCCGCATAAGGAATGTCCTTCTTTGGAACCATCCCTCTACAGTCACGGAATAGCTCGAGAACTCCACGGGGTAACCTCGTACACCGGGGTAATGGGGAATTCTGAGGATATCCGAAATGAGCAAATGCTCGTTGCCTTACAAAGACTGCGCTTTTCCCATAGAATAAGCACACGCGAGTATTTAGCTTGTCGTTCCGTTCCGTGGATACTTGTAGCCAATCGTCCCATTTGCGAGTTTCTCTTCTGTTATCTGCTACCCCGTTGGATTGGGAAGAATGCTCCATGTTCCGGAATCGCACCCCCGCCGGTGCAATGAAACTGGTGACGACAACGCACACTACAAGGGCTCAAGTTACTCTTTGCACATATAGACCGAGCAGGGGGCTTCTCATGGGGAGACCCAAGACAACGGGCAAAGCACAAAGGAAAGAGGCTTCAAGCCCGTGAACGACACCTTATATACTCCATACTTCTGCAAGTCGGGGCGAATGCACATTGAAGGCGACCGGCGGTTCGGCTAGGTCGCCACAACCAGATCGGCGGTCGCCCTAACAACAACGCTGTTGCGCTAGTTGGACCGCCGGTCGCCCTAGCCTTGACCCAGTTGGACCGCCGGTCGCCCTAGCGATGACAGATTTTTTCGACGAAGTGCACTTTACTCCCCAACCACAAATTTGTACGGGGCCATGGTCAATATCCATGGTCCACGGAGTATAGCGACCCTGAACTACAGTCCTGGAAACCATGCGGCTCAAAAATATTTGATTGGCAATTGTGCTTTCATTTATTTTTTTAAAAAAGAAAAACAAATAAGGTACAGACGCCCATACCAGTTAGCACCCCCATGACCGGTAAGTAGGTTTTCTCACTGCCGCGCATGGCTAAACCAAAAAGAGATAATTTTATCCGTCAAGAGTGCGGTGCATGATCTCATAGTGAAGGGGAGGTAGCCGAAACTGGTGCACTCAAATACGGAAATTGCTAATTACCAAATACGGAAATATGGCTATGGCTAGAATTGGGGGCTTCTAAGTTAGCTTTGTGGTCCAGACTTATCCGTTTTAGGTTCTCTCCATGCTCCATTTGCATGATGTCTGTTATGGTTTCTCAGCAATGGATTTTCCTTCACTGCTTTTATTCCTATCCGAAATGGGTGAAGCTATATGGCAGTTGTGGGTCTGGGCTACTTTTGAACCTCTCCTCTTCTGCGGATACAAGCAGCTTGTTGACCAACTCCTCAGTTGTTTCATTGCACTGTGAACTTTGACCCTCTTCTGCAATATCCACAGTTCCATCTATTGTATTGAGTACTAGCTTTTCCTTGTTCTCCTTCAATCTTCTTGATGCTAGGTTCACCCTTTCGATCTCAGCTCTCAAGGCATCGCATGCCGAAATGAATTCTTTTAGCTTCTTTTCACAATGACCTTGGTCCTTGGCTCCCTCAACCATAATATCCTTCTCGCGACCCCAATCATTGACCACAAACCATTCGTCAACCTGATTATATCTCCTACGCACATCTTTGAAATGTTTTTCCTGCTTTATGAGCTCTTTCTCATAATCGACCTGATCCGATGCATCCAGAGCTGGAAAAACATTCGTCGCCACATCTTGGATCTTATTTTTTGCATCCTTGATTTCTTGAATGTCATGTTGGAGTTCAACACACTTTGTCCGTTCGGATGACAAAGCATGAAACAAATATTCATAACACTCATAAGCCCTCTTCATCTCTTTTATCCACGAATCTTCGACTTCCTTCGGGCGTTTCTCTTTGAAGACTAGAACTTCCTTCTACTGCCCTACGCCTTGAATTCCTTCTCTTTCTGGCTGTTCAGTCGTTTCCATTGGATATTCTTGAGTCCCATCATCTACGCTAACATTTGTTTGAGGATGGGCGCTCATAGTGGGCCCAACTATAACTTCGGGTGGACCCAAAGTACAAGCACGAAACATTCCTTCAACCTCCATGTATTCAATGACATCGGCTTCTCCTTTTGTTCGTAGGTCCTTGACGTGCTTCACAAAGTGCATCAATCACATCCGAATCCCGCACGCTTGTTTCACCCACATGAAAGTGTTCTACGTCACCAATAGAACCTTCTAAAAGAGGAGTATGATGCTCCCTATCATTAACCTCTTCTTCATCAGAATAAGGATTTTCCCAAACATACACATCATCGGCATTCCCATCTTTCCGATGCCTTGCTGCCATGAGTCATTCTCGTGGGTTTTCTGACAATGGAGCTCTTGGAATGTCTTGCTTGGTTGGAAGGAAGATTTGAGGCGATTTTTTCAATGAGCTCCAATCGACCACTTTCTCCAATATTACCTCTGCATACACCATTTGAGGAATATAATATGAAACCTCGTTCTTGGTGACATTCTAGCCTTTATAAAGGAACCTCCACACTTCAATACATTGTTGTACAAATTCGTCATGCTTACAATACTACAGATTTGCAGCATTTAATTTCAAGTGCGTCTCATGTCAAAAGTGTGGAAACAACTTGCTGATGTGGCACCAGGCCATGTAATTCTTCACCTTTTTCTGACTCCACACACCCTCTTCGGTCTCCCACCCTGGAAAAGCACGTTGAGTGGCATCTTGGAGAATACGGTGATTCCTCTTGTGATTATTTCCTCTCCTATTGCGTCATTCGCCGAGTACTATTTTACGTTCCACAATTGTAGTCATTGTTACCTCCGATCACGGAAATGCGGCTATGATGTGATGTTTGATACAAAACACCAAAAATAGTGCAGTCCAAGTTGGCCGACCAATCGAGCAAGCAAGTGGCAACTTTGAGTCGACACCAGACAATGCGCAACACCACGGCACGTGGACTGAAAAGTGACGACTACGGCCAATAACGATTGTATTTAACCTCCTGTGGCAGGGCGACCGGCGGTGTCACGGCGACATCGTTAGAGCGACCGTCGGTCCAGTGTTTCTTGCAAGACTCGCTCCGGAGCGACCGGCGGTCCAGCTGCAGCAGACCTCCGGGGCGACCGGCGGTGCACCTTCAGAAGAGTTTCGCTCCAGCCTCAACAGAGCGGTTCGGGGCGACCAGTACTCTGCACGGGCAACATCGCGAGAGCTCCCGCTCTTGTTCTTGGATCCTCTTTATGCAATATTCAAATTTTGAATTAATCGCTTCAAGCATCTCCCCCATTCCCCCTTCAATCCCCCTCATCCCCCCTCATTCCCTCTCATTCCCACTCGGTTCTTCCTATTTCTCATTCTCAAATGAAAATGATTCTCATGGTCATGGGCATTTTGCCAAGAGCCGTGACCATGATAGATGAAAAATGTAATTTTAAGCTCATTGGATACTCTTGTGGTGTAATATGGATTTAGATCGATACAAGTTTAATCACAATTTTGAAATATAATTCTCAACATTCTCAAAATTCTCAACATAAAATTTTCATCAAATATTGGTTCCAAAAGTACCCTCAGTAATGGGTTAATTAGAATGTCCGCAAATCATTAGTCTTCTTGACTTCAAATATTCACCTTCATATGGTGGTCACTCATTTTTTCTCCAAACATATAATATGTCATGATATATCACCTTTTAATTTGGTAAGCAACTATTTCTCTCAGTGCTTACTAGGCTATATGCACTAATCCCTTACACTTAATTGTATTTCAAGGCGTTATTTTTTGACTTGCCAAAATTTTCAAAATCCTCCCCCCTCTCAATTTAACCAATTTTATAATGTTATGAGGCAATAAACTCATTGCAAGGATAATCTATTAGCATACATATACTCAGATATTGTATACGGAGATCTTATAATTTATTAAAGGCTCCACGAATATAAAAAGAAACTAAAAATTGTTCTTGAATGTGATGTTAGAATATGAGGTGCAGTTTTGGTGCAAAAATGGTATCTTCTCTAGATGCTAGAAATTGACTACCTTGGATTACATTCTAAGATTGTAGCTACTGAATCGTTAGATGCATTAAAGTGTTTCATGCATTGAAGAGGCTGATGCTCTATAAATCAATTCACATTTTATCACTTATTATAAATGGTTAGGCACAATATGACTTGTTAAAATATACATCATATAAAATAATATATACCATTCATGCCTACGAAGAGGACGAGGAACTCTCACCCCATCCTTCCTCCCATTCATTATTATCTATTTAGACATCTCTTGTCCATTTCTTATGAATTGAATGATCATAAAATGGGAATTATGGGACCCACGATCCGAAATTCCTACCCTATGCGTACATTCTTAATTTTTAAACTAATACATTATAAACTATAGGGCTCTTTTACCCCTCCCCCATCCAATATTCATCCTCATCTCATCCTCGTAGGAGGTGCTACGAAACCTCATGCCCTCGCATTCAACATAAACAAGGGAATTCCCGATTGCAAAGAGGGCGACCGCCGATTCAGCCGATGGGCGAACGTCAGTCGCTGGGGCGATCGGCGGTCCAGCTCATGGGCGAACGTCGGTCGTTGGGGCGATCGGCGGTCCAGCCGATGAACGAACGTCGGTCACAGGGCAACCGCCGGTATAGCTCATGGGCGAACGTTGGTAGCTCATGGATTAACGTCGGTAGCTCATGGGCGAACGTCAGTAGATAGGGCGATCGGCGGTACATATAGGGCGATAGTTGGACCGGCGGGCGACCGGCGGTGCAGATTCTGTAGACCGCCGGTCGCTTTATTCCTGTGCTTAAGAACTCGACCGGCGGTCCATTTTCACACTTTGCAAGTCGCTCCTTTTCGTGCATTGACTAGTATCGACTTCAGTGTTCCTCCTTGCTTGCTCGTAGAAGAACTTTGCGTTTCTACGGATTTTTGTTATGGAGGCCAAGGTGGTGTCGGTGCGTGCGGTGAGCAGTGAGTGGTGAGCGGTGAGCAGATATTCACGAGCAATGGGCAGATTTTCAAGAGCAATGATCATATTTTTGAGTGTAAATTAAGCAGAGTACATTGAAATCATCAATAAAGAAGGCGACGGCCATAGGGTCGGGGGTTCATTTTATAAACCCATGACCGTCTAAAGAAGTTATCTTTTGTGGCCGTAGAGGTGGTCGTCGATGAACTGGAATGGTGTGGCGCGTCCTTACTTCACGCGGGAGCGAATGCACTGTGCGAGGGGTAAGATACCCGTGACGGGGTCATGCTTCTGACGGTGACGTTAGAACGAGGGTAGAGGTTAAACAGAGTGAGGGTAAGAGTGAGCGAGGGTGAACAGAGTGAGAGTGAGCGTGGGTGAACAGAGTGAGTAAGCGAGGGTTGAAGTTGAACAACGAAACAGAATTCAAGATAAGGTGGTGCATCCAAAATGTTTGTGAGCTATGTTCATGATTAAGGAAATCTGAAGTCACAACATTTTTTTTTTCAAGTGGGATGTTGGTTAAACCACTCTGGTAGTCTAGACACGGAAGGCTGTGACGTGGACCTTCGTGAACATGAACTAATGAGTTTGTACCGAGATCCTATCCTAAATTCCAGCAAGCAGCACACGCTTTATGTCGTTGAAGCTTAAGGTAGGGGCGGTCACGAGGTGGTTGTCTTGGAGTCGGAATCTACAAATCATGCGGAAAATGTAGCATAGGTGCTTGCAATTATACCATCCTCCACGCCCTTTGTGGTGCACTGCCATATCTGTGAAATCAATACAAGTGCAGCTAGAGAATGATCCTATCGTAAGCTTGTACTCCGCTGCCTCTGACCTGCTGGTTGATTTCAAATCAATGACTGCTCCGATACCTGAGTTAGGAATAAGGGTGTTCCGGGCCATCTCTGCGTGTAGAAGCGTTGCCGACTCCCACCTTGCGAGCTGCTTCTCCGAGTTCTTACGAGTGACGAAATGCTTGCAGGATTTGTCGTTGCGCACCATCATGTACTTATCTGGTTGTGCTGGGATTGGGATGCTTTCAATTTGATCCGCAATGGCAACGTTATATCCAAACTGACGCTCCATCGGCATTGGTCGTTTTTGTTGTAGCTGGAATCCCGCTTGTTGAAGTGCCAAGACCTCACGCATAGTTAAATTTGTTCCTTTCTAAATAGGCCAAACCGTTGGAACATCAAGAATTAGATCCGTAATCCACCTCCTGCGGGGGCCTTTAACACACCTGTTCAGATCATCTGGACAGAAGTAGAAAAATTGCTTGACGTTGACGTTCTTCGGGCGATCGTGACGAGTCCCATGGAATGTAGGTGCTGGCCCAATGATCTTCTGCGGGCATTGCTTTGACGCGCTCCGGTTTCCAATACAAGTCGGATTGCTATTTGCAGGAACACGACGGATATGCCATTTTCCTTTCTCACAATCGTCTTTTTGGAATTCAGTGACATGGACAATGGGTGCAGCTGGAACCGGAACAGCCGCTAGAATATCGTCCACGTCTTCGTCATCTAATTGAATAGGAGTAGAAGGAGATCCTTGAGAGCGTGTTCTCCATTTAGAGTGCTTCGGCTGAGAGAAGTTAACCTTGTCGAACCGATGGGAATCGTCATCAGCACCAGGTTGCGTTTCCAAACGCCTTTTACTTGATCCAAAAACTTCCTCGCCAGCATAATTAGGGTCCGCAACCAAGAAGTCCTTAGCACCGGGGATGGCTTTCATGGCTTTGTACATTATGTTCAGATTCCTACTTCGACCTGCGAGCCTGAAGCGCAGTACCTCCTTGTCCGATCCCGTACCACCGCTTTTACCGTGTAGAAAAGCATTGTAACGTGTGCATTGCGTGAATGCCCTGACATAATCGTCCATCGATGCTTTCAAAATATCCTGAACGTCTTTACCGGACTGTTTTGACCACGCAGTGTGGATGGTTTCAGCCAAATTGCACATTGGCATTTCAGCTTTCTCTTCATCAGTAAGGTCCTACACAAAGTCAAATTAGGTCATTTTGACTGTTGGGAATGGAAAACCAACTATTACGTAAATCTAAACGAATCCGAGTACAAGAATATGTGGATCGTGTAGGAAAATGAAGTATGGGAGTGGCGGCACAAAGGAGGCATGTCTACAGAGTAGATGTATGAGAAGAATGGAAAGTGTTGTGGTGGATATTACGTCAAGAGAAATATTTAAGCATATCAAAGAAACAAAAGTTAAAGCACGCTTACAAGATCCATAAAGCCTCTCCATTGTCTATAACGGAAATGCCACCACGCCAGCCAAGACTCCATGGCTGGCAAATTTGAATCTGTAACAACTTCACTTGACACCCACCACGATCGAATTGCAAAGTAGCCTGTCTCGGCCTCGTCCATATTGATTGCATCCTTATATTGTGTACAGATTAGCTTATGCTCTTCGCGGAGCACTGGGGTTACGTATACGTTTGTTACTCTGTGCATGCATTTTGTCGAGTGGAGTAGACACAATCTCTCCTTGTCTTCCATGGGCACAATCTTGTCTCCCGTCCCGTAAATCTCTTGTACAACATTCCAGTTGGCTTGAGCGCTGTCAGCCATGAAACCTTTGAAATTGACGTTGACGACACCATGACGCGCCATAACTTCGTTAAGCATCCTCCAAAGGTATGACTGTGCGTCCTTACTCTCAGATTGCATGGTGCAAATAGCAATTTTCATCACCTTAGCGTAGTTTCAGTCGTAAACATGACAAACAAACGTAGTGTAATGTTTGATGCGTTTAACATGATCAAACATGATCCATGAGTCCTTCAGATTTCTGGATTGCATGTGTCGAACAAGGTCGACGCCTGATCCAAGTCCAATCTCGGACATCTTGAAAACAAAAACTTTGTCAGTGTCCTTTTCTTGGCCCAGAAATCTATTCTCTTGGATAAATGGCCAGCGAGTTGTCCCCCTGAGTTTGCATACACCATCAATCACACCTAGCTTCCCCATTCGTTTAAACTGAGAGATGTTGTGGCGAATGGTCGGACTGGTAAAACTCTCGAACTTGTGCATAACGTCTTGCATCTCCGTATATGTCATCTGAACAGATGGCTCTCTATCCGCGCCCAGTAGCAAGTCGCCTAGGAATTCCAAACTTGCTAACATTGTTCTAGAAGATGGTGACGCTTTTGGAATCTTGTCGACGGCTCAGACGATCTCGTAAGACACAAGATTCCCTGCATTCACCTCTTCCAACTGGGTGATCATGATGCCCAATATGTATACAAGCACGGGTAGTTGTTACTCCATCCGTAACCCAGTACATAAGAGCATGACAAAGCTTCACGCAAGTAGGTGGCTCCTTACAAATTGCACACACCAACGTTGAATTCAATGGTTGGGTCTTGCCAAGGAATTGTCCCTTCACATGACCAACCCATTTTGTTTCATTGACACTATCAGCATGGCCTTTGCGAGATTGAAATGGACAGCTCGGATTTTCACAGCGAAGGTGGCCAGCACAGTGATCAGAACAGAAACTTAATCTAGAGTCATTTTGAATATTTCGAGTACTAGAATGGCACCAAACATGGCCGTCATGAGATTTATCCATCCCGTACAGCTTTCTAGCATGGCCGGACTTAACATCACTTGGGGGTGGAGGGAACTCAAATGCATGGTTCCCATCGTATTCTACAGGCAACCACTGAACGAACGAATGTTGGAAAGAATCTAGGTCTAGTTTGCTAAGTTCACTCTTGGCTCCTTTGCGAAACTGGAGTTTGCGAATGCAAGCTATAGAACTAACTGGTGAGGCAGGCACTGGTGACAATGGCGGTTTCTGGGAAGCGGAACCACTTGGTGGTGGACGAACACTAGGACCTAGACCGTTTCTCAATTTTATGTGGACTAAAGCTGACTCAACATCAGAGTCTTCTAGACTTATGAACTCGGACTTCGAGGGTTCGGGAACATGAGGGAGAGGTGCAGCGGCATCTGATTTAGAGCTTAAGACTGTTGCACCAAGTATTGCAGTCTTTGATTGTGCGCGATGGATCACTCCTGTGTGCTCACCAATGATGCAGTACGTAGTGGGCTTTAGGACCCAAACACCACCTTCTAAGTTTGCACTACATATGACAGCATCAGTGTAAAGAAGCAAACCCGCATCATCATAAACCTCTTCCTCCAGAAAGATAGAGTCTAGTTTAAAATCAAACTTCAAGGCGAGCATTCTAGCATTGACAGCAATTCTTCCGTCAGATTGAGGTGATACCCTCAGGGGGGCTCGACCACCCTCCACTCGAATTGTTGCCATAGTAGGCAATCATACGAAATGTATTGATTTCAAAAACAATTAGACAATACTAAATTGAAAAAGATAGTCGAAGATGACCGACGACAAGAAGGGGGTGTCTCAGCCTGGAGTCCTCATCAAATTGAGGATCAATAATTGATTTAGTTGAACTGAACGTAAAATGGTGGCTATCAGTAATTATTTCGTACAGTGCTTTTTCAGTTTTAAATTGCAGAAGGAGAGTAGTATATGCAATAGATAGCGCCGCCTATAGTTAGAACTCGACGTAGTCATATTTATATTTCTCGTAACGACATAACGTTGATCCAAATCTCATGAGTTGGTGCACATTCATACTATGAGATGTCGGAAGCTGTAGAAGTAGAACGAAGAAAGCGACGGAGAAAGCGAGTTCGAGGAGGGAGGCTATACTTTTCGAGCAAAAGTAGTAGGAGACAAGTGACGCTTAAGGAAAATGTCAGAAGTGTAATGGGAGAAACCGCAAAGACTCTTTTGCCAATTCTTGAGGACGCCGCAGGAGATCCTCAACGAGCACGACCAATCAAAGAACCATCCGACGGAGTACGCAAAAACTGAAGGAGTCTGTTTTGATATTGAATGCTTGACTAATTTTTTTCTTTGCTGACGATTGAATTTTATTCTTCGGCTGTAATGATGTATGAGAAATTGATGCACCTTAAACAAATTTTATTTAAGAGAGTACTTTGAAGCAATTGTTTTTAATTCATTCTAGTTCTTAATGCAGGAATCAGCAGGCAATGAAACTAGCGAAGGACTTTCGAGTGAGTTTTGATTGGATTGTTGTTTGCTTCTCCTAATGATTTGACAGCTTAGAGAAGCGTCGAATGAAGTTGAGGTCACATCAGTCACATCATCGAGGTCAGTTGAGTGGCTGCATGACCTAATTTGGCAGCCGCTGTGAGCCAAAAAACCACTTTAGAGTGGCCTTTGGTCACAAGAGATTTTAGGAAACAAGAATACATGAAGGGAAGAAGAAGAGCGACGAGGAAAAAAGAAGAGAATGAGGGAGAAAGAAAAGAAGAAGAAAAGTACCACCGGCCGGATGCCGAGGGGAAAACCGTTTCAATATTCCGACTTTGGGAGCCGATTTCCCTCTCTAAATACTGGATCGGGGCATACCATATACCCCTAGAATGCTCTTTTGGAGCTCTATCTACCCTAGAAATCTCAACAGCATAGAAAAAAAACTCCGTGACTCATTGCTGTTTGAACACAGCTGATTTGTTCACTGCCGGGGGGAAACCATTTTCAACACCCCGACTTTGGGAGCCAATTTCTCCCTCTCTACAACTCGGATTTGAGCATGCTTACTAACATTGGAAAGCTCTACTTACAAGCTACCTACCACTAAAATCTCAATCAATTTGAAGAAGAACTGAGCGACAAATGGGGGAAAGACCGAGAGCCATTTGATTTGGATTGAGAGAATTGAGAGAAAGGGGCCCACGGCCTCCTTCTACGAACAACTAAGCATTTCAAAAGAGATCAAGAGGAACAAAATTGAGAGGGAGGTCCACCTGCCTCCCTACTCCTACTCTAACTAAGCATTAGAAAAAAGAAGAGGTAGACAAACAAGATGAAGGAGAAGGAGGCCCACAGCCTTCCTTCTCCTACTCTAACTAGATTGAGTGGTCGATGATAGCTTGGAAACAAGCTATTAAGTACAAAATGAGAGCCGCCAAAGAGGCGGCTCACCCTAAAGCCTAACTAAAGCTTAGGCCCTAACTAAAGCCTCCATGGATGAATAACCGCCACTCCACGGGCTCCGTCCTTGAAGCCTCCATTCCATCAACCACTTCATCAATGAATGTAGCCCTACATGCTACAACAAAGTGAGATGGATGAGACTTACAACAATCAAATTTCAAACCCAACATGGACATCGAAGACTAGTTGTACAAAGCCCATGGTAAAACACTCAATTCTAATATAAGCAACTAACCCTATTTCTAATTTAGGATTCACTAGGGGGAATTTTTCCTCCTCTAGTCCTTCCACACCCTAAAGTTTAAATTAGTCTGAAACGTCCCATCAAAGGCCTTGCAACAACTAACCCCTAATATACAAATTGCATTCAAAACTAAATCATTGTATATTCATCAATTTACCTCAAAATGTCATGGTTTGCAGACACTTCATTAATAAAAGTCATTATTAACAACACTTAAACAAGAGAGCGCTCTCACGCTCTCACAGCCGCTAAGACCTTCGTCCTCTCCCACCTTCCATATCCATTCTTCCAACAGCGTTGTCTCGTCCTTTCCGTGGCCTCTCTTCACATTTCCTTTGTTCGCTCTTCTCTGTGCCCGAGTCCTCTCCGTAAATGTTTGCGCGCTGTTGTCATCGTACTCCATAGCTCTCTCCAAACGTGTACTTGTGAGGTTAAGAGGCAATAGGATATGGCTAAGCTTAGTGACAACGTCGTTACTGCATTGATTGACTTAGAGGACACAGCTGCCGATCGACAAAATAGGGAAGGTAATTTTCTTAACACGTGACCTAATTTGCATTCTATACAAGTCGTCTATGTGTCGGTGGAGCTCAAGAAAGCAAGCGGAGGGCGGAGAGGGAGCTGCTGCGTCGCGCACTTTCCCCACGGCGGCGCCTCGACGCCAGAGGCCGAGCGCTGGAGCCGCGGCTGCGGTCGGAGGAGGGTCCGGTGCCGGATGGGGTGCGGGCGCACTCATCTGCCCCGACCCAAGCCCAGGAGGTTATACATGGCAGACTCACGATTCAGAGCCTGGTAAGTGATTTCTGAGCCCTTTGTTATTATTGCAAGGATTTTCATTAGGGTTAGTATCCAGGGTATGAAGGATCTGAGTCTGGGAGGCAGACTTTACAGACTTCACAGGCGTGATGCACAGCAAGCGCAACAACATCACCGCTGCGGGATTCAAGCACAGGGGACAACTGAAGCTGCCAGGGGAGAGGCTGGACCCAGCGATGGCACTCGTATTGTGGGAGAGTTTAGCGGCGTAGATGGCATTGCTGTTCGTAGCGAGGTTAGCCACAGCGATCGCCTAGCAACTACACCAACAGAAGTGCAAGTGCAGGTGGTTCTCCATCAAAATCCTACAGCCACCGCCTTTCCTCTCGATGGCGAAACATGAGTTGTAGTGAATGAGTTGCAGACGATTTCTGGTGAAGCTGCAAAACCCGTGGCCATTCCTCGGTTCGGCGACGAAGTAATTGTGGAAGGTGCCGCCAACATCTGGGTGAAGGCCGTGTTCGGATCGGCCCCATTTGGTCTTACTCGACTGCGGCACCCTAGCCCCGAAAACAGGAGCTGATCAGCTAGCAAACGAAGTTGTTCTTTCACTAGGTATATGAATTAATCTTTAGTACTCGATATATGTTGATGGGTGCCGATGAGCAGAATACACTGCAAGATTCTTCTTTACCAATCTTTTAAGGTTCAAAACAGATCACTGTTGACTTGGAAATGGTTTGTCTCGTTTCTGTGGTTGATCCATGCATGGCAGTTGTTGTCTTTTTTCCTGTGGTCCAACAATGTGTAGGTGCTTCTAGATTGATACTTCGCTAAACAGATAGCTTTTATTGCAGAGTCAAAGTTTGTGAGCTCGTCTTAAGAAGAAGATTGCGAAGGATTCCAAGGTGAAGACGGGGTGGGCTAGTACGTGCGGTTCAAATCCACGAAGATGCAAGGAAAGCAAGTAGAGGGGTTTTTTACTTTCAAAAGAGACTGTCAGTGTATTATCATACGTATCGGACTGATGTCCATCTTTTTAGGTCAGAGCTCTCCGCTTGCAGAAGAGTAACTGTTCTTGGAAGGATATTTTTCGAGTAGCTGCAGTAACAAGACTCAGATTATGCCGTGCATGGCAAGAATGATAGGTTGACAACGAAAACGCACTCTCTCATAGATTCTGCAATGCATCTCTTTGGACTATTCTATCCTCTGTTGCTCAGCAACCAACATTCAGTTCATCTCATCTGTTACTTTCTGATTATGAGCGAAAGAAATGCTCTCGATGCCAATGCAGTAACTTGAAGTTTCTGTTGTACAACAATCAAAGCTTTTTGAAGTGTCTGGGCAGTGTCGTGGAGCAGCAACATCCCATATGTGGAATTGATTCGCAACGGACAATTGGAGCTGCCACAGAAGAAGCTGGACCCAACGAAGAAGCAAGGGTAGGTGCAGCGATTGTTTCGTACCCGCACCCACAGAAGTGTGCAGGTGGTTCTCGAAAGTGTCCCTCAGAACTAGTTCTGGGACGTGCCAACATCTGGTTGAAGGCCGTAGCGATGGGTGAAGGAGGAGGATTTAGCTAAAGTGTTACGGCTCCACCTCAAGCAACTAAGACGCACACTGCGAGTACTAAAAGAGGAGATGCTCGTCATTCGGGAGCATAGACGCGAGGTCCGGATTGCTTTCAAGATGCTATTTTGTGATGATGTTGAAATTCATGAATCACAGGTAGGACGGCTTCTGACGTGTATTTGTTTTTTACATCCTCCAGACAGTGAAAGGTGCCATGCTATTTAATGCAGCTCAAGCAGCCGTGAGTGATGGAGCCCCTGTTAAGAAAGAGGGCGAGGAGAAATTGAAAGTTCACACACACTCGTATTGCTGCCTGGATTATGCAGAGGTTTTTCTCTCTTTTTTTTAGCTGAATCATTAGAGGCTTAAATCTTTGTTCTTGGTAATTTTGTGGTATGAATGTGCGTTTCCCGTCTCTGCTGTAATGGGTATGCATCACGCAAAGATGAAACATATAGTCTGAGCTGGTTGGAGAAGAGCAGGTCTATGATAGTATGACATTGTCCGATACCGGATAGACTTCTAATGTTCAGGCTCGATTATGGAGGCTGTCTATTCATTTATTAAGATATCCTCAAAATTTATGGGGAGCAATTTATCGCTGGTATTAGGAAAGTGTTGAGAGGATAATGAACCAAAGCCGTTTAGCGAAGTTCCATATAGTTCATTATATTAGGCGTCAATGTTCAATATTAATTTTGAAAGAGTGTGTCACGTCTCAGGTGTGATTCAATTTTCGATTGTAGTATTGCATGACGAACTTCTATGAGCTCGGAGTTCTAACGCTGGGAACTGGTCACGTTTGGTTGTAGGTATCCATTTCGAGGAAGTTACTGGCAGGAAGAGGAGAAAATTCAGTTGGGCAACAATGGTGACTGTACAAGAATAGTATCCTTCTGAAGCAGAGGCCGAGCGCTGGAGCCGCGGTCGTTGGAGCTGCGGCCGTGGTCGGAAGAGGGTCCGGTGCCGGATGGGGTCCCGGCGCACTCAAATACCCCGACCTAAGCGCGGGGAAAAACTTCGTGCAACCGTTATGGTCCTTGTTAAGTTTTTCGCTTGTTCCATATCGAGTGACAACGATCATGTGCATCTATTCCTGTCGATGAAGGTGCTGGAGGGAGTAATAAAGTACAGATGGAATGCGCTTCCTGTGGAGCAACGAGACGGTATTAAGAATTATATATCAGACCTCATTGTGCAGGTATTGGCGGAACTACAACTTTAGCTATTCCTCACCTACGGACGTTGCTACCGTGTGAGCGTTGAGCGGTGAGCGGTGAGCGGTGAGCGGTAAGATTTAGAATTTTTAGGGCTGAGTTTGTATTTTTAGTAAAAATATTTCTAAAAATAGTTATTTTTTAAAAAAGAGAATAATTTTCGAATATTCTTGGGAATATTCGAATATTTTAGACTTATCACCGTGGATTTGGTGACCCAAACCCGTGCAAATAAAGCTTAAATTCCCTGAATTTTGCGAGACTTCCCCAACAAAACTCGACAGTAAATCACAAATTTTTAAATGTCAAGAGGTTTCTAAGGTAATTTTTCTAAGTGAATAGTACTCCGAGTTAGACAAATTGGCAAGGATTGCTGTACATGTAGGTACTGGTATACTTATTTTTAATACGTTGTGAAAAATAATCACATACAGTGTAGAGCACCCAACATAAGACTAACACATAGCGTACGTAGATGAGGAGATATAAGGCATTCTAATTTGTAGCATGGTCTAGGATTCCTCCCTCCAGAATCTTCTTCACCTCGTTAAAACTAAGAGTGGCCGCGTGGATGAAGAGGTCTACATCTAGATCAAATTTGCAAACCAATACCGTGATGTAGTATAGGTGCTTGCAAGGTCGGTATGGATCTCTCCGTCCTAACGAAGAGATTGTTTTCTTGAACACTGGGCATGAGCAATCCGGGAATTTACTAATTGAAAGTCTATAAACTGCATCTGAATCCGACTCCAAGTCTACGATACATCCAAATCCAGGCTGGGGGATCATTGTCACCTTCAGAATTTTGGCCCGCATTGAGGTGGCAGACTCAATATTCTTCATGTGCTTCGAAGTCACAGCAGGAATGCGTTTCATGTTCTTCGATCTCCTTGACCTCGGGAAAACGTCCGGCTTCTCCGGGACTGGAATATGAGACAAGTCTCTTGGTGGGGCAGCATTATTGAAAGTGCGGTTCGTAGGAAGCTGTTCTTTTTGTGGTAGTCGAAAGCCCGCATTCTCCAACGCCTCCATTTCATCACGTGTGAGGTTAGTCCCTAGCTTAACAGGCCATATTGAAGGAATAGGGGGTCTATCCTCGCTTATAGAGAATGGCTCACTCTACTTGCGACGATGACCCTTCACACACCTGTCAATATCATCCGCACAAAAAAAGAACTGATCAATTTTTCTTGGCCCCTCTTGAGGGCGTTGCCATACTCCGGTGTAAGTTGGAGCTGCGGTCGCCTTCCCCTTCTGAATAATTCGTGAGTCACATCTTTTTTTACTCTTTCGCATGATACCCCAACAAGCCTTGGCAGAATTCTCCCTCAAACGGGCAATGTGCCACAGCCTCTCGTCTACTTTAGTCTCTTGAACAGCGGTCACACGTTCCATACTAGGTGCAGCAAAAGTGGATGGTATTGTCGATGGCTCCTCAACTTCATCCTCTTCATGGATAGTACTCAGATTTTCAGCACAAGCTCGGGTAACCCTTCTCCCAATTCGAGGACGTGAGTAGCTCACGGTATCAGGTCTGTGTGTTTCATCATCAGCTCCAATTGGAACATCAGCCTTACGTTTCTTGGAACCGAACACCTCAGCCCCCTCAAGGTGGGCGTCTCGGGTACAAATCTTTTCAGCTCCTGGATAGTCAGAAACTGCCCTTGTGAGGCTAGATGGATCGCCGGTTCGTCGAGCTTTATGAGCAACACGAAGTAATAGTTCTTCGGATGTTGGTCCATTACCACCCTTGCCACCTCCGTTGAAGTCGTGGTAACCCACCACTTGGAGGAAAGCACGAACATAATCATCAACAGCTGCAACATACAAGTCCCCACCCTTGTTGCCGGACGCTTGCAACCATTTGTTATGGATAGATTCCGCAAGGTTACATGAAGGCATCTCGGCCAGCTCCTCTGCAGAATATTTATTTTCCTGCCAGTTGCAAAGACAGTTCACTTATTCACAAAATAAGTTCATCACGTTATGAAGAGCGATTTAAACTTGCGGCGCCGCAAGTTTGAACTAAAAATAGATGTTTTTCTAATGAAAAATTTAGTAGTTGTTACAATAAAAGTTCAAAAAAGCAGAATATTCTCCAGTAAAAAAGTAAATATTTGTTATAGATTTACTGGACAGAAATGAACGTGTACATAATTACAACACGCGACTGTGGACTCACCAATTCCATGAAGCCACCCCACTGCCTATATCGGAAGTGCCAGAATGCAAGCCAATGTTCGAGGTGACCTAATCCAACTTCAGAGGTAGCCTGCGCCGACGCCCACCACGCTCGGATCGCCCAGTATCTTGTCTCCGCCTCAGCCATGGTGCGTGCATCTTTGTATTGCTTACAAAGATGTCGATGTTGATCCTGCAGCTCGTGCACGATGTATTGTTTGGTGTGCTTCTCTAGGGATTGCGTCCAATGGAAGTAGCAAGTCCGCTCGCGGCCTTCCATGGGCACTTTAGGGTCTCCGGAGCCATAAATGATGCGCACAGCGTTCCAGTTGGCTTGCGCACTGTCGGCCATGAATCCTTGAAACTGCGGCACTTCGACTCCGTTCCTGCCCATGACGTGGTTAAGGTTCTTCCAGAAGACGATTTGAGCATCTCCGTCTTCAGACTGGAAATCACAGCATGCAATAGTTAGAATGCGGCAGATTTTAGAGTCATAAACGTGGCACGCCATGGTGGTCCAGTTCTTGACACGCTTGACGTGGTCGAACATCATCCACGCGTGGGACAGGTCGCCTCCGGGCTGCATACGACGAACAAGGTCAACACCGCTTCCGGGGCCGACCTCGGACATCTTGAAAATGAACACTTTGTCACTTTCATCTCCCTGGCCCGGGAACTGGTTACGTTGGATGTAAGCCCAGTTGCTGAGGCCTCGAAGCTTGGTGATCCCATCAAGAACACCGTATCTGCGCAAGTGCTTAAAAGTGGTAATACGATTCCTGACGCTCGGAGAGTTCAGCTCTTTACACTGCTCAAATATAGGTTCTAGCTCTTGGAGGGTGAGCTTGGAGGTTACAGGGTCACCTTCTTTACGGAGAAGTAAGTTTCCGAGTAAGTCCTTGCTTGCCTCCATGACTATTTTGGACGTGGTAGCTTGTGGGTTACGTTCTACGTGTTCCTCTATCAACTCATCAATTATTTTACGTGCACATCTGTAGTCTCCGACTTTGACAGGATGCTCGTGGGTACCGATATGCACACACGCCCGCTCTTGACTCTCCTCTCCGAATACGTAAAATATTTTGGCAGGGCATAAAGCAACACAAATGGGAGGTTCTTTGCAGATCTTACAGACCAGTGAAGAAGAAGGAGGAGGCGCGTCGCCGACAGAGAAGGGGTCCTTCGTAAAGCCCTCAAACTCCACCTCATTCACTTCTGCTCTGCGGTCAGGTCGAAGCAAGAAGCTGCAGTTTTTATTGTGGCATTGAAGATGACCTACACAGTTAGAGTAGCGGAATGACAAACCGAGGTTGTTACTGATGTTAGTAGTCATTGTCCTGGTCCACACATGACCGTCGTATCTTTTGTCCATCCCCTCCATAGATTTGGCGACCTTAACAGCAGTAGTTGGAAGAACAGGAGGGAGAATGTAGAGGACATCACCATTGAAAGCGGGAGGCAGGAAAGAGACGTTGTGAGTACGAATGGAGTGGAAATCTATTTTTTTTAATATAGTTTTGTTGCGAGACATACTACCTAGTCTACGAAGGGAGGAAAGAATGTTTTTGGGTTGTACGACTTTCGACACAGGAAGAGAAGAGGGGGTGGTATTCAGACTGTGTTTAGAAGCAGACGAGAGGAGAGGCAGATTTGATGATAGTCGACGGGACTGAATGGACGATTTTCTTTTATCGTCGTATGAATCAGAAATATCAATTCGGACTTCGAGACCGGGTTCGACCTTGACACGAGGAAGAACCGGACGAACAGTGGAGATGGTAGAAGAACTACGAGGAGTGAGAAGGACGGTGGAGGCGTTCATGACGGACTCCGTCAAGCCGAACAGTCGATACTGTCCGGGCTGTAGCTTATACATTCTACAATTACTCTCTAGGTCGACTGGTTCGACAAGGACAGAGTACTGGACTAGATTCGTGTTTGGATCTAATACTTGGTTCACTAACCAAAGAGAGGACTCATCAAACCCGAAACGAAGTGCTAGCCAAGACGGAGTAACTTCTGCCAATCCATTCACCCCCGGAGGAATGCAGATGGGAGGACTTAAGTCTTCAGACCTAATTGCGATGACGTTTGGAGCGGGAGTTAGTGAAGCGGAGGATGCCATGATAGATGCAGGAGAATAAGAGAGCATCAACAAGTGTGCGGAGAAAGTGAGTCTCGGATGCATTTCGAATGTTCAAATAGGAAGAATTGGTGGAGGGTGGTTACATACGTATTGAATACTTATGAGGTGTACTTTCTTATATTAAAACGTATAGATACACAATAAAGTTAAGCGTCATCATGATGATCCGGACCTGACGTGAGTTGATAAATAGTCACATATTAGAATAGTAGATCCTTCATTAAATTAAGTAGGAGTAGAAGGTAAAGTGACGGCGGCCGTCATTGTCAGAGATATAAGTGGATGATAGATGCGTTCAAACGTTCGCTTAGATTGGATTGTCGATTACGGTCATACGCGAATGTTAGGGTATACGCGTTGGGCTGATTAGGGTTTGTTAACCGCATGGGGAACTTATATATTGGAGTTGAAAAACATAGTTCACCTCTTCATTTGCGGTGAGAACACTTGGACTCGTTTAGTGGATCTCGTTAGAAGTTATTTGTTCGCAAGCGGCATGGGACGAAACATGCAAGCGGTAGCGATAGAGGAAGGAGGTAGGTCGAGAAAAAGAAGAAGCGGAGGGGGAACGAAGTTTACTAATTCTAAAGCACAAAGGCGGAGTGCTTTGCGGCGTGATGGGAGAAGCTCTAGCGGCGATGACCGGGAGCCGACTGTACGATATCCTAATTGACGATGATGTGTTACCTCCATTCAGGAGGAATATCAAAATGCGATCTCTGAACCTGGACAGTGTCCCGGAGAGTATCGGGACTGACGAAGCTGACGAAGAGGAGGAAGGTAGTGTCAAACCTCATTTTTTCGTTTTTTGCCCAAGTGAGTCCGGATAGCGGTTAGTAATAGCTAATTAGGAGAAATAAACGTCCATATCCTGGCCTACCCGGGTAATGACCGGGTAAGGTTAGCTCGGCCAGGAACCTGCCCACCCATGGGCATCCTTAGGCTTAGTGGACGGGGTAGGGTAGTACTACCTTTTTGAATTTTCTTTTGCTTTGTATCCCCTGTTCTCGAGCCAGGGTTCTGCCTAGTCGTATCCCGTCGGCCACTGCGGACCCGGATAACGCGTAGCGGCTCTTTGCGGGTTGACGCCTACTCGGGAAAAGGTTGCCCCAACCGGGTATACCCCAACCGGGTATAGCTCAACCTGGTATGGTCAGCCGGGTATGGTTCGACCGGTTGAGGCCCGGTCGGGTGTCGAAGACCGGGGAAGGCAGCGGCCGGGTCGGGATCCACGAACGGGTCGGGCGGGGAAAACCCTGGCGGCGGCGCCGACAGTCCCGGGCTGACAAAAGCCCGTGATTAATGCTGCGCCGCCATCCACCTCCCCACTCCGTTGTCTTTAGCGGCCCAATTTTGGCCGTTGCCCTCCCTTTTTGCTCCTCCTCGTTTTTCGTAGATCTGATATGTATGTATTAGAATTTATATCGTAGGGTTTCATGGTACATTTGTATGGTTGTTTCAGGAATATATTTTGTAGGTATTTTGTAGCGTAATTATTGTTATGACAATGATATGAATTATACGTAACACCCAAATACAAATTTGGGAGAGAATGCACTGAATGTCAGGGTTTCATGTTAAATTAAAATCGGATATTGCATAATCGCCATGTGAATGTTCAAAAGGAATTCCGTAATTGCATTGTTCGGAAGGTTCACCTAAGAGAACACCCTCATCTATGATGGAGAGGTAACAAACATTGAAAGTCGTAATTGTGGGGCCGCAGTTTGCACAAAGTAGTTTCAATTTCGCATGTATGCATGTAATCTATAAGTAGTGAAGAATTCATTTGTTTTAATGTATTAATTATGAATAAGGGGAATTCTATGTACGAATTGATGCTCGCACGGCGCAATTCGCCATGATAGCGGCAGCCTTGCCAGGCGATTCATCTGACACTGATAAGCGTTACGGAACTTGAAAGTCAATATCTTTTTCCTTTTTGTCAAAGTCTGAGTTACAATATGTGAAATATGCTAAAACATATATGTGTCATTGAATAGTAAAGGGTTCCGTTAGCGTTGCTGTTGCATAAGATGAGCCGGTTCCGGGCATTATCATTTGCCGGTGCCGGGCCTGCTTGGATGCCGTTTCCGGGCTGTACCGGGCCGGGACTGGGCCGGTATCCCACCGCCGATCGTTACTGGCCAGGCGGATTCGCAGTAGCCGCTCTGAGCGGAGACGCCGGCACCGCGCCGATGGGAGGATCAGAGAAACTCGTGACCTGCTTGACACAGTCGGAACCCTAATGAACATCCTTGTGCACGGAGATTTGGATTCACAGGAGGATTTTCGAAACGGAGAGGATTTTGAAGTCGGAGAAGATTTTGCACTCGGAGAGCAGGAAGCGATGGCAGAAGGAGTTGCGAGTGACATCACCATCCTTGAGCGAGGAACGCAGAGCATTGATGTTGCGCCGAAATCTGTAAGTAGAGGATTGTACATTCTAGTTTCTCATCGTTGACTCCAGACCTCACAAGTTTGCTCTCGGTGAATCGGAGAAGACACATGCGGGGAACGCATCTGCTGGCGAGATTGCAGACCTCCTCCTTCGGCAAGAGAGGTTAGTTAACACCTACACAGTTGGCGTCGAAAATGTTGTCCGGCTTAACCTCGTTGTTTCGTATTCTCCCTGTTTGCGTAGTTTTTATGCATGAATGTGGGGGGAATCTGGGGTGGTAGTGTTCGTTTCTGGTGCGGGCTTTTCCTCTACCCGCGTAGCTGTTGTGCTGGTTGGGCAATCAACCTCGGTGATGGCCTGTACGAGCCAAGGGATCCGGGCTTTCATGGAGCTGAGATCGCATGAATGGGAGTGCCGCAAATGGCAACTTCATTTCAGGAGGGTTGCGGTAGAATTCACGTGGTGAAGGTTTGACCAGCCAAGGGATTCGGGTTTTGAGAGAGCGGGGGTCATGAATGTGTGCCAGAATTCATAGATTGTGGAGAGACTTGCTGCGTCGCAACTATAATCGTTCTCGTTGATGGCTTGAACCAGCCAAGGGATCCGGCTTGGTGAGAGCTGTTGTCATAAATTTGTGAGTGCCGGAAAGGCTAGCTCAGAGAAACTTGCTGCGTCGCAAGTGGAGTCGGGTTTTTGTCTGTTTCGGTTCTCTCTCTTCCACCTACACAATTCGCGTCGAAAAAAGGGTCCGGCTTCTCCTGGTTCTTTCATATTCTCCCTGTTCGCGTAGTTTTCATGCATGCATGTGGGGGGTTATCTGTGGTGCTCGTGTTCATGGCCGGTGGGGGCTTTTCCTCTACCCGCGTTGCTGTTGTGCTGGTTGGGCAATCAGCCTCGGTGATGGCTTGTACGAGCCAAGGGATCCGGGCTTTCATGAAGCTGGGATGTCATGTGATCGAGTGCCACAAAGGCAACTTCATTTCAAGCTCGTTGCGGTAGAAGTCATGAGTGTGAGTGCCGGATTGGCTAGATTCATGAACAACTTGCTGCGTCGCAAGTATACTCGGCCTTGGTGATGGCTTGAACCAGCCAAGGGATCCGGCTTGGTGAGAGCTGTTGTCATGAATGTGTGAGTGCCGGAATGGCTAGATTCAGAGAAACTTGTTGCGTCGCAAGTGGAAATGACCTTTTTGTGTCTGTCTCGGATCTCCCACCTCCACCTACACAGTCTGCGTCGAAAATGGGGTTCGGCTTCTACTGTATGTTATGTAATCGCCTGCTTGCGTAGTTCTAATGGATGCATGTGGGGGAATCTGGGGGTGGTCGTGTTCATGGTCTGGTGGGCTTTTCCTCTTCCCGCGTTGCTTTAGTGATGGTTGGGTAATCAGCCTCGGTGATGGCTTGTACGAGCCAAGGATCCGGGCTTTCATGGAGCTGGGATCTCATGAATGCGAGTGCCACAATGGCAACTTCATTTCAAGCTTTTTGCGATAGAAGTCATGAGTGTGAGTGCCGGATTTGCTATATTCAGGAGAAACTTGCTGCGTCGCAAGTATACTCGGCCTCGGTGATGGCTCGAACCAGTCAAGGGATCCGGGCTTGGCGAGAGCTTGGGTCATGAGTGTGAGTGCCAAAATTTCTGGATGTAAGGGAAACTTGCTGCGTCGCAAGTATACTCGGTCTTGGTGATGGCTTGAACCAGCCAAGGGATCCGGCTTGGTGTCAGCTGTTGTCATGAATGTGTGAGTGCCGGAATGGCTAGATTCGGGAAACTTGCTGCGTCGCAAGTGGAATTGACCTTTTTGTGTCTGTCTCGGTTCTCCCACTTCCACCTACACAATCTGCGTCGAAAATGAGGTCCGGCTTCTCTGTATGTTTTTCTATTCGCCCTGTTTGCGTAGTTCTCATGGATGCGTGTGGGGGGAATCTGGGGTGGTCGTGTTCATGGCTGGTGTGGGCTTTTCCTCTTCCCGCGTTGCTTTAGTGATGGTTGGGTAATCAGCCTCGGTGATGGCTTGTACGAGCCAAGGGATCTGGGCTTTCATGTAGCTGGGATCTCATGAATGCGAGTGCCACAATGGCAACTTCATTTAAAGCTGGTTGCGGTAGAAGTCATGAGTGTGAGTGCCGGATTTGCTATATTCAGGAGAAACTTGCTGCGTCGCAAGTATACTCGGCCTCGGTGATGGCTCGAACAAGTCAAGGGATCCGGACTTGGTGAGAGATGGGGTCATGAGTGTGAGTGCCAAAATTTCTGGATGTAAGGGAAACTTGCTGCGTCGCAAGTATACTCGGCCTTGGTGATGGCTTGAACCAGCCAAAGGATCCGGGCTTGGTGAGAGATGGGGTCATGAGTGTGAGTGCCAAAATTTCAGGATGTAAGGGAAACTTGCTGTGTCGCAAGTTTACTCGGCCTCGGTGATGACTCGAACCACTCAAGGGATCCGGGCTTGGTGAGAGCTCGGGTCATGCGTGTGAGTGCGGGAATTGATAGATGTAAGGGAAACTTGCTGTGTCGAAATTATAATCAGCCTCGGTGATGGCTTGAACCAGCCAAGGGATCCGGGCTTGGTGAGAGATGGGGTCATGATTGTGAGTGCCGGAATTGATTACTCTATGAGAAACTTGCGGCGTCGAAAGTGGCTTAGTGCTTGTCGTGGATGTTTCGTTTCTCTCTATTCCTGTCGATTTCAAGTTGCTTGTGGATTCTGCCTCGGTGATGGCTCGAACCAGCCAAGGGATCCGGACTACGTGAGAGCTGGGGTCTCATGAAAGTGAGTGCCGGAATTGTGAGATTAAAGATAATTAATATGATAGGTCATCTTGCGGCGTCGAAAGATTACTATGCTTATCCTGGTTGATGCGGTTTTGTTCATTTGCCCGTCGTCTTTGTGAAAGCGGCTATTCCATTGTGATTGCAAGTATTGGCCAAGGGATCCCGAGTGCGTGATTGGTTGTTTTTGTGGTTTCATGTTGTTTTGAGATAGTAACATTTTCATCTTCAAAGGCAAACTCAGCTTTGGTATCATATTGACGCTCATCTACTAAATTGTTTATACTGACTTGCTCTTAGCTTGTGCAGTTGTCGAAATGGAGCACAAGATAAACGTGGAGGAGGATTCGGATAATGAGAGTGTAATCTTAGCTTTGTGCGCTCGTTTACATAATGCGAGAGAGAGTGGGCGCATTGTATTAGAACGTCACATTGTACACTTTGAGAATTTGTTCATGTTTTTCTCGTTATATTCACTTTCAATCTAGATTTTCTGTCTCATTTTGCTTTTTGACATTAATGGATGCAAGATCTCGACAATTCTCAATTCAAAGAAGATGCCGCTAGTGATGCTCCATCGCCGAGTGCACTTATTCTCCTCTCCCCGAGAATGAGACTCGGATGCACTTCCAAGTGATGGGACTCAAGAAACCGCCATCGGTGACATTGTCCCCAGGGGAACTCGTGCCACCGCTCACTGGGCCTCTTTCGTCCATGACCTTACCTCACCAAATCGAAAAACGAAGATACGATTGCTGAAGGTGCTGATGGGGCTCCTCGCCCCAATTCAGAAGACGTTGAGGTCTTCAAAATTCCGGATCATCTCAAGGACAAGGACGCTGGATGGATTGGAGAGGAGATGAGACAATTGCACAAAGGCGAGCACATTCATGTCATCAACCGGCTTTGAAACAAACCGGTAAACAAATCGCGCTTCAACATTCCTTTGTGTCGATTAAAAACTCATCCGAAGGTCCGCCCGATCATTGACCTTGATGTCGATAAACTCATGAAGGAGTTTAACATGGGTTACCGGGAAGGTGATCGTGTGCTCTACGTTTCCCTCTACTCTACGAAGGCGGAGATGTGTCCTGTAAAATCCACTGATGATTTTCTGCAAAATCCTCATTGGAAAGCGGTTAATGACGAATTTGAGGAGATCTTGATGGCTGATCCGGACTGCACACTGGTTCGGCGACAAGTACTTCTACGTTTATGAAGGAAATCATCGAGTGACGGCATGGAGGAGGCACATTGAGCGGTACCATGCTGATGAAAGGCCATGCTACATTTCCGTGGATTGCATCGTTCTTGACGGTCGACAAGAAAGAAATGTTTTGCTCAATGCAATGGCCGATATTAATTGGTGAGCGTCTCAAAGTTTCTTGTTTTCTATTTCTTCACTTGCACTACATTCAATCTTTCTCTCACTCAATGGTTTCTACAGGTCTACCGAGAATGCCCATGTCGAAGATAACTTCTGCTCCCAACTCCAACGCATGCGGAAATTTGGGAAACTGAAGCTCACGGACTTCAAAGATCTTATCAGCAAAGAGGATTATAAGACTTCCGAAAGAGTGCAGGAGAAGAAGAAGGAGAAATGGTACCCTCTTGCCATGGACGTGTTCGTGAAGTTCCTATACTCGGTATGATATTTTGAATCTTCCATATCTTTTTCGAATCGTTATTCAATCGGTTAATATTCTTGCTTACGTTTCATACATACATTTCTTGTAGAGGAAAATTGCTAAGGCATCGATTTGAGCGAAGAAATACTATGCCGAGACTCCCATTGACAAACGCACTGCATCGGGAGTCTGGACGGCCATGGACACTGCCCGAAAATTGGAAATTAGGAAAATCCGCTCGAAAGAATTCGACAAGATGTTGGGTGTTGCAAACAAAGAGCTTGGGGGCAAATGGGCCAAAGAGGTATGCTTTTGAAGTTCATTTGAAATGGAAAAGTGTAATCACATCTATTCATTCTAACAATTTTTGCGCTCCATCACATTTGCAGATATACTCCCACTACAGCAAAAACTTGATCCCGGAGTTCACTTTGGACCGCTTGTACTTGATTGCAACGACGAATTGCCACAAGGATTTTAAGACACAATGGCTTCGCTGGTGGAATTCTTCGTTTGAAGTTCGCGAGGCCAACCATTTCCCTGTGCCTGTCTAGAATAAACCTCTGAGTGTCTGGCTAAACCGCGCCTCTCTATGGGCACAGGTAATCACGTCATCGTCCTTCAGTTATTGAATCCACCATTGTATTTCTAAGTTCTGATCTAACATTCCTTATCTCATTGCAGCTGGCCAAATACTTGGAAGAAAAGATTGCAGAATTGCAATCAAATTTCATCATTACTTGGAATGACAGCATTCTGAAGCCTCTTGACTACGTCGAGAAATGGAGGCTTATTCTCTGGGATAAAGCCTTCGAAAACTACCTTGGACTCAATGCGAGCCCCAAGTTCCTTAAAGGCTCCAAATTGGAGAAAATTGCGGGTGGCGAAGAGACCGGAAAACGATTGGTCTTCAGGTGTGTTTCAATTTCAATTTCAAGTCCTACTTCTCATGTATTTTTCCTTTTCATTTGGTTACAAGTGTTCAAGATTTTACTTCTACGTGTAGGTACATCAAGCATGAGCTTGTGTTCAAGGAGGCCTCGCCGCCGCCGCATTCCGGAAGACTTTCAAGACGTTGTAGTCGAGGAAGATCCGGACAAACTCTTTTCGCTCACCACAGAAACCGTTTTACCAATGCTCACTTGATGACAGGAGGTTGGTTTCTGGAATGTCACGACAACTTTGTCCATCGCGAGGAGAAGCATCTCGTTCAATACCCTTCCACGGCCGTTGGTACCGAAGCAATGATCGAGGACGACGACAACGACTTCTCGATCTTGCCTGGTGCGCCTACCCTCCGCCCCGTATCTCGCATTTCCATCGATTGAAGCCCCTGCACAACCTTTGGCGAAGGGAAAGAAACGCAAGAATGCTCCTACCAATGTCCCTGATGTACCTGTTGGTGAGCCAATTGTGACTGAACATTCTCATGGAGCTGTTGGAAATCGTCGCAGCCTTGCTGCAAATTCGACTCAAATCTCGACAGGTGGTGTTACAAATATTTCATCACCACCGCCTTCCAGCTCTTTTGACCTCAACTCCGGAAAGAAGTTCGCTTCCCCCCTTTTCTTGAAGCCAAACATGTTGGAGATTGCTTGTCTTCCGAGATTAGTATTCATCTCCCAATGTACTTGGAAAAAGGGGATATTGGAGCCTCTGTGCGAAGAAGGCGACTCATGATACTAAAGAGTGGGACACGCAAGTCCTGGACATCATCAACCACATCGTAAAAGGTAATTCTTATTATTTTTTTTTTCGTCAGACATTACTTTCTTTTCCGAAATTTTGAATGAAACACTTTGCTTTTAACATGTCTAACATTCTGTGGTTTTTTCAGATTGGTAAGGACAGGAAGTACCCATGTAAGGAGATGGGCACGAAACACCCGCATCCCGGCATTGATCTCATCTACGCAGACGTTAGGAGAACTTACCCGTGCCGACGTGTCGCCCGTCGAGATCCCTTCATGGAACAAGCGAGAGAAGAGCTACTTTGAGAGTGTGTTCTTCTTTGGTTTCTACAACTTGACGGACGAGGGTGCGATACTTGTAATGCACCCCAAGGACCGTCGGGTCGAGAAAGCTCTGGATACGGAATCAAAGGCGTTTGATTTCCGAATGGTTCGAGATTGGTGGGGATATAATCCCATGCCAATGGCCTCAACAAACCCTCACGTGAAAACGGTATGGCCTTCATTCTACATTTAAATCAGTATTATTTCACTTATTTATAATTTTTTTTTAAATGGTTCTAATGGATTGACTTTTGCAGACTCACAACTTTCACATCAAGGTCTTCGTTCGGAAGTCTTTCGCCACCAGATTCACCATCAAGCAGGTTGCGAAAGAATATGCAGGTGTGCCGATTCTTCCCGACGAGGAGGACCATGTTTTCAACTTCGCGAGCAAAGACTCTATTCGAAAGAAGGAAGACGGTACCCCGTGGCGTGGCTCGCGTGAGAAGGATCCATCTTTCATCCAATGTTTTGTTGATTCTCTCACTGACGAGCGTGGAATCGTCTTTGACTGGAGCCCTAGTACAGGTTTGTTCTTGCTACTACCAACTCTCATTCATATTATTTAATATTGTAGTTCTAATGTTCGTTGCTTGTATGTAGGTGCTTCCGTAATTGCGTGCGCGCGATCAAACCGTCATCTAATTGCAGTTGAAGCTGACGAAGAGATATTTGACGGTCTTTTATCGGCATACGTGGATGGTACCGCTTTTGAGGAAGAAAGCGGCGATTCGATTCCGGATTATGACTACGACAGTGATAGTTCTGAACCGCTTCAAGAAGCAACGCCCAACATTCATGCGTAATAATCTCTTACTTTCTTTCCTTCTATTGTCGGTTTCGATTTGCTAATTATTTATTGGTACCGACTTTTTCTCGTACTTTAGAATCGCAGTTCAAATCGACGCTTGATTGGCGACGGAAGTCTCTACAAAGAGATCCTCCGCAAAGTTTCACTCTACCATCTTATGCGGAGATGATAGCTCGATTTTTCGTCACGCCTTTCTCCCCGTGATATCGGACAAGAGTAGACGCCGACGCTTTAGCTCGAGAGTGCTAGCGTTTATAGACGATGAGGCTGATCATTGTGACCAACACTTTAATGGTCGTTCACCATCAGCTTCCTAGGTGATTTTATTTTCCTAGTTTTGGTTTGGACCATGTAGGGTCATATATCTATAGTTGGCCTACGGCATTGGTCATACGTGTGGTTTTGCTTTACTATTTTATATATATATGACGTTTACCTATTACTTATCAACGTTTTACAATTTCTTAATTCATGTAAATGTTACACTTTTAAACTCAATGCGAACTAAAAGTTTCTAAACGTTTTTTTTATTTCCAGTTTGGATTTTATGAATCTTGCCAATGATGGTAGGGGTTCTAATCCAGTATTTGTATAGCTCAGGATAGCTGCTTTAGAATGCAGTGCAATGCTCTAACGAGGCCGAGGAGAATCGAACTCGGACCACTACAATGCCACGTGAAATCATGAATGTCTTTCTGTTCACCTTTCAAGGAGACACGGGAAGACGACCTGTAGTTATAAATTTCTGATTATATAAACTGAAGCATTTACATATAATTCTAACATGTGTAATAGGAAAATGATGACGTCAGCCCTAATTAGTTTCTAAACCTTAAAATCAATAAATTAAACTTATTGATTACCGAAAGGGCCATCCCAACTTTTGGTTTATATTTTGTATTTGATTTGAATTGAATTGGTTACACATGATGATGCGAGCCCATAATATAAATATATAATTGACTTTTATTTAAATTTGCAAATGTGGTTTAATTATGTTATATTGTAGGACCCCATTACATTTTATATCGAAATGGATAGAGGACCCTATGTCCACGGTTTTGGGTACTTTTATGCCTAAAAATAACCATTTCCAAATTTTAAAACCACCCATTCCATGGTAATAGGGCCATTAACTTTTAAAATTTTTATTTCTTACCGCTCCAACTTTACCGCTCACCGCTCACCGCTCACCGCTCAACGCTCACACCGGTGGTTTCCCCCCTCACCTACTAGCTAAGTGCCTCTTGATTTTTCATTTACACTTGTAAATGTTTCTTTATTGGCGCACTCATCTCTCTGTTTACCTTCTTTGCCTTTCTATGTTCAATGCCTACATCTCTCATTGTACATCTCATTTTTATCGAAATTTGTTGACTGCAGCTTTCGAGCAATGAAGCGTCGTTTCGGACAGAAAGGCTCTATGTGAACAAGTTAAATTTCATGCTTGTTCAGGTAAGATTATCGCTTGAGTAGATGGGGCTCCATGTCATGTGCTGATATTAATGGTGGTTGTCATGAATTTTTTTGAGTCTTGCTTTGGATATGCTTTCTTGATCCTTGATCACAACTTGGCCCAACTTTTAGTGGTGGAAGATCTGCAATGCAAAATCGCTGGTACGAGGATTTGGATTGTCCCAATATGCACTATGTAGTTATAATCATAGGCTTGGCTCATGTTGATGGTTGTTTTGGGGCATTTACAAGTACGAATGTGCATTTGGTGCAGGTTTTAAAGCACGAATGGCCTGCTCGATGGCCCAGGTTTATACTAGATCTCGTCGCAGCTGCTAAAAGCAGCGAGACACTTTGTGAAAACTGCATGGTTATATTGAAGGTGAGTTTTTGCTTGTATTGGTCTTGTCTATTGGTGTAATCTTGGTTGTCTTTCTATAGCCAAATTATGCAGATATATTTAGTCAGTTGTGGGTGTAGTTCGGATATCTGGAAGCTTCTGAGTTATACTGGTGACTGCAGCTGCTAAGCGAAGAGGTATTCAACTCTCACCAGCTGATGTCTGATCATCGGCACTTTGGAGATACAGCTTTGTCTGGAGCTGTTTGAATGTCTACTGGAGAAGCAAGCATGCAGATGCCGTAGCGCCACTGGTACGAAGATTCCTTTATGAAAATTTGTTACTGGTGTGGAGATTCGTCTATTTGTGGGTCTCGCAATGTCTATCATGCCGACTTTTTAGTGTGCTCATAGAGCCTAGGATGCAGGGAGGGGACCTCATATTTGGTGTTGTTGCGGCTATCGAAGAAGAGAAAGATCCTCGCTGCTTATTGTTAGCTTTCCGGCTCATACAATTATTGGGTAGACTTTATACTGACCCGGATGGAACGATTGGTGAATGCCCGATGAACTCTTTGACTTTGTCAGCAGATACTTTCCGATATCTTTTAAACCTGTGAGTACTTATCTCAGCTTTTTTTTGCAGTCTCATGTTTTCTTAAATGAGCAGATTTAGCATATGTCGCGTCCTGCGTTTAATCTACGAGTTAAGGAAGTTGGCGGGTGCGACTAAAAGGATTCCCTACATCGTAATGTTGTTTCAAGTATAATTTTGCTTCAGCTGGAAATTTATGATAGTTTCTGCTTCTGACTCGTTCGATGCATTTTTGATTACAGCAACCAGGTGCTCAAGACTCTATACTGACCCGGATGGACCGATTGCTGAATCTGCAAGCAAGTTCTGCCACATCTTTTAGGTGCTTCTGGATTTTGTAGCCTATTCTCTACCAATTCGACATGCAAACCAAGGCCTCCCAGATGAGCCCTAAACACTGCATCGGGTAACCGGTGGGTTATAGTGGATGATTCGCGCACCGCGCATAGGCACTGCAGCAGCGCACGTCACGACATCCAATGGCAACCTAAAAGCCCATCGGGTACCCGAAGGGGTATTTCTATTTGATTTGCTGCGATGGAAGGGGTCGGGCGGCCGATTTAGTTCAGCGCGTGGGTGTAGCGTGGGTGCAGCGTGGGCTAGTTGACAGCTGCATTCCAGTCAAGTGGGGGTCGGGCAGCCGATGGGGTCACGAAACCCGCACTTGCCCCACGGCGGCGCCTCGACGTCAGAGGCCGGGATTTGAGCGCTGGAGCCGTCTGGAGGAAGGTGTAATGCCCGATGGGGTCCCGGCGCACGGCGACGCCTGGACGTTAGAGGCCGGGGTTCGAGCGCTGGAGCCGTCCGGAGGAGGGTGCGGTGCCGGATGGGGTCCCGGCGCACGGCGACGCCTCGACGTTAGAGGCCAGGGTTTGAGCGCTGGAGCCGTTCGGAGGAGGGTCCGGTGCCGGATGGGGTCCCGGCGCACGGCGACGCCTCGGCGTCAGAGGCCGGGGTTCGAGCGCTGGAGCCGTCTAGGGTGTACCAAAAAGGCCATGCCCTGTCTTGAAGCAAATAGGCCAGGCCACCTGCGCTTCAGGGCAGGCCACCCGCGGTGCCCAGGAATGGTCGCAAAAAATATATCTGCCCGTTAAAACTTCATTCATCCACTAGCTGCGGCAGTCAGCGTCCGTCTCTTCCGCCACTTCCGTCGCGATGGCATTCAACCCATTTCCAGCATCCCCAGAGCAGGAACACTCCACCAAGCCAAAAGCTCCTCCAAGCACGTGATTGCAACTACACCAAAGTTACCTTCGTGATCAGCAATTCGTAATCTCAAGAATATAGTAGCCGTGGGAGAGAGGGGGATAAGGGACGAGTACGTATTAGTGAACCCCTTGATTGTCAAGTATGGGAAAACGCGAGATCCTTTTGACGAAGGTTGCCTTTCTTTTCCAATCATTGATCCAGCTCCGAGGCAAGCTCCAAAAATTGAGGCATCAGTAGAGGGTCAGTGCACTAAAATGGTCATTTTGTGTTGCCACATCAATGGAGTTGTAAATGTCGTAACACGTTACATTCTCTAAGAGTTCAACAATTAGAGAGGGGCAATCTCATGAACATAGTTGGTAATACATCATCATCAACTTATTTAGCTTGGCGAGCACTAGATTTTTCATTTCACTCGGATTGTGGATGAGACTGATTTTTGTCTGCTCTTTGGCTTTCAGAGGCCCAAGCAAGTCATCATCTATGCTCAAGATATCAAGGGAAAGAAGTTCAGTTTGAAGCTCAAGGACTGGGAGGCCCGTATCTCCCAACACGAATACAATCATCTTGAGGTAATATACGAATCTTCATCTTACTATATATAGCAAAAGTATTCCTATATTTCAGTACCTCAGTCTCAGAAAGAGCTCTCGTTTGGCTTTGGCAGGGAACTTTGTACTTCGATCGAATAACTTCAGAAGTCCTTGACACAATTCGACGAGAAATTGAGGTCAGTTGTGAAGCCTCTACAGTTAAATATTTTTTCATTGGAGGTGTATTGTATAAATTTTGCTGGGTGGTTATGCAGAGGCTTGAGAAGCTGTATGAGGAGCGAACAGGTCTTCTAGCGCCGGAGAGGATTAGCGACAGGCGGTAGATGGATTATTTGTTCTTCTTATAGATTCTGCAAAATTGTACATTGTTTGCTATTGTTAATCTAAATGCCCAAAATTGGGTTAGTGCACTCGAACGGATTGTTTGTTGTGGGGAATCAAGTTGTTAAGTGAATAGCATTGTCAATGTGCTCTTCTGTGAGTCTCTTGATCACTTTAGTTGATTCTAATCATCCAGCAGGTGGTGTTGTGTGATGCATACTCAGCCACTATAATGAAGCTATCGTAAGTTGATGATACATTGTACTATCTGTATGCTCTTGGTATCATGCATGTAAATTATGTTCAATTGTGTCATTTGTAAGCAGAATAGTATGAGTTCGGATGAGGATCATTACCTGTTCGGATTCATAAGCTTTGGGAGCAACAGATACAATGCTATGGACTCCATTCAATGATGAACAAGTTATCAAATTTTCGAGATATGATCAGACTCAATCCATGAATCCTTCTTTTACTCAAGCCAATGCAAGATGAATGGCTCAGATGCGTACTTGTACATATGTCGAACATCTCATCCACAAGCTGTTGAAGTTTCTGGTCAAATACTTTGATGAGCTTGTTCTTCGCCCGCAATCTCCGATCCGGGTACAGGACCACCTCCAATAGCGACTCAAACTCCAGAGGACCAGCTGCAGCGTAACGAACGACAAAATGTCAAATAAACTAGAGAATACTATTACCAATTGGCAGGCAATTACATGAAAATATTGAGGTTGTCTACTCTCCAGCCTCGCATTCGAATGGATACATCAATGAATCTCAAGATTAAGCTTCTGAATTCAGCTCTCAATATAAGTACACACTTTCACATCAGTATAAATGCTTAAAGAAAGGAGCATGGTACCTGCGTCAGCCTCCTCTCTAATGCTCAGGAGCTCACCTAATGCTCTGGAGCTCAAGAAAAGACGAGGTTACTATATTCTTGAGATTACGAATTGCTGATCACGAAGGAAACTTTGGTGTGGTTGCAATCACGCGCTTGGAGGAGCTTTTGGCTTGGTGGAGTGTTCATGCTGTGGGGATGTTGGAAATGGGTTGAATGCCATCGCGACGGAAGTGGAAGAAGAGACGGACGCTGTCTGCCGCAGCTGGTGGATGAATAAAGTTTTAACGGGCACATATATTTTTTGCGACCATTCCTGGGCACCGCGGGTGGCCTGCCCTAGAGCGCAAGTGGCGTACCCTGAAGCGCAGGTGGCCTGGCCTATTTGCTTCAGGACAGGGCATGGCCTTTTTGGTACACCCTAGCCGACCGGAGGAGGGTGTGGGGCCCGATGGGTTTCCGGTACACGGCGACCCCTCAACGTGAGAGGCCGGGGTTTGAGCGCTGGAGCCATCTGGAGGAGGGTCTGGTGCCGAATGGGGTCCCGGCGCACAGGGACGCCTCGATGTCAGAGGCCGGGGTTCGAGCGCAGGATCCGTCAGAGGAGGGTCCGGTGCTGGATGGAGTCCCGGCACACGGCGGCGCCTCGACGTTAGAGGCTGGGGTTCGAGCGCTGGAGCCGTCCGGAGGAGGGTCCGGTGCCGGATGGGGTCCCGGCGCACGGCGGGGCCTCGACGTCAGAGGCCGGGGATTGAGCGCTGGAGCCGTCCGGAGGAGGGTCCGGTGCCGGATGGGGTCCCGGCGCACGGCGGGGCCTCGACGTCAGAGGCCGGGGTTTGAGCGCAGGAGCCGTCCGGAGGAGGGTCCGGTGCCGGATAAGGTCCCGGCGCACGGCGGCGCCTCGATGTTAGAGGCCGGGGCTCGAGCGCTAGAGCCGTCCGGAGGAGGGTCCGGTGCCCGATGGGGTCCCGGCGCACTCACCTACCCCGACCCAAGCGCTGGTGTTGGTTGCATCGCGACTCCCCGCCGCGGCTGGCGTGGTGGGCTCGGGCGCCTGATGGAGCCATAAATCGCCGGGGCCTCACAGCCGTCGAAGGCAGCGACGGACTAGGTCGGGTGGCCGACAGGGTCTTGGCGCCCTTACCTGCCCCGGCCTTTACCCAAAGGCTCTTTTTGCCGGTGAAGTCACAGCGTGCCGAGACGACTACGTCAAACCCCAACGTCAACATTGCGCCCAAGAATTATCAATCACCTTATGAATCAGCTCCCTATGACTGCCCTCGCTTGAATGAGCTCCATTATATGAAGGCAGACTTTGATATACGATAAGATTTGTAACTCATTTCTTGTATAAATTTTCTTGAATATTCTTCCATTTCTGTGTTCAAACAGATGAGCTAAGTCAGATGGAAGGGGAGTCGGCTTTGACAAACACAACCTTCTCTACATTGGCACCTGAGAAACGACCTGCAACTCAATCAACGCATACAAATGATGTGGACGATGCTGATCGAGTGGAGCAGATGACATTGACTTCGAGGCTGGATAAGGGCAAAGGTCCCTCTGAGAAGAGCGTCGTTGAATTAGTACGGCCTGTTGAAGAGTCGCGCTCACATTAGCACACCGTGCTTGATGGTGGACGGCCTGCTGAGGAGTCGCGCTCTTTTGAACGGATCGTGGTTGAGGGTGGACATCCCAATGAAGGCCCCCAACCACTTGAGGTGAGTTTGGTGGATCACGCTAGCATTCGCTTGACAGAGGCTGAGGTCGAGGAGAGATTAGACAATCTTGTAAGCCAAGAGGCTGTTCACACTGGATCACGCACAGATGCGCTTCGTTTGAAGCCCAAACAAAAGTCACGTCTGAACATTCCTCTTTGCAGGCTAAAGGGACTGACAGCTGTAAGACCAGCAATGAAGAATGATATCGAACTTCTTCAAGGTCGATTTGTCAATGGAGGATACATTGAGGGCGCGGCTGTCTTCTACGTTGCATTAGAAGACGACAACTCCAATTCCCATGACGTGACTGAGGAGGACATGGTGTCATGGAGCGACCATTGGCGTGCTGTTAACGATGAGTTCGAGTCGAAATTGAAACATGATCTAGTTTTGCAACAGTTCTCGAACAAAATGTTAAATGTTTGGGATGGCAATCACCGGTTGCAGGCTTGGCTACCAATCATCAACAGAAAGCACGCTCATGACATTGGTTGGCGTTTCTCCGTTAATTGTATCATCCTCGACGTGAAGGGTAGAGCTATGGACACGCTTACGATGTTGTATGATATAAATTAGTAAGTTTATACCTCCATAATCCTTTCAACCATTTAAGTTTGAAATTTAAGTCAATCCGTTTTCTCATTTATTGCTTGCCGTTGAATGGATTTTCAGACGCAATCAAAACAGCCATGTGAAGGAGAATCTTGTGCATAAGTTATATCAACTGTATGCAGTTGGAAAAAAGCCTCTTGAATATTTCAAGGGCTTGTTGTCAGAGGCTGATTATATCAAAGCAGAGACCAAAAGTGTTCGGACTTGGTTTTCGCTTACGATTCCTGGGCTTACAAACTTCCTCTACCAGGTTAGTTATCACATATGAGTTCCTGCCAATATACACTTTTATAACGCTTCTAATACACCTTTCTGGTGTACTGCAGAGATAGATATCTGAGGCTGCTGATACTGCAACAAAGAATTTGGAGAAGATATTTCCAAATAGGGGCGAATGGACAGGACACGGAATTAACGAATACATCCACAAGCATGTAACAGCCAAGAGAGGTACTGTAGAACGTGAGATGAAGAAGCTACTTCCCATTTGTGAAGAGAAATACGAAGGTAAATTCATCGAGAAGGTGAAGGAGCATTACGAGACCTATCATCCGCCCGAGATGCTCAGCGAGAAGCTGTACGCATTCGCAACCTCTGCAATGGACATCAACTCCAAGCTCACTTGGTTGGACATATGGTACTGGAACCCAAAGTCCAGGGAGGAATTGAAATTCCCAAAACAGAAGTTCTCCGATGAGCAATTCAATTCCTTCTTGAACAAAGCTACTTTCTGGGCACAGGTAAATGTCGGCAACTGAATTTGGACCTTTAGAATGTCTGGCTTCTTATGGAATGTGGCTTTTCCTTCTCTTGCAGCTTTCGGAAGATTGTCAAACCCAAGTAGTTGGTCCTCTCAAGGCATTGAGGGTGGACGTCAATTACAAACCAGAGGGGCGAGACCAAATCATGCAAATCCAGGACTACGTTGAACAAATGCGCTGCAGACTCTGGGTTTCGGCATTCTACCGAGAATCCCGCCCGAAGGTGGATCCCAAAGACGCAAACTTAGTCGGCATCTACAAAGGCTACCAACCAAAGGACCAGCTTGGTTTCAAGGAGGCAGCTCGTCGAATGTTATACCGCTACTTCAAGCACGTCTTGCTTGCAGCAAAAGCTGTGTCGAAGCTTCCCGTGTATTTTGAGAATTAGACTGATCCAACTCAAGACACATGCATGTACACAACAGCAATACACACCATGTATGGGTGTCAGCATTTTGATTTTTGTGGTTGGTATTTGGACTGCCAGAGGAACAAGTGTCCGACTTGGGAGGTGGATCAACTCAACAGCATTGAACCTGGCTTCTTAAACATCAGCAAGGACGTGATGGACTTAGATGAAGTCGAGGATACCACTCCACCAGCGGCAGTGAATCCCAAGAAATCAAAGAAGCGCCTTAGAAAGGGTGAGTGTGAGGCTGATGTGCAAGCTCCGGCTCCATTATTTGCAACACCAGCACCTGCTATGGCTGCAGCAGTACCAGAGGCAACCCCAAGGACAAGAGTTGCACTTCACGAGGCAGATCATACTCAAAGCCAATTCGTACTCGGGTCCCAGCCACCGGAGTCTGAAGTTGAAGAGGCCAATTTGCCATTGGTAGACCACCGCCAACAAAGGCTTCTGATCGACAATCTAGAAGATGATGAGGTCGCCATAGCAGAGCGTCTATGTTGTGTGACGCTTGTCTACTTGCCTGGAGAGTCATCAAGGCACAAACGGCCGAAGCACGCCCGTAGTGAGTCACCTGCCCCCGTAATGCAGCATTGCCCAAGCGCCATGGTGCGAATGATGGTCGATCCTTAGAAGGTGCGGACGAAATTAACATCTAAGTCCCTCATTGTCAACGATTCGATTGTGCGCTGGATGGAGTTTAGCACAATGAAGAAGCCATTTTCGAAAGAATACGACGACATGAAAGACTTCATAGCTGAGGTACTACATCAAAGCCAAACTCATTGAACATGTTTCCAACTCAAGTTACTCACACTTCAAATATGGAATTCAGGTGGTGTAAGGGAGGACTTTTTACAAGGATGGGAAGCTCATGAAGCCAGATAAAGAGCCCATTTGAGCTGTTGATTTGATTATTTCAGATTATCCAGACGGATTACGCGTGCCTGGTGTCTCTGATCTGCCACACGCAGTTCCAAACTGGAACATGCAAGACGTTTCCTTCCTGAAGAGTGTCATGCAATACTCAGCGAGGTATCAGCATGACGATGCGGTGATGCTGCTCTTCTACCCGGACTCTTCGACGATAAAAAAGGAAATCATGACTTAATTCAAGAATTTCAAGCTAAAGGTGTTTGACGAATGGAACGTGTTTCAAACGTTACCTCTTGCCAGTCACGTTAACAAATCAAAAATAGTAAGTTTTTAGTCGATCTTGAATTTTGTTGAAGCGTTTACATTTTATTTGTTTCGTATATTAACTTGAAATATTGTATTGCAGACAGACATTTTCAAAGCTATTCTACTTGTCCGCTCTCTTGCCAAGAAGGTCTCCAGGGAGCCAAAGCCACTTGAGATTAACCCCGATCAATATGTACCTAATGTTGATCTTAGCAATGACGATATGTTGTACAACCTTCAGGGAGTAAATGACATTGTGTGCAGAAAGTTGGATGGACAACCTTGGCGAGGTGCAAAGCAGAAGTCTACGCTTCTTTTGAAAGCCTTAATTCACGGAATTTGCCCTGAGAATGGCACAATTGTGGACTTCAAAACTGGAGTTGGTAAGATTACTATACTTGAATCTATTTTATCCTATATGTCGTATTCATAGGACTGAAGTTTAGCGACGTTCTTCCATTGCAGGATCCTCCGTGATTGTTGCAATGACTCTCAATCGCGACATCTTTGCAATAGAGAGTGACTCCAAGCTTTTCGAGGAGATTCTCATTCCTCTTCAAGCTGATGTGTCCGACACACCAGATTCTCCACAACCGGCATTCATACCAGATATGGAAGATTCACTTATTTCAGGTGCGCCATTCGTATCTTGCTGTAAGTAAGTTTTCCTGAAGTTTGTAAATTTCATAGCTTAGTGATTCTGAATACTCACTAAAATTGTGTTATTTGCAGTTTAGTGAGTCCGACGTTCATATCGAGAAAGCAGGGATTTCAGTCCACATCTCAAACCCCATCGCCTTCGTTCCAGCTCCCGAGTTATGCAGCATCCCTGGCTCAAGCGTTTGCGAGTGTCATATCTGATTCTAGTGATGGAATGAGCCCACCACCTCGTATAGATAGTCGGGTCAGGCAATATTTGGACCTAAGTGCAGCAAAGTCAGACTCTGATATGCCATAAAACAGTTAGCTCTATATGAGCGCATAATATCACATTCATATTATGACTACGTTATGCTTAAAAAAAAAAATCCTTAAGAATATTTTTTGTTTTCCTTGGAAACTAAGCTATTCAGTCGTTTACACCTGTTTGAATTTGGGACCCCATCGGGTGGGCGCACCGAGGTGTGGTACGTACACCTCTCCTGCTATAAGTAAGTTTTGTGATCTGAAAGGATTGTGAAGTTGGTAGGATGTTGCAAGCTCATCATTGATTGGTTCATTCACGAAGCTTAAATTCAAAAGTCTCCTATTCATAATGCCCAAACTAAAATTATGTTGAGATCCCATTCTGGGCTGCCCTTCCAAAACAGGCCACAAATTCCCTAATACGAACACGAGTATAGTCCCAAACAGTTGATTACTTAACACTAAGAAAACCTTGCTGAATTTGTTTTGGTCGCCTTATTGTGAATTATCTAAGATCCCAAACGACGTTCAGTAGCTTCGATGTGCCTTCCAACTCACCAAACTGGTTGATTCAAATCTTAGGGGTTAAGGTTTATAATTTAAATTTATTTGGAGGTATATCTTGACTTCGAATCACTACAAAACTTATACAGAGCCCCAAGTTGAAATACTAAGGTTGCCATTCTAAAGACCCACCTTTCTGTAAATTATATTATACATTTATAACATCAGCCCTAAATTTCTTAGTTACTATATATATATATATATATATATGATGTCAACCCTAATTTCCAAAAAACATAGTAAGAGATGTTCCAACTTAAAACCGTAATATTTCACGGCCATAGGCACACTAAAGGCTAAAGCAAGGTTATACACACTCCTTCTCCAAAACTCTTTGTCATCAAATCGTTAATTAATCCACCCAAATTGGAGCAACGTCTAATTTATTCAAAGTAAATTGAAGCACACTCGTATGTGGTCCAAATAATTTGGCCCAAACTGAGTCAAAACTTCCCTCTAAAAATGGAAAATCGCTCACGAAAATCTGCCCACCGCTCATGAAAGTCTGCTCACCGCTCATGAAAATCTGCTCACTGCACGCACCGTAGCAATCCTGCATCTTGAAGAATCCGAAGATATTAGCGTTTAGAGGATGGGAGGAAGAGATGGAGCCGTGGTCTTTTGCCATATGTGTGAGATATGTGGAGTGGTGCCACATCAACAAGCTCTTTCCTCTACATCGGCACAATACTCATCGGCACAAGAATGAAGCAAACCTCCGAGAGTGCCATCATGACCTATTTAAAAGAAGATGCATATATGCTTGGCATTTGATACACGGTAAAAACCATATTTTTAAATATGAAGTTCCCTACATTTTGGTAAGAATGGCATATGCGGAAATGATTCTCGAGAAGCAGGTGGATTGGTCGACGCATCCACGTTTGCCTATACAAAAGAAGACCGAACCTATAGAGGTTGGAGAGACATCAAAGACTATTGAAGGAGATGGAATTGGAGCTATACCTATGAGTCCTAAGGCCAACGCGGAATTTTACACAGCATGATATTCTTCTGAATCCTCGGAGGATGAACACACACACGAATACGAGCTCACTGAACTGAGTGAACCAACTGGTCCTCCAATAAATTGGACGGAGGGGATTTCCTATGAGACAATTCCACTCCGAACAGTGGGTGGAAGATTATCCAAATTCATGGATAATTTTATCATGTTGTACAATTTCAGTATAGGAACATGCATGCAATTGGAGGAAGTAACGCAACATAGAAAGGAATTGGAAGCCCTCAAAGAAAGAGCCCACTGAACCATACGATTTACAAGAAGACTGTCGGGACTTTGGAAAAAGTTCTAGACTGCATAGTTTGTATGGAGACCATTCTTGTGCTACAAAAAGAGGCTCGTGAGAAGTTTTTTGAGAAGAAACATTCAAACAACCTTTCCATAGAAGACTACGTAGAGTTGAAGACAGCAAAATATACTTACCTGGAAGGGGTCCTAGCTGAGGAGAGGGATCGGTTGATGGATATTGAAGAATCTATTGCTCTAGAGGTAGATAAAGAGATGCTACGCATTCGTGATTTGGCATTTGCGGGTAAGTATGGCAAGACTCTAGAGGAAGTTGACAAATTAAAGAGGTTGGTGAAATGGAGTGAAGACCAGAATGTAAAACTCGCGAAGCAACTACGTGTAGCTGAGGAGGATGCTCGATTCGAGGACGCATGGGCAGAGTGGGCTCATCAAAAAAATAACGCAAAAGTTGACATCAACATAAACGCAATCGACGTTGATTTGGAACCGCAACGATCACATGTTTCAAAAGGCAAGGACAAAGTTGAAGATTCTTAACGTAGAGACGATGGACTTACACCCCCAACATTCACCAAACGATATTTGATTTACGTTAATTAGGTGTAAGGAAAGTGTACGTAATTTCTTCTATGTACTCTTTCGCATACACTTTATATATGGAAGTTTGCTTTTACCTTTCATCATGCGCAAGTACGTGTCTGTGTATTGGTACAAGGGGTTGGGCGGGTTATATGGACTATGGAGATGAAAGATACAATAAAAGCTGACAAAGTACAATCGATAGACCACAAGCACAGGAGTGAACCAAATACATACCATTGATTTAATCGGTGCAAAAAGTAGTACAATAGGAAATGAGATACATTGTTGCAAAAAGCTACCATTCGATAATACTATAATCAAATATATATTCCATATAGCTAAAACCATACGCTATGCTGGAGTATATGGATTCACAATATCGTAATTATCATTCACTAGACTGAGGGTTGGAGCATTCTCCAACAAGAAGTTTACGCTTTGCACGAGTTCGATTGAATGGACCATCTGCGTTTAAAATCAGATCTAAGACTCTAGAGTCTTTCAAGTCCAGCAAAGTCTTTCTTGTGAGAGGACTATGTACATCCAGTAAATAGTCTAGAGCTTGGGACTGGTATCGTGGCCCCCAAGTAGATTCAGCATATTGACACTCTTCCAAATCTTCCATGGAGTCATGACCTTCACCGTCGGTTACTCTCTTCCCATATTGATTCCATCGATGTCCCATCGGGTGGGGCCCCCACTTGAATGTATTGGAGCTCACATCAAAATAGCCTCCAAGGCATTGGAAGCAGAACATCCGATTACCCTCATGCTGTGGACCTTGTCCGGCAAGTATTGGTGCAACTCTTAGAATCTCGTTTGGGTCAGTCTCCCAATTCAATTGGGAGCTAGGAGTACTCTTCTTGAGATCATGTTCACCTCTACGCCAACTCCAAATAAGGTCTTTACCCTAGAATCGAACGTCATCAGTAGTCTCAGCATTGTGTTCACAAGAAGGCGGCATATAAGTTCTTAGATTGAACATCTCGTAGAATCGCTCGTAAAAAGGCGCTTTGCATATAACACAACGACTTTGAGTCAAACAATGAACTAAGAGACACTGCGGATGATACATATGGACACAGGAGCCTAAAGCCCATCCACCCTCAGGTCCAAATTGATTTAGGCATATAGGACACGTAGAGTGATCCAATACAAACTGCGGAGGGATGGGCCACAATAATGTCCTCGATACTACATCAACATGTGCCGACATGTGGTGCTTGAAATTCCACCCGGCCTTGCTCCAATCTACAACCTCTATAGAAGTGTTATCTTACATCTTGATGTCCATCATAGGAAGATTATCAAACAATGTATCCACACTCGGCCACGAGGTCATACCAAACATTCGTCGACCAGCTCCACTAGTAAAATTCTTATCAATCTTCTCCAGCTCCGCTGCAATTTGTTTGCCTCTGTCCACCAAAAGTATACATGCCACCTTCTAATGGTAGTAAGTGGCTGACAACTGCTCCAAACGAGCTTGCAGTTGTTGCTTTCCTTTAGTAAGGAGTTGTATCCATCAGAGGACATGAAAGGGGGATTAAAAATAGGGGGAACAAAGGTAAAGATAAAGAATCTTGGAAATCACTTCGTACATCTTCTTCTCGTTCCAAGCCACACATATTAACAACACATGGCTGAGCTTTCACAGGACGGCGCAATTTAGGGCGTTGCGGTGACATTTCTCCAAATGCCAAGTCTTCTGTAAGGTTGAAGACAACTCTATCAACATCCGCCATGTCTGATTTCTCTATATCTCCACAAATGTTATGTGCGTGAGATAGTTCTTGCATCTTCTCACGCATGCGTGCATATTCCACGGAAAGCTGGTCCCCTTCTTTCACCTTCTCCTCATACATTGCTCGTGTTTTTTCAAGATCTGCTTGCAATCCTGCTATGACATCGTCTTTGCTCTTCAGAAGAGCTTTGAGATCAGAAGATGTGTCAAGTTCTTCCAATGGTAAGATGCTAGTACCATGGGACTCTACTACGGGTGAATGATTATTTGCTATTGGAGGGCGAGAGCCACCTATTTGAGGAACGCGGGGCAATTATACACTAAACCGGACCCAAAATGGGCAAGTATGTACAGTATATACAGTATATTTTTATCTGGGTTGTCCTCAAATTTAATATGGATTTATAGGTGATAAGGGTACCCCTTTGACTAGGACTGCCATCCAATCTTGACATTTCTATCCAAGATTTTAACAAAAAGTTGGACATGTGGAGCTCTCCTAGGCTACCTACACAACTAAGTATATGGATGTAGTTCATATACAATATATACTTAAAACCTGTCCCCATCACAATTATGAGATTTGAGGTGTTCTATGCAAAAATGATATAAATTATTCTCTAGAATTAGTGGCCCACCTAGATGTTGTTCACATTAAATAGTACCTATAGAAATTTCAACCAAAAAAACTTATTGACTTGCTTTTTTTTGTGCTGACAAAAACAAGGCATTTCTTTCTATAAATGACAATTTACACACTAGGTTGCAAATTGGCTGAAGTATTGTAATTAGAGAATATGTATACATTATATAATTGATGACTTGAGCTTAGATTGTACAATATTTCTTGCCCAAAAAAGTATATTTTTTTCAAATTCAAATCTGTGACAAGTATATGCTAGTATATAAATATACTCTTTATGTTCATTTCAAGCACATTCTAAAAATAAAAACATCAAACATAGGTAATAAATTGTGTCTACAACCATATTATTGTATCCTAAACCCCTATAGTTTCCTATAATTTATTTGACATACAATTTTGTGCAACTCACTCCTAAAATCTACCCTGTGACTACAATTTTGTACTGGTTTAGTGTACATGTGCCCCGTGACCAAGTAAATTACGACGATGATCCGCATCAATCACAACGCTGGAGGGAGGAAGAGGTTGTTGTACTTGACGCACCGCCTTACGAGGCCGCGAACCATCTGAGTCATCGTCTTCTTCCGATGTAGCACTATGATAGGAAGCCTCTTCCATAGCCTTGGTAATAGACCTCGTCACTCCCATGCCACCATTAGGAGCGTCAGGGAATCTTAGAATGCCTGTCGGAATGTCACTCGTTGAAGGTCGTGTTACATGCTTCCCCTCTTTGACAGTTGTCCAATCCACTCGTTGACCAAGAGCAACCTCAACGTATACTCCAGGAGCAAGAAATAATGGAACCTCGTTGCGCTCCACACATGGCGTGCCATACAAGACTTGGTAAACCTCAATGCATCGTTGTTTGAAGTTTGGACAATCGCAAAACTTAAGATTTGCCTTGTTGGTGCGCCGATGAAAATGGTGACGTGACAGAGGAAATTTCTTGTCAATGTGACACCATTCAATGAACGATTCGCAAGTAGCCATTGTCCACATGTCTGGTTCATCTTCCCAACCTCTGAAAGCAAGCTTATTCGGATTTTGAAGCACGTGTAATCTTTTCCGTTGTGGAGCGCCCCTCTTTTCCTCTTCTTGTCGTTCTCTGCCTTCCTAAGTTGCCCGAGAGTAGCCATGGATGAAATAGCCAAAATGGCGAATAGTTATTACTTACCCGGAACGAGCATGTAGCCAATTTTATGGATGTAAGACAGCACGCCAGGCCAATAAACCCAAATAAGAAGTTCAGATACGATGGGGGAATATATAGGGCAACCTCGCGTCGGGGCGACCACAGAATCAAGGCGACCGGCGGTCTCGATAGTGCTACGACGTTGCGTGGGCGACCGGGGGTTCAGTGAAGGCGCGACCGCAGGTACAATTGTCGCAACAGCAGGAAGTGGGGCGACTGCCGGTGCAGCTATCGCGACAGCGGGAGGTGGGGCGACCGCCGGTGCAGCTGTTTGCGACAGCGGGACGTGGGGCGACCGCCGGTGCAGCTATCGCGACAGTGGGAGGTGGGGCGACTGCAGCTGTTCGCGACAGCGGGACGTGGGGCGACCGCCGGTCCAATTGTCGCGACAGCGGGACATAGGGCGACCGGCGGTGGGCGACTGAGGGGCGACCGCCGGTCTCCAAGGATATATAAACCCGAACGCGCGGGTTTCATATTACTTTTCCCCAAACCACTACCGAACTCTCCTCCGCCCTGTGTCCTTGCTCGTCTTAATGCGCACTGCCGGGTCGTCAGAGGAGTTTTTGGGGTTTGGTGCACATTGATAGCAGGAGGGAGATTTTTTGACGGTTTTTCAAGAAGTTCAACGATGAGTAAATCCAAAAAGCACCAGGAGGGAGAGCGAACATGGGATCTTGATGCCCCCGAAGCATTTGCACTAGACCTTGGTATGCAACAACCTAGTGGAAGTGGAGGCCATTGGAGGAAGAGGAGACACCAAAAAGAAGTAGCTCCCGGATTCCCAACATCAGATTATACTAGGTTTGCGGAAAAAGCATGTTTGGATTGGTATGAGAAAACGGAGGCTCAATTCCTAGAGCACAACTACTTGAATAATGTTAGCACGGGTAAAGCGAGACTGAAGAAGAAATTGGAGGCGGTAATTTTGAAGGCCATGGCGGAAACAGAAGAAATCTAAGATGTGGATTATCATTCGCAGTACCAGTTGTGGATGGAGAATACAATTGAACAATGCATCTTCAATGTAAAAGAGTTGTAGAAGAAGCGATTTGGACAGAGGCGTCTAACACAAGAGGAGGACCAGTTTAAACGCAAGATGGATTGGTGGCAACTCTTTGTCCAAAAGCTTAGCAAAAATAAAACCCGAGGGATGTCATGGGAATAAACCGCTTTACGCGCCACATTTGAACGAGACACAAGGTCAGGAGTGGTGTGCATTCCTCAAAACACTATGATAGAAGCTCTATCAGCCCGCGACATGGAGGGAGGCCATCGACTATTGCGGAAGGTGCGGAATGCTGGAGTAGACCACGTTCCAGATCATATCAAGTTCTGTCGCGACCCTAATTACTCCAACTCATTTTTTTCTTATTGAGCTTTACTTGGTAGCGGAATCCCGGCTTACTTAGTTGGTAGCAACCCGCCACGACTTTGCTAACACTTGCATGTGCCCCACACACACAATGTTACCACCATTCTAAGTTAAGGTGTCCAACCCACCTTGACTCCATAACTCATTACCGGATACTCATTACCCGGAACTCCCACCAACATATGGGCATGCCAATTCGGAACTCCCACCAACACATGGGCATGCCACTTGGTGGCACGGGGCGGCCTTCCACAAATGTCCAAGCTCACAAGGGTGCTACTAATCACCTCCGGAGCTAACCGCCCTTATCCATTGTCCAACTTTCCACTAGTCTCGTTTCCACTATTGTCTCTCACTTCATTCGGGACATTGCCGGAAACCTTCCGGAAATCCGGCACTAGTTTTCACGGAAACTAGTTTGGAGAGGGACTCTTTCCAACCCAATGTTGCGGTATGCTCAAGAGCATCCCACAATGCCCAAGGTGTGGGAGTGAGGCTTCCTTTCCATGCCTCACCCTTTTGAGCCATTCCCAGTCACTCCCGGAAACCGGCACTACTTATCACGGGGACTAACTTGAAGAGGGTCACTTCCCAACCCCATGTTAAGAGATGCTCCAAAGCACTCTCCATTTTCCACAAGGTGCGGGAGTGAAGCCCCATCCCAAGCCTCACCCCTTGAAGCTACCCCGGCTCCTCAACGCACCATGTGCAAGTGAGGAGGGAGACCACCCCTCCTCATAATACTCTCTGGAGTCTTCGGTAGGCCCCCCCCTCTTGTATTGAGGGGCCTTTCGTGACACACTTTCTTTTTGGAAGACCACCCGTTTTTGCCTTAGTCTCAAAAACGGGCCGAAACTTCTCCTCGGGCTAGCTCCTAGCTCTGGTATCCAAATGGGACGTGCGCGCCCATTTTCGACATCAACTCTTTGAGTACATATCGATGGACTACCTACTTGCCTCACTAAGATCTGTCCTGAGGGAGATATGGCCCTCAGAACATTCTGTGTCCTGGGAGGCAACATTCCCGAGTCCCGAAGTCCCGACCACATTGAGGAGCCATATCTCTTAAATTATTGCTATGCTCATCATGAGCCTTAGCATTCTAGAAAGCCCTTGTCATTAGCTTTCCAACAACATGCAACATGCCGCCCTATACGAAGGTCGAAACATTGAGTCCCGAAAGGCAACACTCCCGAGTCCCGTAGTGTCCCGGAACGTGCTCCAACCTTTGGAGAGTCATATCTCATGACTCACAACTCCAAATCGCGCGTTCTTTGGAATTATGGGTGCGTGGTTGAACAACGTTTCGAACCATGTAAAGCACACCACCAAGTTCGTCCCGAGCACAACGCCATTGCGTGCTGTTTGCTCGGGACTCTCCTTGGTCACCTCACCTTGTCTCGTGCCAAGCCCGGGGCGTCACTCCCGGGGTCCTCTCGGCTCACCACGGTGTTCAGGCATCCTTTGGAAAGTGATATGACACTCACCCCCACCAAACAGCGTCGATGCCCCCATCGACAATCTCCCTTGTCGGCAGTATCAAGTTCTTGAGGTAGCCGCCTCCTTGGCACTTGCATTGCGTTCCAGGGTAGCTAGCCCCGCAATGCTCCAAGCATCCTTTTACTTGGAAAATGGCCAAGTCTCAAAGATGGCACCGGATAGGTCTATGGTCCTTTCGACCCAAGGACTTTCGTTGGAAGCACCCACATAAACTAGACCTATTGTCGCAACCCTTGCTAGCTCACCTTAGCTTACACCAACTTTTTCCCAACTCTAGCAAGTGTCACGAGCGCTAACTCTGCACATCCCCCACATGCACAAAGTTAGCTCTCCATACCAACCACCAAGCTCACCGCTTGGTTATCAATCCCTCCTACTCATGCAACCGGGACTCAACCCCTTCGTAGGTAGCCAATGGTTAGGTGCGGACTTCCACTTATGTCCAAGGCCCAACTTGGTGGCACTCCCATACCACGCGGCCTAACCGCACTTGGTGGTGTCTCCTCACCACCGCCCATGACCACCATGGTGACCCCAAGGCCACCAAGTAATCACAACGCCGGCGGTGAGACACCACCCCACATCGGTAGCACTCATGGTCCTCATTTTGCCTATATGAGTCCCCGTGGTGAAGCCCCAACACTAGCTCCCCCACCGGGACTCACCTTGTCCTTATGAGCCACCGTGGTGAAGCCCCAACACTAGCTCCACCCACCGTGCCTCATTTTGCACTTTGAGTCCCCATGGTGGAGCCCCAACACTAGCTCCACCCATTGGGACTCACCTTGGCTTGGGAGTCCCCATGGTGAGGCCCCAACACTAGCCACACCACTCGGGACTCCCACCTTGGTCACCACCAAGGCACCATGGGAGTGGGGAGGGAGACCAGCCCTCCCCATAGTATACTCTGTGGGATTCGGCAGCCCCCTGGTCCTAGGTGAAGGGCTGGACCCTCACACCTCTTAGTTTTGGAAGACCACCCAATCTCCCAATGCCTTAGCCGCTGGAAGGCCCCGGAGACTTCCCGAACCTTCCAGGGCTCGTATCTACCTCGTCCCGCATCCAAACGCGACGAGCGACCACTCTATCGACATCTACTCGTCAAGTAGATGCCGATAGACACCTTACTTGCCTCATTCCGACAAGTATTGAGGGAGTTATGCCCCTCTGAAGATTCGGGAGTCCCGGGCCAGCTTCCCAGTCCAGCACTGTCCCTGGACAGTACTCCCTTTAGTCCCACAATCTTCCAACTCCCATAACTTTTAGCTCACACCTCCAACTGAGGTGCTCCTTAGCATCCCGGAATCGTGGCAACATGAGCTTCCATAATCTCATGTCCATTCCCTCGTGGCTCCTAGTCTCCGTGGGTGAGAGGCGTCTCCAACGCCCGGGGTCCTCTCCCACACTAGGCCCACTTAGGTTCCCTTCACCTTGGCACCCCAAGGCCCGGGCGTCACTCCGGTGTCCCCCTTGGGCCCTTGGTGTTGCGGGCACTCCTCAAGGAGAGGTGCGCGACACTCACCCCCACCTAATGGAGTCGATGCCCTCATCGACTATACTTGTAGTCGGTCACACCAACTCTTGGGTTGCCATCCCCATTGGTGCAGCATTGTGTTTCACCAGGGCGCGACCCCCACAATGCACTCTCAAACTTTGGCAAAGTCTCAAAGGTGTCGTCACTAGGTGGTCCATTTAGAACCCTGGACTTCTTCCAAGGCAACTAAATTACTCTAGACCCACCTACTTTGAGACCCTCTTGGATTTCCCTTACCTTGGCTCTCCAAGTTAGGCTCCACTAGCCTAACACTTCTTCCTTGACTACTAGGCTGGACCTCAATGCTTCCACCAAGTTGTCTTGGTTGCAAACCCAAGATGGCTTTTACACCACGACTCGATCGCACGGGGGTAATGCCAAGTTCCGCCCAACTCGGATCCCACTATCTCTTTCGAGGCATGGGTTCATGACTCCCATGCACTAGCTTGCACTAGTTTGTGGGAGTGGCGCTTTTATGAGCACGCGCCATTACCTTGTCCCCGCCCGGACAAGCCCAAGGCCAAGGGACTTCATGGTTTTATCCACTCTTTCTCCTAGCCTTGGTCCCCATTACTCGGCCTTCCCAACTCGGTTTCACATCTCTATTCCCCCTCTTCCACCAACTTAGCACAAGTACAAGACTAGGACTCCATCTCATACTCTTCTCTTTGCACACACCAAAGCCAAACTTTATTGCCAAATCCAAAGAACAAGTACAAGTGTTGTGGATCTACGCCCAAGCTACAAGTCATCCTCCCCCACTACGGAGATTGATGTCCCCATCAATGCCTACGTTGCTTCTTGTTGGAGCTCCTATGCTTCTCAAAGTTCTCCACCACCTCCTTAGCATTCACCATGTCCTTTGCCGCCACCCACGTTGCTTCTTTCTCGTGGTATCCTCGCCACTTCACAAGGTATTTCTTGCTCTTGTTTTTGAGGTTCCTACTCTTGAGGATGGCCTCTACCTCATATTCCAAATGTTGTCCAACCAACTCTGGTGGTGGCGAATCACTTGCTTGCGATCCGGCCACAAGGTATCCTCCTTGAATGGCTTTAACAATGAAACATGGAATGTTGGATGCACTTTGATCTCGGGTGGTAGCTCCAACTTATACACATCTTTGAACACCCGTTCCACAATGGGAAACGGACCCGCAAACTTGGACATGAACTTTGGAGTGAGGCCTTCGGGCATGGTGAAGTTCTTCACATTCAACAACACCTTTTGTCCCACCTCATACTCCACTTCACGTCTTCCGGCATTGACTTGCTTCTCATAGCGCCTTCTTGCCTTCTCCAACAACAACTTGGTTTTTTCCAACATATGTTCCCGCTTCTTGGCCAAGTCTTCACCATCTTGGTTGAACTCGGTGTTGAATGTGCCCCCTCGAGAGCTAAGTCGGCGGGTTGGAGTGGCTCCACTCCATAGGCCACTTTGAAAGGTGACTCCTTAGTCGCCGAGTGTGTGGCCGCATTGTAATCGAACTCCGCCAACCCCACATAGTCTACCCAATCACGTTGGTCCGCACTCACAAAGTTCCTCAAGTATTGGTTCAAGACCCCATTCACCCTTTCGGTTTGCCCATCTGTTTGAGGATGAAAGGCGAGTGCTAAATGTCAACTTGGTTCCCACCTTCCTAAAGAAGTGTCTCCAAAATGCACTTGTGAACTTTGGGTCTCGATCGACACAATCACTCTTGGCAACCCGTGATGCTTCCACCATGCATCGAGAAAGATCTTGGCGGTCTCAAGCGCGATTCGGTTCCTCTAGTTGGCACCATATGAGCCAACTTGCTAAACCGATCCACCATCACTAAGATGGCATCATACCCTTGCGACTCGGGAAGGCTTGTGATGAAGTCCATAGACACACTATGCCAAGGACCCGGCGGAATTGGCAATGGTTGCAACAAGCCCGCTTGCTTTTGATATGAAGCCCGGTTAAGTTGGCACTTCACACAAGTCTTCACAAAGTGGGTTATGTCATCTTTCATCCCCGGCCAATAGTACCTCCTTGACACCGTTGCAATGGTAGCCTTTTCTCCCCTATGGCCGGCTATGGGACTATCATGTTCCTCCTTCAAAACCAACAATCTAAGCTTGCCTTGAGGAACATACACCCTACTTTGCTTATACTTGAGCAATCTATTCACCAACTTGATCTCCTTGAGCTTCTTGCCCTTCCTAAGATCACCAAGCATTTGTTGTGCCTCGGGGTCCTTCATGTACCCCTCTCTTATCCGCCGTTCCCAATTGCCTTCACCCTTATACATGAGCCGCAAGACTTGGGTGGTGCTCATGGCATGAAACTCTTCCTTTCTACTTAGCGCATCCGGCACCACATTGTCACGGCCCGGTTTGTGGATCAAGTCCACATTCATGAGCGCCAAAGTATCATGCCACCTCAATTGTTTGGCACTCATTTGTGCTTGTGTCTCAAAATACTTCAAAGACACATTATCGGTGTAGACCTTAGTCTTGTGCAACCCCAAGTAATGTTGCCATGTCTTCAAACAATGCACCACCGCAAAGAGCTCCTTCTCGTGAGTTGGCCATCTCCTTTGACACCCATCCAACTTCTTGCTCTCATAGGCAATTGGCCTACCATCTTGCATCAAGACGCCTCCAATGGCAAAGTCACTTGCATCTGTGTGGACCTCAAAGGGCTTATCAAACTCAGGGAACTTCAACACTGGTGGAGATGACAACTTGTTCTTGAGTTCCTCAAAGGCTTGGTAGCAAAATTCATCCCATACTTGGTTCACCCCTTTTTCAACAAGTCGGACAAAGGCTTGGCAATCTTAGAGAAGTTGCGTATGAAGCGGCGATAGTAGTTTGCTAGGCCAAGGAATGACCTAAGTCCCTTTTGTGTAGAAGGCCGCTTCCACTCTTGAATTGCCTTCACCTTCTTCATGTCCGGCTTGATTCCATCTCCGGTAACCACATGGCCCAAGAACTCCATCTCAAGTTGTGCAAACTCACTCTTTTCCCCATTAGCATAAAGCTTGTTGTCTCTAAGCTTCATGAGTCTTGCCTCAAGGTGCCTTGCATGTTCCTCGGCCGTCTTGGAAAACACCAAGATGTCATCGATGTAGACAATCACAAAGTCATCCATTTCCTCTCGAAAGATGGTGTTCATAAGGGTTGTGGATGTTGAGGGTGCATTGCACAACCCAAAGGGCATCACAAGGAACTCATAAGACCCATACCTTGTGCGGCACGCGGTCTTTTCCACATCCGCATCCGCAATGCGGATTTGGTAGTAACCCGACTTCAAGTCTATGCGACTAAAGTACTTAGCTCCCGCCAATCTATCAAAGAGATCATCAATTCGAGGCAAAGGGTAGTTGTTCTTGATGGTCACCTTATTCAAGGCCCTATAATCAATGTACATCCTAAGCTTGCCATCCTTCTTGTCCACAAAGAGGACCGGTGCACCATATGGTGACTTGCTTGGTCTCACATAACCCCTTTCCAACAAGTCGTTTAGTTGCTTCTTTAGCTCCATCAACTCTTTTTGGTTTAACCGATAAGGTGCCTTAGAAGGTGGCTCGGCTCCGGTAGCACCTCGATCTTGTGATCCACTTCTCTTCTTGGGGTAGCTCTTTGGGTAACTCATTGGAAAGCACATCCTTGTACTTGGCCAACACCTCTTGAATTTCTTTGGGAAGTGGTTGTTGCACCCCTTCCCCTCATGCCCAAGTTGCTCTTCACGAGCCATCACCACAAATTGATGTTCCAACATTTGGTCTAAAGAGACCAAGTTTAATTTGCCCCCCGCTATTGAAGGGCCACGAGTTAACTTCAACACTAACTCCTTGCCATCACGGCGCACCACTAACCGTGTTGGCTTGCGCCTCACATCCACTGTGTGCGCCTCAAAGAAGGTATCCCCTAAGATGAGGTCTACCTCATCCATCTCACATAATGTGAAATTCTCAACAAACTCCAATGTCCCACACTTCAAGGTCACTTGCAACGCCACTTCCTCCGTCTTGTGCGGTTCGCCCTTTGCAAAACGCACATTGATGGGCTTGCTTGCCTTTTGCAGTGGCAAGCCCAACTCCCTTGCTAGTTTGGGACTCATGAAGGAGTGCGTTGCCCTCGTATCAACCAAACATGAGACATCTTTGTTCTTCACTTGGGCCTCAAGAAACAAGAGGCCCGGCCTTGGCTTGAGGCTACTTGCCTTGGCCACAAAACCTCCTTCTAGTATGCGGTCTTCAACACAAGCAAGACTTGCAATGGTACTCACCTTCTTGTCGGGGCACTCCGCAATGAAGTGGCCAATCTTGCCACAACCATGGCACCTCTTGGCCTTGGTGTCATCACCTTTGTCTCCCCCTTTAGATGGCTTTCCCCCTTGGTGTTTCCTTTTGTTAGAGGCTCCACCATCCACTTGTCCCTTGTGTTTGTTGCCAAAGCCAAACTTCTTGCGCTCTTTGCCTCGAGCCGCATTCCTATTTGATCCACTTTGTTGAGAGGGGCCACTTGACTTCCTCTCGGGTCCATCAGCCTCAATCCTTTCAACAATCTTGATGATGCCCGCCACATCCTCAGGAAGTTTTGGGAACTTGAACAAGGCATCCACCACCCACTTTTGAAGCCCACCCAAAAAGATGCACTTCTTAGAGAACTCATCCATCTTGGGTGTGGCATTCATTTGGGCATTGAAGTCACGCACATAGGCCTTGAGAGACCCAGTGTGCCTCATTTGCACCAAGTTCATGCCTTCCCTCAACTCCTGATACTCTGGTGTGAAGCGTTCACTCAACAAGTCTTTGAAGCCACCCTAAGTCAAGTTTGCCACCAACTCCGGCTCTTGCTCCTTTTTGCTTGTCCACCATTGAAGAGCATGATCCTTGAGAAATGTCACCGCAATGGAAACCTTGTCCTCCTCATCCGGCTTTTGGACATCATAGTAGTTATCCATCTCAAGAAGGAATTCCTTCACCTTCCTTGCCTTACCAAGTTCCGAGAAGGTGCTTGGCATGTTTACCTTAGCCAACTTTTTGGTGGAAGATGAAGGTCGGGACCCTTGCATCATGAGGTGTTCAATCAACCTCTCTTGGCGATCCCTTTCTTCCTTCCCACGCTTGAGCTCTTGATTCACGGAGTCCATGAACTCAAGCATTCTCATTTGGAAAGCCAATTGAGGATCTTGTTTTTCCACCCCTTGGGAAGACTCTAGGCGTCTCGACCTAGAGCGCTCCTCTTCACCCAAGGGCTCCTCTTGAAGTGACAATTCCATTTGCTCATTGCCCTCACTAGTGGCGACTTGCTCATTGGAGTCATGAGAATGAGCCTCACTTGTAGGATCGGGGTCTTTGTTCCCCCTCGTGCGTGGCCGCTTGGAAGCTCCAGGCTCATCACCCTCAATGGTCTTCTTCTTGCCCATTGCTCCCTCACAACTTTGCACTTGGGTACTAAAAGCCTGCTCGATGCAAAGTGTCGCAACCCTTGCTAGCTCACCTTAGCTTACACCAACTTTTTCCCAAATCTAGCAAGTGTCACGAGCGCTAACTCTGCACATCCCCCACATGCACAAAGTTAGCTCTCCATACCAACCACCAAGCTCACCGCTTGGTTATCAATCCCTCCTACTCATGCAACCGGGACTCAACCCCTTCGTAGGTAGCCAATGGTTAGGTGCGGACTTCCACTTATGTCCAAGGCCCAACTTGGTGGCACTCCCATACCACGCGGCCTAACCGCACTTGGTGGTGTCTCCTCACCACCGCCCATGACCACCATGGTGACCCCAAGGCCACCAAGTAATCACAACGCCGGCGGTGAGACACCACCCCACATCGGTAGCACTCATGGTCCTCATTTTGCCTATATGAGTCCCCGTGGTGAAGCCCCAACACTAGCTCCCCACCGGGACTCACCTTGTCCTTATGAGCCACCGTGGTGAAGCCCCAACACTAGCTCCACCCACCGTGCCTCATTTTGCACTTTGAGTCCCCATGGTGGAGCCCCAACACTAGCTCCACCCATTGGGACTCACCTTGGCTTGGGAGTCCCCATGGTGAGGCCCCAACACTAGCCACACCACTGGGACTCCCACCTTGGTCACCACCAAGGCACCATGGGAGTGGGGAGGAGACCAGCCCTCCCCATAGTATACTCTGTGGGATTCAGGCAGCCCCTGGTCCTAGGTGAAGGGCTGGACCCTCACACCTCTTAGTTTTGGAAGACCACCCAATCTCCCAATGCCTTAGCCGCTGGAAGGCCCCGGAGACTTCCCGAACCTTCCAGGGCTCGTATCTACCTCGTCCCGCATCCAAACGCGACGAGCGACCACTCTATCGACATCTACTCGTCAAGTAGATGCCGATAGACACCTTACTTGCCTCATTCCGACAAGTATTGAGGGAGTTATGCCCCTCTGAAGATTCGGGAGTCCCGGGCCAGCTTCCCAGTCCAGCACTGTCCCTGGACAGCACTCACTTTAGTCCCACAATCTTCCAACTCCCATAACTTTTAGCTCACACCTCCAACTGAGGTGCTCCTTAGCATCCCGGAATCGTGGCAACATGAGCTTCCATAATCTCATGTCCATTCCCTCGCGGCTCCTAGTCTCCGTGGGTGAGAGGCGTCTCCAACGCCCGGGGTCCTCTCCCACACTAGGCCCACTTAGGTTCCCTTCACCTTGGCACCCCAAGGCCCGGGCGTCACTCCGGTGTCCCCCTTGGGCCCTTGGTGTTGCGGGCACTCCTCAAGGAGAGGTGCGCGAGAGGTGAAGTACAAGCCATTGGAATACAACCATTGAATAGAAATTATCAACTACTACTACTCAGGATAAGGGGAAAACTATGAAGAATATTGAAACAAACAATGCGAGAAGTTGTGCAATGCAAACTGAACGACAAACAATCATGCATAAATGCAATCGAGAAACACGTAGGCGAAGGTAGAAGGCGAGCTGAAGGAAGCGCGGAGAACTCAAATACGTCGACGGAGTTCGGCACACTGAGAGATTGAAAAAAGAATCATTCCGTCCTGGATTTCGAAGGTCATTGCGTAGCGCAATGCCGTTTTTGCGCTATCCCGGAAATAGGAAATGAGAGAGAATTGACGTTTGGATAATTGAAAATTGGCGGGAACTGAAGTCTCGACAAATAAAAATGGGCGCGAACTGAAGTGTCAGCAGTTAATAATGGGCGGGAATAAAAGGGCCGACATTTGAAAATTGGCGAGTTTGGGGTTAGGGTTAGGGGTAGGGTTATATGGTTTAGGGTTTAGGGTTTAGGGTTAGGGTTTAGGGATTAGGGTTTAGGGTTTAGGTTTAGGGTTTAGGTTTAGGGTTTAGGGTTTAGGATTTCGGATTACTGATTACAAGAGTGTGATAATTGTTATTGGTCAAAAAAATGTTAATCTTTATACACCTAATGTGAGGTATACTATGTTAGCAAACACTCGAATGACACTGTAAAGTTTTAGTAAAATTACTTGGAAGCAATACAATAGATACGAATTCCAATTTGATATTTTTGTGAATCGAGTATCCTTAACCTCAAACCTTTCTTTCTAAATAAAGTTCTTATAAAATAAATCCGATTCAATATTTACCTTAAGGTGAAGTCTTATTAAGTATTAAGCTATTATCTTTTCTATAAGTTAAACACTACAAACGTTTTTGTGTGTATGCACTTGCTAACAATTCTTAATTGAATGTTGATTATTATACACTTTAAATTAATTCTATCATATGCAATATCTTGTTAAAAATTGTACGAGTAAACATAATTTTTATTAAATTCTGTTTACTTATTTGTATATACGTAATAAATTTGATAATTATATATAATTTAATATAATAAATGATATTTATTACATATTATATTATATACTATTTATCTATAAACGAATAATATACCTTTCAAATTGTAAATTCATACAATGTAAATATAATCTTAGTATATTATTGGGAGTATCAAATTTATTCAGCTATAAACAGTAATTATGAAATCAAATATTTTAACTTTAAATTTTAAATGAAATCTTCAAAGTAATCTAGAATGAAAAATTTATACAGTTTGATAAGTAAATTTGTAAATCTTGTTAAATACACTTTGGAATATTGAATAAAAGAAGTTTTAATATACATAAAATTTTGTATCTAAACTTAATGGCATTCTATATATGCTGGTATATATGTGATTTAATTGTTTTTAACATAAAGCTTACCAAAATAAGATTAGTTTTGAACGTTTTAATTTGATTTGTAGATGTTAAATCTTACAATTGGATTTTGTATTGAAATGTTCAAAATCAATTGCAAATATGGACATCTTTTCGTTTGAAATATGCATTTATCAAATACAATCAATACATTCATTGATCTTTAATGTTGAAATTCTATTCTGCAAATTTCAGTAACTTTCAAATTATATATTAACTATCGTCTCAAAATGCATTTCAATGACTTTAAGCATAGTGTATAATGTAAGAACTATTAATATAAGCTTTGATCGTCCAATGGCGATCAGTATCTAGGAGTTTGTACGATGTCAAAAAAAACAAATGATTGTGAAGTATGCAGAAGTGCTGAATACTTTTTTATCGAATGAACAGATTTTGTGTTTGAGTTCAAATGTTTTTTTTTTTTTTTCTATATTCACCGTCATGTACATCTCTATAAGTGATTGTAAACATTGCAAACAGAGTAAAGCCTAATGTTGGTATTGGTTATGTACTTCTAATGTACATTAGTATTGCGTTTATTCAAAAATATGAGCACTGTGACCTATATTAGACATCAAAAAAATTTGAATTTGCACTTCTGCGAGCTTTCACTTTTTTTCTTATTTAATTATGTTTATGAATCTCTTATTCTCAAATTTTGAATTCTAAAATAATATTCGAATTAATAATTCAGTTATTAACTTTTATTGTCAAATAATCTATTTATAGAAGTATCAAAAATTAAAAAATATCATATTTCATAATAATCTATATATAAACTAATATATTCTACCATAACTCTGTTCAATATCAGCTTATTCCCAAAGAACAAGTGTATTACATATGTATTAATAATCTGTTCCTAACCTTCTTTCAAATAATCTATTATATAATAGTGTATTTATTAATGTCATATACCTAAATAACATATTTATAAAATACTATATTTTTTGGATTCCCTATTATTAGTCTTCTGATGTCAATAAAAATATTAATTGAATTTTCCAAATAATCTATATATTAACCTACTATTCTCAAATACTATATTCATAAGATCATGTATTGATTGGCGTATCAGTTCACTAAATTATATATATATATTTAGTTATATTAATATATTTAGTAAATAGTCTAGTCAATAATCCCTTATTTCTATGTGTATTCAATAATTTGTTTATTAACAGTTATCTTTCAAAATACTATTATTATAAGATACAGTATCTTGTGCTGATCAATTTATTATGTGTATATTTATTTATTTCTTTACATTAACATATTTATAAAAAGTCTATAAAATATCCACTGATTCACAAATTAAATGTGTATTAAATAATCTCTTTATTAATACTTATATAATCCAATAAAATATTCATGAAAGATATTGTTTATTAACGACTAATACCAAAATAACTTATTTACCAAAAACTTATATTCTTTCTTTTATTTGTTTTGTTAAAATTAAATTTACATTTTTATTTTTTTGACATATAGTATAGGTATTATGATAGATGATGATCATTTAGATTTCTAATTTTTTATAAAAACCACATCAATTTTTTATTAGGAACTCTTGCCTTTCAATAGTAATCGCATAGATCTTTTCATACTTTATCCCAATTGAAATTTGAGTACAAGAAGTTTATTCTTGTTTTTAAAAACTTAGCGTATGTACTTCTGGTTATATTTATTTATACTAACAAACTGTTATTTGTACTTGTAAATACCCATCATCTGGAAATAGTACATACTTTAGAAGAAGAAGAAATTCATATGTATAAGACAATTCGTGGTACAAATACAGTATGTTTGTTTTACTCTGATGATCAAAAAATTACACATCCATTTCAAAGTGAAGAGCCTCATATAGAATTATTTAACTCTAAAATTGTTTTTCATGCATGTATATTGTAGGGGATAAAAACTAAAAATGCACACTTTTTGTTTACAAAACATAGGGAACAATGTACTCTCTAAATTTCGTGTTTAAAACTAAGAATTTAGAGTACTAAATTTAGTCACAATTTAGTGAAAAACTTCCATTAAAAACCTAGACATTTACTTAGTCAAAATTTGGACAAAACTTGGACACAAACATAGACAAATCTTAGTCAAAGCTTAGCCAAGAATTAGTGAAAAAATTTCTCAACACATAGTTAAACGGGAACAATATTTTGACAAATAATCAATAGAGTAAAAAAGTTTGCCATGCCCATGATCATGGGCATGGAAAAGCGACTGATGATGGGATCCTGACGTCCCACCACCGCCGACATTTCAGCAGGGGCCCATCTGTCCACTCACTGGCCAAAACCCATCTCCCCACTCACAGGCGCATTTGCTCCCACTACTCCCCTATCTCCTCCGCACTGTTCCGCACACATTCCCTTCGCTAATCCGCTGTGTTTGTCGTTTTGCGATTGCCTGATTCCTCGTTTTGCGCTTGCTTTCCTCGTTGGGTTCTGGGGTTCCCTGCTTTTGTCCTTTAGAGCTCGAGGTTGGAATTATTTCTGCCGCCATTTTGTAGTTTAGTTTGTTGGGGTTAGTTTGTTGGGGTTTGCGCGGCGCCTGGAGCTTCACCGATGTCCTGCGAGGTCCTGCGAGGGCATCAAAGCGAGCGGCAAGGTTCGCTTGGCGAAGGTCCTGCGAGTTGATTCTGCGTGGCCATCGCCGGCGCTGCCTGTTCATCGCGGCATCGGCGTGTTGCTTGTTCTGCCTTTCCATCGCGCGCCATCGCCGGTTCTGCATTTAGAGGCTTTTCGCCGCCGCTGCGAGTTTATCGCCGGTACGCTAAGGTTCGTAATTTTCTTTGCGTGCTCAGGAGGGTTTAGCACTTATGTTCTGCGGCAATTTTTGAATGAGGCTTGGTGATGTTGTACTGTATTACTGAGAGGAGCACGCATTTTAGTCGTAGTTCGTCTAGGGGGGATACATCGTTTTGCGGGTTACTGTTGTAGATCGGTAGGCGGTTGGTGATTGTGATTGCAACGGCTGGTGGCAGGTTATCGTCTCGGCCGCCCTACATTTCATGTTAGGGTACTTCACTGCTCACTTGATTGAACTGGATTTTTCACAAGTACTCTCACTGCTCACTTGATTGAACTGGATTTTACACTGTAACGAAATTTTGGAACTGTTACTTGTGAATGTAAGCTCGCGAGCGAAATAGTTGCGCACTTGTAATTAGGATTTGTTCGCTGCTTGGTGCGTTGAGGTGCGGCTGAGCAATTTGGAGTTGGTGTGTCGAGTGTGGCTGAGAAATTAGGGTTTAGTGCTTTTCGGGGATCGATGTGCACCGACAGTGTAGAACTTGTATTTGAATCGCTTGTTAATCTTTGTGCATTCGTTCGTCGACAGTGTGGAACTTCTCTAAGCTCATTTTAACCTTGAAGTCTAGCAAGTTTATTGTACTTGAAATCTATCTTAATTCTTTGATTTGCTTCTTCACGTTCTGTGTATAGAGTCACGCTTGCCCTGTAACGCAAATGCTGAATCAGAACGTGCAGATACAATTGTGGAAGATAGAATTGCTGAAAATCGGGTTTGAGATTCAATTGCTGGAAACTTGGAGATAGACGTATTTGAAGAAGAATACGAGGTAAGGTGAGACCGAAGTTACTATAAGAATCAGTCAGCTAGGACTTGTTATGATTTTTTGTATTTTTGTATTCTCGCTTTCGTTGTTGTGGATTGTTCATAGCACTTCCTTTCAAGATTCAATGCTGATGCTATAGCTTAAAGCTCGTACATGTTTAAATTTCACGTAAGGTGCAGCATGTTATGCTGGATTGCTTAATATTGTTAAAAGAAAGCCCACGCTTCCGATTCGAAAAAAGTATTCATTAACCTCTGATTTGAAGTATAAATGTATTCACTAAACTCTGAATAATACACCACAAATGCTGACAAGCAAACGTAGTTCCTCATAGACCTCCACAATCCATGATCAATCACATTCTTGTGCAGGTCAAGCCCAAGCGAAGTGCATCAGAGAAGTCCATTGCCGAGTATAGAAGAAAAATGGCAGACAGGTGATCATCATCATCAGCAAAACCCCACTAAAACACACTGTAGTTCAGCTAGAGCAGAGAAGAAAAAGCCCTTAGAAAAATATGCCCCCTACATAGAAGCGGCTGCAGTTTAGCTCGAGACAAGCTAAACTGTAGTTGACAAATGCTTCTGCAATTTAGCTCGACTCGAGCTAAACTGTAGATAAGACTACCTACACAGTTTAGCTCGAGTCGAGCTAAACTGTACGCAATAAATGCTTCTACAGTTTAGCTCAACTCGAGCTACACTGTAGCTGACACTACCTACATAGTTTAGCTCGAGTCGAGCTAAACTGTACTCGACTAATGCTTCTGCAATTTAGCTCCACTCGAGCTAAACTGTAGATAAGACTACCTACACAGTTTAGCTCGAGTCGAGCTAAACTGTACGCGATAAATGCTTCTACAGTTTAGCTCAACTTGAGCTAAACTGTAACTGACAGGCCTCTACAGTTTAGCTCGAGTCGAGCTAAACTGCTGCCCATGTTAAGAACGGACTCCTAATTACGACGCAGTTCAAGGTTCAAGAAACAGGGTTTGCATGACCGAATTGACAATGACATATGCATAACACACTATAGTTAAGCTAGAGTTTCAAGAAACTTCTCTAAGAATACAAAAAAGCCTAAACAGATCCGGCTACAGTTTAGCTCGACTTGAGCTAAACTGTAGAAGCATTTGTCGCGTACAGTTTAGCTCGACTCGAGCTAAACTGTGTAGGTAGTCTTATCTACAGTTTAGCTCGAGTCGAGCTAAACTGTACTCAACAAATGCTTCTGCAATTTAGCTCGACTCGAGCTAAACTGTAGATAAGACTACCTACACAGTTTAGCTCGACTCGAGCTAAACTGTAATTGACAAATCTCTACAATGTAGCTCGAGTCGAGCTAAACTGCTGCCCATGTAAAGAACGAACCCCTAATTACAATGCAGTTCAAGATTCAGGAAACAGGGTTTGCGTGACCGAATTGACAATGAAATCTACATAACACACTAGTTACGCTAGAGCAAACTAGAAACTTCTCTAAAAATACAACAAAGCCTAAACAGATCCGGCTACAGTTTAGCTCGGGTCAAGCTAAACTATAGATGACACATGCCTCTACAGTTTAGCTCGACTCGAGCTAAACTCTAGAGGTGAAGGTAGGTGTGACATACAGTTTAGCTCGAGTCGAGCTAAACTGCTGCCCAAGTTAGGACGCAGTTCAAGGTTGAAGGTTTAAACTTTATTGAAATGACATTAGATCTAAAGTATAGATAGCCTGGTAGATTGAAGCCTGCAGTTTAGTCCGAGTCGATTTAGCCTGCTCACAAACCACTAGGCTGCAGTTTAGCTCGACTCAAACTAAACTGCAAGTAGTAGTAGGAAGGATAAACTAAGCTTCATGTATATCCAAACCGTTACCATCAACTAACACACTCTCTCTTCACAGTCAGGAGAAGGCAAGAGTTCAGGAGGCGCTACAGCACTTCTTCAAACTTAGGCCATCGGATGTTGACGAGGACGATGGCGACGACATGAAGCAGTTGGACTGCTGGGAATTCAAAGACCCATCCAAGGTTGCATCCTGGTTTGCGAGATGGATTCCATGGACAGCATTCCTGACCCTCGTCGTGACCTACAAAGGAGACGTCACAGAGCCCATGACAATCGACATGGACTCAAAGCTCACGGACTTCGACCACGAATCGGAGAAAGAAGTCATTGCTACATGCAGAACCTTCAAAGAGAAAGAGAAGGAGTCTGCTTACAACTACACCATCCTGATAGACATTAAGCGAACGCGCTTTGACTTGGAGCAGTTAGTGGAGAGTTTAGAGGCGTCCAGTTTTGATGACGTGAAAACCACACTAAAACAGGACTTGCTCAATAAAACCTGGCAAACTAAGCAAGGGGGAGATCTCAGAGCAAAGCAGCTTGCAGTCAAATTGCGATTTGTAATTTTGCATCTGACACACGGTGACGTTTTGGCAAAGACTATAACCCTCAAAGGAAAAGCTCCACTGGAGGGATCTGGGCTGACTGCAACGGGGAGTGGCGTAGAGAGCAGGACCCCCTTACGCCCGCAACGTGCAACAAGACCTGCGGCTACAGCTACCACTACTTTTGACTCGCCTGCGAAGAAAAGAGAAGCTCTAGTGAAGAAGTCGGCCGAGGCGAAGAAGAAGAAGAGCATGCTCATCCCCAAATAGGATGCTTTTACGGCTTTGAACGAAGCGATTACTGCCATTCCAAAGAACGTTAATACCGTGGAGGAAATCGACTTCGAGAACGTGAACCTCATCTATCAGAAGTTCTTCACAGACTGTGAGGATGCTTTCGTCTTTCCTGAACCTGACACGAAGATGGAGATCGACACGATGAGGATGTTCGAGTCCTCTTCGCAATGGACAATCCAGGCATTCGAAAAGAAGAGCAAGACGGACTTGATGAATTTCCTCATCAATATGCCTGACAGATTGCAGAAGCAAACGATCTGCGTAATGCCCAAGTTAGACGTGAAGCCAAACGGCCTGGAGGATATGCAGGACTGCAACTTCTCGATAATCAACGGCCAACACAGTGTTGCCGCCTCGAAGCAGATGCTTGAGTCCAAAGTCCTGGAAACGATTCGTAAGGACTTTCAGGTGTGGTCAGCTTTCGTAGTTTGGACAAAGGATGAAGCCAAGCTCCGCAAGATTTTGGCGTTTTACAACAGAGTGAACCATTTCACTCCGTTTAAGCCGACATGGGCATCGAACATCCTTGCCGCCCGGACCGTATGGCAGAACTATGGGCGCCCCCCAAACAGACATGCAGCAGCTAGGGTGGCGGACAAACGAGTGCAAACAAAGCAAATTGTGTCACAATACGCAAATTTTGACGTACGTATTACCTCAAGTCCCATAGCAACTCTACCTTCTTTGATTATGAACAACTTCCTGTGGCAGTTTAGCTCGACTCGAGCTAAACTGATGTTAGTTTAGCTCGAGTCGAGCTAAACTGTCATTGCAGTTTCATCATGTTCTACATTTAAATCTAAATTGCTTCTAACCATGTAGGGCGCACTGGTGTTATATTTATTGTGCGATTTTTTTATCAATATCAATTTAACTCGACTCAAGCTAAACTGATAACAGTCTAGCTCGAGTCGAGCTAAACTGTCGCTGCTGCTTATTGAACCCAACACTTCTTATACTCAACTGCTTCTGAATTTCGGATGCGCACTTTAGCGCGACTCGAGCTAAAGTGATCACTCTCTTGTACTCCGAAATCTTACACTACTTCTATAGCGTTGCAGAAATTTGTTGAATCTATTCGATAAAGGTTCGCCATGATTGATGTTGCCAAGGCCCAAGTAGAAGTGAAGAACAAGGTCTTGTCCCTCACGAATGAGCTAAAGCTCGTCACCTTTCCTGATGATCTCTAGAACCTATGGGCAGATTTAATTGGAAGTGTCGCCCAAAGGACCCTTATCGACCCCTACTCCCTGAGGATGCTCTGTGACAAAACAAGGTTAAAACCAGACAACGACCAAACCCTGTCCAGGGAATTTTTTAAGAACCTCGGTAACCTTTCAATGTCGGATCACAAGAAACTCTGTCACATATGCTCAATAGGTCAGGTCCGTCTTAGAAACTGGAATATCTGAAGGTTACCCTGAAACACCCAGCAACCCTACTTGAACATTGCAACTCCGTCAAGGAGTACGTTGAACGGTTGAAGCGTAAGGCGACCGCCCAACTTCAGATCCACAAGATCCGACCCGCACTCGGGATCTTCAAGAATAACGAGTTTGACGTGGTTGCGTGGAAGAAATTTAAAAAGAATTACCACGTCACCAAGGCTTGGAAGCGCGCACTCTTGGAATGGGGTATCCTTGATAAATAATACGCGGATCAGAGGCAAACCCAGCACAGGAATAGCAGCTGCAAGGATCTCTCTCCCTACGCAAAGAGGTTCTTCGAGGTGTTTTTGGAAAAGCGCGAGAAGTTTAAAGGCCCTGTTGGTAGTATTATATTCCGTTCCTTCCATCGCAAAACACCACATAAGCTTGTAGATTGGCTTGAGAACTCATGGCCGGAGGTTGCACCTGACATGAACGTTGGAATCATCGATTTCAGACTGGTTCCGGGTAGTGGTAGTATTAGCACCTCCGATTCCTCGCCTGACCACCCATTCTTCAAAATGTTCATGGCGATCTTATCGTCCCAAAACAAGCCAGCTCTCACAGATATACCGTGCTCATTATTTATTTGCGGGGATGACGGTGATTACGCGCAAGTTGAGGCGTTTGCGACAAATCTTGCCTACTTCCCAGGGTCAAACTATAAGCTGATTCCATCATTGTACTACCCATCCCCGCACGAACGGATCGCTGGATTCAATGCGAGAGCAAAGCAAGCCTCGGAGCCCGTGCGTCTTCTCTTCATGATTAGGGTAAACGTGAAACTCGCGGAATTGCCAGCGACCGAGTATTGCGCCCCAAAGCACGCGCTTTACGAGAAGTCGCGGAAGTACAACGAGTCTCGGTATCACATGTACCCGATCGAGTTGAGGATGGATTTTTATTTGCACGTTATCCAGCTTTTCTGCCAGGAGCAGGAGAGTATTTTTCTTGTCTACGCCGACGGAAAAGTAGTCTGTGCAAGCGTGGTAAGCTTCCCAATAATTTAGCTCGAGTCAAGCTAAACTGTCACACTCAGTTTGTAATCGTGAGATTCCCTACAGTTTAGCTCCACTCGAGCTAAACTGTCACTCAGTTTGTTATCGTAGGATGTCCTAAGGTTTGGCTCGACTCGAGCTAAACTGTCATACCTAAATAGACATCATGTGACCCTCACACTTTAGCTCGACTCGAGCTAATTTGTCATTTTTATTTTGCAAACATGTCCGCTCAAACTTCACAGCAATTTCGTTTTCTAAGTTGCTGTATTTATTGTAGATGCTGTCCCCGAACGCCTACTCCATATTCGACGCTGAAGATAAAGAGGACATCGACGACGCGTACAAGGAAGGGCTTACTCTTGATTCCACTGACTTCTCCGTGAATGGATATTTTGGCGACAAAGAGGAGTTTCTAGAGGTCGGGGGCATGCTCTTGAAGGGCAAGCACAAAGCTGTTGCGTCCTTGGATGCCCTAGACGATGAGGCGGACGTCCCTGACCGGGAGGATTCTGAGTCAAGCGGAAGGCTACATCACGGTGTAGGCAGCACTTACAGCCTTGGTTCCGGAGGAGATGACTCCGCTGCAGTCAAAGAGGATGACATGGAGTTGGACACGACCCCTCGGACACCGCAAGAGTCGCGTACTACTCCTGGGCGAGGAGGCGGCAAGGTGGGTAAAAAGGGGAACCGTAATCCCATGTCAAAGGACTCACCCTCAAGTAGGTTCAAGGCTGAGGAGAGTGCCGAATTCACAGCACTACAGCGGAAGTTCGAGGAGGAGACGGCACACCGGAGGAAATTAGAAGAGATCCTTGCGCAGCAGCAAATTGCGCAGAAGGAACGCGATAAAATGGACCAGGAACGCCATGCCCAGATGATGGAGATGATGCAGGTCTTATCTTCCGGCAAGCCACTAACTTTGGTTGAAACAATGGCAATCACTACTGCTCAGAGTAATAATGCAGGTGCTACACATGCTGGTCCTACTACTTCGCAACCACTCTCGTCCTTGCCGCCTCCAACTACCGAGCCTTCCGTGCCTACGCCTTCCTCGCCTACACCTGAATTACGACATGTGGGTGACGCAGAAGAAGAATCTACAGGTCCTCCTTCAACTTAGATTTTGGATCGAGTGTATACTATTTTAGCTGTAAATGCCGGAAAACACATATACATGTGAAATTTTGTATCAAACTCTGAGACATTTTTTTGTAATTAATACAGGCCTTTACAATTTTGCAGTTTGGCTCGACTTGAGCTAAACTGTTGCCCTTTTTCCATCTGCTTCATGTTGGCTCCCATATTCTATTTCCTCCATCCTATTGTTTCCACGAACTTGTATTGCGCTGCCAGATGTTGATTTGGATGACAAAGCAATCGATGTTCCAGTCATGGATGATGTCACGCTTGAATGTTATCGCCATGAGCGGGCTCCATCGCTAGAGGACACACTTAAAATCCATGATGTCTCACATACAGAGAATGTAGTTGGTGTCCGTGATGAGATAGATTGCACTCAGCAGTCACTCAGGTCAATGGGTGTCCAAGTTGACTTAGAAGGGAGCAATTATGATAATCAGGTATATTCAATTCCACACACTCTGCTCTCACCCATGGCCTTGTTGCGATGTATTACATGATTCTGACCTTGAATTCATCGCACCAGTGACAAAAAATCCCCAGTAATTTTGTCGTGGTGTGCCGTTTTCATTTCAGGGCAACGATGCATCGGTCAATGATCTAAGTTCTAGAGAAGGCATAGGTCGAGTTCCAAGGAAATCCTCCGGTACTTGGTTAAATATTATTCTCGACCTTAATGGTATCCTGTGCAATTGCACACCATTTTGGGAAGCTAAAGGATACAGAAACCGTCACTTCCGTGTTCACTCGGCCACGTTGCCAACCAAGGTGGGGAAGAAGCTTATATGGGTGAGGCCCAACTGTAAGGACTTCCTCTCTTGGGTGGCATCGTTTGCTACCATCACGGTTTAGAGTCGATGATGAGAACAACCACGGACGCCATTTGTGATTTTCTCTTCGGTCCTATAAACCCTATAAGGCCCTTACGAATTCTTGGTCAAGAAGACTGTGACATGATCCCCTTGAAATCTGGTGGGAGCCGACCATTGTTCATGAAGGAACCGGGAACTCAGAAGTCTATCTTCCTTAAGACCTTGTCAACTCATCTCTTCAATAGCTTTGATGGTTTTTATACGGAGGCTAATACGCTCATCATAGATGATAGTCCGGTTAAGCACGTGCTTAATCAGCGGGAAAATGTTCTTTTACTACCGTCTTAATCTCACAAGGACAATAGGGCACACGAGGATTCTATTTTGTTAGATGAGGTTTTGCCGTATCTCTTAGAGCTCCATGAGTTTGACGGTCCCCTTAGCAAGTTTCGGTCATCGTTTCCATTTGGACGTGCCATGTTATATGATGATCAAGGTTGTCATATCGGGCGTGTTGAGGCAATCGGGCGGACAAAACGGACGTACGAGTTGTCGCGGACGGACGGGCGTGCCCGCCCACCTTGATAGTAGGAGGCGTGTAATTTTTTCATGGGTTAGAAACTTTGCAGTAAAAAGCCACGTAGGATGTGACGTGTAAGTCCATTGTGGTGTCGGGGCGGGTGAAATTGTGCCATGGCGGGTGAACTTTTGTTAGGGCGGGTGAACTTTTTAGGGGATGGGTGAACTTTAGAGGGGGCGGGTTACATTGGTGGCGGGCGGGTGAGGGGAAGGGGGCGGGTGACTAAGGTGCGGGGCGGATGAGGGGTTGAAGGGGCGGGGAGGGGGGGGTAGGGGCGGGGGGAGGGGGGCAAGGGGCGGGGAGGGAGTGGCGGGGCGAGGAGGGGGTGGCGGGGCGGGGAGGGGGTGGCGGGGGGGGGGGGGGTGGCGGGGCGGGGAGGGGGGGCGGAGGAGGGGGAGGGTAGGGGCGGAAAAGGGGCGGAGGAGAGGGGGTAGGGAGGGAGGGGGGGAGGGAGGAAGGAGGGTAGGGTAGGGAAAGACGGGGGGTAGGGTAGGGGAGGGGGGGGGGGTAGAGAGGGATGAGGTAGGGTAGGGAGGGAGGAGGGTAGGGTAGAGGAAGAAGACGGGGGTAGGGGGGGGAGACGGGAGGTAGGGCGGGGAGGGGTCGTAGGGGCGGGGGGGCGTAGGGCGGGAGGCGTAGGGCGGGGGGCGTAGGGGCGGGGGGGGGGCATAGGGCGGGGGTGTGGGGGTAGGGGGGCAGGGAGGCGGGGGTAGGGCGAGGTAGGGGCGGGGTAGGGGGTAGGGGGGCGGGGGGGGGGTAGGGCGGGGCGGGGGGGGGGGGGGGGGGGGGGGGGGTAGGACGGGGAGGGGATAGGACGGGGAGGGGGGGGGGACGGGGAGGGGGGTAGGACGGGGAGGTAGGGCGGGGAGGGGGGGTAGGACGGGGGGGGGTAGGGCGGGGCGGGGATAGGGCGGGGCGGGGGATAGGGCGGGCGGGGGGTAGGGGCGGAGGAGGCGGGGGTAGGGCGGGGTAGGGCGGGGAGGGTAGGGTAGGGCGGGGGGGTAGAGAGAGGGATAAGGGGGGGCTAGAGGGAGGGATAAGGGGGGGCTAGAGGGAGGGATAAGGGGGGGCTAGAGGGAGGGATAAGGGGGGGCTAGAGGGAGGGATAAGGGGGGTGTAGGGGGATGGATAAGGGAGGGTACGGGGAGGAATAAGGGTGAGGGAGGTGGAATAGGAGAGGGGGTAAGAGGGGGTAAGGAGGGTTGCGGCATTTTTTAAATTTTGTTTAAATTTTCTAAATTTTTTTAAATAAAATGCTATTTGAAGAGGATCAAAATAAACATATCACTACCACTAGTATATTTTCTAGTCTTAATATAAATTGTGATCCTAAAATCAAATATATGGTTAAACCATTAGGATGATAAATTTATTTGTAATATAGTATTGGGAAGAAGAATGAAATAAACATAATAGAAGGTGGGATTGGAGGGAAATAGCACACATTTTAAGAAGATCATTTTTTTGGGGATGTGGTAGCTAGACTTTGAAATAGAGGGGGGAATTGGTTAGTAGTGGGGCAAATTTGAATAAGAGGGGGAAGTACGGAAACTTCAATTCTCTCTTTTCTTGGATCCCCCTTGGCTCCTTCTTCCACCTACCGGGTATTTTTAAGGTAATGAAGTCCAAACATTCCTCAATAAAGCCGGGATTTGGACTTTCCCGGATATAGTAGGGGAATGTTTGACTTTTCTACGATTGAATTGACTATGCCTTCCCTTCCCTCCTCTTCTATCGCCACTCCTCTCTCACCCCCTCACCCCCTCACCCTCACTCTCCTTTACCTCCTCCGCCCTACCCCCGCCGGTACCCGTCCTACCCCCCTGGTACCCGCCCTACCCCCCATGGTACCCGCCCCTCCCCTCCACCCCCGTAACCCGCCCCTCCCCTCTACCCCTGTAACCCGCCTCTCCCCCTCTCACCCACCCCACGTAGTTTTTCGAAATTTTTTGCAAATGTTTTTGTTATCTCTCTCACCAATCTTATGTTTTGCAAACAAGCATCATTAATGGGATAAGCAAATCCAAACATTCCCTCATTAAAGCCGGGATTTGGAGTATCTCGGATATAGTGGGGGAACGTTTGGATTTCCAATGATTGGATTGACCATCCTCCACTCCTCTTCCACTTCCTCCCCTTCTCTCCTCTTCCCTGCCCTTCTCTTTCCACTCCTCCCTTTCTTTTTTTCTCCTCCCTCCTCACCCGCCCCCTCATCCTCACCCCCCCCCCTCATCCTCACCCCCCTCACCCTCACCTCCCCCTCTCACCCTCACCCCCCTCTCACCCTCCCCCCCCCTTACCCCACCCTCACCCTCACCCCCTCACCCCTCACTCTCACTCCCCTCACTCCCCCTTACGTCCTCCACCCTACTCCCCTTGGTACCCGTCCTACCCCTCCGGTACCCGCCCTACTCCCCCGGTATTCGCCCTACCCCCTGGTATCCGCCCTACCCCCCGGTACCCGCCCTACCCCCCGGTACCCGCTCTAACCCCCCGGTACCCACCCTACCCCTCCGGTACCCGCCAAGTGGCTTGGTTTTTACCCAAACCCTTGCTACGTCCTCCTTTTGTTACCTAAATTAAAAGTCAACATAGGTTTGACCGTATCGGGCGCGCGAGGGCTCTATCGGATAGACCAGGCGGACGACGTGCCCGCTCGGTATGACAACCTTGATGATGATCGTGCATCAATAGATCTGTATTATGATATACAAAAGGCATTAATAGAATGAAAAATTATTTTATATTCTATCGTCGGGTAATTTTCGACCCTTTGGTTTAATTTGAATTCGTATCTTAGAATGTGAAGCTCCTGTAGTAGAGTTGTAGGACTTTTCATATGTTTGTGAATTTTCAGTTTGTGAATATGAAGACAATGTGATCCCTAGTTTTTCTCAACACAAGCCTCTCTTGCATGAACTTTATGTTTTGTGGATAATTGATGATTTGTTTGGAATATTGTAGAAATAGATTACGCAAGGTGATTGTCGTGCTTCTGTGGATTCTCTGATGAATGATGCGGATTTCGGGCCTTCGCTTTGGAGTAGAGGACGATTATTGCAGTCTGCTGAAACGGCTCACTCTACCATGGATTTTTCGACAATGGCGGTAGAAGATGGAGTAGTTAATAGCCCTGTCACTAAGTCATCACTTCTAAAAGTGATGCAATTCGCTTCCCCAGTGTTGCCTCCTACGGTAAATCATAATGGTTCTCCTCTTCAAATTACATGTACACCTACGAAGCGTATGTTGTACGACGTTGACGTGAATATTTCTGAAGAAGTTTTTGTAAAGGTTTGTTTCTTCATCCCTTGAAGAATTACTCCAAAGTGTCCAGTTTATGCTTTGAGTTAAGTATTTGCAAGAACGAATTACTATTTGTAGATCTACTGCTATACACTCTAATACGTTAGACAATTCTTAAACATTGGACTCATATGCTACCTATTGCTCGTATGTATCTTTTAGCTCCTTCACTTATAAGAAATGCCGTTGTTTAATTTTGTTCAGGATCGTGTTTTGGAAAGTCCAAAACCATGTCCTTCGAAGTCTACGGAACAGGGAGCAATCAAACCTTCGTGAGATAACCGCCGCCACTCGCTACCTAAGTCAAGCATTGAGGACCGGCTTCGCGAAAGACTGCAACGCCTTCTTGATAGTCCATTGATGCAAGACATTGATTCTAGCTGGACACGTCGGCGTCAACGAGCATTCATCCAATTTTGTATTGTCGCTTATGGTAAAACTCCGTAGTACTTACATCTATTAGCTAAAAGAGTAATTATGTACAGATTTGATGGTCATCACTCTTGTTTGACATATTTTGTGAATCATGATTGATATTCACAAGGGATTAAACGGAATATTCTTTTATTCCCATCATCTTTCTATGGTTTGTTCACAGCAATGTCTCTATTTGCATATATTCATATCATGTTTGATGCATGATCTAGTACTTTATGCTTAACATTGTACAATATTTTAGATGATTCACTACTCTTAAATCTCCCAAAGTCCTGCATATTTCCCAATATAACGAATATGGGGTTCATGTTATGGCTAGGCATTGAGTACCAAAGCCAGAGTTCCAAGGATTTATGGCTGACAGTGCTCAAGCCAATTGGAATGTTGTGCGCATCATTTATGGGTCGGGGAACCCTACGGTTCCCATGGAAGGCCGTGAACAAACGTGTTACTTCCATTGGACGCAGTCCCTTGGGAAACACACCAAACAATACATCGTTCACGAACTACAAGATCAACACAAGGTTCTTTGTAAGCAGTCCAAAGACACCCGCACCATGGAAGAGCCTGAGACTCGCTACTGAGCCATCAGAGCGTGGTGGTCGTTATCGAACGCCACTTCCAAAAGTGGGCTCCAACACCTAGGCTATTGGCTTGCCTACTGACATTTCCGCTACAGACAATGGGGTGGATTTACGGAATTAGTGAGTTTCCTTACCTTTACTTTTTATTATTTAATTATGATATCGTAATTTATTATTTTCATTATATAGGTAAATGATTCTATTTCTTTATTCTGGATTTCAGAAGTTACTGTTTTGAAAGAAACAATTTATAAGGTAGAACAGTTCTACCACAAAGGTACCCATCATAGAATTAGGAAAAACAAAGTTGTTGAAGCATGTATTAAACTGAGATGGGAAATACAATGCAGGAAAAAAAATACTCTCTAGAAGAGTTAATGGAGATGCCGTCCTGTAACCTTGCTAAGACGGTACACAACAAATGGTTACAGGCCTCTGGCAATAAGGAATGGGACCTCTATGTCGCCGCTGTTGACGATTATGTTCGCGCATTCCTCCAAGTAGTGCCTTATCATCAATTCAACAAGGGTGGCGAAGGTGGTTGTGGCCCATCTACAGAGGAACTTCAACTTCGCGCAGCTCGATGCAAAGCTCTTCGCACCGCTCAATGCAAAGCTCATCGAACAGGAGATCCATTAGATATCAACAAGGAAGTACTAAATTTTCTTGAAGCTCAGGTTTTCTGTACTCGTGACGCCTACTTGGAAGGAGCTCAAATCTTTGGTACAAAGAAACGGAAGGCAAATGCTCCAATTGGAGCGGAAGAAGAAACACATCGTCCTCACACTGTGTGCTTTTCACGTCCTTAAATCGGGAGAAGGATTACCCGAGCTTGTTGTCGGAACCCGTTTTCTTGATTGAATACTTCATAAGCGTAATGCGCATTAAGAATAAGTATAAAGTCTAGAATCCGACCTAAGTATGTGCCAGGCCGTATACTATAAGGCAATTACGTTTTTACAAATAAGTGTTATAGTTAAAATCTAGTTTGTGATAATAAGGACGGATTTGCGAATCTTTACTCTGCTACCGTACGGCTAGGAAGGACTGTCAGAAGCCGGATAAGGGTTTTAAGTACGGCGGCGAAAGGACGAAGTCGCCGAAATATAACAATGACGGAAATGGCGAATGACAGCTCTGTACCAGACCAGGGTATGATGGCCGGATTCAAATCCGTCCTCGAGAGGATCAAGGAGGTCGGATCCATTCCGGCCTTCCTGCACACACCCAAAGACGGACCCGGTCGCGCTCGTCCTCCTCTAGTGGACACGCATCCATATGAAAGCGACGAGAAGTACGAGGTAGCAATACAGACTTGGAATCCGGATTGAGAATCCGGTCTAGAATTAGGAAGCCGGATTAGAATCCGGCCTAGGATTGAGAAGCCGGATTAGAATCCGGCCTAGGTTTGAGAAGCCGGATTAGAATCCGGCCTAGGATTGAGAAGCCGGATTAGAATCCGGCCTAGGATTGAGAAGCCGGATTAGAATCCGGCCTAGGGTTAGAAATTCAAACTATGGCAGTAGGTAGGATCTTTTTGGGAAAGCGAGCCGCTTTCCGTAGTGTAGGCCTAGTAGGGCGGCCGCCGCTAAGTTTTTAGGTTTCTAAGTCGTTGACTTAGAAGTACTTATAGGTGGAAGTTTGGCCACCTAAAACATTCCTTGCTCGAGTGTTAATCGAACCTTCTTACGCGCATATTCGGCGTGATCATTTCCCTGTCTCCTTTTCAGTTGAGTGCTTGGAAAGCCGGATCTACTTTGTGTGTTGTGAGTTGGGAGTTAGGAATCCGGATTCTTTGTTAGATCGTTTCTGTGGATTTGAAGTCGGGTTGGGCGTATTCTTGAGTGCCTTGTGTCTTGAACTGGTCTAGGCGTCCGAGAGAGGGAAATCACGTGGTAGACACTTACGGTCCGGGAGGTTAAGGAGTACGTGTGTGTGAGGACGGATTCCAATCCGGCCTCCAGTGCCACGAGACTTGGGTTCCTCTCGTAGTCTCGGAGGACGGATTAAGCGCGATGACGCCGACTGCATACGTGTAGACGTCTTCTAGCCGGATTCGAGCTCTTGAGTCCGTCATTGTAGTAAGGGTGATAGGGTAACCAGGACGGCTGCGTGACACTGCTAGTTCGGACGGATAGGACGGATTAGTTGTGAGGACGTAATGTGTGCCTTAGTATGTGTGTGTGTGTGTAGAGTCTAAGTGTGGAAGTTTCCGCCACGATAAACATAAGGGAAAGAGTCTTTGTGCATCCCCTCTTACAAAGGGATACCCTTGCCCTGCAAGGCTAAAACATAAGTTGGGACTAGGAACGTTTGTGGGTTTGGTTGTTTTAGCACTACTTGCCTTGGTCACTTCACAGAATCCCTGGAACGATACACAAGTCACCTGAACACGGGTTTTACACCAATAAACGTGTAAGGGAAGATAAAGTGAATACATGGCATCCGACACTTGTGCTATGAGTTTGGGTACTATCTACGAGGAAGAAGAAGTTCAAGAATGCCCTCAGGAACCATCTACTTCTCCGGGACCGAGTATCCAACGCGAGACCGCGGTTCAAGAGACTAAGGTGAACGAGAGGTTGTGGCACATTTCTCGACTCAATGGCACATCTTCCAAGACTTGTTGGGCAAATATGGCAGTGACTAAGAAGAAATGTACATCACGCATAATTTTGAACGGGAAGGCTACCTCGGCTCCAACTTACACTGGAATCTAGAAGCCTCCTTAGCGCAGCCCCAAAGTTGAAGAACAATTCTTTTTCTGTGCAGACAATATTGAGAGATGTGTAAAGGGATATCGTCGAAGATGGATTGAGCAGTTCTCTCGGACCCAAGATTGACCACCTATCCCTTCAGTATGGCGTGTCAAAATAGGGACAAATCTAACACGTAGCAAAATCGAGGTGTTGGAGAATGCAGGATTCCAACTCCCACGAAAGGAGCACCTTCCCATAAAGCGGACATTCAATAACATTATCCCTCCACGGGACATGTCACACATCCTAGTGGTGGACGATGCGAACGTTTTCCCTATATCAAGAAAATCCAAGAAACTCCGTCGAGTCACTTCTGCAATACCGAAGTTGATGAAGGGAGTCGATTCAGCTCGGGCTTTGCAAGCCAACATACTCAAGGTGACCATAATAGCGCATTCTGGTTTTGGTTGTGTTGTTGACTTGGAGTCGGATTCAGGGTCAGATTAGCAAGTTTCAATAAATGCATTGCGTAATTGTACTTGCCCAGTGATGAAGGACACAATTGCTAAGTTGGGTAGAAAAGGATGTATATATAGACCGTGTAAGCACCTTCACTATATCTTTGTAAGGGTCTATAATTTTGATGCTGATAGCGACCTCTTTATCCACGCGCCTACCTTTAGTTTCAATGAGGTAAAAAGGATTCTAGAGTGTGGAGTCCTAGACCATGCCAGTGACTAAAGGACACCTTACACATACTCTATATGTTCTACTATAGTGTTGTGTCTTTTCTATCTTATGTACTATGATTTCACAATTTAGTGAAAATCAATATATATAATTATACATGTTCCAAAACCATATGTTCCTATTTAACAGATTTTATGCTTGTAAGTATGTATCATGCACATGTAACCTTATCGTTTGAGGTAAAAAATGTCTCTATGTGCATCTCAAGCATGCATAATTGTAAAATTCTGTCTCCCAATTCCGCGGGTTTAGGGTCCAAAATCCACGGTAATAAGTCAATAATATTTGAATATTCCCAGGAATATTCTTTTAAAAAATTAAAAAATAAAAAAGAATAGATTTTCTTACTAAAAATACGAAATCACCGCTTTAAAATCAGAATTTCTGCCCTCACCGCTCACCGCTCACACCCCGGCTACGTCCATGCTCATACGAGTCCATGGGGATTCGAACCCGGACGACCGCGTTACAACGATAATGTCCAAACAATCTAGTCTTGAGGTGGCCTGATCGGACAATTATTCCAAGCACAATTGGGCTTATTAACCCCTACGGATCCTTCTTCATGAGTTTCAACATATAATTAAATTCTAACGATCACAAAGAAAGCAGTGATGACGTCAACTCTAATCTATAGTATAGATATACACTAAATAGAAGTTTACATTATATTACAATGTTGAATTGTGATGACATCAGCCCTAATTTTCAACTCGAGTATACAATAAACATATTAATACTTCCACGGATTTTGGAGCCGTTAGTTTGGGAAAAAGTAGTATATCTTTTTTAATAAGTAAATATTGGTAATAGGGTATCTTTCTTAAAATAATCTCCATGGAATTTCTCTGAAAAAGTCCTAACTGCTCACCGCTCTACGCTTGCATACGTGTATTCCTCCAAACCTAGTGTAACCTGATGTTGGGAATCCCGGAGCTACTTCTTTTTCGTGTCTCTTCTTCTTCCTCCTACGGCCTGCGCTTCCACTAGGTTGTTGCATAGCAAGGTCTGGTGCAAATGCTTCGGGGGCATCAGTATCCCATGTTGGCTCTCTCTCCTGGTGCTTTTTGAATTTACTCATCATTGAACTTGTTGTGAAAACCGACAAAAAATCGGGGTACTGCTATCAATGTGCACCAAACCCCAAAAATCCCTCTGACCCAGCAGTGCGCAGTTCCACGAGCAAGGACACAGGGCGGAGGAGAGAGCGGTTTGGCAAAAAGTAATATGAAACCCGCAGATTCGGGTTTATATATCCCTGTAGGCTAGCGGTCGCCCCACAGTCGCCCTCCGGCGGTTGCCCCACGTCCCGATGTCGCGACAGTTGGACCGGCGGTCGCCCCACCTCCTGCTGTCACGACAGTTGCACCAGCCGTCGCCCCACCTCCTGCTATCGCGACAGCTGTACCCGTGGTCGCGCCCTAACTGATTTGCCGGTCGCCCACGCAACGTCCTAGCACTATCGTGACCGCCTGTCGCCTTGATTCTATAACAGCGGTCGCCCTGAAGCGAGGTTGCCCTATAAATTCCCCCATCGTATCTAAACTTCTTATTTGGGTTCACTGGCCTGGCGCGCTATCTTACATCTGTCGTGAGTTACCGAACCGAGGAGACCAAAATTAACTCAATTTACCCTTACAACCTAGCAAGATGGTCCACCTTCCGGGTAACGTTCCACGGAGATTCTGTGAAGTGTGAAGACAAGACGAAATCCGGATTGATCACCGGGTTGACGCTACAACGACCAACACGGTCTAGTGTACCGGATCAGGGAACGCAAGAGTTTAGACCTGACTGGTTCCTTAACCCAAAACCCCAGGGTGACCGGTTGATTCTTATCCGGTTGCTCTCCCCAACTAAACTATTACTTTGACCGGTTAGGGCATGTTAGTGAGTGATGATTTAATTTAACCTCCGTAAGTCCTCGGAGGGGTTCTCCCTGTAAGTTTTTAACAGAGCACGGAATGGGCACTCTCCTCCGGTTGATTAGGGTGACCGGAGTTTCACCTATACTCGTATCCTTCTCTCTCTCTCTACCCGGGTTCCTCCCCCTTACAATTGTCGCTACCGTCGGGTGATTTGTTTAAACGGTAGGTCACACCGGCAAACGTCCGGTTCTCTCCTTCTCTCTCGGGCGACACACAACTTGTGATCCGGTCTGCAGTGAGTAGCATCCCACTACCCCCCCACGAGATTTCTACTAACGTATATCTTTGGGGTTAGGCGGCACCGGGGTTACGTGCAACTCCCGTCGTGGACTTTCCTCACCCGAATATCCCATCCGGGGGGTGGTTATGCAGGGTGGCTTTACTCGCCAATCCCAACTCCTCTGTCCAGTCCGGTTGGAATCACAACCCCCCTTGGCACTCGCTAAACACCTCCCGGGACGCCGGGACTCCTCTCACCGGGACCTCTTCTTCGACGCGTTACTCCTCCGGCTATCCCCTCCTCGGATATCTCAGACTCGTAACTACCAGACCAACAAGGGACTTCCTGTACCCACAACCGGTTTTCAATCCTCACTTTACACAAAATACCAAGCAAATCACTCACACATGCACAGCAAGGACGCAAGGTTTCAGATGCAAATTGAACCTTTACTCACAGAGGTGGATCGCAGAAAAGACCCGAAGGACTCCGCAGAGTCTTCGGTAAGTACAGAGGGTTCCGGATTTCCCGGAAACCCTATCAGATCCGGAATTCCCGTGCCTCCGAGATTCCCGGGTGAGTGGCCAAAAGGGCATCTACTATTTCTAGCTACCTCTAACCTAACTAATTTATTAATTAATATCTTCTTCCGGCGGCGTGGGGCGGCTCGAGGGGTCTGGCGGCGGGGGTATTCCTCCTAGGAGTGCCTTTCCACTCGCGGGGAGGGGAACCTGCCTCTTTGATCAACCCGAGTGCCGATGTAAAACCTCGGGTTTTACTGTGTCCTCCGGCTCTTCCACCTGTCCCGGAGTGCCTTCAACTTCGATGGAGGGGGCACGGGTTGGGCTTCCACTTCTTCCTGAGGGACCACGGGCTCCTCTTGCTGTTCCTGAGGGGCCACGGGTTCATTCTGCTGGTCCTGTTCGCCCGGATCTCCCACCTCGTTGACTTGGGCCTCCGATGGAGGTACTACCTCCTCAACCTGCTCGAGGAGTCCTGCCTTTTCTCCCGTGACACCGTCCACCGGATTCTCATCCGGTTGTTGAGAGGGGTTAACCTCTCCTTCTACCGCCTCTTCCACCTCGGAGGGACCAGGTAGCCCTACTTCACTCGGGATGTCACCTCCCCGAGGGGGAGTTACATCTCGGTCTTCCTCTCTGTCCTCCGGAACGCCACCATCAACTGGGATCCCCTGCTCTTCCGAAACGGGCAGGGACACTTCCTCGACCTTCATGGGCACCGGCCCCTCCGTGGGCACCTCTGGGGGTGCGAGCACCTCCTCTTCCGGAAGGGCTTCCTTCATCTCCACGTGGGGGAGGGCCCCCAACAACCTTCCCGTGAGGGTTCGGAACTCCTTGAGGCACTGGTTGATACCGGTTGCGTGCCTCCTGAGCAACTCCAGGGATTGGGGAGACTCGCTAATCCCAATCCGGGCATCGTAGAAGGTGGCCTTTGTTTGGGCCTCAGCATCCGGTTGCAGCACCTTCAGGATGGAGTGCAACACCGTCCTGTCAATATTCTGCAACCTCCGGAGTGCAGCCTCCTGCTCCTGTACGACCCTCCTGAGGGCTTCCACCTCCGGATGCGCCTCCGTGTCCGAGGGGTCCAGTTCACATTGGACTCCCACGGATGCCTTCTCCTTCACCGGGCCTTGACACTGGCTCCACCTTCTCCCTCCTTAGCCGGGCTGTCTCTCGCTGCATCTCCTCGGCTAACTCCGGATACCTCTCTACGTTGGGGGTCTGGAAAACCCGCTCGAGTCGCGCCAGGGAGGTGAACAACTGTTCATTCTCCCGATCTACCTCCTCCATGGCTAACCGAATGGGGTGGAGGATACCCTCGCTGGGTATCCGGTAGTAAGGACGGGGGAGCACTGGGGTAGTGTTTCCCGTCCCGGGGGTCACAACTCCCCTGTGGGACGACTCCGGGGCTGCCACTGATGCTGGGGTGGCAGGGGCTGGGTCGCTTCTCTGCTCCGGTAACTCCAGCCGGGGAGGTGTGCTCCTCTCCGGAGTTTCTTCCTCCTCCGTAATTAGCCTTCTCTTCACCTTGGGCTGGCTCTCCGGGATCGGTTCTTCTACCGGAGTAGGGGCCGGATCCTGTATCGGTGCGGGGTCCGGACTTGGGGCCCGCTCCTCCTCGATCGCCCTCGGCTGAACTACCGGACTCGCTGACCTCTTCCTCTTCTTGGCCTTGCGCTTCAGGTTGGGTACCCTCCCTCCTGGGGGTCTCTCTCCGGGTAGAGGCACCTCCGCATTGGTCCCTGCTGCAGCCACCTCCTCGTCTGAGGCTCCCTGCTCTACCGGGGGAGGGAGTCGGACGGAAGAACGTCTCCTCCCAAAGCCCGTCGTGTCCTTCCTCCTCACCCCTCGGGATGGTCTTGCCTGTCGAGGTGGGGCTTCCTCTTCTTCCTCTTCCTCGTCGTCTTCGTCCCGGTTATCCTCCTCCGCGGACTGGTCTCCACCCGCCCCAGCTATCTCCTCGGCCCTCCTCTGTTGGGCTCTTGTCCTCCGGATGAGAGGGACGACCTCTTCTTCTTCCTCCTCTTCCTCCTCTGCATTTGGCATGAGCAGGGAGGACATCGCCTGGTGAGTCCGGGTAGGATTCACCCGACTACCTTCTCCTTCTTGAGTGGCCACCCGGGGTGCTGTCTTGGGTCCGGCTTGGCTGGGTCCCACCGCTCTGGCCTGTCGAGTGGCTGGTTCCGGTGACCCCTCCAGGTCAGTGGCCCGGACTTCCTCCATCTCGTCCCCAGACTCGGAAGAGGTCGGGCCCTGCGGATCCCCGGATGGGAGGTCGTGCTTCTCGTGCCAGTAGAAGATCTCCCGGTCGGTGAGGATGCCGTGCCGTTGATAGAGGTGGAAGATGTAGGGGGCCAGTGGTCACCCTTTCTGATTCCCGATCTTCATCACCTCTCGCTGCACCACCTCGCTGATGATATGGTGCCACCCGACCTGCATCCGCCCATCGTAATTTGCCAGGATGGCCTTCATCAGCTTCACGGTGCAGGTGGTTGGCTTGTCCGGGCTGAGTATGGGGAGGAGAAACCGGAGGAGGCGCATCACCCGGGGGTCCTTGCAATCCTCCGGTTTGAATCCATCCTTCTCTGTTGGCCCCCTGCGGAACCGGTTCCTCAACCCGTCGTCTCCCTTCTTCTTGATGTAGCCGATTGGGGAATCCGGGAACTTGTAGGTTGCCCTCCAATGGCGAGGCCCCCAGTTATCCGTCTTCCCCCTCAGGGGGTGCGTCACGTACATCTCGGGGAAGCGGTGGGTGACGGTCTCCTCGATGATGGCCTGATCCGCCAAATCCCACGGGGCATCGTACAGCCCGGCGCACCCCATCCGGAGGAGGTCCTCCCTCAGCTCCGCCTGGTGCAGCGGAAGTTCGGGCACCTGCGGCTTCACCGACTTGAGGGGGATCGGCATCCCGGGTCGCCATGGGACGACTTCCCTCCTCTTCGGCATTGCTCCGGTTCTACTCTCCTGCAGCTGCCCGGAAATACTCTCTCCCTGCCTTCCCGGACTGACTCCGGTAGAAACCCTACTTCCCGAAACCCTAACCTCACAGAACTTCGCTTTTCCAACTCTCGCGGATTGCTGAGCGCTCAAGATTGCTCGATCTCTCAAAACGCGCGGACTGGAATGGCTGAGAATGGAGGCGGCGGCTCCTAATAACAACAAACCGGAGTTCTCCTTCCGAGACATCATCACCCCGCACTCGAGACGTACACCGGGAATTACCCCGGTCATCATTGAGCCGCCGGTGGTTCTGTCGGGCGCCCGCGAGTTTTCCGGCCCTTTCTCCGGGTCGACCGGCGGCCCCGGTCATCAATCCGGTAGGAGAACCGGCCCATCCGGGCATCTCAGGGTATCAGCCGGATATCAATACGGGTATCCGGTAGGCTCTAAAATCCCCTAAGGTTAGCCGGAGGAATCCTAACACAAAATTACTACCTACAAACCGGTTTAAGCAGACCGATTTTTATTTCCACTTGCTAAAATTACCCTTTTACTCCTAATTAATTGCTAAAAACAAAAATATTGGAGAACAGGGTTCGACAACATCCATTAAATTGGCTGCATGCTCGTTCCGGGTAGGTAATAACTATTCGCCACTTTGGCTATTTCATCCATTGCTGCTCCCAGACAACTTAGGAAGGCAGAGAACGACAAGAAGAGGAAGAGGAGGGGCAACCCGCGACAGAAAAGACTGCACGTGCTTCATAATCCGAATAAGCTTGCCTTTAGAGGTTGGAAAAATGAACCAGATATGTGGACGATTGCCACTTGCGAATCATTCATTGAATGGTGTCACATTGATAAGAAATTCCCTCTGTCACGTCATCATTTTCATTGGCACACCAACAAGGTAAATCTTAAGTTTTGCAATTGCCCAAATTTCAAACAACGATGCATTGAGGTTTACCAAGTCTTGTATGGCATGCCATGTGCGGAGCGCAACGAGGTTCCCTTGTTTCTTGCTCGTGGAGTATACGCTGAGGTTGCTCTTGGTGAACGAGTGGATTGGACAACTGTCAAAGAGGGGACGCATGTAACACGACCTTCAACGAGTGACATTCCGACACGCATTCTAAGATTCCCTGACGCTCCTAATGGTGGCATGGGAGTGACGAGGTCTATTACCAAAGCTATGGAAGACGCTTCCTATTATAGTGCTACATCTGAAGAGGACGATGACTCAGATGGTTCGCAGCCTCGTATGGCGGTGCATCAAGTACGGTGTGCTATTCATCCCTCCAGCGTTGTGATTGATGCGGATCATTGTCGTAATTTACCTGACCGCGTTCCTCAAATAGGTGGCTCTCGCCCTCTAATAGCAAGTTATCATTCACCCGTAGTAGAGCCCCATGGTACTAGCATCTTACCATTGGACGAACTTGACACATCTTCTGATCTCAAAGCTCTTTTGAAGAGCAAAGACAATGTCATTGCAAGATTGCAAGCAGATCTCAGAAAAACACGAGCAATGTATGACGAGAAGGTGAAAGAAGGGGACCAGCTTTCCGTGGAATATGCACGCATGCGTGAGAAGATGCAAGAACTATCTCACCCACGTAACATTTCTGGAGATATAGAGAAATCGGACATGGTGGATGTTGATAGAGTTGTCTTCAACTTTACGAAAGACTTGGCTTTTGGAGAAATGTTACCGCAACGCCCTCAATTCCGCCGTCCTCTGAAAGCTCAGCCATGTGTTGTTAATATGTCTGGCTTGGAACGGGAAGAAGATGTTCGAAGTGATACCGGAGATTCCTTATCTTTAACCGGGATCCCCCCTTTTCAGTAGAATGCACGGGTGTGAGCGGAGAGCGGTGAGCAGTGAGCGGTGATTGGCAGAATTATTATTTTTTTTCATGAAAGATTAAGACCCTATTACCACTCATTGTACTTGAAATAGTGACCCTATGACCATTGAGTTAAGAGTGATAAAACATATTTGGGAATGGTTTTATCGAAATGAGTACCCCAAATCCGTGAAGTTAGATCGTATTTCCGTGCGAAAGTAATGTTGGCTCAAATTCATAACTCATCAAATAATAATTATTCAAAAGTTTTTACATTTTCGTCAATAAATTAGGGCTGACATCATCGCTTCTCACCTTATAAAAATGGAAGCCAATTTTCCCCTGATTAAGATGTGAAGTTTTTTACACATTTCGCTTTTGGTTATAGGATCGCGAGAATAGATACACCGATGCATTGAAATTGGAGTTGAAGGAGTTACATCAAAATTAGAGCTGACATCATTGTAAGAGGCAAGCATGGAATCAATTACATAGTATTGACATACTTAGAGTAATACTTGAAGCACTTCGTGTAGGTTAAGCTATAAAGGATAATCACGATAAATAAAAATATAAAACCGTATATCTTAAAAAACACATAAACATAATATATAAATAATAGATCATGGTAATCTACAAATGTATGGCGCTAGCATGTCTAGTACCAATCAGAAAACAAATCTCACACTAGGCTGAAGGTGTAGTACCATTAAAGTGCTGATCACACTCATCAGCCTCACAGTCTATAAACTTAAGCACACTATTGCTATAACGTAGACGTGGAGTGTCAGACAAAATAGGAGATGGAGCTTGAACAAACTCTTGAGCAAGATGCTCAGCGTAGGATGGTAGGGTGAATGTTGATGGAGGGCTCTTGTAGAGATGAGCGTTGCGAGTCAATCGCTCTTTCAGACCTGCGATGCTAAAAGTACAAAGAAAGTCAGTACTACAGATATGTAAGCGCGCAATTTAAAATCAAGAAAGAGAATACAAGATGGTATTACGCATCGATGAACTTTCGTGGCTTCTTCACAACCGGTTTGTCAGAGTCATAATCTGCGGGAGGGGCTGATTCTCCACTTTCTTCATCACCGGGAGGACCATTCTTGTATTCCGCTAGGACACCATCAAAGATTTCTTCGTCAGGTTCCATAGCGATCAGGTGTCGGTTTAATCGCGCGCAAGCAATTACAGATGCACCTAGAAATTCAGAAGCCTACGTTAGAAATGCGAAATGTATAAACAAATTTTAATGTAGTGTTTATGGAAACATTACATGTACTTGCGGTCCAGTCGAAGACGATACCTCCATCGTCCGTGAAACAATCCACAAAACATTGAATGAAGGAGGGGTCCTTCTCTCGTGAGCCTCGCCATGGCATACCGTCCGGACGATAACGCAATGTCTCTTTGTCTGCAAAGTTAGACAGGCGGTCTTCCTCATCAGGTACAATTGTCAAACCCCTGTATGCGTGAGCCACTTGCCGAGTTCGGAACTTCAAAAGATAATCTTTACGAACATAAACTTTGATAAGGAAGCAGTGAGTCTGCAAACACAAGTTTAGATACATTAACATAGAAGCATAGAAGGCAATAATAATAATTGTGAAATTAGAAACTAGAATCTGCTCCGTACCTCTTTTGGTTTAGGTACGGTAGAGGCCATAGAGAGGGGATTATATCCCCACCGGTCTCGAACAAGACAAAAACTATATGTATTGGACTCAGAATCGAGAGTACGCTCGATTCTACGACATTTGGGATGCATCAGAAGAATGGCTCCAACGTCTGTCAAATGTTACGCGGCAAAGAAGAAGAGGTTCTCAAAGTAGTTTTTATCACGCCGGTTCCAGGATGGAACTTCCATTGGAGACACACCCGGTACAGGCAAGTTCTCTGGAGTGTCTGCAAAAATGAGATCAGTCCCTGGATACTTGGGATTATACTCCAACGCTGAATACGGGTACTTTCGGTCTTTTCCAATCTGAGATACAAGTCAATACTTATATAGTGGCTAATAGGTTTACAAGTACAAAATGTAAGTAGGGAGATTATAAATAACAAATGTACGAAATAGTACCTTCTTGATGTGCTGGACAATATTGAGGATTTGCGAATCCCAATTTGCAGTCTTCAACGATTGATGAACCAAATCTCCAATGTTGCCTTTCTCGAGATACATAGGTAAAGTGACTGAAAGTTTTGACAACGAGCTGCTACCAATGTGATTGGGTTTCGGAAGAAGCCGTTTGGCAAATATTGGCTCGCTGAGGCGACGCGGGGACTGCAGGGAGTTGTGGTCAACAGTGAATGATTAAGGGAGGGACCCAACATTCGTAAGTCAACCTGTAGAAAGTTGAGTCAATCTTGCACCGCGTCGAATTGCATTGATTGTAGCTCCCTCTAAAGCCTGAGTCAGATCAACATCTTCTGGGCCTGCAATGTCGTCTGGAAGGGGAGCAATTTCTTTGGATTCTTGCTCAAGATCTACTACAGGCTCCGCAACAGCGTTGCGTCGCTTCCTGTTTGCTCAAGACTAGGGCAGTGAAACTGGTGAAGAAGGAGAAGAGATTGGATCAGGTGCGACTGGTAAAATGGAGAGGTCGTCATCATCGTCATCTTAGTCTATCTCCATAGGTGCGGTGCCAGCAGCGCTTGTATCGTTTTGAAGAAGATGCTTCTTTTCCTTATCCACGTAGTTATCCTGGCACTCAAGGAACCAACCACCACTCAGTAATTGTGTTGTAGTAAACTGCCTCTGTTGGTCTGCAGAGATGATGGTGGAGGGATCGTTGGACACGGAGACGTCTTCAAACTCTACTGAAACGGACCAAGAAGCTAATGCCCTTTTGGCAACAAGCTCTTGTTCCAAGTACCTACATTCAAGAGAAAAAATTAGAATGACAAAATCGAATATTTTATAAAAAAATTATTGCATGTAAAAGGCAACTGAAATGCATACCGAAATAAAAGAAGTTTTATTGTAACTTTGCCACCACCAGTCTTCTGAAGATCGGAGCCTTTAATGAACCTCCCGCTTGCATTAAGAGAAAGGTAGTTCCCAAATGCCTACTGCCATAAAAACAACCTCCACTTCTCGACGTACGCGGATGGTTTTAAGACAGAATCATTCCATTGAATGTTGAGATTGTCATCTTCCACAAGTTTCTGCAATTCACTTGAAAGGAATTGCTCTAGCTAAAAAAAAAGGAAATCCATTAGAATTTAAAATATTGTAACGACAATAATATAGAAAACACGTTGATAAGCTGCAAGTTACCTGTGCCAAAAGTGATGCGCGATGGAGAAAAGCAACCAAAGTTTTATCTTTCATTGGACAGTCTTCTGGAAAGTCAACAGATCGATGAACTTCGAAGGATGCATTCCACCATTGGAGCCACTTTCCCTTGAAATCGGAGTCAACGTTTGTGGTGGCTACCATGTGGAAACGATCAATTGTCATATCTGGTTTGTGGATCCTGCTATAGTGAGACTATATTCGCACATGAAAGAGATTGACAATGTTCAATTGTGGTGTAGGACAAAGACGATTAGGCTTATATCGAAAGTGAGAAGAAAGCGATGTATACCTCTTTTGGAAATACTTTCCCAAGTTTGTTATTGGCGACAGCGACCATCTTGTCGAAATTGTTGGCCAAGAATCGATTTAATTTCTGATTTTATGGCGTTATCCATGGCACTCTATAAACCCGACCCTGTTTGTTTATCCTTGGGGACAGTGGCGTAGTAAGTTGCTTCAGCCTCGTCTGATGCTTTCGCTAGCCTCCTTTGTACAAAATATCGATATGAGTGAGAAAATGTGAAGAACCGAATACAAAATATTACGATGAAGCACATAAAATTCAACTAACCGCATACAAGAATTTAACAAAAACGTCAAGTGTAACCGGATACCAAGTTTCTTTTTTGCTTTGACGTTCTTCCAAATTCTGTAATCCTCCGGGGAGGTAAGATCCTTGAAGTCCTCGAGTTTCAATTTCCCAAACTTTCTCATGCATTGCAATTCTGCACACAAACCGTCTTCGACATGGTCATGTTCGGTAGACCTACAGAGCGGAATCAAATATTAGAAACATTGTAGTGAAAGATAGTACAAATAAATTGATTCGAATGAATGTGACAATTACTTACCAATTTATGTCGTTCATAGCGTCTAGGAAGAGATTGCTCTCTCCACGAGCATCAAGAACGATTCAGTCTACAGAGATGTACCACAAAGGATCCATCTTGTGATACCTTTCAATATGACGCAACCATGCCGTAACACGGTGGTTACCTTCGTACATATAATAGTACTTGTCACTGAGATGTTGAAGATCTGGATCAGACTTCTATATAGTCTCAAACTCTTCAATAGCAGCTTTCCACAGAGGATTTGTCCACACTGCATCTTCAGCACCAACCATTTTTTCTCTCCCTTTTCTATCAAAGGGAGAAACGTACATTACCCGGTCGCCTTCCCGATAGCCTTTGTTGAACTCATTCTCCAATTTCCTCACGTCTTGTTCCAAGATAGGTCGAACCTTAGGATAACAGACGAGACGACACAAAGGAATAAGCATGCGAGACTTTTTAACAGGTTTGAACCGAAACCTGTTTATGATCGCAATTGAATCACTTTTGTGAATCATTCTCATCTCGTTTGTACTCCAATTTGGATCCTTGTTCTGAAGATGAGTTGGCATATGGACGATTCCAACGTTGACACTTCCAGGCGAAGGAGTGTCTTCATCCTCTGAAAGAGCGTCGGGTCCATCATGATCGTGCATGGCTTGAAGATGACGCTGAGTTTCAGAAGGACTCTCTTCCGGGACTCCAATGCAAAATTTTTCAGCATTTGCGACACTATCACGTAATTGTTCCTCTCCGTCGGAAGATCGAGTTGGTGGAGAAGTAAGAAGAGGCGGGGTGGTTTCGTCATCTTGATCAGTATGGACTTGAGCTAAGTTCATCTGGCAATTCAGAAACCAAATACAACACACCACAAAAAGAATACGAATGTGTCAAAAAGACAATGCAATGAAAATAATAAAACACAACCGCTTTATAATTAAATATATGATAAACTCATCATATCATCTGACGATACAACTAAGATGATTGCAACTTTGCAGCAAGTCGCAGAGAACGTCTGGGTGCAACTCTAGCTAATGCTTTCGCTTAGATACGTCTAGCTTTGGCCTCATTCTTATAAATTCGCATGTTAATCGCACGTGCAACCCGATCAACGTCAACACGTGAAGTGTGACGAATAGGAGAGGCATGAGGCGGAGTTCCGGGAACCGAGGACAATGGTATCACTAAACGACCCAACTCTACTACAACCATAACATGATCTCTCAGAGTAGACAAGTTGCTGTTAGCATCAGATTCCTCTTCACGAACAACTCCATGTAGCTTCAACTACATGTAGCATCAGATTCCTGCACTACAAGTCAAAACCACCAGCACACTAACTATCAGATACTATACAACGCCATGTAACTTAACCAAAATTAATACAAATATAACAATAGACCATTGTATGATAAAAATAATCACATAAAAACAAAGTTCATGGCGCATGGCAGATTCAAGATGCACGGGAAGTTTCATTTCACGCTACGCGCAAGGGCAGGGCCTTCATCACCCAGGTCGAGCTTTCAGAAAAGCCTTCATTTACACCAGCCAGCAATCAGGACTGATGCCTCGCGCTGTCCGAGGTGCAACGACATGAGCCTTCACCGACGGCAATCCACACCGATCGAAGCCTTGGAGGGACCACGGCGAAATAGCAATCTTGACAGAAAACATACTGCTCGGGAAATTTTTTTAAAAAAAACAACCTGGCAAAGAGAAATAAGCAGCACCCGCCCTGCCTTGCATCGACGCAAGGCTGCCATCTAGACAAGCAATTCGAAAAAAAAATAGCAACATCCTTACTCCAACGTCGGATTAGATAAAAAAAAAACACTGAGTTGGCGGGGCAGTCTCAAGCCAGTACGGGATGTGTGCAAGAGCTTTCATAGACACTAGCCTAGCAATCAAGACTGATGCCTCGGGTTGTCCGAGGTGCAATAGCAAGAGCCTTCACCGACATCAATCCACACCAATCGAAGCCCTGGAGGGACCACGTTGAAATAGCAATCTTAACAGACAACAGACTCCACGGGAAAACTAAAAAAGTAAACAAGCTCGCAAAGGGAAATGAGCAGCACCTCCCCACAGCTTGCATCGACGCAAGGCTGCCATGTAGACGAGCAATTCTAGAAAAATAATTTACAACCTTCTTACTCCGAGGTCAGATCAGATCAAAAAATCCAGTCTGATGGCGAGGCAATTTCAAGCCGGTATGGGATGCTGTGCAAGAGCCTTCGTCGACACCAGCCAACAATCAAGATTGATGCCTCGGGCTGTCCAAAGTGCAACAACGGAGCCTTTGCCGACGTCAATCCACACCGATCGAAGCCCTAGAGGGACCACGGCAAAATAGCAATCTTGACTGAAAACAGACTCCATGGGAAAAATTTTAAAAAAAAAACAAGCTCGCAAAGAGAAATGAGCAGCACCCCCCGAGCCTAACATCGACGCAAGGCTGCCATCTAGACGAGCAATTCTAGAAAAGAAATTTAAAATCTTCTTACTCGGAAGTTAAATCAGATAAAAAAAACCACTCTGCTGGCGGGGCAGTCCCAAGTTGGTACGGGATGCTGTGGAGCAGCCTTCATCGACACCAGCCTAGCAATCAAGAGTGATGCCTATGGAATTTTGTTAAAAGAAAACAAACTGGTGGAGGCAGATGAGCAGCACCCCCTAGCCAGGGTTGTCTTATTAGACATTGTCGGACGTCAGACAGACACGACATGTCAGACAGACATTGAGCCTCAGAATGTCTAATAGAATCTACAGAATCTTTTTTTTACTCTTGATTTACCTTGTCCACGTTGCATCCAACGTGGCTGCCACGTGGCCTGTACAACTCAGCAATACGGTGCGCGACTGCGCCACGTACGACTGGACCGGCGGTTGCCTCGACTGGACCGGTGGTCGCCTCAACTCGACCGGCAGTCGTCTTTTCTGGACCGGCGGTCGCCTGAGCGACCGACGATCGCCCGATGTTCCAAGAGGGTAGACTGCCGGTCGCCCTCTGAGCTACGTTTGCCCATCACCTGGATCGGCGGTCGCCTTACTGAGCGACGTTCGCCCATCGGCTGTATCGGCGGTTGCCCAGGGGCGAACGTCGGTTGCTCATGGGCGATCGTCGGTCGCTTATGGGCGATCGTCGGTCGCTCAGGCGACCTCCGGTCCGGATGAGGCGACCGCCGGTCTAGTCGAGGCGACCGACGTTCGCCCCTATGCTACCGTCGGTCGCCTAGCGAGGTCGCCCGCCCCCGGTCGCCCACTGTGACGTGTAGTTTGATTTTCCACGTCATTATCGACCCTACGCCACGTAGAAAAATAGCTTTTTACCTCAATGTCAATCTCAACAAGTTTTTTACTATGTAATTTTTGGTAGGGTCGACATTTTCGTCGATCGGACGTCTAACAGACATGTCCAATACGACAAATCAGACACACATTCCGAAAAGGGTGTCTAATAAGACAACCCTGCCCCTAGCCTTTCATTTATCAATGAGCATTTGAAGAATTCGATACTGACCTTGAAGTTGCGTAAGTAGTACGCTTCGAGCTCCGCACGGGTTTTGATTGCCTCTCCAAGTTGATAACGATGGCATTTGTAAAACTCCGAGAATAAGCTGGACTCTGACGATTGAGTACTGACATTCTGCAAATTCATCTCCACGTTCTCTTCTTCTAGCCGCATTGTCATCTCATCTGCTTCTTGCTGCACGGTCCTCTCATCTTCTTTGCCTTAGCTCCCCATTTCTTGAAACGCAACTCATTCCTTGAAACCGAACTAGACAGTGATGAAATACGCACAGTTCAGAAGCAAAACTAAGCCCTGTAAGACCATCGTTATTGTATTCATTGTCGTTCAATGTATCCCCCATGCTAAAATCTGCAATCCCTCTGACACTTTGCAAAAATACCATCCAGCTGGTTTTGTGACTCGGCGGACCTAGACTACTTGGCGGCAGATCGGAGGAGGAAAGTTTTAGGGTTCGGCGGTGCTGCTACGGCGCTGCTGGAGTCCCGCGTCCAACTGAATCCGGCCCAATTATATTGTGGACGACCCAGCCAGCCCGTTATTCGGCGCGGTGATGACCGGCGTTTGGTTCACTCTGCCAGAACCGGCCGGCGCAGTGAAATCCGGCCCCGACCGGCCATGACCAGCCCCAACCGGCCCTGACCGGCCTATACCCGCCTCGACTGGCCCCAACCGGCCCGTACCGGCCTAATACTATGCTGATGTGAGGACCGGCCTGGACCGGCACTGACCGGCCCTGTCATATTGGGCGGTGACGACCGGCCCTGGTTAGAACCGGCCGGTGTAGGTTGTATGAACCGGGCCCGACTGGCCTTGCCATATCGGGCGTCGAGAACCAGCCCTGGCAAGAACCGACCCCTGTAGGCGGTGAGAACCAAGAACGGTCGGGCTTGTGTAATTTCAAGTCTTATTGTTAGACTATTATATTATTTACCTGTAAATTGTACACTCCGTAATGATTTTATCCACACACTCTATAGTACTAACAAGCACCAGTGACAACTTCTGTAGTCATTGCAATCGATATTGATAAGATTTATATGCACCACAACAAATCAAACATACATTCAATAAGTGGTTATACATTTCTTCCTACACCAACACTCGATCTATAGCAACATTTGCATATACGAAAGCATAAAGCGTCAATCTAATCTACAGAGGTAAATGCTAATATATGTCGTGTTTCATTCATGACTCTAAAAAAAAAAGACATATCATTTACCTCCTCCTCTAAAACGCGATCATTGATGTTTTCATTTTCTTCGACATCGAACAACTTCTTCATTGGATTCATGCGCTCGTCGATTTCGGAAGAGTCCTTCAGATCCTTCTCCGCGTCGCCAGAACTTGAATCTTCTACGTCATTGTCTTTGACATCCCCCTCCGCATCAACCTAATTATTGAACATACAGATCATTAAACTCAAACTCTGATCAATTACAAGCAAAAATTCTAGAAATACAGCCGTACCTGACGCTCGGAATTTTCGGCAGCCTCATCACCTCCTACGTAATAATACAAGGATTTGCTCGACGTTGATGAACTTCTACCCCGCTCCTGCTCTTCTATAAATCTCTCGAATTCGTTCACATCTTCAGCTGTATCTTTCTCGGCAATCTCGATTATTGTGTCAAGATTGATCGACCGCATTTTAAGATTCCGCCTATACTGTGGCCCTACTTCATCATCGTTCACGTCAAATTCAACAAGGCCTCCCTCATCTCCACTCAACCGAGACGCACTCACCTTCCGCAATGCGCTTCGTTTGCGTGCTTTCGTGTTACTAAAACGAGTACCACCTCTCCTCTTCTCCTTCTTAGGCACACTGTCATTGGATCTCTCAGACCCGGTGCTCACCGCGTCCATAAGGTCAAGATTCTTTTCTAACCAACACAAAATGGACTGTCTCACTACCTAACCCACACCAACTAAACGAACAATGGAAAGGACCATATCGTCGTCCAATTCCTATTTAAACACAGTTTAGAAGCCGCCCCATGACCTGATTTGCGCAGTTGATTATTAATTATTACAACAACTGTGACGGCTAATACGCTTCCAAACGTGACAATCTTTGACATGAGATGCTAATCTATTTTTGAATTTAGATCCCAATTCTCTGACAATAACAGCCGCCGTCACTTTTCCAAATTGGAGACTGTGAACTACATGCACATTAATCATACCATCTTACATTGCCTATTACTCTACAACATTTAATCTACTAGACAGTAATTGTCTGCTTCACTCACTTCACTGTCCTTTTTAACTTCATTATATTATTCCTCTACCAAACTTAGATTATAAACATTTGCATACGAAGTGTACATCCTTTTCTCACTTCCACTACCCATTTTCTTTGTTTCCCTCGCGCATCATGGCTGCCTCCTAACAGTTCTCCTGACCCCACGTAGTTCTTCCACTATCTCCGCTGTTGCTCCTGCTCATGCTCGAGTGAAGGTTGAACCATGTCTCCAAGTCACAATTGATTTATCCGATTCATCAGAGGACGAGAAAAAGTCAACTTCGCTGCCATGTCGTCCGTTGTCCCATAATCCTTTGCTGCCTTCTATTTGAGATAATTATCTCACATCCACCCCTTCTTCCCTTCTTTCCTCGCAAATTTAAAAAACTCAAGAAAAATCTCCCCTCCCTCTACAATCTCGCTAGTATGCCCAGTAGTAAGACTCTACTCAAAAAAATTGATTTCAATACCATTCGCACTGTCAATGTTTCTTTCTTGCCTCCGTCTTTCAATGGCGATGTTCTCTTCATCTTCCCTCCAACTATTTCGTATGCAACTCACAAGGTCGCGAAGTCCATGAAGGGGATGGATAAACGGTATGACGGACATGTGTGGACTAGGACAATGACTACGTACATCAGCAACACCTAAGGGTTGTCATTCCGGTACTCCAACTGTGTAGGTCATCTACAGTGCCACAACCCAAACTGCGACTTCTTGCAACGGCCTGATCGACTCGCTGGAGTGAACGACGTGGACTTTAATGGCATTACTAAAGACCCCTTCCCAGTAGGCGGATCGCCCCCGCCCACCTCGACGTTGGTCTGTAAACTTTGCAAACAACCTCTTGTTTGTGTTGAGCCTTGTTCTGCGAAAATCTTTTACGTAGTTGGAGAAGATTGTCAAGAACGTGCATGTATATAGGAACCCACGAACATCCTGTCAAAGTCGGAGATTATAGACGTGTACGGAAAAAGATAGATGAGATACTAGAAGAGCGTGTTGACCGTAACCCTCAAGCAACCGTTTCCAAAATAGTTATGGAAACCAGCAAAGACTTCTTAGGTAACTTACTTCTCCGTGACGAAGGTGACCCCAAAACCGGCAATCTTTCTCTTCAGTAGCTAGAACCAGTCTTCAAACAATGCAAAGAGTTAAACTCACCGAGCATGCAGAATCGTATCTACACTTTCAAGTACTTGCGTAGGTATGGCATTCTCGATGGGATCACAAGTACTTGCGTAGGTATGGCATTCTCGATGGGATCACAAAGCTCAGAGGTCTCAGCAACTGGGCATATGTGCAACGCAACATGTTCCCTCGCGAAGGCGACGAAGCGGAGAAAGTCTTCATCTTCAAGATGTCGGAGGTCAGCCCCGGTAGCGGTGTTGATCTGGTTCGCCGTATGCAGCCTGGAGGAAATCTCTCCCACGCATGGATGATATTTGACCATGTCAAACGCGTTACGGATTAGACCACCATGGCCTGCCACGTGTACGACTCACGTTACCGACGCATTCTAACCATTGCATGCTGTGATTTCCTATCAGAGGACAGAGATGCTCAACTCGTCTTCTGGAAGAACCTTAATCACGTGATGGCCAGGAACGGAGTACCCAAGCCGCAATTTCAAGGATTTATGGCTGATAATGCTCAAGCCAACTGGAACGTTGTGCGCATCATCTACGGCTCTGGAAACCCTGCTGTCCCCATGGAAGGGCGCGAACGAACATGTTATTTTCATTGGATGCAGTCTCTTGAGAAACATACGAAACAATACATTGTGCCCGAATTGCAAGGCCAACACCGCATTCTCTGTAAGCAGTATAAGGATGCGTGCACCATGGAAGAGGCTGAGACCCGATATTGGGCTATAAGAGCATGGTGGGCATTCTCGAAGGCCACCTCCGAAGTTGGTTTAGAACACTTAAGTCATTGGCTTGCGTACTGGCACTTCAGATACAGACAATGGGGTGGATTTATGGAACTAGTAAGTATACAATTTCTTTGCGTTATCTTTGCTGATTACATGCTCTACGGTAGCTTCTATAATGTTATGACAAGTGGCTGCAAGCGTCTGGCAATAAGGGTAGGAATTTATACGTCGCAGCCATTGACGACTACGTTCGGGCCTTCCTCCAAGTGGTCGGCTACCATCCATTCAACAAAGGCGGAGCAAGTGGTTCTGGACCAATCGTAGAAGAACTTTGTCAGCGTCTTTATACCGCTCAACGTCGAGCTAATCGATCTAGCAATCCATCTTGCCTCAACAAGGCAGTTATGGACTTCCCTGAAGCAGAAGCTTACTGTACGCATGATGCCCACTTGGAGGGGGCAAAGATTTTTGGTTCCAGGAAACGTAAGGCTGATGTTCCCATTGGTGCTGACGATGAAACTCATTGACCTGACACCGTGAGCTACTCACGTCCTCGAATTGGGAGAAGGGTCACTCGAGCTCGTGATAAGAATCTCACTACCATCCACGAAGAAGATGAAGTTCACGAGCAACCGCTGGAACCGTCCTCTTCTCCTGGACGTAGTATTCAGCGCGTCATTGCTATCCAAGAGACGAGTGAATGAGCGGCTATGGCACATTGCCCGTTTGAAGAAATCCTCATCCAAGGCTTGTTGGGGTATTATGGCTAAGACTAGAAAGAAATGTGAATCCCGCATCGTCCAAAACAAGAAGGCTACTACAGCTCCAACTTACACAAGAATATGGTACCCTCCTCAACGTGGTAGCAAAATAGTAGATCAATTCTACTTTTCTCCAGACAACATTGAGGGTTGTGTAAAGGGCAATGGTTTTAAATGGATTGAGCCGTTCTCTCGGAAACAAGGTCGTTTCCTCTGTTTGGCCTGTGAACATTGGGACTAATCTGACACGTGACAAAATAGAGGCGTTGGAGAATGCGGGCTTTCGGCTCTCACAAAAGGAACACCTTCCTCTCAACTGCGCATTCAATACTTCTGCCCCATCGAGAGACTTGTCACATATTCCTGTGCAGAACAAGGCTGATGTCTACCCGAAATCCCGGAAGTCTAAAGTTCTTCGACGCATTAAGGTTGTGAGTCCGAAGCACATGAAAAACATTGATTCAGCTCGTGCCATGGAGGCAAAAATACTCAAGGTGACCATGATACCACAACCTGGTTTTGGATGTATCGTCGCTTTGGAGTCGAATTCAGAGTTTATCTATAAACTATCTCTACCCTAAGTGTTCTTGCCCCGTGTTCAAAAAAACCATTACAAATTTGGGACAAAAAGGCGAACCGTATAGACATTGCAAGCACCTATACTTCGTGTTGGTATTGGTATGCAAATTTGATATTGATAGAGACCTCTTCATCCACGTGCCCACCTTCAGTTCCAACGAGGTCAAAATGATTCTAGAGAAGGGAATCCTAGACCAAGTTAGAGAGTAGACTACCTCAAAATCACATTACGTAAACCAACATCCACATCTACCCGTTCTATATATTATCCCTGTAATCGTGTGTTTCACACGTAATTTTTCTTGATTTCACCGTTTTACAAAAGTCAAAAAATGTATCCCTATTTATATAAACTTATGAATGGCTTTACAACTTCGACTTATGATTTCACAGTTATAAGATACTAGTCTACTCCGTAAAATTCTTAAATCTCTCTTCAAGTTTGCAGAAAGTGGTTTAAGTCCACCAAATTTCAGAACTTTTAGCCTCATCTCCACGGGTTTAGGAACAGTAAACCACGGTAATAAATCAAGAATATTCAAATATTCTTGAGAATATTGGGAAAAAATAGCAAAATATTATTTTTAGAAATTTTCTTACTGAGAATACCAATTCACCGCTCAAATTGCTGAAATTTGATGGCTCAACGCTCACCGCTTTCCGCTCTCCGCTCACACCGTAGCTACGTCCCCCTTTTTGTAATCCCCGTTTCATGTCCTATGAGGGGTACAACTTCGTAATAAAGGAAAAGCAACAACTGCAAGCTCGTTTGTGCTACCTGAGGGTGGATGGGCTTTAGGCTCATGTGTCCATATGTATCATCCACAGTGTCTCTTAGTTCATTGTTTGACTCAAAGTCGCTGTGCTATATGCAAAGCGCCTTTTCACGAGCGCTTTTACAAGATGTTCAATCTAAGAACTTATATGCCGCCTTCTTGGGAACACAATGCTGAAACTACTGACGAGGTTCGATTTTGGGGTAAAGACCTTATTTAGAGTTGGCGTAGAGGTGAACATGATCTCGCGAAGAGTACTCCTAGCTCTCAATTGAACTGAGAAACTGTCCCATACAAGATTCTAAGAGTTGCACCAATACTTGTCGGACAAGGTCCAGAGCATGAGGGTAATCGGATGTTCCTCTTCCAATGCCTTGGGACTATTTTGATGTGAGATCCAATACATTCAAGTGGGGGCCCCACTCCATGGGACATCGATGGAATCAATTTGGGAAAAGAGTAACCGATGGTGAAGGCCATGCCTCCATGGAAGACTTGGAAGAGTGTCAATATGCTGAATCTACTTGGGGGCCACGATACCACTCCCAAGCGCTGGACTATTTATTGGATGTATATAGTTCCCTCACAAGAAACACTTTAAAGTCTTAGATCTGATCTTAAACGCAGATGGTCCATTCAAACGAACTCGTGCAAAGCGTAAACTCCTTGTTGGAGAATGCTCCAACCATCAGTCTACTAAATGCTAATTACAATATTGTCATTGCATACACTCTAGCATAGCGTATGGTTTTAGCTATATAGGACTACATTTGATTTTAGTATTATCAAATGGTAGCTTTTTGCAGCAATGTATCTCACTTCCTATTGTACTACTTTTTGCACCAATTAAATCAATCGTATATATTTGGTTGACTCCTTTGCTTGTGGTCTATCGATCGTACTTTGTAACCTTTTATTGTATCCTTCATCTCCATAGTCCATATAACCCGCCTAATCCCTTGTACCAATACACATACACATACACACGCATGATGAAAGGTAAAAACAAACTTCTATATATATAGTGTATGCGAATAAGTGCATAGAAGAAATTACGTAAAATTTCCCTACACCTAAATCAAATATCGTTTCAATGAATGTTGAAGGTGTAAGTCCATAGTCTCTACGTTAGGAATCTTCAACTTTGTCCTTGCTCTTTGAAAAATGTGAACGTTTCGGTTCCAAATCAGCGTCGATTGCATTTATGTTCATCTCAACTTTTGCGTTAATTTTACGATGAGCCCACTGTGCCCATGCATCCTCAAACAGAGCATCCTCATCAGCTACACATAGTTGCTTTGCGAGTTTTACATTCTGGTCTTTACTCTATTTCACCCAAGGTTGTCGTACCGGGCGGGCACACCGCCCGCTCGTCCGTCCGCCTTGTCCGTCCGATTGAGTTGTGGCTCGCCTCATAGGGTCAAACGGATGTTGACTTTTAGTTTAGGTGATAACTAAGCCACTTGGCCGCCGCGTACGGGCCGCGTGGAACGCCATACACGCTTTTTACTGCAAAGTTTGTTACACACGAAAAATTACACACCCCCTACAATCAAGGTGGGCGGGCACGCCTGTCCATCTGGTAGTACGCCTGTTTTGCCCGCCCGATTACCTCAACATGCCCGATATGACAACCTTAAATTCACCAGCCTCTTTAATTTGTCAACTTCCTCTGGAGTCTTGCCATACTTACCCGTGAACACCAAATCACGAATGCCTCAGTGAGCTCGTATTCGTGTGTGAATTCATCCTCCGAGGATTCGGAAGAAGACCATGTTACGTAATATTCAACATTGGCCTTAGGACTCATAGATACAGCTCCAATTCCATCTCTTTTGATAGTACTTGATGTCTCTCCAACCTCTTTTGGTTCAGTATTCTCTTGTATAGGCAAACGTGGACGCGTCGACCAATCCACCCGCTTCCCAAGAATCATTTCCGCATGTGCCATTCTTGTCAAAAAGTAGGGAACCTTATATATAAAAATACGGTTGCCACCGTATATAAAATGCCAAGCATACATGCATCTTTGTTTAAATAGGTCGTGATGGCACTCTCGGAGGTTTGCTTCATTGTTGTGCCGATGTAGAGCAAAGAACTTGTTGATGTGGCACCACTCCACATATCTTACACACATGGGAAAAGACTACGGCTCCGTCTCTTCCTTCCATCCTCTAAACGCTAATATCTTCGGATTCTTCAAGATCTCTATGCGCTTCTTCTCAATCCTGTGCTTTATCTTCCGACCTTGGTCATGTGGCACCATGGATGTAGCCGCTACAACGGGTAGTGCCTCCATCAAAAAAATCCGTAGAAACGCAAATTCCCTCTACGAGCAAGCAAGCAGCAACATTGAAGTCGATACTAGTCAATGCGCGAAAGGAGGGACTCGCAAAGTGTGAAAATGGACTGTCGGTTGCCTTCTTAAGCACACTAATACGGCGACCGGCGGTCTATAGAATCTGCACCACCAGTCGCCCGCCCGTCCAGCTATCGCCCTATCTGTACTGCCGATCCCTCTATCTTCCCGGACGGTCGCCCCTCTCAGCGAGGTTCGCCCATCAACTCGACCGGCGGTCGCCCCGTGACCGACGTTCATCAGCTGGACCGCCGGTCGCCCTGTGACCGACGTTCGCCTATCGGCTGGACCGCTGATCGCCCTATTTGCAATCGAGAATTCCCCATGTTTATGTTGAATGCGAGTCCAAGAGGTTTCGTAGCAGCTTCTACGAGGATGAGATGAGGATGAATATTGGATGGGGGAGGGGTAAAAGAGCCTTATAGTTTATAATGTATTAGTTTAAAAATTAAGAAGGTATGCATAGGGTAGTAATTTCGGATCGTGGGTCCCATAATTCCCATGTCATGATCATTCAATTCGTAAGAAATGGACAAGAGAGGTCTAAGTGGATATTAATGAATGGGAGGAAGGATGGGGTGGGTTCCTCGTCCTCTTCGTAGGCATCAATGGTATATATTTTTTAGTATGATGTATATTTTAACAAGTCAGATTGTGCCTAACTATTTATAATAATCGATAAAATGTGAATTTATTTATAGAGCATCAGCCTCTTAAATGCATGAAACACTTTAATGCATCAAACGACTTAATAGCTACAATCTTAGCATTTAATCCAGTTAGTGAATTTCTAGTATCTAGAAAAGATACCATCTTTGCACCAAAACTTCACCTTATGTTTCAACATCACATTCAAGAACAATTTGTAGTTTCTTTTTATATCAGTGGAGCCTTTAACAAATCATAAGTTCTCCATATACAATATTCGAGTATATGTACGCTAATAGATTATCCTTCCAAATAGTTTATTGCCCCATAACATTATAACATTGGTATTTTGAGAGAGGGAAGGATTTTGAAAATTTTGGCGAGTTAAATAATAATGCCTTGAAATACGATTAAGTGTAAGGGATTAGTGCATACAGCCTAGTAAGCACTGAGAGAAATAGTTGCTTACCAAATTAAAGGGTGATATATAACATATTATATGTTTGGAGAAAAAATGAGTGACCACCATCTGAAGGTAAATATTTTAAGTCAACAAGATTAATCATTTGCGGACATTCCAATCAACCAATTACTGAGGGTACTATTGAAACTAGTAATTGATGAAAATTTTATGTTGATAATTTTGAGAATGTTGAGAATTTTATTTAAAAATTGTGATTAAACTTATACCGATCTAAATCCATATTACTCCAGAAGAGTATCCAATGCGCTTAAAATTTCATTGTTCATTTATCATGGTCACCGCTCTTAGCAAAAGGCCCATAACCATGAGAATCATTTTCATTTGGGAATGAGAAATAGGAAGAACCGAGTGGGAATGAGAGGGAATGAGGGGGGATGAGGGGGATTGAAGGGGGAATGGAGGAGATGCTTGAAGCGGTTAATTTAAAATTTGAATATTGAAGAAAGAGGATCTAAGAACAAGAGCAGGAGCTCTCGCGAAGTCGCCCCTGCAGAGTGCCGGTCGCCCCGAACCGCTGCTGAGGCTGGACCTCTTCTACAGCTGCACCGCCGGTCGCCCCAGAGATCTGCTGCAGCTGGACCGGCGGTCGCTGCGGAGCGAGTCTTGCAAGAAATACCGGACCGCCGGTCGCTCTAACAATGTCGCCCTGCCACAGGAGGTTAAATACAATCGTTCTTGGCCGTAGTCGTCACTTTTCAGTCCACGTGCCGTGCTGTTGCGCATTGTCTGGTGTCGACTCAAAGTTTCCACTTGCTTGCAGAATTGTTTGGAGAATGTGGACTGCACTATTTTTGGTGATTTGTATCAAACATCACATCATAGCCGCATTTGCGTGTTCGGAGGTAACAATGAGTACGATTGCCGAACGTAAAATAGTACTTGGCCAACAACGCAATACGAGAGGAAATAAACACAAGAGGAATCACCGTATTCTACAAGATGCCACTCAACGCGCTTTTCCACGGTGGGAGACCGAAGAGGGTGTTTGGAATCAGAAAAAAGTGAAGAATTGCATCGTATGGTGCCACATCGGCAATTTGTTTCCACACTTTCGACATGAGACGCACATCAAATTAAATGCTGCAATTCTGCACTATTGTAAGCATGACGAATTTGTACAACGATGTATTGAAGTGTGGAGGTTCCTTTATAGAGGCAAGAATGTCACCAAGAACGAGGTTTCGTATTATATTGCTTAAATGATGTATGCAGAGGTAATTTTGGAGAAAGTGGTGGATTGGAGGTCATTGAATAAAACGCCTCAAATCTTCCTTCCATTCATGCAAGACATTCCAAGAACTCCATTGTCAGAAAACCCACAAGGTCTTACAGCAGCAAGTCATTGGAAAGATGGGAATGCCGATGAAGTATATGTTTGGGAAAATCCTAATTCTGATGAAGAAGAGGTTCAAGAGAGGCAGCATCATACTCCTCTTTTTGAAGGTTCTATTGGTGACGTAGAAGACTTTCATGTGGGTGAAACAAGCGTGCGAGATTCGGAGGTGATTAATGCACCTGTGAAGCACGTCAAGGACCTACGAACAGAAGGAGAAGCTGATATCATTGAACACATGGAGGTTCAAGGAATGTTTGGTGCACAAGGTTTGGGTCAACCCGAAGTTATATTTGGGCCGAGTATGAGCGCCCCTCCTCAAACAAATGTTAGCGTAGAGGAGGGGACTCAAGAATATCCAATGGAAACGACTGAAGGGCCAGAAAGAGAAGGAAATGAAGAAGTAGAACTGGAGAAGAAAGTTGTAGTCATCAACGAGAAACGCCTCAAGAAAGTCGAAGATAGGTGGATGGAGGAGATGAAGTGGGCTTATGAGGATCATGAATATTTGTTTCATGCTTTGTCATTGGAAGAGAGAAAGTGTGTTGAACTCGAGCATGACATTGAGGAAATCAAGGATGCGAAACGGAAGAGCCAAGAGGTGCCGACAAATGTTTTTCCAGCTCTGGATGCATCGGATCAGGTCGATTATGAGAAAGAACTCATAAAGCAAGAAAAACGTTTTGAAGATGTGCGAAGGAGATATAATGAGGTCGATTAAAAAATGGAAGAAGATTCGAGTAAGCGGGATCAAATTTTAGAAAGACGGTCATTTGTTGGTTATATCCATTTATTTTATTTTATTCTTGAATTGAAAGTTGCAAGATATGTTCAAGGCTGGATATTATACAGTGTACCTACTTGATTATATGATATGTTTGTATTAGTAAGATACCCGTTGTCTCGACAGAGAAGCTTTTTATATGGTACTCTCAAAAAAGTCTACCATTGCGATGAACAATGTTATGTTTATTATTTTTATATATGCCCACGGTTTTAGTTTTATCATCATTCTTATTTTTTGAATTTTTTTATTTTTTATTTTAAATGCATGACTTAAAAAAATGTAAAAAAAGGTTGGTAGAATGGTAGGTAGGTTGGTAATTTCGTAAGTTGGTAGGTTTGTATGGTTGGTGGATACTTTGGATGGTGGTATTTAAAAAAAGTATCTCGTCTATACCATTCCATATTAAATTTATATATGCCCGTGTCTTTTTCAAAAATACATAATTTTATTTTTATTCATTTTAATTTACTCAATCCAAAAAACATAAAAGAAGTTAGGTAGATAGGTTGGTTGATAAGTTTGTACGATGGTTGGTTGGTACGTTGGGTAAGACGGTTTAGTCGGTAGGAAGGATTGTTGTATTGTATTTATTATATATATAGATATTGAATTTAGAAAAGCTTTGATTAGCATTAATCCACAATTAAGTAATGATAAATAATTTGTAAAAATTTGGAATTGTAACTAAGTTGTTGGAGTTACCTATCAATGTGGTGGGATTTACTTGCAAGTATTTAGAGTGAATAAAAATTTGGACAAACCCCCCACACCATCTAAATGTCATGATTCTGTATAATCGTACATGAATTCAAATATAAACAAAAAGATTTGTAGGAAAAGGGGCGGGGGGGGGAAGCAAATATTTGCGTCCATCATGTAGACCGCCAGTCGCCCTCTCAGGTATATTCGCCCATCAATTGTATCGGCGGTCGACCCACTGACCGACGTTCGCCCATTGGCGGTATCGGCGCTCACCCCAGTTAGAGGGGTACAAATAGGCTCGCGGACAGTTTGTCCTTGCCAATCAGCTAGATTGTCGCTCGCCCTCTTAGCTACGTTCCCCCATCAGCTGGATCGGCGCTCGCCCCTAGTGACCGACGTTCGCCCATTCGTTAGATCGGCGGTCGCCCTAGCAGCAGGGGTACAAATAGGCGCACGGACACCGGCAGTCGCCATTTCTCACCTCCACATGTCGGGCATTTGGGCATTGTCTGGTGTCGACCTCTGGTTGCCGCCTGCTTGTTCGTGTGCTAGAACGTGCGGTGATTGGCACACATGTGCCTCACTTTTACACAAACGTGCCGCCCGTTTTTTTTGTTCAAATTTTGTGTTGGTTCATCGAATAAATAAAACTTTGTTTTAAGTTCTTTTTATAGTTTCTTAGTTGGTTAGCATTTGGGTAACAATGACGCCTAGCCAGGAGCGGAAGATACAGAAAGACAAGAACCGCAAGAGGAAAGGAAAGAAGCAAAGGAGATTTCACAAGATTCTTTTAGATGCCACAACTCATGCTTTTCCTGGGTGGGAGACAGTAGAGGGACCGTGGACCCTTAAGACTTGCAAGTAGTATATTGCTTGGTGCCACATCAGCCATTTGTTTCCACACTATCGTCACGAATTTCATTGCCGCCTGAATAGCGCAAATTTGCACTATTGCAATCACAATGAATTTGTGCAACGATGCATTGAAGTGTTGAAGTTCCTTTACGGCGGTGTGCATGTGGTGAGCAACGAGGTTTCGTACAACATAGCACAAATGGTGTACGCGGAGATAATTTTGGAGAGGGAGGTGGATTGGAGGAAGTTAAAAAGATCGCCTCAAACTATAAAGCCAACAAAACTCCACATTCCGCGAGCTCCTTTTCCAGCGGAGAACTCATGAGAAGGTTTTACAACGCCTAGGGGTTACGGAGGAGGAATCCCTGATGAGGACATAGTTTGGTCGGATTCAGAGGAAGAAAGGAGCAAAAGGCCCAAAGTGGATGAAGGGGAGCCGAACCAAACCAGGGAGGAAGATGAAGTACATTTGAATGAAGGGGGGCCAAGCCAAGTTTATAATCAAGGGGGGCAAAGCCAAGTTTATAATCAAGGGGGGCCAAGCCATGAAGGGAGCCCAAGCGAAGAATGACCGGTAGTATGTTCATCACGTTGAAATGCAGTTGTTGAACAATAGTGTACGCAATACCAAACACTAAGTGCAATTGCCATTTTGTATCCAAAAACGTTGAATGTGAATATGAAGTTTTTTTTTTCCTCAATTAAAATATACTTGGTGAACGAATTGTCACTATTGCATTTGGTATAAGCAAAAGGGAAAAACCTTCAATGTCCAAGGTACCTTCATTGATATATGGCAGTTTTTATCATTCTTAATTATTTAGGGAATGTGGGTTGAGCAATATTGATCCCTTTATTTTTTGGATTTAAAGCAAGAGAAGCTAGAACTCTATTTTCTAATATGAGTCCTTATTATTTTCTCTCTTACCCTCCCCTGTTCTCTCTTCTTGTTCAAAAAAATAAAAATAAAATATAGCACACAAGCCAATCAAACATTTTTGAACCGCATGGTCTCCGATATTGTAGTTGGGAGTCGTTGTACAATATTGACCATGGAGATTTACCATGGCCCCCTACAAATTTGTCCTTGGGGAGTAAAGTGCTCTTCGTCGAAGAAATCTGCCATGGCTAGGGCGACCGGCGGTCCAACTGGAGCGAAAGGGGCAGGGCTAGGGCGACCGGCGGTCCAGCTAGCGCGATGAAGAGCGACCGGCGGTCCAGCTTGCGCGATGAAGGGCGACCGGCGGTTTATATGGCGCGACAGCGTTGTTGTTAGGGCGACCGGCGGTTTATATGGCGCGACAGCGTTGTTGTCTTGGGTCTCCCCATGAGAAGCCCCCTTTGGTCTATATGTGCAAAGAGTAACATGAGTCCTTGTAGTATGCGTTGCCATCACCAATTTCATTGCACCGGCAATGATGCGATTCCGGAACATGGAGCATTCTTCCCAATCTAACGGGGTAGCAGATAATAGAAGAGAAATTGGCAACTGGGACGATTGGCTACAAGTATCCACAGAACGGAACGACAAGCCAAATACTCGCGTGTGCGTATTCCGTAGGAAAAGCACAGTCTTTGTAGGCAACGAGCATTTGCTCATTTCGGATATCATAAGAATTCCCCATTACCCCGATGTCAGAGGTTACCTCGTGGAGTTCTCGAGCTATTCCGTAACTGCGGAGGGATGGTTCCAAAGAACAACATTCCTTATGCGGATGTTCGTCCTGACTCACGAGTGGATGCCGGCATACCATATGTGGCAAGTGAAACCATGTTGAGTTGGTCCTCCTCATTGTAATTTCAGTGGACTATGTCCATGTACAAGAGTTTCTGCTGGACGGGTGTCTAGTCAAAAAGCATCGACCCAGGCGTATGTGCAATGTCGGCATGTGGGGGTCGGGTCATCTTGAGTGTGGTAAGCGCCCTAGTGGTGTCGATCAAAGAGTCGACCTTCGTCACCCGTGCCTAGTTGCTATGACCAGGGTAGTCTTATGTGACACACTTTTCGGAATGTCACTCTGAATTGTCGTATTCAACATGTCTGTCTAACGTCCGATTCGACGGGAATGTCTACCGTACCAGAAATTGTATAGTAAAAACTTGTTGAGGGTTTCTGTGATTGACATTGAGGTAAAAAGCTATTTTCATACGTGGCGTAGGGTCCACAACGACGTGCAAAATGGAAAATAAGTCACAGTAGGCGACCGCGGGTGGGCGAGCTCGGGTAGGCGGCCGACGGTAGCCCTGTGCAATCGACGGTTGCCTGCGGCGATCGACGGTTGCCTGTGGCGATCGCCGATCGCCTTGAGCTACCGCGCGTAGGCGATCGGCGGTCCCTCCAGGAGACCGGCGGTCGCCCTGCCCACCGCGTCTAGGCTACCGGCGGTCTCCAGAGAGCCACCGACCATCGCCCAGGGCGATCAACGGTTGCTTATAGCGATCGCCGGTCGCCCTGGAAGTAGCGCGCCCGTAGCGATCTACGGTCGCCTTAGGCCACCGCGTGTGTAGCGACCAACACCATGGTTCAATACAAAACAACCAAGATAACTTTATATTGGTACAAAACGAGCACCAATGCAATTTATGAATACCTTTGTATGCAAAACAAGATTAATGGTGCATATCAGAGTAAAAATTTGTCCATGTCTATAATCATAGTATTCATATATATGATGTAACTACTACATATATCGAACCATATATATTATACTCCGAAACATACCAAATTACCAAAATACTGTAAGGTAATAGTTATCCTACTTGCAGTACATTGTAGTATCGTACTAAGTACTTACTACTAACTTCGTGCTTCCAATCCAAAATAACAAAATTCTAGTAACACGGCTTTAGGTATCCTTCAATGTATACGTATCGTCGCTTGATACTTCATCTCCGTTTGGATCGGTATCATCTAGAGACTCATCACTGCTTTGGTCGCCATCCTCGTCCCCACCCTCTCTCTTATCGCGTACTCCATACTCAACTACATATGGTATGTCGGCATGCTTGCTGCGAACAAGGCAGTTGTACAAAAGTCGGTTGAAGATCAAACAAAACTTTCTATCAAGAAGTACGGAGGAACAATATGCTCAGATGGGTGGACAGATGTCACAAAAAGACCACTCATTAACATGATGCTCGATTGTCGAGTGGGGGAGGTCTTTCTGGGATCAGTGGATACCATATGGAAGAAGAAGGACATTGCATATGTCGCAAATGAAATGGCGAAGTACATAGAGGAGGTTGGACCAAAACACATTGTTTAGATATGCACAGAGAATGCAAGCTCCATGTTAGGGGCTGTCAAGAAGTTGCAGATAGACTATCCTCACTTATATAGACAAGGTTGTCCGGCACATATTGTAGAGCTCCTTCTAGAGGATTGGAGGACAGAGGCATGGATTAAAGATTTCGTAGAACAAGCCAAGAGAATGTGCACATTTATCAAAGGGTCGCATGTCCCACTTGTTCTATTCAGGAAGTACTCCCCAAAGCTGCAGCTCAAGGAACCACCTTAAACTTGCTTTGCAACAAACTACTTGATGATAGAGCGGTTGTTAAAGCTACAACAACCTCTGAACAACATGGTGATGGATGCGGAGTGGCATGTGTTTGTCCAGACATTGTTTAACAGACAAAACAGTCACGAGTTACAGACAAAGGCAAGGAATGTGAGGTATAGCATTAGGAGCGATGAGTTTTGGGAGAATTGTACGAAGTTCGTGAAGGTAGTTGAACCAGTACTCATAGGTCTTCGGGAGTTTGATGGGGAAGTATCAGCCATGCCCAGGGCATATGTGATCATGTCGGACTTTAAAGAACACGTGTTCTCTTTGCGTGAACCTCCATTCGAACTATCCATTTGACATAGAATTGCGCAATTCGGCGCGTGAGGTTGAGTATGGAGTACGCGATAAGAGAGAGGGTGGGGACGAGGATGGCGACCAAAGCAGTGATGAGTCTCTAGATGATACCGATCCAAACGGAGATGAAGTATCAAGCGACGATACGTATACATTGAAGGATACCTAAAGCCGTGTTACTAGAATTTTGTTATTTTGGATTGGAAGCACGAAGTTAGTAGTAAGTACTTAGTACGATACTACAATGTACTGCAAGTAGGATAACTATTACCTTACAGTATTTTGGTAATTTGGTATGTTTCGGAGTATAATATATATGGTTCGATATATGTAGTAGTTACATCATATATATGAATACTATGATTATAGACATGGACAAATTTTTACTCTTGATATGCACCATTAATCTTGTTTTGCATACAAAGGTATTCATAAATTGCATTGGTGCTCGTTTTGTACCAATATAAAGTTATCTTGGTTGTTTTGTATTGAACCATGGTGTTGGTCGCTACACACGCGGTGGCCTAAGGCGACCGTAGATCGCTACGGGCGCGCTACTTCCAGGGCGACCGGCGATCGCTATAAGCAACCGTTGATCGCCCTGGGCGATGGTCGGTGGCTCTCTGGAGACCGCCGGTAGCCTAGACGCGGTGGGCAGGGCGACCGCCGGTCTCCTGGAGGGACCGCCGATCGCCTACGCGCGGTAGCTCAAGGCGATCGGCGATCGCCACAGGCAACCGTCGATCGCCGCAGGCAACCGTCGATTGCACAGGGCTACCGTCGGCCGCCTACCCGAGCTCGCCCACCCGCGGTCGCCTACTGTGACTTATTTTCCATTTTGCACGTCGTTGTGGACCCTACGCCACGTATGAAAATAGCTTTTTACCTCAATGTCAATCACAGAAACCCTCAACAAGTTTTTACTATACAATTTCTGGTACGGTAGACATTCCCGTCGAATCGGACGTTAGACAGACATGTTGAATACGACAATTCAGAGTGACATTCCGAAAAGTGTGTCACATAAGACTACCCTGGTCATAGCAACTAGGCACGGGTGACGAAGGTCGACTCTTTGATCGACACCACTAGGGCGCTTACCACACTCAAGATGACCCGACCCCCACATGCCGACATTGCACATACGCCTGGGTCGATGCTTTTTGACTAGACACCCGTCCAGCAGAAACTCTTGTACATGGACATAGTCCACTGAAATTACAATGAGGAGGACCAACTCAACATGGTCAATGTCGTTACCCCTACTGACCCGAAGTTATTAAAGCTGAACGCCAACTTAAGCCCGACACTCAAAAACGAGGCAGTATCCCTGTTGACGCAATGCATCAACGTGTTTGCATTTTTCTATAAGGGCTTACGCGGTATTCCTAAGCACATTGCGACCCATCGGATTGACCTCGACCGAACCATATCGCCTAGTCAGTAGGCTAGGTATCGTATGAACCCCAACTACGCCCAGGCAGTCAAGGACAACCTAGAGCGACTGTTGACTGCTGAGTTCATCAAACCAATCGACCAGACAACTTGGCTGTCACCTATCGTCGTGGTCTTCAAAGAACTGCAAACCACGCATCTGTGTCGACTTCCGTCAGCTCAATGCTGCCACCAACCAAGACCCGTACTTGTTACCCTTCTAGGACAAGGTACTCAACACAGTCATTGGGTATGAGGCATACTCGTTCCTAGACTGTTTTTTTTGCTATCATCGGGTACGAATTCATCCGGTCGACCGACCGAAGACGGCATTCATTACCAAGAGGAGAGCGTATGTCTAGGTCGTCATGCCGTTTGGCCTTTAAAATACACCTCTGACATATCAGCGCATAGTCAACACGATCTTCAAAGAATACCTGGGCGACTTCATGAAGCTGTTTCCGGACGATTTCAGTGTCTAGAGCAACATGTTGACCCACGTACCGAAAGATGCGTCTGGTGTTTGAAAAATGTCGGCAGTAATTAGTAAGTTTAAACCCCCAAAAATGCATTTTCTTTGTACCGACAGGTGTCATCATGTGGTACATTGTCGGTAAGGAAGGCAAGTTCCCGGATCCTAAAAAGACCCAGGCACTAGTCGACATGCCGACCTCCAAGAATGTCAAGGCCATCCAAGAATTCAACGGCCACGCAGTCTTCAGTCTCTGCTTCATCAAAAACTATGCAGCGATCATAGAGCCAATCACCCGACTGACGAGGAAGAATGAGCCGTTTGTGTCGTCGACTCAGTGTGAAGTAGCCTTCCAAACCATCAAGGGCAAGTATACGTCGGCATCCATCCTGATTGGAGTCGACTTGTCCCTGGAATTCCACATTCACACCGACGCGTCCAACATAGTAGTCGGTGCAGTGCTTGCTCAGAACCCGACCGGTAAGGTCGACCAACCCATCGCATATGCATCAAGGTTACTCGACAAGAAAGAGGCTCTAGCCATGGTTTACGCCATCAACAAGTACCGACAATATTTGCTTGGTAACAGTTTTGTGTTCTATATCGACTACCTTGCCCTACAGTAGCTAGTCAACAAACCGCAAGTGTCGGGTCGACTGGCACAATGGCTACTATTGTTCTTCGAATTTGATTTTTTGTAGTTTATAAACCTGGAAAGACACATGGAGTTGTGGATGCCCTGTCAAAAAACATAGGGGTGGAACCACCGGTCAGTATGCCCAACCAGTCAAGCGTCACGCACCTCTTTAACGCCGAACCCAACTGGATGGCCCCAATAGTCAACTACTTCAAGTCGGGTACGTTTCCAGCCAACATGACTAAGGAGGCTAGGAGACGACTCGCTCACAAGGCAATCCCTTTTCAGCTCATCCACAGTCGACTCTATTGACTAGGCAAAGAAAACCGACCCCGAGAGGTACTGGTTGGTACCCAACTAACAGCCATCGTGCAAAACTACACGAGGGCAACGCAGGAGGACATTTCTCAACCGACATCACAATACAAAAGATCTTGGATGCAGGCTACTGGAGGCCGACACTCTACCAAGACACGCACCAGTACGGCTAGTCATGTCCCAACTGCCACACGTCGAGTAGTCTCACCAAGTTGGTATCAACAGAATTGGTCACACAACTCCCAGCCGAACCATTCATGAAATGGGGACTCGACTTTATAGGACCGCTGGTGAAGACTCGACATATAGAATGTTGGTACATCCTGGTGGCAACCGACTATGCTACCAAGTAAGTCGAAGCCCGAGCACTGCGCGGCAACACCGCCCTAGAGACAGCCAGATTCCTCTATGAAGTGATCCTCACCCGACTTGGCTGCCCATTGCATGTGGTCAGCGATCAAGGGCCACACTTCATCAACAAGACTATCCACACCATGACAGAACATTTCCTGCTCCGACACACGACGTCTACAACGTACTACCCCAGGGGAACGGGCAGGCAGAGTCGACCAACAAGGTGATCATGCGCATGCTGCAGAAACTGGTCGACACCCACCGAACCGACTAGGATGTCCAATCACACACAGTCCAGTTTGCATAGAGGACTGCCTACAAGGTAGTCATGGTTCACTCACCTTTTCGGTTAGTCTATGGACTAACCCCTATCATGCCGACAGAATATGTCGTCCCGACTCATAGGTCGACAAGTACCCTAGACTTACACCCCAGGCGGATTCTCACCGCTAGAGTAACAGACCCGGGAATGTTAGATGAGACCCGACATACGGCTGCAGTCCAACATGGAGCGACGTAGTAGAACAGGGCTCAATGGGCTCAGACACAAGGACCGACAACGTAGTATAATGTTGGTGACTATGTACTTTGGCACCCCAAAAGTGTCAACGTCCACGCCGGCAAACTACCACTATAAGAAAAGGCGGTTTTTTTTATGTCTTTTCCGGATCTCAATAATCCTCTGGTGTTTTCCTCCACCGTCCCAACCTTAGTTGCCGGCAGGGTCGTCTATTGTCATCCCGGGTTGACCGGGTTCCTTCGCTTATTAGATTTGTTTTGCCATATCCACATCTGGAGTACCTTAGATCGTAAGGTTGTCTATGGACTCTGCTCCTTTTTGTTCTCGAAGTCAGACGCTGCCCCTGGAGTTGTCTTGGCTTCCAACTAATGCGATAATCTTTTGTTGAAGAATTACGCATTCGCCAAGTACCCCGGCATGACAAATCCCATCCTCTTAAAATATCCTCGGCGTTGGTTGTATCCTAGGAAGGGTGCCAATTTCAATGACGATAACTTGCTCATTGTCGATTCCAAGCCTGAGACTTGCATTGCGGTTCCCACAAGGAACACACTTTTCATTGTTCCGTGGAACCATTCCTATCCGGAGGAGCAAAATTCCGAGTTATTAAAAAGGATAGGCGAGATATGTCTTGCAGTGCATTTGAACGGTCCTGAGAATTTTCACGAGACTATGCGCTATCGTAGACCCACGCATAATGAATTGTCGAAGGACTTAGAGTTGTATATGCTCCTGAGCCGTAATCTTCCATATTTGTGGAATCAGGACCAAATCACTGGGAAGAATTTGCCTTGAATACTTTCATCATTGGTTATATTCTGATTTTTACCCTAGAAACCTTATGTTTATCGGTTGCTTGGATCGAGATATATTGTGGATCGACTGGTGAATCCTTCCTCGACATACATGATTAAATGCGTTGTCATATTGTGTACGTTTTTCATTGCACTTAGTGTCATGGACTCACTTTCTAAAATCGGTGTGTTTATAAACCAAGTTGCTGCCGTTGGACTTCAGCTCTCTCCACTTCCATCATGTGCTTTGCAAGTAAATCTTGTAGTTGGTCCTTCAACGTTGTCTGATCCTTCCATTACAAGTGAAGACTCGAGTAGTTTCTCGGAACGAAGGTGGGGACGGTTGATCTACTATACTCCGGACGACGCGTCGGCTGTAGATTACACGAAGGAGGACATGGATAATGACGAGGACGATGTAGTAGATAGTCCCCCTATTCAGATTGAACCAAGTATTGCAACTCGCCATGATCGAATCGGTGTGATGACCTCGGTTGCAGCGGCACCCCAAGGTGAAGCTGTGTTTCGCAACTCCGTCGTAGATGGCCTTGCCTATTTAGCGTGATTCAATCTAAATAGTTCCTTGCTGAATATTGTGCCTCATTGCTCCTTGTCTCTTGGGGCAAACACTCGCCTTCATCCTGCACGATTATCGTCCGAGACTCACCGTCTATTACGAAGACGTGCATTGAAGCGTCGTAGAAGTGGTGCGCTTATGGAGATGGACGAACCTGCCTTCTCTAAATACACATGTAGTGAGGAACCTGTATTCACTAAGAAAGATTCTTGTGGTGATACCTCCTCCCCGCTACGTCGTGATTGGTAGATAATATAATGCCTACCTCTTGGAGGTCTACAATTACACCAATAAATTGTATTTGTGCTTTCATATCAATAAAATTTTCTCTTAGGGGAACATATTTCTTAGTTTGCATTATGATTTCCTTTCTCTGATTGTCTTTTATATTGAAAATTTTTATCATTATCAGTAATAAACCTGGTGATTTGGTAAATAATCACGTGAGAATTGATCTAAATGGAAGTCTCCCTGATTACCAAAATCAGTATATATTCCCATTATAACGAATTACGTGTTTAAGCCATCCCAACAGTAGCTTCTCTCTGACGCTTGCCTACCCAAGAAAATAAAAAGGGGGAGAGGACACGACCATTATTCACAATTGAGATAGTCAATTTGTCCTAGATAGAATTTATCCTGTAGCCATAGTTTGGTCTTTAGACATGGATAGTCAAGAGATAGACAGCATTCTAGTCATGTCATTGTGAAAGTGGTATTTTTCCTACCACTTCAATTACCTTATCTACTGACCCCCAGACTGGTCTCCCAAACTGGTTTGGACCCTAAACTGGACCCCGAACTGGTCCCACAAAGTGGTCTGGACCCCAAACTGGCCCCCAAACTCATTCCGAAACTGGTCCTTGGTGAAACTGGAAATTGTCCCAGACTCAACAGTGATCCTACCTAAGACTCCAAACTGGTTCTGGCTTGAACCTCAAACTGGTCCTGGTCTAGACTTTGAACTGGACTAGACTCAAAGCTGGTCCTGCCTTGGATCACAAACTTGTCCTAGCCTAGTCCTAAAACTGTCTTAGATTCAAAATTGGTCTTGCCTTAGATTCTAGACTTATCTTGAACAGAACCAGAAACTGGCCTGGACCTTGACTAACCCTGCCCTGGACTTCAAACTGGTCATGAACTGACCTTGAAGTTGGCCTTGAACCAACTTTGAAACTGGCTTGGACAGTACCCGTACAAGCCCTAGACAGTATCACAATGGTACTACAATTCTAACAATACTACAGATCAACCCCACCTTCTAACCCTATTCCTCCAATATTCCAGAGTGGAAAACTTAGATTCACGCTACAACACATTTACACACAAATCCAAACATACTTCATTAAAAACTCATGATAGTACAGATAACTTCTGCCCGTGGCAGTCCACTCTCTGGTCCCTCCAGATATATCTCTAAAGCAGTAGTTATCTCCTCTATTCAACACACACACACACTCACAAACACACTCCTACACACACTCTAGCTCCAGCTCCAACTTCCTGAGAGAGAGAGAGAGAGAGCCCTCGCTCCCCAAACCCCTTCCAAACCCTAGCCGCCACACTCGTCTCCAAACCCTAACTGTTTTCATCCATCCAATGGATGTCATCCATCTATCAAATTTCATCCAGAATCTCATTTAGGATAACCCAGAAAGTCCAGACCACTGGTCCAGTAACTACAAGATTACTGGCTAGTTAACAGTCATCTCAACCAACGATATCTCGAAGGCAACCTCAAGACAAAAATATTGCTTCTCGGAGACCTAGAAGCTAGAAAGGGAGGTGATGTCACGGACATACATTAGAAACTTCTAGAAGATTGAGAAGCGTCTCAATAGTCGCTTCCTATCTGGTAGTATATATAGGAGTCAAGGCTGAAGGATTCTTCAATCTTGACAACACATTTCTTGGAGTTCTATACTTCTAAGTCACCTTTCTTGGTGTTGTTTGTGTTCTCGTTTTGTTAATCCAAGTTCTTGTTAGTTTTTGTTCTGAATATCCTTGTGTCTTTCCGTGTCCTTGACACGTACCACTTGACAGAAGTTAGGGCGATTATTCTCATGCACTCCAAGGACCATCAAATCGAGCGTATTCTCGACGACCGAGCGGCCGCTTACGAGTTCCGTGTCGTTCGAGATTGGTGGGGTTACAATCCCCTACCTATGTCTTCTACACTCCTTCACCACAAGGAGGTACTCTTGAAACTAAATTTCATACTCGTTGCTTATTTACTAGTATAAATTGTATCTCACCATTGCTTGAGATCTTTTTTGCAGACTTACAATTTCAACATCAAGGTTTTTGCTCGAAGGAAGTTTGTGTCTAAGTTCAAATCCCGTCAAGTAGCTCAAGCATACGAGGGGGTGAACATAATGCCTGATGAGGAAGACCACGTCTCCAATTTTGCTGACACGGAGACCTTGACTTAATACCCCAATGGTACACCTTGGCGTGGATCACGTGAGAAGGACCCATCCTTCATCCAATGCTTTATCGATTGTCTCACCGACGAGGGTGGTATTGTCTTCTACGGGAGTACTAGTACTGGTAATACTCCTCTCAAACCTATATCAATGGAGATAAATGAACAATATATTAACATATTTTTCTTCTTCGTCAGGTGCTTCAGTTAATACCCTGTAAATAAACATTTGAACATTTTAATGAAACCCAGTTAGTCGTAATAGGGTCTTAATCTTCGATAAAAAAAATTCAAATTGTGTCGAAATTCACGCTCACCGCTCTCCGGTCACACCCGTGCACTCCCCATCTATTGATAAGATCTATTTTTGAGATAGGAAAGTAAAAGACTAGAGATAGACTTCTAGTTCTTGAGCAAGGAACTTGGGATATATAAGCTCACGGGTGAAAAGATAGAGACTCATTCTTTTGTTGTGAGCTCTTCTTTAAGAATGGGGTTGAGCTTAATATAGTCCTTGGTTATGTCATTCTAATTTATTTTTGTTGTTGAGTTGGTAGCAAACCTATTAGACGTTTGTTACAATCTTCAAATCCGGCCACCCCCAAGGAGAAGGGCAAGAGAGAGGCGGAAGCACCTGCCCTAGGCAACTCTGTAGCCAAGAACACTCGTTCTGTGGCCCCGAAACTTCCGGCTGAAGAGTGAGAGAAGTCGCCAACGGCTTAGAAACTTCACGAGCTGGTCCGCAGCACCATCTCCGATGAAGAGGAGCTGAAGAGCGAAGAGGAGTACAAGGTCGTGGATGGGAAGCGGATCAAGACAGGCCGGATTTCAGCAACCCTCGTAAAATGACAGAGGCGCGGTGTCAGCAAGCGTAACAGGAGGTAGCTATACGGATTGAGGAATCCGGATTGAAGTATTAGTATGTGGCCTAGAGTTAGGAATCCGGACTAGGACAATAGGTAGGATCTTTTTGGGAAAGCGAGCCGCTTTCCGTAGCGTAGGCCTAGTAGAAAGGCGGCCGCTAAGTTTTTTTAGGTCTCAAGGCTTTTTGACTTTGAGTACTTATAGGTGAAGATTATGTCACCTAGTCATTCCTTCCTTGCGTGCTCATCAGACAACGTCATATGCGCGTATTCAGTGTGATCCTTGTTCAAGGTTGTCAAATCGGGCGCGTATAGGTGATCGGGAGGGCAAACCGGGCGAACTAGTTGTCCCAGACAGCAGGCGTGCCTGCCCACCTTGATTGTAGGGGGTGAGTAATTTTTCAAGGGTAACAAATTTTGAAATAAAGTGCGTGTGCGGCGTCCCACGTAGCCCGTACGTGGCGGCCAAGTGGCTTAGTTTCACCTAAATCCTTGCCACGTTGTCGTATTATTACCTAAACTAAAAGCCAACAGCCGTTTGACCCTATCGGAGAAGCGAGAGCTCAATCGGGCGGGCAAGTCAAGCGGGCGGGCGGCGTGCTTGCCCGGTTTAACAACTTTGTCCTTGTTTTTTCTCCCTTTACGGTTGAGTGTTTAGAAGTTTGCATCTACTGTTTTTTGAGTTATAAGTTGGGAGTTAGGAATCCGGATCTCTTGCTGGATCCGATCTATAGAGTTGGAGTCCTGTTAGGCGTTTTGGCAAGTGCCTTGTGTCTTAATTCGGTCTGGATTTGCTGAGAGAGAGAAATGCCTGTGGCAAACAATTTACAGCCCAGGACGTCGGGGAGTAAAGTGGGCGAAGCCGGATTGCTATCCGTCCTCCCCCTATTACGGGTAAGGGTTCGTGGCAGCTACCGAGCCAACGGAACCCATACTCTTGTCCATCCAGAGCTCATCCTGCTCCTGCCGCGACTGCCGCTGCCCTGCCCGACAGCCGCGGGCCCCTGCCCTGCCCGTCTGCTCCCTCTCCGCTCCCCGTTGACGTTGTTTTTGTTGATCGCTGCTGTCCTCCTCTCCGGAGTCTGGCGCCGCCACCCCCTCCACTGCGCTCAGTCTCGCAAAACGTTACCCTATCTTACTGTGTTTATCTCCGTATGTTTCTTTCGTTCGTTTGCCGGCATTGCGTTGCTCCGTGCACACATTCAGTTGTTGCATGTCAAGTGCACAAATCTTGCCGAGGCTTGGCTTTGAGTTTAGTTAAGTGCCTTCGCCAGTCTGCTTGCATGCAGGTTCTTCTCTCTATCATTACTATCATCTTTTCTCTTCTATACCGATTGAAATGTGAACTAGTCACTGTATCTAATTTTGTCTACGGTCAGCGCGCTTTAAGTAGATTCAGCTCATTTAAATCTTCTAGTTGCGTGAAGTGATGCTCTTTGCCGGCCGCATGTACGAAACCCCTAGCGTCTCCATATTGCTACGTTTCAAAAACGTTACAAAGAGTTTTCTTTACTAGTAATGACGTAAGTCTTTAGTTCAGGCATTGCATCGCTCTGTTCACTGGGCGTGCTCGTATTGCGCTGATCCGCTTGCCATTGTTGCGGCTGTCGCCGTCTTTCTTTCCAGTGCCCCATTCAGGACAGCAATCTTCCATCGTATCTTCCTCAGAAGGAGCCTTTACGTAGAATTCCACACTCGCCGGCCCTGCTTCGACCCAATTTTAATTCCAAGTTCGTTGTACTTCTTCAACACATTTTCTTTGAATTCTTGTGAAGGTTGCTGACAGAATTAATTTAGGTTAACCAAGTCAAAGCTAAAACAGACAATTGGAACATCTAAAATGGCAGTCAAGTGTAATTTCAGCGATTTATGATTACGAGAGTAATCTTTTGTCTTGGTATTCGTCTGATGCACTTGTGTATTCTTCACGCTGTTTGTGAAAGATTCAGCAATAAAGCCCATCTAGAATGAGATTGGTTTTGTTACTCAATGCCATTTAGCTGCAGGGAATGAACAAATCAACAGTAAATGTAAGCATACCTTCATGATTCAAGAGAGCATAACCTAACTTGGCGATATCATATAATAAGGTAGGGTATTGATAGGGTATTGACAGACTTGAAATTATGTAGAATGAGATTGATTTTGTTACTCATGCCATTTAGGCATTTAGCTGCATAATCTATTGTAATCTCAGCTTACTTCCTACTCCAGATTGAACAATCCCTCATGCCTTCTATTATGTCATTTCAGAAGTAAACTGCCGGTGCGAAAATGGAGGACTATGACAGCGATCCATATGGATCGCCTGTTAAAGAAGATTGTTTCCTAGAAATTGTCAATAAATATATTCAGAGGGCTCGAGAAGAACATGTGAATGACACACCTTCTCTTGAGAAGGGTAAAGAAGTTCTCTTTACGAGCCCCGAGGAGAGCCACCAGGAGAGCTTTGAGAAGAGTACTGACGATGAAGAGAACGATGATGAAAGCGAAGACAACGATGGAGACAGTAGTAAGAGTGGCGGTTTGTTATTCGATGCAGATGGAGGTATGTGTCAAATAACATCTTATGCTCTAAAACAGAGTAAGATAGAGCATTGTTAGATACGACATAATATTATTCTTGTATATAAGATAGTATATGATATATAAAATAGTATAAGATAGGGTATTGACAGGGTAATACTATGATATAATTATAATTGCAATACCCTATCCTATCATATCTTAATTTTTTTAATCGTTTGATGTTGCTTTTGATTAGGGTTTGCAAAAGAAGGAGAAGCGTTTGAAAACCAAGGCGATGGTTTGGTTCCTAGATTTGTTTGTTTGGTGGGTAAGGGTAGGTGTCATACCTACTTATCCAAACAAATAATCAAGAAACACCTCCTTGATTTTCACAACTACGGAGAAGTTGAAGCTGGGCAAGGAGGGCGACTACGTGCAAATCCAAGAGGATTCATACGAACCACTAAGGAGCAGAACAGAAAGTACAAGCAAAATGCCAAGCGACGTGTGAGTTCCAAGAATGCCATCAATGAGTACAAGGCGCTATGAGGTGAGCGCTATTCATTAATGGGAGGAAATGCGTAAAGTTGTTGAGAACCTCAAGAATCCACCAAAACCGCCTCTAGCTAGGTTGTTTCAGCCTTATATTCAGGAGTATTTTGGTATGTCTAGTTGGGGGTGATGGTGACATCACTTCAGCTACATTACATGTGTTTCGTAATAGTAAGGATGCTAGAGAGATTATTCTTTCTAGCAAAAAACCTTACATGGCCAACATCAAACGGTACTCGGGAGGAAAATGGAGGAATGAGACAAACCGGGAGAAGAGAGAGGACGAGTTCCAAGCTCTGGTGGCTTATGCCAATGCTAAGAGGGTTTCGAAAGAGTAAGTGTTTAAACTTAAACTCCTTTGTTGTTTTTATTATAATTTTACTATAGATAGGGTATTGACAGGGGTTTTGAATGTGTACAGATGGGAGAAAAAATCCGTTAAGGAGGACTACGTGAAGGAAAGTGTGGCAAGAAAGATGGCTATTTGTGATCTCCAGGTTTCTAGAAACACTTACATTTGATTAGATAGGATTTGATTTGATTTTGGACATATGTTTAGTAAGATATGGTTTGAGATAGGGTATTGTATTGCCATAAATTCGACTATTTTCCTCCTATCAATACCCTATCAATACCCAATCTTATTTTATGATATCTATATGTATATATATATATGTAAAGGTTACCCACTTCGCGCTAATGTCGTTTTCAAAATGAATGAATAGAAATTTAAATAAAATACAATTAATTATCCACCCAAAAGAAATAAAATCCCACAAACCTATTATGGTAATAAATATGGATACGCCAGTCAATATTACAAAAGCATAATGATTAACAAAATCACTTTGAAGTTTACTTATCTGCTTGGCTAATTTTCGAAATGTGTATGAAATTCTATAAGGTCCCAAGATTTTAATACGAAGGTTTTTATGGAGTTATTAAGTGGTAGGAGCCTCATTCACCAAAGTTCTCGAGTGTTGACATAAATCATGACATGGAGATGCGTAAGTATTATGGTTTGTCTTATAATTCCATCATGTTCATAGGAACCTTCTTAGCTAGTCCGAGCGTTAGGGGATTAGATAAGGTATTGTGAAGTATCTTTGAATTCTAGTTCCAGTGGTGTTTGTAGGGATACTAGTATTTGTCCCTGCATCTGTCGTGTGGTGCAAATATAAGATAAGATGTAGGATAGAGTATTATATAAGGTATTGTAAAATATCTTTGAATTCTAGCTGAATCTTACCTAAATGAGTAATGACATCGTTTGTAACAACACAGTGAATAGGGTATTGTCATATAGACTTTTGAATGATATGTGAATCCCCTCTGATAACATGTAGGATAGAAGACTAGATAGGGTATTGTAAAAGATATGTGAATCCTAGTTGAAGCTTATTTAAACGAGTAATGGTATCCGTTATAACAATACTGCGGATAGGGTATTGACAAGACCAATCACTACACTGTCTAAAAACTAATCTATTCACTCTCTAGTCCAGATGATCGATTTCTTCGTGTCATCCTCTCAAACCAATCTTTGTTTCTTAATATACTATTTTCTAAATCGTTATCCACGGTGTTGAATGGAGCACGAGGATGTAGGAAGTCATTTACACTATCTACATTCAAAGCTCTGATCTTCCTACACAAAATTCTGAATTCCGCAAGACCATGTTGAGCTAAAAGAAGCCCACCGTCTACCATAGCATTTTCCATTTCTCGAACACTTTTTTGGAACTTCTTCATGATATTCGACAATTTCTTCTCGTAACTTTCATCATCAATAATCTCATCCTCTACCAATTCCTTCGGCCATGTTGCATTTGGGTCAATCCAATTGGGAAGATCAACATTAACATCTTCTTCCACGAAACCACCATCTTCCTCCATATCTCCAAATGGATCTTCTACATCTGGGATATTACACGCTTCAAGTATAGGGATCACTCCACCCCTTTTTGTTCCGTACCACGTTCCACAAAACTCAACAATGGTATCGGTAGATAGCCCGAACATCTTCAAATTAGCAACTTGATGTTTGCAGAAATTACCACGAATGGACCACTCACAATTACAACACGCGTATTCTGTACACGGAGCTGATACTTTGTACTACACGTCTTCATTTTTTGTACTTTGGACTAACCAAGGTTTGCCATCTCCATCTGGATGAAGGATGTCTGCTTCTTCAATTTCTTGTGCAGCTTCAACACTTTTGAGGACAATTTCCTCAATCTTAGTGTTTTTGATAAAACCCAAAGACTTTACGTCAAGCCTATCCGTAGTATTGTTATAACGGATGCTATTACTTGTTTAATTAAGCTTCAACTAAGATTCAAATATCTTTTACAATAACCCTATCTAGTCTTCTATCCTACATCTTAACTTTATTATACGCACCGCATGACTAATTGTTTGAATTTGCACTTCTTGTACTTCAACTCACTCTCAACTCAAACACCTTCAAATCAAAATAGTAATACGTGACATATTACTTATAATTTGATTAGAAATTAATTTAACCAAAACGGATTATGTTATATTGAAATAATACTTCAATTTAAAGACATACCAAAACGGCTATAATATGACCATATGTAGTCTTCAAAGTTGACCACATCTTCACCAACTTCATCAAAGAGATCGGTAACAGCTTCGCTCGCCCTTCCAATAAAATCCTCCTCGGTCTCTCCAAAATTTATGGACATGTACATCATTTTTCTCATTCCATAATACGCGAGGTGTCGGGCATCTTCATTTGCCCTTATTTTTTCAATAGCCCTCAAATTCCAATTTTTTAAAACATGCCATAAGCAAAGGTAGATAACGACGTCGTCATCTTTCCAAACAGTCCTGCAATTTAAACAAGATGATGTTATAAACAAAGTACCATAACTAATTATGTATTGGAGAATACACATGAAGAGACTAAATAGAAATATTACGCTAGCGTACACCAACGAACATAAACACAGACATGGATAGGGTATTGACAGGGTGAAACAATATCCTATCTACAATTTTTTACATACAAATAACAATAGAAGGTATACCTTATTGCATTTTCAGTAGCCGTGATGTCATCAATGACAAAACATGTTGGATTGAACGTAGGGCAATGAAGGCGTATAGTATGTTTCATGGCGGCCATGAATTTTGTTATACAATCCTCCGTCTCGCGGTTAGTAATAATCCACGCGCTTGGAAAACCACTCCGACGGTCATCGAATACAAGAATGGTGTATAAATAAAACTTGACCCTAGATGTACCAAACATGGAATCCATGGATAAAGCATTATTATTGCCAAAACGGATCATTGCATCTCGTTGTTGTGGAGATTGTATTCCAAGAATGAATGGTTTTTGTTGATCTTCCGGAAGGTTTGGAATCTCACCCGCCCATTGTACTAAGAACACGCTTTCACAATTAGCTTCAATCCAAGATGAAACACTAGCCGTTTCCGAAGTAGCTCTCTTCCATTTATCCATAGCATGACGCTTCTCTATATTTCGAATATTCTCCATTTTCAAGTAGTCATCCTTCCGCATGGGTAGACCAAGCTTCTTCCTTTCTTGCCACACCTTCAAATGGTCATCAAAAATTTGCTTTGTCGTGAATCCTGCATCAAGTCGATTCCATATGAAAGTCTTTGTTTCTAGAGAGATCCGTGGTGCTAATTGCGAGGCTCGTGAGTCAGAAGCTTTATCATTCAAACCATGAGCAATAGACCCATCCAATCTTGTATGAGTTATATGGTAAAAAGAAATTGTGGCTACATCTGATTGGATATACTCTTTTTTGATGGAGAAATTTGCCAAGCATCCACGTTTGTGATTGTGTCGCATGTCTTTGTTGTCACGATGATCTTTAGGCCCATACGAGCAATGGTAGCTACATCCAAGTTAGAGATTGAGTAAGAAAAATAAGAAATGTGAATTGCCTTTTATGGATAAGGTATTGGCAAAGGCAAGTGAATAATAAATAAATATTGTGGATATGGTATTAACAAGTATTGTTTATGAGTGCCTACAAATACCTTATCACAAATTTAAGTTGGAAACAATATGACATTGGAGTTCATCTTAGAAAGCCAAATGTACATACATCACATCGCATATAGTTTGAGTATAAATTTGGAAAGTGCAATACTTACTATTTGTGACCGCGATGCATTGTGCTTCTTGCATTTGGATGGCCATCTTCAGAGCCGGAGAGATTCTTTGTTATGTCCCATTCTACACCTTCTTCAAGTGATCGTTCCCCTAAAAGAAAATCATCAATCCGTGATGTAGGAGGGCGAGCTTGTTTGCACGATACAAACTTCCCCTTCCCGGTTCGGATAGCATCATTTCAAATGAGATCATGATGGGAGAACGGGTGTGGAGGGGTACTTTATACCGCCAAAACTTGTGTCATTTTTTAATACCTTATTTTGCATAAAAACATGACACTAGATTAAGAAAAATGTAGAGCATATCAATATATTCCAAAAGAAACATAGGCATGTGCATTTTGAAGTATCAATTATATGTGTTATAACTACAATTATCATGTGTTAGGACAAAATCATATCAACTACAATACCCTATCTTACCTTACCAACAATCAGTACACACCTTAACATTGTTACAATACCCTATCATACCCTATTCACAATGGGTGCACACATTCAGTTGTTGCATGTCTAGTTATAATGTTGTTCACGACCGAGAGTGATGCGAGCAATACCGGCGCACTAGTGCTCGAACACGAAGAGGTCAAGTTTGTTGTGGCTTAGACATTTAAAGCAGGTTTAGGATTTGAATCCCATAGTACAGTCGGCCACCTAAACCAGTCCACTATTGCGGAATGAATAGCCAAATACCTCCATCTGGACAAATACCGAAACAGCATAAACGTTTCGGGAGACTGAGCTGAAGATGAAGCGCCGGAGTTGAGCGGAGCCGCAGTGGAGCGGGTGGCGGCACTGGGCTCCGGAGAGGAGGACAGCAGCGATGAAGAAAAACAACATCAACGGGGAGCGGAGAGGGAGCGGACGGGCACGGCAGGGGCCCGCGGCTGTCGGGCAGGGCAGCGGCAGTCGCGGCAGGAGCAGGATGAGCTCTAGATGGACAGGGGTATGGGTTCCGTCGGCTTGGTAGTTGCCACGAACCCTTACCCCCCTGTTACAGAGTTGGGTTCCTTTCTAGTCTTAGAGGACGGGTCGAGAGGAGTAAGTGACCAAAACATGTGTATCTGTCCCCTAGCCGGATCCGGATCTCTTGAGGTTTGTCATTGTAATTGGGTGATAGAATAATTAGGACTTTCTGCGATACCTACTAATCCAGCCTGAGCGGATTGGTTGTGAGGAGGTAATGAATGCCTAGTGTGTTTGAGTGTGAGTAGGAGTTAGACGTGGAGGTTTCCGCCACATAAAACATAAGGGAAAGAGTCTTTGTTCATCTCCTCTTGCAAAAGAATACCCTTGGTAATCAATGCTAAAATACAGATTCGAGGGTAGGACGGAATTCGGAGTTAGTTGTCATAGGTACTATTTTGTCTTGGTTACTTCATAGAATTCCTAGAACAATACACAAGTCATCTATATGCATTTAGTACTGTTGTAAATGTATAAGGGAAGGCAAATGTATAACATGTGTTCTAACTCTTGTAAGCTTTGATTGTTTTGTATTCATTATCTCCCTCTATTGAACTTCAATAATCCGCTCGATGCATTTTTTGATACTTCTTCAATATAAAGACCGAGTTTCATAGTGCATCATGCACTCTATCTTCCAACCACTGCATGAATCCAAGCTTATCAGTCTCCTTGGACCACATCATAGCTTAGAGCACTTGCGTCATGAGCTCGATCATCTGAAGTTTGAACTTCAAGAGGGCCTCGTGCTGAAATCTCACGTATTTGCTAACCAGTGCTGGAAGCTAGTTGGTCTTATAAAAATTTAAAGTAATCTCATGGAGGAATGTCTTACACACTTCTTTGATGGTATCTCGCAAGCCGGCTGTTTAAAAAACACTCCAACCCCATGCTTCTTATTCTACTTCGGCATCTTGATTGAGTTAATTTCCACGTGGGTACTCCAAGTCACAACGAGGTGCAACTTATTAGAAAAACTTTTTGAAATCCCCCCTCCCCTTACAGAATAAAAGACTTCTATCCTCCTCTGGATGGAAAATTCAGAGAACTTGCGAGCTAGCAGCCACTCACCAACCTCTTGTACTGATTAGGGAGGAAATAAGTGTAGAGAAATGAGGACCGGTAGGCCTTATATAGGCCGCGTTCAACCGGCCAACTGGCCCGCCCTAGATTTGACGACAAATGTCGATTAGACGGCCGTCTGAGATCGATCGGCCGCGAGCAATTGGACGACCTACGACCGATCGGTCGCCCGCGACTGTTCCAACGGCCGTCAACGGATAGGTCGGCCGTAATCAATCTTACTGTCGTAGGCCGCCCAATCCGTTCTAATATCCAGCGCACACTTTGCTCGGCTTGTCCCGCTTGATTTTTCCTCATCGTTCTTCACCAGATCATACTTGACCGAGTAAGATGCAAGCTCCAAGACGATTCAACGGTTAGAAATTTTACTACCATCGTAGAAACTACGATTTATCCCTCCCGGACTTTCGTATGTTTGCTGTTTAGACGTCCTCCCAAAAAATCCCAAAATCCCAAAAGACATTTTGACATTCCTGATCATGACCGAGATTCCAAGGAGCTCAACTCATCAAATTGTTTGTAATTAATGAGACGCTAGTGGATCGAGTTGAGTTTAAAGTTAGGGATCGTGTTTATATCTGCTTGAAGTTCACAACAACATTATAGTGACAATTGGGAGAATCAATTGTCTCCAAGACCCAAACAACTGTATATTAGATTGCAAATGAAGGGTTTTTGAAAAGCACTTTTATAAGAGTTTCTTATTTGTGACTACCCTCTTATTGTATGTAAAAAAAAACAATCCAGAATTGTTGTACGTTCGAGATATTCAAGATACTAGTATTATATATGTACCACCTTCACTTTGTACACTTATGCAAATATCGCATATAATTTATTGAATATGGTTGAATAAATCTTCATGAACAAAAAATCCCTTTTTACAATAAGATGTAAACAATGTACAAATTTGAATAATGGAAAAGCCTATGAATTCCTTGTAAAATTTCTCATTATTCAGCTTGTTTTTGAAGTATTACATTGATTGAAGTAGATTTAGAGGCAAAAACCGCAATTGTCTATAAGCGGTATTACCAAATCCTTGTTATATATACTTTGATTTTGCGTCATGAAAAATACGAGATGATGCTCTAATTTGTCTCTGAGTATGCTGATGATTAGAAGAGATGTGGCAAGCTAATAGTCAAACATCTTAGTTTATCAATTTATGTGTGCTTGACAATGGTGTTTTCATCTGACGAGTCTCAACAGCTTTCTACTTCTTCAAGCAAGTTGACATTGTTGACAAAGCACTTTTAAAATAATTTGCTACATTCTTACATTGCATCCCTCTTTCACGCATCTTAACCATTAAAATTTTGTCTTTGCATGATTCAATAATTGATGGTTGAGTGCTATATTGGTGTTGAATAGGCAATGCACGCTTGCATAATATAAATTCATTGTGTCTTTGTTGATAAAGTTTAGTGCCAAATGGATGTTGTCTTTGATACGTACATATGTTTTGCCTTGTGTGGAGAAGATGTCTAATGTACTAAATTATTTTTATATGCTCCATGAATGTGCAAATTTTGTTTGCATATCTTTCAAGGGAGTACACTTTAACAAGCCATGTGGCTGTGGAATTGTCTTGGTAAAAATGATGCATGTGTGGTTATAGAGGGAGAATGGAAGCGTAAGTGGAGGGTTCAATAATGATGCGAGTTTCAAATTTAAAAATTTGTAATGAATTTAAGTGTGAGTCTATTTTCTGTGCATATAGAAAGCATAATATAGATCAAGTGGAATAATAGATTTGAACTCTTCCACAATTTATGAATTTTTGAAGCTACACTTATAGGTCTTCTTAAAATGGTTCTCTTAGAATCCCTAATTTAGGCCATAGTTTCAATTATAATCATTTTTCAGAATAAATACTTTTAATTTTTTTTTAATTACAGTGTGGACATTATTGAATTTTTAGATTTGTTATGAGCATAGAGTTGATGATGGTTGTAATTAGGATTATTATTCCATCTTCTGAACTACAATTTGAAGTATTGCTCCAGGACAAATTCGACTTTGAATTTGTTATGTACTTATCAGTTACAAACTTCTTGAGCCCTTTTTTGTATTGAGTTAATTTCAAGCAATCTCCTTACTTATTTTTATGTAATCCATTCTAGATTGACCTTTAAGGCTCAGTATACAAATATACGTGAAGTTTATATTATGAGTCTTTAACACTCCATTTACAATTTGGAGTTGTATAACGCTAAAAATTGCTAAGAATAAAACACAAAGTACGTGAAATACACTAAAATGCAGTGAATACATACAACCTACTATGTTATATTTGATACACATGGACAAAAGAAACAAGCTAAAATTAAATTCTAGAAGAGCTACTACTTTGAAACTATTAGTACTTCTAAAATAAGGAAATGCTTAAACTAATGTGCAACCAACTGACACTATCTAACAACTCATATTCTTATCATACTTATAGAAATGCCTCGATAAATCAATTTTGAAGACTAAATATGCCAAGTTATGGCGAGTATGGTTGAAAGGACATTTTAGTATTCTATGCTGTAAGCAAAAAGACTATTGCAAACATTTAGTTCGTCGGTGACACTTTTCAGAAAGTACAAGTCAAAGTGAGAAGAGACGGTTTAGGGATTGGGAGCCCTATTCCATTGCTCGCGGTCCCTCTGCAATCCCACCTTGTGTGCATCGATTGGAGATGTCGCAACTACACTTTAAGATTTGTTAAGGGAGTCTCTCAAAAAGCTGCACTTACGAGTCAAAGTTTGTGCCTCTGCTAGTTACTGTGAGTTGAGTTGTGCAATAAAACTAACAGAGTGCAAAATAAGTTCGAAAGTCCAACTAGTAAGCCACTAGTGTACCAATAGACACTAATGTTAGTTTTTCTAATTACTACAAAGAGAAAATTGCGCAATTCCAACATACAAATTAAGAATCTAGTACATTGAAGTCGACTATCCTATTCAAGCATACACAGCAAGAGAACAAAATTGAAGAACATGCAAGAAACTCAGGTTAGTAGCAAAGTTAGAAATAATTTAGCTAACAACAACTCTTACATAGAGGAAAGAAATACATATATATGGCTTGGTCTAAGTGAATGTCATATCCAATTGATGACAATTAATCACCCAACCTAATTGCAAAGTCAACCATGAAGTTGTGTGTCCAAAACAAGTCTATGTCTCTAACTATGCTCAATAGAGAACCGTCATGCTGATCTTTACTAGGTATCGCGTGCTCGGCTTACTAGGTATCGCATGCTCGGCTTACTAGGTATCACGTGTTGGACTTATATATGTTGAGTATAGACTACACCACAAACAACCTACAAAATAAACTGCAAGTATTCTCTTAACATTGCCCTCCATTTAAGACAATTACACTCCTATGAACTTGTAGCCTAAAAATGGTTGGCAATCGGTTTAGGTCGGTCCGCAGAGCAACTTGGCCAAACGTTGATGTGGCTGACGAGAGAGGTCCGAGATTTCCTAGGTCAGACTCCCCTCCTATGTCGGTTTAACAAGCGCTTGCTAGACAGCAGAGGTTTGTGACGTCGTTGTGTGACGTTGTTGATAGGCTCCGAACGAGAGCTCGATTGATCCATGTCGTAGAATTACTAAAGGCTTGGTCGCCTAGTAAAGGAGAGCGCTATTAGCGTCCGGTAGGATGCTAAGGCTCGTCAAGATGAGGTCTAGCTTGCTGTAAGAAAAGTGTGATGCATTGGGCTGTCCTAAGAAGACCATTTGGTCAGCCCGATCAACACGTAATTTGTTATAATAGGAATATTCAGATTATCAAATTGATGACAATTGAGCTTGAGTTGAACCAAATGTATTGTGTGGGTACATTTAGCTCGACTCGAGCGAAACCCACATTTTTCAAAATCACTGAATAATACCATTATAACGAATTACATGTTGATTGTAAAATTGTAGAGTGAGTCAGGTTGGATTGAAGGTAGTTCCTGAGGCCAAACACGGTAAGGGTAGATTTGGAAAGAAGAAAAGGTGTCCTGCAATGATGACGGAATGGACAGGGTCTCCATCTATAATCAATGTTGATCAACTAGGTCCATTGAACTGGCAAGGCAATGCTAGAAGTGGTGTTAGTGGAATTTCAACTCCGTGATGAGCAATACCATGTTCAGATGATCGGCTCTTGGTGTAAGGTATGCTAAAGTCAGCTCCGTTGGTATTGCCAACTAAGGATCCGAGAGTTGCACCTCTGCTTAAAAAGATTGCTTTATTGGCGGGTCTTGTTGGCTTCTATCATCTCTAGGCGGGTGGTTTCATGTACCCGACTGGTCGGATCCCTCAACCTGCTGACTGCCTTTGTTGCTTGATTGGTCATCCCAATTATCCCGGTCACCTTCGTCATTGCATTTTCATAGTGTTGTCTTCATCATCGCACCTCTTCTTGTCTGTGTGTTAATCATCTCCCAACCTTAGGTTATCGCGTAGTGTAACTTTGCCTTCGGGCAGCTGTACGTCACTCTCGGTCAATAAGTTCTCAAACAATGTCAATTCTGTCAGCTAGTCCTCCTCCTGTTCTTTGTCTAAAGGTGTAAGGACAATGTGAGCAGTCGATACGGTCCACACTTGCCGGAAATCCTTTCGGTAGGGTAAAGTTGTTTTTACATGTATTTTATTGTCATAATTTGGGCGTTTTAGCCAGTTCCCTCGACTCATGGAATTTCCGTATGTCAGGTTTTGCGTTATTGTTCCGGAATTACCCTAATTCATGTTAATTTGATGTTTCTTTTTATGCCAATATATTAGTGGCTAGGGGTTGTGGTTCTTACGCTTTTTGCTTTTCTCTTTTTTCCCCTTCCTTATCCTTCTTTTTTCTTCCCTGGTATTTCTTTTTTATTTGTCTATCCTCTCTTTCTCTCTCTTGTGTTGGGAGAGGGAGAATTGTTTTGGGAAAGAATCCAAATAGATTGGAAGAGTGTGTGTATTGCCTAGGAGTAGTGGCGGCTAATCAAGTGAAGGCGCATTGGCTACGGCGGCACATTGGAAGGCCAACTTTGAGGCGCAATATCTCGCAACCTAGGACAAACCAAGGAACAAGCCTTACAAATTTAAAGAGGTCTTCAAGTTATCTTATCAAAAGCCAAGGATCATCTTTAGTAGATCAAGAACAAAAGAGAGGCTAGGGGTCCAACTATGGGCTGGAAGCCAGTTGTACACCTTCACTTTGCATTGTGTGTACTTTTGTTGCAATCCATGTGGTTTTGATAATTGTGTGGGAGTGTATGGATGATCTTAGCGTATGCTCTCTTAGTATGCTTGGAGTCTATTACTTGGGAGTATTAAGTTACACTCACCAACTAGCCGCATGTGAACATCTACCGGGTAACCGGTATTTGACTTTACAGACGAGGTGCAGGTAGGACTTCTGGATGACAGTGAGGTGGTGGCTTTAATAGGAAAATGGGCATGCCTAGGAGTCAATAGTATGGTTGGAGAGTCACATCTTCTCTCTCGGGTGTTCGCGAAGGGTATGCTTTACTATTCAAAGTCGAGGCAGCATTTGGTCACGTTGATCGGAGGTGCGTTGACACTTTAGATTGTCTTCAACGATCTTCTAGAGCTTGCGTTGGGTATATCAAGCTCGCATGTCGGCATCCTAGTACTCCCCTTTCAGTACCACGTAGTCATTCCAAAAAGTAGTGTAGGTTTCGTTTCTGGTGTACAGCAAGGCTCGAGCGTCTATAAGTCTGCTTTGTCTCCCGCAGTCGTCGATTGTTGCTTAGGCTGTTCCGCAACTCCTACTGTAAGAAGTCGATTTGTTGTGGAGTCTCCCATAGCTACTCCATGGTCGTGTTGAGTTTAAGATGCATCTCTACTAAGTCCGTCGAGAGGCGTTGTCTCTCGAGTTGGGCGTTGCCAAGCTAAATTTGCGCCTCTGTTGGGGCAACGTCTTTTGGAGATAGACACTAAGTATGGCCTTACGAGCCTTAGTTTAATTGAGATTGTGACAAAGAGCCTAAATGTGCACTCGAAATTTCCTATCGTGGGAGAAAAATGGAAGGGTTTGTCTGGAGTGTTCGTGGAGGCGATTGAGTAATTGCAGGCCACGGTGATATCGCGGTTTATGGCCAAAATCCTTCCGTCTGAGGGTTGACCTTAATGGCGTCGGTGTCCACACACACCGTATCGACTAATAGATTATTAAGAGAGTTTTCTAGGAGACGAAGAGTGTGAAACTTGTCTGGGGACGACTGGATGTCGCTTTTGAAAGGAGTAAAGGGCATTACCTTGTCGGATGATTTAGCTATGACCAGAAGTGTGCGTCATTCATGCGTCAAGCTGAGCATGTCGTTCATGGGTTTGTTGCGTCCAGGCTTCTTGTTGGCTACCAAACGCGTCTCTATGAGGTGAGTGTCAACTGCTCAGCTACTTGAAGTTGACAGCCTAGCGTGATAGAAGCTGATCTAATGGAAGGTCGTCCAAACTTATCAAGTCAATTGTCGGAGGTGGGCGAAGGTTTCACCGGCTGGATTTTGGGTGCGCAGGTCAACTTCTACAAGTTGAATGCATGGGTTGAATTCTAACCCCTCGTTAGCCACTAGGTGGGTGGGGTCCTAGTAATTGTTCTTAGCGTACTTCTCAGGACATCTTTACTGAGATACCTGGGAGTGCGCATCCACAAGGTCTATGGTCGACCTGGTCTATAGCTTTAATACGCTCTACATAAACTCTACGTAAATGCTGACGAGCCAACCGCAACTCGAGCCGTTATAGCACTCTTGTTGGCACTCTTCTTGTCGATGTCTAGTGCATTGACAAACTCTTCGACAAGCTCCATGCGTGGTGCGGTCATCAGGTTGGCCTCATTGAGTAACAGAAAGGGTGAGAAGCCCAACTTCATGACAAAGAGGTCCTTCTCTGTCTAATTGTACGTAAAGACACAATTTGCGCCACTTTACTAACTTCGCCATCCTCACAAATGACAGTACCTTGTATCAACCGTTGGTAGTACGGATGAGCTCTGCCCCGCTCTCCGGACGCGGCTATTGTTGCGCACAACCATTTGATGTGGTCGACTTCCCTCTCGCCAAGGAAGAGTCGCGCCAAGGAAGAGTCGCGCCAAGGAAGAGTGCGCCAAGGAAGAGTCAAGTGGGTACTTTTGGGTACTTTTGTTCTTGAAGAATCAGATTAACATGTGGAAGCGTGACCGAAATACCGCGAAGTGAATGAGGTCGGTATCTCCAAAACTTGTCCGCAGCTGTTGTTGGGCCGTTGCGCTCTCTGCCCACTTCGACGAGGGCAGTTGTCGGTAGAAACCCTCGCTGCGGCGTTCTGCTTCCTTCGAACCGTCGATTTGCGGTGTCAACTAGGAAGAGTCCGCACCTTGAACACCTTCGCTTTCGCGTGCTTCCTCTTCTAGGACAACGATCCGTGCTGCCGACAAATCATGGCATCGCTTCCCAAACCCGTACTCTTATTTGCTGCAATTGTAGTCGATGATAGCCGCAGCTGGAAGTCGGTGCTTCGCAAATCCTCGGGCCTGCTGGCCGCCGCCTTTGAAATATTTATCAATAGTGGCAGCGCTTGGAGAAGGTGGGGATTACTTGAACTCTTGCTGCGCGTCGCTGGTACACCTCCCTCCGCCTGACACAAATAGGATTGGCGTGGGCTACTTCGTCTACGTAGTGCTCCGCCTCCACGCCTAAGTTGTTGCCGTCTTCGATTTGTGTCACTAGCGAGGCTATGGCAAACCCCTTTGCTAATGCTAAGACTGCGAAGTGATGACGTTGACTGCGAATTGATGACGTTGCTGCATGCTGCTCGTCAGAGGGAGTGAACGATGAAAGCGGAGAATGCAAAAGAGGGAGATAAATAGGCTCTGCTATTAAATTAAATAATTACCTTCAAAAAAGTGGAACATTTTCAGAACTCGGCACGTAACATAGAGTTGTTATTCCGAGTTCTGAAAATGTAACATAATGTTTTCAGCATGTAACATAATGTTTTCAGCACGTAAATACTGGTCAAGAAGGTAACTGGCAGTTAACCATCAAAAAACTACCAGTTCACTTCTGTTTATTTGTTGGAGAACAACCAATTGACTATTGGTCGACTTCCCGTTGTGTGGTTAGGTCACCGAAGTCTCGACCATGGTGAGTCGTTCGTTGACTGCTAGTGGACTTCTTGCTGCTGGATCAGGTTACTATAGTCACTGCTACCGTTAAGGGAGCTGATGCGGGGCTTGTTCGTTGTAGTTTCGTAACACTGTGTCTTCATATCCGACTTGCTGGTAGTTGATTGAGTAGAGCGGTCGGTAGGTGTTCATCCGGTAGACGGCAAGGTTTGAGCTTCTCGACATTGACTACTACTTTGTCAAAGTCAAAGTTTTGAACGTTAAGTAGAAGTACTATATTGTTTAGGAGAATATTTTGTATCCGGTAGAGTCTGAACTACTAACCCCATCGTTTGTCGGCATGTCTATTGGCACGTTTGAGGTACCACGGTACGTAGTCGCCTACATTGTACTGTGTTGTCGGTTCTTTGGCCTGATCGCAGTGGGCCCTGTTCTACTGCTTTGCACCGTGCTAGGCTGCAGCAGAGTGATGGGTTTCACCCAGCATCTCTAACTTGGCTAACGCGGTGACGACACGATTGGGGGTGAGTGAAATCCAAATTGCTACTCCACCTCAGGGTTGGTACTACTTCTTCGGTTGGCAAAAGCTGGGTTTGTTCATATACTAACGAGAAAAGTGAGTGGCTAATCACTACCTTGTAAACAGTCTTGGCTGCAAACAATAGTGTGTGGAGATGGACGTCCCAATCAGTTTGGTTGTCATTGACCAACGTCTGCAGTATTCACACGATCACCTTCTTGGTCCACTCTGGCTGCCTATTTTGTCGAAGGTAATATGTTGTGGATGTTATATATCGAAGCAAGAAATGCTTGGACATAGTTAATTATCGTAGAGTTATAAAGTGACTTCCTTGGTCGCAGACGGAGTGTAGGGACAGCCAAATCTGGTCAAGATTTCATTGTACAAAAAATTTGTCGTTACTTTAGCACTGTTAGATCGTGGCGCCTTATCTTCAACCCACTTGGTGGCATATACGATTGCCACCAATATGTACCGACATTCAGTACGTCGCGTCTTCACTACCGATCCTATGAAGTCGAGTTTCCATTCATGAATGGCCCAATTGGTTGTTGAGTGACCAATTTTGTTGATATTGACTCGGTCAGACTAGTCGTCAAGTGGCACTTGTAGCATAAGTGGTACTTGTAGCATAAGTGGTACTACTGGACACTTTTTTGAGAAAAAAGTTAGCCACAAGTATCATGCATCTAAGATCTTCCTAATAGAGATATCGAGTGAGAAACAACCTCCAACATTGCTCTTCTGCAGTCCTTGAATGATTGTTTTCACCTGGCTACCTGTAAAGAGTTGCCATAGCCTATCGTCCTTACCCACATGGTAGAGTCAAGGGTGCACAACTTGGAACAAAGTGGCTTTTAGGGCCAACCGCTCCCTAGCCTCCTTCGACATGGCGGTCAGAAACGTACTTGTTGGGTGTTCAAAACAAGTCCATGATACTAACTATGTCCAATAGAGAACCGACATGCATACCCTACCAAGTATTGCCTGCTAGGTCTATACATGCTAGAAATAGACCAGAGCACAAATAGCCTAAAAAATATATCATAATTATTCTAATAATCATGGTCCGCGGAATGAGATAACGCTCTACTTTCTTTCGTTTTCTTAGTTGTCATTGAAACAGGAAAATGTCTTCTCATATCAGGTACTATCAGAAAATAGTGAAAGCTCCTTGTGCACATGAAGTGACATGAATGTGCACATGAAGTACTCTGTACGTTCCAGCACCAATCGTTCATAAGTACGAACCGACAATGTGCATACTTTTCAATTTTTGATACACCTTTTTTTAACTTTTAGTCGCAGATTAAAAATTGGGTCATGATGTTCTGTTACAACTGTGTGTAAAATTCTAATTCAAATTTCTTGCAAGGATATTAACCTTACTTTTAAAATCTTCATGTAACTTGTGTGTTTATCATAAGCTTTGTTTAACCTCCTAGAACATTAAGACAGGTATCTGTGACCAACGAAGTTGGTCGTGTCCATCTTGGTTGATCACATCCATCTTGTTTAATGCTACAAGGACCAAGCTACACATCACAAAAAACTGAGCCTGGTTGCTCCCTGCAGAACAACTCCTCTTAAGCCTAAGCGGACACATACTGGACAATAGACAACGTATTTTCATCCAAATGCATCTTCCCAACTTCCTCATTATCCACAGTAGTGCACTCCGACGTTCTAGGTTTAAGGTTGAAGAAACGAACAGTGGTACACGATAAATCTCCCAAGACCACGCACAGGCATGAACATGCCTCAGTCCATACAACGTAAATGCAGTAAATAAGATAACGACGATGACAAGTCGTAGTCCTCTCTATAAACTGCATCCTATCGTTTCGCCTCTTTTTTAGCAGCGCCATCTTCTGGTAAGGCTGATTCACTATTTCGGCGAGGTCCCATGACTTGAGGGCTCCACTCATCAGGCACCATGGAGAAGTAGGTCGACATTGCCTTGCGAAATCGTATCTTGTACTGTTCTGGAGATATCACCGTCGGAGCTGCATTTCTAGATCCACCGAGGATGCGAGATGCTTTCACCAACGTCTCCATTTGCTTATCCCATGTATATTGACGTATGAAATCGATAATACCTAGAACTAACTCTTGTCGGACTTCATCCACTCCAACAAGCAGCGAGTAATCCATAACTTGTTCCCTCTAGAACACAAATACCGATTTGAGAAATTAGACAATGTACCCGAATCACTTATTGCTCGCACCTTTAAGATAACAAGAAAATAGTAGATCTGACCGAACATAGTTCATTCCAAACTAGATTTGAAACGATAATCGTAACAGCGATACTAAACGTATGGCTAGAGCCTACAAACATACTAACAACTCCACTTCCACATCATTACTGAAGCAAGACAGTTTCCAATCTAACAGAAGAAAGAATGAAACTCCAAATTTAATGAAATACGTAACCTTGCTTCTAGAAATTGAAATTCAACTCAACAAACACTCAAGATCACAAAAGCTGTGAAATCAGGTTCAGGCTGCCAATTGAGTGTCTCGTATCCAATATACTCGATACATAATTACTGACCGCTAAGAAGCCTGTGTCATTCCAAACAGCCCTTGAGAGCAAATGCTTGGCAACTCCGCTGACGAAAATGGGAGACGTTGGCATCATCTCCAGAAGGTTTTCATCCAGCAGCACCTTATTGTTTCCTGTAACGTCAGGATTATATCGTGATCGAACAGATCCCTTCAGGTCATAGAGGCGACTCACATTACGTGCATAGAGAAGGTTCTCCATGACAAGTAAGTCGAGTTCTCTGTTCCCTTTGGCCTGCTTCACCGACACCTGCCAAGAACATTGCTAATAGGTAAAGCATACAAAGTGATTTGCTCAGACATTTCTATTGATAATTACCATCAGGTTTCAAAATCGAAACTGGACTCACCCTGTACAGTCCAACAATCTTGGCAAGACTTGTCGGGCTGCCAGAATTGAGGGACTCTGTGAGATAATTGAAGTATCGTGGAGCGAAGCCCAGGAATGAGATCTTCTCCGTGCTAGTCACTTGTTTCACCACAAATCGATCATCCATAGTCTTCGCAAAAAACACGTTGCTTTTCCCTCCATGAGCTCCCCACTTCCTGCATCTGCTCATTGAGCGAATATAATCCATATCTCCTCCACAACACTTCTTCCGAAGCGCATCAAACTGTTTGGCGTAATAGCATGTGACATGAAACTCCACTTTCCCGCTTTGACTCGATTCAGTGAACGCAACCTTCACATCGCGCTTCTCTCGTATTGCCAACACATCCATGGAAGCCGTTCTAAACATCTTCCTCTTGTGAATCAGATCATTCTTGACATCAATGCTGGCGTTAGACTCGTCCAAATGATGGATAGAATCCATAATGCTCGAAATATCTGTATTTTCGATCTCCTCCTTTTCTTGGAACTTCACTCTGGGCTTCTCCCTGTCATTATCTACAACTGCTTCCCAAAGGGATGCCTGCCGTAGATCTTCACACGTTTAGAGATATAATCAAAGAGACTAGAATAATGAGTTACACTGATCGAACTTTGACATGCCCACTTGCCTGGTAATCTGGTGTCAGAAGGGCATACGCGATGATGCTTGTAGGTTCATCATCATACACATTGATTATAGTGTCACTGATGCCAGGTGGAAGTTTAAGTCGTGCTGCACCAGGAGCAGGCAGACGCCCAGTAAGAGAAACAATCATGGGCGTTGATGGAAGTAACCGGGGTGGGGATCCTGCAACGCTACTCTGAGTAGATCCCGATCGACTATAGATGGAGTTTTTGTACACATAGGACAATGTCCCTATTCCAACCTCAGAAACGATGTTGTTCTTCCCATTCGCTCTTCCTGGATATGTTGGCCTGCTTACTTGCAAAGGTACATCTCCACTCTCCAATTGAAAGGGTTCCATGATGAAGCTAGCCGTATTTTCAGGACTACTGCCTTCGGGGAGTATGGGGACATCAGTGCATCTGAGATTCTCCATCGAGGCCACATCAACGTTCTTGGAGTCTGCAGTAGCAAGGCTATTAACCTTAGGACTAAGACTACCCAACTCTGCCTTTTTTGAATCTGGACAACTGAGAGTTGAAACAACTGGCACACGAAAGTCGATTTGGAAAGAGAAAGGTTTCACAATTCTGTAAATTGTATTCTAACAAACGCGACAGCTAATGGTACAACAGAACCTGGTTCTAATATATGATTGTCAGTTGATTAGAACTTGGATGACTTCTTATCTATGATTGTCAGTTGGGTGAGTACGAAAAAGCGATAACATACCTTGTCTGCACGCTACGGAAGCTTCTTGAACCGGTTCCTCATTTATTGCACATGCCGGTATTTCCCTAGCAACAGCAGTAGGTGAAGGACATAATAACTGTCTTGAGAGAAGTAATGAATTGCCATGATCGGATACAGGACTTTCCTCGACGATTGTGAATTCGTCGTCATCAGCAGTACCACACTCGCCACTGGTCTCGAGAGGGCCGCTCCCATTCGGCTGCTTGTGAGCAGTCTGAATTGTCATTTGTTCAGTAGAATTACCACCGACATGCTCTCGCTCAGATCGAGTTCCAAACTCAAGAGTGGCACCTATTACTGCTTCCTCATTTGTTGTCAAGCTACTCTCTGCCTCCCTTGATCGCCCAAATGAGGCATTGACAACCTTTGAAAGTGACAATGATGAATCAAAAACTCCTGAATCAGAGCTTCTCGACTGCTGTGATTGCCAGTGAAGAAAGCAAGAAATATCGTAGAGACGTGTATCCCACGCAGCAGAAGTATCTGCAAGATATCGTCTTATTCTGTTGAGCTCTAAGATGTCAGCTACCATGTGCCCTGGTATGCATTTCGGAGGGGCAGCCTTTCGAAATTTTGCCTGAGAGACAGTGCGAAAATAGCCATAACAAAAATCATGCTCTGTAAATGTGGCTGTCACGCTTAATGAGATTCCTACAAGTAAAGAAGATTAAAATGACCCACAAGCAGCTTCTACACACAGCTCGTAATACATACTCCAAAAATGGAATGACAAACCTCAACCTCGGCCTTCTCTTCTTGCAGTAGGATTTCCAACTCCACAATCTGCCGCCTAGCATCAGAGAGTTTGGCGCTGGAGTACAACAATTTTGAACTTGCAAATTTTTCATCCAGAGCACCTAAAGCGTTGAAGATTTCTGCGAACATTAGATTTGACTTATCCGCGACCTGTTTGGCACGCGAAGTGAGAATGATACCTTCATCGAAACAAAAAAATTCAAAAAGCAAACCAAAATTCAGAAAACCTAAACAAACAAATATGAAGGTACAAGGGAACCCAACAAGCTATTAAGAAACACAAAGTGTTCCAAAATATAAGATTAAACCATCACCGATACCAGATGTACTTACAATCTGTCACGATCTACATACCTCAGCAGACTCTTTCAGAAGCCAACCCTGTTGTTTAGGATTATGAAACTCGATCTGCGGAGGAGGGACAGCCACAGAGTAAAGGTTGATGGTCGCGTATTTGAAGCAAGCCACAAAATTGCCACATCTGAACTCACCATGAACACCAACTTAGTATTGCAACTCAGTACTGGAAGTGTTAACTGGTCTACAAGCTGAAGACCCTGCGCATCTTGCAATTCATGTGTCTACCCATATCTCAACAAAACTAGCATACAGACGAGGCAACAAATGACCAAAGAAGCAGAAGGAAACGCCAGACAAAAGAGAATCACATCCAAGATACAGAACTCGGGATAAAGACGTCACGATGATATACCCATAAAATCTCAGACAATCCCTATGTAAAGAGTGGCCGCAAGCTGCAGCACGACTGGCTGCACCGTGATTTGAAAAACTCAGCTCTAAGAACTTTCCAAACGAAAGGCCCCAAGCAGCATCAGACATTACAATTCTCCTTGTTGCGGGAGGAACGCCGTCAGTCCGTGGACAACGAAGACAACGATGCCACATCCATATCTTCCCATCTTTCTCTCCAGGCAGCACGGAGGAACTCAGTCGCTGCACAGAGATCGTCAGACTCCCCTGCCGATGTGTGTAACAATGAACATGCGAATCCAGGGGCTCTTCACAAGAACTGCAACTGCTGCTCTGTTAAGACAAAAGAGTCGAACAGTCAAAAAATTTGAAGCAAGTGCAAAAGAAAATCAGCGTTTAAGTTAGCTTGATTCATTTTGCATAAGCATAAAACTCGACAAACAATTTATAATAAAATTACTCAACTGCACATGAAAGAACATGACGAAATTTATACTTTAAGTACTAACCATCATAATAAATTGTGAGTGGATCATGTTGCAATTTTTGCACTGTGACCAACACCTCTGCAATCCTAAATTCAACAAAGCCTACTTAGTAACACAGATATCCAACCAAGCTCGATGACTTATTACGATTTCATTAGAGGTCGTGCAGGTAGACACACAAGCACCACAACAACTCACCACATTAAATAGCGAATCCTTCAAGAATTTTCCGAGAGGCTTATCTTTGCTACCATAGAACTTTATACGCATGAAGTGAGGTTGCTCACAAACACTTCCTTTGCGCAAACAACGACTCGATACAGATATCAATATACGCTGATGATTTGATAATGGTGGAAGCAAATCGTCCTTCAGACCCCTTGAAGCAACGGAGCTTTCATAAATGTCGCTTGTATTCTCGACCTTGGACTTTTTCTCCAATTGGTGGAAAGTCCAAGGAGACGGAAGTGGAGTGTTTTCTACTTCATCCTGAGCAAACCAAAAAAGTTTCAGGGTACATTCTACTATACCTACAGCTGCTAGTCGACTTCTACGCGATGGCACGAGGGTCGGACAACAAATACCAACCGCTAGTCTAACAAATCAGACCGGTTAATAAGAAGATTTTTGTAAAAAAAAATTGTAACACAGCGTCTCCAAGAAACTGCAAGGAGAAATATATAATCAATCAATCGTATAGTGCTTACTTGAGACATCAATCCGATACATAGTAGACTTCAGCAAGATAAATGTGAGAAGAATAGGAAAGGGAGCTCAACTAAAATTGAACATTAAGTTCGACAGGAACATGGAAAAGGTGTAACTGAGCCTACCCGCGAACAGGTGTTGAACTTCATGGACCTGGATCTCAGTGTAGGATCCACATCACAATCAACTTTAGCTGGCTGTTCGAAAAAAAGACTACTAATTCCAGGATTATCCGCAATGCTCCGTATATCGAAATTCGTGAAGGCACCAGAACTAGCCCCTTGCGAAGCATTAGTCGGCAGTGAGAACTGTTTCTGCACAGATAGAGCATTGGAAGTTGAATAGGTACAACCTATTATCAACTATATCACCTGCCTTGAAGTTCACGTGCTTTACCAAAAGAGTGGTGTGTCATGAAACAAAATTGTTTGTGTAGAATTTCACTAGAAAGCTTCAAGTAGTGGTTAGTCACGAAACACCTAAAAGCATGTACTTACCGACGCTTGCCCAATTAATTGTTGCTTGGAAAAACCGAAAATTGCCCTGTCTGAGACCCGCTGAGTGCCACTGACTGTGCTCAAAGGAGAAGAATGAGAGAGCTCAGGCAGAGTTGCACCCTCGTCAGCCAAAAACGAGGTCTCCAAAGCTAGATGGTATGCAGCAAAGACTGCAAACTGAACTACCTTCTTCACGCTTTTCAGTTCTTCTGTTGTTGCTCCCCGGAGCAGAACAGTGCAGCCCAAAGGTCTTGGACAGCCTTCAAAGAACATTAAATATTTTGGACCAGGTCGACCTCCCTGACCCTTGTAATCATGCACCTCGACGAATTTCTCAATATGAAATAGTTCACACTGACCGGCCGTTGGAGCCACAAGGTACTCGGGAGAGGCAACGATCTGCCAAGTCCAAGTACATCGATAAATAACTCAGCTTACTGCTCTTCGAAAGAATAAGCACGATTTCAGCGAGGTTCAACTTCACTAAGAAGCTGCTTAGAGATTGTTGTCATCATTGCAAATAAAAATTATCATCACAGAATATGGAAAAACACAAAACCATGAGACTGAAAACCTAAGTAACAGCAGATGAGCTAGCGTGAGGCTGCGATAAGATACATATACAGAGTTTCTGGAAGCGCACCTAGAAATGAAAATCTGATCAGGTAAACAAAGAGCACACAGGCGCACACAACGATGTGATACTTACCGATTCTAGATTAAACAGACTCATGAACAAATACGTCCCACTCGAGAACACCAGTAAGAAGTTACTACTGTGCTAGACATGAACCAGAGAATGATTGCATCAGGTGTCTAAGCTGAAATCAAGTCAGGTTAACCAGTATCTAGACGTCGTGCGTGCGAAACAATGGATTGTTACGACCTTATCCCACAAGTGACCAGCTGCCTTTAGCTTTTCTAACTTGCTACCGGCAACCTTAATAACAACACGATGATGGAACTGGAATGCTGACCTGAGCACCAGTGCAGCGGGCGATGCGCTCCAGAAGTGGCCGCTTAACATTTAAAACTACCGATATTTCCCTTTCCAAAAGCTTATCTTGTGCATACCTTGACACACTTTTCTCCACTAAGAGAACGTTGGGGTGGTGCGCTTCAATACGAGCAACTGTCATGCTGAGATGGTCCCTCTCCTGCAAAGAATTGATGCGGTGGATTAGTAGAGGGCTAGGCATATACTATGTAGCACTTAATTACGCCCTTCAATTCACCAATATGATCTTTGTCATAGAAATCGACTGGCCGCTGTTCGGATGTAGACGATCCCAACAAGATTATATTACAATCATTCTAGCAAGGGAAGTACAATAAATTACTCAAACCCTCCACCTCTGCGAACCTGCTGCAATAAAGTGTCGAGTGATGAAAGTTGATTAGAAACACGATGATATTCCAAGGCTCCACCCAACAAGAGAAGTCGAGGATTCTTGAAATGAGAAGTCATCCGGCGGTTCTGTACATTCTTGTGACAAACGATGCCTTTTACGACCATGCTGCCCGACAACACCAACGACGAAAATGTCAGCTTCGGTCAACCAACGCGACTCCTCTTTATCGACAGCATCTCTATTGTAGCTCAAATCTCCACAAACAATTATGTGTTTCGCTGTATTGTGATGATGTGAATGAATTGATTGATATCTGGTAATTACTGATACTTCAACAGCTCATGTATTTATACAAACTACTGCTGTACAAGACCAGTCAAGGAAGCAAATTTACCTATCCTGCCGCTGCCCGGAAGCAATACATTTCACTTTCACATAGCCACCTGGGTCCATTCCCCCTCCTTTGCTTGTATCCGGTTTAACTAAATTGGCAGCTTGCAAGGACAAAGTACTCACAATTTCCAACCAGCTGTTTGGACCACCTTCTTCTCCATACTGTTAACACAAGTTACTCGAATTTACAAAAGCTTCAAACAATAAGACTGTATATAATCCGAGGTCTAAAAAATGACTTCAAGTAAAGGGGTGCGTGACATAATCGGATCCATTTCCAGCTACTCATGACGAGTAGCCTCTTCACATATCCTGAAGGGCTATTAGTTACAGTATCCAGTGAAATTACAGTATCCATTGAAGATGGAAGGACTACAAAATATAGCAGTGAAAATGGAAGCGGTACAAAATATTGCAAGACGTGACGTACCCGTACATCCACTGCGATAAGAAGCTGAGCAACGAGGGCTCTAAAATGGCCATCGACTATGGCCCGCATTGCTGCCTTGCTACTGTTCTCACTGCTACTGAGACTCCCTGGCATTCGTGGCACCCATTCAACATCCTCGTCATCCTCATCAACCTGTATATGCCAACGCCATAGACTGCCCCAATAAGTAGAGCACTTCAGCATCTGCTGACACAGGACCAGCTACGACAATCTACGACGTTTGTAAGAGACATCAAAGCATTGGACAGGTTGAGAAATGAATCTTAACCCATACGAAAGCAGTAGAAGTAGCTTCATATATGCCGATAGTAGCGTCTGAACGACCACAACATGTATTTCTTTACGGAAAGACCAGGTAGCTTCATTACATTGGATATGTTAAACTCAAATAACGTGCATGTCTGGATTCAGTGGGATACGCCTGTTTGTGCTGCACTGACGTCCACTTTCCACGCTACACGTCCTCCTACTAAGCGAAGAATTTACCAAGCTCATATCAGCTTCATCATCCTCGTCTTCAGGCGGCGGTGGCTCCCAAATGACCCCATTGCTATCATAATCAACACTAGGATGGTCGATTTCGTTAGCAACAAGTGACTGTGAACCTGCTTCTTCGTAAATAGAGTACCTCGCTGGAGGTTCGCTTAGGCTACCGTCAAGGCTCTCTGTAGCATCGCAGAACTGAGTAATTCTCCACGTTCCGGAACTTTCTCCGTCGACATCCCTGTCCATGAAATTGATAAGGTCGTGCTCAATTGAATTGCTACCTGAACTCGAGGCCCTAACTCAATCATCTAGACAGCAACGAATACAAGCTCACATTACATACTTCGCTGCATGATGTCACACCACTGTGAAGAGTGTGTCGACTAGGTAGTGGATGCTTTGTGAAGAGGGAGCTCACTCGGGTAGTGCACAAACGATCTCATTCGAATATCTGAAACCAGCAAAGTATCTAAACGAAAGTACAATATTGGATTAAAACCATCGACTACGCAGCCCCTGCTGAAAGCATTATCTAAGCCCTTTCCTAAGTAACAGGTACATCAGACAGAAAATCACACCTGCAATCACCAACTTCCTTCACTATCAAGGGAAAATCCTTCACATTCTGCGAACCCTCAATTGAGGTGGGTGATTTTCCGCAACTGCTGTCAGCATACTCCAGCTCCATGACGCTACCATCTTCATCTTCAATATTCTCGTGACCTCTTTCAGCCTTCACGGGGCGATCCTCCTCATCATCGCTTTTGCACAAATTCAGAAATCACCGAAAAAAGTCTCAGAAAACTGCACTTCCAGGTGTCTTAGAATCTCATTACTTTTAAGTCTCTTTCCAAATTGCAAAAGACCGTACTTCACAGGAGCTTGGTCAAAGCTCACACAGATGCCAAAGCGGCTGTTGCTAGTGTACTCATGCTAATTGATTCCAGCCTGCTATGACAAACTATCACATCTTTAATTCGGGCAAACAAGCTCCAGCGAGACATCTGACCTGCAAAATACGTGATTCCTCAAAGCTTGAGGCCTTGACTGTACATGTATAGACATTCTGCTCTTTGGTTGAGCGTCCATGCACAATGCATAGCCAGGGTTCCTGTCTTCAGACATCTCCGATTCCACCACAGTGGCATCAGAACAAAAAGGTCGGCAAGTAGACACCGAATCATGTTTGCCTGCAAGAGCCCTCGCACCTGAACCGGAGGCATTGTTGATACTGTGACCTGCTGGCTCCGATGGACTCACTATCTGACTTGGTGTAGACTTCAGAGTGAAAATTTCCCGATTAATATGGTCCTGCTCAGACCGATCAGTATGAATCTTGAAACAATAGTTGCACGCGCGAACTCGCTCATTTTCGTCGTGGCCACGTCGAGGACTATTGACAGGGGCGGCAATGGTATTGAGAGTGCATCTTCCACAGAACACTTTACCACAAATTCGACAGTGATGACGCCTGTTGAAAATTGTAAACTGGGACTCGCATTCATAACACATGCGACAGCTCCGATCGGGCATCCAAAAATCTCGAGACATGACTATGGCCTCATCCTGCAAATTGCCAAGACGAGGAATCCACGCGCTCACTCGTCCAACAATTTCGCTCCATGCTATGACTGCTTCTTCCATTAGCCATGCCAGCAAGTCCACATTTTCTGCTTTCGCTTCTGCAGAAATATGATACACAAACAATACAACCTTGACGAATTGCTTATTGCAGGCAATAAGCTACGATCTTCCAAAACATACTAGCAGCCGAGAGATTCTACGACATTACACACCCCGTTGCACCTTCCTTTCAAATGGTATGAATAATCATCAGTAGTACAGATATACGTCTATACCCACATCAAAAATTCTGGCAAGCCACCGGGGATCCTTGACACCAGATTTGCATCATTGACGATCCAAAGTATCCCCAAAGAAGAACACCAATTCACATACGCTGCCACTCTCTACTTGCTGCCAACAATACCACTCCAGCTACTCTCAAAATAGAGCTACTATCGAATATCACAGACTACCACACTCCTTTATACCTCACGGGAAAATAGGGCAATCACTTCCAACATCTGAGACGCTGCGAATATACCACCACGCGTACAAATAGCAATTCCTCCGCGAATTGAGCCCAAACCTCGCCGACCGAAAAGGTTGACTTCATGTACACCGCCAACCTTTCGACAAGAAAACTAAGCTATACATGTCCCAAAAGCAGATCAATCTCACAAATTCTCTCTTCGTCCGCAGACACTCCTTCATGATCAGACCAAATCGGACTGAACACAAATACTCTGCTCTTGACACTAAAACGACACAAAGCAGCTTAATGCGAGATCAACGTCGACAGAAGCGTATTCTAGCAGCAAGTGGAAATTAGCACAATAACTGAGAAAATAAGGCGAGCTCGATCACCTACTAGCTTACAGGAGCTCCGATGATCGCAAGACAGCACAAGTACGAAAAACGAGGAAGGAGTTTCGTGTGGCCTGCGCACTCCACTTCTTGAGCGGGGAACGAAGCCTCGTCCCAGAGATAACTCGACTCATGCCATCTCAGCCGTTGATTCATGTGTCGAATTTTGGGCTGTTAGATTAGCCTCCAAACCAGATAGAGGTCTGATTCGGGTCGTTTGGGGGCTGATCAGTCTCTGATTTACTATATTTAGCTTGCGAGAAGTTGAATCCTTGTGCAAGACGTAGATTGTTCCATATATTTCTAGTAAGTTATTTCAATACTTCAAAAGTTCTCGTACTTAAGGAAATATTTAGAGTCAAAGTTTGAATACAGTATTAAAAATTTGTCTAAAATTGCCCAAATTGCAATATAGACTCAATTATTCTTAAAATCTGCCCAAAATCAATTTACTTTTATATACTTCAAAAATTCTCCAAAAATTAAAATTTTACTTTTTTCAAGTTTTGTATGTGTACATGTAAGCAAGGTTCTAAGGCATGATCTCATTGTTTGCACTTTCGATCAAATTATTTTTCTAATGTATTTTTTTTTTTTTTGTCCTAGAGGGCCTTTGTATCCGAATATCAACTTACCTCGATATGAATAATCAAGCATTCCTTTGGGCTTTATAAGCCGCATGAGGGTTAGATTGCATAGAGATATTCCTAGTTCATCTAGAAACAAAAATTTGGATAGTCCCATATAAAATTGTCTACCAAAAATGGTTATTATGGTTCTCAAAATCTACTTACCTTTTCTACAACAAGGAAAAGAAAAATAAATCTCAAACTTTGAACATTATGATCTCACAATTGGTAAAGAATTTGAGTTTAAGAATAATTCAAAATAAACCAAACAACCTTTAAAGCTCTAATGCAAGCCTCAAAGATTTCATATACGAGTCATACACCAAAATAAACCATGTGTATACTTCGGCATCGAATTAGTACCAACCCTAAGTTGGAAACTACAAACGCACAAAACAACCTCGAAACTAATAAGACAATGCGGCCAATTGATAAACTGTCCCGCCACCATTAATCAATAAATTAGAATGGTTGACATCGTCGTAAAGCCATGTATAGCTTACAGTTTCTATGCAGTACCCTATTCACTACCTCCCATTAAGAAATTAGACAAAAAGATTATAGGGATTCAAAAGAAAATATGTGGCCTTACCAATTTTACTCACAATACAGTTACTTAACTACCACATGATATGTTTGGTATATAATCATTCTTACTTAAAAACGCATTCTAAAATGTATTGGAGAACAACTTTGCAATGCATAGAACGACACATGAAAACTAGGTATAATTTATAAAGGACTAGTCCATATCGTACTTGCAAACAAAGGAAGATCACAAAATATTACTGAAATCAAACTACAAAATTGCATTCGATCACCCACAACAAGAACAATATATTTGATCAGAAAGGCAAGATGTGCACCACTCAAAAGTATCATACCAAACTTTCCACTAAAAACAATACTCTTTCAAAGTATGTAGAATGACTCGGCACAAGAAATATCTCTTCATTTTCTTTCTAACCAATCTTATTAACTCATTCGCAAGTTACTTCTTCATAATATATAAAAAACAAAACTAGAAGGTCATAGGTTCTATTCCCCATTCCAGCGTGGTGCTCACCACGATAGTCCACCCACTTATTGTGGGGGGTCCTTGGACCTTGTTGTGTGGATACCTCAAAGCTCTTTCAAGGGATACTATGTCAAGTATCTTCAAAGCATTAGTATAGAAAGTAGCGTAGTTATAGTGTCCACCCCGGAGAAGGGAAAGTACTATTGTTCCAATTTTTCCTAATTTGGTGGCCATCAGGATATTAGCACTACGAACAGACACTTCATTCACGCCGACCCCTTAAAAAGGGACAGGAGTTTCTATCTATCTACGACATAAAACAACTGACACTGCGAGATGGAACAAACTTGATTGGCACATAGTGAATTTGAATCCATTACACAAAACCAACAAAACTAATCAAGCAAGCTTTATACATACAGTGACTCACAAAAGTTTTGGGCCACCCTCTATGCACGTGAAAATTAGAAAATATCTTCGAAACTAATGAGAATTAATAAGTAAGATTAGTCATAGAGACCACATTTGCTCTGAGGAACATGTGGTTAGAATTTCATATAAAGAAAATTACATCAGAATGAGAAATTGAAAGAACTGTGCAACAACCATGGCCAAGAACTTTTGTTGATTTGATATGAAATCATGAAACACAAACTAAACTTGATCAAAGTGTATGCAATATACTTGAAAGCTCGTAAGTAGCGGATGGTACATCATGTACAAGTCTACCGACGTGTGTATCCACCCTTAGCTGCAAGAAGATCAACCACCCTTGTTGGCATTGTGCAAATGAGTTTCTCTACATATTCCACTTCAATATTCTGCCAAACAACTTGGATCTTCTCCCATAAGTCATCTTTGCATGTTGGCAAAGTGCCAGACAACCTTAAGCGTCTATCTACTTCATTCCACAAGTGCTCGATGGAATTTAAATCAAGAGATTGCGGTCGCCACTCCAACACAGAAAAATTCTGCCTCCCCAACCATCGTTGCACAAGACCCTATGTGTGCTTTGGGTCATTATCATGCTGGAAGATCACTTGTGCTTCATCAAGATCTTGTCTCCCGATGGTATCCAGCAATTGCGAATCCAAAATGTCAAGATAAACTTGTAAATTCATGATGCCATCAATGCGGTAGAGACTTCCAACACCTGCCCAACTTATGCATCCCCATACCATAAAGCTACCACCACCATGTTTAAACGTAGGTTGCACATGACAATCACGAAGAGGCTCTGCACGATTTTTCCAACACCACTGACGACCATCTGAACCAAAAACATTGAACTTTGATTCATCTGACCAAATGACATGGCTCCAATCTTCTACTTCACATTCCTTCAAAGCCTTTGCCCATTGTAAACGCTTTTGTTTATGTTTTTTGGTCAACAATGGTTTCTTCTTCTTCACTCTAGATCCAAGCCCTTGCCGCCGGAAACATCAATGAACAGTCTCGTTACACAAACGGAGACCCTGAGCTTGCAACTTACGACCTACAACTACTGCATTTCCTAATTTTGGCTCATTCAACATCCTCACTGCAAGTCTCTCATCACGTATGCTAAAAAGACGTGGTCTTCCTGATCGTGGACGATCGTGCACGGGTCCATCTTCTTTGTATCGTGCTAGAATGCCCCCAACCTTGCTACGAGGAATGTAAAGATGACATGCTATGAAACGTTGAGAGAATCCTTGCTCACTCAAAGCTATAACTTGTGAACGCTTATAAAAGCTAATTTTCGCCATCTTGACCACTCAAAGTTGTGAAGGCTTGCAACATATGACCTGTAAAAGCTCTGAAAGATCTCTATGCACATAGAAAACACAAATGAAGCATGAAGCCACTGGAATCAACATATGTAGTTGGCCACCTTTAAGATTCATTGAACCCCTCTTACAAAAATGCAGCACTTGTATCACCCACAGGAAGCCAGTTGCTACTGCAGCACATGATGATGTTTCTGCATGCCAAATTTGGATTGAAGATTCATCATTTTAAATTTCTAGTTGCATGCCAAGTGGCTTCATGTTCATTGGCCAGGAACTTTTGTGAGTTACTGTAGTTGAACACCTATTTTGCCTCCCTACATGTAGCCCAAATTGTCGTCACTCTTCCAGTGAACATAATCTATAACGTACACTAAAAAAAGACTATATAATATTGAACCACCACATAAGGCCCAAATTGAGCATACCCCCAATGCACCCCTGACACCACCACATAACCTACATCCAAGCCTACGTCGAAAAATTAGAAACAACCCAGCTACATTTCCTATGAAAGCCATATTAAACCACAAAGATATTAATACAAAATTTAGTGTACGTTATAGATTATAAATTATACGTTAGTGTACGTTATAGATTATGAATTTGCACACTCTAACCCATACTACTTGCAAAGAGATGAGTGGCCGTTTATGGAGAAAACCCCTGATAAAGGCCCTATACGGTTTTTTGAGAATATATTATGAAATATGATAAAAAACACAATCTCAAAGGTATTGCAAGACATTTTCCAAACATAGATAAATGGATAAACATTAATGAATTACAAAGAAACAAGAACATAACAGACTCACAAAAAACATGTCATTTCAAATTATGACATCGGCAATATATGGAAAAGTACTAGAATACAATTTTTTTTGGTAGAGAAGCATATTCGTCAGCCTCATGCTCTATATGCAACTATAAAGATGCCGACACATGGTTACATTTTCTTCTCAATTGCAATGAACACCATATACACGCACTTAAGACAAAAAGACACATCAAAGCTGTATGAGAACTTAGAAAATTATTAATTTCATCAAAAAAATCAAGATGCTATACTCTTATGAATGCCGACACATTCAATGAGAACCCACCAAAAAATACATTTGCTTCCTCGTTACTCCCATGCATATGCATACAAGGCATATGTCATTGCAATGCAAGACTTACACCAGACTAATTACGTATGAAGGGACATCTGTATGAATCAAACCCTCCTAAAACTCCTATTAATAACCTGAGTAAAGGCCATATTCGTTAAATTGAGACAAAATGCACATTTTGAGTCTACTAAAGAGTTGATTAATAAAAATAGTTGATGAACCCAACAAAAACCACTAGAGGAAAACACTGATTTGTCCAGCGTTATTTCGCGTCAAAAGTGACGTTTACCCATACTAGTCAAAATTAGTGTGTGTAACTTGACCACAATGACTTTTTGCATGTTAATCGGTTTAACATACTTCCGTCACTATTGACTATGGTTTAACAGCGGGTATCATAGTAACACTGATGGATTTTGGAAGAACGGAACCGCGTTAAAACAAACACAACTACGTCAATGTTGACATATACGCCCCTGGGGGGGCAACTTTAGCACTTCATTTTTTACCCTCTAGTAATATTTAAATGATCAAATATATTCATGATCCACGTCAGCACGTTTCTTTCAACATTGCTGACGTTTAAAGTGACATAGGCGACGTTTAGTGTGTTACTTTTGACATATTCATAAATCCTACGTGGAATGCCTTGGTGATGTGGAAGGCTTATGTGGAGGATAGGGGTGACTAGGACGAGTTGGTGTTTGTTCCACGTGGATGTCAATAGAGACTTTGGTGTTTATTTTGACGCACAATTGTGTCAACGTGTGTTTAAGGAAACGTAATGACATAGCTGACGTGTGAAGTTCATTTATAGTAGGGTGACGTGGCTGTTAGGGTTTAACTTGGTCAATGATCCTAGAGAGTGACAATGGTGACGTGAATGTCAAAAGTAACATATATCATTTTAAACTGTGCTTTAGGGTTAGAGTTTGACCTGCGGCGGCTAGGGTTTGACCTGCGTCAAAATTGACGCAAGTGTCTAAAAAGACATAGGATGTGTTAAACATTGATCCTAAAGATGTCATCATGCATGCGTTTCTATTGACGCATGGTTAACGCGAGCGAGTCATTACTGACGTCGTATTACTTGTATAACTAGAACGTTGTTACTTTTGATATGATCACATTAACACAAGCATGTGAAGAAAGACGTCTCCTATGACGTCTAGAATAACATACTTTAGTCCATCCAGAGGGATGACTTTCGTCGGAGTGGATGAACAGAGGCAGCTAAGGTTAGCTGCCATAGTTAGGTCATGGTACTTTTAGGGAAGATATAAGCTAGAATCTCACTCTTGCTTTCATTTCTACAAATTTGTGTTAGAGTTCTACAATTTTAGAGATTAACATGTTAGATTGTTAAAGTACGAGTTGCAAAGGTGTTGGAGTTTTACAAGTTTTTCTTGTTTCTTGGGTTGTTTCTTAGGTTGTTCAAGAGTTGCATCGTGATGATCTCCATCCCAATTTGATTGCATGACGTGCCTTATTAAACTCAGCGTGTCCGTGGTAATGTGTGTTGTGTAGATCAAAAAAAATCCAGCATGAGGAAACCGAGAAAGTCACTCTACGGCGGCTAGGGTTTCTGCATCAAAGGTGATGCGCGCGTCAAAAGTGAGGCGCCCGTCAAAAGTGACATAGGTTGTGTTAAACACTGTTTTTAGAGAATCATCATATAGGGTACGTGAATGCGTAACTATTGACGCAGATTTAACGCCAGCGCGTCACTTTTGACGTAGTATAACGCAATGAGTACCCTATCACATAGCACATACATATAGCTTTTATGCTTTATGCTACTCAATACTTACGACTTTGTATCAGTGGCTAAATTTCCATCTAATACAGCGAAAGCACTGACCAGCTTCATGTTGCACTCCATTTTGTATATGTTTCTGTCAGAGTGTGTTATGTTTGACGTTGCATTTACGTTATCAAATGTATCATGTAACGTCACTTTTAAAGTTTTAATTTCCGTCATATTGTTTCATGTTGTGATTCTTTTGACACACGTCTGTCATTCGAATTGCGTCGAATGGATGACGTGGCAAACGTCATCCTACGTCTTGTCTCTTTACTCGAAACACGCTAAAACATGTGAAATTCGTGTTTAAGTGCGTCAACTTTGACGCGAGGCCCTGCTTCTTTTGACACATAACTTGATAATGTGAATGTCACCCTACGTCTAAAGACACATCCGGAAGGCGTTAAAACAATTAAACGACATTTGTGTTTAACAATATTAAACAACGTGTAAGGACGTTTTGGAAATCGCGTTAAAACAGAGGACACAAGTGTTCCTCAACGTCAATGTGGACACTATCTACTGTTTCTTTTGACACAAACTCCAAACTTCTTTCACATTCCAGGATGTGGCCACGTGTCACGATCTCGGCCACCAAAATTCAAATGTCACGTCAGATTTCCGATGCCACATCAGATCAGATTTCATCCATCACAAGGATGAAAACTTGTCCCATGTGGCATATACAAACGCGTGTAAAGCTGACGTGGAAAGTAATCTACTTACCAAGTTATTGACCCTAGGTAACTTCCCCAACTGGAAAGATATCATTTTAACATTGCATATTAATTCATTTGTCCCTGTTAACATTTTTTAACACTACACGTTAAACTCAAAAGACGTCCGTGACATTTTCGATTTATTTGCGTCATTTTCTCTGTCCGCGTTAAACTATGTTAAACTACGTTAAAAACAACGTTAAAAACGATGTCCGAGGACCCTATTTTCCTCTAGTGGACTATAATAATAATTGGACATCAATCACCAATATATAGTTGTGTAGAAGTTGTTTTGAGGAAAGTTTAGAAAATATAGAAGACATGTACCATCTTGTGTATCATGGGTAAAAGATTAGTACAGAACACTTTTAATAACAGGCAGCCTTGAGTTATAATCAAGGAGAGTCTTGTTAAAGACCACAAGATACTTTAATATTATTGTTGATTACAAATATATGCTGATGAATTCACAGCATTGATGAAAAGACATACATATGAATGATTCTATACTATACTAGTAAGGTCCCCGTCATCCCAATGGGAAAAGGTCTTTACATGGTACTTTAAAAAAAAGTACTCAATGTTTACCATTTCCTTAAACCATGTTTTATTTTTTATTTTTTATATATTTCTTTCTAATACATAATCCAAAGAATATAAAAGAAGGTAGGTGGGTACGTTCGTAGGTTGGTAGGTCCGTACATTGGTGGGTAGGAAGGATCGCCGTACAATAATTTATTATAGAAGTAGATAGGCACCATGAGGTGGTCAGAGGCCAAATGGAATATGAAACGTCTATTTAAGGTTCATATTTCTAAAATTATATACGGTAGCTAAAGACTTATTATAGAAAGAAATCTTCTCTTGGAGACCTCACTTTTTCAATAATGCTTCTTGCCTTGTCAGCTTCTTTTGCTTTTTTTTTGGCAATTCTTCTCATGAGATCGTCCCGACGGGAAGGATAGTAAGAGTTACCAGCACTAACCGCGTTATAACTGTCACTATCATGTACTACCTCCTCGTATTTTTGTTTCTTTCTTACATTGCTTCTTGAGGCCTTGCCCACCGTGCCCACCAAAAGTAATTGTATCCCTAGACGAGGAAGCGTAGACAACGTCTCATTGACCTTCTTTCTCTTCATTATTGAAATACTTGTTGATTTTGGCGTTTCAGTGTGGGCAGGTTCGGCGACTATGCGGTTCCTAGAAAGACTTTCCTTTTGTGCATATGGAGATCTCAACAACCACATGTTTCTCTTTTAGCGGTTGAGGTTCACGCGTCTCCTCAAAAAAGATGTCAAGTTTACGGTTGGTCCCCTCGCCAACTAGCGCGTTTGGCAAAAAACAGTCCCCTAGATTCAACGAGACGCGCTTCAACGGAGACGGCAAACACGCGACAGTTCTAACTAGGTTGCGACTAGGAGGACTATTCACCACACCATCCTCAATATCCGCTTTGGAACAGTCTATAGCCGCAGATATAGCGTTTGTTGCAAATTGCAACAATTATAGTTTGGAATATGGAAGTGAGTCGCAACTTGCCGCTTTAGAATCCGATCCAGAGCGAAGACTTCTAGTCAACCGGTAACGACTCCTCGGTTCACCAATGCTGGTAGATCCATCTTGTTGTACACAATATTCAAAATGAACACCGTCACACACCATCAAGTACATTTAAAACAACCTTGAAAGCTAGCAAAATCCAACATACAAACACAAACATTTAAAATTAAGATCGAGCTTGGCTTGAATGAATTACATATAAGTATTTTAAACAAAATTGCGAGGCTAGACAAATTGTTTGTTACCTATGCCAAAGCTAATGCCCGTAGCGGGGACCTAGTGCTTAACCCTTCCTCCTTCAACAACCATGCCCAATCTAGAAAGTGTGAACCGCGTCTCCATATCCTAAGTCAGGTTGTTGGATAAAATCCTATGAACGGATGAAATCTGGTAGATAGATGGATGTTTTCCTAGTGGATGAATGAAGGCAATTAACGTTCGGTGACCAGGGTGGCGGCTAGGTCGGCGGCTAGGGTTGGGAGGGGGTTTGGAAGTGAGCTCTCACTCTCTCTCTCTCGCTCGAAAAAGTTGGAGTTGGAGCTAGGAGGTGTGTGTGTGTGTGTGTGTCAGATAGTGGAGATAACTACTGCTTTAGACATATATCTGGAGAAACCAGAGAGTGTACTACCATAGGCAGAAGTTATTTGTACTATCATGAGTTTTCAATGAAGTATGTCTGGATTTGTGTGTAAATTTGTTGGAATGTAATGATAAGTTTTCCACTCAGGAGTATTGGAGGAATAAGGTCAGAAGGTGGTGTTGATAAGTAGTATTGTTGGAATTGTAGTACCATTGCGGTATTGCCAAGGGCCTGTACGGGTACTGTCCAAGCCATTTTCAAAGTTGGTTCAGGGCTAGTTTCAAGCTTAGTTCAGGACGAGTTTGAAGTCCAGGGCATGATCAGTTCGAGGTCCATGGCAAGATCAGTTTGAGGTCCATGGCAAGATCAGTTCCAGGTCCAGCCCAGTTTCTGGTCCAGTTCATGATAAGATTGGAATCAAGGGAAGACCAGTTTTGAGTCCAAGACAATTTTAAGGCTAGGCCAGGATGAGTTTGTGATCCAAGGCAAGACCAGCTTTGAGTCTAGTCCAGTTCCAAGTCAAGACCAGAACTAGTTTGGGGACCATGCCATGACCAGTTTGAGGACCAGACCAGGACCAGTTAGAGGACCAGGCCATGAGGAGTTTGGAGTCCAGACCAAGACCAATTTGGTGTCTAGGCCAGGAGTAGTTTGGGGTCCAGGCCAGAACCAGTTTGGAGTCGAGGCCAGGACCAGTTTCAGGTCCAAGCGAGAACTAGTTTCGAGTCTTAGTTAGGATCAGTGTTGAGTCTAGGACAATTTCCGGTTTAGTTCTGGACCAGTTTAGGGACTAGTTTGGGGTCCAATTCGGGGTCCAAACTAGGGTACCAGTTTGAGGTCCAGCTTGGAGACAATTCTGGAGGACCACTTTGGCAAAAGGAGTTTAGGGTCCAATTTGGGGACAAATCTGGGGGACCACTTTTGGAAAGGAGTTTAGGATCTAGTTTAGGAAACCAATTTGGGTCTAGTCTAGGGGCCAGTTGGAGGTCAGTAGATAAAATAATTGAAGGTGTAGGAAGAATATCACTTTCACATTGGCAACCATGCTTAAGTTTGGACCATGTGGCTCTTGCTACTCACGCCAAAACATTACAACAGTGACTGTGTTGAAGCGGCGCTAGGCACAATGACTATATTGGGAGCGGCCAAGAAGACTTCTGAAAGCCGAAACTTGTCTACTAAGTTTCAGCAGTCGGAGACCAGGAAAGTGCTACTAAACGTGGCGGTCTATACGAAGAACTGAGGACAACTCTGCAACATAAAGGGGGATGGTTACCTATTTTTTTAGTAAGCTTTCATCTCTCACTCATTAATTTTAGGTTTCATGCTAAGCAAGAGTAGAAAAAGTTAAAAGGAAAGTTAAAAGGAAAAGTTAAAAAGTTACAAGGAAAGAACAAAAAATAAAAATAAAAATATTATTGTTGGAAGAATTAGGGCTGAAAACACCAGTGAACTAACCACAAACACTGATAGTAAAAACTAGGGAAGCATAGGAATACACCTAGAGACACTTGTAAGACTGAATTGCACTAGAATCTTGCAAAACTCCTAGTCTAAGAAGAAACTTAAAAACCTAAAGGAAAGTACAAATCTAAGTAGGAGCAGTAGCTACTGACGGACACAACAAGGACCAGATTGGAGTGGCAGAGGGATGTACTGGCCAAGAATAAAGAGTTCGAAAGACTAGCACACATAGGAGCAGAAGAGTGCTAGGAGAGGAATCGAAACGGTTCACGCTTGTGCGAATTACTTTCTATAAGCTTTAGTTTAATTTATTCATATTCAAATTCCCTAATTCGGATATTTAGGCTAATTCTTCCGATTTCCGGAAAATCCATGATATTGGGGGGGGTCTTGCGTAAATGTCCCGGTGTTGATTTAGTTTATTCTAAATTAGTAATATTGATTGGTGTCAATGTATTTTAGCATGTTTTTGGGCATTGTTTTAGGCTTTCACCATCATTCATATTTTAGCACATTTGCGTTGTGACTATAAGCTCGTTTTTAGTTATAATTGTCTTTCAAATATTTACACTTTCAAATCTTCTTCTCTTCTTTCCTATTTCTCTTTTCCCTCAATTTATCATTCTTTACGTGTCCTTCATGCATCTCTTATTTCCTCTTTCTTTTATATTTGTTGAGCATTTTTTATTATTCTTTCCTTCAAACTTATTCTATTCATACTTATTATTTTTTAACAATTCCCTTTCTTGTTACATCTCTTCTCTTTTCATTACCCATCAGCACTGAGCAGTCCCAGCAGCAGCATGGCGCAAAGACCGTACACAGAATCTGTTCACTGTAACTTCCCTTCTCTTTGTCGAAGTTTCGATCCTCCGGAACCGAAGGTCCTTTCTCATCCCCTGTTAATCAACACATTCGTCGCGTGCTAGGAACGGCCCCGTGACTTCGATCTGGTTGTCACGGAGAGAAAAAGTAGGTCGCTGGGAGCACGGCAAGCTTGTCTAGGCAGTTCCGAAGGGGTTTTATCGGGGAAACAACAACAACATCACGGGAAGAGACTGATGCAGAACGGTAACCCTGCGAAGGTGAAAAGACTCCCAAGCGGATGAAGTTAAGAGCAGAAGGTCAGCAGCATTGAAGGAGGCGGCAAGTTCGGTAGTGCGGAGTGAGAAATCAGAGGTTAACATCGACGTCGACGCAGTTCGACACAGCACCGAGGAGCGACGCCAGTGGCGAACCCAACACCGCCCTAGGAAGAGATCGGAGCATCGTCGGAGCGGCGGTAACCACCTGCACTAGATCGGCAATCCGATCCATCAGCAGCATCGACACGAGGCAATCACGAGCTAAAGACGACGACGAGGTGAAGGCGATCGGCCATCCCAGGGGCGCCGACGCCACCGACGCGGCAGCTTCGACGGCCGGAGGAGCGGCCAACGCCGACGGGGGAACTATCGGCAAGCACGGGCGACGACGACGCCAACACGGCTACGGATCGTCGGAGGCCAGCACCTCGAAGGAGCGACACCGGATCGGCGAGTAGAGGAGGTGCTCCAGCGCTGAGGATAGGCGAAATCAGCCAGACGATCAGAACGGCGAGCAGGACGAAGAGGACGACGACAAAATTGGAAGGCCGTCAACAGGGTAGCAGCTCCGGAGGAGCAGCCGGATCGAGCAGTCAAGCAGCAGCCGGATCGAGCAGTCGAGGAGCAGCTGGAACGAAGATCGCCGAAGGAGGGGAGCATCGGGAGGGCGCCAATATTGAGGCCCTGACAGTAAGAGCGGCTCCACAGCGACAACGAGGGGGCGAGCAGGCTGGAGCCGAAGCGACGGTGACGGCATCGGCTAGACGGAGCGGCAGCCAGCGAAGGCAGGAAGTTTCGGGGTGGCAGCTGCTCACAGGAGCCGGACCATCCCTTCATCAACCCATTCGGCAGTTTGGAGGAGGTCGGAGAGTCGAAGGTCGCGGCCAGCAGCTCGCCAATGACCTTTCTCCTTCGTGTGATAATACGAAGGGTGCACAGGGTGACGATAGAGAGGGAGCCATCCCTTCCTTTTGCTCTACTTGTTTGTTGTTGTTTTTTTGTTAATTAGCTTGGATTGAATGCAATAGTGATTGTGTACCCTCATCGTAAAAATGACAACATCCATTGCTCCAAAAAATGTTTGCTTTGATCTACTTTAGCATTGCTTTGTACGTGTGATTGGTGGTTATTTCTTTGCTTGAATGTTTACATGGTTCTTGCTTGAATTGCTGTTTGAAGTGGTCGTGTGTTAGTGTTCACCGTGTGCAAGGGCAGTGCGGAAGCGCTGCCCATTTTTAGGGCTAAATTGGTGAAATTTAGGTTTAAAATTGGGAAATTGGGATCGAGCGCGGAAGCGTTGCCCAAATCACCCTAAAAGTTCCTTATTTATGTTGGAATGGTTGAATGCCTTACTAGATTGTGCACTAGAGTATGTGGGTTCTTTGGTTCGCATTTGTAGAAGAAAGAGAGTTTTATAGTTGACTTGTCATCATTAGCACCCCACGTGTGTGTGCTGACCTCCTTAGACTTAGTGGATTTTGAAGATTTTGTGGTGGTTTTTTGTCCATTTGGCCTCCCTAACTAAGCCCTAGGCCCCTGGTGGTCACTTGGAAGCTTTTTGAGCCTCCTAGGGTGGATTTTGGAACTTGGGTTAATGCTGAAATTTCTTGGTTGCATGAAGATCGGAGTGCTTGCATAAAGATTAGAGTCCTTGCATGTTTACGTCTTTTACTTGAACTTCTCTTGCATTGCATGTTTGTATTTGAAAGTGGTGTCTATTGCTTAGAAGACTAACTAGTGTTGTACCCCATGCCCACGGCCCAACTTGTGGCTTAAAAACCGGGTCACCGGAATTTAAGCTCACACCTACCCAGAAAATCACTTAGAGGGGCACACTTGGCTTACCAGAGAAGTCACCAAGGTCAAATGAAATTATTTTAATGCGTTTATCGGCTATTAAATATACAAGAGTATTTTCCATCAAATATTTATTTTTGTTTTTTTATTAAGAAGTACATAGTATTATATTGGCAGCGAGCACGCCGTACAACCAAGCACTCTATGCACGATGAGGCGTTAACTAGCACCGCCATCAGGTCCTCGTGCCAACATTCTCACTTCACTCATTTTGCTACGCTCTTCATGCTTTACAGCTCTCGCGTGCGCTTTAATTGCTTGTGCTTCTGCTCATATTCAAATGCTTGTATTCTTGCATTCGTCACGCGCATTTCCTGCTCGCCTTAGTTTACATCTTTCGCACCGAATTTCACCCCCTTCTCTGCTCGTTTCACGTAGTGCAAAGCGCGGTGGGAGAAGAATATTAAGTAAATAAAGAATGGAAGGTTAGAGGAGATGATAGTAACACTTGAATTAGCTAAAAAGGACCTTATGAATGTGATGGAAGTGTTTTGAAAATCATATGAGATATGAATATATGTCCTTGCGCTTAGATGAGAAAATTTAAATTGACATACTTTGAAGTAAGGGAGAGATTTCAAAAATATAAGAAAAAAGAGAGTAAGTGTTGGACTAGTTAATAATGACTTTATAAAGATGATTCAATAAAAAAAAAAACCATAGGAGAATCGCATCTATCTGTCATGATTTACATGCACTACTAGAACTTTGAACATATTATGAAAATAAAGAATGAAATGTTAGAGGAGGTAATAATTACACTTGAATTAGCTAAAGAAGACCTTATGAATCTAATGGAAGTGTCCAGAAAATCATATGAAATTGAGAACTATGATTGTGTGGAAGTGCTAAAAATATCATACGAGGATGAAATCCATGTGCTTGACTTGACATGAGTATATTTAAATCGGCAGGATTTGAAGCAAGAGAATGAATCCAAATATATTAGCAAATTGGGAGTAAAATGAATCTTGATAATTTTCCTTGGTGACTCACGTAGTAAAAAAACAATGGTAAAAATCTAAGAGCCACGGGAGGGGGAGAAGTATTTTTCCGGAATTACCTAAATTTAATTAATCATGTTGAAATTGAGAGTGCATGCAGATATATAAGATTAAGCATGGGGAAAGTTGGTTTTAGAAATTGAATAAGCTAATTAAGACCTCATGATAATGTAGGAACAATAATTTTTTTTAAAAAAAGAAACGGAGCTATTTTTCTCGAGTTACTTTAGAATGGCCGAAGTGACCAAAACTTTGAAATGTAGAGAGAAAATAGTAAAGATGAAAGGAAAAATAATTTTGAATCTACGCTTAGCTAAAAAGCACGCTATGTATAAAAATTATGAAGCAATAAAAAAAATCATATGAGTATCGGATCTATATGGTGGATTTTGATTACAAGTATTCAAAATCATCAGAATATTGAAAAATATTGAAAACTCATAAGAGAAAGAAACTATGTGCTTGAGCTTATATGAAAATATTTAAATCAATAGGATTTGGGGTAAAGGGCGTATGCAAATATATAAGCTAAAAGGAAGTAGAAGGGGTCTTAACAATTTTTCTAAGTGATTCATATGCTGTAAAAAATATGATAAAAATATAATGGCCACGGGAGGAAAGATGTATTTTTCCCGAATTCCTTATAGTCAAAAAGTCTTGTGAACCTGGGTGTGTGCGCAGATGCATATGTAAATGAAGTGAAAAAGGTATTTTAAACATTTAGATTAGCAAATATGGACCATGTAAAACTGATGGAACCATAAAAAATATTACCCAAAAACCGGAACTATTTTTCTGAAATGAATCCCAAATATTGTGAGTCATTAGAATTTTAAATTATTTACGGAAAATAGTTTAAAAGAGGGAAAAAATAATTTTAAATCTTTGAGTAGCTAATAAGTTCCTTATAATCATCATGGAGCAATAAGAAAAACTGTAGGAGAAACGGATTATTAGGATGGATTTTGGTTGCAAGTATCTAGGATCACCAAAACTTTGAAAAATAAATAAAAATAGATAAAGGGGGTGATCTGGCACGCCGGGCATTCGAGGCAGCGGCAGCCAGTGCAACTGAAACAGCGGGCACCTTCCGCGGCGGTTCCTCGTGCAACCAGGGCAGCGGGCACCTCGTGGCAGCCCAAGCAGCGGCCCCTCGCCGCCTTCAAACCCGCCGGGCACCCCGCGAACCGGCCTCCGCCGACACTTAGTTTCACGTCTTTGTTTCCTACGCTCACCTCCGCTCATCCGGCTCGCGCTTCCGATTCTCACCTTTGTCTGCGCTGTCGATTTTCAACTCCCCCTCGTGCTCTCGTTTTTCACCTCCGCCTGCGCTCGCATTTCTTGCATTCGCTCCCGCATTTGCACTTGCATTTGATTTCACATTTGCTCTGACAATTTCAGCTCCTTGTCATTGGAGTTTTTGTTTCTCAGCTTGTTTTGCTCGATTGCACAATAGGGTTCTGTTATGATCTCACATACAAGTATTCTCATGTGGTACGCCGATGTTATTGCAATTGCATTGTACATTTGAAGTTAAATTTTGCAAACTCCTTCGCGATACATTTCTCGTAACTAGGTTTACAATGTGCATTTAGCTCGATGCGTGTTTAGCTCGCAAAAAAAAGTTTATTCAATATTACGAGCTAAAATCTGAGCTTTTAGCTCAATCCGAGCTAAATTAATTAGTAGTTCAGCACTATTGTTGGACAATTAGCCCGACTTGAGCTAAGTCCCCAACTGTGTAATAAATTAGCGTAGGGAATTAACTCGAGTCGAGCTAAATGCACGCCTCTTTCATTACCATACGTAGGGATTTAGCTCAAGTCGAGCTAAGTCCACAGCTTGATTATTACCCTACGCTGGGGTTTAGCTCGAGTCGAGCTAAATATACTACTGGTTCTGCACTATTCCTCTGCAATTGGATCTAGATGTTTTAAAATTCTATGTGGAAATAAGCTCAAGTCGAGCTAAAAAGTACGTTAAGAACGTAAAAATGTAGTTATCTGATGAATTTAATTCATTCAGAACGTGGACGTCATCATTGTGATTGTTTCGCTCCACTGGAGCTAAGTTACCCAGCTTTTTCTAGCTATTTTCATGACCTTGAACTTTGATATATAGTCAAAATATGGTTTTAGCTCGATTTGAGCTAAAATTTCTGTTCTCCTATGTTTTGTACATCAAAAATTACAGATCTAATGATAGATTACATTCATTCTCAACGTGATCATGGTGAACATGATTCCCGTGATTCCTTAGCTCGAATCGAGCTAAATTACCAGGTTGTCTCCTACGGTTCACATGATTACATCAGCTGCTTCCATATACTTAGAAGGAAATTAGCTCGACTCGAGCTAAATCCTTGTTCTCTTGTCTTCAGTACGTAAATCATGTAGTCTGAACAGATCAATTAGCTCGACCCGAGCTAAGTAGCGGCCCTTCTTTCTGAAGTCACTGTAAATACTCACTATTATTTAGGCTGAATTGCAGACATGGCTCGCACGAGGACGACCGCTAGAATCGTTCCCGCTAACTCAGAGGGAGACTTTCGTACGGGGAGTCATGATGGACCTCGTGATAATGAGTTATGAATACTTTGAGTAAACCCTAATGGTTTTTTTCAATTCAAAAATTATATCCATTACATGCATAGCTAAGAATTTAGCTCGGTTTGAGATAATTCTCGTTGTTTCTGTTCATCTCAGGATTCGTTTGACACAAATACTATTGAGGGCTACTATGAGCCCTTAGTCGTAGAGCCGTCAGATGTTCTCGCTTCTACTGCCGAGGGCGTCAAGCAATTTGGAATGTTATGGGCTCCGAAGCCACATTTCATTTTATCGTGGTCCATTTACCCCATAGAGAAGTCTACATTTTTCCACCTTTTCCAAGCAGTCTAGAAATAATCATGTACATCTCCCAATCTGCAACGACACATACATCTTGTATGTCAACTATGAGAAGTCGCACCTCTTCACTACTAGAAAATTCAGCGTCCAAATCAACATGAAAATGTTGAAATTTTTAGTTGTTTCGAACGCGTTGATCTGGACATTGATCAACACAAAAGTGTTGATATTATCTGTTGATTCGGTTAAGTATTTTTTTTAAAAAAAAATTTAAAATTAAAATTAAAACTTGTGCCCCAAGAATCCGGGAAGCAAATTTTGCCACGAAAAGGAAAACGCAATTTCCACGGCAACCAGTGGAACCCACCATCAATCCAACCGTCGCATCAGTGGGGCCCACCTCAAATCCAACCGTTGCACCATGTGCTAGCAGCCAAAGCTCAAACCCAAGACCCCTAGCTCCCACCCCACGTCCTTCGCCACCAAACCACTTGAATCCATCCATGCACACAAGTGTTTTATTTTTGTACTTATAGCAAACCTTAACCATTGGCTATTAATTTGTCTTGTAAAAACTTTTTTTTTTTCGAATTTTTTTGCACTATTTCAAGCAGGTATTTTTCTATATGTAGAAAAAAATTTCGAATTTTTTTGAATTTTGTTCTTTTTTGGAGGCTCGGTCGTCTTTTTACTGCCCAGCAGACTTTGAATATTTTTCACGATGTAAAATCATTTTTTTTTTCAGAACTATTTTTTTGAACTATTTCATGCAGGTAATTTTCTACATGCAGAAAAAATTTTGAAATTTTTTGAATATTGTTTTTTGAGGCTCGAGCAACTTTTTACTGCCCAGCAGACTTTGAATATTTTTCACGATGTACCAAAAAAAAAAAAAATTCAAATTTTTTTTGCACTATTTTATGCAGGTATTTTTCTACATGTAGGAAAAATATCAGAAAATTTTGAATTTTTTCTTTCGAAGAAATGATGATGCCCCAAAGCATCTTCGTTTTTAATTTTGCATTTTAATCAAGTCAGAAAAAGATTCAAAGGATTCTCAAAGATTCAAAAGATTTCCAAAGATTCCAAAATTATTTCAAAATTATTTCTTAAGATTCCAAAAAGATTCCAAAGGATTCCGAAAAGATTCCGAAAAGATTCCATATTTGATGAAAATTTGTTGATCCGGTCGTTACACTACTCAAATCAACAAAATGTATTTAGCAAACTGTTGATTTTTACAAAAAGCTCAAAAATCAGTAAATACGGTTAATGCATTGCCCCAAAGAACAAAAATCAGTAAATACGGTTAATGCATTGCCCCAAAGAACAAAAATCAGTTGATTTTATGTTGATTCAGTCACAGTTTTCTACTAGTGTGTGCCCGTTGAAACGTGGCTTCAACCATAGATAATCGTTGTGGCTAATGAAGCCTTATCTAGGTGCTGGCTATAGCCACGTTCATGGTAGACTTCGGGAACGTATGTTCTCAAGACTTGATCCCTTTCAGTGGGAACCAAAAGCACATCCACGTCATCCTTTATTTACAGTTATATATGATCCACGTGGAATTTGAACCTGAAATTACAAAAAATTACTTACTCCCCTTCAGCGTAGTAAGAAGTTTATGGAGGTCATATGTGAGTAAATTATCATCCTTTATTCGCCCATCTCAATTAAATAGCATCTTTTAATAAAGTATTTACCATTCCCAGTGAATGGCTATTTGGAGAATGGTGGCAGCTTCCAAATCTCTGTATGCCACGTGACCATTGATTCATTGGTGCCATGAATTCTTATTTTTGGTTAAAATAAACCCTCTAATATATCAATATATGTAATTTTAGATTCTATTAATACTCCCCAAATTTAGATACTTTTTAGGTGTATGGCTCGCGCTGTTATGGCTCTATGATTAAGTATATGCCTGCCATTGCTTCTATATTTGGGGTTGAGGTTTAGAAATGGACGTCGCTTCTACAAGAATTAGAAACCAGAAAAGCAAAATGGGAGTAGCTTAGTTGTAATGTCAGAGCCATAATGGCAAAGATATATTTTTATATTTGCTCATTTTGTCATCAAAGTGGTCAATTGGATATTGTCCCATGTACAGAAAATGGTCCCTACATTTGCTTTAATCTACCGTATGTAAGAATCTCAGCTTCAAGAACTAATTGAATTAGTATACTTCCAAACTATTTACAATACCTCATTGTGCACATGATTTGCCATACACTTTGAACAAAATAGCGTAAAACAAGAACTGAAGGACACCAAAATATCATTGATGAACCCCCATCTAACTCTAGTTATCTACACTTCTGCATCGCTTTCGCCTTTATCTGATCCTGAACTTCCAGAGCTTGAGGCGGATCCATCATCCTCCTTCCCCTCATCAGAGCCAGTCTCTGAATAGGTGGCTGACACCTCCTCCATGTCAACAGCACCTGGTGGCACTTGTTTCGGTTTATGGTGTTCGTTTCTTGCCTTCTTCTTTTTACAGCATTGCTGTGGCGGCTCACTATATTTTGCCTCGTCAACCGTACCTGTGGTTTGCATGATGGTTCGGGATAGAGCCTCTCTTGTGCGTATGGCCAGGGCCGCATATGCATTGAATTTTGCGAATTCCACCTCCTCCGCCGAGGGTGCCCAGCCAAACTCGGATTCCTATTGAAGAGTTTGTCACACCGTCCACCGTAAGTAGCTACAGAAGATATCCATTGCCTGAAACAAGCACGCACACATAGTTATTGCACAGCTAGTCATTCACATGCTATTTTAAGGCCAAGGACCTGGGTGCTCACCAATCGGGCCACCATTCCTTTCAGTCCCAGCCTGCCCCACCTGGGTGTTCCTCCTCCATCTTTAAATCTGGCTTCAGCTGCAGCTCGGCACTTGTGTGCCTTTTACTGTCTCTTAGGATCAGATAGTGAGTCCCAGATGGCATTCCATGCCTGAATGCTGCAGCCCATTGGCACTGTGCATTTGTTCTTCTCTAGGCCCTCTTGTTGTTTGTCTTTTATTTTAGCTCGTCTCTCTTTTATGTTAACGCCTATATACTTTATAAGGTAGTCGTCATCCCAAGAGCATGGGTATAATTCTCTCATTCTTAATTTAAACCTAGTTTTTAGAGTTGGGCATTGTTTGTTCCAATCTAAGTTCCACTCAAATATTCTGGCTGCTCTATCACTCGCATACTGACGAAGGTGATCCCAAAACCGACCTATAGGAACTGCCTTGGAATTGGTTTCGTAAGGTGGATCATCATCGACTAGCTCCCACGTTCCTAACAAGACTTCCTCACTCATAGCCGGATTTAGAGACTGTGCACCAGCTGAACATGAAGAGGACGACGTCACTGAGTGTTGCATCCTACCTTGTAGCTGCGGTTTGGAAAGAGTGACTTTGACAATGGCGTTTGCTCCGCGAGCCTTGCTAGACGATGGTGAGTTGGTTGCTACACCCAACAACGTCTATTTCTTGGCCACTAACTTTTGGATAGACGCGTCAATGCTGGCTGCAATCTCCAACCTCTCACGTTCAGAAATCTCCAACTTCTCACGTTTAGCTGCATCTGCTGCATCCTTGGTCTTACATTCTGCCGCCTCTCATTGGATCCGCTTTATAGCTATTTGTTGCTCAAGTACTGCTGCCTCTTCTTCCTAGTGATTGAATGCTTGTCGTTGCTTACTCCGGGCTGCCTCGTCCTTGTCTACTATTGTGGCGTGTGGACTACCAGCCAATTTCCTGGAATTCCTTAGTGCCTTCCTCGCTGCCGTCTCTGCTTTACAATCACGCTTGTGGAGATAGTCGACGTTCTCAATTGCTTGATTTGGTGAGTGCGGCATTGCTAGATTTGGTGACGGCTGCCGCACTGACGACGTCTCTTTTACAGGTGAGTCACATTGTTTGTGTATTGGGATCTCCGGCATCTACCAAGGACACGTGAGTAATTAGTAAGGTTTAGGAACTATGAAGCAAAGTGGAAGGTGAAAGATGAGACATGTGAGTAATTAGTAAGGTTTAGGAACCATGAAACAAAGTGAAAGGTGAAAGATGTCAAACTCACATGTACTTGTTGTGCTTGTGATGACAACCACCTTAAACGTGCTGCTATGGGGAGGGTAGCCAGCATGCGATCCAGAGCATCTTTAGGTGATTCTGGATTGCAGGAAGGTATGGTGGAAGTGCCACCATTCGTAATTTGAGGTGGTGGTGTACACTTGGGTGACAGTTGTGGCGGTGTACACACGGGTGACATTGTTGGAACTACATCGGGCGAGGTTGGGAGTGTAGGAGGCCTTCCATCGTCACCGCTAGTGGGCAGATCCACCAAGTATGATGCAGCTCTACAGAAGGTGGATGTCGTAGGACAACTTGGTCTATGGTTTAGGACCGGAGACGTTGGCATATCTGCGGCTCCCAGTGAACCGCTTACAGGACCGCCTCGGGGAGGGTCCTTTGCCACAAGGGCATTGACGCCAATTGGGTGGTGACTAATCGATTCTTTAGAGCAGCTACGGCTTAGGCTCTTTTCATCCGCTTCTCTGCACTCTGCGATAGCCTCCAGCGCTCTTGGCACTGTGCTCACATCTAAAGACCTGCGCGAAGTCCTCTTATTCTTCCCTGGTGACACCCAGACGGTGATCTTGGACGGACTACCGAAACTGGTATCGGACTGGCCACTTGCATTGACGTTGACGTGTATGTGCACACCGTCATTGGCTGCGGATTTCTCTAATCTCCCGCTTCTGCGACCTGTTGGGCTGTTGGTGGATCGATGTTTGGCTTGCTCTTGTCCTTTGTCCTGAGGCTGCTTCCGTTTTGCGGGCATTGGTAGCGGCGGCTTTGTCTTTGATGGACGGGTGACCACCTCCCGCAAGGACTTCTCTTTCCCGTGGCCAACGACATCTAAAGGAGACGGGAACACCTTTGCCTGCGGCTCCCTCGACTGCATCGGCGACAGTAGACGGTATCAGAGCAGGATTAGGGGTTGCTGCTGCACTTCGCTCGTCCTCTCCACGACGTTGATTAGTTTCACAAGATGGTTTCTGCGACCCTCGGACCGACGTTCTCTTCATGCGCGTCATTCTCGCACGGCTACGGAATTCAAGAATCAACCCAGCTACAAACAAAACGTCAAGGGCAATCAGCTCAACCATAATTGGAGCAATGTTAACAGCGGAATTGCACTTGAACATGCACGGTTTGCTTCACACCATCACAGGCAACAAACACAACGACTGTAAGCAGTAAATAGGGTAAGAGCAATTACCTCCACAACAAAGTTCTTCTTCATGTGTATACACAAATCTGAAGTCACATCGCAAGGTAAACTCCAGCAATAAGGTGGGGAAGCTGTACTCGTCACTGAATGAAATTACAAGACATTGGAAAAGCGCAACGTAACCTACAAAGCTAGATATTGGAGCACGTCATGAGCGTCATGCGTAATGCGGAGGCAAAGAGGTGAAGGAGTCCCAAATTCTAGAGCAGCCTGTAAGAGCTCGTCACTGCACAGACAACGCCCGAAAGATTGGGAGAGAAGACCTAGAGGGGACGTACGAGAGTGAAAGGCACTCGATTGCACGGATGAAAAGTTGCACAAGTAGGACGATAATTATTGACGGTGAGTTTTAAGTGATCAGGTAATGATGCGATTAGTAGACTGACATATTATTGATGACACGTGGCCTATTTTAACCGGGCTAGGAGGGACTTCACCAACTCGTTTGTCTGGTTGGAATTCACACACTGTCTTTGCTTAAACCCTTATTATTCAGCGGTGGGTCACTAGGAGCCTAAAATTGAAGTTCAGCATATTTTAGACTTGGATATCATGAAAAGTGCAAATTTTGAACTCCGGCATCATGAATGAATTAAGCAAAAAGCATTTAAATATTATGATATTTTCTGTACAAAGGCACAATGTGTTCATTTAAAATGATATGTTTTAATTTGGTTTCTTAGGTTCTTATTGTTAAAGAGCAAAATTTCATAGATGTCTTTAATAGAAAATGTACATAACTAGATATCTGTTATTTTTACATGACGCTACTTGCTTGTATTGTTTTTTTTTTTTTTTTTTTTTTTTTTCCTAAAGTTATGGGTAGGGAGAAGGTGACTTTTGACCCTGAAGATTTTGTTCCTGCCGACCTACTTGCCGGCGCTACGGTGGATGGAGGGTCCGTGATGCCTAGGACGCATGAAAGCAACCTCCCTCAACGAAGAAAGAGAAGGCGCTGCGGTGAAGATAATCCACGTAGGCCAACAACTTTGGAGAGAATGATAATTTGCCCATGTTTCTTATGTGCAGATCCTAGCCAAGATGCTCCAATTCCCCGTTACTTGTCAATTGTATAAAAGCATATTCGTCTAAATAAGATCCATGATCGGTGGAAGGTAATGTGCATAAATTTTGTTGATTCTAGTCTAACAAAATTTTTGTTTTATTTATGTTTTAGTTCCTAAACCCACACCCTTAGACCAACCCTATTTTTTGAATACTCTACATGTGCATCATTCAGATTTTTATTTGTACTAAAGGGTTATATTCCTCTTCTTATAGATTTTATACGAAGAGCAACTATACAAAATGAATGGTGGATCATTGCGAAATGATGTTGGTGTAGATACATCTAATATTGGAGCCCCTATTGGTGTAGAGCCTCCATTGACAAATCCAACTTCTTCACATTAAGACCCCGATTTTGATGTTTTAGAAGAGATGTTGCTTAACCAAAGAGCCGGTATACAACGTCAAGATGATGAGAGCCCCACCCCGTTGGAGAGGGAGGCACGTGTTCCATTATTCGACAAGTCACACTCTAGCCGTTTAGAGGTTATTTCTAAACTTTTTGAATATTCAAGCTAGACATCACATCTCAAATGTTGGAATGGATGATATTTTTAGGAGCATGGCCTCTATGGTGGTCCCCAAAGATAGCAATTCCAAGATGCCTGAGTCATGGCAAGAAGCAAGGCGAGTAGTATCACAGGTATGTGGAATTAGATTATATTGTAAATAACATTGCGCTCAAAAGTTACACAATAATCTCTCATTTACAGCCACTCTAAACATGTGTTGATTCTATTTTCTGAATTGTTATTTGCTAGAACCAGTACACAAGTACTCCATATCTACAAGCAAAAATCATAAACTCAATATTTGTTATTTTGGGAGATATTTAATCTCCCAATTTAATGACAGTTTAGCTCAAGTCGAGCTAAACTACACCCTCAGATTGGATACTTCACAGAAACTGACCAAAACAACTAATGGTTAAAACTTAAAAATGGCCATAACTTACTCAAATTTTGTCCAAATAGGGCATGTGAGGTGTTTTTTGACATCTATGTTTTTTGTAAGACGACGTCTGAAACTACCCAAGCCTTCTCCTGCACCATTCAATCTAAAGATGGCCAACGGCACACTAGCTAAGCCGAAGGGGTTGCTGAGGGATTTTTGGATTCACATCCATGGCATTCCATACATAGTGACTATGGTGGTACTTGACTGCTCGACAGTCAAGTCGGACTACCGACTACTACTCGGTTGACCATGGCTCCGTTATGCCAAAGTCGTACATAACTAGGGTAACAGCGAGGTGCAGATTATGGGCAATGGGACCGTGAAGACCGTCAAAATTAACCGGGAGTTGGGTTACGAGGCGGTCACACCACACACCGTAGTTTGTTACAACTTCGTAGAAGGAATAACAGACGAAGAAGAGGCCATACTTCTGGCATCCGACCCCGACCTTCATCCGCTAGGTACCATCGACTAGAATCTTCTAGGGACCGCCTCGCGGGTGAACTGACCGGAATCAGTCGACCGATCCTCGCTTTTGTCAGACTCATCGCTGGTTGCCTTGACAACGGACCCGACAAATGCGCAAATAGTCAACCCCCCCCCCCCATCCACACAACAGGCGAGTTGTCAGCGCCCGGAATACTCCGATCACATGTCAACATTGCCCACACGCCAGGTTCAATGTCGCTCGATAAGACACCCATCTAACAGAAGCTCCAGTACATGGACATTGTTCACTGGAACCACAATGAAGAAGATCGACTTGACCTGGTCAATGACGGTACCCCTACCAACCCGAAGCTGCTGAAGCTCAATGCCAACCTGAGCCCTGATATCCGTCTCTATTCACGGAGTTTATCGACATCTTTGGCTTCTCCTACAAAGACTTGCGCGGGATTCTAGAACACATCGCAACACATCGGATCGATCTCGACCCGACCATGTCGCCTAGCCACCAGGACGGGTACCGCATGAACCCCAATTATACTCAGGCGGTGAAAGATGACCTGGAACGACTCTTGACCGCAGGGTTTATTGAACCAGTCGACCATGCGACATGGTTGTCACCAATTGTTGTCGTACCTAAGAAAAACGGCAAGTTGCGCAGATGAGTTGACTCCCGTCGACTCAATGCTGCCACCAGAAAAGATCTGTACTCACTACCCTTCACAGTTGAGGTACTCGACACAGTCATTGGGTACGAGGCGTACTCCTTCCTTGACTGTTTTTTCGGCTACCACCAAGTCAGGATTCATCCAGCCGACTGGTCGAAGACGGCATTCATTACCGAGTAGGGAGAGTATGTCTGGGTGATCATGCCGTTTGGCCTGAAAAATGCACCCCCGACATACCACCGTATAGTCAACAGGATTTTCAAAGATTACATGGGCGACTTCATGAAGTTGTTTCTCGACGACTTCAGTGTCTACAGCAACATGTCAACCTACTTGCCAAAGTTGCGTCTGGTATTCGAAAAATGTGAGCAATACGGGGTGAGTCTCAACCCTAAGAATTGCATTTTCTATAGATCGATTGGTGTCATCCTTGAGTACATTGTCGGTAAGGAAGGCAAGTTCCCGGATCCAAAAAAGATTTAGGCACTAGTCAATATGTCGGCTCCCAAAAACGTCAAGGCCATCCAAGAGTTCAACAGCTTGGCAGTCTTCAATCGCTGTTTTATCCGGAACTACGCAGCCACTATGGAACCCATCACTCGACTGACAAGGAAGAATAAGTCCTTTGTCCGGTCGACCCAATGCGAAGCAGCCTTCTAGACCATCAAAGAAAAGTATACAACCGCACCCATCCTAGTCGGAGTTGACAAGTCGCTGGAATTCCACATTCACACCGACGCGTCAGACATAGCAATCGGTGCAGTGCTGGCTGAGAACCCAACCGGCAAGATAGACCAACCCATCGCTTGTGCATTGAGGTTACTCAACAAGGCAGAAAAGAATTATATAACAACCAAGAAGGAAGCTCTGGCGATGGTGTACGCCATCAACAAGTACCGACATTACTTGCTCAGTAACAGATTTGTGTTCTATGTCGACCACCTTGCCTTACAATATCTGGTCAACAAACCGCAAGTATCAGGTCGACCAGCAAGATGGCTACTATTATTTTTGGAATTTGATTTTTCCGTGGTTTATAAACTTGGAAAGCCACATGGAGTTGTCGACGCTCTGTCACGGAACGAGGGGGCAGAACTACCGGTCGATATTCCCAACCAGCCGAGCGTCGCTCACCTGTTTAGCGCCGAATCTGACTGGATGGCCTCGATAGTCGACTACCTCAAGTCGGGTACGTTTCCGTCTACTATAACCAAAGAGGCCTGGCGACGCCTTGCTCATAAGGCGATTCCTTTCCAACTCATCCAAGGTCAACTTTATCGCTTGGGCAAAGACAACCGCACGCGACGGGTACTGGTCGGTACCCAACCAACCGCCTTCATGCGGGAACTCTACAAGGGCAACGCCGGGGGACATTTCTCAACGACATCACCGTTCGGAAAATCTTGGATGGAGGATACTGTGGCCGACACTCTATTGAGATACGCACCAGTATTTCCTGTCATGCCCCGACTGTCAGATGTCGAGGGGCCTCGCGAAATAGAGATCAACCAAATTGGTTACACAACTCTTAGCCAAACCATTTATGAAATGGGGGCTCGACGTCATAGGACCGCTTGTGAAGACTCGACATACCGGATTTCGGTACATCTTGGTGGCAAACGACTATGCCACCAAGTGGGTTGAGGCCCGAGCGCTACGTAGGAACACTGCCCAGGAGACTCCTCGATTCCTTTACGAAGCAATCCTCACGAGATTTGGATGCCCACTACTCCTGGTAAGTGATCAAGGTGTACAGTTCATCAACAAAACAATTTACATTGTGACAGAACATTTTCTACTCGGACATACAATGTCCACAACGTACTACCCCAAGGGAACGGGCAGGCGGAGTCGACCAACAAGGTGATTTTGCGCATGCTGCAGAAACTGGTCGACACCCATCGGATTGACTCGGATGTTCAATTACACACAATCCTGTTCGCATACCGAACTGAATACAAGGTATTGACGGGCCATTCACCTTTTCTCTTAGTCTATGGATTAACCCCTCTCATGCCGACAGAATATGTCGTACCAACTCGGAGGTCGACATGTGACCTAGATATGCACCCCATGCAGATTTTCACCACTAGGCTAATTGACCTCGATAGGTTGGATGAGACTCGACACACAGCTGTAGTCCAGCAAGGAGCGACGCAGTGGAACAGAGCTTAGTGGGCCCAAATGCAAGGAACGACAATGCAATACTACGTTGGTGACTACGTCCTTTGGCACCCCAAAGGTGCCAACGTGCACGCCGGCAATTTACACAGCAAGTGGTTTGGACCATACCGCATTCAGTACATTCTTCTGACCAAGACAGCACTCCAGGTCAGCATTCAACACTTTGACCCCGATCCAATAGTTGTCAATGTTGGAAAACTAAAACCGTACAGACTAGCCGACGACATCAGTCAATCGCAATTAACGGAGCCGACACTCAGCAAGTCGGAAATAAAAAACATGGTACTAAGGAACAATGATGAGCTCCCGGGTATCCGACATGCTCCTGTTGTCCTCGTTGAGACGACCCGAACGGACAGTAAAGAGTCGGCCGTCTCTGTAGGATTACAAGGTGTTCTTCGAGATATTCACCACCTCACTTGACACCAGACAGCCGACCGCCAACCGACAGAAAGTCAACACTCCTTTGACTGACAGTCAAGTCAAACTGAACGGTCACAACACCTCCAGTTGACCGCCCCTCAACAGCCAGTCGCCCATTCAATAGCTCCGATTGAAGCGGCCACTCCCAATTCAAATCAATCCCCACCAACCCCTCCTCAGGTATACATACCCATGGAAAACCCTAACTCACTCTCTTTTTTGGTCTTCTCCCCCTCGCATCAGCCGCACGCAGCCGCCCTCGCACTTTTTGTTTTGGGAGTACGAGAGCGTGTGTGCTTTCGCCATACGATTTGAAGCAAGGAAGGTCGTTGTCCCGGCGGTGCAGGTCGGCATCACAGTTTGCGCGGCGATACAGTACATGGCAGCCGCAAGACCCGACGTTTCTTGTCCGAGTGTCGGGCGGAGGAGAGTCGACGTATAACGCGCAGCAAGGGTTTTTGCACAACCGACGCCTACCAGCCCGGTCGCGCAGCAGTCGGAAGCACGGACTCAGAGCCTCGTCGACACCGAGCACAGTGCAGAGCCAACATCCAGCAGCAGCAGATTATCGTGATTGGGGACGCGGCGGCATCACGTTGCCAATATACCGGTTTTTGCAACACTGACGCACTGGGAGCGGCGGCCACTTGTAGGGTTTCTTCCATAGCAATTGGCGGAGAAGCGGAGCCTGGCGTACCCGTAGCTACCACCTCGGCAGCCACAGACGGAGGACTGGTCGCAGTTGCACGGCTCCGACAAGGGTTTTCAAACCCTAACAGATACTTGACGTCGAGAGCACTAGTCGAACGCTCATCAGCATCTAGGCTGTCCGGAATTGCTCTTTGCAGCACCGACAGTCTCTTTACTACAATAACTTCGTCAACCTCTTCTTCCTGTTTTTTGCTTCCGTCGACAGGGCTCGCGGCTACCGACCTCACGATGACAAAGAGGAAGTTGACAGCCCCTGACGGCCGCGTGAACCGCCAGATACGCCCGGAGCACCAGCCCAAACCAATCCAATGACACGACGGTCGGTACAAGGTGCTGTCGTACGTCCCCATGAAGAAGATGGTGAGGTGGCGCCAGTTTACGTAGAATGAGCAGGCCAAACTCAACTTCGTCACCGCCCTTGGCCTGCTGCCCTACCTCTTGCTCAATTGGGCCAACGTGATGGCCGCACCAAGCATGGAGCTGGTAGAGGAGTTTGTGAATGCAGCCGACATCCACGGCAAGACGGCTCTGACGGCACGAGTTCGGGGTCGGTTCGTCCGAATCGACGTGGAGTCGATCCACACGCTGCTGAAGCTACCGACCGGGTCGAGACTAGAGCCCCTGGTCGAGGACGACCAGCCCGAGGACTACCAGAACCTGCTGCAGGCATACCGAGTTCCCGAGGCGAAGTCGGATGAGGGCTACATCATTTCCAAGTGTCACGCGCGTTTCTAACCCCGACTAAAAGGTATAGTCCTCGGCCTCACTTTCAACCGCAGGATGACCTACATCAGCAATGAGTCGTTTGCAGTCTATGCCACAGCCGAGACCCTAGTTGCCTCCCGCGACGGGTCGTGGAATTGGACCCAGTAGGTGCTGGAGTCGCTCATCGTCGATGTTATGGCCATTCAGCGCACAAACACTCTCCAGTGTTTGTCGGCGGAGGTACTCGACAAAGTCCTGGAGGCATTTTTTCTTCTACAAAGGATGGCGCGACACCGCAAACCGACGTTGAACAACAGACAGCAGCCCGCCGACGTTCGCAGGAGAACGTCGACAACAATTTCACGGGCCTTGACTACTTACGAGCACATGGCGGATTGGAATTTAATCTCGAAACCCGACATAAGAAGGTCGACGCTGCCACACAGGTGGCATCGACGTCTCAACCACCCGATAGCACCCGCCAAGAAGCAGTCGACCCTGTCGTCCCACCAGAAGGAGCCAATCCAAACGATGCAGCAGCCGTTGTCGACCTGTCGGCCCTAACCAACCCCTCGTCGGAGCAACTGGCAACGCGAAGGAGTCGCCGTCGCCATGCGTTGGACAAGCCGCCCCCTTGTCGAATGGAGACACGGTTGACACCAGCGAAGAAGCGAGGACGTGGCGCCAAAGACACATTCGGCCAAACCACGAAATACCAGACATTGCTCACAACAGACTCCTCCGACGATGAGTTGCCATTCAACCCTGGCGACAGCCAGATCTTGTTGTTACCTCTGAAGCCTCATGGTGCGTTTGCCTTGCCTTTGCGTCGTATTCCCCATGAGGAGTCACGGCGCCGATGGAAGTCGGTCCAGAGCGGGTCAACACTCACGCACATGTCTTTTGTTCCCCTGCTCCTCTTTCTCCTAAGTCAATGTACGACCGTCTCCCGTCGGCTGCTCCTCCACAGGGTCGGTATGCCACAAACGTCGAAGGCTTCAGTAACTGCATTGAAGCACTCCGACATAGTTTGGCAGCTGCCGAAGTGTATGAAGTCGACCTCTCCCTATACTTCTAGGAGACGCTGGCACGACTGACGAGCATGCAACTTGACCTTGACAACACCCAAATGGAACGGCAATGGCTCGCATCCGACCTCACCGACCTTCGCTCACAGGTCGACTCGACTGTTAGGCAGTTACGGAAAACCCGACAGCAAGTGCTTGACCTCCAGCGCCAATTACAGGAGAGTTTCGACGACAACCAACGATTGGTGGCGACAAACCAGACCAACGCGGCCTTGCTAGACGAAAGCAGGACACAAAGACAGCAGGTAGACCGCGACTATACAACCTTACGCAACAAGCAGATTATCCTGAAGAGGAGTTCTTGGACGCAGAGAAGCGCGCCAGTAACGCGATGACGCGACTCCAGCGGCACATCGGCCGTTTCCAGCAGCTAGTGGTTGAGTTGGCTCGACGCGACCGTATGTTGGCTTGTGTGCGCAGGTCGAAGCATGCCCTTCGCATTCAGCTGTGTGCACGGATTACGAATCTGCAACACACACTCGACATCTAGAATTGCCAGTCGACCCGGTACGGTTGGTAGCTCGACGCGATCTAGAAGCTTTACTAGGAGGTCGTCATTCCGATATTGGACGAGGACAAGGAAGCACCCAACCCCAAGCTGTTGGAGAACTTGCTGACCGTCAGCGATGAATACCTGTTCGAGGGGGAAGTCACACCACCCGACAGTCCCACGTTGGGTGACGACACACAGGCCCCTGACCTTCAGCCACGGGACAAAAAAGACAAGGATGACGGCCATGCGACGGGCGGACAGCAGGAGCAGCCCGAAGGAGCTCAAGACAACAACCAGCAGGAGCCGGCACCAGACCAGCCGACCGTGGACGAGCAACCACCCAACGCAAGTCCGGACCAGCAACCCCACACATTCGATACGCCTGCCCTAGTCGCTTAAATTGCACTGACTAGAATTGGCAGCGCCCCGGAGGTTCCTCTGCCGACCCTCACCGAAATGACATCCCTGCTGGCCGACCTAGGGAGGCAGTGGTCGACCCCCGTGTAACCACGACCTGGGCGGCCAAAGTTCACAGAAGAGGATTTCCCCTCCTTTCGGCTAACCACCGCTAGTGAATGGGCGAATCATCGCCTCCAAGCCGCACTACCTCGCTCGACTTTCAGACGGTCGACCTCCAGACACCGCCTCCACTAGACGAACCGGAGACCCAGAAGAAGCGTCCCTCGTACCCGACATCGCCATTGACTTCTCCCACGGTCGAGCCCTGGCACCCGACAGGACGCCTTTCGCGTCCCCCTTCTGCTCTTGTTCTTTCTCTGCAGGAGTCGACCGCCCTGAACCGGGTTCTCCCTCGTCCAGCAATGCTCACGACGTTCCTAAAGGCCCCGCCATCATCTCTCACAACAATAGCACAGAAGGCACGGGACGAGCCAACACCACCAGACAGCCCACCATTGGATATCTCCACTTTATCAGAGCGGCCACATCGTCGTCTAGTGCGGTCTCTTTACGGCCCAACCTCTACCAATCAACCACCACTTTAGGCTACAAGTCCACAAGGGTGTACTTGGCTTAAAGGGGGTGCAATGTTAACGGAATATTTGTAGTATATTTATTAGGCTATTTTTAGTCTAGTCTATACCCCGTAGTTATAGACCGGTAGTCGATACCCGGTAGACGTCAGCAGGTCGGATGTCTAGTTGGCAGTTTTTGGAGTCTCTGACTAAGTTTATACAGCCGACGTATGTCTGACTAGTCAGCTAGGTCGGTTGACCTATTATGATCAGCTGAATCTGACAGCCAGTCATACACAGCCGAACATATGTATGACTCTCTCCTACATGGAAGTTGTTGCTTGCTAATCTACCTTTTTTGCCTGTAACCTCAGAGTCTCGTCTGGTCGTCTCTTATATTCTCTTATATTGTATGTGTGAATGAGTTAGTCGACCATTGTCTGTAGAGTCTTTGATTGTTTGCTAGAACTATGTATTTGCAGTTCTCTCTCAATTGGAGGAACCGACGTAGAACTGTCGGTTTGGACCCTAGTCATTCACTAATCGGGTGAACTAATTTGCTCTGCTCTTTGTGAATCACAGTTGTGAGGGACCAACGTGTTTGTGACTAGTAGTGCAATTCGTTTACTTGTGTTAGGGTGTTCCATGAAAACCCCCTTAACAGATGTCCCATGGGGTGGGGCCCCCACTTGAATGTATTGGAGCTCACATCAAAATAGCCCCAAAGGCATTGGAAGAAGAATATCCGAAGACCCTCATGCTGTGGACCTTGTCCAACAAGTATTGGTGCAACTCTTAGAATCTCATTTGGGTCGGTTTCCCAGTTCAATTGAGAGCTAGGAGTACTCTTCTCGAAATCGTGTTCACCTCTACGCCAACTCCAAAAAAGGTATCTACCCCAGAATCAAACTCATCAGTAGTCTCAGCATTGTGTTCCCAAGAAGGCGGCATATAAGTTCTTAGATTGAACATCTCGTAAAAGCGCTCGTGAAAAGGCGCTCTGCATATAGCACAGCGACTTTGAGTCAAACAATGAACCAAGAGACATTGCGGATGATAAATATGGACACAGGAGCCTAATGCTCATCCACCTCCAGGTTCAAATGGATTTAGGCATATGGGACATGTAGAGTGATCTAGGACAAATTGCGCAGGGTTGGGGCACAATAATGTCCTCGATTCTACATCATTGTCTGCCGACATGTGGTGTTTGAAATTCCACCCAGCCTTTCTCCAATCTACAACCTCTGTAGAAGTGTCATCTTTCATATTAATGTCCTTCATAGAAAGATTATCAAACAATGTATCTACATTGGGCCACGAGGTCATACCAAACGTTCGTCGACTAGCTCTACTAGTAAAATCCTTATCAAAGAAAGCATCAGAGACCTAATCGATATGGACCTCGTGGGAGTAAACCCCAGCCAAGACACGGTGATAGGAGTAAGCAGGAAGACAACATCAGGAAGACTAGATGTTGGACCTAGTTCGAGAAACTGGCAGGAGGAAGAGGGGATTAGGAGATATGATAGTAATGTCCTCACACGAAGGACCAATAGAAGACAACTACCGGGACCAGGACCTGAAAATGCGCAACAATTATGGAATTCTAATGTAGGACCCGTGAGCTCAGTCAATAGACACCAAGAGGAAGATAGGAGAGGCGATAGTAGACCACATACACCAATTCTAAGAAGCCAAAATCCTCGAGAACTGGCAGAGTTAATCGAAACATTGAAGAAGAAGTTGGACCAGATCAGAGCAGAAGATAAGGCATCTGTAGCAGCATTTCTAGCTTCTGAAAGTATCGGAGCTGAGCCACCTACTCCAAGGAGAGAGCGAGGCCAGGCCAGGGAGGCTGGCTAGGTAGGCTAGGCCAGGTAAGGGGGTTGACCAGGACAACATTGATGGAGCTTGAGAAGAATGTAGGAGAAGATACTCCTCGGGTATCATCACATGGCACTAGATCAGTTGGGGATGCAGGACCAAGTACATGAAGGAAATACACAAATCCTCTAGCACGTGTTCATGAGAAGGCGCTAATTCAGAGGAAGACAAGTACAGCATTTAAGGTCAGTTTTCTTCCTATGCAACATTGGGAGGACTGGAGAGAGTTGAAGGATGATGTCTGGGCAGAAAGTGTTGGTCTAGGAATCTTCTACGAATACACCTAGCCTGAATCCCGTATGGAGTTGGTCACAGATTTTGTTGAAGGTTTCCACTACATCAAAGGAGACAAACTTATCAATCAATCTCAAGGCTTGAACATCACAACTACTTCAATGAACTTTGTTGTTGTTGTGTATATTGCATAGCTATGAGTTCCGTTACTAAATTGTATATAGAGCTATCTTAATTGGTTCTATTATTTATTTTAATAAGTAGGTAGACCAATCTCAACCAAACTTATAATAGATGGATTGGAGATTATTACTTCTTAATGAATTCCTCACATAATTGTTAATGAGTGGATGAACTTTGTTGCTTTTTCTAATCTCCATTCTCAACTACTATATTGTCGCTTAGTCAATGCCGCAAATGCCTTCACGTCAAGCTCTGCAATCTCACGGAGTCACAATTTATCAATAACCTCTCCCTAAGCCGATACGTCAACAACCTCCAAAAGTCATGGTCCAAAAACAAGCTCTACTACCTTCTATAGTTGCCCAACAGTCTAAGCCTCAAATTTGGCAAATCACATATCTAGCAACGTGAGTTTTTATCTCGCGGAGATTGACTAACATTTTACTTTAATCCGCTTTTCATCCTATCGAATTCTTCTTCGCAATATTCAGTCTCAGTTGAACACAACAAACATGTAGCATGGTCTTAAGAACACAAGGAAACATGATACGATCCAGAGGCAAAAGAAGGTGATCAATAGGAAATAAGAAGAAATTACGAAGTGATAAGACAAAAATAGCGTTGGAGATGTAGTCGATCGTTATTAGAACACAACTAAGCGATGCACAAACCCCTTGTCATTTTATTTTGTAACTACCAAGACCTCTTTATGAAATACCTTTCCTTCGTCTATAGAAACATATAGGTTACTTTTTTATAGCTATTTGTGCTCTACGATCGCACTTCTCAAGAATTTTAGACCTTTACTTCTATTTGCTTCCAAAAATATCCCTACAGGATTCTACATAGATTCTCTGTGGATAGAGGAGCATCTACAAGCATAGACCTATATGTCCATAAAGAGGCATCTGCTAGCATAAACTCTATATGTGGATAAAATGGCAACTGGAGCTGCCCTTCTTTTATTTTTCAAAATATCTTTGCATTAGAAATTCCAAATTTTCAGGGACCATACTAATGATTACTTTGCCTTTCAACCAAAATTTGTTCCACTACTAATTTCAAAGTATATAGTGACAAACAAAACTGAGTACTTTGTTTAAGAAACCAACTTTGGCAAGCCATGATAGACAATGTAGTGACTGTATTTGAAGCTAAAAAGTACATTTGAAAGTAGATAGTCTTGTACATGTATGGAAAATTATATTGCATATTGAATACCAGATTATCATTTACAATTCAAAATGTAGATGAAGCAGGTGTATGCTAAAATAAAGAGGCATCTGCATGCATGTGTAATCACTCACTTTCATTCAATCTACTTTAAACTTTAATGATCTGTCCAATAGCCTCTAGCTGCCAAACTGCAGCAACTCTTCGTGGCATGCTCTCATATAATGCAATGAAAATCACTTCACTAAACTTAAAAGAAACAATGCATCTGCACTCCTACAAATCTTGGAGTTGTAGACAATCGGTGCAAACATTGATTCAAAAGAGCCCAAGAATTCTTCATGGAAGTCAAATCTAGTGATTGAGCAAGCCATGATTGGAGAAGTTGAAATGGTTGTAATTTGCGTCAATCTTCCACCATCTTACTTATATGTTCAAACACCACATTCATTGGATCCAAATTGTGCTAGTGAATTGTAGAGCACAAGAAGCTTTCTAACATAAAATTAAACACATGTTGAAAATGGTGTACCAATATGTACACAATTCTGGAAGATATTTATTGTATTGTAGAGCTTTACAAATTGGAGGAACATCGAAATGGTGTTTCAGACCGAAAGTTGCAACTGAAATCTGAAAAATTAGGTAGAAGTGTGTCTGATGCAAGTGTGAGGTGTGCTTTGAGACACTAAAACTAAACACATGGCTAATTACTTGCAGCTACAAATGAAATTGATGCAAGTGTGAGATGTGCTTTGAGACGCTAAAATTAGACTCATGCCTAATTACTTGCAAGTACAAACGAAGTTGATGCAAGTGTGAGGTGTGCTTTGATATGCTAAAATTAAACACATGCCTAATTACTTGCAACTACAAAAGAAATTGATGCAAGAGTGAGGTGTGCTTTGAGACACTAAAATTAAACACATGACTAATTACTCGCAGCTACAATTGAAACTCACTACTCTAACTCTAGCCGCCTCAACATATACTACATGGGGCACCCTTTTGAAATTGTCTTTTTACACTATAAGACTTCTTGTTTCTATAATTTGCTTAATCACTTTTGTAATATGTAATCTCAATCTCCACAAGTTGCTTGCCAAAATTGGGTTTCTCCCCCAAGTACTTAGTTTTGATTGCCATTGAGCACGCTAATATGAAATTTGAGCACTTTCAGAGCCAACTACCATAAGTGAGTTACATGAAACACATAACCTCTACTATATAAGTCCTCCATTTCAGTCATGTCACATGGGAATTGATACGCACAAATAAATCGTCAAAACCTCACCCAAATCTAATTTCGAAGCAGTCTAAAGTGGAAAGTCCTTGCATATTTAAAAATGCCAAAAAGAGAAATATAAACTGATCCATCGTCTCTTGTCCGGTGGTTATTCTTTATTAGTCTAAATATTCACATGACAGAACTACTTCATTCAACCGTGAGATCAGATATAGTGAATGTGAGAAGTATAAACGAGGGAACATGAGAGGCCCGATTACATATTTAAAACCACATCAATGTATTTGTGAAATTACATGCACTTGACCAGGTACAAAACTGCTATAAAGGCGGTGCACACACACAGCCCAATGAAAAGTCACAAAACACACCTGCAAAACATGCAGCCAGTACTTAAAGCACCACTTACATCCTCATCGTCGAAAACACCGTAAAATTAATTGCTGAATTGAATGTACAGTACCCTCCAACAAGTGTTGCAACACACTCTGTTTTTTCACTTAAAACATATCCCATGGCCTGTTTTAGAATGGTGGTGTTGGCATGATAATCATCACATCTCCATGAGATTTTTTGCATAATGGAAGGTGTTCCAGTTACCTTCATACACCAAGCATTTTCTAAATATAAAGAGGCATCCATTGCCATGTGTCTACCAAAATTGCCATCATGCTTAAAAATCTTGGAAAAGGGTACCCTTCTTAATGTGATCACTTCTTCTCTGGGATATCAGATTTTGAGTATGTTTGAGCTTGGGAGGGTCCAGAGATACACATACTTGTTTGTAAGTCATCTGGATGGTACACATTTCTTAGAAAAGTTGTGTGCAACAAGTCTTGTTTGTCAAACATATCGTTTCTGTGTTGTTGTTAGGACCTTTTTTATCAAACTTTTTGTGGATGTAAGTGTTGTTTGAGGATTGTGCACCATGACAAGGAGTTATGTATCAAATGATATACGACACATGATAGTTGGTATGCAGAAAGCTGGCATGTCGGTGAGTGAAATTGGAAACATTGTAGGAAGGCCAAAATCGACTATTTCAAGGATTCTCAAGCGATTTAGAATTAGTGGCTCTGTATTGCCAACAAGTAGATCTGGTAGGCCGAAAAACATGAGTGATCGAGATAGGAGAAGGCTCCATAGAGATCTTAGTAGTAATCGTCGTGCTCCTCTTGCAGAATTGTGCACCAATGTGACATCTTCCGTGGGCATGTCAACTTTACGTAAAGAGCTTCATGAGCTTGGTATTAACAGTTGCATTGCAGTGAAGAAACCATTCTTGAGTGACATACACAAGGCAAAGAGGTTGGCTTTTGCAAAGGGGCACTTGCATTGGACGATTGACGATTGGAGTAATGTGATATGGACCGATGAGTCATCCTTTGAAGTTGGAAAACCATCACGCCAAATTCGTGTCTGGCGAAAAGCATATGAACGCTACAACTACAATTGCTTAGCACCTACATTCAAATCCGGAAGGACTTCAATTATGGTATGGGGTGCTATCACTGGCTCTTCTAAGTCTTATTTGGTGTTAATTCCTCCTAATAGACGCACTGCCAAAGACTTTGTAGAGATAGTATCTCAAGGAGCATTAGAGCATTATTATTGGCACCATGACCACTATGAGCACCTCATTTTAATGGAGGATGGTGCTCCAGTACATGGTAGTAATATACAAAAAGATTGGAGACAGCAACTTGGATTGAAAAAGCTTGAATGGCCACCAAATTCTCCTGACCTTAATCCTATAGAGAATGTCTGGAAGCAAGTTAAAGATCAAGTGCAACAGAGAAATAGACCACGAAACAAAGACGAAATGTGGACATCAGTCAATCTGGCTTGGGAGGATATACCTCAAGAAAGCATCAAGAAGTTGATTTCAACAATGCCAACCCGGATGAAAGCTGTAATAGCAGCTCAAGGTGGTAGCACTCGATGGTAGTAGGTGTTCCATTTTACTGTAGAATATTTGTTAGTGAGTAAGACATATTGTAAACTTCATATCATATTAGGCTTCTATACTACTATAGCTTTGTAATGATACCTTATTTGACTTTATTTGATCAAATTTTGATTTAATATATGAGTTTGATTTCCTTAGCCTAGAATATGAATGAATGGAAACTATGAAAATACTTTAGAGCCACATAGAGGAGAATTTTACCTACATAGTATGCATCTTTGTAATACCAAGAATGTGAACAATGATATATCCTATAGATTGGTGCAATCAAATTTTAAAAAATCATCATATATATTTCTCCTCAATAAATCCTCCCATTTTGAAAATGAATTAGAGAATTTCAAGAGTTCACAAAATGGTTGCAAGACTTGTTGGAGGGTTCTGTACAACCCAAAACACAACATGACTTAGACAAAACCTTGACTATGAACCCATGAGAATGTAAGAAAGCTCAATGCAGCGCCACCTCCTCTTATAAGCTAAATTAATTTCCAATCGAGTCAGACCGAAATAAAGAGCAATAATGAAGAACATTAATAAAGAGCAAGAAGAGGCAATAACTAAAGAAATACACCCGCAGAACGTAATGGAGCACTCAACGTTGTACAGCGCTTCCGCGTCATGGATTCAAACTGGAGTTGTACTGGGAACATAGACCTAAAGAAAATAAAGCAAGACCTAGTCAAATTCCACGATACAGTGCACCGAAATTTTCAGATTGCAGCCTACTTGAACTCGATCCCAGCTCTTACGATGCATTCACCTTAGATACCAAAACCAATCTGATCCATTCTACACGAAAACAAAAAATATCCGTCAGGACTTCTGCTTATCTACAGAAACAAGAAATAACTTCACTCACCTAAGTCGGCAATGTATCATCATAACTCAACATGCACAGACAATTCCGAGTTAAGCCAATAAACTGTACTTGAGGATAGTTTAGAACTCGTACCAAGCAGACATTCTTATTATGTTCCATGAATCAGCTTGACACGACCTGATCACAATCGATCCAAATAGCCAGCCTCAAGATGGAAGCTAAATAAAGAGCTAATAATCAGAAAGAACCCTCCACATTCTACCATAATATTCTCACCAAGCAACAAATAGGTTAGTATACGGGAATCTCACATACAAGTACAATGTAAACGAATGCATACCAACACCTCAACAAGAAATTTAAAGTACCGGTCGCACCATATGGACAGAACTTCATATAAGCGAGGTTAAATACACAAGTCGCAGTTCAATTCAAAAACGGTGCAAGAAAATGAAGGACCTAAAGGGGAAATCTAACAATTTCATAAAATGCTCTGGAATTAATAAATAAAGCCAACCTGACATGCACAGTGAGAAAGATACTACCGCCTTATGAAATTGAGAAATAGACAATAGATTGGACGTGTATTTTAATGTCATCAAGACCCAGCTCCATTTTCGAAACAGACCTTGTTCTTTCCCTGATGGGATAAAGGCTTACATGGCCCTGCTTACACGCAAATGCAGTGCTCGAAGTGCTTGGGCTGGCCATAGCCGAAATTGTCCATGCCCGTCGCCGTCGATCATCAGCTGGGCCGCATAACGCAGCACGATGGCGACATCAGTATAAATAGTGGAAGAAGATACTCTAACTTCTCCCTCTCTCTACATAGCAAGCACTTCTCCCTCTTCAACATAGCAAGCTTAAGCACAGTAATCAAAGACAACCTCGTGATAAAAAAGATAAAGCTAATCAAAACACCATGAGATCATAGGTTGGTGCTCACCAGATGACATGAAAACATGAAAACAAAGGTTTATTCTCCCAATTAAACTGCAAACCCTGCAGTCAATTACAGGGCGTGTCATTAAGGATCATATCAAAATGATTCCTCTTCCAGCAGGCTGTAGCATAATCAGCTCGCCCTGTTGTCAACCTTCAGTAGCCGCGTTACGGTTCAATGCGAGGTCCCAGTAATGGCCAACTTTGTGATCAGAGAGAAACTTTCGAGCTGCGGCAGCTGATCGAAAATCCACTATCTTAAACTTGTCGAAGTTCGGATGAGCTACGCTACCCTGCCAAACCAGGTCACATTTGTTCGTAGGGCGAGGTGCGTCGTCGTCAGCATCGTCCTCAGATTCCTCCTTCACAGCTGCTTCCCAGTTTATCCTCTTGGTCATGAGTTTGCTGTAGCGCTTGATGGACTTGGGGCCACCTTCCACGATGACTACACACATGCCGTCGGATATTACTATACAGCCGGTCAGACGGTTTTGAGTGGCGTTCTTGTCCACCTTGTAGCGTGTGGGTGGATGAGCAAGGTCTGTCACCCGGTACACGGAAACGATCGTCTCCAGTGTGTTGGCATCGTCGAAGAGCTTCTTAGCTTTTTTCTCTTTTCTCTCTGCGGGTGTCAATTTGCGAGCTAGATTCCTGTCTGTATGGGCCTGCTCACGCTCTGCTGCAGCACTTCGAACTTCACGTTCCATCCGCGTTGGGTCTTGGGTGGCTTCAGCGCCCAAAACTTTCATCAAGTTGCTCATTTTCACCTTCGATTTTGGAGGCTCCAATAATCCCTGCCTAATCATCTCCTGCCTGTCCTTCTCCTTTGCTAGACGACGTTGCGTTCGTAACTTTTTCTGTTCCTTTTTAGTTAGCTTCAGTGGCTGAGGGGGTGGCGGGGCTGGTTCCGCTGGTGGCTCAATCGGAACTGGATGCTCAACAAGGAAGTTTATCTTATCCTTCCTCACTCTATTGTCGTCAATATCCTTATAATTGTGAGAAAGTAGATATGCGTTATCCCTACAAGGCAAATGAAAATTACGCGATCATGTCAATATTCGCCACGTGCAATGATGTTAGCATGCTCAGACACTGTAAGACTAATTTAAGCATTTAGGTTTGAGTTAAAAGATTGGTACGTACCACCACTCAGCATCAGGAATAGGGTCATTGACCTTTTCATCTTTAAAAGGGACTCGCTCTGCAACTTCAATCAGATTGGGGTTAATATCAGTTTCGGGCTTCAGCTTATACAGAGCTGCTTGCCTCCCTTTCATTTCTTTGGCTTTTGCTTCGCCATATTGTGCCTGCGGGATATGTGCACACAATTCAATAACACTGGTTCATTCACCGCATAAAAATGAAGTACTTGAGGTAACGCAAGAGCAAGTCAGGATATATTACTTACACGAAGTTTTTGCATCTCAGCTTCCTTGCTCCATTTCCCTTCCTCCACGAACTGGAACGTAGGCCTTCTTGGTCGTACAAGTTTCTTCTTATCGAGAGCGACACGCTCATCGAAAAAAGGATTGCCCACAGGATCTTCCTCCAACTCCGGGTGCAAAATTTGGAACGCTTCTTTCTTCCGCTTGTTGATGTTAACCTGAGGGAAGGACGGTGAATATGAAGTCAGACTACCAACTGATGCCCTAAGGCGAACACATACCAGCCTTTGAATCCTTGAAACAAAAAGTCAGTGACAAGAATAAAACTGTACCTTTAATGTGCTGACGCTGGTAGCCTTCGAGCGCTCCACGACATGACCGTGCTCGTCAACCTCTCGCCCTTGAGCATCAAGACGAAGAACTGGAGCCTTGACAGACTTCGCACTACCATCGTCTCCCATTGTGGGCAACATAGTCGGCATTGACGGCATGCCGTAAGGAATCTGATGGAAACCTAACCGCAATGCTAACTCATGAGCCCTCTTCACGGCCTCATAATTAGCCAGCGCCGCTACATTCGCTCCAGCGGAGGGCATTCCTGGCATTCCTGGCATTCCTGGCATTCCTGTCATCCCCGGCATCACTCCGAACATGTTTGGACTGACCATCCCTGGCATGTTTGGCATGACTAGCTGATTCACCTGAGCAGCTGTTGTTGGTACTGCTGCTGGTGCAGTTGATGCAGCTCCTGTCTTGTTGAGCTGCAAGAGCATCAGGTCATTTAGAATTCTGCTCCATCAAGAGGACGTAAAAGCAGAACTAAAGTTCAGAAAATGAATTACCTGTGAGAGCTTTTTCATCTTCTCAGCTAGCTCCTTCTGCATTTGCAAGGTCTTCTTCGCTTTTGCAAGGGCATCAAGACTCAAGGTCGGAGGCTTCAATGGCTTCACTTCCAATGCCTTTTTCTCAGAGTCTGCAGGAGTACTTTTCGCCTCATCCTTCCTGTGACTGCTCGATGACGCTCGCATGTCGGTCCTACCCGCAGAACCTGCAGCCCTGGCGGGCGATGCAGGAGCTCCAGCTGATCCATTCTGCGAAAAAACGGCGAAACGATTGAGGCTAAAAGCCCTAATGTAAGCAATCACAAGCTCTCACAACTTCCAACGACAAAAAACACAATAGCATTCTCCGAACACCCTAACTCCAGTTCGTGAAGAACTCCCGACCTCGTTAGAAAACGTCAAACCGCGCTGGATACATTTTCACACACCCTGACTGAAATTCATGAAGAAGACCTCCTTGCAATGTTAAAGGAAAACAGCGAGATGATTCAGAGAGCGATCAACAATCTCAACTCACTTTACATGAGCAATCACTCTTCACAAAATTGAGTCCCTCGGTGAAGAAAGACCATAACAGCGACCCCAACTCCAATTTAAGAACTCCGGACCTCGTCAGGGTTTAGATAATACCTGCTTCTCCGTGGTCGTTGCAGAGAAACTTTTTTCCGTTGGCGTGCGCTCTCTCCTTCTCCTGGACAGATTCTCGTCCTTCCTGGATTTCTGACCATCCAATGTTTTCTCCTCGCGTTTCCTGCGCGCCTCGTCGCCGTCCACTGAATGCTTGTACGATTTTCTACGAACCTCATCGCGGGCATGCGGGCTGGGCGACATTCCTGCTGCTGTCTCAGGAATGCCAATTCCAGACCTAGTAGAGGTGCTATGCTCAAATTCGTTCCGTTCACCCTCAACTGAACGTCGTTTAACGTCTGAGGTGGCTCAAAATGCCGGGATGATGGAATTGGTTGACTACTGCGGGACTATTGGGAAGAGTCTGCGGGACGTTGATGGTGGCCCGCGGCGAGCGAGCTTGATGAAGCTCCGTTTGGCTATGGCGTCCCTTGCTCTCCCTTCCTCCCTTCTCGCTTGCTACCAGACCTTTGGGACTATCATGACCGTCCCCGGGTATCAAGAGCAACCCGTTTCTAGGGATGAATGGAGAAGTGTTTTTGAGGATGGTTTGGATATAGTGTTTGTTCAAAATTACAGTGATACTAAGAAACGTTTAATAGGTCAATTTGCTCATATAGAAAATTCTAGTTATCACGTTTTCTTTGTGATATACACCATGCCCACATTCTAGGATCAACAGTTCTTGAAACATGTATCACATCACTCTCCAAAATCCATAACTAACATATAGATAGCCAAAAATATTCATCCCTTCATCACCATTTTTACACAAATTTTGGCAATATTCATCATCATCACCACCATCATCTTCATCAAAAACATGTGGGAAGTTGCAACATCCAATGTCCATATTAAATAGTATACATGAAACAGGTAAAAAAATATGTAAAAATGTTGGGTAAATATGTAGAATTTAGCCCTCACCCTAAAAGTCTTGATGGAATTAATGCTCCTAGTCATGAAGAACTTGCATCTTTAGGGTTTTTGGATGTGAACACGGCCTTAGCAAACATGGTTGAAGCTATTGAAAATGGCCTACACAAAGGCTATACGAAACAAGAACTTGAGAGACTCTCGAAAGATGCGGTCAAAAAACGAACCAACGAGCATGAAGGAGTCGATGCTTAAGGAGGCAAGAGACTACTCAGACACATCTACCGATAAATTAAATACTCAACTAGCATTGTTGAAGCAAACATTGGCGACAACAATGCAATCTATTGATAGTGTGGTAAAAAGATCGGATAGCGTTGCTCTTGAATGAAACATGAACACATCAAACTAGCTTTGACAAACAACGCAGCGGAAAAATATAAAAACTTATTTTGGTATATATTTATATACCAATAATAAATACCAAAAAATCAATAAGGTATTACTAAATACCACCAATTCAGAGAAATTAACCAACTCCAAATATGATGAAAAGAAAAGATAAAATAAATAAAAAGATTAATGAAAAGGGAAAGAAACAGAAAAATAATATAAAAAAAAGGTCCAAACGAAAAATAAAGGTAAAAGAAAAAGGAGTAAAGGAAATAATTGAGAGAACAAAAGTAAAAGCAAAGGAAATAAACACAAAAGTAAAGAAAGTAAAAACAAGAATAAAAGAGAGAAGACTAAAAATAGAAACAAAATTACAAATATCTAAGAAGGTAAAAGTAAAATTAGATGTGAAAGAGAAACTTAAATTAAAAGAGAAGGAAAAATTAAAAAAGAGAAAACAAAGAAATTAAAAGTTAGAACATTAAAAGAAGTAACGAAAGTGAAAGCAAGAAGACCAAACGTAAAAAGAAGTAAAAGTAGGAAAAAAGTGGAAGTTAAAATAGATACAACCATATCAAAAATAAAAGCAATTAAGAATAAAAATAAGATTCACTTATAATATGAGGTTAGAATAATCATAAATCCTATAAAAAGTAGCATTCAAAAAATATATATATTAAAAATACAAAACCATCAAGGAAAAAAATAAATTATAGAGCATTTCATATTAGAGAAAAGATAACGGAAATGACTCGAATATAAGAAATAGAAGTATAGATTGGATTTAATAAAGAAAAACGGCAATATGAAAGTAAATGAAAGTGTAATTAAAAACTCAAATACTAAAAATAGATTAACAAGGTCTAAAACAGATTTTTATGGATAAAAAATGTGACATCAAAGTCTAGAAATGGATTATTGAGGGGTAAAAATGCAAAAGCGAAGTCTAAGAACAATTTAGGAAGAACTAAAAATAGAGCGAATGACACAAATCTAAAAATAGAATTTTGAGGTCTTAAAACTCATTTTTGAAGTCAAAAAATAGATTGTCGAGATCTAAAAACGCATTATGGAAGTCTAAAAATAAATTGTTGAGGTCTAAAAAGGTAGTATAGAAGGCTAGAAATAGATTAACAAGATCTATAAACAAATTATGGAAGTCTTAAAATAGACTATTGAGGTTTAAAAATGCATTATGAAAGTCTAAAAATAGATTGTGCAGGGCCAAAAATACATTATGGAAGTCCAAAAATAGATTATTGAGATCTAAAAACAGTTTATGGAAGTTAAAAAATAGATTATCGAGGACCAAAATCCATTATGCAACTCTACAAATAGATTATGGAAGTGTAAAAATGGAACATCGATGTTCAAAAATAGATTGTTGAGGTCTAAAAATGAATTATTTGGGTATCAAAATGCAAAGACAAGAACTAAAAATAGAGTTCTGAGATATAAAAATAGACTATTGAGAGATAAAAGTAGAGTTTTAAGGTATAAAATTAGAATGGTAAGGTCTAAAAATAGATATTTGATGCCTAAAAATAGAGCATCATTGAGAAGTCATGGAGAAGAAATGTCTATACATGGTTAAAGGGACGTTTTAAATAATATTGAGATGAAGGATACTTTGCAGGAAGTGCTGGGCGACGGGAGCCGGGACCCAAAAATCGGGGCTTCTATTAACAGTATTTATAGTAATTATGAATATTTTTTTTACTTACAAATCAAAATATATAATACACTACTCTTCACGACCAACCTACAACATAACTATAACAATATACATTACAAGTAAAAAAAATGTAAAAATCCAAAATCTTACTACTATTCATACGATAATAAAATAATTTTACTAATTAGCAGAGATATCAAATCAAACCCGGGCCCTATGCCCGATATATACTTGGCACTCATCCAAAAATACTTAAACGTAGATATAAAACATATTTTATTACAAGTACAATAAAATTACAACCAAAGTATAAACACTTAGAAAAACATGAAAACATTCTCACGTATTTTGAATGTAAACCATCACAAACTTCAAAATGTTATCGAATATTATCCTAATATATACACATTCGTTAACCACATAAGACACCATCCGATACCAAGAATTTTATTTCTCTCAAAGTAACCACCATTCCTAATATAATGTCATGTAAATATGAAGTCTCAAACACTCCAGAAAATGAATGGACCTTGACAATGAAATCACAAAATTGTTACCTCTCTCATTGACCATTCACAAAGAGATTTGTGACTATATCTAAAGCACACAAGAATCATCAGATACACAAACCATACAACAAAAATTCTCTTGTCTTCTTTATACTCTCATAAAAGAAATATCAAGAATAAATGAACCTTCAGAGGAATACACACATCCCATACCAATACAAGAAACCCCACAACCCCTTCGTAGACAAAATACACCTAATAGCAACCCGGAGACAAAATGTATAACAAGGAATGCAGGCTGATTAAACAGAGCATTGCCAAACCTTGAAGATCTTATTTCACGCATTAAACCGGCATTTATGATCATTTAAAAAACCAAACTTACAGCTAGTAAATCTATAAAATACATCCAAAGAATTTTTCCAAATTATTTATTGATTTTTAACAACACGACTGCATTCAAAGAAGATTGCCGTACACTCCGGAAAGAGGAGGATTAATTACATTAATGAATCAAAAATATGCATACTCGGGCAACATAACGAAAATACCAACCTCAACAAATATATCACCATACTTACAAATTATTCATATTAAAAATCACCCATTACAACCATGGTTATTAATCCACCTTTACATGCCCTCACACAACAAGGATATTCAATTAAATTTAATAATACAATAAACAATTTCTACACAAATTAATATGCACTCTAACCATATACACATATCATGTGGTGAATTTAACAGAGATATTGCCCTCGATGGACAACAAAAATTATACACTCAATACCTCACCTCTTCAAGAAGAAGATACATCTTGAAAAACATATACTGAAAATTTAACACTAAAATACATACCAACAAATACATATTATTCAAGACAAGAAGGCTTCAACCGTACAAATACAAGCTTAATTGATGGTTTTTATATCAACACACCAAATCCCACACTATACACATATAAAACACTCACGGAATATAACCTCAACCCTGACCACATGCGAGTTATATTACATATACCTGCAAATAAATTAATAGCTAGAAGTCCAAAACAAACTACATCACAACCTACTAGAATACTCAACACCATTCCACAAGAAAATTTGAATAAATTTCAAACAAGATTCTTTGAAGAAAATGCACCCCAACGTAACAAACTAAAAACACTTTTGCTGATAAACAACTTTAACTCTGATCAATAAGAACTAGCATGTACTAATATGATTCAACTTATTCAAAAAACATCAAATTCTCTTGAAGACATATGTAGTGCTTCATCCATACCTACCCTTACATTTCCTACTTCTCAACAAGGCGGATTTTTATTTAGAAAACTCCAGAGAACATGGAAAAACCACATATCCACATACCACCTGATTAGAAAAACAAAATACATTACAAAAAATTCGAGAAATTGGCACATACATCCAATACTAAATGAATTATACAATCACACCCATACTGATATACCGCCACTACCAAATGACGATCTACTTATAGAATCATGGATAAAGCATATAGCAACATTAGTAAAAACTGCCAACAAACAAACTAGAAAAATTACTACCAAATATACCAAATAATGCATTAAAAAGGTTATATTAACATCTAGAAATTTATATGAAAAAAATCCTAAGACAATTAATGATAGAGTTTTCAAAAACCAAGATACTCTTCCACTAGATTGTATTAGTAACGATACAATAATAACGATATTCTAACAAGCCCAGAAGACATTGCCAAAGAGATATTTTTGCAACAATCAACAAGCAATACACCTACAATACCAACTTGCTATTTTCTTCCCAAACATCCTCCTCATTGCACATGCGGAGTTAGACAATATCCATGGCACGATTTAGAAGGATTTACTAAAGACAAAAAAGGGAATCCACAAACACCTCTATACAATTACTTTGAAAAAAAACTTTTAATTTATGCTTGAAACACATAGCAAAAAACAAAACACTAGAATCGTATAAAATACCTAACCTTGTATTTAAAACATGCCTCCAAGCTTCCACCAAATTCTAATTTTATTCTTCAAACATTGTTACACGCAAAAACTAATCCTAGTCTCATGGAAAATAATCCTAACCATACTACTATACAAAAAGGTGATCCTACCCAACCACAGACCTATAGCACTAGCTAACACCATCTGCAAATCATTCACAAGCACACTCACGCTAATATTATCAACATTCGACGAATCACACCAAATACTCCATAACAACCAAGAAGGATTTCGAGCAAAATGATGTACATCAAGACAATTATATCTGTTAATAGCAACACCTGAAGATGCACAATTATTTAAACAAGATATATATATATATATATATATATATATATATATATATATATATATTGACTTTAAAAATGTATTTGGCTTCATTGATCATGCTGGACTGCTCGCCATTATGAAAGATTTAGGCTACCCAGAAGATGCAGTAGCTCTTATTGGAAACATATACTCACATTCTAACACCATATTTACTGGTGAAGACTTCGGTCAAACACAACCAATCCCAATACAGAGAGGTACCATACAAAGAGACACTCTCAAATCTTATATGTTTCTAATTTTCCTAGATTCTCTCTAACGATGGCTCCAAAAGGGCATAGTAGGATACAAACTTGCAACCTCAAAGACTACAATAAATTTAGCACCTTATGCAGACGACCTTGTTGTTATAACAAAGAAACTCTCTACATTATAAAACCAAGTAAACAAATTAGACAAATTCCGTGAATGGGCTAGAATGGACTTAGGAATCTCAAAATGTGCAGTTACAAGATGTCCAAACAAATCCAAATTAAACCAAACAAGATTTAAAGCTCTAATGCAGGACTCAAAGATATCATATAGAAACCAACCTATACGAATAGTACACCAAAATGAATCATATGTATACTTGAGCATTGAATTAGTACCAACCCTAAATTGGAAACTACAAACGCACAAAACGACCACCAAACTAACAAGAAAACGGTAAGACCGTCACGGCTCTGTCTTCACACTCAACATCTAATACAAAATCATATATAAATCAATGTAATACAAGATATTGAATCTGGTTTTGTTTTTTATGCTTGTTGACTATAAAATGTTCAAAAACAATCATTTAGTTTAAAATGTGATTAAACATGATTAAATATAGCGATATAGGCATTTTGTTTCCATTTTAGTATTTACATGGTGTATATATTACAAAATTTATATTTGAATATTGATGATTCTTTCAAATAGAAATATCCAACATCTTAGAATTTGCGGATTATTTCTTATTTATTTCGCTTCATGTGTTATTGTTCAAATAAATTGAAGTGAGGTTGTATTTTTTGAAAACTTTGGTAATGTAGTTGGTAATTTAAAAGCACAATATATAGGTTTATGATAATCCGGCCAATATGCATCAGTAACTCCATATTTAGCATCTCCACCACGGATGTTTGTCCAAATATGATCTATCAAAGAATTGTTTTTTGTGGTACCTGTTAATAATTTTTGATATAAACAATGGTCATTCATAAAGTGTAAAATCTCATTAGCATCATATTTTTGGGTTGTATTTTGTGAAATATCAACATTAACATCTCCCAAAATAATAATGGGACATTCATTTGGTGCTTTATATATCAGCTCTTGTAGAATTTCTAAAAATTTCTTTAATTTGGTTGAATGGGATCGATATATAGTAACAACGTGTATAGCATTTCGAGTTTTCAAATTAAACGAAGCAACAATGAACTCACTACCATTATATGTTTTGATATTGCAAGATACACATATCATATGATGCTCGTACATCAATAATATCCCATGTTTATCATAAGCATGTATATATTTGTATCGAGAGATATCAATATAATTTTTACATTCATTTGCATGTTCCACTTTGGTTTCTTGAAAACATAAAATATGAGCTGCTTGCATATTATGATCACTTTTATAATCAATGTGATGTTTTTTTAGAGAATTTATATTGATACTCTGAATAATTATGTGTGAATGACGCATTGTTTGTAACCTTGGTACAAGAAATTCCCATTTTGCAATCGAGTTTAATCTGTTCATCTCATCAGTAACACATGCATCTACACGAAAATTGGAAACAGTTAATGGAGCAAGTAAATATAATGCAGTGTAAGTTTTTCTTTGGTACGCACACGAGATAATGCAGTGTAAGTTAATCCGTGCTTATTGATATTAGTGGGATTAAAAGCTACATCATCTAATGATAAACCTTGTGAGCGATGGATTGTTCGTGCTGCAGCTAATTGAATAGGAAATTGAATGCGTGTTAAAAGATACTTGTTATTCTTGCTAAGATTTATTTCTTTAGAAACTGACTCTATGGGAGTCCAAGTAGAATCTACACTTTCGTTTTGATATAATTGAGCATTTGTGAACCTTGCATTTGTACCAATTTTTTCATTAAAAAACTTAATCCACACATAAGTTTTGTTATTAGTTGAGGTGGCTGTTTTGAATAAGCCATCTGCTCCATGAACCAGTCCATCTGAGGTGGCGTAATTGTGCGTTAGCTCCACTAACATATCCTTTTTAACTTTAATTGTAGTTTGAAGTCCGGCAGTTTTATTTGGATTGTCTGGAATTTTAAATGTTGATGGTAGTGAATGATGCCGAATATCAATTGCTTCAAAATTGAATGTAGGCCCCGTAGATTTCATGAACTCTCTATTGTTATGTGCAGATGTCTCTGGATTAGTGTAATACAATTAAGGAATTATTGAACTTTCGGGAGGTTTTTTCAAACATAAATTGTTTAAAAATTCTACATCTTCTGGTGTATGTGTTGCTTTTCGAAATCTATTTAATATGTTTATAAATATGGGATCATTTTGACGCACAATGGTTTTTAACTCATAGCATTTCATATATTCATGCCAAAAATTTGGAGCTATAGCGTTAAGACCAAAGTCAAGTTGTTGAAAAACCCATTTATCTCTTACTGGAGGAGCTTGGTAAAAATCTCCTGTGACTATAACATCCAAACCTCCAAAAAATTTATTTTGTACATGCATTATTGAACGAAGTCGTTGATCAATAGCACGTAACATTCTAGCACCTACTAGTGATACTTCATCAAGTACAATAAACCGCAATTCTTCATATTGATTTGTTAATTTATTGAGCATTTCTGATGATAAATTATTAAGATTTTCGAGTGATTGATTGATAGGAATGTGTAAAGCCGAGTGGATAGTGGTTCCATTGATATTAAAAGCCGCTTTTCCTGTGTAAGCCATAAGTAACGCTTTTGCTTTTAAAGGATTTGAATGTATGTCTTTATGATAAATACGTAACAATCCTTGAATTATGGCATGGAGTGTATATGTTTTTCCTGATCCTGCACCGCCAGTAAGAAACAAATATAATGATTCATTTGGAAAGGTTCTTTTCCTAAACATTATATCATCATAAATTGATCTTTGCTCTTCATTAAGCGATCTTAGTATTCCAAGATATTCGTCATTTTTCATGAGTTTCAATACATTACTATTATCCTCTGATGTATTTTTGTATGTATTTGTAAACTTTGGTTTTATATAAATATCACTAGCTAAGTCATATTTTTCCGCATTCATGCTTATAATTACGGATTCAGTTTCTTCAATTGATGCATCTTTCCAAATCTCATAATCTTTAGATAACACTAATTCATTTGCAAAATCTTGAAGATTTATCCATTCATCACCACAATCTTTTGATGAATGTTTTTCAATCTGATAGTTAAATTTATTACGATTACATGTAACTATTTCTACTTGTTCGTCGTATGCTTCTTTCCATGTTTCCTTATCAATCTTTTGAGACTCTTCAATTTTGTTAAATGGAACATATAGTAATAATTGTTCACGGCACCAATTTTCCATATCTTTTATTTTATTATAATGGACAAATCTTATTATTTTAGATTTTTTTCGAATAGAGATTTTATTTTTACTATGATTATAGTCTGCTACAAATGCAGCCAAACATATGTTTTCCAGATTACATGGTCTATCAATGTATTTATCTATTATGGATTTGCACATAACTCCCGTGCACTCTTTGTCTAATTTAAGTAATTGATATTGAGGTTTTAAAATAAACGCACGCTCATGTGATGGTGATGTATTTATAAAACTAAATGAACGAGAGCAATGATATAATGGTATTGATAAAATAAGATATATTGCTAATTGAGCTGACATTTGTTGAGCGTTTAAGAAGGCGTTTCCTAATTTTAAAATTCTTAAATTAGCATCGGTTTTTTCCCCAATACATTTCTGTAAAATTGATTTTAACTCTATCGTAATAGTTTTATCAACTTTTGTCATGTATGATGTACAATAAGTAGCGGCAGCATATGGATCTAATATAAATTGAACATCTGTGTTTGCATACCAATTATGTGCTATGAATTTGTTAAAAGCATTTGTGCATATATTACATAACGAGCGTTTTAGAAATACTTGTGGTCTTTTGAGTTGACTACATAATACCAATATGTAAGTTTGTTCATCTATTTCAAAATTTGATATGAATTCATCAAATTCAACTTCGGATCCCGCTTCCACAGTTTGCAAATATGTAAAAATTTCTTTAGCTTTATTTTTTAAAAACGATAGTTTGGAGATATTTGTTTCACCGAGAGGTTCCAATACCATTGTACGATTCATTGGAGGCAATGGATAATGAAATCTACATATAGAGTACCCTTTTTTTTTGCACGTACGTGAATGTTTATGTGTTTGGGCTTCTTGTAAAGCTATTGGTAACAAACTCTTATCACTTGATATGTATCTATCAACAAAACTTTCAATTTCTTTGTTCGAATGATTTCTAAACTGGGGTGCATTTTTTACCCAAATTACAGCATGCTCATGTTCACTTCCACGATGTTGAAATTCGGTTATAAAAAAGAAATCTAAAACCTCACCTAGAATGGATGATTCTTTTATGAGCAAATCTCGAAAAGCCTTTGTACGATTATTATAGTACAAAGCGCAAGTCACTGGATCAGACCTTATCAACTCAGCAATATGAATGGATTCCAATGAATTAAAGGGTGGTAAATTGAGGCGTTTAGAATTTAGCTTATACAAAGCTTCAATCAACGGTGTCCATAATCGTTCTGCACTTGTCAAAGTAATAAAAAATGTTGGAGGTCCCAATTGTCTAATCATAGCAAACAAATTCTTTCTTAATCCTTCAACATAATCAGGTGAGGTACGTAATTTCTCTAAATCTCGAAATCCTATGTGTGATTGTAAAAGTTTATCAAGATTGGGTTCTTCAACAACTTGCCCCGCGGTTAATCTTCTTCCACAAAGCTTTCCTTTTCGAATACGAATCCAACCAGAATTCTTAACTTTTTGAATACAAATCTTAATTGCTTTGAAGAAAATATTCTCTATGTTTGTAGCAAAATCATGATCTTTGTGCAAAATCTCCCAACTTGCTATTTGATGATAAGAAAAGTTTTCATTAATATTTTCATTTCGAGGACGTCCATAGAATAATGTTGGATGATTCAATTCTTCGCTAAACTTGTCTTTAAAAATTCCTGTAGGAGAATATTCTTGGCCGGGAGCAACTGATAACATCTTATCAAAATCATGAATTTTATCAGATTCTAAGAAATTATGAACTAAAGTTTCACTTGGTGGATTATCAATCTCTTCTTCGAAGTCATTTGCATCCATAGTATCGCATTGAATATCTAAATTCATATTTGATTGCATGTGTAAAGAAAATAAACTATTCCACTGTGGGCGAATGCTAACATTACATTCTTTATAAAGGGGTGTGCTTAGTAAATCTTTTAATGCTAACATTGTCATATTTGGTCGTATGTTCCCTGCAATATACGGAGACTTGTATTCCAATCGGCGTTTTAATAACACTCCAATTGTTGTTCCGTCTTCAGGTAAACGTGGAAGAATGGATTGTGTTAAATCAATATCTGCAGGCACATTGACAATACTTCCATGTAATTTGTATTGACCATAATTGTACAATCTATGTATTTGTGCAAATGCTAAGCGTGGCGATATTAATCTTTCTTCAAATGATGTCAATTTTTTCACATTTGTAATGGTAGAATTTCTAGAAATGTTATTTGGGACACAATAGAATGGAATCTTCTCATTCTTGACACAATTTAAACAAATATTGCATACATATAAATTCTCATCTTGTTTTAATTCAAGACTTCGACGAAGAAAACTATTTACTTGGCAAAGGATTTTCTCATTTATCAAAGTAGATGATGAAAGAAAATTATATCTTTCACACAATTCACATACAAACGTTGGAGTATCATTTAATTTAATATGATATTTAACAAAATGATTATTTTTTTCTTTTTTTTCTTTTTGAATTAAAGTGGACTTGACTTTCATTTTAGATGATAGAAGTTTCATCCGCTTAACTATTTGTATTGCAGTTATCTTAATACTTGGATTTTTGGTCACAAATGAATTTGCTTTATCAATATAAGTATTACTGGAATCATCGTTTATAATTTTTTCTAATTCATCATCCATCTCTTTCCATCTTGTATATGTTCGTTTTTTTGTTGATAAACAACATTCACTTGAATTTAAGGTAACATCAATTGGAGTGTTGGGGGAATTTATTACTTATGATTTTTCCAAAATGGGCATATTAGATTTAAGATTGCCAGATTTCAAATTTCTAATGTGACGCATGACTTGATTCATTGTTAAATCAAGCTCACTTTTCTGTAACAAAAATTTTCTTGCAATTACTGAATTGATTGCATATTTTGACATTAAGGTTTTTAGAAGGTCATTTAACTCCACAGTCCAATGCATTCGTTTAGATTTTTTGTTTATATTTGCTACCAAGTTTTGATCCATGTCTAATTTTGATTCACATTTCATGATTGTTTCATTGGTTGTACTAGGAAAAGAGCTCATGTACATTTCATTGGTGAACCCGACATCATTTTTGGAGTTATTAAAACCATGGTCAAATCTTTTGATTGGAGTACATGAATTTGAACATTGTTCATTCACATTTGATTGCCAATTAGTGAGATTTGGTTGATTTGATGCATCGTGAATCCATGTCCCTTGTGAAATTAGAACTTCAATTTCATGTGAAGGACTTGACTCTAAATCAATTACATCATTTTGACAATTGTTTCTATTACATTCATTGTCATTGGGTAACATTATTGGCATACTTTGGTGTAATTTTTCAATAGGTTCGTAATGAGAGTTTCCAAATGCTAAATGCAATGGTTCTGATTCAAATTCTTGTCCAGATCTACTAATAATCCTTGCACTATCATTAAACCAGACATAAATAGGTTTTTGTAAATAATCGGAGATCCATTTAATGGCAGTAAAATCCCCCCAAAGTCCACCATTACTTGCACTTATAGCCATTTTTCGAATATAGTCATGCTCATTATACACACCTACATGTAAATCATGCAACCATTCATGATTTAATTCCTCATTTAGTGTTAGTAGAGCTTTTGGTGTTTTTAAAACTAAGCAATTGGCAAGATGATTCATGGAATTCCTTCTTAGGAGATTAGATGAAATTTCATGACCTAGGAGATATGAAATAGAGTCAAATAAACAATCACCAACAATGAATTTATAGGTAGTAACTCGACGTAAATTACACTCTTCCAATTTCTTATCTATAAGAGCCATTATATAAATTTATGTATAAGTAATAATTGATTAATATAGAAATTTACTTTTCAAATTGAATAATTTTGTTTAATTAGAATGATTTTGAAATTTTTAGGAGTTCAACCCAAATCACAATTTGCACATTTACTTTGAGAAATTGAATATGAAATTGAAATTGAAATACAATCTTTTAATAAATAAATATTATTCAAATTTTATATATAAATCAACGTTTCAACTTTCAAGTAAATTGTACTATTTAAAGAACTTGGTCAAATTTCAACCATTGGATGTGCACCATTTGTGAGATCGTGACGTTCAAAGTTGATGAATCTTCATGCATGCAAATTATTTTCTAGAAAGAGGTTTATAAACAACGATGTAGCAAAACATGCATGACGTCAAACATATTTGGTTTAGCCAAAAAGTGAACGGTAGGTAGGTGCCTTTATGCATATTTTATTTTTAGAATAAGGAACTTTAGGGGTTAAAATGTAAGATGTACAACAATATATTTTATATACTTTTCAAAGGCAAAGGCTTTGAGTTTTGGTAGTTGTATTCAAGCTTTCAATAATAACTTTGAAAAATTGTATGTCTTTAGAAAATGATTTTCATAAACACTTGAGTAATTTGAATAACTTTTGTAATACGAGTAATTCAAGTAATAAAGGAAGTTGTATATATTGCGTAGTTTGAGTAGTTTGCGTAGTTTGAGTAGTTTGCGTAGTTTGAGTAATTTGCGTAGTTTGAGTAGTTTTTGTAGTTTGCGAAATTTGAGTAATTTGCGTAATTCAAGGAAGTTTGTAGGGTAGACACCCCTTTGATAGGAAAAAATAAAAAACTTTATTAATGTAAAAAAAATTTTAAAAGATAAAATATAACTACTCAAATATCTAGATTAATGTCTCTAAAATAATGTCTCTATACTAATATCTTTGGCGCGGTACTATCTCCATGCTCCTCTCCATAGGCGTACATAAATGCCAACTCCTCCAACTCTGACCTATTAAGAATTCATTCCAGAACTATTTCCAATACCCCAGGGCACTACGTAAAGCCACTCTGAAGCTGCCTGCAGAGTTAAAGATGGAGTTATCAAAACAAATGGAGCTATCCCAATGGAGCTATGACAAGCAGGTTTCTGTGTTCTTTGATATACAAGTGAAATTGATATGTACCTGGGGTCCAATTTGGGTTCCGTTGCGCTCGACTGCAAGCAACAGAAAGGAAGTTAGAGAATTGCCGACAGAGACAACGGTGGATATTATTCATTTGTATGCTGCAGGTGATTAAAGTAAAAAATGCATGTTATATGTTATACTAGAATGTTGTTATAAAGTAGGTTGTTATACAAGGAGCGGACTATACCATGAATTTCAAGAAATTGGAGAAACATTCAAATTCTATTTCAGCTTGTTTCGAGACATACTTGATCGCATTACAGTGATCACCTTACCGCATGACAATCGCAATCAGAATGAGACGAGCCTCCAAAACCAGAGAACACTTTAAATTTCAAATTACTTTTCTTAGCGCTCAAATTCTTGCTCTTAAAGGCTGAAAACAATGGAAGAAATAGCACTAACATACAACCCTCTGAGAGTAACACGAACTTGGGCATGATTCGCAAACGAGAACTTCCGAGCGAACAAGAAACACATATATTCCTGAAAATTCTTATAATAATGTAAAATGGAAAATGTTCAATGCGCTAAAGCAAAGAAGCCTACTTGCAATCTTAGTCGACTGTAATCTTCCCGGCTCGATGAACCTACAATAAAAATCCGGGTAGTTAGTCGAGAGATTCTGCAGAACACTCCATACTTGACTTGATGCGATTGTAAATCTAAGTAAAGAAAGGATGGAAAGTACCTCATTGCCTCGGTTACGGCTTGTTTTAGACTTGCTCTCAACCAAAGTTGGTAAGCTATCGTGTGCCACAATGAATACATTGACCAACCCGCAATCGTGCTCACGGTATTAGATTTTCCTACTGAGAATCTTTCCTAAGCTACACCGAATGAGCAGGCGTTCAATGTACGGTGCATAGATGAAATGAGGGCATTTTAACAATGCAATGCTTGTATAAACTTCTCGTGCAAGTAAATAAGGCTCCGTCCCTTGTTTGTCTATTCACATAAGGAAGCAGCAGATGAGTACTTACGTTCCAAGCAACTCAAACTTTTCATCAACTGCAGGAGCTTTGAAACTACGTACGAACTCCGCATATTCAGATACATCACGCTTAAGACGAAGCCCTCCACTGCACCCAAAGATGGTGATCGTTAAAACCAACCGTTGCCAATGTCCTAGTAGACCCTTGTAAAGACGATTACCCTGCCATGGAATGAAGCTCGTTAGGTACACATCTAAACCGAATGCCCACAAAGTAGGAACTCAAATGGAGCTCTTCGAGAGTGGGATGGTTTCAGTCGCATTATCCAAACTCTTTCGACCTTTTTATCTCCGCTCCAAGTCAATCCAAGAATATGAATAAACTGGGACATCTACCCAGATTAAAATTTGAAAAACATCAAGACAACTTTAGACCACAATTAACGAAGCACTTCATCTATCCTCAAGCTATTGAATAATATACCAGCTCGGTCATGAATGCCTGCTTATTCAGCCTTCCACCGCTCCATAGGTCGCTTCCAAAGATGTGCTCCAAATATGCGATAACTCGGAGAAAAGGTGTACTTCATCTCAAATAAATCTCTCAAAATTTTGAAGGTGCAAGACTGAATGAAAGCAATAATACAACATCCGATATACCCCAAAGAGCCAAGCTAAACGCAGTGCTCGAAAAACAAGGAGACCCCGGAGAGGAACTAGTCACCGACTTGGTACGAGGCATTTGTAGGGCGGTGATCGGTGCATTTCCATCGTCCACAGGTTTATAGTCAATTGCCTTCTCGCTCTGCAGCTAGTAGACGCTCCACCTACACATCCATTTTTTCGCAAAGTCGAGGCATTAAGACCTCATAAGAAGCAATCGAAGGACAACTACGTGCGTTCTATTTCCGTCGCCCACTTTCCCGAATAAAAGTGCCTTGACTAAAAGCGAAATAAGGAAGAGGGAGAGAGTGTTAACACAGAATACGTCGCACCTCGGCCATGATCGTGTCAATGCATATTTGAAGACCTTTCAAAGTCAAGCCTCGGGGATTGGCCATTCTTTGTAGCCATCTCTTCACAACATGAAGCATGCGCTCCATCCACCTAGCAGAGCAACCAACCAAATCGAGTTGACGAAGTCTTTGTTCGAAGCAATAATGGACAAACCTTAGAAGCAATCATGACACCTATAGCTCGGATATGTTTTCATCGCATAAACTTCTACACCTATTGGTCAATTTCACTCGCATACAAGCTAACCAACTACTAGCTCGAAAACCACAGGATCACCGCCCTTGACCTTTTCAAAGACAAGCAAATGCGTAAAAATGAGGAACTCGCACCCGATCATTTGAATAATTGAACGTCACAATAACAATCAAGAGAACTAAAGAATTGAATTACTTGTTGAACGAGGGCAACATTGGATGTCGCTCTTTGAACAACCACTATAAATCCCCGAACAGCTCTTTCTCTCCCGCAACAAGCGCGCCTCATCCCGCAATAAATAAAAAGGAACCACTTAAAAAGTGAAGCAACCGTATTCAAGTACCAAAGTAAATAAGAAGTGTGGATGATCCCCATCAACGAACTTGAACAGGGATTGGTCGGGGGCGAGAATAATCTCTCAAGTTTCAGCTTAAAGAGAAAAGTAGGAATAATAATAGACATCAAACTTATCAAGACCTTCAAAGATGCAATGAGCGTAACTAAAATGTTAGGCGAACTGCAAGACACTTATTTCATATTAAGGACCACCTATAGAGCAGCTTAGATTCTAAAAAGCGTGTCGAATGAAACGAGCCGAATTCATCAAAAATCCAAATGACCTACCGCAGATGGCAATGCAGCAGCCCCCACACGCGACCGATCGTGGCACCAATAGAGTACAAGTTGCGCTGTTGAGCCGCATCATTCAATGCATCCATGGCCCTCTCTAGACCTTCATTTTGTGTCTTTGGGCTAACTTTGAAAACATGCCGCAAATTGTTTATGATTCCCTGGTATAAGTAACACCTATCGTTACGTTAGGAAAATATGCGAAATGCAGACAGTTGAAGAATTCCATGACTGATCAAGCAAGCACAGAAGATAGCCCTTACGTGTGTGGCCAACACAAGAGCCTCCATCCGGATCATAGGCTTGAGAAAGGATCCGCGGCTCCTTCATGAAAAAAATAAATACTCCCAAGAGAAATGTATACACGGAAGAAGATAAGAAACGGAACCCGAGTCGAGTCAAGAGTGCAAATGAGCTATTGCTTCTTCATTCCACTGGACGAACTCCCCTACTATAGATACGAGAGATAGAAGTATTGCCAATTGATCGAGAATTCGATCTTTCAATGAATGGTTGTCCCACACCACTTTCAACTCAACCATCTCGCTCGTGAGAAAAAGTTTGATAACAAGTTGACTCAGCCCCAATATTAAGCACAAACACAACAATAACTCGCAAAAATACTTGATACCATTACACATCTCAGCAGTGCTCCGTTTTCTCCAAGTACCACTAATAGATTCTCCTGTTCCCAGATACTATGTCTACAAAGGGACGCAGTGCATCTTAGAGCACATTGTCCACTCTCTGTTCCATCACTCTCTGCAGAACAAAAAGATAACCATCGGATTGTTTTAAGACTTCAGTTTCCAAGATGGACACAAAGAAGCCGAAAGTATCGAGAGAAAATCAATTTGCAATCTAACAACTGACATTGCATCTCATAGTATGAACAAATTCGCTACCTACCTGCACAAGAATAGCCATGACAAAGATCGGGAGAAGGAAATACAAAGAGAGTCTGATGGCGACCTCTTTTTCGAATGGTTTTACGCAAAAGACAGTAGAGGAGAAGTAAACGTTTGGGTGCTTCAAGCCCCTATCTGCCAAGGCAAGAGCGCGCTCCTTAAGAGAAACTTAGCCATGTTCACTGCCTAGGCTAAGGTAGATGTACATCGGAATCCTGACATTGAGAATAACGTAGTCTCTCATGAACGGAAGCTTTCATGTATGTGTGTCTGTCACAAGACAGCAAGTAGAAGTGTGGTAGGAGTCAGTCTAAGTGAAGGCGTTGTGATAGTCAATCTAGAGCTCAGATAATAGAACTTTGGGATCGGATCGGAGCTCCAAGGGAAGAAGACGATGTGGGTGCCGAGGTCCAGAGAAGTGGCGCATCGGAGCAGAAGATCGGAGCCAATATCGGAGGAACTCTGACGACCCATTCATTGACGTTCGTCCTGGTCGAGGGCCCGAACTTGTCAGCTGATAAGTCATCTCAAAGGAAAAAAAGACAACACATGCATTAGCAAAAAAGATAGACTTTACTCAAAAACAAAGACTACAATCATGTAAAGGATAATATTCATCATTCACACTCAAATTATTTTACTATCTTCTTGGTGGATCCAGCTCCTGCGTTGGCGTCGTCGTCATCCAACCTCCGTTTGGTTGGAGTTTGAAACAAGTGGTTATCCTCATCCGTAATATTTGTATCGACATTACTATCGCTTCCACTTGCTTCCATTTGTTCCTCATAGCCACAAAGCACAGCCAAGGAGGTCAAAAGAAATCCTCCTTTCACCTTGAGGGTGGACAACATTTTGATTTGTTGTCCACGAGAGAGGGCAAGAAATTGCTCCTCGCTCATCCTCACTAAAGAAACTAACCACTGCCCCTCTATGGTGATGAGGATCTCACCCTCATCGTTCACTATCTTAGCACTCAAATGTGCTTTTTTAATTACCTCTCGGACACTATGGCAGTGGTTGCAGTAAAAACCACCATCTATGATGATCACGTTCGACAACAAGCACTTCGCGCAATGCTGTTTGAAAGGTGCAACAGATGGCACTTTGATAGATAGGGTGCCCTGAACCTACAAAAGTATTCACCTCCCATTAGCATAAAAAAATAAAGTGTAAGTAAAGAAATTCAAGGACAAATATTGTTTTTATCTACTTACGGTTTTGCAAGCTTGCTGCGTTTTCTTTCCAATGTTTACAAAGACGTCTTGTAGCGCTTTCCTAGTGTTCTCGTCGACCACCGGAGTGACAATGGTGTATGGCTTTGTGATAAGATACTTATCCCCAGATTATGTACTCGAGATATTCTTAAACAAAACAAGCACACACAAGCCATTTCGAAAAGCTTCTACAACTTGCTCGTATTCCGCTCTAAATTGATCAGTAAAGGCGAGCAATTCATGGTCTTTCTCTGAACAGCCATCGGCTACAACAACTTGAAACAATGATCCATACTTGCCCACGTATGTATCCCTTAGCTCAATAACACAAACAGCTATTGTGGCACAAGCCCATGACTCATGCGAACGGGATCTATACTCATCTATGGAGTCTGTATGATAGAACTCCGGTTTGAAGCCAAGAGGTATTGGCTCAAACAAAGTGACATTGGTAGATGTCATTGCTTTCAAGATCAACAAAAGATCACCCTTCTCATGCCCTTTCTTACTTTTCTTTGACACACCAAAGTTCTCCACCCTAATGACTTGACCTACTCTAAGCTTAGAATTGTGCTCACGCATTTGATCTTGCTTGATGCTCAGGGTCACAGTAGTAAACCCATCCTTATCTATCAAGTCGACATGGAGATATTTGAACTCTGTAACTTTGTCAGAGTCAAAATTCCCATATCGATTCAAGATCTTCCCCTCAAAAGCAACATCTCTCATGCCCTCTAAAATTTCATCTACGGTTACCACTCTTCTCACTCTACTTCCCATTTTCAAGCCCCACAATTGTGCTAACAAAACAATCAAACATGTGATGAGGAAAGAAAAGATGATTTGAAAATACAAGCTACCATTTTTATAACTAAACGTAACTTTTCTACTTAGTGGGGCTGCCACAATTCCACGATCTCAATGTAACGACTACAATGTAACGGACAAGTTTTCACCCTACTTTGACCGTTGACTTTGACCAAAGATGAATTTTCGTCACTCATTAAATCATGTGTATATATACACTTTTTCATCCAGCAGCTCTCGATCAACTTCATACTTCACAACAAGAAACATAAAGGAGGAGAAGTAAGAGTTGACAAGATTCTGAGTTGACAAGGGCTGCACGTCCGCGCTCTTCACCAAGTCGCAGCGATGAAATCACAACTTCGGCAGATTCGTCATTGAAAAACATGTCCTGAGCACAACACCAAGACTCAGCTGTAGTCAATAATCTGTAGAGGAGGATACATATCTTTAACTTCAAAGCAGTATGAGTGAAATGATAGCAAATCTTGTTCAAAAAGCACACCAGGGACTTAAAGATACACAGTGCACACAGCAAGCTTAAGTCGCCGTTTTTCTTGACCTACTAACTGCTGGTTTTCCCTGCACATCGGTCAAGTGGGTCCAAGTCAAACAAACATGCATGGTACCTGTGTAGAATCAGACAGCATGCAAATCGTATATCAACAATCGAAGAGAAATATTAAGATTGTGGAAAGTATTAACAATATATCAAGTTCTAGTTCATGCAACGGCAAAGTTACATGAAAATTGCTTTTGTGAATTGTGATGCTACAAATTTGCAGAAAATCATAGCACGGTGAAGGCAATATTTCTTAGCCAGTACTATCTGCACTCCATTAAAGAATACATATATCAGGTTGCCTTCACCGTGCTATGAAGATAAAGCCCACAAGGTCCAAACAGCCAGAATTCTGATGCAAGTAGAGAAAGCGAACCTTGCGGATGCCCTTGGGAGGCCTCTGGAATGCTCTTCGTTGGTCCGCAGGAGCTACTGGTAGTGCAATTGGATCAGCCACTCCGATGCAGACCCGCGAAACCTTCGTGAAACAGAAAGTCTTTCCCATGCCTCCGTCTGCTATTGCCTACCAGCTTTTTCGAAGACTGTCAAGAGCACCAAGAGATCAGTTCTCAGAAATCAACATTGTGAAGAAACTTGCATAACATTTCAGAACAGCGTCATTAAGAGTTAACATCTCATATTATGAAACACTACAGAACCCTGGTTACTGTTCCTAGTTACGTTTAGTCCAGTTTAACATGAACAGTATAAAACTTGTTCGGCCAGCAGTATAACACGGATTGCTTAGCTGCATCATGAAAACTTGCAGTAGGATCTCAAAGAGAACATATAAATGCTGAGAGGTTTAAGAGAAATAATTACTGAATAATTGCAGTACCTTCATAATACCTCTATAATCATTACCCACTGCTGCGGGCGAATCAGTTGCAAGCTTGTAATTTGGCAGCTGCTCGTAAACATCTTCTAAGAAGTATGTAGTCACACGGGGAAGGTCCGCCCTCTTGCTGATATAACAGGACAGTCCCCGAAGTACTTCGAAAATAAATTGGAGTCTAGAGTCGCCGACCTGTTTCGTACAGTGAAGCAACGTCACAGATAATCAATTATTTTCTGTAAGATAAGAATCTAAAAATAATGAAATTTCTACGGCAGTCGAAACGGCAGAACATAGATTCAAGGTAATTCTTACCCTGCATGTCAATATTGCAATACATTGGTAAAAAAGACCAAACACATACATGAGTATAAGCTTCAACGGAGAACCGCTTTCGCGTCTTCTCTCTAATAAATCCTTCAATATGACCAGTAGAAAATCAGCCTGCAAACCAGCAAATGCATTGATCAATACAAGAGACTGCTTAGTAGGCGCATCGAAGTGAGCTAAATGGCGATACGTCAGAAATGGCAAATCGTTCAAGATCAATTCAAAACCATATCATACACGTCTAAATCTGACAGCTTAAGAAATGTACCAGAACTGTGCGTTCGTGAACCTTATCCACGATAATATGTTTGAAATCACAACATTAGCCCCAAAACGCACAAACTAGGAAACCCTAATAACGATAGTCGATAGCAGCATACTTCACGTACCTGCGTTTAGGTCCAGTGTCCACCTGCGTTTAGGTCCAGTGTCCACATCCGTGCTCGTTGCTCGAGGAGAATCGCCTCGCACCACGAACGCCGATGGCAGTGATTGCAAAATGAGAAGATGACTCTGGGGTTTGATGATTGCTTCTTTATACTAGGTTTTTGAACGGATCTACAAAGCTGGGCGCGCATCGTTCGATCGCAAGGCGTGGGACGCTCGGCGCGCAAGCTCGGCGCGCATGCTCGGTGCATCGCAAATGACTCCGCGTAAGCCTGGCACGAAACGCGTCCACAGAGAAAAGAGAGAAAAGGCTTAGAGAGAGAAAAGGCTTAGAGAGAAAAAATGCTTGTAGGTGTGAACGCACAAGGGGATAGGTCATTGGACCTTTTTAGAAACCCGTCGGGGCGCTCAATACAAAGACTCTGTCAGATGACAGAGCCAATAAAGCAATGCGGCCAATCAAAAAAATTGTCCGGCCACCATCAAAGAAAAAATCAGTATGGTCGACACTGTCATAAGAGCATGTATCGCATATAGTTTCTATAAAGTCCCCTATTCACTACCAACCATCAAGAAATTAGACAGAAAAATTATAGAAATTCAAAAGATAATACATAGCCTACCTAATTGCACTCCCAATGTAGTTACTCAACTACCCCACGATATGTTTGATATAGAAGCATTATTGTTTAAAAACGCGTACATAAGACGTATTAGTGAACAACATCGCAATGCTTTGAACGACACATGAAAACTAGGCATAATTTATAGATGATTATTCTATTTTATACTTGCAAACAAATGAGGATCATAGAACATATCTAAAATTACACAACAAGACTGTTTTAGATCACCTACAATAAGAATTCTCTATTTGATAAAAAATGCACGAGGTGCTCACCTCCGAAGTACTGTGCTAGACTTTCCACTTGACGCAACACCCCTTGAAAGTATGTGGAATAACTTGTCACAAGAAATACTCCCTCATTTTTCTCCAAAGCAAACTACTAGACTAATTCACAAATTACTTCTCCACAATATATACAAAATAAAACACCTGATGTTACCAAATGGCACAAATTTCATGTTACACAATGAATTTGAAATTTATTACACAAAACCAACAAATATTATCAAGCAAGCCCTACATATAGCTGAACATCTCTTTTGCCACCCAACCTCTCACCCAAATTACCAAGATTTTTGTAATGAACATTATCTACAACGAACACTGAAAGATTACTACATAACTTCAAACCACGACATAAGACCCAAATTGATCATATCCTCAATACACCCCCCGACACCACCACACTACCCACATCCAAGACCACCACAGAAAATTAGAATCAACCCCGCCACATTCCTTATAGAAACCATATTAGATCACAAAGATATCAATACAAAAGATAAATACAAAATCTCAAAACAATATCACTCATACTTATGCCAATGGAATCTTACTAACAACATAATTTATAACAAATGAGTAGCTCAAAGGGACCTTTTTCCATTGGGTCAACCATCTACAATACAACATAATACTGAACTACTCAATACATATTACATCAAGAAACAACACATATACTACAAAAATATAATCAATGCACATTTTTTACAAGAACAACCCAGGAATACTAGATATTTACCACCACCCATACTTACTCCTCTTCTAAAAATTCAAGTACAAGATTGTAAATCTACAAACTATTTAAATACAAACAAATCTGTGATACAAGCACAAGATAATAGTGCACATATTTACAATGAAACACACAAACATCTCATATCGATTTCCACTAACAAACTTAAATGGCTATGGAAACAATATTGTAAATAAAAAAACTCGACAGATGACCTAACGCCTCCCACACAAACATTCGAGATAGAATTGGTGTGGCTATACCAAAGATACAAATACAGAACTCCAAAAACTGATCCACTCAAAAACTCGCACAACTCTTTACAAGATCAACTACTAGAACACATTATAACATATATAATATAACACACTCCTACGTTTCTTCACCTATCACATGTTCTACTAAAATAAATAAATCTACTCACCTTTTGATAGAGACAAAGTATTTGGATAAATTGGAAAGGCCTTTACATTCAAATAAAACGGATTAGGATATGCTCACACCCACAATGAGGCCACGACCAACAAAGCTCTACAGTGGGCTACGCTTAGAGCACAAAATGACCCAAGCACCATAATGTTATTAACCTTACCAGATAAGAAGTGGTATAAAAATCTAAAATCACATTCCTGACACGCATGTTGTCACATACATTCCACCGGATACAATCACATAATCTGAACAATCATATATTCTGAACAAGTAAATGCACTGAAATCAATATTCAACACCTTACAAGTTTAGCAACCGTTTATATAAATTGCCCCCGCACCCAACCAGATATTCAACTTATTAAAAGTAAGAATGGAATACACTTACTTATCATCCTGATAATATTTCTGCAAAGGACAACCTACCACCCCTTCCTAATTTTGGAAATGAAAAACCTCTTCAATTTCTACCACAATATTGCTACTATATGGATGGCTCCTTTCTCCCACTACAAGATATTGGTGATCATTGGATACGTGAAAAAGCCGCATATGGAATATACAATAAATCCAAAAACATCAAACTAGCCAAAAGACTCTCATGTCTACAAAATATATTTAGAGCCAAAATAATGGCGATACACTACAAAACTTAAAATTGTCACCAATGAATATCTTATTGAATCCGCACACATATTTACCAATTTCCTATGGTCTATATACAATTAAAACACAGCTAAAAAACACCCTACTTACAACAACAACCATCCAGATAAAATCATTTTACAAGAAATAGCTACTCTATGACAACAAAGAACACAACCAACATCTCTATATAAAGTACACGCACATACAAAGATACAAGGAAATGAAAAAGTGGCCAAGCTAGCCAAAAAAGGCAGGGATGAAGATTACGACAGTAAAAAGTTGCCACATGAATTTGCACACCCTACATTATACTACTTCCAAAAGGATGAGTGACCTTCTATGGAGCAAACCTCAAATAAAGGCCATGTATGATTTCTTGAAAAACATATTATAAAATAAAATTTACAACATAATTTAATGGAAATTGCAAGAAATTTTCCAAACATAGATAAATAGGTAATTAACACCGATATTGACAACGAACTCTCTAATGAATTTTGGACAAACAAAAACATAATATATTCTCAAAAAACATGTCTTCTCAAAATACGACATGGGCAATACATGGGAATGCTAGAAAACAATCGTATTTTCTTTTAGAAGCATATTCGTTAATATCATGCTTTATATGCAATTTCCTAGACGCATACACATGGTCACACATTCTTCTCAAACACAATCAACATCATATACATGCACTTAGAACAAAAAGACACACCATAGCTATGTGGGAAATCAAAAAAATATAAGTGACATAACAAAAACAAGATGCTATACTCTTATGAATGCCAGCACATTTAATAAAAATCCATCGGAGAATACAATTCTGTCATGGTTACTCCCATGCACATGCATGCGAGGTAGATGCCATTGCAATGCAAGACTTAAATAAGACTTATTATGTTTCAAGGGACATCCCTACCAATCAAATCTTACTACAACTCCTAATTTTTCACGACAAATTCAAAATTCCAAAAATAATTATAAAATACACCTTCAAAGAAACTAACACTATTGCCATATACTATGATATGTCTATTCTACTCCACAAGAAAAAAAATAACAATGAAATACTACCAACACACATGCAACTCCCATAAGACAAAAAGAACGAACTAATGTTCATTTAATAACCTTTACAGCAAAAGAAATCATGTCACACAAGAGGTACGTGGGCCCAAGTTTATATAAATTTCAACTGGCTCACTAGATAGCAGCGCCATGCAAAACGCTACTCAAACGAGACCTTAGCGATTCAAACTCGGACCATCGTTACAACACAACTATATCTTTATTAAACAACATGGCAATGTCAACAATGTTACGACCAACTACATCAACGTTCTACATTTTTACCATTAAGAGGTAAACCAACAAACAAACGATAAATTATATATATAAAAAAAAATTAAAAAATTAGGTGCTAGTTTAATGGCTATGGGTTACTACTTGTGGTTATAGTGTCCACCCTGAGAGGGGTTAGTAGTCCTACGTCATTGTTGTTATGTCCGATGGGCATATCATCAAGGGTAGGTCAAACGTGCATATTATTCACGCGAGGCCTACAAGGGTTTGATGTTCTTGATTAGTGTTTTAGGTTTCAAATTTAGGATTCTCGTTCACGGTATTTGCTCTCCGGCTTAAAAAAATAAAGTTGAAATTTGTAAATCGATTAAGAGGTTTGTATTCATCTAGTTCAAGATTAACCTACACTATTCATTACTTTTATTCAATCCCTTCTCTTTAAGAAAAACTAGAATATGCTTTTGTAGATTTGCCTCAACTATATCATTTGTTGGTGAAGGGACTTCTAGATATGCATATAAGTGAGGCTTCGAAGAAGAGAATAAATTGGACATCTTCACCCTACCTTTATAAAGCCTCCAAAGCTATCTAAGTAGCTAACGTGGATTAGAAGACGAAGCTGTCACTTAGAAGGTGATATTCCAAGTTTTTCTAGAGATTATGCTGAAATTAGTACATACCTTTCTTAGCAATATGAATGTTGTGTTTGATAAATTTGGAGGCATACATGACTAGGGTGCCAATGGCATTTAAAGACAAAAGTAAGGGCCATAACGTTGTTGGTTGTACTAGAGGATGATTGGTCTTTGTTTTACACTATGGACAAAGAAGAGGACAATTTGGTTCATAGTTCCCTAATGAGGATCATAAAATGGGCTTTTTTCTTGACATGCTAAGCAGGCGACACATATGGGATTGGCTTTACCTATACTAGACGATGTATGTGGTTTTAATGAAACAGATCATTACTTGTTGCTTTCTTTTTGTTTGTTTCAAGCGTGGTTGCTTACTAATCTTTCTAAGTACATCTTGATGAAGAATTTAGGCACTTGAATGTCAATAAATCTAAGCTTCTCAAGAATACTCTAGAAAGTGAGGGACAACAAGGTCTCACTGGAAAGCAGAGGACGAACTTGAAGAAGTTGAACCTTTTGCCCATGGCAAACAACAAAGATATGTCTACTTTGGTGCAGAAGCTAATTATAGTGATCATTGTATAAGTCATGTTTACATTGTTCAATTGCTATGTGATTATCCTTCTAATTGCTTGTAATTCCTATTAAATAAGAGTTTGTGCTATCTCTACTAGGTCTGCAAAAAGGATGAGGTGAAAATAATAAAGAGGTTGGAAAAAAGCTATCTCCTCTCCGACCACGCAAACAACGTGCTCCATCATAAAAAATCTGGAGGGTTCAACAAATGTCAATGGACAAGGGCTTCTAGGCATTGATAAATCCACTTCAATGGTACTCCAACTAAATGGCCGACAATGTTAATTTATTCACCTTCCTTTACTCATCTGCTACGACTTAGCTCTTCTGTCTTCGTATACATAATATGAGAGTATTGTCTTTGTGTACAAGATATGAAAGTACTATCTTCATGTATACAATATGAGAGTGAAATAGAGGCTTGCATTTAGATTAAAATTGAATCTTGGTGTTCGCCACAAGCTTCATCATTTGGTGTGGGCGTAGAAGAGCCTTTAGAAGGATCCTCATAGCTTACTAAAGAAGTGAAGCATTCAAAACAAAATGCAATCAATGGCGTTACGGGATTAAAACACAACGTTATTGTCTATTGAGAGGCTATGACACAATGCATATTCCAGAGGTGGCACATGAAATTCTTGGAATCTAAGATTCCAAAGTAATCGCTGAACAATCATTGCATTTATTATTGGCACTCTCTATTTCCAAAATGCAAGTTGGACACATGTAACCAATTAACTTTTCAAGTGAGCTAAAAACTTTTTTTCCGAGAAATCTTGGCCTACACTTCTTTTTGGCTATCAAAATTTACTTGGAAATTGACTTCTGCTACAAATAAAAAGAATCCCTATTAACATCAGGGATGTCACAGCGTCCGGACGTCCGCCAGGGATCCGGGGAGCGTCCGTGACTTAGAGATTTTGGTCTTTTTACTAAGGATAAATGACCATTGGGGTGCATTCATTGGCTGACCCACTCCTTCGACCGGTCCTCCAGCTCGCCGTCTGCCCGGGCGACCGGCCGTCGGCCCGGGCCACCGGCCGTCAATTTAGGCGACCGGCCCTGGCCTCGGGCGACCGCATGTGGCCGGATGGCCCGCTTCAGCATCCAACGGTTATTTTCAAATTGCAACGGTCATATTCAGAGGTGGATGGTATATAAGAGAAGAGACATAGAGTCTCATTTCACTTTCGAATTTTGAACACTTTCCAAGGGCTTTGAGCTGCATAATTCATTTTATGTGTACATTGCTTGGTAGGTATTGAGTTCGGAAGTGAGGATTTCCGTAAGGAACTCTTGCCAATTTTTTCACGTCCCGATCCCACCATTGTTCTGACTTCGAGGCGTCCTATTTATCAAAATGGGCCCCGCTCCACATGAGCCTTGGTTTAAAGACTTAGTGAAGGAAGGCAAAGCGTCCGGTTCCTTCTTACAGTGCTCCTTATGTCATGTAATAGTTTCCGAAAAGAAAAGTCGGAATCAAAATCATTATGGGTACAAGAAGATTCCTGGACATAGGCATTCGAGTCCTGCTCTTTGCCCAAAGCAGGAAAACTAGGCGGTTATTTTTAAGATGTGGCGGGGAGTTCCCTCCATATAACGGAGAATTAGACGGATTTCTTGGTGACTGTTCTCTCACTCCATCCGTGGACATTCCGGGTGCCTCAAAGCATGACATTCCAGAAACCCTAGGAGTGACTCTTGTGTAGGATCCTCACTAGGCACCCCATGAATTCAGCAAAGTCTTTGGTTGGGTCAACCTCTGCTTCTTCCATCCTTATGAGGGAAATTAAGAATACTCGCCTGATGTTTGGATCTATGAAGCAAACCAAGCAATCTTCAATTGAAGCTACTTTGGAGAAGCGGATAGGGGGGAGTTGGATAAACTTTGGGCGAAATTTTTTTACGAAGCAAATATACCATTTTCTGTAGCCCGAAATGATGCGTTCAAAGCTGCTGTGATGAAGAGTATTTCGATAATCCTATGCTCCACCATCTTACCATGACATTCGGACAAGGTTGTTAGGAGAAGTAAAGACGGAGTTACAAAAGATACTAGATAGTAGACTGCCAGAGAGCCTTCGGAAGTTTGGAGGAACTTTGACCATGGATGGATGCTCATCTGTGAACAGTCGCCCTTTGGTGAATGCGTTGCTCGTGACTCAAGCTGGAGAGCTTTTTCTTGGTGCTGTGGATACTACTCGCATAGAAAAAACAGCGGTGTACATGTCAACTCTCATGTTGAAGTACATAGAACAATTTGGACCAAAGAACATTGTTCAAGTATGCACAGACAATGCTTCTGTAATGCTCAATGCCTCAAGAATAGTCCTTGAGAAATATCCACACATTTTCATGCAAGGGTGTGCGACACATGCAATGAACTTGTTGTTGGAGGATTGGAGAAAGGCTGGATGGATGGCAAATACTTTGGTCATGGCGAAGAGAATGGTCAAGTTTATCAAGAGGCGACAAATGCCCCTAGCTGTGTTTCGTAAACACGAGGCAAAATTCAGCCTACTGATGCCTGGAAAAACAAGATTTGCTAATCAATTCATAATGATAGATCGTTTGTAGGAGGTCAAGGCATCATTGGAGCAAGTTGTTGTCGACCCTATGTTCACAGCCTATGCCTCGAAGAAGACGGTATCAGCTAGAGATAAGCTTATAGTCTCCTGTAAGGTCAAGAAGGTGGTGTTGAGCAATGACTTTTGGGAGCAATGCAAAAGTTTACGGGATATGGTGGCCCCTGTAGTCTACGCTATGAGAGAATTCGACGGCAAGGCTCCTAGTACGGGTAAGGCTTGGCATAATATTGCGTGATCTTGAGAGACATGTCCATACTTTGTATGCATCGCCAATCTCATTGGAACCACTTGAGGTGGCCACCCCAAAAGAGGAGTTTTACCATCGGAAACGGCTCATGACAACGGATTTACATGGCGCGGCTGCACTTTTAAATCCTTATTTACTACATGACCAAGAGTGAGCTGACGATCCCGATCTTACAATAGCTTGCAAGCTTGTTTTACAAAAACTACGTCCCGCGGAGGATTATGCAGACGTGGTGAGTGAATTTCTCGCGTTTCGAGTAAGGGGTCCACCATTCCATGACATGCTGGAGCCTAATACTCAAAAACTAGCTCCACATGCATGGTGGGAGTTTGAGGGTGCTTGTGCTAAGCTCCTCTCTCCAATTGCAAAGCGAATACTAGCACAGACCGTGTCCTCGTCGGCTTGCAAACGCAACTGGAGTAGCTACTGTTATGTTCACGACAAGAAACGGAATCGGTTACTACCGGGGAGCTAATGACTAGGTCTACATATATTCCAACTCAAAATTGCTTGCGAATGATAAGTTGAGTGACAATGGCAGGTGGTACAGAGAGAACTTGGATTTAGAGGAAGACCAAGTACATGAAAACGATGAGGAAGCTGTCGAGGACGAATCAGAGACGGATGACAATGATATTTTTGAATTTGGTGATGAAGACGATGATATGACTTTCTTCCCCGCTTCAAATGATGAAGATGCTCCAAATGTTCACGATGCTAATGGTGATTTTATCGCTGATGGTGTTTCGGCGGATGATCTAGAGGATGAGCAGCCGTTAGCACGGTTAATGACACAAGGCGGCATGGACAAATCAAATAACATCCTACTTGTTATTGCTAGTGGTTTACGGTTGGAAAAGGAGGCGATAGATGTGAAGACTATTGCGTGCAATACTACTGCGGGCACTATGGGCTCTGATCCGGTCGCGGAGAATATCGCATCCGGTAGTAAGGATCAACTATCTTTACAATGTGCTACTCCCCGCGCTTTATTTCAATCCTCCACTGCAAGGGTTACGACAACCTTGGAGAAATCCTCTATGGGTTTAGTATCCCTTTCAAGAGCCAAATATGGCAGCATCTCTAGTGACTCTGATGTACCTTTGGGCAGGTATTTAAAAAATGCCAATGTTCCTCGTACTGCCACGAGGTTACAGCACATGTTTGGCACTTTCAAGTCGCATAAACGAAAATTTGCAACGGTTCCAATTGTTCCGCCTAAAAAACCAAAGATCCCTCTAAATCTGGGGAACGTAGAGGCGTGAGCGTAGAGCGGTGAGCGTAGAGCGGTGACGGAACAATTTTGACTATTTTATAACATTTTTAAAAAAAAGTAAAGTACCCTATTACCACTCAAACGTGTACTGTACTATTTTAAAATGTCTATTTTTAGGGTTTAGGGTCCCTAATTCCGTGGTTTAGGGTCTTCTTTAAATGTGGGTCCCACTTTGCAAGAATATTTGATTAGTATTGTCTTGAAGATTTTATATTAATATATTGAAAGTAGAGTTGATGTCCTCATATTGATGAACGTGTGAATTGGAGGCATGACTATTTAAAGGTTAAATTGAACATATGTATTAGGTTATTCTAAAATTTGTTGTTGGATTTATGGTTTAGGGATAAATTAGGGCTGACGTCATCATTAAAATACAACAAAAATTCAACGAAAGCAAAGAACCCTAGAGATCTATACTACATCCTTGGATAGTTGCCTCTTATATAACGCGCTGCTTACACTAGCCCGGCAAGGAATACTGCGCATGTTCGAAACTGTACTGATAAAGGAAAAAATATAAATGGCAAAGGATTATATAATTCAAATTTCAGTAATAGAAACTGTCTCATCGTTTAATCTGATGTAGTGGACGGTTTAGACATAACGATGGCATAGCGGAGGTCCGGGTTCGATCCCCATCCGGCTCGTTTCAGCATCGCGTTGCGCACAAGGCAGCTATCATGAGCTAATAGGGATAAAATAGAAGCTCCTATAGACATTAACAAATATAGGGAAGCATTGACCTATAGGACCTTGTATACATTTTAGAATTTTAAATGTCATTTGAAATAGTGGGGTATGACAAGTGAATCCAACATATAGATTGAGTACAGAATGGGACATCGAAATTGTTCAATACGGTTTAAGACAAAGACACATATATGTAAAATAATGTAAAACATATAAAAGTAATGACTTGTAGGGTAAGGGAACTCATGGGAGTTAGCCCTACATAGTCATCTCTGGAATAGTAAAAAAAATAAACATACTACGATGAAGGTGAAGCACCATTAAAATGATGGTCACACTGATCTGCCTCTAGGTCAATGTACCTAAGCACACCAGCTCTAAAGCGTCGGCGTGAAAAATTTGGTACAGGAGGAGTTGGAGCCGCGACGAAAGCCCGAGCCACATGCTCCGCATAAGAGGGTAGAACAAGTGTGGGCGGTGGGCTATTGATGAGATCAGCGTTTTGGGTCAAGTGTCTTGAGATGCCTGCATATCTAAATAATCATAACCAGTCAATGTTGTGAATGTAGTACGGACTTTGAAATCACAAAAAGTCATTGAATTGAATTGACTACACACCAATGTAAGTGCGAGGCTTCTTCAGATACGGTTCATCGGAGTCGTAATCGTCACCAGAGGCTGATTCCCCACTCTCTTCTTCCAACGGTTTAGGATGTTTGAAAGTCGCCAAGAGCCCATCAAAAATCTCCCCATCTGCCTTAAAAGCAATGAGGTGACAATTAGAGCGTGCACATGCGATGATTGAAGCACCTGCGCATTTGGAAATCCGCATGAATATTGAAAATATAAATTTGCAAACTTATTATAAATGGGGACTTCAATTTTTACCTGTACTAGCGCTGAAGTCAAACACGATTCCCCCATCGTCCGTGAGGCAATCCACGAAGCACTGCAAAAACGACGGATCCTTCTCACGTGCGCCGCGCCACGGCTTCCCGTTAGTGCGGTAGGTAATGGAACTCGCGTCAGCAAAGTTACTGACGATGTCATCCTCGTCAGGTATGATCGCAACTCCTGCGTATGCTTGCGCCACTTGTCGTATATTGAACATCTTCACGAAGTCCTTACGAGCATAGACCTTGATGATAAAGTTATGGGTCTGCAATAAGCAATTCGAAATAAGAAAACGTAATGTTGAAATGAGAGATTTAATCTAGTGCAATATTTGAAGTTTATCTCTCTTGCGGTAGCGCCAGGTCTAACCAAAGGAAGGGGGTTATAGGCCCACCACTCTTGCACAAGCCGGAAATTGTAAGTACTAGCACGATCGTGTAGGATGCGGTCAATTTTGACGACCTTGGGGTGCATAATAAGGATAGTCTCAAGGTCAGTCAAATGGTATGAGGCGAAGACAAACACAGACTCGAAGTAATACGATGCACGTTTGTTCCAGACGGGAACTGCGTCCGGCGAGACACCAAGCACGAGCAAGTTCTCCGGGAGGTCTGCAAAGATAAGGTGAATCCCGGGGTGATTGGGCTTGTATTCCATCTTCTCGCAATGATAGTCCCTACCCTTTCCAATCTGTGGATTAGACACAAAGTAATTAGAAACCAATAAGCATTATAGAGTAACTTCTCTAAAAAAGCAATCCATTGGAAGCATGCAAAAGTCGTCGTCGTCATCATCATCAACTTGTAGTGCCACTGGAGCGGCATCGACCGATTCCGCTAACTGCACAAGATGCTTCTCTTCCTTGTGAACATGGTGGGTTTGAGACTCTAGAAACCAACCACCAATCAACAATAAAGCCATCTTGAATCGTTGCCTCTGATCATTGGAGAAGAGCGACATCGGTTTTTTCTTCAAGTACGGGACTTGGAACTCAGATGGAATGCCTAGTGTATCGAGACCACCCTTAGCAACGAGCTCTTGTTTGAGATATCTACAAGGAGTACAATCACTTAGAAACATTTGGATGAATTTGATGTTAAGAAAATAGACAATACGCAACGGTGTGCTCGAACCTGAACATCAATCGCTTCTTAGTTTGAGCACCCCCGCCAATCTTGTCGATGTGGGAGCCTTTAATGAACTTAGGGCTGGCTTTGGGCCCTACGTAAGCATCAAAAGCCTTATCCCATAAAAGAAGACGCCATTTTTCGACGTACTCTACGGGCATCTAAATGGCGTCAAGGTTTGGGATGCGGGGATTCTCTTGTTTGAAGAACTTTTCCACCTCCTCCTTCAGATACGTCGCTAACTGTGGTCAACTATTGAAGTTAGTAATGTACAGTATAAACTGGTATGGACATAATGTTGTAACGCATGTGATTGACAGGATATCCAGTACCTGCGACCAAAGTGCTGCACGAGCAAGCCATGCCTCCAACACCCTGTCTTTCATCTCGGCCGGGTCCGGAAAGCGAACACTTTGTCGGAATGCCGGAGTGTTGTTCCACCACAAAGCCACATGGTTTCCACTTCCTTCGAAACGTTGGTGGTGGCAACCTTCTGAAGGCGCTCTGGAGACATCTCGGGATCTTTCAAACGGCTATAATGGAGATTGATCTAAATCAAAATACAACAATGAGATTAAAAATTGAAATTGAGGGGTGTCGACAAGGGATCGAGAGAGAACACTAAGTTTGGTCGACAAAGTTCATACCTCTTGCTCAAATGCCTTTCCTAACTCTGGATTAGCAATGGCAAGCATTTTGTCGAAATCCTTTTGTCGGATTTGTTTAATCTCAGCCTTGAGAGCCTCGTCCATGGCCGTCCAAACTCCTTGCGCTGTCCTCTCGTCTACGGGAGTGTCCTCGTAATACTGGGCTTGGGCTTCGTCGGTGACCTTAGCACATTGTCTCTGGACGATCAAAGAACGCATGTTAGCGAACGTAAAAAGCCTAGTAGAAAATGAATTCATAGAGAAGATATGATTAATGACGCACCCCGTAGACGAACTTCATGAAGATGTCTTTAGTCACAAAGTACAAAGATTGCCTCAGCTTGTCTTTTGCAGTATAACAGTATTTCCAATCCTCAATAGAGATCAGGGATTTCCATTCTTCAAGTGGCATCTTGCCAAACTTGCGCATACGTTGCAACCTCGATGGCAGGCTATCTTCTACATGATCATGCTTTGTGGACCTGTTGATGAGGTCAGTTTATATATAGAGAGTGTGTATAATATAATACAGTCAAAGAATATTATACGAAATCAAACTCACCAGTTGATGTCATTCATCGCGTCGATTAGTACTTTGTATTCCACACGTCCGTCAAAGACAATGCAGTCGACAAAGAAATACCAATCCGGATCATCTCTACGCATTTGCTCAATGTACCGCATCCAAGCAGTGACGCGATGATTCCCCTCATAGACTTAGAAGTATTTGCCACTGAATTAACAAAGGTCCGGATCGGCTTGCAATGTGATTTCGAACCAATCACTTGCCGCTTTCCAATGAGGGTTATTCCAAACCGCATCATCGTCCTTCACCAACCGCTGCTTCTCGTTCTTGCTGAAGGGAGAAACATATAGAACGCGATCGCCCTCTCGGTAACCTTTGACAAACTCGTTTGCCAACTTGCAAACATCTGTTTCTATAATAGGACGGACCTTGGGGTAACAAGAGAGGCGACGAAGGGGAATACGAAGTCGAGATTTCTCAACAGGTTTTATTCGCAACTTAGATATGGTGTTGATGGAGTTTCCCTTCTGTTGTGCTCGTAACTCATCGGCACTCCACATGGGATCCATCTCAGCCAAATGACTTGGCATTTGAACAGCCCCAATCTCCACAATATCTGGGGGTGAAGGAGGTTCCCCGGCAGATCCAACAATTGGAGCCGTTGCATCAAAAAATGTATTTCCTTCGTCGACATCATCAATATCGCGCGAAGGCTGTGTATCCGGAATGATTTCTTGAGGTGGGGTCTGCTTAAGAGAACCGATGAGATTTAGTACACAACAATGAAACATCATATAGAAATAAGGTTGTACAAAAAAATGTAAATGAAAACCACATGAACTGTGTCATGAGCCCTTCGTATTGTATCAAGTCAGGACATTGTTCTGAAGATGAACAATATAATTCTAGTTAGATTTCGCAGTAATCCTATTAGAACGTCGCGGGCCAAGTCTGGCTCGTGCTAGACCTTCCAAGCGCATTTGCTTATTACGTGCCCTCCAACCCTGCATATAAGTAGGTTGTTGTTCATCAACAATGGTCCCTGGCGCCGTCAATGGTGTTTGAATACAGTCAGTGTTAGTATCTGAGGTAGCAGCTGCAAGTGCCCGAACCAAAGTGCGATGGTACTCTACGTCTATGACTATAGCTCGCATGCTAGATAAATTGCTATCGCTGTTAGACTCCAAGTCCTCCGGATCGAAGTCAATCGATTCCTACATCATAAAACACAACAAAAATAGTGGGAGTCAGAAAAATATTATTAATAAGAAAAAGAGGAGAAATATTGGTATTAAAATTTTATTGATGAATCATATAGATCTAGAACAACTCAGTGCTTCCTACATATCGTGCTTGATATCATTATCCCACTCAATCTATGAGATCCCCATAACAGCAATCAACAAATTCACATACAATTTAACAATTCAATTTCAGAAGTCTTGGGGTAGCACTTTCGTCAACGACTGTATCAAGGACTTAAAGAAACTTTAACTCTTCCCTATCACACTTCATTCCACAAAGTACACAAAAAATAAATAAGAGTCATCACTTTAGTGGTTCAGTTGCAAACCAAAATACCAACTCTACTTCTAGTGTGAAACCAAAATTAAAAAACAATTCGACCCCTCATCGTCCTACTGTGAGCAAACAAAGCATTGCATTGGAAATGACAACAAGTGAAGTCCAAGTCAAGGCTTGGAATGAGCAGTATCATCTGGCCTTTTCGGCACTTCCACAGATGATGAGCACTCAGGTTCGAGCATGATGAGCACACGGGATTCGAGCATTTCGGAGGCCAAGATGGTGGCTTCGTCAACGAAGCTGGCCATTTCGGCACTTCCACGAATGATTCAAATTCCACATAGACTCTTTAGCACAATCAGATAGAAGGCGGCACGAGCTGAGGAGCACCCGGAGGGCCTACTACTACTCCAAACTCATTCTTAGAGTGATCAAAAATATCCAGTTTCGTTGACGAAAGTATGGAAGAAGCAACTCATCATCCAGGGCCACTACAAAATTCGAGCACTTCGAAGGCCAAAACGGAGGCTTCGTCAACGAGGTTGGCCTTGTCGGCACTTACACAGATGATGAGCACTGGTTCGAGCATGATGAGCACACGGGATAGGAGCACTTCGGAGGCCAAAACGGTGGCTTCGTCATCGAGCTGGCCTTGTCAGCACTTCCATAGTTGATGAGCACACAGGATTCGAGCATGATGAGCACAAGGGATTCGAGCAGTTAAGATGCCAAAACGGTGGCTTCGTCAACAAAGCTGGCCTTGTCGGCACTTCCACAGATAATAGCACACGGGATTCGAGCACTTCGATCGAGCATGATAGGAATTCGGTGGAATCTCTGGATTGTGGTGCTCGATCTTGTCACCCATGATAGGAATTCGGAGCATCCTACGAAATCCTCACGAAATGACAAATGCAAGAACTCCATCGAGCATGAACAAGGAATAAAAATGGGGATGGTCATTATCACTATCAAAACTAGGAACAAAAAAGGGCTGATGAGCACACGGGATTTGAGCACTTCGGAGGCCAAATCGCAGGCTTCGTCAACGAGGCAGGCCTTGTCGGCACATCCACAGATGATTAGCACACGGGTTCGAGCATGATGAGCACACAGGATAGGAGCATTTCGGAGGCCAAGATGGTGGCTTCGTCAACGAAGCTGGCCATTTCGGCACTTCCACAGATGATAGCACACGGGAATCGAGCATTATGTGCACACGGGTTTCCAGCACTTCAGAGGCCGAAACGGCGGCTTCGTCAACGAGGCTGGCCTTGTCGGCACTTCCAAAATGATAAGTACTGGTTCGAGCATGATGAGCACACGGGATAGGAGCATTTTGATGGCCAAGATGGTGGCTTTGTCAAGGAAGCTGGCCATTTCGGCACTTCGACAGATGATAGCACACGGGATTCGAGCATGATGTGCGCATGGGATTCGAGCATGATGTGCACACATGATGAGCACTTCAGAGGCCGAAACGGTGGCCTCGTCAACGAGGCTGGCCTTGTCGGCACTTCCAAAATGATGAGCACTGGTTTGAGCATGATGAGCACACGGAATAGGAGCATTTCGATGGCCAAGATGGTGGCTTCGTCAAGGAAGCTGGCCATTTCGGCACTTCCACAGATGATAGCACACGGGATTCGAGCATGATGTGCGCATGGGATTCGAGCATGATGTGCACACATGATGAGCACTTCAGAGGCCGAAACGGTGGCTTCGTCAACGAGACTGGCCTTGTCGGCACTTCCAAAATGATGAGCACTGGTTTGAGCATGATGAGCACACGGGATAGGAGCATTTCGATGGCCAAGATGGTGGCTTCGTCAAGGAAGCTGGCCATTTCGGCACTTCCACAGATGATAGCACACGGGATTCGAGCATGATGTGCACACGGGATTCGAGCATGATGTGCACACATGATGAGCACTTTAGAGGCCGAAACGGTGGCTTCGTCAACGAGGCTGGCCTTGTCAGCACTTCCACAGATGATGAGCACACACGGACAAGGTTGACCACCACAATCTAGAGAGGGAGCAGCCTACAAAATCCTCACAAAATGACAAACGCAAGAACTCCATCGAGCATGAACAAGGAATAAAAATGGGGCCGGTCATCATCACTATCAGAACTAGGAACAAAAAAGGGCTGATGAGCACACGGGATTTGAGCACTTCGGAGGCCAAAATGCAGGCTTTGTCAACGAGGCTGGCCTTGTCGACACATCCACAGATGATTATCACACGAGTTCGAGCATGATGAACACACAAGATAGAAGAATTTTGGAGGCCAAGATGGTGGCTTCATCAACGAAGCTAGCCATTTCGCCACTTCCACAGATAGAAGCACACGGGACTCCAACATGATGAGCACACGGGATTCTAGCAATTCGGAGGCCAAAATGGTGGCTTCGTCAACGACCAAGTGGGTAACAATTTCGTTGACGAATGTGGTCAGGGACTGTGACTTTGAAAGGCCATAACTTCTTCATAGAATATCTCATTTGGACGAAATCACTTGAATTGGGTCTCAAATCAAGTCTAGTTTGTATTGTTCACATTGCAAACCCATTGAAGAAGGCATGAGTTTATGGCATGAAATTTAGTGATGGTAGCTCTTAGTTGTGAAGTTTAGAGCATGAGATGTTTTTCATGGAAGTAGATGTTGTTGTGGGTTTTGACATAGGGCACCAAATTTGAAACCTCACCTCGATTATGATGTTGTGTTTTGTGAGAGGAAATTATGAGATAATTCTATCAATGAGGTTACATGGCATTCATGAATGAAAGTGACCAAGTGGGTAACAATTTCGTTGACGAATGTGGTCAGGGACTGTGACTTGGAAAGGCCAAAACTTCTTCATAGAATATCCGATTTGGACGAAATCACTTGGGTTGGGTCTCAAATCAAGTCTAGTTTGTATGGTTCACATTGCAAACCCATTAAAGAAGGCATGAGTCTATGGCATGAAATTTAGTGATGGTAGCTCTTAGTTGTGAAGTTTAGAGCATGAGATGTTTTTCATGGACGTAGATGTTGAGGTGGGTTTTGACATTGGACATAAAGTATTTGCGAAACCAAAATAAATAAAATAATTATAATTTTTTAAATTTTTTTTGCAATTTCTCTCCTTCTATGTTCAAGATATACATGTATTTAAGACAAATAAGATACTTGTGTATTTAAAACAACTCAGATATTTGGATGAAATACCAAAGAATGTTTTTGTTTTATACATATATGATAACAATGCATTCTCTATTATGAACAAGCTCTTTCAAATATTTATTGTTTATGGTATTCTGGTATATATTGGTTTGCTATACGCTTGCCATCACCTTTGTACTAGTATGAGATTTAAATTTTGACAGCAAATACTAAAATAATTATACAACATTATTTGCGTGGCTATGTTTGTACTATTTAAATTATTGTTAACTTAATTCAAAATGATTCTTATTATTTTCAGTTCTTCTGCAAATTTCTCAACGTGAGATACATTTATATTCTCCTTATGGTTTCAAAGTTATCCAAAAAACATAATATAATCCATGAAATGAGTTTAAATATTGGGCTACATTACAATGAAAGGGTGAAGTGTTTTACAAGCATGGGGAGGATAGAAGTTTTTTTAAATCATTGTTAAGCTACATTTCTAAACTTTTGTATTCCAAATTTGAATAAGAGGGGGTGGCAGTTTTGCCGTGTGGTAGCTCAAATTTTGAATAAGAGGGGGAATTAGGATGTGGTAGCTCAAATTTTGAATAAGAAGGGGAATTAGTATGTGGTAGTTCAAATTTTGAATAAGAGGGGGAATTGGGATGTGGTAGCTCAAATTTGAAAAAGTGCGGGGTTTGGAAGTTGAAAAGGTTCCAAGAGAAAGGAGGGAATAAATATATAAAAAAATAAAAAAATAAAAAAAATAAATAAATAAACAATTCACCCGCCCTGCTCGAATATCACCCACCCTGCCCTTGGAAATTTGCCATTCACTATGGCACTCGCCCTTACCCTCCCAAGAGCCTTGGCAAGAGGTTTGCCAGAGCTTTCGTCATCTCCCCCACCCTTCTCCTTCTTTGAACAAGGCAAGGGTATTTTTGGAGTGAGCAAATCCAAACATTCTTCCATGAATTCCGGGATTTTGGTTTCCTGAATATTGTCGGAGAATGTTTGGATTTGCACATGCTAATCCGAGGGACCTTGCTATTTTAATGAAAAATCCAAGTTTATGAAAAAGAAAAAAGAAGAGAAGGGAGAGTTTGTGCACTCCTCTCCTCCCCTACCTACACCGCTAGGATACCTGCCTTGCGAACCGGGAACCCACCCTTATATTGATCGTTTAAAAAAAAGAAAAAATAAAATAAATTGGTACCCGCCTTCCCTCCCCCGCCTAAGTTACCCGCCCCCCTCTCCACTCACTCGCCCCCACTCCCCCCTCACTCGCCCTACCTCATTTTGCACCCGCCCTACCCCATTTTGCACCCGCCCTAACCTTTCTGCACCCGCCCTACCCCATTTTGCACCCGACCCACCCTTTTTGCACCGGCCCTACTCATCAGGAGAAAAAAAAATTAAAAAAAGATTGGTACCCATCCCCCCAAGTTACCCGCCCCTCTCTTCGGTAATCCGCTCCTCTCCCCGGTAATCCGCCCCTCCCCCCAGTAACCCGCCCCGCACCCTAGTCACCCGCCCCTACCTCTGTCTCTCCCCCCCACCCCCCATATCACCCGCCTCACTCCCCTCCCCCCCTCACCCGCACCGCCCCCCAGTCACCCGCCCCTGCCTCTGCCTCACCCGCCCCGCCCCCCATGTCACCTGCCCCCTCAAAAGTTCACCCGCCCGCCCTCTATGTCACTCGCCCTTTCAAAAGTTCACCCGCCTTGACAAAAGTTCACTCGCCCCGATACAATTTCACCCGCCCCAACGCCACGATCGACTTACACGTCACATCCTACATGGCTTTTTACTGCAAAGTTTGTTACCCACAAAAAATTACACACCCCCTACAATCAAGGTGGGCAGGCAGGCAAGCTCGTCCAAAACAACTCGTACGCCCATTTTGCCCCCCCCCCCCCCGATCACCTCAACAAGCCCGATTTTACAACCTTGCCCAAGATTTATATTGTTTGAGTAAGATTTGTTTTTTCCCACTTTTACGTACAAGGTCTCTCACAAACTAAGTTGTCGGGTTTTTTGTGTTTAGGGTGTTCTGATTTTGCTGATTCGAGGTAGGCGAGCGGTCGACTCGCACTGACTCACTTGGCTCTACTTTGAGGTGAGTAGGTCTCTCAATAATCCTTGGCATTCTAGATTGGCAGCTTATTTTTTTTTCTCAGTTGGCGATAAGAGCTCTCTCTCCACTCACTAAGCGGTTGTTGTAGAGGACTCTAATGTTTTGCTTTCCAACTTCACGCTCACTGAGCGCTCTAATGTGACTCACACATCGGATCCCTAAATCACCTTGTGTATGGTTATACACTTTTAAAGTGCTGCAATTTGGATATATGTTAAAAGCCTTTGTGTCAGCTACGCAATGATAGCGAGGAACAAGAATCTCGCACTCAGACGCTGAGGTTGCTAATGCCGGTTGTGAAGAAATGACAACGCCGTGAACACTGTACTGCGATGATTGTAATATCCACACTACATCTTCACCAACGGAAGGCTCAATATGCACACTGTATGAGAGATTCCCGACATCGTCCAAGACTTCTTCCTCTAGGAAGAGCGAATCTAAACCCAAATTGAACTTTGCAGACAACATTCTAGCACTCACGACGATTCGACCATCAGATTGAGGTAGCACACGCAAAGGGGCACGCCCAGCATCCACTCGGATAGTTGCCATCGGAAAAAGATTTCAAAACTTGATGCAGGCACATATGATCACAAATTGGTTGCAGTGGATGTATAAAACGCCTAGAAATCTTAATTCATAATAGCCGTGAGGATGAAATTACGTTTGTCGTTGGAATATAAAATACAAACCAAATTAGATAATCTGACACACAGGAGTATACTAAGTAGGCCGCCACAAGAAATAAAGGATGATAACGATTTAAATTGAAAGTTTTAAACAGAGTATGAGGGTACTCTAAAAATGACGACTATTATGTAAGGGCGGCCACTAAGGAGATGTAATTACTGAAGGTTAGTGGTGTCAGAGCCGACGGAATTTGCAAAGGACAGAGTGGTAATAATGGATCTTACTGCGCCGCTATCTATGAAAAACGTGCATGGGATCTTAATTCAATTTACGCACCGTCAGAAAAATTGCAAGGTATCCTGAGATTAGCAACTGCTTACTCTCAGTTTAGTGGCAACTAAGAACTACATAGTATGTCTTAGTGATGCCGCAAAGTTGAGCTGAGCACGATCAAAATACTAAGAGTGCTAGAAGTAAGAGACGAAAGAAGAGGGTAGTAGGAGGTCGCTTGTATTTCTCCAAAAGACGATCTAGTGTAAAGCAGATGAAGGAGAGAGTTTGTCTCGAGCGCACAAGCAACATAGGCGACACAGCAAAAGCATTATTCCCAATATTAGAGAACATTGGATGTGATTTAGAAATTGAAGAGGCAACGAAGGGCTCCATGGGGCGCGCTCAATCCACATACAGCAGGCGCAGGAATCAGGCAAGTTTTACTTCTTATTGTTAGACTCGACGAATTATGTCAGAATCCATGAAGCTTATTTCATTTTCGGTACGTAGGAAAATGAAGAACAGTTTGAGGACGATCTCAACTGGAAGAATGAGAAACTCAAAAGCGATGACAGCGGCGACGAAGCTGATCAAGGTAAGACAATTTTGCAGTTTGTTATAGTGTTATTTGAATCCAATTCAACTTATGAGTGATGTCAATACTATGAATGCGACGGTCAATCTCTATTTTCGTCAATCGCATCGGAGCCCTAGGCCGTGATATTACGGTACTGGTGATTACATTGTGAGTGTTCCCTCACGATTCATTCGTGCCCTCTATACGCACGGCTGGTTGATAATCCGTAACGCTCTTAGAAGTAGGTCATCAATTTTTAATCTTGATATTCCGCCTACCCAAATCGAATTATTATGATTTGCGCCCTCTCTTCTATCGCGGCACCCCTCACGCACCGTGATCAAATCGGCCAAGAGAGCGCCCAAGTACCACAGCTTCATTTTCAAAGCACCGAACCCGAGTCAGCGACTCTGAATGTCATCCGCCGGCATCGTGATTGTTAAGGCGACTCATCCGCCACCGTCAGCTCCCCGACTTATCCTCGAGCAAACGCTCCCTGAACCAACCCTAACCGCGTTTTTGTCAAGCTCGCCCTCCATTCGCGACATCGCTGCCGCCACGATACTCTCCCGCCACCACCGTGCAGTCGTCAAGGCGTTTCGATACCCGCCACCGCCGGCCACCAAATCCTCATCGCGTAGGCCCTGCGTATGCCGATTTCCCGCCGACCAACATCAGGTTCTTAGCTGAACCTTACACGGGTTTTTCTTGATGTACGGCATTCGTCCGCACTCCCAGATTCGGATTCCGAATTGTCATGTTAATCCTCTTGATCGAAGAGAATCTGGCCTTCGCTCTTCCCGCTAGTCGACACCCGCCTGAGGTTTGCGAAGCTGATTTCAGTGCACTTCATGCACATCTTGTCCGCGTTCCTCCATCTTGTGCACTTCATGCACATCTTGTCTCGTTATCCTTGTTTCCTCCTTTTCAATCGCTAATAGCTCGAGCCCTGCTGGTGGGGGTTCTCTATTTTCTGCTCGGTTACTTCCGTGCCACTGCGTCTGGGATGATTAGCGGCGTTTGACTTTTTCACTTACCAGCATAATGTCTCATGCTTCACTCAGTTGTCGCAATCATTTCCTCGCAAGCAGAGCAAGATGAATGCAAGTTCCACCACATTGATTGAATGACGCCGTTGCATCATTTGCTTTGCGATGAAAAATTTCCATCCTCCAACCTCTCCCGATTGCAAGGTAAGATCTGTGTTGTGCTACCAGCACCTGAGGCAGGAGTGAAAGTATTTAATTTTTCAAAACTTCGTTTTAGGAGACGCCCTGAATTCTTGAAAGCGAAAGCGCCACGTACAGGGCACCCCCACCTTCGTTGGATTTCATAGATTAGATTAAGATCAGTCTTGCAAGGTCGGGAAGATGAGATTGACTGTGCGAAAACGTTGACTTCTATGTAGGTCAAGATATGACGCAGTTCTCGCCAACACCTGAGGATCCTGAGTTGTCAGACCATTCCGCGAGGGGGAATTGTTCGCCGGCATCGCCTCAAATGTCTGGTGATGAGGCTTTGGATGAGGCTTCTCCCGTAGTCGTTGCTGCCACGGGAACCCCACGGTCGGACACAGCAATTACCAGTATAGGTAAATCCACTGATTTATGTTCACAATGTTGCAATTGTTTATTGTTCTAAATGAATAAACGTGCAAGTGAGTTCTTTGAGTTCCAATGGTGGTGCGTGCACGGGACGGGCCTAAGATTCTACGAAGACAGCACAAGCTGTTTGTTTGTTTTCAGGACAGCTTCAAATGGCACTTCTGAGACTAAGTATGAGACCGGTACGCACTGCTAACCTTGGAAATATGCTCATCGCTGATATGATGGCATATGACATTATTTGTTATAGCGCGGAATAGTAGTCTTTCAAATGACGCGCTTGATCTTCCAGCTCAATCCAATAATATTTGACTCAATTGAATGCAGGCCGAGGCCGATGGCGTGATTATGAAGCCCGCGGTTGTGAAGTGCCGGTGCGCACTGCCGGTGCCGGCAAGTCCCAGTCGGTGCCGGCAGACCGTCTGCTACTGCCGGCAGACCCCTTTCGGCTGCCTGCTTTTTTCCATTGGTGCCGGCGGACCCAGTCGAAACAGTCTCGTGTAGACGGAGTTGTATCCATAGTTCTGTCGGCTCCCGAGCGGGAAAACATCATGACTTCGGTCCCTGCCACGGTTGTGAAGAAGGCGACTTTCGTGAAGATGGTGAACCCATCTGCTACTGCCATTCGGTGCCGGCAGACCCTCGGCAGATCCATTCTGCTGCCAGCTTTTATCCATTGGTGCCGGCGGACCCCAGAACAAACATTCTCGTGGTATACGCGTCGCTTTTCTACGTACTCTGAGCTTAGTTCTGAGCACTGATGGCACCCATATGATAGTCATTGACATTCGGGGCGGAGCTTGAGCTTGAGCTTGAGCTTGGACGTTTTCCTGAGGTTAGCACCGACTGGACATCTGTGGCGAGCACTGCCGGCACCACCAAGACATTCGTGGCGATTCATGCCGGAACTCAGGCAAGCATTGCCGGCACCCACATGACATTCGTAAACATTCATGTTGGAGCTGAAATATGCACTGCCGGCACCCACATGACATTCGAGGCGAGCACTGCGTGCTTTCACAGGGCATTAGTGGCGAGCACTGGCTTGAAGGTGGCATCCTCAAATCATTTGTTGCGAGCACTACCGGCATCCACAATGCTTTTGTGGTGTAGTGGAGGCGAGCACTACCGGCACCTAGAGAACGATTGTAGCGAGCACTCCCGTGAGTGTTTCTTCCAATTGGCATTCGTGTCAAGCACTGCCGGCACCCACAGTGCATTCGTGGCGAGCACTGCTGGCATTCGTGGACATTTAAGGCGGAGTTCAGGCAAGCACTGCCGGCACCTTGAGGACATTCGTGGCGAGCACTTCCTTGAGTTTATCAGCCACTAGTCATTCGTCTTGATCACTGCCGGCACCCTGAAGGCTTCCGTGGAGGTGTTCGATAATGCCCAGCAACCAGATATTCCAAGTATGGTGCTACAATTCGGAGAATCGAAGGTATCAATTGTTCTTTGAGCTCGCTAAAGCCACTTTAAACTTGAATAATTGCTTATTTCATAAAATTTCGTGCTTGAAGTACTTCAGTGTTTATTTTTATTGGAATTTGCGGCGATAATAGACTTTCTCAGAACTGCCTCCTGACCTCTTCTTGTCCCGGCAGATCCTTACGGGCTATGGCTGAGCCCTCATTGTGCGAAGGAAGTCCATCGCCTGGCGCTCGCCTCTTTGGCACAGTTCCACCAATGGCAAGAACGGGCCCAGCAACAGATTGTACACCGTCACCAACCTTGGTGATCACCTCACCAACCCCCAGCCAGGCATGCTCCGCTATGGCGTCACCCGCGATGGGCCTCTGTGGATAATCTTCAGCAGCAGGATGACCATGCAGCTCAAATGCGAGCTGTTGGTCAGGGGCAAGGTGCCGAGGTGCACAGCACTGTTACAAGCGGGATGCATCGGTGAACACCATGCACCTGCGGGGTGCCGAGGTGCACATCACTGGTACGTCGCATTCGACCGCGTAGGCGCCGGCGCACCGCCTTCAGTCCTGAGAGATCCTGCCCTGTCGGTGCCAGCTCCCGAAAACCTCGTTGAATCTGAATCTCTCACGAAGGTGCCGGCAGAGAGCGTAGGTCCCCCGAAGGTGCCGGCAGAGGGCAGAGGGCGGAGGTCCCCCGAAGGTGCCGGCAGAGGGCAGAGGGCGTAGGTCCCCCGAAGGTGCCGGCAGAGGGTGCTGCCAGAGCCTGCCCATCCGGTGCCAACAGAGGGCTGCTTCTGCCGGCGGACCCATTTCATGGCCGGCGCACCCTACGACTGTGCCGGCACTTCCTGTTCCGACCAATATTCAAGGCTCCTCAGTGTCCTGAATGAAACGATGTTGCCACAGTTCTCATCACCGTCATGGAGAAGTCGTTGGTCCGAGGTGCCACTCGAATCAGCTCTGCTCCAACACATTGCAGCGTTCATCAGTCGTGAATCGGCGTGCATCGTTTGGTGTTGAATCCGGGACCGCCACTGCCGTCGAGGATCAGCCTTGCCGTCATACATCGGCAACAGATCGAGCAGATCCTCGTCGGATTGCTTGCATCACGCCCACGGGAATTCGTGGAGCACATCGGTTACCAGACCATTGCTTCTGATAGCTATCTTTTGTGGGCCGGCAGCCCACTTCGTATAATTGAGCTGCGTCGAGTATCGCTTGGGTGATGGCGGACGGTCGTCCTTCCGGTGCCATTTCACCACATGTGCTGCCGGCGCACCGTTTACTGGTGCTTGCTAATCCTGTCAGTTCACCTCCCCGGTTGGACCCTGCTGATGCAAGCGCCTGCTTGTTCTTCGGGCGGACGTCTCGTGCCGGCTCATTCCTCATGTTGCCGGCTCACTCTTCCTTGTGCCAACAGGATCCTTCTCATTAAGTAATGGCATTGCAATGAACTGATTTGGTTTTGAATTGTATCGCAGATGGGGAGCAGGTTGTTACGAATGATGCCTCAAAGCTACAGGATTCATTCATTGAGTTTCTTGCTCTCGATGATCCTGTGGAAGAACGTGGAGAGGGTGATACTGCAGCTGACGTCTTGTCAGAAGCAGATATTGCCAAGGAGGTCAACAAGCTTGTTACACAAGAAGCTGCTGTGAGCGTTTCCAAAATTCAGCAGTTGCGCTTTCAACCGGTTCACAAATCCTGGATGTGCATTCCTCTATGTCGGTTGGTGGGGCTCCCGGTTGTGAGACCGGCTATGAAATCCGACATAGCGAGGCTCCAGGACCATTTTCGTGACATTGGCTATGTCAAAGGCCAAGGCGTGTTCTACGTCTCCATTGAGAATGATTCCAAGGATGGAGTCAAGACAGTTGACGTGTCTCCTGAAACCGTTGCATCGTGGAGCCAGAATTGGGTACAGGTAAATAATGAATTTGAGAATTTCTTACAAGCTGACCCTGACCTTCAGAAGTTTAGCAACAAGATGTTTCACGTCTGGGATGGAAAGCATCGAGTGCAAGCCTGGTATCCGTTCATCAACGCCGAGAAAACCAACGATCTTGAGTGGCATTTCAAAGTCGACTGCATCTTGTTGGAGCTAAAAGGTGATAACATGGCAGCTTTGACTGCTCTTCACGAGATAAATTGGTAAGCTCGATTCGTCAAGGCATACCGCTTCGTTTCCTTTGTTTGTTGCAATGAATAGGTAGAATTTGCCAGTCCATTTGGACATAGAACTTTGGAATTGTATTTGGTATTGGTTGCTTGATGAATGACAACTTCTGATTGAAAGTTGATCTAATCTGCTAGACTTGAATGACTTGACAGGCGAAATGAAAACTCACACGTTCAATTAAACCTGGTGCACAAGCTTTACCGAGTGCAACGCATTGGGCGGCAAGACGTTTCATATTTCAAGGGAATCATCACACCGGAGGAAGAAGCAGCCTCCAATCTCAAGAACTTGACCAAATCAACTTGGTATAAGCTCACAATCAATGCTTTGTGCAATGTGCTGTATCAGGTAAGAATTTCATATTCTTATAAATGAAGTTGACAACATTCAGGCTCTTCTTAATTGTTTTCTTTTTTTTGCAGACCGAGTTTGCTCAAGCCGCGGCAAAAGCTGCTTCAGACTTCAGACGTGATTCCGGTTTGGGCAAGTTTACCGCAGCAACAATTCATGATGCGGTCAACAAGGCTGTTCAAGAGAAAAAATCGACAACACTGAGCGAGTTGAGAAAACAACTACCGATATGCCATCCGGACAACACAGATAGGTTCCTCGAGCTTGTCAAGGAACATTACGAAACATTTCGCGAGGTGGAGATGTCGCAGGAGAAGTTGTGGTATTTTGCAACCTGTGCTATGGACATCGATTCCAAACTTCTCTGGTTGGAACGGTGGAACAAGTCGTTTAAGTTTCGTGAGAATCAACGATTTCCCAAAGCTGGGTTTACTGAGCAAGCATATCTCAGCTTTCTTAACAAGGCCACTTGGTGGTCACAGGTACGTAGAATTGAATCAACTAGTTTATTTGAATCCTATAGTTCTAATGTTGAAGTGGTATTCTCTTCATTTGTCAAGTCTCTGTCAAGTGTTGATGTCTTGATGGAGTGGTTGAGGATGTGCCGTTACGAAGTTATTGACTAACATTTGAGTTCTGTGGTGTTCAGCTTTCAATTGCCGTTGCCAAGGAGTTCAATGTCGAGATGGACATGGCAAAACAAGTTGTTAATTACAACCCGCCAGGTGCCGAGGAGCCCATCGACAATGTCACAGAATATGTCGAGCGGATGCGTATCGCGCTCTGGGATACGGCATTCTACAGAGAATTTTCTATAAAAGACAAGGATGCTTACAAGGAGGGAGGAGGGAAGGGAGTGCACAAAAACAACCCCCCCGAGAAGCAGCCAAACTTTGAAAAGGCAACTTCTCGGGTTCTTTACAGATACGTAAAGCACGTTCTACTTCCACAGAAGGCGATTTTGAAGACACCAACATCCTTTGTGAATTACACTAACGCAAGCGACGATAAGTGCATGTATACCGCGGGTCAGTTGAAGGACTTCAAGAAGCAGCACTATGCTGGATGTGGTTGGTACATGGACATGGAGAAGGGCCAATGTCCCGAGTTTGAGGAAGAAATGCTCGGAAAGATCGAGCCGGAGCTTTTGAAACTCAAGAAAGCCATAGTTCCGGCAGACTCTCAGCCAGAGAACTCACGGAGTCGGCGCAAGCGAAAGACTGCACCAGCCGTCGTAACACCGCCCATTGATGCTCCAGTGCCTACAGATTCTCGCCCATAGCTGAAGGATGTGATCGACCTGCATGAAGGAGATGAAGAAGATGCATTGCCCGTTTCAAGACACCATGGACGAGATCACGAGGTCCATGCCGCTCACAAAGAGACCTCGAGGTCTAACTCAAGTCAAAACTTCGCCACTTTATATTGATACCACGAATGCATCGGATTCGATGCTCCCTTCTGCTCTACGTGGAATGATGCTGGATATACATCCCGTAATGAATCCCAGTGGCGCTCGTGTCAAGATCATCAACGACTCTCTCATCCGTTGGTGGGATGTGAAGTCAGTTGGAGACCCTTTTCCTCAAGAGTACGACGAAGCGAAATCGTTCCTAACTGAGGTACATCTTCACTAATGTTCATTTCAGAGACGTGTATCTCGATTGAGTTTTGACATTTGCTTGTTCCATTTCCACCACAGGTTTCCGCAGGTCGCCGATTATATTTTGAAGGTATTCTCGAAGTTGGACGTGCAGGCGTCGATTTAATGCTAGCCGACTACCCAGATGGAATGCGAGTTCCAGGAGTCTCCGATCCCGAGCACCAGATTCCTCGCTAGAATTCTCTTCAACCAAACTTTCTGAAGACAATTGCTGAATTTGCCTTCAGGTACCTGCATGACGACGGGGCAATCGTGATCTTCTATCCAGATTCTTATGTCATGAGAAAGAAGATAGAGACATTTACGGCGAAGTTTAACCTGAAGATTGCACTGGAGTGGAAAATTCTTAACTCTCTTCCGCTGTGCAGCCCGTCGGATCCAACACGTTTGGTAAGATAAGAGATTAGTTGTGTTTTCGTGTCTCGTTAGGCTTATACTTCAGTTGTTAATAACTGATGATAATGCTCGCCAAAGCCTTTGCTTTTCTATCTGGGATATTGCTAGCCAAAGCCCCTGCTACTGCCTGTTCGTGCCGGCAGACCTGCTGAGGCCTGCATATCATCGTGTTATTTCTCTAAACTTGTATTTTTTCTTGTAGACATACATCTCCAAGGCCATCGTTATGGTGAGGGCCCTTCCGCCTAGTGCTCGTCGACAGCCAACTCCCCTCGTTGTTAAGCTCAACCCGTTTACACCCGGTGTTGACCTCAATAAAGAGGACATGTTATTCAACGCAATCGACGATCAGGGTCTTCTTCGGATTGGAAACCATGGAGGGGTCCAAAGCAGCGCACTGAGCTGTTTTTTAAACCACTCATATATGGGATTTGTCCGGAGAGAGGACTCGTCCTTGACTTTGGAGCAGCAACAGGTAGGTTCTCATTCCATTGACAACATCCTTTACTCTCAACAGCTACATGACTGACTATTCATTTCTTAACTGCAGGCACATCCGTTCAAGCAGAGCTTTCCCTCAACCGCAACATTTTGGCACTTGAGGGCGACCGTGAGATTTTCAATGAGGTGCTTCTGCCACTTACAATTCCAGCACCGCCATCCTCGAGCACACCAGCTGTGCCAACCGGAGGGCCTTTGGGCGACGAGTCACCAATCCAAGCCGCACAGCGAGATGGATTCTGTGAGTCGCACTTCGTCGTCTTCAAATTCCATTCATTTTAATATTTTGATAATATATTTTGATCATGTAATGTGGTTGCTTGTGCAGTTTAGTGAGTGTATTTGACACACTCTCCAAGCTTCAAATTAGCCCTCCGTTATCGTTTACACTCCTCTCATATGCAGAAGGCTTAGCGGAAGCTTATAGTACTGTGTTATCAGACTCTTCCCCTGATATTGCTACGCTTCCTAGATATCATCCGGGTGTGAAGCGCTATTTAGACTTGAGTGCATCAGAATCTGACTCCTGAGCACATTTTGTTTTTGATATTTTGATTATTATATATTTATCTTATATATATTTTTTCTCTGGTATTCATGCTTCAATTATACTTCTGAACTCACTCTTTCCTGTGACAGCCTACCACCGTTGCGACGAAGTTCAAAATTGTCCATTTCTAGGAGAAAAGCACTACACAATCAAGTTCATATCCATGCACTGGATGTGATAAATCGAATTATTTTGGCACTTGCATTAGATGCAGCTGCTGATGTAATTTAGAAAATTAGTAGGCGCAGACATGGTTTCGAACGCAAATTTCTACTATGTAATGAAACCTTCAGTGCAAAAACAATATGGTAGTCCTCACTTACTAGTTCGAAAGCCAAACACGTAGCCTTGATTCGTAATCATGTTTCGATGGCACTCGCCATGTCGTTAGTCCTAGTGCTTCCAATGTTCCATTCCTCATATCTTTCAGCTTGATGCGTAATTGCGCGACGAGGCTTGTGTCCTAGGTCCGCCACTCAGGTCGCGAAGTTGCTCAGCAGCCCGCGTTTGGATTGTGCAAATACTAACTCAGGTAGTCGCGTAAGTGTACATGCCTCGCTCGAACTTGGGCCACTCAGCGCCCTAAACCATGAATAGTAAACTACAGTTGAAGTGTTAGTTGTTGAACTCCGCCTCCAGTATGAGCCCTGATATATGCTCTGGGTTGCAAAGGAAGCAAGCCCAGCACATGTCGTCCACCATGTCTCCTTCAAGGGTGTCGTCACCATAGTTCCGAATGATGCAAGCCGCACACCAGCTTAATACGCAGCAGCTACACCCGGTGAGGTTTTCTGTCTGTCCACACCAAGAGCATGTAGCCACTTCCACCGCCTACACAAATCCAACCTTGAGAGCACCGACTCTGGCAGATTGATTGCCCTACAACTTCACACCTTTTATACACGTAAGTCACTACTTCTTACATTATTCTGTCCGTGACAGTGGCGCACAATTCGATGCTGCAAAAAGCCACACATCCCACACACATTATAACATTCAACTCTGGATGATAATCGACGTCCTCCAAGCTCTCTATAGTCTCTCCGCAAGCAGTGCAAATCAGTGTCTTCTTTGCCATTAGCATCTTCTGCACCTGCGAGCACAAATTGAACAACGGAAAAGCGAATAAATCCACAATTGCCAATCGTCGAGCGATTCAAAATAATAATTTTGACACTACACATATCGTCTCACCCCATCAGGTGCCGGCGGACCCTCTCTCGGCGGCAAAGTGATAACGGACTGATTTCACAATAGAGCAAGATTGGCTGCGGTCGAACTCGTGCCACTCACCGCACTAAACCCTAAATCACTCTACTAACACTTGCCGCGCCGTGCCGTATTAGCCGCCTTACTTATAAATAGTAGAATGCTGATGTCAGCCCTAATTTAGTTACTCCTAGAAATATTGTTATGAACGTAGTACACCACAATTATATCAAGATAGACCCCATATTTATAATTTCATTTCTTGGAATCTGAATATTTTGTTACCATCGCCGACACGGTTATAGGGTTTTTCCACAGATTTGCACACTACATGTTCAGCCTATTTCCAAAATCTAAGACTGATAAAGTGTCCAATATTTTTTAAAAAGTCTGCTCACGACTAATTAAAAGTCTGCTCATCGCTCATGGCTCACGGCTCACTGCTCGCATAACTGCAATCCTGTATCACAGCATGGTTGGGAGTCTTTGCAGCAAATTCCCAGTACTCTTCAATGGCCGCAATCCCTCTGATGTGAATTTTGGAACTTGTGCCGTAACCTCCTCTTAGAGTCTTCTTCTCAAGTTTGATGATACGAGCCGTGACAGGAATTACTATCAAATTATTCATGCGACCCTGCTCCATTAATCTTCCTTCATCCGTGTGCCACCATTTTATGAAGCCGCGCCGGTTTGGTTCCTGGAATACGGCCTCATCGCTTGTTGAAAAGCCTCGGCCGTCAATATCACATACCTAAACTCCACATCATTCGCTCGATTCGTTCTCTGGTACCTCTTCAATATGTCGACAGCGTTCCAGAGAGCATCTATCCTCCATCCAATCCGTAAATCCACGCTTATCGGTCTCCGGTCTCCACACCGGATCTGGGAGCGCTTCCATCATGAGGTCCATCATGTCCTCTTTGAATTTGGTAGGAGCTTCCTCTTTGTATCTCACGTATTTGCTGAACAAACGAGAAAGACTGTTGGCCTCATAAAATCGCACAATTACATTCTCCCGAAGAAAGTTCTTGCACTCATTCGATGGGTGCCTCCACCGCTCAAGATGAGAAAACGCCCCCGGCCTCCAGCCTCGATTCCCCCCACTGCCTCCAACCCCATGTTTTGGCATCTTTTTGAAAAAAAAAACAAAATCTCCCCCCTTACAAACAGAATGACTTCTTTTCTCCCCAGGATAAGGAGCCAGTGGATGAAAATTAAAAAAAATTTCAACCTACAGCCACTCCGCACCCTGAAAAGGAAGGAAAGAAGTGACGAGGGTGGAGGACCGGTCGGCCTTATGTAGGCTGCAGTTGCATGGCCGACCGGCCGACCTACATCCGATGGTCGCTGACCGACCGGCCCGACCGATCGGACGGCCGGCCGCGACCGATCGGATAGCCGACGGAGACCGCGACCGATCGGACAGCCAACGGAGAGCGCGACCGATCGGACGGCCGACGCCGACCGCGCCCCATGCGATGGCCGACCCAGACCGCAACCGATCGGACGGCCTGCGGCCGATCAGACGACCGATCTGTCGGCTGCGACTGATCCGACGCCGTCGACCGGGCGGTCGGCTGTGGCCGATCAAACGGTCGTGAGCTGCCCAATACAATCGAATGGTAACCACCTATACTCACAACACAATTTCAAGGGCTAAGATGCGACCTCCAATTCAATCTGACCGTTAATAAATTTACTATTGTCATAGTAATTCCAATTTATCCCCCGGACGGACGACCCAACGGTCCTAGACGGACGTCCGTCCGACCAAAAAAACTCAAAAGACGTCCGGATTGACATCCCTAATTAACATTGCATTGTCATAGAACATGCTTCTAGAAATTACAAACACTTACACACTTACTTGACGAAGGGATGAATACATTGAGCCGTTTGAACAACTATGGCCATTTTGAACCTCACAATAATCTAATGACTTCATCAAGAAAGTAAGAAGCGTCCACTTAAACTGCGACACTCATGCACACATAAGAGAAAGCATATTTCATCCGAAGGTCTATAAGAGAAACATAGTTGAATTAATGCAATCTTAGATAAGTTATGTTTTATAAGCAAATAATATATTACACATTTGTGAGAACAAAAGAACATATAAGTGCTTGTCAATGCTTGACTAAAAAATTTGGGAATAATATCCGAATTGCAAAAGGTTGTTCAACCACTATGATTGCATGGACTGCAAGAGAACGGTGTCAGTATTCGAGATGCTACATGTTAATTCCAGACTCACACCAAAGTTGGGACCGGACTGAGTGCGCACTCCATTGCCATACATCGATCTTTGAAAGTTGGGGAAGAATCTATAAAAACCTCAATTTCATTGATATGACATTGTTGTGCCAAAGTGTCACGTTTTAGAGTGTTTATAAAGCGGAAATTGACATACCTTTCTTTGGTTTTTGACCTTGGTAAAGCTATCAAGGGGAAATATTCCAGAACGGCCACTGAAGAAATTAATGATATTGGCTCAATGCGGCTATCAATTTTGATGTTGTTTAATTTATTAAATTAGTAACTATTTACTACATAGTAGATAAAATAAAATCAAAATTCTTCAATTGATAAAAAATTGACTTTCTATTATTAGTAGTTAATAGTCTTTCACAAAAGAATCTTAACTTTTTCCAAGTCAGTTGAATCACATTATAAATCTGTAAATTTTTTTTCTAATCTGTTTTTGTTTGTATATTTTTGGGTTGTTTTAATCAAGATAACATGACTCTCAACTTTAATATTTTGACAAGACTATTCTTTATAACTCTCACTTGGTAATAGTTATTCAATTTGTAAAAGGAACTATAAGTCCATCAATGAGGTATGAATATAATTTCTCTAAAAACTTAATTTCATACAAATTAAATTTTGTCGGAAGGAGAAAAGCATCAATACATCAATTTAAATCAAAATAAGTACACTACATAAAATTTATTAACTAGTGTAAGAAGAAGATTTATTTAGCGCTATTTACTGAAACTTGCACATATGTTAGTTTCATCTCATTTGAGATTAGTGTTCAACATGGGCCACCTATGCAATCAATGCTACTTCTCTTTATATTAATCTTCACAATACATTTTCACTTACAAGATAAATTTGCATGCTTTGACATTTAGTGTTATGCTTTCAAGATAAGTAGTTAGGCATATTTCAAGATAAGTTTCCAGATAACTTCCAAAATAAGTTAATCTCAAGATTATCTTCCTGAGGATGATATGTTTTTTATATTATTATTTTAACACAATGGTATTTAGCATAATGTACCAGAAATTTTCACATTTCACTAACTTCAATTCATTTGAGATTAGAATTCAGTTTGGGCCACCTTCAGAAGCAATGCTCTATGTCTTTATTTCATCTATTGTTTCAATACCAACAAAAAGATATTCTTCTACTTAAAAGAAAATTTGCATGTATTAACATTTTGTGTTATGCATTCAAGATTAGTATTTTAACAATACTATGTTTTAAATTTTAGTGTTTTAACATAATGGTGACGTGTGCCATCTAGTGTTAACTTCTGCAATAAACATTTCTTTCACTTATCAAACATAATGTACATGAAGTAAAAAATAAATTAATAAAATTTTTAATGCAATGTTAATCACTTTAAGCCTCAAGCAGCCACTATAAGCTACAGGCAGACACGGGTAGACAAAGGCAGGCACGTGCACGCATTGCACTCGTTGGTGGTTTCATACATTGGTGATTAACAACCTGGAAGCGAGAGTTTTGGTAAGTTTTGTGTTTCACACTCTATTTTTGGGATTATTTTGTTACTTCAAAGTTTACATAGTTTGCTTTCAACAAAGTGCATTGCCGTAGAATGTTGTGCGCTCATAGAAAACTCCATCGTAATTTTTTTGTTGTAGTAGCAATTGTGAACTCGGATGCTCATTCAGCCTGTGCTCCGAGGCTGTTTCAGCTCCAAGGTTCCTCCCTCAGGTTCTACACACTGTACTCAAGGCATTTGATTTTCAAAGAACGGCCTTCACTTCATTCTAGAAATTCTCAGTTTAGTTCTGCTTCATTGGAACCCTACATTAGTTCAAGAGCGTTGGTTTTAGTACGAATGCGCAAAACGCTAGTTTCAGCAAGAATTTTTTGAGTACTTGTTTAAGTAGGGGGTTAAGAGCTTCCCCAAGTCCTGCAACACGTGTCATGGCTGTAAGATGTGGTACTATCAAACGTGCTAGTGATACCATGGTCCTTGAATTGCTATGGTAGAATTTTCTGAATTTATCATCAATGCATTCACTATAGTAGTTGTGTGATGTAATTTCTTGGAAGTTACCCCAATGCAAAGTTTATCTTAGTAATGCAACAAAGGTTTGTGATGTTAGCATGTATAAGTTGATTTTGGACTACTATTTCATATATAATATTGTACTCATTTTGTAGTAGAGGGCTATCACATTGGGCGTGTTGAGGTGATCCGGCGGGTAAATTGAGTGAAGAAATTGTCCTAAGCGGGCGGGCGTGCCTACCCCCTTGATGGTAGGGAGCATGAATGTTCTGTGAGTAAATTATTTTGCTATGAAAAACCACGTGGAATGTGACGTTTAGTCCATTGTGGCGTGACGGTGGGTGTCGGAGGACAAGGTGGGTGCGGGTGGTATTTGGGCAAGTGCCAAAAGTGCAGGGCGATTTCACTTTGAGGTAGGGTTTTTGGAGCAGGAAGGTGGGTTCCAGAAGTGGGTGGGCAAGTTTCTGAATCGGAAGGGTGGGCTCTCGGAGTGGCAAGGTGGGTTCCCATAGAGACAATGGGGTTTTGAGAGGTGTTGGAGGGGGTGACTTTATGGCAGGGTGGATTTCTTGGAAGTAGGGCAGAATTTGTGGATTTCTTGGGAGAAGGGCGGATTCCTTACGGAAAGGGCGGATTTCTTGGAGGCACAACGGAGTCCTCGGAGGTAGGGCAAAGTCCTTGGAGGTAGGGCGGAGTCCTTGGAGGCAAGGTGGAGTTCTTGGAGGTAGGGCGGATTTGATAATGACTAGGTAGGAAAGGTAATGGTAAGCGGGGTTCAAGGCGACAGGATGACTAATTGATTGTAGGGCGGTTTTAATGGCAGAGGGTGGTACAAGGCTAAGATGATAGATGCAAAATTAAATACACAAGGGGATTGTATTTTGGTGAAAACTATAAATATCAATATAATTTATGTTGAAAAACGATACATTGAAGATATAAGCAAATTATGTATTTGCAAAATACAAAACCAGACCTTTTCTATTGTTATCTCATAAGCTTATACATTGTAATAGACCAATAGTTGTATCTTAGAAATAACTACAATATTGAAGAGAAGTTTCCAAAAACCCATAAAGCTAATATAAGTATATTTAAGTTCTTAAAACGGCTTGATCTGCGCAACCTTTGGGTGCATGTAGTGGCCAGGATGTCGGATCATGTCTTGCATAAAAACGTCATCATCTTCGGGCACTTCATCGCAGTCTAGGTTGCCGTTGTTGTTTCTGCGACATTCAATATTTGCTTTGCCGTCGCTACCACTTGAAGGACAAGTTGACTGATTCCAAAGAACGACAATTTTGTTGCCATTGAGGTTCTCCTCGAGTCTAATAACCTTGTGTCTCTTTGCTTTGGAGTATTCCTCATCTCCATTTACCCCTGGACTTCTAGAGACAACAAACGGAGGTGTTGATGAAGTGTGTCCAAAAACGTATGTATCTAGAAATAGTTCCCTCACCCCTATTCCGGACAAAGAACGTCTACTTGGCCTAGAAGACAATACCTCACCATCATTTTATTAACCTCGAGCTATATTGTTTCTACAACCTCTAGGCTCTATGCGGTTTGTAGTGGGTGCTGAGCCTCCTTACCCTCCGCGGTGACGGTTCCCTTTAGGATTGCTAGTGCTTCCATGTATTGTAGCTTGATTTCTTCCTGTTATATGATAGATAGGGGGCCTTGAGATAATAGGAGGTCTACTACTGAACCTTTTAGATTGGCCCAGGATCTAAATATTTGCTTCCAGGTGTTGGTACAGTAATCTGGGCCTCACCAAGGCCTACATTTGGAGAATTGCATGACGACGGAGTGCGAAAAGGAGAACTTGCATTCCATGCACCTTGATCTGAACAATTAGCCCTTGATCGTCATCTATTGCATCGTCATCAACATAATATTTTCTTGCCTCCTCTAGGTTATTCGCACCTTCGACTCAAAGATTTAGATTTGGTCCTTACTCTCGACCATTCCAATTTGCTTTCATGTCAATTTCCTTATCCTCCTTAGCGGGCATTCCATTGAACTCACAGTTATGTTCATCCACTGGAACTCTGACGAGAGCATCTGAGTCCAAATTCTCTAAGTAGACATTTTCAGTATACCATAAAAGTGGATTGGCCTCTGGTCTTTCTCGTAGTACAGATATATTGGTGTAGATATACACTAATGTCTGGGCCTTTCCTGGGGCCAAATGATTTTGGCTCTTGTTGTGCACAAATGAGTAAGCACTCCAGCTACGGTCACACAAACTAGCTGAACATGTAAGAGACACTATGTACTCTGCAATTTTGGAAAGAGCTTCATCTCCAATCCTATGCCACCATTAAGAGGGAGCATATTTGCATCACAAATGTTGAGAGTCATGTCAGGACTATATGGCCCTGTTCCTTTATTATACTCTTGTAATTTGGACAAGTCGACTTCCAATTTTATAGCCACCACCTATTTTGATTTGCGGATTTTACAGTGTAGCACACGGATTGCTATGCTATCTTGTTTTAGCGCAGCATTCTCCTTGAGGTATGAATGCAAGATGACAACCGCATACTAAAGGTTGGTCTGTAAAATACATGGTCTTCTTGGCTTTGAATGAATCCTCTAATACCGTTGTAATATCAGATTGGAGGCTACATAATAGATCTTCAACAAATGTACATATTTTTGTAAACCATGCGTTATGAGCCACGTCTTACCCATCGCCAATTCAATGCTATCAAACACGCGCAGTGCCTGCAACACATCATTTGTGATGTAAATGAAATTCTTGCAACGTTGTTAGAAGACCACGTCTGCAATGGTGCATACGACATTGCGCAAGTTGGTGGTTGTCCGCTCTACTCCTATTTTGTCTTTGAATGTATTGAAATAAGCCTTAACACGCGGATGGTCTTTCACATGCTCTAAGACCAGCTTGAGTTTCACGAGTCAGTCCAACATCAACATATTAAGTGCAAAGCGTGTCTCCGTAGGCACCACAATTGACAATCTAAGACTAAATTCCCAAAATGTTGACATTGTCGCATGACGGTTCCCACAACTTCCTCGCCCTTGCGATAGAGTCCTTGAATTTGTGTATCTTTGCCTAATGTTCCAATAGGAGATCCAAAGCATGTGCCATGCATTCTTACAAGAAAATCCATGGTACTCCTCTATGATACATTTTATTACTCCAAGCATGTTTGCCGCATTATCTATACACACTGTTGTCACATTTTTAGGTCCCACCTTTTCAATGAATACCTTGAGTTTGCCAACTATATATGTTGCAAATTTTGTCTAGCCTCTTGTGTCAATTCTTCCAAGAAATACATCTCCATGTAGGCATGCCATTATGACATTCAATAGGAGTCTGCAATTAACATCGTGCGAACCATCAGTGCATATGGACACACCGTAAATTCTTTTTCCAAATTCAGTTTTCCGCTCAATCTCCTTCTCAACTTGCAATCTGCTCGGTCTTATGAGATTAGTCCTGAACTAATGATAAGACAGAGGACTGTAGCTAAATCTTGCCTTGGAGGTTGCTAAAACCGCCTCATCAGAAAATGAATTTCGAACCAAGTTAAATGACATATTTTTGTTATATAAACAATTCGCCCACCTATCATCCAATTCGTTCTTCTTTGCAATGTTCAAAGACGCTTCTATGCAAAGTTGACGTTCCGCTAAAGACCAACTCGAATTTAATGCGCCGTGGTTTTGTAATATAGGGTGCGGACTGTCACGCTCTTCTCTCACGGTCGCATCCATTGCCATTGTATTTGAACCTGCACCCCTCACTCCACTCCGATTGCTCATATCAGCAACTAAACGGCATAAAGAACTTTTCGGAATTGTTTTGGAATGCCCTTCATAAGCAGAATCTCCACCATACATGTTCTACCTAACTCCTTCGCGCAAGAACTATACCCCCACAATTTGCAAATTTGCAGCAAATATAATAAGAAGGAAGGGAATACACGCTCCTCTTGATCTTTAGTCTGTAACCAAACTGCATAAGTGCACGTTTATGTTTATAATAAAATGTTGTCTTGCAAAAAATACAACAAACGTTCCCATTATTCAAAAATTTCAACGACAAATTCTACTCTCTTATTTGCTACAGCTGGCTTTCCATCACATCGCCAAGTGGTGGATGATGCCCCTGGTGGCCATTACGGTGTATCAAACAAAATCCAGTAACACAAAATATTAGTTTGCACTACTGTACTGCCTGAACCAATTTCACATCAGCTTTGCAGTAAACCAACGCTCGCCGCTACCACTAAAACTTCCAAGGAGCCCAATTTTAAATGAATTCCAATGTTGAGGCCAAGGTAAAAACCGTGCTTCAAAGTTGCCCATCTCACCTCCTTTTATACATGAATGAGAGAAGAGGGTTATTCTAGAGGAAGGCGGGTGCCATTTTAACAAGGCGAAAACCTATATGGTAGATCCAATTCATGTGTGGCAGAAAGGTGCCAATTTGGCATGACGAGTGTTTGTATGGTAGGGCGGGTTTCGTAGCGATTGAGCGGGTGCGGCAAGGAAATGCAATGCGGCAAGGAGATGTAATGCGGCAAGAGCGGTTAGGCGAGTGTCGTGAGGAATAGAGGAGGAGAGAAGAGTGCTCAAACTCTCCCTTCTCTTCTCCTCCCTTCTTCATGAACTTGGATTTGTTTTAAGAGATGGGGATCTCTTGCCAAGGCTCTTGGGAGGGTAAGGGGGGGTTCCACGGGGATGGGAGGGTCCTCTACAACACGGCGAGTTTCTCGTAAAAAGGCGGGTGCCCTAAATGCAATGGAGGTTTATTGGGCGTGTTTCTACGCCGGATTTCCCATGCCAGGGCGGGTTCTTCATGGAGTAAGTGGACTAAGGTCTACTTCATCCCAATTCACCCTCTTATTTAAACTTTGTGCTACCACATTCCAAATTTTTATTTGTCTTTGTTATTCAAAATTGGAGCCACCACACTCTAAATCACCTCTCCAATTCTTATTTAATTTCTCGAATATAAAAGCTTAGAAATGCAGCTTAATAATGATGCACTATTTTCTACCAGACGCATAACCTTGAAAGAATAAGGAGAAATAAATGTAGCTTGCGTCGCGAAGTCGACAACCAAATTTGGAATATTATTGCTACTTTGAATTTAGTTCACTCTTACCAAATATGGACAATCATTTGAAACTGTAAAAACGTAGGTAATTATTAATATAGTAATTAAACTGTAGTATCCATTGTCAAAGTATCTATCTTCATATACTTAGTTATACATGTCTCTAAACAATTAAATACTTTAGAATCTCAAAAAAATCAGATTTATTTATAAATCCAAAGAAATTAAATATTTACAGTTTAGTACTTGGAAGTAACTATAGTTCATAATGATTAAAAGATTATCATTTAAAAAAATTTAAACGAGTATGGTAATAGTAACTTTCTGCACAAATGATGACCTAATGGTGTGATTCTCTTACAATATTCTGTATGATTCCATCATTTTCATAGAGTCCTTATTGGCTAATAAGGTATTTAAAATTATTTTTTCTCCCCTCTTTTCTATTTTCCTCCATTTTTCAAAGATCTAGTCACTTCCACCACTTCTAAGTAAATCAGGAAATGTAGCTTTGATATTTCAATAAATCTTTTTGGATGGTTTCATAATTTTTTAAGGGTTCTTATTAGCTAGCCTAAATTAGGGATGTCAAAAGGAAAAATCTTAAGTTTTTTTGGGCGGACATCCGGACGTCCGTCAGGACGTTTGTCCTTGGACATCCAGACAGTAAACGTTCAAACGTCTGGGAACTAAATTGTAATTATTACGACGATAATAAACTTTCTTACCATTAGATCGTCTTTAAGCTAGCATCTTACACGTTCAAAGTTGATCTACTTAAGAGCGACCAAGAAAAATTGAGCCGTCCAGCCGTTGGATAAGCCGATTAAGTGTCCCAGTGACCATAAGATTGGATTGGGCAACCCACAACGGTCAAATTGATCACGGCCGACCTACCGGTCGACAACCGTCGGAACAGTCTTGGTCCATATATCGGCCGCAGGCCAATCGATCGGCGTCGCCCGTACAATCAGTCGCGGCTAGCCAGTTGGCGTCGACCGTCCGATTTAGGGCAAATAAACCACGACCTATATAAGGCCGATTGGTTCTCATTCCTCTGCACTTCTTTCCTCCCTTCTCAAGTTGCCGGGTGGCTGCTGGCTGGCAAGTTTTCTGAATTTCCCACAAGCTCCTCATCCACGGAAGGAGAGAAGTCTTTTATTCTGTAAGGGGGGAGATTTTGCTGTTTTTTTAGAAAGTTTTGCTAAAGTCTTGCACCACTTTGTGACTTGGAGTATACACGTGGAAATTACCTCAATCAAGATGCCAAAGCAGAAGAAGCATGGAGCTCGGGAGTTTTCGAAACTGTCAACTCTTGAGATACCATCAAAAAAGTGTAAGACGTTTCTCTATAAGTTCATTGTAAAATTTTATGAGACCAACAAGCTGTCAGCATTGGTCAGCAAATATGTGAGATATCAACACGAGGCCCCCTTGAAATTCAAACTTGACATATTAGAGCTGTTATCCGCCATGTTACCACGAGAACCTCGGCCGGGGAAGCAACGCCGCGGAGTTCAACAGCAGCGCCGCAGAGTAGAGTCCAGGGAGTACGTAGTGCAATTAGGGTTTAACTCATATAAAACCGAGAATGCAAAGCATGGTTTAGTACTCTTCATGTTAGAGACAATATCAAGATTGATAGCCGGAGCACTTGTTAGCACTTCAGCCGGATTGGCTCTATACTTCTTTATGTTAACACGAATTGTCACCTTCTTGTAATTGTCTCATTCCCTTGTGTTATCTCTCTCTCTCACTCTCTCTTGCCTGTGGACGATCACACGGTTAGTCGGCGATGGGTATCTTTTGCCTTGGAACTATTGCCGTGGACAAGGTAGCATACGCGGATAATACAGAGTACCACGCTATTGTCTTTGGTTCCCTACTTGGGACACTACGGGACCGAACCCCGTCTACGCGCTGATCCTTGTTATAAGTTCCCAGAGATCTATACCACTGAGGCCGTGGATCGCAACTCTACTGGCTGAAAACCCCCGTCCAAGGATATACTGAGGACACTTTTCCCCCTCGCATGATATTGAGTGACTCACCACAGTGTACTTACTGAATTCCCCCCCTTAAATTCCCCCCCTAGCTAACATTTTGACAACGGATGTTCTTGGAGAGGATACATCTGAAAACCACAAAGACAATGGCCCCAAAAAGAAATGCGCGGACAAGGCTGCAGAAAATGTCGTGGAAAGAGCCGTGGACGTTGAAGAATACATACAAGAAGAGGAAACTAGAGATTTTCTACAATAGATGAAACAAAAGATGACAGATGTGGCTAAAAAGAACGCTGCCACGAATGCCAAGTTAGAATTGCTTAGCTTTCAATATCAGAACCTCAAAGGACATGTGCAACTCGAGGCGATCGCGTCCACGCCACATACTGCAGGAGGACCGGTAGACGCTATAAGGTCTACCACCATACTCCGGGACAACCACACGGCAACCACATCACATACCTCGGAGTTACCATCACCGTCACGCACAATAGCACCCCTAGTGGCACCTGCTGTAAGCCACGGCTCGTTAACCTCGACGTGTATACCAAGTTACCCAAGATACCATATACTATCTTTAATGAGTCCGGAGATCCGGATTGGCATATTATGCGTTTTAAGGTTATTTTTTGTACTAATGGTGTTGTTGACACGAAGGATTTACAGAATTACTGTTTTTAAATGCAAACTAGAGACATTTAAGAACTAATTTGAAATCCCAATCGTATTTCAAAAACTTAATTTTATCATTTTATTTAAATTAGTGCATTAAACTGCAGTCTAAAGAAATTCACTTTGAATCCAATTATTTATGATTGTCTTAAAATGAATTACAAAAGACTTCTTTACTATTATAATTGTTTAAAAGTCTAAATGCAAACTTTAGATCCTTAAATGCAAACTTAATACTAGAAGTACAAACTTAGAACCAACAAGTACGAACTTGAAACCCGCCAGTATAATTTTAAAACCCGCAAGTATTAACTTGACACTTTTGGTCCTCTAGTACAAACTAAGAACACTCAAATATTTATTTAGGATCTAAACTGAATTTTAAGAATCTAATTTTATGATTTTATTAAAATTAATGCATAAATCCAAAGTTTCCACAATTAGGATCGTATTGTTTATATTTTCATTTGTGTTGATCATAATTCACGAGGAAACTTTATCGTCCAATGTGACGGGCGACATTGTAAAATTTGAATCAAGCAAGAAGAACCTCTTGCGCTTCTACTACATCGCCTTCAATACCGATTGCTTCCATTTCTTGAAAAAAATATGAGGAACGATGCTTAACTTGTTTTGAATTTCAATTTCGCATACCTAAGTTCGCATACGCAAACCTAAGTTTCTTAAGATAGTAAGATACAAAATTACAAAAAAGATATTTTTGATTCTAAATATTCAACTCTCATTAGTAAAACGTGCTTCATGTTTCATATACACCAATCCTTATGTAATTATTCTCTAATTCAACTTTATTACATTATTGACTTTTATTAGAATAAACTTTTATAAGATCCTAAATCTATTATAAATGTTATAATTTTCACAAACTCGTGAAGTTCAATGTCCTCTCACTACAACCTGCGTAGGTTGGTATGCTCATAACGTTATCAACCTTCATTGTTTTAAGTTTTCACATCTGGCATATTGCATAGAGATTATAGTCCGTGCTTAGAGTTATTTACTAATTTGCTTTACTGTTTGTTTAAAATGGTTCAATTTCAAAGTTAGGATAAGTTTTTCCATAACAACGTAATTATCTAATTAAAAAGGTTAAACTTTAACTTATTTCACCTACATTAAGTAATTTTGTATGCAATTAGCATATTGTTAGCAAAGAATAGAATAAAGTATTAACGCACAATTAAAAATTGCATTTAATTTATGTATGACGAATGCACATGTTTACCAATTTACCTTTCCTCATTTAGTAGGGAAATATCCTAATGGAACAAAACATTATAAACATTCACATTCAACTATTAGAACTGATAGACATTATATATTATTAAAAAATTCAAAATACAATAGATTATTCTATTGATATAATAACTATTATTTAAATATAAATTAATGTAGTAATATAGTATATAATAGCATATTCAGTAATAGTTAATATACTTTAGTAAGAAATATATTTTCGTATAGTACAATATGGTAAAACAAAACATATTGATATATTAATCAAAAATTAATCTAAACATGTTATTCTTTAATCAAAAATTAATACTTAAGTAAAGAATATACAAATGAAAAAGTAATGACGATTTCACATAAATATTGTGCTAGGGTAAACATGGCACATGTATACAAATAATGAAATTTAAAATTTAATGCACAATCAATACATTTAATTCTCATAGCTTAATATACAAATCTCCTAAAATCAAATGTGCCATTTGCAAACATTTTACAGTAGCAACTATCAGATTGATTCAATGAAAGAACCAAGCGCGAAGCGGAATCAAGTAGATCAATCCTACAATGATCTACTTGATGAAACGGAGGCTGCACCACATTGACCGGAAGAAGAGCTTCCAAGCGATGCAAACAAGCGCAAGAAAGAGAATGAGCGGGAGGATTAGCTAAAGTAGCATGAGCAAGGAGTAGGAGCACAAGACATCAGCGGAATAGCGAAAGGAGATGTGCGCGGGGAAAGTGGAGAGTGCGCTACGAGATTGAATGCGTTGCGTGAGTCCTCAATTAGAGTACAGAATTTAGGCTATAGAATTTGGGAATTAAGGTTTTGGTTAATATGTTAAGGGTTAAGGATTAAAGGTTAATTATTTTTGAAGTTAAAGAATAAGGATTGAAAAGTAAACATAGAAGTTAGATATCAACTTTATGAAAAAAAGCGTAAATGCGGATACATTCCAAATTTTTGAAAATAACTTTAGAATACTATAATATAAAAATCATCTTAGCAAAAGAATTGAAGTAAAACAAAATATTATTATGTTTGAATATTACACATAGAATACTAAACTTCTAAAATATATTTAGTCACTGAATGTTAACAAGACTGTATTTTAAAGCAATAATATTATACTTTAAATATCATATGTGGAAATAATAGACTTAGAAAAAATACGTAATAAACTTATAATTTCTCAACTTATTCACTGTCTAAATACTTATATGATATTATATCACATAAATATCTTGAATATTATGTTTATAATGGCCATTTGTAGAATATCACATTCAACATAATTGAATATCATACGTAATACACCACACCTAATTAAGTAGAAACTAATCTTATAGAATCACATTTAAATAAATTGAATATAATATATACTATAACTGTTTCAACGTGTAAGTATTAATCTTTTAATATTACACGTAATTTAGTAAATACGAATCTTACAATACTTCACATCACCTGTCGAATTTAATCAATTAAGCATAAACGCTAGTCTTAAAGGCTTAGCAAATGATAATAGCGTCCAGCATTTCACATGTCAATTCACCTAAATAAACCTAACAATTGTTAGGATGAAAATATGGAAGTAAAACAAATAAATTCACATAATTAGTGTATCAATAAATCTACTCCCATTTGAATACTGTACCACAACTTTATGAAACTTTTCGAAGTTTTGCGTACTTAATTTAGTATAAAGTAAAACTAAATCATTCAAGACTATATGAATCCAAGGTACACGACGAAAACAATTTGTTTTCCCTCTGAACATTTATTCAGTATAAGTTTCATGTAATTTAATCATTTTCATGTTTTTCTCCCTATACTCTATTTAAGGTAATCTTGTAAACTAAGGTTCAAATAACAAATGACTCTATCTCTTTAACAACTAGATTGAAGTTTATTTTTCTCGTTGTGTAGACGGATGAATTGTGGTAAAGAATGTTTGCAACAATAGTAAAAGTTTTATGGTCGAGCTAAATGGTCTTCTTCACTCACATGCATTGTGAGCGTGCCGAACAGTTTACCTGATGCCCATTTAGCTCGACTCGAGCTAAATGGGCTTCAAGATAACTGTCCATCACTCACTCACGATGCACGTGTATAATAAAGACCATTTAGCTCGAATGGAGCTAAATGGTCATCCAGCTTTAACTGCGTCGCGGTGAGTGATGAACAATTATCTTGAAGGCCATTTAGCTCGAGTCGAGCTAAATGGTCATTAGGATATTTGTTCATCACGCTCACCTCGAAGTTGTTGAAGCTGGACAACCATTTAGCTCGACTCGAGCTAAATGGTCTTCTTTTTCGACATGTTTCGTGGTAAGCGTGATTTACAATGATCTTGAAGACCATTTAGCTCGAGTCGAGCTAAATGGTTATCAATGTAACTGTCCATCACTCACCTTGACACTGTTGAAGCTAGATGACCATTTAGCTCGACTCGAGCTAAATGGTCCTCATTATTCACGTGCATCGGGGTGAGTGATGGTCAGTTAACTTGAAGCCCATTTAGCTCGAGTCAAGCTAAATGGTCATACATTCTCAATGGTCGTAGACATTTGTGACTGCAGGTATATTAATTTACTAGTTATTTCTCATGATTGTGTGTTTATTGCTGGCATTCAGGTAATCATGGAATTGAGTGAATCCAATGGCGACGGAGATTTTCAGCGTCTTTTTTCCGAGGTATTCGATTTACTAATTCTGCTTAATATATTTTTGTCTAGAGTTTATCCATTCGTACTAATTCGTCTTTGTTTGTGGTCTTATATGATTTGGGTGGTCCTTCCGAGCTTGTTCTTCCGGACCATTTAAAAGATTGCCCCGGAGTGCCCAGAAGTAAACGGGTTACAAAATTTGTGACACTTCTCAACGATAGTGGAGACATTGTTGGTGAAGGCATTTGTCAGACTCTAGACGCTGAAAGAATGTTAGAGAGTAATGACGAGCCCGTATGTGAAGATCATGTAGTTGTGCAGATCGTGAAGTGCTTGAATTTCAACTTCGTACCTGCTAAGACCATTTATGGAACTAGGAGCTGGAAGCTCAGCCATGCTATCCATGAGGGTTGGTCACTACTCGATCATTTACGAGTAGATCAATTTAACGTCGCTCTTTATAATCGCGATCATCCAAAGAGAAAGGGGGTGCGACCGTATGAGTTGGGACATCATAACTCACGATCCTTAAGGACCAAGAGAGAAGAGGAGCTCCTGACGTTAGATTCAGTCAACTTGGTTGCAAGCAAGATTTGCTACATCAAGAACTCTTGGCAACCTTTCCCTCGAGAGAAAATTATGGCTCTCCGAAAGCAGATGTACGAGGCGTCGGGTTTTAAATTTAAGTCACATATCAAGATAGATGTTTATAATCGTTTTCCTCAGGCATCGGACGGCACGATGATGGTAAGGACTGAAGGCATTAACGTTTGCGCGCGTACATGGCAACATATAAGTGGAGTTCCGATTTCAACATTCTACAGGAGGAAGGCAGAAGCTGCAGCTGGACTACGTGCTCGCCACCATGGCAATGTTGGTCAGAAGAAACCACGTTTGCATGTAAAGCAAGTTGTAGCTACTCTGAAGACATTCATTGACAATGCTGCTGATTATATGCCTCACACGACGAAGATGTTGACATCTGGTGAGAAGGTTGTGTTTTGGTCCTTGCCGTCGTTTTTTAGATGGAAGGATGCCATACCTGGGATCACTGACATCAATGAGAGGTTGGGCTTGAAGTCCATTTCTTAGAGCACACTTAGCAGGATTAGGAGGTCAAAATTTTATGAGTATTCAAAGAAGACGCCGGGGGACAACTTTGCTCGTTGCTCAACCTGTGGCAGGATGGAGACAATGATTAAGTTAATGGTTCCTGATTCATGTAAAGAGAATATGTGGATCAAGAAGCTAGAGGAGCATTTGCATCATCAAGAAACGCATCATGAGTATTATTATTCAAATCGTTCTCTTTCTATTTAGAGGCCGAGAGATGTACTTTGTATAATACATGACAAAATGGATCTTGCAAAGACTACGTGCCCTGTATTTTCACATAAAACAAAGGCAAATGATGCATTAATGAAGCTTCCAATTGTTGTGACTAGCATGATTGCGCACGGGCATAGCGATGTCCGGTATGCTCGTTATGGGCTTGATATTTATCCAAGTGATTGCAATCACACTGTTGGATCAATATTAAAGCTTTTACGAGATCTAGGAGGTGTTCCGATCTCGTATTCGAAATCATTATTCGTAAATTCAAGGTCGTTGCCTTTATTTGAAGCTGCATTGTTTGGAAAAGAAGGGTGTTTGAACTCTCTTCTACCTGAAAGTGAAGTTTCTGGGGTCGTGGAGCCTCTACCTCCTCTCCTGCATGTGCAACTGGACAATGCAGCTTCTGACAACAAGAATAGATTTATGTTTGGCTTTTGGTCTCTTCTGGTACACATGGGTGTGTTCCGTGAAGTGTATGTCAATTTCTTGTTAGTTGGACATATCCACAAAGATATTGACGCCCTCTTCGGACGTTGGAGCATGAATCTCAAAGAGAATGACTTTCTCACACTTCCTCAGTTGATGAAGTCATTTATGGATGCAGAGTCTTTGCCGGTCATTCCTCATTTGATGAAGGAAATACCTGCTTCAAGGGTTATATCAAAGACTACATTGGTTCTAGAGATGAAATTCTAGTTGGGCATTCGGAGGGTCAGCAATTCAAGTTTTACAAGCATGACAATGGATGGCCCATGATGCAGTATAAGATGTTATGCATAGACAATGAGTGGTTACCTTCTACTAATGAAGGTATAAAATTGTGGAAAGAGGACCGAAGTACAGGAAAACCATTGTTACCTACAGGTGAGATGAAAACTTTGGCGCCCATTCCCATGAAGAACCGTGATGACATTGTAAAAGGCATTGGAGGGTTTATTAAGATGTGGGAGACTTCATGTGCGGAGGACATATCTGGAGAATTTGGTTAGCGTCATGAATTTGTTATTCGCTATTGGCGAGCTGTGAAGCTTGCGTTGGTTGAGCCTATAGAAGTGTCTTCATTTTTGAAGAACGGGTGTTGGCCTTTAACTCGAGTACCCGCGACACGAGAATTCTTAAATACTGGCAAATTGCGAGAGGAATATGGGCGTGATCTGCACATTATCAAACGGTTGTGTGATAGACCAAGAGAGTCGTTTGGAGTTGGTCCAGATGTTTTTGCTGAAATTATTGTAGCTCTATGTCCAGCCGATGGGGATGCTCGTCCTTTCTAGATTGCTAGGGCTTTAACTGATTTTAATGTTGATCACAATTATCCAGGCTGTATTCAAATTGTAAGGTTAAATCCCGGTCTTCCGGTTCTAACTCACAAGTCGGGCCGTGGGGGAGGAATGCAAACAATTTGACCTTCCAAGCAATGGACAACCTAGCAATCTTAGCGAATCTTCTCAACCTAAACTTTGAAGTTCGAAATTAAATTGGGCAGCGCTTCCGCGCTTGGTCCCAAATTCCCTAAATTTTAACCTAAATTTGTAAATTCAGCATAGAATTTGGGCAGCGCTTCCGCACTACCATTACTCTTAGTGTACTCTAGCATTCAATCATCTAAATCAGCAAGGCAAGCGAAGCACAACCATTCCAATCCAAGGCCAACACCAAAGACAAGAGCATGCAACCCAATTTAAATCATCACAACCAATTTTTGGGCAATGAAATTGCCATTTTTTAGGATAAAGTTCACAATCTCTACTATGTCTAACCACACAACCAAACCAATTGCAAAAAACACAAATATCAAGGAATTGAGAAGGGATGGGCTCCCTTCACGTTGTCTCCGACCACTGCTGGACCCTCTTTCACTCCAGCTGCCACCACGCCTCCATCCTTGATCCGCTGAGGACGAGCCTAGTATTGCTGGGAAGAGGGCTTGGAGACGCTTCCAAATCACCAAGGCTCGTCCCTCCAATCTTTGTAGATCTCGAGTTGTCGCCCTTCAAAGTTGGCCTTTGAATCTGCCGCTACAGCCGACCCTCCTTCGCTCCAACTACCACCACGCCTCCGTCCTCGATCCGCTGAGGGCGAGCCTAGTATTGCTGGAAAGAAGGCTTGGAGACGCTTCCGAATCACCAAGGCTCGTTTCTCTAGTCTTCGTAGATCTCGAGTTGTCGCCCTTCGATTCTGCTGCTACAGCTGACCCTCCTTCGCTCCAACTGCCACCACGCCTCTGTCCTCGATCCGCTGAGGGCGAGCCTAGTATTGCTGGGAAGAGGGCTTGGAGACGCTTCCGAATCACCAAGGCTCGTCCCTCCAGTCTTTGTAGATCTCGAGTTGTCGCCCTTCAAAGTCGGCCTTTGAATCTGCTGCTACAGCCGACCCTCCTTCGCTCCAACTGCCACCACGCCTTCGCCTTGACGCTTCTACCTACCCAAGAACACACACACATTCCTCTTTCCAAACCCCTAGGGTTTTCCTTCACCAACAACTTCTTTCCAACAAAACATGCACACCAAACTAGATCTAAAACCGATTGCTACAAAAACCACAAGCAAGAAGATTCAAAAACGGCCCTAAAAAAAAACAAGATCTAGATCTTAGATCTCCCAAAAAACCTTCCACACACACACACCTCTCCACACTAAAACATCACCTAAGTAGCCTAGATCTTAACCATTTTTCTCATAGTCTCTCCCACACACTCACACATACTCTCAACCCCCAAAAACTAGAACCCTAACTTCCACCCTCTCTCCCTAGTTGGAGACTTGGATGGGGCAAGTTTCATCCATTTCGCACGGATGAAACTTGTTCATCCAGCATTTCATCCGCAGGGTTTACTAATTCCCTAGTTTATTAACTAGGAGGAATCTTGAGCATTTATGAATAATGATAAAGTAATAAAACATAACCCAAAAACATGACTTGAAACCTAGACGCAAGTTAATATTCCTAATTTAGGATAGAACAACCAACCACCGGGCCATTTAAGCAAGACTCCTCCAATTATCATAGAAATTCCGGAACCCGAAGGAATTAGCCTAAATGTCCCCATTGGGTGTTTTGAACATAAAAATATTGGTCTAATGCTTATATATAGTGTTTCAAACAAGCGTGAACCGTTTCGGCGGTTCACACAAATGCAATATTTTCAACCTGCATCAAAAAATAGTGTTGTTCAGGAAACCTATGCTGGTTGGGATACAAATAAGACTTTCAAATGGACAGTTGAAGACACTCACATTCCGGAATGGCTTCATGCTGATGCTATTTTTACGTCATGGAAATCAAGTGCAAAACTTGGCTCTCGGCGTCCGATTATTTCATTATCGGAGCGTCAAATCGACATCATCAAACAAAGTATTGAGCGGTTCGACGGTGGAGAGGAGTAGCCTGACATCCCTAGTTTATTTGGGCATGCCAATTTAGCTCTAGTCGAGCTAAATGACCTCAGTGCAGTTTGAGCTATCAATTAATCGTGTCGTGACTTTTTGCCAATAGATTCATCTTAGAAATGCACGTAGAAGTCCTCCCTCTTTGCTAGCGGTTGATATCCGTAGTTAAGTATTGGTACAGTTGTTGTGCCTTAAAGGTCAACGATTCAAGTGTTTGTAATTTTTCGGAATTGATTGTCGATTCCCAGTTTAATTGAGTTTATCGTTTTATTGTGTTCTTTTTGCAAATTTGTATCGGGAGGCATTTTGCATTTGTTACTTTCATCATCTTTTGTATTCAATTTAGCTCTACAACACGCGCGTTTAGCTCTACAACACGCGCGTTTAGCTCGATACATATGTTGGAATTTAGGTCGATTGGTTTTTGAGAGTTTGAATATTCCCATTATAACGAATTACGTGTTGGATTAGTTGTGAGGATGTAATGCTTGCCTAAGTGTGGGTATTTGTGTGAGTAGAGTTTAAGTGTGGACGTTTCCGCCACGATAAACATAAGGGAAAGAGTCTTTGTACATCCCCTCTTGCAAAGGGATACCCTTGCCAAGCAAGGTTAAACATAGTTTGGGAATAGTACGGTTGATGGTTGGTTGTCTTAGCAATATTTGGTCTTGGTCACTTCACAGAATCCCTGGAACAATACACGAGTCACCTAAACACGGGTATTACACTAATAAACGTGTAAGAGAAAGCAACGTAGATACATGGCATCCGACAGTATGGTCAAGAAGCAGTCGTGCATTTAGCTCGAGTGGAGCTAAATCCCTACGCAGATTATGACATCAGTGTAGACTTAGCAGGACTCAAGCTAATTGCTCAAGCGGACTGCTGAACTTCAAGCTTTATTTTGTAACGAACTAAATACTGTGCTTTTAGCACGCAGCGACCTAAGTACTGTGCGTTTAGCAGGCAGCGACCTAAACATTGAGCATTTAGCAGGCAGCGACCTAAACACTGTGCGTTTAGCAGGCAACGACCTAAATACTGTGCGTTTAGCTTGTAGTATTGAAATTACCTGCTGTGCGACCTAAATGCACAGACATCGAGCTAAATGCACACTTTTAAATTAGTTATGAAAAATGAATCACCCGGAGAGGTCGCAAAATGCAAGTTCAAATGCAAATGCGTATGGTAATGGCGTATCCGAAGCGAATGTTTGCAAGTGAGATCACGAACAAATCCTACCGCAGTCGAGCAAACAAGCCGAGAAACAAACCGGAGTAACAAGAGCGGAATGGCAAATGTGAGAGTGCAAATGAGCTGCTGTAGCTAATGCGGAAAGAAGGTTCGCACGAGGAAAAACGACCACGAAGCTGCTGTGGCTAATGCGACAAAGAGCAGGAGCAGGAGGGCGAGCAGCGTTTGCGCGCAGAAGAAGATGGCGACGCGGGAGTAGTGGCGGAAAGAATGGCAGGAGAGGCTTGCCGGAGCGAGGTAGGAACACTAGGGGGAGGAGTGGCACGCGAGGCGGGAAGCTGGCTAGGGGGAGCGAACGGCAGAGGAGCCATGGCTGGCATGGCGGGAAGCTGGCTGGAGAAGGCAAACGACAGGGGAGCCCTGGCCGGCGGGCGGGAATCTGGCTGGGGGGGCGTGGAGCTGGCGCCAACGGGCGGCGGGCTGCCCTGCTCCTTGATGGCAGCGTGGGGCCGCTGCTCGGGCTACCCCGAGGTGCCCGCTGCCCGAGATGTATGGGGCGCAAACGCTGCTCGCCCTCCCAGTATTCTCATATTATTTTCTTTGCACTTACAGTACATTCATCACATCCTTATTAGCTACCGCATGTGTTAAAATCTTGTGAATACCCCTTTTGTGCTCTAATATTGTCTTATTTAAAGTTCTTGTGATTACATGTGAATTATACCATATAGACGCGATACTCGTATCCATATTTTTAAAATTCTATCGTTTTCATATGATTATTATTTACAAGGACGCGTATAACTCTCTATTTACTTATGTATTTGCAATAACACCCGTACTTGTATTCTTATGGATTTAAAAGATTATAAATAAAATAAGCTACATAGTTTTAATTTTCATATTGATTTTAGAACACTTTAACACATATCTTTGGTTCATTTAGCTAATTTAAGTGTTATTAAATTCTTCTATGCTTTTATTCTTTATTTCTTTATTACTAAAAGTTATAATCATTGCGTGTAAATCATGATTGATGTATAAATGAAATTTTCCTAGAATTATCTTTGTGTTTCCATAATCTCCATAAAGTGATAATGACTTGGTTCAAGAATTAAAATCATATTATCCTTGCGTCTATCTATATTTCCACTGTTGTTCAATATCATGATAAAGTTAAAAACTATAAATCCAATGGATAAAATAAATTACGAATGAGAATAATTTAATTAAAAAATTAAAAACTAATTTTGTAATGCAACTAACTTATTTGTTTCAAAATTATCTATTTAGATTTTAATTATACATAAGCTGATAAATAATTTGTTACTCTTTCTAACACACTTTGTAACGATGACCTAAATAATTCACTATAGATCAATCTTAAAATAGATCAATTAAAATAACTCAATTAGAATCTCAGAATAACACATTCAAAATAACCGAATACTATACCTAGAATATTCTGTAGATATAATTTACGAGATACTAATCTTGCAATATTTCACATCAAATAACTCAATTATTATTTTAGAATATTTGTCTTAAATATCTCAATCCTAATCTGAATAAATCAACTACTAATGAAATTCTTGAATACTATACCTAGTATACTAAACTCAATTTACTTAATATTTATTTTAGTATACTACACAAAAGTTAGTAAATAATTAAGTTAACGAGCCTCAACTTATTTAGTACTAAAGTACTAAACTTAGAATATTTCAGTTAACACAATTTTAATCCTAAAATACCTCTGTTAAGAATTGTTAGTAATATACACAGAATACTAGACGTAATTTTCCAAATACTTCTGTTAGAATAATTTGCTTAAAATAAATGAACTGAAAAATTAGAATACTACTTTTAGAATGTTTTAGTACTATTCTTATAGTACTAGACCAAATTTGGTAAAAAATTCTGCTATAAATCCTCACTTTATTTACAAAATACTAACCTTGGTATATTTTACTCTAAATATAATGCAACTAATATCTGTATTTAAAAATCAACTATTCTAATAATATTTTCATACTGGAAACAATGTAAGAAATATTATATCAAATGTTATTAGCGTATTAAGATTATTAAGGCTATAAATAGAATTTAAATATTTATTCTTATAATTTTATGAAAAATAAATCATTTATATATCTTTAAAATAAGCAATAATATTTTTGGAAGAGATTTTATTTTATATAGTTTACTTTAATTTTGATCTTAGCTTATTACGTATCTGTTCATATAAATTTTACATAGATGTAACATTTTACGTGTTAAATTTATGAAAAAAATTATTTATTCACATGAAGTAAAAGTTATAATTCAAAGTATATTTCGAATACATAGACTATTTATTGAAAATAAAATTGAGCATAAACTTTTCTATAATGTGATTAAAATCAAACAAAAAAAAAAATATTTAGAAAGCATTTCAATCTAAATAAATTTAAGAAGTAATTATAATATATCTCTACAGAATAAATTTGTACGCAGTCTCTAGGGATCTGTTTTGATGATGACTTACTCACTAAGCAAATATCGTATCAATATGTTTGTTATGTGAAAATAATAATTTATCTCTCAAAAATATACAAACACAAAATATTAGTATATTTGAATTTAAATAATTTAAATAATTATTCTTATGTATTTATGTATTCTAAAATTATATAATTATAATGTTATTCTTATATAAATGACAAATCAAAGTTGTATAGATAAATAATAAACAAAATACGTAAACAGAATTTGAAATGAACAATTTTCATCAATATTTCATAAATAATTATTTAATTTTAAGTTAGATATACATCACATTCGTATTATAACATCAACTCATTTTACGAGATAATATTATGTTATATACTTACCTGCTTTTAGCTTAAATAATTAAAAACTTAATCGGATTGAAACTATTTCATCATATTTTTGCACTATAGACTTAATAATGTCTGAGATTTTGATAGTAGATGCAACTTCCGACGTATATTCTGCAGCAGTAACTTTAAACTTCTTTGCGGCAATTTCAGTATCCATACTAACGAATACATCCTGATTAAAATTTGTGACAAAAGTAGGGATACATTCGCTAGTGTAGCTCGATGTGCTTTTTCTAAGTCATCATTCAACTCGAGTGTGTTGTTTGCATGGGATCCTCTTTGAACTCCTTCACTACATACTCAGTATAACTCTGTTCGACTTTTACATTCGGTATACTTATACTATTGTGAAAGGTCAACATTTGCAAACTTTATTTCGCAATGCAATTTGACATCACCTTCACAACGCTTGACTAAATAGAAGAAAACAGTTACATGCTTAAACTATTATCTGATTGCAATCTTCAATAACAAATGAAAGCCTACAATGACGAAAAGCAAAAGTATTATCCAAGATCTCTAAGCAGTATTGTAACGAAAAGCAGAAATACCTTATCACAAATTGAATTCAAATTCTCAATTACACTTGAGACAGAGATTAATCTTGTGCGGCACCTTTAAATTAGATATCCATCTAATTCTAATCATTAGTATTACTTATTTTATGAAGTTATATTAAGTTTTAACTTTCATGCTTTAGGATTAAATAATTAAATAAATACTTAAATACATAAGAAAGTGTGTATATGTGAGACATCAAACCTATACTGTTCTTTTGTATAAAATAATTTGATCTTGTGAAACCAAAAGAATAACCAATTAAAGAAATTAAATTTTTTGGTACTGAACATTCTTAAAAACGTTGTACATTTTCAATAGCACAAATATAAATTAATATCAAAAACGGAACTGCGTAAGCTTAATAAAATCGAGATTATTTCATCATATTTATAATATTGTTTTAATTGTAATAGTTATTGTGAGTCATTAATATATGAAACTCTTTACGCCTTATTATGTTATATTCCATGCAAAATAATACAATTTATATTTATTTTAAGTATTGTTTTCCAAATTGAACACTTCTTTTTTTTAAAGACGTTAATATTACAAATTTTTAAAGTCATAGTTTATTCGACATTTTAATATTTGTCAATACGCAAAACGTTATAATAGTATTATATACGGATTTTGTAAGTTAAACTCAAGTAGAGTTAAATGTACTTACACAGTACGATTGGCTCTACTCAAGCTCAATTGTCATCTATTTGATAATCTAAAGAAGTGACCCAAAAATGCTCTTCATGCTTAGTGTTACGATTTCATACTATCACATTGCGAGATTTAAAAAATGCAACGACACAAGTTTTATTGTATGAATGAATAGATTGTGAATATCAAATAATTAAGTATGTGTCTAAGTGTATGTGAATTATATATTTGTAACATAGGTGCCAAATTTGTCTCATGTGTTGGATGTACTGAAGTTGCATACGATTAAAAATATAATAAAATACAGTGAAAAAAAATGATACCGATTGATTGATGTTTCGAATAGGTTTTATTGTTATTTACTTGTACTAATGGGCTAAAAATTTCACAAACAACAATATTCTTGAATGTTTTACATAATAATCAGTTTAAAATTTTTAAAATTTAATTGTCACAAATTTATCTATTATTCATATATATTTCAAGGTAATTTAAAGATTTTTAACTTGTAAATATATTAATAATACTTAAAATGAATAAATTTATCAGAAATAATAATAATTATTGATTATAATATCGCCAAAATATAGGTTAACATAATAATGTTTTGAAGTTTATTTGCAATTTTTTTTTATATTTTCTCCTTTAATTAAAATCTTGTATTTACTGAATTGTATATTGTTGTTTTTGAACAACTGTTCATATACACTGTTGTGTCAAAGAAGAAGCTTGTCATCCAATTTTCATTCAGCAATTAGAATTACGCAATGTACAGGATGCTGTCAGAAACCAATGTGCTGCTTGTTTTGTATGTTTTTTAATTTGCCACTGTTTGGAATGTTTTTAGGACTATCAAGTTTCTAAGAATTTCTCATCGCTGTTATTGAGACTGAATTATTTTTATTAATATTCACACGAATGTCTTCGTTATTCTACATAGCAAAAACATGCACTAATATTGCAATGCACGAATTCATAGTTTTGATCGGAACATTTTTGAGATGTATGTATCCAAGAGATTATGATATTTGCGAAGACACTGCTGATCAAATGATTATGACTAAATCACAATACACATGTCCAGCTCCAAAGAATTTAGCAAGGCTCGTCGCTTTGTGCGGTGACTCAATTATTAAAAATAGATTTCAAAAGCGCCGCACGGAGCATGTCGAGGCCTATAATCGGCGCCAACTAGCATTTGTTTGAACTCACGACATAACATTTATATATTTCTACGTACTGAAGTAGATATCCTCTAGAACGTGATAGTTGTCCGCCTGGTTGAAGTCGTAGTTGCGAACGTAGTCTTGCACAATTGCAGTATTAAGATAGAAAAAACATAAAGTTCCCGTTTATTACAAAAAATGAAGCGGACAGATTACACGTGACTTTCTCTAACTGCAGCAGCATTGGCATTGGCATGACATTTAGCTGAACGCAATTGCAAAATCAACATATCCTGAAGCATTGAGTTTGTGTGAATCTTAATCAGGATAGGATCTTATCTCACTTGCTCGTCGTCATCCTCTGAATATTCTTTTATCACATTCATTATATAAAAGTAATGTTGAAGAGATCAAGATTCTATGCGAGCGGGCATAAAAGGCATTTATAAGTATTTCATCAATTAGGATAATTTTATCTTGTAGTGTGCACTTTTAATACATTCTGCTTACATTTCTTGAAGGAAGTGAGGCACGACACTCGACTTGTATTAAGTTTGAATTTGGTGCGAAAAGAGTGCAACTACTTCCGAAGATTTTGCATTCTTCTATGTTCAAGAATGTCGAAACACCACTACGGCTACGGTTACAGGCTGTAGAACCGACAAATACAGCGTTTTTTCCTATCAATTTTGCTCCTGCTACAACAAATACACATTCATAGGCCAATTTAAATTTTGACAGATTAAAATATACAAAATTTTGAATGTTTTTTTTTATTCTATATACTCGACTGTGATTAGTAAAACAGGCTACCTTTTTGATATACACCGTTGCTTATTTAATTATTTTTCAATTCAACTTTATTATATAAGCGATTTTTATCAAAAGAAACTTTTATAAGATCATAATACTATTATAAATGTTATAATCTTCACAAGGTTATCAAGTTCAGTGTCCTTTCACTAGAAGCATACGTAGATCAGTTCATGACGTTATCAGTTCATGACGTTATCAGTTCTTCGCGATTTGACTCTTCACATCTGTCATATTGCAATGAGATTAAAGTTCGTGCTCAGAGTTTTTGAGCGATTAATTTCACTATTATTTCTTGATGTTCACGTTCATAAAGGAATTATGTGATCATGTAGAAAGTATCGTATTGAAGTGGATTATATTGAGAGTTATAAACAGTTCTTACAATTAATCCCATTAAAGAAAATGAAAATATTGATTGCTCGATATGATTCATTCTCATTTGCTTCCCGTATAACTTTAGCTATTGATACTCAATCCTTATTCACTTAGAGCGCTTGGAGCGGATTTATACAGTACACTAATATACATTTAAACTTGTTAATATCATAATTAACATAGTCTAATTTAATCTTTGAATAATAAGGCAATAAAGAACTAGAAGAGCAGTTTGAAGATGAATTTTTTTTCCAGATGCTTGAAGCTGGAAGTAGTGATGTTATGGGTGAGCCCTCCATGAAGCAAAAGAGGGGTGGAAGTATAGTTGGTCGAAAGTTCGTGTTTCGTGATAGGGAAACTTATCATCAGAACTTGTACAATGATTACTTCTCAAAGACTCCTACTTATAGGCCGCTGGAATTTAGAAGACGCTTTAGGATGAGGAGGGAGCTATTCTTGAGGATCGTGGATTCTGTTGTTCAATTTGATCCATGGTTTGAGCAGAAATTTGATGGATTGGGTCGATTAGGTTTGTCTTCTTTACAAAAGTGTACAGCAGCCATCCGTATGCTTGCATACGCTATGGCTGCTGATGCTTGTGATGAGTTTTGTCGTTTAGGAGGGTCCACTGCACAAGAGTGCCTGAGGAAGTTTGTCAATGCTGTAAGAGGTTCTTTTGAGTCCAGATACTTGAGGCAGCCAACTACGGAGGATTTAGAGCGTCAAATGTCTATCAGCAAGGATAGGGGATTTCCGGGGATGTTTGGAAGTTTAGAGTGTATGCATTGGACGTGGAAGAATTGCCCCGTGGCATGGCAGGGGCAATTTCAGGATAAAGACAAGAACCGTAGTATCATCCTAGAGGCCATTGCAGTCCAATCTTTGTGGATTTGGCATGCATTCTTTGTCTTGCATGGTGGGAACAACGGCATCAATGTGCTTGACCGTTCTCCATTGATTTCCGACATGTTGCGGGGGCCAGGCAAGGACTTGAGTTTTAAGGTAAATGACCACGATTATTCCCCGCTTTTATCTTCCCACTGATGGCATTTATCCACCATGGTCGTGCTTCGTTCAACCTATTCACGAGCCAGAGGGTGAGATGAAGGAATACTTTGCGAAATGCCAAGAAAGTGCTCGCAAAGATATTGAGAGGGCATTTGGAGTGCTCCAAGCTAGATAGGAGATCATCAAAAATCCTGTGAGACAGTGGAGCCTGGAGATCATTGACAACATCATGATGGCGTGCATAGTTATGCACAACATGATTATAGAGGATGAGCACGGTTTGCATTTGGAGCCTTTTGATGATTGGGGTTTGCGTGTAGAAGCTACTGCTTTGCCATTTACCTATTATAATTTGCAATCTGGAACTAGAGAGTTAGAGAATGTCCAGAGTCATTTTGCTTCGAGAAATGACTTGATTGAGTACCATTGCAGACTTTGGGGATTAGGTTTTAGAGCATGATTAGAAGAAATAAGATGCAATTTTATTGAGAGTAGAAACGGGCATTGAGGTTAAGACCTTGCCCAAAATTTTTGTATGCAAACATTTGTGCAGCATGAATGGCATTTTGATTTGGATCAACAACTGAGTTTGGTGTACCACCAGAAATCGATGGAACTGGGGCAAATACTACATTTCTAGTCTGTGGGAACTGTCTTGGAACTACTCGTGCATCACAAAGAGGTTGGGTGTCATGAATGCATTGAGAGTCTTCCCAGGTCTCATCTTCTTCTGTCCCTGCAAAGAAGAAAATAAAATTAAATTAGAGAATGAACATAACAACCGCCACATTGTACTTCACAAAGTCTCTGCAACAAGCCCATGAGAAATAAAAAACATACCTAAGACAAATACAATCCATGCCACCACATCACCGAGACGATCAACACGTTTCCGCTTACAATCCACATCACATCAGGATAAAAAATGACCCTAGACAAATACAATCCACAACATCGAGACGATCAAATCATGACCATGACCACAATACAATCCACACATCACCGAGGCAATAAGAAAATACCAAATACAATTCAATCTATTATAAAGATGATAATTTTACAGCAACTACTAGCTTCCTAATATCACAACAGTACTTGCCGCTTCATGGAGCGATTTGGCAATTATCTATTCAAAAAAATTCAATTCGTCATACCATGGTTGTCGCATTAGCCGGAAGTACTTTCAGTCATGACACCACATCACACCAAACTGAAGTGCATGATAACAAACATACTACATGACATAAGAAACGTTGCTGGCAGAACTGCATCGTGATAAGAGTGACTTTCTGACACCAAACGGTAAGCTCTTTGGAAACTGAAAGGGAATTCACGAATTGATACATGCAACTACGGCTTTTCAACTGGTCAAGGCCCGACCCACCACGGATGATGAATGTTTTGAAAAGCGCACTCAAGTCCATGCAATACTTTCTTCCCCAACACCACCAAAGACTTGCAGTTGATGTGAACAGTATAATAATATTAAAATATGCTCACAAATCAGCGGCAGCTCTTGAAAAGTGTGACTACCACATACGTGAACTCGTGAAGGAACGAACCTCTCTCACTTTCCTTACAGTTGAGAGAGGTACTTTTTGCAAGAATATTGTAGCAAATGATAAAAAGCATACGTAGCATACCGCTTTGCCTTATCCTTTCGAGACTATTAGCAGCGAATACAATCCCCAACAGATCACCAATATCAAAAGATGAATTTACATAATGTTGGATTCAAATATTCTCTTCTTCTTACTATTTTGAAAATCCTCGGTCTATGCTGTCATACATCAACTTCGCAAAAGCTTTTAGCTAACGTGGATGCTAATTTGTACATTTTCGTTTGTCTATAGCTATTCTCGACTAGATGGAATTGCACTCGCACCGCTGGGAGCATTGAAAGATTCAGCTTCAAAGATACATGCTAAAATCTGCTTCAATGACAATAATGAAGCTCGAGAAAAAGAGGTAAGTGCGAACACACTTCAAAGAGGGAGGAGGACACAACCATTGAATGAAGAGAATTGAGATGAGCCACTTCAACGCACCCGGAAAAAAAACCCTAATTCAAGAGATGCAGATTCAAATTTGCTACAGATGTAGTCATGAAGCTCCATTAAAAGAGCGAGGAAGAATACAGAATTCAACATAAAAAATATGCAACCCTCTATCAGATTATCACTAACAACACCGGCCCATATCATCACTAACAACACCATGAAGAGGAAGACAAAACGATCACCACCGAAAAGAAGGAATAAAAAACCATGACCACAAAGAATGACGAAAAGATGATTCATGCAACATTCTGGAGAGAAGGGTGGGAAGAATTACCTGTTGTAGAATTCAGTGGCGGTGCGGAATTCGTTGGCAGCGCGGGCTGATGAAGAGGTGTGACATCGGCAGCCGGAGTTAGGAAATTCAAAGGCTCATCATCTATCACTTGGTCTGGCTGCGCCCTCGAACGTTTACATCGAACCTGACTCGCAACAAACCGTTGGTGGTCCGTTTCTTCTCGCTCCGCTGTCCGGCGCTCTGATTCCATCCGTCTTTTGATCCTCTCCTCCTCAATTTGAAGTATTCACGCGCCTCTACATCAAGGTTGTTGTCAATTGGGAGGCGAAATAGAGACAAGGCCGATTGGTCTTCCAAAACCTGCGCTTTCCTCATATTCGGCCGAGCCATTTGCTCCGCGGCTCGTGCTTGCAATTTGAGCACGATCTCTTGCCTCCCCGCCTCCAACAGGTCGTTCTTGGCGCTCTTACTTCCTTGCGGTCTCGCCGGTCGAACCCTAAACTTTTCAGCAGAGATCACCTGCATCTGGTCCTTGCCGGTGCACTCTCCGTTGCTACTACCTAGCTCGGCCATTGGCTCCATAGGTTGAGGTTTTTGCGAAGCCTTAGCTACAATATTTCGAGACCTGTCTACTACAATTCTCCGTCTTTGTACGTCGACTGGTGAATCAAACCATCGAGGGACATCCTTTATCAACTGCCAACAATGGAGATACGCAAAACCTTGTTGCTTGGGGTGCCAGTCTTTATAAAACTCAAGCGCTCGTTTCAGCACGTCCTCTAACGACGCGCCAGACTCCCTACAATCTGCAACTTGCTTGTACGTACCGCAAAATTTATTGACGTCATGTTTGATAATCCCCCATTTCGTCTCTAAACTTCTGCATGGCCGCACCGGACTTCCCTTGGCCTTCGTTTGGTTGTAATGTGTTGTGATGCGCTCCCAAAATGTCGTATTTTGCTGCCCATTTCCACACACAGGGTCCTACGATACAGCTAGAAAACTGCGACATAGTCCTCGCTCCTCCTCCGCGCTGAAGTTCTTGCCCTTCCTAGCTCTTCCCAAATCAAATGTTGCCATCGTGGCATTGACTGCCGCTACAGGGAGGAGCAAGCGCTCACGGCAGAGAGGAAAAAATTTCTGAGACCAGGAGAGTTATAGAGAGACATGGGAGATTGGAGGGAGCCACGCATTGCGTGTTGGAGCTTGCTGAGACTGCCGGGCCTGTGAGGTGCCGTTACATGGAGCCGTTACCGTTTCAATTGGGTATGCTCTAACAATCATAGATTTTGAATTGATTTTATTTGGTTAAATTCTCTAAAATAATTAAGATTTGTTTTATAATTAATTAAAGAGTGTATAACTTAGAAAATTAATCTAAAATGTAATTTTTTTAGTTAGTAATTGGAAACTATTATGATTGGCTAAAATCACATACTATATGATAAAATCGAAATAAACTAGAAGTAAATAATGAGAAACCTTAATATTTTCGTAAAATTGGAAATATTCTTACACTAAGAAAACTTTGTCGTGTTTGTAATTGAAGGCTAATTGTGAACAATTGATCAAATCAAATAGAGTTTTGTAAATTGGATGTCGTTTAAAACTTGACAAACTTTTGATATGTTAAGAAATAAATAAGAAATAAACTTTTTTTATTTACGTATTGCTGTTTAACCTACAGGAGCGACCATAAACGGCTTGATTGGCCTCTTCGGGGTTAAATAAGTCACAAATAGTGCAGTAAAGTGGTCTAGAGGAGATTAAAATAATTAGAAAACTAATAAGTCTAGACGTTATGTGAGTAATGGAAGTGCAAAAAAATAAATACAAAAATAGATATTATGAACTAGAGTGTTTTAGCAAACTTTAGAAAATAAAATAAAAAACATTTATTAGAGAACTAAGTGTAACCCCGGCGAATTGGCACGCCCTTTTCCGCATTTGCCCTCTTCTGCATTATCTTCGCATAGCACTTAGGTCGCGCTTGCTTTTCAGCGTGTTCAGCGACTGCGCTAGGGTCTTAGTGTGTTCGTGACTGCACTAGGGTTTGTTCTTGCTCTCTCATGCAACCATTCTTACGAGGTACGCCATTTCCATACGCGATTGCAATTCCATATGCAATTGCATTTCAATTTGATCTTGCATTTTGCGACCTCCGCGCAATTCATTTTACATAACTAGAATTACGATGTGCATTTAGCTCGATGCCTGTGCATTTAGGTCGCAAAGCAAGGTATTTCCAATTTCACAAGCTAAATGCCTGTGCATTTAGGTCGCTGCCTGCTATACGCACAGCACTTAGGTGGCTGCCTACTAAACGCACAGCACTTAGGTCGCTGCCTACTTAACCCACAACGCTAAGATCGCTGCCTGCTAAACGCACCTAAATAGATCTCTTAGCTTGTCCCGAGCTTAATAGCGGCCCTGCACTCTTAAGTCACCGTTGGCACTTACAATTTTTGCGATGAATTGCAGACATGGCTCGCACCAGTACGCCTGCTAGAATCATTCCTTCTAACTCAGAGGGAGACATCGGTTTTGGGAGTCACGATGAACCTTGTGACAATCAGGTATGAATATTTTGTGTAAACCCTAACGGTTTGTTTTCAATTCTGAAACTATATCCAGTACATGCATGGCTTAGAATTGAGCTCCTTTCGAGCTAATTCTCGTCGCTCCATTTCAAATCAGATGTCGTTCGGCGGAAGTACCATTGAAGGATACCTCGAGTCCCTAGCTGTCGAGCCCTCGGATCTCCTTGCTTGTGCTGCCGCGGAAGTCCGCGGATCACCTTTTCCAACAATCTGGAACTAATCCTGCGCATCTCCCCATCTGCAATGACACATTCATAAACTCTGTCAACTATGAGGAGTCCCACCTCTTGATCACGCTTCAGGCAACGTACCTCTTTGGCTTCGTGTTCACTATCGTCTTTCGTGCAAACAAAGTGCGATACTCGCACGACACTATCAGGGCTTACATGGTCACGAAGACGGAGGCAAGGCTCGTAAACCACATCGTTACAGGCGTACTGAATCTTAGCTCTAAGAAGAATTTCGTTCAAACCTACTAGCAATACTCCATGAATATCTGGAGTGCCTTGAATGATCACGAAAGAAGCAAGGCCAAAGGCAAAGCTTCCGCACGGAAGACACTTGTGGCTGCTTTTGAAGAGGGTACCGGGTTAGGAAGAACTTGGTCGGGTATGACCTCCATTGAGGCAACCCTTTTGCCTTCGAGGAAACGCCGCAACTCGAATCCCTCTCAAGTTAAGAAGGGTAAGAGTTCTAAGAGTAATTTGGTGGGCAGTACTCTTACTTACCTGAATCCTTTTATTAAGCATGCCACAACCGAGAAGGACAACGACTACGAAGCAGCAAGTAAGACTCTCAAAGATTTCTGGGAGAAGTGCGAGCCTTGTTACATTTGTAAGATTAGGCTCAACGTGTCAATCGATCTCCTCGTGAAAGCTGATGCGCGGTACATCGTCCGGAAGCTTGAGTCCGCTGGAGTTCTGCATTTCAAGAATATCTTGACGAAGGCGATCAATTAGAACTCAAGGCAGATCATTATCATCATGCCGATCATCGCTAAGGCTCCTAAGACATGAGATTGGGATGCACTACTCGCTTCAAAGTGCAACTTCCGTGTCATCGATAAGCAGCATCACGTTGAAGCCGTGAAGGAGCTGATCAAGGTGGCTAGAATCTCAGCGGATAAGATTACCACCTTGAAGACCTGGCAGACCCAGATTGTGTGGCATTCTAACGCGAAGATGATCATGGACGTGTCTATTATGGTAAACAAGACCAACAACGCCGGAACATTCACACCAATGTGGGTCACAAACATCTTTGGTGCGATGAGTGTTTGGTTGAAATACGGGTCGCCCGCGAAGTGTGGTCCAAACTTAAGTCCGGTCGTGAATCGCTCGAACAAGCTATCGCTTGACATAAGTATGAGGTAGGTCTTGCATTTTATGTTATTTTTATCTGCAACACAATTTGCCTTTTAGCTCGATGCGAGCTAAATGAGCCTAGCGAATTTTCATCCCTTTTGCTCGATTTATGGCGTTAAGCTCGACGCGAGCTAAATTTCAGGTCTTTAGCTCGACGCGAGCTAAATTTCAGGTCTTTAGCTCGACGCGAGCTAAATTTCACGCGTTTAGCTCGAGTTGAGGTAAACGTTTTTTATCATCTCGTCATGTCTTTTAATCAATTCGCTCTTTCTCTTCAGGATTTTGAAGAGGCCATGGTGAAACGCTTCATGAGTATGAACATCAAATCACTCGACAAGCTCTTGAAGCCAACGGACCTTCTCAATGAATTGGAAATCATCACTACTTCCGAGGAAGTATACCCGCTGTGGTCCGACGTTATCATTGCAAACGGGCTAGGAGAATTCATCGACCCCAATACTTGCAAGCCTTTCAACCGGGCGCATGACTGGGTGTCGAAAGCCAAGGAGGCCGTCTTGACTCGCGATACCTTTAAGTGTATGTAAGGATTGGAGGAGCATGACTTAAAGACACTAGCTCAGCATCTTCTGAATAAGACTCTTAATCGGGACCTACCGTATCCCAAGGTGTCCTTGAAAAAGCCGAAGGTCACTTACTGGGAATGCGTTTCATTAAAGATGTGGATGGAGAAGCGCAAGAAGAATAAATGTGTTGCGAGAGAGCTGCACAACATCAAGCCATCACTAGGGTTAATCGACAGTGCCGATAACTTTGTCGTTGAGAAGTGGAACCACTTTAAGTCCGAGTACAACGTCAACCGGCAGACTATGTCCATACTTCTTTCCGTTCCCAAGAACACCTTCTTCGGCGACTACCGCCGAAAGAGGACAAAGAACAAGAGTTCAGAGGAGATCTCTGAGTACGCAGCGGAGTTCTTCAAAAAATTCCTCCAAGTAAAAGGGAATTTTTTGCTGCCAACCCCGGCTCTACGCACACGAATGTTTAACGCTGAGACATTCCAATTCAGGGGCTGAGATAATAGATACAGTTGGGACGATAGTAGATGCGTGTTGGGCATGATCGGCCTCAGATGCGTCCCAGGCCACAGTACTAGAGTGGACAATACGTCCAATGTCCACTTCGATGACTTCCTAAATGCTTGGAAGGATTTGGTGTATGATCCCTCCATAAAAAATCCTGGCGTTTGGCTTATCATTACGGAGACCACCGATCGGAATTGCTAGGTCGTTGTGTATTTCAACGCATTCAAGGATGAGTACAAGTCGAAGACTGTGCAGTACGCTCTTGCGAGCAATGAGCATTTCAACGGTATCTTGGAGGGAAAAGTCTTGAACAAACACCTCATTCCACTCTTGTTTCTTGTGAACAGGACCCACCAGGTAGCCGATCTATTTGATAATATTCTGGAGAAATTCCATGCCCCGGAGTTGCCCCTGTACCGGAAACTAGGAACTTACAGGGAGTTTGATTTTAGCACCAACGAGAACGAGTTGCGCTTAGAGTTCTACATTCCCATACTGCGAATTTTTACAGTTCTAGGATACAGATTTCTGTCGATTATGGTAGGAACAAAGCCCATGCATGCAGGAATAGTAAGTTTGACATTCATTTGGGCGTTTAGCTTAATCTCACCTAAATATCTGTTTTTCGTTAAGTTCTCATATGCTCTTTCTGTTCTACTTGTCAATTTAGCTCGGCTCGAGCTAAAATACACTTGATTTACTTGACGTTCTTCTTACTTGACTAACTCAATGTTTTCATTTCACATATGCTTAATCTTCAGACTCATATTGTCTACGAGGACGAAGATGAGTTCGAGAAATACTTAGCCGTCCGAGAAAATAGTTTTAATCTCGATCCCAACGACTTCCGTGTAGACGCCAATGTGAATCCAACTTGGGTTTATGGTCCAAAGCTTGGGTGCTCACTTGAGGCTGGGTTTACCCGATCTGCTCGTCGTGGTTGTAGTGAGGCATCGTCGACTGGTAGTCGTGCTTGTCGTGGTGAGGCATCCTCTGCTGTCGTGGCTCGTAGTGGCAAACCATCGTCTGCTGGAGGTGGCGATCCATCATCTCTTGGTTGTGCTCGTGGTGGCTGTCCATTGTCTGGTGGTCGTGCTCGTGGTAGATCCATCATCTGGTGGTCGTGGAGGCGCTCCTTCATCTGCTGTTTCCTGTCCAGGTGGCGCTCCTTCATCTGGTGGTCGTGGTCGTGGTAGGCGTGCTCGTGGTCGTGGTAGGCGTGCTCGTGGTCGTGCTTGAGCATCCAGGGGGACGTCTAGCGGGTGGGCTTTTAGCGTTGAGCTCATACAGAGCGTCAATCCCGTTCAGAGGAATCTGCTGGTAAATATATCCGCCGATGGCAACGTTGATGACGTTGTTCCACTGGTCGACCGTCGACGCTCCTTGGCCCGCGCTATGGATTTAGCTCAACTCGAGCTAAATCCCCGTACGCTCCTTGAGGAGACACTAGCCTCCACCGGCCTCCCCAATAGTCTTAGAACTTTGATCATTGTCGAGAGACTTGCACAAAGGCTTCAAACGATGTTTTTCGGGTCTGAGTCGAATAAGGAGGTCTTTCTCGGGCAAGAGAGAATGCCCAGAGATGCGGCTACCTCCGATAGTTCTGACGAGGAGAACGTTGAAGAGGGCACCGAGGAGAGTAGTGAAGGCTTTGACGAGTATAACACTATTGATCCCTCTCCCATGAATTTGGGCGATAATGTCGTCTCCTCCCCGGCTCCTACACCAGCCCCATCGCAGGCGGCAGCAGTTGCTAGGAAATTATCGCCGCCTTCCACAGTTGCAAGAGAGTCATCATCACCTCCGCCAATTGCAATGGAGTCATTGCTGCCTCCGCTGTCTGTGGTGCACCCATTACCTGCTCCTGCCCCTGTAAGCAGAAGGTATCTGTTGATCCCCTCATACATCTGGGTCTAGGTCCCCTGAAGGAGGGTGAACCTTCACAACCGCAAGTGAAGATTGAGTCGTATTTTCCTCCTCCACTCTCGAAGGATGCCAAGCGTACACAGCGTAAGAAGGAGAAGGAAGAGAGAAGGGCCGCCAAACGAGCTGAAGAAGAAGCCGTAAATGCAAGTCGCGAGGCGCAAAGGCTTGCAGATCTTGCTAGGTTGGAGGAGCAACGGTGGGCAGATCAACTTAATGTTCAATCCATGTTGTCGAGTTTGGAGAGCTCACAATCCAGAGTTCTGGGCAATTTGTGCAAAATGAGGATGTTGATGACCCAGATAGCACAGATGGCTATTCTCCTTGCCTCCTACAACCCTGTCAATCAGCCTCCTTTGGCTATCTGTGGGCCTTGACTTCCACCACTCAAACTCCACCAGAAGCTCAGCATCTACGATTCCTTCAATTCTTGCCGCCATTCTTCCCGCTCCGTCTACCGCACTACTCGACATTGTTATTGAGGAGATTCGTGGTGAAGCATCTCTTCCGGAAGCTTATATCGCGAATCGGGGAGAAAACAATGGCGTTCATCCGCTCGAGGCGCCGGACCACCGGAATGACAATGTTGACTACAAAGTCAGCGACCACGAGCGAGCAGATGAAGATGTTGGTGACGACGCTTCCTTGCTCTTGGTGACCCCCGTCTTGATTGGTGCGACATCCGCGCATGAGGCTCCCGAGGGTGTTCAGGACTTGCAGGAAGATGCAAAGAGAGCGGTTCATGGTGTCCTAATCTCCCTTGACTCTGCCAACGACAAACCTGACTCAATACCAGCGACTAATTCCACGGTGAGCTTCTTATCAACTGTAGGAAAACTCGTTTAGCTCGGGTCAAGCTAAATATTTGTTTCATTGGTTGATGAGCATCTGCTCATATTATTGCTCTGCTTGTATGATGTTTAATCTTTGTAGTAATCTTAAAGCCGGCGCTCCTTGTTTTGCAGGAGTCAGGCATTGAAGACGGCGAATAGGTCTTGCAAGTTAGTCTTCAAATTATTGGATGGTGTGCCATGTTTGTAGATAGTACCATGTAGTCACATTATTCAATAAAATGAAGACTTTTTATTATATCACTTGCGTCTGGACTGCGTCCGCGTCATTCTCCTCACCTCTTGCTGCTAAATATCGTCATTCCTCTATCAAGCCGCGCCTCTGAGTACCTTATTCCGTGCACTTGCCACTAGAACCCTCACCGACCACCTTGGGTTGTGCGTCGCTGTCGTGGTCCGGTCCTCAATCACTCCGAGCACTCATTTGTATGCTTTAGCATTTCACAAGGTAACACTCTTGTTTTAATATCGTGTGCAATTGTCACTTGTCGTGGTGTAGGCTAGATTGTTCAAATCTTCAAGCAGGACTTTCCCTACATCCCTCGGTCAACCCCGACCGCCTCTGCCATCACTCAATGGACACCGGTCCATGCCCAAGTGGTTGGATGTGGTGTTGGAGTTTAACGGGGTCCTCTGTTCCACTACCCCTATGTCTCAGACGCCATCTCAGTCCGTTATCTTTCTCAATCCGATACACCCTCATGTTCTTTCCTCCACTATCCCCACCGTAGTTGCTGACACGGTAGTATACTGCCCTACTATCTGTTTATTGTAGTATACTCAGTCCTGTTGTCCTGGACTTACCTCCTTCTTTAATGTGTTAGACCGTTTCTTCCACATCCACGTTTGGAGTACCCTTCATTCTGAGGTTTTCCACGGTCTCTGTGCCTTTCCTTTCTCTAGAACTGTTGTCGTTCCCCAAATTATATTAGCCTCAAACTCCTGCGATGGACTCTTGCTGAAGAATTACTCGAAGGCCATATACCCCGACACGACTAATCCCATCCTACTTATATATCCGTGTCAACGTCTCTTCACTAGAAGGGATGCTAATTTCAACGCCTTGAACTTTATTATAGTCAATAGCAATCCCGTTGCTTGTATGGATGTTCCTCCATTGAACACTCTCTTTCCCGATCCTTGGGTTCATTCACATTAGGGTCCACCCTCAAACTCTTATTGTGAGGCTAAATCCCGATTATCGGTTTCTAGCTCACAAGTTGGGCCGTGAGGGGGGTGCAAACAATACAACCTTCCAAGCAATGGACAAACTAACAAGCCCCCTAGAAAATCATCTTAACCATTCCTAGGTGAACCATGAAGTTCGGGAAGAATTGGGCAGCGCTTCGGCGCTTGATCCCAAATTTCTGATTTTTTAACCTAAATCTATGAATCCAACCCAAAAGTTGGGCAGCGCTTCCGCAATACCCTCACACGCGGTGCACCCTAACTACTCAAAACAACATTCCAGCAAGGCGCATTCATTCAACAAAACAACCATCACACATTCATAAGGCAACATGAATCAACAACCAAAAACACCCAATCAATTTCTTGGCAATTACTTTTGCCATTTTCAATATGGAAGTTCACAAATCAATCTACTGCTTTCAACACACGTAAGGTAACAAGACAATCACGGACGATTAAAAGCAGGAAAAAGGGAGAAGAGGGCTCCCTCTCTAATGTCACCCTATGTACCCTCCGTATTATCACGGAGGGAACAGGGCATCGGTGAGACTGAAGCCGCCCTTGCTGCTAGCTTACGATCAGACTCTCCGTCAAGGCCCTGCCGCAATGGTGGGCGACACTTGGCTGCTGCAATGTAGCGGCCCTCAGACCTCGAGCATGCTGTCGATCGCTCCTCTGAACCTCCTTTTCCAGTGCTGTCCGGCACCGACGTTATCAATGCCACCGGCATGCTCCTCGTCTGGCCATGGTGCTGTGCAAATCGGTGGATCACCGAACCAAGTCGGCCGTCATTGTGCCGCTCTGATCGGCGGCGCTGCTGACAGATCGGTGGATCACCGAACCCTGTCGGCGCTGGTCCGATACCGGCAAAGTCGGCCGTCACTGTGCCGCTCTGATCGGCGGCGCTGCTGGCACCTTGGAGGCGGCCGTTCCGCTCCTCCTTCGATACTGATCCGGCGTCCTGCGCCGCGATACTATGGCCGTGCCGGCTCAGGTGCTGGCTTCGATGACGCCAGTGGTCGTCTCTCCACCTGCTACTGCAATCGCTCGTCGGCGCCTTCCGATCGTAAGCCTTTCGATCCTCTCCGCCTAGTTGGCGCTGCTGCCGTTGACCGTCGTTCTGGCGCTGTCGCTAGAGGATCGACCTCCTTGCCGGTGCTGTTCTAGCGTTTCCGTTCCCGATTTGGAGGTTCTGTCGCTGCCGGAGCTGCTGATTGATGGCGCCGGCGTACTGGGAGGCCGATCGGGCTGGTTGCCGTCTCGACTCGTTGCGAGGCTGCCCCCTCCGAGGTGCTGGTCTGTGCCGACCCTCCCTTCCGATGCCGCTCTCCCTCCCGTCACGCCTGCTCCTTTCAACCACCACAACACACAAAAAATCTATCCCCTAAATGCTACCTCAAAACATTCTAGACCTTTTCCCATGCACACACGCACTTCCCTACAATCACCCACACTTCCACCGAAAAAAAAAAACCACACACAACATGACCCAAAACTCAAGCTAGATCTCCTCTAGCACGCACGCATTCCTCTCCTCACACATTTTCCAAACAAAACTAGAACCCTAACTCTCCTTCCTCTCCCTAGTTGTGTACTTGGATGTGGTAGAATTTCATCCGGTTCAACCAGATGAAACTTGGTTCCTCCAGCATTTTATCCGCAGCGTTTTTAATTAATTACTTGGATTATGGCTATTTATTAGGATGGATCTAGGTAGTTATGAATAATGCTAAATTCCTAAAACATAACCACAGACCCGTCATACAACTTTGACACAATTTAATATTACAAATTTAGAATAGACTAAACAACCACTAAGCCCTTTAGGCAAAACCCCTCCAATTATCATAGAATTTCCGGAAACCGAAGGAATTAACCTAAATGTCCCAATTGGGGTTTCTGAACGTAAAAACATTAGACTAACGCGGACATTGCTACGGTGTGAGTGGAGAGCGGTGAGCGGTGAGCGTTGAGCCATCAAATTTCAGCAATTTGAGCGGTGAAGTGGTGTTTTTAGTAAAAATAAAATCTAAAAATAATATTTTACTATTTTTTCTGGAATATTCTCAAGAATATTCGAATATTCTTGACTTATTACCGTGGTTTAGTGTTCCTAAACCCGTGGAGATAAGGCTAAAAATTTTGAAATTCGGTGGACTTAAACCACGTTCTTCAAACGTTAATAGACATTTAAGAATTTTACAGAGTAGGCTAGCAATCAGAAGTCGATGTTATATAGCAATTTATAAATTTTTGTAAATAGGGATACATTTATTGACTTTTGTAAAACGCTGAAATCAAAATATATAAGGTGTGAAACACACGATTATAGGGATAACATATTGAACGGGTAGATGTGGATGTTGGTTTACGTAATGTGACCTTGAGGTAGTCTACTCTATAACTTGGTCTAAGATTCCCCTCTCTAGAATAATTTTCACCTCGTTGAAACTGAGGGTGGGCACGTGGATGAAGAGGTCTCTATCAATATCAAATTTGCATACCAATACCAACACGAAGTATAGGTGCTTGCAATGTCTATACGGTTTGCCTTTTCGTCCTAACTTAGTTATGGTTTTTTTGAACACCGGGCAAGAACACTCAGGGTTCTCACTAATGGTTAGTTTATAGATAGACTCTGAATCCGACTCCAAAGCGACGATACATCCAAAACGAGGTTGTGGTATCATGGTCACCTCGAGAATTTTTGCCTCCATGGCTCGAGCTGAATCAATGTTCTTCATGTGCTTCGGAGTCACACCCTTGATGCGTCGAAGAAGTTTAGACTTGCGTGATTTGGGGTACAGATCAGCCTTGTCCGGCACAGGAATATGTGACAAGTCTCTCGGTGGGGCAGAAGTATTGAATGTGCGGTTGAGAGGAAGGCGTTCCTTTTGTGGGAGCCAAAAACCCGCATTCTCCAACGCCTCTATTTCGTCACGTGTCAGATTAGTCCCAATCTTCACAGGCCAAATAGAGGGAATAGGCGGTCGACCTTGTTTCCGAGAGAACGGCTCAATCCATTTACGACGACTGCCCTTTACACAATGCTCAATGTCGTCTAGACAAAAGAAGAACTGATCAGTTTTTTTTGGACCTTCTTCAGGACGCTGCCATACCGTGGTGTAGGTTGGAGCTGCGGTCGCCTTTCCGTTCTGGACAATGCGGGATTCGAATTTCTTTTGGGTCTTAGCCAGAATACCCCAACAAGCTTTAGATGAGGATTCCTTCAAACGGGCAATGTGCCATAGACGCTCATTCACTCTCGTCTATTAGATAGCAATGACGCGCTGAATACTGGGAGAAGAAAACAGTTCCAGCGGTTGCTCCTGAACTTCATCTTCTTCGTGGATAGGACTGAGATTCTCAACAAGAGCTCGTGTGAGTCTTCTCCCTATTCGAGGACGTGAGTAGCTCACGGTGTCAGTTCGATGAGTTTCATCTTCAGCACCAATGGGAACATCAGCCTTACGTTTCCTAGAACCAAAAATCTCTGCCCCCTCCAAGTGGGCGTCACGCGTACAGTAAGCTTCTGCTTCAGGGAAGTACATAACTGCCTTGTTGAGGCAAGATGGATTGCCGGATCGATTAGCACGACGTTGAGCGGTATAAAGACGCTGATGAAGTTCTTCTACAGATGGTCCTGAACCACTTGCACCAGCTTTGTTAAATTGATGGTAGCCGACGACTTGGAGGAAGGCTCGAACGTAGTCGTCAACGGCTGCGACGTAGAGATCTCTACCCTTATTGCCAGACGTTTGCAGCCACTTGTTATGGATTGACTTCGCAAGATTACAAGAAGGCATCTCCGCGAGTTCTTCCGCCGAATATTTTTGTTCCTGGAATGTACAAACGTATTAGATCTTTATAATGAATTTAGAATTGTACTGGATACAAAATTTGAGTATATAAATCAACATAATAAATCAACTAGGAATATATAAACAATACCTTTTAATGTTTTGTATATTATCATAACATTATAGAAGCTATCATAGAGCATTTAATCAGGTAAGATATCGCATAGAAATTGTATACTTACTAGTTCCATAAATCCACCCTATTGTCTGTATCTGAAGTGCCAGCACGCAAGCCAATGACCTAAGTGTTCTAAACCAACTTCGGAGGTGGCCTTCGAGGATGCCCACCACGCTCTTATAGCCCAATATCGGGTCTCAGCCTCTTCCATGGTGCGCGCATCCTTGTACTGCTTACAGAGAATCCGGTGTTGGCCTTGCAATTCGGGCACAATGCATTGTTTTGTATGTTTCTCAAGAGACTGGGTCCAATGGAAATAACATGCGCGTTCGCGGCCTTCCATGGGGACAGCAGGGTTTCTAGAGCCGTAGATGATGCGCACAGCGTTCCAATTGGCTTGGGCACTATAAGCCATAAATCCTTGAAACTGCGGCTTAGGTACTCCGTTCCTTGCCATCACATGATTAAGGTTCTTCCAGAAGACGAGTTGAGCATCTTTGTACTCTGATTGAAAATCACAGCAAGCAATGGTTAGAATGCGTTGGTAACGTGAGTCGTACACGTGGTAGGCCATGGTAGTCCAATCAGCAACGCGTTTGACATGGTCAAACATCATCCATGCGTGGGAGAGATTTTCTCCAGGCTGCATACCGCAAACCAGATTAAAACCGCTGCCGGGGCCGACCTCGGACATCTTGAAGATGAAGACTTTCTCCGATTCGTCGCCTTGGCCAGGGAACATGTTGCGTTGCACATATGCCCAATTGCTAAGACCCCTTAGCTTTGTCATTCCATCCAGGATGCCATACCTACGCAGGTACTTGAAAGTGTAGATACCATTCCGCATGCTCGGAGAGTTTAGCTCTTTGCATTGTTCAAAAACAGGTTCTAGATGCTGGAGGGAAAGGTTGCCAGTTTCGGGGTCACCTTCGTCACGGAGAAGTAAGTTACCTACCAAGTCTTTGCTCGTTTCCATAACTACTTTGGAAACGGTTGCTTGAGGGTTACGGTCAACATGCTCTTCTAGTAACTCATCTATCTTTTTCCTTACACATCTATAATCTTCGACTTTGACAGGGTGTTCGTGGGTTCCTATATAGACACATGCACGCTCCTGACAATCTTCTCCAACTATGTAAAAGATCTTTGCAGAACAAGGCGCAACACACACAGGAGGTTCTTTGCAAAGCTTACAGACCAACGTGGATGAGGTCGGAGGCGTGTGAAAGGAATCTTTTTCTTACTCCTTCAAAAATGAATACTGTCCTAAAGCTCTCTGAAATCCTGCAAAATTTCAGACGCGCCCGAAATCGCCTTCGAAAAGCGCCCAAAATCCGGGTCCTAGATCTGAAACTGCCAACTTAGATCTACTCAAATCCTGATGGTATTTTCCTAGATCTGATACATTTTTCTACTCTCCTTGGTCTGATCTACAATACTCACTCATTTAAACACCAGATCTACTGGAATCACCTAACCACTAAATCCACTAACCTGGTCCCTCAAGCACTCATAATCGCAATTTGCATAATTACACCCAATGTAATCAATTCCTTCCTTTACTCATCAGAATCCGTACATGATTCTCGCTCCCCTCGATATCACTATCTCTGGACCCCCTGAGTCCTGAAAATCGCTCTAATGAAGATCTCCCTACAAATCCTACAACATATCCTACACACAAAACTACCATCTGAGAGCTCTGAACTGAGAGAGAGAGAGAGAGAGTGTGTGTATGAGCTTCGCAACCCCCTCTCCCACAACCCCATTCAAAACCCTAGCCGCCACCCCCAAAACCCTAACTGGCAACATTTTTCATCCAACTACCAGACTTCATCCAACCACCAGATTTCATCCATCTGACAGTTTTCATCCATCTGGCAGTTTTCATCCAAAACAGGCAGTTTTCATCCAACAGAGTTACTACAGGGCAGGACAGTAACTTAACAGTTTACTGCCCCCCCAGTAATTGCAGTTTTACTGCTCCCCTACAGTTTTACTGCCCCTCTATTCTACTACCTTAAATCCCCACTTAACATTATCCCCCTTTTAGTCTGCATATGCCCTTAGATGCTCAGTTTTAAGTTTTATGGGGTTAAACAAAAAAACTAAGGTATCAAAAAATAAAAAAGAGCAAGTCCTACTGGTCCTACCAGTAATCTGTCGTACGTCTACTGTCTAGCTACTAACTGGTGCCGCCCCTCCTGCTGCCGATGCTGGTCCCCCTCGTGTTGCCTCTAGTCCTGGTGGTGCTGGTACTGGTGGTAGAGCAGAAGCGGTACCTGCTGGTTCATCACCTGACTGAGATCCAATACCAGAAGTGGTCCCCAGGCCACTGCTGGAAGCCCCTCCATCATCCGCAAACTGCCCCCCATCAGGCATCTCCTAGTCCCCTTCATCCTCGTCATCCTCAGACCAGTACACGAAAGATGGGTAAGCCTCAGCAAACCTCATCAAATACCTGGAGTACTTGGCCTGGTCCTCTGAGTAGGCCTGAATCTGGTCCAGTACCTGCTTCTTGGTGGTAGACAGCAGATGTCTCGTCAACCCCCTAGAAGCTTGGGTAGAACTGGCCTCAGCCAACTCCACCCTCTGCCTGAGCTGCTGGTTCTCCTTGGCCAGCCGATCAAAGTCCCTGAACCTGGCACTGGTCCTGGCCTCCAACTCCAATCTCCGGGCCGTGACTGCCTCTGCCTAGACCCCCTGATCCGCCCAAGTCTGCCTCTCCTTGTCCTGGTCCTCCTGGAGTACTACCAGCTGGTGCTGAGCCTGCTGCAGCTGGTCAGTCAACTGCCGAATCTGCTCCTCCTGGGCCTGTCTGGTGGTCAACAACACTTGGTAAGTCGGTCCAGACCGGTCCTCCTGCCCCTGTAACATCTGCACCCGAGATGCTTGGGCCAATGCCACCTGCAACTGCTGGACCAACTGGTCCACTTCCTTGGTGACATCCTCCTGGTCCCCCATCCCTGCTGGTCCTGGCTGAATCCTGGTCCCTACCAAGCTTGTGGGAAAATCCACAACTGGCTCATCCTGGTGGTCCATGGGATCCTGCTCCTGTACCTGGTCCTCCACATCCTGATCCTGGTGCTGCTCCTGAGGCTGGTCCTGGTGCTGGCCCTCTGAAACTAGCTCCGCCCTGGTGGGTGTCGATACTAACACCAACTCTGGACTATTGGAGATCAGTACTGGACTGCTCACATGGCCCCTCATCCTCCTGCCATGATGTCCTCCTGCTCCTCCTGGTGTTGTGACACACCTCTCACCCTGCTCCAAGGAATCTGGGCTGGTCTCCCGATATCTGGGGTTGTTACCCATCCTCCTCAGCCGCTTGAACCTGCCCGGCTGCTCCCCTGGTCCTGGTGATACTACAGCCTTCCTCTTGCCCTTCCTCTGTCCGGGTGAAGATGAAGACTGGCGCTCCACTGAAGTGGCCTCGTCCTCCTCCTGCCTGGTCCGCTGAGTCTCAAACCCCTCTCCACTGGCCACATCTGGTGGTAGCAGTCCTGCTGGTTTGTCCGGTGTCGCATCTGGTGGTCCAGCACTGTCATCCTCCTCCTCACTGGAGCTCTCTTGGGGGGCTGGATCCACATACTCCTCATCATCCGGGAACTAGTTTCGGAGCAGTGCATCCATCAACTCTGCCCCCTTGATATCTCTGGTCGGGCTGGTGTGAATTCAGATAAGTAGCCTCCTCAAGCTGGAAAGTATAAGGGGGGCCCAGTTGTGGTCTCCCTTCCTCACAGCCTAGTACAAGTTCTCCTGTAGCTTATTGCTGGCATACTGGGAAGTCTTCTTCACACACACGATCTCCACCAGTGCCTTGACCCGCTCTTGGTACTGCTCATCAAACCCCCTGATCTTGGTTCCATCACTGGTGTGGTCTGCCCTGGTCAACCCAAACATGGTCATATACTTCTTCTCTAAGGCAGTACCGCCCTTCGGAACTGGTGATGTCCTGGTCCCCTCAATCTCCAAAGCCTGCTGTATGGTCCATGCTGTAATCTCCACTGGAATACCCCTTACTGTGGCCCGAATCGGCATGGAATACTCAATCGTCTCCCCCTTGGTGTACTGGAACCCCTCCACGAGGTCTGCTAACAGCTCTGTGCGTGGTGCAGGCCAGGTGTACTCATAAAAAGACCCCAGACCTACCTGCTCTGCCCAGTCACTATCCTGGAGGTCTCTCCATCCCTGCCAATGCTTCAAGGGAAGAAAGGTGAGCTGAATAGCTCTGTCTACCTTCCTCTCAACCCTGGTCCTCCTAGGAACTCTGGCCATGGGGTTGGTGAACTTCCTCCTGGTGGTGTTTACTGGTCCTGGTCCCTGCTCCCCTGATGCTGGCCCTGGTCCCTGCTCTCCTGGTGCTGGTCCTGGTCCCTGCTTCCCTGGTGCTGGTCCCGGTCCCTGCTGTGTCGGCTGTGGAGGTTCCTGCCCCTCCATTTGCTCTAGGTCCATCTCCTCCTAGTGTGGTGCTACCTTTGGTCTCTGCAGGAATGCTCTAAGATCCCGCTTGACTGCTGGTCTCCTGCCCTGAATAGACTTCTGCTGGTTACTTGGCCCTGCACCCTGGTTGCTGTTCCCACCTGCTCCCTCTCTTAGCTCATTTGTGTTCATTTTTAATTTTTTCTGTTGTATTGTTCTTCTCCTTACCTGCACTTCTTCCTCTGAGAGACTCCCTTCTCCCCAATCTCTCAATGTTAAGACTAATTTCGCCCTCATCCCCTTTGTCTACTTCCTGGTCCCCTTTCAACCTGTTCTGCTGCTGTGGGATTTCTTCCTGCCCCTCTTCATTTGTTCTGTCCTGGTCATGTCTGGTCCTGTCTTGATGGTCTTGACGTCAGTCCTGGTCCTGTCTGGTCTTGTCTTGCTGGTCTTGTCTGGTCCTGTCCCGATGGTCTTGACGTCTGTCCTGGTCCTTGGTGCGTCTGATGTCCTGGTCCTGTGTTCCTGGTGCATGTCTCTGTCTGGTGCTGGTACTGTCTTGGTCACTCAAACTGGTCCCTTCCTGGCCTGCTTGGTCACCCGAACTGGTCCCTTCCTGGCCTGCTTGTACACTATCTCCATTTTGCTGTTCGACCAGTCCCTTGGTCGAATCACCTGGTGTTACGGTAACAAGCTGGTCCTGGTCATAGAACCGGTAAGGCTTCAACTTGTTGATGTTGACAATCACCGGGTCCGGCTCGAAATTCTGCACTGAAACCAAAAGAGCAGTATTGTTAGGCAGCCTGTACTGGACCCTGTAAGGCCCAAACCACCTACTCTTAAATTTGCCCACATGCTCCTTGTGCCCCTTGGGGTACAAGAGTACATAGTCCCCAATCTGAAAATCCTTCCTCTTGTAATGCTGCTGGCTCCAGAGTGACATGTTCCACTGTCGAGTCCCTACCTGCTCGTGTGCATCCTGTCTGGTGGTATCCATCTGCTCCAAGTCTGCTATCCTGGCCTGTAGTACCCTGGCTGGTGTATAATCAGTCTCCATACTGGTCCTCCTGGTCGGAACTAAGTATTCCGTGGGCATCAATGGATGGAGCCCATACACCAGTTGAAATGGTGTATACCCGGTGGTCACCTTGAAAGCAGTCCTGTAGGAAAACAACACTGTAGGCAGGTGTTCATCCCAAACTGTTCTCTTCTCATTGACCAGTTTGCTGAGCAGTTGGCCAATTACCTTGTTGGTCGACTCTGCCTGGCCATTACCCTGGGGGTAGTAGGTCGTAGAAGTCCGGTGCTGGAGCAGAAAATGCTCCACCAGGTGCTCAATGGCCTCATTGATGAAATGAGAGCCCTGGACACTGACCAGTGTCAATGGACACACGTACCTAGTGAGTATCTGCTCATACAGGAACTTAGCAGTTACAGCTGCCGAATTCGTCCTTAACGCCCGGGCCTCCACCCACTTGGTAGCATAAACTGTAGCCACCAGTATGTACCTGTTACCTGACCGGGCAGCCATAGGCTTGACTGGTCCTATAAAATCCAGCCCCCATTTTATGAATGGCTCTGCTGGCATACTGGTCACCAAGGTGGCCAGTCCAGTATTCGCCATGCCTCCAACCCTCTGACACCGATCACAGGCCTTACAGTACTCAGAGACATCTTTGTGTACTGCTGGCCACCAGTACCCGGCATCCAAATTTTTCCTGGTGGTTATCTCCTGTGAAAAATGACCACCAGCATGTGACACCAAATCCCTCCTAAGAAGGAAGTGGGCACAAATTGGGCCAAGGGGTTGGGGTAGGTGACAACCCCTTTCAAGCAATGGACAAAACTTGAATGAAAGTGATTTTCTTAGCCTAAGCATGGGGTTGGAATGGTAGAACAATTCAAGCCACTCTAATTAAGTTGAACATGCCTTACTTCTCTAGAATGACTATTAATTGGGTCACCACAATCCCAAATTGCCCCTACCCTTACCTAGACACTTCACAATCAAAAATGAGGTTATTTTGGGCCCATTGCACCCTTAAACCCCCTAAAACCACATCAATTCAAATACTCCAGCATTCACTTAAGTACCTAAAGAGGAGAAATTTCAACTTAAACCACTTCACAAGTGTCCCAATTACCTCCAATCCATAGCATATCACTTAACAAGCATCCCAACCCCTAGATGTCACCCTACACCTATTTAAATTAGGGTTCCTCTTCTAAAGAGAATCGGGCAGCGCTTCCGCGTCATGCTCAAAACCCTAAAAATTAGCCCTAAGATTATGCAAACTCTACCTTGATCCGGTGGAAATTGGGCAGCGCTTCCGCGCTCTAACTCTCACCGGATCACTTTACTTTAACTAAGCAAAACTACAGCATGAACTTCACCAATTCAATCAACACAACCACCAACATGCAACTTTCCATGCATCATGCCAATCAACTCACATACCAAGAGAACAACCAAAACAATTCAACACACTCCAATACTTACAAGACAACCCATCTCATCACAATTCCAAGCAAGCATACAACTAATTATTGCTTTTTGAGGTGAATACAATCACCAATTTTTTTAAATAAGGTTCTCTAACACTCAAACTAATCAATCCCACACAAAAAAAACAAAAGATCCAAGGATTTAGAGTGAGAGAGGGGCTCCCTCCGATTCCGGATGCTACTGCTCCTGGACCCCTGGCCACAAAAATGGCCGTCAGTTCCTTGTTCTTGCTCCTCTTGGAGCAACCTCTAGCTTGCTGGAAAGATGTCTTGATGACGCACTTGAATCCAAAAGCACGTCTCCCAGTTCCTCCTAAATCTCGAGATATGGCTCTCCAAAGTCGGACCTTCTAACTGCCGCCGCAGCAGACCCACCTCCACTTGATCGGCCACCACTCCTCCGTCCTTGCTCCACTGAAGTCGCGCTTAGTCTTTCTAGAAAGACTACTTGAAGGCGCTCCCGAATCCAAAAGGGCGTCTCCCAGTTCCTACTAGATCTCGAGATATGGCTCTCCAAAGTCAGATCTTCTAACTGCCCGTTGCAGCAGACCCACCTCCACTTGATCGGCCACCACTCTTCCGTCCTTGATCCACTGAAGTCGCGCCTAGTCTTTTTGGAAAGACCACTTGAAGGCGCTTCCGAATCCAAAAGGGCGTCTCCCAGTTCCTCCTAGATCTCGAGATATGGCTCTCGAAAGTTCAGCAACAATGTTCAAAAAACGGTCAATCACGAAAAATTAGAGGTAGATCTTTTCTTTTTCCCTAAAACACTCCTCAAGCTCACACACACACACTTGTTTCAAAACGGCCGTCAAGAACCAAGTTCCAAACGACCACCCACTTCCCAAGATTCACAACGGCCACACTCTCTCAAAAACTAGATCTAGATTCAAAAAACACACACCACACTTCAAAAAAAACTCCCTCCATTCCCTGCTTGACCCAGGGAGGTTGAAGCAAAAAGCTTCATCCAACCAAGGACGGACTTTCACCCATAGCTTTTTTCCTAAACAACTAGGCAAGATAAGGGCTCCAAACTTCATACTAGGGGTTTTGTAGAAGGTAAGGGCAAAATGTGGCACCCCAACCCCTACTTAGAAATACGTTATCGCTAAACCACACTAGAAACTCGCCATTTACTATATTGGCGTTCATAAAAACTACCAATTTGGTATAAATTAGAGCAAGAACGGGCCGCTTGTGCCAAAACCCCGGGTATTCCGTGAATCCACGAAATGAGCTAAAGAGTCTAATTAAACCATGGAAACATGACAATTACGCGCTAAACCTTGCGGAAATGCATTCCCGCTAGAGTGAACCGTTTCGCGGGTTCACACAGCCACTCCATAATGCATCTCTTTCATCACTGTTTCGGCCTCAACCGGGTCCAGTACCCTACTGAGGACCAGATCCTGGCCCCTCTTGTGCAGTACCCCCCGGATCCGGGTGTATGGCAGTGCCTTGAGGACCAGTTTCCGCTGCTCCTCCCTGGTCAGATCCTGCCGTACAACACCAGTTTTAAGGTAAGAACTAACATCCTCTAACCATTCCGGCTTCACATAAAACAAACTGGCATCAGTGGTCTGGTCCTCAACACCAGTTGCGGGTTCTCCATTGGGCAGTCTGGACAGCGCATCTGCTACTCCATGGTTCTTCCCTGGCTTATACACCACAGTGAACTCAAACTCCTGAAACAGCAGCAGCCACCTCGCAATCCTGCCCGATACCTGCGGTTTGTTGACCAGATACACCAGTGCCATGTGGTCAACATAAAAAACAAATTATTGCCCAGCAGATAATGTCTATACTTGTTCAGAGCATAAACCATAGCTAAGGCCTCTCTCTCAGTAGTACTGTAAGTTTTCTCAGCAGAATTCAAAAGTCTGCTGGCATAAGAAATCGGCTGGTCACACTTCCCTGTTGGGTTCTGGGCCAGCATCACCCCGACTGCGATGTTCGAGGCATCAGTATGCACATGAAACTCCAGGTGCCATCTGGGGGCAATAAGAATTGGTGCATTCTGGTACTGCTCCTTGATCTTCAACCAGGCCTGCTCACACTGGTGGGACCAGATAAAGTCCTCAGTCTTCCTCATCAGTCTGGTGATGGGCTCCATGATCTGGGCATAGGCCTTGATGTAACACCTGTTAAACTGGGCAAAACCGTTAAAAAACCTGGATATCAACCGGTTTCTGGGGTCTAGGAATTTTTTTAATGGCCTCAATTTTCTTGGGGTCCGGAAACTTACCCTCCTGGGACACAATATGGCCCAGGATGATACCAGAAAACACCAGTAAAGCACATTTTTCCGGGTTCAGGCTTATACCATACTTCCCACATTTCTGGAAACACTGCCTCAACTTGACCAGATGATTGATTATGTCACTGTAAACACTGAAATCATCCAAAAACAGTTTCATGAATTCACCAATAAAATCACGAAAAGCACGGTTTACTGCCCTCTGGTAGGTCGGTGGAGCATTCTTCAGCCCGAATGGCATCATTACCCAGACAAAGGCCCCCCAGTTTGTCACAAAGGCAGTCTTGTACCGGTCCTCTGGTGCTATCTGAATCTGGTGGTACCCGGAGTACCCGTCCAGAAATGAATACTGCTCATGTCCTGCCACTGAATCCAACACCTCCTCAGTAAATGGCAGTGGGTAAGGATCCTTTTTAGTAGCAGCATTCAACTTTCGAAAATCAATGCAAATTCTCAATTTTCCATTTTTCTTAGGCACAATAACAATGGGTGATAACCAGGTGGCATCCTCCACTGGTGCTATGAACCCGGCCTGGAGCAGTTTGTCCAGATCTTGCTTCACAATACTGGCGTAGTTCGGATTCATCCGATATTTGGCCTGGTGTGCTGGTGGTATGTCCTTCTCCAACTCTATCCTGTGCTGTGCAATTGATGGCGGGATACCCTTCAGGTCCTTGTAGGTCCAGACAAATACATCCTTGTATTCCCTGAACAGGGCCTCTGCTTCCTGGGCCTGCTCTGGACTGATATGGGCATTAATTCACACATACTGGGGGTCCTCCTCTGTCCCCAGATTCATCTTTCTTAACTGCTCCGACTCCGGTAGGGTCCAGGCAGCGATCTTCAATTTCAACACTTTCTCCTTGGCTGGTGTCTCATCTACCTCAATATCCCCCTCCTCAAAGGTGTAGAACTGGTCTAGATAGGCTCGACCTGGTCCCCTCTCCTGGTGCTCTGACTGGTCCTGGCTCTGGTCCTGGTCCTTGGCCTTGAACTGGTCCGGGTGCTTGGCCTTCGCCTTGTACTGGTCCTGGTCTTTGGCCTTGAACTGGTCCTGGTCCTTGGCCTTGTACTGGTCCGGGTCCTGGTCCAGTCGTGGTATAGTGACTGTCTCGATGGCCATTAGATCCTGTTCTGTAGCCAACCATCTTGCTTCGTCCTCGTCTGTTAGTCCTTCGGTGAAATTATAACAGACCAGGACCTCAGGCAGTTTTGGCCTGGGCCCCTTCCTCTGACTGACTGAGACAGTTTTTACTGTCCCATTACCTCTGATTGTAACCAGATTATTACCCCAGTCATGATTTACTTTAGCATCAATCAACCAAGGACGACCTAATAGCATGCTATATGCCTCATTGACCTCCTTGTTTTTAATTACAGTCAAGGTGATAAGGTAAGGGATACCATGAATGTGGATCTTCACATTTCGAATCAACCCCACCGGATCTACCACTGTCTGATCTGCCATCCTCAATCTGAAGGGTGCAGGCTGGGGGTTCTTCAATCCCAATTGCTTACGCTCCTCTTCCGTGATCAGGTTGACACCAGATCCACCATCCAACAATACATTGTCCAGGGTCCCGTTGCCAACGTGCACCGTCAACACCGGCAGTTCCCTGTCAACATCTATAGCCAAACTGCTAATTAAATCCGGCTTACCTGGGGTACTGGTCCTTGGCTTCACTGCTGGTGTCTGGTCTGGTCGAGAATTCTTCTCTGGTCCCAATTCTGGGAACAGGTGTGCCTTGATATAATCAGTGATGTTTGGAGCTACCTATAGTAACTGCTCCAACGACACTGTAACTGGACTGTCCAGTATCTTCCTGCCCACCAATTTCGTGTAGTACTGCTCGTGGTCCCCCTCTGTACTGGTCCCTGCCGGTACTACTGGTCCAGGTTGTTCAGTCTTCATATTGTAATCAAGGGCATCAGAATCCGGAAATCCTGCCCAATCATTGTCCAGTAAATTTCCTTCAACTGTGTTCTTATCTTCTGGTGGTTGAACTGGTTTGGCCTGCTCTGCTGCTCTGGCCTCCTCCTCTTCCTTAAGTTGAATTTCCTTCAGGGTCTCTATCATAGAGTTCCTGAGTCGTTCCTCCTCCTACCAGTCTTCTCTGGTCCTGACCTTCCTTGGTTCTGGTACCTTTGACTGGTCTTCCATTGGAGGCAGTCCTGCCTTCCGCCTCTAGGCCCTGGTCATGCTGGGCACGTTTACCTGGTCCTCCGGATCCTCCAGTAACTCAATCTCTACGTTGTTTACCTGGTGGTCCGGTTTCTTGGTTCCCTGGTCCCCTTGTGTCCGAAACTGGTCCCACTGGGCCTTCAGAGGGCAGTTTCAGCTCCTATGCCCTGTTCCACCACACAAATAACAACATTCAGGCTTGTCTCCAAAACCACCTTGCTGGCCATTACCTGCCCTGGTGTTAGATGATCGCTGGTACCCACGGTTTGTAGTTCTTGTTGTAGGTGGTCATTGGCTTTGGTGCGGACACTTCATTCACCCCTCTTGGTTCCTCTCCTTCTTTCTTCATACCGACCCCTCTCGATTTCTTTGGGTTGTACCAAAGATCACGATCTTCATGGCCCAGTTTCTTGCATGTGCCACAGATTCGCTTAGGAGCATCCTGGCCTGGTTCCTTCCTGGTCACAGTTGCTGGCTTGCTGGTGGTCTCCACTTTCTTGACTTCAATCTTGGTTGGCTTGCCACTTAAATTGGTGCAGTTTTCTTCACACCTCAGAGCAGCATCCACCAACTCTGTCAGGGTCTTAACTGGTGCAATACTGGTCGTAATCTTGATGTACTCCAGTAAACCTGCCCTGAAATTTGTAATTCGAAATCCTTCTCCAGGGTCTGACTGCAGACACTTGATCAGGGTCATAAACCTGTCATAGTAATCCTGCACCTTCTCCCTATCTGCCTGCTTGAAGGACTTCAACTCCCTGTAAACTACTTCATCGGTTGTCTGGTCCCTGTATCTTCTCCTGAAGGGTGCCTTGACTTCTTCCCATGAGCAGTAAAGGTGACTCTCCAGAAAATTCTCATACCAGGCCCCGACCTTATCCAGTAAGGTGGTACCCATCAGGTTAATGATAACCTGCTCATCAGTTTCCCCATTGTGCCACAAAGTGCGCTAAAACTGACGAATATGAGCATCAGGATTTGTACCTTCCTTGTACTTGGAGTATGGCAGTGGCTTCCTATGTGCCATATTTACTGGTCCTGATGCTGGTAGTCCGACTCGTCCTCCAACTGGTGGGTATACTGGTCATCTAGCTGGTGGGTAGCCTGGTCCTGTAGCTAGTGGGTATACCGGTCCTCCAACTGCTGGGTAGACTGGTCCTCCAACTGGTGGGTAGACTGGTCCTCCAACTGGTGGGTAGACTGGTCCTCCAACTGGTGGGTACACTGGTCCCATACCTGGCCTTCCATCTGGTGGGTATACTGGTGGTATACCTGGCCTTCCATCTGGTGGGTATACTGGTGGTATACCTGGCCTTCCAATTGGTGGGTAGACTGGTGGTACCGGCCGGTCTAGATAACTGCTGGCTGCTGTTGCCACTGGTACTCCGCCCCCCACTGGTGGTCTGGACCCATATGATGTTCCTTCAACTGCTTCTGCTGGTCTTCGGAATCCCGTCCCTGGATTGGTGGCTCCTGCTTCCACCTCTGCTCCCCCACCTGGCCAGTACACTAACTGGGGTGCCTCTGGCTGGTATAGATCACCTGTCAGGTGGTCCACATAGGTTGTTGATGCTCGTCCTCCTCCCGATGGACCTGCTGGTCTTGTCTGGTGGTGGAAATGGCTCTCTGCTAGTCCTTGGGGTATAGCAGTTGCTTGTACTGGTACCCCCATCACTTCTGCTGATTTTCCTGGACCAGATCTTCCACCTGGTACATCAGAGTGTTCATATCCTGGCCACATGTCCTTCTGCTGGGCCTGTAATTTCTGACTTTCCTCCCTCAACACCTCCTGCCACCTGTACATGGTAGACTGGCGGGTTGCTTCTTGTCTCTCCTCCTCCTTTTTCTTCTGGTCCTCCATTCTCTAGGCCTCCTGCCATAGACGCATGGCCTCCTGGCGTAGCTAGTCCTGCTGCATGGCTTCCTGCTTTTCTGCCGCCTGCTTGATTTCTTCCCTCGTTTGAGCCTCCTGCCAGGATCTAAGGGCTTCCTGCCTCTGTCTCTCTTGGTCCTCCTCCTCTATCCTCTTGGTCTCCTGCCATAGCCTCATGGCTTCCTTCATTTGTATTTCTTCCCTGTTCTTCTGCTCCCAAGCCTGCATAGTTTCCTTGAACCTGGTGGCTTGTCCTAGCTCCTCCATCTGGTGTCTGTACACCTCTTCTATGGTCTGCTGGTCCCTTCTGGCTTGCTCTGCCTGCCTCCTGGCCTGCTGCATGGCCTTAATCTGCTCCAGCTGCCTTCTATCTTCCTCTTCTTCATCCTGCTCTGGTCCTTGGAACTGGTCCTGGACGAACTGGACTGTCTGCTTCCTGGTGGTCTGCTGTCCCTCTCTGCTGGTTCGGGTCGGGTCTGAATTGGGTACTGCCTCTCCTGAGGCCCTGTCTTCACTCCTGACCTGGTCCAGTTTCTTCCTCAGTGTCTCCAGCGCCTCCCCCAAGTTTCCTGGTGTCTGTATCCCTGGTCTTGGTGTATTAGGTCGGCTGGTGTTTCTCCTCTGCTCCTCTTGAAACTGGTCGTATGCTACTGCTGTCTCCAGTTGAGGATTCCAACTGTGATGGACGTCTCCTCCTCCGGGTCTTGGAAACTCCCTTCTGCTGGTCCTTGGTGATGGCATTGTGTCATCATACTTCCTGATCTCTTCATCTTCCTGCCAGTTCTTGAAACTGGGACGAGGTTCGCCCTTAGCTGATCCGATCCTCCTGCTTACTCCAAGCAGTGCCTCCTGGCTTGAATTTTCGCCCACCAGGTCCATGTCAATCAAGTCCCTGGTCTTTCCTTTGGCAATGCTCTCCTCAGAACTGGGCTGCCCACCCATGTTCCTGCTTGGTTCAACTGCTGCTCTTTGCTGCTCCCTGAGCTCGTATCTGCTGCCAGCCTCTCTGTTGCCTGTCTTCTAGCCAATTCTTCCTTGTCCCACCCTTGGTGGTCGCCTTCCATGATAGGGCAGTTACTGCTCCTCCCTCCTGGTCCTTCCTGCTAGTGGTCTTCTGGTCTGTCTGCTCCTCCAGTAAGTCAAGTCTGCCCCCCCAGGTGATCTCTTGGGTAGGTACTGTGGATCTCTGTCCCAGTCCTCCTCTGGTCCCTACCGGTACTAGTCCTTCGTACTCCTGGTCCCTGTCAGTACAGCCGTCTGCCACCCCAGTCTGGTCCTGGCTGACTATCCCCCTTTTGCTGTAGAGTTGCCCTCAGCTCCAGAGATGCGCCTCCTCTCCAGCTGGCTGTTGACTGCTCCCTACTGGTCTGGACTGCACTGCTCCTGGTGCCACGGATGAAACGCCTCCCATGACTGGTTCGAAAACTCTTACTGTTCCAGATCTGGTCACAGTAACCTGACTGTCACAGATCTGGTCGCTGTGACTGCCATTGGTGCAGATCTGCTCCCTGGAAGTAGTAGATCTGCTCCCCCCAGACCCTGGATCGCCACTGTGCCTGTCACCCCTAGAACATTACGGATCTGGTACTGTCCTGGTGTAGGCAACTAGAGCCACATGGTTTGAACTGTTGCATGGTCGCCAGTGTGAAAGGAATCTTTTTCTTACTCCTTCAAAAATGAATACTGTCCTAAAGCTCTCTGAAATCCTGCAAAAAATTCTGTACTGCCCCTGAAACTGCCCTGAAACTGCCCAAAATCCGGGTCCTAGATCTGAAACTGCCAACTTAGATCTACTCAAATCCTGATGGTATTTTCCTAGATCTGATACATTTTTCTACTCTCCTTGGTCTGATCTACAATACTCACTCATTTAAACACCAGATCTACTGGAATCACCTAACCACTAAATCCACTAACCTGGTCCCTCAAGCACTCATAACTGCAATTTCAGACAATTACACCCAATGTAATCAATTCCTTCCCTTTACTCACTGTAAATCCGTACATGATTCTGCTCCCTACTGATATCACTATCTGGACCCCCCAGAGTCCTGAAAACTGCTCTAACAGCATCTCCCTACAGTCCTACAACATATCCTACACACAAAACTACCATCTGAGAGCTCTGAACTGAGAGAGAGAGAGAGAGAGTGTGTATGAGCTTCGCAACCCCCTCTCCCACAACCCCATTCAAAACCCTAGCCGCCACCCCCAAAACCCTAACTGGCAACATTTTTCATCCAACTACCAGACTTCATCCAACCACCAGATTTCATCCATCTGACAGTTTTCATCCATCTGGCAGTTTTCATCCAAAACAGGCAGTTTTCATCCAACAGAGTTACTACAGGGCAGGACAGTAACTTAACAGTTTACTGCCCCCCCAGTAATTGCAGTTTTACTGCTCCCCTACAGTTTTACTGCCCCTCTATTCTACTACCTTAAATCCCCAGTTAACAAGGCGCTCTGCCTACTGGGAAGGGGTCTTTGGTAATGCCTTCAAACTCCACGTCGTTCACTCCAGCGACTCGATCAGGCCGTTGCAAGAAGTCGCAGTTCGGGTTGTGGCACCGTAGTTGACCTACACAGTTCGAGTATCGGAAAGACAACCCCTGGGTGTTGCTGATGTTGGTGGTCATCGTCCTAGTCCATACATGCCCGTCATATCGTTTATCCATCCCCTCCATGGACTTCGCGACCTTGTGAATTGCGGGCGGAGCAGTGGGTAGGAAGATGAAGAGAACATCGCCATTGAATGACGGAGGCAAGAAAGATACGTTGACAGTGCGGATGGTTTTGAAATCTATTTCTTTGAGGAGAGTCTTGCTACTGAGCATTCTAGCGAGATTGCAGAGGGATGGAAGAATTTTTTTGGGATTTTCAATTTGCGAGGAAAGTAAAGGAGGGTGGCTCTTAGATAGTTATCTCTAATAGAAGGTGGCAATGGAAAATGAGACGACGGAGGACATGGCTGCAGAAGAGACTTCTTCTCGTCTTCTGATGAATCCGACAACTCAATTGTGAATTCAAGACCTGGTTCGACCTTGACACGAGCAAGAGCTGGAGCAACCGAGGAGATAGTAGAAGAACTACGTGGGGTCAGAAGAAGTGTTGAGGCGTTCATGACGGACTCCGTCAAGCCATAGAGGCGATACTTTCCGGCTCTGAGCTTCCAGATTGGAGTATTATTCTCTACGATGACAGGATCTACGACCATGGAATACAGAACATGATTAGTAATAGGTTCAAGAACTTCCCTCTCTAACCACAGGGAAGATGCATCGTAGCCAAATTGAATTTCAAGCCACGATGCAGTGATCTCTACGACACCTTCAATCCCTACGGACATACAAATGGGAACAAGTGCACCCTGTGACATAATCTCAACAATGTCTGCAGGAGTGGGTTCAGCGGAGGGGGAAGCCATGATGAGTGAGAGGAGCAAAGTGCATCGACAGTGGATGTGAGAAAAGGATACAGACTAGGTATGATGCAGTTTATAAGAGAAAATCGGTAGTAGAAACTTGTAATGATGTAAACAAAGTCAGTAGAGTAAATAAATAGACAATTACCATATTGAAGAGTAAATGTTGTATACCATTAGGCACTCGTAATTAGTGACATTTATGTGCAAGTGTTGACAGTGTCAAATTTGGAAAAGTGATGTCGGCCGTCACTGTCAGAGCATGTGTATGTAAATTCAAAAAATAGATTAGCATCTCATGTCAGAGACTATCACATTTGGAAGCCCATTAGCCGTCATAGTTGTTGCGATCATTAATGATGAACTGGGCAAAGTACGTATCGGATGCCATGTATTCACTTTATCTTCCCTTACACGTTTATTGGTGTAAAACCCGTGTTCAGTTGACTCGTGTATCGTTCCAGGGATACTGTGAAGTAACCAAGACAAGTAGTGCTAATACAACCAAACCCACAAACGTTTCTAGTCCCAACTTATATTTTGGCCTTGCATGGCATGGGTATCCCTTTGTAAGAGGGGATGCACAAAGACTCTTTCCCTTATGTTTACCGTGGCGGAAACTTCCACACTTAGACTCTTCTCACACACGCACACACTAAGGCACACATTACGTCCTCACAACTAATCCGTCCTATCCGTCCGAACTAGCAGGTCACGCAGGCCGTCTTGGTTACCCTATCACACTTACTACAATGACAGACTCCAAGAGCTCCGAATCCGGCTAGAAGACGTCTACACGTATTCTGGTCACGTACTGTGCTTGATCCGTCCTCCGAGACTACAGAAGAACCCAAGTCTGTGGCAGCCAGAGGTCGGATTGGAATCCGGCCTCGCACACTCTACTCCCAGACCCTCCCAGACCGTAAGTGTTTACCATAGCAGTTTCCCTCTCTCAGACACCTAGACCAGTTCAAGACACAAGGCACTCAAGAATACGCCCAACCCGACTTCAACTCCACAGAAACGATCTAACAAAGAATCCGGATTCCTAACTCCCAACTCATAACTCAACACAGTAGATCCGACTTTCCAAGCACTCAACTGAAAAGGAGACAGGGAAATGATCACACCGAATATGCGCATAAGAAGGTTCGATTAACACTCAAACAAGGAATGTCTTAGGTGGCCATACTACCACCTATAAGTACTTCTAAGTCAACGACTTAGATACCTAACTGGATTGCGGCGCCGGCGTACAAGGCCTTCTCCTCAAAAAGCGGCACGCATTCCCAAAAAGAAAATAATATACTGGCCTAGGACGGATCCCAATCCGACCTCCTAACCCTGGCCGTCCTCCGACTGCCGACCTCTAAAGCGTCCTACCTCCTCCTTCGCGAAATAACTCCGTACTTCGGCCGCTTCAGTGGCGTCACTGCGATACGTCCTGCCTTCACTCTCTTGCCCGTATCGGTTATCACGTACTCGTCCTCGCTGGAGTTGGTCTCGTCCCCGCTCTTCAACTCTTCTTCTTCTGAGTGCTCGAGGCCAATGTCGTGAAGCTTCTGGGCTCCAGGAGACTTCTCGTATTCCTTGGCCGTGAGCTTCCTCTTCGCGGTGCGAGTATTCTTGGCCGGAGAGTCTGCTGGGACGGGTGCGTCTCCCTCCGTCTTCACCTTCGCCTTGCCCTTCGTGTCGGTCGGACTGGAAGGTCCAGCATCCGTCCTCTCCATCTTAATCGGATCCGGCCTAGGGGTCTTGGCCGGAGTAGAAGTGAAAGCCGGCATGACTACCTCCTTCATCTGCTCGTGGACGGCGTCGAGCAGCACCTTGACCTCAGCGTTGCTCTTTTCAACCTTCGTGGCGTACGTCTTCGCCGCCAAGAGAAACTTTTTGAAGGTTTCCGCCTTGAACACTTCCGATTCCAGGATTCCGGCCTCGTACAGGTTCGCCTTCTGCAGTACCTCGGCCGGAACCTCGCAGATCTCGACGAGCTTTACGACCTACACGTTTGGCGTGATTACGGCCTGCCGTCCGACCAGGAGTTCTTCCTCCCTTCTTCTGACCGTCTCACGAGGCCGTCTATTCTCCAAGGTTAGCTTCGTCAGTTGCTTCTCCATCTGTTGGAACTGCTCCTCGTCTGGCTTGGAGTCCCACTTCTGCTTCACCTCCAGCAACATCTTCACCCCAAACTCTTGGCATAGCTTTGACAGCAGCTTTTGGTAGAAGAAATATTGGCACCTGGCTTCCGTGAAGTGGTGCCATGCTCGCCTCATGGGATCCGGATGGTTGGCGGACGGACTGAGAGGTGGGGGAAGTCTGGCGTCGTTCAGATTCATGGGGTTCTCCCAGTCGGCCGTAACTTCCCCTTCATCCACCGGCCTCGAATGCTGTCCTCGCTCAGTCTGAGTTCCGGCCTCGGTCGGGTTCGTAGGAGGGGACGGGGACGGAAGGATGATTACCTCTGGACCCGTCCGCGGTGGGGTTGCCTCTGGAGCCGGCTCTTCTGGCGCGTCCGTCGCGGATGATCATTCCCCAGTCGACCTCCCGTTCTCGGCGCAGGGACCCCAGGACGGTGTTGGCGAGCCGGACGGTTATGCGATGCGGCTTCTTCTCCCCGTGGATGATCGGCGCCAAGAACTTGATGATGGCGCGCTCCCTCGGATCCTTGCAATCTTCCACCGAGTAGCCGTTATTCTTGTGCGGACTCCCGTGGAACGCCTTCTTCGCCCATTTGTGTTTCCGGCCGCACAATCCTACTCCACTGTTTACGGTCAGGCCGTAAACAGCTCTCCACTGGTCGGCCGTCCTGGAAGCTGGCTTCCCTCTGACCGTCCCCTCGAACTGATTTGGCGCGCCGACCTTGATCTCACGCACCATCTCCGCGTCGCGCAAACTCCAGGGCGTGTCCAGCACGCCGGCTAGTCCCATCTTCTCGAGATCCTCCGTCAAGGACTTCTCGTCCTCCTCGATCGGAATGCACGGTGACACTAACTTGATGGAGATCTTCAGCTCCTCCTGCTCCTGAGCGGAAGCGGACGCCGTTCCTGCCATGGGAAAGAAGTGCGAGAGAAAATACAAAGTGGCCGGGCTGAGATCGGCCAGTGGGCCGGATCGGAGCTAAGGGACGGAAAGGAGAAGACGGAAGGTAGGGCGCAAGAAGACAAAAGGCGCAGAAAGCGAGGAGGCAGGTGACGACAAGGGCGGACGGGTGGCCTTTTATCGAGGGAGCCGGAGTTAAGTCCGATCATCATGACTTGGTCCGCCGCCATCATTGTCCTCTCTGTACGGAGTCGCCTTCTAGATTTCTCGCCATTATTAAATTCTTCGCCACTCCGTCCTTCACCTGCCGTCATAACTCCTATTCCGGCCTCTGACAGCACGTCCTAGCCGTACGGTGACAGTGTACGGATTGGCAAATCCGTCCTTATTAACACAAACTAGATTTTAACTAATACACTTATTTGTAAAAACGTAATTGCCTTATAATATACGGCTTGGCACATACATAGGTCGGATTCTAGACTCTATACTTATTCTTAATGCGCAGTAGAACTTAGTGGCCAAAAATCGAAAAGACGGGGTCCGACAGTACGTTAGCGGGCGGCTTGTAAAATTTGTATAAATAGGAGTAGGACGACGATATGGTCCTTTCCATTGTTCGTTTAGATTGTGTTGGTAATGTATTGAGACGGTACGATTTGTGTCCATTTCAATAGAGTTTTGAAGTTATGGACGCAATGAGCATGGGGTCGGAGTGATCGAATGAGAGTGTGCCTAAGAAGAAGAAGAGGAGAGGGGGTACTCGTTTTAGTAACACGAAAGCGCGCAAACGAAGCGCATTGCGAAAGGTGGGTACGTCTCGGTCGAGTGGAGATGAGGGAGGACCTCCAGAATTTGATCTGGACGATGATGAAGTTGGACCCGAGTATAGGCGCAATCTCAAAATGCGGTCAATAAATCTGGACACAGTGATCGAGAGCGCGGAGAAAGATACAGCTGAAGATGCAAAGGATTTCTTGAGATTTATAGAGGAGCAGGAGCGCGGTAGAAGTGGATCAACATCGAGCAAATCGTTATGTTACTATTAAGGAGGTGATGAGGTTGCAGAGGATTCCAAGAAGCAGGTACGGTAGTATTTCTGACTTTTTGCCATTAAGTTTTATCAGTTTGAGTTTAATGAGTTGAATGTGTGCATACTAGGGTGATGTCGAGGAAGGTCAAAAGGACGATGACGTAGATGATTTAAGTTATGACGATACGGAGAAAGACTTTAAAGATTGTTCTGAGATCGAGGAGCTGATGGATCGAAACAAGAATTTGGTAGATGTTGAAGAAGATCAAGATACCACTAATCGCATTTTAGAGGAGGAGGTAAATGACATGACATTTTTCTTAAGTGTCATGAAAGAGTGTGGACACATTTTAGCATTCACCTCTATAGATTAGATATGCCATTATGATTTTCAGGGACGCATATATAGATTTTGATCTAGTATTGGTGACTAATAACAATATGAACAGCGATTGAGTTTATGTTTGTTTTGTTGTCATACTTATAAATCTCATGAATATGGATTTTAGTGATTAAGTACGGCGATATGGATAATTAAAAATACCATATAGTGTGTGGGTGAAGTTATCACGGAGTACACAAGATACTAGTGAATTATACAATAGGTCTAGTCTCCCCCTCCGATAACTTGAACTCCGGAGCGGTGCTGATACCCGCTCTCCCCACTCTGATACCCTGTACTCCGGCGCGGCGCTCATACCCGCTCCGCTTATTGATACCATGTACTCCGTCGCGGTGCTTATATCCGCTACTTCACTCTGATAACCTGTACTTTGGAGCTGTAACTCTGCGCATTGCTGATACTGCCACGCCCTCTGATACCCTAGACTTGCGGAACCGCTCCAACCCTTTGATACCCATTTCCACCAATTGAGGCCCTGCCCGGCGCAAAATACAGTGACGGCCAGGTCTTAATTCGGGAGATGTAGTTCCTGGGTATCTATGGCGGGCTGGCTAGATCGTGGCCAAGTCATGCGAATTTAAGGCGGGCTGGCTTTTTCCGCTGGGCTGACTAGGTAGTGGCCGGTCCAGTTGTTGGCCGGTCCTGCCGTCGATGACGGAGGTCCGACTCTTAGCCCGCAAACAGCGCCTGCAGAGAGGCCTTTCTTCGATGCCAGCGGTGGCTCCGCCTGGCGTGGCCGATTCGGCGCGGAAGGGCCTGCGAATTGCGCCGCCGAATCAAACCCTAGCCAAACAGATGAGCTGCTTTCCACGGAGTGAGAAGCTTGGCAGTCATCAGAATTCGAACCGTGTCAGAAGAGAGATCCAATTTTAGCATGAAGATTAGCAGGGACATCCTGAATGTAAACAATAGTGATGGTCTTGTAGGACCTAGATTATTTTCTTATCAGTGCATAATTTTTCGATGTCCAGTTTCGATTGAACGAAGGAGCTCCAGTCGTAGAAGTGAAAGAGCAGATGGCTAACCTAAGCGAAGCAGATGAGGTGCCAGTACAGTGCGAAGGAGATGACTTAACAATGCAGCGCGAAGGAGAGGTCGTCTCGATGGAATCGACGAATGTGAGTACACATTCCTTTGAGTCGAGCTTATTCGCAGAGTTCTACATATTCGAGCGTTATCTACCGGGACAAACCCGTGCGGATCTGGAAGCGTACTATGCGAGCAACATCAAGGTCAGTAAAGATTCTATTCAATGGTGTTGAACAAGTTTGGTTCGTAATCTCCGTCAGAGTTTATCATGAAAGTGTTAGAATCGCGGGTGTGAGAATCGCTGGCGGTGGGTAAGGGCTCTGATGATGGAACGTGAGCCTTCATTCTCGGCAGCCAAGGCTTCGGACTTGACGAGGGATTTGAATTTGTTTTCTCTTTTTTTGTGCTGAACTGCTCCCAGCCTTCGCGAAGGTCGTCTTCTTTTCGTGAATTTGTGGTGCTCGAGTTGACAGTCAGATGCAGAGCTTCGTCTCGCCCGTTTGTGAGCACGGCTGGCAGTGTGTGATTGAGTCGGTGATGAAGGAGGACCTTGGGGCTTCTTGCTCGGCAGTCAGGGCTCCGGGCTGAGTGACCCTGGTATGTGTTTTACTATGTGTGCTGGAGTTTTATTAGAATCGATCCTCGAGGCGCCAGACTTGCGTCGACGCAAGTCTGGCAGCTTCACAAGGGATTCGATTTTTTGTTCAATTTTTTGGCTCTGAACTGCCCTGCCTTCGCGACGTTTCTGTTTTTTTTTTGAATTTGTGGTGCCGGAGTTGATCCTCTGATGCAGAGCTTTGTCTCGCCTGGTGAGAACAACACTGGCTGTGTGGGTAAGTCCGTAATGGACGAGGAGCTAGAGGCTTCTTGCTCGGCAGCCACGGCTCCGGGCTGAGTGATCCTGGTATCTGTGTGCTGGAATTTTATTAGAATCGGTCCTCGAGGCGCCAGACTTGCGTCGACGCAAGTCTGGTAGCTTCACGAGGGATTCGATTTATTTTTCTATCTTTTTGCTCTGAACTGCCCTGCCTTCGCGACGTTCCTCGTTTATTATTGAATTGCTGGTGCCGGTGTTCATAGTCTGATGAGAGCTTCGTGTCGCCCAATGGGAGCACCGCTCGCTGTGTGTGATTGAGTCCGTGATGGACGAGGACCTCGGGGCTTCTTGCTCGGCAGCCAGGGCTCCGGGCTAAGTGACCTTGGGATGTGTTTGCCAATATGTGCAGGAGCTATCAGAATCGGTCCTCGAGGCGCCTGACTTGCGTCGACGCAAGTCTAGCAGCTTCCCGAGGGATTCGATTTTTTTTCCACTTTTTTGCTCTGAACTGGCGTTCCTTCGTGACGGTCGTCTTCTTTTTGAGAATTTGCGGTGCCGGGGCTGGTCCTCTGATACAGAGCTTCCTCTCGCCTCGGTGTGAGCACCACTGGCTGTGTGGGTGAGTCCGTGATGGACGAGGTCCTTGAGGCTTCTTGCTTGACAGCCAGGGATACGGGCTGATCTTGGCATGGTTTCTGTTTGACTATGTGTGCTGGTGATGCCTGTGGTCGCTGACCAGCGTGAGCCCTCTGAAGCTTTCGGAAGGTTATTATTTGACGAGCTTGGATGAATATGATTTTTTTTTCAGAATCGCATCATGAGAATCCATACTTGCGCCAAGCACGTCAACTATAGGCGGTCATGAGTGTGTGCTTGTGAAGGCTAGTGTGCAGATTGACATGTTTTTGATGTTCTTTTTTTGAAGTACGACTCGGTCCCTGGTTATGAGTGGGAATTGAAGCATGTGTGAATAAGTTTTTAATATAACTATTAGATGTTTATAATTTTTTCATTAACTGCAACTTTGGCACTTTCTTCTCAAGGTAGTTCCAATATTTTGTTGAATATGCACGCTTGTTGATAACTGACTTACCAGTGATTACGTTTGGATTTGCAGGATCCGTTGAAGCAACACACAGTTGATCCTGAAGAGGAATCTGATGCTGGAAGCGACTTCTCAGCTTTTAGAGACAAAGTGTTGGCTATTGTGGAGTCTCGTCGATTTGAAATACCATTGTCTTCAGTTCCAGAAACTCCACCTCTTGCCTCACCTGTACGTCACACTTCACGTGTTGACGTTGATCGGATTGCAAGAGCGGTTGACATGCGAATTAAAAAAAATGAAGCAAAAACTATACGTATTCAAGAGAAAAAATTAGCTAGACTTGCACCCAGACGTTCTCCACAACTTGCCGCAAAGTTGTCATCTCCTTAGTTGTAAAGTTAACTATATGATATGTTTATCATATACTTAATTACAAAACGATTATGTATTACTATTTATTATTTATTGTTCATTTGACACTATATTATTCTTTTTCTGTTGTGTTGTATTTGATTTCCTCGATTGCCAGATAAACCTAGCTCAAGTCCATGTCATTGAGGATGAAGAAGCCAACCCGACTCTTCATAATCCTTCCGAAAGTCTAACTTCCGTTGGAGACGAACTCATTCTTGATAGTGTGAGAAATTTTGAAGACTTGGGAACTGGAGTTCCCTAGGGGAGCCCTTCGGAAACTGATCGGCAACGTCTGGAAGGCGATGGCAATGCAGTTTCAAGTGAAAATCGTCTCGAAGCTGCAGATATTCATCTACCGTCCCAGGACCATGACGACGACCAATCCCTCTCGGATGATGAAGAAACTACATTGCCTGGAGGTGTCAACGTTGGAATCATTCATATGCCTCAACATCTTCAGACCAAGGACCCCGACTAGAGTGCGAACGAGATGCGAATGCTCCACAAGAGTGATTCGATTGCAATCAACAACAGGTTACGCTACAAACCTCTTAAGAAGTCTCGTATGCTTATTCCACTGTGTCGCCTCGTTTGTTATCCGAAGGTTCGCCCGATCTCTGAACAAGATGTCAGAAAACTCGAGAATGAGTTCAACAATGGATACCGAGAAGGCGATCGGGTAATGTACGTGTCTCCCTTTGATAAGAAAGGCCGAGAAAAAATCGTTGACACTTAAGATGAACTGTGGACGAACCCGCTATGGAAAGCCGCAAATGAAGAGTTCAAGAGTACGCTGCGGTCCGATCCAGATCTTCATGACCTTAGCGACAAATACGTTTATGTTTACGAAGGCAACCACCTTGTTACGGCATGGATGCGTCATATCGAGAGGTACCACAAGAATGATTCCTCGTGGTACATTTCAGTTGACTGCATTGTACTTGATGCCCGTGGAGAAAGCAATCTCCTCCTCGATGCTATGAACAACATAAACTGGTAAGTAAATGTCGCATTTCATACTTTCATTTTATTTTATGGTTTTCTCATATTCAATTTTTCTCATCTCTCATTTTCTTTTGTAGGTCCACAGAACATGATCATGTCGAAGACAGTTTGTGTGCCAAACTGCAACGCATGAGGAAGTTTGGTAAATTGAAACTCGAAGATTTCAAGGACCTCATTTCTCCAGAAGATTCCAGGATCTGTAAGAACGCGAAAGCAAAAAAACAGACTTGGTATCCTGTCACTATAGACGTTGTTGTAAAATTTCTATACTCGGTACGTTGACTACATATGTGCTTGACTCTTCTCCATCAAATTTATTTGAAACAACTTCTGACTTGTGTTCTGATTGGTATATAGACAAGGTTAGCGAAAGCATCGGACGATGCTGAAGCTACGTACTACGCCACGGTTCCAAAAGAGAAGCAAACAGGACCGGGAGTATGGAGTGCTATGGATAACGCCATCAAGGCTAAAATCAAGTCAATTCGTGGGATGAATTTCGACAAGATGGTCGCTGTGGCTAATAACAAACTTGGGAAAGTTTTTGCAAAAGAGGTATAGGTGGCTGAGTTCTTCGATTTCATATCATTGTTTCCGTTTTTATGTTTTATTGCTCTAATCAAAATTGTGAGTCTCATGTGCAGATTTATTCTCATTACAGCCAAAACTTGAAGTCTGATATGATAATCGATCGCTTACACATGGTAGTCACCACCAATGTTCACTTCGATTTCAAGGCAAAGTGGCTGCAATGGTGGAACTCATCAAACAAAGTTCGGCGATCATTTCGCTTCCCTGAAGAACGTCCAATGAAAGATAAAGCTTTGGTTGCATTTCTACATCGAGCTTCATTCTGGGTACAGGTAATTTTTATTTTAGTTCGAGATTATAATATTTGAGTTTATCAGTTTCTTGAAATTCTAACATGTTTCCTGTATTTTCAGCTAGAGCAATCACTTGAAAGTGAATTGCAGACTCTGATTGACAACGAGAACCTCAACATTGAGTGGTCTAGTGTTGTGCTAAAGCCATCAGCGTATATCGAGAAGTGGAGGTTGCTCTTACGGGAGAAGGCATTCGGAAACTATCTTGCTCCTAATGCAAGTCCGAAGTTCATTAAGGGCTCTGATATTTACAAAATTACTGGAGGCAAAACTACAGTCAAGCGACTTTTACTCCGTTATGTTTCTAAATTACTCTTCAAAATTTATAAAATTGGTACAACTTGTTCAATCTTCACTATCTGATATGTTCACATTTTTGTAGATACTTAAAACAAGAGCTCGTTGCGAAGGGAGCATTACCTTCGTTCTCCATTCCCATGGAATTCGAGGACGTTTCAGTCACGAATGATCCCCGCAGCTTTTTCTCCACAGCCCAACAAGAGCGGTTTACTAACTCCCAATTGACAACCGATGGTTGGTTTCTGGAGTGCGATGACAACTACGTGCACAAGGAAGAGAAGCATCTTCTTCGGAACCTCGCTTCTAACCCAGCTGACTCTGCACCGATGGACATTGACGTCGATGACAATGATGACCTCTCCATTTTACCAGTCGCACTTGATCCAATCTCTTCTCCTTCTTCACTAGTTGCAGTGCCCAAGTCTCGTGCAAATAGGAAGCGACGCAACGCTGTTGCAGAGCCTGTTGTAGATCTTGAGCAAGAATCCGAAGAAAATGCTCCCCTCTCTAAAGACATTCCAGGGCCTGAAGATGCTGATCTGACTCAGGCTTCAGCGGGAGCCGCAAACAATACAATTTGACGCGGTGCAAGATTGACTCAACTTTCTACAGGTGGACTTACGAATGCTAGGTCCCACCTCAATCATTCACCGTTGACCACAACTCGCAGCAGTCCCCACGTCGCCTCAGCCAGCCAATATTTGCCAGACGCCCTCTTCCGAAACCCAATCACATTGGTAGCAGCTCGTTGTCGAAAATATCAGTCACTCTGCCAATGTATCTGGAGAAGGGGAACATTGGAAATTTGGTTCATCAGTCGTCGAAGACCGCAAAATGGGATTCGCAAATTCTCGACATCGTTGAGCACATCAAGAAGGTATTATTTTTTACATTTGTCAATTATAATCTCCTTAATTACGTTTTAAACTTGTAAATATATTAGCCACTATCTAATTATTGACTTCTATTTCAGATTGGAAAAGACCGTAGGTACCCTTGTTCGGCGATGGAGTATGATCCCAAGCATCCAGGGATTGATCTCATATTTGCAGATGCTCCTGAGAACTTGCCTGTACCGGGTGTATCTCCAACAAAAATTCCATCATGGAACCGGCGTGCCAAAACCTACTTTGAGAGCCTCTTCGTGTTTGCTCGAAACGCTCATCTCTACAAGAGCCCTCCATCAAAATTCACCCTACCATTGTACGCTGAGCGTCTTGCTCAAGAGTATGTTCAAGCTCCATCTCCTATTTTGTCTGACACTCCACGACGACGTTATAGCAATAGTGTGCTTAAGTTTATAGACTTTGAGGCTGATCAGTGTGATCAGCACTTTAATGGTACTACACCTTCAGCCTACTTTGTGGTTTGTTTTCTGATAGGTACTGGATATGGTAGCGCCATACATTTGTAGTTTACCATGATCTATTACTTATATACTATCTATATGTGTTTTTCAATATATGCGGTTTTATATTTTTATTTGTCGTGATTATCGTTTATAGCTTAATATACAGTTATGCTTCAAGTATTACTCTAAGTATCTCAATACAATGTAATCTAAAGCCATGCTTGCCTTTAATGGTGACGTCAGCCCTAATTTTGATGTAACTTCTTCAACTCCAATTTCAATGCATCGGTGTATGTAAATGTTTAAATTTTAAACTCAAGGCAGACTAAAAGTTATAGAAGGTTTTTTTAATTTTCCGTTGGAGTGATTGAATCTTGCCAATGTTGGTAGGGGCTATAGTCTAGTATTTGTATAGCTCAGGATAGCTGCTTTAAAACGGAGTAAAACGTTCAAACGAGGCCGAGGAGAATCAAACTCGGACCACTACAATGCCACGTGAATGTCTTCCTGTACACCTTACAAGGAGACACGAGAAGACGACATGTAGTTATAAATTTCAGATTATATGAACCGAAGCATTTACATATAATTCTGACAAGTGTAATAGGAAAATGATGACGTCAGCCCTAATTGTTGTCCTGGGTTAACGAGGGATGGAATGCTTTACGAGCTCAAGACACCGAAGATAACTTTTCTGTGATTTTTAGGCAATCGGTAAGAGGGCTGAGCCGTTCTCAGTTTAAGCCAGGGGGCAGGAGTTGACTTCGGTGGTACCGGCTGAGATTCATGGAATACAGAGACCACGGTTAACACTGATACCGTGGAGGTGAGGTGTAGGCACAGTGCCCTGCAGTCTGTATGTAGAAGTCCCGAAGCTCAGGCTGTCGAGTTCTACCGAGGCTGTATCTCTGGCTCGGTGATTCGACAATGCAAACGAGGAAAACCGCGGAGACCCAGCAAAGCCAGAGACACCAGGGGCATACAATCAAGGAGGGGTGTTAGGGTTTATCCGAGGCTGACTAATGCAATCCTCAGCAGCAGTCGGAGTGAATGAGAGAGAGAGTTTCAGAATACAGACATGGGAGAGGAAAGCTTCGGCTCTTGGCCTTCGTATTCAAAACATCAGATCCAAAATACATGTGAGTGTGTGTGCTCAGTGTATGACGAAACTATGCTTCTACGGTGACTACCCCAAGAACGAGTCTCTCTCCTATTTTCTACTTCCTCTTATACTACGGCTGCCGCGGATATCCTTGAAACCGAACGGTGCCCTTATCGACTGCCGAGGCATCTGCAGTTAACTGCTGGTGCCTCCGCCGAAATTGCTGAGCTATCCCTGTTGCCGCTGTTGCTTCCGCTCTGGCCGCCGTGGTTACCCGATGACGTCAGTCGGGTAACACTAATTAGTCTCCAAATATTAAAATCCATAAAAAATACTTATTGATTACCTAAAGGGCCATCCAAAAGAGGGGGTTTAGATTTTGTATATGATTTGAATTGTATTGGTTACACATGATGATGCCAACCCATAATTTTATGAACTTTTATTTAAACTGGCAAATGTGGATTATAACCGAAATAGTGTAGGACCTCAATACCATGAAAATGGAAGGACAAAGGACCTATATCCACGGTTTTGGATACTTTTATGCCTAAAAATAAGCATTTCAAAATTTCATAACCACCTATTCCATGGTAATAGGGCCATTAAATTTTAATTTTTTTTGCAATGAGTGGTAATAGGGTCTTAATCTTTCATGAAAAAAAAAATCTGCCAATCACCGCTCACCGCTCACCGCTCTCCCCTCACACCCATGCATTCCCCAGACTAACGCTTGTAGATAAAATTTTGTACAAGCGTGAACCGTTTCGGCGGTTCACAAGTGTCAGCCATCTGCGGGGCATTTTTGCCCCAAAATGCTACGGACTCAAGGTCTCGAAGCTCGAAGGCAAATGCCCCCATTGGGCCCGCACGGTCACATGTGGTACAACTTACACCGCTCAGCATTTGTGCGAGCGGGGAAAGGTGCACCATCTAACGTCGCAAGTTGAACGGTGTTGTTCGGACGGACATCCCATACTTCAGACGGCCCTAGCCATAAGGCATCGAATTTTCCCGGGAATTCCATCCTGTGGCATCTTGGAGCATGACTAAGTCTCCTGGAGCTAAAACCCGCTTCTTATGAAGCTTGTCAAAAGCCAACTTGCAACGCCAGGCCATTGTCTCAATATGTTGAGCGCTAAGGCGCCGGGTCTCATTCAACCCTTCAAGCATGAGGACTCGATCGTAGATAGAGTCCGAAATAGGGAGTCTAGCCTCGATTGCTATGCGCAATGAGGGGATCTCGATTTCGATGGGTAAAATCGCCTCTATCCCATAAACTAGGGCAAACGGGGTTTGCTTTGTGGTGAACTTGAACGTGGTCCTATATGCCCACAAAGCGGCATTGAGTTTGGTGTCCCAATCCCGTTTGATGTCATGGATAGTCTTCCTCAAAATCCTCACGATGGTTTGATTACATCGTTCGGCTAGGCCGTTGGTTTGAGGATGGTAAGGGGTGGTTTTACGGTGATCAATCCCATAAGTTGTGATAAGTTCCTCAATGAGGTCATTGACGAAATGAGTGCCGCGGTCGCTAACCAAAACCCGTGGGACCCCGAAACGAGAAAAAACATTCTCAAACAAAAAGAGTGCCGTGGTTTTCTTATTTGCAACTTTGACCGCCTTGGCCTCTACCCATTTGGTCAAATAATCGACCACGAGAATGATGTACGTCATTTGGCGTGATGAAGTGGAGTGCATGGGGCCCACATAGTCTATTCCCCACTTCTCAAATGGAAGCAAGGGTAGCGAGGGTATTAAAGGGAACACCATGTGGAGGTCATTCCGAGCAAACTGTTGGCATGCGTCACACTTGGTGGCGTGCTGGTGGGCGTCGGCGAACATGGTGGGCCAAAAGTACCTGGCTCTAAGGATTTTTTGGGCCGTGAGACGACTCGAAAAGTGCCCGCCGCAAATGTCATTGTGGCATGCTACAATTATACGTGATGCCTCGGGCTCACTAACACGCCGGCGTATGACCCCGCCAATGCCACGCCGGTTCAACCGGTTTGCTATAATAGCATAGTGGCGGCTATTGACCCGGATTTTGCGCCGCACATTGGCATCTAGGTGATTGGGATGTTTTTGCGTGCTCAAAAACTCCGAAATATAGGTGTTTCATGTGGGGGTCACGGTGATGGTGAAAAGGTTGGCATCGGGCAACTCATCCTTGATGTCAACCATGCCCATTGACTCGTACAAACGTGAGAGGTGGTCGGCTTGAAGATGCAAGCGGCCGGGTTTGTACTCCACGGTATAATCTAGCTCCTCTAAGAGCAAAACCCATCGGGCCACCCGACCGTTAAGGTCGGGTTTGTTAACCATGTAGCGTAACGCTAAATGGTCGACAAAAAATACCACGGGATTCATGAGTATATAATGCCTAAATTTCTTGGCACTAAACACCATGGCCAAACATTCCCTTTCCGTGGTGGAATAATTCCTTTCTGCGGCGGTTAATTGGCGGCTACCGAATGCCACGGGGCGGTCCTTGCCGTTAGGTCCGTGTGGTTGACACAAGGTAGACCCCACGGCTACCGCCGATGCATCACAATACACATGGAAAGGGATGTCCCAATTGGGGGGTACAAGGCATGGATAGGAGGTCAACTTGGTCTTGAGGGCATCAAAACCCTCTTGACACTCACGGGTCCACTCAAATTTGACCTCCTTCCTTGTGAGGTTGGTCAAGGGTATGGCGCACGTGGCATAATCGGCCAGGATGTCCCGATACCAACCAAAATGGCCAAGAGCACGTTGTACGCCCTTGACCGAAGTTGGGGGTTCAAGGTTGAGAATTACTTCAACCTATTCGGGGTCCGGTTCCTTGCCGGCCTTGGAAACCACGTAGCCCAACAATAACCCTTTTTGTACCCCTAGGTACACCTTGGCGGGGTTTAAGGAGAGGCGGTTTCGATGGCACCGCACAAAACACTCACGCAACATTGCGTAATGTTCTAATGCACTTGTTTGGGTGCTGAAATCGTCAATGAAAACCGACATAGACTTATGGAGGAGATCAAAAAATATAGAAGTCATGACTCGTTGGAATGCCGAGGGTGCGTTGCACAACCCAAAGGGCATGACCACATAGATGAATGTCCCCCAAGGGGTTGTGAAAGCAATTTTGTGATAATCATCGGGATGGATGGATACTTGGTTATATCCCGAGTATCTATCTAGGAAGGTGTAGAGCTCATGGCCCGCCACCTCATCCAAGTTTTGGTTCACAAATGGAAGGGGGGAACGTAGAGGCGTGAGCGTAGAGAGGTGAGCGGTGAGCGTAGAGCGGTGACGGGACAATTTTGACTATTTTTTAACAATTTTTTTTCAAAGTAAAGTACCCTATTACCACTTAATTTTGTACTGTACTATTTTAAAATGTCTATTTTTAGAGGTTAGGGTCCCTAATTCCGTGGTTTTGGGTCTTCTTTAAATGTGGGTTCCACCTTGCAAAAATATTTCATTTGTATTGTCTTGAAGATTTTATGTGAATATATTGAAAGTAGGGCTGATGTCATCATATTGATGAACGTGTGAATTGGAGGCATGACTATTTAAAGGTTATATTGAACATATGATTTAGGTTATTATTAAACTTGTTTTTGGATTTACGGTCTAGGGATAAATTAGGGCTGACGTCATCATGGAAATACAACAAAAATTCGGCAAAAGCATAGAAATCCCTCTAGATCTATACTACATCTTTGGATAGTTGCCTCTTGTGTAACGCGCTGCTCACACGAGCCCGGCAAGGAATATTGCGCATGTTGGAAACTGTCCTGATAAAGGAAAAGTTATAAATGGCAAAAGAATATATAATCCAAATATCAGTAATAGAAACTGTCTCATCGTTTACTCTAATGTAGTGGATGGTTTAGACATAACGATGGCATAGCGAAGGTCCGAGTTCGATCCCCATCGGGCTCGTTTGAGCATCGCGTAGCGCACAAGGCAGCTATCCTGAGCTAATAGGGACAAAATAGAAGCTCCTATAGACATTGACAAATTTAGGGAAGCATTGATCAATAAAACCTTGTATATATTTTAGAATTTTAAATGTCATTTAAAATAGTGGGGTATGACAAGTGAATCCAACATATAGATTGAGTACATAATTGGACTTTGAAATTTTTCAATACGGTTTAAGGCAAAGACACATATATTGAAAATAATGTAAAACATATGAAAGTAATGACTTGTAGGGTAAGGCAACTCATGAGAGTTGGCCCTACATAGTCATCTCTGAAATAGAAAAAAGAAATAAACACACTACGATGAAGGTGAAGCACCATTAAAATGGTGGTCACACTGATCTGCCTCTAAATTAATGTACCTAAGCACACCAGCTCTAAAGCGTCGGCGTGGAGAATTCGGTACAGGAGGAGTTGGAGCTGCGACGAAAGCCCGAGCAACATGCTCCGCATAGGATGGTAGAACAAGTGTGGGAGGTGGGCTATTGATGAGATGAGCGTTTCGGGTCAAGTGTCTTGAGATGCCTGCATATCTAAATAATCATAACCAATCAATGCTCTGAATGTAGTACGGACTTTGAAATCACAAAAAGTCATTGAATTGAATTGAGTACACACCGATACAAGTGCGAGGCTTCTTCAAGTACGGTTCATCAGAGTCGTAATCATCACCAGAGGCTGATTCACCACTTTCTTCTTCCATCGGTTTAGGGTGTTTGAAGGTGGCCAAGAGCCCATCAAAAATCTCCTCATCTGCCTCAAAAGCTATGAGGTGACGATTGGAGCGTGCACATGCGATGATTGAAGCACCTGCACATTTGGAAATCCGCATGAGTATTGAAAATATAAATTTGCAAACTTATTATAAATGGGGACTTCAATTTTTACCTGTACTAGCGCTGAAGTCAAACACGATTCCCCCATCGTCCGTGAGGCAATCCACGAAGCACTGCAAAAACGACGGATCCTTCTCGCGTGCGCCGCGCCACGGCTTCCCGTTAGTGCGGTAGGTAATGGAACTCGCGTCAACAAAGTTACTGACCATGTCATCCTCGTCAGGTATGATCGCGACTCCTGCGTATGCTTGCGCCACCTGTCGTATATTGAACATCTTCACGAAGTCCTTACGAGCATAGACCTTGATGGTAAAGTTATGGGTCTGCAATAAGCAATTCGAAATAAGAAAACGTAATGCATGTTGAAATGAGAGATTAAATCAAGTGCACTATTTGAAGTTTACCTCTCTTGCGGTAGCGCCAGGTCTAACCAAAGGAAGGGGGTTATAGGCCCACCACTCTCGCACAAGCCGGAAATTGTAAGTACTAGCACGATCGTGTAGGATGCGGTCAATTTTGAGGTCCTTGGGGTGCATAATAAGGATAGTCCCAAGGTCAGTCAAATGGTATGAGGCGAAGACAAACACTGACTCGAAGTAATACGAGGGGCGTTTGTTCCAGATGGGAATTGCGTCCGGCGAGACACCAAGCACGGGCAAGTTCTCCGGGACGTCTGCAAAGATAAGATCAATCCCGGGGTGATTGGGCTTGTATTCCATCTTCTCGCAAGGGTAGTCCCTACCCTTTCCAATCTGTGGATTAGACACAAATTAATTAGAAACCAATAAGCATAATAAAGTAACTTCTCTAAGAAAGCAATCCATTGTTAGAGAGAGATTTACCTTCTTGATGTGTTGAACCATTGCCTGAATAGCGTCTACCCAGCCTGCACCCTTTGTAGACTGGTCAACCAAGGCCGCCGTGTCTCCTTTCTCAAGGAACATAGGGAGCGTCACAGTTGTAGGAGAAGAGGAAGTACTACCCACATTTTTTGGAATAATTAACGGACGCATGGGTCCATTAGATTGCGTCGGTCCATGTGAAAGAGGGGATTCACGAGGAGCTGAGGACGAGGGAGGAGTAGATCCCACATTCGATACCCCACCCTCAGATGCTTGTGTCCACCCTCGAGCATGCCTTTGTGGCAGAACTGCTTGCCTCCCTGAGGCAGCTGGACCTCTTACACCACGCCCACCGTTGTTGACAACCGTCCCTTGGGAAGCTTGTGTTATATCAACTTCTCTCTGAACTGCAATGTACATACAAGAGCACATGTTAGAAAACTGATAAAGTACAATAAGAGAAGGTAATGTACATACATTTGAATCTGCACCACCTGGGAGGTCATCGGGAAGGGGAGGATCTCCATGCTCTCCCTCGTCGTCTTCATCATTCTCTTCGTGCTCCTCCACCTCCTCTTCTTGTTCCTCGTCCTCTGGCTCAGGGGTAGGCTCTTTTTTGCGACGTTTGCGGCTGCCACCTGCATTACCTCTACCTTTCGCTGCAACCGGAGGGGGGGTGGTGGTGGAGCGCCTGGAAGCATGCAGAAGTCGTCGTCATCATCATCAACCTGTAGTGCCACAGGAGCGGCATCGATCGAATCCGCTTACACAAGATGCTTCTCCTCCTTGTGAACATGGTGGGTTTGAGACTCTAGAAACCAACCACCAGTCAACAATAAAGCCATCTTGAACCGCTGTCTCTGATCATTGGAGAAGAGCGACATCGGTTTTTTCTTCAAGTACGGGACTTGGAACTCAGACGGAATGCCTAGTGTATCGAGACCACCCTTAGCAACGAGCTCTTGTTTGAGATATCTACAAGGAGTACAATCACTTAGAAACTTTCTGAAGAATTTGATGTTAAAGAAAATAAACTACAGGCAACGGTGTGCTCGAACCTGAACATCAATCGCTTCTTAGTTTGAGCACCACCGCCAATCTTGTCGATGTGAGAGCCTTTAATGAACTTAGGGCTAGCTTTGGGCCCTACGTAAGCATCGAAAGCCTTATCCCATAAAAGAAGACGCCATTTTTCGACGTACTCTACGGGCATCAAAATCGCGTCAAGGTTCGGGATGTGGGGATTCTCTTGTTTAAAGAACTTGTCCACCTCCTCCTTAAGATACGTCGCTAACTGTGGTCAAAAAATTGAAGTTAGTAACGTACAGTATAAACTGGTATGGACATAATGTTATAATGCATGTGATTGACAGGTTATTAAATACCTGCGACCACAGTGCTGCACGCGCAAGCCATGCCTCCAACACCTTGTCTTTCATCTTGACCGGGTCCGGAAAGCGAACACTACGTCGGAATGCCGGAGTGTTGTTCCACCAACGAAGCCACATGGTTTTCACTTCCTTCGAAACGTTGGTGGTGGCGACCTTCTGGAGGCGCTCCAGAGACATCTCTGGATCCTTTTGAGTGCTGTAATGAAGATTGATCTATATTGAATTACAACAAAGAGATTAAACATTAATGTAGAGGGGTATGGCCAAGGCATGGGGAGAAAATACTGAGTTTCGTCGAAAGAATACATACCTCTTGTTCAAATGCTTTTTCTAACTCTGGATTAGCAATAGCAAGCATCTTGTCGAAATCTTTTCGTCAGATTCGTTTAATCTCAGCCTTGAGAGCCTCGTCCATAGCCGTCCAAACTCCTTGCGCTGTCCTCTCGTCTACGGGAGTGTCCTCGTAGTACTGGGCTTGGGCTTCGTCGGCAACCTTAGCACATTGCCTCTGGACAATCAAAGAACGCATGTTAGAGAACGTAAAAAGCCTAGTTGAAAATTAATCAATTCAGAAGATATAATTAAATACGCACCGCGTAGAGGAACTTGATAAAGACGTCTTTAGTCACAAAGTACCAAGTTGGCCTCAGCTTATCTTTTGCTGTGTAACAGTACTTCCAGTCCTCAGCAGAGATCAGGGGTTTCCATTCTTCAAGTGGCATCTTGCCAAACTTGCGCATGCGTTGCAACCTCGACGGCAGACTATCTTCAACATGATCATGCTCTGTGGACCTGTTCACAAAGAGAGTTAATAAAAATATAGTGTGTATATAAAAGAGTACTATCAAATAATATTATACAAAATAAAACTCACCAATTAATATCATTCATCGCGTCGATTAGTACTTTGTATTCCGCACGTCCGTCAAGGACTATGCAGTCGACAAAGAAATACCAATCCGGATCATCTCTGCGCATTTGCTCAATGTAACGCATCCAAGCAGTGACGCGATGATTCCCCTCATAGACGTAGAAGTATTTGCCACTAAATTGGCAAAGGTCCGGATCGGCTTGCAATGTCATTTCGAACCGATCATTGGCCGCTTTCCAATGAGGGTTATTCCAAACCGCATCATCGTCCTTCACCAACCGCTGCTTCCCGTTCTTGCTGAAGGGAGAAACATATAGAACGCGATCGCCCTCTCGGTAGCCTTTGACAAACTCGTTTGCCAACTTGCAGACATCTGTTTCTATGATGGGACGGACCTTGGGGTAACAAGAGAGGCGACAAAAGGAATACGAAGTCGAGATTTCTCAACAGGTTTAATTCTCAACCTCGATATGGTGTTGATGGAGTTGCCCTTGTGTAGTGCTCGTAACTCATCGGCACTCCACATAGGGTCCATCTCAGCCAAATGACTTGGCATTTCAACAGCCCCAATCTCCACAGTATCAGGGGGTGAAGGAGTTTCACCGGCAGATCCAACAGTTGGAGCCACTGCAACCAACATCGTATCCCCTTTGTCGACATCATCAATATCGCGCGAAGGCTGTGTATCCGGAATGATTTCTTGAGGGGGTGTCTGCTTAAGAGAACCGATGAGATTTAGTAAACATCAATGACAAATCATATAGGAATAGGGTTGTGCAAAAAATGTAAATGAAAACCACATGAACTATGTCATGAGCCGTTAGTATTGAATCAAGTCAGAACGTTGACATGAAGATGAACAATATAAATCTAGTTATACTTCGCAGCAATTCTATTAGAACGTCGAGGGCCAAGTCTGGCTTGTGCTAGAGCTTCCAAGCGCAATTGCTTCTCACGTGCCCTCCAGCCCTGCATATTAGTAGGTTGTTGTTCATCAACAATGGTCCCGGGCGCCGTCAGTGGTGATTGAATACAATCAGTGTTAGTATCTAAGGTAACAGCTGGAAGTGCCCGAACGAAAGTGCGAATATCCGTTACATCTAAGACTACCGCTCGCTCGCTTGAAAAACTGCTATCGCTCTCAGACTCCAATTCCTCCGGTTCGAAATCAATCGATTCCTACATCATAAAACACAACAAAAAACGTTTGAGTAAGCAAAATATTCTCAGGAATAGAGGAGAAGAAATATAGGTGTTAAAATGTTAATGATTAAACGTTTAGACCTTATACAACTCATGGTTTCCTACATACCATGCTTGAAATCAATATCCCACCGAATCTATGAGATCCCCATCACTTTAAAGGGTTAAGTTGCGAACCAAAATACATACTCTAGACCTAGTGTAAAATCCCATTTAAGAACAAAAATCAGAAACACCATCAGCACAATCCAGAAAGGCAATCACATTCGGAGGCCAAAACGAATGTTTCGTCGACGAAGCCGGCTGAGAAGGCAGTAAAGAAGGTATTTAAAACGGTGCGAAGTCTAGCAGCTCAATCCTGATAGCAACGAATGAAATCCCATTCTCGGAACACACGAATGACAGAAACAAAAACTCCCTCGATGACACACGAAAAAATAGAAAGCAAGGCACTCACAATCCACAACCTCTACTTGTTTCGACCATTTCGGAGGCCAAGCATCGATGGATTCGTCGACGAAGCTTGCACAGACGGCCCATTAACAGATGACTAAAAACGCATACTCCAGAAGCACAATCCAGAAAAAAGGCGGCATGGGCTGATGAGCACCCTCAGGGCCTACTACAAGTCCTAATCTCATTCTTTGGAAGATAATAAATTTACATTTTTGTTGACGAAAGCAATGACGAAGACACTCATGATCCAAGTCAATACAGCATTCCAGCATTTTGGGGGTCAAAGAACGATGGATTCGTCGACGAAGCTGGCACTAATGACACTTACATAGATGATTCTTAGTGCACAGACTCCACCAGCACAATCCATAACGATGGCGGCTCGGGCTCATGAGCACCTGGAGGACCCACTACAAGTCCTAATTTTATTCTTCGGGTGATTAGAAATTCGCACATTCGTTGACGAAAGTGGGGAAGTAGACACTCCTGATCTAAGGCCACTACGGAATTCGAGCAATTCTGAGTCCAAGAAACAATGGATTCGTCGACGAAACTGGGAGTCACGGCACTATCACAGATGACTCCAGACATTTGGGGATCAAGCAGCACAAGCCAAAAAGGGCGCAGCCAACATATTCCTCTCGAAATGACAAATGCGAAAACTCCATAGAGCAGAAAGAAGTGCAAAAAATGGGAAAAAATAAGTAGCCAAAGTAGAAAAATAAGAAGTAGAAAAAGAAGAAAAAGTAGAAAGTACAATCCAGAACACTGTTAGATGCCACCAAACATTCAGTATCGCACCGCTATCTCAATCTTCGTTTGATAAGAAAATTGCAGTTTCGTTGACGAAACTAGGGGAGATGACACTCATGATCCAGAGCGAGTACGGGATTCGAGCAATTTGGAGGCCCAAACGATAGCTTCGTCGACGAAGCCGGCACTGAAGGCACTCAACCCGATAATACCAATCAAAACGAGGTGCAGCAGCACAAACCAACATTCTCCTGCGCAGTTTCGTCAACGAAAGTAGGGGAATTGACACTCATGATCCTGGGCAACTACAGGGATCGACCATTCCGGAGGCCAAAACGTTGCCTTCGTCGACGAAGCTGGCTTAGACACCGGCAGTAAAGAAGCTGATAACTAACACTGCGTCCAGCAACACAATCCAAAAAGGGAGCATCGAACTAAATCTCATTCTCGGAACTGAGACACAAGACCTCCCTCGATATGACAGACACGAGCAAGTTGAAGTCAAGGCACTCAAAATCCAGGGCCACTACGGGATTCGATCATTTCGGAGCCAAGAAACATTAGTTTCGTCGACGAGGCTGGCACTTACGGCACTTACAGAGGTGATTCAACCAGCAGACTCCAGCATCCCAATCCGAAAACAAGGCAACACGGGCAGATGAGCACACGGAGGGCCGACTACAAGTATAAGAAGTTTGGAGTTTCGTTGACGAAAGTGGGGAAGACGAAACTCATGATCCAGGGCCAGCAATCAAATATGAGCAATATAACGATCTCGGAACTTGAATTGAATTGCAGGGGACTGGCAAATGGGTCCGAGAGTGACGCCATTGGATCCGATTTCCGTAAAGAGTGTTGTAGAGTTCGGTACCGTCTCTGGAACTTACACACAATCTGCAAACGGGACGTCCGAAGTCTACAGTCAAATCTATCTTTTCGAAGGCCTGCTCAATTATACCTCAGGCATCATTCATGACTACTAGTTCGTGAGCGGGGGCTATGCCATTCAGCAAGGCTTGATTGTGCAGACTGGTGATCCTGGGCGCGAATCAGGCGCCGTCGGGGATCGAATTCAATGGAGTGTCGGCCGACGTTTCGGTGGTGTTCGATACGGCAGTGCCGTCGCTCACAACCTCGGGGGCCAATCATCGACGCATTCGTCGACGAAGGTGACACTGACGCCACTTACACTGGCCACTTACACGATGCTAACACTGACGCCACTTACACTCAGCTCTCGAGCGATTATGATCATGTTTCGTTGACAAGATCAGGGAAGAAGATACTCATAATCCACGGCCAGTACAGGAACCGAACATTTCAAAGGCAAAGAACAGGATCCAAGGAGAAGTGAGTCAGACCAAGCAAAAACAGTGGCTTCGTCGACGAAACGAGGTCAGAAGCACAATCCAGTCACTCGATGATGCCACTACTAGTTCGTGAGCGGGGGCTATGCCATTCAGCAAGGCTTGATTGTGCAGACTGTGGTGATTACACTCAGCTCTCGGCAATTATGATCATGTTTCGTTGACGAGATCAGGGACGAAGATACTCATTTCCACGGCCAGTACAGGAACCGAACATTTCGAAAGCCAAGATTTGATGTTTCGTTGACGAATCTGGCACTGTCGGCACTAGCAAAGTTCTTTCAAAGTGCACAGACTCGAGCACCACGATTTAGAATGACGGACTCACGGGCCGATGAGCACCCGGGGAACCCACTACATCTGCAAGTCTCGTTCTTTGTGTGATTATGGTCCATCAGGTTCGTTGACGAAAGCAGGGAATAAAACATTGATGACCCAAGGCAAGTACAAATTCGAGCATGTCGGAGGCCACGTCAAGTAGAATCCGTCGACGAAGCCACCACTGAAGGCACTGATAGAGATTCAAAATGCGTAGCCTCAAGCAGCACAATCCACAGAGAAGCAGCCAACGAAAAGCAAATCTCGGACTCAAACTCAGAGACTCATGCACTCCCTCAAGCAGGAACGGGAGCCTCGCCCATGAACACAATCCAACATGGGAGCAACACCTGATGTTGAGTATTTGCAAGGCCTGCTCCAAGTCCCGGACTGACAATACCAAGGCATTCGAGAGAAACTACAGGAACCTTCACGTGCTATCAGTTACGTCCGCGCAAGCTGAAGATGAGACACTACGGGTTTAGAGCATTCCAAACATGAGCTCAAATTCTAGCATTTCAAATATCTGAACAAAAGCGTACCTGTTGAGGAATTCGGGAGTCGTTCCTTCGGTTCAGCTCCTCCTTCGTCACCTCCATTTTTCGTGTCAATTTGCACTGCATCCTTCTCCACCCAGAGATCAGGAAGGTGGAGGGGGGAGAAAAAATGCTTACATCGACGCTTGACTCCCGCGGCGGCGTAACCTCCACTCCAGGACTCGTAACCTCCACTCCAGGACTCGTAACCTCCGCTCCACGACAGGCCATAGCTGTAACTATCTGCAACTAAACGATTCAAAAGATTCTCTCAATTCTCTGCAACGAGAAGATCTCACAAGCACGTGCAGCTCTCAAGCACTTCACAATCAATCGCCCTTCTAACAGCCCTTAATCGGACACCGCCCTCACAAAGTCAGCATCGCTTCCCACTGCAACATGCCTCCAATCAGCGCCGAAGTCCTCACGCCAAGACCCTCCATGCTCTCTGGGATTCAGCTTCTTCACTGGTCATCGGCGGTGATCGGAAACGACAAGGCGACCTCGTACGAGATCCGAACTACACGCAGTCCCTATCTGATTCAGATGCTAATTCGAGGATTGTAATCGGCGTTCCTTGGCGATTCCTCTAACTACGCGGTAGGTGGAGCAATTCAATGCGCCGACCAGAACCGATAAGGCCTGGTTCCTGGTTCCCGTCAGAAAGCTGAGGTCTCGTTTCTACCAGGTGCCCATACGATCCTACGAGGATTACAGTCCTGCCTCGTGTCCGTCGTTTCCGATCATCCCGAGGATGCCGCAGATATAAGCATCGGTGCGGCCACTGCGAGGAACCGGCTCGGCGTTTGAGCAGATAAGGCAGAGCAGATAAGGCACAAACGCTTGTCACAGAGCAGATAATAATAGATGAACAAAAAGGCAAGTGTGTAGATGCTATTCTAGTCAGTGAATCACCCCCCAAGATAGCATTCAAAGATCTATTTTAGTCATTGAACAACAGAGACCATACCGTGATCCAGAGTCAAACTGGAGTTAAGTGAGTAACCCAATGGACAGAATTTTTAAACATGAAATGCAGTGGTGTTGGATTGGCCTGTTGTGAATCAAACAGAAAAAAGAGCACATGGTGTACTTATATAGGAAAAAACACTTAACTGCATGCACAATGACCGTTGTGATTCTCATCGGCGTCTAGCCCTGTCTCACTCTTGTCAGCACTTTATCTAAAGATTGCCTAAAGTTGTGCACTTCATGATGTTGTTTGATAGTTTTACCATGGATACAACACTAGATATGTTTTGATGGATTTTTACTATAAGTTTTACCTTTTGAGAAAGAGAAATTACCAAGAGCATTGATTCCTGTACTATGAAAGGATCCCCATTTTGGCCATTACAAAGGGTAAAAACATTGACCATCAGTAAAAATTTACAACATATTTATGTATATTAGTGTATCTAACACTAATCAACCTATTTAGTATAGTACTCGTAGAGAGAATCCAGTTCTGACTAGAACTTGCACGCTGAGGAAGCACGAACTGGATGCTTATTTGATTACTCATATTGCTACATGCATGACTTAAAATTACGAATATGTAAATGAATAGTTAGCATTATGAATAAACTAATCGAGAACAGGGTAAATTTAACAATGACAGCGTCTTAAACTTATTGATCCCGATAAATACCTCATAGACATAAGGAACACCTATATTTGTTCATTACCAGCCTTTCCTTCCCCAAATCCTTGATGTTGCTGATTACTCTACAGAATTTCGCGTAAATTATAAAATAAAGACGATACCATGCGGCATGAGTGGTTTCGGTAACGTCCATTACATTATAGATAAGAGTCCTATAAATAATTTCATTCAACGATTCCATAGCATCAGAAAAAGAGTTTAGAATCTTATCTTCTAATAATGTCAACTAAGAATTACAGGGCTATGGTCTTTATATCTGGGCGGCCATCTCACATAAATTGGACATTTCTCAGAATATATCCAAATTTTGTTCTAATACTCGTAGATATAAAGGCTTTAATGAGTCTACATCCTAATGGCACTTTAACTATCACCATCTGCTAGGTCCACGTCGTCACTGTCGGCCCATGGAAACTCTTTAGTATCTATCAACCAGCATTGAATGAAGCCATTAGGGTGTTCATAAATCATAAACTCAGGATGACATCCTTGACCTACCTCCTGTCCAAGGTTTGGGATTTGTACCGGTAAATGTTCCGGGTCTAATTCCACTTCGTCTTTTTCATCATGGCCATCAACTGCAGTCCGTTCTTCCACTTCACAATCTTGGGTTGCTCCATGTGCTTCAAATTCAAATTGCTGAGGATGAACACCAAAGATGTCATCCACGAATGTCTCCATATCATTCCACTGAACAAACCCATCAAAACATTTAAGACTGTATATCACATCAGGTTTAACACATAGTGCAAACCCAGACTCCCATTTAAACTTACTACTTTTTCGAACTCTTTATCCGCGCTCTCACGTTCAGATTCTTGAGATCCACTCCTGCTATGCGATTTCTTACTAGCCTCTACCTCCTTCACTCCTTCGTTGTAACCCGATGACTTTATACTCTTTGGATGCGCCGATCTTTCTAAACCCTAACTACTCTAAACGCGTAACCCATTAACACTCATAGCCACTTTCGCACACCGATGCAGTACAAAATCTTTTACCCAGATTCCGTGTCTGACACTATATACTAATCTATTTTCAAGTAGCCTTTCTGGCGCACTTATTCTCTGACACTGGCGGCCGCCTCGAATTCAAATCTCAATTCCTTAATTAGTTTTACCATCTTAATACTTGTGCTTAATTAATGCGCGTGTTCAATATTTAAACAAAGTGGTTATATGATCCGTTTTAAATACGTATACGTTGTGGAGTTCGTGCGTCCAATATTAGCCTCACATCCAACCTCTTCGAATATCTTTCACTAGATAATTTTGCAACTCTTTTTACATTTACTAATTACAAGAGTACATTATTTTAGTACATAAACATCGCCGCAGGTACTCATTATCTCTTTTGTACCACTCGTTCGTCCATTCTCTTGTACTAGCTTCAATCATGGCTTCCTCCTCTCAGCAACCTTGCCCGGATTTGATCGAGATTAAGTCAGTTGCCTCTGATGTCCCCGCTTGTCCTCCTCCTCGCCCTCATGGTGTGGCTGAAGTCATGGCTTCCACCACGGAGCCTCCTTCTCTGGATTTGATCGAAATTAAGTCAGTCGCCACTGATGTCCCTCTCTGTCTTCTTCCTGGCCCTGATGGTGTGGCTGAAGTCACCTCTTATTGGCTTGCAATCCGCTTTGGCTATGATATATCCACATTGTGGTTAGAAACCGACGTTCTAGATCCTCATACTTATCATGTCCTGTACTCCACGGTTGTAGAACCGGTCGTCTTAGATAATAACGCTACCATGTGGAAGCTGAAGTCAGGAAAGTATCGCCTATACGGTTTGACAGAGTCAGTTATGAACGCCTCCACTCAACTTCTAACACCTCGTAACTCCTCCACGATCTCTAACGTTGGTCCCCTCTTTGCTCGTGTCAAGATCGAACCAGGCAAGCGTGTTAGTATCGATATATCAGATTCATCCGATGACGAACGAAAGCCATCGGTTCCACCCCCTCCTCCTTCAGCCAAGCTTCCATCCATCTCTTCTATTTCTCAGAACTCTTCTCTATCAACGCCCTCTTCGTTAGCCTCTCCCTCTCCATCCTCTCAAACAGGAAAACCCAAAAACATTCTTCCATGTCTACGCAAACTTGGTAGCATGCCCGGTAGCAAGAATATACTCAAGAAACTAGATTTCAATTCCATCCCTACTCACATTGTATCATTTCTGCCTCCATTTTTCAATGGAGATGCCCTATATGTCCTCCCCCCGGCTCTTCCTTCCGCTGTACTCAAGAATGCAAGATCAATGGAAGGAATGGACAAACGGTATGACGGACATGTCTGGACTAGGACGATGACAACTAACATCAGCAACACCCTGGGCTTGTCATTTCGGTATTCTAATTGCGTAGGTCATCTCCAATGCCACAATGACAAGTGTCCTTTCTTGGAACGCCCAGATCGTGCAACGGGAGTCAATGAAGGTATCACCAAAGAACCTTTCTCAGTAAGTGAACCGCCTCCCTCATGGAGATGAAAATCAAGAGCGTGCTTGTGTGCATATCGGTACCCACGAGCACCCTGTCAAAGTCGGAGACTATAGATACGCACGTCAAATGATAGATGAGTTAATCGAACAACATGTTGACCGCAACCCCCAAGCAACAATTTCGAAAATTGTCTTGGAGACGAGCAAGGACGTAGTAGGTAACATTCTTCTACGCGACGAAGATGACCCCAAATCCGGGCACCTAACTCTTGAAGAACTTGAACCAGTCTTTGATCGATGTAAACTCTTGAACTCTCCAAGCTTGCGGAATCGTATCTATTCTTTCAAGTACATGCGCAGATTTGGCATCCTTGATGGCATCACGAAGCTAAGAGGACTCAGCAACTGGGCGTACGTGCAACGCAACATGTTCCCGGGCCAAGGGGACGATTCTGATAAAGTCTTCACTTTTAAGATGTCAGAAGTTGGACCCGGTAGTGGTGTCGACCTTGTCCGCCGGATGCAACCTGGAGGCGACCTCTCCAATGCATGGATGATGTTTGACCATGTCAAACGAGTGAAGCCATGGACTACCATGGCGTGCCATGTGTACGACCCTAATTACCAGCGCATTCTAACCATTGCATGTTCAGATTTTCAATCTGAAGATACTCAAGCTCAACTCGTCTTCTGGAGGAATCTCAACCACGTCATGGCTAGGCACGGAGTACCCAAACCTAAGTTTCAAGGATTTATGGCTGACAGTGCTCCAGCCAACTGGAACGCAGTGCGGATCGTTTACGGCTCTGGAGATCCTTCAATTCCCATGGAAGACCAAGAACGTACTTGTTACTTTCATTGGACGCAATCATTAGAAACTCATACCAAGAAGTACATCGTCCACGAATTGCAAGATCAACATAGGGTCCTCTGTAAGCAATACAAGGATGCTCGTTCATCCGATGAAGCAGAGACCCGGTATTTGGCAATCAGAGCGTGGTGGTCATCTTCAAACGCCACCTCCGAGAATGGCCTCTACCACCTAGGCCTATGGCTTTCGTATTGGCATCACCGCTATAGACAGTGGGGTGGATTCATGGAACTGGTAAGTAAATGCTTACTACGGTAATTTTCAAGTTATAGTAATTTTACAATTAAGTCAGGATAAAAGTAAATTATTATCTCTTTCCACCAAAAAAAAAAAAAACAAAATCTATTTTTAGGAGGCAGTTTCGTCAACGAAATTACCTCTTCCTTCACTTTGAGCTTGACATCAATACTTATGTATCTGGCAGGAACAAAAATTATCTGCAGAAGAGCTAGCTGAGATGCCATCCTGCAACCTTGCAGAATCCATTCATAACAAATGGTTGCAAGCTTCGGGAAATAAGGGTGGTGATCTCTATATGGCAGCTGTTGATGATTACGTTCGTGCTTTCTTTCAAGTTGTGGAATACTATCAATACACCAAAGGTGGAGCGGGTGGACATGGTCCGTCTAGGGAGGAACTCCGACTTCGCAGTGCACAACGTAAGGCTCATAGAACCGGCGATCCATCAGCTCTCAATAAGGCAGTAATAGAGTTCCGGGAGGCTGATATATTTTGTACTCGCGATGCTCACTTGGAGGGTGCCGAGATTTTTGGTTCGAAGAAACGTAAGCATGATGTTCCAATCGGAGCCGAAGAGGAAACCCATAGGCCTGACACTGTGAATTTCTCGCGTCCCCGAATCGGCAGAAGGGTAACTCGGGGATGTGGTGAGAGTCTGACAACTATTCACGAGGACGGTGAAGACGAAGCACGCCCAATCGAATCTTCCACATCCGCTGGTGCCTCTATTAATCGGGTGACAGCTGTACAAGAGACAAAAGTGAATGAAAACTTATGGCATATTGCTCGATTGAAGGAGCCCTCAGCCAAGTCCTGTTAGGCACAACATGCAGTGACCAAGAAGAAATGCGAGTCTCGTATAGTGCAAAACAGGAAGTCCACACCTTCTCCAACTTATACCGGAATATGGATGCCTCCTAAAAATGGTCACCGCAAGAAGGTGGAGAAGTTTTATTTTTTCCCCGATGATATTGAGAGGTGTGTGAAGGGCACTCGTCGGAAGTGGGTGGAGCCGTTCTCTCAAACTGAAGATCAACCCCCAGTCCCAACAATCTGGCCAGTGAAGATAGGGACAAATCTGACACGTTCGGAGATGGAGGCGTTAGAGAATGCTGGTTTCCGACTCCCTCAGAAGGAGAGACTACCACTCAACCGCACTTTCAACAATGCATCTGCGCCACGGGACCTGTCACATATTCCAGTGCCGGAGAATGCAGATGTCTTCCCAAAATCAAGGAAGTCAAGGAACCTCCGGCGCATATGCAACGTGACTTCTAAGCACACACGGAATATTGATTCCGCCCGTGCAATGCAGGCGAAGATACTAAAGGTCACTATCGTCCCATCGCCAGGAATTGGATGCATTATTTCCATGGAGTCAGATTCGCAAGCGATTTATCAACTATCAATAGGTGCATTACCAGATTGCACTTGTCCGGTGTTTAAAAGCACAATTGCAAAACTAGGGCGGAGAGGAGAACCTTATAGACCTTGCAAGCACCTATACTATGTCTTTGTGTTGGTATGCAAGTTTGAACCAGATGTAGACCTCTTCATCCATGCGCCTACCCTAAGTTTCAACGAGGTAAAGATGATCATGGAGAGAGGCATCCTTGAGCTCGCCATAGTTTAGATGTCATAGTTTTCCACACTATATTCCCTATTCGCCCTAAACCCTAGACTGTGTAGTTAACACGTTGTGTGACTATATTTTGCAATATAGCATTAAAAAAAATAAATTAGTATCTATGTCCACAAAATTGTTTAAGTAATGTCACACCATAAGTGTCTCCATGTCTTTTGAATGTTGTTGAAGTTAGCCAAATTTCAGAACTTTTTCCCTCATTTCCACGGGTTTGGGTTCCAAATCCACGGTAATAAGTCAAGAATATTCGAATATTCTCTAGAATATTCTGTATAAATTTAGAATTTTTATATTTTTAGAAAAAATTTCCAAAAAAATGTTCTCACTACCGCTCTCCAATCTGAAATTCTCCGCTCTACGCTCTACGCTCACGCCCAAGTAACGTCCAAATGGAAGGGGAAAGTGATCCTTTTGGGTGGCTTTGTTTAAACGGAGATAGTCAATGCACACCCTTAACTTCCCATTTTTCTTCTTCACAAGCACTATAGGGGACACCCAATCCGTGATTTCCACCGGTTTAATGAAACCCGCCTCTAAGAGCTTTTCCAACTCGGCTTTGACCACGAGTTGGAGGCGGGGGTTCATTTGGCATTCCTTTTGCCGGACCGGTATGGACCCCGGAAGTAGGGTGATCGTGTGTTGGGCAATCTCCGGTGGAATGCCCTTGAGGTCTTTATAGGACCAAGCAAAAATATCCCGGAAATCGAGGACAAGACCTTTGAACCTCTCAATTTCTTCCGGGGATAATTGAGCCCCCATTTTGATGGTGCACGGCTCTTCGCCCTTTAGAGACACATCGACATCTATGCAATCGTTGATTGGGACCGTGACCAGGTTGGTGGAGCCGTGATACCAATCACTTGGCACCGCGGGGTAAATAGGTACATCGGAACCCACCTCCAAGTTAGTGGAGGTTTTGCGAAAATGAAGGGGAGGAGGGAGTATTTCCTCCTCTTCCATTAGCCCTTCAAAACCGAGGTTTTGGGTTCCATCTATCTCGAGGTTGTAAACCACCTCAAAGTCAACCTTATCAACCAAGGTTGTTACCCCGGGGTATGGGCCTACCGGTTCTTCCAAAACTCTCATGGTAGTGATGACATTCACCGATTGTAACCTAGGGGTTTCAAGGTCCTCGGGATGAGCCCGAAGCCATGTGGCAAATTCACCGTCATCCTCCCAATCATAAAGTCCCGGCCCAAGGTTTCTAATCGGGCCTAAATCAATGGGATTGATTCCCGGGACCAACGCGGGGTGTATAAGGTCCACGTGTTCACCATCGGTGGATGGCATTGTCTTAGGCACTTCTCCAAGTGTTCCTAAGGAGGTGGGTACCCGACACCAGATGGTCACCATCGATCGATTTTCCGGCGGACCAAATTGCAACGTTGATTGATTGATGGACCAACGCTCGTCGGCGTTGGCTCTTCTCAACCAATCTCTCCCTAATAGGATGGGATAAGCGGCCTTACTAGCCTCAAGCTTCAATACATGGAAAGTTAATGGGTAGACTTCCCCTCTCGCTTCCATGTGGCAATTGGCGATTTCGCCAAGTGGAGTAATTGGACGTTGGTCCGCCACCTTGACAATGTAAGGGGAAGGGCCGGTAATATCTAAGCCTAACTTAGCCATCGTGATGGAGGACATGACGTTGATGCCACTACCGTTGTCAACAACGGCGCCCGGGATGATTCTATCCAAAATAGAGACATCAATCTCGAAGGCCCCGTCATCTACCAACGAGCTAGTGTACATTTTAGCGGCCATTACCACCTTCCGAGGTCTCCGGGGCATTGTCGCCCCTTCCTTGAACTCCTTCCTCAAGGAGTGGGCTACCCGGATGAGTTGGGCTATGGATATATTAGCCCTAATGGTGCAAAGATCCGTCCAAAGGTCATAATCCGCCGCCGGGTTGAACACCCGAGTACCCTGAGCCGCTAGCCCTAGGGGATTCCGGTGTCCGGACTCCGCCGTGTCTACAAACCGATAGAGGTCCTCTACCTCATCATCAAGACGTTCTAATTGGATACCCTCCATTGAGGGTTGGTCCAAGGGTGGGTCCGGGGAAAACTCATGCAATTGGCCCCTCAAAAACTCCTTCATGGCTGGGATATCCGGTTCCTCTTCCGAGTCGCTACCCTCTCGGGATATTGTATTAAGAGGTGAGTTATTGGCCCGTTGTTGCCGTGTCATGACCGCCACATGGTGTTCAACCGGTTCTCCCATTACCCTAGCAACCACGGTGTCCACCTCCTCATGTATGATTAAATGCATACTTTGATGTATAGGGGGTTGGACCGTGGGTGGAATGACCCCCGTGGTCGGAGGACCACCGGGAGGTGCAAGGCTATTCCGGGCGTCTTGGGAGACCATTGGGTTGGCGTATACCGCCGGCGGTTCAGCACTAGGGGGGACCGGTTGCATCCCCATGTAATATTGGACTGGGGGATTACTTGGTCCCGCACCTTGGCTTTGGTCCGACGGTGGTGGAACATAACTAGTATGAGCCATTGGATACCATGGAGTCGGGTATGTTTGTAAAAAGTACCCTTGTGCCGGCTTATCATAGAAGAAGCCTTTGGTGGGGGTTGATGTACTTGGAACCCCCGGAACGGTTTCCGGCTTTGCCTTTTTTTGGCGGAAACACCGCTCGGTAGGGTGGTTGTCCCCACAATTGTCATACACCATGCCGGTCTCCACCCAACACATTCCCGGACCAATGGGGTGAAATTGCCCACATGTAGGGCATGGTGCCCCCTTTTGTAATGGTGGGTTACCCCCCGGTTGGTTTGGGCGGTGTAGGCCGGCTATGTGGTGGGACATACGGGCTTGGATTAGGTGGACTTGGGCAAAATCGGGGAATATGACCAAATTGCCGGCAATTTGTGCACCAAAGGTTAGACGGGTGTACCTCGGTTTCACTTACAGGTGGTGGTGCATTCATGCTTCTAGCATTAATGGCCATGGTCAATTGGTCCCCTAGAGACTTGATGGTGTTCATCATATCCACCTTAAGATCATCATTGGCCTTTTTAAACCGTTCCTCCAATTCCGCCAACCGGTCCACCTCAGGAGGTTCCGGTTGAGGGTGCCATTGAAGTTGAGGAGCCGGTGGCTTTGAATCAAGTGGTTTGGGTTGAACATAACCGGAGGTAAATGGTGCCATAGGCCTAGATGGCTCCCCCGGGGTTTGACCCACCCTATGAGGGGGTTCGTAGTGTGTAGAGATAAATGAAGCGATCGGGGCCACCAATCGAGCCCACATTCGGTTATTCTCCTTCTCCATGCTCTCAACTCGGCGGGCAGCGGTTTGGGTATCACCCACCGTTCGGGGCATGGAGTTCAACACATCTCGGATTGTGGATTGTTTGTTGAATCATTGGATGAAGTAATACCGGATGGTGTCATCGGTCAAGTGGTTGCCCACGAACCTTGTTACCACCGTATTAAACCGCCGTATATACTCCATGATTCCCTCGGTGGGCCCTCGTCTTATCTCCGTGAGAGCTACCAAGGCATTTTGTTGCCCGGTCTCGGGCCTAAATTGCCTCAAAAAGGCCATTTGTATGGTCGGCCAATCCACAAACGTTCCGGGGGCGTGTAAGCGGTACCACTCATATGCCGCCCCCTCTAAGGTGGTGGAAAACCAAACCAACCAATAGTCTTCTTCGGGAATGACATTGGTCACGAGGGTTTCAATATACCTCTCAATATGATTGGAGGGGTCCTCGTGAGCCATCCCGGAGAACTTCGGAAGGTGCATGGGCATGCCTCGTAGCGCTAACCCCACGGGCATCACTATTGGAAGCCCTCGTGGGGCCATCATTGCATCCGCCGGGTCAGGAGCAACCGGGGGTACCGGGGCGCTCGAGTTGAATGGTTGCGCCATGAGAATAGGACCAACTGGGACCACCAGAACCGAGGAGTTTTCTACCTCTGAAGTCCCACCCTCCAAATCCTTGGGTTGGACTTCTTCTAATTGACTTAACCTACTTTGGGCACCCCTCTGCGGTGATAAGTCACGATACGATCGGAGTGTTACCATTGGTGATTGCTCCTTTGGTCGTCATTGAATTTTGAATGCAGGAGAATTGAATGCCAATGTCACTCCATCAATAGGAATTTCAACCAAGGTAAATGGGAAGCTTGGGAAAACCACATTACTAACTAGTAGGTGGGAAACCCGACCCTTTTGGACTAAGCTAATCGATAGGTCCGCCTAATGGACCGCAAAGACAACTCTTAGTGTCATCTCCCATCCCGCTTGAGCAAATATAATCACACGGTGAAGTTAACTAGTGATTTGCATGGTAAAAACCTCAATCATCAGCGGGGCCCGCAGAAACTCTCCTCCAAGAGTACCCAAACACTAAGGGGGGGAAACGGTAGCCTTGCACCCCTACCCGGCCTTTTACCGAATTCCCCCTAATCACCGTGCACGTACTACATTTAGCGGGGGAGGGCCGGAGCCTTTAGCCCACGGTGCCTTAGTGGTTGATAAGCACGGAGGGATATAATGATCAAGATACCGGGTTGTGCTCCCAATATCGAGTACGCCTCGACACTATCATATCCCCCCACCCATACTTCCCCCATGGGCAAGAAGTATTGGTCCCGGATCAATGTGGTTCTACCATACAAGGTCACAAGTACTTTTACCGGTTAGACATTTTACCAAGTCCCTAAATTCCTCTGCCCTTTGATTAACCGGTATAAATTACGAAGCCTAAAAACACCAAGAAGTTATTAAGCTAGATTCCAACCTAAATCAAGCAACCGGAACCTCTAGGGACCCTAAAATGACCAATGAAAAAACCGGACAGCATAAAAAAACCCTCAATTAGGCTTGGAGAATTAATTTTTAACACAAGTTTTTTAAACCCAAGTAAACACAAATGGCCCTCCGCCCCTTACCGTGATGGTGCACGTCTTGGGGGTGGTAACCACCCAAGAACCCCGTGCACGTCTTGGGGGTGGTAACCACCCAAGAACCTCCATCAAACAAGTACTCCTTGTACGACTTCTCAAGCTCCAAGTCCTCTTCCTTCACACCACACAAGGATTAACAAGGAGATTAGAACCACAAGCGCCTACCTACCACAACCCACTTCAATGCAATTTCATTCAATTAAAATCAATTCAACATGTTTAGATACAAATTAATGCAATTTGCATTCATTCAAGTCGACCAAAATCATTCAAATCCAAAAATTAATTAAAAAGTCAAAGCAAGTTTCTTCAACCTAATTACTCAATTAAATTAAACACCATAAAGTCCAAGAAACCAACCAATGAGGAAAAGGCCCAAACCACACCAACCACTAAGCAAAACCCAAAACAATCAAACTTGGATTTGAGCAAGAACTTACAGCTTACTATTTATAGTAAGCTGGTCATATTTCTTCAATTCAAATACCTAAAAAAGAGACAAACAAAAGCAACAAACTTTAGACCAAAAGCATCCAACCCTCCCGGCAGACGTACCAATTATGTGAGGCTAAATCCCGGTTATCGGTTTCTAGCTCACAAGTTGGGCCGTGAGGGGGGTGCAAACAATACAACCTTCCAAGCAATGGACAAACTAACAAGCCCCCTAGAAAATCATCTTAACCATTCCTAGGTGAACCATGAAGTTCGGGAAGAATTGGGCAGCGCTTCGGCGCTTGATCCCAAATTTCTGATTTTTTAACCTAAATCTATGAATCCAACCCAAAAGTTGGGCAGCGCTTCCGCAATACCCTCACACGCGGTGCACCCTAACTACTCAAAACAACATTCCAGCAAGGCGCATTCATTCAACAAAACAACCATCACACATTCATAAGGCAACATGAATCAACAACGAAAAACACCCAATCAATTTCTTGGCAATTACTTTTGCCATTTTCAATATGGAAGTTCACAAATCAATCTACTGCTTTCAACACACGTAAGGTAACAAGACAATCACGGACGATTAAAAGCAGGAAAAAGGGAGAAGAGGGCTCCCTCTCTAATGTCACCCTATGTACCCTCCGTATTATCACGGAGGGAACAGGGCATCGGTGAGACTGAAGCCGCCCTTGCTGCTAGCTTACGATCAGACTCTCCGTCAAGGCCCTGCCGCAATGGTGGGCGACACTTGGCTGCTGCAATGTAGCGGCCCTCAGACCTCGAGCATGCTTTGTCGATCGCTCCTCCGAACCTCCTTTTCGGTCTTTGTCCGGCACCGACGTTATCAATGCCACCGCATGCTCCTCGTCTGGCCATGGTGCTGTGCAAATCGGTGGATCACCGAACCAAGTCGGCCGTCATTGTGCCGCTCGACGATCGGGGCTGGCTGGCGGACGGACGGTGGATCACCGAACCACTGCCGGCGCTGTCCGATCTGCGCAAAGTCGGCCGTCATTTGTGCCGCTCGATCGGCGGCGCTGCTTGGCACCTTGAGGCGGCCGTTCCGCTCCTCGCCCGATCGCGATCCGGCGTCTGCGCGCGCGATACTATGGCCGTGCCGCTCTCAGTCTTGGCCGATGGCGCCGCCAGGTCGTCTCTCCACCAAGCTATCGCAATCGCTCGTCGGCGCCTTCCGATCGTAAGCCTTTCGATCCTCTCCGCCTAGTTGGCGCTGCTGCCGTTGACCGTCGTTCTGGCGCTGTCGCTAGAGGATCGACCTCCTTGCCGGTGCTGTTCTAGCGTTTCCGTTCCCGATTTGGAGGTTCTGTCGCTGCCGGAGCTGCTGATTGATGGCGCCGGCGTACTGGGAGGCCGATCGGGCTGGTTGCCGTCTTGACTCGTTGTGAGGCTGCCCCCTCCGAGGTGCTGGTCTGTGCCGACCCTCCATTCCGATGCCGCTCTCCCTCCCGTCACGCCTGCTCCTTTCAACCACCACAACACACAAAAAATCTATCCCCTAAATGCTACCTCAAAACATTCTAGACCTTTTCCCATGCACACACGCACTTCCCTACAATCACCCACACTTCCACCGAAAAAAACACCACACACAACATGACCCAAATCTCAAGCTAGATCTCCTCTAGCACGCACGCAATCCTCTCCTCACACATTTCCCAAACAAAACTAGAACCCTAACTCTCCTTCCTCTCCCTAGTTGTGCACTTGGATGTGGTAGAATTTCATCCGGTTCAACCAGAATAAACTTGGTTCCTCTAGCATTTCATCCGCAGTGTTTTTAATAAATTACTTGGATTATGGCTATTTATTAGGATGGATCTAGGTAGTTATGAATAATGCTAAATTCCTAAAACATAACCACAGACCCGTCATACAACTTTGACACAATTTAATATTACAAATTTAGAATAGACTAAACAACCACTAAGCCCTTTAGGCAAAACCCCTCCAGTTATCATAGAATTTCCGGAAACCGAAGGAATTAACCTAAATGTTCCAATTGGGGTTTTTTGAACGTGAAATCATTAGACTAACGCTTGTAGATAATATTTCGTACAAGAGTGAACCGTTTTGGCGGTTCACACTTATCGACTAAAATTAATCCACGAGTTTTGTCTTGCCGTACATTTGAGAGGTCCTCAGAACTTCCGTCAAGTTATGACTGGTAGACCCTCTTACAATGACTTGTCCAAGGACTCCAAGTTGTACGGCATTATGTCCCGGAATTTTGCCTATGTGTGGAATCAGCTCCTAGTAAATGGAAAAACAATGTCGTGATTACTTTCATTCACGGTATTTGTTTAAATTGTTTTTTTTGCATTTTGCTTGACAATAGCTTAATTGCAATGCTTGGGTTCTAATGCCTCGTCAAATCATCTCCTAGTCATGGATTTGCGAATTGCCACTTTCAGTAGTCATTTCCAGTGAGTCTACCATGAGAATGCCTTTTAAAGACTTAGTGTTTGTTTTTATGATATTCAGGTTTTCACGGATTGACAACAAAGTGCTTCCCTTGATGATATTCACCCAATTGGTCCCTCTACAATGTCAGATCCCTCTTACAATGGTAAGGGGTCAAGGATACTCTTGGAGTTGCAGCGAGGGCGGTACATATATCCTGCTAGAGACGACGCATCCGCTGTGGATCACACGAAGGAGGTCATGGATGATGATGATGTTGGTGTCGTTGATAGTTATGTCAATGTACCGAATTGAATTGTGGCGGCTTCATGTGATGACATCCCGGTTAGGACGACACGCACCGTGGCACGGATTAGTGACACCCCAATTCATTCCACGGACCTCGATGTACCTTGCGATTCAGCTTCTGTCAAGCTGAATGATCCTTTGCGTACTACAATTGCTCGTGTGGGACTCTCCTCTGGAGGAGACTATCCCCAAGTTGTTGGGAAGCGAGACAGAAATGACACTTTTGGTGATGCACGTCCACGTAGATCTATTTAGATTTTACTCGGCTTTACTTCAGGAGGTCTACAATTACGCCAATAATTTGTTTTCTAGATTTTTCCATGAATAAACTTTTCTCCTTTAGTAAATTTGTGTTAATCAGTGTTTGTATTTGGAATTGATTCTTCTTTTTGTTTCTGTATAGTTTTGTATGTTCATTACTTTGCCCTTTTATTTCGAGAATAGTCTGATATATTGATAAAACGTGCTTTTTATTTTGAGAATACTTCTCTCTATATTGATAAACTTTCATTATTTGGTAATGTATTTGGCTTGGTGCAGTCTAAGTGCGATTGTATTACTCTAAGTAGTATTTACCATTTTGTGTATATATTCCTATTATAATGAATTACGTGTCGTAACTACATAAAAATGCATATTATACTTTTAAAATAGATTGTGAAAACATAAATATACATATTCTACAATATAAATAAATAGTATATATACATAAACAGACTCATTCATTTTTGTGTAAGCTTCATGCACATTGTTTTCTAGAAGTAAGTTTTGGAAACAATTATATACGTAAACTTGCATGATGTTATACTTACTTAGTTTTAAAAAAAGGGTGTGGTAGTTACGTGCATATATGAGTTTAGGCCTCCGACAGTCTACCTATGGCAAGAGCGTGAGGGAAAGGGCAACCGCGGTTTACCTAGGGCGACCCGCGCTCTACCTAAAGCGATAGCGTTAGCGATGGGGCGACTGGCCGGTTGCCCTGGACCGACGGTCGCCCTAGGAAGAGGAGAGGAGAAGAGAGGAGAGGGTAGGGAATGAGGGAAGATGCCAACCATTCGGGGTTTTTGTGGAATGGGCAAATCCAAACATTCTCCCACAATATCCGGAATTTCAAAATTCCGGTTTTTGTAAGGGAATGTTTCTTCTTGCTCATTCCACAAATATCCGGAGTGGTTGGAGAAGGAGAGAAGGGCCGGAGAAACAAGGAGAAGAGGATCCAAGGCTTACTACTTTCAACTTTCAATTCCCCCTTTTATTCAACTTTGAACCACCACATCCCATTTCCCCCTCTTATTCAATATTGAGCTACCACATACCACAATATATTCATAATGTAGTATTGGAGAGTAAGATCAAATATTCGTATACATTTTAAGATGCAAAAAAAATACTCAAATATAGTATTGGGGAGTAGGATCAAGTATTCGTATACATTTTAAGATGCAAAATTATATTATGATTTAGTATTGAGAAGTTAGGTCATTCTAAGATTTTCAATTTTGAATGATAGGGGAATTAAAATGTGGTGGCTCGAATTTGAGTAAGAGGGGAATTGAAAGTTGAAAATACGGAGCCTTGGATCCTCCTCGCCTTATTTCTCCCCCCCCCCCTCTCTCCTTCTCCAACCACTCCAGATATTTGTAGATTGGGCAAGAACAAACATTCTCCCACAAAAATCGTGATTTTAAACATTCATATATTGTGAGAGAATGTTTGGATTTGCTTATTTCACAAATACCTGGAGGGGATGGCACCTTTTCTCCTTCCCTTCCTTGTTCGCTCCTCTCCATTCCGCTTCCCTTCCCTCTCTTCCCCTCTTATTTCTCTCCTCCTACACCCCTCTTGTTTCCTTTAGAACCCTAGTGAGGGATAGGGCGACCGGCGGTTCACATAGGGTGACCGGCGGTCCACCTAGGGTGACCGGCGGTCCACCTAGGGCATTTAGCGGTCGACCTAGGGCGACCGGCGGTTCACCTAAGTAGACCGCCGGTCCACCTTGGGCTATCAGCGGTCCACTTAGGTGGACCGGTGGTTCACCTAGGGTGATCAGCGGTCCACCTAGGGCAACCTGTGGTCCACTTTGGGCGACCGACTGTCGGACCCCGTTTTTTCGATTTTTGGCCATTATGTTTTAATGCGCATTAAGAATAAGTATAATGTTTAGAATCCGACCTATGTATTTGCTAAGCCGTATAGTATAAGGCAATTACGTTTTTACGAATAAAGGAATTAGTTAAAATCTAGTTTGTGTTAAGTAGGACGGATTTGCCAATCCGTACTGTGTCCCCGTACGGCTAGGACGTGCTGTCAGAGGACGGATTAGGAGTTATGATGGTAGGTGAAGGACGGAGCGGCGAAGAATTTAATAAAGGCGAGAAATCTAGAAGGCGACTCCGTACGGTGAGGACAATTATGGCGGCGGACCATGTCATGATGGTCGGACTTAACTCCGGCCCCCTCGATATAAGGCAACCCGTCCACCCTTGTCGTCACCTGCCTCCTCGTTTCTGCGCCCCTTGTCGTCTTGCGCTCCTGTCCTCCGTCTTTCTGCTTTCCGTCCTTAGCTCCGATCCGGCCCACTGGCCGATCTCAGCCCGGCGACTCTCTATTTCCTTGCGCACTTCTTTCCGATGGCAGGAACGGCGTCCACTTCCGCTCAGGAGCAAGAGGAGCTGAAGATTTCCATCAAGCTCGTGTCGCCGTGTATTCCGATCGAGGAGGATGAGAAGAAGTCCTTGACGGAAGACCTCGAGAGGATGGGGTTAGCCGGCCTGCTGGATACGCCCTGGGGTTTGCGCGACGCGGAGATGGTGCGCGAGATCAAGGTCGGAGCGCCAAACCAGTTCGAGGGGACGGTTAGAGGGAAGCCGGCTTCCTGGACGGCCGACCACTGGAGAGCTATTTACGGCCTGACCGTAAACAACGGAGTAGGGTTATGCGGCCGGAAACACAAGTGGGCGAAGAAGGCGTTCCACGGGGATCCGCACAGGAACAATGACTACTCGATTGAGGATTGCAGGAATCCGAGGGAGCGCGCCGTCATCAAGTTCTTGGCGCCGATTATTCACGGAGAGAAGCCGCACCGGATCACCGTACGGCTGGCCAACACCGTCCTCGGGTCCTTGCGCGGCGAACGGGAGGCGGACTGGGGGATGATCACCCGCGACTTGGTCGCCCGGCTTGCGGAGAACGTAGGTAAAACCCGTCCTAGCCCTATTACTCCTTTCCTTTACCACCTGTACAAGAAGGAGGAGGTGCTGACGGAGGAGGAGGAGTCGAATTATGAGATCGCGCTATCGTCGCAAAACAACGGTGTGTTCGAGTCGGAGGAGAGTACGGATAGCAAGGCCGTGTACTCGGAAGAGGAGGAGGACGAGGTCGGATCAGACGACGGGGACGTTCCACCAGACGCACCAGAGGAGCCGGCTCCGGAGGCAACCCCACCGCGGACGCGTCCAGAGGTAATCATCCTTCCGTCCCCGTTCCCTCCCACGAACCCGACCGAGGCCGGAACTCAGACTGAGGGAGGCCAGCCTTCGAGGCCGGTGGATGAAGGGGAAGTTACGGCCGATTGGGAGAACCCCATGAATCCGAACGACCCTCGACTCTCCCCACCTTCCAGTCCGTCCGCCAATCACCCGGATCCCATGAGGCGAGCATGGCACCACTTCACGGAGGCCAGGTGCCAGTACTTCTTCTACCAAGGACTGCTGGCAAAGCTATGCCAAGAATTTGGAGTGAAGACGTTGCTGGAGGTCAAGGCGAAGTGGGAATCCAAGCCGGACGCGGAGCAGTTTCGACAAATGGAGAAGCAAGTGATCAAGCTGATCCTGGAGAATAGGCGTCTTCGTGAGACGCTCAGAAGAAGGGAGGAGGAACTCCTGGTCGGAAGGCAGGCCGTAATCACGGCAAACGAGCAGGTCGTATAGCTCGTGGAAATCTGCGAGATTCCGGCCGAGGTACTGCAGAGGGCGAACCTGTTCGAGGCCAGAATCTTGGAATCGGAGGTTTTCAAAGCGGAGACGTTCAAGAAGTTCCTCTTGGCGGCGAAGACGTACGCCACGAAAGTAGAGAAGAACAACGCCGAGGTCAAGGTGCTGCTCGACGCCGTCCGGGAGCAGATGAAGGAGGTAGTGATGCCGGCCTTCACTTCTACTCCGGCCAAGACCCCGCGGCCGGATACAGCGAGGACGGATGCTGGGCCCTCCAGTCCGACCGACACGAAGGGCAAGGCGAAGGTGAAGACGGAGCCGGACGCACCCGCCCCAGCAGACTCGCCGGCCAAGAACACGCGCACCGCGAAGAGGAAGCTCACGGCCGAAGAATACGAGAAGTCCCCCGGGGCGCAGAAGCTTCACGACATCGGCCTCGAGCATTCCGAAGAGGAAGAGTTGAAGAGCGGGGACGAGACTAACTCCAGCGAGGACGAGTACGTGATAACCGATACGGGCAAGAGAGTGAAGGCAGGACATATCGCAGCGACGCCACTGAAGCGGCCGAAGCACGGAGTTAGTTTGCGAAGGAAGAGGTAGGACGTCTTAGAGGACGGCTGTCAGAGATTAGGAGGCCGGATTGGTATCCGTCCTAGGCCAGTATAGTGTTTTCTTTTTGGGGAATGCGTGCCGCTTTTTGAGGAGTAGGCCTGATAGGCCGGCGCCGCAATCCAGTTAGGGATCTAAGTCGTTGACTTAGAAGTACTTATAGGTGGGAGTTTTGTCCACCAAAACATTCCTTGCTTGAGTGTTAATCGAACCTTCTTATGCGCATATTCGGTGTGATCATTTCCCTGTCTCCTTTTCAGTTGAGTGCTTGGAAAGCCGGATCTACTTTTGTGTGTTATGAGTTGGGAGTTAGGAATCCGGATTCTTTGCTAGATTGTTTCTGTGGAGTTGAAGTCGGGTTGGGCGTATTCTTGAGTGCCTTGTGTCTTGGACTAGTCTAGGTGTCTGAGAGAGGGAAACTGTTGTGGTAAACACTTACGGTCTGGGAGGGTCTAGGAGTATAGTGTGTGAGGACGGATTCCAATCCGGCCTCCAGCTGCCACAGACTTGGGTTCCTCTGTGGTCTCAGAGGACGGATCAAGCGCAGTACGTGACCAGAATACGTGTAGACGTCTTCTAGCCGGATTCGGAGCTCTTGGAGTCTGTCATTGTAGTAAGGGTGATAAGGTAACCAGGACGGCCTGCGTGACCTGCTAGTTCGGACGGATAGGACGGTTTAGTTGTGAGGACGTAATGTGTGCCTTAGTGTGTGTGTGTGGTTGAGTAGAGTCTAAGTGTGGAAGTTTCCGCCACGATAAACATAAGGGAAAGAGTCTTTGTGCATCCCCTCTTGCAAAGGGATACCCTTGCCCCGCAAGGCTAAAACATGAGTTGGGACTAGGAAACGTTTGTGGGTTTGGTTGTCTTAGCACTACTTGTCTTGGTCACTTCACAGAATCCCTGGAACGATACACGAGTCACCTGAACACGGGTTTTACACCAATAAACGTGTAAGGGAAGATAAAGTAAATACATGGCATCCGACACCGACGGTCTATAGAGGTCGAGAGCGTGAGAAGTAGAGCGACCGTCGGTCTACTTAGGTCGTCATCGTGAGGAATAGGGCGACTGGCGGTATACCTTGGGCGATCATCAATTGCCTAGGGCGCGGTGGCCCAGGGCGATCCTAGGAGACCGTCGATTGCCAACAAGCAACTGTTGATAGCTCATAGGGAGAGTGCCGGTCGCCTAGAAACAACACTCGGTCGCAAAGAGACGACCGTCAAAATCACAGTTGCAGTGGTCTATGGCGACCAGCGATCCAAAAAGAGTTCCAGTCTTAGGTGGCGTAGTCACTGCAAAGAGTCCAATCTAGGCATTCTATTGCTGAGTTGTAGAGTCCATGTGGCAGCCACACGGTATGCAACGTGGACGGGTTAAATCAAGGGTAACTTTTGTGAAGGAAATGATTGAGGTAGATTCTATTGGACATTCCGAGGCTGAATGTTTCTCTAACATGTGGTGTCTGTCTGACGTTCGATGCTGTCACATAAGACAACCCTGCTTGGGAGGTGAAGATGGCAGGATGATACGTCTGACGTCATATCGAGCCCAAGCTCTCTGTTGTCGAATCCGTCCCATTATTTTTTGTCCTTTGTATCCGAGTAGCCTCTTTGACCGGCCTCGGTTTCCTCCTCAAAATCTATGATTCTTTGGACTTGCTGCTCTACGGCCGTCAGGTAATCTGTCTCTTCCTGGACTCTGAGCACTTCTTTCTACCTATACAAATAATAAAAGAAGGGTGTGAGATGCTCAGCCCGCTCTTATCAATGTTGTTGACAAGTTTCCGGACAAGGTCCCGTACAAAGACACCCTAGTTCACCTCCCGCTCGCCAAAGATCGCCCCCAGGACAGTATTCGCAAGTTGGACCGTGATGCAATGCGGCTTCTCTACGTACCAGATTGGCGCCAGAAACGCCAACACCGTGCAACCCCATATTCGTTATATTTGGAACATTTTTATCTCCCAAATTAAAACAAGACAATGGATGAAGCGAAAATCAACATTTAGAGGGGTTTCACCGTAGGCATATGTACTTTGAATTTACTAATTTCCATTATATTTGGAGATGATATGGGACCCTTTGAATCTTAGAAAGTACGTTGATCTCATAAACATTTCAACCATACGTAAATTTGATACGATAAATGTAAAGATAAACATACCACCAAAGGATAGTCTTCTTTCAATTGATAATAATGATTGAGTCAACTTAATCAATCTTCTTAAACAAAATAAATATATTCAATATGGATAGTAAATAGTACCAAAATCAAATACTGTATACACTAAATATTGAAGAAATATATATATATATATATATATATATATATATATATATATATATATATATATCAATACCAAGTTTAAGTAATAACAAAACTACTTCAGTGATAAATACTATATACTAGAAGACTACTCCAGCGAAGATGAAGCAAGCTCCCGCAAAGATGCCTTGATGATTTCAACCTGCTTCTTGGGTATAGTAATAATAGCATCTATACCTTCACTGCTTTCTTCGTCAGAATGCGTAATTCTTGATTTCCAAGCAGTGAAAATAGCATCTGTAGGTTGCGAAGATACATCTACACCTTTATCAACAGTCCAACAAAGCTTTCTATTTGTATCTCAATCTGTGCAATACTTCAAGATTTCTTTGGAGCGTGACATTGGACGGAAGAACTGGATGTCGACTGTATTGGGTAAGTCTGGGTTGGAATTTGGATCAGACATTGCTCGCCCGAGCCAGAAAGGCCGGCCATCGGTGCCGCATGGACGTAGTGCAACAAAATAACCCTTATAAAGGTCACGCCCAACTCGAAATGAAAGAGCAGGACGATCACGTCTCTGGCCAACAAAATGATCATCGTCATCGTACTCTTCGCGCACATTCCCTTCTAAAGTAAACTCATCTTCCATAGCATGTGCAAGTCGAGTTGTCGGCCAAAAACCATGTTGTAACGGTAATGGTTCCTCCGAACTTGACGGAATCCCATTTTGCGACGATGCAAGTACATCCATGGGTATACAAAGGGCATCTTTAACGCCGCTCCAGTAATATGAGAGAGGCTCGTACAATCTCCGCGATTCAATTGACTCACGTGATAATCGTTCCCAATGATCGACAAAGCCAGAAATCCCTTTCACCACCTCAGGCAAATGGCGCATCTCGTTTGGACGCATTGCATCCGGGTCACCACGTGGCCATAATGATCTGCCTTGAGAATCCTCCTTCCACAATTTAATACCAGCATGATCACCTCTAGAAAGCCATTCCTCGTCGTCACAGAAAATCTTGTACTTCATTACGGGGCATCCACTTGGGTCCATGTAAAACTTAAATTGATGCGCTTTCGTATGCCCCACCAATGCTTCATCGCCGACTAACATCCACTCTTCGATAAATTTCTTGAAGTCCGGAACCTCTTGAACGAGGTGTGGAATAACAGGTATTTTCTCAATCCTCATAAATGATTTCATGAGAAGAGGAATGGTAGGATAATCCTCCTTTCGCAAGGCAATGCTCCAACGCCCAAATAACGCATCTATGTCATCATGCGTGTGACCGACGAGCATAAAATTTACATATATCTCTCGGAATACTCGTTTTGCTACCAAAAGAGACCAAAAACTGAAGACGAATCTATTCTTGTTATCACTCACAGCATTATCCATTTGGACATTCAAGATTGGAGGCAAAGGCTTTGCATGAACTAGGGTGTCAGGAATCGGGCCTAATGGATCCATACACACCTCTGAACCTCGTAAAAGAGCAGTGTACAGTGGATGCGATGGGGGCTCTGTAAAGAGCTGTCTAGATGAGGATTTAGGTGCAGCTTCCAGATCCCTAAGAAGTTTTGCAAATGAGCCAACAATATAATTGGCATCATGTGAGTAAACATCTAGTCCATCATGAGCGTATCGCTGGTCTACATGACCATGAGCAAGAATTCCCGTAACTGCAAGAGGTAACTTCATGAGTCCGTCTAAGTTCTTCACCTTGTGAGACAAGGCAGGTGATGCTGTCTTAGAGTGGTCCATCTTGTCATGCATAATGGTCAAAACATCTTGAGGCGACTCCTTTGACCTGAAGCGGTTGAGATAGTATAAGTCCCTGTGCGCATATGCGGAATCTAAGTGCACATTCAACTTCCTCGACCATATAAGAGATGATTGTGTCCCGGGAAGAGTGAGTTTCATCAATGATTGTAACTCATCACACTTGGAACAACGCGAAATTGTCCCCGATCTCTTGCATAATATTCGGATAGGCGAGGCGGCGAATCTTACTAAGGTTTGAAGTAGACACCGGCGGGAGTCCACACTCTTCAAGGTGATGATCAAGAAGAGGAATTTGGTCCTTCCACTTAAAACTTGAAGGAAGTACCTTGGCAACGACCTTCTCCCCTGATGGAAGGCTCCGGGACTTGTGAGGCATGTGATCGGCATGTCTATCAAGTATTGCCCCCAAGACTGCAGACGCAACAATCGTATGCCTCCTAGGCTTTCGCAAGCCCGTGTTGCTGTGTAACTGAGCCTCATGACCATCAGCTGCATTTTGGGCGTTGCGATAGAACGTACCGTTGCTCACGCCCATGATTTTCATCCACGCAATTTGACAAACATCAATACCCTCTAGAGTGACTACATTTCGCCTTTCTGCATTTCTGTGGAACTGCCTATGTACATTGACGTGATTTTTGAACTGCACAGTTGTCTTGTCGTACATGCGACACCTGAGAACCTTAATCTTCTCCCTTGGGTATAGTTGAACACAGTTGTGCCTACAGCAGGTATTACATGCGACCGCATTGATTGACTCATTTGTCATCGGGAATCGTAGCTGCGCGAGACTGGAGTAGACTCATTCCTTGAAGAATTATCATACGATCGAGTTCGAGATGACCCCTGCCGCCGACTACGTTCCCGAACCCATCTGTTGTAAACATCTTGCTGACTATGGTCAAAAAGACTAATTCCGTCTAGGAGGACTTGTTGGATGGGCCACGACTTAAAGGAGTATATCCAGTCGTATGGATCCTCGACCTCAACAAACAGAGTTGAAACTTGCACCACAACTCGAGAATCACCGAGCAGGCCATTACAATCAGGTACAGCGCCAGATCGTAGGTTTCGAAGTAAACCCTCAGCAAATCTGAGTCCATCGGAATCAAGCATTGCAACAGTCCTTCCTGTCCAGAGTCGTGGAGGAACAACTTGAGCAGCAAGTAAACCAGGATTCATAGGTGCATCGACAAACGTGTCATCCTCTAAAGAGAAATCCATCCTGCGACAAATCTTCAGAAGGTCAAAACCTGTTTGGACAAAAACATGGTCAAATTCCAGGACAGTCTGAGAAAGGATTGCACGCAGTTTAGCTCGAGTCGAGCTAAACTGCCTTCGAGAATAACTTCTACAGTTTAGCTCGACTCGAGCTAAACTGCAGATATATGCTTGTAAATCAGTTTAGCTCGAACCGAGCTAAACTGCACAGCTAAGCTATCATAGAGTTTAGCTCGACTAGAGCTAAACTGTCGAGTTAAACTGTCAGACAGTTTAGCTCGACTCGAGCTAAAGTGCATAGCAAAAATGACAGACCGTAAAATTAAACCGTTAGACAGTTTAGCTCGACTCGAGCTAAACTGACATACAGTTTAGCTCGACTCGAGCTAAACTGTACTGACAAGATACAACAGTTGACGCGAAATTTCCGGCGGGTTTCACGGGATTCAAGTAGAATTCAAAATTCCGTGATAAACAGAGCTCTCCCATTCTATCGTCACACGCAGGAATCAAGATCTACTCCTGTAGTCCTGTACCCACGTAATTGTCTAATCAAAAGACTATGTCATTAGCAACGGCTTCAAGTGCACCAAGGTTCACTATAAGTCATTAAATTACAACCATTGAATAGGAATTTTCAACTAGAACTACTCACGATAAGGATAAAACTTTGAAGAATAAAGAGCGAAGCTTTGCAAAGCAAATTGAACGACAGAAAATCATGCATAGATGCAATCGGGAAACACGTACGCGAAGGCAACGCGAGCTAAAGAAAGCGCAAAGTACTCAAATACGTCGCCGGAGTTCAGCACCCTCAACGATTGAGAAGAAAAGAATCATTCTGTCCTCGATTTCGAAGGTCATTGCGTAGGGAAATGCCGTTTTCGCGGTACTCCAAAATAAGAAAATAGGAGGGAAATGACGTTTGGATAATAGAGAATTGGCGGGAACTGAAGTCTCGAGAGATGAACATGGGCGCGAAGTGAAGTGTCAACAGTTACTAATGGGCGGGAAAATTGAAAAATTGAAAATTGGCGGGATTGGGGTTATAGGGTTTAGGGTTTAGGGTTTAGGGTTTAGGGTTTAGAGTTTCTATTATAAGTTTGTGAGAATACTATGATAGCGACCACATACTCACAAAAGAAAACATTAGTTAGATTACTTGGAAGCATTACAATAGATACAACTTCTAATTTCATATTTGTGTGAACCGAGTGACGTTAACATCAAACCTTTCTTTTGAAAAAAAGTTTCTACACAATAAATTCAATGCAATATTTACCTTAAGGTGTAGTCTTATTAAGTATTAAGCTATTATCTAATTTTTAAGTTTAATAATAAGTTTTTTGTGTGTATGCACTTGGTAACTATTCATAATTGAATGTTGATTATTATACACTTTAAATTGATTATATCACGCGCAATATGTCGTTAAAAATAGTACGTGTCAACATAAAATTTATTAAATTGTGTTTGCTTATTCGTATATACGTAATATGTATGACAATTATATATATTTTAATATAGTATATGATATTTAATACATATTATAATATATACTATTTATCTAAATATAAAAATACATTATTCAAATTGTTAGTTTATACAATGTAAATATAATCATAGTATATTATTTAGAGTATCAAATTGGTTCAGCTATAAAAAGTAGTGATGAAATCAAATATTTTAACTTTAAATTTTAAAAGAAATCATCAAAGTGATTTACGATGATAATCTTATTCAAATAGATAAATAAATTTGTAATCCCTGTTCAATTCACTCTAAAATATTTAATAGAGAACTTTTGATGTACGTAAAATCCTATATTTAAACTTTATGTCAATGTAAACCTGCTCAATGGTATATATGTAATTTAATTTTATTTAACATAAAGGTACCAAAATAAGATTACTTTTGAGTGTTTTAATTAGATTTGTAGATGTTTAACCGTACAATTGGATTTATTATTGAAATGTTTAAAATCAATTGCAAATATGGACATCTCTTCATTTCAAATATGCATTTATCAAATACAATGAATACATTCATTGATCTTAAATGTTGAAATTCTATTTTGCAAATTTTAGTACCTTTTAAATTAACTATTAACTATCCTTTCCAAATGCATTTCAATGTCTTTAAGCATTGAGTATACTGAAAGAACTATTATAAGCTTTAATTCTTCAAACGCGAACGGTATTTAGTGGTTTGTATTAAATCTTAGTACAAAGCATTTTGACGATGTCAAACAAACCAAATGATTGTATACTTAGCTTGCAGAAGAGCTGAATGTTTGTTTATTGAAGGAACAGATTTTGTGTTTGAAATAAATTGTTTTTTTTGTAGATGTTGTTTGTATATATCGTCATGTACATCTATACAGGGAATTATAAACATTGCTAACAGAGGAAAGTTTGGTGTTGGTATTGATTATGTACTTTGAATATACATTAATTTTGCGTTTATTAAAACATATGAGCACTGTGACTATTAGAAAACAAAGAACAAAAATATTTTTTGGGCCAATTACAAATTCTTTTTTGAGCAGATATTTTACGTAATTCACATTATTCAGTTTCTCAAATATAAGTATTGAAATTACTATTACTTTTGATTTTTGAACAACCTTTGAGACTGATGTAATTCATTGACGTATTTATGTTTTAGACGTAATTTTTTTCTAATAATTTATTCTACTACATTATCAATAAATTTAAACACATCCTAAAGATTGAACAATAATGAACATGTAATAAGAATAAATGTACACAAATTATCGTTGTACAATGTAAGCAACAATAAAAACTAATACATGCATATTTTTAGCTTGTAACTATAGTCATTATACTATCTAAGTAAGATATGTATCTAATATATGTAGCTTGTAAAATTCTACATGATAGCCAAGACTTATAGGTTATAATTTCAGAATTTCATTGAAATCCTGTAGGCAAGAGCATGTTCTGAAAGTTTCAAACATCAAAAAATATCAAATTTGCACTTCTGCAAACTGTCACTCTTCTACTTAATTATATTTTTATATCTCTTTTTCCCAAAATTTGAATTTTAAAATAATATTTGTATTAATAATTCAGTTATTAACTTTTAGTTGTTAAACACTATTTATAAAAGTATAAAAAATAAACAAATATCATACTTTTAATAATCTATATATAACCTAAAATATTCAACAATAATCGTATTCAATATCGCCTAATTCCCAAATATCAAGTGCATTACAAATGCATATGTAATCTATTCATAACCTTCAGTCATATAATATATTAAGAAATATTGTATTCATTAATGTTATATATCTAAATAACATATCTATAAAATACTATATTTATTGGATTCCATATTTATTACTCTTTTAATGTCAATTCGAATATTCATTGAATTTTCTAAATAATATATTTATTGACCTACTATTTTCAAATGCTATATACATAAGATCTTGTATTTATTAGCGTATCAGTTCACTAAATTATATATAAAAATATTTATATAGATATATTTGATAAATAGTCTAATCAATAATCCCTTATTTCTATGTTTACTCAATAATTTGTTTATTAACAATTATTTTTTAGAATACTGTATTCATAAGATATTGTATCTTCTATTGATCAATTTATTTTATGTATATTTATTTATTTATATAAATTTACAAAATTTTGAAGTCTATAAAATAACCACTGATTCAGACATGTGTATTAAATAATCTCTTCATTAATACTTATATTATCCAAAAAGTATTCATTAAAGACATTGTTTTTTAACGACTAATACCAAAATCATTTGTTTCTCAAAAACTTAGATTCGTACTTTTTTATTATTTATTGAATTATTTACTTATTTTTGTGTTTTGGACATAGAGAAGAGGTATTATAATAGAGAGTGGTCATTTTGATTTTTAATTTTTTTAAAAATCACATCAATTTCTTTTAGTAACTTTAGCCTTTCTATGTAATCGCATAAATTTTTTCATACTTTACCCCAATGTTACTAGAGTACAAGACGAATATTCTCGATTTGATAAACTTAGCGTATGTACTTATGGTTATATCTATTTATATTAACAAACTATTATTTGAACTTGTAAATACTTATCATCTGAAAATAGTACATACTTTAGAAATAGAAGAAATTAATATGTGTAAGACAATTTGTGGTACAAATACAATATATTTATTTTACTCATTATGATCAAAAAAATACACATCAATTAGATAGTGAATAGCCTCATATAGAAATATTTTTACTCTAAAATGGTTTTTCATGCATGTATACAGTAGGGGATAAAAACTAAACATGACAGACCTTTTATTACACTAGATAGGGAACAATGTACTCTCTAAATTACAAGTTTAACACAAAAAATTTAGAGTACTTTAGAGTACTACATTTAGTCACAAACTTCCATTAAAAACCTAAACTTATATTTAGTCAACATTTGGACAAAAAATGGACATAAACTTAGTCAAATCGTTGTCAAAACTTAGTAAAAAATTAGTGAAAAAAATTGTGAAAAAATTAGTATAAAAAGTAGTAAAAAAGTTAGTACAAAAGTACTTAAAGTACAGCAAATTAGTAAAAAAGTAGTAAAAAAGTTAGTAAAAAAGTATTAAAAAGTACAGAAAATTAGTAAAAAAGTATGCCATGCCCATGATCATGTGCATGGGCATGGTCATGTACATGGCCATGTATGTATGTATGACCATGTGCATGACCATGCCCATGCACATGATCATGGGCATGGCGTACTTTTTGGTGATGGAATCCCCACGTCCCACCACCGCCGCCATTTCACACAAAGGTCCATCTCCCCCAATTCAAAGATCTCTCTTACATTTCCTCCATGTTTGCCGTCTTTCTTCTGCATCCCTCGGAGTTTGCGCTTGCTTCCCCCCCCCCCCGCAGTTTCTGCTTCTCTCATATTTTCCCCGCGCTGCCACGATCGTGCTTTTCCACGAGTCCTCTTATCCTCGGAGTTCGCGCCTGCTTTGTCGCGCGAGTCTTCCGCTTGTTGTAGTTGTGAGTGTTGTCGTATAGCGCTGGAATTTGTGGAGCAGGGTTTTGTCGTTTTGAGCGAACTTTGTGACTATGTTTCTGCTTTGGCGCCATTTTGCTCGAGGCGGAGGAGCTTGCACGGACTGCAGCGGTTTTGCGTTGGCGGCGGAGGAGCTTGCACGGTCTGCAGCTCTGAGCTCGCGCGGAGTCGCGAGCATTTTTTTTCCCCCCTGCTCCGCAATTCGCCGCGCGGGTTTTCTCCTCGTCGGAAGGTCCAGCGTGTAGGTTCGATTGTCGCGCGCGGGTGTATACGGCGCTCGAGTCTTTGCGTTCGGGGTTTTCGTCGGCGCCGCGCGGTTTTCTGTGTTGTTGGCGCTCAAGTGCTGCGCTCCGCCGAGCTTCGTCGGCGCTCGGGTGCTGCGATCTGCCGAGCTTCGTCGGCGCGTTGTGGTACGCTCCATTGAGAAACCCTAACTCACTTTCTGTCCGGAGGCAATCCTCTGGTTTGTTGCGTGTCCCTGCTAAGCTTTTTTTTCTTTGTTTCCGGCTTCGTGTTCAGCTGTGTAACTTTGTTATAGGTTTGCCATACGATAGTTTTTCAAATTGGATGATGTGCATTTCGACGAAGCTTGTAAGGTTCGGGAATAACAGGAGCCTAGGGTTGCTTCATGAGTGCTGAATTATCCTTTTTTTTGTGTTTGAGAAGTAGAAGAATCAATCTCCAGCGAAGGAGTGCAGCGTTGATAATTGTCGCGGCTGTCGTTCGTAATCTCAGGTAAGAACGCGTTCGACCCTAGATTTATATTCCTGTAACAAGATTTTCCAGTTAGTTTGAGATTTAGCTCCACATTGATGAATTTGCGCACTTTGAATGATCCGGTCATTAGCAGGGTTGCCTTAGTATTCTTGAGTTGAATCTTGCTTTCATTGTTGTGTAATGCTTGTCATGTTCTTTTTTGTATCATACAGTACCAATTTCTTTGTTCATTTCGTAATTGAATGCGCCCAGCACCATAGTATCCATTACTTTGTTCATTTCATCTTTGAATGTGCCCAAATGGTATTTTATTTCTATTCTCCACAGTACCACCTCTTTTCAACATTCATTCTTGTTGACTCTTCTTCATGTTTGATTTTCGTTTCAAACACTCTCGAAAAAGAATGCATGCGATATTACATTGGGGTTGGGCGGCTTATGAAAGGAGAAATAAGGCTCATTGAGCTACACTATCATAAAACATTCAATTGAACCACCCAAACAATTCTAACTCCAAGATCTCAGAACATTAAAGATGCTCACAAGCAAACAAAATTCCTCACAAAATTCCCATATCATGACCAATCAAATTCATGTGCGAGTTCACCAAAAACAAGCGCATCGGACAAATCGCATTCTTTGAGTGAAGAAACACATGGCGGGCAGTGAGGATCATCACCAACATAGACGGGTCCTCTTTACGAGAAATAGATGGGTCAAATAAATAGAAGGGTCCAAAACTTAGATGGGCCATCCCACACGATTTTAGCTCGAGTCGAGCTAAATCAGTAGTGACAATGCCTCTGATTTTAGCTCGACTCGAGCTAAACCTGCAGGGGCATGTGCGATCTGATTTAGCTCGACTCGAGCTAAACCGTAAGTGACAATGCCTATACAGACTTTAGCTTGACTCGAGCTAAACTGTATCCGGCACATGCCCGTGCAGTTTAGCTCGAGTCGAGCTAAATCAGAGAGTCAAGACAAAGCGGATACCAAAGAACAACGCAGATCCTAAAATAGGCTACAATAAAACTCAGTTCGATCTTAAATTGTTTCGATCTTAGGGTAACGCTAGGGTCACGCTAGGTCACATGCAGTTTAGCTCTAGTCGAGCTAAACTAAATAGTCATACATCAGAATGGTTTATCTCGACTGAAGCCAAAGTGGTGGGTCACGTACGAGGTCATGCAGTTTAGCTCGAGTCGAGCTAAACTGCAGGTACTACTAGGAACGATTGAACAAGCTTCATGTGTTTGATTATACAATTCCAACTAACACTGCATTTTCACAGTGCGGAGAAGGCGAGAGTACATGAGGCGCTTAAGCACTATTTCAGACTTAAGCCAACGGATATTGACGAGGTCGATGGCGACGACACGAAGCAGTTGGACTGCTGGGAATTCAAAGACCCTTCGAAAGTAGTATCCTGGTCTGCGAGATGGATTCCCTGGACAGCATTCCTCACCCTGGCCGTGGCCTACGAAGGAGAAGTCACTGATCCCATGACCATCGACATGGAATCAAAGCTCACAGACTTCGACCACGAAGCCGAGAAAGAAGTCATTGCTACGTGCACAACCATCAATGCAAAAGACAAGGAGTCAGCCTACAACTACACGATCCTGATTGACATCAAGCAAACGCGCTTTGACTTGGGACAGTTAGTGGAGAGTTTAGAGGCGTTCAGTTTCGATGACGTGAAAACCACATTGAAACAGGATATGCTTACTAAAGCATGGCAAACAAAACAGGGGGGAGATCTCAAGGCCAAGCAGCTCGCTATCAAATTGCGATCTGTAATCTCGACATTGACATACGCTGACATAGTCGCGAAGACTCTCCACATCAAAGGAAAGGCTCCAATGGAGGGATCTGGGATCACGGCAACGGGGAGCGGCGTACAGAGTAGGACCCCATCACGAACGCAACGTGCTACAAGACCTGCCGCTACAGCCACAACTGCCTCTGAATCACCAGTGCAGAGGAAAGAAGCTCCGGTAAAAAAATCGGCGGAGGCCAAGAAGAAAAAAAGCATGCTCATCCCCGAAGAGGATGCTTTTACAGCTTTGAACGACGCAATCAGGAATATACCGAAGAACGTGAATACATTGGAGGAGATCTGATTTAGAAGTTCTTCGCAGACTGTCAGGATTGTTTCGTCTTTCCGAAACCTGACACGAAGATCAATGTCGACACAATGAGGATGTTCGAGTCTCCTCCAGAATGGACAATCAGGGCATTTGAGAAGAAGGGCAAGACGGACTTGCTGAATTTCCTAATCAATATGCCTGATAGATCGCAGAAGCAAACGCTGTGTGTAATGCCGAAATTAGACGTGAAGCCGAAAGGCCTGGAGGATATGCAGGAGTGCGACTTTTGGATAATCAACGGGCAACACAGCGTTGCTGCTTCCAAGGAAATGCTGCAATCCAAAGTCCCGGAGACAATTCGAAAAGACTTCCGGGTGTGGTCAGCTTTCGTAGTTTGGACAAAGGATGAGGCCAAGCTTCGTAAAATATCAGCATTCTATAACAGGGTGAACCATTTCACTCCGTTCAAGCCAACGTGGGCGTCGAACATCCTAGCCGCCCGCACGGTATGGATAAACTACGGACGGCCAGCAAACAGACATGCAGCAGCTGGGGTGGCTGACAAACGCGTGCAAGCAGTGTCCTGTCACAATACGTGAATTTTGATGTAAGATTTATTTCAAGTAGCACATACACTCTCATCCCTTTCAATAATTTCCCTTGCCAGTTTAGCTCGAGTCAAGCTAAACTGATGCCAGTTTAGCTCGAGTCGAGCTAAACTGATGCCAGTTTAGCTCGACTCGAGCTAAACTGTTGCTAATACTTCGTGTTCAAACCAGAAAACAACTCATAGCTCGCCTTCTGTATGTTGCACAAACACTTTAGCTCGACTCGAGCTAAAGTGTTCACCCTCTTATACACCGCAATCTTACACTCTTGTTCTGTTGCATTGCAGAAATTCGTGGAATCTATTCGACATAGATTCGCAATGATTGATGTTGCCAAGGCCCAAGTAGAGGCGAAGAACAAGGTCTTATCCCTGACTAATGAGCTTAAGATCATCACCTTCCCTGATGATCTCTGGGACCTCTGGTTAGAATTGATTGGAAGTGTCGCTCAGGGGACCCTAATCGACCCCTACTCCTTGAGTCAGCTCTGCGACAAACCAGGGTTCAAACCAGACAACGACCAAACCCTGACGAGGGAATTTTTTAAGAACCTTGGTAACCTATCAGAGTCGGATCATAGGAAACTCTGTGCACATATGCTCAATAGATCAGGTCCGTCTTGGAAATTGGAATACCCAAAGGTTACCCTTAAGCAACCAGCCACCCTTCTTGAAGATTGCTACTCCGTCAAGGAGTACGTCGAACGGTTGAAGCACAAGGCAACCGCCCAGCTTCAGATCCACAAGATCCGACCCGAACTCGGAATCTTCAAGAACAACGAGTTCGACGTGGATGCGTGGAAGAAGTTCAAGAGGGACTTCCACGTCACAAAGGCCTCGAAGAAGGCACTTTTGGAATGGGGTATTCCGGACAAGTATTACGCGGATCAAAGGCAAACCCAGCACAGGAATACCAGCTGCGAGGATCTCTCACCCTACGCAAAGAGGTTCTTTGAGGTGTTCCTGGAGAAGCGTCAGAAGTTCGTAGGCCCTGTTGGTAGTCTAATATTCCGATCCTTCGAGCGCAAGACACCACAGAGGCTGAGAGATTGGCCGGAGAACAAATGGCCGGAAGTTGCACCGGCGATGAACGTTGGAATCATCGACTTTAGATTGGTTCCGGGTAGTGGTACTAATAACTCCGATTCATCTCCTGACCACCCGTTCTTCGAAATGTTCATGACGATCTTATCGTCCCAGAACAAGCCAGCTCTCACGGATGTACCCTGCTGGTTATTTATTTGCGGGGATGACCATGATTACCTGCAAGTCGAGGCGTTCGCAAATAATCCAGCCTACTTCCCAGGGTCAAATTATACGCTGATACCGTCTTTGTACTATCCGTCCCCGCACGAACGAATCGTTGGATTCTCAGCAAAAGCAAAGCAATCCTCCGAGCCCGTGCGACTTCTTTTCATGATTAGGAAAGACATCAGACTCGCGAGATTGCCCGAGACCGAGTACCGCGTTCCAAAGCACGCTCTCTACGACAAGCCGCGGAAGTACAATGAGTCTCGGTATCACATGTACTCTATCGAGTTGAGGATGGACTTCTATTTGCAGGTCATCCAGCTATTTTGCCAGGAGCAAGAGAATATTCTGCTTGTCTACGCCGGTGGCAAAGCAGTCTGCGCATGCGTGGTAAGCTCCATACAGTTTAGCTCGACTCGAGCTAAACTTTCACACATTTTGTGCCCATAGGATGCCTCTACAGTTTAGCTCGAGTCGAGCTAAACTGTCTAGTCAGTTTAGCTCGAGTCGAGCTAAACTGTCTAGTCAGTTTAGCTCGAGTCGAGCTAAACTGTCACTTAGTTTGTGCCAATAGGATGCCATACGGGTTACGTCGAGTCGAACTAAATTGTCTACCCTTTTTCTGCAAACTTCACCGCCCGAGCTTCAGACCAAGTCCGTTGCCTAAGTTGCTTTGTTTTTTGTAGATGTTGTCCCTCGATGCCTACTGCATATTCGACGCCGAAGACAGGGAGGACATCGACCAAGCGTACGAGGAAGGCCTTACACTTGATCCCACTGACTTCTCCGTCAACGGTTATTTTGTCGACAAAGGGGAGTTTCCGGAGGTCGGAGGCATGCTTTTGAAAGGCAAGCGCAAAGCTGTTTCGTCTCTTGATGACGAAGCCCTGGAAGAGGACGTCCCTGACCAGGAGGGTTCTGAGTCAAGCGGGAGGCCACCTCAAGGTGAAGGCATCACTTATAGTCTTGGTTCCGGAGGAGATGACTCCTCTCCACTCGAAGAGCAAGACATGGAGATAGACACGACCCCTCGGACACCGCAGGAGTCGCGTACCGCTCCTGGGCGAGGAGGCGGCAGGGGGAGTGTAAAACGGAAACGTAATCCCCTGTCGAGGGATTCATCCTCAAGTAGGTTCAAGGCCGAGGAGAGTGCTGAATTGGCAGCACTACAGCGCAAGGTTGAGGAGGAGATGGCACACCGGAAAAAGTTGGAAGAGCTCCTTAAACAGCAGAACCTTGAGCAGCGGGAACGTGAAAAGAGGGAACAGGAACGCCATGACAGGGTGATGCAGATGATGGAGAGTTTAACTGCCGGCCACGCATTAACTTCGGTGCGGCCAATGGCAACCACTCCTGCTACACAGGCTATACCCACTTCTCTGCAACCACTCATGTCCCTGCCGCCTCCAACTACCGAGCCTCCCGCGCCTGCGCCTTCCGCTCCTATGCCTGAGATACGAGCTGTGGGTGACGAAGATGAAGAATCTCCAGGTCCTCCTTCAACTTAGATTTTGGATCGAGTGTTTAGGCTGTATTTAAGTATTTAAGCTGTAAATGCCGGAAAACACATATACATGTGAAATTTTGTATCAAACAGACATTTTTTTGTAATTAATACAGGCCTTTACTATTTTGCAGTTTAGCTCGACTCGAGCTAAACTGTTGCCCTTTTTCATATCTGCTTCTTGCTCGCTCCCATATTCTACTTCCTCCTAATTCTGTTTCCTGATTCCATAAATTTGTATTGCGCTGCCAGATGTTAATTTGGATGACGAAGCAATCGATGTTCCAGTCATGGATGATGTTACGCTTGAATGTTATCGCCATGAGCGGGTACCACCGGTGGAGGACTCACTTAAAATGCATGATGTCTCACATACTGAGAATGTTGTTGCTGTCCGTGATGAGATAGATTGCACTGAGCAGTCACTCGGGTCAATAGGTGTCCAAGTTGACTTAGAGGAGAGCAATTATGATAATCAGGTATTTTCTGTTCCACAAACACTTCTCTCACCCATGCTATCGTTGCGATGAATTTTATGTTGCTGACCTTGAATTCATCGCACCAGTGACGAAAGCTCCCCAGTAATTTTGTCTTGGTGCGCCGTTTTCATTTCAGGTCAACGAGGCATCGGTCAATGATTTTATATCTAGAGAAGACATAGGTCGGGTTCCAAGGAAGTCCTCGGGTACTTGGTTAAATGTTGTTCTCGACCTCAATGGTATCCTCTGCAGTTGTTCCCCATTTTGGGAAGCTAAAGGATACAAAAATCGTGACTTCCGTGTTCACTCGGCCACGTTGCCAACCGAGGTGGGGAAGAAGCTTGTATGGGTGAGGCCCAACTGTAAGGACTTCCTCTCTCGGGTGGCATCATTTGCTACCATCACGGTTTGGAGTTCGATGATGAGAACAACTACAGAAGCCATTTGTGATTTTCTCTTCGGTCCTATAAACCCTATAAGGCCACTACAAATTCTTGGTCAAGAAGACTGTGACATGATTCCCTTGAAATCTGGTGGGAGCCGACCATTATTCATGAAGGAACCGGGAACTCAGAAGTCCATCTTCCTTAAGACCTTGTCAGCTCATATCTTTAATAGCTTTGATAGTTTTTATACAGAGGCTAATACGCTCATCATAGATGATAGTCCGGTTAAGCATGTGCTTAATCAGCGGGAAAATGTTCTTTTACTGCCATCTTGGTCTCACAAGGACAATAGGGCACACGAGGACTCTGTTTTGTTAGATGATGTTTTGCCGTATCTGTTAGATCTCCATGAGTTTGACGGTCCCCTTAGCAAGTTTCGGGCATCGTTTCAATATGGACGTACCATGTTATATGATGATCGTGCATCATTAGATCTGTATAATGAAATACAAAAGGCATTTGTAGAATGAAAAAATAATTCGTTTTCTATTCTCGGGTAGTTTTGGGCCCTTTGGGTTAATTTAATCGTAACTTTCATTGTGAATCTCTTGTAGTAGATTTCATTGTGAAGCTCTTGACGTTTCATATGTTTCTGAATTTTCATTTTGTGAATATGAAGATAATGTGATTTTTAGTTTTGCTTAAAGTAATGTCTTGCATGAACTTAATGTACTCTGGATATTTGATGATTTGTTTCGCATATTGTTGAAATAGATTACGCAGGGTGATTGTCGTGCTTCTGTGGATTCTTTGATGAATGGTGGGGATTACGGGCCTTCACTTCGGAGTAGAGGACGATTATTGCAGTCTGCTGAAACGGCTCAATCTACCATGGATTTTTCGACAATGGCGGTAGAAGATGGAGTAGTTAACAGCCTTGTCACTAAGGCTTCACCTCCGAAAGTGCAATCCGCTTCCCCCGTGTCGCCTCCAACGGTAAATCATAATGGTCCTCCTCTTCAAATTACATGTACGCCTACAAAGCGTATGTTATACGACATTGACGTCGATATTTCTGAAGAAGTTTTTGTCAAGGTTTGTTTCTTCATCCCTTGAGAAGTTACTACAGAGTGTCCATTGTATGCTTTGAGTTAAGTGTTTGCAAGAACGAGTAATTATTTGTAGATCTACTGCTGTACATAAATCAATTCTTATACATTGGACTCATGTGCTAACTATTGCTCGTATGTATATTCGCTCGTTCACTTATAGAATATGCTGTTGTTTTATTTTGTTCAGGATCGTGTTTTGTGGAGTCCAAAAGCATGTCCTTCGAAGTCCACTGAACAGGGAGCAATGATGCCTATGTCAGAAAACCTCCGCCACTCGCTACCTAAGTCAAGCATTGAGGACCGGCGTCGCGAAAGACTGCAACGCCTTCTTGACAGTCCATTGATGCAAGACAGTGATTCTAGCTGGACACGTCGACGTCAACGAGCATTCATCCAATCTCGTATTGTAGCTTATGGTGGAACCCCGTAGTAGTTAAATCTATTAGCTACAGAAGTAATTATGTACAGATCTGATAGTCATCACTCTTGTATGACATATTTTGTGAATCATGATTGATATTCACAAGCGAATAAATGGAATATTCTTTTATTCCCATCCTTTTTCTATGGTTCGGTGAGAGCGATGTCTCTATTTGCATATAATCACCTCATGTTTGAGGCAAGATCCAGTACTTTATGCTTAACATTGATCGATATTTTAGATGATTTTCTACTCTTAAATCTCCCAAAGTCATGCATATTTCTCAATATAACGAATATGGGGTTGTGCGCCTTTAGATTGATGCAGTCCGCCACACCGTATACGTTGTGCTTGTGCGGGTTTTCCTTGAATACGCGCTTCACGTACTTGTGTTTCCCGCTGTACAGGCCGTTGTTGTTAGCCTCGAAGTCGTAAACGCATGTCCATACTGCTATCGTCCACCTTTTCGGATGCGCTTGGATAGTGCTTTTGAACGAGCTCGGCACCTTCTCTTTGGTATTGCGCACCCATTTGAGCGTTGCGCAAACACCAAGGCATATCCATTATTCTTCTACAGCCCATCCGGTCAATATCTTCAGCCAAGAACTCCTTCTGTTCATGGGCCGGAATGCTAGAGACAACGAGCTTAATGGAAACCTTTAGGGTTTCTTGATTCTAAGCCTACGCACCTGTCATCGAAAAAATACGGAAAGCAAGTAGCGAGTCGCTGGACTAAGGTCGGCAGGGAGCCTGAGCGGAAAGCAGGAAGTGAGGAAGGCAAGAGCGCAAGAAGGCAAGAAGGCAGGAAAGTGAGAAGGCAGGTGGAAAGAACGGCAGCCGGAAAGGAATATTTAGGCACGGACGGCTTTTAATCCAGCCATCTTACCATGGCCGTGTGTCATCATGACCGGCCTAGTACGGAGCCGTCATTCGCCATTTCCGTCTTTATTCTACTTTGGCCACTCCGTCTTTCTGCCGATGTACTTTAAACCCTTCTCTTCCATTTCAAATGAGAAGTACCGGTTCTAGAAGATGTTATTTTTATTCTAAACTAGTATCTAATGATTTGGCACATTATCCAAACTTTAATTTGCCTTATAGTATAGTGTCTACTCCACATTAGGTTGGAATTTACACACTAAACATACTCTTACTACGCATTATAACTTATACAATACTCAATAAAAAAATAGGTTCTGACAGCATGTAAAATATGGGCAACATCATTTGCTTCTAACTCATAGGCTCTACAAAGCATACTAGCAGAGTGCTACTTAATGGGGTATTCATGGATTCAATTTCCTTCGGCAATTTTTCATTGTGTAGGAGATTTTGAAGATTTTGGAGCATGTCAAACCTTGTTCTCCAAAAATTTCAATTTTGTTGTGTGTTTAGGGTTTAAAATAGAGTTTTAATGGTTAGTAATAAAGACCAGATGGCTTAAAGAGGTCGGTTAGTAGTTCCTTAGAGTAAACGCCAATCTGATTAGCCTTAGCGGATTCTTAGGTCTACCAAATGGCCTCTAATCCGGTAACCCCCGGTTTGTCAGCCGTACGGTCTGGATGGGCCCTTGCGACCAAAGTAGTAGCCAGTGTACTTGTCAGGGTTGTAAAAATGGCGGCGCAACCGGAATTGTTCGGACTGCTGCTCTTAAGTGCTGCCGCCACCAATTACCACCACTCTGCAAGTAAACCGTTTGCCCTGGACACTCCTTCACCTCCGCGCACGTAAATTTTAGAACCCACTTTGTTTTCTATAGTTTCCACCGACATTCCGAAGACTGGGGTTTACGAAGAGTAGAGTTCGGAGAGAGGGGAGACTGTTGTAGAGCAGAGAGTTCGTAAGAAGTAGAAGTACTGGCGCGCGATGCCGAAGAAGAGAGACAAATCACCATAAAGGGTGGGAAAACCGGTGTACTAGATAATCAAAGAGAAACTCGCAAATAGGAGAATCGGCTACAATTATCCAGGGAACCGAATAACAAGCCGAATACTCGCGTGTATGTATTGTGTGGGAAAGACACAACCTTTATTAAGGCACAAGCATTTGCTAATTTCGGATTTCCTCATAATTTCCAATTATCCCAGTGTCACAAGTTACCCCGTGGAGTTCTTGAGCTATTCCGTGACTGCGGAGGAATTGTTCCAAAGAAGAACGTTCCTTACGCCAATGTTCTTCCTGAGACAAGAGTGGATGAAGGCATAGCAAATGTGGCAAGGGAATCTATAGTGAACATAGATTCCCCTCGCATCAAGTCAGTGCAAGTGCCATCCCCTAACCTAAGGTCTATTCAAATGCCATCCTCTAACATGGCGAGTCATGGCAGCAATGGACAAAGGATCTCTACAATCTCTAGCGGACGGCGAGATAGACAAAGGAGTATGGAGGATAGTTTTGATCTTGCCACTAGGCAAAATTTGGATGCCAAATGTTCGTCATTTTTCTATGAGGCAAATATTGCATTCAATTTTGTACGACATCCAACATTCATAAGTGCCGTTCAAGAGACAACAAAGGCCGGTATTGGTGGATATCAACCACCCTTGTATCATGCTATTAGGACTACGATGCTCGATGTGAAGAAGGCAGCTGCGCAAAAGTCAATTGAAGATCGAACAAAACTTTCTACCGAGAAGTACGAAGGAAGTATTTGCTCAGATGGGTGGTCAGATGTCACAAGCAGACCACTTATTAACACAATGCTTGTCTGCCCAGTGGGGGTGGTCTTTCTGGGATCAGTGGATACTACAAGGAAGAAGGAGGACATCGCTTATGTGGCAAATGAAATGGCGAAGTACATAGAGGAGGTTGGACCAGAAAACATCGTTCAGATATGCACACACAATGCAAGCTCCATGTTAGGGGCTGTCAAGAAGTTGCAAATAGACTATCCTCACTTATATGGACAAGGTTGTGCGGCACATATTCTAGACCTCCTTCTAGAAGATTGAAGGAAAGAGGCATGGGTTAAAGATTTGGTGGAGCAAGCCAAGAGAATGTGCACATTTATTAAAGGGTTGCACGTCCCACTTGCTCTATTCAGGAAGTACATGCAAAAGCAACAGCTGAAGGTACCACCTCAAACTCGATTTGCAACAAACTACTTGATGATAGAGTGGTTGTTGAAGCTACAACAACCTTTGAACAACATGGTGATCGATGCGGAGTGGCATGTCTTTGTCCAGACATTGTTGAACAGACAAAATAGTCACCAGTTATAGACAAAGGCAAGGAATGTGAGGAATAGCATCAGGAGCGATGAATTCTGGGAGAATTGTACGAAGTTTGTGAAAGTAGTTATACCAGTACTCATAGCTCTTCGGGAGTTTGACGGGGAAGTACCAGCCATGCCTAGGGCATATGTGATCATGTCGGACCTTAAAGAACATGTGTTCTCTTTGCGTGAACCTCCATTCGAACTATCACCGGACATAGCTACAAAATACGAGGATGCATTTGAAAAACGATGAGAAATAGTGCTTACAGACCTCTACTATGCAGCAGCTTTGTTGAACCCTTATTTGACAAATATAGGAGCGATTCAAAACAATGGAGAAGCAAAAAGAGCTTTGAATGGAGTCATAAGGAAGCTTTGTGCCTCTATAGGAGTAGTCTATGGAGAAGTGGTGCACGAACTCATAGAGTATGAGAAGAGGACGGGTCCATTTAACACCAATTCAAAGGCCACTGATCCCGCTCAATGTGAGTTGTTACCACATCAATGGTGGCATCGAGTCGGGAGGATTGCCTTGTCAAAAATTGCTAAGAGGATTTTGGCATTGACATGTTCAGCTTCATCATGTAAGAGGAATTGGAGCATGTACTCTTTCGTGCACAACAAAGTGAGGAATTAGTTGTCTACTTTCAAAGGAGAGGCCCTTGTGTACATCTATGCAAACACCAAACTCGAGCGCAAAAAACGTAGACAATCGCCGAGAACGTTGTATGAAAGGTATTGAGAAAAAGAGGACTTAGACCAAGAAGAGGATATATCGGACAATTATTGGGATGATTGTGTATTGGGGGATATCCCGGAAGCGGATGACAACAACAATCTCAATGACGGTAGCAAACACAACGACCTAGAGAAATGGTACGACAATAAAGAAAATATGACTATTCCTCTCAAGGACCCATTTGAGTTTGATGACGACCACGATGTTCCACAACAGCTTCGCCAGTATGCGGTTGTGGGCATAGATACAGAGGGAGAAGGAGTGGCAAATTTACAGCTTCAGCAGAGTACTTGCTTGGCGAAACAAGACTTGGTAAACCGGATTGATGAAGAAAACATTGGTGCTCTTAAAGGTAGCCCACACTCTAACAACCACTGTAAACTTGAAAGTGTGAAGTGTACGGCTATCTCGGCAAGAGTTGAAACGGGCCAAATTTAAGTGGAACATGACATTGTATCCAATTCAGGTTGCATGGAAGTGGGGTCACCTATAGTTTTGACCATTCAATCAAGAAGTGCAACTCATAATGGAGATGACTCCGATGTACCACTACAACAATTGTTCCCAAGGGTTACCCAACCTAAAGGGGCCCATACGTCTCGTATGATATTGTCGAAGACAGAGGTCAAAATAGAAGCAACAATTCCAACATGCACCCTAGCCTTGGCAGTGTCACAAGACATTGGGCCATCTTCAGAACCTCGCAATTGTATCACACGAGGCCAAAAGCTTTTGAGGTAGGCACACAAGCGACAAAGTCGGAAAGGAGCACAGGTACATGAAGAAGTCCATGTAGGTATTGCTCCCTCCAATAATCCGAACACATGTACAATGCGACATCTACCACTCAATGCGAACAGGAGTTACTAATGCTCCACAACTCTCAAAGCGGCTCGTTACAGTGAACAAGAAAACAACTACAGACACGGAAGTGCGCAATTTGGCGAGTGCGGTTGAGTGTGAAGTACGCAATAAGACAGAGGCTGAGGTTGAAGATGGCGACCAAGGCACTGATAAGTCTCTAGATGAAACCGATCCAAACGCAGATGAAGTATAAAGCGATGATACATATACATTGAATGATAGCTAAAGATGTGTTGTTAGAATTTTTTAATTTTGGATTGGAAGTTAGTACAATACTACAATGTAATGTAGTTGGGTTACAATTAGTTTATGATATTTTAGTAATTCAGTATGTTTCGGAGTATAATATTTATAGTTCGTTATATGTAATAGTTACATCATATATATGAATACTATACTAGTAGACATGGACAACTTGCTACTTTAAAATCATGTAGCATTGATCTTGTTTTGCATAAGAAGGTATTTGTAAATAACATTGGTGCTCGTTTTGTACCAAAATATAACTATCTGACCTCTTTCGTATTCAACCATGATGCCGATCGCCACACACGCGGTGGCCCTAGGCAACCGCCGATTGCCTAAGGCGACCGCGGATCGCCCTAGGCGACTGTCAATCGCTCTAGTGAGAGCGGCGGTTGCCTAGGCGCAGTGGCCAGGGCGACCACAGATTGCCCTGACGGTCTGCCAGTCGCCTAGGCGCGTCGGCCCAGGGCAACTGGCAATCGCCATAGGCGACCGTCAATTGCACAGGGCGACCGTCGGTGGCGTACCCAAGCTCGCCCACCCGCGGTCGCCTACTGTGACTAATATTCCGTTTTCTATGTCATTATCGACCCTTCGCCTCGTATGAAAGTAGCTTTTATGTCAATGTCAAACTCCAAAATTTTACTATGCAATTTCTAATATGGTCAACATTCCTGTTGAATTGAACGTCAGACAGACATGTCGAATACGGACAATTCAGACAGACATTCCGAAAAGTGTTTCGTATAATACAGCCCTACGCTGAATGGCAAGATATGTTCAACATTAAGTGTTTAGCATTTTGGTAGAACCTAGTTAATCCTAATTTCACAGCTTAGCTAGTTGTGCTTAGTTGTAAACTATTTCCTTTCTTCACTATGCATTTATAGCTCATATATGATTAGTATTTTTTTGTATATTCTTTGTATATTCTTCTAATTACTTTTTGTTTAGTATTGTGAAGGACACAACATTTAATGCCTCTACATGCATTCTCTTATTTCATACTTTCACGATATATTAGTATCAAAATATAGTGTACAATTGTACAAATGTACATATTCTTCATATTGCAATACAACCTTTATCATGTCTTTCAACTATAATCACACTTGGACAAAATGTGACTTCTCATGGGAATTAATGAGAACATGGTTCCTACGTGATTTTTGACTATATTTTGTTGAATGTCTATATTTAGAAATATTAAATTGCCAAACTGATTTGTACTTCCCTCTATTTATAGTAAGATCTCATATTTCTAAGACATTACTTTGTCTTCGGACCCTTCAGCTCTTTCTTTAAGCTTTGCATTTCGATTTAACTTTCATATCTTTCAAATACTTCAACAACATTTTTCTCCTTCCCCTTGCGTGTGTGTATCTCAACATCTTAATATGTGGACTTTGTCTCAAAATAAAAAATATCCCCTTGTATGTCCAGTACGTCACTCCCCATTTAGCACAAGATTCTACAAAATGATGAGGATACAAGCTTTTATGCCACCCGGTCACAATATATACCAATAGAATCTTCCATTGGATGGACTTCCAAAGAAAATTCCTACAGCACTTTGATTAGAGAAATGCCTTGAGTAGAGTACGTCTGAATCAAATCACCAACTAAGCATTCAATTTGTAGAGGGCAATGATCTTTTATTTAAGATGACACAGAAATACGAGGTGGAAATAAGGGCAAGGAATATTATGGATGATGACCAACGAGAGTTGTTTTGTCGTAATTTTGGAGGGCATTGGAGCATCCTCCAGAACCGTTTCTTTCGATTTTCCCAAAGAGAGTTGAAAAGAGAGAAGATGGTTTGTGGCACAAAGTTACAAAATCAACCGACTTAGGAGACGAATACAAGAAGTACAATCATACCCCAATGAAGGATGTCATGTGAACCGCCGAAACGGTTCACGCTTGTACGAAATACAATCTATAAGCGTTCACGCTTGTACGAAATACAATCTACAATCTAATATTTTCACGTTCAAATTCCCTCAGTAGGACTCTTAGGCTAATTCTTCTGGTTTTCGGAAAATCCACGATAATCAGAAGGGTCTTGCCTAAATGGCCCGGCATTCGTTTAGCTTATTCTAAATTAGTAATATTAAATTGCGTCAAAGCTTCATGACATGTTTTTGGTTATGTTTTATTACTTTATCATTATTCATAATTGCTCAAAATTCCTCCTGTTTAATAAACTAGGGAATCAGTAAAACCCTACGGATGAACTACCGAATGAACAAAAGTTTCATCCGTTCCAAACGGATGAAATTCTACCCCATCCAAGTGTCCAACTAGGTAGAGAGAGTGGAAGTTAGGGTTCGATGTTTTTGGGGAAGTGTGTGTGTGTGACTAAGGAGGGAAGTGTGTGTATTTTTTGGTGGATAATTGTAAAAGTGCAGGGCCGAGGGCTACCTTGGCGGGGCCAGATCTAGATAGGAAGGAGAAAACAAAACTACTCGTTTTTTGCACGAGACTGTCTGGAGGTTAGGTTGATTACTGACCAGAAAGGCTGAGTGTGCTTTGTAGAGTGCTGGCTCGAGTTTTAGACTCTGATGGGGTAGCAGCTAGGAGAAGGCGATCGACTGGAAGGCATCGACATGGAGGACTTGGCGACGAAGACGAGGAGGCGGTCCAGCCGAGGACCAGCACCGAAGGCGCCGCCATCCACCAAGACGGAACGAGGACCGAAGAGGATTGAATCGAAGGTGGAGCAGACCGCCACCAGCAGCCATCGCGGAAGGTCGACCTACGAGGATCAGGGTGACCACCAGCAGATCCGCACGAGGAGCACCAACGACGGCAGGACGAGAGCGATCGAGCATCAGTCGATAAGCATCCGGCACGGCAATTCGGCACTAGAGATTGGAACGCCGGAACGGCTCGGACGAGGAGGACGGCGACCATTGCTAGCAACCTCGCCATCAATTAGGAGGCCGATCGACAGCAGCCGCCAGCAGATTACGATCACACTGAAAGATCGGCAACACAAGGGCGGCTAACAGCGCCGGAACGGCAATTAGAAGGAGCTACGAGGGCGGCTAACAGTGCCAGAACGGCGACCAGGACGGTGCAACAGACGCCGGCGGCCAGCAAGCGACGGGAACGAAGGCGATCACGAGGAGAGAACCGACCAAGTTAGCTTCGGCGGCAACGTCGACGGAGCCAAGGAGCAGGCTTGAAGGCCTGCGACAGTACGTGAGGAGGAGGCCGATCGAACACGGCGGCATCAGCACGAGGGCGACGAGGGCGACGGTGGTTCATCAGCAGGCAGCCAATTCGGCAGCCGCTTAGCCGGTAGCAGAAGGATCCGACAACCGCAACACGATCAGCACGATCAACGCGGCAGCTCATCGATTGGCGGTGACAGTACCCAGCCACTCGACACTGGAGCACAAATTGCTACACCCAACCCCTGCCCCTGCGTGTGATAATATGGAGGGTTGACAGGGGACGTTCGAGAGGGAGCTCCTCTCTCCCCCTTCTTCTTACTCAAAATTTATTCGTATTTGTTTGTTAAATTGTTGTTTTGAGGTTGTGAACTTATCTAAAAAATGGCAAGAGTAATTGCCCAAAAACATGATTGTTTGGTTTAGTCCGTGTTGCTTGTACTTGATGTTTATGGTTGTTGTATTGGAATGATTGTGCCTTGCTGAATTGCTGTTTTGGGTAGTTATTGTGCACCGCGATTAAGGGTAGCGCGGAAGCGCTGCCCAATTTTTAGGCTGAATTCATGCATTTAGGTTAAAAAGTTGGAAATTTGGAATCAAGCGCGGAAGCGCTGCCCGATTCACTCCAAACTTCAAAGTTCGTCTTGAAATGATAAGAATGATTGTCTAGAGGATTTGTTAAGGCGTTCATTGCTTAGAAGGTTGTATTGATTGCACCCCCCTGACGGCCCAACTTGTGAGCTAGAAACCGATAACTGGAATTTAACCTCACATGTCAATATGGACATTTTTTGGGGTTTTTAGGGCGGACGTTCGGCTGTCCGTCCATAGACGTTCGGACGTTGGACGGACAAACGTACGAGGGGGGAGTAAATCGTAGTTACTATGGCATCAATAAAATTTCAGGTCGTTGGATCGTCTTGGAGATCGCATTCTAGCCGTTCAAATGATTTGGTAAAATGCGACCGATCAGAAGGTTGGTCGCCCTTGCTAGCCATCGGCCCCCGTAACTGATTTTCGGCCCGGGAGACCGCCCTCTAGATCGGTCGCGCGGGCCGACAGCCAGTTTGGAGGGCAGTCTCCCGGGCCAAAGATCGATGGTGGGGGCCGACAGCCGATCCACAAGGCGGTCTCTTGGGCCAAAATTTGGTCGCAGGGGCCGACGGCCGGTCTGGAGGCCGGTCTCCCGGGTTGAGAGCCAGATCGGAGGTCGATCGCCTAGTCCAGAGGTTCTTGTACAGTCGGACGGCTATTGACCTCGGGTACATACATCAAAACCTCTAAGTCGCAAACGCTTCTTGAACCCCCAACGGACGTGCGACGTTCGTCCACCGGACGTCTAGACGTCTAAACACCGTGATATCCTTGACCCCAATTGGACGACTTATGGTTCTTGCAAAATTGGAAGAAGATGCAATATATTGGTCTTCAATATTGGAAGATTCTTTTTAAGACGTGGAGGTTTCTTATTGGAATGCGGTGAATAAATTTGATAAGCGTATTGAAGACGTCATTGCATATTGGAGGATATGTATACAAGATCCAAAAAAAGGATCATTCATAGTATTAAATACTTTCGATGGTATTGTGAAGGATATGGTTGCAAGAATCGAGAAGGCGATGGAAATCTTACGTTCCAAACAAGTGGATTCAAGCAAGCGGAAGAAGCAAGATGGCAAAGATAGCGAGGGTAGTTGGCAGTCGGAGATGAGCCGTGACATTGCAGCTATGGATTAGGAATATGTAGAGGGCGGTAGGATTGCCCAACCAAGCCAAAGACTGCGTACTCGTCGTATAGCACAAATCAACGTTTCGGATGAACCTTTAATTTGAACAAAATAGAACAAGGTAGATGAAGATACACTTTTGCTAGATTGTATGGTTGTTGTTCTAAGAATGATGAAAATGCCACCATTGACTCATGGAGCGTTATTTTTGTGCATTTCATGTGCATTTCTTCTCTATTCTCAAGTCCAACTTGATACAAGTATGCATGTATATATATAAAAATATAGATACTTTTCCAACACTATAAAAAGTCATTCAGACAATAGAAACTCCGAATGCATTTGGAGTATGAAAATAAAGTTCTACGACTAGACTTCAACTACAATATCTTCAATAACGATAAGTGCCATGAACTTATACTACGTCTATAGGCCAAATTAAGCTACTCATCAACATCAGAGGATTGTTCATAATCGCTGTCTCCCTTCACTTTAGCTCCACTAGACCCCGTAGGATCATACCCATAATCGCTCGGAACTTCTTGTTTGATCTTGGGTTTGTACTCTGTACAGTATATATTCCCAAATTTGTACGAAGTACCAATTCTGAGAGATTAAGAGGGTCCTTTGGTTTTTTTGGCGGAATAGTTGGAACCGTTGCAGATTTACGTTTATGCAACGTGGAAGAACCAAGCGTGGGTTGTAACCTTGTGCCACTACAAGGAACATTGGCATTTTTTAAATACCTACCGAAAGGTGCATCCGAGTCACTAGAGATGTCGCCATATTTGACTAGCTATGTTTGGTGTCAAACTTCTTTTGAAAAGGATACCAAACCAATAGAGGATTTCTCCATGGTTGTCGTAACAATTGTAGTAGAAGGTTGAAAAAAGTGCAGTGAGTAGTATCGGGTAAAGATGGTTGGTCCTTACTACAAGACGCCATATTATGTGCGACTGTCAGAATGAGTTCTAAACCTACCTCGGTTTCCACCTCAATCTCAGTAGTAATAACAGGTGGGATGTTATTGGATTTGTCCAGGCGGCCTTGTGTCATTAACCGTGCTAATTGCTGCAAGTCCTCTAAATCATCCGCCAAAGCACCATCAGCGATAAAATCACCCGTAGCATCTGGAACATTAAAAGCATCTTCATCACTGGAAGCGGGGGGGAAATCCATATCATCGTCTTTATTACCAAATTCAAAAATGTCACTGTCACCAAACAATGAGTCGTGCTCGACAACTTCCTCATTGTCTTCATGTACTTGGCCTTCCTCCAAATCGAAGATCTCTCTATACCATCTGCCATCGTCATACAACTTATCATCCGCAAGCAACTTTGAGTTAGAATATATGTAGACCAAGTCATCGGCTTTCCCCGGTAGTAACCGATTCCGATTCTTGTAGTGAACATAAGAGTAGTTACTCCAGTTGCGTTGGCAAGCCGAAGAAGATACAATTTGTACTATTATTCGCTTTGCAAGCACCCTCAAACTCCCACCAAGAATGTGGGGCTAATTTTTGAGTCTTAGACTCCAACATGTCATGGAATGGTGAAGCGCTTCCTTGAGATGCAAGAACTTCATTCACCACGTCTGCATAATCCTCTAGGGGACATAATTTTGTAAAACACGCTTGCAAGCTATTGTAAGATCAAGATCGTCAGCTAACTCTTGGTCATGTAGTGAATAAGGGTTTAGAAGTGCAACTGCGTCATTTAAATTAGTTGTCGTGAACCGTTTCCGATGGTAAAACTCGTCCTTTGCGGTGGCCACCAAATGCAGTTCTAAAGAGAATGGCAGTGCATGCAAAGTATGGACATGCTTCTGAAAATCACAAATGATATGCCAAACCTTGCCCGTACTAGGAGCCTTGCGGTCAAATTTTCTCAATGCATAGACTACAAGGACCACCATATCCCATAATTTTTTGCATTGATTCCAGAATCGTCACTGAAAACCACCTTTTTGACCCGAGTGGAGAATTCAATCTTATCTCTAGCTGATCCTGACTTCTTTGAGGTATAGGTTGTGAACAAAGAATCAAAAACATTGTGCTTCAACGGTGTCTTAACTTCCAACAAGCATTCTATCATTATGAATTAGCTAGCAAATCTTATCTTGTCATGCATTAGTAGATTGAACCTCGCCTCATCTTTACAAATCACAGCTAGGGGATTTTGCCATCTCTTGATAAAGTCAACCATTCTCTTTGCCACAAACAAAGTTTTTACCATCCATCCGGCATTTCTCCAATCTTCCAACAATAAGTACATTGCATGTGTTGCAAACCCTTGCATAAAAGTGTGTGGATATTTCTCAAGGACTATTCGGGAGGCATTGAGCATTACAAAAGCATTGTCAGCGCATACTTGGACAATTTTCTCTAATCCAACTTCTTCTATGTACTTCAACATGGAAGATGACATGTACACAACTTTCTTTTACTATGCCAGTAGTATCCACAGCTCCAAGAGAAAGCTCTCCAGCCTGAGTCGAGAGCATTGCATTAACTAAAGGGCGACTAGTTCCAGAAGACCATCCATCCATGGCCAAAGTTCCTCCAAACTTCCGAAGGCTCTCAATGAGTCTATTGTCTAGTTCTACTTATAGCCCGGTCTTTACTTCTCTCAACAGCCTTGTCCGGATGTTATCGTAAGATGGTGGAGCATAAGATTTTCTAAATCCAGCAATCTTCGTCACAACTGCTTTGAATGCAGCATTCCGTGGTACAGAAAATGGTATATTTGCTTCGTAGAATTTTTTTGTCCAAAGTTTATCTAACTCCTTCCTAACCGCTTCTGGAAAAGTGGTTTCATTTGAAGATTGTCTGGTTTGCTTCATAGATCCAATCATCGCGTTCTAATCCTTAATTACTTTCATAAGGATGGAAGATGAGGAGGTTGCTCCAACCATAGGATTTTCTAAATTTATGGTGGTACCTAAAGAGGACCCTAGACAAGTACCACCCCTAGGAGACATTAGAATGCCATGTTTTGAGGCAAACGGAACGCCCAATGATAGAGTGAGGGAAAGTTCGGCAAGAAATTGATCCAATTTTCCATTTTATAGAGAAAGCGCCCGGCCACATCTTAATAATAGCTTTCTAATTTGCGTAGGCAGCTTTAGTCAAAAGGCAGAACTCGGATCGGGATGTCCAGGAATCTTTTCGTACCTATAATGACTCAGATTTCGACTCTTCTTCTTTTGGAAACGTTTACGTGACATAATGAGCACTGTATAAAGGATCTAGATATTCTCTGGTTCTCATTTATGTTATCCCCTGGTCGAGGATAATAAACCCTATTTTGGTATATTTATATTTATGCCCTCGGTGGAGATTATTCAAGTGTCCTTAACTCAATGATCATTATTCATCTATCGAGGATATTATTTATCTCCTAAGTTCATTCATTATTATCCCTGGGTCGGGAATAAATTTATAGCCACCAACATCAATCATCATCACTTTGTCCAAGATACTTGCCACAGTCAACATTAAATTGCCATGCAAGGAATAATTTTGCCTTCTCTCTGAGCATTTTGAATTACCCTCGCGCGCGGCATATGTACATTACATTTTTAGGGATTCTCTCTATTTGCTAAGTCGAGTTGTTTCCCAACTCTTGCCTTAGATTGCTCTAATTAGATCATGATTGCATGTCCCACACTCATATCTGAACAGTTATTTAGACGTCGACAATGTGTTTGCTAGTAAACATTTCTAGGCCTAATTTATTCACTTCGCACATTCTTATGCACTTGCCTTTGTTATGGTCATTGATCTCGAGACTTGGATAATGATACAAATGGTCAAGGTTTTGTGATTATCCTATGTGCGGGGATAAGTTTCCATTCAAGTACTACACGACGCTTTATAACCACTGACCGGATGATACACACTATCAACTTGTGCTTATGTATTCTGATTCATGGTCAGTGATCCACGAATTTGTGTCAATTTTAATATGCCTCGCTGTTCCATTCAAGGTTCTACATGTGTTTTGGAAGGTGTTCTCAAGGAGCGTCGTCAATATTCTCATTTCTTGAATTTGAATTAATTATCGTTGGGATTCTATGCTTTCATGTTTTTGCTCCTTTTATCCTCATGTTTTGGATAAATTAAGCCTTGTGTTATCTTAACCAATCTACTTCATTTCTGTTAGAAGGGGACTTTCATCGTCAACGGTGACAATTTTTGTCCTCTTGTTCTACCTGATGGAGTTGCACAGTGTGAGAGTTTCAATCTTTCATCATGGATGTCAAAGCAAGTCACACTTCTAAATGAGGCCAGTATTGACGTAGCAAAAATTGTTTGTCAATCAGTTGATTCAAGCGTTGTTCGGGAGACTAGTGGGCGGATTCTCAAATTTGAATTTGTTTGCGTTAAGATTGCAGAGTCCTTAGTAGAAGCAAGGATTCCCTTTGGTTGGATCTAGTCTTTGCGTGCATGGCCAATCAAGCGTATCCTTCTCAACACTACAAGCCTTTACCACAACGCGCCATCTTCAATGCCGCTACCAAGGTGTTTGGTCGACCACCACAAATTGGCCCATAACAGTATGACAACAATCATAAAAGGCGTCCTTAAAATTCACCACCGAAGAAGGAGTACTTTCTGACATTGGAGTTGATCAACTTTGTTGCGATAATGACATGCTGTCCAAAGAATTGTATGTAGCCCTTTCCTCAAGGCAAAATAAAAGATCTGAGGTCCCAATTCTATTATTGCAGCAATGTCTTCTTCAAAAAACATCGCCTCCTTACTATTCATGGTCAAGTCTAGGAAGATGCCGACGGAAATGATATGATAATGTTGGAGGCTATTGAGGTGTGTTGCGTAGCGTGGTACTTGATTATGGGTGTGTCACGAGCGACGTTTTTTTAATAGAGGTTTGCATGTTAGGATGGACAACAAGGAGAGGACCACGGAAATTGTAGTTCAAAGAAACCTTGTAACTAGACATTGCAAGCTACTAATTATTTTAGACCTCATCAAACGAGGACTATTCATACGAGCGAGAAGGCAGTGTCTAAATGCTTGCCCTCTTCGTACCATTGGAGAAACAATTTACCAAAAGAGAATGCCATCAATGCCATTCATGGTCTTTCTCTTATATCAAATTCGGCTCTAAGGAGGATTGGGCAGGACTTATTCCAAGGTACTATTCCAAGCAAAAAACTGACACATTTGCTCGTTGTCGTTTATGTGACAAAATCAAACAACTTCAAGCATTCAATACTAGTAGTCGCTCATAGGCTCTTCATAATGCAATATTTAAAAGTTATAACACTTTTCAAATGGCGCATAAGTTGGTCTATTATAGCAACCGTTCAGAGTCTGAGTATGAGCGATTCAACCCGTAGGAAGAAAAGCCATAGAGTTGGGCCGGTTGAGAGTAAAGACACCCTAGCCTAACCCTTCCAAGCAATGGACCACCAAACTCTACCAGAGTGAAATCCTAACAAGCATATACAAACACCACGCATCCACCATGACACAATCATCAAGACACGAAATGCAATAAACATCACAAAAAAACCAATGGGGGAAGAACAAGTACAATTGGGGTCCAACCTCAGCTGAACCCTTGGCCACTAAAATGGCCGTATCTCCCTCGTCCTTGTTCCTCTTGAGGCAAGCTAGGAGTGTACGGAGAGCTAGCTTGATGATGTACTTGAATCCGAAAGCACATTCTGTGGTTCTTCCTATAACTTGAGTTATGCGGCCTTAAAGTCAGGCCCTCCATTTGCCCTCCACAATAGACATGCTTTCACTTAATTGATCACCATTCCTCCGTCCATGATCCAAGAAGAGAAAGCCTAGGCTCTTTGGAAATCAGGCTTCATGATGCTCCTCTCCTCCAAAGGGCTTCCTCAAGTTTGTCTCCTACTGATAGAAATTGTTCTTCAAATCAGCGCCGCCTCTTCTCGCCGTCCGCCGCAAGCCGGTGAAGTCCTCTTGGGAGATCCGCCATAGCTCACTCGTCGTTGCTCCTATGACCGCGTACTTGAGTTCGTTGGAAAGTTGGCTTAAAGACGATCCTCTTTTTCAAAGGGCTTGCCCAAAGTTATGTCCAGCCAAACGCTACACCTTCCCAAAGTTGGCAGAACCAGATCTTGGTCGGGAAATCCACTCTCCTATCTTCTACCCTAACCTACCCACACTCACACCCACATTCAACAACTCCACACCTCCTACTTGCATATTTTCTTCTCATATTAGGTCACACATTTCACATTTCCACAGCTACAACCCTAGAAGCATCTCTACTCACACGCACACATCCAAAAACAAGAGAGACAAAAAACTAGCAAACCCTAGCCAAGAAGTGAGAGACGAAGTGGACAGAAAATGAGAGAGAGAAAAAGAAATAGGACACCAAAGAAAAGATGAGGGGAGAGGGGGAAACATGAGAGGGGAATTGTCCTCTTTCACATTCCTTCTTACCTTGTTGCTTTCTTAATTACCTATCTACCTCTAACTCTAATACTACCTAACATCTAATATTCTTCAATTCTAATAATTTGGTTATCATTCCTATTATACAATCATGTAATTGTCACTAAGTTGCTATTCTCAATGTTTTTCATAATCATTCTAATAACTTTCTAACCTAATTCTATAAATTCCAATTTAATGCATTTAGTCTATAAGAACCACACAAACTACTATAATCAAATGTATTTTGCATCTCGATATTCAATAACTAATACGTGAGCCATTTGGATAGCTCACATTGAGGCAAGGCATGAACCATCTTTGTGAATTATTCATGAGAAAATAGATCATTTCAAGACTGCCCCTTTGCAATTCTGACACAAGAGTAAATCAATTAATTCCTTTATGAAATTGCTGGTTTCCATCACTAGCATGATTGCTCATGGACACGAAGATGTACAATATGCAAATTAAGGCTTCAATATATATCCGACGGATCCTTATCATAGGATTAGTTCATTTGCTCGACTTGTATGAGATTTGGAATCTCTTTCGAAGTGCTGATCCGGGCAAGTGTTTACGGGTGGTAGAAGTAGCCTTCTCTTTGAGGCTGTTTTAGATGGTGCAGACATGTGCTTGGATTTTCTTGGTCTTTTCCCAGTGGCACCATTTTCGGCTAGGAATCTTCCTCCCGTGCTGCACATGCAGCTTGATGATGCTTATCGAGATAATAAAAATCGGTTTGTTTTTGCATTCTTTTCACTGCTCGTTAATAAGGGCGTTTTTAGAGAAACTTACTTGAACTTTCCTATTTTTGGTCACACTCATGAAGATATTGATGCTCTATTCACGCAATGGAATAGTAAGCTCAAGAGCAACAACTACCCTACCCTCCCCCTTTTGATAAGTTCTTTCATGGACACAAAGCATAAGTTGGTTATTCTTCACTCGATTGAGGAAGTTCTCGATTACATCAAAGGTTACATGTGTAATAGCAATGAGGCGATATGGGGGCATGCTAGTCCTCAACAATTGAGGTTCTTTCAAGATGCTTCTGGTTGGCCTTTGATGCAGTACAAAATTGTGTAGACGGATAGCAAGGGGTTAGGTTGTGGAAAGTATTGCCAAGCGGTCAACCTCAAGTTCCTCTTGGAGATCCAACGTTAGTAGCTCGAAATGAAATAAAGAATATTGAAGACATTTCAAAAGGACTGAGTGCTTTTGTGAGGTTGTAGGAGTCTTTGACGGATGCAGATTCAACAGGCGACTATCGTAGACATCATGAGCAATTCATTAACTATTGGAAAGCAATTTGAGAGGCTTTAGATTTACCCGTTCCTACTCCTTCTACGTGTAGGAATGAATTTTGGCCTACATGCATCATTTAACTAAATATGGACTTTGGGCTTATTTATGGACTTTGAAACATGGGGAGATCCCTCCATCCATGACCTTAAAATCTACATATTCGAAGAGTATCTTCATAGAACCTAGATTCTAGAAATCATTCTGCAACTATTGTTCTTAATTGTAGACCGTGGACTGTCCATATTTAGTTAAATATGTCATCTACTTCTAGGTACTCCCCGAGTGAAGAGGATCGATTTTAAGATAACGGAGAATTGTGCAAGGAATTTGCTATTGACCCTCCGTTCGTAGGACAAAGACGAGATTGTCAGCAGGCATCATTCAGAGTTGGACTTGATGTTTATGAGCGATGCCTACTTGTACTTCGTCCGGCTGATGGAGACCTCAAGAAATTTTGGATTGCTTGTGCGTTGATCAACCCTAATGCTAGTATAGGGCATCCTCAACAAATCCTTGTTGATATTGGAAGCCAATATCTTCTAAACATGTCAATCCTCAGACTTACGAAGGGTGAGTTGCAAGGAAAGGTAACTCTTGGTGTAAGGAGACGGAGTATATTCTAATTTGGGTGGCTACCAGTTCAATCATGGGAGTTTGGAAGCCAAGATTACGTCAAGAAACTATCAATCACAAGATGTGGATATCGGAGCTACTACTTACAATTATTGAAGTAGTTTTCCCGTTATATTATAATATAGTAGTTACAATAGTACACCCTTTCCCATTGCAATGTAGCTTCCCATGCAAATTAGAATAGAATGCCTCTACTATTCAATATGATGTATCTATTTATAGTATTAATAAGATGTTTATATCTATTCCTATGTACTTCCATCGTATTATTTCCTTCCATTGGTTTTGTGATAGTTTTCTTTAAGTAAAAATGTATATATACTAATTATGACTTTTCGTCAAATTACTTCTTGTATATAGTTTTGTCTGGAGTTAATCTTTTCTAAATGAAAAATGCTTCTTTGGTCCTTCAAGCATTCTAATTATGACCCAAGTAGTGGGATGTAAAGTAGTCTCAATATACTTGACGTCTCAAAATACTTGGGAGTAATTATCAACAATTATATAAGTAGTATTTCTCGTATCGGTGGTGCATCTTACATTCTTGTGTTGAGGAGATTGGAGTCTCATTTTCAATATAGTTTTATTTTACTTGACACCACATATACTATCTTTATCCACTCCTCTAAATTGGGATTGGAAATTGTCTCAAAATAATTAATACCCCCTTGATTGAAATGTTAAGTTAGTTAATTAACTCTAGTCGGGTTGAAATAGGTCACAGTTGGAAATGATTCATCAATAGAAGTAGACTGTCTTATTTACAAACAATTGGAACAATCTAGCTAGAGTCGAGTTGAATGGTCTCACACATATGTTGTACTCATCCTTTGCTTGTTTCAGGGCCTTGGTGTTCCTGTTTGTGATGGCTCTTTCCACCTCAGTTGTCTCCTTAGGATTCTCAGGTCTCCCGAGGCTTATTCAAAGCTACCGCGTGCCAATGATGTTGGTCACCCACATTGAATTTGTATTCACGAAGTGGTTGACCTTGTTGTAGTATGGAGAGAGCTTTTGGATTATTGACTTGTCTTTCATTCTAGACTACAAAGCACACCCAAGTCTTGAAGCACTTCATGATCTTCTCATCTACCTCCTTCCACTTCTGTACTTGCTTGGAGACCTTCACGCACTGTCGTCCATTCACCATGTACAAGTCTCTATTCAAGATCTCTTCACCTTTAGCTCCTTAAGGTTTTAGATGTTAAACATTGGTAGAGGCGTATGGGGTGGTTAATTGGAATTGTGAATGTCCTCTTCGCACCGAAGACGAGCGAGTCTTGGCATAGAGCCAAGTAGTTTATGAAAAACTCCATCAATTTTTCGTAATAAAAAATCTTCTTCTTGTTGTCTAGTGGAATGTTTGTCAAGGTTGATGCTAGGCTAGTGTGATCAATCTCTACAGATTTGGCCTGAATAAACTTCTTTGTCTTTAGAGCTTCAAGCTTTTTTGGCGTTCGCGCTCAATAAGTCTGAGACAAATTAGCCTTGCGCTTTTGCGATACCTACTCCTTGTCTAAGGTATTTAATAGAGGATTCACTCGTGGCTCCCACTCTGAATGCTTTCCTCATGCGGCACACATAGGGGCTACATCGTAAAATTCGTTGTGCTCTCACAAGCCTTTTTATATATTTCCGGGCTACCAAATTCTTGGACCTCTATCCAAGGTACATAGAATTAGAAGAATGCTCTCAGTCCGTCTTTTGGATTGGTTTTAGCTGAAGAAAAATACCCAGGAATTAGTTTCACAACTCATTCTTGGAATGGAGATAACAATTTTTAACTTGAGTCGAGTTGAACTTGCAATTGATCAGCTAATCCTACGATACATGAGAAAGCAGGTTGAAAAGATTACAATATCACTTGATTTAAATTTAAACTTCAGTCGAGCGGAATCTATTAAACGCAATTTAAATCAGTCAATATAATATAGCGACAAAGAAATTGTCTCTATCTAACTCGATTTGAGTTAAAACCACTATGAGAAAACCATGTTTTTTGGATATCTTAGCGGACATCTTCAAGCTTGTAAGATGTTTTGGAATGTCTTATGATGTTCTAGAAGACATCTAGACTTCTAGGATGTCTAATAAGATGACTTGATATTGGTGCACGGCATTGCGACAAGGATGTCGTGGGATGTTGGTTGAGACATCACAGTTTTTTAGATGTTATACAAGACATGAACAATAACATCAATTTGCCACCCTGGTAAGGAATTTTGATTTGGCCAGGTAAAATCGTGTAAAATTTTCCGGTAGGCGGAGTAAATTACTAACCTAATGTTGAAAAAGTAGATCAATAGCAGCAATTTTCAAGATTGAAAGAAAAGACATCACACTTTTGAGCAGTGTTTATTTTTTGCCATTAAAATAAAATTCCGTAACATCACAATATTAGAATTATTAATTGTAGGGTATTCTCGCTCTTTGGTAACTAGTCTATCTTTTTAGATAATATTTAAAAATATTTAAAAATATAAAATGTGATTTTTAAATTTATAGAAATAAATTATAATATTAAAATAATATCATACTACTAAAATCATAACACCCAGCTGGACGTTTACTTTAACTTTTACTTTATCTTTTACTTTATCTTTTACTTTACCTTTTACTTTACCTTTTAGTTTACCTTTTACTTTATATTTACTTTATATTTTACTTTACTTTTACTTCACTTTTACTATTACTGTTACCTTTTACATTTTATGTTACTTTTTACTTCTATGTTTACTTCTTAACTGTACTTTTACTTTTCCACAGTGTTTTTGAACGTTGAGTTTGTGGGTTTGTAAAAATGCACTTGTATGTTGCAATTCGAGCTTACACACAACACATTGCAAACTTTTTTGAGACATTTGAGTTCAACACTTGAAGATTTATGACAAATTGTGAAATTGTGAAGTTGTGAAGTTGTGAGGTTGTGATCTTGGAAGTTGGAATTTACAAACTTGGAGTTGCAAAATTGCAAGTTCAAGTTGTGGAGATTGAAATTGCAAGTTTTCAAGTTGAAATTGCGAGTTTTGAGGTGAGATTGCAAGTTTTGAAGTTGAAATTTCACAAATTGAAGTTCAGCTGCTGCGCGAGACAGCAGCTGACGCAGTTCTGCGTTTCACAAAACTGCGCCCGCGCGAACGAACCGCGCGCGCAACTGCGCGCAGTCGCGTGGTTCTGCGTGAATTGCGCAGTTCGCGCAGAACCGTGCGACTGCGCGCAGTTGCGCGCGCGGTTCGTTCGCGCGGGCGCAGTTCTGTGAAACGCAGAATTGTGCCGATTGATGTTCCTGTTTTTTGTTTTTTGTTTTTTGTTTTTTTATTTTTTATTTTTTTTAAATTTTTTATTTTATTTATTTTATTTTTTAAAATTTTTTTTAACCTAAATTTTTTATTTTTATGGAATGAATGATTCGTGAAGCACAGTGCATTGGAGGTAAACTTCTTGGAGTGGAGCAAGTGGTGGTAAACTTCTTGGAGTGGAATCTCTTGGAGCACAAGTCTAAAAGGTATTATCATTGACTTTACTCTTGTGATTTTAAAAAGATTGAAATTAGGATTTATAGTAGGATTTTTTTCCTACACTAAATCCTACTTTATAATAATTTTTGAAATCTTTGTTGGATTTACGAGGGTTTAGAATAGGATCTTTGTTATCCTATATTAAATCTTATATTTTTGATAACCTTGGTTGAAATTTTGTAGACTTTATATGATTTATGATAGGATCTTCATCATCCTATCATAAATCCTACTTTTTTTTATTGTCTTTTTAGACAATGGCACGTGCTTTGTCTACCATTGATAATTTTCTAGATGTCAATGTTGATAGTGTTGGATCAATGTGCATCCAATGTCCAAAATGTTTGGCATTTCGTTTTAAAAAAGAAAAAAATACCATTTGTTGTTACAATGGCAAAATTGCCAATGAACATGTTAATCACCCAATTGTCCATCCAATGCTCAATGAGCTTTATATGGGCACTACACCTAAATCTCGAGAGTTTATTAAATATATTCGAAAGTATAATCAAGCTTTTGCATTTACGAGTATGAGAAGTAAGTTTCAATCTAGCCAAGTTGAAGGTAGAGGGGTATATACTTTTCGTGTAAACGGAGAATTATGCCACCACATTGGAAATTTACAACCCGATTTAGACCAAGGTGCTAAATTTGCACAAATTTATTTCTTGGATGATGGTTTACAAACGAATCGTCGTATGGAGATTTTTGATGATCTTCATCGTGATACTCTTAATAACATTCAAGAAGTTTTAGAATCCGTAAATGCATTAGTTCGAGGTTTTAAGTCTTCGCGTGATGTTCTTCAAAGGGGATCAAACATGGGACTTCGTATCTCCGGTGAAGTTCCTTCTGGAGAACATCCCCGTCGATATAATCGCCAGAAGTTGCTGCTATTGTTCTTGACGAACAGTACATGAATTTAGGTAGAGATATTATTCTTCACCAACACGGTGGAAATTTACTACGAATAAAAGAAATTCACCCAACGTACGATGCTTTATCCTATCCTTTGTTATTTCCTGAGGGACAATGTGGATGGTCACCGACTTTTAAAGCAAATACTGGAGTGACTTTAAAGTCATATGTCCAATATTTGCTTCAAAAGCGGCCGGAATCTAATGTACTACATAGGGCTGGTAGATTATTCCAGCAATATGTGGTAGATCAATATTTACGTGTAGAACATGAAAATTTGTTATTCATTAGACAACATCAAAATGAACTTCGTGCAGAATGCTATCAGGGGATTGTAGATGCTTTGCAGGAGGACAATAGAGCACGCATTGGGCGTCGCATTGTCTTACCCGCAACATTTATTGGCTCCCCTCGATACATGCAAAAACTTTTTCATGATAGTATGGTTTTGGTTAGAGTTTTAGGAAAACCCGATTTGTTTGTGACAATGACGTGTAATCCGACCTGGCCTGAGATTCTTAATGAGCTTGAACCAGGTCAAAGTCCTCCAGATCGTCCAGATGTTGTTGTACGTGTTTTTGAACTTAAATTAAAAACTTTGATGGATGAGATTACCAAGAAGAATGTCATGGGAGAGACAATTGCTTTTTGTTACACTATTGAGTTTCAAAAACGTGGTCTTCCTCATGCACACATTCTTCTTTGGTTAAAAGACAAGGTCAATGACTGTCACCTTATAGATAGAATAGTATGTGCTGAGATTCCCGATTTAGATAGACAACCTCAATTGTATGCCGCAGTTGCCAAACATATGATGCATGGACCTTGTGGTTTGGACAATCCCAATTGTCCATGCATGGAAGACAATAGTAGATGTACAAAAAACTATCCTATGCAAGTTTGAGATACTACTGAGGTAGATGGTGATGGTCATGTTTTATACCGTCGTCGAAACCAAGGTCGATATGTCGAGAAACGTGTACATGGACAAATCGTTCGCTTAGACAATCGATGGGTTGTACCATACAATCCATATTTGATAGGTCGATTTAATTGTCACATTAATGTGGAAATTTGTAGTTCGGTAAAAACAATCAAATACCTCCACAAGTATATTTTTAAAGGTCCAGATCGTGGTATTGTAGAAACAGATGAAGTTGTAGATGAGATTAAAGATTTCTTGGAAGGTCGTTATGTGGCTGCCCAAGAAGCATGTTGGAGACTTTTTGGTTTTGAAACTAACAATAAGAGTCATAGTATTTGTCGTTTACCCGTTCACCTTCCCCGGTCAACAATATGTTACTTTTGAGGAGGCAACATCTTTGCAAACGGTGATTGATCAAAATCTTTGAGACTAAACTCACTAAGTTTTTTGAGCTCAATCGCCACATTCGTGCCTTGATTGCTTCTGGCAATCAAGGCAATCATATGCTTCTTCGTTACATGGATCTTCCACTCCATTACAAGTGGGATGTGAAGAAAAACATGTGGGAAAGAAGACTACGTAATATTAAAGTTTTTGGTAGGATAAATATGGTTCCCATGGGTACCGAAGTATTTTACTTACGTTTGTTGTTGACTCATGTTGAGGCACCAACTTCATTTGATGACCTACTTTGTTTTAATGGTATTGTGCATTTAACGTACAAAGCCGCTTGTATTGCAAGAGGACTTTTACATGATGATATTGAGTGGGAAAATTGTCTACAAGAGGCAACTCTCATTGCGTTGCCTAAGCAAATTCGGCGGTTGTTTGCAACACTTCTTGTGTTTGGACAACCACTAGATCCTCTTAGTTTATTAAGGAGTCATCTTGATGCTATGTCGATGATTGGCGCAATGATCAAAATCGCTATTGCAAAGCGATTTTGTCCATTGAAGAATATTTGTCATCATCGATAAACATCTTACTGATTTTTTTAAATATCGAAGAATTGAATGAGTTTGGTTATCCAAACATTGTTGATGTTGGTAGTGATACCAATGACAATATTGATTTTGATAACCAAAACATTACTTTTCTAGAAGAGGATGTAGGTAGACTCAACGAAGAACAAAACATTGTTTTTAATGCAAACCTCTGCTTGTTTTAAATTCGATTCTTCAAATAGGCTTTTCTTTTTAGATGGTCCTGTGAGTACAGGTAAGACTTTTTGTATAACACCATATTAGGTTATCTTCGTGGTCGTAATGTCAAGGTATGGCAATGGCAACAAGTGGAATTGCCGCATGCCTTTTGAATGAAGGGCGAACGGCACATTCATCTCTTGCTATTCCTTTACTGATTTGCACGATGCATCAATTTGCAACATTAGTGCCCAATCTACATTAGGTCAAAGCTTACGTCAAGTACAATTGATTGTACTTGATGAAGCTTCTTTGACATCGTTTATGTATGAAGCTATAGATAGATCTTTGCGAGATATACGCGTATATAGACAGTCAAATGGCGGTGTTGTAGTTTTATATGGTGGTGATTTTCGCCAAACTTTGCCCGTAGTTATGCGTGGAGGTCGCAAGCAAACTGTTGAGGCTTGCTTGCGACATTCATATTTATTTCCACCGATGCAACATTTTCATCGACCACTAACATGCGTTTGCAAAGTCAACCGGACTTTCAACGATTTTTGCTAGATATTGGTGAAGGCAAAACCGGTCCAAAGGTAGATTTACCGCCGAATTAGTTGCTCCTGGAAATTCTTTAGATGGTCTCATTGACGCTATTTTTGATGATCCGGTTGATTTTTCCGTGTCATTTTGGTACATTCGAAATGACGATGCTCAAGAAATCAACCGAAAAATTACCGATCGTTTACCCGGTGATGTGCATCAATGTTTTAGTCTTGACTTTGTTCACGAGAATGATGAACATGCTCATCATTATCCCGTAGAGTTTTTGAATTCTTTACAATTGAGCGGTTTGCCTCCTCACCAATTAGATCTTAAATGTGGTCAATATTTGATGTTGCTAAGGAACTTGAATCCGGCAAAAGGTTTGTGCAATGGTAGTCGTTTGCGTCTTTTGCAAGTGTCTTCCAGTGTGTTGTTGTGCGAAATTGTAGAAGGACGCTATCGTAGCCAAGAGGTGTTGATTCCTAGAATCACCCATCATTGCAATGATAGCCGCTTGCCATTCACACTTTGCCGGAAACAATTTCACATCATTGGTGCTTTTGCCATGACAATTAACAAATCGCAGGGCCAATCATATGATCGAGTCGGCATTTATCTTCGTAATGAAGTATTTAGCCATGGTCAATTATATGTGGCATTGTCTCGTGGTAGACATCCTGCAAACATTAAGGTTGCCAATGACAACAATGAAGCCGTGAGAACGGTGAAAAATGTTGTTTATCATGAGGTTTTTACATGACATTGTCATGTATAATATATTATTAATTCCTCTAAATTTTTACACCTGAAACAAGTGGATGGAAAAGTTAAGAGTTTGTTTCAAACTCTGCATGTTTAGGGTTCATGCACGCTTCGGCGACGTCCCCTTCCATCCAATTGTATTCTTTTGGTGTTTATCATTATCATGTTATTGTTTCAAATGAGACATCTTACAAGTTGTGTAAATGAAGATTGCTATACATAACCGGTCAAGAACCACAATTGACATGTAACACACAAAAAACATGCATAAAAACAAATGTGATGAACATATTCTCAAGCCTTCAAAGTTTAGACTCTAAATTCTTCTTTTTGAAGACACTATAAAATGTCGATTTTCGAAAAAAATTGTCACAATCTTTTTTCTATCCTACAAAATGAAAATGCACCTAATAAGTTCGAATCCAAGTCGGAATTCAAAAAAATATGTATTTTGGGAGATAATAACTCACTGTTAAATTAATTCTGCACAAAATACGGTTTCATCCACATTGGATGAAAATATGTGCGATAGATGAAAAATCGCGAAGGGATGACAAATCTCACAGTGGATGCAAATCGCGCGTTGAATGGAAAAAATGTTGGGGATGCAATGGATGAAAAATAGGTTATGGATGAAAGTTGTTGCAACCTCGCTCCCCACTTCAATTCTTTTACCACTCACATTTTTCTCAAAAATGATCGAAATGAAGCGCCGTTTGTTGCATCATACTTGAAAATGTTAAGATTTTGTTTGAGGAATGTCTGCTTCGGTCATATTGCATTCTTTTGGTGTTCAATTATATTGTCTCCCTTGAAGCAATGTATCATCATTCAATTGAAAAAGGTTATACTTTTGATTTTACAATTCAATGAATGTATATTTTCCAATGCAAACATTCTTTTGTTACCTTCCTTATTTTTTTACTTTCCTTTTGTGTAATAATATAAAAACCACATTAAAATGGTTGGACTAATGCGTTGCAACGCAAGCGCCAACCGCTAGTATGACATTAAAATATTATGTTTTATTCATATGGAAATATATATGGAAATTTATATGGAAATATATATGGAATTTTTTATATTGAAATTATTCCATAATATTATGTGTGTAATAAAAGATCAGTAAAATAATATTAGTGACGAATAATAGACTTTTAAAGTATGAGTAAATTCGCTGATATTTAATCCTCAAAAAACACGTGGACATACATGAAAGAAGCAATTTACAGCTCTTTGTATACATGGCAATGAATACTTCATTTCAAACGACTTGACTAGTCATACTCCATCTAAGCGGATGTCTAATAAAATGTCTAACTTACTATGACTACAGTCATGCATAAATGTCGCTGTAGCCGTCGACTTGGATGTCTATAAAGATGTCGATAAAGATGTCATGCACGACATCCTTCTACTCATCATGCATTCCACCATCAGTGACAGAATCTGTTGCTCCTGTGATTTAGAACATTGATGATGACATCACAGCAAACGTCCTCAAAGAATATCCTTATACAAATTTTATTGTCCTTCCGCACTTAGACATGGAGAATGAAAATGATGAGGTTTACAAATGTATGCAAAAGCTCACATTAAGAATTTTGAATACGTCGATCAAATTTTTATAATACGATTGTAGAAGGTAAATGATGTACTGTACTCAAACTAAAGATTCATATGTAGCAATCTGCTACAGTGCATGAGTTTGTTCCTTAATAGTACCTCTTATACAAAATAGACATTCCGCAAAGTCACATCGTCATATACAACTATGATCCACTTGTACACTCAATTTTATATGTGGATAATGTGATTTTAGTTTCCAATTTATTTCACCGTACACTAATTTCAGAACATCATTGTATAAAGAGTGCACAAAAACTTTGCAATATTCTATTCTCTCCAATACTCCTTATGTTCAAATAATTCTTATTTGTACAATGAAAGCAAAAACATTCTTATTTTGTTCCAAACTTCAAACTTGGTTGTTCTATATCAGCTATTAGAATCTTCTGATTACTTTTCACTTTTCAGGCTTTCCAAAGCCCTACCTTAGTTGTAGGAAATAATAGAGAGGAAGATATATATTTCATGAATAATGATAATAATACAAAGAGTGTGAAGCTCGATATAAAGCTTCAAAGGTAAGGTACGCAATCTGTAACGGTGCTAAGCCTAAACGTCATGAATCTATATATACTGTAACGGTGCTAAGCTGATCTGAGTCACTAAACTATGTTTGCTGTTACACCCGCCCTTCAGCTGCATCAAGTGGATTCTGCATCAAGTGTTGAATTTTGCTGAAATACTGATAGACCATTTTCAGCAGCACAAGCGTCATGTTTTACTTAAGGCAAGCTCTTGGTGAGAATATCCGCCCACATATTTCTAGTTGGTGTGTACATCAACTATAAGAGGTTGGTCTCAACTTTCTCCCGCAGGAAGTGATATTTAATTTCGATGTGCTTTGATCTCTCATGAAATCGCGGATTCTTTGAGAGCGCAATAGAAGATTGATTGTCACGGAAAATTGTGCAAGGCATTTGCACAAGATATCCAAGTTCAGACAACAATGCTTGTATCCATACCAATTCTTTGGTAGCTGTAGCTGCAGCGACATATTCTGCCTCAGTTGAAGATAGTGCTACAACCTGTTGCTTCTTGCTGTGCCATGAGAGCAGATTGTCGTTGAGTTTAAATACATAACCAAATGTAGAGCGTCGGGAGTCTATATCCCCCGCCCAATCTGCATCGCACCAACCTTGGAGCGTGAGAAGGGGTGAAGTCGGAGAAGAGCCACAATAACGGAGTCCAGCATGAGAGGTCCTGCGGAGGTATCGGAGCACTCGTTTGAGTGCGTTCCACTGCAAAGGTGCAGGATTAGTCATGAATTGAGCAAGGTGATTGACCGAGTAGGCAAGGTCAAAGCGGCTACAAGTGACAAGATATTGTAGGCATCCAAGAATTTGAGAATAAGGTAGAGTTGTCATATAGTTGATCTCATCCTGGGAAAGAGCATCAGCTTGTGTTTTTGAATAGTGAATTCCAGCTTCGAGGGGAGTCGCTATAGGTTTGCAAGAGGCCATGTTAAATTCTGTAAGTATTGTCTCAATATATTTGGTCTGTGATAAAATAAGAGTGTTCATGGAAAGAGAGCGTTCAACTTGAATGCCAAGGATATATTCAATATCACTGTAGTCAGTCATTGAGAAACGCTGAGAGAATAATATTTTATGAGAGATTAGGTAAGGGAGGTTGCCAGATATAAGTATCAGGTCGTCAATGAAGAGTCCTAGGAGTAGGAAAGTATTATTTGTAGATTTCTTATAGACATTTGTGTCAGAGACACATTTAGAGAATCCTTGATGTAACAGATAAGTGGCAAATAATTCATACCATACTCGGGGTGTCTGCTTGAGTTCATAGAGTGACTTGTGGAGTAGGCAGACTTTGGAAGCTGTTTCAGAGTTTATAAATCCAGGTGGTTGAAAAAGACAAATTTCTTCATGAAGTTCACCATGAAGAAATGCTGTGGTAACATCCATTTGATGCACATAGTAGTTGTTGATAGTGGCAAGAGCCAATAATAGTCGGAGGGAAGTCATTTTTAAAACTGGTGAAAAAGTTTCGTAGTAATCCACGCCTTCGGTTTGAGAAAATCCACGAGCCACAAAACGAGCTTTGTAGCGTTCAATATTGCCATTTGATTTATATTTGCGCCGAAATAGCCATTTGGAACTGCTAATGGGTCGATTTGGTGGACGATCAACCAACGTCCATGTTTTGTTCTTAATTAAGGAATCATACTTGATTTCCATAGCTTTATGCCAGTGAGCCGAATCTGGTCCTGAGAGAGCTTCATCAATTGAAAGTGGGTCTGAAAGTTGAGTCAAGAAAGCTGTAACGTAAGCACTTTCATCATGAAACTTTGTTGTCTGTCGTTGGCCTTTTGTCGATCTTGTAGACGTGCGGCGCGGTGAGAGGTGAGGTGGTGACCGTTGCTTCAGATGAGAGAGCATGTGAGAGGATAATGGCCGTCCTGGAGTCAATTGACTTGGAGCACGAGGTGAAGGCGATGAAGTTGATGGCTGTGATGGTGAAGACGTTGGAGTAGTCGGTGCTTCAGGTTGTAAGTTTTGCAGTTGTATAGGATTTGGAAGATCAAGTTGATTTGGTGGGGCAAGGCCTGGAGGCTGGTGAAAAGAGCCCGGTTCAGAGACCAGGTACTCGTTGTCCATTGAATCAGTCGGGGAGCGGGAACTTGGTTCCTCATGAATTTTTATAAATAAAGATTCTTCGTCAAAAGTGACGTCACGACTGCAAAAAATACGTTGAGTTTCTGGATTGTATAGGCGATAGCCTTTAATTCCAAGTGGTTCACCATAGCCCACAAAATTGCATGGAGGTGATTTGACCTCCAGCTTTGTGCGCTTCTCAGAAGGTATAAGAGAATATGCTTTACAACCAAAGATTCGAAGATGACTGATATTGGGCTTTATGCCGGTCTATAATTCGAACTAGGTAATAGTATCCAACGCAGAAGTATAAGAGCAATTTTGTAGGTAACAAACAATTTTGTAGGTGAAAACTGCTTCAGCCCAATATAAATTAGGTAGTTGAGTAGTATGGAGCATACTGCGAGCCGATTCAGCAAGTGTTCTGTTTTTGCGTTTAGAAACGCCGTTCTGAGATGGGTTGTATGAATTTGTTAAGTGGCGTTGAATGCCACTGTCACTGCAGAGTTTATTAAAGTTTGTTAAAGTAAATTCTCCACTGTTATCCGAGCGGAGAATAAGAATCTTTCGGCTGGTATGGTTCTCATTTTGTAAAGTAGGTGATGACAGCTGATTTCTTTTGTAAGAAATAGATGTGTGTATATCAGGTAAAATCGTCGATAAATATTAGAAAATAGAGAGCACCACCAATTGATTTGGTCTTCATTGGACCGCAGACATCTGTATGCACCAAGGCAAGTGGTTCAGTGGCACGAGTGACTTGAGCTGTAGAAGGTGATGTACGATGTTGCTTCCCTAAGGTGCAGACAACACACAGCGACGGAGGTGGTTGTACAGCTGGCAGACCGATCACCATGGAATTCTTTTGCATGGTTCCAAAGTAGCGGTAATTAAGATGGCCGAGCCGATAATGCCACTTTATGGCATCAAGATTATTCTGAGTGGTTGCAGAGTAGCTCTGGGTTAACCCCTAAAGGTCCTTCATACAAAATTGTTTAATTTATCAAAAAGAACCTTCTTTTACTCCAGGTGCAAAGCAACTCAATCTAAGCATTGATTAGAAGATCCAACCGTAGGATCTTGAAGTTAACTTGACCCTTTTTTCGAATGTCAAATTTGAACCGTTAGTTTTTTTCCAATTTTGAGATTATAATGGTCAAAGTTGGCTGAATTTTCTCCCTGCGGAAATTCCGAAAGGCGATTTCCGCTTTCTTGGACCTTTAGGGGTTAAAGGATCGATGCCGATTCCCAGGGAAAATAAATTTCCATATTTTGGAATTCGAACTAGCACAGGTTGGCTGGACTTTGGAGTAATTGTATTAATAACACAGTGATCTTGTGTAAAGGTAATAGTGGTTTTGCCAGTACTCGTAATCTGGGCCACAGAGAGTAGATTTTTGGCCAGTCCGGGCACATATAGAACATCTTTGATGAGAAAATGTTGACCGGTGGTAAGTTCGAGAAGAACTGAGCCAATACCAAGACCATGGTACGTGCTATTGTCACCGAGCAAAATAGTTTTGGACTTTGATAATACTTGATAGTCCCGGAATAAAGAATAGAGTGGTGACATATGTTGGCTGGCGCCGGAATCCAAATACCAGGAATTGGAGGGCTTCATTGAAGACTCAGGTATGATGGCAGTAAACATATAAACTTGATCATCTGATGAGGCAAAATTGAGGTGTGATTTTGAGGTACCAAAGTCGCGTTTCTTCTTTCTACATTCAGGAGACTTGTGACCCGGTTTGCCACAATAGTGAAAGGAGATATTCCTCGGCAGGGAAGTTGATGAACTCGAAGTTGGTCGTCTAAACTGTTGGATAGGTGGTTTGCCGAGAAGGGAGCCTTGTTGTTGATATTGGTTGAACTTTTGTTGCGGTTTGAAGAATTTGCCTTTGACATAGAAGGCGGAAGTTTTGGCAGATTCGGTTTTGGAGTTGTTAATTGCATTTTGTTGTAAAATATTGGAGAGAAGCTCGGTGAAAGTAAGAGTTGGTATTCCACCTTGAGTTGTGATAAAGGCGCTCCAAGACTCAGGTAGCGCCGAAAGTAGGAGCATGACTTGTTGCGGGTCATCAAATTTGCAGCCTGCAATAACAGCTTCCTGTAATACTGACTGCCAGTGTTCAAGTAAATTGATAACATCATCGTTATCTATCATTGATAAATGACAAAGTTGCTTATGGAGATCGGTTTGAGACGCTTTGTTAGAGCGCTCGTAAAGCTGTTTCAACTTGTCCCAAACAGCTTTTAAGAAGTGGAAAGTGGTTTCAGCGTTAATAGCTGCTTCTCTCCGCAGTGGAGAAGGATTTCTGATCGAGCCTTGGAGTCTTTGGATTTCCAGGCTGCTAGTGCATCGACATCGGTGTTAGTAGGAGTAGCTTCTGATCCATCTACAAAACTCCAGAGTTCGGAGCGAATCGGGAGCATTTCAAGTTTGATGGTCCAGCTCGAGTAGTTTGTCGCACAGAGAAGTGCGATTGTATAAGTTCTTGGAGTCATGACATTTGTGGTCATGATATTCACAATTCTTGGTGATATGACGAAGGCAAGTTAATAATTCCGTCTTTAGCAAAGAATTGTGGATTTAATTGGTCATAGTCATAAGGAAGCTGTTGATTTTCTTCGAAGATTTCATTAAATAGTTGATTTATTTGACGGAAAACAGTTTCCGTTTCGATCCTTTCCGATTCGATAATCAGTAGGTCGAATACATCTTCAATGGAGCATTCTATCGTAGGTTGCTCAGGGAAGCACATTTTGATGTGCCTCTATTTGAAGTTTTTATGAGGAGCGAACATCGCTCTGATACCATGTAGGAAATAATAGAGAGGAAGATATATATTTCATGAATAATGATGAACAGAGAGTGTGAAGCTCGATATAGAGCTTCAAAGGTAACGCAATCTGTAACGGTGCTAAGCCTAAACGTCATGAATCTATATATACTGTAAGGGTGCTAAGCTGATCTGAGTCACTGAACTATGATTGCTGTAACATTAGTGCATACCTTAACTTTGTGAAAACATGGAGGGAACAAGAGGCTTTCAAGTGCGTTATAGACATGGTAGATGTATTATCTCGCAGTTCAAGAGAAGCAAGGAAGCGAGTCAAAACCCAATAAGGTGGTTGAGAAGGTACATGAAAAAGAAGCAAGGAAGCTAGTCCAAACAAGGAGGTGTCGATGGTGAGGTATGAAGAAAGTAGAACCCGAAGCTCCAACTACAATTTTATTGGTATGTCCACATTCGATATGCACGTCCACTTTACTTTGTAGGATTGAAGTTGCATTAGCAGAATCACGGACAAAAGGGGCAGAAATTTTGCACAAAACAAAGAGGCAAGAGTTTTTGTACCTATGCCGTTGTCGCAAAGCCGCCTCGCCAATTCAGGGTCTAGGACATAGGGTTTAAGGTTTAGGATATTGGTGTCAGCATGATTGTCTTACAAGATGTCTATCATGATGTCTGCAAGGATGTCTATAAAAATGTCTGTAGGAATGTCTAACTCTGCTGATAGAATTTTGTTTTGTAGTCTAGGACGTGAGGGGGGACAGTGATGTTTGTAAGCATCTTTGAAGTTGTAGGGGACATCCCAAGTACCTGTGCAAAAGTTATCTTCCGCGTATGTGATGATGTATTTGTCTGCTTTCTATGATTACTTATCTACTTGTTGTCTGCTTGACAACCGACCATACTGATGAAAGATCAACGAAAAGATAGAGATGTTGTACAATAAAATGGACGTGCACCAAAACATTGATGAGGACAAAAAAGACGTACAAGATGTCGAGAACAAGCTGCAATAGCTCGAACTAAAGATGGAGGCATCAAACAATTGTTTGGAGGGGAGGATTGATGCCTCAAGTATGCCCTTGGAAGCCAAGATTGATGACTTCCATCAGAGGTTGGAAGCGATGATTCGCCAACTTTTGGACTTTCAGACTTCGACGACTCCGCAACCTCAGACAGAAGTGCTAGTATCTGCAACACCCCTGTTATTGAAGTGTACTTTGGAGTACTTGTTGTTCTTCTCTTGAATATTATACGCTCTCAAATGCTACTATATTCGCACTTCCATCATCCCCTTAAGTAATTGGTGTATGATAATTTCTGTGTGAAGATGTTCACAAAGATGTCTTAGGAGATGTCTAAGATGATGTTGCGATAGATGTCCAATGAACTAACATATATAGGGATGGCCTTGTTGCAAGTTATGGTTCAAGCATACTTTTGAATGTCATGGTGGGAAGACAAAGCACATAGTTTTGAGTGTTTAATGGTAGCTACATGTTCATGTGACACATTTTGCTTAATTGTGCATAATCTTTTATTTTAAAATATGTTAAAATCAAGAGGGAGTCGAAAAAGGAGATGAGTTCTATGCATGTTTTGTAAGGCGGAATACGAAGGCATGTACCAGTATAAAAGCTCTAGTAAGACGCCCACGCCTGTAGGATTGCTAGAACTGGGAAAGTCTATCAAACCAAAGGCAACGGGACAATCTCAATCGAAGATGGCACCTTAGCAATAGCAAGGAAGGCAGTCAAAACCTCAGAAGGTGGTTGAGAAAGTACAGAAGAAATAATAATGATGTCATGTTTAGACTTGTTTACTTGCATGTATGCACATTTGTTTCTGAAATGGACCTGCATGGTAGTAAGGAACACATAGAAAATACATGAAGATTATAAAAATAAGCAACACTTTGTAGTACAGAATGAAATTGCATATGCATAGTAAGTGAGGTGTTGTTTTCTCACAATTGCAGAGAAGCAGCAAAACACGATCAGAGGCCACAAAGAAAAAATAACACAAGACGCGGGCATATAGGTGAGTGGAACATGACGTCAAAGAGATAATTGCATGGATGTCATAGAGAGTGTGTATAATGTTGTTTGCAAGGTTGTATATAAAGATGACCGCATGAATGTCTAAATGTGTCAATTTCTTGATGCTAGGAAGTAAACCATGTCTACCCAAGTAGTGCAAGTAAATGGAATTATATCTAAACTTATTGGCTTTGGATTCGTTCAAGTGCATTCGTTGTTGGCTTATTAAATATGTGCAGAGCCTGAACTTGCGAAGGATCGTAGGCGGGTATCGGCAGCGAGCAATGGTGGTGGAGGGGCTAGAGGATGTGGGTGTATGGTATCTTGCAGCTGTTGACAGGTGTATTTTTCAACACGCTAGTTTTGTGCTATGTGAAATTTTAAAGACCTAAACAATATATGTTTGACTTTGACTTTGAGATGTGACCATATTTAGTGCTGTGCAATGCGAGTATGTGTGCAACATAGCATACAATTGTTTAGATGGTTAATTAAACTAGCAGAATGTTTGTGGTTTACAGTTATCATGTCTATGTGAATATCTACATACGTAGTGCCAAATGTCCATTAATATGCTGAAAAGACATTAATCGTGACATCCTTGATAACATCACTAAAACAGACAACGTTTATATTGATGTCTCATGAGATGTTGCTACAAACATCCGTGTCAGCATCACAATTATAACAGAGACATTAGTCATGACATCCTTCTAGATACTAGAGACATCAAGCAAGACACGAAGATGTCCTACATGATGTCTAACAGGGTTAGCCGGATGAAGTATAGAAGTGCTTTACGAGCGTACTCTAGTCGACCAATGTCTGTTTGTTTTAAGGCAGCAGGGGGTTTCATGGGGAAGAGAGACTTTGGGCATGCAAATACCATTCTTGCATGACCAAAGCGGTTGTGCGGTAACTTGCTACCCAACAGCATGGTCATTGTTGGCCCACTTGAGGTGGTCAGCGAGTTAGGTTGAGGTAACCTTGGGCTCTGAAGAGAACCTCTTCTGTAGACTACGTTGGCGCCTTAGGTGACTTCTCGTGAGTCTTGTAAGAGGGTCTTATGTTCAAAGAGTGATCGGTTAGACAGGAAGTGGCAGTAGCAGGGAATAGTAGTAGTGGAGATTTACTTAAGGCAACCTAAGGACATCCCTGGTTGCCTGTCGACGACGACACTGGAGGTCGATTGCTTGCATTGGAAATTTGCTCAAGGCTTGGTGACAGAGTTAGCACAATAAAGGTAGCGCAGAAAAGAGTAGAAGAGTAGACGAATGAATGTGAACAGTTGAAAGCATAGGCATTAAGTAAATAGGGAGAAGGATTGGTATTGATATTGGCTTTTAGCCTTTGTATTGATATTGTGGAATAAGAGTACAATCTTTGTAACCCTGATTCTATTGCTACAGTCAGACGACTATGAAGAAGTGCTACTCTTTGTTTTCTACGCCTTTAAGTATTGCTTATGTTGTTGTCATGTGACTAAAGATTAGTGATTGATGATTTAATCTTCTAATGACATGTGGCAGAGGATAAGATGATACGAGACATTCAACTCCTAGTTGAGGATGAATGGCTTGGAGTTAGACAACTCCAAGTGGATAATATGTGCAGTGGAGTTAGACAACTCCATATTTAGTGCACAGGAGTCAGACCACTCCAGATTGAGACCATGTGCACAAGAGTTAGACAGTTTTTGATGAGGTGCACTGGAGTTAGACCACTCTTGAGACCACTCCTAAGATAATAAAAATCACTCATGAGATAATAAAATGATGAGAAGAGTTAGATCACTCTAGTTGCTCTATTGATGAGAGCTATTTTTGAGATAGGAAAGTAAAAAACTAGAGATAGACTTTTAGTTCCTGAGGAAGGAACTTAGATATATAAACTCGGGGGTGAGAAGGTAGAGACTCATTCTTTTGTTGTGAGCTCTTCTCTATGGTTGGGAGGTTGAGCTTAATAAAGTCCTTCGTTGTGTTATTATGTTTTATCTTAGTTGAGTTGGTCGCAAACCTATAAGAGGTTTGTTACAACCGCCATAGACGCGTGCTGCCGAACGGTGACTTTATCCTCCGGACTTAATTGCGCGACTAACTAGCAGCGTTACTTGGTAACAAACAGTAACGTCATTTGACCACAAAACCTTGAAAACTTTGTTGACGTCGAATGCCACATCATTCTCCTAGCTATATGTCAGATTTTCCGGGTGCCACGTTGGATTTTGGTGCTGCTACATCAAATTCTACGAGAGCACCAAAAAGTCTACATTAGGATGAAACTCATTGCCATGTGGCACTGCCCGAATCCATGGCGGTGATGTGTCACCTACGTGACACACGTTTAATCCTCTCAAATTTCCCTCAAGACACTTTGAGAACAAGGATGTCTTTAGATGACTTTGGATGTTCGATTAATCAATTGCGATGTGTTAGGATGTCTTATGATGTCTACAGGTGTAATAACCACTTAGTAGACATCCCAAGACATGAATTTAGACTTAAAAAAGAGGAGGGTTTTCTTGCAGTAAACGAGTGAGATGCAAGATTATGTTCACATGTTCTTTGTAGTTTTAGCTATTGTTGTTTATCTTAATGATAAATTGCTTAATTCAACTCGAATTGAGTTGATCTGTTGTCCATGTGTTCTTTCCAGTTATAACATTGAACTTGACTCAAGTTGAAATACCTTTTTTTGGACTTTTTGGAGCTTCATTCATGGACCTTATTTCATTCACGATTAGTCTCCGTTTTGTATGGATTATCGTGAAAAGGTCTCATTTTAGAAAACTAATTATAATATGTAAATATTCGACTTGATCTGAGTTGAATTTGAAGGAAATAGTTTTGTATATGTTGCATAAGAATTTCGTCAGTAGAAAAATGTATTTTTGATTCAGTTCAAGTTGAGTTGAACTCCTATAGTTGAATCTTTCTTTGAGCATTCAACTCGACTCGATTCAGCTCCAGTTGACTTCAACTAGTTCATTTACCCTACTAACTAGGAATACTAGTACCATGTAAAAAGTATGTATTCACAACTTCGAAGACAAACACAAGTTTTACAAATGCTTGTGCATTGAACGGGAGCAAATTAGTGTTCACTCACGCATGGTTATCTATGAATTTCTTCTTTAAGTGAAGAGCAAAAACAATTGGAGAAGCTTGAAATTTGTTGTTAACCTGTAACATAAAATATTGCATTCGAGTTCCATCAGTGTTATTATATCATTCACTCATTGTTGACGAAGTCAAGAGAGAAATGAGAACTCGACTACAACGCAGGAGCAATGAAGATGACGCTCGCTTGAAACCGAGGGACGAAGAAAATTTCCGTAGCGTGCTAGTCAATTACCTAAAAGCCACACAGAAGATGGAAAGCGGCATTTACGACAATAAGGTGATGAAAACTTTCCTGCTCTCGGATCACTCTCTAGCTCGTATCACTGTCTAGGAAATACTAAGGATGAGTACTACGTATGACACTTAAGATGAGTGCTCTGTATGATAGATCAAGCGTTTAAGGAGTTCCATTGCTACTGTGTGGTTCGCACTAATGCCAGCTATAATGATTTCTCCTACCACAACTATGTGGGATAGAAGATTGCGAAGGAGCATTCTAACTGTTATGACGCCATCTATCGCATGCCCAAGCAAGCGCGACAAGTTTAAAACTCTCAATCAACATGAGAAGGATATGCGATGAGTTGTGTGCATTGAATTCAGAGTAGTGTGATAGACTCGATAATAGCCAATGATTCTACTGTAGATGATGTTGAGATTTTGAAATAGAGTTTCTAAAGATGATTTTTGTTCAATGTCAGTTAAAGTGCTGAGGGTCATGTTTTATTGTTTAACCCGGAAAACACTCGTTGCACCTTCTTGGCACAATGAGCCATTATTATAATCCTCGGCTTGTTAATATTCCGTAAACGCCCACGCCCTCGCATTCAGTCTATAGCTTACGCCTCTTCTATGTAGTTGCTCTTACATTCACTATATCAATCATGGTTTTCGATTTAAGGACATGTATATCTTAGACCAATAAAATATTATGCTCTCTACATTGCAGGAAGTGCCTTCTCTATGATGATGTTCCAAAGATTTTAGACAATTTAAGAATATTGATGTAGAATTAGTACCTCACTTTTGTTTTTCACGAAGGCTTCCAAAAAGGTGTAACAAAGTTGCAGAGAGATATTATTGTGTTGTATGAGGCAATCATGCTTTGATTCCTCTTAAAAGTCATTGTAATGTTACTTAGATCATAAAAGATAAGTTGTCAAATTTAGATATGCTAATCAATGAGACATGAGCATGAGCATAGCTAGGATATTTTTGTACCTCTACTCGAGGCAGCCACAATGTTTGACTTAGAGAGAACTTCCTTATTCATTGTAGCCAAACGAACACCCTCTATCACCTCCTATCCTCCTGAAACACAATACTAACAAGAAGGTCATAGTTCGTGTGAGAGGCAAAATTGGACAAGATGATCAACATGAGCAATGGAGGAGTTCTTGTAATAATGTCATAGCTTACCTTTCAAATTCCAACGGAAATGAAGTGACAGCGGAAACACTACTAGAAAATTCAGCGTCCATTCAACATGAAAACGTTGAAATTTTCAGTTGATTTGGACGCGTTGATCTGAACATTGATCAACACAAAAGTGTTGATATTATGTGTTGATTCGGTCAAGAATATATATATATATTTTTTTAAGAGTTAAAATTAAAATTAAATCTTCTGCCCCAAGAATCCGGGAAGCAAATTTTGCCACGAAAAGGAAAAAGTAATCTCCGCAGTGTCTAGAGGGGCCACCTCAGACCCATCTGTTACACCAAGTGCAAGCACCCAAGCTCGAACCCAAGACCTCCTAGCTCCCACCCCACATCCCTCCCCACCACACCACTTAAATCCATCGATGCGTACAAGGGTTTTATTTTTGTACTTATAGCAAACCTTAACCATTGGCTATTGATTTGCCTTGTAAAACTTTTTCTTTTTCAAATTTTCTTTTTGCATTATTTCATGCAGGTGTTTTTCTACATGTAGAAAAAATTTCGAAATAATTTTGAATTTTTTTTTTTTTTTTTTTGAGGCTGGGGTGTCTTTTTACTGCCTAGCAAACTTTGAATATTTTTCAGGATGTAAAAACATTTTTTTTTCAATCTTTTTTTCGTTGAACTATTTCATGCAGGTATTTTTCTACATGTAGAAAAAATTTTGAATTTTTTTGACTATTTTTCTTTTTGAGGCTGGGGCGTTTTTTTACTTCCATGCAAACTTTGAATATTTTTCACAATGTAAAAAAAAAGAAACATTCAATTTTTTTTTGTACTATTTCATGTAGGTATTTTTCTACATGTAGGAGAAATATTTGGGAATTTTTTGAATTTTTTTCTTTTGAAGAAGTGATGATGCCCCAAAACATCTTCGTTTTTCATTTTGCATTTTAATCAATGTCAGAAGAAGATTCAAAAGATTCCCAAAGATTCCTAAGATTCCAGGAAATTCCAAAAAGATTCCAAAACTATTTCCTAAGATTCTAAAAAGATTCTAAAAAGATTCCAAAAAGATTCACAAAAGATTCCAAAAAGATTCTGAAAAGAATCCATATTTGATGAAATTTGTTGATTCGATCATTACACTACTCAAATCAACAAAATATATCTAGCAAAGTGTGGATTTTTACAAAAAGCTCAAAAATCAGTGAATACGGTCAATGCAGTGCCGCAAACAACAAAAATCAGTTGATTTTATGTTGATTCGGTCACAGTTTTCTAGTAGTGAAAGTTCTAGTCCAGAAGTAATAGACTAGCATACACTATTATGCTCCAAGAAGCAACTCCTGAACTAGAAAATGGCTCCATGAACAATTTTGATCATTTCAGTTAACATCTTTGATTTCCATTTTTTTACTCAAGCCCATTGGGCTAGGTATGATTGAACATACGCGACCTTGTAATGATAACCTTGTGTCTCTTCTAGACAACTACATCCATTTCTTTTTGCACAAGATCTATGTATTGAATAATACACAATTTATGACTACTCGTATTCATTCGCTTTTGCGTACGCTAAATATTGTATAAATGTGCAGCTTTCAACATCAATTGAAGTAACACTCAATACCTTGCTTTGTAATCATTGTCTACATGTAATTTAGTCATAGTTAATTGTTAGGCAGTGAGTTATGAGCATTAGCAAGTTGAACTAGTACTTGAGTTTTGACAATGGATAATATCACTCGATTGTCTAGGCATAACATGTGTACAATGACCCCCATTCTACGTAAAGAGACTTCTCGAAGACTACCAAGAAAACAATGTCTTAGTCTTTGTAATGCGGTTCATAGCCAATAATATATTAATAAAATGATATGTTATAATAATATATTAATAAAATAATAGACGTATTTTATTAATATTGTAATTTTTTATGAATAATATATGTATTTTATTAATATTGTAATGTAATATCAATAATATATGGCTGTATATTTAGACTATTGCTATATGTAGAGTGTTCTTATATTTAGCAGTCCCTGAATATTCTTGTATTTCTTCAATTTCCATATGCAATAACCATCAATTGGTTTCATTTTTTAATCCAATTTCCACATTTTATTTCTACTTTAATATACATTGTTAAAGAAATATTTGTTATAGATTTTCTTGTCTAATTTTAGTCTAGTCTATACCCGGTAGCAGTGTTGTCTTCTTCAACACATTTTCAACAATGTCTGTCGAGTTGTCGTGTTAGTCGTGTTCGTCAAGTGTCTGGTATGTTAGACAATTTGGATGAAATATGCTGGAATATCCAAGAATATGTAGACATCTAGAATATTCTGCTTCAGCATGTCAATAGGTCGACTTCCTATGTCGTACCAACTTAGTTGATCAAGGTAATCTTTCTTGCAGATTCTGCTAAGTCGACCTTACTCGACCTCCTACTTCGAGTGCATTCGACTATCTTCATCATTTTACAAGTACAAATGTATGGTAAAGGGGTTTTCTAAGTACCTCCAACTTAGGGCTGACAAGAGCATGTAACCGAGCTGCCACCTAATATTTGTAATGTGAACACTGCATGAGGCGAGGGGCCTTAGGGTTTGGCCGGCATTCTCTCATCTTCTTCCTCGTGCTCTTTCTCGCTTCGTGCTTGTTCCTTTGGCGTTTTTTTTTACTGCCGCTATTTTTTGCACTTTCTACTGATGCTCTACCAATTGTAGTGATGTTGTGTGTTAAAAGTGCTTGAGCTATACTTCCACACTCATCGAGTAACAGTAAATTTTCTGTTTTTTCTTATTTCATTGGTTTTTGTCTTGTTAATTTATCATGTGTTACAGCTTTTCAGAGCTAGCTGCTCAAATTATTTATGCAGTAGGGTATCTGAAATGTAGTTAGACTTCCACAACCATCGAGTGTAAGTTTTCAGTTTGTATTTCTAGTTTATGTTTTCAGTATTCAGTTTCTACTTGTAGTTTCTGTTTTCATTAGTACGTTTTCTATATTGTTATTATGGTGGTTGATTTGAGAGTTGCTTGATTGAATATTTGAGAGGAGTATGTTTGGTGTACTATCCGGGTTTGAGATTCTTTGTTGAAAGTGTGCGCTTGAGCAACTTCAAGCTTTGTAGTGGTGGTTGATATCCGAGCAATTTTTTAACTTAAAATTCCATGTTTGATGTTGTTAGGATCCATCAATATCGATGCCTGAGCAAAGGAATTCGCTAGACGGACAACGCCAAACGGTTTCAAATTTCTATTGCAATGCTTCCAACATTGGAAGCTTCAGTATAGCTCCTTGAAAGCAGCTACGGAGGAATTCGATGTCAATGCCCGTACAATTGATTGTGTATGGACCATCGGTAGGGAGTGGCTAGCGAGTGGTAGTGTGTACGCCGACGTATCATCACAAATGACAGGCAAGATAGGGCGCAAAATGTTCGTCATTGACATGGAGAAGTTCAAGGCGACTGATAGACGTAAGGGAAAGAATATTCACTCGCAATTGGCGTATCAAAGTCAACTCTCCCTTGGCGGATCATGGAAGGAATCATCAAGCGTCATACAAATGCATTGAATCCGTTTCTAATCTTTGCGATTAAGACGTCTCGACTCACCTATGGTGTTGATGAACAAATCAATAAATCTACACTCACCGATGACAATCCTCATTTTTGCAGTCAATTGAATCATGTTCATGTTTATCAGAAATGGTTTTATTTGACCAAAGAATGTGGGACATTCTATCTTGCATCTAATAAGGAAGCACCACATCGAACTGGAAAGAGCAAGTGTTTTACCCTCAAAGTCATGTTCATGGTTGCGGTGGCTCTTCTCCGTTTCAATCAAATCAAAAAACCATGGTTTACTCAAAGGATTGGTATTTTTTCCTTAGTCCACAAAGAGACAACAAAGCGTTCATCCAAGAATAGATCGGCCGGAACTATGGAGACGAAACCAATTGAATCGGTGAACAAGGATTTTACGAAGCACTTCTTCATTCAACATGTGTTTCTGGCCATCCGAGCATTTTGGCCTTAGCAACCAACTCGGAACTCTTGTCCATCCGAATCTTTGTCCAATAGGAAAATGCCAAGCCACACCCAAAACCCAATGACTTGGAGCTGATCGAAGAAGGAGATGAAGATGGCTTTCAGATGAGATTGGTGTATCAGCCGCCCAATAGCCCTAACATTAATGTGCTCGATTTTGGATTCTTCCGAGCAATCCAATCACTTCATCATCATGAGGCGCCAACCAATATCGATGAGCTTATAGTAGCCGTCGTGGATTCATTCAACGCAGTGGGCCACCACAAGCTGAAGAATGTGTTTCTTTCATTACAACACTGTCTTATTGAAGTCAAAAAATGCGGCGGCAGAATCATTTACAAACTTCCACACACGGGCAAGGACAAGTAGGCTCGACAAGGCATTCTTCTAGAAACCATTGCTTGTCCATTCGCGCTCTACAACAATACATGAGCGTTTGAAGATTGCCTACTAACAACCAGATGATAGAAACGGGATGCAAAAAAACTATGAATTGGACAATATCTTTGGGATGGAGGGAGTACTTTTTAATCCTAAAGCGCTTCAACTTCAAATCAACTATAAACTCAAAACTCAAAACCGTAAACCCTAAATTCTAAACCCTAAACCTTAAACCCCGAACTCTAAACCCTAAACCCTAAATTCTAAAATCCAAAACGCTAAATAGTGAACAATAAATCTTATGTTCCATCTTCTTAAATTCTAAACATATCACCCTTTCATTGAAGATTCTAGTAATGTGAAATTGTTTTGGAAATCTTAGTTTGAAATAATAAAAAAATTGCAAAATGTTTGGGCATGTCTAAAATAGGTCTGCTTAAGGTCTAATATAAAGATTATAATGGCTATTTTTTTTCCCATTCAAGTTATGTCATGTAGCACTATATTTAATGAAAAAGAACATTGAAAGAATTATTCTGGACTGACAAATTTGAATTTAAAATTCAAATTGTTTGAATAGGAAGAAACAACGTTATATGTAGTAATAATTTTCTACTGCAGTGGAGGTTCTTCTATAGGATTGTTTAAGAAGTGTAAGTAGAATAAAATCATTAAAATTATCGTATGGAAGGTTTCAACACTTTTTGGAAACTGATTCGGCCATTAATATCACCTACCAACAAAAACTATTTCTAACATGCCTAATCTAAAAGGTCATAGTAAAGAATATACTCACCGTTAGTTGTAAAGGCAAATTTGAACTTGACCGTTGAAATAATCGATTCGTTTTAAGCCTTTCTTTCCCCGCCACTCCGCCTATTTGAGCAATTGCGGAATGTTTTGGATCTTCTTTTATCTTATGTTTATTTGTCATTGTCTTTTGCCATTGCTCTTCCGTGCTTGTGTCAATCACCGTTTACATCAGGTTAGTGTTTGCTCAACCTATGTAGATTGTGCTAAGTATTTGCTGCAACTTAGTACTACAAACTCGTCTAGGTATAATTAGTTGCATTGTAGAGGTGACGGTAGAATTCCGTGCTCGGACGGCCTCTGATGTGTTGTGTATATCCTGAATTCTTGGTGCTTCTTTTGAGAGGTGAAGTGATGTTCAAACAGTTTCCTAGCACAAGTAGTAAAGGATTGTCTCCTTAGGTCCACGATCCATCCACAATCGAACCACAATTCAAGCAAACTTTTATTTCTTTTATCTCGACGTCAACTCCCACGCCATTACCAACAGAGTCCTGCATATTAGACTCCATGCAGTCTTTAGTGTCGTAGAATCTTCAGCTCCTTTCACCATCATGCCATTCCCAGTGGAGTTCTTTAAAACTGTGCCCTAGCTAGTTTGAAATGTTAACTTTTCCGACTGCATGATAGCACTGCTTATTATGTCCTTTTGGATCAACAACTTCTACAAGTGTCAAAGACACGGAAAGACAAAAGGATATTCTAAAAAGAAACCAACAAGAACTTGGATTAACATAACGAGAACATGAACAACACCCAAAAAGGTGAGAACTACAAGAGATGTGTTGTCGAGACTGAAGAACCCTTCAACCTCGACTCCTATATATACTACCAGATGAGAAGCTTCTTCCGAGACTTCTCAAGCAACTTCCGAGACGCTTCGAGAGGCTTCTCCATCTTCTAGAAGTTTCTAATGTATGTCCGTGACATCACCTCCACTTCTGACTTTGAGGTCTCCGAGAAGCAATATTGTGAATCATGGTGGTGTAATGGCGTTAGAGAGAAGCTTCCTTGGGATAGCCTAGGCTTATGAGGGTATCGTTGATGAAATTCATGTACCTTTCCCGAGGCGTTCGCAAGATTTTCGACATCCTCCCACGTTCTTTCATTGATGTCGTAGCCGCTCCAGTGCTCAAGATACTCCAATTTTCCCCTTATGTGCCGTAAATCTAATATTGTTTCCACTTCATATTCCTCGTGGTTCTCAATTTCGATACTAGATGGCGGCCCTTGCACTCTTTGAGGAAAAGTCAACGCGCGATAAGGCTCCAACAAAGACACGTGGAAGTTTGGATGTACCTTCATAGCAGCTGGTAACTCTAGCCGGTATGCCACTGGATTGATTTGCTTCTCAATGACAAACGGTCCCCATCTTTCATAGTCCAACTTATCACACGACCGCTTGGTCTTGATGTTCCGTCGAAGCAGCCATATCTTATCTCCAATCTTGAAACTAGGTGCCTTATTCCAAAATTTATCTGCGAACGCCTTGTAAGACTCTTGTGCAACTTGCAATTAAAGTTTCAACATGGCTTCAATCTCTCATAGTTGCTTCGTAAATCCTTTAGCTGCCGGATTGATGTTTGTTGATGAACTCAACAAATCTAGCTTTGGATGATATCCATAGTTGAAAAAGAATGGCGTTTGTTGAGTTGACGCATGAAGGGTGTTGTTGTAAGCAAACTTGGCAAGTGAAAGATATGCGGTCCAATTGTATTGTTGATAGTTGATGCTGCATCGTAGGTACAGCTCCAAAACTTGATTCACCCGCTCGGATTGGCCGTCACTCTGAGGACGGAAAGCCGAAGAGAGCTTGATATCCACCTTCAATGCTTCAAAGAGAGATCTCCAAAAGTTCAATACAAACTGAGTTCCTCAATCCGAATTGATATCATTTGGTAGGCCATGATAACAATATATGTTATCAAGAAAGTGCCTTGCAGTATCTTCACTTGAAGACACCTTCTTGCATGGGACAAAATGTGCCATTTTTGTGAGCCGATCCACTACAACAAAAATGCTATCAAATGAACCTGTGGCGGTAGGTCTATAATGAAGTCCATAGAAACCAAAGACCATGGTCGACGCGGAATAGGCAATGGTTGTAGAAGTCCATAAGGGCGATGCCGAGGATTCTTGGATCTCGAACAAATGTCACAAGAAAGGACAAAGTCCTTCACATCCTTCCACATTTGAGGCCACCAAAAATCCCGGGAGATAAGTTCCAAAGTCTTATTGAACCTGAAATTTCCCGCAGCTGGAAAGTCATGACGAGATTGAAGAACTCGGAGCCATGCTCGCCCCTTCAGAATGTATAGCCGCTCTTCAAAGTATAAGAGATCTTCTTCCACCTTGAATTTGTCATTGTCAATGCAATCCTTGATATCAACAGCCACAACATCTTCAAGAGTCGCAACACGTACTTGGTTGAGAAAATTGGCATCAATTGGCATAGAAGCAGCGCAAATTCTAAATTGTTCTGGCTTCAACAATGTTGCACACTATTGGTCGAAAACTGCATCTCCAACGTTTAGCGCAAGAAATGATCTCTTGGATAATGCATCGGATAATCCTTGTTGCTTTCTAGGTCGATAAGTAATAATGAAGTCAAATCGAGAAAGCGACATATTCCATCAAGCTTGACAACGATTCAGAACTCGAGACGTCATGAAGTATTCCAAATTCTTGTAATCCGTGTATACGGTCACTGGATGTGCAGCTCCTTCGAAAAAATAACCCCACTCTTGAAAAGAATCCACTATAGGAAGGAGTTCTTTATCATGGATCTCATAGTTGATCTCGGCAGGAGAAAACTTGCGGGAATAAAATGCAACTGGATGGAGCTTCCCGTCTGCGCCTATCTGTGAAAGCGCCGCTCCCAAAGCAAAATCTGAAGCATCAGTCTCTAAATAGAAGGCTTTTGCAAAGTCAAGGTGTACGAAAATTGGAGCCGTAGTAAATGCGGCCTTAAGATCTTGAAATGCTTTTTCGTCTTGCGGTCCATATTCGAGCTTGCTGCTACATGTCAAGCGAGTGAGGGGAGCAGCAACCTAGGAGTAATTTTTGATGAAGATCCGATAGAAGTTAGCAAAGCCGAGGAAGCATTGTACGTCACGAACTGTCTTTGGAACTTCGCAAGACATGATTGCCTCCACCTTCTTAGGATCCATCTTTAATCCTTCTATCGTCGCGATAAATTCCAAAAATTCCATCTCAGTATGGTAGAATAGGCATTTCTTCAATTTGGCGTAGAGCCCTCGTTTGCGTAGTTTCTCCATGACAAACGAAGGTGTTTCTCATGTTCCCCTTGTTCTTTGAAAATATCAGAATGTCATCTAAGTAGATGACAATGAAGTCGCCAAGGTGCTCTCAAAAGATGTCATTCATCATGTGCTGGAAGATGGCGGGAGCATTGGTAGGGCCAAAAGGCATGACATTGTACTCAAAATGGCCATACCTTGTATGAAAAGTTGTCTTGGTCTCCTTCCTTGATACGCACAAGATTGTAAGCGCCTCTCAGATCAATTTTTGTGAACATCCTTGCATGTCCAAGTTGTTCTAATAGACCAGAGATCAACGGTAACGGATAACGATCCTTCTTAGTCACCTTGTTGAGTCCTTCATAATCAACGCACATCCTCAACAATCTATCCTTCTTCTTCACAAATAAGATTAGTGCTCTAGTCGGCGACTTAGAATGACGAATGAAATTCTTGGCCAGATTCTCATTGATGTACTTCCGCAACTCCGCCAACTCCGTTTGCGACAGATTGTAGATTGGGCCAAACGGTGGTTGTGCTCCTTCTTGTAAATCGATGGCGCAATCGTATGGCCGGTGCTCTGGTAGCATGTCAACATTCTTCTTTTGAAATACGTCTTGGAAATCCTTGTATTGCTCCTGTATGCTTGCTGTTGAAATTGTTTCTGTACTAGTTGGGGCCGAGTAAATAACATCTGGTGTGCCTTCCCTAGATGTCCTTGCAAACGCTCTTGCTCCAATAAACAAGGGTTTCCTGACTCGAGATGTCTTATCTAGCTTATTTTCGGGATATACTCAAGGGAATGTTATCCTCCGCAACCTCCAATCTATAGACGGGTTATGTTCTTGTAACCAAGAAAGGCCAAGAATAATAGGGTTCAACAGGGTTCTAATAATGTTGAAAGTAATATAGCTACTATGATCTTTAAAGGTTACTTCCATAGGTTTTGACTCATAGATAACACTACCGGATAATAGAGGTCGTCCCTCTATTACTTCTACATGTACTGGTTTGGATTTCTGTACTAGAGTAATCTTATTATGTTTCGAAAATTCCTCATCATTCTAAGAAACAAGTAGATGCTCCTGAATCTACTAATGGTATGGTTTTTAGTTTTTTAGGGCCTAAAGACAAATGAATTGTAAAACAGCGGGCAGGTTGGGCAGCAAAGAAGGAACCTGATTGAGGTATCGAATTGTCCAGCGGCACGGTTCCTACTCTGGCTCGGCACCTTCGTTTTCTTGAATCACAATGCTTCTGGTCTTGACAATATGTTTGTTTGGCTTCTTAGGACAGTTCGCAGTCTTATGGCCTTCTTCACGCAGTACAAACATAACCCATTTTCCATACGTCGTTTATTTTCTTCTAGAGTGAGAGACTTCACACGTAACGCATCAAGTTGCATGTCTTCCACCTCCAATTGTGAATTTAGACCGCTTGCTGGCATAGTTGCACTATGACAAGTTGTATATTGTCTTGGGCGTTGATCTTGGCGACGCTCAAATAAGCGGTTATCACACTTCACAGCTTCGCTAATAGCCTTGTTTAGTGTTTGTGGATCAGGAAGAGATAATAACAAGTCGTTCACATCGTCCCTGAGACCGCAGTAAAATTGGCTCATCAATGCTTTTTCGTTCCAATTGATGTCGCAGGCCAATTGCCAGAAATCCGATGCATAGGTCGATGCAGAGCGTGTATGTTGTTGTAGCGACCAAATTTTTGTTGTGGCCCATCGGGCTTTGTTATGTTCACCAAATGCTTCCGCAAACGCCTCTAAGAAAGTTTCAAAGTTGCTCAGAATTGATGATCGTTTCTCGAATCAAGATTGCAGCTGTGCGAGCAGTGAGCAGAAACCAATGAGCTGTGAGCAGACTCTTCTGCTCATTGAGCAGATTTTCATTAACAATTTTGACATTTGGAAGTCATGAAAGTGTATCCAAATTTTGAAAAAAAAAGAGAAAGAAGTGGTGTGCAATTCCGTGGGAAGTCCTAAATCCGTGGTAATGGAGGTCAAAATCATCTTCATAATAGGGTGGGGTACACAGAAATTTAGTACCTCGTCGCACCTGCTAGTAGTTCAGGTCATTAGAAAATTGTACTGGAGGGACTAGATTAGGGCTGACGTCATCAATCAGTCGAGAGTTTTAGTTTAGGGTCTAGGAGATGCAAGGCGTGCTCTCTTGTATGGGCCCCGCTGCCCGAGGTGTATCTCCGACGTTGCCTGCTACTGCTACTTTGTGCCATCAATACGCTGACTGAGGGCATATTTTCTTGGCCAGTAGCTCAGAGTCAAATATCAGCACGTTGACAATCAAGAGTGTTTGTTTTGCCGCATTTAGCACTTAGTATCTAGTGTTGGATCTGGTAGAATGTAAGGATGATCACAAACAGTGAGGGCGTGGGTTGTGGTGTAAGAGTGGGAATTTGTGAACTTTATGTGGAGTTCAGGGATGAGGCGATTTAGACAAAGGTAAGTAAAATATTTAGTTCATTCGTGAATGTTCTTTTGAAGTCGGAGGTTTTAGTTTTTTGAGAATTTTGTGCTGTGGACAGGTCCGCAATGGATGCAAGTTATGGAGCCTGTATTGTGGGCTTACAACAAGTCGGCTTATTCCATGTAAGCAATCACAGGCAGAGAGAAATAGCTTAAATGTTGAGAAGATGCATTGTCACCTCACAATCAGTTGAAATTTGATTGAGTATTGTTTGTGGAAGATTAATCTAAAAAATAGTGGCAAAAATCTGATGTACATGCATGATATGTGAAGATCGATGTAAGGAATTATTTATCGTAATTAAGAGTAAATGCTATGGTCAGGTAGCCGTCAGCCACATTGCTGTCAGTCTCCCTCGAAGCATGCATCGAGGTGACAACCACCTCTCCCATGCTCATCTCCGACATGTCAATCTCGCACATTCGGCGTACCATAGGCTATGGTCAATAGCATGTGTCGGCTTTCAGTTTCGTGGTGCGGTTGTGGCGGCTCTCACTATCTGGTTAAGGCTGAAAACCTGACTCCGGATTACACTCAACACGCTTTGGGCGACTCATTGGTTTGCGTTGTTCATGTTGGTAATTCATCATTACTAGTTGTGCTCGAATTTGAATTGGACTTCTTCACATTCTTCGTGTACTTACTACTTAGTTGGTCGAAATTCGGGAGAAGGATCAAGGCGCAACCGCAGTTGCTGCTCTACATAGAATCTGTTAGAACTGTAGCGAGCGCACTGAGGATTCTGTGATGATGGTTGATAATCGAAGTAGGTCATAGAACCTTCTGTCTTGCACTTGAGATATTGCATGGTGATTGTCGATGTGTGAGTACCAGTCCGGTTTACTTAGAAGCTCCGTTGAAAGTTTGTGCTTGCAGATACTTATTTTGACAATGGCGGAGAGGACACTGACATGCACGGCTTGCGGGGAAGAAATAAAAAGTTGGGACGACTTGGATTTTCATGCGGAACTCGACGTTGTAATGTGTATGGTATGCGTGGCATGTCAGGAGCATCGGATCGAGAGGAGCATCGACGTTCAGAAGCATGTAAGTACGTCTTGTAGTTCACGTAAAAAGGTGGTGAGGTTCGAGTTCAATTAATTGTGAGCTGCTTATGATTTGGAAGTAGTTATGTGTAGGCGGTGGATGTCGATACGTGCTATTGGTGTGGAAAGACAGACAGCTCATCATTGCTGTTGCTGGGAATTCTGTTGGTGCGCGACGTGCATCATTCGTAACTATGGTGACGACATCATCAAAGAAGCGATAAAGGCCAAAGACATCTGCTGGACTTCTTTCGTATGCTTTCCCGAACATATGGATGGTCTCCAAGATGAGGCTGCATTCCAGAAGGGATATATTGGGCTTGAGCAAACAGATGGTAGTAGGTCATGAAGCTTTGAAACAATAGACAAAAAACATTTGGTAAAGGTCTGCGAACCGATTGTACACAATGTGGTTGACGACTCTAAGCAATGAACATGATTGGTAATGATTGACTACGCCCTTATACAAAATAGTCGATCTGAATGTTCTGTAGGATTGGGTATAGAGTGAGGTTAAAACATGATTGAAATCTGGTTGGAATGCAACGAAAACCTGGAGCATTGAGACACAATAAAGCTTTTTTATAATATGGTGTAAGGGGATATTAAGTATTTTGAGACAATTTGCAATCTCAATTTAAATCAGTGGTTAAAAATAGTAAATCTGGTGTCAAGTAAAATGAGACCGAATTGAAAATGAGACTCGAATGAACCCAACAAAAGAATGTAAGTTGAACCCTCGATACCAAAAATTCTATTAATATATTTGTTGATCATTAATATTCATTATTTTGAGACGGAAAGTATATTGAGACTACTTCACATCTCACTACTCGAGTCATAGATTGCAAGCTTCAAGGACCAAAAAAGTATTATGCATGATGAATATCATTACTTCAAAGAAAAATATATACAAGAATGAATCCGATGAAAGGACATATTAATATCTATAGAGAAATAAAATTATCACAACACTAATGGAAGGAAATAATCCCATGGAAACACATTGAAATGGATATACCATATTACTATAAATAGATACATCATGTTAAGACGTAGTGTCATACTACTCTAATTTGCATTGGCTACATTGCAATGAGAAAGGGTGTACCATTGAAACTAATATAATCTAATATAACTATATATTAACATGAAAACTACTCATCAAACTCGATAATTGAGTCCTTAATAATTGAAATTTGTAGCTCCGGTATGCACATCTTGGGATTAACGGTTTCAAGACGAAATCTTGGCTTCCAAGCTCCCATGATCGATGTTGTAGCCACCTAAGTTGGATCATAATCCATATCTTTACACCAAGAGTTACCTCTTCTAGTATCCCACCCTTCGTAAGTGTCAGGATTGACATGTTTAGAAGATACTGGCTTCCAATACTCAATGTGGATTTCTTAAGGATGCTCTACACTAGCATTTGGGTTGCTCAAAGCACGAGCTATCCAAAATTTCTTGAGATCTCCATCAGCCGGGCGTAGCACAAGTAGGTATCCCTCATAAGCATCCCGTCCAACTCTAAATGATGCTTGTGGACGATCTCGTATTTGTCCTACGAACGGAGGATCAGCAGCAAATTCCTCGCGCAAATCTCCGTTATCTTCAAATCGATCCTCTTCACTTGGAGAGTACCTAGAAGTAGGCCAAAATCCATCCCTAAACGTTGATGGAGCAGGGACGGGTAAATCTAAAGCCTCACGAACTGCTTTCCAATAGTAAATGAATTGTTCATGATGTCTACGATAGTCGCCTGTTGGATCAGCATCCGCCAAGGACTCCCACAAGCTCACAAAACCACTAATTCCTTTTCAAATATCTTCTATATTCTTCATTTCGTTTGGAACTAGTAGCGTAGGATCTCCAAGAGGAACCTGAGGTTGACCATTTGGCAAAACTTTCCACAACCTAACCCCTGCACTATCTTGAGGAAGCCTCTCGCTATCCGTACGCAGAATTTTGTACTGCATCAAAGGCCAGGCGGAAGCATCTCTAAAAAACCTAAATTGTTGGGCACTAGTATGCCCTCATAACGCCTCGTCGCCATCACAAAGGTAACCTTTAATGAACATCTTGAAATCCGGAACTTCCTCAATTAAGTGAGGAATTACCGGCTTATCCTCTGTGTCCATGAAAGATCTCATGAGAAGGGGAACAGTAGGGTAGCTGTTGGTCTTGAGCTTACTACTCCATCGCCCAAAAAGAGCATCAATATCTTCATGAGTGTGACCCACAATAAGGAAGTTCAAGTAAATCTCTCTAAAAACGCCCTTGTACACGAGCAGTGAAAAGAATGCAAAAACAAACCGATTCTTATTATCCCCGCAAGCATTATCTAGTTGCATGTGTAGCACCGGAGGAAGAGTCTTTCCCGGGATTGGAGCCTCTGGGAGAAGACCAAGCGAATCCAAGCACATGTCCGCCCCATCCAAAACAGCCTCAGAGAGAGGGCTACTTCTACCACCACCAAACAACTGCCTAGAAGAGCACTTTGGAGGAGATTCCAAATCTCTTAACAGTTGAGCAAATGAACCGATAGTATGATTAGAATCCGTGGGATATATATCGAGGCCGTAATGTGCGTAACGTACATCTCCGTGTCCATGAGCAATCATGCCTGTGATGGAAACCGGCAATTTCATGAAGGAATCGGTCGATTTACTCTTGTGTGAGAATTGCGGAGAGGTTGTCTTGGTATGATCCATTTTTTCATGAATAATGCACAAAGACGATTCGGGCCGTGTCTCAGACTCTGAGCGGTTACTATAATAGAGCAACCTATGCGCCATTTGAGAAGTATTATGACGTTTGAATTTGGCATCATGAAGAGCCCGTGCGCGACTGCCTCGAGTACTGGATGCTCGAAGTTGTTTGATTTTGTCACATTCACCACAACGAGCAAATGTGTCACCCTTTTGCTTGGAATAGTACTCTTGGAATGATTCTTGCCGGATCCTACTTAGAGCAGATTTTGATATAGGAGGAAGACCGTGGACGACATTGATGGCATTCACCTCTGGTAAATTGTCCCTCCAGCGGAAGGAAGAGGGCAAGCACTTGGACACAACCTTCTCGCCCGTATCAATAGTCTTTGTTCGATGCGGCATGAGATCCGCAGCATTTTCCACAATGGCTTGAAGGGATGCTGTGGCTTGCAATGTCTGGATACGAGGTTTCTTTAAACCACAGTTTCCATGGTCCTTCGCTTGCTGTCCGTCTTGATAGGCATACCTCCACCGCAAAAATGTGGCACGTGACACGCCCATAATCAGGTACCACGCCACGCAATACACCTCAATACCCTCCAACATAATCATGTCATTTCCGTCCGCCGCTTCGTGGACTTGACCATGCACACTAAGGAGACAATGTTTTCTGAAGTAAACATCACCGCGAACATAGAACTGAAACCTCAGATCTTTAATTTTGCCTCGAGGATAGGGCTGCACACAGTTCTTTGGACAAAAATAAGTTGTTGAAACAAAGTTGATGGACTCCGGTGTAAGAAAGTACTCCTTCTGAGGTGGTGAATCCCGAAGACGCCTTTGACGTTTGCTCTTGTACTGGCGAAGACCAACTCGTGGTGGCCGACCAAAAACCTTGCAAGCCGCATTGAAGATGGCGCGTTGGTCGTGGTCGTAGAGGCTTGTTCCGTTGAGAAGGACATGCGTGATTGGCCATGCACGCAAAGAGTAGATCCAACTGAAAGGAACCTCTGCTTCTAGTAATGACTCTGCTATCTGCACGCAGACAAAGTCGGATCCAAGAGGCCGACCACCAGTCTCTGGGACGACGCTAGAGTCAACCGATTGACAGACAGCTTTTCCAACTTCGACACCGGCGTCATTCAGAAGAGTGACTCGTTTCGACACCCATGATGAACGGCTAAAACCCTCGCACTGTGCAACTCCTTAAGGTAGAACTGGTGGACGGAAATCGACACCATTGACAACGAAAGTCTCCATCCTACAAAAAAGAGGAAGATTGAAAACATAACTTAGTGCTTGTCTAATAGCATACGAGATGATCAAATATGAAAACCGGGGCAAAAATTCCGCCACAATTATCCCCGGCCCGTGGATACCAGACTATGGTTGGATATTATCCACGCACCGGGGATAAAAACAAACCCTACAAGTTTACATAGTTATCTCCGGCCCGGGGATAACCTTGCATCGGCCCAGAAAAAAAATATTATCCCCGGGCCGGGGATAACTGTTTTTTGTGTGCGGTTACATAGTTATCCCCGGGCTGGAGATAACCTTGCATCGGCCCAAGAAAAACATATTATCCCCGGGCCGGGGATAACTGTTTTTTGTGGGCGGTTACATAGTTATCCCCGGGCCGGGGATAACCTTGCAATCGCCTACCAAATAATATTATCCCCGGGCCGGGGATAATATTTTTTTGGCGGTAACAAAGTTATCCCCGGACAAGGGATAACCTTGCATCCTCCCACAAAAAGATTATCCCCGGCCCGGGGATAATTTTTTTGGTGGGCTGTTGCAAGGTTATCCCCGGCCCGGGGATAATATTATTATCATTGGCAGTAGAAATATTATCCCCGGCCCGGGGATAATATTATTTTCATTGGCAGTAGAAATATTATCCCCGGGCCGGGGATAACTGTTTTTTGTGGGCGATTACATAGTTATCCCCGGCCCGGGCATAACCATGCAACTGCTTACCAAAAAATATTATCCTTGGCCCGGGGATAATATTTCTACTGCCCACAAAAATAATATTATCCCCGGGCCGGGGAAAATGGTTTCCTTGGGTGGATGCAAGGTTATCCCCGGGGCGTGGATAATCTTAATAGCATAGATTCCAGGAATAATCCCCGCAGACAGTAGAAGTTATCCCCGGCCCGGGGATAACTTGCATTCTATTAATAGTAAGTGCTGAAACACTGCCATTCATGTCTTGCACTCAATTTGCGAACATCGCTCACCTGCGAATTGCAGAATTCGAATGGAAAAGAAGGGCTTGCAACTGAAAAAACCAAGCACAAAAATTAGTACCGAATACAGAAGTCGAAAAATACATGACGAGCAATAGTCTTAACTTGAATCATTATCAAACTAATGCAACAATACTGAAACCTCTAAATGCGAAACTGCATCAGACGCACTGAGCACCAACTGAAACTTCTTCTACACACACGCAACCTTGAACCTACACACCGGAACGAAATATGAAATGGAGCCCACCTTGAAGCAAGAACAAGAGAGAGAAGGAAATGGAGGACACCTGAGAGACAGAGTATGCAACTCGAGCCCGACCTCAACGGCTACATCGTGAGAGTATCTCGACGCCCGAAATCGTGCAAAAAGCCGACAAATTTTGTCGCAATATGGACTTTGTCTTTATTAGGATTCTAAATACGATTCCACTTTTTAAAACAGAATTTTGAAAGTATTAGGCGGCAAAGGAATTTTGGCAGGAAACTGAGTTTGGAGGGAAATCCATTTCTAAATATCAATTATTTTTTTTTACAAACAATATTGTCTTATATTTTTCTCTATAAAATTGAACAATCTTTACATAACTATGAGAAGTGGAAAAAAAATACAAATTTGTATTAAAGAATTTATTGAATAAACTATAATAACTACAAAATTAGAATAACATATATTATATTTAGTATATTATATTATAGTATATAATAGTATGTTGTATTATATTATATTAAATTATATTATATTATCCTATATTATATTATATTATACTATATAATTTTATACTATATAATATTATATTATATTATATTATATCATATCATATTATATCATATCATATTATAGCATATCATATTATATCAATATCATATTATATCAATATCATATTATATCATATCATATTATATCATATCATATTATATCATATCATATTATATCAATATCATATTATATCAATATCATATTATATCATATCATATTATATCATATCATATTATATCATATCATATTATATCAATATCATATTATATCATATCATATTATATCATATCATATTATATCATATCATATTATATCATATCATATTATATCATATCATATTATATCATATCATATTATATCATATCATATTATATCATATCATATTATATCATATCATATTATATTATATCATATTATATTATATTATATTATTTTATGTTATATAATTTTACATCTTCAAAACAATATATATATATATTATTATCCTATAGTATATTTCTATATGATATTCTTTTATTATTCTATATTCTATTATATTGTACTATATTTGATTATTCTAGATTATATTACATTATAATATATTATACTATATTATACTATATTATACTATATTATACTATATTATACTATATTATACTATATTATACTATATTATACTATATTATACTATATTATACTATATTATACTATATTATACTATATTATACTATATTATACTATATTATAATATATTATACAATATTATACAATATTATACTAGTTATTCGATAGAATATATTACTATATAATACTATATAATACTATGTGATACGATATTTAACTATATTAACTTGTATACCATTGTGTTAAGTTATGTTATATTAGATTATATTGTCCTATTTTGATTAAAATTTATGTGAAATAAATAATTATTATTTTGTATTATATTATACTCTATTATACTATATTGTACTACGGTATACTAAAAATACGATACTATACTTTATTAGACTATATCATACTATTATTTACTTCAATTTCCTATAATTTCCAATATTTTCCTATGTTATACTTGTATTATATTGTATTATATTGTATCATAATTTTTTTAATATTTTATAAAATATAGAAATTGTTATTTTATAATATATTATATTCTAGTATGATATATTTTCGTATATGAAAATGAATTACATTATTTATGTTATGTAATATTATATGTTAATTATATATTATTATGTTTTTAAACATATTTATATTATCGTTTTATATTCTATTATAATAAAATATACTATGTTATACTATATTTTAGGACATTATATTATGTTACACTATATTATGCAATATTAAATTTTATACCATTCTCTTAAGGTATGTTGTGTTAGTTCAATTATTACACTATATGATTATAATTATTGTACTATATGATTATAATTTGTCAATTCATATTGGAAGATTTTAAAAGTAAGTCCTTTTTTAATTTGCAATTATTTCTAACTTGATATTTAGTCCAATCCCCTTAAACCCCGAAATATAAAAAAAGGAAGAAGTTCGGTATATTATAATATAGTATACTATAGTTTATTATCTTATATTAAAGGATATTAAGTAAGATTTCAGAAATACTATTATATTGTACTATACTGTATAATATTAAAATCTATAATATTATATCTTAATATGTTAATTTATGTTATATTATATTATAATTCATTATATGTACCTAAACTCTTTTTTCATAATAGCAATGACAACTAGCTTGTGAGAATTAAAATTACGCCTTTGAAGGCTTGGATTGACTGACTCACACATTAGAAATGCTATTTAGATTTAGTTCAAAAAAATCTTATTATGATATCAAAAGAGAAGAAAGGTGATGACGCTTCCAGCGCCTCCGACGGTGACGATTCGAACAACTCGGAGTATCGTGCTGCTTATCAGGCGGCTGGCAAGCAGGTCATGCAATCTCCGCATGCATCGCCCACAGCATAGAAAAAAAATAAACAGCTCTTTCAGTACGTAAGTTTATTGTTTTCAATTGATAGGTATAACAAAAGTAGATTAAGAAAAAAAAAAAAAAAAAAAACCGTTCTTGGCTAGAACCGTCTGAGTTAGTCGTTACAATTGCATTCTTGAATCTTACAGAATCTATTACAGCAAGGTCCTATGTTTTATTACAAGATATTTTAATCTAATTCAAAACATCAGTACACAATTATATACTTAAAAATAGAATATTGTTGATTAATAGATCAAGCCCTATAGTCTTACAAATATATAACATAGTTATTGTTTAATCCAAAAATATTTGTTCAAATAGAGTCGTTGGATAATGAAAATGTACTTATAATGGTATAATAGTATTGATGGGTTTTTTTTGAAGTAAATAAGTACATTAACGTTTATGCTCAGACCATAGAAGAAAATGGATAACTATAAATGTAGGTTACTTCTCTTGAATAATCTATTATACTTTGTTAGTTTATTTTTCTTTTTATTAAGTACATGACTCTATGGTTTTATTGTTGAATAATATCAAACACAATAAATAAATGTTACTTTCCTTTGAAAGATCTATGATACCTTCAAATTTTTTTTAATACTTGGTGTAATCATGGTATAGTAGATCTTTGGGAATTATCTTATTTCTTTGATTCCTTATGATTTATTCTCTACTAAAAGAGCAAATGGAGATTAGTAATAATGTGTATTTGTCATACATAAATTGGATGAAATTTCGTTTATTTGGTAATAAATTATTCCATACCTTATTTACAATATGTGTATTGCATCAATGTTTACCTACCATAGATGAAATAGACCATAGTTTCAATTACATAATTACATTGCAGTAGTATAACATGTTCTAATTGTACAATCAATACTCACATAGCTAAGGTTTCAAAACACAACCTTAGAACTGAAATGAAATTAGATTAAGAAATTTCATGGACATAACTGTACAAACTTATTTGACATCAATTTTGTTACCTAAAATGGCAATTTTATGTAATTCCTATCTAAAATTACACTGATATTAAAACTTAGAATGTTTTAGAAGCTTCTAAACTTAGCATATAATACATAGAATTCTAATCTACCTAAACATAGGATCATAATTGTCAGTGTTTCTATCTTGAATACATAGACTTTTTGAAATTTTATCTGCAACTTAATGAAGAATATATGTACAAACAAAAACATATGTAATTTAATACTAAACCTTTTCAAAAATCATTTTGGAAAACAACAAAGAATTTGCACTTTGTATAGTAGCATATATTTTTAAGACAAAGGTCTTTCACATACTTAATTCAGAAAATACTTTATAGAACAGACCTAAAATAGTTTTGTATTCAGAACTTAACCCCTAAATTACCTTGTTGCAAGACGATCTAAGTCACATAATTTCACTTTCCTTTAGATTAAGTTCAGAAAATTTCAATCTAAGTATTATTTGAAAGATTCAACCATAAGATCTCAAATTTCACTTGACATTCCTCCACAGATTAAATTTAAACCCCTCATTCTTCCCCATTTGTCAAAGTTGGCTGAGTTTATTCTCCTGCGGGAACCTCCAAAACTCGTTTCGGGTTTTAAGGAAAGTTAGGGGTTATAGATGATCTTCCAAGGAAACAAAAGTTCATTTGAATAGAACACCAAGTCAAATTCTCTAAAAATAAAACAAAGAATGACTACGCATTCTAAACTTTGATTATGAATACAAAACTTTTTGCATACCAAATTTATTTAAAAACCAAGTATTGAAATAAAAAAAGTAGGAAAAAAAGTAAGCAATGTTTTTTTTTTTTTTTTTCCTTTCATTGCCATGACCATGAATAGATTAGTATTCTAAATTAAGACATAATATACTAAGGAAAGATGACTACATTTGCGTACAAAACTAAGTGAAAATATCTACAAAAAAACTGAGAATGAATAGGCATCCTAAACTTTGATCAAATGTTCTAAAATATTTCAAGAACATTTGAATACATTATTTTAAAAATATATCGTAGTACTAAATTAAAAAAATTGCAATGGATATGTAAACAAAGTATTTTTTTAATTTTAAAATAAATAAATTAACATTGCCATAATTATGCATATGAGTATGGTTATGCGCATGGCCATGTACATGTGCATGGCCATCCGCATGACCATGCTCATGAACAGTAATGATGGCGGGGTCATCATCACGACCACTCCGCCGTCATTCCCCTCACAGCGCAGTTTCCTCTCACCCCACTCCATCGAGAGTCGCACTTTTTTTGCGTTTGGCTATCTGCTCCTCCTCGTTTTTTTTCTCTCTACTCTTTGTCGCCGTGCCGCAGCGCTTTCTGCTTGGGCGCGTTTTAGGTTTTCATTTGCCTTTTGGGAGTGTTGGTGGAGCTCGGAGCAGTGCTTTTCCTGTGAGTTGCGGATCGGAGAGCTGGTCGTCTGTGGCGAGCGAAGCTGTCTGCGCGTCCAGGTGCGGTGCGGAGCTGGGGTGCGGCTTGCATTGCGTAGCTGCGGTGCGGAGCTGCGGCGCGGAGCAACTTCTTCATTTCCGTTCGGTTGCAGAGCTGCGGCGCGGTGCGGAGGTGGTTGTTTTTTTTGTCTTTCGTTGAGTTTGGAGCTGCGCGAGTTTCGGTGAGTGATGCTCTTGCTTGATTTGCACGCTCGCACTGTTTCCGAGCTTTGAACTCTGCTGTTCTAGGTTACAATCCTGCTACAATGTTCATGCGCTCAATCTCATCCTTCTATTTAGCATCTTTTAACTTGAAACTCTGAATTGCACCTTTTAACTTGAAACTCTGAATTGCACGCTGAATTGCATCTTTTAACTTGAAACTCTGAATTGCACGGTAAATGTTTTCGAATTCGTACTATGATTTCAGCTGAATGAAGTGTATTATTTTGATGTTGAAGGTGGCTGCTTGGAAGGTGTGGCAATCCAGTATTAAACTGAACTCATCACGGAATAGGGTGACTTTGTCATTGCACATCCAGCCTTCACTAAGATTTCATTTCAGGTGAAATCCCAATTCGAATTGCTTTGTTTGGATTCATGAACTCTTTCGAATTGAGTGAAATTGTAACTGGAATGCTAAAATCTACGTCGTATGTAGATATCGCTTTCGTTTCACCTGAATCCATGTATGCCAAAGCAAATTATTTCCACCTTGGCTACCAATGTTATCCCCGGGGCGGGGATAACTCTTGCCAAAAGCTATATAAATGGCTTATGAAGGAAGGAATTATCTCCGGCCCGGCGATAAAATTTCACATTGTGCTACAAAAAGGCAAAATTGAGTTCAGATTATCCCCGGGGCGGGGATAAATCTTGCTAAAAGCTAAATATTTGCCTTATAAAGGAAAGAATTATCTCCGGCCCGGGGATAATAATCTAATTTGTGCTATAAAAAGACAAAAAATGAACTTAGATTATCCACGGGGCCGGGATAACTCTGGCCAAAAGCTGAATATGTAGCTAATGAAGGAGAGAATTATCCCCGGCCCGGGGATACTATTCTAAATTGTGCTACGAAAAGACAAAAAGTTTATTCAGATTTTACCCAGGCAGGGATCACTTTTGCCAAAAGATGAATATTTGGCTCATGAAGGACAAAATTATCCCCGGCCCGGGAATAATATTCTAATTATGCTATGAATACACAAAATTTGAATTCAGATTATCCCCGGGGCGGGCATAACTCTTGCCAAAAGCTGTATAAATGGCTTATGAAGGAAGTGATTATCCCCGGCCCGGGGATAATATTTGAAATTGTGCTTGTTCTAAATTGTGCTTGTTCTAAATTGAATTCTAAATTCGATAAGACTGTATCTGATTTCATATTATCCCCGGGGCGGGGATAGCTCTTGCCAAAAGCTGAATTATTGGCTTATGAAGGAAAGAATTATCCCCGGGCCGGGGATAATATTCTGATTTCGTATTCTAACTTATGCATTTGCGATTGCAGACGTAACAATGGCTCTCAGCGACACAAATCGCCTCGACATGTCTTTGGACAAGGTCCAGCACCCCTTCGGGTTCAACCCATTCCTGCGCGATAACGATGACGAAAGCCTTGACCTCTGGCTCTTCAAGGATGTGGTCGTCTGCTGGACTCTCAAGATCGTGAAGAACCATGTCCTCGTCATGACCAAGATGGTCTACACGGACCCTTACATGCCCTTACACCAGAATGTAAGGGTAACAGCATTCGAGGCACATAGGCAGAAGTACATGTTGCTCAGGTGCGTCTTTCTATAGCAGGACGAGGATAGGGAACCTTACCACTTCGGAATTGTGGTAGAGGTGGGAGTAGACTGCGGAGCACAATTCGACCCGCACGGCTTTCTTGAGGAACTGCACAAGACTCGGCATGGCTTTCTCAAGTTTTGGGAGGATAACATCAAGAGCTGGGAGAAAATTAACCAGGAAGATACGGTTCGGAAGCTGACGACCATGCTATCAAGACTGTCCCAATCGAATGAAGGATCAAGCAATAAAGCGGCCAAGAAGAAGAAGGCACTCGCCGCATCTGCAATAGTCGTGCATCCTGAAGCTTCAGCTCCGCAATCTAGTGGTGCTCTACCTGCTCCTCCGCGAGTGCCTGCGAAGAGACTGATGAATGATGCGATCGTGGCGGGCAGTGCCGCCCCCAAGAAGAAGAGACAGGGTACCGCTCCCCCAGCAGCCGCAAGTCAAGGATCTGCATTAACTTCCGTGGTTGAAGTGCCCGCACGACAGAAGAAGGATTCATCCAAACCTTCTGCTGAAGTGCCAGACTACGTGAGGTTCGCCTCTGAGCAGACAGTCTTCAACGCCAGCTTCAAGGACTCTTTCTTGTTCAAGAAAGAACAGAAGCTGGTGCCCATTTCCCTGCTTGAGAGGGGAAAGGACGCGTGGGTTGTGCGAAGTCTCGAAAGGGACATCGTAACCAACACAAAGCAATACCTCGCAAGGATGGGAGATATCACCTGGAGGCAGACGATCATCATCACTCCCATTGACGCCAATGGAAATTTGCTTCCTAGGCGGCCAACATCATGGGAGGAGATCAATGATGGGAAATTTGCCATCATTGACGGTCAGCACTCCGTGGAAGCCTCGAGGGAGCTTCAGAACGAGCCATTGACAGGGGAAAGGAAGAAGGAACTTCTTTCGTGGTATGCATACATTCTATACGAGACCGACCCGAAGCGCCTCACTTCGATCTCGGCATTCTACAACACCACGAACCCACTTAAGCATGCCCAACCAACGTGGAGAAACCAGATAAAACCAGGGAGGTCTATATGGATCGACTGTGGGAGTCCGTCCGCAAACGTGAACGAGAACGCAACGCGGAACAACGACTCCGTCTACAATCCCACCAATTTCAAGGTAAGACTATGGACACTCCCTCTAGATTATCCCCGGGCCGGGGATAACTCACCGTCTGTTTCAGTGATAGCCCATTGCTTTTGATTACGCCTATCATGTAGATTACGTCTGTCACTTTCTTGGGAAATTGTTTTTTGTCATGGTTTACGTAATTATTCTCTTGTACTTCTTGCCACTGGCAAGATGTCTGGAACAGTTATCCCCGACCCGGGGATAACTAGCCTCTAGTGCCCATAAATGCTTTCTGTAGGCTTCTAGAACTTCAGTCTTTGCACCTAACAGTTAATTCCAATGTACTCTTAGAAATTCGCGGATCTTCTCAACATCCCGTTTCGGAACATCGATCCCAACAAGGCCGGGAAGACGATTCTGACTACATCGGACCTCAAGCACGAGATCCAGATCATCACCTTTCCTGACAGCATGTACGATAGGTTCGCGGAGTTCCTAGATCTCCATTCGCTTGGGAATTTGATCAACCCCGATACAGGCGCACCTTATCGCATGAACCCAACATACTTTACGGGCGATAAGCATCATGTGAGCCGTGAGTTCTTCAGGAAGTTTGGGAATCTTTCTGATGATGACATTGACAGAGTTATCACTTTCCTCGTCCATGTCGAAACCGCGGACGGAGCGATGAAGTATCTAAGGTTGTCCTTCCACAAAACCAAATACTTTCATCGCTTGAGTCACGGTTGTGGAGATTGGATCATCCGCCAGAAGTGCAAGGCTGTAGTATACCAGGAGTTCAGGGCGGTTAGACCAACTCTTCCATTTTTCCTTCCCAACAACGAAGCAGTATGCCCTCAGAAATAGAAGATATGGAAGTCAAGGAAGGGCTTCTCGACAGCGTCGTGGAACATGCTGCTCAGCCACGTCGAGGCAAAATTCTACTCGACACGAGTGCAGAATCAGGGGAAGTGCAAGACGGCCGGGGAGCTGAAGTCCATGTTTCCCAATGCCGAGGACTTCTTCAAGAGCTTCCTCCGGGAGAAGACCAAGCATCGGGAGTCAACCAAGACATTCGATCTTCGGACCTACGACTCGAAGGCCATGACTCTCGATGCTTGGTCTTCGAGTCGTAGCCAATGGTCCACCGAGGCACCGGCAGGATCAGTTTCGCTGGGGCTGTTTGACTTGCGTGACACAGCCTTCTCGCTTTGGAAGGACTCCAATGCCGCGAAGGAGTTCTTCAAAGCTTTGGTAGCAAAGTTCGCTGCGATATCAAGTCCAGCTTACATAGACCCTACTGTATGGGTCTGGATCGTGAACGGCGGCAATGCGAATAAGCTTCATAAGCTGAAGGCGATGATTCAGCTCAGCCACCCCACCTACACGATGAGCACGTCCAAGTACGTGGTGGCGAAAGCTGAGAGGATCTTCAACGCGCCAGCGACTGAGAGATCTGCCAACGACGTGTACATAATCTTCTTGTTCAAGAAGACATCTGAAGGGCAAGCCTTCATCGGGACCAACCCCACGGAATTCAAAGCCGCCCATCTGCCGTATTACATCGATAGTGGGCACTACAACGAGGCCAAGTGGTGTGCCAAGTTCTCGGAGCTGCGGATGGAATTTTACATTGGTCTCATCCGCCGGTACTGCAAGAAGGGTGACTCAACACTCGGGATCTTCTCCGGCTCCAAATTCATGGTCGCCTCCCTGGTAAGCTCGGCATGCACCGTCCTCTCTTGCAATGCCTTTCTACAATTATCCCCGCCCCGGGGATAAATCTCTTTCTTATACAAATGTATTTAGATGTGCTTTGTCACGGTTTCAAGTTCTATCAGTTATCCCCGGGCCGGGGATAACTTTAGCCAGCCCATCGTGACTGATCCTTTCTGCTCTTCCCTTGCAGATCCTGAAACATTCCTTCTACGGCTTGGTTGACAAGCACTACTACGGGGGTTACCTGCTCTCTGCGGATAAAAGGGCCAGGGTTGACTATAGGAACTTCATGCACGATGATTGTCCCTACGACACCGAGAAGAAGTCATCGTCAAATGAAATGGTGGACCTCAGCCTTGTTACAAGGGCTTCTTTCGAGGGAAGCCAACCTTCTTCTTCTGCAGCCGAGCCGCAGTCCGACCTTGGAGCTGAAAGTATGAGATTGCCTCAAACTCAGGCCCCAGATACTTCTTCAGACTCTTCGAAGAAGACGGAAGGTGATGACCCTTCTAATGACTCCGACGGTGACGACCCGAATGACTCGGACTATCGTCCGGGATATCAGGCGGCGGGCGAGCAGGTCATGCAATCTCCGCTTGCATCGCCCACAGCACCATCAGCTGAAGCATCACCAGCAGGGCCGTCAACGGATGCATCACCAGCAGCACCATCGGCGGAGGCAATGGAGACATCTCCTCCTAGCTCCACTCCGATGGGTTACGAGCAGCAGAGGCAGGGGCCTGATGCCGAGACCCGACGACCTGGTAAGGAGCCTATGCCAGTGATCCCTTCAAGGCTCGCCACGACAACGACAATGCCTGTTCAATCATCTGCGGATGTTGTCATCGGATCATCGGACAACCCTGAAGCGCGTAGGCCATTGAAACGTCGGCTCGATCTCGCAGCTGAGACCACGGCTCCGAGTCAGCCATTGGATGGGGCGTCTTGCGCCATGCCCTCTTCTACTGTGGCGCCTGCGGTGGACACAACCCCTCAGAGTAAAGTTCCTACCAGACGGGGGAGGCCAATCTTTGCACTCGTGGCGCCCACCCACGTATTCATTGATCTCAGTGACGACGAAGGCACTGAGCCGGCAGATGAATACTACATCGTGGATGTCCCAACTCCTGAAGGCGAAACCATCGAGCTCCCGACGTCGACACCTTCGAGCACCCGTCGTCGTAACTGGCCTGTTGATGACTCTGACCTGGCTTCTCTCGATGATGGCATGCCTGTGAAGAAGGAGAAACCTGTCGTGGTGTGCAACCCCTCTACTGACCCAGTGGCGAATGCAGAAGGAGTTGGGCCTCCTCCAGGTGCTCTGGGTGTGAAGGTTGAGGAACACTTCCTGGCAAACAACAGGAGGCTAGCCGAAGAGGCCAGATTGAACAAGGAGAAGGCTCAGAAAGAAGCAGAGGACGCAAGGAAGCTCGCAGAGGCTAACGTCGTCTACGAATGGCTGAGAAGTGGCACGCGGATGCCACCCCACGTTGCTGCAATAATCGCAGGCGAGCATCCGGATCTTCCTTCCACCTCGGGCGGCCCAAGTTCCGAGCCTGCTGCAGATTATCCCCGGGCCGGGGATAATACTGCCACCACCACCGCGTCTGTACCCAACAGCGAGGTGGAGCCCTTGCCGCTGTCCTCGGGCACGGCCACACCAGATTATCCCCGGGCCGGGAATAATCTTGCTGCGTCTGTCCCCGACGCCCAGGCGCAGCCTATTACCTGGGAGAGGGAACCTGAGCAGGTCGTTTCTGACCCTCTTGCTGTTTCCGATCAGCCCGATGTCGTTGCTGAATCTTAGGCTGTTGCCGATCAGCTTCCTCAGTCTGGAGATTATCTCCGGCCCGGGGATAATGCAGACTCTTCTGTTGAGGTGTCCCCTCCAGCCGACGATCCTGCCTTGGGTCCTGATTCATCGAGTGTGGCACCCGCTGCTCCAGTGGTTGAGTCTGCTCACCCACCCGATTCTGGTCTAGAACTATCTCAGTACGACCAGCTAGTAAGTTATCCCCGGGCCGGGGATAATGCGGAGCTAAGAGTCGAAGTGGAGGAAACCAATCCTGAGCCCATCGCAGCGCCGGCATCCAATCAGCAAGAGTTTGCGAGCACTCCGGCGAGGACTCTGGACGTCGCCGATCGAGCAATTGGTGGACTATTCGTCTAGCCCGACCAACGCGATTCAACCGCAAGAGCCACATGACAACGTAAGTACTTTCACCCTCCCCCCCACGACTGCAATAACTCGTCGTCGTCACAACCGTCATGATTTTGTTTGTCTTGGCCTTAAACTAAACCGATTTGCTTGCCTGAACTTCACTTATTCGTCTATTTTCTCCTGCAGGAGATCGACGACCCTTACTCGTTATGATTTTTCTGGAGTTGTCAACGTTTGCTGTGGCGGGTCATGTATTATAGAATTTCGGTAGTATTAGTATCCAACGTAGTGTTTCGGTCAAAGCTGACAAACACATCCCTTGTACATGATCGATGTAAATAAATTTATTTTTGATATCAATATTTTTGCCTTCAAGTTGGAGTTTCATTTGATTTTCCTCAATGTCTTTCTCAGTTCACCTCTGTGGGATTCATTCTGCGCCCACGGGCCGTGAGATTGCTTCAGAATCCGATCGATCTGGCCCCAATGCCACGGATGCAATGCATGCCGTCATTGTGGATTTGCTCAGATCGCAGTGTCTCTGCTTTCAATTAGGTATCCTCAACATTATCGTTTCCTTTGATGCCAGGTAGAATTGATTTCCCAATTTGAGTGTGTCCCGCGGCTGAGGTCTGCACTCGGGCAGACGGCGCCGCCTCGGTGGTTGAATGCCGTCCTCGACATCAACGGGATACTTTGTCAGTGTGTGCATCTGCCATCGCTCGGGAGGAATTCTCCCATGTGCTCTCCTGGGGACCGGCTCTACGTGCCGGACATCCTAGCGAAGGTGCCCCAAAAGGCGGTCTTTTGCCGTCCGGGAGAAAATTTCTTGGACACCATGTCCGCCCATGTTGCGAGGGTTGTGATATGGAGTTCGATGAAGAAGTCCACTGTTGAGGCCGTTATCGACTACCTCTTCAGTGGACTTCCTAAGCCTTTTGAGATCCTCGGAGAAGAGTCTTGTGGATTGGTTGAGGTTAGCAGAGGTGTCTATTTGTCGTACCCGACCAATGCTCAAAAGAGGATATTTTTGAAAACGTTGTCCTCTGCGGTGTTCCCGCTTAGTAACGGTGCTGTTGTGTTCGGGTTGGATAACACTCTCCTCATAGACGACAGTCCTGAGAAGAGTATTTGCAACCACACCGGAAACGCCATTTTCCTCCAGCCTTGGACAAAATCTAGCCGGGCGGAAAATACTCTGTCCGCCGTGCTTACTCCATGGCTACTCGCTCTTCTCGCCACTTGCAGGCCTGGGAATCTTTGGTCGTATGTAGACAATCATAGGATTGGTATTCCGCCTATCAATAAGTATAGCAATTTAGGGAGGTTTATTTTAGATGGTATGGCGCAGTCGCATAGGAACTTAGGGCGTACTTACGAAACTCCTTCATTTCCTAAGTCATTGTATAGATGACGGTTAGGGTGCTCTGTATTCCTTTTTGAGGACCCAGTAGATAAATATGTAAATGGGTTGCTATCGTATGAATAAGGTTGGTTTAAATAAAGAAGCCGATTATTGAATCATCTTTTATGTACCACATCGCAATGTGATCAATTTTTATTACGTCATTTGTGGATGCTTGTTCACTTAGGATTGATGCTGATGATTGTTTTTGCTGTATGACTCTTTCTTTGTTGTTAGTTAGGATGTCATTTTTGCCCGGCCCGGGGATAATCTTTTGAAGTATTAGCTTGTATGCATTCAGTCTTCTGTTCTCTTTATGTCGAATTTTATTTCACTGGTTGTTTTCTTCTTATGTTCTTGTATAATTTTTGCTTGTGATCATGACGTCAGTTCTCCCCGGCTTGAGTTATCCCCGCTTCGTGGATAACTCTTCCATGTTTCTTGAGTTATCCCCGCTTCGTGGATAACTCTTCCATGTTTCTTTCCTGACCGACTCCTTGCATTTCTGGGTTTGTTCTACAGGTCAAGGTGCCTTCCACCCTCGATGAGTCCGATGAAGAGAATGATGTCTCCAACCAAACCTCCGTCCCGGAATGTTCTGTTTCAGCAAGTGTTGCCGCCTCTCTCGCGTCGAGGCATTTTGATATGTTCACGGCTACGGACGCAGCATCCGCAACGATGGATTTTACAAGAGATAGTGTTGATGACAATGTTGTTGACAGCCTGCCGAGTCGTGGTCCTGTTTGGACTCCGGTTTGCTCTCCGTCTCCCCTGAAGCGGCTTCGTACATCACCATCGCGGAGGCGCTCTATGTTGCCTGATGCTCTTAATTCGAAAACACCTCAGCGGCAGCTCTACTCCGGTGTGGGTGCTATGGACGGTCCATTGCGAGATTCAATTGTTCCTCCTTCCACCATCAATGTAGGTGGGTCGTCCAATACATCACAACCCGCGATCCAAGTCAACAATTACAACAGTAGCAGGGCAACAAGATCCCTTGGCGGAGCCCCGCGACAACTGCGTTCAATGGGGGATTTCTTGCCTCTTGCAAAGCCACTAGCATCGCGCCCCCCACCATCAAGGCGAGCTTCTTGCACACCCCGGCCGTATCCTGCGTATGGAAAATCGGCAGCTCCTTCATCCTCTCGTCCTTCGCGTTCTCTTGACTCCCTTCGTAGGCGTGATGGGGAATGTTTTGACACATGGTTTGCCCGTCGGAGTGAGACTTTGGGTACAAATTGCCTGCCAAACTCTCGTCGCAATGATCTTATTCGCGCGCTTATGAAGCAGCACGAGGCCGAAGCCAAGCTGAATGGCTCTAAGTCTAAAGAGACACAGCCTTAATGTTCCTACTTTCTGTTCTTTTTCCTCCAATCTGATATCCTTCATCAGCGGAATATATTCAACATATAGTGTTTCGCATTTTCGTGGAACCTAGTACATTATAGATATCACCACTAGTTAGTTGTGCTTATTGAGGATTATCCCCTTCCTTGACTATGCATTTATAGCTCTGATGTGATTAGTATATTCCTCGTATATTCCTCGTATATTCTACAAACATTCTTCTAATTACTCTTTCTTTAGTATTATTAAAGGCACATCATTTAATGCCTCTACATTCATTCTCTTATTTCATTCTTTTACGATATAAACCAATGTCAAAATATAGTGTACACTTGTACAATTGTACGTATTCTTCATACTTCAATACAGCCTTTACCATGTTTTCCAACTATTATCTCACTCGAATCAATTGTGACTTCTCATGGGAATTAATGTGAACATGGTTCCTATGTGATTCTTTTCTATGTATTGTTCAATGTCTATTTTTAGAAATATTAAATTGCCGAATCGATCTCTAATTCCTTCTATTTATAGTACGATCTCGTTTTCAAGCCTTTTGCTTTGTGATTGGACCCTTCAAATCGTTCTGTTTGCTTAGCATGTGAATTTAAATTTCTTCATTGAAAATACTTCAACAACTTTTTCCTTAGCCCCCTTGCGTCTGTGTTTTTCAACATCTCAATATGTCCATTTTGTCTCAAAATAACGAATATCCCCTTGTGTTACCAATGTGTTCCGTTTCAAAAAATACTTAGTTAAGCCATGGGACTTCTCTCTGTGTCTAGTGATGATGACTTAATTACATTTAGAGCAACCTCGATCGACTATGCTAGGATGATACGATTTATGACATCGAGTGCATGGTTCTCAACTTCCTTGTGCAATGCCTTTCTTGTAGAAATTGAGAGTTTTGACCTTCTTTGGAGCAGTGGTAGTGGTGCGCCGTCACACGAAAAAGGTGAGTTTAATATCCTTGGAACCGGATGCGTTCTGATTATTCATTCACAAGGAAGTTTGAAGTGCGGAATAATATATGCAATATCACATAGTAGTGAATAGTCATTTCAAAGTAAACATGCTCAGGAGTCAGACTCCGAGGCGCTCAAGTCCAAGTAGCGCTGCACTCCCGGATAATACCGAGGCCACCAAGGAACAATATCCGGGGAGGAGTCCGACGAAATTGTGGCAAAAGCCTCTACTAGGCCTTCTGCGTATGAAGGAAGTCTAAAAGATATTGGAGGACTAATTTGAAGCGACGAGATTCTATCAAATACACTCTCTAAACTGCACAAGAACCCACACAACATGATTAGAATAATAAAAAAAGGATTTATCAAATACAAAAATCAACCAAACACTTGAATGCTACTCACAGACTCCTTCGCGATGTACAGCGCGGATCGGAGATTCGTTGTCGTCACCGCCTGCGTTTGATGCCATCGGTGCGCTTGGTGGTGGCAGCGCAAAAACGGTGAGTGGCAGTAGAACCTCGTTGTAAATCTCGCTGTCCCCCTCGAGAGCGAGAATGTTGCAGTTCAGTGACCAAGCTGCCTGTACTGGTGCGCCTAGGGTCAGACAAGAAGTAAAGTTAGTTACACCCTTCGAACTCAATGACCCATTTTAAGAAGGAAAGATGCAATTTACTTCAGGAATTTCATCCAATTACTTACCTGTTGCAGCTGCGAAGTCCATTACAAAGCCCTGCTCATGACACATCCCATAAATGAGGGGCTAGAAGAAAAGTTCAATGCGTTGTTTCGGACCCCGCCATGGCTTGCTATCCGACTTCATTCCAAGAATACTGTGCTTATCGATGGCGTTGAATAGCATGTCTTGCTTGTTCAAGTCAAGGGCTTGTGTAGATGGATTGAGCTTGATGTCGAGCTGGGTAGGCTGACGTTGACAAAAGATGGAAGCATAGAACTGTCAGCTGCAATCATGGTGTCGATGGCAATTGACAAGGACTTTCCCGAAACAGGACCTAGGCCAGGTTTCTTCTGTAGAGAGCCGCGTCCATTATGAGCAGGAGTGCTCTCAAACTAGTCCTCAATGGACGTATTGGCGTCGACGGCACGCTTGGCCCGTTTATCGTCTCCAGCAACAGTGTCCTTCGGCTTCGCTAGCTGTTCGTTGTCAAGCATCGCATTCTGTAGGGCGGCAGCAGGTAGGGCCACAACGGGAGGAGGGGGTTTGCGCTTACGCCGACTCGTGGTGGTCTGATTGTCGTCTAGGATGATGATTGGCTTCAACTTCAGAAGCTCGGGCCCGAGTTTTGAAAGCAGCTCTTCTTCAAACTCAGAGAACATACCCTTAGGCATGTCCATGTACCAACCACATGATACATAGTGATGTTTCTTGTATTCCCTCAATTGCGCAGCAGTGTACATGCATTTATTATCGCTCGTGTTTCTGTAGTTGACGAAGCTTGTTGGAGACTTCGTAATAGCCTTCGCGCAATAGAAGAACGTGCTTCACATATCGGTAAAGGACTCTGGAGGAAGCCTTCTCAAAATTAGGCTGCTTCTCAGGAGGGTTGTTCTTGTAAACACCCTTTCCTCCTCCTTCCTTATTCAGCTTCTTGTCTTTTATTGATAATTCCCTATAAAATGCATTTTTCCACAATGCGATTCGCATCCTCTCGACATACTCGGTGACTGTGTTAATCGGCTCGTCTACACCCGGTGGGTTGTAATTTATCTTTTGCTTACCCATATTCATCTCATCCGCAAAATCCTTTGCAACAACAATGGATAGCTGTAGAGCCCACATCAGAAGAATCGTCAATGGAACCATGGCAGCAATATGAGTCCAAACATGATTGCATAGTGGTTGGAATGCATACCTAGGACCACCACATCGCCTTGTTTAAGAAGTTCAGGTACATTTGCTCACTGAACCCAAGCTTGAGAAAGTGCTGATTCTCGCGAAACTTGGGCGGCTTGTTCCAGAGCTCCAACCAAAGCAGCTTCGTGTCGAGGTCCATCGTTAAGATCGGGAAATACCATAGCTTCTCTTGGGACATCTTGATCTCCCGAAACGTCTCGTAATGCTTGTTCACGAGTTCTAGGAACCTAGGAGTATTGTCGGGGTGGCAAATTGGTAACTGCTTCTTTAACTCCTTCAATAGCGTAGTTTTCTTCTCTTGCACACGTTGGTTGACATCATCATAGATACTTGTTGCTGTAAACTTGCAAGCTTTGCAATCACGCGTGAAATCAGAGGCAGCCTTCGCTGCTTCTTGAGCAAACTCCGTCTGCAAAACCTTCCCAAGTAAGTTGAGCATTCCATTTAGCTCCCTCATCAGTCAAATTCAGTGAATCGTACCTGGTACAAGACGTTGCAAACTGCACTGGCGGTGAGCTTAAACCAGGTCGACTTTGTAAGGTTTTTGAGGTTGGACGCAGCTTCTTCCTCTGGTGTAATTAGGCCTTTGAAGTACAAAACGCCCTGCCGCCCGATCCTCTGTACCCGGTAGAGCTTGTGCACCAAGTTCAACCGAACATGACTGTTCTCGACTCGCCTGCGCATACAACAAAATAGATGATAACATAATGTTATTGCAAGTCACCTCTCACATTCGGCTTCCAGCACGAGGTCGAATACGCACGCAAGCTAGAATGCTCGGGCAAGTTAGAGTACACACTAGGCTATGTGACTTACCAGTTTATTTTGTCGAGTGCCGTTAATGCGGTCATGTTGTCACCTTTAAGGTCTAGCAAGATACAGTCGACCCTGAAATGCCATGATGGATCATGGAATTTCTCTACGTTGATATATGGGTACCAGGCCTCCAACCGGTGGTTTCCATCCGAGACGTGAAACATTTTATTCGAAAATTTCTGAAGGTCTGGATCAACTTGCAAGAAATCTTCAAATTCGGCATTTACCTTCATCCAATTAGGGCTCCAAGAGGCGACCATTTCTGAAGTCACATCCACTGTCTTCACCTTGCCTGACTCTTTGTTGTCGTTCTCGATCGCGACGTACAATACTCCTTGACCTTCTACGTAGCCGACATCTCGAAAGTGATCTTGGAGCGTGTCTATGTCGCATTTTATTGTTGGCTATACAACAGGCAGCCCCAGCATCCGACAAAGCGGGATACACATCCGGGATTTGTGAACCGGTTGAAAGCGCAACTGCTGAATTTTAGAAACACTCTTTGCAGCTTCGGAACTGACAAGGTTGTTCACTTCCCTATTTACATCAGCCTTCGATAGCACATCAGCATCCGCTGGTTCCTCACCTTCGACCTCGAGAGCGGGGAGCTCGTCGGGAGGAAATCCTTGATCGGCAATGTCGGGAGGAAATCCTTGATCGGCAATGTCGGACTCCTTTGCGACGTTGCCGTCAGCATCCTCCATGGCGACATCACCAACCACACCTCCATTTGCAAAACAACACATTCGAGTTGGAACAAAATTTGATTGATCGAGTTACAAGGACGTTAAAGCAAAACCAGGAATCCTCGGCAAGGCTAGCAATGGTGCAAACAGGGCAACTCTTGATTGGCTAAGGCGGCAAGCAGGGAGACTCCCGACTCTTGATCACCAATGCCGGGGCAATGCAATCAAGCAGGGGTCCTCGGCAAGCAGGGGTCCTAAACAAGCAGGGTCCTCAAAAAACGTCGGCAGCTTTGTAGGTGAGAGCCAATGCCGATACTCTGCCATTGCTGAGTGGCAGTAGAAACTTGTTTCCACAGTGTCAGCCGGGGAGTGCCGGCGCTTCCGACGTACTGCCCGCACTGTCGAGGTCAACGCCGCCTCCGGCTAAGGCTCAAAAAACACCGGCAGTTCTGTAGGTGAGAGACGCAATGCCGATACTCTACCTCCCAGAGTGGCAGCAGAAACTAGTTTCCACGGTGTCCTCGTGGTTCCACGGTGTCCACGGTGTAACGACTCCCCACTCTAAACGGCAATGCCGGCGCAAGGCAGTCAAGCAGGGGTCCTCGGCAAGCAAGGGTCTTTGGCAATGCCGACAACCAGGAATCCACGGCAATGCCGGCAATGGTGCAAACAAGGCAGCTCCGGATCAGCTAAGGCGGCAAGCAGGGCGACTCCCGACTCCGGATCAACAATGCCGGGGCAAGGCAGTCAAGCAGGGGTCCTCGGCAATGCCAGCAACCAGCAATCCTCGGCAATGCCGGCAATGGTGCAAATAGGGCAGCTCCGTTTCTGCTAAGGCAGCAAGCAAGGCGACTCTCCACTTCCGATCGACAATGCCGGGGCAAGGCAGTTAAGCAGGGGTCCTCGGCAAGCAGGGGTCCTTCGCATGCAGGGTCCTCAAAAAATGCCGGCAATTCTGTAGGTGAGACACAATGCCGATACTCTACCTCACCATAGTGGCAGTAGAAACTTGTTTTCGGCACTACTAGAATATGTGACCAAATTGACAACTATGTGTTGATTGTGTTGTCAATTCGGACTGATTGAGAACTGTACTTGCTGATTCGGCATCGACGGTTGCAAAATCAACGTACGAGTAGTCTGTTTTCTTTTTAGTCAATTTGGACGTCCTCCATCTTGTTTTAGCATGCCACGTGGAAGACCTCGTCGAGTGTTGGATATAGTTCTTTGAGGCACTATTATTTGGAGGGAGGTTGTAAGACATTCATATGCTCTAGTATAATTTATTGCATTTAATCAAGGGGGACCTCGAATGTAGATTGATTGCCAAGTATAATTGACTTGCATGTTTGTAGAATACAAATATTCATTGCAGATAGAACTCAAATAATAGAATCCCCATTCCTTGGACATTGTAAATATTTCAAAATTTGTAAATGGTCACTGCAGTCTACAATGGACCTATTCACATGTGTTGGAATGAGGATACTACCTACTTCTAGGGTATGACATATTTAGTAGGACTTTAGAGATATTTTGTCCTGCTGAAATTATAGCAAAAATAACAACTCTAGTTTACAACACACCGTTATGCTCAAAGAACGAGAAAATGATATCCTGTAATCTCAAAATTTCCGAAGTAGAAATTTAACCACTTAGCTACCAACTCCTATCAAGTAATCGATGAACTAGTTCCAGATACCAATTGTGGTATCAGTAGGCTTCCAAGAAAAACAAAATAGCCTAAGAATTGAGCTGTGCGGACTATCCATTAGAAGTGACTGTCTCTCCATGCCGGACTGTTCTTGAATATCCAAGAAATAATACATAAAATTATGTCTCCTTCACGTCATTCTTCCCATCTGAACAAAGAACACATCATTATCAGCTCAACAAAAACATATATGAGAATAAAGGACATCCACAACTAATTGAGCTTCACCAAGTTCCAATCAACTGGGCTGCGCATTTGCTAAACAAAGATGATTTATGACATAAAAATTCATCATGTCCACCAAGTGACACGGACCAACGACGTTGTCCGCAAAGATTATACACCTGCCAAAGAAATCTAGAGTTTAGAGTGGAAATAAAATGATCAATTTCTTACATTCTCTTGTTGTTCAGATGATGAGCACGAGGTGGATGCTGAAGCACTCGTAGGAGAAGCACTGGAGTTCAACCTGGATTCAACCACAGAAGTTGGGTTAAAGCAAACATTAAACGTGCGATTGGAGTCAGATAACATTGTTGCTTTGAACTCAAATACGTCAGGCGGAGCTGATACAATGGTGGACGAAGAGGTTGCAATAGAGGGTGTTAACCCACCTTCAATTCCACTGACTGAGAAGGAAGTTGAAGTCGAACTTGACGAGATTGTGGAGAAGGAGTCGATTAATACTGGGTCTGCAATTGAGGCTTTGCGATTCAAACCAAAGTCCAAATCTCGTTTAAACATTCCATTATGCAGGTTGAAAGGGTTGACTGTTGTGCGTCCAGCCATGAAGAATGATATTCTTCATTTACAACGACATTTTGTCCACGGAGGGTACCTGGAGGGGCATGGAGTGTTCTACGTTGCTTTGGAGAATGACAATGGTGAAATAGCCGACGTCACCAGTGAAGTTAAGGCATCATGGAGTGATCATTGGCACACAATAAACAATAACTTCGAGAAGCAATTGCGCGATGACGCTGACTCGGCACAATTTTCAAACAAATTGTTCCACGTCTGGGATGGCAATCATAGGTTGCAAGCATGGATGCCTATCATCAACAACAAGCATGGCGATGATCTTCACTGGCATTACGTGGTGGACTGTATTCTTCTGGAAGTTAAAGGCAAAGTGGTGGACACGTTATCAATTCTTCATGATATAAACTTGTAAGTCATCAATGTTGTGTTTTTCGTTGAGATATATAGTGTAGAAATGGGAATGAAAATCATTTCTCTTTGCTATGCAGGCGTAATGAGAAAAGCCATGTCAAACAGAATTTGGTTCACAAATTATATCGTGACAATCGCTTGGTCAAGCCTCTTGTGGCTTTCAAGGATCTCCTTTCGGAGAAAGAGTACAAGAAATGTGAAGTGAAGACTGTGAGTACTTGGTACACACTCACAATCCCGCTTACTAATATCCTCTACCAGGTATGTGCATTCTATGCCTTAATCTCATTTCGTAGCGTTTAATTTTGCTACTCTTATTTTGTAAATAATCCTTCGACTTAATGTGCATTGTTTCATGCAACAGCAAGAGATTGCAGAAGCGGCATCAATCGCTGCAGCCAACTTTGAGAAGCAACATCCAAACAAAGACGACTGGACTGGACAGGAAATACACGACTTTATCAACAAGGCAGTTGCAAAGACGAAGACTGCCTTGGAATCTGAGTTACGGAAACAACTTCCCATTTGTGCCAAGAAATACGACGGTAGATTCTTAGAGCAAGTGAAGATTCACTACGAGCTTCTTGATCCGCCCGAGATGCGTTTGGAGAAGTTGTGGAGCATGGCTACTTCTGCCATGAGCATTCCAACTAAGCTACTTTGGTTGGAAAGGTGGAACCGATCACCACGATCAAGAGAAGATTTGAAGTTCCCTAAACTTCCTTTTAATGATAATCAATTTAATTTGTTTTTGCATAAGGCGACTTTTTGGTCTCAAGTAAGTGATATTTCTTTTTTATATATCAAATTTCAATTTAGCTTCTGTGCCCGCTTCTAAATTTGCTTGCCAATTTGCTTTGTACTCAGTCATATCAATCTAACTACTCATTCTATTATCTTCTTGGTCCAGATTGCCGAAGATGCTATAACGCGTCTCCCCACCACTCTCAGTGAATTGAAGGTAGTGGTGGATTACCATCCACCTGGAGGCGAGCCGATCCTCCAATTCCATGAATATGTTGAGCAGATGAGATGTCGGTTGTGGACACCTGCATTCTATAGGGAGTTCAAGAAACTTCCTGACAAAGAAAATCCAGTTGGAATTCACAAGAATTATAATCCAGATCAGCAGCTCGGCTTCAAGGAAGCTGTAAAACGGATTTTGTAACGATATTTCAAGCATGTTCTTCTTCCAGCTAAGGTTTTCTCACGCCTTTCGTTTCAATTTGCAAACTACACCGATCTGACAGACGAGGGTACCATGCTCACACCTGGAATTATCTCCATGTATGGGCCTGAGCACTTTGTGGAGTGTGGTTGGTATTTAGATTGCCTCCGCAATAGATGCTCAAGTTGGGAGGTGGAACTCCGATGCAAAGTTGATCCTGCATTTCTTTAGAAAGAAGTGGTAGATTTGGACGACGGTCAAGAGACAGCTGCAGCAATCAAGGAGAAGAAGTCACGGACTCGTAAACGCAAGACGGAATCAGCCACTGAACTCAGTGTTCAAGTAGTTCCAACAACTCGCCCTACTTCTCTCTCTACTGAAGCGACACAGACTCTAGCAGGATTCTCTACAACCACTCAAGCTTTGCAGATTGAAGAATCACCAATTGAGAATGACAGTATCGCAGCACCTGTGACAGCGCCCGTACCTCTGCGGCGGAGTGCGAGACGGTTTAGGGATGATGAGGAGGAAACAGATGAAGACTGTGCGGTCATCCCTGCTCCGAGGCCAATATTTGTGCCACCTCCAACCTACGTTGAGTCAGGGAGCATTTGAAAACGACCAAGACATGACCACGAGGATTCCACTGTTCCACAAATTCGACAGCTCTCTTCTTCACTTCTTGGAATGATGGTGGATCCTCAACCAACACATTCCAAAAGTACTTCAAAGTGTTTGATTCCCAACGACTTCTTTCTTAGATTGATGGAGTTAAGAAGCTTGAACAAACCGTGGCCAAAAGAATATATGGACATGAAGGCATTTCTTGTCCAGGTAATTTCTAATTTATACTTTGGATATGAGAATCCATTTCTCTGTTGTTGTATTAATATTGATTGGTTAATTTCAGGTTGTGCAAGGGAGGTCCCTCCATTTGGATGGTAAGCTTATAGTTGCAGGTGACGATCCTATCATGGCGGTTGATCTAATCATCGCTGATTATCCTGACGGTATGAGAGTCCCAGGAGTATCTGATCCGCCACACGCTGTGCCAAATTGGAACGCGCAGAATATATCGTTCTTAAAGTGTGTCATGCAGTTCTCTACGAAGTTTCTTCATGATGACGGTGTTATGCTTATATTCTACCCGAATTCAACGACAATCAAAAAAGAGATTATGTCATTCTTCAAACATTACAAGCTCAAGATCTTCAACGAATGGAATGTTTTCCAGACTCTCCCGCTTGCCAGTCACATGAATCCCTTAAAGACTGTGGGCACCAAATTCACTGATATTCATTTTTCATTTTCATTTCAATATAAAGTTCTAATTCCTATTTTCATTTATATTTTTCTACATTTCTCATTTTGTTCCTAACACTGCTAGTTTTCTTGCAGACCAACATGTTCAAGGCAATTATACTTGTTCGTTCACTTGATAGGAAAGTTGCAAGGCAGCCACTTCCACTCCTAATTAACTCTGACCCGTATGTCCCTGATGTGGACCTTCGGAACAATGAAATAATTTACAATCTTCAGTCCAAAGAGAGCATTATTTGCAGGAAATCTGATGGCAAACCTTGGCGTGGAGCAAAACAAAAATCTGAGCTGCTTATAAAGACAATAATCCATGGCATTTGCCCAGCAAATGGCATTATAGTGGATTTCAAGGCTGGAGTAGGTAATTCCCGCACTTCATATACTTTAAATGACTTTTCTTATTCTCTGGAAGGTACCTTTTTAAGCTAATGATTCCTATGGCAGGTGCTTTGGTCTCAGCAGCCATGAGCTTGAATCGAAATATCTTAGTAATGGAGAGTGATTCGAAGCTTTTTGATGAGGTGCTTGTACCACTCCAGTCAGAACTACTTCAGACACCAGGTTCACATGAACCTCATCAAGGAGCAATAGAGACTGGTGACATGGATGAATCCCCGATTGCCGACGCTCCCTATGAATCCTTCTGTAAGTAAGTTATCTTTGAGTTATTTTAATTGAACTTCTCCATGATTTAAGTATTAACACTACATTTCATGGCATTTGCAGTTGGCTGAGTCCGCAAAGAACTATCAGGGCTCTTGGTTTACTAATTCAAAGCCCTTCTTCTACGTATCGACTTCCATGTTATGCACACTCCATGGCTCATGCCTTCTCTACTTTCACATCAGACTGTGATGATGAAATATCTCCACCACCACGTTTTGATTGCAAAGTTAGGCAGTATTTCGACCTTAGTGCCAGAGAGTCTGATTCAAACTGACTAACTCGGCGGCCCTTAGAAGATTTTGTCTCCGCGGCCCTTATATTTTCCTATTATTTTCTTCTTCTAAACTTGTGGTTTCATAATTGCATTTGTTCAGAAACTCCAGCTATTTCAAGTCGTTCAATTGTATGAATTTAATTGCAATCTACATCAAATTATATAATCACAGTCATTAGAAGTCTATCATACAACTGTCATTTCAGACCAAAATTCTTCATCGAAAATTTTGAAATTATATAAGTGATAAACCATAGTCCATTGTCTTTAATTTTCATTGCACGATATAATTATAAGAATCTCAGAAGAGATTAGGTAATATAAACCCTCAATCGCCCATGTAAGCTTGAAGGGCTTGTTCTCAACTAGTCCTTCTGTACCAAGTTTTTACTCATTATTCTTATCATTGGAGTTACCTTACAATGCATTCTCGAAGTGAAATTTTACGAATCAAAATAATAAATGTGTGAGTGGTTTGTGCTTTAAAATGATAGTTCCACATAGGACTTCTTTGTTCAATTCAAAATCCTTTTATTAGCTTATTACATGTATGAAAGAAGCATCGGAATGTCAGCTTGTGAGCTTGTTACTGTCCAAGAAAATATGCCTTCGGACAACGTATTGATGGCACAAAGTAGCAGTAGCAGGCAACGTCGGAGATACAACTCCGGCAGCGTGGCCAATACAAGAGAACACGCCTCGCAATCCCTAGACCCAAAACTAAATATCTCGACTGATTGATGACGTCAGCCCTAATTTGGTCCCTCCAATACAATTTCCTAATGACCTAAACTACTAGTAGGTGCGACGAGGTACTAAATTTCTGTGTACACCACTCTATTATGAAGATGATTTTGACCTCCATTACCACGGTTTTAGGACTTCCCACGGAATTGCACACCACTTCTTTATCTTTTTTTCAAAATTTGGATATACTTTCATGACTTTCAAATGTCAAAATAGTTTATAAAAATCTGCTCAATGAGCAGAAAAATCTGCTTACAGCTCATTGATTTCTGCTCACTGCTCGCATAGCTCCAATCCTGAAAGATGCACGCACCATGGCTGCGGCGGAGACAAGATACTGGGCGATCCGGGCGTGGTGGGCGTCGGCACAGGCCACCGTCGAAGTTGGATTAGGTCACCTCGAACACTGACTTGCATTCTGGCACTTCTGATACAGGCAGTGAGGTGGCTTCATGGAATTGGTGAGTCCGCAGTCACTGTAGCAATTATATACACGTGCTTTTATTTCTAGTAAATCTGTAAAATATATTTACATTTTTACTAGAAAATATTCTACTTTTTTGAACTTTTACGTTATCAATTAATTAAATTTTCTTTAAATCTATTTTTAGATCAAACTTGCGGCGCCGCAAGTCTAAGCAGCTCTAGATATCGTGGTGAACTTCTTTTGTTAATAAGTCAAATGTCTTTGTACCTTGCAGGAAAATAAATATTCTGCAGATGAGCTGGCGGAGATGCCTTCATGTAACCTTGCGGAATCTATCCATAACAAATGGTTGCAAGCGTCCGGCAACAAGGGTGGGGACTTGTACGTTGCAGCTGTTGATGATTATGTTCGTGCTTTCTCCCAAGTAGTGGGTTACCACGACTTCAACGGAGGTGGCAAGGGTGGTACTGGACCAACATCCGAAGAACTCTTACTTTCGTGCTGCCCATAAAGCTCAACGAACCGGCGATCCATCAAGGCTAGAAGAGGCAGTTTCTGACTATCCAGGAGCTAAAATGATATGTACCCGCGACGCCCACCTTGAGGGGGCTGACGTGTTTGGATCCAAGAAATGTAAGGCTGATGTTCCAATTAGAGCTGATGATGAAACGCACAGACCTGACACCGTGAGCTACTCACGTCCTCAAATTGGGAGAAGAGTTACCCGAGCTCGTGCTGAAAATCTGAGTACTATCCATGAAGAGGATGAAGTTGAGGAGCCACCGACTAAACCAGCCACTTTTCCTGGACCTAGTATTAAACGTGTGACCGCTGTTGAGGAGACTAAAGTAGACGAGAGGCTGTGGCAAATTGCCCGTTTGAGGGAAAATTCTGTAAAGGCTTCTTGGGGTATCATGCAAAACACCAAAGAAAGATGTGACTCACGAATTATTCAAAAGGGGAGGGCGACCGCAGCTCCAAATTACACCGAAGTATGGCAGCGCCCACAAGAAGGTCCAAGAAAAATTGATCAGTTCTTTTTTTGTGCAGATGATATACAGAGGTGTGTTGTGGGTCATCGTCGCAAGTGGATTGAGCCATTCTCTCTAAGTTTGGAAAGACCCCCTATTCCTTCAATATGGCATGTTAAGATAGAAACTAACCTTATACGTGATTAAATAGAGGCATTAGATAATGGGGGATTTCGACTACCACAAAAAGAACAGCTTCCTACAAACCGCACTTTCAATAATGCTGCCCCACCAAGAGACTTGTCGCATATTCCAGTCTCGAAAAAGCCGGACTTTTTCCCTACGTCAAGAAGATCGAAGAACATGATACGCAATCCAGATATGACTTCAAAGCACATGAAGAATATTGAGTCTGCCACCTCAACGCAGGCCTGAGTTCTAAAGATGACCACGATCCCGCAGCTTGGTTTTGGGTGTATCGTAGACTTGGAGTCGGATTTGGATGCAGTTTATAGACTTTCAATTAGTAAATTCCCGGATTGCTCATGCCCAGCGTTCAAGAAAACAATTTCTGCATTAGAACGGAGAGATCCATATTGACCGTGCAAGCACCTATACTTCATCACGGTATTGGTTTGCAAATTTGATGCGGATGCTGACCTCTTCATCCATGCGGCCACTCTTAGTTTCAACCAAGTGAAGAAGATTCTAGAGGGAGGAATTCTAGACCATACTACAGACTAGAATGTCTTTAATCTTCTCATCTAAATACGCTTTATGTTAGTCCTATGATTGAATGTTCCGCACCGTATGTGATATCTTTTCACAACTTATTAAAAATAATTATACCAGTACCTACATATACAACAAACCTTGCCAATTTATCTAACTTGGAGTACTAATCACTTAGAAATAATACCATAGAAACCTCTTGACATTTACAAATTGTAATTTACTATTGGGTTTTGTAGCCCAAGTCCTAACAAATTCAGGAAATTGAAGCCTTATTTCCACGGGTTTGGTTCACTAAATCGACGGTAATAAGTCTATAATATTCAAATATTCCTGAGAATATTTGGGAATTATTCCCTAATAAAAAATATTAAACTATATTTAGAAACTTTTTTACTAAAAATACAAAGTCATTCCTAAAAATTCTAAATCTTACTGCTCACCGCTCACCTCTCAACGCTCACACGGTAGCAACGTCCAACCCTCGGGTAACCGGATAATTTCCGACCCGGTTTCCCTTCTCGGTTGAGTACTCTTTTAACTGGATACCGTTTAGTAATGAATGTTGATTTAGTTATACCTCCGTAAATCCTCGGAGGGGTCCTCCCTGTTAGTTTGAAGGGTACGAAATTAGTTCACCCTCTACCGATTGATTTAGGTGATCGGAGTTTCACCGGTTTGTTACCTAGTACTTTCTCTGTCTCTCCCAGAGTTCTTCCCTTACAACTACTGCTACCATCCGGTTCTGCCTTCCGAACAGCACGTTACTCTAGCAGTTATCCGGTTCTCTCCCTTTCTCTTGCGATCCGGACTGCAGTAAACATTATTCCACCGTTCAATCGACAAGATTTCAATAAACTTTACTTGGGACAAAACCCGTGTCCAGGTTTGCACGCAAATTCTAGTGAGGACTTCCCTCGACCGGATATTCCGTCCGGAAGGTTGGTGAACAGGTCGGTTATACTTGCCAACCCATCACCTTTGTCCAATCCGGATTACAGCGACAAATTCCACGACCAACAAACACAAACACGAACGCTCCAACCCTCCCACTCGGATCTCTTACTGACAACGCAACCACTCTAATAATCCCAACCCAGGTACTAGAACAGAAGCCACCGAATCTGCAAGGGACTTTCTGTCACTACAACCGGATCCGGACCGCACTTGCACAAGACAACCCGGAATCACACAACCAAAAGCTAGGACAAACGAGTTTGAAATGCAAGCTAAACCTTTACTCACAGGTGTAGAGAATACAAAAAGAGCCGGAGCACTCCGTAGAGGCTATAGTTAGTATCTGGGATCTTCGGAATTTCTGGAAACCCTTGTCAGATCCAAAATACCTGGAATCCGAGATTTCTGGGGTGAGTGGGCTAAACAAGCATCTACAATTTCTGCCTATGCCTAACTAATTCTAAATTTTATCTTCTACGGGTTGGCCACTTGACGAATACGAGGGCGATGACGGCAATGTCGTCTTCCTGGAGATGCCGATATTTGTAAAGGGGGTAATTTGTCCTCCGAGTATTGCTCTGCCGTATCCAGAGAGGCTTCTTGGATTCTTGTGGGGGGCGGTGGTGGCCTCTAGAGCTACTGAGTCCTCCTGCTCTTCCATGTATTTTGGAACGCCTTGAGCTTCAATGGTGGGGGACCAGTGCGGGCCTTGTGAACCGCCAAAACGGTTCACGCTTGTGCAAATTGTTTTCTTTAAGCTTTAGTCTAAGTTATTCATATTCTAATTTCCTAAATTGGGATATCTAAGCCAATTCTTCCGGTTCCCGGGAAATCTATGTCTCGGATGGAGTTTTGTCTAAATGCCCTGGCATTAATCCAGTTTATTCTAATTTAGTAATATTGATGAGTGCCAAAGTATTATGGCGTGTTTTCGGGCAGGTTTTATGCCCCATTATTATTCATAAATTAACAAATATACATGTGAGTGCTTAAAGTCGTCCTAATTAGTAATCAAGGAACTTAATGAGACCCTGCGAATGAATTTTGTCGGATGAACACAGATTCATCCGCTGAAACGGATGAACCTTGTACCCCATCCAACTAGGCGGAATTGGGTGGGGGAAGAGAGAGTAAGTTAGATTTTTGAGTATTGTATGTTTTTTGGGGAGAATGTGTGCATGATAGAGATCTAGAATTTTGAGGTTTTTCAAGTTTTTGGAAAAGAGTGTGTGCATGGTGAGGTCTAGGATTGTGTTGAGTCATGTTTTTTGGGTGTGTTGTGTGTGTTGGTGTGAATGCTGGAGAGAAGAGAGAGAAGTAGCAAGGAGTGGTAGCAGCTCCGCGACACCATCAGGAGGATTGGCGAAGGACAACGGCCGATAGCAGTTCATCGGTGCCGACCTCGGCAGCAAAGGACGAGGAGCTGATCGTGAAAGGCAGCGAAGGCGATCGACATCGCATGACGGAGCGGCACGCCAACAAAGGCAAGAACAGCACCGACACCAGCCGCCAGGAATCGGCAGTAGCTCGGCAGTGAAACGCGGGAGTCCAGCTCCGACACGCCACCATCTTCCCGGTCGGCTCCTTCTCTTGATCCATTGTCGCCATTGCAATCTCGTATTTGTATTCTCGCGACCGTTGGTGCAAATTCCAATTTGAACTTATCTTACGTCAGTCTTAGACCCGTTGCGACCATTTGAGCTGAAGCCCCATCGAGTACAATCCCACAGCATACCTTCGCTCCCATTGTTCTCGAGTGGAGCAGATTATTGTTTGCATCTAGAAGAGGACGATGCGACTGCGGAAAGCTCATCGCCGACAACATTAGAGGCCATCAATCCATCAGCCACGAGAGCGGCAAACGGCGATGAGCACAGAACGACGACGACGAAAAGAAAGCCTCACAAAGTCGACCAGTGTGGTTTGAGACGGAAGACGGAGCAACGCCGGCATAGCAGCACCGACATCATTGGAGTGAGGAAGGGCCAATCCAGCTACCTCAGCGAACCCAACAGGGATCAAAGATTGGATCAGAGCTCGTCACCACAGCACCGGGGTTCAAAGCGACACCAATTGAGGGAGCTCTTTCCTCTCACTTTTAAATTCCTTCTTACATTGCATTAGTGTTCTATTGAGTTGAAGAATTTGATAATTTGCATGTGAATTGGTATTTGTGATGGAAGGTGGTGTTGCTCTTTGTTGTCATGCTAAATTTGATTGTGTGATGTTGCAATTGGAACCATGGTAAACGTACCCGGAAGCGCTGCCCAAAAAAATGTCCAATCAATCCTAATTTGTGTCCAATCTATGAATTGCATGTTTAATTACTTGTGACCCTTCATGTGGTAATTGGGTTGCATGGAAACTAAGAAGAAAGGATTTCAACACAATTAGTTCTAGGTATGAATATGAATGATGCGCTGAAATTGTAAGGAGAATTTAAAAGGACATTGCTTGGAAGGCTAATTAGTGTTGCACTTCACCCCCACGGCCCAACTTGTGGCTTATAAACCGGCTCACCGGAATTTAGACTCAGAGGCCTCCTGTTCCATTGGCTGAGGTGTCGGCTCCTCCTGTTCTACTTGTTCTTCACTGACCTCCATTTCCACGCCTCTGGACATCGGATGAGGGTCTGACTCGTCAGCTAGATTGGTAGTAGGCTCTGTCCCCTCCCCCTCTCGTATCACATACGGGTCCTCATCCGGTTTCTGAGGTGGGTCCCTTATCACTTCCACTCCTAAGTTGGCTACATCCTCCTCCATGGGGACTCCACCCGGTTCCGGTGTTGGTTCCACCTGCCTCTCCTCCCAAGGAACGTCTGGTGCCTCCACCTCTTCCGTGACTTCGTTAATCAAGGGTGGCGTTACCTCTTGCACCTCCGGTCTTGCCTCCTTCATCTCCTCCGGTTCCGGGACAACCGTGTCCTTTGGACCAGGTGTCGGCACCTCCCTACTATCCAAAGACACCAGTTCTTCAACCGGTGCTCCAGTAGGTTCTGGTAACCCTATGGGTACTTCACTCGCCGGGTTAGCAGCCTCTTTTGAACCCGTAAGAGGAAGAGCCTGTAGGAGCTTACCGGAACTCCTTCAAACACTGGTTGACCCCCACCGAGTGCCTCCGGAGTAGCTCCGCCAATTGGGGCAACTCACTCATGCCGATCCGGGCGTCGTAGAAGGTGGCCTTGGTCTGAACCTCCGCCTCCGGTTGCAGCACCTTCTTGAGGGACTGCAGAACTGTCCGGTCGATCACCTGCAACTCCTAGAGCCCCCTCTTTTTCTCCCGGATCTCCTTCTTGAGGGCGTGTGCCTCCTGCTCCACCTTCACCTTTGCAATCTGTAGCTCCTCTACCTCGGCTTGCAGGCTCCGGACAAACTTGGGGACCCGCGCTACGTTCTGTATCCAGAACAGAACTGTGTGCTGAGAGATGGCGTCAAACATCTAGCGCGTCTCCTGCTCGACTTCATCAAGCACCACCCGGATTGATTTCAGGATGCCCTTGGTGGGGATCCGGTAAAACGGCCGGGGGAGCATCGGAGTTGTAGTCTCCGTCCCGGGAGTCGCCATGCCAGGATTGCAGTTGTGCGAGCAGTGAGCCGTGAGCCGTGAGCGATGAGCAGACTTTTAATTAGTCGTGAGCAGATTTTTAAAAAAATATTGGACACTTAGAAGTGTGTAAAGTACACTTTATCAATCTTAAATTTTCGAAAAAGGTTGAACATGTGGTGTGCAAATCCGTGGAAAAACCCTATAACCGTGTGGGCGATGGTAATAAAATATTCAGATTCCAAGAAATGGATTTATAAATATGGGGTCTATGTTGATATAACTGTGGTGTACTACGTTCATAACAATATTTGTAGGAGTAACTAAATTAGGGCTGATGTCAGCATTCTACTATTTATAAGTAAGGCGGCTAATACGGCAGGACGTGGCAAGTGTTAGCAGAGTGATTTAGGGTTTAGTGCGGTGAGTGGCACGAGTTTGACCGCTGCCAATCTTGCACTATTGTGAAATCAGTCCGTTATCACTTTGCCGCCGTGAGAGGGTCCGCCGGCACCTGATGGGGTAAGACGATATGTGTAGTGTCAAAATTATTATTTTGAATCGCTCGACGATTGGCAATTGTGGATTTATTCGCTTTTCCGTTGGAATTTTTGCTCGCAGGTGCAAATGATGCTAATGGCAAAGAAAACACTGATTTGCACTGCTTGAAGAGAGACTATAGAGAGCTTGGAGGAGGTTGATTATCAGCCAGAGTTGAATGTTATGATGTGTGTGGGATGTTTGGCGTTTTTGCAGCATCAAATTGTGCGCCACTGTCACGGACAGAATAATGTAAGAAAGTAGTGACTTTCGTGTATGAAAGTTGTGAAGTTGTAGGTCAATCAATCTGCCAGAGTCGGTGCTCACTAGGTTGGATCTGTGTAGGCGGTGGAAGTGGCTACATGCTCTTGGTGTGGACAGACAGAAAACCTCACCGAGTGTAGCTGCTGCGTACTATGCTGGTGTGCGGCTTGCATCATTCGGAACTATGGTGACGATACCCTTGAAGGAGACATGGTGGACGACATGTGCTGGGCTTGCTTCCTTTGCAACCCAGAGCATATATCAGGGCTCATACTGGAGGCGGAGTTCAACAACTAACACTTCAATAGATTTTTAGGGTTCATGGTTTAGGGCGCTGAGTGGCCCAGGTTCGAGCGAGGCATCGACAGCCTTACGCGACTACCTGAGTTAGTATTTGCACAACCCAAACGCGGGCTGCTGAGCAACTTCGCGACATGATTGGCGATCCTAGGACACGGTCCTCGTTGCGCAATTACGCATCAAGCTGAAAGATATGAGGAATGGAACATTGGAAGCACTAGGACTAACGACATGGCGAGTGCCATCAAAACACGATTACGAATCAAGGCTACGTGTTTGGCTTTCGAACTAGTAAGTGAGGACTACCATATTGTTTTTGCACTGAAGGTTTCATTACATAGTAGAAATTTGCGTTCGAAACCATGCCTGCGCCTACTAATTTTCTAAATTACATCAGCAGCTGCATCTAATGCAAGTGCCAAAATAATTCGATATATCACATCTAGTGCATGGATATGAACTTGATTGTGTAGTGCTTTTCTCCTAGATATGGACAATTTTGAACTTCATCGCAACGGTGGTAGGCTGTCACAGGAAAGAGTGAGTTCAGAAGTATAATTGAAGCATGAATACCAGAGAAAAAATATATATAAGATAAATATATAATAATCAAAATATCAAAAACAAAATGTGCTCAGGAGTCAGATTCTGATGCACTCAAGTCTAAATAGCGCTTCACTCCCGGATGATATCTAGGAATCCTAGCAATATCAGGGGAAGAGTCTGATAACACAGTACTATAAGCTTTCGCTAAGCCTTCCGCATATGAGGGAAGTGTAAACGATAACGGAGGGCTAATTTGAAGCTTGGAGAGTGTGTCAAATACACTCACTAAAGTGCACAAGCAACCACATAACATGATTAGAATATATTTTCAAAATATTAAAATGAATGGAATTTCAAGACAACGGAGTGCGACTCACAGAATCCATCTCGTTGTGCGGCTTGGATTGGTGACTCGTCGCCCGAAGGCCCTCCGGTTGGCACAGCTGGTGTGCCCGAGGATGGCGGTGCTGGAATTGTAAGTGGCAGAAGCACCTCATTGAAAATCTCACGGTCGCCCTCAAGTGCCAAAATGTTGCGGTTGAGGGAGAGCGCTGCTTGAACGGATGGGCCTGCAGTTAAGAAATTAATACTGTCAGTCATGTAGTTGTTGAGAGTAAAGGATGATGTCAATGGAATGAGAACCAACCTGTTGCTGCTCCAAAGTCAAGAACGAGTCCTCTCTCCGGACACATCTCATATATGAGTGGTTTGAAAAACAGCTCCGTGCGCTGCTTTGGACCCCTCCATGGTTTCCCATCTGAGGTCTTTCGAAGAAGACACTGATCGTTGATTGCGTTGAATAACATGTCCTCCTTATTGAGGTCAACACCGGGTGTAAACGGGTTGAGCTTAACAACGAGGGGAGTTGGCTGTCGACGAGCACTAGGCGGAAGGGCCCTCACCATAACGATGGCCTTGGAGATGTATGTCTGCACGAAAAAATACAAGTTTAGAAAAATAACACGATGCTATGCAGGCCTCAGCAGGTCTGCCGGCACCAACAGGTCGTGGTACCAGCAGGGGTCAACAAGACCGCGGACACCAAGGCACCACTCAGACATCCGCCGGCACCAGCAAGGCATCTGCCGGCACCAGCAGGCATCCGCCGGCACCACGCCGGCATCCGCCGGCACCGGCAAGGCATCTGCTGGCACCAGCAGGCTTCTGCCGGCACTAGCAGGCACCCGCCGAAATTAGCAAGGCTCGTAGGCCAGACAGCCCTTTCCAGAGGTCTACTGGCACCACTTGGGGAGCGCCGATACGAACTGGAGTAAGCCGGCACCGGCAGGGGTCCGGCGGAACAAGAGCAGGGTATGCAGGCAACAACATGGGTCAACGGTCCACCGGCACCCTGAGTTCGAGGCAACATAGCGAAACAGCCCAGGATTGACGATTTCCCAGGCACGATTACATTTACAGATAGAGAATCAAAGGCATTGCCTAGCATTATCATCAGTTATTAACAACTGAAGTATCCGCCTAACAAGACACACAAAAACACAAGTAAGCTCTTATCTTACCAAACGTGTTGGATCCGACGGGCTGCACAGCGGAAGAGAGTTAAGAATTTTCCACTCTAGCGCAATCTTCACGTTGAAATTCGCCGTAAATGTCTCTATCTTCTTTCTCACAGCATAAGAATCTGGATAGAAGATCACTATTGCCCCGTCGTCATGCAGGTACCTGATGGCAAATTCAGCAATTGTCTTCAAAAAGTTTGGTTGAAGAGAATACCAGCGAGGAATCTGGTGCTCGGGATCGGAGACTCCTGGAACTCGCATTCCATCTGGATAGTCGGCTAGCATTAAATCGACGCCTGCACGTCCAACTTCGAGAATACCTTCAAAATATAGACGGCGACCTGCAGAAACCTGTGGTGGAAATGGAACAAGCAAATGTCAAAACTCAATCGAGATACACGTCTCTGAAATGAACATTAGTGAAGATGTACCTCAGTTAGGAACGATTTCGCTTCGTCGTACTCTTAAGGAAAAGGGTCTCCAACTGACTTCACATCCCACCAACGGATGAGAGAGTCGTTGTCGCGGCCCTAATTACTCCCAACTCTTTTTCTTCAAGTAAGCCTTACTTGGTAGCGGATTCACGGCTTGCTTTGTTGGTAGCAACCGGCCACAACTTACCTAACACTGCACATGCCAAGCACACACAATGTTAGCACCATTTCTAGTCAAGGTGTCCAACCCACCTTGACTCCCCCAACTCATTACCCGGAACCCGTAAACCGGAACTCTCACAAAACACATGGGCATGCCACTTGGTGGCACGGGGCGGCCTTCCACACATGTCCAAGCTCCCAAGGGTGCTACAAATCACCCCCGGAGCTAACCGCCCTTATCCATTTTCCAACTTCCCACTAGTCCCCTTCCACTCTTGTTTCTCACCCCATTCGGAACTTTGCCGGAAATCCTCCCGGAATCCGGCACTAGTTTTCCCGGGGACTAGTTTGGAGCGGGACTCTTTCCAACCCAATGTTGCGGGATGCTCAAGAGCATCCCACAATGCCCAAGATGTAGGAGTGAGGCTTCCTTTCCATGCCTCACCTTCTTGAGCCATTCCCGGTCACTCCCGGGAACCGGCACTACTTATCACGGGGACTAACTTGGAGAGGGACACTTCCCAACCCCATGTTTAGAGATGCTCCAAAGCACTCTCTACTTTCCACAAGGTGCGGGAGTGAGGCCCCATCCCAAGCCTCACCCCTTGGAGCCACCCCGGCTCCTCAAGGCACCATGTGCAAGTGAGGAGGGAGACCACCCCTCCTCATAGTACTCTCTGGAGTCTTCGGTAGGCCCCCCCCTCTTGTGTTGAGGGGCCTTCCGTGACACACTTTTGTTTTGGAAGACCACCCGTTTTTGCCTTAGCCTCAAAAACGGGCCGTATCTTCTTCTCGGGCTAACTTGTAGCTCAGTTATCCAAATGGGACGTGCGAGCCCATTTTCGACATCAACTCTTCGAGTAGATGTCGATGGAGTCCTCACTTGTCCCAATCAAATCTTCCATGTGGGAGCTATGCTCCTCTGAACATTCGGGAGTCCCGGGAGGCAGCAGTCCCGGAGTCCCGAAGTCCCGATGCTTTGGAGAGCCATATCTCCCAAAGCATTTCTTTGCTCCTCACGAGCCTTAGCATTTTGGAAAGCTCTTGTGCAGAGCTTTCCAAAGACATGCAACATGCCGCCATCCATGAAGGACGACATTTTGAGTCCCGAAAGGCAACACTCCCGAGTCCCGGAGTGTCCCGGAACGCGCTCCAACTTTGGAGAGTCATATCTCATGACTCACAACTCCAAATCGCGCGTTCTTTGGACCCATGGATGCGTGCTCAAACAAGGTTTCCAACCATGTAAGACACGCCACCAAGTTCGTCCCGAGCACGACGCCATTGCGTGCTGTTTGCTCGGGACTCCCCTTGGTCACTTCACCTTGTCTCTTGCCAAGCCCGGGGCGTCACTCCCGGGGTCCTCTCGGCTCACCACGGTGTTCGGGCATCCTTTGGAAAGGGATGTGACATCTCACAACCGGGAGCCCCACCAACCGACAAAGAGGAATGCACATCCGGGATTTGTGAACCGGTTGAAAGCGTAACTGCTGAATTTTGGAGACGCTTACAGCAGCTTCTTGTGTAACAAGCTTGTTAACCTCCTTGGCGATATCTGCTTCGGACAAGACGTCAGCCACAGTATCACCTTCTCCACGTTCTTCCACAGGGTCCTCGAGAGCTGGAAACTCAACAAATGAATCCTGCAGTTTTGAGGGATCATTCGTAACATCCCTCTCCCTATCTGCGATACAATTCGAAACCAAATCAGTTCATTGCAATGCCTAATAAAATGAGAAGGATCCCGCTGGCACAAGAAAGAGTGAGCCGGCAGCATGAGGGGTGAGCCGGCACGAGACGTCCTCCCGAAGAACAAGCAGACGCTTGCTTCAGTAGGGTCGACCGACGAGGTGAGCTGACAGGGTCTGCCGGGAAGAGGTTAGCCGGCACGAGTATAGGGTGCGCCGGCAGCAGATGTGGTGCGCCGGCACCGGAAGGACGACGGTCTGCCATCACCCCAAGCAATTCTTGATGCAAATCAACTGGACGGAGTGGGTCTGCCGGCACCACAAGTGGTGAGCCGTCTGCAGCAGTGGTCTCGCATCTAGGCAGTGGCAGTCGGCTGAAATTCTCGACGGCAGTGGCGTTCCCGACATCATCAAATCTTAACTAATGACCGCTGCAATGAATGTGGGAGGAGAGCTGATTCGGGCGCCACTTGGGACGATGCATGACGAAGATGAAATTGGGGCAACGACTAGGATTATCAGTGCGCCAGCACAACTGAGGTGGGGTGCGTCGGGCAAGATGTAGGGTGCGCCGGCACTGCTTACGGTGCGCCGGCAGCAGAAGCCGTCTGCCGTCACCGGATGGGCAGTTTCGTTCGTAGCGAAAGTGGTGCGCCGGCAGAAGAAGCCGTCTGCCGGCACCGGAAGGGCAAGTTCCGTCAGCAGCGAATGTGGTGCGCCGGCACCTTTGGGGGTCCAACTGGATCATCCAGGTTCTCGGAAGCAGTGTACTTCATCGCATCTTGATGGACTCGCCAAAGATCAAAGTCTCCGTGTGCAGCGATTCCGATTGCCGGAGCTGCGAAGGTGCTACCTTATCATGATCATGCTGGGAGTACTCAGCCTTTAATCGGCTTGAATCCGGTTGCCACGGAAGTGGTGAGCCGAGGACGTTACTTGGGCGTGAGCGTAGAGCGTAGAGCGGAGAATTTCAGATTGGAGTGCGGTGGTGAAAACATTTTTGTGGAAAATTTTACTAAAAAAAGAAAAATTCTAAATTTATATCGAATATTCTGGAGAATATTCGAATATTCCTGACCTATTACCGTGGATTTGGAATTCGAACCCGTGGAAACGAGGGAAAAATTGTTGAAATTTGGCAAACTTCAACAACATTCAAATGACATGGAGACACTTATGGTGTGACATTACTTAAACAATTTTGTGGACATAGATAGTAATATTTTTTTTCAATGCTATATTGCAAAATATAGTCACACAACGTGTTAACTAAACGGTCTAGGGTTAAGGGCAAATAGGGAATATAGTGTGGAAAACTATGACATCTAAACTATGGCGAGCTCAAGGATGCTGTCGTAACGTGCTTTCCCGATTCGTGCCCGGATAACCCTTTTTCGTGGTAAAAGAGGTTTCCCAAACAAGAACCCGAGTATTCGTTCCACGGAGATCCTGTGAAGTGCAAGAACACAATTTCCACCAGTTAGCTAACCCGGATTTGTGCTATCCGGGTACTGTCCTATCACCCCCGTACCCCGTATCCTGTCCTGGAAGAAGCTACCCGGACAGGAGAAAGGAGGGGATTTAGTCTTTATGGTTTAGTTTAGCCTCTGTATTCACCTCAGAGGGGTTTTCCCGGATTTAAATAAGTGGGGGGATTAGACCACTGCTCCCGTTGATTAACGTGACCGGAAAGGTCACCGAGACGTTCTCTCTCCTTACCCTGTTAGGAACTTCCCTTATACCTCCCTCTACGCCCGGACTCTAGATCCACGCGCATGTCACAAAGGTTGGTATCCGGTTCTCCTATGGTCCGGTTATCACAACTCACTACCCGGGTTAGTAGATCCCGGGTTACTGGACTGGGGGATGGTGCGACTGGCCCGGAGTTCACCGCTATCACCTACAGACAGACCTGTCTACCCGGACTTCAGCGATCTAGGGGGACTCAACCGATGGTGTTCTCGGGAGTCGGTTGAGCGGCCGAATCCCTTCCCGGCCGCCGTAATCCCGAGCTACACGGACAGACCGGACCGAACCCTAAGTGGCAAGTGCCGTTCGCTAGCCGCACTCCTCCCCGTCGCCTTCTCTACCTCTCGTACTACTCTCCGTTCAAGGACGGAACCGCTCTCTCTCTTGCCCGGATAGCAAGGGTCCTCTCTCGAACTCGCAACCACCCCGACCCAAAGACAAGACAGGAAAAAGGAGAAGGACACAAATCGACACACACACACACACACACGAGGGAGATGAGAAAGAGGCGTGCTTGCACCGGGATTAGGTATTGCAAAGTCAAAAAGACCCCGAGGGAGTATCCTTCCCTCGGCTAAGTAGCGAATCCTCCCTGGCATCCCGAGAAGAGGACAAAATCTGCGCCAGGAATCTTTCTAAATCCGGCCTTTGTCGGTCCTAACGCCGTCATTCTCCTACTCGCCATAAAGGCACTAAAATCTAACCCTATCCTCGGCCGTGTGCATCCGCCAAGAACCCATTCGACCCTAGTCCTTCCCCGTCACGCTCATCCTACTTCGCACCTCGCGATCTCGGCGGTCTCAATCTTCTCGCGCTCCAACCCGGGTTGGGAGGTGACCTCCTCCTCCTCGTTCCCCGTCTCCCGGAGCACTGAGCTGTCTCTTCTTCACTCCCAAGGATCTCGGTGTCCCCCAAGGCATCGGGGCCGAGGTGTCCAGGAGTGCCTCCCGATCTCCGGACCCTCGATCAAGTCCTCGGGGATGAGGGGGACGGCTTCCGCGGTCGGCGCCCTCTCGGGAGGACCTCGCCGTCGTCGAGGGGGCTCCGGTGGGACGGTTAAACCCGGACAAACAGAGGTGTCCGCGGCTCTCTCGGTTACAGATCCGGGTGGCGGGTATCGGCCTCCTCCTCTGTCCTGGTTGGATCGTGGCCTCTAGGGCGGGAATAGGACTCTGTCCGCGGGGTCCACAATCCGTCCGGTGGAATGGGGAGGGATTCCTTACCCGGGTATCCTCCTCCGCTACCCGGAAACCTCCTCTTCGACTATCCGGGAACCTCCTCCTCGATCGTGGTATGCCCTTCAGGCTTGCCTCGGACTCTCTCGGTATGTCCTTGCCGAGGGGGTGCAAAGTCCATGTCTCCCTCGAGGTCTTCTCCGGGCTCGAGTTCGTGGCGGGGACCGCTCATCCATTGCCGCGAGGTCGGTGGGCTCTTCCTCCTCGGCCCTGGCATCCTCGGTCGCCCGGGTTGCCCCAGTGCGGGTATCTCTACAATCGCAAGGGGAGGTGCCTCCCGGGAAAAGTCCGGGCCATCTCCCGATGAGGCCTCTCATCTCCTGGAGAGCTCCTTCCATCCTTTCTGCAGCCTTCTTCATGTACGCCGCCGCCGTTGTCCCCCCCCGACCCGTTCGTGGCTACCGACCGGCGCCGCCTTCCCGGTCTTGACATCCGGCCGGGCCTCAACCGGTCGAGCCATACCCGGTGGCCGTACCCGATTGAGGCGCCCCTTTCCCGGTAGGGAGTCAACCCGCGAAGAGCCGGACGCGCGTTATCCGGGTCCGCAGCTGGGCCGACCGGATACGACTAGGCAGGATCCTGGCTCGAGAACAGGAGATACAAAGCAAAAGAAAATTCAAAAAGGTAGTGCTACCCTACCCTGTCCACTAAGCCTAAGGATGCTCCTGGGTGGGCAGGTTCCTGGCCGAGCTAACCTTACCCGGTCATTACCCGGGTAGGCCAGGATATGGGCGTTTATTTCTCCTAATTAGCTATAACTAACCGCTATCCGGACTTACGTGGGGCAAAAACGAAAAAATGAGGTTTGACAGATGCCTCTCTCCATGATCATCTTCACCTCGTTGAAATTTAGGGTAGGCGCATGGATGAAGAGGTCTACATCTGGTTCAAACTTGCATACCAACACAAAGACATAGTATAGGTGCTTGGAAGGTCTATACGGTTCTCGTCTCCGCCCTAGTTTTGCAATTGTGCTTTTAAACACCGGACAAGTGCAATCTGGTAATGCTCCTATTGATAGTTGATAAATCGCTTGCGAATCTGACTCCATGGAAATAATGCATCCAATTCCTGGCGATGGGACCATAGTGACCTTTAGTATCTTCGCCTGCATCGCACGGGCGGAATCAATATTCCGTGTGTGCTTAGAGGTTACGTTGCAGATGCGCCGGAGGTTCCTTGACTTCCTTGATTTTGGAAAGACATCTGCATTCTCCGGCACTGGAATATGTGACAGGTCCCGTGGCGCACATGCAGTGTTGAAAGTGCGGTTGAGTGGAAGTCTCTCCTTCTGAGGGAGTCGGAAACCAGCATTCTCTAACGCCTCCATCTCCGAACGTGTCAGATTTGTCCCTATCTTCACTGGCCAGATTGTTGGGACTGGGGGTTGATCTTCAGTTTGAGAGAACGGCTCCACCCACTTCCGACGAGTGCCCTTCACACACCTCTCAATATCATCGGGGAAAAAATAAAACTTCTCCACCTTCTTGCGGTGACCATTTTTAGGAGGCATCCATATTCCGGTATAAGTTGGAGAAGGTGTGGACTTCCTGTTTTGCACTATACGAGACTCGCATTTCTTCTTGGTCACTGCATGTTGTGCCCAACAGGACTTGGCTGAGGGCTCCTTCAATCGAGCAATATGCCATAAGTTTTCGTTCACTTTTGTCTCTTGTACAGCTGTTACCCGATGAATAGAGGCACCATCGGATGTGGAAGATTCGATTGGGCGTGCTTCCTCTTCGTCGTCCTCGTGAATAGTTGTCAGACTCTCACCACAACCCCGGGTAACCCTTCTGCCGATTTGGGGACGCGAGAAATTCACAATGTCAGGCCTATGGGTTTCCTCTTCGGCTCCGATTGGAACATCACGCTTACGTTTCTTCGAACCAAAAATCTCGGCACCCTCCAAGTGAGCATCGCGAGTACAAAAAATATCAGCCTCCGGGAACTCTATTACTGCCTTATTGAGAGTTGATGGATCGCCGGTTCTATGAGCCTTACGTTGTGCACTGCGAAGTCGGAGTTCCTCCCTAGACGGACCATGTCCACCTGCTCCGCCTTTGGTGTATTGATAGTAACCCACAACTCGAAGGAAAGCACAAACGTAATCAGCAAGAGCTGCCATATATAGATCACCACCCTTATTTCCCGAAGCTTGCAACCATTTGTTATGAATGGATTCTGCAAGGTTGCAGGATGGCATCTCAGCTAGCTCTTCTGCAGATAATTTTTGTTCCTGCCAGGTACATAAGTATTGATGTCAAGCTCAAAGTGTAGGAAGACGCAATTTGGTTGACGAAACTGCCTCCTAAAAATAGATTTTTTTTTTTTCTTTTTTGGACAGAGATAATAATTTACGTTAATCCCGATTTAATTGTAAAATCAAAATTACTATAACTTGAAAATTACTGTAGTAAGCATTTACTTACCAGTTCCATGAATCCACCCCACTGTCTATAGCGGTGATGCCAATACGAAAGCCATAGGCCTAGGTGGTAGAGGCCATTCTCGGAGGTGGCGTTTGAAGATGACCACCACGCTCTGATTGCCAAATACCGGGTCTCAGCTTCATCGGATGAACAAGCATCCTTGTATTGCTTACATAGGACCCTATGTTGATCCTGCAATTCGTGGACGATGTACTTCTTGGTATGAGTCTCTAATGATTGTGTCCAATGAAAGTAACAAGTACGTTCTTGGTCTTCCATGGGAATTGAAGGATCTCCGTGAGTCAGAACGATGCGCATCGCGCGTTCGATTGGCTTGAGCAATCGTCACCATAAATCCTTGGAACTTAGGCTGGGGTACTCCGTGCCTAGCCATGACGTGGTTGAGATTCCTCCAGAAGACGAGTTGAGCTTGAGTATCTTCAGATTGAAAATCTGAACATGCAATGGTAAGAATGCGTTGGTAATTGGGGTCGTACACGTGGCACGCCATGGTAGTCCATGGCTTGACCCGTTTGACATGGTCGAATATCATCCACGCATTGGAGAGGTCGCCTCCAGGCTGCATCCGGCGAACGAGGTCGACACCACTACCGGGTCCAACTTCTGACATCTTAAAAATGAAGACTTTGTCAGAATCGTCTCCTTGGCTTGGAAACATGTTGCGTTGCACATAAGCCCAGTTGCTAAGTCCTCTAAGCTTTGTGATGCCATCAAGGATGCCGAATCCGCGCATGTACTTGAAAGAGTAGATACGATTCCGCAAGCTCGAAGAGTTCAAGAGTTGACATCTATCAAAGACTGGCTCAAGTTCTTCAAGAGTTAGGTGGCCGGATTTGGGGTCATCTTCATCACGTAGAAGGATGTTACCTACTACGTCCTTGCTAGTCTCCAAGACAATTTTGGAAATTGTTGCTTGGAGGTTGCGATCAACATGCGGGTATCTTACCCCTCGCACACCCTCCTTGCATGCCACGACGCACCATGTCTAGCACAGCGGGCGCGCCCGTGTGTGGAACGCGCCCTCCCCCCCCCTGCACAGTGCACTCGCTCCCGCATGAAGTGAGGAGGAGCCATACCATTCCAGTTCATCGACGACCACCTCTACGGCCACAAACAATAACTTCTTCACACGGTCATGGGTTTATGCAATGAACCCCCGACCCTATGGCCGTCGCCTTCTATATTGATGATTTTGATGTACTCTGCTTAATTTCCACTCAAAAACCTGATCATTGCTCTTGAAAATCTGCCCATTGCTTGTAAAAATCTGCTCACTACTCACCACTCACTTCTCACCGCACGCACTGACACCACGTTGCTGCGTTACTCCTCTAGCAATCCTACTCCGGGTATCAAAGTTGTAACCACTGAATCAACAAGGGACTCCCTGCACCTACAATCGGATTCAGACCTCACCCACACACAAGCAATCCGAAATCACTCACGCACACAAGGCAAGGATACGGGTTTTTGATGCAAGCTCAACCTTTACTCACAGATGTGGGAATACAAAAAAGACGCGAAGCACTCTGCAGAGGCTCCGCTAAGTACTTGGAATCCCGGATCTCTTGGAAACCCTATCAGATCCGAAAAACCCGGAATTCGAGATTTCCAGGGTGGTGTAAGTAAGGCATCTACTATTCCGACTAAGTCTACCCTAACTAATCCTAAATTACTATCTTCTACCGGCGGTCATTGGGCGGCTCGAGAAATAGCGGCGGTGTCGCCTTCCTAAGGATGCCAATACCTGCAAAAAGGGAAAGTACTCCGCCTTATCCAGGGTGACAGCTTGGAAAAGGGTGGCCGCGGAAACTACTGAGCCCTCCTGCTCTTCCACCTATTTCGGAGCGCTTGAAGCGTCGATGGAGGAGGGGCTCGTTGGGCCTCCTGTTCTTGTTGCTGAGTCGTCGACTCCTCCGGTTTTGCCTGCCCTTCCCTGTCTTCTATCTCCTTCCCTTGGGACCCGGGTGTAGGTCAAATACCTCGGCTTGACCGGTGGGTCCGGACTCTCCCCCTGCTACATTTGCATTCGGGTCCTCACCCGGTTGCTGGGAGGGGCCGACCTCCACTCGTATTGTATCCTAGCCCTTTGCAGATTCGGATGCACCCACTCTTTCCGTGATTTCACCTCTCCGGGGTGGTGTTGCCTCTTGCTCCTCCGCTCTCTCTTCCTGCACACTCCCATCTCCCTGAGTTACTGGACCCTCCGGAATAGATGACGGCACTTCCTCGAGCTCCATCGGCACTGGTTCCTCTGTGGCCGCCTCTGGGGGTGCGGATGTCTCCTCCTCCGGAGTAGCTGCGTCCCTCGGATCAATGTGAGGTAAGGCTTCCAACAACCTACCGGTAAGCGTCCGGAATTCCTTCAAGCATTGGTTGATCCCCACCAAATGCCTGCGGAGTAGCTCTGCCGATTGGAGAGACTCACTGATCCCAATCCGAGCGTCATAGAAGGTCGCCTTTGTCTGGGCGTCCGCATCCGGTTGCAACACCTTCAGGAGGGATTGCAACACCGTCCTGTCAATACTCTGTAGATTGCGGATGACGACGTCCTCGTCTCGCACAATCCTCCTTAGTGCCTCCACCTCCGGGTGCACCTCTGTTGCCGAGAATTCCAGTTCGCACTGGACTCCTATGGAGGTCTTCCTTTTCTGCTGAGTTCTTAACACCAATTCCACCTTCTCGGCTCGCAGCTTCCTCAATTCCTGTTGCCATTCTTCTGCGATATCCGGATAGCGTTCCACGTTGGGCGTCCGGAACACTCGCTCAAGCCGTTCCAATGAAGCGAACAGTTGTCCATTCTCCTGCTCTACCTCCTCAATGGCGAGCCGGATGGGGTTGAGGATACCTTCGCTGGGTATCCGGTAGTAGGGACGCGGGAGCACCGGTGTGGTGGTTCCCGTCCCGGGTGTCACCATCCCTCTGTGGGATGACTCCGGGACTGTTCCTGTACCTGGAGTTCCGGAGGTTGGGGCCTCCTTCGGCTCCAGTAGGTGAACCCAAGGAGGGGTTGCGTCCTCCGGTGCTGTGAGTAGTCTCCGTTTCACCTCGGGCCTTGGCAAACTATCCGGTTTTGGCTTTACCACCGGGATGGGCTCCTGCTCTTGCATAGGTGTCGGATCCGGGCTTGACTCCCTCTTCTCTTCTGTGGCCCTGGCCTCCACCGGACTAGCCAACCTCCTTCTTTTCCTAGTCTTGAGCTTGAGGTTTAGTCGTCTTCTTCCTGGGGGTCCCGACTCGATGGGTGATACTATTAGCTCCATCCCGGTAGTGTTAGCAAGTTGGGCCCCCGAGCTGGAGGCCTCCGGGAGTACATGAGGGAGACGGATAGGAGTTCGCATTCTACCGCATCCGGTGGTAGCCTTCCTCCTAACTCCCCGTGATGGTCCTGTACGCCGGGGAGGGGTCTCTTCCTCCTCGTCTTCTTCCTCTTGATCATCCTCCTCCTCGGATTGATCACCGCCAGCCTCGGCCACCTCTTCAGCTCGTCTCCTCTGGGCTCTTGTCCTCCGGACGAGCGGGGTGTGCTCTTCCTCTTCTTCCTCTTCATCTTCTTGCTCCGCGCTAGGCATGAACAGAGAAGGCACGGCCCTGCGTGCTCGGGTGGTAGCCACCGGATTAGCTCCCTCCCTCGGAGCAGCCACCCGAGGTGCTTCGCTGGGCCCGGCTTGGTTCGGCCTCACCGATCTATTCTGTCCAGGGGCTGGCTTTGGTGATCCTTCCAAGCCTACAGCCCGCACTCCTTTTACCTCGTCCTCAGACTCGGATGAAGAGACCTTTTGGGGGTCTCCGGATGGTGGGTCCTGCCTCTCATTCCAATAAAATAACTCCCGGTCGGTGAGGACGCCATACCGCTGGTAGAGGTGGAAGAGGTAGGGGGACAGGAGACACCCCTTCCGGTTGCCAATCTTGGCAACCTCCCGCTGCACCTCATCGTGGATGATGTGATACCATCCCACCTGCATCTTCCCGTCGTAGCTCACCATGATTGCCTTCATGAGCTTGACCGTGCATGTGAGGTTAAATCCCGGTGTTCCGGTTTCTAACTCACAAGTGGGCCGTGGGGTGGGGTGCAAGCAATACGACCTTCCAAGCAATGGACACTAAACTTCATTCATGCATACAATTTCTAATTTGAAGTCAACAAAGAAGCACGACCATTCAATCAAGTCTCAATTTAATTCCAACAAGTAACTCCCGTAGTGAAGTGAGTTCCCCAAAGCATACCTAGGAGGTTCAAATAGCCCTCATTTGATCACCAAGGGCCTAGAGCTCAATTGTGGGCACAAAACGAACAAAATGAACACGCAAGGCCTCCAAAACGCATATGGACCAAGAGGTACAGCACACAAATTAGGGTTGGAAGAGGTTGCAAATCACACCTAAACACCTTCTACCTTAATCCTAAGCACCCCACTCACATATGAATGCTAACAATCCACTAGGCATACAATTCAACACTCTTAACACAATTTAGGTTTAATTGGGGAATGTTGGGCAGCGCTTCCGCACTCGACCCTAATCCCCTAAATTTTAACTTAAGGTTTACTGGTTCAGCCCTTAAAACGGGCAGCGCTTCCGCGCTAATGACAAATTACCGATTATTTCACTTAAATTTATAAATTTCAGCCTAAATTTTGGGCAGCGCTTCCGCGCCACCCTTAAACACAATACCCCCTAATTACACGTCTAACATTCCAGCAAGCTTATTCATTCAAATAGACAACCATCACACACATAAGATAACATAAATCACAAACAACAATCAAACAATCAATTTTTTGGCAATTACTTTCGCCATTTTCAACATAGAGGTCCACAAATTTCTACTAAGTACTCTAACAACCAACCATAAATCAATACAAACAAGGAAGGAGGAAGGGGGCTCCTTCAATCTGCTGCCACCAGTAAGGTCCCTTCAGTAGAACGACGATTTCTCCCTCGTCCTTGCTCCAATGGGGGCGAGCTTGGTCCTGTTAGAAAGAAAACTCGACAATGCTCTTGGATCTCTAAGGCACGCCCCCCAATTCCTTGCCAATCGTGAGATCTCGTCCTTCAAAGCCGACCCTTCAACTCTGCCGTCACCAGTAAGGGTACTTTGGTAGAATTGCGATTTCTCCCTTGTCCTTGCTCCAATGAGGGCAAGCTTGGTCTTGTTGGAAAGAAAACTTGACAACGCTCCTAGATCTCTAAGGCACGCCTCCCAATTCTTCGTCAATCGTGAGATCTCGTCCTTCAAAGCCGACCCTTCAACTCTGCCGTCACCAGTAAAGGTACTTTGGTAGAATTGCGATTTCTCCCTCGTCCTTGCTCCAATGAGGGCAAGCTTGGTCTTGTTGGAAAGAAAACTTGACAACGCTCCTAGATCTCTAAGGCACGCCTCCCAATTCTTTGTCAATCGTGAGATCTCGTTCTTCAAAGTCGGCAGCCACTCCCAAATTGAAAACTCCAACCCTTCTATCTTCTCCTCCAACCTACCCACACTCACACCCACATGCAACGAATCCACACATCCTACTTGCAAGTTTTTTTGTGTTAGACCACCCAACTCTATTTTGCATAGTTCAACCTAAGAAAACTTTCACACACACACACACCCTCTTCCCCCACACATGGGAGAGAGAGACACACACACACTCTCTCCAACCCTAGCCCAACGGTAGGGAGAAAACCAACTCCACTACATCCATCCAACATTTCATCCACCGGTCTTCTAACCCCTTTTCCACTTTCTAACTTTTTAGAACTAAAACCATTGAGGATTTTGATTCTAACAAGTCCGGATTAGCGAGATAGGACTCCAAGACTTTCTACTATATGCCGAAGTTTGAAACTAAAAGGGTAAAACATAAGAATAAGCATTATATAACGCGCGTAAATAATCAAAACCTTGAGGGAAGGGTTTTCCCGCCGAGGTGAACCATCTCAAGGGTTCACAGTGCAGTTCGTGGGCTTGTCTGTGTTGATGATGGGAACGAGGAATTGGAGTAGCCGCATCTCCCGGGGGTTCTTGCAATCCTCGAGCTTGAAACCGTCCTTCTCCGTGGGCCCCTTCTTGAACTTGTTCTTCAATCCGTTGTCACCCTTCATTTTGAGGTATCCGATGGGAGACTTTGGGAACCGGTAGGTCGCCCTCCAATTGCGCGGCCTCCATTTCTCCGTCTTTCCTCTCCCCGGATGCCTTACGTATGACTCGGGGAAGCGCTTGTTGATGGTCTCCTCAATGATCTGCTGGTTATACATGTCCCACGGGACGTCGAACAGTCAAGCGCACCCCATCCGGAGGAGGTCTGCCTTTAGCTTTGCCTCGTGCTGCAGCGTCTGGGGTAAATGCGGCCTCACCAACTTGATGGGGATCGGCTTCCCCACCCTCTACGGATCCGTGTTTTGCTTCCTCGTCATCGCGCTGGGATTACTCTCCCGTCCACGTCCGGAATCGCTTGTTGAACACTGTCTCTCCGGACTCTCTATGGTGGAAACCCTATCTCTCGGAACCCTAACGGGACTCACTGCTTTTCCCTCTCCTCTGACTTGCTGAGCGGGCGGCAATGTGCAAGTCCTCAGAATACGCGGATTGGAATAACAAAGAATGGTGGCGGCAGCGCCTAATATCCACAATCCAGAACCCTCCTCACGAGACATCATCACCTCGACCTCGAGAGGTACACCGGCCATTATTCCGGGCACGAGTGAGCCGCCAGTAGTTCTATCGGGCACGCGCGAAGTTTCTAGCTATTCCTCCGGGTTTATCGGTAATCTCGGTGACCAACCCGGTAAGGTGACCGGGTCATCTGGAATTTGCAGAGGAAAACCGGATTGGAACGGGTCTTTCCGGTAAGCTTTAGAATCCCCTAAAACCAACCGGGTGAACCAAAAAACAAAAATGCTATCTACGGATTGGTCTTTGTTGTCCGATCTTTATTTCCAAACGCTAAAACTAACACTTTAACACTAAGCACACAATAAAAATAATAATATTGGAGAACAGGGTTCGACACATGATATCTCGTTCGATGTTGCTTCACCTGTTTTCAAGATGACTCAACATTCCATCCCGAGCATGGTTGTCAAAATGTTAGCCTAGGTTAGCAATGATGGAATGCTTTACGAGTTCATCTACAGGTAGAGATGTCTCTGTAGGATAGCAAGGCTGGCAAATAGACCGAGTTAGACTCAGTCTAAGGAGACCAGAGGTTGACTACGGTGGAGTCGTTAGAGTCGAGAGGGGAGAAGTTCTATTTTATCTTTCTACCGAGTCTTGAGTGTGAAAAGGGATATCGAGGAAGTTTAGTTGGGTCAGACCCGTACTGTATGAAGGAGACGGAGGAAGAGATTTTGCAAATCAGGAGAGTCGAAGGTTACCGAGGACCGGTACCTAGGTCGAAGAATCTATTATGGGTGGAAGCACACTAGGGTGGATCAATATGTACGTTACACGATTTAAAATCCTATAATTTGCATGTTCAAAGGCTATTATTTGTCCCATTTACATTGTAGTGTTCAAATATTGTTATGGATTTGACATTATAGAAGCATGTTGATTACATATCCGTGGTTTCGACTGCTTCCGTTGTTTGCGGTCATGGGGAATGAGCGCAATCGTTTGCGGACTCGACTTGGGATCATCCGGCCCGGTCCAAAAGGACGACTCGCGGCTGCTGCAAGAACAGAAGTGACATGCGCGGCCGCAACAAAAGCTTCACGACTGCGAATGCGTGCATATCGCGCGAAGCTAGCCGAAGCTGCCACCACTGTTAAGAGAAATAGGCGGTCGGCTGAGGGTTCGATGAAGTGCAGTGGATTCGGTCAGCGTCTAACCAGCCGAAAGAGCAACAAAGTTCTGGCCCGGGCTATCATAGAGGAGTTAGAGGCTTGCCAAACACAATGCGTCAAGAGCTCCATCATGGAGAAGGTGTTAAATCATGACTGTGTCTGGCCGCATCTCCCTGAGTACTACCCCCGGCCTTCAGAGGCGAAATCCATATTCACCTTTGTTAGGAGTTTCCAAAACGAGTTACAGTCAGTTAAGACCGCACATTCAAAGGAGTTTCTAGCGCGAAAGGGTGTTCTACTCGATGCCGCTGTTACTGAAGGGATCGAAGGAACGCGAGTTCTTGGGAGGGTGTTACAGGTGCATCCTTGCTCTTTCTTCTCATGATTCAGTATAGGATTTAGGGGCCTTCTAATGGGAACTGAATATCGCCCAAGCTAAACTTTGGGTAATGGGATCAACTAGGGTTCAGGGAGTCAAGGCCTTGAACTTTGGTGGTTGTTTCACTAGGGAAGAGTGCGTATTCAGTTTATGTGGTATGATCATATATATTCATGTATGTGTTAATGTTATGTAATCTTAATTATGGTAGCATACATCAAAAACTTCCATGAGGCTAATGTGGTAACCGAATATACTCTGAGTTACTTTATACTAATGCTAGTATATTTGGAATCGCATTACAGTTAAGCATTACCAAACAATAATTATTATGTACAAGTGTACCCATATAGTCGTTAATGTACATTGAATAGCATTGCTAGAGTAATATGGGTACAAATCACAATCTCTTTCACGTACTGGGTACATACGTTGTAACGATTCATACCTACTAGTGCCATTGTTGTATACAGGGTACAATTTCAGTACTGTTAATACAGGCTACCTTCAAAGTTTAGTAGAATGGCAGTAGTGAATAGTATAGGATGTTGGTGACGAAGTACTAACCGTATTTGGCTATGGTAGTTTGTTACTTTTGGTGTACAAGGGGTACATGAATATACGTTGTTAATGCAGACTTTGGTGGAAGTTTAGTAGAAATAGTAGGGTTGAATACTTTAGGACTTTGGTGACAAAGTGCTATGAGTACTATTAGGATATAGTAGTTGTCTTTGGTACTCTTTGCTTATAATTTTGTAGATTAGAGTACCTTGTGATTGTGTATATGATTAGCTTCAATACAAGCTAGGTACTTATAATATAAGTTCTACCATGATTAGTACTTCTGCCCAATCGATTTGCTTACTCAATGTACTCTTGGTATATGCAAGTAGAGTGACCCACACTTGGTCAACTGAGTTTACGCTTGGATTTCGATGCAGGGCCAGCTATTCATCAGTTTCAGGGAAGCACATCCGTAGTGCCGTCTACAGCAACGAGCCTTTGAAAAGCTAAAGCCATGGTATGTTAAAACCCTCAACGATCAAAACAGCTGTTGTTGTATCAATCATGTGGTGATTGACTTGCTGAGGGATGCTTTAAATACATTTAGAGATACATCTAGTCGCTGTCATTGTCATGTGGGTTGCGATTGTGGCTGTGTTGTATGCGGTAATCTTAATGGCTGCTGCGCATCATCACTTACATTTGACCGCATTACTTCATTATGGCAAGCGTGTGTTTGTTCCAAAGGGGAACTTGATAAATGGCATAATCTTGCATGTTTGATGGGTACATGCGCTGCTTGTGGTGTTAGTGACTTACAATTTTGTCCACAAGAGTTGGCTGTTGCGACTGATATGTTGGTCAAGTGGAGATGCTTTAAGTATAAGGTTGTTGGTAGACATGAAGAGACTGGGCAGGAGAAGAAGATCATTCATGAGGTATTTAAAGAAACATCTCCAAGTGAGTTTGTGGTTTATTTGAAGAAGAAGGTACAACAGATCGTGACTTACAATTTCATAGCCAATTGGCAAGATGGTGAGTGTAGAAAAATGATGGAGAATGTACCACATGGGGTTTTGATATCGCACATTGACTTTGCCGAGAATTATACCTTTGCGATTCAGAATGAAATACAATCCATGCATTGGTTTAGTACTTCAATAACTATTCTTGTGCATATCACCTTGTATAGGGCTCCTCCTACAGAAGAAGGGGCGAATGGTGAGCTTATCAAACACCCTCACTACTACATTAGTAATGATAAGAAACATGATTATTTTGTTATTTGTACAACATTGTCTTCTTAGGCACTGAGATTGGGTGTTGTCTACATGTTGCAGGCCCACCGAGCATTGGGTCTATTCAGACGGCTGTGCCGGACAATTCAAGGGATCACGCGCCATGTACTTCGTGGCACGGTATCCAGGGCTCACAGGATGCACAATGCGATGGAACTTTTTTGGTAGCGGTCACGGAAAAGGTACCACCAACAACAATTTTAGTGACATTTAGTTGACCATGCAGTATCATGGGTAGTTTATGTTTGTACTCTAGGTATATGCAGAGTGTAATACGTGTTTGCATAGTGAAAACTGTACATTAAAGTAATAACTTGTAATAACTAGTACTAAGTGAGTACTAACTCTACCAAGAGTTAATAATACCACAGGAGAGTGGGACGGAGCTAACGCAGTGGTTAAAAGGGCATTGCAAACCCATCAAATTCATCATCCGGAGGACGAGCTGGCCAATGCCCAACAGTGTGTCAATTTTCTGAAGGCAAAGTTCAGTCATCGTGTCCCAAGCTCATCAGACATTTCAAGGGAGGTGCCCATATCACGGGAGTTCTGGCACATAGGCATTGGGGACGTGGACAAAAGCAACCAGTAGAAGTGTAAGACAATCCTTGGTTTCCGGCAGTTCCATAGCATCCTTGGATGCTCATAGCCGGATCCGACACTTCTCATGATGCGTGATTTGGCATGCTTTTGTGCCCCATGCATTAACCAAGAGTGGGTGAATTGTAAACAGAAGTCTCTTGTTGCTCCATGGCGCGTGGTACGACTTAGGCCAAACAATGTTGTGGTTGTTCAGGAGCAGATTGACGCGCATGATGACCCAGACAATTGGGTTCACGATGGAGAGGATGAAGAGGAAGTTAGCAGTGCTGATCTGGTCCAAGTCGGTGACAATTTCATGATTCTAGGAGATGCTGACAATGCTGAAGGGGTCGAATTTGATGTGCTACAGTGCCAAAAGGCAAAATATGAGATTGAGGAGGACTTTTTGTGTCCATAGGGGGAGGAGTTTGAGAAGGGTGACTTTGTGGTTGCAGGCACATACTACCAGAAGTATGGTAGAAGGTCGAACACGTATGTGTACCTTCGAGAATCAAGATTGGCGCATATTCCAGCCCACCTTGTGAAGGCAATTAAGTTTCCTATGGTCTTGCAACCTCATGTCCTGAGGGGTGGTACTGCAGTTTACAAGATGTCAGCAGAGACTATTGACATGATTAAGCAAACGCTGCTGGTGTGGTGGGAGAGTTAATTCTCGGAATTTATGTAGAATCCCAATTGTTGGGTTTGTGTACTTTTAGTACAAAAACGGTATTATTTCAGTACTTTTATATGGAGAAGTTACAAAGCATCATCTACTTGCCATTCAATACAATGTTAAAATATACTTAGCACAATAGTAGTGCAATTGAATATCACACTGAATGAACGCTTCCAATAGAAAGAAGTAGTCTTTTGTATTGTATAAAATTCGAGGTATATGTATGCACAAAATTGTACAATGTAAGTAAAAATCAGAAGTGCTCTAAGTGACTACGGTGTACAGTGCAAGTATAAATATGCACAATAAACTCCGTATGTAATTTAATGTGATGGCATTGGATTTCTACAGAATGGTCCACCACATAGGCAAAGACCGGTCTTGGTGCTGCTATCCTGAAAGTCCGTCCCATAGTCCTGAAACGCAAACCACGGTCTATCGATTACAACAACATTCAGAGTGCAATAATGGAAAACACAAATGAAGAAAAAAAGACATGGAAAGGTTAAAGCATACCCATGTGAGTTCCTCGTATTCATCAATGTCTCGTACGGCAAAAAACGCAATGTGATATAGACGGGGTCACTTTCGTCGATCTTCACTAGCATGTCCACCAGGTTAGGAACCTCGCACATATGGTTTAAGAAACGAGCCACAATTCCAAACCTTAGTGCGTCTTTTGACAAGGCGGTGGAGTCGTCACTGGCCGCTTCTGCCCTCCAATGTGCGTCAAGACTCATGGAATACCATCCATTACTCGGTTTCAAATTAGCTCTCTGAATGGTCTCTAATTCTGTAAAAATTTCCCCATGATACTCTAGGACAAACTGACCCTTCGCTATACAATTCAGAGTTTTAAGACCCCAACCCCAAGGCCCAGTCCAAAAAACCGACAACTGCAGCTGTGAGCCTTTCTGAACTAGCCTATTCCGACATGCTTGATGACATAGACAAGTCATGTTGCATTCAAAAATAAATGTTCTTGGAGTATGTCCACTGCAAACATCTGAATCATCGGATGGGTTCCAACTCGAATTATCTTCAAACACGTAACATCCCTCGCCCGGTTCACAGAACTTGAGAGTGGATACCTTCACATTTCAACACCAATAAAAACCAGCATCGCCAAAACTCGTGAAGCCAACCAATGCACGAAAAACACGTAATTTGTTATAATGGGAATATTCAAACTCTCAAAAACCAATCGACCTAAATTCCAACATATATATCGTGCTAAACGCGCGTGTTGTAGAGCAAAACGCGTGTGTTGTAGAGCTAAACTGAATACAAAAGATGATGAAAGTAGCAAACGCAAAATGCATCGTGACAGCAATTTGCAAAAAGAACACAATAAAACGATAAACTCAATTAAACTGGGAACCGACAATCAACTCCGAAAAATTACAAACACTTGAATTGTTGACTTTAAGGCATAACAACTGTACCAATACTTGACTACGGTTGAGAGGTAGGACTTCTACGTGCATTTCTAAGATGAATCTATTGGCAAAAAGTCACGACACGATAAATTGATAGCTCAAATTGCATTGAGGTCATTTAGCTCGACTAGAGCTAAATTGGCATGCCCAAATAAAGGAGGGATGTCAGGCTACTCCTCTCCACCGCCGAACCGCTCAATACTTTGTTTGATGATGTCGATTTGACGCTCCGATAATGAAATAATGGAACGCCGAGAGCCAAGTTTTGCACTTGATTTCCATGACGTAAAAATAGCATCAGCATGAAGCCATTCCGGAATGTGAGTGTCTTCAACTTTCCATTTGAATGTCTTCTTCGTATCCCAACCAGCATAGGTTTCCTGAACAACACTATTTTTCGATGTAGGTTGAAAATATTGCATTTGAATACAGCCTGGATAGTTGTGATCAACATCGAAATCAGTTAGAGCCCTAGCAATCCAGAAAGGACGAGCATCCCCATGAGCTGGCCGTAGAGCTACAAAATATCCAGCAAAAACATCTCGACCAACCCGAAACGACTCCTTTGGTCTATCACACAACCGTCCGATAAAGTGCGGATCACGCCCATATTCCTCTCGCAATTCGCCAGTATTTAAGAATTCTCGTGTCGCAGGTACTCGAGTTAAAGGCCAACATCCGTTCTTCAAAAATGAAGACACTTCTATAGGCTCAACCAACGCAAGCTTCACAGCTCGCCAATAGCGAATAACAAATTCATGACGCCGACCAAATTCTCCAGATATGTCCTCCGCACTTGAAGTCTCCCACATCTTAATAAACCCTCCAATGCCTTTTACAATGTCATCACGGTTCTTCATGGGAATGGGCGCCAAAGGTTTCATCTCACCTGTAGGTAACATTGGTTTTCCCGTACTTCGGTCCTCCTTCCACAATTTTATACCTCCATTAGTAGAAGGTAACCACTCATTGTCTGTGTATGGCATTTTATACTGCATCATGGGCCATCCATTGTCATGCTTGTAAAACTTGAACTGCTGACCCTCCGAATGCCCAACTAGAATTTCATCTCTAAAACCAATGTAGTCTTTGATATAACCCTTGAAGTTAGGTATTCCTTCTATCAAAGGAGGAATGACCGGCAAAGACTCTGCGTCCATAAATGACTTCATCAACTGAGGAAGTGTGAGAAAGTCATTCTCTTTGAGATTCATGCTCCAACGTCCAAAGCGGGCGTCAATATCTTCGTGGGTATGTCCAACTAACAAGAAATTGACATATACTTCACGGAACACACCCATGTGTACCAAAAGAGACCAAAAGCAAAACATAAATCTATTCTTGTTGCCAGAAGCTGCGTTGTCCAGTTGCACATGCAAGACAGGAGGTAGAGGCTCCGCCACCCCAGAAACTTTACTTTCAGGTAGAAGAGAGTTTAAACACCCTTCTTTTCCAAACAACACAATTTCAAACAGAGGCAGCGACCCCGAATTTGCGAATAATGATTTCGAATACGAGATCGGAACACCTTCTAGATCTCGTAAAAGCTTTAATATTGATCCAACAGTGTGATTGCAATCACTTGGATAAATATCGAGCCCATAATGAACATACCGGACATCGCTATGCTCGTGCGCAATCATGCCAGTCACATCAATTGGAAGCTTCATCAATGCATCATTTGCCTTTGTTTTATGTTAAAATACAGGGCACGTAGTCTTTGCATGATCCATTTTGTCATGTATTATACAAAGGAGATCTCTCGGCCTCCAAATAGAAAGAGATCGATTTGAATAATAATACTCACGATGCGTTTCTTGATGATGCAAATGCTCCTCTAGCTTCTTGATCCACAGATTCTCTTCACATGAATCAGGTACCATGGACTTGATCATTGTCTTCATCGTGTCACAAGTTGAGCAACGAGCAAAGTTGTCCCCCGGCGCCTTCTTTGAATACTCAGAAAATTTTGACCTCCTAATCTTGCTCAGTGTGCTCTGAGAAATAGACTTCAAGCCCAACCTCTCATTGATGTTATTAATCCCCGGTATGGCATCCTTCTATCTGAAGGACGACGGCAAGGACCGAGACACAACCTTCTCACCAGATGTCAACATCTTCAACCGGTGAGGCATATGATCAGCAGCATTGTCAATGAATGTTTTCAGAGTAGCTACAGCTTGCTTTACATGCAATCGTGGTTTCTTCTGACTAACATTCCCATGGTGGCGAGCACGTAGTCTAGCTGTAGCTTCTGCCTTCCTCCTGTAGAATGTTGAAATCAGAACTCCACTTATATGTTGCCATTCACGCGCGCAAACGTCAATGCCTTCAGTCGTTACCATCATCGTGCCGTCCGGTGCCTGATGAAAACGATTATGATCATCGATCTTGAAATGTGACTTAAATTTAAAACCCGACGCCTCGTACATCTACTTTCGGAGAGCCATAATTTTGTCTCGAGGGAAAGGTTGGCAACAGTTCTTGCCGCAGCAAATCTTGCTTGCAACCAAGTTGACTGAATCTAACGTCAGGAGCTCCTCTTCTCTCTTGGTCCTTAAGAATTGTTGGTTTCGTTGTCCCAACTCATACGGTCGCACCCCCTTCTTCTTTGGATGATCGCGGGCATAAACAGCGACGTTGCACTGATCAACTCGTAAATGATCAAGTAGTGACCAACCCTCATGGATAGTATGACTGAGCTTCCAGCTCCTAGTTCCATAAATGGTCTCAGTAGGTACGAAGTCCAAATTCAAGCACTTCTCAATCTGCACAACTACCTGATCTTCACAAACGGGCTCGTCATTACTCTCAAACATTCTTTCAGCGTCCAGAGTCTGACAAATGCCTTCACCAACAACGTCCCCACTATCGTTGAGAAGTGTCACAAATTTCGTAACCCATTTAATTCTGGGCAGTCCGGGGCAATCTTTTAAATGGTCCGAAAGAACAAGCTCGGAAGGACCATCCAAGTCCTATAAGACCACATACATAGACGAATTAGTACAAATGGATAAATTCGAAACAAAATATATTAAGTAAAATTAGTAAGTTGAATACCTCAGAAAAAAGACGCTGAAAATCTCCGTCGCCATCGGATTCACTCAATTCCATGATTACCTGAATGCCAGCAATAAACACACAATCATGAGAACTCATTGGTAACTTAATATACCTGCAGTCAGAAATGTCTATGACCATTGAGAATGTAGGACCATTTAGCTCGACTCGAGTCGAGCTAAATGGACTTCCAATAAATCATTCAAGTACAAGACTTCGTGAACTCGAAGCATTTGGATGTGAATGCCCATTTAGCTCGAGTCGAGCTAAATGAGCTTGTCCATATGACATGCATTTGTTATAAGAAACTGCCTCGATATTCGTGCATAGTAATTAGTGAGAATCATTCTTGGGAACTATGCAGAAGTAAAATAGTATATTTGCCTTGATTTCCGTACACACCAGCTCCGACAAAATCCACTTTGCCATCAAGAATGCACCACGATGAAGGCAACATATGACCAATCAACAACAAATTCTTGTTACACATTGAAATTGAGGTTATTGATCGAACTCACCCTCACGCCGTGCCTCACAGCCGCAATACTTCAACGAAGGCCCTGGGCATCCTCAAAAGCAGCACGCACATCAACTCCAGAGCTACTAAGAGTCTCAAACCCTAATCAGAATCTACTAAACCGGAAGCACAAATGGGAAACGGAGTATAGGCGAAACCTAGTATAGTGAGACGAAGGGCAGAGATGCAGAGGTGAGGCGAAGGGCAAATGTGTGAAAGTACGAACGTGCGGAGGAGTGGAAGAGCACAGGAGCGGAGTAGCAGAGGAGTGGAAAGCGGGATAGTGCGCAAATGAGGAGAGAGCAAGACCAAGCGGGAAGAGAAATGGCGCAAAAAAAGAGCACGAACTGAACAGAGAAAGGGCGCCAAAAAAGACCAGTAACGGTCAGAGAATTTTGAGTGAACGCGATGTGGTTGGGAACTCCGGGAGGAACGGGGAACTTCACGAGGAACGGGGACATCTTGGGAACTTTGGAAGGAACGAGGACATCTTGGGGGAGTAAAGATCATTTGAAGTTAAGTCACCGAGAAATCCGGAATATCTCTAAAAATAGAAATTACATAATTGTAATAAAAAAACCAGATTCGCGAGGAAAATGGATAACAAAAACTCAAATTAACAAAATAATCTCATATTGGGCACTAGAATGTTAACCCCTTAATGCGCTGAATGTCAAAAAACGACATTTTGGATAGAAGGCATAACTTTGAATTGCCATATCTTCTTCATCCGAGGTCCGTTTTGGATGAAATCACTTGGGTTTTGCTCCAAATCAAGTCTAGTTTGTATTCCAAACTTTGCAATAAAGTATGAATTAATGGAATGCACTTTAGTGAAGACAACTCTTCTTTTTTATTGGAACTCCAAACATGGGGCATGTATTATCATTGCAAGCCAATTATATGAAATTAAAAATAACTTTTCATGATATGTTTTATCATAATCATGATTTTAAGGTGATTCTTAACAACTTTATTGTGACAAGTTTACTGATCATAATGATTTTGCTATTCAATTTGCAATGATGTTTCGTCAACATAAAAAGTAACAAAATGGATGATATTTGAGGAGCTATATCTCCGTCATCCTCCGTTGGATTTCAACTTAATTTTTTGGGATGGCCTATAATTACACTCTAGTCGAAGTGATAAGAACCTTAACTAGATCTAACTTAAAGATTATTTGAAGATAATGCATGAAAGATAATGCAAAGGTTCTAGTTTTCAACTACTTTTCCTTTGTAAAGTTTACGGAAGTTTTTACTGAGGCATTCATTTACATGGCTTTTATTTGAGCGAAGAATTTTGAGAAACTAATTTCTGTGGGGAGTTAATGTATGGCGAGTTAATGTATTATTAGTAAAGAAATTAGTCAAGTTTACATGAAACCATACAACCGTAATGAAAAACTCTACACCCTAGACCATAACTAACTTAACTTTTGATATTTTAAAAACCAATCATTATAATAATAAAACTTTTACCATTGTTGCAAACATTCTTTATCACAATTCATCCGTCTACACAACGAGAAAAATAATCTTCAATCTATTTGTCAAAGAGATAGAGTTATTTGTTATTTGAACTTTAGTTTACAAGATTACTTTAAATAGAGTATAGGGATAAAAACATGAAAATGATTAAATTACATAAAACTTATACTTAATAAATGTTCAGAGGGAAAACAAATTATTCTCGTCGTGTACCTTGGATTCATGTAGTCTTGAATGATATAGTTTTACTTTATACTAAATTAAGTACGCAAAACTTCAAAAAGTTTCATAAAGTTGTGGTACAGTATTCAAATGGGAGTAGAATTATTAATAGACTAATTATGTGAATCTATTTGTTTTACTTCCATATTTTCATCCTAACAATTGTTAGGTTTATTTAGGTGAATTAACATGTGAAATGCTGGACGCTATTATCATTTGCTAAGCCTTTAAGCCTAGCGTTTATGCTTAATTGATTAAAATTGACAGGTGTTGTGAAATATTGTAAATTTCGTATTTACTAAATTACGTGTAATATTAAAAGATTAATACTCTACACGTTGAAACAGTTATAGTAAATATTATATTCAATTTATTTAAATGTGATTCTATAAGATTAGTTTCTTCTTAATTAGGTGTGGTGTATTACGTATGATATTCAATTATGTTGAATGTGATATTCTACAAATGGCCATTATAAACATAATATTCAAGATATTTATGTGATATAATATCATATAAGTATTTAGACAGTGAATAAGTTGAGAAATTATAAGTTTATTACGTATTTTTTCAAGTCTGTTATTTCCACATATGATATTTAAAGTATAATATTATTGCTTTAAAATTCAGTCTTGTTAACATTCAGTGACTACATGTATTGTAGAAGTTTGGTATTCTATGTGTGATATCCAAAGATAATAATATTTTGTTTTACTTCAATTCTTATGCTAAGATGATTTTTATATTATAGTATTCTAAAGTTATTTTCAAAAATTTGGAATGTATCCGCATTTACGCTTTTTTTCATATAGTTGATATTTAACTTCTATGTTTACTTTTCAATCCTTATTCTTTAACTTCAAAATTAATTAACCTTTAATCCTGAACCCTTAACACATTAACCAAAACCTTAATTCCCAAATTCTATAGCCTAAATTCTATACTCTAATTGAGGACTCACGCAACGCATTCAATCTCGTAGCGCACTCTCCACTTTCCCCGCACACATCTCCTTTCGCTATTCCGCTGATGTCTTGTGCTCCTACTCCTTGCTCATGCTAATTTAGCTAATCCTCCCGCTCATTCTCTTTCTTGCGCTTGTTTGCATCGCTTGGAAGCTCTTCTTCCGGTCAATGTGGTGCAGCCTCCGTTTCATCAAGTAGATCATTGTAGGATTGATCTACTTGATTCCGCTTCGCGCTTGGTTCTTTCATTGAATCAATCTGATAGTTGCTACTGTAAAATGTTTGCAAACGGCACATTCGATTTTAGGAGATTTGTATATTAAGCTATGAGAATTAAATGTATTGGTTGTGCATTAAATTTTAAATTCCGTTATTTGTTTACATGTGGCATGTTTACCCTAGCACAATATTTATGTGAAATCGTCATTACTTTTTTATTTGTATATTCTTTACTTAAGTATTAGTTTTTGATTAAAGATTAAGGTGTGTAGATTAATTTCTGTTTAATATACTAATATGTTTTGTTTTACCATATTGTACTATGTGAAAATATATTTCTTATTAAAGTATATTGAGTATGATTGAATATGCTATTATATACTATAATACTTCATTAATTTATATTTAAATAATAGTTATTATATCAATAGAATAATCTATTGTATTTTGAATTTTTTAATAATATATAATGTCTATCAGTTCTAATAGTTGAATGTGAATGTTTATAATGTTTTGTTCCATTAGGATATTTCCCTACTAAACGAGGAAATGTAGATTAATAATCATGGGCATTCGACATACATAAATTAAATGCAATTTTAATTGTGCGTTAATACTTTATTTTATTCTGTGCTAACAATATGCTTATTGCCTACAAAATTACTTAATTTAGGTGAAATAAGTTAACGTTTTACTAATGAAAATTAAATATTTAGAATCAAAAATATCTTTTTTGTAATTCTGTATCTTACTATCTTAAGAAACTTAGGTTTGCCTATGCGAACTTAGGTATGCCTATGCGAACTTAGGTATGCGAAATTGAAATTCAAAACAAGTTAAGTATCGTTCCTCATATTTTTTTCAAAAAATGTGAGCAATCGGTACAGAAGGCGATGTAGTAGAAGCACAAGGGGTTCTTCTTGCTTGATTCAAATTTTACAATGTCGCCCGTCACATTGGTCGTTAAAGTTTCCTCGTGAATTATGATCGACACAAATGAAAATATAAATAATACGATCCTAATTGTTGAAACTTTGGTTTTATGCATTAATTTTAATAAAATCATAAAATTAGATTCCTAAATTTCAGTTTAGATCCTAAATAAATATTTGAGTGATCTTAGTTTGTACTAGAGGACCAAAAGTGTCAAGTTAATACTTGCGGGTTTTAAAATTATACTGGCGGGTTTCAAGTTCGTTCTTGTTGGTTCCAAGTTTGTACTTCTAGTATTAAGTTTGCATTTAAGGATCTAAAGTTTGTATTTAGACTTTTAAACAATTATAATAGTAAAGAAGATTTTTGTATTTCATTTTAAGACAATCATAAATAATCGGATTGAAAGTGAATTTCATTAGACTGCAACTTAATGCACTAATTCAAATAAAATGATAAAATTAAGTTTTTAAATACAATTCGAATTTCAAATTAGTTCTTAAATGTCTCTAGTTTGCATTTGAAAACATTAATTTGGCTTAGAACTGTATATATAGTATGATTATTTATCTACAATATACTCATCTTTATCATTAGATACTTGCTAAATCAGATAGGCAATGTTTGTAATTGATAATGCTTATACAGTTGATGGTGACAAATTCATACATGCGATATTTAGAGTCTATTAAGGCGCTTTAGAAATAATCGACCGGTTCAATTCTAATTAAAATTGCTTATATTACTCATGATTACATTAGTTAAAAGTGAAACTTCATTTACAAAACTAAGTTCCATAACCTCAAGACCATAAATCTTATGATGATGTTTTCAAAAGTTAATGTAAAGATTCAAAAAAACTAAATTGAATAAATAAATATTAATCTCCTATACTATTATTAAGTAAATTAAAATTAATGGTAATTATTGTTTTGCAATTTACGGGTGATCACTACTTGTTCATACATTCAATTGAACAATAACTAACAATACAACAAATTTTATGTTGAAATGAGAGCCTAAGAATTGGCTAACAAATCTAAGAAAGGCATACATGTTTCACAATTCACCATTGATTAGGAGTTAAGGTTTGAGGCTCTTTTAGAGCAATGATCGTAAATATTGCACAGAAGTGCAATATATGCTAATCTAAATTTAAATTTTGTTTAGAATTATCTCTTTTGCAAAAAGGGCTCAAATTACAAAAAAATGTGATTTTAATTTTTTGCTACTTTTAATGAATTTTCGCATATCTCTATGAAAAGATCAAATTCTTTTAGAGGTTATAATAACGAAGAGTTAAAGTTATTTTTTAAGAGAACATTGCAAAGTCAATATAAATAAGGAATGGAAAAAAACTCAATTTCAGAAATCTTTTGAAAATGATTTTTTGGGTTTACGAAATATACCAAAATCATTATGCAAGAACAAAAAAAAAAAAAAATTCATCTTTGAACATTATACTTTCATGATTTATATAAAAGCGGAATTGAAAATCTTCATTATATATATATATATATATATATATATATATATATATATATAATGAAGAATTTATTTTTTATTAAAGTTATAAAAACCACTTACACTATCTTGTTGCCCATACATTTTTTTTTTACGTACTTTAAATTCTGTCGGATTATTGAATTCTCATTTTCTTTCTACAAATAGTTTCTTTTAGCATATAATATTTTTAACACGTTCTCTACAAATATATGGTTTTATTTAGGTATTTTAGAAATGATAATCACTTCCTTATACAAACTTTAGAGGGTTTATGTAGATGATCACATGTAGATTCGTTACCCCTCTATTTTATTTGTAGGATTTTTTCATTTTTGTAAGGTTTTTATAAAGTAATACAAGTACATTAATCTTATTCTCGTATTTTATTTATTTACATTTCACTTATCATTCAAAGTTCTAAAGTATTAAACTTTTGCAAAAAGTTCATAGCAGATAAAGTTGTTTTTTTCACAAGTCATAAATATCACCATCATTTTTATAGGAGTCTTTTAAGTTTTCAAAATAACTTTACCCACCATATTTTGACTTCTTTCCAATTAATCATAATTTTGACCATACAAAAAACTTAATTATCATTATTTTAATTATATAATTACTTTAATAAAATTAGGAGTCTTTTGAGAACAATATATGTTTAATAAAATTAGGAGTCTTTTCAGTAATTATAAAAAATAATATTAAAAAAGTTTAAAAAGTGAAACCAGCAACCCGGGCAGCCCAACGAGGTCGGGTTCGACCGGGCAGCTCGGGCACCAGTAAAATGGCGGCGCGGGCTGTGTAATGCGCGGGAGTGGTGCCGACCATTCTCGAAACCTCTGTTCCCTCAGCTCACTCGCTGTCTCCCCGCCTGTCTCTACGCGCCTCCTCCATCGCTTTTTGCGCCTGCTGTGCAGCTTTCCACGCCTCTTCCATCGCTGTTCGCGCCCACTGTGTGTAGCTTTCCGCGCCTCCTCCATCGCTTGTGCCTGCGCCTGTTCCATCGCTCGTGCTTGCGCCGTCTGCTCAATCACGTTTTTGCATTCGCGTGTGCTCCTTCGCGCGTTTGAGCTCGCCTGCTCCTTCTTCGCTTTCTTCCTCTTTCCTCTCTTCATTTGTCGTTTCTCAGCCGCGCCCTCAGCGTTCATCTGCTCATTCTTCCTCGGCCTCCTCTGAATTTTGGGCGCTGCATTACGCATCATTGCTGCATTTCAACGTTTGATGAGCTATTTTGTAAGTTGCTCATTCAGGAATTTTAAATTTTGGATTGTGTTTGCACTTTCATCACTATTTCTGTAAATTGCAGGGCACAATCTTATGGAATGGTGCTCGCAGAGTAATGGAGCTCTTCCAATTTGTGTTCTTCGTTTCAAAAGGTGTGTTTTTCTGCTGAAATGTGCTCCTTTCATCTTTCAGCTCATTTAGCTCGATGCCCATTAAGCTCGATGCTCGATCAATTAGATTAATAATTATAATTCTCCATAACAACCGAAGCCCATTTAGCTCAAGTCGAGCTAAATGGTCTCGCACCTCGTTTCAAAGAAGCCCATTTAGCTCGATTCGAGCTAAATGGACTCCATACTGAGGTTGAGGTCATGCCCATTTAGCTCGACTCGAGCTAAATGGGCTTGGACGACAACCAAGTAGTGAGCCCATTTAGCTCGAGTTGAGCTGAATAGGCATGACGTGAGACAAAGTAGCAAGCCCATTTAGCTCGACTCGAGCTATATGGGCTTGACCCCAAACGAGGTTTGCAACCATTTAGCTCGAGTCGAGCTAAATGGGCCTGAACGCGACTCCGGATCGGACATTGCTCTACCCGAAGGTGGCCGTGAAGAAGCCTGCAAAGAAATACTTCCCGTGTATGAGTGCGAAGCAGTGGGTCGAGGATCGGAAGAGGAAGAACACTGTCGCAAGGGAATTGCACAACCTCAAGCTCTCGCTGGGTTTGTTCAACTCCAAGTGGCAATTCGACGTCGACAACTGGAAGAAATTTGAGATGGACTACAATCTGACTCGTCAGACTATGTCCATGCTTCTCTCGGTCCCAGGCGACTTGTTCTTTACCGCCAAAATAGGAGTGCAGAAGAGATTTCGGAATATGCAGCCGAGTTCTTCAAGAAGTTCCTGGATGTCAAAGGGACGTTTGAACCTCCCGCACCGATTGTTTACACGCGGCACTTATACTCTTCAGAATTCAGTTTCGGGATTTGGGACAAGGACTTCGCCTGGAACCAATCTAGCAAGTGTGATATCGGCTTGATTGATTTGCGATCTGTCCCTGGTAGTGGAAGTAGAATGGACGACACGGAGAGTCCATACTTCCAAGAATTCCTTGATGTGAGGGCAGACACCGTGACCGATCCTCACATCAAAAATTCCGAGGTCTGTATGTTCATCACCTCCAACGTCGACCGTCATTGCCAGGCAGTAGTTTACGTCGACAAGAAGTTGAAGGACGAGTACGCTCGCAAGGCAGCCAACTACATGCCTTCCAGCAACGAGCGTTTCAATGGCATAGGGGAGGAAAAAGCTTCAGAGAAGCACTTGCTCCCCTTGCTCTTCCTTGTCAAGAAGAGCAGCCATGCTCAAAGTTTGTTGAATACAATACCCTCTATATTCTACGCGCCAGAATTGCCCCACTACTCGAAGCTCGGCGCGTATAGAGAACACAACCTAGGTCTCAGCCACTCGGAGCTGCGATTAAAGTTCTACTACCGGGTGTTCAAGATGTTTTCATCTCCGGGAGGGAAGTTCTAATCAATAATGGCTGGCGCAAAGCTAATGCTGGCTGGAATTGTAAGTACCTCGCGCCACTTGTGAGCCCACAAACTGCACGGGCTCCAGAGTGCAAAACTCTATCTTAAAATCGAGCAGAAGCCTCAATCCAGTATGAATCCAGTCGATCGTTCGTGGTAGTCAATAGAACCCCATGTGAGTGGGTTGTTAAGTCTACAATTCCTACTCCTGGTCTAGAGAATGAGCGGAGTCTGCCTCCCTGATCTGCCTGCGAGTAACACTTCCTCTCACATGTGATGAGATTCACAGCTTCGAACCACGACCATCATTGCTCTGGAGTTCCTTCTTCGCTGCATGCATGCGCGTGGTAGGCTGCTTCTTCATCTCCAATGCTCCCCTGCTCGCTCTTCACCTTCCGTGCAGACTCTACTCTTTGCCGGCATGATCTGAAGATGCACAGAGCTGATTGTGCAGAGAAGCAGCTGGAACAACGGAACGAAAGCAGCTGATGAAACCTCGATGCTGGCTCGACGACGCCGACAATGGTTCACTCCAGAAGAAAACACACCGATCGGCACGCTACATCGACTCCCTGAAACTTTCAGCTTCTTGAAACTTCTACTTAAAAGAGAGGAACTACTAAATTGAATACCATAATTGAAACTAACATGCTAAGAAGGGAAGATTTTCTTTCTTATATCTTCAAATTTAGAGACCCGGTCACCTCAATCAGTGAGGCGGCCGGCAGAATTATTACAGAAGAAGAATCATGGAAATTAGTGCGGTCGCCGGCCCGTATAGTGTGGGCGGATGTTAAATAGTGTAACCGGCCCGTATAGTGTGGGCGGAGGTTGAATAGTGTGGCCAGGGATTAGTGTGGCCAGGGATTAGTGTGGCCAAGAATTAGTGTGGCCAAGAGGGAATCAGTATGGGCAAGAATTAGTGTGGCCAACAGGGAATTAGTATGGGCAAGAATTAGTGTGGCCAACAGGGAATTAGTATGGGCTGCGCACAGTTAGTGTGGTCTGTAGGAATAGTGTGGATAGGGAAACTTAAACGTAACCTATTTAATAAATACTGCAGCAAGGAATTAGAGTGGCTGCACTTGCAAGATAGACTATATAAACATAAATAAGAGCTTTGAGCACTCTAAAAATTAGATGAGGTATTATATTGCAACGATTCGGCCTAAATAGGCTAGAAATTAGGCAATTATCTCAATTATTTTCATACACACTCTAAATACGCATGATTTAGCAATTAAAGGCTATTGAGCCGTTTAAGCGGCTCACACATGGCGCACCATCTGGGGTTACTTGTGAAACAAGTAAAACGAATTCAGAATCTCTTGCTACGACGCTCAACAAGATTACAGGCACACGGTCTATACTAATAGTTAAGAAAGTTGATATTAGTACGGGAAAAAGGAAACAGAGGCTGAGTGAAAGAATTAGAAATCCCTACGCAAATGGATTTGGCTTGGAAAAATAGTATCTAGTTAGTAGTCTATAAGAAAAATGGAAAAAATAAAATAAAAAGTAAGTAGGTATAACCTCCCTAATACCGGTTTGGGATAGTTTAATATATATATATATATATATATATATATATATATATATATATATATATATATATATATATATATATATATCCGGGTCAATCGGTTAAATTCCTGCCTAACTACTAGCTCAGTGAGAATAGCGTTACCAATTGCCGGTTCGAACGCACGCCGTTCGACCGGCTATTTCAATTAACCAAGACCGCTATGGGATGCTATTTGTTTCGCAAAATATCCTAGTATACTCGACAGTTCCTACATTAGCTTGAGGAGACCAATAAAATGATTAAAAATAAAATTATAGCATAGAAAGTTATTTGTCCGCCTCATGTGAAAATGGCTTGGACCTATAATAGAGTTTAGAAGAGTAGATTGCACCTCCCCCAATAGAGTGGGTTAGGACTAAGAGAAAGAAATTGTAACCCCCGAAAGGCTAACAAGAAAGAAACTCAAAATACAAGGTTTCTTCTTCACTACTTGATTTGGAAACAATTAATAATTAGTAACTATGAGCTAACTACAAATAATATAATTATCACTTTCTAACAAAGAAGGGAGTGAAACAAAGTTCTCCCCCTAATGGTTTGAACTGAAACTACTAAATAGAAAACATATTAGATAGAAAGGCTAAGAAAGTCAAAATTGAAAATAGGAAATAATAATACTAAATACCTATTAGTAAGTATGGTTATCATAGACGCTTCCCCTTCTAATCACTTAACTTGTTCATCATAAGATGTCGCAATTAAAAAAAATGAACAAGGAATTAGGAGTTAAAAGGAAGTTAAGTGCTCGCCGCCTGTGCCTTGAGCCTAAGACCTTCAATATCCCCAACCAAAATTAATGTGGGAAAATGATATCCTAGACTTAAACGTAGACTAAAGAAAATTAGTGCTAAAAATTTATAAGACTTGCGATTTTCAAATCACACTTTGTACTCTTTGCACCGACTTCCCGAGGTTCGGGTAGGGAAGTCTTCACCGTTCAAAGTTTGTAATTGAACGGTGTTGTTGTGAAACACCTCCTTCACAACATATGGTCCCATCCATAGAGCATCAAATTTTCCCGGAAAGTCCAAGCGTCGCGCATCCTGTAATAAAACCAACATACCCGGTCGAAGGGTTCTAACTTTGTTCCTTTTGTCATATGTTAGTTTCCTTCGCCGTTGGATTACTTCCACATGTTGAGCGCTTGTACGCCTTGCTTCGTCCAAACCTTCTAAAATTCCCAACATATGACTCAAAGATGCGTTATCTGACAATCGTTCGTTAATGGCAATACACGATGATGGAATTTCAAACTCGATAGGCAAAACCGATTCTACACCATACACAAGGGAAAAAGGTGTGGCCCGAGTTGTAACCTTATAAGTGGTCCTATAAGCCCACAATGCCGCCGGAAGTTTGATGTCCCAATCTCGTTTGGAGTCCAAGACAGTCTTGCGTAAAATGGTAACCAAGGTTTGGTTTACTCGCTCGGTATGACCGTTTGTTTGAGGATGATAAGGTGTGGTTTTGTGATGGTTGATGTTAAACCGAGTAGTCAACTCTTCGATCATCTTATTTAGAAAATGTTTGCCTCTATCACTAATTAAAATCTTGGGACAACCAAATCGGGTGATAACTTGTTCAAACAAGAAGTTGGCGGCATGTTTTGCATCATTTGTTTTAACTGCTCTTGCTTCTGCCCACTTGGTTAAATACTCGGTTGCTACTACGATAGGTTGCATTCCACGAGAAGAACTAGGGTGAATTTCCCCAATGTAATCAATTCCCCATTTTTCAAAAGGAACTAGCGGCAAAGATACATGTAGCGGAAGATTCATACGCAAGTCGTTCCGCGCATACCGTTGGCAAGCATCACACTTCTTAACATAAGTGTGGGCATCTTGAAACATGTTTGGCCAATAATAGCCCGCTCTCAATGCTTTTTGGCCTGTTAACATGCCCGAGAAATGCCCACCACATGCACTATCGTGGCATGCGTAGAGAATTGCCGTTATTTCATTTTCTCTGACACACCGGCGTAGTATAGAGTCTATCCCTCTACGATACAATCGGCCACCAATTACCGCAAAATGGCGACTATTTACCCTTATCTTTCGGCGTTCATTTTTGGATAGACCCAACGGCATTGTTTGGTGAGTTAGAAACTCGGTAATGTGATCGTACCATGAAGGTTGGGAGGAAATGTGAAATAGATTCTCATCTATCAAACTATCATCGATAGGCGTAGTGCTAGGCTCTCCCGGAAGTCTAGACAAATGATCCGCTTGGAGGTGTTTTCTCCCTGGTTTAAATTGTACCGTGTAGTCAAATTCTTCAAGGAGAAGGACCCACCGTGCAATTCTACCGCTTAGGTCGACTTTATTGACCAAATAGCGGATGGCCATGTGATCCACAAAAAACACTATGCGATTAAGCAAGAGAAAGTGTCTAAACTTTTTAACCGAGTAGACCATATCTAAACACTCTCGTTCCGTGGTAGTGTAATTTCTCTCCGCGGCATTTAGTTGTCTACTAGCAAATGCAATAGGATAATCTCTCTTTCCTTCCCCGGTAGGTTGACACAGAACACTACCTATCGCTACCGCCGAGGCATCACAATAAACATGAAATGGTAATTCCCAATTTGGTGGTTTAAGCACGGGGTAAGAACTAAGATCTCGTTTGAGTGTTTCAAACGCTTCTTGGCACTCGGGGGTCCATTCATATTTAATAGCTTTTTGTTGAAGCCTAGTGATAGGGAGGGCTTTTGTAGCATAATCATGAATTGTTTCTCGATACCAACCTATATGGCCCAAAACGCGTTGAATTCCCTTAACATCGGTAGGTGGTGCTAAATTAGCAATTACTTTAACCTTTTCTGGATCCGGTTCCCTACCATTCTGAGAAACTATGTATCCAAGTAATAAGCCACGTTCGACCGCCAAATAGATTTTGTCTGGATTTAGAGCAATCCTAAATTTCCTACATCTTTCAAAACATGCTCGTACTGCATCTAAGTGTGCTTCTTTGGTAGATTGAGTGCTAAAATCATCGATAAAAACGGTCATGGACTTGTGTAGCAAATTGGAGAAAGCGCAAGTCATGGCCCTTTGGAATGTAGGGGGTGCATTACATAGTCCAAATGGCATGACCACATAAACAAAAGTGCCCCAAGGTGTTATAAATGCCGTTTTGTGATAATCTTCCGGAGCTACCGCAATTTGATTATAACCAGAATAACCATCCATGAAGGTGTAGTTAGCAAAACCGGCCACCTCATCTAAAATGGTGTTGATGAATGGAAGTGGAAAGTGGTCTTTTTGCGTGCATTGGTTTAGTTTCCTATAGTCAATGCAAACTCTTAACTTACCATTCTTTTTCTTCACCAATACCATTGGTGAGACCCAATCCGCGATTTCAACGGGTTTAATGAAACCGGCTTCACTTAACTTTTTTAATTCTGCTTTAACAAGAAGTTGAAGAGCGGGGTTCATCCGACGTTGTTTTTGTCTCACTGGCATAGACCCCGGAATTAAGGGAATTCGATGTTCAACTATTTCGGGCGGAATTCCTTTAAGGTCTGAATAAGACCACGCAAAAATATCTTTGAATTCTTTGACCATGGCCTTGTACGACTCAACCTCTAATTCGGACAATTGGGCCCCAATTTTGATTAACCGTGGACTCTCTCCAATACTAGCCGCATCCATGGTTTTCCAATCCGGTTGTTGTACGTGGGGTTGCTCTCCCGAACCTCGATACCAATCATTTGGAATTGAAGGATATGAGTTTAATTCGTTGCCGGCCATGACTCCTTCTGATGTTCGTTTGAATTTAAGATGTGGGACTAATTCTTTTTCATCCATAAGAAGTTCTATGTTATCTGCTTGTGTCCCATCCATGCTCAATTCAAACACATCCTCGTAACGCACATCATCTAGAAAGGTTACAAGGTTCGACCCTCTCATGTCTTCCGGAACTAAGGTGAATTTCTCAATGAAGTTAATAGAAACACTAACGTCCGAATTAGAATTGGGGTGGTTTACCAACCATTGGGCAAAACCCCCTTCATCTTCCCAATCGTACAACGCCGGGCCTAAACAACGAATTGGTGTAGTTTCCGGTTGAGGTATGACACTAGACTCCGGTTTTGCAAATTGAACTTGTTTGCCTTTATCCTTTCGTGAAATTGCTACCGGTAATTCATCATCACTTGAAGAGTCCCAATCGTCACAAAAAGCGTTCTCGGGTTTAATTCTCACCTTGGTGATGTTGTGAGGGGGTCCATACAACATATGTGGTTTGTTTCCTCCCCAATCGGTCTTAGCGGCCGCAAGTCGTAACCATGGACGCCCTAACAATAAAGGATAACCATGCTTGTTGGTTTTCATTCTAACGACTTGGAAAGTAACGGAGTATTCCTCTCCTCCCGAGGTTACTTTACAATTTTTGATCTCTCCCAACGGCTTATCCTCACTTTGATCTGCCATGTTAATAATATAGGGAGATTTGCCGGTAATAGACAATCCTAGCTTCTCCATAGTGTTAAGAGGCATAATGTTGAGCCCACTACCACTATCGACAACCACATTGGGTATAACCTTATCTACTATGGACGCCTCAATCTCGATAGCTTTTACAGCAAAAGGTTTGATTTTAACCAAATTAGCACCTATTCTTGCGATTGGCCTCCTCTGCCTTCGTCTTGTCGTTGATTGTTTTTTGAACCCTTTTAACAGCTTTGGGACAAGCTCTAGCAATTGAGCAATCGAAATGTCTGCTTTAAGGCGAGTGAGATCCGATATCAAATCGTACGGTGTCACGATGGTTGGCTCCTCCAATAACGGAGGGGGAAACTTTTCCAACTCCGGTATTGTTGGTTCTTCCCAGAATTCACCTAGCCTTTCTTCCTTGTCCCTAAGCGATCGATCAAATGGAAGCAGAGTTGGCTGGAGTATAGAATTTTTGATACCTTCTTTTAAAGTGTCTTCTACCACATTTTTCAATGTATCATTTAAATCTGATAAATGCGGTGAATCTTCCGAAGCACTTTCTTCATCAATTGATGTTAGAACCGGTTTTGTGTGTTGCGATCTAGTCATAACTGCTAACGTTGGTACATTGGCATCTTGTACCGGTTCTTCCATCGCGAGTTAGTGTAGAATTAGGTTCATTTGAGAAGGCACTTGTGAGGTAGAAGCAATAGATGGTCCGCCGTTAATGGTTGGTGGTATTAATGGTTCGGTCGAAAATCTAACATCTTGCGTACCATGGGCAAAATTTGCATTAGATTGAGATGGTCCTACCCCTTGATTTGTCCCCTGATTTAAGGGAATTGTACCACGGTTTGTTTGCAATGCCGACGGAGAATTATGATTTTGGGCATAATCATAAAACAAATCGGGCGGTCTTAGGTTGTTAGAACCCGAAGGTTGGCGAGATCCTCTCAAATTTTCTTGAGCTTGACGAGCATAATCGTAATTAGGCATATTCAGGGGAATTACCTTATCTGGCCGGTTGCACACATCGTTAGGGTGATTTCCACCACAATTACCGCAAATCACACCATTCTCTAACCAACAACTACCGGGTGGATGCCTTCTACCGCAAAATGGGTGAATTTCGTGTCTAAAATGTCGTTGACCTCTAGGACCTTGATTTTGAGACTCATAACCGCGATCTTGACGATTTGACTCACCATATAGTTGAATGCTATTAAACGGTTGTTTACTCTGTGACGGGCGCAAAGTTGGCGCAACTTGGCAGAATTGGTCACTGTGACCTGGTTGCCTACAGTTTGTGCACCACAAATCGGAAGCATGATGGCCGGATTCTATTGGAGGAGGAACGGAATTTCGTTGTTGGTTCCTAATCATCATAGACATTTGTTCAGTCATAGACTTAAGTTGTTGAGCAATTTGATCATGAAATCCCTTCTGAGAGGCTTGTAATTCGGCTTTAATCTCTTCCTTCCATCTATCATTGCTAACCGGATATGTCAATGCTAACATATCCGTTGGAAATCTCGTGTTCAAAGGCACGGGGTAGGATGGATTAACCACCGACTTGTGAGTGGTTGCACGCTGTACATTCTCGTGTAAGGGCCTAGCGTGAATTGGTATAAAACTTGGTATGTTTTGGTCCTCTCTTCTCCATAATCGTTCATGTTCTTTGTTAATTCGTTCAACCAACCTAGCGGCCTCTTTGGCATCGGCTAGATTCCTAGGTCGGGCATGCAATACTTCTTTAATCGTAGTTTCTTTACAAAAACCTTGAATGAAGAAATGGTGGAGAGTGTCATCGGTTAACAAGTTACCGACAAATCGAGTGACCACTAACTCAAACCGGCGAATGTAAGACGAAATGTCTTCATCTCGACCTTGCCTAAGCGATGATAGATCGGTTAATGCCGCACTTTGACCTACCTCGGGTTGGAAGTGTTCCAAAAATGCTCGTTGCAACATGTCCCATGTGATGAACGTATTTGCGGGATGATTGCGATACCATTCATAAGCCATATCTTTTAATGTGGTCGGAAACCACACCAAATTATACCTACCATCCGTGATCAAAGACGTTGTGAGCATCTCAATAAATTGCTTAACATGAGCCGAGGGATCTTCATCTCTAGAACGTCTAAAAATGGGAAGATTTGGAGGCATAGATGCGGCTTGAAGGCCCTCTGGCACAACTATAGGCAAACCCCTTGGACGAACCAAGGGGTTAATTGGTGGAGGTTCGGGTGGTTCCATGATTTCAAACTCTAACGACAAATCAAATTGGTTGAACACCGGAAATAGGTTTGATGGAGATCCAATATCTGCAAGAACCTCTAAATTGTCTAAGTTAACTTCTATAAAATCGTCTATAGCTTGAACTTGTGAATTAACGTTTGTGTCTAAATTTCCAACAGATCTCAAACGCGAAGCAATATTAGGCAGTGCTCTAAATCGTTGTAAAGGCCTTACTAAGATTGCTTTATGTGACCTAGTTGATCGTTGCATTTAACCATAACTTCAAAAAAATTAGTTAGGATATTAAACTTACCAAGGTTTCCAAATGTAGAATATAACCCGTATAATCCCAATAAGTAACATAGGTACGAATCTATTCGATCACGTCCTAGTATCTATAGCTGCTTTAAGTCTAGACTCCTCAACTAAGTTCTAAATTCCATACACACTTGGAAGCTTTTAAGTTTCACCTTAGTAGAAAAATTCTGGAGGTTAATTAAGTAGAGAATCTGCAACCCACTTAGATTTGCAAAACTTTCTGGCATTGAAAGGAAACGGCAAACAACACCTAGGCTGCTTGAACACCTAACTGCATGGTAATCCTACTGCAAGGCTGTCCAAGACCACCTAGATGCTATACAGACAACTAACGTGTGAGGCTGACCTTATACTACCAATTTGTGAAGAAAAAACTCTGCCACCATGGCAGCAGGGAGCCTACCCACTTTCGCTTCCTTCACAATTGATAGGTCTGGATTTACCCACTACAATAGCAAACGACATAAAATTACGGTACAAAATCCATTCTTTGGTGAATTTTACACATAAAACACTTTGAAGAACATTTACCTGGATGTCGAAGAAGATCAAACAATAATCAATGCCTAGCGATCACGGTTCTAAGGTCTCTAACCCTTACACCTGTTGCCATTTGCAGAAATTTTACTTACCCGGATATTGCAATCCAATCACGACCCCAAATCCCAGCTTTACTCCATGCTCCAATTTGTTGTAATCCCTTCAAGTACTTTCCTTCTACTTTCTTTCTTTATTTATTTAAATTTTTTTTTAAAATTTATTTATTATTATTTTTTTTACAAAGTCCCTTTGATCTAAAAACTTACTATCTACTCTCCACTGTTACTAATCTATGTGCTAGAAGTGTTCTAAATCTAATCTAAGTCTACCAAGGCTATTTCTCAACATGCCTTGATTAAGTTGAATACTTGACTTAGACCTAATTTTGAGCTATTTCAAACCTAAAGTGACTTGTATCTAACTATACTAACTTAATTTTGAAAAAATTCTAACTTAAAAGAAAATTTTAGTTTATCTAACTAATGATCTCAACATACCTATTCAACACTATATTGCTCCTTCAACACGACTAAATTGCCTTCCAAGCAATGGTTTGATTCTCCCGGCAAACGCACCAAATGTGAGACCAAAAACTGCACGGGCTCCAGAGTGCAAAACTCTATCTTAAAATCGAGCAGAAGCCTCAATCCAGTATGAATCCAGTCGATCGTTCGTGGTAGTCAATAGAACCCCATGTGAGTGGGTTGTTAAGTCTACAATTCCTACTCCTGGTCTAGAGAATGAGCGGAGTCTGCCTCCCTGATCTGCCTGCGAGTAACACTTCCTCTCACATGTGATGAGATTCACAGCTTCGAACCACGACCATCATTGCTCTGGAGTTCCTTCTTCGCTGCATGCATGCGCGTGGTAGGCTGCTTCTTCATCTCCAATGCTCCCCTGCTCGCTCTTCACCTTCCGTGCAGACTCTACTCTTTGCCGGCATGATCTGAAGATGCACAGAGCTGATTGTGCAGAGAAGCAGCTGGAACAACGGAACGAAAGCAGCTGATGAAACCTCGATGCTGGCTCGACGACGCCGACAATGGTTCACTCCAGAAGAAAACACACCGATCGGCACGCTACATCGACTCCCTGAAACTTTCAGCTTCTTGAAACTTCTACTTAAAAGAGAGGAACTACTAAATTGAATACCATAATTGAAACTAACATGCTAAGAAGGGAAGATTTTCTTTCTTATATCTTCAAATTTAGAGACCCGGTCACCTCAATCAGTGAGGCGGCCGGCAGAATTATTACAGAAGAAGAATCATGGAAATTAGTGCGGTCGCCGGCCCGTATAGTGTGGGCGGATGTTAAATAGTGTAACCGGCCCGTATAGTGTGGGCGGAGGTTGAATAGTGTGGCCAGGGATTAGTGTGGCCAGGGATTAGTGTGGCCAAGAATTAGTGTGGCCAAGAGGGAATCAGTATGGGCAAGAATTAGTGTGGCCAACAGGGAATTAGTATGGGCAAGAATTAGTGTGGCCAACAGGGAATTAGTATGGGCTGCGCACAGTTAGTGTGGTCTGTAGGAATAGTGTGGATAGGGAAACTTAAACGTAACCTATTTAATAAATACTGCAGCAAGGAATTAGAGTGGCTGCACTTGCAAGATAGACTATATAAACATAAATAAGAGCTTTGAGCACTCTAAAAATTAGATGAGGTATTATATTGCAACGATTCGGCCTAAATAGGCTAGAAATTAGGCAATTATCTCAATTATTTTCATACACACTCTAAATACGCATGATTTAGCAATTAAAGGCTATTGAGCCGTTTAAGCGGCTCACACCACTTCTCTTCCATCCGCTCGTTTAGCTCGAGTCGAGCTAATCGGGCTCATGCTCGTTCAGCTCGAGTCAAGCTAATCGAACTCATGCTAGTTTAGCTTGAGTCACGCTAATCGGTCTTATGCTCGTTTAGCTCGAGTCGAGCTAAACAGTCTCATGCTTAAATCTCTTCAATCTTTGTATTTTGTCCATGGCCTTTTAGCTCGAGTCGAGCTATTTCGTCTTAGTCTTCTTATAAGTTTCTGTCTCCTTCTAGAACAGATGTGCCAGGCTGAGACATATGTTGTTATCAGCGAGAACGAGGCGGATGCTTATAAGAATATTGCGGTGGACTACCAACATGTGGACTACAACGATATCAACGTCGCAGCATACGTAAATCTGGAAGCTAATCGCGGTCCGAAGCTTTCTGCTGAAGGGTCGGGGAAGGGAAAGAAGAGGAAGTCGAAGAAGAAGTCCACCCGGCCTCTAAGCGACGACTCTTCAGCTTCGGAGCACGAGCGTGAAGATACAGGTGGTCCTTCTTCTCCGGCGGGGATGAATTCCCCCATGCATTCAACTGTTCCTCTCGTGTCTCCTCTCGCAATTGACTGGGCTGCCGTGGCAATTCCGTCTAGTACTGCTCGTGCTCCCCTCGTGGTCGTGGTACTGCTCGTGCTCTCCCTTAGGGTCATGGAAGCGGTTGAGCTTGGTCTTCAACGTCTCATGGCCGCGGTACAGCACGCGCCCCGTCGCGCGAATCTGCCAAGCGTTCTTCTTTTGAGGCGCGAGCTGGAGAGGCTTCTCGGTCCAAAAGCGCTATTGTGCCTCAAGCACAGAGGGCGCTCGAAGCCAACTATGGCGCCTGTGATCTCGTCTTCTAGGCTCGTCGATCTTGGGGCCGCTGGGAATCTAGTTCAACACAGGGTTCCACCCTTGGGTTTTCGAAGGGAGATTCGTTCAAAGAACTTGAATGATCACATCCATCGGGAACTCTTTGGCGAAGACGATGTAGTACCTGGGCAAGAGCGACTGCCACGGGATGCACCAACATCCGACAGCTCTGACTCGTCAGACAATGACAAAATTGAGGGTGCGAGCGACGGCGACGGCGACGATGATGACGGCGCTCATGATGCTGACACCGCGGCCATGACGTTAGGCGACGAGGTGGCTTCTGATCCATCCGAGGAGGAGTCTACTTTGGCGCCTGCTCCCCAATGCCCGCAGATCGCACCCAGGAGGCAGATTGAGAAGGGGAAGTACAACAAATGGTTTGTGAAAGGTGTCTGGAAGCCCGAGGACGAGCCGGACGATAACATTGAAATCCGGTATTACGACTTCTCGGAGGAGCCTAGTTCTCCGAAGCCTATGAGCGCTGAGGATGATCATCTTCTCCCTGTTGTGCCTCTGCTCAGGGAAGAAGGAGAGCCTTCACAACCACCAGTGAAGCTGGAAATTCTCGCCCCTATGCTCACGAAGGATCAGAAGCGAGCACAGAAGCGGCAAGAGAAAGAGGTGCAGAAGGCTCGCAAGGCAAAGAAAGAAGCGGAGAGAGAGAAGCAAAGGTTAGCAGACATCGCAGCCGCGAATGCACGAGTTGACAGATTGGAGTCCACATTCCTGACCTCTCAGTCTGAAACTCGCATGGCACTGGGAAAGATGGAGCAGATATTTATTTCAGTCGGAAATATCTTATCCCAACTGCCTAATATTCCTGTCCCCATTGCCTCCATCCACCCCGATCAACCTCGCCTCAGCATCTGTGACGCAAGTCCACCAGCCATCGTCGCGCCTCCACAACCTCCTATTGTTGCTGAAGCGGAGATCGCACCCCGCCCCATACCCCTCAAGATTTCGGATAGGCCCGCTAAAGGGGATGATGTCCCGACTGAGGCAACGCCGACGCCGACGCATCACACCTCTGCTGTAGCATTGGATGTGGAGGAGCATGCAGAGGTTGCTCCTTCCCATGACTCTCCCGTGGCTGCTACCGAGACGGCTAAAACTTCACCGGTAAATCCAGAGGTTAGTTACTATCCTTTCCTTCTCTTTGTCTTTGTGATCGGTGCTGGTAATGGCAGTTGCTCTGCTATTCCCTCATGTCTTGAAGTTTTTGCATTTAGTAATCTTAAAGCCAGTGCTCCTTGTTTGACAGGAGTCCGGCACCAATGGAGGCGAGTAGGTCAACGAGTAGTCTCCGAATTATTGGATGCTGTTTTGCTTTTTGTACATAGTACACTTATAAACATTGTACTTATTGAAACATCATTCAATAAAATTGAGACTCTTTTTATTCACATCACTTTTCGTGTTCAGTGTGTCTGCGTCCTTCTCATTACAAGACCCTAAACATCGTCCTTTTCTACCAAGCCCCCCTTCTAAATACCTTGTTCTGTCCGATTGCTTCAAAACCCCCCACCAACCACCTCATGTTACCTCTGGGTGTGGCGGTCCAATACCCAATCAGTGCTGGCAGTTCTTTGCATACTTCAGCATTTTGCAAAGTGCACACCCTCTTGTTTTAATACCATTTGCCATTGTTACGTGTTCCCTCAGTGCAAGCAGGACCGTCCAAACATCCCAAACAGCGTATCTCGCCCGAGCTACCCATTACGCATATCTCCGGCAGTCTTTTACAATCCAAGCCCAAGTGGTTGAATGAGATGTTGGAGTTGGACGGGGTTCTATGTTCGATGGCCTCTGTGTCTATCCCAACGCCTGCAGAGTGCCTGTCTTTTCCGGATCCCAATAATCCTCCGGTGTTTTCCTCCACCGTCCCAACCTTAGTTGCCGGGAGGGTCGTCTACTATCGTCCCGGGTTGACCGGGTTCCTTCGCTTATTAAATTTGTTTTGCCACATCCACGTCTAGAGTACTCTAGGGTATTTTAGGGTACTTTAAAATGGACTCTGCTCCTTTTTGTTCTCGAAGTCAGACGCCGCCCCTGGACTTGTCTTGGCTTCCAACCAATGCGATAATCTGTTGTTGAAGAATTACGCATTCGCCAAGTACCCCGGCACGACAAATCCCATCCTCTTAAAATATCCTCGACGGCGGTTGTATCCTAGGAAGGGTGCCAATTTCAATGATGATAACCTGCTCATTGTCGATTCCAAGCCTGAGACTTGCATTGCGGTTCCCACAAAGAACACACTTTTCACTGTTCCGTGGAACCATTCCTGTCCAGAGGAGCCAGAGTCCAAGTTATTAAAAAGGATAGGCGAGATTTGTCTTGCCGTGCATTTGAACGGTCTTGAGAATTTTCACGAGACTATGCGCCATCGTAGACCCATGCATAATGAACTGTCGAAGGACTCAGAGTTGTATAAGCTCTTGAGCCGTAATCTTTCATATTTGTGGAATCAGGATCAAATCACTGGGAAGAATTTGCCTTGAATACTTTTATCATTGGTATTATTCTGATTTTTACCCTAGAACCTTATGTTTATCGGTTGCTTAGATGGAGATATATTGTAGATCGATTGGTGAATCCCCCCTCGACATACATGATTAAATGCGTTGTTATATTGTGTACCTTTTCCATTGCACTTGGTGTCATGGACTCACTTTCTAAAATGGCTGTGTTTATAAACCAGGTTGCTGCTGTTGGACGTCAGCTCTCTCCACTTCCATCATGTGCTTTGCAAGCAAATCTTGTAATTTGTCCTTCAACGGTGTCCGATGCTTACCTTACAAGTGAGGACTCCAGAACTTTCTCGGAACGAATGCGGGGACGGCTGATCTACTCTGCTCCGGACGATGCGTCGGCTGTAGATTACCCGAAGGAGGACATGGATAATGACGATGACGGTGTAGTAAACAGTCCACCTATTCAGATTCAACCAATTATTACAACCTGCCATGATCAAATCGGTGTGATGACCTCGGTTGCAGCGGCACCCCAAGGTGAAGCTGTATTACGCAACTCCGTCGTCGATGGCCGTGCCAATTTAGCTCGATTTGAGCTAAATAGTTGCTTGCCAAATATTGTGGCTCATTGCTCCTTATCTCTTGGGGCAAAAATTCGCGTTCATCCAGCATGATTTTTGTCTGAGACTCACTGTCTATTACGGAGACGTGCACCGAAGCGTCGTAGAAGTGGTGCGCTTATGGAGATGGACGAACCTGCCTTCTCTAAATACACACGTAGTGAGGACCCTGTATTCACTAAGAAAGATTCTTGTGGTGATACCTCCTCTCTGCCACGTCGTAATTGGTAGATTACATAATGCCTACCTGTTGGAGGTCTACAATTACACCAATAAATTGTATTCGTGCTTTCATATCAATAAAATTTTCTCTTGGGGGAGCATATTTCTTAGCTTGCATTATGAATTCCGTTCTATGATTGTCTTTGATATTGAGAAAATTCATCATTATCAGTAAATACCTGGTGATTTGGTAACTAATCAGGTCAAAATCGATCTGAATGGAAGTCTCCCTAATTACCAAAATCAGTATATATTCCCATTATAACGAATTACGTGTTGAAACTCGAAACTCCTGAGTGTACTAAGGGTATAGGAAGTTGTACCTTAGATACGGCACTGTCGACATCTGCTAAGAGCCCATCGCCTGTACAGGCACACTTACCCCTATATGCTCGATGCAATCACATGCATCTGGATTCAGTGTACAATCCTGGCCATAGCACTTACAACTCGACTCTCTCTCATTGTCAACCACAGCCATATCAGAAATAATATCAGATGTAATATAGATGAACGGGGCCATTGGGCATGGGCCTTCTACAGGCAATTCAACTCGTATTGCCATTGGCTCCAGTCCCCTACTAATATCAGCCTCATCAAACCAGAGATCCTGCAAGAAGCTCAAAAAAAGTGAACACAATTTGATGATTATATAGCAAAAATAGACGATAAGCAATATACTTATCATCATGTACAATGGACCTACAGAATGTTCAAACAATATACATTTAACTACGCTTTTTCCTACCATGTTTGCTCACCCGCTTGGCGCCTGATGGCTTCATTGCTGGACCAGACTCCTTCTGAACACCAAAAAGATTAACATTCTTCATTTTTGGTTTTTTACCAAGCGCCTCATCATCTACGTCCATAGCCGAGGCAAAATTTTCCCTGGACACCCGCGCTCTTGTCCTACGCCCCAACGGTGCTTCTCCCACTACCCCGAGACTCGGTGGAGAGGCTTGATCCATGTCCATTAGAGAGTCAGGTGACTTGCTGACATTAGTGTCAGATGGTGTCTCTCCATTCCCTCTACTCTCCTTGTCGGCTTCTTTAGCCAAGCCGACGACCGTTGCCACTGCTGAATCCATTACTGCTTCTTCGGCGACCTCCTCAATGCAAGCCTTCACCTCCTCCCTGTTTGCCGCCACCTTCTTGGCGCTGCTTGCCAGCACCTCAGCCTTCGTTGCCACCACCTCTTGACTGCAAGCCTCCACCTCCTCGGTACGTGCCACGACGTCCTGGCTGGGCGACACGACCTCCTGACTGGGAGTCCTCAACTCCTGCCTAGGAATCTCCGCGTCAACACCTGTATTTGTTGCTACAACCTCGACGCCAAGAGTAGTGCCCTCCTCCACCTCCTGATTAACAGCCTCTGGCTGAATACTGGGCACCACCTCCTCCACCTGTATCCTAACAGCCTCTAGCTGTATACTGGGCGCCTCCTCCTCCACCTGTATGCTAACAGGCTGTATACTAGGCGCCACCTCCTCCTCCATTGTTTTTGGAGCATCTGGAGCAATCACCTTCTTCGGGGTATCCCTGTCCACCCTCTTTAATCGCTCCATATCATCCGACTTAGGACTTGATGGCGGTGAGGACTCCCTCGTTTCGGGGTCATTCATGGGTGGGTCTAAGTCTCCCCCTTGCTCTGTCTCACCATCAGAATATTCTTCACCTTCTCTTTTTGAAGACGTTGTGTTCTCATCAGACTCTGATTCTTGGGCACGTATACCTTTCAACAACCCTACAAAAAAAACAGAAGGTAAGATTGTGAGAATTCAACACTACTCGCCACAAATATGCATTCACAGTTGAGGCCACCTGTGGTTCAAAAATCCTCACCTGCAAAGTTTGATGTTTGGGCCTCTTTGCTCTTCTGTTTTCTTGGGATCCTAATATAGACTCCACCTACCGGCTTGGGACTTAGGATGGCTGGCTCCGGATTTTTGATAGCTCGCGTGGAAGAAAGAAACTCGAGCGAGTTCATTGGTTTTGGTTGTGCCTCGTCCTTGTGCTCTACCTGTGGTGAAACTATGGCTGCAGTGTCTGACGACGATGGCAAACTTTCTCGAACCACTTGGTCGGAATTTCTTTTACTCGTCGGTGGCTTGGCTGGGCTATGTGTCAATGCTGAACATCAAAAACTCTCACACACGATTTAGTACGTCTATTACTATTAACTAATACCCAAAATACATAAATAGTAGACCTACAGAAAGTAGGGTTGATACTTCGTACTAATCGGAAGATAAAAACTACCTAATCTAATTGCATAAAACATGAGACTACTTAAGATACATACGACACTTCTTCCAACCTCCATATGTATTAATAACGGATATTTAACTAATTATGGACAAATTCCGAACTTATGGATATTTTCACTAAAAACATAAGTATCAAAATGTATGGCAGATTAATAAATAATAGAAAACCAAGCAAGATATATTGAAAATCAAGCATTATATATTAAAAAGTGCATGTAAAACAAAAAACTATCTAAATTATATCGGCCGAAGGCCAATACAACTAAAACCGCTAAACCCTGAACCCTAAACCCCAAACCCTAAACTCTAAACCCTAAACCCTAAACCCTAAACCCTAAAGACCCTGAACCCTAGACCATAAACCCCGAACCTTAGACCGTAGACTACAGTTCCCGTCCCCAACCCACATTAGCTGAAATTCTGTATCGGACGGCCGCCGATAGAAGCCCAAGGAATATGACGAAGTAGTAGTAACAATATCAGAACTCAGCTTAGAAAAGGAATCCAAAAGGTTGCACACTCATTCATACACAGATCAATTCAATATGATTCAGAGGCATACATGGATACAATGCCATGAACAGAAAAGTCCAATATCGGCCGCCAAATAGAAAAAGCGGAGTACATTAAAAGTGTACGATACAATGATCGCTACATTAAAGAGAGAGTAGGATATAGTGTATCGGAAAGCCATAGGTAGCTAAGTCACATATCGGCCGCCAGCCGAGAAACAGTAAACTATAGAGAAGGAGAAAGTACAACAAAGCAACCAATAAACGCTACAATCGTGAAAATGATGAATATACTCCAATCAACTGTCATAGATAGGGAAGACCGAAAACAAGAGTAAAGGAATGAGCTGTAGCATATTGATAATGATGATTATGCCGAAGCAAAAACACAACGGGTATGCACGGATTATAGACACTAATCGCAGTAGTGAGGTGAGTCGGATAAGAACCAGCGGGTAGAGCGTGGTGTCGGCCGGCAGCCGATAGGAGGTCGGAGTTGCTTGTGGGAAAGCATATGAGATCAGTATCGGCCGGCAGCCGACAAGTGCAGAGCAGGTCCGTCATAGAGTGGGAGGATGCGAGGGAGGGTCACATGAAGCGTGTCGGCCGGAAGCCGATACATATGTTTGATGAACAGCTTAGAGAACAGCTCCAGCGGCCTCAAGGTTAGACATTGCAGCTGCAGCGGCCTGCTCGGGAATAATATGTGTAGCTGGTGGACCTTTCTTTGCATGTGACGGCATCCTATGAGAGAACAGAACAATGTTGACATTCACAATCTGAGGCAGACAAGGCTCCTTATGCCAGCGGCGAGTCCAGCACTCCCTAGCGATGATCGATTTTCCTTCCTTCTTAGCTCGCATAGGGGTCCACCATTCGATCTTGAAATTGCCATAGGTAGGACCAGGCGTTAGATCAACACACTCAAGGACACGCCCCAGCCAGACAGGAAGGAAATGGTCGTCGTTGGGGCGGCATAAGACAAAGTCGCCAAGAAGAAAATCACGGAATGGATTAAAGTTGAGCCTCGGTCGGTCTTTAGCAGGACCACAGTAAGGATAAGCATCTGCATCATCCTCAGGCGTAATGTCCTGTGAGAAAGAGGAGCTAGATCCAGAATCTTGGGAGGCACGAGAATGATCACGAGTCCAGTCTGAAATAGGCCAAAATCCTTCTACAAGAACGTCAGGGGTAGACGGTAATGGTGAATTGATCTCTCGGTTGATTCGCTCCCAGTAACCAACAGGTCCAGCCATCTCCTCGCAGTAACGTCTGTTACGCGCCATACCGGACTTGCAGAACTCAATGAACTTAGATATACCGTGCTTGATGAAACCCTGTTTGTCATTGCACTCCGAGGCACGAGCTTCCTCCTTCACAGAGTTCAACTTGTTGGGGTTCACCTCCGTGACGCCCCATAATGGCTTAAATGGAACAGGACGTGGGTCGCCAGATGGAATTCTAGGTCTTCCTTGCTCGTCAGAAGTCCACATCTTGACGGGGGGACGGGGTGGGAGCCATGAAGAATCAGTGGATTTCCGCTTATACCTCATGACAGGCCAGCCGCGATCGTCACCGTCCTCTTCAACCCAGAACTTGAAAAGATGCATATCACCAAGTCCAACAATTTTGTTGACACCGTCGTGATGAAAGTCCTTGACGTAGGATTTGAAATCCGCAACCTCTTGAACGAATTCAGGAATGAAGGCGACTGTCTTCTGCGAGTCCATAAAGGCCTTCATGAGATCGCCTAGAACGTACGTGTTCTTCCGCTTGATGAGCTTGGAAAGGTAATTGAAATGGGCATCAATATCCTCGTGAGTGTGGCCAACAATGAGGAACCCAACAGTGACCTCCTTAAAAATGCGCCGAGCGGTCAGCAAAGAGCAGAAGGCCATCACAAATCTGTTCTTATTGTCCTTCGCGGAATTGTCAAGTTGCAGGAATAGCTTACGCGGAAGCGGAACGAGCGGACATCCAGGTTGTGAAGGACCGAATTGAGTCCCGGTGGCGGGTGGGATCGATGCGAAACACCTAGACTTTCCATGTAGCAAAGCTTGGAAGAAGGTGTTCTGTGGAGGTGTGGGAAAGAGCTCCCGGGATTCACGTACCGGTGGCTTCTCAAGCGCTCGCAGTACACGACACAAAAAAGAGATGGTGAAGTTGGAATCCCCCGGCCAGAGCGCAGTGGAGTAGTGTGCGTACGCACCATCACCATGGCCGTGTGTCAACATGCCGGTAATAGAAACCGGAATCTGTCCAAGGCCAGCAGTGGCTTTTGTAATCCTCTGCATTCTGGGAATGGCCGTCTTCGTGGTATCCATCTTGTCATGGATTATACATAGAAACTCAGAGGGGTTCTCGCAGGACTGGGAACTCCAGCCACCATATATATGGCGGCAGGCACGCTGATAATTGAGATGGCGATTCCGGTCATCGACTAATGCCTGCCATTCATCACAGCCCCTTGGGTACTTGGATATGCACTCTACAAGGAAGTCACACTCGTGACACTTCGAGAAGCTGCTCCCAACAGCTTTAACCTCGACATTCTTGAAGTGGTTCTTCCGAAGCTGACTGATGGTGGATTGAGAGACCGGCTTATGGTGGCATTTGACATTCACCTGGAAGGAGGAGATAAGGTAGGACGTTAACATCCAGGTCGACGCCTCCTATCGGCCGGCAGCCGACATGAGTGCACTGACATAAGCAGGAAGTAATCGCTAACGGAGTATCGGCTGCCAGCCGACAAGTAGCAGAGCATTGACTAGATAAGGCACGAAGGAATCGACAGAAGAAGCTAAAGCTGAAAGGTCTAATTGGAAACAACCGAAACATAACAACCTAGTGTATCGGCCTGCAGCCGACATCGAGGACGAAGAGGAAATAAGAATGATTGGGACTTACTTGATTCACTTGCTCGCGCATGGTGTCCCAGTTGAGCGCAGATGGAACATCCTTCAGGTTGTCAACTCGCTTATTTCCAACAAGCCTGAACTCGTTAGGCATCTGGTCCGCATTCTCGTCAATAATCTTCTGCAGGGTTGCTCTGGCCTGAATCGTATGCGGGCGTGGACGAACAGCTCCAGAATTGCCATGCGATTCGCTCACTGATCCACCCATTGCTGCAGCCTTGTAGACGTGGTAAGCTGATCTGGAGACACCGTGAATGATATACCAAGCGTTCTCGCAGACCTCAACATTCTCAAGCGTGATGAATTTCCTGCCTCCCGGTTCATGGACATGAAGTTGACTTTGAACGGCATACGCTGTCTCTCTTCTAATTTCAAAAGAGCAAGCATAGTACTTACGACGAAGGATTCGAGTAGACTCCCACGGAAACGTCTGACAGCACCTACTCTTGCAGCACAGCTGTGAACTAACCTTGCTAATTTCATCATCCGAGGTCTTCGACTTAAGCCTAGACCCAGCGGGCTGCTCCTTTGACAAGAGTCTACGACGAACGGACCTATAGGGATTCCGAGGCACGCCCTGAAGTCCCGGATGATCGAAGGTGGAATTCTGAGCGGCCTCAGAGCAGAGCATGACAATGTCTGACAGGAGTTGACCGCCTTCAAGTCGAGTCCGCGAAAGAGGCCATCTCATTGTCGTGAGCTGTAGGGTATCGTGCTCTGATATGAACATTACTCCGACATCTGTATCGCCAAGAAGATCCTCATCGCAGGCTTCATCCGGAAGACAGACTTGAATGATCGCCTGCCCAAAAAAGGTATGATCCTCGTTCAGTAAGTCGCAGCACTTGTTCCTCCAGTCGGGCCGATCCAGGACCGCCTGAGGTTCCGGTCGCAAATGTTCAGTGTCGCGTGAGACAGAGGGGCGAAAGTTGACAGCGCTATCGGCGCCAGAACTATCCGAAGAGGGCTGCGAGAAAATTCCGTTGTCAAACGGCGTAGCATGAAGATCATTAGCAGATTCATTCCCTTGAGAGGAGAGGACATCGACGCGGGTTGGCGGATTCGTCCCGGACCCACAGTCGTCGCTGCCTTCAAAATGAGAGAGACCGGTTGAATGATGCGGGTTACCTGAACTACCACATGAGTCTGTAGAGGGTGAGTCCTTGACACCGTCATCGCTGGTTGGTTCAACCTTGACACTCCTCAGCGTGGGGTGTATCGGCTGCCGGCCGATAGAGTTGCCATTCAGCGGCGTAGCGTCGAGGGGACGAAGTTTGTAACTGCTCCAAAGGATTTCGTACCCAAGGCACTCGCCAAGCAGAGTGAGAGAAGGATTCTTACAGTAAGCTACAAGACCAACAAAGTCCTTATACACAGTAGTGAGCTTGACAACTGCAAAGAAGCTATGCGGGATGCGGAAACCCTCTCAGGTGCCCTTAGGCGAGCACTCAACGATGACGCCCACTCCGACACAGTGATGATCGGTCCCGTCAACATGCAATAGAGCAACCTCCATGTTAACAGAGAGAGTGAGGAACTGATTTATGGGCTTCTCATCTAATGCGCCCGGTGTCGGCTGGCAGCCGATAGGCTCGGATGATTCATTGAGGTTATCAACGAAGGGTCTCACGTCATTCACGTCCCATGTAATGTTGTTACCAGGACACTGACTTAGAAACTTAACACTAGGAGTGGGAAACGGAATGATCATCTCAATATTTGGAGCGACGTCAATAACATGGAAGTCTAAAAGAAATGGCTTTCGCGAAATAATTCGGTTGATGGAAGCAGTACCAGCATAATAAAATTTTGCGAATGACAGAGCGACAACTGCGCCCTTTTCTATACGCCATCTCCCGGAACCGCCGTTCTTGAGAAAGCTGTCAATCGGTTCGGTTTCCAACATGATGGAGCATGATCTCTTCATTGATCTATCGGCTGCCGGCCGACACAATTGCGAATCTAATAGGTTGAGGAGACGTAGGAAGTAATGAAACAGCTGTAGTAGACACAACCACCTGAGGTATCGGCTGCCGGCCGACACCTTGATCTGAAGCTCCCGGGAGACAGGACAATGACGGACACGTGATAGTTCTATATTGGCTGGCAGCCGATATAAGGAGATCCGACTGAGTCCTAAGGAATCGTATCGACTGGCGACATTCACTATGTCGGCTGGCGTCTAATACCAGGGTATTGAGCCTCTAGCTATTAAATCGTGCAAATTGAAGTAATAAAAGGCTGCTATCTACCGCTCTCTATATAGAAAGAAGCGCACTAACACGGGAAACACAATGACGCAATTCTTGACTATTTCTGGCCAGGGAAAACTACAAAAACAGCAAAGCAAATCGCTCAGAGCGTGAGGAAACACGCGAGAAATGAAATAAAATGTCAGAAACAGTTGGGAATGGATAGCCATCTGAAACGACAGAGCGTGGATGGCGCTCAAATCAAGAAGATTTCAAACTCAAATTTCAAATGATTTTGAATTCTTGGAGGGCTAATTGCTAGGCAGGATGAAAAGCATGATGAAATGGATGAAAAAATATGAAATGACGTTTTGGCGGCGCGAGCTTCAGAAAATTTTGGCGGGCAGGCAAGCGGATGCGAGAGCGGGCAAGCCGATTGAAAAGCGGGCAAGGCGCAAATCGGCGGGCAGCCGATAGCCATCATTGCGAAAATTGCGGAGGGGGTAAACCGTTCACCCTCCCTCATTTGCTCTCATTTGTAATTTGCTCTCCTCTCTCACTTTTGCGCTCTCCTCTCACTTTTGCTCTCTCCACACTTATACATTTCCTCTCTTCTATTTCTCTCCTCTCATTCGCTACGCGCTCTCTCCTCCTCTCATTCGCTACGCGCTGTCTCATCTCTCCTTCCTTGCTGTTTCTCTCCTCTCTGCTTTCATGCTCTCACCTTTCCTCTCTGCTTTCTTGCCTTAGCCGTTTTCTGCTGGCAGCTGATGGTGTTTAGTTTTAGGGTTTAGGGTTTCTAGCAGCAGCCGACATTTCTTACGCTCCAGCCGACAGCCTTGCGCGGGAGGGGAGGCAATTTACGCACCAGCCGACACTGAGCACTCGCCAGCCGATACAGCTCCGATGGCGTCGTCGAAGAGGTAGGCCGACTCAGCTCTTTTGTGACGTTTCAGTTTGCGCCGTTTCGATTGGCGTCGTTTCATTTTGAGCTTTTCGTCATCTTCTTGTGCCTTGTGTGTCGGCTGCCAGCCGATAGCCTGTGAGCTGTCGGCTGCCAGCCGATAGCTTGTGAGTTGTCGGCTAGCAACTGATAGCTCACAAGCTATCGACTGGCAGCCGACAGCTCGAGTGATGTTTTAATTTAGAATACAGTGCTTAGTGTGTCGACTGGCAGCCGATAGCTCACAGGCTATAGCCTGTTCTCTTGTAAAGCTTAGTGTACTCGCAGGCCGTTAGTAGCTCCTCTGCCTTAGCGCGTTACATTGCCTAGTGTATCGGCTGGCAGCCGATAGCTTCTATTCTGTCGGCTGGCAGCCGATAGCATGCTATTTGCTGAAGGTCATTAGACTATCATCGTAACTATTGCAGTGTCGCGATGAATATTTGTGCATTGTCGCTATCGGCTGGCAGCCGATACCATGGTTGTTATCGGCTGGCAGCCGATAACATATTCGTTTACTGATATACAGTAATGTGCGTTTACTGGCGTTTACTAATATACCCTCACATGTGTTTATTCTGCAGAAAACCACCAGCCCTAGCTAGATTGCTTAGTGTGGAACTTGCACACACGGATGTCAAGCATGGAGACATCGTCCCGCGTGCAGTATGGGCCGTTAATCCAGTCATCCAGCAGTAGGGACTATGCTGGAGAGTCCTCCCCAGCCAGCAAATCGAGATTGCTTGCTCGTACCTCTACAAGGGTAATATGATCCCTGGGTACGGTGATGTGCTCGAAATATTGGAGAATGTGGAGCACGTCGACATTCTTATAAGCCTACCGGCCCTGAGAGATCCCACTGCCCCGACCGACTACATCGCCGTATCAATGCCGTGGAGACAATGCACTGAGGCGGTTTGCGGTGAGCCGGCGAATAAGCAGGGCATGGCCTTCAATGGAGTTGCGCCTGCTACCATCGAGGAGTTCATGGACGCGTCGTCCGCTATCGATTACGCAAGGTTGGCTATTAACAACGCCATCAATGCTGCAGCGGCTGAGGCTCCGTCGTCGTCGAAGAGGAAGCCCACTCCTTCAAAGAAGAAGCGACTTGCAGCAGAGATGGTCGATCTTGGCGATGACGGCGATGAAGACGTCCAGGGGTGACAAGATCCCAGCAAGCCCAAGAGACGGGCGAAATCGACTAAGGATGCCATCGAGTATACCTTAGACGAGGCCCTGTCTACGGGCAACCAAATGACCTCGAAGATGAAGGACGTCGAGATCGACGCAATCTACAAGGCATTGGAGATCGGTCTTGGTCACTGTTCCCCTACAAGAAGCGGAGGTCACGCCGGGGTTATTCCTAGCGAGAAGCTACACATCGCTCCGGACGAGCTCAAGTGCAGACGCATCGCGAAAGATCGTCTGGGCTGGTATTTTGATTTTCTCACCGCTCTTATGAGGTTACGCTCGTGATCGACCGGCCGATACATCCTCTAATCATCTCTCGATTCATGATTGTTCATTTGTTATGTTCTTCGCAGTGAAGGCCATCTACAAGGGCTACGGGCGATCCGGAAGAAGCTCGAGATCCATGGTATCCCGCTTAAACGGGAACCACTTGAAACCGATACGGGATGATGGTCATGATGGATTCCATGCCAGGGGAGTTGGATATGTGGAAGCTAAACGACACGCACTCGACACCGCCCGAAAGTCCCCTGTGGCAACACCCTTCCGTTAATCGGTATATCATCGGTGGTCACCATACGGTGACAGCCTGCCGCGAGTTGGCGGACGAGTACCCCGAGGGATCGGAGGCCAAGAAGGAGCTTCTCGAATTCGAGATCATCCCAGTGTTCTCAAGGGACCCCATCGATCTTGTGAGGGTGTCGAACGCCCTCAATCTCAATATCGCAGAAAGGTCGCCAAAGAGAACTTCCGATCGTCTTGGAACTTGGGAGGGCGGCATGGAAGCGTCTCGGGAGCCCCGAGCCACACAAGGGAGGCGGGAAGCCGTCGCCGGCCTTCGAGGTATGGTTACCCTCTGCTTTATCTATCGGCCGGCAGCCAACACATTTCTTTAATCTAGAGCTATCGGCTGCCAGCCGACAGCTCTTCTTCTTGCCTTCATACAACTAATGCTTTATGGTTGTTCATCAGGCTGCGAAGGCGCAAGTCATGGCGCACTTCGTGAACGAGAAGGTGTCCACAAAGCTCCCCTTAGTATTCGTGGGTGACAAGGCGTGGAATACTTGGATTGAGGTCTTCAATGCCTAGGAAGCAGGTGAACTCATTGGCGACGACGGCAAGAAGCCGGGACTGATCAAGCGGACGCCAATCTCGAACATTACGAAGACTGACCTTGTCCCCACACTCGGTCTTCGTGACTGCGACCTTGAAGAGCTTGCAGCGGAGGTGATCGCAAATCGTGTTTGCATCAAGGCCAACAGCAGGACGAAGGACAGACTCACACTGCCGGATTGGTGCCGCGACAAGAAGCTCGACCGGGTAATTATAAACGAGCTTATGTATCAGCTCAATAGGCATCCGCTTCCCTGCAAGGATGCGAACTGGTCGCCATACCTAGATTCAGACTGGGACAAGTTGGCGAAGGAGCATCATTTCACCCCGAGTGTCGTTCGCAACATCTGGACGGACCTAAAGAAATTCACGGATGGAAATGAATGGCTTAATGGACGCGCCAGCGCAATGAATCCGACGACTGACAAGTCGAAGAACGGTGTGGCGCCGCCCATTTTCAGCACCATTCTGCAAGCGTATTCTCAGGTCGAGGTTAGGACGGAGGAGGTCGATTCCGAGAAGGCGCATTTCGAGTACAAATTCGCGAACACAGTTGCAGATGTCTTGCACGAGATCGACGCAGCTGTTGGCCATGCCGGCATTGCAAAGGACCCACTCCTAATCGTCTACTTCGGGTACAGTCATGGCGGAGTCTCGGTTCCAACCAGTAGGTCGGAGCTTCGTGCGCTCGCGGAACGGTCGAAGGTCCCACTCACGGATGAGGACCTCACGATGGACGGTGATGACGTCACTCCGACTCGGCCTCTATATCCAATCCCGATGTTGTTCATAACGAGCGCGAAGCAACGGGATCTTCTTTGTGTTGTCTGGACAACCGAAGATACGGAGTGGTATGTCCAGACGGTCTATTACAAGCCGTGTCTTCGGGGAGGGTTCAAGAAGACGGTGACGGAATCTTCCCCGCTTGTTACGCTCAACATGACGTACCCAAAGGTACGCGGGGATGATGATCGTTGGACTACTTTCAGGAAGTATACTGGAATCGCCAAGCCAGTCGATTGGTTCCAGGCATCTCCTGAAAGTCTTTGTCGATTGAACGGGGTTCGCGGTGTCGACCATGACACGCCGAGAAGTTGCTTTGAAGCCAACTCTCACCGCTAAGAAGGTCACCGTCATCAACGTCTGGGTGGCGGAAACGCCACCGAGCTTGGATTGGTAAGGCATCCTCTCCTTTGCTTTGTATCGGCCGCCACCGACACCTTCTAATATATGTCTATTTCACCTTATTCGTTTACCAAGACTTGTTTGGTTCCCTTCTGCTCTCTTACTCTTGTTCATGGTCTTGCGAGAGAAATGGGAGGTCCGTGATCGAGTTCGTCGTAAGTCGTGGACCATGTCAAGTTGGCGATCCAACGTGCGAAGGGACTAAACTTGGATAGGGTCGAGCTTCCACCGTCGTCTTCCGAGGATATGGAGACCGACGCCGTCCCTCGCCTCGTCTCGCGAACTCCAACCACCCCGGACGACGTCCCGCCTGCGGTGTTAGGATTCGTGAAGTCTTTGGATGAGATTGACCTTACTCCTTTGTCACTCACACCTGCAACCACGCCGACGGCTCCATCTGAATCGACTGCCACACTTATCCCTTCTCCTGTATCGGTGCCGGCCGACACATTGTCACCGTGTCAGCTTCGCCTCCTGATACTACAGAAGATCTGCCTGCATGTGCTGCGACCACGATGCAGGTTGATTTGCAAAACGCCCCGGAGGAAGAGGTTATCGTCGTGGAGCAGGTTCCTCTGTCTCGTGCCCCTCAGAGTCCTTCGCAATCCGTTCCTGCCCTTATCGGCCGGCAGCCGACATCTCCCGCTCCTCCATGTAGGGAAGTTCAGAGGGCTCAATCGGCATTGCAGGCGTACTATACACGAAGGGAAGTTGCTGTTGATTCGGCGGCCCTCCTGGAGGACGACGCAAACAACATTAGCGCAACAAATGAGGAGGCTCTCCAGGAGGACGACGTGTATGACATCAGCGCCCCAAACGAGGCGGCCCTCGTAGACGACAATGAGTTCGCCATCGACGCCCCGAACGAGGCTCTGTCTCCACCACTGGCGGATCATGCTTCCCCGCAAAGAACAACAATTACATGAAGGTTTGTCCTAGACGACGGCGTTTCTTGTATATAGTCTCTTCTCACCATTGCATAAGCATTTTAGGTTCTAGAATGGATTTGGTATTAGAATCTCCTGGTTGCAACGTGCTCGGCCGCCCTTCCCCAGACATCAGACGATCGGCCGCCAAATGACTCCTCCTATTATCGTTTCACGTTTCCGCCTGTATTCCTTGTCTCCGATGTCGATTTCTCTCAACAGTGTTTTTCGGCTTATCGGCTGCCAGCCGACAAGTCATCATGTCCTTTCTTTGCACTATTATTCTCCCTTCTGTCATGGTGTTTGATGTTATTTGTATCCACTGCCACCTCTGTATCGCTCGTGTCTCACTTTGTTGTTTAATTCTTGCTGCTCTTTTGCTTATTGTACAAATGCCCTAATCTCTTGCAGAGTCAGGTGAATCTGAGAACGAGGAGTTCGTGGACTCCGCGTCTCATGGATCGCGGCAGGGCACCTCCATATCGACTCCTCTCGTATCTGGAGGGCAGGTAGCCCGTCAAAAATATTTTATTCTGTTCGACGTGAATGGCACTCTCATTCACTACGTTCCTCGCAGGATCATTTCTGGTGGGGATCGTCCCCGGTGGCAGAAGCAGGAGGCAAGGGCAAGACCTGGCCTTCAGTCAGTGCTTCAGTTTTGCGTCGATGCAGACTGGCAAATTTGTTTTTGGTCCTCGGGCACTAAGAAGAACCTTACTCCGAGGATCGAATTTATTCGCTCTGTTTTTCCAAGGCTCCCTAGGAACATCTTGGAGTTAGATCAGGGATATTGCTTCCGGAGTTGCTACTGGGAGCCTGATAATCCTGACCGGCCCTTCTTTATTAAGTTGATTGATCATCTCCTGGAAATGAGTCCTGACCTCAAGGCTCGTGGTGCTAATCCCGATAACATGCTTCTCATCGACGACTCCCCCTACAAGAACGTTTTGAACAATCCTTACAATGCGTTCCACCCTCACACCTGTACTTTGACCTCGGAGCAGAATGTGAGTGGCCAGCCTTACTTTCAGAGGATTCTGCAGCCTCTGTTATTCGACCTCTATAATTCTCAAAAAAATGTTCCTGAGTTTATGCTGGAGCACGCAAGGTTAGGAAAGCGTCGTATGCTCCCGGGAAATCCGCTATACGAGCAGTACAGGACGCTTGATTTTGGTAGGAGGGAGTGATCATGGATTGATTACTTCTCGACCTTGGCGTTCGAGTTGTTCAAGATGGTGGAGCAAGTTCAAGATGCTCCTGTTGTCGGCTGCCGGCCGATACACCTCTTGTTACCCTACATAGATTACCATATGAATACATGTCCTTAGCATGGGTGTATAGATATTTCAGTCATCCAATTCGATGATCTAGCAAGCTAGAATTTGTAGATCACTTAGATTTTCTTCTAGTTTTGTAAATTTTCTAGGGTTCCACCCGAGACTTTTTCTTAACTGTATATTTCGAGGATGTTTAATTTGTGAAGACTCTCTTAATCTTAACGTGGAGAGTTTTCTATCATATTCCCTTTCTTGGTATCGGTTCTTATGTATGGTATTTTCTTTTGTTTTCCTTTTGCTTTAGGATCCATGGCTTCTTCTTGTCATTGTCTCCTTGTCGTCTTTACTCATGGACTCTCTTGTTTGTTTTCTTCTTATGTCAGCTGCCAGCCGACACTTCTATGTTTATTTTGGTTTTGTCTTCTTGTCGGCTGCCGGCCGATATGCCTGCCCTTATCATTCTATTGCTGTCTTTTGCGTTTCTAATCATCGTTCTGACTTATTTCAGGCTTGTATTGTTCAGGGTGACTGCCGTTTGGATTATGACATTGCTGGTACTTCTACCTCCAAGAAATGTATCATTCTATCCGTATCTGGATTGCTATGCTACATCAGCCCTAATATTCCGACGGATCGTTGGAATGCTCACCGTAATGTAATCAAGCGGCCAGGTGTAACGAAGTTATTTGCCATGTTGTTGGAGCGCTTCCATGTTGGTCTCTGGTGTACGATGCCGATGCGTGACTTGAAGCCTCTTCTATCTTACATTCTACCTTCTGGCGTCATCGACAGGCTATCCTTTGTTTATGGTAGAGAATTTTGTGATCGTCCTATGAATTTTCCGTGGTGTTACAAGCTCTTGAAGACTCTCTATTGCAAGCGTCGTTCCCGTGAGGTGTGCAGGCCCGACCAGCTTCTCCTCGTTGATGTTTCTCCACTGGCATTAAGGTTGGCGCCGGATGCTGCCTGCTACATGCCTTATCCTTTTCGAGGTGATTTGACGTCTTCTAGTACTACTATTCCCAATGTAGCTACAGACATTCTTCCGTTCATCTACCCCTTATACCAGTTCGAATCTGTTAGTCAATATATGAGTCTTTCTAATAGACCCGGTCAACTTCATTATGAAGTTGCTCATTTCCTCAAGTACGGTGTTCCTCTCAGATCGCAGTGTTCCTAGGTTTTACTTAGTCTGCATGCCTATCGACTGCGAGCCGACACTTCAGGCGATCAGCTGGTGCAGCACAACCTGCGATGAGCCGGTCAGCACTCGCACTCGTCGACTTATCGCTGTCGGTCTTCAAACCGAGATTTGCCCGGAATTAATATCCTGGATTGTTGAATATGGAATGCCAGAAAGGAGGAAGTCAATGATAGAGTCGCGTTGCTACTTATCGGCTGCGAGCCGACACCGCTGCAGTTCACCTATGTTAAACTTTTGTTTGCTTCGATACCTAGTGTTGCTGTATATTGTATAGGGTGTTGTAATATTTATTGATACGAAGTTAGTGCAGTCGGCTGCGCGCCGATACCACATGCTAGTGGGACGAGCTTCGTTTGGAATATTCGCTTATTCTTTTAATAAAACGGATTTGTTTCCTAACTCTAAGAGTGTATTCATCTATATTTTCTCCGACTTGCTAATAATGTCAATCATTCTCATTCTCTACCTTGCCTTGTTTTGCTCCTTCGAGGTGTGTCGGATGGAAGCCGATTGATTTCTGGACTGTCAAATTGTCCAGAATTAGTTAAATACCCGTTTAATCACTACCTAAATTGAGTACATCAATTGTACTCAATTGTACTCAGATCACTTTCTCAACACAGATTTTATCTATTAAATGTACCTAATTTATACACACTACTATATAAAATTATGCATGTACTGGATATGTACCTAAAGCTACCAATACCTCCTACCGACACTACCACAATCTACCTTGTCAATAGCAAAGTACATGATACTACTTAAGATACAATTGACACTACTCTCAAACTCCATATGTACCAATCACTAGCTAATTTGAGGACATCCATCGTACTCAATCATACTCATATCACTTTCTCAACACAGACTTAATCTATTAAACGTACCTAATTTATACACACTACTATATAAGACTACCCCATGTACTGGATATGTACCTAAACCGCTACTAATACCTCGTACCAACACTACCACAATCTACCTTGTCAACAGCAAAGTATACCAATACATACACAAAATAAAAGCTTGATCAAGGCTTACCACACTCTCGCTGGATTGACTTCAGGAAGTCTTCTTGGTCTTGCAGGAGCTCCAAAAATTCTCCATTGATGCCCAAGCTGGCTGCTCCTTGCTGCAGCTCCTCTGACTGATGCCCCCACCCAGAAACTACGACGCCAGCTGGGATGCATCGGGCGTTTACAGTTCTCCTGCACACTACACAATTCCTTTCCAAAAACACAGAATGCACACCAAGAATGGTACGCGTGGCTGCAAGTAGCCACTATAATGTCACGACTTGGAAAGTCGTAGTCGCATAATGTACAAGTGCTGAATTCTACGCTTTCTACTTTTATTTCCTCTTCCTCCATCCGGGGGTACAACATGGGCCACGGGTGCAGCTCAAAAGGTCGTCCTCCTAGCTTTAAGTGAGAAGCCTCATCAATTATAGAAGTGAGCTGCTTCCCTTGCAATTCAATTGTCTCTCTCAACTTGAGAAGGGCTGCTTCTGCAACTGTAACGTCCTCTACAGCTATCCGTAGCTTCTCGAGACACTCGCTCTTCATTCGATTGAACACACCAACCCTAAACTCCAACTCAGGGTTATCGTTGCACCAAGTTCACCCTTCAGCTCCTCAATTTGACGCTCGAGGTACTCCAGATTCTCATTGTGCGTACTCACTACGTCCTTTGATTTCTTTACCCTTGCAGCTGAAGTCTTCAGAGCGGACTTCTTGAAAGCTATCTCCATCGTCAGGACTCTTCCTAGATCGCTCAATTTCTGAATCCTCTCTGGAGCTGATGAGGCAAGATAATCTTCTTGCTTGGTGGGAATCCTCGAGGCACAAACCTCTGACACATCCTGATCTCACAATTTGCTTATCAGTAGTCAAATTGGACGGCAGATTCAACACTAAGTCCCTCCTCACAATTTCACAATTCTTAACCCATTAAAAAAAAAGACACAAGCATCAGTCTCAGAATTTAGCTTACAACATCTAAAAAATGAATTACCTTTTTACCATTTCCTCCATCATACTTGGCATCCACCTCCAACTTGATACACTACTAGAAAATTCAGTGTCCAAATCAACCTGAAAACGTTGAAATTTTCAGTCGATTCGGACGCGTTAATCTAGACATTGCTCAACATAAAAGTGTTGATATTATCTGTTGATTTGGTTAAACATAATTTATTTTTTTATTAGATTAATATTAAAATTGTAACAACTAGGTGGGGCCCACCTCAAATCCAACCGTCGCACAAGGGGAGCCCACCTCAAACTCCACCGTTACCCTTAGTGTCGGGGGCCGAGCTCAAATCCAAGACCTCCCCACGTCCTTCGCCACTACACCACCTAAGACCGTGTATGCACATGACAGTTTTAATTTGTACTTATAGGAAAACTGCCACATTGGCTATTAATTTGCCTTGTAAAAACGTTTTTTTTTTTTCAAATTTTTTTTTGCACTATTTCATGCAGGTATTTTTCTACGCGTAGAAAAAATTTCGAAATTTTTTGAATTTTTTTTTTTGAAGTTGGGGCGTCTTTGTACAGCAGACTTTGAATATTTTTCACAAGGTAAAAACTTTTTTCTTTCAAAATTTTTTTAAAACTCTATTCCATGCAGATATTGTTCTATATATAGAAAAAATTTCGATAGTTTTTGAATTTTTTCTTTTGAGGCTTGGGCGTCTTTTTACTACCCAGCAGACTTTGAATATTTTTCACGATGTAAAAAATATATTTCTTTTCAAAAACATTTATGCTCTATTTCGTGCAGGAATTTTTCTACATGTAGGAAAAATATCAAAAAAAATTTGAATTTTTTTTCTTTTGAAGAAGTGAGGATGCCCAGAGCATCTTCATTTTTCATTTTGCATTCTAATCAATGTCAGAAAAAGATTCAAAAGATTCCCAAAGATTCCAAAGATTCCAGAAGATTCCAAAAATATTCCTAAGTTATTCCCTAAGATTCCAAAAAAGATTCCAAAAAAGATTCCATATTTGATGAAATTTTGTTGATTCGGTCATTACACTACTCAAATCAACAAAATATATTTAGCAAAGTATTGATTTTTACAGAAAGATCAAAAATTAGTGAATACGGTCAATGCAGTGCTCCAAACAACAAAAATCAGTTGATTTATGTTGATTCGGTCACAGTTTTCTAGTAGTGATACTCCTGAGCTCTGCTTTGCTCACCTTCATCAAACCCGTGTCCTTGCAGTACTGGAGCACACCTTTCTTGGACCCACGTTGTCTCTGTTGGGTTTGATTCACCTACTGGGCAAACGCAGTCCAGCTAACAGACCCTCGTCCGTTAACGTGCTCGTGCAGGATCTCTTCTGCAAAGAGAACCCCCAGATACGAAGGCATGTGATCGGCGTTGTGCTGGTAAATCAGGAGGTGAAGCTCCATGATTCTATCGAGAATCGCCTTCTCTCGAACTTCCTGCCATTTGTAGCCGTTGCGGCCATCTCTACCGATCCGCCTCCCAAAAATGGCTCCCATCTCCTCTTCCGCTTTAGCTCTATGGGGGAACTGCTTCGGATTAATGACCGTAGCGCACAACTCCCGTTCCGCCCAATCCGCTGCCATCAGTTTCGGTGGTGGCGCCCTGCATTTCATCATCGCTGTCTCCACGTCCACCATCTCCTGCTCCTGCCGTCCACCATCTTCTTCCTCTCATCGCCAGAGACCTCCTCTCGCACCGTAGCCTTTGGTTTTTTCTTCTACCTCTCGGTGGACTTAGGAGAGGCAGCAGGCTTGCGCTTCGTCCCTCCATCGGTGCGAGAACTCGTTCGCGAGGAGTCCTTTGAAGCAGTCTTTGCCGCCGATGCTTTGCGCTTCCCCCCTCCATTGACTAACTTTGAGCCTGAAGCTGGCTCCTTCCAGTACTTGGACTTAGGATCCGTGGACTTGATCTTCGCAAACCCATCCTTTATCGCTCTTCCCCTGCACTTGCAACCTCCACCAATAGCACAATACAACCCACGAACTCCCCCTCCGCACACAACCGCATGCTCTCAATCACACACACCTAAACCCTTAAACCCAAACTTCTCCCTCTCACAGACCTCACAATATTGTTTCTCGAATAAATTACGGAAAAAAATATCGCACAAGGCGCCCACACACAACACTCCCTTGCACAGTCAAAAACCACATGATTCACACAACTTCGAAACCGCTCACACAAACCCTTACACAAACCGCTCACACAAACGCTCACACAAACCCTTACACAAACCGCTCACACAAACCGCTCACACAAACCCTCACAATGTTAAAACTACGAGCTACACGGTCCCAAATACAGTGGACAAAGACAGCTTAAACCGCTCACACAAACCCTCACGGACGAAGACAGCTACACCAACGAAGCGCAACGAAGGATCCACGCTCACTCAAGATTTGCTGAGGCAAACTCAAAAACCTTAGAGCCTCCACAAAGCCTCCATCTGAGGTGCGAGACAATATCGGCTGCATCGGTGGCCAAGGATGCAGTCCCAAAAGACGACCTTCCATTAGTGGTCTCCGGGACGAAAGTAATCGGTGGCAGCCGGTGCCCCAATTTGAAGCATCATGGCATTGCACGCCAAATCTATCCGACGTGAGGTGCGAGACTAAACCGGATGCATCGGTGGCCAGATTGGCAGTCCCTCGCAACGACCTTCTATCACCCGTCCAAAAGACGAAGGTAACCGGTGGCAGCCGGTGCCCCGATTTGAAATCATGTATACCATTGAGCGCCAATCATGTATACCATCTCACTGACGTAGCTTATCAGACCTTTCCAAATCTTCCAATTAATGCATAAATTCCAGCTGACATAAACCCCTATTTTAAAACAATGGTACCCAAAAGTACCCAACTTGGCAGGGCCTTCAAAGCTCGTTGACTTTTAGTATATTTTTTATACAAATTGGGTACAAGTACTTGTCCGTAAGTGTGGCACTCTAGTGTGCTTCCACCCCTATGCTTATTCTGATACCGCGGGGACCCTGTGAGTGCAGAGATAGAGCGGAGGGATCAAGGTAGAGGGGTTAGTTTACAGCTATGGTCATCTATGAAATCACAGCAAGCAGATAGGGGAAGTGGAAGAGTATGGGACGAATACAGCAATGGGAGAGAGAAAGTGTGTTTGGCTCTTTGGCCTTTGCATTCATGCCCTGGAATTGAAGTACATTCGAGAGTGTTGAGCTATGCCGGACGCATGCTTCTATGGCGCCTACTACGAGTGCCTCTCTCCTATTTTCTACTGCTTCATATACTACGGCTACTGTGGAGGTCCTGGAAATCGGGCGGTGCCCTTATCTTAATTGCCGTGGTGACTTTAGTCAGCCGCTATCGCCTATCGCCTCCGCTTCAGTCGCCATGGTGCCCTGTTCGGTGGCTATGGCCTCCGTGAAATGTGCCGCGGTTGCCCTGTTGCCGCTGTTGCTCCCGTTTTGGTCGCTGTGGTTACCTTGTGACGTCGGTCGGGTAACATCCGGTTGCGCTATCCAACCGATCGATCGATCGCGGACCGATCATTCGGCCGGCGACCGCGTCCAACGGGTCGGTCGACCGTCATCAATCTGACAGTCGTGGGCCTCCGATTAAAATCTAATGGTCACCACCACCTTCTGTCGGCTCGACCGGAGGCCGGTCGGAGCGAATTTTCTCGATTGCTCTAAAGAAGATAAGATTTGAATGGCTTAGATGCGAGCTCTAGAAAGATCTAACAGTTGAAAATTTTACTATTGTCGTAGTAATTCCAATTTACCCCCCCCCCCGGATGGACGTTTGGACGGTCATGGACGGATGTCCGGACATCCATCCAAAATTACTTAAAAGACGTCCATTTTGACATCCTTGTTTTGAACGGATCGTCCATCTACTGCAGCAGATAATAGTCGTATAAGCGACATTCAAACCAACAGAATCGAACTTTCAAAGACAGCCAAACAAAGATCGATCAAATTCATGCAAGTCGTTAAAAATATTATTTATGAGGTGAAGAACTTACAATGTTTGTCGTGTGCTCTCGTTGTTGTCTCAACGACGGGCTCTCCAAGTAATCCAAACGCTCCTCATCATCGCCAGCAATAATATTTTCTTCCTGAGGTTCAGCGTCTGTAGTGCAAGCAGTGTTGTCCGCAGGCTCGTCATTCACCACCGCTTGGTCTTCTTGGACGCTGGTCTTGTTGAGCATCGTCATGTCAATATCATCCCCAAGTCAGGGATGATTTACCAAGGTATCGTACTGGGAGACCTCGAGCCCAAGTTCGGTCAACTACTCGGGAAATACGTTGGCGCCAACCTCGCCAATAGCCAATCTGAGTAGCAGGTGAGGCTGCAACGCCGACGTTGAGGGAGGCAAGATGGGAGGACAAAGGAGAGGCGAAAACATCCTCGGATTTGAGATAAATAACTTCTACATCTTGGAGAAGAGGATCACAAGGAACACTAGGCTCATGAGTCTGCACAGGGACATGCTTCTCCGGAGCAGTCACAACAGTCGGCCTATCTGGCTCTAAATCCGGCTGAGTTGACGCCAAGACAATCTCGTGAAGGTGCTCATGGAGAGGGAGATTAGTTCTCGCAAGATATGCCAAGAACTCGGCCTGCTTTTGGAGCAGGCGCTGATTTTCCTCCAATCCGTGATTAGATTCCTCCAGTCGGCGATTCTTCTCCTCCTCAGCTCTCTTATGTTCTGCTGTGAGCTTGCTCACTTCTCGGTAGTGCTCAGCGACCTTCCTCACTGGATGTGATAGATAAGGAGCTTGCCCAGCCGCATTCTCTAGAGATCCTGCTGGTTCAAAAATTATGGGAACTGCAGTGGAAACTCAAGCGGGAACTTGAGCGGGATCTTGAGCGGAAACTGCAGCGGGAACTTGAGCAGGGACTGCAGAGGGAACTGCAGCAGGAACCGTAGCTGAGACTGTAGAGGGAACTACAAATAGACCTGCAGAGGGACTTGGAGAGGGACCTGCGAAGGGACTTGCAGCGGGAACTGCAGCGGGAACTGCAACCATCTTCTCCTTCACATCCGTTAATGGCGTCGTATCTAGTTGTGAGGCAAGAGTGGCGATATCCAGCTTTGAGGCGGGGGTAGCAATGAGATTCACCACCTCATCATCGTCGTTGGAGTCGCTGCCAAGGTCAATCGGCACGTGATCCGGGGCAACTATTGCGAAGATAGGCTTCCCTCGCTTACTCATTTTTTTGCTCTGAGGAGTAGAGAGTGCATCTGCCACTGATGACGTTGGCATAGCAGAAGATGCCTCATCGACGGTAACAATTGCAACCTCGCCACATGGACTAAGCTACAGCCGCCGCTTGAGGGGTTGCCTCACCTCTGAAGTGCCCTCCGTTCCTCGAGAAGAACCAATCTCTACTGCGGGGGATGAGACGCCCTTTGACAGCTGCCCAGGATTTATCTCCGACTCGGGAATAACTGGTCCCATCACCGTCCCTGTGGTAATGGTTGGGGTCTCAGATTCGACAATAGGATCCCGCTCCTCTGGGGATGGAGCTACGAAACGTATTGGAGACAAAGGACCCGAAGTGGCTGCAGGCGGCGTAGTAGCCGAAAGTGGCGCTAGGGCATCCTGTTCTGCAAGAGCCGGCTGCAAGGACTCCTCCTCCCGAATCTCTTCAGACGGAGATGGCACATTACACTATAAGAAACCTGCATTTTTAGTGATGTTGTAAATGATGTCTAGAGAGGCAATGTAGACATTAATTCGGATGTCTTATAGACCATAAGACATCCTAGGCATGACAGATGTCTATGTAGACATCTAAATAGACAGGATGATGTCTTAAGATCAAAGATGCCGTAAGGTAATTTTGGAAGGGTAAAAAGTGTGCCACGTAGGTGCCACGTAGATGACACATCAGCTTGTATTGGACGGGCAGTGCCACATGGGGATGAAATTCATCATGATGTGGAATTTTACATGGTCCCACAAAAGATGACATGGCGGCGCCAGAATCCTACATGGACCCGGGGAAATCCGATGTGGCACGCGGGAAAAGTTGACGTTGACCCGGGAAAATGACGTGGCATGCCACGTCAACATATTTTGGGGGTTTTATGCTCCTATCATGATAGTTTTAGACATCATTGAAGACGACTTAAATGTCTTGCAAGACATCTTAGATGTCGTACAAGCTGGCTTGCAAGACGTATGCAAGGTCTTACAAGATTTCTTAGAAGACATGTTTTATGTCTTAAAAAGATATCGTACAAGGTGTTTGAGATGTCTTAGAAGTGGTCTTTGAAAATGTGATAGACTGCCGGGAAAATTCAACGTGTACTCGGGCGAAATTACATGGCATGCCACGTCAGCATTTATTGGGGGTTTTAGGCTTTAATCAAGTTGATTTTGGACATCACGGAATACATCTTTGATGTCATACAAGACATCTTATATGTCTTATATGATGTTGGAGTAGACATTGTATATGTCATTCTAGATGTCCCAGAAGACATCTTTAATGTCTAAGATGATGTCTTGGAAGACATTTGAGATTTTTTTGGAACACATTGTAGATGTCTACTAGGATGTTCAACAATACACCGTAGACGTCTTCTAAGACTCTTTTGAAGACATCTTGTATGTCTTAGAAGATGTCGTGCAAGACATTCTAGATGTATTATAAGATGTTGTACACGACATCCCAGATGTTTCTCAAGATTTCTTAGAAGACAGCTTTTATGTCTTCTAAGATATCTTGGAAGACGTCTTTAATGACATAAATTAAGTCTTCTAAAATGTCTGAGGTAATGTTTTAAGATGTTTATCATCGTCTGCCATAACATCATTTCGGACATACAAGTCCTCACATTCTTTTTCGATAGATGTTTTAGACCATGAAAACTTCCATACTTGGTGTTTTTAACTTTACACATAACCTCTTCCATTTCAGAGGTTTCACAAACACATACATATGTCAGACCACAAACAAATCCAAATGAGATATACACTTACACCTGCACGTCCGAAATCTGTAGTGGAATATTAAAATTCATTATATATGATGACATCACAATTTCCATAGCATAACTATAAATGTTTGTGACCTAAAAAAACCAAAAATATGCAATTCAATAACTTCTCCTATGCAAAATACCATAGTAGTAAACTCAAAACCTTTCTTCGTAGACAATATCTTCATTTTTTCTTCTTTGACTCCAATCTTGTTCCGGTGCCTTTCTGCACTTGTGAAAAAACAACAGTCTTTGTCCACTTAGACATGTTATAATGTAATTCACTTGCCATCATAGGGTGTACATTTCATAAGTTTATGTGCATACATACAACTTCAAAAATGCATACATAAACTTATAGTGTAGAACTCCATACCTTCTCAACCAGCATCCCACATTTGGAAATGCTTGGTTGATTATTTTCATCTGCCTTCTTTAGTTTAGATGCTCATGTTGCCTTTGATTTGTCGGCTTTTGCCGGTTTGGACAATCCTGTAGGCTTTGGCATTGTGGACGGTGTTGTCGACTTGTTTCCGGACTTCAAATGGCGCTTGACATATTCCAGAGGTGGATCGGGTGTTTGAAAAGCGTCCTGATCATAAAAAATTTTGAGGATGAAGTACTATTACAATATAAAACATTCAGTATATATAACATGATTCCACCATAAAACAAGGTCAATTCTCTGCTCACAAGATATCTTATACTAACAAAATATACTTGTATTGTTAAATACTTAACATCGCGTTCACCTATCAAAGATAGTCACAATATGTCTACTATAATCTTACCTACTCAGAGTGCACGGGTTCAGGCAAACCCGCTGCAGACACTGCAGTTATGGCATCGTGAAACTCTTGCATTACATCAGCAGCTGCTGTGATCAGTGCCACTCCATCTCCCTCTCCCCCCCTCCTTTTGCTTGCTCCATCGGCATGCCTCCTTCCTCGGCCTTCATGGCGCCTATGTTGATGTTGTCTCTATCGCTATGATTGGACACTCTAGATGCTCCATGGTTTGGAGATGGTGGCCTAGTGTTCTCTGTGGTGGCTGTCGGCGTTGGATTGACGTGCAATAACACGGGTATTGCAGGAACTGGCATATCCATCGCGTGCTGTACAGTCGAGTCAGTCTGTGAGGCCTTCACAGCTATCAGCTCTCGAAACATCGCCTCCAACCGTTGGTTTGAGTCATCAATCTTGGACTCCATGCGTGTGTTGAAGGCTTCGATCTTCTCCTCCAAACGCTCATTTAATGTCTCCATCTTTGCCTCCAGGTCGTCCATCCTTGTGTCTAGATCCCCGAGATCATTGCCATCACTGTCATTCTCCGCTTGCATTCGCTTGTACTGCTCTTGCATCTCCTCGTTGATCTCAGTCTCGGAAGGTTCACGCTGAAGTTTGATGCTCTGCAACAATACAATCGAACATCTCTTAAGAGGATACATACTTTTTCAAGAACATTTGTACAAACATTTCGAAAGACATTGAATATGACTTCTTGTAAGACATCTGTAGAGACATTAGCCAAGACATCTGTACAGACATCTCCATAGACGTTTTGTAAAGACATACAGAAAGACATTTCTAAAGACGTCTTCATAGACAACTTCGTAGACGTTTGTTAAGACATCTAAATTCGCATCATTGACATCTACAAAGACATTGGCAAAAACATAAAACTTACTAGTTTCACTAAGGCTGCGTCCCTGATTGATTGTTTTGTTGATGCCTTTAGTCTCTTTCCCTTTGACACGAACCGCATCTTCTCAGAGATACCCTTCGAATGTCCACTTCTCCTATTCTTCGCGAGTCTATTCCACTCTTCATCAATCACTTCAGCAGGTTTTTGTTCTCCTTTGTCTATCATTTGGCCATACTGATATTGTCGGTTGGTCAAAGTCTTGTTTGCCCTTCGTATTATCCAACCTCGGTCCATAGTCTGCATAGAGCCGGCCCCCCTCACATCCCACCCTGCAAGTTTTTTAGACATCAATGATGACATCTTAGACAAGTTTTTTAGACATCTGTAATGGCATCTTAGACATTCTTTTAGACATCTCTAGTGACATCTTAGACATCCTTTTAGATATCTCTGATGACATCTTAGACAAGTTTTTTAGACATCTGTATTGACATCTTAGACATTCATTTAGACATCTCTAATGACATCTTAGACATCCTTTTAAATATCTGTGATGGCATCTTAGAAAAGTTTTTTAGACATCTTTGATGACATCTTAGACATCTTTGATGACATCTTAGACATCTTTGATGACATCTTAGACATTCTTTTAGACATCTCTGATGACATCTTATACGGGTTTTTAGAGATCTGTGATGACATCTTAGACATCCTTTTAGACATCATTAAACACATTTTAGACCAACTTGTAGACATCCTATCAAACATCTAGAAAGTAAACAAAGTACTTGTATCAAACATCTAAATAATGAGCTACAAATATAGATAGCAATCAAGCAAATAACTTGAACAAAATTACAAACTTGAAGAAAATTACAAATTGCAATACACTCTTACAAATTGCAACACACTAAAAAGCATCACCTACCTCTGTATTACATCGGAGTCATTTAATCAAAACCTACATCATTAAACAGCCGAGAAGCCATACTGTATCTAAAGAATAAAAATTTTACAGTTTTTTAGACATCTCTGATGACATCTTAGACATCCTTTTGAACATCATTTACGTCATTTTAGACCAACTTGTAGAATCCTTTCAAACATCTAGAAAGTAAACAAAGTACTTGAATCAAACATCTAAATAATGAGCAACAATTCTGATAGCAATCAAGCATATAACTTGAAAAAAATTACAAATTTGAAGCAAATTACAAACTTGAAGAAAATTACAAATTGCAGCACACTATTACAAATTGCAACACACTGAACATCATCACCTACCTCTGTATTACATTGAACTCATTTAAGCAAAACCTACATCATAAAACAGCTGAGAAGCTGTACTGTATTTAAAGAATATAAATTAGACATTTTTTACACATCTCTGGTGATATCTTAGACATCTTTTTAGACATTGTTTAAGTCATTTTAGACCAACTTGTAGACATCCTTTCAAACATCTAGAAAGTAAACAAAGTACTTGAATCAAACATCTAAATAATGAGCAACAATTCTGATAGCAATCAAGCATATAACTTGAAAAAAATTACAAATTTGAAGCAAATTACAAACTTGAAGAAAATTACAAATTGCAGCACACTATTACAAATTGCAACACACTGAACATCATCACCTACCTCTGTATTACATTGAACTCATTTAAGCAAAACCTACATCATAAAACAAATTGAGAAGTCAGATCTTATTTAAAGAATATAAATTAGACATTTTTACACATCTCTCGGTGATATCTTAGACATCTTTTTAGACATTGTTTAAGTCATTTTAGACCAACTTGTAGACATCCTTTCAAACATCTAGAAAGTAAACAAAGTACTTGAATCAAACATCTAAATAATGAGCAACAATTAAATGTAGCAATCAAGCATATAACTTGAAAAAAATTACAAATTTGAAGCAAATTACAAACTTGAAGAAAATTACAAATTGCAGCACACTATTACAAATTGCAACACACTGAACATCATCACCTACCTCTGTATTACATTGAACTCATTTAAGCAAAACCTACATCATAAAACAGCTGAGAAGCTGTACTGTATTTAAAGAATATAAATTAGACATTTTTTACACATCTCTGGTGATATCTTAGACATCTTTTTAGACATTGTTTAAGTCATTTTAGACCAACTTGTAGACATCCTTTCAAACATCTAGAAAGTAAACAAAGTACTTGAATCAAACATCTAAATAATGAGCAACAATTCTGATAGCAATCAAGCATATAACTTGAAAAAAATTACAAATTTGAAGCAAATTACAAACTTGAAGAAAATTACAAATTGCAGCACACTATTACAAATTGCAACACACTGAACATCATCACCTACCTCTGTATTACATTGAACTCATTTAAGCAAAACCTACATCATAAAACAGCTGAGAAGCTGTACTGTATTTAAAGAATATAAATTAGACATTTTTTACACATCTCTGGTGATATCTTAGACATCTTTTTAGACATTGTTTAAGTCATTTTAGACCAACTTGTAGACATCCTTTCAAACATCTAGAAAGTAAACAAAGTATTTGAATCAAACATGTAAGTAATGAGTAACAATTCTGATAGCAACAATTCTGATAGCAATTAAGCAAATAACTTGAAAAAAATTACAAACTTGAAGCAAATTACAAATTGCCACACTATTACAAATTACAAATTACAAATTAGAAATTGCAACTCACTCGGCAGCAAGAGGGGAAAGATTACAGCAGCATGAGGGTGAGGAGGCAGTACCGCAACAGGAGGTTGAGGCGGCAGCACCGCAGCACTTTGACAGCACGTTCACGAGGGAGAGGACTGCAACTTTACGAGAGGGAGGACTGTAGCTTCAGGAGCGGGGAGGACGGCCGCAACTTCAGAAGGGGGAGAAGGACCGCACGAGCTGCAATGGCTGACAGCAGCACAACATGCGGAGGGGCAGACGGCATCAGGAGCTGCTGCAGAAGACGGCAGCATTTACGCCGCTGACTGACAGCCTATACGGCGCATGAAGACCGCCCTCGCCCCGCCCGAGGACCGGCTGAAGCCCGGCAGAAGCCAGCACTAAGCCCGCCCGAAGTCGGCCCACCTGTACGCCGCTGACAGCCCGTAGGCCCCCCGCCCCCCTGTAGGCCGCCCGCACGCCGAAGCCCGCCCGACCGCCCGCCCCAAGTCCGCCCGCCCCATTGCCTACCGCCTCGGGGGGTGCACTCCTTGAAAAAAATAAGGATATAGGTGCGATCATGGAGTATTTAAATTGGGGCTAATATTTTCCTTTTATATGCTATATTACTTTGAAATTTAATTTTTCAGATGGAAAGCAAGTGATTATGGTAGTGTTTAATAATGGCGCAGTGCTAAAAATGGAGCTCTAGTAATCTTCAGTCAGAGGCACATAATAGCTTTTCCATTCAATAGTATCATGTACTCACTACAAAGATTATAGAGTATCACTTTAGGCCACCATTATAGGAACAACTATATTTCTAACTTCAAAAATTTATAACTCATTGTAGAAGAATCCAAAAATGATGATTCCATTTGCTCTATCTTTCTTCTAATTTTCCCCATGCACGAAAATTGCTTTTACTGGTAACATCCTTGTAGATTTCTTGTGCTGAAAATTGAGCTATTATGTACATTTGACTGAAGATTACTAGAGCTCCATTTTTGGCACTGCGCCATTATTCGACGTTCTAGCATAAATTCTAAATAATCCATACACTATACTATTTCTACTTTTTTCTGCTTTGGTAGAATTATATATCACTCTATATTAGTTATAAGGGCATCCAATGCATATTTTGATATGCTATTGTAGATCTAAACTAATTGTAATTTTTAGCTCCAAGATTTATTTGACACCCTACATTATTTCGCACGTACTTTTCTACTTCTACCACCTAGTGCACCCCCCGAGCCGACCGCCCGCCCCATTCCCGACTGCCCGCCGTCCCGCCCCATTCCTGTGCAGCGGACCCCATTACCGCCCGCAACCTCACTTCGGACCGCCCGCTTGCGGAGCTGTGGAGCTGCGGAGTAGAAAAAATTTGAAGTTTTGACGCTAAATGTAGTGTTCGAGATGCATACCTTGTGAGCATTTCCTGTAGTAGCAGGAGTTGTCGAGAATGATGTGAGGGGAGGTACTTGAGTTTCTTGAAGTGCCTCTACATGTTGCAAAAACCTAGCGCTGCGCCGCAATTGGGTAGTGCAATTTGCACTTTTTTTCTTCATTGTTGCTGGAGGAGGAGTGACTCTTGATATTTGAGCAAAGTTCTTGAATACGTGGAGAGCTGTGTGCGTAACCTCGGCTACTCGCACTATCTCTGGTACATAATCTCTACAAAATATACTTCTATCATGATCAAAGAATTGTGCAGTGCCACCTATGTTTGAATGTAATGAAGTGCACTAGTTTAGGGTTTCATACTACCCTAAGAAGATAGTAGGGGTCTAACGTACTGAAGAAATATCTGTCTACAATGGTAGAGTGTGACCTGAAAATGTTGAGCCACGTCGACTACGAGTTTGTGTAACTTAACATCAGAACATATAATTCATAGACATTCATTCTGACATCTACTAAGACATTTTTTTATACATGTTTTTAGAAATCTTCAAAGACATTTGTCTAGACATCCTGGTTACAATAGAGTTGACAAATGGTAACAACAAGATGTTGTTACTGAAATGTAAGAATATTCAGTAAAGGGAAGGTGAACCCCCTAGTCGAGTACCGTGAGACTTTCCAAGAAGTTACAAAGTATCAATCTATTAACCATTTGATTTTTTGCTTTAAAGGATTGAAGTAGAAAAATAAAATAATATGGTGTTCAATTTTGATTAAAAATTTGAAGTGTAGAAGTTAATATATTATGTTTGAATGGCTTAGAATTTGATTGAAGGGCAAGGCCATGTTGACAATTAAGTTTAGGCTTCACATTGAAAATCTTGTAAGATATAATCTCATAGTAATTTACTTTTGTTTTTACATCTTTACTTATGTGTTGTGTGTCCATGGCCTCTTAGTCGTGACTCTTACATGTACAACTGTATATGACATTAAACGGGGAAGCATGGTCAGATTTGGAATCCGTGGGGGAGTGTGATCATCCATATGAGCCGTATCCATTCGAAGAGTAAGAGGTACAACACGCAAATTACTTGCAGTGCCTCGTGTTCAAACATCTTGAAAATATGTATTCATTTGAGCGTGGTCTATTGAACACCAAAGCTTTTATTCTAGATCCCTAAGATGATTTTTACTACAGCAACATGTACACTATCTCATGGTTCTATAACGGATGTTATCCATTTGAGAATTGGGAGGACAACTATGAGTAGTTCCTATACGAGAGAGTATGTATTGCAATGACAAAGGAATAGTATTTAGGTTCAGCTTACAAGAGTACTATGTGTTATACAATACAATAAATAAAATTATTGGGAGCTTGTGCTTATAGATTTTTATGTACAAACAATATGTATGAAGGATGATTATGTCCATTGGCCAATTAAACTTGTATATGTGTGTATGTTAGAAGTTGTTGATACTTGAGTTGTCCTTATTAGTAGAGAGGTTTTCTTAATATTTCATTGTATGCATTTACATGTATACGCTTATTGAATGTATGGGGTGTCTTGTAGCATTACCAAATGCATAAGTTAAATAGTGTTTATGCTGTACTGGCAGAAACAACTACATTTAGCGCTGGGGTTCTGATCATTATCTGTGCAAAATGTTTCAAAGATTTTAAGGGAAAAACTTTGCTGATGACGGAGAAACTGTATTCATCCAACTGTATTGCCATTGACGGTTGTACAGAACAAGACAATACATAGTGTTAAGTGACCTATACATGCACATGAGGATATATGTCTGTAGAGATATCATGAACGATGTCTGTAGAAACGTCTGTGCGTCCGCATGGATATAGTCATCGACATTTAAGAAAGGCATGAAGAAATTTGACAATTTTCAATCATATCAACATAATCCCTCTGGTATTTCATTAAGATGAGAATTGCTCACGTGTTGATTTCTGTTTGGCAGTTTCTGCCAGCGAACTTGTTTCAATGAGTACTCACCGGATTCGCAATGGCGCAAGAATCCGATTTGATGCTGATGGACGAACTATGCATCACATACTACTTGGTGACCTTATCCTGCAGACAGAGCTACGTGTGGCTACAACAAAGAACATTACATCATACTACTGTCCGTGCCGCAATTGTCATGGAGGTCAACGACAACGAATTGCAGGAATTCGAGAGCATCACGCGTCTGCTGGCATGGGCCCATATCTGACAAAGTCAATTATAGGAGGCGATCCACCAGACGGATATGCACCAGAGGGTATTTGGGTGGAGTATATTGTATACGACAACGACATTGTAGATGATGCTCATGAGCTTCCTGCTGGTGATGTCCACGAAGACGTCCGTGAAGACATCCCAAGTCATGAAGATGTCACTGAAGACGCAGCTCCACTAGATGAGTTTCACGATGTCCAACACCAGGTCATGGATGCTTTTAATTGTGCTGATGGATTCCACATGGATGCAGCAGGGCAACCGATTGTGCTTGAGAACGATGAGTTGGACAACGATACACTGGATGCCATGCGGTGCTTGTATGCGGAAGCCACAACACCGTCGTACCTGAAATCAAAAACTAGCATTGTATGAGCTACAATCGTTCTAATGAACATGTGCATTGTCTTTGGAGTGAGCAACAATTTCAGAACTGAATTGTTGCGTTACTCGGCTGAAGACTTACTTCCAGAGGGCAACAAACAAGGTTGTCATATCGGGCATGTTGAGGTAATTGGACGGACAAAACGGACGTACGAGTTGTTTCGGAAGGACAGGCATGCCCGCCCACCTTGATTGTAGGGGGTGTGTAATTTTTTCATGGGTAACAAACTTTGCAGTAAAAAGCCATGTAGGGAGTGACGTGTAAGTTCATCGTGGCGTCCAGGCGGGTGAACTTTTGTTAGGGCGGGTGAACTTTTGAAGGGACGAGTGAACTTTAGAAAGGAGGGTGAACTTTTAGGGGGCGGGTGACATTGGTGGCGGGGCGGCTGAGGAGGGGAGGGGGGTAGGTGACTGAGGTGTGGGGCAGGTTAGGGGTCGAAGGGGGCGGAGGAGGGATGAAAGAGGCGGGGTAGGGGAGGGCAGAGGGCGAGGGAGGAGGGGGGGCAGTGGGCGGGGGAAGTCGCCAACTGCTACAAACATTGATGTATATCTACGTCCACTCGTGAACGAGCTACATCAACTTTGGCAAGGTATACCAGCATAAGATTTCAGCCAACCAGTGGGGTCTCGAGGATTCTTACTACGCGGATTGCTCATGTAGACTATTTCAGATTATCTAGCATATGGTCTAATCTGTGGCCTCTCATGTAAGAGATATAAAGGTTGTCCATGTTGTGGTCCTGAGACAAATGCTCGTATGGCAAAGACCTGGGTTATGCGTGCGGACCGTATGACGAGGGATTCAAAGTTTGTGTATGGTGGAGTACGTCGATATCTTGGTCGTCAACATCTATATCGGAGATATACTCGATTTAATGGCAAGCGTGAGACTCGGACGGCGCCTGGAACTGTCTTTGGACTAGACGTTATCCATTACGCTGCGTGGCGGCAATCGTACCTAGACCTTGGTGGTCGTGAAGGGGCTGCAGGTGACCCTGTCTACAGCACAGGGGTGAAGCGTTTGAGTGTTTTTTTCAAACTACCGTATTGGCCGGTAGAAATGTGATTTATATGATGTTTTCACAGTTGTCTTATGCACTATGAAGACGTCTTTAAAGACATGCAAATAATAATAATTCAGACTTTGGATATCTTTCTAGACATGGAAAATGTCTTCGTAGACGTTCGTGTAGACATTAATGCAAACATATATAAATTACTATTACAAAATGATTTTTTTTTGACATATTGACCATTCATTATTCATACAACGAGTCTAATATTTTGAAGTGGTATGTTGTAACAGCATCTGAAGGTTCAACACCTCTTGGACGTCATGCACTGCAAGAAAGATCTATGTGAAAACATTCTAAAGACTTTGTTTGGATTGAACGGCAGCCTAGGAAGTCGTCAAGATGTGCAAGACTTGAACATATGGCAGGAGCTCTGGTTGCAGCTTGCATGGTGCCAAGGTGACGAATGCTACATGCCGCAGGCTCCATACATTTTGAAGCTTGAGGAGAAACAAGAGTTTGTTAGCATAGTTTCCAGTATACGCACTCCAACAATGTATGTGGGGGCAATTCACAAGCAGCTGCTAGAGGGAAAATTGCAATACATGAAGTCGCACGAGTACCATGTCCTCATGCAGCAGGTACGCATTAGATGCGGCGATGCACTATTTAGAAGAAGTTGTTTGAAGAGTCTGTTGTTTTTGATCAATCAAACTGAATGTCTCGCATGCAAGACCTTCGATGTCTATAAAAACATCTTCATGTGAACCTAGACATAATAGATGTCTTTGTAGACATGTAAAGACAGAAATTAAAATATTCATCCAATTTTCCGGTTTTGCAGTTTCTAATGTCGTAAGTTTCTCAATTTCAAAAGTGAAATTCATGATTGAGTTGTCTGCTCTAGATACTCCCGGTTGCCATCCGGAACTTGCTCGAAGAAGAGGTGCGGGCTGCGATCGTTAAAATGTGCTGAGTTTTTGAGCGTATATGTGCCAAGGACGTACGAAAGGCACTCGTGAATGTCTTATGCGGGACGTGGTGATGGCAACATGTGTGCTGGAGAAGGAGTTTCCACCGACGTTCTTGAACGTGATGACTCACCTCCCGATGCATCTTGTGGAGCAACTGTTTATATGTGGACCAGTCCACTGCAGATGGATGTACCCGATCCAAAGGTACATGAAGACGTTGAAAGATTACCTACACACATACGCACATTCTGAAGGAAGCATAGCGGAAGGGTATCGCCTGGATGAAATGCTTGGGTTTTGTACTCAGTACATGAAACGTCATAGGTCAACAACATACCGTGTATGGCATGCCAACGAAGATGCCACCATAAATGATGAGATCTTGGGACAGAATGACTTGAGTAAGCGCAAGATGTCCGATGAGCTACAAGGCTACGCACATGCATTTGTCCTCGACAACGCACCGTGCTTGGAACCATGGCGAGAGTGAGTTTCTATACATTATTTTGGAATGTGAGGTTGTCATTTTAATTATCAGCTATAATAGCGGGCATTGTAAATATGAATGATTCATTAAAACTTGGCAAGAACTGCAAATAATATTAGATGTCCTTAAAGACATCTTTTTAAACATTCAAAAATTTCCGTAGATGTCTTCGCGTCGTAATTGCAGATGTCTTAGACATTGTCTAGATGGACACTATAATGTCTTCATAGATGTCTCAGAAGAGAAGTCAACAAGTAAAGCGTCAGCACTTCATTATTATCATGCTTTTGATTTGTCTAACGACAAAAGGTGGGACTGTTGTACAGAGGATACATCATTGCAAAAGGACATCGATGGCAAGAGAGAGAGACATTTCGAGTACACTCAAGACGTCATCGAGCGTCTGCACATGTGACGTACCCACCCGAGTTGAGAGATTTGCCATGCTTTGCGGATTGGCTGAAGGCACAAATTGTAGTTGAAATTCTGAAGGCACATGTTGGTGATCATTTGTATGAGGAAGTGGTACAGTACTCATGTTCTCCGAAGCGATTTGCGAACTCACATCGGCAAATGAATGCATTCGGGATGCATTTGCGTGTTCGGACGTCTGAGGGGGGCCTTGTTACACGAGACTCATGTGTAGTGGCCACATATACACAACAACTGCGTTGGGCGATTCGGAATGGGAGGCCCATCGACCATACCACTGAGCATGTGGGATATATCCAAGAGATACCGGAGTTGGATTACCGTAATCACTGCACCACGGTTTTGCTATGTGATTGGGTAAGAGCCTCACAGGATGTGCGAGTGCCCAGCATTGAGCGTGACAAGTATGGATTCAGCGTGGAGAATTTCAACTACATGGACAATAGGGTGCATCTGGATTCATTTGCATTCTCTTTGCACTGTGAACAGGTTTTTTTTACTGTTGACACCACAAGACGCGGATGGAATATCATTTGCCGAACAAACGTGAGAGTTAGCTCTACAACAATACAACATCCGCACCCTGTGGCGAATGGAATTGCAATCGGTAATGACGAGGACTTTCGAGGCTTACAACCGGAGATATTGGAGACAGAGCCAATTCGGAGAGCAGAGGCGACAGGAGGGGTCTATGTTATGGCCGTAACACACACAGTCAATGACGGTCAAATGGAAGAGGAGTAGTGAGCGATGTACTTTGTATTACAGTCACTATTGTAATGTATAGGCCCTTTGCAGTACCAGACGTACAGAAAGATGTTCTTGCAAGACGTTTTTGCGGACATCTCTTTGTATGTCTTTCGAGACATCTCATCGTTTTTATGTAGACATTCATTCGGATGTCTACAAAGACATTAAACTAGACATGGTATGACGTGTCGGATAGTGTGACGTGTAATTTGTTTTTGCATGTACATAAATAGCTGTAAATTCTTAAATTACTTATATTTACACGTGTATTTTCATATTAAAATATAAGAAAATCGCATTTATGTTACAAAAATGCTATTTTCTTCAATACTGCTATTTTATTTACTTAATATTATTTAAATATTATCATATTACTAAATCAGATCTTTTAGTTAATTAAAATTATAAATTTTAGAATTTTATTTTTATTTTATATAAAAAATACTTAATTACTCATATAAATATACATTTAATTATTTTAAATTCAGATTAGTATATTTTAATTAAATTTTAAAAATTCGACCAATGAACAAACCTTATAATACAAAATAATTTTTTTTTAAATAAATATTTTAATTTTATTTTTTTTTAAAAATTATATTACAATGGAATACAAATAAAACATAGTTAATAGTATGAAGCTTTTTTTCTTTTGTTATTGCAAACCGTTGCCCATTAAGTTTTTTTCTTACCTTGGGGCTGCTTTCTACCCCGCATCTCAGTAACTTTCCTACTTTTATCCTTAGTGAAAACGGAATCCCTTGCCAACGTGGCATTTTGATGTCTATCGAGATGTCTCAAGACATCCGCACAGACATTCATGTCTCCACCAACATCATTTTGTTTGGTGATGTCTTTATGCCCCTCCAATCCAAAATGTGTCCGTTAGACATACAAACATCCTCCCGTCTTCGAAGACATCTTTTAAGACAGTAAGACATCACAGAATATATTAGACGTCACACAAGACATTATAGTAAACAGGGATTTCTTATAGTGTTAGGATCAAAAAACTCGGGATTTGCATAGATCTCATTGACGGGATTGTCCCCTTGACCACTATTGTCTTAATCCTCTCCCATGTTCTCAACCAAGTCTTAGTCCTCGTCCTCGTCCTCATCCTCGTCCTTGTCCTCGTCACCTTTGTCGACATATTTATCAACCTGTGAATGGGCCAGGTTGGATGTCGTCTTATAGGCAAGAGACTGCAAAGGATCGTCTGATTGTGCCGCGGCAAACCCAGATGCAATATCGCTCTCCCTTGGTGGTTGTGAGCATGTGGTGTTCCGCCTCCTCTTCTGAAGACTCTTTCGCACTCTAGTCATACGGACAACAGCGGTGCACAAAGTTGCGCCAAACGACCCCTGTCGCTTTCTTAAGCGTCGCGACATGTCGGTCTAGGTAAGGGGAGTCAACCAAACCATAATGCTGATGCCCCTGGATCTCAAAAAGAGAGTGGCATACTCAACAATGGCATTGGAGTAATTATCCCCGAGTCGAGGATAATATAAATGAAGACGACAATGAAGTCAAGCAAAGCACAGATATATTTCTCGATAATGGGTAGTCAAACCCTAATTTTTCTGTTTTGCCCAAATTAGATCCGGGTAGTGGTTAGTAATAAGAGGTTGATAAAATAAAGGCCTATAAAACGGCCTATCCGAGTAAAGACCGGATAAGGATAGTTTAGGTGGCAACCCGTCTATCCGGGAATAGCCTTAAGCTTAGTAGGCAGGGTAGGAGTAGCAAACTTTTAAAAAAAAAATTCGGTTGCTATTAAGTCCGGGTTTAGTCTCTCCGGGCCCAGTCTAGCCACTGCAGACCCGGACAGGGCTTGGTCGCACCTCCGCAAAACCGGCTAAAATCCGGATTGTGACCCTCCCCACCAAATGTCGGCTGACCGGGTACCGCCAGACCAGGTATTACTCTGCCGGGTATGGATGCTCAACCGGATGTTGCCGGACCGAGTATGGATGCCCGACCGTGTGTTGCCGAGCCAGGCACGGGTGACGGGCCGAGTAGGAACGCCGGGCCGAGCGGAAAAACTGCTGGCGACTGCGCCGACAGTCCCGGGCTGACACGCCCGTGATTATGACGCGCCGCCGAAAGCACAGCCACCTCCCTACTCTGTTTTTGGACTTTAGCGCGGAATTTGGGCCGTTACCGACCCTTTTTCTCCCTCGTTTTACGTGCTCCTCGCCGACGCTGCCGCTCCTCGATTGTCGCACACGCGCTTCAACTCTACACGCTTTCGTCCGGCACACCATAGCTAGGAGACGGAGGATACGGAAGAATGGCCGGAGAGAGAGCTTCGCGTACCCGGAGTAAAATCATCCAAGCTTGCAGCCCAGGCGCAGTTGGTGCAAGACCTCACTCAGATGGGTTGCGCGGGGTTGTACTGGGTTCCCTGGAACGTGGAGGACGTAAGGATCATCAAGGAGGCCGTGTCCGGGCAGGACCTTCCGCATTTCGCGGACAACCCTGTCGGAGCTAAGCCGCAGTTTTGGCAGGAGACGTGCTAGAGGGCGACTTACGGTCCGGATTCCTCCACAGGATACATACAGGTGCGGAACGACACCTCTCTTAGCGAGATGTTCTACAACCCGACGCACGAGCACTACGGGTACCGAGTGGAGGGCTGCATGAATGCAAGGGAGCGGCGTTAGCTCAGATTCCTTGCGCCGATCCTCAGCCCGGAGAAGCCCCAATTTGTTTCCAACCGACTCCTAAAGGCGATTATGGAGTCCTACTTCGGTCAAAAACAAATTGGATGGGGGCACATTTTTGAGGAAGTGATTACCCGAGCCTCGAAGAAGACCACGAGCACGAAAGGCTGCCCCCTGGCGCCATTCATGTATCACCTCTACGCACTTTACGAGTGCCTCAATCCGGGGGAGACCACGCTTCTCCGGATGGTCATGGAGGGGAGGAGGAACATGTTTCCCGAAGAAGAGATCCTCGCGGTAGGAGTCCCCGCAGCTGCCAGGATCCTCCCCAGGGTGTCCGCCCCTGGAGCAGGAGAGCCCCCATTGCCACCACCACTAGCACCGCCGGGCCCCGGAGAGCGGGGACCTCGGAGGCCAAGACCAGTGGCACCCTGACGAGGGGATGGTGGAGCACCAGGACTCATTGCGGGGAGAGCAGCCGTTCCAAGACAGAGGAAAGCGGCTCAGTTACGAGTAGTGGAGGACGGCACTCCACCCCAGCCAGCCACCACACACAGGATGGCAACCCGAAGTGTAGCTGCGCTCGAGCCCAACTATCGGAGCCCGACCCTGCTCGGAGCAGAGGAAGGCTCTCCGGTAGCCATGTTGACCCCTCCTACTTCTGGAAGTGCCTCCCTACCTCCCCTTCGGCCCATACAGGGGAATGACAGTGACGGGGAGGAGTTCCCTGTCCTGCGCCGAAGGAACTCAGGGCGAACCCTTCGATTCGGGGAGGCCGACTCTTCTTCTTTGCCTGGAGAAGCCCGGAGAAGACCTTGACAGGACCAAGGACCTTGACAACCCTCTACAAAGAGAGCCAGGGAAGAGCGGACGCGGCCAGGGGAGGAATACCCCCTGTGGAAGGAGAGGCTTCCCAGAGAGCGGAATAAGATACCGGGTGAGAGCTTCCTCACCGGCCCCATCGGATCGGGTTGTGGACTCCATGGTTGAGAGCCCTGCTCTCATTCTGGAGGCCACAATCCAACCAGGAGAGGACGTGGGGGCCGACACCCGGCAACTCGGACAGGGACCGGGGGTACCCCTGCCGCCCCATGGTCGAGAAGTAATCATCCTGTCACAATCCCCTGACAACGAGGCCTCTCTTATGGTAACTCAAACCTTCGAGACCATCCCTCTAATCCACGAGGAGCTGGTGAATATCCCGAAGACCGGGGAGGTATTGCCAGATGCGTCAGCTCCTGTTCCTTCGGGAGACACGGAGATCCTGGACGGCGAAGGATCGTTACCGACCCTTGGCAGGACGGGAGAAGAGGAGGAAATCACCTCCCAGTCCGGGTTAAAAGATCAGGTAGCTGGCACCTACGAGACTCGCAAGGCTGCACGGTCAACCAAGCGGAAGAAGGACAACTGAGGCCCAGGTAGTTATTAGCAGATACCTCTTACCGAGGCTAGTCAGACTTAGGTAGCATAAGTAGTATTATATGAAGGTAGGAGAATAGCGACGCACGACTTACAGGGTTAGATTTAGGAAGATTCTCGAGCGCGGAGCTTTGTTGTCTTCTGGGAATGCCCAGGGAGGATCCGCTACTTAGCCGAGGGAAGAAGACTCCCTTGGGGTCTTTTCTGTGCTTTCACAAATACCCTAATTCAGCTGCAAGTACGCCTCTTTTCCCCCTCTTCTCTTGTTTTGTAAGCTTCCTTATTTCATGTCTTGCATACCGGGTCGGGGTTTTTGCGGAGTCCAGAGGGTCCTTGCTGTCCGGGCAAGAGAGAGCGGTTCTCTCTGTTGAACGGAGAGGAGGAAGGAAGGCAGAGAAGCCGATAGGGGAGGTGTGCGGCCGGTGAACGGCACCTCGCACTGAGAGAAAATTCTGGTGTGTCCTTTCAGCGCCAGAGATCACAGCGACCAGGGAGGGATTCCTGTCGCTCAACCGACTCCTGAGAGAACTCTCGGTTGAGTTCCCCTAGACTGCTGAAACCCGGATAGGCAGGCTTGTCGGTAGGTGTTAGCGGTGAACTCCGGGCTAGCCGCACCACCCCATTTCGGTAACCCGGGATCTACTACCTCGGATAGTGAGTCTTGATAACCGGGTAATAGGAGAACCGGATACCCCCTTAGTGACATACGTGCGGGGCTAGAGTCTCGGGCGTAGAGGGCAGTGTAAGGAAAGTACCTAAACATGGTAAGGAGAGAAAGAACCCGGTGACCTTTTCGGTCACAATAATCAACGGAAAGAGTGGCCTAATCCCCCCACTTAACTGAGTCCGGGAAAATCCCTTTGAGGTGAATACAGAGGTTAAATTAAACCACAAACCCCCTTCCTCTCCTGTCCGGGCAGCCGCACCAGGACAAGATACAGGGTACGTGGGCAGTCAGGAAATACCCGGATAGTGCAAATCCGGGTTGGCTAACTGGTAGGACTTGTTTGACTTGCACTTCACAGGATCTCCGTGGACGAATACCCGGGTTGTTGTCTTGGAAACCCCCTTTTACCAACTAAAAGGGTAATCCGTGCAAAAACTGGGAAAGCATGTTACGGCAGTCCTTCAAGAATTTCTCCACTCTTGGATACCTGTCCTCTAAATAATTTGTTGTCTTCAGCTTTCCTTCGTTCTGTAGCCTCGCCAAGTAGAATCCCTTGTCGATGTGACCAAGCAGCATGTTCTAAGACGCGGATGTAAATCCATCTGCCGGCTTCCACAGCTTCCACTTCTCCTCGTCAATATCAAAAGAATCTTTTTCAAAGAACGGAAGCAAAGACTTTACAACCTTCATTTCTTGAAAGGCTATACGCTTGGACTTTTGGCAAAGGCACCACTCAGAACAAGACCGTTGATCAAAGCGATAGTGCTTGCACTTCGAATTCAACAACTTGGGGTAGCGACGAGTACCAGGCTCGTTGGACACATCAACTAGAAGGCAAGACATTTTGTATGTGTCCTTGACTGTTAGCCTCCCAAGCTTTCGGAAGAATTCTCGGGTGATGTGGTGCTTGAAATTGGAGAACCAAGACCTAATTTTGTAGAAGTTGTCTCCTGTGTTGGGGTCAACGAGATTTTCAACGGCATGCTTCTCCAGAAACTCCTTGAACTTCTCATACCACGCATCCTTCGGCGATAAGATGAGGATCTCATGCTTCAGATCAATGGTGCCCTGGATTCTCTTGCCTTCTTTGTTGGTATCAATGTTCTTGAACCTCATGATCAAGAGATTGACAAACTCTTGATGTAGTCTTTACAACGGCCGATAATGAGAAAGAATACACGAACACATAAGAATAACAATTCTCCAAACCGGGGATAGCTTCGAAAGGAAAAACAGACTGGAATGCAAATTGAATCGGATTATGCCCGGGTTGGAGATAATTCCAGTTCCGATTTCCTTTGCAAGCATACATAGTCAAGAAACGAATGAAAGTTCTCCGAAGGTCAAAGATACATACTAATTAGATAATCTAGGCTAAACACGCGTTCGCAGACAAATTGGCAATTATCCCTGGGTCGGGGATAATATGGTAATGAGTTAGCCATACACGACGAATGACCCAATTGACATAAGCAAAATATCTACCATTCAAGGATAGTGATGAAAACATTCGACGAAAATACCTTGTACTTCTTTGGGTTATAGATGCTTGTGTTGGATTGACACTTACACACGTTTGACCTATTTGAAGGACGTCCACAATCGATCCAGATAGAGCGCCCCGGTTGAATCTAGTTCCCCCATGTCGATTGAGCATGGGTAAGGGGATTCGTAATGTTCTAGTGCGCAGATATGGCAGTGAGTCGAGCCGGGTCCTTGTCATGGACAATATACGCATCCCAAGTCTTAAGGGATACACGTTGGTCCTCTTCGAGCTTCTCATTAATTAGCTCCAGGGCAGCTTCGACGGAGCGCTTGCTGTTGATAAACGCAAAACTCTTGGATCTGATCTCGTTCCAACTCCTGGGCTTTCTATAGAGAAGATCACCGTTCCCCTTGATAGGTGTGATGACAAGACTCCTGCGAGCTCAGATGTCTCCTAACATAGCGAGGTATACTTTCAGGTTGTCTTTGATTTCTTCCTCGAAAGCTCGAATCGTCTACTGGGCCCTCCCGCGGCTCAGTTGCTCTAATGTAACCGCTTTGGATTCCTTGTTGAAGAGAAAGAAAACATTGTAATCCTTCTGGAACTCGGTCTCGGCTAATGCCATCTTCGTCCAGTCAAAGCCATCGTCCTTATCCTTCTTCTACTTGTCCATCTTCGCCTTCTTCTTCTTTGATGGGCCTGCCTCCGTTTCGTGAACCCCGAAGACGTTGCTCGGTGCCTCGGATGCTCTGCATCTCCTCTTCCTCTGAGGCTTTGGTTGCTCTTGTGCGTTCGATATCCTCTTCCTTGTTGACCGCGCTGGGGCACACGACTCAAGGTTATCTGTCTGCACACTTTGATCCGGAAGTGACATAACGGGTTTGGCTGGAGAAGCCTCCTTCTTGGATGTAGCGGGTTGTTTTGACAAATTTGTCAACAATCGGTTTAGTATCCGCGTAAGGTCATCCGCCTTAGGGTCGCCCCGGGAAAGGAGAAGGTTCACCCATGAATCGAGGAATCCATGCTGCACCTTTTGAAGGTGCTCGACGAAACCATCCGGGTCGAACTGGGGATCGTAGTTTGTTCCAACTTCCACAATAATTCCGAATTTGTAGATGTCCTTGTCGTTTTCATGGAAATGCTGGTGGCAACGAATGAGGACAAACTTGGACAACTATGGCTCAAAGGCTACAAATCGAACGATTTGATGCAAGGGAATGTAGACATCGTTCATTTCCTCACGATGCATGATAAGCAAAGTGTTCCTTGCAATTTTTAGGGTCCAGCTCACAATGACATCCTTGAATTGAAAGAGGTTGGATGCCTCTATGTTGTCTTCTTTGAGAATGGAGTATCCCCGAATGGATTCTGAAATAGGTCCATGACGAAGAACATAGGGCTCATCTCTGTGACTGCGACTGCCATATTGGTTCTACAAATCTAGAGACGATAGGCTGTAAGCATGAGGGTCACTCAAATTATCCCAATGCCGGGGATAATTCATGTACTAACGAGCAACAGTATTTGATCATGACTAATGTCATCTACGGAAATTGGGGATGTTAGACTTACTGATGATTTGGATGATCCGAGCTCTCGGAACGCTACAGTCTTTGACTAACCGCTTGCGACGCTGCTCAAACACTGTTTGAACTTTGTGAGGGCTAGCCCCCACGATCCGAGCGGTGCTCTTTGTTCGCGCCAGGTTTGGTAATACCACTCTGTGAAACAAATGGAATAAATCGTGAGTTTACTCCGAAAATACGAATAATTTGTAGGAGCATAGGTTGATTTATCCTCAACCCGGAGATAATGCGTTTTTTCGGCTTGGTCTTACTACATAATCTCACTTAACTGTAGCCATTATTGGTTTATTTTGCGACACTTAGATTGTCACAAACTAAACGTATGTTCACTTATTTCTTGAGGAGGAGTAAAATGTAATTCATGTCTACCTGAGCGTCAACGCTTGTGGATTCTTCAAAAAGTATACGAATACACGAATAAAAAAAGAAATGTTACCTGTATTCAGTAAATTTCTTTGGTTCAGAATGAGAAGCACAAGCTCAAGCAAACTGATATAAAACCAGTGATGCAAACTATGGAAACTGATGCACACACAAGCACATCGCAGTTAACAATGCAAACTAAAGCACATTGCAACACATTTGCTCATTAAACAAAAGCAGAAAAACAAGACCACAAATTCAAAACTAAAGCACAAAAGCAAAACTACAAATTCAATGAAAAACATTCACAAACCCGCGAAACCCTATTACGCAGCTCTTGCTAGCTCCATTCTTCCTCAATAACTCAAAAACTCTACTTCCGCAGCTCTCAAAAACTTAAATGTATCTTCAAAAAGTAGTCCATTCAGATGGATTATAGGAGAGCAGGCGGAGACAGTGACCACAAAGGAAGCTCTTAACATATGCAAAGTACTCAAAGCATCGGCAAGGTAAGCAAAGTGACTGTTCGCGTACGTGCCAGGGCAAGCGAAGGCGAGAACAGACAGGATATCGTCGAAACGAGTCTAGCGTCAAAGGAACAAAGACGAGACAAGCGCGGAGAGCATGCGCACAGATGCGCTGCGACGATGACGACGAATGCGCGGATGAGAGACACTGTGCGATGAGAACCTAGGCGCGGTGTGATGGAAAAGACTACGCTTGCAAATGGCTGCGCAATAGGCCATCATGACCCTGTCATGATGGAAGCATGCCCATGATGATGTACATGGGCATGCCTATGTACATCATCATGGACATGCATTTTTATTTTTTAATTTTTAATTACTTTTGTTTTCCAATTTTTCTAAGTTCTAATTTTGTGTATAAATTATTTTGTTCCTTATTTGACTTTATAGGTATATTCTAACTTTTCTTTAACGCCTATGTTCAAAATTTCATATGGTATTCTAAGTATAGTACTCAAATATTCTAAAGGTAGTATTTAAAGATTAAAATTGAGTTAATTTAGGTGAAATATTTTATATAAGTTTTTAGTAAATTAGGTCTAGTATTCTATTCGAGTAGTGCGTGTGGGGTCCCCAAGCGGTGCGTGTAGGGTCCCCGAGCGGGGTGTCTGGAGCCCCCGAGCAGTGCGTCTGGAGCCTCCGAGCGATGCGTTTGGGATCCTCGAGGGGCGCGTCTGAGATTCTTATACTTTTAATTTGAATTTTTTTGTTTACATATATATATTTTTTAAATTACATATTTTTATTTAATTATAATAGTTTTTCATATTTTGGTATACTTTTACTTTGTATTTATATTTATAATTTTATTTTTAATGAACCTTCAAGAAAAGTGTTCGTGTAAAAAGGAAAGTTGTTATAATTATACAATATAATGTTTTGATTTTTGGAGACAGTATATAGTTGCATTTTTGGAGCGTTAGTAGGCTTGCAATATTTATAATATGGCAAAACACGTACTCAAACACCTAAAAAGTCAAACAAACCAATCCAACAAGTGATCAAAGCAAAGTTCGTAAAAAAGAGAAATGTAATAGAATTGTTTTTTGATAATGACAGTGCACAAGGATGTAAAACTTCTAAACATCGAAGGTAAAAGTTTTCAAAGCCACTTATGGTACCATGTACTAAGACGTTGGACACCCTTTATTTCAAGACAGTTTTTGTAAATAAAACCAAAAATATCAATTTGAAAATTTTGCAAAAGCAACAATATTATGTACATTTGTGTCACAAATTGTGTGAAGAATGTCTTGATGATCCTCCAATTTGTCCTATATAAGACGCCGACAAAGATTCAAAGATTGAAAAAAAACAAAGTGGATTTTTAATTTCAGTTTGACACAATGCAAAATAATAAAAAGCTCGGAAGAATTTCACAATGTATATAATGAACTTCTTGTTTTTTTGAAAGAGAAATCAAATTTCAACACATCAAATGTTGATTCTCCGTTTACTATTCTAAATTGTGAGTTTGAAAAAATTTCATTCAGGAAAAACAGATTTTACAAAAGTTTGGTATCAAAAAGGAGATGGAAGTTATGATTTCATATTCAAACGTCTCAAAAAAAAAAAAAAAAAAAAAAAAAAGAATTTTCCACTACCATATTGGATAGATCCACAATTTGAAGCCAATTGGAAGGAGAAATATGAGGATGACAATATATTCTCTATTTAAAAGAAAAATGTGTTGGTATTGAACAGCTATGATATTATAAAAACAAAAGTTACAAATACTTAAAACATAGAATTCAATCATGTAATGCTAGTATATTTTCAAAAGATATGGGATAATAGACTAAGTTATCCACATACCTTGGGTACTGTTAACACCTATTTTGAAACATCTTCATATGGAGGGAAAAAAACTAATGACAATGCACAAAGAGGCACATGTAAATTTACTAGTCATGGATTTTTGGCACATGGAGGTTCAGAAGGTGATGTAGTAAAGTACAATAGAAAAAAGATATCAAACGTTGTCCAAGAAAGTTTTAGAGATCTTGGTAATGCTCTTGGTTCATCCATTTGAAAACATCTACCTAAATTTGGTAAGGAGGTGGGAAACTTTTTTGAAGTTCAACATGCGCCTCTTAATTCTGTATATATAGGTGTTGAAGAATATCCTACAAAAGTATACCAAATGCATCTAAGTAAGAACATATATATCAAAGCTCACCTCGACAAAGAGAATATGGGAGCATCACTAATATCATGGTTTACAAAAGGACATCCAAAAGGAGGATACTTAAGTGTATTTCAATCATGTCCGAAGTTCAATACAAACAAGGGAGCTGCTCTATTTATTCATAGTAAAAAGTATATACATGTAACAATGAAGTTCCAAGAGGAAAAACTTGGTGACCAAGTTTACAAAATTGGTATTGCTATGATGAAAAAAGGCAATTGCATACAAGAACCATAAATCAATTCAAAAGAGGGAAAAAATGACATAGAAAGATAATAAGCCAGGAGGTGCATCTATCTCAAAGCAATGAGTAATATCATGTATATGTAAATTTTGGCGGCTTGTAATATCAAGTATATGTAAATTTTTGGTTATATCAATAAAAAAATAAAACTAATTTGACAGCTTGTATATATAGATTCATTAGCCTAGTTCAAATTTGACTAACTAACTCTAACTTTATACTTACTTGATTTGATATGGTATTCTAAGTAGAATACTTAAATATTCTAAAAGTAGTAATCTAAGATTAGAATTGAGTTATTTTAAGTGGAATATTCAAAGATTAGTAGCTAGTAAATAAGGTGAAGTACTCTAACATGATTATTTACTAAATTTGATATGATATTTTAAGTTTAGTACAAAAATATTCTTAAAGTAGTATTCTAAGATTGGAATTGACTTATTTGAAATTTGAGCAAAGTAATTGAAAATTGCGAGCGGGAAATGGAATTGAGTGTTCAAGGGGGTGAATGACGGCAAAGGACGTCATTTGGCCTCTTCATGATGATAGGTCAGGTTATGATGAGGGCATGCATATGCTTATGTACGTGTTATAAAAAACAAAATTATGAATAAATTGAGTAATCTTAAAACTTCAACTCACTAGTATGATGTTTTCAAAGCTCGTTATTTCCTAAACTTAATCTCTAAATATTGAACATTGTCTATATTTGGACCATACTTCTTGAATTTAAGTTCTTACATTTATCTTGTTATTCGAACAAACTCATGACTTTGATTGTAATAGATTCTTCATGACGTTGAATATTATCCTATTTAAAAATTTAAAGTGATCATAATTGGATTTATGTAAGTAATAACCAAGCAAAATTTGCCTTCTGTTTTATTGGTTTTCGAGTTGAATTGCTCATAAAAGAAGATATATACATATACGAAACTTAATATTTTCAAAGTATTACTAGTGTTATGAATATCTCATTCAATGGTCATACACTTTCCATAATAAATTTTGAACCTAAAGTTACATCTTGGTCACCCAAAATGTTCTTAACAATACATAAGAACACTACAAGAAAACGGGGTTAAATGTGACTCCAGGAAATGACTTCATGTCCGAAGTTACTTCTGAATGACTCTAGATTCACGGTTGGCACTACTGCTGCTGTAGCCACGGTCTTTGAGTGACAACACAGTCATGTTGTGTGACTGAAGAGGAACCTGCTTTGACTTGCCACGTTCATCTGCATTTTTTCATTGAACGGACTGAAATGAGGATGGAGGGAGAGGTAGGGCTGCTCGGGAAGTGGTGCAGTCATATAAGTCCACTACATTTACTTACCATGCAAGGGTATTCTAGTGTCACATGACTACAGAATGACTTTATGGTTTCACATGGACAATTGGGTCATCTCACAAAAGTTTCACGGGCAGTTGGCTATGCTTTGACGTGGTCGCAGTCATTTTTGAGTGGAGCATTTGTTGCTGTAGAGGAGTCCGATATATTTGTGGCTGAATTTGTTCATGAATTGCACAAAAATGGAAACACAATTGTAACTAGTAACGTGCAATAATGCCTAATATCCTCGCATTTGCTAGCAAATTGTCTTCCTCGAGACAATTCGATGGCACCAACTAGATTTATTGTACCGTAGGAACGGGCAATCATGCCGGAGCTCTTAAACCGGTACTCTCCGTTGATGTGCAAATAAATGCGTCTGCAACCTCCACCACTTCCCGTTTGGCTCGTGCCTCTTTTCGTAACACAACTTTCCACCCAGGTTTATTACTAATATCTGAGAAGAAGACTTGTGTGGCTTGGCTCGGAAAGATGAAAGGATCTACCAAGCGAGGGAGTTTGTGCCGGAAGTTTACTGTAAGAAATCCTGCATCGTCACGGATGTACGTGGGGTTGCCTCGATTGTCTTGGGTTTTAATCCACTCACATTGCATAAGAATGATCTTCATAGTAAGTGCACCATAATCCAGCTCGAGTATGTCCTTTAGAACTCCCACGTAGTTCACAGAAGATTCTTTGGAATTCTCGGACACCTCCTGAAACAATGACGCAACCCCGGAGTTGTAGCTGAGCAAGTGTACTGTTTTCTTATCCTCCACTCGAAAGCGGTTACCAAACGCCAACACTCTGCCATACCTAGTCGCTCTTTGTGATGGCCTCTTACTCAAGAGAAACCGGTCCATGTCTTCCGGCTTCCGCAAATCTAAATTAGATGCGTTCACCGTGCGTTCAATCCAATCTGGTAGAATAGGAGTTCTAGGATTCGCATATGCTTCTCGGCTCCACTCTCTGCAAAAAAAAGGGAATGAGTGTCCCAGGATATGGTTAACACTGGGAATGACAATATAGTGATTCCAGCACATCAAGCATAAGCAACACATAAAAGTGTCAGTTTTAAATTACCTATACAGATCCTGCATAGCCAAGGCATTTGATAGCACATAGTGGTGGGCTACAGCTCTCAACTCTGGACTCATAATGTACGGTTTCCCTGCCCCTTGCAGGACCTCCTCAGCATCTCCGTATTCTTCATCTTCATCCCATACACGTCTTTGAGTGCCTTCAAATCGGTGGATGTACTCAGTAATGAAGCCTATGCATTCATCTTTCATGTATCCCTGCGCCATGCAAGCCTCAGGACGCGCCATGTTCCTGACATGGTTCTTCAACACTTTCATGTATCGTTCGACGGGATACATCCAACGGGCACTAACTGGGCCACACAAGTCGAGCTCCTTCGACAAGTGGTATGGGAGGTGCGTCATAATGTCAAAAAATGAGGGTGGAAAATGTATCTCCAATAACGCCATGCTCTCTACCACATCCGCTTCAAGTGAGGGAAAATTTGCAGGATTGTACACCTTCGTGCACAACCGGCGAAATACCCGACACATTCTCATGATAGCCGTCCGAGGTCCGGGTTCCATCAGTCCACGCAGAGCTAGTGGCATCACTTGCTGCATCAGAATGTGGTAATCGTGGGACTTTAACCCACCAAAGTTCTTCTTTCGGAGACATTTGCCAAGGTCAGAAGAGTAACCACTAGGCGTCTTTAAGGACTCAATGCACCTTACAAACTTCTGAAATTCTGCATCGGACAAGACATAAGAAGCGCGTGGTTTCACCATCTTCCCTGCCTTTCGTGGGTTTGGAGTTAGCCACAGATGTGGCTTAATGTTCCTCCTTTGTAAGTCTCTTCTAACTTTCACAGTGTCCTTCTTCCCTGCGATGGTCTTCAAGAAATTCTTTGCTAAGTTCAGCTCGCAGTGCATGACGTCCAACGTGTTCCGAATGAGAAGATTCTGAACATTACGGACAGTGAAAATTTACATTACAGGCACGTCGTGTGCGTCATAACTTCACTGCAACGACTACAAGACTACGCAGTGACTCACGGAACACTTTCTACAGTATCCCATGTAGTTTGATGCAAGTCATTTTAAAGTCATCCGGGGAGATATCAGTGGGGATGAAGTCACTGACCTTCCAATATGGCAAGCGGAAGAGAATGCTCAGACGTTTCACGCCATGTATTTTGGAAGGATCGCCAGCAGCACCCCACCTATTTCCGTCAGCCTTCCAAGCCTCGCACTCCAGAGCATGACAAATTTGGTCTTCCACTATCACTTCTTTTGGTTTTTGTCGATGTTCAATCTCTCCGGTGAAGTGGTCTTTCATTTCAGGTGACCTGTACGGGTGATCCTGAGGCAGCCAACGTCGAGTACCACCGTAAGTTTGCTTCCCAAGTTCGGTTGAATGCTCTGCGCCTAGATCCTCTCCACAGCAGGGACATGCGGCGTAGCCTTGATGAGCAAATCTGCCAACAGTGCCATAGCCTGGGAAGTCATGGATTGTCCACAGTAACATGGCGCGCAATTGGAAAGTCTTGGAGCCCGCATCTTTTGATACATCATAAGCAGGCACTCCAGCCCATAACTCCAGGAATTCATCCAGAAGAGGCTCTAAGTACACATCAAATACATCAGCTGTTACAGATTCTTTCCCTGGAATCAAAAGAGCTAACATCATAAAAAACTTTTTGGTGCTCAGCCATGGAGAAAAGTTGTAATTCAACAATAGAACGGGCCACGTTGACCATGTGGATCGATTTTGCTTGTAAGGGTTGACTCCGTCGGCTGCCAGAGCAAAATGGACGTTTCGAGGATCAAGTGCGAAGCTCGGGTCGACATTTTCCTCAAAATGTCGCCATGCCTTGGAGTCACAGGGGTGTCTAACCAAGCCATCTCCTCCGTCTTTGTTGCTCCTGTTCTCTGCATGCCATACCATCAGCTTGGAGATGCTTGGACTCATGTACATGCGCTGCAACCGTGGAATGATGGAAAAGTGACGAAGCACCTTCAACGGATAACAACGCCGCTCCACATCTCGGTATCTACGGCCTCCACACTTAGGACAACATAGTGCATCCTCATGGGGTCCCCGGAATAGCAAACACCCGTGCTCACATGCATGGATGGTGTTGTATGTCAAACCCAACTTTGCAGTAAGAGACTTTGCTGCATGATGTGTTCTCGGCAATGTATTGTTCTCCGGCAACACATGCAAATGCAAAATGCTAAAGAGCTCGTTCACAAGCAGATGATTGCTAACGCCATGCACAAAGGCATAAATTCATCAACAACACTGTAGAGCATAAAGCTTGCCGCAACGAGACCCCTCATATAAGTGCTCCTGTGAATCCTCTAGGGCCTCATCACGAGACTCCTGTTCTCGCCTTCACCACCGATTCCGCATCCATGGCATCTTCATGAACAGAATCGGCAATGCGGAAGGCATCTCTCACTTCCTCGCCAAGCATCTCAGCTGAATATGTCTGAACGTCCACTATTGGTAGTGCCTGCTCGACCATGCCACGAGTGTCGACGGTGGCATCCAGCCCATCTTTTTCTTGCTCACTCGGAACGCTTGTATCACCAACATCATGTCCTCCATCGCGTTCTGCTTCAATCGGTCCCCAGAATTGATGTTCCCACTCTTCGTCCGAAGAATCTCTTTCGCCTGGGCCTCTCCAAATCCGTGACTCAGGATGTCGACCGTTTTGGATGAGATGCTCCCGCACGTTCCGTATAAAGATTCTCTTACGCCCCCTACACAGTGTGCACGGGCAATGCATTTTTTGAACATTGCTCTCCCTGGCTCGCTTTAACTCCCTGACCCAGAGTCTATCATCTCGTAATCGCTGCCTTCCACTGTCAGACAACGGTAGTCTGTTGGATATCATCTCTTCCGTCTCAGATCACTGTCAACAAAGAAATTCACATAAGTTACCTTTTGTCTACGAGCAGTGAGAAGTTTAGCAATTCCTGCCGCAAATGTGGCCATTTCATCAACAGCAGTACTCAACGTTTCCAATGTGAGGCTGCGAAAATAATTGTCCAGCAATTAGAGCTACAAAATCAATGATCAATCAATACGCCAGAAAAAGGAACATGTGACTTCTAAACCGAGCTGCTGATTCTACACTTTGGTGCGAACAATGATCTAAAAATTCTCTGGAAATCCAATCGGAAGGTCTTCTAATGGAAAGTGCATAAGCGGAATCTTTAGCTCGAACGAGAAGGATTAGTACCAGGAGAGGTGATCAGTCGTAGAGGAGTTTTCGGCTTTCTTCTTGATGAGCAAAGAGTCGCTTAGGAGCTTGTCAGCTTGAGGGACGTATGCGTTCAGGCATACAAGACTGTCCATACAAAAGGCCCTCTCCATACGGTACATAGGGAATAAATGCCAATCATCACCTACAAATCACAAATCGTACTCGATTTCCAAATCAAACTCGATTTCCACAATAAGTGAAGAAGATCAAAAAACAGGTTTGACACTCAATTGTGTACGTATTGTGACAAACCTGTATTTTGATCTTCTTGTAACAATTGTGACTTCATTCTTATGTTCGTGTGATCATTCTTGAAGTGACAAGTTTCAGTTACATCAACATTATGGGAACCTCATGTATGAGCGACATAATTGCCGAAAGATTTTTCGTAGCCGGGAGAAGGATCTTTGTGCCACAACACATTATTCACAGTATTTTCACTAATAATGACTAAGAAATGCTTCTTCAATGACTTCTGTCTCACTTCTGAGTGACTACGATTTGGAGTCAGTGACTTCAGTATGACTACTGGAAGTCACTCTCTTCAACTAGGACTCCGAAGTGACTACAGAAATTCAGGGATGAACGTGACAGTTTGTGCCCTAAACCCTGAATTGGAGAAGATTGGGATTAGGTTTGACACTTGCCGTTTTCTAAGACGTGAGAGTACCGTAACTCTAATCTAAAAGGCTTGAAAGTAGGGATTAAGACTCACTCAGAGTGAGATCATTGCTAGAAACGAAGAGCCTCCTCGCTTGATAGTTTCTAATTGAGAGCCGCCATCAATTGAACAACCTGTAAGAGAATCAAGCATCGTACATTACCGTGTGATTTCCTGAACTTACATTACAGATTATATCAACTCACCTTAGCAAGTGATTTCCTAAACTCACATATTCAGCTCTACATTTCTATGAACTAGATAGACAGAGGCTGCGGACTTGGTACATTTCTTGCAAGCGTTGTTGTTTCTGCGACTTGAAAGTACACGGTGACTTTCACTTCAAAACTTTTACACAAGCAATTTGTTCAGAGTTTCACGCAAGCAACAGGAATTTTAACGCACTTACCGCAGATCATGGAATCGGAGATGGAGGGCTCGCCGCCAGAAAAAGGTGCTTACGAGCTTGCTCGAGATCGTAACGTGGCGGAGGTGCAGAAGGCCGTGGCCCCGGTCATGGCAGCTCTACACGATTGGTGAGTAACAACATCACAGCTCTCACTGCGGCGCTGTTCTAGGGTTTACTGCAAGTTATAGCTCTGTAAGTCCTTCTCTCCCGTGGGATATGCAGCAGTTAGCCTTCAGTTATAGGGAAGTCACATCATCTGTCTCTTAACTAAAACATGACTAAAAACGAGTGACGCCCTAGTGTCTCTGAAGTTGGGAACTAGTCATATGGAAGTAAAGGACCAATCAGCACCTGTGCCATGAGCATTGTAGCCACGTGAGAGTCTCGCCAAACCCTAGCCAGTGTCTGTCTTCTTCTCCGCATCTCAGTTGGCTATGAGTGCCATCGCCTTCTCTCTAAGTTCAGTTCGTTTAGATCGTGCCTCTCTGTTTTTCCTTGGCGTTATTGAGTCATGCGTGTCGGAGGCCTTGGGGGTGGCGCAGGGAGGCCTCAAAAGCAAAGGAGAAGCAAGTCCGATTTGCAGAGAAGCGCACCAGTAAGAAAGAGATACATGTCCGTCGAAGTGGTAGGCAGCTGATTCTTGGAGGGCAAGAGGCAATAAAAGCTACCGGGAGAGATCAGATTGAGAAGCGGGGTGAGAAGAGCGTCAAAATGTCGAGCGCGCGCGGGTCTTCGTCGGAGGCGACGAATACCAATGACGAGGATATTGCCACAGGTATGATGCACCTTGCAATTGCTTGTACCTATGTTGTGCGGCGATCCAACAGATTCGATAGAGCCGCAGGTAAGAAAACACTCCGCTCCTCAACTTTTGCGTTCAGGTTTGGGTTGGGCCTTGCATATGTTTTGAACCAAGGAAGTTGTTGGCTCTGCTTCAATGATGCCTCAACCGTAATTAGAGCAACATAATTCTCCTCCTGTGTCCAACATTGTTGTTGCAGCATCGGAGCGCAAACTCGTGGATTCATCTGAAGAAGAGGTCGACCTCTCCGACTCTGACCGCTTGTTAAATCGTCACACGTCAAGGAAGAAGAACCCAACACCAGCTCTGCCCCCAAAGAAGATAGCACCGCATCCTCCTCCTCGTCAAGCTCCATCAGAATCTTACGGGCAGCCTAATTGGTCTTGGGTCCCAGGCCACTACGTTCCTAGGCAGGCAACCGGCACTCACCCTTGGGCTGCAAGCCCGCCATCATCATATGAATCTCCTTGGTCCGGCAAAGTTCAGCCTTACAAGCTCGAGTCGCTGTTGACCTAGCCCTGCATAAAGTGCGGACCGCTTGTCCAGCGAAAGAGGAAATGTGAGTACGATTTGGAGAGCCGACAAAGGGCTACACCGGGAGGAAACCAAATCGAGTCTTTGTTCTACCAAAGGAGAAGTGGACGTGACATGCGAGGGAAGAACGCATGGGATGAAGCCCTACGGGAATTGGTGCCAAAATGCCTAGACATGTCGATCATTTCGTGGTCCAAAGCACGAGGATCACACTCTGCAAAGACTTAGAGCTGCCCTAGACAATGAATTCGAGTACTTAGGAAATCCCTTGAGCATTCACGGCTTCCGACTATCTGTGATGAAGTACTTGAAGGCAGAGAGAGCTCGACTGAAACTTTGGTGGCTCAAAGACAAAGACACCGCGCCTCCTCTTCACATCAGCGATACAGAGTGGGCCAACCTAAAGGCGTACTGGAGCATTGATGCGCAGAAGATTAAAGCACAGAAGATGACCATCGCTCGACAATGCGTTCGCAGTGAAGGACTCGTGGGGAGGAGAGGCAGGGCTGCTCGGGAAGCACGACTGGTGAGAGTCCACTTTGCTTTCCACTTTTGTAGTAATCTAAGTCGTAGAACTAATAGGTTCATGCTCATATGTTGGCAGAGGGAGGGGCGTGAAACTAGCCCGGGAATCACAGAAATGGCCAAAACGTGGGTGGCAAGTTCCTCGCGCGGCGACCCAAAAAAATCAAGCATTACAGTGGCACCGACTAAATGACTCTATTTGGCTAAAATTTAGAGGCAGTGACCTCCCTCTCACATGACTTCGGGATTTGACATTGCTGCATCTTTCGTGTGTTCAGATTAGGGGGGACGGTGAGTCAGCTCGATTCGAATCGTTGGAGTCCTGGAAGAAGGAGGTGGAAGGCAAGTTTGACAAATTCCTATCGCATTCCAAAGCGCAGGCTGACGCAATGGAGGAATTGCGCTCCATGTTCAAGACCATTGTAGGAAAGGAGAAGTTGTTAGACAAAGGCAGCCCCTCCGTGACGGAATCAGCATTGGAAAACCAACAACATGGAGCCTCTAAACTAAGGAAGGGAGCGGGAAAGGAGAAGCAGCAAGTTGTAATCACAACTGGGAGGAAGGAACGAAGTGAAGTGGACGTGGGGGACCCAACGTTGTCGGAGCCGGATACACAACTTCTCTTACAGCCTCCACCAACGTCCACGAGTGAGGTGGACATTCTTTTCTCCTCAACGGGCGTTCAGGACTTGCCACCTTCGCAAACTACGGAGCACGTGGAGGTTACAGTAGCCGGTCTTGTTAACACACCGTCAGCACCCGATAATTCAGGACCTTCCGGTGACAGCAATTCTGAAGACGATGGCCCCGCAGCAATGAATAGCGAGGTGTCGGCTGGAAAGGAACCCTTCTCCCATGATTCGCCACCAACCGCTCAGCAGAGGTCTGGAAAAGGAGCACCAGCCGCAGCATCTCCATTGCAAAGGAAGTGCAAGAGACTACCAAAGTCACTGCAGAAGGTACTCTTCCCTCCCGACGTCGGCCTGGACAGCACCCCCTCACCTTTCCGAACTTCTCCTTCATAATAGAATCTTCTGAGTGTGCAGGTGAAAGCGCAGAGGAAAGAACTGAAACCAAAGGCGGCTTCCGCCGCAGAGAAGAAAACTACTGTACCCTCGACAAAACAGGTATCTTGTTCTTGAACCCTTCATGAATATCTTCTCTATACCTGAACCGCCGAAACCTTAGACAGCTGATGCACACGTTGCTTTGTACAGTACCAGATCGGCGATGAAGTCTTCCTCATGAACCCACGCGCCATCCGCCAGAATGCCGCATTGGGGAAGATTGGTGGGATTTCAGGGAAACATAAGTTTCACTTCCAGGACATCCCTGAAAATTGGTTCGCGATAGATGTACATGAAATTTTGATTCCAGGGGTGAAGCTCATGTTTCCCAATCCTAACGATGACCAGAACAAGATGGACGATGTGAAAGGGACATCTACTCTATGGGACCAGAAGTACCTTAAAACCTTCAAGTGAGTGGTAATGTGGGAGTGATTACTTGCGTAGGGTTAGAGTGATGCATCTTTCACGGTGACTCTTCTTAGAGAAATAGTGATTTGTACATGTATGTGCTGAAACTGAGTGGCACATTTACGTTGACATTTCATGGAATAGTGCCATATACTCTTGAATCAACCTTTTTTACCTCTTTATAATTTGCCATGTCAGGCATGAATGGATTACAGTATGAATGGGTTACAGCAACGCTGTTCCCCGTGCATGCCTTTGCCTATGTCTAGGAGTGTTCATATTGCTAGATAAATTGATGTTCCCAGTCTTTTTTATTTAGACAGCATATCCCGTATAAATCCCCTCTCTGTTGCGTAACTATACGAAGTAATTGATCATGACATCGGGGTGACTCTTACACTAAAGGGACCCTTCTCATACACTACACAAACTTGACGCACTTGTGACTAAATCGTAACTTTGTCCAATTGACGAAGTGATAATGAGCGTTATATAAATGACTATAACCCGACTTGAAAATCATTTTGCAGCAAATGCCACGTGTCCTAAACCCTAATCAATGCAAAACTGAAAAATGACTTCTATATGATTGACTCTAAAGCTGACAGGGCAATCCACGTCACTCTAAACTGCACTGAATGGTCACTGAAGCTCTAGTGACATTGCAATAGCCTGAGCTGGCATGCCACGTTGTCCGCGTAGAGAGAAATAAGGGACCCTGCCCGAATTCTTCCCCAAAAAAAATTCCACAAAACTTTGCTGCCCTACGGACCCCCTCCATTCTCAATTCATCCAACGTTGAAGTGGATGGTGATACTACAATTGAAGTCATGATCTAAAACTTGTCCACAATGACTCTAGGGACCCCAGTCACCGTGCAGTCATTTGTTTACTAAATGACTCTGTTTGAGTCATTTTTTGTAGTCATTTCAGAGCCCAATTTTTTGTCGTGGAACCACCTCTTTTTGGATAAATTGATAAATACCTCTAAATTTGAAATGGAAAATTATTAAATAGAATTAAAGAAATTAAATAGAATTAAATAAATCAAATTAAATACAATATTCAAATAACCAAAAGTCAATTCATAGAAAACAATTCATGAAGTATAAATAGTTTATATATTTTCGGAATATCTAAAATTTTTGGAAACCCTAAACCATAAATCTTAGCACTATTTCCTAAACCCTAAACATACCCTAAAACTCTAGAGCTTAGTCCAAAAACCCTAGATCCAAATTCTAGCGCTAAACTTCAAACCGTAAATTCTAAATCTTAAATCTTATATATTAGCTTTAAATCCAAAATCCTTTCTGTAACTTTAAATCCTAAAGCATTGATTTTGAACCTTAAATCCTTACTTAAGTATAATTCAATAATGTTCAATATATATTGTAAGATTTCCCTTCTATTAGAATTTAGTAAAGATTTACTACAAAAAAGTAATAAGAAATATAAATTGCGCAATTGTATATGAATTTTCCCCTGATATATGGTTAGTTCGGAAATGGCTTCCTGCCCAAATAGTTTCCCGCCAAAAAATAGAGTTTTTAATATTTTCCTCTCACGGCGGCGCCACGTTTCGAGTAGCGACAGGCCATAGCCAGTCTTTTCCCGATTTCAAGCCTCGGGATTCCAACAACGTTCTAGCCGTTAAGCTTGCAGCTTGGGTTAAGTCCCATTCTTCACTTTTGGGAAGCTCTTTCTCTCTCTTTGTTTCGCTCGACTGAATTGCGGCTTCTTTGTGTTGTCTTTGCATCTAGATTTAATTGCTGCCGTTTGGTGTGTATGATGTTGGTGTAGCGAGCGTGTGTGCCGTTGTTCTTCAAAGAGGGCAGTATTGGATTCTCTAGGATGCGCGAGCATTTTCAAGCTAGAATGATCAATTTTGTACCTTCATAGTCATATTCTTCTGTAGATAATTGTTTGGACGCTCATACTCGTCAATTCTGCTTTTTCTTTAGCTTTGAAGCGAACTTCTTCCTCTTCGAATTCCCACGGTCCAAGTGGGCATGGTTACCCTATTCTGTACTTAAGTTCTTTTTTCTTCATCGTTTTTGCATGACTTACTACTTATACTTAGTCTATTATGCCGTAGTCGGTTTAGACCAATGGAATACAGAGATATATAATAATCCCCATATCGGATATACTTTCATTCCTAGCAATATTTGCATTATTCTCGACTTGGTGATAATGTGAGCGTCTTTATTTATCCCCGACCCGGGGATTACTTTATCCCCGGGTCAGGGATGAATGCAGACGCTGACTTTATCAACGAGTCGGGGATAAAATCATCCTTAATAATGTTGCATTGTCCCGGCCCAAAGATAATGCCAACTTTCATATTTATCCCTGACCCCGCCCCGACCCGGGGATAAATTTGTCGTTGGATCGAGGATATATAGATCCCTAATCATATTTGGTTTATTCCGCCTCGGATGTAGATAGTTTCGGCTATATTTATTCCCGTGTCAGGCATAAGTTGATTCCCAAGGGAGAGAGGTAATCTTGCTAGCTTATATCATTGTAGGTTATACTTAGCCCGGAGATATATATTCATCATCATGTATCTCAGGACCCTGTTCAAAATGCCCACCAAAGTTTATGTTTGGCTAGGAGAAGACTGTTTCCCGGTTTGAGTTTAGCTACAGGAAGCTGAATTTATCATGCAATAGTGAATTAATTATCCCCGCGTCAAGGATATGTACAATCAGTTAGATTTATCTCCGGATCGGGGATATGTATCTTCGCTTACTTAAATCGTCATTTTCTTATCCGTTTATCAATGATTAACCCCGAGCCAGGGATAATAATTGTCCGCTATAGGATATACAATCTCTTGCCGGTCATAATCATCCTCGGGCCGGAGATAATCGCTTGGATTGCAATCTGCTCTGACTATGGAATTATCCCCAACCCGCAGATAATTAATCATGGTTGCAGGCGTTTTTGAACCTTAATTGTTTTCGTTGTCATTTCTTAAGGGTATTACTAGTAGGATCTTTCACGTCAAAGGTGTTTCACATAGTGTTTCAGATTATGATACCCACACTTGTCAATGCTTGCAGAATGGGTGACTTTGTCATCGATGGTGTGGACTATCAACCTCCTGTGCTTCCGAATGATGTTGCTCAATGTGAAGGTTTGAGCCGATCCTCCTAGGTGTCCAAACAAGTGACACTCTTGAATGAAGGTGGAGACGATGTCACAAAGGCGGTGTGTCAGTCCGTCGACTCAACTCTTGTTCCGGAGACAGATGGTAGACCACTGGGCTCAGACTTTGTTTGTGTTCAAATAGCAGTCTTTGGAGGAATCTATTGTTCCGTTTGGGTAGATGTACTCCTTGTGTGCATGGCCGATCAAACGTGTCATTCTCAATGGTGCCCCCTTTTACGATCACAACCAACGCGCCATATACAATGCAGCAATGAAGTCATTTGGAAGACCTCCTCGGAATAGGGTCTGACAGTACGTGAGTGACCGTGAGAGGCGTCCTCGTAATTTGGCACCGAAAAAACAATATCACTTGACATCTGCGTCAATCAACTATATGTCGACCAACGCTTGTTATTCGGAGAATTGTGTTCAGTCTTTCCTCTGAGGAAAGATTAAAGATCTTAGGACACAATTCTATGTGACTGGAGACGTTTTCTTTAGAAAACATCGTCTCTTAGACGTTCATAGCCAAATTCATGAAAATGCTGACGGATACGATGTGATAACCTCGGAGGGTATCGAGGTCTGTTGCATTGCATGGGCCTTGATTATGGGTGTTTCAAGGGCCACGTTCTTCCGGTACAGGTCTCTTTACCGAGACGGAGCACAAGCAAATCATCATGGAAATTGTCGTTTCGAGAAGCCTCGTATTCACATGGTGCAAGCAACTCCTACCCTCAAGGCTATTGTCGAAAATGCGGCCGACCTCATGCCTCATTGAACTAGAACAACTCCTACAGGCGAGAAGGTAGTATCAAAATGTTGGCCCTTCTCCTACCGTTGGAGAGACAACTTACTTGAAGTGAATGCCTTGAACGCCACTAATGGCATGTCTTCCATATTGCATTCATCTTTGAGGAGGATACGACAAGACAGTTTCTTGGAGTATTATACGAAGCCAAAGGATAACACATTTGCTCGTTGTGGTGAATGTAATATGATCAAGCAACTTCGAGCGTCTAATACGCCTGGTAGTCGTGCATGGGCTCTTCACAATGCCTGATTTAAAAAACACAACACATCTCAAATGTTGCATATGCTATTGTATTACGCCAACCGCGAGTCGTCAAAGTCATACCCACAGAAGGAGTTGTGTATTATACATGTCAAAATGGATCATTCAAAGACTGCCTCTCCACAATCCTCCCACAAGAGCAAATCAACAGATTTCTTTATGAACTTGCCGGTTTCGATTACGGGCATGATTGCGCATGGGCATGGTCATGTACGCTATGCACATTATGGCCTTGATATTTACCCGACGGATTCCAATCATACAATTGGGTCATTTGCTCAACCACTAAGAGATTTAGAATTTCCACCAAAATGCTCTACAAGGGAATTGTTTACCGGAGGTAGGAGTAGCCCCCTCTTTGAAGCAATTTTGGATGGTGCCGACATCTGCTTGGATTCGCTTGGTCTTATACTGGAGGCACCAATCCCTGCTAAATCACTACCACCGATGTTGCATTTGCAGCTCGATAATGTGTGCGGAGATAACAAGAACCAATTCGTATTTGCTTTCTTTTCCCTTCTAGTTTATAAGGGCATTTTTAGGGAAGTTTACTTGAACTTCCTTATTGTTGGGCACACTCATGAAAACATTGACGCTCTTTTTGGGCGATGGAGCAATAAGTTGAAGAGCAATAGTTACCCCACTATACCCCTTCCCATGAAATCATTCATAGATACGGAGGAAATGCTAGTCATTCCTCACATGATTAAGGAAGTTCCAAACTTCAAGAATTTTCTTGAAGGCTACTTGTGTGATGGGGACGAATCATTATCGGGGCATAGCAGTGCACAACAATTCCGGTTCTTCAAAGATACATCCACGTGGCCTCTTATGCAATACAAAATTCTTTGTACGCATAGTGAGTAGCTTCCAAAAGACAGTGCTAGAATTAGGTTGTGAAAAGTATTCCTAGTGGTCAACCCAAGGTTCCTCTTGGAGAGCCAACATTGGTGGTTCCAAATGAGATGGGGAATATTGACGTCATTCGTAAGGGCATCACTGGATTTGTGAACATGTGGGAGTCATTGGCGGATGCTGATCCATCTAGGGATTATCGTAGGCAACACGAGGAATTCATTTACTATTGGAAGTCTGTTTGCAAGGCTCTAGACTTGCCTATTTCTACTCCTTCTGCGTTTAGGAACAAATTCTGGACAACATCAAGGTTCTCCCCGAGTGAAGTGGATCAATTTGAAGACAACGGAGAATTGCGTGAGGAATTTGCTAATGATCCTCCATTCGTAGGACAAAGGCGAGACCGTCCTAACGCATCATTTAAAGTTATCCGTGATTGTTATGAGGGATATCTACTTGTCCTTCGTCTAGCTGTTAAAGATCCTAAGATTTTTGGATCGCCCAAGCTTTGAGCAACCCTCATGATAGTGTGGAGCACCCTAATTCAATTTTGCTAGAGCAGTGGAAGCCAACATCTTATAAACATGTTGAGCCTGATACTTACGAAGGGTGGGACACGAAGAAAGGTAATTCTTGGTTGAAGGACAAAGTATCCATCAATTTAGATGGCTATTACTTCCATTATGACAGCTTGGAAACCAAGATTCCATTCTGGTACCATGAATCCGAAGATGTCCTTACCGACAACACAAATCAATGTAATCAAAGATTCACTTACGGAATTTCTTGACTAATTTGTTGCCATCACTTTTATTGTGATTACCTTAAGCTTTCCTTATTATTATTATATAGAGACCTAATTATGCTCTTAGCTTATTAGAGTAGTAGCCTCTATTATGTCATTGTTTTAATATTATAGTGTTGACACATGGTTGTACTTTGACATGCGTATATTTTAAGTATGGTTGAATATGAAAGGTGCAATCCTACAAAATTTATCTATTTCTTTAAATTTTGTATCCAAGAATGACATGATCTAAAGTTGTCTCAATAGTTGTGCTGTCTCAATTTAATTGGTGTCTTAATTTAATTGGTTATAAGAGACATTGTTTATAATTATAGTTTGTTATAATATTGTAGGTGCAACTTAAATTTTACATTGGTAAGTTCTCACTTCAATTTTAGTAATCGTCTCATTCTATTTGACATAAATTTCAAAAGATTATGTCCGTCAATTGAATTTGAGATTGCAAATAGTCTCAATTCAATGAAACACCCTTTTTTTTTACTTTCTCTCTTTCTCCCGGTGTTCTTCCCTTACAACTACTTCTGCCACCCAGTTTTACAGTTCATATAGCAAGTCACTCAAGCAGTCATCCGATTCTCTCCCTCTCTCTAGTCCAATAGTAACTCGCGATCCGGATTGCAGTGAACGGTATCCCGCTGTTCAATCCGCAAGATTTCAACTAACGCACCGTGAAACTTAATCCGGATGCAGGGTTTCGACACAACTTCCAGCTAGGAATCCCTCTATCGGATATCCCATCCGAGAGGTTGGCTACCAGGTCAGCTTTACTCACCAACAAGGCACCTTTGTTCAATCCGGAGTACAACGCCAATCCTTGCAACCAGTAGACACATGAATACTCGAAACTCTCCCACTTGGACTTTTACTGACACCGCAACCACTCTAACAACCACAAACCGGGTACTAGAGCAACAGCTACCGAATGTGCGAGGGACTACTGTTCCCACAACCGGATTCAAACCATACTTGCACAAGACAACCCAGAAATCACACAGAATCAACACTTACTACAATGACAGACTCCAAGAGCTCTGAATCCGGCTAGAAGACGTCTACACGTTGTGAGCCAAAAGACCACCATGGAGTGGCCTTTGGTCACAAGGGGATTGACAAGAACAACACATGAAGAGAGGAACAAGGGAGAAGAGAAGACGAGAAGAAATGAAGAAGAAACAAGGGGAAGTGAAGAAGAAAACCCCCGCCGGCCTCCTTTTAACCCTCTTCCAGTTTTTGGCTTGCCATCGCTTCATCTTAGCTCTGATTTGGGCGCGCCATAGCATTTTGGAAAGCTAAGTCAATTTTGCACTCACCCCCGAAATCTCAAAAGCATAGGATCAAAACCCAAGGACTGATGGCCAAAATACTGGGGCCTACTTCTTTTAACCGCCGGCGGGAAAACCCTTCAACATCCCCATCTTTGGAGGGGTGTTTCTCCCTCTCCAAAGATCGGATCAAGGCATATCATATACCTATGAAAAGCTCTTTTGGATCTCTATCTACCCTAGAAATCTCAATAGCATAGGAAAAAAACTCCGTGACTGATTGCTGTTTCAGCACAGCTGATTTGTTCACTGCCGGGGATAACCGTTTTCGACACCCCGACTTTGGGAGCAAATTTCTCCCTCTCTACAACTCAGATTTGAGCATGCTTAGTACCAACGGAAAGCTCTACCTACAAGCTACCTATTACAAAAATCTCAATCAATTTGAAGAAAAATTGAGCGACAGATGAGGGGAAGACCGAGAGACATTTAATGGGGATTGAGGGAATTGAGTGAAAGGGGCCCATGGCCTCCTTCTTCTACCAACAACTAAGCAATTCAAGAAGAAATCAAAAGAAACAAAATTGAGAGGGAGGTCTACCTGCCTCCCTACTCCTACTCTAAGTAAACATTACAAAGAAGAAGAGGTAGACAAACAAAATTGAGAGGGAGGTCCACCTGCCTCCCTACTCCTACTCTAACTAAACATTACAAAGAAGAAGAGGTAGACAAACAAGATATGAGACAAACAAGATGGAGGAGAAGGAGGCCCATGGCCTTCCTTCTCTTACTCTAACTAGATTGAGTGGGTTATGATAGCTTGGAAACAAGCTATTAAGTACAAAATGAGAGCCGCCAAAGAGGCGGCTCACCCTAAAGCCTAACTAAGGCCTAAGCCCTAACTAAAGCCTCCATGGATGAATAACCGCCACTCCACGGGCTCCGTCCTTGAAGCCTCCATTCCATCAATCACTTCATCAATGGATGTAGTCTCACATGCTACCACAAGGTTAGATAGATGAGACTTACAGCAATGAAATTTTAAACACAATATGAACATCAAAGACTAGTTGTACAAAGCCCATGGTAAAATGCTCAATTCTAATTTAAGCAACTAACCCTATTTCTAATTTAGGATTCACTAGGGGGAATTTTTCCTCCTCTAGTCCTTCCACACCCTAAAGCTTAAATTAGTCTTAAACGTCCCATCAAAGGCCTTGCAACAACTAACCCCTAATATACAAATTGTATTCAAAACTAAATCATTGTATGTTCATCAAATTACTTCAAGATGTCATGGTTTGCAAACACTTCATTAATAAAAGTCATTATTAACAACATTTAAACAAGAGAGCGCTCTCACGCTCTCACATGCAAGCTAAAGCTTTACTCTCGGAATGCAGAAAATACAGAAAGACCCAGGGTATTCCGTAGAATCCCCGACAAGTATCCACGGCTCCCGGTTTTACCGGAAACCCTCATTAGATCCTAAATATCCGGAATCAAGATTTCAGAGTAAGTGGACTTTGCTAAGTATCTGCATTTTTGTCTCCAATCTAAATATCTAGTAGCACTACTTACGACTACCTACTAAACTGCATACTCGTCTGTCACTCGTCAAGTCGGAATGGAAGGTGCCGCAACCTTCTTTACTGATCCGGATCCCTGATTCCCCAGATTCGCGAACGATGGATTCTCCAAAGTCACTGTTGCATGCACGGTCTCAACAGGGAACTCACGCAGTTAGGGCTCCAGATAGGAGTTCGGTCCTCTCTCTCCGTGGGTGTAGACTCCTCGGAACCTGACTCGTCCTCCGGATTAGTGTCTTTGGCTCCTGCTTGGTCTAGGAATAGCACGTTTAGGTCCTTACTCCTTTCCATTGATCCAGAGGTCTTGGGGGGCTGAATGACGATCTGGCACACGTCGGCCGACTCTTGGATCTGCACAATAGGAGAAACTACTCCGGTATTTGCAGGAACCGGAGTCCAATCGGGGGCTACCTGCTCAAGTGGCTTCACTTCGTCCTTCGGTTTCTCCTCTTTGGTACGTCTCTCCTCCGGTAGTACTACGATAGCCTCGTCGGTGCTTTTCTCTTGTACGATTACTCTGGTCTGCTCCTGGGGTGGGAGCATCTTGTACGGGTCCTGCAATATCTACATTGCCAATTGTATGACCGGTTCCTCTACCGGTTGCACTACCAATGGTACTATCAGTTCCTCCATCGGCTCTGCTACCGGTATCTCGTCACTCTCCTCCTCTGGATCGACTGGGTAACGACCAGCTCTCCTTGCTCTTCTCGAGATCCAACAATGTTGTCCTCAACCAATAGAACAGATTTTGCCCCTCCTTTGGTTGGAGTGACCACTCCGGTATCCCCCTATGCGCTTGCCACTCCTGCTGGGCTGACGGATCCGAATATGGCGACATCAAACGGGGTTGGGGATCTTGCCTCAACGTACTCCGGTGTAGGCTAGGGTACGACGTTCACCGGAGAAATAATCACGCCCGGACTTGAAAAGGAAATGGCGGATAGCAACTTACCCGAGAGTACCCGGAACTCCTTCAACGCCTGGTTCACTCCCACGGCGTGTCTCCGGAGTAGCTCCTTTGACCGGGATGAGTCGTCCAAGACTAGTTGCGCGTCATAAAGCTTCGCCTTCATCTGGGCCTCAACATCCGCCTAGAAAAACTTCTCGAGTGTTTGCAACACCGTCCGGTCGACCCCCTGCAATCCCCGGATTACACCTTCCTTCTCTTGCATTGTCTTCCTTCAAGGCTTCCATCTCTTGCTCCGCTTTCGTTCCGCTTGTGCTTTTCCGGCTTGCAATTCTGCTACCTGCTTGTTCAGGCCTTCCACAAACTCCAGGTAGCGCTCGACAGTCAGTGTCCGGAAAATCTGGCCGAGGTGTTCGATGGACGCAAACAACCCTCGGGTCTCTTGCTCCACCTCCTCGATGGCGAATCAGATAGGCTGTAGGATACCCTCGCTGGGAATCCGGTGATACGGTTGGGGTAGTGTGGGCACGACAACCTCAACAATTGGGGTTGACACAGTTGGTTTATCGACTCCGGGTGTACTCATACCGCCAGCTTGACTCGCTTTGGTGGCCTTGGCTGCTCCGGTTTTTGAGAACGTCGGGACACCTCTGCCTCTTGTATGAATTCCTTACCGGTATCTAACCGTCATCTGCAGAAGACCGGATCGAGTTCAACATGACCTCCTAGATTTATAACCATGAGGGGTTCTGGATCCTGCATGACTTCAAGGTCCCGAATTTCTTCTATCGACGCGTCTTCCTTTGGACCACACGAGTCTCTTCTTCTTCTTCTTCTTCTTCCTCCTCTTCTTCCTCCTCATCACCTCCGGGGGGCATGAAGAGTGACGGTATTGCTCTGGTGGCCTGCGTCGACCGGGTTGCTGGCCTTCGTCCTACCGGTAGTCGGGGAGTAGACTTCCGTGGTGCGCCGCTAGGTCCGGCCTCATTTGGATCAGCCCTCTTCTTCTTCTGCGGGGTTGCCTTGACATACTCCGAGGATCCTTCCAGATCGATGACCGGTCTATCCGGATTCTTTCTTTCGGACTCCAAAGGTAGGTCGACATGGGGAGGAGCAACCTCTAGGGGTTGTAGCTTCTCCCAAACTGCTACTTCATGCTGGATGAGAATGCCATACCGTGCGTACAGGTGGTAGAGGTAGGGTGTCAACGGACAACCCTTCCTCTTGCCGATCTTGGCCACCTCCTTTTGCATTACTTCGCTGATGATGTGGTGCCACGCGATTACCTTCTTCCCGTCGTAACTCTAGAGGATCAACTTCATGAGCTTGATCGTGCAAGAGGTCAGCTTGTCTGGATTGAGAATCGGCACCAGAAATCGGAGTAGCCTCTGCATTGTAGTTAACGTTGTTTCACAAAGCTAGTTGCACACTGTACGGTCCATGCCTAATCGATCCCAATTTGAGTTTTTGGATTTTTGGATCTTTTGGTAACCAGAGCACTTGATCACCTTCTTGGAATATTTGAGGGGGTTTAGAGCCTTGGAAATATTCTGCACTTAGTTGTTGTCTTTGTAAAATGTTCATATTTGCGTATCCTCGGAATTCCTCGAGCCTGTGAATATCTTCTACGTAGGCTGCTAGAACACGATGAGGTTGGTAGTCCCCTGAGTACATGGATCTGAATGTGAGAACAATGTCTTCCGTCAGCAGCAGGGGCTAGGTCCTATAAACTAACACGGAAGGGCTGAAATGGGTGGCTGCCTTAGTGGCCACCCTGTAGGCCCACAATGCGTCGGGCAAGCAGTCATCCCAATCCACCTAGGTAGCGATTACAAACTTGTGCAGCATTGTTAGGATAGTTTTGTTGGTGGATTCCACCTGGTTGTTTCCTTGGGGGTATTATACCGTACTTGATCTATGTTTGATGAGGTGGTTATTCATGAGATCCTTGATGACTGCATCGACAAAATGCGTGCCTTGATCTAAGACTATTTCCAAGGGGCATCCAAAACAAGTAATAATGTTCTCGTAGAGGAATGTGGCTGACTGGCTGTTACCATGGCGGTGTTGTTGCGTAATGGCTTTTGTCCGGCCCTGTTTCTTTCATTGAGTGCTCAATATGTTTAAATGCGCATTAAGAATAAGTATAGTGTCTAGAATCCAACCTAAATATGTGATAGGCCGTATACTATAAGGCAAATAAGTTTAAACATTTATGTGTTAAACCTTAGAATGTAATTTTGAATAAGAAGGACGGGGTCATGAACCCGTACGCCGCACTCGAACGGCGAGTGCGTACTGTCAGAAGCCGGACAGGGTTTAAAGATGGCGGATGAAGGCCGGAGTGAGTGGAAGGACAATAATGACACGAAGTGCCAAAGTCGGCTCCGTACGAGGACGGTCATGATGGCGGACGAACAAGGTATGATGGCCGGATACCAATCCGACCCTCCCTATAAAACGCGACCCGTCCGCTCTTGTTGTTACCTGCCTTCTCGCTATCCTGCTTTCTCGCCTTTTCGCGCTCCTGGCTTTCCGTCCTTCCGTTCCGATCTGGCCCCGTCGCCGATCTCAGCCCAGCCACTCGTTACTTTTTGTCGTTTTTCTATCCGATGGCAGGATCGGGGTCTGCTTCTGCTCTAGCGCAGGAGGAGATCAAGCTATCCATCAAGTTAGTGCTTCCAACCATTCCGGCTGAGGAAGAGGGCAAGAAGTTGTTGATCGAAGACCTTGATCAGATGGGACTTTTCAGAATGTTTGACACACCGTGGGGATTGCGCGATGCGGGGATGTTGCGCGAGATGAAGACCGGCGCGCCGAACCAGTTTGAAGGGACGGTTAGAAGGAAGCCGGCAACCAGGACGACCGATCATTAGAGGGCAGTTTACGGCCTGATCGGAAACAGTGGCGTAGGGTTATGTGGCCAGTCACACAGGTGGGCGAAGACGGCCTTTCACGGGAAGCCGCACAATAACAACGGGTACGCGGTGGAAGATTGCAAGGATCCGAGGGAGCGCGCGGTCGTAATGTTTCTGGCCCCAATTATTCACGCGGAGAAGCCGCACCGTATCACTGTCTGGCTTGCCAACACTGTCCTCGGCTCACTTCGCGGAGACCGTGAGGTGGACTGGGGGATCGTCATCCGCGGCTTTGTCGCGCGGCTCGCGGAAAATGTGGGTAAGAGCCGGCCGAGCCCCATTACCCCGTTCCTTTACCATTTGTATCACAAGGAGGAAGTTCTAACGGAGGATGAGGAGTCTTCGTACGAAATGTCGTTGGCGGCTCAAAACAACGGCGTCTTTGAATCGGAGGAGGAGGAAGACAGCAAAGCCGTCTACTTGGATGAGGAAGAGGAGGCAGAATCCGAGGAGGAGGAAACGCAAACGGATGCTTCGCAAGAGCCGGTTCGCAAGGAAACCCCGCCGCGAGCCGCACCAGAGGTAATCATACTTCCCCGTCCCCGTCCCCGTCCCCTACTGAGAAGCCGGCTTCGGTCGTAGTTCAGATTGAGCGTGGCCAAACTTCTACGGTCGAGGGTGACTACGAGGTCACAGCGGATTGGGAGAATCCGATGCAGCCTAACAACCCCCGACTCCCTCCAGCCGCCCGTTCGGCCTCTCCAAACCATCCGGATCCGATGAGGGGGGCTTAGTACCAATTTACGGAAGCCCGCACCATGTACTTCCATTATCAAGAACTGATCGCAAAGATGTGTAAGGAGTTTGGAGTACAGACCTTGCTCGAGGTGAAGCAGAAGTGGGACTCCAAGCCGACCGAGGAGCAGTACCAGCAGTTGGAGAGGCAGATTACGAAGCTCACGCTGGATAATAGACGCTTGAGGGAGACGGTCAAGCGGAGAGAAGAAGAGCTCGTGATCGGCCGGCAAGCCATTTAGACCGCTCACGAGCAGGTGGTGAAGCTCGTGGAGATTTGTGAGACTCCCGCTGAGGTGCTTTAGAAGGCGAATCTCTTCGAGGCCGGAATCTAGCAGTCGGAAGTCTTCAAGGCGAAGACCTTCCGCAAGTTTCTGCTTGCAGCGAAGACGTACTCGACGAAGATCGAAAAGAGCAACACCGGAGTAAAAGTATTGTTGGACTCCGTCCGTGAGCGGATTGCGAAGATGGCTTCCACTCCGACCTTTGCAGCTACGCCAGTGTAGACTCCGACCCCGAGGCCCAAGCCGGTCGAAGTTCAAAGGACGGATGCAGGACCTTCGAGTCCGACCGACTCTAAAGGCAAGGGCAAGATAAAGACAGAAGAAGGCGTGGCTGGCCCAGCTGATTCTCCGGCCAGGGTTAGGAAGTTGGATTAGAACAGTAGGTAGGATCTTTTTTTTGGGAAGCGAGTCGGTTTTTGCGGAGTAGGCCGTGTAGGTCGGCCGCCGCAATCTAGTTAGGGTTCTAAGTCGTTGACTTAGAAGTACATATAGGTGAAAGTGTTGTCACCAAAAACATTCATTACTTGTTAATCAACAACCTTTTATGCGCATATTTAGTGTAAGTCTTGCTCTGTCTTCCTTTTGAGGTCGAGTGCTTAGAAGTCGTATCTACTGTTTCTGAGTTGTAAGTTGGGAGTTAGGAATCCGGATTCCCTGCTAGATCTTATCCGTGGAGTTGACGTTGGGTTGGGCGTATTAGCGACTGCCTTGTGTTTTGAACTGGTCTAGGTGTCTAAGAGAGAGAAACTACTGTGGTAAACACCTTACGGTCTGGGAGGGTCTGGGAGTAGAGTGTGCGAGGCCGGATTACAACCCGACCTCCAACTACTACAGAACTGGGTTCGTCTGTTGTCTGAGGGGACGAATCACGAACAGTACGTGACCGGAATACATGTAGACGTCCTCTAACCGGATTCGGATCTCTTAGAGTTTGTCATTGTAGGAAGTGCGATAGGGCAACCAAGACGGCCTGCGTGACGTGCTAATCCAGACGGCTAGGACAGATTAGATGTGAGGACGTAATGATTGTCTAAGTGTGGGTGTTTGTGTGAGTAGAGTTTAAGTGTGGACGTTTCCGCCACGATAAACATAAGAGAAAGAGTCTTTGTGCATCTCTTCTTGCAAAGGATACTCTTGCCAAGCAAGGTAAAACATAAGTTTGGGAATAGTACAATTGGTGGTTGGTTGTCTTTGTACTATTTGGTCTTGGTCACTTCACATAATTCCTGGAACGATACACGAGTCACCTAAACACGGGTATTAAACTAATAAACGTGTAAGGGAAGACAACATAGATACATGGCATCCGACAGCTTTGCCTCTACCCACTTGGTAGTGTAATCCGTGGCGACAAGGATGTATTTGTATCCTTGTTTGGTTGCTGGTTTGATTAGACCCACGAAATCTAATCCCTACCGCTGAAAAAAATCCAATGGAGCTTTGTATTTGAGTGGTACCTTTCTTTGATGTTAGAAATTGGCGATGGCAACTTGGCAAGCGTGGCAATTTCTGATATCTGCGAATCCATCGCTGTGTATCGTATTGAGATTCAATAGAGGGAGAAAGAGAATACAACACACTCATAGCTTACAAGTAGTAAAGCAAAGAATGCTTGAATGAGATACTCACTCATTCCAAGCACTTACTTATATATCCAAGTGAAGGCACTAGGTGCTACAACAAAGATAAGGTTTGAGTGATCAAGATCACTCTACAAATGATAGACCACTAGATGACCTTCTCTCTCTACATACAATAAGGCTTTAGTGGTCCATCCTTCTTCACACACGATAAGGCTCTTGTGGACAAGCCCTCTCCATATATGATAAGACTCTATTTATCCAACCCTCTCCATATACAGTAAGACTCTATTCATCCAATCCTCTCGACATACTCTAATCAACTCTAGTTACCCTTAGTAACTACGAGCAATCTAATCTTCAACACTTCCACTTTGCGAGTAGTTACCACCTCGCAATCCCATCGCCTTTGTTAGCTTTTTGTGCCTCACCTTAGCAAGCGCCTTGGTCAACACATCAACCACCATCTCCTCCGTTGGGCAATACGACAAGCTCACCTCTCCATCCTCTAACTTCTCGCGAATGAAGTGATGTTGCACATCTATGTGCTTCGTACGAGAGTGGTGTTTGGGGTCCTTTGCAAGCGCAATGCACCCTTGGTTGTCACACATGATCCTTGTCGCCTCCGCTTGCACAAACCCAACATCCTCCAATAGTTTCCGTAGCCACAACGCCTCCTTCAAGCAATGGCTAGTTGCCATGTATTCCGCCTCCGTAGTAGACACCGCTATCGTAGGTTGCCTCTTGCAATTCCACGAGATTGCACCATCTCCTACAAAGAACACATACCCCGTCGTAGACCGGCGCTCATTTACATCACCTGCCCAATCCGCATCACAATATCCTTTCAAATCGAGGTTGTTACCACCAAGGCACAATTTGTAGTCAATGGTGCCTTTCAAGTACCTCAAGATGCGTTTTACCGCCATCCACTGTTGAGGACCAGCCTTTGCCATGAATTGGCTCACCATGCTCACCAGAAACGCAAGGTCAGCTCTTGTGGCCACCATTGCATACATCAACGACCCCACCGCAGCCTTGTATGGAATAACCTTCATCTCCTCTTCAACCTCCTTAAACTCCTTAGCCGAAAGCTTCAACAACGACCCCTTTACATCAAGCGGCGTGCCAATCGGCTTGCACTCCTCCATGTTGAAGCGCTTGAGCACCTCCTCAATGTATTTGCCTTGGCTCATGGTGATGATGCGTGCGCTGCGAATCATCTCAAACGCAACACCAAGGCAAAACTCCAAAGGCCCAAGATCACTCATCTCAAACTCCTTCTCAAGCTTGGCCTTCAACCACCCCAAAACCGCATCATCACTAACCAAGATAATCAAATCATCCACATAGATGATTACAATCAACAACAACTCTCTTGTTTGCTTCACATACAAGGAGTGATCCGCATGGCTTCTAAAGAAGCCTTCTTTGGTGAAAAACATGTCAATCCTTTGGTACCGCGCCATTGGTGATTGCTTGAGCCCATACAACGACTCTTTGAGCTTGCAAACAAAGTGTTGAGTGCCCTCCTCTACAAAACCAAGGGGCTGGTCCATGTAGATGTCCTCCTCCAACTCACCATTCAAAAACGGCGTCTTAACATCCATTTGGTGAATCTCCAAGTCCATGTCTGCCCCAATCGCCAACATGCAACGAATGGTGGTAACTTTGCCACGGGTGCAAAGGTCTCATGGAAATCCACACCTTCAACTTGAGTGAAGTCCCTTGCCACCAACCGTGCCTTGTAGCGCACCACGTTGCCTTGTGCATCCCTCTTGGTCCTAAACACCCACTTGCAACCAACACTCTTGCGGCCTTTAGGCAATGGAGCCAGCTCTTTGTGCCATTGGCCATTAGAGATGCATACTCCTCTTGCATGGCCAACTCCCACTTGCTTGCATCCACACTTTGCAAAGCATCACCCAAACTCAAAGGATCATCAAAAGAAGCCACATTTGCACGTTCTACCTCGTTAGTGGGTGGAAGAACGTGATTCAACCACCACTCACTCGGCGGCCTCCTCTCCCTATTTGGATACCTTGAGCCTTGTGCACGTTGCCCTTCATCAATATCCTCATGTGGACCTAGCTTTTCTTCCACTACATCATCCTTTTCTTTCTCTTGTGGATTTTGCACACCTTTAAACTCCTCTCCAACTTGTGCCTCTTGTACAACGGGCGCTGAAATTGGAGGTGTATCCACCAAAATCACCGTAGGTGGCTCTAAACTCCCACTTGGATGCATCTCCACAAATAGCATCCTCCACAAATATCACATCACGACACTTGAGGATCTTCTTGGTCTCCAAACACATCAACTTATAAGCCTTGGTTCCTTCACAATAACCAAGAAACTCACACTTTGTGCCCTTTGTATCAAGTTTAGTCCTCTTTTCATCCGGCACTTTGGCATAAGCAACAAACCCAAACACACGCATGTGTGTCACAAAGGCTTCTTACCACTCCATGCCTCTTCGGGTGTCTTACCAACAAGTGCACTAGTTGGGCACCTATTGCGTGTGTACACCGCTGTAACCACCGCTTCCGCCCAAAGGTTCTTGTTGAGGTTCTGGTGATGTAGCATGCTCCTTGCCATCTCCACAATGGTGCGACTTGCTCTCTCCGCCACTCCATTTTGTTGTGGTGTGTATGGTGTTGATAGTTGTCTCTCAATGCCATGTGCTTGCAAGAAGCGTTCAAAAGCCTTGGAAGTGAACTCCCCTCCATTGTCGGACCAAAATGCGTTGATCTTGTGCTCCGATTGCTTCTCCACAAGGGCCTTGAACACCACAAGCTTGGCAAACACCTCTCCCTTGAACTTCAACACATACACCCACACCTTCCTAGAGAAATCATCGATGAAAGTGACAAGGTACAAGCAACCGCCCATGGAAATGGTTTTAAATGGACCACACACATCCGAGTAGACTAACTCCAAAGGCTTGCTTGCACGTTGACCTCCCTCACTTGGAAATGGAGTCCTTGAAAGCTTGCCTTCAACGCACCCCTCACAAACCGCCGAACTCGATGCTCCATCCTTGATTTGCATGCCATTCACCATGCTTTGAAGCGCCTTGACACTCTTTACATCCAAATGCCCAAGGCGTCTATGCCATAGCTCCAAAGCGGCTAATTTTGGCATTTGGTGTGCTACATTGGCTATTTCATGCACGGAGAAGGGCATTTCATACAAGCTCCCTACTTTTGGCAATCTAGCAATCACCTTTCCATTGACATCTCTCACAATGCATGCATCATCATCAAACTCCACTTTTAAACCGTTGAGAGCAAGTTTTATAACGGAAATCAAGTTCCTCTTGAACTTGGGGATGTGGAGCACCTCCTTCATGTTGATCTTGTGCTTCACTCCCATCACCATCACCTCCTCAACAATGTTGCCAACTCCAACCGCATGCACAATGCTATCATCTCCCAAGTGCACATTTCGTGGTGGTGATATTACCTCATATGTTTGGAACGATGCCCTATGGCGTGACATGTGCTTGGTTGCTCCCGAATCCATGATCCACTTGGCCATGGTCTTCTCATCTCCATCATTGATTGCAAAGACATGCTTCACTTCCATCTCCTCTTTGCCTGCAACAACGGCTCTTAGAAACGCATAATCCGCCTCGTTGTCGTTTTTGCTTGCAACATTGGCACTCTCCTTCTCCTTCTTGTTGTTTCAAAAGCAATACCTTGCAATGTGGCCCGGTTTGCCACAATTTTAGCACATTCTTGGGCCATTTTGCATCCTCCCTTTGTTTTGGGCCGCCACCAACGCTACGTAACCACTTGGAGCACCCTTTTCCTTCCTCTTAGACACTTCATGCATCAACCTTGACACAACAAACTCCATCTTAAGGTCAGCAAGTTTTGAAGTCTCCAATGCCGTAATCAAACTCTCAAATGAAGGTGGCAAACTATCAAGCAATGTCATGACAATGTCATCCTCGCTCATGGGCACATCCAAGCATGCGAGTTGATCCGCAAGTGTCTTGATGTTGTTCATGTGCTCCAACAAGTCCGCCCCTTCCTCCATCTTGATTGTGAAGAACTTGCGCCTCAAATAGAGTATGTTGGACAAGCTTCTTGTCTCGTGGATGTTACAAAGCACACTCCATGCTTCCACCGGACCCTTCCAACTTTTGATGTGCGCAAGTTGCGCATCCACCAAGTTGAGCCCAATCATGGACATCGCCTTGTGCACCCTCTTTTGGTAGTCCTTCTTGTCCTTCTCACTTGTTTCAGATGGTGGAGCCTCCGAAGTACCTTCAACAATCTCCCACAAGTCCATGGAAGAAAGTGCCAAGTTCATCTTGAACTTCCACAAGTTGAAGTTGGTGCCATTGAACCTTTCAAGCACTCTAACACTCTCACCTTCCACAGAAAGCCATAGCATAGCTCCAATGTTGCCCCTACAACACTCAAACAAGCAAGATACACTTGCTCCTACTTAAATTTGATCTTCTTCAAGCTATTTGACCTCCAAATAGAATATCTAGATCTCTTACACACACACAAGGTGTGGTTGCACTTCAAAGCACTCAAATCAACCCTCGATGCATGCAAATGAACACTTTTGCACTCTTTACACTAGATCAACTCTCAAACTATGTCAACAAAGCTTGTGGATCCACAAATCACTCAAATCTAAGCTTAGGAGTCTCAAAACACCTACTTTTGCACCTCAAATGCTGAAATCAGCCCTATGTGTGCACATATGCACTCCAAATGCTAGATTCGGCCCTCTCAACTCTAAGTGCACTCAAGTAAACATTACAACACACACTCCTAAGCTCAAAACACTTCAAACAATGGATTTGAGAGCCCTTAATGCAAAGAAGCACCTATAATGTGCAAGGAGGACTCAAACAACAAGCATACAATCTTACAAGTGTTTGAATCACCTCCAACACCTCCAAATTGCTCCTATTGCCTCCAATGCTCCAAACCTCCTTCAAAATGGTTGCAAACACCTTCAAATGACTCCAAGTGCACCTCCGAATCTCCAAGAGACTCCAAGTAGTGCAAATGAGCCCTACATGTGCATGCAACACATCCTTGACCTCTCTAAGCCTCCAAAAGTACTCAAACTCAACCTCACTACAAGAGTAGTGGGCCCATAAACTATTGAGATTCAATAGAGGGAGAGAGAGAATACAATACACTCAAAGCTTACAAGTAGTAAAGCAAAGAATGCTTGAATGAGATACTCACTCATTCCAAGCACTTACTTATATATCCAAGTGAAGGCACTAAGAACTACAACAATGACAAGGTTTGAGTGATCAAGATCACTCTACAAAGGATATATCACTAGAGGACATTCTCTCTCTACATACGATAAGGCATTAGTGGTCCATCCTTCTTCACACACGATAAAACTCTTGTGGACAAGCCCTCTCCATATAGGATAAGACTCTATTTATCCAACCCTCCCCATATACAGTAACACTCTATTCATCCAATCCTCTCGACATACTCTAATAAACTCTAGTTACCCACGGTAACTACGAGCAATCTAATCTTCAACATATCGTTGGCCACCAATATTTGGCAGCAAGTATATTTTTATCAGTAGTATCAGGCCCCTGGTGTCCGCCTCCGGAGCTTGCATGGACGCTAGAGATAATCTGTTGTTGCTCCTCGGTAAGTACACAGAGTCTAATCTTGAAATCAGGCCCTTTGTAATACAGTCTGCCGTCAGCCATGTTGTATGGCAATGTGGTTAGTACAAAACTCGTTTATTTTGTGCCCGCTAGTGTCGGGTGCCATGCATCTAGGTTGTCTTCTCTTACACGTTTATTAGTGTAATACTGGTGTTTTGTTGACTTGTGTATCGTTCGAGGGATTCTGTGAAGTAACCAAGACAAAGTAGTGATAAGACAACTAACTCCAATCCTTTCTATCTTCCAACTTATCATTTAGCCTTGCTTGACAAGGGTATCCCTTTGCAAGAGGGGATGCACAAACAACTCTTTCTCTTGTGCACAACTAACTCTTTCTCTTATGTTTTGAGTGGCGAAAACTTCCACGTATAAACTCTATTCACTCAAACATACACACCGAGACTTAACCATACGTTATGTCCTCACAACTAATCCGACCAGGCCGGATTAGCAGGTCACGCAAGATGCCCTAATTGCCCTATCGCACTTACTACAATGACAAACTCCAAGAGATCCGCGTCCGGATAGAGGACGGCTACACGTAATTCGGTCACGTACTGTTCCTAATCCGTCCTCTAAGACTACAAAGGAATTTCAAGTCTCTAGCAACCGGAGGTTGGATTGCAATCCGGCCTCGCAGACTTTACTTCCAGACTGCCAGACCGTAAGGTGCTTACCACAGTAGTTTCCCTCTCTTAGACACTCTACACCGCCTCAAGGCACAAGGCACTCGCTAATACGCCCAACACAATGCCAACTCCACAAATACAATCTAGCGGGGAATCCGGATTCTTAACCCTCTAACTTATAACTCAGAAACAGTAGATACGACTTCTAAGCACTCGACCTCAAAAGGGAGACAGAGCAAGGATCACACTGAATATGCGCATAAGAGGTTGTTGGTCAACAAGTAAGGAATGTTTTAGGTGACAAAACTTTCACCCATAAGTACTCAAAGTCAACAACTTTGAAACCTTACTACTTTGCGGCGGCCGACCTACATGGCCTACTCGATGAAAAGTGTCGCTTTCCCAAAAAGATCCTATCTACTGTCCTAGGCCGACTTCCTAACCCTGGGTAAGAATCACACTACGGACTTTGAATCCGGCCTACATCTTCCTATCCCTTCTATTTACACCATGCTTAGGCCGTTTTAAGGGTGTCGCCGAAATCCGTCCTGCTCGGACTTTCTTTCCTTGCGCGGTCGTGAACTCCTTGTCGCTCTCCTACTATGTGTCAGCGTCGCTTTTCAGCGCCTCTTCGTCCGATACGTTGATGCCGATATCGTGAAGCTTCTGAGTGGTTGGCGACTTCTCCCACTCCTCGGTCGGAAGTTGCATAGCCACCGAACATGTATTCTTGGCTGGAGAATCGGTTCGGGCGGGTGCACCTTCTTCCACCTTTGCCTTGCCCTTGGGCGGGGTCGGATTCAAGGGTCCCGCATCCGACCTCTGAACTTCGACCGGAGTCTGCGCTGGCGTACCTCTAAAGGTTGGAATCGAGGTCATACCCGCAATCCGCTTCACAGACGGAGTCCAACACAACCTTCACCACCTTATTGCTCGTCTCGATCTTCGTCGCGTACGTCTTGGCTGCCAGCAGGAATTTGCGGAAGGTGTATGCTTTAAACACTTCCGTCTCGAGGATTCCGACCTCGAACAAATTCGCGCTTTGAAGTACCTCGGCCAGAAGTTTGCAAATCTCTATGAGCTTGACCACCTCCTCAAGAGCGGTTTGAATTGCTTGCTTTTTGATTGCGAGCGCGTCGTCTCTCATTTTGACCGTATCCCGCAGGGGCCTGTTGTGGAGGGTAAGCTCTGTGATCTGCTCCTCCAACTGCTGGTCTTGCTCCTAGCTCGGTCTGGTGTCTACGGCTGCCTTCACTCCGGCTAGCGTCTCAACACAAAAATCCTTGCACATATTTGCTATCATCTCTTGGTAGGTAAAGCATGAGGTGCGAGCGTCTGTGAAATGATAACATGCTCTCATCATTGGATGCGGATGATCCGGGGATGCTACCGCCGGACGAAGCCGGGGGTCGTCTGGCCGGATTGGTGTCTCCTAGCCGCTTCCAACCGCCTACTCTTTGCCGGCCGGGAAAGTCTCACCTCGGCCGGGTCGAACTCCTTCCAGGGTCAGACGGTCAGTCGGGGGCGGAGACAGAAGTATTATAACCTCCGGTGATGCTTGCGGGATTGACTCCGGTACTTGTTCTTGGGGTGCCTCCAACTCCACCTCTTCATCCTCGGATCCGACCTCCTCTTCATCATCCGAGAAGACAACCTTACTGTCTACGTCCTCCTCGGATTGAAACACTCTCTGGTTCTATGCCGCCAACGCCAGCTCGTACGTTGTCTCTTCCTCGTCCGTCAGAACCTCCTTCTTGTCATACAAATGATAAAGAAAGGGGGTTATCGGACTAGGCCCGCTTTTACCCACGTTCTCGGCAAGCCGGGAAATCAAGTTCCGGATGATGATTCCCCAATCTACCACCCGCTCTCCACAAAGAGAGCCAAGAACGGTGTTGGCGAGACGGACGATGATTCGGTGCGATTTTTCCGCATGAATAATTGGCGCAAAAAACATTATCACCGCGCGCTCCCTCGGGTCCTTGCAGTCCTCCTCCGCGTAGCTGTTGTGCTTGTGCGGTTTACCATGGAAGGCCGTCTTCGCCCACTTATGTTTCCGGCCGCATAACCCCACGCCATTGTTTTCGGAGAAGCCGTAAACCGCCCTCCAGTGATCGGCCGTCCATGTGTACAACTTTCCTTTGACCGTCCCCTCAAACTGGTTTGGCGCTCCTTTCTTGATCTCGCGCACCATCTCCGCGTTGCGTATCCCCCATGGCGCATCTAGGAGGCCCATCCGATCAAGGTCCTCCTTAAACGTCTTCTTCTCAACGTCTTTGGTCGGAATGAGCGGAAGCACTAACTTAATCGAGATTTTGAGCTCCTCATGCATCGAAGCGGAGGGAGATTTTGATCCTGCCATTGGAAAGTAAAGCGACAAAATGTAACGAGTAGCTGGGCTGAGATCGGCCAAGGAGCCGGATCGGAATCAAAAGGTTGGAAAGTAGAAGGGCGGAAAGCAGAAAAGCGGAAGGCAAGTGACAACAACGGCGGACGGGTCGCGTTTTATAGGAAGGGCCGGATGCAAAGCCGGCCATCATAACCTATCCGTACGCCATTATGTCCGTCCGTGTACGGAGCCGTCTTTGGCCACTATCGTTATTGTTGTCCTTCCGCCCACTCCGTGGTTCAGCCGCCGTCTTTCAAAGCCCTGTCCGGCTTCTGACAGTACGTCCTTCCCTTTCAATTGCAGAGTACAGGTTTGTAAACCCGACCTTCTTATTCAAAATTAACTTCTAATGATAACATGTATCTGCTTAAAATTATTTGCCTTATAATATACGGCCTACCACATACTTCGGTTGGATTCTAGACACTATACTTATTTTTATTGCGCATTAAACATATGAAATACCCAATCGAAAAAACAAGGTCCGACAGTTAGTCCTTTTGGAATGATGCCCTTAATTAAGTATGCCACGATATCATGTCTCCAATTGATTTGGGTTTCCGTGGTGGCAAGGTTGGCGTCCAGCAAGGCAGCTTGGATGTATGGTTTCTTAAAGGAATTGTCTATGCCTTCCTCCGTGGTATTGGTGTCCCTGGATAATTATTTTGCCACTATGTGCCGCTTTCCTGGTACAAAGACTACCTCAAGTCATGTTGCATGAATATCATGATCCACCGAGCTACACGTCCGGTGATCAATGGTTGATTTACCAAGTAAGATAAGCTATGGTAGTCAACCATGAAACGAAACTTGTTTCCTAAGAGTTAATGCCGAACTGCGGAGACCATGGCTAGTGCTTCCCTTTCCGTGGTTGAGTAGTTGCGTTGGAGGCGAGTAATATTGGGACTTCCAAATAAACGTGTTTGATTTTGTCCAAGGCGGTTTACGCGGCCGGTGTCCATCCCTTGGAGAGGAGTACCCCGGGTGATTTAGAGCGGTTATTGGGGTAGTGAGATGTGCTTGCTTCTTGATGTACATCCTAATGAATTGCAAAATGCCAAGCAGCCTTTGGACACCCTTTTGGTCCGTGGGTGGGGTCATGTTAAGGATATCTTGGATCTTGGATGGATCTGGGAGCTTCCCATACTTGCAAACTATATATCCTAACATGACCGCGGCAAAAATAGGAACATGCATTTCTCTGCATTCAAACTTACTTCGTTTTCTCGGCAGGCCAGGAAGATTTGTCGTAACTGGCCAACATGGTTCTGCAGACGGCCGTATATGGTTCCATCATCGAGATAGATACGGAAGAAGTTCTTCAAGTATGGAAAAAAAAATCAATTCCATGATGCGTTGAAATGTCATGGGTGCATTTTTAGCCCCAAATGGCATTCTTTCGAACTGATAGGGTTCCCATTCAGCAGAAAAAGCGGTTTTGTTTTTGTTTTCGTCTGCCATGGCGACTTGGTAGTAACCTAAAAAACAGTCTAGGAAAGAGTACATTTTGTGGCCAGCTACTTCATGAGTGATTTCCTTCATGTATGGTAAAGGATAGTGATTCTTTTTAGTTGCCACATTTAATTTGCAAAAGTCTACAATGATTCGTAGTGTGCCATTCTTTTTGGAGATGATCACCATTGGGGATAACCATGGTGCCAAGTCCACCGGGCTAAGTAATTGACACTAAGTAATTTGTCCAACTCAGTTTTGACTTTGGCAGCGTAGTGAGGGTTCATTTGGTATCTGCGCTGCTGTACCAGGTGTGCCTTCCGTATCAAGTCGATGGTATGTTCGGCTATAGTCCTCGGTATCCCTTTCAAATTTTCATGCGTCTATGTGAAGATATCTTTGTATTCTTTGCAACGAGCTATGGTAGCTTGTTTAATAGCGCTAGGTGCGAGGGCGTTAATTTTTACATTCTTCGGCTCTTGTGCGGTACCAAGGTTAACCAACTCCACCTGGTGTTTAAATCCATGCGTCCATCCCGTCACCACCTGTTGACTGAAGGCCTTGGTTGCTGGAGTGTTATCAACGGTGACTCCCTCGAAAACTTCCGTGGTAAACCTGGGCAGGATATCGAGCTTCTCTTCCTGAGACCACGTTGGCCAAGTAAATCTCTGCTAACGGAACCAAATTTGGGTCGGCGTGGAACACGAAGGCCTCTTGCTCCTTAGTGACTCCTTTGCCCCATCATGTGCCAGCCTAGTTTCGTATTTGTTTGACTTTCTCTCGAGTGATACAACTATCTACGGGGATTTTCATGGATTCTTCATATCTTTGGATTCTAATCTGATTCCTTGCCCCGTCATGAATTGCATTCATGTCTCGTAACCAAGGTCGTCCTAGAATCATAGGATTATTACTACTATCCGGCATGTCTAGGACAACGAAGGTTTCCGGTGTAGAAATACCGTGGGTAGTGATGGCTACGATGGCCAATATCCCTAACGGAGATACCGGAGCGTCATTGGCCATTCTCAGAACAAAATGAGCTGTCCTTGGCGGTGGAAGTCCTAGTTGTTGCCGCAGGTGATTGCTTATCACGTTGACCCCGGAGCCTCCGTCGACCAATACATTGGCCAATTGATGTTGTCTCAATCGTACATGGATGACGGCCACATCGGTGTGGATTGTGGTTGCATTAACTTCCACCAGTAGCCATGGCCATGCTTGTCGTTTTGTGCATATTTTGCATGTATGATTGCAATTCTGGACTGATTTTCAGTAAGTCAGCAAAGGTGATTCGTACGGCAGTTTTGTTCAAGACATGTTGCATGTCTGGGACCACAGGTGTTTCAAGGTCAATCTCCGTTGTGAGGTTATGTAATCTCTCCCAATGTTGCTCTGCGAAAGGTTTGCAGTATTCCACCACGTGGTTCTCTTTGGTAGCTTTGGATCTTGTGGTTACCGCGGCAGTGCTGATGGTAGCTTCTTCGGTTTCGTCGACTTCTGTGAGCGTAACTCCCCCTCGTCGGTTGGTTGGATTTCTTCAGAGCTGCCCGTGGTCGCCTTGGTGTCTGTGGAGGTACAGGTGTTGGCCGACCTTTGTTTCAAAACCGGGCATTGGCCCCGTCTATGGTGAGGTGATCCACATTCCCAGCAACCGTCGCTCCTGCTAGGTTGGAAAGAATCCACGTTGATTTCATCTGGAAACATGGTTGCGGCCGTGGCCCGCGTCGGTCGGGTGTCTTTGTTCCTTGCTGATCCGTTGGAAAACCAACAAAGCGCAGCGTGTAATTTCCCACAGATTGTGCAGGGTGCGGGTGTAGAATTATGGGTGGTCGCTCAAGATTTTGGGAGTGGTAACAATCGTATCTGAGTCTTATCAATGGCATTGAACTCCTTGCTGATATTGTTGGCGGCGGCCAGTATGTTCGTAGTGTTTTGACACCACTAATGAGGATACCTTGCTGTATCCATGGCAACAATCTCTTTTTGAACCATTCGGAAAGGTAATCCTCCTCGGGTTGTTGGCTGAGTTTGTCTGCTAGTTGGTTAAAGCAGTCGTAAAATTCGTCAACGTGTTTAATTCTTTCTTGTTGGATGTTTTAGTTTTTGGAATTTCTGTAAAAAACTCCGCTCTATTTCTTCCCATGTCGGCAACAGGTGTTCGGCCTCAAAATCAATGTACCAATTTATGTGGTTGCCTTGGAGCGTAGTTCCAAATATGTTCCGCATATCCTTAGTGCTTGTGACTCCGTTGGTTCATGGTATAACTTCAAATTTGTAGACATGTCAATCTGGGTTGCTTGAATTTTTTGAAATGATTGAGAATTTTGTGGTATGTACGGGACACAAATGGACGGAAGTCATGCTGTAAGTATTGTAGGCACTTGGCGAGTTGGCATGTTCCAAGTAAGCAATCAAAGGGAGATTGTAAATGAGTTGTGAGGTTCAGATGATGCATTGTCATGGGACGACCGAATGAAATTTGAGTTACTATTGTAAGGGAGTTTCATAAAAGAAAATCAGTTGTACATGCTTGAGGTCAGAGATGATCAATATCACAATTTGATTATGGTAATTGATGCGATGGCCTGGTACACCGAGTGTGGGAGATTGAAATATGGCAGAGTAGGAAATAAGCGCGTCAAATCAAAGCATGTGAAGTTGGTTTTCACCTCGATGCCAGCTTGGAGGCCGCGTGCCAGAATTGACGGCTGACGAGAACGTTACCATGTGCAGGCTTTCAACTCGGCCATGTGGCGGTTTTAGGTTTTGATGAGGTTGCGCCCGATCCGGACGATAGAAAAATGCAGCTATGGCTTGCACTCAGCATACGTTCCGGCGCTGGTGATATCAATTAGAAACGTTGTCGTTGCTAGTATAGGATGAGCAGGTTGTGTTCCTCATGCTCTAATTCAGATTTGGAAGCCGTTCTCCGTGTACATATGAGGGTTTAGATTTGTGGCCGATGTCAAGGCGCAACCGTAACTCCTCGTCGAATTAGTGCTCCTGTTAGGAATGAGTAAGTGGACGATATGTATAGTGTCAAGATTATTGTTCTTAATCGCTCAAGGATGTTTGGCAATTGTCGAATTATTCGCTTTTCCGTTAAAATTTCTGATTGTAGGTGCAGATGATGCTGATGGCGAACAAGACAGTGATTTGCACCGCTTGCAAAGAGACGATAGAGAGCTTGGAGGAGGTCGATTATCATCTAGAGTTGCATGTTATAATGTGTGTGGGATGTGTGGCGTTTCTGCAGCATCGAATTGTGCGCCACAATCACGGACAGAAGCATGTAAGAAACTAGTGACTTTCATGTATGAAAGTTGTGAAATTGTAGGTCAATTAATCTGCCACAATCGGTCGTGAGTAGGTGGAACTCTGTGTAGACGGTGGAAGTGGCTACATGCTCTTGGAGTGGAGAGACTGAAGACCTCACCGAGTGTAGCTGCTGCGAATTAAGCTGGTGCGCGGCTTGCATCATTCAGAACTATGGTGACGACTCCATCAAAAGAGACATGGTGGAGAACATGTGCTAGGCTTGCTTCCTTTGCAACCCAGAGCATATATCAGGGCTCATACTGGAGGTGGAGTTCAACAATTAATACTTTGAATCATATGATTGCTCTAGGTTGAACAGATTCAAGTATTATTAAATGGTTATAAATAAAGACAGGGAAATGATAAACTTCTGTGTAAGCTAAGGCTGGAATCGATAGTGCAATGTAATTGCAACAAGGGTGCTGATCACCTTTTTAGACTATTTCATCATCGTATAAATGTGCCTGGAATCGAATTATATCTTGAGAGAAATCAAACAATTGTTTTTAACTGGTTTTCCGTTGAGGGTGTATTTTGTAAAAGTTTTCTTCGACATTTTTTATCCCCCTCCCTCTGTTAGTAGATATTCGGAAGTGTGCACTAAATAAAATTACAGAAATGTATGAAGAAATGGACCGAAACAACTCCTTCTGTTGGGCCTATGGGCTCCCAAATAATCCGAGAATTATCTAAGTGCTCGACTCTCCTCTTCTGTTTGATATTTACCCTAGAGTTGCAATTCAAGACCGCTTCAAGTATTGCTACGACCAAGCGGGTCCTGGTGCGAGTCCAAGAGCAATCCCCGTAGGGGGTCCCGCTACACGTCTAGGACAGGAGTTTCGTAGCGTGTCGAAATACGAATATCAGTACAAGTTTCAATAGGAGTCTACGCATACGCGTACAAGTCTTGCAACGCGTCCCAGATCGAGTAGTACGAGTAATGCGACCATGGACCACAGTGGATGGACCAGGGTGCATTGGGTGGAGGGATGCACTAACCAGATCGTGCTCAGGAGTCACCGTGCTTTTCTAGTATTTACACTCAAGCATAATCCAAAATAATCGATACATAATTTATAACTATCATGTCAAAGTAGCAGTAAATTTGCTAGGTCGATCATGAATTCTCTTCGGATGCATGAGTGTGCATTGTCAGCAATGATGATATCTAAATAATATCCACTGCTGCTTCTAATGCTAGTGCTAGCGTAATTTGATTAATGACGTCTACTGCGTGAAACTCGACTTGCTTGTGCAATGCCTTTGTAGTAGAAATAGATAATTTTGAACTTCTTCGCATTGGTGGTAGAGGATGGGTATCACACGAAAAAGTGAAGTTAATACACTCCAAAATGAGCCGATTCAAGATGTAGTGCATAATGAAATAGTAATGAAAATATAGATGGCCAAAGTTATAACAAATAACACAAACTCAGCGAACTCAGGAATCTGATTCTGAGGCACTTAACTCTAAATAACGCTTCACTCCGGGGAGGAGTCTGATAGAACAGTAGCAAAGGCGTCTGCAAGGCCTTCGGCGTATGAAGGAAGCCTAAACGATACTGAAGGACTAATTGGCAGTATAGAGAATGCGTCAAATACACTTACCAAACTGCACAAGAGTTACCGTAGCCAATGTTGCCAACAGGGTGGTCGCGGCCAAGTCGGGAGAATAGGGGGCACCGAACGGCGGCAGAGACTTCGGGCGCATCGGCTACTTAAGAGCGTAGTCAACAGGATAGTCATCGGTTGTTTTTGAGGCAGTGAGATAGGGATTAGGAGAAAATGCAATGTACTCTTATTCCATTATCAATACAAAGGCCATAGCTGATCTTCTCTCTACCTCCCCGTATCCTGTTGTGCATGATCAAGAAGTCTAACCGTTTCTGGCTACCTCTCTTGCATGCTGCTCCTTGCCCAACGTACACTTCCGCTGCCTTTGACTCCCACGCAGGCCGTAATCAAAGCTAAAAGGTCTCCTTCTCTCCTCTCCGTGTTGCGCAGGTAATGGCCATCGTGAGTCGACGTTGGCAGCATCGACACTCTGCTTTACTCTCTCCCTTTCGCGGGCCTTAGCTCCTCGAGCACTCACTGTTGACGCGCTGGAGCCCTTACTGTCAAGACTGAGTCAGTCTTACTCATACTCTCCGGTGACCTCGTGGGCATCTCAGGGCAGTGCTACTTCCCTCTCTCAAAAACCCCATCAGTTGACACAAGCCGACGTTGCGTTAACATCGGAGGCCACAGTAGTCCAACATATGGTCAACGCTGCCTTAGGAGGTTCGATTAGACCCTCCGGGTGTCCTTAACACCAGCTGCCCACACACTTCCCCGACTCCTCCCAAAATAAATACAATGTTGTCTCTGGATTACTTTGAACTGTGGTCAACTTAGGTAGTCTCGTAAAGCATCTCCATTCATACCCGGCTAACAACAAGCAACAAGACAGATTGATTAGACTATTGAACCAAAAGATTGCATAGCAGAAATAAATGCAGAGTGCCACTCACAAAATCCCTCGCGCTTTGCAGCATCGACTGGTGAGTCGTCGCCGGCAAACTCTGCGTTCACTGTGTCCAGTGTGCTTGGCGGCGGGAGCGCTGGAATGCTAAGTGGCAGAAGGAGTTCGTTGAAGATTTCATGGTCACCCTCTTATGCCAACACGTTGCGGTTTAGGGAGAGCGCTGCCCAAACAGATGCGCCTGCGGATATCGTCGTGATGATATAGTCAAAGAAATTAATTCCAGCTCATTAATTCACGTGAAAGCAAGCACTTAAACGCTCCAAACTTTACATGCATGTGCATGCTAGCGCTTATCTGTTGCAGCTCCAAAGTCCATGACAAGCCTCTCTCGGGGCACATCTCATAAATGAGTGGCTTGAAGAACAGCAGCGTGCGCTCTTTCGGACCTCTCTATGGTTTTCCATCCACCTTACAAAGAAGATTCTGCTCGTCGATTGAACATGTCTTGTGTATTCAAGTCCACGCCTGGTATATGGGGATCGAGCTTAATGTCGAGTTGGATAGGCTAGCGTCGAGTACCACGTGGCAACGCTCTGACCACAACAACGGCCTTGGAGATGTATGTCTGTAAATCGAATTCAAAAAAAGTCAGAAGATATGATTCATCTGCTGACAAACGCAGACAGCTGTAAAGGAATATAAATTCATTTCTTAGCTCAAATACAACAACGACTACAACAAATGAGGCGCTTGTAGTTGATTGCGCGCGACTGGCACGAGGAAATGCAAGTGAGAGTGGCCGTGCTGGTTGAGCCAGCGTAAGATGTCCGCCAATGCCGAGAGGCGTCAGCCGGCGCCTGTGAGCAGTCCGCCGGCAGCAAGGCAGGGCAAGCCGGCGTCGGGAGGGTTCTGCCAATGCCAAGAGGGTGGGCGGCAATGCCGGCGTTCAGTGGGTAAGCCGGCGCCTGGAGGGATCCGCCCTCGCGGACAGCTTGTTCGCTAGTGCCGGCGTCTAGAGGTGTGCCGGTGTAGGCGGGGGGTCTACTAGTCCTGGGGCAAGACAAGTATCCGCTGAGGTGGGATCCGCCGGGACCAGAGAGGGGTGTGCGGGGGCTAAAGAGGTGTCCGTCAACACCGGGAGCTGTCCTCTGATGCTGTTTTGTCTTCGCCGGCGCCGGCGACTGAAGAGCACCTGTCATTTTGTCAACACAATCGAACGGAAATGAAACAAAATCTTACCAATCGTGCTCGATGCGATGGGCTGCACAGCGGGAGAGAGTTGATTATATTCCACTCTAACGCAATCTTCAAGTTCAAATTGACGGTGAATGCCTCAATCTTTTTCCTCACGACATATGAATCTGGGTAGAAGATGACTATGACCCCGTCATCATGCAGATACTTGAAGGTAAATTTGGTGATCGTCTTCAAGAAGTTCGATTGATTTGAATTCCATCGTGGGATTTGATGCTCGGGATCGGATACTCCCGGAACGCGGAGGCCGTCAGGATACTCGGCAAGCATTAGATCGACGCCAGCACGTCCGACTTGAGGAACACCTTCGAAGTACATACGGCGACTTGCAGATACCTGTCATGCCATCGGAATTGAGCAAATGTCAAGACTCACAACTATAAAGCTTGTATAAGAATTTCGAGTTAGTTAAAGTTGTACCTCTGTTAGAAATTTCTTCGCTTCTTTGTACTCTCGTGGAAAGGGGTTACCCATCGCCTTCACATCCCACGAGCGGATGAAGGTGTCGTTGATGACCTTCACCTGAGCGTCGGTCGGTGCAACAACCGGATGTATGTCCAGCATCATTCGACGAAGGGAAGAGGGAAGCATAGAATCGGATGACTTGGTATTATCGAAATAAGGTGACGGTGAATTACAACGGGGTTTCTTCACCAGATGCCTAGAGCGCCCATGTCTTGATGCATTGGTTTCCTCGAACTCATCATCGATGATCAAGACTTCTTTGCCTCCATGATCTGCAGTTCCAACAATTGCTAGAGACGCAAAAGAGTGGAGTTAAGCTTCCGTTGGTACGAATAAAACGGCTTGGGAGTTCTTCCTCTTCTTTCGACTCTTGGAGGATTCGGGCTGCGTCTCCTTCTATCCTAAAGCTTAATTTCGCGCCAAACAATCTACCGAAGGCCTTTCAACAACTAACTTTTCACATACATATTACATTCATTATCAAATTATCCTAATTGCATCAATTTACTTCCAAATGACATGGTTTGCTAACTTTTCATTAATAAAAATTACATTAAATAATATTTTAAACAAGAGGGCGTTTTCACGCTGTCACACCTGTGACCACCACGTTGCTTTGTTAAGGAAGTGCACGTACTGCTGCGCGGTGAAACCGAGTTTGGAAAAACGCTGGTTCTCTCGAAACTTTGTTGACTGGTTCCAGCGATTCAACCAGAGCACCTTCGTGTCTATGTCCATGGCTGAAGTTGCAAAATCGAACAACTTCTCCTGCGACATCTTGACCTCGCGGAATGTCTCGTAGTGCTCCTTTACGAACTCCAAGAAGCAATCTGTATTTGTATAGGGTCGCAAATGGGTAATTGTTTTTGTAACTCACTCAATGTCGTGGATTTTTTGTCATTCATTGCTTGGTTGACAGCGTCATGAATAGTTGTTGCAGTGAACTTGCCTAAAACGCAATCTCGCCTGAAGTTTGATGCGGCTTTGGCCGCGGCCTCAGTAAATTCGGTCTGCAAATCATTCCCAGATAAGTAAAGTACTAGTATTAAACTACAGAATGAAGCAATGAAGGAAGTCAAACCTGGTATAAGTCATTGCATAATGCATTGACTATTAGCTTGAATCACGTCGATTGTGTCAGGTTCTTGAGGTTGGAAGCAGCTTCTTCTTCAGGTGTGATTATTTTTCTGAAATACAAAACATCCTGCCGTCCAATCCTCTGTACCCGGTAGAGCTTGTGCACCAAGTTCAATTGAACGTGAGAGTTCTCGTTTCGCCTGCAAAGATGTCTCTTAATATGTCACCACACCAACTACGTCACTTTCACAAAGATGTCGGCCAGTATATAGGCAACAAGACTCCAAATTGAACATTCAAAAAAGCTGCTGGGGCACTCCAAGTGTCTGCCTACTTGTTGAAACTTGTATGGGACTCGAGACACCGCGGGCGCTACGACTTGGGAGTTGGCACTCGAAACATATCGAGAGTAGGCAGTCGGGTCGTAGCGGGAGTCGAGAGTTGGGACACGCAGCGAGGCACTGTCGCGCACCTCTCCTTGAGGAGTGCCCGCAACACCAAGGGCCCAAGGGGGACACCGGAGTGACACCCGGGCCTTGGGGTGCCAAGGTGAAGGGAACCTAAGTGGGCCTAGTGTGGGAGAGGACCCCGGGCGTTGGAGACGCCTCTCACCCACGGAGACTAGGAGCCACGACGGAATGGACATGAGATTATGGAAGCTCATGTTGCCACGATTCCGGGATGCTAAGGAGCACCTCATTTGGAGGTGTGAGCTAAAAGTTATGGAAGATTGTGGGACTAAAGGGAGTGCTGTCCAGGGACAGTGCTGGACTGGGAAGCTGGCCCGGGACTCCCGAATCTTCAGAGGGGCATAACTCCCTCAATACTTGTCGGAATGAGGCAAGTAAGGTGTCTATCGGCATCTACTTGACGAGTAGATGTCGATAGAGTGGTCGCTCGTCGCGTTTGGATGCGGGACGAGGTAGATACGAGCCCTGGAAGGTTCGGGAAGTCTCCCGGGGCCTTCCAGCGGCTAAGGCATTGGGAGATTGGGTGGTCTTCCAAAACTAAGAGGTGTGAGGGTCCAGCCCTTCACCTAGGACCAGGGGGCTGCCGAATCCCACAGAGTATACTATGGGGAGGGCTGGTCTCCTCCCCACTCCCATGGTGCCTTGGTGGTGACCAAGGTGGGAGTCCCGAGTGGTGTGGCTAGTGTTGGGGCCTCACCATGGGGACTCCCAAGCCAAGTGAGTCCCAATGGGTGGAGCTAGTGTTGGGGCTCCACCATGGGGACTCAAAGTGCAAAATGAGGCACGGTGGGTGGAGCTAGTGTTGGGGCTTCACCACGGTGGCTCATAAGGACAAGGTGAGTCCCGTGGGGGAGCTAGTGTTGGGGCTTCACCACGGGGACTCATATAGGCAAAATGAGGACCATGAGTGCTACCGATGTGGGGTGGTGTCTCACCGCCGGCGTTGTGATTACTTGGTGGCCTTGGGGTCACCATGGTGGTCATGGGCGGTGGTGAGGAGACACCACCAAGTGCGGTTAGGCCGCGTGGTATGGGAGTGCCACCAAGTTGGGCCTTGGACATAAGTGGAAGTCCGCACCTAACCATTGGCTACCTACGAAGGGGTTGAGTCCCGGTTGCATGAGTAGGAGGGATTGATAACCAAGCGGTGAGCTTGGTGGTTGGTATGGAGAGCTAACTTTGTGCATGTGGGGGATGTGCAGAGTTAGCGCTCATGACACTTGCTAGAGTTGGGAAAAAGTTGGTGTAAGCTAAGGTGAGCTAGCAAGGGTTGCGACAGGCACGCTGGGTGGACGAGTTGCCTTGAAAATCACTATAAGATAGGAGTAGTGTTGTTTACCAGTTTATCTCGTGGAGTGCGATCAATGCTGCCATGTTGTCACCGTTCAGCTCGAGCAGGATGCAATCAACTTTAAAATGTCAGGCGAGTTCGTGAGACTTCTCTTCGTTAATGTAGAGATACCAAGCGTGCAATCGGTGGTTTCCATCCCACACGTGAAACATCTTGTTCGAAAACTTCTCAAGATTCGGGTCAGCCAGTAAGAATTTCTTGAATTCAGCATTTACCTTTACCGAGTTCGGGCTCCACAATGTGATCATCTGTACTGTCACGTCCATTGTCTTCGCCTTATCTTTCTCTTTGACGTCGTTCTCAATAGAGACATAGAACACGCCTTGGCCTTCAACGTAGCCAACATCACGAAAGTGATCCTGGAGCATTGCATTATCGGATTTCATGGCTGGCCTCACCACTGACAGCCCCACCATTTGACAGAGCGGGATAGACATCTGGAACTTGTGAACTGGTTGAAAGCGCAACTCCTGTATTTTGGAGACACTCACCGCAGCTACTTGTGTAACAAACTTGTTTACCTCCTTGGCAATAGCTGCTTCCGATAAGACGTCATCTGTAGGTTCACCCTCTCCTTATTCTTGATAGGTTCTTCGAGAGGTGGAAACTCGACTAAGGCAATCGTTGAATCCTGCGACAGCGAGGCCTTATTCGTATCATCCTTCTCTCCATCTACAAAACAGTTTAAACACCAATCAGTTCATGCTATGATTTGCAACAGCAAAATAAAACTCTTGTGAGTAACGCAGATATTTAAGCCGAAACCAATTAGCCTCCCAGCAGAGGCAGATAGAGAAAGCAAAGTTGACGGCTCTCAGAACATTTGCTTCCACTACGCCTATGAGGTATTCCATCCCGTCAACCCAGAATGCCATTCTCGGGGCTATCGCTAGCATCAGCAAAAGTCTCCCCCGCAATAGCAAAGGATTGCCAGCACCGGTACATAAAAAATTGCTTAGCGAATATGGTGAGTCGAGTCGTAGAGGTTCTACGACACTAGTAGAGAGCAGCGTCTAATATGACGCGGTTTAACTCGGTTTTTAACGCTGTTTAACGCAAATTTTTTTGACGCTGAAAAATGATGCTTCTGTCACCAACTACTTTTCAATTCAACACAACAGGTTAGATTACGTTAAACGGTTTAACGCGTGTATTTAACGACTTCAAAAGTGATAGAATGAAGTTATCTAGGGTGAGTAAATTGGGGGAGTAACTTTTCTGCCACGTGGGAATTCCACGTAAGTGCTTAGTTGAATATTTCCAATTCCTCATCAGATAGTACGTGGACAAATTTCCGTCCTTTGGATGGATGAAAAGTTTGTTTATGTGGCATGAGATTCTGACGTGGCATTGGGAGTATGGACGGATCAATTGTGCATTGTGGAAGCAAACGTTTAAGGAAACGTTAAGTTACTTATTTTGACGTTTATTTCAACGTGTTTGGACGTTTGTTTAAACGTGGTTGATCGTTTATTCTCACATATTTGGACGTTTATTTGAACATGTACCGTATTTGTGTGCGTTTTTCAAAACGTTGTTAGAGGTAGCAGGTTTAATGCACAAGTGTTATTTGAAATGTGTTATAGCGTCAGTCAAAACGCAAATGAAGCGTTACTTTAAACACGACTGAATGCGGAGGCATGTACTCGAATATGCGAATGAAGCGTCAATGTAGACACGATTGAACACGGTTTAACATTATGAAACGTTCAATTAAACGCTTTGTAAGATACACCTTAACGTGATAAAATGTCATGCGAAACGAGAGTGAAGCGTCTAATCAAACACAATTAGACGCGGTTATACGCATTCGAACATACAATTTAACATTTTGTTATAACGCGTTGTAAGTTATAAATTAACGCGTCTTTACATTAACACTTAAAGCGTAGTAAATATAGTTGAACACATGAAAATCGCACATGAACATCAATAAAATTTGCATGACTATAGGACTCAGCACTTCACTTTGCGCATAAAGAGGTAAGCTACAACATGTAACATATAACATTGCAAAAGGAAATAATGTCGGTACAATGTTCTGTTGCAAGAAATAGAATAGAAAATAAAGTCCACCTGACAGCGTACACAGCTTTCTAGAATAATGAGCTTGTCCACCCGCTAAAGATCGATGAGCTTGTTGTGTAGAGGAGGCAAAATGTGCATACATCTATGTCTGGATCAGGTTGGATTCTTCTTAATCTGCGCGCCTACGCAAAAAAACCAATGGTGAGGTAATAGCAACAAATCAGCAAGAACAGATTGGGATGTACTATCCCATCTGCCAATAATTGCACGTTTGTGATCAACGGTCACTTACCTGTCTAAATAGCTTCACTGGAAGCATCGCTTTCTGTCGAGGCAACGTCTCCGAGCCCCCAACTTCTTCTGGTATGCCAGTATAGTCATCATCAAAGTAGAGAAAAGGAATGGCCTGGGTGATCGCCTTCATATGGTTCCTATCTCTCTGCTCTTTTCGGGTTTGTGTTTGTCTCCATGGACGAATATACCACTTCTGCGTATTCGAAAACACCGCCCCTAGACATGCATCAAAACCCAAAGTTTTCAGCAGAAAAATAGTATCTAAAGTGAAGCGGATCGAGGCTGTTTAAAGTTCATTTCTGGGTTCATGAAGAGTGTTTAGGGTGACATTCATACAAATTAAACCACGTCAATTTTGACATAGTTGTTAAAGGCCGTCACTGTTAACATATACGTTAAACCACGTCAATGTTAACACACGTTAAACCACGTCTATGTAGACGTCTTAGCACTTTAATCGTGCATACAAAATGGAATAACAGAACTTACCTCTAGTGCATTGTCGAATGCAACTTTCTTTTTGGAATTTTCCTTTGTCTTCTGCTACTTTGACTTCCTTGAGGATTTGGTGTTTGCGTGCTCTAGAGATTTGCCCTTTGCCTTCGCAGGAGCTCGTGTTGATGTCCGACCGTGTGCAGGAACATTGGAGTCCGGAGCGTCTGTGCTTGCTTCAATGGTGGTCTCTGTTGCATCTTTGATTGGAGAGTCGATGAGTCTCAAGTATGTCCGAATGATCCAACCAAGGGCCTGGTTCATTGAGAGCATGTTCTCATCCTTCACCGGAATGAGCAGGTCAAAGTCGTCTTTGAGGCTTGCGGTGAGCTGAACGGAGAACTCATCGTCTTCTATAATACTGCACTGGTTTAGGTCACTAGGCATTCCATGCAGCAGTCCTGTTCCAACAATTTCGTTGGAAGGGTTGTCACTGGGTAGGTTGAGCAAATAGACAGAAGCTCCTTTGGCAAATCTACCCTATGATACAAGCATGATCAAGATGTCAGAAATTCTAGTAAGAAAAATGCAAAAATATGCAAGCAAGTAAAGAAAAACGACATTCAACATCAATGAATGAAAAGAAGTTTAATCAAACTTACTGAAAGCTTTTGATGACATATGAGATCTGTCATATGTACATTTTAACGTGCAAAAACACAAAATTGCGTCACAGTAAACGTAGAAACCTTAACGTATGTTTCTTGTGATGCAGAAACATGTTTATTTAAACAAGTAGAAACACAAAATTGCGTCATGCTAAACGTCCATCTGTTCTGAGACGTTTCTTGTGACAGCAAAATAGTAAGCATTCTTGTGAAATACCATACACATTTGAACATCAATGAAGCAAGGTGGAACATATATGAACTTCAGTGAAGTTGTTATCTATGTACGAATAGGGCGGCCATCTACCTGTTGATGAGAAGCTGATTTGTCCGCGACCTGCTGTGCCATCGTTTGGGCAACCTCAAGCTCTTCCGTTGTGTCGGGCAGGACCTTAAACACGTAATTCATTATAATGGGAATACTCAAATTATCATCAAATAACATATTTCGTTAAAATGAGAATATTTCTATTATCATCGACCTAAAGCCGGCAAAAAGGACTTCATCCGGAACTAAAGTGCAAACCAAGCAACCCAAAACTCTGTAATATAAGCAAAACATCCCATTAAAACAAGAAACTCAACTATATTGAGAACATGTATTTGGAATGGTCAAAACACATTCAATATCTAATCTAAAAGGAATAGCACATTAAAACGGAAACCACATTAAAATGAGAAATTATCACAATGTCAAATATTAAATATAGTTTTAAACATACAATTTTATTTAAAGTACCAGTTACAATACGGTGCTGCTTAAAAAAAATTACACCAATCTACTAATCTAATTGTGCCTAAAACGAGAAAACTCTAACAAACTTCAATATAAATGAGCTCAAATCCAATTCGAGAAAAAATTATGGAGGAGCTCTTTTCCATTTTGTCCTCCATAATAGCTAAAGCTGCAATTGACTATTTAGGTCGACGTGACCTAAATACCAATGTCTTGAGTGATCAAAAATCTTATTCCTCCTCGCCCTCAAAACGCAGAATACTTTGTTTGATGATAGTAACCTGTTGCTCAGATATTGAGATTGTTGGGCGTTGAGAACCAGCTTTGGCACTCGATTTCCATGATGTAAAAATAGCACCTGCATAAAGCCAGACCGGGTCCTGGTTGTCATCAAAAACCCATTTAAAATTCTTCTGCGTGTCCCAGCCGACATAGGTATCTTGAACAAGGGTGCGCTTGCTAAAAGGTTCAAAAAGTTGGATTTGAATACATCCCGGATTGTTGCGATCTACATTAAAATCAGTCAAAGCCCTCGCAATCTAAAAGGGTCGAGCATCTGCATCTGCAGAACGTAAAGCCAAAAAATAGCCAGCAAATACATCTCGACCAATGCGAAATGACTCTCTTGGTTTATCACACAATCGGCCAATAAAATGGGGGTCTTGCCCATATTCCTCGCGTAATTTGCCAGTCTTAAGATATTCTCAAGTCAAAGGTACTCGAGTCAAAGGCCAACATCCAATCTTCAAAGAAGAAGAAACTTCCATGGGCGCCAACAACGAAACATTGACTGCACGCCAATAAAGTAAAACGGAATCGTGTCGTCGACTATACTCTCCTGACAAGTCTTAGGCACATGAAGTTTCCCACAACTTAATGAAACCTGATATACCTTTCACAATTTCATCGAGATTCTTTATAGGAATTGATGCTAGAGGCTTCATTTCTCCCGTAGGCAATATAGGCATACCGGTAACTGAATTCTCTTTCCACAATTTTATTCCTTCACTGGTCGATGGAAGCCACTCATTGTCAGAACATAACATTTTGTATTTCATCATAGGCCACCCGTTGTCATGTTTGAAAAATTTGAATTGTTGCCCTTCGGAATGCCCAACAAGAACTTCGTCTTTAGAAGCAATGAAATCCTTGATATATCCTTTAAAATCAGGAACCTCCTCAATCAAATGCGGAATAAGCGGAAGTGCCTCAGCGTCCATGAAAGATTTTATCAAAAGAGGAATTGTCAAATAGTCATTCTCTTTTAGAATCATACTCCAAAGTCCAAACAGAGCATCAATATTTTCATGAGTATGTCCAACTAAAAGAAAATTGACGTAAATTTCACGGAAAACGCCCATATGTACCAGAAGGGACCAAAAGGAAAACATGAACCGGTTCTTGTTATCGGATGCGGCGTTGTCAAGTTGCACATGTAAAACTGGAGGAAGGGATTTCGTAGCTCCTGATGACTCACTCTCAGGTAAAAGAGAGTTCAAACAAGCATCTTTTCCCGATAAGCAATGCCTCAAACAAGGGATGCGTTCCAGATCTAGCAAACAATGACTTGGAATGTGATATCGGAACCCCTTCTAAATCTTGCAAAAGCTTCAAAATAGAACCAACTGTGTGATTGCAATCACCCGGATAAATGTCAAGTCCGTAATGAGCATAACGAACATCGCAATGCCCGTGAGCAATCATTCCCGTCACAGCAATAGGAAGTTTCATAAGCGCATCATTTGTTTTTGTTTTGTGAGAGAACAAAGGACAAGCCGTTTTCGCATGATCCATTTTGTCGTGGATAATGCAAAGAACATCTTTGGGCCTTTTAATAGATAAAGAGCGGTTTGTATAATAATACTCACGATGTGTTCGCTGATGGTCCAAGTGCAGTTTAAGCTTTTTGATCCACATGTTCTCTTCACTTGAATCTGGCACCATGGACTTGATCATGGTCTCAAGTTTATCACACGTTGCACATCGCACAAAATTGTCTCCGGGTGCTTTCTTCGAATACGCGGAGAATATTGTTCGCCTAATCTTGCTGAGAGTACTTTGGGCGATGAATTTCAGTCCTAACCTCTCGTTGATGAGATTGATATCTGGAATCGTAACTGTCCATTTGAAGGACGAGGGCAATGACCGTGAAACTACTTTGAGTCCATTACTCAGCATCTTTGCTTTGTGCGGCATATGATCAGCTGCGTTGTCGATTAACACTTTAAGCGTTGCAGCAGCTTGCTTCACATGAAGTCGTGGTTTCTTCGGGCCAACATTCTCATGATGTCGAGCATGTAAACCAGCAGCCGCCGCCGCTTTCTTCCTGTTAAACGTAGCGAGAGGAACCCCTGTAATATTCTGCCAAGCTCGAGCACAAATATCAATACCTTCCGTTGTAACCATCGTACTTCCGTCAGCAGTTTTATGAAATCAATGATGTACATCAATCTTAAAGTGCGCCTTGAACTTAACATTTGAAGACTCGTACATCTGCTTTCCCAAGGTCAGAATCTTTTGGCGAGAGAATGGCTGACAGCAATATTTATTGCAACACTTCATACTTGCAACCAAATTGACAGACTCCACGGTCAATAGTTGCTCTTCCCTCCTAGTTCTGAGGATCTGAGGATGTCTTTCTCCCAGAGTATACGGATGAACTCCTTCCCTCTTCGGTTGATCACGAGCATAAACCGCAATATTGTATCGCTCGCAATGCAAATGATCAAGTAAAGACCAACCGTCATAAATAGCGTGGCTGAGATCCCATTTTAATGACTCGAATATTGTATCAGAAGGCAGAAACTCTAAATCCAAGCACTTAACGATCTGGACAACTACTTGATCATCTCGCAAAGGCTCGTCATCGGAGCCCAGTACACAATCAGACCCCACACTTTGACAAATACCCTCTGCAACAATGGCCCCTCCAGGATTCAATAGTGTCACAAATTTGGTTATCCATTTGCATCTTGGGAGTCCAAGACAATCCTTCAAACGATCCGGGAGCTCAACATCTTCCAAATCCTAATAACCAAAAAACAATTATGTTAAACAGGGAACCACCATAGACGTCGAAAGAAACAAAGCCGTGAAGATTATAATACCTCTGAAGAAAGACCTCGATTGTCCTAGTCGTCAACGGACGCACTAGTCGCCATGTAGAGCGGTCACACCCTGATTATAGCTCCGTGAATAAGCTATACATTATAGCAAAAGATTCAAATAACCATTAGTGGAAATGAAGACGCAAACATGAAACCTCAAAACATGCTCAAAAAAACCTAAACACTATGGAAGTAGTATTTAGCTCGACTGGACTTAATTCTCTACCTAATATACTATTTTATAATTAATCATTTGACATTAATATAACTTCATGGATGTTATAAGAACGATCTAAACCTTCAGTGAATATTACTAAACTAACTATAGACATAGCTCAAAACAAAAACTAAAACAAATACCGTGCGTTTAGGAGGCATCGACCTAAAAAGATCGCGTTTAGCAGGCAGCGATATAAACACTCTGCATTTAGCAAAAGCGACCTAACCACTGCATCTATATGGGATCGACCTGAACACTGTCCGTTTAGCAGGCACCGACCTAAACACATGCGTTTAGCAAACAACGACCTAACACTGCGTTCAGTTGGGAGAGTCCTTACCACTCTGCGTTTAGCAGGCAGCGACCTAAACACTCTGCGTTAAACAGGCAGCGACCTACACACTGTGCGCTTAGCAGGCAGGGACCCAAACAATGATTGTATAGCAGGCAGTGATCTGAACACTGATCGTTTAAAGGCAGCGACCTAACCACTGTGTTAAGTTGGCAGCGACCTAAACACTGCGTTAAACAGGCAGCGACCTACACACCCTGCGTTTAGCAAGCAGCGACCTAATATCTGTGCGTTCAGCAGGCAACAACCTAATCACTGTGCGTTTAGCAGACATCGACCTAAACAATGTGCGTTTAGCAGACAGCGACCTAACACTGCGTTCAGATGGGAGAGTCCTAACCATTGTGCGTTGAGCAGGAAGCGACCTAAACACTCTGCATTAAACAGGCATCGACCTATACACCGTGCGTTTGGCAGGCAGCGACCTAAAATATGTGCGTTTAGCAGGCAGCTACTTAAAAGATTTGCATTTAGCAGGCAGCTACCTAAAGCTGTGCGTTTAGCAGGCAGCTACTTAAAAGATGTGCATTTAGCAAGCACCTACCTAAAGCTGTCCGTTTAGCAGGCAGCTACCTAAAAGCTGTGCGTTTAGCTCGTGACATTGGAACCTAAATGCACAGGCATCGACCTAAATGCACACTGTGATTCTAGTATTTCTTGTGATGTAAAATGAATCGCGCGTAGAGGTCGGAAAGAGCAAAATGAAATAAAAATGCATTTGCGCATGGAATTGCAATTGCGTATGGAAATGGCGTACCTCATAGAGAGCACGTACAAACCCTAGCGCACTGATGAACACCCTGAAACACACACCAAATGCAAGCGCGACCTAGAGCAAATGCCAGTGTGAGCTGTGCAAAGTGGTGGCAGCAGCGACAACGATCACCAGCAGGAGAGGGCGCGCAACGACGAGGGCGCGCAACGACGAGGGCAGACGACGAGGGCGCGCACGACGAGCGACGATCAGCAGTACGAACGCTTGCTGGAGAGCGGAGCGCTGGCTGGACGCTGGCGGAGCGAGCTGGCTGGAGGCTGGCTGGCGGAGCGAGCCGGCTGGGGCCCCTGGCACGCGATGCGAGCTGGCGGGAAGCTGGCAGGGAGCCGGCTGAGAGAGGCCATTTAAAAATGGGCGGGAAGCTGGCGCCAACGGGCGACGGGCTGCCCTGCGCCTTGATGGCGGCGTGGGGCCGCTGCCCGGCCTGCCCTGCGTGAGGTGGCGGTGTCGGGCCGCTGCCCGCGCTGCCCTGGGGGTGCCCACTGCTCCAGGTGTATGGGGCCCCACTACCTAGGGTGCCCCATTGGTTCATTAAGAAAATTTAAGTGTGATTATTAATTTTCCTATTCTTTTATTCATTATTTGTTTATTTTTAAAACTTATAATCACTGCGTGTAAAACATGATTGACGTATTAATGAATTATCCTAGAATTATCTTTGTGTTTCAACAAACTCCATGGACTAATAATTACTTATCTCGGGAATTAAAATTAATCATATTATCCTAGAGTCTATCCATATTTCCACTATTTTTCAATTTTATAATAAATTTGAAAACTATAAATCCAATATTTAAAATAAATTACGTCTGAAATATATTTTAATTAAAAAATTAAGAAATAATTTCGTAATGCAACTAACTTATTTGTTTCAAAATCATTTATTAAGATTTTAATTATACATAGGCTAATAAATAATTCATTACTCTTTCTATCACACTTTCTAAGGATGAGCTAAATAATTCACCATAGATCAATCTTAACCCCTAAGAGCCCAATCGACCATTTTATGGTCGATCCCGATTTTTGAGGAGCTGTACTTGGATTAAAAAAGATTTTTTTTGGAATTTTTTTTAACATTCCAGAAGTTTGGTAAGTTGGGAACCACATCCAATTTACAGAACTCTGTTTGGATTCATAGATTGTTCATAATAAGCCTTCAAACACAAACAGGGCAAAGTTTTGTTAGTGTAAGAAAACTTACTATTTTGGGAAACTAATAAGATTCCTCATAGGTTACTTGTAGCCTCTCTTCATTTTATCATATAATATGTGATTTTAGCCAATCATAGCAATTTCCAATTACTAATAATAGAAATTACATTTTATATTGATTTTCAAAGTTTTACTCTCTTTATTTAATTATTAAAGAAATCTTACTTATTTTAGGAAATTTAACCGTATAGATCTAATTTAGGGTTTAAGGTCTTTATACTATCTTTGGAGCTCTACTTCATAAGGGTTACCGAATTCATATTTTATAACATATCTAAGTTTTTCTTCAAACCCCTCGGGCTTTTAGGGGTTAAAATAGATTACCTTATTAATAATTCAAATTGAATCTTAGAATAACACATACAAAATAACTGAATACTATAACTACAATAGAAGATATATTTTACGAGATACTAGTCTTCAAAGATTTGACATCAAATAACTCAATAATGATCTTAGAAAAATTTTGCTTGAAATATCTCTATTCTAATCTTAAGAAACCAATTTTTAATGAAATTCTTGAACATTATAGGTACTATACCAAACTTCATTTACCTAATATTTATTTTAATATACCACAACAAATTTAATAAATAAATAAGTTAACGAGCCACAACATATTTACTACTAAAGTAATAAACTATGAATATTGCAGTTACAACAATTTTAATCCTAGAACACCTCTGTTAAGAATTATTAGTACTATATGTAAGATTATTGAACGTAATTTTCCAAATACTTATGTTTGAATAAATGTACAGAAAAATAAAATTAGGATACTACTTTTAGAATGTTTCAGTCCTATTCTTATACTACCACATCAAATTTAGTAAATAATCTTTTTATAAGCCCTTACTTATTTACTAAATACAAACCTTAGTATACTGTAGTTTAAATATGATGCAACTAATATCTATGATTAAAAATCAACTATTTTAATAATATTTTCATACCGGAAACAATGTAACAAATATTATATCTAATGTTATTAGCGTACTACGATTATTATGGCTATAAATAGGGTATAAATATTTATTCCTATAACTTTATACAAAACTAAATCATTTATATAAATTTAAAATAAACAATAATATTTTTGTAAAATGAATTCATCTAATACTGTTTATTTTAATATAAATTGTACTTTATTACGTATCAATTGATATAAATTTTACATAAATGTAACATTTCACATGTTAAATTTATAAAAGAACTTATTTATCTTTATAATTTTATAAAAACTAAATCATTTATGTAACTTTAAAATAAATAATAATATTTTTGGAAATTGAATTCATCTAATATTATTTGTTTCAACATAGATTTTAGCTTATTACGTATCAATTGATATAAATTTTACATAGATGTAAGAATTTACATGCTAAATTTATATAAAAACTTATTTATTCACATGTGATAATAGTTATAATTCAATATATATTTCAAATACATAAACCATTTACAAATCATGTAACTGAGCATATACTTTTCTCTAATATCATTCTAATCATACGAAAAAATATAAAAAATTACAAAGTATTTTAATGTAAATAAATTTAGAAATAAATTATAATATGTCCCGACAGACTAAAATTATTCTAAAATTATATAGTTTAATGATATTCTTATATAAATGAAAAATAATATTTGTATAGATAAATAATAAACAATCTACGTAAACCTCATCGAAATAAATAATTTTGGTCAACATTTCATAAAGACTTATTTAATATTAAGTTAAATATACATCTCATTTGTATTATACGATTGACTTATTTTACGAGAAATTTTATGTTAATATATACTTACCTAGCTGCGTCGAATATATCGCAGCAGTAACGGTAATCTTCTTTGCGGCAACTTTAGTATCCATACAAACGAATTCATCCTGATTAAAATTTGTAAGAAAAGCAGATATACATTCTGTAATAAAACTCGTTCTATTTTTTTCTAAGTCTTATTTGAACTCGAATATGTTGTTTGCATGGAATCCACTCTGAACAACTTCTACATATACTTAATATAACCCCATTCGACTATTCAAAAGGTTAGCTATTGGGAAAGGTCGACATTTCCAAACTATATTTTGCAACGCAATCTGCCATCACCTTCATAACGACAGAATAGGTAGAATAAGGCAGTTACTTGCTTACATAGCAAAGCATACATTGACGAAAAGCAAAAATATTATCCAAAACTTGTAAGTTGCATTGTAACGAAAAACAGAGGTATGTTAACGCAAATTGAATTCAAATTCTCAATTTTACTAGAAACATAATCTTGTGCGTCACTTTTAAATTAGTTATCCATTTAATTCTTATCATAAGTATTACTTATTTTACAAAGTTATTTTTGATTTTAAGTTTCATGCTTTGGGATTAAATAATGAGATAAACACTGTCTTGAATATTTAAGTAAGTCTATATGTAAGAAATTGAACCCATACTAGTCTTATGTATAAAATAATTTGACCTAATGAAATCATAAGAATAAGATTTATGAAAACCAATTTAAGAAATGAAATTTTAAGGCACTGAACTTTCTTAAGCTTAAGCGTAAGCTAAATCGAATCGAATCAATTTTATACTATATTGTTTTTGTAATAGTCATTGTGAGACATAAATATATGAAACTCTTTACGCCTTATTATGTTATATTCCATGAAAAATTATATAATTTATATTTATTTTAGATATTGTTCTGAAAATCGAACATTTTTATATTTAAAAAATGTTCATACTACAAATTTTAAAAATCCTACTTCATTCGACATTTTAATATTAGTCAATACGTAAATCCTAATAATAATATTATATATAGATTTTGTAAGTTAAACACAATTAAAGTTAAATGTATTTATAGAGTACAATTAACTTTACTCAGGTTCTATTCTCATCTATTTGATAAATTAAGAATGTGGCCCCAAAATGCTCTTCATGCTCAATGTTAGATTTTAAATAAAAAACATCTATTGAAACTATACTTTTAAATGTATAAGCTTCTTTGAAAGACTATCTTACTGTACTTTACAATATATCATTATGCATTAACGACGTCACACTGCATTGTGAATTTATATTTACTTATACATTATAAGCGTATATTTGCTAGAAAATCAGCATTAAGTAAAATTTATTTATAATTTTAGATTAAAGGTAAAAAGGTATCACAAATAAAATTTGTGAAGAACAATGCCTAAAATGATTTATTTTTATCGTCTAAAAATTAGTCAAACATATTCATTTGCATCATGTGTATATTAGATTACATATTTTTAAAATGTTTTATATCTAACTTAATTAAACACAAAAATTATTTAAAGGATGTTTTGTATTAGAGTAAAACTATAGTCTTATATTACTTTAAATTTAAGAATAACTTCACAACAGAATGTTAAATAAATATTTGCGTTGACGGTAAATTATTTTAGTTAATGATTACTTTATATAATCAATCACAAGATGATGTTAAAGTCTGATTTGCGATGTAACCGAACGTATTGCGCAATGAAGTCAAGTCCACAGATGTTTCATTACCCTAAGACTTATGGTATATGTTTATCATCAACAGATCCTAATTGTTTACAACAAGAACAAGATAGATGTCGAACATTGGGAGTTATGTAAAATTAATAATTTGTTTTTTGCTTCGCTTGTATTGGGCAAAAAAACCTTTATGCTCGCGTGTTTGAACATCGCATACTATCGCGTTGCGAGATGAAGTGTAAATGATTAAAAAAAACCAACAAGAAAAGTTTCATTGTATGAAAGAATACATTGTGAACATTGAGTATTTAAATCTGTGTATAAGAGTACGTGACTTATATATTTGTAGAATAGCTGCTTAATTTGTCACATGTGTTGAATGTACTGATGTTGCATACACCTAAAAATACACAAAATTATGTAAAAAAAAATGATACCTGTTGATAGATGTTTAGAAAAAGTTTTAATGTAAATACTTGCACTAATAGATTAAAAAATGATTATAAATAATAAGAATTATGGATTACAATATCGTCAAAATATATGTTAACATAATAATGTTATGAAGTTCATTTGCAAATGTACTTTTATATTTACTCCTTTAATTTGTATTTTTTGAAATGTATATTATTGTTTTTTGAACAACCTTGCTATATACACTGTTGTGTTAACGAAGAAGCTTGTCATCCAATTTCCGTTCAGCGATTAGAATTACGCAATGTACAAAATGCTGTCAGTAACTAAGGTCGTGCTTGTTTCGTATATTTTTTAATTCGCCAGTGTTTAGAATGTTTTTGAGCCTCTTAAGTTTCTAAAAATTGGTCATTTGTGTTATTGAGATCAAATTATTTTTATTAAAATTGTCACGAATAATTTCGTTATTTTACATAGCAACAACATGCAAAAATATTGCAATGCTCGAATTTATGATTTTGATTGAAACATTCCTGACATTTATGCAAGCAAGAAACGATGATATTTTAGAATATTTTGCGGATGAATTGATTATGACTGAATTACAATACGCATGTCTAGCTGCAAGGAATTTAGTAATGCTTGTCGAATCTTGTAGCGTGCACTTTTAATACTTGCTTACATTTATTGAAGGAAGTGAGAAACGACATTCAACTTGTATTGAGGTTCAATTTGGTGCTAAAAGATTGCAATTACTTACGAATATTTTGCATTCTTCTATGGTAAGAAATATTGAAACACTGCTACGGCTATGATAAGAGCTGTAGAATACAGAGTTCTTTCCTATCAAGTTTGCGATTCTGTTTCTGTCATAACAAATACACACAGACAAATTTCAATTCTCAATGTTTAGAAGATAGAGAATTAAGATTCTTTTTCCTTTATTCAAAATTTTCGATTGTCATTAGCTAAACAAGGTTTTTGTCTCATATACACCGTTGTTTATTTAATTGTTATTTAATTTAGGATTTTGATTGGAACATTAATGAGATGTATGCAAGCAAGAAATGATGATATTTCCGAATATTTTGCGATTCTATCAATTATGACTGAATTACAATACGCATATCAAGTTGCAAAGAATTTAGCAAGACTCATAGACATAGTGGTAGTTAACCGTCACTACCACGAATACTTACAATTTCTTTTCCAAGCCAGTATTTTTCAACACAGTGAAAGAAATGGAAGCAAATTGCTAGGGCCCATCTCAAGTAGATTCTGAACCTAGCACGCACAGACACACAAGAACTCAAGAAGCTCCTAGCTCTCATAAGATGGAAGAGACTAATCAATTTAATCATCATGAAAGAGCGTAACTAGAGATGTTGAAAGACATGATTATGTACACTGAATTTCCATGTAGACAGAAACTGTAAAATTGTAGCTTGTTTCTTATGCCGTACTTTCTGTGCAGGAATAGATAGCTTGAAGCTCATGAGAAAATTACTTGGTGTATAGGCGGAAAGAGGAGCTCGTTGCAGAGAGGACATCCGATTGTCTCGTCATTGAACTTGTACTTTTTCTTCTTGTTGAGAAACCACGAATCAAAAAGTGGGCATTTCTAACGATTAAGATCACTATTCCACAATATGGTTGAAGGGGTGGAGCACCTCGGAATGACGCGAGTCATTTTTCAATCTCACGATGTCAATACAACCTCACGATGTCCGGCCTGCTCTACCTCCGCACTGCCAAGTTAAGTTTCTTCAATTTGCTATGCAATGGCTCAAACTGTAGCTCGGAGTCATTAAGCCAGACATCATTTGGAGACACTCCTAACACGCAATTCAGCAATTAAGCACTTTGGGAAGTGCACTTTTTGGCGTGCAATTAAAACAACATATTCATACATTTTATTTTATTTTTTTTGAATCTTCTAGATTGAAAATTGCTAAGGATTCTAAATTTTGGTTGTATTGTAATACCTATAATATAGAAAAGTGAGATGTTGAATTTTTGCGGGTGTTGGAAAACTATGTAGATATAATATACCCAATGAACATACATAATCACTTCAATTCCAGTACCTTTTGGTCTACATGACTACAATAAACATTATGTATTGTTTGTCCATATTTGCACTCAATGTACATACAATGTTCACTATGAACTTCTATTCAACAGTAAATTATCTCGGTATGAGGTGACAAGATTAATCGTTTATTACACATCAAAAGTATTCAAAGTGTACAACCTCTCGATGTACAATAAAATTGACGAGAAACATAGTCATCAACAAAATATAATAAATATATAATAATCTAAATGTTGTAATTAAAAATCAACATTCCAATCACTCTACAATATTCTACCGTGCGAAACAAACGCACACCTCTTACACATTGATACCAATCATGATCCACATGAATGAAAGGTCAATTGCGTGGCTCATTGCCTTCTCTACCATAGCATCTACCACATCATCAGACACTAATCCTTTTGATGTGCCAACAAAATGTATGTTGTTCACATGTATAGTTGCTAAACTCTCATCTCCTTATGTGTCTTATTCAATCTACATTGAAGTAGAAGCCATCTCTGAATAAATATCTTGAATCAAAGGTCTCCTGGAAAAAGGCACCGTTAGTTGACTGGATACCATCGTGTTCGCCCTCCATAATCAATCCTAGAGTCTCTCCACACGGTCTTCCAACCAAATCAAACTTTTCGAGAGTAATGTTGTCTGCAATTCACAACCGGGTTCTGATTTGCAAGTGATGTACATCTTGTGCGAAGGAAGGATTTGTATCTTAATGATCTCGCGAAATCTCTTTCCCAATGCCCTTGCCTAATGTCCCTTGATAAAAAGATAAATTGTAATTTATTATACCACTTTGTTGGAATCTTCTGCAGTCAACCATCAACCATGCTCAACCCAAGACATTTGAGGATCAATCTCTTCCATAGTGCAGTCTTTGAAACTCAAACCCGAATTTAAACATGAAACAACGAAAACAATTAAAACCTTCAATTTTTGTAAGAATATAGGTGTCAAAACAATCATATACAAAGGATATATATATCTCAGAATTAAGCTTACAATGTATAAGTATTTACTTATGTACTAATATCTTTTATTTGTATAGCTTTTATTATAACTAACTAATAGTCAGCTTTTACATTAAGCGCAATTAAACTTTTGAAGAATTATTTATTGTACCTTGTCAAAAATGTTTTAAGCCGAGTCTACACAATTTCACACCTTTTTGGGCAGTATACAAAAAACTTCTTATTTCCTTTATAAATTTTAGATAATTCATATGTCTTAATTTTTATTCTCGTTACTCCAAGATATGATGGAAATCTTGCATAATTTTTGTAATATGCTACACTTCTTCTTAACCCCTAAATCTCCTTGTTGCAAAACGGTCTAAGTCACAAAATTTGACCTTCCTTCATATTAGGCTCAAAAAATATCAATCTAAGCATCGTTCAAAAGATTCAACCGTAAGATCTCAAAGTTCACTTGAAATTCTTCTCATACACCAAATTTGATCCGTTCATTCTTCCTCATTTGTGAGATTATAATGCTCAAAGTTGGCCGAGTTTTTCTCCTTCGGGAACCTCCAAAACCCGATTCGGGTTTTAAGGAGAGTTAGGGGTTAAAGACACATATTTCCTTTCTCACCTTCTCTAGCCATGAATTTTAGAAGAAAAATAATTTTTTTCTCTTTTCAGTACAACTTTCGAATGGCAGTGAACCTCCTATATACTCATCTATCTAAATTTTGGATGCATTACAAGATTAGCCCATGTATCTCTAAAACACCCAAATACATTCAAAGCATCCAAAAACAGCCAAATACATCAAAAAATGACCAAACGATGTGTTTAAAAATATTTCAGCACATGGTTCATTTGGTATGTCCCATTATACCACACCTTTTGACAACTCCTAAGTCAATTTTAATATTTTAGAGGCCTCAATGGGGGAAGCAGTGGGCTTGGAAATGAAGGAGGGGAGAGCTCAGGCACGGGTCAGGGTCCAACGGGCCAGGCCAACGAAGACCGAGCCAGGCCAATGAAGACCGGACCTCTAAGGGAGGCAACTTAGACATTTAGACTGTGCCAAGCAGGAAGAGGTCTGAGGTCTCTGACCTTCGAGGGCGCGGCAGACCCGAATCTAGCATAGACCTCGACAGACCTCCCCTTCCCGGCAAAACCTCGTGGGTTTAATCTGTACGAATGGTAACACTTGTCAACATGGGTGGGGGAAGGGTCTAGCATTGAAGTTTACGGCTGGAATTTGTCCAACAAAGGCTTTGCATTCTGCTCGTCTACTCTACCTCGCTTGTTGTCTAAATGCAGGGAACAGATCGGTGTAGTAGAATCTGGCGAGTACTACTTTGATCTTTTCTGGTGAACTGGGCTGGTTCTGATTATAACAACTATTGATTCAAACAGGATGCTGTCGTAGCTACACAACAGAAGGCTCACGAGGTGGCTGGAGCAGCTGGCGATAAAGCTAACCAAGCCGGCAATGTGGCTGGGGTGGGGAGAAGTGGGAGCAGGCGAAGCAGGGCGCCTCGGACGCCGTTCAGGACAAGGCCAACCAAAGTGGCAATTTCGTGGGGAGAAGTGGAAGCAAACAAAGCAAGGCGCATCTAACACCAGCGTATGAGTGAAATGGCAGCAGCGCCACCGCCCGCCTGCTGGGCCAGAAGCGCCTACGCCAACACAAGCGCTACCCCAAACCCTAACGAGTGCGCCTAGGTTGTGACCGGCTGGGCTACAAATGATAGCCCGCGCACATGGGGCTGAGGGAGGGCTGAAGAAGGGCTCTTCGGCCACCCTCAGCCTGCCGTGAGCCCTCTCCGAGGCTGACGGCGAAACGAGCTACCAGCTCAGCCCACTCCTCAGCCAAATCGAGCGGCTCCTGCCCGACTCTACACCAACCTGCCCAAAACCACAAAAGCCAAAAGTGGCCCCTTAACTACCCCTTAACTACACTTACCCTCACCCCTTTGACCCCACCTCTTCTCTCTTCTTTTCTTCATTATTGTCCCCATTCCTTTGTATTTTCCCCATCCCTTTGTATTTCCCCCATCCCCTTACCTACCGATTTTTCTTATGATTCCATCATTTTTATTAGATATTTATTAGCTATTCCAAGATTTATAAGAAATATTTTTCCTCCCTTCTTATCTAAATTTTCACTATTATTCAAAGTTCTAGTGACTTGAACCACTCTAAAGTAATATTTTTGTCATTTCATTCAATAAACTTTGATGCAATTATTTTTTTTAAGTATTAATAAATTTCTAAAACAATACAATAAATAAAAGAATCGTGAAATGATAAATTATTAACTTTTAACCATCTTTGTTGATTATTTAATAATTCAAAACGAGTTATATTTTCTAGTGGGTTTTCAATTACCCAACTCTGATATAAATATACAGGAGTAAATACTTGTGGGCGTTTTAATTGAATACCAATTTTTTCAATATGCTTAAAATTTTCAAAACTATTTTTTTCAATAAAAGGTAATTGATTCCACCAATTTATGGAAAAATCATTTATGGAATCTCGACCATACCCTCGGTGAAGAAAAAATTGTTTAATTTTTTGACTTCAACTAAATTTTTCTTGTTCTCTTCTTGCTCCATGAGTAACATATAATCTTCTTAGCATTTCTTCATCTATAACTAAGTTTTGACTTGAAAAACAGCTCCGATCTTTCAATAATTTTTTTTATGCTTCCAAAAAACTTATAGGGTTCTAATTGGCTGCTGTACACCTTAAAACCACCTCCACCATGTTAATTTCTAATCCATTTGCATACACCCCTTACTTTCTTGAATCTAATTAATCTTAAGTAATTCGGGGAAAATAATTCCCTCACCCTCGTGGTCCTAAGATTTTCACCATAAATTTTTATATGACATGAAATACCTAGTAAAAAAATTATAAAGATCACTCAAACTAGGGGCCGGGGTAAAGGGGACTTTATAAAAAATTAAAAAAAAATAAAAAAAAAAATTAAAAAAAATAAAAAAAAAAATCCAACTAGCACCTAAATTAAATAGGGGTAAAGAAAGGGGGGGGGGCTGGGATACGGGGGCCTGGGAGAGGCTGGGATAATCAAAAGGGTAGGAAGGGGGAGCAAAAGGAGGGGGGGTAATCATGGGGGTAAATCATGGGGGGTAAATCATGGGGGGGGGGGGCTGGGGTGATTATGTGGGGGGTCAATGAGTGAAAGTGCGGGAAGTGGGCGCCTGCAATGAGTCGCGCCCCCCCTGCCCTGTGCCGCCATGAGGCACGCCAAGGCCCCTCTCAAATTTAGGAGGCCTGGCCCAGGCCCAGGTTGAGGAAAAACTCGCCATGTGCGAGGGCCATGACTAGGCTGTGACCGGCCTCTGAGCAGTGGAATGGCTGAGCATAGCTGTGCAACTTTTACCCGTGCGTCAAGGAGAGTCTGCACCTGCTATTGCTCCGCAGGAGGGGTAAGGTTTGAGGCGAGTGGATTTTGCATTTATTGCTTCGGGGTCTTAGGCCTAAGATCCATCACCTTTTTTAGAAATTAGGGTATCTATGTGGCTTGGAGTCTTAGGCCTAAGACTTCTCACCTTTTTTAGAAACTAGTGTTTCTAGGTGGCTTGGGGTCTTAGGCCTAAGACCTCTCACCCCTCTTCTTATTTTTGGTTTTGGTTTTTTCTACTACAAGATGTGATGTAAATCTCCTTATTTTCCCTTTAAATTTCTTTGTATAACATATTAAATTCACAAAACAATGAAATGTGATGTGACAATGTTTAAACCTCCAATGTTTGCACAAATTTTTCAATATGCCAAAACAGAACATAAAAATAGTATAATAATCTTCTAAATTGAAGAGAAGTGAAGAATATCAAGAGTAACATGCAATTGGGCATGTATGCAAGTTTTGATAGGAATGTGTGTTGACATTTGGTTTTTTCATACAATGTCATGCAGAAAATATTACTTACTTTGCAAATGTTGAAAAATATTTTATTGTCGAAGATAAACACATGGTAGTCTCTCCATAATCAACCTTGTTACATAATATTATATACCATCACGTTAGCCAATTCTTACCCTTTTATTACTATTTTCTAAATATCAGGTTGATAATCAAGCGATAGCAACCATGATGGGAAATGATACAATAGTGATACAATGATACAAAATGTGATAGTGATTTTTTTTACCCTCAACTTTAAACCCTAAAACCCTAAAACCCTACCACACAACGCTATGCAATTACATGGACTCTATCTGAGAGCTATCAGGTGAGAGGTACAGTTGAGTACTGAAAGAGGTGTGTATCTTTTCATGGTTTGATCAACAACTCGTATTGGTAAATGTCGTTCAACCGTCAGAGAAGCGCATAGTACACGGAGTGCATGTAGAGAGGAGAGTATGGTTCCTCAATCCACAAAGGCATACATTCTGGAATATATAGCCATGCAAATGGAAGCTATTGATGACGAACGCTTACAGACAACCTTAAATACCGGGGAGTTATGATCATATTAAATTTACCGTCCTAGGTATGGTAATTGATATAAAGTGTTCATGTATGAACGAGTTAAATGTACTCGGTGAAGGTACATTGGTAGACGTATAGTTGGAAATGATTACAAGGATTGAGGTAACACCAATATATGTATCTACAAGTATACTTGCAAATGTATCACGTATATTATTTTCCGGTTGCTATTTGTCATGTCGCAAGTAGGACTTCACCATATCAATTGACAAATATTACAAATAATTCTTGATGACATTGTATAAAACTATGTATTCTTTAATATATTGTACAAAAACAACATGGTTTTCAACTAGTGGAATTTTTTATGAAAGAACTCATTCCCCAAGCCATATATTTGGTTTTAAAGTGTACATTGGAGATTATTTACATAAGTGCACTTTTATACGTACAAGTGCACAATTGCTTAATTGCGTGTTTCCTATGTATCATAGTTTTTTCTTCTCTCACGCAAGTGAAGCTTCGTGAATGGATGATTAGCTAGACATTTGATAACCGTTAGTGCTGAAACCATTTATCTCTAATTACTTACGAATAATATAAATTAATTCAACTTTCAAAATAGAAGAAAAATAGCAAAGTAGGAAATAAGAAAAATTATTTTTTCGCTCTAAACTAAAAATTAGCGTGTATAAATTATAGAATTTAATATATAAAAACAAACAATTATTGGATATATACGGTAGATTTTGATTAATAGTTTACAAAATGAACGAAATATTAAAAAATGATGTAGGAATGGATAGATGGAATGATAATAAAAATTGGACTAGGTAAGTATCATATTATGAATCTTATAGAAAAAAAATAAAATTGTAGGAACATAAAAAATATTGTTGTGAGAAACGCATCTATATGTAATGATTTAGAAGAAATTATTATAATTTAGAAAAATAAATAAATAAGAAATGAAAGAGTACAATGTGGTTATGTTAACACTTAAAACATTTAAAATAAACTAAAGAAATGTGATTTATGTGTTTTTTTTTGTTTTTTCAAAAACTAAATTTATGCATCTTATTATATACAAAACTTTTAAATCATTAAGAATACAACTAAAGTTATAATTGCAAATATAATAATAACAAGGGAGTGAGTCAGGTTGTAGCTAATAATGACTGTATAGAAATTATAGAATTTTTAAAAAAACAGACGATTAACGCAACCATATGTCATAATTTATATGCAATGACGAGAGTTTAAACTCTAAAGGCTCAAGAGGTTGGAAGAAAAACTTAGATGTTTTATCCAATATGAGTAACGTACTTATCCTAAAGTATTGTCTCAAAGACGGTATAAGAAACGTATATTCTGAATCGTATTTATTCGACTATATTTTCTAAAATAATTAAGATATGTTTTATAATTAATTAAGGAGTGTATAAAATTAATCAAAAATGTAATTTTCTTAGTTAGTAATTGGAAACAGTTATCATTAGCTAAAATCACATATTATATGATAAAATAGAATAAACTAGAAGTAAATAATGGGAAACCATAATATTTTTGTCAAATATTCTTACAATAAGAAAACTTTGTCGTGTTTGTGATTAAAGGCTAATCTAGAACAATCTATCAAATCAAATAGAGTTCTGTAAATTGAATGGCATTTACAACTTAACAAACTTTGAATATGTTAAAAAATAAATAAATAAGTAACTTCTTAAATTTTCTTATTGCTCTTCAAAATTGAGGTTCGACCATAATCCGCTTAATTGGACTCTTTGGGGTTAAATAAGTAACAATAAGTGCAGTAAAGTGGTCTAGAGAAGATTCTAAGACTTAGAAAATGTATAAGTCCAGACGTTATGTGAGTAATGAAAGTGCAAAAAAGAACATACAAAAATAGATATTGTGAATTAGAGTGTTTGAATTTAACTAACTTTAGCCAAAAAATAAAAAAAACATTCATTAGCCAAAAAAAACATTCACAATCCAAGAGCAGCGGGGGCACACCGGGCAGCGGTGCCCCATCACGTAAGGGCAGCGGGCACCCCGGGGCAGCCAGGGCACTCCGGGCAGCGGTGCCCTATCACGCACGGGCAGCGGGCAGCCAGGACAACCCAGGCAGCGGCCTAGCGCCGCCTGATGCCCGTGGGGCAGCCCGCGCAGCCGCCACGCGGCCATGTGCCAGGGCAGCCGACAAGGTCGCCGACATCTTCCGCAAGCGCCCCGCCGACACTCCCTCACTTTTCAATATCTGCTCCGCCGCCGCTCCTCCGCCGTTTGCGTTGTCGCAGCTCCTCCGCCGTTTGCGTTGTCGCAGCTCCTCCGCCGTTTGTGTCGCCCACCTTCGCGTCGATTGTGGCCGTCTTCCTGCTGCTGTTAATCGTCGCCCTACTCCCGTGTCGCTCTCCTCCGGCGTCCGCGCTCCTGCTCGTCGTGCCTGCTCGTCGCGCCTGCTCGTCGCGCCTGCTCGTCGCGCCTGCTCATCGTGCTCCTGCTTGTCCGCGGTCCTGCTCGTCGCGCTCCTGCTCGATCGACGCCCTCCTCTTCGTTGGCGCGCTCCTGCTGCTGATCGTCGCCCTCGTCGTGTGTCCTTGTCGTGTGCCGTCGTCGTTGCGCGGCCTCTCCTGCTGTTGATCGTCGTCGCTCGCGCTTGCATTTGCCCTATGTCGCTTTGCGTTTGGTGTGTGTTTCAGCGTGTTCGTCGCTAGGGTTTGTTCGAGCTCTCTTTCAGGTACGCCATTTCCATACACATTTGCAATTCCATGCGCAATTGCATTGTTATTTCATCTTGCTCTTTGCACCTCACCGCGCGATTCATTTTACATCACTAGAAATACTAGAATCTCAGTGTGCATTTAGGTAGATGTCTGTGCATTTAGGTCGCAAAAACATGTATTTCCAATTTCACGACCTAAACGCACAGCTTTTAGGTTGCAGATTCAGGTATTTCCAATTTCACGAGCTAAACGCACAGCTTTTAGGTAGCTGCCTCCTAAATACACAACTTTAGGTAGCTGCCTCCTAAATGCACAGCTTTAGGTAGCTGCTTGCTAAATGCACATCTTTTAGGTAGCTGCCTGCTAAACGCACATCTTTTAGGTCGCTGCCTGCCAAACGCATTGCTTATAGGTAGCACCCTGCTAAACGTACAGCTTTTAGGTAGCTGCCTGCTAATCGCACAACTTTTAGGTAGCTGCCTGCTAAACGCACTGCTTTTAGGTTAACCCAAAGATTTTAGGTAGCTGCCCGATAAGATCTGCTGCAGGGGCCGTTCCTCTCGGTCACTGCGTGCTATAAGCACAGCACTTAGGTCGATGCTTGCTAAACGCACGGCATTTAGGTCGTTGCCTGCTAAACGCACAACACTTAGGTCGTTCCCTGCTGAACGCACAGCACTGAAGTCGATGCCCTCTCAACGCACAGCACTTAGGTCGCAGCCTGTTAAACGCACATATTTTAGGTCGTTGCCTGCTAAACGCACAGCACTTAGGTCGTTGCCTGCTAAACTCACATATTTTAGGTCGCTGCCTGCTAAACGCACAGCACAACAATTAAATAGATCTGTTAGCTCGTCACGTTGGCAATTACAGTTATAGCTTGTTCCGTTGACACTTATAGTTATTGCGCTGAATTGCAGATATGGCTCGCACCAAGATGACTGCTACAATTGTTCCCGCTCCCTCAGAGAGGGACATCCGTTCTGGAGTCAGGATGAACCTCTTAACAATTAGGTATGAATATCTCTCGTACTTTGATGGTTAGTTTTTGAATTCTGAATTTATATCTAGTACATGCATTTTGAGGTAATTCTCGTTGCTACTTTTAAATCAGGTACCGTTTGACATAAGTACTATTGAAGGATACCTGGAGCCCCTAGTTGTTGAGCCCACAGATGTCCTCGCCTCTGCTGTCACGGACGTCGAACAATACGGCATGTTGTGGACTCCTAAGCTGAATTCGATTGTGTCGTGGTCCTTTAACCAGAAGGAGAAAGGAATTTTCCACCTATTTCAACAGTCTAGGACTAATCCTGCCCATCTCCCCATCTGCAACGACACATTCATATACTCTGTCAACTATGAGGAGTCACACCTTTTAATCACGCTTCAGGTGACCTACGTTCGTGGATTCGTGTTCACTATCGTTTTTCCTGCGAATGAAGTGCGATACTCGCACGACACTATCAAAGCTTACATGGTCGGGAAGTCGGAGGCGGGGCTCGTAAACCACATCGTCACAGGCATACTGAATGTTAGCTCTCCGAAGAAATTCGTTCAGACCTACCAGCAGTATTGCATGAATATCTAGAGTGCCCTGAACGATTATGAGAGAAGCAAGGCACTACTAGAAAACAGGGGGTAGTGTGACTGGCACTATGACTGAAAATCATATTAAATGGCCTTTTTGGGCCTAGATGTGTTTGTGACTGAGGTGACTAGGATGTGTGGTGAACATTGAGTCGCTCGGGACATTGCATATGTAACTACGGGATGTTCCCAATGGCTGTTTCCATTGACTTTTTAGGGACCTCGTTTCGGGCTGCCCGTTGGCGCCTGAATTATGTGACTGAACTCTGTTACTTTAGGGTCGGAAAAAGTGACTGAATGTTGTCATTGTTAAAAACCGATCACTTTTTATTTGTGACTAGCGGTTTGGTGATATGGGCTGAGGTTCTTAGTCACATTTTTCACAAATGTGACTACTCTCAGTCACACAAATAGCTGTGACACGATCGTATCACACCCGAGAGTCACGTCCAGGAAAACCACATGTATGTGACTAAGAGCAGTCGGATAAATCCGACAGAGCCGAGTCATTTTGTGTATGTGTGTGTCACACACATGTCATCTATGTTCCGTTCGGTGACCCTATATAGTCACATTTGGAGGTTATAGTTTATAGGCGGCACAACATGTGACAGCGTATAGTCATATCTGCAGTAATCCCTAACTATGGGGAGTTGTGTTCAGTTATAATTATGATGAGTACTAGTTAGATTATCGGAAGTATGTGACTGAGTCTAGTCATACACATGATGAATCAGATTGAATGCAGTCACATCTTGTTACTTCCGTTACTGACAATAGTCATATTGTCGATGAGATGTGATTACTTATTGTCACACCTTGGGGTGAAAGCACACTAAGGTGGGTGCACTCGCGGCCAGCCCATTGTACTAAAAAAGCACTAAAAGTCAACCATGTTCTAGGAGCAAATTCTCTGGGGTACTTATGGTAAGAATTTTTTTTTTTAAGTATAATGTTCAAGGGGCGCACACTGGGTGTTGTGCGCGGTATAATGGGATGAGCAGTTTGTCAGGGTTTAGAATGCGGATCCGACTGTCATCACGCGGATCATCAATGCTGCATATTTTTGCGGATTTGCCACCGGCTATCACCAGTCCAGCTCGATGGAACACCGGTGACAGGCGGTTTTCGCGCGCAAGTCGTGGTGATCGGTGATCACCGGATACCTCAGGATGGCAACTGGTGATCACCGGTCACCATCGTCTTGCACATGGCGGCTAGGTTCTGTCACTTTTGCGGTTTTGCCTGAAGCGGCCATTGTGCTGGTACTGGCTGTGTGTTGCCACGAGACTTGTGTGTTTTGCGAGCGAGGCTGGGGTGTTTGCACGTGTAGGCCGAGCGTTAGGTGAGGGTTTGTTTAGGTGAGCTTTTGTTACTTCACGAGAAGCGGCCGTTGTACTCTGAGAGAGCCGCAAGTGCTGGCTGTGTTGGACATCGCGTTTTACGAGTGAGTCCTGTGTGTTTTGCGAGCCAGGCCGCAAGGGGTGTTTGCAGGTGTAGGAGGAGCTTTAGTATAGCAGGCGGTTTTCTCACTGTCAGGAGAAGCGGCCGTTGTGCTCTGAGAGAGCCGCGCTGTGTTGTCATGTTTTGCGAGTGAGGTGTGTTTTGCGAGCGAGGGGTTTTTGCAGGTTTAGGCGGAGCTTTTGAATAGGTGAGCTTCTGTCAATTTAATCACGAGAAGCGGGCGTTTAGGTCTTAGAGGGCCGCACTGGCTGTGTTGTCACGTTTTGCGAGTGAGACTTGTTTTGCGAGTGAGACCTGTTTTGCGAGCGATGGGTGTTTGCCGTAGCTTTAGGTGAGCTTGAGGTTATGGAGAGATTGCCAGTGAGGGTTTAGCGTAGGTTTTTGGGGTTGAACATTGTCTGTAAACTGCGCAAGAGCAGCAACTCGAGAGTATTAGGTGGGTCTATTAGGGTTCGCCTTTCCACCAAAATGTATTGTCGTGTAGGTTAAGGAGCTGACGAGGAGCTCTGGTAAAGGAGAGACTGCCGAGGAGCTCTGGTGAAGGAGAGACTGCCGAGGAGAGGAGATCAACGGTACTTAAACTGTCGGTTGTTTGCTGAGGACTAGAAGCAGAGCAGGTTCTTCATTTGACGCCTTTCTTATTTGCTGCATCAGTAATTTGTTTAATGAAAAAGCAGGTTTAGGGTTTAAGCCGTTCACGGATATTGTTGTAATAATGTGGGGAATGCTTGTTTGTAACTTGTACAGGAAATGGAACGTGCATTTCCAGCCCCTATAACCCGCCACTTAGGTCATAGAGGCTGCAAATTCTTTTTGGTTCTGTATTGTAGTCTGCTCGGTCGATGTGCATGACTCTTACATTCAATTGCTTAGTGTTATTCAGCTGTCAAATTGCTTAGTTTTATTCAGCTGTCAAATTAGGGTAGCGTACAACGCAAATTTAGAAAGGATTGTGTAAAAGATTAGAAAAGCTTGTACTTGATTTGGGAAGGATTGTAATTGATTCAGCAAGGATTGTACTTGAGTGTATTCAGTATTGCTTGCTTAGCATGAGTGTGACATTTAAGGAATTGTCAATTCTGTAGACAGGTTTGTAGGGAGCTTTTAAAGCTCGGTGGGAGGTTGAGTACATATTTGGTGTATGGAATGGGTAAATCAAAGCTCACTTTGTTGTTCAGTTCTTGCGGTTTGTCACTCTCTTTTCTTGCTTACTTACTCGTTGTACTTTGCTTCTTGCAACGGTACTCTGATCACTTCGGGGTTCCTTGTTTTCGTCCTCTCCTAGTGCCCAGTACTACTGATGTGCATGAAGGTAGCTGCAGGTTCACGCATGGGGCGAGAGAAGAACACGGAGTTGAAACTTACTGGCGACAAGTCAGTATCAGCTAGAAAGCTGAAGGATGATAATATGCCGAGTGATTCCGAAGAGGAACTCAGCTTGTACGATGTGGACGGAGCTCTGGAGAAATTGAAGGAGCCACTGCCAGTTCTTCACATCGAGGACTTCGTCAACACGTATGGGCTGGAGGGTATCGGCCAAAATCCGCATCGATTGAAGAAGGGCGAAGTTCCTAAGGAGGCAGTAACTGAGCTTTTTGGCAGGCGCTGCGGGAAGGGCGGAAGAGCCGGTTACAAATGGCAAGACTGCACAAATAAGGAGGTTTTGGCGAGGGTTAAGCACCTTCACCCAATAGTGTACCAGCACGACCGAGACATCATGCCGATTTTCTTAAAATCAAGTTTGCGAAGGGATCGCCCTCGAGCATCTGAATGGGCGGGGGAAGGTGAAATGGGCCGCTTATGGGCAAGAGAATAACAATACGCAACGGCAGCGATGGGATACACAACGCACAACTGAAGATTAATGATTTGCAAGATGAAGGGAGTGGAGGTAACAAAAAACGCCTTCAAAAAGGTGAAGCTTGAGAGAGGCTTCGCCCCCGGAAACCTCATGGGTGGGTTGCCAAGGCGGGTAAGTACATTGTTTAAATCTCTTTCAAGTGTTTGCCTGATTTGAGAGTTGGTTGCTGTCAAGCATTTTGTTTTGTTTTCTAACACAAGCTAGGCTGTGCAGCAGTACTCGGAGGTGTGTGCTTCGAGGATCCCAACAAGAGTAGAAGAGGATCTAGACTCCCGCACCTCCGAACGAGTCTCCTACTTGAACGAGATGGTGAAGGCGTTAGGAGCTGAAATTGATGAGGCCCGTCTAAAGGTGTTGTCTACTCGAAATGGACGAGACAAGGCTATACAGGAGGCTAGAAGTGTCGAACTAATCCTACAGAGCCTAGAAGCCCAGATACTGAGTCTGCAGGCCACATCGGGGGACGAGGAGGTGTTGCAGGTGACGAAGCTCTCTATTTTAGAAAGCATGAAGGAGGACCACAAGGTGAAGCTGGTAAACTTGAAGGTTGATGCTGAACGCCTCAAAGAAGAGCTTGAGCATCTCGAAGTGAGCATCGCCCTCAAACAACGTCAGCTGACAGCATTCGACAATGAACAGGCCAAGCTTCAGAGCGGGAGTCGGCCATCTTCAATTCTGCCATGTCCCTTTATATATCCGAAACCAAGTGGGACTTTATTAGATAAATCTTATATTCTGATAACCCATTGTAGTTTGTGTTACATGGAGTTCGCAGAGTTTGATGTTGTCATTGCTTCATGCCGGCACTTATACCATTCTTTGTGTTCTAGGGTAGTATTTAGCAAAGACAACAAATGTGTCGAGCCCAAGTGTGATCAAATTGCTAACCCCAAATGGCAACAAAGTTTTGGCTAGAGAGCTGAGTGTAAGGGGGCGGTGAATGCAGAGGAGCCAATCGATACAAAAGGCAAAGCTCCTCTCGAAGGTGGTAAGTCACAATTTTAGTTTAAGTTTTAATTTTCCATTGGTATTTTTGCTACGTGTTAGCATGTTTGAACATCTGTACCCAATCTATTTTGTAGTACCTGGAGTCGTGGATTTGTGTCAACTACGGTTAAGGTTTTAAATTTGTACATTGAGGCGGCAGGTTCTACTGAGAGCGGTGAGGGTGCGTACAATAGGTGGAAGTTTTTGTATTAACAACGTTTGTGTAGTACAGTTAGTGTACAGCAGGTAATAGGTGAATAGTTCGAGTATATTGGCATGCTTTGAACTTGCACATTTGTACTCCCTAGAACTCTGTAGATTCGGAAGGTACAACTTAGATACTCTTGTAGCCTTTTCTGGTTTTACGGTACAAATCTGGGTAGCTTTAGTAGTCTTTGGCTACAACGTAACTGATTCGTGTACCCTTGACTGTAAAGTAAATACTGTCATGCAATAGGGGGTTTGTAAAGGTACTATTGATACAGACTTTTGTATATAGTGTACAAAACTGTCTTTGATAGTATAATAAGAGTACAAATGATTGTGTTATTATGTTTGAGTAGTTCAGAAAGTACTATTCACATGTACTATTTAGATGAGATATTATTGTGGTGTACACATGTAGTTCTTGGGTTGCCTCTCAATTCAGTTCATTGTTTGCGTAGGGTCACCTGTGTTTGCGAAGTCCAACTCCAAGGGCATTGAGATACGGAATTCCAAAGTTGAGAATTCGGGTGGCAGTGCCAATGGTGATGTAAACTCCAAGGTTGCATCAACTCCCACGCCGCCCCTGGTCAAGCAAAATGTCGAGTTTGTCCTAGAAAAACCAGCAGAGTGTATTGCAGCGCAACCAATGCGGTCTGGAGTGCCCAGCAAAAGTTCCCAAGGCACGCCGGAGTGCCCCACGGCAAATAGAACTCCCCTTGAAAATCAAGGTACAATTTCTTTGACAAATGAAATGTGGGTGCACACTCTCCTTCTCTTAACAGTGTAGATACACTAACGTATGGTTTGTTGTTCATTTTAGTGGAAGGTGTGGTGGAAGACACCCCTACAGATTGCCTATGCCCAAGCGGTGCGACCTCGGATGAGCACCAGTCTAAAATTGATACAGATGTTGAGCACGGGACGCCATGCATGCCGAATGAGCCTGCCACCGGCGTGGAAAGTGCCTCGCCTACGCAGACGGAAGCATTGCGTAGTGTGGACGATGATTTGGTAGGCAAACCAGACTTGCCAATCGACCTCGGAGGTCAACAGAAGCACATGCCAAAGACCCGATCTTCGCGTCAGAAATCAGATGAGGAGCAGCAAAAGGTGGAGATGTCTCCAGCTGGAGCACAGATTATGGAGGTTGATGAGGCGCCTGAGAGACGTACTGGCGGCATTAGGCGATCACTTGATTCAAGGGAGGACGTAGCGGAGGCCCTCGTCATGGACGTGGAGAACACTGGACCTGAAGGGCCCAAGAAGAAAGTGAAGAAATTGCAATCTCTAGCTCCTGCAACAAAGGGCAAAAAGAAAGCCGTAAAATGTTGACTTGGCCCTCTTTAGTAATTTATATTTATTTGAAATAGGGTGCTAAATCTGCGTAGTAAAATGTGGGTTTAGTGGAGGGTCAGTTCTTAGAAGGAGTGCAATGTAAGACAAGGTTCTGCTTGTCCTTTTCAATTTATGAATATGGAAGTTTCGTTGATCTCATGGTACGTGTTCATGACCTCTCTTCTATTTTGGGCAGGTTTTTCCATTAGATGTTCATGATATATCTAGAGGGACAGAACTTCATCCGATTCCAAGCTTTTGCCCCGTGTTTGCGCCACTTGTGATGAGTTTCACTTACATAACCAAGAACATCTTATCTCCATCAACGAAAATAAAGAATGCTCTGGAAACGAGGTGTACCTGTATGGGAAGAAATTGCTTGGTCAGTTCAGGAGTTTGTGAGTGTGCAGCCAAAAATGGTGGCCGCTTTGCGTATTCCCAGGATGGACGATTGGCTCTCCACATGTTGAGGCAGGTAAGTATGTTGACTTCCTCCCATATCAGCTTTTTGATCTTTTTATTCCATTTGATTGGTTCACCGGTTTAGCAGTTGGTGTTTCATGTTTCGTCGTGGTTGGCATTGTAGAGGGACCCTGACTTGGTATTTTGTGAGCAAGGGCACGGCTGTAACCTTACGGCTCGGGCAGGGCCTCGGAAAAGGGCCAGACAAAATAACAAGTGTATTGGGCATAACCCCCGAGTTTTCATTTCGGAATGTAACTTGACATGCGGTTGTCACGTTCAATGTGGAAACATGGTAGTCCAACGGGGAATGAAGGTGAAAGTGGGAGTATTTTGGGTTGGAGAAAGGGGCTGGGGGGTTAGGACATTTCAAGACATCCCAATGGGGACTTTGAGTATGTGGGTTTAATTTGCAGCAATGCAGAGCTACTTACCAAGGTGGAAGAAACACCCAAACGCGGATGTTACACGCTTGATCTAAATGCTGATTCGAAGACTGAGGCTAGTGTAACTGACGCGGATGCCTTGTGTATTGACGGAGAGACTTATGGGAATGTGGCGAGATTTGTGAACCATTTGTGTGAAGACGCCAACCTCATCGACTTCCCAGTCCGGATTGATAATGCGGACCCTCACATCTATCATGTGGCATTCTTTGCAAAATTCTCGCTCTTGAGGAGCTCACATGGGTATTATAACTAAGCCTCAATCATTTTTATTAGTTTTGTATAGTTGCAACTCATTTTTATTGCAAGTCATTGTCTGTCTACCAATTGCCTGAATTTGCAGTGCCGCCATTGGGTGAGTCTAACTTATAGACTGCAGTGTTACCACTAACCTGATGAGGAGCTAATACAATAGGAAGTTTACAAGCTCTTACCAAATGAGGTTCCACATATGCTAGCTTAGACTTGTCTAGCAACACATACGTATTATGCCCCGCACCCCACTTTTGGTAGTAAGTACCACAAATCACATATTCACCCCTTCTGAAATCTCCACCCATGGACAGTGAAAATCCTCCTGCACTTCAAACTTGGCCTTCACACACTGGAGGATATAGAATTATACATTTTCCTTGTTCCCTTCTTCAGCAGGAATCATGAAGTTATCCCCAAGTTGTGTTAGATCACCGTGTCCAGCACCAACCCCTCCATATGACCAATTTGCCGGGTCGTCATGAGCTTCTATCTGTTGTTAAACAGCCCCAACATCATATGGCCTTAAACGAACCGCCCGCCACTGTCGTACATGAGACTGCTGCTCGCAGTTACTCCAATCCTGCCCTATACATGGTGCACAAAAGCACGATAAATCTCGAACTAGTAGAAGGGTTGGGTCAGTCTCAGATGCTCCTAATATGGAGTGAAGTTGCCGTGAGCCAGTAATTGTTCAGCAACCCCAATCAATAGACCTGTGTACATCACCATTAGCAATATGCCAAAACTCATGAGAAACTAGCACCACTTTGGACCCTTCATATGAACTGAAGGCACGGTGTGATAATTTAGTTTTAAAGAAATTATCACAATTCTGGGCATTTGAAAGCTCATCCTCAAGGTGCTGAATCTGGTGCGTCCTCAACGCCCTCTTGACAACTGCACCCGCGCCATCCCAGTCACCTGCCAATGGAGTAAAAATAAGCCAAAAATCAGTTAAATGCTTTCTATTGAAGTAGATACATCTAGGTGAAATAGGTACAAAATAGGGTAAACAAGTTCACAATTTCTACCAAATGTTGTACTCATTTCGTCTGAAGAGTACAAAAACCTGTACCATTTCTCACTCAGGTACCACACTGTGTACTCATGGTGGGCTAGCGTAACTTTAACGTAGCACTTATACTTTTCTAGCTATACTTTGTACCTGCACTGTGCATTATAGTACAAAGCACTACCATTTTCACTCTAGATGGTCAACTGAGCACTCATACCCTACATTTCTGTACAAAGCGTACCACTGTTACTTCGATTCGTTGAAAGTACACCACAAGCTACATTACAGATCACTCACCTACTCTTTTTACTTTAAGTGGCAAACCTTGTACCAAATCTCTGCCACGCTACTATTACATTGGCACCTACTTTACTTTGGAAAGCACACTTTGTACTCAGGTTGTGCCACATCACACTATGACTTATATCACCTTTACCCCAACACCAAAATTAAAATCCCATGCAATAAAACAAGTACTAAACGGGAAAATATGCAAATGGTACAACTTCATTCGATTTAGAAACTCACCTTTATCGTGCCCGCTGCCAAAGAAGTTCCAGCGCATGGAGCACTCGGTTAGCCCGGGATAACGCGCCACAAAATACATGGCTTTAGCCCCTTTAAATTGGGCAGCACGACCATCGGAATAAACCCAATGTTCTGTAGGTTTAACACCTGAGGCAAGCATCCAATCCCAATGCAACAGGAGACAATGTTGAACAAACAAGCTATCATGATTTTTGTCATCAGATATGTAGTAATGTGTGTGTTTCACAATTTGACCTTCCTCACCATCTACCACAGGGGGTATTCTATAAAAGGTTATATGAACCAGTATAGTAATACTAGTGCTAAACCAATGCATGGATTGGACCTCATTCTGGATTGCAAAAGAGTAGTTCTCAGCAAAATCTATGTGTGAGATCAACACACCAACCGGAAGGTTCTCCATCATCTTCCTACACTCCCCATCCTGCCAATTAGCCACAAAGTTATGGGTTACAAAAGCACGTACCTTCGATCTTAAATAGGTCACTAACTCACCTGGCACGGTCTCTTTAAAGACCACTTGAATCCTTTTTTTTGCTGCCCAGATTCCTCATCAACTCCAAAACTTACTTTAGAAAAACATTTCCATTTTAACTTCTGGTCGCAGGAAAGGGACAACTCATGAGGACAGAAGTCGAATTTGCTCACTCCGCAGGCCTGGCAGGAACCCATCAAACACTCCAAACGATGCCACTTATCCAGTTCCCCTTTTGGGCACACACATGCCACCCACATGCTAGTTAGACTGTCATAGACATGTGAATGAGTTTTACAATCATTGGAATCAATACCACATACATCACATGCACACGTACATTGTATAGAAGTATGCATACAAGACTTTGAGTCCCTCATTGCAAACAAGGCTTGTTTCATCATATCCATCTCCACATGATAGATACAACAACAAGTATTCTGGTCATTTAAGGTTTTAACATACCATGGTTTTAAACACTCAAAAGCCCTTTGCTTGATTCTGCACTCAGGGTGGGCATCTCTGAACCCCAGAAAAAGTTCAGTCTTCCCAAAACAAACAAAAGAGAGTTAGAACAAAGTTAGTACCTCCAAGTGAGCGTACAACAAATACATATTCCACAACTGTACGTCATGTATACTAGTAAGGTATACATATTGTACAAAAGAGAAGCCCACGAGCTGCTGCCACGACTACAATAAACACCGACCTGTGATACTAAATTACTTATCGAAAGAGCCCAGTTCACTTTTCAGAATTGGAAATGCTCATAAAAAGAGAGATTTTAGTACAAATCACACTATCTATGAAATCCTAAACCAGAAACTCTTACCTGAGTGTGTGTGAGGTAGTGCGTTGCATGAACGACGTATTCGTTTGCACGAATACGTTTTCTTGGGACGTCCTTCTTGTTCGGTGAGACTCTTGTATGTTGAGTCCACCAGAGCATTACCTTCTCTTTCACGTAAGAAGACACACCTACTCTCTTTGCTCTCTCCAACAACTGAAACTGATTTGCCGGGTCCAAGCCAATCCTCCTACTAACAGCAGTATAAATATTCCTCGGATGAACTCCGAGCAGCCTCCCTAGAGCCCTTGATCCATCGCACCCTTCGCTCACGGCAGCATCAAGCAGAGCCCCCTTCCTAGCCAAGAATACCCTCGAGTTGGCATTCTTCACTAACTAGAGCTCAGTCCGAAAACACAAACGTCGACTTCGCTTCTTGAGGGTTGCTGTAGTACTCGGGAAATAGAGGCCACAAGCTGTTGTGGTTGAGGAGCTTCTCCATTACCGCACGCTTACAATCTAGCGTGTGGCACCTCCTCAACTTGTCGTTCATTGCACGGGCAAGCTTGTTCGACATTCGAGAGGCTGTTCTCTCTAGTATCCTAGCCGCATCTAAAGCAACATCACTTTCTTCTACTACGTCAACTTCTTCTACCACCCTCGCACGCCTCTTCCTCTGGCAAATACGGGCTTGCTCGTTTCAGGCGAGCCGCTTTTCTTCCGCTACAGCTGCCGCTGCGGCTACCGCTACAGCCCTAACTTGGGGTCCAGGACGAGAAATACCTAAACGGCGATCTCTCAATTTAGCGTTTCCCATCTCATCCAGTACACCAAAGCAATTAATAGCCAAAACATAACTCAATAATACAGATAAAAAGTAACAGGAAGTCAGGAATCACTACAACACAGAAGCACTCACACAAGGAGCAACAAATCCATCGCAAACTTGGATTTCGATCATCGCGCCACAAACGGGAAGACACGCCGCCGAATCCTCATGAAGATGGGCCAAATTGACAGAGTACAAGAACGGCGGTCGGAAAGCGACGGTAGTTAACTAGTTCACTGCAGCCGACTGCAGCCGATACCAACTCTGCATGTCAGTCAATTCAATGCAGCGAGCGATTATTTTAAGGTCCGAAATGGTACTCGTAGTACTACATTGTACCAGTTAGGGGATTGGAAAGATGTGCTCGAAAGCTCAAAGTCACTATGATTTCTAAAGAATTACCTCTCTACCACCCTTTTGTACTCCAGTTAGAGAGGATGTGCAAAAAAAAAAACAAGTTTGGATCATTTTTCACTAAATTCCGTTCAAAACCAATTTTAGCCTTTTGACCGTAAAAATTACCATGAGCGAAGAAGATCTACTCACATGCTTAGTGTGCTTTTGAAGGCTATATGCATGTATTTACATTATTCATGTGTGAATTTTTACTATCTTCCTTAATTCAAGGCAAACTTTGTACTTTTGTAATTTTTTGGCAGGCGCGAGTATACTTTGAAAAAGGTGTAAAAGTACAAATTTGTAAGTGTTCCCATTGAATTTTGAAGAGGAGTACAATGAAATCGTAATATTCATAAGTATTGACATCATCGCCTCAAATAAAATTAGTACTTAAAGATTGGGATCTAGCCTAAACTAGCCCTTGAAATTGGACGTTACTGTGGCATGAGCGTTGAGCGGTGAGCGGCGAGCGGTGAGCGCTGAATTTCAAATTTTTTAGCTAGGAAAAGTTATTAATAGTAAAAACATTACTAAAAATATTATTAAAAATTTAAAAAATGAATATTTTCAAGAATATTTTCAAGATTCTCACCTATTACCGTGGATCTGAGTACCTATAACCGTGGAATTTTTGGGCATATACTTTGGATTTTTTGTGGTGAAGACACGTTGTTCACAACAAATTGAACCGAGTTTGATCACTTGGACAATTCATCATATATCCAAAATTAGTGACGACTGTGACACGGAAAACATGGTATTCATATAAATATATTAATGTTTAGATATATCGTGTTACATAATTTTTATAGGTCTAGCCAATACGAAAAACTATAGAGAGTAAACTAGTAAATAAAGTGAATGGGGTGAACTAAGAAGTAACGTGGTCTAGTACCCCCCTCTCGAGAATTGTCTTGACCTCGTTGAAACTAAGGGTAGCCGCATGCATGAAGAGAGCCATTTCGACATCTAGTTTGCGATCGACTCTAGAATAAAGTAGAGATGCTTGCAGTTTTTATACGGGTTCCCACGTCTACCTAACTTAGCCATTGTCTCTTTGAATGCTGGGCAATTGCATTCCGGGAACGAGCTGATCGAGACTTGATAGATCGACTCGGTCGGAGGCGGTTTAGACTGCAACGTAACCACACACCCAAAACCGGGTTCGGGGATCATAGTCACCTTCAAAATGGTTGCCTTCATCTCCTTGGCAGAGTATATGTTCTTCATTTGCTTCGACGAGGCTGTCGGACATGAGCGACGGATGGTCTTGGAGTTTCGCGTCTTCGGAAAAACATCTGCGTTATCCGCATGCAGAACAACATGGACAAATCACGAGGTGGAGCACCATTCGTAAACGTTCGGTTTACAGGGACACGCTCCTTTTGAGGAAGTTGAAATCCGGCATTCTTCAATGCATCAATTTCACCACGCGTGAGATTGGTCCCGATTTTCACAGGCCAAACAAAAGGGATAGACGGTCGTTCATCCGTCTCGCTGAAGGGCTCAATCCACCTACGACGAAATCCCTTCACGCACCTCTCAATATCATCTGCACAGAAGAAGAACTCTTGTACCACCTTGCGGGGAGCTTTCTGAGGGTGGTTCCAAACTCTGGTGTAAGTTGGAGCTCGGGTGCTCCTCCCGTTTAGGACTATCCGGGCGGTACATTTCTTCCTAGTTACAGCCATCTGTGCCCAACATGCTTTAGCGGAATGCTTACCGACACGGGCAATATGCCATAGCTTCTCGTTCACTCGAGTCTCTTGCACGGCACTAACGCCATAAATATCAGACCCAGCGGAGCTCAAAGGTTGAGCAGGACTTTCCTCTACTTCATGTTCTTCACGAATTGTGCTCAAAGTATGAGCTCGTGCTCGAGTAACTCTAATTCCTACCTTAGGTCGGGAGAAGTTCACAGTGTCCGGTCTATGAGTTTCTTCTTCAGCACCAATGGGAACATCTGCCATTCGTTTCATGGAACCGAAAACCTCGGCTCCCCTCGTGATGTGCATCACGAGTGCGTAACTCTTCGGCTCCGGCATCTCGAGGACTCGCCTTGTTGAGGAGGAAGGATCTCGGTCAAAGGTGCGCACGTCGTTGGGCTGCTCAAGTCGAAGTTCCTCCCTCGACGGTCCAGAACCACCCGCTCCGCCTTTGAGGTACTGGTAATAAGCCACCACTTGCAAGAAGGCTCGAATGTAATCGTCCACGGCTGCAACGTACAGGTCTCCACCTTTGTTGCCCGAAGCTTGAAGCCATTTGTTGTGTACGGACTCGGCAAGATTGCAAGATGGCATCTCCGCTAACTCCTCTTGAGTGTATTGTTTTTCCTACGTTCAAGAACATCAAGTTTTGGTCACAGAGGATGAGAAAAGTCACAATACATTTGGGAGGTAGGGGGCTCCCTCGTACACAAGGGAGCCTCCTAAATATAGATTTTTTTTAAAAAAATTTAAAAAATTGAGTAAAAAAATTTACTTTTTACTGGAGTAGTAAAAGGCATAACTCATAGAATCACGTAAGGTTGAACTTACTAGCTCCATAAACCCCCCCCATTGGCGATATCGAAAATGCCAGAATGCGAGCCAAAACCCCAAATGTCTCACTCCATCCTCGGAAGCAGCGCGTGAAGACGTCCACCATGCTTTGATTCCCAAATAGCGTGTCTCAGCCTCTTCCATGGACGAGGCATTTTTATATTGAAGACACAAATGCTTGTGTTGGTCTTGTAGTTCATGGCGAATGTACTGCTTGGTGTGTTTCTCAAGCGACTGAGACCAATGGAAGAAGCACGTCCTCTCTTGTCCTTCCATGGGCACGGTAGGGTTGCCAGAACCGTATATGATCCGGACCGCATTCCAATTGGCTTGTGCACTATCAGCCATGAAACCTTGAAACTGAGGCTTAGGGACCCCATTTCTTGACATCACATGGTTCAGATTCTTCCAAAAAACAGTCTGAGCTTCTCTATCCTCGGACATAAAATCACAACAAGCAATTGTAAGTACTCGTTGGTAACTGGAGTCGTACACGTGGCACGCCATGGTCGTCCAGTGGATAACACGTTTGACGTGATCAAACATCATCCAAGCATGCTCTAGATCACCACCAGGTTGCATCCGCCGGACCAGGTCCACTCCACTAGCAGAGCCAACTTCTGACATCTTGAAAATGAAGACTTTGTCCAAGTCGTCTCCTTGCCCTGGAAACATGTTACGCTGAACAAAGGCCCAATTACTGAGCCCTCTGAGTTTGGTAATACCGTCCATGACTCCATAGCGCCTTAGATACCTGAACGTGTAGACACGGTTTCTAATACTTGGAGAGTTAAGGTCTTTACAACTATCGAACACAGGCTCTGGTTGTTTCAAAGATAGGTGGGTATGAGGCTCGTCCTCTTGACGTAAAAGGTAGTTTCATAGAAGGTCTCTGCTGGCCTCCATAACAATCTTAGAAACAGGAGCCTATGGATTGCGTTCGACATGTTCTTCAATCAACTCGTCAATCTTGCTCCGTGTACCTCTGTAGTCCCCAACCTTGACAGGGTGGTCGTGATTGCCGATATGAACGCACGCACGCTCTTGGTTTTCATCACCAAAAATATAATAGATCTTAGCTTTACAAGTGGCAACGCAAATAGGAGGTTCCTTACAAATCCTGCAGACGATCGTGGATGCGGAAAGAGGTGGTCCACCAACTCCAAATGGGTCTTTAGAGGATCCATCGAACTCAACTTCGTTCACCTCTGCCGCACGCTTAGGTCTCTGCAAGAATGGACAATTCTGATTGCGACACTGGACATGACCAACACAATTAGAAGATCTGAAAGTCAAGCTCATGGTGTTGGAGATGTTAGTGGTCATGGTTTTAGTCCATAAGTGTCCGTCGTAACGTTTATCCATTCCATCCATGGATTTTGCATTTTTGTTAGCGGCAGAGATAGAAGAACGGGTGGAAGAATGAAGAGAATGTCACCATTGAAAGATGGTGGTAAACTAACTACACGGACTCGTCTGGGATGTTAGCATAATCTAGTTTCTTCAGCATCGTCTTGCTACTGGGCATACTACCTAACTTGAGGAGGCAGGTGAGAATGTTTTTGGGTTTTGACGTTTGTGAGGAATGTTGTTGAGGGATAGGGGTAGACAATTGAGATGTAGTAGACGGGGATTGAAGCGGAAGAGGAGAACAATTACTTGGAACCGAAGTGTTGCGCTCGTCATCAGATGACTCAGTAAGGTCTATGCTAACACGTTCACATGGTTCGACCTTTATACGACGTAGAACGGGAGTGATCGTTGACAGAGTAGAGGAACTACGGGGGGTCAGTAGGACAGTTGAAGCAGCCATTATAGATTCTGACAATCCGTATAGGCGGTACTTGCCGGTATTAAGATCCCAGCTTTGCTTCTCATTCACAAGCACTGGACTAGGTTCAACAACCATGGAATACATGACGTTCAAGGTGATAGGGTCTACAACGTCCTTCTCTAACCACAAAGACGACGAATCGAACCCGAATCTAATTGATAACACTTGAGCAGTTACGCGAGCTACTCCTTGGGGGCCTGCTGGTATGCGTAGAGGAACTGGAGCACCGGGAGAGAGAATTTCGACAACGTTCGGACAAGTAAGCTCTGAAGACGAGGATGCCATGATGATAGAACGAGGTACGACAATAGTAGAAAGGAGAATGGAAGTCTTTATGCAGAGTATATGTATTTTGAATAGTTATTACCTCTAACCCTAGATTAGTATAAATAAAACCATTTGTATACTCCACCTCCAAAGGCTGACAGAGTAAGTTTGAAAGTTTGCTACATGACAAAAAGTAAGTCACATTGAGTTAGAAATAGCCTTATTTGGATTTTTGCAGATCACACAATGGTGTTATGTAAACGTGTAAAGGTGCGGCGGCCGTCATTGTCAGGTAGACGCGTAGATATTCTTAGTGCTTTAAGCGTAAGATAGAATTTAGAATCCTATGTTAAGCCATCCTATGTTAAGCCATTTGTATACTCCACCTGTAAAGGCTGACAGAGTAGGTTTAAAAGTTTGCTACATGACTAAAAGTAAGTCACATTGAGTTAGAATTAGCCTTATTTGGTTTTTTGCAGATCACACAATGGTGTTATGTAAACGTGTAAAGATGCGGCGACTGTCATTGTCAGGAAGACGCGTAGATATTCGTAGCGCTTTAAGCGTAAGATAGAATTTATAATCCTATGTTCAGCCGGTAACATAGAGGATGTCAGATGTTCAAGATTGGAATGACGGGTGCGCCGGCTGTAGATATATTTTATTATATTTTAAAATTGAATCTGAGTTCCGGGGACAAGGTATATAGTAAGAGTGGAGCAAGGAATCAAAATCATTTAATCTTGTTAGCTTAAGTAGTGGACATCGAGAGCTGTATTCTTGTTTTCTTGTGTTGTGTTCTCAGTTCTAGAGACTACATGAAGGACATAGTTGAAATACCTGAGAGTAGTGCAGACATTCAACAGAAACGGAAGAAGAAGAGAGGAGGTTTGAAGTTTAGTGGTTCTAAACAGCGCAGGCGGATGGCGTTGAGGCGGAAAGAGTCAATGTCTCAATCCAAATGCGATGGAACAAGAGAGGAGCGCGAACTTGAAGGGAATGCGGAGCGGCCGGAGCCAACCCCATTCCAACTGAGGTGTATTAGACGAGCCACTAACTTAGAGAGTGTTTCAGAGGTCGATGAGTATGAAAAAGTAGAGGAAGATTGCGAGAACACTATAGACGAGGTCTTCTCTACTGCTTCAAAGTATTGCACTTCCCAGAGTGATTCTCACCGCGCCGAGAATGACGATGAAGACGAAGGAGTTGATTCGGATGAATTGGTAATTTTTCAATTGCACATTAACTTCTCTATTTGCCTAATCTAAGTACTTGGAAATTTGGATAAAGAAAACTTGATACTTTCTTTCCACATCCTTGTAGATTGTATAAAATCAATTTTGTTAAGTAAATAGACCATATTCTCCATCTCCCTGTAGATAAACCCTTATGGTTGCTTCATAAAAATCATTTCATCTGAATCTCCATAAAGGTAAGAGTCACAAATCCAACAAACAAGATATGAATAATCTATAATCTAGTATATAAGCAGAGTGTAAAAGTGAACCGTTCTGCATTCTCTGAGGTGCCGAACAAATGAATATAAAGTAGCCTTCATACTCTTTCAGTAGTTCACAATCATTTAAACCAAAATTCTGTCCATTGATCACACAGACATCGATGCATACTGATACATCCATAGACTAGATTATGTACTTCAGTTTAGTACATCATAGACTACACTAAATTTGATAATTAGTGTTAGATTATTATAAGATTTGAAAATGATATAAGTTTTTACTTTTGTTTCTAAAAATTTACCATCGCAAACGGAGGTTCTCCAGAGCGTTCGGTAAGGTGCCTGGGGACATCCAACTGTGATCCTAGCATCTGAAACATAAGATGTGATAGTTACCTCTTTGACTTCCTCAACAGCGTAGTAGGCTTTCGTTGGGATACCAAGCTCTCTCGGCTGTACATCGATGATCACCAGGACTGGATTTGGACAATAACTGCATGAACAGCATCATAAGCACTTAGATACGTTAAATGATGCCAGTATGTACTACTGGAAATGAAACATGATTCCGACACAACAGCCCACAGTCAATGCCTCAACCCAAGATGCAGGAATCGGAACCTCTAAAGGACCAGATAGTCATGTTCTTCGAAGACTGTCAATACTTCCTCGGTGATAATTGCCGCATGTGTGCACAGGATCGAAGTTCATCTTAGTTGTATGTTTTCTTTCAATAGCATATTGCCAGCCGATGTGTTGCGGTTTAGGCCAATGAGAGGGGTCGGTCCCGAATCTGGCATGGTCGACTCTGGCTGCCAGCACGCCACCATCGCGCCGAGTCTGCCACCATCGCGCCGAGTCTGGCGCCGAGTCTGGTTGTGAATTTTCTCATCCCTCCACCACCGCGCCGCGGGCCATCGCGCCGAGTCTGGCTATGTCTTTCTCGTCGCTGCAGGAAGTCTTTTTTCTCCGTTTTTTTGTTTTCTTCCGTTCCAAGTTATCCTCACAGAAATGGCTGGGCAGATTGGAGGAGAGATTCACGTTGGAGAAGGAACCCGAGTCGGAGGGGAGATCACGATGTTGGAGCGCGGAAGGGAGGGTGCAGACGTCGACGTGGTGAGCATTCAGACAGAGTATTCGTTTTGGGAGCATTTAAGAACTTGTGGGAAAAGTTTGCCCATTTCGATTGAGGTAGGAAGGGAGAGTTTCCTCGCCGAATTGGAGACCGAGACAAACACACAAGAAGAGGTATGATCGACCTATTCATACCTTTCTACATTCTGATGAGCCTAAACCCTCATGAACTGCTCTACGTGATCATGTTCGTCGTGGTCCTGCTCAGTCTTCGTGATCCTGATCTTGGTAATCGTCGTGATCCTGTTCTTGGTAATCGTCGTGATCATGTTCTCTCCATGGCAGTTTAGAGGTTTGGGTTCTCCTCGGCAGTGGGTGTAGAGTATGTGGTTCATGCCGGTGCTGTTAACGTAGGAGTCCGCCGTGCCAATGATGCCGACGACCTTGCCGATCGAGGCGCTCTGGAAGCGACCACCCTTCGGTGTTCCGATTTCATAGCTCTTCTTGGTGGAGCAGAGGACGTCGTCGTTGATCGTTCCTTTGACCAGCAACGAGCGGTCGTAGTCGTTCGGGAATGAGTCCAAACCAATTTTCAAATATCACACTTTCTCTGCTTACCCTCGTAGGGGATGGGATAGAAATCCACGCACTCCCACAGGCCAGTACCGTTCACGTGGTGTAAGAAATGAGGGAGAACGTCCCACTTCGTGAAATCTGTGCTTGCATTCCTGTAACACAACGCCGTTCCCGTGCCGGAGCCTCCTGAGTGCTCTTTCGAGCCGATCAACATCATCCAGTAACCGTCGCTGTCCTTCCAGGCCGTCGTGGGATCGCGGAAGTCGAGTCGGTACACTCCCGCTGGTGGCCACAGAATCGGATTCTCCGATGCACTCATGTACCTTGGGGACAGAGGAGGCACAAACAAAGTTGCAAGATGAGCTGTGATCAGCACAAGGGACAGGCTGCAGGAGCTTTAGGCCACCCACCAGATATACATCTGAACGAGACATTTAATCCATTTTACAATGCCAGTGAATTTAGTGGAGCGTACGAGATACTTAAAACGATGCTCATGTCACCAGTGGCAGTGGTGCGGGTATTAGTATTTGTGACAACGCTTATATTAGGATATTTGATCACCAAATTAGCGCTGTACAAAGCGGAGAACGTGTTGACAAAGCCGTTTCCTCAATGGCGTCGCTCACTGATGCTACCAGTTCGTCTATTCGCTCGAGTCAACCTCTTTGCTTGTGGGTTCTAGTATTTCTGCCGCTACCTCGTGTACGAGGGATGCTTCGAGTCTGGTAAGATTCTATTTTTTGGTCAACCAGTTTCAACCAGTCGAAGACCAGTTCGAGGACTTCGTGATCAACCTGATCAAGTTAATCGTGTGTTACAGCGAATGAGGGGTGCCCTCGTGTACGAGGATGGGTATGATGTGGTCGTCATGTTTGATCTAAACTCCGGGTTCTATTATTTCTGCCGCTACCCTCGTGTACGAGGGAGGCTTAGAGTCTGTTAAATTTCGATCTTTTGTCAACCAGTTTCAACCAGACGAAAACCATTTCGAGGACTTCGTGATCAACTTGATCAAGTTAATCGTGTGTTACAGCGAATGAGAGTGCCCTCGTTTACGAGCAAGGGTATGCTGTGGTCGTCATGTTTGATCTGAACCCGGGTTCTAGAAATTCTACTTCTACCCTCGTGTACGAGGGAGGCTTGGAGTCTGTGAAATTTTGTTGATCTGGTCGTGAAATTTTGTGGTAACTTCGAGTGAAGGGGTGCCCTCGCGTACGAGTGTGGGATCAAATGGATGCTGCTATGTGGGAAATCAGAATTTGAGGGCTCCCTCGTGTACGAGGATGCCCACACATATGCTTGTAAATGTTTGTAAATTATGCTCTCAAAACCTTAAATCGTCTAAATTTAGGATATTCTTGTAGTTCTTTATGATTTAATTGACCATTCTTGCAAATTATTGTAGTTTTTGGTGCATTCATTTCGTTCCATTGTTTTTGAGGTAAGGTAGGCATTAAAATGTTTCTCTACTGAACCGATTTTGATTATACTACGTTTACAAAGAAGGATAGCAAATAGAGTTTCGACGGGTGCCTCGTGCACGAGGTTGGGTAAAGAATTTGGTTGTTTATCATATTTTTGTTTATTCATTTGATTACATTTTGGGAATGGGCATTGTGCTTAAGCATCTCACCACTTGTGGTAGGGATCCTCGTATACGAGGGTGGGAGGGAGTCTAAACCAGTTGGATCAAAAGTTTGTAAATGTTGGAAATCATTTGAAACAATGGGCTTTGGAATTGGGCATCACTCCACTTGTGGTAGGTACCCTCGTATACGAGGGTGGGCGTATACAGGAGAAAATTTCAGCCAACTTTGATCATTATAATCTCACAAATGAAGAAAATTCAACGATTCATATTTGAGATGTGAGTAGAATGTCAAGTTCAATTTGAGATCCTACGGTTAAATCTTCTAAATAATTCTTAGATTGGAATTTTTTAAGCCTAAAGTAGAAGAAGGTCAAATATTGTGTGTTAGATTGTTTTGCATCAAGAAAATTTTAGGGGCTAAACTAGTTATACTAAGAATTTGTAAATGAGGAAAATCGATTGAAATAATTGACATTAAATATCATAGGCTTGTATGGAAGTGGGTTTGCTAAACGGTTTATGGTTCAAGTAATGTGCATTTCAAATTGTCAAAGAAGGAACCTCAAACTCTTAATTGAAGCTCCATTATTCTATTCGATGCTTGTTGATTTGGGTAGCTGGCATGTTTGGACAAGTGGGTAAAATCAGGTTTTTCTTGAGCTCAACTACACTTACAATGTTTCTATAGTGGTTGAATGTTCCCTTGTCTGTAAAGGTGCCGGTAGTGTTTCAATCTTTGAGTCCTAAGAGAAAAGTTTAGTAGATATGTTACTCTTCATTCTTGAGCTCGAAATTCAACCATCTCTTTTTGTTTCAGTCTAAACATGTTTAATTTGTTCAGTGCCTTATTATTTTTTGCCAATGTGCACTCATGATTGTGACTAAACCGCTATATTTTTTTTGGGTGCAGGAGTTCTCTGCGGATAGCATGGAGCATGTTATTGAGTCTGACACTGATAGTAGTGATTTTGATGGAATAAGTCACGGTGTTCAAAATTGGATTGGAGACCGTACCGTTGTCTTAGGTTTACCTGCCACGATCGTTCTCATGGCTGAGCCCTCTAATGGGGATTCTTTTCCCCGTTCCAATGTTGTATCATCCAATATTGTTGACAAGGAGGCTCATGCTCTATACATGAGAGAATGGCGGCGTCATACACGTGAGAAGAGACTAGAAGCTCGAGATGCGGCCCGTTTAGCCCCTAGACGGTCTCCTAGGCTAGCAACTTTTACTTAACTTGATTCATGATTTGACTCTCCATTTTGTATTGTCTTTGACAATACAATGATTTATAATTTGTATTATCCATGGATGATAGTTTACTAATCATCATATTATTACTGTTATATATATATTGACATTTGTTGTTTGCATAAGTTTAATTTAGTGTTTTACCCTTTCAATTATCCAGCCAAGAGATGGCGATGACGATAATGAGAATGGCGAGCATACTCCCTTGAGTATTCCGGAGACCCAACCCATGGAAGAGGATCGCAGTCTGCCGAACGTCCCGACACCATCCACTCGACAAGACACCCCCCCGCGCCATCACGTAAGTGACATTGAGAATGGGGACGGGCCAGCGCTTACTCCGGATGAAGGGGCCCAAGCAGTGCTTCCTAGTGAGCATCTTGCTATTGTGCACGCATCGCACGCCCTTGGGCTTGCTTCACCGGAGAGAGCGCAACAAATGGACGGCCCGTCATCTCTTTCCGAGGATTCCGACGATGATGAGACCGCTAAACATCCTTCACATCTCAAGGATAAGGATATGAAGTTTAGCGAGCACGAGATTTGAGTTTGCACCACGACGGACTCCGTTAAGGCCATCAAAGGGATTCTCAACAAACCGGAAGATAAGTCCCGGTTTCGAATTCCTTTATGTCGCCTTCAATCTTACCCGGAGGTTAGACCTGTTCTTGAAGCCGACGTGCAGAGGCTTCAAAACGAGTTTGCCCGAGGTTATAGGGAGGGTGATCGCGTCATGTACGTCTCGTTATATGACGAGGATAGTCGGGATCTTCTTGTTTCCCCGGAGATTGTCAGCACTTGGGATGAACATTGGGTGAATGAAAATAGACGATTCGAGGACGACCTGTCTAGTGACGTCCACCTCCATCAATTTCAAGGCAAAATGTTTTTTGTCTATGAAGGGAATCATCGTTTGGCTGCATGGATGCGAGAGATTTCACCAAGATGATCCTTCTTGGAACATTCGGGTTGACTGCATCGTGCTTGATGCACGGGGAAGGAATGGCGTTCTCGTCAATGCCATGGCTGACGTCAATTGGTAAGTTGGTTGTCTTCCATGAAGTTCGATTTACAATTTTTTTCATTAAGCTTAACTTCTTACATCCTCATGCATATGGTTTGAATTGTAGGTCAACCGAGATCGACTTCGTGAAGAGTAGTCTTCCAGCGAAGTTACAACGAATTCGGACGTTCGGATCCATGAAACTTGAGGCTTTCAGGGACTTGATTTCAGAAGAGGCATATGTTTTTTGCCAAAAAGAGAAATCAAGGCGTACCACTTGGTATTCTCTGACAGTTGACGTATTCGTAGCATTCTTGTTCAAGGTAATAATTTTAAGTATTGATCTTCCAAATACTGCTTATGACTATCGTCAAATGTTATGTAATTTGTACTGTGTGATTTTCGTAACTCACAGAGAGAGGTTTCAAGACTCGGGCTCAAGACCTTGCTGCAAAGATTTACAAGGAGACCACTGCTAAAGAGAAGCAAACCGGACACGGGGTGTGGTTGGCTATGCATCATGCGCAACAAAAGACCATCAAGATCTTAAAGGGTCGAAATTTTGAGAAATTTATTTCGAGCACGGAGACATGGGTGAGGTTTTGAACTTGAGCGACACTAATTCCCGCATGGAACCTCAGGCTGTACGCATTATGCAGCATATTCGTAAGGTAAACCCATATTCTCATAATTTCATATTGTTTTCGATGTCCCTCTTTAATCGTGGTGATTTTATGACAATAATAATTGTTATACTTTATCGTCCAGGTTGGGAAAGGTCGTGATAAGCCCATTCAAAACATGACTATGAAGCCCAAACATCCCCGCATTGACCTAATCATCGCTGATGCACCTGAAAACCTTACGGTGCCTCTCATCGAACCACACGTTGTACCCATGTGGAACATGCGAGATGACGATTATTTCGATAACGTGTTCGCATTTGCTGATGCGAATCTAACGGATGATGGGGTTATACTTCTCATGCACCCAAGGGATAGGGCCATTGAACGAGAGTTGGACGAGTGCACGATAGTTACCATTCAAGATTGTTCGTGATCGGTGGGGTTATAACCCACTTCGTTTGACGTCCGCTGTTGCACTCTGAGTAACGGTAAATCTACAAAGATTTATATTTCTATATTGTTTTCTCCGTTCAATTTGATAGATTGTAATGTGGTTTTCTAATCGCCCGATTGGATTGTGTAGACTCAGAACTTCCACATCAAGGTCTTTGCAAGAAAGGATGCAAAGTTTGAAATAAAGAGATCGAATGGTCTATGGGGCACTCGACATTCTCCCGGACGACAATGACAACTTAACCAACTTCACCCACGCCGAAGACCAGATGTTACGCCCCGATGGGAAACCGTGGCGGTTCGCTCGGGAGAAGCATCCAGATTTCATCCAGTGTTTTATCGAGTGCTTGACCGACGAGAAAGACATCGTGTTTGATTGGAGTGTTTCTACAGGTATGTGGTTTATGTCAAGATTGAGGATAAATGTGATCAAGTGATTTATACTAACACTTGCTCGAATTGTTTTTGTACAGAGCTTCATTATCGCATGCAAACGAACGAATCGTTTTCTCATCGGCTTGGAGCGAGATGAGGAAATCTTCGCGACAGTCTTGAAACCGATGTTAGAGCAATCGCAAAGTCGGCTTGATGCAAGCTCATCCAGAGATCTTACAGAGGATGTGGAGCCTAGGAGGAAGAAACCTGGCAAGTACATGGGTGCGTTATATCTGCTCTTTGTATTTTAACTTTTATGACGCTTTTGTCAACGGGAATTTCTAAACTTCACTTTGGAATCTAGTCACGCAGGATTGACTCGAAGATTATCACTCCATTTGGATCTCATTCGGAGTCCTCCATCGCCATTTGCGCTTCCCTCGTATGCTGAGCGACTTGCCGAGCAGTGGGTGGCAGCTCCATCTCCTATTCGTGCTCAAGCCCAGCGACCAAAGTTTCCTCAGAGTGTATTGCGCTTCATAGATTTTGAAGCTGACCAATGTGATGAAGAATTTGACTCGCCCCACGATAGCGACCATTCTCTTGATTACTATTGAACTTAGCCTCCCTATAGCTTTTGGCAACAATATTCGATATTTTTGAATTCGTATGTTTTCAACTCATTTATGAGTTACTATTACTTATTTATATATCTTGGCGTATTGGTGTTATATTAAACCGTTTTAATTCTAATTACCATGTCTAAACCGCTCTAATATTTTTTTGATCACTGCAAATCAAATTTGTTGTTAGAGTGAGTCGTTGTATATAAAACTCAGTTTGTATTAAGTAAGTTTATGAGGTAATTGGGATTTTGAAACCATAATATGTAAATCGAACAATTTTTTTCTTAAAAAAAAAAATCTATTTTTAGGGGTTCCCTCGTGTACGAGGAAGCCCCATACTTCTGACAATTATGTCACCTTCTCTCGCCCTTCACGACTTTTACTTGAGCAAGAGAAACCCTAAACCACCTAAACCCCTAAAGTGATGACGTCTGTGATGACGTCAGCCCTAACCTATTGTATAGTGTACCTAAAAACCTAAACAAATGTGACTTAAGTCCACGGGTTTGGGAGCATTTACTTCTAAACCCTATACCAATATTTCAGTTTTATTTACCCTAAACCGTGGTAATAGGATACTTAATATTCGTAAACTCGGGGGGATTTTTTTGGAAATTTTCTCACCGCTCACCGCTCACCGCTCACGCCTGTGCATTCCCCCCTTGAAATTGGCTACCCCTGCAGAAGTGAATTTGAAACGTACTAAGTGTTCCACCTTAGTGTGCTTTCGCCCCTTGTATATTATGAGAATAAGTCTAGTCACATTTGTGCTGGAATCTTAATCGAATACAGTCACATGTTTTATTCCGGTGACTGTAAGTAGTCTTACTATTGACAACCTCTGATCAGTTGTTATCACATCTTGTCCGTTTTGTAACTAAGACTAGTCTATAGTCTGGTCGCACGACGACGCTTAATAGTCAGACTGCTAGATGACTAAACACAGTCACAGATACTAAAAAATGACTAAGACTCAGAAAATGGAATGAGTTACTTCCTAACTGTAGACCCGTATCATCGAAGTGGCGATGGGGGAACGCGGTCTATATCGCAACGACGCCTTCGGCCACAAAATTTCATGCACCCCCACCTCCTTTAGCAAAGTCTTTGGAGGAGTGCAATTCGTGTGTTGGTGATACAATGGGTACGAGTCGTCTAGACACTCGATAAGAAGGACCTTCTCAATGCCCTCCGGAATGGGCTGCCCATGGTGTTTGGCTCGAGGGCCTCCTAGATTGCGCACCTTCCCATTTCTGACATGCTTCACAATGTCGTTCTCCACGCCCATGATGTACACTAAGTCATGTAGAGCCAACACATGATCCTGCTCACATGCCTTAGCGATAACATTAGTCATAGTGTTCTGCTTCAAACTCAAGGTATGGCAGATTCAGTCATAGTGTTCTTCAGTGAACTGACGACCTCGTGCCTAATCCACTATCGGCTACGCACGTGCCCGAACGATCACCACCTAGACCTGCTGAGTCCTAGTCCTCTTGTAACTCCAGTGATTAGGATTAGTTGCATTTTTTATGACTAACAATTCGTGACTGAGGCTAGTTACATTTGCAATGAAATGTGATTAATTTTAGTCACATAATCTAAATTCTCTGACAACATGTTGTCACTTATTGATGCAAACCTACCTTTGGCGGATCGGTGGTTCTCCGGCTCGTCTTTGTTGTCGTTGCTGTTTTCTTCGTTGCCTTTGGAGGCGGATCCTTCGCACCAGACTTCTTTGGTGCATCCTTGTCTTCGGCATCAAACTCTGTGGTTGGCTCGTCCTCCTCCCCGTCTTCCTCCTCCTCGTCATCGTCATCCTCGTCCTCTTTGGCATGCTCTTCGTCTTCCACCTCCTCTTCCTCAGCTTTCCTCTCGTCCTTCTCCTCCTTCTTGGCTCAGGTCCTTGGATTTTTGAAGGCCGCCACCTTTGCACGCGTTCGAGTTGCAGGAGCAGCGGGGGCTACCAACGCCCGGATAGCCTGCGTCTTCTCGACAGGCAGCTTCGCCTTAATGGAGCCAAGAACCTCTGTTGGTTGTACACGTTTCTTGCTCCTCGTGCTTGGCTCAGCACCCGCCTTCGGTATTGCCGTGGCTGTGCCCTTCCCTGCGGAGGTCGTTGTGCCCTTCCTTGCCGATGAGGCTGTGCATTTCACTGCTGGACGTGTTGTGGTCTTCGCAGCTGTGGCCGTCGTGCCCTTTCCTGCTGTGCCCCCCTTCGCCGTAGCTTTCCCTTCTATCAACATAGCTTTCTTTTTAGCAGGTTTGGACGGGGACATTGATGGCAAAATAGTCTTCTTATTGGGTGCGTCCTCTTCTGTTAGCAGGCCTTTCTGTGGGTGCCTTGACTGTGGGCACGGCTTTCTCCATGGGGATGTTCGCCACTGCTGCTGTACCCGATGTGGCAAGCATAGCACTTGTTGTAGAGGTAAGGTCTGTTGCCGGTGCTGGTGTGACATGCGTAATCTCGCATGTCTCGGATTCTGCAATGCGCCTCTCTGCGATGCGTGTCTCTCCTTCGTGCGTAATGCAGATGAGGTCGTCAAGGTCAAGAGCCTTCCTCGTGCTCTTCATCGACGGTAAAGACTCCGTTGTGGCCGGTGTTTTCCCCTCGATTTCTGCCAAAAATCCCTCCTTCTCTAGTGAGAGAGCTAAATACGCAGTGCTCTTCTGTATAGTCTCCGCTGTCCGGCTTTTTCTTCGGGGTAGACTTCCAAGCTGCCTTTCCTTTACCCCTCTTCGGAGTCGATTCAGGGGTCGCCACTGCATTCTGTCCATGACCCCTTTTTGGGCTCCGTTCCGCGACCTCCTTTTCTTTCCCCTTCTTCGGAGTAGAAACATCGACCTCATGTCCTTTCGCCCTCTTCTTGGACTGGACATCCGGGAAATTTTCCACGACCTTCTTCCCTTCTGCAGGAAGTTCGGTGTCGTCCAACTCTGCGGATGCATCTATCAAAGACACCTGCACTCATTAAAACCCAGATTCAACCTCGGAGTCCGTAAGCATTTTTCTCCATTAACCTGAAGTCTAATAGTCTAACGCTGCGGGTCCGACACCTGACTTCTGTAAGTCATACAACCCAGAAAGTAGATGACTGATTCTAGTTATAAATTCAAAAAGCAAGACCGAAAATAGTCACCCACCAAGATATTGTGACACAAACTTGTCACAAAAATATGACTTATTCTAGTCGCATTCTAGATCATGAAGTCAAAATTGTCCCCCGCCGTAGATTTCGTGAGTGATTCTAGTGACTGAATTAGACGACTAGTTTTAGTCACTATTTTGTGACTGATTTTAAATTTTGCGACTGATTTTGATCACTGATTTTAGTCACTATGTTTCTAAGTGCCACTGATACTACGGACAACATCGTTAATGTTTAAGGCCGGTTTAGGGTTGATGGAGGTTAATGAGTTCATTACATTCTGCTCTGTTGGAATGTCTTCTCCGTCGTTGTCGGTGGTCGCCTCCCCGGCTATGGCAGCGGTTGCCACCTGCACTGCTTGGCCGGGCGGCAAAGCTCCAAAGCGAGCGGCAAACATGCCCACTAGTGACTGCATCAAAACCTCTAGGTTCTCAACTCGCGATCCCAAGGCGTCCCTCTTCCTTGAAGAAGGAGATTCGTCTTCAGGTTGCCATTCAGCTGCGGGTAATACGTTGGACACTGTCGACGAGTGATACTTTGGCTTCCTCGAGGATGCACCCTTTTCCCACTGTAATTCGGTCTCGAACTCCAAACGAAAGATCACGCTCCAGCTCTAGTGCCTGGAACAACGGCAGCTTTCGGAGCATTGAATTGAGTCAAACAACAGAACTAGAACAGTTCTGAAAAAATCTCAGAAGTCTGTACTTGCACGAAACAACATGCCAGCAGAAGTTACAGGACCTAGTCACACCTTGCGACTGTGTTCGTGACTAATACTGGTCACATTCAACACATGTGAGAGCAGACATAATAGAACCAAGGGGGTCTTCCGAGGCAAGAACGCAAAAAGACCTGCCAACGCAAGAAGACCTGCCAGCGCAAGAAGACCTGGAATACATTTGAAAAGCTGAGATAATTGTGCACAAAAATTTCTCACCAAATTATCACGCACCTCTCCTTCTGATCGGCCTGCGTGGCTCTTCTTCTGCACCTTGCTGCGGCAGGATTGCTACGGTGCGTGCAGTGAGCAGATTTCTATGAGCGGTGAGCAGGCTTTTATGATCGGTGAGCAGATTTTCCTGAGCGATTTTCCATTTTTAGAGGGAAGTTCTGACTGAGTTTGGGCCAAATTATTTGGACCACTTATGAGGGTCCTTCAATTTACTTAGAATAAAGTAGACGTTGCTCCAATTTGAGTGGATTATGTAACGATTTGATGACAAAGAGTTTTGGAGAAGGAGTGTGTATAACCGTGCTTTAGCCTATAGCCGTGAAATGTTACGGTTTTAAGTTGGAACATCCCTTACTATGTTTTCTGGAAATTAGGGCTGACGTCATATATATATCGTAAATAAGAAATTCAGGGCTGACTTCATTAATGTATAATATAATTTACGTAAAGGTGGGTCCCTAGAATCGCGACCTTAGTATTATGACTTGGGGCCCTGCTTCTCGATGAGCATCTCGGAGAGATGGAAGGTCTCGTAATGCTCCTTCACCTTCTCGATGAACTTACCTTCGTACTTCTCATCACAAATTGGAAGAAGCTTCTTCAGCTCCCGTTCTAAAGTACCTTTCTTGACTGTTACATGCTTGTGGATGTATTCGTTAATCCCGTGCCCTATCCATTCCTCCCTATTTGGAAACATCTTCTCAAAATTCTTTGCTACAGTATTAACAGCCTTTGATATATCACTCTGCATTTCACAAGAAAGGTGTATTAGTGGCGTTACAAAAGTATATGTTGGCAGGGACTCATATGTGATAACTAACCCGGTAAAGGAAGTTTGTAAGCCCAGGAATCGTAAGCGAAAACCAAGTCCGAACACTTTTGGTCTCTGCTTTGTTATAATCAGCCTCTGACACCAAGCCCTTGAAATATTCAAGAGGCTTTTTCCAACTGCATACAATTGATATATCTTATGCACAAGATTCTCCTTCACATGGCTGTTTTGATTGCGCCTGAAAATCCATCAACGACAAGCAATAAATGAGAAAACGGATTGAGTTAAATTTCAAATTGAAATGGTTGAAAGGATTATGAAGGTAGAAACTTACTGATTTATGTCATACAAGATCATAAGCGTGTCCATAACTCTACCCCTGACGTCCAGAATGATGTAATCAACGGAAAAATGCCACTCAATGTCATGAGCGTGCTTTCTGTTGATGATTGGTAGCCAAGCCTGCAACCGGTGATTACCATCCCAAACATCAAACACTTTGTTCGAGAACTGTTGCAAAACTGGACCATCTTTCAATTTCGCTTCAAACTCGTCGTTAACAGCATTCGAGTTGTCGCTCCACGACAGCATCTCCTTCTCAGTCACGTCATGGGACTTGGAGTTGTCGTCTTCTAATGCAACATAGAAGACAGTCGCGCCCTCAATGTATCCTTCATATTCAAATCAACTTTGAAGTAGTTCGATATCATTCTTCATTGCTGGTCTTACAGCTGTCAGTACCTTCAGCCTGCAAAGAGAAATGTTCAGAGGTGAATTTTGTTTGGGCTTCAAACGAAGCGCGTCTATCCAGGATCCAGTGTGAACAGCCTCCTGGCTTACAAGACTGTCTAATCTCTCCTCGACCTCAGCCTCTATCAAGGGAATACTATCGTGATCCACCAAACTCTCCTCAGCTGGTTGGGGTCCTTCATCGGGATGTCCACCCTCAACCACTATCTGTTCAAAAGAGCGCAACTCCTCAGCAGGCCGTCCGTGTTCAACGATGCTCTCCTTAGTGGGACCTTTGCCCTTATCCAGCCTCGAGGTCAATGACATCTTCGCTAGTCGATCAACATCGTCCACGTCATTTGTATGCGTTGATCGAGTTGAAGGTCGATTCTCAGGTGTCGGTGTGGCGAAGGTTGTGTTCTTCAAAGCCGACTCCCCTTCCAACTGACTAAACTCATCTGTTTGAACACAGAAACGGAAGAATAGTCAAGAAAACTTATACAAAAAAGGAGTTACAAATCTTATCCTATATTGTCTGCCTTCATTTGATGAAGCTCATTCCAGGGAGGGCAGACAATGGGAGCTGCTTCATAAGGTGATTAATAGTTCTTGGGCGCAATGTCAAAGTTGGGGTTTGATGTTGTCGCCTCGGTATGCTGTGTTGCGACGCGCCCTTCGCTTTGTCTCGACGCGTCCTTCGCTGCCTTCGACGGCTGGTAGGGGCATGGTAAAGCCCCAGCGTGGTAAAGTTCCTACGGGTCGCGGGACCTCATCAGGTGCCCGACCCCCCCACGCCAGCCGCGTGGGGGAGTAAGGATGCGGCCCAGAGCGGCGCTGGGGTCGGGGTAGGTGAGCGGGCCAGGGCCCCATCCGGCACCCGACCCCCACCTACATGGCCGATTATGGCTGGGAGGGGCGAACGTGTCCCCGAGGGGCGAACCCAGGCCTCTGGCGTTGAGGCTCCGCAGTGGGGCGAGTACGGGTCGCAAGACCCCATCGGCCACCCGACCCCCACCTGACTGCAACGCAGCCCTCACCTACCTCAAGCTGCGCCCACGCGCTGGGTTGCGGCAAATGAGGGTCCTTGGACACCAGCAAGCGCCAGACTCCTTCTCAGATTGCAAATTCACCTAGAAAAACTTCAAATTATTATTAGAACCGCAACAAATCCAATAGAAATACCCTATCGGGTACCCGATGAGAAATACAGATTAATAGTTCTCCATTTAATTTTGACATTTATAAATACAAGCACATTCAACAAAGGTTTTCGTTATCATATTTGAAGATTTAGCGAAAGTATTAGGCAAACTTACCTCGTTTGCATTGATGATCTTGTCCTAGCTATGAAGAAAAAATCAATCGAAAGTCTCCAACGGGTACGCGATGGGGTCAGAGTTGCCAAATAGTAGGCATGACAAGCGCGACAGAATACCATCGAGGAGATGTAAGATTCTTCTTCTTGACCCTGTCGGGTACCGGATGGGGTCTTAGGTGCCATTGGGTGTTGTGACTGGCGCTGCTTCAGTGGCGCTGCTTCAGTGCGCAAAACATCCATTTTATTCCCATTGAGTACCCGATGCAGTGTTTAGGGCTCCTCTGGAAGGCCTTGGTTACCATGTCAAAGTGGCAGAGAATTGGCTTCAATCGGTTCAACTCACTCTTTTGTGATGCGGTTTACATGATGCGGCATAAGTGAGTGTCAGAGGCTATGGTCCGGCACCGGATGGGGTAAGGGCTGTAAATCCAAGGCAACCACGCCGTAGATTATGTTGAGCCCATTCCAAAACGGTAAAGAACGTCATGATCGGACTTAAAACGGAGGAGTTATGGACGGATGAAGTTTTGAATTTCCAAACTTCATCTGCAGATGGCTCCGTCTTACGTCTAAATCGCAAACTTGAGGTGGTTTCGGAATCCTTGCGCTGTACCCTACAGCGTGGTTGAGATTTTTTTGCGTAATCGAGAGATCCTCTATGCGTCCACATGTGCAACTCCAAAGAAACGACTCTTGAATGAGGTGGAATTTGCTGATAAGGGTCCGTCCACGGTGTTGCCCGGGACCTGTGGATTCCGGAATGGTTTGATCCGCTGCGATCGGACACCCCATGGATGCGATATTGACGGATGAGGTTTTTGACAAACCATGGGGTTTTAATGGTTTAGTGCTTAGGGTCACACTATCACACTTGCAGTGCACGGAGCTACACCGGTGTTATTAGAGAGGGCTGCACCGGTCTTACAAGGATCATGGTCACACCAACACACCAATAGTGGACAGTGCTACAGCGGTGTTACAGGGCGGTTTACACTGTCAATACACCAAGGTGATGACAATTGCCATTTGCGACATGCAATCTGAGACTAAGGACGCACAATCATACCTTTGGAGGATGCTTAACGAAGTTATGGCGCGTCATGGTGTCGTCAATGTCAATTTCAAAGCTTTTATGGCTGACAGCGCTCAAGCCAACTGGAACGCTGTTCGAGAGATTTACGGGACGGGAGACAAGACTGTGCCCATGAAAGAGAAGGAGAGATCGTGTCTACTCCACTGGACAAAATGCATGCTTATAGTAACAAACTTATACGGAACTCCGGTGCTCCGCGATGAGCATAAGGGAATCTGTACACAGTATAAGGATGCAATCAATATGGACGAGGCCGAGACACGCTACCTTGCAATTCGATCGTGGTGGGTGTCAAGTGAAGCTGTTACAGATTCAAATTTGCCAGCCATGGATTCCTGGCTGGCGCGGTGGCATTTCCGTTACAGGCAATGGGGAGCCTTCATGGATCTCGTAAGCATGCTTTAACTTTTGTTTCTGTGATATGCTTAAATATTTCTCTCGACGTACCATCCACCACGGCACTTTCCATTCTTCTCATACCTCTATTCTGTGGACATGCCTCCCTTGTACCGCCACTCCCATAATTCATTTTCCTACACGATTCACATATTTTTGTACTCGCATTTGTTTAGATTTACGTAACAGTTGGTTTTCCATTTCCAACAGTCCAAATGACCTAATTTGACTTTGTGCAGGACCTTACTGATGAAGAGAAAGCTGAAATGCCAATGTGCAATTTGGCTGAAACCATCCACACTGCGTGGTCAAAACAGTCCGGTAAACACATTCAGGATATTTTAAAAACATCGATGGACGATTATGTCAGGGCATTCATGCAATGCATACGTTACAACGCTTTTCTACACGGTAACCGCGGTGGAACTGGACCGGACAAGGAGGTGCTGCTCTTCAGGCTCGCACATCGAAGTAGGAATCTGAATACAATGTACAAAGCCATGGAAGCCATCCCCAGTGCTAAGGACTTCCTGGTTGCGGACCCTAATTATGTTGGCGAGGAAGTTTTTGGATCAAGTGAAAGGCGTTTGGAAACGCAACCTGGTGCTGATGACGATTCCCATCGGTTCGACAAGGTTAACTTCTCTCAGCCAAAGCACTCCAAAAGGAGAACACGCTCTCAGGGATCTCCTTCTACTTCTATTCAATTAGATGACGAAGACGTGGATGATATTCCAGCGGCTGCGCCAGTTCCAACTGCACCCATTGTGCATGTCACTGAAGTCCAAGAAGATGATTGTGAGAAAGGAAAATTGCATAACCGTCGTGTTCCTGCAAATATCAATCCGACTTGTATTGGAAACCGGAGCACATCAAAGCAATGCCAACAGAAGATCAGTGGGCCAGCAGGCCCAGCACCTACATTCCATGGGACTCGTCACTATCGCCCGAAGAACCTCGACGTCAAGCAATTTTTCTACTTCTGTCCAGATGATCTGAACAGGTGTGCTAAAGGCCCCCGCAGAAGGTGGATTACGGATCTAATTCTTGATGTCCAAACGGTTTGGCTTGTTCGTAAAGGAACAAATCTATCTATGCGTGAGGTCTTGGCACTTCAACAAGCGGGATTCCAGCTACAACAAAAACGACCAATGCCGATGGAGCGTCAGTTTGGATATAACGTTGCCATTGCGGATCAAATTGAAAGCATCCCAATCCCAACACAACCAGATAAGTACATGACGGTGCGCAACGACAAATCCTGCAAGCATTTCGTCACTCGTAAGAACTCGGAGAAGCAGCTCGCAAGGTGGGAGTCGGCAACGCTTCTACACGCAGAGATGGCCCGGATCACCCTTATTCCTAACCCAGGTATCGGAGCAGTCATTGATTTGAAATCAACCAGCGGGTCAGAGGCAGCGGAGTACAAGCTTACGATAGGATCATTCTCTAGCTGCACTTGTATTGATTTCACAGATATGGCAGTGCACCACAAAGGGCGTGGAGGATGGTATAACTGCAAGCACCTATGCTACATTTTCCGCATGGTTTGTGGATTCCGACTCCAAGACGACCACCTCGTGACCGCCCCCACCTTAAGCTTCAACGAGATAAAGCGCGTACTGCTTGCAGGGATTTAGGATAAGATCTCGGTACGAAATTAGTAGTTCTTGTTCACGAAGGTCCACGTCAAAGCCTTTGGTGTCTAGACTACCAAAGTGGTTTAACCAACATCCCACTTTTAAAAGTAAATGTTGGACTTCAGATTTCCTTAATCATGAACATAGCTCACAAACATTTTGGATGCACCACCTTATCTTGAGTTTCGTTTTGTTGTTCAACTTCAACCCTCGCTCACTCTCACTTTCTTCACCCTCGCTCACTCTCACTTTGTTCACCCTCGCTCACTCTCACAGTCTCACTTTGTTCACCCTCTCTCACTCTCACTGTGTTCAACTTCTACCCTCGCTCTAACGACTAACGTCTCCGTGAGAAGCATGACCCCGTCACAGGTATCTTACCCCTTGCACACCCTCCTTGCATGTCACGGCGCACCATGTCTAGCACGACGGGCGCGCTTGTGTGTGGAACGCGCCCCCGCCTGCACAGTGCACTCGCCCCCGCGTGAAGTGAGGACGAGCCATACCATTCCAGTTCATCGGCGACCACCTCTACGGCCACAAACGATAAATTCTTCACACGGTCATGGGTTTATGCAATGAACCCACGACCCTATAGCCATCGCCTTCTATATTGATGATTTCGATGTACTCTGCTTAATTTCCACTCAAAAATCTGATCATTGCTCTTGAAAATCTGCCCATTGCTCGTGAAAAACTGCTCACCGCTCACCACTCACTGCTCACCGCACGCACCGACACCACCTTGCTTGCTGCGGCTCGCCTTCCGCGCCTCAGACTCCTTCTTCTTTCGGTCTTCGTTTATCAGTTTAGTCAAATTGTGTCGGAACGGAGGCGGACATCCGGGGGGGCACTGTCCACCTTTGAGGATTATCTGCTTGGTGTGGTACCGCTTCATCCGCAAGTGGTCCATCATGACCTTGTAGAAGCCTTCCTCCGATAGTCTTCCCAACCCCCCACGGTACTCGGTGATGGCATCGACTTGGGCTTTAATATCCAAGAGCATTGCCTAGTCGTGAAGTTTGTAGTTGTCGATGCTGAAGTCGATGTTCTTGCTCTATCCTCGCAGAGTTGTAAAAAACTTTGACTGGTGCAGCCTTATGGGATTGTTTGTCGCATCCACCTCGACCCAGATGCGCTTGCCGGACTCTGTCGGCTTCACCTCGGCCCTCGCCCCACCCTTCCTCTTCTTGTCTCGGTCGTAGCCTGCAGACCCTCCGGATGAGGATGCCATGAAGGCATTAGGACCTCGCATCTTCAAGACCTCGAGGTCCTTCTTCGCAAGCTCCCTCTCAACCTCCAAAATTGCCAGTGCATGAGCATCTGCTGTAGGGGGCTCCTGGTCTTGGTCGTCCTCCTCTGCCACATCTTCGTCTCCCGACATCTGAGAAATGTCTTCAGTTCCGTATATGTCCTCGTCTGAGTACATCTCCTCGTCCTGTAGCTCTTCCGACATCTCGATAGACGTCCTTCTTGTTTGTGGCTTAGAAGCCGATGGTGGTTGAGGTGGTCTTCTAGGCTGTACACTCAGAAGCTTGCCGGAACGGTCCCGCTCAACAATCCCCCACTCCCGCATTTTACAGGATCTTTGTTTGCCCTGCATCACAACGTTGTGCAGACAACATGAATTACAACATGTATTTCAGCAAAACAACATGCCAGCAAAAGTTAGAGGACCTAGTCACACTGCGCGACTTTGTTTATGACTAATACTAGTCACATTCAAAACAGGTGAGCAGAAGTGACACGACCTAGTCACACTGCGCGACTATGTGTGTGACTCATTTTAGTCACATTCAAAACAGGTGAGTAGAAGTGAAAGGTGAGCAAAATTAGTCAGAGTGTGCACTCACCCTGGGTTGTTAAGAGGCTGCTGAAGCCCGATGCAACTCCTCTTCCGCCTCCTGATCGCTCTTTACCAACTGAGCTCCCCTACGCGGGGCTGAAACATCCCTGCTATCCTCAAACAACCCTGTTAGTAGCGTCGACGCGGAAGCGAGGACCTCGGTTGTTATTTGCGAAAAGGTCGCAATTGTGCAGAAAACATCACGAATGCCATCGTCACTTAAATTTGCTACTCGTTGCACGACATCTGCTACAGCGTTTGCTGCGGATGGTGAAGGAATGGGAGAGGATGGCGGGGATACAAACCTCCCTGTCGCCTTTTGTTGTCGCGTCACTCGCTTGGAGGGGGGGTAAGACAGGGACAGTGCACGCTTCTTCCCCACTAACTTCGATGCACGTTTGCGTGGAGGTGATGCTGCCTCTTCCTCACTCACAATCGATGGCTCCACAACATTAGCAACAGGGGTGAGACTTGGCAATCCCAACTCCTGCAGTTTTGCACGATTGATCGCCAAATTCTTCAACTTATTGATTTCAATTTGCACCAGCGGTGCGTCCTCTTCAGCTGCTAGACTCTTCTTCGCAATTTCAGCCATAGCCGCGATCGCCCTCCTTAGACAGTCACATCAACATCAATTTGGAGAAATGATTGTGAAAAGTTGGACCGCCGTTGTAGACCCCTTTTAACTCCGCTGCCATTAGTGCTAATTACGGTTGCCACCGCCATTAATGCTGCAATAATAGCGCGAGGCAGCCCATACAGCGTGACTTGTCACAGTCAAAAATACTCGATGACACTCATTGCACTCACAAAATACTCGAGGTGACTCTACCCAATCACAGGTACTCATTGGCCTAAATTCACTGAATTCATTGCGTCGAATGATGATGGTGGATTTGAACACCCGTTTCAGCATAGAGTATCAAGTCTCCAATTTATTGCCTAATTTGGAGTCTAAAGTTCCAAATCATACCCTGATTGTCTTCCATTTGAGCTATTGGATGTTGTCCACATACTTCTAAATTGCAGGTACGTACTGGATCGAGGCATGCCGATGACATGTGAGGAAAACTTATCATGAATTGTGCAATACATTAGACTTGATCTGACGAATTTTGTTATTCTGATACCCCTCACACTTGCAGATCAACAGTACTGCGCGAAGGTATTCACAGTCTCCAACCTCCCTCCCTCTGTCACTTTTGGAGTTTAACTGTACAGTTTACAGTTACATGAACGATAAAGTTTATGTCGATGAGATCAAATTAGATGTTGTCATATTTTGTTGATAATGTGATTTGTATGCGTGATCGAGCACATCTCAAGGCTCGAAGCCACTTTCAATGGATGCTGCATCTCAGCAATTACTCCGTGACCTACGGTTGTGGGAGATCGAAGAACAAATTGCCGACAGGCGGGCATTGACAAGGTACCCCTGTCCGTGTCGGATGTGCATGGGAGGCAAGGTCCTTCTTCGACGGAGCCTTCAGGTTCACCTACGCAAGTTTGGCCGTGATCCAAACTTCACCAAGTCTATTTTGGTAAGCATCCATCTCTCATGCACGTACACATCATTTCTGCTCCAATATTTGCTGAAATCGTCGCCTTCTAGAATTCGAGGCGGCCCTTTGTACAGGCAGCAACCATGGCCTCATTGCGAGCCTTCCTCGGTACAGCAAGACCCCGCCCATCACTCGCTACTTCCGACCATGAGTCAAACATGATTGTGAAAGGAGAGTACGGGCAGTGGAGGCCCGGCCCCATTCCAAAGCTCCGCAAATTTATTTTTTGGGGTAGAGCCTCGGAAGTGAAAGTGTCACAATTTTTGTTTATGGGATGGGGTTTATTTGTTTAGAGGCAGCGAAGGCTGGAGATGAGCTTCTACCATTTGTCGGCCCAGAATTAGATGCACAAGAATTCCGAATAGCTCATTGTACCTCTCCACGTTTCCGGCGATACGCGCTTGCTACAACCGAAGAAATGTTCCTGAATGGGGATGTCGAACTCGGGAATGTTGCTGGATTTATAAATAGCAGCGAGGGGCGATCGGAAATCCAAAACCGCCAGTGGGATTTCGTGCCTCTCCCGGCGCTTTGGAACCAGAGCTATCATGGTTACGTAATTACGATAGCATTAAGGAATATAGTTCCAGGGGACGAGTTGTTTGCAGAATACAGGGTCGGGAAGTAAATATTTGTCTGTACACATGTTGCCGTTAAGACAAGCACTAACGCTTTGGAATGCTTGACCAATCATTGTTAAATAATGACTAGTTCTAGTCACATATTTGTGATAAGTCACTCCTCATAGTCGCCGAGTTTGATTCTCCTCAATACTATGACTACACTCTGTCATATCTATGAAAACAATGACTGATTCTAGTTTCAAGTCGTAAACTTCATTACTGTCTTGGATCCATTGTGATTGAAAATAGCTGGTTTCTCTACTCAGGATTGTTATGACGATCCGGACCATCCTCCTGAGGCCGAGGCTGCAACAGCAATCGACGACCCTGCAGATGTCCTCCGCGGCCCTGCACCTATGATCCACAACCCTCCTCATGATGATTGTATAGAGGACTCGGAAGCTAGATTTGAGAACCCCCCTCCTGAGGCCGGGCCATCCAATGCAGCTGCCGCAGTACCCGAAGTGGATCTGATGCACATGATCACAGAGTGTTTTCAAAGATACGACTCACTTGCCGATGATTTATTGAACGACCTAGTCGGGTCGGTGCAGGAAGAGGAAGCGGCAGCAATTGGAGCCGAGTTTGAAGATGAACTAGATGAGGACTTTATGGCAGGAGCACAATCACCCCTATATCCAGGTTCATCGACGACATCACTACTTGCCACTTAATTGTTGCCGAACCTCTCTACTGCGTTTGGCATTTCAGCGAGCTGTACAAACAAGATACTTGTGCTACTAAAGGAGCTCCTTCCTCGAGGTAACACCCTACCAGAGTCTCTGTATGCAGGTACCCGGATGATGCGCAAGATGGGGTTGACATATGCTTTGATTCATGCTTGCACAAATAGGTGTGTGCTATTTCGTAGTGAACTAGCAGCAGCAACACACTGTCCCGTCTGCCAATCACCACGTTACATTCCAGGCTCAAAGCAGAGACCCAACAAGATCCTTCGTCACTTTCCTTTGATTCCAAGGCTACGCAGGCTGTATCGCTGCAAACAATTGGCAACCATGTGCACTTGGCACACATCAAGGCCAACACAACCAGAGAAGATGGAGTGTGTTCCAGATTCTCCGGCATGGAGGCACGTAAATACATTATTCCCAGACATAGCCGGTGAAGGCTGCAACATTAGGCTGGGTTTGGCACTAGATGGGGTCCACCCCTACTCCAATCTCTCCCTCAACCATTCCACCTGGCCAATCGTTCTCTTGAACTACAACTTGCCTCCTTGGCTTGTGACAAAGACATTCTTTATCATGATGGTTTTGATCATCCCAGGAAAGGAGAGTGTCACGGCGAACAACATTGACGTGTACTTGGCGCCTTTGCTAGAAGAGTTGCTACAGCTGTGGGCTGGTGTGCAGGCATTCGACGCTTCGGCTCCTCTTGAACACATTTTGTTCACCCTGAAGGCCATACTCCTCTGGTGCATTCACGACTTTTCTGCGTATGGCCTCGTATCAGGGGAAGTTACGAAAGGGTATCGAGGATGCCGTGAATGTGGTTCATATGTGTCAAGTAGAAGGTCCTCCGCACTCGGGAAAAATTTGTATATGGGACACCGGCGATATGCTGCACCCAATCATTCCTATCGGAGACAGAAAGCAGCATTTGATAGAAAATCGGAGACAAGACCCCCCCCTCCACAGTTCACAGCAAGGGAGATTCTGCAGTTTGGTCGGGACAGGGAGGCTTGGACGGCCACAACAATCCAGCGGAGGGGAGTTCGGCATGCAGACGATCCTGTGCAAGTTTCTGACGTGAAGCGAACGAGCAATCTCTACAGACTGCCGTATTGGGAGGTGAGCACAGTGTTGTGCTTTAGAATGCGTTACACTCTATCATGGCCATGCATCCATCGGGTTCTATTTTTACGTGCCGATTGTCTAACACATGCTGTGGGCTGCTGTATTTCAGTCCTTGATGATACGACATCTGCTGGACCCGATGCACTGCGAGAAGAATATTACGGAGAATGTGTTGCGAACCATCTGGAAGCAGAAAGATACATTGAAATCGCGGCTGGACTTACAGGAAGCCAAAATTTCGCCACATCTGCATCCACTACCAGGAAGGAAGCCAGGATCGATGATTCTACCGAAGGCACCCTATGTTCTGTCTGAGACAGAAAAGAAGGAGTTTGCGGACACCCTGCAGAAGCTACGACCTCCATCATCGTAAGTAGGAAGTCTTCGATCGATGGTGACAACGGACGGGGACCTTAGAGGTCTAAAGTCGCATGACTACCACGTTTTGATGCAGCAGCTATTGCCGCTCTGCATTCGGACGCTCCTCGATCCAACTGTCAGGGTGGCTATCATCCGACTGAGCCGCTTGTTCTAGCGGCTATGTGCAAAGACTGTTGCATTGTCGACCCTTGACGCCCTGTACGATGAGAGCATAGTGACAATGTGCATGATGGGGAAGGTTTTTCCTCCTTCCTTCTTCGAAGTTATGTCACATTTACCTATCCATCTAGTGCAGCAATTGCGGATTTGCGGCCCTGTGCACAACCGGTGGATGTACCCAATCGAACGGTTCCTGAAGACACTCAAGGGCTATGTCAAGCAACGCGCTAGGCCAGAGGGATCCATGGCGCGAGGCTACATACAGACTGAGACTATGGGATTCTGCACCCAGTACTTGCAGGGCTGCACTCTTAGCGAGAGACGAATCTGGGATGGTAACCAAGAACCCAAGGTCAGCGGCGAGGTTATAAGCAGCAAAGGACGTCCCTGAAAGTTAACCATTGCGTTACAAGCATGGATTCACCACAGAGGGTCAGTAGATAAGGTAATTGAAGGCGTAGGAAGAATGCCACTTTCACATTGGCGACCATGCTTATTTTTGGACCATGTGGCTCTTGCTGCACACGCCAAAACACTACGACCGTGATTGTGTTGAAGCGGTGATAGGCATAGTGACCATATCGGGAGCGGCCAGGAGGACTTGTGGAATCGGACACCTGTCTACTAAGTTTAGGCAGTTGGAGGCCAAAAAGTTGATACTGGACGTGGAGGTCTACACGAAGAGTTGAGGATAGCTCTGCAACGGAAAGGGGGACCGATGGTTGCCTATTACTTTGGTAAGCTTTCATCTCTCACTCATTAATTTTGGATATTCTGCTAAGCAGGATTAGAAAAAGTTAAAAGGCATCCAAGGAAAGAACAAAAATATAAATATACAAATATTAGAGTTGGAAGAATTAGGGCTGAAACCACCAGTGAACTAACCACCAACACTGATAGTAAAAACTAGGGAAGCATAGGAATGTACCTAGAGACACTTGTAAGACTGAATTGCACTAGAATCTTGCAAGACTCCTAGACTTAAAACAACCTTAAAAACCTAATAGGAAGTACGTCGGGTCCATACGCCGGGTCCTGCACTCTCACACCGTTCCGTCGAAAGGGCAATCGCTGTTTCTCAGGCTCGCTGGTACCTAATCGAGAGCGCTAAAGCCATCGGCATCACTTATGCAAGCACCTCCAGTGATAGCTCATGGAAGCCAGCGCTCAACCACCGGCATTGCTGTCGGAACCCATTTTCTTGATTGAATACTTCATAAGCGTAATGCGCATTAAGAAGAAGTATAGAGTCTAGAATCCGACCTAAGTATGTGCCAGGCCGTATACTATAAGGCAATTACGTTTTTACAAATAAGTGTTATAGTTAAAATCTAGTTTGTGATAATAAGGACGGATTTGCGAATCCGTACTCTGCTACCGTACGGCTAGGAAGGACTGTCAGAAGCCGGACAAGGGTTTTAAGTACGGCGGCCAAAGGACGAAGTCGCCGGAATACAACAATGACGGAAATGGCGAATGACAGCTCTGTACCAGACCAAGGTATGATGGCCGGATTCAAATCCGTCCTCGAGAGGATCAAGGCCTTCCCAGACACACCAGCACAGACCCCGGTCGCTCGTCCTCTTCTAGTGGATACGCATCCATATGAAAGCGACGAGAAGTACGAGGTGGCAATACAGACTTGGAATCCGGATTGAGAATCCGATCTAGAATTAGAAAGCCGGAAACGAATGTGGCCTAGAATTAGGAAGCCGGATTAGAATCCGGCCTAGGTTTGAGAAGCCGGATTAGAATCCAGCCTAGGTTTTGAGAAGCCGGATTAGAATCCGGCCTAGGTTTGAGAAGCCGGATTAGAATCCGGCCTAGGGTTAGAAATTCGAACTATGGCAGTAGGTAGGATCTTTTTGGAAAAGCGAGCCGCTTTCCGTAGTGTAGGCCTAGTAGGGCGGCCGCCGCTAAGTTTTTAGGTTTCTAAGTCGTTGACTTAGAAGTACTTATAGGTGGAAGTTTGGCCACCTAAAACATTCCTTGCTTGAGTGTTAATTGAACCTTCTTATGCGCATATTCGATGTGATCATTTCCATGTCTCTTTTTCAGCTGAGTGCTTGGAAAGCCGGATCTACTTTTGTGTGTTGTGAGTTGGGAGTTAGGAATCCGGATTCTTTGCTAGATCGTTTCTGTGGAGTTGAAGTCGAGTTGGGCGTATTCTTGAGTGCCTTGTGTCTTGAACTGGTCTAGGTGTCTGAGAGAGGGAAACTGCTGTGGTAAACACTTATGGTCTGGGAGGGTCTGGGAGTAGAGTGTGCGAGGCCGGATTCCAATCCGACCTCCGGCTGCCACAGACTTGGGTTCCTCTATAGTCTCGGAAGACGGATCAAGCACAGTACGTGACCAGAATACGTGTAGACGTCTTCTAGCCGGATTCGGAGCTCTTGGAGTCTGTCATTGTAGTAAGTGTGATAGGGTAACCAGGACGGCCTGCGTGACCTGCTAGTTCGGACGGCTAGGACGGATTAGTTGTAAGGACGTAATGTGTGCCTTAGTATGTGTGTGTGTGTAAAGAGTCTAAATGTGGAAGTTTCCGCCACGGTAAACATAAGGGAAAGAGTCTTTGTGCATCCCCTCTTGCAAAGGGATACCCTTGCCATGCAAGGTTAAAATATAAGTTGGGACTAAAAACGTTTGTGGGTTTTGGTTGTTTTAGCACTACTTGTCTTGGTCACTTCACAGAATCCCTGGAACAATACACGAGTCACCTGAACACGGGTTTTACACCAATAAACGTGTAAGGGAAGATAAAGTGAATACATGGCAACCGACAATTGCCATCGCTAACGCAGCTCCGCCGTTGCGCACCTCCACCGACCAGCAACCAGGTCCTTGGCTCAACCCTTATTTTAAATTTCTTAAATCTCGCACAATATCCTGTTGCGCTGCCAGAGCCCATCGTCGGCAGAGCCCTCCGCCAAGCCGCGCCGCGACCGACTTCGGTCGGGATTTTGCCATCAGAGGCCAGCTCTGCCGTGCTAGAATCGCACCGCTACCAACGCGGATGAGGGCTGCACCACCGACATCTGAACCGCAAGTAGATTGTTTTTGTGCGGTTGTAATCGAATTTTCTTTGTTGGAGCAAACGTTCCACATTTCGGTAAGTCGGGGTATTTACAGGGCAATTGACTGCAAACGGTAGGTCGATGCATGCGATGTTTCCGTATCCGACCGCCGACGCCTCTGAAGAGTTTTGCACAGCCGCAGTGATTGCAGTGGATGATGACCTCCGTGTTGGTGTTACCTTCACTTCACGCTTCCCCGCAAAGAAATCTTGGCAAGCAAAATTGCTCGTCCTGCCATAACCATCCATCCACATTCTAATCAGACCCCCACACAAAGTATGACCGGGGAATGGTGATCCGGAGTGGACCAATTGTAAGTGGATATTGCACCTTGGATTGGCCATAAACTGTGCGATACTGTTGACTTCATTGTAGGTCAAGATATGACATAGCAAAATGACAAACCGGACCACAAGAAAGTGGAAGCAATCAAGAAGGGGAGTCAACCTACTTCACAAAAGGAAGTGATGTCATTGCTTGGGTTGGCCTATTATCATGGGAGGTTCATAAAGAACTTCTCCAAGATTGCTAAGCCCATGTCCGGTTTGTTTAAGAAAAACTTGGCCTTGGATGGGACCGATTCATGTGTGCAAGCATTTCAAAAAAAAAAACTCAAGGAGAAGCTCTCCTCCCCGCCGGTATTGAAGTTCCCGGAGTTTGATAAGCCTTTTGAGGTGCACACCGATGCAAGTGACTTTGCTATCGGGGGAGTGCTCATGTAAGAAGGAAGGCCAATTGCATTTGAGAGCAAGAAATTGGATGGCACTGAAATCAATTGGCCAACGTATGAAAAGGAGATGTTTGGCATGGTGCATGGTTTGAAGACATGGCAACATTACCTTGATCTCTATGAGACCAAGATATTCACCAATAATGTTTCATTGAAGTACTTTGAAACATAAACCAAAGTTACACCCAAGTTACCTTAGTCCTTATAAATGTGGAGTTGATTCACAAGCCGGGCCGAGTGAAAGGGCGCCGGATGCACTAGGTTGGAAGGTGAACATAAGTCAAATACCACGCAAGTCTTGAGGGTGATGTATGCGGGAGAAGGTGATTTGGAAAAACGGATAAGAGGGGCCTATGTGAAAGACCCCGAGGCTTAAAAGTTCTTAAGTGAACTTAGGTGTGGCATGAAGCCCAAAGGTATCCGGCTTCATCAATGTATGATCAAGTTAAAGCAAAATAGGGTGTGTGTTCCAAAGGGCATGTGGAAGTTGAGTGTGCTCAAGGAGGAGCATGACAACCGCTTGGCCGGGCATAGGGGGGAGAAGTCCACCATATGTTTGGTTTCAAAGAGGTTCTATTGGCCCGAAATGAAGGAACACATTGCCCATTATGTGAAGACTTGTATCACTTGAATGTGAAGCCAACCGGGCGTCATATCAAAAGCAAGTGGGTTTGTTACGGCCTTTGCCTATCCGGGATGGTCCATGGCAGTGTGTCTCCATGGATTTTATTACAAGCCTTCCGGAGTCACGAGGAAGTGACGCCATCTTTGTGGTGGTGGATAGCTTTTGTAAGTTGGCAAGGATGGAGCCAACAAAAGGAATGGCGACCGCCTTTGACAAGGTGGTGCTCTTTTTCAACGTTTGGTGGCGGCATCATGGGTTGCCAAAGACCAAAGTCATTGGAGTGATTACCTGAGTTAGACGGTTGGTAGCCATAATGCATTGAAGCATGGTGCTATGAGTCAATCGCCGCCCAAGGTGGCTTATGTGTGAAGCCACTTATGCCTAACGAGCTAGTTTTTGAAGGGATTGCAATCGGAGATGGAACAAAGCCAAGGTGCAAAAGACTTGGTAGCCATGTGATAGCAACTTATTGAAAAGGACCAAGAAAAACCTAGACAAGGCCCGAAGAGGTATATGAAACAAGTTAAGAAAGGGCGGCGCCATGAGGAGTATGAGGAGGGCTAAAAGGTGTGGTAGAATGTGAAGAACTTCACCTTACCGGATGGCTTGACTCCCATATCCATGGCAAAGTATGTGAGTCCATTTGTCATTGCAAAACGGTTGTTTGAGGATGTGTATAAGTTGGACTTACCACCGGAGACCATGATTCATCCCACCTTCCATGTCTCATTGCTCAAGCCATATCACAAAGATAAGGTGAGGCCGGAACGCAAGCAAGTGTTGCGGCCTCCACCCGAACTACTTGATGATCACTTGGAGTTTGGAGTAAAAGGCATTATGAATTGACGGATCACCAAGAAAAAGGGCAAAGAATACTTGGTGAAGAGGTGGGGGTACCATGAGAAGGAAACAACATGGGTTGAGGGCAAGTACATGGCCAATGCAAACGAGATGGCGGAAAGGTATGAAAGCCAACGGAGATCCAAGACACCGAGAAAGCATTGATGAGGACATCAACCTTTGAAGTGGGGTGAATCACCACACTTGTGTATACTTCGCCTAAGTTTTGTCTAGCACTTGGTACAAATGGTGCAAATGGCGCATGTTGTAATACTTGGTTGACAATTAAGTTGCTGGCAAGTTCCTTGATTGCATGTTGGAAGTGAGATGAGTCCTAATCTCATTTTGGATTGCTAGGCTGGTTAGAAGAGGTTGAAGGATACGCGAAGCCAATACTTGGAATGCTGCAAAATAGGGACCTTGGCTTGGGAGTAGTGAGTGGGTGAACCTCCACGACTCTTAAGCTTAGGACTTGCTCGGGCGGGAGCGAGGTAGTGGCACGGGCTCATGAAAGTGCCCTTTGCGGGTTGACCATTGTCAACGCATGGCTTGATCACCCATGTCTTGGTAGAGTGAAGCAAAGGCTAGGTCGGGCGGGACTTAGCATTACCCCTAGGCGAGCAAAGTTCACCACTTGAGAGCCTAAGTGTTTGAAAAGAGGGCTTGGTGTTGTGACCAAGAAAGTGTTGGTTAGCCTTGAATTCAATCCTAAGTCATGTGAGTATGATGGGCTAGTTGAGCCTAACTTGGGGCCATTGGGGGCATTCCAAGTGAGTCGCAAAGTGGATAGGTCTAGTTTATGTGGGTCCTTCCAAGGAAAGTCCTTGGGTGGAAAGGACTTTAGACCGATCGGGTGCCACCTTTGAGACTTAGCCATTTTCCAAGTAAAAGGATGCTTGGAGCATTGCGGGGCTAGCTACCCTGGAACGCAATGCAAGTGCCAAGGAGGAGGCTACCTCAAGAACTTGGTACTGCCGACAAGAAAGATTGTGGATGAGGGCATCAACGCTGTTCGGTGGGGGTGAGTGTCACATCCCTTTCCAAAGGATGCCCGAACACCGTGGTGAGCCACGAGGACCCCGCGAGTGATGCCCCGGGCTTGGCAAGAGACAAGGTGAGGTGACCAAGGAGAGTCCCGAGCAAACAGCACGCAATAGCGTCGTGCTCGGGACAAACTTGGTGGTGTGCCTTACATGGTTGCAAACCTTGTTCAAGCACGCACCCATGGGTCCAAAGAACGCGCGATTTGGAGTTGTGAGTCATGAGATATGGCTCTCCAAAGTTTGGGCGTGTTCCGGGACACTCCGAGACTCGGGAGTGTTGCCTTTCGGGACTCATTGTGTCGACCTTCGTGGAGGGCGGCATGTTGCATGTTGCTGGAAAGCTAATGAAAAGGGCTTTCTAGAATGCTAAAGCTCATGATGAGCAAAGCAATAGTCCAGGAGATATGGCTCCTCAAAGTGGTCGGGACTTCGGGACTCGTGAATGTTGCCTCCCCGGACACCGAATGTTCAGAGGGGCATATCTCCCTTAGAACAGACCCGATTGAGGCAAGTAGGTAGTCCATCGGTATCTACTCAAAGAGTTAATGTCAAAAATGGGCTCGCACGTCCCAGTTGCATACCTGAGCTAGGAGCTAGCCCGAGGAGAAGTTACGGCCCGTTTTTGAGACTAAGGCAAAAACGGGTGGTCTTCCAAAAAGAAAGTGTGTCACGGAAGGCCCCTCAACACAAGAGGGGGGGGGGCGTACCGAAGACTCCAGAGAGTACTATGAGGAGGGGTGGTCTCCCTCCTCACTTGCACATGGTGCCATGAAGAGCCGGGGTGGCTCCAAGGGGTGAGGCTTGGGATGGAGCCTCACTCCCGCACGTTGTGGAAAATGGTGAGTGCTTTGGAGCATCTCTAAACATGGGGTTGGGAAGTGTCCCTCTCCAAGTTAGTCCCCGTGATAAGTAGTGTCAATTCCCGGGAGTAACGGGGACTGGCTCAAAAAGGAGAGGCATGAAAAAGAAGCATCACTCCCACACCTTGGGCATTGTGGGATGCTCTTGAGTATCCCTCAACATTGGGTTGGAAAGAATCCTGCTCCAAACCAGTCCCCGGGAAAACTAGTGCCGGATTCCGGGAGGATTTCCGGCAGAGTGCTGAATGAGGTGAGAAACAAGAGTGGAAGGGGACTAGTGGGAAGTTGGACAAATGGATAAGTGCAGTTAGCTCCGGGAGTGATTAGTAGCACCCTTGGGAGCTTGGACAGTTGTGGAAGGCCGCCCTGTGCCACCAAGTGGCATGCCCATGTGTTGGTGGGAGTTCCGGGTTGGCATGCTCATGTGTTGGTGAGAGTTCCGGGTTGGCATGCCCGGGGAATGCACGAGTGTGAGCGGAGAGCGGTGAGCGGTGAGCGGTGATTGGCAGATTTTTTTTTTTTTTTTTCATGATAGATTAAGACCCTATTACCACTCATTGCAAAAAATATTTAAAAGTTAATAGCCCTATTACCATGAAATGGGTGGTTCTGAATTTTTGAAATGGTCGTTTTTAGGCAAAAAAAAGAACCCAACACCGTGGATATAGGTCCTTTATTCATTTATTTTTATGGTACTGAGGTTATACAATATTTCATAAATTATCCACATTTGCAAGTTTAGATAAAAGTTAATTAAATTATAGGCTGGCATCATCATGTCTAACCAATACGATTAAAATCATATACAAAATATAAACCATAATTTGGGATGGCCGTTTAGGTAATCAATAAGTTTCATTTATCAATATTAAGATTTAGAGACTAATTAGGGCTGACATCATCAATTTCCTACTACACCTGTCAGAATTATATGTAAATGCTTCGGTTCATATAATCTAAAATTTATAACTACAGGTCGTCTTCCCGTGTCACCTTGTAAGTTGTAAGGTGTACAGAAAGACATTCACGTGGCATTGTAGTGGTCCGAGTTCGATTCTCCTCGGCCTCGTTTGAGCGTTGCACCGCGTCCTAAAGTAGCTATCCTGAGCTATACAATTACTGGACTATAGCCCCTACCAACATTGGCAAGCTTCAATCACTTCAATGGAAACAAAAAAACTTTTAGAGTGCAATGAGTTTAGTACTTAAACATTTACATACATCGTTGCATTGATATTGGAGTTCAAGAAGTTACATCAAAATTAGGGCTGATGTCACCGTCAAAGGCATGCATGGCTTACATTACACTGTACTGAGATACTTAGAGTAAACCTCAATTCCGTTAAAATAACACAATTCCTCTTGCCATATTACCAAAGCCATGTTGTGCCAATTTGGTCGCGTTTACGAAACGTGCCATTATACCGGCATATTTTTGAACTCAAAATCTCAAAGATTTATGCTTGCCAAATGGCACGTTTTTTAATATCACCCACATCTTCCATAATATCAACAAATTTCTGTAATATCATCAAAAATCCATAGTATCACACTATTTGATGAATTTGACCTTCAAATGCCGGTGCTCCTGCTCATGCTCATGGTCAATGACGGTGCTCAATGTCGGTGCTCATGCTCATGCTCATGCTCAATGTCGGTGCTCATGCATTGTGATGTTGGACTTCATGACATTGGATGGGTTGTGTCAGAAGGAGTGTCGGTTTAGGGGTGAATACATTCCATGAAGCTGTGCAGTGTCGGTGCTCATTGTGATGTGCTAGTAGAGATGGGAGAAAAGGATGCGGTAGTGATTCGATTACTCACGAGAATGTAAGAAAATTGCAATGATGGTATCTCTGAGAACTCACGTCCATTGGTCGGTGAGCAAAACGGCCCTTCCATTACAATAACAGATCAAAGTACAGCTTCGAAATTAGCTCCATGAGCCGAAGTACAGCACCTCGTACCGGTCCCATGCGCAGGTGATGACAATGACATCGGCTAGATGTACAAGCAGGGAGTGACCAAAATTGGAGTCGAAGACCTTCAAACGAGCACTGCGGTGGTAACAAAATGAATCAATCACAACTTCCATGGAACGAGGGAGAGGAAAGAACCAGCCCTATGGGCACCAAGATCAAGTAGGTGGTTAGCATGGCACCGACAAACTAGCAGGAGGGACCGACAAACTAGCAGGAGGGGCGAAGTGCAATGATGGTGTCCCTGAGAACTCACGTCCAACGTCATGAGAGTGTAAGGGAATTGTGTCGATTCTTGATTCGTTGGAATGTCGGTGCCGGTATAGAGTTCAGAAAAGCTGCCTTGTCGGTGCCGATTCTGACGGCGCTGCTGGTGTGCCGATTGCCGATACTGACTGCACTGCCGGTGCTGATAAATCGGGTTGGTGAGGTTGGATGGGAAATCCAAAGTTCTCTCCTTATATACAAGAACGGAGGAAACGGAAGCCAGCATCTCAGAGCAGTTCGTGGGCCATCTCTCTTTTGAAACTTCTCACTCTTGCACTGTTGTGGATCAAATGGCGGGGCATTCGGCCGATTTCGATCCCTTGTATTTGTATTCTTGCACTGCTTGTGGGGAGAAAAAAATGCGTGCTTGTTTGTTGGAGCATCCTCGTCTCGGTGTTGGCATATGCATTTCGTGCAAATTTGTGTTGGACGACGTTGTATTCACGAAGAACGCCCAGTACGATGATGAGCAATGCAATTGGTGTGGGGGAATTCAGTTTGTGATCCCGTGTGATTATTGTAACAAGGCGTGGTGTGCATGGTGTATCGCACAGAACAAGGGAGACGACTACCTGAAGGACATGACGGGCAAGAATTGGGGGTGCTTCAGCTGCAACAAGTATGAGATAGTGCCTCTCCAGACGATTTGGGAAGATTTCGTGGAATTCACTTCAGAAGCTGGTGATCGCAGCGGCGGTGATTCTGGAAGTGATTCCAACTACGACTAGTTGATTGCTAGTTATAGTAGTTGTATGGCCACGAGTCACACTTGGTGTGAGAGTTGGCTTGAATGTGCTTGAATTTATTGAATACAAATTTCCGACTTATAAAAATATAAAACCGTATATATTTAAAAAAACATATAGATAGTATATAAGTAATAGATCATGGGAAACTACGAATGTATGGCGCTACCATGTCCAGTACCTATCGGAAAACAAATCACACACTAGGTAGACGGTGTAGTACCATTAAAGTGCTGATCACACTGATCTGCCTCAAAGTCTATAAACTTAAGCACACTCTTACTATAACGTCGACGTGGAGTGTCAGACAGAATGGGAGATGGAGCTTGAACAAACTCTTGAGCAAGTCGCTCAGCGTACGATGGTAGGGTGAATTTCGATGGAGGGCTCTTGTAGAGATGAGCGTTGCGAGTCAATCGCTCTTTTAGACCTGCGATCCTAAAATTGCAAAGAAAGTCAGTCCTACCGATTTGTAAGTGTGTAATTTAAAATTGAAAAAGAGAATACAAGATGGTAATACGCACCAATGAACTTTTGTGCTTTCTTCACGACCGGTTCGTCAGAGTCATAGTCTGCGGGGGGGGGGGCTGATTCTCCACTTTCCTCATCACCGGAAGGTTCGTTCCTGTAATCCACGAGTATACCATCAAAGATCTCTTCGTCAGGTTCCATAGCGATGAGGTGTCGGTTGGAGCGCGCGCAAGCAATCACAGATGCACCTACAAAATCAGAAGCCCACGTTAAAAATGCGAAATGTAGAAACAAATTTTAATGTAGAGTCTACGGGAACTTTACCTGTACTTGCGCTCCAGTCGAAGACTATACCCCCCTCGTCCGTGGGACAATCGACGAAACATTGAATGAAGGAAGGGTCCTTCTCTCATGAGCCTCGCCACGGCGTACCGTCCGGACGATATCGCAAAGTTTCTTTCTCTGCAAAGTTACAGAGGTGGTCTTCCTCATCAGGTACGATTGACACACCCGCATATGCGTGTGCGACTTGCCGAGTTTGGAACTTCGAAACAAACTCTTTGCGAACATACACTTTGATATGGAAGCAGTGAGTCTGCAAAACACAAGTATAGATACATTAATATAGATGCAAAGAAGGCAATTACCATGAATTACGAAATTGAAAATTAGATTCTGATACGTACCTCTTTGGGTTTAGGTACGGTAGATGCCATAGGAAGGGGATTATATCCCCACCAGTCTCGAACAAGACGAAAACTATATGTATGGGACTCGGCATCGAGAGTACGCTCGATTCTGCGACATTTGGGATGCATCAGAAGAATGGCTCCAACGTCTGTCAAATGATACGCGGCAAACACGAAGAGGCTCTCAAAGTAGGTTTTGTCACGCCGGTTCCAAGATGGAATTTCTATTGGAGACACACCCGGTACAGGCAAGTTCTCGGGAGCATCTGCAAAAATGAGATCAGTCCCTGGATGCTTGGGTTCATACTCCATCGCCGAACACGGGTACTTGCGGTCTTTTCCAATCTGAGATACAAGTAAAAAATTAGAAAGTGGCTAATAGATTTAGAAGTACAAAACGTAAGAAGAAGTTCATGAAAGACAAAGGGAAGAAATAAAACCTTCTTGATGTGCTCGACGATATCGAGGATTTGCGAATCCCATTTTGCAGTCTTCGATGACTGGTGAACCAAATCACCAATGTTGCCCTTCTTGAGATACATAGGTAAAGTCACCGATATTTTAGACGACGAGCTGCTACAGATGTGATTGGGTTTTGGAAGAGGGCGTCTCGGGAATATTGGCTGGCTAAGGCGACGTGGGGACTGCTGCGAGTTGTGGTCAACAGTGAATGATTGAGGAGGGGACCCAGCATTCGTAAGTCCACCTGTTGAAAGTTGAGTCAATCTTGCACCGCGTCGAATTGTATTGATTGCGGCTCCCGCTGAAGCCTGAGTCAGATCAGCATCTTCAGGCCCTGCAATGTCTTCTCCGAGGTGAGCATTCTCTTCAGATTCTTGCTCAAGATCTACAACTGGCTCTGCAACAGCGTTGTGTCTCTTCTTGTTGGACGAGACTTGGGCACTGCAACTGGTGAAGAAGGAGAAGAGATTGGATCAGGTGCGACTGGTAAAATGGAGAGGTCGTCATCGTCATCATCGTCAAAGTCCATCGGTGTAGAGTCAGCTGGGTTAGACGCAAGGTTTCGAAGAAGATGCTTCTCCTCCTTGTGCACGTAGTTGTCGTCACACTCCAAAAACCATCCACCGGTCGTCAATTGGGAGTTGGTAAACCGCTCTTGTTGGGCTGTGGAGAAAAAGCTGCGGGGATCATTCGTGACTGAAATGTCCTCGAACTCCATTGGAATAGAGAACGAAGCTAACGCTCCCTTCGCAACGAGCTCTTGTTTCAAGTACCTACAAAAGTGTGAAAAAATCAGATTGTGTGAATTGAACAAGTTGTACCAAATTTAATAATTTTGAAGAGAAAATTAAAAACATACCGGAATAAAAGTCGCTTAATTGTAACTTTGCCCCCGGTAATCTTTTGAAGATCCGAGCCTTTGATGAACTTTGGGCTTGCATTAGGACCAAGGTAGTTGTTGAATGCCTTGTCCCATAAGAGCAACCTCCACTTCTCTACATACTCAGATGGCTTTAGGACAACACTAGACCACTCAATGGTGAGGTTTTCGTTGTCAATGAGGATTTGCAATTCAGTTTGAAGTGAATGCTCGAGCTGTAAAAAAAAAACAAGTTAATGATGAATATATCATATGAACTCAAACTTTTTCAACACGTAAAGAAAATTGAAGATACCTGTGCCCAAAGAGATGCGCGATGCAGAAATGCCACCAGAGCTTTATCTTTCATTGGACGTTCATCAGGGAAGCGAAAAGATCGTCGAACATCGTCAGATGAGTTCCACCATTGGAGCCACTTTCCCTTGAAATCGCAATGAACATTGCTAGTGGCAACCATTTGTAAACGATCTATTGTCATATCGGGTTTCAGGTTCTTGCTGTAATGGGAATAAATCTGCACATGTAATTTACAAGTAAGAATCGAGTGATGAATCATGATCACAAATATAGTCATATGATACGTGAAAGGGGTGCATTTTCTACCTCCTTCGCAAATACTTTCCCAAGTTTATGGTTTGCTACAGCGACCATCTTGTCGAAGTTTTTGCCACGAATGGCCTTAATTTCTGCTTTGATCGCATTATCCATCGCACTCCAAACTCTGGTCTTGTTTGTTTCTCCTTTGGGACTCATTGCGTAGTAATTCGTCTCAAAGATCATCGGAAGCCTTTGCTAATCTCCTCTCGTACATAACATAAGAAGGATTAATAAAGAGGAAAACCCAAATACAACGAATCACAGTACCAACCCATTACACTCAACTTACCGCATATAGGAATTTTACGAAAACGTCAATTGTTAAAGGATACCAAGTATCTTTTTTGGCTTTGGCGTTCTTGCATATTCTGTAATCTTCTGGAGATATCAGATCCTTGAAATCCTCAAGTTTCGATTTACATCAACTTCCTCATGCGCCGCAATTTTGCACAAACCCGTCTTCGACATGGTCATGTTCGATTGACTCAGAGCGAACTCAAACATAAGAAACATTGAAGTTACTCAAAATACAAATAGAGCAAATAGGAAAATCAGTAAAGTACTCACCAATTTATGTCGTTCATAGCGTCAAGCAGGAGGTTGCTTTCTCCTCGTGCATCAAGTACGATACAGTCCACGGAGATGTGCCACGAAGCTTCCATCTTATGGTACCTCTCAATGTGACGCATCCACGCCGTAACTCGGTGGTTACCTTCGTACACGTAGAAGTACTTATCGCTCAAGTGTTGAAGATCCGGATCGATAGCAACGTCTTAAAAAACTCTTCATTTGCAGATTTCCAAAGTGGATTCGTCCCACACCGCATCATCTCGGCGTCAACAATTTTCTCTCTCCCTTTCCTATCGAAGAGAGAAACGTACATGACTCGGTCTCCTTCGCGATAGCCTTTGTTGAACTCATTCTCCAATTTCCGTACGTCTTGTTCGGAGATAGGTCGAACCTTGGGATAACAAACAAGACGACACAATGGAATTAGCATGCGGGACTTTTTCACAGGTTTGTATCTCAACCTGTTGATGATCGCAATTGAATCACTTTTGTGAATCATTCTCATCTCGTTTGCACACCAATCCGGATCTTTGTTTTCAAGATGAGGTGGCATGTGGACGATTCCAACGGTGACACCTCCAGGCAAAGGGGTGTCATCATCCTCGGAAGGATACTCGTGACCATCTGGACCTTGCGTTGCTTCAGCTTGGAGATCCATCATCGATGGAGTCTCTTCCGGTACTGTATTCCGCAAGTCTCCAACAGATCCGCCACTATCAAGTAAGAGTTCGTCACCGTCGGGAGATACCGTTTATGGAAGATTAAGAAAAGGCCGGGTATCCACTGCATCTTGAAGAAGTTCGACTTGATCAAGATTCATCTGGCAATTCAGAGAGCAAGTACAGCAGACCACAAAAAGAATAAGAATGTGTCAAAATAACAATATAAGAAAGATAATATATCATAATCGCTTTATAAGTAAACATATGATAAACATATCATACACTATGAGGATACAATTAAAAAAATATTAACTTTGCGGCAAGACGCGGAGAACAACATGGTGCACTACTAGCTACTGCTTTCTCTTGGATACGTCTAGCTTTGGCATCATTCTTTTTGATTTTCTTTGTAATCGCAACCCGATCAAAGTCAACACGATAAGTGTGACTGACAGGGGTGAGAGGAGGCGGAGTTCCCGGAACCGAGCTCAAAGCTACTACTAATCGACGGGACTCAACGTAAGCTAACACATCGTTTCTCAAAAAGGAGGTCGCTATCTGCATCGGATTCCTTTTCTGAATCATCTGCAACTGGCTTTAACTGATCCTCCAATACCACGCAAAACCATTAGTAAGCCAACTCTAAGAGAGCGTTCAGGAACAGGAAACTAAACAAATAAAATTTAACTCCATTATTTAACAAGAATGTCAATCCCATTAGAAACTAGAGCACCGAGACGATCATAAGTACCACTTCAATGTCCGAAAGCTTGACAAAAATTTGCACGAAAATACAAAAAACACCAGTTCTGTTAAAAAACACATCATCACACACAGAGGGTGCCGAGAACCTCCCAGACTTTCGTCCACGAAAGTCTAACAAAAAGCGTCAAGTACGCAAGATCCCAGACACACACTAGCCCACAAGGACGGCAGTCCAACTGCATTCGGAGGGTGTCGGCCCTTCGAGGCACAACATCTGCCATCCGAGGTCCACTATATTGGGAGGGTGCCGGCCCCTTCGAGGCACAACATTTGACATCACGAGGACCACAGCATCAGGAAGAGGCCAGCCCCTTCGAGGCACAACATCAGCCATCACGAGGGCCACAGCATTCGGAGGTACCAACCCCCTTCGAGGCACAACATCTGAACATCACGAGGACCACTGAGGTTCGGGGATTGAGCCGCCATTCAAAGGGAGAATGAAAGAGGAATTGAAAAAGAAAACAAATCAAACCTCCTGAGACCCTGCCAGACTTTCCTCCACGAAAGTCTAACACATCGAGGACCACTTCGGGAATTCGTGTCTCAAAAAGCTTAAGGTACGCATGATTACAGACACACAGAAGCTCACGAGGGTGCCAGTCACACTGCATTCGGAGGGTGTCGGCCATTCGAGGCACAACATCAGCCATCACGAGGACCACAGCATTGGGAGGCACCAACCCCCTTTGTGGCACAACATCTGAACATCACGAGGACCTCTGAGGTTCGGGGATTGAGCCGCCATTCACAGCAAAAGATTGATAGAAGAATTGAAAGAGAAAAAAAAAACAAACCTCCCGAGACCCTGCCAGACTTTCCTCCACGAAAGTCTAACACAACGATGACCACTTCGGGAATTCGTGTCTCAAAAAGCTTAAGGAACGCAAGATCACAGACAGACAGAAGCCCACGAGGGTGCCAGTCACACTGCATTCGGAGGGTGTCGGCCATTCGAGGCTCAACATCAGCCATCACGAGGACCACAGCATCGGGAAGAGGCCAGCCCCTTCGAGGCACAACATCAGCCATCACGAGGACCAGAGCATCAGGAAGACGCCATCCCCTTCGAGGCACAACATTAGCCATCACGAGGACCACACCATCGGAAAGAGGCCAGCCCCTTTGAGGCACAACATCAGCCATCACGAGGACCACAGCATCGGGAGGTACCAACCTTCTTCGTGGCACAACATCTGAACATCACGAGGACCTCTGAGGTTCCGGGATTGAGCCGCCATTCACAGCGAAAGATTGAAAGAAGAATTGAAAGTGAAAAACAAAACAAACCTCCCGAGACCCTGCCAGACTTTCCTCCACGAAAGTCTAACACACCGATGACCACTTCGGGAATTCGTGTCTCAAAAAGCTTAAGGTAGGCAAGATTACACACACACAGAAGCCCACGAGAGTGCCAGTCACACTGCATTCGGAGGGTGTCGGCCATTCGAGGCACAACATCAGCCATCACGAGGACCACAGCATTGGGAGGCACCAACCCCCTTTGTGGCACAACATCTGAACATCACGAGGACCTCTGAGGTTCGGGGATTGAGCCGCCATTCACAGCAAAAGATTGATAGAAGAATTGAAAGAGAAAAAAAAAACAAACCTCCCGAGACCCTGCCAGACTTTCCTCCACGAAAGTCTAACACAACGATGACCACTTCGGGAATTCGTGTCTCAAAAAGCTTAAGGAACGCAAGATCACAGACAGACAGAAGCCCACGAGGGTGCCAGTCACGCTGCATTCCGAGGGTGTCGGCCATTCGAGGCACAACATGAGCCATCACGAGGACCAGAGCATTAGGAAGACGCCATCCCCTTCGAGGCACAACATTAGCCATCACGAGGACCACACCATCGGGAAGAGGCCAGCCCCTTCGAGGCACAACATCAGCCATCACGAGGACCACAGCATCGGGAGGTACCAACCCTCTTCGTGGCACAACATCTGAACATCACGAGGACCTCTGAGCTTCCGGGATTGAGCCGCCATTCACAGCAAAAGATTGAAAGAAGAATTGAAAGAGAAAAACAAAACAAACCTCCCGAGACCCTGCCAGACTTTCGTCCACGAAAGTCTAACACACCGATGACCACTTCGGGAATTCGTGTCTCAAAAAGCTTAAGGAACGCAAGATCACGATGCACGTAAGCCCACGAGTGCGGTGCCAAATACACCGCATTCGGAGGGTGTCGGCCATTCGAGGCTCAACATCAGCCATCACGAGGACCACAGCATCGGGAAGAGGTCAGCCCCTTCGAGGCACAACATCAGCCATCACGAGGACCACAGCATTGGGAGGCACCAACCCCCTTTGTGGCACAACATTTGAACATCACGAGGACCTCTGAGGTTCGGGGATTGAGCCGCCATTCACAGCAAAAGATTGATAGAAGAATTGAAAGAGAAAAAAAAAACAAACCTCCCGAGACCCTGCCAGACTTTCCTCCACGAAAGTCTAACACACCGATGACCACTTCGGGAATTCGTGTCTCAAAAAGCTTAAGGAACGCAAGATCACAGACAGACAGAAGCCCACGAGGGTGCCAGTCACACTGCATTCGGAGGGTGTCGGCCATTCGAGGCACAACATCAGCCATCACGAGGACCACAGCATCGGGAAGAGGCCAGCCCCTTCGAGGCACAACATCAGCCATCACGAGGACCAGAGCATGAGGAAGACGCCATCCCCTTCGAGCACAACATTAGCCATCAGGAGGACCACAGCATCGGGAAGAGGCCAGCCCCTTCCAGGCACAACATCAGCCATTACGAGGACCACAGCATCGGGAGGTACCAACCCTCTTCGTGGCACAACATCTGAACAATTCGAGGACCTCTGAGGTTCCGGGATTAAGCCGCCATTCACAGCGAAAGATTGAAAGAAGAATTGAAAGAGAAAAACAAAACAAACCTCTCGAGACCTTGCCAGACTTTCGTCCACGAAAGTCTAACACATCGAGGACCACTTCGGGAATTCGTGTCTCAAAAAGCTTAAGGTACGTAAAATCATAGACACACAGAAGCCCACGACGCTGCTAGTCACACTGCATTCGGAGGGTGTCGGCCATTCGAGGCACAATGTCGCAACCCTTGCTAGCTCACCTTAGCTTACACCAACTCTTTCCCAACTCTAGCAAGTGTCACGAGCGCTAACTCTGCACATCCCCCACATGCACAAAGTTAGCTCCCCATACCAACCACCAAGCTCACCGCTTGGTTATCAATCCCTCTTACTCATGCAACCGGGACTCAACCCCTTCATAGGTAGCCAATAGTTAGGTGTGGACTTCCACTTATGTCCAAGGCCCAACTTGGTGGCACTCCCATATCACGCGGCCTAACCGCACTTGGTGGTGTCTCCTCACCACCGCCCATGACCACCATGGCGACGCCAAGGCCACCAAGTAATCACAACGCCGGCGGTGAGACACCACCCCACATCGGTAGCACTCATGGTCCTCATTTTGCCTATATGAGTCCCCGTGGTGAAGCCCCAACACTAGCTCCCCCACCGGGACTCACCTTGTCCTTATGAGCCACCGTGGTGAAGCCCCAACACTAGCTCCACCCACCGTGCCTCATTTTGCACTTTGAGTCCCCATGGTGGAGCCCCAACACTAGCTCCACCCATTGGGACTCACCTTGGCTTGGGAGTCCCCATGGTGAGGCCCCAACACTAGCCACACCACTGGGACTCCCACCTTGGTCACCACCAAGGCACCATGGGAGTGGGGAGGGAGACCAGCCCTCCCATAGTATACTCTGTGGGATTCGGCAGCCCCTGGTCCTAGGTGAAGGGCTGGACCCTCACACCTCTAAAGTTTGGAAGACCACCCAATCTCCCAATGCCTTAGCCGCTGGAAGGCCCCGGGAGACTTCCCGAACCTTCCAGGGCTCGTATCTACCTCGTCCCGCATCCAAACGCGACGAGCGACCACTCTATCGACATCTACTCGTCAAGTAGATGCCGATAGACACCTTACTTGCCTCATTCCGACAAGTATTGAGGGAGTTATGCCCCTCTGAAGATTCGGGAGTCCCGGGCCAGCTTCCCAGTCCAGCACTGTCCCTGGACAGCACTCCCTTTAGTCCCACAATCTTCCAACTCCCATAACTTTTAGCTCACACCTCCAACTGAGGTGCTCCTTAGCATCCCGGAATCGTGGCAACATGAGCTTCCATAATCTCATGTCCATTCCGTCGTGGCTCCTAGTCTCCGTGGGTGAGAGGCGTCTCCAACGCCCGGGGTCCTCTCCCACACTAGGCCCACTTAGGTTCCCTTCACCTTGGCACCCCAAGGCCCGGGCGTCACTCCGGTGTCCCCCTTGGGCCCTTGGTGTTGCGGGCACTCCTCAAGGAGAGGTGCGCGACAGTGGGGGCCCTAGACATTCGTCGACGAAGGTCTGATATGGACTCCAGCTCCCGCTCGAAAATGCAAGCTAGTGCCCGACGCAGGGGCCTCCTCATCAAGCCGCTGGATCTCAGCATGATGGCATTGCCTCAGCCCAAAACCATTTGCACACATGGGCTTCATCGGCGAGCACGACGAAGGAGCACAGACCAGCCATGTTGAAAACAAGAGAGACCAGCAAATCAAGCAAGTGTGAAAAGAAAAGCAAAATCACGGTGGGGGCCCTAGACATTCTTCGACGAAGGTCTGATATGGACTCCAGCTCCCGCTTGAAAATGCAAGCTAGTGCCCGACGCAGGGGCCTCCTTATCAAGCCTCTGGATCTCAGCATGATGGCATTGCCTCAGCCCAAAACCATCTGCACACATGGGCTTCATCGGCGAGTGTCAAACCTCATTTTTTCGTTTTTGCCCCACGTAAGTCCGGATAGCGGTTAGTTATAGCTAATTAGGAGAAATAAACGCCCATATCCTGGCCTACCCGGGTAATGACCGGGTAAGGTTAGCTCGGCCAGGAACCTGCCCACCCAGGAGCATCCTTAGGCTTAGTGGACAGGGTAGGGTAGCACTACCTTTTTGAATTTTCTTTTGCTTTGTATCTCCTGTTCTCGAGCCAGGATCCTGCCTAGTCGTATCCAGTCGGCCCGCTGCGGACCCGGATAACGCGTAGCGGCTCTTCGCGGGTTGACTCCTACCCGGGAAAGGGCTGCCTCAACCGGGTATACCTCAACCGGGTACGGCCAGCCGGGTATGGCTCGACCGGTTGAGGCCCGGCCGGTTGTCGAAGACCGGGGAAGGCAGCGGCCGGGTCGTTAGCCACGGACGGGTCGGGCGGGGACAACCCTGGCGGCGGCGTACATGAAGAAGGCTGCAGAAAGGATGGAAGGAGCTCTCCAGGAGATGAGAGGCCTCATCGGGGAGATGGCCCGGACTTTTCCCGGGGAGGCACCTCCCCTTGCAGTTGTAGAGGATACCTGCACCCAGGGCAACCCCGAAGCGACCGAGGATGCCAGGGCCGAGGAGGAAGAGCCCACCGACCTCGCGGCAATGGAGGAGCCGGTCCTGCCCACGAACCTGAGCCCGGAGAAGACCTCGAGGGAGACAGGGACTTTGCACCCCCTCAACAAGGACATACCGGAGAGTGCTGAGGCAAGCCTGAAGGGCATACCCCCAGTCGAGGAGGAGGTTCCCCGGATAGTCAAAGAGGAGGTTTCCCGGGTAGCGGAGGAGGATACCCGGGTAAGGAATCCCTCCCCCATTCCACCGGACCGGACTGTGGACCCCGCGGACAGGAGTCCTATTCCTGCCCTAGAGGCCACGATCCAACCAGGACAGGAAGGGGAGGCCGATACCCGGCCACCCGGACTGGTAACCGAGGAGCCGCGGACACCTCGCTGTCCGGGTTTAACCGTCCCACCGGAGCCCTCTGACAGCGAGGTCCTCCCCGAGAGGGCGCTGACCGCGGAAGCCGTCCCCCTCATCCCCGAGGACTTGATCGAGGTCCCGGAGATCGGGGAGGCACTCCCGGACACCTCAGCCCCGATGCCTTCAGGGGACACTGAGATCCTTGGGAGTGAAGAGACCGCTCCAGTGCTCCAGGAGACGGGGAACGAGGAGGAGGAGGTCACCTCCCAACCCGGGTTGGGAGCGCAGAAGATTGAGACCGCCGAGACTGCCGAGGCTGCGAAGTAGGATGAGCGTGACAGGAAGGACTAGGGTCGAATGGGTTACTGGCGGATGCACCTGGCCGAGGATAGGGTTAGATTTTAGTGCCTTTATGGCGAGTAGGAGAATGACGGCGTTAGACTGACAAAGGCCGGATTTAGAAAGATTCCCTGGCGCAGGATTTTGTCCTCTTCTGGGATGCCAGGGAGGATCTGCTACTTAGCCGAGGGAAGGATACTCCCTCGGGGTCTTTTTGTGACTTTGCAATACCCTAATCCAATGCAAGCACGCCTCTTTCTCATCTCCCTCGTGTGTGTGCGTGTGTGTCTGATTGTGTGTCCTTCTCCTTTTCCTGTCTTGTCTGCTGGGTCGGGGTGTTTGCAGAGTTCAGAGGACCCTTGCTATCCGGGCAAGAGAGAGAGCGGTTCCGTCCTTGAACGGAGAGTAGTACGGGAGGTAGAGAAGCTGACAGGGGAGGAGTGCGGCTAGCGAACGGCACTTGCCACTTAGGGTTCGGTCCGGTCTGTCCGTGTAGCGTCTGGGATTACAGCGGCCAGGAAGGGATTCCGGCCGCTCAACCGACTCCCGAGAACACCATCGGTTGAGTCCCCCTAGATCGCTGAAGTCCGGGTAGACAGGTCTGTCTGTAGGTGATAGCGGTGAACTCCGGGCCAGTCGCACCATCCCCCAGTCCAGTAACCCGGAATCTACTAACCCGGGTAGTGAGTTGTGATAACCGGACCATAGGAGAACCGGATACCAACCTTTGTGACATGCGCGTGGATCTAGAGTCCGGGCGTAGAGGGAGGTATAAGGGAAGTTCCTAACAGGGTAAGGAGAGAGAACGTCTCGGTGACCTTTCCGGTCATGTTAATCAACGGGAGCAGTGGTCTAACCCCTCCACTTATCTAAATCCGGGGAAACCCCTCTGAGGTGAATACAGAGGCTAAACTAAACCACAAAGACTAAAATCCCCTCCTTTCTCCTGTCCGGGTAGCTTCTTCCAGGACAGGATACGGGGTACGGGGGTGATAGGACAGTACCCGGATAGCACAAATCCGGGTTAGCTAACTGGTGGAAATTGTGTTCTTGCACTTCACAGATCTCCGTGGAACGAATACTCAGGTTCTTGTTTGGGAAACCTCTTTTACCACGAAAAAGGGTTATCCGGGCACGAATCGGGAAAGCACGTTACGACAGCGAGCACGACGAAGGAGCACAGACCAGCCATGTTCAAAACAAGAGAGACCATCAAATCAAGCAAGTGTGAAAAGAAAATTAAAATCACGGTGGGGGCCCTAGACATTCGTCGACGAAGGTCTGATATGGACTCCTGCTCATGCTCGAAAATGCTTGGGAGCTTGGACATGTGTGGAAGGCCGCCCCGTGCCACCAAGTGGCACGCCCATGTGTTGGTGAGAGTTCCGGGTTGGCATACCCATGTGTTGGTGGGAGTTCCGAGTAATGAGTACCGGATAATGAGTTATGGAGTCAAGGTGGGTTGGACACCTTGACTTAGAATGGTGCTAACATTGTGTGTGTGGGGCACATGCAAGTGTTAACAAAGTCGTGGCCGGTTGCTACCAACTAAGTGAGCCGTGCTTCCGCTACCAAGTAAGGCTCACTAAGAAAAAGAAGAGTTGGAGTAATTAGGGTCGCGGCACTTGGTATCAGAGCAGGCTACGTAACGGGATTCAATCAAGAGTAGGATGGCATTAGAGGCCGGAAGCTCGTGATGTGGCCCGAAGACACGTAGTTAAGCCTTTGTGGCCGGGGATGCCCCTCATGAGGAGTCTTCTTAAAGTCCATCGGAGGAGCCGGTGGAAATAAAAGGGGACCAAGGGGACCAAAGAGAAGTTGCTACTTGTGAGGAGGACACTCACCATGAGGAGGAAGAAAATCCCCAAGTCCCGTTCCCGGGAAACGAGGCCACAATCGGAAGGCACGAGATGATTGGTTCAATGAGCTTGTCAAAACTCTTCAAGTCTTGGAGGAAGAGATTAAGGAGCTCAAGAGAAGGGCATCATGACCTTCTTCGCGCAAGTTGTGCAAGACCAACTTGCCCTCTTCCTTCACGGGATTGGGCAAGGTAAACAAGGTCAAGGACTTCATTGTGGAACTTGAGCTCTACTTTGAAGCTCAAAGGGCTTGTGAAGAGGACAAGATCACCATTCTCGTAACCTTCTTGAAAGAACATGCTCTTTTGCGGTGGACTCGTTACCGGGATGAGAACGCGGGAGTGGTGAGCAACTTGACTTGGACCGGTTTCAAGGGGATCCTAAGTGATCGCTTCACCGCGGAGTACCAAGAGATTCGGGATTGCATGGCCCTTGTGCAATTGAAGCAAATGGGCACTCTTCATGCCTATGTGAAGGATTTCAATGCACATTTGAATGTGCTCCCGAAGTTAGATGAATTGGCCAAATAGGTCATTTTCTTCAATGGACTCTAAGGTTAGGTGGAGCGGGCATTATTCAAGATGCCGAGATTGCCGGAGACTTGTGCCGAGTTGCTCAAGTTGGCAAAAAGGATTGGTGATGATGAAGGTCACCAAAAGGCCTCTAAAGAGGAGGCCTCAACCGGAGAGCAAGGCAAATTACTATCCAAGAGCCAACATAAGAAAAATGGTTGGCAAAAGCTTTAGGGACAAGTCCAAAAAAAGAGACAAGTTACATTACTTGTTTGAATTGTGGTGAAGAAGGCCACATGGCAATGCATTGCTCCAAAAGAAAGGGGCAACCCACAAGTTCATAAGTCCCGAAGCATCGAAGAGGATGGACTTGCATTTGAGTAAGCAAGCTCATCCAAGTGAGGTTTGCAAAGAGGCAAGCCTCACCAAACGTTCCTTGTAGCAACAGAAGTAGAAGTGAAGTGCCAAAACTTCACCTTTGTGGAAAACTTCAAGGTTTGTGAAATGGATGGGATTGGTCTCATCTTATGTAAGACTTCTTTTGATACCTATGGGGTAAAGATAATGAGGTGGCCATTGAGAGTGGTTGCCAACCCCAAAGGCAAGGAGATTGAGTTGGAGTTCACCAAGGCTCCCAACATGTTAGGGAGTAGAATCAACTTGGTGAACTTGGAGGAGTTAGAGGAAAACCGGTTCTAGATGATGCTAAGGACCGATTTGGGACTTGAAGGGAATAAGCCCACTTCTAACTCCACACCTCCCAAGTGTATTTGGGAGGTGGTAAAGGCTTTGATGATGCCTTTTGGGTTGTGCAACGTGTCATCAATGTTCACAACCCTCATGAATACGGTGTTCCATCAAGAGATGGATGTGTTGGTCATTGTCTACATCGATGACATATTGGTGTTCTCCAAAACGGCGGAGGAGCATGCACAACACCTTGCAATCGTGCTTGAAAAAACTTAGGGACAATAAGTTACATGCAAATGGGGAGAAGAGTGAGTTTGGCTTGCAAGAAATTAAGTTCTTGAGACTCATTATGACGGGGCAAAGTGTCAAACCGAACCACAAGAAGGTAGAAGCAATCAAGAAGGGGAGCCAACCCACTTCACAAAGGGAATTGAGGTCATTGTTTCAGTTGGCCTATTATGATGCGAGGTTCATAAAGAACTTCTCGAAGATTGTTAAGCCCATGTCCGGTTTGCTTAAGAAAAACTTGGCCTTGGATGGGACCGATTCATGTGTGCAAGCATTTGAAAAAAAAAAACTCAAGGAGAAGCTCTCCTCCCCGCCGGTATTGAAGTTCCCGGAGTTTGATAAGCCTTTTTGAGGTGCACACCGATGCAGGAGACTTTGCCATCGGGGAAGTACTCATGCAAGAAGGAAGGCCAATTGCATGTGAGAGCAAGAAATTTGATGGCACTTAAATCAATTGGCCAACGCATGAAAAAGAGATGGTTGCCATGGTGCATTGTTTGAAGACATGGCAACATTACCTTGGTCTCTATGAGATCAAGATATTCACCAATAATGTTTCATTGAAGTACTTTGAAACATAAGCCAAAGTTACACCCAAGCAATTGAGGTGGCATGTTACCTTAGTCCTTATAAATGTGGAGTTGATTCACAAGCCGGGCCGAGTGAAAGGGCGCCGGATGCACTAGGTTGGAAGGTGAACATAAGTCAAATACCACGCAAGTCTTGAGAGTGATGTATGCGGGAGAAGGTGATTTGGCAAAACAGATAAGGGAGGCGTATATAAAAGACCCCGAGGTTCAAAAGTTCTTAAGTGAACTTAGGTGAGGCATGAAGCCCAAAGGTATCCGGCTTCATCAATCTATGATCAAGTTAAAGCAAAATAGGGTGTGTGTTCCAAAGGGCATGTGGAAGTTGAGTGTGCTCAAGGAGGAGCATGACAACCGCTTGGCCGGGCATAGGGGGGGGAAGTCCACCATATGCTCGGTTTCAAAGAGGTTCTATTGGCCCGAAATGAAGGAACACATTGCCCATTATGTGAAGACTTGTATCACTTGAATGTGAAGCCAACCGGGCGCCATATCAAAAGCACGTGGGTTTGTTACGGCCTTTGCCTATCCGGGATGGTCCATGGGAGTGTGTCTCCATGGATTTTATTACAAGCCTTCCGGAGTCACGAAGAAGTGATGCCATCTTTGTGGTGGTGGATAGGTTTTGTAAGTTGGCAAGGATGGAGCCAACAAAATGGATGGCGACCGCCTTTGACAAGGTGGTGCTCCTTTTTCAGTGTTTGGTGTCGGCACCATGGGTTGCCAAAGACCAAAGTGATCGAAGTGATTACTTGGGTTTGGCGGTTGGTAGCGATAGTGCATTGAGGCATGGTGCTATGAGTCAATCGCCGCCCAAGGTGGCTTATGTGTGAAGCCACTTATGCCTAAGAACCTAGCTTTTGAATGGATTGCAATTGGAGATGGGACAAAGCCAAGGTGCAAAAGACTTGGTAGCCATATGATAGCAACTTATTGAAAAGGACCAAGAAAGGCCTAGGCAAGGCCCGAAGAGGTATGTGAAACAAGATAACAAAGGGCGGCGCCATGAGGAGTAGGAGGAGGGCAAAAAGGTATGGTAGAATGTGAAAATCTCACCTTACCGGATGGCTTGATTCCCATATCCATGGCAAAGTATATGAGTCCATTTGTCATTGCAAAACGGTTGTGTGAGGATGTGTATAAGTTGGACTTACCACCGGAGACCATGATTCATCCCACCTTGCATGTCTCATTGCTCAAGCCATATCGCAAAGATAAGGTGAGGCCGGAACGCAAGCAAGTGTTGCGGCCTCCACCCGAACTTCTTGATGATCACTTGGAGTTTGGAGTAAAAGGCATTATGAATAGCCGGATCACCAAGAAAAAGGGCAAAGAATACTTGGTGAAGAGGCGGAGGTACCATGAGAAGGAAGCAACATGGGTTGAGGCCAAGTACATGGCCGATGCAAAGGAGATGGTGGAAAGGTATGAAAGCCAACGGAGATCCAAGACACCGAGAAAGCATTGATGAGGACATCAACCTTTGAAGTGGGGGTGAATTACCACACTTGTGTACACTTGGCCTAAATTTTGTCTAGCATTTGGTGCAAATGACACATGTTCTAATACTTGGTTGACAATTAAGTTCCTGGCAAGTTCCTTGATTGCATGTTGGAAGTGAGATGAGTCCTAATCTCATTTTGGATTGCTAGGTTGGTTAGAAGAGGTTGAAGGATACGCAAAGCTAATACTTCGAATGCTGCAAAACAGGGACCTTGGCTTGGGAGTTGTGAGTGGGTGAACCCCCACGACTCTTAAGCTTAGGACTTGCTCGGGCGGGAGCAAGGTAGTGGCACGGGCTCATAAAAGTGCCCTTTGCGGGTTGACCATCGTCAACGCATGGCTTGATCACCCATGTCTCGGTAGAGTGAAGCAAAGGCTAGGTCGGGCGGGACTTAGCATTACCCCTAGGCGAGCAAAGTTCACCACTTTGAGAGCCTAAGTGTTTGAAAAGAGGGCTTGGTGTTGCGACCAAGAAAGTGTTGGTTAGCCTTGAATTCAATCCTAAGTCATGTGAGTATGATGGGCTAGTTGAGCCTAACTTGGGGCCATTGGGGGCATTCCAAGTGAGTCTCAAAGTGGATAGGTCTAGTTTATGTGGGTCCTTCCAAGGAAAGTCCTTGGGTGGAAAGGACTTTAGACCGATCGGGTGCCACCTTTGAGACTTAGCCATTTTCCAAGTAAAAGGATGCTTGGAGCATTGCGGGGCTAGCTACCCTGGAACGCAATGCAAGTGCCAAGGAGGAGGCTACCTCAAGAACTTGGTACTGCCGACAAGAGAGATTGTCGATGAGGGCATCGAAGCTGTTTGGTGGGGGTGAGTGTCACATCCCTTTCCAAAGGATGCCCGAACACCGCGGTGAGCCAAGAGGACCCCGGGAGTGACGTTCTGGGCTTGGCAAGAGACAAGGTGAAGTGACCAAGTGTCGCAACCCTTGCTAGCTCACCTTGGCTTACACCAACTTTTTCCCAACTCTAGCAAGTGTCACGAGCACTAACTCTGCACATCCCCCACATACACAAAGTTAGCTCTCCATACCAACCACCAAGCTCACCGCTTGGTTATCAATCCCTCCTACTCATGCAACCGGGACTCAACCCCTTCGTAGGTAGCCAATGGTTAGGTGCGGACTTCCACTTATGTCCAAGGCCCAACTTGGTGGCACTCCCATACCACGCGGCCTAACCGCACTTGGTGGTGTCTCCTCACCACCGCCCATGACCACCATGGTGACCCCAAGGCCACCAAGTAATCACAACGCCGGCGGTGAGACACCACCCCACATCGGTAGCACTCATGGTCCTCATTTTGCCTATATGAGTCCCCGTGGTGAAGCCCCAACACTAGCTCCCCACCGGGACTCACCTTGTCCTTATGAGCCACCGTGGTGAAGCCCCAACACTAGCTCCACCCACCGTGCCTCATTTTGCACTTTGAGTCCCCATGGTGGAGCCCCAACACTAGCTCCACCCATTGGGACTCACCTTGGCTTGGGAGTCCCCATGGTGAGGCCCCAACACTAGCCACACCACTCGGGACTCCCACCTTGGACACCACCAAGGCACCATGGGAGTGGGGAGGAGACCAGCCCTCCCCATAGTATACTCTGTGGGATTCGGCAGCCCCTGGTCCTAGGTGAAGGGCTGGACCCTCACACCTCTAAAGTTTGGAAGACCACCCAATCTCCCAATGCCTTAGCCGCTGGAAGGCCCCGGGAGACTTCCCGAACCTTCCAGGGCTCGTATCTACCTCGTCCCGCATCCAAACGCGACGAGCGACCACTCTATCGACATCTACTCGTCAAGTAGATGCCGATAGACACCTTACTTGCCTCATTCCGACAAGTATTGAGGGAGTTATGCCCCTCTGAAGATTCGGGAGTCCCGGGCCAGCTTCCCAGTCCAGCACTGTCCCTGGACAGCACTCACTTTAGTCCCACAATCTTCCAACTCCCATAACTTTTAGCTCACACCTCCAACTGAGGTGCTCCTTAGCATCCCGGAATCGTGGCAACATGAGCTTCCATAATCTCATGTCCATTCCCTCGTGGCTCCTAGTCTCCGTGGGTGAGAGGCGTCTCCAACGCCCGGGGTCCTCTCCCACACTAGGCCCACTTAGGTTCCCTTCACCTTGGCACCCCAAGGCCCGGGCGTCACTCCGGTGTCCCCCTTGGGCCCTTGGTGTTGCGGGCACTCCTCAAGGAGAGGTGCGCGACACCAAGGGGAGTCCCGAGCAAACAACACGCAATAGCGTCGTGCTTGGCACAAACTGGGTGGTGTGCCTTACATGGTTGGAAACCTTGTTTGAGCACGCACCCGTGGGTCCTAAGAACGCGCAATTTGGAGTTGTGAGTCATGAGATATGACTCTCTAAAGTTGAAGCGCGTTCCGGGACACTCCGGGACTTGGGAGTGTTGCCTTTCGGGACTCAAAATGTCGTCCTTCTTGGATGGCGGCATGTTGCATGTCTTTGGAAAGCTCTAAACAAGAGCTTTCCAAAATGCTAAGGCTCGTGAGGAGCAAAGCAATGCTTTGGGAGATATGGCTCTCCAAAGCATCGGGACTCCGGGACTGCTGCCTCCCGGGACTCCCGAATGTTCAGAGGAGCATAGCTCCCACATTGAAGCTTCGATTGGGACAAGTGAGGAGTCCATCAACATCTACTCAAAGAGTAGATGTCGAAAATGGGCTCGCACGTCCCATTTGGATCACTGAGCTACAAGTTAGCCCGAGGAGAAGATACGGCCCGTTTTTGAGGCTAAGGCTAAAACGGGTGGTCTTCCAAAACAAAAGTGTGTCACGGAAGGCCCCTCAACACAAGAGGAGGGGGCGTACCGAAGACTCCAGAGAGTACTATGAGGAGGGGTGGTCTCCCTCCTTACTTGCACATGGTGCCTTGAGGAGCCGGGGTGGCTCCAAGGGGTGAGGCTTGGGATGGGGCCTCACTCCCGCACCTTGTGGAAAATGGAGAGTGCTTTGGAGCATCTCTAAACATGGGGTTGGGAAGTGTCCCTCTCCAAGTTAGTCCCCGTGATAAGTAGTGCCGGTTCCCGGGAGTAACCGGGAATGGCTCAAAAGGGTGAGGCATGGAAATGAAGCCTCACTTCCACACCTTGGGCATTGTGGGATGCTTTTGAGCATCCCGCAACATTGGGTTGGAAAGAGTCCCGCTACAAACTAGTCCCCGGGAAAACTAGTGCCGGATTCCGGGAGGATTTCCGGCAAAGTCCCGAATGGGGTGAGAAACAAGAGTGGAAGGGGACTAGTGGGAAGTTGGACAATGGATAAGGGCGGTTAGCTCCGGGGGTGATTAGTAGCACCCTTGGGAGCTTGGACATGTGTGGAAGGCCGCCCCGTGCCACCAAGTGGCACGCCCATGTGTTGGTGAGAGTTCCGGGTTGGCATACCCATGTGTTGGTGGGAGTTCCGAGTAATGAGTACCGGATAATGAGTTATGGAGTCAAGGTGGGTTGGACACCTTGACTTAGAATGGTGCTAACATTGTGTGTGTGGAGCACATGCAAGTGTTAGCGAAGTCGTGGCCGGTTGCTACCAACTAAGTGAGCCGTGATTCCGCTACCAAGTAAGGCTCACTAAGAAAAAGAAGAGTTGGAGTAATTAGGGTCGCGACAGCCTCGCCCTGTGCCTGCACTGTCTAAATTCCCAAAGAAAGCATATTTGAAATGCGGGTAGCAAAATTAGGGTTCCTATCTAAGGTTGCAAAACATACCAAGAATTTCTCGTAGTACCACCGCTCCATCTCCACCCTTGTTCTGATTGCTTCTCCAGGAGAATGATAGTCCTTGTAATATTCTGTGTAAAATTCGGCGAAAAGACTTGAAGCTGAGGACTGAGAACTTACATTCTCTAAATCCTCTACAACCTCCGCACTTGCTCCTTGCACCGGCACCTCATTCTCTAGAAGATCCGCCATGACTTCTCCTTCCTGCAATATCTTGACAGCAATGGTGTGCAACTTTATTAAAAAACCTCCCTGTCACAACAAGACAGTATCAAATGTACTCCTCCCATCTTTGCAGAACGTTCAGATGCTTCTACTAAAAATAACTAACTTCCAAGCGCATCGGCGGTTCTTGCTTTTGGCTATTCAAAAATAGCACCAACTTTCATTGTAATCGAATCTTGATATTAAAGACGGAGACATTGGAATGAGGCAGATGCGGGCGACCCCTGGCGCAGGCAAGGGCCGGTGCGATCGAAGGTTCGGCGCGATTCAAAAAATTCAGGCGCTTCGGCGATATAATGACAGCAGGTGTGTCGCAACCCTTGCTAGCTCACCTTAGCTTACACCAACTTTTTCCCAACTCTAGCAAGTGTCACGAGCGCTAACTCTGCACATCCCCCACATGCACAAAGTTAGCTCTCCATACCAACCACCAAGCTCACCGCTTGGTTATCAATCCCTCCTACTCATGCAACCGGGACTCAACCCCTTCGTAGGTAGCCAATGGTTAGGTGCGGACTTCCACTTATGTCCAAGGCCCAACTTGGTGGCACTCCCATACCACGCGGCCTAACCGCACTTGGTGGTGTCTCCTCACCACCGCCCATGACCACCATGGTGACCCCAAGGCCACCAAGTAATCACAACGCCGGCGGTGAGACACCACCCCACATCGGTAGCACTCATGGTCCTCATTTTGCCCATATGAGTCTCCCGTGGTGAAGCCCCAACACTAGCTCCCCCACCGGGACTCACCTTGTCCTTATGAGCCACCGTGGTGAAGCCCCAACACTAGCTCCACCCACCGTGCCTCATTTTGCACTTTGAGTCCCCATGGTGGAGCCCCAACACTAGCTCCACCCATTGGGACTCACCTTGCTTGGGAGTCCCCATGGTGAGGCCCCAACACTAGCCACACCACTCGGGACTCCCACCTTGGTCACCACCAAGGCACCATGGGAGTGGGGAGGGAGACCAGCCCTCCCCATAGTATACTCTGTGGGATTCGGCAGCCCCCTGGTCCTAGGTGAAGGGCTGGACCCTCACACCTCTTAGTTTTGGAAGACCACCCAATCTCCCAATGCCTTAGCCGCTGGAAGGCCCGGAGACTTCCCGAACCTTCCAGGGCTCGTATCTACCTCGTCCCGCATCCAAACGCGACGAGCGACCACTCTATCGACATTTACTCGTCAAGTAGATGCCGATAGACACCTTACTTGCCTCATTCCTACAAGTATTGAGGGAGTTATGCCCCTCTGAAGATTCGGGAGTCCCGGGCCAGCTTCCCAGTCCAGCACTGTCCCTGGACAGCACTCCCTTTAGTCCCACAATCTTCCAACTCCCATAACTTTTAGCTCACACCTCCAAATGAGGTGCTCCTTAGCATCCCGGAATCGTGGCAACATGAGCTTCCATAATCTCATGTCCATTCCCTCGTGGCTCCTAGTCTCCGTGGGTGAGAGGCGTCTCCAACGCCCGGGGTCCTCTCCCACACTAGGCCCACTTAGGTTCCCTTCACCTTGGCACCCCAAGGCCCGGGCGTCACTCCGGTGTCCCCCTTGGGCCCTTGGTGTTGCGGGCACTCCTCAAGGAGAGGTGCGCGACACTCACCCCCACCTAATGGAGTCGATGCCCTCATCGACTATACTTGTAGTCGGTCACACCAACTCTTGGGTTGCCATCCCCATTGGTGCAAACATTGTGTTTCACCGGGCGCGACCCCCACAATGCACTCTCAAACTTTGGCAAAGTCTCAAAGGTGTCGTCACTAGGTGGTCGGTTTAGAACCCTGGACTTCTTCCAAGGCAACTAAACTACTCTAGACCCACCTACTTTGAGACCCTCTTGGATTGCCCTTACCTTGGCTCTCCAAGTTCGGCTCCACTAGCCTAACACTTCTTCCTTGACTACTAGGCTGGACCTCAATGCTTCCACCAAGTTGTCTTGGTTGCAAACCCAAGATGGCTTTTACACCACGACTCGATCGCACGGGGGTAATGCCAAGTTCCGCCCAACTCGGATCCCACTATCTCTTTCAAGGCATGGGTTCATGACTCCCATGCACTAGCTTGCACTAGTTTGTGGGAGTGGCGCTTTTATGAGCACGCGCCATTACCTTGTCCCCGCCGGACAAGCCCAAGGCCAAGGGACTTCATGGTTTTATCCACTCTTTCTCCTAGCCTTGGTCCCCATTACTCGGCCTTCCCAACTCGGTTTCACATCTCTATTCCCCTCTTCCACCAACTTAGCACAAGTACAAGACTAGGACTCCATCTCATACTCTTCTCTTTGCACACACCAAAGCCAAACTTTATTGCCAAATCCAAAGAACAAGTACAAGTGTTGTGGATCTACGCCCAAGCTACAAGTCATCCTCCCCCACTACGGAGGTTGATGTCCTCATCAATGCCTACGTTGCTTCTTGTTGGAGCTCCTATTCTTCTCAAAGTTCTCCACCACCTCCTTAGCATTCACCATGTCCTTTGCCGCCACCCACGTTGCTTCTTTCTCGTGGTATCCTCGCCACTTCACAAGGTATTCCTTGCTCTTGTTTTTGAGGTTCCTACTCTTGAGGATGGCCTCTACCTCATATTCCAAATGTTGTCCAACCAACTCACGGTGGTGGCCGAATCACTTGCTTGCGATCCGGCCACAAGGTATCCTCCTTGAATGGCTTTAACAATGAAACATGGAATGTTGGATGCACTTTGATCTCGGGTGGTAGCTCCAACTTATACACATCTTTGAACACCCGTTCCACAATGGGAAACGGACCCGCAAACTTGGACATGAACTTTGGAGTGAGGCCTTCGGGCATGGTGAAGTTCTTCACATTCAACAACACCTTTTGTCCCACCTCATACTCCACTTCACGTCTTCCGGCATTGACTTGCTTCTCATAGCGCCTTCTTGCCTTCTCCAACAACAACTTGGTTTTTTCCAACATATGTTCCCGCTTCTTGGCCAAGTCTTCACCATCTTGGTTGAACTCTGGTGTTGAATGTGCCCCCTCGAGAGCTAAGTCGGCAGGTTGGAGTGGCTCCACTCCATAGGCCACTTTGAAAGGTGACTCCTTAGTCGCCGAGTGTGTGGCCGCATTGTAACTGAACTCCGCCAACCCCACATAGTCTACCCAATCACGTTGGTCCGCACTCACAAAGTTCCTCAAGTATTGGTTCAAGACCCCATTCACCCTTTCAGTTTGCCCATCTCTGTTTGGGGATGAAAGGCGTGCTAAATGTCAACTTGGTTCCCACCTTCCTAAAGAAGTGTCTCCAAAATGCACTTGTGAACTTTGGGTCTCGATCGACACAATCACTCTTGGCAACCCGTGATGCTTCCACCATGCATCGAGAAAGATCTTGGCGGTCTCAAGCGCGATTGCGATTCCTCTAGTTGGCACCATATGAGCCAACTTGCTAAACCGATCCACCATCACTAAGATGGCATCATACCCTTGCGACTCGGGAAGGCTTGTGATGAAGTCCATAGATACACTATGCCAAGGACCCGGCGGAATTGGCAATGGTTGCAACAAGCCCGCTTGCTTTTGATATGAAGCCCGGTTAAGTTGGCACTTCACACAAGTCTTCACAAAGTGGGTTATGTCATCTTTCATCCCCGGCCAATAGTACCTCCTTGACACCGTTGCAATGGTAGCCTTTTCTCCCTATGGCGGCTATGGGACTATCATGTTCCTCCTTCAAAACCAACAATCTAAGCTTGCCTTGAGGAACATACACCCTACTTTGCTTATACTTGAGCAATCCATTCACCAACTTGATCTCCTTGAGCTTCTTGCCCTTCCTAAGATCACCAAGCATTTGTTGTGCCTCGGGGTCCTTCATGTACCCCTCTCTTATCCGCCGTTCCCAATTGCCTTCACCCTTATATACATGAGCCGCAAGACTTGGGTGGTGCTCATGGCATGAAACTCTTCCTTTCTACTTAGCGCATCCGGCACCACATTGTCACGGCCCGGTTTGTGGATCAAGTCCACATTCATGAGCGCCAAAGCATCATGCCACCTCAATTGTTTGGCACTCATTTGTGCTTGTGTCTCAAAATACTTCAAAGACACATTATCGGTGTAGACCTTAGTCTTGTGCAACCCCAAGTAATGTTGCCATGTCTTCAAACAATGCACCACCGCAAAGAGCTCCTTCTCGTGAGTTGGCCATCTCCTTTGACACCCATCCAACTTCTTGCTCTCATAGGCAATTGGCCTACCATCTTGCATCAAGACGCCTCCAATGGCAAAGTCACTTGCATCTGTGTGGACCTCAAAGGGCTTATCAAACTCGGGGAACTTCAACACCGGTGGAGATGACAACTTGTTCTTGAGTTCCTCAAAGGCTTGGTAGCAAAATTCATCCCATACTTGGTTCACCCCTTTTTCAACAAGTCGGACAAAGGCTTGGCAATCTTAGAGAAGTTGCGTATGAAGCGGCGATAGTAGTTTGCTAGGCCAAGGAATGACCTAAGTCCCTTTTGTGTAGAAGGCCGCTTCCACTCTTGAATTGCCTTCACCTTCTTCATGTCCGGCTTGATTCCATCTCCGGTAACCACATGGCCCAAGAACTCCATCTCAAGTTGTGCAAACTCACTCTTTTCCCCGTTAGCATAAAGCTTGTTGTCTCTAAGCTTCATGAGTACCTCAAGGTGCCTTGCATGTTCCTCGGCCGTCTTGGAAAACACCAAGATGTCATCGATGTAGACAATCACAAAGTCATCCATTTCCTCTCGAAAGATGGTGTTCATAAGGGTTGTGAATGTTGAGGGTGCATTGCACAACCCAAAGGGCATCACAAGGAACTCATAAGACCCATACCTTGTGCGGCACGCGGTCTTTTCCACATCCGCATCCGCAATGCGGATTTGGTAGTAACCCGACTTCAAGTCTATGCGACTAAAGTACTTAGCTCCCGCCAATCTATCAAAGAGATCATCAATTCGAGGCAAAGGGTAGTTGTTCTTGATGGTCACCTTATTCAAGGCCCTATAATCAATGCACATCCTAAGCTTGCCATCCTTCTTGTCCACAAAGAGGACCGGTGCACCATATGGTGACTTGCTTGGTCTCACATAACCCCTTTCCAACAAGTCGTTTAGTTGCTTCTTTAGCTCCATCAACTCTTTTTGGTTTAACCGATAAGGTGCCTTAGAAGGTGGCTCGGCTCCGGTAGCACCTCGATCTTGTGATCCACTTCTCTTCTTGGGGTAGCTCTTTGGGTAACTCATTGGTAAGCACATCCTTGTACTTGGCCAACACCTCTTGAATTTCTTTGGGAAGTGGTTGTTGCACCCCTTCCCCTCATGCCCAAGTTGCTCTTCACGAGCCATCACCACAAATTGATGTTCCAACATTTGGTCTAAAGAGACCAAGTTTAATTTGCCCCCGCTATTGAAGGGCCACGAGTTAACTTCAACACTAACTCCTTGCCATCACGGCGCACCACTAACCGTCTTGGCTTGCGCCTCACATCCACCGTGTGTGCGCCTCAAAGAAGGTATCCCCTAAGATGAGGTCTACCTCATCCATCTCACATAATGTGAAATTCTCAACAAACTCCAATGTCCCACACTTCAAGGTCACTTGCAACGCCACTTCCTCCGTCTTGTGCGGTTCGCCCTTTGCAAAACGCACATTGATGGGCTTGCTTGCCTTTGCAAAGTGGCAAGCCCAACTCCCTTGCTAGTTTGGGACTCATGAAGGAGTGCGTTGCCCCGTATCAACCAAACATGAGACATCTTTGTCCTTCACTTGGGCCTCAAGAAACAAGAGGCCCGGCCTTGGCTTGAGGCTACTTGCCTTGGCCACAAAACCTCCTTCTAGTATGCGGTCTTCAACACAAGCAAGACTTGCAATGGTACTCACCTTCTTGTCGGGCACTCCGCAATGAAGTGGCCAATCTTGCCACAACCATGGCACCTCTTGGCCTTGGTGTCATCACCTTTGTCTCCCCCTTTAGATGGCTTTCCCCCTTGGTGTTCCCTTTTGTTAGAGGCTCCACCATCCACTTGTCCCTTGTGTTTGTTGCCAAAGCCAAACTTCTTGCGCTCTTTGCCTCGAGCCGCATTCCTATTTGATCCGCTTTGTTGAGAGGGGCCACTTGACTTCCTCTCGGGTCCATCACCTCAATCCTTTCAACAATCTTGATGATGCCCGCCACATCCTCAGGAAGTTTTGGGAACTTGAACAAGGCATCCACCACCCACTTTTGAAGCCCACCCAAAAAGATGCACTTCTTAGAGAACTCATCCATCTTGGGTGTGGCATTCATTTGGGCATTGAAGTCACGCACATAGGCCTTGAGAGACCCGGTGTGCCTCATTTGCACCAAGTTCATGCCTTCCCTCAACTCCCGATACTACGGTGTGAAGCGTTCACTCAACAAGTCTTTGAAGCCACCCCAAGTCAAGTTTGCCACCAACTCCGGCTCTTGCTCCTTTTTGCTTGTCCACCATTGAAGAGCATGATCCTTGAGAAATGTCACCGCAATGGAAACCTTGTCCTCCTCATCCGGCTTTTGGACATCATAGTAGTTATCCATCTCAAGAAGGAATTCCTTCACCTTCCTTGCCTTACCAAGTCCCGAGAAGGTGCTTGGCATGTTTACCTTAGCCAACTTTTTGGTGGAAGATGAAGGTCGGGACCCTTGCATCATGAGGTGTTCAATCAACCTCTCTTGGCGATCCCTTTCTTCCTTCCCACGCTTGAGCTCTTGATTCACGGAGTCCATGAACTCAAGCATTCTCATTTGGAAAGCCAATTGAGGATCTTGTTTTTCCACCCCTTGGGAAGACTCTAGGCGTCTCGACCTAGAGCGCTCCTCTTCACCCAAGGGCTCCTCTTGAAGTGACAATTCCATTTGCTCATTGCCCTCACTAGTGGCAGCTTGCTCATTGGAGTCATGAGAATGAGCCTCACTTGTAGGATCGGGGTCTTTGTTCCCCCTCGTGCGTGGCCGCTTGGAAGCTCCAGGCTCATCACCCTCAATGGTCTTCTTCTTGCCCATTGCTCCCTCACAACTTTGCACTTAGGTACTAAAAGCCTGCTCTGATACCAAGTGTCGCAACCCTTGCTAGCTCACCTTAGCTTACACCAACTCTTTCCCAACTGTAGCAAGTGTCACGAGCGCTAACTCTGCACATCCCCCACATGCACAAAGTTAGCTCCCCATACCAACCATTGGCTACCTACGAAGGGGTTGAGTCCCGGTTGCATGAGTAGGAGGGATTGATAACCAAGCGGTGAGCTTGGTGGTTGGTATGGGGAGCTAACTTTGTGCATGTGGGGGATGTGCAGAGTTAGCGCTCGTGACACTTGCTACAGTTGGGAAAGAGTTGGTGTAAGCTAAGGTGAGCTAGCAAGGGTTGCGACACTCAAGAGCAGGAATACCTTCGTGCTTGCAGACCTTATGAAAGCTTTCATGCAGTCTCAAGAATTGTCGTTCATGCCGGAGTTTGTGCAGGAAGTTGCAGATTTCAAGTCTTACGTCAAGGGTTAGCAATGTGACGGAGCAAATCAATTGATTGGACTTGGGGAGATGCATCTTTTCAAATTCTATGTTGACTCGGACGGCTGGCCGGTAATGAGATGGAAGAAGTCTGCGGTGGATTCCCAGTGGCAACCGCATGACAAACCACCGATTTGTCTTTGGAAAGAGGACACCAACGGGCTACCTTTACTACCGTCCGGTGATCCGAACCCCGTTCCTTTTAAGCACATGTGGGGTTGCGAAGTTCCATCTGAGACGGGGAATCAAGCGAAGGCGCATGAGGCTGCAACCAAAGCAACAGACCGACAAACTTCCATGATGCATGGAATTCGTAAATACATTGGGTACTGGGAGAGTGGTCGGAGGAGGTGCTCAACGTTTGCTGCTGTATTCAAACCATATGTCGAGTACTGGTCTCGGGTGCTGACAGAAATCCAGAAGCCTTTGCCCCCCACACCGTCTCGATTAGTTGAGGGCTTCTGGCCGTTACACGATTGGCGAGGGCCCTTGTTCCCCGTTCCACGCCTGACTTTGCTACCTGTGGATGTTGTCGTAACGTGCTTTCCCGATTCGTGCCCGGATAACCCTTTTTCGTGGTAAAAGAGGTTTCCCAAACAAGAACCCGAGTATTCGTTCCACGGAAATCCTGTGAAGTGCAAGAACAACAATTTCCACCAGTTAGCTAACCCGGATTTGTGCTATCCGGGTACTGTCCTATCACCCCCGTGCCCTATATCCTGTCCTGGAAGAGCTACCCGGACAGGAGAGGAGAGGGGGTTTAGTCTTTGTGGTTTAGTTTAGCCTCTGTATTCACCTCAGAGGGATTTTCCCGGACTTAAATAAGTGGGGGGATTAGGCCACTTCTCCCGTTGATTAACGTGACCGGAAAGGTCACCGAGACTCTCTCTCTCCTTACCCTGTTAGGAACTTCCCTTATACCTCCCTCTACGCCCGGACTATAGATCCACGCGCATGTCACAAAGGTCGGTATCCGGTTCTCCTATGGTCCGGTTATCGCAACTCTCTACCCGGGTTAGTAGATCCCGGGTTACTGGACTGGGGGGTGGTGCGACTGACCCGGAGTTCACCGCGATTACCTAGACACCAACCCGCCTACCCGGACTTCAGCACCCAGGGGGACTCAACTGAGTGCGGCCTCGGGAGTCGGTTAAGCGGCCGGAATCCCTTCCTGGCCGCTGTAATCCTGGACGCTACACGGACAGACTAGGCGGTGCCCTAAGTAAGAGGTGCCGTTCGTTGGCCGCACTCCTCTCCTGCCAGCTTCTCTCCCCTCCTTACTACTCTCCGTTCAAAGACGGAACCGTTACCTCTTGCCCGGACAGCAAGGGCCTCCTGGACTCCGCAATAACCCCGACACCGTATACAAGACAGGAAACTGGAAAGGATACGCAAACTCACACCCACACACTCACATACACACACACATACACACGGGGGATGGAAGAAAGGGCGTACTTGTAGCTGAATTAGGGTATTACAAAGGCACAGAAAAGACCCTGAGGGAGTATCCTTCCCTCGGCTAAGTAGTGGATCCTCCCTGGCATCCCAGAAGAGGACAAAACCCCATGCCAGGGAATCTTTCTAAATCTAACCCTTGTCAACCTAGCGCCGTCATTCTCCTATCTGCAAACAAAAGTACTACTTCTAACCTAATCTTGATCCGGGATATCCGCCCACCGTTATCTCAGCCCTGACCGTCCTCCTCCATTCTGACGGTCACAGCGCCTCGGCAGTCGCGGAGGCGTCGTCTTCCTGCTCCTTCGGCCCGGGTTGGGAGGTGACCTCCTCCTCTTCGTTTCCTGTCTCCTGGAGCACTGGAGCGGTCCCTCCGCTCCCCAGGACCTCAGTATCCCCTGAAGGCATCGGGGCTGAGGTGTCCGGGAGTGCCTCCCCTATTTCCGGGACATCAATCAAGTCCTCGTGGATGAGGGGGGTAACCTCCGCAGTCAGCACCTTCTCGGGGAGGGCCTCGAGGTCAGAGGGCTCCGACGGATCGGCTAAACCCGGACAGCGAGGTGGCCGCGACTCCTCTGCTCCCAATCCGGTTTGCCGGGTATCGGTCTCCCCCTCCTGTCCTGGTTGGATCGTGGCCTCTAGGGCAGAAATAGGACTCCTGTCCTCGGGGTCCACAGTCCGGTCCGGTGAAATGGGGGAGGGACTCCTTACCCGGGTGTCCTGTAACGCTACCCAGGAAACCTCCTCCGCGACTATCCGGGGAGCCTCCTCTTTCAGGCTTGCCTCAGTGCTCTCCGGTACGTCCTTGCTGAGGGGGTGCAAAGTTCCTGTCTCCCTCGAGGTCTTCTCCGGGCTCAGGCTCATGGGCAAGACCGGCTCCTCCATTGCCGCGGGGTCGATGGGCTCTTCTTCCTCGGCCCTGGCCTCCTCGGTCGCTTCGGGGTTACCCTGGATGGGGGTATCCTCTTCTACTGCGAGGGGGGGTGCCTCCCCGGGAAAAGTCCGGGCCATCTCCCCGATGAGGCCTCTCATCTCCTGGAGAGCTCCTTCCATCCTTTCTGCAGCCTTCTTCATATACGCCGCCATCCGGGTTGGGAGGTCCGACCCTGAGGCCTGGAATTGGGCGTCGAGCAGCTGGGCCTTCAGCTGTGCCTCTCCGGGTGCATACAGGAACCTCCTGAGCCCGAAAAGATGCTGCCGAGCGTACCCCTGCTGCTTGGTCAGCTCCTCCTCCAGCTGCTTAATTTCCCGGGCTTGGCGCAGGATGATGAGGGACCCCTCACTGATACTTGCCCGGGCTGCAGCATTTTCGCGGGCTAAATCTCTCACCATGTCAGGGTACCGCTCCACTTGGCCGGTTCGGAGAGCCACGGATATACCGCGCAGGGCCTTGTGCATCTGGAGGTGCTCCTGCGTGCATACATGCAATGCATGCGCAATTGGTTGCAGAGGGTGCTCCTCTGTCATCCGGAATGGGGGTACAGGGAGGCTGGGATCGAACTCTGGCCTCTGCGGGGTGAAGTCGTCCCACCCTGGCAACCGGCCAGCGTTGGAGGGGGCCGCCTCTGCGCGTACCCGGGTAGCGTGGGCAGGCGAATGCGGTGCGGTGGCCTCCCCTTCCTCTGACTCATAGGACTCTTCCAGCACCCTCTTCCCCTTCCTCCGGATTTCTCCCTCCCCGGGAGTGTCGGCGCCGCCGCCGGTAGTTCCTCCGCCCGGCCCGGCGTTGCTACCTGGCCCGGCATTGCTGCCCGGGTCGGCAGTCATACCCGGACCGGTACCCGCCGGAGCAGTCATACCCTGACGCCGTATCCGCCCACCGATACCCTACTGTTGGTATCCGGTCGGGCTTATCCGGTCGGGCTTATCCGGTCGGGCTTATCCGGTCGCGGCTAGCCGGTCTGAGGCAGTCGTTAGCCGGGTGGTACTCGGACCGCGAGGAGTCCTCCAAGTGTTGTCCGGGCCTTGTAGCGACCGGACTGGCACGGAGAGGCCGGACCCTTTCCTTTTAGCGAGCAAAATCCCCGAAAGAGGGTAGCTATCCTACCCTGCCTATTAGGCTTAAGGGTACTACTGGGTGGAAAGGTTTCTGGCTAAGCCAATCCTACCCGGTCATTACCCGGGTAAGCGGGAATGAGAGTTTTATTTCATCTAATTAGCTATTACTAAGTACTATCCGGACCGAATTGGGACAAAAACAAAAAATTGAGGTTTGACAGATGTTACTCTGGAGGACGAAGAAATCGAGGCATACTGCGGGCCTGCTAATGAGAGGCCTGAAGAAAGATTTAACCCCTGGCGCCAGATCGCTCCCCTTTGGAGGGTCCTCCTCTGACCTGAAAACCCAGCACTATGCCATATGTGGCTAGGTCGGGCAGTGTCCGCTGTTTGTAGAGACGAGGGTGTTCCTGAGTACAGGAAGTTTCTTATCAAGTATTGGGAGCCCCAGAACGCAGCGCGAGACATGGAAAAGAAGTACGAGAATTGTTGGTCTGCTAAGTAGGTTGTGGAGGACCGTCGTCCTGAGTGGATCGACGTTGGCGCCGTATTGTATGTGTCATATTCGAAGAATAGTAACCCGAAGTCTCGTACTATTCCCAAGTAAAGCCCGTGCCCTGGACAACTTAAAAAGAGCCAACGTTGCTGACCCGTAATGAAGGCATACCTTTGTGGGGCTCAGTAAAGTGCATCATCGGGCGATCCCCCGATGATAGATATTATTCTCAATGCTGTCCCGCAATGCAGGCATTTTTCTGTGGGGCTGACTGAAGTACACCATCGGGCAATCCCCCAATGACAGATATATTTCTTTTTGTTTCAGTGCCTTTGTCTACATCTTTTTTATATCCTGTTTCTTCTGATCAGTTGACGAGCTTCCGCTATAGTTTTATTTTGATATACATCAGTCCGTCCTACAGATCTTTTTTTGGACTTGTTTTTCCAAATCGACTTTATAAAGATTATACGTTTTGTCATAGCTCAGTACATGAGTCTTATCTGTATCAAATTCATTTGCATAACGTTTTCATATAAGAGTCTAGCTAAATCATAATTTTAAGTACAACATGAGAGTTCGCCCTGCTTCTTCGCATATTGTCTTCCGGTAGGTCTTACCCTTACCTCTTTCACTTTTAGGAGCCTACTGATTAACCGTGTTTTTTTCTTTCCTAGTTCTACGGTGGACAAAGTAATTAGCTTACCTCTCTTTGCTTTTTTGCTTTAATTTCTATAATCACAAGGCTATCCGTCAGTACTTTTGGCTTGATTCATTCATGCGTGACAATCTTATCGGGCGCTGTAAGTTTGACTTTACATCTTTGTCAAAGTCTTTGAGGGCGTCAAATGTTCATATCATACGAAGGATATGATCTCGGGCCGGATTTGTTTATGTCCTTCTTATGATCACAAATGATGATTAGCTAAGCTAATGTTGCTTTCTGTCCCTAATGCATTGGTAGTGTTTTATTAAGTACGTATTTCTCTCTTCAAGGACTTCTCTACTATTGTCCTTCGGGGCATCCATCGATCACTTCTTATAATATGGAATTGCATTATTTTAAGGCCCATTAAAGATTATAGATGTGAAAGGAAAAAGATAGATGAGTTACTAGAAGAGCATGTTGACCTTAACCCTCAAGCAACAATTTCCAAATTAGTTATGGAAACGAGCAAAGATTTGCTAGGTAACTTACTTCTCCGTGACAAAGATGACCCCGAAACTGGCAACCTTTCTCTCTAGCAGCTAGAACCTGTCTTTGAACAATGCAAAGAGTTAAGCTCTCCAAGCATGCGGAATCGTATCTACACTTTCAAGTACTTGCGTAGGTATGACATTCTCGATGGGATTACGAAGCTCACAGGTCTCAGCAACTGGGCATATGTGCAACGCAACATGTTCCCTAGCCAAGGAGACGAATCGGGGAAAGTCTTCATCTTCAAGATGCCCGAGGTCAGCCCCGGCAGCGGTGTTGACCTTGTTCGCCGTATGCAGCCTGGAGGAAACCTCTCCTACGCATGGATGATGTTTGACCATGTCAAACGCGTTACGGATTGGACCACCATGGCCTGCCACGTGTACGACTCACGTTACCAACGCATTCCAACCATTGCATGCTGTGATTTCTAGTCAGAGGACAAAGAAGCTGAAGTCGTCTTCTGGAAGAACCTTAACCACGTGATGGCAAGAAACGGAGTACCCAAACCGCAGTTTCAAGGATTTATGGCTCATAGTGCTCAAGCCAATTGGAACGCTGTGCGCATCATCGATGGCTCTCGAAACCCTGCTGTTCCAATAAAAGGCCGCGAATGAACATGTTATTTCCATTGGACGCAGTCTCTTGAAAAACATACGAAACAATACATTGTGCCCGAATTGCAAGGCCAAGACCAGATTCTCTGTAAGCAGTACAAGGATGCGCGCACTGTGGAAGAGGCTGAGACCCGATATTGGGCTATAAGAGCGTGGTGGGCATCCTTGAAGGCCACCTTCGAAGTTGGTTTAGAACACTTAGGTCATTGGCTTGCGTGCTGGCACTTCAGATACAGACAATGGGGTGGATTTATGGAACTAGTAAGTGTTCAATTTTTGTGGTGTCTTTGCTTATGACATGCTCTACGGCAGCTTCTCGAATGTTATGACAGTACCAAAGAAATTGACAGTTATTTTTTTAATAATATATATTATTAGTTGATTTTTTATGTGGATTTATATATATTGTGAATCTGTATTAAGTACAAATCTAAATTCTGAATAAAGTCTTAATACATCTGTACATTGCAAGAAAAAATATACTATGCAGAAGAACTCGCAGAGATGCCTTCATGTAATCTTGCGGAGTCAATCCATAACAAGTGGCTGCAAGCGTCTCGAAATAAGGGTAGGGATCTCTACGTCGCAGCCAATGATGAATACGTTCGGGCCTTCCTCCAAGTGGTCGGCTACCATCAATTCAACAAAGGCGGTGCAAGTGGTTCTGGACCATCCGTAGAAAAATTTCGTCGGCGTCTTCATACCGCTCAACGTCGGGCTTATCGATCCGGCAATCCATCTTGCCTTAACAAGGCAGTTATGGACTTCCCTGAAGCTGAAGCTTACTGTACGCGTGACGCCCACTTGGAGGGGGCAGAGATTTTTGGTTCCAGGAAACGTAAGGCTGATGTTCCCATTGGTGCTGAAGATGAAACTCATCGACCTGACACCGTGAGTTACTCACGTCCTCGAATAGGAAGAAGAGTCACACGAGCTCTTGCTGAGAATCTCAGTCCTATCCACGAAGAAGATGAAGTTCAGGAGCAACCGCTGGAACCTCCCGCTTCTCCAAGACCCAGTATTCAGCGCGTCATTACTATGCAAGAGACGAGAGTGAATGAGCGTCTATGGCACATTGCTCGTTTGAAGGAATTCAAGGCTTGTTGGGGTATAATGGCTAAGACCAGGAAGAAATGCGAATCCCGCATTGTCCAAAACGGAAAGGCGACCGCAGCTCCAACTTACACCAGAGTATGGCAACGTCCTCAAGAAGGTCCTAAAAAAACTGATCAATTTTTTTTTGTCCAGACGACATTGAGCGTTGTGTAAAAGGCAACCGTCGTCAATGGATTGAGCCGTTCTCTCGGAAACAAGGTCGACCGCCTATTCCCTCTGTTTGGCCCGTGAAGATTGGGACTAATCTGACACTGGACAAAATAGAGGCGTTGGAGAATGCGGGTTTTCGGCTCCCACAAAAGGAACGCCTTCCTCTCAACCGCACATTCAATTCTTCTACGCCACCAAGAGACTTGTCACATATTCCTGTGCCGGACAAGGCTGATCTGTACCCCAAATCACGCAAGTCTAAAGTTCTTTGACGCATCAAGGCTATGACTCCGAAGCACATAAAGAACACTGACTCAGCTTGTGCCATGGAGGCAAAAATACTCGAGTTGACCATGATACCACAACGTGGTTTTGGATGTTTCGTTGCTTTGGAGTCGGATTTAGAGTCTATCTATAAACTATCTCTAAGTGAGAACCCTGAGTGTTCTTGCTCGGTGTTCAAAAAAACCATAACTAAGTTAGGACAAAAAGGCAAACCGTATAGATATTGCGAGCACCTATACTTCGTGTTGTTATTGGTATGCAAATTTGATATTGATAGAGACCTCTTCATCCACGCGCCCACCCTCAGTTTCAACGAGGTGAAAATGATTCTAGAAAGGGGAATCCTAGACCAAGTTAGAGAGTAGACTACCTCAAGGTCACATTACGTAAACCAACATCTACAACTACCCGTTCTATATGTTATTCCTATAATCGTGTGTTTCACACGTTATTTATTTTGATTTCAGCGTTTTACTAAAATCAATAAATGTATCCCTAATTACAAAAAATTATAAATTGCTATACAACTTCGACTGTTGATTTCACAGTTATAATATACTAGTCTACTCTGTAAAATTCTTAAATGTCTCTGAATGTTTGAAGAACATGGTTTAAGTCCACCGAATTTCAAAAATTTTAGCCTTATCTCCACGGCCTTAGGAACACAAAACCACGGTAATAAGTCAAGAATATTCGAATATTCCTGAGAATATTCGAGAAAAAATAGTAAAATATTATTTTTGGAATTTTTTTTACTAAAAATACCAATTCACCGCTCAAATTCCAGAAACATGATGGCTCAACGCTCACCGCTCACCGCTCTCCGCTCACACCGTAGCTACGTCCCTTAAGAGCAGAAATTTAAAATCAATTTACTGTGCAATGGATCTTGTATCGGGAGCGGATGAATTTCTCGTTAGTGCAACATCGTACGCAGGAGAGGAAGTGTTTGGATCTGCAAAACGAAGGCTCGATTCCGAACCAGGTGGCAAAAACGACTCTCACATGTTTGACAAGGTGAACTTTTCGCAGCCAAAGACCATAAGGACACAGCAGCAAGGATCTCCCTCTACTCCGATTCATCTGGAGGGTGACGAAGACGACAATGACGATGTGCAAGTTGTAATGGAGACAAGCCCGGTTCAGGCTCGCAAGGGTGTGCAGCACGTCACGAGGGTTCTAGAACTAGAATGCTCACCGAAGATGTGACACATTTGCCGAATGCCTTAGTTGGGAACGAGGATTTGTATGGCCATGATGTCAGACTGGAACAGGAAGTGCAATCGCGGGCTTCCAAATGGTAAACCTGCTCCAGCCTTCCCTGGCGTGAAGCACATTCGCACCAAGAATAAAAATTATGCGTAGTTCTTTTATCTCTGTAGAGACAATGCTATAGGGTGCGTAGCTGGAAAAAGGCGTAGATGGTTCCCTGATTCGCCAAAGGTGTGACAAATTTGGCCTGTGCAAAAGGGAACTAACCTCACGACGCGGGAGATTCTGACTTTAGAGGAGGCAGGATTCCAGTTGCAACAAAAACCACCTCGGCCGACCGAGAGGCAGTTTGGAAATGACTTGGCAATCGCTGCAAGTATTGCGAGCATTCAGGCACCGGAAAAATTGGACAAGTTTCTCAATATAAGAAGCTCTCGCCCTTGTCGTCGCAACGCTACAAAGAAGGTGGCCGCTGAGCAGTTGAACAAGTGGGAATCAGCAATGTTACTCGACCTCCTCCTAACTCGCATTATGTTGGTGCCAAGCCCCGGACTCGGGGCTGTGATTGATATAATATCCAAGAAAGGTCCTAAGAAAGGTGCTCAAAAGTACAAGGTGACCATTGGTACATTTCTAGAGTGCACGTGTCCTAGCTTCAAAAGCATGTACATTCAGTTCAAATTGCGTGGATCGTACGGAAACTGCAAGCACATTTATCACATCTATCGTGTGGTTTGTAGTCTCCACCGAGAGAGAGACGGGTTCTTACACGCCCCGACATCGAGCTTCAACGAAATCAAGCGACTTCTTCTCAACGGAATTGTCCAGCGTATTCCAAGCGCCTAGACTGTTTTCTAGGAATTACGACGTCTTTAGTCTGCTTTAGGCTTCTAGACATTGAAGTTCAAGCAATATTCTACATGAGAAGTAATATGTAGTCTTAGATCTATGATCAAGTTAGCTTGAATGCTTACCTTCACCTACCGTTCTATTTCTCAACCGTGACAGAGGTGACAACACATATGAATGTTGATACATGCCTTTCTGTTCCATCACACATAGATGTCCATTTCGTTTCGAACAACCTCCACACGTTGTAGTCCAAAGATCTCAATTGCATGAAGCTAGTGTTGCTGAGTTTAGACCCTTTACTAACTGTAGTGCGTTGAAGCTGCGTCTATCGGTAAGTGCGACGGCGGACCTACTTCATGTCTGTCCAAGGTTGTCATATCGGGCGTGTTGAGGTAATCGGGCGGGCAAAACGGGCGTACAAGTTGTCTGGAATGGACGGGCGTGCCCGCCCACCTTGATTGTAGGAGGTGTGCAATTTTTCGTGGGTAACAAATTATGCAGTAAAAAGCGTGTGTGGCGTTCCACGCGGCCCGTATGCGGCGGCCAAGTGGCTTAGTTTTCACCTAAACCCTTGCCACGTCGTTGTTTTTTTACCTAAACTAAAAGTCAACAGCCGTTTGACCCTATCGGGCGAGCTACAACTCAATCGGACGGACAAGGCAGACGGACGGGCGGGCGGCGTGCCTGCCCGGTATGACAACCTTGTGTCTTCTGGCGCTCGTAAAGGGTCTGCCGACCCCCTCCTCTTGTGTGCCGGCGCCGGCAAACCCCCGTTGGTGTCAGCTGACCTCTGGTGGTGCCCGCATACTCCATCTGGTGTCGACGGACTCCTGCCTCTTGGTACCCCTGCTGGGGCCGGGGAACCCTTGTTGGTGCTGGCGGACCTCTGGTGGTGCCGGCATACCCATCGTGGTACCGGCGGACCCTACGTGGTGCCGGCAGGTCCCTCGTAGTACTAGGTGGTACCAGCCCTGGAGCCTTTGTGGTGCCGGCGGAAGCCTCGGAGCTGTTGGCAGACCTTTCGTAGTATGGACCTGCGAGACTTGGTGGTCCCGTTGCCGGGCACGGCGTGCCAACCCGAGTGCCGGCGCTAGCGCGCTAAGTCAAGTCCCGATGCTGGGGCGCAGCGTTCCAACCTGAAGGCCGGCGCGAGCGTGCTGTCAAGAGTGCTGTCGCGGGCGCACTTAGCCGGGCTCGGGAGTTGCGTGCAGTCCCGAGTCTGGGCGCGGCATGCTAACACGAGTGGCGGCTCCGCATCCAAGTGGGTCTCGGCGCGTCCCGCTCTCATGTGTGCCGGTGCAAGCATGCTAACCCGCGTCCCATCGAGGCCAGCTCTAACGAGTGCTAGCGCTAGCGTGCTGAACCGAATACCGACTCTTAGCTTCAACGACATCAAGCGACTTCTCCTAGGTGAATTTGTCCACTGTGTTCCACACGCTTGATGCTCTTGTAGAGATTTAGTATGACAATGTAGAGAGCTTTAAGTTGATATTGAGGTTTGACAACATTCCACATTAAAAGTAAAATGTTGCGCCTGTTTTGATATCCAGTCAGCTTATACCTGACATATATATATTCATATATCTATCCATACTATTTTATGTGGACTGACATGCGTCACACATCTACATTTACATTCAAGTTGTACTCACTAAGGGATATTGTTATCTTCAAGACATTCCTCTACGGCATCTTTCCAAATGGTAGGTGATAGTAGAGGATCATAGTTCTTTGCTGTGTCACGGAACTCTTCCCATGTCTTGGTCAATTCAGTGTACGTGGTGTTATCACAACTGAAGCACTTTCAAATCTCTGCAGAGCGTTGGATCTTTAGTATGTACTCGTCACCTTTGTTGTTCGATACACAACCAGTACACCACACCTTCGGGCACGTTCCACAGCTGATCATATTGTAGTGATGGTCGAAGCACCAAATGCAGTACTCTTCCTTCCTAGCCTCATTCTGCCGAACACAAGTGGAACACAAATTAGACCAATTGTCAGCATTCATTGCTCTGAAAGGAAACTGTAACATCACAGAGCAGGACGTCTACAACACATTCCATTCTGTTACATTCCTACCTTTGTCCACTTCTTCTTTGCATAGTCTGCATCGCATTGACAACACATACCAACTGCGAGACGTGGGTGCTGATCAAAGGAAATTTGAAACCTGGTATTTCCACAGACGTAACAATCATAGGTTGGACCATTGAGAGTGATTAAAGCCATACTTAAGAATCCCAGCGTTCTTGCAGCAACGACATACGAAAATGAACAATCCGTTGCCACTCTATATACTTATGTAACATGATCTCTCAACGACTCCTTGGTCAGAAAATATCTATTTGTCAGAAGTAGATCATGATCTCCCACAAAGATTTCTTCAATTTTCAAGTGCGCTACGTCCACCGCGTTGTGCGCCGACCCCATTATAACTAGATGCAGGTGCTTTGATTTCAAACAGTACGACAGTATTTTGTTTTTTAGCGAGTAGATCGGTTTCCGACAGTGAGCAGGTTATTGGGTTGCAATGCATGTGAAGGGCATACATGTCGTTCTCTAATGGCAACTTTCTCAAGTAAATATGAGCCACCTATTTCAAATAAGTTTCTGTTGGTTACAAGTTCGCATCCGACAAAAGTATAACACATTCATCACACAAGTGCAGCATCTATACTTCCATGTAGATCATTCTACTTGTCAACTTTTAGTCCTACCAAGTCAACCACAGTGATAGATAAATAGCTTGTGCCTTCAATTGATACTCAACCAACTCACATTTGATCATGAAATGCCAACGAAGTAATTGCCCAAGATGTATACGTTTGTAATTTGTATTCAAAACTTCCAGCACATTCAAAGCCAACTCTCTTTTCAATTATGAGTCGTGGCCATACAAGTACTAAAACTATCAAACAACTATTCATAGTTGGAATCAGTCTCAGAATCACTGATGTTGCGATCACGAGCTTTACTTGAAGTGAATTCTACAAATCCTCCCAAATCGTCTGTAATGGCATTATTTCATACGTATTGCAGCTCAAGCACCCCCAATTCTTGCCATCATCTTCTTCACGTAGTCGTCTCCCTTGTTCCGTGCGATACACGCTGCACACCACACCTTGTTACAATGATCACAGGGGATCACAAACTCAACTCCCCCACACCAATTGCATTGCTCATCATCGTACTGGGCGTTCTTCGTGAATACAACGTCGTCCAACACAAGTTTGCACGAAATGCAAATTCCAACACGGAGACGAGGATGCTCCATCAAACAACCACAGATGTTTCTCTCTCCACAAGCAGTGCAGGAATACAGCCCATCTCCTCTCCAATACAAAAACTTGTTTTTCTTTATTGTAATCTGAGAACATGTTCTTTTTTTCACATAATTAGCTTAACCATTTGAGAGGCAAACAGCCGAAAATTCCAATTCATCACGGTTGTAGGGTCTTAATTATTCTTTATCGGCAGCTTTTCCACGGCTTTAGAGGTACACAAGTATTGCATTTGTTCAAATAAAATCAACTAATATTCACTTTTGGACGAGAATATACCCTCGAAATCTGCTCACTGCTCAAGAAAATCTGCTCACAGTTCACGGCTCACTACTCACCGCTCACATCGTAGCACATTGTCTTTTTGAAGGCAATTTATTTTCCTAGGTCTGGCTAGGAGTTGTATGGAAGTCTTGAACCTTTGCCATTGCTAGAGCTTACTAATCCTGCTTGGCCCGTTCCTGACATGCATACTTCGGAAGCCTTTTGTTTGAAACTAGCAATGGACATTGCGGCCGCAATGAAATGCGAAATTGGCAGCAAGGTTGCACGTGTGCAATGGTTTATGCCAATTCACGTGATGGCCAACCTGTTTGGTGTAGCAGATGATATCCAAACATTCGTGCTATGTACACACTATAAGAAAACCATCGAATTTTGGATGTCTTAAATAAGACATCTAAAGTCGATTAGACGTCTTAAAAACGACTTTTAGACTAAAAGTTGGGTTAGTGTCTAAGGAGACATCAAAAAGACATTTGAAATACAGGAAGATGTCTTGGAAAATATGACGTATCAAGGTAAACTTGGGAGGGTAAGAAGTGCGTCACGTAGAGGACACATTAGCGCCATGTGGACGGGCAGTGCCACATGGAGATGAATTTCATCCTGATGTGGAGTTTTCCGTGGTCAATCAAAACCTGACGTGCCAGCGCCAAAATCCAACGTGGACCAGTGGAAAATCTGACGTGGCACCTGGGAAAATCTGACGTAGCACGCGGGAAAATCCAACGTCGCATGCCACGTCAGCATAGTTTTGGCTGCTTTGATATTGAAATATTGGTCATAAAAGACATTGGAAGACATTTGAGGATGTTTTACAAGACATATAAGGATATCTAATGAGACATTTTGCAATGTTTTATGAGACATCTTACAATGTCTACGGTGATGTGTTTAGTGGTTGAAGTGCATCGTCGAGGTTATCCATTTAGACATTGTAGTGATTACTTTTCATATTACACGATGTCTTACATGATGCTTTGCAAGATGTGTATAGGATGTATTTTGTGGTCTTACAAAATGTTTTATAAGATGTCTTATATGATGTATTGAAGATGTTTGCAAGGATGTTTTAGAGGTGTTTTTTGTGATGTTTCAAAAAATGTTTCATAGGATGTCTTCAAAGACAATGTCCCTCTACGATGTCCCTCCACTACCATCACTTGCTGTCGATACCTCTACGGTCCTGTGCATGTCATGTCGCTGCACATGTTCAATAAGCCAATATCGGCTGCATTTAAACGGGGGTTTGTAAAGGCAAAGAATCGTGATTTAGTTCCATTTAATTGCACTACCTAGGTTGAGATGGTATTCAACCGGACCTCAAGATATCGACACAATTAGACATTCTTGCGGACATCTGCTTACACATTCATGCAGGCATCCTTGAAGACATCATTGAAGACATCATTGCAGACAACATTATAGACATCCATGCAGACATTTGTTCGCGGCCTCAGATCGTGTTTTGCTACTTCTCTGCAATTGTGAAAAACAACAACTCACTTACTCTGGCATATTTCTTCTATATTCGTGTGTTCTCTAAGCTTTCCTTACAACCGTACGTCATTTTAGACATCATTTTAGACATCTTCATAGACATGCTCTACGACATCTTTGCAGACATCATCATAGACATCTGATGACATCTTCAGGGTTTCAACCACAATACATCTAAATAGAAGGTTTTTTTGTTGTCCTCTCTAACAAATCAAGCTTTAAAGTTCTTTCGACAACAAAGCATGTATTGTATGTCATAGAGTTTCTTCCTTAACAACTTTTAGGATTTCTTCCACAACAAATCAAATACTAGAACTCCTAAGGTTTCTACACTTCAAACACTAGCTCCTTGAAAAACTGAGGTAAAAATGAGCTTTGTGCAACCTCAACTTTCACTTAAACGGTCTATAACCTAACAATGGCGGCGGCAGCAAACCCTAGCCACATGAAGAAGCAAACCCTAACCTCTACACTCTAAACACTAACTCCTTCAAAAGTGAAGGGAAAAATGAGTTTCGTGCGGTTTCTGCTTCTACTTTAAGGTCTCATGACCTAATTATGGCGGTAGCAGCAAACCCTAGCCGCCTCTGTTCATCTATTAAAGTCGATGAAAATCATCCCAGTAATACAGTAATACAATGTTTTCTAAGATGTTTCATAAGACATCTATTTAAATGTCTACAAAGACACTGCCATAGACATTGTATGACATGTAGACTTGTCCGACGTGGACTTTTGTTTACCATGTAGATAAACAGCTGTAAATTATGAAAGTAATGAAATATCCACGTATAATTTTGTTCATAAATATGCCAAAATTGCCGTATATATTAAAATAACTATATTTGCTAACTAAGTAACTTTACCAATTAATTAAATTTTAATAATAATATTCTAATATATTAATATTTTATAATAAATATTTTATAATTTTTTGGTTTTATTAATCTATTTTATTAGTATTTATTATTAAAATATTCTCAAATATACATATTATATATATTTTAAATTAAATTATAATATTTGAATATTATTATAAAAATTGGACCAACGAAAAAATCAGGGATTACAAGATTAATATTATAAAATTTTTCAATATTTTTAGTTGTACAAAATAAATTTATGATGCACAAGTAACGAAAGAGTATTTAAAAGGATGAAGTTCCTCTTTTTTCCTCATGCAAACCGCTGTCCATTATCATACAACCGGACTACTTTCTACCCCCCTACCGGTAACTTTCAGGGTATTCAATTGGTAAAACCGGAATTTCTTGCCAACTTGGCAGTTTCATGTCTAACGTGATGTCTCTATAGACATCTTATAAAACATGCACGTGTCTTTGAATGTCTTCAAGCCATACAACACTCTTAGTTGAAGACATCTTCAAAACGACAAGATATCTTCTCATCTTACAAGACATTTTGCAAGATAGCAAGACATCTTAAAAGTAATAATCCCAAATCTTAAGACATCTAAAATTCGTTGGTTTTCTTATAGTGACATCTTCAATGGGTCCTTCGTAACGTTGCTTGCGAGTTTAATGGATGCTGGCTGAGATGAGAAGTGGATGTTGAAGATTAGATTGCTCGTAGTTACTAAGGGTAACTAGAGTTGATTAGAGTATGTGGAGAGGGTTGGATGAATAGAGTCTTATCGTATATGGAGAGTGTTGGATGAATAGAGTCTTATCGTATGTGGAGAGGGCTTATCCACAAGAGCCTTATGCTGTGCGAAGAAGGATGGACCACTAGAGCCTTATCGTATCTAAAGAGAGAAGGTCCTCTAGTGGTCTATCCTTTTGTAGAGTGATCTTGATCACTCAAACCTTATCTTTGTTGTAGCACCTAGTGCCTTCACTTGGATATATAAGTAAGTGCTTGGAATGAGTGAGTATCTCATTCAAGTATTTTTTGCTCTACTACTTGTAAGCTTTGAGTGTGTTGTATTCTCTCTCTCCCTCTATTGAATCTTAATAGTGGGAAGTTGGTCGTAACATGATGGAGATTGTAGTCAGCCGTGGGAGCATTAGATTTTGTTTCCATGTTGCCCGCCAGACGTTGTATATGACTTTTTGTTATGTCAGGTACAGACGTGAGGCAATATAGAATTGGGTGGCCATGGATGAAGTGGTGATATCGGACATGATGTGGTGCACTGTGATTTTGGGAGACCAGGAGCTACGAGTGTTTGAGATTGGTAAATCATGGCCAGTAGCGCACGTACGGGAGGAGATTGCCATTGTGCTGTCGCGAGAAAACATCTTAGAAGCTTACAACTTGGTTGTAGAGCATGCAGGGCAATGCGACAGAAAGGTGTGAGGCCGAAATTCATGGGCTTGCAAGAAAAATGCGTTCTTAGGTGCAATGGACTACCTTAAACAGCAACACTTACAATAAAGCCATTCAGATTCAAAATTCGAGACAAAAGCATGTATGACGAAGGCATTGTGCAAAAGTTGCATGTGATGATTAGTGTGCACATGTGTAATATGCACGCATGTAATATGAAGTCCTTGTATGTTAACCATGGTCCAAACTCTAAACTTGTAATTATAAGATCATGTTTATAAAATCCCAAATCGTTAAATTGCACGCTTTGCAATAATCCATAGATTTGTCATGACTTCAATCAGTTGATGCACACACCTAGAGCTACTACTCTAGTACTTTGTCTCTTGTAATGGATTCGGAATATCAACAGGTAGTCAAGGCACAATTGCGTTGTGCTACATTAGCTGAAGCAGACTCTGAGGCACCAACTTCTACTGCATGGCGCTTTGATACCTGCCATGCCATTGTAGGTGGCTCTACAAAGAACTGCAACACCTCCTCCGTTTTCTTTGCTGAGGCGTCTGACATTCCATGTGGAGGCTCCTAGCTCAAAGCCAAGCAGCTAGCCCTGCTTGCTTGAATGCTTGCCATCATTGTCTCGTTGTTGATAGCAAATCCCCATTGCACCATCCTCGTCCTAGTTGGAGCCTGCTTACATGGGGGACAAGCAAGATTTGCGAGCAGTGCACTCTTGAACATGCAGTGTGGGTGGAACAAGCCTTTGCAACTGAAGGGGACAAATGCGTGGTCGGGAAAATACTTCTTGCAAGAAGCGCATGGGTCATACATCTTTATATTTCCCATATCTGTTACGACCGCAGGTAGCATAGAAAAGAAAGGCTGGGGACGGATATTGCTATTCTCAACCTTGATTGAAAGTGCTGTGACTTTGACATATTAGTGGGGAGTCCACTATTCTATTGTTGCCTCTACTGAAGTTGACATGAGAAGTTGTACCACGGCAATCATATGGAATTTTGGATAGTGCTATTCCTCAGCCGACTTTGATCTCTCAAATAGACATGAGCAGCTAGCCTCAGGACGTGCCTAACATGCACTTTTTAGTCCAATGCAAAGACAATGATTCAACATAGTGGTTGAATTGCGTCTTGTTCTGTGTTATCATCGTGAGGTTTGCTTAATTATATTGCTCATATATTGTATAATTAAGATTAGTGCACAACAACAATATTGGTTTCTAGGTAAGCAAAGGAAGGAGTAGCTAAATTGAATACACCATAAGTCCATAACTTCCTTAACCATTTGAGATTGAGAATCAAAATGAAAGATGTGCTCTAAAATGTTTGATGTATAACGAGTACAGAGATTATATGTACGCAAAGATGAGTTGTAAATGTCAATGTGTAGATCACATTTGTACCATCAAAGGTGAAAATTTGTGTGACTCATATTGGAAAGTTTTATATGGTTAGCTTTACTATCAAAGGTGAAAATTTGTGTGAGTAGTATTAGGAAGTTCGCAAGTTGTATATTGCATAACATGCTAATGGAGCCATTGTTCAAATGCAGAGTGTGGCAATTGCTGTTGAATGTGGCGCAACAAAGGTGCAGGTCAATTCAACTGTGGGACTCATTATTAATAATTTTTCCATAGTTTGCACTCGATTTGTTTAAATTTGCTCTTCAGTTTTGATGATTTTGATTTTGTTCGATTCTTGGAACTGTTTAGGTCGGTATTCATCCGACAGCAGCTGAGGAGCTGGTTAGCATGCGGATTGGATTGCACGGGTGTGAGCGGTGAGCGGTGATTGGCAGAATGTTTTTTTTTTTTTTTCATGAAAGATTAAGACCCTGTTACCACTCAATGTACTTGAGATAGTGACCCTATGACCATTGAGTTTAGGGTGATGAAATATATTTGGGAATAGTTTGATCGAAAAGAGTACCCCAAATCCGTGAAGTTAGATCCTATTTCCGCGCCAAAGTACTGTTGGCTCCATTTCATAACTTCTCAAATAATAATTATTCAAAAGTTTTTACACTGTCGTCAATAAATTAGGGCTGAAGTCATCGCTTCTCACCTTATACAAAATCGAAGCCAATTTTCCCCCTATAAAGATGTGAAGTTTTTTACACATATCGCTTTCAGTTATGGGATCGCGAGATTAGATACACCAAATCATTGAAATTGGAGTTGAACGAGTTACATCAAAATTAGGGTTGACGTCATCGTAAGAGACAAGCATGGCTTTTATTACATAGTATTGACATACTTAGAGTAATACTTGAAGCACTTGGTCTAGGTTTAGCTATAAATGATAATCACGATAAATAAAAATATAAAACCGCATATATTGAAAAACACATATAGATAGAATATGAGCAATAGATGATGGTAAACTAAGAATGTATGGCGCTACCATGTCCAGTACCTATCAGAAAACAAATCACACATTAGGCTGAAGGTGTAGTACCATTAAAGTGCTGATCACACTTATCAGCCTCAAAGTCTATAAACTTAAGCACACTATTGCTATAACGTAGACGTGGAGTGTCAGACAAAATAGGAGATGGAGCTTGAACAAACTCTTGAGCAAGACGCTCTGTGTTTGATGGTAGGGTGAAGGTTGATGGAGGGCTATTGTAGAGATGAGCATTGCGAGTCAATCGCTCTTTCAGACCTGCGATCCTAAAATTACAGAAAAAGTCAATATAACCAATTTGTAAGCGCGTAATTTGAAATCAAGAAAGAGAATACAAGATGGTATTACGCACCAATGAATTTTTGTGGCTTTTTACGACCGATTTGTCAGAGTCATAATTTGCGGGAGGGACTGATTCTCCACTTTCTTCATTACCGGGAGGACCATTCTTGTAATCCGCTAGCACACCATCTAAGATTTCTTCGCCAGGTTCCATAACCATGAGGTGTCGGTTAGAGCGCGCGCAAGCAATTACAGATGCGCCTAAAGAATCAGAAGCCCACGTTAGAAATGCGAAATGTACAAACGAATTCTAATGTAGTGTTTATAGAAACATTACTTGTACTTGCGCTCCAGTCGAAGACTATACCACCGTTGTCCGTGAGACAATCCACAAAACATTGAATGAAAGAGAGGTCCTTCTCTTGTGAGCCTCGCCATGGCGTACCGTCCGGACGATAACGCAATGTCTCTTTGTCTGCAAAGTTACAGAGGTGGTCTTCCTCATCAGGTACAATTGCGAAACCCGCGTATGCGTGAGCCACTTGCCGAGTTTGGGACTTCGAAAGATACTCTTTACGAACATAAACTCTGATATGAAAGCAGTGAGTCTGCAAAACACAAGTATAGATACATTAATATAGATGCATAGAAGGCAATAATCATGAATTGTGAAATAGGAAACAAGAATCCGCTCTGTACCTCTTTCGGTTTTGGTACGGTAGAGGCCATAGGGAGGGGATTATACCCCCACCAGTCTTGAACCAGACAAAAACTATATGTATGCGACTCAGAATCAAGAGTACGCTCGATTCAACGACATTTTGGATGCATCAGAAGAATGGCTCCAACATCTGTCAAATGATATGCGGCTAAGAAGAAGAGGCTCTCAAAGTAGTTTTTGTCACGCTGGTTCCAGGATGGAACCTCTATTGGAGACACACCCGGTACATGCAAGTTCTGGGGAGCGTCTGCAAAAATGAGATCAATCCCTGAATGCTTGAGATCATACTCCATTGCCAAACACGGGTACTTTTGGTCTATTCCAGTCTGAGATACAAGTCAATAAATAGATAGTAGCTAATAGATTTACAAGTACAAAACGTAATTAGGGAGATTATAAATGACAAATGTATGAACTAATACCTTCTTGATGTGCTCGACGATATCGAGGATTTGCGAATTCCAGTTTTGAGTCTTCAACGACTGATGAACCAAATCTCTAATGTTCCCCTTCTTAAGATACATAGGCAGAGTGACAGATATTTTTGACGACGAGCTGCTACCAATGTGTTGGGCTTTTGGAAGAGGGCGTTTGGCGAATATTGGCTGGCTGAGGCGACGTGGGGACTGCTGGGAGTTTTGGTCAATGGTGAATGATTGAGGAGAGGACTCAACATTCGTAAGTATACCTGTAGAAAGTTGAGTCAACTGTGCATCGCGTCGAATAGCATTGTTTGTGGCTCCCGCCGAAGCCTCAGTCAGATCAGCATCTTTGGGCCCTGCAGTGTCTTCTAGGGAGGGGCGCAATTTCTTGAAATTCTTGCTCAAGATTTACTACAGGGTCCGATGGCACTGTCACATCCCTTTCAAAAGGATGCCCGAACACCGTGGTGAGCCAAGAGGACCCCGGGAGTGACGTCCCGGGCTTGGCAAGAGACAAGGTGAAGTGACTAAGGGGAGTCCCGAGCAAACAGCACGCAATGGCGTCGTTCTCGGGACGAACTTGGTGGTGTGCTTTACATGGTTGGAAACCTTGTTTAAGCACGCACCCATAGGTCCAAAGAACGCGCGATTTGGAGTTGTGAGTCATGAGATATGGCTCTCCAAAGTTGGAGCGCGTTCCGGGACACTCCGGGACTCGGGAGTGTTACCTTTCGGGACTCAAAATGTCGTCCTTCTTGGATGGCGGCATGTTGCATGTTTTTGGAAAGCTCTAGACAAGAGCTTTCCAAAATGCTAAGGCTCGTGAGGAGCAAAGCAATGCTTTGGGAGATATGGCTCTCCAAAGCATCGGGACTTCGGGACTCCGGGACTGCTGCCTCCTGGGACTCCCGAATGTTCAGAGGAGCATAGCTCCCACATAGAAGCTCCGATTGGGACAAGTGAGGAGTCTATCGACATCTACTCAAAGAGTAGATGTCGAAAATGGGCTCGCACGTCCCATTTGGATAACTGAGCTACAAGTTGGCCCGAGAAGAAGATACGGCCCGTTTTTGAGGCTAAGGCAAAAACGGGTGGTCTTCCAAAACAAAAGTGTGTCACGGAAGGCCCCTCAACACAAGAGGGGGGGGGGCCTACCGAAGACTCCAGAGAGTACTATGAGGAGGGGTGGTCTCCCTCCTCACTTCCACATGGTGCCGAGGAGAGCCGGGGTGGCTCTAAGGGGTGAGGCTTGGGATGGAGCCTCACTCCCGCACCTTGGGCACTATGGGATGCTTGTGGTGTGCATCCCGAAACATTGGGTTGGAAAAGTGTCCCGCTCCAAACTAGTCCCCGTGAAAAGTAGTGCCGGTTTCCGATAATGTCCCGAATGGAGAGTGTAGACATGAATGGAAGGGGACTAGTGGGGAGTTGGACAATATGCAAGGGCGGTGAGCTCCGGGGGTGAGTAGTGCCACCCTTGGGAGCTTGGACATGTGTGGAAGGCCGCCCCGTGCCGCCAAGTGGCATGCCCATGTGTTTTGTGGGAGTTCCGGTTTACGGGTTCCGGGTAATGAGTTGGGGGAGTCAAGGTGGGTTGGACACCTTGACTAGAAATGGTGCTAACATTGTGTGTGCTTGGCATGTGCAGTGTTAGCTAAGTTGTGGCCGGTTGCTACCAACAAAGTAAGCCGCGATTCCGCTACCAAGTAAGGCTTACTTGAAGAAAAAGAGTTGGGAGTAATTAGGGCCGCGACAGGCACGTTGCGTCGCTTCCTGTTTGGTCGAGACTTTGGCAGTGCAACTATTGAAGAAGGTGAAGAGATTGGATCAGTTGCGTCTAGTAAAATAGAGAGGTCGACATTGTCATCGTTGTCAATCACCATCGGTTCAGAGTCAGCTGGGTTTGAAGCGAGGTTCCAAAGAAGATGCTTCTCCTCCTTGTGCACGTAGTTGTCGTCGCACTCAAGGAACCATCCACCGGTTGTCAATTGGGAGTTGGTAAACCGCTCTTGCTGGGCTGAGGAGAAAAAGCTGCGGGGATCATTTGTGACTGAAACGTCTTCGAACTCCATTGGAATGGAGAACGAAGCTAATGCTCCCTTGGCAATGAGCTTTTGTTTTAAATACCTACAAAAATGTAAACAAATTAGACTGTGAAAATTGAATACATTGTACCATTTTTATTTATATTTTATAAGAAATTGGATACGTACCGGAATGAAAGTCGCTTAATTGAAGCTTTGCCTCCAGTAATCTTGTATATATCCGAGCCCTTGATGAACTTTGGACTTGCATTAGGAGCAAGATAGTTTCCGAATGCCTTCTCCCATAAGAGCAACCTCCACTTCTCCATATACGCTCATGGCTTTAGGACAACACTAGACGACTTAATGTTGAGGTTCTCGTTGTCAACCAGATTCCGCAATTCACTTTCAAGTGATTGCTCTAACTGAGAATACAAGAAACATGTTAGAATTTAAAGTTACAGATAAACTCAATTATTGTAATCACGGGATGAAATTGCAAGTTACCTGTGCCCAAAGAGAAGCCCGATGTAGAAATGCAACCAAAGCTTTATCTTTCATACGGCGTTCTTCTGGGAATCAAAATGATCGCCGAACGTCGCTTGGTGAGTTCCACCATTGCAGCCACTTTGCCTTGAAATCAAAGTGAACATTGGTAGTAGCTACCATGTGTAAGCGATCGATTGTCATATCGGGTTTCAGATTTTGGCTGTAATGGGAATAAATCTGCACATGAGACTCACAATTTTGATTAGAGCAATGGAACATAAGGATGGCTATAGTGATATGTAATTGAAGAACTGAGCCACCTATACCTCTTTTGGAAAAACTTTCCCAAGTTAGTTATTAGCCACAACGACCGTCTTGTCAAAATTCTTCCCATGTATTGATTTGATTTCAGCCTTGATGGCATTATCCATGGCACTCCATACTCCCGGTCCTGTTTGTTTCTCTTTTGGAACCATCGCATAGTACGTAGCTTCAGCATCGTCCGATGCTTTCTCTAACCTCCTCTATATACCAACCAGAATACAAATGAGAAGTTGTTTCAAAAAAAAATTTGAATGAGCAGAGTGAAGCACATATGTAGTGAACGTACCGCGTATAGAAATTTTACGAAAACGTCAATTGTGACAGGATACCAAGTCTCTTTTTTTGCTTTTGAGTTCTTACAGATCCTGTAGTCTTCTGGAGAAATGAGGTCTTTAAAATCTTCGAGTTTCAGTTTACCAAATTTCCTCATGCGTTGCAGTTTCGCACACAAACTGTTTTCGACATGATCATGTTTAGTGGACCTACAAAATAGAACAAAAGATGAGAAAAATTGATTATGAGAAAACCATAAAATGAAATGATATTAAGAAATGCAAAATTTACTTACCAGTTTATGTTGTTCATAGCATCGAGGAGGAGATTGCTTTCTCCACGAGCATCGAGTACGATGCAGTCAACCAAAATGTACCACAAGGGATCATTCTTGTGGTACCTCTCGATATGACGCATCCATGGTGTAACACGGTGGTTGCCTTCGTAAACACAAAAGTATTTGTTGCTAAGGTCATGAAGATCTGGATCAGACCGCAACGTACTCTCGAACTCTTCATTCGCGGCTTTCCACAGCGGGTTCGTCCACAGTTCATCTTGAGTGTCAACGCTTTTTTCTCAGCCTTTCCTATCAAAGGGAGACACGTACATAACCCGATCGCCCTCGCGGTATACTTTGTTGAACTCATTCTTGAGTTTTCTGATGTCTTGTTTTGAGATCGGGCGAACCTTCGGATAACAAACGAGACGGCATAGTGGAATTAGCATACGAGACTTCTTAACAGGTTTGAAGCGTAACCTGTTTATGATTGCAATCAAATTACTCTTGTGGAGCATTCGCATCTCGTTCGCACTCCAGTCGGGGTCCTTGTTCTGAAGATGTTGAGGCATGTGAATGATTCCAACATTGACACCTCCCGGCAATGTAGTTTCTTCATCATCCGAGAGGGATTGGTGGCCGTCATGGTCCTGGGACGGTAGATGAATATCTGCAGCTTCGAGAGGATTGTCACTTGCAAGTGCATTGCATTCGCCTTCCACAGGTTGGCGATCAGTTTCGGAAGGACTCTCTTGTAAAACTCCAGTTCCCAAGTCTTCAACATTTCCCATACTATCAAGTATGAGTTCATCCCCGTCGACAGGTACGGTTTGTGGAGGATTACGAAGAAGCGGGTTGGCTTCTTCAACTTGAATGAGATGGACTTGAGCAATGTTCATCTGGCAATCCAGAAACCAAATACAACGCAACACAAAAACAATAAGATAGTGTCAAATGAATAATAATATATAAAAAGTAATACATAATCTTTTTGTAATTAAGTATATAATAAACATATCATATAATGTGACGATACAACTAAGGAGATTGCAACTTTGTAGCAAGTCGCGGAGAACATCTGGGTACAAGTCTAGCTAATGCTTTTGCTTGGATACGTATAGATTTGGCCTCATTATTTTTAATTCGCATGTTAACCGCTCGTCCAACCCGATCAACGTCAACACGTGAACTGTGACGGACAGGTGAGGTAGGAGGTGGAGTTTTCGGAACCGAAGACAATGCTATTAGTAATCGACGGGACTCAACTATAGCCAACACATTGTCTCTCAAAGCGGATAGATCGCTATCCGCATCCGTTTCATCATCCTTGACAACTCTTGCATCCTTCAGAGGATCTTGCCATACCAATGAAAACTTTAAGTACGTAAAATTTGATAAAACATATGTGAATAAAAAACAAAACTATGCATACGAGCCTTAGATCGGTCAGCTGCACAAGCACAAACAAATGCCGAATTCCGACGATCATGATGAAGGCAAGAGGTATTCTCATCGAGGAAATAAGAAAGAGCAAGATGTAACGGCTGGCTCCCAGACTTGCGTATGGACGACGGTTTCAAAAAAAAACCATTCTCCGGTACCCCGGTACCCAGGCAGGGTCAACAAAACCTGCTATATCGCCTACTTCACCCCCCTGCACCTAGCATCACGCCCGAAGGGACCGCAGCTAAGCCTTCCATTGGTCCGCTCTACAACCACAGACAAACGTCAAAATTAACGAGTCTGATTAAGACAAGAGAAATTCACAGCGAGGATATGAACTCAACCCCCGAATCCTACCCAGGTACAGCAGAGACAAATAACAAAATAGACCAGCATGATGTCATTCTCCTTCACGAGAAAAGGTGCCAAAAATAAAACCCGGGGAGGATCAGAATCCAAAGCACTGCACAGAGGTTTAGGGAGTCTTACGATAGGCTCCATCACCGACCTCACCCCATGCAAAATGGCATCTAGCCCGCAGCAAGAGGAGCTCAACCCGGAATCCTACGCAAATACTGCACAGACAAACAACAAAATTGACCAGCATGATAAAGGTAGGAGGTATTGAGAGCGAGGAAAACAAAACAATTTCAAAAGGTATCCGATGGCTCCCAGACTTGCGTCAACGTCTGGCGTCTGGACGACACTTTCGAGAAAAATTCCATTCTCCTTCACGAAAAAAGGTGCCAAAAATAAAATTCGGGGAGGAATAGAATCCAGAGCGCTGCACTCGGGTTTAGTGAGTCTCCGGATGGGCTCCATCACCGACCTCACCCCCACGCACATCCGCATCTAGCCTGCAGCAAGGGGAGCTCGGCCCCTAATCCTATGCAAGTACAGCACAGACAAATAGCAAAACTGACGAGCATGATGAAGGCATGAGGAATTTAGAGCGTGGAGAACAAAAAAATTTCAGATGGTATCGGATGGCTCCCGTACTTGCGTCAACGCAAGTCTGGCGTCTCTACGACACTTTTGAAAAAGAATCCATTCTCCTTGACGAAAAAAGGTGCTAAAAATAAAACCCGAAAGGAATAGAATCCAGAGCGTTGCACTAGGGTTTAGGGAGTCTAACCCCACGCACATCGGCATCCAGCCCGCTGCAAGAGGAGCTCAGCCCCGAATCCTACACAGGTACAGCACAGACAAACAGCAAAATCGACCAACATGATGACGGCAAGAGGTATTGAGAGCGAGGAGAACAAACCAATTTCAGAAGGTATCGGGTGGCTCCGAGACTTGCGACGACGCAAGTCTGGCGTCTGGACAACACTTTCGAGAAAAATTCTATTCTCCTTCACGAAAATAGCTGCCAGAAATAAATCTCGCGGAGGAATAGAATCCATAGCGCTGCACTCAGGTTTAGTGAGTCTCATCCCACGCACATCGGCATCCAGCCCGCAGCAAGACGAGCTCAGCCCCGATTCCTACGCAGGTACAGTACAGACAAACAACAAAATAGAACAGCATGATGAAGGCAGGAGGTATTGAGAGCGAGGAGAACAAAAAAGTTTCAGAAGGTATCGGATGGCTCCAAGACTTGCGTCGATGCAAGTCTGGCTTCTGGACGATATTGTTGAAAAAGATTCCATTCTCCTTCACAAAAAAGGTTCCAAAAATAAAACCTGGGGAGGAATAGAATCTAGAGCGATGCATTGGGGTTTAGCGAGTCTCAGGATGGGCTCCATCAACGACCTCACCCCCACGCACAGCGGCATCGAGCCCACAGCAAGAGGAGCTCAGCCACGAATCCTACGCAAGTACAACACAGACAAACAGCAAAATCGACCTGCATGATGAAGGCACGAGGTATTGACAACGAGGAGTACAAAAATTTCAAAAGGTATCGGATGGCTCCGAGACTTGCATCGACGCAAGTTTGGCGTTTGGACGAAACTTTCAAAAATAATTCCATTCTCCTTCACAAAAATAGGTGCCAAAAATTAAACCCAGAGAGGAATAGAATCCTGAGCGCTGCACTGGAGTTTAGCGAGTCTCGGGATGGGCTCCATCAACGACCTCCCCCCCACGCACAACGGCATCAAGCCCGCAGCGAGAGGAGCTCAGCCACGAATCCTACGCAGGTACAACACAGACAAACAGCAAAATCGACCTGCATGATGAAGGCACGAGGTATTGACAACAAGGAGTACAAAAATTTCAAAAGGTATCGGATGGCTCCGAGACTTGCATCGACGCAAGTCTGGCGTCTGGACGAAACTTTCAAAAATAATTCCATTCCCCTTCACGAAAATAGGTGCCAAAAATAAAACCCAGAGAGGAATAGAATCCAGAGCGCTGCACTGGAGTTTAGGGAGTCTCACCCCTACGCACATTGGCATCCAGCCCGCAGCAAGACGAGCTCAGCGCCGAATCCTACGCAGGTAGAGTACAGACAAACAGCAACATCAATCAGCATGATGAAGGCAGGAGGTATTGACAGCGAGGAGAACAAAAAAATTTCAAAAGGTATTGGATGGCTCCCAGACTTGCGTGGACGCAAGTCTAGCCTGTGGACGACACTTTTGAAAAAGAATTATATTCTCTTTTACGAAAAAAGGTGCCAAAAATAAAACCCGGGGAGGAATAGAATCTTGAGCGCTGCACTGGGGTTTAGCGAGTCTCAGGATGGGCTCCATCAACGACCTCACCCCCACGCACAGCGGCATCGAGCCCACAGCAAGAGGAGCTCAGCCACGAATCCTACGCAGGTAGAACACAGACAAACAACAAAATCGACTTGCATGATGAAGACAGGAGGTATTGAGAGCGAGGAGAACAAAACAATTTCAAAAGGTATCGGATGGCTCCCAGACTTGCGTCGACGCAAGTCTGGCGTCTGGACGACACTTTCGAGAAAATTTCTATTCTCTTTCACGAAAATAGCTGCCAAAAATAAATCCCGCGGAGGAATAGAATCCAGAGCGCTGCACTCAGGTTTAGCGAGTGTCACCCCCAAACACATCGGCATGCAGCCCGCAGCAAGAGGAGCTGAGCCCGGAATCCTACGCCGATACATCACAGACAAACAACAAAATGGACCTGCATGATGAAGGCAAAAGGTGTTGAGAGCGAGGAGAACAAAAAAGTTTCAGAAGGTATCGGATGGCTCCGAGACTTGCGTCGACGCAAGTCTGGCTTCTGGATGACACTTTTGAAAAAGATTCCATTCTCCTTCACGAAAAAAGGTGCCAAAAATGAAACCTGGGGAGGAATAAAATCCATAGCGCTCCACTAGGGTTTAGTGAGTCTCAGGATGGGCTCCATCACCGACCTCACCTCCACGCTCATCGGCATGCAGCCCGCAGCGAGAGGAGCTCCGCCCCGAATCCTACACAGGTACAGCATAGACAAACAGTTAGATTGACCAGCATGATGAAGGCAGGAGGTATTCAGAGAGAGGAGAACTAAAAAATTTCAGAAGGTATCGGATGGCTCCCTAACTTGCGTCGACACAAATTTGGCGTTCGGACGACAGTTTCGAGAAAAATTCCATTGTCCTTCACAAAAAAAGGGGTCAAAGATCAAACCCACGGAGTAATAAAATCCATAGCGCTGCACTGGATATTAGTAAGTCTTTGGATGGGCTCCATCACCGACCTCACCTCGACGCACATCGGCATGCATCCCGCAGCAAGAGGAGCTTAGCCCCGAATCCTGCGCAGGTACAGCACAGACAAACAACTAAATCGACCAGCATGATGAAGGCATGAGGTATTCAGAGCAAGGAGAACAAAAAAATTGGAGATTGTATTGGATGGCTCCCAGACTTGCGTCGACGCAAGTCTGGCTTCTGGACGATAGTTTTGAAAAAAATTCCATTGTGCTTCACAAAAAAAGGTGTCAAAAATGAAACCCGGGGAGGAATAGAATCCATAGCGCTGCACTGGGGTTTAGTGAGTCTCAGGATGGGCTCCATTACTGACTTGACCCCCATGCACATCGTCATCCAACCCGCTGCGAGAGAAGCTATGCCCCCAAATCCTACGCAAGTATAACACAGACAAACAGCCCACGCACATCGGCATCTAAGCCCCACGCACATCGACATGTAAGCCCACAATGACAGGACCTCAGCCCCTGAATGCAACAATGTTAGAGCACAGACCAACGCCAAAATTGGACGAGCATGATGATGATGGACTTAACTATCTGCAAGAATATGAATAGATTTTGCTACATCGCCGACACCACCCCTCTGCACCTGGCACTCACGCCCGCGGGACCAAAGCTGAGCGATGGAACGGTACGATGTACCAGCACAGTCACTAGCAAAATTCGGCACAATCTTTGCTAGTCGCATTGCGGTGTTCAACAAGCATTTCAGATGACTGAGAGGGAGCTTGGCAGAGACCATGAATTAAATACGTTCAATACACAGACGAGAATTACGACTTTAGGGTTTAGTTTTTCGCAAACCAAGCTTCCAACCCCGCACGCGTCTTAATCGCCTCTTTTGGTTGATACCGATGGCATCTGTAAAATTCTGCAAAAAAGCTTGGATCTGATGATTCTGTACTCACATTTTGTAAATCCACCTCGACGTCCTCTCTGTTGCGCCGCATCGTCACCTCTTCTTCGCCCAAATTCGCCATTGTATTTGCAGCTACTTCCTTCAAACAAAACTGGACATCGATAAGTTCTGCGTTGCTGATAAGTTAAACTAGGGCAAACGAGACCATCCTGAGCAGCTTTATTGTCAACATCCATTCTATTCTTGGCGGCAGCCATCTCTCCTAACAATGTTCAAAAATAGGAGCCTGCCGAGCTTTTTACTCGGCGATTCCAACCTGCTCGGCGGCTACTTCCTGGATTCTATTTGGTGGATTAGGGTGCGGCGCTGCGCAGAGGCCTGCATATGCCGAAGGTCGCTGGCAAAAGTCACGACGGCGTTGTCATAAAGATTGTTGTGCATCCGGGTAAGCGCGGGGCTTCTTGGTACAGTAGTTAGTATGACTTATGGAGGTGAATCTTCTATCAACCTATTCACTTCAACACTTTTACAACCTCCCGGCCACTTCAGGCCTTCATTTCTCCTTGCTCCAGATAGCTCCTTGCATGAAGCCACCTCTCACAAGTAGAATATCTTGCCTTCTAACACCTCCTAAAACCTCTCCTCATGAAACCTCTCCAAGCAAAAGATACGGCTCAAAACGTAAGATGAAAAGTTTTGCTCCCTTTATAGCTCATGAGAGAAGATACAAGCTAGATGCTTTGTGCATCTCCTCACCCCTCCAACCAAACTCAACACCTTCTAAACCTCTATTGAAGAATACTTAGAGACACTCAAAATCCCACTCCCAACTCACACACACACACTAATCACTTGTTGTTCATGCCCAACTCCAAACTCCTAGCCAATTTATACTAATCTACACCCAAGCTCTAACCAATAAGAAACCACCACATATTAGGTTACACAAAGAGGATTTTTGCAAGATCGGTCCAATGAGAAGCCTCCACATCGCCAACTTGATGTTTTTTCTTGGTCAGTCCAATGGTAAGCCTCCACATGGTTGACTTTAAGCCTTCCTTGGTCGGTCCAATGGTAAGCCTCCACATGGTTGACTTTAAGCCTTCCTTGGTCAGTCCAATAGCAAGCCGCCTCCTTCGCACCACCTTATCCAACTAAATATCTAACTAAATATCTACTCTACCTAACAACCAAACGTCGGTTCTCAACCTTAATATCAACATAAACAAAGGCTAATCATGATCTCAACATAAACTAAACCCTAGCTACAACATAAAATCAATCCCACATTAACCACATATAAATTAGTACTAAACACCACTAAATAAATAATCACAACTACTAAACGGCCCACATTACGACAGCGCCGGAGCCGGTAGCGGACGACGCTGGGCCGGGGCCGTCAGTGAGATCTGACCTACCTGGATCCTGGGGATTCGGTACCCGGATACCCGGCTACTTTGATGCTTCACCCTACCCGGAGCCGGTTATTCCTCAACCTCGATATCCGGAGCCGGTTACTTTGATGCTTCACCATACGCGGAGCGAGTCCGATGCTTCACCATACGCGGAGCGAGTTTGATGCTTCACCATACGCGGAGCCGGTTATTATATCAACCCCGTTGTAAGCAATACCCTTACCTACTAGGGGTCTATACCCTTCAATCCATTATATTATCATACTGAACCTGTATTATGCACGGGTCTTTACACTTGTACCACATTTTTTCTATATCGATATTACCTATTTGAAACATAATATTAACACTCAAAGTTTTGATACTTATACTATTATTCCTCTAACGAGCTATTGAAGACATTCTAACTAATCATGTAACATTAGACATAAAGTGATAAGGTGATTTAAGACTTCAATAATACATCCTCTTCGATATGCTACGTCGTCACCCAAAAACTATTCAAGTACTTTAGATCGCATACTGTATTATATACTTGTAAAATGCACACTCCGTATAAATTTTACATACAAAGGAGTATAGTACTTATATGTATCCCGAACTCCTTACTTAGTCACTGCAATCAAAATGGACATGATTTATAATTATCGAAACAAATCAAACATATATTAAATAATTGGCTATATTCTTCTTACTACAGCAATACTTAATCGAAATCTACATAGGCGTACCATGCAAACATAATTGCATATCTAATCTATGAAGGTGAATGCTAAAATGTGCCCAGACTCCTTCATGACACTTAAGAAAAACGTCATGTCATTTACCTCCTCTAAAATGCAATCAGTGGTATCTTCATCTTCTTCAACATCTACCAACTTCTTCATTTTGTCCATCTGCTTCTCGTTCTCAGAACAATCCTTGAAATCTTTCTCTGTATCGTCAAAACTTAAACCATCTATGCCATCTTCCTTGAGCCCTTCCTCGACATCACCCTAATATGCAAACATTCAACTCATTAAACTCAAACTGCAAAAACTTAATGGCAATAAGTCTTGAATACCACCGTACCTGCTTCTCGGAATCTTGTGCAGCCTCATCACCTCCTACGTAGTAACATATAGATTCGCTCGATGTCGATTCACTTCTACCATGCTCCTGCTCCTCTATAAATCTCTTGAATTCGTTCACATCTTCAGCTGTATCTTTCTCGGCAATCTCGATCACTGTGTCAAGATTGATCGATCGCATCTTGAGATTCCGCCTATACTGGGGTCCGACTTCATCATCGTTCAGATCAAAATCAGGAGGCCCTCCCTTATCTCCACTCGACCTAGACGCACCCACCTTTCGCAATGCGCTTCGTTTGCGCGCTTTCGTGTTACTAAAATGAGTACCCCCTCTCTTCTTCTCCTTAGGCACACTCTCATTGGATCTTTCAAACCCCATGCTCATTGCGTTGAAAACGTTCAAGACTCTATTCAAATGGACACAGATCGTACCGTCTCAATACCTTACCAACACCAACAAAGACCATATCGTCGTCCTACTCCTTTTTAACAAAAATTACAAGCCGCCCCTAACGTAATTTGCGCAGTTGATCATTAATTATTGCAACAACTATGACGGCTCATGGGCTGCCAAGTGTGATAGTCTCTGACATGAGATGCTAATTTATTTTTTGAATTTGCAAACAAATGCTCTGCCATTGACGGCCGCCGTCACTTTTCCAAATTTGAGACTGTCTACACTTGCACATTAATGACACTAATTACAATTGCCTAATGGTACACACCATTAACTATTCAATATGGTAATTGTCTGATTTATTCACTCTATTGTCCTCATTTACTTCATTACAAGTTCCTACTACCAATTTTCTCATATAAACTACATCATTCCTAGTCTGTATCCTTTTCTCACATACCCTGTCGATGCTCGTTGGTTCTGTCATTCATCATGGCTTCCTCCGCAGCCAAACCCACTCCTTCAAACATCGTTGAGATTATGTCACAGGGTGCACTTGTTCCCATTTGCATGTCCGTAGGGCTTAAAGGTGTCGTAGAGATCACTGCATTGTGGCTTGGAGTTCGATTCGGCTACGATGCATCTTCCCTGTGGTTAGAGAGGGAAGTTCTTGAACCTGTTACTAATCATGTTCAGTATTCCATGGTCGTAGATCTAGTCATCATAGAAAATAATACTACAATCTGGAAGCTGAGAGCAGGAAAGTATCGATTGTATGGCTTGACAAAGTCCGTCATGAACGCCTCAACTGTTCTCCTGACCCCACGTAGTTCTTCTACTATCTCCACGGTCGCTCCATCTCTTGCTCGTGTCAAGGTCGAACCAGGTCTTGAAGTCACCATTGAATTTTATCGGATTCATCAGAAGACGAGAAGAAGTCTCCTCTGCAGCCATGTCGTCCGTCATCTCATATTCCATTGCCACCTTTTGTTAGGGATAACTATCCAAGAGCCATCCCTCCTTCTTTACTTTCCACGCAAATTGTAAAACCCCAAAAAATTCTTCTATCCCTATGCAATCTTGCTAGAATGCCCAGTCGTAAGAGTCTCCTCAAAAAATTGATTTCAAAACCATCCGCACTATGAACGTATCTTTCTTGCCTCCGTCTTTCAATGGCAATGTTCTCTTCATATTCCCTCCTACTATTCCGTCTGCAACTCACAAGGTCGCGAAGTCCATGGAGGGGATGGATAAACGATACGACGGTCATGTATGGACTAGGACCATGACCACCAACATCAGCAACACCCAAGGGTTGTCTTTCCGATACTCGAGTTGAGTAGGTCATCTACAGTGCGACAACCCAAACTGCAACTTCTTGCGACGGCCTGATCGTGTTGCTGGAGTGAACAACGTGGAGTTTAAAGGCATAACCAAAGACCCCTTCCCAATAGGCGGAGCGCCTCCGTCCTCCTCTACATTAGTCTGTAAGCTTTGCAAAGAACCTCGTCTGTGTGTTGCGCCTTGTTCTGCCAAAATCTTTTACGTAGTTGGAGAAGATGGTCAAGAGCGTGCATCTGTCCATATAGAAACCCACAAACACCCTGTCAAAGTCGGAGATTATATATGTCAAAGGAAAAAGATAGATGAGTTACTAGAAGAGCCTGTTGACCGTAACCCTCAAGCAACCTTTCCAAAATAGTTATGGAAACGAGCAAAGACTTGCTAGGTGACTTACTGTCGGATGCCATGTATTCACTTTATCTTCCCTTACACGTTTATTAGTGTAATACCCGTGTTTAGGTGACTCGTGTATCGTTCCAGGGATTTTGAGAAGTGACTAAGACAAAGTAGTACTAAAACACCCAACCACCAAACGTTCTAGTCCCAACTTATGTTTTAGCCTTGCATGGCAAGGGTATCCCTTTGCAACAGGGGATGCATAAAGACTCTTTCCTTTATATTTACGGTGGCGGAAACTTCCACAATTAGACTCTTCTCATACACACACACACACCCACTTGGGTAAACATTACGTCCTCACAACTAATCCGTCCTAGCCGTCCGAATTAGCAGGTCACTCAGGCCGTCCTGGTAACTCTATCACCCTTACTACAATGACAGACTCCAAGAGCTCCGAATCCGGCTAGAGGACGTCTGCACGTATTCTGGTCACGTACTGCGCTTGATTCGTCCTCTGAGACTACAGAGGAACCCAAGTCCGTAGCAGTTGGAGGCCGGATTGGAATCCGGCCTCGCACACTCTACTCCCAGACCCTCCCAGACCGTAAAGTGTTTACCATAGCAGTTTCCCTCTCTCAGACACCTAGACCAGCTCAAGACACAAGGCACTCAAGAATATGCCCAACCCGACTTCAACTCCACAGAAACGATCTAACAAAGAATCCGGATTCCTAACTTCCAACTCACGACCCAACATAGTAGATAGGACTTCTAAGTACTCAACCTAAAAGGGAGACAGAGAAAGGATCACACTGAATATGCGCATAAGAAGGTTTTGATTAACACTTAAGCAAGGAATGTTTTAGGTGACAAAACTTTCACCTATAAGTACTTCTAAGTCAACGACTTAGAAACCTAACTGGATTGCGGCACCGGCCTACACGGCCTACTCCTCAAAAAGCGGCTCGCATCCCAAAAAAGATATTTCTAACTATCCTAGGCCGGATTCCAATCCGGCTTCCTAACCCTGGCCGACTTCTAACTTCCGGCCTCTAAGTACGTCCTACCTTTTCTTCCTCGAACTAACTCCGCGCTTCGGCCGTTTCTGTGGCGAGGCTGCAATCTGACCTGTCTTGACCCTCTTGCCCGCATCAGTGATCATGTACTCGTCATCGCTTGCGTCCTCGTCTGTGTCGTCCCCGCTCTTCAATTCCTCCTCCTCCGAATGTTGGAGGCCGATGTCGTGAAGCTTCTGGGCTCTAGGGGACTTCTCGTACTCCTCGGTTGTAAGCTTCCTCTTCGCTGTGTGGGTATTCTTGGCCGGAGAATCCGCCGGGCCGAATTCACCTTCCCTCGTCTTCACCTTGCTTTTCCCTTTTGTATCGGTCCGACTCGAGGGTCCAGCATCCGTCCTCTCAACATTGACCGGATTCGGCCTCGGAGTCTGCGCAGGAGTAGACGTAAAGGCCGGAGTTACCATCTCCGCCATCCGCTCTCGGACGGAGTCTAGCAGCACCTTTACTTCGGCATTGCTCTTCTTGATCTTGGTGGCGTACGTCTTTGCTGCCAAGAGAAACTTCCGGAAGGTCTCTGCCTTGAAGACTTCCGACTGCAAGATTCCGGCCTCGTACAGGTTTGCCTTTTGTAGCACCTCGGCCGGAGTCTCGCAAATCTCCAGAAGTTTTCCGACCTGCTCGTTAGCAGTCATCACGGCTTGCCGGCCGATCAAGAGTTCTTCCTCCCTTCATTTGACCGTATCTCGTAAACGCCAATTGTCAAGTGTGAGCTTTGTCACCTGCCTCTCCATCTGCTGGTATTGCTCCTCGGTCGGCTTTGAGTCCCAAGGTCTGCACTCCAAAATCTTTGCACATCTGCGCAATTAGCCCTTGGTAAAAGAAGTTGTCGGACCCCGTTTTTTCGATTTTTGGCCATTATGTTCTAATGCGCATTAAGAATAAGTATAGTGTCTAGAATCCGACCTATGCATTTGCTAAGCCGTATACTATAAGGCAATTACGTTTTTACAAATAAAGGAATTAGTTAAACTCTAGTTTGTGTTAAGTAGGACGTATTTGCCAATCCGTACTCTGTCCCCATACGGCTAGGACGTGCTGTAAGAGGACGGATTAGGAGTTATGATGGTAGGTGAAGGACGGAGTGGCGAAGAATTTAATAATGGCGAGAAATCTAGAAGGCGACTCCGTACGGGGAGGACAATGATGGCGGCGGACCATGTCATGATGGTCAGACTTAACTCCGGCCCCCTCGATATAAGGCAACCCGTCCGCCCTTGTCGTCACCTGCCTCCTCGTTTTCTACGCCCCTTGTCGTCTTGCGCTCCTGCCCTCCGTCTTCCTGCTTTCCGTCCTTAGCTGCGATCCGGCCCACTGGCCGATCTCAGCCCGGCGACTCTCTATTTCCTTGCGCACTTCTTTCCGATGGCAGGAACGGCGTCCACTTCCGCTCAGGAGCAAGAGGAGCTGAAGATTTCCATCAAGCTCGTGTCGCCGTGTACTCCGATCGAGGAGAATGAGAAGAAGTCCTTGACGGAAGACCTCGAAAGGATGGGGTTAGCCGGCCTGCTGGATACGCCCTCGAGTTTGCGCGACGCGGAGATGGTGCGCGAGATCAAGGTCGGCGCGCCAAACCAGTTCGAGGGGACGGTTAGAGGGAAGCCGGCTTCCTGGACGGCCGAAAGACTGGAGAGTCATTTACGGCCTGACCGTAAACAACGGAGTAGGGTTGTGCGGCCGGAAACACAAGTGGGCGAAGAAGGCGTTCCACGGGGATCCGCACAGGAACAATGACTACTCGATTGAGGATTGCAGGAATCCGAGGGAGCGCGCCGTCATCAAGTTCTTGGCGCCGATTATTCACGGAGAGAAGCCGCACAGATCACCGTGACGGCCGGCCAACACCGTCCCGGGCTCCTTGCGCGCGCGAACGGGAGACGGATCGGGGATGATCATCCGCGACTTGGTCGCCCGGCTTGTGGAAAACGTAGGTAAAACCCGTCCTAGCCCTATTACTCCTTTTCTCTACCACCGTATGTCTAAGGAGGAGGTGCTTGACGGAGGAGGAGGAGTCGAACTATGAGATCGCTACTGTCGCCGCAAAACAACGGCGTGTTCGAGTCGGAGGAGAGTACGGATAGCAAGGCCGTGTACTCGGAAGAGGAGGAGGACGAGGTCGGATCGACGAAGGGGACGTTCCACCCGACGCACTGCAGGAGCCGGCTCGGAGGCAACCCCACCGCGGACGCGTCCCGCAGGTAATCATCCTTCCGTCCCCGTCCCCTCCCACGAACCCGACCGAGGCCGAACTCGGGGCGAGGAGGGCGGCCTTGAGGCCGGTGGATGAAGGGGAAGTTACGGCCGATTGGGAGAACCCCATGAATCCGAACGACCCCGACTCCCCACCTCTCGGTCCGTCCGCCAATCACCCGGATCCCATGAGGCGAGCATGGCACCACTTCACGGAAGCCAGGTGCCAGTACTTCTTCTACCAAGGACTGCTGGCGAAGCTATGCGAAGAATTTGGAGTAAAGACGTTGCTGGAGGTCAAGGCGAAGTGGGAATCCAAGCCGGACGCGGAGCAGTTTCGACAAATGGAGAAGCAAGTGACCAAGCTGATTCTGGAGAATAGACGTCTTCGCGAGACGGTCAGGAGAAGGGAGGAGGAACTCCTGGTCGGAAGACAGGCCGTAAGCACGGCAAACGAGCAGGTCGTAAAGCTCGTGGAAATCTGCGAGGTTCCGGCCGAGGTGCTGCAGAGGGCGAACCTGTTCGAGGCCGGAATCCTGGAGTCGGAGGTTTTCAAGGCGGAGACATTCAAGAAATTCCTCTTGGCAGCGAAGACGTACGCCACGAAAGTAGAGAAGAGCAACGCCAAGGTCAAGGTCTTTGCTCGACGCCGTCCGGGAGCGAGATGAAGGAGGTAGTGATGCCGGCCTTCACTTCTACTCGGCCAAGACTCCGCGGCGGATACAACGAGGACGGATGCCGGGCCTCGGTCCGACCGACCGACACAAAGGGCAAGGCGAAGGTGAAGACGGAGTCGGATGCACCCGCCCAAAACTCGCCCGCCCAGAACACGCGCACCGCGAAGAGGAAGCTCACGGCCGAGGAATACGAGAAGTCCCCCGGGGCGCAGAAGCTTCACGACATCGGCCTCGAGCATTCTGAAGAGGAAGAGTTGAAGAGCGGGGACGAGACTAACTCCAGCGAGGACGAGTACGTGATCACCGACACGGGCAAGAGAGTGAAGGCAGGACGTATCGCAACGACGCCACTGAAGCGGCCGAAGCACGGAGTTAGTTCGCGAAGGAAGAGGTAGGACGTCTTAGAGGACGGCTGTTATAGGACGGCCAGGGTTAGGAGGCCGGATTGGTATCCGTCCTAGGTCAGTATAGTGTTTTCTTTTTGGGGAATGCGTGCCGCTTTTTGAGGAGTAGGCCTGATAGGCCGGCGCCGCAATCCAGTTAGGGATCTAAGTCGTTGACTTAGAAGTACTTATAGGTGGGAGTTTTGTCCACCAAAACATTCCTTGCTTGAGTGTTAATCGAACCTTCTTATGCGCATATTCGGTGTGATCATTTCCCTGTCTCCTTTTCAGTTGAGTGCTTGGAAAGCCGGATCTACTTTGTGTGTTGTGAGTTGGGAGTGAGGAATCCGGATTCTTTGTTAGATCGTTTCTGTGGAGTTGAAGCCGGGTTGGGCGTATTCTTGAGTGCCTTGTGTCTTGAACTGGTCTAGGTGTCTGAGAGAGGGAAACTGCTGTGGTAAACACTTACGGTCTGGGAGGTTCTAGGAGTATAGTGTGTGAGGACGGATTCCAATCCGGCCTCCAGCTGACACAGACTTGGGTTCCTCTGTAGTCTCAGAGGACGGATTAAGAGCAGTACGTGACCAGAATACGTGTAGACGTCTTCTAGCCGGATTCGGAGCTCTTGGAGTCTGTCATTGTAGTAATTGTGATAGGGTAACCAGGACGGCCTGCGTGACCTGCTAGTTCGGAAGGATAGGACGGATTAGTTGTGAGGACGTAATGTGTGCCTTCGTGGGTGTGTGTGTGAGTAAAGTCTAAGTGTGGAGGTTTCCGCCACGGTAAATATAAGGGAAAGAGTCTTTGTGCATCCCCTCTTGCAAAGGGATACCCTTGCCCTGCAAGGCTAAAACATAAGTTGGGACTAGAAACGTTTGTGGGTTTGGTTGTTTTAGCACTACTTGTCTTGGTCACTTCACAGAATCCCTGGAACGATACACGAGTCACCTGAACACGGGGTTTACACCAATAAACGTGTAAGGGAAGATAAAGTGAATACATGGCATCCGACAGAAGTATTGACACCGGGCTTCCGTAAAGTGGTACCATGCTCGCCTCATCGGGTCCGGATGGTTGGCGGACTGGTGGGTGGAGGAAGTCGGAGGTCGTTGGGCTGCATGGGATTCTTCCAGTCGCACGTAACCTCGTCATCTTCCACAACCCTCGAAGCTTGGCCGCGCTCGGTCTGGACTCCGGCCGAGGTCGGCTTCCCAGGAGGGGACGGGGACGGAATCACAATTACCTCCCGTTTCGCTCGTGGCGGGGTTGCCTCGCGAGTCGGCTCCTGCGGCGCATTTGGCTGCGTGTCCTCTTCGTCGGATCCGACCTCGTCCTCTTCGTCATCCGAGTAGATGGCCTTGCTGCCCGCGTCCTCCTCGGACTCAAACACGTCGTTGTTTTGAGACGACTGCGCGATATCGTAATTCGACTCCTCTTCCTCCGTCAGGACTTCCTCCTTTTTGTATAAATGCTAAAGGAATGGAGTGATCGGGCTAGGTCGGGTCTTACCAACGTTCTCCACGAGCCGGACGACTAAGTCACGGATGATGATGCCCCAGTCGACTTCCCGCTCTCCTCGTACCGACCCCAGGACGCTATTGGCGCACTAGTACAAAACCACGATTATTTGACTGGGGGCACTTGACTGCCTAGTCAAATTTTTAAAAATGAGTCAAAAATCGGAGTCAAATTGTCCATAGTCAAGGCTTAGTCATATGTGTAGTCAACAAATAGCGGCACCTCGATGGGAACGCTGGGGAACAGAATTTCAGTGTGTTCCCCGACGGACGTCATCTCCTTCGACGCAGTCCTCCCCGAAATATGACTGCACACAGTCATAAGACATTACTACAAAAAAAATTGGGATTTTTCAGATGCTCTCCTTAATGCTGAGTGAGTTTGAGAATTGAGGTTTCGCTTCGGTTAAGCCCAAATCCTGGTCTCTTTGCATAATTATTTTATTCGTCATTGTACAAATTTTATTTGCAAGTAACTATCTAGGACATCAAAATCACAGAAGGTTGTATCTCTGTTAGAAATAAGATTTCAGATGTAAATTAATGTGAATACCGGCAAGGAGATAGTGACAAGTACTAATTAAAGACTATCTTCTGAAATCATGTTGCTTATGCAAATGGTTACCGCCATGCCAGTACGAGCACACGGGTGAGGCCATAAGAGAGGGTGCCGGCACCAGCAGGGTCAAAAGTGGGCATTCCAAGTCTCAAGTATGAGCACGCGGCCGAGGCCATAAGAGAGGCTCCTGGTACCAGCAGGGTCAAAAGTGGCCATTCCAGCTCATTTGGTTGCAAAACTGTCTACTTTCCATGCTTTGAAGAGCCGCCAAATCCTCATACGATGTCCGATTTTGACGAAATTTGTTGGGTTGGGTTGCAAGTCAAGTCTAGTTTCAATTCTGAAAATGAAAACTTCTCTCAAGACCCCATGAAAAGATTGAGTGAAAAATGATGAAAGTTGCACTGCCGGTACCGGCAGTGCAATTTTCATGAAGTTCTCCATGTTTGAAGAGCCGCCAAATCCTCATACAATGTCGGATTTTGACGAAATTTGTTGGGTTGGGTTGCAAGTCAAGTCTAGATTCAATTCCAAAAATGAAAACTAATCTCAAGACCCCATGAAATGATTGAGTGAAAAATGATGAAAGTTGCACTGCCGGTACCGGCAGTGCAATTTTCATGAAGTTCTCCATGTTTGAAGAGCCGCCAAATCCTCATACAATGTCCGATTTTGACGAAATTTGTTGGGTTGGGTTGCAAATCAAGTCTAGTTTCAGTTCTAAAAATGAAAACTTATCTCAAGACCCCATGAAAAGATTGAGTGAAAAATGATGAAAGTTGCACTGCCGGTACCGGCAGTGCAATTTTCATGAAGTTCTCCATGTTTGAAGAGCCGCCAAATCCTCATACAATGTCCGATTTTGACGAAATTTGTTGGGTTGGGTTGCAAATCAAGTCTAGTTTCAATTCAAAAAATGAAAACTTATCTCAAGACCCCATGAAAAGATTGAGTGAAAAATGATGAAAGTTGCACTGCCGGTACCGGCAGTGCAATTTTCATGAAGTTCTCCATGTTTGAAGAGCCGCCAAATCCTCATACAATGTCCGATTTTGACGAAATTTGTTGGGTTGGGTTGCAAATCAAGTCTAGTTTCAATTCAAAAAATGAAAACTTATTTCAAGACCCCATGAAAAGATTGAGTGAAAAATGATGAAAGTTGCCCTGCCGGTACCGGCAGTGCAATTTTCATGAAGTTCTCCATGTTTGAAGAGCCGCCAAATCCTCATACAATGTCCGATTTTGACGAAATTTGTTGGGTTGGGTTGCAAGTCAAGTCTAGTTTCAATTCTAAAAATGAAAACTTATCTCAAGACCCCATGAAAAGATTGAGTGAAAAATGATGAAAGTTGCACTGCCGGTACCGGCAGTGCAATTTTCATGAAGTTCTCCATGTTTGAAGAGCCGCCAAATCCTCATACAATGTCCGATTTTGACGAAATTTGTTGGGTTGGGTTGCAAATCAAGACTAGTTCAATGTTTCCCACACGTCATAGTCTCCTCAGTCACAAACACATCCAGGCCCAAAAAGGCCATTTCAAAGAGGCCGAGAACGTGTTTCAGAGTCCAATTCTACCCTGTACAACAACACACGAGCATGAGATCAAACATGAAATCAATATTCTGGTAATGGTCCACATGCAAGAGACATATAGGAAAAAGAAATAAGAATGTGAGTGGCAGGAAGTCTGTGCATCTGTTAGTATCATTGAAAATCAAGTTTGCAAATCGTATTCCTTTATTGATTCACATGATAGAAAGTATACAACTCATCTCCAACTGCAATGTCTCGGGTTGCGACGGTCATTGTGTACCCTCATTCGTGTGTACACCATGGTCTAGGTAAATCAATGTACTCCCAAATGCAATTTCGTGTCGTCCTTTACTACTGTTGATGAAGCCCGCAACATTTCCATTTAGTACATCACCATCCTGATAGACATTATTCTGCAGTTGCAAGATGTATCGTTTGAATCGCGGATTGGAAGTACATAGTGAACGATACTCAGATCGAGAGTGGAGAGTGCCCACAAACGGCAGCAACTCATCGCCTACAGCTGCTGGCTACATGGCAAACAAACCCCATCCCATGAAAGGGAACTTCGAAACTTTAATCTCCCAAGTACGGCCGAAAAATGTAAATTGCGTCAACTTTGGGATAGGACCTGGATGCCATTGTCCGTGTAATCTTGTCGACGTTGAAGCGCACGCGTTAGATTCTGTAGGTGTTCTATCAACGAGCTTTCCTATTATAGGGATCTTTGCCGAAATAGTCCCTTGCAGCGCGTCTGTAATTGCAGCAAGAACAAGCGGCCGACGCTGTTCCTACATTGTTAACACTTGGTCTGCATTAAGTTCCGCTATGTTCTTTGAAGGAGAAATTAAGGGAATCTCTGACAACAAATTGCAAAGGCCGAAACTGAGAGAGGGTTGTAGATAGGTCACTAACCAGTAAAGATTTCGTGAGTTGGGGATCGCGTTTGTACAACCGCAGATGCTTCCGGATTGTCTCGCGACGCATACGTCTCCCCCCCATGCATCGCTTGCAGGGACATGAGTAACTAGTGAGTCCCTGTGCGTCAGCCTCTTTTTCCTCCTCTTGCCACAATGTCAAGTCCGCCAGCTCCCTCCGCGATTGTGTGTCCATCGATTAACGCATGAAAATGATGAACCACTTGACTAAGAGTATGACTATCTTGACTGACAGTAGTCACAGTGTGACTAGAACGGGTCACTAAGAAGGGTTAATTTGACTACCCATAGTCAACACAGTCATCTTAGTCATTGGGGATGACTGTACAGGCTCAGGAAGATGACTGCAATTTTGAAGAACAACGGCTATTTGTAGTAGCCAGGGGTGCCTACGAGTAGGTTGGTAGGTGGCTGCCAACCCTAATTGCATTTAAAGCAACGCCGTCATTTGAAATCTTCTCTGATTTGAGTGTCAAATCGAGTAACATCAACGAAGATCATAGCCGCCTACGCACATGATGTTCTTCTTCCTCCTTGCACTCCTATTTTCCGCCATGGCTGTCATTTTGCAGCAAAATCTGTATTTTTCTGATCGATTTGGAGAGAGATGGAGTCAAGTGAGGGAACGACAGTAGTGGGAGCGAGTGACGAGGTTGGAGAAGAAGAGATCGTGGAGGAGACGCTCATTACCGTCACAGCATCCGGCAGCACCGATAATGACAAATCAGACGCCGATTCTGACGCCAAAGCGGCCGGCGAGAACAGCGACGGATCTGACGATAGAAAAAGTGACGACGACGAGGGCCACAGTGAGAAGGAGGACGTCGGCGACGGGTGAAGCAAACAAAGAAAGGTGACGGTGACGAAGGCGAGGTGACGAGGAGAGTGTAGGAGTAGTTCGGCCACAGAGAGTGACGGTGAGGAGGGCGATGGTGAGGAGAAGGCCGAGGGTACACACAACGACGGTGAGGAGGGCGAGGGTAAAGAGTGTGAGGACGACGTCGGCAAGGGAAGAGCCAACAAGAGGGCGAGGGGGCTCGGGCGATCGTGAAGTAGCTCCGCCAAGATAGCGACGCCGAGAGCCCGACGCCAAAGAAGGCACCGATAAGGCCGAGGGTGTAGAGAGCGACGGTGACGAGGGGGACGAGGGTGAGGAGGGCGACACGGAAGATTACACCCCCTCCAACGAAGGAGACGACACCGACTCCAGCACAAAGTCCTCCGCTGAGTCAGTCGACACAAGCAGCACATCCACATCCGACAGCTCGTCGAAGAGGCGAAAGACAAAGCGAGGTAAACGGGCACAGCCAAAGAAGAAGGAGGTTCCGGCACCGGCCTGCGCGTACGAGCTCCAGAGGCAGAAGAACTTTGAGCGCAATCAGGCCTACCTGAAAGAGCTCGGAATCCCGGGCTTCTTTGCGGGGTGTCTTGACAAAAATTCAGTCCCCTTCAAGTCATCACCAAAGATCATCGAAGAGGTTAGAGCACGAGTCAAACTCTCTCATCAATCTTTGGTCAATCTATGCAAGTTCAAAGGGTCTTTGCACCATTGCAAATCTCGGTGACTGAAGTTCAACACATTTTTCGAAATGTAGCTTTATTTCCACAAATTTCTGCGGAGTGTTAGAGAGAACTCGCAATCCTTCTCACCGATGTGTTTGAGGACTCCAGAACGTATCGACGAAGACCGATCCGTCCGCCCAGAAGGTCTACGCGTTTGAGACCTGAACGGGATTTGTCGCCGCCTGTGAGGAGGTCTGGACGCAAGATCACGAAGGACGAGTCAAAATTTTTGACACCGCCGAAGAAGCAGCCACCAAGAGCTGTCAAGAAGGGCAAGAAGGTTGCTTCGGAGTCGGAATCCACCGCGGACTCAAAATCCAGCGCTGAAGAGGAGGACGAAGAAGAGAACAAGTCGGTAGGGGAGGAACGACCGTTGGAGCCTCCCGTGAAACGGGCACATCCGTCTTCACCATCACCGAAAGTGACCCAAGAATCTGCTCCCAAGACTCCAAAGAGAGCAATTCAATTCGACACACTCGCAACCAATCCGCAGGAGTGGAGTGTGAAGAAGCGGGACAACCTTCCCAGCGCTAGAGGTACCACGATACCGCCAAGGCACCCTCGGCCATTAGCAACACCGCCAAGGCCCCCGACCGTTCTTTGTTTCCTTGATTGAGGATATTATCACAGCTACAATACCCACCAAGATGTCAGAGGATACGTGGTCCGGAGATGGCTGCCACCTTGACTTCACGACGCCGAATGAGCCGTTCGCGGAATCTAATGTTCGAAGAGAAGTGGTGGATTTCCTACCAAGTGCAACACAGAACATGGACGCTCGCGATCATGAGATTGCTGACTTGGACTTGGCAATTGAGGAACAACAACTCCAACTCCTCTGGAAGAAAAGGGCGGCCATGCAGGCACGACAGGGTGAGCTTCAACGAGCCAGCGGCAAAGGCCCAAGTAGTCCCGCTCCGGTCAGGTCCTACGATGCTCTTCAGAAGGCCAAGAGGAGGCAAGTACTCAAGCAACAAGTGGATGTGCTTCCAATCCGAGAAGGCAAGGGGCAAAAGAGGTTTGTTGTGGAGGTGGACTACCAGGGATTCCCGGTGGAGGATTATCGACAAACGTGGCTAACATGCTTGCGAGGTCAAACAGGAGACATCGACTTCAGCGTCGACAATTATTCGCAGCATGATATGGGGATGTTGATGGCTGTGAAGGAATTGGTGGACAAAGTCTTCGAGTACAAGGGAGGCTTGCAGAGGGTGACGGATAAGGCTTTCCACACCATGTTGAAGGGCCAGCTCAAGAGTGCAAGGTACCAGCTCAAGAAATTGATGCTAGAAGGATCTCCCAAGCCTCCTCATATTAGACAGGATCACTGGGTAAATCTTTCGAAACTCATAGTGGATGAGCGGAAGATCATGGAAGCGAGAAGATGCGAGCAAACCGGGCACACGTGAAGAGACTCTCAAAGGTGGTCGCACGGAAGGGGCCGTGAAGGCCAATCTGTAATGGCCACTCTCACTTAATTATGTCATATTGTGATCGATTAGGTTGAGAGCCCATGCAGTGACAATGCGATGATTGATTGACTAATATTCAACTACAAGATGGATTTGTGGCAAAGCGATGGAACTTCAAAATGGTCTCCAAGTCGGGAAGAATTAGAGAGAGAAATGGCTCGTGAGAAAGGGGCCTGAAAGCGGAAGGTGGGCGGTGGCGTGGTTAGGGAGGTGTCGGGAGGAAGCGCACTAGAGCCCGATCACCATCAAGCCGAGTAACTCATTTGGCGTCGGAGACGAACCTCGGCCTCTCGCATGTCCGGTATAGAGGCGAGCATATCGCTCATTATGGAGCATCCGAGAATCCCCATTCCAGTCCATCATATGCGGCGCAAAACAACTCTCCAACCCTCCGAGTACGCTGCTGCTGCAATGAAATCCACACTCGGCCAAACACCCTCGCCTTTGCATTCGGCACCTCAACTTAGCTTCTAACCGGGTGGGAAAATCATCACCCAACGGATTATTTTTTTTTTTGCACCCATTTGAGATGATGAAACTAATCGTAATGTTTCATTTATCGTGTTTATCGTGTTGAAGATGCCCGAATGTGAAATTCGACGACACAATCAAATGCGTGCTTCTGCACACAGGTAGCTGAGCGTCCTCCTTCCAGAGCAGATGTCGATGATGGCACACCGGACTTGGAGGTGCTCCGTGAAATCGACGCCATTGGAATTGTTGCATCAACTTCGCCTACCCCGTTGAAAGAAGACAATGCGGCTCCAAAGGCCGCTCGGAAACGGCCAAGAATGACGGAGGTGGAGAAGCTCCAAGCAGAACCCGCGGAGCAACGCCAGACTCGGGCAAGATCCGACACTACAGGTAAGGGTGTAGACCCTGTCTGGAAGGCACCGAAGCAGAAGAGGACCGCTGAGCCGCAGCGTAAAGATAAGGAGGCTAGTGCGAAGGCAGGGAACGAGGGGAAAGAGAAGGCCCCTGCCTCTGCCAGCAAAGCGAGGAAGGAGAAGAACCTCAACTCCCCCACTAAAGGTAAAGAGGCAGTTACGAAGGCGGGGAAGGAGAAGGCCGATGCCCTAGCAAGGGCGACGGGGAAAGAGAAGGCCGACGCCCCAACGAGCAAAGCGGGGAAGGAGAAGGCCGATGCCCAAGCGAGCAAGGCGGGGAATGAGAAGGCGGACGCTCCAACGAGCAAAGTGGCGAAAAAGAAGCCTGATGCCCCAGTGAGCAAAGCGGGGAAGGAGAAGGCTGCTGCCCCTGCGAGCAGAGCAGGGAAGGAGAAGGCGGTTGCAGCTGCCCCTGCAAGCAAAACAGGGAATTCAAAGGAGAGGGCCGATGCGCTTACAAGCAAAACCAGGAAGGAGAAGCCTTTAGAGGAGACCGCAAAAGCAGCCACGAAGGAGACCAAGAAAGGAGCCACGAAGGAAACGCCAGATTCCAATGCCGCCGCAAAGGAGAAGGCCCGGGGGATAAACAACAATAAATTGGGTGAGGATGGAAAACACCGCCGAACGTCGACTTCAACCGAGGTCCGGCAATAACTCCTTTGGAAATTCAGTTTATGGAACTGCATTTTAGCAGTTTTCTCTAACATGTGTAACTTACCACCGTTTGCAGGTTCAATTCGAACCCGGTGACCAAGTGCACATCATGGGCGTTGACGAGGGTGAAGAAGACAAGATTGTAGCCGATGGAGAAGTGCTCAGCGTGGAGGGGGGCACATTACATGGCAGGCAACTAACGGAGGGTATGGTATCAATACAAGTCCTGAAATGCTACGACAACGACTACGTACTCTATCAGCCCATCACCCTCGATGATCCACCAGTGACTAAGATGGGCGAGGCACATTTACAGTGGATTGCATGGCCAACCGAATTCCTCCGTCACCTAGAGTGTTTTCTCTAAGTTAGAACGCCGATGCAGATTTATAGCACAGAACTTGCATGCATGTATTCTAGACTGTGTACAATTACATGTGGTATATGCGGCTTGAACAACATACACCTAAAATTTTGATTCAATTGCAAACCCATAATCACAAAAGATTCTTTGATTGATATTTAGCAATACTCGTAGCCTATTCTTTCTAGACTCCACGAAAACACATAACACCATAATTAACAACTCACAACCACATGACAAAAATTAGTCATCGCCGATGACACCACATCGCCACTACTCGACTATATACACAATCATCCGAGCCGATCGTTGTCATCACAATTGACTCCAACCAAATAACTTTGAATCCCTACCGACTCCTCAAAGTCATATTCACACAATATACGCTCCTTAAAACCGCGACGATGATGATCGCATGCGATCAAGAACCTTTTAGATGGCAATGAATCCATTGACTGAATTATGTAAAGTCGTATGACTGCAAATAGTCGTAGTATTATAAGCCACACTCTGCCAGCATGACCAGACTTAGTCAACCGAATTCACGTAATTCACAGACGACTGTTGACTGGTTGCAGTCATAAGTTTTGACTAATCCGAGTCATTCAAACGAAGTCCCAAGTCCAGCCCAATCGAGGTCCCAAAAATTGTCGGGAACGCAGCGCATGGGAACGCCGATGTCCGTTTTTGACTGCGAGTCAAAATGTCCGCAGCGACTTGTCCTTTTTGACTCGAAATAGTCTTAGTCAAGTTCGAAAAACATGTCCGTTTTTGACTGCTGGCTAGTCAAAAATGCAGTCAAAAAATCCGGGATTTGTACTAGTGGCAAGCCGGACGGTGATCCGATGCGGCTTGTCTGCGTGGATGATCGGCGCTAGAAATTTGATCATCGCGCACTCCCTTGGCTCCTTACAGTCCTCCACCGAGTAGCCGTTATTCTTGTGCGGATTCCCGTGGAAGGCCGTCTTCGCCCACTTGTGTTTCCGGCCGCACAACCCTACTCTGCTGTTTACGATTAGGCCGTAAACTGCCCTCCAGTGATCGGCCGTCTAGAATGCCGGCTTCTCTCTGACCGTCCCCTTGAACTGGTTGGCGCGCCAACCTTGATCTCGCGCACCATCTTCGGATCGCGTAGTCCCCAAGGTGTGTCCAACAGGCCGGAAAGTCCCATCTTGTCGAGGTCATGGGCTAAAAACTTCTTCTCCTCTTCATCGGCCGGAATGATCAGAAGTACTAACTTTATCAATATCTTGGGCTCCTCCTGCGCCGGGGCGGAAGCGGAAGCTGATCCTGCCATAGGAAAGAAAACTGACAGAAAGTAGCGAGTGGCCGGGCTGAGATCAGCCAGGGGGCCGGATCGGAAACTAAGGGACGGAAAGCGAAAAGACGGAAGGCAGGGGCGCAAGAAAGCGAGAAGGCAGAAAAGCGAGAAGGCAGGTAACAACAAGGGCGGACAGGTCGCATTTTATAGGGAGAGTCGGATTCAAATCCGAACATTATGACCTGTCCGTCCGCCATCATTACCGTCTCCGTACGGAGACGTCTTTGGCATTGTTTGTCATTATTATCCTTCCAGCCACTCCGTCCTCCAGCCGCTGTCTTTACCCTGATTCCGGCTTCTGACAGTACGTCCTCGCCGTTTGAGTGCGGAGTACGGGTTCGCGAACCTGTCCTTATTATTATAAACTACACTCTAAAGATAATACTTATTTGTAGAACGTATTTGCCTTACAGTATACGGCCTATCACATACTTAGGTCGGATTCTTGACACTATACTTATTCTTAATGCGCATTAAAACATATTGGCACACAATCGAAAAATTAGGGTCCGACACTTACTTCTTTGTGATGAAGGTGACCCCCAAAACCGGCAATCTTTCCCTTGAGCAGCTAGAACGAGTCTTTGAACAATGCAAAGAGCTAAACTCTCCGAGCATGCGGAATCGTATCTACCCTTTCAAGTACCTGCGTAGATATGGCATCCTGGATGGAATCACAAAGCTAAGAAGTCTTAGCAACTAGGCGTATGTGCAACGCAACATGTTCCCTGGCCAAAGAGACAAATCGGAGAAAGTCTTCATCTTCAAGATGTCCGAGGTCGGCCCCGGCAGCGGTGTTGATCTTGTTCGCCGTATGCAGCATGGAGGAAATCTATCCCACGCATGGATGATGTTTGACTATGTCAAACGCGTTACGGATTGGAATACCATGGCCTGCCACGTGTACGACTCACATTACCAACGCATTCCAACCATTGTATGCTGTGATTTCTAGTCAGAGGACAAAGAAGCTCAACTCGTCTTCTGGAAGAACCTTAACCACGTGATGGCAAGAAACAGAGTACCCAAACCGCAGTTTCAAGGATTTATGGCTCATAGTGCTCAAGCCAATTGGAACGTTGTGCGCATCATCTACAGCTCTGGAAACCTTACTGTCCCAATCGAAGGCCGCGAACGAACATGTTATTTCCATTGGACGCAATCTCTTGAGAAACATACGAAACAATACATTGTGCCCGAATTGCAAGACCAAGACCGGATTCTTTGTAAGCAGTACAATGATGCGCGCACCATGGAAGAGGCTGAGACTCGATATTGGGCTATAAGAGCGTGGTGGACATCCTCGAAGGCCACCTCCAAAGTTGGTTTAGAACACTTAGGTCATTGGCTTGCGTGCTGGCACTTCAGATACAGACAATGGGGTGGATTTATGGAACTAGTAAGTATACAATTTCTTTGCGATATTTTTGCTGATTTCATGCTCTATGGTAGCATCTGTAATGTTATGACAGTACTAATGCAATTAACAGTTATTGTTTATATATTATTAGTTGATTTTTTATGTGGATTTATATTCTCTGAATCTGTACTAAGTATAATATAAAATATGAATAAAGATCTAATACGTTTGTACATTGCAAGAAAAAAATATTCAGCAGAAGAACTAGCAGAGATGCCTTCATGTAATCTTGCGGAGTCAATCCATAACAAGTGGCTGCAAGCGTCTCGCAATAAGGGTAGGGATTTGTGCGTCGCTCCAATTGACCATATGTTCGGGCCTTCCTCCAAGTGGTCGGCTACCATCAATGCAACAAACGCGGAGCAAGTGGTTCTAGACCATCCATAGATGAACTTCGTGAGCGTCTTTATAACGCTCAACGTCGAGCTCATCGATCCGGCAATCCATCTTGCCTCAACAAGGCAGTTATGGACTTCCCTCAAGCAGAAGCTTACAGTACGCGTGACGCCCACTTGGAGGGGGCAGAGATTTTTGGTTCCTAGAAACGTAAGGCTGATGTTCTCATTGGTGCTGAAAATGAAACTCATCGACCTGACACCGTGAGCTACTCACGTCCTCAAATAGGAAGAAGAGTCATACGAGCTCTTGCTCAGAATCTCAGTACTTTCCACGTGTTGAAGATTAGATTGCTCGTAGTTACTAAGGGTAACTAGAGTTGATTAGAGTATATGGAGAGCGTTGGATGAATAGAGTCTTATCGTATATGGAGAGTGTTGGATGAATAGAGTCTTATCGTACAAGGAGAGGGCTTGTCCACAAGAGCCTTATCGTGTGTGAAGAAGGATGGACCACTAAAGCCTTATCGTATGTAGAGAGAGAAGGTCCTCTAGTGGTCTATCATTTGTAGAGTGATCTTGATCACTCAAACCTTATCTTTGTTGTAGCACCTAGTGCCTTCACTTGGATATATAAGTAAGTGCTTGGAATGAGTATCTCATTCAAGCATTATTTGCTCTACTACTTGTAAGCTTTGAGTGTGTTGTATTCTCTCTCTCCCTCTATTGAATCTCAATAGTTTATGGGCCCACTACTCTTGTCGTGAGGTTGAGTTTGAGTACTTTTGGAGGCTTAGAGAGGTCAAGGATGTGTTGCATGCACATGTAGGGCTCATTTGCACTACTTGGAGTCTCTTGGAGATTTGGAGGTGCACTTGGAGTCATTTGAAGGTGTTTGCAACCATTTTGAAGGAGGTTTGAAGCATTGGAGGCAATAGAAGCAATTTGGAGGTGTTGGAGGTGACTCAAATACTTGTAAGATTGTATGCTTGTTGTTTGAGTCCTCCTTGCACATTATAGGTGCTTCTTTGCATTAAGGGCTCTCAAATCCATTGTTTGAAGTGTTTTGAGCTTAGGAGTGTGTGTTGTAATGTTTACTTGAGTGCACTTAGAGTTGAGAGGGCCGAATCTAGCATTTGGAGTGCATATGTGCACACATAGGGCTGATTTCAGCATTTGAGGTGCAAAAGTAGGTGTTTTGAGACTCCTAAGCTTAGATTTGAGTGATTTGTGGATCTACAAGCTTTGTTGACATAGTTTGAGAGTTGATCTAGTGTAAAGAGTGCAAAAGTGCTCATTTGCATGCATCGCGGGTTGATTTGAGTGCTTTGAAGTGCAACCACACCTTGTGTGTGTGTAAGAGATCTAGATATTCTATTTGGAGGTCAAATAGCTTGAAGAAGATCAAATTTAAGTAGGAGCAAGTGTATCTTGCTTGTTTGAGTGTTGTAGGGGCAACATTGGAGCTATGCTATGGCTTTCTGTGGAAGGTGAGAGTGTTAGAGTGCTTGAAAGGTTCAATGGCACCAACTTCAACTTGTAGAAGTTCAAGATGAACTTGGCACTTTCTTCCATAGACTTGTGGGAGATTGTTGAAGGTATGGAGGAGGCTCCACCATCCGAAACAAGTGGGAAGGACAAGAAGGACTACCAAAAGAGGGTGCACAAGGCGATGTCCATGATTGGGCTCAACTTGGTGGATGCGCAACTTGCGCACATCAAAAGTTGGAAGGGTCCGGCGGAGGCATGGAGCGTGCTTTGTAACATCCACGAGACAAGAAGCTTGTCCAACATACTCTATTTGAGGCGCAAGTTCTTCACAATCAAGATGGAGGAAGGGGCGGACTTGTTGGAGCACATCAACAACATCAAGACACTTGCGGATCAACTCGCATGCTTGGATGTGCCCATGAGCGAGGATGACATTGTCATGACATTGCTTGATAGTTTGCCACCTTCATTTGAGAGTTTGATTACGGCATTGGAGACTTCAAAACTTGCTGACCTTAAGATGGAGTTTGTTGTGTCAAGGTTGATGCATGAAGTGTCTAAGAGGAAGGAAAAGGGTGCTCCAAGTGGTGACGTAGCGTTGGTGGCGGCCCAAAACAAAGGGAGGATGCAAAATGGCCCAAGAATGTGCTAAAACTGTGGCAAACCGGGCCACATTGCAAGGTATTGCTTTCGAAACAACAAGAAGGAGAAGGAGAGTGCCAATGTTGCAAGCAACAACGACAACGAGGCCGATTATGCGTTTCTAAGCGCCGTTGTTGCAGGCAAAGAGGAGATGGAAGTGGAGCATGTCTTTGCAATCAATGATGGAGATGACAAGACCAATGCCAAGTGGCACTATAAGAAAACCCTGTTTTTTGTGATGTCTTGTGTAATGTCTAATGTATTTTGTGATGCCTTACTGTCTTAAAAGATGTCTTCGAAGACGGGAGGATGTCTGTACGTGTAACGGGTGTCGGATGCCATGTATTCACTTTATCTTCCCTTACACGTTTATTGGTGTAAACCCCGTGTTCAGGTGACTCGTGTATCGTTCCAGGGATTCTGTGAAGTGACCAAGACAAGTAGTGCTAAAACAACCAAACCCGGAAACGTTTTCTAGTCCCAACTTATGTTTTAGCCTTGCAGGGCAAGGGTATCCCTTTGCAAGAGGGGATGCACAAAGACTCTTTCCCTTATATTTACCGTGGCGGAAACCTCCACACTTAGACTTTACTCACACACACACCCACGAAGGCACACATTACGTCCTCACAACTAATCCGTCCTATCCTTCCGAACTAGCAGGTCACGCAGGCCGTCCTGGTTACCCTATCACAATTACTACAATGACAGACTCCAAGAGCTCCGAATCCGGCTAGAAGACGTCTACACGTATTCTGGTCACGTACTGTGCTTGATCCGTCCTCTGAGACTACAGAGGAACCCCAGTCTGTGGCAGCTGGAGGCCGGATTGGAATCCGTCCTCACACACTATATTCCCAGACCCTCCGAGACCGTAAGTGTTTACCACAGCAGTTTCCCTCTCTCAGACACCCAGACTAGTCCAAGACACAAGGCACTCAAGAATACGCCCAACCCGACTTCAACTCCACAGAAACGATCTAGCAAAGAATCCGGATTCCTAACTCCCAACTCACAACACACAAAAGTAGATCCGGCTTTCCAAGCACTCAACTGAAAAGGAGACAGGGAAATGATCACACCGAATATGCGCATAAGAAGGTTCGATTAACACTCAAGCAAGGAATGTTTTGGTGGACAAAACTCCCACCTATAAGTACTTCTAAGTCAACGACTTAGATACCTAACTGGATTGCGGCGCCGGCCTATCAGGCCTACTCCTCAAAAAGCGGCACGCATTCCCCAAAAAGAAAACACTATACTGGCCTAGGACGGATACCAATCCGGCCTCCTAACCCTGGCCGTCCTGTGACAGCCGTCTTCTAAGACGTCCTACCTCTTCCTTCGCGAACTAACTCCGTGCTTCGGCCGCTTCAGTGGCGTCGCCGCGATACGTCCTGCCTTCACTCTCTTGCCCGTATCGGTTATCACGTACTCGTCCTCGCTGGAGTTAGTCTCGTCCCCGCTCTTCAACTCTTCCTCTTCGGAATGCTCGAGGCCGATGTCGTGAAGCTTCTGCGCCCCGGGGGACTTCTCGTATTCTTTGGCCGTGAGCTTCCTCTTCGCGGTGCGTGTGTTCTTGGCCGGCGAGTCTGCTGGGGCGGGTGCGTCCGACTCCGTCTTCACCTTCCCCTTGCCCTTCGTGTCGGTCGGGCTGGAGGGCCCAGCATCCGTCCTCGCTGTATCCGGCCGCGGAGTCTTGGCCGGAGTAGAAGTGAAGGCCGGCATCACTACCTCCTTCATCTGCTCCCGGACGGCGTCGAGCAGCACCTTGACCTCGGCGTTGCTCTTCTCTACTTTCGTGGCGTACGTCTTCGCCGCCAAGAGGAACTTCTTGAAGGTCTCCGCCTTGAAAACCTCCGACTCCAAGATTCCGGCCTCGAACAGGTTCGCCCTCTGCAGTACCTCGGCCGAAACCTCGCAGATTTCCACGAGCTTTACGACCTGCTCGTTTGCCGTGATTACGGCCTGTCTTCCGACCAGGAGTTCCTCCTCTCTTCTTCTGACCGTCTCACGAAGACGCCTATTCTCCAGGATCAGCTTGGTCACTTGCTTCTCCATTTGTCGAAACTGCTCCGCGTCCGGCTTGGATTCCCACTTCGCCTTGACCTCCAGCAACGTCTTTACTCCAAATTCTTCGCATAGCTTCGCCAGCAGTCCTTGGTAGAAGAAGTACTGGCACCTGGCTTCCGTGAAGTGGTGCCATGCTCGCCTCATGGGATCCGGGTGATTGGCGGACGAACTGAGAGGTGGGGGGAGTCGGGGGTCGTTCGGATTCATGGGGTTCTCCCAATCGGCCGTAACTTCCCCTTCATCCACCGGCCTCGAAGGCTGGCCTCCCTCAGTCTGAGTTCCGGCCTCGGTCGGGTTCGTGGGAGGGGACGGGGACGGAAGGATGATTACCTCTGGACGCGTCCGCGGTGGGGTTGCCTCCGGAACTGGCTCTTCTGGCGCGTCCGGTGGAACGTCCCCGTCGTCTGATCCGACCTCGTCCTCCTCCTCTGAGTATACGGCCTTGCTATCCGTACTCTCCTCCGACTCGAACACGCCGTTGTTTTGCGACGACAGCGCGATCTCATAGTTCGACTCCTCCTCCTCCGTCAGCACCTCCTCCTTCTTGTACAGGTGGTAGAGAAAAGGAGTAATAGGGCTAGGACGGGTTTTACCTACGTTTTCCACAAGCCGGGCGACCAAGTCGCGGATGATCATCCCCCAGTCCGTCTCCCGTTCGCCGCGCAAGGAGCCCAGGACGGTGTTGGCCAGCCGTACGGTGATCCTGTGCGGCTTCTCTCCGTGAATAATCGGCGCCAAGAACTTGATGACGGCGCGCTCCCTCGGATTCCTGCAATCCTCAATCGAGTAGTCATTGTTCCTGTGCGGATCCCCGTGGAACGCCTTCTTCGCCCACTTGTGTTTCCGGCCGCACAACCCTACTCCGTTGTTTACGGTCAGGCCGTAAACAGCTCTCCAGTGCTCGGCCGTCCAGGAAGCCGGCTTCCCTCTAACCGTCCCCTCGAACTGGTTTGGCGCGCCGACCTTGATCTCGCGCACCATCTCCGCGTCGCGCAAACCCCAGGGCGTATCCAGCAGGCCGGCTAACCCCATCCTCTCGAGGTCTTCCGTCAAGGACTTCTTCTCATCCTCCTCGATCGGAATACACGGCGACACGAGCTTGATGGAAATCTTCAACTCCTCTTGCTCCTGAGCGGAAGTGGACCCCGTCCCTGCCATCGGAAAGAAGTGCGCGAGGAAATAGAGAGTCGCCGGGCTGAGATCGGCCAGTGGGCCGGATCGGAGCTAAGGACGGAAAGCAGAAAGACGGAGGACAGGAGCGCAAGACGACAAGGGGCGCAGAAAACGAGGAGGCAGGTGACGACAAGGGCGGACGGGTTGCCTTATATCGAGGGAGCCGGAGTTAAGTCCGACCATCATGGCATGATCCGCCGCCATCATTGTCCTCTCCGTACGGAGTCGCCTTCTAGATTTCTCGCCATTATTAAATTCTTCGCCACTCCGTCCTTCACCTACCATCATAACTCCTAATCCGTCCTCTGACAGTACGTCCTAGCCGTACGGGGACAGAGTACGGATTGGCAAATCCGTCCTACTTAACACAAACTAGATTTTAACTAATTCCTTTATTTGTAAAAACGTAATTGCCTTATACTATACGACTTAGCAAATACATAGGTCGGATTCTAGACAGTATACTTATTCTTAATGCGCATTAGAACTTAATGGCCAAAAATCGAAAAAACGGGGTCCGATACTTACTACAAGCAACGGGGTAGCAGTCAATCTTCCTACATCAGTGAGGATCCAAATCGACCTGCGTTCATATACTCGCACTTCGTTGTGGCAACAAAATTCGACCTCCCAGTAGCTACACATTGCCAGAAAGGAGGACGAGGAGGTATCCAAGTATACAAACTCACGGATGAGGCTGAAGCTCATATTTATTTTCAGTTTTTAGTAGTTTTGTGAGAGAATACCGAGTACCGTCAGTGTAGATGTCAGTTTTCTTTTATGATTGGTTTATGCTTTTGTAGAGGCTCTTTTTTCCTGGGATTTAGTGGAGGCCTAGGATTCAAGTTTTCTTTTGTATGTTCAATTTCAGGTGGACTTTGTATTGGGTTCACGTCCATTGAGCTTTGCATGATTGGCGCTGAGTATCTGAGATTGATACATACATCTGTGAATGGCTATTTGGACTGTACAGACCTGTATAAAACCTTCCATGGCATGCTCCAAAAGAAATTTCCTTTTTTTGTACATGCTATACGAAATTATCTTATATTGATTGTCTTTTATTGTTGCTTTTGTGCAATTCCTGATTGTTGTTGTGCATTCCTTACCTATGATAGAATCACCTTGTAGGAAGTACATGACTATTTAGATGATATGTCGTTCGTTCTACAGTTCTTTATTGGATAAGCATCGAATACACTGCTCCAACCAGGGTTGCATGGCGGAGAGTGAGCGGAAAACTGAAGAGAGCGGGATGTTATTTGTGCGGGAAACCGAAGAGAGTCGAAAAGTGATGTGAGCGGGAAATTGAAGTGAGCGGGAAAGGCTATTCAGAGCACATTCGATGCAAAGTTTGACTTTTGATTCCGTAATTGTTTTGGATAATGTCGTTATATATACCTTTGGTGATAACCCTTCAACTTAAAAACATAGATATTTTGTTAGAGGAAATGGTCATTTAATGGTTTGACTTTTCATTCCTTTTTTTTTTGGAATACAACAGAGTTACTTCTATGTATTTAAGACTGTCCAATCCAAAAACATATCTATATGCATGTTATAGTGTGTTTGGTTTTTATATCTTTCCGTGTTCTATTTTTGGAATTATTTAATATCAAACCACTATAGTGTGACGGAATATGAAGGTCCAAGCATTTATTCTTTCCCAAAAACATCTATAAAAGGCATTTTACTTTACATACTTTGAGAGTAGAATTTCATTTGCTTCTTTGACTCAACCTAAATATTTGTCTTATAAACGTGTATAAAATAAGATAATCTAGATTGGTGTAAAATTGCTAAACCATTTTAGGTGATGTTTCAAATTTAGTTAAAATAATAGAGACCTTATCAATAAGCTACCATAGTCATTAGAAACAAAATAATGGAAACCATACAATCTTCTCAACATGGTGTCCAATTTCATTGGAATATTGCTACAATTAGCAGTGATTGTGGATTACCAATAGAATTCCAATAGAAAGACCTTGCAAAATCATTTCAAAGAAAATAAGAAATAATTATAATAAAACCATCGGGGTTTCATCCGAGCATAGGCTTTCATCTTGGTATTAGCGGATGTTTTATCCGCACACAGGGCTTCACGTAGGTACCAACGGATGTTTCATCTGCGCACAAGGCTTCACCTAGGTACTAGCGGATGTTTCATCCAAGTACTGGGTTTCACGTGGGTACCAGCAGATGTTTCATCCGCGTACAGGGCTTCACCTGGGTACCAGCGGATGTTTCATCCGCGCACAGGGCTTCACCTGAGTACCAGTGGATGTTTCATCCGAGCACAGGGTTTCACCTCGGTAACATTGGATGCTTCATCTGAGTATTTGGTTTCATCTTAGTACCAGCGGATTTTTCATCAAAGTATATGGGGTTTCATCGAGGTACCATTGGAAGCTTCATCCAAGCATACGGGGTTTCATTGAGGTACCAGCGGATTTTCATCTAGGCAATGCAGGCAAATGGGGTTTCATTGAGGTACCATTGGATGCTTCATCCAAGCACATGGGGTCTCATCGAGGTACGAGCGGATTTTCATCCAAGCATATGGGGTTTCATCGAGGTACCATTGGATGATACCTGAGGCAAGCTTGCTTCCGGCCCTTGTGTCGTGAGTTACCGAACCGAGGAGACCAAAATTAACTCAATTTACCCTTACAACCTAGCAAGATGGTCCACCTTCCGGGTAACGTTCCACGGAGATTCTGTGAAGTGTGAAGACAAGACGAAATCCGGATTGATCACCGGGTTGACGCTACAACGACCAACACGTTCTAGTGTACCGGATCAGGGAACGCAAGAGTTTAGACCTGACTGGTTCCTTAACCCAAAACCCCAGGGTGACCGGTTGATTCTGATCCGGTTGCTCTCCCCAACTAAACTATTACTTTGACCGGTTAGGGCATGTTAGTGAGTGATGATTTAATTTAACCTCCGTAAGTCCTCGGAGGGTTTCTCCCCGTAAGTTTTTAACAGAGCACGGAATGGGCACTCTCCTCCGGTTGATTAGGGTGACCGGAGTTTCACCTATACTCGTATCCTTCTCTCTCTCTCTACCCGGGTTCCTCCCTTACAACCGCCGCTATCGTCGGGTGATTTGTTTAAACGGTAGGTCACACCGCAACCGTCCGGTTCTCTCCTTCTCTCTCGGGCGACACAACTTGTGATCCGGTCTGCAGGTGAGTAGCATCCCACTACCCCGCCCCACGAGATTTCTACTAACGTATATCGGGGTTAGGCGGCACCCGGGGTTACGTGCAACTCCCGTCGTGGACTTTCCTCACCCGAATATCCCATCCGGGGTGGTTATGCGGGGTGGCTTTACTCGCCAATCCCAACTCCTCTGTCCCGATCCGGTTGGAATCACAACCCCCTTGGCACTCGCTAAACACCTCCAGGACGCTCGGACTCCTCTCACCGGGACCTCTTCGACGTCGTTACTCCTCCGGCTATCCCCTCCTCGGATATCTCGGACTCGTAACTACCCGGACCAACAAGGGACTTCCTGTCCCACAACCGGTTTTCAATCCTCACTTTACACAAGATACCAAGCAAATCACTCACACATACACAGCAAGGACGCAAGGTTTCTGATGCAAATTGAACCTTTACTCACAGAGGTGGATCGCAGAAAAGACCCGAAGGACTCCGCAGAGTCTTCGGTAAGTACAGAGGGTTCCGGATTTCCCGGAAACCCTATCAGATCCGGAATTCCCGGGCCTCCGAGATTCCCGGGTGAGTGGCCAAAAGGGCATCTACTATTTCTAGCTACCTCTAACCTAACTAATTTATTAATTAATATCTTCTTCCGGCGGCGTGGGGCGGCTCGAGGGGTCTGGCGGCGGGGGTATTCCTCCTGGGAGTGCCTTTCCACTCGCGGGGAGGGGAACCTGCCTCTTTGATCGACCCGAGTGTCGATGTAAAACCTCGGGTTTTACTGTGTCCTCCGGCTCTTCCACCTGTCCCGGAGTGCCTTCAACTTCGATGGAGGGGGCACGGGTTGGGCTTCCACTTCTTCCTGAGGGACCACGGGCTCCTCTTGCTGTTCCTGAGGGGCCACGGGTTCATTCTGCTGGTCCTGTCGCCCGATCTCCCACCTCGTTGACTTGGGCCTCCGGGTGAGGTACTACCTCCTCAACCTGCTCGGGGAGTCCTGCCTCTTCTCCCGTGACACCGTCCACCGGATTCTCATCCGGTTGTTGAGAGGGGTTAACCTCTCCTTCTACCGCCTCTTCCACCTCGGAGGGACCAGGTAGCCCTACTTCACTCGGGATGTCACCTCCCCGAGGGGGAGTTACATCTCGGTCTTCCTCTCTGTCCTCCGGAACGCCACCATCAACTGGGATCCCCTGCTCTTCCGAAACGGGCAGGGACACTTCCTCGACCTTCATGGGCACCGGCCCCTCCGTGGGCACCTCTGGGGGTGCGAGCACCTCCTCTTCCGGAAGGGCTTCCTTCATCTCCACGTGGGGGAGGGCCCCCAGCAACCTTCCCGTGAGGGTTCGGAGATCCTTGAGGCACTGGTTGATACCGGTTGCGTGCCTCCTGAGCAACTCCAGGGATTGGGGAGACTCGCTAATCCCAATCCGGGCATCGTAGAAGGTGGCCTTTGTTTGGGCCTCAGCATCCGGTTGCAGCACCTTCAGGATGGAGTGCAACACCGTCCTGTCAATATTCTGCAACCTCCGGAGTGCAGCCTCCTGCTCCTGTACGACCCTCCTGAGGGCTTCCACCTCCGGATGCGCCTCCGTGTCCGAGGGGTCCAGTTCACATTGGACTCCCACGGATGCCTTCTCCTTCGGCCGGGCCTTCAACACCAGCTCCACCTTCTCCCTCCTTAGCCGGGCTGTCTCTCGCTGCATCTCCTCGGCTAACTCCGGATACCTCTCTACGTTGGGGGTCTGGAAAACCCGCTCGAGTCGCGCCAGGGAGGTGAACAACTGTTCATTCTCCCGATCTACCTCCTCTATGGCTAACCGAATGGGGTGGAGGATACCCTCGCTGGGTATCCGGTAGTAAGGACGGGGGAGCACTGGGGTAGTGTTTCCCGTCCCGGGGGTCACAACTCCCCTGTGGGACGACTCCAGGGCTGCCACTGATGCTGGGGTGGCAGGGGCTGGGTCGCTTCTCTGCTCCGGTAACTCCAGCCGGGGAGGTGTGGTCGTCTCTGGAGTGTCTTCCTCCTCCGTGATAATCAGCCTTCTCTTCACCTTGGGCTGGCTCTCCGGGATCGGTTCTTCTACCGGAGTAGGGGCCGGATCTCAGTCGGTGCGGGGTCCGACTTGGGGCCCGCTCCTCCTCGATCGCCCTCGGCTGAACTACCGGACTCGCTGACCTCTTCCTCTTCTTGGCCTTGCGCTTGAGGTTGGGTACCCTCCCTCCTGGGGGTCTCTCTCCGGGTGGAGGCACCTCCGCATTGGTCCCTGCTGCAGCCACCTCCTCGTCGAGGTTCCCGCTCTCTACCGGGAGGGAGTCGGACGGGAGAACGTCTCCTCAAAAGCCCGTCGTGTCCTTCCTCCTCACCCCTCGGGATGGTCTTGCCTGTCGAGGTGGGGCTTCCTCTTCTTCCTCTTCCTCGTCGTCTTCGTCCCGGTCATCCTCCTCCGCGGATCGGTCTCCACCCGCCTCGGCTATCTCCTCGGCCCTCCTCTCTGTTGGGCTCTTGTCCTCCGGATGAGAGGGACGACCTCTTCTTCTTCCTCCTCTTCCTCCTCTGCATTTGCCATGAGCAGGGAGGGCATCGCCTGGTGAGTCCGGGTAGGATTCACCGGACTACCTTCTCCTTCTTGAGTGGCCACCCGGGGTGCTGTGCTGGGTCCGGCTTGGCTGGGTCCCACCGCTCCGCCTTTGTCGAGTGGGCGGGTTCCGTGACCCCTCCCCAGGTCGGTGGCCCGGACTTCCTCCATCTCGTCCCCGACTCGGAAGAGGTCGGGCCTGCGATCCCGGATGGGAGGTCGTGCTTATCGTGCCAGTAGAAGATCTCCCGGTCGGTGAGGATGCCGTGCCGTTGATAGAGGTGGAAGATGTAGGGGGCCAGTGGACACCCTTTCTGATTCCCGATCTTCATCACCTCTCGCTGCACCACCTCGCTGATGATATGGTGCCACCCGACCTGCATCCGCCCATCGTAATTTGCCAGGATGGCCTTCATCAGCTTCACGGTGCAGGTATTTGGCTTGTCCGGGCTGAGTATGGGGAGGAGAAACCGGAGGAGGCGCATCACCCGGGGGTCCTTGCAATCCTCCGGTTTGAATCCATCCTTCTCTGTTGGCCCCCTGCGGAAATGGTTCCTCAACCCGTCATCTCCCTTCTTGTCGCGCACCTCTCCTTGAGGAGTGCCCGCAACACCAAGGGCCCAAGGGGGACACCGGAGTGACGCCCGGGCCTTGGGGTGCCAAGGTGAAGGGAACCTAAGTGGGCCTAGTGTGGGAGAGGACCCCGGGCGTTGGAGACGCCTCTCACCCACGGAGACTAGGAGCCACGACGGAATGGACATGAGATTATGGAAGCTCATGTTGCCACGATTCCGGGATGCTAAGGAGCACCTCAGTTGGAGGTGTGAGCTAAAAGTTATGGGAGTTGGAAGATTGTGGGACTAAAGTGAGTGCTGTCCAGGGACAGTGCTGGACTGGGAAGCTGGCCCGGGACTCCCGAATCTTCAGAGGGGCATAACTCCCTCAATACTTGTCGGAATGAGGCAAGTAAGGTGTCTATCGGCATCTACTTGACGAGTAGATGTCGATAGAGTGGTCGCTCGTCGCGTTTGGATGCGGGACGAGGTAGATACGAGCCCTGGAAGGTTCGGGAAGTCTCCCGGGGCCTTCCAGCGGCTAAGGCATTGGGAGATTGGGTGGTCTTCCAAACTTTAGAGGTGTGAGGGTCCAGCCCTTCACCTAGGACCAGGGGCTGCCGAATCCCACAGAGTATACTATGGGGAGGGCTGGTCTCCTCCCCACTCCCATGGTGCCTTGGTGGTGTCCAAGGTGGGAGTCCCGAGTGGTGTGGCTAGTGTTGGGGCCTCACCATGGGGACTCCCAAGCCAAGGTGAGTCCCAATGGGTGGAGCTAGTGTTGGGGCTCCACCATGGGGACTCAAAGTGCAAAATGAGGCACGGTGGGTGGAGCTAGTGTTGGGGCTTCACCACGGTGGCTCATAAGGACAAGGTGAGTCCCGGTGGGGAGCTAGTGTTGGGGCTTCACCACGGGGACTCATATAGGCAAAATGAGGACCATGAGTGCTACCGATGTGGGGTGGTGTCTCACCGCCGGCGTTGTGATTACTTGGTGGCCTTGGGGTCACCATGGTGGTCATGGGCGGTGGTGAGGAGACACCACCAAGTGCGGTTAGGCCGCGTGGTATGGGAGTGCCACCAAGTTGGGCCTTGGACATAAGTGGAAGTCCGCACCTAACCATTGGCTACCTACGAAGGGGTTGAGTCCCGGTTGCATGAGTAGGAGGGATTGATAACCAAGCGGTGAGCTTGGTGGTTGGTATGGAGAGCTAACTTTGTGCATGTGGGGGATGTGCAGAGTTAGCGCTCGTGACACTTGCTAGAGTTGGGAAAAAGTTGGTGTAAGCTAAGGTGAGCTAGCAAGGGTTGCGACACTTCTTCTTGATGTAGCCGATTGGGGAATCCGGGAACTTGTAGGTTGCCCTCCAATGGCGAGGCCCCGAGTTATCCGTCTTCCCCCTCAGGGGGTGCGTCACGTACATCTCGGGGAAGCGGTGGGTGACGGTCTCCTCGATGATGGCCTGATCCGCCAAATCCCACGGGGCATCGTACAGCCCGGCGCACCCCATCCGGAGGAGGTCCTCCCTCAGCTCCGCCTGGTGCAGCGGAAGTTCGGGCACTTGCGGCTTCACCGACTTGAGGGGGATCGGCATCCCGGGTCGCCATGGGACGACTTCCCTCCTCTTCGGCATTGCTCCGGTTCTGCTCTTCTGCAGCTGCCCGGAAATACTCTCTCCCTGCCTTCCTGGACTGACTCCGGTAGAAACCCTACTTCCCGAAACCCTAACCTCACAGAACTTCGCTTTTTCAACTCTCGCGGATTGCTGAGCGCTCAAGACTGCTCGATCTCTCAGAACGCGCGGACTGGAATGGCTGAGAATGGAGGCGGCGGCTCCTAATAACAACAAACCGGAGTTCTCCTTCCGAGACATCATCACCCCGCACTCGAGACGTACACCGGGAATTACCCCGGTCATCATTGAGCCGCCGGTGGTTCTGTCGGGCGCCCGCGAGTTTTCCGGCCCTTTCTCCGGGTCGACCGGCGGCCCCGGTCATCAATCCGGTAGGAGAACCGGCCCATCCGGGCATCTCAGGGTATCAGCCGGATATCAATACGGGTATCCGGTAGGCTCTAAAATCCCCTAAGGTTAGCCGGAGGAATCCTAACACAAAATTACTACCTACAAACCGGTTTAAGCAGACCGATTTTTATTTCCACTTGCTAAAATTACCCTTTTACTCCTAATTAATTGCTAAAAACAAAAATATTGGAGAACAGGGTTCGACACCTTGGTTTCTCTTCTTCCAAGACGCAACGATGGCGTCGGTGTCTCTTCTTCCGAGACGGGACGTTGCTACCGTGTGAGCGTTGAGCGGTGGGCGGTAAGATTTAGAATTTTTAGGGCTGAGTTTGTATTTTTAGTAAAATTATTTCTAAAAATAGTTTTTAAAAAGATTTTGGGAATAATTTTCGAATATTCCCAGGAATATTCGAATATTCTAGACTTATCACCGTAGATTTGGTGACCCAAACCCGTGGAAATAAAGTTTGAATTCCCTGAATTTTGTGAGACTTGAGCTAAAAACTCGACAATAAATCACAAATTTTTAAATGTCAAGCGGTTTTTAAGGTAATATTTCTAAGTGAATAGTACTCCGAGTTAGACAAATTGGCAAGGTTTGCTGTACATGTAGGTACTGGTATAATTATTTTTAATCAGTTGTGAAAAAATATCACATACATTGTAAAGCACACAATCATAAGACTAACACATAGCATACGTAGATGAAGAGATATAAGGCATTCTAATCTGTAGCATGGTCTAGGATTCCTCCCTCCAGAATCTTCTTCACCTCGTTGAAACTAAGAGTGGCCGCGTGGATGAATAGGTCAGCATCCGGATCAAATTTGCAAACCAATACCGTGATGAAGTATAGGTGCTTGCACGGTCGATATGGATCTCTTCTTCCTAACGTAGAAATGGTTTTCTTGAACACAAAGCATGAGCAATCCGGGAATTTACTAATTGAAAGTCTATAAACTGCATCCGAATCCGACTCCAAGTCTACGATACACCCAAAACCAGGCTGCGGGATCATGGTCACCCTCAGAATTCTGGCCTGCATTGACGTGGCAGACTCAATATTCTTCATGTGCTTTGAAGTCACAGATGGAATGCGTTTCATGTTCTTCGATCTTCTTGACCTCGAGTACACGTCTGGCTTCTCCGGGACTGGAATATGGGACAAGTCTCTTGGTGGGGCAACATTATTGAAAGTGCGGTGCGTAGGAAGCTGTTCTTTTTGTGGTAGTCGAAAGCCCGCAATCTCTAACGCCTCCATCTCATCACGTGTAAGATTAGTCCCTATCTTAACAGGCCATATTGAAGGAATAGGGGGTCTATCCTCGCTTTGAGAGAATGGCTCAATCCACTTGCGACGATGACCCTTCACACACCTGTCAATATCATCCGCACAAAAAAAGAACTGATCAATTTTTCTTGGCCCCTCTTGAGGGCGTTGCCATACTCCGGTGTAAGTTGGAGCTGCTGTCGCCTTCCCCTTCTGAATAATTCGTGAGTCACATCTTACTCTTTTGCATGATACCCCAACAAGCCTTGGCAGAATTCTCCTTCAAACGGGCAATGTGCCACAGCCTCTCGTCTACTTTAGTCTCCTGAACAGCAGTCACACGTTCAATACTAGGTCCAGCAAAAGTGGATGGTAATGTCGGTGGCTCCTGAAGTTCATCCTCTTCATGGATAGTACTCAGATTTTTAGCACAGGCTCGGGTAACTCTTCTCCCAATTCGAGGATGTGAGTAGCTCACGGTGTCAGGTCTGTGCGTTTCATCATCAGCTCCAATTGGAAAATCAGCCTTACGTTTCTTGGATCCGAACACCTCTGCCCCCTCAAGGTGGGCGTCGCGGGTACAAATCTTTTCAGCTCCTGGATAGTCAGAAACTGCCTTTGTAAGGCCCGATGGATCGCCGGTTCGTTGAGCTTTATGGGCAACACGAAGTAATAGTTCTTCGGATGTTGGTCCACTACCACCCTTGCCACCTCCGTTGAAGTCGTGGTAACCCACTACTTGGAGGAAAGCACGAACATAATCATCAACAGCTGCAACGTACAAGTCCCCACCTTTGTTGCCGGATGCTTGCAACCATTTGTTATGGATAGATTCCGCAAGGTTACATGAAGGCATCTTCGCCAGCTCCTCCGCAGAATATTTATTTTCCTGCAAGGTGCAAAGACATTTGACTTAGTAACCAAAAAACTTGATCACGATATCCAGAGCGGGTTAGACTTTCGTCACCGAAAGTCTGATCTAAAAATAGATTTTTTTAAATTTCAAATATTTTAAAATGTTGTTAATGTAATCTATAACAAAAATTATACGACAAAAAAGTAAATAAAATTTACGGATTTACTTGACATAAAAGCACGGTACATAATTGGTACAGTGGCTGCGGACTCACCAGTTCCATGAACCCACCCCATTGCCTGTATCAGTTCCATGAAGACAACCTACTGCCTGTATCGGAAGTGCCAAAATGCAAGCCAGTGTTCGAGATGACCTAATCCAACTTCGGAGGTGGCCTGCGCCGACGCCCACCGCGCTCGGATCGCCTAGTATCTTGTCTCCGCCTCAGCCATGGTGCGTACATCTTTGTATTGCTTACAAAGATGTCGATGTTGATCTTGCAGCTCGTGCACGATGTATTGTTTGGTGTGTTTCTCTAGGGATTGAGTCCAATGGAAGTAGCAAGTTCGTTCGCGGCCTTCCATAGGGACTTTAGGGTCACCGGAGCCGTAAATGATCCGCACGGCGTTCCAGTTGGCTTGCGCACTGTCGGCCATGAACCCTTGAAATTGCGGCGCTTCCACTCCGTTCCTGCCCATGACGTGGTTTAGGTTCTTCCAGAATACGATTTGAGCTTCTCCGTCTTCAGACTGGAAATCACAGCATGCAATAGTTAGAATGCGGCAGATTTTTGAGTCATAAACGTGGCACGCCATGGTGGTCCAGTTCTTGACACGCTTGACGTGGTCGAACATCATCCACGCATGGGACAGGTCGCCTCCGGGCTGCATACGACGAACAAGGTCAACACCGCTTCCGGGGCCGACCTCGGACATCTTGAATATGAATACTTTGTCACTTTCATCTCCTTGCCCCGGGAATTGGTTACGTTGGATGTAAGCCCAGTTGCTGAGGCCTCGAAGCTTGGTGATCCCATCAAGAACACCGTATCTGCGCAAGTGCTTAAAAGTGGTAATACGATTCCTGACGCAGAGAGAGTTCAGCTCTTTACACTGATCGGAGATAGGTTCTAGCTCCTGGAGTGTGAGCTTGGAGGTTACAGGGTCACCTTCTTCACGGAGAAGGAAGTTTCCGAGTAAGTCCTTGCTAGCCTCCATGACTATTTTGGACGTGGTAGCTTGTGGGTTACGTTCTACGTGCTCCTCTATTAACTCATCAATTATTTTACGTGCACATCTGTAGTCTCCGACCTTGACAGGATGTTCGTGGGTACCGATATGCACACACGCTCGCTCTTGACTCTCCTCTCCGAAGACGTAAAATATTTTAGAAGGGCATAGTGCAACACAAGCGGGAGGTTCTTTGTAGATCTTACAGACCAGTGTTGAAGAAGGAGGAGGCGCGTAGCCGACCGGGAAGGGGTCCTTGGTAAAGCCCTCGAACTCCACCTCATTAACCTCTGCTCTGCGGTCAGGTCGTAGTAAGTAGCCGCAATTTCCATTGTGGCATTGAAGATGACCTACACAGTTAGAGTAGCGGAAAGACAAACCGAGGTTGTTACTAATGGTAGTAGTCATTGTCCTGGTCCACACATGACCGTTGTATCTTTTGTCCATCCCTTCCATAGATTTGGCTACCTTGACAGCAGTGGTTGGTAGAACGGGAGGGAGAACATAGAGGACATCACCGTTGAAAGTGGGAGGCAGGAAAGAGACGTTGTGAGTACGAATGGAATGGAAATCTATTTTTTTGAGGATAGTTTTGTTGCGAGACATACTACCAAGTCTACGAAGCGAGGAAAGAATGTTTTTGGGTTTTACGACTTTGGACGCGGGAAGAGGAACAGGGGTGGTTCTGAGACTGTGTTCAGAACCAGACGAGGGTGGATGCAGATTCGATGATAGTCGACGGGACTGCATGGACGCTTTTCTTTCATCGTCGGATGAATCAGAAATATCAATTCGGACTTCAAGTCCGGGTTCGACCTTGACACGAGCAAGAACTCGAACAACAGTGGAGATGGTAGAAGAACTACGAGGAGTGAGGAGGACAGTGGAGGCGTTCATGACAGACTCTGTCATGCCGAAGAGTCGATACTGTCCGGGCTGTAGCTTATACATTCTACAATTACTGTCTAGGTCGACTGGTTCGACAAGGACGGAGTACTGGACAAGATTAGTGTTTGGATCCAAGACATGTTTCTCTAACCAAAGAGAGAACTCATCAAACCCGAAACGAATTGCTAGCCAAGACAGAGTGACTTCAGCCACTCCACCCACCCCCGGAGGAATACAGATGGGAGGACTTAAGTCTTCAGACCTAATGGCAATGACGTTTGCAGCGGGAGGTAAGGGACTGGAGGATGCCATGATAGACGTAGGCGAATTGGACATCATCACAAGTGCGCACAGAAAGAGAGTCTGATGTGCATTTCAAATGTTCAAATACTTGAATTTGGTGTAGGGTGTTGGCATAGGTATAGAATACCTATTAGACGTAATTACTTATAATAAAACATACAGATACCGCTACTCTGAATTGTGAGCATGATGATTTATATGCGCATAACCAATAATATTTACATTATCTGGCCTGACAAAATGCCATTAAGTAGTTAGGATTAAAAATATTAGAGCCGTCGATAAAATAAGTAGCTGTAAGATGTAAAGTGACGGCGGCAGTCATTGTCAAAGATTTAGTTGGATAATAGATGCGATTAAAATTTAACTTATTTTGGATTGTCAGACACGGTCATAGCGGGATGCTAGGGAATACGCGGTGGATAATTAGGGTTTCTTAGCCGCATGGGGAACTTATATATTGGAGTTCAAACTCATAGTTCAACCTCTTTATTGGCAGTGGGATCACTTGGACTCGTTAGCTTGTACGTGTGATAAATCTCCTCATTGCAAGCAGTATGGATGAATCCGCTAGCGGTAGTGAGAAAGGAAAAGAGATAGGCCAGAGAAAGAAGAAGCGGAGGGGTGGTACGAAGTTTATTAATTCTAAAGCGCAGAGGCGTAGTGCTTTGCGGAAGCGCGATGGGAGAAGTTGTAGCGGCGATGATCGGGAGCTAGACGTGTATGACATCTTGATCGACGATGATGTTCTACCGCCATTCAGGCGGACTATCAAAATGCGATCGCTCAACCTCAACAGTGTCCCGGAGAGTGTCGGGACAGACGATGCTGAACACGAGGAGGAGGAAGGGTGTAGAACGCAGTTTAGGACATCTAGCGCGACTGTATGCGTGGATGGGGATGACGATGGAGGTGTAGACTCTACAAATGTGGTAATTATGTAATCTATGTTACAAATATGTTGATATTTCTAAGAGTCAAAATATTACCGAATTCGTTTATGGATTAACATCAACATGTGTTGTCTTCGGGGTCGCAGAGAATTGGAAGAGGAAGACGATCAATCTGGAGAAGAAGCTCCAATGTTTGAGGAGAAAAGAGTCACTGATATGGCCGAGAGAGCAGAAGCCTCCACTGATCAGGACGCACAGAATGATGTAGCGGATGGATATGAGATAAGTGTTGAAGAATTAGAGGAGGTACATGAAAAACCTTACTTCTTGGTATATTGGGAGGATCTAGGGTTGATTAAGTATAGAATCAACGAGAGTCCATTCTTCGGTTCGATGTAGTGAGAACTTTTGACATTACAGATTTCCTTGATATATATAGACGCATGATTGTTTCATGGTATACTATTGTTGAGTGTGACATGATTCGCATGTGTATGTTAAAACGGTCGACCAAGAATGAGCAGGTAAATGACATGTCGTAATTTCAGAGTGGCATGAAAGAGTATGTGCATATATAAGCATTCACCTCTAGAGATTAGATAAGTTTTCAGGAAACGCAAACGTAGATTACGATTTAGTAGTATTTTTGAAAGAAAGATGTAAACAACTATTAAATACATGTTTGTTCAATGTCGTAAATATAAATCATAAAAATAACTATTCCAGTGACTCAGTACGGAGAAAATGAAAACAATACATAGTGTTGGTGAAATTATCCCGAACAAAAGCTGATACCCGAGCTCAGAAGCACCTGACCTATTAAACAAAGCCATGTTTCTGCTACCCCCCATGGCACGATGCCCGCTACCCCTGGTAAAGGTCCTGCCGAGTACCAGAGAGGCCGGGTACCGTCGAGGCGGGCCCGGCAAGGCCGGGTACCGGCCAAGGTGGCCCGGCGAGACTGGGTAACAACAACGAGATCTCGGAGAGGCCGGGTAGCTGCGACCAAGCCCGGAAAGCCGGGTACCAGCGTGGCTAGCACGGCGATGTCGGGGACCGCCGAGCTGGCCCGGCAAGCCGGGTACCAGCAAGGCTGGCCCGGCAATCCGGGTACCAGCAAGGCTGGTCCGGCAAACCGGGTACCAGCAAGGCTGGCCCGGCGAGGCGGGGTACGAGCAAGTCTGGCCCGGCGAGGCCGGGAACCAGCGAGCTGGCCCGGCTAGCCGGGTACCAGCAGGGCTGGCCCGGCAAGGCCTGTCAGAGCCACCTTGTCGCGCACCTCTCCTTGAGGAGTGCCCGCAACACCAAGGGCCCAAGGGGGACACCGGAGTGACGCCCGGGCCTTGGGGTGCCAAGGTGAAGGGAACCTAAGTGGGCCTAGTGTGGGAGAGGACCCCGGGCGTTGGAGACGCCTCTCACCCACGGAGACTAGGAGCCACGAGGGAATGGACATGAGATTATGGAAGCTCATGTTGCCACGATTCCGGGATGCTAAGGAGCACCTCATTTGGAGGTGTGAGCTAAAAGTTATGGGAGTTGGAAGATTGTGGGACTAAAGGGAGTGCTGTCCAGGGACAGTGCTGGACTGGGAAGCTGGCCCGGGACTCCCGAATCTTCAGAGGGCATAACTCCCTCAATACTTGTCGGATTGAGGCAAGTAAGGTGTCTATCGGCATCTACTTGACGAGTAGATGTCGATAGAGTGGTCGCTCGTCGCGTTTGGATGCGGGACGAGGTAGATACGAGCCCTGGAAGGTTCGGGAAGTCTCCCGGGGCCTTCCAGCGGCTAAGGCATTGGGAGATTGGGTGGTCTTCCAAAACTAAGAGGTGTGAGGGTCCAGCCCTTCACCTAGGACCAGGGGGCTGCCGAATCCCACAGAGTATACTATGGGGAGGGCTGGTCTCCTCCCCACTCCCATGGTGCCTTGGTGGTGACCAAGGTGGGAGTCCCGAGTGGTGTGGCTAGTGTTGGGGCCTCACCATGGGGACTCCCAAGCCAAGGTGAGTCCCAATGGGTGGAGCTAGTGTTGGGGCTCCACCATGGGGACTCAAAGTGCAAAATGAGGCACGGTGGGTGGAGCTAGTGTTGGGGCTTCACCACGGTGGCTCATAAGGACAAGGTGAGTCCCGGTGGGGGAGCTAGTGTTGGGGCTTCACCACGGGGACTCATATGGGCAAAATGAGGACCATGAGTGCTACCGATGTGGGGTGGTGTCTCACCGCCGGCGTTGTGATTACTTGGTGGCCTTGGGGTCACCATGGTGGTCATGGGCGGTGGTGAGGAGACACCACCAAGTGCGGTTAGGCCGCGTGGTATGGGAGTGCCACCAAGTTGGGCCTTGGACATAAGTGGAAGTCCGCACCTAACCATTGGCTACCTACGAAGGGGTTGAGTCCCGTTTGCATGAGTAGGAGGGATTGATAACCAAGCGGTGAGCTTGGTGGTTGGTATGGAGAGCTAACTTTGTGCATGTGGGGATGTGCGAGTTAGCGCTCGTGACACTTGCTAGAGTTGGGAAAAAGTTGGTGTAAGCTAAGGTGAGCTAGCAAGGGTTGCGACACTTGGTATCGAGCGGGCTTTTAGTACCCAAGTGCAAAGTTGTTGTCGCGCACCTCTCCTTGAGGAGTGCCCGCAACACCAAGGGCCCAAGGGGGACACCGGAGTGACGCCCGGGCCTTGGGGTGCCAAGGTGAAGGGAACCTAAGTGGGCCTAGTGTGGGAGAGGACCCCGGGCGTTGGAGACGCCTCTCACCCACGGAGACTAGGAGCCACGAGGGAATGGACATGAGATTATGGAAGCTCATGTTGCCACGATTCCGGGATGCTAAGGAGCACCTCATTTGGAGGTGTGAGCTAAAAGTTATGGGAGTTGGAAGATTGTGGGACTAAAGGGAGTGCTGTCCAGGGACAGTGCTGGACTGGGAAGCTGGCCCGGGACTCCCGAATCTTCAGAGGGCATAACTCCCTCAATACTTGTCGGATTGAGGCAAGTAAGGTGTCTATCGGCATCTACTTGACGAGTAGATGTCGATAGAGTGGTCGCTCGTCGCGTTTGGATGCGGGACGAGGTAGATACGAGCCCTGGAAGGTTCGGGAAGTCTCCCGGGCCTTCCAGCGGCTAAGGCATTGGGAGATTGGGTGGTCTTCCAAAACTAAGAGGTGTGAGGGTCCAGCCCTTCACCTAGGACCAGGGGGCTGCCGAATCCCACAGAGTATACTATGGGGAGGGCTGGTCTCCTCCCCACTCCCATGGTGCCTTGGTGGTGACCAAGGTGGGAGTCCCAGTGGTGTGGCTAGTGTTGGGGCCTCACCATGGGGACTCCCAAGCCAAGTGAGTCCCAATGGGTGGAGCTAGTGTTGGGGCTCCACCATGGGGACTCAAAGTGCAAAATGAGGCACGGTGGGTGGAGCTAGTGTTGGGGCTTCACCACGGTGGCTCATAAGGACAAGGTGAGTCCCGGTGGGGGAGCTAGTGTTGGGGCTTCACCACGGGGGACTCATATGGGCAAAATGAGGACCATGAGTGCTACCGATGTGGGGTGGTGTCTCACCGCCGGCGTTGTGATTACTTGGTGGCCTTGGGGTCACCATGGTGGTCATGGGCGGTGGTGAGGAGACACCACCAAGTGCGGTTAGGCCGCGTGGTATGGGAGTGCCACCAAGTTGGGCCTTGGACATAAGTGGAAGTCCGCACCTAACCATTGGCTACCTACGAAGGGGTTGAGTCCCGGTTGCATGAGTAGGAGGGATTGATAACCAAGCGGTGAGCTTGGTGGTTGGTATGGAGAGCTAACTTTGTGCATGTGGGGGATGTGCGAGTTAGCGCTCGTGACACTTGCTAGAGTTGGGAAAAAGTTGGTGTAAGCTAAGGTGAGCTAGCAAGGGTTGCGACACTTGGTATCGTGAGCGGGCTTTTAGTACCCAAGTGCAAAGTTGTGAGGAGCAATGGGCAAGAAGAAGACCATTGAGGGTGATGAGCCCGGAGCTTCCAAGCGGCCACGCACGAGGGGGAACAAAGACCCCGATCCTACAAGTGAGGCTCATTCTCATGACTCCAATGAGCAAGTCGCCACTAGTGAGGGCAATGAGCAAATGGAATTGTCACTTCAAGAGGAGCCCTTGGGTGAAGAGGAGCGCTCTAGGTCGAGACGCCTAGAGTCTTCCCAAGGGGTGGAAAAACAAGATCCTCAATTGGCTTTCCAAATGAGAATGCTTGAGTTCATGGACTCCGTGAATCAAGAGCTCAAGCGTGGGAAGGAAGAAAGGGATCGCCAAGAGAGGTTGATTGAACACCTCATGATGCAAGGGTCCCGACCTTCATCTTCCACCAAAAAGTTGGCTAAGGTAAACATGCCAAGCACCTTCTCGGGACTTGGTAAGGCAAGGAAGGTGAAGGAATTCCTTCTTGAGATGGATAACTACTATGATGTCCAAAAGCCGGATGAGGAGGACAAGGTTTCCATTGCGGTGACATTTCTCAAGGATCATGCTCTTCAATGGTGGACAAGCAAAAAGGAGCAAGAGCCGGAGTTGGTGGCAAACTTGACTTGGGGTGGCTTCAAAGACTTGTTGAGTGAACGCTTCACACCGTAGTATCGGGAGTTGAGGGAAGGCATGAACTTGGTGCAAATGAGGCACACCGGGTCTCTCAAGGCCTATGTGCGTGACTTCAATGCCCAAATGAATGCCACACCCAAGATGGATGAGTTCTCTAAGAAGTGCATCTTTTTGGGTGGGCTTCAAAAGTGGGTGGTGGATGCCTTGTTCAAGTTCCCAAAACTTCCGAGGATGTGGCGGGCATCATCAAGATTGTTGAAAGGATTGAGGTGATGGACCCGAGAGGAAGTCAAGTGGCCCCTCTCAACAAAGCGGATCAAATAGGAATGCGGCTCGAGGCAAAGAGCGCAAGAAGTTTGGCTTTGGCAACAAACACAAGGGACAAGTGGATGGTGGAGCCTCTAACAAAAGGGAACACCAAGGGGGAAAGCCATCTAAAGGGGGAGACAAAGGTGATGACACCAAGGCCAAGAGGTGCCATGGTTGTGGCAAGATTGGCCACTTCATTGCGGAGTGCCCCGACAAGAAGGTGAGTACCATTGCAAGTCTTGCTTGTGTTGAAGACCGCATACTAGAAGGAGGTTTTGTGGCCAAGGCAAGTAGCCTCAAGCCAAGGCCGGGCCTCTTGTTTCTTGAGGCCCAAGTGAAGGACAAAGATGTCTCATGTTTGGTTGATACGGGGGCAACGCACTCCTTCATGAGTCCCAAACTAGCAAGGGAGTTGGGCTTGCCACCGCAAAAAGGCAAGCAAGCCCATCAATGTGCGTTTTGCAAAAGGGCGAACCGCACAAGACGGAGGAAGTGGCGTTGCAAGTGACCTTGAAGTGTGGGACATTGGAGTTTGTTGAGAATTTCACATTATGTGAGATGGATGAGGTAGACCTCATCTTAGGGGATACCTTCTTTGAGGCGCACACGGTGGATGTGAGGCGCAAGCCAAAGACGGTTAGTGGTGCGCCGTGATGGCAAGGAGTTAGTGTTGAAGTTAACTCGTGGCCCTTCAATAGCGGGGGCAAATTAAACTTGGTCTCTTTAGACCAAATGTTGGAACATCAATTTGTGGTGATGGCTCGTGAAGAGCAACTTGGGCATGAGGGGAAGGGGGTGCAACAACCACTTCCCAAAGTAATTCAAGAGGTGTTGGCCAAGTACAAGGATGTGCTTACCAATGAGTTACCCAAAGAGCTACCCCCAAGAAGAGAAGTGGATCACAAGATCGAGGTGCTACCGGAGCCGAGCCACCTTCTAAGGCACCTTATCGGTTAAACCAAAAAGAGTTGATGGAGCTAAAGAAGCAACTAAACGACTTGTTGAAAGGGGTTATGTGAGACCAAGCAAGTCACCATATGGTGCACCGGTCCTCTTTGTGGACAAGAAGGATGGCAAGCTTAGGATGTGCATTGATTATAGGGCCTTGAATAAGGTGACCATCAAGAACAACTACCCTTTGCCTCGAATTGATGATCTCTTTGATAGATTGGCGGGAGCTAAGTACTTTAGTCGCATAGACTTGAAGTCGGGTTACTACCAAATCCGCATTGCGGATGCGGATGTGGAAAAGACCGCGTGCCGCACAAGGTATGGGTCTTATGAGTTCCTTGTGATGCCCTTTGGGTTGTGCAATGCACCCTCAACATTCACAACCCTTATGAACACCATCTTTCGAGAGGAAATGGATGACTTTGTGATTGTCTACATCGATGACATCTTGGTGTTTTCCAAGACGGCCGAGGAACATGCAAGGCACCTTGAGGCGTCTTTCATGAAGCTTAGAGACAACAAGCTTTATGCTAATGGGGAAAAGAGTGAGTTTGCACAACTTGAGATGGAGTTCTTGGGCCATGTGGTTACCGGAGATGGAATCAAGCCGGACATGAAGAAGGTGAAGGCAATTCAAGAGTGGAAGCGGCCTTCTACACAAAAAAGAGACTTAGGTCATTCCTTGGCCTAGCAAACTACTATCGCCGCTTCATACGCAACTTCTCTAAGATTGCCAAGCCTTTGTCCGACTTGTTGAAAAAGGGGTGAACCAAGTATGGGATGAATTTTGCTACCAAGCCTTTGAGGAACTCAAGAACAAGTTGTCATCTCCACCGGTGTTGAAGTTCCCCGAGTTTGATAAGCCCTTTGAGGTCCACACAGATGCAAGTGACTTTGCCATTGGAGGCGTCTTGATGCAAGATGGTAGGCCAATTGCCTATGAGAGCAAGAAGTTGGATGGGTGTCAAAGGAGATGGCCAACTCACGAGAAGGAGCTCTTTGCGGTGGTGCATTGTTTGAAGACATGGCAACATTACTTGGGGTTGCACAAGACTAGGTCTACACCGATAATGTGTCTTTGAAGTATTTTGAGACACAAGCACAAATGAGTGCCAAACAATTGAGGTGGCATGATACTTTGGCGCTCATGAATGTGGACTTGATCCACAAACCGGGCCGTGACAATGTGGTGCCGGATGCGCTAAGTAGAAAGGAAGAGTTTCATGCCATGAGCACCACCCAAGTCTTGCGGCTCATGTATAAGGGTGAAGGCAATTGGGAACGGCGGATAAGAGAGGGGTACATGAAGGACCCCGAGGCACAACAAATGCTTGGTGATCTTAGGAAGGGCAAGAAGCTCAAGGAGATCAAGTTGGTGAATGGATTGCTCAAGTATAAGCAAAGTAGGGTGTATGTTCCTCAAGGCAAGCTTAGATTGTTGGTTTTGAAGGAGGAACATGATAGTCCCATAGCCGCCATAGGGAGAAAAGGCTACCATTGCAACGGTGTCAAGGAGGTACTATTGGCCGGGATGAAAGATGACATAACCCACTTTGTGAAGACTTGTGTGAAGTGCCAACTTAACCGGGCTTCATATCAAAAGCAAGCGGGCTTGTTGCAACCATTGCCAATTCCGCCGGGTCCTTGGCATAGTGTATCTATGGACTTCATCACAAGCCTTCCCGAGTCGCAAGGGTATGATGCCATCTTAGTGATGGTGGATCGGTTTAGCAAGTTGGCTCATATGGTGCCAACTAGAGGAACTGCAACTGCGCTTGAGACCGCCAAGATCTTTCTCGATGCATGGTGGAAGCATCACGGGTTGCCAAGAGTGATTGTGTCAGATCGAGACCCAAAGTTCACAAGTGCATTTTGGAGACATTTCTTTAGGAAGGTGGGAACCAAGTTGACATTTAGCACTGCCTTTCATCCCCAAACAGATGGGCAAACTGAAAGGGTGAATGGGGTCTTGAACCAATACTTGAGGAACTTTGTGAGTGCGGACCAACGTGATTGGGTAGACTATGTGGGGTTGGCGGAGTTCAGTTACAATGCGGCCACACACTCGGCGACTAAGGAGTCACCTTTCAAAGTGGCCTATGGAGTGGAGCCACTCCAACCTGCTGACTTAGCTCTCGAGGGGGCACATTCAACACCAGAGTTCAACCAAGATGGTGAAGACTTGGCCAAAAAGCGGGAACATATGTTGGAAAAAACCAAGTTGTTGTTGGAGAAGGCAAGAAGGCGCTATGAGAAGCAAGTCAATGCCGGAAGACGTGAAGTGGAGTATGAGGTGGAACAAAAGGTGTTGTTGAATGTGAAGAACTTCACCATGCCCGAAGGCCTCACTCCAAAGTTCATGTCCAAGTTTGCGGGTCCGTTTCCCATTGTGGAACGGGTGTTCAAAGATGTGTATAAGTTGGAGCTACCACCCGAGATCAAAGTGCATCCAACATTCCATGTTTCATTGTTAAAGCCATTCAAGGAGGATACCTTGTGGCGGATCGCAAGCAAGTGATTCGGCCACCACCAGAGTTGGTTGGACAACATTTGGAATATGAGGTAGAGGCCATCCTCAAGAGTAGGAACCTCAAAAACAAGAGCAAGGAATACCTTGTGAAGTGGCGAGGATACCACGAGAAAGAAGCAACGTGGGTGGCGGCAAAGGACATGGTGAATGCTAAGGAGGTGGTGGAGAACTTTGAGAAGAATAGGAGCTCCAACAAGAAGCAACGTAGGCATTGATGAGGACATCAACCTCCGTAGTGGGGAGGATGACTTGTAGCTTGGGCGTAGATCCACAACACTTGTACTTGTTCTTTGGATTTGGCAATAAAGTTTGGCTTTGGTGTGTGCAAAGAGAAGAGTATGAGATGGAGTCCTAGTCTTGTACTTGTGCTAAGTTGGTGGAAGAGGGAGAAAAGAGATGTGAAACCGAGTTGGGAAGGCCGAGTAATGGGGACCAAGGCTAGGAGAAAGAGTGGATAAAACCATGAAGTCCCTTGGCCTTGGGCTTGTCCGGGCGGGGACAAGGTAATGGCGCGTGCTCATAAAAGCGCCACTCCCACAAACTAGTGCAAGCTAGTGCATGGGAGTCATGAACCCATGCCTTGAAAGAGATAGTGGGATCCGAGTTGGGCGGAACTTGGCATTACCCCCGTGCGATCGAGTCGTGGTGTAAAAGCCATCTTGGGTTTGCAACCAAGACAACTTGGTGGAAGCATTGAGGTCCAGCCTAGTAGTCAAGGAAGAAGTGTTAGGCTAGTGGAGCCTAACTTGGAGAGCCAAGGTAAGGGCAATCCAAGAGGGTCTCAAAGTAGGTGGGTCTAGAGTAATTTAGTTGCCTTGGAAGAAGTCCAGGGTACTAAACGGACCACCTAGTGACGACACCTTTGAGACTTTGCCAAAGTTTGAGAGTGCATTGTGGGGGTCGCGCCCTGGTGAAACACAATGCTGCACCAATGGGGATGGCAAATCAAGAGTTGGTGTGACCGACTACAAGTATAGTCGATGAGGGCATCGACTCCATTAGGTGGGGGTGAGTGTCGCGCACCTCTCCTTGAGGAGTGACCGCAACACCAAGGGCCCAAGGGGGACACCGGAGTGACGCCCGGGCCTTGGGGTGCCAAGGTGAAGGGAACCTAAGTGGGCCTAGTGTGGGAGAGGACCCCGGGCGTTGGAGACGCCTCTCACCCACGGAGACTAGGAGCCACGAGGGAATGGACATGAGATTATGGAAGCTCATGTTGCCACGATTCCGGGATGCTAAGGAGCACCTCATTTGGAGGTGTGAGCTAAAAGTTATGGGAGTTGGAAGATTGTGGGACTAAAGTGAGTGCTGTCCAGGGACAGTGCTGGACTGGGAAGCTGGCCCGGGACTCCCGAATCTTCAGAGGGGCATAACTCCCTCAATACTTGTCGGAATGAGGCAAGTAAGGTGTCTATCGGCATCTACTTGACGAGTAGATGTCGATAGAGTGGTCGCTCGTCGCGTTTGGATGCGGGACAAGGTAGATACGAGCCCTGGAAGGTTCGGGAAGTCTCCGGGGCCTTCCAGCGGCTAAGGCATTGGGAGATTGGGTGGTCTTCCAAAACTAAGAGGTGTGAGGGTCCAGCCCTTCACCTAGGACCAGGGGCTGCCGAATCCCACAGAGTATACTATGGGGAGGGCTGGTCTCCCTCCCACTCCCATGGTGCCTTGGTGGTGACCAAGGTGGGAGTCCCGAGTGGTGTGGCTAGTGTTGGGGCCTCACCATGGGGACTCCCAAGCCAAGGTGAGTCCCAATGGGTGGAGCTAGTGTTGGGGCTCCACCATGGGGACTCAAAGTGCAAAATGAGGCACGGTGGGTGGAGCTAGTGTTGGGGCTTCACCACGGTGGCTCATAAGGACAAGGTGAGTCCCGGTGGGGCTAGTGTTGGGGCTTCACCACGGGGACTCATATAGGCAAAATGAGGACCATGAGTGCTACCGATGTGGGGTGGTGTCTCACCGCCGGCGTTGTGATTACTTGGTGGCCTTGGGGTCACCATGGTGGTCATGGGCGGTGGTGAGGAGACACCACCAAGTGCGGTTAGGCCGCGTGGTATGGGAGTGCCACCAAGTTGGGCCTTGGACATAAGTGGAAGTCCGCACCTAACCATTGGCTACCTACGAAGGGGTTGAGTCCCGGTTGCATGAGTAGGAGGGATTGATAACCAAGCGGTGAGCTTGGTGGTTGGTATGGAGAGCTAACTTTGTGCATGTGGGGGATGTGCAGAGTTAGCGCTCGTGACACTTGCTACAGTTGGGAAAGAGTTGGTGTAAGCTAAGGTGAGCTAGCAAGGGTTGCGACATTGAGAGCCTTCGAGATATGGCTAAAGTACGCATCAATATCCTCATGGGTATGTTCGACTAAAAGAAACCCAACCTGAATTTCCTCGAATACCCCCTTGGTCGTAAGCAGTGATAGAAATGACATCAGGTACTTGTTCTTGTTGTCCTTCGCGGAATTGTCTAACTAAAGATATGGTTTCTTAGGCAGTGGAGACGCGCCAGTAAACCTGTTCGAATCCATGATCGTTAGAGCGTCGATGCACCTGGATTTTCCGCGTAACAACGCTTCAAAGAGAGAATTAGCTAGAGGATGAGGAAACAGCGCCCTCGATTCCCGAAGTGGAGGCTCCAATAGCTGCCTAAACAGCTTTGCAAGAGAGGAAATCGTGGCATTGGGATCGGAGGGCGAGCAGTCCGGTGAGTAATGCGCATAGGCGCCGTCACTGTGGCCTTGAGCAACCATTCCCGTCACATTTATTGGAAGCTGGCCCAAGCCAGAGGTTGCCTTTGTTGTAGTCCTCATCCGTGGAAGAGCTGTCTTAGCGGTATTCATTTTGTCATGAATCACACATAGATATTCTTGAGGATTCCGCTTTGACTCTTCAGGGCAAGATGCATATAGCCGAGGACAGGATGCCTGGTGATGCAAATGAGAAAGTTTCTGCTTCATGAATGAAACATACTCAGGACTGCCATTCGGACTCCTTGAAATAAACTGCTGAAGGGTGTCGCACTCGGTACATTTTGCGAAACTACTCCCAACGGGTTTGATAGCAACATCATTGAACATGCCCGTCTTGATTCGGCTAATCGCAGACTGACTGACCGGCGGCAGGCCGTAGGAAAGGTTCGTCTGCGGAACAATTCAAATAAACCCAATTAGATAAAAATCGACTCAGTTACAAATCCAAGCGAAGCAGAGAAATTATTACACAGACGTAGACCTATGAAACCTCGCTCAGGCATGGGGCAATTGCCCCATTCTAACCTAACATACATGTCAATGCGAAGGTTTCGGAATCAACATCGGAGTGAACTTTCGTCCAGTTGTTAAAGGCCAGAAGATACTTCAATGTGTCGATTCGGCGGGGTTTTCCGGTTCTGCGCATTTGATTAGGCATCTGATCAGCGTTCTCATACACAATTGGTGCAATTGTGCCCATTGCTTGAACCGTCTCGATGCGGGGACGCTTGATACCTTTATTTCCATGCTGACTAGAAAGAACACCTTCCTTGAAGTTTCGAATGTATCCATGGAACGTCGATTTTGCGATACCATGAATTTTATACCACGCCATAGTGCACACCTCAAGTCCCATTAGAGTCATGAACTTCAGTCTGACCCCCGGTTTGGAGTGCATTTGTCCCCCAGCCGCGATGTAGTACTCACGCATGTCCTGATACTCTTTTAGATAGAACAACTGTCTAACGGAGCGAGTATGTGACTAGGGAAATTGTTGGCAACACCGTAAGTCGCAACACATTTCCGAGCCAATTTGTCAAATCTCGCTATCCCCCGTCATTTTTGTGTACATGGAAATGACTGGACTTTCACGGCACTTCCTGCCGACAAATTGATAGGGAGGTTTCTGAATCCCCCGCTTTCTATGCGTCAGGGTTGACGGCTTCCGGCACGGAGGCAAAGTGATGAAGTGTGTCAGTCAAGGATCGACCGCTGAATGCGAAAAAGCATTCTGAAAGGGGCCACTTCTGATGCGTCATAATGGACATAATATCACCGGTCATCACCTGAAGTACAGTGACTCCAACATAGTCCTCACCAAGAACACCATCCTGGTAGGGGTCACTGGAATCGCAGCAATTGATTCTCCCCGAGGCTATAAGAACACCGCCATCCCCTTTTTGCATTCCCTCGTGTCCTACCCAAGGTTGTCATATTGGGCGTGTTGATGTAATCGGGCGGGCAAAACGGGCGTACGAGTTGTCCCGGACGGACGGGCGTGCCCGCCCACTTTGATTGTAGGGGGTGTGTAATTTTTCATGGATAACAAACTTTGCAATAAAAAGCGTGTGTGGCGTTCCACGCGAACCGTACGCGGCCGCCAAGTGGCTTAGTTTTCACCTAAACCCTTGCCACGTTGTTGTTTTCTTACCTAAACCGAAAGTCAACAGCCATTTGACCCTATCGGGCGAGCCACAGCTCAATCGGACGGTCAAGGCGGACGGACGGGCGAGCCGCGTGCCCGCCCGGTATGACAACCTTGGTCCTACCCCCTGAAATCTTGCAGTATAAAAGGAGTCCACACCCTCATCAGTATCATCATTGTGGAAATCCTCCGGTGGAATCATCAAGTCGAGGACTTTCCAAAGCACAGACTTATCAACTGACTGGCCGAGGACACTAACACCAACATGGTGTGGATCGAGGGGCAAATCTGAAAATTGTGGAATGATCTCGGATGGCCGTAGCAAGACATAGTCATACTGTTGCCATGCAACTGAACACCCCTCCAGTCGCTTGCAAGATGGGCTTCAAGAATGAAACAAGACTCTACTTGGCCAATCCCATGATAAAGAAGTGTGACATCCATCCCATTCCGATACATAGTGTCGTGTGAACTGCTTCCACTAACCCAATCAGATATTGAGAAGCTACCCGACGCCATTATGTAGAACAAACGTGTATCGCGCGCTCGCCCGATGCAGCTCAATAGGGTTAAGGTATCAACGCTGGAATGTCACGGTCGACCGAGGTTGATCAAACGATGTTGCACTCGTCACGATGATGGTCGTCTCGATCGATGTTGGCGGTTACCGAATATCCGGGAGGTGTATCACTGGATCGCCCGATGTATCCTATCGCAACAACCTTGTCCCGCGTATCGGGGGATCGCCCGATGCGGTCTCTCACTACAACCTCGTCAGGTGTATACAAAGAACTGTTACTATTGGCAGTCACTGGGACCTTATCGGGGAATCGCCCAATGCTGGCCCCCAAAAGAATCCCCTTTCTGTATCGGGCGACCGCCTGACGCTATCTTCAAAGGTTATTCATCACCAGAGTCAAGGATTCCCTCGATGATTCCAATCACAACATTCACGCCAGTGTATCGGGGGATCGACAAATGTTCACCTCCAGTGAAGATAAGGAATCCGCCCGGTGAATGCAACCGCGGCAAACACTTAGGTCTATCGGGGGATCGCCCGATGATGGCTTTCACTACAACCTCATTGGGTGTATCGGGGGATCGCCCGATACCTAAGCTTAGGAGACAGTCAAGGCCGCAGCGACTCTGAGATACGCGCAGCAGGAACTGTATGTCTTACTGTCAAAGCATCAGTTCAGTCGGACCGGGTGATTCGAGGTGATCGACTCGCCCATGATGCTCAGCCTGCAAAAAGGGTAGGTGGGGAGTGCAATGTTAATTCAGTAAGAAGTATCCTACCTCCGATAACTCAATGAATATTGCTAAGCCACTATAAGAAATCCCTGTTTTTTGCGATGTCTTATGTGATATCTAATATCATTATATAACGTGGCAATACTGAAAATACTAATTTCAAGCTATTCTCAATATTTTTTCATTGGTCTATTTTTAAAAAAAATATTAAAATTTATAATTATACTTCAATAAAAAATATATTTTGTAAATTTTTATTATATTCAAATAAATTAGAATGTTATAATTCTGTAATATTTTATTATTTAAAAATATATAAATATCTAAAAAATATTATATATAAAATATAATATTTATGAGATAACAATGGTGCCGAAAAAAAAGTAAAAGTAATTTCGTGGATATTTAATCCTCAAAAACACGTGGACATAGATTAAAAAAGTTATTTACAGCGCTGGCAAAAAAAAGAAAGTTATCTACATGCCAACAAAAACTCCATGTCGGACTAGTTGACAAGTCATTCAACATCTAGTCGGATGTCTAACACAATGTCCAACTTACCATAACTACAGTCAGGCATGAATGTCCGCGTAGACATCTACTCGGATGTCTATGAAGATGTTTTGCACGACATCCTCCTAGACGTCATTACTAAAAAGCGGCAGTACATAAGGGTCTTTTTAGAATAATATCAACTTTTTCTCTTACTGCTTGCCCTCCATTGGCGCACGTCTCTGATTGAGGGTAATCCTCAAATACTTAAAGAAAATATAAAAAGAAAATAAAAACAATAAACAGGAAGGAATTAAATATTATTTATTACTTATAGATTAGATTATTACAGTCTAATGGCAAGACTATACATTACTCTATCATCAACAACCAATATTATACAAATTAAAGCAAATTTATAAGAAATATGAATTTATGAAAGTAGCTATTTAATACAGTTTAGGAGACAATTGTAGAATAGAATTAGTATTAAGAAAGTTAGTTGGAAAGTTAGTTAGGGTAGAAATAAAAGGTAGTTGAGAGTTTTAAAGAGAGCCTATCACCATGGAAGACTATAAATAGTCTCATGATTGTAACTCCACACTTTTTCTATCAATAAAGATTATTTGATTTGCTATGGAAGAAACTCTAAGATTTACAAGATGTGCTTTGTTGTGGAAAGAACTTTAAAGCATCTGGTATTTAATTTGTTGTGAGGGAAAACAAAAAACCTTTTATAGTTAATATGTTGTGATTGAAACCCTGAAGATGTCATCAGATGTTTATGATAATGTTTGCAGGGATGTCTAAGATGACGTTTATGAAAATGCCTAACATGATGTCTATGAAGATGTCGAAGATGACATCTATGACAGCATCGAGAACCATCTACAGGGATGATTTTCATTGACTTCAATGGATAAACAGAGGCGGCTAGGGTTTGCTGCCGCCGCCATAGTTAGGTCATGAGACCTTTAAGTAGAATTAGAGGCCGCACGAAGCTCATTTTTGCCTTCATTTTTTCAAAGAGTTAGTGTTTGGAGTGTAGAGGCTAAGGTTTGCTTCTTCATGTGGCTAGGGTTTGTTGCCGCCGCCATAGTTAGGTCATGAGATTTTCAAATGGAATTACAAAGCTCATTTTTGCATTAGTTTTTCCAAAGAGTTTGTGTTTAAAGTATAGAGGATTTCGAAATTGTTTCCATTCAGTTTCAGAAAGATTGTTAACTACAATAAGGGAATAGTATTTGTAAAAATCCAATAGCTCTCAAGAGTAGGTTTCCTTCTTCATGTGGCTAAGATTTGCTACTTAAGAGGTACTGGATTTCAAAAGCATCTTGTACAAGAAACCCTAAGACTTGAAGTATTTGATTTGTTGTGAAGGAAACCCTAGTACTTGTAGTATTTGATTTGTTGTAGAAGATGTTTATAATGATGTTTGCAAGATGTCTTAGAGCATGTCTATGAAGATGTCTAAATGTGTTGATGGAATTCTGTTTTGGAAGGTAGGACATAAGGGGTCGGGGGAGCGAACACGATCTGAGGCCGTGAAGCGACATGCGTGCTTGTAGGTGAGTGGAATAGATGTATGCATAGATGTCTATAACGTTGATTTTAATGATGTCTAGAAGGATGTCTGAAGAAATGTCTAAGCAGATGTTTGCAAGAATGTCTAACTGTGTTGATATCTTGAAGTTAGGAAGTAAACGATCTCAACCTAGGTAGTGCAATTAAATGGAATTAAATCAGATTTTTTTTACCTTTACAAACCCTTTTTTAAATGCAGTTGATATTGGCTTATTGAATATGTGTAGCGGCGGGACATGCACATGACCATACGGGTATCGACAGCAAGCGACGGAAGTGGAGGGACTCACGGAGTTCAAATTGTGGGTGCGTAGTATATCGTAGTTGTTGACAGGCGTATTAGTAAATACTCTAGTTTGTGTTATCTGAGGTTTTAATGACCTAAGCAATATATGTTTGACTCGTACTTTTTGATGTGACAGTGTTTACAGTTGATGTTATGTGAGACATCTGTAGATTACAGATCTGATGACTATATAAACATCTAAAAATGTCATCCTAGATGTCCTTTCATATGCCCAAAAAACATCAATAGTGACATTGTTGCAAACATCATGTTTAACACAAAACGTTCACATCGATGTCCTAGTGGATGTCGCTACAAACATCCGAGCAAACATCACAAACTTAATAAGGACATCAACGCAAACATCATTCTACGCACTGGAAACATCCTATAAGACATAAAAATTGTCTTCTAAGATATTTTGTAAGACATTGCATACGTCTTGCAAGACATCTTGTACAACATCTAAGCTGTCTTGCAAGACATTTAAGTCGTCTTAACTGATGTCTAAAACTATCATAATAGGAGCATAAAACCTCCACAATATGCTGACGTCGCATGCCATGTCATTTTTCCAAGTCCACGTCAACTTTTCCTGCGTGCCACGTCGGATTTTCCCGGGTGCCATGTCAGATTTTCCCGGGTGCCACGTCGGATTTTCTCGAGTCCACGTGGCGCCGCCCTGTCATCTTTTGTGGGACCATGTAAAATTCCACATCATGATGAATTTCATCCCCATGTGGCACTGCCCGTCCACTTCAAGCTGATGTGTCATCTACGTGGCATCCACGTGGCACACTTTTTACCCTTCCAAAATATCCTTAAGACATCTTCGGTCTTAAGACATTTTCTTGTCTTTAGAGACGTCCGCTTAGACAACTGTCATGTGTAGGATGTCTTATCGTCTATAAGACATCCGAATTAATGACTAAATTGTCTTTTTAGACATCATTTACAACATCACTAAAAACACAGGTTTCTTATAGTGTGGATCATGGATTCGGGAGCAATTAAGCACATGCTACCCCATAGGGCATCGTTCCAAACATATGAGGTAATATCACCACCACGAAATGTGCACTTGGGAGATGATAGCATTGTGCATGCGGTTGGAGTTGGCACCATTGTTGAGGAGGTGATGGTGATGGGAGTGAAGCACAAGATCAACATGAAGGAGGTGCTCCACATCCCCAAGTTCAAGAGGAACTTGATTTCCGTTGTAAAACTTGCTCTCAACGGTTTAAAAGTGGAGTTTGATGATGATGCATGCATTGTGAGAGATGTCAATAGAAAGGTGATTGCTAGATTGCCAAAAGTAGGGAGCTTGTATGAAATGCCCTTCTCCATGCATGAAATGGCCAATGTAGCACACCAAATGCCAAAATTAGCCGCTTTGGAGCTATAGCATAGACGCCTTGGGCATTTGAATGTGAAGAGTGTCAAGGCGCTTCAAAGCATGGTGAATGGCATGCAAATCAAGGATGGAGCATCGAGTTCGGCGGTTTGTGAGGGGTGCGTTGAAGGCAAGCTTTCAAGGACTCCATTTCCAAGTGAAGGAGGTCAACGTGCAAGCAAGCCTTTGGAGTTAGTCCACTCGGATGTGTGTGGTCCATTTAAAACCATTTCCATGGGCGGTTGCTTGTACCTTGTCACTTTCATCGATGATTTCTCTAGGAAGGTGTGGGTGTATGTGTTGAAGTTCAAGGGAGAGGTGTTTGCCAAGCTTGTGGTGTTCAAGGCCCTTGTGGAGAAGCAATCGGAGCACAAGATCAACGCATTTTGTTCCGACAATGGAGGGGAGTTCACTTCCAAGGCTTTTGAACGCTTCTTGCAAGCACATGGCATTGAGAGACAACTATCAACACCATACATACCACAACAAAATGGAGTGGCGGAGAGAGCAAATCGCACCATTGTGGAGATGGCAAGGAGCATGCTACATCACCAGAACCTCAACAAGAACCTTTGGGCGGAAGCGGTGGTTACAACGGTGTACACACGCAATAGGTGCCCAACTAGTGCACATGTTGGTAAGACACCCGAAGAGGCATGGAGTGGTAAAAAGCCTTTGTGACACACATGCGTGTGTTTGGGTTTGTTGCTTATGCCAAAGTGCCGGATGAAAAGAGGACTAAACTTGATGCAAAGGGCACAAAGTGTGTGTTTCTTGGTTATTGTGAAGGAACCAAGGCTTATAGGTTGATGTGTTTGGAGACCAAGAAGATCCTCAAGTGTCGTAATGTGGTATTTGTCGAGATTGCTATTTGTGGAGATGCAAATGTGGAGATGCATCCAATCGGGAGTTTAGAGCCACCTACGGTGATTTTGGTGGATACACCTCCAATTTCAGCGCCCGTTGTACAAGAGGCACAAGTTGGAGAGGATTTTAAAGGTGTGCAAAATCCACAAGAGAAAGAAGAGGAGGAGGTAGTGGAAGAAAAGCTAGGTCCACACGAGGAGACTGATGATGGACAACGTGCACAAGGCTCAAGGTATCCAAGAAGGGAGAGGAGGCCGCCGGGTGAGTGGTGGTTGAATCACGTTCTTCCACCCACTAACGAGGTAGAACGTGCAAATGTGGCTTCTTTTTATGATCTTTTGAGTTTGGGTGATGCTTTGCAAAGTGCGAATACAAACAAGTGGGAGTTGGCCATGCAATAGGAGTATGCATCTCTAATGGCCAATAGCACATGGGAGCTTGCTCCATTGCCAAAAGGCCGCAAGAGTGTTGGTTGCAAGTGGGTGTTTAGGACCAAGAGGGATGCAAAAGGCAACGTGGTGCGCTACAAGGCACGGTTGGTGGCAAGGGGCTTCTCTAAAGTGGAAGGTGTGGATTTCCATGAGACCTTTGCACCCGTGGCAAAGTTTACCACCATTCGTTGCATGTTGGCGATTGGGGCAGCCATGGACTTGGAGATTCACCAAATGGATGTCAAGATGCCGTTTTTGAATGGTGAGTTGGAGGAGGACATCTACATGGACCAGCCCTTGGTTTTGTGGAGGAGGGCACTCAACACCTTGTTTGCAAGCTCAAGAAGTCGTTGTATGGGCTCAAGCAATCACCAATGGCGCGGTACCAAAGGATTGACATGTTTTTCACCAAAGAAGGCTTCTTTAGAAGCCATGCGGATCACTCCTTGTATGTGAAGCAAACAAGAGAGTTGTTGTTGATTGTAACCATCTATGTGGATGATTTGATTATTTTGGCTAGTGATGATGCGGTTTTGGGGTGGTTGAAGGCCAAGCTTGAGAAGGAGTTTGAGATGAGTGATCTTGGGCCTTTGGAGTTTTGCCTTGGTGTTGCGTTTGAGATGATTCGCAGCGCACGCATCATCACCATGAGCCAAGGCAAATACATTGAGGAGGTGCTCAAGCGCTTCAACATGGAGGAGTGCAAGCCGATTGGCACGCCGCTTGATGTAAAGGGGTCGTTGTTGAAGCTTTCGGCTAAGGAGTTTAAGGAGGTAGAAGAGGAGATGGAGGCTATTCCATACAAGACTGCAGTGGGGTCGTTGATGTATGCAATGTTGGCCACAAGGGCTGACATTGCATTTTCGGTTAGCATGGTGAGCCAATTCATGGCAAAGGCTGGTCCTCAACATTGGATGGCGGTTAAACGCATCTTGAGGTACTTGAAAGACACCATTGACTACAAATTGTGCCTTGGTGGTAACAACCTTGATTTGAAGGGATATTGTGATGCGGATTGGGCGGGTGATGTGAATGAGCGCCGGTCCACGACGGGATATGTGTTCTTTGTAGGAGATGGTGCAATCTCATGGAATTGCAAGAGGCAACCTACGATAGCGGTGTCTACTACGGAGGCGGAGTACATGGCAACTAGCCATTGCTTCAAGGAGGCGTTGTGGCTACGACAACTATTGGAAGATGTTGGGTTTGTGCAAGCGGAGGCCACAAGGATCATGTGTGACAACCAAGGGTGCATTGCGCTTGCAAAGGACCCCAAACACCACTCTTGTACGAAGCACATAGATGTGCAACATCACTTTATTCGCGAGAAGTTAGAGGATGGAGAGGTGAGCTTGTGGTATTGCCCCTCGGAGGACATGGTGGCGGATGTGTTGAGAAAGGCGCTTGCTAGGGTGAGGCACGAGAAGCTAACAAAGGCGATGGGATTGCGAAGTGGTAACTACTCGCAAAGTGGGAGTGTTGAAGATTAGATTGCTCGTAGTTACTAAGGGTAACTAGAGTTGATTAGAGTATGTGGAGAGGGTTGGATGAATAGAGTCTTATCGTATATGGAGAGGGCTTGTCCACAAGAGCCTTATCGTGTGTGAAGAAAGATGGACAACTAGAGCCTTATCGTATGTAGAGAGAGAAGGTCCTCTAGTGGTCTATCATTTGTAGAGTGATCTTGATCACTCAAACCTTATCTTTGTTGTAGCACCTAGTGCCTTCACTTGGATATATAAGTAAGTACTTGGAATGGGTGAGTATCTCATTCAAGCATTCTTTGCTCTACTACTTGTAAGCTTTGAGTGTGTTGTATTCTATCTCTCCCTCTATTGAATCTCAATACCACGAAAAAGATGAAGTTCAAGAGCAACCGCTGGAACCGTCCTCTTCTCCTGGACCCAGTATTTAGCGCGTCATTTCTATCCAAGAGACGAGAGTGAATGAGCGACTATGGCACATTGCGCATTTGAAGGAATCCTCATCTAAGGCTTATGGCTAAGACCAGGAAGAAATGCGAATCCCGCATTGTCCAAAACGAGAACGCGACCGCAGCTCCAACTTACACCGGAGTATGGCAGCCTCCTCAAGAAGGTCCAAAAAAAACTAATCAGTTTTTCTTTTGTCCAGACGACATTGAGCGTTGTATGAAGGGCAGTCCTTGTAAATGGATTGAGCCGTTCTCTTCGAAACAAGGTCGACCGCCTATTTCCTCTGTTTGGCCCGTGAAGATAGGGACTAATCTAACACGTGACAAAATAGAGGCGTTGGAGAATGCGGGTTTTCGGCTCCCACAAAAGGAACGCCTTCCTCTCAACCGCACATTCAATACTTCCGCCCCACCGAGAGACTTGTCACATATTCCAATGCTAGAGAAGGCTGATGTGTACCCCAAATCACGCAAGTTTAAGTTCTTCGACGCATTAAGGTTGTGACCCCGAAGCACATGAAGAACATTGACTCAGCTCGTTCCATGGAGGCAAAAATACTCGAGGTGACCATGATAGCACAACCTGGTTTTGGATATATCGTCGCATTGGAGTCGGATTCAAAGTCTATCTATAAACTATCTCTAAGTGAGAACACTGAGTGTTTTTGCCCGATGTTTAAAAAAACCATAACTAAGTTAGGACGAAAAGGCGAACCGTATAGACATTGCAAGCACCTATACTTCGTGTTGGTATGCAAATTTGATATCGGTAGAGACCTCTTCATCCACGCGCCCACGCTCAAATTCACCGACGTGAAAATGATTCTAGAGAGGGGAATCCTAGACCAAGTTACAGAGTAGACTACCTCAAGGTCACATTACGTAAACCAACATCCACATCTACCCGTTCTATATGTTATCCCTGTAATCGTGCGTTACACACGTTATTTATCTTGATTTCAGGGTTTTACAAAAGTCAAAAAATGTATCCCTTTTTACAAAAATGTATGAATTGCTATACAACTTCGACTGTTGATTTTACAGTTATAAGATACTAGTCTACTCTGTAAAATTCTTAAATGTCTCTTAACGTTTGAAGAATGTGATTTAAGTCCACCAAATTTCAGAATTTTTAGCGTCATCTCCACGGGTTTTGGAACACTAAACTACGGTAACAAGTCAAGAATATTTGAATATTCTTGAGAATATTCGAGAAAAAATAGTAAAATATTATTTTTGGAATTCTTTTACTAAAAATACCAATTCACCGCTCAAATTGCTGAAATTTGATGGCTCAACGCTCACCACTCACCTGCTCTCTGCTCTCACCGTAGCTACGTCCGCATGCGGACGGCCACGAGGAGGCTGAATTTCAAAGGCGAGACAATAAAGGTGTAGGTTCAAGGGTATTAAGCTTAGCCACTTTGAATTAGAAATGATTCTGATTGTTCTCCGAATTGGTAGAAATGCTAATTGAGATATGAATGTAAATGACAGAATGTAAACGAACTATCCTTTTACTGACATTTATCCCTTGGTGAATGTAAATTAACCTGAGATTGCTATATATAGGAAAGTTACGACGGGCCCATCGTCAGTTGGTAAGCCTCTCCTCGTTCGGATGGGGGGTGAGACATATTGTGGATGGGAAGAATACCTTGTCCCGCATGTGGGGGGGACCGGCTCCAACATGACACGATCAAAGTCCAACCTAGAGTCGACATTCCAGTTGTCGGGCTCTTTTTACTTTTTACCTCACGCTTCTTGTCGTGAGTTACCAAACCAAGTACGACCAAAGACACCCCATATAACCACTAATACCTGACAAAAAGGTCCATCTTCCGGGTAATGTTCTTCGGAGACTGTGTGAAGTGTGAAACAAGACTCAATCCGGTTAAGACTACGGGTTTTACGCTACAACAACCTACCACGATCCGGGTGACAGATCAGGTTACTCTCACAACGAAATCCCAAGGTAACCAGGTAATTCCAGATCCGGATACACTACCAACCGGATACCGTTTTAGTAACGAAATATTGATTTGATTTTACTTCCGAAAATCCTCGAAGAGATCCTTCCTGTTAATTTGAAGAGTGTACAATTATGTCACTCTCTACCGGTTGATTTAGGTGATCGGAGTTTCACCGGTTTGTTACTTTGTACTTCCTCTCTCTTCCGGAGTCCTTCCCTTACAACTACTTCTACCACCAACACGTAATTCGTTATAATGGGAATATTCAAACTCTCAAAAACCAATCGGCCTAAATTCCAACATATGTATCGAGCTAAACGCTCGTATTGTAGAGCTAAACTGAATACAAAAGATGAGGACAGTAGCAAACGCAAAATGTATCCTGAGAGCAATTTGCAAAAAGAGCACAATAAAACGATAATCTCAATTAAACTGGGAATCGACAATCAACTCCAAAAAATTACAAACACTTGAATTGTTGACTTTAAGGCATAACAACTGTACCAATACTAAACTACGGATATCTATTGCTAGCAAAGATAAGAGGTAGGACTTCTACTTGCATTTCTAAGCTGAATCTATTGGCAAAAAGTCACGACACAATAAATTGATAGCTCAAATTGCACTGCGGTCACTTAGCTCGACTAGAGCTAAATTGGCATGCCCAAATAAACTAGGATTGTCGGGCTACTCCTCTCCACCGTCGAACCGCTCAATACTTTGCTTGATGATGTCGATTTGACGCTCCGATAATGAAATAATCGGACGCCGAGAGCCAAGTTTTGCACTTGATTTCCATGACTTAAAAATAGCATCAGCATGAAGCCATTCCGGAATGTGAGTGTCTTCAACTTTCCATTTGAAAGTCTTATTTGTATCCCAACCAGCCTAGGTTTCCTGAACAACACTATTTTTTGATGCAGGTTGAAAATATTGCATTTCAATACAGCCTGGATAGTTGTGATCAACATCAAAATCAGTTAAAGCCCTAGCAATCTAGAAAGGACGAGCATCCCCGTCGGCTGGACGTAGAGCTACAAAATATCCAGCAAAAACATCTCGACCAACCCGAAACGACTCCCTTGGTCTATATAACAACAACCGTCCGATAAAGTGCGGATCACGCCCATATTCCTCTCGCAATTCGCCAGTATTTAAGAATTCTCGTGTCGCAGGTACTTGGGTTAAAGGCCAACACCCGTTCTTCAAAAATGGACACACCTCTATAGGCTCAACCAACGCAAGCTTCACAGCTCGCCAATAGCGAATAACAAATTCATGACGCTGACAAAATTCTCCAGATATGTCCTCCACACATGCAGTCTCCCACATCTTAATAAACCCTCCAATGCCTTTTGCAATGTCATCACGATTCTTCATGGGAATGGGCGCCAAAGGTTTCATGTCACCTGTAGGTAACAATGCTTTTCCTGTACTTCTATCTTCTTTCCACAATTTTATACCTCCATTAGGAGAAGGTAACCACTCATTGTCTGTGCATAACATCTTATACTCCATCATAGGCCATCCATTGTCATGCTTATAAAACTTGAATTGCTGACCCTCCGAATGCCCAACTAGAATTTCATCTCTAGAACCAATGTAGTCTTTGATATAACCCTTGAAGTCAGGTATTTCCTCTATCAAATGAGGAATGACCGGCAAAGACTCCGCGTCCATAAATGACTTCATCAACTGAGGAAGTGTGAGAAAGTCATTCTCTTTGAGATTCATGCTCCAACGTCCGAAGAGGGCGTCAATATCTTCGTGGGTATGTCCAACTAACAAGAAATTGACATATACTTCACGGAACACACCCATGTGTACCAAAAGAGACCAAAAGCAAAACATAAATCTATTCTTGTTGTCAGAAGCTGCGTTGTCCAGTTGCACATGCAAGACAGGAGGTAGAAGCTCCGCCACCCCAAAAACTTCACTTTCAGGTTGAAGAGAGTTTAAACACCCTTCTTTTCCAAACAATACAGCTTCAAATAAAGGCAGCGACCCCGAATTTGCGAATAATGACTTCGAATACGAGATCGGAACACCTTCTAGATCTCGTAAAAGCTTTAATATTGATCCAACAATGTGATTGCAATCACTTGGATAAATATCGAGCCCATAATGAGCATACCGGACATCGCTATGCTCGTGCGCAATCATGCCAGTCACAGCAATTAGAAGCTTCATCAATGCATCATTTGCCTTTGTGTTATGTGAAAATACAGGGCACGCAGTCTTTGCATGATCCATTTTGTCATGTATTATACAAAGCACATCTCTCGGCCTCTGAATAGAAAGAGAACGATTTGAATAATAATACTCACGATGCGTTTCTTGATGATGCAAATGCTCCTCAAGCTTCTTGATCCACATATTCTCTTCACATGAATCAGGTACCATAGACTTGATCATTGTCTCCATCCTGTCACAGGTTGAGAAACGAGCAAAGTTGCCCCCCTGCGCCTTCTTTGAATACTCAGAAAATTTTGACCTCCCAATCCTGCTCAGTGTGCTCTGAGAAATAGACATCAAGCCCAACCTCTCATTGATGTCATTGATCCCGGGTATGGCATCCTTCCATCTGAAGGACGACGGCAAGGACCGAGACACAACCTTCTCACCAGATTTCAACATCTTCGTCCGGTGAGGCATATGATCAGCAACATTGTCAATGAATGTCTTCAGAGTAGCTACAGCTTGCTTTACATGCAATCGTGGTTTCTTTTGACCAACATTGCCATGGTGGCGAGCACGTAGTCCAGTTGCAGCTTTTGCCTTCCTCCTCTAGAATGTTGAAATCAGAACTCCACTTATATGTTGCCATGCATGCGCGCAAACGTCAATGCCTTCAGTTGTTACCATCATCGTGCCGTCAGGTGCCTGATGAAAACGATTATGAACATCTATTTTGAAATGTGACTTAAATTTAAAACCCGACGCCTCGTACATCTGCTTTCGGAGAGCCATAATTTTCTCTCGAGGAAAAGGTTGGCAACAGTTCTTGCTGCAGCAAATCTTGCTTGCAACCAAGTTGACTGAATCTAACGTCAGGAGCTCCTCTTCTCTCTTGGTCCTTAAGAATTGTCGGTTTCGTTGTCCCAACTCATATGGATGCACCTCCTTCTTCTTTGGATGATCGCGGGCATAAACAGCGACGTTGAACTGATCAAGTAGTAACCAACCCTCATGCATAGCATGGCTGAGCTTCCAGCTCCTAGTTCCATAAATGGTCTTAGCAGGTACGAAGTTGAAATTCAAGCACTTCACGATCTGCACAACTACTTGATCTTCACATACGGGCTCGTCATTACTCTCAAGCATTCTTTCAGCGTCCAGAGTCTGACAAATGCCTTCACCAACAACGTCCTCACTATCGTTGAGAAGTGTCACAAATTTCGTAACCCATTTACTTCTGGGCAGTCCGGGGCAATCTTTTAAGTGCTCCGGAAGAACAAGCTCGGAAGGACCATCCAAGTCCTATAAGACCATATACATAGACGAATTAGTACGAATGGGGAAACTCAAAACAAAATTGTATTATGCAAAATAAGTAAGTCCAACACCTCTGAAAAAAGACGCTGAAAATCACCGTCGCCATCGGATTCACTCAATTCCATGATAACCTGAATGCCAGCAATAAACAAACAATCATGAGAAATCATTGGTAACTTAATCTACGTGCAGTCAGAAATGTCTAAGACCATTGAGAATGTATGACCATTTAGCTCGACTCGAGCTGAATGGGCTTCAAGATAAGTGTCCACCACTCACTCACGATGCACGCGTATATTGAAGACCATTAAGCTCGAGTGGAGCTAAATGGTCATCACGCTTCAACACCTTCGAGGTAAGCGTGATGAACAGTTTTCTTAATGACCATTTAGCTCGACTCGAGCTAAATGGTCATCAAGATAACTGTTCACCACTCACCGCGAAGCAGTAAAAGCTGGATGACCATTTAGCTCGAGTCGAGCTAAACGGGCATACTACTCCGTTGCAAGTTAAGCCCATTTAGCTCAACCCGAGCTAAATGTGCTTACTGCTCTGATTCAGTGCAAGCCTATTTAGCTCGACTCGAGCTAAACGGGCTTGCATTGAATCAGAGTAGTACGCCCATTTAGCTCGACTCGAGCTAAATGGGCTTGCACTTAATCAGAGCAAAAAGCCCATTTCGCTCGAGTCAAGCTAAATGGTCTTCCAATGAATCCTTAAGTACAGGACTTCATGAGCTTGTCATATTTCATGCATTTGCTATATGAAACTACCTCGATATTTGTGCACAACAAATAGTGAAAATCGTTCTTGGGAACTGTGCACAAGTAAAATAGTATATTTGCCTCGATTTCCGTGCACAACTACTCCGACGAAATCCACATTGCCATCAGGAATGCACCACGATGAAGGCAAGATATGACGAATCAACAACAAATTCTTGTTATACATTGAAATTGAGGTTAATGATCGAACTTACCCTCACGCCGTGCTTGACAGCTGCAATACTTCAACGAAGGCCCTGGGCATCCTCAATAGCAGTACGCGCATCAACTCCAGAGCTACTAAGAGTCCCAAACCCTAATCAAAATTTTCAAAACCGGAAGCACAAATGGAAAACGGACTTTAGGCGAAACGTAGTGTACTGAGACGAAGGGCAGAGATGCGAAGGTGCGGAGGTGAGGCGAAGGGCAACAGGAGCGGAGCAGGAGAGGAGCGGAAAGAGCACAGGAGCGGAGCAGGAGCGAAAGAGTGGAAAGAGCACAGGAGCGGAGCAAGAGCGGAAAGAGCACAGGAGCGGAGCAGGAGAGGAGCGGAAAGCGCATAGTGCGCAAATGAGGAGAGAGCAAGACCAAGCGGGACGAGAAATGGCGCCAAAAAAGAGCACGAACTCAACAGAGAAAGGGCGCCAAAAAAGGCCAGTAACGGTCAGAGAATTTTGAGTAAAAGCGATGTTGTTGGGAACGTCGGGAGGAACGGGGAGCTTCACGAGGAACGGGGAACTTCACGGTGAACGGGGACATCTTGGGAACTTTGGGAGGAACGAGGTTATCTTGGGCCAGTAATAATCATTTGAAGTTAAGTCGCCGAGAAATCCGGAATATTTCTAAAAATAGAAATTACATAATTGTAATAAAAAAAACCGGATTCGCGAGGAAATTGGATAACCCAAACTCAAATTAACAAAATATTCTCATATTGGGCACTAGAATGTTAACCCCTAAATGCGCCGAATGTCAAAAAACGACAGTTTGGATAGAAGGCAGAATTTTGAATAGCCATATCTTCTTCATCCGAGGTCCGTTTTGGATGAAATCACTTGGGTTTTGCTCCAAATCAAGTCTAGTTTGTATTCTAAACTTTGCAATAAAGTATGAATTAATGGAATGCACTTTAGTGAAGACACCTCTTCTGTTTGATTGGAAATTAGTCAATTTTACATCAAACCATAAAACCGTAATGAAAAGCTCTAGTCCCTAGACCATAACTAACTTAACGTTTGATATTTTATAAATCAATAACTTTAATAATAATAATACTTTTGCCATTGTTGCAAACATTTTTTACCGCAATTCATCCGACTACACAACGAGAAAAAGAAACTTCAATCTAGTTGTTAAAGAGATAGTGTCATTTGTTATTTGGACCATAGTTTACAAGATTACCTTAAATAGAGTATAGGGAGAAAGATAGAAAATTATTAAATTACATGATATTTATACTAACTTATTAAATGTTTAGAGGGAACACAAATTGTTCTCGTCGTGTACCTTGGATTGATGTAATCTTGAATGATTTAATTTTATTTCATACTAAATTGAGTGCGCAGGACTTTGAAGAGTTTGAATTCATAGAGCTGTGATAAAGTATCAGATGGAGAGTAGAATTATTGTGAAATTATGTGAATTTATTTGCATTACTTCCATATCTCAACTCTAACAATTGTTAGGTTTATTTTGGTGAATTAGCATGTGAAATGATGGACGCTATTATCATTTGCTAAGCTTTTATGTCTAGCGTTTATGCTCAATTTATCAAAACCGACAGGTGATGTGAGGTATTGTAACATTCGTACTTACTAAAATACGTGTATTATTAAAAGACTAATACTTTGCACTTTACAATGGTTATAGTAAATATAGTATTGAGTTTTTTTAAATGTGATTCTATAAGATTAGTTTCTACCTATTTAGGTATGCTATATTAAGTATGATATTCAATAGGTTGAATGTTGTATTTTACAAATGCCTATTGTAAACACAACATTCAATATATTTATGTGAGATACCATTATATAAGTATTTAGACAGTGAATAAGTCGAGGAATTATAAGTTTAATACTTAGCTTTTTCAAGCGTATTATTACCATATATGATATTTGAAATATATAATTATTAGTTAAGAATTTAGTCTTGTTAACATTCAGTGAGTAAATATATTTTACAGGTTTAATATTCTATGTGTGGTATTCAAACTTAATAATATTAAGTTTTACTTCAATTCTTATGCTAAGATGATTTTTATAGTATGGTATTCTAAATTTGTTTTCAAAAATTTAGAATGAATCCGCATCTACGCTTTCTTCCACAAAGTTGCTATCTAGCTTCTCTTTACATTTCAATCCTAAATCATTCTCTTTAAAATTAATTAACCTTTAATCCTCAACCCTATACACTATAACCAAAATCTTGATTCGTAAACTCTAAAGCCAAAATTCTATACACTAAATCCTATACTAAACCCTTAACCCTAAACACTTATTTAACTTTGAAACATAACTTCTAACGTATAAAAGATTATAAACTTGCCTGGTAGTTACTTTGAATTTCAATCAGTATCAATGGAAAAATATCATAAAACACAAATTTTAGAATTCTTCTGTCGAACACTATATAATTTTTGAGGAAATCTAGTTAAAGGTATTTATTAGTATTACGTAAATTTTTTAAGAATCTCAAGATTAAATTGTTTTATAGGATAAAGAATGAAAACCAAATGTAAAAATAAAAAAATAAACCAGGTTTAAATAAAAAATTATCACTAATTAAACTACGTTAAAATTATTATAATGTCAGGCGTATATTACGAGTTGTGGTATACGAAAGAATGCGAGAATTTTCTCAAATTTACAACAATATTTGATTAATCAGATTTCATGTTTCAGTGTTGCAATCCCTACTCGGAAAGAGAGGGGTTTGCAATGATGCAATGGAACATTGAATGTCCAAGTAAGCAATGTTTGTAACATTGGAAACCCTTTACTTTCGCAGTAGTGAATATGAATAATTACTATGAATTTTTCAAATGGCCGGTTTACATTACACAAAGTTTTATAATTTTATAGTTTTTTAAACTATATCAAATCAAATTAATTATTATATTATATTAAAATATATTAATTTTTATTCAATATACTAATATGTTTTATTTTACTATATTATACTATATGAAAATATATTTCTTATAAATATATATTAAATATTACGGAAAATGCTTATATATTCTATTTTACTATATTAAATCATATTAAAATAAATATTATTATATCATATCATGTCAAGTTATGTTATATTACACCATAATATATTAAATATACCTAAATCATGTTCGGTTCATACAATCATGAACAACAATGTATCAACAATAAATTACAATATTATAACATTTACAATAGATTTTGGAACTTATAAAATTTTGTTATAATAGAAGATAATAATGTAATAAAGGTAAATTATAAAATCATTACATCACCAACGGTGTATATCAAACATCGAGCGTGTTTTACTAATGAAAGTTGTGTACGAACAATCGAAAATGTTTTTCCGTCATTCTTTACCTTACAATCTTGAGAATCTTAGGTTTGTCTATGTGTATTTGTTGTGGCAGCAGCGAAATCGCAAAATTTGTAACTAAAAACGTTGTACTTTTGTGAATCTAACAGCTCCTAAGTAATAAGAAAGCAGCGGCGATTCTCACTGCACATGGTAGAATGCAAAACATTCGAGTGTTTGCTTCAAACTTTACGCACCAAATTGAAACTTAAGACAAGTTCCGTGTCGTCCCTCATATTTCTTTTAAGGAATGTAAACAATCGGAATAGAAAGCGATGTAGTAGAAGCGCAAGTGGTTCTTCTTGTATGATTCAAATCTTACAATCTCGCTCATTACATTGGGCGTAAAGTTTTCCTCCTGAATTATGATCGTCACTAATGAAAATATAAATAATAAGATCTTAATTGTATAAACATTGGTTCTATTCACTAATTTTGATAAAATCATGAAATTAGATTTCTAAGATTCCATTGGGATTTGCCTTTTGAATTTAATATTTAAACATAAATAAGCGGATTATATGTAAATTTAATTGGACTTTAGTTCTATGCACTAATTTAAATAAAATGATAAAATTAGATTTCTAGAATCACTTGGGATTCATATTTAGTTCTTAGGTGTACCTAAAGTGCATTTGAAAACAGGACACATGCTTAACCCCTAAACGCCCAAGGGGGGGGTAAAGCTCCTAACAATTGGTAATAATGCTGATTTTTTCAAAATTGCGTAAAAACAAATAAAAGATGAAAATGGAAAATCCAACCATAGGATCTTCTTTGGAGCATGGCAATTAGTATGACCTCTAAGTTGCATGCCATTTGGAGGTATGGATTTCAAGATCCATGCAAAAAAAGGGTGAAGATCACACCACCAAAACTTTCATGAAAAATCTCTTTCGCCCCCTCTCACAAATTGAGGATCAAGGATTTTACTATTTATCCAAGGAGGGAGTAGAGTAAACCCACCGAGGAGTTGAGCGAAAAAAACGGCGGATGAAAAATCAATTGGATGAAAGCGGGGTTGTGCACCAAAGACGGAGCCTCACATCCAGAATGTCGAAAAACGACACTGTGGGCGCTTAAGGGTTAAACATGTACATAGTATGGTTATTAATCTATAATATATCCAATATCATTACCATTCGTAACTTCCTAGATCAGTTAGGCAAATATTTGTATTTGATATCAAAATTTATTCAATTAAATTCAAAGGTTGTCTAAAATTATCTAATATTGTCTAAAAAGATTTATTTTTCACCTTTGAACATCATGCTTTCATGATCTATAAGAAAGCTGAAGTAGAAATCTATCATACTTGTATATATATATATATATATTTTATTCAAGATTGAATCAGATTTTATTCAGTTTTATATATACAACTTAATTAGTAATTCATACAAATACATAATTAAGAATTTATTTTCTCTTAAAGTTATAAAAACCACTTACACTCTCTTTTTGCGCCTACATTTGTTGTTTTTATTTACTTTAAATTCTGTCAAATAATTCAATTCTCATTTTCTTTCCACAGTCACCTAGTTTTTTCTAGCATATAATATTTTTAACACATGTATCACAAATATATGGTCTTATTTAGGTGTTTTAGCAATGATAATCATATACCTATCAAAACTTAGATGCGTTAATCCTATGATATATTTTATGATCCCATAATTTTTATAAGGTTATTATTAGCTAGTCACAGTACAAAAATCTTTTTATCCCGCATTTTATTTATTTTTCCCTTATTATTCAAAGTTCCAATGTGTTAAAACTTATGTAAGAAACTCATAGCATATAGATGCGTCTTTCTCACAAATTTATAAATATCACCATCATTTATATAGGGTCATAATTAGTTAATCTAAGATTTAAAAATATTTTTTCTCATCTTCTTTATATTTTCTACAAATTATTCAAAGTTCTGTTCGATAGAGGTAATCTAAAGTAAATCGGGAAAAATAGTTCCGATTTCTTAAAAATTATTCTGATGATTCCATAATTTTTATAGAGTCCTTATTAACAGCGCAGATGGAGGGTGCGAGCGACTTACAACCTACTTCACATATAAAAACCCCTTTCCATTAATTTTTTTTAAATACATCTCCAAGCGCCTCCTATTTTGATAAGTCTAATTCAACTTGTGTACTTCTTCAGAAATACTTTTATTTCTTGCATGCTTCTAAAATACACCCTATATACTTTATAGGGTACCAATCACCTAGGAAATTTCAAAAAAAATTTCAACCCCTTTTTTCCTAAACAAAGGCACCAACCCCTCATTCAAAACTTCAAGTAGTCCTAGTGAAACCAAATGTTTTTTGAATAATGATTTAGTATTTATTTTTGGCACTAGGATTATTTCCATGGCTTATATAGGGTATGAAGTACACAAAATATTTTCTCCCCATTTTTTTATCCATACCCATGCACCAACTCTTTATTGAAATTTGTTCAAATCTTCAGACATGAGTTTTAGAGATTACATATAAAATGAACAAAAACAAATAAAATAAACAAAAACTTTTAAAGTACTTAAAAAAAAATAGAAAAAAAAATCTGACAAATGCGGGCAGCCCGGCAAGCAGCAGAGCAGGCCGCACGGGGCGATTTGGCGACCTTCAAAAAGGCGGCGGACGGGCCGCCCAGGCGAACGGCCTCTGCTGCGACAAGAGATCGCCCCGCCTCACAAAGAACCTTCCTCCGCCGTGTGTCGCTCCTGTGTGTCCTCCCGCGTTGTCGCTCCTGTGTGTCCTCCGCGTTGTCGCTCCCGCTCGACGTTTCCACCGTCGCACCCTCCGCTGTGTCGCTCGCGCCCTCTGTTGTGTCGCTCGCACCCTCCATCTGCGCATCTCTCTGCTCTCGCCGAGGTTCTCATCGAGCTGTGTTGAGGTCGTTTCTTATCGTTTCTGCATCGTTTCTTATCGCTCCCGGCCATCATCGCCGCTTTCCGCCCTTCTTCTCGCTCCGCCATCCCATTTGCGCCGCGCGCCTCCTCCATCGCACCTGCCTCCTCCATCGCTCCTGCCTGCGCATTTCAGCGCAATTTTTGACGAGCTATCTTGTAAGTTCGTATTCTGGACTTTTAGGTTTTGGTATCAGTTTGCAGTTTCATAGCTTTTTCAGTACATTGCAGGGCACAATGTTATGGAATGTTGCTCGCGGAGTAATGGAGGTCTTCCAATTTGTGTTTTTTCCTTCGAAATTTGTGTTTTGCTGTTGAAATGCGCTCATATACAACTTTCAGCTCATTTAGCTCGGTGCTCATTCAGCTCGATGCCCATTTAGCTCGATGCCCATTTAGCTCGATGCCCATTTAGCTCGATGCCCATTTAGCTCGATGCCAATTTAACTTCATTAAATTATTTATCTCCAAGACCACCACGCCCATTTAGCTCGAGTCGAGCTAAATGGGCTTCACCTGCAACAAGGCAGTAAGCCCATTTAGCTCGACTCGAGCTAAATGGGCTTATCCTTCAACAAGGCAGTAAGCCTATTTAGCTCGACTCGAGCTAAATGGGCTTACTGCTCTGATTCAGCACAAGCCCATTTAGCTCGACTCGAGCTAAATGGACTTGACCTGCTACAGGACTGTTAGCCCATTTAGCTCAACTCGAGCTAAATGGGCTTACTGCCGTGTTGCAGGTCAAGCCCATTTAGCTCGAGTCGAGCTAAATGGGCCTGACCTTGTGTCAGGTCCGTGACCATTTAGCTCGAGTCGAGCTAAATTGGCTTACTGCTATGTGGCAGTTCAAGCCCATTTAGCTCGACTCGAGCTAAATGGTCACGGACCTCAAACAAGCCCAGGCCCATTTAGCTCGAGTCGAACTAAATGGGCTTGACTTGCAACAAAGCAGTAAGCCCATTTAGCTCGAGTCAAAGCTAAATGGGCCTCGACCTGTTTGTCCGTGACCATTTAGCTCGAGTCGAGCTAAATGGGCTTGAATCGCCACAGAGCAAGAAGCCCCATTTAGCTCGACTCGAGCTAAATGGTCACGGACCTGAAACAAGGTCAGGCCCATTTAGCTTGACTCGAGCTAAATGGGCTTACTGCCTTGTTGAAGGACAAGCCCATTTAGCTCGAGTCGAGCTAAATGGGCCTAACCTTGTTTAAGGTCCGTGACCATTTAGCTGAAGTCGAGCTAAATGGACTTGACCTGCCATAGAGCAGTAAGCCCATTTAGCTCGACTCGAGCTAAATGGTCACGGACCTCAAAGAAGGTCAGGCCCATTTAGCTCGAGTCGAGCGAAATGGTCACGGACCTCAAACAAGGTCAGACCCATTTAGCTTGAGTCGAGCTAAATGGACTTGACCTGAATCAGAGAAGTAAGCCCATTTAGCTCGAGTCGAGCTAAATGTACTCACTGCCATGTTGCAGATGAAGGCCTAATAAGCCCGTTAACTCGTTTATTCCATTTAGCTCGACTCATCTCATCTTGACCATTTTACTCGTCGAGACCATTTTCCGTATTAGATGTCAAGCCCATTTAGCTCGAGTCGAGCTAAATGGACTTACTATTAGGTTCAGGGTCATGCATATTAAGCCTGACTCGAGCTACATGGTCTCGATCCTCGTTTTGAGGTCAAGCCCATTTAGCTCGAGTCGAGCTAATTGATCTCGCCACCTAATCAAGACATGTCAGATTTGATCGTCAAGATAATGACGATGTTTTACTGTCCTTGTGAATCTTACATGTGATTCTTGTTTGTTGAATGACAGTGATGTCGAGAACCAAACAAACTGCCAGAATTGTTCAGATAGCTGCGAATGCACCTGTCGAGCCTGAAATCGAAGTCGACATGGATGCAGAGCAGCAAGAGTCTGTTCCTGAGGTAATACTCCACTTCATATCGATGTTCCCATCTAATGTGTCCATTTAGCTCGAATCAAGCTAATTCACCCTATGTTAATTTGTTATCTACAGGTCACTTATAACATGCAAGCCCTGGAGGGATACCTTGCACCAGTACACCTCGAATCAGCAGACGATCCGCTTGCAGCTATTGCTGTGGAAACGCAATGGGGGAGGTTGTGGACCCCCAAGACGAATTCCATTAACTCTTGGTCTATTTATTCGATGAACAAGACCCATTTCTTCTTCTATCAACAATCGGGGTCTCACGTGGCATTTTTACCTCTGTGTCTTGATGCCTTCATCGAACTTGTTACTTATGAAGACAAATTCCTCCTGATCAAGTTCGAAGCAGTGGAGGTCGAAGGTTTCGTCTTTACTATTGTTTTTCCCCCCAATGAAGTCCGTTTCTCCCACGACTTCATCTGCAATTATATGGTCGGCAAGGTGGATGCCACTCAGCTTCATCATATCGACACGAGATTGCAGCCCAATGTGTCTTCGCCAAAAGCCTTCGTCAGATCGTACATTCCATACACTGCGCAGATCTGGAAGGCTCTGTCTGATTTGGAAACTGCAAAGAAGAAAGGCAAGGCTCCGATGAAACGATCCGGGAGTCTACTGTTGCAGGCTCCATCCGAGAATGCTCCATCGGGTCTAGGCACTCCAGAGGGAAGTCTAGGCGGGCAGGGATCGAAGCGACCAAACCCGATGTCATCCAGCTCAGGCTCCAAAAGGAGCAAATCCTCCGGCAGCGATCTTACGTTCATGAACCTTACAATGAACGTGGCTGTATGAAGGAGATCAAGTATGAGGAAGCGACGAAGTCTCTGAAGGACTATTGGGACAGCTGTGCAGAGTATTATGTCTTCGGTCGTGACAATCCGCTTGACGTGTCGATCGACCTGCTCGACCCTGCCGAACCAAGGTTTATCGTGCGATCTCTGGAACCGGCCGGAATAGCGCATTACAAGAACATCTTGATGAATTCCCTCGATGTTACTTCCAGGCAAACCATCATCATTATGCCGAAGATTAAAGATGAGTCTGGGATGTGGGATTGGAAAGATCTGGTCCAATCTTGTCGGTTCCGAATTATCGACGGGCAGCACCACATTGAGGCTGCGAAACAGTTGATTCGTGACAAGAAGATCGACGACTCGAAGATCCTTGCCCTTCAGACATGGAAAGCCCATGTTGTGTGGCATTCGGACATTGGCAAGATTCTGGACGTGTCGGCCATGGCGAACAAGACGAACAATGCTGGCACGTTCATACCTTCCTGGGCAACGAACATCATGGGCGCAAGAAAGGTTTGGGAAGACTATGGCCGCCCTCAAAAACTGAAGAAGTCACATCGACGTGAAACACCGGTTGAAGTAGATAACCGTAAGCGTTATGAGGTATGAGATTACTTGTTCATTTCTTTTTCTGGTTGGCGTTGTTTGCATTGTCTGTCGACGTTTTTGGGGACGTTGTTTTAGCTCGACTCGAGCTAAAACAACATAGGTTGTTTCTTAATCGTTTGACTTTGGTGCAGGCATTCGCGGCTGCTATGGTGAAGAGGTTCATCAGCATCAACACTAACGCGAAGGACAAGATCGTCAGACCGTCCGACCTTCGCAACGAGCTCCTCATCATCACATCTCCGGACGACGTCTACGAGTTGTGGAAGAGGTTCATCACAGACTACGGTCTTAGAGAGCTGATCGACCCCGACACCGAGCTCCCATTCAATCAGGCAAAAGATTGAGAAACCGCCGCAAAGAAGTTTACCTTGAGCCCTCGCTGGGTTTGTTTGACTCTGAGTGGCACTTCGACGTCGACAACTGGAGGAAATTTAAGGTGGAATACAATCTGACTCGTCACACTATGTCCATGCTTCTCTCGGTCCCGGGCTGTCACATCCCTTTCCAAAGGATGCCCGAACGCCGTGGTGAGCCAAGAGGACTCCGGGAGTGACGCCCCGGGCTTGGCAAGAGACAAGGTGAGGTGACCAAGGAGAGTCCCGAGCTAACAGCACGCAATAGCGTTGTACTCGGGACGAGCTTGGTGGTGTGCCTTACATGGTTGCAAGCGATGATCAAGCACGCACCCATGGGTCCAAAGAGCGCGCGATTTGGAGTTGTGAGTCATGAGATATGACTCTCCAAAGGTTGGAGCGCGTTCCGGGACACTCCGGGACTCGGGAGTGTTGCCTTTCGGGACTCAATGTGTCGACCTTCGTGGAGGGCGGCATGTTGCATATTGCTGGAAAGCTAATGAGAAGGGCTTCCTAGGTTGCTAAGGCTCATGATGAGCAAAACAATAGTCTAGGAGATATGGCTCCTCAAAGTGGTCGGGACTTTGGGACTCGGGAATGTTGCCTCCCGGGACATTGATGTTTAGAGCGGCATATCTTCCTTGATACAACTCCGATTGAGGTAACTAGGTAGTGCATCAATATCTAATCAAAGAGTAGATGTTGAAAATGGGCTCGCACGTCCCATTTGGACACCTATGCAAGGAGCTAGCCCGAGGAGAAGTTACGGCCCGTTTTTGAGACTAAGGCAAAAACGGGTGGTCTTCCAAAACAAAAGTGTGTCACGGAAGGCCCCTCAACACAAGAGGGGGCGTACCGAAGACTCCAGAGAGTACTATGAGGAGGGGTGGTCTCCCTCCTCACTTGCACATGGTGCCTTGAGGAGCCGGGGTGGCTCCAAGGGGTGAGGCTTGGGATGGGGCCTCACTCCCGCACCTTGTGGAAAATGGAGAGTGCTTTGGAGCATCTCTAAACATGGAGTCGGGAAGTGTCCCTCTTCAAGTTAGTCCCCGTGATAAGTAGTGCGCGTTCCCGGGAGTAACCGGGAATGGCTCAAAAGGGTGAGGCATGGAAAAGTAGCCTCACTCCTATACCTTGGGCATTGTGGGATGCTCTTGAGCATCCCGCAACATTGGGTTGGAAAGAGTCCCGCTCCAAACTAGTCCCCGAGAAAACTAGTGCGGGAATCCAGGAGGATTTCCGGCAAAGTCCAGAATGGGGTGAGAAACAAGAGTGGAAGGGGACTAGTGGGAAGTTGGACAATGGATAAGGGCGGTTAGCTCCGGGGGTGATTAGTAGCACCCTTGGGAGCTTGGACATTTGTAGAAGGCCGCCCCGTGCCACCAAGTGGCATGCCCATGTGTTGGTGAGAGTTCCGGGTTGACATGCCCATGTGTTGGTGGGAGTTCCGGGTAATGAGTTATGAGTATCCGGTAATGAGTTATGGAGTCAAGGTGGGTTGGACACCTTGACTTAGAATGGTGCTAACATTGTGTGTGTGGGCACATGCAAGTGTTAGCAAAGTCGTGGCAGGTTGCTACCAACTAAGTGAGCCGGGATTCCGCTACCAAGTAAGGCTCACTAAGAAAAAAAAATGAGTTGGAGTAATTAGGGTCGCGACAGGGGCGACTAATTCTTTACCCTCTACCGTCAAAAGCAGATGAAGAATAGGAGTGCAGCAGAGATTTCGGAATAGGAGTGCAGCCGAGTTCTTCAAGAAGTTCCTGGATGTCAAAGGGAGGTTTGAACCTCCTGCACCGATTGTTTACACGCGGCTCTTTTACTCTTTCGAATTCAAATTCGGGATTTGGGACAAGAACTACGCCTGGAACCAATCTAGCAAGTGTGATATAGGCTTGATTGATTTGCGATCTGTCCCAAGGAGTGGAAGTAGAGTGGACGATACGGAGAGTCCATACTTCCAGGAATTCCTTGATGTGTAGGCAGACACAGTGACTGATCCTCACATCAAGAATCCCGAGGTTTGGATGTTCATGACCTCTAACGTCGACCGTCACTGCCAGGCAGTGGTTTACGTTGACAAGAAGTTGAAGGACGAGTACGCTCGCAAGGCAGCCAACTACATGCCTGCCAGCAACGAGCGTTTCAACGGCATTGCAGAGGGAAAAGCTTCAGAGAAGCACTTGCTCCCCCTCCTCTTCCTTGTCAAGAAGACGAGCCATGCTCAGAGTTTGTTGGATGCAATACCCTCTGTATTCTATGCTCCAGAGTTTGCCCTCTACTCGAAGCCTGGCGCGTACAGAGAACACGACCTTGGTCTCAGTGATACCGAGCTGCGATTGGAGTTCTACTGTCGGGTGTTGAAGATGTTCTCATCTCCGGGAGGGAAGTTTTTATCGATAATGGGTGGCACAAAGCCACTGTTGGCTGGAGTTGTAAGAATCACCATTCCTTTAATTCGAACTGCTCATGCTCGTTTAGCTCGAGTCAAGCTAAACAAGCATGAGACTGTTTAGCTCGAGTCGAGCTAAACGAGCATGAGACCGTTTTGCTCGACTCGAGCTAAACACTCTCCTGCATGTTTAGCTCGACTCGAGCTAAACGGTCTCATGCTCGTTTAGCTCGACTCGAGCTTAACACTCTCATGCTTGTTTAGATCGACTCGAGCTAAACGGTCTCATGCTTAAATCTCTTCTATTTGTATTTTGTCCATGGCCTTTTAGCTCGAGTCGAGCTATTTCCTCTTAGTCTTCTTATAAGTTTCTGACTCCTTCTAAAAGAGATGTGCCAGGCTGAGACATATGTTGTTATCAGCGAGACCGAGGCGGAGGCTTATACAAATGCTGCGATGGACTACCAACATCTGGACTACAACGATATCAACGTCGCAGCATACGTAAATCCGGAAGCTAATCGCGGTCCCAAGTCTTCTGCTGAAGGGTCGGAGAAGAGAAAGAAGAGGAAGTCTAAGAAGAAATCCACCCAGCCTGTAAGCAACGACTCTTCCGCTTCTGAGCACGAGCGTGAAGATGAAGGTGGTCCTTCTTCTCCGGCGGGGATGAATTCCCCCATGGATTCAGCTGTTCCTCTTGTGTCTCCTCCCGCAATTGACTGGGCTGCGGTCGCAATTCCGTCCAGTACTACTCGTGCTCCCCCTCGTGGTCGTGATACTGCTCGTGCTCCCCCTCAGGGTCGTGGAAGCGGTCGAGCTCGGTCTTCTGCGTCTCATGGGCGCGGTACAACACGCGCCCATCCACGCGAATCTACCAAGCGTTCTTCTTCTGAGGCGCGAGCTAGAGAGGCTTTTCGGTCAAGAGGCGCTACTGTGCTTCAAGCACAGACGGCGCTCGAAGCCAACTATGGCGCCTGCGATGTCGTCGGGGACATTGAGAGCTCCCCCCCTCCAGCGCTTGTGTCGTGGTCGACCATCGGAGGAGGATCTAGCTCGAGTCGAGCTAATCCAGCAGTCTCCTGGGGTCGTCGATCTTGGGGCCGCTGGGACTCTGGTTCAGCACAGGGTTCCACCCGCGGGGTTTCGAAGGGAGATTCGTTCAAAGAACTCGAATGATCGCATCTATCGGAATCTCTTTGGCGAAGAAGATGTAGTACCTGGGCAAGAGCGTGTGCCACGGGATGCATCATCATCCGACAGCTCTGACTTGTCAGACAATGACGATGTTGAGGGTTCGAGCGATGGCGACAGGGACGACGATGACCGCGTTGATGATGCTGATCTCGCGGCCATGACCTTAGTCGACGAGGTGGCTCTTGATCCATCCCAGGAGGAGAATACTTTGGCGCCTGCTCCCCAATGCCCGCAGATCGCATCCAAGAGGCAGATTGAGAAGGGGAAGTACGACAAATGGTTAGTGAAAGGTGTCTGGAAGCCCGAGGACGAGCCGGAGGATACTATAGATATCCGGTATTACGACTTCTCGGAGGAGTCTAGTTCTCCAAAGCCTTTGAGGGCTGAGGATGATCCTCTTCTCCCTTTCGTGCCTCTGCTTAGGGAAGAAGGAGAGCCTTCACAACCACCAGTGAAGCTGGAAATTGTCGCCCCCATGCTCACGAAAGATCAGAAGCGAGCACAGAAGCGGCAAGAGAGGGAGGCGCAGAAGGCTCGCAAGGCAAAGGAAGAAGCGGAGAGAGAGAGGCAAAGGTTAGCAGACATCGCAGCCGCGAATGCTCGAGTTGACAGATTGGAGTCCACATTCCTGAGCTCTCAGTCTGAAACCCGCATGGCACTAGGCAAAATGGAGCAGATGTTTCAATCATTCGGAAATATCTTATCCCAACTTCCTAGTTTTCCTGTCCCCATTGCCTCCATCAACCCCAATCAACCTCTCCTCAGCATCTGTGACGCGAGTCCACCAGCCATCGTCTCGCCTCCACAACCTCCTACTGTTGCTGAATCGGAGATCGCACCTCGCCCCATACCCCTCGAGATTTCGGAGAAGCTGGCAAAAGAGGATGATGTCCCCACAGAGGCAGCGCCGACGCCGACCCATCAAACCTCTGCTGTCGCATTGGGGGAGCATGCAGTGGTTGCTCCTTCCCATGACTCTCCCGTGGCTGCTACTGAGACGGCTATAACTTCACCGGTAAATCCAGAGGTTAGTTACTTTCCTTTCCTTCTCTTTGTCTTTGTGATCGTTGATGGTGATGGCAGTTGCTCTGCTATTCCCTCATGTCTTGAAGTTTTTGCATTTAGTAATCTTAAAGCCGGCGCTCCTTGTTTGACAGGAGTCCGGCACCGATGGTGTCGCAACCCTTGCTAGCTCACCTTAGCTTACACCAACTTTTTCCCAACTCTAGCAAGTGTCACGAGCGCTAACTCGATATTGATGCGTACTTTAGCCATATCTCGAAGGCTCTCAATGTCGCAACCCTTGCTAGCTCACCTTAGCTTACACCAACTCTTTCCCAACTGTAGCAAGTGTCACGAGCGCTAACTCTGCACATCCCCCACATGCACAAAGTTAGCTCTCCATACCAACCACCAAGCTCACCGCTTGGTTATCAATCCCTCCTACTCATGCAACCGGGACTCAACCCCTTCGTAGGTAGCCAATGGTTAGGTGCGGACTTCCACTTATGTCCAAGGCCCAACTTGGTGGCACTCCCATACCACGCGGCCTAACCGCACTTGGTGGTGTCTCCTCACCACCGCCCATGACCACCATGGTGACCCCAAGGCCACCAAGTAATCACAACGCCGGCGGTGAGACACCACCCCACATCGGTAGCACTCATGGTCCTCATTTTGCCCATATGAGTCCCCGTGGTGAAGCCCCAACACTAGCTCCCCACCGGGACTCACCTTGTCCTTATGAGCCACCGTGGTGAAGCCCCAACACTAGCTCCACCCACCGTGCCTCATTTTGCACTTTGAGTCCCCATGGTGGAGCCCCAACACTAGCTCCACCCATTGGGACTCACCTTGGCTTGGGAGTCCCCATGGTGAGGCCCCAACACTAGCCACACCACTGGGGGACTCCCACCTTGGTCACCACCAAGGCACCATGGGAGTGGGGAGGGAGACCAGCCCTCCCCATAGTATACTCTGTGGGATTCGGCAGCCCCTGGTCCTAGGTGAAGGGCTGGACCCTCACACCTCTTAGTTTTGGAAGACCACCCAATCTCCCAATGCCTTAGCCGCTGGAAGGCCCCGGAGACTTCCCGAACCTTCCAGGGCTCGTATCTACCTCGTCCCGCATCCAAACGCGACGAGCGACCACTCTATCGACATCTACTCGTCAAGTAGATGCCGATAGACACCTTACTTGCCTCAATCCGACAAGTATTGAGGGAGTTATGCCCCTCTGAAGATTCGGGAGTCCCGGGCCAGCTTCCCAGTCCAGCACTGTCCCTGGACAGCACTCCCTTTAGTCCCACAATCTTCCAACTCCCATAACTTTTAGCTCACACCTCCAAATGAGGTGCTCCTTAGCATCCTGGAATCGTGGCAACATGAGCTTCCATAATCTCATGTCCATTCCCTCGTGGCTCCTAGTCTCCGTGGGTGAGAGGCGTCTCCAACGCCCGGGGTCCTCTCCCACACTAGGCCCACTTAGGTTCCCTTCACCTTGGCACCCCAAGGCCCGGGCGTCACTCCGGTGTCCCCCTTGGGCCCTTGGTGTTGCGGGCACTCCTCAAGGAGAGGTGCGCGACACTCACCCCCACCTAATGGAGTCGATGCCCTCATCGACTATACTTGTAGTCGGTCACACCAACTCTTGGGTTGCCATCCCCATTGGTGCAGCATTGTGTTTCACCAAGGCGCGACCCCCACAATGCACTCTCAAACTTTGGCAAAGTCTCAAAGGTGTCGTCACTAGGTGGTCCGTTTAGTACCCTGGACCTCTTCCAAGGCAACTAAATTACTCTAGACCCACCTACTTTGAGACCCTCTTGGATTGCCCTTACCTTGGCTCTCCAAGTTCGGCTCCACTAGCCTAACACTTCTTCCTTGACTACTAGGTGGACCTCAATGCTTCCACCAAGTTGTCTTGGTTGCAAACCCAAGATGGCTTTTACACCACGACTCGATCGCACGGGGTAATGCCAAGTTCCGCCCAACTCGGATCCCACTATCTCTTTCGAGGCATGGGTTCATGACTCCATGCACTAGCTTGCACTAGTTTGTGGGAGTGACGCTTTTATGAGCACACGCCATTACCTTGTCCCCGCCGGACAAGCCCAAGGCCAAGGGACTTCATGGTTTTATCCACTCTTTCTCCTAGCCTTGGTCCCCATTACTCGGCCTTCCCAACTCGGTTTCACATCTCTATTCCCCCTCTTCCACCAACTTAGCACAAGTACAAGACTAGGACTCCATCTCATACTCTTCTCTTTGCACACACCAAAGCCAAACTTTATTGCCAAATCCAAAGAACAAGTACAAGTGTTGTGGATCTACGCCCAAGCTACAAGTCATCCTCCCCACTACGGAGATTGATGTCCTCATCAATGCCTACGTTGCTTCTTGTTGGAGCTCCTATTCTTCTCAAAGTTCTCCACCACCTCCTTAGCATTCACCATGTCCTTTGCCGCCACCCACGTTGCTTCTTTCTCGTGGTATCCTCGCCACTTCACAAGGTATTCCTTGCTCTTGTTTTGAGGTTCCTACTCTTGAGGATGGCCTCTACCTCATATTCCAAATGTTGTCCAACCAACTCTGGTGGTGGCCGAATCACTTGCTTGCGATCCGGCCACAAGGTATCCTCCTTGAATGGCTTTAACAATGAAACATGGAATGTTGGATGCACTTTGATCTCGGGTGGTAGCTCCAACTTATACACATCTTTGAACACCCGTTCCACAATGGGAAACGGACCCGCAAACTTGGACATGAACTTTGGAGTGAGGCCTTCGGGCATGGTGAAGTTCTTCACATTCAACAACACCTTTTGTCCCACCTCATACTCCACTTCACGTCTTCCGGCATTGACTTGCTTCTCATAGCGCCTTCTTGCCTTCTCCAACAACAACTTGGTTTTTTCCAACATATGTTCCCGCTTCTTGGCCAAGTCTTCACCATCTTGGTTGAACTCGGTGTTGAATGTGCCCCCTCGAGAGCTAAGTCGGCGGGTTGGAGTGGCTCCACTCCATAGGCCACTTTGAAAGGTGACTCCTTAGTCGCCGAGTGTGTGGCCGCATTGTAATCGAACTCCGCCAACCCCACATAGTCTACCCAATCACGTTGGTCCGCACTCACAAAGTTCCTCAAGTATTGGTTCAAGACCCCATTCACCCTTTCTCGGTTGCCCATCCTGTTTGGGGATGAAAGGCGAGTGCTAAATGTCAACTTGGTTCCCACCTTCCTAAAGAAGTGTCTCCAAAATGCACTTGTGAACTTTGGGTCTCGATCGACACAAATCACTCTTGGCAACCCGTGATGCTTCCACCATGCATCGAGAAAGATCTTGGCGGTCTCAAGCGCGATTCAGATTTCCTCTAGTTGGCACCATATGAGCCAACTTGCTAAACCGATCCACCATCACTAAGATGGCATCATACCCTTGCGACTCGGGAAGGCTTGTGATGAAGTCCATAGATACACTATGCCAAGGACCCGGCGGAATTGGCAATGGTTGCAACAAGCCCGCTTGCTTTTGATATGAAGCCCGGTTAAGTTGGCACTTCACACAAGTCTTCACAAAGTGGGTTATGTCATCTTTCATCCCCGCCAATAGTACCTCCTTGACACCGTTGCAATGGTAGCCTTTTCTCCCCTATGGCGGCTATGGGACTATCATGTTCCTCCTTCAAAACCAACAATCTAAGCTTGCCTTGAGGAACATACACCCTACTTTGCTTATACTTGAGCAATCCATTCACCAACTTGATCTCCTTGAGCTTCTTGCCCTTCCTAAGATCACCAAGCATTTGTTGTGCCTCGGGGTCCTTCATGTACCCCTCTCTTATCCGCCGTTCCCAATTGCCTTCACCCTTATACATGAGCCGCAAGACTTGGGTGGTGCTCATGGCATGAAACTCTTCCTTTCTACTTAGCGCATCCGCACCACATTGTCACGGCCCGGTTTGTGGATCAAGTCCACATTCATGAGCGCCAAAGCATCATGCCACCTCAATTGTTTGGCACTCATTTGTGCTTGTGTCTCAAAATACTTCAAAGACACATTATCGGTGTAGACCTTAGTCTTGTGCAACCCCAAGTAATGTTGCCATGTCTTCAAACAATGCACCACCGCAAAGAGCTCCTTCTCGTGAGTTGGCCATCTCCTTTGACACCCATCCAACTTCTTGCTCTCATAGGCAATTGGCCTACCATCTTGCATCAAGACGCCTCCAATGGCAAAGTCACTTGCATCTGTGTGGACCTCAAAGGGCTTATCAAACTCGGGAACTTCAACACTGGTGGAGATGACAACTTGTTCTTGAGTTCCTCAAAGGCTTGGTAGCAAAATTCATCCCATACTTGGTTCACCCCTTTTTCAACAAGTCGGACAAAGGCTTGGCAATCTTAGAGAAGTTGCGTATGAAGCGGCGATAGTAGTTTGCTAGGCCAAGGAATGACCTAAGTCCCTTTTGTGTAGAAGGCCGCTTCCACTCTTGAATTGCCTTCACCTTCTTCATGTCCGGCTTGATTCCATCTCCGGTAACCACATGGCCCAAGAACTCCATCTCAAGTTGTGCAAACTCACTCTTTTCCCCGTTAGCATAAAGCTTGTTGTCTCTAAGCTTCATGAGTACGCCTCAAGGTGCCTTGCATGTTCCTCGGCCGTCTTGGAAAACACCAAGATGTCATCGATGTAGACAATCACAAAGTCATCCATTTCCTCTCGAAAGATGGTGTTCATAAGGGTTGTGAATGTTGAGGGTGCATTGCACAACCCAAAGGGCATCACAAGGAACTCATAAGACCCATACCTTGTGCGGCACGCGGTCTTTTCCACATCCGCATCCGCAATGCGGATTTGGTAGTAACCCGACTTCAAGTCTATGCGACTAAAGTACTTAGCTCCCGCCAATCTATCAAAGAGATCATCAATTCGAGGCAAAGGGTAGTTGTTCTTGATGGTCACCTTATTCAAGGCCCTATAATCAATGCACATCCTAAGCTTGCCATCCTTCTTGTCCACAAAGAGGACCGTGCACCATATGGTGACTTGCTTGGTCTCACATAACCCCTTTCCAACAAGTCGTTTAGTTGCTTCTTTAGCTCCATCAACTCTTTTTGGTTTAACCGATAAGGTGCCTTAGAAGGTGGCTCGGCTCCGTAGCACACCTCGATCTTGTGATCCACTTCTCTTCTTGGGGGTAGCTCTTTGGGTAACTCATTGGTAAGCACATCCTTGTACTTGGCCAACACCTCTTGAATTTCTTTGGGAAGTGGTTGTTGCACCCCTTCCCCTCATGCCCAAGTTGCTCTTCACGAGCCATCACCACAAATTGATGTTCCAACATTTGGTCTAAAGAGACCAAGTTTAATTTGCCCCCGCTATTGAAGGGCCACGAGTTAACTTCAACACTAACTCCTTGCCATCACGGCGCACCACTAACCGTCTTTGGCTTGCGCCTCACATCCACCGTGTGCGCCTCAAAGAAGGTATCCCCTAAGATGAGGTCTACCTCATCCATCTCACATAATGAAATTCTCAACAAACTCCAATGTCCCACACTTCAAGGTCACTTGCAACGCCACTTCCTCCGTCTTGTGCGGTTCGCCCTTTGCAAAACGCACATTGATGGGCTTGCTTGCCTTTTGCAGCAAGCAAGCCCAACTCCCTTGCTAGTTTGGGACTCATGAAGGAGTGCGTTGCCCTCGTATCAACCAAACATGAGACATCTTTGTCCTTCACTTGGGCCTCAAGAAACAAGAGGCCCGGCCTTGGCTTGAGGCTACTTGCCTTGGCCACAAAACCTCCTTCTAGTATGCGGTCTTCAACACAAGCAAGACTTGCAATGGTACTCACCTTCTTGTCGGGGCACTCCGCAATGAAGTGGCCAATCTTGCCACAACCATGGCACCTCTTGGCCTTGGTGTCATCACCTTTGTCTCCCCTTTAGATGGCTTTCCCCCTTGGTGTTCCCTTTTGTTAGAGGCTCCACCATCCACTTGTCCCTTGTGTTTGTTGCCAAAGCCAAACTTCTTGCGCTCTTTGCCTCGAGCCGCATTCCTATTTGATCCGCTTTGTTGAGAGGGGCCACTTGACTTCCTCCCGGGTCCATCACCTCAATCCTTTCAACAATCTTGATGATGCCCGCCACATCCTCGTGGAAGTTTTGGGAACTTGAACAAGGCATCCACCACCCACTTTTGAAGCCCACCCAAAAAGATGCACTTCTTAGAGAACTCATCCATCTTGGGTGTGGCATTCATTTGGGCATTGAAGTCACGCACATAGGCCTTGAGAGACCCGGTGTGCCTCATTTGCACCAAGTTCATGCCTTCCCTCAACTCCCGATACTCGGTGTGAAGCGTTCACTCAACAAGTCTTTGAAGCCACCCCAAGTCAAGTTTGCCACCAACTCCGGCTCTTGCTCCTTTTTGCTTGTCCACCATTGAAGAGCATGATCCTTGAGAAATGTCACCGCAATGGAAACCTTGTCCTCCTCATCCGGCTTTTGGACATCATAGTAGTTATCCATCTCAAGAAGGAATTCCTTCACCTTCCTTGCCTTACCAAGTCCCGAGAAGGTGCTTGGCATGTTTACCTTAGCCAACTTTTTGGTGGAAGATGAAGGTCGGGACCCTTGCATCATGAGGTGTTCAATCAACCTCTCTTGGCGATCCCTTTCTTCCTTCCCACGCTTGAGCTCTTGATTCACGGAGTCCATGAACTCAAACATTCTCATTTGGAAAGCCAATTGAGGATCTTGTTTTTCCACCCTTGGGAAGACTCTAGGCGTCTCGACCTAGAGCGCTCCTCTTCACCCAAGGGCTCCTCTTGAAGTGACAATTCCATTTGCTCATTGCCCTCACTAGTGGCGACTTGCTCATTGGAGTCATGAGAATGAGCCTCACTTGTAGGATCGGGGTCTTTGTTCCCCCTCGTGCGTGGCCGCTTGGAAGCTCCAGCTCATCACCCTCAATGGTCTTCTTCTTGCCCATTGCTCCTCACAACTTTGCACTTGGGTACTAAAAGCCTCCTCTCGATACCAAGTGTCGCAACCCTTGCTAGCTCACCTTAGCTTACACCAACTTTTTCCCAACTCTAGCAAGTGTCACGAGCGCTAACTCTGCACATCCCCCACATGCACAAAGTTAGCTCTCCATACCAACCACCAAGCTCACCGCTTGGTTATCAATCCCTCCTACTCATGCAACCGGGACTCAACCCCTTCGTAGGTAGCCAATGGTTAGGTGCGGACTTCCACTTATGTCCAAGGCCCAACTTGGTGGCACTCCCATACCACGCGGCCTAACCGCACTTGGTGGTGTCTCCTCACCACCGCCCATGACCACCATGGTGACCCCAAGGCCACCAAGTAATCACAACGCCGGCGGTGAGACACCACCCCACATCGGTAGCACTCATGGTCCTCATTTTGCCCATATGAGTCCCCGTGGTGAAGCCCCAACACTAGCTCCCCCACCGGGACTCACCTTGTCCTTATGAGCCACCGTGGTGAAGCCCCAACACTAGCTCCACCCACCGTGCCTCATTTTGCACTTTGAGTCCCCATGGTGGAGCCCCAACACTAGCTCCACCCATTGGGACTCACCTTGGCTTGGGAGTCCCCATGGTGAGGCCCCAACACTAGCCACACCACTGGGACTCCCACCTTGGTCACCACCAAGGCACCATGGGAGTGGGGAGGAGACCAGCCCTCCCCATAGTATACTCTGTGGGATTCGGCAGCCCCTGGTCCTAGGTGAAGGGCTGGACCCTCACACCTCTTAGTTTTGGAAGACCACCCAATCTCCCAATGCCTTAGCCGCTGGAAGGCCCCGGAGACTTCCCGAACCTTCCAGGGCTCGTATCTACCTCGTCCCGCATCCAAACGCGACGAGCGACCACTCTATCGACATCTACTCGTCAAGTAGATGCCGATAGACACCTTACTTGCCTCAATCCGACAAGTATTGAGGGAGTTATGCCCCTCTGAAGATTCGGGAGTCCCGGGCCAGCTTCCCAGTCCAGCACTGTCCCTGGACAGCACTCCCTTTAGTCCCACAATCTTCCAACTCCCATAACTTTTAGCTCACACCTCCAAATGAGGTGCTCCTTAGCATCCCGGAATCGTGGCAACATGAGCTTCCATAATCTCATGTCCATTCCCTCGTGGCTCCTAGTCTCCGTGGGTGAGAGGCGTCTCCAACGCCCGGGGTCCTCTCCCACACTAGGCCCACTTAGGTTCCCTTCACCTTGGCACCCCAAGGCCCGGGCGTCACTCCGGTGTCCCCCTTGGGCCCTTGGTGTTGCGGGCACTCCTCAAGGAGAGGTGCGCGACAGATGGCGGCGAGTGGGTCAACGAGTAGTCTCCAAATTATTGGATGCTGTTTTGCTTTTTGTACATAGTACACTTATAAACGTTGTACTTATTGAAACATCATTCAATAAAATTGACTCTTTTATTTCACATCACTTTTTATCTTCAGTGAGTCTGCGTCCTTCTCATCACAAGGCCCTAATCTTCGTCCTTTTCTACTTGCCCCCCTTTCTGAATACCTTGTTCCGTCCGATTGCTTCAAAATCCCCCGCCAACCACCTCATGTTACCTCTGGGTGTGGCGGTTCAGTACCCAATCAGTGCTGGCAGTTCTTTGCATACTTCAGCATTTTGCAAGGTACACACCCACTTGTTTTAATACCATTTTCCATTGTTACGTGTTCCCTCACTGCAGGCAGGACCGTCCAAATATCCCAAACAGCGTATCTCGCCCGAGCTACCCATTACGCATATCTCTCCAGTCTTTTACGGTCCAAGCCCAAGTGGTTGAATGTGATGTTGGAGTTAGACGGAGTTCTATGTTCGATGGCCTCTGTGTCTACCCCAACGCCTGCAGAGTGCCTGTCTTTCCCGGATCCCAATAATCCTCCGGTGTTTTCCTCCACCGTCCCAACCTTAGTTGCCGGCAGGGTCGTCTACTGTCGTCCCGGGTTGACCGGGTTCCTTCGTTTACTAAATTTGTTTTGCCACATCCACGTCTGGAGTACCCTAGAGCCTAAGGTTGTCCATGGACTCTGCTCCTTTTTGTTCTCGAAGTCAGACGCTGCCCCTGGGCTTGTCTTGGCTTCCAACCAATGCGATAATCTGTTGTTGAAGAATTACGCATTCGCCAAGTACTCCGGCACGACTAATCCCATCCTCTTAAAATATCCTCGACGGCGGTTGTATCCTAAGAAGGGTGCCAATTTTAATGACGATAATTTGCTCATTGTGGATTCTAAGCCTGAGACTTGCATTGCGGTTCCCACAAAGAACACACTCTTCACTGTTCCGTGGAACCATTCCTGTCCGGAGGAGCCAAAGTCCGACTTATTAAAGAGGATAGGCGAGATATGTCTTTCCGTGCATTTGAACGGTCGTGAGAATTTTCCCGAGACTATGCACCATCGTAGACCCACGCATAATGAACTGTCAAAGGACTCAGAGTTGTATATGCTCTTGAGCCGTAATCTTCCATATTTGTGGAATCAGGACCGAATCAGTGGGAAGAATTTGCCTTAAATTCTTTTATCAGTGGTATTATTCTGGTTTTTACCCTAGAAAGCTTATGTTTATCGGTTGCTTAGATGGAGATATATTGTAGATCGATTGGTGAATCCACCCTCGACATACATGATTAAATGCGTTCTTATATTGTGTACCTTTTTCATTGCACTTAGTGTCTTGGACTCATTTTCTAAAATGGCTGTGTTTATAAACCAGGTTGCTGTTGTTGGACTTCAGCTCTCTCCACGTCCATCATGTGCTTTGCAAGCTAATCTTGTAATTGGTCCTTCAACGGTTTCAAAGGTTTCCATTACAAGTGACGACTACAGAACTTTCTCAGAACGAATGCGGGGACGACTAATCTACTGTGCTCCGGACGACGCGTCGGCTGTAGACTACACGAAGGAGGACATGGATAATGACGATGATGGTGTAGTAGACAGTCCCCCTATTGAGATTCAACCAATTATTGCAACCGGCAATGATCGAATCGGTGTGATGACCTCGGTTGCAGCGGCACCCCAAGGTGAAGCTGTATTACGCAACCCCGTCGTCGACGCCCGTGCCTATTTAGCTCGATTCGAGCTAAATAGTTCCTTGCCAAATACTCTAGCTCATTGCTCCTTATCTCTTGGGGCAAACACTCGCGTTCATCCAACACAATTTTTGTCCCAGACTCACCGTCTATTACGGAGACGTGCACCGAAGCGTTGTGAAAGTGGTGGGCTTATGGAGATGGACGAACCTGCCTTCTCTAAATACACACGTAGTGAGTACCCTGAATTCACTAAGAAAGATTCTTCTTGTGATACCTCCTCTCCGCCACATCGTAATTGGTAGATAATAGAATGCCTACCTGTTGGAGGTCTACAATTACACCAATAAATTGTATTTGTGCTTTCATATCAATAAAATTTTCTCTTGGGAGAGCATATTTCTTAGCTTGCATTATAAATTCTTTTCTATGATTGTCTTTTATATTGAGAAAATTCATCATTATCAGTAAAAACCTGGTGATTTGGTAACTAATCAGGTCAGGATCGATCTAAATGGAAGTCTCCCTAATTACCAAAATCAGTATATATTCCCATTATAACGAATTACGTGTTCACCCGGTTTTACTTTCCAAATAGCAGGTCACTCAAGCAATCATCCGGTTCTCTCCCTCTCCGTAGTCCAACGGTAACTCGCAATCCGAATTGCAATGAACAATATCCCACTGTTCAATTCACAAGATTTCGACGAACGTCCCGTTAATCTAAACCGGGTTTGCATACTTATTCCAGTGAGGACTCCCTCTACCGAATATTCCGTCCGGGTATCTACACCCTTAGCAACACTTGCAAAAGTGCCTAAGGAAACACCGTCCTCCAATGGCAAATACGTGGACCTTGTGCAACCCACGTTGGTTACGAGAAGGGATCCCATTGATTTAGGCCCAATTAGAAACCTCGGGCCGGGACTTTATGATTAGGAGGATGATGGTGAGTTTGGCACATGGCTTGGGAATCACCCCAAGGACCTTAATACCCCTAGGGTACAATCGGTGAATGTTATCACTACCGTGAGAGTAGTGGAAGACCCGATGGGCCCATGTTCCGGGGTAACAACCATGATCAATGAGATTGATTACGAGGTGGTTTACAACCTCGAAACAGATGGGACCCAAAGTCTAGGTTTTGAGGGGCTAATGGAAGAAGAGGAAATCCTCCCTCCTCCCCTTCACTTCCGCAAAACCTCCACTAACTTCGAGGTGGATTCCGAGTTACCCATTTACCCCACGGTACCAAGTGATTGGTACCAAGGGATTGTCCGGATTGCTGCTTTTAAGTTCTGCAACCATCAATTACTTCCACTCCGCAATTGATTTACACACCCGATGTGCTTCCTCACTCCCGCGCGCCCAAATTCCTACTTCCATTTTGAATTTCGAGCGTCCAGTTAGTGTTCCGGAGAGTAGGTTTTGCGAGAAACGACGTCCGGAGGGAGAGGAGAGTTCAGATGGGGAAGCAAAGGTTAGGAAGAAGCGCAAATACTGCCGCGCAATGCCGAGAAAGCGATCAGACTCGCCGTGGCGATTGAGGAAACCAATCCCGATCAAAACGGTGAAGCCGGATTTCCCGCAGAAGAAGAGGTATGAAGATGAGCTGCGGGAAGACCCCACCTGGATGGGCTGCGCGGGATTCCTCGATGTCCCTTGAGATTTCGTCGACCACAAGATAGTCGAAGAGCTAATCAGCAACTGTCAAGGCAGTAGTGCCGACGCTCCCTCGACCCTACTACCGCATTCCAAGCGAGGGTATTTTACACCCAATCCGACTTGCCATAGAGGAGGTTGAGCAGGACAATGGTTGTTCTCATCAATAGAGCAACTCGAACGGATCTTCCGGAAGGTAGCAAAGTTGCGAGCCAAAAGTGCGAAAGCCAAACGGAGGGCCCATGTCGCGACCCTAAATTACTCAAACTCTTTTTTTTCTTAGTAAGCCGTACTTGGTAGCGGAATCCCGGCTCACTTAGTTGGTAGCAACCGGCCACGACTTTGCTAACACTTGCATGTGCCCCACACACACAATGTTAGCACCATTCTAAGTCAAGGTGTCCAACCCACCTTGAATCCATAACTCATTACCGGATACTCATTACCCGGAACTCCCACCAACACATGGGCATGCCAACCCGGAACTCCCACCAACACATGGGCATGCCACTTGGTGGCACGGGGCGGCCTTCCACAAATGTCCAAGCTCCCAAGGGTGCTACTAATCACCCCCGGAGCTAACCGCCCTTATCCATTGTCCAACTTCTCACTAGTCCCCTTCCACTCTTGTTTCTCACCCATTCGGGACTTTGCCGGAAATCCTCCCGGAATCCGGCACTAGTCTTCCCGGGGACTAGTTTGGAGCGTGACTCTTTCCAACCCAATGTTGCGGGATGCTCAAGAGCATCCCACAATGCCCAAGGTGTAGGAGTGAGGCTACTTTTCCATGCCTCACCCTTTTGAGCCATTCTCGGTTACTCCCGGGAACGCGCACTACTTATCACGGGGACTAACTTGGAGAGGGACACTTCCCGACCCCATGTTTAGAGATGCTCCAAAGCACTCTCCATTTTCCACAAGGTGCGGGAGTGAGGCCCCATCCCAAGCCTCACCCCTTGGAGCCACCCCGGCTCCTCAAGGCACCATGTGCAAGTGAGGAGGGAGACCACCCCTCCTCATAGTACTCTCTGGAGTCTTCGGTAGCCCCCCCCCTCTTGTATTGAGGGGCCTTCCGTGAGACACTTTTGTTTTGGAAGACCACCCGTTTTTGCCTTAGTCTCAAAAACGGGCTGTAACTTCTCCTCGAAGGTAGACACTTTGAGTCCCGAAAGAGTGGCCATGGGCTCGGCAAGAGACAAGGTGAGGTGACCAAGGAGAGTGTCGAGCAAACAGCACGCAATGGCGTCGTGCTCGGGACAAACTTGGTCGTGTGCCTTACATGGTTGCAAACCTTGTTCAAGCACGCACCCATGGGTCCAAAAAACGCGGGATTTGGAGTTGTGAGTCATGAGATATGGCTCTCTAAAGGTTGGAGCGTGTTCCGGAACACTCCGAGACTCGGGAGTGTTGCCTTTCGGGACTCAATGTGTCTACCTTCGTGGAGGGCGGCCATGGGAATGTACATACCTTCTGTAGTGCTCAAGTGTGGCAGCGTTTTTGACCACAAAGTTGTGAATCCAATCACAAAGAGTGCGGGACATGGGGCGCTTTACTCCCTTTCTCTCCACCATTTTGTCGTGCATTGCCTGATCTTCATGTGCATCCCACACTCTTCGCGATGTACCGTCGTATCGATCCATATACTCGGAATAAAATCCAAGTGTTTCTTCCATAGAATATGCCTCTGCCATGGAACCTTCTAGCTTAGCAACATTACGCACGTAATCCTTAAGTGTCTTCATGTAACGCTCCATTGGGTACATCCAGCGGCTTTGAACTGGGCCGCATAGAAACAGCTCCTCCCTGAGATGCACAACCAAGTGCGTCATGATGACCATGGATCCTAGAGGGAACTCTCTCTGAATCATACAAAGTGTCACGGAAGCGTCTTCGACATACTCTTTCTCTTTAGATGCATCCACCACGCCACTGCACAAGCGTCTGAATACTCTGCTTACTCTCATAACACATAATCAGACTTCTGCATTCATTTCCACATTGCGCAGTGATAAGGGCAGCATCTGCATATTCAATACAACAGATAAAGAAACACGTCAAATGAAACGTGAGGGTACGTCATGCACTGTCATTAGAAACGTCATCTACCGTCACTACAAACGATAAGACAAATAATTTGAAACAATAAGTCATGTCATTGTAAACACTACATCATCAGAAATGCGATGGGACGTCACGTGAAACGTGCTGTAAGCTGTAACATAAAAGATGACTTTCCCGGAACTAAAATATTATTTGATTGCGTAGGATACTTGTTACACTACCAGACGCAGAAAATGGCACACCGTCACGCCACTTCAACACTTAACATTGTTGTGATAAGGAACTTCTCTTTAGTTTAACATGGACCTGGAAATCAGGAATACCTGCTGCATGAGGACGTGAAAGTCATGGGATTTCAAAAATCTTAGTCTTCCCTCTGAAACCCGTTTGTGAATTGCTCCAGCATAATTTTTGGGAAACTTCGTAGATCCTATGACAGCAAGCATGTCCGTCTTTGCTTGAGAAAGAAGGACATAAGGCTCATGCGGCATGAACAGCCGCCCGTTTCTTCCTTCTGTCTCTCTCAACCATAGATCAGACCTCACTCCCATATCTTTGTAGTCCAACCGTCCTCGGGGAAAATCTGTCTCTCCAAACAACGTCTTTATGATATTTTCACAAAGGTTTTACTCGCAGTGCATGACGTCAAGTGTGTGTCTGATAAGCAAGTCCTGCACCACAATCAACGAGCAGGTTTGAATTCTTCTCCTCCATATATCCAAAGATAACTCGAAACGTATACCCACCTGGAGATTAATTACAAATCGAAAACATTAATGAACAAGAATGAACGTTTGCAAACGTACAACGGTTATTGTATGTTTATTGTTTACAAAAGGAGTACAGAATAAAACGTGCAATCACGTTTTCCATTACGGTACATGACTTCACAACACATTTGTGATGACGGTATATCATGTTCTATCACGTCTCTTGTATTGATTTATCATGATTTCAATGACGTTGATTCACGTTACAGAAGATGTTATGGTACGTTACTTAGCGTTTCAGTTGACGCTGAATCGAGCTACCTGTTTATACTTAACGTTTATATGATAAATTTTATCAGTTCTACCCACTTGAACATGATTCTCTTAAGCGGTCTCTCATACATGTTTACCACAGTGCTCTAGATGTTTGTTGGGTTAAGGAAATAAGAAAAAAACCCCAATGAAAGGTTAATTACAACAATTGAGAGCAGTCACCTTCCAATACGGAAGACCAAAAAGTATTGAAAGCCTCTTCACTCCGTGCGTCCTCACAGGATCGTTTGGTCCTTCTGCCCTTCCTCCGGATGCAAGGTATAAGTGTCGTAACGTGCTTTCCCGATTCGTGCCCGGATAACCCTTTTTCACGGTAAAAGAGGTTTCCTAAACAAGAACCCGAGTATTCGTTCCACGGAGATCCTGTGAAGTGCAAACGCAACAGTTTCCACCAGTTAGCTAACCCGGATTTGTGCTATCCGGGTTCTATCCTATCCCCTCTGTGCCCTATATCCTGTCCTGGAAGAGCTGCCCGGACAGGAGAGGAGAGGGTGTTTAGTCTTTGTGGTTTAATTTAGCCTCTGTATTCACCTCAGAGGGATTTTCCCGGACTTAGATAAGTGGGGGGATTAGGCCACTTCTCCCGTTGATTAACGTGACCGGAAAGGTCACCGAGACTCTCTCTCTCCTTACCCTGTTAGGAACTTCCCTTATACCTCCCTCTACGCCTGGACTCTAAATCCACACGCATGTCACAAAGGTTGGTATCCGGTTCTCCTATGGTCCGGTTATCACAACTTACTACCCGGGTTAGTAGATCCCGGGTTACTGGACTGGGGGATGGTGCGACTGGCCCGGAGTTCACCGCTATCACCTACAGACAAACCTGCCTACCCGGACTTCAGCGATCTAGGGGGACTCAACCGATGGTGTTCTCGGGAGTCGGTTGAGCGGCCGGAATCCCTTCCTGGCCGCTGTAATCCCAGACGCTACACGGACAGACCGGACCGAACCCTAAGTGGCAAGTGCCGTTCGCTAGCCGCACTCCTCCCCTGTCAGCTTCTCTACCTCCCGTACTACTCTCCGTTCAAGGACGGAACCGCTCTCTCTCTTGCCCGGATAGCAAGGGTCCTCTGAACTCTGCAAACACCCCGACCCAGCAGACAAGACAGGAAAAGGAGAAGGACACACAATCAGACACACACGCACACACACGAGGGAGATGAGAAAGAGGCGTGCTTGCACCGGATTAGGTATTGCGAGAATCACAAAAAGACCCCGAGGAGTATCCTCCCCTCGGCTAAGTAGCGGATCCTCCCCGGCATCCCGAGAGGACAAAACCCCGTGCCAGGGAATCTTTCTAAATCTAGCCTCGACACTCTAGCGCCGTCATTCTCCCTACGCCATAAAGGCACCGAAATCCAACCCTATCTTGGCCACCGCATCCGCCCTCAATCGACTCGGCCTTGGTTCTTCCCCGTCCCGCCCATCCTACTTCGCAGCCTCGGAAGCCTCGGCGATCTCGGTAGTCGCGACCTTCCGTGCTCCCAACCCGGGTTGGGAAGTGACCTCCTCCTCCTCGTTCCCCGTCTTACGGAGCGCTGAGCAAGATCCTCACTCCCAAGGATCTCGGTGTCTCCCGAGGAAGGCATCGGGGCCGAGGTGTCCGGGAGGGCCTCCCGATCTCCGGGACCTCGATCAAGTCCTCGTGGATGAGGGGATGATCTCCGCGGGCGTGCCTTCTCGGGGGGGGCCCCGAGATCGAGATGGCTCCAATGGGACGACCCGGATCCGGGCGGGGGTGCCTCTGCAGCATCTCTATGCCCGATCCGGGTTGCCGGTGCCGGCTTCCCTTTCCGGTCTGGTTGGATCGTGGCCTCTCCGCAGCAGGTTAGGACTCTGGCTGTCGGGGTCCACGGTCCGTCCGGGAAATGGGAGAGGGATTTCTTACCCAGTATCCTCCTCTGCTGTTCGGGATACCTCCTCCCCTGCCCGGGGAACTGCCTCGACTACCCGGGTTGCCTCTGCCTCGACTACCCGGGGAGCCTCTACCTCGACTACCCGGGGAGCCTCTACCTCGGTGCTCTCCTGTAAGTCGCTGCTGAGGGGATGTGAAGTCCCTGTCTCCTTCGGGGTCTTCTCCGGGCTCAGGCTCGTGGGCGGAACCGGTTCCTCCATTACCGCGGGTGCGGTGGGCTCCTCCTCCTCGGCCCTGACATCCTCGATCACTTCGGGGTCGCCCTGGATGGGATTATCCTCGGGGAGGAGTGGCAGTGCGCTTGCCCCGGCCGGAACCTTCTCCGGGCTGCGGACGGGCGGAGGAATGGGCTCCTCCATAGCTGCGGGGTCGGCAGACCCCTCTTCCTCTCGCCGGACACCTCCACAGACTCGGATGCCCCCGGGTAGGAGGGTTTTCAACGCCTCCGGTGGGGTGCTTCTCCGGGAAAAGCCTTAGCCATTTCCCCAATGAGGGTCCTCATCTCTCTGGAGGGCTCCTCCATCCTCTCTCGCGGCCTTCTTCATGTACGCCGCCGCCGGTTGTCCCCCCGCCCGACCCGTTCGTGGCTACCGACCGCCGCCGCCTTCCCCCGTTGAGGTATACCCGGTTGAGGCGGCCCTTTTCCCGGTAGGAGTCAACCCACAAGAGCCGCTACGCGTTATCCGGGTCCGCAGCGGGCCGACCTGATACGACTAGGCGATCCTGGCTCGAGAACAGGAGATACAAAGCAAAAGAAAATTCAAAAAGGTAGTGCTACCCTACCCTGTCCACTAAGCCTAAGGATGCTCCTGGGTGGGCAGGTTCCTGGCCGAGCTAACCTTACCCGGTCATTACCCGGGTAGGCCAGGATATGGGCGTTTATTTCTCCTAATTAGCTATGACTAACCGCTATCCGGACTTACGTGGGGCAAAAACGAAAAAATGAGGTTTGACAATAAGTCCCTATCTTGTGCAAACTGGCAAACATCTTCACCACTCATCCTGGAAATGGAAGCCTCTAATTCTGGAAGCCCGTTGATGCGTTGGTCTTGACGAAAAGGATGGTTCCGTGGAAGACGTTGCCGTGCACCTACATATACAACTTTGTCCTTCTTCGGGCCTCTGGCGCTTCTAGAAACTATGTTTGGACCGCATACGGGGCAGGCTTTGTATCCTTTTGTTTGTTGTCCTGAAATCAAACCATAAGCTAGAAAATCAGAAATCGTCCACAAAAGGATTCCACAAAGAGTAAATCTTCTTTCCACGCCTTCAACTGAAGCATCTACAGCTTCAACTCCAACCCATAGCTCCTGTAATTCTTCCACCAATGGCGCAATGTAAAAATCAATGTTCTTGTCTGTTGGTGACTCTTTCCCACAAATTAAAATGCCCATCACTATGAAAAAGCGTTTTGTAACCAGCCATGGTGGGAGGTTGTACATAAGCAATAAAATAGGCCACGTGAGTGTGAAGTACTCTGAACCGAGAAAGGATTAAGGCCATCCATTGACAATGCCATGCGCACGTTCCGATTTTCTGCCTTGAATGTGGGGTCTATGACATTGACATGTTTCCAAGCTGGACTGTCCATGACGGTCTTCATGACGCATTCCCCATTGTCATTCACGCTAATCTCCCGTTCCGAATGCCATTTCATCAGCTTAGCAATTTTAGGCGAGCTGTACATACGCCTCAATCTTGGAATGAGAGGAAAGTGTCTCACAACCTTCATAGGTGCAATTTTTGTACCTTCTTTGTATCTTCTTTTGCCACAGATGGGACAGGATTCTAGATCCGCATGATCTCCTCGAAATAGGAAACATCCTGATGGACACGCATGTATCACATTGTATGCGAATCCAAGTGCTTGCAGCATCGTCTTTGCTCTGTACAACGTTGTTGGCAACACATTTCCTTTTGGTAGCAGCTCGAAGGATAGATACTGAAGTAGCTCATTTACGAAGTCGTTGCTGACCCCATGCGTGGTACACAATGTCATCAATACAACCACTACTGAAATGAGGCTAACTGAACTACCTGGATAGACTGAGTGTGAGGCCTTTGCATACAGTAACTCCAAAGCGGGAATTGTACAATCTGGTAACTCGGAGTCCTGTACTTCAACTTCTTACATATTCCCACAATCCTCTCTCATCTGTTGTAACTCTTCCGCGGTTCGAAGTGCGTCCTCAAACTGTTTCTGAACGTTGTGGTGTCCTTCTGCTTCACAGTGTGTGTCGTCGGGGGGAAATTCCACGAATTCTTCTTCCAAAACGTTGTCGTTGTCTGTCGTCTACTCCTCGTCACTGTAGTACCATGCTCCATTCTCCGGGTACCCCCCTGGAGGATCCCCTCCAATCATGGAGCGGTTGAGAAATTGGTCTCGTCCATAAGCTGTGAGATGTCTTGTAATAGCCCGCGTAGGCAAACGTCGGCCTCCATGACAGTACCTGCATGGGCATGACCACTTTGTTATAGGGAAATCCCTAGTTGCAGCAAATTGAACTTCATGTCAAAGGATAATTTCGTCCCTGGACCTCTATTTGCGTCTTGATGCCATACTGCACGCATTGCAAACTTACATTAGAATTTTGTACGCTGAAATTACTGATGTTCATATGCGTCTCATTAGACGTTACATATTATTATAGATTACAGTGCAACACGTTTAACATGACAGGGGGGCACGTTTCCAATGACACTACATAACGTTCTATCACCGTAAAATACGTAGCTTACTTTAATGGGAGCTCAGCATTGGTAATGCTGATACTTCCTATGATTCTAATCTTTCTAACATTTTGCACGGTTACAGCAAGGTGTTACAAAGGCTTCGAGAAGATTTTGTTAAACGATACATGTCGTGAAGCTGCTACATAACTTTTTGAATCCTCCAGCCAAAGTACAGAGACACTAAACGCCATCGATTGAAAAGTGGTAGTAGATAAAAACATTCCAACCGGGTAAGGTGGGGCACTTACTGCAAGTAAACCTCGGGGTGCCTAACTTCGCACAGTAGCTTCTTCACTATCCTCTAGTTTTCTGAAGCATACATACGAACCATTTGAGTTCAATAACTTTCAGAAAAATGATATGCCAAGTGACATTATAGCGTCCGAAGCTTAATTCTAATTTATATTAGATGTAAATTGAAAAGAGTAGCAAATAAGCTGACCTGAAACCTCACTTATTGCCGATCCAAAGACACGATCAAAAAGCTCTCACAACCAAAATGATTCAAAGGGAAAGACACATACAAGGCTAAAATCTGAAGAGCGGCAGTTTCATCTCCATGCACAACGTCACCACCACCTGCAAGTGAACAACGCAGTCAATTAAAGCTCAAATGTATGATACAGAAGTTCAATATTATTGTATACTGCGAGATTGCAAGATTGCAGAGTTATAACATTAATGCTCATGATAGTTGAATGGTCAGAATTGAAGACTTAGAAATGAGCCGCCGAGGCCAAAACCGACAAAAGTTTGGGAGAGGAGAAGAAACCAATAATACGGCAACCATGCACTGCGATAAACATCACATAACATTCAATACAAAGCGACAGTATTCATCGACTCCATGGGCAGGTTTCTATGTACTAAGAATTTGAAGTACAAAGGATGGGATATGGAGTAATGAACGATTATTCATAGTTTGAACATCCTCATATTTAACATGAGAAGTTCCACATATTTAACATGAGAAGTTCCGCATATTTAACATGAGAAGTTGGTATAGCGATGATTTGTTTGAGAATCCGGAGACTTGCCTCAAGAGACCGAAGAAAAAAGTGAAGATGGCAGTTGCGAGGAAACCAAGTCTATGTCCTTTCAAGTCAGATACAAAGCCCCAGACATACGAGCCTCTGCACAACAACAAGCAATCGATTTATTTCAATGAAAGTCGAAAACAAAGTAGCAAAACAAAACGTTCAAAAGTGGTAAAATCTTACAAGCAAAGTCCAAGAAAAACTGCACTTGAAATAGCTCCTTCCTTGAAGATGACAACCCCCACAACGAGCCTGTCAAAATTCCAAAAAAACGTTTAGTGGCATGCAAGCAACTCAATCGACCATACTTTCCAGAATGATTCAGAACAAATGACGTGCACTGGCATTTCCAAAAACGTGTATGTGTAGAAGATGACGTTTGAGGCCGTCATATTTTACGGTACACTGTCTTCCATATGACTTTACATGACATGAGATCCCGTCAAAAATGACGCGACATTGCGTTTTATTTGATGGTTCTTGTGGTTTGGAAGACGGTAACTACAATTTCATTAATACACTTTCCCAACGTGACATCATGCAGTCAGGGGATATTTCTCATGCTGGATTATCTTTGTGTGAAGCATCCATGCACCACTACTATACATGGAGATAAGAGTGTGGTTTGAATTATGGAGCATTGAGAAAAATGAGCCCAAATTATTTAGTTCTCTTCTGCTCGCTAAGAGAGGCCTCTCTATTTTTGATGTGATTTCACTTCTGACTAATCCAAGGTTGTGGAAATGTCCTATGACCACATTGGGAGCCTCCCCTATACAACACACTTGGCCCCATCCTCTTGAACTATTACTAACAAAACCTCTCCGTGATCACCATGAATAACAAGTAGTAGCTTCTAATTACATAATCTCTTTAACTAATATATTTCTCTTAGAATAAAAATGTATGAGGTATGCTGGAAGCTAGACATAGTCAATGTCCTTAGACTGTTCATGTGTAGTAGTTTTATCGGCCACATGGTTCTATAGGATTTTGGAAGTACTGCTTCTTTTAAAATATTGGTCCTCAAAACTAGGATATGCAATAGTTTTATTTGACGTTACATGACGTCATATACTGTTATGATTGACGCGACATCGCGTTCAATTTGACGGTACGTGACGTGAAATGATGGGAAATTGCTTTTCAGATGACGTGCTATTGCGTCATAAATGACGGAAATTGTGTTTTATTTTATGGTTTATGTCGTTTCGGAAGACATCAAATAACACTTAGCTTCTTAGAAATAGCGTTGGACCAAATTCAGTACAGGTTTCGAAAGAACGTATTAAGGTGCCTTTGCCGCTTTTTAATATTTGACATTACTTTTTCTACAGCAAGAAGGACATGAAATCATACAAATAACAGAGAGTACATGATAGCATGTTTTTTACTCTAGTATTGCAAGGGCGATTGAGAAAAGTAACGGTAACGGGTCAGACGTACCTGGTCACCGCCACATGATGGAATAGCTACGGGTTTAGGGGTCACTACTCCACCTCACTGATGGGTGCCAGATTTCCCACTCAGTACTCGGATCATGGGAGATATGGACGCGGCGGCTGTTAAACCTCAATATGAGCTTCTTCGTGATGACATTGTGGAGAGAAATAGAAGTGAGATTGCGCAGCGTTTGAAAGAGGCAGGATTTGAGGAGGACTTCAGCAATTTGTTGTTTGAAACTTCGCGTACGGCTTCATCGATAAAATCCTCCACTGCTGCACCAGTCAACAGAGATAGGAGGAAAAGGCGATCGGCGTCACACGAATTAGATTTCATGCCAAGGCGAAGCACACGGCAGACACAAAGGCGAGCGTATTACGAGCCCGAAGAAGCTTTCCAACCTACTGGAAACGCCAAAGTTTACGTAAGCGATTCTGGCGGCTATTTTAGTCGTTTTTTTTTTTCAAAAACTTCCAGGTGTATTGAGTTTGCGTGTAGAGGTAAACCATTAAACAGCCGCCATAGTTTGTCGAACTGATTAGTACTTCTCCACATCTAGGGTATCGATCTGATTTGCTTTTATGTCACATGGCCTCGGTTTCTGTGAACTATTTCCCACAAACTAGCTTTTCTTTGGTTTAGGGTTTAGTTTTGCTGTCAACCTTGAACCGTTAGTGACGTAGCATCAACGTCCAAACTAGAGACTGTAAACTTTTGATTACCTTCACCGTGTTTGGATTTGGCGAGGTTCATAACACTAGACGCACTTGTCGCTTCATGGTAACAGAAACTCCGTCTACGAGAGGAATTATTTCACAACTGGCCGCAACGAGTTTCAAAGTTACAGGTAAGAAGAAACTTGACATCACTGCGAGCGCTTCGAGCAGCACTGCCAGAAGAAGGCTTTACCGATTTTGAGATGGAGGACTGGGATGATGACGTGAACAAGTCCCAAAAGAAGCGAAAGAACACAGAGCGTGGAGTGGACACAAATTGGATGGACCTACAGGCGCCCCCAAGCCCTAAACATCGGAAACACTCCCACAGCGCAGGTGGCACGGCTTCACCACCACCTCAACGTCGTAAACCTGCAGGTAAGTTTTGCAATCCCTAATCATCTAGAATTAAAAATAATGTATTGCCTGCTTACTTTGTTAATACCTTTCCAACAAGGCGAAAGAACACAGAGCGCCGAGTGGACACAAACTGGATGGACCTACAGGCGCCACCAAGCCCTAAACATCGAAAACACTCCTACAGCGCAGGTGGCACGGCTTCACCACCACCTCAACGTCATAAACCTGCAGGTAAGTTTCTCTGGATGAATATGCACATAAGGATTGCCGATAATCCACGTCTTGCTAAATAGCCATGAATGATAACAATGACGGTGCACATTTAAAGGAGATTAAACACTTCTAGTGGACTGGTCCTCTAAATTTGGGTGGAACAAGACAATAACCTGATGATTGTTAAATAGTATATACCATCCACACTAGCAGAATCCACCCAACAGTCAAGCATAAGTAAGGGTAAGCATCTACGTCCAATGCTAAATGGAGAGTGGAGTCGGTGATAGACAGGCCTCGAGATTCGCAAAAGTGGCAGATGTCTGCATTATCGATGATTACTTCGCCTGTTGGGTGGGATTGATGTATGTTACTGCATCACATCTGTGTCTGTTCGATGTCGGTGGGCATAAGTGTGAATGCTCGAGTCTTGAAAAATTAAATTGATTGCTTGTGCACAATGAATCATGCTGGCCTTTCGACACGCACAGAATGTGTGATGTTTGGAAAGTTTTGAAGGAGTAGTAAGCCTCCAGTTATCAAGCCCTGTTCGGAAACGACAACTTTGGGAGAAGTTACAAAGCTTTGCAATCCCTAATCATGCTGATAAGTTATTCTGAAGAACATGTATCCTCATTTGAACAATTCATAACATTAAATGAAACGTGACTTAACGTCAATTCTAATGTGTCGTGTGATCCAGGAAGTTTAGTACACGAGATTTATTGTACAGTGTTGGTTGTGCATGTACCATGATACTGCAAACTTTGTAGTAGTTAACATGTATTCTATAATAACCTGCAGGGGTTGTGAAGAAGATACCGACTCTACTTGCGAGACGTTCACTCGAGAACAACGAAGACCTGACGCCACCATCTCGCGCCGGTGACACTGACACCTCTTCGGGGAAGGCCATGCAGTCCTGTAAAGGAAAGGGACCAGCAAGGACTGGGCCTGTGACTAAGATGCGCGGCTCACAGGGGGCTAACCCCTTTTCTTCCTCTTTCGAACATGCAGAAGATGCAGATGAAGAAGAATTTGAATTTGAATACATAGACGAGGAAGATGATAGAGGAGAATCCGACGAAGAGGATGTCCAAGTCAAAGATCCATGCAATGAGCCGATGCGTATACGACTGGATCGACACGGCGTGCCTATTGGCAGTCACGACCCATTACTCGACAAGGAGCTTCAGAAATTTTCGAGGCGATTAGATCCAACAGTTGATCCGTGCTGGATCGGGGAGACGGACGCAGCCAAAAAGGCCTTCATTAAAAGGGTAAGGTTAGAATTTCAATTCTATGGTGATACGACTGAACTGAGTGAGAGTTGGATCAAAGCCAAGATGTCGAGGTGCATTACGCGGGTGAAGTACCAGCTGAATAAGCTAATCAAGGAGGGAGGTGTGAAGCCCGCGGACATTGCTGTGGATCATTGGAATAAATTGTTGGAACTCCAAGACGACCCAATAGTGCAAGAGAAATCAAGAATGATGTCCAGTATTTTGTTTGGGAGGCCGGCCAAGAGTGGTAAAGCCTGGACACAATCTATGGACGCGATGTCAACGCTGGTAAGTTCATTGACGGAAAGTTATACCTGTTACCTTTGACGTTGATCCTACATTTCGAAAGACGTATGATCGTGTTTCCACATGTTTACTATGAGAGAAATTTGTGTCTCTTGACGATTTAATGAACATGGTCTTCTGTCGATATAAACGCGTATGAACGGCTCAATGTTAGCATTGACGCCAAATAATGAACAGTCAATTTTGTGTTTATTTCTAAAGAAATGCCATTGTGTGCTAAATGAATGCAATGTGGGACTCGTACGCAGAGTATAAATCTTGGAAGGAAGCCAACTGAAGCTGAAATTGCAGCTGAGGTTAAGGCTATGAAGAGACGTGAGAGAGAAGAACGCATTGCAGCATCCAAGCCCAATGCAGTCGAAGGTCCTGATCGAGGCTGGACACGATTGAAGCGCTGGTTGCATCGCAAGACATGAGGTTGAAGAAGGTGGAGGACCTTGTCACCGACTTATGTAAACGATTCGACGCTAGGTTCGGGCCCTCCACATCTGTAATGCCACAAGATCCTGAACAGAAGGGCATGAAGAAGTCTTCATCCAGAGTGAAGCCAAAGTGTGACTCTCAGAAAGCAAAACAACAAGTCACCACAGCAGAGAAGGAAGACACACCAGATGTAGCCATAGAGACCGAGGAGTCATTACCACTAGCAAAGGAGCCCAACGAGGCAGCAAAAGATGACATGGAGGCATATGAGGCTTTAGAAGAAGCAGGCATGGAGCTTGCAGTCGGATTGGAAGAGGCGGAAGATGCCACGGCAGGCAAAGATGCCCCAAATGCACCCATGGAGACAGAGGTTGAGGAGGACAAGCATGCACAAGTAGTCGATGCAACCGGCGGAACAGACGAAGCAGTGGACGCCTTCGATGGCCATAAGGTCACCTTTGAAACAGCTGACGAGCTACAGGTTGTCGAGACGATGGCAAAGCTGTCGGCTGAGAAGAGCGCTCACGATGACGTATGAGATACATTCTTTTTTGACATGACTGTTCATTGATTGTATTAGCATTGTCACTAACTTGGTGTGAAAAAGATGGATATGTTGCCGCAGTTTATTTACAACACGTTGTTGAAGAAGTTACAACACGTTTCATGTGACGTCCCGTCATGTTTCCATTGACGTAACTTATTGTTTACATTGACACGACGTCGTGTTTAAATTGACTTCTATTATCATTTGCAATGACAATAGTTGACGTTTTGAATGACGCTACATAACATAACCTCACGTTTCATGTGACGTATATCCTTCTGTCATGTACTGAATTGCACCAATTTTGCGTCATGTGTTTCTTGTATTGCAGGGTGAGTTTGCAAAAGAAATGGAGGTCTAGTTGCTCAGTAAACCTCGTGACGATGCCTCCACCGAAGTTGTTGGAACTGCATTGCTACATGGAATGCCCGGAGACTTACACCATTGCGTTCCATTAGAAGATGACGAATTCTCTGTCCAGGTGAAGGAGAGTCTCATAGACGAGCACGAACTTCAGTTTCCAGTATCAGATGAAAATCTGTTCACTTTGAGCCAGGCCATAGGTTGGATCATTCGATGGCTTGCTACAGACTTAAGACGTCTCTCTTCGGAAGTCCAGCGAGCACCGGGGCCAGTGGGGGCCACTATTAATGAAACAGATGCCGCTTGCGACACCAACGCTCCTGCTGCGACAACACGTGAGGGGAGGGCAACAACACGAGCTGGTGCGAAGAAAGGCAAATCTCCAGAGAAGCAGAAGTCCAAATCTCCTATCAAGAAGAAGACAAAGGAGGATAAGAAGAAGTCGAAGAAAGTGGCATTCAACCCTGCAGCAGAGGTTAACACTCTCAATACATTTATTTTGTACGATTGATGTGATTTGACGTGATTTCATGCGGTTGAACATGTATGCCACCCTCGAAGAAGGTGTACATTGAGGGCGTTACAAAATCAAGGGCGGTGTATTCTAATATGCAGGGGCGGCTTTTGAGTCCAAGGTCTCTCCCTCTCCAAGCACGCATCGAACAAAATAATAGATCCCATATCAAGGCGGTGGCACAGGCCAATAAAATCCTCTACCCTGATGATGACTCAATTGTGTATACAGGAAGAAGTTGGGGCTTTGGAGAATTTGCCGGATCAGAAGGCGGTAGCGTCCGAGAAAAACTTGAAACGGGTAAGAGCTCCATTCCTAGTAAACCCTTCAGTTGGGTTGTTTGCTTTTTTGCTATAAACTCACTGATGCCTTCATCACGTTCATGTGTAGACAAAGAAGACTACGACTACGTGAGCGTCTACGACTTAGGCCTCCTGACGCCTGTAAATGCCAACTGCTTCTCAAGGCAGCCCTAAACCACGCTCACTGAATTGGAGTCCAAGAATCGGCATAATGGTTTTTTGATGTTAAATAGCGAATTTTTGAACGTGACGTGCACGTATGCATAGGACTTTATGATGCGTTTACTTGTGTGTTAGAACAGGTTTTTTTTTTGTCGTAGAAGACGTTATAACGCATATATTTCTGTTTTAATTGACGTTTTTTATACGTTTTGCATGACGTTTTCTCCGGTTACTAAACGTCACCCTTCTCATTCCATGCAATTTGTTTCCGCTTTTATGGCCATGACGTTTGCGTCCCAATTAACATCACTTCGCGTTTCAGTAAACTTGGGAAATCAATAAAACCGTTACATTAAACGTCCTAAACGTCTATACAGACGTCAAACATTGCATTAAAATCAACGTTGTCTACGTTACAATATTAGTCCTATGTGTTAAATATAACGTCGAACATGATACAAAAAATGTGCACAGACGTTATAAGTAATAAAGAATACGTTAAAAGAAACGTTATGCACGTTTAACATCAACGTTTGTACACGTTAACATAAACCTTTGTACACGTTAACATAAACCTTCCAAACTACCGTCATTAAAAACGTTACATGTTTACTTAAACGTCCCATTTGACAGTGCAAAATCAATCACCATGCCACGTGTCACCATCTGAACCATCCAAAACCAAAATGCCACGTCAGAATTACTTGCCACATAAGCAAATTTTTCATCCATTACATGGACGGATCCTTGTCCACGTATTATCTGACGTGGAATGTGAAATATCCACCTCAGCGCCTACGTGGAATAAAAAACTTAAGAAAATGCCAACGTGTCAAGTAAGTAACTCCAAGCATTTACTGACCCAGGTAACTTTTTGGTGTCAACTCAAACGTACATAAACGTGGTTTAACGTGTTGTGTTTTCTAGATAACAGAGACGTTAAAAACCGCGTTTAAGCAAAAACCCTTGGTGACACATATGTCACTTTTCAGTGTCCAAAAAATCTGCGTTAAACCGCGTTAAACCGCGTCGCTTTTGACAATGCCCTGTACTAGTGACACCACGCCGGTTTCCACCCAACACTAACCCAGGCCAAGGGGGTGATTCCGCCTACATGAGGGACACGACACCCAAGGTTGTCATACCGGGCGGGCACGCAGCCCGCCCGTCCGTCCGCCTTGTCCGTCCGATTGAGTTGTGGCTCGCCCGATACGGTCAAACGGCTGTTGACTTTTAGTTTAGGTAAAAGAACGATGACGTGGCAAGGGTTTAGGTGAAAACTAAACTACTTGGCCGCCGCGTACGGGCCGCGTGGAACGCCACACACGCTTTTTACTGCAAAGTTTGTTACCCACGAAAAATTACACACCCCCTACAATCAAGGTGGGCGGGCACGCCTGTCCGTCCGAGACAACTCGTACGCCCGTTCTGCCCGCCCGATTACCTCAACACGCCCGATATGACAACCTTGACGACACCCCTATTTGTTGGATTTGATTTCCTCCCGGTGGTTTAGGGGGTGTTGGCCGGCTATGTAGTGGGACATATGGGCCATGACTAGGCGAGACTTGACAAAATTGGAGGCTACGGCCATATTGTCGGCAATTTGTGCACCAAATATTAGGCGGGTGAATCTTGGTTTCACTTGGAGGTGGCGGAGAATTTATGCTCTTTGAATTGATGGCCATGGTCAATTGGTCCCCTCGGGACTTGATGGTATTCATCATATCCACCTTGACGTCGTCATTGGCTTTCTTAAACCACTCTTCCAATTCCGCCAACCGATCCACTTTAGTGGATTCCGGTTGGGGGTGCCATTGAAGTTGAGGAGCTGGTGGCCTTGAATCAAGGAGATTGGGTTGAACGTAACCGGAGGCATAAGGTACCAAAGGCTTAGATGACTCCCCCGGAGTTTGGCCTTCCCTTTGAGGGGGTGTGTAGTGAGTAGGGATGAAAGGAGGAACGGGAACCACCAATTGAGCCCACATCCCGTTATTTTCTTTTTCTATGCTCTCAACATGGCGGACATCGGTTTGGGCTTAACCAACTGTTTGGGACATGGAGTTCAACATATCCCAAATAGTGGATTGTTTGTTGAATCCTTAGATGAAATAGTACCAGATGGTGTCATCGGTTAGGTGGTTGTCCACAAACTCGGTTACTACCGTATTAGACCGGCGTATATATTCCGTGATCCCCTTGCTTGGCCCTTGCCTCATCTCTGTGAGCGCTACCAAGGCATTTTGTTGCCCGTTTTCGGGCTTAAATTGTCTCAAAAAAGCCGTTTGCATGGTTGGCCAATCCCCAAACGTTTGGGGGGCGTGTAAGCGGTACCATTCATATGCCGCCCCTTCTAACGTGGTGGAAAACCATACCAACCAATAGGTCTCATTGGGATTGACATTGGTCATGAGGACCTCAATGTACATTTGAATATGGCTGGAGGGGTCTTCATGTCTCGCGACCCTAATTACTCCAACTCATTTCTTTCTTAGTGAGCCTTACTTGGTAGCAGAATCCCGGCTCACTTAGTTGGTAGCAACCGGCCACGACTTTGTTAACACTTGCATGTGCCCACACACACAATGTTAGCACCATTCTAAGTCAAGGTGTCCAACCCACTTTGACTCCATAACTCATTACCGGATACTCATTACCCCGAACTCCCACCAACACATGGGCATGCCAACCCGGAACTCCCACCAACACATGAGCATGCCACTTGGTGGCACGGGGCGGCCTTCCACAAATGTCCAAGCTCCCAAGGGTGCTACTAATCACCCCCGGAGCTAACCGTCCTTATCCATTGTCCAACTTCCCACTAGTCCCCCTTCCACTCTTGTCTCTCACTTCATTCGAGACATTGCCGGAAACCCTCCGGAAATCCGGCACTAGTTTTCCCGGGGACTAGTTTGGAGCGGTACTCTTTCCAACCCAATGTTGCAGAATGCTCAAGAGCATCCCACAATGCTCGAGGTGTGGGAGTGAGGCTTCATTTCCATGCCTCACCCTTTTGAGCCATTCCCGGTTACTCCCGGGAACCGGCACTACTTATCACGGGGACTAACTTGAAGAAGGACACTTCCCAACCCCATGTTTAGAGATGCTCCAAAGCACTCTCCATTTTCCACAAGGTGCGGGAGTGAGGCCCCATCCCACGCCTCACCCCGACTCCACAAGGCACCATGTGCAAGTGAGGAGGGGGACCACCCCTCCTCATAGTACTCTCTGGAGTCTTCGGTAGGCCCCCCCCCTCTTGTGTTGAGGGGCCTTCCGTGACACACTTTCTTTTTGGAAGACGACCCATTTTTGCCTTAGTCTCAAAAACGGGCCGTGACTTCTCCTCGGGCTAGCTCCTAGCTGAGGTATCCAAATGGGACGTGCGAGCCCATTTTCGACATTTACTCTTTGAGTTGATATCGATTGACTACCTACTTGCCTCAATCAGATCTGTCCCGAGGGAGATATGCCCCTGTGAACATTCGGTGTCCCGGGAGGCAACATTCCCGAGTCCCGAAGTCCCGACCACTTTGAGGAGCCATATCTCCTAAAGTATTGCTTTGCTCATCATGAGCCTTAGCAACCTAGAAAGCCCTTGTCATTAGCTTTCCAGCAATATGCAATATGCCGCCCTCCACGAGGGTCGACACATTGAGTCCCGAAAGGCAACACTCTCGAGTCCCGGAGTGTCCCGGAACACGCTCCAACCTTTGGAGAGCCATATTTCATGACTCACAACTCCAAATCGCACGTTCTTTGGACCCATGGGTGCGTGCTTGAACAAGGTTTGCAACCATGTAAGGCAAACCACCAAGTTCGTCCCGAGCACGACGCTATTGTGTGTTGTTTGCTCGGGACTCTCCTTGGTCACTTCACCTTGTCTTTTGCCAAGCCCGGGGCATCAATCCCGGGGTCCTCTCGGCTCACCACGGTGTTTGGGCATCCTTTGGAAAGGGATGTGACATCATGGGTCATCCCGGAAAACCTTGGAAGGTGCACAAGCATACTCCGCAGTACTAGGCCTATGGATATCACAATGGGGAGCCCTCTAGGAGTCATCATCGCATCTACCGGGATGGCCGGTTGCGCCATGGATATAAGAATAATCAGAACAATTGGGGCTTCCAAAATAGTAGGGGTTCTTAACTCTAAAGTCTCACCCTCCAAGTCCTTGAGTTGGACTTCTTCCAATTGACTATATCTACCTTGGGTGCTCTTATGCGGCGATGAATTACGGTATGAGGTTTCCGATCAGAGGGTTACCATTGGGATTCAATCCCTTGGTCATCATCAGGTTTAACCCTAGAGGGTCCGATGTCAACACCAATCCAATCAATGGGGATTCAACCCAGGTAGTTCCAATGATTGGGGGAAAGTAAACCCAATACTAACTAGTGGGTAACAAACGCAGTATAAGATCTAGTACTAATCGATTGGAACCACCTGTTGGCCACGAAGATAACTTCTAAGTGTGGATTCTTATCCCGCTTAAATAAATGTGGTCACTAGGTGAAGGTAGACCGTTAACATGCATGGTGAAAATCCCAATAATCACATGTCCCGTAACAACCCTTCTCCAAGAGTTCCCAAACGAGAAGGGAGAAGATCGGCAGCCTTGTACCCCTCCCAACTATAAGCTGGATCTCTTCTAGGTCACCATGCACATACTGCTGTAGCGGGGGAAGGCAAAAAGCCTTTAGCCCACGGTGCCTTCAAGTTTGGTAAGCATGAAAGAGCAAGGTGGTCATTGATACTGGTTAGTGCATCCTAGTACCAAGTCGGGCTAACCCACACGCCCTCATTCTTCTACTCACACTTTCCTCATGGGCAAGGAGTGATGGTAATGAATAGATGTGATTTTAAGTATGCAAAAGTCACAAGTAACCTAACCGATTTAACACGTACCAAGCCCCCTAAGTTCTTTACCTCTTAGTCTAATCGGTATGAATTACGAGGCCTAAAAAACACCGAGAACTTACTAAGCTAGAGTCCAAGCTAATCAAGCAACCGGGACCTCTAAAGACCCTACCACAACCATGGAAAAAAACCGGACAACATAGGAAAACCTTTAATTAGGCTTGGTGAATTAAATTTTAACACAGGTTTTTTACTACAAGTGTAAACGGATTGTCCTCTGCTCCTTGCCGTGATTGTGCACGTCTCAAGAACCCCGTGCCAGTTCTTGGGTGGGCGGCTTCACCCGGCCTACTTTCCAATTTCTCGATTGGACTTCCGGACCTACAAGACGGTTACAAAATATTTAAACCGATGACTAAGTGAAAATAAAGGATGGACCACAAAAGTCTCGATGGACAGGATTATAGGCAACCTGTGTGTTCAACCTGCAACCACAACCTCTCAAGACCGTTGGGGCATTATTGCTAACAATCTCGATTTCAAACAATAGAAATGGTCACGCCGGTGACTAACCCGACCTCACCACATACAAAAAACCTATAGAAAAGAAATAACTACTACACACAAATAGAAGTCACCCAACAATGGTGAACTTCTACTTTCGGTTGTAAAATTGTCAACTCAAACACGAGTGAGCTTCTACCCAAATGGTAGAAACAACCTACTTTCACCGACAATTAGGCTATACCGGTGTCTCGTCCTACAAGGGTTGGGCACTAAGTGTTAAAAACAGTCACCGGGCGCCTTGTGAGAGAAGGCAGATTACTATAAGTAGTAATCTGCCCTACATCTCACAAAACTACAATAGGCAAGGGGAAGACCGCCTTTGACGCTCAACATTTGAGCGGTAACACAAGGCCAACCCACAAAAACCCCCCGCAAAAAATACCAACAGAACACAAGTACAACACAAATGAGCCAAGGCCAATTGGCCAACGAAGCCGACTTCGTGTCCGGATCAGCCGGCTCACAAAGTCACGCCAGCCCCCCCCCCCCCAACCACACTCAACGACAAACAATTACAAAAGTCCGTCCCTCTTGGCTACACATCTAAACGACGGTCAATTGGCACCAAGTACAAAGATGCAGTTTAAATCCACTCAAGGATCAAGAACCAGTTTTGATAAAAACCATGGGTTCACCTACAAGTTCTTTAATCTCTACATATTACTATATATAGTAATTTGTCACCTTTACAATTTAAATCAAAACCAATTCAATCAATCGAAAGCTCAAATTAAACCAAACAACTTAACTAAGATGACTCAAATATTATGCATTAACTTGGAACACATGCAAATGAGGCTACTTCCTTATAACCCACAGATTACTATAAATAGTTATATGCCCTCCCTTGCAATCTCCAAATCCTTCAAAATCAACACCAATTCTCCAAGTAAGCTAGAACCACAACAACCAATGAACCTCCTCTTACAAAACTCAAAACTAATCAACATTCTTCAAACTTAACTTCTTTTCCATTCAAAATTTTAAATTTTTTAGGTGAGCTTCTAACATGCTAATCAATATATTCAATTTGCAATGCAAATCAATGAAAATCCAACCAATTAAAATGCAAATAAATTAAATCAAACAATCACCATTCAATTCCAAACAAACGCAACTAAATTGATCAACCTAGGATTCAAGCTAAGCAAAACGCCATCAATCAAATTAAATAAGCAAAAATTAAACACTCAAGTTTAAATTCACTAGAAATCAAGGCTTGCTATTCATACTAAGTTGGTCTTTTCTCTTTCAGATTGAACTCCAACCATGAGACACAAAAACCAAACAAAAGATTAGAATAAAAAAATCCACTTGCAAAATGAAACCACTTTAATCCAATTCTAAGTATAAGAAAACCCAAAGCAAAACTTACCAATGAGCAATCAAGGTTTCAATAAACACAAAACACAAATGAGCAATCCAAGAACACTAAAGCTAAGTTTCTCTGAAAATCACAGCTTACTATAATTAGTAATGTACTTGTTTTTCCTCAACTTTGCAATTCTACAAAGAAGACAACAAAATCAAACAAGAATTGTAGCTAAAACGCTACCTCCCGGCAACGCACCAATTATGTGACTCCAAAATTTGGTTGTCCGAATTAAGAACACAATGTTGGGCCGGAGCGGTAGATGTGGTACAACTTCAGACATTCCAAGCAATGGACACTAAACTAATTGCAATGTTCTAGGAGCCTAGGTGTAAACCCAATTCCATTTACCAGTGAAGGGTCACAAGGCCCGCGACGTGGGTGTTGTAAAACTAGCCTCTGAAACAATGAAATTCCTGATCTGAAAAAATGCAATTATACAAATCCAATGCACTCAACCAAAAGATCAACACGCAACTCCATCAACACACACCCTCATACATACATGCAAAACCTAGTCATTCAAGCACTAACAAGCAAATGCATTCATGTAAAACCTTAACAAGCAAATTCGAATCCAACACAAGAATCGTTCTTTTTAGTAGAGAATGACTCACCAATTTGAGAATTTTAATCTATCTCTACTCACAGCGAAGCAAAATAGAAAAAATGAGAGTTTAGAGGAAGAAGGTTGCTCTCTCGTTCTTGATTGGATCGAGCGTGCTTGGAAACTCAACAGCACACCTCTTGACACAAAAACTGTTGTAGCTCCCCCGTCCTTGCTTGAAATTGAGCTTGGTTGGAGGTTTTGAAAATCTAGCTTCACGATCTAACTAGGCGTGAAAACCTCATGGGCAAGCTCGTTGTTCTCCGCCAGCAATCGCACTTCAAAGTCGACCTTCCGATTCTGCCGCCGCAATAGACTTCTTGACACAAAAACTGTCGTAGCTTCCTTGTTCTTGCTTGGAATTGAGCGCGCTTGGAGGTTATGAAAAGCTAGTTTCACGATCTAACTAGGCATGAAAACCTCAAGGGCAAACTTGCTGTGCTCCGCGAGCAATCCCGCTTCAAAGTCTACCTTCCGATTCTGCTGCCGCAACCATCCAAGTTTCATCCACAAGGTCAAAAACTCTACCTAAGCACTTAGAACTAGTGAAGGGATTAAAATGCAAATTACTATGACAATTTGAGTACCAACCCTATCCTAGAATCATCACACTCCTAAACTCTCCTAACTCACACCATTGAACCACAAAAGACGCTAAATATTAAATAGTAATGGAAAACTCGCACAACTATTAAAATCCTACAAACCAAAATGACTTCTAACCGATATTCTAATAAATATCCAAACGAGCTAGAATTAGGCTAATGCAATGCAAAAAAACATGCCTAAAAGCCATGCGAAGGCATTATCATCCAAGTGAACCTCGACATTATCGAGGGTTCACAATAGTTTACCAGAACCACAATGAAGAGCAGCGAATCGACCTGGTCAATGTCGGTACTCCTACCGACTCGAGGCTGCTGAAGCTGAACGCCAACTTGAGCCAGGAACTCAAGCATGGAGCCGTGTTCCAATTCACGGAGTACATCGACGTCTTTGCCTTTTCTTATAACGACTTACGTGGTCTTCTGGAACACATAGCCACCCATCAAATTGACCTCGACCTGACCATATCGCCTAATCACCAGGTTACGTTCGTATGAACCCCAACTACATTCGGGCAGTTAAGGACAATCAAGAGTGGTTGTTAACTATGAGGTTCATTGAACTTATCGATCAGGTTATTGTCTATAGTCGTGGTTCTCAAAAAGAACAACAAGCTTGAGACATGTGTCGACTTCTGTCGACTCAATGCTGCCACCAAGTAGGATCCGTACCCGTCACCCTCCATGGATGGAGTACTCAACATACTAATCGGGTATGGGGCATACCCATTCCTCGACTGTTTTTCTAGCTAGCACGAGGTGCGGATTCACCTTATCGACCAACCGAAGACGACATTCATCACCAAGTAGGGCGCCTACGTTTGGGTCGTCTTGCCATGCAAGCTGAAGAATGCACCCCCGACCAAATCATCAAAGAATACTTTGGCGACTTCATGAAGCTGATTCTGGACAATTTCACTTTCTACAGCAACATGAAGACACACCTTCTGAAGCTGCGTCTCGTCTTCAAAAAATGTCGGCAGTACAAAGCGAGTCTAAACCCCAAGAAATGCATTTTCTTTGTATCGATAGGTGTCATTGTACCAAGGAAGGCAAGTTCCTGGACTCCAAAGAAAATGCATTTCTTGGGGTTTAGACTCACTTTCAACTGCCGACATTTTTTGAAGACGAGACGCAGCTTCAAAAGGTGTGTCTCTATGTTGCTGTAGAAAGTGAAATTGTCCAGAATCAGCATCCTGAAGTCGCCAAGGTATTCCTTGAAGATTCGGTGGGGGATGCATTCTTCAGCTTGCATGGCATGACGACCCACACCTAGGCGCCCTACTTGGTGATGAATGTCGTCTTCAGTTGGTCGATAGGATGAATCCGCACCTCGTGCTAGCTAGAAAAACAGTCGAGGAATGGGTGTGCCCCATACCCGATTAGTATGTTGAGTACCTCATCCGTGGAGGGTAACGGGTACAGATTCTACTTGGTGGCACCATTGAGTCGACGGAAGTCGACACATGTTCCAAGCTTGTCGTTCTTTTTGGGAACCATAGACAATAACTTGATCGATAGGTTTGATGAACATTCTTTGGTAAGGAAGGCAAGTTCTCGGACTCCAAAAAGATCCAGGCGCTAGTTGACATGCCGACCCCCAAGAATGTCAAGGCCATCCAAGAATTCAATGCCCTAGCAATCTGCAATCGCTGCTTCATCAAGAACTATACAGCGATTTATTAAATCAAACAGAAGTCAAATGCATATTATACTAATCACAAATAAGTTGTTTTCTCAAAAGAGTCCTTTGTTTGAATTTGTTTCGGGACATTTATATATTATCCTTACCATAAAATTTAAACATTTAGTATCCAAAAAATCCCTCTATAATAATTTTGACTACACTAATCTGGCCACCGAGTCTCTGAAAGTCAAAGCCCAAGAATGCATTTAATTATAGCCAACAGTACTTAGATATCTTTTTGTAACAAACCTCGTTGTTCATTACCAACTTAATTCACACAAAAAAACTTCAGTAGAGTTGATCACCCAACCCTGAAGGTAGAATAAAACAGTAATCCTATCTCCTTTGAACTCATTTTCACAAGGTCCAAAAGTTCCACTTCTAACTAGGCCCTTTTACTTTTTATCCATTTATAGTAGTTGAATGCTATTTTTAGGAGTCCAACTCCAAGTCATTACTTCCGGCTCCACCTCCAAATTGACCGAACTCCAAGTCACTTATATAAATAGAACTATTCAACTCTATTCTCATGTCCTCAATCTGGGATTGACTAGCCCCTTGGAGTTGTCTAGCCACTATCATCACCTCAAATTATCTAACTCCAATTCTCACAAACTTAGTTTGAAGTTGCCTAGCTCCTATCTTCATAAGCACTAGATATGGACTTGTCTAACTTCAAGGCATATCTTTCCAATCTCAGGTTGTCTAGCCCCTCTTCTTGTTTGCTTACACTTGGGTCAATTCTCATCCACTCGCAAGGTTACTATTCATCTATGGTACTTTTTTTGTCGCAACCCTTGCTAGCTCACCTTAGCTTACACCAACTCTTTCCCAACTGTAGCAAGTGTCACGAGCGCTAACTCTGCACATCCCCCACATGCACAAAGTTAGCTCTCCATACCAACCACCAAGCTCACCGCTTGGTTATCAATCCCTCCTACTCATGCAACCGGGACTCAACCCCTTCGTAGGTAGCCAATGGTTAGGTGCGGACTTCCACTTATGTCCAAGGCCCAACTTGGTGGCACTCCCATACCACGCGGCCTAACCGCACTTGGTGGTGTCTCCTCACCACCGCCCATGACCACCATGGTGACCCCAAGGCCACCAAGTAATCACAACGCCGGCGGTGAGACACCACCCCACATCGGTAGCACTCATGGTCCTCATTTTGCCCATATGAGTCCCCGTGGTGAAGCCCCAACACTAGCTCCCCCACCGGGACTCACCTTGTCCTTATGAGCCACCGTGGTGAAGCCCCAACACTAGCTCCACCCACCGTGCCTCATTTTGCACTTTGAGTCCCCATGGTGGAGCCCCAACACTAGCTCCACCCATTGGGACTCACCTTGGCTTGGGAGTCCCCATGGTGAGGCCCCAACACTAGCCACACCACTCGGGACTCCCACCTTGGTCACCACCAAGGCACCATGGGAGTGGGGAGGAGACCAGCCCTCCCCATAGTATACTCTGTGGGATTCGGCAGCCCCTGGTCCTAGGTGAAGGGCTGGACCCTCACACCTCTTAGTTTTGGAAGACCACCCAATCTCCCAATGCCTTAGCCGCTGGAAGGCCCGGGAGACTTCCCGAACCTTCCAGGGCTCGTATCTACCTCGTCCCGCATCCAAACGCGACGAGCGACCACTCTATCGACATCTACTCGTCAAGTAGATGCCGATAGACACCTTACTTGCCTCAATCCGACAAGTATTGAGGGAGTTATGCCCCTCTGAAGATTCGGGAGTCCCGGGCCAGCTTCCCAGTCCAGCACTGTCCCTGGACAGCACTCCCTTTAGTCCCACAATCTTCCAACTCCCATAACTTTTAGCTCACACCTCCAAATGAGGTGCTCCTTAGCATCCCGGAATCGTGGCAACATGAGCTTCCATAATCTCATGTCCATTCCCTCGTGGCTCCTAGTCTCCGTGGGTGAGAGGCGTCTCCAACGCCCGGGGTCCTCTCCCACACTAGGCCCACTTAGGTTCCCTTCACCTTGGCACCCCAAGGCCCGGGCGTCACTCCGGTGTCCCCCTTGGGCCCTTGGTGTTGCGGGCACTCCTCAAGGAGAGGTGCGCGACACTCACCCCCACCTAATGGAGTCGATGCCCTCATCGACTATACTTGTAGTCGGTCACACCAACTCTTGGGTTGCCATCCCCATTGGTGCAGCATTGTGTTTCACCAAGGCGCGACCCCCCACAATGCACTCTCAAACTTTGGCAAAGTCTCAAAGGTGTCGTCACTAGGTGGTCCGTTTAGTACCCTGGACCTCTTCCAAGGCAACTAAATTACTCTAGACCCACCTACTTTGAGACCCTCTTGGATTGCCCTTACCTTGGCTCTCCAAGTTCGGCTCCACTAGCCTAACACTTCTTCCTTGACTACTAGGCTGGACCTCAATGCTTCCACCAAGTTGTCTTGGTTGCAAAACCCAAGATGGCTTTTACACCACGACTCGATCGCACGGGGTAATGCCAAGTTCCGCCCAACTCGGATCCCACTATCTCTTTCGAGGCATGGGTTCATGACTCCCATGCACTAGCTTGCACTAGTTTGTGGGAGTGACGCTTTTATGAGCACACGCCATTACCTTGTCCCCCGCCGACAAGCCCAAGGCCAAGGGACTTCATGGTTTTATCCACTCTTTCTCCTAGCCTTGGTCCCCATTACTCGGCCTTCCCAACTCGGTTTCACATCTCTATTCCCCCTCTTCCACCAACTTAGCACAAGTACAAGACTAGGACTCCATCTCATACTCTTCTCTTTGCACACACAAAAAGCCAAACTTTATTGCCAAATCCAAAGAACAAGTACAAGTGTTGTGGATCTACGCCCAAGCTACAAGTCATCCTCCCCCACTACGGAGGTTGATGTCCTCATCAATGCCTACGTTGCTTCTTGTTGGAGCTCCTATTCTTCTCAAAGTTCTCCACCACCTCCTTAGCATTCACCATGTCCTTTGCCGCCACCCACGTTGCTTCTTTCTCGTGGTATCCTCGCCACTTCACAAGGTATTCCTTGCTCTTGTTTTTGAGGTTCCTACTCTTGAGGATGGCCTCTACCTCATATTCCAAATGTTGTCCAACCAACTCTGGTGGTGGCCGAATCACTTGCTTGCGATCCGGCCACAAGGTATCCTCCTTGAATGGCTTTAACAATGAAACATGGAATGTTGGATGCACTTTGATCTCGGGTGGTAGCTCCAACTTATACACATCTTTGAACACCCGTTCCACAATGGGAAACGGACCCGCAAACTTGGACATGAACTTTGGAGTGAGGCCTTCGGGCATGGTGAAGTTCTTCACATTCAACAACACCTTTTGTCCCACCTCATACTCCACTTCACGTCTTCCGGCATTGACTTGCTTCTCATAGCGCCTTCTTGCCTTCTCCAACAACAACTTGGTTTTTTCCAACATATGTTCCCGCTTCTTGGCCAAGTCTTCACCATCTTGGTTGAACTCGGTGTTGAATGTGCCCCCTCGAGAGCTAAGTCGGCGGGTTGGAGTGGCTCCACTCCATAGGCCACTTTGAAAGGTGACTCCTTAGTCGCCGAGTGTGTGGCCGCATTGTAATCGAACTCCGCCAACCCCACATAGTCTACCCAATCACGTTGGTCCGCACTCACAAAGTTCCTCAAGTATTGGTTCAAGACCCCATTCACCCTTTCGGTTTGCCCATCTGTTTGGGGATGAAAGGCGTGCTAAATGTCAACTTGGTTCCCACCTTCCTAAAGAAGTGTCTCCAAAATGCACTTGTGAACTTTGGGTCTCGATCCGACACAATCACTCTTGGCAACCCGTGATGCTTCCACCATGCATCGAGAAAGATCTTGGCGGTCTCAAGCGCGATTGCGGTTCCTCTAGTTGGCACCATATGAGCCAACTTGCTAAACCGATCCACCATCACTAAGATGGCATCATACCCTTGCGACTCGGGAAGGCTTGTGATGAAGTCCATAGATACACTATGCCAAGGACCCGGCGGAATTGGCAATGGTTGCAACAAGCCCGCTTGCTTTTGATATGAAGCCGGTTAAGTTGGCACTTCACACAAGTCTTCACAAAGTGGGTTATGTCATCTTTCATCCCCGGCCAATAGTACCTCCTTGACACCGTTGCAATGGTAGTCTTTTCTCCCCTATGGCCGGCTATGGGACTATCATGTTCCTCCTTCAAAACCAACAATCTAAGCTTGCCTTGAGGAACATACACCCTACTTTGCTTATACTTGAGCAATCCATTCACCAACTTGATCTCCTTGAGCTTCTTGCCCTTCCTAAGATCACCAAGCATTTGTTGTGCCTCGGGGTCCTTCATGTACCCCTCTCTTATCCGCCGTTCCCAATTGCCTTCACCCTTATACATGAGCCGCAAGACTTGGGTGGTGCTCATGGCATGAAACTCTTCCTTTCTACTTAGCGCATCCGCACCACATTGTCACGGCCCGGTTTGTGGATCAAGTCCACATTCATGAGCGCCAAAGCATCATGCCACCTCAATTGTTTGGCACTCATTTGTGCTTGTGTCTCAAAATACTTCAAAGACACATTATCGGTGTAGACCTTAGTCTTGTGCAACCCCAAGTAATGTTGCCATGTCTTCAAACAATGCACCACCGCAAAGAGCTCCTTCTCGTGAGTTGGCCATCTCCTTTGACACCCATCCAACTTCTTGCTCTCATAGGCAATTGGCCTACCATCTTGCATCAAGACGCCTCCAATGGCAAAGTCACTTGCATCTGTGTGGACCTCAAAGGGCTTATCAAACTCAGGGAACTTCAACACTGGTGGAGATGACAACTTGTTCTTGAGTTCCTCAAAGGCTTGGTAGCAAAATTCATCCCATACTTGGTTCACCCCTTTTTCAACAAGTCGGACAAAGGCTTGGCAATCTTAGAGAAGTTGCGTATGAAGCGGCGATAGTAGTTTGCTAGGCCAAGGAATGACCTAAGTCCCTTTTGTGTAGAAGGCCGCTTCCACTCTTGAATTGCCTTCACCTTCTTCATGTCCGGCTTGATTCCATCTCCGGTAACCACATGGCCCAAGAACTCCATCTCAAGTTGTGCAAACTCACTCTTTTCCCCGTTAGCATAAAGCTTGTTGTCTCTAAGCTTCATGAGTCTTCGCCTCAAGGTGCCTTGCATGTTCCTCGGCCGTCTTGGAAAACACCAAGATGTCATCGATGTAGACAATCACAAAGTCATCCATTTCCTCTCGAAAGATGGTGTTCATAAGGGTTGTGAATGTTGAGGGTGCATTGCACAACCCAAAGGGCATCACAAGGAACTCATAAGACCCATACCTTGTGCGGCACGCGGTCTTTTCCACATCCGCATCCGCAATGCGGATTTGGTAGTAACCCGACTTCAAGTCTATGCGACTAAAGTACTTAGCTCCCGCCAATCTATCAAAGAGATCATCAATTCGAGGCAAAGGGTAGTTGTTCTTGATGGTCACCTTATTCAAGGCCCTATAATCAATGCACATCCTAAGCTTGCCATCCTTCTTGTCCACAAAGAGGACCGGTGCACCATATGGTGACTTGCTTGGTCTCACATAACCCCTTTCCAACAAGTCGTTTAGTTGCTTCTTTAGCTCCATCAACTCTTTTTGGTTTAACCGATAAGGTGCCTTAGAAGGTGGCTCGGCTCGAGTAGCACCTCGATCTTGTGATCCACTTCTCTTCTTGGGGTAGCTCTTTGGGTAACTCATTGGTAAGCACATCCTTGTACTTGGCCAACACCTCTTGAATTTCTTTGGGAAGTGGTTGTTGCACCCCTTTCCCTCATGCCCAAGTTGCTCTTCACGAGCCATCACCACAAATTGATGTTCCAACATTTGGTCTAAAGAGACCAAGTTTAATTTGCCCCCGCTATTGAAGGGCCACGAGTTAACTTCAACACTAACTCCTTGCCATCACGGCGCACCACTAACCGTCTTTGGCTTGCGCCTCACATCCACCGTGTGCGCCCTCAAAGAAGGTATCCCCTAAGATGAGGTCTACCTCATCCATCTCACATAATGTGAAATTCTCAACAAACTCCAATGTCCCACACTTCAAGGTCACTTGCAACGCCACTTCCTCCGTCTTGTGCGGTTCGCCTTTTGCAAAACGCACATTGATGGGCTTGCTTGCCTTTTGCGGTGGCAAGCCCAACTCCTTGCTAGTTTGGGACTCATGAAGGAGTGCGTTGCCCCCGTATCAACCAAACATGAGACATCTTTGTCCTTCACTTGGGCCTCAAGAAACAAGAGGCCCGGCCTTGGCTTGAGGCTACTTGCCTTGGCCACAAAACCTCCTTCTAGTATGCGGTCTTCAACACAAGCAAGACTTGCAATGGTACTCACCTTCTTGTCGGGGCACTCCGCAATGAAGTGGCCAATCTTGCCACAACCATGGCACCTCTTGGCCTTGGTGTCATCACCTTTGTCTCCCCTTTAGATGGCTTTCCCCTTGGTGTTCCCTTTTGTTAGAGGCTCCACCATCCACTTGTCCCTTGTGTTTGTTGCCAAAGCCAAACTTCTTGCGCTCTTTGCCTCGAGCCGCATTCCTATTTGATCCGCTTTGTTGAGAGGGGCCACTGACTTCCTCCCGGGTCCATCGGCCTCAATCCTTTCAACAATCTTGATGATGCCCGCCACATCCTCGGGAAGTTTTGGGAACTTGAACAAGGCATCCACCACCCACTTTTGAAGCCCACCCAAAAAGATGCACTTTTTAGAGAACTCATCCATCTTGGGTGTGGCATTCATTTGGGCATTGAAGTCACGCACATAGGCCTTGAGAGACCCGGTGTGCCTCATTTGCACCAAGTTCATGCCTTCCCTCAACTCCCGATACTACGGTGTGAAGCGTTCACTCAACAAGTCTTTGAAGCCACCCTGCTCAAGTTTGCCACCAACTCCGGCTCTTGCTCCTTTTTGCTTGTCCACCATTGAAGAGCATGATCCTTGAGAAATGTCACCGCAATGGAAACCTTGTCCTCCTCATCCGGCTTTTGGACATCATAGTAGTTATCCATCTCAAGAAGGAATTCCTTCACCTTCCTTGCCTTACCAAGTCCCGAAGGTGCTTGGCATGTTTACCTTAGCCAACTTTTTGGTGGAAGATGAAGGTCGGGACCCTTGCATCATGAGGTGTTCAATCAACCTCTCTTGGCGATCCCTTTCTTCCTTCCCACGCTGAGCTCTTGATTCACGGAGTCCATGAACTCAAACATTCTCATTTGGAAAGCCAATTGAGGATCTTGTTTTTCCACCCCTTGGGAAGACTCTAGGCGTCTCGACCTGGAGCGCTCCTCTTCACCCAAGGGCTCCTCTTGAAGTGACAATTCCATTTGCTCATTGCCCTCACTAGTGGCGAAACTGCTCATTGGAGTCATGAGAATGAGCCTCACTTGTAGGATCGGGGTCTTTGTTCCCCCTCGTGCGTGGCCGCTTGGAAGCTCCAGGCTCATCACCCTCAATGGTCTTCTTCTTGCCCATTGCTCCTCACAACTTTGCACTTGGGTACTAAAAGCCTCCTCGATACCAAGTGTCGCAACCCTTGCTAGCTCACCTTAGCTTACACCAACTTTTTCCCAACTCTAGCAAGTGTCACGAGCGCTAACTAACTCGCACATCCCCCACATGCACAAAGTTAGCTCTCCATACCAACCACCAAGCTCACCGCTTGGTTATCAATCCTCCTCCTACTCATGCAACCGGGACTCAACCCCTTCGTAGGTAGCCAATGGTTAGGTGCGGACTTCCACTTATGTCCAAGGCCCAACTTGGTGGCACTCCCATACCACGCGGCCTAACCGCACTTGGTGGTGTCTCCTCACCACCGCCCACGACCACCATGGTGACCCCAAGGCCACCAAGTAATCACAACGCCGGCGGTGAGACACCACCCCACATCGGTAGCACTCATGGTCCTCATTTTGCCCATATGAGTCCCCGTGGTGAAGCCCCAACACTAGCTCCCCACCGGGACTCACCTTGTCCCATGAGCCACCGTGGTGAAGCCCCAACACTAGCTCCACCCACCGTGCCTCATTTTGCACTTTGAGTCCCCATGGTGGAGCCCCAACACTAGCTCCACCCATTGGGACTCACCTTGGCTTGGGAGTCCCCATGGTGAGGCCCCAACACTAGCCACACCACTCGGGACTCCCACCTTGGTCACCACCAAGGCACCATGGGAGTGGGGAGGGAGACCAGCCCTCCCCATAGTATACTCTGTGGGATTCGGCAGCCCCCTGGTCCTAGGTGAAGGGCTGGACCCTCACACCTCTTAGTTTTGGAAGACCACCCAATCTCCCAATGCCTTAGCCGCTGGAAGGCCCGGGAGACTTCCCGAACCTTCCAGGGCTCGTATCTACCTCGTCCCGCATCCAAACGCGACGAGCGACCACTCTATCGACATCTACTCGTCAAGTAGATGCCGATAGACACCTTACTTGCCTCAATCCGACAAGTATTGAGGGAGTTATGCCCCTCTGAAGATTCGGGAGTCCCGGGCCAGCTTCCCAGTCCAGCACTGTCCCTGGACAGCACTCCCTTTAGTCCCACAATCTTCCAACTCCCATAACTTTTAGCTCACACCTCCAAATGAGGTGCTCCTTAGCATCCCGGAATCGTGGCAACATGAGCTTCCATAATCTCATGTCCATTCCCTCGTGGCTCCTAGTCTCCGTGGGTGAGAGGCGTCTCCAACGCCCGGGGTCCTCTCCCACACTAGGCCCACTTAGGTTCCCTTCACCTTGGCACCCCAAGGCCCGGGCGTCACTCCGGTGTCCCCCTTGGGCCCTTGGTGTTGCGGGCACTCCTCAAGGAGAGGTGCGCGACATTTTTGGTACATTACGCTTTTTCACCTTTTCCATGAACTAGGAATAAAGTTCGTGTAGGCATGGTCAAAGTAAGATAATGCGCACTGGCTTAAAGGCGATACAAAAATTTATAGTAGAAGGTAGACGACGAAGCTCAAGGTCTGAGGCCATTATTTTATATTGTCTTGTAAAACACTTTCTGGTTTCAGGCCTGTGCATTTGACGAGAGCTCCTGTCCCATAGTGCCTGACGATTACGGCATAACTCACCTCACAAAAAAAAACACGGGCAACCGAAATTGAAAACTGTGTTACGCCGTAAGAGCCCCCGGCAGAATACTTGCCCGTCGAAGGCTCCTGCTATACAAAGCCTATGCGCAATCCGGCATTGAGCACTACATTCTCGGCACTGAAAACAGTAGAAACTCTAATTTCTTACGACAAAACCCTTACTATTGAGCCACCATGTCCAAGCACAATTAAGTTTGGAAGTTGTCTTTCCGGAGTTTCATGATTGCACTAGTGCAATACCACGATTATGATCTTAATCTTTAACGACAAAAATTCAGAAAAATACATGGTCTTTAAGGAGCTACATCCCTTATATCTATTTATCGATCCCAATTTTATTTTTTGAGATAGCGTCTAACTCAAGTCTAGTTCTTGTTGAAGTACTCTTGATATCATCTAACACATTTTGGAGATAAGGTATGGATATTAGTGCAAGAGATTTAGATTTAGATTTAGGCTATTCTTCCTTTATAAAATATAAGGCAATCTTTACCATTGCAAAGCTATCATTTGAGTCAAACGAAAAATTTAGTGTTTACATTTTGCTCAATAGAGATTTTGAGATAAATCCGAGTAACTTACTTATCAATGATGTATTGATTGCTTATGGTGTTTTCTCTCCGAAGTGAATGTTCAATATCATGATTGTTACGAATAGTTAGAGTAGAAATAGTTACATTTTAACACCTAAAGGCCCAAGGGGTTTGAAGAAAAACTTAGATGTGTTATAAAATATGGATTCGGTAACCCTTGATAAATGTGGCTCTCGAAAGATAGTCTGAAGACCTTCAACCCTAAATTAGATCTATACGGTTAAATTTCCTAAAATAAGTAAGATTTGTTTTATAATTAATTAAAGACAGTAAAACTTTGAAAATCAATATAAAATGTAATTTCTATTATTGATGATTGAAAATTGCTATCATTGGCTAATTCATATATTATATGATATAATGGAGAGAGGCCACAAGTAACCTATGAAGAACCTTATTAGTTTCCCAAATAGTAAGTTTTCTTACACTAAGAAAACTTTGCCCTGTTTGTGTTTGAAGGCTTATTCTGAACAACCTATGAATCCAAACAGGGTTCTGTAAATTGGATGTGCTTCTTAACTTACCAAACTTCTGGAATATAATAAAAAATTCCAAAAAAAAATCTTTTTTTATCCAGGTACAGCTCCTCAAAATTCGGAATCAACCATAAAATGGTTGATTGAGCTCTTAGGAGTTAATCCCTAACCATCCTTGAAACCCGAAATGGGTTTTTGCAATTTCGAGCAGCCTAGATGTAGGTGCTAAAACTAATATTTTTTGCCTACAGTTTGACTAGGTGTTCCTTATACTCCAAAAAGTATGTGGAAAAATTTGGAAAGCCAAATTCCAAGTTTAGAACCTTCATCTAGAAATTGTAGGTTTGAAGTCCAAAAAGGGCAGTTTAAATTTAGTCTATTTTTTAATTTTCTTTTGGACATATGTTCATAAACAAATCATTACTTGACTTCCAAAGTGACCCAAATCAAAACATTTACCAATTTTACAAGGGCAGCCTCAAAGAATTCCAAAAACAATCTTCAAAATGACAAAAAACTTAAAAGACAAACTTCGAATGTTATGATCTCTCAAATGGTAAACATCCAACTTTCAATTTTTCGAACAATAACCAAAAATAGTCTTAGGTACGATATCTTACGGTTGGAAGTTTTAAAAGGCGGAAAAAAATTGGTTCACACCCCTCAGAGTGCATAGAGGTAGGAAATCGCAGTATTGAGGTTCTGAGCTCCCAAAACCACACACGATCAGTTAGGGCTTAATCTCACAATCTACGGAGCCTTATGACTCCAAATTTTGTCAAAATAACCAACACTGTGTGTACTACAAGATTGTACGGTTGAAATTCAAACAGTTTACTTGGTTTTCCCTGTATGAACCATTTAAAGAACTATGTTTTTGGGTAAAAAATTACGAGGACATTCAGATGGATGAAGGTGATAAGAATGTAATAATTTAATAGATGGATAAAGATACCGAGGCAACCTCCCTTCAACTGATTACTTGGAGTCAGTTAAATTTAAAGTGACACTCAACATAACGACTTGGAGACAACACAGTTGTGGCACTACTTTACAACACTAACTTGGGGTGAAATGTATTAATATGCAAAATATTTTCTAAAATTATATGGTATAAAAAGTGCGTCGAAATATGTTCAAAAGTACTTGGGCTAGCCACAAATGGGACTTGAGCTACTGTAGCTGGAAACGGAACTGATGTTGTAGCAACTGGAGGCCTCAGCCAGAACAACCAAAGTTGAAGAGTAGTACCTAGCAGCCTAAAATGCAATAACTAGGTCCATTGACAAGTAAATAGGCATGATATAAATATCATGTAATATCATAGGTTGTGTAGAAACAAATCAAGCCATAGTTCGAAACTCAAAGATGATGGCAAAAGCCAAGAAGACATAGTATAAAACCTAAGGGTGATGCCAAATCCCAGAAATTTGAAAAGTAGGGAGTAAAATTCATATTTAGAAGAAAAATTACTAATTTTTCAAGTGCTGAACCTGACATATGCATATGTTAGACCATTCTTCCTAGGGGAGGGATAAATATATACCGTATTTCTGTACATGCTAAATTATTGTAAGGAATCCAATCTGAATTATTATGACAATTCTATATGTAAGAGTTATCCTGAGATAGATACCAATTTCTTATATAAATGATTTGAGGCTTGGATTTGCAATTATGAATTTTGGTCGAAAATACCAAAGAAGGTTCGAATGCACAGTTCCTAAGTTACTAAATCAAATTTTTAGTATTTGCGCATCAAGGCAGTCCAATCTCTGAGGCCTAATGTTTCAAAATATAGTCGGCATGACCTACAACAAGATAATACAATAAAAAAAATTCTATCTTCCATTCACATTCATCAATGACCCTTGTTTAAAAAAATAAAAAATAAACTATGAGTACACTCGTCAATGACCCTTGTTTAAAAAAATAAAATTTAACTAAGAGTACACTCGTACGCTGAAGGGTTACTCAGTCTCTATCTGCAATGTCCCTATGCTAAAACGCCAATGAAACCAATGGGCGCCACCGGGTAACTAAACAGGTATTGAGGAATTCTCCATTTGGTTTTTGGTTTTTCACAGCAACTCTGATAGAATTTCTATAAGAAGCACTGAAATTCACACCTCCAGAATGAAGATTCTTAGCTGGTGGTATAGCCAGATCACGGCATATCGCCCTCTACAATCCTCATCTTATAAAAAATATCCTAGTCAACACAAGAAATTTTCAGAGAAATTGTACGATGCCTACTCCAAAGGGGGCAACCAAAACTGGAAAGTGTGTTCCGCCGCCAGAGCTTTGAAGGTCCTTGAAGGTCGGGTCTTCCGCCAGGGGAGATACCCAACACATCGGGAATCTCATCGGACTACCGCCCTCCATGGCGGGTATCTCCCCGGCGTAATACCCGTCCCGGCGGGTATCTGCCCCGGCGTAATACCCGACGGCTCCTGCTATACTTAATCACGAAAGGGAGCACAAGCCTGAAAGTTCGTACTGCCGTTCATATAACAAAATATCTACACGTCATATACAGGCATGCGCTCCAGTATACTACTGCGACATACCGGGCAATGTTTGCACTTCTCTGAACAAAAGCTGCAAGGTGCATTATAATGAAGTTCTATTAGGAAATTTTCAATAGCTTCAAGTGGAAATCAGAACTCAATACCGAAATACAAACAGCCGTTTTCACATGCTATAACGAACAACTGATGTAAAAGGTGAAGAAAAACAGTGAGCAGCTTCATACGAATGTGATTTCATTTGAGAGAATCACTTACCTGCACAAAATACGATGTCGGCAGGGTATAAGGACTACAGCAATGTCTCTTTCAAAACATACTCGGCACAATACCTTCTCCTGCAGATCAAACAGAAGAACTCTAAGGTAGGTAGATATACACTGAATGAAGGGTTTACAGACTATGCTCCGGTATCAAGTGGTTCATTATTGACTTATTAGAAGGGCTGTTACTTAATGTTCGGAGTGAACAGTATTAGTACCAACAAAGATGTCCATATCTAGGAATTAAAAGTATCTTCCTGAAAATGGACTACAACACTCACCAAGAATAGACAGTTAGAACTTTGTTCGATCAAATAGTAACGGTAGTAAATCAGAAGCTAACATTATTAAGACACTAACATTATGTAGATACTAACATTATTAAGACGGTCGTATTCTTGTTGGTGATGTTTGGTGATCTCAGTCTGCTCCCCTAAGGCTGCTTGCAATCTCCAGACCTACATTTCCATGAACTACGTTAAAGCGTACGATAGAACTGCGGACTTCATTAAAGAACCCTGTCAAAGAGTACAATAGAATTGCGGACTTTATCAAAGAACCGTGTCAAATAGTACAATAGAACTGCGTGATTTCATCACTTGTGTGTCAAAAAAATGTAGAACCTCATCTGCAAGGTCTTTCCTCGCCATCTTCTTAACCACCTCTCGTGGGAAACCAGGAAACGTGTTGTAACTGCGCAATCAATGTATCCTGTTCAGTAAGACATCCTGAACACTTCAGTAATCTTAAGTGATTCTCACACTCTACAAGGTACGACGTCTCACCGACAACGAAATCCATGCCTGTTTGTGACGAGTAAAAGTTAAGATACAGTCAAAAGCTAGAATGTACTTGGGAAATGATCTCAGAAATGCCATTCCTTTGACATTTGAACTATAACAACGTGACCTCTGTAGTGAAATGAATCCAATCACTCAAATGATATGCCTGCCACCTCCATTCAATCAGCTCCCCTCCCTTTTTGATACCACCCTTTCCTCCCTCTCTAATTTCACCCCTCTAACCCGATCACTCTCAAGTCCTTTCATCGTGGGGCCACATCACAATTGATCCAATCATTGTTGATACTATCTCCATGAGATCCTTTGCCATGAGCCAGTACACCATATTCTATTCTAAAGTAAGAAGATTGAGAACATAGAGAATGTATCCATGTCTCGAAGACACATCCAGTCTTTGTGATTTTATCGTTTTCACCTTGATAATATCACATCTCCACCACATCTCTATCAGTCCTCCCTCTCTCCCCCCTCTAAGAGGTTACATTTCTAACAATCACTACAAGGTCCTTATCGATGTGAGCCTAACCGCAGTAACCATTCGCCCTAAGCCTAACCAGAAATACCGTTGTGTCCGCCACATTGACCATTGTGACCATTCGCCATGAGCCGGTCCACAGCGAGCGACCACCACAGTGACCATTTGCCGTGAGCCGGACCACAATGAGGGTTGTGACCAGAAAACTGACTGTTCGCAGTAAACCGGACCACAATGAATGTTCGCCATGGGCCGGACCACAGTGACCGTTCTGTCACTAACTTCGCTGTGGGCCTGATCACAATGACTGTTCGTTCGGCGTGGGCCTTGCTACAGTGACCGTCCATACACCGTGGTCCCAACCACAGTGACCATTCGTTCACCGTGGTCCTAACCACAGTGACCATTAGTTCACTATGGGCCTGACCACAGTGACCATTGTAATCTAGTGTGGTATAAGAAAGGTCCTTGCATAATTTGATCAATTGGTAAGGTTGCCTTGAACCAATGTTAGTGTAAAGAGATTCAAGTCCATGAAAGACCTCTGAAAAAAGGTATTTCCGCCCTGATTATGCAAATTAGAGACTCACAGAAAAATACGCTAGTACTCGAAAGGGATAAGAAGCGGAAACACTCATGATGTTCTAGAAATCACTCTACTGAAGTGCCAGTTGCCATCTCGAGTGTTGGAAACAAGAGAAACTAGAACAGATAGAGCAACCAAATCCATTATTAATCAAAAACTAATAAAATCGGTGCACATCAGAAGCACGACAACGATGTCTTTAGAATCAACCGACTAATGTGAGCACATACCCAGTCTCTTCTGAGTGATACAGACGAGCATGATCTTCTCTGCTGGTATCATCTATTGACCACCAGCCAAGGAACCTGCAACCGACGAAGAAAGTTCTGGTCATGGCAACAGGAACACTTCGCGGAAAAAAGTGAATTTTCGTCAGAGAAAACATTCATGATATAAAGTACTGGTGCTATACCATAGGATAAATTTAATGAACTGCACTTTTTCAGGTCGAATTGAGGATACCAGATATAGAGTGAAAATAATAAGTTCACCAGTCTAGCCGACTGTTGATTTCTTCTCAGAATTATTCAGCTGCAACACAGCAGTGAAAGGCTTACCGTGACCCATGATGAAGAAAACCACAGCAATCGTCCGCTTTAGCAAAGTAGGGCAGCTGTCGGGGCCTGACGGACTCCGAAAGATGAAGCATGAGCCATATTCGTCCCACACACCTTAATAAAGCACAACTAACAGCAATACATTGAACTAGTAGCAATGGTGAAAAAAGAAACATGACGGGTATGTCTCGAGCCTCCTCTGGGGTACCCTGCACAAACTCATCCCGATGAAATACAATGAGGATTCATAGACGGCCTTCAGGCAAGAAAAGAAACCGGTAGTCATCATTCTGGTGAGTAAAATCCGAACATAACAATCCATTTCACGAAAAGATAATACCATACCTCCAACTTCATACACAGCAGGATCTGAAATAGAAGTATGGGCATCTTCAGTAAGTGGCCCCCAAGATCCTGACGACCACACATGCCTTCCCCACTGTCATCCTCGCCAACACTAGATGTGCTCCCATCATTTGCAGTCTCCAGTGTTGGTCTCAACAGGGACTGTGAGCTAAAAGTAGGAAGACCTCCTGATCCTCTTTGCATCGGTCCCTCACACTGAATCACAGGATTCGACCACTTCGTACACACCAAAAATGCAAAGCACTCGGCAATACTGCACAAATACAACAAAAACCGCTCTTTGATGCAACAAATTTAAAATCAAACCCTGACTAGTTTATCCAAATGAAGTATTTAAATTTGGCTTGGCCCCGAAAGTACGCTTTCAATGACCTACCCGAAGTTGATGAAAAGGTCCCACCAACCCAATCCCTCCACATCTCCTGCATACAGAAACAATAACCCACTCGTTTGACTCACTATACCTATCGTCACCATCAGCAACTATTATATCAATCTATCAGCAACGATATTGTGCAAGTGAATAAGTTCGGACAGTACCATTAAGTTTAAGGAGGGTGAATATAGATGCAGCAATGAAGAAGACCATCGACACTGCAACCCAAAAATGCTGCACACAAACAAATCATGAACAATCGAAACATAGAACGGATGTTTCATGCTCTGCACACACCTAATCCAGCTGAGATTCCACATACCAAAGATGAACAAAACAGTGCAAACAGGAGCAGAGCAACAGTCGCAATATAAAACTTAACTGGAAGGATTTCCCAAATAGCTTCATCTGTCATGCTCTCCTCATCACCAGGCATGAGAGCCCTGCACATCCTGCTGACGCCAATCGTTTAGCCCCCTCTGCTTGCTCTTTCCAGCATTTTTAGATTTTGTTTCACATATTATATGACAATATTTCATGAAGAACGGAAACTGCTTCTTGGCATAAAGATTTGCTTGACTAGGTGGCTTCTATATGAAATAAACGCACCTAAAGTTGTCAATAAGAATGATGGCTTCAAAGGCTAGCAACGGAAGAAAAACTATCTTCAAGCTCACGGCTGGCGTACCACGTGCTGTGCAACCGAATACAACACACAATATCTTCATTAAAGGCTTCCTCCTTCCGGCGAACGAAGGAGTAGAGTCAGAAAAAATATTCTCGCTAAGAAATATAGTCCAAATGAGTATGCTACCACGGTAAATTACCTTCTTGAGTATCAAGATAGCAGCACAGCAGAAGCTCGAATGCAATAAGCAGAGGAACCGCCACCACTGAGTGACATGGAGACCACTGTGCAATAATCACAAAATGGTCAACACTTCTTAGATTTACAACCATCACAATACCTTTTCTTTACCAGCCAACAGAAAGCCCTGGAAAAAACAATGAAACAATGAAAATAATATGGTAGCATGACCTACATCTGCCTTAAACCATTTGATAAGAAAAGAATTCTCACCCTTTGAATCTAAGATGTGAGAAGTATTTGAGTTATCTCAAAAAAGATCTCCATTTCACCCTAGTTCTTCTTCAAACTGCTCACTGCCATTTTTCCTAACGATATGCTACACTATCGAGGTCCATAGTGACACACAGAAGACCTAAACCAGATTACTTCTACGGCATCATAACAATTGTAAAACGAGTAAAGACAGTCGGGCCACCAACATGTCTATCGTGCGGAGGTGTAGGGGCAGGCAAGGAGAACCGGCCTCGCGAAACCACACCATGGAACACCCAAAGTGGAACAAACACCAACCTGCCACAGGCAACGATCAGGGCCAGTAACTATCACAGATTCATATGTAGGTGGAGAGCTAATATAAAATTTCCAATACAATCAGAGTAACTGAGTTGTGCTCTCAAAGTCACCACCAACTCTGGACTAAATGAGGGCAACTGACACATCCTTCAACTATTTGAGCTACAAGCCGGTCTCTTCCAAAATTTCTAGCAGCTCGACTCTGCTAATTATAACAAAAGACAAGGTACCGATGGTAATTTTAAACAACACCCACGATGCTTAAATCTGCAAATTTCCCACAGCAGAATTACTAAAGGCAATCGACAAATTTGATAATCCTCCGAAATCAATCCTAGATTACAGATCAAGCGCAAGCCGATTGCTTCAGCAAATTTGTGAATCGAAGACGGTTACTGATTAAACTGCAGTAGCGGTAAAGACTAAAGCTGCAAATATATCGAATATGACGGCAGCCTAAAATACAGCGATAGTCATGGAGCCGAAGACGATTTAGAAGTCCTCTAACCCGGAGTAAGGAACCATCAAGCACATTGACTACCTGCTAGACGGTTTCTTCCAGAAGGGTAGATATGAAGCTAATACGTCCATGCAATCTACAAATAGATTATTAAAATTTTGAAAGGACAAGAATCACCGTAATCTAAGAATCAGAAGGCTCAGGCGACGGAGAAACCGAGAATTACCACCAGGAGCGGTGAAGCGACGAAGTGACCTTGATGATAATCAAACACGTGAAGCAAAGGAGAAACGAATGAGCAGCGAGAGATTGCAAATTTCCCGCAATCCGACTCCACGACGTCACAGCCCCTCGCCCCCGCCAGCTGTTTCGGCGGAACTCCCCGCCATGCCCCAAGAACACACCCTCCATCATTGCATGCCCTAGTCAACCCACGCCCTGATTTACATCCTCGAAAACCTGCATAAATCATACCTCTTTTCTTCAATAACACATTATCGTTTGCTTGGCGTGATACACCTCATAATCATTCCTCACACATTACTCTACATTACTCTACGCATCCTCCGCCCTCTTCTATTACCACCTGAACTCTCCACACCTCTAAATATTGGCTTTCCTCTTTCAGCATGAGTGATTCTTTTGTTTTACTATCCCTTCAAGATATATGTTCAAAACCTGTACGAATCTGTACGAACATATTGAGAAGTGCGGTCTGTTAGAGCATCAGCACCGCAGCCCCTCCGAGCAAGCCCCTCCTCCAACGACATGATGGAGGGTTTCATTAAAGGAGGAATTTGGAAGAAACTTCAAATACCAATCAAGCAAATGTCATGATCTATTAATGTGTCAAGGTGGCAATCCCAAATATAAGCCTCCCAAAGACCCAACTATCAAGGAAGTTCACCCAATGCTCATCATGAAATGGAAGATTCTTATTTGAAGAGGATCTTTTGTCTATTGAGAAACTCCTAAATAGGACCAAGGCTATTTGGAGGGGTGGTTACTTTTAGAAAGTAGCATTGGCGGGTTCACCTTTTCATGAAATGGAGTTTGTATTCTTCAATTAGCTCTCGATAAATGCATTGGTGCGCTTGAAATGGCCTATAGTGCGAATGCTATTAGGCGCAAAGTGATTTCAAAGGTTATCTTAGACAAGAGTTTCAACTATTAGAGCTCCGCTTAACATCATTCCATCCCCAAAGTGAAATTAGGATTCCATTCCATTCTGAAGCACGTTGTGAGAATCAGATTTAGCTTGTAGAGCGGTGAATAAATTTGAAGGTTGCTCATATATCATTGACAAGGTTAAATTAAAAGTTCTCCTTTCAAAATAAAGCTTCACTTCAAAAATTGCTCTTCACGTATCTATTGAAATTTATTGTTGAAAGTTCACATTACCGTGTTTATTATTTCACCCCTAAAAATGCTTGGGGTATGTTGAGCCAACACATAGGTTAACAAAAGTGCCATAGATAAAAATGAACATAAGCAATATAGATCTCAGCCATTCAAACTTGTACTAAACCAAAATTAGAATCATGAGGCCTCATAGATTATGAGATCATAATGCAATAGTAATAATATGTCACGTTATAAAATTTCATTATTTTAACTTTGAGGTGAAAATGCTACGAATATACCTATTGCACTAAAAATATCACCAAATAAAAAGTTGTTCATCATTATCTCAAAAACACTCTTATACCAAAAAAATTAGAAAACATTTCTTCGTTCAAATGAAAGCCTATCAATAGTATTAGCCCCCAAAAAACTTACAAAAGAAACAAGTCCAGAACTAGACCCATTGCAATCTTGCACTAAATTGAATACTATATCTTCCACATATCTTGGATCAAGAAAATATGCTAACGACAAGAATTGAACTCAAATTGGAATACATTCCAAAAATTAAGTTAAAATTAAACAAGATGAAGAAGATAGAGCTTCTCAAAATTCATCCATTTTTCACTTTTTTCATTGTGCAAACATTGTTGCAAACAGAATACCAAAGTTATTTGGATTTGGAAACTGCTAACTTAAAAGTAATTGAATTGCACCAAAAGATTATAATTGTGTAGAAAAATTTCATGAAAATCAATTTTTGTCTTCATTTAATTGGCGTACAATGCTAAAACATGGCCCATGTTTGAAAACTGAAAAACAAAAGTTGCCTTCACTAAAATGCATGCCATTAATTATACTTCATTGTGTTACTTTGCAATATTTACCACACAAACTAGACTAGATTTTTACCCAATATAAATTATTTTGTTGAGTATAGAGTATCGATAAAGAAGTAATGGTTCCTCAAACATTTTGGCCCTACATTCAAAATGTCAATTCTTGATACTAGGGACGTATAGGAGTTAAGTAATGTTGAATTGTAATCAGGTACCACAAGTCTTGGCTTGATGGTTAGGGCTTAGGCCTCCGACGAGGAGGTCGTAGGTCCTATTCTCCATGCTAGTGTCGTGCTCACCACTATAGTCCACCCAACTATTGTCGGGGGTCCTTGAACCTTGTTGTTTGGGTATCTCAAAGAGCTTTGGGGGGATACTATGTCGAGTATCCTCAAGGTACTTGTAACTAGCTAAAAACTAGCGTAGTTATAGAGTCCACCCTCGAGAGGGGAAGTAGTATTGTTCCAAGTTCTCCTTGTCCGGTGGCCATTGGGATATTAGCATTACAAATGGACACTTCATCCACGCTGGCCCCTTACAAAGGAATCGGTGTTTCAATCTATCTATCTGAATTATTATCTAAGTAAAACTTATGAACACACATGGTTAAAAAATAGATACCTTTTATTTTGAATATCCACATAATTATAAGAATACTTTGTTCAAACATAAGTACATGATAAAAGCACAAATTTGTATAATAAAAATTTCACACTCATCCACCTATTCTAAAAGTGATCAATATTACGCGACTCCACAAGATTCTTAGCCATTGCAGTCCTCATTAGTATCCTCGGAGGTGCTAATATTTAGAGCACAAATAAAGACCTGTATCACTTGTCAAAATTGTGTTATGTGAAGAAATTTTCTCAAGTAATCCTTGGTAGATGCAAAAACTAACTATGGATGGTCCATATTCAGTAGAGCACAAGCAACTTGAAGAGAATTTACAAGAATCTTGAGGTCAAAAATTACATCCATCGTAATTCACGACATTGCATCTTTCTGAATAAAAGTGAACAAGCAAGACATGGAAGGACAACTCTGCATTTTAAGGATATGTTAAGTTAATCAACAACTTTATCAAGGATACCCGATTTAGTGTAGCCCAATCTACAGTAACAATAGAACAGTTCGTCTATTTCTTCAGTTTACTTTGAAAAATTTACGAAAAATTATCCTTTCCTACTTGATGGGCTGCAAAATATTTTGAAGAATGGTGAAGGGCTAGACTCCAAAATAGGGGGTATATGCATTTAACTTCATTCTTGAACTAGTAGGATATTCTACACTAACGCACTATAAAATATGGCGCTTTCAAAAAGCGTAAGGTACTAAACTTCAAGTAGTAAAGTGCTCAATTTCCTTCAATGAATAGACGTGGACAGAAAATGTGTTACTTTTGGATGAAGTGGCAGAATTCTATGAATGAGATAAATTATATTTAGATAGCCCAAAAGTTCAAATTAGAAGGTTTACATTATTTCAAGACACATTAGTGTTGGTCGATTGTCTTTAATGAACTCTAGGCATTTGACATATTTTGTTGACAATTACTACATTGGGGAGATTGACCACCAAGTTTTCAATCAAGAGGTATTTATTCTGCTTAGCATGAATGAAGAAGGACACAAGGTAGCATATAGAGTAGGAAAATCCTCAATCCTAAGCACAACTTTTTTTAAATGACCACATCACCAAATGTACAGTTTGTATAGCTTACACATGAGTTGGTGTATTTAGACGAGGCTTTCAAACATCAACTTGTTTGATAGTACTGCTTGAGTATATAAAGGTATAGGCAACTCTTCTTTGCTTGAAGATCTTCACATACTTTGAAATCATAATATATAGTACGTTGCCGCAGCGTTGCTTCATAATTTCTAGTTTTTTTACTTTGAGTAAGTACTTTGATATTTAATATCTCTGAAATTGTTGATCTAATTTGTAATCCGATTTTTGTCCACACTTCTGTGTAAAAATCCTCTCTCTACATCACCTCAAGTGGTGCTAGAGATTATAACGTCACGTCTAAAATAAAACAGAACAAACTGTGTGCTCTAAATAATAGTTGATGTTATCTCCTATAGTCACTTTGAATTTAATGTTGGTGCTAACAATGCTACTTTCAAACGAAAATGCTCATAATTTCACGAAGGCCCTTCTTCTCTTTGGTGATTTCATCAAATATTTGAGTTGATAGATAGCAATATCAAAGTGACCAATTCTTTGTTTAAAGTCTAAATAACTGTGTCTTTATTAAGGTTCTCTATTATTTATTTGGGGAATTTTAGAGCTATAAACACAATGATCCTTATGTTGTTACGATAGTAGTTTTAAAGCAAGCTTAGAGCCTCAACAATGCGTAATGAAACCCTACAATAGAATTATGATGCCCCTCACATTATACTAGAAATTCAATCGGCTATATCATTGCCACATTCTTAAAAACTTCACAAGAAAGGTAAACAATGTTATAATTGAGAGCATTACAATGTTGGCTCTTTATATTGTAATACCAAGGTTAACTACTAGTATCCCAGAAATCACTATTTCATAAACTATCCTACTTTGCCATACGCGCCACTGCGATTGACATTTATTTGTGCTCTCATGTTTTTATAGTTACTGCGATTGACATTTATTTGTGCTCTCATGTTTTTATAGTTACACTGAAAACACCGGAGACTTCAATGTCTCCAGTGTCCTTATCATCCAATTTGATATGACAAACTTTGCATATTGCTTTCGCGTGACTAGTACACTAAAAGATCTTGTTTTGGAATATGGTCGGAGTTGCACCATCTTCGACATATATTTGACTAATCACAAAACATTCCTTTTTATATTGCACATGCTACTTTGTAGCATTCCAAATTCATACTAATCCAACACACCATTTACAAATGGTAGTTCCAATATACTCATTTTAGTAAACTTCCTATGTATCTGCTATTGATATAGCAATTGTGAAAATCTTTATGTAGATGGCTAGGCTTGTCTATTTTTATTGTAGAGGCTATAATTAAATTATCTACTTATTGCTAGTTCATTATTACAAGCAATGGTGTGAATTTAAAAACTTAGTGTTAGCTTTCTATATACTAATCTAGAGAACTTATTAGTTTGCCTATTTTACAAATATTCATTTCAAAACTACAAAATCTTGAATATACAATGCACGATACTTGTTTTTTTATCGCACACACACAAGAAATCACCGGTTTTTAAGCCTCAAAGTTGGGCCGTGGGGATGGAATGCGATACTAATTGGCCTTCCAAGCAATAGACAACCATATCCAATACAATCATGCAATGCGAGGCGAATTCAAAGGGGAGAGATTAACAAGGAAGGACTCTAATTTTCACACAAGTTAGAAACTTCAGCCTCAACTTAAGTCTCAAGATCTGCCCTAGGGGGCTAAAAAAACCTCCAAGTGACCACCAAGGGTCTTTCTTAACATGGGCACAATGTCCTAGAGAAAATTCAGCAACGCTTCCGCATCCTGCTGAAAACCCTAAAACTCGAATTCAAACCAACATACAATGTACAGCCCTTAAGGATCGGGGCGATTTGGACAGCGCTTCCGCCCCGAGTCCGTAACCCGTACCATCAAGGGTGCAATTCAGCAACGGACAAGCAATTTCCACCCAATCCCAACATTCAATCAAACCATCACTATCCCACTCAATTCACTTATAAGTGTTTTTGGTGGCAATTTTAATCTTGCCTTTTCTTTTGATTCCACAGTTCTGAGTCTTAACTATCGAATTTAAAACGAGCTCAACTTAAACAATTTTTCTTAAGAAGGAAACTCCCTGTGCAGTCCGACTGCTGGTCCTGCCTTGCGGTTCGGTCGCAGTTACAGCCTTTCCCGATCTCGGCTGTGTGAAGCTGCTGGACTGGACAGACAGGGCCGACAGGGACGGCAGGTCGGCAGTATAGGGCCAGCTTCAACGACGCCGAACCGCGCCCCCTCTGTCACGTACTCGCTCCTCGCTAGTCCGGCGAGTGAAGTCCGGCAGGTGACTGCCGAACTGGCGCTGCCTCCAGTTGATGCAGCTGCGCCGCTCTCTCCGATCGCTCGAGCTCCACGCGAGCCGCTCCAGACCCTGCCGTTCGAGCTCCACGCGAGTCGCTCCAGATTCTGCCGTTCAAGCTCCACGATCGGTGTCGGTTTGCCTTCGTCTGATCCTTCCCGCTCGGTCTTCTGATCCGCCTTGATCCTGCCACTCCTCCCTGATCGGTGTCGGTGGGCCTTCGTCCGCTCCTGATCGATCAGTCTTCTGATCCGTCTTGATTCCGCTGCTCCTCCCCGATCGGTGTCGGTGAGCCTTCGTCTGCTGCTGGTTCTTGGCTGAGCTGCCGCTGCCGCCGTGTCCTCCGAGGGCGCTGGCCGTGGCCGACCTTCGGACCTCACTCCTGACCGGATCGCCGTTCCCTCTTCCTACGTCTCACACCCACACAACAAGCACCTCCAAACCCTCCTCGTCGTCGCCCTGATCATGATGCTGCTTCACCTCGTCCCGATGCCTGGATCCAATGCTGGCGATCTGCTTCGAGCCGCCTTTGACACTGGTCGGTGGGGGTCGCCTTGTCAACCAGCGCCTGCAGTGTCGCTCCGACCGTCAGGGTCTTAACCGAGCTCTGCTCCCGGAGTTGCCCACCTCCCTAAAACTCACACATACCACCAACACATAAACCTCGCTCTCATACACACACCCTTCGTAACAAACACACCACCAAAAATGACCACAAAAGCAATCTAAATCTTCTCGTACGCACACTCCTTTTCTCACACATTTTCCAACACACATACCAAAAAACTCCCACACAAAACTTCTAACCCTAACTTCCTCTCTCTCTCCCTAGTTGGACACTTGGATGGGATAGAGCTTCATCCGGTTCAAACGGATAAAATTTTGTTCATCCCGCTTTTCATCCGTAGTGTTTAACTAATTACTTTGATTATGCTTGTTAATTAGGATGAATCTAGGTAATTATGAATAATGATAAATTCCTAAAACATAACCAAAAACCTGTCATACTACTTCGACACAATTTAATATTACTAACTTAGTATACATCAAACAACTACCGGGCCATTTAGGCAAGACCCCTCCAATTATCCTAGAATTTCCGTAAACTGAAGGGATTTGCTTAAATGTACCAATTGGGGATTTTGAATATAAAAATATTAGACTAATGCTTGTAGATAATATTTCGCACAAGCGTGAACCGGTTCGGCGGTTCACATATTATGAGTATTTTAATCCTGAAATAAAAACATGTTTGTGAACCGTCAATACAATCCACATTTGCGAGAAACCCTTTGCGCAATGATTAGCCCTTTTCATGCCCATTGCATAAGCATAGTTTAGGCATCTTAGCCAATTACGTGAATTCTCGGCAGGGATGTCACAGCGTCCGGACGTCCGGCAGGGGTCCGGGGACCGTCCATGACTTAGAGATTCTGGTCGTTTTACTAAGGGTAAATGACCATCGGGGATCGTTCATTGGTCGAACCACCCCGTCGACCGGTCCCCGGGCTCGCCGTCGTCCTGACCGACCGGCCGTCGGCCAGGGCGACCGGCGGTCGGCCCGAGCGACCGGAATTTAAGGAGAAAAAAAAAAAAAAAACTAAATTTAGAATCCGGTCGGGGCGCTTTTGTTTTATTGATATTCTAATCGGTCAGCCCGACGGTCCTGGACGGACGTCCGTCCGACCAAAAAAACTCAAAAGACGTCCATATTGACATTCCTGATTCTCGGTAGAGTCGTCGGTAAGAGTAGGACTTTAAACACCTATTGTTGCTAAAGCTTATATTATAATAATTTAGTAATATAGCAAATTAGGAGCCGCTAAAGTAGGCGCTTTTGTTTGATTGATATTCTAATTTGTCCCTATTCATTGGTTATTTTTCTAAATTTGAGCTTAAGAGTGAATAGAAGAAGATAAGGCCTCTGCATGGATTATAATTAGAAATGGACTAATAGATGAAACTTAGAATCAATATAAGAATGTAGTTTTTTAAGTTAGAGAGAGTGTTTGGGCCGTAAGGAGTCTCTCTCTTGTGTGTGTGAGCTTAGATGCTTTTAGAGGATTAAAGACGGAGGAGTGGCGGCCGTTTGAGTGGAGATGTGACTGTTGTGGCAGCAGATTGAAAAATTCAACGTTTGGGCGCTGTAACTCGAGATCTACGAGGAAACATGAGACACGCTTTACGACTCCAGAGCGGCGTTAAGTTGTATTTGTAAAAAAACCAACTTGTCTTCAGGAAATCAAAAACAAAGGACTCAAGCTGATTCTATAGCGAGGAGTTTAGCAACGGCCGTGCAAGTTGATATTTTGGTGGTAATGTAAAGGAGCATCAATACAGGATATTACGAAGCGGATCCTCTGGACCTTCACCAATTTTTTGTTTATTGTTTTTTCCTACACTCCCTAAGTAGTTGCATAAATTAGTAAAATAGGGAATTTCTTAATTGAAATAATACAGTTGCTACCACAAAAATATTTGCATGATTTGCTTGAAAAGTAATAGTATAAATAAATAGTAAGATTGGGTTGTATAAGTGCAATGTCGGTTTGTTGAAGTGCGTATCTGCTGATCTTGCATTTTGAGACTTTGGATAACGCTTTAGACCCATTTTCATCCCTTTTATAAGTCTAGGTCCTTCGAGATAAATCGAGGTAATTTGAGTCTTCCATCCTCATCAAGAGTGGTTTCTGGAGCTAAATTTCACACTGAAATTGCATGATGAAACGGTAAAAGGGATAAAGTGCATGTTTGGCCCTTTATCATCAAATAGTAATAGAATGATTGTATAAACAAACATTGGGTAACACATTGCTTGGAAAGCTACTAGCTTACATCATCTTACAAATCTTTGTGGCCCTTTACTAGGCAATTGGAATGTGTCCTCACAATGTTGTACAACCGAGCTAAAGTGCACATGAACGGAGCTTCACTTTAGGCATATGTATTTTAGAGAAACACATTTCACTAAATTGGAAGGTGTTCTAAGACCTAATAAATTTTAGTCGGTATGTTTTAAGTTTTTTTTTAGTTCTGAAGATAAGTATAATCAACAAAGGATTAAAACAAATATATAGAATAATATATTGAAGCTAAACAGTTATGATAGAAAAAATAATTATGGAATAAGAGTAATCAATTTACAAAATATGAATATTTTGGATATAAATCCTCTAGGAGATATGTAAATGAGCACCAACTGTAAGTTACAATAATCCTATAGCCCTAAGAATTCTCTTATACTGAATGTATGATGTCGCAAGCTTCCACAGACAGGCCTTGATATTCTCTATCTACTTCTTAGGTAGTGTTATAGTAATATCTATCTCTTCACTACTATCCTCGTCAGGTTGCGTAATTCTAGATATCTAGGCAGTAAAAATACCATCTGTAATTTTGTAAAGATACGTCTATTCCTCCCTAAACACACTAACGTCGCTTTCTATTTGTTCCTAATTTGTGTAATATTTTTGAACTTCTCTACAATGTGATATTGAGCTCAAGAACCGTATTTCAATGGTAATTAAAAGTTCTGGGTATCAATAAGATCAGTTATAGCTCGCCTTTGCTAGAAAGGATGGTTGTCCATGCCGCTTGCACATAGAGCAACAAAATAGCCCTTATAAAGGTCACTTCTAACTCAAAATGAAGGAGGTGAACAACCATGTCTACGGTCAACAATATGATCATCGTTGCCATACTCTTCGCGCACATTTTTCTCTAAAGTAAAGTCATGTTTCATAGCATGTGCAGGTCGAATTGACGGCCAAAACCCATCTTGCAACGCTAAGGGTTCCCTGAGAGTTGAAGGTCTCTCGTCTTCTAATGACCTTGGTGGATCTATTGGTATAGAAATAATATCTTTAACGCCACTTCAGTAAGATGATAGAGGCTCATACAATCTCTGCGGTTAAATCGACTTACGTGACACCTTCAATTTGAAGTGGTTGAGGTAATATGAGTCCTTATGTGCATATTCAGAATCCTAGTATATATTCAACTTCCTCAATCTTATAAGAGAGGATTAGGTCTAAGGTAGAGAGAGTTTCATCAATGATTGGAACTCATCATACTTCAAGCAACGCGCAAAATTGTCCATTGTTTTTTTCGCGTACTATTTTGGATAGTGATAACCTATTGCGATAAATTTTGCTAGAGCTGGTGCTTATGATTTCATCCAAGAAAGTGGGCATACATATGTACCCTTAAGCTTCGGAACGTTTCTCTTGTCGACATTTCAATGGAATGCCTATGAACGTGAAGTTTGATTTCATTCTATACTGCACAATTGTGTTCTTGTATATACAAGACCTACGAACCTTGATCTTTTTGCTCAGGTAGCGTTGAATACAGCTTTGAGTACAAGAAGTATTCGATGGGATGTCATAAATGCATTCATGAGTCAATATAAATTAAGCTTAAGATAGAGAAGAAGAGAATATCCCAGAAAAATTATCATACAATGGAGTTCGTCATGCACCATGCCAAATACTATGTTCTAAGATTCAACCATAGTAGATTTCTTGCTCCCTATGATTGAAAAGACTCACATTGCCTAAAGAGACTTGTTCAATGGGCTACAAATCAAACGAATATCTAGTCGTTGGGTTCTTTGACCTTAATTAATAAAATTGGACCCCAAGTCAAGAATCACCAAGTAGATGTGAAAAATTAGGAAATGCGCATAATTGTAAATTTCGAAGTAAACCCTCAACAATTCTAAGACCTCTAGAATTAAAGTCTTCCATAGCTCTCATCCATGGACGTGGTGGAACTATCTGATGATCACTAATACCAAGATTCATAGGTGCTTTGATGGAAGCGTCATCAAGTGAACATAAATGTACCCAAGAATAAAAGTGCTGCAAGCTAAAATGATGGTTCTACATTTTGTAAGAACTTTACCTCAAGTCCATCAAACTGCATTTTGTCATGTCAAGCAGTTTATATCAAGTTGAAGTAAGATTTCGGCCATGACAAGTTATGCTATTAATATTGATTCCAACAAAATTAAGAATCATATTGGATTAGTTTGTTTGTTACTAAGCCGCAACAAACAACTTTATTAGACATACGAGCAATTTAGGTTGGATCAAGGTGAACCGTAATACGTACTTTAACAAGTAGTTTATCTTTACTCGATTTGAAGTGCACGTTGTAAGTATTCAGGCAATTCAACACGAGCCTAGCTATACTGCATGATATAGCAAATAGGCCATGCTATAAATGAGGACTTGTTTACAAATAATAGTATTAAGGCCTAAACGACCAAGGCCTCCGATTTGGCTCTTTTGCTATTTCGGGCAGCCTAAATGAAGGGGTTAGAATCAAAAATTTTGCCTCAGATTTTTACTAGAGGTTTCTTATAGGTGTATGTGGGAAAAATTTCAAAGTCAAACTCTAATTTTGGAGTTTTTAAATGCACATTTTCGTTTTCGGCTTTGAGGTGGGCAGAAAAAAACTTTTTATTTCTAACTTTTTTTCTAGACTTAAAAAAAAAATCTTTTCTTGACTGATTTCATACTTAGTTATCCAAGTGACACAAGTCAAAACTTTTACCAATTCTACAAGGGTACCCTTCAAAAAATTACAAGAACTAGATCCAAAGTTTCTGTGATATTACAATTTTTTCTTTCGAAATTTGCTAAAATTTTAGATTTAGGAATTTTTAGAATTTCTTTTCTTTCAAAATTCACAAACTCATGAAGGCACCTACTCACCATTCATTTTCCCCCTAAACCAAATACAACAAATGTGGTGCATGTTTTACCAAATCCTTGATTTCTACCTTCCTCTAGTAAATAAATTGCATGAAGGTTCAAAAAGCCAAATGAGTGTCTAAAATTTTGCATAGTAATGATCAACTTAGTTATCTACATGGGAAAAAATATAATCAAGATGTTTGAGGTATTAAGCATCACGATATCCTTTGCACAAAGTAGACTATGTGTGCTGAAATAAAGTTTGCATCAATTTTGAATGCTACGATCTTACAAATGGCAAAGATCCAACGGTTGAAATTTGAACACTACCTCCGATGGTAGTTATCTCTAAGATCCTACGGTTGAAAAATTTCAAAAAATTGTAAAAAAAACTCTCATACTCCAAAGTTTACATGGTGGTATGAAATTGCAGTTTTGAAGTTTGGAGCTCTCAAAACACCATGGTTGTTTAGGGGTTAAGATTGATCATACGTCCATATCCATAACATGACCTTACATGTTATGCAATCATATTTAAGTTCAGGAAAACAGTAAGATATTCGAGGTCATGCAGTTTAGCTCGACTTGAGCTGAACTAAAGGATATGTCAAATGAGACAATTTAGCTTGACTTTAGCTAAAGTGCATGGCATATCAGGTGGGCTCAAGTTAAAGTTATGAACTTGGTATGTTGTGCAGTTTAGTTGGAGTTGAGCTAAACTCCTTGGGTATGGATAGTGTAGAAAATTGAAAATTGGCGGGAGCAGACAACTCAAAATTTGAAAATTGGCTAGATTTGGGCTTTCAGAGTTTAAAGTTGACGGTTTTATGTATAATTAGTCTAAGTAAATCCAATATAGACACCGTGTACAAATTTAAATACATACATAGACTAACTTGAAGCAAATAAGTGCATAAACAATGGAAACAATTGTTAAATATGTGAATTGATAACATACATGAATTCTGAGTATTTTGGATTTGATTCGAATTCCAACATTTACAATATCACCTTAGAGAATTATGCATATAGACATAATTTAAATTTTATTGTATATGTATGAGATATATAGAATAAATATATAATATATATAAAATAGAATTAATATATCTAAAAAATATATACAATTATTTAGATTATGAAATTCTTGCAGCTTTGATTATCCTTGTGGGAATCGGAATACTTGACTACAAACTCATTTAAAACAAAGGTATTGTTGAAAGTGCAATTCATTTTGTAAAATTGCATGTGTGCAAATTTTTTGAAGTTCATAATATTTAACACAATATGACCATATACAAAGTTAATTGATACTTAAACATAATAACTTGAATAAGTATACCATCTCAATGATAGAAGTTGGTTATAAATGAAGATTATTTTGGTAATTCTTATAGAATAATTATGTGAGCATATGTGTATAAGTTACAAACACTCTTTATAAATATATATATATAAGTATAGACTTGATATGATTGATTTTGTTGTAATTGTAAATTCAAGTTAAGATACAAATACACATTGTATTTACAAGCTTGAATTTTGTAGTGAATCATGCATGCCACATGATTAGAAAAAAACGACAATATATAAACAATTTACAATTTTGGCCGTATACAAAACACAAATAAATCCTTCCTTCCCAACATGCTAAGATACATTCCATTTATGTCAAACCTTGGTAGGCCTCTATATCAAAATTATCATGAACCTCACATTTTCTAACCTTAAAATCTCCAATTATCTATATGGAGAGGTGTGGCATTCTTGCGAAATAAAACTAAATACTTCTACAAGGAGTGTGATATACAAATCCAAAAAACTAATTATTTCTATCTCTATGGAAACTATAAGCGTTGCTTCTCATGTATACACAAAGGCATTTGCACTACAGATTTCCCACATCTCCCTTGACAAATTGCCAGCTGTCTGATGGTTCTTGAATTGGCTCCTCAATCCAATTGTAAGTTCAAGGTCTTCCCCTTTGTTATCCTTTTCTCCTTTGTTTTCCTTCTGATACATACTTCTTCATACTTTTATGCATACACAAAACAAATATTCAAGAATGTAATGTAATACTTGGCATGTTACTTTACAAGCGACATAACATGTAGGACTAAGATTTTTCTAGGAAGGTCTTGATGTTGCTTACCACATTATAAAAATGAACAAAATTAAGTAGCTCATATAAAAAAGGTGTGGCATCTGCCTCACCACCATCTTAATTGCAGCAAAGTTGAAAAGTTATTCAGAAGATGTGGCGCTTACAAAATATCTACCACCTTTGATAAATGAGCAAGGTTATTAAAATACTAAGAAATACACACATCTAAGTTGTTGTCTTACTAGCTACTAAGATAGTGTAGTATGTGTCTTATTCGCACCAACAAAATGCACACATCACCTTCAATAAATTAAGCAAGGTTATTCACTTACAAAAAGGGTGTCCAATGTGCCTCACTGACACTTACGAAAAATTCAGACAACACCTACTATACGATGAGCAATGTTCCTTAGCTATTAAGAAGGTATTTGCCCTACTCACTTACTACAAATCCACTCATACTCACAAAAAGTCCACTCACCATGTAATTTTATCACCTACTAAGAGGGTGAAGCTTGTGTCTCACTCACACTTACAAAAAATCCAAACACCTACAAATAAATTTGGCAAGTTCAACTACGTACTAAGAGGGTGTGGCATATGACTTATGGTCATGATTGTCTTATGTGACACTGTCAAATGTCAGACAGACACAACATGTGAGATAGACACTCAGCCTCTGGATGTCCACTAGAATCTATAGAATCTTTTCCTTCAGAATAGTTACCTTTAATTTATCCAGTCCTCGTTGCATCCTACGTAGTTGCCACATGGACTATACAACTCAGCAATACAATGAATGTATTTGAGCGACTGCACCACGTAGAATAGGAACTCGTCCCGAACCGGTAGTCGCCTCGTCCACCGCGACTGTGGGCGGTCGATGATCGCCTGTTGGCGATCGACTGTCGCCCTTGTGCGACAGACTGTCGCTATTAGGCGACCGGCAGTCGCCTTGGACCAGAGCTTGCCCTGGACCGCCAGTTGCCCTAGACGTGCGGTCGCCCTAGACCGGCGGTCGCTTAGGGTTGCCTTAGATTGGGGGTTGTGCCCGATTATAATAAGTCATTTTGCTTTCCAACATAACCCAAGAAGTCTTCCATTTACATTATCCTAAGGGAAAAATCAAGCATTAAGATGAAACAAGTTACAACAATCCAAAAACCTCCTGAAGACAAGGCTAACATCAACCATGAGATCTTAAACTCGTGTAACAAAAATTGTTGTGACTTACGTATGTGAATTGTGTGAAAAACAAACATAATAAAAAGAGATGCAAAATTCATGACAACAAGAACAATATGTCAGAAAGTAGATTGTATGTATTGCAAGTACAATTTGTGAACTACATGGCTAAATAAGCACTTATTGATGTGAGATGGTCATCACTAGGAGCCTCTGACTTGCATGACGAAATACTGATTGTATACTAATTACGGTCCTTTCTAAATACACACTCTGGTGGAATCATATGATATGGTTTTGCCATCAAGCGGTTCACCACCTCCGCAGAGGTCATTCTCTTGTCCGGTTCATCCCTCGTCAATAATAACACTTTTGATAGGAATGCTTCTCGCACCCTCAAATTTGGGAATGGCTCTTTGTCAAATTTGTTCTATACATTAATCAGTTAGATGAGCTTGCCAACCCCATATGAATCTGATGCAACTGTGATTGGATGTCGGAGTTCCTGGATGTGCAAATTTGTATCAGAATTTTTTGGTCCAAAAGTATAGACTATCTCGTTCGCCTCCTACCATCGAAGTATTATCTCCTGAACCATTTTCTCCTTCGACTGGTATCCATAACGTGAAGTTTGTTGTTCTATTATACGAGATGCCATACCCCAGTCACACACTCCAATACAAATCTTGTCACTTGGGACGTCTGGGAAATGCAATAATATGTTAGAGGGGTATAGGTTGTTGTGGAGTACGCCAACCTTATGCACCAGAGTCATGATGCACACTAGATCCCAAGCAAGCTTCATCCTATGACAACAGAAAAGGCTAATTCTCACAACCTCTTCTTTAGTGAGACTCGGAACGTCCTTTACTTTTGACGAGTGAAGATGTTTGTTGCCGACCTTCTCATCTAACTTCAGCATGTGGTGTAGTGATCCTCCATTCCACCAATATGTGTAAGCCTCGAATGTTGTTGTATGCAACGCCCAAAACTTTATAGTACCTGGATGATTCAAAGGACATATGAGAGCTTCTGCTTAAGTCTCTACCCTTCTCTTCTGCATATTCAAGTCTTTGGAAAGCTTTGCTGCAAAAGGGATCCAATTTGGAACGTGGTCTACTCCAACAATGTGCACCTTCCGCACCAGTCCCTGGCCTCCTTGCATGTCGCAGGCCGATAAAGGTTCTATCGTAGCGTCTTGAGAAATCCACACCACTCTTGACTCGGTGTCTCGTTCAGATGTGGCCATGAAAGCGTCTTTTTGCCACGACATCCCTCGGCTTTTAAATTTGCCAAGCTTTGTGATTGAACGTTGCCACCATTCCATCTTCTGTCTAAATTGCTATTCCTCTTTGGTTAGAAGCCTTTGTCCAAATCGCCTCTTCCACAACTCTTTCACATTGAAGCTGCATTGTTGAATTGTATTGGCTAGCCAGGTTGGGTATTCCGAATGATAATCAACATCTTTGAATTCTAGTGATTCTGCCATGGCTTTAATAATTATTGACTCTAATTCCTTCTTTAGTCTCTCTCCATCCGTGCTAATATTCCTCAAGTAGTTGTGCTCCATGAATTGAGCCTCCATTTCCTCATACCAATCAAAGTACGCTTTCTTTGCTAATCGGTTATACTTCGATGATGGTAATCCCGAATCTGCTTCTTTTTGTTTTTCTTCTTCTTCCTCTTCTCGACTGCGCTTCCTGTAGGTTCTTGCATAGCAATGTTCGCAACAAATGATTCGGGGGCATAAAGATCCCATGTTGGCACTCCCTCTTGGTTCTTTTTGGATCTACTCATCATTCAAAATTGTTGTGTAAGACGGCAAAAAACCGAGGTGCTGCTATTAATGTGAACCAAATTCCAAAACCCCTTTGACCTGGCAGTGCGAGTTTCCACGAGCAAAGACCGAGGGCGGAGGAGGAAGCAGTTGGGCGAAAAGTAATTTTCAAACTGCAAGTTAGGGATTGTATATCCTAGTGGACCACCGGTCGCCCCACCTCCAATCGCACACCCGCGGTCATCGCAGATCCCGCATTCGCAACAACTATACACGTTGTTGCCTCTCATTACGCTATCGCGAGATCTGTACCCCGGGTTGCCCCTCCGTGGACCGCCGATCGCCCCTAAACTACACTACTAGAAAACTGTGACCGAATCAACATAAAATCAACAGATTTTTGTTGTTTGGGGCACTGATTGACCGTTTTCACTGATTTTTGAGCTTTTTGTAAAATCCAACAGTTTGCTACATATATTTTGTTGATTTGAGTAGTGTAATGACCGAATCAACAAAATTTCATCAAATATGGAATCTTTTTGGAATGTTTTTGGAATCTTACGAAATATTCAAGGAATATTTTTGGAATCTTCCAGAATCTTTGGAACCTTTGGGAATCTTTTTAATCTTTTTCTGACATTGATTAGAATGCAAAATGAAAAACGAAGATGCTTTGGGGCATCCTCAGTTCTTCAAAAGAAAAAAACTCAAAACTTTTTGATATTTTTCCTACATGTAGAAAAATACCTGCACAAAATAGAGCATAAAATAATTTTTTTACATCGTGAAAAATATTCAAAGTCTGCTGGGCAGTAAAAAGACGCCCCAGGCCCCAGCCTTAAAAAAAAAAAAAAAAAAAAAATATTCAAAAAATTTTGAAATTTTTTCTACGTGTAGAAAAATACCTGCATGGAATAGAGCATAAAAAAATTTTGAAAAAAAATAAATTTCACATCGTGAAAAATATTCAAAGTCTGCTGGGCAGTAAAAAGACGCCCCAACCTCAAAAAAAAAACAAAATTCAATTAATTTCGAATTTTTTTCTACATGTAGAAAAATACCTGCATGGAATAATGCATAAAAAAATTTTGAAATATTTTTTTTTTTTCACATCGTGAAAAATATTCAAAGTCTGCTGGGCAGTAAAAAGACGCCTCAGCCTAAAAAAAAAAAAATCAAAATTCATTTCTATATGTAGACAAATACCTGCATGAAATAGTGCAAAAAAAAAGTTTTGAAAAAAAACATTTTTACAAGGCAAATTAATAGCCAATGGGGCAGTTTCACTATAAGTAAAAACTTAATACAACCCTGTACACACATGGACCTAGGTGGTGTAGTGGCGAAGGATGTGAGTTGGGAGCCGGGAGGTCGTGAGTTCGATAATGACCCCCAGCACTTGGGCCCAGAGGGATTCGAGGTGGGCCCCACTCGTGTGATGGTCTGGTTTGAGGTCGGCTGCACTAGTTGTTTTGATTTTAATTTTAATCTAGTAAAAAAAAATGAATTATGCTTGACCGAATCAACAGTCAATGTCAATCAATGTCCGGATCAACGCGTCCGAATCAACTGAAAATTTCAACATTTTCATGTTCATTTGGACGTTGGACGCCCATGCAATGTTGTAGCACTATCCAGACCGTTGGTCGCCTTTTTGTTGTACCACCAATTGCCCCGACGCCAGTTTCTCTTTATATTCCCCCATGACTTGTGACCTCATTACTTGGAATACCAGCTTGGAACGTAGACTTGCATCCATTAATTTGGCTGCATGCTGGTTCAGGGTGGGTAAAGACTATTCTATTGTATTGATTCTGGCTATTTTCTACCATCCATGGATATTCCCAGGCAACTTAGGAAGGCAGAAAATGACAAGAAGAGGAAAAGGAGGAGCAACCCACAACGGAAAAGATTGCACGTACTTCAAAATCCAAATAAGCTTGCCTTTAAAGGTTGGGAAGATGAACTTGATATGTGGACCATGGCAACTTGCAAATCATACATTCAATGGTGTCACAATGAGAAGAAATTTCCTCTGTCGCGTCACCATTTCAATTGACACACCAACAAGGCAAATCTTAATTATTGCAATTGCCCAAACTTCAAACAACGATGCATTGAGGTTTACCAAGTCTTGTATGACACGCCATACGTGGAGCGCAATGAGGATCTCTTGTTTCTTGCTCGTGAAGTATACGCTGAAGTTGCTCTTCGTAAATGAGTGAATTGGACAACTGTCAAAGAGGGGAAGCATGTAACACGACCTTCAACAAGTGACATTCCGACAGGCATTCTAAGATTCCTTGATGCTTCTAATGGTGGCATGGGAGTGACGAGGTCTATTACCAAGGCTATGGAAGATGTTTCATATCATAGTGCTACATCAAAAGAATACTATGACTTAGATGGTTCACAACATCGTAAGGCAGTTTGTCAAGTACAGTGTGGTATCCCTCCCTCCAGCGTTGTGATTTATGCAGATTATTGTTGTAATTTGTCTGGCTGCGTTCTACAAATAGCTCGCTCTCACCTTCCAACAATAAGGAATCATTCTACCATAGTAGAGCCCCATGGTACCGACATCTTACTATGGGACAAACTTGACACGTCTTGTGATCTCAAAGCTCTTTTGAATAGCAAAGATGATCTCATAGCAAGATTCCAAGCAAATTTCGAAAAAACACAAGCAATGTATGAGGAGAAGGTGAAAGAAGGGGTACTGCTTTCTGTGGAATATGCACGCGCGAAGATGCAAGAACTATCTCTGAACACGTAAGATTCCTTGAGAATAAGAGAAACCGGACATGGCGGATGTTGATAGAGTTGCCTTCAACCTTACGGAGGACCTGGCTTTTGGAGAGATGTCACCGCAAGGCCTCCAATTGCTACGCCCTGTGAAAGCTCAGCTATGTCCCGTTGTTAATATGCATGGCTTGGAACGGGAAGAAGATGTACGAAGCGATACCCAAGATTCGTTATCTTTAACCGAATTCCACCCCCTTCGTATTTCACTTATGTTCAATGACGGGTACATCTCTTTACTAAAACAAAATCAGCAACTGCGAGATTGTTTGTCACAGTTGTCTCCCACTTACTACCATTGGAAGGTGGCATGTATACTTTTGGTGGACAAAGGTAGACAAGTTGCAGCGGTGCTGGAGAAGATAGATAAGAATTTTACTAGTGGAGCTAGTCGACGAATGTTCGGTATGACCTCGTGGCCCAATGTCGATACAATGTTTGATAATCTTCCTACGATGGACATTACCAAAAAAGATGACACTTCAGAGGTTGTAGATTGGAGCAAGGCGAGGTGGAATTTCAAACACCATATGTTGGCAGACAAGGATGTAGCATCGGGGACATTATTGTGGCCCAACCCTGTGCAGTTTGTATTGGATCCCTCTACGTGTTCCATATGCATAAATCCGTTTGGATCTAAGGGAGGATGGGCTTTAGGCTCCTGTGTCCATATGTATCATCCGCAATATCTCTTTGTTAATTGTTTGACTGAAAGTCACTGTGTTATAGGCAAAGCGCCTTCTCACGAGCGAGTTTACGAGATGTTCAATCTAAGAACTTATATGCCGCCTTTTTGGGAATACAATGCTGAGACTACTGATGAGGTTCGATTCAAGGGTAGACACCTTATTTGGAGTTGGCGTAGAGGTGAACATGATCTCGAGAAGAGTACTCCTAGCTCTGAACTGAACTGGGAAACTAACCCAAATGAGATTCTAAGAGTCGCACCAATACTTGCCGGATAAGGTCCACAGCATGAGGGTCTTTGGATGTACTTCTTCCAATGCCTTGGGGGCTATTTTGATGTGAGCTCCAATACATTCAGGTGAGGGCCCCACCCCATGGGACATCGATGGAATCAATTTGGGAAGAGAGTAACCGATAGTAAAGGCCATGCCTCCATGCAAGATTTTGAAGAGTGTCAATTTTCTAAATCTACTTCGGGGCCACAATACGAGCCACGATCGCCCTATCTGCACCACCGGTTGCCCTTCTATTCTGCCGGGTCGCCCTTTTAGACCGATGGTTGCTCTATCTGCACCGTCGGTCACCCTTCAGCATTGATAGTTGCTCTATCTGCACCGTCGGTCGGCCTATTTGCAATCGGGAATTCTTCCTACTATCTTGCATGCGATTCCATGAGGGTTTGTAGCAGGTTCTTGGAGGATGAGATGAGGATGAACATTGGATGGAGGAGGGGTAAAAGAGCCCTGTAGATTTTTATGTATTAGTTTAAATTATCAAGGAGCAGGCACAAGGTAGTAATTTGGGATCGTTGGTTCCATAATTCCCATTTCATGATCTTTCTGTTCATAAAAAATGGACATGAGAGGTCTAAATCAAAAATAATGAATGGGAGGGAAGACGGGGTGACACTTTCTCATCCTCTTGGTAGGCATCACATGGTATATATCTTGTTATATGATTTAAATTTTAGCAAGTCATATTGTGCCTAACTATTTAAAATAATCGATAAAATGTGTATTCATTTACAGAGTCTGAGCCTCTTCAATGCATCAAATACTTTAAATCATCTAACAATTTAATATCTACAATCTTAGAATTTAATCATGTCAGTCAATTTCTAGCATTTAGATAAGATACTATCTTCGTAGCAAAACTTCACCATATATTCTAACATCACATTCAAGAACAAATTTTAGTTTCTTTTTAGATCGATAGAGCCTTCAATAAATTATAACTTCTCCAAATACAATATCTGAGTATATATATGCTAATAGATTATCCTTACAATTAGTTTACTGCCCTATGACATTATAACATTGCTTAGAATGAGGAGGAGGAGGATTTCAAAAAATTTGGCGGGTTAAATAATAACGCCTTCTAAAACAATTAAGAGTACGGGGTTCGTGTATATAGCCTAGTAACCAGTGAGGGAAAAAGTTGCTCATCAAATTAAAAGGGGATATATAACATATTATATATTTGGAGAAAAATTGAGTGACACCACATGAGGGTAAATATTTCAAGTCAACAACAATAACCATTTACAGACAATCTAATCAACCAGTTACTCATGGTACTATTTAACCCATTATTTGTGAATTACATGAAAGTATTTGATATCTCTTGCCCTTATTATGATGAATAAATCAAACCTAAGTATCACAACAGTCAAAATCATTTCAACAATTGTATTCAATATATCAAGGAGAACATAAGGCTCCAAAAGCATTGATTGGCTAGAGTAAAATCAATGAAAAGAAATTGAGGAAAAAGGCGAAGGTAAAAGAGAGAATGATGAGAATTTATTTTAAAATTGAGATTAAACTTGTACTGGTCTAAATCCATATTACACCACAAGAGTATTTTAGGCGCTTAAATATTCATTATTCATTTATTATGGTCACGGCTCTTGCCAAAAGGCCATGAACATGAGAATCATTTTCATGTCGGAATGAGAAATATGAAGATTGAAATTGGGGAATATGAAATTTGAAGAAGAGGGGGAATGAGAAATGAACGAAGATTGAAGGGGGAATGAGGGGGAGTGGGGAAGATGCTTGAAGCGGTTAATTTAAAACTTAAATATTCAAGAAAGAGTATCAAAGAACAAGAGCAGGAGCTCTTGCGGAGTCACCCCTCCAGACTGCCGGTTGCCAGAGACCGCTGATGCGGCTGGACCGTTGCTGCAGCTGGACCGCCGGTCGCCCTAGAGCGACTCTTGCTAGAAATGCTGGACCGCCGGTCGCTCTAATGCTGTCGCCCTTGCACCGTCGGTCGCCCTGCCAAAGGAGGTTATATACAATTGTTATTGGCCGTAGTAGCCACTTTTAAGTCCACGTGCCGTGCTCTTGCGCATTGTCTGGTGTCAACTCAAAGTTGCCACCTGCTTGCACGATTGTTCGAAGAACGTGGACTGCACTATTTTTGGTGTTTTGAGTCAAACATCACATCCTAGCCGCATTTCTGTGTTCAAAGGTAACAATGAGTACAATCGCAGAACGTAAAATAGTACTCGACCTACCATGCAACATGAAAGGAAAGAAGCAAAAGAAGAATAATTGTATTCTACAAGATGCCACTTAACGCGCATTTCTTGGGTAGGAGACTGAAGAGGGTGTTTGGAATCAGAAAAAAATCAAGAATTACATTGCCTAGTGCCACATCGACAAGTTGTTTCCACACTATCAACATGAGACACACATCAAAGTAAATGCTCCAAATCTGCACTGTCAGATGCAATGTATTCACTTTATCTTCCCTTACACGTTTATTGGTGTAAAACCCGTGTTCAGGTGACTCGTGTATCGTTCCAGGGATTCTGTGAAGTGACCAAGGCAAGTAGTGCTAAAACAACCAAACCCACAAACGTTTTCTAGTCCCAACTTATGTTTTAGCCTTGCAGAGCAAGGGTATCCCTTTGCAAGAGGGGATGCACAAAGACTCTTTCCCTTATGTTTACCATGGCGGAAACTTCCACACTTAGATTCTACACAAACACACACACACACATTAAGGCACACATTACGTCCTCACAACTAATCCGTCCTATCCGTCCGAACTAGCAGGTCACGCAGGCCGTCCTGGTTACCCTATCACACTTACTACAATGACAGACTCCAAGAGCTCCGAATCCGGCTAGAAGACGTCTACACGTATTCTGGTCACGTACTGCGCTTGATCCGTCCTCTGAGACTACAGAGGAACCCAAGTCTGTGGCAGCTGGAGGTCGGATTGGAATCCGGCCTCATACACTCTACTCCCAGACCCTCCCAGACCGTAAGTGTTTGCCACAGCAGTTTCCCTCTCCCAGACACCTAGACCAGTTCAAGACACAAGGCACTCAAGAATACGCCCAACCCGGCTTCAACTCCACAAAAACGATCTAACGAAGAATCCGGATTCCTGACTCCCAACTCACAACACACAAGGTAGATCCGGCTTTCCAAGCACTCAACTGAAAAGGAGACAGGGAAATGATCACACCGAATATGCGCATAAGAAGGTTCGATTAACACTCAAGCAAGGAATGTTTAGGTGGCCAAAACTCCCACCTATAAGTACTTCTAAGTCAACGACTTAGATACCTAACTGGATTGCGGCGCCGGCCTACCAGGCCTACTCCTCAAAAAGCGGCACGCATTCCCAAAAAGAAAACACTATACTGGCCTAGGACGGATACCAATCCGACCTCCTAACCCTGGCCGTCCTTTGACTGCCGGCCTCTAAGACGTCCTACCTCTTCCTTCGCGAACTAACTCCGTGCTTCGGCCGCTTTAGTGGCGTCACTGCGATACGTCCTGCCTTCACTCTCTTGCCCGTATCCGTTATCACGTACTCGTCCTCGCTGGAGTTGGTCTCGTCCCCGCTCTTCAACTCCTCCTCTTCGGAGTGCTCGAGGCCGATGTCGTGAAGCTTCTGGGCCCCGGGAGACTTCTCGTATTCCTCGGCCGTGAGCTTCCTCTTCGCGGTGCGAGTGTTCTTGGCCGGAGAGTCTGCTGGGGCGGGTGCGTCCGCCTCCGTCTTCACCTTCGCCTTGCCCTTCGTGTCGGTCGGACTGGAGGGCCCAGCATCCGTCCTCTCCATCCTAATCGAATCCGGCCGAGGGGTCTTGGCCGGAGTAGAAGTGAAGGCCGGCATGACTACCTCCTTCATCTGCTCCCGAACTGCGTCGAGGAGCACCTTGACTTCCGCGTTGCTCTTCTCAACTTTCGTGGCGTACGTCTTCGCCGCCAAGAGAAATTTCTTGAAGGTCTCCGCCTTGAACACTTCCGACTCCAAAAATTTCGGCCTCGAACAGGTTCACCTTCTGCAGCACATCGGCCGGAACCTCGCAGATTTCGACGAGCTTTAAGACCTGCTCGTTTGCCGTGATTACGGCCTGCCTTTCGACCAGGAGTTCCTCCTCCCTTCTTCTGACCGTCGCGCGAAGACGTCTATTCTCCAGGATCAGCTTGGTCACTTGTTTCTCCATCTGTCGGAACTGCTCCTCGTCCGGCTTGGATTCCCACTTCTGTTTGACCTCCAGCAACGTCTTCACTCCAAACTCTTGGCATAGTTTTGCCAGCAGTCCTTGGTAGAAAAAATACTGGCACCTGGCGTCCGTGAAGTGGTGCCATGCTCGCCTCATGGGATCCGGGTGATTGGCGGACGGACTGAGAGGTGGGGGAAGTCTGGGGTCGTTCGGATTCATGGGGTTCTCCCAATCGGCCGTAACTTCCCCTTCATCCACCGGCCTCGAGGGTTGTCCCCTCTCAGTCTGAGTTCCGGCCTTGGTCGGGTTCGTAGGAGGGGACGGGGACGGAAGAATGATTACCTCCGGACCCGTCCGCGGTGGGGTTGCCTCTGCAGCCGGCTCTTCTGGCGCGTCCGGTGGGACGTCCCCGTCGTCTGATCCGACCTCGTCCTCCTCCTCGTCTGAGTACACGGCCTTGCTATCCGCGCTCTCCTCCGACTCGAACACTCCGTTGTTTTGCGATCTCGTAGTTCGACTCCTCCTCCTCCGTCAGCACCTCCTCCTTCTTGTACAAGTGGTAAAGGAAAGGAATAATGGGGCTAGGACGGGTTTTACCTACATTTGCCGCGAGCCGGGCGACCAAATCGCGGATGATCATCCCCCAGTCTACCTCCCGTTCGCCGCGCAGGGACCCCAGGACGGTGTTGGCCAGCCGTACGGTAATGCGGTGCGGCTTCTCTCCGTGGATGATCGGCGCCAAGAATTTGATGATGGCGCGCTCCCTCGGATTCTTGCAATCCTCTATCGAGTAGACGTTGTTCCTGTGCGGATCCCCGTGGAACGCCCTCTTCGCCCATTTGTGTTTCCGGCCGCCCAACCCTACTCCGTTGTTTACGGTCAGGCCGTAAACAGCTCTCGAGTGGTCGGCCGTCCAGGAAGCCGGCTTCCCTCTAACCGTCCCCTCGAACTGGTTTGGCGCGCCGACCTTGATCTCGCGCACCATCTCCGCGTCGCGCAAACCCCAGGGCGTGTCCAGCAGGCCGGCTAATCCCATCCTCTCGAGATCTTCCGTCAAGGACTTCTTCTCGTCCTCTTCGATCGGAATACATGGTGACACGAGTTTGATGGAGATCTTCAGCTCCTCCTGCTCCTGAGCGGAATCGGACGCCGTTCCTGCCATGGGAAAGATGAGCGAGAGGAAATACAAAGTCGCCGGGTTGAGATCGGCCAGTGGGCCGGATCGGAGCTAAGAGACGGAAAGGGGAAGACGAAAGGCGAGGCGCAAAACGACAAGGGGCGCAAAAAGCGAGGAGGCAGGTGACGACAAGGGCGGACGGGTGGCCTTTTATCGAGGGGGCCGGAGTTAAGTCCGACCATCATGACATGGTCCGCCGCCATCATTGTCCTCTCCGTACGGAGTCGCCTTCTAGATTTCTCGCCATTATTAAATTCTTCGCCACTCCGTCCTTCACCTACCATCATAACTCCTAATCCGTCCTCTGACAGCACGTCCTAGCCGTACGGGGACAGAGTACGGATTGGCAAATCCGTCCTTAACACAAACTAGATTTTAACTAATTCGCTTATTTGTAAAAACGTAATTGCATTATAGTATACGGCTTAGCAAATACATAGGTCGGATTCTAGACACTATACTTATTCTTAATGCGCATTAGGACTTCATGGTTTCGTATTATCTTGCTCAAATGGTGTATTCGGAGGTAATATTGGAGAAAGTGGTGGATTGGAGCTCATTGAATAAAACGCCACAAATCTTCCTTCCAACCAAGGGAGACATTCCAAGAGCACCATAAGCAAAAGGGAAAAATCTTCGATGTACAATGTACCTTCATTGATATATGGCATTATTGATCATTCTTAATTATTTAGACAAACTGAGTTGACCAACATTGATCCCTTTATTTTTTTAAGAACTAAGGGTCCCTTTATAATATGGACCAAGAGCCATGGCTAAGAAAGTTAAAATCATTTTCATAGTCATAGCTCTTGGCCAAGAGGCTAAACCATGATAAATCATAAATGGATTTTTAAGTGCCATGGTCACTCTTCTAGTGTACAGTGGATTTAGAGCGGGAGACGTTTAAGCTCAATTTTCAAATATGGATCCTCATCATTCTCTCTTACCCTCTCTTTTTCTCTTTGTTCTTTTTAAATAAAAGAACACTAGCCAATCAATCATTTTTGAGCCGCATGGTCTTCGGGATTGTAGATGAGGGTCGCTTTACACTATGAACCATGCAGATTGACCATAGCCTTGTAAAATTTGTAATTAGAGAGTAAAGTGATCTTCGTCCCATTTAGCTTTACACTACCTAAAAAAAAGGAGAATGACCACTAACTTTGGGGTCTCCAAACTATGCTAAGTTTGCACTGTGGATAATGTTTTTATAGTCTCCTTGATTACAGTTGAGTCTAAGCAAATACTTGGACTCAACTACAATAAAGGAGACCATGACTCTAAAAAATATGTCATGGCCAGGGCGTTCGGCGTTGCAGATGGCACGACAACGTCAAAACTAAGGCGACCGACAGTCTAACTAGCGCGACAGCATTAGGGCTTGGGCGACCGGCGGTCCAACTAGCGTGACAACGTTGGGGCTAGGGCGACCAGCAGTCCAACTGGCGCGACAGCTTTGTTGTTAGGGCAACCGGCGATCTGGCTGTAGTGACTTTGCCAAACCGCCGGTCGCCTTCTATGCGCATTTGCCCCCGACATCAGAAGTATGGAGTTTATAAAGAGTCGTTCTGAAACTTGACGCCACTTTACTTTGTATTTTGTCCGTTGTCTTGTGTCTCCCATAAGAAGCCCCTTACTCGATCTTTATGTGCAAAGAGTAACTGGAGTCCTTGGGCTTTGAGTACCTTCACCAATTTTATTGCATGGCAGTTGTGCCATTTCGGAACATGGACCATTCTTCCCAATCTAACGGTGTAGCAGATAATCGATGAGAAACTCGCAAATGGGACGATTGGCTACAATTATATAGGGGACCAAATGACAAGCGCAATACTTGCTTGTGTGTATTCTGTGGGAAAGGCACAGTCTTTGTTAAGGTATGAGTATTTGCTCATTTTGGATTTCCTCATAATTCCCCGGTATCATAAGTTACCTTGTTGAATTCTTGAGCTATTCCATGATTGCGCAGGGATTGTTCCAAAGAAGAACATTCCTTACGCATCTGTTGTTCCTGAGAGAAGAGTGGATGAAGGCATAGCAATTGTGGCAAAGGAAACTATAGAGAATATAGATTCCCGTGGCATCAAGTCAATACAAATGCCATCTCCTTACCTAAAGTCTATTCAAATGCCATTGTCTAACATAGCGAGTGATGGCAACAATGGACAAAGGCCATTTACACTCTCTAGCGGACGCCGACATGGGCAATGGAGTATGGAGGATAGTTTTGATCTTGCCACTAGGCAAAATATGGATGCAAAATGATCCTCATTTTTCTATGAAACAATCATTGCATTCAATGTTGTACGACATCTTGCATTCATAAGTGTCGTTCAAGAGACAGCAAAGGCTGGTATTGTTGGATACCAACTACCCTCGTATCATGCTACTAGGACTACGATGCTTGACGGGAAGAAGGCAATTGTGCAAAAGTTGGTTGATGATCAAACAAAACTTTCTATCGAGAAGTACGGAGGAACAATATGCTTAGATGGGTGGTCAGATGTTACAAGTAGACTACTGATAAAGATGATGTTCGTTTGCCTAGTCAGGGAGGTCTTTTTGGGATCCGTGGATACTACAAGGAAGAAGAAGGACATTGCCTATGTCACAAATAAAATAGCAAAGTACATAGAGGAGGTTGGACCAGAAAACATTGTTCAGATATGCACTGACGATGCAAGCTCCAGGTTAGGGGCTCTGAGGAAGTTGCAGATAGACTATCCTCACTTATATAGACAAGTTTGTGCGGCACATATTCTAGACCTCCTTCTAGAATATTGGAGGAGAGAGGCATGGGTTGAAGATTTGGTGGAACAAGCCAAGAGAATGTGTACATTTATTAACACTAGGACCGATTGCTACCGTATCTGTAACATATAACTTACGCTTATCCATAGGGTGGTGGAGGTTCATTGGTTGCACGAAATGACTTAGACTTTGGTGTAGCACTTCCTAACAACTTGCCTAAAATAGCTACAACAACAATATACCAATAGAACATACTTTAGATGCACTCATACGGAAAGAAATGAGTACGCCAAGAGATTCTGGAAATGGTTCAAAATGGATAGTTCTGATTGGTCAAAGTCGAGGGTCATATCCCACATCAACAAGGTCTAATCAATCAAAATAGTTGCTAGGCAATGTATACAGACCATTGATGTAGAAACATCAAGGGTTCAGGCTCAAAGCACAAGAAAAAGATAGGTGTGTTTCAGCCCTATAAGCGTAACACATATGTTACGCGTAACATATATGTTACGCTTATCGGTCCTAGTGTTAAAAAACACATGTTTCCTTTGCGTGAACCTCCATTCAAACTATCCCCCGACGTAGCTACACACTACAAGGATGCATCTCAAAAACGATGGGAAATGATGCTCACAGACCTCCACTATGCAGCAGCTTTGTTGAACGCTTATTTGACAAATATGGGAGCAATTCAAAACAATGGAGAAGCAAAAAGAGCTTTAAATCGGGTTATAAGGAAGCTTAGCGCCCCTATAGAAGTAGTCTATGAAGAAGTGGTGCGAGAACTCATACAGTATGTGGAGAAGACTGGTCCATTTAACACCAATTTAGAGGCCCCTGATCCCGCTCAATGTGAGTTGTTACCACATTAATGGTGGCATCAAGTCGGGGGGAATGCCTTGCCAAAAATTGCTAAGAGGATTTTGGCATTGACATGTTCAGCTTCATCATGTGAGAGGAATTGGAGCATGTATTCTTTCGTGCACAACAAAGTTAGTAATCGGTTGTCTACTTCCAAAGCAGAGGACCCTGTGTACATCTATGCAAACGCCAAACTCGAGCGCAAGAAACATACAAAATCGCCGAGAATGTGGTATGAAAATTATTTAGAAGAAGAGGACTCTAACGAAGAAAAGAATATACCGGACAATGAATGGGATGATGGTGTATTCGGGGATATCCCGGAGGCAGATAACGACAACTATTTCAATGACGGTAGCGAACACAACGACCTAGAGAAAGAAAACAATGACAAAGGAAACATAACTATTCATGTCAACAACCCATTTGAGTTCAATGACAACGAGGATGTTCCTCAACAACCTCGCCAGTTTGCGGTGTTTGCCAATGACACAAAGGGAGAAGGAGTGGCAAATTTACAGCTTCAAGAGGGTACTTGCTTAGCGAAACAAGACTTAGTAAACTGGATTGATGAAGAGAACATTGGTGCACTTAAAGGCAGCCCACACTCTAACAACGACGGTAAACTTGACAGTGTGAAGTCTACGGCTATCTCGGCAGGAGTTGAAATAGGCCAAATTAAAGTGGGACCCGACAATGTATCAAATATAGGTTTCATGGAAGTGGGGTCACCTAGAATTTTGACCATTTGATCAAGAAGTGCAACTCATAACGGAGATGACTCCAATGTACCACTACAACAGTTGTTTCCAAGGGTTACCCAACCTAAAGGGGCCCCTACGACTCGTATGATATTGCCGAAGAAGGAGGTCAAAATAGAAGCAACAGGTTCAACATGCACCCCAACATTGGTAGTGCCACAAGACATTGGGCCATCTTCACAACCTCGCAATCGTATTACAGGAGGCCATTAGCGTTTGAGAAAGGTACACGAGAGACGAAGTCAGAAAGGAGCATGGGTACATGAAGAAGTCCATGCAGGTATTGCTTCCTCCAATAATCCGAACACACGTACAATGCAACATCCACCACTCAACGCAAACGGGATTACTAATGTTCACGACCCTTGAAGCACCTTGCTTCAGTGATCAAGAAAACAACTACAGACACGGAAGTGCGCAATTTGGTGAATGAGGTTGAGTCTGTAGTACGCAATAAGACAGAGAATGAGGTCGAGGATGGCGACCAAAGCAGTGATGAGTCTCTAGATGAAACCGATCCAAACGCAGATGAAGTATCAAACGACGAAACACATACATTGAAGGATACCTAAAGACGTATTGGATTGGAAGTTAGTACAATGTGGTGCAAGTTGGATTCCTATTAGTATATAGTATTTGGGTAATTTAGTGTGTTTCGGACTATAAGATATATTGTTGAGTATATGTAATAGTTACATCATATATATAAATACTATATAAGTAGACATGGACAACTTTCTTCTCTAAAATCATGCAGCATTGATCTTGTTTAGCATAAAAAGGTATTTATAAATTGCATTGGTGCTTGTATTGTACCAATATATAACTATCTTGACTGTTATGTATTCAACCATAATACTAGTCGCCAAACGCACAGTAGCGCAGTGTTCCCAGGGCGATCGGCAATCGCTGTTAGCGACTGTCGGTCGCCCCAGGCGATCGTCGATCACTCAGGGGAGACCTGCGGTTTCTTAGGCGCGGTGGCCAGGGCGACCGCTGATCGCCTTGGGTGTACCGCCGGTCGCCTAAGCGCGGTTGCCCAGGGCGACCGGCGATCGCCATACGCGACCGTCGATTGCACGAGGTGATCGTCGGTCGTCTACATGAGCTTGCCCACCCGCGGTCGCCTAGTGTGACTAATATTCCATTTTCCACATTATCGACCCTTCGCCAGTATGAAAATAGCTTTTACCTCAATGTCAAACTCCAAAACCCTCAAGAAGTTTTTACTTTGCAATTTCTAGTATGGTTGACATTCCTTTCGAATTGGACGTTAGACAGACATGTTGAATACGGACAATTCAGACAAACATTTCAAAAAGTGTGTCACATAAGACAACCTTGCTTATGGAATTGTTAAAAAATACCACAAAAAATTAGTAATCATACGGAGTGCATGGAGACAAAAAATATTTTCAAAGCATAAGACCATTCATACTACTTGCATTCACTTCCTTTTGTACATGAATATTTATTTCAAGAGGAATAGCCACATGTTTTATCTTGTAGTTGACTGAAAATGATATTGGAGCCATTGAAATTCAATGTGAAAACCTAAATTCAACATTGCCTTTCTCCAGTATAATTTGTAAACAAATAACTCTTAGAATGTTAATGAGTGATTTAGGGTATTTTTATGAATGATTTAGAGCATTTTAATGAATGCATAGAGAACTTTAATGAATGATTAGGTTTCTCTCTTGAGAAAATTGGATAGCGCCTCCGCACTATCCCTCACCTCTTGCCACTAGGAATCTCTAACCAGCAACCATTCAAACAAGTCACCCAACGACAACAATACAACCATACAAGACAAATACAACTCCATACATACACACATGGTTTGGTAGCAACTAACCTGTTTTTTCTTTACCATTACAAATTACATCCAAATTACCAAAACTAACTCAACTAAAGCAAGAAATTCTATGAAAATGGAAAAGCTCCCTTGTACCACTACCGCTTAAGCGGATTTCTTACGCCATCGATTGAAGGGCCTAGGCGCCGCGCTAGAGGTCCGACCTCTGTCAGGTCGGGCGGTAGCCTTGGCTTGGTCCCTACCAACCCTAACTCTGCTAGGTCAACTGCCAAACCAACGGCGGGCTGGCTAGCTGCCCTGCCTCGCACTAACTGGCGGGCCGCCTTCTCGGCTGGTTGGCAGGCGCCCCTCTCTAACATGCGACTCGTTGCCTCGCCGGCCACTAGGTGCTAGACTGCCCCAACCATCAGTCGCCGCCTAGTTGTTGCTCCATTGCCGCCCTCATTCTGCCGGTCGCCGCCTTGTTGGTACAGCGTAGCTCTGCCTCACGTACCGCTGGAAACTCCAGCTGCTGCAACTCCTACCTACTCCGAGCGACCTCCAACAACGTGTACAAGCAACACTAGATTTCTCCAAAGAAGTTGCAATCTTTTTACGCTTGGAAGACCATAACTTCTTAAAATAAGAGAATATTAACAACCCTCATAAAATCAATATAACAAATCAAGTTATACCAAACTCGCACCGAGTATTCAACCACATAGCTAATATATACAAATTATTTAAATTCAATATATCAAAATAAGTTCTATCCTTCGCAGTAAGGCTTTTCAGGCAAAGTGAACATAACAAGGGTTCACATCTGGAGTGATCTAGTCCGTAAATCCTAACACTGGGTGTCAAACTAGCCTATGAGATTTCGATTGTTTCGGCCACAACCCTTATTGCAATAGGCATGCACGTAAGTAATAAAGAGGCATGAGAAGATTCCTAGTTGATCGCAACTTCATTCTTGATGAGGGCGAGTGAGAAGCTTCATTGAGCAATCGCTAGCCTTCTAACAACCCAAAACAGTGCTGGCAGTTCTTTGCGTACTTCATCATTTTGCAAGGTACACACCCTCTTGTTTTAATACCATTTGCCATTTGTTACGTGTTCCCTCGCTGCAAGCCAGACCGTCCTAACAGCCCAAACAACGTATCTCGCCCGTGCTTCCCATTACGCATATCTCGCGCAGTCTTTTACGATCCAAGCCCAAGTAGTTGAATGTCGTGTTGGAGTTGGACGGGGTTCTATGTTCCATGACCTTAGTAAGCCTTGCTTGGTAGCGGAATCCCACAAGTCCCCTTTCACTCTTGTTTCTCACTCCATTCGGGACTTTGCCAGAAACCATGCCGGAATCCGGCACTAGTTTTCCCGGGGACTAGTTTGGAGAGGGACTCTTTCCAACCCAATGTTGCGGGATGCTCAAGAGCATCCCACAATGCCCAAGTTGTAGGAGTGAGGCTTCTTTTCCATGGCTCACCCTTTTGAGCCATTCCCGGTTACTCCCGGGAATCGGCACTACTTATCACGGGGACTAACTTGGAGACGGACACTCCCCATCCCCATGTTTAGAGATGCTCCAAAGCACTCTCCGATTTCCACAAGGTGCGGGAGTGAGGCCCCATCCTAAGCCTCACCCCTTGGTGCCACCCCGGCACCTTATGGCACCATGTGCAAGTGAGGAGGGAGACCACCCCTCCTCATAGTATTCTCTCGAGTCTTCGGTAGGCCCCCCCCTCTTGTGTTGAGGGGCCTTCCGTGACACACTTTCTTTTTGGAAGACCACCCGTTTTTGCCTTAGTCTCAAAAACGGGCCGTAACTTCTCCTCGGGCTAGCTCCTAGCTCAGGTATCCAAATGGGACGTGCAAGCCCATTTTCGACATTTACTCTTTGAATAGATATCGATTGACTACCTACTTGCCTCAATCAGAGCTGTCCTAAGGGAGATATGCGCCTCAGATCAATCGGTGTCCCGGGAGGCAACATTCCCAAGTCCCGAAGTCCCGACCACATTGAGGAGCCATATCTCCTAGACTATTGTTTTGCTCATCATGAGCCTTAGCATTCTAGAAAGCCCTTGTCATTAGCTTTCCAGCAATATGCAACATGCCGCCCTCCACGAAGGTCGACACATTGAGTCCCAAAAGGCAACACTCCCGAGTCCCGGAGTGTCCCGGAACGCGCTCCAACTTTGGAGAGCCCTATCTCATGAGTCACAACTCGAAATCGCGCGTTCTTTGGACGCATGGGTGCGTGCTTGAACAAGGTTTCCAACCATGTAAAGCACACTACCAAGTTTGTCCCGAGCACGATGCTATTGCGTGCTGTTTTCTCGGGACTCTTCTTGGTCACCTCACCTTGTCTCTTGCCAAGCCCGGGGCGTCACTCCTGGAGTCCTCTTGGCTCACCACGGTGTTCAGGCATCCTTTGGAAAGGGATGTGAGATCATCGCCTGCAGTGTGCCTGTCTTTTCCGGTCCTAATAATCCTCTGGTGGTTTCCTCCACCGTCCCAACCTTAGTTGCCGGCAGGGTCGTCTATTGTCGTCCCGGGTTGACCGGGTTCCTTCGCTTATTAGATTTGTTTTGCCACATCCATGTCTGGAGTACCCTAGATCCTAAGGTTGTCCATGGACACTGCTCCTTTTTGTTCTCGAAGTCAGACGCTGCCCCTGGACTTCTCTTGGCTTTTAACCAATGTGATAATCTGTTGTTGAAGAATTATGCATTCGCCAAGTACCCCGGCACGAAAAATCCCATCCTCTTAAAATATCCTCGGCATCGGTTGTATTCTAGGAAGGGTGCCAATTTCAATGACGATAACTTGCTCATTGTCGATTCCAAGCCTGAGACTTGCATTGTGGTTTCCACAAAGAACACACTTTTCACTATTCCGTGGAACCATTCCTGTCTGGAGGAGCCAAAGTCTGAGTTATTAAAAAGGATAGGCAAGATATGTCTTGCAGTGCATTTGAACGGTCTTGAGAATTTTCCCGAGACTATGCGCCATTGTAGACCCACGCATAATGAATTGTCAAAAGACTCAGAGTTGTATAAGCTCTTGAGCCGTAATCTTTCATACTTGTGGAATCAGGATCAAATCACTAGGAAGAATTTGCCTTGAATACTTTCATCATTGGTATTATTCTGATTTTTACACTAGGAACCTTATGTTTATCGGTTGCTTAGATGGAGATATGTTGTGTATCGATTGGTGAATCCCCCCTCAACATACGTGATTAAATGCGTTGTTATATTGTGTACTTTTTTCATTGCATTAAGTGTCATGGACTTACTTTCTAAAATGGGTGTGGTTATAAACCAGGTTGCTGCCGCTCGATGTCAGCTCTCTCCACTTCCATCATGTGCTTTGCAAGAAAATCTTGTAATTGGTCGTTCAACGGTGTCATATGCTTCCATTACAAGTGAAAACTTGAGAACTTGCTCGGAACGAAGGCCGGGACGGTTGATCTACTGTGCTCCGGACGACGCGTCGGCTGTAGATTACACAAAGGAGGACATGGATAATGACGAGGACGGTGTAGTAAACAATCCCCCTATTGAGACTCATCAAAGTATTGCAACCTGCTATGATCGAATCGGTATGATGACCTCGGTTGTAGCGGCACCTCAAGGTGTAGCTGTGTTTCGCAACTCCGTTGTAGATGGTCGTGCCTATTTAGCTCGATTCGATCTAAATAGTCTCTTGCCGAATACTGTGGCTCATTGCTCCTTGTCTCTTGGGGCAAACACTCGTGTTCATCCTCCACGATTTTCATCCCAGACTCACCGTCTATTACGGAGACGTGCATTGAAGCGTCGTAGAAATGGTGCGCTTATGGAGATGGACGAGCCTGCATTCTCTAAATACACACGTAGTGAGGAACTTGTATTCACTAAGAAAGATTCTAGTGGTGATACCTCCTATCCGCCACGTCGTGATTGGTAGATAATATAATGCCTACCTGTTGGAGGTCTACAATTATACAAATAAATTGTATTTGTACTTTCATATCAATAAAATTTTCTCTTGGGGAAACATATTTCTTAGCTTGCACTATGAATTTCTTTCTGATATTGTCTTTTATATTGAGAAATTTCATCATTATCACTAATAACCTGAGTGTTAACGTTGGGATCGTCCACATGCCTCTACATCTTCAATATAAGGCTCCTGATTGGAGTGCTAACGAGATGAGGATGATTCACAAGAGCAATTCCATTGCAGTCATAAATAGGTTATGTTACAAACCTGTCAAAAAGTCTCGAATGCTTATTCCCTTGTGTCGCCTTATATGCTACACGAAGATTCGACCTATTTCTGAACGAGACGTCAGAAAACTAGAGAATGAGTTTAATAAAGGTTATCCCGAAGGTGATCGGGTCATGTACGTATCTCCTTTTGATAGGAAAGATAGGAAAAAAATGGTTGATGCAGGAGATGCTGTGTGGGAAAATCCGCCATGGAAAGTTGCGTATGAAGAATTTGAGAAGACGCAGCAGTCGGTTTCGGATCTTCATCACATTATCGACAAGTATTTCTATCTATACAAAGGTAACCATCGTGTTACGGCATGGATGCGACACATAGAGAAGTACCACAAGATGGATTCATCGTGGTACATCTCTATTCACTGTATCGTACTTGATGCACGAGGAGAGAGTAATTGTCACATCCCTTTCAAAAGGATGTCTGAGCACCGTAGTGAGCCAAGACCCCGGCGGTGACGTCACGGGCTTGGCAAGAGACAAGGTGCAGTGACCAAGGGGAGTCTCGAGCGAATAGCACGCAATGGCGTCGCACTCGGGACAAACTTGGTAGTTTGCGTTACATGGTTGGAAACCTTGTTCAAGCACGCACCTATGGGTCCAAAGAACGCGCAATTTGGAGTTGTGAGCCATGAGATATGGCTCTCTAAAGTTGGAGTGCGTTCGGGGACACTCCGGGACTCGGGAGTGTTGCTTGGACGTAGCCGGGGTGTGAGCGGTGAGCGGTGAGGGCAGAAAATCTAATTTTAGAGAGGTGATCTCGTAATTTTAGTAGTGAAATTGTAATTTTTTTAATTTTTTAATTTTTAAGAGCATATTCCTAAGAATATTCGAATATTCTTGACTTATTACCGTAGATTTTGGATCCTAAACCCGCGGAATTGGGAGACAGAATTTTACAATTATGCATGCTTGAGATGCACATAGGGACATTTTTTACCTCAAACGATAAGATTACATGTGCATAAAATCTGTTAAATAGGAACAGATGGTTTTGGAACATGTATAATTATATATATTGATTTTCACTAAATTGTGAAATCATAGTACATAAGATAGGAAAGACACAATATAATAGTAGAACATATAGAGTATGTGCAAGGTGTCCTCTAGTCTCTGGCATGATCTAGGACCCCACACTCTAGAATCCTCTTCACCTCATTGAAACTAAAGGTAGACGCGTGGATAAAAAGGTCGCTATCGGCATCAAAATTACAGACCCTAACAAAGATATATTAAAGGTGCTTACACGGTCTATATAGACATCCTTTCCTACCCAACTTAGCAATTGTGTCCTTCATCATTGGGCAAGTACAATTAGGCAATGCACTTATTGAAACTTGATAAACTGACCCCGAATCTGACTCCAAGTCAACAATACAATCAAATCGAGGCTGCGGTATCATGGTCACCTTGAATATGCTGGCTTGCAAAGCCCGAGCTGAATCGACTCCCTTCATCAATTTTGGTGTTGCAGAAGTGACTCGACGAAGGTTCTTGGATTTTCTTCATTTAGGGAAGACGTTCGCATTGTCAGGCACCGGTATGTGTGACAAGTCCCGTGGAGGGACAATGTTATTGAATGTGCGGTTCATGGGAAGGCGCTCCTTCTTTGGGAGTTGGAATCCTGCATTCTCCAACGCCTCCATTTCGCTACGTGTCAGATTTGTCCCTGTTTTGACAGGCCATACCGAAGTGATAGGTGGTCTATCTTGGGTCCGAGAGAATTGCTCAACCCATCTTCGACGATAACCCTTTACACATCTCTCAATATCGTCTGCACAAAAAAAGAATTGTTCTTTAACTTTGCGGCTACGCTGAGGAGGCTTCCAGATTCCAGTGTAAGTTGGAGCTCGGGTAGCCTTCCCGTTCTGAACTATGCGTGATTGACATTTCTTCTTAGTCACTGCCATATTTGCCCAACAAGCCTTGGAAGATGTCTCTTTGAGTCGAGAAATGTGCCACATCCTCTCGTTCACTTTAGTCTCTTCAACCGCGGTCACGCGTTGGATACTCGGTTCTGGAGAAGTAGATGGTTCCTGAGGGCATTCTTGAACTTCGTCTTCCTTGTAGATAGTACCCAAACTCACAGCACAAGCTCGGGTAACCCTTCTCCCAATTTGAGGACGTGAAAAGCTCACGGTGTCAGGACGATGTGTTTCTTCTTCCGCTCCAATTTGAACATTTGCCTTCCGTTTCTTTGTACCAAAGACCTCAGGTCCTTCCAAGTGGGCGTCGCGAGTACAGAAAACTTGAGCTTCAGGAAAATTCAATACTGCCTTGTTGATATCTAATGGATCTCCTGTTCGATGAGCCTTGCGTTGAGCGGTGCGAAGAGCTTTGCGTCGAGCAGCGCAAAGTTGAAGTTCCTCTGTAGATGGGCCACAACCACCTTTGCCACCCTTGTTGAATTGATGATAAGCCACTACTTGGAGGAATGCGCGAACATAATCGTCAACAGCGGCGACGTAAAGGTCCTCTCCCTTGCTACCAGAGGCCTGTAACCATTTGTTGTGTACCGTCTCAGCAAGGTTAGAGGACGACATCTCCGCTAACTCTTCTAGAGAGTATTTTTTCTCCTGCATTGTATTTCCCATCACAATTTAATACATGCTTTAACAACTTTGTTTTTCCTTACTCTATGATGGGTACATCTATGGCATAGCGGTTCTAACTTATAAATTGTTTCTTACAAAACTGCAATTTTTGAAATCCAAAATAAAGAAATAGAATCATTTGCCTATGTAATGAAAATAATAAAATACGATATTATAATTAAGCAATAAAAAGTATAGTTGAGGAAACTCACTAATTCCATAAATCCACCCCATTGTCTGTAGCAAAAATGCCAGTATGCAAGCCAATGGCCTAGGTGTTGGAGCCCACTTTCGGAAGTGGCGTTCGATGACGACCACCACGCTCTGATGGCCTAGTAGCGAGTCTCAGCCTCTTCCATGGTGCGGGCGTCTTTATACTGCTTACAAAGAACCTTGTGTTGATCTTGTAGTTCGTGAACGATGTACTGTTTGGTGTGTTTCTCAAGGGACTGCGTCCAATGGAAGAAACACGTTCGTTCACGGCCTTCCATGGGGACTGTAGGGTTGCCCGACCCATAAATGATGCGCATAGCATTCCAATTGGCTTGAGCACAGTCAACCATAAATCTTTGGAATTCTGGCTTTGGTACTCCGTGCCTAGCCATAACATGGTTTAGGTTCTTCCAAAAGACGAGTTGAGCTTCTCTATCCTCGGACTGGAAATCACAACACGCAATAGTTAGAATGCGTTGGTATCAGGAGTCGTACACGTGGCACGCCATCGTGGTCCAGTTTTTGACTCGTTTGACGTGGTCGAACATCATCCAAGCGTGGGAGAGGTTGCCGCCAGGTTGCATTCGACGGACAAGGTCGACACCGCTAGCAGGGCCGACCTCGGACATCTTGAAAATGAAGACTTTGTCAGAGTCGTCTCCTTGGCCGGGGAACATGTTCCGTTGCACGAAGGCCCAATTGCTAAGCCCTCTGAGTTTGGTGATCCCATCCAGAACTCCAAACCTGCGCAAATATCTGAAAGTGTAGACACGGTGCCATATGGCAGGAGAGTTCAACTCCCTACATTGTTCAAAAACTGGCTCTAACTCTTGGAGAGATAGTTGCGAGGTTATAGGATCACCTTCATCACGGAGTAGGATATTTCCTAAGAGATCTTTGCTAGTTTCCATGACGATTTTGGAAACTGTTGCTTGTGGATTTCGGCCGACATGCTCCTCTAATAGCTCATCTATCTTCTTCTTTGTGCATCTATACGCTCCGACCTTGACAGGGTGTTCGTCGGTACCGAGATGGATACAAGCACGCTCCTTATCATCATTCCCAAAGACATAGAAGATTCTAGCGGAGCACTGAGCAACACAGAGTGGAGATTCTTTGCAAATCTTACAGACAATGGTGGAGGATGGTGGATGTACTTCGCCAACAGCAAACGGATTTTTGGTAATGCCTTTGAACTCCACCTCGTTTACTCCTGGAGTCCGATCCAGTCGTTCCAAGAAATTGCAATTTTGATTGTGGCACTGCAAATGACCCACACAACTTGAATAGCAAAATGATAAGCCAAAGGTGTTGCTGATGTTTGTGGTCATTGTTCTCGTCTACACATGGCCATCAAAGCGCTTGTCCATACCTTCCATGGACTTGGCATTCTTGTGAACAGATGAGGGGGTGACGGAAGGTAGAATGTATAGAACATCTCCATTGAAGCACGGAGGAAGTGATGGGGTGCAGACAATACGGATGGTTTCAAAGTTGATTTTCTTCAATACAGTTTTGCTACCTGACATGGAACTGAGTTTCAGAAGAGAAGGAAGAATTTTTTTGGGTTTTCTAGCCTGTGACAATGTAAAGGGCGAGTGACTTAAATCGACAGAGGGGTTCAAAACAGAATTCGGTGAAGGGAGCTTTGCTTCAGGGCGACGGGTTTGAACAGGAGATGTTGTTTGGTCACTAGAGGAATCGGACAAATCTATACTAACCCGACGGCCTCGTTTGATTTTGACACAAGTTAGGAGCGGAGCTGCATTGGAAATTGTAGAAGAAGTACGCGGAGTTAAGAGAACAGTACTTGCGTTCATGACGGACTCTGTGATACCATAGAGGCGGTATTTGCCTGGTCTAAGCTTCCAAATACTGCTGTTGTTCTCGTGAAGCACAGGCGCTTCAAACTCGGAGTACTGAACAAGAAGAGAAGATGGGTCTAGTACATCGCGCTCTAACCATAAGGAAGTCTCATCGTATCCAAATCAAAGGGCAAGCCATTGAGGCGTGACAACAGCCACTCCGTCTGGCCCAGGTGGAATGCGAGTAGGAGCAGTCGAAATGCCGAAACTAATCACTATGACGTTCAGAGTAGAAGTCATTATGATTGAACGCAAGCGAGAGATGTGAAGGTGAGGGAAACTTCTACCGTATGATTTAAGGAATTTATAATGTAAATGAGAGGCTACCAGGAGTCCCTATTTGGTCGAATATGACGGTAGCGTTAGTAAGTGATTATTGACTGGTACATGTAGTGTAGTAGATTACCGAGTTCGTTTGTTTCATGAAATTAGATGATGTCAGTGAAAGGGTAAGATTAAACATGCTCATTAAATTGTGTAGTCTTTAATCTCGGGAAAGTGACGGCCGCCGTCTTTGTCAGAACAGCTGGATGTTTATTTAAAATCGGATTAGCATAATTTGTAAGATACTGTCAGATATGGCGCTCTGGGAGCCGTCATTGCAGTTGCTATAATTAATGATCATTGAAAGTGAGTAGGTCTCTCGCATGGTAGTACATCAACTTCAAGTGATTCCCTAAGTTATTACGTTGGAGGCGAAGATAGAGGCGATGGTGTTGGTGTGGATTCTGGAAGAAAGGTACGGTGATAAAGAATGGTTTTGTCAAAGCATGTTTATGATTATGTGTTTACTGATTTTGTCGTTGGTATGTAGGATGATGCACGCTCAAGTTTCAAAGTTGATGGAGTTGAAGATGAAAGTGATGCACACGAGAATGCTAATGATGACGATGCCAACCGAGAGCAAATAGGTACTCTGGAGATATTGAACGCTGCTGAAGATCATGAGGGGCGCAGTGATCAAAGAATAGATGGAGAGGTAAAGGAGATGACCTTTTTCTTGAGTATCATGAATGAGGCCGGGCATATATTAGCATTTACTTTCAGAGTATAGATATGCTTTTATGTCTTAATCGTACACAAGAGCAGTTTTAGAGGAAGTGACCTTGGCTTAAGAAATCTTTTTCATATAACTAACTATATATATATATATATATATATATATATATATATATATATATATATATATATATATAAAAAATTTATATATATTTGCAAGATGACATGGTACATAAGTTTGTACTAAGTATTATTTGTAAGATGTGTATTTAGTCGTCTGTAATGGTAGTTCCAAAATAAAATCCGTAATCAACGTCTAGTTAAAAAATTATGCGAGAATGACTACTCTTTCAAAACAACGATGGTAGGTTTGAATTGTTTTTTTTTTTTTTTGTTCGTTATGGAAAAGATGCAAGCAGCATGAATAAGTGATTCTGCAATTAATACTTTAATATTGAATATATGAATATGTGATTAATACTTGAGCTATTAATTAGAGTCCTAGTTAGGGCTGGAGGGAGGGAACTTCGCGGGAGGCGGGGGGGGGGGGGAGAACTTGGGGAGAGGGGGGGAACTTCGCTGCAGTAGGGGCTTCGCGGGAGGGGAGGGGGCTCCGGGGGAGGAAGGGCTGTGATGACGTCGACCATTGCAAGAAGGCCCTTCGTTGCTGGCCGATGCAGGCCCATCTTCCTTGCTGGCCGATGCAGGCCCGGGTCCATCGCTCGCCGATGCAAGCTCTTCTTTGTTCCTGGCCGATGCAGGCCCGGCTCCATCGCTGGTCGATACAGGCCCTTCTCCCTTCAATTCCGCTGCCCCTTCCAAATGCAGACAAAACATGCCCGCCGCTTGCCGATTCAGCTTGGCGCGCAGAAAGTGCTCCTCAAGCCGTCCGAGGTTTCGGTAACTTAGCTAGAGTTCGAAGTGGCTCAGCCGGCCCTTGCGCCGCTAGAATCTGACTTTGCTGAACTGAAATTGCAAAGCTCAGCAGGCTCTAGGGTTTGTAACAAGTCAGGATTAGCATAGTTGATAGAATCGAGATTAGAATGGTGAGTTGAGATAAAGCTCATTGAGATTGTGTGGTAGAGCCCTTTGAATCATTACGGTGTAAACTACAACTTGTAGGGCGGGTTTGGTTTCTGCGAGGAGAAATAAGCGAGGGCGGAAGAACAGGTGACAATCGTTGAAGGAGACAACCTCGAAAAATTGGAAAATGTGAGTTCCGGTTCCAGAAATGTGAAGTACGGTTCCACAGAATCCAGTTTAATTGAAGAGTTTTACGCATCGCATCCATACGCTCCGGAGGAAGCAATCAAAACGCGGGCCGAGCTAGAGTGGTGCTACTCCAGAAATTTTAAGGTATTCTCATTACTTCAATGCTCTTTCCGATTGCTTGTTGATGAATCCCTCGTTTTAGCTGGTGCTAGGAATGCCGATGATGCCGCTCAGTGGACAAAACGAGCTGGTGGAGGGGGCCGAATTCAGCACCATTTAGCTCTTCAGAGTGCAGGGCTTGCTCCCAACCTTGGTCTTCGGTCAGTGAGCTCCACTCTTGTCGGTGCAGCCGGTTGTTCGTCAGGAGGGATGATTTTTGCTTTTTTTTTGGACCTTTTTCTTCTTGATCCTGTTTGTTGATTAATCCCGCGTTTAAGCTGGTGCTGGGAATGCCGATGATGCAGCTCTGTGGACACAACGAGCTGGTGAAGGGGGCCAATTGCACCTCCTTCTTAGCTGCTCAGTGTGCAGGGCTTGCTCCCAACCTTCGTCTGCGGTCAGTGAACTCCTCTCTTGTCGATGCAGCGGGTTGTTCGACAGGAGGGATGATTTTTGCTTTTTTTCTTGACTTTTTTCTTCTTGATCTTGTTTGTTGATGAATCCCACGTTTAAGCTGGTGCTGGGAATGCCGATGATGCCGCTCTGTGGACATGGCGAGCTGGTGGAGGGGGCCGACATCCACTTCTTCTGAGCTACCAGTGTGCAGGGCTTGCCCGCAAAACTTGGTCTTCATTCAATGAGCTCCTCTCTTGTCGGTGCAACGGTTTGTTCGTCATCGATTGTGGATGATCTCATGTGTGGGATTTGGTGTTGGTTGACCATCCAGTATTGGTTTTTGGCAAAATCCTCCGAAGAGTGTCAGCCTTGTGTGGACGCAAGGTTGACCTCAGAGGGATGATTTTTGCTTTTTTTCTCGACTTTTTCTTCTTGATCCTGTTTGTTGATGAATCCCACGTTTAAGCTGGTGTTGGGAATGCCGATGATGCCGCTCTGTGGACATGACGAGCTGGTAGAGGGGGCCGACATCCGCTCCTTCTGAGCTGCTCAGTGTGCAGGGCTTGCTCCCAACCTTGGTTCAATGAGCTCCTCTCTTGTCGGTGCAGGGGGTTGTTCGTCATTGTTTGTGGATGATCTTCTGTGTGGATTCGCTGTTGGTTGAGCATCTGGTATTGGTTTTCGACAAAATCCTCCAAGGATTGTTTGCCTTGCGTGCACGCAAGGCTGACCTCGGAGGATTGATTTTTGTATTTTAAAATTTTTTTTTTCTTTAGTATGCTTGTTGTTGAATCCCGCGTTCAACTGCTCAATGTGGATTTGGTGCTAATTGAGGGGGCCGTTTGGTTGGATCTCGTTTTTTGATGTAGTTGGTGTGTAGATTCGGTGCTCGTAGATCCTGTATTGTGTTGTTGTTGTTGTTGGATGTTTTAGTATGTTTGTTGGTGTGTGCTTTACTAAGTTTTGGTACGTGGGAATGCAAGATCCTGACAACGTTCTGAAGACATCTGCCGTTGCGGAGAAAGAAGAATATGACACGGATAGCGACTTATCAGAAATTAGATCTTATGTCCACAAAGTAGTTGAGTCTCGGCGTTTAGCAGTACCTTTGTCGTCGGTTCCCGTAACGCCCCTCCTACTTCTCATGTCCGTCACACTTCAAGTGTTGATGTTGATCGGGTCGCACGAGCAAGTTACATGCGTAACTATTACACACAAGCAAAAGTACGCCGTCTCGCAGCCTAGGCATTGGCCAAACTTGCTCCGCGCCGTTCACCTCAACTCGCAGCAAAGTCGAAGTCTAAATAGAATATTGACCTCATTATATGTTACTTATTTATTAACTTCATCATATATCAATTTTATGATTCTATTCATTTTTCATTTCCTTTTTGACATATTCTTATTATGTATGTGCGTTGTTTTACTTGGTTGTTTTTCTTGCCAGATGAGATTATCACCAGCTTCTCCGCTAGAGGAAGAAGAGGATGTCCAACCTCGTCTTAGGAACCAAAATGTAAACATCATTGGTAATGACGAGGTAGTTCGTGAGCAACAAATACTAGAAGGCTCGAACGATGCCGTTCCCCACGAAAGTCCGTCCGAAACTGCTCAACTCCCTGAAACATTCAACGCTGATGATCGACACGATTCTCTTTCCGATGACGAAGAACCTGCATCCTGGGAGGTGTCAACGTCGGGATTGTTCACATGCCCCCTCACCTCCAAAACAAAGATCCAGACTGAAGTGCTAACGAGATGCGGATGATTTACAAGAGTGATTCAATCGCGATCATCAACAGGTTGCGTCTCAAACCTGTTTAGAAATCTCGCATGATGATTCCATTGTGTCGCCTTGTTTGTTATCCTAAGGTTCGACCAATATCGGAACAAGACGTCAGAAAATTGGAGAATGAGTTCAATAAAGGCTATCGCGAGGGCGACCAAGTCATTTACGTTTCTCCCTTCTATAGGAAAGAGAGAGAAAAAATTGTCGATGCCGAAGATAATGTGTTTAAGGATACGCTTTGGAGAGAGGCGAATGACAAGTTTGACAAGAGTTGCGCTCAGATCCAGATCTCCATCATCTTACCGGCAAGTACTTTTATGTTTACAAAGGTAACCATCGTGTTACCGCGTGGATGCGGCACATCGAAAGGTACCATAAGCTGGATGCCTCGTGGCATATTTCGGTCGACTGTATTATCCTTGATGCTCGCGGGGAGAGCAATTTGCTACTCGACGTTATGAATGACATCAATTGGTAAGAGGAAATCTCATTCTGTAACTTAAATTTGTTCTATATATTATCTCCCTCCAATGTTACTAATTTATGATTATGATTTGTAGGTCAACAGAACATGACCTTTGTGCTAAACTTCAACGTATGAGGAAATTTGGTAAGCTCAAACTGCATGATTTCAAAGATCTCATAAGTCCAGAGGACTACAGCATCTGCAAGAACGCCAAGGCCAAGAAAGAAACTTGGTATCCAGTCACTCTTGACGTTTTTATTAAGTTTTTATACTCGGTAAGTTTTCTTTATACGTGATTGTCTCTTGTACATAATATTTAATTTTGTCACATTTTCTTAATATTGGGTTGTCCTTTGTACAGAGGAGGTTAGGCAAAGGATCGGACGATGCCGAGACTGCTTACTATGCCACTGTCCCGAAAGAGAAGCAATCGGGGCCGGGAGTGAGGAGTGCTATGGATAATGCGATCAAAGCAGAAATCAAAACAATCCGTGCCAAAAATTTCGACAAGATGGTCGCAGTGGCGAATTACAACCTTGGGAGAGACTTCCCGGAAGAGGTCTGTATGTCAATTTTTTAAGGTTCCTTTTGCGCCTATATAATTGCTTTTCTATGCTGAATTCTGTATTCCAGTCCGTATTGTGTGCAGATTTATGCACACTACAGCAAAAACCTTAAACCGGATATGACAATCGATCGCATGCACATGGTAGCAACTAGCAATGTTCACTTCGATTTCAAGGCAAAGTGGTTGCAACGGTGGAACTCACCAAAAACACGTAATTCATTATAATGGGAATATTCAAATTATCATCAAATAACATATTTCGTTAAAGTGAGAATATTTCTATTATCATCGACCTAAATCCCACAAAAAGGACTTCAGGTCGACCTAAAGTGCAAAACAAGAAACTCAAAACTGTCTAATATAAGCAAAACATCCCATTAAAACAAGAAACTCAACTATATTGAGAACATATGTTTGGAATGGTCAAAACACATTCCATATCTAATCTAAAAAGAATAGCACATCAGAACGGAAAACACATTAAAATGAGAAATCATAACAATGTCAAATATTACATATAGTTCTAAACATACGATTCTATCTAAAATATCAGTTACAATACAGTTCTACTACAAAAAAATTACACCAATCTACTTATCTGATTCTGCCTAGAACGAGAAAACTCTAATCAACTTCAACGTTATTGAGCTTAAATCCAATTCGAGAAAAAATTATGGACGAGCTCTTGCCCACTTTGTCCTCCATACTAGATAAAGCCACGATTGACTATTTAGGTTGACGTGAGCTAAATACCAATGCCTTCAGTGATCCAACTGTTTATTCCTCCTCCGCCTCAAAACCCAGAATACTTTGTTGCTCTTATCCACTTTGTCCTTCAAAATAGCTAAAGCCGCGATTGACAATTTATGTCGCGACCCTAATTACTCCAACTCATTTTTTTTTCTTAGTAACCCTTACTTGGTAGCGGAATCCGGCTCACTTAGATGGTAGCAACCGGCCACGACTTTGCTAACACTTGCATGTGCCCACACACACAATGTTAGCACCATTCTAAGTCAAGGTGTTCAACCCACCTTGACTCCATAACTCACTACCGGATACTCATTACCCGGAACTCCCACCAACACATGGGCATGCCAACCCGGAACTCTCACCAACGAATGGGCATGCCAACCCGGAACTCCCACCAACGCATGGGCATGCCAACCCGGAACTCTCACCAACGAATGGGCATGCCAACCCAGAAATCCCACCAATACATGGGCATGCCACTTGGTGGCACGGGGCGGCCTTCCACAAATGTCCAAGCTCCCAAGGGTGCTACTAATCACCTCCGGAGCTAACCGCCCTTGCATATTGTCCAACTCCCCACTAGTCCCCTTCCATTCATGTCTATACTCTCCATTCGGGACATTACCGGAAACCGGCACTACTTTTCACGGGGACTAGTTTGGAGCGGGACACTTTTCCAACCCAATGTTTCGGGATGCACACCACAAGCATCCCATAGTGCCCAAGGTGCGGGAGTGAGGCTCCATCCCAAGCCTCACCCCTTAGAGCCACCCCGGCTCTCCTCGGCACCATGTGGAAGTGAGGAGGAGACCACCCCTCCTCATAGTACTCTCTGAGTCTTGGTAGGCCCCCTCTTGTGTTGAGGGGCCTTCCGTGACACACTTTCTTTTTGGAAGACCACCCGTTTTTGCCTTAGCCTCAAAAACGGGCCGTAACTTTTCCTCGGGCTAGCTCCTAGCTCCGGATCCAAATGGAACGTGTAAGATATCTTTGAGTAGATATCGATGGACTACCTACTTGCCTCAATCGGATCTGTCCCGAGGGAGATATGCCCCTCTGAACATTCGGTGTCCCGGGAGGCAACATTCCCGAGTCCCGAAATCACGACCACTTTGAGGAGCCATATCTCCTAAAATATTGCTTTTCTCATCATGAGCCTTAGCATTCTAAAAAGCCCTTGTTATTAGCTTTCCAGCAACATGCAACATGCCGCCCTCCACGAAGGTCGACATTTTGAGTCCCGAAAGGCTACACTCCCGAGTCCCGGAGTGTCCCGGAACGCGCTCCAACTTTGGGGAGCCATATCTCATGACTCACAACTCCAAATTGCGCGTTCTTTGGACCCATGGGTGCGTGCTTGAACAAGGTTTCAAACCATGTAAGGCACACCACCAAGTTCATCCCGAGCACGACGCCATTGCGTGCTGTTTGCTCGGGACTCTCCTTGGTCACCTCACCTTGTCTCTTGCCAAGCACGGGGCGTCACTCCCGGGGTCCTCTCGGCTCACTATAGTGTTCGGGCATCCTTTGGAAAGGGATGTGACAATTTATGTCGACGTGACCTAAATACCAATGTCTTGAGTGATCAGAAATCTTATTCCTCCTCGCCCTCAAAACGCAGAATACTTTGTTTGATGATAGTAACCTGTTGCTCAGATATTGAGATTGTTGGGCGTTGAGAACCAGCTTTGGCACTCGATTTCCATGATGTAAAAATAGCACCTGTATAAAGCCAGACCGGGTCATGGCTGTCATCAAAGACCCATTTAAAGTTCTTCTGTGTGTTCCAGCCAACATAGGTATCTTGAATAAGAGCACGCTTGCTTTAAGGTTTAAAAATTTGAATTTGAATACATCCCGGATTGCTGCGATCTACATCGAAATCAGTCAAAGCCCTCGCAATCCAAAAGGGTCGAGCATCTCCATCTGCAGGACGTAAAGCCAAAAAGTAGCCGACAAATACATCTCGACCAACGCGAAATGACTCTCTTGGTTTATCACACAAGCGGCCAATAAAATGGGAGTCTTGCCGATATTCCTCGCGTAATTCGCCAGTGTTCAGATATTCTCAAATCAACGGTGCTCGAGACAAAGGCGAACATCCATTCTTCAAAGTAGAAGAAACCTTCATGGGCGCCAACAATAAATCATTGATTGCACGCCAATATCGTAAAACGGAATCATGTCGTCGACGAAACTCTCCTGACAAGTCTTGGGCACATGAAGTTTCCAACAACTTAATGAAACCTGATATACCTTTCACAATTTCATCGAGATTCTTTATAGGAATTGATGCTAGAGGCTTCATTTCTCCCGTAGGCAATATAGGCATACCGGTAACTGAATTCTCTTTCCACAATTTTATTCCTTCACTAGTCGATGGAAGCCACTCATTGTCGGAACATAACATCTTGTACTTCATCATAGGCCACCCGTTGTCATGTTTGAAAAATTTAAATTGTTGCCCTTCTGAATGACCAACAAGAACTTCGTCTTTAGAAGCAATGAAATCCTTGATATATCCTTTGAAATCGGGAATCTCCTCAATCAGATGCGGAATAACTGGGAGTGCCTCAGCGTCCATGAAGGATTTCATCAGAAGAGGATTCGTCAAATAGTCGTTCTCCTTTAACATCATACTCCAACGTCCAAACAGAGCGTCAATATCTTCATGAGTATGTCCAACTAAAAGAAAATTGACGTAAATTTCACGGAGAACGCCCATATGTACCAGAAGGGACCAAAAGCAAAACATGAATCGATTCTTGTTATCGGAGGCGGCGTTGTCAAGTTGCACATGTAAAAGTGGAGGAAGGGATTCCGTAGCACCTGATGACTCACTCTCAGGCAAAAGAGAGTTCAAACAAGCATCTTTCCCGACAAGCAATGCCTCAAACAAAGGATGCGTTCCAGATCCAGCAAACAATGACTTGGAATGTGATATCGGAACTCCTTCTAAATCTCGGAGAAGCTTCAAAATAGATCCAACAGTGTGATTGCAATCACTAGGATAAATGTCAAGTCCATAGTGAGCATAACCAACATCGCAATGCCCGTGAGCAATCATTGCCGTCACAGCAATAGGAAGTTTCATAAGCGCATCATTTGCTTTTGTTTTGTGAGAGAAATAATGACAAGCCGTTTTCGCATGATCCATTTTGTCGTGGATAATGCAAAGAACATCTTTGGGCCTTTGAATAGATAAAGAGCGGTTTGTATAATAATACTCACGATGTGTTCGCTGATGGTCCAAGTGCAGTTTAAGCTTTTTAATTCACATGTTCTCTTCACTTGAATCTGGCACCATGGACTTGATCATGGTCTCAAGTTTATCACACGTTGCACATCGCGCAAAATTGTCTCCAGGTGCTTTCTTCGAATACTCGGAGAATATTGTTCGCCTAATCTTGCTGAGAGTACTTTGCGCGATGAATTTCAGCCCCAACCTCTCGTTGATGAGATTGATATCTGGGGTCGTATCTTTCCATTTGAAGGAGGAAGGCAATGACCGTGGTACTACTTTGAGTCCATTACTCAGCATCTTTGCTTTGTGCGGCATATGATCAGCTGCGTTGTTGATTAACACTTTCAGCGTTGCAGCAGCTTGCTTCACATGAAGTTGTGGTTTCTTCGAGCCAACATTCCCGTGATGTCGAGCCCGTAAACCAGCAGCCGCCTCTGCTTTCTTCCTGTAAAACGTTGCAGGAGGAACTCCAGTAATATTCTGCCAAGCTCGAGCACAAATATCAATACCTTCCGTTGTAACCATCATACTTCCGTCAGCAGTTTTATGAAATCGATGATGTACATCAATCTTAAAGTGCGCCTTGAACTTAAAATCTGAAGACTCGTACATCTGCTTTCTCAAGGTTAGAATCTTTTGGCGAAGGAATGGCTGACAGCAATTTTTACTGCAACACTTCATACTCGCAACCAAATTGACAGACTCTACGGTCAATAGTTGCTCTTCCCTCCTAGTTCTTTGGATCTTAGGATGTCTTTCTCCCAAAGTATACGGACGAACTCCTTTCCTCTTTGGTTGATCACGAGCATAAACCGCAATATTGTATTGCTCCCGATGCAAATGATCAAGTAAAGACCAACCGTCATGAATGGCGTGGCTGAGATCCCATTTTAATGACTGAAATATTGTATCAGAAGACAGAAACTCTAAATCCAAGCACTTTACGATCTGAACAACTACTTGATCATCTCGCAAAGGCTCGTCATCGGAGCCCAGTACACAATCAGACCCCACACTTTGACAAATACCCTCTGCAACAATGGTCCCTCCAGGATTCAATAGTGTCACAAATTTGGTTATCCATTTGCATCTCGGGAGTCCAGGACAATCCTTCAATCGATCTGGCAGAACGAGCTCAACATCTTCCAAATCCTAATAACCAAAAAACAATTATGTTAAACAAGGAACCACCATAGACGTTGATGGAAACAAAGCCGTGAATATTATAATCCCTCTGAAGAAAGACCTCGATTGTTTCAATCGTCATCGGACGCACTACTCGCCATGTAGAGCGGTCAGAGCCTGATTATAGCTCCGTGAATATGCTCTACAACATTACAAAAGATTCAAATAACCATTAGTGGAAATGAACACGCAAACATGAAACCTCAGAACATGCTGAGAAAAACCTATGGAAGTAGTATTTAGCTCGACTGGACTTAATTTCCTACCTAATATACTAGTTTATAAATTATCATTTGACATCAAATAGGAACGATCTAAACCATCAGACTGTGGACATAGCTCGAAACAATAACTTAAACAAATACCGTGCGTTTAGGAGGCATCGACCTAAACAGATCGCGTTTACCAGGCAGCGATCTAAACACTCTGCATTTAGCAGACATCGACCTAACCACTGCATCTATTTGGGATTGACCTAAACACTGCGTTTATCAGACAGCGACCTAACCACTGCCTCTAGTTGGGATCGACCTGAAAATTTCTTGTTTAGTAGGCAGCAACCTAAACACTGTGCGTTTAGCAAAAAGCAACTTAACACTGCGTTCAGATCCGAGAGTACCTACAGCTGTGCGTTTAGGAGGCATCGACCTAAACACTGCGTTAAACACGCAGAGACCAACACAGTGCGCTTAGCAGGCAGGGACCTAGTCACTGATTGAATAGCAGGAAGTGATCTGAACACTGATCGTTATAAGAGAGCGACCTGAACACTGCTTTCGGTTGGAGGTGACATGAATAGTGCGTTTAGCAGGCAGCGACCTAAACACTCAAAGCTAAACAGGCATCGACCTACACACCGTGTGCTTACCACGCAGCGACCTTAACACTCTAAGTTAAACAGGCATCAATATACACACCGTGTATTTACCAGGCACCGACCTAATATCTGTGCGTTAAGCAGGTAGCGACCTAAACACACTGCATTTAGCAGACATTGACCTATACAATGTGCGTTTAGCAGACAGCGACCTAAACAATGTGCGTTTAGCAGACAGCGACCTAAACACATTGTGTTTAGCAGACATTGACCTATACAATGTGCGTTTAGCAGACAGCGAGCTAACACTGCGTTAAGACGGGAGAGTCCTAACCACTGTGCGTTTATCAAGTAGCGACCTAAACACTGTGTTAAACAGGCATCGACGTAAACACCGTGCGTTTAGCGGGTAGCGACCTAAAATCTGTGCATTTAGCAGGCAGCTACCTAAAGCTGTGCGTTTAGCAGGCTGCGAACTAAAAGCTGTGCGTTTAGCAGGTCATGACCTAAGAGTCAATGTGCGTTTAGCAGTCACGACCTAAAAAAGTCATGCGTTTAGCTCGTGAAATAGGAAATACCTGATTTTGGGACCTAAATGCATAGGCATCGACCTAAATGCACACTGTGATTCTAGTATTTCTAGTAAGGTAAAATGAATCGCGCGGGGAGGTCGCAAAGAGCAAGATGAAATAACAATGCAATTGCGCATGGAATTGCAATTGCGTATGGAAATGGCGTACCTGATACACAGCACGAACAAACCCTAGCTTACTGACGAACACCGTGGAACACACACCAAATGCAAGCGCGACCTAGAGCAAATGCAAGCGCGAGCTGTGCGAAGTGGTGGGATCAGCAAAACGATCAGGAGAGGGCGCGCAACGACGAGGAGCGGAGCGCTGGCATGATAGAGCGCTGGCTAGAAAGAGCGCTGGCTAGAAGAAGCGGAGCACTGTTTAGAAGGAGCGGAGTGCTGGGTAGAAGGACCGGAGCGTTGGCTTGCTCGTGAGCGGAGCGCTTGCATGCTTGAGCGCTGCCGAAGGCTGGCGGAGCGCTGGCTGGGGGCTGGCTGGCGGAGCGAGCCGGCTGGCGCCCTGGCTGGCAATGCGAGGCGGGAAGCCCATTCGAAATCGGGCGGGAAGCTCGCGCCAACGGGCGGTGGGCTGCCCAGCGCCCCGGTGCCCGGCCTGGCATGCGCGACGTGGCGGCGTGGGGCTGCTGCCCGGGAAGCCCTAGGGTGCCCAAGGGTGCCTGGGGTGCCCGCTGCCCCAGATAAATCCAATGATCAAAATAAATTAATTACGAAATATATTTTAATTAAAAAATTAAGACATAATTCCGTAATGCAACTAACTTATTTGTTTCAGAATCATTGATTAAGATTTTGATTATACATAGGCTAATAAATAATTTATTACTCTTTCTATCACACTTTTTAACGTTGTGCTAAATTATTCACTCTAGATCAATCTCAAAATAAATGAATAAAAATAATTCAAATTGAATCATACAATAACACATTCAAAATAACTAAATTATTCCATACCTAGAATAGTACATATACTTTACGAGTTACTAAACTTCGAATATTGATTATCAAATAACTCAATTAGAATCTTAGAATATTTCCCTTACAATATCTAGATTCGAATCTTAATAAACCACCTTTTAATGAAATTCTTATATATTATAGCTATCATATCAAACTTCATTTACGTAATATTTATTTTAGTATACCATAGCAAATCTAGTAAATAAATAAATTAACAAGACACAACATATTGTATGTAGGTAATAAACTTTGAATATTGCACTTACAACAATTTTAATCCTAGAATACCTCTATTAGAAATTATTAGTACTAATATATGTAGGTTATCCAACGTTATTTTCCAAGTACTTAGATTAGAATATTTTAACGCTTAAAATAAATAAACACAAAAAGTAGAATACTACTTATAAAATGTTTGAATCCTAATTATTCTTATATTACATCACCAAATTTAGTAAGAATTTTGTTAATATAAGTTCATACTTATTTACTAAATACTACCTTAAGTATACTTTACTCTAAATTTAATCAAACTATTATCTATACTCGAAAAGCAAATAATTTAATATTATTTTCATACCAAAAATGATGTAACAAATATTATATCTAAAGTTATTAGGATATAACGATTATTAAGGCTTTAAATAAAGTATAACTATTTATTTTTATAACTTTTTGAAAACTAAATCATTCATATAACTTTTTAGAAAAAATTAATATTTTCAGAAAATAAATTCATCTAATATTGTAAACTTTAATATAATCTTTAGCTTATTACATATCAATTGATATAAATTTTTTATGGGTGTAACATTTTGCATGGTATATTTATCAAAAACATATTTATTCACGAAGGTAATACTTATAATTCAATGTATATTATAAATACATAAACCAGTTATAAATCATCAAACTGAGCATAAATTTTTCTATAAAATCATTAAAATCAAACAAAAAAACAGAAGTAAAAAAATAAAACAATCAGGGTATTTTAATTTAAATAAATCTAAAAACAAATTATAATATATTTTAATAGAGTAAATTATTCTTAAATTTTATAGAATCCTATAATATTCAAATATAAATGATAAATCAAATTTCCATAAATAAATATTAAACAAAATACGTAAACACAATTTTAAATATTTATTTTATATTAAGTTAGATATACATGTCATTCGTATTATATGATCGACTAATTTTACGGGATAATATTATGTTAATATATACTTATCTACCTGCGTCGGTTCTACCGTAGCAATAACGGTAACTTTTTTACGACAACTTTAATATCCATACGAATACATCTTGATTAAAAATTTTGACAAAATCAAACATACACGTGATTTTTCTAAGTTATATTGAAACTCGAATCTGTTGTTTGAATGAAATTTCCGCTAAACATCTTCTATATAAAATTAGTGTAATTCCGTTCGACTTATACTCTCGGTATTTCAAATGTCAGCTATTCAAAGCGCGACATATGCAAACCCCATTTTACAATGCAATCACTCTTTCATCTACAACGTTTGAATAAGTAGAATGAAGCAGTTTGATGCTTACAAATGAAAACATACATTCTCGAAAAGTAAAAATATTATCGAAGATCTCTAAGTTGTATTGTAACTAAAAGTAAAGGTACATTAACACAAACTGAATACAAATTCATAATTATACAAGAGACAAAAATTAATATACTGTGACAATTTTTAATTAAATAACCATTTTATTCTTATCTTTAGTATTACTTATTTTACGACGTTATATTGGATTTTAACTTTCATTACTGAGGATTAAATAACTAAATAAAAACTTGAATATTTAAGAAAATCTATGTGTGAGAAATTGAAACTATTCCATGCTTACGTCTTAGATTATTTGACCTTGTGTAATCATAGGATTAAGATTTATGAAAAGTAAGTAAAGAAATGAAATTTTTTAGTACTGAACCTTCTTAAGCTTAAACGTAAGCTTAAAACACGTAATTAGTTATAATGGGAATATTTAGATTATGAAATTGATGAGAATTGAGCTTCAGTTGAACCAAATGTATTGTGTGGGTAAATCTAGTTCGACTCAAGTTAAACCCACATTTATGCATCATTTAACTAAATATGGACTTTCGGCTTATTAATGGTCTTTAAAACAGGGGAGATCCCTCCATCTATGATCTTAAAATCTACATATTAAAAGATTATCTTCATAGAATCTAGATTTTAGAAATCAATTTGCAACTATTGTTTTTAATTATAGAACGCGCATTGTTCATATTTAATCAAATATGTAATATTTTTCAATCAGTGAATAATACCATTATATTGAATTACAACACTTCTCACAGTGAATAATATCAATATATTGAATTATAACACTTCTCTTTGTTGGCCTTGGAGAAGGTGTATCCAGCGGTCGTTTCTGACGTCCTTCCGAACAATCCACTCAACTTCGGACCGGCACCCTCCCACGCGCTTATTTACCTCATCAGCTATCTGGCTCAGGATCTTTCATCATGTTGTCCGGACGAAGTGACGAACTCTTCAGAAAATCACTCCAATAAACCCCCAAGCAGCAACAATGTACATACATCTAGAGGATCTGATACAACACTTCTCACAGTGAGCGGCATTAGTACAAGTTGCTACTTTCTCGTTTATGTTGAACAATCGAGCTGCAAAAATCCGACTATTGAGAGTGCGAGCCGAGAGATTGAGTCCGATCACTCAGGTGCAGAGTACAGCTCACCGGAGCCGATGGGCACTAACGATGTGAAAAGCATGTGGTTCAAAATTTCTGATGAAAAACTCGAAGTGCTTTTCATGTTGCAGAAGAGCTTATACTTTAAGAAGACTTTCGCACGGGCATGGACGACGAATTCAGCCTTACGTACCAGAGCGCTAAGCGATGCAATTATCTTCGCTGACTGATAACTAATTATTGCCAATCTACCCAGGAACTCAACACTCTATTGCCATATCCACCTGCTTTTGAATGCTTCTTGCAAAGTAGAAATGACCCACCATCATTGAGAGCTTTTCATCCTTAGCAATGCATTCAGAACGTAGTGTGTTCAGCGTTTTAGGCGCAGGGCTGCCTACAACGACGAATTCGCTTGCTGTCGAGTGGGTGCTAACTCTCTTCGAATTGTGTAGCAATGGTATCAAGTTTCTTGAGTTTTAAATGTGGGCAAGCAACGTCCCTCGCGGTATCCATTGTACTACCGATTACGAATACATAAATCGATGGATTGATTATTAAAATCAAAACGAATGAAACTATTCGATCATAAATAATTTATTTAATGTTTCATCAATATGGATAATTTTATCTTCTGGCGTGCACTTTAATACTTCCTTACGTTTCTTTGAGGAAGTGAGAGACGACACTCGACTTGTGTTGAGTTTCAATTTGGTGCGAAAAGATTGCAATAAGTCTTATATATTTTGCATTCCTCTATGTTGAGCAGTGTTGAAACATTGCTACAGCTATGATAAAAGGTTGTAGAATCGGCAAATACAAAGTTCTTTCCTACCAAGTTTGCGGTTGTGTTTCTGATACAACAAATGCGCATAGGCGTATTTCAGTTTTGATACATAAGAAAGATAAAGAATTATGTTTCTTTCCTTGATTTTAAATTGTGAACTGTCATTACTTAAACAATGTTTTTGTTTGATATACACTGTTGCTCATTTGATATACACTGTTGCTTATTTGATATATACCGTTACAAATATAAATTGAATGTTGATCAATTTGGCAATTAAATTTAACTAACTAGTATCTTAGAGAATTGTAAAATTGAAATATCCATACTTTTATGAAACAAATAAACTATTTTACTCTATTTATCAATGAATAATATAAATTGATACAAATTTCAAAAAAAGAAGTAAAATAGCAAATTATAAACTAAGAAAAATTATAAATTTTGATTAAACTAAAAATTAGCGTGTATAAATTATAAAATGTAATATATAAAATTATATTAGTATTACATCTATACGGTTCATTCTGATTACTACTGTTTAAAATGAACAAAATATTTAAAAATAATAAAAACATAGATTAATGAAACGATGAGAAAAATTCCATTATTTGACTAGGTAAGTATCATGTTATGATTATCATAAAAAAAAAAATAAAGAAAATTGTAGAAATGCAAACAAATATTATTGACATAATCGCATCTATATGTAATGTTATGAATGCAATTTATATAACTAACAATAATAAATAAGTATGGAATGAAAAAGTAGAATGTAAATGTAATATCAGTTTAAACATTCAAAATATATTTAAAAAATCAAATGACAGTGTTATTTTTGTATTTTTTTTTACAGTTTAATTTATGTATCTTATTTTATAGCAAACAATTAAAATATTAAGGATACAACTACAGTAGACGTGTAGTTACAAATATATTAATAACAGTTAAAAGAGTTGAATTCCAGCTAATATTGACTATATAGAAATGATACAATTCTGACAAAAACAAACGAATAAAGCAATTATATGTAATAATTTATATGAACTGACGAGATTTTAAATTCTTAAAACTCGAAATGTTAGAAGAAAAACTTAGATGTTTTATACAATATGAACAACATAATTATCATAAAGCACCGTCTTAAAAACTGTATAATAATCGTAAATTTTGAATTGTATGTACTCGAACAATGTTTGTAATTTAAGTATCATTTGTTTTATAGTTAATTAGGATGTGTATAATCTCTAAAATTAATATAAAATGTTATTATTTTAGTTAGTATTGTAAATAATTATGATTGACTAAAATCAGTCATTATATGATTAAATTGAAATAAACTAGAAGTACTTAATGAGGAACATTAATATTTACGTAAAATAGAACAAATTATTATAATAATAAAACTTTGTTGTGTTTGTGATTGAAAGGTAATTCGAACAATTTAGCAAATCAAATAGAGAACTGTAAATTTATATTTTGGACTTAACTTCTAAACGGTCGGGGCTATTTTTAGCAAAATAGCACATTTTCATAGAAATCGTTTTAGATAAAAACCATTGGAAGCTATTAGAAGTTAAATTGTACAAACTTGTAATAGACTTATCGAAGATCCTGTGGACCAATATTTGAGGTCTTATAAATTGGAAGATCATAACATATTAATATCAAAAATAAACTGCAAAATTTTATTTTTTAGACTTTGAGGTAAAATTGCTACTAATATACAGATTGCAATGAAATTATAACCAACGCGATTAAGTTGCTCGCATTTATCTTTATGAGTTTTGTATTCAAGTAAAATACATCAAAAAAAATTCTTGGCTGAAATAAAAGTCATGCAATCGTAAAAACTACTGAACATTTCAAAACATTGGAACATAATTTTTCTAGTTAGTAATTGGAAACAGTTATCTTTGACTAAAATAACATATTGTATATTAAAATCGTAATAAAGTAAAAATAAATAATGGGAACCTATAATATTTACGTCAAATTCTTACAATAAGAAAACTTTGTCGTGTTTGTGATTGAAGGCTTATTCAGAACAATGTAGCAAATCAATTAGAGTCCTATGAATTGAATGGCGTTTATAACTTAACAAACTTGAAATATGTTACAAAATTAATAAAAAAGTAACTTTTATAATTTGCTGATTGTCCCTCAAAATTGAGGTTTGATCATTATCCGCTTGATTGGACTCTTTGGGGTTAAATAAATCTCAAAAATTGTAGTAAAGTGGTCTAGAGAATATTCTAAGAATTAGAAAATTAATAAGTGTGGACATTTTGTAAGTAATAAAAGTGCAAAAAAAAACATACAAAACTAGATATTGTGAATTAGAGTGCTTGAATTTAACAAACTATAGCAATATATTACAAAGAAACATTCTCAATATTACGGCAGCGGGCACCCCGGGGCATTCGGGGCACACTGGGCAGCGGTGCTCCATCCCGTAAGAGCAGCGGGCACCACGGGGCAGCCTGGGCACCCCGGGCAGCGCTGCCCCATTACGCACGGGCAGCGGGCAGCCAGGGGCAGCCAGGGCAGCCCGGGCAGCCCGGGCAGCGGGCACGCGCCGCCAAAAACCCGCGGGGCAACCCCCGCAGCCGCCACGCGGTTCAGGGCAGCCGGCGAGGTCGCCGACTGCTTCCGCGCAAAAACCCTGCCGACAGCCCTTCTCCTCCGTATTGTTTTTTCGCGCTCCGTTTATCGCTCCTCTGCATTGCTTTTTGCGCTCCATTTCCTCGCCGCTCCTCCGCTCCGTACGATCGTCGCCTTCGTTTTCCTCGTTCTTGCTGGCTGCTGCCGCTCCGCGCGCCGGCTGCTCCGCGCGCCGGCTGCGCCTCCGAGCTGTGAGGGTTCCTACCGCCGCTATTGCAACTTTCTACTGCTTCGCTACTGCCGCGTTTCCGTTTATCGTACAGCTCTTTTTTTCGATTAGGTCGTGCTTGCAATCACCGGCTAGGGTCTCTGCGCTTTCGGACTGCCCTAGCGCTTGTTTCTAATCTCTCTATTCTATTCAGGTACGCAATTTGCATTCGCGATTGCATTTCAATTTGCATTTTGCATTTCATTTTGCTTTTTGATGTTGCATTTTGCGACGCAGTTGCCTTTCAATTTGGTTGTTACGCAGTTGCATTTCAATTTGATTGTTACACGGTTGCATTTCAATTTGATGTATAATTTTGCGACCTCTCCGTTCGATTGATTTTACAGAACTAGAATAACATTGTGCATTTAGGTCGATGGGTGTGCATTTAGGTCGCAAAATCACGTATTTCCTATTTCACGAGCTAAACGCACATCTTTTAGGTCGCAAAAACTGGTCTCTAATTTCACGAGCTAAACGCACAGCATTTAGGTAGCTGCCTGCTAAACGCACACTTTTTAGGTAGCCGTCTCCTTAACGAACACCACTCACGTAGCTGCCTGCTTAACTTACTTTTGTAAGGTAGTTGCTTTCTAAACGCACAGCTTTTAGGTAGCCGCTTGCTAAATGCACAACTTTGATGTATTTGCTTTCTAAACGCACAGCTTTTAGGTAGCACCCCGCTAAATGCACAAGTTTTAGGTAGGTGCCTCCCTAACGCACAGCCCGTACGTAGCTTCCTTCTTAAAGCACAAATGTTAGGTACATTCCTTTTTAACGCATATCTTTTAGGTACTTTTCTTTTTAACGCATATCTTTTACGTAGCTGCCTGCTAATCGCACATCTTATAGGTATCTGCTTGCTAAACACACAGCTTTTAGGTAGCTCCCTGCTAAATGCACACTTTTAGGTAGCTGTCTGCTAAATGCACACTTTTAGTTAGCTCCCCCCTTATTGCACACCTCATACGTAGCTGCCGCCTTAACACACTGCTGTTTGGTAGCTGCATTCGACGCGCACAGATGTTAAGTAGATGCTTTCATAACGCACATCTTTTAGGTAGCTGCCTGCTAAACTCACATTTTTTAGGTAGCTGCCTGCTAAACGCACATCTTTTAGGTAGCTGCCTGCTAAACGCACAGCTGTTAGTTAGATGCCTCCAAAACGCACAGTTGTTAGGTAGATGCCTGATTCCGCTTAGCTTTTAGGTAGTTGCCTGCTAAACGCACAGTTATTGCGCTGAATTGCAGACATGGCTCGCACCAAGCAGACAACTACAATTGTTCCCGCTCCCGCAGAGAGGGACATCCGTTCTGGGAGTCAGGATGAACCTCATCACAATCAGGTATGAATTTATCTTGTACTTTAATGGTTTGTTTTAAAATTTTGATGGTTTGTTTTAAAATTTTGATGGTTTATTTTTAAATTCATATCCAGTAGATGTTAGGTAGATGACATCAAAGCGCACATCTTTTAGGTAGGTGCCTGCTAAACACACCACTTTTAGGTAGATGCCTGCTAAACGCACATCTTTTAGGTAGATGCCTGCTAAACGCACATCTCGTTGCTTCTTTAAAATCAGGTACCGTTTGACCTTAGTACTATTGAAGGATACCTAGAGCCCCTTGTTGTCGAGCCTACAGATGTACTTGCCTCTGCTGTCGCGGACGTCGAGCAATACGGCATGTTGTGGACTCCTAAGCCAAATTCCATTGTGTCATGGTCCTTGTACCCGAAGGAGAAAGGAATTTTCCACCTGTTTCAACAGTCTGGAACTAATCCTACCCATCTCCCATTCTGCAACGACACTTTCGTTTACGCGGTGAACTATGAGGAGTCACACCTTTTCATCACGCTCAAGGTGACCTACGTTCGTGGATTCGTCTTCACCATCGCCTTTCCTTCGAATGAAGTGCAATACTCGCACGACACTATCAAGGGTTACATGGTTGGGAAGACGGAGGCGGGGCTCGTGGACCACATCGTCGGTGGCATACTGAATGTGAGCTCTCCGAAGAAATTTGTGCAGACCTACCAGCAGTATTGCATGCATATCTGGAGTGCTCTGAACGACTTCGAGAGAAGCAAGGCGAAAGGCAAAGCACCCGCAAGGAAGGCACTGATGCCTGCTTTTGAGGAGGGTACCGGGTCAGGAACAGCGCGGTCTGGTATGGCCTCCATTGAGGTAACTCCTACGCCTTCGCGGAAACGCCGCAACTCGAACCCCTCGCCCGTTAAGCAGCCCAAGAGAATCAAGAGTAGTTTGGCAGGCAGTACAATTACGTACATGAATCCTTCAATCAAGCATGCCACAACCGAGAAGGACATCGACTACGAAGCTGCAAGTTAGACTCTGAAAGACTTCTGGGAAAAGTGCGAGCCTTGTTATGTTTTTGGCAAGGACTCGGCTCCTGTCAATGTGGACATCAATCTCCTCGTGAAAGCTCATGCGCGGTTCATCGTCCGAAAGCTTGAGCCTGCTGGAGTTGTCCATTACAAGAATATCCTGACGAATTTGATCAATTTGAATTCAAGGCAGACCATCATCATCATGCCCATCATCACTGTGGCTCCTGCGACTTGGGACTGGGATGCACTACTCGAGTCAAAGTGCAACTTCCGTGTGATCGATGGGCAGCATCACGTCGAAGCTTCGAAGGAGCTTATCAAGGAGGCTAGAATCTCCGCGGATAAGATAACCGCCTTGAAGACGTGGCGGGCTCATATTGTTTGGCATTCAGACGCGAAGATGATCATGGACGTGTCTATCATGGCGAACAAGACCAACAACGTGGGTACATTCACACCATCGTGGGCCACAAACATATTGGCCGCGAGAAGTGTTTGGATAGAATACGGGTCGCCCGCGAAGTGTGGTGCAAAGCCCAAGTCTGGTCGGGAAACAATCGAGCAAGCTATCGCTCGAAAGAACTATGAGGTAAGTCTTGCATTTTCTTATAATTTTATCTGCTTGATTTGTGGCGTTTAGGTCGACGCGACCTAAATTTCAGGTGTTTAGGTCGATGCGAGCTAAATTTTGTGCGTTTAGCTAGACTCGACCTAAATTCTGTGCGTTTCGCTGGACTCGAGCTAAATGATCATCACGTCATGTTCTTGAATTGATGTCGCTATTTCTTCTTCAGGATTTTGAAGAGGCCATGGTGAAACGCTTCATGAGTATCAACACGAAATCCCTCGACAAGCTCTTGAAGCCAGCGGACCTCCTCAACGAAGTAGAAATCATCACCGCTTCTGAGGAGGTGTACCAGCTGTGGTCCGAAGTTATCATTGCAGTCGGGATGGGAGAGTTGATCGACCCCGACACTTGCGAGCCTTTCAACCGGGCTCTTGACTGGGAGTCAAATCATAAGGACATCGTCTTGACTCGCGATACCTTCAGGCAAATGTCTGGATTTGAGGAGCACGACTTCAATACACTAGCGCTTCATCTTCTGAATAGGACTCCGGACCGGGACCTACCGTATCCCAAGGTGTCTTTGAAGAAACCGAAGCTGAACTACTGAGAGTGCGTTTTGATAAAGGTGTGGCTGGAGAAGCGCAAGAGGAAGAAATGCGTTGCAAGAGAGTTCCACAACATCAGGCCAGCACTGGGGTTATTCGACAGTGCTGACAAGTTTGTGGTTGAAAAGTGGAAGCTTTTCAAGTTCGAATACAACGTCAATCGGCAGACCATGTCGATGCTCCTTTCCGTGCCCTGGGACGTGTTCTTTAGCGACTACCGCCAGAAGAGGACGAAGAACAAGAGTTCTGAAGAGATCTCCGAGTACGCTACGGAGTTCTTCAAGAAGTTTTTGGAAGTGAAAGGGGATTTTTCGCTGCCAACCCCGGAACTTCACACAAGAATGTTTGAAGCTGAGGCGTTTCAGTTCGTTGGCTGGGATAATGGGTATTCTTGGAACGATGGAAGATGCGCGTTGGGCATTATCGACCTCAGATGCGTCCCGGGCAGAGTGGATGATATTTCGAATGTCTACTTCAAGGACTTCCTAAATGCTTGGAAGGATTCTGTGTATGACCCCTCCATCAAGAATCCTGACGTCTGGCTTATTATTACGGAGACTACCGATCGTCATTGCCAGGCCGTCATATATTTCAACGCTTTCAAGGATTTGTACAAGTCGAAGGCAGTTCACTACGCTCCCGCGAACAATGAGCGTCTCAACGGTATCTTAGAGGGGAAGGTCGTGGACAAACACCGCATTCCACTCTTGTTTCTTCTCAAGAGAACCCACCAGGTATCGGAGGTATTCGATGAAAATCCGGAGGTATTCTATGCCCCGGAGTTGCCCCTGTATCACAAACCAGGAGCTTACAGGGAGTTCAATTTCTGCATCAACGACAACGAGTTGCGCTTGGAGTTTTACATTCGCGTACTGCGAATGTTTACAGTTCCAGGAAACAGATTTCTGTCGATCATGGGTTGAACTAAGCCCATGCTTGCAGGAATTGTAAGTTTGTCATTCCTTTGGGCGTTTAGGTCGATGCCACCTAAATGCATGTTTTTGTTAAGTTCGCATCGTCTCTTCGTTTTACTTGTCAATTTATTTCGGCTCAATCTAGAGTACACTAGATTTACTTGGCGCTCTTCAGACTTGACACTCATTTGGGCGTTTAGGTCGATGCCACCTAAATGTCTGTTTTTTCAAGTTCCCATCTGCTCTTCTGTTCTTCTTCGTGGACTAACTTTGTGTTTTCATTTTGCAGATGCTTAATCTTCAGACTCATATTGTCTACGAGGACAAAGATGAGTTGGATAAGTACACAGCCGTCCGTGACAGTAGTTTTAATCTCAATCCGAACGACTTCTGTGTGGACGCCTATGTAAATCCAGATTGGGTTCATGGTCCGAAGCCTGGGTCCTCGCCTCAGGCTGGGGTTACCGGATCTGCTCATCGTGGTCGTGGGGAGGCATCGGCATCTGGTGGTCGTGCTCGTCGTGGTAAGGCATCCTCTCTTGCTGTGGCTCCTGATGGCGAACCATCGTCTGCTGGTGGTGGGGATCCGTCGTCTGCTGGTGGTGGCGATCCGTCGTCTGCTGCTGTTGCTCGTGGTGGTCGTTCATCGTTTGGTGGCCGTGCTCGTGGTAGTAATCCGTCATCTCGTGGCCGTGCTTGTGGTAGTAATCCGTCGTCTGGTGGCGCTCGTTCATCCGGTGGTCGTGGTGGGCGTGGTCGTGGTCGTGGTCGTAATCGCGCATCTAGTGGGCCTTCTGGCGTGCGGGCTCTAAGCATTGAGCCCATACAGAGCATCGATCCTGTTTACAGGAACCTGCTGATAAATATTGGCCCCGATGACGACGTTGATGAAGTTCTTCTATTGGTCGAGCGTCGCGGCTCCTTGCCCGCGGTGGGGGTTTAGGTCGCATCGACCTAAATCCCCCTACACTCCTTGAGGAGACACTCACCTCCACGGGCCTCCCCGAAACTCTCAGCGACGATGATAATGAAGAAGACAACTCTGATCATCGTCGAGAGACCCGCACCAAGGCTGCAAATGATGTTTTCGGGTCTGATTCGGAGGAGGACGCGGTTCTCGGGCAAGAGAGGTTGCCTAGAGATGCGCCTACTTCCGATAGTTCTGAAGGAGAGAACGCCGAAGAGGGTGCCGAGGAGGGTACTGCAGGGTCTGACGAGGATAACAATATCGATCCCTCTCCTATATCGTTGTATATGATGATGTCGTATCCTCCCCGGCTCCTATGCAAGCCGCATCGTTGGATCCAGCAGTACAAATGGGATCAACGCCGCCTTCGACACTTGCAAGAGAGCCATCCCCGCTTGCGCCACCTACAAGAGAATCATCCCCGCCTCCGCCGTCTCTTGTGCATGCATTACCTGCTCCTGCCCCTGTACGCGGACGGTACCTCCCTTTGTTGAAGAAGGGTGTTTGGAATACTCACGCTGACGACCCTGCTGAGAAGGTGGAGACTACATTTTTCGATTTCTCAGGTGAGCCGGATTCCCCCACGCCAGCAAAGGAGGCTGACGATCCGCTTATAAATCTTGGTCTCGGTCCGCAAGAGAAGGGTGAACCTTTACAACCGCGAGTCAAGATTGAGTCGAACATTCCCGTTCCACTCTCGAAGGATGCCAAGCGTGCCCTGCGTGAGAAGGAGAAGGAAGAGAGAAGGGCTGCCAAACGAGCTGAAGATGAAGCAGCGAATGCAAGACGGGAGGCGCAAAGACTTGCAGATCTTGCGAGGTTGGAGGAGCAACGGCGAGAGGATGAACTCAAAGTCGATTCGAAGTTTGCGAATTTGGAGAACTCAAATTCCAGAGTTCTTGGCGATTTGAGTGATTCGAGGGTCTTGTTGACGCAGATAGCACAGGTGGCTCTTCCCCTTGCCTCCTACAACCCCGTCAATCAGCCTACTTTGGCTATCTGTGGGCCTTCGACTTCCACCAGCCAAAATCCACCCGAACTCGCAGCACCTCCGAATCCTGCAGTTCCAGCCTGCATTCTTCCTGCTCTGGCATCGCCAGTATCCGACGTTGTTGTTGAGGAGATTATTAGTGACGCATCTCGTTCGGAAGCTGATATCGCCAAGCAGGATGAGAACGATGGCGTTCATCCGCTCGAGACGCCACACCACCGAAACGACAACGTTGATTACGAAGCAAGCAACCACGGACGAGCAGATGAAGATCTTCTTGATGGTGCTTCCTCACTCTTGGTGACCTCCGTTTCGGTTGATCCAACCTTCGTGCATGAGGTTCCCCAGGGTAGTCATGACTTGCAGGAAGATGCAGAAAGAGCGGTTCAGGGTGCCCCAATCTCCCTTGTCTCTGCGATCAACGAACTGGACTCAGTACCTGCGACTAATCCCACGGTGAGCTTCTTATCAATTGTTGCAAATCTTGTTTAGGTCGGGTCGACCTAAATTTCTGTTTATCTAGTTGATGTCCAGATCCCCCACCAACCACCTTGACATGTGCGTCGGTGCGGTGGTCCGGTCCTCAATCACTCCGAGCAGTCATTTGCATGCTTCCGCATTTCACAAGGTAACACTCTTGTTTTAATATCATCCACTATTGTCATTGGTCGTGCTGCAGGCTAGATTGTCCAAATCTTCAAGCAAGACTTTCCCTACAACCCTCGGTCAACCCCTACCGCATGTGCCATCATTTAATGGACACCGGTCCATGCCCAAGTGGTTGAATGTGGTGTTGGAGTTGAACGGCGTCCTTTGTTCCACTACCCCTATGTCTCAAGCCCATTCCAGTACCTTATTTTTCCTGATCCCAAACACCCTCCTGTTCTTTCCTCAACTATCCCCACCGTAGTTGCTGACACGGTAGTATACTGTCGTCCTGGACTTACCCCATTCCTCAATGTGTTAGACCGTTTCTGCCACATCCACGTTTGGAGTACCCTTCAACCTGAAGTAGTCGACGGTCTCAGCACCTTCCTTTTTTCTAGAATTGTTGCCGTTCCGCAAATCATACTGGCCTCAAACTCCTGCGATGGTCTCTTGCTGAAGAATTACACGACGGCCATGTACCCTGGCACGACTAATCCTATCTTACTTAAATATCCACGTCGACGTCTCTTCACTAGAAGGGATGCTAATTTCAACGCCGAGAACTTTATTATGGTCGATAGCAATTCTGCGGCTTGTATGGCTGTTCCTCGACTGAACACTCTCTTTCTTGATCCTTGGGTCCATTCACATGTGGGTCCACCCTCTGACTCTTATCCACTGAAATTAATCCACAAGTTTTGTTTTGCCGTACATTTGAGAGGTCTGCAGAACTTCCGTCAAGTTATGACTAGTAGACCCTCTCACAATGACTTGTCCAAGGACTCGGAGTTGTACGGCATTATGTCTCGGAATTTGCCCTATGTGTGGAACCAGCTCCTACTGAATGGAAGAACCATGTCGTGATTACTTTCATTTACGGTATTGGTTAAAATTTGTTTTTTTGCTTTTTCCTTGACTCAGTGTTGTAATGCCTGGTCAGATCATCACCATTTCGTAGTCATGGATTTGCGAATTGCCACTTTCGATTGTTCTTGTGAGTCTACCATTAGAATGCCTTTTAAAGATTTAGTGTTTGTTTTTATGATATTCAGGTTTTCAATGATGGACAACAAAGTGCTTCTCTGAATGATATTCCCCCAATGGGTCCCTCTACGATGTCAGATCCCTCTTACAATAGTGAGGGGTCGAGGACACTCTCAGAGTTGGAGCGAGGGCGGTACATATATCTTGCTCGAGATGACGCATCTGCTGTGGACTACACCAAAGGCGTCATGGATGATGATGATGATGATGTTGTTGATAGTTACGTCAATGTACCGAGTCGAATTGTGGCGGCTTCTCGTGATAACATCCCGGCTATGGGGACAGGCACCGTGGCACGGATTACTGATACCTCAAGTCATTCTACGGCCGTAGGTGTACTTTGCAATTTAGCTCCCGTCAAGCTAAACGATCCTTTGCGAACTACAATGGCCCGTGTGGGACTATCCTTTGAAGGAGACTATCCCCGAGTTGTTGGGAAGCGTGACAGAAATGAGGCTTTTGGTGATCCACGTCCACGTAGTACTATTTCGATTTTTCTGGGCTTTACTTTAGGAGGTCTACAATTACACCAATAATTTGTTTTCTGGATTTTTCAATCAATAAACCTTTCTCCTTTAGTAAATTTGTGTTAATATTGATTGTATTTTGAATGAATTCTACTTTTTGATTAAGTATAGTTTGTATATTCATTACTCCATCTTTTTATTTTGAGAATATTCTGCTATATTGATAAAATGTGCTCTTTATTTTGAGAATACTTCTCTCTATATTGATAAACTTACATTATTTGGTAATGTATTTGGCTTGGTGCAATCTAAGTGCGATTGTATTACCGTAAGTCGTATTTACCATTTTGTGTATATATTCCCATTATAATGAATTACGTGTTCAAACGATGTTTGTCGATCCGTCCACTTTCCGGAGCACCGCCCTATGAAGGATAAAAGTTTCATTACATTTCTTCATCGTGCTTCTCTATGGGCACAGGTAATTTCGTCCCTACTTCTCTGTTTACCTTACTATTGTCTTTCGACTATTACATTTTTCAACGTGTTCTATGTATGTGCAATTGGACAAATCTCTTGAAAGTGAATTGGAGAAGCTTATCGAGAAAGAGAATCTCAACATTCAATGGTCTGAGGTTGTCCTCAAGCCATCCGCATATGTCGAGAAGTGGAGGTTGCTATACTGGGAGAAGGCATTCGCCAACTACCTTGCTCCAAATGCCAGCCCAAAATTCATCAAAGGCACAGATATTTATAAGATTGCGGGTGGCAAAGTTACCATCAAACGATTGTTATTCCGGTATGCCAACCGCTAGCTAATTATCTACTAACAAATTTTGTTTTACATATTTGATTCCGTTGTTCTAATTGGCTCTTTTGTTTGTAGGTACTTGAAGCAAGAGCTTGTTGCGAAGGGAGCTTTAGCTTCATGGTCCATTCCTTTGGAGTTGGAAGACGTTGCAGTCACAAACGATCCGTCCAGCATCTTCTCCGAATCCCAACGAGGCAATTTACTAACGCAGAGCTGATGACGGGGGGGTTGGTTCTTTGAGTATCAAGCTAACTTTGTGCTCAAGGAAGAGAAAGAACTTGTTCGAAACCTTAGTTCACTTGGAACTGGCGATGCACCTATGGAGGTCGATGATGATGACGAAGACGACCTCTCGATTCTACCAAGCGCACGTGTCTGCAGTTCTCCACCACCGTCCCGGGCTGCACTGCCCAAAGCTCGAGCAAGGAAGAAACGACGCAACGCTATTGCAGATCCTGAAGAAGATCCTCAACAAGAGTTCGGAGAAATCGCTCCTCTCCAACTGGAAGGTCCGGAAGACCCCGATCTTACTCAAACTTCACATGGTGCGACAGTCAATGTCGTTCGACGTGGTGCACGTCTGATCCAGATATCCAGAGGTGGACTTACGAATGCGGGATCCCCTCCCGTGTCCTTCACCGTTGACCACAACTCTCCGCAGTCTCCTCACCGTCTCTGTCAGCCAAAATTCTCCAAACGAATTCTTCTGAAACCCAATCACATTGGTAGCAGCTCGTCGTAAAACATTACAGTCACTTTGCCTATGTATCTCGAGAAGGGGAACATCGGAGATTTGGTTCATCAATCGTCGAAGACTGGAAACTGGGATTTGCAAATCCACGATATCGTCCAGCACATCAAGAAGGTATTATTTCGTACATTTGTCATTTATAATCTCCCTAATTACGTTTTTTACTTGTAAATCTATTAGCCACTAACTAATTATTGACTTCTATATCAGATTGGAAAAGACCGAAAGTATTCGTGTACGGCGATGGAGTATAATCCGAAGCATCATTTTTGCAGACGCTCCGGAGAACTTGCCTGTACCGGGTGTGTCTCCAACAGAAGTTCCATCCTGGAACCGGCGTGATAAAAACTACTTTGAGAACCTTTTTGACTTTGCCGCATACTACTTGACAGACGTTGGAGCCATTCTTTTGATGCATCCCAAATGTCGTAGAATCGAGCGTACTCTCGATTCCGAATCTCATACATATGGTTTTCGTGTTGTTCGAGATTGGTGAGGATATTATCCACTCCCAATGGCCTCTACCGTACCACACCCGAGAGAGGTACGCAACAGTTTCTAGTTTCCATTCTCACAGTTTATGATTACTGCCTTCTGTGCTTGTATGTTAATATATCTATACTTGTGTTTTGCAGACTCATTGCTTTCATATCAAAGTTTATGTTCGAAAAGACTTTTTTTCGAAGTTCCAAACTCGGCAAGTATCCCACGCATACGCGGGTGTGGCAATCATACCTGATAAGGAAGAACACCTCTCTAACTTTGCAGACAAAGAGACATTGCGTACTCGTCCGGACGGTACGCCATGGCCAGGCTCACGAGAGAAGGACTCCTCCTTCATTCAATGTTTCGTAGATTGTCTCACGGACGACAGAGGTATAGTCTTCAATTGGAGCGCAAGTACAGGTAACGTATCCGTAAACGGAACTGTATAATTCGTTTATACATTTCGCATTTCTAATGTGCGCTACTGGTTTTTAAGGTGCATCTATAATTGCTTGCGCGCACTCAAACCGCCACCTCATCGCCATGGAACCTGACAAAGAAATCTTGGATGGTGTTTTAGCGAAATACAAAAATGGTCCTCCTGGTGATGAAGAAAGTGGAGAATCGGCCCCACCCGCAGATTATGACTCTGACGAACCGCTAGTAAAGGAGCCACGGAAGTTTATTGGTGCGTAATATCATCTATTTTCTTTCTCAATTTTATATTATGCTCTTATAAATATATTGTACCGACTTTCTTTGTCATTTTAGCATCGCAGGTCTGAAAGAGCGATTGACTCGCAACACTCATCTCTACAATAGCCCTCCATCGACGTTCACCCTACCTTCCTACGCTGAGCGTCTTGCACAAGAGTTTGTTGAAGCTCCATCTCCCATCTTGTCTGACACTACACGTCCACGTTATAGTAATAGAGTGCTTAAGTATATAGACTTCGAGGCTCATGAGTGTGATCTCCACTTCAATGGTACTACACCTTCAGCATAGTATGTGCTTTGTTTTCCGATAGGTAATCGACTTGGTAGCGCCATGTATGCGTGATTGCCATAATATACTATTTATTTATGTGTTCTTGAATTCGGTATTGAATTATTACTTATTGTGATTATTGTTGATATCAAAACATACACTAGGTGCTTCACGAAAGCAAATACACTGTAATGGAAATGATGACGTCGCCCCTAATTATAATGTAAATATCACTACTCCAAAATAAATGTCACTGAATAAAATATAATCTAAACCCCGTAATTCAAATAAAAGTGTGTTAAAAATATTAAATTATATTGAGAGACAAAGGTGACCTCCAATTTCATATGATTTGGGAACGATGACATCAGCCCTGATTTCTACACGACAATAAAATATGGAGCTAGGATCCCCTCCTTAATAATTTTTTGAATGAGGCCATGATCACATTCACATGAAAATAGGATCTAAATCCACGGATTTGGGGTACTCAATTGGACTAAAGTAATCCTTATAAATTTTAAAAACTCTAAAATCAATGGTCATAGGGTCCATATGTTACACAGAATTTTTTAAAAATGTTCACGTCTACCCATACTCAATTGGACCTCACCGCTCACCGCTCTACGCTCACCGCTCACACCTCTACAATCCCCAGTGTTGCCTTTCCGGACTCAATGTGTCGACCTTCGTGGAGGGCGGCATGTTGCATATTGCTGGAAAGCTAATGACAAGGACTTTCTAGAATGCTAAGGCTCATGATGAGGAAAACAATAGTCTAGGAGATATGGCTCCTCAAAGTGGTCGGGACTTCGAGACTCGGGAATGTTGCCTCTCGAGACACCGAATGTTCAGAGTGGCATTTCTCCCTTTTAACACCTCCAATTGGAGCACGTAGGTAGTTTGTCAATATCTACTCAAAGAGTAGATGTCGAAAATGGGCTTGCACGTCCCATTTGGATACATTAGTTTGGAGCTAGCCCGAGGAGAAGTTACGGCCCGTTTTTGAGGCTAAGGCAAAAATGGGTGGTCTTTCAAAAAGAAAGTGTGTCACGGAAGGCCCGTCAACACAAGAGGGGAGGGGGCCTACCGAAGACTCCAGAAAGTACTATGAGGAGGAGTGGTCTCCCTCCTCACTTCCACATGGTGCCAGGGAGAGCCGGGGTGGCTCTAAAGGGTGAGGCTTGGGATGGGGCCTCACTCCCGCACCTTGGGCACTATGGGATGCTTGTGGTGTGCATCCCGAAACACTGGGGTGGAAAAGTGTCCCGCTCCTAAGTAGTCCTTGTGAAAAGTGGCGCCGGTTTCCGGTAGTGTCCTCAATGGAGAGTTTAGACATGAATGGAAGGGGACTAGTGGGGAGTTGAACAACATGCAGGGGCGTTTAGCTCCGGGGGTAAGTAGTGTCACTCTTGGAAGCTTGGACATTTGTGGAGGCCGCCCCGTGCCACCAAGTGGCATGCCCATGTGTTATGTGGGAGTTCCTGTCACATCCCTTTCCAAAGGATGCCCGAACACCGTGGTGAGCCGAGAGGACCCCGGGAGTGACGCCCCGGGCTTGGCAAGAGACAAGGTGAAGTGACCAAGGGGAGTCCCGAGCAAACAGCACGCAATGGCGTCGTGCTCGGGACGAACTTGGTGACGTGTCTTACATAGTTGGAAACCTTGTTTGAGCATGCACCCATGGGTCCAAAGAACGCGCGATTTGGAGTTGTGAGTCATGAGGTATGACTCTCCAAAGTTGAAGCGCGTTCCGGGACACTCCGGGACTCGGGAGTGTTGCCTTTCGGGACTCAAAATGTCGTCCTTCTTGGATGGCGGCATGTTGCATGTCTTTGGAAAGCTCTGGACAAGAGCTTTCCAAAATGCTAAGGCTCGTGAGGAGCAAAACATTGCTTTGGGAGATATGGCTCTCCAAAGCATCGGGACTTCGGGACTCCGGGACTGCTGCCTCCCGGGACTCCCGATTGTTCAGAGGAGCATAGCTCCCACATGGAAGCTTTGATTGGGACAAGTGAGGAGTCCATCGACATCTACTCAAAGAGTAGATGTCGAAAATGGGCTCGCACGTCCCATTTGGATAACAGAGCTACAAGTTAGCCCGAGAAGAAGATACGGCCCGTTTTTGAGGCAAAGGCAAAAACGGGTGGTCTTCCAAAACAAAAGTGTGTCACGGAAGGCCCCTCAACACAAGAGGGGGGGCCTACCGAAGACTCCAGAGAGTACTATGAGGAGTGGTGGTCTCCCTCCTCACTTGCACATGGTGCCTTGAGGAGCCGGGGTGGCTCCAAGGGGTGAGGCTTGGGATGGGGCCTCACTCCCGCACCTTGTGGAAAGTAGAGAGTGCTTTGGAGCCTCTCTAAACATGGGGTTGGGAAGTGTCCCTCTTCAAGTTAGTCCCCGTGATAAGTAGTGCCGGTTCCCGGGAGTAACCGGGAATGGCTCAAAAGGGTGAGGCATGGAAATGAAGCCTCACTTCCACACCTTGGGCATTGTGGGATGCTCTTGAGCATCCCGCAACATTGGGTTGGAAAGAGTCCCGCTCCAAACTAGTCCCCGGGAAAACTAGTGCCGGATTCCGGGAGGATTTCCGGCAAAGTCCCGAATGGGGTGAGAAACAAGAGTGGAAGGGGACTAGTGGGAAGTTGGAAAATGGATAAGGGCGGTTAGCTCCGGGGGTGATTAGTAGCACCCTTGGGAGCTTGGACATGTGTGGAAGGCCGCCCCGTGCCACCAAGTGGCATGCCCATGAGTTTTGTGGGAGTTCCGGTTTACGGGTTCCGGGTAATGAGTTGGGGGAGTCAAGGTGGGTTGGACACCTTGACTAGAAATGGTGCTAACATTGTGTGTGCTTGGCATGTGCAGTGTTAGCAAAGTCGTGGCCGGTTGCTACGAACTAAGTGAGCCGGGATTCCGCTACCAAGTAAGGCTCACTAAGAAGAAAAAAATGAGTTGGAGTAATTAGGTTTGCGACACTACAAGAGGTAGGCACGAGATGAAATGTTCCATGAGCTTGTCAAAACTCTTCAAGTCATGCAACAAGAGATCAAGGAGCTCAAGGGGAGGGCATCATGCCTTTCCTCCCACAAGTTGTGCAAGACCAACTTGCCCTCTTCCTTCACGGGATTGGGCAAGGCAAAAAGGTCAAGGACTTCATTGTGGAACTTGAGCTCTACTTTGAGGCTCAAAGGGCTTGTGAAGAGGACAAGATCACCATTCTCGTGACCTTCTTGAAAGAACGTGCTCTTTTGCGGTGGACTCGATTCCGGGATGAGAATGCGGGAGTGGTGAGCAACTTGGCTTGGACCGGTTATAAGGGGATCCTAAGTGATTGCTTCACCCCGGAGTACCAAGAGATTCGGGATGACATGGCCCTTGTGCAATTGAAGCAAACGGGCACCCTTCATGCCTATGTAAAGGATTTCAATGCACATTTGAATGTGCTCCCGAAGTTAGATGTATTGGCCAAATAGGTCATTTTCTTCAATGGACTCTAAGGTTGGGTGGAGCGGGCATTATTTAAGATGCCAAGATTGTCGGAGACTTGTGCGGAGTTGCTCAAGTTGGCAAAAGGGATTGGTGATGATGAAGGTCACCAAAAGGCCTCTAAAGAGAGGGCCTCAACCGGAGAGCAAGGCAAATACTATCCAAATGTCAACATAAGAAAAATGGTTGGCAAAAGCATTAGGGTGGTGAGAGTGGGCCTTCCAAGGATGGGAAGGACAAGTTTGCCAAGTACAAGCCCAAAGTAAGGACAAGTCCATAAAAAAAAAAAAGACAAGTTACATTACTTGTTTGAATTGTGGTGAAGAGGGCCACATGGCAATGCATTGCTCCAAACCAAAGGGGCAACCCACTCCTTCATAAGTCCCGAAGCATCGAAGAGGATGGGCTTGCATTTGAGTAAGCAAGCTCATCCAAGTGAGGTTTGCAAAAAGGCAAGCTCCACGAAACATGCCTTGTAGCTATGGAAGTGGAAGTGGAGTGTCAAAACTTCACCTTTGTAGAAAACTTCACTATAAGTGAGATGGATGGGATTGATGTCATCTTATGTAAGACTTCCTTTGATACCTATGGGGTAAAGATAATGAAGCGGCCATTGAGAGTGGTTGTCAACCCCGAAGGCAGGGAGATTGAGTTAGAGTTCACCAAGGCTCCCAACATGTTAAGCAGTAGGATCAACTTGGTGAACTTGGAGGAATTAGAGGAAAACCGGTTCTAGATGATGCTAAGGACCGATTTGGGACTTGAAGGGAAAAACCCACTTCTAACTCCACACCTCCCTAGTGTATTTGGGAGGTGGTAAAGGCGTTGGTGATGCCTTTTGGGTTGTGCAACGCCCCATCAATGTTCACAACCTTCATGAATACGGTATTCCATCAAGAGATGGATGGGCTTGTCATTGTTACATTCATGACATATTGGTGATCTCCGAAACGGCGGAAGTGCATGCATAGCACCTTGCAATTGTGCTTCAAAAAAAAACTAAGGGACAATAAGTGGTATACAAATGGGGAGAAGAGTGAGTTTGGCTTGCAAGAGATTGAGTTCTTGAGACACATTATGACGAGGCAAAGTGTCAAACCGGAGCACAAGAAGGTGGAAGCAATCAAGAAGGGGAGCCAACCCACTTCACAAAGGGAAGTGAGGTTATTGCTTGGGTTGGCCTATTATTATGGGAGGTTCATAAAGAACTTCTTCAAGATTGTTAAGCCCATGTCCGGTTTGCTTAAGAAAAACTTGGCCTTGGATGGGACCGATTCATGTGTGCAAGCATTTCATAAAACTCAAGGAGAAGCTCTCCTCCCCGCCGGTATTGAAGTTCCCGGAGTTTGATAAGCCTTTTGAGGTGCACACCGATGCAAGTGACTTTGCCATCGGGGGAGTGCTCATGCAAGAAGGAAGGCCAATTGCATGAAAAGGAGATGTTTGCCGTAGTGTATTGTTTGAAAACATGGCAACATTACCTTGGTCTCCACAAGACCAAGGTATTCACCACAAATGTTTCATTGAAGTACTTTGAAACATAAGCCAAAGTTACACCCAAGCAATTGAGGTGGCATGTTACCTTAGTGCTCATAAATGTGGAGTTGATTCACAAGCCGGGCCGAGTGAATGGGCACCGGAGGCACTAGGTTGAAATGATGAACACAAGTCAAATACCACGCAAGTCTTGAAAGTGATGTATGCGGGAGAAGGTGATTTGGCAAAACGGATAAGGGAGGCGTATATGAAAGACCCCGAGGCTCAAAAGTTCTTAAGTGAACTAAGGCGTGGCAAGAAGCCCAACGGAATCCGGCTTCATCAAGGTATGATCAAGTTCAAGCAAAATAGGGTGTGTGTTCCAAAGGGCATGTGGAGGTTGAGTGTGTGCTCAAGGAGGAGCATGACAACCGCTTGGCCGGGCATGGGAGGGAGAAGTCCACCATATGTTTGGTTTCAAAGAGGTTCTATTGGCCCAAAATGAAAGAACACATTGCCCATTATGTGAAGACTTGTATCACTTGAATGTGAAGCCAACCGGGCGCCATATCAAAAGCACGTGGGTTTGTTACGGCCTTTGCCTATCCGGGATGGTCCATGGGAGTGTGTCTCCATGGATTTTATTACAAGCCTTCCGGAGTCACGAGGAAGTGAGGCCATCTTTGTGGTGGTGGATAGGTTTTGTAAGTTGGCAAGGATGGAGCCAACAAAAGGGATGGTGACCGCCTTTGATAAGGTGGTGCTCCTTTTTCAGTGTTTGGTGCCGGCACCATGGGTTGCCGAAGACCAAAGTGATCGAAGTGATTATTTGGGTTTGGCGATTGGTAGCCATAATGCATTGAGGCATGGTGCTATGAGTCAATCGCCGCCCAAGGTGGCTTATGTGTGAAGCCACTTATGCCTAAGAACCTAGCTTTTGAATGGATTGCAATCGAAGATGGAACAAAGCCAAGGTGCAAAAGACTCGGTAGCCAAGAGATAGCAACTTATTGAAAAGGACCAAGAAAAACCTAGACAAGGCCCGAAGAGGTATGTGAAACAAGTTAACAAAGGGCGGCGCCATGAGGAGTATGAGGAGGGCTAAAAGGTGTGGTAGAATGTGAAGAACTTCACCTTACCGGATGGCTTGACTCCCATATCCATGGCAAAGTATGTGAGTCCATTTGTCATTGCAAAACGGTTGTGTCGGATGCCATGTATTCACTTTATCTTCCCTTACACGTTTATTGGTGTAAAACCCGTGTTCAGGTGACTCGTGTATCGTTCCAGGGATTCTGTGAAGTGACCAAGACAAGTAGTGCTAAAACAACCAAACCCACAAACGTTTCTAGTCCCAACTTATGTTTTAGCCTTGCAGGGCAAGGGTATCCCTTTGCAAGAGGGGATGCACAAAGACTCTTTCCCTTATGTTTATCGTGGCGGAAACTTCCACACTTAGACTCTACTCAACCACACACACACACTAAGGCACACATTACGTCCTCACAACTAATCCGTCCTATCCGTCCGAACTAGCAGGTCACGCAGGCCGTCCTGGTTACCCTATCACCCTTACTACAATGACAGACTCCAAGAGCTCCGAATCCGGCTAGAAGACGTCTACACGTATTCTGGTCACGTACTGCGCTTAATCCGTCCTCTGAGAATACAGAGGAACCCAAGTCTGTGGCAGCTAGAGGCCGGATTGGAATCCGTCCTCACACACTATACTCCCAGAACCTCCCAGACCGTAAGTGTTTACCACAGCAGTTTCCCTCTCTCAGACACCTCGACCAGTTCAAGACACAAGACACTCAAGAATACGCCCAACCCGGCTTCAACTCCACAGAAACGATCTAACAAAGAATCCGGATTCCTAACTCCCAACTCACAACACACAAAGTAGATCCGGCTTTCCAAGCACTCAACTGAAAAGGAGACAGGGAAATGATCACACCGAATATGCGCATAAGAAGGTTCGATTAACACTCAAGCAAGGAATGTTTTGGTGGACAAAACTCCCACCTATAAGTACTTCTAAGTCAACGACTTAGATCCCTAACTGGATTGCGGCGCCGGCCTATCAGGCCTACTCCTCAAAAAGCGGCACGCATTCCCCAAAAAGAAAACACTATATTGACCTAGGACGGATACCAATCCGGCCTCCTAACCCTGGCCGTCCTATGACAGCCGTCCTCTAAGACGTCCTACCTCTTCCTTCGCGAACTAACTCCGTGCTTCGGCCGCTTCAGTGGCATCGTTGCGATACGTCCTGCCTTCACTCTCTTGCCCGTGTCGGTGATCACGTACTCGTCCTCGCTGGAGTTAGTCTCGTCCCCGCTCTTCAACTCTTCCTCTTCAGAATGCTCGAGGCCGATGTCGTGAAGCTTCTGCGCCCCGGGGGACTTCTCGTATTCCTCGGCCGTGAGCTTCCTCTTCGCGGTGCGCGTGTTCTTGGCCGGCGAGTCTGCTGGGGCGGGTGCATCCGACTCCGTCTTCACCTTCGCCTTGCCCTTTGTGTCGGTCGGACTGGAGGGCCCAGCATCCGTCCTCGCTGTATCCGGCCGCGGAGTCTTGGCCGGAGTAGAAGTGAAGGCCGGCATCACTACCTCCTTCATCTGCTCCCGGACGGCGTCGAGCACCACCTTGACCTTGGCGTTGCTCTTCTCTACTTTCGTGGCGTACGTCTTCGCCGCCAAGAGGAACTTCTTGAATGTCTCTGCCTTGAAAACCTCCGACTCCAGGATTCCGGCCTCGATCAGGTTCGCCCTCTGCAGCACCTCGGCCGGAACCTCGCAGATTTCCACGAGCTTTACGACCTGCTCGTTTGCCGTGATTACGGCCTGTCTTCCGACCAGGAGTTCCTCCTCCCTTCTCCTGACCGTCTCGCGAAGACGTCTATTCTCCAGGATCAGCTTGGTCACTTGCTTCTCCATTTGTCGAAACTGCTCCGCGTCCGGCTTGGATTCCCACTTCGCCTTGACCTCCAGCAACGTCTTTACTCCAAATTCTTCGCATAGCTTCGCCAGCAGTCCTTGGTAGAAGAAGTACTGGCACCTGGCTTCCGTAAAGTGGTGCCATGCTCGCCTCATGGGATCCGGGTGATTGGCGGACGGACTGTCAGGTGGGTGAAGAGAATAAGCCCACTTCTAACTCAACACCTCCCAAGTGTATCCGGGAGGTTATCCAAGGCTTTGGTGATGTTCTCACGGAGGAGTTGCCGGATGAGTTACCGCCACGAAGAGAGGTTGATCACAAGATCGAGTTGGTGCCGGGAGCGGCACCGCCATCCAAGGCACCTTACCGGATGAACCAAAGGGAGTTAGTAGAGTTGAAGAAACAACTCAATGAGCTTTTGGCAAAGGGATATATCCGCCAAAGCAAGTCACCTTATGGAGCACCGGTCTTGTTTGTGGACAAGAAAGGAGGGAAACTACGCATGTGCGTGGATTACCGGGCGCTCAATAAGATCACTATCAAAAACAACTACCCTTTGCCTCGAATTGACGATCTCTTTGACCGGTTGGCGGGGGCCAAGTATTTTAGCCGGATCGACTTGAAGTCGGGATATTACCAAATCTTGATTGCGGCCGAGGATGTGGAGAAACCGCTTGTAGGACTAGATATGGGTCTTATGAGTTTTTGGTGATGCCTTTTGGGTTGTGCAACGCCCATCAACGTTCACAACCCTTATGAATACGGTGTTCCATCAAGAGATGGATGTGTTTGTCATTGTCTACATTGATGACATATTGGTGTTCTCCAAAACCGAGGAAGAGCATGCACAACACCTTGCAATTGTGCTTCAAAAACTTAGGGACAATAAATTGTATGCAAATGGGGAGAAAAGTGAGTTTGGCTTGCAAGAGATTGAGTTCTTGGGACACATTATGACGGGGCAAGGTGTCAAACCGGACGACAAGAAGGTAGAAGCAATCAAGAAGTGGAGCCGACCTACTTCAAAAAAAGGAGTGAGGTCATTTCTTGGGTTGGCTAATTATAATAGGAGGTTCATAAAGAACTTCTCCAAGATTGCTAAGCCCATGTCCGATTTGCTTAAGAAGAACTTGACCTTGGAGTGGACCAAGTCATGTGAGCAAGCCTTTCAAGAACTCAAGGAGAAACTCTCCTCCCCGCCGGTATTGAAGTTCCCCGAGTTTGAGAAGCCTTTTGAGGTGCATACCGATGCAAGTGACTTTGCCATCGGGGGAGTGCTCATGCAAGAAGGAAGGCCAATTGCATTTGAGAGCAAGAAATTGGATGGCACTCAAATCAATTGGCCAACGCATGAAAAGGAGATGTTTGCCGTAGTGTATTGTTTGAAAACATGGCAACATTACCTTGGTCTCCACAAGACCAAGGTATTCACCGATAATGTTTCATTGAAATACTTTGAGACACAAGCCAAAGTCACACCAAAGCAATTGAGGTGGTATGATACCTTAGTGCTTATGAATGTGGAGTTGATCCACAAGCCGGGCCGGGAGAACGTGGTGCCGGACGCACTAAGCCGGAAGGATGAACATAGGTCAAGCACCACGCAAGTCTTGAGAGTGATGTATGCGGGAGAAGGTGATTTGGCAAAGCGGATAAGGGAGGCATATATGAAAGACCCCGAGGCTCAAAAGTTCTTAGATGAACTTAGGTGTGGCAAGAAGCCCAAAGGTATCCGGCTTCACCAAGGTATGATCAAGTTCAAGCAAAATAGGGTGTATGTTCCAAATGGCAAGTTGAGGTTGAGTGTGCTCAAGGAGGAGCATGACAACCCCTTGGCCGGGCATAGGGGGGGGAGAAATCCACCATATGCTCGGTTTCAAAGAGGTTCTATTGGCCCGGGATGAAGGAAGACATTGCCCATTATGTGAAAACTTGTATTACTTGTCAAGCCAACCGGGCGTCATACCGAAAGCAAGTGGGTTTGTTAAGGCCTTTGCCTATCCCGAATGGTCCATGGGAGTGTGTCTCTATGGATTTCATTACAAGCCTTCCGGAGTCACGAGGGAGTGACGCCATCTTTGTGGTGGTTGATAGGTTTAGTAAGTTGGCAAGGATGGAGCCAACAAAAGGGACGGCGACCGCCTTTGAAACCGCGGTGCTCTTTTTCAACGTTTGGTGGCGGCACCATGGATTGCCAAAGGTGATTGTATCCGATAGAGACCCCAAGTTTACAATTGCATTTTGGAGGCACTTGTTTAGGAGGATGAAGACAAAGTTGACATTTAGTACGGCTTTTCACCCTCAAACCGATGGGCAAACGGAACGGGTGAATGGGGTCTTGAATCAATACCTTCGCAACTATGTGAGTGCAGACCAAAGTGATTGGAGTGAGTACTTGGGTTTGGCGGAGTTTAGCTACAATGCATCAAGGCATTCAGCTACGGGGCAATCGCCGTTCAAGGTGGCTTATGGAGTTGAGCCACTTATGCCTGCCGACCTAGCTTTGGAAGGATTGCAATCGGAGTTGGAACGAAGCCAAGTTGCTGAAGACTTGGTGGCCAAGAGAGAGCAATTACTTGAGAAGACCAAGTGGTACTTAGACAAGGCACAAAAGAGGTATGTGAAACAAGTTTACAAAGGGCGGCGCCATGAGGAGTATGAGGAGGGCCAAAAGGTGTGGTTGAATGTGAAGAACTTCACCTTACCGGATGGCTTGACTCCCAAATTCATGACAAAGTATGCGGGTCCATTTGTCATTGCAAAACGGTTGTTTGAGGATGTTTATAAGTTGGACTTACCACCGGAGATCAAGGTTTACCCCACCTTCCATGTCTCATTGCTCAAGCCATATCACGAAGATAAGGTGAGGCCGGAACGCAAGCAAGTGTTGCGGCCTCCACCCGAACTAGTTGGTGATCACCTAGAGTTCGAGGTAGAAGGCATTTTGAAATGCCGGAACACCAAGAAGAAGGGTAAAGAATACTTGGTGAAGTGGCGGGGGTACCATGAGAAGGAAGCAACATGGGTTGAGGCCAAGTACATGGCAAATGCAAAGGAGATGGTGGAAAGGTATGAAAGCCAACGGAGATCCAAGACACCGAGAAAGCATTGATGAGGACATCAACCTTTGAAGTGGGGGTGAATCACCACACTTGAATAGACTTGGCCTAAGTTTTGTCTAGTATTTGGTGCAAATTGCACATGTTGTAATACTTGGTTGACAATAAAGTTGCAAATTGAATGGCAAGTTTCCGTGATTGCATGTTGAATGTGAGATGTGTCCTAGTCTCATGTTGGATTGCTAGGTTGGTTGGAAGAGGTTGAAGGATACGCGAAGCCAATACTTGGAATGCTGCAAAACAGGGACCTTGGCTTGGGAGTTGTGAGTGGGTGAATCCCCATGACTCTCAAGCTTAGGACTTGCTCAGGCCGGAGCAAGATAGTGGCACGGGCTCATAAAAGTGCCCTTTGCGGGTTGACCATTGTCAACGCATGGGTTGGCCATCCATGTCTCGGTAGGGTGAAGCAAAGACTAGGTCGGGCGGGACTTAGCATTATACCTAGGCGAGCAAAGTTCACCACTTGAGAGCCTAAGTGCTTAAAAGAGGGCTTGGTGTTGCGATCAAGAAAGTATTGGTTAGCCTTGAATTCATTCCTAAGTCATGTGAGTATAATAGGCTAGTTGAGCCTAACTTGGGGCCATTGGGGGCATTCCAAGTAAGTCTCAAAGTAGATAGGTCTAGATTTTGTAGGTCCTTTGAAGGCAAACTCTAGGGTGCCAAGGACCTTAGACCTATCTAATGCCACCTTTGAGGACTTAGCCATTTTCTAAGTGGAAGGATGCTTAGAGCATTGCGGGGCTAGCTACCCTGGAACGCAATGCAAGTGCCAAGGAGGAGGCTACCTCAAGAACTTGGTACTGCCGACAAGAGAGATTGTCGATGAGGGCATCGACGCTGTTTGGTGGGGGTGAGTGTCACATCCCTTTCCAAAGGATGCTCGAACACCGTGGTGAGCCGAGAGGACCCCGGGAGTGACGCCCCGGGCTTGGCAAGAGACAAGGTGAAGTGACCAAGGGGAGTCCCGAGCAAACAGCACGCAATGGCGTCGTGCTCGGGACGAACTTGGTGGTGTGCTTTACATGGTTGGAAACCTTGTTCAAGCACGCACCCATAGGTCCAAAGAACGCGCGATTTGGAGTTGTGAGTCATGAGATATGGCTCTCCAAAGTTGGAGCGCGTTCCGGGACACTCCGGGACTCGGGAGTGTTACCTTTCGGGACTCGAAATGTCGTCCTTCTTGGATGGCGGCATGTTGCATGTCTTTGGAAAGCTCTGGACAAGAGCTTTCCAAAATGCTAAGGCTCGTGAGGAGCAAAGCAATGCTTTGGGAGATGTGGCTCTCCAAAGCATCGGGACTTCGGGACTCCGGGACTGTTGCCTCCCGGGACTCCCGAATGTTCAAGGGAGCATAGCTTCCACATAGAAGCTCCGATTGGGACACGTGAGGAGTCTATCGACATCTACTCAAAGAGTAGATGTCGAAAATGGGCTCACACGTCCCATTTGGATAACTGAGCTACAAGTTAGCCCGAGAAGAAGATACGACCCGTTTTTGAGGCTAAGGCAAAAACGGGTGGTCTTCCAAAATAAAAGTGTGTCACGGAAGGCCCCTCAACACAAGAGGGGGGGCCCTACCGAAGACTCCAGAGAGTACTATGAGGAGGAGTGGTCTCCCTCCTCACTTCCACATGGTGCCGAGGAGAGCCGGGGTGGCTCTAAGGGGTGAGGCTTGGGATGGAGCCTCACTCCCGCACCTTGGGCACTATGGGATGCTTGTGGTGTGCATCCCGAAACATTGGGTTGGAAAAGTGTCCCGCTCCAAACTAGTCCCCGTGAAAAGTAGTGCCGGTTTCCGGTAATGTCCCGAATGGAGAGTGTAGACATGAATGGAAGGGGACTAGTGGGGAGTTGGACAATATGCAAGGGCGGTTAGCTCCGGGGGTGAGTAGTGCCACCCTTGGGAGCTTGGACATGTGTGGAAGGCCGCCCCGTGCCACCAAGTGGCATGCCCATGTGTTTTGTGGGAGTTCCGGTTTACGGGTTCCGGGTAATGAGTTGGGGGAGTCAAGGTGGGTTGGACACCTTGACTAGAAAGAGTGCTAATATTGTGTGTGCTTGGCATATGCAGTGTTAGCTAAGTTGTGGCCGGTTGCTACCAACAAAGTAAGTCGTGATTCCGCTACCAAGTAACGCTTACTTGAAGAAAAAGAGTTGGGAGTAATTAGGGCCGCGACAGTAGGCTACGTTACGGGATCCAATCCAGAGTAGGATGGCACAAGGAGCAAAGCTCGCAACGTGGCCCGAACACACGTAGTCAAGCCCATGAGGCCGGGGAGGCCCCTAATGAGGAGTTTATTGAAGATGTCTCGAAAGAGCCGGAGGAAATTCAAGAGGAGCAAGGGGACCCAAGGGAAGTTGCTAGTGGTGAGGAGGACACTCACCATGAGGAGGAAGAAGTTCCTTGAAGTCGCATTCTCGGGAAACGAGGGTACAAGCGGAAGGCATAAGATGAAGTGTTCAATGAGCTAGTCAAAACTCTACAAGTCATGCAAAAAGAGATCAAGGAGCTCAAGGGGAGGGCATCAAGCCCTTCTTCCCGCAATTTGTGCAAGACTAACTTCCCCTCTTCTTTCACGGGATTGAGCAAGGCAAACAAGGTCAAGGACTTCATTGTGGAACTTGAGCTCTACTTTGAGGCCCAAAGAGCTCGTGAAGAGGACAAGATCACCATTGCCGTGACCTTCCTGAAAGAGCATGCTCTTTTGTGGTGGGCTCGTTTCCGGGATGAAAATGCAAGAGTAGTGAGCAACTTAACTTTGTCGCGCACCTCTCCTTGAGGAGTGCCCGCAACACCAAGGGCCCAAGGGGGACACCGGAGTGACGCCCGGGCCTTGGGGTGCCAAGGTGAAGGGAACCTAAGTGGGCCTAGTGTGGGAGAGGACCCCGGGCGTTGGAGACGCCTCTCACCCACGGAGACTAGGAGCCACGACGGAATGGACATGAGATTATGGAAGCTCATGTTGCCACGATTCCGGGATGCTAAGGAGCACCTCAGTTGGAGGTGTGAGCTAAAAGTTATGGGAGTTGGAAGATTGTGGGACTAAAGTGAGTGCTGTCCAGGGACAGTGCTGGACTGGGAAGCTGGCCCGGGACTCCCGAATCTTCAGAGGGGCATAACTCCCTCAATACTTGTCGGAATGAGGCAGGTAAGGTGTCTATCGGCATCTACTTGACGAGTAGATGTGGATAGAGTGGTCGCTCGTCGCGTTTGGATGCGGGACGAGGTAGATACGAGCCCTGGAAGGTTCGGGAAGTCTCCCGGGGCCTTCCAGCGGCTAAGGCATTGGGAGATTGGGTGGTCTTCCAAAACTAAGAGGTGTGAGGGTCCAGCCCTTCACCTAGGACCAGGGGCTGCCGAATCCCACAGAGTATACTATAGGGAGGGCTGGTCTCCTCCCCACTCCCATGGTGCCTTGGTGGTGACCAAGGTGGGAGTCCCAGTGGTGTGGCTAGTGTTGGGGCCTCACCATGGGGACTCCCAAGCCAAGGTGAGTCCCAATGGGTGGAGCTAGTGTTGGGGCTCCACTATGGGGACTCAAAGTGCAAAATGAGGCACGGTGGGTGGAGCTAGTGTTGGGGCTTCACCACGGTGGCTCATAAGGACAAGGTGAGTCCCGGTGGGGGAGCTAGTGTTGGGGCTTCACCACGGGGACTCATATAGGCAAAATGAGGACCATGAGTGCTACCGATGTGGGGTGGTGTCTCACCGCCGGCGTTGTGATTACTTGGTGGCCTTGGGGTCACCATGGTGGTCATGGGCGGTGGTGAGGAGACACCACCAAGTGCGGTTAGGCCGCGTGGTATGGGAGTGCCACCAAGTTGGGCCTTGGACATAAGTGGAAGTCCGCACCTAACCATTGGCTACCTACGAAGGGGTTGAGTCCCGGTTGCATGAGTAGGAGGGATTGATAACCAAGCGGTGAGCTTGGTGGTTGGTATGGAGAGCTAACTTTGTGCATGTGGGGGATGTGCAGAGTTAGCGCTCGTGACACTTGCTAGAGTTGGGAAAAAGTTGGTGTAAGCTAAGGTGAGCTAGCAAGGGTTGCGACACCACTAGTCCTCTTCCATTCATGTCTACACTCTCCATTCGGGACATTACCGGAAACCGGCACTACTTTTCACGGGGACTAGTTTGGAGCGGGACACTTTTCCAACCCAATGTTTCGGGATGCACACCACAAGCATCCCATAGTGCCCAAGGTGCGGGAGTGAGGCTCCATCCCAAGCCTCACCCCTTAGAGCCACCCCGGCTCTCCTCGGCACCATGTGGAAGTGAGGAGGGAGACCACCCCTCCTCATAGTACTCTCTGGAGTCTTCGGTAGGCCCCCCCCTCTTGTGTTGAGGGGCCTTCCGTGACACACTTTTGTTTTGGAAGACCACCCGTTTTTGCCATAGTCTCAAAAACGGGCCGTATCTTCTTCTCGGGCTAACTTGTAGCTCAGTTATCCAAATGGGACGTGCGAGCCCATTTTCGACATCTACTCTTTGAGTAGATGTCGATAAACTCCTCACTTGTCCCAATCGGAGCTTCTATGTGGGAGCTATGCTCCTCTGAACATTCGGGAGTCCCGGGAGGCAGCAGTCCCGGAGTCCCGGAGTCCCGAAGTCCCGATGCTTTGGAGAGCCATATCTCCCAAAGCATTGCTTTGCTCCTCACGAGCCTTAGCATTTTGGAAAGCTCTTATCTAGAGCTTTCCAGAGACATGCAACATGCCGCCATCCAAGAAGGACGACATTTCGAGTCCCGAAAGGTAACACTCCCGAGTCCCGGAGTGTCCCGGAACGCGCTCCAACTTTGGAGAGCCATATCTCATGACTCACAACTCCAAATCGCGCGTTCTTTGGACCTATGGGTGCGTGCTTGAACAAGGTTCCCAACCATGTAAAGCACACCACCAAGTTTGTCCCGAGGACGACGCCATTGCGTGCTGTTTGCTCGGGACTCCCCTTAGTCACTTCACCTTGTCTCTTGCCAAGCCCGGGACGTCACTCCCGGGGTCCTCTTGGCTCACCACGGTGTTCGGGCACCTTTTTGAAAGGGATGTGACATACCCCCATGAAATCGGATTTCTTCCATTTCAACTCGACTCGAGTTGAATATCACCACCTATAAGTCTAAAATCCTAATTACGTAATCAGGACTGAATTACAATTTAACTCGACCCGAGTTGAAATTGGACAGACCTATATACACCTGCATAATTATTTCAACTCGAGTCGAGTTAAATGATTTAAATATGGAGACCTGTGATGAACACATTCACCCGGAAATACCGGCGGAATTCCCGGAACTCGTAATCAGCTCAAAATCAAAATTCAGTAACTGCTGAAACACTGAGGAATTCCGAAGAACGCTCACCTGCGAATTGCAGATTTCGCGAGGAATACTAGGGCTCGCAACTGAAAAAAGTACGCACAACAATCAGCAATTCGTTTGCGGAAGACAAACAATACAGCACGAGCAACTTCGATAACCAGAAACACAATCAAAGTACAAGAGGATGCGCCTCTTCTACAATACTAGAACCTCAAAATGGGAAACTACTTTAAACTCCGTCAGCACAAACTCAATACAATCTAAACTGACACGCAACTTTGAACAAGGACAGCGGAACGAAATCAAGGTAAGCGCACCTTCAAAGCACGGACGAGAGTGAGAGAAATCGAAATGAAACATGAGGGACTGCGTTACACCCCAACCCGACCTCAACGGTTGAATCGGTCGAGTATCCTCGACTCCCGATATCGTGCAAAAAGCCGACCTCTTTTTGTCGCAACCTGCATGTTGTCTTGATTGGGCTTCGAAATAGGAATCTACTTTTTAATTCTGAATTTTGAAAATATTCGGCGGCAAAGATGTTTCGGCGGGAAACTGATTTTGGAGGGAAACCCATTCGTAAGTATGCAATTTTAATTTTTTACAAAGAAATGTGATTTAATGTTTTCTCCATAAAATTAAACATTCAATACACATGTATGAGTTGTGGAAAAAAAATACAAATTCGTACACGTAAATTTATTGAATAAGATAGAATATTTACAAAATTAGAGTAACTAGAGTAATTGAGAACATTCCATTGACAATACTTTACCTAGTAACTCAAAATCAATGGAATCATATATATGGTTCACTACTAATAAAAAATACCAAAATAAAACATAAAATACTAACATAGAATAAAATCACTCCAAATAAATGGATCTATGAATACATTTAAATATACATCAATATATACATAATATATTAAGTACATAATATGTTAAATACATACTATGAAAAATACATAATATATATTAATTCATCTATATACGAGTACAAATGTATATGAATAGATATATAAGTACGTATATATACAAAAATACGGGTATAGATGTTACATACATAATATTTCAACTCAATGATGAATGATTATAAGATAAATTTGACTACGTATTGAGCATTTATTGTACTATCTTAATATAGAACAATGAAAGCGCGATTATATGACCATACGAGTTAAAATTGGTATACATGGATATATACCCGAGTACAAATGAATATTAACTTAGATAAATAAGTACGTATATGTACATAGATACGGGTATAGATGTTAAATACATAATATTTCAATTTAATGATGAATGATTATAAGATAAATTTGACTACGTATTGAGCATTTATTGTACTATCTTAATTTAGAGAAGGGAGGCCCAGTCATATTGCTTACGAATTCAAATATGTATATACATGAATATATAAATAAATTAATATATGTATATGGAGATATACATACAAGTAAAATTGAATATGAAGACCAAAATAAGTACGTATGTATATATTTAGACATTGGTTCATAAGTTAACTTCCTAGAATCTTAATTCAATTATGTTCAATATTAACATATATTTGAATATACGTTGAGCATTGATTGTGCTATCTTAATTTAGAGAAGGAAAGCACAATTATATGCGCATACGAGTTCAAATATGTATATACATGAATATATAAATAAATTAACATACGTATATAGAGATATATATAAGGTTTGTAGTCAGTAATCTACTTCTCAAACATAAAACTGTTGGACGATCTTTTGGTATGTATGATGTATGGCTATGGTATGAATGATGTACGTCGATGATAGTTGTGATGTATGGCCATGATATGTGTGGTGCATGTCTATAGTATACATGATGTTTGTTAAAGATATCTTCTATCTATATACTCTCATAGTCTTATTTATATTGTCCAATTCGTTCTCTCAAACCTTCCTATTTGATTATATAGCTATCCACTAATATTTTTAATTTGTAGGTGTTTATATTAATAATAAAATTTTATGAGTTGACAACATCTTAGAAATTAATAGAGAGGGGATAATTTATTACCTTCATTTTCGAGTTAATGATGACCTTATTAGATTGGAGAACGTTAACTAATTGGGAAGGGATTTAGGGTTTAGGGTATAGGGTATAGGGTATAGGGTTTAGGGTTTAGGGTTTAAGGTTTAGGGTTTAGGGTTTAGGGTTTTGGCATTTATTGAACTTATCTTCTTTTCAAAAAAATTAACTTAAAAAAATAGTTAGAAATAAATGAAAAATATAATGGAATTTAGTGTAGTGTAGAGGCTGGCAGACATGACAAGGGCAAGAGATTGCTACCCGAAGCAATTTATGGCGGGGGCAGCGTGTAAGGCGGCCCGGGTAGAATTACATTTTAGTCAGAAACTTCCATTAAAAACCTACACATTCACTTAGTCAGAAATTGAACAGAACTTAGACATAATCATAGTCAAAACTTAGTCAAGAATTAGTGGAAAAATTAGTAAATATACATAAAAAGTATGAAGCTTACAACAATTATTGACTAAAGTAAAAAGTTTGCCATGCCCATGATTATGTGCATCGGCATGGTCATGTACATGGCCATGTATGTGTGTATGACCATGCCCATGCACATGCCCATGCATGGAATACTTTTTCGTGAGGGGGTACCGACGTCCTACCACCGCCGCCATTACGAGGCACTCCCCATCTTCTTCACCCACTGGCCATTCGTCCCCTATCTTCTGCGCGCTCTGTTTTTACTTCTTCTGCGCGTATTTGCTCCAATTGCTCTTGCTCCCTCTGCCATCCGCAGAGTTCGCGCTGCATTATTGCTTTTGTCTTTTTGCGCTGTCGATACGTTGTCGTTTTGCGCTGTGTTTTGAGGTTCTAGGGTTTTGTCTTTTAGCGGTGGTGGTGAGCTTGTGTTTGCTTTGCCGCCATTTCGTTCGAGGCGCACTCATCGTAGATAGGTTTAGAGTTTTTGGGGTTTGCGCCGAGGAGGATTTTCGACAAGGCTGCGAAGAGGAGCGCGGTCGTGGCGGTGAAGGTGTTCGTTCACGCGCGGGCGGCGGGCGGCGGCGAGTGATTCGATCGTCAACGGGAAGAGAGCTTCTATTGCCGCGCGCACAACACACGATTGAGCAAATTCCTGGTAAGCTTTAGGTTATTTTGTTTTTGAAATTTGTGAATGTGGAGTTGCCTCTTGTGTTGCAGCCTGCAATCTCTTGATTCTGCCCTCGATTCGGATTGCATAAACCTCTTGTACTGGTCTTCTTTCACTTGAGTTGCAGCTTGCAATCCAAATCGAGGCGGGATTTTGAGGTTTTTTGGGGCGGGTTATCACCGCGATCTCTTTAGGGTCTCGTGTAGCAGAAGCCCACAAGAAACGTGGTTGAATTCTGCAGCTAGCTTCAATTCAGAATGTGGTTGAGTTGATGTTGCCTGTTGCCTCTTGTGTTGGTCTTCTTTCAATTCAATTACTTCTCTGGACGTTTTGCATCAATGACGTTGAGTCTTTGTTTCTGGTTTTTGTGTTGCCTTCTTAGAGGTTTTACATATCTTGTGGCGTATCTCTCTTCGTTCAAGAGATAATATGGTTGTTTCATGTATTGGTATACAATCACGTTTGAACAGCAGGAGCCACTCTCGTAGGAATGTTACGCTAATTAGTCAATGTGTCGTTTTGCAATTTGATTTCAGTGGCTTTACAGTCGGAACTCCTATCTGCTTGTATTGAATTATTTTGCATCTTGGTCTTGTATAAGAAGGCTTTGAATACGACTGTGATCACCAGCAGAATTGATCACTTGCAGGAGCTTAGATCTTCGATATTGTTCGCTGATTCTGGATCAGCTAACCTGGATTTTTGTTTTTCTTACCATGTTCAATTGTAAATGGTCGCATATGAGGTGAATTTAGGAATTTTTTGCATGGATTGTTGATGCTGTTCTACTGGATTGCAGCGAGTTTTGTTTTAATGCAGTATTGATCACATTTGTATACAATTTTGTTCCTACAGGATCAGGGCAAAGCTGAGCCTTGTTGAATTGCGTGCGGTATTCACATAGTAGAAGAGAAGCAGATCTATCAATGGGTGAGTGAATAGTATATTTTACTCGATCAATCTAAAGTTGTTTTAGCAGAATCGTTCGCAGTTCAACTAGTCCCTAGTTGAATCTCACACAGAGCAGAGAGAATTCAAGTAGACCCGAGTTGAATCTTTATTCTAGTAAATTTTTAATATCAAAGTAGAATAACAAGTAGTGACGTGTGACTAATATATTTCCAAATAGGATAAAGTTAGGACACATCACCAATTCAACTCGACTCGAGTTGAATTATAGTAGCGCCTTACGTTACAATTTGTCATACTAATTCAACTCGAGTCGAGTTGAAACAGACCGACTCTAGAAAGTTCTCAGTGCAATTACAGAAGCTAATTAAAATTTAACTCGAATCGAGCTAAAATGAACTACCGTTATACTATTAACATTTAGTCAACTCATTCTAGCATGCATATTCAACTCGACCTGAGTTAAATCATAAAGTCAACATGAATGACTTCCAAAACACTGTTCAACTCGAATCGAGTTGAATCTTGTGCACAACTTAAACTAGACAAGAAGTCCAGTATTAAAATAGACTACAGTAAGTCTAGGAGATCTACTCAACTAGAATTACGATAACTCAGCATACCTCCATAGATGAGGTCAGACAGGTAGAATTCAGCTCGAGTCGAGTTGAAACGGATTAGACTAGGTTTGTTTGCTCGAGAAATTGCAGAAGACCAGAAATATTAACTCGACTCGAGTTAAAGAAAATGGAGAGGTAATGCTGTTAGTCGGACTCAGTAACCTAAAGATAACAAATTTAACTCAATTCGAGTTGAATTAAAGTACAGCGAACGTCACGACGTCTACAACCATCGAAACCTTTTCAAGATGAATAGGTTACAATCTGATCAGCTATTCAAACGGATCAGAAATATACACTAGATTCAACTCGACTCGAGTTGAATATCATTACAGTAAATATAATCTGGAACCGATGATAATATTGCATATGTAGTAACCATGGGTAGCAACTATAGTAACTATATGTAGAGACCACCTTTGCCGTCATAAAAGCATTCAACTCGAATCGAGTTGAGTCCAGTTTCCTTACTAAGGAAGATGAACATAATAGAGAAGTAGAGAATGCAATTTCAACTCGACTCGAGTTGAATACTAATCCTTGCAATTTGAGTACATAAATACTAACTTTGCTTCTCTTTCTCATCAGGAGAAAATCCCAAAGAGAGGCTCTCAGCCTTCTTCGATCTCTATGTTCCTGAAAAGAATAGCGAGGTCGCAGATCCCGAAATATTTGGGGACATGTGGGTGCACAGTAATCCTGCGGATGTCGAATGGTGGAGTATGCTCCTCACACCGCACACGGACAAGCTGGTTGTCGTCACCAAGTACATAGGTGCGGAGTGCAACCTTCCTGTTAATTTAGAAGAGAACATCATCGACGTTGTAGTCCACAACACGAATTGGATATGCGTGACGTGCATCGTGGACGACCCCAACGACGACACGGCTGTGGACCAAGACTACAGGTTCACTTACATGATCGACACAACAAAGATGGATTTCGACATCTTGGCACATGTCGACAGTATTAAAAATACCCCTTACGAACCTTTGGCAAAGAATGTCGAGCAACACATTCGTGAGTTTCGATTCACAAAAGATGGCGGTGAACAGCAGCCACCAAGTATTCTCGCGCCTCGTCTCCGAGCACTCGTCACTGCCATGGTGAACTTCAAGGCGAAGCTGCAACGCAAGAAGATGCAAATGACGCCTCTTCGTCTGACGCAGGAAGTAAGCATGCAAAGCGGCAGCCACGAGTCTATCCTATACCAGACTCCTGAGGCGACGGGATCGAAGAGGCGCAAGGCAAATCCGTCCACAGCTCAGCGGGGGCCGACACAGAAGAAGCTCAAATCAGTCACGACGAAGAAGTCGACCCTGGCCGACCCCACCGAGATTGAACAGGCGAGCTTAGTGTCGGCTTTGACGGAGGTACCCATCGACAATGTAGACAAAGTTGTCGATTACAAGGAGTCCATGAACGTCTTCAAGAACTACTGGGGGCTCTGCCAGAGCTCATACATCTTTGGCTCAGATGTGACTTTCGAAATTCCAATCGAGCGTCTCTTTACCCCCCCCTGCGGACCTCAACATCCGAAATGTCGCGCACCTCTCCTTGAGGAGTGCCCGCAACACCAAGGGCCCAAGGGGGACACCGGAGTGACGCCCGGGCCTTGGGGTGCCAAGGTGAAGGGAACCTAAGTGGGCCTAGTGTGGGAGAGGACCCCGGGCGTTGGAGACGCCTCTCACCCACGGAGACTAGGAGCCACGAGGGAATGGACATGAGATTATGGAAGCTCATGTTGCCACGATTCCGGGATGCTAAGGAGCACCTCAGTTGGAGGTGTGAGCTAAAAGTTATGGGAGTTGGAAGATTGTGGGACTAAAGGGAGTGCTGTCCAGGGACAGTGCTGGACTGGGAAGCTGGCCCGGGACTCCCGAATCTTCAGAGGGGCATAACTCCCTCAATACTTGTCGGAATGAGGCAAGTAAGGTGTTTATCGGCATCTGCTTGACGAGTAGATGTCGATAGAGTGGTCGCTCGTCGCGTTTGGATGCGGGACGAGGTAGATACGAGCCCTGGAAGGTTCGGGAAGTCTCCGGGGCCTTCCAGCGGCTAAGGCATTGGGAGATTGGGTGGTCTTCCAAAACTAAGAGGTGTGAGGGTCCAGCCCTTCACCTAGGACCAGGGGGCTGCCGAATCCCACAGAGTATACTATGGGGAGGGCTGGTCTCCTCCCCACTCCCATGGTGCCTTGGTGGTGACCAAGGTGGGAGTCCCGAGTGGTGTGGCTAGTGTTGGGGCCTCACCATGGGGACTCCCAAGCCAAGGTGAGTCCCAATGGGTGGAGCTAGTGTTGGGGCTCCACCATGGGGACTCAAAGTGCAAAATGAGGCACGGTGGGTGGAGCTAGTGTTGGGGCTTCACCACGGTGGCTCATAAGGACAAGGTGAGTCCCGGTGGGGAGCTAGTGTTGGGGCTTCACCACGGGGACTCATATAGGCAAAATGAGGACCATGAGTGCTACCGATGTGGGGTGGTGTCTCACCGCCCGGCGTTGTGATTACTTGGTGGCCTTGGGGTCACCATGGTGGTCATGGGCGGTGGTGAGAGACACCACCAAGTGCGGTTAGGCCGCGTGGTATGGGAGTGCCACCAAGTTGGGCCTTGGACATAAGTGGAAGTCCGCACCTAACCATTGGCTACCTAAGGGGTTGAGTCCCGGTTGCATGAGTAGGAGGGATTGATAACCAAGCGGTGAGCTTGGTGGTTGGTATGGAGAGCTAACTTTGTGCATGTGGGGGATGTGCAGAGTTAGCGCTCGTGACACTTGCTAGAGTTGGGAAAAAGTTGGTGTAAGCCAAGGTGAGCTAGCAAGGGTTGCGACACTTGGTATCAGAGCAGGCTTTTAGTACCCAAGTGCAAAGTTGTGAGGGAGCAATGGGCAAGAAGAAGACCACAGAGGGTGATGAGCCTGGAGCTTCCAAGCGGCCACGCACGAGGGGGAACAAAGACCTCGATCCTACAAGTGAGGCTCATTCTCATGACTCCAATGAGCAAGCTGCCACTAGTGAGGGCAATGAGCAAATGGAATTGTCACTTCAAGAGGAGCCCTTGGGTGAAGAGGAGCGCTCTAGGTCGAGACGCCTAGAGTCTTCCCAAGGGGTGGAAAAACAAGATCCTCAATTGGCTTTCCAAATGAGAATGCTTGAGTTCATGGAATCCGTGAATCAAGAGCTCAAGCGTGGGAAGGAAGAAAGGGATCGCCAAGAGAGGTTGATTGAACACCTCATGATGCAAGGGTCCCGACCTTCATCTTCCACCAAAAAGTTGGCTAAGGTAAACATGCCAAGCACCTTCTCGGGACTTGGTAAGGCAAGGAAGGTGAAGGAATTCCTTCTTGAGATGGATAACTACTATGATGTCCAAAAGCCGGATGAGGAGGACAAGGTTTCCATTGCGGTGACATTTCTCAAGGATCATGCTCTTCAATGGTGGACAAGCAAAAAGGAGCAAGAGCCGGAGTTGGTGGCAAACTTGACTTGGGGTGGCTTCAAAGACTTGTTGAGTGAACGCTTCACACCGTAGTATCGGGAGTTGAGGAAGGCATGAACTTGGTGCAAATGAGGCACACCGGGTCTCTCAAGGCCTATGTGCGTGACTTCAATGCCCAAATGAATGCCACACCCAAGATGGATGAGTTCTCTAAGAAGTGCATCTTTTTGGGTGGGCTTCAAAAGTGGGTGGTGGATGCCTTGTTCAAGTTCCCAAAACTTCCTGAGGATGTGGCGGGCATCATCAAGATTGTTGAAAGGATTGAGGCTGATGGACCCGGGAGGAAGTCAAGTGGCCCCTCTCAACAAAGCGGATCAAATAGGAATGCGGCTCGAGGCAAAGAGCGCAAGAAGTTTGGCTTTGGCAACAAACACAAGGGACAAGTGGATGGTGGAGCCTCTAACAAAAGGGAACACCAAGGGGGAAAGCCATCTAAAGGGGGAGACAAAGGTGATGACACCAAGGCCAAGAGGTGCCATGGTTGTGGCAAGATTGGCCACTTCATTGCGGAGTGCCCCGACAAGAAGGTGAGTACCATTGCAAGTCTTGCTTGTGTTGAAGACCGCATACTAGAAGGAGGTTTTGTGGCCAAGGCAAGTAGCCTCAAGCCAAGGCCGGGCCTCTTGTTTCTTGAGGCCCAAGTGAAGGACAAAGATGTCTCATGTTTGGTTGATACAGGGGCAACGCACTCCTTCATGAGTCCCAAACTAGCAAGGGAGTTGGGCTTGCCACTGCAAAAGGCAAGCAAGCCCATCAATGTGCGTTTTGCAAAGGGCGAACCGCACAAGACGGAGGAAGTGGCGTTGCAAGTGACCTTGAAGTGTGGGACATTGGAGTTTGTTGAGAATTTCACATTATGTGAGATGGATGAGGTAGACCTCATCTTAGGGGATACCTTCTTTGAGGCGCACACAGTGGATGTGAGGCGCAAACCAACACGGTTAGTGGTGCGCCGTGATGGCAAGGAGTTAGTGTTGAAGTTAACTCGTGGCCCTTCAATAGCGGGGGGCAAATTAAACTTGGTCTCTTTAGACCAAATGTTGGAACATCAATTTGTGGTGATGGCTCGTGAAGAGCAACTTGGGCATGAGGGGAAGGGGTGCAACAACCACTTCCCAAAGAAATTCAAGAGGTGTTGGCCAAGTACAAGGATGTGCTTACCAATGAGTTACCCAAAGAGCTACCCCCAAGAAGAGAAGTGGATCACAAGATCGAGGTGCTACACGGAGCCGAGCCGCCTTCTAAGGCACCTTATCGGTTAAACCAAAAAGAGTTGATGGAGCTAAAGAAGCAACTAAACGACTTGTTGGAAAGGGGTTATGTGAGACCAAGCAAGTCACCATATGGTGCACCGGTCCTCTTTGTGGACAAGAAGGATGGCAAGCTTAGGATGTGCATTGATTATAGGGCCTTGAATAAGGTGACCATCAAGAACAACTACCCTTTGCCTCGAATTGATGATCTCTTTGATAGATTGGCGGGAGCTAAGTACTTTAGTCGCATAGACTTGAAGTCGGGTTACTACCAAATCCGCATTGCGGATGCGGATGTAGAAAAGACCGCGTGCCGCACAAGGTATGGGTCTTATGAGTTCCTTGTGATGCCCTTTGGGTTGTGCAATGCACCCTCAACATTCACAACCCTTATGAACACCATCTTTCGAGAGGAAATGGATGACTTTGTGATTGTCTACATCGATGACATCTTGGTGTTTTCCAAGACGGCCGAGGAACATGCAAGGCACCTTGAGGCGTCTACTCATGAAGCTTAGAGACAACAAGCTTTATGCTAATGGGGAAAAGAGTGAGTTTGCACAACTTGAGATGGAGTTCTTGGGCCATGTGGTTACCGGAGATGGAATCAAGCCGGACATGAAGAAGGTGAAGGCAATTCAAGAGTGGAAGCGGCCTTCTACACAAAAGGGACTTAGGTCATTCCTTGGCCTAGCAAACTACTATCGCCGCTTCATACGCAACTTCTCTAAGATTGCCAAGCCTTTGTCCGACTTGTTGAAAAAGGGGTGAACCAAGTATGGGATGAATTTTGCTACCAAGCCTTTGAGGAACTCAAGAACAAGTTGTCATCTCCACCGATGTTGAAGTTCCCCGAGTTTGATAAGCCCTTTGAGGTCCACACAGATGCAAGTGACTTTGCCATTGGAGGCGTCTTGATGCAAGATGGTAGGCCAATTGCCTATGAGAGCAAGAAGTTGGATGGGTGTCAAAGGAGATGGCCAACTCACGAGAAGGAGCTCTTTGCGGTGGTGCATTGTTTGAAGACATGGCAACATTACTTGGGGTTGCACAAGACTAAGGTCTACACCGATAATGTGTCTTTGAAGTATTTTGAGACACAAGCACAAATGAGTGCCAAAAATTGAGGTGGCATGATACCTTGGCGCTCATGAATGTGGACTTGATCCACAAACCGGGCCGTGACAATGTGGTGCGGATGCGCTAAGTAGAAAGGAAGAGTTTCATGCCATGAGCACCACCCAAGTCTTGCGGCTCATGTATAAGGGTGAAGGCAATTGGGAACGGCGGATAAGAGAGGGGTACATGAAGGACCCCGAGGCACAACAAATGCTTGGTGATCTTAGGAAGGGCAAGAAGCTCAAGGAGATCAAGTTGGTGAATGGATTGCTCAAGTATAAGCAAAGTAGGGTGTATGTTCCTCAAGGCAAGCTTAGATTGTTGGTTTTGAAGGAGGAACATGATAGTCCCATAGCCGGCCATAGGGAGAAAAGGCTACCATTGCAACGGTGTCAAGGAGGTACTATTGGCCGGGGATGAAAGATGACATAACCCACTTTGTGAAGACTTGTGTGAAGTGCCAACTTAACCGGGCTTCATATCAAAAGCAAGCGGGCTTGTTGCAACCATTGCCAATTCCGCCGGGTCCTTGGCATAGTGTGTCTATGGACTTCATCACAAGCCTTCCCGAGTCGCAAGGGTATGATGCCATCTTAGTGATGGTGGATCGGTTTAGCAAGTTGGCTCATATGGTGCCAACTAGAGGAACCGCTAATCGCGCTTGAGACCGCCAAGATCTTTCTCGATGCATGGTGAAAGCATCACGGGTTGCCAAGAGTGATTGTGTCGGATCGAGACCCAAAGTTCACAAGTGCATTTTGGAGACACTTCTTTAGGAAGGTGGGAACCAAGTTGACATTTAGCACTCGCCTTTCATCCCCAAACAGATGGGCAAACCGAAAGGGTGAATGGGGTCTTGAACCAATACTTGAGGAACTTTGTGAGTGCGGACCAACGTGATTGGGTAGACTATGTGGGGTTGGCGGAGTTCGATTACAATGCGGCCACACACACTCGGCGACTAAGGAGTCACCTTTCAAAGTGGCCTATGGAGTGGAGCCACTCCAACCTCGCGACTTAGCTCTCGAGGGGGCACATTCAACACCGAGTTCAACCAAGATGGTGAAGACTTGGCCAAGAAGCGGGAACATATGTTGGAAAAAACCAAGTTGTTGTTGGAGAAGGCAAGAAGGCGCTATGAGAAGCAAGTCAATGCCGGAAGACGTGAAGTGGAGTATGAGGTGGGACAAAAGGTGTTGTTGAATGTGAAGAACTTCACCATGCCCGAAGGCCTCACTCCAAAGTTCATGTCCAAGTTTGCGGGTCCGTTTCCCATTGTGGAACGGGTGTTCAAAGATGTGTATAAGTTGGAGCTACCACCCGAGATCAAAGTGCATCCAACATTCCATGTTTCATTGTTAAAGCCATTCAAGGAGGATACCTTGTGGCGGATCGCAAGCAAGTGATTCGGCCACCACCAGAGTTGGTTGGACAACATTTGGAATATGAGGTAGAGGCCATCCTCAAGAGTAGGAACCTCAAAAACAAGAGCAAGGAATACCTTGTGAAGTGGCGAGGATACCACGAGAAAGAAGCAACGTGGGTGGCGGCAAAGGACATGGTGAATGCTAAGGAGGTGGTGGAGAACTTTGAGAAGAATAGGAGCTCCAACAAGAAGCAACGTAGGCATTGATGAGGACATCAACCTCCGTAGTGGGGAGGATGACTTGTAGCTTGGGCGTAGATCCACAACACTTGTACTTGTTCTTTGGATTTGGCAATAAAGTTTGGCTTTGGTGTGTGCAAAGAGAAGAGTATGAGATGGAGTCCTAGTCTTGTACTTGTGCTAAGTTGGTGGAAGAGGGGGAATAGAGATGTGAAACCGAGTTGGGAAGGCCGAGTAATGGGGACCAAGGCTAGGAGAAAGAGTGGATAAAACCATGAAGTCCCTTGGCCTTGGGCTTGTCCGGGCGGGGACAAGGTAATGGCGCGTGCTCATAAAAGCGCCACTCCCACAAACTAGTGCAAGCTAGTGCATGGGAGTCATGAACCCATGCCTTGAAAGAGATAGTGGGATCCGAGTTGGGCGGAACTTGGCATTACCCCCGTGCGATCGAGTCGTGGTGTAAAAGCCATCTTGGGTTTGCAACCAAGACAACTTGGTGGAAGCATTGAGGTCCAGCCTAGTAGTCAAGGAAGAAGTGTTAGGCTAGTGCAGCCTAACTTGGAGAGCCAAGGTAAGGGCAATCCAAGAGGGTCCCAAAGTAGGTGGGTCTAGAGTAATTTAGTTGCCTTGGAAGAGGTCCAGGGTACTAAACGGACCACCTAGTGACGACACCTTTGAGACTTTGCCAAAGTTTGAGAGTGCATTGTGGGGGTCGCGCCTTGGTGAAACACAATGCTGCGCCAATGGGGATGGCAACCCAAGAGTTGGTGTGACCGACTACAAGTATAGTCGATGAGGGCATCGACTCCATTAGGTGGGGGTGAGTGTCGCGCACCTCTCCTTGAGGAGTGCCCGCAACACCAAGGGCCCAAGGGGGACACCGGAGTGACGCCCGGGCCTTGGGGTGCCAAGGTGAAGGGAACCTAAGTGGGCCTAGTGTGGGAGAGGACCCCGGGCGTTGGAGACGCCTCTCACCCACGGAGACTAGGAGCCACGACGGAATGGACATGAGATTATGGAAGCTCATGTTGCCACGATTCCGGGATGCTAAGGAGCACCTCAGTTGGAGGTGTGAGCTAAAAGTTATGGGAGTTGGAAGATTGTGGGACTAAAGGGAGTGCTGTCCAGGGACAGTGCTGGACTGGGAAGCTGGCCCGGGACTCCCGAATCTTCAGAGGGGCATAACTCCCTCAATACTTGTCGGAATGAGGCAAGTAAGGTGTTTATCGGCATCTGCTTGACGAGTAGATGTCGATAGAGTGGTCGCTCGTCGCGTTTGGATGCGGGACGAGGTAGATACGAGCCCTGGAAGGTTCGGGAAGTCTCCCGGGGCCTTCCAGCGGCTAAGGCATTGGGAGATTGGGTGGTCTTCCAAAACTAAGAGGTGTGAGGGTCCAGCCCTTCACCTAGGACCAGGGGGCTGCCGAATCCCACAGAGTATACTATGGGGAGGGCTGGTCTCCCCTCCCCACTCCCATGGTGCCTTGGTGGTGACCAAGGTGGGAGTCCCGAGTGGTGTGGCTAGTGTTGGGGCCTCACCATGGGGACTCCCAAGCCAAGGTGAGTCCCAATGGGTGGAGCTAGTGTTGGGGCTCCACCATGGGGACTCAAAGTGCAAAATGAGGCACGGTGGGTGGAGCTAGTGTTGGGGCTTCACCACGGTGGCTCATAAGGACAAGGTGAGTCCCGGTGGGGGAGCTAGTGTTGGGGCTTCACCACGGGGACTCATATAGGCAAAATGAGGACCATGAGTGCTACCGATGTGGGGTGGTGTCTCACTGCCGGCGTTGTGATTACTTGGTGGCCTTGGGGTCACCATGGTGGTCATGGGCGGTGGTGAGGAGACACCACCAAGTGCGGTTAGGCCGCGTGGTATGGGAGTGCCACCAAGTTGGGCCTTGGACATAAGTGGAAGTCCGCACCTAACCATTGGCTACCTACGAAGGGGTTGAGTCCCGGTTGCATGAGTAGGAGGGATTGATAACCAAGCGGTGAGCTTGGTGGTTGGTATGGAGAGCTAACTTTGTGCATGTGGGGGATGTGCAGAGTTAGCGCTCGTGACACTTGCTAGAGTTGGGAAAAAGTTGGTGTAAGCCAAGGTGAGCTAGCAAGGGTTGCGACACGAAACCTCGAGCAGGAGAAAGTCAAGAACACGAGGCCCCCCCCTGCGGACCTCAACATCCGAAACCTCGAGCGGGAGAAAGTCAAGAACACGAGGCATTTCCTGATTGAGATGTCCGATAAGAGCAAGAAGAACACCCTCTGTGTCTACCCAAAGAATCAGCTTGTGAAACCCCGATGATGGGAGGACATAAAGGACAGGGAGTTCTACATGGTCAACGGACAGCATTGCGTCGAGGCATCCAAGCAGTTGCAAAACATGCTTGATGTAGACCAAAGCATCAGGGATGCATTCAAGACATGGGGCGCCGTGGTATGGAACGAAGAAAAGCCCATCATTCAAGAATCTCCGCGTTCTACAACAGTCAAACCACTTCATGAATACGAATCCGGCGTGGGCGACAAACATAATCGGGCGCGGGAGGCGTGGATAAGCCTCGGTAGACCGGAGAATCCGAAGGAGGCTCTTGAGGTTGGCAGGGTGGTCACTCAGAGGCCCGGCAAGGGCAAGAAGCCTGCAAAGGACAATTTCAATGTATGTGTACCTACATTCAACTCGATTCGAGTTGAATAATGTCCTAAACTACTAACAATGATTTCTGAATTTCTATCCTGTTGTATCCTATTTCAACTCGATTCGAGTTAAATTCCTAACTCAATACCGTACTCGGATGATACAGGAGTTCATGGAAGCTGTCAGGACAAGATTTGCTCTCATCGACATCAAGAACGCCCGAGAGAGCAAAGACAACAACAAGCAAGGCGGCCAGAGAGAAGCTTAACATCGCAAATGAGCTGAAAATTATCACAGCTCCAGATGATTTCTACGACGTCTGGGCTGAGCTAATCTCAGCCGCATCCCAAGGGGAGCTCATCGATCCCGAAACAGGAAGGAAGCTGAAGGAGTTGGGGAAGTGGAAGCCTGACCATGGACACCTCACCAGGGAGTTCTTCAAATGGATCGGAAATCGTAGCTACGCCGCCTCAAGCGATTAGCCGAGCATATCTTTGAATGCAGATCAACCCAAAACGGCGCCACTCATACCCCAAAGTCACATTGAAGCAGATGAACGGTGTGCTTGTAGATTGCTACAGCTCTTACGACTGGCTGGAGCGCTGCAAGAGGAAGACCATCGTGAAGCGCGTGATTCATAGCATGCGTCCTGACTTAATGCTGTTCAGCACAAGTGGGGACTTCAGGAAGGAGAGCTGGAAGAAATTCAAGAGGGATTTTAAGATCACTCCAGCTACACTGAACGTTCTCCTCACGAATCCCGGGGAAGATTTCTTCACGCTGGCGAAATTCCCCAGCAACAAGAACAAGTCCTTTGAGCAACTCTCGCCGTATGCAACAGAGTTCTTCAGGTGCTTCCTCGCCAACAAGGAGAAGTTCCAGGTGCAGAAGGGCGAAACAAACTTCAGGGCCTACAACCTGGAGGACGATGTTCTAGGGGAATGACACGAGAACTCTTGGAATGATCAGTCCGCTAAGCGAATCAAGGTCGGAATTATGGACTTCCGAAATCTCCCGGAGCACAAGAGGAATCGGCGTCTTGAGCTCGTCGTGAGCTCCTACTTCTACAACGTCCTCCAAGTCCTCAAAGTCTATCACGGACCCCGTGTAACTGAAATCCCGATTTGGGTTTGGATGCATGGGAAGTAAGGATGCCGAGGCGAAGATCAAGAATCACCTCGGCGATTCAGCGAGTTCGAACAAATTACAAGATTGAGTATCTTTGAGTACGTTCCGGCTCCTTACGAGCGACTCGAGGACCAAAACTCGTCGAAGACAAGGGCCAAGGATCATGTCCGGATCCTTTTCTTGTTTCGAAAAAATCAGAAGTTGAGGATTTCGAATCTTCCCAAGTTCTTCCAGCCCCGACACTCCACGATTCAAGATCTGCAGGAGAGATACAACTAGCTCGAGTACCGTATCTATAATACGGAATTAAGGATGGAGTTCTACCTGAAGCTGCTTGACATCTTCTGCAAGGAAGGGGATGCAATCCTCAGTGTGTTTGGAGGCGGGAAGCTCTACTGTGCGGCCTGGGTAAGGATGTCCTATATATTTCAACTCGATTCGAGTTGAATAGTTCGCCATGGCTCTGTTGCTTGCATACTAGTTGTATTAAAGTCGAGTCGGGTTCATTGCGCACCTCATTGACTAGGTATCGTTTTACACTAACTTAAAGTCTATTCAACTCGACTCGAGTTGAATGGAGTACTAAATATGCTAAGAAATCTTGTTCATGCATGTGTTATTAGACTTAACTCGACTCGAGTTAAATTTGGTGTTTCATGGAACTTAGAGTGTAAAGTTGGTATTCAACTCGACTCGAGTTGAATGCACACAGAAGAGTAGTCTTGGCTTTCTCTCATCGTTCACCTTCATTTCAACTCGACTCGAGTTAAATAATCATATGATCGACGTTGCATCTCTTGATGTGTCTACTTGCAGATGTGTTCCCTGATGAACTACACGATCAGCTCCAGCGAAGAGCACGACGAAGTTGTCAGACTTTCCTTGGATGTCTTCAACTTGGATCGTCGTGATTTCGAAGAAGGGTACCCGATCGATGAGCCTTCCTTATCCAGGGAGAGGCTGGAAGCACCGCCACCCCTCACGAAGTCGGAGAAGGGGAAGGGGAAGAAGAAGGTCAGGGGTGTACAGTTACCACTTGACGTGCATGACCCAAGACCGATCGCAATCGGGTCAAGTGATGACAATGACGATCCTATCCAGGATGTTGAGGCCTACGGTTCCCAAGACCCGGTAACACCCCAGACTGGACGAGGCTCATCTTCTCATCTTCCCCTGGAACAAGGCTACTCGGATACCTCTCTTCGGGCTTCTACGCCATCGCCACAGAAGAGGAAAAGGGAGTCACTATCCGTTGACACCCTTATGGAGAAGCTCGCCAAAATGCAGGAGGATGCGCAGACTCGATATAGGATCGAAGTTGAAGCAATGCTTGCTCGAGAGCGCGAGGAACGCAGAGTCCAGAGACAGGAGGATGAGCAACGATGGAAGTTCATGTTCACAGAGGCCATCGCGAGAATGCCTGATATGGTAGTCGAAGCAATCTCGCACCTGAATGCAAAGCCTCTCCTCTCCCTCGAACCAGGTCAGAGTGAACCTCTCCTCCTGACCCACGGGCCTACTCAGTCTTCCGACAGCGGTGCAGCTCGACATGCATCTCCTCGACGTTCCCTCCACGGCACGCCTCCTCAGTCGACTGCAGCTCCCTCACCTGCGGGCAACATCACTCCAGTTGTTTCTAAGGATCAAGGCCCATCAGGTCGCTCCACACCATCGGACCCAGTCGAGTCGGAACGGAAGGCCGCGGATGAGGAAGACCAGATAGAAACACAGGATCAGACTCCCGATCCGAACATTACCGAATCAGGTTGAACTCCATGATCTAGTCTTTCAATTAACTCGACTCGAGTTGAATTTCTCCTTCGATTAATGGAAGTTCGCCTGTAGAAGCCTTCGGCAGTCGTTGATAGACTAGTATACATATTCCCGTAGGGCAATTTTGTTAGATTGGACTTGGTGTTCATCGTGTAAATACTTTTGTATATGACGCTCAATTTTGAACGCAGAGTTTGGAATACAATCATATTTTCTTACACATTTTCTCCATCTGATATCTATGCAGGCTCTATTGATTTGCGAAGTGTTCCGAATGTTTGTGTGTCTCATGGCGTCCCCCCTATGGAAGACACCAGTCCTATGAGTCCGTTTCATGGTGAGCCAAGTAACACGGCGCAAGATGATCACAATGAAGGTCACATTCTTGATTCCATACTGCTCGAGGTTCACATTCCTCTTCCATCCTCGACCGCTGTACGGGATTCCCAAACAGCTGACACTCAATCAGATACACCGGTAAGCTGGTCCTTCTCCAAAATTTATTCAATCGTTTCCTTATTGGTTCGGTGTGATCGCATTGTTTGGATTCGGGATTTCTTAGTGTTATAGAAAGGGTCAGTCTCGAAATGTGGCAGTGCAGTACTTAACTGTATGCACATTTGTCTGCCCCCCTTCTGAACAGGGGATGAGTCATTCGCACAGTCCGGTAGTTGCAGCCGTGGAGGATATACCTCGTTCTATTCCGTCAAGGGTGCCATGCAAGTGGCTCAATGTCATCCTGGACTTGAACGGTATCCTCTGTGTCTGCAAGGAGAAGAGATTCATGCCAAAGGACCAAGTTTACAACATGGTCGCGAGTGCACATTCCTCTGTCCTGCCCGCTCCGATTGGTCCCAAGGCTGTTTTCGTTCGGCCCTTCTGCCATGATTTCCTTCGTGAGTTGAGTGAAGTTGCATACGTCTCCGTATGGAGTTCGATGGTTCATGCGACCACGAAGTCCATATGTGACTACTTGTTCCGGGGTGTGCCATACCCGTGCCTTGTTTGGGGGCAGAACTCTTGTGAGGTTGTCAAGGTTCGTGGACCGCGGAATAAGTTGTCCAACTTCAAGTTGAAGGGGACTAATAAGGATCTCTTCCTCAAACCACTGGATATGCTTTTCAGTGGTCTAAACTTAAAGTTTAATGAGCATGACACGATCATCATCGACGATAGCCGTGAGAAGCACGTCGTCAATGAACCAGAGAATGTCGTACTCCCAGTCTCGTGGTCAGAGCATGATGTATCTGACAGATTCTTGGTGGACGAGCTCCTCCCTTGGATTTGACGTCTACATGAAAGCCGCGGTCAGGGCTTGTTGTCTTTCCGTAGGGAAGACAACATTGGGCATAGAATACTCTCTGAAGAGCTTGATACTTCAGAATACGAAGAGCTTATTAACGCCGTAGAGGCTTCTAGAAAGCTAGTGCTTGATTAGGCTAGTTATCCAAGATTGGCCTCACCAGACAAGATTCAAATTTGTCATGTATATTGTGTAGATTATAATAAATGATTCAATATTAATGTCTCCTCACGGACTGATGTCATTTCAGAGCGGGCTTGTGTCCGACCCTTTATTTTATTGTAGTGTTTGATGATGCTAGTTCTCTCAGCATTGGTTTAACTAGCGAGGTGATTTGGTTATATCATATTGCATATCATCCTTGTTGATGATTCCTCTAAAATGAATTCGTATCCAGGTGTCCAATTCCGTCTCGGTTTCGGACAATGATTTTGATTTCCGTTGCGCTGCTTCTGCTGATTCGATTTTGGACTACGGACAATACTCAATTTCGCAGAGTGGAATGGGCCACATAATGTACTCAGCAGCTACTGCACAATCAACTATGGACTACTCGACTATGGCAATTGATGATGGTGTTGTGGATAGTCCTCCTTTTGGCGGTAAGCGACCACACTCTGCATGTTCTCCTTCCCCGCTGAAGACCCGTACCCTAATCGACGAATCAAGTCGAGGTGGCGCTCCGCAAAGAAAGCTTTACAATGATTCTGAGTTAGTTGATGATGCACTTCCCGTACAGGTATGACATACTTGAAGCAGTTCATTTATGAGTTTTTCCTAGTTCTTAACTGCCATCGTAGTTTGATTTACTTACATTTCTCTATGTCTTTTCATGCACTTATGCGACAACTGCAGCAGTCGTGCCCATACCGGTCATTTTCGAGTCTCCGGCTCTTCGTTTATCACCTCATAAGGCATCGTCGCTGAAATTATCTCGTGGTGCGTCGACCCATTCTCTCTCTACGCCTTGCCCATTGAAGTCTTTGGAGCCAGCAACAGAACTTCGCGACTGCCGGACGGAACTAACGGGGCCACCTAATCCGTCTGTTGCCCATGTTGTTGATCCCTCGCGTTTGCGTTTCCGTACTATGCGCCCGCCATTATACGAGGGTCACCGCCAGACTCAGTCACACGATGGATTTCAGTCCAGAGTTAGTGTTCCTCCTGTTCGCGATGCATTGGAGCAACGAATTTTGAAGCTTCAGCGACGTGAAAATTCAAGTTCACGTTCGTCACCATACACAGGGTATAGTCGTGGACCAGAAGTGTGGAAGGCACTAGCTGAAATTCGAAGCCGTTAGCACTTGTGATACGGCAACAGTCTTGATATGATTTAGAGTACATTAATCGGTATGGTTCTCCAGGGATAGCCCACATTCAACACCATACTCTATTGTTCTATTGGTATAGAAATATCGTATTTACCATCGTACATTCGTATCATTCGTATGTAACCAGAGCTCACATTTTTATCTGGATGAGCATATTTCCTTTGACGTAGTCAATTCTTGTATACAATGTCTATAAATAAACATACATTCATGTATATTCCAGTCTGGCATACAATTATTCATCCATCTATATCTACTTGATACCATTTTTTACAGACTACTTGTACTTTTATCATTACTTCTGGGCCTCAACAATACTCTCATTTTTAAGGGATACTCTCAAAATAATGAATATGGTGTTTTGGGAGGTGTTGAGTTAGAAGTGGGCTTATTCCCTTCAACTCCCAAATTGGTTCTTAGCATTATCAAGAACCGGGTTTCCTCTAACTCCTCTAAGTTCACCAAGTTGATCCTACTCCCCAACATGTTGGGTGCCTTGGTGAACTCCAACTCAATCTCCTTGCCTTCGGGGTTGGCAACCACACTCAATGTCCGCCTCCTTATATCCACCCCATAGGTGTCAAAGAAAGTATTACCCAAGATGAGATCAATCCCATCCATCTCACAAACCGTGAAGTTTTCCACAAATGTGAAGTTTTGACACTTCACTTCTACTCCCGTAGCTACAAGGCATGTTTGGTGAGGCTTGCCTTTTGCAAACCTCACTTGGATGGGCTTGCTTGCCTTGCTCAAATGCAAGCCCATCCTCTTCGCAGCTTCCGGACTTATGAACGAGTGGGTTGCCCCTGTATCCAACAGAAAGCAATTGTCACTTTTACCAACAACTCCTTTTAGGAACAACAAGCCACCACCTAACTTGGAGCAACTTGCTCTTGCAATGAAACCCCCTTCCAATAGGTGACTTGTAACAAGGATTCTCCTATTTTCCAAACTCACCTTTGGTTTGGAGAAATCCTTTGCCATGTGGCCCTTTTCTCCACAATTCTAACAAGTTATGTAACTTGTCTCCTTCTTGGACTTGTCCCCACTTTTGGTTTTGTCCTTGGCAAACTTGTCCTTCCCATCCTTGGAAGGCCCACCCTCACCGCCTTTATGCTTTTGCCAACCATGTTTCTTGTGTTGGCCCTTTGACCGCGACTTGCCTTGCTCTCCGGTGGAAATCTCTTCTTTAGAAGTCTTCCGGTGACCTTCATCATCACCAATTCTTTCTGCCAACTTGAGCAACTCGGCACAAGTTTCTGGCAGCTTTCGCATCCTGAATAATGCCCGCTCCGCCCAACCTTGGAGTCCATTGAAGAAAATGACCTTTTTGGCCAATTCATCTAACTTCGGGAGCACATTTAAATGTGCATTGAAATCCCTCACATAGGCATGAAGGGTGCCCGTTTGCTTCAATCGCACAAGGGCCATGCCATCCCGAATGTCTTGGTACTCCGGCGTGAAGCGCTCACTTAGGATCTCCTTGAAACCGGTCCAAGTTAAGTTGCTCACTACTCCCGCATTTTCATCCCGGAAACGAGTCCACCACAAAAGAGCATGCTCTTTTAAGAAGGTCACGGCAATGGTGATCTTGTCCTCTTCACGAGCTCTTTGGGCCTCAAAGTAGAGCTCAAGTTCCACAATGAAGTCCTTGACCTTGTTTGCCTTGCCCAATCCCGTGAAGGAAGAGGACAAGTTAGTCTTGCACAACTTGCGGGAAGAAGGGCTTGATGCCCTCCCTTGAGCTCCTTGATCTCTTTTTGCATGACTTGAAGAGTTTTGACAAGCTCATTGAACATTTCATCTCGTGCCTTCCGCTTGTAGCCTCGTTTCACGGGAACGGGACTTGAGGGAACTTCTTCCTCATCATGGTGAGTGTCCTCCTCACCACTAGCAACTTCTCTTGGGTCCCCTTGTGTCGCGCACCTCTCCTTGAGGAGTGCCCGCAACACCAAGGGCCCAAGGGGGACACCGGAGTGACGCCCGGGCCTTGGGGTGCCAAGGTGAAGGGAACCTAAGTGGGCCTAGTGTGGGAGAGGACCCCGGGCGTTGGAGACGCCTCTCACCCACGGAGACTAGGAGCCACGAGGGAATGGACATGAGATTATGGAAGCTCATGTTGCCACGATTCCGGGATGCTAAGGAGCACCTCAGTTGGAGGTGTGAGCTAAAAGTTATGGGAGTTGGAAGATTGTGGGACTAAAGGGAGTGCTGTCCAGGGACAGTGCTGGACTGGGAAGCTGGCCCGGGACTCCCGAATCTTCAGAGGGGCATAACTCCCTCAATACTTGTCGGAATGAGGCAAGTAAGGTGTTTATCGGCATCTGCTTGACGAGTAGATGTCGATAGAGTGGTCGCTCGTCGCGTTTGGATGCGGGACGAGGTAGATACGAGCCCTGGAAGGTTCGGGAAGTCTCCCGGGCCTTCCAGCGGCTAAGGCATTGGGAGATTGGGTGGTCTTCCAAAACTAAGAGGTGTGAGGGTCCAGCCCTTCACCTAGGACCAGGGGCTGCCGAATCCCACAGAGTATACTATGGGGAGGGCTGGTCTCCCCCCCCACTCCCATGGTGCCTTGGTGGTGACCAAGGTGGGAGTCCCGAGTGGTGTGGCTAGTGTTGGGGCCTCACCATGGGGACTCCCAAGCCAAGGTGAGTCCCAATGGGTGGAGCTAGTGTTGGGGCTCCACCATGGGGACTCAAAGTGCAAAATGAGGCACGGTGGGTGGAGCTAGTGTTGGGGCTTCACCACGGTGGCTCATAAGGACAAGGTGAGTCCCGGTGGGGGAGCTAGTGTTGGGGCTTCACCACGGGGACTCATATAGGCAAAATGAGGACCATGAGTGCTACCGATGTGGGGTGGTGTCTCACCGCCGGCGTTGTGATTACTTGGTGGCCTTGGGGTCACCATGGTGGTCATGGGCGGTGGTGAGGAGACACCACCAAGTGCGGTTAGGCCGCGTGGTATGGGAGTGCCACCAAGTTGGGCCTTGGACATAAGTGGAAGTCCGCACCTAACCATTGGCTACCTACGAAGGGGTTGAGTCCCGGTTGCATGAGTAGGAGGGATTGATAACCAAGCGGTGAGCTTGGTGGTTGGTATGGAGAGCTAACTTTGTGCATGTGGGGATGTGCGAGTTAGCGCTCGTGACACTTGCTAGAGTTGGGAAAAAGTTGGTGTAAGCTAAGGTGAGCTAGCAAGGGTTGCGACACTTGGTATCAGAGCAGGCTTTTAGTACCCAAGTGCAAAGTTGTGAGGGAGCAATGGGCAAGAAGAAGACCATCGAGGGTGATGAGCCCGGAGCTTCCAAGCGGCCACGCACGAGGGGAACAAAGACCTCGATCCTACAAGTGAGGCTCATTCTCATGACTCCAATGAGCAAGCTGCCACTAGTGAGGGCAATGAGCAAATGGAATTGTCACTTCAAGAGGAGCCCTTGGGTGAAGAGGAGCGCTCTAGGTCGAGACGCCTAGAGTCTTCCCAAGGGGTGGAAAAACAAGATCCTCAATTGGCTTTCCAAATGAGAATGCTTGAGTTCATGGAATCCGTGAATCAAGAGCTCAAGCGTGGGAAGGAAGAAAGGGATCGCCAAGAGAGGTTGATTGAACACCTCATGATGCAAGGGTCCCGACCTTCATCTTCCACCAAAAAGTTGGCTAAGGTAAACATGCCAAGCACCTTCTCGGGACTTGGTAAGGCAAGGAAGGTGAAGGAATTCCTTCTTGAGATGGATAACTACTATGATGTCCAAAAGCCGGATGAGGAGGACAAGGTTTCCATTGCGGTGACATTTCTCAAGGATCATGCTCTTCAATGGTGGACAAGCAAAAAGGAGCAAGAGCCGGAGTTGGTGGCAAACTTGACTTGGGGTGGCTTCAAAGACTTGTTGAGTGAACGCTTCACACCGAGTATCAGGAGTTGAGGGAAGGCATGAACTTGGTGCAAATGAGGCACACTGGGTCTCTCAAGGCCTATGTGCGTGACTTCAATGCCCAAATGAATGCCACACCCAAGATGGATGAGTTCTCTAAGAAGTGCATCTTTTTGGGTGGGCTTCAAAAGTGGGTGGTGGATGCCTTGTTCAAGTTCCCAAAACTTCCTGAGGATGTGGCGGGCATCATCAAGATTGTTGAAAGGATTGAGGCTGATGGACCCGAGAGGAAGTCAAGTGGCCCCTCTCAACAAAGCGGATCAAATAGGAATGCGGCTCGAGGCAAAGAGCGCAAGAAGTTTGGCTTTGGCAACAAACACAAGGGACAAGTGGATGGTGGAGCCTCTAACAAAAGGGAACACCAAGGGGGAAAGCCATCTAAAGGGGGAGACAAAGGTGATGACACCAAGGCCAAGAGGTGCCATGGTTGTGGCAAGATTGGCCACTTCATTGCGGAGTGCCCCGACAAGAAGGTGAGTACCATTGCAAGTCTTGCTTGTGTTGAAGACCGCATACTAGAAGGAGGTTTTGTGGCCAAGGCAAGTAGCCTCAAGCCAAGGCCGGGCCTCTTGTTTCTTGAGGCCCAAGTGAAGGACAAAGATGTCTCATGTTTGGTTGATACAGGGGCAACGCACTCCTTCATGAGTCCCAAACTAGCAAGGGAGTTGGGCTTGCCACTGCAAAAGGCAAGCAAGCCCATCAATGTGCGTTTTGCAAAGGGCGAACCGCACAAGACGGAGGAAGTGGCGTTGCAAGTGACCTTGAAGTGTGGGACATTGGAGTTTGTTGAGAATTTCACATTATGTGAGATGGATGAGGTAGACCTCATCTTAGGGGATACCTTCTTTGAGGCGCACACAAAGGGATGTGAGGCGCAAGCCAAAGACGGTTAGTGGTGCGCCGTGATGGCAAGGAGTTAGTGTTGAAGTTAACTCGTGGCCCTTCAATAGCGGGGGGCAAATTAAACTTGGTCTCTTTAGACCAAATGTTGGAACATCAATTTGTGGTGATGGCTCGTGAAGAGCAACTTGGGCATGAGGGGAAGGGGGTGCAACAACCACTTCCCAAAGTAATTCAAGAGGTGTTGGCCAAGTACAAGGATGTGCTTACCAATGAGTTACCCAAAGAGCTACCCCAAGAAGAGAAGTGGATCACAAGATCGAGGTGCTACCTGGAGCTGAGCCACCTTCTAAGGCACCTTATCGGTTAAACCAAAAAGAGTTGATGGAGCTAAAGAAGCAACTAAACGACTTGTTGGAAAGGGGTTATGTGAGACCAAGCAAGTCACCATATGGTGCACCGGTCCTCTTTGTGGACAAGAAGGATGGCAAGCTTAGGATGTGCATTGATTATAGGGCCTTGAATAAGGTGACCATCAAGAACAACTACCCTTTGCCTCGAATTGATGATCTCTTTGATAGATTGGCGGGAGCTAAGTACTTTAGTCGCATAGACTTGAAGTCGGGTTACTACCAAATCCGCATTGCGGATGCGGATGTGGAAAAGACCGCGTGCCGCACAAGGTATGGGTCTTATGAGTTCCTTGTGATGCCCTTTGGGTTGTGCAATGCACCCTCAACATTCACAACCCTTATGAACACCATCTTTCGAGAGGAAATGGATGACTTTGTGATTGTCTACATCGATGACATCTTGGTGTTTTCCAAGACGGCCGAGGAACATGCAAGGCACCTTGAGGCGAAGACTCATGAAGCTTAGAGACAACAAGCTTTATGCTAATGGGGAAAAGAGTGAGTTTGCACAACTTGAGATGGAGTTCTTGGGCCATGTGGTTACCGGAGATGGAATCAAGCCGGACATGAAGAAGGTGAAGGCAATTCAAGAGTGGAAGCGGCCTTCTACACAAAAGGGACTTAGGTCATTCCTTGGCCTAGCAAACTACTATCGCCGCTTCATACGCAACTTCTCTAAGATTGCCAAGCCTTTGTCCGACTTGTTGAAAAAGGGGTGAACCAAGTATGGGATGAATTTTGCTACCAAGCCTTTGAGGAACTCAAGAACAAGTTGTCATCTCCACCAGTGTTGAAGTTCCCCGAGTTTGATAAGCCCTTTGAGGTCCACACAGATGCAAGTGACTTTGCCATTGGAGGCGTCTTGATGCAAGATGGTAGGCCAATTGCCTATGAGAGCAAGAAGTTGGATGGGTGTCAAAGGAGATGGCCAACTCACGAGAAGGAGCTCTTTGCGGTGGTGCATTGTTTGAAGACATGGCAACATTACTTGGGGTTGCACAAGACTAAGGTCTACACCGATAATGTGTCTTTGAAGTATTTTGAGACACAAGCACAAATGAGTGCCAAACAATTGAGGTGGCATGATACCTTGGCGCTCATGAATGTGGACTTGATCCACAAACCGGGCCGTGACAATGTGGTGCCGGATGCGCTAAGTAGAAAGGAAGAGTTTCATGCCATGAGCACCACCCAAGTCTTGCGGCTCATGTATAAGGGTGAAGGCAATTGGGAACGGCGGATAAGAGAGGGGTACATGAAGGACCCCGAGGCACAACAAATGCTTGGTGATCTTAGGAAGGGCAAGAAGCTCAAGGAGATCAAGTTGGTGAATGGATTGCTCAAGTATAAGCAAAGTAGGGTGTATGTTCCTCAAGGCAAGCTTAGATTGTTGGTTTTGAAGGAGGAACATGATAGTCCCATAGCCGGCCATAGGGGAGAAAAGGCTACCATTGCAACGGTGTCAAGGAGGTACTATTGGCCGGGGATGAAAGATGACATAACCCACTTTGTGAAGACTTGTGTGAAGTGCCAACTTAACCGGGCTTCATATCAAAAGCAAGCGGGCTTGTTGCAACCATTGCCAATTCCGTCGGGTCCTTGGCATAGTGTGTCTATGGACTTCATCACAAGCCTTCCCGAGTCGCAAGGGTATGATGCCATCTTAGTGATGGTGGATCGGTTTAGCAAGTTGGCTCATATGGTGCCAACTAGAGGAACTGCAACTGCGCTTGAGACCGCCAAGATCTTTCTCGATGCATGGTGAAAGCATCACGGGTTGCCAAGAGTGATTGTGTCAGATCGAGACCCAAAGTTCACAAGTGCATTTTGGAGACACTTCTTTAGGAAGGTGGGAACCAAGTTGACATTTAGCACTGCCTTTCATCCCCAAACAGATGGGCAAACTGAAAGGGTGAATGGGGTCTTGAACCAATACTTGAGGAACTTTGTGAGTGCGGACCAACGTGATTGGGTAGACTATGTGGATTTGGCGGAGTTCAGCTACAATGCGGCCACACACTCGGCGATTAAGGAGTCACCTTTCAAAGTGGCCTATGGAGTGGAGCCACTCCAACCCACGACTTAGCTCTCGAGGGGGCACATTCAACACCAGAGTTCAACCAAGATGGTGAAGACTTGGCCAAGAAGCGGGAACATATGTTGGAAAAAACCAAGTTGTTGTTGGAGAAGGCAAGAAGGCGCTATGAGAAGCAAGTCAATGCCGGAAGACGTGAAGTGGAGTATGAGGTGGGACAAAAGGTGTTGTTGAATGTGAAGAACTTCACCATGCCCGAAGGCCTCACTCCAAAGTTCATGTCCAAGTTTGCGGGTCCGTTTCCCATTGTGGAACGGGTGTTCAAAGATGTGTATAAGTTGGAGCTACCACCCGAGATCAAAGTGCATCCAACATTCCATGTTTCATTGTTAAAGCCATTCAAGGAGGATACCTTGTGGCCGGATCGCAAGCAAGTGATTCGGCCACCACCAGAGTTGGTTGGACAACATTTGGAATATGAGGTAGAGGCCATCCTCAAGAGTAGGAACCTCAAAAACAAGAGCAAGGAATACCTTGTGAAGTGGCGAGGATACCACGAGAAAGAAGCAACGTGGGTGGCGGCAAAGGACATGGTGAATGCTAAGGAGGTGGTGGAGAACTTTGAGAAGAATAGGAGCTCCAACAAGAAGCAACGTAGGCATTGATGAGGACATCAACCTCCGTAGTGGGGGAGGATGACTTGTAGCTTGGGCGTAGATCCACAACACTTGTACTTGTTCTTTGGATTTGGCAATAAAGTTTGGCTTTGGTGTGTGCAAAGAGAAGAGTATGAGATGGAGTCCTAGTCTTGTACTTGTGCTAAGTTGGTGGAAGAGGGGGAATAGAGATGTGAAACCGAGTTGGGAAGGCCGAGTAATGGGGACCAAGGCTAGGAGAAAGAGTGGATAAAACCATGAAGTCCCTTGGCCTTGGGCTTGTCCGGGCGGGGACAAGGTAATGGCGCGTGCTCATAAAAAAGCGCCACTCCCACAAACTAGTGCAAGCTAGTGCATGGGAGTCATGAACCCATGCCTTGAAAGAGATAGTGGGATCCGAGTTGGGCGGAACTTGGCATTACCCCGTGCGATCGAGTCGTGGTGTAAAAGCCATCTTGGGTTTGCAACCAAGACAACTTGGTGGAAGCATTGAGGTCCAACTAGTAGTCAAGGAAGAAGTGTTAGGCTAGTGCGCCTAACTTGGAGAGCCAAGGTAAGGGCAATCCAAGAGGGTCCCAAAGTAGGTGGGTCTAGAGTAATTTAGTTGCCTTGGAAGAGGTCCAGGGTACTAAACGGACCACCTAGTGACGACACCTTTGAGACTTTGCCAAAGTTTGAGAGTGCATTGTGGGGTCGCGCCTTGGTGAAACACAATGTTTGCGCCAATGGGGATGGCAACCCAAGAGTTGGTGTGACCGACTACAAGTATAGTCGATGAGGGCATCGACTCCATTAGGTGGGGGGGTGAGTGTCGCGCACCTCTCCTTGAGGAGTGCCCGCAACACCAAGGGCCCAAGGGGGACACCGGAGTGACGCCCGGGCCTTGGTGCCAAGGTGAAGGGAACCTAAGTGGGCCTAGTGTGGGAGAGGACCCCGGGCGTTGGAGACGCCTCTCACCCACGGAGACTAGGAGCCACGAGGGAATGGACATGAGATTATGGAAGCTCATGTTGCCACGATTCCGGGATGCTAAGGAGCACCTCAGTTGGAGGTGTGAGCTAAAAGTTATGGGAGTTGGAAGATTGTGGGACTAAAGGGAGTGCTGTCCAGGGACAGTGCTGGACTGGGAAGCTGGCCCGGGACTCCCGAATCTTCAGAGGGGCATAACTCCCTCAATACTTGTCGGAATGAGGCAAGTAAGGTGTTTATCGGCATCTGCTTGACGAGTAGATGTCGATAGAGTGGTCGCTCGTCGCGTTTGGATGCGGGACGAGGTAGATACGAGCCCTGGAAGGTTCGGGAAGTCTCCGGGGCCTTCCAGCGGCTAAGGCATTGGGAGATTGGGTGGTCTTCCAAAACTAAGAGGTGTGAGGGTCCAGCCCTTCACCTAGGACCAGGGGCTGCCGAATCCCACAGAGTATACTATGGGGAGGGCTGGTCTCCCTCCCCACTCCCATGGTGCCTTGGTGGTGACCAAGGTGGGAGTCCCGAGTGGTGTGGCTAGTGTTGGGGCCTCACCATGGGGACTCCCAAGCCAAGGTGAGTCCCAATGGGTGGAGCTAGTGTTGGGGCTCCACCATGGGGACTCAAAGTGCAAAATGAGGCACGGTGGGTGGAGCTAGTGTTGGGGCTTCACCACGGTGGCTCATAAGACAAGGTGAGTCCCGGTGGGGAGCTAGTGTTGGGGCTTCACCACGGGGACTCATATAGGCAAAATGAGGACCATGAGTGCTACCGATGTGGGGTGGTGTCTCACCGCCGGCGTTGTGATTACTTGGTGGCCTTGGGGTCACCATGGTGGTCATGGGCGGTGGTGAGGAGACACCACCAAGTGCGGTTAGGCCGCGTGGTATGGGAGTGCCACCAAGTTGGGCCTTGGACATAGGAAGTCCGCACCTAACCATTGGCTACCTACGAAGGGGTTGAGTCCCGGTTGCATGAGTAGGAGGGATTGATAACCAAGCGGTGAGCTTGGTGGTTGGTATGGAGAGCTAACTTTGTGCATGTGGGGATGTGCGAGTTAGCGCTCGTGACACTTGCTAGAGTTGGGAAAAAGTTGGTGTAAGCCAAGGTGAGCTAGCAAGGGTTGCGACACTTGGTATCGTAGCGGGCTTTTAGTACCCAAGTGCAAAGTTGTGAGGAGCAATGGGCAAGAAGAAGACCACAGAGGGTGATGAGCCCGGAGCTTCCAAGCGGCCACGCACGAGGGGGGGAACAAAGACCTCGATCCTACAAGTGAGGCTCATTCTCATGACTCCAATGAGCAAGTCGCCACTAGTGAGGGCAATGAGCAAATGGAATTGTCACTTCAAGAGGAGCCCTTGGGTGAAGAGGAGCGCTCTAGGTCGAGACGCCTAGAGTCTTCCCAAGGGGTGGAAAAACAAGATCCTCAATTGGCTTTCCAAATGAGAATGCTTGAGTTCATGGAATCCGTGAATCAAGAGCTCAAGCGTGGGAAGGAAGAAAGGGATCGCCAAGAGAGGTTGATTGAACACCTCATGATGCAAGGGTCCCGACCTTCATCTTCCACCAAAAAGTTGGCTAAGGTAAACATGCCAAGCACCTTCTCGGGACTTGGTAAGGCAAGGAAGGTGAAGGAATTCCTTCTTGAGATGGATAACTACTATGATGTCCAAAAGCCGGATGAGGAGGACAAGGTTTCCATTGCGGTGACATTTCTCAAGGATCATGCTCTTCAATGGTGGACAAGCAAAAAGAGCAAGAGCCGGAGTTGGTGGCAAACTTGACTTGGGGTGGCTTCAAAGACTTGTTGAGTGAACGCTTCACACCGTAGTATCGGGAGTTGAGGGAAGGCATGAACTTGGTGCAAATGAGGCACACCGGGTCTCTCAAGGCCTATGTGCGTGACTTCAATGCCCAAATGAATGCCACACCCAAGATGGATGAGTTCTCTAAGAAGTGCATCTTTTTGGGTGGGCTTCAAAAGTGGGTGGTGGATGCCTTGTTCAAGTTCCCAAAACTTCCGAGAGGATGTGGCGGGCATCATCAAGATTGTTGAAAGGATTGAGGCTGATGGACCCGAGAGGAAGTCAAGTGGCCCCTCTCAACAAAGCGGATCAAATAGGAATGCGGCTCGAGGCAAAGAGCGCAAGAAGTTTGGCTTTGGCAACAAACACAAGGGACAAGTGGATGGTGGAGCCTCTAACAAAAAGGAACACCAAGGGGGAAAGCCATCTAAAGGGGGAGACAAAGGTGATGACACCAAGGCCAAGAGGTGCCATGGTTGTGGCAAGATTGGCCACTTCATTGCGGAGTGCCCCGACAAGAAGGTGAGTACCATTGCAAGTCTTGCTTGTGTTGAAGACCGCATACTAGAAGGAGGTTTTGTGGCCAAGGCAAGTAGCCTCAAGCCAAGGCCGGGCCTCTTGTTTCTTGAGGCCCAAGTGAAGGACAAAGATGTCTCATGTTTGGTTGATACAGGGGCAACGCACTCCTTCATGAGTCCCAAACTAGCAAGGGAGTTGGGCTTGCCACTGCAAAAGGCAAGCAAGCCCATCAATGTGCGTTTTGCAAAGGGGCGAACCGCACAAGACGGAGGAAGTGGCGTTGCAAGTGACCTTGAAGTGTGGGACATTGGAGTTTGTTGAGAATTTCACATTATGTGAGATGGATGAGGTAGACCTCATCTTAGGGGATACCTTCTTTGAGGCGCACACGGTGGATGTGAGGCGCAAGCCAAAGACGGTTAGTGGTGCGCCGTGATGGCAAGGAGTTAGTGTTGAAGTTAACTCGTGGCCCTTCAATAGCGGGGGCAAATTAAACTTGGTCTCTTTAGACCAAATGTTGGAACATCAATTTGTGGTGATGGCTCGTGAAGAGCAACTTGGGCATGAGGGGAAGGGGGTGCAACAACCACTTCCCAAAGTAATTCAAGAGGTGTTGGCCAAGTACAAGGATGTGCTTACCAATGAGTTACCCAAAGAGCTACCCCAAGAAGAGAAGTGGATCACAAGATCGAGGTGCTACCTGGAGCTGAGCCACCTTCTAAGGCACCTTATCGGTTAAACCAAAAAGAGTTGATGGAGCTAAAGAAGCAACTAAACGACTTGTTGGAAAGGGGTTATGTGAGACCAAGCAAGTCACCATATGGTGCACCGGTCCTCTTTGTGGACAAGAAGGATGGCAAGCTTAGGATGTGCATTGATTATAGGGCCTTGAATAAGGTGACCATCAAGAACAACTACCCTTTGCCTCGAATTGATGATCTCTTTGATAGATTGGCGGGAGCTAAGTACTTTAGTCGCATAGACTTGAAGTCGGGTTACTACCAAATCCGCATTGCGGATGCGGATGTAGAAAAGACCGCGTGCCGCACAAGGTATGGGTCTTATGAGTTCCTTGTGATGCCCTTTGGGTTGTGCAATGCACCCTCAACATTCACAACCCTTATGAACACCATCTTTCGAGAGGAAATGGATGACTTTGTGATTGTCTACATCGATGACATCTTGGTGTTTTCCAAGACGGCCGAGGAACATGCAAGGCACCTTGAGGCGTACTCATGAAGCTTAGAGACAACAAGCTTTATGCTAATGGGGAAAAGAGTGAGTTTGCACAACTTGAGATGGAGTTCTTGGGCCATGTGGTTACCGGAGATGGAATCAAGCCGGACATGAAGAAGGTGAAGGCAATTCAAGAGTGGAAGCGGCCTTCTACACAAAAGGGACTTAGGTCATTCCTTGGCCTAGCAAACTACTATCGCCGCTTCATACGCAACTTCTCTAAGATTGCCAAGCCTTTGTCCGACTTGTTGAAAAAGGGGTGAACCAAGTATGGGATGAATTTTGCTACCAAGCCTTTGAGGAACTCAAGAACAAGTTGTCATCTCCACCAAAGGTTGAAGTTCCCCGAGTTTGATAAGCCCTTTGAGGTCCACACAGATGCAAGTGACTTTGCCATTGGAGGCGTCTTGATGCAAGATGGTAGGCCAATTGCCTATGAGAGCAAGAAGTTGGATGGGTGTCAAAGGAGATGGCCAACTCACGAGAAGGAGCTCTTTGCGGTGGTGCATTGTTTGAAGACATGGCAACATTACTTGGGGTTGCACAAGACTAAGGTCTACACCGATAATGTGTCTTTGAAGTATTTTGAGACACAAGCACAAATGAGTGCCAAAAATTGAGGTGGCATGATACCTTGGCGCTCATGAATGTGGACTTGATCCACAAACCGGGCCGTGACAATGTGGTGCCGGATGCGCTAAGTAGAAAGGAAGAGTTTCATGCCATGAGCACCACCCAAGTCTTGCGGCTCATGTATAAGGGTGAAGGCAATTGGGAACGGCGGATAAGAGAGGGGTACATGAAGGACCCCGAGGCACAACAAATGCTTGGTGATCTTAGGAAGGGCAAGAAGCTCAAGGAGATCAAGTTGGTGAATGGATTGCTCAAGTATAAGCAAAGTAGGGTGTATGTTCCTCAAGGCAAGCTTAGATTGTTGGTTTTGAAGGAGGAACATGATAGTCCCATAGCCGGCCATAGGGGAGAAAAGGCTACCATTGCAACGGTGTCAAGGAGGTACTATTGGCGGGGATGAAAGATGACATAACCCACTTTGTGAAGACTTGTGTGAAGTGCCAACTTAACCGGCTTCATATCAAAAGCAAGCGGGCTTGTTGCAACCATTGCCAATTCCGTCGGGTCCTTGGCATAGTGTGTCTATGGACTTCATCACAAGCCTTCCCGAGTCGCAAGGGTATGATGCCATCTTAGTGATGGTGGATCGGTTTAGCAAGTTGGCTCATATGGTGCCAACTAGAGGAATCTGAATCTGCGCGCTTGAGACCGCCAAGATCTTTCTCGATGCATGGTGAAAGCATCACGGGTTGCCAAGAGTGATTGTGTCAGATCGAGACCCAAAGTTCACAAGTGCATTTTGGAGACACTTCTTTAGGAAGGTGGGAACCAAGTTGACATTTAGCACTGCCTTTCATCCCCAAACAGATGGGCAAACTGAAAGGGTGAATGGGGTCTTGAACCAATACTTGAGGAACTTTGTGAGTGCGGACCAACGTGATTGGGTAGACTATGTGGATTTGGCGGAGTTCAGCTACAATGCGGCCACACACTCGGCGATTAAGGAGTCACCTTTCAAAGTGGCCTATGGAGTGGAGCCACTCCAACCTGCTGACTTAGCTCTCGAGGGGGCACATTCAACACCAGAGTTCAACCAAGATGGTGAAGACTTGGCCAAGAAGCGGGAACATATGTTGGAAAAAACCAAGTTGTTGTTGGAGAAGGCAAGAAGGCGCTATGAGAAGCAAGTCAATGCCGGAAGACGTGAAGTGGAGTATGAGGTGGGACAAAAGGTGTTGTTGAATGTGAAGAACTTCACCATGCCCGAAGGCCTCACTCCAAAGTTCATGTCCAAGTTTGCGGGTCCGTTTCCCATTGTGGAACGGGTGTTCAAAGATGTGTATAAGTTGGAGCTACCACCCGAGATCAAAGTGCATCCAACATTCCATGTTTCATTGTTAAAGCCATTCAAGGAGGATACCTTGTGGCGGATCGCAAGCAAGTGATTCGGCCACCACCGAGAGTTGGTTGGACAACATTTGGAATATGAGGTAGAGGCCATCCTCAAGAGTAGGAACCTCAAAAACAAGAGCAAGGAATACCTTGTGAAGTGGCGAGGATACCACGAGAAAGAAGCAACGTGGGTGGCGGCAAAGGACATGGTGAATGCTAAGGAGGTGGTGGAGAACTTTGAGAAGAATAGGAGCTCCAACAAGAAGCAACGTAGGCATTGATGAGGACATCAACCTCCGTAGTGGGGAGGATGACTTGTAGCTTGGGCGTAGATCCACAACACTTGTACTTGTTCTTTGGATTTGGCAATAAAGTTTGGCTTTGGTGTGTGCAAAGAGAAGAGTATGAGATGGAGTCCTAGTCTTGTACTTGTGCTAAGTTGGTGGAAGAGGGGGAATAGAGATGTGAAACCGAGTTGGGAAGGCCGAGTAATGGGGACCAAGGCTAGGAGAAAGAGTGGATAAAACCATGAAGTCCCTTGGCCTTGGGCTTGTCCGGGGGGGACAAGGTAATGGCGCGTGCTCATAAAAGCGCCACTCCCACAAACTAGTGCAAGCTAGTGCATGGGAGTCATGAACCCATGCCTTGAAAGAGATAGTGGGATCCGAGTTGGGCGGAACTTGGCATTACCCCCGTGCGATCGAGTCGTGGTGTAAAAGCCATCTTGGGTTTGCAACCAAGACAACTTGGTGGAAGCATTGAGGTCCAGCCTAGTAGTCAAGGAAGAAGTGTTAGGCTAGTGCAGCCTAACTTGGAGAGCCAAGGTAAGGGCAATCCAAGAGGGTCCCAAAGTAGGTGGGTCTAGAGTAATTTAGTTGCCTTGGAAGAGGTCCAGGGTACTAAACGGACCACCTAGTGACGACACCTTTGAGACTTTGCCAAAGTTTGAGAGTGCATTGTGGGGGTCGCGCCTTGGTGAAACACAATGCTGCGCCAATGGGGATGGCAACCCAAGAGTTGGTGTGACCGACTACAAGTATAGTCGATGAGGGCATCGACTCCATTAGGTGGGGGTGAGTGTCGCGCACCTCTCCTTGAGGAGTGCCCGCAACACCAAGGGCCCAAGGGGGACACCGGAGTGACGCCCGGGCCTTGGGGTGCCAAGGTGAAGGGAACCTAAGTGGGCCTAGTGTGGGAGAGGACCCCGGGCGTTGGAGACGCCTCTCACCCACGGAGACTAGGAGCCACGAGGGAATGGACATGAGATTATGGAAGCTCATGTTGCCACGATTCCGGATGCTAAGGAGCACCTCAGTTGGAGGTGTGAGCTAAAAGTTATGGGAGTTGGAAGATTGTGGGACTAAAGGGAGTGCTGTCCAGGGACAGTGCTGGACTGGGAAGCTGGCCCGGGACTCCCGAATCTTCAGAGGGGCATAACTCCCTCAATACTTGTCGGAATGAGGCAAGTAAGGTGTTTATCGGCATCTGCTTGACGAGTAGATGTCGATAGAGTGGTCGCTCGTCGCGTTTGGATGCGGGACGAGGTAGATACGAGCCCTGGAAGGTTCGGGAAGTCTCCGGGGCCTTCCAGCGGCTAAGGCATTGGGAGATTGGGTGGTCTTCCAAAACTAAGAGGTGTGAGGGTCCAGCCCTTCACCTAGGACCAGGGGCTGCCGAATCCCACAGAGTATACTATGGGGAGGGCTGGTCTCCCTCCCCACTCCCATGGTGCCTTGGTGGTGACCAAGGTGGGAGTCCCGAGTGGTGTGGCTAGTGTTGGGGCCTCACCATGGGGACTCCCAAGCCAAGGTGAGTCCCAATGGGTGGAGCTAGTGTTGGGGCTCCACCATGGGGACTCAAAGTGCAAAATGAGGCACGGTGGGTGGAGCTAGTGTTGGGGCTTCACCACGGTGGCTCATAAGGACAAGGTGAGTCCCGGTGGGGAGCTAGTGTTGGGGCTTCACCACGGGGACTCATATAGGCAAAATGAGGACCATGAGTGCTACCGATGTGGGGTGGTGTCTCACTGCCGGCGTTGTGATTACTTGGTGGCCTTGGGGTCACCATGGTGGTCATGGGCGGTGGTGAGGAGACACCACCAAGTGCGGTTAGGCCGCGTGGTATGGGAGTGCCACCAAGTTGGGCCTTGGACATAAGTGGAAGTCCGCACCTAACCATTGGCTACCTACGAAGGGGTTGAGTCCCGGTTGCATGAGTAGGAGGGATTGATAACCAAGCGGTGAGCTTGGTGGTTGGTATGGAGAGCTAACTTTGTGCATGTGGGGGATGTGCAAAGTTAGCGCTCGTGACACTTGCTAGAGTTGGGAAAAAGTTGGTGTAAGCCAAGGTGAGCTAGCAAGGGTTGCGACACCTTGCTCCTCTTGAATTTCCTCCCGCTCTTCGGAAACATCTTGAGAAAACTCCTCATTAGGGGCATCCCCGGCCTCAAGGGCTTGATTACGTGTGTTCGGGCCACGTCGCGAGCTTCCGGCCCCTCGTGCCATCCTACTCTTGATTGGATCCCGTAACGTAGCCTGCTCTGATACCAAGTGTCGCGGCCCTAATTACTCCCAACTCTTTTTCTTCAAGTAAGCCTTACTTGGTAGCGGAATCACGGCTTAATTTGTTGGTAGCAACCGGCCACAACTTAGCTAACACTGCACATGCCAAGCACACACAATGTTAGCACCATTTCTAGTCAAGGTGTCCAACCCACCTTGACTCCCCCAACTCATTACCCGGAACCCGTAAACCGGAACTCCCACAAAACACATGGGCATGCCACTTGGTGGCACGGGGCGGCCTTCCACACATGTCCAAGCTCCCAAGGGTGGCACTACTCACCCCCGGAGCTAACCGCCCTTGCATATTGTCCAACTCCCCACTAGTCCCTTTCCATTCATGTCTACACTCTTCATTCGGGACATTACCGGAAACCGGCACTACTTTTCACGGGGACTAGTTTGGAGCGGGACACTTTTCCAACCCAATGTTTCGGGATGCACACCACAAGCATCCCATAGTGCCCAAGGTGCGGGAGTGAGGCTCCATCCCAAGCATCACCCCTTAGAGCCACCCCGGCTCTCCTCGGCACCATGTGGAAGTGAGGAGGGAGACCACCCCTCCTCATAGTACTCTTTAGAGTCTTCGGTAGGCCCCCCCCTCTTGTGTTGAGGGGCCTTCCGTGACACACTTTTGTTTTGGAAGACCACCCGTTTTTGCCTTAGTCTCAAAAACGGGCCGTATCTTCTTCTCGGGCTAACTTGTAGCTTTGTTATCCAAATGGGACGTGCGAGCCCATTTTCGACATCTACTCTTCGAGCAGATGTCGATGGACTCCTCGCTTGTCCCAATCGGAGCTTCGATGTGGGAGCTATGCTCCTCTGAACATTCGGGAATCCCGGGAGGCAGCAGTCCCGGAGTCCTGAAGTCCCGATGCTTTGGAGAGCCACATCTCCCAAAGCATTGTTTTTCTCCTCATGAGCGTTAGCATTTTGGAAAGCTCTTGTCCAGAGCTTTCCAAGGACATGCAACATGCCGCCATCCAAGAAGGGCGACATTTTGAGTCCCGAAAGGTAACACTCCCAAGTCCTGGGGTGTCCCGGAACGCGCTCCAACTTTGGAGAGCCATATCTCATGACTCACAACTCCAAATCGCGCGTTCTTTGGACTTATGGGTGCGTGCTTGAACAAGGTTTCCAACCATGTAAAGCACAACACCAAGTTTATCCCGAGCACGACGCCATTGCGTGCTGTTTGCTCGGGACTCCCCTTAGTCACTTCACCATGTTTCCTGCCAAGCCCGGGACGTCACTCCCGGGGTCCTCTTGGCTCACCACGGTGTTCGGACATCCTTTTGAAAGGAATGTGCCAATTCCGGATCGGTTACGACTGGTCATCGCTTCGCAGTCGCTGCTGTCGTCCTGCGGGGTTGTACTTGCTCTTTGGCCCCATCCGAAGGTCGGGTGCACTATAAGAAACTTGCGTTTTTAATGATGTTGTAAATGATGTCTAAAAAGACATCGTAGACATTAATTCGGATGTCTTATAGACGATAAGACATCCTAGACATGACAAATGTCTAAGCAGACGTCTAAAAAAACAGGAAAATGTCTTAAGATCGAAGATGTCTTAAGGTAATTTTAGAAGGGTAAAAAGTGTGCCACGTAGGTTCCACGTAGATGACACATCAGCTTGAATTCAACGGGCAGTGCCACATGGGGATGAAATTCATTATGATGTGGAATTTTACATGGTCCCATGAAAGATGACATGGCGGCGCCAGAATCCCACGTGGACCCGAGAAAATCTGACGTGGCACTCGGGAAAATCTGACGTGGCACCCGGGAAAATCCGACGTGGCACCCGAAAATATCCGACGTGGCACGCGGGAAAAGTTGATGTGGACTTGGAAAAATGACATGGCATGCCACGTCAGCATATGCGGAGGTTTTATGCTCCTATCATGATAGTTTTAGACATCAGTTAAGACGACTTAAATGTCTTGCAAAACATCTTAGATGTTGTACAAGATGTCTTGCAAGACGTATGCAATGTCTTACAAAATATCTTAGAAGACAATTTTTATGTCTTATAAGATGTTTCCAGTGCGTAGAATGATGTTTGCGTTGATGACCTTATTAAATTTGTGATGTTTGCTCAGATGTTTGTAGCGACATCTCCTAGGACATGATGTTTGCAACAGTGTTACTACTGATGTTTTTTGGGCATATGAAAGGACATCTAGGATGACATTTTTAGATGTTTATATAGTCATCAGATCTGTAATCCACAGACGTCTCACATAACATCAACTATAAACACTGTCACATCAAAAAGTTTGAGTCAAACATATATTGCTAAGATCATTAAAACCTCAGATAACACAAACTAGAATATTTACTAGTACGCCTGTCAACAACTACGATATACTACGCACCCACAATTTGAACTCCGTGAGTCCCTCCACTTCCATCGCTTGCTGTCGATTCCCGTATGGTCATGTGCATGTCCCGCCGCTACACATATTCAATAAGCCAATATCAACTGCATTTAAAGAAGGGTTTGTAAAGGTAAAAAAATTCTGATTTAATTCCATTTAATTGCACTACCTAGGTTGAGATGGTTTACTTCCTAACCTCAAGATATCGACACAGTTAGACATTTTTGCAAACATCTGCTTAGACATTTTTTCAGACATCCTTCTAGACATCATTAAAAACAACGTTATAGACATCTATACATACATCTGTTCCACTCACCTACAAGCACGCATGTCGCTTCGCGGCCTCGGATCCTGCTCGCTGCCCCGACCCCTTATGTCCCACCTTCCAAAATAGAATTCCATCAACACATTTAGACATCTTTATAGACATGCTCTAAGACATCTTGCAGACATCATCATAGACATCTTCTACAACAAATCAAATACTACAATTAATAGGGTTTCCTTCACAACAAATCAAATACTTCAAGTCTTAGGGTTTCTTGTACAAGATGCTTTTGAAATCCAGTTCCTCTTAAGTAGCAAATCTTAGCCACATGAAGAAGGAAACCTACTCTTGAGAGCTATTGGATTTCTACAAATACTATTCGCTTATTGCAGTTAACAATCATTCCGAAACTGAATGGAAACAATTTCGAAATCCTCTATACTTTAAACACAAACTCTTTGGAAAAACTAAGGCAAAAATGAGCTTTGTAATTCCATTTGAAGATTTCATGACCTAACTATGGCGGCGGAAACAAACCCTAGCCACATGAAGAAGCAAACCTTAGCCTCTACACTCCAAACACTAACTCTTTGAAAAAATGAAGGCAAAAATGAGCTTCGTGCGGCCTCTAATTCTACTTAAAGGTCTCATGACCTAACTATGGCGGCGGCAGCAAACCCTAGCCGCCTCTGTTTATCCATTGAAGTCAATGAAAATCATCCCTGTAGATGGTTCTCGATGCTGTCATAGATGTCATCTTCGACATCTTCATAGACATCATGTTAGACATTTTCATAAACGTCATCTTAGACATTCCTGCAGACATTATCATAAACATCTAATGACATCTTCAGGGTTTCAATCACAACATATTAACTATAAAGGTCTTTTGTTTTCCCTCACAACAAATCAAACACCAGATGCTTTAAAGTTCTTTCCACAACAAAGCACATATTGTAAGTCTTAGAGTTTCTTCCACAACAAATCAAATAAACTTTATTGATAGAAAAAGTGTGGAATTTCAATCATGAGACTATTTGTAGTCTTCCATGGTGATAGGCTCTCTTTTAAACTCTCAACTACCTTTTATTTCTACCCTAACTAACTTTCCAACTAACTTTCTTAATACTAATTCTATTCTTTAATTGTCTCCTAAACTGTATTATATAGCTATTTTCATAAATTCATATTTCTTGTAAATTTGCTTTAATTTGTATAATATTGGTTGTTAATGATAGAGTAATGTATAGTCTTGCCATTAGACTATAATAATCTAATCTATAAGTAATCAATAATATTTAATTCCTTCTTGAAGTAAGCCAAAAAACACTGTTTATTGTTTTTATTTTCTTTTTATATTTTCTTTATGTATTTGAGGATTACCCCAATTAGAGACCCGCGCCAATAGAGGACAAGCAGTAAGAGAAAAAGTTGATATTATTCTTTAAAAGACTCTTAAGATCTTTGCCGCTTTTTAGTAAATGACGTCTAGGAGGATGTCGTGCAAAACATCTTCATAGACATCCAAGTAGATGTCTATGCGGACATTCATGCCTCGATCGTAGTTATGGTAAGTTGGACATCGTGTTAGACATCCGACTAGATGTTGAATGACTTGTCAACTGTCCGACGTGGAGTTTTTGTTGCCATGTAGATAAAGCAATTGTAAATAACTTTATTAATCTATGTCCACGTGTTTTTTGAGGATTAAATATCCACGAAATTACTTTTACTTTTTTTTTGGCACCATTGTTATCTTATAGATATTATATTTTATATATAATATTTTGTAATATTTAAATTTTTTTAATCATAAAAAATTACAGAATTATAATATTCTAATTTTTTTGAATATAATAAAAATTTACAAAATATATTTTTTATTGAAATATAATTATATATTTTAATATTTTTTAAAAAAATAGACCAATGAAAAAATAGTGAGAATAGCCTGAAATAAGTATATTCAGTATTGCCACGTCACATAATGATTTAGCATCAAAAAAAAAAAAAAAAAAAAAAAACTAAAAAGTGTGATGTTTTTTTTTCTACTTTTGAAAACCGCTGCCCATTCACCTACTCTTTGAACATTAGAAATGCTTTTTACCCTGTCTACCAGTAATTTTGGTGGTTTTTACCTTGTTGGTCCAAAATCCCTTGCCAACGTGGCAGTTTGATGTCTATCAAGATGTCTTCAAAGACATCCATGTCTTCACCAACATCTTTTTGTTTGGTGATGTCTTCATGCCCCCCCAATCCAAAATGTGCCCGTTAGACGTACAGACATCCTCCCGTCTTCGAAGACATCTTTTAAGACAGTAAGACATCACAAAATACATTAGACATTACACAAGACATCACAAAAAACAGGGTTTTCTTATAGTGGTGGCAACCTGTCGATAGCGGTAAAGGACAGGGAAAAAGGCAGAGACAACCTGAACACGGGAACGTGTCTGCAGTCGGCTATTCCAAACTGCTCGAACGGCGGCGCTGGTGTGCTTAGATCTCCGCCCGTCTTCGGCGGTGTCGGTCGAAGGATAGATTTGCGGAAACCCTTGCCTGCTAGTGGTGTCTCGTTCACAAAAACCGCCGACTGCCTGAGGTCGGGGTTTCAAAGACTTGCGTTGCGGAGTGCGGCGGCTGCTGGACGATCGACCTTCGGTAACGGCGTGTGAGTGTCGGTACTCCGGAAACCCTCGCCGCTGCTCTGATGCCGTTTCGCGCGAGCTATTGGGGCCGGCGACTGTTGGTTGACGGTGCGCCAAAACCCTTGCCGGCACGTCTTGGCTCCACCCTTGATGCAACTGTTGATGAGGGTTTTGTCAGGTCGACAGTGAGACGTCGGCTCCGGAAACGCGTGTCCCTGCTGTCCGTGCGCAAGGAACTCTCCGACAGTGATGGCTGCGGCTGCTCAAGGTCGGGTGGGCGAAAACTCCGGCCGCGTAGGTCTGTAACCCTAATCTGGGGTGCCGGCCGACTTATGTAGGGGCGAGGTCAGCCTGCTCGTCTGCGCTCTGCTCCTCCTGCGCTCCTAATGTGCTGCCATCGTGGTGCAATGTGTGCCACTGTCGTAAGCAACTCCGGGGCTTGGCTATGGTGATTCTCTCTTCCTACACTAAGAACACAAAAGGCAAAAGCGGCGTGGTGCTCATGAGAAGAAGAAAAAAGAAGAGGGGAGAGAGGTCTTGCCATGAGACTAAATATTTGTCCACAAGGTAGGTAAAAGTTGGAACTCGAAGTGAGAACTTCGAGTTCCGCCTTAAATACGTGGAACTGGCCGTTGACTGTTTGGAAGCTGCCAGCTGTTCGTCAGTTAGTGGCTGGTCAACGTGTCGTTGACTTACGGGCGGGGAACGGACACGTGTCAAATCTTTACTGCCGAGTTGTACTGTCTGCCCGATAGAGGGTCGTGTCGGGTCACTTCGGGTCGGTTGAGAGATGGTTTGGACCGCTGCCAATACCGCCACCATGACCGGTCGGGTGCGCGGAAGCTTGTCCTCGTTCTTGAAAACCATGTGCTTGATATCCGACTTGCTGGCGTTCGGGTCCGGTATGTTGGTCGAGAGGAGCTCATCGAGTAAACGGTAAGGTTTGAGTTTACCGACATTGACTACTATTGGGTCGAGGTCGAAGTGTTGGATACTGACCAGGAGGACAGTATTGTTCGGAAGAACATACTGTATCCGGTAGGGTCCAAACCACTTGCTACGTGGTTTGCCGGCATGTAGGTTAGCGCCTTTGGGGTGCCACAGAACATAGTCGCCTGCATTGTAGTGCTTTGTCGGGCCTTGTGTCTGGGCCCATTGGGCCCTGTTCCACTGCGTGATTCCGTGTGGAGGACAAAGAAGAAGAGGTAGACAAACAAGATATGAGACAAACAAGATGGAGGAGAAGGAGGCCCATGGCCTTCGTTCTCCTACTCTAATTAGATTGAGTGGGTGATGATAGCTTGGAAACAAGCTATTAAGTACAAAATGAGAGCCGCCAAAGAGGCGGCTCACCCTAAAGCCTAACTAAGGCCTAAGTCCTAACTAAGCCTCCATGGATGAATAACCGCCACTCCACGCACTCCGTCCTTGAAGCCTCCATTCCATCAACCACTTCATCAATGAATGTAGCCTCACATGCTACCACAAGGTTAGATGGATGAGACTTACAACAATCAAATTTCAAACACAACATGGACATCAAAGACTAGTTGTACAAAGCCCATGGTAAAACGCTCAATTCTAATTTAAGCAACTAATCCTATTTCTAATTTAGGATTCACTAGGGGGAATTTTTCCTCCTCTTGTTCTTCTCCATCATCAATTGGATCCACTAGGGGGAATTTTTCCTCCTCTAGTCCTTCACACCCTAAAGCTTAAATTAGTCTAACACGTCCCATCAAAGGCCTTGCAACAACTAACCCCTGATATACAAATTGCATTCAAAACTAAATTATTGTATATTCATCAATTTACCTCAAGATGTCATGGTTTGCAAACACTTCATTTATAAAAGTCATTATCAACAACATTTAAACAAGAGAGCGCTCTCACGCTCTCACAGTAGCGTCAAAGTCACCACACCAACCATCGACGTCCGTCTTCCCAGTTCCCCTGAACTGTTTGTATTTTAGACGATTGTGGGGCGCCATCTCGACCGCTTCTGGTTCCGATTTTCTCCTTCCCGCCTCTTCGGAATCCGGAACCAAGAAGGTTACTTCCGGCGTCGATTTTTCTACTCTTGTGTTGACCGTCCTTCCGTCTAAGGACACGTACACAATACCTCCTTCTTCCCTTGAACGGGATGCCGCGTTCGTACGTGAGACGGCTGCTGGAGTACTCGTACCTTCTGACCTCCTAGCACCAATCCGGACAGACCTCCTTACGTCCTGCACCTCTTGTGCCTTCTGAGTCATAAAGAAGTGACTAGGTAACACTCTACTACTTCATTTACAATAATAGGCACAGACCTACACTTGCAACATCTGTATCTACGGAGAAATATTATTACAAGTAGGCCGGATTTGGGATATGTCCTATCCGGATCCGTCTTTCCGTACTAACACTACCACTTGGTCAGCTGTTAGAATCCCCGGCAGCGGCGCCAAAATTTTACATGTCGGATGCCATGTATTCACTTTGTCTTCCCTTACACGTTTATTAGTGTAATACCCGTGTTTTAGGTGACTCGTGTATCGTTCCAGGGATTCTGTGAAGTGACCAAGATAAAGTAGCGCTACATCAACCAATCACCAAACGTTTCTAATCCCAACTTATATTTTAGTCTTGCATAGCAAGGGTATCTCTTTGCAAGAGGGGATGCGCAAAGACTCTTTCCCTTATGTTTACCGTGGCGGAAACTTCCACACTTAGACTCTTCCCATACAAACACACACTTAGGCAAACATTACGTTGTGAACCGTCGAAACGGTTCTCGCTTGTACGAAATATTATCTACAAGCATTAGTCTAATATTTTTTATGTTCGAAATCCCCAATTTGGACATTTAGTTTCTTCGGTTTCTTCGATTTCTGGAAATTCTATGATAATTGGAGGGTGTCTTGCCTAAATGGCCCGGTAGTTGTTTAGTCTATACCAAATTAGTAATATTAAATTGTGTCTAAGTAGTATGATATGTTTCTGGTTATGTTTTATGAATTTATCATTATTCATAATTACCTAGATTCACCCTAATGAATAAGCATAATCCAAGTAATTAGTTGAATGCTCCGGATGAAATGCTGGATGAACAAAGTTTCATCCGGTTGAACCGCATGAAGCCCTATCCCATCGAAGTGTCCAACTAGGGAGAGAGAGTGGGAGTTAGGGATGTATGTTTTTTGGTGTGTGACTAGGAAAAGGAGTGTATGTGCAAAAGAGAGAGTTAGATTGTTCAAGTCACGTGTTGTTAGGGTTGGAGTTTTGCTAGTGGTTTGGAGTGAGAGTGTGAGGAATCTAGGTGGGTTTTGTCGCATTTTTTCCGTGGATATATTTTGGGGTGTATGAGATTTAAGGATAAGGAGAAACAGTATTGGGCGGAAGTGGGAGGGCCAGCACTGGAGCGTAGCGACATCAAAAGAAGGATGAGCACCGGCCAGAAGATCGCCGTCACCGGCGAGAAGGCGATCGGGGTGGGACTTGAGCACCGGCAGGCCAACAGAAACGGCGGCGAAGATCCCAGCGGCAAACAGGCTGATTTGGTCCTCGGTGGATCGGAGAACAGCAGGGAGCGATCAGCGAGTCAGCGCACCCAACGAGCAAGGTTGTCATACCCGGCAGGCATGCCGCCTGCCCGTCCGTCCGCCTTGTCCGTCCGATAGAGCTCTCGCTCGCCTGATACGGTCAAACCTGTGCTCACTTTTAATTAAGGTAAAAAAACGCGGACGTGGCAAGGGTTTGGGTAAAAACCAAGCCACGTCGCCACCACGTACACGCGACGTACGCGCCACGTAGTCTGAGGACAGGGCGGTTGAAAAGGGTTAGGGGCGGGTAAGGGGGTCGGGGCGGGGCGGGGGGGAGCCGAGCGGGGACAAGGGGCTAGGGCGGAGGCGGGGAGGCTGAGGCGGGCGAAGGGGGGGGTAGGGGGTGGGAGGGGTCGAGCGGGGGTAGAGGGGGGGCAAGGCGGAGGTGGGGGGCAGGGCGTAGGCGGGGAGGCATGGGCGGGCGGGGGGGCAGGCGCGGGAGGGGCCGGGCGGGCGGGGGGAGGGGCCGTGTCGGGGCGGGGGGGGCGAGGAGGGGCCAGGGCGGGGCTAGGCGAGGCGAAGGGCCGAGGCGGGGGGGGGGGTCGGGGGGGGGGAGGCTAGGGCGGGGGCGGGGGGGGGAGAGGGGGAGGGGAGGGGGCAGGGTTGGGCCCACCTTCCTTTTACTTTTCCACACTCCAAGTGCCTTCACTCCCCTCCCCTATAAAAGCCAAGTTGATTCATTATTCACCTCACTCCACTAGTTGCCAAGCACTACTTCTTCATTGAGTTAGTGTGGGCACATGGCGGGGTGTTTTTTCAGCACGAGGGAGGAGTTTTTGCCGTTTTTTTCTTAGATTCAAAATGGAGGGTGAAGGGAGCCAAGGTTCGAGTATGCGACACGGAAATCAAGTTTTGGAAACCCTCCTTGACCGTCCTGAGAAAACAGAGGAAATTTCAAAGGAGACAGAATCTACAAACCCTTCTTCCTCGGGATCACGGAAAAGAAAGGGAAAAAAGAAAAAAAGTAAGGGGTCAAAAAAGAACAATTTGATCTTGCTACAGGAGGAAGAGACACCACTTATGCCAACCGAGGAGTATCTCGAATTTGCTCAACGGAGTGGTATACATTTCTATGAGATACGAACTATGTCAGATTTGCATAGGCCTTACCTTGGGGCAAATGAGAAAGGATACCACAATTTGTGTCACAATCTTCACCAATACCAGGAGCGTTGTTTTGAAAACAATTACGAACTTTGTGATTGGACCAACTTCTACGACCATGGTGCATGGTTGGACCTCAGAGTGGTAGAGTTGACTACCAACACCGTAGACGCCTGGACGTATATTTCGGGGAAGAAATTGACAGACAAGAGCAAATGGACAATTAAAGATGAGGAACTAGTTTCAAAGCTAGATTTAGTGAAAAGTTTTGGTCAATCCTTCTCGAAAGCTCGTAGGAAGAGGAATGAGAGATGGAAATTAAAAGCCAGGGATGTTGTTATGTCTCATTGCAATAGTGAAACTTTCAAGTGGCTAGAATCAACCGTTACCATGGTATCTATGTCAGGACAACGTATCCAAGGTGGATATGGGAAGGTAACTAAGGTGGTGCTTACAAAACATCAACATATTCCTAGTTGGATTCTATTCGCGCGTAAACAATTGACGAACGTGAAGAACGAGAGGGAGAAGCGCATGGCAATCGTAAATGAGGCGGGTGGATGTCCGATAAAGCACCCTGGAATCATCAGACTATCGTACTTGCATCCTAAAACAATAGATGGATTTTTGCTATGGTGGAACGGAGGTAGCTTCAAAGATTTTGACATCCATATCAATCAGAAAATTCCAGGGCACTTGGAATATGACGACATTCCAAAAGAGCGGAACTCAGGGCTATCCAATATTCAACTACGTTGGGTTGTAACATTCCGTAAACAACGACTTGACTTGGCATTGTCGTTGCTTGTCATTGTGGAAAAGTGTCATGAACACAATTATCTACACAACGACATTACTCCAACCAATGTTCTATTGCATTTCGATGATTGGAAACCAGATACGGTTTACATCGGGCTTTGTGATTGGGGGATTTCAAGTCGAGTGGTGGAACAAGCGCCATCCAAGTATGGATTTGCGAAGCTAGAGGAGTTGAATGAAGAACGCAAACGGCAAAAATTTGTGGCACCGGAATTATGGTTTTTGTATGGTTCACGCGATTCTGACAATCCTCTTGAGGTTATGGAATGCAAACACATATATTCCAGGGCAGCCGATGCATTCTCCGCCGGGTGGTTAGCACAACGCATTTGGCAAGAAGAGTACGATATGAAGTACTTTATGCCACACCGCACAGACCGCGCCATGAATCACGAGCACCTCAGTTTCAAATTAAAAGCCCTCCAGGACCCGGACGTGCCGAAAAGGTTGACCGTGTCCGATGTTAAAGAGGCCTTGGAAAAGTATCCATTTACTTGGACCATGCCATGTTTTGTTTCCGTAATTCAGCTATTTAGTTTAGCGGTCTTCGAAGTTAGCGTGTGCCTATTGTATGTAGAAGGATTGCATAGATAATTACAATACTATATGTACTTCCCATTTGTGCACATACATATAATATACGCAGCAACTTCTCTTATTCGATGCATTTGTACATCTTCGTATGACATATTTAATTGCATTGTTTTGAGTTGGGTGCACATATTTATTGGTTCCATACCTTGCCAAATACCACTCAACCTATGCATGAATCGGTTTGTAAATACCACGAAAAAAAATATTTAAAAAACTCAAAACAATAATTTTAGAAGAAAAAAAAAAAGTAAAAAATAAAAAATAAAAAATAAAAATTAAAGAACGCCGCAACCCCCCTTATTCCCCCCCTATCCCTCAATCCCTCTCCTAACCCCTCTACCCCGCCCCTACCCCCTCCACTCCCGCCCCTAACCTCCACCCCCCTCCCCCGCCCCTAAAAAAATTTTAAAAACTTTTAAATTTTAAAAAAATAAATAAAAAATGAATAAATTAAAAAAGATTTTAAAAAAGTAAAAAAAAATTAAAATATATACCAACCCCCCCTTATCCCCCTACCCCCGACCCCCTCTAACCCCCCCCTACCCCCTCTAACCCCCCTAACCCCTCCCTACCCCCTCAAACCCGCCTCTAACCCCCCCGCCCCCCTCCTCCCTCCGCCCCTCCTCCCTCCGCCCCTCCTCCCTCCGCCCCTCCTCCCCCGCCCTCCCGCCCTCCCTCCACCCTCCCCCCTCCTCCCGCCCTCCCGCCCTCCCCTCGCCCTCCCTCCCTCCCTCCCTAGCCCCCCCCCCTGTGTCACATCCCTTTCCAAAAGATGCCCGAACACCGTGGTGAGCCAAGAGGACCCCGGGAGTGACGCCCCGGGCTTGGCAAGAGACAAGGTGAAGTGACCAAGGGGAGTCCCGAGCAAACAGCACGCAATGGCGTCGTCCTCGGGACAAACTTGGTGCTGTGCTTTACATGGTTGGAAACCTTGTTCAAGCACGCACCCATGGGTCCAAAGAACGTGTGATTTGGAGTTGTCAGTCAAGAGATATGGCTCTCCAAAGTTGGAGCGCGTTCCGGGACACTCCGGGACTTGGGAGTGTTGCCTTTCGCGACTCAAAATGTCGTCCTTCTTGGATGGCTGCATGTTGCATGTCTTTGGAAAGCTCTAGACAAGAGCTTTCCAAAATGCTAAGGCTCGTGAGTAGCAAAGCAATGCTTTGGGAGATATGGCTCTCCAAAGCATCGGGACTTCGGGACTGCTGCCTCCCGGGACTCCCGAATGTTCAGAGGAGCATAGCTCCCACATGAAAGCTCCGATTGGGACAAATGAGGAGTCTATCGACATCTACTCAAAGAGTAAATGTCGAAAATAGGCTTGCACGTCCCATTTAGATAACTGAGCTACAAGTTAGCCCGAGAAGAAGATACGACCCGTTTTTGAGGCAAAGGCAAAAACGGGTGGTCTTCCAAAACAAAAGTGTGTCTCGGAAGGCCCCTCAACACAAGAGGGGGGGGGCCTACGGAAGACTCCAGAGAGTACTATGAGGAGGGGTGGTCTCCCTCCTCACTTGCACATGGTGCCTTGAGGAGCCGGGGTGGCTCCAAGGGGTGAGGCTTGGGATGGGGCCTCACTCCCGCACCTTGTAGAAAATGGAGAGTGCTTTGGAGCCTCTCTAAACATGGGGTTGGGAAGTGTCCCTCTTCAAGTTAGTCCCCGTGATAAGTAGTGCCGGTTCTCGGGAGTGACCGGGAATGGCTCAAGAAGGTGAGGCATGAAAAGGAAGCCTCACTTGTACATCTTGGGCATTGTGGGATGCTCTTGAGCATCCCGCAACATTGGGTTGGAAAGAGTCCCGCTCCAAACTAGTCCCCGGGAAAAAACTAGTGCCGGATTCTGGGAGGATTTCCGGCAAAGTCCAGAATGGGGTGAGAAACAAGAGTGGAAGGGGACTAGTGGGAAGTTGGACAATGGATAAGGGCGGTTAGCTCCGGGGGTGATTAGTAGCACCCTTGGGAGCTTGGACATTTGTGGAAGGCCGCCCCGTGCCACCAAGTGGCATGCCCATGTGTTGGTGGGAGTTCCGGGTTGGCATACCCATGTGTTGGTGGGAGTTCCGGGTTGGCATACCCATGTGTTGGTGGGAGGTCCGGGTAATGAGTATCCGGTAATGAGTTATAGAGTCAAGGTGGGTTGGACACCTTGACTTAGAATGGTGCTAATATTGTGTGTGTGGGCACATGCAAGTGTTAGCAAATTCGTGGCCGGTTGCTACCAACTAAATGAGCCGGGATTCCGCTACCAAGTAAGGCTCACTAAGAAAAAGAAGAGTTGGAGTAATTAGGGTCGCGACACCCTGCCCCCCCTTGCCCCCATCCTAGCCCCCCCCCTCGCATGTCAATCCAAAGTGAGGGGGGAGAGAGGGGAAGTGATGGGGTGAGAGGGGGGGGGTGAGGATGAGGGGGCGGGTGAGGGGGGAGTATAAGAAAAGAAAGGGAGGAGTGGGGAGAGAAGGGGAGGGAAGGGAAGAAAAGGGGAGGAAGTGGAAGAGGAGTGGAATGATGGTCAATCCAATCATTGGAAATCCAAACATTCCTCCACTGTCACATCCCTTTCCAAAGGATGCTCGAACACCGTGGTGAGCCGAGAGGACCCCGGGAGTGACGCCCCGGGCTTGGCAAGAGACAAGGTGAAGTGACCTAGGGGAGTCCCGAGCAAACAGCACGCAATGGCGTCGTGCTCGGGACGAACTTGGTGGCGTGTCTTACATGGTTGGAAACCTTGTTTTAGCACGCATCCATGGGTCCAAAGAACGCGCGATTTGGAGTTGTGAGTCATGAGATATGACTCTCCAAAGTTGGAGCGCGTTCCGGGACACTCCGGGACTCGGGAGTGTTGCCTTTCGGGACTCAAAATGTCGTCCTTCATGGATGGCGGCATGTTGCATGTCATTGGAAAGCTCTGGACAAGAGCTTTCCAAAATGCTAAGGCTCGTGAGGAGCAAAGCAATGCTTTGGGAGATATGGCTCTCAAAGCATCAGGACTTCGGGACTCCGGGACTGCTGCCTCCCGGGACTCCCGAATGTTCAGAGGAGCATAGCTCCCACATGGAAGCTCCGATTGGGACAAGTGAGGAGTCTATCGACATCTACTCGAAGAGTAGATGTCGAAAATGGGCTCGCACGTCCCATTTGGATAACTGAGCTGCAAGTTAGCCCGAGAAGAAGATACGGCCCGTTTTTGAGACTAAGGCAAAAACGGGTGGTCTTCCAAAACAAAAGTGTGTCACGGAAGGCCCCTCAACACAAGAGGGGGGGGCCTACCGAAGACTCCAGAGAGTACTATGAGGAGGGGTGGTCTCCCTCCTCACTTGCACATGGTGCCTTGAGGAGCCGGGGTGGCTCTAAGGGGTGAGGCTTGGGATGGGGCCTCACTCCCGCACCTTGTGGAAAATGGGGAGTGCTTTGGAGCCTCTCGAAACATGGGGTTGGGAAGTGTCCCTCTCCAAATTAGTCCCGTGATAAGTAGTGCGGTTCCCGGAGTGACCGGGAATGGCTCAAGAAGGTGAGGCATGGAAAGGAAGCCTCACTTCTACATCTTGGGCATTGTGGGATGCTCTTGAGCATCCCGCAACATTGGGTTGGAAAGAGTCCCGCTCCAAACTAGTCCCCGGGAAAACTAGTGCCGGATTCCGGGAGGATTTCCGGCAAAGTCCCGAATGGGGTGAGAAACAAGAGTGGAAGGGGACTAGTGGGAAGTTGGACAATGGATAAGGGCGGTTAGCTCCGGGGGTGATTAGTAGCACCCTTGGGAGCTTGAACATGTGTGGAAGGCCGCCCCGTGCCACCAAGTGGCATGCCCATGTGTTTTGTGGGAGTTCCGGTTTATGAGTACCGGATAATGAGTTATGGAGTCAAGGTGGGTTGGACACCTTGACTTAGAATGGTGCTAACATTGTGTGTGTGGGGCACATGCAAGTGTTAGCAAAGTTGTGGCCGGTTGCTACCAACTAAGTGAGCCGGGATTCCGCTACCAAGTAAGGCTCACTAAGAAAAAAATGTGTTGGAGTAATTAGGGTCGCGACACTTGGTATCAGAGCAGGCTACGCAATGGGATCCAATCAAGAGTAGGATGGCACCAGAGGCCGGAAGCTCGCGATGTGGCCCGAAGACACGTAGTCAAGCCTTTGAGGCCGGGGTTGCCCCTCATGAGGAGTCTTCTTTAGGTCCATCGAATGTGCGGATGGAAATAAAAGAGGAGCAAGGGGAACCAAGAGAAGTTGCTAGTGGTGAGGAGGTCACTCACCATGAGGAGAAAGAAAATCCTCTAAGTCCCGTTCCCGGGAAGCACGGCCACAAGCGGAAGGCACGAGATGAATGGTTCAATGAGCTTGTCAAAACTCTTCAAGTCTTGGAAGAAGAGATTAAGGAGCTCAAGGGAAGGGCATCATGCCCTTCTTCCCGCAAGTTGTGCAAGACCAACTTGCCCTCTTCCTTCACGGGATTGGGCAAGGTAAACAAGGTCAAGGACTTCATTGTGGAACTTGAGCTCAACTTTGAGGCCCAAAGAGCTCGTGAAGAGGACAAGATCAACATTTCCGTGACCTTCTTGAAAGAGCATGCTCTTTTGTGGTGGACTTGTTACCGGGATGAGAACGCGGCAGTGGTGAGCAACTTGACTTGGACCGGTTTCAAGGGGATCCTAAGTGATCGCTTCACCCCGGAGTACCAAGAGATTCGGGATGGCATGGCCCTTGTGCAATTGAAGCAAACGGGCACTGTTGATGCCTATGTGAAGGATTTCAATGCACATTTGAATGTGCTTCCGAAGTTAGATGAATTGGCCAAATAGGTCATTTTCTTCAATGGACTCTAAGGTTGGGTGGAGCGGGCATTATTCAAGATGCCGAGATTGCCGGAGACTTGTGCCGAATTGGTCAAGTTGGCAAAAAGGATTGGTGATGATGAAGGTCACCAAAAGGCCTCTAAAGAGGAGGCCTCAACCAGAAAGCAAGGCAAATTACTATCCAAGAGCCAACATAAGAAAAATGGTTGGGAAAAGCTTTAGGGTGGTGAGAGTAGGCCTTCCAAGGATGGGAAGGACAAGTTTGCCAAGGACAAGCCCAAAGTGGGGACAAGTCCATAATAAAAAGAGACAAGTTACATTACTTGTTTGAATTGTGGTGAAGAGGGCCACATGGCAATGCATTGCTCCTAACCAAAGGGGCAACCGACTCCTTCATAAGTCCCAAAGCATCGAAGAGGATGGACTTGCATTTGAGTAAGCAAGCTCATCCAAGTGAGGTTTGCAAAGAAGCAAGCCTCACCAAACGTTCCTTGTAGCAACGGAAGTAGAAGTGAAGTGCCAAAACTTCACCTTTGTGGAAAACTTCAAGGTTTGTGAATTGGATGGGGTTGGTCTCATCTTATGTAAGACTTCCTTTGATACCTTTGGGGTAAAGATAATGAGGTGGCCATTGAGAGTGGTTGCCAACCTCGAAGGCAGGAAGATTGAGTTAGAGTTCACCAAGGCTCTCAACGTGTTAGGGAGTAGGATCAACTTGGTGAACTTGGAGGAGTTAGAAGAAAACCGGTTCTAGATGATGCTAAGGACCGATTTGGGACTTGAAGGGAACAAGCCCATTTCTAACTCCACACCTCCTAAGTGGATTTGGGAGGTCATCTAAGGCTTTGGTGATGCCTTTTGGGTTGTGCAACGCCCCATCAATGTTCACAACCCTCATGAATACGGTATCCATCAAGAGATGGATGGGCTTGTCATTGTTACATTCATGACATATTGGTGATCTCCAAAACGACGGAAGTGCATGCATAGCACCTTGCAATTGTGCTCAAAAAACTTAGGGACAATAAGTTACATGCTAATGGGGAGAAGAGTGAGTTGGCTTGCTAGAGATGGAGATCTTGGGACACATTATGACGGGGCAAAGTGTCAAAGCGGAGGACAAGAAGGTGAAAGCAATCAAGAAGGGGAGCCAACCCACTTCTCAAAGGGAAGTGAAGTCATTGCTTGGGTTGGCCTATTATTATGGGAGGTTCATAAAGAACTTCTCCAAGATTGTTAAGCCCATGTCCGGTTTGCTTAAGAAAAACTTGGCCTTGGATGGGACCGATTCATGTGTGCAAGCATTTGAAAAAAAAAAAAAAAAAAAAAAAAAAAAAAAAAAAAAAACTCAAGAAGAAGCTCTCCTCCCCGCCGGTATTGAAGTTCCCGGAGTTTGATAAGCCTTTTGAGGTGCACACCGATGCAAGAGACTTTGCCATCGGGGGAGTATTCATGCAAGAAGGAAGGCCAATTGCATTTGAGAGCAAGAAATTTGATGGCACTCAAATCAATTGGCCAACGCATGAAAAGGAGATGGTTGCCATGGTGCATTGTTTGAAGACATGGCAACATTACCTTGGTCTCTATGAGATCAAGGTATTCACCAATAATGTTTCATTGAAGTACTTTGAAACATAAGCCAAAGTTACACCCAAGCAATTGAGGTGGCATGTTACCTTAATGCTTATAAATGTGGAGTTGATTCACAAGTCGGGCCGAGTGAATGGGCACCGGATGCACTAGGTTGGAAGGTGAACATAAGTCAAATACCACGCAAGTCTTGAGAGTGATGTATGCGGGAGAAGGTGATTTAGCAAAAGGGATAAGGGAGGCGTATTCAAAAGACCCCGAGGCTCAAAAGTTCTTAAGTGAACTTAGGTGTGGCATGAAGCCCAAAGGTATCCGGCTTCATCAATCTATGATCAAGTTAAAGCAAAATAGGGTGTGTGTTCCAAAGGGCATGTGGAGGTTGAGTGTGCTCAAGGAGGAGCATGACAACCGCTTGGCCGGGCATAGGGGGGAGAAGTCCACCATATGTTTGGTTCCAAAAAGGTTCTATTGGCCCGAAATGAAGGAACACATTGCCCATTATGTGAAGACTTGTATCACTTGAATATCAAGCCAACCGGGCGCCATATCAAAAGCACGTGGGTTTGTTACGGCCTTTGCCTATCCGGGATGGTCCATGGGAGTGTGTCTCCATGGATTTTATTACAAGCCTTCCGGAGTCACGAGGAAGTGACGCCATCTTTGTGGTGGTGGATAGCTTTTGTAAGTTGGCAAGGATGGAGCCAACAAAAGGAATGGTGACCGCTTTTGACAAGGTGGTGCTCCTTTTTCAGTGTTTGGTGCCGGCACAATGGGTTGCCGAAGACCAAAGTGATCAAAGTGATTATTTGGGTTTGGCGGTTGGTAGCCATAATGCATTGAGGCATGGTGCTATGAGTCAATCGCCGCCCTAGGTGGCTTATGTGTGAAGCCACTTATGCCTAACAACCTAGCTTTTGAATGGATTGCAATCGGAGATGGAACAAAGCCAAGGTGCAAAAGACTTGGTAGCCATGAGATAGCAACTTATTGAAAAGGACCAAGAAAACCTAGACAAGGCCCGAAGAGATATGTGAAACAAGTTAACAAAGGGCGGCGCCATGAGGAGTATGAGGAGGGCTAAAAGGTGTAGAAGAATGTGAAAAATCTCACCTTACCGGATGGCTTGACTCCCATATCTATGGCAAAGTATGTGAGTCCATTTGTCATTGCAAAACGGTTGTTTGAGGATGTGTATAAGTTGGACTTACCACGGGGAGACCATGATTCATCCCACCTTCCATGTGTCATTACTCAAACCATATCACAAAGATAAGGTGAGGCCGAAACGCAAGCAAGTGTTGCGGCCTCCACCCGAACTACTTGGTGATCACTTGGATGAATTGCCGGATCACCAAGAAAAAGGGCAAAGAATACTTGGTGAAGAGGCGGGGGGTACCATGAGAAGGAAGCAACATGGGTTGAGGCCAAGTCCATGGCCAATGTAAAGGAGATGGTGGAAAGGTATAAAAGCCAACGGAGATCCAAGACACCGAGAAAGCATTGATGAGGACATCAACCTTTGAAGTGGGGGTGAATCACCACACTTGTGTACACTTGGCCTAAGTTTTGTCTAGCATTTGGTGCAAATGGTGCAAATGACACATGTTGTAATACTTGGTTGACAATTAAGTTGCTGGCAAGTTCCTTCATTGCATGTTGGAAGTGAGATGAGTCCTAATCTCATTTTGGATTGCTAGGTTGGTTAGAAGAGGTTGAAGGATACGCGAAGCCAATACTTGGAATCTTTGCAAAACAGGGGACCTTGGCTTGGGAGTTGTGAGTGGGTGAACCCCACGACTCTTAAGCTTAGGACTTGCTCGGGCGGGAGCAAGGTAGTGGCACGGGCTCATAAAAGTGCCCTTTGCGGGTTGACCATCGTCAACGCATGGTTTGATCACCCATGTCTCGGTAGAGTGAAGCAAAGGCTAGGTCGGGCGGGACTTAGCATTACCCCTAGGCGAGCAAAGTTCACCACTTGAGAGCCTAAGTGTTTGAAAAGAGGGCTTGGTGTTGCGACCAAGAAAGTGTTGGTTAGCCTTGAATTCAATCCTAAGTCATGTGAGTATGATGGGCTAGTTGAGCCTAACTTGGGGCCATTGGGGGCATTCAAGTGAGTCTCAAAGTGGATAGGTCTAGTTTATGTGGGTCCTTCCAAGGAAAGTCCTTGGGTAGAAAGGACCTTAGACCTATCGGGTGCCACCTTTGAGACTTAGCCATTTTTCGAGTAATAGGATGCTTGGAGCATTGCGGGGCTAGCTACCCTGGAACGCAGTGCAAGTGCCAAGGAGGCGGCTACCTCAAGAACTTGGTACTGCCGACAAGAGAGATTGTCGATGAGGGCATCGACGCTGTTTGGTGGGGGTGAGTGTCACATCCCTTTCCAAAGGATGCTCGAACACCGTGGTGAGCCGAGAGGACCCCGGGAGTGACGCCCCGGGCTTGGCAAGAGACAAGGTGAAGTGACCAAGGGGAGTCCCGAGCAAACAGCACGCAATGGCGTCGTGCTCGGGACGAACTTGGTGGCGTGTCTTACATGGTTGGAAACCTTGTTTTAGCACGCATCCATGGGTCCAAAGAACGCGCGATTTGGAGTTGTGAGTCATGAGATATGACTCTCCAAAGTTGGAGCGCGTTCCGGGACACTCCGGGACTCGGGAGTGTTGCCTTTCGGGACTCAAAATGTCGTCCTTCATGGATGGCGGCATGTTGCATGTCATTGGAAAGCTCTGGACAAGAGCTTTCCAAAATGCTAAGGCTCGTGAGGAGCAAAGCAATGCTTTGGGAGATATGGCTCTCCAAAGCATCGGGACTTCGGGACTCCGGGACTGCTGCCTCCCGGGACTCCCGAATGTTCAGAGGAGCATAGCTCCCACATGGAAGCTCCGATTGGGACAAGTGAGGAGTCTATCGACATCTACTCGAAGAGTAGATGTCGAAAATGGGCTCGCACGTCCCATTTGGATAACTGAGCTGCAAGTTAGCCCGAGAAGAAGATACGGCCCGTTTTTGAGACTAAGGCAAAAACGGGTGGTCTTCCAAAACAAAAGTGTGTCACGGAAGGCCCCTCAACACAAGAGGGGGGGGCCTACCGAAGACTCAGAGAGTACTATGAGGAGGGTGGTCTCCTCCTCACTTGCACATGGTGCCTTGAGGAGCCGGGGGCTGGCTCTAAGGGGTGAGGCTTGGGATGGGGCCTCACTCCCGCACCTTGTGGAAAATGGGGAGTGCTTTGGAGCCTCTCTAAACATGGGGTTGGGAAGTGTCCCTCTCCAAATTAGTCCCGTGATAAGTAGTGCGGTTCCCGGGAGTGACCGGGAATGGCTCAAGAAGGTGAGGCATGGAAAGGAAGCCTCACTTCTACATCTTGGGCATTGTGGGATGCTCTTGAGCATCCCGCAACATTGGGTTGGAAAGAGTCCCGCTCCAAACTAGTCCCGGGAAAACTAGTGCGGATTCGGGAGGATTTCCGGCAAAGTCCCGAATGGGGTGAGAAACAAGAGTGGAAGGGGACTAGTGGGAAGTTGGACAATGGATAAGGGCGGTTAGCTCCGGGGGTGATTAGTAGCACCCTTGGGAGCTTGAACATGTGTGGAAGGCCGCCCCGTGCCACCAAGTGGCATGCCCATGTGTTTTGTGGGAGTTCCGGTTTATGAGTACCGGATAATGAGTTATGGAGTCAAGGTGGGTTGGACACCTTGACTTAGAATGGTGCTAACATTGTGTGTGTGGGGCACATGCAAGTGTTAGCAAAGTTGTGGCCGGTTGCTACCAACTAAGTGAGCCGGGATTCCGCTACCAAGTAAGGCTCACTAAGAAAAAAATGTGTTGGAGTAATTAGGGTCGCGACATCCACTATATCTGGGATACTCCAAATCCCGGCTTCAATGAGGGAATGTTTGGATTTGCTTATACCATTAATGATGCTTGTTTGCAGAACATAAGATTGATGAGAGAGATGACAGAAACCTTTGCAAAAAATTTCTTAAAACTATGTGGGGTGGGTGAGATGTGGAGGGGCGGGTTACGGGGGGGAGGGGCGGGTAACATGGGAAGGTAGGGCGGGTACCGGGTGTGAGCCTAAATCCCGGTGACCCGGTTTTTAAGCCACAAGTTTGGCCGTGGGGGTGGGTGCAAGTAAAACGACCTTCCAAGCAATGGACATCAAACTTCATACATACATGCAATTTCTAGTTTAGATTCACAAGGAGACACAACCATTCACTCAAGTCTCCATTTAATGCAAAACAAGTAGCTCCAGCAGTGAATTGAGTCCGCCAAGCCTCCCTAAGAGGTTCAAATAACCCTCATTTGACCACCCAGGGCCTAGGGCTCAATTATGGGCACAAAATGACCAAAAGGAACACTTAAGGCCTCTAAAACACATATGGACTAAGAGGTCCAGCACACAATTTAGGGCTGAAAAGGGGTTGCAAATCACATCAAAGCACCTTCTACCTCAAGCCTAAGCACCCAATCAACATATGAGTACTAACAATCAACTAAACATGCAATTCTCCACCACTACACAATTTTAGGGTTAATTGGAGAATTTCGGGCAGCGCTTCAGCGGTTCCCACACGAATTCAAATCGTGACACAAGACAATCAAACCAAAGATACACAAGAAAGAAAATACACATTCATACATGAAACTATAACACAACATCACCAAATCAAGCTGCAACCCAAACATGTTTTTGGGCAACAAATTGCCATTTTCCAAAGCATTCATGCATCTAACCCCACTAGGGTCGTTGCACACACAATCTAGCTACTCAAGAGTGTCACAATCACATCAAAGGAGGATGAAATGGGGCTTCCCTCAATCTGCCGCCACCAGTAAGGTCCCTTCGGTAGAACGACGATTTCTCCCTCGTCCTTGCTCCAATGGGGGCGAGCTTGGTCCCGTTAGAAAGAAAACTCGACAATGCTCCTGGATCTCTAAGGCACGCCCCCCAATTCCTTGCCATTCGTGAGATCTCGTCGTTCAAAGCCAGCCCCCCAACTCTGCCGTCACCAGTAAGGGTACTTTGGTAGAATTGCGATTTCTCCCTCGTCCTTGCTCCAATGAAGGCAAGCTTGGTCTTGTTAGAAAGAAAACTCGACAACGCTCCTAGATCTCTAAGGCACGCCTCCCAATTCTTCGTCAATCGTGAGATCTTGTCCTTCAAAGTTGGCCCCCCAACTCTGCCGTCACCAGTAAGGGTACTTTGGTAGAAACACGATTTCTTCCTCGTCCTTGCTCCAATGAGGGCAAGCTTGGTCTTGTTGGAAAGAAAACTCGACAACGCTCCTAGATCTCTAAGGCAAGCCTCCTAATTCTTTGTCAATCGTGAGATCTCGTACTTCAAAGTCGGCAGCCACTCCCAAATTGAAAACTCCAACCCTTCTATCTTCTCCTCCAACCTACCCACACTCACACCCACATGCAACGAATTCACACATCTTACTTGCAAGTTTTGTTTGTGTTAGACCACCCAACTCTATTTTGCATAGCTACAACCTAAGAAAACTTTCACACACACACACACCCTCTTTTCCCACACATGGGAGAGAGAGAGAGACACACACTCTCTCCAACCCTAGCCCAACGGTAGGGAGAAAACCAACTCCACTACATCCATCCAACATTTCATCCACCGGTCTTCTAACCCCTTTTCCACTTTCTAACTTTTTAGAACTAAAACCATTGAGGATTTTGATTCTAACAAGTCCGGATTAGCGAGATAGGACTCCAAGACTTTCTACTATATGCCGAGGTTTGAAACTAAAAAGGCAAAACATAAGAACAAGCATTATATAGCGCGCGTAAATAATCAAAACCTTGCGAGAAGGGTTTTCCCGCCGAGGTGAACCATCTCAAGGGTTCACACCGGGGGGGTAGGGTGGGTACCGGGGGGGAAGCGCGGGTATCGAGGGGGTAAGGCGGGTAACGGGAGGGGGGTAGGGCGGGTAACGGGGGGGGGATAGGGTGAGTAACGGGGGGGGGGATAGGGTGAGTAACGGGGGGGAGGGGGGTAGGGCAGGTAACGGGAGGGGGGTAGGGCGGGTAACGTGGGGGAGGGGAGTAGGGCGGGTGACGGGAGCGGGTAAGGCGGGTACTGAGGGGAGTAGGGCGGGTACCGGGGGGGTAGGGCGGATACCGGGGGGTAGGGCAGGTACGGGGGGATAGGGCGGGTACCGGGGGGGAAGGGCGGGTATCGGGGGGGTAGGGCGGGTAACGGGAGCGGGTTAGGGCGGGTAACAGGGGGGGTGTCGCAACCCTTGCTAGCTCACCTTAGCTTACACCAACTTTTTCCCAACTCTAGCAAGTGTCACGAGCGCTAACTCTGCACATCCCCCACATGCACAAAGTTAGCTCTCCATACCAACCACCAAGCTCACCGCTTGGTTATCAATCCCTCCTACTCATGCAACCGGGACTCAACCCCTTCGTAGGTAGCCAATGGTTAGGTGCGGACTTCCACTTATGTCCAAGGCCCAACTTGGTGGCACTCCCATACCACGCGGCCTAACCGCACTTGGTGGTGTCTCCTCACCACCGCCCATGACCACCATGGTGACCCCAAGGCCACCAAGTAATCACAACGCCGGCAAAGTGAGACACCACCCCACATCGGTAGCACTCATGGTCCTCATTTTGCCTATATGAGTCCCGTGGTGAAGCCCCAACACTAGCTCCCCCACCGGGACTCACCTTGTCCTTATGAGCCACCGTGGTGAAGCCCCAACACTAGCTCCACCCACCGTGCCTCATTTTGCACTTTGAGTCCCCATGGTGGAGCCCCAACACTAGCTCCACCCATTGGGACTCACCTTGGCTTGGGAGTCCCCATGGTGAGGCCCCAACACTAGCCACACCACTCGGGACTCCCACCTTGGTCACCACCAAGGCACCATGGGAGTGGGGAGGAGACCAGCCCTCCCCATAGTATACTCTGTGGGATTCGGCAGCCCCCTGGTCCTAGGTGAAGGGCTGGACCCTCACACCTCTTAGTTTTGGAAGACCACCCAATCTCCCAATGCCTTAGCCGCTGGAAGGCCCGGAGACTTCCCGAACCTTCCAGGGCTCGTATCTACCTCGTCCCGCATCCAAACGCGACGAGCGACCACTCTATCGACATCTACTCGTCAAGCAGATGCCGATAAACACCTTACTTGCCTCATTCCGACAAGTATTGAGGGAGTTATGCCCCTCTGAAGATTCGGGAGTCCCGGGCCAGCTTCCCAGTCCAGCACTGTCCCTGGACAGCACTCCCTTTAGTCCCACAATCTTCCAACTCCCATAACTTTTAGCTCACACCTCCAACTGAGGTGCTCCTTAGCATCCCGGAATCGTGGCAACATGAGCTTCCATAATCTCATGTCCATTCCCTCGTGGCTCCTAGTCTCCGTGGGTGAGAGGCGTCTCCAACGCCCGGGGTCCTCTCCCACACTAGGCCCACTTAGGTTCCCTTCACCTTGGCACCCCAAGGCCCGGGCGTCACTCCGGTGTCCCCCTTGGGCCCTTGGTGTTGCGGGCACTCCTCAAGGAGAGGTGCGCGACACTCACCCCCACCTAATGGAGTCGATGCCCTCATCGACTATACTTGTAGTCGGTCACACCAACTCTTGGGTTGCCATCCCCATTGGTGCAAAGATTGTGTTTCACCAGTGGCGCGACCCCACAATGCACTCTCAAACTTTGGCAAAGTCTCAAAGGTGTCGTCACTAGGTGGTCCGTTTAGAACCCCGGGACTTCTTCCAAGGCAACTAAACTACTCTAGACCCACCTACTTTGAGACCCTCTTGGATTGCCCTTACCTTGGCTCTCCAAGTTAGGCTCCACTAGCCTAACACTTCTTCCTTGACTACTAGGCTGGACCTCAATGCTTCCACCAAGTTGTCTTGGTTGCAAACCCAAGATGGCTTTTACACCACGACTCGATCGCACGGGGGGTAATGCCAAGTTCCGCCCAACTCGGATCCCACTATCTCTTTCGAGGCATGGGTTCATGACTCCCATGCACTAGCTTGCACTAGTTTGTGGGAGTGGCGCTTTTATGAGCACGCGCCATTACCTTGTCCCCGCCCGGACAAGCCCAAGGCCAAGGGACTTCATGGTTTTATCCACTCTTTCTCCTAGCCTTGGTCCCCATTACTCGGCCTTCCCAACTCGGTTTCACATCTCTTTTCCCCCTCTTCCACCAACTTAGCACAAGTACAAGACTAGGACTCCATCTCATACTCTTCTCTTTGCACACACCAAAGCCAAACTTTATTGCCAAATCCAAAGAACGAGTACAAGTGTTGTGGATCTACGCCCAAGCTACAAGTCATCCTCCCCCACTACGGAGCTTGATGTCCTCATCAATGCCTACGTTGCTTCTTGTTGGAGCTCCTATTCTTCTCAAAGTTCTCCACCACCTCCTTAGCATTCACCATGTCCTTTGCCGCCACCCACGTTGCTTCTTTCTCGTGGTATCCTCGCCACTTCACAAGGTATTCCTTGCTCTTGTTTTTGAGGTTCCTACTCTTGAGGATGGCCTCTACCTCATATTCCAAATGTTGTCCAACCAACTCACGGTGGTGGCGAATCACTTGCTTGCGATCCGGCCACAAGGTATCCTCCTTGAATGGCTTTAACAATGAAACATGGAATGTTGGATGCACTTTGATCTCGGGTGGTAGCTCCAACTTATACACATCTTTGAACACCCGTTCCACAATGGGAAACGGACCCGCAAACTTGGACATGAACTTTGGAGTGAGGCCTTCGGGCATGGTGAAGTTCTTCACATTCAACAACACCTTTGTCCCACCTCATACTCCACTTCACGTCTTCCGGCATTGACTTGCTTCTCATAGCGCCTTCTTGCCTTCTCCAACAACAACTTGGTTTTTTCAACATATGTTCCCGCTTCTTGGCCAAGTCTTCACCATCTTGGTTGAACTCGGTGTTGAATGTGCCCCCTCGAGAGCTAAGTCGGCAGGTTGGAGTGGCTCCACTCCATAGGCCACTTTGAAAGGTGACTCCTTAGTCGCCGAGTGTGTGGCCGCATTGTAACCGAACTCCGCCAACCCCACATAGTCTACCCAATCACGTTGGTCCGCACTCACAAAGTTCCTCAAGTATTGGTTCAAGACCCCATTCACCCTTTCAGTTTGCCCATCTGTTTGGGGATGAAAGGCAGTGCTAAATGTCAACTTGGTTCCCACCTTCCTAAAGAAGTGTCTCCAAAATGCACTTGTGAACTTTGGGTCTCGATCTGACACAATCACTCTTGGCAACCCGTGATGCTTCCACCATGCATCGAGAAAGATCTTGGCGGTCTCATGCGCAGTTGCAGTTCCTCTAGTTGGCACCATATGAGCCAACTTGCTAAACCGATCCACCATCACTAAGATGGCATCATACCCTTGCGACTCGGGAAGGCTTGGGATGAAGTCCATAGACACACTATGCCAAGGACCCGGCGGAATTGTCGCGCACCTCTCCTTGAGGAGTGCCCGCAACACCAAGGGCCCAAGGGGGACACCGGAGTGACGCCCGGGCCTTGGGGTGCCAAGGTGAAGGGAACCTAAGTGGGCCTAGTGTGGGAGAGGACCCCGGGCGTTGGAGACGCCTCTCACCCACGGAGACTAGGAGCCACGACGGAATGGACATGAGATTATGGAAGCTCATGTTGCCACGATTCCGGGATGCTAAGGAGCACCTCAGTTGGAGGTGTGAGCTAAAAGTTATGGGAGTTGGAAGATTGTGGGACTAAAGGGAGTGCTGTCCAGGGACAGTGCTGGACTGGGAAGCTGGCCCGGGACTCCCGAATCTTCAGAGGGGCATAACTCCCTCAATACTTGTCGGAATGAGGCAAGTAAGGTGTCTATCGGCATCTACTTGACGAGTAGATGTCGATAGAGTGGTCGCTCGTCGCGTTTGGATGCGGGACGAGGTAGATACGAGCCCTGGAAGGTTCGGGAAGTCTCCCGGGCCTTCCAGCGGCTAAGGCATTGGGAGATTGGGTGGTCTTCCAAAACTAAGAGGTGTGAGGGTCCAGCCCTTCACCTAGGACCAGGGGCTGCCGAATCCCACAGAGTATACTATGGGGAGGGCTGGTCTCCTCCCCACTCCCATGGTGCCTTGGTGGTGACCAAGGTGGGAGTCCCGAGTGGTGTGGCTAGTGTTGGGGCCTCACCATGGGGACTCCCAAGCCAAGGTGAGTCCCAATGGGTGGAGCTAGTGTTGGGGCTCCACCATGGGGACTCAAAGTGCAAAATGAGGCACGGTGGGTGGAGCTAGTGTTGGGGCTTCACCACGGTGGCTCATAAGGACAAGGTGAGTCCCGGTGGGGAGCTAGTGTTGGGGCTTCACCACGGGGACTCATATAGGCAAAATGAGGACCATGAGTGCTACCGATGTGGGGTGGTGTCTCACCGCCGGCGTTGTGATTACTTGGTGGCCTTGGGGTCACCATGGTGGTCATGGGCGGTGGTGAGGAGACACCACCAAGTGCGGTTAGGCCGCGTGGTATGGGAGTGCCACCAAGTTGGGCCTTGGACATAAGTGGAAGTCCGCACCTAACCATTGGCTACCTACGAAGGGGTTGAGTCCCGGTTGCATGAGTAAGAGGGATTGATAACCAAGCGGTGAGCTTGGTGGTTGGTATGGAGAGCTAACTTTGTGCATGTGGGGATGTGCGAGTTAGCGCTCGTGACACTTGCTAGAGTTGGGAAAAAGTTGGTGTAAGCCAAGGTGAGCTAGCAAGGGTTGCGACACTTGCATCGAGCAGCTTTTAGTACCCAAGTGCAAAGTTGTGAGGGAGCAATGGGCAAGAAGAAGACCATTGAGGGTGATGAGCCCGGAGCTTCCAAGCGGCCACGCACGAGGGGGAACAAAGACCCCGATCCTACAAGTGAGGCTCATTCTCATGACTCCAATGAGCAAGCTGCCACTAGTGAGGGCAATGAGCAAATGGAATTGTCACTTCAAGAGGAGCCCTTGGGTGAAGAGGAGCGCTCTAGGTCGAGACGCCTAGAGTCTTCCCAAGGGGTGGAAAAACAAGATCCTCAATTGGCTTTCCAAATGAGAATGCTTGAGTTCATGGACTCCGTGAATCAAGAGCTCAAGCGTGGGAAGGAAGAAAGGGATCGCCAAGAGAGGTTGATTGAACACCTCATGATGCAAGGGTCCCGACCTTCATCTTCCACCAAAAAGTTGGCTAAGGTAAACATGCCAAGCACCTTCTCGGGACTTGGTAAGGCAAGGAAGGTGAAGGAATTCCTTCTTGAGATGGATAACTACTATGATGTCCAAAAGCCGGATGAGGAGGACAAGGTTTCCATTGCGGTGACATTTCTCAAGGATCATGCTCTTCAATGGTGGACAAGCAAAAAGGAGCAAGAGCCGGAGTTGGTGGCAAACTTGACTTGGGGTGGCTTCAAAGACTTGTTGAGTGAACGCTTCACACCGTAGTATCGGGAGTTGAGGGAAGGCATGAACTTGGTGCAAATGAGGCACACCGGGTCTCTCAAGGCCTATGTGCGTGACTTCAATGCCCAAATGAATGCCACACCCAAGATGGATGAGTTCTCTAAGAAGTGCATCTTTTTGGGTGGGCTTCAAAAGTGGGTGGTGGATGCCTTGTTCAAGTTCCCAAAACTTCCTGAGGATGTGGCGGGCATCATCAAGATTGTTGAAAGGATTGAGGTGATGGACCCGAGAGGAAGTCAAGTGGCCCCTCTCAACAAAGCGGATCAAATAGGAATGCGGCTCGAGGCAAAGAGCGCAAGAAGTTTGGCTTTGGCAACAAACACAAGGGACAAGTGGATGGTGGAGCCTCTAACAAAAAGGAACACCAAGGGGGAAAGCCATCTAAAGGGGGAGACAAAGGTGATGACACCAAGGCCAAGAGGTGCCATGGTTGTGGCAAGATTGGCCACTTCATTGCGGAGTGCCCCGACAAGAAGGTGAGTACCATTGCAAGTCTTGCTTGTGTTGAAGACCGCATACTAGAAGGAGGTTTTGTGGCCAAGGCAAGTAGCCTCAAGCCAAGGCCGGGCCTCTTGTTTCTTGAGGCCCAAGTGAAGGACAAAGATGTCTCATGTTTGGTTGATACAGGGCAACGCACTCCTTCATGAGTCCCAAACTAGCAAGGGAGTTGGGCTTGCCACCGCAAAAAGGCAAGCAAGCCCATCAATGTGCGTTTTGCAAAGGGCGAACCGCACAAGACGGAGGAAGTGGCGTTGCAAGTGACCTTGAAGTGTGGGACATTGGAGTTTGTTGAGAATTTCACATTATGTGAGATGGATGAGGTAGACCTCATCTTAGGGGATACCTTCTTTGAGGCGCACACAATGGATGTGAGGCGCAAGCCAAAGACGGTTAGTGGTGCGCCGTGATGGCAAGGAGTTAGTGTTGAAGTTAACTCGTGGCCCTTCAATAGCGGGGGCAAATTAAACTTGGTCTCTTTAGACCAAATGTTGGAACATCAATTTGTGGTGATGGCTCGTGAAGAGCAACTTGGGCATGAGGGGAAGGGGGTGCAACAACCACTTCCCAAAGTAATTCAAGAGGTGTTGGCCAAGTACAAGGATGTGCTTACCAATGAGTTACCCAAAGAGCTACCCCCAAGAAGAGAAGTGGATCACAAGATCGAGGTGCTACCGGAGCCGAGCCACCTTCTAAGGCACCTTATCGGTTAAACCAAAAAGAGTTGATGGAGCTAAAGAAGCAACTAAACGACTTGTTGGAAAGGGGTTATGTGAGACCAAGCAAGTCACCATATGGTGCACCGGTCCTCTTTGTGGACAAGAAGGATGGCAAGCTTAGGATGTGCATTGATTATAGGGCCTTGAATAAGGTGACCATCAAGAACAACTACCCTTTGCCTCGAATTGATGATCTCTTTGATAGATTGGCGGGAGCTAAGTACTTTAGTCGCATAGACTTGAAGTCGGGTTACTACCAAATCCGCATTGCGGATGCGGATGTAGAAAAGACCGCGTGCCGCACAAGGTATGGGTCTTATGAGTTCCTTGTGATGCCCTTTGGGTTGTGCAATGCACCCTCAACATTCACAACCCTTATGAACACCATCTTTCGAGAGGAAATGGATGACTTTGTGATTGTCTACATCGATGACATCTTGGTGTTTTCCAAGACGGCCGAGGAACATGCAAGGCACCTTGAGGCAAGACTCATGAAGCTTAGAGACAACAAGCTTTATGCTAATGGGGAAAAGAGTGAGTTTGCACAACTTGAGATGGAGTTCTTGGGCCATGTGGTTACCGGAGATGGAATCAAGCCGGACATGAAGAAGGTGAAGGCAATTCAAGAGTGGAAGCGGCCTTCTACACAAAAGGACTTAGGTCATTCCTTGGCCTAGCAAACTACTATCGCCGCTTCATACGCAACTTCTCTAAGATTGCCAAGCCTTTGTCCGACTTGTTGAAAAAGGGGTGAACCAAGTATGGGATGAATTTTGCTACCAAGCCTTTGAGGAACTCAAGAACAAGTTGTCATCTCCACCAGTGTTGAAGTTCCCCGAGTTTGATAAGCCCTTTGAGGTCCACACAGATGCAAGTGACTTTGCCATTGGAGGCGTCTTGATGCAAGATGGTAGGCCAATTGCCTATGAGAGCAAGAAGTTGGATGGGTGTCAAAGGAGATGGCCAACTCACGAGAAGGAGCTCTTTGCGGTGGTGCATTGTTTGAAGACATGGCAACATTACTTGGGGTTGCACAAGACTAAGGTCTACACCGATAATGTGTCTTTGAAGTATTTTGAGACACAAGCACAAATGAGTGCCAAACAATTGAGGTGGCATGATACCTTGGCGCTCATGAATGTGGACTTGATCCACAAACCGGGCCGTGACAATGTGGTGCCGGATGCGCTAAGTAGAAAGGAAGAGTTTCATGCCATGAGCACCACCCAAGTCTTGCGGCTCATGTATAAGGGTGAAGGCAATTGGGAACGGCGGATAAGAGAGGGGTACATGAAGGACCCCGAGGCACAACAAATGCTTGGTGATCTTAGGAAGGGCAAGAAGCTCAAGGAGATCAAGTTGGTGAATGGATTGCTCAAGTATAAGCAAAGTAGGGTGTATGTTCCTCAAGGCAAGCTTAGATTGTTGGTTTTGAAGGAGGAACATGATAGTCCCATAGCCGGCCATAGGGGAGAAAAGGCTACCATTGCAACGGTGTCAAGGAGGTACTATTGGCCGGGGATGAAAGATGACATAACCCACTTTGTGAAGACTTGTGTGAAGTGCCAACTTAACCGGCTTCATATCAAAAGCAAGCGGGCTTGTTGCAACCATTGCCAATTCCGCCGGTCCTTGGCATAGTGTGTCTATGGACTTCATCACAAGCCTTCCCGAGTCGCAAGGGTATGATGCCATCTTAGTGATGGTGGATCGGTTTAGCAAGTTGGCTCATATGGTGCCAACTAGAGGAATCGCAATCGCGCTTGAGACCGCCAAGATCTTTCTCGATGCATGGTGAAAGCATCACGGGTTGCCAAGAGTGATTGTGTCGATCGAGACCCAAAGTTCACAAGTGCATTTTGGAGACACTTCTTTAGGAAGGTGGGAACCAAGTTGACATTTAGCACTCGCCTTTCATCCCCAAACAGATGGGCAAACCGAAAGGGTGAATGGGGTCTTGAACCAATACTTGAGGAACTTTGTGAGTGCGGACCAACGTGATTGGGTAGACTATGTGGGGTTGGCGGAGTTCGATTACAATGCGGCCACACACTCGGCGACTAAGGAGTCACCTTTCAAAGTGGCCTATGGAGTGGAGCCACTCCAACCCGCCGACTTAGCTCTCGAGGGGGCATTCAACACCGAGTTCAACCAAGATGGTGAAGACTTGGCCAAGAAGCGGGAACATATGTTGGAAAAAACCAAGTTGTTGTTGGAGAAGGCAAGAAGGCGCTATGAGAAGCAAGTCAATGCCGGAAGACGTGAAGTGGAGTATGAGGTGGGACAAAAGTGTTGTTGAATGTGAAGAACTTCACCATGCCCGAAGGCCTCACTCCAAAGTTCATGTCCAAGTTTGCGGGTCCGTTTCCCATTGTGGAACGGGTGTTCAAAGATGTGTATAAGTTGGAGCTACCACCCGAGATCAAAGTGCATCCAACATTCCATGTTTCATTGTTAAAGCCATTCAAGGAGGATACCTTGTGGCCGGATCGCAAGCAAGTGATTCGGCCACCACCAGAGTTGGTTGGACAACATTTGGAATATGAGGTAGAGGCCATCCTCAAGAGTAGGAACCTCAAAAACAAGAGCAAGGAATACCTTGTGAAGTGGCGAGGATACCACGAGAAAGAAGCAACGTGGGTGGCGGCAAAGGACATGGTGAATGCTAAGGAGGTGGTGGAGAACTTTGAGAAGAATAGGAGCTCCAACAAGAAGCAACGTAGGCATTGATGAGGACATCAAGCTCCGTAGTGGGGAGGATGACTTGTAGCTTGGGCGTAGATCCACAACACTTGTACTGTTCTTTGGATTTGGCAATAAAGTTTGGCTTTGGTGTGTGCAAAGAGAAGAGTATGAGATGGAGTCCTAGTCTTGTACTTGTGCTAAGTTGGTGGAAGAGGGGAAAAGAGATGTGAAACCGAGTTGGGAAGGCCGAGTAATGGGGACCAAGGCTAGGAGAAAGAGTGGATAAAACCATGAAGTCCCTTGGCCTTGGGCTTGTCCGGGCGGGGACAAGGTAATGGCGCGTGCTCATCAAAAAAGCGCCACTCCCACAAACTAGTGCAAGCTAGTGCATGGGAGTCATGAACCCATGCCTCGAAAGAGATAGTGGGATCCGAGTTGGGCGGAACTTGGCATTACCCCGTGCGATCGAGTCGTGGTGTAAAAGCCATCTTGGGTTTGCAACCAAGACAACTTGGTGGAAGCATTGAGGTCCACCCTAGTAGTCAAGGAAGAAGTGTTAGGCTAGTGGAGCCTAACTTGGAGAGCCAAGGTAAGGGCAATCCAAGAGGGTCTCAAAGTAGGTGGGTCTAGAGTAGTTTAGTTGCCTTGGAAGAAGTCCAGGGTTCTAAACGGACCACCTAGTGACGACACCTTTGAGACTTTGCCAAAGTTTGAGAGTGCATTGTGGGGTCGCGCCCGGTGAAACACAATGTCGCACCAATGGGGATGGCAACCCAAGAGTTGGTGTGACCGACTACAAGTATAGTCGATGAGGGCATCGACTCCATTAGGTGGGGGTGAGTGTCGCGCACCTCTCCTTGAGGAGTGCCCGCAACACCAAGGGCCCAAGGGGGACACCGGAGTGACGCCCGGGCCTTGGGGTGCCAAGGTGAAGGGAACCTAAGTGGGCCTAGTGTGGGAGAGGACCCCGGGCGTTGGAGACGCCTCTCACCCACGGAGACTAGGAGCCACGACGGAATGGACATGAGATTATGGAAGCTCATGTTGCCACGATTCCGGGATGCTAAGGAGCACCTCATTTGGAGGTGTGAGCTAAAAGTTATGGGAGTTGGAAGATTGTGGGACTAAAGGGAGTGCTGTCCAGGGACAGTGCTGGACTGGGAAGCTGGCCCGGGACTCCCGAATCTTCAGAGGGGCATAACTCCCTCAATACTTGTAGGAATGAGGCAAGTAAGGTGTCTATCGGCATCTACTTGACGAGTAAATGTCGATAGAGTGGTCGCTCGTCGCGTTTGGATGCGGGACGAGGTAGATACGAGCCCTGGAAGGTTCGGGAAGTCTCCGGGCCTTCCAGCGGCTAAGGCATTGGGAGATTGGGTGGTCTTCCAAAACTAAGAGGTGTGAGGGTCCAGCCCTTCACCTAGGACCAGGGGCTGCCGAATCCCACAGAGTATACTATGGGGAGGGCTGGTCTCCTCCCCACTCCCATGGTGCCTTGGTGGTGACCAAGGTGGGAGTCCCGAGTGGTGTGGCTAGTGTTGGGGCCTCACCATGGGGACTCCCAAGCCAAGGTGAGTCCCAATGGGTGGAGCTAGTGTTGGGGCTCCACCATGGGGACTCAAAGTGCAAAATGAGGCACGGTGGGTGGAGCTAGTGTTGGGGCTTCACCACGGTGGCTCATAAGACAAGGTGAGTCCCGGTGGGGAGCTAGTGTTGGGGCTTCACCACGGGGACTCATATAGGCAAAATGAGGACCATGAGTGCTACCGATGTGGGGTGGTGTCTCACTGCCGGCGTTGTGATTACTTGGTGGCCTTGGGGTCACCATGGTGGTCATGGGCGGTGGTGAGGAGACACCACCAAGTGCGGTTAGGCCGCGTGGTATGGGAGTGCCACCAAGTTGGGCCTTGGACATAAGTGGAAGTCCGCACCTAACCATTGGCTACCTACGAAGGGGTTGAGTCCCGGTTGCATGAGTAGGAGGGATTGATAACCAAGCGGTGAGCTTGGTGGTTGGTATGGAGAGCTAACTTTGTGCATGTGGGGGATGTGCAGAGTTAGCGCTCGTGACACTTGCTAGAGTTGGGAAAAAGTTGGTGTAAGCCAAGGTGAGCTAGCAAGGGTTGCGACAGTTCGGAACTCCTTGAGGCACTGGTTGATACCGGTTGCGTGCCTCCTGAGCAACTCCAGGGATTGGGGAGACTCGCTAATCCCAATCCGGGCATCGTAGAAGGTGGCCTTTGTTTGGGCCTCAGCATCCGGTTGCAGCACCTTCAGGATGGAGTGCAACACCGTCCTATCAATATTCTGCAACCTCCGGAGTGCAGCCTCCTGCTCCTGTACGACCCTCCTGAGGGCTTCCACCTCCGGATGCGCCTCCGTGTCCGAGGGGTCCAGTTCACATTGGACTCCCACGGATGCCTTCTCCTTCGGCCGGGCCTTCAAAGACTACCCACCTTCTCCCTCCTTAGCCGGGCTGTCTCTCGCTGCATCTCCTCGGCTAACTCCGGATACCTCTCTACGTTGGGGGTCTGGAAAACCCGCTCGAGTCGCGCCAGGGAGGTGAACAACTGTTCATTCTCCCGATCTACATCCTCCATGGCTAACCGAATGGGGTGGAGGATACCCTCTGTCGCAACCCTAATTACTCCAACACACTTTTTTGCTTAGTGAGCCTTACTTGGTAGCGGAATCCCGGCTCACTTAGTTGGTAGCAACCGGCCACGACTTTGCTAATACTTGCATGTGCCCCACACACACAATGTTAGCACCATTCTAAGTCAAGGTGTCCAACCCACCTTGACTCCATAACTCATTATCCGGTACTCATTACCCGGAACTCCCACCAACACATGGGTATGCCAACCCGGAACTCCCACCAACACATGGGCATGCCACTTGGTGGCACGGGGCGGCCTTCCACAAATGTCCAAGCTCCCAAGGGTGCTACTAATCACCCCCGGAGCTAACCGCCCTTATCCATTTTCCAACTTCCCACTAGTCCCCTTCCACTCTTGTTTCTCACCCCATTCGGGACTTTGCCGGAAATCCTCCCGGAATGCGGCACTAGTTTTCCCGGGGACTAGTTTGGAGCGGGACTCTTTCCAACCCAATGTTGCGGGATGCTCAAGAGCATCCCACAATGCCCAAGATGTAGGAGTGAGGCTTCCTTTCCATGCCTCACCTTTTTGAGCCATTCCCGGTCACTCCCGGGAACCGGCACTACTTATCACGGGGACTAACTTGGAGAGGGACACTTCCCTACCCCATGTTTAGAGAGGCTCCAAAGCACTCTCTACTTTCCACAAGGTGCGGGAGTGAGGCCCCATCCCAAGCCTCACCCCTTGGAGCCACCCCGGCTCCTCAAGGCACCATGTGCAAGTGAGGAGGGAGACCACCCCTCCTCATAGTACTCTCTGGAGTCTTCGGTAGGCCCCCCCCTCTTGTGTTGAGGGGCCTTCCATGACACACTTTTGTTTTGGAAGACCACCCGTTTTTGCCTTAGTCTCAAAAACGGGCCGTATCTTCTTCTCGGGCTAACTTGCAGCTCAGTTATCCAAATGGGACGTGCGAGCCCATTTTCGACATCTACCCTTTGAGTAGATGTCGATAGACTCCTCACTTGTCCCAGTTGAAGCTTCTATGTGGGAGCTATGCTCCTCTGAACATTCGGGAGTCCCGGGAGGCAGCAGTCCCGGAGTCCCGAAGTCCCGATGCTTTGGAGAGCCATATCTCCCAAAGCATTGCTTTGCTCCTCACAAGCCTTAGCATTTTGGAAAGCTCTTGTCTAGAGCTTTCCATAGACATGCAACATGCCGCCATCCAAGAAGGACGACATTTTGAGTCCCGAAAGGCAACACTCCCGAGTCCCGGAGTGTCCTGGAACGCGCTCCAACTTTGGAGAGTCATATCTCATGACTTACAACTCCAAATCGCGAGTTCTTTGGACCCGTGGGTGCGTGCTCAAACAAGGTTTCCAACCATGTAAGGCACACCACCCAATTCGTCCCAAGCACGACGCCATTGCGTGCTGTTTGCTCGGGACTCCCCTTGGTCACTTCACCTTGTCTCTTGCCAAGCCCGGGACGTCACTCCCGGGGTCCTCTCGGCTCACCACGGTGTTCGGGAATCCTTTGGAAAGGGATGTAACACCCTCGCTGGGTATCCGGTAGTAAGGACGGGGGAGCACTGGGGTAGTGTTTCCCGTCCCGGGGGTCGCAACTCCCCGTGGGGGGCGACTCCGGGCCGCGATCTTTGCCGGGTGGCGGGGCTGGGTCAATTCTTCCGCTCCGGTAACTCCAGCCGGGGAGGTGTGGTCCTCTCCGGAGTCTTCCTCCTCCGTGATAATCAGCCTTCTCTTCACCTTGGGCTGGCTCTCCGGGATCGGTTCTTCTACCGGAGTAGGGGCCGGATCCTGTATCGGTGCGGGGTCCGGACTTGGGGCCCGCTCCTCCTCGATGGCCCTCGGCTGAACTACCGGACTCGCTGACCTCTTCCTCTTCTTGGCCTTGCGCTTCAAGTTGGGTACCCTCCCTCCTGGGGGTCTCTCTCTCGGGTGGAGGCACCTCCGCATTGGTCCCGGGCCGCACCACCTCCTCGTCCGAGGCTCCCCGCTCTCTGGGAGGGAGTCGGACGGAGAACGTCTCCTCCCAAAGCCCGTCATGTCCTTCCTCCTCACCCCTCGGGATGGTCTTGCCTGTCGAGGTGGGGCTTCCTCTTCTTCCTCTTCCTCGTCGTCTTCGCCCCGGGTCATCCTCCTCCGCGGATCGGTCTCCACCCGCCTCGCCTATCTCCTCGGCCCTCCTCTCATGGGCTCTTGTCCTCCGGATGAGAGGGACGACCTCTTCTTCTTCCTCCTCTTCCTCCTCTCGCATTGGCATGAGCAGGGGATGGCATCGCCTTGGTGAGTCCGGTAGGATTCACCGGACTACCTTCTCCTTCTTGAGTGGCCACCCGGGATGTCTTGGTCCGGCTTGGCTGGTCCCACCGCTCCGCCTTTGTCGAGTGGCTGGTTCCGGTGACCCCTCCAGGTCAGTGGCCCGGACTTCCTCCATCTCGTCCCCGGACTCGGAAGAGGTCGAGCCCTGCGGATCCCCGGATGGGAGGTCGTGCTTCTCGTGCCAGTAGAAGATCTCCCGGTCGGTGAGGATGCCGTGCCGTCGATAGAGGTGGAAGATGTAGGGGGCCAGTGGACACCCTTTCTGATTCCCGATCTTCATCACCTCTCGCTGCACCACCTCGCTGATGATATGGTGCCACCCGACCTGCATCCGCCCATCGTAATTTGCCAGGATGGCCTTCATCAGCTTCACGGTGCAGGTGGTTGGCTTGTCCGGGCTGAGTATGGGGAGGAGAAACCGAGGAGGCGCATCACACCCGGGGTCCTTGCAATCCTCCGGTTTGAATCCATCCTTCTCTGTTGGCCCCTCGCGAACCGGTTCCTCAACCCGTCGTCTCCCTTTTTCTTGATGTAGCCGATTGGGGAATCCGGGAACTTGTAGGTTGCCCTCCAATGGCGAGGCCCCCATTTATCCGTCTTCCCCCTCGAAGTGCGTCCACGTACATCTCGGGAAGCGGTGGGTGATGGTCTCTCGATGATGGCCTCGATCCGCCAAATCCCACGGGGCATCGTGCGACCCGGGCGCACCCCATCCGGAGGAGGTCCTCCTCGCCTCCGCCTCGGTGCAAATGGAAGTTCGGGCACTGCGGCTTCACCGACTTGAGGGGATCGGCATCCCGGTCGCCATGGGACGACTTCCTCCTCTTCGGCATTGCTCGGTTCTACTCTCCTGCAACGCCCGAAATACTTTCCCCGCCTTCCCGGATCGACTCGGTAGAAACCCTACTTCCCGAAACCCTAACCTCACGTAACTTCGCTTCCAACTCTTGCGGATTGCCGAGCGCTCAAGATTGCTCGATCTCTCAAAACGCTACGGATCGGAATGGCCGAGAATGGAGGCGGCGGCTCCTAATAACAACAAACCGAGTTCTCCTTCCGAGACATCATCACCCCGCACTCGAGACGCGTACACGGGAATTACCCCGGTCATCATTGAGCCGCCGGTGGTTCTCGCTTCGGGCGCCCGCGAAGTTTTCCGCCCTTTCTCCGGTCGACCGGCGGCCCTGGCCATCAATCCGGTAGGAGAACCGCCCATCCGGGCATCTCGGGTATCACCGGATATCAATACGGGTATCCGGTAGGCTCTAAAATCCCCTAAGGTTAGCCGGAGGAATCCTAACACAAAATTACTACCTACAAACCGGTTTAAGCAGACCGATTTTTATTTCCACTTGATAAAATTACCCTTTTACTCCTAATTAATTGCTAAAAACAAAAATATTGGAGAACAGGGTTCGACAGCGCGTACAAAGCAAACTGCTCGGATTCGTGGGCGTGGTCCTGATCTAGTTCAGAAAGTGTTTGAGAAGCGAAAGGAACTACTCGGCGAAGAAGCAATGACTGAAGAAGCAAATCCCGACTGTACGGAACCTCCGAAGTAAGTTCACCTCGTGCTTTTGTGTGTATCTGAGAATAAATGTCATTAGAATTCTGGGGTTCAGTTGCGGATCAACCGATGCAGCGTTTCCTGTGTTTTCTAGCGCAATATCTGTCCGTACGATGAACTGCGTACGATACGTACAGTCTCTGCTTCCCTAAGTTTTTTGGTCAGTGTATGGGGCGGTCGACCGATGCAGAGAACAGTTAAGCAGTCCTATACATCGGTCGATCGCCCGATGTCAGACCTCCAGTTCTTTACATCGGTCGATCGCCCGATGCCACACAGGCAGTCCATGTCTATACCTAATACAGATAATGTGATATACATATTCGCAGTGGACATGGGGCGATCGACCGATGCACTGAACAGCTAACAAGTCCTATGCATCGGTCGATCGCCCGATCCAAGACAACCAAGCCTATTCATCGGTCGACCGCCCGATGACAGAGAACCAGTCAATCTACATTCAGTGATTCTGCTGTTGTCTTGTAGTAAACCTCAGTGGACATGGGGCGATCGACCGATGCACTGAACATCTATCAAGTCCTATGCATCGGTCGATCGCCCGATGCCAAAGAACCAAGCCATGTCATCGGTCGACCGCCCGATGACATACAACCAGTCTATCTATATTCAGTGATTCTTTTGTGCTCTTTTAGTAAATGTCAGCGGGCATGGGGCGGTCGACCGATGCAAAATGAATTTTCACATTAAGGAATTGAGATTCAAAAACAGGTTTTAATCCAAAAGTACGCATTCTCTAGAATCCGGATGCCGACCAGCCTGATTCATCGGTTGATCGCCCGATACAGGAAAACCTGTGTTTCTGAGTACTGAATTAATGAATTGATTAAATCCTGTTCCAAGTGTCCATCGGGCGGTCGACCGATGACTGTTTTGAATGGAGAGGTGAAATGGCTTGGAATCTGAATCGCAATTATCCACGGTGTATCGGTTGATCGCCCCATGTAAATATGCATGTCTCTCTGTTGAGATCCTAATTCTCGGCTTTGCTTTCTTCAGACTTCCATCATTTGAAGAAGCCCCGGAGGACTTGCGTCCGATGCGACTCAGTCGCTTCGTCGAATTCTGGCTTCGTGAGGAGAACCTCCTGATGCCTGATAATAGTAAAGTCCCAGCAGTATATAGTGTGCTGCCGTCAATTGGAGGCTGGGGTTTCCTATGGAAGAAGCTTCCAATTGGCAGGGCTAAAATAGTTCCAGTTATTACCAGTGCGAATGGGAAAAGCCAAACCCCGAGCACCGGCATGGAGGTATTGCACTTACAAGCAGCGAATGACAAATGGCCATTCGTTTTCGTGGTTGTTCACGAAGATGCACTCGGAGGACATCCTCCAGACCGACTATATGGACTGCGCTTCGATGTCCGAAAGTTAGATTACGCACTTTCAGACAGCTGTAAAGGAAAGGGGTTAGATGTGGACGAGGATCCGAGAATCACTCATGCCAACCTCAATCTAGGCTGGGGTATAATGCTCGAGGCCCAGCACGAATCCGCAGTTGCTGCCGAGGAGCCTCCACCGAATAATGTGACGCCTACAAAGAAACGAAAGTCGCCCGTGAAGCTGAGGACAGACAGAAGCAAGGCTCCAGCAGTGAAGAAGTCAAAAGCAGACACCAAGAAGGAACTGACGATTGAAGAGGCTGTGACTTACACTGATAAGGACAAGAAACTTCTCACAGCTGAACGAAGAGAGGAAATCAGGGTGCTCTACGACAAGGTTTTTAGCCCTCTGTATATTCATCGTCAAGCACTCGGGGCGGGGACTGGAGCATTTCAGAGGCCTCCAGGTATTGACCTGCTGGTCAATTATTCGAAGTTGCACCTTGCAGAAGGGGGGAAGATGGTCTATCGTGGGCTCGTACCGGATCGCCTTAAGCATTTAATGATGGCAATAGACATCGTCCCCGATATAAGTCTCGTCCGTGCTCAGGTGGTTGTCTTGCCGCTGAACGCCTTCGGAAGCAAAGGTACTCCAGTTTACTTCGACCGTGCACCAGTTGAGAGCGAGATTACAGAAGATACGCACTTCTTCATCATTGGTGGCCAGCACACTGTTGAAGTTCACAAGAAAATCGTGCTTGGTCCGAAACATATTTCGGACACAAGAAGAATCTGTTTGTCAAACTTCGCGATCATACCATGGGTGCCATCGGTCGACCATAAGTTGCTCCTCTATCTTTCCCGAGTCCTGAATCAAAATGTTGCTGGTGAGAGGACTGAACAGACTTATATTGAGCAACTCTCCAATGCTCGTGTCACTTGGACAGATTGCGGAAAACCTCCTCCGGCTCTTTGTGGGCGCATTCACTCGGACATGTTCAAGGTCAGATCATTCTCCTCCGCCAAGATAACTCATTACTCTATGTTTACAGGATTCATAATTTCTTGTCCAGCATCGGGCGATCCCCCGATGCCTTAGCGATGATCATATAAGACTTAAGTTTGCAGTTCTCCATTATTAGCAGCATCGCGCGGTCCCCCGATGCCTTAGCGATGATCATATAAGACTCAAGTTTGCAGTTCTGCAATATTACATGCATCGGGCGATCCCCCGATGCCTTAGCGATGATCACATAAGACTCAAGTGTGCAGTTCTCCATTATTAGCAGCATCGGGCGGTCCCCCGATGCCTTAGCGATGATCATATGAGACTCAAGTTTGCAGTTCTGCAATATTACAAGCATCGGGCAATCCCCCGATGCCTTAGCGATGATCACATAAGACTCAAGTGTGCAGTTCTCCAGTATTAGTTCTGCTTTCTAATGACTATCGTAGTGTCATGTTGCCGTTACTTCGCATGTTTACCAAATGTGTTTGGGCATTCCCTGCAGACTGAATTCCTTCCTCAACTGAAGGCCATCTTCGTTGGTAACGGTACACAACGAAAGAACGCAGGAGATGGAAGAGTTCCACTGCTTTATCTTGATGATCCCGACTTCCAAGTTTGGGTTCAGATTGAGAAAGAGTGGTTAGCAGGGAGGCTTCCTGATCAATGGGGTAGGGAACCGGCTCCACATGAAGTCGCTCTTAACCTAGGAAGCCGTTCGTTGAGAACGACTTGAAAATTCTCCATGGGATGCGGAATGAAGATGTCTCTACAGTAGCGCAATACATTCAAAAGAAGAAAATTTGCGTAAAGAGCACGAACTCCAAGTCTGAACCTGCAACGTTGATGTCTATGGTTGACTTCTGCAACACGGAGAAGAAGTTACGAGTCCTCAAGAACGAACTCCTGTACCTAGTGGAGAGCAAACCTCTTCCAAGCAAGAAGCCGGAGTACATTCCTTACGCTGCTGCGGATTGGGACAAGTTCGAGCGCGACAAGAAGATTGATCGAAGTGTCATGATGTCTTTACTTGACAAAGTACAGTCTTCACCGGGGGGAGAGGATTTTCTCAAACTACGCACCAACAACTTGGTGAAGAATCCGAAAGACAGTGACCTTCCTTCGAACATCAAATCTCTCCTTCTGTCTTACGCAGCGGTCAAAGAGGCTCCTGTGGATCAGACTCCTCAAGAATTCTTCAGAAAATCATACAAGTGCCGGAGTTTTGATTGGCTCAGGGGAGATCTCATTTTAGTTATCCACGAGCAAGTGACCATATAGTGGATAGCTGACAGAGATCTCAAGGTTCTGTTTTTCGTCTTCTGCTTCACCATTGTTGAAGGCAAGACTAAGGCTAGACTTATGGAGGGCAGAAGACTTACTGGCATTTTTTATGCCTGCGAGGAGCTCGACGACAAGAAGCGCATCACTTGTGTTGCAGCGGCTATCATTGTGACGGACCTTGACGGCATGGTGGAAGTTGTGAAGGAGATTCATACGCGGTCCGCAAGACTTAATTCGCAGGCCTAGGACTACCACGTCGTTCACTACATTCCTTGCCCAGATGACAATTTCCCTCCAAGCAGCATCGGTCGAGACTATGTTGCATACATAGTCTTTGTCTTTGCGAAGAACCCCGAATCGCGTAGGCAAGAGGCCTTCGACTACTGGATGATGACGAAGAAAAATACTACTGGGAATTCCTTGGAAGGAGTATATCGAGCGAGAGTGTGGAGGAAGGATGTTGTGGACCGAGAGTGGCGACGTCCTGGCGAGCCGTGCTTGAATCTCAGCACTACTAGGGAGATGCTCAAGTCTTTCATTAGGGACGGCGTATTATTGATCAATGTCCACGGTGGACCGAACATCACGAATATTGGATTGGTAAGAATCTATTTTTTCCCTCGCGACTCTGAATTCGCTTTTCTGTTTTTTTCCCCCTGCCTCTGCTTATCATACTATGGGGCGATCGACCGATGTCTCTGATTTGTATCTCTGTTACTTTTTCATTGCATCTACTAATCATGCTATGGGGCGACCGACCAATGTCCCCATGTTCATCTTGCTCAGACGAACACTGCAACTGTATTGGAGTTTGTCAACAACGCCGATGCGATCGCTCCTTCCACTTATCTTGCAAGAAAAATGTGGGACGTCATCATGAAAGATGCAAGCGCAGGATCCAGCAGACGTCTAGCACAACTTATTGCAGATACCACAGAGAGCGATGACAATGACCCTCCCGAAGGTGATGCTCCGGGTGACGCCGACGATACCGACGAGGATCGGGCACATGATGGCGACCGTCAGGTATCGACACAAGTCGATGACGTCGAAGTTGCTGAAGATGCGTCTGCACCGATCGAGGCTTCGACTTCTAGCAAGCCGGCAGCTGCACGGTCTCTGGGATTTGAGTCCACTGCTGATGACGAAGTTGGTGGTTCTCAGAGGGAATCAAACACGGTATGACAATGAACTATACTGCGCTGCTATTAAATGTATAGTTACCTCAATCAGAACGAATTAATTACATACTTCCTCAATAATTTCATAGACATCCAAATTTCAAGATAATAATCTTGTCGTGCAGGAAATGATCGTGTATGAGAATGTGTATGTCGGGGATCTTCCTGAGTATGATGCTGATCTCACTGATGCCATCTCCTGGGCTCACTTGCCTGGCTCTGGGTATTCGGATTCAGTGTTTTCAGCTTCTAAATATGCGGACCACAGTCGATGTTCAAGGATCCCAAAAAACCTTCTTGCCTTTGATCTGCACCGTTTTCAGTCAATCGGTGACGAGCTCGCTCATACGGCTTCAATACAGGTCAACGTCCCTTCAAAGAAGAGGAAGTCCGTGGATATTGTCGGACGTAATTCTGCCCCTTGTTCGGTCGTTGCTCGTGTCCACACTCCTGACCTAATCGAATCAGCAAGTTCTCCCAGCCAGCCTCTACTCGAAGACACTACACACGTCCACAATGAAATTGTTGAGGACATAGACTCGGAGAATGTTCAACCCGATGCAGACCTCCGCGATTCAGAGCGGGTGGAATCAGGTGCACTGAATTCTGTAGTTTCCAGGTCAGAGGACCCATCGGTGGATCGCCCCATCCAAACTCCGGAGTCTGAAAGTCAACATCTAGTACCATACAAAGATGCTGCGGTCGACTGTGAACTGGCATTGGACCCATGCATGAAAGACTCCTTAGTTGACCTCGTTCAGATGAGTCGCTTCCGCAACCCGTCTCCTTTGCATTCGGATGGAGGAAGACTTCAGGAATTCGTGGGCCCTAATGAGGCGACCGTGCCGGACCGTCTTCTGGAGGTGGGTCGCAGCAACCTTTCTGATTACTCGGACGTACTCGGCTCGGGGAGTTCACATCTATCATCGGGGGGTCGCCCGATGAGTTTAATGGAAAAGGTTCAATGCTTAGAATATCCACCTGAAGTACGGGTTTCCCCTGTTGTTCTTGATGCGGATACCGATAACGAGTCTCCGGTACTTCTCGGATGTTCGGGTATAGATGTTGGTGTACCTGTGGTCGATGGTTTAGTCACAGTTGTGCCACCTGCCCCGGATCAATACGACAGGCCTCGTGAGGATCCTTTACAGATTCTGTCGATGGTTGCCTGTTCAACCAAACAATTGACTGTGGACGAATCAACGAGAACGCCGACTGAACTGGATATGGAAGGTGAAGCTAGAGAGAATCTGAGATGTCCTTCGGAGAACGTATCTACGGAATTGGTGGCCTCAAAGGTCATGCGGAAGTCTATAAGACAGGCTATTCAAGAGGTAATGATTTCAAGAGCCTTTTGTAGCGTCCCTCTTTGTATTTCTATTCTAAACATGATGTCTCTAAATGTATTGTACTTCCTAAGGCATTTGAACGTGCCTTGTGCAATTAACTAATCTCGTTACTGGGTCGAGCAAGGTCCACATGTAAGTGTGCCATCGCTTGATCGCCCGGTATCATGCGCTGGACCAAGTGTGGTTAGTCCTGTGGAGCGAGATAAAGAGTGTCATGATAATAAGGGTACGTAGGTTATTTTTGCTTACCTCCATTCTAGTTGGATATATTTTTCTTAGCTCAACATGCTCTACATACTAATCTGTCCTTCCTTCGTTAAATCCGGTATAAGTCAAACCACATTTCTTCCTCTAACTTAATAGATGAGTCATTGCAGGGAGGCTCTCAACAGCGCTCGAGAAGCCCAAGACAGTCGAAGAAAAAGCCAAGGTACTACCACCGCGATACGTAGTTGTGTTTGACCTGAATGGGTTGCTCTGTTGGAGGGGCGAATTTTCTAAAAAGGGAGGGAGGCCTGTATTTCCAAGACCGGGCTGTACAGAGCTTCTGAATTTCGTTCATACGAATGCATCTATGGTCATTTGGAGTTCCGCCACCATGAAGAATGTGAAAGACATGGTCAGCAAAATCACAAAAGGTTGCTCGTTCCGACCAGATGCGATTTTCCTGCTGTCCCAAGAGGACTGCACGCCTTCGACCTACATGGTGGCAGCTAATAAGCCCCTCTTGCTTAAGGATTTACGTGTCGTCCAGAGTCGTCTTTCTTTAAGTTCTACAGATCGTATTCTCTTGATTGACGACACTCCGCTGAAGTGCATCTTGAATGCCAATCACTCAGCGATACACCCTCGTTCTTGGGCAGGAAGTCAGGACACCTTCTTACTTTCCGTCCTGAAGCCCTGGCTACAAAGACTTTTTCATTCGGGTCTAACAGTTTCAGAATTTGTCATGAACAACCCACTTGAGGGTGGTCTACCGCCAGCGTCTGAAGAGGACGCTCGTAAAGTCCTCAACATGTTACGTAAAAAATAACTCTTTACGTTCCGAACTTCGCATATGTCTCCTGTACAGATTCTATTTTGTGCTATACTACTTCTAAATGATCAGTATTGGGACATCCATGGGTCGACCGCCCCATACCTTTCATTGCTGTCATTCTGGTTCCCAAGTACGCTGATCGTCAGTTCCAACTAGCAGCCGGAATTGTTTTCTGGAGCGATTCTCCATAAGCAGCATCCGCATTGTTACATGGGGCGATCCCCCGATGAGTAGATTGGACCATATCATTTGACACTAATGCTTGTAAGAGGCATTAACAGTAGTTTTCTCTAATTACACTTGGTCATTCATTTCGTATGCCACTTGGTTATCCATATCCATGTATGTTTACTTAGAACCTTCAAACATCATACAAAACGTTTCACTTTGTTCGACATCATCCTTTTCTAATCGTTGAGGGTGGTCTACCCGGATTGTCTGTCCTTACAGCGAGACGGATCTCCCCGATATTCTTCCTCTACTTGTAACCCTAATATCTTTTGCTAACATTTTCTGAATGTGTCGTATTTATGCAGAACGTGATTGTGTTCTCAGTCAACGGTGTCCTTTGCTTCGAAGATTATGGAGGAAGTCACCCATCTCAGTTCGACTTAAAGAGAATCCGTCGACGGCCCGGGCTGCATTCTTTCCTTCGGAATCTCCTAAAGCACTTTCATGTTGGCATCTGGTCCTCTATGCCTATAGGTCGACTACGTCTTGTTATTGACTATTTACTTCCCCATGACATTCGAGCGAAGCTATTATTCGTCTATGGACGGAATAAGTGCCACAATCCAGACTGGTACCCTTACTGCCAAAAACTTATGCTCCGCTTAACGAAAGATCACCCGACTTGGAGAGTTTGCCGTCCCGATCGCATACTAATGGTTGATGACTGCCAATGGAGGAATAGGCGGAACGGTGATTTGTGCTGTTACTTCCCGAAGTCTTGGAAGGGGGAGATGGACTTTCATAATTCTCGGAACATCATCTCTAATATCTCCACGGCGTTGTTGCCCTTCATTTTGCCTCTTTCTTCTTATCAAAGTGTTAGCAAGTTTCTCGCCAACTCTGAGATGGATGGAAAGTATCGTCGCCGGCTTTTGCGAGCTTAGACAGCAACTGTACTGTACAAGAGTAGATAGAAGTTAAGATCTTCGCAGTCTTTTGACGACCACATTGCCGTCGAGGGTTGCATCGGTGGATCTCCCCATTGATACTTCTTCGATTACATGAATGTATTCGAGAATGTTCTGAACTTGTATAGATCATTGCCCTTCAATTCCACGCTGGGTGGAATTCACACAGTCGTTCAAAATTCCAATTCATAATTACTCACCCGGGTCTATTGAGGTTATCACTCTTGTTGAATTCCCTCGGATTCTCTATTGTTCCACAGGCTTTGCTCATCTCATTCAATCATCATTGCTTTAGATTGTATACTACTATCACAAAATTAGCATCGGAGGATGCTCTAAACAAATCAATACGTAGACCATGACATTCCGTTTTTCTTCGTGTATTTTGTATTTTTCATGTACTTTTCGTCTGCAATTACTTCTTTTTTCATATTCTGTGTTGATGATGGAGCTATCTCCCGATCCCTACACACCATTCTCTGTCCATAAATCACGTCAAAGTCCATATATACTTAAATAATGCATTAGATCGATTGATGGATAGATCGATTGATCGATTGATCGATTGATTTATTGATCGATTGATTGATTCATGGATGGATAGATGGATAGATCGATGGATCGATGGATCGACGGATCGATGGATAAATCGATCGATGGATCGATTGCTGGATAGATCGATTGATGGATAGTCCGATTGATCGATTGATCGATTGATTTATTGATCAATTGATTGATTCATCAATTGATCAATTGATTTGTTGTTTGATCGATTGATTGATCGATCGATTGATTTATTTATTTATTTATTTATTTAATCATTTATTCATTTATTTAATTGTTTATTTTTTCATTTATTTATTCTTTTATTTATTTATTCATTTATTCATTTATTGGTTTGTCCAGTTATTCATTTATTCAATTAGTTATATATTTATATATTTATGTATTTAAAAATTTATTTATTTCTTTACTTATTTATTTATTTATATATTTATATATTCATTTAATTATTTACTTATTTATTTATTTACTTATTTATATATTTATATATTTATATATTTATATATTTATATATTTATATATGTATATATTTCTTTATTTATATATTTATATATTTATACATTTATATATTTATATAGTTATATATTTATTAACTTATATATTTATTTACTTATTTATTTATTTACTTATTTATTTATTTACTTATTTTATTGATTTACTTATTTAATTATATATTTACTTATTTATTTATTTATTTACTTATTTATTTATATATGTACTTATTTATTTACTTATTTATTTACTTATTTATTTATTTACTTATTTACTTATTTATTTACTTATTTATTTATTTATAAATTTATTTATTTATTTACTTATTTATTTATTTACTTATTTATATAATTATATATTTATATGTTTATATATTTATATATTTATATATTTATATATTCATATATTTATATATTCATACATTTATATATTCATATATTTCTATATTCATATATTTATATATTCATATATTTATATATTCATATATTTATATATTTATATATTTATATATTTATATATTTATATATTTATATATTTATATAGTTATATATTTATTAACTTATATATTTATTTACTTATATATTTATTTACTTATATATTTATTTACTTATTTATTTATTTACTTATTTATTTATTTACTCATTTTATTGATTTATTTATTTATTTATATATTTACTTATTTATTTATTTACTTATTTATTTATATATTTACTTATTTATTTATATATTTACTTATTTATTTACTTATTTATTTACTTATTTATTTATTTACTTATTTATTTATTTACTTATTTATTTAATTATAAATTAATTTATTTATTTACGTATTTATTTACTTACTTATTTATATATTTATATAGTTATATATTCATATGTTTATATATTCATATGTTTATATATTCATATCTTTATATATTCATATGTTTATATATTCATATGTTTATATATTCATATCTTTATATATTCATATCTTTATATATTCATATCTTTATATATTCATATCTTTATATATTCATATCTTTATATATTCATATCTTTATATATTCATATCTTTATATATTCATATCTTTATATATTCATATATTTATAAATTCATATATTCATATATTCATATATTCATATATTCATATATTCATATATTCATATATTCATATATTCATATACTCATATATTCATATACTCATATATTCATATATTCATATATTCATATATTCATATACTCCTATATTTATATACTCCTATATTTATATACTCCTATATTTATATACTCCTATATTTATATACTCCTATATTTATATACTCCTATATTTATATACTCCTATATTTATATACTCCTATATTTATATACTCCTATATTTATATACTCCTATATTTATATACTCGTATATTTATATACTCGTATATTTATATACTCGTATATTTATATACTCGTATATTTATATACTCGTATATTTATATACTCGTATATTTATATACTCGTATATTTATATACTCGTATATTTATATACTCGTATATTTATATACTCGTATATTTATATACTCGTATATTTATATACTCGTATATTTATATACTCGTATATTTATATACTCGTATATTTATATACTCGTATATTTATATACTCGTATATTTATATACTCGTATATTTATATACTCGTATATTTATATACTCGTATATTTATATACTCGTATATTTATATACTCGTATATTTATATACTCGTATATTTATATACTCGTATATTTATATACTCGTATATTTATATACTCGTATATTTATATACTCGTATATTTATATACTCGTATATTTATATACTCGTATATTTATATACTCGTATATTTATATACTCGTATATTTATATACTCGTATATTTATATACTCGTATATTTATATACTCGTATATTTATATACTCAGCATATTTATATACTGTATATTTATATACTCGTATATTTATATACTCGTATATTTATATACTCGTATATTTATATATTCGTATATTTATATAGTCGTATATTTATATAGTCGTATATTTATATATTCGTATATTTATATATTCGTATATTTATATATTCGTATATTTATATATTCGTATATTTATATATTCGTATATTTATATATTCGTATATTTATATATTCGTATATTTATAAATTCGTATATTTATAAATTCCTATATTTATATATTCCTATATTTATATATTCGTATATTTATATATTCCTATATTTATATATTCCTATATTTATATATTCCTATATTTATATATTCCTATATTTATATATTCATATATTTCTATATTCATATATTTATATATTCATATATTTATATATTCATATATTTATATATTCATATATTTATATATTCATATATTTATATATTCATATATTTATATATTCATATATTTATATATTCATATATTTATATATTCATATATTTATATATTCATATATTTATATATTCATATATTTATATATTCATATATTTATATATTCATATATTTATATATTCATATATTTATATATTCATATATTTATATATTCATATATTTATATATTTATATATTTATATGTTTATATAGTTATATATTTATTAACTTATATATTTATTTACTTATATATTTATTTACTTATATTTTTATTTACTTATTTTATTGATTTACTTATTTATTTATATATTTGCTTATTTATTTATTTACTTATTTATTTATATATTTACTTAATTATTTATATATTTACTTATTTATTTATATATTTACTTATTTATTTACTTATTTACTTATTTATTTACTTATCTATTTATTTACTTATTTATTTATTTATAAATTTATTTATTTATTTACTTATTTATTTATTTACTTATTTATTTATTTACTTATTTATATATTTATATATTTATATGTTTATATATTTATATGTTTATATATTTAGATATTTATATATTTATATATTTATATATTTATATATTTATATATTTATATATTTATATATTTATATATTTATATATGTATATATTTCTTTATTTATATATTTATATATTTATATATTTATACATTTATATATTTATATAGTTATATATTTATTAACTTATATATTTATTTACTTATTTATTTATTTACTTATTTATTTATTTACTTATTTTATTGATTTACTTATTTAATTATATATTTACTTATTTATTTATTTATTTACTTATTTATTTATATATGTACTTATTTATTTACTTATTTATTTACTTATTTATTTATTTACTTATTTACTTATTTATTTACTTATTTATTTATTTATAAATTTATTTATTTATTTACTTATTTATTTATTTACTTATTTATATAATTATATATTTATATGTTTATATATTTATATATTTATATATTTATATATTCATATATTTATATATTCATACATTTATATATTCATATATTTCTATATTCATATATTTATATATTCATATATTTATATATTCATATATTTATATATTTATATATTTATATATTTATATATTTATATATTTATATATTTATATAGTTATATATTTATTAACTTATATATTTATTTACTTATATATTTATTTACTTATATATTTATTTACTTATTTATTTATTTACTTATTTATTTATTTACTCATTTTATTGATTTATTTATTTATTTATATATTTACTTATTTATTTATTTACTTATTTATTTATATATTTACTTATTTATTTATATATTTACTTATTTATTTACTTATTTATTTACTTATTTATTTATTTACTTATTTATTTATTTACTTATTTATTTAATTATAAATTAATTTATTTATTTACGTATTTATTTACTTACTTATTTATATATTTATATAGTTATATATTCATATGTTTATATATTCATATGTTTATATATTCATATCTTTATATATTCATATGTTTATATATTCATATGTTTATATATTCATATCTTTATATATTCATATCTTTATATATTCATATCTTTATATATTCATATCTTTATATATTCATATCTTTATATATTCATATCTTTATATATTCATATCTTTATATATTCATATCTTTATATATTCATATATTTATAAATTCATATATTCATATATTCATATATTCATATATTCATATATTCATATATTCATATATTCATATATTCATATACTCATATATTCATATACTCATATATTCATATATTCATATATTCATATATTCATATACTCCTATATTTATATACTCCTATATTTATATACTCCTATATTTATATACTCCTATATTTATATACTCCTATATTTATATACTCCTATATTTATATACTCCTATATTTATATACTCCTATATTTATATACTCCTATATTTATATACTCCTATATTTATATACTCCTATATTTATATACTCGTATATTTATATACTCTCGTATATTTATATACTGTATATTTATATACTCGTATATTTATATACTCGTATATTTATATACTCGTATATTTATATACTCGTATATTTATATACTCGTATATTTATATACTCGTATATTTATATACTCGTATATTTATATACTCGTATATTTATATATATACTGTATATTTATATACTCGTATATTTATATACTTATATTATATTTATATACTCGTATATTTATATACTCGTATATTTATATACTCGTTTATATTTATATTTATATACTCGTATATTTATATACTCGTATATTTATATACTCGTATATTTATATACTCGTATATTTATATACTCGTATATTTATATACTCGTATATTTATATACTCGTATATTTATATACTCGTATATTTATATACTCGTATATTTATATACTCGTATATTTATATACTCGTATATTTATATACTCGTATATTTATATACTCGTATATTTATATACTCGTATATTTATATACTCGTATATTTATATATACGTATATTTATATACTTATATTTATATACTCGTATATTTATATACTCGTATATTTATATACTCGTATATTTATTATATATATTTATATACTCGTATATTTATATATTCGTATATTTATATAGTCGTATATTTATATAGTCGTATATTTATATATTCGTATATTTATATATTCGTATATTTATATATTCGTATATTTATATATTCGTATATTTATATATTCGTATATTTATATATTCGTATATTTATATATTCGTATATTTATAAATTCGTATATTTATAAATTCCTATATTTATATATTCCTATATTTATATATTCGTATATTTATATATTCCTATATTTATATATTCCTATATTTATATATTCCTATATTTATATATTCCTATATTTATATATTCATATATTTCTATATTCATATATTTCTATATTCATATATTTATATATTCATATATTTATATATTCATATATTTATATATTCATATATTTATATATTCATATATTTATATATTCATATATTTATATATTCATATATTTATATATTCATATATTTATATATTCATATATTTATATATTCATATATTTATATATTCATATATTTATATATTCATATATTTATATATTCATATATTTATATATTCATATATTTATATATTCATATATTTATATATTCATATATTTATATATTCATATATTTATATATTTATATATTTATATGTTTATATAGTTATATATTTATTAACTTATATATTTATTTACTTATATATTTATTTACTTATATTTTTATTTACTTATTTTATTGATTTACTTATTTATTTATATATTTGCTTATTTATTTATTTACTTATTTATTTATATATTTACTTAATTATTTATATATTTACTTATTTATTTATATATTTACTTATTTATTTACTTATTTACTTATTTATTTACTTATCTATTTATTTACTTATTTATTTATTTATAAATTTATTTATTTATTTACTTATTTATTTATTTACTTATTTATTTATTTACTTATTTATATATTTATATATTTATATGTTTATATATTTATATGTTTATATATTTAGATATTTACTTATTTATATATTTATATATTTATATATTTATATATTTATATATTTATATATTTATATATTTATATATGTATATATTTCTTTATTTATATATTTATATATTTATATATTTATACATTTATATATTTATATAGTTATATATTTATTAACTTATATATTTATTTACTTATTTATTTATTTACTTATTTATTTATTTACTTATTTTATTGATTTACTTATTTAATTATATATTTACTTATTTATTTATTTATTTACTTATTTATTTATATATGTACTTATTTATTTACTTATTTATTTACTTATTTATTTATTTACTTATTTACTTATTTATTTACTTATTTATTTATTTATAAATTTATTTATTTATTTACTTATTTATTTATTTACTTATTTATATAATTATATATTTATATGTTTATATATTTATATATTTATATATTTATATATTTATATATTTATATATTTATATATTTATATATTTATATATTTATATATTTATATATTCATATATTTATATATTCATATATTTATATATTCATATATTTATATATTCACATATTCATATATTTATATATTCATACATTTATATATTCATATATTTCTATATTCATATATTTATATATTCATATTCTTATATATTTATATATTTATATATTTATATATTTATATATTTATATATTTATATATTTATATATTTATATAGTTATATATTTATTAACTTATATATTTATTTACTTATATATTTATTTACTTATATATTTATTTACTTATTTATTTATTTACTTATTTATTTATTTACTCATTTTATTGATTTATTTATTTATTTATATATTTACTTATTTATTTATTTACTTATTTATTTATATATTTACTTATTTATTTATATATTTACTTATTTATTTACTTATTTATTTACTTATTTATTTATTTACTTATTTATTTATTTACTTATTTATTTAATTATAAATTAATTTATTTATTTACGTATTTATTTACTTACTTATTTATATATTTATATAGTTATATATTCATATGTTTATATATTCATATGTTTATATATTCATATGTTTATATATTCATATGTTTATATATTCATATGTTTATATATTCATATGTTTATATATTCATATCTTTATATATTCATATCTTTATATATTCATATCTTTATATATTCATATCTTTATATATTCATATCTTTATATATTCATATCTTTATATATTCATATCTTTATATATTCATATCTTTATATATTCATATCTTTATATATTCATATCTTTATATATTCATATCTTTATATATTCATATCTTTATATATTCATATCTTTATATATTCATATCTTTATATATTCATATCTTTATATATTCATATCTTTATATATTCATATATTTATAAATTCATATATTCATATATTCATATATTCATATATTCATATATTCATATATTCATATATTCATATATTCATATATTCATATACTCATATATTCATATACTCATATATTCATATATTCATATATTCATATATTCATATACTCCTATATTTATATACTCCTATATTTATATACTCCTATATTTATATACTCGTATATTTTATATACTCGTATATTTATATACTCGTATATTTATATACTCGTATATTTATATACTCTCGTATATTTATATACTCGTATATTTATATACTCGTATATTTATATACTCGTATATTTATATACTCGTATATTTATATACTCGTATATTTATATACTCGTATATTTATATACTCGTATATTTATATACTCGTATATTTATATACTCGTATATTTATATACTCGTATATTTATATACTCGTATATTTATATACTCGTATATTTATATACTCGTATATTTATATACTCGTATATTTATATACTCGTATATTTATATACTCGTATATTTATATACTCGTATATTTATATACTCGTATATTTTTATATACTCGTATATTTATATACTCGTATATTTATATACTCGTATATTTATATACTCGTATATTTATATAGTCGTATATTTATATAGTCGTATATTTATATATTCGTATATTTATATATTCGTATATTTATATAGTCGTATATTTATATATTCGTATATTTATATATTCGTATATTTATATATTCGTATATTTATATATTCGTATATTTATATATTCGTATATTTATATATTCGTATATTTATATATTCGTATATTTATATATTCGTATATTTATAAATTCGTATATTTATAAATTCCTATATTTATATATTCTTATATTTATATATTCGTATATTTATATATTCCTATATTTATATATTCCTATATTTATATATTCCTATATTTATATATTCCTATATTTATATATTCATATATTTCTATATTCATATATTTCTATATTCATATATTTATATATTCATATATTTATATATTCATATATTTATATATTCATATATTTATATATTCATATATTTATATATTCATATATTTATATATTCATATATTTATATATTCATATATTTATATATTCATATATTTATATATTCATATATTTATATATTCATATATTTATATATTCATATATTTATATATTCATATATTTATATATTCATATATTTATATATTTATATATTTATATGTTTATATAGTTATATATTTATTAACTTATATATTTATTTACTTATATATTTATTTACTTATATTTTTATTTACTTATTTTATTGATTTACTTATTTATTTATATATTTGCTTATTTATTTATTTACTTATTTATTTATATATTTACTTAATTATTTATATATTTACTTATTTATTTATATATTTACTTATTTATTTACTTATTTACTTATTTATTTACTTATCTATTTATTTACTTATTTATTTATTTATAAATTTATTTATTTATTTACTTATTTATTTATTTACTTATTTATTTATTTACTTATTTATATATTTATATATTTATATGTTTATATATTTATATGTTTATATATTTAGATATTTATATATTTATATATTTATATATTTATATATTTATATATTTATATATTTATATATTTATATATTTATATATTTATATATTTATATATTTATATATTTATATATTTATATATTTATATATTTATATATTTATATATTTATATATTTATATATTTATATATTTATATATTTATATATTTAGATATTTATATATTTAGATATTTATATATTTATATATTTAGATATTTATATATTTAGATATTTATATATTTATATATTTATATATTTATATATTTATATATTTAGATATTTATATATTTAGATATTCATATATTTATATATTTATATATTTATATGTTTATATGTTTATATATTTATATATTCATATATTTATATATTCATTTATTTATATATTTATATATTTATATATTTATATATTTATATATTTATATATTTATATATTTAGATATTCATATATTTATATATTTATATATTTATATATTTATATATTTAGATATTTATATATTTAGATATTCATATATTTATATATTTATATATTTATATATTTATATATTTATATATTTATATGTTTATATATTTATATGTTTATATATTTATATGTTTATATATTTATATGTTTATATATTTATATGTTTATATATTTGTATGTTTATATATTTGTGTGTTTATATATTTGTATGTTTATATATTTGTATGTTTATATATTTGTATGTTTATATATTTGTATGTTTATATATTTGTATGTTTATATATTTGTATGTTTATATATTTGTATGTTTATATATTTGTATGTTTATATATTTGTATGTTTATATATTTGTATGTTTATATATTTGTATGTTTATATATTTGTATGTTTATATATTTGTATGTTTATATATTTGTATGTTTATATATTTGTATGTTTATATATTTGTATGTTTATATATTTGTATGTTTATATATTTATATGTTTATATATTTATATGTTTATATATTTATATGTTTATATATTTATATATTTATATATTTACTTATTTATATATTTATATATTTACTTATTTATATATTTATATATTTAGATATTTATATATTTATATATTTATATATTTATATATTTATATATTTATATATTTATATATTTATATATTTATATATTTATATATTTATATATTTATATATTTATATATTTATATATTTATATATTTATATATTTATATATTTACATATTTATCTATTTATATATTCATATATTTATATATTTATTTATTTATTCATTTATTTATTTATTCATATGCTCTTTTGATTGTGCTATTTGTATTTATGTTAATACCTGAGAGTTTTAATTGCTAGTTTTTATAAGTAGTTTACCTTGTATTTGATTCCATTGATTGTGCCAAATTAGTCAAAGTTTTTTTAATGAAATATTCTCAATTACTCTAATTTCTCTTTTTTTTTAACTTACGTATTACCCTTATTTGCCTTGGATTTTCACCCTTGTTTGCATAAATGTAAGATATTCCTTTTGTGTCTATTTTTGGACGTAGAGATCATTGCCATATTTCCTTTCTCTAAGTATTTGTTTGTGAATGTTATTGAGATGATTAATTCTCACTCAGTACAAGCTTCAAAGATGGCACATGTCTTATTTATTAGGAAAAATATGGTACAACAAATAAACTTTCTTTAAAGTGCACAATCATTGACATTATAATTATTTTATTTTATTCAATAAATACATGAATACAAATTTGTCTCTTTTTTCCAATACATAGTTATGTATGAAATGTTAAATTTTATGGAGAAAAATGAAGACACAATTGTTTGTAGAAAATAAAAAATGTATAATTATGAATGGATTTCTCGCCAAAATGGGTTTCCCGCCGAAACATCTTTGCCGCCAAATACTTTCCAAATTCCAGCTCAAAAAAGTGGAAATCCTATTTAGTGACCAAATGAAGACGAATTAAAGACGACATTTGTGACAAAATGCGTCGGCTTTTTGCACGATATCGGGCTTTGAAGAAATCCTCTCAAGGTAGCCGTTGAAGTCGGGCTGGGGTTGCTAACTTAGTCTTTCAATCTTTCCTTCCATTTTCTCACTCTCGTCAGTGCTCTCATGGTGCGCTTAATTTGAAATTTCTTTCCGGTGTGTGTATTTAAGGTTTCTTGTTTGTGCAGAATGAGTTTGAATTTGTGCTAACTATGTCCAATCTAGTCCCTCATATAGAGGTTTCAATATTCTAGAAGAAGCACATGATGTATTAGTTTGATTATGTTTCAAGTTATGATAGTTGCTCGTTATGTTTTTTTTTACTTTTGTATTAGCTACTGATTGTTGTGCATGGTTTCTTTAGTTGCGAGCCCAACTTTTCCTCTCAAAATCTGCAATACGCATGTGAGCATGGTTCGCATATTGAGTGCAAGGCACAATTTTACAGCGTTTCAATATTTACTATTAATAGCATGTACTTTATCCCGGGGTTGGGGATAATTTTTCTGTGTTTGTGAGGATTATGTCTTGGAATATGTCCTCATTCATTGGATGATTATTCACGACTCGGGGATAATTTTGGCACCTTACACAAAATTGTATATTATCCTCACGGTCAGGGATAATCATTGTTTTTGCCGGCGGTTGCATACTTATCCCGGTCTAGGGATAGTTCCCTATTGTGATCTTACTGATTATCATTCCTGGCTTTGGGGATATCAATTGTTTTCAGCGGCAGTTTAATAATTATCGTCGGGCTCAAGATAATTTCCTACTCTAATCTTACAGATCATCATCCGCGAGCTGGGAATAACTTATGTTTGCACCAGCATGAGAATATTTATCTCCGATCTAGAATTAGATTCCAATCTAAGTCTTATTGATCATCATTCCGGTGTCGAAGATAATTCCATTCTCCTGTTCTCCGTGTTGTTATCCTCGGGTCGGAGATAATATCTCTGTTCATGGACAGTTATGTATTTATCCCTGGTTCGGGGTTGCGTTACTGTCCTGATCTTAGAGGTCTTTATCTCTGAGTTAGGAATGATTTCATTCTCCAGTTCTCAATTAGGATATCCCGGGTCAGGGGTAACATATTCCCATGTCGGTTCATTTAAATTTATGCCCTAGCCAAAGATTATCCACAATCAGTATCTTAAATATCCTTTCCCCTGGGTCAAGGAACAATCTAATCTTCTGAGCTTACCCAATATTATTCCCGTCTCCGGGATAAAGTAACAGACTGCAACATCGATCATCAACACTTTGTCCAGGATATTGTCTACGTCCTACTGTTAACATTGTTATTGCCAAGCAAGGAATCATTTCCCGTACTCTGAAGATTTAAAATTATCCCCGGGCCAGAGATCTCTGTTTCGCAACTATTGCCTTAGATTTCTTTAATTGGATCATGATTGCATGTCAAGCGCTCGTATGTTAACATCTATTTAGTCGTTTTCATCTATTTCATCTAACATCATGTGTATGCATGTAAATGACTCTCGGCCTGTTTGATTCATGTCGCATATTCTTATGCACATGCGATTGTTTTGGTCATTATTCCCGGACGTGGATAACGCTAAAAAATGTGAAGGTTTGGTGATTATCCCAATCCGGGGATAATCTTCCTATCAGGTTTTATATAACTGTTGGATCCATTAAACAGATTATACTCATAATGAACTTGTGCTTCTATATTCTGAGTGAAATAAGTTATCCGCGGGTCGGGGTTAGATTAAATATGTCCCGCTGGTCCATTCAAAGATGTACATGTGTTATGAAATGTGTTTTCGGGGCGAGCGCTGATCATTTGATATCGATTGATTTTGGAATAATTAGCATCGGAATTCTATACTTTCATGTCCTTGCTCCTCATATCATCACATTTAGGATTAGCCGAGATCTAAGTTATCTTAATCAATCCTCTTCGTTTTTGGAGGATGGGGACTTTCATCGTCAACGGTGTCAATTTTTGTCCTCATGTTTTACCTAATGGAGTTGCACTGTGTGAGGTTTCCATCGTTCATCATGGGTGTTGAAGTGAGTCACTCTTCTAAATGAGGCCGGTGTCGACATAGCAAAAGTTGTTTGTCAATTGGTTGACTCTAGCGTTGTTCCGGAGATTGGTGGTCGGCCTCTCGGATCTGGATTTGTCTGCGTGCAGACTGCAAAAGTCATTAGTAGAAGCAGTGGTTCCTTTTGGTTGGATCTACTCTTTGCGTGCATGGCCAATCACGCGTGTTCTTCTCAAGGAAGCAAGTCTTTACGATCACGACCAACGCGCCATCTTCAATGCTGCTAGCAAGGTGTTCGGACGACCACCACAAATTAACCTACGCTAGTACGATAGCAATCGTCAAAGGCGTCTTTGCAATTCACCACCGAAGAAACAGTACATTCTTACATTGGAGTTCATCAACTTTGTTGCTACAACTTATTGTTGTCCAAAGAATTGTGAGAAACCCTTTCTTTGAGGCAAAATTAAAGATCTCAAATTCCAATTCTATGTTCGCGGCAATGTTTAGTTCTAAAAACATTGTCTCTTTAGTGTGCATGGTCAAGTCCAGAAAGCAGCGGACAAAATGACATGATAATGTTGGAGGGTATTGAGGTGTGTTGCGTAGCGTGGTACTTGATTATAGGTGTGTCACGTGCCACGTTTTTTTTATGCAGGCATGCCTATAAAGATGGACAACAAGCAGAAGACCATGGAAATTGTCGTTCAAAGAAACCTCGTATCCAGACATTGCAAGCCACAGCATCCCTTCACAGCATCCCAAGCCATAGTAGAAAATGCTTCTAATCTCATGCATCATTGAACGAAGACTATTGATACAGACGAGAAGGTAGTGTCCAAATGCTTGCCCTCTTCCTACCGTTGGAGGGACAATTTACTAGAGGTGAATGCCATCAATGCCGTCCACGGTCTTCCTCCTATATCAAATTCAGCTCTAAGTAGGATCAGGCAAGATTCATTCCAAGAGTACTATTCCAAGCAAAATGTCGTGTAAACAAAGATCGCTAAACAACCAATAACAAATAAACGAAAAACGTATACGTAACTAAGCATACGTAGTAGACCATTAAGTGCCCCCCTAGCGGATAAAGAGCTCCTCTATCCGGCTAGATCCAATCAACACTAGAAGACTAAGACCACAATGATGTCATGTAACAAATATCCGTCGAAGATGTAGTCTTCAACCGCATCAATAAGTGAATAGAGAAGTAACTAAGAGAGGGTAGGTCGGGTGCAATGTGAGCCCCATCTTTAATCGCCTTTTGACAACTTTGTTGTCAATCCCTTGGTTAAGCTCCATGCAGCTTATTCCTGAAACGGAATAAGGTTCTCCAGATGGATGACAAAACACCAAAACAGTGACAAGTTGATGAAGACTTTAAGTTGTTTCACTGGGTGAAATGTGACTTGAAGACCTACGACAACAAGGACAAGTCCAATCCCCAGAGGGTAAAGTAGCAAGCGGTGGCGTCAAGCAAGCCATATGCCAACCACGTTGGCATTGGTTACATAACAGCATCGTGGCCGCTCCCTTCTTCTCCCCACACACAAATCATGGAAGGCCTTCAGGCACGACGACCAATTCCGGATGAATTGAACCATCAATGGGTAAATGACAAGGAGCACAGTTCTTGGAATGCTCGAGATACTCCCTGCCATCTTTGTCTTCCAATATCAAGAGGCCACTGGACAACAAATCCTTCACACAAAGAATAGTCTGCCCGGCCTTGACGTCCAACGTCGTAGGCGCCTCACGCTGCAAATAAATATATTCCCCTATGGAAAATCGTCGCAGCTGAGGTCGGTAGGCACCACTCCGAAAACAAGTGTACCGTAGTGTATCACGATGCTGAGCAATAGATAAGTTCTCCATGGCCATTGGCATGGCCCGCTTGAAGAACTCTGCTCGGTCACGTAAACACTAAGCCCACATGTCTAGATCATCCAAATCCACAACTAGAGCCAACTTCTCCCGTACAGAACTAGGAAGAATAGGCTCCCGCCCATACAACAACTGATACAGACTGAAGGCAGCCAAAGAAGCTTGCCTACTGAACCGGTATGCCATGGCAATCCACGGTATCATCAAATCCCAGTCACGGTGGCCACCTTGAAGTAATCCGTACTTCTGTAGGCCACGCTTGACCGTCTGAACAACACGCTCCGCCAAACCATCTGCTTCCGGATGATCCCGGGAAGTAGTACGGTGGTCAATCAAAGCCTTGGTATACAAAGCCTCAAAAGCACCAAGAAACTCACGCCCTTGGTCAGTCAAAACCTTAATTAGGGCTCCAAAACGAGCCAATACCCGGTCGAGGAATGCCATAGTCGCCAACTCAGAAGAGTTCTGCGGTAGTGCCACAAGCTCAATCCACTTGCTAAAATGCTCCACCGTTACCAACACGTATTTGGCTCCAGGTGAGGTGACAACAAGCGGCCCGGCAAAATCCAAGGACCAACGGTAGCCCAATCCCATAATAGGCAAAGGCTGCAACTGCGGTGATAAGGTGTTGAAGCTGGATGTAATCCGATCACAGACTTCACAACGTGAAACATACGTGGCAACCTGTTGATACATGTCGGTCCACCAATACTTGCTGCGCAACATTGAATGAGTCCGTCGCACACCAAAATGCCCAAAGTCCTCGTGTACCTGCCGCACCAACGAAGCCCTCTGATCCGGCATGGGAACTATGTACCTAGTCCCATCCGGCCACACACAAAATAGAAGGTCGTTCTCCCAACGGAACCTCGCTATCCTATGTCCAACTCTATCACGCTCCATCGCTGAAAGAGCGGGTGGAAGCATCCCATGTTGTAGCTTGTGCAAGACCGGAATGTCTTCCGACACATCACTAACAACCTGGGCTCTGTCCGGTTCCTCATCTGTTGGCATATCAGATAACGTAGATGCGGAGCCAGACATCAAAGTGAGACAGGCTTCTGCATGCCACCCCGTAACTGCCTCCCTATTGCAATCCCCATGCCACCTAGCACCAGTCAAATCTTCCTCTGATAGACTTGGATTGCGAGATAGCCCATCCGCATCCAAGTTCGTGATGCCGACCCGATGTACAACCTCATTGTCATACTCTTGAAGCAACAACGCCCACCTGGCGAGTTTTCCAGTAAGCTTGTCAAACTCTATAAGCCACTTCAAAGGCTGTTGGTCGGTCACCAAGGTAAAACGTTGGCCATACAAGTAAGGCCTAAAATGTGCTATAGCCCATACTGCTGCCAAAGCCTCTCCCTCATAAGATGAATAGTTCGACTCTGCATTGTTGTTGCTTCTAGAAGCAAAAGCAACAACATACTCCCGTCCTTCTTCATCTTTCTAACTCAAAACCGCTCCCAATCCTACAGCACTCGAATCAGTGTGCAACTGGAAGGGTCGTGTAGCATCCGGACGTCGCAAAACTGGCGCTGAACCGAGCTTCAGCTTCAAAGTAACAAACGCCTGCTCTTGCTCTCGTCCCCATGTCCACGTTTGATCCTTCCCCGTAAGTATAGTCAACGGCTTAGCAATAAAGCTAAAGTTCTTGACAAACCGGCGATAGTAATTTGCCAAGCCAAGAAAAGCTCAAAGCCGTAACACGTCGGTTGGGGCTAGAATCTTCTATAGAGCATCCACCTTGGCTTGTTGCACGCCAAGACCTCCCGAAACAATCATATGTCCCAAGTAATCGATCATGGAAGAACTTGCACTTGCCATGATGCAAGCGCAATCTCCACTACTGTAACCTCTCAAACACATCCTGCAAGAGCCTCACATGCTCTTGTGGGCTACTACTAAAGATGATAATATCATCAATGTAGCATCGGGAATATGGTACACCGGTCAACACCCGATCCATTACCCTCTGAAACTCTGCAGGTGCGTTCTTGAGGCCAAATGGGAGAAATTTCCAATGGTAAAATTGATCTCTCCCATCCTGATCAACTCCCCAAGATGCAGTCTTCACTCAGTCCTCCACCATCAACGGTAACTGATGATAACTGGACCTCAAATCTAGAGTACTAAATACTCTAGAATGCCCCACTGCATCAAACAACTCCTCGGGCATGGGCATAGGATACCGATCCGATTTAATCTCGCGATTAACCGGTCGGTAATTGTGAGCCAAAAAACCACCATGGAGTGGCCTTTGGTCATAAGGGGATTGACAAGAACAACACATGAAGAGAGGAACAAGGGAGAAGAGAAGATGAGAAGAAATGAAGAAAAAACAAGGGGAAGTGAAGAAGAAAACCCCCGCCGGCCTCCTTTTAACCCTCTTCCGGTTTTTGGCTTGCCATCGCTTCACCTTAGCTCCGATTTGGGCGTGCCATAGCTTTTTGGAAAGCTAAGTCGTTTTTGCACTCACCCCCAAAATCTCAGAAGCATAGGATCAAAACCCGAGGACTGATGGCCAAAATACTGGGGCCTACTTCTTTTAACCGCCGGCGGGAAAACCCTTCAACATCCCCAACTTGGAGGGGTGTTTCTCCCTCTCTAAAGACCGGATCGGAGCATACCATATACCCTTGGAAAGCTCTTTTGGAGCTCTATCTACTCTAGAAATCTCAATATCATAGGGAAAAAACTCCGTGACTGATTTCTGTTTGAACACAACTGATTTGTTCACTGCCGGGGGGAAACCGTTTTCGACACCCCGACTTTGGGAGCAGATTTCTCCCTCTCTACAACTTGGATTTGAGCATGCTTACTACCGTTGTAAAGCTCTACTTACAAGCTACCTACCACAAAAATTTCAATCAATTTGAAGAATAACTGAGCGACTGATGAGAGAAAGACCGAGAGACATTTAATGGAGATTGAGAGAATTGAGTGAAAGGGGCCCACGGCCTCCTTCTTCTACCAACAACTAAGCAATTCAAGAAGAAATCAAAAGAAACAAAATTGAGAGGGAGGTCCACTTACCTCCCTACTCCTACTCTAACTAAACATTACAAAGAAAAAGAGGTAGACAAACAAGATATGAGACAAACAAGATGGAGGAGAAGGAGGCCCATGGCCTTCCTTCTCCTACTCTAACTAGATTGAGTGGGTGATGATAGCTTGGAAACAAGCTATTAAGTACAAAATGAGAGTTGCCAAAGAGGCGGCTCACCCTAAAGCCTAACTAAGGCCTAAACCTTAACTAAAGCCTCCATGGATGAATAGCCGCCACTCCACGCGCTCCGTCCTTGAAGCCTCCATTCCATCAACCACTTCATCAATAGATGTAGCCTCACATGCTACCACAAGGTTAGATGGATGAGACTTACAACAATAAAATTTCAAACACAACATGGACATCAAAGACTAGATGTACAAAGCCCATGGTAAAACGCTCAATTCTAATTTAAGCAACTAACTCTTTTTCTAATTTAGGATTCACTAGGGGGAATTTTTCCTCCTCTAGTTCTTCTCCATCATCAATTGGATCCACTAGGGGGAATTTTTCCTCCTCTAGTCCTTCACACCCTAAAGCTTAAATTAGTCTAAAACGTCCCATTAAAGGCCTTGCAACAACTAATCCCTAATATACAAATTGTAGTCAAACTAAATCATTGTATATTCATCAATTTACCTCAAGATGTCATGGTTTGCAAACACTTCATTAATAAAAGTCATTATTAACAACATTTAAACAAGAGAGCGCTCTCTTGCTCTCACACTAATTCCCACACATCTGCTTCTCTGTCCAGTTGCCAAATATATCCTTCTTTGATGGCATAACAGTGGCACAAGCGTACTCGCCATTGGAGAGCTCAATCAAGCTGGCAGCCAACAACTCCTAACACTGAGTCTGAACACCAACTTTCTCTGAAAGACTGAGCTTGTACGATCACTGGAAGATGGAGTGATCATCCTCCAATCGAATATGAATAGGTTTGCCTCTATAACCCTACAAATCCTGAAGGCTAAAGGCAAAACAACTTTGATACGAACGTATGAATGTCCGCACCCTTTGTGCCTTGGCACCGGTGAGATGTGGCCCAACTTCAGAGGCCAATCATTAAACTTTGTGGTCTCCTTCTCCACCGTTGGAAAACCATCACGTGCCGGCACAACCGGTAACTGCTACTTGTTAGCAGAGAGGGCATTCATGCTTCCAGCCTCCTCACCCACGGGATCCATAGAAACTCCCGCATCCTGGAAATAAACTCGAGAAAAGATCTATCGAGCATTTGCTGCTCTAAAATCGTGAGCCAAGGCGGCAAAGACACGCTAAGCACGAAGTTCCTCTGCTGCATGACTCTCCAAGCGATAATGTAACGCCGATTCTTCAGACTTCGTGAGATGTGGCTCCGTTGCCTCCTATCCATTAGTAGTTGCCCCCAGCTCATGTAGATGGTCACGAAGATGGCGCTGAACGGCAAAAGAAAGGCCACAGATCCAAACAAGACTGTTGAGGTCAATGGCTTGACCCAACAAGTAACAACGTTGCCCCTCCGAAAGTCCTGGAGCGGCAGTAGTGCTAGTGTGAAAGCCCATAGCCCGCACTCTCTCATCAGCAGAAGGCTCCTCATAAGCTTGGGAAACATCATCCCAAACCATGTCTGGATCTTGTGCACAAAAAACAAAGGATCATAGGTAAGACATCAAGGTCGGGAAGGCCGCTCGATCATAGCCTGCCCGGTTCACTACTGCTAACGGTGGCTCATCATCTTTGGTAACCATCGGTGTAACACAATGGCCACCCAAGATGTCCGTGACTCTCCGATGAAAAGGCCTCTGCACTTGAGCAAGTTCCAAGGTAAGAAGCGTCGAAGATACCAACTTGGTCCAAATCCAACAAGGTCGATGGGCATAAGAGCCCATGGCGACGGCATCCACAAAGGTGGGAGCACCAAGGAGATGATGGATATAAGCACAATCCTTACGCACCTTGGTGCGTGTGTCTCCCAATGGAGGTACATTCACAAAAATGTAACCCGGTGGCGTAGATTGGTGGGTAGACCACCACTGGATGAGCCGGAGTAAATCTGCAAAGAACCCCAAACGTAGATCATCCAATCCACAACCACTGCCTGCCTATGAATGACCTTGGCAAGGCCATTCCGCAATGATCAAGTCAACATGACCCAAACGGCAAAGATCATCCCCACTAATCAATGTGAAATCACTGTGGATATATCGCCGCACCTTGAGCCCGGCCTCTAACACAGCCGCTAGCCCGGTGCCAATGCCCGCAAACAACTCCACAAGTGTAATACCCTCCTCCGGTGGATGCTATGAATAGGTTGTGCCAACAACGGAGCAGAAGGATCCACGGAGCTCTGTGGAGCAATCACAACTTCCACAATCTCTCGAGAACGCCGAGTGAGCTGCAACGGAGTACCCCAAGTGGGAGAAGGATCCTTGCAATGACGTGCAGGGATCTCCACTAGTGCAGGCTCATGTGTCTCCGCTACCCCCGACATGAATGCATATGTATTCTCCAAAAGCGTAGAAGCACATGGCAAATCAGATGCTAGAGCACTGCATCCAAACATAGCGTCCGTTGTAGAAGTCATGGCGCTAGCTGCGAAGACAACAGTAATGAGCTCCTTTCTGCCATCACCAGCAAACCACCCAGGCCTAATCCAAGCCTGCTCAGTCCAGTTATCTACTCCAAAACTAAGAGGATAAAGTGCTTGTTGGCCCACCAAAATATCATCAAGGTTGTCATATTGGGCGTGTTGAGGTAATCGGGCGGGCAAAACAGGCGTACAAGTTGTCCCGGACGGACGGGCGTGCCCACCCACCTTGATTGTAGGGGGTATATAATTTTTCGTCGGTAACAAACTTTGCAGTAAAAAGCGTGTGTGGCGTTCCACGCGACCCGTACGAGGCGGCCAAGTGGCTTAGTTTTCACCTAAACCCTTGCCACGTCGTTGTTTTTTTACCTAAACAAAAAGTCAACTGCTGTTTGACCCTATCGGACGAGCCACAACTCAATCGGACGGACAAGGCGGACGGACGGGCGGGCAGCCTGACCGCCCGGTATGACAACCTTGAATATCATAGTTGGTGGCACCAGTCACACCACACTGGAGAGATACTTGAGGGAACAACGGTCCAGATCTCACGCCAAACATCAATTGTAATGGATGTCGATTGTACCCCATAGCCTTCTCCGTGCCCCCAACCGACGTAACAATCGTAAATGGGCAAGGCTCGAGGTCTGAAGCACCTAGACCCAAATCCAGGGCTAACTGCTTGCTAATCATCACTGGCTGAGCTTCAGAATCCAACATAACGCGTAAGGGGGTAGCTCGGGTGGGGTTGTCGTCCGTACGGCCAACCACCATGACCCCCTTCTCCTTGACCAAGCGATTAACCCGTGGACGGACACTACATCGCCCTCGAGTTGACTGGGCCGCAACGTCAGACACAGAAGCCACCCCAGAGATCAATGACTGATCCCTAGAGGATTGCTCTGTAGGTGAGAAAGTGGCATTGACCTCAAACGCAAAAATAGCCTCCGCCGCCAACTTGGCCCGCATCGTCACCAAATTCTCCTCGGTAGATGGGGCCGTCACTGCCTGTGACACCTCCAACGATGGCATGGGAACCTTGCCCTCCAACATACTATCCGCCAAGTGGAACACATCGGATGAATGAAAATCCGGTAAATTCAGAAAGTCCACACCGGCAAACACCGGCAACTGCAACACCTTATATACGCCAAGGTGTGTGTGGCATTTCTATGAGTGGAAGAAACCGGTGGGACTGAGCTCGAAGTGGGAACGGCACCAGAGGTAGCTGCCTCCGCAATACTGAAAGAGAGCGGTAGTCGGGACTGGCCAATGTGGTCTGACAAACCCGCATGGCGCGGACGTCTACCACTACTCGACACAGGCGGAGAAGGTGCCACCGTCTGTGCGATGGTGTGAGCACGAGTAGCCATAGCTGTGACAACTTCCCCTGAGGCGCCATACAAGTAGCGATCCAAGGTTGAGGAAGAGCCCTCGCCCCTCATCGGAGGCTGTATGTCTGCCACTTGCCCCAAAGAAGCCATGGTGCTCATCTGCTTCCTCAATTCCGCAATTTCGGCTTGAAGAGTCTTCACCACATCCGATCCAGCAGCTGAAGAGCTTGGGCGCTTCTCCGGGTGAAGAGAAAAACAGTTCTCCTCAGTGTGGCCAGACTTGCCACAGTGAGAACATGTCAAAGTTTTCTTCCCCTTGCCCCCAGCCTTCTCTGCGGGCTTGGTTACCTCGGTCTTAGGCTTTGCCTTCTCCGGGTTTGCACCCTTCTTTTTAGGGCAGTTGGGGTCCTCCTTGGTGTGGCCAGCCTCTCCACATGCTCATCAATGCACAACCTTTTCAGGTTGTGCCTCAGCCAAGCTACCGGTGGCCGTGGCAAGCTTCTTGGGCTTGGAAGCATCCATGAATGACGTCACCAAGTCCGTGGCCTCACTCACGCCCAATGCTCTATTAAGGGCCTCTACCTCGGCAAAGGCTTGCACCAAAGTGGCGTTGCCGTGGTACCAGAAGAGGAGATGCAGACTGATAAGGTCAACCATCCGCTTGTGCAGCTTGGAGATAAAAATCTTCACCAGCTGGCACTCTGTGAAAACATCATCGGCCTCCGCCGCCAACCGCGCCAACCGGGTATATATGGTGCGTAGAGTATCCTCCTTTTCACGGCGGAATTCTTAGATGTGTTGCATATGATCTCGCCAAAAGCCCCTATATTCCACCTCCAAGTGCGTCATGAACTGCGCGAGAGGATCAAAGGGAGGCGGCGGACCGACCGCCGCCAATGCCGCCCATATGGCCTAGGCCAAACGGGACATGGCCCCCATGCCAACCGCCTCATCCACAAAAGCAAGGTTCTTCTCCCTGGTACCGCCACTGGAAGAGCCTTCTTCTTCCTTGGGCTGGTTAGTGAAGGTTGGAACACGGGCAACGGCACTCTCCTTGAGCGCCGTCACCAACTCTACCCGATCGCGCCAGTAATCTTCAACTGGACACAAATCCTCCGCGTGGAGGACGCTCCACCTTCCGTACGTCTGGAGAGCCTCCAACTCCAAATGTTGGGACAATAGCTCGAACGCGTACCAGTCATTGAACGACGGTAGACGTTGGCGCTTCTCCTTCATTCATGTTTGGAATCGGAGTCGCCAATCGGGTAGGGAGATGCCCCAGCCCGTCCCGAGAACCGATCCCGCACAACGTGGCGTGGATCGTCCTCCATGTTGTCAAACGTGCCCACACTCCAAACTCAAAGCCTACGGTCAGTATCCAACGCCGAAATAGCCTCAAAAGCCTCAACGGTGACCAACCCTGGCCCAAAGTCTGAGGATGGCGCACTCTCCGGAGCGTCTGGTGAAGGAGAGCGGTAATATCGACTCCTCGTGCTCACTATAAACAAAACTGCTCCGGGAATTTATCTACAGGTACTATCTAAAAGGTAAGGGTACAATTGGGCAACCTGCACCTGCAAAATCACCAAACTATGTGGTGCACCGGTCATCACCTCCGGCTACCACAGCTCCAACCACATCCCCCCACATAAAAAAGTTTTGCCGGTCACTACTCCGACTTCACCCCTACGGTACCCTATCGTAGACTAGTACAACAATCAATGGGACGTACCGGAAAACTCCGGCAACACAAGCCCGCAACACGGGGGAGGTACCATAAACGGAATCCAGAAATCAAAAATGGATTTTCTCCCCCAACAACATAAAAGCAGAATTGACAAAGGTAAGAGCCACTGGCACACGCGTGCAGTGGATGGCCTCAAGTCGTAAGACCTGCAAAGCAAAAGGAAACACTAAACGTGTTTCCCCAGATGTCTAAACTAAAAGAGAAGTGGGTCAATTGACCACGGTGTTCAAAAACACAAAATCCCCCCAATGCAATTAACGCAATGGATGATTTAACGCGTCAATTAAGCTAATCCAACACTAAAATTGGATTAAATGGCAAATTCCCCAACTAGAAGCGCAATTCCACTCACATCCGAGTCAAAATGCCTTTGCAAACTACCTCCAAAGTTTAGACACTAACTTCTTATTTTTGGACGCTCCACCTTCCGTACGCGAAGTCGGAATTCAAAAATAATAATTATTTTGGGGGATCTGAACTCACAATTAAATGATTTGTGCCCAAAATTACAGTTTCATCCGTAGCGGATGATACTGTACACAATGGATGAAGTCGCTCGCAGCGGATGAAGTCACGCGCACTGGATGAAGTCGCGCACAGTGGATGAAATTGCGCGCAATGAATGAAACGTCGACGACGGATGAAAACTTGGGGCTGGATGAAAAACGCACGCGGATGAAAAATCGCAGAATCACTCAAGCAACTCCTTCCCTCAAGCTCCAACCCTTGCGCCGCCCACAACTTCTCCAAAAATCGTTGGAATCCGGCGCCTTTTGTTGCGAATTCTTCGTTTATCTGCACTCTACGATATACATCTCAGTACCCACTAAAAATTTCCACTCACTCAAGCTCAAATTTGAGAATTCAAGAAGGAAAACATGGGAGGATCTTTGTCAAGTGAATGTATTGCAAATCACAAGAGTAGTCAAGAATCTCGCACTCCACAAGGGGAGAATCAACAAGTGCAAGCGGAAGTAGAATATGCGGAGCCTTTACTAATGATAAACCATCACTTTCAAATTAAGAACTTACTAAATACACTCCAAACTCCCTCACACAGCTTGACTTGACAAAGATGTCAAGTCAAGGTGGTGTGCGCCGCTATACACACGCCCAAACAACCATAGCGGATGAAACTCATCCGTTGGGGATGAACGGTGTGCAACGAACGCACGCCACCAACTAACGTAGTTTAGAAACAACTAATCTACAGAAACACTACGTGATGTAGTGCGGCTTTCGACGCCACATCCCGTGACAAAATGAGTGACACATTTGCGCGTTGTGGTGAATGTGACAAAATCAAACAACTTCAAGCATCCAGTATTCGAGGCAGTCGCGCATGGGCTCTTCATGGTGCGAAATTTAAATGTCATAACACTTCTCAAATGGCGCATAAGTTGCTCTATCATACCAACCGTTTGGAGTCCGAGGCAAGGCCCAAATCGTCTTTGTGCGTTATTCATGACAAAATGGATCATTCCAAGACAGCCTCTCCGCAATTCTCGCACAACAGTATATCAACCAATTCCTTTATGAAATTGCCGGTTTTCATCACATGCATGATTGCTCATGGACACAAAGATGTAGGTTGTGCACATTACGGCCTTGATATATATCCGACCAATTCAAATCATACTATCGGTTCATTTACTCAACTGCTACAAGATTTGGATTCTCCTCTTAAGTGCTCTTCCAAGCAGTTGTTTGCTAGTGGTAGAAGTAGCCCTCTCTCTGAGGCTGTTTTGGATGGGGCGGACATGTGCTTGGATTCGCTTGGTCTTCTCCCAGAGGCTTCAATCCCGGGAAAGACTCTTCCTCCGGTGCTACATATGCAGCTTGATAATGCTTGCGGGGATAATAAGAATCGATTTGTTTTTGCATTCTTTTCACTGCTCGTGTACAAGGGCGTTTTTAGAGAGATTTACTTGAACTTCCTTATCATGGGTCACACTCATGAAGAAATTGATGCTCTTTTCGGGCGATGGAGTAAGCTCAAGACCAACAGCTACCCTACTGTTCCCCTTTTCATGAGATCCTTCATGGACACAAAGGATAAGCCGGTTATTGCTCATTTGATTGAAGAAGTTCCTCATTTCAAGATGTTCATCAAAGGTTACCTTTGTGATGGCGACAAGGCGTTAATGGAGCATAGTAGTGCCCAACAATTTAGGTTTTTAAAAAATGCTTCCGGCTGGTCTTTGTTGCAGTACAAAATTGTGTGTACGGATAGCAAGTGGCTCCTCAAGATAGTGCAGGGGTCAGGTTGTGGAAAGTATTGTTAAATGGTCAACCTCAAGTTCCTCTTGGAGATTCAACGTTACTAGTTCCAAAAGAAATGGAGAATGGAGAATAATATTTCCCTTTCAAACATTATTCTCCATTTCATTTAGAATAACACTTTCGCGGATGCAGAGTCAACAAGCGACTATCGTAGACATCATGAATAATTCATTCAGTATTAAAAAGCATTTTGCGAGGCATTAGATTTACTTGTTCCTACTCCATCAACGTTTAGGAATGGATTTTGGCCTACTTCTAGGTACTCTGTAAGTGAAGAGGATCAATTTGAAGATAACGAAGAATTGCGCGAGGAACTTGCTCTTGATCCTCCGTTCGTAGGACAAAGACGAGATCGTCCACATGCATCATTCAGAGTTAGACGCAATGTTTATGAGAGATACCTACTTGTGCTACGTCCGGCTGATGGAGATCTCAAGAAATATTGGATAGCTCGTGCGTTGAGCAACCTAAATGCTAGTGTAGAGCATCCTCAAGAAATCCGTATTGAGTATTGGAAGTCAGTATCTTCTAAACATGTCAATCCTGACACTTAACAAAGGTGGGATACAAGGAGAGGTAACTCTTCTTGTAAAGATACCGAGTATGATCCAACTCGGGTGGCTACAACATCAATCATGGGAGCTTAGAAGTCAAGATTTCTTCTTGAAACCGTTAATCCCAATATGTGCATACTAGAGCTACAAATTTCAATTATTAAAGACTCAATTATTGATTTTGATGAGTAGATTTCTTGTAATATTATATTATACTAGTTTCAATAGTACACCTTTTCTCATTGCAATGTAGCTTACTCCCACGCAAATTAGAGTAGTATGACTCTACTTAAATCTTTCTATCTATGACCTGAGTAGTGAGATGTAAAGTAGTCTCAATATACTTGACGTCTCAAAATCATTAAGAATAATGATCAACAAATATATTAATAATATTTCTGGTATCGTGGGTGCATCTTACATTCTTGTGTTGAGTAAATTAGAGTCTCATTTTCATTATAGTCTCATTTTACTTTACACCAGATTTCCTATTTTTATCCATTGCTTTAAATTGAGATTGTAAATTGTCTCAAATTACTTAATATCCCCTTCAAGCTAAGGAAAACAAACACTCAAGCAACTTCAATCTTCCATGCAATTCTACAATCGCAGGAGTATATTAAAAGTCAAAACACTCAAAAGAAGTCAAGAAGAGCAAAATCATGGAAATAGACCCAAATACCAATCAGATAAGTAGGACTAGCAGTGAATCAAGAGTAAGAAATGTGAAATTGGGAGGCTCAAAGTGCCTATAATTGACCACTAGGGCCTCCTGCACAATCTTAGGGATCGAATGAGTCAAATCACAATTTCAAACCTCTAATTTGCATTAATTCAAAACACTTCATCACAAATCCATCACACAAAAACTGCAATTGCAATACTAAACACCAATCAAACAAATTCAAACACCCATTCAATTCCAAGAGCAATTTCAAATGCAAACCAAGATTCAAGGGTAGTTTGGGGTTCCTACAAGAAATCAAGCTGCGCTTCGACGCTCAAAACCAAAATCTCTAATATTCTAGTCCAAAGCATACAATTCCAGGCCAAAATTGGTCAGCACTTCCGCTCTCTCTTTCAATGGACAAAACAACACACAAAACCACACTTTGCCATCAAAAAATTACAAGAACATGCACAACAATCATGCACACTCTAAGCACGTATACCCAACACTTTGAGTCCGTATATCTGACACCTTCTGCATGAACGGGACGAAGCAGTAGCCTTGCGCCTTATCAGCATAGGTCATCGTTCACTAAATTGTCAGCCTAGGTGACCTTCCTTGGGTGTCACCTTCTGTCGCAACCCTTGCTAGCTCACCTTGGCTTACACCAACTTTTTCCCAACTCTAGCAAGTGTCACGAGCGCTAACTCTGCACATCCCCCACATGCACAAAGTTAGCTCTCCATACCAACCACCAAGCTCACCGCTTGGTTATCAATCCCTCTTACTCATGCAACCGGGACTCAACCCCTTCGTAGGTAGCCAATGGTTAGGTGCGGACTTCCACTTATGTCCAAGGCCCAACTTGGTGGCACTCCCATACCACGCGGCCTAACCGCACTTGGTGGTGTCTCCTCACCACCGCCCATGACCACCATGGTGACCCCAAGGCCACCAAGTAATCACAACGCCGGCGGTGAGACACCACCCCACATCGGTAGCACTCATGGTCCTCATTTTGCCTATATGAGTCCCCGTGGTGAAGCCCCAACACTAGCTCCCCACCGGGACTCACCTTGTCCTTATGAGCCACCGTGGTGAAGCCCCAACACTAGCTCCACCCACCGTGCCTCATTTTGCACTTTGAGTCCCCATGGTGGAGCCCCAACACTAGCTCCACCCATTGGGACTCACCTTGGCTTGGGAGTCCCCATGGTGAGGCCCCAACACTAGCCACACCACTCGGGACTCCCACCTTGGTCACCACCAAGGCACCATGGGAGTGGGGAGGAGACCAGCCCTCCCCATAGTATACTCTGTGGGATTCGGCAGCCCCTGGTCCTAGGTGAAGGGCTGGACCCTCACACCTCTTAGTTTTGGAAGACCACCCAATCTCCCAATGCCTTAGCCGCTGGAAGGCCCGGGAGACTTCCCGAACCTTCCAGGGCTCGTATCTACCTCGTCCCGCATCCAAACGCGACGAGCGACCACTCTATCGACATCTACTCGTCAAGTAGATGCCGATAGACACCTTACTTGCCTCATTCCGACAAGTATTGAGGGAGTTATGCCCCTCTGAAGATTCGGGAGTCCCGGGCCAGCTTCCCAGTCCAGCACTGTCCCTGGACAGCACTCCCTTTAGTCCCACAATCTTCCAACTCCCATAACTTTTAGCTCACACCTCCAACTGAGGTGCTCCTTAGCATCCTGGAATCGTGGCAACATGAGCTTCCATAATCTCATGTCCATTCCCTCGTGGCTCCTAGTCTCCGTGGGTGAGAGGCGTCTCCAACGCCCGGGGTCCTCTCCCACACTAGGCCCACTTAGGTTCCCTTCACCTTGGCACCCCAAGGCCCGGGCGTCACTCCGGTGTCCCCCTTGGGCCCTTGGTGTTGCGGGCACTCCTCAAGGAGAGGTGCGCGACACTCACCCCCACCTAATGGAGTCGATGCCCTCATCGACTATACTTGTAGTCGGTCACACCAACTCTTGGGTTGCCATCCCCATTGGTGCAAAGATTGTGTTTCACCGGGCGCGACCCCCACAATGCACTCTCAAACTTTGGCAAAGTCTCAAAGGTGTCGTCACTAGGTGGTCCGTTTAGAACCCCGGACTTCTTCCAAGGCAACTAAACTACTCTAGACCCACCTACTTTGAGACCCTCTTGGATTGCCCTTACCTTGGCTCTCAAGTTAGGCTCCACTAGCCTAACACTTCTTCCTTGACTACTAGGTGGACCTCAATGCTTCCACCAAGTTGTCTTGGTTGCAAACCCAAGATGGCTTTTACACCACGACTCGATCGCACGGGGGGTAATGCCAAGTTCCGCCCAACTCGGATCCCACTATCTCTTTCGAGGCATGGGTTCATGACTCCCATGCACTAGCTTGCACTAGTTTGTGGGAGTGGCGCTTTTATGAGCACGCGCCATTACCTTGTCCCCGCCCGGACAAGCCCAAGGCCAAGGGACTTCATGGTTTTATCCACTCTTTCTCCTAGCCTTGGTCCCCATTACTCGGCCTTCCCAACTCGGTTTCACATCTCTATTCCTCCTCTTCCACCAACTTAGCACAAGTACAAGACTAGGACTCCATCTCATACTCTTCTCTTTGCACACACCAAAGCCAAACTTTATTGCCAAATCCAAAGAACAAGTACAAGTGTTGTGGATCTACGCCCAAGCTACAAGTCATCCTCCCCCACTACGGAGATTGATGTCCCCATCAATGCCTACGTTGCTTCTTGTTGGAGCTCCTATGCTTCTCAAAGTTCTCCACCACCTCCTTAGCATTCACCATGTCCTTTGCCGCCACCCACGTTGCTTCTTTCTCGTGGTATCTCGCCACTTCACAAGGTATTCCTTGCTCTTGTTTTTGAGGTTCCTACTCTTGAGGATGGCCTCTACCTCATATTCCAAATGTTGTCCAACCAACTCTGGTGGTGGCCGAATCACTTGCTTGCGATCCGGCCACAAGGTATCCTCCTTGAATGGCTTTAACAATGAAACATGGAATGTTGGATGCACTTTGATCTCGGGTGGTAGCTCCAACTTATACACATCTTTGAACACCCGTTCCACAATGGGAAACGGACCCGCAAACTTGGACATGAACTTTGGAGTGAGGCCTTCGGGCATGGTGAAGTTCTTCACATTCAACAACACCTTTTGTCCCACCTCATACTCCACTTCACGTCTTCCGGCATTGACTTGCTTCTCATAGCGCCTTCTTGCCTTATCCAACAACAACTTGGTTTTTTCCAACATATGTTCCCGCTTCTTGGCCAAGTCTTCACCATCTTGGTTGAACTCGTGTTGAATGTGCCCCCTCGAGAGCTAAGTCGGCGAGGTTGGAGTGGCTCCACTCCATAGGCCACTTTGAAAGGTGACTCCTTAGTCGCCGAGTGTGTGGCCGCATTGTAACTCGAACTCCGCCAACCCCACATAGTCTACCCAATCACGTTGGTCCGCACTCACAAAGTTCCTCAAGTATTGGTTCAAGACCCCATTCACCCTTCGGTTTGCCCATCCTGTTTGAGGATGAAAGGCGAGTGCTAAATGTCAACTTGGTTCCCACCTTCCTAAAGAAGTGTCTCCAAAATGCACTTGTGAACTTTGGGTCTCGATCCGACACAATCACTCTTGGCAACCCGTGATGCTTCCACCATGCATCGAAAGATCTTGGCGGTCTCAAGCGCGCTTCTGCGCTTCCTCTAGTTGGCACCATATGAGCCAACTTGCTAAACCGATCCACCATCACTAAGATGGCATCATACCCTTGCGACTCGGGAAGGCTTGTGATGAAGTCCATAGACACACTATGCCAAGGACCCGGCGGAATTGGCAATGGTTGCAACAAGCCCGCTTGCTTTTGATATGAAGCCCGTTAAGTTGGCACTTCACACAAGTCTTCACAAAGTGGGTTATGTCATCTTTCATCCCCGGCCAATAGTACCTCCTTGACACCGTTGCAATGGTAGCCTTTTCTCCCCTATGGCCGGCTATGGGACTATCATGTTCCTCCTTCAAAACCAACAATCTAAGCTTGCCTTGAGGAACATACACCCTACTTTGCTTATACTTGAGCAATCCATTCACCAACTTGATCTCCTTGAGCTTCTTGCCCTTCCTAAGATCACCAAGCATTTGTTGTGCCTCGGGGTCCTTCATGTACCCCTCTCTTATCCGCCGTTCCCAATTGCCTTCACCCTTATACATGAGCCGCAAGACTTGGGTGGTGCTCATGGCATGAAACTCTTCCTTTCTACTTAGCGCATCCGCACCACATTGTCACGGCCCGGTTTGTGGATCAAGTCCACATTCATGAGCGCCAAAGCATCATGCCACCTCAATTGTTTGGCACTCATTTGTGCTTGTGTCTCAAAATACTTCAAAGACACATTATCGGTGTAGACCTTAGTCTTGTGCAACCCCAAGTAATGTTGCCATGTCTTCAAACAATGCACCACCGCAAAGAGCTCCTTCTCGTGAGTTGGCCACCTCCTTTGACACCCATCCAACTTCTTGCTCTCATAGGCAATTGGCCTACCATCTTGCATCAAGACGCCTCCAATGGCAAAGTCACTTGCATCTGTGTGGACCTCAAAGGGCTTATCAAACTCGGGGAACTTCAACACCGGTGGAGATGACAACTTGTTCTTGAGTTCCTCAAAGGCTTGGTAGCAAAATTCATCCCATACTTGGTTCACCCCTTTTTCAACAAGTCGGACAAAGGCTTGGCAATCTTAGAGAAGTTGCGTATGAAGCGGCGATAGTAGTTTGCTAGGCCAAGGAATGACCTAAGTCCCTTTTGTGTAAAAGGCCGCTTCCACTCTTGAATTGCCTTCACCTTCTTCATGTCCGGCTTGATTCCATCTCCGGTAACCACATGGCCCAAGAACTCCATCTCAAGTTGTGCAAACTCACTCTTTTCCCCATTAGCATAAAGCTTGTTGTCTCTAAGCTTCATGAGTACTGCCTCAAGGTGCCTTGCATGTTCCTCGGCCGTCTTGGAAAACACCAAGATGTCATCGATGTAGACAATCACAAAGTCATCCATTTCCTCTCGAAAGATGGTGTTCATAAGGGTTGTGAATGTTGAGGGTGCATTGCACAACCCAAAGGGCATCACAAGGAACTCATAAGACCCATACCTTGTGCGGCACGCGGTCTTTTCTACATCCGCATCCGCAATGCGGATTTGGTAGTAACCCGACTTCAAGTCTATGCGACTAAAGTACTTAGCTCCCGCCAATCTATCAAAGAGATCATCAATTCGAGGCAAAGGGTAGTTGTTCTTGATGGTCACCTTATTCAAGGCCCTATAATCAATGCACATCCTAAGCTTGCCATCCTTCTTGTCCACAAAGAGGACCGGTGCACCATATGGTGACTTGCTTGGTCTCACATAACCCCTTTCAACAAGTCGTTTAGTTGCTTCTTTAGCTCCATCAACTCTTTTTGGTTTAACCGATAAGGTGCCTTAGAAGGCGGCTCAGCTCCAGGTAGCACCTCGATCTTGTGATCCACTTCTCTTCTTGGGGGTAGCTCTTTGGGTAACTCATTGGTAAGCACATCCTTGTACTTGGCCAACACCTCTTGAATTTCTTTGGGAAGTGGTTGTTGCACCCCCTTCCCCTCATGCCCAAGTTGCTCTTCACGAGCCATCACCACAAATTGATGTTCCAACATTTGGTCTAAAGAGACCAAGTTTAATTTGCCCCCCGCTATTGAAGGGCCACGAGTTAACTTCAACACTAACTCCTTGCCATCACGGCGCACCACTAACCGTGTTGGTTTGCGCCTCACATCCACTGTGTGCGCCTCAAAGAAGGTATCCCCTAAGATGAGGTCTACCTCATCCATCTCACATAATGTGAAATTCTCAACAAACTCCAATGTCCCACACTTCAAGGTCACTTGCAACGCCACTTCCTCCGTCTTGTGCGGTTCGCCCTTTGCAAAACGCACATTGATGGGCTTGCTTGCCTTTTGCGTGGGCAAGCCCAACTCCCTTGCTAGTTTGGGACTCATGAAGGAGTGCGTTGCCCCGTATCAACCAAACATGAGACATCTTTGTCCTTCACTTGGGCCTCAAGAAACAAGAGGCCCGGCCTTGGCTTGAGGCTACTTGCCTTGGCCACAAAACCTCCTTCTAGTATGCGGTCTTCAACACAAGCAAGACTTGCAATGGTACTCACCTTCTTGTCGGGGCACTCCGCAATGAAGTGGCCAATCTTGCCACAACCATGGCACCTCTTGGCCTTGGTGTCATCACCTTTGTCTCCCCCTTTCGATGGCTTTCCCCCTTGGTGTTCCCTTTTGTTAGAGGCTCCACCATCCACTTGTCCCTTGTGTTTGTTGCCAAAGCCAAACTTCTTGCGCTCTTTGCCTCGAGCCGCATACCTATTTGATCCGCTTTGTTGAGAGGGGCCACTTGACTTCCTCTCGGGTCCATCAGCCTCAATCCTTTCAACAATCTTGATGATGCCCGCCACATCCTCATGAAGTTTTGGGAACTTGAACAAGGCATCCACCACCCACTTTTGAAGCCCACCCAAAAAGATGCACTTCTTAGAGAACTCATCCATCTTGGGTGTGGCATTCATTTGGGCATTGAAGTCACGCACATAGGCCTTGAGAGACCCAGTGTGCCTCATTTGCACCAAGTTCATGCCTTCCCTCAACTCCTGATACTCTGGTGTGAAGCGTTCACTCAACAAGTCTTTGAAGCCACCCCAAGTCAAGTTTGCCACCAACTCCGGCTCTTGCTCCTTTTTGCTTGTCCACCATTGAAGAGCATGATCCTTCAGAAATGTCACCGCAATGGAAACCTTGTCCTCCTCATCCGGCTTTTGGACATCATAGTAGTTATCCATCTCAAGAAGGAATTCCTTCACCTTCCTTGCCTTACCAAGTCCCGAGAAGGTGCTTGGCATGTTTACCTTAGCCAACTTTTTGGTGGAAGATGAAGGTCGGGACCCTTGCAACATGAGGTGTTCAATCAACCTCTCTTGGCGATCCCTTTCTTCCTTCCCACGCTTGAGCTCTTGATTCACGGAGTCCATGAACTCAAGCATTCTCATTTGGAAAGCCAATTGAGGATCTTGTTTTTCCACCCCTTGGGAAGACTCTAGGCGTCTCGACCTAGAGCGCTCCTCTTCACCCAAGGGCTCCTCTTGAAGTGACAATTCCATTTGCTCATTGCCCTCACTAGTGGCAGCTTGCTCATTGGAGTCATGAGAATGAGCCTCACTTGTGGGATCGGGGTCTTTGTTCCCCCTCGTGCGTGGCCGCTTGGAAGCTCCAGGCTCATCACCCTCAATGGTCTTCTTCTTGCCCATTGCTCCCTCACAACTTTGCACTTGGGTACTAAAAGCCTGCTCTGATACCAAGTGTCGCAACCCTTGCTAGCTCACCTTGGCTTACACCAACTTTTTCCCAACTCTAGCAAGTGTCACGAGCGCTAACTCTGCACATCCCCCACATGCACAAAGTTAGCTCTCCATACCAACCACCAAGCTCACCGCTTGGTTATCAATCCCTCTTACTCATGCAACCGGGACTCAACCCCTTCGTAGGTAGCCAATGGTTAGGTGCGGACTTCCACTTATGTCCAAGGCCCAACTTGGTGGCACTCCCATACCACGCGGCCTAACCGCACTTGGTGGTGTCTCCTCACCACCGCCCATGACCACCATGGTGACCCCAAGGCCACCAAGTAATCACAACGCCGGCGGTGAGACACCACCCCACATCGGTAGCACTCATGGTCCTCATTTTGCCTATATGAGTCCCCGTGGTGAAGCCCCAACACTAGCTCCCCACCGGGACTCACCTTGTCCTTATGAGCCACCGTGGTGAAGCCCCAACACTAGCTCCACCCACCGTGCCTCATTTTGCACTTTGAGTCCCCATGGTGGAGCCCCAACACTAGCTCCACCCATTGGGACTCACCTTGGCTTGGGAGTCCCCATGGTGAGGCCCCAACACTAGCCACACCACTGGGACTCCCACCTTGGTCACCACCAAGGCACCATGGGAGTGGGGAGGAGACCAGCCCTCCCCATAGTATACTCTGTGGGATTCAGCAGCCCCTGGTCCTAGGTGAAGGGCTGGACCCTCACACCTCTTAGTTTTGGAAGACCACCCAATCTCCCAATGCCTTAGCCGCTGGAAGGCCCGGGAGACTTCCCGAACCTTCCAGGGCTCGTATCTACCTCGTCCCGCATCCAAACGCGACGAGCGACCACTCTATCGACATCTACTCGTCAAGTAGATGCCGATAGACACCTTACTTGCCTCATTCCGACAAGTATTGAGGGAGTTATGCCCCTCTGAAGATTCGGGAGTCCCGGGCCAGCTTCCCAGTCCAGCACTGTCCCTGGACAGCACTCCCTTTAGTCCCACAATCTTCCAACTCCCATAACTTTTAGCTCACACCTCCAACTGAGGTGCTCCTTAGCATCCCGGAATCGTGGCAACATGAGCTTCCATAATCTCATGTCCATTCCCTCGTGGCTCCTAGTCTCCGTGGGTGAGAGGCGTCTCCAACGCCCGGGGTCCTCTCCCACACTAGGCCCACTTAGGTTCCCTTCACCTTGGCACCCCAAGGCCCGGGCGTCACTCCGGTGTCCCCCTTGGGCCCTTGGTGTTGCGGGCACTCCTCAAGGAGAGGTGCGCGACACCTTCCCTGGGTGTCACCTTCCCCCTTAGAGTCCAATCCGGATAAACTATAGAACCAAGCACTCCCGAATATTAATAGGCTAAGTTCCAACTCAAACCAAACATTAGAGACCTTTAATGACCCTTAAAAGACTAAGGAAAATTTCAGGCAGCATACGGAAATATTCTTTCAAACTTGGTAAGTAGATGTTAAGAACAATTCTTCTACCCCAATTGTAATCATTTCATCCTCCGTCCTTTATTGTGATGGTGCACGTTTCGGAAGTGGTAACCACTTAAAAATCCTCTCCCGGTTCTTGAGTAGGTGGTATCAACCGGTCGACTCTGAATTTCCGGATTGGGCTTCTGGACTCACAAGAGGATTACCGAAAAATTCAAGTCGTTAAGTAAGTACAAGGTTGGACCACAAAAGTCTTGATAGACGAGAGAAAGAACAACCTGTAGATTCAACCTGCAAACACAAGCTCTCAAAACCGTTGAGTCATCAATGCCAATGGTTTTGATTTCAAACAACAGAATTGGTATTGTCGCTGATAAATCCAACTTCACCACATACAAAAATCCTATGAGTAGAAAGCTACTACACATAAGTATAATGCATCCAACACTACTGAACCAACACTTTTGTTTCAAAAGTTGTCAACCTAAACTCAAGTAAATTTCACCTAAGTTGTAAAGACAATCTACTATTGCCCGTAAGTAGGCTACGCCGAGGTTCCATTCTATAAGGGTAGGATACAATATGCTAAGGAACACACCCCCGGCGTCACTTAGAAGAGGACAGATTATTATGTTTAGTACTCTGCCTTTTCTACTTCTAAATGACTACAAAGAGTGAAGGAGAAGACTCCTCTTAACATCCAGAAAGTTCAATGATCACACAAACAATCCCAAAACCCCTCCCAACAAACATTCAATACAAACAATTAGACAACATACGTGGGGCAGGCAAAATGGCCAACAAAGCCGACGGCGCCTCCGGATCAGCCATATGGCTAAAGTACGCCCAACTCCCTACAAAAAAAGAATAACAAATAAGTTACAAAAGCCACGAGCGTCTTTGCTTCAGACACAACCCACGGTTAACTCCACATGCAAATACACACATGCATTCATAAGCAACATACAAGTAGCTAAACACCGGTTTTAAGAAAAACCGTTTAGGTCGTCCAAATAGGCAAGAGCCACAAATTACTAAATATAGTAATTTACCTCTTCCACTTTTGAAAGTGTATCTTCACAACCTACTCAATTCAGTTAGTTCGACATGCAATGTGCATCAAAACTCTAAGTAAGCATAAAGCAATTACTAGAAGGAAATTTATTCAAAAATACAAAGTATAATTCAAAGGAAGGATAGATTAAGCTCTTCTTGCTTGCCTCCTAACCTTCTCTAAGTGCCTACAAATCACTCAACCAAATCAATGAATACTTCCAGTCTACAATAAATCACGCAAGTTTTAGGTTATTTAACTAACATGAAAATCACAAGCATTCAAACATTCAAATACATATAACTTTTACTAAGTCCAAATTAAAACTTTAAGCAACAAATCGTAAAATAGTATGAAAATCAAGTGATGAGTAAGGAGCGACTCCTTTCCAACTACCGGATGTTGTCCTTGCTGAACCCCTAGCTACAAAAATGGCCGCGGATCCTTTATCCTTGTATGCTATTGGCGAGCTTAGGCTTGTTAGAAAGATGACTAAAAAGCACACCTTACTCTCTAAGGCTCGTTGCTTGGTTCCTCCTAGATTGTCATATCTTGAGCCCCAAACTAGGGCCTTCCACTCTGCAGCCACAACGAATGTGCCCTCACCAAAACGGCCACTACTACTCTGTCCTTGATCCGCGGAAAAAAGAGCCTAGTGTAGTTGGAAAGACGGCTTCAAAATGCTTCCAGATCTAAAACGTTTGTGACTTAATTCCTCCTAGATTGCTTGATACTGCGCCTCAAAGTAGGGTCCTCAAAATTGCAGCTATAGCTAACGTGCCTTCCCTCAAACAGCCGCCACTCATTCGTATTTGATTCTCCAAAGGCGAGCCTAGTTTTGTCCGAGAGACGAATTAAAGAGAATTTCGTGCTTTGTTCTAGATTTTGAATTTTAGTGCCTCAAAGTTGAGTCTCTAAACTTCCGCCACAATTAACGTGCCTCTACTCTTTCTTCTAAAACAACACACACACACTTTTTCCCAACTCTTAGGCTTCTTCCTTACTTACAACTTCTTTCTCACCAAACACACACATATATTAGAGAAAAAAAAACTACTTTTCGATTAACCTAGGGTTTTTCTACACACACACTCTCTGTGCCTCCACATACAAAGAAAATTCTAACAGCCCAATTGCTCTCTCTGATTCAAAAACTACATCCATCTATTACTATTAAGATTCATCCCATTAGTTTATTTCTAAATATCATTCATCTGAAAGCCTAATTCTCTAATAATCAACGCCAAACTAAAACTTTAAAAAGTAATCAGGACATTAATAAAACAAGCCCCCTAATCTAGCGGCTAGAAAGCTAGCTATATTAATAAATTATTATGAATTAAGCTTTAGCCAAAATATGCACTTAAAACCTCACTCTAATCTATCGCTTTAGTGAGAATAGAAGTAATTGGTTAAAATGTCCAGATTATGTTCATGCAATGAATTTAAAAGGAGCTAATGCTTGCCAGAAAGGTTTTCTGCAAGTGTGGACTGTATCGACAGTTCACAATCATTGAAAAGATCTTACAATTACAATTTTAAGATAATTTTGTAAAAAATCTAAAAATCTTTTATTCACTTGCATATTATGGTAAAAGATGCTCAAACATGTACCTTTAGGGATTAAAATGACCTACATAAATAGAGTTAATGATAGAAAGCTTTGGTTCAAATAAAGTGGCTTGAATGACATATTGTGTTTCATGCTAAAATTATAGAAATAAAAGCTCTTTGTAGTAAATTTCTTGGAATAACTTCTCTATATCAGATGGATCTAAGATTCTTAGTAATAAAAATAGTCTTGGTTCGGGTCCCACTTTAGAGGATCTTATCAATTACAACATTTTCCTGATAAGTTTATACATCTTTTATTCCAATTGTTCATGAAAAATGCCAAGAACTTTGGCAATATAGACATTTATGGACTACCTTATACATTTCTCTAGTGCCTGGATATATTCTATGTCAATATTTGACAATTTGGATGAATGGCTAAAATAAGTAAGAGACTGAATTATTCATGCAATTTTTATTCTTGACAAGATTTGTTGTATTAGAACCTAGATAAAGTCTGCTTTTACTAGTGAAAACATGTAACTTTGATCAAGATAGTATGAGAATTTGGTATGGGTTTTTGTGTTAGTACTTCAAAAGGGTTTCTAAATATGACGCATGTTTTGGCATTACAAGCAATCTAGTACCAAGTTTGCAATGATGTTTTTGAAGTTATAAAAAAGTACATGATGGAATAACATAACATTGTAATAGCACAAATAATTAAAGACTTTTACTCAAAATCTTGACATACATATAGATAGAAGAGAAAATAATCCGATCTTACAATTACCTCCCATAAAATACATCAAGATTTGCACCATACATTATGAGAGGAGAACTTTGAGAATTTGTGGCATTGAAGCCTTTGACCTTTAGAAGATAATCTTCAGAGATACCAAGAGCCACAATGTAATCATCCTTACTTTCAGCAAGCTCTTCACTAATTAAACTTTTGATCATATAGAGGTGGAATTTTTTTTCTAATTGAGTAATTTTCTTATAGTTACCGTCAAGACCAATTAATCAACAAACTTCCTTAAACTTTAGAAGACATTAGAAGAGAAGGTTTGGACAATTCCAAAACTATATTCCACCTCTTCATACACTCCATGAGAAAAACTATCTTAGAATCCCCCTTCATAAGGTGATGAAGAAATTAACGTTCTTATTAATTTTCAAGAAGTGATGAAGAAATACCAAATAAGATTATTTGTGTGGAAATCTAGGGTCTTGCAAACATGTTAATTTTTTCATACGCGTACCATTGTATTTCACATGACTTCAAAGGCGTTCCATTGTATTAGAATTGAAACCTACCTCCATCAAAGAATCAAGTCCATTGCAGTGAAAGGGGGCATTATTACAACAATTTCGGGGTTGATGACAACTCTGGTTTCTCAAAGTGTATATTTCGATTCTGTTTTCCCCCAGAAGTCAGTGATAGAACGAAAAGTTTTAGATGAGATCTCAGGCATTTAGGACTTAAGAAGAAATAAATTTGTGATTAATTCTCCTAGTAAATTGTTCACACGTCACTGGGAGGTCTCTTTCGAACTTAAATAAATATTGATAGATATTAAATTGCAACCCAGTCCCGCTTACACTCCACAACTTCCAAAGCATTACACTACCACTTGCTACTTGGCCAATCTAATGAATCAAGTTGATCTTATTAGTAATGAAAGTACATTCGGCATTTCTTAGCATTCGGATCCAAAATCCACAGTACATGCCTGTGCTCCGTGACACCAAAGATGCTCACACTTAAATGCCATCTTAACAACTTTTTTAGTGTAGGACAGTCCCCGCACTGAAATGACTAATAGGGCAGTTCCCCAGTGGAGGGAACTACTCAAATAATCGCATCAATGAGAAAGGGGGAGATTGACAAAGAGGTGTTATTTGTTTTCACGACTCCCGGCAAAAAGGAGATTTTCTTACACAAACGTTTATCGATATGGAATGGATCCCATCCATAAGTGGATTATAAACCTGTATTCAATAATTACCCAATTTCCCTATGTTTGGCTAGTAATTGTGGAAAATAATCTTCGGTTAAATTATTTTGTACAAATTCTTAGAAAAGAAAGGTGGACCTCCCTTGAAAAAAGGCCACCAACTAAGGCACCACCCTTGGACATCTTTAATGTCAAATACTAACATTTTGGATGAGGAACTAAAACTTTTAAGAACCATATCAACTTCAAACAAGCTCCAATTTTGATGAAATCACTTGGATTGGGTTTCAAAACAAGTCAAACTTGTGTGGTAGAAATAGCACACGCCTACAATGAAATATAAATCAATGCTATAGATATTAGTGAAAGTCATTTTTGTCTTCAGATTTTCAAATATTAGTACATTTTTTGTTTATAAAAAGATTTGGAGTATGTTAACATAAAAGTAATAAATCTCATAATCATATTCCTCATTCCATATCTATCTCATATAAATATCTATCTCATCTTCTCATGTATCATACGTCAGTATATTTTCAAATCTCTAATATATCTCAAAAAAAATCATACGTAAACAAGTCCAATTCCTCAAACTTTGAGAGACATAATGTTCATTTGTCAATTGAATTGACAAATAGCTTCTTTGGCATACTACCACATTCTTATTTCAATATCTATGAGGACTCATGACTCAATACAATTAAGATCTGAATACTGGTTCAACTGCAATTTTTTTTTCTCCTAGCTTGTTCGGCATACTAATACATTCTGATTTTACTATCAATAAGGCCTCATGACTCAATAAAAGATTGTACGATCAAGATCTAAATACTGGTTCCCGCCACTTCCCGCTTTCGCAATATCCAAACAAGTGTGCTCTCCAAATTGCGAGTAAACATCACCGATCACACAAACCATTCTAAAACGAAGATTACAAAGACCAAGTAAGCAGAAGTTAACTACATCTCTTGAAGACGACGATAAATCAAGGCGTCACACTCCAATCTATGGAGGTCATAGACAAGTCTAAAATTTGTACGTGATAGTCTGGTTCAACACTTCCGGTAGTCGGTTGGAAAGACCCAGTCGAGAGATTTAAGGATTCTATACGTAGAATTCCAATTAATACAAAAAAAAATTTATCAAATTCAGGATGAAAATAATTTGACTTGACTGTTTACGAACATGCAAAATGAGTGATGAGAGGCCAATCTTGCTCTGAGAGGAGAAACTGCACTTATACTGACTGCTGCAGTTTCACCTTAGTAATTTGGCATATATGTACCTAAGTCCAAGGTGCATCTTGTGAGACAATCGAAAGAGAAGTTGTTCAAGTCTAGATAACTCAGGGCCAAACTTCAGAATTGAGATTTGTCCAGGTCATTGAAGTATGGATGGTGCATAGCAACCTTCGCTGATACACGCTTCGCAGGGTCAAACGTGAGCATTCTCTGCGTTCCACAGAGAAGATATCATTATCCTAATCGCCACAAAAAGCCTAAGCTTTAAGAGAAATACTTCTGAATCATCTCGATGTTTGGTACCCTGATTGAAAGAAGAGTACCACGTACAGAGAGAAGGTCAAGCGCGTCAGGACCCATATCAGGCACAGCTCTCGACAGTCTTTGAGCTTGCCATTGAGGGTACTCATGCCAATCTCGTAGCTTTTTCACTCCAGGCCACGAATCCTCAGTAGGTGTACCAAGCAATCTGCATCAACGTTAGACAGATATCAGTCAGCTCGACAACCTAGAAGTACTAAAATGTTACACATATTAGAGATCACAATCATAACGCAAACTAAAGTTCGGAAGAATCTATCAGAAATCTATGTGTCATCTCTAATGCATCAATGAAGGATCATTTATGATTTCGTTACAGTTGATGAGAATAAGCTTCAATGAGATGCAAAACTAACCTAAAGATGTGTAGAAGCTGCTGCAACTCAGAATCTCCTGGAAAGAGTGGAGTCTTGCGAGATAATTCAGCTGCACATGAAAAATTTCCATGTTGCAAATGTAGGGGAACAAAGATGATATGACTTCCTGATCAATTCACAACTTGCTTGGAGCTATTGAATCAACGTGAAAGAAAACTTAAGGGCAACGCACCGAATATGCACCCGACAGACCACATATCCACGGATGTAGAGTAATGACTGGCCCCCAATAGAACTTCCGGGGCACGATACCATAAAGTGACAATCTGCACTTCAACAGGCTGACGGATGGAAACAGCAGAAAGATTGTTGAAAGCAGTTTGTATGAAACTATTAGATCACATATGTAATGGAGAATTGTCAGGATAAAGTAAAAAACCTCATGAGTGTAGCTCTTCAGAGGAACCGTGAACGCTCTACCCAGACCTAAATCAGCAATTTTCAGCAGACCTCTCTCCTTGTCCACAAGCAAGTTCTGGGGTTTTAAGTCCCTGATGATGACACCCATATCAGAAAATCTGCTCTTGACTGACCACTAGAATTTATATTGACGTCGCAACGAGAATGACTGTGAAAAGAGGTGCAATGTTATTACCGATGCATGACACCATAGCCATGGCAGTGCGCAACACCTTTCAGGAGCTGATACAGGAAGCTCTGCAATTGTAAAGATTTCAATTAATTCACACAAAATCTAAAAGCCTTACCAAGCCGGAACCGTGGTACCATTTCGTGTTGGGATTTGTAAACAGAGACTGTCAGATTACTCTAAAGCCTATGCAGATATTTGTGACATCCCTGTACATGATAACGCCAATGCGATGCCACCTCGAACATTTCAAGCAGAAACCTTTGTACATATATTCTACTTCAGCTTGAAGAAATGGATGATCTGTAAGACGAACATGAAATATTCCACTCCTGCAGAACAAAAACCCCGTTGGAGGCTATCAAGCAGGATTCATTCGCTCTATTTGCTACAGATAGATCGCAGGCGGTATACCTGAATAGTTCTCGCCGAAATGGGGTTAACGTTGCCTCGCCCATGCGAATCAATGTACTTCTTCAGATCACTATCGAGATACTCAAAGACCAAGTACAGTTGGGGTTTCCCATTCTCATCTACGCTTTCCACGCAAAGTAACCTGAAACTCAAACGAACCTGTGGTGTGAGAAATTGGGAATGACATTCGAACCAATCAAACAGGGGCATGAATACTCAACAACGACCCGGTTGAGAATGATACGCACTGCCTAGCAGACTATACCATCGGCCATAAATATAGTGTCACTTCCTCGACGGCTTAGTGATGGCCGTCAGAAGCTCTCGGACTGTGATACTCCATTATAAGATAAACTCAAATCTAGTGACTTCGTAGCTACATTCTCTTATCATTATGATGGCAGCATTTCGTCTACTGGTATTGGAGCAAGCGATACAGACGGAACACACGCGTACTTGCATGTGAATTGTTTGATTCCAATATGTACCTGACAATGTAGATGCTATGGGAAAGCATTTGCAATAGCGAAACCTCCCGAAGTGCTGTGGACGGCACTCCTTCGTCTTCCGTTTCGAACCTGGTTTTCTTCAGCGCAACAAGGCGACCTGTCCTCTTGTCTCTCGCTTTGTACACTTTTCCGTAAGTGCCCTCGCCAATCTTCTCCAGCTTCTCATATCCGTCCATTTAAAAAGCCCACAATGTGTTCGGGGCGGCGAGAATTACATATCCAGCGTGTATCTCGAGGCAATAGCAAACCCGACGAGACTTCGATCCTCCAGCCGGTTACGCTAAGCTCCTCGCCATTTTTGAAGTTACTCACTTGTAGTGATGAAAACTAAGATTGTACAGTGAAGCGAATAAAGCCATCAACGCACATCGAACTCCACTAGCATTGACAATTCTATGCGCAGAAAGTATGCTACAGATCTGGAAACACTACAAAACCAGCCAGACCATAGCACGGGAGAGTGGGGAGACTAACAGAAATGTGGGACCCAAATCCACATTGTTGCAAATATAAAGATATGATCAAATCAAGAGACTCCGCGTCTATCAGTTTTACATACTACGGTCAAGGCCTTGGTAGTTGTTGTTCGTTTGGTGTTGTTATACGGCGTGTAACAAAGGGAAAATGCGAGGTTCCATCAGCATTTACATCGTCCTTAGCGTAAACAGCCTTACCGACGAGAAGAAGTCAGTGATTGCATTCTTCTGAAACAGTCCCCACTAAACGAAAAGCCCGACACCTGAAGACTTGGAACTTAGATGTACTGTGAGAAAGCCGTCGAACTACAGGTGCTACATTCGTAACTTTACCTGTTCCTGCACTAAAATTGAACTGAGACTGTACACGTGCAGGTTCTAAAAAGAGGAAACTGGATCACAAGGACGTGGTTTTAAAACACTCAGACATAAATCATTCCATAACATTGCGCAAAGTAGGCGAATCAACACAAAAAATGCACCTTACTCATACACGAGGACCTAAATGGTTACTCAACAATCTCCTGTCCGAAAGCAACACGCGACAAGACCTACATGCGAGAAGAAAAAGAGCTACACTAAAAAGAAGAGGTGGTATGTCACTACGACTGAGCCACTAGAGCAACTCCCGAAATCACTCAGCAATATTGAGCATTCTAAGGGCCGATTTACACCTAGGGGACGGGCCAATTCAGCCCGTTTGAGGGCTGAAATCCTCACTCGTGATTGGCCGAAAGGCAAAAATTAGGCCCAACCCCCTTACACCTAGAGGCCAGGCCAATTTGGTGTCAGAATTTTTTTAATCAAGAAATGCAAGTTCTGACATGGCCCGAGCTCGGTGAATTGGGTGCACCGAGAATGGAAGGCCAATTCTTGGCCTGGGGGCCAATGTCAGATTTGTCTAAAAAAACCTTTTTTTTTTTAAAACATTTTTTTTTCACCAAATCAAATCCGTCCGTTTTTTGAGAAGTGCTGATTTTTTTTGGACTTTATTGAATTGGCCTGGCTTCTTGGCCCGAAGGCCATTACATATGGGAAAATCGGCCCCCATTCTAATCATATTATAATGAGGACTTGAGGCCGGCCCCAACCCAAAAACGGGCTGAAATTTCAAGCAATTGGCCCCAAGAAAACTTGGCCCGGCCCCTAGGTGTAAATCGGCCCTAAGTAACAAGTAAGAATTCGCGCCTAATCCCAATGTATTCTAACGTCACTACATGTCTTGTAACGTCAAAAAGGTTCGTAAGTGAGATGTAACACATCTTAACGCCTTCCAAATGGGGCAGTGGTTCGTGGCAGCTACCAAGGAGGCACCCTAGAATCCGTGGGGACCTCCCAAAAACGTTTTTGATAATTTTGAATTCAAATTTGAGGTCTACGACCCCAAGTTAATCTACGAAGCCCATTCCTTCGCATTTAATGTCTATACATCAAAAAATTAGGGGGCTCATTACCCCTCCTCCATCCTCCTTGGTAGCTGCTACGAACGCTTACCCTCCCCAATGAAAGAAACTTGCGCGACACTGCTGACGGCCTCTCACTGCTTTAAAATCAAATATTTTAAGTCAAATCTTGCATTCCACGTCAGTCAATTTTTCAACGTATGCATGCCACATCATCTCGTGCACTCCAAGTCAGAAACGTTCATACATTTTTTGTAATACGCATTAATGTCCTTCACGTTTTACAAACACGGGCATTACTATTGACGGCCACCAATTCTTTTTAATCCAATTATCGCACAACAAATCTCACATTCTACGTCAGTCAATAGATGTACGCCGACATTCCACGTCAAAGCAAGCAATTCACGTCATGGCAAGCAATCCACGTCACTTACGTTCATACCATTTTGTAAACACTCATTAAAATCCATCCTATTTTGAGAAAGACGCGCATTATTGTCGACATCCTCCTGTTATTTTATCTCCAATATTCCACGTCAAATCCTACAGTCCATGTCAGGAAATCTATTAACGGTCGCAATCCACGTCAGGGCAAGCATTCCATGTTATTAATGTTAGGATGTTTTTTGTAACACAAAGTAACGTCCTTTATGTTTGGAAAAACATGCGCATCAATGGTGATGGACTCTTAGAAATTCGAATATTCCACGTCAAATCGGAATGTTCATGTTAGCCAATCCATTAACATAGGCATTCCATGTCAACGCTAGAATTCCTAATCATAACGTTAGGACATTTTTTGTAATACACCGTACCGTCCGTCCTTCTTTAGAGAAATACGTGCCGCACTATTGACGTGGCCAATAACTAAATATAATCGTATTTATGCTATGTTGAGGTAAGAAACGAGCTAATTGGTTACTCTTCAACAAGGATGGGTACATTAAATATGACGTCCAGTTGACGATGCTCTTACTTCTAGTGTGAAAGCTTGTAAGCATTTTTTTATTTAAGTGTTGTTTATGGTGGCTTTTATTAATGAAAAGTTGATAATTAAACCATGTCATTTTGAAGTTATTTGAGGAGACTAAGACATTTTAGTAAGAAATGCAATGTGCACATTAGGGGTTAGTTGTTGGAAGGCCTTGGGTAAAATGTTTGACGCGAAGTTAAGCTTTAGATAAGGATTAGATCAAAATGACTAGAGGAGAGAAGATCCCCTCTAGTGAATCCAATGGAAAATGGGGAAGGACTAGAAAAGCGAAGATCCCTCTAGTGAACCCAAAATGTAGAAATAGGCTAATTTCTTGGATTAGAGTCGGACGTTTTATTATTGGTCTTGCACATCTAACTTTTGATTTCCATGTTTGTATTTGTAATTGATTTGTCTTGGTTTTGTTTACTTCACTTTGTGATGATATGTGTGACCTACGTCTCTTAGTAAAGCCGGTGATGGATGGGAAGTTTCAAAGACGGAGTACCGCGGAGTACTGACAACATTCATTAAAGAAGACCTTAGTTAGGGCTTTGAGCCTTAGTTAGGGTTAGGATGGGTCGCCTCTTTAGCGGCTTAATGTTTTGTAATTAAGAGCTTCTGTTCAAGCTTAGAAGTATCTCACTCTAGTAACTCTTTCTTGTCATGATTAGTGATAAGGAGAACGTAGGTTGGTGGCCTCCTTCTAGTAATGGTTAACTGTTAGGAGAAGATAGGCCGGTAGCCTCTTTCTTGTGATGGTTAGTTGTTAGGAGCAGGGTAGCGGGGATCCTTCTTCTTACTCTTCTTTGATCTCATTTTCTATGTTAAAGCCTCTCTCAATCTATCTTGATGTATTAGAGAAATCCGCTAAGTACGTCGGACTGGGGACGAGAACACCCAGTTTTGGTCGAACTGGGGACGAAAAGTCGAATTGGGCACCAACTTTTTACACTACGATCGAACTGGGGGCTAAGCTCAAGAATGCACCGATTGGGATGGTATTCCGAGTTTGGTCCCTAGTTCGACTTGGTGCCCAGTCCGCAGCACAGCCAGAAGCTAGAGTAAAGAGTTCGGAGGGGCAGCGCCGAAGATTGCGAAGGAAGGCGCGGCGCCGAAGTTGGTGAAGGCAGCAGGCGCATCTTGGAGGTAGGCAGGCGCATCGCAGGCAGGCTGCTTCGCATCGACGGCAGGCGCATCCTCCGCAGGCACGCTCCGCTCCGCTCCACCGCATCAAGCTTCTCATGCTGGATCTCCCTCACTCCGTATTTTCTAGGGTTTCCAGCCGATTTGCAAGCTGTCGACAACAGCTTCTCCCAAGAGAATTACAGTGGTTTTCCTCCATTTCCAAATTAGGTTCATCCTGAACACGTTCAACTCATTGCATTGCATTGGAGATGGTTGTTTTAAAGGTATTTGTTTCAGGATGTCACAGAACGTTCCAGAACTGATTCTCAGTTCGATTAACCTAAAGAACGCGGAACTAAAAGAACTCAGGGTATAATCAAACTGGAAATGAATCATAACCCTTATTTGTTACTCGGAGGGTTCAACTGAGAAATGAAATCAAACTCGGAGCTTCAGCTTAAGTCAATGCAAATCCCATTCGTCCTTTCAGTCCAAAGTCAACCTTGAGAACTCACTAAGAAGATACTGAACACAGATCGATGTCGTTCGTCAGTCAGATTCACAATTCAAATTCTTGCGAGAACATGAAACGAGAAGCAGAGAGAAGTTGGTTCACACCATTGTGATCAAAATGAGTAGCTGGAACTTTGAGTAAGACATGACGAAAATTAGACCCACAATGGCGCACTTGGAATGGTTGGTCTTTACTACAAAAGCATCTCGACAACAGTGCGTACATGGTGCAGAACGAGGAGGATTTCTTGAGTGTAGTGGAAGGACTGTCTCGTTTGCAGCACACTAATACTGCTTGTGGGTTACTGTATCGAACATGACCAGAGATTGTTGGTGTACGAGTACATCGGCCGTGGCACTTTGAACGAATTGCTACACTTTTCTGGCGAAAACACGAAAGGCCTTTCCTGGAACGTGCGCATCAAGATCGCCTTGGGCTCCGCCCGTGCCCTTGAGTAAGCACATTCAAGCTACGTTCTGGCCGGCTCCGCTTTCACTTTCACGGCTGCAAATTTCTTCCTCTCCCTCTCTCAGGTCAGTGAATTGCTTCCTCTCTTTGTGAATCTCAATTTCTTGATTCTCTTTGATTTTCAGATCATGAAATATCATCTAGGGTTTTTTTTTCATGTTCAAGCCTTTCTTATTGATTTTTGAACAGAGATGGTGGACACTCGTTCATCCCCCCCGAGTGCTTCTCCGGGAGAAGCGGGAGCCTCTGATGTTGAAGGTCCAACTCAACACAGGGCAAAAGCATCGCGAAGGGAGAAGGGGGCTCGTGCTATGGTTGAATCAACACATTTGAGTACCATGGTAGCGTCATACAATCAACAGTTTGGTGAATATAGCAAAACTAGGAAGCATGTTACTCAATTGATTCCTTCAATTGTATGGAAAGCAGTCTATGAGCATTACCTTCAAAGTTATCCTGAGTCTACACTTGCAGAGGACACTCTAAAAGACAGGCTACGAGAAACTTTGAAAGATTTGAAGACTGGAACTTCAAACAATGATGGAGCAGAGACGGTGGTCCTACAAAGTGAAGACGTTTTGATGCGATTGAAGTCTCACCGATGGACATGCCACCAGGAACGTCTGAAGCGAAGACAAAGCCTGATTGAAGGCATGGTAGTGTCATCCCCAACCTCTACATTGCCGCACTCTACCTCTACACCGATGTCTACTTCGACGGGAGCGCCTGCACCCACTCCATCTCCCATTGCTGCGACTACTGGTCGAACTCCTACATTGACACCAACTTCATCGGAGGGTATGACAAAGAAATTCCATTCCATCAAGTTCTATGCCTTTGGAGAAAGAGAAGACTATGACAAAAGCTGAAATGTTGCATCAGCAAACCTCTAGTATTGCTCTTCTAGCTAAACAATACCAAACTAACGTTGAGCACAAGGGAGCCTTGTCAATGCGTAAAGATGAGCTAATCAAAGAGAAGTTGGAGATGATTCGAACTAAGAAGGACAAGGTGAAAATGGACATGCTCAAGCAAGCTAAGGAGTTGGGTGTAATTTCAGAGGAGGAGTTCAAGGCCAAGGTTAGAGAGGTTACGAACACCGTAGCTAGTAGTCTCCATCCCATCCAAACTCTGCAGGATTATCATGTTGCTCTCCAATGACTTGGAAGGTGAAGTCCATGTGCCTTCTATGTAGGAAGTTAGTTAAAATAGCCGCTGATTTGAATAAGTAGCTGTACTTTGGCTTTGTTGAATCAAACCTTTTCATAAGGCGCTTCCATTTTCTCTTCAGTCCACCTATTCCCCATTCCACTTGAACTCAGACCGCATGCATTTTGTTGTAAGCTCTGATAGCAGGTGCATCTCCATCTCGAGCCAACTCCCGTCTTCCAAACCTTCGCATGATGTACATCTCTTCACCCATGTAAGCTGGATCTCCTAACAGGTACTCAAAATACTCCTCCTCGTGTGTAAAATACTCCCGCCAATTGTTATGGATCTCAGAGTGGCGCGGAAGAGTCACATCATGGAATGAACCAGGGTAGCCAGAGTCCACATAGATAAATAGACCATGGTGATCAACAATGACTATGTTGTTCATGCAATAAATCTTCTTGCGCCCGTTGAACCATGTCTTGTGTTCTTCATTGTTCCAAGGCCTTCGAATCTCCACTAGAGTCCCATCAATAATCCCAATGCAACCTTGAAATTGAGCAATCTCCGTACCTAGTGTAACTCTCTCCTCCATTGTTGGCCATCGTATCTCATTTGCAAGTGCATCATTGATGCAAGATGCAATGAAGAGAGTATCATCACATAAAGCACTCTTGGACCAATTCCACATGAACGCATCGTGCATGGTAGTATTATCATGTTTCAAGAATAAAATGAAACTCAGAAGGCGTTGCTGAGGGGTCAACTTGTACGGTTTACCTAGAAGAATAGGAGCTTCACCAGTAGTTCTAGTTGAACTCCTGATGGTAGGCACAACAATGGATGCAAGCTCATCAAACTCAGCAAGAGTGAAATTTGTCAAAGTCTTGAAAAGCGCTGGAGTTGCCCTTATCGTAGCCAAAACATCACGAACGGCAACATTTGGATCCACTGATTGCCCCGCACCCGCCTCTACCTCATGTCCAAAGAAATGCTCAGTACTATTTGCCACACCAAGTGTGCAAGCCAGAATCATCATGTCGTCCATTTCATCGTCACTGCTAGAAGAAGACATAGAGTCCATAGAGGAGGTAGAAGAGGAGCTAGAATACTCATCAGAGTTAGCAGGAGGCTCCATGCTTGTGACAACAAAAAAGACCTTCAATTCTACAAGCTTCGGCCTCTTATAGAGTGATTTGGTCCCTAGTTTACATCTGGTCCCCAATTTCGTGCATTTGGTCCCCAGTTTGCTCTACTTAGCGGACAACCGAAAACTGGGCACGAAATGACGGACTGGGGACCAACTGGGGATCAACTAAGGTCCAAATTGGGGACTACTTAGCGGATTTCTCTATTGTCTTGTGTTCTTCTTCCTCTACTTGTGTCTCGTGCGGTTTTCTTCATTAGTCCCTCGTGCTTTGTTCAAATACAATAATATTTGGTAGGCAAACAAATATTTAGTAGGGCTTTCTATTGGTGTATGGCACGCCCTACTCCAAATTATAGGAAGTGAGAAACACCTCTCCAAAGTTGGGGGCGTTGATGGGTTTTCTCGCTGATGGCTAAATGAAGTAGGCCTTAATTTTTTGGCAATCACTTCTAGGATTTTTGAGGAGGGTGCAAAATTGACTTAGCTTTCCAAAAAGCTACGGCACGCCCCAATTGAAGCTAGGATGAAGAAATGGCGAGCCAAAAAATTGGAAGAGGGTTAAAAGGAGGCCGTCAGGAGGCTTCCTTCGTCATTCCTCCTTGTTTTTTTTTTCATTTCTTCTTCATTTCTACACATTTTCTTCCTCCTATAATATTTCTCCTTCATGTGTTGTTCTTGTTTATTCCTTTATTACCAAAGACCCGGTACTCCATGGTGATTTTTGCGTTTGCACCTAGCGTGCACCGATTCTACGTATGTCTCTCTTGATGTTTCTAAATAATACAAGGTTATTTGTGACGTGGTCTCATGAATAGCTTTGACGTAGACCACGTTCAATTGGATCTGGATTTCTTGATTTGGAGAGATGGAGTTATTTATAATGCGGTTTAATGTGGTCCATAATACCTGATTCTTCTATCGTCTACATGCAGGAGATTTCGAGGACATTCGGTGGCCAGGACGACGCTCAACCGGATTAAAAGTTGGGGTAATTGGTAGCCTTTGCTTGTCAATAATGTCCTGAATTCGGTCCAGAGCTACAATGAATGCCAAATGATTAGAACAACGGGTTTCATCAAGCACTGGTCACTTACTTCGATCATTCCTTTGACACCTTTTGTGAAATGGAGCATCAACTTTGTAGGGCCCATCAATTTAGTCACCCCCAACCGGAAAAGGTATATCATTCTAGGGTGCGTGTACACTAAACCCGGTACAATATCAACAAGTATATTGAGTATGTTTACTACAACAAATACTTGGATTTTTCCTTAATCTTGGACGTGTTTGACATTTGTTGACCCATGGGAGGGGGGAATACATGTAGAGCGTTGAGCGGTGAGGACTTTTCCAAAAAAATTGCACGGAGATTAAAAAAAAATACTCTATTACCAATATTTAGTTATTAAAAAATATTAATTTACTATTTTCCCCAAACTAACGGCTCCTAAATTTGTAGAAGTATTAATATGTTTATTGCATACCCCAGTTGGAAATTAGGACTGATGTCATTACAATTCAACATTGTAATATAATGTGAACTTCAATTTATTGTATATCTATACTACAAATTAGAGCCGACGTCATCATTGCTTTCTTTGTGATCGTTGGAATTTAATTATATGTTGAAACCTATGAAGAAGGCTCCGTAGGGGTTAATAAGCCCAATCGTGCTTGGGATAATCGTCAGATCAGGTCACCTCAACGCTAGCTTGTTTTGACATTGTCGTTATAACGCGGTGGTCCGGGTTCGACTCCCCATGGACTCGTATAAGCATTCACTTGCAACGGTTGTTGCTATCCAGAGCTATAAAGACATAATATTATAGGCCCATCTTATTTAGATGTGACAAGAGTTTAGAATCACAATGCATAAAATTTGACAAGGATGTTTTGTTAGTGTTCAAAAAACTGTATTGATGTGAGCTATAAAGAGATAATATTATGGCTCCATCCTATTTAAATATGACAAGAGTTTAGAATCACAATGAATAAAATTTGACAACGATACTTTGTTAGAGTACAAACTGTGTTCAAACAAAAAACTATAATGATGAGAGGTATTTAAATTGAAAGTGGATATTAAAATCATAACACGATATTATCATAAATACTCTGGTATATATAAATACTAAAATCTCAATATTGAGTTAATAATATATCATAAGCACACACAATAAGAACAACTAGAAAGGCCATAAGAGAAACTAGAGAACCCGCCCTAGGTACTCAAAAACTAGAAATCAAACTACATAAGTACTCAAGTAGATTTGTCGTCTCTAGGGTCGGGAGCATCGAAGTTATGGTCGCACTAGTGAGCTTCAAAATTGAGGTAGCAAAGTATACCGCGTGGAATAGGTGCATGCTCCCTTACAGCTCGGATTGGCAATAAAGCAGCAACAAACTCCTTGGCGAGCCGCTCAGCATACGACGGCAGCGCAAACGGCGCAGGAGGACTCCGAACAATATCGGAGTTACGCAAGACGCGTTCATTCAATCCTGCGTCACTAAAGATCTAATCTAAGATTTATGGCACAATGCATTTAATAAAAGGGTTAATGTTAAGCAAGCTAAGCGATTTTTGAAGAACACACCTCTGTAACGACGTGACTTCTTCTTCTTAGGCTCACCACTCGTTGATGCATTGTTTGATGAAACTCAGTTAGATCTACCTCAAACGGGATCCACAGAGGCCTTCAGAACGCCCTCAAAGATCTCTTCATCACGTTCGAAGGCAATTAGGTAGCGATTGGTCTGTTGACATGCTATAACGGAAGCACCTATACAAAATCATTCAAAGTTAGATAAATTGCAAATTTGAAATTTGAGATAATTGTAGACGATATACATGTACCTGTTGAGGCACTCCAATCAAAAACAATATTGAACGGGTCAGTCAAGCACGCAATGAAGCATTGAATAAAATCCGGGTGCTTCTCGAGATCTCCGCGCCATGGAGTTCCGTTCGAGCGTAGGAGTTGATGGGACTTGGTGGTGAAATTGGAGGTTATCGCCGTCGTGTAGGAGGATACCAAGTTGTCCCCACAGGCCGTTTGAACGCTTTGTTTCAAACTGTGCATTCTTCCTAGCAAACACCTCAATGTGGAAATTCTGAGTGTGTACAAATAAAAAGTTTGGTTATGTAAGTAATTACAAATCAATAGGAAGACGGATAATAATACTAAATGCTTGTATTCAAATGAGTAATTTCTTACGATCTTGTTTTCATACAACGCATACGTTAAACGAAGGGAGTTCCAGCCCACCAATCCGGAACAACCTTAAAGTGGTAATCTAAGGCGTGTTCATCCAATTCCGCCTCAATTTTCTTGTCTCTTGAGTGCATAAGAAGAATAACACCGTCGTCAGTCAAATTGGCATCTGCAAAGATGAAGACATCAACAAAGTAATCATCGTCCCCAACTTTCCAAGTAGGGATCACTTGTAGCCCAAGACGAGGCACAAGAAGGTCTTCCGGGGCATCTGCGATGATAAGATTGATGCGCGGATGTTTGGCTTCCATGGTCATTTTTTCGCAAGGTTTATCTTGACGTGCTCGAACCTATAATACATACAAATGACGCATAGTTAATACGCAAAATCGATATGAGAATCTATTGTTAAAGAAACCAAAACAAAATTTGCTATAGTATACCTTGCAAATATGTTGGATAATACTCTTCATTTTTGATTCCATGTGTTTCTTCTGCTCACTGAGGTTGAGAAGCTCAATCATGTTGTCGTGCTCCAGGAAAAGAGGTAAGGTAGAAGATGTATCTTTTGACGAATTCGAAAGCATGGAACGCCTTATTTCTTGTGTACGAGCAAGTCGTGATAAACGTTTGGCGGGTGTAGGTGACCCAATACCTGCAACCGCATCACGTTGGCATGCTTGTGTAAGGTTGCCAAAGTCCTCACAGTTGCAGCTGAAAAGTAAAGCGGATTCTGTTTGAGAAGATGGACCACCTGCATCAATCGGGAGATTATCCGGCGCACGTTGCTGCCTCGTTGGAGCGCGTTTCTTTCCACCTCGAGCAGCCCGACAAACAGGATTGCTAGCAAAATCATTGTCATTGCCAGAGTCTCGAATGTCAATGCAATCCTACACTAGGGTTCAGTACCAACAGAAAGAGCAAGATCGATTTCTGTGGGTAGAACGTAGCTCCCAGAGCAATCTAAAAACCATGCTCCAGTCTTTAGTTGTGCAAAAGTGAACCTCTCATAGTGGATTGTTGTGGACGCATTGTGCGGGCTGCCCTACACGGAAACAAGGTGGAAAAATGGGGGGAAAGTCGTGAAAGAAAGTGCACCTTTCGCTACCAATTTACGTGTGAAGTACCTGGGCAAAATTGAAAGTTAGATTTGGGACAAATAAATTCAACAAAAAAAAGTAAATAAGATATATAAAGTCTCTTACATGTATACTAGAAGATTGATTGCCAATTTTCCGTTATCAAACTTCTGCAAGTCAGTTGCCCTTGTGAATTTAGGATTGCAATTTGGAGACAAAAACGCAAGGTAAGCCGGCTGCTAAAGGGAAAGTCCCTAGAACTCAATGTCGTCAGATGGTCAAAGGATTTGCTTACCCTACACAATGGGCATGGGGTGTGCTTGAAGAATGTTGGCAACAGCAGCCACAAGCGCCGTCTCCAACTACACATATAATTGTAAATTAGATATGTACATTGAACACAACTATAATTTGAAGTAACTTATGAATAAAAGATTCAATAATGAAATCACACAAGATTGATTAAACTTCGAACCTGAACCCAAAAAGCCGCCTTTACAATCCAAACATCAAAGCTTTTTCCTTTCATAGGACGGTCATTGGGAAAGACTACACTTCGTTAGACAATGTTTGGGCTATTCAGTATTTAAGCCATTTGGCTTTGTACTCGTGTGAAACATGGAAGCAATCTATTTTTTGCAGCCTCTCAATTGTCAAATGAGGCACAAGAAACTGTAAGAAGTGAGCATTACTCTGGACACAATAACATGGGAGCTAATGCAAGAATATCAAGCTACAATTGAAATGACAAATAAGAATATTGAAAGGTAGAATGAAGTCGACCTCATCAAAGAATGCCGAGCCATTTTTAGGATTTGCCACCGCTAAGAACTCATCAAAGTTCTTTTCACGTAAATGCTTGACGGTCTTCAGATTGGCTGCATGCATAGCCAACCAAACTCCATGGCCATTTTGCTGATTTGGTGGTGTATTTTGTTTGTAATGCACTGCTGCAAGGTCTTGAGCACGGACAAGCTCCCTTTAAAATATTAAGCAGAGAATCAATTTAGAGTGGGATAGGATGGAACAATGAAAAAGGAAAGAAAATATGGAATCTAGTTTGATTATGGCTTACCTGGAACAAAAATGTGACAAAGACGTCTATAGTAAGGGAATACCAAGTACCATGCTTGGTTTTCTCCTTCAAGCACACTTCATATGAGGCCGACGGTATGAAATCCTTAAACGCTTCTAAAGACAAGTTACCAAACATTCTAATGCGTTGTAACTTAGCCGGTAGACTCGTTTTGACGTGGTCATTTTCTGTTGACCTTTAAACAATAATCCGCATAATAAAAGTCAGAAAATATTAACATATGAGAAATTGATATTATAAAGGAATAATAGAGAAGGTAAAGTTACCAATTAATGTCGGCCATGGCGTTGAGAAGAACTCCATTCTTTCCTCGTGCATCAAGAACGATGCAGTCTACTGCTAAATGCCAAGAAGGGTCGTTCTTGTGGAAGTCTTGGATATGTCTCATCCAAGCGGTGATTCTGTGGTTACCTTCATAGACATAAAACATCTTACCCATAAACTGTTGCAGATGAGGGTCTTGGGCCAAGTCTCTCTCAAAAGAGTGATTGGCATCAATCCAGTGACTATTCCAAGTGCTCTGAGAAGTTCATTACTTGAGCTGTCGTAAAGCGAGATGTACATAACACGGTCACCTTCTCGGTATCCTCGAATGAACTCGTTCTGTAACTTCTGAACATCGGTTTCAAGAACCGGTCGCACCTTGGGATAGGAGACAAGGCAACATAGAGGAATGCGAAGCCGAGACTTCTCAACAGGCTTGTTGCGAAGTCCGTTGATGACAACGACTGAATTTGTTGTAGTGCAAAGTCGAATTTCATGTTCGCTAAATTTCCGGTCTAAGTCATGGAGATGGACATGGTGCTAAGCTAAACCATCTTGATCTTCATCTTCAGACGGGAAAGGAGGGCTCTCCGTTACTCCCTCTCTCTCCAGAGTAGAGTGTCTTTAAACAAGCTCGGGACTTGCCGGAGATGGCAAGGTGGCTGGTGGGTCTTCAGCTGAAAGAAATTGGACAACCATGTCATTGATTGAGCTCGAAACCGGAGTACTTTGAACTTCATGATTTACTTCCACCAAGTCATTACCGTCAACGTCAAGACTACCAAAGGCAAGAAAATCTGCTTCAAGTTTATCTGGTAGCGGATTCGCACTGTCTCTTTGCAACATAGAGAGTAGGAGAAATATACCAAGGCAAATGAGAAATAACAGAAGCAACCATTTTATCCAAGTAACATGCCAACATAATAATCATAATGACATATTTGGTTCTTAAATGATTTAACAACCACCATGGGTAGCGTGTTTTATGGGTAGAGTGTTTTGAAACTCTTTGTCTAGCCATGTTTTAGAGCTAGACGCTCCGAACGTTGAGGATTAAATGCCACGTTGTTGCATTTTATCTACATCGGAACTTTCAGTCTCCAAATCAATGATCTCATCCAAAGTATCTTCATAGTACTCCAGAAATCATCTGCAAAACACGTGAACACAAAGGTTTAGAAAAGTTCAAGAGATGGAAAACTCATTCTATAACATGCATAACGAATGCGAGCAACCAAGAAAAACAGTCTTCGATTGGATCGAGTTAACCCAAAATAGTCACCACCAACAGCACTGTCAGGTTCCAATTCAAACTTCAAGATCATCCTCTTGTACAAGTGAGGTTCGCTCATCCGGGAGCATCATCAACATTGGATCATGAAACCATGAGCATGATGGCGAGTAAGAAGAAAATCAACAATATTAGATCAAATTCAACTCGAAAGACTTTACCAGAATTGTAAGGACAAATACATCATTGAATAACACTCACATGTTACAATTTCAACCTCGAGCTCATGCTCTCGTGTACAAGAGGCTTGCCCATATGAAGCAGTCATGAACATGAGATCACAAAACCAAGAGCACAATCACGAGCTACCAAGACAAACAGTCTTTGACTGTATTAGATTAACCCGAAATTGTCATCACAAACAGCACTGTCAAGTTCCAAACCATACTTCGAGCTCATGCTCTCGTACACGTTAGGCTCGTCCATCTGGGAGAATTTTCAACATCAAAGCACTAAACCAAGAGGAATATCACATCTTCAAGAAAACCAACAAAATTGGATAAAGAAGAACACGAAATTGTCACCATGACCAGCACTCGCAAGTTACAAATCGAACGACGAGCTCATGCTCTCGTACACAAGAGGCTCGGCCATGTGGTGCAATCATAAACATCAAATCACAAAACCAACAGCACAATCGCGATCAACCAAGAAAAACAGTCTTCAACTGAATCAAGTCCACCCGAAATTGTCACCACCAATGGCACAGTCATTACGACCACTATGACAAACCAAACTTCGACCTCATCCTCTTGTACACGAGAGGCTCGTACATCCGGGAGAATCTTCAGCAGCATACCAAAGAACCAACAGGCTGCAAACACATGTTACAATAGGCAAGAAGATTGTCAAGTCATACAGTCTCTACACCGACGCCGACGAGGAACTAAAGCAAACAAAGATATCATTCTCAATCTAGTTCTTCAATGCGAGGAACGATGCAAATTGGAGCCAAGGAGTTTTATTCCCACAGAACCCATGTATACTGTACTACTACTTCCCACAACAAAAAGGCTAGAGCGTGACAATGTACCAAGATGCCCACATGGAGGACAACTACCTGCCGTGGATTTACTGGGCTAATAATAAGGTTCGTCAACCCACTCGGTGCTAGGAAGACATGTTCAATACTATTAACAATGCTCAGAAGTTGAATAACATCACTGAGTGGTCATCCTTAAAGAAAACCAGCAAAGTAACTAACGATAGGCTAGTTCGTCAATCGATCAATCCTACTGCCAATAATTAGGTTGGGAGGAGGTACATGTTGATTATTGGATATGGCCTAGTCAAATACAAAGGAATACGAATAGTCCTCAATAGAATCATTTGGAACGAACTTAAATTGTCAAGATACACATAAATAAGACTTCTGCTCTTCAACGGGATAATTCCTTTACTCACCGTTGTTCCAATTTTGGACCCTCATAGATTGTGCAGAACAAACTTGTATCGAGGTGCATTGAAAGCAAGAGTATCATCCGTGTAACCTAACCCACATAGAAATGTAATTTCCAGTGTTGCACTTTGCAGAACACTAAGAATCAAATCGGTAGAAGAAAGCAGTAAAAGAAAGCATCTTCAAACAAAACTAACAACATGACCAATAAAATAAATAGGAGAGATTAAGTCTACGAGAAAACCGGCAAAGTCGGATGAACAAGAACACGAAATTCCCACCACCAACAGCACAGTCAGCACTGTCAGGTTCCGAACCAATCTTTGAGCTCATGCTCTTGTACACGAGAGGCTTGCCTAACCGAGAGAATCTTTGACATCATATCACAAAACCAAGAAGATTATCACATCCTTGAAGAAAACCAACAACATTCGATCAAGAAAAACACGAAGTTGTCACCACCAACAGCATTGACAAGTTCCAAACTTAACCTTGAGCTCATGCTCTCGTACACGAGAGGTGCGTCCATCCGGGAGATCCTTCGACATCAGATCACAAAACCATAAAGAATATCACATCTTTAAAGAAACCAGAAACATTCGATCAAGAAAATGCTCCGGTACGATCAATTAGAGAAAGGAATATGCAATGTCATTCGATGAGCTGTGGCAGACCCTACAAGATACGGACTGTGAATTTCTAACAGGCCCACTAACTGGCCGAAGTCATGCGTTTTGTAGATTGACGGTATGCATAGCTTAGCGTGCATGGCCGACAGGGTGCATACCTTAGAGTGGAGTCTCTCAAACATTGGACCAAAAAAAACACGAAATTGTCACCACCAACAGCACTATCAGGTTACAAATCGAACCTTGAGCCCATGCGGCCATGCTCTCAACCGCGAGAGGCTTGCACATGAGATCATAAAACATCACATCATAAAACATCAGATCATAAAACCAAGACAAGATCGCAAGCAACCATGAGAAATAGTCTTCAAATTGGATCAAGTTAATCTGAAATTGTCACCATCAAGCTCCGGCTCTAGTAAACGAGAGGCTCAGACATCAGATCATAAAACATTACATTATAAAACATCAGATCATAAAACCAAGACAAGATCGCAAGCAACCAAGAGAAGCAGTCTTCAAATTGGATCAAGTTAATCCAAAATTGTCACCATTAAGCTCCAGCTCTCGTGTGCGAGTAGGGATGTCAACATGGACGTCTGTTGAGTTATTTTGGAGGGACGCCAGACGTTCGTCCATGACAGTACGGACGTCCGTCCGACGGGTAAATTGGAATCATTACAACAATAGTAAATTCTTCAACCGTTAGATCTTTTCGGAGCTTGCATCTAAGCCATTCAAATCAGATCCTCTTTAAAGCGATCGAGAAAATTCGCTTCGACCGGCCCCCGGTCAAGACCACCGAAGGTCCTGGTCACCATTAGATTATAATCGGAGGCCCACGACCATCAAATCCATGACGGCCGACCGACCAGTCGGACGCGGTCTGAGCGGTCCGCGGCCGACCGATCGGTCAGACGGCGCGACCGGAATCCAAGTGGAAACAAAAAAGAAAAAAAAAAAAAAAAAAAAAGAAATAATAAAGGCTGATGGCCCGGCCGATTGAGGCCGCCCCGGTGACAGCCGACCGATCGAAATCTGATTTTTTTTATTTTTTTAAAATTTTCCCGACGGCCTGGGCATTCGAAGCCGCCTTGGTGGGGAGCTAAGGATGGCGGCCACTCCTCTTCACCCTAACCCTATTCTAATTTATTCCAACAACCATTTTAAAATTATTCACAACTCTTCCCCTGAAGTTTTTCAAGATCCACATTACACTATTTGGGGTTCCCACCCAAATAAGATTCTCCTTGCTTTGATCATTACGATCTCACTAATGGAAAAAAATTGACGGTTTAAATTTTACAAGTAACTAAAAACTCAAGTTAACTTTAAGATCCTATGGTTGAATCTTCTAAACATTGCTTCAAATGAGGCTTTACAGGCATGGAGAACTTAGGCAATTTCGCATCAAGGACATCTAGGGATTAAGATCTCTTTATTTTATCTAAAATTTCAACCATACCATGCGAATTGATTGATGATTCATTTAATCTTATTATCATGGTCCGGAAGATGTTACTTACTTCGTACTACTTATGGCATGTTGATGTTTAACAACTAAAAAGAGAAAATATGATGATGTTCATGTGTTTTCTAGTTTAAATTACGTAATTTTCTTGAATGCCCAGATTGCAAACTTTAGAAACAAGCCTAATGTCTTAATTCACCGTGAAGGGCATTTAGTATTTTGGGGGTGTAAGTTCGTAGTGTCATTTGTCAAAAACACATAGCATCATAAGGGTCAAATAAATAAATAAAATAAATAAATAAATAATCTTTACTTGAGGATAAGAAGACGCTAATATAAGTTAGCAACTATAATAATTTTCATTATCTTAAGTCAATGTGAATATATTGCAAATTTTATCAAAGCATGACATTGTACCCGTAAAGAATTCCAAGTGAGTTCATGGATATTAAGGTTCATATGAACAATGAGGGGTTATTCATAATAAGTTCTATTTTCCATGTGTCTCCAAGCCCATAAGATCTTTTAAGTAAAACATTCTCTTATATGTTAAGAAGATCTTCCCGACATTCCCCTAACAAAATTGGCATATAGATTAATGCCCTGAATTAGCCTGTAGGTACAATGTCGCATACCTAAAAATAGGCAATTTGTAAATGTAGGCACAAGGAAGAAGAAGAAGCGGGAAGTGGAGAAAAGAGGGAGTGTTGGTGGGTGAGAGAGGAAGAGAGGAGTGCAAGACGTCGACCGGGATGTCGACCGATCGATCGACCAATGGACCGACCGATCGACCAAAATCTCTAAGTCATGGACGCTCCCTTAACCCCTTGCGGACGTGCGGACATTGTGACATCCTTGTACACAAGAGGCTCGCCCATTCGGGAGAATCTTCTTCAGCTTATCACAAAACAAACAGATTGCAATCAGATGTTGCAACAGGCAGGAGGAAGGAGGATTGTCAAGTCATACAACCTCAACCTGTTCGAGAGGTTCCTCTTCTTGATCCCAAGTAATTAATACATGCTCCTGCTGATATCTAGGAGATTTAGAATGTAATTGTGCTTGACATGGTTTTTGTGTTAGGGTTTTCAGATTGCAAGAGGCTTTGCTAGAGGCTAGAATTGAAGCTCTATCTCCTGTTTAGGTCACCGTATGGAACCAAGTTCTGGGCCCTGGTGGACGTGAGAGGGATTTATGCGTTTCCTCTCTCACAGGCGGCGGCAAGACTCTCTCATTTGCTTTACCAATTGTTCAATTGCGGGCTTGTTGGAAGGCCAATTTTTGAGCTGACTGCAGCTCTGAGGCTGGAATTTTTGGGAGGAAACAACACTGATACGTAAACCAAAAGAAAAGAAAGTGTATATGGGCATGCAATCAGTCGCTGACGCTTTTTGCTCTGCCACATCAGTCGGTGAATTTGACAACGAAAGAGGGCACCTGCCTGCGCCTTGATCCTCACATGCTCTTCGACATCGAACTGAAGGTAAGAAATGCTACGATTTGAAATCCTAAACTTCAATTTCGAGTAAAGTTGCTAACCTCATTGTTGACCTCATGTTCTCCTTCTTGGCCGCTTGATGTGTACGGCCCGACGGTGAGCATCTTTATCCGAAGTAAGTAGGGTTGCTCACCGCATCGACGTCCACTTCGGCACTTCCACTATTATCTTCAAATCGTGTCACCTCCTCCTGCAGCGCGCCACTCTCATGCTTGTGGCACAGCTCCTACTACGACAACTCTTTTAACCTCGTGATTCTGTGAAGCCATCAACACAAAATTCGCAAATTGAAACTGAAACCCTAATTTTGTTATGCCAGAGAAGGAATGCAAACTCCATCTGCAATGTCTAATTTTGTTCTGCCAGAGAAGGAATGCAAACTCCATCTGCAATGTCTTTAAAATGACGTTGAAGTTACTCATTTCTAGTCTAATATAATCAAATTCCATTATAGACTTCGAATTCTCCGATTTTAATTCTATACTGAGAAAGCGTTTCTTCTTATTCCAAACCTGGACATTGTCAATGCCTTTATTTCAGCAGTCACTACAATACTCTAATCTGAGAAGAGAAAAGAATGCACTTTGACTTACTAACACTGTTTTCTCACGTCGAATGCTCGACACCCGTTACTACCTAAGACTTATTATTTATAGTTACGTGTAATTAAGACTTTTAAATTCTTTACCATTTTACTTCTGAGAGAATATTTTAACAAAAGCTTTGACTCCAACTCAAATATTTAAACATTCCTTTCTTGAGTACTGGTACAATCCAGATGGAAATTCAAAATAAACCTAATACCACCAATCATCCCCCGTAAATGGGATATCATTTCCAAATTCAATGATGACATGTGACCTGCCAAATACCTCTTCATCTAATTGTCCACCACTAATCATTTCTTCATCCTCCATGGCCTTCATTCTCACGGTTTTCTCCAGACCGGGGATGTGACGGCGTCCGGACGTCTGGTGGACGTCCGCAGGGGGTTATGGGAGCGTCCGTGACTTAGAGATTTTAAACTTTTTACTTAAGATAAATGGGGCGACTGGCCTCAAGTATGGCCGCCGGCACAAGCGAACGGCCCCCAGAATGGCCGTCAGCCTGGGCGACCGGTCTTCGGCCCGTGAGACCGTTCTTTGGCCCGGGCGACCGGCCTCCGGGGCGACTGCCCTGCCAACCGGCCCGACCCGGGGCGACCGGCATGTCGACAGTAGCGAAGGTACGCGACATTGTACCTACAGGCTAATTCAGGGCATTAATCTATATGCCGATTTTGTTAGGGGAATGTCGGGAAGATCTTCTTAACATATAAGAGAATGTTTTACTTAAAAGATCTTATGGGCTTGGAGACACATGGAAAATAGAACTTATTATGAATAACCCCTCATTGTTCATATGAACCTTAATATCCATGAACTCACTTGGAATTCTTTACGGGTACAATGTCATGCTTTGATAAAATTTGCAATATATTCACATTGACTTAAGATAATGAAAATTATTATAGTTGCTAACTATTTACGGATCTAAATTTCTAAGCAAATTTTATATGAATCCAAATGGGTAGTTGTTTATTTAACCCCTAAAGGCTAGGGGGGGGGTTGAAAGAAAAATAAATGTGTTAAGAAATGTGAGTTTCCTAACTCTTGTGAACTTTCTCCCCAAAGACAATATAAATACCTTAATCCTTGGATTAAATTGTTGTAGTTGAAATCCTCATAATAGTTAATAATTCTCTTGTAATAGATTAAGGACACCAAATCTTTCAATAGCAAAATAAAATTCTCATTTCTCTTCTTAGTACTTATTTATTTGTATAGTTGCCTTAAATTTTCTCTTATATGATAAAGGCCAATACTTATCTATGAGGAATATTACTAGTTTCCTTTTATAATAAGTTATTCAATATTATGCAAACCTTGTCATTTTTGTGATTGAAGGGGTTGGTGTGAAAATACATGATTCCAAACTAGGTTTTGTAATGTAAATGAGGTTTTCAACCCATCTTACATCTCGAAGGTTAAAAATAAGTCCTACAAGAATCTTTTTAAAATCGGATATATTGTGTCAAAATTTGGAACGGAGCACAAAATGGTTGATTGGGCCTCTAGTGGTTGAGCATTAGAGTGAATATCTAATCATGTACTATATTGAAAGGCTATTAGCATCATAAAATATATAAATATGTGAAGGAAAAAGACATATAACTTAAAACTTGCAATACAAATTCATGCAACCCAAATTTAGAAGAACATGGGTACAAAGTAGTATGTGCTAATATTTGTCTTTCAAAGTGTATGTGCGAGTTCGAAGATTATATTTCTATAAGACTCTCCTAATCATTTAATAAGTTACGTAGTGGCAATGTGCAGATATAGATTTTTCATTTATTTGTTTTTGGTAGATGTTCATAACTCCTGAATATATATGAGTCATTTCCACGTTTATGGCGTATATTATTTTTGGTTTTTGTAGAAAGTGATGAATCTTATATCTCATTATAGCAATTCATAATACTACGTGATCACATATACAATGATATATTATTTTAAGATGTGATTTGATTATATTAACTCCATTTAATTTATATGGCAATAAAATTTGTACTGAATAAAAGTAATCTTTGTGGAAGCGTCTTCTTATCCTCAAGTAAAGATTATTTATTTATTTATTTATTTTATTTATTTGACCCTTATGATGCTATGTGTTTTTGACAAATGACACTACGAACTTACACCCCCAAAATACTAAATGCCCTTCACGGTGAATTAAGACATTAGGCTTGTTTCTAAAGTTTGCAATCTGGGCATTCAAGAAAATTACGTAATTTAAACTAGAAAACACATGAACATCATCATATTTTCTCTTTTTAGTTGTTAAACATCAACATGCCATAAGTAGTACGAAGTAAGTAACATCTTCCGGACCATGATAATAAGATTAAATGAATCATCAATCAATTCGCATGGTATGGTTGAAATTTTAGATAAAATAAAGAGATCTTAATCCCTAGATGTCCTTGATGCGAAATTGCCTAAGTTCTCCATGCCTGTAAAGCCTCATTTGAAGCAATGTTTAGAAGATTCAACCATAGGATCTTAAAGTTAACTTGAGTTTTTAGTTACTTGTAAAATTTAAACCGTCAATTTTTTTCCATTAGTGAGATCGTAATGATCAAAGCAAGGAGAATCTTATTTGGGTGGGAACCCCAAATAGTGTAATGTGGATCTTGAAAAACTTCAGGGGAAGAGTTGTGAATAATTTTAAAATGGTTGTTGGAATAAATTAGAATAGGGTTAGGGTAAAGAGGAGTGGCCGCCATCCTTGGCTCCCCACCAAGGCAGCTTTGGACGCCCAGGCCGTTGTAAGAAAACAAAATTTTAAAAAAATAAAAATAAAAAATATATATATTTGAAAAAAGAAAATTCAAAAACACTTTTAAAAAAAAAATTTAAAAACTAATAAATAAATTGGAATCCGTTCCCGCCATCTGATCGGTCGGGTGCCACCAGGGCGGCCTCAGAGGGCCAAGCCATCAGCCAGATTTTTTTTTTTTTTTTTTTTTTTTTTTTTTTTTTAAATTCCAGCCGTGTTGTCCGACTGGTCTACCGCGATCAATCCAACGGTGGGAGGCTGCGGCGATCGATCGGACGGCCACTTCGCTATCGTCGGCATGCCGGTCGCCCTAGCTCAGGTCGGTCGGCAGGGCAGTCGCCCCGGAGGCCGGTCGCCCGGGCCAAAGAACGGTCTCTCGGGCCGAAGACCGGTCGCCCAGGCTGATGGCCATTCTCGGGGCCGTTCGCTCGTGCCGGCCGCCATACTTGATGTCGCGCACCTCTCCTTGAGGAGTGCCCGCAACACCAAGGGCCCAAGGGGGACACCGGAGTGACGCCCGGGCCTTGGGGTGCCAAGGTGAAGGGAACCTAAGTGGGCCTAGTGTGGGAGAGGACCCCGGGCGTTGGAGACGCCTCTCACCCACGGAGACTAGGAGCCACGACGGAATGGACATGAGATTATGGAAGCTCATGTTGCCACGATTCCGGGATGCTAAGGAGCACCTCAGTTGGAGGTGTGAGCTAAAAGTTATGGGAGTTGGAAGATTGTGGGACTAAAGGGAGTGCTGTCCAGGGACAGTGCTGGACTGGGAAGCTGGCCCGGGACTCCCGAATCTTCAGAGGGGCATAACTCCCTCAATACTTGTCGGAATGAGGCAAGTAAGGTGTCTATCGGCATCTACTTGACGAGTAGATGTCGATAGAGTGGTCGCTCGTCGCGTTTGGATGCGGGACGAGGTAGATACGAGCCCTGGAAGGTTCGGGAAGTCTCCCGGGGCCTTCCAGCGGCTAAGGCATTGGGAGATTGGGTGGTCTTCCAAAACTAAGAGGTGTGAGGGTCCAGCCCTTCACCTAGGACCGGGGGCTGCCGAATCCCACAGAGTATACTATGGGGAGGGCTGGTCTCCCTCCCCACTCCCATGGTGCCTTGGTGGTGACCAAGGTGGGAGTCCCGAGTGGTGTGGCTAGTGTTGGGGCCTCACCATGGGGACTCCCAAGCCAAGGTGAGTCCCAATGGGTGGAGCTAGTGTTGGGGCTCCACCATGGGGACTCAAAGTGCAAAATGAGGCACGGTGGGTGGAGCTAGTGTTGGGGCTTCACCACGGTGGCTCATAAGGACAAGGTGAGTCCCGGTGGGGGAGCTAGTGTTGGGGCTTCACCACGGGGACTCATATAGGCAAATTGAGGACCATGAGTGCTACCGATGTGGGGTGGTGTCTCACCGCCGGCGTTGTGATTACTTGGTGGCCTTGGGGTCACCATGGTGGTCGTGGGCGGTGGTGAGGAGACACCACCAAGTGCGGTTAGGCCGCGTGGTATGGGAGTGCCACCAAGTTGGGCCTTGGACATAAGTGGAAGTCCGCACCTAACCATTGGCTACCTACGAAGGGGTTGAGTCCCGTTTGCATGAGTAGGAGGGATTGATAACCAAGCGGTGAGCTTGGTGGTTGGTATGGAGAGCTAACTTTGTGCATGTGGGGGATGTGCGAGTTAGCGCTCGTGACACTTGCTAGAGTTGGGAAGGAGTTGGTGTAAGCTAAGGTGAGCTAGCAAGGTTGCTACACTTGGTATCGTGAGCGGGGCTTTAGTACCCAAGTGCAAAGTTGTGAGGAGCAATGGGCAAGAAGAAGACCATTGAGGGTGATGAGCCCGGAGCTTCCAAGCGGCCACGCACGAGGGGAACAAAGACCCCGATCCTACAAGTGAGGCTCATTCTCATGACTCAATGAGCAAGTCGCCACTAGTGAGGGCAATGAGCAAATGGAATTGTCACTTCAAGAGGAGCCCTTGGGTGAAGAGGAGCGCTCTAGGTCGAGACGCCTAGAGTCTTCCCAAGGGGTGGAAAAACAAGATCCTCAATTGGCTTTCCAAATGAGAATGCTTGAGTTCATGGACTCCGTGAATCAAGAGCTCAAGCGTGGGAAGGAAGAAAGGGATCGCCAAGAGAGGTTGATTGAACACCTCATGATGCAAGGGTCCCGACCTTCATCTTCCACCAAAAAGTTGGCTAAGGTAAACATGCCAAGCACCTTCTCGGGACTTGGTAAGGCAAGGAAGGTGAAGGAATTTCTTCTTGAGATGGATAACTACTATGATGTCCAAAAGCCGGATGAGGAGGACAAGGTTTCCATTGCGGTGACATTTCTCAAAGATTATGCTCTTCAATGGTGGACAAGCAAAAAGGAGCAAGAGCCGGAGTTGGTGGCAAACTTGACTTGGGGTGGCTTCAAAGACTTGTTGAGTGAACGCTTCACACCGTAGTATCGGGAGTTGAGGAAGGCATGAACTTGGTGCAAATGAGGCACACTGGGTCTCTCAAGGCCTATGTGCGTGACTTCAATGCCCAAATGAATGCCACACCCAAGATGGATGAGTTCTCTAAGAAGTGCATCTTTTTGGGTGGGCTTCAAAAGTGGGTGGTGGATGCCTTGTTCAAGTTCCCAAAACTTCCTGAGGATGTGGCGGGCATCATCAAGATTGTTGAAAGGATTGAGGCCGATGGACCCGGGAGGAAGTCAAGTGGCCCCTCTCAACAAAGCGGATCAAATAGGAATGCGGCTCGAGGCAAAGAGCGCAAGAAGTTTGGCTTTGGCAACAAACACAAGGGACAAGTGGATGGTGGAGCCTCTAACAAAAGGGAACACCAAGGGGGAAAGCCATCTAAAGGGGGAGACAAAGGTGATGACACCAAGGCCAAGAGGTGCCATGGTTGTGGCAAGATTGGCCACTTCATTGCGGAGTGCCCCGACAAGAAGGTGAGTACCATTGCAAGTCTTGCTTGTGTTGAAGACCGCATACTAGAAGGAGGTTTTGTGGCCAAGGCAAGTAGCCTCAAGCCAAGGCCGGGCCTCTTGTTTCTTGAGGCCCAAGTGAAGGACAAAGATGTCTCATGTTTGGTTGATACGGGGGCAACGCACTCCTTCATGAGTCCCAAACTAGCAAGGGAGTTGGGCTTGCCACTTTGCAAAAAGGCAAGCAAGCCCATCAATGTGCGTTTTGCAAAGGGCGAACCGCACAAGACGGAGGAAAGTGGCGTTGCAAGTGACCTTGAAGTGTGGGACATTGGAGTTTGTTGAGAATTTCACACTATGTGAGATGGATGAGGTAGACCTCATCTTAGGGGATACCTTCTTTGAGGCGCACACAATGGATGTGAGGCGCAAGCCAAAGACGGTTAGTGGTGCGCCGTGATGGCAAGGAGTTAGTGTTGAAGTTAACTCGTGGCCCTTCAATAGCGGGGCAAATTAAACTTGGTCTCTTTAGACCAAATGTTGGAACATCAATTTGTGGTGATGGCTCGTGAAGAGCAACTTGGGCATGAGGGGAAGGGGGTGCAACAACCACTTCCCAAAGAAATTCAAGAGGTGTTGGCCAAGTACAAGGATGTGCTTACCAATGAGTTACCCAAAGAGCTACCCCCAAGAAGAGAAGTGGATCACAAGATCGAGGTGCTACACGGAGTGAGCCACCTTCTAAGGCACCTTATCGGTTAAACCAAAAAGAGTTGATGGAGCTAAAGAAGCAACTAAACGACTTGTTGGAAAGGGGTTATGTGAGACCAAGCAAGTCACCATATGGTGCACCGGTCCTCTTTGTGGACAAGAAGGATGGCAAGCTTAGGATGTGCATTGATTATAGGGCCTTGAATAAGGTGACCATCAAGAACAACTACCCTTTGCCTCGAATTGATGATCTCTTTGATAGATTGGCGGGAGCTAAGTACTTTAGTCGCATAGACTTGAAGTCGGGTTACTACCAAATCCGCATTGCGGATGCGGATGTGGAAAAGACCGCGTGCCGCACAAGGTATGGGTCTTATGAGTTCCTTGTGATGCCCTTTGGGTTGTGCAATGCACCCTCAACATTCACAACCCTTATGAACACCATCTTTCGAGAGGAAATGGATGACTTTGTGATTGTCTACATCGATGACATCTTGGTGTTTTCCAAGACGGCCGAGGAACATGCAAGGCACCTTGAGGCGTACTCATGAAGCTTAGAGACAACAAGCTTTATGCTAATGGGGAAAAGAGTGAGTTTGCACAACTTGAGATGGAGTTCTTGGGCCATGTGGTTACCGGAGATGGAATCAAGCCGGACATGAAGAAGGTGAAGGCAATTCAAGAGTGGAAGCGGCCTTCTACACAAAAGGGACTTAGGTCATTCCTTGGCCTAGCAAACTACTATCGCCGCTTCATACGCAACTTCTCTAAGATTGCCAAGCCTTTGTCCGACTTGTTGAAAAAGGGGTGAACCAAGTATGGGATGAATTTTGCTACCAAGCCTTTGAGGAACTCAAGAACAAGTTGTCATCTCCACCAGTGTTGAAGTTCCCCGAGTTTGATAAGCCCTTTGAGGTCCACACGGATGCAAGTGACTTTGCCATTGGAGGCGTCTTGATGCAAGATGGTAGGCCAATTGCCTATGAGAGCAAGAAGTTGGATGGGTGTCAAAGGAGATGGCCAACTCACGAGAAGGAGCTCTTTGCGGTGGTGCATTGTTTGAAGACATGGCAACATTACTTGGGGTTGCACAAGACTAAGGTCTACACCGATAATGTGTCTTTGAAGTATTTTGAGACACAAGCACAAATGAGTGCCAAACAATTGAGGTGGCATGATACCTTGGCGCTCATGAATGTGGACTTGATCCACAAACCGGGCCGTGACAATGTGGTGCCGGATGCGCTAAGTAGAAAGGAAGAGTTTCATGCCATGAGCACCACCCAAGTCTTGCGGCTCATGTATAAGGGTGAAGGCAATTGGGAACGGCGGATAAGAGAGGGGTACATGAAGGACCCCGAGGCACAACAAATGCTTGGTGATCTTAGGAAGGGCAAGAAGCTCAAGGAGATCAAGTTGGTGAATGGATTGCTCAAGTATAAGCAAAGTAGGGTGTATGTTCCTCAAGGCAAGCTTAGATTGTTGGTTTTGAAGGAGGAACATGATAGTCCCATAGCCGGCCATAGGGGAGAAAAGGCTACCATTGCAACGGTGTCAAGGAGGTACTATTGGCGGGGATGAAAGATGACATAACCCACTTTGTGATGACTTGTGTGAAGTGCCAACTTAACCGGCTTCATATCAAAAGCAAGCGGGCTTGTTGCAACCATTGCCAATTCCGCCGGGTCCTTGGCATAGTGTGTCTATGGACTTCATCACAAGCCTTCCCGAGTCGCAAGGGTATGATGCCATCTTAGTGATGGTGGATCGGTTTAGCAAGTTGGCTCATATGGTGCCAACTAGAGGAACTACAATCTAACGCTTGAGACCGCCAAGATCTTTCTCGATGCATGGTGGAAGCATCACGGGTTGCCAAGAGTGATTGTGTCGGATCGAGACCCAAAGTTCACAAGTGCATTTTGGAGACACTTCTTTAGGAAGGTGGGAACCAAGTTGACATTTAGCACGCCTTTCATCCCCAAACAGACGGGCAAACTGAAAGGGTGAATGGGGTCTTGAACCAATACTTGAGGAACTTTGTGAGTGCGGACCAACGTGATTGGGTAGACTATGTGGATTTGGCGGAGTTCAGCTACAATGCGGCCACACACTCGGCGATTAAGGAGTCACCTTTCAAAGTGGCCTATGGAGTGGAGCCACTCCAACCTGCCGACTTAGCTCTCGAGGGGCACATTCAACACCGAGTTCAACCAAGATGGTGAAGACTTGGCCAAGAAGCGGGAACATATGTTGGAAAAAACCAAGTTGTTGTTGGAGAAGGCAAGAAGGCGCTATGAGAAGCAAGGCAATGCCGGAAGACGTGAAGTGGAGTATGAGGTGGGACAAAAGGTGTTGTTGAATGTGAAGAACTTCACCATGCCCGAAGGCCTCACTCCAAAGTTCATGTCCAAGTTTGCGGGTCCGTTTCCCATTGTGGAACGGGTGTTCAAAGATGTGTATAAGTTGGAGCTACCACCCGAGATCAAAGTGCATCCAACATTCCATGTTTCATTGTTAAAGCCATTCAAGGAGGATACCTTGTGGCCGGATCGCAAGCAAGTGATTCGGCCACCACCAGAGTTGGTTGGACAACATTTGGAATATGAGGTAGAGGCCATCCTCAAGAGTAGGAACCTCAAAAACAAGAGCACGGAATACCTTGTGAAGTGGCAAGGATACCACGAGAAAGAAGCAACGTGGGTGGCGGCAAAGGACATGGTGAATGCTAAGGAGGTGGTGGAGAACTTTGAGAAGAATAGGAGCTCCAACAAGAAGCAACGTAGGCATTGATGAGGACATCAACCTCCGTAGTGGGGGAGGATGTCTTGTAGCTTGGGCGTAGATCCACAACACTTGTACTTGTTCTTTGGATTTGGCAATAAAGTTTGGCTTTGGTGTGTGCAAAGAGAAGAGTATGAGATGGAGTCCTAGTCTTGTACTTGTGCTAAGTTGGTGGAAGAGGGAGAAAAGAGATGTGAAACCGAGTTGGGAAGGCCGAGTAATGGGGACCAAGGCTAGGAGAAAGAGTGGATAAAACCATGAAGTCCCTTGGCCTTGGGCTTGTCCGGGCGGGGACAAGGTAATGGCGCGTGCTCATAAAAAAGCGCCACTCCCACAAACTAGTGCAAGCTAGTGCATGGGAGTCATGAACCCATGCCTTGAAAGAGATAGTGGGATCCGAGTTGGGCGGAACTTGGCATTACCCCCGTGCGATCGAGTCGTGGTGTAAAAGCCATCTTGGGTTTGCAACCAAGACAACTTGGTGGAAGCATTGAGGTCCAGCCTAGTAGTCAAGGAAGAAGTGTTAGGCTAGTGGAGCCTAACTTGGAGAGCCAAGGTAAGGGCAATCCAAGAGGGTCTCAAAGTAGGTGGGTCTAGAGTAGTTTAGTTGCCTTGGAAGAAGTCCGGGGTTCTAAACGGACTACCTAGTGACGACACCTTTGAGACTTTGCCAAAGTTTGAGAGTGCATTGTGGGGTCGCGCCCGGTGAAACACAATGCTTGCACCAATGGGGATGGCAACCCAAGAGTTGGTGTGACCGACTACAAGTATAGTCGATGAGGGCATCGACTCCATTAGGTGGGGGTGAGTGTCGCGCACCTCTCCTTGAGGAGTGCCCGCAACACCAAGGGCCCAAGGGGGACACCGGAGTGACGCCCGGGCCTTGGGGTGCCAAGGTGAAGGGAACCTAAGTGGGCCTAGTGTGGGAGAGGACCCCGGGCGTTGGAGACGCCTCTCACCCACGGAGACTAGGAGCCACGACGGAATGGACATGAGATTATGGAAGCTCATGTTGCCACGATTCCGGGATGCTAAGGAGCACCTCAGTTGGAGGTGTGAGCTAAAAGTTATGGGAGTTGGAAGATTGTGGGACTAAAGGGAGTGCTGTCCAGGGACAGTGCTGGACTGGGAAGCTGGCCCGGGACTCCCGAATCTTCAGAGGGGCATAACTCCCTCAATACTTGTCGGAATGAGGCAAGTAAGGTGTCTATCGGCATCTGCTTGACGAGTAGATGTCGATAGAGTGGTCGCTCGTCGCGTTTGGATGCGGGACGAGGTAGATACGAGCCCTGGAAGGTTCGGGAAGTCTCCCGGGGCCTTCCAGCGGCTAAGGCATTGGGAGATTGGGTGGTCTTCCAAAACTAAGAGGTGTGAGGGTCCAGCCCTTCACCTAGGACCAGGGGCTGCCGAATCCCACAGAGTATACTATGGGGAGGGCTGGTCTCCTCCCCACTCCCATGGTGCCTTGGTGGTGACCAAGGTGGGAGTCCCGAGTGGTGTGGCTAGTGTTGGGGCCTCACCATGGGGACTCCCAAGCCAAGGTGAGTCCCAATGGGTGGAGCTAGTGTTGGGGCTCCACCATGGGGACTCAAAGTGCAAAATGAGGCACGGTGGGTGGAGCTAGTGTTGGGGCTTCACCACGGTGGCTCATAAGGACAAGGTGAGTCCCGGTGGGGAGCTAGTGTTGGGGCTTCACCACGGGGACTCATATAGGCAAAATGAGGACCATGAGTGCTACCGATGTGGGGTGGTGTCTCACCGCCGGCGTTGTGATTACTTGGTGGCCTTGGGGTCACCATGGTGGTCATGGGCGGTGGTGAGGAGACACCACCAAGTGCGGTTAGGCCGCGTGGTATGGGAGTGCCACCAAGTTGGGCCTTGGACATAAGTGGAAGTCCGCACCTAACCATTGGCTACCTACGAAGGGGTTGAGTCCCGGTTGCATGAGTAAGAGGGATTGATAACCAAGCGGTGAGCTTGGTGGTTGGTATGGGGAGCTAACTTTGTGCATGTGGGGGATGTGCAGAGTTAGCGCTCGTGACACTTGCTAGAGTTGGGAAAGAGTTGGTGTAAGCTAAGGTGAGCTAGCAAGGGTTGCGACACTTGAGGCCAGTCGCCCGATTTATCTTAAGTTAAAGGTTTAAAATCTCTAAGTCACGGACGCTCCCATAACCCCCTGCGGACGTCCACCAGAGGTCCGGACGCTGTGACATCCCCGGTCTGGAGAAAACCGTGAGAATGAAGGCCATTGAGGATGAAGAAATGATTAGTGGTGGACAATTAGATGAAGAGGTATTTGGCAGGTCACATGTCGGTATTGTCATCATTGAATTTGGAAATGATATCCCATTTACGGGGGATGATTGGTGATATTAGGTTTATTTTGAATTTCCATCTGGATTGTACCAATAGTCAAGAAAGGAATGTTTAAATATTTGAGTTGGAGTCAAAGCTTTTGTTAAAATATTCTCTCAGAAGTAAAATGGTAAAGAATTTAAAAGTCATAATTAAACGTAACTATGAATAATAAGTCTTAGGTAGTAACGGATGTCAAGCATTCGGCGTGGAGTCTATTTTGCAAAGTGGGGACTAACTTGAACAATCCTTATGGTTGAAGATGTTTCTACAACCATATAAGATACTAGTGTCCTTGTTCATTAAGAGACACTAACAAACCTGACAATTTTCATCGTTATTTACACATTGATACATCCTTAACAATGCCACTTACTTTGTGGTTTTTACACCCTCTTAAACATCAATCAGAGTTGCTCGTATTTTTAATTGTTTTCTTTTAAGCGGAAAATCACACTACTAAACCATTCTTTACCATGAAAGTTTGAAGATGCATGCTCAACATAGCTCGATCTCCAAATTATGATGTCAGATTTGGTGCTATAGTTAATGAACTATGATGTTGTAAAAGCTGCACATAATATTATATAATAGTATTAATGGTGATAAACTCCTTCCGTGCAATCATAAATGATCATATCATTAGAGTCAATCTTTTTAATAAGTTGTTCCTTTAAGAGCAATTAACATGCTTCCTATTGAACTTATAAACAACACTCATATGTTTACTCTGATTCTTTATATTGATGTAATAAAATCTAATATATATTACTTTTTATTCTCTTTAATTTCAATTGTTCTATATCATATTATTATGATATGCAAATATTTCTAGAGTTATAATCTATTGTTGAAGAAAATTGCATAAAATGTTATAGTGTCAATATGTACCTCATTCAGTGGTGTGTGCTTCCCCTCCGGAGGTAAAAATTCTTCCCTTTCTATTGTTTTCTCTCTCAATGCTTGAAGCCTCCTATTATGTATAACAATAAAGCTTAAGTAATCCTTTTTATTGCTTAATCTGTGTGCCGTCTTCATTAATGCAATGTGGAGATGTTCATACATATTTGAACAATATTAAAATGCAACTACCTATTCTCAAATTGTTTTACAGTAATTACTCATGGCATGTATTTTCACCAATTAAAAATCAGACCTTTGCCGATATGATAATTTGAGCTTGAAAGTATCCATCTCCTTATAATTATAACCATCATATCATAAACCATAACAAAGAAATATTAGATTAGAAACAAAGAATAAATTAATATATAAATGAATCTAAAATCAAAAATAAAAAACAATGATAATTTACAATTAATATTATTGTTAAAACTTGGCGTGTTTTTCATAATAGAATGATCAATGTTAATTTTTAAACATACCTTTTCATAAAAAAGTCCATTCTTCTTAAGGATTCTTTTGTGTATTCCGTCAAACGACATGCCATTCAATACCATGTTAAATATTGAACAACAGCGGTTATGATTTCTTGATCAAACAAATCCACTATACAAAATACTATTATCTGTTATACGCAAAGACAAAAATGTTATTTTTCTTATTTCAAAGAACATTGTTTTGTTATATTCACAATTGAAAAAATATGAGCTAATTCATTATTTGAATTTAAGTTTCAAATTTTAAAAATAGTTTCTTACCTTGCATCCTTTAGGATGATCGCAAACAATTTGTAAATAAAGAAATGCAAATAAATTGGGATAAACCCATCTTATCTTCAAGAAATGGGTCAGTCAAAGCTAAGCCACTGCAAAATTCAAAAATAAAAATTACAACAAAAACACCAATTTTTTTTTTAAAAAAAAAACAAAAAAATTACTAAATTTTAGAAACTATTAAATAATCCTCTACAAATGATAAATACGTACCTTTTACTTGTTTCTTTTAATGGTTAAAATATATGATAAAGGCACTCTTGAAATAATGCCAAACTAACTATAAGATTTGTGGGAGTTGATGTAAAAGTTGGAAAAATTGCTAACAAGCAATGGCCCTCATCAAGGTATCTATTCTCGCATGAAATGTTTGCAATGCCCATAACCACTTACTTTCATATTGTTAGACAATGATGTTTGATCGTTGTAGAATAGAATTGGTGCGACTACACTGCTTTGGTACTTTAAATCCACATAATTTTGCACAATATTTGTTTTTTTAAAATCAATGTGTCATTTGAACTCAATGCATATTAAAATTGTACAATTGAAATATATTGTAGAAATTTTCAGAAACCATGTATATACCTGAAAACATTTGATGACTTACTTGCATATCAAGTTACCAGATTCGACTTGCAAGAGTTGAATACACACGTTCGTTAGTATTCCCGTCTATAAGTTTTATCGTAAAACCTTCCGCTACCGCTAGTAAAAAGTACAAATAAAGAGAATGAAGAACTTCTCTTCTTATAGTGTGCTCCTTTCAACCATCATCTTTCATATACAAGGACTTTTCTTAATTTTCTACGTCATCAGATGATCAAACAATACATTTTTTAACAATGAAGTTATGTCTTTTGTTGATAAATCTCAACAATTATCACATGTTCTTATCCAATGTACCAAACTAAACGTGGAATCAGATAGTTGAGTTTGGGCAAGCTGAGGAATATCGCCTCTTTCATATTCCATTTGATCAATAATATCATAATCTACTATTTGATATGGAAATCCATGACGACTTGATGTTTGTTGTGAAGTTAATCCCATCTGTTGAGTAGAACTGCTTGTCGATTTTTTAAATATTGGTTCACATTTGATCTTCTTGTAAATTGCAAGAGCTCCCTTATTCTTAAAACCTTCTACTTCGCATCTGTCACATTTAAACTTGTCCATGATAAAACCTACTGTAACCATCATTTACAGTTTCTGTATCATTATTTTTATAATTTTTTGGTCTTTGGTAGAATGCTTTTCATCAATCTAATATATAAACATGTCATAGTGAAAGGAATTTGTTTTCAACTAGATTTGAAAAAGTAAATGTAATCTAGATTGATAATAAGAAACCTAAAATGATTGATAATTCACTTTTAAAGTGTCTTCAAGAAAAAGATGACCAAATTACAAAGAGCGACTCAGCATACAAGATTACAAAAATTAGTTGTCTACTTCTTTAAATTTTCACAAATGATAATAGACAATTCAATTAAAGTTCTCATTTACAATAAAATAATATAAAAGAAGAAGAAAAAAGAGTTTACATGTTGTATAGTATATTGTAAACCCTTGTTTGTAGAATTTAGTTTACAATATTTAAGTGCCTACTTATATATTGATATTTGTTTAATTTGTCTAGCTTTTACCTCAACTTGCTAATAGTTAGTCTTTATATTAACTAACTAATAGTTAAATATTGCACACAAATAACACTCTTCTGAATTTTTATCTTTGAACTGAAGTTATCTTAGACGAACAAATGTACATCCGAGCTTTCAATTGAGCCTTAGCCATTTCCTTGAAAATCCTTTTTTTATAAAATCTCTATATACTTTTAGACCCTAAAAGTAAAATTTCAAAAACAACACAAGAATATATTAAGTTGAACTTCAATGGATCTCGAAAGGAATCTGTTCTTTTTTGCGACATGAGTTTCAGTTTCACAACCCGTGAACAACCGCTTATTCAGTATGTACCTTGAGTAAACTGAAACACAAATCAAAGACCCAACTTTAGATAATGTAAAAAAAACTATCAACGAACTGCTAGAGATCTAACATGGTGTATCATGTTTGATCGCTGATCGATCCTTCTGCAATTGGTTCCGAGTTTCAATCGTTAGAAGTAAGTAGCAGTCTATATTATCTAACGTAGATTATTCAAAGAGGTGACCTTACCGATTAATCCGAGGGGCCATTGTCTAAAAAACCATAGTCGGTCATTTTTCATAATTTAAGATCATTCTAAAAACAATTCCACATGGAGCTTTTGGCTTTCTCTTCCTTTACATCACACCCAAAGGTTATCGCTTCTAAAACACTGCCCTCTCAAATATGGGCTAGGGTCTAGGTGGAGTTTCGTAGGAGGCTTCTCATTTGTAATGTAGAGCGGGCGTTATATCTTTTGTGTTGATGCCTTACGTTCAAAACTCATAAAGTCACACTATATTGCAACCCCACTAACTAACGCACTGCATGTACTTATGCACAACCCTGTTCACACTGCGATGTTAGAGAGATTCGAGTTTCAGGTTTTATTCTTCGTTGTTTTGTCCCACAGACGATGAAGTTGTTGCAAAATTTAAGTGTCATGGCACTCGCACATGAGTCATATTTGCTCAGCATCGGCCTCGGCCAGGGCCTCCTATTATTGGGAGAGGTCTGGCGTGCCTCGCGACAGCAGCCACCTCCCCCCCCATCAACCTTGCTCCTCCATAATTACCCCAGCCCCCCTCCCATGGTTAATTCCGCCACCCTAGGATTACCCACCCTTTTGCTCTCCCAGCCCTCTACCCTCCCTTTGTACTCCCAGGCCCCCCGTATCCCAAACGCCCCCTTCCTCATCCCTAATTAATTTAGGTGCTATTTAGAAACTTTTTTTTTATAACTTTTCATTAATTAAAATACTAACTTTATAAATATCTTCACCTAAAAAAATAAAACTAATTAACAAAAGTAGCTTTGTATTTGATTTAATTAAGTTAGGTTGACTTTTTTCTAGATTTTTTTTCTTTTGTTTTATTAAATTGCCACATGGCAATTGAATAAGGTGGATAGCCTTATCTTCTCATTTAAGGTTGAGATTAATTTAAGCTTATAATTTTTTTGCGCAATTGCGTTTAAGTGGCATTGTTTTTGTTTTAGAGCCTTTTTTTTTGCGTTTTGTATACATTTCAATGACGGACTTCACAATAGCGCAGATTCTTGGCATTTGACTCATATTATCCGTTTTCTTCCCCGTTCTTAGACCGGGTAGAGCCACGAGGCATTTTAGATCTTTTAGGCTTTGTCTTTCGCTCAGACCACTTTGTTTATCTGATGGACGTTCTCTATTGCACCGGAGTTTACCGCATTTGTTTATGTTACTTCCTGAAGATGTAGATGATTCTGAGAGGATGTGGTGGAAGATTCCTAGACAGAATATTCATTCTGATGTTATTGAAAGAGATGTCTGGTTTACTTTACTCGAATTCCTGGATAGGCAATACTTACAGTCATATAGGATGACATTTGTCGCTTTTGAGCACTTAGTTGCCTTGAATACCCTTTTCTTGCAGTTCTCGCCCTATTTTGTTAGATCTCCTCTCTCTCCCCCCACGATTCTGAAGGTAGTTTTGTATCGATTGGCACATGGGATAAGCCCAGAGCTCATGGTCGATCTATACAAGGTAGGAGCGTCTACTATCCGCAAGTACAGGGTCATAGTTTGTAACATTCTTTCTCAAAAGGACATGTTATATAGTCATTTCGTTCAGATACCTATTGGTGTTCGGTTAGCTGCTACTATCGCTAAGTTTGAGGCTATGGCATGCATTTCTCAAATTTGTGGGGTTATAGATGGGACCCACATACCTCTAGCCACAAAACCTCTTTTTAGTTTTACGCTGGCGTCGGAAGACTCCTTTAACCGAAAGAGGTTCATTGGTGTGCTTGTGCAGGGTGTTACTGATGCTGACAAGCTATTCTGGGATGTGTACTGTGATCAACCTGGCAAAGCGCACGATGCAGCTGCATTTCGAGATTCTTCTCTCGGTGTGAAGTTGATGGCCGGTAGTATTTTGAGGGAGCCCGGGCTCCATATTGGTAGAGTGGAGGTTTCACGTTTCCTATTAGGTCATTCAACTTACCCTCTTCCTCCTTATTTACTGAAGAACTTTAAGATGAGGACTCCGTTCGCTGTAGATTGGAACAGGTTTGATTCTGCCCTGAATGTGGCAAGGGTTCTGATAGAGAACAGTTGTGGTTCTCTAAAGAATCGTTGGAGAATTCAGAGATCGTTCACTCCTATGGTGAATTGAGCCGGATCGTATATTGTAGCGTGTTGTGCATTGGACAACTTGTGTCAGTTGTAGGGTATGTCCGAACCGACTGAGTATGATATAGGAGAGAGAGAGTATGCTCAGATTCGAGGGTACGAGCATCCACTTGAAATGATGCAGGTAGGATTGCCGGAGAGTGTGTTAGAGAGACCATATTTGCATTGTGGTTAGCCAGACATCCACGGGATGAGTAATATATAAAACCTCACATAGTATATAAAACCTCACATAGTATATATCTAAACTCCTATACTATATATAAAAATAAATAAATAGAAAATATAAATATAACATCTACGTATGATATAAAAACGTACGTAATAGTAACTAAGTGCCATCTCCCTAATTCGCCTGCAAAATACTAGCTAAAAGCTTCACCATCTCAATCTGCCCGCTCACAATCCTCTCTGTGTGGCGCTCCTCAGAGGCCATGGCTTCTCGCGAACGACGCTCTTCCATGTCCAACATCCTCTCTGCAAGGTGGTCCGCTCGCTCTTGAGCTGCGATCTACGCCTCCTGCCTAGTACACTCGAGCTCGTTCGATCTTGCAAACTCAGCAACTAATTTTGCTGCATGTACAGAATCCCCTGTTACCTTCCGTAGCTTAGCATTTGGCTTGCCAGAAATATCAGGCCAAGAATAAGCTGCACTGCGAGGAGACGGAGGTTGTGGGGTCGGAGACTGTGGGGTTGTAATATCCTCCTCAAAGTTAATGTGGACCGGGCGTTGAGGTGAGTCGCACAAATTTGATGCAGAAGCGCCGTTGTCCATGCCTCCAGGTAAATCGCTTATCTTTGCGGTGCCTCTAAATATCGCTTGCATCTTTTCGTAATATTTCCAACCGGATGCTGGCGCTCCCGTCTGCCCCATCGTATTGTTCAACGACTTCAACTTCTTCTTGAGCTTCTCAATCTTAGCCCTGCATTGGTCATGAGTACGAGCAGGATGTAAGGGGTGAGAAGCATTTAAAATATCAGCAATTTTTATAAATTTTCTCCTACTCATCGGATTCCTGTGGTTAGCAATATACTTTTCCTCATACAACTCTAACAACCGAGCCGTAGAATCATGATTCCATTTACGGCGAAGAACCTTTGGAGTTGTGGAAATGGCACTAGGAGAAGATTGAGAACCAAAATCTAGTGGAACTTGGCCTTGAAGTACGCTAAGAAATTGTGAGATATAGGTGGGAGAGTTTGATATGGTAGCGTAAGAGAAGAAGGAAAAAAACTAGAAATTCAGAACAAAAGAAAAAACCCCCAAGAACGAGAAACTAAGAAGAAGGGAGAGAGAGAGAGATTGTGTTTATGCATGTGTTTTATAGTTGTTTGTGTTTGATTGTTGTTTTTTTTTTTTTTTTTTGGAATATGGTGGATAAGAATTAAGAGGTGGTGAGTGAGGGGATGAAGGAAATACAAAGAAATTATAACAAGAACGGTAGAACCGCGAGGCTATGTCCTCTGTAATAATAACTCACAAAAATTATTAAATCAAATTAAATATTAAAAGCAATCACAATTGTTTAGTAAATGATTGACTTTTATCAAATGATAACTAAGTCATTTCTATAATGCTTAGGAATCTGGCGGAAGAGCCCTTGTTCGGGCCTCCCTCAGCCCCATGTGCGCGGGCCATCCGCCTGTATTGAGAGGAGTCATGAGCACCAACAGCTTCGTTGCAGTTTCAGAATTCGCCAAAAAGCAATTGGATCATTAGAATCTGTTGGTGTGGCTGATCGAGCTGGGACAGAACTGGTGTAATACAGAACAGCGAGATTCGAAGACCCAGCTGCCTGCGAATCGAGGGTGGACTTCCTCGAGGCTCTAGTTGCTGTGGTTTCTGAAATCACTTCTTCGAAAGCTTCACTCCCGGTGAGCAATTCAGCACTTGCCTATTGAGCTTCTCGGTGAGCAATTCAGGATTTGCCTCTTGAGCTTCTCAAAAGCAGTCACCTGACTGTGCTCAATGTGAATTTCCGCTCGCACTTATCACTCTTCAGTGGTTGTGAATCTGTTACTGAAAGTGGACGGTATAAATATTCCACTGCGGGCCAAGGCTAATTAGGGTTTCCGTCATTGAAGTAGAGTCAAACTAGTTCTCTCTCTATTCAATCTGCAAAGCGAGTTGAAGGAGAGGTGCAGATTTTTGTGTTTCAGTCAAGAATACATGCCTTGTGACTCTGCTTTTTCTCGTGACTCTGTGCAAAGAGTTTTTTCTTGAATCAGATTCTGATGTGGTGTAGTTCCTGAAAGAGGCGAAAGTGTGCTGCTCTACAGTCCACGATGCTGTCCAACAAGTCTTTAGTTCGGAAAACTCGCCATTACAAAGTTGTAAAGGTGGGCTTGTACTTTGAGTACTCGAAGATGCATTCTAAGTTTTAGGGCTTAAGGTTTATCGGTGAAGGATGATAAAACTGGTGTAAGGATGCAACCTGAATTGGTTAAGTTCTAGAGCAGGTGGTTCGAGAGCATTATCTACGAGATGACATTTCATGCGGAGCGGATCGCTCTTCTGTCCGACTTGTGATAAATCTCGAGCAAAGCTGAGAGAGAATGCTCGCAACATTGTCGTGATTGACACGAATGTTGCTCTTCATCAGGTCTAAATTCCACACCATTTGTTGCTTTCAGCGTGAAGAGCTTCGAACCGGAACCTGACAAGTGCGCTGTGATGATTAGATAGACTTGTTGGAGATTGATGTAATGAATGATGTGGTGGTCCTCTCGGTAGTGCTCGAAGAGATTTCAGTGTCTAAAATCGCTTTCGAGCTGTTATTGACAAACGCGAAAAATATTCAACTCTTGCCATCCTCCAACGTTCGATCTGAAGTTCTCGCAGATGTGTAACAAATTTTTTCCTACTCGGAAGCTTACAGAGATAGGTACTGAAAGATCCATAATGTTAAGACTTTAATCATTTGATTATGCTTTCTTCTGCTCTTTAGAGTACTGGTGTTTCGAAATTCTCGTTCTGTCTTCCGGGCTTGTACCAAATCCCGAGCTTGAGATTTCTGCATTGTCAGTCTGGTAAAATTTCTCCAGATCTTCCAAACCTTTTGCTGCGTACACTCCCTAATGCATCATGACATTCTTAAGCACTTCTTTTACCCCTTCTTTTTGATTCTCTAGATGAAAGATAGAGTTTGCAATCTGAGGCAGCTGACATCCTGATGGAACGGTTTGTTGCAGTATAAGCGTATCAACACTAAATTACATGATACCCTTTGGATTGAGTGCTGCTGCAAGGTGTGCGCATTTTCCAAGCTTCTCTGTCACGCATGAACTCTTCTATTAAAGTGGCACAGTACCTGATGAATCGGAATTTTGCAGCACCCGGGTGTCGAATGAGCTGGGAGCTGGGATCGCACGAGCAGCCGAGTCTGCAGTTTGCGTAGCCGTGATCATGTCAGCCGTTCAAGCCGTCATTCTCGGCTCAATATACATAGCATTTCGCTTCCGCTGGGCTGGGTGTACGGCAATGACGCTGAGGTGGTGGATTATGTGGCCACCCTCATTCCTTTTGTCGCTTGCGTTGCGCTCTTCGATGGGATCCAAGGCGTCCTCTCTGGTACAGAACGAAAATCACTGTTGTGTCCTACAGTGTCTTTATTATGTTACTATCAAATTACCTTCAGCTCTTATTTCTTCATGATGTTCATAATTGTCTATGAAAGTGTCCCTAACGTAATTTGAGTTTTAACCAGGACGTTCAATTATACTTTGTTTTGAGAATGGAATTGAGCTTAATTACCAACCCCATGATCTCTGCTTAAGATCATGGTGTTGCATTTCAAAAAAAATCCGCTGACTTATTAATTGGTATGGCAGGTGTTGCGAGAGGTTTTGGGCGGCAGGAAATGGGAGCATATGTTAACTTGAGCACATTCTACGTCATAGGCATTCCAGCTGCTTTAGTTCTCGCTTTTCACTTGGTGGCCAAGTAAGCTTCTTCACCCAACACTCAATGCTTGAGCATGAAATACCTGTACCATTTTGACGCTCTCGCAAGCATCATCATCAATTTTTTAGCAGATATTGTGTTACTGCAACACAATTTATATCACGTTTGCTGTGTTAGGAGATTCGTACGCACAATCATGAAAATTATATTTGTTATTGTGATGGATAAGGAAAAATCTTGATTGTAATTATGTGCTATCTTGTGCAGGGCCTTTTCTTAGGTCTGCTTTCTGGATTAGGCTCGCAGATGCTCACACTCAGCATTGTTACAATTCGAACTGACTGGGATAAACAGGTACACCTATGATTCTTGTGGCCAACTTCTTTCACTTGAAATCCATCTTCGCTCATGGTTAGATAAAAAAATTTACCAAAAGAGAGTGCTGGAACTGACAATCTCGTACTCTTTCGATATGCTACAGATTAGTTAAAGTATGTCTCCATATACTCATTACAGTATTTATTGGATTTGAGCATTAGATAGTGTTGATTAATGGAGGATGTCTAATGTGGACGCAGGTTGAACTTACATATGCTCGTATGATGAGCGACAGCCCTGAGAAGTTGGAAGCTTTCCAGAAGGGCGCTAACGATATCATCTAATCTAGGTATGATGAGTGCTTTCGACCTTCAGAAAAATAAACCGATGTTGTGTATTCGTACTATCATGTTTCTATACCCACTTGAGATTTGAATGATTTGCAAAACCAATAATGGACAATGTTATAACACATGATGTTTCAGTACTATAGTGCAGTACAAGTTGTAAGAAATGTTTCGAGATGATGCATTTACTGGAGGTTAGTTTGGTTCGGTTCTTGTTGTGCAGAGAAGGTGATATTGTACCGTACGATATGCTGTACAACACGACTGGCTCTTTTCAATCAAATGGATGATGGTCAAAGCTGCTCACGCTCGATTACTGAGCAGAATTGGCGCAAAATCCAAGAATTGATGGCAATCGTTACTGCAAATTAGTTTCTAAGGTTCAAGATCTGAGTTGTAATTATATGAGCGATAATTGGATGCATGAGCCATAGATTGATAGAAGTCCTTCGTCAAAGGCGTCAAAAATTTGACTTCAGATTGTGCTCAAGGAAATTGTTGAATCTTGTAATTCTGAAATTGAGGGAAAGTGACATTATTCTCACTCCATTGTACAGTTGAGAATCACGGTTTGCAGATTGTCTGAGAGTTATTTTAGTTTCGATGTGCATGGTATCGATGGATCAATATTTTATGCAAAATAAGCTACATTCACATAATAAAATGGACGTATAACCTATACAAGATCGACAAAATTATTGTTACCAGGTCCACATTACACAGATGTCAATAAAGAAGTGATATCTTATCAATGTAATTTAAAAATATGAAACTCGCTAGTGTATGTAGTGGAACTATGTACCATCAAATATAAGACTCTTATAAGATCAGTATAGTAACGATTCAAGTAATCGTCAATATTTATGTTGTACCTCTAATTGTCAATATTTATATTGTACCTCAAAAGGATCAATGCATACACTGCACAAGTACTATATCAAGATTTCAATACAATTACCATATGGTTTCGATACGATGATCGTACAGAAACTCTTACACATTATTACCGATTCAGGGCAAGTGAATCAATAACTGAATCAATAACTGACAATAACTGAAGTACTACTATTCCGTATATGATCTGTATATGATCTGTGGCTTGGTCAATACCGATTCGATTCCGTATATCATCTCAAAGTTCTAATGCCATTTATCCAAAGTTGAGTCAATGTTGTGATTAGGGTATTGAAACATTTGTAGGGTGCAATATCTTAATAATATTGAAACATTACAAAACATGTCAACATTACATAACAACTACTATTCAAGTGTTGTTTTGGTATTATATCAGTTTTTAATGTTTCAACATTATAAATTAGCTATTGGACAACGTTATTCACTTTTTCCTTGTTCCATTATTGAAACAATGCCGCATTCAATGTTATCCAATATTTTCATGTTCTTTCATTGAAAAAGTACCAAATCAAAATCACTGATTATACAATCTTATGTAAGTTACATGTCAATGCAACATCATATGTTGATTGAGTATTATAATGCCAATTATTAAAATATTGAAAGAATGTCACATTCAATGTTGTCATGTTTTTCATGTTGCTTCATTGAAACAATATCACAACGAAAGTTGTGAAATAATATCCTATCAAAAGTAGTGAACTAATATCACATAAAAGATAGTGAAACAAAATCACATTAAAAGGAGTGATACAATATCACATTAAAAGGAGTTATACAATATCACATCATCTTACAATACATACAATATCATATCATCTTACACATATCATCTTACAATGTGTATGTTCACATTCTATGCCAAGTTTTTTGAAATCCTCTACATCGAAATGGTATGGAGTAACAAGCTTTGAACTTTTGGACACTTTGAAAGTCTATATCTATACAAACTTACTTAAGAAGCTCCTCATCAAAATCAATGAAATAGCAAGTTCCCTGTACTACACCAAACATCAGATCTCTGAATCATCAAATTCAAGGTCATCAGCTACAATCTTGTCAACTAAGCGAATTCTCCTCATGCATGAGGATTCTTCAATCAATTTTGTCTCGGCTATCTTCATTTGTGATCTTGCAGTAGACATGTCCAGGGGGCTGAATGTCTTCCCCAACATTGCTACTTCCAACTAAAAACAAATGCACAACCACAAAGTTAACTCCTTGAAAAGACAAAATTGTCAAAAGTGTCCAGATTGTGATGTCCATTTCTATAAAAGAATCCCTGCTCCTGATTCAAATATATGGGCCCAACCCATTCAAGCCCATTACATGACAAGGGAGATGAAGGGGTAAGAATTACAAGAGAATTTCATACATATTTTTGAATTATAGCACTTACAATTCTTAACTCGTATAATTGACATTCACGACCTTTAATGTTTTTCCATTATATGAGAAAGGAGATGAAAGGACAAGGACAACATGTGAATTTCATACCTATGTTTTAAATTGTAGAACATACTATTCTTAATTCATATTGATAATAACTACCTTTTATGTTTTTGTGAGTGTGTTCAAAGTACACATGTATATACTAATATAAGTATGGAAAGCTCTAGCTCACATTGCAAAAAGGGTGAATGTACACTAAACCGGTACAAAAATGTAGTCACAGAGACAGTTTCAGGGGTGTGTGGTATTGAATTGTATGTCAGTTGAATTATAGGAAATTGTTGAGGTTTTTGGTACCATAATATGAATATATACTCAACCTACTACCAATGTTTGAAGTGTTTATTGATAGATTGTGCTTCAAATGAACATAAAGAGTATATTTATATACTGACATATACTTGTCACAGTTTTGTATTTGGCACAAATATACTTTGTTGGGCAAGAGAATTTGTACAATCTAGGCGTAACTTATGGATTGTATAATGTACACACATTGGTCTTGCACAAATCATATGGAAATATGCAAGCCATAGTCCAAAATGTCATCTATTGAAAGACTTAGCTTGTTTAGTTCAGTACAAAGAAAAACTAAGTGGAATTGTTTTTTTTTTGGTTTTTTTCGTAGTTATTGTTTAATGTGACCAAAGTGTACGTGGGCTAGCTATAGAAGAGAATAAATTCCATTCCGTTAGCAGATATTGCCTCGGATCTAAAAATGCAGCTGGGGAGAACTTTATGGTATGTTATATACTCTGAAGTACCTGAATGTACTCTGTGACACTAGTGGGGCCTGACACATCGCCACGTGTCTCGCCTTTCTGCTGAAATCGGCGGCTCTCCGACAGCGCACGACCTGCAAAAGTAACCTTCGCAATGATGACGCTCCGTTGTTGCATGAAGCTCGTTAATATCATTGGACAAGAGTGGGTAACTGCCGCCTTCTTCTCCCTTGAAACGGATCTGAAGTGCCTGCTTTATCGTCCTTCCTTGGACTCTTGTAATTGCTACTGCTGTAGGGCGGCGCTAGAAGGCTATCTTCAAAGCTCAGACTTGAATTCAACGCCCATTTCGTTCTAAAAATGGGAGAATTTTCTGTGAACGTTTGTTAGATGAATGGAATCCCAATGAATTTGGGAGGTTTAGGGTTTGGTGCTGTGCGGAATCGCCCTTTCTGGTTAGTTTCTTCTGTTGTTGTGTTTTTTGAAGCTGTTTCACCAAAAACTCAGAAAGTGCAAAGCCCGAAAGTGAAAATGTTGTGAATATGTTGTGCGCTTTGATTCTTGGAGAGTTTATGAAGCGCTAGAGAAGGTTCAGGATGCACAGTGAGAATCTGGAGGGCGAAGAGAGAATTCGTGAATGCTATCAGCGGTTTTAGGAGTTCTCGAGCCGATACGAGCCCTTGTGCGAGTTTCAACAGGAGCCCCGGTGCGAGTTACAGCAGGAGCCCCGGTGCGAGTTTCAGCAGGAGCCCCGCAGCGCGTCCCCGCCCGAGTCCCATAGCGCGAAATCTTCTAGCGCAAATCAGACGGTAAAGTGACCGACGTTGCATTCGGATTTTGGTCTGCACTTAGCGTTTCACATTTGTAGGTGTGTCTTGTAATCGTGTCGGACGCCTGTAACCTTGCATTCATTTTTTTTCATCGCTTAGCTTATCTGACTCTGTATTGTGGTAACTACGTAGTGAACGGCATGGAGAATTCCCGAAACCAACAACGGCGCCTTGGCGTGAGGCGTCGTGGACCTTCTCAGAGAGCAGAAGCAGTTTTAGAAGAGCATCTGCGACCTGATGCTGTTCTTGCAAGAGAGCGTGCAGCAGAGCGGCAGCGACAATGTCGGGCGCGGAAACGTGCTGTTGAAGAAGCATCGAGAATGCTCCCTAGAACTGATGAGCCTGGAGCACCATCACGTGAAATTCGGCGAAGAGAGACGTCCAGAGTCTCAAATAAAATAGTCCAATTCATCATCGACGAGTTTCAGGGTGTGAGTCGGGGCCCTGAGTTCAGGAAAGCCATCCTAGAGTCAATGCTTCGTAACAATGCGTTGATGCCCCATCTTCCGGACTACTACTTGCGTCCCTCCGAAGCCAGAGCTCAGCATTCGTTCATCCAGAGTTACAGGACGGAATTGGAATCACTAAAGATTCCGACTTCGAAAGAGAAGTTGGTGAGGAAGACAACTCTGCTAGAAGCCGCGGTTTGCAGAGATGTTCCTGGGGTTCGAGCACTATCAAGGGTCCTCGGCACAAAGGTAACAAACATCTTCAATGCAATTCAGAGGCGCCAAAATCTTGAATCGAATGGTTCTTCAATTTTCACACTGGCTGAACGTCGAAAGCGAGAAGGCATCTCGAACAGCAGCAAAGCTCTAGTTAGTCTGTGGTGGACTTCAGAAACTCGTGTAAGTCCTAACAAGAAGGACGTAACACGGAAGAGGTTGGGGCCGAAGACTTATGAGCATTACCCAACACACTTCCTCTTGGAAAGCCTAGTACGTTTCTAACTTCAATTGTACTCCTCATTACATGCCTCAATCTTGTAGACTTTTGATGGTGTGTTGTTGAACCGTTTGTACACAATGTCTACTGGTAATAGTATCCATTCGGTGTAGGAGTCCAAAATAGTGTACCCATTCGGTGTAGGAGTCCAAAACAGTGTACCCATTCGGTGTAGGAGTCCATAACAGAGTACCTTCTAAAGGATATAATGTACTGTAAGGTGCACCAGAGTACTGGATGGTTAAAATGCTAGACCCCACCTTCTTCGTCTATTCTAATATATACTTACTAGTATATATCTGAATCTGAATTATACATTATGTGTATCATACATACATATCATTGTATATTTAGTGTCAGTATTTACTATATAGAATACCATGCATGTACTGCTGTTTGTATATACTGAACTATTATATACTTCTCAAAGTCCCTCTTTCGTAAATTTTGTATGTGGGTATAGTATTCAAGTATGAATATAATAGTGTCCCACATATCCTCAAAGGTATATTCATTGACTTACGATGCCTTCTTTGCTTATGAATTTCAAGTATAGACTGATTGTGTTGCGGTCATTTACTTACCTTCACTGGGCATGCTCCAATTATTGATTCTGGCAGGCTTCTTTCCGTTCTCGGTTCCGTATGGCGCATGAAGACCAGTCCATAGGATTAAGCACATTTGAGAGACTGAAGCCGTTTTTTGTGAAGAGGTGCAAAGACCGCAATGTTTGCTGTTGCAAATATCACGTAGAGATGGACTTGTTGCGGGAAGGGATGAACAACATGCGAAATGCCAGCAAGGGACTACACGCCTCTCTTTCTTGCGTTTGCGACTGTCCACTTTGCATCGATGCATCTGGACCGACATGCTGTGCGAAAGAATATACTTTCAAAGGAGTCACAATGTTGTGGGAACAAATTGTCTGCCCTAAGGCTGAGACTGCCAAATTTCACAAGCTCGAATGTCTCATGGGGTTGTGTGCAAACTGTGGTGCAGATAAACTCCCAATCTGTCCCCTGGAAAGGACGAATTCGACGTGGACGTTGAAATGGAGGTGTTTTGAGAACGAGTTAGTCGGGTTCAATGACAATGGAGAGCCGAGGAAGAAAATTCAGGAAGTATTTAAGGAAACTTCTTGCTATGATTTCATACAATATTTGTTGCCAAGATTGCAGAAATTTGTGACTCATAATTTTGTTGCTAGGTGGCAAGATGTGCAATGTCAGAAAAGTATGGACACATTGCCTCACGATGTGGTTCTGTCTCACATAGACTTTGCAGAAAATTATACTTTTGAGATTCAGGATGAAATACAATCTATGCATTGGCAATCTTTACAGGTAACGATACTAGTTCATATCACATACCGCATGGATATGACAACAGGTAAAATAAAGAAAGACACTCATTTTTATGTTTCTGATGACCGCACTCATGACACCTTATTTGTCCAGCATTGTTTGCTTCTTCATTGGGCCTGGATGAAATCTGAAGGTGTTAACCCCTCCCGCCATAGGGTGTGGAGTGATGGGTGTTTAGGGCAGTTTAAAGAGGCTAGATCAATGTATTTTGTAAGTCGTTATCCTGGACTAACGGGCGGGTGTGAGATTACTTGGAATTTCTTTGAGACGGGTCATGGACAGGGGGAATGGGATGGGGCGGGAGCTGTAGTGAAGCGGGCTCTTCGGACAGAGCAACTTCACAATCCGTCAAGAAAGTTGCAGGACGCCAAGGATGTGGTGGATTTTCTACAGGAGTCCATGTCAGGCCTTGTGTTGAGTTCTCTTCAATCCAAGAGAACAGTGTCGTATAGACACTTTTACAACATCAAGCCAAATGATGTGGAGATGACTTATGTACATGGATGTGACACAATCCCAGGTTCAAGGAATTTTCATTCCATACACGCAGTCTCACCAGCGGAGCCGACATTGCTGATGGTGAGAGAGCTTGCTTGCTATTGTGCGCCATGTATAGATAGTGAGTGGCAATCTTGTGAGAATACATCACATGTTAAGTCTTGGAGGGTTGTGAAACTAGCCCCCACTAATGTGACTTTTGTGAGGGACCAAATGCTACCTGGTCCAGGAGAAGGAAGCAACTCTGCTGATGAAGAGCCGTGGGATTATGTATCCGATGATGAATCGCTTGGAGGTTTGGTGAAAATTGATGACAATTTTGCTATTCCTGCGATCAGAGGCAATGAGGAAGGTGTCGACTTTTACATTCTGCAATGCCAAAAAGAAAAACAACTTGTGCGAGAGAGCTTCAACTGCGTGTGGGGTGGAGAGTTTGAGCGTAGACAACACGTTATTGCAGGTACCTACTATCAAAAATGGGGGAATAGTGAGCAATCATATGTGTATTTGAGTAATTCCCAACTTGCTTACATTGATGCGGATTTAGTTCTTGCCTGCAAGTTCACAATGGTACCCGCTCTTCACAGAGTGAAAGGGGATGATCCTATTTATCAGCTGAGTAGTGAAACTATCGAAGTCATTAGGACCAGCCTTGAGGGGTTTTGATGTATGATAAAATTAATAACAACAACATTTGGTGAATTTTTGTCTTCTTGATAGAGTATATAATACTATGTGGTTACATTCTTGGGTCTGAATAAATTCTGTAATATACTTTGAATGTAATACTGTAATATACTTTGAGTGTATCAGTATACTTTATATACTCTCCATGCCCTGTATACTTACCGAGTACTTTATATACTTGTTGCATGATATGATGATACGTGCATACATGGGGGAGTGGTAGAAAATCAGTTAGTGAAAAAAAAAAAAAGTCCCTAACATGGACTAGCTCCAGTTTGGGTGTTCAATTGTGTCATGCAAGAACCGGGCCCCTCCCACATCAAGGGCAAGGTACTTTCCCCTTATGATTTCTCTCGTCCCCGATCTGAAGGACGACTCGGTGTCTTGCTGACGAAAGAGACAGGGGTAACTTCTATATTTATTTACCCTGTGAGGTAACTTTCCCAACAATATGGGATAAATCACTTTTACCCGGTCGGGTTCAATACCCCGAACTCTCACCCCGATTAAAATCTTTTGCCATTTGGCCTTCTCACTCTACGATTCAAACAGAGATCTCGACTGGTTTGGACATTATAAATGCAGCTTGTATAAAATTTATGACATTCAACTAACAAAGAAAACACACATGGACATACTCATAGGAAGCACAATACACACAGGGAACCAAACCAGCTTCTCACAGTTCCTAGTAACTAGAAAGTACTAGTACATGACTAGTAGTATTATTTCAGAGGTATAATTCATTGAGGTAACACATGGAACCAAACCGGCTCCGATATCCGTAAGTAGACAGTACTAGGAGAATTATTTCCTACGTATAAGTTATTGAGGTAACTCAGGGAACCAAACCGGCTCCTCACTAGTAACTGGATAGTACTAGTAGTATTATTTCCTACTTCTCAGTTATTGAGGTAACTCAGGGAACCAAACCGGCTCCTCACTAGTAACTGGACGGTACTAGTAGTATTATTTCCTACTTCTAAGTTATTGAGGTAACACAGGGAACCAAACCGGCTCCTCACAGTTCGTAGTAACTACGTTACTATTTACTAGTAGTACATTATACTACTAGTACTTATAGTACAGTACTGTACAGTACTAGTAGTATAATGCACTAGTAAGGTATAAGTCATTGAGGTAACATATCGAGTATGATACACTAAGTAAAAGTCATTAAGGTTTTTCGACAGGCCACGATAAATTTTTCTCGCTCTCAGGGCTTAGGCGAGATCGAAGACCGATGTCCCCTGCGATGGGTCATTGCAAAGAACATCCAACTACACGGCTGAATTGTCCGCATCTTCAAAACTAATGCCGTAATCCCAAGTAAGCCCCTCGCCCACCTTCACTTCATGTTTCGTGAAAAATGCAACCTGTTCCCACATCCAAACCGGTAGGCGTTGGAAATCATCACAATTATAAACAACAATTGAAAGCATACTAAATAAATTATTAATTGTACTCACATGATAGTATCGTGATTCCATAGAATCAATCTTGACCGGAATATCAACAAGGTTTGCATCGAAACACCTGAGGAGCACACACAACATGTTCATACAATTTTCACTCCATGTTCCTACACCATGTTCATACAACAAATTCAAAGAAAATGTTAAAACCACATAACTTACCTGTGGTTCACGAAACGAGACACGTTCCCACACTTTGTAGCATCTAGACACAAAGCCTCATCATCAGTCAGCTTCTGTTCATTCCTCCAATCCGCATCGAGGTCCATCACAAACTTCTCGTGATGTCGCCGGGTTGACATCTCTTGGTTACTCACTATCTGTCCAACATATTCAAACACAAAGGCTCCCTGCGGAAGGTCCTCCAAAGTGCGTATACCCCACTCTTTTCTTGAGTTTGTCCAAAAGATCTGAAACACCAGAATACAATTCAAGATAAAAATCATTTACATTATAAAGCATTTGCAAATGAAATGCAAATGTTTTATAATGTAAGCTTAAAACAACGCTGAATTTCAACTATTCTACAAACTAACCTGTAGTCTTCTTCTTAAACCTCGCTGTACAATCCGGTTTGTGCAGTTCCTGTGACATCCACAGTTATTGCTACATTCCTTCAAAAATGTACGAGATATATGGCCGCTGCACATTCCTTTCACCAACGCCACACAATCTTGTTCATCGTAGTATTCGTAGACGTCCTCCACTTCTCCAGCCTTTTCTCTCGTTGCCTAGTCAATGACAACAAACATTTTAGACAACATTCCAATTTAATATACATGCGAAGGTCAAAGTTAAGGTAGTACCGTCTCAATGTAGTGTGGGTGAAGTAGCCCATTTGCTTCGTATGGAGGTAGTCCCCCTTGGACAGTAGCACAGGGACAGCGCCTCCTCTTTGTCCCACAGCCCCGCCTACACTTCACCGTATACCTATCACCACTCTCAAAAATCCCCGGCAACTTCAGGTTGGCACTTCCATGACGTACGCTACACTTCACATACTTGAAGTGCGGGCGTCCTTGCCGTGTGTCTTCTCTGCATTGCAAGTCAACGGGACACTTTTCTAACCCCATAGAAAGATCAGACGAGAGTTTTTTGTTCGTTCGTGTCACAGGCCCCACTGAAAGATCAAAAGATACTCTCTTTGTGTTTCCCGATTTTATCTGCATCAACTTATTAAACAATGTTCAAACAATACACATACATCTAGAACCAAAAGAGGCCATAAAGTATAGAAACAAAGTCAATTCACAGAGAGCCGCCTGATTTTGATGGCTCCTCGCAATCCATACATGTTGTGTGAGTGCCGTCAATTGTTAAATGACAACACCATCTAAGGAAACCATGAGGCAACAATACTAAAACCCCTACACGCATAACCACATCGCTTTCACGTAACCTACTAAACCGACTACAATACTCCCCTACGACTCACTACCTCCTTCCTGTAACTTTTACCTTGGCTGCTGTGAGTAGGTCCTGATCACCAGGTATTGACTCGTCCTCTTCATCTTCCTCGCCGTGCGAAGACACCAGTAGGTCTACCTTCTGCCTCTTTTGTGCCTTCTTCGCACCCCTCTTCTTATTCTCGACTTCCTTCAACGGTCCAAGTGCCCCCCGAGTCCGTACCATGTTCCGCGTTGTGACAACAGGAGACTTCGGAAGTGGAGCTAATGTAGCCAGAGTCCTTGTCTTTACAGGTCCTTCGTTATCAGGTTCACATACCTAGAACGGCGGTACCTTCCTCACCACTCCCTTCAAGCCAGACTCGAGCGCGGTTGGAGATTTGCTCTCCCTCTCGATAGATGAACCAGAGGGACTCTGCGCCCTCAATGCTGCAATCTCTGCCCTCAACTTGAGGACGATGTTGTCCTGGTTACTTATAGCGGTATCACCTCCATCACATGGATCTGCAACTCCGTCCACATCATCGGCCGCATCTTCAAGGGGGACAGGTGGCATTTCTACATCCGTCGTGAGCTCCAAAAAGCCAGGCGCAGCATCTTCCTCGCCTTCACAATGCACTGCTCGTGCAACGTCGTTGCCACTTCCTAATCCGAGGTTAGCATGCAATGCTCGGGGCGCTAAACCGTTTACAACACTATCTGGTTCACCTCGCGATTGGCGAGAATCTCTCTTCACCTTGTCAGAGTCAGGCGTATTCTTCCCAGTGTCGTCATCAAAAAGTTCGACAATACGGCCACGAGACTCCTCAATCCTTGGCTTCAATCGCGAGTTCTTTGCATGGCTAGCCTCTCCAACACTCGAGACACCTGTACACATGGAGACAGGCCCTGAAGGCAGTGGCTGCGATGAACGTGCAAAAATATTCGGCTCACTCATATTCATGCTTTGAGTGAAACCCGAGAAAAGCATACACCTAAAAAGAGCAATAATATTATACTCGGGCATGTACATGAGTAAAAAAATCAACTCAGCAGGGCATGCGATCTTACCACTGAAGTCCCAATTGTACTACACGATAGTATGGAATACAACTTCTGAGAGTCCGTTTACTTATTCCAAGTGTATTCTCGTACTCCAAGTACATCATATTGTACTATAGTATAGTAAGTAAGGTATAAACCTGCACTTAACTAGACAACTCTACATATACTATAGGTGTGTTCTCTAACTTCTCTTTCATTTTAGTACATCACAATGTACTACATTACATTAAAAATGGTCTAAACCTACACTTAATTAGACAATGGCTTATACTACATGAGTGTTCTCGTACTCAGTGGTCCAGTATTGGATATGGTATACTACACTATGGTCTAAACCTATACTTAACTAGACAATTATACATAAGTTTGTTGCGTTGAATACTCTAGCATAGCAAAAACAATATTATATGAATCGAAAAGTCTATACATTTACTCATGTAGGGTACAGTGCCACACTTTTTCCTATCATAATACTTATACTTCACACATCCAAATTCAATCTACACTGTATGGCCGTTATTCGCAAACTCTATCCTTCACTCATGATTGTTAAATACTAAATGAATGCAAGTATGTAGCATACAATATCTGCAGTAGTATATGATACACCCAAAGAGAGTGACTGAATATGAGAAGGTAAGATATCTCACCAATATCAGGGAATTTTCCCTTCGCAATTGTAGTCCTCTCAGAGATCACCTGTTGCCGATGCACCTCACAGTCGAGCTCCTCTGCCTTTTCTTGAAGGGCAGCATGGGGCTCAACAAATCCAAAACTTTTGTACCAATTAGGGTGCACTATGGATTCACAAGATTTCTCTTTACATTTCCAAGAAGTCCTAAACCATGTAATTGCACACCACGGGTGGTACAAGTGTCTACAACTACAAACAAGGATGTCACTGAATGGAAAAGAAAGGTCACACACCACACAATTTGCTATCTTTATGTAACCATGGTCATCCAAAGGGAATGAAATGGAGGATGTGATAGGGTGAGGGTGAAGTGCAAATCCAGGCTGACCCCTCTTTAGGGAATTCAATTGCGAGGTTAGAGAGGCTAACTGACCCTCCAAGAAATCCGTCCTCTTGAAAGAAGCTCTCATGCTTGTCCACCTTCACGGATCGTTCAAATGAGATGCTCTCAAATTGACTGTTGCAGTGCCAACGTGGTGTTAAAAAACTCCAACGTCATCTGCAGTTTGATTGCATCTGCTCCATCTGAATTTGCTGCGATCTTCGAACGGCAGTCTTCACAAGTCTGACCCATCGTCCCTAGTGCCATGCGCATGCTCTCCACCTTCTTGCAGATGTCTTCCTTTACCTTCAGCGCTTCCTCCAAATCCTTCTTGATGCACTTCAGCTCCATGCGGATAACAACCAACAATTCCACAATCTCCATTTTCTTCTGGCAGATGAGGGCATTAGCTTCTCCAATCCTACCTGCAACTGTCACTACTAGACTCTCTAAAGCCTCGTTCTTCACCGCATTCATCCCCTGCAGCAAGTCATGAAACATTGATCAAAGACTGAAAAAAACCGCAGAATTACAAACACTATAAGCACACTAAAAACAAATGGTAAATACTAAAAGCACAAGGTTGAATGACTGAAGTTTACCTCCAGTAGATCGTCCAAACCCTCTTCAGCTGCCACCTCCTGGAAGGATTTATCTACGAGCTCTGCCTTAGATTGCAAAGCTGTGACTATTTTTTTCTTCCAGACACTGCGCTGATTGCAATTAGTTTGAAGCGCGAGAGCTACCCAGCTGACATCTAGTTTCTTCACAACATCGGCCACAATCCCAATGGCGAAGTCCTTGCCGATCAGTTTGTTCTTGGGACCATGGGGATGCTGATAAACAACAGGATAAATCCTGTTGATGGCATTCTTCACCTCTACATTCTTGCAATCCCCAAAAAAAAACCCACTCTTACCTTTCTGGGCTCCGTAAACTGCCTCCAGCTCACTTTGTTTGATGACCGTGGTATCTTTCTTTACGTGAGGGTTCATACCTTCAGCAGGCAACCCAAACTTGTCGCGGAAATCCTCCAGACTGTATTGCGGAGGGGGCCTACCTTACCTCAACACAGCAATCCTATCCTCCACATCTAGTAAGGCTACTTCAGCGTCGGGTTCTTCTTCACTCTCCCCAGCTCCTACTTTGCAGGGACGCTTCCCCATGACGCAAAGCTAAACTCCGAAGGCCCGATCCCAGTCTTCAGCAAACCCTGCACCGTTGCTTATACCGCACCGCCGTAAAACCGCACCGCCGCACCGCCGTAAAACCACACCGCCGCACCCTGCACCCTGCACCATGCACGCTTCAAAATCCACAAACAAAAAGAGGTAGCAGCATCCAGCTTTGGCTACCTTCGGAGCACTAAACCCTCCTAATCCACAAAATGTCTGGTCTAAGAAGCCCAAAAAATGACTAAACACTCTCGCGCTGACCTTAATATTGTCTACAACCCTATCCATGCCAGACTACCTCGTGCCAGACTCCCTCGATGCAATACAAAACCATGTTACTATTCTCAGACCAAGAGAATGATCAACACACTCAACCTTCAACAAACTCGAGCTTGAAGAAATAGCGGCAACGAGTAAGCGGCTGCAAAAACTACGAGTAAGGGGCTGCAAGAACTACGAGTAAGCGGCTGCAAGGTGAGTAAGCGGCTGCAAGCTCAAGATAGCCGCTACAAGCTCGAGTAAGCGGAAAGCAAGGTCGACGGACCGAGAACGATAACTCACTCTGAAACCCTAAACTACCTCGAGCTTGAACAGATAGCAGCAAAAGCATGGGAACGGCTGCAAAAACATCGCGAGAGCAAGGTCAACACACTCTGGACACATCTTCCTTGCCTCCCTGCCGAGCTTCCCCCCCACGCCGAGCTTCCCCCCGAGGCCGAGCTTTCCTCCCCCCACCTGAGCATTTCCCCCCCACCACGACGATTTCCCGGGCCCACCCAGAGCAATTAATGCTTAAAACCGCCACGCGTCAGGCCCTGACATGCCCAACTACCTCAATTTCATATACCTCGTAGTACAACATATACTCACTAAAGTTGCCCATTTTGTACCCGGTTTAGTGTACATTCACCCAAAAACTAAAATCAACGTACAAATCTGGTAGAGAAACAATACTATAAAAGCCTCAAAAAAAGATTAGAAATGGTGTTATGCAGAACTTACCGCACACAAGAAGAATCCACCGTGCTCTTTTGTGATTTCAACAATGCCATACAAAGCACTCAAAGCACGTGCAATCGTACCATACACTCTCCCATCATTGCACGTGCAATCATACCATACACTACATCACTTCCGAAAGGATATGTGAAGCCAAACTCATTTGTTTGAGTCCTCCATTTGTTAACTTCAAAACAAAACACAAATTGAGTAACAACATACTCACCACAGAGTACTCCTTTCAAGTGATAATCTCTTCAAAGTACCATGCTCAAGCTTGCATATCAAATGCATACTTACCTATGCAATGGCTCTCATGTTCATCATACCACTGCTGGAATTCCTCATGAGTAGCATTCTTCTTTCGCTTTGGGCAGCCTAACTTCCTGTAAAGCTCTATTTTGGCATATCGGATCAGGCTACTTTCGCGATCTCTCACATTCTTGTTAACCATTTTTGATAGGCCTCCACCAGGCCCTAGAGGTCCCCAAGCTTTCAAGAACTCAGTCTTTGCCAAATCAACCTCTTCAATGTCAAAAGAGATCATCATGGCCTCAAAAAGAATCTCATCACAGGGATACATTATTGAGTTTGAGAATCTTCCAAGAAGAAGTTTGCTGACAACCTCACTTTTCTTGATCTGCAAAGACAATGGCTCCAGTAGCATTAATATGATGATAAAACATCAGTCCAAGACAAGAAAGTTTTATTGAAAGACAATCCCTTTACTTGTGCTGGGTTGCAACATGGCATGATGTCTTTACATTTCTCCATCGAAATTTCCAATGCTCTTGTGATAGAGAGTAGTTGTTTTCGAAGTAGTTCGTTGTCCTTTATACGTTTTGCATAGTGCCTTTTTTGGAACGCATTCATAGAAACACTTAAGTATTCTCTACCTTCCTGCCGGTTCTTCTCTTGTCGTTCTTCTATACCTTCTGGATGGTTGTGAGGAACAGCATGTGTCCTCTCTTGTTGTTTGATATGATCAAGAGGGGTACTAGCCATTCTTGTAACATCAACTTCTTCTGCTCCTCTGTTCAAGGTTTGCATAGCAACTCCCGTACTAGATTGGCTTACATCAGCCTCTTCTCTTGGATTGGTTGGTTCTCTACTAGACTGGCTTGGAGATGCAATTATACGTGAATGACGTCCTTTGCGTATCGGAGTTTTAAACGGGATACACAGAGGACTGGATACACAGAGAACAAAAGCAATGAAAAAAATACAACAAAATCTTGATGTACACAAAAGACCTACACCAATCTCTTTTTTTAAACTTTTGACAGAATCAAGCTCATTCACACTTTCTGAAAGGTCCACAAAAGCCTAAATAAAAAACGAGAGACAAGAGCTCAAACGGAAAAAAAACTACTATAATATACATTTGTATTACCTTGACTCCAGCGAGATGCATGGTGAATGTGATCTCATAGTGACACCCCTTCTTCAGAGCTTCCTATTTAAAGATGAACTATAGAAAGAAACCGTGGCATTTTTGACATGTATTAATATATAGACACAGATTAATTCGCACAACGAAGAATAAAAAAGACCACAACACATAACGAGGCACCTTGAACAACACTGCTACCATACGTAATGTCACATTCCTTTCAAAAGGATGTCCGAACACCGTGGTGAGCCAAGAGGACCCCGGGAGTGACGTCCCGGGCTTGGCAAGAGACAAGGTGAAGTGACTAAGGGGAGTCCCGAGAAAACAGCACGCAATGGCGTCGTTCTCGGGACGAACTTGGTGGTGTGCTTTACTTGGTTGGAAACCTTGTTCAAGCACGCACCCATAGGTCCAAAGAACGCGCGATTTGGAGTTGTGAGTCATGAGATATGGCTCTCCAAAGTTGGAGCGCGTTCCGGGACACCCCAGGACTTGGGAGTGTTACCTTTCGGGACTCAAAATGTCGTCCTTCTTGGATGGCGGCATGTTGCATGTTTTTGGAAAGCTCTAACAAGAGCTTTCCAAAATGCTAAGGCTCGTGAGGAGCAAAGCAATGCTTTGGGAGATATGACTCTCCAAAGCATCGGGTCTTCGGGACTCCGGGACTGCTGCCTCCCGGGACTCCCGAATGTTCAGAGGAGCATAGCTCCCACATAGAAGCTCCGATTGGGACAAGTGAGGAGTCTATCGACATCTACTGAAAGAGTAGATGTCGAAAATGGGCTTGCACGTCCCATTTGGATAGCTGAGCTACAAGTTAGCCCGAGAAGAAGATACGGCCCGTTTTTGAGACTAAGGCAAAAACGGGTGGTCTTCCAAAACAAAAGTGTGTCACGGAAGGCCCCTCAACACAAGAGGGGGGGGGCCTACCGAAGACTCCAGAGAGTACTATGAGGAGGGGTGGTCTCCCTCCTCACTTCCACATGGTGCCGAGGAGAGCCGGGGTGGCTCTAAGGGGTGAGGCTTGGGATGGAGCCTCACTCCCGCACCTTGGGCACTATGGGATGCTTGTGGTGTGCATCCCGAAACATTGGGTTGGAAAAGTGTCCCGCTCCAAACTAGTCCCCGTGAAAAGTAGTGCCGGTTTCCGGTAATGTCCCGAATGGAGAGTGTAGACATGAATGGAAGGGGACTAGTGGGGAGTTGGACAATATGCAAGGGCGGTTAGCTCCGGGGGTGAGTAGTGCCACCCTTGGGAGCTTGGACATGTGTGGAAGGCCGCCCCGTGCCACCAAGTGGCATGCCCTTGTGTTTTGTGGGAGTTCTGGTTTACGGGTTCCGGGTAATGAGTTGGGGGAGTCAAGGTGGGTTGGACACCTTGACTAGAAATAGCGCCTTCTTGCCTTCTCCAACAACAACTTGGTTTTTTCCAACATATGTTCCCGCTTCTTGGCCAAGTCTTCACCATCTTGGTTGAACTCTGGTGTTGAATGTGCCCCCTCGAGAGCTAAGTCAGCAGGTTGGAGTGGCTCCACTCCATAGGCCACTTTGAAAGGTGACTCCTTAGTCGCCGAGTGTGTGGCCGCATTGTAACTGAACTCCGCCAACCCCACATAGTCTACCCAATCACGTTGGTCCGCACTCACAAAGTTCCTCAAGTATTGGTTCAAGACCCCATTCACCCTTTCGGTTTTGCCCGTCTGTTTGGGGATGAAAGGCGTGCTAAATGTCAACTTGGTTCCCACCTTCCTAAAGAAGTGTCTCCAAAATGCACTTGTGAACTTTGGGTCTCGATCTGACACAATCACTCTTGGCAACCCGTGATGCTTCCACCATGCATCGAGAAAGATCTTGGCGGTCTCAAGCGTAGTTGCAGTTCCTCTAGTTGGCACCATATGAGCCAACTTGCTAAACCGATCCACCATCACTAAGATGGCATCATACCCTTGCGACTCGGGAAGGCTTGTGATGAAGTCCATAGACACACTATGCCAAGGACCCGGCGGAATTGGCAATGGTTGCAACAAGCCCGCTTGCTTTTGATATGAAGCCGGTTAAGTTGGCACTTCACACAAGTCTTCACAAAGTGGGTTATGTCATCTTTCATCCCCGGCCAATAGTACCTCCTTGACACCGTTGCAATGGTAGCCTTTTCTCCCCTATGGCGGCTATGGGACTATCATGTTCCTCCTTCAAAACCAACAATCTAAGCTTGCCTTGAGGAACATACACCCTACTTTGCTTATACTTGAGCAATCCATTCACCAACTTGATCTCCTTGAGCTTCTTGCCCTTCCTAAGATCACCAAGCATTTGTTGTGCCTCGGGGTCCTTCATGTACCCCTCTCTTATCCGCCGTTCCCAATTGCCTTCACCCTTATACATGAGCCGCAAGACTTGGGTGGTGCTCATGGCATGAAACTCTTCCTTTCTACTTAGCGCATCCGGCACCACATTGTCACGGCCCGGTTTGTGGATCAAGTCCACATTCATGAGCGCCAAGGTATCATGCCACCTCAATTGTTTGGCACTCATTTGTGCTTGTGTCTCAAAATACTTCAAAGACACATTATCGGTGTAGACCTTAGTCTTGTGCAACCCCAAGTAATGTTGCCATGTCTTCAAACAATGCACCACCGCAAAGAGCTCCTTCTCGTGAGTTGGCCATCTCCTTTGACACCCATCCAACTTCTTGCTCTCATAGGCAATTGGCCTACCATCTTGCATCAAGACGCCTCCAATGGCAAAGTCACTTGCATCTGTGTGGACCTCAAAGGGCTTATCAAACTCGGGGAACTTCAACACTGGTGGAGATGACAACTTGTTCTTGAGTTCCTCAAAGGCTTGGTAGCAAAATTCATCCCATACTTGGTTCACCCCTTTTTCAACAAGTCGGACAAAGGCTTGGCAATCTTAGAGAAGTTGCGTATGAAGCGGCGATAGTAGTTTGCTAGGCCAAGGAATGACCTAAGTCCCTTTTGTGTAGAAGGCCGCTTCCACTCTTGAATTGCCTTCACCTTCTTCATGTCCGGCTTGATTCCATCTCCGGTAACCACATGGCCCAAGAACTCCATCTCAAGTTGTGCAAACTCACTCTTTTCCCCATTAGCATAAAGCTTGTTGTCTCTAAGCTTCATGAGTACTGCCTCAAGGTGCCTTGCATGTTCCTCGGCCGTCTTGGAAAACACCAAGATGTCATCGATGTAGACAATCACAAAGTCATCCATTTCCTCTCGAAAGATGGTGTTCATAAGCGTTGTGAATGTTGAGGGTGCATTGCACAACCCAAAGGGCATCACAAGGAACTCATAAGACCCATACCTTGTGCGGCACGCGGTCTTTTCCACATCCGCATCCGCAATGCGGATTTGGTAGTAACCCGACTTCAAGTCTATGCGACTAAAGTACTTAGCTCCCGCCAATCTATCAAAGAGATCATCAATTCGAGGCAAAGGGTAGTTGTTCTTGATGGTCACCTTATTCAAGGCCCTATAATCAATGCACATCCTAAGCTTGCCATCCTTCTTGTCCACAAAGAGGACCGGTGCACCATATGGTGACTTGCTTGGTCTCACATAACCCCTTTCCAACAAGTCGTTTAGTTGCTTCTTTAACTCCATCAACTCTTTTTGGTTTAACCGATAAGGTGCCTTAGAAGGTGGCTCGGCTCCGTGTAGCACCTCGATCTTGTGATCGACTTCTCTTCTTGGGGGTAGCTCTTTGGGTAACTCATTGGTAAGCACATCCTTGTACTTGGCCAACACCTCTTGAATTTCTTTGGGAAGTGGTTGTTGCACCCCTTCCCCTCATGCCCAAGTTGCTCTTCACGAGCCATCACCACAAATTGATGTTCCAACATTTGGTCTAAAGAGACCAAGTTTAATTTGCCCCCCGCTATTGAAGGGCCACGAGTTAACTTCAACACTAACTCCTTGCCATCACGGCGCACCACTAACCGTGCTGGCTTGCGCCTCACATCCACTGTGTGCGCCTCAAAGAAGGTATCCCTAAGATGAGGTCTACCTCATCCATCTCACATAATGTGAAATTCTCAACAAACTCCAATGTCCCACACTTCAAGGTCACTTGCAACGCCACTTCCTCCGTCTTGTGCGGTTCGCCCTTTTGCAAAACGCACATTGATGGGCTTGCTTGCCTTTTTGCGGTGGCAAGCCCAACTCCCTTGCTAGTTTGGGACTCATGAAGGAGTGCGTTGCCCCCGTATCAACCAAACATGAGACATCTTTGTCCTTCACTTGGGCCTCAAGAAACAAGAGGCCCGGCCTTGGCTTGAGGCTACTTGCCTTGGCCACAAAACCTCCTTCTAGTATGCGGTCTTCAACACAAGCAAGACTTGCAATGGTACTCACCTTCTTGTCGGGGCACTCCGCAATGAAGTGGCCAATCTTGCCACAACCATGGCACCTCTTGGCCTTGGTGTCATCACCTTTGTCTCCCCCTTTAGATGGCTTTCCCCCTTGGTGTTCCCTTTTGTTAGAGGCTCCACCATCCACTTGTCCCTTGTGTTTGTTGCCAAAGCCAAACTTCTTGCGCTCTTTGCCTCGAGCCGCATTCCTATTTGATCCGCTTTGTTGAGAGGGGCCACTTGACTTCCTCTCGGGTCCATCACCTCAATCCTTTCAACAATCTTGATGATGCCCGCCACATCCTCGGGAAGTTTTGGGAACTTGAACAAGGCATCCACCACCCACTTTTGAAGCCCACCCAAAAGATGCACTTCTTAGAGAACTCATCCATCTTGGGTGTGGCATTCATTTGGGCATTGAAGTCACGCACATAGGCCTTGAGAGACCCGTGTGCCTCATTTGCACCAAGTTCATGCCTTCCCTCAACTCCCCGATACTCACGGTGTGAAGCGTTCACTCAACAAGTCTTTGAAGCCACCCCAAGTCAAGTTTGCCACCAACTCCGGCTCTTGCTCCTTTTTGCTTGTCCACCATTGAAGAGCATGATCCTTGAGAAATGTCACCGCAATGGAAACCTTGTCCTCCTCATCCGGCTTTTGGACATCATAGTAGTTATCCATCTCAAGAAGGAATTCCTTCACCTTCCTTGCCTTACCAAGTCCCGAGAAGGTGCTTGGCATGTTTACCTTAGCCAACTTTTTGGTGGAAAGATGAAGGTCGGGACCCTTGCATCATGAGGTGTTCAATCAACCTCTCTTGGCGATCCCTTTCTTCCTTCCCACGCTTGAGCTCTTGATTCACGGAGTCCATGAACTCAAGCATTCTCATTTGGAAAGCCAATTGAGGATCTTGTTTTTCCACCCTTGGGAAGACTCTAGGCGTCTCGACCTAGAGCGCTCCTCTTCACCCAAGGGCTCCTCTTGAAGTGACAATTCCATTTGCTCATTGCCCTCACTAGTGGCGGCTTGCTCATTGGAGTCATGAGAATGAGCCTCACTTGTAGGATCGGGGTCTTTGTTCCCCCTCGTGCGTGGCCGCTTGGAAGCTCCGGGCTCATCACCCTCAATGGTCTTCTTCTTGCCCATTGCTCCCTCACAACTTTGCACTTGGGTACTAAAAGCCTGCTCTGATACCAAGTGTCGCAACCCTTGCTAGCTCACCTTAGCTTACACCAACTTTTTTCCAACTCTAGCAAGTGTCACGAGCGCTAACTCTGCACATCCCCCACATGCACAAAGTTAGCTCTCCATACCAACCACCAAGCTCACCGCTTGGTTATCAATCCCTCCTACTCATGCAACCGGGACTCAATCCCTTCGTAGGTAGCCAATGGTTAGGTGCGGACTTCCACTTATGTCCAAGGCCCAACTTGGTGGCACTCCCATACCACGCGGCCTAACCGCACTTGGTGGTGTCTCCTCACCACCGCCCATGACCACCATGGTGACCCCAAGGCCACCAAGTAATCACAACGCCGGTGGTGAGACACCACCCCACATCGGTAGCACTCATGGTCCTCATTTTGCCTATATGAGTCCCCGTGGTGAAGCCCCAACACTAGCTCCCCCACCGGGACTCACCTTGTCCTTATGAGCCACCGTGGTGAAGCCCCAACACTAGCTCCACCCACCGTGCCTCATTTTGCACTTTGAGTCCCCATGGTGGAGCCCCAACACTAGCTCCACCCATTGGGACTCACTTTGGCTTGGGAGTCCCCATGGTGAGGCCCCAACACTAGCCACACCACTCGGGACTCCCACCTTGGACACCACCAAGGCACCATGGGAGTGGGGAGGAGACCAGCCCTCCCCATAGTATACTCTGTGGGATTCGGCAGCCCCTGGTCCTAGGTGAAGGGCTGGACCCTCACACCTCTTAGTTTTGGAAGACCACCCAATCTCCCCATGCCTTAGCCGCTGGAAGGCCCCGGGAGACTTCCCGAACCTTCCAGGGCTCGTATCTACCTCGTCCCGCATCCAAACGCGACGAGCGACCACTCTATCGACATCTACTCGTCAAGGAGATGCCGATAGACACCTTACTTGCCTCATTCCGACAAGTATTGAGGGAGTTATGCCCCTCTGAAGATTCGGGAGTCCCGGGCCAGCTTCCCAGTCCAGCACTGTCCCTGGACAGCACTCCCTTTAGTCCCACAATCTTCCAACTCCCATAACTTTTAGCTCACACCTCCAAATGAGGTGCTCCTTAGCATCCCGGAATCGTGGCAACATGAGCTTCCATAATCTCATGTCCATTCCGTCGTGGCTCCTAGTCTCCGTGGGTGAGAGGCGTCTCCAACGCCCGGGGTCCTCTCCCACACTAGGCCCACTTAGGTTCCCTTCACCTTGGCACCCCAAGGCCCGGGCGTCACTCCGGTGTCCCCCTTGGGCCCTTGGTGTTGCGGGCACTCCTCAAGGAGAGGTGCGCGACATATACGGTCTTTTTTTGGCCCTGATGGCATCTAATTCTTTCTGACGGTTGCTTTCTGAAAGCCACTGTTGTAACTCCTCTTCTGCCTCGGTCACAATTTCGTTAAGAACTCGGAGTAAATGGCCAATGTAGGGTGTCGAGCCTACGACCCACGTTCTCCAGCGATGGCTCACCAACATCATCCGCTTCAGCATGGTCGCCTGTGCTTGCAAGTCCCCAGCCTGCGAATTCACAACAATATGGAGTATTTGAAAGTACAAAACATGTTCACGCTTCTCCTCAGATGCTGCCATATTTTAGCTACTAAGAATGCCGGACAAATGGCCGTTACGAAGGAAAATCCTACAATCAGATGCTAATTCACAATGCCACAAAGTGTCACATGCAACACATAAACTGCCATCCCACTGAAAACGTACTAGCTGTTGTCACTCTACTTGGCAATGAAGCCTTTCCTGCAACAACAAAAAAACAAACAGAAGGAGATGGTATCACTTCCCCAAGAGGATGAAGCCAGATTTTCCGAGTTTGAGCTCCTCAAGCACTCCCACATCACCCTTACAAGCTTCTGTTGCGGTACATGTTGTGCTGCCTGGCAACCTGGATTCGTTAGTTAGCACAATCACAAACAAGATGACTTGAAAGCTTCAACATTCCGCGAATTGTTATCATGTAATAAAATGGTCCACAAAGCAAAAACTCAGGTTGAGTCTTAGAACAGATTCCAAGCTAGTATTGCGTGATTCGAGCGATAGCATTGAAATTGCCTTTTTCGACCATGTATACGTATATAGCTGAGCAGCACTCCACAACCGACGGGAGCTTCAGTTACCAAACAACAGGAGCTTCAGTATGCTAATGGGATGAACAACCGACTGGCCGGGAGCTTGAATTAGCAACACAGTGAGGCTGTGAGCGTCATCACGGGGCCTAAGCCTGCTCAGAGCGAAGTCTACAACGGAGGGTTGACACAAACCACCTTCGAATCCTCCGTCAGCAGCTGAAACCCACTTCTGCAAGGATAGTTTCAAAGCTCATCACGCTTCCACAATGAAGATGCAAATTGAAGATAACTCAAACGAATCTCTCAGATCAAATTCCTACTCCCTCTACAGAAATGTGAGCTCTCGAACAGATGGTCTACAAGATTGCCGGTGTGTTTAGTTAAAGTACAAAATCTTCCCACGAAAACCCTTACTCTCCCGCCGAAACAAGCTTTCTGGACTCTCGAATTTTCCCACTAATTTCAGGCCAATACCGATTGAAGCTACAGTACATCACGGACCGTTGGGAGGAAGGATTGAAGCTAAACTTAGACGAAAAATTTAGAAAGTTTAGTTTAGGGTTAGGGATTGTCAGTAAAATCTTACCTGCAAATCTATTCTGAATCGCTTTCACCCCACTCGCCGGTCTCATCGGCACCATCCTCTTCGTCTGTGCCCAGTACCATCAAGTGCTCACCAAGGTAAGGTCGAGGTGGGCGATCTTCCGAGTCTTCTCCACCAGATTCCGAGGATTCCTCCGACTCCACCGTAGTGTCTTGCAGGAGGTTTTCATCGTCTTCTTCTAGCAGATTTTCTAATCGAAGCCGAATATCGATGGTGCCCGGGGCGTCTACTGCCAGCCTGGGTAAATTACCCAATCCGGTGAAGCCTTCGTCTGCCGTGCCTTCCTCTGCGGCGCTTTCCTCTCCTCCCTCATCCTCTGAAGCCAAACTTTCTCCCTCCTGGCGTTGATAAACAACCCTCTTCCCTCGTGGAGCCGCGTGAACTACGAGCTTCCAGCCCCGATTTAGCTTGTCATCGACGAAGAATACCTGTTCCACCTCGTTAGGATCTGCAAAGGGCTCGTCCGAGGGCATCTTCTCCAACATTGGCCGCACAAACTTGACTCGAAGGGCCCCACACTCATCCTCACAAACGGTCTGCCACCGTCCAGGTTTACCCTCTGTCTTGTACCATTTTGCGTGGAATAATACTTTTTGGAAGGATTGGTAACTTATCTTGACAATCAAGTCAAGCAATCCGAAGTACTCTGTACTCACCCCTCCCTCGTCAAACAAGGCCGAGAGCCCGCAATCAAAACTCAACTTCTTTCCAAAGTCCCTCGCGAGGATTCGGAAATGCCTGCCATAGGCCCAACACCCTGAATAGAAAAGTGCCTTCTCTTGCGGGCCGATCGACAAGTCTTTGACCTGCCTCGAAATGGGTTCTCCAGCTGTAATGCGGGCTTTAACAGCTCTCGGGAGCCACTCGTGGAAAAGAGGGGGGTTCGGCATACCTTCTGCTTCCAATGCGTGCTGTGAACGCCATTGTTCAAGGCATGGCTCATTTCTGAGAATGAACCTGTGGGCCTGCTCACGGAAGACTCTTTTCATGCGTCTAAGCTTTTCTATCCTCAACTTGGGTAGAACAACAGATGAGATTCTAGGATCTTCCTCAACTTTACATTGGATTTGGGCTTTTTTGTCCAATTTCTTAATGTATTCTCCCATGAAATACATTGCCTCATTCATAATGTACCCCTCGGCCATTGATCCCTCTGGACGGGCCTTTTGCCGGACATAGCCTTTTAACTGTTTTAGGTAGCGCTCAACGAAGTACATCCAACGGTAATGTACGGGGCCTGCTAACTCTATCTCTTCTACCAAGTGCAACAATAAATGCATTTGAATGTCGAATACCGATGGTGGTAGGTGTTGCTCCATTAGGCAAAGAATTTCGACCACTTCTTCTTTTTTCTTGGGGATGTCTAATTTGTTAATCTCCTTTTGAGATATCCACTTTAAATGATCCCCTAGCCTATAGACTATTTCTCTAATGGGCTTTGTCAATGTGCCGCGGATGGCTATTGGCAATATGTCGTGCAGTAGGTTGTGGTAGTCATGGGTTTTCATGCCCACAACCTTTTTATCATCCGTGAATTTGTTTTGGAAAGAAGAACCATACCCGGTTGGTGCCCGTATGCTAGAAATGGTGTTGATGACTTCTTTGTACTCCGCACTCGTCCACACCCAAGGGGCACGGGGATATTGGTAAGTGGTGTTGCCGCTCCTATCGTGTCCGATTCTTGCGGCCAATCTTGTGCTTGTATATTGAGGTCCTTCATTTCCCTCCGGACGGCAATGGAATCGGCTTTTGGGCCTTTGACATTTGAAAATGTTTTGAGCAAGCTCACGCAAACATTTTTCTCCACGTGCATTGCATCCAATAAATGCGCGATCTTGAGATCCTAGTAATGCAAATAAAATAGAGGCATCATAATCCGGACAAACTTTATGCACAATCATACAAGTAGATCACTAACACACCAAGTGAGCAATGCGAGCTAATGGGTTAGAAAATCATTTAAAAAATAATCAACGAGCTGCATGGGGCCAGGCACCACATAAACAAGCTTGGGGGCCACCACATAAACAAGTCAGATTAATAAAGTGGATAAGGCAAGCCTCGAGATATGGTTATTGGACTTCGTGCCATCCCGGATTAACTCCCATGGTGCCACATGCAAAGGTAAGGGGGCCGTTGACTATGGGTTCGTTTCAAATTTCAAAACGTCTTTGCTACCTTTCGCGTCAAGTTCGTAGATAATTTCATTTTTTTCCAACACTCGGTTCGGGGTTTACGGTGAGCATATACAAAACGAGGACTTGAATAGAGATGGCAAAATTGTACCTTGTAGTAGGGCAATTCGAAAAAGATAGACTTAGCCTTCATGCCACTTCTTTCCAATGCAATCTTCTTATCCTTCACTGCCGCCATTGACGCAACCAAAATCGCCATTTGTTCTCCCGGTGGTGGTCGGTCTTCTACACGGTCATTGAATAAGTGCTTAAGTCTAGGCAAACGCAACCGATGACCATAAGGTAAGTACTTGCGATATCCAACGTAAATCATCTTTTTCAAGAATTACGAACGATGTGATTGTAACTTGTGGGGTCCACAAATATAACATGCTTGATGCCCTTGGGTTTGCAAAGAAGATGCCACACCGAGTCCCGGGTAGTCGAAATGGTCCAAAGCATGATAGCATGCAATTGGAAATGTCTTGGACGATTAGTGGCGAGACATCATAGGCCGCAACTCCATCACTCCAAAGTTTGTTTAATTCGTCCACCAATGGTTTCAAATAAACATTCATGTCCTTCACCTTTTTTTTCCCTGTAAAAATAAAATTGCATGTCCATAAGAATATGTAAAACTAAAAAACAAGGAAAGTTGGTTTAGAGGATTTAGAGTAATACCTGGAACTATGCATGACAACATAACATGGTTCTTGTGAATGGATAGATACGGAGGCAAATTGTATAAAACAATTAGAACAGGCCAAGTTGAGTGCGACCCGGAGTTGTGCCCAAATGGATTCACACCATCTAGGGCAACACCCAAGTACGCCATGCGGTCATCCTTGGTTTTCTCTGGCCATGTGCTTTGAACGTGGTCCCAAGCCTCTGAGTCAGCGGGTGTCCTCATAATTCCATCTTTGCTCTTATTGTGTGCATGCCACGTCATCAAGGGGGCTAGTGTTGGACTACGATACCAGGCTAAAAGTCGTGCGGTGAGGGGAAAATATTGCATTTTCTACCATAAGAAAAACACACACAAAATTATCATTAGCTTACTTTCCAAACTTCCTACCTCAAACAAATTGATAGTCAAGAATTTACATTCTTGAAATCAAATTTAGGTGTAAAGTTTACTTAAAATTGCATTAATTTAGGAAAAAAAAATGGAATCACAAGCAATACCTTACGGGGAACTGTTTTGCTTCTTGTGTTGTCTTTATATCGACTAGTACCACACTTCTTGCAATGAGGGAGATTGGCATCTTCACCGTAGTACAACATTTCATCGCAAGGGCATGCGTGAATTGTAACATAGTCCAACCCCACCTGCCATTCCAAATATGTGCAAGGCAAAGTATTTAAACCACAACTTAATATGCTCATTGTGAAAATTGTGGTAAAATATTTTATACAATTGTGATATTTGATTAACATTACGAATGACACTTCATTCGAGAAAATCGGCTCAACCCCTCCAATATCGAAGGGGACAAAAACATTCCCATGTGAGAAAGTGCAAGTTCACTTGAAAAATAAAAAATAAAAATGCTAAAAAATAAAAAACCGAAAAAACTTGCTTAACCTCTCCAAAGATCGTAATGAGAGAGAAAACAAACCCTAAACCCCCTCCCCTTGTCTTAAATTCTTAATCCCTCCCCCTATCTTAGCCCCTCCCCCTCCCGATGGGCACGAATGCAACCCCACCGTGAAAACGCCTGTCGATTCCCACGTCTTTGTTCAAGGAATTAAAAAAAAAAAAAAAAAAACAGAATGTCATTCATTGGGATCTTGATCAACCCTTGCATTGACCCGAATAACAAATTTGATGTAGGTTTTATAATTGATTCTACTCTTAGATGCAATACAAACTAGAAAATGAACGTCGCAGGATACAACTTGTCGGGCCTCTTGCCATGATTCGGGCATTTTTGAATTGTGGTCCTTCGGCACTACCATGGATGCCATGCTTCTAAAAATGTCATCCATACCAACATTTGATATGTGATGCCTAGCTTGAATATTTAGGAAGTTTAAAATAACCTCTAAACGTCTAGAGTGTGACTTGTCGAATAATGGAACACGTGCCTTCCTTTCCAAAGGAGTGGGGCCCTCACCGTCACCGGGTTGTGAACCAATCCTTTGGTTGCGCAACATCTCTTCTAGAACATCAAAATCGGGGTCCCATTGAGCGGAACTTGGATTGGTCAATGGCGGATCTTGACCAATAGTGCCTCCAATGTTAGAAGTATCTACATCGTCATCATTAACAAAAGACCTACCCTCGAGTTCAACTAGTTGCTCTTCATAAATCACCTATAACACACAATTCGAGTCCATGAGAAAAATAATATTCCTTATCACATACTAAATACATTGAGAAAAAAAAAGAAAAAAAAAAGAAATAAAAAAGAAATAAATAAAAAAACTCAAATTTGTCTCTCTAGAATCAAAGAATTTGGGCATAGTACCTTCCACCGATCATGGATCTTGTTTAGACGAATGTGATTTTTGACAATTGACAAGTAACGAGGAATTGGAGCATCTCTGCTTGGATCAGCGCACAGGACACATGGACAAATTATTTGTCTCTCCAAAGCGGTAGGCATATGTGGAATCTCATCGTTGACACCACGACGTCTTCTTTTTTTTCGCCCGGAATGGTGGTTGTCAAGCGCCCTTTCAACGATGCGCTCACCGTCTTCAGTGGCCAGAGGGTCCGCTGAAACAAAATCTTGAGGGTTGAAGAACACCTTCTCCCTACCCATAGCTTTAAACACCCAAAAAAATTAGCACAAACGTGTGAGTGCTCATTGTGAAAATTAGAACCAAATAGAAGGCACGATTAATTGGAGTCTTACACATTTTTACCCATGATCTTGCATATTTATCACTAATCATTAACAATTTAATACATAGAAGAATTCTCATTTAATTTCCGTGATAAATCTAACAACATCCACTAATTTTTGAACTCTATTAGTTTCCTGGGTGCGATAACCTTCTTAAGAAATTTTGGATTAAGATTGCAATACTTTCAACCCTTTAGGCCCTAAAGGGTTAAGATACAACAAATTTGCTTATTTACAATCTTGCATAAACACCTCAACCCCTTTACCAACATAGAAATCTACTTATATTTTGGTGCCACTTAAAACACCACATGTTTTAATTATTTAGAACAAGGAACATGTAATTTTCTAACACGCAAGCGCGAACACAAAGTATAATGCAATTTAGAACATGCAATGTAGAACACAAAGTGTAATGCAATTATGAACGTGATTAGATTTAGAATATGCAATTTAGAACACAAAGTGCAATGCAATTCTAAAGTTACAATTTCGAATATGCAATTTAGAACACAAAGTGCAATGCAATATTAAAGTAACAATTTCAAATATGCGATTTAGAACACAAAGTGCAATGCAATTCTAAAGTAACAATTTCAAATATGCGATTTAGAACACAAAGTGTAATGCGATGTAGAACATGTAATTACGTCAATATCAGAACGTCAAAACTTTATTTTTTGTTATTTAAACATTAATAACGATCACATTATTTTTAACCAATCAAGAAGAAGAAAAAACAAAACAAAACAAAAAAGAAAAAAAAAAAAAAACGTAAAAAAACATAAAAAATGACGAAGGGGGTTCAAGGCCAGCTTACCTGGCGCCCTGGCGGCAGACGCGGGCCCCACCGGTCACCTTCAACTCATCATTTCACGATCTCCTAGATCGCTTTCGATGACATTCATCGAGTTGATGTCTCCCCCAGGCCGTTTGCACTCACCTCACTCGCGCCCCCAAACGCGTTGTCTCACCTCACCCCTCTCGCAGGATTTCTCCTTTCGCGCACTCTCTCACCTCCGTCGCACTGTGATTTTCTCCATTTGCGCTTGATCGAGTTTTGGCGAAGACGAGTTTAGTTCAGGGCGAGTGCATCTCTGCTTGGAATTCCAGCGCAAGTGTAGGTTGAGTGATGTTCACCTGCGCGGCAGGAGATTCACATCCAGCGTGAGTCCCGACGGTGTAGTGCCGTTGCCGTGAGAGTTGAAGGAAGCAATTTCAAAGCAATCGGCCCGTTGAGCTAGAGTATTCCCATTCGCAAGTGCCGGCTCGCATTGTTTGATTACTCGCGTTGCATTCAGGCGAAGCAGGTTTAAGCTTTCCACCCCCTTCGTTTCGTTGATCAACTTGTATTTCCCCTTGCGCTCTTAATTTTGCGCGTGTAGTAAGAAAGCTCGCTCTGCAGGAATTTGATAGACGGTCCCTCGGTAGCGTTTGATTACTTGTTCATTTCCCATTGCAGGTTGGGTGCTCCAGCATGTCTCGTGTTAAAAAAAGAGCTTCTAGGGTTACCCAGCAACCAATGCACGATGGGGGCTCCAGATCCCGAGCGCAAGGGGGGAGTGTGCCAGACGAGCTGCCTTCACCCGAAGATCCTACTGATCAGCCCGCTCAAGAGCTTCCTTCAGCAGACGTCCATGGAGCGCTGATAACTTCAGCTATGGTTTCCCCACTCGATCAGCTGGTTGGGGTCGGCAAGTCCAAATCTCTCCAGGAGGTCGTCACTCCAAACTCCAAGGATAAGCCCCCACTCCCAGCTCGTCGTAAGAGAAAAATGCACGTAGAAGAAGATAGACTGCCGAGACGAAGGAGTGGTAGATTGGATCCAACGGAGGCTTCAGAGAGCGTGCACATCCACCTGAACCTGGATGGAGGTGGGCAATCTCAGTCGGGTGCGAGTCCAAAAAAGATCACCGTATGGGTGTCTCCTGCAAAGAAGTCGAGGCGGGCGCGCAAGTCACTCGAGGTAGCTGTGCCATCACCGCTAGACCGGATTGACGAAGGTAGTGGTGGTGACGAAGACCACGCCCAGGATCAGCGTAGTGGCGAAGACAAGGGTGAGGACAGAAGCGACGTGCTGGACATTCAAACGCCCGAAGAGCCAGCAGGCAACTCCCTTCGAAGCGAGGTCCTTACCAAATTCCAAGACTTCCTTCTCCCATCGGAGGTAGCCAGCAGGCCCTCAACCCCTCCCACACTTGGCACAACCGCGGAGGAATACTTAGTTGATTTGGCGAGCAGCGGAGACGACATAGCAAACGCAACGACACCAGTAGCAGGAGCTATTGTCCCATCGGTGACACCTCCCCGATCGCCCTTGCATCTCACTGTGAATGCAGGTAGCTGCACACCCGTTCAGTGCAACCCTGAGTCACCTGAAGAGGCCCTTGACAGATTAATGGCAACCCTACCTACACCAGCACGTCTAAGATGGTTGTCAAGCCATGCGCAACATGCCAACGTAAGCTTCATTTCCTCTAAATCCCATTCTATGCTCTTTCTTCCACAACATTGATTGAATTGTGAGATGCATGCTTCCAAAGTTCTGTACTGCTGAATTAAGTTCGATGATGCTTATCAGACCCTCCTTTCGTTGCAACGCAATTGTAGGTGCCTGAGATCTCCCAACCGGAGCAGTGCAACTCACCTGTCCGGGACACCTCTTCAGTAGGAGAACCTTCGCCACTTCCTCCAATTTCCAACGATTACTTGTCAATACGGGCAGCCAAGGCTGCGAAAAAGGCGCGCAAGGCAGAAAGACGTGCAAGAGGAAGGGGCAAAGATTTGGAACTCCCACCACCACCACCAGACAGTAACGATGAATGGCAAACCTGTCAACAACAAGAGGCAGGTTCACGAAAGCAAAAGGAGGCTGATAACCGTAAGCTGCTCGAGGCAGTAGCAGAAGCTGAGAAGAAGAAGCAAGCCGAAGCTGCTTCCCTTGACGCCGAGATTAGCGAGCTGATAGCAAAGAGACAAGCCTTGTTGGATAATTCGACGCCCTCGCCATCGTCCAGCAGGGCTCTTGGAGGAACCCAGATCGTGCCAGTCCAACTTCCTCAGCAAGAAGGTAATCGCCAACCCTCTGTCCGCTCGTCTAGCTCGTGTTCTGCAGGTGCCCGATCTCTACACACAACCAGAAGTGAGGAAATATCTCTAGGAACTTGGGAACCGGTCCACAATGCTCCACCTTGCGAAACAAACACGAAAGCAGTTCCCATAGGCAGATTTTGGGACCATCTACGTCAGTATGCATGTGATAGGGCTTCTAGAATCTTTGAGTGGAACTTAGACTGGAATAGACAATGCCCAGCTCTCAAAACTCGATTCAAATTGAGATTGAGAGAGCTCTATCCGGGCTCATGGGATGATGATTACGTGATGAAATACATAGGGAATAATATTAAGGAGAGGAGAGCTAGGATTAAGGATAAGCAATCAGAGGGTCTAGAGAAGAACAAGTGCACAATTCCAATGGGTTGCAGCATGGACGCTTGGAATGCTATTTGGGACTCGTTGTCAGATCCAAAAAAACAAAGCAAGGCACACAAATGCCGTGTTGCTGCTGAAACCAGATTCAAGGACGGAGGAGGAACACATAGGTGGGGGAGGAGGGGACTGAAAGGAATGGTTTCCCGCTTTGTAAGCCTCCATCTTCCAGTACATAGACTACATGTTTATTGAATACATGGGCCTAATTTCTGTGTGCTTGTATGTTTCAGGCACTTCGATGTTTCTTTACCTACTCATGCACGATTCTGGGATCAATTCGACAGGAAGCAAAATTCGGGAGGACGCCCACGCCAGAGGAGGTGGAGTTCGTCAAATTCAACGCCTATGCGGCCCTGGCCATCAGAACAAGAGAGACGCTTTCACGGGTCACAATGCAGTCAGCAGGTACTATCCAGGAGGCGGAAGGCACTGAGCAGCGGCAACACAAGGCGGCGAAGTCTAGAAGGGGGCAGAACGCAAAGGCGGCTAAGAAGACAAAGGCGAAGAAGACAAAACCTCATGTAGTTGATGTGGAAGAGGAGGAGGAATCTGCAACAGACACGGAGAGTGCGGCTGAGGAAGGCAAGGAAGACGACGGATCAGGAAGCAGCTCGGGTTCATCAGGGTCGGATGAGAGCGAAGGGGAGGGAGAGTGAAGTGCCATGCTTGGGCAGACTACTTGTATAGTTTTGGAGTTTTAGAATAGCTTCAGTTTTTTGTCTAAACCTTTTGACTGAACATGTTAAGGCTGTAGCGTATGTATATGTCTAGAGTACAGGATACTTGCCAATAGTAAGTAGACATGCTTATAGGGACCATTTCCAATGGCAACAAACTGAACTTCACCACTTGGGTAACGATTGAACAAATGAAAATACACCATTGGCCCTGCAATACGTATATGCATTTCAAGGTTTATAATTCTCACCCTTTTTGTCTCATTGAATGAGATCCACGTTTTCAGGGCCAATTTTATCTTCGTGATCCTACAATTCAGGGCTTAATATAACAAAATAGAAGCATTCAGTTAATCAACAACCCAACCACGGCATGCCGCTTACTGATGGAGGAGGCTAAATATGGCATCACATTCCCCCAATCCAATATTATACTTACCCTTTAATAATAATTCTCACATTCACCCAATCCTATATTAGACTTACATCTTCATAAAAGTTCTCACATTCCCCAATCCAATTATAGAATATGCCTTGAATAAGAACCCCAAAAGCAAAGTATAAATATGGGGCATGAGTAAATATGTGCTTATTAGGAATGCTAAAAATAATGCTAATCTACCCACAAGTTACCCATTTTTACTTTTCACCATTGCCTTTCCAAAGATCAGTAAAATATGGCTGGTAAAACCAGTGTCCAAAATGCCACGTGGACCTTAGGCCCAAGTTCTAAAAGAATGACGTGGACGTGACTTGGACGTGACGTGGACGTGACGTGGACGACCTCCATGTTCTCATCGAAAGTTCACAAAGGTAGAGAACAAACGTTCCCTATGACTACCACCAACGTGGCTTTAGCCAGCACCCAGACGTGGCTTCACTGGTAACAACGTTTTTCCATGGTAAAAGCAACGTTTCAATTGGACTCATTGAGTAACTTCCTAGAGTAAAAAGCCACGTCTAGAACGTGGTTACTACATGTCCACCCTAGTAGTGGCGGGAGGAAATTCAAGAGGAGCAAGGGGACCCAAGGGAAGTTGCTAGTGGTGAGGAGGACACTCACCATGATGAGGAAGAAGTTCCCTCAAGTCCGGTTCCCGGGAAACGAGGCTACAAGCGGAAGGCACGAGATGAAATGTTTAATGAGCTTGTCAAAACTCTTCAAGTCATGCAAAAGGAGATCAAGGAGCTCAAGGGGAGGGCATCAAGCCCTTCTTCCCGCAAGCTGTGCAAGACCAACTTGCCCTCTTCCTTCACGGGATTGGGCAAGGCAAACAAGGTCAAGGACTTCATTGTGGAACTTGAGCTCTACTTTGAGGCCCAAAGAGCTCGTGAAGAGGAGAAGATCACCATTGCCGTGACCTTCTTGAAAGAGCATGCTCTTTTGTGGTCGACTCGTTTCCGGGATGAAAATGCGGGAGTAGTGAGCAACTTAACTTGGACCGGTTTCAAGGAGATCCTAAGTGAGCGCTTCACCCCGGAGTACCAAGACATTCGGGATGGCATGGCCCTTGTGCGATTGAAGCAAACGGGCACCCTTCATGCCTATGTGAGGGATTTCAATGCACATTTAAATGTGCTCCCGAAGTTAGATGAATTGGCCAAAAAGGTCATTTTCTTCAATGGACTCCAAGGTTGGGCGGAGCGGGCATTATTCAGGATGCGAAAGCTGCCAGAAACTTGTGCCGAGTTGCTCAAGTTGGCAGAAAGAATTGGTGATGATGAAGGTCACCAGAAGACTTCTAAAGAAGGGACTTCCACCGGAGAGCAAGGCAAGTCGCAGTCAAAGCGCCAACACAAGAAACATGGTTGGCAAAAGCATAAAGGCGGTGAGGGTGGGCCTTCCAAGGATGCAAAGGACAAGTTTGCCAAGGACAAAACCAAAAGTGGGGACAAGTCCAAGAAGGAGACAAGTCACATAACTTGGTACAATTGTGGAGAAAAGGGCCACATGGCAAGGGATTGCTCCAAACCAAAGGTGAGTTTGGAAAATAGGAGAATCCTTGTTACAAGTCACCTATTGGAAGGGGGTTTCATTGCAAGAGCAAGTTGCTCCAAGTTAGGTGGTGGCTTGTTGTTCCTAAAAGGAGTTGTTGGTAAAAGTGACAATTGCTTTCTGTTGGATACAGGGGCAACCCACTCGTTCATAAGTCCGGAAGCTGCGAAGAGGATGGGCTTGCATTTGAGCAAGGCAAGCAAGCCCATCGAAGTGAGGTTTGCAAAAGGCAAGCCTCACCAAACATGCCTTGTAGCTACGAGAGTAGAAGTGAAGTGTCAAAACTTCACATTTGTGGAAAACTTCACGGTTTGTGAGATGGATGGGATTGATCTCATCTTGGGTAATACTTTCTTTGACACCTATGGGATGGATATAAGGAGGCGGACATTGAGTGTGCTTGCCAACCCCGAAGGCAAGGAGATTGAGTTGGAGTTCACCAAGGCACCCAACATGTTGGGGAGTAGGATCAACTTGGTGAACTTAGAGGAGTTAGAGGAAACCCGGTTCTTGATAATGCTAAGGACCGATTTGGGAGTTGAAGGGAATAAGCCTACCTCTAACTCAACACCTCCCAAGTGTATTTGGGAGGTCATCCAAGGCTTTGGTGATGTTCTCACGGAGGAGTTGCCGGATGAGTTACCGCCACGAAGAGAGGTTGATCACAAGATCGAGTTGGTGCCGGGAGCGGCACCGCCATCCAAGGCACCTTACCGGATGAACCAAAGGGAGTTGGTAGAGTTGAAGAAACAACTCAATGAGCTTTTGGCAAAGGGATATATCCGCCAAAGCAAGTCACCTTATGGAGCACCGGTCTTGTTTGTGGACAAGAAAGGAGGGAAACTACGCATGTGCGTGGATTACCGGGCGCTCAATAAGATCACCATCAAAAACAACTACCCTTTGCCTCGAATTGATGATCTCATTGACCGGTTGGCGGGGGCCAAGTATTTTAGCCGGATCGACTTGAAGTCATGATATTACCAAATCTTGATTGCGGCCGCGGATGTGGAGAAAACCGCTTGTAGGACTAGATATGGGTCTTATGAGTTTTTCGTGATGCCTTTTGGGTTGTGCAATGCCCCATCAACGTTCACAACCCTTATGAATACGGTGTTCCATCAAGAGATGGATGTGTTTGTCATTGTCTACATTGATGACATATTGGTGTTCTCCAAAACCGAGGAAGAGCATGCACAACACCTTGCAATTGTGCTTCAAAAACTTAGGGATAATAAAGTGTATGCAAATGGGGAGAAAAGTGAGTTTGGCTTGCAAGAGATTGAGTTCTTGGGACACATTATGACGGGGCAAGGTGTCAAACCGGACGACAAGAAGGTAGAAGCAATCAAGAAGTGGAGCCGACCTACTTCAAAAAAAGGAGTGAGGTCATTTCTTGGGTTGGCTAATTATTATAGGAGGTTCATAAAGAACTTCTCCAAGATTGCTAAGCCCATGTCCGATTTGCTTAAGAAGAACTTGACCTTGGAGTGGACCGAGTCATGTGAGCAAGCCTTTCAAGAACTCAAGGAGAAACTCTCCTCCCCGCCGGTATTGAAGTTCCCCGAGTTTGAGAAGCCTTTTGAGGTGCATACCGATGCAAGTGACTTTGCCATCGGGGGAGTGCTCATGCAAGAAGGAAGGCCAATTGCATTTGACAGCAAGAAATTGGATGGCACTCAAATCAATTGGCCAACACATGAAAAGGAGATGTTTGCCGTGGTGCATTGTTTGAAGACATGGCAACATTACCTTGATCTCCACAAGACCAAGGTATTCACCGATAATGTTTCATTGAAGTACTTTGAGACACAAGCCAAAGTCACACCAAAGCAATTGAGGTGGTATGATACCTTAGTGCTTATGAATGTGGAGTTGATCCACAAGCCGGGCCGGGAGAACGTGGTGCCGGACGCACTAAGCCGGAAGGATGAACATAGGCCAAGCACCACGCAAGTCTTGAGAGTGATGTATGCGGGAGAAGGTGATTTGGCAAAGCGGATAAGGGAGGCATATATGAAAGACCCCGAGGCTCAAAAGTTCTTAGATGAACTTAGGTGTGGCAAGAAGCCCAAAGGTATCCGGCTTCACCAAGGTATGATCAAGTTCAAGCAAAATAGGGTGTATGTTCCAAAGGGCAAGTTGAGGTTGAGTGTGCTCAAGGAGGAGCATGACAACCTTTTGGCCGGGCATAGGGGGGAGAAATCCACCATATGCTCGGTTTCAAAGAGGTTCTATTGGCCCGGGATGAAGGAAGACATTGCCCATTATGTGAAAACTTGTATTACTTGTCAAGCCAACCGGGCGTCATACCGAAAGCAAGTGGGTTTGTTAAGGCCTTTGCCTATCCCGGATGGTCCATGGGAGTGTGTCTCTATGGATTTCATTACAAGCCTTCCGGAGTCACGAGGGAGTGACGCCATCTTTGTGGTGGTTGATAGGTTTAGTAAGTTGGCAAGGATGGAGCCAACAAAAGGGACGGCGACCGCCTTTGAAACCGCGGTGCTCTTTTTCAACGTTTGGTGGCGGCACCATGGATTGCCAAAGGTGATTGTATCCGATAGAGACCCCAAGTTTACAAGTGCATTTTGGAGGCAGTTGTTTAGGAGGATGAAGACAAAGTTGACATTTAGAACGGCTTTCCATCCTCAAACCGATGGACAAACGGAACGGGTGAATGGGGTCTTGAATCAATACCTTTGCAACTATGTGAGTGCAGACCAAAGTGATTATAGTGAGTACTTGGGTTTGGCGGAGTTTAGCTACAATGCATCAAGGCATTCAGCTATGGGGCAATCGCCGTTCAAGGTGGCTTATGGAGTTGAGCCACTTATGCCTGCCGACCTAGCTTTGGAAGGACTGCAATCGGAGTTGGAACGAAGCCAAGTTGCAAAAGACTTTGTGGCCAAGAGAGAGCAAATACTTGAGAAGACCAAGTGGTACTTAGACAAGGCGCAAAAGAGGTATGTGAAACAAGTTTACAAAGGGCGGCGCCATGAGGAGTATGAGGAGGGCCAAAAGGTGTGGTTGAATGTGAAGAACTTCACCTTACCGGATGGCTTGACTCCCAAATTCATGACAAAGTATGCGGGTCCATTTGTCATTGCAAAACGGTTGTTTGAGGATGTTTATAAGTTGGACTTACCACCGGAGATCAAGGTTTACCCCACCTTCCATGTCTCATTGCTCAAGCCATATCACGAAGATAAGGTGAGGCCGGAACGCAAGCAAGTGTTGCAGCCTCCACCCGAACTAGTTGGTGATCACCTAGAGTTCGAGGTAGAAGGCATTTTGAAATGCCGGAACACCAAAAAGAAGGGCAAAGAATACTTGGTGAAGTGGCGGGGGTACCATGAGAAGGAAGCAACATGGGTTGAGGCCAAGTACATGGCAAATGCAAAGAAGATGGTGGAAAGGTATGAAAGCCAACGGAGATCCAAGACACCGAGAAAGCATTGATGAGGACATCAACCTTTGAAGTGGGGGTGAATCACCACACTTGTGTAGACTTGGCCTAAGTTTTGTCTAGTACTTGGTGCAAATTGCACATGTTGTAATACTTGGTTGACAATAAAGTTGCAAATTGAATGGCAAGTTTCCGTGATTGCATGTTGAATGTGAGATGTGTCCTAGTCTCATGTTGGATTGCTAGGTTGGTTAGAAGAGGTTGAAGGATACGTGAAGCCAATACTTGGAATGCTGCAAAATAGGGACCTTGGCTTGGGAGTTGTGAGTGGGTGAATCCCCATGACTCTCAAGCTTAGGACTTGCTCGGGCGGGAGCAAGATAGTGGCACGGGCTCATAAAAGTGCCCTTTGCGGGTTGACCATTGTCAACGCATGGGTTGGCCATCCATGTCTCGGTAGGGTGAAGCAAAGACTAGGTCGGGCGGGACTTAGCATTATACCTAGGCGAGCAAAGTTCACCACTTGAGAGCCTAAGTGCTTAAAAGAGGGCTTGGTGTTGCGATCAAGAAAGTATTGGTTAGCCTTGAATTCATTCCTAAGTCATGTGAGTATAATAGGCTAGTTGAGCCTAACTTGGGGCCATTGGGGGCATTCCAAGTAAGTCTCAAAGTAGATAGGTCTAGATTTTGTAGGTCCTTTGAAGGCAAACTCTAGGGTGCCAAGGACCTTAGACCTATCTAATGCCACCTTTGAGGACTTAGCCAATTTCTAAGAGGAAGGATGCTTAGAGCATTGCGGGGCTAACTACCCTGGAACGCAATGCAAGTGCCAAGGAGGAGGCTACCTCAAGAACTTGGTACTGCCGACAAGAGAGATTGTCGATGAGGGCATCGACGCTGTTTGGTGGGGGTGAGTGTCACATCCCTTTCAAAAGGATGTCCGAACACCGTGGTGAGCCAAGAGGACCCCGGGAGTGACGTCCCGGGCTTGGCAAGAGACAAAGTGAAGTGACTAAGGGGAGTCCCGAGAAAACAGCACGCAATGGCGTCGTTCTCGGGACGAACTTGGTGGTGTGCTTTACTTGGTTGGAAACCTTGTTCAAGCACGCACCCATAGGTCCAAAGAACGCGCGATTTGGAGTTGTGAGTCATGAGATATGGCTCTCCAAAGTTGGAGCGCAATCCGGGACACTCCGGGACTTGGGAGTGTTACCTTTCGGGACTCAAAATGTCGTCCTTCTTGGATGGCGGCATGTTGCATGTTTTTGGAAAGCTCTAGACAAGAGCTTTCCAAAATGCTAAGGCTCGTGAGGAGCAAAGCAATGCTTTGGGAGATATGACTCTCCAAAGCATCGGGTCTTCGGGACTCCGGGACTGCTGCCTCCCGGGACTCCCGAATGTTCAGAGGAGCATAGCTCCCACATAGAAGCTCCGATTGGGACAAGTGAGGAGTCTATCGACATCTACTGAAAGAGTAGATGTCGAAAATGGGCTTGCACGTCCCATTTGGATAGCTGAGCTACAAGTTAGCCCGAGAAGAAGATACGGCCCGTTTTCGAGACTAAGGCAAAAACGGGTGGTCTTCCAAAACAAAAGTGTGTCACGGAAGGCCCCTCAACACAAGAGGGGGGGGGCCTACCGAAGACTCCAGAGAGTACTATGAGGAGGGGTGGTCTCCCTCCTCACTTCCACATGGTGCCGAGGAGAGCCGGGGTGGCTCTAAGGGGTGAGGCTTGGGATGGAGCCTCACTCCCGCACCTTGGCGCTATGGGATGCTTGTGGTGTGCATCCCGAAACATTGGGTTGGAAAAGTGTCCCGCTCCAAACTAGTCCCCGTGAAAAGTAGTGCCGGTTTCCGGTAATGTCCCGAATGGAGAGTGTAGACATGAATGGAAGGGGACTAGTGGGGAGTTGGACAATATGCAAGGGCGGTTAGTTCCGGGGGTGAGTAGTGCCACCCTTGGGAGCTTGGACATGTGTGGAAGGCTGCCCCGTGCCACCAAGTGGCATGCCCTTGTGTTTTGTGGGAGTTCTGGTTTACGGGTTCCGGGTAATGAGTTGGGGGAGTCAAGGTGGGTTGGACACCTTGACTAGAAATGGTGCTAACATTGTGTGTGCTTGGCATGTGCAGTGTTAGCTAAGTTGTGGCCGGTTGCTACCAACAAAGTAAGCCGTGATTCCGCTACTAAGTAAGGCTTACTTGAAGAAAAAGAGTTTGGAGTAATTAGGGCCGTGACACGTAACATGTTGCTATCAGAATATTATGTCGGAAGTAATTGCAAAACACCAACCAATGCTGTGAGCAGGATTGGTTCATTCAGAACTTTTATTTCTGCAACTGATTCCTTGTACTATCACAAAAGAATGACAAATTGTAAGATTTGCAAGTACCTGCAATCGCAGATGTAATGTGGTCCAACTTGGAGGCCTGAGTTTGGCGCTGCAGCCTCACCGCCACTCTCTTGCGGTTCTGATATTAACACAACGTCAACTTCCCCACCCTCTGGGAGATCATTCAAAGAGCCTGACAAGCCATCGACCACTCTTTTCTGAGATGCCCAAATCGTGTTTTTAGTTATGGTATTTATGAGCTTTTTTGCCATGAACAAAGAGGAAGACTTAACAAATAAGCTCTCAGTATATTTTAGAATCACTACTGGATATAGCCTTTTAGAAAATGACTCCTCTGTTGATTCAAGGAATAGACAAGCAACAAAACTGCACAAGAATAAACAAACAGGAATAAGCAGATCGTATCGCAGCTCAACAGGATTGGGCAAACCTTCTGCTGAAGGAAGTATGGAAGAGGACTTCGAGGCTGGTGCAACAAATCGAGCATAAGAAAGTCAGCAAGAGGACCCGTTGCTATGTCGATGAGTGGCTCTCTGCTGCTAGGAGGACCTAAGCCTATATTACTCACTTCACCTGACTTTGACTGTGCCAGCTGCATGTGCCAATTCGTGAACAGTTCAAAACCAATACCCAAACAATTGCTACATAAAATATATCACTAATCAAGCATCAAACTAGAAGAATGATGAATCCGTAGCTTTGAATTTCGTAGATCGGTATGAGTGGTGAAATTTCTGACAGTTCTCTGTATGAAACAAGCATGGTGATACTTCCATAGCACAACTTCAAGCAATATTTAAGTAAACAATACAAGAGGTTCAATAACATTGCATTGCAAATACCTCAAGTGCATGTCACCACTTTTTCAAATTTAGCTCACTCTTCAACTTGAACTTGAGGCTTGTATGAATCTTTAAATTTACCTGACGCTTCACTTAAGTGAGCACAATCACTACTCACCATCCGCACATTGACATAAAACTCAGTTGAATGAGTGAATGAGCACAATCATCATCCTCTCCATGTCACCTATACTACGACACCACGATTTTTCATCAGGGAAGTAAAATAAACTTAGTGTATGTACGTCTTTACAATAGCTTGATAAAAAGATATGAGTAGCAACCACAATTGTCGAAGCTCTTGGGAGAATAAAAAAACGAAATATTCGTCATTCAACATTGATGCATGTTCTATGCATTAAGTGACTAATCTTGATCAAACAGAACTGAACCTTCAACTTGCGTACATCACAAACAATCATTCATGATTGTGAACGCAATTACAAAATTACAAATTCTGACAAGTGTATTGCTAAATTTTTTCCTAACTTGAAAGCTTCCCGCTCAATCGGCCAAACCGCGAAGCTAAACCTAGACCGAAGCAACTCCCAAACCATGTCGATGATGTCTTAAAATCAAACTCACCAGTATTTTCTCAAGAATCAAGTAATACAATCGCATGAGCCTCATAATTGATCTAGTTCTCGAATTGCTCTAAATTCCGCACACAGTTTGTAAAAAGTAAAGGAAGTGCAATACCTGATTCATCCTTCACGGATCATCTAATGGAATCGTCTAGAAGGTGTATACCCGGTTGGCAGCCGGTATCTAGGGGTATCTACGGTGTATCAATATGAGTACGTGGCTGCTCGTCTTCTAGGGTTCGGTGTCGGAGTTGTTGTTGATTGTAGTGCGTGCGCCGTTAGTGCAGGTGTTGCATCTTTTTTGTTTATAGTATTAGATTTTCCAGATGCAATTGTTTTTAGTATTCTTAGCGTTCTCTAGTAAGAGGTGGCTGAAAGTAGCATTTTATGATTCAATTGTCCGTGAATTTTGTAACACTGGCTTGGCGCTCTTCAAGATGAATCAGTTTCTAGAGGTTCAATCCTTGTCATGCGAGTTGTGCGCTTTCTTGAATCTTGCAACATTTGCAGTGATAGTATTAGAGTTTGAAGATGCAAACCGTTGTTAAGAAAGATTGCGGTGGAGGAGGCTTATTGAAGCACTAGGAAATTCTAGTGAAACTCCATTTCAAATAGTATAAGATTGATGAAGTACTTCGACGACAACAGTGTGCCCGCTCGGCTTCACACTCCTTTCTGTGAAAGTTTTGCGAGCTACAACAGCGAGGCAAAGACGTGTGAGATTATTTTTGTTGCTGCAGTGTTTGAATTGCATATGATTTGTTTGCTTTTTCTTTACTCTTGCATTTTGTGATCTCTTGGCTAATTTTTGTATTCTTGGCAGGACTGGTGGCATGAATTCTTGAACTCTTGATGGTTTGAACACGTGCGGAGAGGATGACTTTAGATTGTCCTTATTGTAGGGCTAAGAGATTTGCAAGCTCCGCAGGACTATCGAGCCATGTAAAAAGATGCCGCACTTTGTCTAAAACTACAGCTCAACCTAAAACTGTTGAATCTCACGATGTACCCCCAAGTGTTGGACCTCCGGTACCAATGGCAGTCCAAATTGAAGTTGATGAGCCTTACAGTACTCGCCAATCAAGTTTGGAATCCAGAGAATATTTCCAACTGATAAGGAGAGTCATGAAGAGTTTTTTTCAAGCATCCAATTTGTTTAAGACTATATTCACACAAAGAGAAGTAACTCAGGAGCAACAATGGCTGGCTCTTTTTATTGGACATTTCATCTTGTTGACTACTTGCGGAGTTGCAGAGCCAAACAAGGACTATCAACTACCGACATGAATGCACTGTTCAATTTTCTCTTCGATTCACGGTTTATTATCAATGGAGTCACTGTGAGAAGTGCATATGATGCTGATAAGTGGGAACAAAACTTGTACAATTCAAAAGATATAAGTATTTGGCATTTGAAGTTTTGAACCTAGTTTGATTTCTTATTGTTTGAGGTGTTCGAACATGTTGCAATTATTCGTCTTTCTCCTTTTAGAAAACAACTTTGAAGATCTCACAAGGGTGGTTGTTGAAATTGGCTTGGGTTGGCAACAACAATCTTTATCAGAACCTGGTGAGCCGGAGGTTGTGCTTAATTACAGAGACCTTATGTAAGCTCTTGCATCTCTATTTGTTGCAGCTAATAATGCTGAGGGTTTCAAGCTTGCTTCTACTATTGTATTAAACAATGATGGAGAGCGGGTATTTTCAACACCACATACATGTGAATGGTGGGAAGCTATGGAGGTAGCATACTTAACCCTTAATCGTTGATGCCACACATTTCATCTCAATTTTTGCAAATGACAAAATATTTTGTGGTTGATCGACTTGCTGAAGCATGTGGGATGTGAAGTGTGGTGGCTCTTCTCATGTTTTATAGTGACCAGACAAGCCTTTCTAATAATATGAGAGTTAGTGGGTATCCACTTGTGATGTCTATAGCAAACATCTCTTGGGAAAAACGACAAGCGGATGATGGACATGCTCTATTAGCAATCTTCCTTGTAATTGCTTCTCATACAGGTTCATTAGTTCACGAATTTATCATGAATTCACCAATTTATCTTCATAGCATAAAATCCTAAATTTGAAGTGAGTTGATACAATAAATTCTGATATCAATGTGGTTTTATCTCATGATCTGCAGACAACCAAGAGTCATTGCATGTTAGACGACTCAAACTTTTGCACAAGTGCTTGGAGATTGTACTCGCACTACTGAAAGCTGCAAGTTACAGGTAACCTTTGAGGGATGGGATCTTTGACAAAAGTTGAATCAATGTAGCAGAAAGTAGTATTGGACATGTTGCCTCGGTGGTCACTAACGTTTACATTATTTTGTGATAATTTGGACATGTACTAGGGGGCTTACATTGATTGATCTATTGGGCATACCGCAATTTGTATATCTAACCCCATATACATTATGATGGGAAATATGCAGGACTTTGGGAGATTTAAGAGTAGAGAATCATCTAAAATATCGATTAATGTTAAGCACTAGATCAATGTTAAGTACTAGATCGTGCATCAAACATGATATGAATATATGTAAAAAGAGACGTCGCACTCAACAAATAATAGAAAAAGGATGGGAATAAAAGAATATTCCATTTATTTGCTTATAAATACCAATCATGATTCACAGAATATGTCATACAAGAGTGATGACTATCAAATCTGTACATAATTACTTCTGTAGCTAATAGATGTAACTACTACGAAGTTCCACCGTAAGCGACAATACGAGATTGGATGAATGCTCGTTGACGCCGACGTGTCCAGCTAGAATCATTGTCTTGCATCAATGGACTATCAAGAAGGCGTTGCAGTCTTTCGCGACGCCAGTCCTCAATGCTTGACTTAGGTAGCGAGTGGCGGCGGGTTTCTGACAAAGGCTTGATTGCTCCCTGTTCCGTAGACTTCGAACGACATGCTTTTGGACTCTCCAAAACACAATCTCGAACAAAATAAAACAACGGCATTTCTTATAAGTGAACAAGCGAATAGATACATACATGCAATAGGTAGCATATGAGTACAATGTCTAAGAATTGTCTAACGTATTAGAGTATATAGCAGTAGATCAACAAATAGTTATTCGTTCTTGCAAACACTTAACTCAAAGCATAAAATGCACACTGTGGAACAAACCTTCACAAAAGCTTCTTCAGAAATATCCACGTCAATGTCGTATAACATACGCTTCGTAGGCGTACAAGTAATTTGAAGAGGAGAACCATTATGATTTATCGTTGGAGGCGACACGGGGGAAGCGGATTGCAACACTTTCGGAGGTGATGCCTTAGTGACAGGGCTGTTAACTACTCCATCTTCTTCTGCCATTGTCGAAAAATCCATGGTAGATTGAGCCGTTTCAGCAGACTGCAATAATCGTCCTCTACTCCGAAATGCAGGCCCGAAATCCGCAGCATTCATCAAAGAATCCACAGAAGCACGACAATCACCCTTCGTAATCTATCTCAACAATTTTCCAAACAAATCATCAATTATCCAGAGTACATAAAGTTCATCCAAGAGAGGCTTGTCTTAAGAAGAACTAAAGATCACACTGTCTTCGTATTCACAAACTGAAAATTCTGAAACCTATATAATGTCCTACAAAGCTACTACAGGAGCTTCACATTCTGAGATACAAATTCAAATTAAACCAAAGGGTCAAAAATTACCTGACAATAGAATATAAAATAAAATTTCATTCTGTTAATGCCTTTTGTATATCATTATACATATCTAATGATGCACGATCATCATATAACATGGCAGGTCCAAATGGAAACGATAACCAAAACTTGCTAAGGGGATTGTCAAACTCATGGAGCTCTAACAGATATGGCAAAACCTCCTCTAACAAAATAGAATCCTCGTGTGCCCTATTGTCCTTGTGAGACCAAGATGGTAGTAAAAGAACATTTTCTGGCTGATTAAGCACGTGCTTAACTGGACTATCATCTATGATGAGCGTATTAGCCTCTGTATAAAAACCATCAAAGCTATTGAAGAGATGAGCTAACAAGGTCTTAAGGAAGATAGACTTTTGAGTTCCCGGTTCCTTCATGAACAATGGTCGGCTCCCACCAGATTGCAAGGGAATCATGTCATAGTCTTCTTGACCAAGAATTCGTAGTGGCCTTATAGGGATTATAGGACCGAAGAGAAAATCACAAATTGCTTCTGTGGTTGTTGTCATCATTGAACTCCAAACCGTGATGGTAGCAAACGATGCCACCCGAGAGAGGAAGTCCTTACAGTTGGGCCTCACCCATACAAGCTTCTTCCCACTACAAGGAGATATGTGACCTTATTGACATAGATTTGACGTAATCATGTCAACTGACTTGTCAATTAGGAGACCTTGATTCGGTCATTGGAAAACAACATTTTGTCAATTTGGTTGTCATTTTGGACATAGATACACGTCGGATGGCAGTGTCTCGAGCCTCGTTGCTACAGTGGATTTACTCGGCCATGTCAGCGTTTACATGATGGAAAGTAATTTCATGGGCATGGTAATAATATACCTTAAAAAGTGGATGCTTTTGGAAGAAGAGCGTAAAATGAGGAATTTACTTTTATTTTATGTTGATAGACGTAATTTAGTATTATCCTTTACGTGCGTGAGTATAAGTGGGAATTTCAAGGAAGCTGCATACGATAGTAAAAGCTGTGGTCCAAGTGGTCGTATAACTTATGAACATGTGTCGTGGGTGAAAGCATTACCATCTCTTTTTTTGGAACGTGGATATCATCCAATCACTATAATATTTCCAAATGTAGCATATTTGCATTGCTTTATGATTTCTAATTCTAAAGAGGGAAATTCGTCAGTGGTGCATTTGTTTTTCATTCTTTCTAATTTTTCTAAGAATTTGAATAGACGATGCATGCATGAATTCCAAATTAATTTATCAAAATATATACATGTTGTCAAGGTTTGCGGTTTTGTATTTCTTTCATGGTATTTCAGATGTACCTCGCCTATTTCTATTCATGGAAACAAAATTGATGTCTGTAGCGGTTCTCAGAAGATTTAGGTCCTCTATTTCCGTCTGTACATACGATTATTGGCACTACGACAATGGTTATCCAGTCACCGTCAAAAAAGCCTCGGAAACTATTAAGGACTCCAGACTTTTAAATTTTGTTGAGCTTCTCTCTGTACAGGCTTATGATAAATTTTGTTGGTGGACTGCTCCCCGGTTCAGCAACCATTTCTGGACAGTGCGAAACCCACTTTATACACACTTAACAATCCTGTAGTCCATTGAATCAATGTGGCCCATATATACTCTCTTATATGGAGAATAAATGCACATATTTTCTACTACTTTTCTGTCACCTGCAACGTTGCACTTATCATATTGCCGTTGTGAACCTCATACTACTCTAACACATATGACAACCACAAAGGTTTGTAGCACGATACAAATTCAGAATGTGACTAGTACTGTGAACTCTGCTTACTCGTAACACCTAATTTCCTACTGGACCTACGAACCTCTTTTGCCGGAAGTTGATCATTGCTTTGTCCATGCTCCACAAGAAGGCTCTACCGTTACAAATAAAATCAGCAAAATTTAATCCTCGAGAAATTTCTATGCATGCATTTCTATTTTCATCATTACTGTATCATGTTAGGAGTTCTACATCAACAAATCATCAAGATGGATTTCGGTGAACGAATGTACTTCGATTTTTAGACTTATCTGATATCATTATGAAATCCACCATGATTGGAACGGGTATTGATTCCTATGCTAGAAACAAGTCAAACAGTGCAATGGGGACTACGAACATACCGAAGAAGCGACCATGTCGTGTTCTGCTGCTTTGGACTCCCTTGCCACACACTACAATAGGGATGCAATACTTCAGTTCTGTGTTACGACCTCCTCGGTGAAAATGAACTCTACTTGCGGACTATGGATTACTGAATGTTTGACCAATTATTCTACAACCCCACCATTATGAATGCTATGGAATAAAGACAAATACAATTAAAATGGACTACTTTTGGACTACTAAAGCAAAATGCTCAAAAGGAGCAAGAGATGCTTGAACTTCCTTCTATTACTTACCTCTCTTGACATTACCAATGCAATTATGAAATCCACTACAATCTTGAAGATTTTGTATGAGATATGGTAAAACCTAGGAGAATGTGCCGCCAAAACATACCTCCATCCCTTGGTTGTCCTCCGGTACTACGGACCTCCCAGCGTCAATCTGTAAAAGGAATGCAGTGTAAGAACAAGACGTTGCTATAACAATATTCACAGAATGATCTCTTTTCTTACCGTGATAATTCAATCAATGACGAAGTTTCATTCAACCGCGCAACTTTCATGTAAAACACACCAAGACAAAAGACATAAAATAGTCAAACTATTGACTATGATACTGAAATGATGGAACAGACTACAAAGAGATTATCTCTCTTGTACATTACTTTCTTGTATGCCTAGCTCGTGCATTGAAAGATTCTCGTTATGAGCATTACTTGGTTGTGGTTCTGGCACTCTGTGAGAGCCTGAGAGCGCTCTCTTGTTTAAATGTTGTTAATAATGACTTTTATTAATGAAGTGTTTGCAAACCATGACATCTTGAGGTAAATTGATGAATATACAATGATTTAGTTTTGAATGCAATTTGTATATTAGGGGTTAGTTGTTGCAAGGCCTTTGATGGGACATTTAAGACTAATTTAAGCTTTAGGGTGTGGAAGGACTAGAGGAGAAAAAATTCTCCCTAGTGGATCCAATTGATGATGGAGAAGAACTAGAGGAGGAAAAATTCCCCCTAGTGAATCCTAAATTAGAAATAGGGTTAGTTGCTTAAATTAGAATTGAGCGTTTTACCATGGGCTTTGTACATCTAGTCTTTGATGTCCATGTTGTGTTTGAAATTTTATTGTTGTAAGTCTCATCCATCTAACCTTGTGGTAGCATGTGAGGCTACATCCATTGATGAAGTGGTTGATGGAATGGAGGCTTGAAGGATGGAGCGCGTGAAGTAGTGACGAAATTTATCCAGTAAGACCTTAGTTGGGGCTTTGAGCCTTGGTAGGGTTAGGGTGAGCCGCCTCTTCGGCGGGTCCATATTTTGTACTTAAGAGCTTGTTTGCAAGCTCTCTACAATCAAACCTTCCTCTTCTTGTTTGTATCTTGATTCATCTTGTTTGTCTACCTCTTCTTTTTGTAATGCTTAGTTGATAGGAGAAGGAGGGCCGAGGGCCTCCTTCTCTCTAATATTGATCTCCCCTTCCATGCTAGTAGTGATTGCCTTGAGTGTGTGATGTCTTCTCTTGTACCTCTCAGTTTTTCCCCCGTCAGTCCCTCGGTTTTTGTCCAAACAAATCAAGACTTGAAATGATGGTAGAACTCTTCAGTAGCTTTCCATTGATATATGGCTTGTCCGATTCCAAGTTGTAGGGAGGGAGATACACCCCTCCAAAGCTAAGGGTGTTGAAGGGTAACCGCTGCCGGCAGTAGGAAAAACAGCCCCAGGTATTTGGTAATCAGTCCTAGGTTTCTGGTCCTATGATTCTGAGATTTTGAGGGTGAGTGCAAAATTGACTTAGCTTTCTAAAAAGCTAAGGCACGCCCCAATCGGAGCTAGGATGGAGAAATGGCAAGCCAAAAACCGAGGAGGGCTCAAAGGGAGGCCGGCGGCGGTTTTCATCTTCTTCTCTCCCTTGCTCCTTGTCTTCTCCTTGCCTCCTCTTGTCTCTTCCTCTTTCCTTCATGTGTTGTTCTTGTTAATCTCCTTGTGACCAAAGGCCACCTCCATGGTGGATTTTTGGCTCACACACTCCTTCGGGTCCCATTGTTGTGCCCGTCACTGAAATAGAAGGTTGTCGTCCCTCAAGTGCCGCGATTCTCTCGAGCAATTTCAGAATAACTGGATTAGACGCTAAACCGCCACAGCCGAAATATTGTTTTCTCCCCTTGATCCGGTGTTAAGAGTAGGAGTAGGAGCTCTATTGGCACTAATGTGCTGGCTTGGATCTCCTGAACCACCTGCTGTTGTATGATACTTCTTGTCATCACTCCTCTCCTTGTTCGTATCTCTGCATGCGTCACTTTCACTTCCCGCTTGAAATGGGAGCGTTGGTGCTATGTTAGTGTTATGCATGACATTGTCTTGAACTTTATTTTTCTTTGAACGCCCACCATGTCCCTTATCCCTAGATCCGGAGATCGTCTTAGGGGCTTCCTCAATCCGATCCGGAGATCGTCTTAGGCGCTTCCTCAATCTCGCCCGCACCCCACCTCTCCTGATGGACCGGTTCTACCAAAGTTCACCCTGCTGGCGTTTGCCCTACAGCAGTTCTCTTGCTTCTTTAGGGTTGTTGGGTTCTGCAATTCCCTTTAGAGCGAGCGCCACGTGCGGTCTGAAACATCATCCGGTTTTGGCTCGTTCATTCGGATTTTCTTCCACAACTCCGCCCTCCTCAACGTAACTCCACGTGCTATGGTCGCCTTCACGAACTCCCATTTGATTGGATGTTGATATTCCCATGTGTGCTGGATCCAGTCTGAAATTTCAAAAAGAGCACTGTGAGGCTGCTTGTTTATCACTCCAATTGCTGGGTCTAGTTTTCTCGACAGCAACTTCATTTCCTTCGTCCAATCACCGACCCCACAGCCGTATGGTATTTGACTGACCGGCTCCACAAGTAAGTAATGCCTAGGGAGTCCTGCTCTATGACGCAGATCCCCTTCCCTCTCCAGAGCCCTCTTCGCGTGTCTCCGTTCCTTTCTTTTTTCAGCTTCATTTTGGTTTCCAAGGGTAGCCTGCAGTACGCGCGTTTCAGGTTCATGTAGCTGCTCCTCCACGTCTTCGACATCTTCTCCATCGTCCTCGTATTCAGAGGCACTATTGTCACTGTTGCCTGTGTCGTTGTCATTGTTGTAAAACGAGTATGTGGACTGTTGTTGGTGCCTTGCTGAAACGGACTGTCGACCTCTCCTATCATGACTATGTATACGAACTCCGTCATAATCCTGCTAGCGGCCAATGATTTACAACTCAACATTTGTCATTGGTCATGCTCTTCCGAACACTGTAAAACCATGCCCTAGCGTCAAAGTAGTAAAGGAAATTACGAGCAAGTCTACAGTCTACATACCAAATACATGATACGGAATTTATTTTTAAAAACCCGATGTGCACACAAAACATTTGCTTACAATTCGTGGTGTTTGTGATTGGCGTCTACTGGCATGTTTGCGTGGACTGTTTGATGTCCCACCGGTTGGGCTTAGTTGTCCTTGATCATCTCGTAGTCGTCGTGGAATAGCCCGGTGGTCACGCCTCTCTGTGAAAACAAAGCAAACATCCAGAAAAGGTACATGAAGATGTTAAGTACATTGTGGTTGCACGCATCCTACATCGATGAGATCCATGACAGTCAATTTCCAAAGCAATTTATAAGAGCACATGTTTATCATGTAAATTTGGCCTTACCTTGTAAAGCTAAATTGCTTTCAGGTGTTTTAGTATGTTCATCTTCATCACACCTAGACTTCCTGTGTTGTTCAACTACTCGTCTTGGCGGTGGTGTACATCTTGTAGATGTACTCCGTGCCATGTTCGTCGCGTGCTCTGGCATTTTCTCGGCTATGTGTGAAGTGTTCGATAGAACTCTGGATCTGCTTGAATGAATCCGTCGAGGTTGCACAGGATTTGGGGGAAGGTTTGCCGTTTGTACCATTGTTGCGCAAGGTGAGGATGTTGGGCCTCTGCTGTTGGACAACACTTGACTTGCAATTGTGTGAGGCTTGGATTCCTCATTTGATGCACCTCGATCTGAGGGCTGAGCTCCACTTCTTTGAACTATAACTCCTTGAGCTTGTTGTTTGTCCTTCCCTCTAGAGATGCGATGATTCTCATCAGCAGGTGTTTGATCTTCATTAGACGGCATTTGAACGTTCCACTGGGCAAAATTCTCAGTTCCTCTACCAGATCTACGAGAGTAGACCCTTTCCTGCCATAATCAAAACATGGGATTAATCACCTCAGTTCATATATACACATGAGGAAGGAAATCCTATTAAACTCCATGAGGCTAGGGCCTCTTAACACTAGGTTTCATCTGCCCAACCCAACTTAAGGGAATTCTCGTACCCCAGTACCCCCTCATTCAATATTCAAGCCCGCATATAATCCATCAATCCAGTCAGTCACATAAAAAGTGTCAACCTTGTAATTTGGTGATGAATCTCCCATCAGAATATGGAATGATAAGTTGTGTGGTACTTGGATGTGATGCCACTGCCTGTGAGCTGCCCTGCCTGCCAATGACACTGATATGCATTGCCCACCTCAGCCCAAGCCTAAGTTACTAAACTATTGGATTGATCAATATTCATGTAAGTGTCCTTTGTTTGTTTCTTTTTGTCTGCAGTATCTATGCCATGCCATGCCACTCCACTCCGTGAGGCTAGGGCCTCTTTCCACTGGGTTTCATCAGCCCAGCCCTACTTAAGGATATTGTCGTACTCCAGTACCCCTCTCTCAATATGTTGCCTGCATATAACCCATCAAACCCACTGCTGTGCGGTGTGCACCTTGGATATCATCTTTTGTCCTTGAACAAATGGAACATTATTGTTGTTTGCTGTTCATATGTTCATATGTATTTGTTGTTTGCTTTTCAAACCATAACTGTTCTTTGTTCAAGAAATTAACGTGTTGCAGTTGCATGACCATGATGATGACCATGACCGGCATGTACCACGTAGCTTTCTCTAGACTCTATTGAAACTAGAAAGGGCCCAGTAGCGTACAATCACTCATAAAACAGCCCTCTTCTCTCGACCCCATTTAGATATCTAGTGCACGTTTTGTGCAGCCCTTTACTCCACCAAAAGAAACAAAAATGTTCAAGAAGATGAGGTGCTGCTGCTGCTGCTCCGGCTGTGCCCTTTTGCAGAGTCAATATTCAAGTAAAAAGACCAAATTACATAAAGGATGCTAGACGATCAAGTAACAGAACTCCCTTGAACATAAGAAGCTAATTAGAATTAAAGAAAACTCACTATCAAGGTAAAGAATAATACCCTCAGAGCATTCTAAATAATTTGCCCTCCAATTTTCTGGTCGAAGTTAGCAGCTTGAACCTTCTCAAGCTCCCGAGAAGCATACGACAAAGCAACGCCTCCGCCTAGTGCAACGAGAATGAATACCAACTTAAATTACAGACAAAAGTAGGAAAATAACCACTGAAGATTGAGCATGCTGTCTTCGATATCAGCTAAAAGAGATCTTGTATGTCACCGTATACTTCGTTACGTATACTTCGTTACGTGAAAAGACTCGAAAAGGGCCTTTGAGAAACATACCAGGTACGATACCCTCCTCAACAACAGCCTTTGTAGCATTCAATGCATCCGTTACGCGGTCCTTCTTCTCATTTACTTCAACCTCACTAGCTCCCCCAATCTGAAATTACGAAGCAGAGACCCTCAATACTACAAAACATGAAAGAGATAAGCCTCCTCATATTGAACTGCATACTTACAACTACTTAAAGTACAGAGGACCGTGACCGTGACCCAGAGGCTGAAAACTCACGTATGAGGTGTTCGTTGACGAGGAAGATTCTCCGGTAGTGTTGTTGTCTGCTGGCACCCACGTGTCTCGGGTATCATCCGAGTCTTCACTACTTTCCACTGAAAGGTCTGTAAATTCACTTTCGGATCTCCCCTTGGTACAAGAAAACTTGTCCTCTTCTGACTCCTGGGAATGGGAGCTTCCTGAATAGCTGTAATCTTCGTCGTCGTTATCTTGCACCGACTTGCAGCCGTTGTTTTCCGATAAACCGACAACGTCGTGTTCTCCACTGCTTGATGTAGCACTCTTCTTCTTTGGATTGGGATGCTGCCGGGTTCCTCCTATACTTCCGGCACTCTCAGAAGTCCATCGCGAACATAAAGATGGCGTTCTAATTTCTCCTGTCATAAGCGCAGTTTTGGCTTCATGCAGAGCTTGTTCATTCTGCACTGAATACCTTCACAAACACACATAGTCTATAGTTTAGAAGTCCACTCAGAATGACCCTCAACGTACAAATGTGAGCGTCTTCCGTGTCAACGTACAATAAAGGACCTTCACAGTCATCTAACATCCGCATTTGACTCTAACTCTCGAACACTTCTAGACCTACGCTTTAGAAAAGTTGCAATCACCTACTTTGGAAACAGATCTCAATACAAGCAACATTTCATCGCTCACTACCTGACAATGAGCATTGTATCTAAACGTGCTCGTGATTAGGTCGATAACTGAAAACAATTGCACTGCGATGGAGTCAGCTAGAGTTCCTCCAACTTGCAAGTGCACAAGTAACTACATACGACCATCCAGCCTGTGAAAGAGTTCAGCAACGACGCCCTAGCCGTCAAACACCAAGGGCTCCAAAAACAATTGCAACATTGACAGAGGGCATGGAGATGGAGAGAATTGACAACGACGATGAATGGGATGTACGGACTTCCAAATTTGGGCAGCTATCTCCGTTCTGATGCTATTTCATTCGTACCAAATATCACTGCTTCTTTCACAAACTGCTCTTTCTAACTCTGCAAAGTTGTGGCGAATTTGTCAGCGGAGAGGAAGATATCAAACAACCACATTGCGCTGGAGTAGAGGCACTAAAGCGTGAGCGTACAGTGGAGGCAAGCGGATGAGCAAAAAAAAGTAGAGAGCGGATGTAAAGGAATGGAGTTCGGTCACAAAAAGTGACACTGCAGCCTCGTTCTTCAAGTCCAGTATGTCCTTGCTCTCATTTTCTGTCATTAAAGCTGTCTTGGTTAGACGTCTATGTCAACATCTTCTCATATCATTACCTGGATTGTAACGAAGTATTTTCAGGATTTCTCAAAATCTAAGTACTGGCTTTTTCTTCTGGTTTTTGCTAATTGGTTGAGCGTTTCCGTGATTAGTGGAAACAAGCATGATGCATACATTCTAATTTACTAACCACAAGTTGCTGGTCTACATTAAGTTATGTCTTTGAATGACTGTGCTTGATAGTGAATTTTTGAATGTGCTGAAGTTACAGCTTCTCTAGCCCGTCTTCCTGCTCCTGTAGCCCCTCCTCCTGTTTGTCACTCTATGAATCTGCGTTCAAATGGTAAGTATGAATTTGCGTTCAAATGGTAAGTCCACAGCTGTTCAAGATGTTGGGCGCTAGCTTCTTCGACTCAGACTTAACTAGTATTGCGAACCCACCAACTCCTAGGGCTCATGTTCACATACCTTTTCTTCTGTGATTGCTCAAAGTTGGAGATCTTTATCGTATCTTTTCAATCAGGTGCATATTGAGGGTTTACTCAGTTAGTATCAAAATCGTATTGAGTGTGCTCTTGAATGTGTGGTTGTAGGAGCCAATCTCACTGATGCAGACCTGCGAGGATGTGACTTCTCCCTAGCAAACGTGCAGAAGGTGAGACTTTGTTCTCATAGGGGTTCAACTTTCTTATCCTGCGGAGTGAGATTAATTGCACTTTTCTGAACCATTAGCAACATACTTCAGATTCCACCATCTTTGTACTAAACATAATATTGAGGTGTGAGGTTGTAGGCTTAGAATATTAAATCTTCTTGCACGGGTTTCTGATTTACGCAACGGGTCTGCAGGCTAACCTTACGAATGCCAATCTGGAGGGAGCGTTAGTTACAGGCAACACGTCCTTCAAGAACACCATCATCACCGGTGCCGGTATGTTCATATTTACTTTCCTTCACATTCTGTTCTATAAATGACTCAAAAAAATACTCCATTTGTCATGATTTTAAACTCAAACAATCACAATTTCGGTAGTTTTTTGAAGTACTGGGTTTCAACAACTATTTGTGTGAAGGAACTTTTACGTATTTGAGTAGGGTAGTGTCAGAATGTTTGTGAATTGATCAACATCAGGCTGATGAGGGATCCACCTGTTGAACAGATTTTATTGAAGTCGGCTGGAAGGATGATGGCGTGTTTTTGTTGTAATCAGGATAAAATTTAGAAAGAAGAAGCTAGCAAAGTGGCAATACAAGGTGACTAGAATGTGCCAGCTCCATTGCTCCGCTGCAATGCCTTGGTAAGATTACCTATCTTAGCAATTCATTACTTAGCAAAAATTGTATTCTGCCATCTGGCTTGATTGAAGTGCGATCATGCTCTTTTAATTTGACGGGCAATTGTTTGTGTGGTAAGATTGACGTTGTGCATGTTGTACAAATGAGAGTGAATACTGTGAAGAAGACCGAGTTGATCTTTTATGGAGGGGAGTACTATAATGGTGATTCAGTAAGTATGCGTTGGTTCTATTCTTGAATAAGAAAAATTATTATATCATGTATATATTGATCAAGTGTGAGAACGTTGTACATACTTCTTTTGATAGGGGACTTCTGATTGTGCTCATATAAAGGCGTAATTGTGCTATAGCATAGACGTTAAGCTTACTTGTTATTAATTACTCCTTTTCTGAGTTTCAGCATATTCTTTTTTTAACTTACTGAGTTCATGTAAGTGTACGTCCTGAATTGTGAAGGCTACCAATTTCCATTTCTTGAAATTCGTTTTCCACTTTCAAAATTCACAGGTGACATCTTTCACACATCGTACGTTCAGGAACGCTATCAGAGGAGGACAACAGTATTTGTGCATCCTGTTACTGAAGTAATAAACTTTTCTTGTACGTAATCAGGTATGCCCGTCTCTTGAATTTCTACTATACTAAATTAGCATATGCGCAAGATATGATACCGCTGGTCATCTTTTACAAAATTTTGTATTGTCGTTTTGGGACAACGTCACTTTGGAACTGTGTAAACAAGGATTCTATGTTGTTTTAGGTATTAGAATGGTGAGGCCATCACGTCTTGGCGAGGCATACCACATCGAGAGAGCATTGGCAGCTAGACTAGGAATCTCACGCTTTCCATGTGGATGCGAAAAATGCCACGGGTTTAAGACCCAGCTAGTTCTGACAGTGGAAAAACACCATCACAAGTATGGACGCGACATCACATTGGAAGAGCCTCTTTTGATAAGTTTCATATTTCTATGAGACAAAATTGAGGAAGTGATGTGACTTATTCATGTACTCCACAATGCATTGTTGATAAATAATTGGTTTTGTAATTTATTGTGGGAATGTGTAAGATAACTTCATTCAGTATTTTACTTAATTGTATGTTATGTCATATAATTAGAAGGTGTTAGTAAATGCTTTCACATCAAATCCTCTAGCCTCAGGTAGTTTCTTCTGCGCAACTGAATGTGATTTTAAGTAATGATTTTTATGTGCACAAATTTATCTAAATGCGTCATTGAAATGTTTATCAACACTGATACATAGATGTTAGTTCATATTATAGACACTACCAATAACATGTTTACATGTGTGGGCAGAGGGATCCTAACGAACATCTTCAACGACGACAAGAGTTTCCCCAAATTCACCATGAAGTTTCTACAGAAGTAGATGGATCAGAAGAAAGGGAGGATATGTATCTAGATGCAAAAGATTACGAGGAATTTCAAGGAGCCCTTCCCAATACAAACATCAACTTTGAAGAAATGGCGAAGAATTATTTTGCAAGGGCGGATGAAATTCACCGAGGCTTTGTTGAGGATGAGGATGAAGTATTGGATTTCGAAGACTTGTCCTCTGCAGAAGACGAACCTGACCAAACACCCGTGCTGGAGAGTGTACTATATGAATCTATTGAGCCATTGTTTCCGGGGTCCAGAATTACAAGGTTACAATTCAACGTCATACTCGTGTCTTTGTGTACGTTATTCTCTGTGAGCCACCATTTTTTGGATGAGATTTTGAGGTTCCTAAAATACGATGTGTTACCTCCGGAGAATAATTGCCCGAAATCATCATACGAGATGAGAAGACTTCTGTTAAAATTGGGATTGTCACATGAGACAATATATTGTTGTAACTGTGGAAAAACCTTGTACTGGAAAGAGAATGCCAACCTAGATGCATGTCCTGAATGCCATAAATGTAGGTATATCCGAGGGTCAAGTAATGTTCCCGTTAGAGTTTTGCGGTTTTTTTCAATCATAAAAAGATTGAGAAGGATGTTTTGTTGTCTGGAACTAGCGAAACATATGAGATGGCACAAAGAAAATCATTCACATGACGGGAAAATGAGATCAGTGGTTGACAGTGAACAATGGCAATTCATTGAAGAAAGATTCCCTAGCTTTAGCAGGCAGGACAGAAATATTAGAATGGGCCTTGCGCTAGATGGAGTAAACCCACATAATCTACAGTCTTTCAAGCATTTCGTTTGGCCCGTCATGATAGTGTTATACAATCTTCCGCCGTACCTACTTACAAAACGTTTCTTCATTTGTTTATCTATGATTATACCGGGGCCAAGTTCTCCATCTGAGGCGACGATTGATGTATATTTACAGCCTCTAGTACATGAATTGAAGAAACTGTGGGTGGGGGTTGATGTTGTGGACATGTCTGAACCAGTTGGACCAGTTGGAATTTCAAAATGCGTGGAATGCTAATATAGACAATCAATGATTATCGTGCATATATGTTAATTTCTGGTCAATCTGGGAAAGGATATGTCGGATGTCCTATCTGCGGGGAGGAAACTTGTGCAGATCATTCAAGACACGCGCACAAGATGGTTTTTCTTGGAAACCGTAGGTGGCTTAGACACGATCACCGTTGGAGGGCAGCCCGTGCAGCGTTCAACGGTCGTCCAAAGGTGCAAAGCAAGACAGACCAATGACGCCAGAGTTTGCTACATTGATCCATCGATTTGTTTTAGACAACACGGATCACATGGAACCGTACAGAAGGTATGAGCCCTCATCAACGATTCTTAGCTTTTCTGTAGCTTTTGGGTATGTCGAAACAACTCATCTACATGCTTTATTATCTTGAGTCTATAGTTAGTATATTAGTTATGTAGAGTCGTAGTTTAGGTAAATATTTGAAAATCACTAACCTAGGCCCAGCAACATGCGGTCTCTGTCAATATCGTCAATGTAATCTATCATTTTCACATGGTGCAAAAATATTCAATGGGGTCTAAATTAGCGCAGCATATTTTGTTTATTGGGGACAGGAATTAAGTATGTGGTCAATATAATCAACCATTTTCACTGCCGGAAACGCCATGCTTGAAGTTGGACTGTCCCTTTAGAAAGTCATAACCGGTAGTAATAATATCAATGTTTATGTAAATAATTGTGTCATATGCATGACTTCTGGACAAAAATTACCAAGAAGCGGTAAGGGAACGAGAGCATGGGCGAGAGCAATACCGCCGTGCACAACGTCAAGGAGGAAGAAGAAATCGTTTTGTATTCCCTACTGAGCTCCAGCAACTACCATGTTTTGCCGATTGGGTGGAAGAAGAAGTAAGGCCGGAACAACAATCCGGTGCAACAGTGGATTCAACTGTCCTAGATACATCACGAGGTCCGTTACCTGTGGCTGCAGCTTACAAATCAATGTATGCTTTTGGAAACCACTACAGGGTTTTGAGCTCTGAACAACCACTTAGGACTCGAGACAGTGGCGTTGCCGCCACATTTAGGCAAGTATGCAGGAACTGAACCCGTGATAATAACCAAGTGAATGTAGATGTCGAGTACATAGGCCATATAGAGGAGATTTTAGAGTTGAATTATAGACGCCATTGTTTAGTGGTCCTAGTTTGTGATTTTGTAAAGGCTAATTATGTTGGAGAAAATGCTACGGTGAAGAAGGATAAATGGGGCTTTACATTAGCTAACTATGATAGGAGATTTGGTAGAGTCTGTAGAGATAGTTTTTTGTTTCCAAGGCATTGTGAACAAGTTTTTTATTCGGATGCAACGGAGGCTCCAGGGTGGAGGATAGTGTTAAGGAAAGAAGTAAGGGGTAGACAAATATTGCCTAAAAATGAGATAATTGAGGAGCCTGCATTATTTGAAATGGAGCGTGATAAAGAATGCGAAGGGTTAAGACCGGATCGAGACGTTGGAGAGGACGGGCTACAACCAGCCAGTATGGGGGAGAACGTTTTACTGGAGCAGGTACTTATGCCAAATGGGGGAGGACGTGGGGGTTGTGGTCGAGGAGGCAGAGGCGGTAGGCAAGGAGGGAGGGCTGGTCGGAATGTTGAAGGAAGAGAGGAAAGACTTTCGAGTACTGACGAGGTCGAAAGAGATGAAGATGGAGAACTTGACAGGCAGAATATGAATAATGCGATAAGAAGAGGTAGGAGAAGAAGAGTAGGACACGAGAACCATAGGAACAGAAATGTCATGCCTAGACATCAATCGGAGTCTGAATTGCAAAGCAACAGGATTACGAGCTCGCCAGAAGAAACAAGTAGTTATTATACTTCTTCTACCAAAACAGGATCAAGTTCTTCAGAGGGCAATGACAGAGACGAGGTACTGTTCCCATACATAATGTCATTTGACGTATAGTTTTCGTGCGCAACGTGCAAAGCAAGAAAGACTTTGCGACTTAAATTCCAAATTCTAGTATTTTGGAAAAGCAACTCATTCAAGCATAATATTGGTTGGAATAAATAGCAATTTCGAAAGTATTTAAGGAGGAGGGCAGATCATATTCATTTCAAAATTATTTGCATTTTCTTCATATCTCTAGTAGTATTAGTGCCATGTGGCGCACCTCAAAATGGATCCTTACTGATGTGGTCTGAATGTGACAGATGTGAAGGAAAAGAGGAAGACGACATATTTAGATAGTCATGCATATTCTATTGCTCGAATACTCTGATGTCGAAGGTTATGAAGGGGAGGGCCAGGCTTTGAAACATACAATGTGATTGGTTAAACAATGCCCACACCTTGCAACATCTCGTTGACATTGAAGGACCAAGAGAGTCGAAGGATATTAATAGCTTGAACTGGACAGTTGACCATTTCAAAGCACCGAAAGGCTAAGGCGGTCATAAGGATTCTTGGTGTAGTTGATCTAGGAGCTACTAACAGGGCTTGAGAAGCTGCAGTCCAAGCAGCTGACTTGTGGGGAGTTCGAGAGGGGTCATTTAGTGCCATCTACGCCCTCTTACTGTCACCCAATACCAGTGGTGCTTTGCAATGGGTTGCATTTTAGTCGCTATGAACTGCACCCAATTTTATTTGAATATCACGGAAATCGATGTTCAGAAGTCAAGTCAAGGTGCGCATTAGTTTTTTTATGAATAATTTCGTCTATTTTGTTATGAATTGAAATGTATTCAACTCCATACTTACAGATATCTTTGACAAAGGTTATGACTGAAATGTGAGCGGTGTTATGATAATATTCAAGGCTTTTGTTACAGCAAGCTACCAGATTTTGGTGGTTCAGAATGAAGTGGTTGGTACAAGTTGATGGGCCCCCCTTCTCTTCATGAAACATTATAGTGATGTACACATATTTAGTATTTAGAAACCTGATACCATATCTTCTTCAATGTGTATGATTTTATTAGTGTATTTGTCATTAAAGTATTTGAAGTATTTCTCATTCATGTGCATCCTTTTGATTGAATTGGTTCACTAAAGTGCTTGGAATGCTATCTGACGTGACCAAACAGGGGAGGAATTCTTCTTATTTAGAACATCTTATTTACATGGGTGTTTTTATCGAATACGGACAGTGATGGTAAATTCAACTTACTAATACCTTACCGTGTAATGCCATGCTTAACCTGCACGGCATATGCCGTAAATTACAGAAAGTTACAGATGCCAATTTGCAATACTTGCGACAACTGAACACCCTTTTATCCCGTAATAGATTGGCCCAGTAATGACTATCTTATCCACTATGATATATATACTATTCTTACACGTAATAACATGAAGTAAAGTATTGACGTTGTTTTCACCTCAAAATAGCTAACACCCAAAAGCTATTACACATCTGCACCACGTCTCTCAGTCCAGCCTCTTTACCGCGTCCACGCTGGCAATTGCCGAAACAAGTGACAAAGAATTGACGGAAAGTCATAATTACTTTAATATGACAAGACTACAATTTTAAAATGTTGCGTTTGTCATATTGAACAAAGAACTGTCAACGTTTAGTCATTTTGACACAGAAATCCTTGTAGTGTCCCCACCTCGGTTGGCAACGTGGCCGAGTGAACACGTAAGTCACGGTTTCTGTATCCTTTAGCTCCCCAAAATGGGATACAATTGCAGAGGATACCATTAAGGTCAAGAACAACATTCAATCAAGTACCGGAGGATTTCCTTGGAACATGACCTATGCCTTCTCTAGAACTTAATTCATTGACCGATGCTTCGTTAACGTGAAATGAAAACGGCGCACCACGACAAAATTACTGGGGAGCTTTCGTCACTGATGCAATGAATTCAAGGTCAGAATCATGTAATACATCGCAACGATGGTATGGGTGAGAGCAGAGTGTGTCGAACGGAAAAACCTGATTATCATAATTGCTCTCCTCTAAGTCAACATGAACACCCATTGACCCGAGTGACTGCTCAGTGCAATTTATCTCATCACGGACAGCAACAACATTCTCTGTATGTAAGACATCATGCATTTTAAGTGTGTCCCCCACCGATGGAACCCGCTCAAGGCGATAACATTCAAGCATGACATCATCCATGACTGGAACATCGATTGCTTCGTCATCCAAATTAACATCTGGCAGCGCAATACAAATTCATGGAATCAGGAAACAATAAGATGGAGGAAATAGAATATGGAAGCCAACAAGAAGCAGATAGGAAAAAGGGCAACAGTTTAGCTTGAGTCGAGCTAAACTGCAAAATAGTAAAGGCCTGTATTAATTACAAAAAAATGTCTCAGAGTTTGATACAAAATTTTCACATGTATATGTGTGTTCCGGCATGTACTGCTTAAATACTATACACTCGATCCAAAATCTAAGTTGAAGGAGGACCTGTAGATCCTTCTTCTGCGTGACCCATAGGTCGTAATTCAGGCGTAGGAGAGGAAGGCGAAGGCGCGGAAGGCTCGGTAGTTGGAGGCGGCGAGGACGTGAGTGGTTGCGAAGTAGTAGGACCAGCATGTGAAGCACCTGCATCACCACTCCGAGCAATAGTAATTGCCATTGTTTGAATCGAAGTTAATGGCTTGCTGGAAGATAAAACCCGCATCATGTCCATCATCTGGGCATGGCGTTCCTAGTCCATCTTATCGCGTTGCTGCTGCGCAAGGATCTCTTCCAATTTCCTTCGATGTGTCGTCTCCTCCTTGAACTTCCGTTGTAGTGCTGCAAATTCTGCACTCTCCTCAGCCTTGAATCTACTTGAGGGTGAGTCCTTCGATAGGGGATTACGTTTCCGCATTGCACTCCCCCTGCCGCCTCCTCGCCCAGGAGCGGTACGCGACTCCTGCGGTGTCCGAGGGGTCGTGTCCATTTCCATGTCTTGGTCTTCGTCATCTCCACCGGAACCAAGGCTGTAAGTGCTGCCTTTACCATAAAGCTGCCTTCCGCTTGACCCAGAATCCTCCCGGTCGGAGACGTCCGCCTCATCATCTAGGGCCTCGTCATCCAAGGAGGCAACAGCTTTGCGCTTGCCCTTCAAGAGCATGGCCCCGACCTCCGGAAACTCGACTTTGTCGACGAAATAGCCGTTTACGGAGAAGTCAATGGGATCAAGAGTAAGCCCATCGCTGTACGATTGGTCGATGTCCTCTTTATCTTCGAGATCGAATATGTCGTAGGCATCGAGAGACAACATCTACAAAAAAAACAGTGCAGCTTAGACAACAGATAAGTTTGAAGCTGGAGCGAACATGGTTGGAAAACAAGCATGACAGTTTAGCTCGAGTCGAGCTAAACTGTAAGGTCCATATGGGTATGACAGTTTAGCTCGAGTTGAGCTAAACTGCCATACAGTTTAGTTCGACTCGAGCTAACCTACCATACAGTTTAGCTCGACTCGAGCTAACCTCTCATACAGTTTAGCTCGACTCGAGCTAAACTGTGAGGTCCAAATGGGTATGACAGTTTAGCTCGAGTCGAGCTAAACTGTAGGGAAAAATATAAGCGCCAATTAAGTACGTCAGTTTAGCTCGAGTCGAGCTAAACTGTAAGGAAGCTTACCACGCTTGCGCAGATCGCTTTTCCGCCGGCGTAGACATGAAAAATATTCTCCTGCTCCTGGCAAAAAAGCTGGGTGACCTGCAAATAAAAATCCATCCTCAACTCGATCGGGTACATGTGATACCGAGACTTGTTGTACTTTTGCGGCTTCTCGTAAAGCGCGTGCTTTGGAGCGCGGTACTCGGTCTCTGGCAATCTCGCGAGTTTTACGTCTTCCCTGATCATGAAGAGAAGACGCACGGGCTCCGAGGCTTGCTTGGCTTTCGCATTGAATCCCGCGATCCGTTTGTGTGGGGATGGATAGTACATCAATGGAATCAGATTATAATTTGCCCCTGGGAAGTAGGCAGGATTTTTCGCAAACGTCTCAACTTGCGCGTAATCACTGTCATTCCCGCAAATGAAGAACCAACTAGGTACATCTGTGAGAGCTGGCTTGTTCTGAGACGATAAGATCGCGATGAACATTTTGAAGAATGAGTGGTTAGGCGAGGAATCAGCGGAGGTGCTACCACTACCCGGAATCAATCTGAAGTCGATGATTCCAACGTTCATCTCAGGAGCAACCTCCGGCCATGAGTTCTCAGGCCATTCTCCAAGCCTCTGTGGTGTTTTGCGATGGAAGGAACGGAATATAACACTACCAACAAGGCCTATGAACTTCTCGCTCTTTTCCAGGAACACCTCGAAGAACCTCGTTGCGTAGGGAGAGAGATCCTTGCAGCTGGTATTCATGTGCTGGGTTTGCCTCTGATCTGCGTAGTACTTATCAGGAATACCCCATTCCAAAAGTGCGCGCTTCGAGGCCTTTGTGACGCGGTAGTCTCTCATGAACTTCTTCCACGCATCCACGTCGAACTCGTTGTTCTTAAAGATTCCGAGTTGGGGTCTGATCTTGTGTATGAAGCTGGGCGGTCGCCTTTCGCTTCAACCGTTCAACGTACTCCTTCACGGAGTAGCAATCTTCAAGAAGGGTTGCTGGTTGTGAGAGGGTAACATTCGGGTTATCCACTTTCTGCGACGGACCTGACTTATTGAGCATATGTGTACAGAGTTTCTTGTGGTCCGACTGTGAAAGGTTAACGACGTTCTTAAAAATCCCTCAAGTTTCCTGTGGTCGTTATCTGGTTTGAACCCTGGCTTGTCACACAGCTGCCTCAAGGAGTAGGGGTCGATAAGGGTCCTTTGCGCGACACTTCCGATCAACTCTGCCCATAGGTTCCAGAGATCATCAGGGAAAGTGATGATCTTTAGCTCATTCGTTAAGGACAAGACCTTGTTCTTCACCTCTACTTGGGCCTTGGCAACATCAATCATGGCAAACCTATGCCGAATAGAGTCAACGAATTTCTGCAATGCCACACAAGTAATGTAAGATTTCAGAGTATAAGAGAGCGGTCAATTTAGCTTGAATCGAGCTAAAGTGTGCATCCGAATTTAAGAAGCAGTTGTTTTAAAGTTTGGGGTTCATTAAGCAGCAGCGACAGTTTAGCTCGAGTCGAGCTAAACTGACATCAGTTTAGCTTGAGTCGAGTTAAACTGCCAGGCCAATTTAGACGAAGGATAAATCTGTCACCAGTTTAGCTTGAGTCAAGCTAAACTGCAAGCATCAGGGATAGAAGCGATCAAGAATTAAAAGTTGGGCTTGTTGAAACTGCAGTGACAGTTTAGCTCGAGTCGAGCTAAACTGCAATGACAGTTTAGCTTGAGTCAAGCTAAACTGCGATGGGAAATTATTTGCAATTAAAGAAGGTAGAGATGCGATTCGGCATGAGGTAATACTTACGTCAAAATTTGCGAATTGTGACACAACTCGCTTTGCTTGCACTCGTTTGTCCGCCACCCCAGCTGCTACATGTCTGTTTGGGGGGCGCCCGTAGTTCTCCCACACGGTGCGGGCGGCAAGGATATTCGATGCCCATGTCGGCTTAAACGGAGTGAAATGGTTCACTCTGTTATAGAACGCCGATATTTTGCGGAGCTTGGCTTCATCCTTCGTCCAAACTACAAAAGCAGACCACACCCGGAAGTCCTTACAAATTGTTTCCGGGACTTTGGACTCAAACATCTGCTTTGAGGCGGCAACACTGTGTTGGCCGTTGATTCTCCAAAACTCGCAGTCTTGCATATCTTCAAGGCCGTTCGGCTTTACATCCAATTTCGGCATCACGCAGAGCGTTTGCTTCTGCGACCTGTCGGGCATATTGATGAGAAAATTCATCAAGTCGGTCTTGCCCTTCTTCTCAAATGCCCGAATTGTCCATTGTGGAGGGGACTCGATCTTCATTGTGTCGATCTCCATCTTTGTGTCAGATTTAGGAAAGACGAAACAGTCCTGACAGTCTGTGAAGATCTTCTGATAGATGAGGTTGACGTTCTAGAAGTCAATTTCCTCCACGGTATTAACGTTCTTTGGAATGCATTGAATAGCATCGTTCAAAGCCGTTAAAGCATCCTCTTCGGGGATGAGCATGCTCTTCTTCTTCTTCGCCTCAGCCGACTTCTTCACGGGAGCTTCTCTCCTCTTTACGGGCGAGTCAGAAGTCGTGGTGGTTGTAGGGGCAGGCCTTGTAGCAGGTTGCGGGCGTGATGGGGTCCTGCTCTGTACGCCGCTCCCCATTGCAGTCAGCCTAGATCCCTCTAGTGGAGCTTTTCCTTTGAGGTGTATAGTCTTCGCCATAATGTTAGCGTGTGTTAGAGCCGAGACTACAGATCGCAGTTTGATCGCGAGCTGCTTGGCCTTGAGATCTCCCCCCTGTTTGGTTTGCCATGCTTTAGTAAGCATATCATGTTTTAGTGTTGATTTGATATCATCGAAACTGGACGCCTCTAAGCTCTCCACCAACTGCCCCAAGTCCAAACGAGTCTGCTTGATATCGATCAGTATGGCGTAGTTGTAGGCACACTCCTTGTCTTTCTCCTTGAAGGTTGTGCACGTCGCTATGACTTCCTTCTCTGTTTCGTGGTCGAAGTCAGTGAGCTTGGAGTCAATGTCAACGCACATGGGGTCTTCTACATCTCCTTCGTATGTCACGACAAGGGTGAGGAATGTTGTGTATGGGATCCATCTCGCAGACCACGAAAGCACTTTCGATGGGTCTTTGAATTCCCAGCAGTCCAACTGCTTCGTGTCGTCGCCATCCACTTCGTCAGTGTCCAACGGCCTTAGTTTGAAGAAGTGCTGTAGCGCTTCCTGCACTCGTGCCTTCTCCTGGCTGTGAAGTGGAATTGTGTGTTAGTTGATACAATCGGTTTGGAGTTAAGTTTGATTTATCCTTTTTAGTACTACTTGCAGTTTAGCTCGACTCGAGCTAAACTGCAGCCTAGCATTTAATTAGTAAGATATATGGAACTTACAGTTTAGCTCGACTCAAGCTAAACTGCACGCTACAAGCTACCAGTCTATCTTTACTTCAAGTCTTACGTCATTTCTGTATAGACTATTCTCGAAACCCTAAACTGCGTCTTAAGTAGTATTTCGTTGTTGAAGGGTAAAGACTGTACATAAATGACGTTATAGTGTAATTAATACAATAGTTAAGCTAGAGCCAACTATAAACTTCCCTTACAATGATAGTGTAGTGGATTAAATGGATTAATTGGATTAAAGTTGGGACCGAGGACTTACGAGGAAGAAAATTCCGTCGCCGCAAATCACTTTCCGAAAGCTGCAGTCGCCGCAAATCACTCCGCCGTACTCCGCAAGCAGCAGTCTCCAGCAACCCTCGGTGCAAACCGGAACGAGCATGAACACCAAATTTCTCTAACAAACATGAACACCAAATTTCTTTAACTCAGAAACTCTAAATTTATCTAACGAGCAGACTACAAAATTTCTCTAACGCAGCAGCGGCAATCGACTAAACCCTAGTGCAAGCGCAAACGACTTAACTCTAGTGCAAGTGCAAACTAGCGTACCTGCGATTTACGTATCCGCACCAACGATTAATGCGCAGCAGCACCGGCGATGGCACAGCAAGCAGAACCGCCGCCAACAGCACCTCTGGCAATCAGCACCCGCGGCAATCAGCACCCTCGGCAAGCAATACCTCCGGCAATTAGCACCTCCGGCCGGAAAAGCAAGAGCTTGGCGACCGCGAAGCGAGCAGGACCGGCGAGCAGCACCTCCACCACAGTTCAGCTCCGAGCGCCGCTCTTCCTTGCCGAATACTCCTCCTCGCCGCTATCCGCAGACAAAATCACCTCGGCGCAAACCCCAAAACGAAACTAAACTACTGAGCCTCGAGAAATGGCGCCAAAGCCCAAGCAAACTCTACAGGAGCGCAAAACGACAAAACCCTCATCCCCAAAATCCAGCGCAAAACGACAACACTCAAAATGACAACCGGAGGACCCGCGCGAACTCAGAGAATAAAGAATGCAGAAGCAGGCAGGAAGTCCGAGAAGGAGAAATGCAGAAGCACGAGTGTGGCTGCGCAGAGGAGAGAAAGAGGGAATGTAGGAGTGGGCGTGGAATGCAGGAAATGTGGGGGGAAAGGACACTGCGTCCAAATGGCGGCGGTGGTGGGACGTCGGATCCCATCACGAAAAAAATTTCCATGCCCATGATGATGTGCATGGGCATGGTCATGCATATGGTAATACACACATACATGGCCATGTACATTTTTTGCTTTAGTGCTTTTTTACTTTAGTGATTTTTAGTTTACTAATTTTTACTAATGTTTACTAATTTTTACTAGTGTTTACTAATGTTTGCTAATTTTTACTAATGTTTACTAGTTTACTAATGTTTACTAATTTTTTCACTAATTCTTGGCTAAGTTTTGACTAGAATTTGACTATGTTTATGTCCAATTTTTGTCCAAATTTTGATTAAGTACATGATTAGGTTTTTTACGGAAGTTTGTGACTAAATTTAGTACTCTAAAGTACTCTAAATTTTTAGTTTTAAACTCGTAATTTGGACAGTACATTGTTCCCTATCTAGTGTCATAAAAGGTCAGTTCGTCATGTTCAGTTTTTATCCCCTACTGTATACATGCATGAAAAACCATTGTAGAGTAAAAAGATTTCTATATGAGGCTCTTCACTTTGTAATTGATGTTGGTTTTTTCTATCATTAGAGTAAAACAAATATACTGTGTTTCTATCACAAATTGTTTTATACATATTAATTTCTTCTAATTCTTAAGTATGTACTATTTTTAGATGATGGGTATTTCCAAGTTCAAATAATAGTTTGTCAATATAAATAAATATAACCATAAGTACATACGCTAAGTTTTTAAAAACGTGAATATTCATCTTGTACATAGTGACATTGGGGTAAAGTATGAAAAGATCTATGCAATTACATCGAATGGCATGAGTTCCTAAAAAAAATTGATGTGATTTTTTAAAAAATTAAAAATCAAAATGATCACTCTCTATCATAATACCTCTTCTATATGTCAAAAACTCAAAATTAAATAAATACATAAATTTAGAGTACGAATTTGAGTTTTTGAAAAATAAGTTATTTTGGTATTAATTGTTAATAAACAATATCATTAATGAATATTTCTTTGGATAATATAAGTACGAATGAAGAGATTATATAATACACATACAATTTGTGAATCAGTGGATATTTCATAGACTTTTCAAAAATTTGTGAAGGTATATAAATAGATAATTATACATATAATAAATTGATCAGCACAAGATACAGTATCTTATGAATATAGTATTTTGAAAAATAACTGTTAATAAACAAATTATTGAATACACATAGAAACAAGGGATTACTGATTAGACTACTCATTAAATATATTAATATAACTATATATATATATATATATATATATATATATTTATATATATATATATATATATATTTTATAAAAATTAGTGAATCGTACTCTAATAAATACATGATCTTATGAATATAGTATTTGAAAATAGTAGGTCAATAAATAGATTATTTGGAAAATTCAATCAATATTTTTATTGACATTAAAAGACTAATAAATAGGGAATCCAATAAATATAGTATATTATAGAAAAGTTAGAGATAAATCTGTTGTGTTAATTATTTTCAGAGATTTTGGATTGTAACGCCGGAGTCGCACATGTTGGAGGTTCTGCCTCAAGATTATATGTTGTTTTCAGCACTGGCTGATGAACCGGTAACAAATAGTACTAACAACATTATTGAAGAATTATATGCAAAGAATGTTGCCGCCTAATACTTGATGGTTAGAGATCCGTAATGCGGATAACTCGTTGCAAGTCGTATCAACCGCAACGTGGACTACAGCGTCTCATATGGTACATCTTTTGAGCCATTGAAATTGACTGATTGTAACTGCCTGCAGAATCAATGGTGTATCATTCTCTGTAATATCACCAGATATCACTCGTTTCAGTTATCAGAAAAAATCTCACATCATCCACCTCTGACCTAAACCTAAAACCTCAGTCTTCTATATGTCAAAAAAAATAAAAAAATAAAAAAGAAATAAAAAACCAAAAAAAAATCTAAGTTTTTAGTAAATAAGTTATTTTGGTATTAGTCGTTAATAAACAATATCTTTAATGAATATTTTATTGGATAATATAAATATTAATGAACAGATTATTTAATACACATTTAATTTAAGAATCATTGGATGTTTTATAGACTCTTCATAAATATGTTGATGTAAATAAATAAATAAATATACATGTAATAAATTGATCACCACAAGATAAAGTATCTTATAAATAGAGTATTTTAAAAGATAACTATAAATAAACAAATTATCGAGTACACATAGAAATAAGGGATTATTGATTAAAATATTTACTAAATATATTAATATAAATATATCTATATATATATATATAAAATTTAGTGAACTTATACGCTAATAAATACATGATCTTATGAATATAGTATTTGAAAATAGGAGGTCAATAAATAGATTATTTGGAAATTCATCTAATAGTTTTATTGACATTAAAAGACTAATAAATAGGGGATCCAATAAATATACTATTTTATAGATATGTTATTTAGGTATAAGACATTAATAAATACTCTATTTCATATTAGATTATTTGAGAGAAGGTTAGGAAATAGGAATAGATTATTAATACAAATGTAATACACTTGTTATTTGGGAATAAGCTGATATTGAATAGAGTTATTGTTGAATATATTAGTTTATATATAGATTATTAAAAAACATGATTTTTTTTATACTTCTATAATTAAGTAGAACACTGAAAGTTTGCACAACTGCAAATTTGAAATTTTTTTGATGTCTAATATAGGTTAATAGTATTAAGTGCTGTGAAACTTTAAAAACATGCTACTGCATAGAGAGTTTCAATGAAATTCTTAAATTATAAGCTATAAATATTGCCTATTGTGTACAATTTTACAACCTACATAAATTAAAAAAGACATATCTTAGATAATATAATGACTGGTTACATTTTAAAAATATGAAAGCATGTATTAGTTTACATTGTTGCTCACATTGTTGTTTACATTGTACAACGATCATTTCTGTACATTTATTCTTATTGCATGTTCATTTAAAACCATTTTTGTTCTTTAGTATGCTATTATATATATTTATAAGGTAGTAGAATAAATTAAAAAAGAACAGTCACATTTAAAACATAAATACGTCGATGAAGTTCATCACTCTTCAGGTTGTTCAAAAGTAATAATTGTTATAATACTCATATTCGAGAATCTCGATAATGTAAATCACGTAAAATATGTGCTGAAAGGAAGAATTTGTAAATGGCCCAACAAATATTGTTGTTGTTTGTTTTCTAACAGTCACGATGCTCATATTTTTGAATAAACGCAAAATTTATGTACATTACATGTACATAACCAATACCAACACCAGACTTTACTCTGCTAGCAATGTTTACAATCACTTGTACAAATGTACATGATGGTGTATACAGACAACATCTACAAAAAAACATTTCATTTCAAACACATAATTTGTTCATTCGATAAAAAAACATTCAACTCTTCTGCATACTCTACAATCATTTGTTTTGATTGACATTGTACAAAATGCTTTGTACTAACATTTGATACAAACCACTAGATACCGATTGCGTTTGGAGGATCAAAGCTTATAATAGTTTTTACACTATACACTATGCTTAAAGACATTGAAATGCATTTGGAGACGATAGTTAATAGGTAATTTAAAAGTTACTAAAATTTGCAGAATAGAATTTCAACATTAAAGATCAATGAATGTATTGACTGTATTTGATAAATGCATGTATGAAACGAAAAAATGTCTATATTTGCAATTGATTTTGAACTTTTGAATAAGAAATCCAATTGTAAGGTTTAACATCTACAAATCAAATTAAAACGTTCAAAAGAAATCTTATTTTGGTAAGCTTTATGTTAAAAAAAATTAAATTACATATATATCATTGAGCATGTATACATTGACATTAAGTTTAAATATAAAATTTTATGTACATCAAAATTTCTTTTATTAAATATTCAAAGTGAATTTAACAGGGTTTACAAATTTACTCATCAAATTGTATAAATTTTTCATCGTAGATTACTTTGAAGATTTGTTTCTCAGATTATATTAACATTGTATGAATTTACAATTTGAAAGATATATTTTTTATATATAGAAAAATATTATATAATTTTATCATATAAATTACGTATATACGAATAAGCAAACACAATTTAATAAAAATTCTGTTTACTCATCAATTTTTAACGAGAAATAGCAAATGATAGAATTAATTTGAAGTGTATAATAATCATTATTCAATTATGAATTGTTAGCAAGTGCATACACACAAAAAAGTTAGTATTATTAAACTTATAGATAAGATAATAGCTTAATACTTAATAAGACTTCACCTTAAGGTAAATATTGCATCGAATTTATTGTATAGAAACTTTATTTACAAAGAGAGTTTGAGGTTAAGGATACTCGATTCACAAAAATATGAAATTAGAAGTCGTATCCATAGTATTGCTTCCAAGTAATTTAACTAAAATTTATTTTGTCAGTGAGTGTTTGCTAACATAGTATACCTCACATTAGGTGTATAAAGATTAACATTTTTTTGACCAATAACAATTATCACACACCTGTAATCAGAAATCCTAAACCCTAAACCCTAAAACCTAAACTCTAAACCCTATAACCCCAATCCCGCCAATTTTCAAATGTCGGCCCTTTTGTTCCCGCCCATTATTAACTGTTGACACTTCAGTTCGCGCCCATTTTCATCTGTCGAGACTTCAGTTCCCGCCAATTTTCAATTATCCAAACATCAATTCTCTCCCTTTTCCTATTTCCGGGATAGCACGAAAACGGCATTGCGCTACGAAATGACCTTCAAAATCCAGGAGAGAATGATTATTTTCTTCTCGATCTCTAAGTGTGCTGAACTCCGTCGACGTATTTGAGTTCTCTGCGCTTCCTTCAGCTCAACCTCTACCTTCGCGTACGTGTTTCTCGATTGCATTCTGCATGATTGTCTGTCGTTCAATTTGCTTTGCAAAGCTTCTCGCATTGTTTGTTTCATTTTTCTTCATAGTTTTTTCCTTATCTTGAGTAGTAGTAGTTGATAATTTCTCTTCAGTGGTTGTATTCTAATTGCTTGTACCTAACCTTTGTGCATTCGGAGTCGTTGTTGTTGACATATTCCTTTGATTTGACGATTACGTTGGTATAGGAGTATATTTTGATTCCTGCGTGTGACGATAGAATGGGAGAAGTTCGGTTGTAACGGAATTTTGCATTCTAATTGAATCCCGTAAAAACTGCCGGAATTCCCGGGACTAGTCTTGTATCTTGTCATGCAGTTTAGCTCGACTCGAGCTAAATTGTAGAAGTATGCGTCCATATAGTTTAGCTCGACTCAAGCTAAACTATATGCCATACATGTTTTTGCAGTTTAGCTCGAGTCGATATAAACAATGTATGTTTCTACACTATACAGTATACAATGTATGTTTCTACAGTTTAGGACAAGTCGAGCTAAATTGTATGGCATGAATTTCTCTGCAGTTTAGCTTGAGTCGAGCTAAAATGTATGGAATGTATGTTTCTGCAGTTTAGCTCGTCTCGAGTCAAACTGTATCTCACACATGTTTTTGCAGTTTAGCTCGAGTTGAGCTAAACTGTATGCAATGTATGTTTCTACAGTTTAGCTCGAGTCGAGCTAAACTGTATGTCATACATGTTTTTGCAGTTTAGCTCGAGTCGAGCTAAATTGTATGCAATGTATATTTCTATAGTTTAGCTGGACTTGAGCTAAACTGTTGTATGTCTTCGGTCGGACAGTTTAGCTGGAGTCGAGCTAAACTGGAGTATGAATCTGGTGATTCTATTTAGCTGGTATTATGCTAATTCAAAGCGCGGAACTGTACTTCCACTTCTGCTTGAGTCGAGCCTTACTGCAAGGCGTTGTCCGTAAGACAGTTTAGCTCGAATCGAGCTAAACTGGTTGATAGAATACTTAATGCAGTTTAGCTCGTCTCGAGCTAAACTGTAGAATGTATTCTCTTAGTCAGTTTAGCTCGACTCGAGCCAAACTGCATGTAATTATTTCTCAGACTGTCCTGAAGTTGTGACCATGTTTTTATTCAAATAGGTTTTAACCTTGTGAAGAAATATTACAGCATGGATTTCTCTTCAGACGATGAAACTTTCATCGATGCACCTATGAATCCTGGTTTACATGCCGCTCAAGTTGTTCCTCCACGGCTCTGGACAGGGAGGATTGTTGCAATGCTTGATTCCGATGGACTCAGAATAGCTGAGGGTTTACTTCAAAACCTACGATCTGGCGCTGTACCTGATTGTAATGGCCTACTCGGTGATTCCCAAGTTGTGGTGCAAGTTTCAACTTTGCTTGTTGCGGTCAAGGATCCAGACGATTGGATTTACTCCTTCAAGTCGTGGCCCATCCAACAAGTCCTCCTAGACAGTATTAGTCTTTTTGACCATAGTCAGCAAGATGTTTACAACACATGGGTCCGGGAACGTAGTCGGCGGCAGGGGTCATCTCGAACTCGAACGTATGATAATTCCTTAAGGAATGAGTCTACTCCAGTTTTGCGCAAAGCACACTTCCTGATGACAGCGGAGTCAATCAATGCGGTCGCATGTAGTACCTGCTGTAGGCACAATTGTGTTCAACTATACCTAAGGGAGAAGATTAAGGTTCTCAGGTGTCGCATGTATGACAAGACAACTGTGCAGTTCAAGAATCACATCAAACTCGATGTCCATAGGCAGTTCCACAGAAATATTGAAAGGCGAAATGTAGTCACTCTAGAGGGTATTGATGTTTGTCAAATTGTGTGGATGAAAATCATGGGCGTGAGCAACGGTACATTTTATCGCAACGCCCAGAATGCAGCTGATGGTCATGAGGCCCAATTGCACGGGAACACGGGCTTGGGAAAGCCTAGGAGGCATATGATTGTTGCTTCTGCCGTCTTAAGGGCAATACTTGATAGACATACCGATCACATGCCTCACAAGTCCCGGAGCCTTCCATCAGGGCAAAAGGTCGTTGCCAAGGTACTTCCTTCAAGTTTTAAGTGGAAAGACCAAATTCCTCTTCTTGATCATCACCTGGAAGAGTGTGGGCTTCCGCCGGTGTCAACTTCAAACCTTAGTAAGATTCGCCGCCTCAGCTATCCATAATACTATGCCAAAAGATCGGGGGACAATTTCGCGCGTTGCTCTAAGTATGATGAGTTACAATCACTGATGAAGCTCACTCTTCCTGGGACACAATCATCTCTTATATGGTCGAGGAAGTTGAATGTGCACTTAGATTCCGCATATGCGCACAGAGACTTATACTATCTCAACCGCTTTAGGTCGAAGGAGTCGTCTCAAGCTGTTTTGACCATTATGCATGACAAGATGGACCACTCTAAGACAGCATAACGGGCCTTGTCTCATAAGGTGAAGAACTTAGACGGACTCATGAAGTTACCTCTTGCAGTTTAGGGAATTCTTGCTCATGGTCATGTAGACCAGCGATACGCTCATTATGGACTAGATGTTTACTCACATGATGCCAATTATACGGTTGGCTCGTTTGCAAAACTTCTGCGGGATCTGGAAGCTGCACCTAAGTCCTCATCTAGACAACTCTTTACAGAGCTCCCATCGCATCCACTGTATACTGCTCTTTTACGAGGTTCAGATGTGTGTATGGATCCATTAGGCCCGATTCCTGACATCCTAGTTCTAGCAAAGCCGTTGCATCCGCTTTTGAATGTCCAAATGAATAATGCTGTGAGTGATAACAAGAATAGATTCGTTTTCAGTTTTTGGTCTCTTTTGGAAGCAAAACGAGTGTTCTGAGAGATATATGTGAATTTTATGCTCGTCGGTCACACTCATGATGACATAGATGCGTTATTTGGGCGTTGGAGCATGGCGTTGCGAAAGGAGGATTATCCTACCATCACTCTTCTCATGAAATCTTTTATGAGGATTGAGAAACTTCCAATTATTCCACACCTCGTTCAAGAGGTTCCGAACTTCAAGAAATTCACTGAAGAGTCCATGTTAGTCGGCGATGAAGCATTGGTGGGGCATACAAAGGCGCATCAATTCAAGTTTTACATGGATCCAAGTGGATGCCCCGTAATGAAGTACAAGATTTTTTGTCATGACGAAGAATGGCTTCCTACAGGTGATAACGCTCGTATTAACTTGTGGAAGGAGGATTCTGAAGGCAGATCATTATGGCCACGTGGTGACCCAGATGCAATGCGTCCAAACGAGATGCGCCATTTGCTTGAGGTGGTGAAAGAGATTTCGGGCTTTGTCGATCATTGAGAACAATTATCACGTGAGTCAATTGAATGGCGGAGATTGTATGAGCCTCTCTCATAGTACTGGAGCGTCGTTAAAGATGCTTTTTGTATACCCATAGATGTACTTCCATCGTCGCAAAATGGAATTCCGTCAACTTTGGAGGAACCATTATCGTTACAAGATGGTTTTTGGCCGTCAGCTCGACTTGCACATGCTATGGAAGATGAGTTTCCTTCATAAGGGAATGTGCGCGAAGAGTACGACGACGATGAGCATTTTGTTGGCGAGAGACGTGATCGTCCTGCTCCCTCATTTCGAGTTGGACGTGACCTTTATAAGGGTTATTTTGATGCACTATGTCCATGCGGCACCGATGGCCAGCCTTTCTGGCTCAGGCGAGCAATGTCTGATCCAAATTCAAATCCAGTCCTACCCAATACGGTCGACATCCAGTTCTTCCGTCCAATGTCACGCTCCAAAGAAATTCTGAAGTATTACACAGATTGGGATACAAATAGAAAGCTTTGTTGGACTGTTGAGAAAGGTGCAGATGTATCTTCGCAACCAACAGATGCTATTTTCACTGCTTGGAAATACACTTTCTGACGAGGAAAGCAGTGAAGGTATAGACGCAATTATTACAATACCTAAGAAGCAAGTCGAAATCATCAAGGCTTCTTTGCGGGAGCTTGCTTCATCTTCTCTAGAGTAGTCTTCTAGTATATATTTATTATGGAAGTAGGTGTGATAGTACTTAAACTTGGTCTTGACATATATATTACTTTGATATTTAGTATATAGAGTATTATATTTTTGTACGATTTACTATCCATATTCAATATATTTATTTTGTATAAGAAGATTGTTTAAGTTGACACTATCATTATTATTAATTGAAAGAAAATTATCCTTTGTTGGTATGTTTATCTTGACATATATCGTATCAAATATATGTATGGTTGGAAACTTTTTTTAAAATAAACATATTTTTCTAAGATTCAAGAGGTCTCATATCATCTCCAAATATAATGGAAATTAGTAAATTCAAAGTACATATGCCTACGGTAAAACCCCTCTAAATGTTGATTTTGGCTTCATCCGTTGTCTTGTTTTAATTTGGGAGATAAAAATGTTCCAAATATAACGAATACGGGGTTATCTATTGTTGAACGCATATATTTGTGACCATCCCGAAGGTCGTAAGGTGGGCTTTTATTTTGCTCATAGTATTCATTTCTATTTGAAATTTTGAAATTTTCAGCTGTTCATAGACATATATGGTCCACATTGTAAATGCGAACTAAGATTAAAGTTTTTTATGTGTTGTGTATAGAGGTTACATCAACCTATGATACAAAATTTTGTAGATTTCCATGCAGCTTATGCCTCTGCCCTAAGGATCACCTAAACAATGTGAACAAAACATTTGAAGCTCAAATTGAACAAAACATGAACGAGATTTGTAAGAAGATGCAGGATATATCCAAACATCAATCAGATTCCATTTCAAAGAGGTGGTCCTTGCATGCTGTGGAGGTGAGAATATCCCTTATATCATTAGAACACATGTCAAATTGACATTGTCAAAAGCTTTTATAAATCCTTAGTTTGAAATTTGGAATTTGAAATTTGAACTTCAAGATTGTATAGAGAAAATGGTATATGTAGTCCATCATTTAAAAACCGCAGAGGAATAAATATTTATGCAATTTTATTGTGGTGTGTATTAGTGCTCTTTATGGGGCTTCAACGCTGGAAATACAACTATGGGAAACCTCTAAAAGGCATTACATGTGGACATTTTACACCGAAGTGATTCGAGGATCTTCAAAATGTTGGTTGGCATCATCAGGAACATTGCAGTTGAAAACCCTCGTACACCCATTCTACAAGAGCTTGACAATCGACTTGTGAGACTAAAAGAAGAAGCCCACTTTGCACATTTTCGCATTCCAGGCAACAAGAAGGGAGGTTATTTCTCTTCACAAGCCAACTTTCCGGCCTTTGAACATAGGTCCATCATGTAGGTATTAACACAAAATTAGGAATTTTTGCACTTGGAGGTAGAATCATGCACTTGCAAATGGATGGTTCAAAAAATCGCATTTAGTGAAAGTAGGTGTACCATTCCATCCTTGAATGTGGTATCCTATTTTAATATCAAAATTCTAACAAAATATTTATTTCTGGTAATTATTGAACCTCATAATTGGATGCAATGTATCTTGAAAATTTTCATGTGTAGCATTCATTTCCCTGATTCTAGACTCCTTCAAGAGGTATAAATGGCCAAGTTATCCAAAACTTTATTCGCATTTTTGTAACAAAATAAAACATATAATGTATAAGAAATGTAATACTTCTACAAACTCCTTCAGTTAGCAACCATAATTTATGATTACCACTAAAATAAACTTACACTGCTAAAAGTACACCTTCTCTTTTCTAAATATTTATTTCTCCCTAATTTCTATACTAATAACGGTCTATATCATTTTGAAGGCGTTCGTTATCTATGTATTCAACTTGCATTGCAATATATGCTAGAAGGTGTGGTTTTGCAAAAGTTGGAATTTTGATGTTTCGCTCCGTTGAAACACCGTGTATAGGGATACAAAGTTGTTGCGGTTCTTTGGTTCTTGCATGTTGTGTTTCATCCACCCATGAATAAATCGATGCTTCTTTCTCCACCCATCCATGTCTTTCACCCGATGGCTCCCACTTTGACTCCATGCAATTTGAATACCGTTGTCTATCAAGAACCGATGATATTTCTTGCGATGCCCTCCATTGCGGCCAGTATCACACTACTTTCATTTTTGTTGCCCACCTTCCCTGACCAAATTCCAAAACTTTTCCAATATAAAACGGTACACCTGCTTGAACCTCCGTGGGATTGACCGTCAGCGCTAAAAAGTGTCCAACCTTCACATCATCATCTGGACTAAAATGGGTAAACGGAGCTTCTCCGTTCTCTGGTGTAATTAGTACATGCGACTCTAGTATTGAAGTTCTACGTCTCGTTGGTGCTCTTGTCGCAGCCTCTTCTGATGGTCTCTCCCTACGAGGACCAAAATATTGCCTTCGTTCTGGATCAGGCATCGTTCTCATTATAAGATCCAACGTGCTCGTGTCCAACATTCCTTCTTGATTTTCGATAAAAGTTGTAGGTGCATTTACGGTTGCTCTGTTTGGGCTTTGGTGTCCTCTGGCCAAAAAGGGGCATTTGTTGCCGTGCTCCTATCTTGTTCAGGAAAGTGTTCCAAATAATCTGCCAACCACTTTGCTTGATCAATGGCTTCCAAGTTCTTCTCCACGTTTTGGAATCGTTCTACACACTTCTCCTTGTAGGCCACAAAATCTTCTAATGCCCTCAATTCCCTTGCATCAGCCCCAAATACCTCAGCTAGCATTGGCTTCTCGGCTCTAGTAGGCATTGATCTCAAACATGGATGCCCATCCGCTGGAACCCAAGCATCCTTACTGAAAGTCTTAGACTGTACTTGAGGCATTCCACCCACCATGTAAAATCGCATGTGATGTGGGAACGTTATACCAGTCAAAGTATCGCCTCCTCCGAGCAAATGAGGAGTGATAAAAGACTTCCAATCCCTCACATACTCTAAATGCCTCGCACTCACATATGCTTCGGTATACGAGGTTTCTCTCTCGACTAGTGATAGTAACTCTTTCATGGAATCAATGTCGCTCCCCTTCAACGTATTTGAAATGGTACTAAAACGTTGGTCTATATCTTCGTGTGTGTGTCCAACCAGTAGAAAACATAGCCCCACCTCTTGAAAAAACCCCATACCCACTAGTGCAGCACACAAGGCGAACATGTATATGTTCTTGTTCTCCCGCGTCGTATTATCCGCTTGAATTCGTTAAGTTGGTGGCAACATTCCTTTCCTCCTCTTCACATCCGTAATAACATGCATCAACGAGGTAACAACTTGATTGCTATTGTGCTTGTGGTGTGCATTGAGCCATACATTTGCATAAAGCCATACATCTGCACAAGCACTCCGCATAGATGTGTCTTCACGAACCGCCATTCAATGTTTTTCACTGTTTGCTTCATCTTTGGCACCATTGTTGTATTTTGGTCCAACCCATCTACAATTATGCTCATGAAAAGATCCGGAGTTATGATAGCTGACCTTTTGAAAATCCAATAATCCCCGTGCTCTTCCATTTGACGGTTAATGTGTACCAAAAACAATTTTTTGATTTCTGCCTTGGCCGCCTCATTCGTTGTAGATTCCATTCCACATTTGTACTCCCAGCAATGAAAGCACTTTGAAAACCTTGAGAATGGTAGAATTTGCACGTGGGGAAAGTTTGTCCTCCACATTTTGTGAAATGAACTTATTGATATTGGATGTCCATCAACTAGCTTCTTCACCTCCTCATTCACATAATGAATGACATCAGTTTTTGTCGTATTCATTGGCAATAGTATCAACGGCAGTATTGCATCGTCTGATCTTCTCTTCACTTGTCAGTGCGGTTGGGTACACCCTACTTCATTGACAAACACTGCAAAACTTTCTCGTGCTGCACATATCACTACAAGGAGAATAGTATCCTAATTGACGAAATTTTGACAGAAACCTGCCAATTGTTCCGTCAATTAGGAGACCCTGATTCGGTCACTCAATTGACAGAATTCTATCATTCATTTGTCAATTTGGACGAAGTTCCACAATGCAAAAAAATTAAAAATTCAGAAATTTTGAGGAAACATTTCTCTGCCCGGGCACGCCGGGCAGCAGCGTTGGCACAACGAAAAATAGCGCGGGCCCCATCAAGGGGGTAGCGAGGGCCCTACCGCGGGAAATGCGAGCCCTACCGGTGGAGGCTCACAAGTGGTATGTTAGGGGATTCGATCCCTTGACCTCACGGGTATAGTCCAAGTGACTAGCCAACTCACCTACTATCCAATTTCATGTCCGAAGATAGGTTATTTTTTATATATATATGCTTTAAGTACAAGTACAGTAGACTTTGAATATTTTTCACGATGTAAAAAAAAATAAATTTCAAAATTTTTTTTTGAAATATTCTATGCAGGTATTTTTTTATATGTATAAAAAATTTCAATTTTTTTTGAAATTATTTTTTTTTTATGCTAGGGCCTTTTTTTACTACCGAGTAGACTTTGAATATTTTTCACGATGTAAAAAAACTTTTTTTTTTCAAAATTTTTTTTTGCACTATTTCATGCAGGTATTTTTCTATATGAAAACCAACCCAAGTGATTTTGTCCAAAACGGAGTCCGGATGAAGAAGTTATAGTTCTTCAAAGTTTCTGCCCTTCATGCAAAATGTCGTATTTTGGCATTTTGCATCAACTTTGAACGTTATGATCTCACAAATGGAGAAGATCCAACGGTTGAAAATTTCAGCGGTAGCTCAAAAACAAGTAAATTACAAGATCCTATGGTTAAAGTCTACAAAAGTTTTAGCAATTCCATGCTTGTCGTAAATAAAAAAAATTGACAAGAAGTTGACTAGAATTTGACAAGAAGTTGACAAAAACATTAATAATGTCCAAAGTGACAGAGTTGGGCTGCGAGATGCTGACTTCGTCATTTCGGACATTTTTTTGTCAACTATTTGTCATCTCGGGCCCCATTTCCTTGTAGTGTATCTTCCCTTGCTCCTTCTGCTTACCATTATTCCCATGTACGCAAGCTACCCTTCCATATAGTGATTGTACTTGCTTGAGTTGTTTGACTCCTGTGACCTTTGCAGCCCGTACGTTTGTCACTTTTGTTTGCGCTGATTCCCCCCTCTCCCGTACTCTTGTTGGTCGACTCCTCCGGATTTGCATCAAATATTTTCTCCGAGGTCTACCTTCCACCAGTCCTTCTGCTTCAAATACACATCCAACACCAGATTGTAACTCCGGTGTCACTGGTAACAATCGTTCCCCGACATTGCTGCCCACTAGGTTGCTTTCAGACATCGGAATCGGCATCCCACGATTAACTTCATCATCGAAATCAAACGCAATTGTTCCCACATTCTGAAACGTAATCGGTTGCCTTTCCTCTAAACCAATGTTTCTTTGTGGCAATCCACATCTTTTTCGCAAGTTTGACGCCTTCCAACGTATGACCAAACCTACACATTGTTCAAGGCGTTCTCCAACAACTTCACCAACCCAAAGTGAACCTTGAAAGACTTCTGTTACACACACTGCAACCTCATCCGGAGTTAATTTCAAATAATGTAACTCCATCCCCGGTTTGTAGGTTTGATCTACGAATCCTTGCCCCACCAATACGTCGTCCTTTATAAGAAGCTCTACAACTCCATCTGGCGTACTTAAGTTCTGTTGCTCTCTAAGATTTTGTCTCTCAAAGTCTGTTGGAAGACTACGTACAAGTCTTCTACCCACCGTATTTGTTCTTGCTGTGGGAGGTGCTACATTTTGATACCCAACAACCGGACTTCCAAAACCCAAATTCTCCATTTTTATCTACCTACAAGAAACCCACAAACACTATGTCATTCATAATGTGAAGCTTAGAAATCTCAAGGTAAGCATTGATTTTCAAACTCTACTAACAATGTCCAAATCATCAAGTTCACTTGATTTTGAACCACAAATTGATGTAATACCTATGAGATCCTAGGTGGACACTTTAGATGACAAGCTCAAATCCATTAAGAGACTTGAAATTTTTCATAGCATTCAATGTTGGGAGATTCAGATTAGGTTGGACTCCAAATCAAGTGTAGGTTTTTTGCTACAAGTTACAAAGTTGAAGAAAATCATATGAACGTATAGCATGCAATAATATGAAGGTACCTTATACTTGAAATTGTAAACAACATTTTTCATCAATACAATAACTTTACGTATTTTTGTAAGAACATTACTAAAGCAAAACCTAGGACATTCCTTTACTTGCGTAGCCTTTGACAAAACAACGTTGAGGATCCCCTTTTAATTTTTCGTAATGTAAAAATGTATATTTGGGTTTGATAATACAAATGAGAGTAGATTATAATACGAGGTTGTCTCCATGATTTTAATTTACTATAATGTCATATTTATGGAAATTCTATTTTATTTCTAAAAAACCGAAAATCGTCGAAGGTGCTATTAATATTGTGCCACCGCCGCTCCCAAAAAATTTCAAGTCAATATCATCAAATTTGAGTAAATTAGAGCCATACAGACTTGGGAATCTCACAACACATAAGTAAACTAAAATTTGAAATAAACGGTTGCTTTAAGTATCTCATAAATACTACATGCATGTTATTTATCCATACTATATAACATGAAGATGCAACTTCCCAATGCAAATACTAGAGCAAACCATAAAAAGTAAAAGAAAATAGAAAAGGAAAAGAAAACAACAAAAACTAGAAAAGAAAGAACAAATAAAACGAATAAAAAGAAGAATGCAAGATCAAATGCTAAACACAAATGAAAAAAAAAGAAAAGAAAAAGAAAACGAAGAAATAAGCAATGGTTTCAAAGAAATTCTTAATTTTCTTGTAAAGTTAAGATTTTTAAATTTTTTTTAAAAAAATTAAAAACTAAAAAAAAATTAAAAAAAATAAAAAGATAAAAAAATAAAAAATAAAAAAAATAAAAACTGCCGCCGGACGGCCCTGCTTAGCCGCCCAGCGGCAGCAAAGACCTCCGCACGCGCGGAGGGGTGCAGAGGCAGCCTGCCAGACATGGCTGGCCGCCTAGCCGCTAGGGCAGGCTGGCAGCCTGGCCGCCGGGGCAGGTTGGCTGCCTAACTGCCGGGGCAGGTTGGCTGCCTCGCCGTCGGGGCAGGCTAGCGGCCTCGCCGCCCGTCGCCTCCCTTCCGGCAGCGGCATGGAGAGGGTATAAGTACCCCTCCCCATATTTTATTTTCAGTAGTTGAAAATTTTCACATACCTTGAAGGTGAGATTTTTTTGAAACAACAAGAAGTGACCACCATTTCAACCTTTTCTACCAAAAAAATTAGGGTTTCATTGCTAAGAATCTAACTTTTACATGATTTCACAAGTTTATGTAAGTTATTTTTTACAATGCTAGGGTTTCATTGCAAATCAACGTTTTTGTAGTTTTAGGGTTTTCTATTTTATTTTATTTTTTTGGTTGTTGCATTGTTTTACTGTTTATATAAATTTTTCATGGGATACTAGGGTTCCATTGCAAATTTATTTTGTAGCTTTAAGAATTTACATAGTTTGATTTTATTTTTTTTCTCTTCCATATTCTTATGTGGTTTTATAGGTTTTTATGGTTTCTTTTGGAGTTTTAGGATTTCATTGCATTGCTTTTATGTGATTATAGGACTTTGTGTCGTTTGTAGTTTTTGGACCTTTTGCAATTTTTATAGTTTTTTTTTTTTTTTTTTTTTTTTTTTTTTTTTTTTTTTTGCAATTTTTGAATTTCATTTCAACAATATTTTCAAGTTCTAGGTTTCTTTATTTGTTTGTGGGTTTTTGTGGTTTTGGTATTAATTGTTGTATTTTGAGCTTTGAAGTTTGTTTCAAGTTTTATTATTTTATTAGATTAATGAAAGCTTTATGTAACTCATGAGTTTCATTGCAAAATCATTCTCTAAATTTACTTGTGATGGTTTATACCCTTGAGGTTTTTTGTAATTTGTGGATTTTTGTGGGTATAGATCTTTTTTAGATTTTGTATAGTTTTAATATTTGATAATCCAAAACCTACAAAAAATAATTCAGTTAACTCAAAAGTTATATGTGTTTGTGAAATCATTCTTTCTTACAACATTGTTGAATTCTATTTACAAACTTTTAAAAAATAAAATAATTAAATTACTTTTACGAAAAACCAATGTAAAAATACAAACTTTTATTTTTTTTCATTTTATCCACTTTTAAAATAATAAATATTCATAAATATATTACATTGATAAATGTAAATTATCACGTGATAGTTTATTACTTATGAACCTCATTTTATATACATATACTACTTATCGTTTGTTTATTAGATATATCTGCACAGTAAGCATGGCACCTCAAAGTTAATGGAGTGAACACGGGTGGATGATATTGGCTCCAAATAAGGACCAAGCTCGATTATGGATTTCAGACTACCCGTTGGTACGGGGTCAAGGAATTTGTGCGATCGGCAAGGACGTTGGGCAGATTGAGCAAATTGTAGCGATTCTAGAGGGGTTGGTTCAAGTGAAAGTCCGAACTCGTGCACATGTAGCGACCTTGTACAAGATTGAGAAGGGGAATATGCTGGCAGAAATTCCCAATTTGTTGTTTGAAGCTGCGAAACCGCTTCGAACATTGCGCTCTTTAGCATCTTTTTGGAAAGGTTTGACAGAAGACGTGAGGATGGAACGTACTGCTGCCATTGTGAAAGCTAGGCAATGCAATCCTCAAGAGGTATTACAAATGAGAAATCAGTATATTCAGAAGAGAAGAGATATAATCGAGGAGCAAGAACAAGCTAATGTGTTAAAGTTCATAGTGTCAGGAGCGGCATCACATGGACCTCACACTAATCCTGATCGATCTTATGCGGACGTGGTCAGTAATAGAGCAAGGGATGATATTCTATTACAAACAGAGCATGTCACACATCCGGTGCTGCAGACAGAGCCAGTAGAGGTACCTTCTTCACAAACACAACCTCCAAGTGCCACAAGATAAACACCAACACAGGGGGCTACGGAAGTAGGTCCGTCTACTAGCGTAAGGAGGGCGAGAAGTGCAGCAGGTGCTTCTACTCAAAGTCCAGCATCCGCATCACGTGTACCTAATGTTGCAGTATCGAGGGGAAACATTTCAAGTGGAGGAAGAATATCACGAGGGCGACCTGAAAGTTCTGAAACTAGTACACATGGTGAAGCTCCAATTACAACAGAAGTTCAAAGTGATCATAATTTTACTGCTCATACGAGTATTAATATTTCAAGAAGTGCAAGACTAGCTACATCAGTGGCACAAACTCAGACTGGCAGCGGATTGACTAGAAGATGTGGAAGAAGACCATCCAAATCAAGAGCTCCACAAACTCAAACACCTGCAGCTAGAGTGCAAGCACGCGCTGTACAACAAAATACAGCAATAAGAGAAAATCCTAGAGCAGAGCAAGAGGGCGGAGGATCAGAAGATTTGGACAACCCTTCTTCCGGTGAGGAAGAACCAAGAGAAGTGGAGAAAAGTACTAAAGGCCCTACAGTTGCATTCCCAACAGAGGAGGAATTTAAAGCTGGATATGTGTGGGGGATGGAGGCGGTGTTTAAGATTCGCACGGAGAATGCACGACGTGCAGTTAGTGCAGAAACTAACCATCAGGCATTGTCGAGGAAGCGTATGGCTGAGATATATGAACGGCTACGAGGAGATGATGAGGATCTCGTGTCCCCCATTACACTTCGGCCAGTTGCATTTCTTGAAAAGAGAGTGGATAGTGATGGCAATATAGTAGAAAAAGAGGTTCTATTCAGGAAGGAGGATACAATGGACCATTTCAAAACCGTATTTGAGAAGTATCAAAGGCAACAAGACAATACAATGGGCATTTTAAAAACAGAGTGGTTACGAAATGCAATAATATGGGAACTGGTGAATGGGCAACACATTATAGAAGCATGCAAGTTTGCAAAACAACAATTGGCTGCCCAAAGACTATCGCAGGAAGAATATGCAAATATATTTGTAGAACAGCCAGCAAAATTTGTTGTATACAACAATCCTCAGTTTTACATTGAGGCATCTGTGCGGATCAATGCAAAGCAGTTTGAGAGAAAATTCTACATGTCACTACATGACTAATTGGTGAAGCTCAAGAAGATCTGGGAGTCTTGTAGGAAACAGAATGCGGAGGTGAGAGATCATGACGCCAACCGGGCCAAAACAATAGCTATGGCAGCTAGTGCGTTGCATTTTAGTGTGCAAATGACTTCACGGGAGCCTTTGGGACTAGTGGCAAAACGGATGTTGGATTGGACTAGGCATGCCTGGAACGAGAATGAAGAATGCTACAAAGCTGTTTTGGAGGTGTGCAAAGACTACGAAGATGGTTGTTTATAGTATAGTAAAGCAGATGAGAAAAAGTGGAAGAAATATGCTAAGGAGAAGGGGTTGGATAGTACGAAGGATCTTAGACCAAAAAGACCGAAAATGGAGAAAACATGGTCGAGGCCTTTAACAAGGGTACCACCTGAGGAGTACCTACAATTGGCTAAGGAGATGGTAGCTAAACCTATCGTAAATGGAAAGAGGAATTCTCAGAAGTACTATTTTAATAGGGGTCGTAGGAGTTTTATGGAAAAACAAACTCCCGAATGGATAGTAGATCGACTACAACGTCGACGGATAGTTCAAAATGCATTGCGGTGGTTGATGATGTCTAAAGGAATGGAGCGCCAACATCTATGGAAGAATTCTACAACATAGATGTTGAGCCATACGGTGGAGAGAAGGCAAGACAGTTTCAAGCGCTTGCAGAGGAAATAGACAAAGACATGAAGAATACTTGGTCAATGCCATCCGTAAGAACCGTAGGGAGTTTGGTTAAATTTGGAGAGAAAATCAATGTCCATGTGAAACAACATTTTGAAGACGTGAATGCTGGTGGTAGAGGGTATGAAGCTTTGGGAATAAAAGGGAGATCAAGAGGAAATTTCCGATGGGATTGGAGAGTTGATGTCAAGCAAGGAGATGAAGAATACAGCGTGGCAACGATTTCAATCAGAGGCAGTTCTACATTCTTTAGCGATTGATACAATAAAATGCAAATGCCTTGTTTGTGGGTATTTGATTGTCGACGGGGGAGTATGGATGGCCGGGACAAAGCTTGGACAAGGGGAGAATATAAAAGCGTACTTGCTAAGGTACGAAAGTGGATGAGTAAGATTTTAATGTCGACTATAGTCTTTTTATTTCCACCAGGAGAAACCTATAACAACGAGATGCAAGATGTTCTGGATGCATAGAGGGAATGACGTGCGTGAGAGGGATTTGGGCGTTCCAGTCAGATACTGTTAAAGATTACAAGAAGAATTTTAGGGAGGGCGGCAGAGTTAGACGCAAAGTACAAGCGCTTGGGAATATTGTTGTTTTGATGGAGCATCCAGTTGATACAGGAGTAATGAAGAATTTTCCGAAGAAAAAGGATGTGCTCCCAACCCTTTTTATGAACTCTTGGACAATTGGAAGGGTGCCTTCAAGCATTGACAAGCTAGAGAGAGACCCTATGAAATTGCGTAGACTTATCCAATCATATTTGCATCCTAAATGGACTCTGGTGGCATTTGGAATTACGACATCCATTCCCGAGATACTGGCAAGTGGATTTGAAGGGCAACAAATTTTTGTCTTCGATCAATCTCAAGCCCAAACAACATTTTTGTACAATACCCTACTACAAGAATTCAAGGGCTTCATCAGACAATCACCACCACAAAATTTGGAAGACGCAGCAGGACCTTCAATAGTACATGTAGAGGATAACGAAGATGAAATTGAAGAGGGCGATGAAAGAGATTCTGATAAAGAATCTGAAGAAAAAAGGTTCATTACAACCGATGAAGATGATAGTGATGATCATGTTTCCGATGATTCTGACACACAGTCAGATTCTTTGGAGCCATTGGAGAGAAGACGGAAGACGGTTGCACAATCGGCAATAGTAGATGATAATACCCAACCAAGAACAACGAACGCATCAAGGATGAGGATGGCGGGTGGTAATGATGGAGGGGCAGAAGGAACTCCGAGACCACTTGATGCGGTACCTAGAAGTCAGTTGGCAGAGGGGGAGGGCATTATTGGAGAAGCTGTTGGTAATAGTCCAATTCATAGAGCACCTCAACAACCGCTTACAAGGGATTTACCGCTTTCAGCAGAGACAACGTCCTTAGAGGCACCTTTTGAATGGGCAAAAACCAAGCACACAATGATCCCAGGGAATGAGGGTTTCTACTTCAATCGAGAGGGGGTGAGGTTTCGCCGCGTAGGTGAAGAAGGCAACCATACGTTTGTGGAGGCATCGTCTATTTTGGAGGAAAATTCAGGGTTGGAACGAGTGCCATCTGGAGTGATAGATGGTGGCGGAAGGGGCAATGGATTATGCGGACCCCTCGATTGCATGGGACATGCGGCCACATGAAGGGCGAGGAGTTACACCTGTCATCAGGGAGGAGCAACCGCAGTCAGAAAGTGTCGAATTCATAGCGGAAGCTCCTCCAAATTTGCATTGATAGGTTTTTATATAATATGTATTCGGATGGTGTGATATATATATTTGATTTGTGACCAGAAAGCATGTAATGTTTTATTTGGAGTAAAGTAATGAAAGCTTTCTTTCGTCATGAATGTATTTGAGTTTTAAATTGCAATAATTGCATGTTCTAATATGAATGATTCTTACCAAAATGTTGATAAAATTTCATGAGTGTTTTAAAAATTCTTGTATAAAATTTTTGCTTGTTGCAATGACATTTATTAAGTGTACATTGTCATGAAGAAGATAGGGTATCTACATTGATTGTGGTTTGGTATACCAATTTGCATTGCATTTCTTGGGTGCAAGATTAACGAATTCGGTGTTTATTTTGTTTACATGATATATTTGCTTACACAGTTGTGTTTTTTTTTTTTTTTAAAGCTTTCATGTAGCATAAGCTCAAATAATGTATCCCTTCTGTTAATATGTACAGGTCATTATCTTTTCTATGGTCGGCTTGTATGAGGATCATATCATTCAAGCTATGGTATACTTTTTGGAATGGTATGTATGTGCTTGTAGAAGCCCTTCCCATACTAAGAGAAGCCTGCAAACCATGGAGGATTTGATGACAAGGTAATTGACAAACCCGTTCTCCAGTCGAGGTTTATTTAAATGACTATATAACTTGTAAGTTATGGTGTTTGACAATTTGGTTTGTATTTTACTATATAAGTTAATGCAGTAGATCTTATGCAACTTTTTGTTTGCACATTTGTTCAAAGCAGTAATTGCCTTCAAGACGGCTTTGATGGAATGGCAGAAATCAAGTTTTATTACAATCAAGATTCATGCCATGTCACATTTTGCTTCATCAATCCGAAGATCAGGGTTGCCTTAGGAATACTCTACTAAGATGTTTGAGCAGATGTGCATTGTTCTTATGAAGAGAGCATACAGGGCAAGTAACAAAAGAATGCGCAGATCATCAAACACAACCGCAGACTTGAAGCTCTAAGAATTGCTAAGTGAGAAGTTGAATGTGTGGAAAATTCAAAAGTTGACAAGAAAACAACTCTTCATATGGTAATTTATGCAAAGTCCTGTACTTTTGGTTTTTGAGAATAATCTAATTCAATCCAATTTGATTGTCTCCAAGTGTGAGGTCATTTTCTATAGTTGTGAACGAAGTGTGCCATGTTTTGATCAATTTCAACTTATATATTTGCTGCAATCCAATGTTGAGTTGTATTGACTACTCCCATGTTTGCAATGCGACTTTCATTCCAGACAGTAGAGATGAGCATGAATATTATTGGTGGAGTAGCCTTCAACATCCACAGAGCATGGCTACAAAGGGACATTATTTCCTTATATTGCACACCAAGTTCGAGCATTGATGAAACATGTACGAGAGGTTATTTTGTAGCGGTTGTGCCTGCACTGTGTATTCATGCTCATCTCTACTGTCTCACCAAATTCCGTAGATTTTGAAAGTTGTACAAGTAATTCCACATTTTGGAGACCGACTCTGTGACGTTGACCGGTATTTTGTTAGTAAATGGAAGTTTTAGAATCTTCGTTTTGATTTGATCCACAATTGTCATTGGGCATTTACTAATTCAAGCTTGGAAATATTGATGCATGTCCCAACATGATGTTTGAGTATTGTTCAAAGCTACCAAAAAAATTATAAATTATACATAACTCCAATAATACCACAATACCATTATGCTCTTTAACTCAAGTTTATTCAAAGGATAGATTTTTATTGATCCAATGGTTGGGAAATATTGATGCATGCTCCAACACAACGTTGTTTCAAAGTAGATTCCAATTTACAAAAAACAACATTCTATACGACTACAATAATACCATGATATTAGTATGTTATTGAACTCAACTTGATATAAAATTGGACTGACATTGATTCAACATCCTATCAACTCTGACCATCAACATATTTTAATGATATAAGTTGTTACAACATTATGAAACGTTGAGAATAACGAAACAATTTTATCATTTCATCAATAAATCAATCTATATGTGACAAAACCACTTTCACATTGTATCAATAATTGTTCCACACATTACCATATCAATAATTGAACATGACCATTGAATCAATAACCCAGTACTACCTAAGAATCAACATTTCCCCAATGTACATGGGTATGTTTTCATCAACATTGAATAAACAACCATGTCAGAACAATATTGAATCAATATTGTTTGCGGAGGGTCCTTTTTTGAGATGATGATCTGTGACTTAATCAATACCGATTCTGTATATGACCTGTATAGCCCCTACTATGCAATTTCGTGATGTACCCGATTGCATTTCATTTAAAGTTTTGATATTTGGAAGAAGAACAAAATTCTGCACAGTTATATAAGTTATCTAGTATAATAAATCTAGTGGTTTATTTATTGAAATTGGTATAATATATCTAAATCTTCAACCACATTATTCTATTTTATTCCTCACGGAGATGCTATTTTGAGATCTACAACCAAATGAGAGTTACAATTCCCAAACACTGTACTTTGTGACTACATTTTTGTATCAGTGTAGTGTGCTTTGACTCGTAAACTGTTTATATCATTCATGTTCATGGGAATTCATTTCCATATTCATAAAGCATTATTATACTCTTTGCATTAACGTAATTCTAGTTTATTGATTATGTAGTATAATTCTTGCTTCAAGTTTGTCTTGGATATAGTGTCAAATCGTTTCTATTAAATTTTCCTTATATTGTAATATAATTTTTCCTTATAGCAAATTTTGGTATTCCTAAGTTAGAATCATTAGAGTTTATGTAATTTGTGGATTTTCCATTGGGTACTATCGTAATTTTTGAACTTATTTAAGCTCCAGTTATTTACTCTAAGTTTCTTAGGGGTTTTCTTGGCCAATTATATTAGTCTAGTATTTTGCCTTTTGTTAATTTTTTGCATTTTTCCTACTCTCTAGAATCAGTGAGTTAGTTACAAAAATTGCTTGGAGGAGACCTCTAGGAGTAAAGAGAAGTAATTAGTTTTTCTCTTCTGCTAGTGAGATGGGTAAGAAAGACGAGGATGGATGAAATTCAAGGATGAATTTTGTTTTGGCAAAACGGATGAAGATTTTCTTGTGAAATTCATCTATAACAATGGTTACTGTAATTTTTGTGTGAGTGTGTGTGTGTTTGGAAGTTAGTGAGTCTTTCGGATAATGGAAGTTTTGAATCTAGAATGAGATCTGTGATTGACCTTTTTTGAACCTTATGAGTGACCCTAGATTTGTGCAAGAAGATTAAGGGCTACTAATATCTTTTAGAATATTTTACTTTTGCATACCTCTACTTATTGTAAGCCTTATGAGAGATTTTAGATCTGAAACTATTTTAAGATGAATAGGAGAATGGTAAGTTACTATATTGTGTTATTAATTTTGAAGAAAGGTTGTGTTTTCAATTTTGTTTGAAGGCGTAATAATTTATGAAAGTTAATTTCCTGATCTAAGTGGTGAAAAAGTTTAAAACTTTTTACAGAACTTGTCATAAAAGTATCCATGTGATATATGGGCAATAGACTCTTACATCATATTGTGAACAATATGACAAATCATTCATCATTGATTTGCTCATTTAGGGGGAAAGATAGAAGCTTCCTAAGTGGGCTTTGGGGGAAGATGAAGTTTCCTTAAAGGGCTTTGAGAGTTAAACAATGAGCGATGGACCACAATAGCAAGCTTCCTTCTAATATTACTTCACAATTGAATCACAGAAGTTGTACCATTGAAGAGCTACACAAGTGAAATATCTGGCATACGGTATCGTAATTCATACACTACACTGACACAAAGTTCCATCATTAGAGCTCCCTCCGTTCTCCGTCAGAAGGAGCTTCTTATCGTAGTGTTGGCATCAGCTATGGCGAAGATGATGAAGCACGGCCGTCGTCGCTGATCATCGTCTCGAACAGCCCCCACTCCTTCCCCTTCCGCGGTCTTCGCCGTTACCTCATTTGAAAGAAGTGATTCAGCAGGCCCTTGTTACCGTTGCCGCACTTGTGCCTCTGGTTAAATCTCGCCAAGAAAGACGACTGTAGGGCAAGATGTCCAACGGGTACTACAACCTCGGCAACGAGATTGTCACGGGATCTGTGCCGGTATGTTCGTGCTTCATCGTTTTTGCAGATCTGGTTGCCGGTAGGGTAGAGGTTTCTACATTTGGCAACGTTGCAGTTCTGAGGGGAGAATGATACATGGTCAGGTTAGAAAAATGATTTGAGCTCAAATCTGAAGTTAGTATGTGTTTGGTTGAACTCAGGAAGCGTCAGGGTTTGGATTTGTGCGTTAGACACGATTTTGTCGGTCTAGGTTTGTAGATAACTATCTGTTATATGCATTCATAAAGGCCTCAAACATGTGTCGTTTCTTTACTCTCTTGTTTCCAAACTGCACTTGTCGGTCAGCAATAATTTATCCACTTCAATGCTGGTTTCCCAGAGATTCGTCAACACCCGTATACTCATGAGGCTATCTTCTCACTACGAGATTCTTAAATTCAGTTGTTTACAGATATCGAAGTTCCTCGTAAATTGATATTTCATGCTATACAATCCTCCATTTTGCAGGTGGCTGCAAGTTCGGATCGAGTGTTGCAGTTTCAAGGTACAGATTTTAATGACACGGTACCTGTTTCCTAAATTTGAGTTACAGATCTGTGAAATTGAAGTCGAACCTTTTCTTAAGCAGCTAAATCGGTGAATCATTTAGAAGATGTTTGATAAATATATCTCGTGCGTTTGCAGAATCTAATTTACAGACCTTTCCGCCGAATGATACTCGAGGCAAACTCGTCGGATCATTTCAGCCTCCTCGGGATGCTGATGGTAGGAAGTGCCGAACTCTTTGCAACCGTAAAAACCAATTCGTTACTTTTTCTGCTTTTCTCATCGTATGGGACGTGTTTATGAGTCGGTTACCTTAGGTGCGCTATTAGTTGAGGTGAGTCAGTGTTAGAGATGGTTGGCTGGAAGAAGCTAAGGACATGCTGTAAGAAGAAATCAATAGTAAAATGAATTCTCGTCAATAAGTCCAGGGTTCCGAGTCTTGTGACGCCTGCAATGGGTGAGTGCTCAGGCATTACATGGACCTGTCATAAGTCAATTAAGAAAGTTCCGTATGACTACAAATAGTAATCATAACATGGCTCGTGAATCTTGTGTCGAGTAGGCTGTCTACTATGAATCCGAAGTGCTTATCTATTGTTGCCTTCAGTGTCCTTATTAAGCATGTGTGTCGCTGATGTTGTTGAATCGTAATGTGTCTTAGTCTACGTTTAGAGCATTTTCTTGGAATGTTGTTGAACCCTCTCACAATTGTTTATCTCTGGTCATGTGTATTGTCGTGAATCTCTTATGTCAGTGACATCTATTAATCGGAGGTTCTTCCATTCTCATCGTGTCACCTACAGTCCTTTACTTTGTGTTGCGGCATGCTGAGGGAATATCAAGTGCCTCTCATTGCAGATTTACCACTGTACTCTTTCTCCTCACAAGTCATGTTTACGAGCAGATTCTTTTTCCAAGCCTGGCGCTGGAAGTGGAGGAGGTATTGGTGAACCTTCAGCGGCCTCAGGATGGCAGAGCTACTTTAGCGTTGTTTCTTATCGACCCTACTTCAATATAGACACCACTGATGTCCTAGAGCGCGTTAAGGATTCTCTGTTTCCCTTCAAGGGCGACTTCGTTGAGAAAACCAGTCATAATCCTGACATGTAAGCTTTTCTTCATCCTCCTTGACTTTCTTGGAACTTGATGAATTCCTGGTTTCCTTTGGCGCCGCGCATGATCATTTGAGATATCTTTCAGGTATGGACCGTTTTGGATATGCTCAACGCTGGTGTTCGTAACTGCGGCATTGGGGAACTTTGCGGCATACCTATCCACCAACGCCGCATCCTGGCATTACGATGTGAACAAGGTGTCATGGGCAGCCTTCATGTTCTATGGCTACGTTGCGGTGGTACCACTGGGTCTCTATTTTCTTCTCAAGTACTTGGGTGTTATTTCAGGCCTTATACAGCTCTGGTGCCTCTATGGTTACTCGCTTTTCATCTTCATTCCTGCCTCGGTGAGCTTTCTAAGTCAAATCATACATTTTTTTGTATTTTCGTGTGCTTAATATTTCCCCATATGTTCAGAGTTGAACTTAGAGGGCGTGGCGGAGCTAAAAAAGTGGTTGTTTCTTGTGTATTGTCAGTTTCTCTGTGTAGTTCCATGGGATGTTATAAGGTGGGCAGTGGTGGGCGTAGCAGCAGTCATATCAGCTGGTTTCCTGGCTATCAACATCAGGACGCACATCAAGACAGCAAGTGAACGGTGGTTCTTGATCGTCACATGTTCAGCAATATTGCAACTCGGCTTAGCTTTGGTGCTGAAATTATATTTTTTCACTTACTTCTATCATGATAGTTTAGTTCATATTTAACTTACCTATATTCTACACCTACTGGATCGAGGAAGGCATTATCATCGAGGAGGATTTAGGTCATTATTGCATTGTGAGCACGGTGTATTTGAACGTCGATGGATCTACTACTTGTTGATTGTCTCCCGTCTCCTTTTCAATACTGGATGAGTTGAACTCGGTCTAAGAAGCTACGGTCATGTTGAATTTGTCGTTAATTATTACTGCCTAGTTGTCAGAGTTCAATAAATTTCTCCTGTGTATACATGTCTTGTTTTCAGAAATTTTTCTAACTTTTTCTAAGAAACTTTTATTTAAACTTTTTAAATTTTGTATTTATTTCTGTAATAGGAGATGCATAATGAGAAGTAAAATCTAAGAATTCTGAATGTGAAGTTTTTGAAACATGTACCGACTATAAAAAATTATGAAGTTCTGAAGCTGGAAATACAAATTATTGTGACCATTTCCAACTATTGAATCGTTAGAGGTATGTTCAAAAAAGCTTGTTAAAGCAATTCACATTCACTTAGATTGGTTCTGAACGGCCTCAACTAGGTGGGAGATAATAACGTGAAAAGTTGGGAAAGTAGTTTCTTTTTGTGAAAAGGGGAAGCATTGTTTTGAGGGTAAATAAAACTATTTTTAGATGTAAATGTGAAATGAACATTCTTCAAGTTCTATGCAATTTTTATCCTTTAACCCTTGAAGGTCCTGGGCGGCCACTCTGGCCAATACAACAGTATTCTTTGTATTTCAATATGACGCCTTAAATTTCAGAACCGGACATGCAAAGAATGAGAGGAGGCCTAATCAATACAATTCCAATGGTATATCATATGTACCTAGGAGATGCATGAAGCATTTTTTATCGCTTTATGTACAAATTCTAGAATATGAGGGTATTTATACAAGTATGCACAGCCCCTTAGGGTCGCCCCCTGCTTGCATGGAGTAGCCGTTGTTCGCGTCATGGTGGGAGTTTGCTTGCGTGGAGTGGCTGTTGTTTGTGTCATAGCGGGAGTTCACAATCCGTGAAGTGGCTCCTAGGTCAAAGGGAGGAGGCTCTCCTCGTTGTGAAGAGAAGCTGTGCGGACTTCCCCATCTCTCATTGGAGTAGTAAGGTGTCGTGCAGCCGTAGCATGATCATGTTGCGAAATTGTGAAAGGTTGTCTGTCAAGCTGTGGCAGCGTTTGTTTTGGGGCACATGTGTCTCTCTTTTCCGTGCTCTTTGGAGAGAGAAATTTGTATCATTCGACGAAGTGGGATTAGCGAGAGAGGATTATTTCTCATTGCAGTGAGTGTTCGAGGCGACAACAATATGGAGCCTTTCGTAGATGGCCGTGTAGTTCCGCCGCCACCGACCAACTTACAAAGAGAGGGAGTGATTTTGTTTGACTGGGCTAGAGCAAGAGGTGCAAGTTTGCAACAGGCAAAGCGCATTGTGGGCTTGCTGAATACTAGGTGGATGTGTGGGTTGGCATTGCCGCCACGAACATATAGGCGCCCGGGAATTACACATTGGCATTGGCACCGATTCTTATTCAGGAGGCATTGTCAACATATTTTGCGTTGAAAAGAGCGCCTTAAGGAGGACGATCCACGAGGTTTTGGGAGTGAGGTGAATTCTATCATACGGAATACCTTGTTTCCAAATCTTGACAAGGGACAAGGTGCGGATGAAGGCCCTTGCGTGAGAGAAGGCGAAAGAACGCCTTCTACCATCCAGCCCGGAGATGCCGCGGCGACTTCGCATGAGGACGACAACGCCAATTACAACCCCAACACTACCTGTAGTAGCAACACCAAACGTGCTTGTGGAGGATCAAGTAGCTGTGATGGAAGAAGCGCCCTCGCGTTTGAGCTTGGAGGAACAACTGCCACAACCCCAACTACCAGCTTACAGATGGGAGAGGATGTCGCCAATTGGGGGTCCAGATTCGGACATGTATGTGCTACAGTGGGGGAGCGAGGGGACGTCACCTTTGACCAAGGGTCCACCAAATCTAGTGAAGAATCTTCCAGAAGTGCGTGGAGGGAAAAGTGCACCACATGTGCGGACAAGCTGAAGGAGACTGGTACTAGAGACATCTCTTCCGAGCATCAATAAACAAGCCAATTCCACTAGGCGTGGTAGAGGCCGCAAGTGCTGGAGGGGGGGACGCAGCCAAGGTCGAGCTTCAGGGTCTGTGAATAACCCTGCCTCATTTTTAGAGGTTTCAGATTGGGAGCGACCCACAATTTTGCCAGATGAACGTAGTCCAATTTTGTTACGACCGCGACGTGTTGGTTGCGAGAGTAGAATTTGTGGTGTAGCCGTTGAAGATATCACAGCTGCTGGTAACCATGTGTTAAGTGCCGACGGTGTAGACTTGGAAGCAGGATACATCACTCCTCCGTGGAGATCCACTTCGGGATGTGAATCCCCGCCCGTGGCAAATCTAGAGAGATCACATGTCTCCCAATTTGCTGATCTAATGCCTGTCTACGTGTATGTTCCGCTAGACACTCTTGGAATTGATGCCACGCTTTGGGGTGGCTTGCAGCCTTTCAGAGGAGAAGTAGTTTCACGATATTATCAAGACGTTACTGACACGCCAATGTTTCGTGTTGATTTTGGGGGCGGGAGTGGATGCAGTGAGGTCCAGGTCTGCGACACCGGGCTCGATGGACCACACACATTTGAGACCACACAACAAGCGTTCCCTTTTGTCGAAGTAGGCACGAGTGCTCAATGTACGAGGGACATTGAAGGGCCACAGAAAGAGACAACACCAGCTCGACTAAGTCCTGTTTCAACTTATTGCGCAGTTTCACCAGGATATAAATCGGCATTGGATTCTAATTGGCAGGGAGATACCAACGACTTCGAGTGTTTGGATTCACCAGCTTCATCAAATTCCTTTGTTGAGGATCCATTGGAGGAGTTGGGCATCTACGATGAGACGGAGGATCGAAGTAACTGGAGCTTTGAGCAATTATATGCCGACTCGCAATGGCAAGAGAGAAACATGATGTTGCGCAATAATACTAGCGTCTTCTCCGGTCCTAACCCAGGTCCTCGCGTCGCACCTGTCGCTTCCTCACAAGAGTACTTCCGTCGTTTTTGGAGTGATGCGGATCTAAAATGCATTATTACTGAAACAAACAGGTATGCATCAAAGCCAAACCTCGTGCAATTTTCAAGTACTAAGGGCCACGTAAATGCTCCATTTTTTTCCTCTTGATTTTTCCTAGCTTCGATGGCAACGTGCTGAGTGATGCCTATTCTTTGCCACTCCAGATATGCTAGGCAAGCTTCCACAGAATACTCTCGATTGACCAACGGCAGAGCAGGTTGGACACCTATTACAAAAGAGGAGTTACTTGGCTTGTTCGGCGTCTTGATATTGATGGGCTTGAAAGAGGTTCCAACTGTGCGGCACTACTGGCACGCTTCTGCATTTTACCGGTGTCCTATTATCTCTGAGGCCATGACAAGGCAACGGTTCGAGGCAATTACAAGGTGTATCCACTTGGTGGACAATACAAACTTGGCGTCTAACCATAGCGACCTATCATATAACCGCATAGCCAAGGTGAGTATCTTTGTTACAATTACCAAAATCGAAGTGTTTTGCACTAGTAGAGAACTAGGTCTAAACAACATGTTGAAACAACATTTGCCAAAAATGTTGTTTCAACCGCCCTCAAAATTGAATGTTGTTTCAACTACTAGTGCCAAACAACACTTGAAGAGTTGAAACAAGGTTCTCTTCATTATGTTGTTTCAACAATGTTGTTTCAACCATCCATTGGGGTGGTTCAAACAACATCTACATGTTGTTTGAAATGTTGTTTCAACCACCCTTCTCCACTTGTGTTGGTTCATGCATGGTTTTGATGTACTTGACGTGATTCCATGTGCGATGGTTGATAGAGTCTTTTGTGGCATGCTCGCAATCACTATACCACAACGAGAGGGAGTGCACGGTTGACGAAATCATGATTCTATATAAAGGTCGATTTTGTGGTATAAGGCAATACATGAAAGCAAAACAGGTGAAGTTTGGAATCAAATGTTGGGCTTGGCATCCGCATAATCCATGTATGTGATTACTCTTGCTTGATGTCGATTCATGATGTTTGGAAGCTTGATTGCTATGGCAAATTTGATTGCCATGCATGGTGTGTTCTTCTAAAGTTCTATAGACTTGTATCATACGTGTTGTGATGTTGCATAGGTATACATCAAATATTATAGTCTATCTGGGAGCTGCTGATACTCGAACAGAAGGCGACAATGTATCTGAGGATGCTGTACTCACATCCGTTCGTGGACTTGAAGGCCGTGGCCATGTAATTATAACAGATAATTACTTTACCTCACCACATCTCTTCATGGAGCTGAAGGCCAGAGGCATGTGGGCAACCGGCACAGTTCGTTAGAACAGAAAAGGCTTTTCGGCCTCACTGAGTGGTTTTCCACCGAATCAGTTGCCCGAGCGTGGATCGTTGATCGTGAGAATGCACCGTGATCGTGACCTCTGTGCAATATGTTGGATCGACTCAAAGACAGTCTTCCATTTGACGTACACCTGCAATCTCATTGACGAGAATGCGTATGTGGGTAGGTGGGTGCGACGTAAACGTGAAGAGTTCCCTACAAGCCCAATATTACTGTAGTATCAAAGGAGCATGAGGGATGTAGACTTGGTTGATCAAAAGCGCCAAGAGTACAGCGTCCAACTTCTATCTCACAGGTGGTGGCACAGATTGTTTCTCTTTATTCTGGACTCATCACTTATGAATAGTTATGTGCTTTGCGCTGAGGACCAACGCGCCATTGGTATCCCGCTTCACTCTTGAGCCCTATGGCACTACGAGTTGGCGATGTCTCTTGTGCAGCCCATCCTTCGATCGAACAGTGTTAGGGGACGCCACGAGAATCTAGCTCCGCCCGGGTTTCACCGTAGTGAGGGCCACCCAACAGCCCGTCGACCTTGCTGTGTTTGTAGGGTCCGAACTAGGCGACTCTCCTGCTACTTTACAAGTCCTCGTATAAGATGGCTGCGACGGGAGTTGGCCATGCAAGTGGTACCCTAGGCTTGGCTTCAACGTGCCAACCAAGTGTCAAAACTATCCCCCTCTCGCTGGCGAAGTGAGCCCAGTGAGCGTGAGAGATTAGGCGCTTGAGCTAAATTGAACAACTCCTGGGCTCTTAAAGAACGCAGTATGATAGATGCACGTTGCAAATGAGAAGTAGGTGTCACGAGTGAACTTGGCTGAGACAACAACATTCCTCTTGCCAAGCGTTGACGTGGTAAACCGCCTTTGGAATGAGTTGTTCTCGTCTTCAAATTGTTTTGGCTGGTAACGACAGAACAATGAGAGTTGGTACGCCATGCGCATTTACCAATGAAGGTGCTACCGCCAAATTTGGAGAAGGGGGGGATATATCTTGAATGGAACTCCATATTACGACTCGGACAATGTGGGCACTAATACATTCCACTAACCCTCTGATCCGTGGGCGGCAGTAATCGCCTTTGGAGGTATCATAACCGGGATTTCTGAAGAGTATAAGCGGTCTTTAGGCTCGCAGAGAATGAATCCTTCTTCAGTGATGACAAGTGCACACCCTGATAAAACATACTATTGATATCGATGATGACATTCACCCAATGACGTGCAGGGTTGACTTGTGCGACAAACTCGACATGACGTCGAACACGACATGCCAGACAGACAAGAGACCCTTTGTTTGAGAATTTACCATATTTTCTAGGATATACTTAGAATATTCTAGAACATGCCTACAAATTCTTGGATATTCGAGCATATTCCATCCAAATTGTCTAATGTACTAGACACCGATGAACACGACAAACACGACAACTCAACAGACATTGTCAAAAATGTGTCGAAGAAGACAACCCTGTTGATGTGGCGTCGTCTGCTTGACCACAACGACTAGCCAAGGAACACACCTGTACTGGATCAATGATTCTACGTGGCAATCAAAGAACAGTAAAATGAGGATACCCGATGGAACGTTGAGACAATGGGATCCGTGCAAATCCTCAAGGAGGGCATGCATTGCAACCACGGCACTGGTAGCAATTCCTCACGATTCGTGGGTGATCTCAAGGCTAATGGGCGAAGTACATGATTTACAACAGTGAGCTAACAAATAAATGTAAGAATCAAACAACAAAAGAAGCAGAAGAATTGTGTACAAATATTATACAACAAAATCATTACAGTCTGTACAGGAGGGTATCCGTCAAGCTAAACGTAAACCGCTAAACCATTTCTAATATGGTACACAATATATTACACTAGACGTGCCACGATGGATGTTGACTACTAAGGATATATATAAAGAATCATAAACATGCAAACAATTGTCCATCTCCTGCAAGAGAGAATAAACAAATAAGCAAACAAAAGTACTCGGTTTGAAGGATTTCGGCCAAAAGTCGAAAACATTTATACAAGATAACAGAAGAAAATGAAGTAAAGTGAAGAGCTTACAAAGTCTTCTTATTGCGTTCGTTGTAGTTCCTCTTAAGGACTCTCGGTGTAGTCCAGGGTGTTGTCCTTCGTGTTTTCATCAAAATCTCCAACTAGAGATCTCAAACACTCCTCGACCACAGTCTCAAGAGGCGCAGGTGTGCTAGTGTCCCACGTCAAAACTATTGCCTCAACAAACTTAGGCTCAACAACTTGCGCATATTCATTGTAGTGTCAGAACTATCCACGCTGCGGAGATGCAGGAGGAAGGTGTCATCCTGGAACAGCTTCAGCCTAGTATCAAAATTTGGAATAGAGTATAGGGTGCTCAATGCCACGTACAAAGTTGTGCCTAGATGTGCCATGTTAACGACAATCAGGATACGAGGTAGGGACAGAAAAGAATTAAGATTATCCCCATGCCGAGGATAATCTTCACCATTAGATACTCCTGTCTCAGCAGCTACATTTGAATCCGCGATTCGACTGCAGGAAAAGACCTATCCAATGGACGTGAACCATTACCTCTTACACAACTATTACCTCTTACACAGCTGCTACAGCCGCATTCAGAAGAGGCGAGGCAAAATTCCTACTTTGAGGTTCATTCCTATTGTAGAGATGATCTAGTGCCGCCTCAAATGTTGGAGTTGTGGTTCTCTCGACCTCCACGACCGCATTTAGAATGAAAGAAGGTTGGGGCGCCGAATTAATTCCGCCATGGGGATAGTGCCTTGACGAAGGAGGAAAGCAACGCGCAACCCGCTTTGCATCGGCGCTCGAGACGGAAGAGGAAGGCGTCGCCGGTGTATCCTTAGTCCGACAATAATGACTGGCCGGCTTAAACAAGACGGAGTTAACCGCTGACAAAGATGGCTTGGAGATGGTGGACACCATGGCCGTGATATTGTCAGGCAGTAGAAGACAAGATTTCTTTAGATAGGCTGCAAAAGCATGGAAATATACGATATCCTTCTTGGCTTCCATGATCTCCAGCTCCTTGGCATGCCTTTCCCTATATGGCCCCCTCAAAAGTTGTTCAGTCTTAATCGGAGCCGTTTTCGCAGTAATTACCAAGTTTGGGGGGTTGTTACCAGAATTTGCATAGGCAGCATCCACCTTCTCAATTTGAATTCTTGGAGGCGCCTAATGACTTCAAGGTCTTGTTGTCCTGGTTGTTGCTAGATGGTTTGATGTACACCTCGTCTTCTTTAGGCCCACGTAACATACCGTAACCTTTGTTTCACTCTGTGGAGTATCGGGTTTGTTGACAACTAAAATTGAGAAGTTCTTCGCAAAGAAAGAACTATTGAGAGGGATTGCCGGGTTCTTGATATCAATATCGAGTTCTAGGTGGCGCTTGATCCTCATCCGTTTCTGGCTTGCGTGAGAAGTATCGAGTCATGACCTGACGGCACCTACTGGAGTAGGTTCGATGAACCTGGCAGCACCTGTCGGTTGCAGGAGCTGATGGGGCAGGTACGGTGGGAATCTGAACGGCAATATTAGCCTCGACACTAGCCATGGGAGGGTGGCGGCCGTCAGAATTGTTAGTCTAGCTAAACTTGTTAGACTGGACATATTCGTCGTCTACTTCGGAGTCATTGTCTAAAGACTTTGATGGAGTCGGCTCACAAGGCAACGACGACAAGTCATCGTGAAGATCATTGTCGTTCTGGTCGTCGTGCTCCTAGCCTTTGCGTGCAAGTTTGTGCCCCTTTCCATCGACCTTGCGATCCTCCCCATTTGCCTCATCTTACCGATCAAGCACAACATCTAAGACTGTATCCGTCGTCCTAGACTCCAAAACAACACAAACTAGGTCAATCCGAGTTGTATGCCTTATTGCCGTTATATGGAGCGAGCAATTGTTGGCCTCAGAGGTAGACGTCATCACCAAGCTGACGGCAGGGGCCTCTCTTGACGTCTCACCACACTCCTTATATATGGCGCACTGTCGATGAACGAAGTCGTGCCAGTCCAACCTCTTCCTGTTCATCGCCACACTTATGTATTGGTTTTCGTAATGTTGGTCAACCAATCCAATGTTGAGTGAGCGTGAATTTGCATCGTAGAACATCAAATATTAAACAAACTCTATCAACAAGAAGTTATCATCGGACGAGAGATAACACAACCAAAACAATACTAAATCAGATATAGTTCGAACAACACCCAAACATGCATAAACAACAATGAGTAGCATCTATCCATGGGCCGGAGATAATCGCACAGCCATGCCGATGTAGTTGCATAGATAAAAACTCACCATAGATGCGACCATGAATTTAAAACTCCTAAAAATTCCCATTGTAGAACCTTCCGCGTAACAGTATTGTCGGATAGCTCGATGTAGAGTTCCATCCGCTGTTTTGACTCGTTTGACATCTATTTGGCCTCGTTGTAGAGGCCAGTTTTGTTGTAGAACGGTACGTCAACGGCCCTGCATTTCGGCAGCTCAGTGGCATCAAAACCCTCAGCTTCACGTCCTCTTTCTTGAAGAAGAAGAGGAGGTGCACTTAATTAGCGAGCTTCTCCGACGGGGGGACATTGAACAGGTGCTTGGCTTTTGCAACCCTGTAAAATGATGTGTCCATATAGTAGTACGAGAAATGTCCATGCACGACCACCTTCAGCTTCTCCTGCTAACCTAGACCCCAGGAGCTGTGTAGCTCGGGTTCGAAAGATACTTTACTTTCTTCATAAGCTTTGCCAGCATCATCTTTGCCCTCTCCTCGGTCTTGTACATGACGAAATGTGTGTCTTGTAGACACCTAGTGTTACAGTGGCACCCCTTAAGATTTTTGTCCATTGCGGGCCCGAGTGCTTATCTATGATATGCATGATCCTTACGACGAAATCAGCCCTGGGAAGTTAGAAAGCGGTCTTCAACTTCTAGATGTTCCGGAAGAATGGGAGCATAAATGGAAACCTCTCGCTCATCTCCTTCGCTGTCTCGCACTTTCCATTACTTTGCAAGCGGGTGGAAAAGTACATCTTGTAAGGGTTACCGAATAGCATGTTCCATGAGGCTGTCAAGAATCCCTTAAAAGTCTTCCATAGCTGCCATTTCGTCATGTCCACAATGGTGGAATTGGAAACGTAAAAGGGAAGGTCCAATTTGAGACTCTTGAACTCCTGCCAAGCAAATCTTTTCGACTATCTGCAAACGCAATAGTCAATAATACTACTTTGAGAGAGGTGGTAGTGTCCGGTTTTGTACATTGAGAGCCTTGGGTATTTGAAGGCCTTATTCGCTAAATTGAGACAAAATGCACATATTGAGACTATTAAATAGTTGTTGAGCCCAACAATGACTTTGACGGTAATTGAACATGAATTACCAATACATAGTTGTGAAGAAGTTGTCTTGAGGTAAATTTGGAAAACATGGAATACATGTACCATTCATATAAGAAGATGTGGGTAAAATATTAGTACATAACACCTCAATTAAAGGCAGTCGTGAGCTATGATGAACGAGAGTCTTAATAAAGACTACAAGATCATGAATGTCAAAATTAACTTCTTTTAAGTTTCTTTGGGGTGGACGCCCGGACGTTTGTTCCAGGACGTCCACACAGTAAATGGACGAACATCCGAGGGGTAAAGTGTAATTACTATGACGGTAGTAAAATTTGTAACCGTTAGATCGTCTTGGAGCTTGCTTCTTACGCGCTCAAATCTGATCTACTGAAGAGCGACCGAGAAGAATCGAGCCGTCCGGCCTCCGGACAAGCCGACCAAAGTGTTGCGGTGACCGTTAGATTGGATAGGGCGGCCCACGACCGTCAAAGTGATCAGAGCCGACCTATCGCACGATGGCCGTCGGAACGGTCGCGGCAAACCGATCGGCGTCAACCGTCAGATCTAGGGCGGGACGGTCGGCCAACCAACAGCGGCCTATATAAGGCCGACCGGTCCTCATTCCTCCGCACTTCTTTCCTCCCTTCTCAGTACGCGAGGTTGCGGAGTGGCTGTTGGCTGGCAAGTTCTCTGAATTTTCTATCCACTAGCTCCTCATCCACAAGAGGAGAGAAGTCTTTTATTCTGTAAGGGGGAGATTTTGCTTTTTCAAAAAGTTTTGCTAAAATCTTGCATCACTTTGTGACTTGGAGTACTGAAAGTCTAATTTCCACTTAACTTGGAAATTAAGCTCCCGTGAATACTTACACAAGACTCATGACATAATATAAGTTTGTTTAATTATCCTCTTAATGGTGTAGCAATTTATTTATGAAAGTAATATGGAGGTTTTGTTGTTTCTTCTTAAGATGCAATTTGCAAATACAAGGTTGTGGAATGTTGAAAGATATTGCTTGGAATAATAGGTCATCAAGTACGCACGTGGAAATCAACTCAATCAAGATGCCAAAGCAGAAGAAGCATGGGGTTGAGGAGTTTTTCAAACAGCCGGCTCTTGAGATACCATCAAAGAAGTGTAAGATGTTTTTCCATGAGATCATTGTATAATTTTATGAGACCAACAAACTTTCAACATCGGTCAGCAAATATGTGAGATATAAGCACGGGGCCCCCTTACAATTCAAACTTGACATGTTGGAGCTCATGATGCAAGTGCTCCAAGCTCCGATGTGGTCATATAAGACTGATAAGCGTGGATTTTTGCCATGGTTGGAAGATAGTGCGCATGATGCACTATAGAACCTGGTCCTCATATTGAAGAAGTATTAGAAAATGCATCGACCAGATGATGCAGATTTAGTGGATGTGGTATTGAGGGCGGAGTGTTTTGAAAGTCGATGAGGCCGCTTGCCAATGATAAAAATAGGCGCAGCTCCATAGGATGGTGGAACTCCGAAGATGGAAGACTACCGGAGAGCACACACCTGAATAATTTGATAGTACTTCGTGAGATGGCCTGTATTATCGAAAATGAGAAGAAGAGAGTGAGAGGTGGGTACGACACAATTTCCAAAGTTTACATAAGAGAGGTTGAGGGCATTGAAGAGTATTGGGAATTTGCAGCAAAGACATCCAACCATGCAGTGGCACGACTAGACTTGGCCAAAGTGGAGCATCAAAATGAGTTGCTTGCCGTGAAGATTGCACATTCAGGTGTTATTCGTTATATCGCCATTTAGTGAAATAAGTACCAAGACTATACATATTGGTGGAATTTCGGGACAATTCGAGAGATGTTGGCCCTTGATGCATGACGTAGACATCATGTCTATGAACATTTTGCACTCAGAGATCACTTCGATGATGAGCTTACTCAAGTTTGGCACTTGGTTTGGTTTTGCAAAAAACGAGGTGAGCTTGCTTGGGCTCTAGTGCATATCATGAGTGAGGTCCACAAGAGCAACAACCTCTACAACGATGTGTGTCTAGACAATATACTTCTTTACTTCCCTCAAGATGAATTACAAGTGTATATTGGTGTATGCGATTGGAGGTTAACCACGAACATCGATAAAAAATGAGGTCCTTGTACACGTTCACAAAACCCAAAGACATAATCGCTACTCTACGAGCATGATATTGGGTTGATCCTCGGGTGGCGTACTTGTACAAAGAGAGTAATGACATTGACATTATTCCCTTCTATGATATACTTTATAAAAATATTTGAACTTTACAAAAAAATATAAAAGTATTTAATTGTGTAGAAACACATATAACAAAAGCATTACGATTTGCTATACGATCGCCATCACCCTATGATGTAAATTGTAATTGTAATATAGTACTAGGAAGTAAAATCAAATATTTGTATGTGCTTTGTAATATTTGTAATATTGTTATAATTTTGGAGCTTGAATCTTGAACAAGATTGTGAATTGGAATGTGCTAGCTCAAATCTGAAATAGAGAGGGGGCGGGATTGGAGTGTGATAGCTTAAATTTTGAACAAGGGTTGGATTTTCATATTCCAATATTGAATAAAAGAGGGAAGAAGGATTGGAGTGTGATAGCTCGAATTTTGAACAAGAGTTGGATTTTTATATTCCAATATTGAATAAAAGAGGGAAGAAGGATTGGAGTGTGATAGCTTGAATTTGAACAAGGGTTAGATTGGGATGTGGTAGCTCAAATTTAAAATAGAGGGGGCAATTGGCATGTGGTGGCTCAAATTTGAATAAGAGGGGGAACTATGAAAACTTGGATTATCCCTCTCCTTGGATCCCCTCGTCTCCCAAACTCCGGATATTTTTGGAGTAAGCAAGTCCAAACATGCCTCCACAAAAACCGGGATTTGGATTTGCCCGGATATCGTGAGAGAATGTTTGGATTTGCGATGTTTGGATTGATCTCTCCTGCCTTTCTCTCCCCTTTCCTCTCCTCATCCCCTTCTCTCCCCTCCCTTCACTCCCCTCCCCTCTCCTCCCTTCACTCTCCTTCCCTCTCCTCCATTCCCTCCCCCTACCTCACCCGCCCCCTCCCCTCAACCGCCCCCTCCCCTCACCCGCCCCCTCCCCTCACTCGCCCCCTCCCCTCACTCGCCCCCCTCCCCTTTTCTTCTTTCACTCCCCTTCCCTCCCCTCTCCTCTCTTTCCTCTCTTCCCCTCACCCAACCCCCTTGTCCCTCACCCGCCCCC